>JAZHRO010000077.1:82340000-91360000 GCA_037157565.1 Thalassia testudinum
CTGCTATCAAGTCAACCAAATCATCCTGGACTTCAATATCCCCTGCATCTTCCTCCTCCAAATCAGTCAAGAAGATGTCATCATAAAGATTCCATTGGCATAGCATGTTGTGTATAACACAACATGCCATCACTATGTGTCACTGTGTCTTGAAACTATAGAATGAATGAGAGTAAAGTATCTTGACTCGCCGTTTTAGGACCCCAAATGCACACTCAACAATGTTGCTGAGTTGAGCACGTCGGTGGTTATAAAGCTCCTTGTGATTCCGATATCTATTGGAACGATTCCTATATTCCTGCAAGTGATACGCAACACCATGAAATGGAGCAAGAAATGAGTCAGTGTTTGCATATCTAAGGTCCACCAGATACCTTCGTCCGTTGGGGACGATCAAACCATTCCACACTACCCAGCACAAGACCCTCATGTCCGCTGCAGAGCCCTCCCATCCAGTGCCGATGTAGATAAACTGCAAGTTATAGTCGATAGCTGCTATAACATTCTGGCTTGTCCAACCTTTCTAGTTGCAAAAATGAGCCTGATCTGTTGGGGAAACCGTTGCCTGAACACGATATCCATCGATTGCTCCAAGCACGTCCTAGTATGAAACATTTGTATGAATTAGTGTACATTTGTTTGTAACTAAGTCAAAGATGAAACTTTTGCTATAGTAACATACATTAAAGAAGGGGAAGAATTTCCTATTATCCTTAATCTGATCTGGCACCTCAGCTTGAATTGTGGGAAATCGAATGAACCTCCTCTTTAAGGATACGATAGCAAGCAATACATTGAAGTATCTTGAAATAGTATCCCTGGAATGCTGAAAACGTTCTATCATGTGTTGATTGGAGGATGCATGTGCAAGAGCATGTAGGAAAATCACCAACTACTCATTGATGGTAACATTTCGGGAATCACACATATCGCTATTCTCCTTCAGGTACTGAGTGATTGAAATGAAGGTATCCTTCATAACTTGCAATTCCTTGAAGCATCATGAGGGGTGGCCCTCTAGTAACTCACATACCCAATAGTGACTAGGAAAAGCACCATTATTTCGAGCTTGCCTAGGAACATACTAAACCTCAAATGTTACCAATTCTATCACTAGTGAAAGCACAACCTCTACTAAGGCCAAATTATTACCCTCGCAGTCGTCCTCCACAGAGGACATCGACCTATCATCGTCTGAACTCATCCTACTGAGAAACATCCCAAATTTGTAGATTGCAACAATGTATGTAGAACTTAACTTGACAGTGGAGAGATAAATGTGTGAAAATGTTGGCATTAGCATGTACCACAAAAACCATGTAAGTAAAGGCATGCATTCATTAGAGGATAAAATGTTCATAAAAAAAATGACAGAAATGCAACCCCAACATACGATAAACCCACGTACATATCATCGTAATTAGTCCAAGACAATGTCAAAGATTGCTCGAATGCTAAAAATAACAAAACATGACATGAAAACAAACTAACTAGCGCAAATGCTAAAAGGAAACCAAGATACTACCATGATGATGCTCAGAAGCCGTAATCGCTACCAACATGCCTCCTTAGAAATGCTCCCAACTCAGCATCAGAGTCAATTACATACTTGAATACTACCCTCCAACTAGAATGGGTGAAGACATCAGCCAAGGTCACCAAGTCATCGGGTGTGATACTAGGAACCCGCGTGCGTAACCTCCGCATGCAATCACGAATGTCATACCCTCAATGGTCGACCCTGGATGGGGGAGAGATATGATTCTTAACCAAAGTTCTCATGAGTTCTGTAAACTCCTCAGACCTTTCATTAGCTAATTCAATCGCAATGGATGATGCCTTCTTCCTCTGTTTTGCCCCACTTTAGACGGAACTCCCAGAAGCCCCCTTCGACCCTTCCCCCTCAAAAGTTGTCTGCAAAGGAGTTTGCTACATTTGATAAGGGTTACTAGCCGAAGCTGATGGGATATTGGTCCTCATAAAAAGGTTGGGGCCATTGTAAGGCCTCTTTAGGAATGTCTAAACATCTTCTGCACTTGTATTATCAAATGGGATGGATCCAGTTGTAGATGAACCAGTGAAGGTGTTTTGTGTTCCAACATAAGCTCCTGCATCGTCATTTCCCATGTTGACATGATCCTCAACAACCTCATTCACTTGCTCCTGCATGTTCGACGAGAGCGCATGTCACTTGTAGTTGTATCCCTCCCGACAATGCTATGGACATCCTCATAGTAAACAAACGGCTTCTCCTGAAGTTTCGCCAATTCAGGTGGGAGCTACATATACAATGGAAGTGTAAATTTCTATGAAAGAACAAGAGCCATGACTCGTTTGATGTATTCAACAAAAGTTGGCATTAATACCCCATTCCAAACATAGGGTGACGGTACTATTGGGCAACTTGTCCTCAGGTCCATACCCCACCTGCTCTTGCTCAAGAGTTGAGCATATAAGGTGTGTTTCCTCTTCAACTCTTTCCATCTATTCAGAATCTGGTTGTGGGTGTATGGTAACCCAGTTGCTACGACAAACTCCTTATCAATGTCATTCAAAGCGATTTTCATGAACGATCCATTCTCCCAATGACCGTCCTTATGGTGCTTCACTAAAATCTTTAGTAATTTATTAGTAGTTTGATAGTCCCACTTCTTAGCCTTCTTCGGACCGGCGAAGGATGATAGTTGGGATGATGACATCCTAAAGTCAAAAGTAGAGCATTTAACTATACGATGTGGTAATCCAATGTCAAATTGTATCAAATTTTAGAGGTCTGAAACTAACCTAAATGTGCGTAAAAAGTAATGTTAGCCACTATGAAACGGTACATCAAATCAACTACAATCAATTGATACATCAAATCAAGCACAATCACTACATGAAACTTTCTTGCCACCAACTGCATAAATGAAGTTCACTTACATTGGGAGCACGACATTTTCAAAAGAATTCATTCCCAACTTTGAAACAAGTATGCAATGAAACGGAAAGCACCAACTTGCACAAATCTCTAGCACCCCAGTATTCATCATTTCACCAGGCAAACCTTCCTTATCCTTTGTCTCTGACTCCTAACTCCAAAAAACTAGCTAAATGTCTATAACTAAAGACTCTAACTGCTTCATGCATGATACCCAAGTCCAAAAAAAAGAAGAATGGTCCTTATCAATTATTCTCATGAAGATAGTCCGGTAAGTACACTTGATCCCTAATTCCATGGAGATTACGAACATTTTTATCTACTTTGGAGGACCTAATATCATTTACGGGTACATCATCGTCTCCATCTATTGTGTACATATTTGTTAATATGTTTACAATCACTGATTGTCTTCTTTGCATGTGATTGTATGTGCAGACTGTCATTCTTGTTCTAGTAAATACTAGAATGTCTACATTGCAGTGGTCCCATTGCAATGTTGGTGGGGGAGGGGCCAAAAGATCATGTGTCATTTTTTTCGTGTGGAAAACATTTCTCTTAATTATGAACCTTTTTATTAGAACAAGTATGGGCATGGCCTGATGGTGAGTTAGTGCTTTTCAAAAAAAAAAAATGATGGTGAGCTACTGGCAGTTATAATCTCATTATAGCTGCAAAAGGTAGATAGTGGAAGGAAGAAGTCAATATTCTAATTAATGTGACAACTGAATGTTTTATTCCTGTCAATGTTAATGGAATTGAAGAATAAGCATGATAATATTTTGGCTAATGTTAGTGATTAGATGAAGAGTAACAGGTTATATCTGCAAAATAAAAAAAAAGGAATAATGGCTACATTACACCTACCTGCAATAATTGGTATGTTTCAAGAAGAGTTCTTAGCTCTTTTACCAATAACAAATTCAACTGATCTAAGATCAGGAGTTAACCACCAAGATGCTAATAGAGTTGTGAAGAGTCTGAATTAACATCTAGAGGTTATAAAATGAAAATATGCATGCCCACCATATTTATCTTTCCCAAAAAAAGGAGGAAAGAAAAGATGACCAGTTAGCCTTGAGATTACATTGACATCCAACACAGCTTTACACATGGTCCATGTTTATTCTTTTCCCTGGTAGGTGGCTCTAGAAAGACATTATATGTTCTAGCTCTCTTGAAGAGAACTTAATGTAAAGATTAAATAGATTTTCAAAGCTCTTTCTATATGTGTTTGTTGACTATCTTTCCGTCCGGTTCAAAAATCAAGTGAATATCACCTTGAAATTTCCTTTTTATAACTTTTAGATCTTTTCTAGACAAAAATCTGAATATACATGCAAGTTTCACAACCTACATGGGTATGATCATAAACATTTGCATTTGCATTTGTTTGTCTGAAATAATCAGGCACACGTTGCCAAGGTCATCCTATTCATCATATTCACAGGTAACAAACACATATAAATGCATGTGCTTATAAATCTACACTCAATTAAATTAAAATCATAACAAGGTTGAATTGATTACTTGTTTTCCAAATCTCATTTAAGCCATAATTCAATATGAATTCCAAATCAAGAACTTCTTTTGAGTTTCACTTTGAGGCCAAAATAATTGCAAACCAAACATTCATGTAGCAATACATATTATAAGTAATCTTTGTAAAAGAATTTTATGGATAATTAATGATGTACTCTAAAGATATCTATTTCAAGGAATGGCTATAAATTTATCTATAGTATTCAAGCAAAGCAAGGGTCTTATACTAGCATGTAACTTAAATCCATATTGGACTAAATTCAAGCTAAAATGTAAAAGGTCTTTCATGTTCTAACGCAATTCCCCTTAATTCACAACCATGATTTCCAGCCAAGTCACAACCAGAGGTAAAATCATGATTGCAACAGTAGCACCAATTGACAGCAGCAGAGAAAAAATCATGAAGACAATCACAACAATATCCCAACGGTTGCATCTATTTTGAAATAAAGTAATGGAATTCTGAAATATAGCAAATATTTGGCAAACTAGCCCTCAGCAAATATTAACAAGATCTTGCAGCAAAATATTAACAAGATCTTGAAACAAATAAAGCAAAATATTAACAAGATCTTCAAGCATTTATAATGTGATTATATTTTCTATGATTATTTCCTTTTCTTTTGATGAAATCAAAATCATCAACTCTTCTGAAAGACCTCCTTAGAAAAACAGGAAGAAAGAGGTTGCTAAGAATTTCCAACAAAAAAGTAAAAAACAGGAAGAAAGAGGTAGAAAGAAGAAAGAGGAAGCCACACTTACCTGCACTCAAGATGATAAAAACCTATCAGGCAGAGCTGCAGCAACCTTGACACCACTATCTTACGCTCCAAGGTTAGGTCAGTTACGATTGCTTCATAGAAGCAACACCAAACGAGTTAACATTCAATGCCCATAAACACGTTTATGAAAGCCCTAAATAAGACCATACCCTTCCTTCTAGATCTGCCCTCTTCCTCCTCTTCCACTCCCTCCAACAGGCAAAGTAGGATAATGGCAAGGAGGAGGTAGAAACATGGATCTGCCTCGCTTAAATAGACCATACTTGACTGCCATGCCCTTATCCTCAACTAGACTCCACGTGATATGATAGATGTATGTGAACAACAGGTGGAGGTAGCCACCACAACACAATACTACAACCCAACCGCATGTCCAGCAGTTACGAAGGGTGTCTGTCCATCGGGAAAGATGGAGATTGTAACGAAAGCGTGCCCCAGACGTCTTTTAAGTCGTCTGGGAGGTGGTCCAGACATCTGACCAGACATCTGGGATCGTTTCCAGACGTCTGGAAATCCATTAATTTCGACACGCGCGACTCGCCTACGCGCCTGAGCGAGCAGACCGCGTATTCGCCTTTCCTTCCTCCTACAGCTGCAGATTCCCCTGCCGCGAATTCTTCTCTCTCCTCTCCGCGCGGCCTTAAAAGGGCACGCCTCCCCTCACTCTTCTCCTTCAGCCAGAGCGCGAGAGTGAGCGCGAGGGCGGCAGCGGCGGCCGCAGTGAGCGCGAAGGAGGTGTTGCGTGTGAGAGCGGCGCTCTGCCGTGCGGGCGAGCTCGCCGGGGCTGCTAGGGCCGGCCGGCGGAGGGCGCAGGGGGCGCGGAGCGACGCGGAGGGGGGACTGCTGTGGTCTGAGCAGCAGGCGTGCGAGGTGCAACGCGGGCGGCGTCGCGAGCGGAAGCCGGGTGGTGCCCTGTTCTGGAAAAAATTTCCAGAATCAGACGTCTGGGTTGATAGCCAGACGGCGAGGGCGACGTCTGATAGATCTTCCAGTCGTCTGAAAGGTGAGTTTTCCGTCTTCTTCTTCCTTCCTGTCGACTGACCGTACTGAGGGAGGGAGATGGGTGTGCGCAGGCTCGGTGATTCGCCATCCAACGCGAATCATACGTCTGGCTGTTGTACCAGACAGCGGGAGCGACCTCCAGACGTTCAGGGTGACCATCGGACGTCTGGGAGCTAGGCCAGACGTCCCCGCAGACTTCTGGACGTCTGGGAAACCATGCTGAACAGGTAATTCTCTGATCCACTTTTAAGACGTCTGGAGGAAGTTCCAGACGTCTGATTTTGCACAGTGTCGTCGTTTTTGACCCGTTTAGGGCCCGTTTAGGTTCCGTTTTCCGCGATTCGAGTTGCGTTCCTTTCAGAATTGATTCCTCTACCCGACTACAGTAGCTATACACTGTTTTGAGACTCTCCTTGTGTTTGATACTTGTGATAGGACCTCGTTCAGTTGCAGTCTTGGGAGTCGCGGAGGCACGCGGGATTCCCGATCACGCCCCCATTACTCCCGTTGTACCTGGTAGAGTGGCTTTAAGTTATTAATAAAATATGTTAAATTATGAAACCATAAATAGAACCTAGGACATTGCATGAATCCTAGGAATGAGAAATAGATGGAATGATAGCTCCTAGGTGTTGCATGAATCCTAGGACTGGAAAACTAGATTGTATGATAGATCCTAGGATATGGCATGAATCCTAGGATGGGAAAACTAGTGGAATGTATAATACTGCAGTCTTGGAAAATGGAAAGAGATATAAAGCTTCCTGTAATTTGAATTAACAGCTGCCTCTTGTGAATAGATAACGTGGTTGAGAACATGGATTGTAAGAATGTGAAACTGAAAAGTGAAACATGGATGTTTAAGTAAAAATGATGGAACCCTACGGGGAAGTAGGAGTAGAACTCCTGGAAAGTGAATGGAATAGTTTTGGGGAAGTGAGATGGCCCTTAAGTACGGAGTACCAAGGAGAGCGACTGTCCCCCTATTTAGTGCAGAGCGGAGCCAGCCGCCCCAGGGACCCAGGGTTAGGACTGGCCACTCTGTACCGACTTGCTGGCCCTCGCGTACGTAGTACCGAGGAGAGCTACTAGCTACCCCACGGGCCCCGGGGTTCTGCTGGCCTCCCACACCGACTTGTTAGGCCCGCTGGGGCAAACCAGGGTAGTCAGGCGAGGGTGCGTGGACTGTGGAGGGGCAAGGCCCCGGTTTGGTTACTGTGGAGGGGTTGGACCCCTGTTACTGAGAGGGCTCTGCCTGGACTGGTTTCGTGCTGTGCTTTGGGCGCACCCGTTAACGGAAACGACTGACCGCGTGCCAGTACGGGTTAGCTACCTGTGCGTTTATCGCGTGTGCCGTAGTCACCGTTACGTCTGTCAGTGACCTTGGGGTGGTTGACTGAGGGTAGGATCACCACGGGGGACTCTCCCGGCCAGGAGAGCACCACGTGCTACTTCTACTTTTTGGAAAAGACTGCAATCAAGATCGTTCCCACGAGGAACATTCAAGATCAAGTAAGAGATCTGAGGAATAAATGAAATAGTAAGACAATTGAAAGATATGAATAAAGAAAGTAATAGAACATAACAGCTACTGTACACTCTACTGTTGTCTTTAGTTTTAGTTGCCACTCTACTCAGCGTTTTGCTGACGTGTTACACTCGTTACTTTTTCAGGACCAGGTGTTGAGCAGCCAGGGCTAGCGGCTGCAGAGGACGCTGGGCCGAGTAGGGTCCAGTAGAGTTACCACTGTCTTTTGTACCTCTTTGTTTCCGTTATAGTGAGTAGTTCTTATTTCCGCTGTACTTTTCTTTACCTGCAGTTCATGTTATATGATAAATGTTGTTCTACTGTTGTGGTGGTATATACTGTAGTAGTTTCTTTCCTTACTGCTGTACTTTCTTACTATTAGTTATATTCATGCTGAATGTGGTTTATTTTACTGCTCTTTTGGTTACTTCCTCGTTGGACGACTAGGTCTTGGGATTAGTCGAGTCTGTCCTGTTCTCGTGTCTCGTAGGGACTCGGGAACCGGGTCGTTACAGAGATGAAGTAAAATGAGGAGGGTAGGAAGATCCAATTACAAACAAACACAAAAGCAGATCTATCAAGGACGAACAGTGCCTAATTGCATCTACCATCAGAGCAATAGTGAAATAGGGTTCACGAGACGTGTGTGGAAAGGGCAATCACGATTGCTAACGTGATAACACATCAACTGGAGATTACTTCCATCGATCCTTCTGCCATGGTTGATCGCTTGGGGAGGGCAGCTAAAAAGGACACGAGCTCGCAAAATAGGATCATCGCTAGGGCACGATCGCCTGGGGAGGGCGGTGAAGAAGGAGAAGAGCTTGCACAATTGGATCGTCGCTAGGGCACGATCGTTTGGGAGGGCAGCGATGAAGGAGAAGGGCTCACATAATTGGATCATCGCTAAGGCACGATCGCCTGGGAGGGCAGCGATGAAGGAGAAGGGCTTGCACAATGGGATCATCACTAGGGCACGATCGCCTGCGCGAAGAAGGAGAATGGCGTGTGCATATGGATGGTCACGCGGGCAAGGGCAAAATGGGTATTACAATCAACAATGCCCGGGATTAACCCATGGGATGCCATCATCCCACCCCCTCCCGCCGGTTTGTGCACACCCATGGTAAAGCCCCTTATCTCGGTGGTGTGCCATCCCGAGGTCAAGCATCCCAAATGTGGGACACGGATGTCAATCCCGTGAAACAAACGCGACCTAAAGTTTATTTAAAGGGACCTAAGTTCTCTTCCCTCTGAAATTTAAATCCAAGGATGGCTAGAATTCCTTATAAATTTCCCATTCTTTACCTATTTAGTTCTTGGATTCTAGATCTTCCTTAGTTATTTCTCTTCTGGTTGAAAGAGATTGTACTCGATTTAGTTTGCAAGACTTGCGTAACTTTATTAATTATTTTAGTTAGCATTTGGACATTTTATCTTATTAATGCTTTATGATATGATTGTTTGGTTATTGTTTATTTTATAATTATATGTTGGGTGACTATGCATCCTCTGGTTAAGTGTGAATTTATATTTGACGACTCTAGCTTGACCAAGCTGAGTCAATTGAAGCGTGAGTTGTCACACCCATGTGAGTTACTACCTAGCTAGCTGATTCCTTAATGTAACACATGACGTGAACATAAATTTGGGCTAGAAATTGATTATTGGGTTGGTTAGAGGACCAAGGTGGTCCATATATGATAGGTGTGCCACGACCACACCTAATAGGTGTCCAAGTAATAGTTGAAGTTGTATTTTTGCCAACTTTGCAACTTGAGTTTTAAACATAGATTTTCCTCCATTTTTCCAAGGTTTTGAGAGAATTGCAAGATCAAAGAATTTGATAGAAACTACACTTTGGTGTGTAAGGGGGAGTAGGGATCCATCCTTGCAAATATTTAATTGAAGCATGCCATAATTTAACTTGGACAAAATATGTCTAACTTCTACAAATTTAGGTTTAGGCATCTAAATATCTAGTTTGGTCACATAAATCTGGGTGAGTGCTTAGCCTGACCACATACAAGTTTGGGTGTACAATCCTATGGTTCAGTCACCTAAATTGGAGTGAATCCTAAATCTTGATTAAGCCTACCTTAGGTGTCCAAATTGTCAATTTGGTCGCTTAAGACAAGGTATGTTGGACATGGAAGCAATTCTTGATCACATGAATGAAATCATGCACCATAGTCTAGGTTTATAGTAATTGATTTGTTGGATGCCAATTAAGGATAAGTACAATGTTCACCCGTAATTACTTGATGGAAACTAAATTTTGGGATAATCAAGCATTGATTGAGGTCCTTACTCTACGATTTGAAGTAAGCAGAGGTGTACTTTGCTATGAGAAGAATCCACCATCTGAGCCGAATTGATATGAATATGGATGCTTATCTTTTCCTTGGCCAAGCACAACCCATTAGCCTAGCACCTTGTAGTGAATGTCTTCATTTGGCCAAATACTTATAGGGCGTATGACATGCCTTCTTTGAGGGTAATGATTTCCTGTTACACTTGCTAGCTACAAAATGGGTGTTAAGGTTAATTGAGGGTAGAGTCTTCATAGGTCCATAGTATGATGGTGCTAATTAAAGTTGATCACCTAGGGTTCCAATCACCTACTTTCTCTATTGTATTCCCACTAAATCTCTGAAATGGCTAAACTCTCTATTTTATACCAAATCAAGGAATTCCCAAGCAAACTTGGAAAACTTGGAGGGAGTATGTATATTTGTAGATTTAAGTAACTTATTTATTTATTGTTAGGCTTCTTTACTTTCTCCTTGCTAAGCTATTACTCATTCCTTTATTTCCTTGTGTTTGTATTTATTGTCCATATAGATGACAATCAAGAACCTATGCAATAGCAATGGAGGAAATGACAAGCACCCTAGAGATTACCAGTGGAGTGAACTATATGAAGCAGCACCTGAGAAAAGCTTTGACTAATGGTTCTATGTTTTAGTTGTTGTAATTGTAATCTCATTAGTTCGTATGCATCTTTACTTGAGAGAGGATGTTATATTAGTAACAAAACTTGTATATGTTGTAATGGAATAGTCATAGAACTTCCTTTCCTGCATTTCTTTTAGTTAACGTTGAATTTTATTGATGTTTATCTTATGTGCAAATGAAAGTTATTGAGAAAAGACCTTTTGTGTTTCAAGAGTTTAACAATTGCCACTTGGACTTTTAATTATTTGGTTTAGGAGTTTGGTTTGGCAATTGGAAATTAGGATGCATATGCTTGGGCAAGAGGGGAGGCATACATAGCAGTTAGCACGTATGCAAGCATGGGCATAAATAGTGCACACATAGGCAAATTTTGTTGGATTTTAATCCAATGTATGAATTGATATATACATTATGTACACATATAATCAATCAACATATAAGGTTTATAGACTGTTATATAATGCCCATCACTTACAGTGATTATATTAAGGTTTATTAAGAGTACAGGTATAAAATGCAAATTGATTGTGTGGTATTTAATTTATATGTGCAGAAACCTATTTGTGAATTATATCTATTCGATGGGTGGAAATGTAATTCACTTATACAGAAATTAGGAGGACTAAGTACTGATTTAGGATTTTTGGGGGTTATGGTTCCCAAAAGACCCACTACTAATCCCAGGTTTTGCACCCCCATTGTGCACCAAGGGTCATTTTAGAGAGAGAGAATGACAGGAAAAAGAATAAAGAGAGGACTCTTTCTTCTAATCATTCTCAATCAAGGTTTTGGAGGTGGGTTCCTTTGGAAGCACCATTTGTAGTCCCTACTTCTCTACCTTCGAGATGAGCATAGGTATTTCTAGCTTCAGCAAGTATACAATCATCAAAGGCATGTGTGTGCATGCATGTATATTTATGGTTGAAAGAACCATGTTGCATAGTTTAACTAATTCATAGTTCAATTTATTCCCTTTGAGTCTATAACTATCATTCTATTTAGATAGCTGATATTTGTCAATATCTGTTTTGTGCAAACTAATATGACATGTTTAGATCTTTTCATCTTCTCTGAAAAATTCGATATTGTATTTCATAACTATCTCAAGTACCGATACTCATGATGAGTACCGATACATGCATGCTATGGTTTTGGGCTCCAGATCATAAGGTATTAAACTGTATGCTGCTAGTATCGGTACTCATCATGAGTAGAGGTGTTACGATCCGATCTCAGATCCCTACAGGATTTGAGACCGGCCCGCCTCGACTAATCCCAAGACCTCTTCGTCCAACGAGAAATAACAAAAAGTAGAAAATATTCCACAACCACAAGTACAATGTAACTAAGCAGAAAAATAATACAGAGATAGCAAAAGAACCAAAACGGAATGCCTCATAATAGTACAGGCCATCACAACTAGTATAGTGGAAAGTAAAGCGAAAAGTATAATAGAAATAGTATTCCATATAACAAAATACTCACTACCACAAAAGAAGCTAGGAAACGGAAAGGAAACATAGTTAAGGCTGAGCTCGACTGGGCCCAGCTCCCTCCGCAGCTGATGGTGCTGGCTGCACAACTCCCTGACCTGAACAAGGTTATAAAATTCCTGAGTCAGCGAACGCTGAGTAGAGTGGTGATTAAGTCATTTACATGTAATTGAGACAAGCAACTAATTAATTATTAATTTTCGTTTAGCTCAACCAAGTAGTTCTAATTTGTGTGCTCCTTTATTCATCTAGTTATTTCTTGATCTGGTCTGTTCCTCACGGGAACGATCTTGATTGCAGTTTTTTCCGTGATGTAGGATGTACACGTGGTGCTCTCCTAGCTGAGAGAGTCCCCCGTGGTAATCCTACACCCAGTCAACCACTCCAAGGTCATGGTCGCGACGTAGTGGTGACTACTACACGCATGATAAGCCCACGGGTAGCTATCCTGCACTGGCACGCAGTTAGTCATTTCCGTTAGTGGGTATGCCTAAAGGTACAACATGGAACGGTACAGGGCCTTGCCCTCTCAGAATAGGGGTCTCGCCCCTCATAACAGAATAGGGGTCTCGCCCCTCCACAGTCCACGTACCCTCATCCGACTATCCCGGTTTGCCCTAGTGGGCCTAACAAGAGTCGGTGTAGGGTGGCTAGTCCTAACCCCGGGCCCCATGGGGCGGCTAGCTCCCTCCCTACACTAAGTAGCTCACCTCGGTACCACATACATGAGGGCCAAACAGAAGTCGGTGTAGAGTGACTAGGCCTAACCCTGGGTCTGAACCCAAAGGGCTAGCTAGCTCCCCTCTACACTAAAGGGACAGTTGCTCTCTTCGGTACCGCGTACATAAGGGCCAGCTCACTTCCTGTCTACTTACTAAGTTCTTTCCATATACAGGAGTTCTTCTTCTAATTCCCCGTAGGGTTCATGCTTGTATTCCTTTCATTCAATTTTGCAACATTTAGATCTCACTATTCATAGTACGAGTTTCATTCGTATAACAGGCAACTCGTGTTTTTCTAAAGAGGGCATCACATCAATAAACTAATACATTTGCTAGTAATTTGGTTTAACATGCATCTCAAGGAAGGCGGTGTAGCTCAAGCAATATACATTCGTTTCTGCCCTAGAGTTCATTTCATGCCCTAGGATTCAATTAAGTTATTCTGAATACGCACTTAGTTTTATTAAATCTTGATAATAAAAGCAAACCACTCTACTGAGAAACACGAGAGGAATGGGGGCGAGAACCGCAAGTCCTGTTGCCTCCATGGGCCCCGCATACTCAACTAGTTAGAGACCTATACAATTGACCAACCATGTCAAACTAGTCCAAAACTGTATACAAGTGACACTAATTGGTAGAGAAACTCAAGAGGAAAACAACGGTACCTCGTTTGTAGAAATCCGATTCCATTTGGGCCCTAAACAGGCCAAAAACAGGCATACTGTCCAAAATCAGACGTCTGAGACTAGGCCCAGACGTCTTAAAAGATGTCAGAACTCACCCTTTGTTTCCTGCGACTTCCTCGGATGTTTGGATCCTTCCGTGATCGTCTGAGGGTAATCCTAGACGTTGGACTCTCCTTCCGGTCGTCTGGGAGTACAGTCAGATATCTGGCGATGTGCCTAGACTCCAAAAGTGCCTCGAAGGGCGCACTGCGCACCTTTCCAACACTCTGCACCTGCGTACGCATGCATAGAGCCAAAAATGACGAAAAGTCTCATCTGCATGGCTGGAACCCATGCAGAAAATACATGCTGTAACGAGCGCGTACCCCAGACGTCTTTTAAGACGTCTGGGAGGTGGCCCAGACGTCTGTCAAGACGTCTGGGATCACATCCAGACGTCTGACCAGACGTCCGGGATAGTTTACAGACGTCTGACGAACAGTTATACTCGCACGGGATATTCGTCTGCGCGCCTGTGCGCGCAGACCTGAGATCCGCATCTTCTCTGCGGCTGCAGGCGACTGCGGGCGTCTCTCTCTCCTCTCCGCGCGGCGTTAAAAGGGGGAGGGGGCGCGCCTCCCCTCCCGTCTCCACCATCTTCCTCCTCTCCTGCTGCGGGCGGAGCGAGCGGACGCGAGGGCACAGCGGCAGCGGCGCAGCGAAGGCGCGGAGGAGCTGCGGCGTGCGAGGGCGGGACTCTGCCGTGAGGGCGAGCTCGCCGGGAGCGGCTTGGCCGGCCGGCGGAGGGCGCAGGGGGCGCAGAGCGTCGCGAAGAGGGACCTGCTGCGGGCGGAGCAGCGGACGCGCGAGGTGCGACGCGGGCGGCGTCGCGAGCGGAGGCCGAGCGAGGTTCTGATTCTGGAAAAATCTCCAGAATCAGACGTCTGGACTGATATCCAGACGGCAAGGGCGACGTCTGTGTGATCATACAGACGTCTGAAAGGTGAGTTCCGCTTTCTCCTTCTTCTTTTGTCGACTGACCGTACTGAAGGAGGAGGGTTGGCTGTGCGCAGGTGTTCGGATTCGTCATCCTTTGCGAATCCGACGTCTGGAAGTTGTACCAGACGGCGGGAGTGACCTACAGACGTCCGGAGAGACCATCGGACGTCTGGGATCTAGGGGAGACGTCGCCACAGACTTCTGGACGTCCGGGGAACCCCGCCGAACAGGTAATTCTCTGATCCACCGTTTAAGACGTCTGGAAGGAGTTCCAGACGTCTGATTTTGCACAGTATTGTCTTTCTCGACCCGTTTAGGGCCCGTTTGGGCTCCGTTTTCCGCGATTCGAGTTGCGTTCGTTTCCGAATTTATTCCTCTACCCGCCTACAGTAGCTATACACTGTTTTGAGACACTCCTTGTGTTTGATCCTTGTGATAGGACCTCGTTCGGTTGCCGTCTTGAGAGTCGCGGAGGCGCGCGGGATTCCCGACCACGCCCCCACTACTTCCGTTGTACCTGGTAGAGTGGTTTTAAGCATTAATAAAATCTGTTAAAGTATGGAACCATAACTAGAACCTAGGGCATTGCATGAACCCTAGGAATGAGAAATGTATGGAATGATAGCTCCTAGGTGTTGCATGAATCCTAGGGCCGGAAAACTAGATTGTATGATAGATCCTAGGATATGGCATGAATCCTAGGATGGAAAAACTAGTGGAATGTATATTACTGCAGTCTTGGAAAAATGGAAAGGAATATATAAGCTGCCTGTGAAATTAATTAACAGCTGCCTGTTATGAACAAAGAAACATGTTTGAGATCATGGAAATTGAGAACGTGAATCTGGAAAGTGAAACATATGATGTTCTGAGATAAAGGGCTGGAACCCTACGGGGAATTAGGAGTGGAACTCCTGGAAAGAAAAGGAATGGAACTGAGATGTAGTTGTACTGTCTCTGGGGTACGCAGTACCAAGGGAAGTACCTGTACCTGTTTTAGTGCAGAGTGGGGCCAGCCGCCCCAGGGACCCGGGGTTAGGCTTGGCCGCTCTGTACCGACTTGTTGGCCCTCGTGTACGTAGTACCGAGGAGAGCTAGTAGTGTTAGGAGAGTACTAGCTACCCCACGGGCCCCGGGGTTCTGCTAGCCTCCTTCACCGACTTGTTAGGCCCACTAGGGCAAACCAGGGTAGTCAGACGAGGGTGCGCGGACTGTGGAGGGGCAAGGCCCCGGTTTGGTTACTGTGGAGGGGTTGGACCCCTGTTACTGAGAGGGCTCTGCCCTGGTTCCGTGCTGTGCTTTGGGCGCACCCGTTAACGGAAACGACTGACCGCGTGCCAGTACGGGCTAGCTACCTGTGCGTTTATCGCGCGTGCCGTAGTCACCGTTACGTCTGTCAGTGACCTTGGGGTGGTTGACTGAGGGTAGGATCACCACGGGGGACTCTCCCGGCCAGGAGAGCACCACGTGCTACTTCTACTGTTGGAAAAGACTGCAATCAAGATCGTCCCACGAGGACATTCGAGATCAAGTAAAGGATCTGAGAAGTAAATGAAATAGTGAGAAAAATTGAAAGATGTAAATTAAGGAAGTAATAGAACATAACAGCTACTGTACACTCTACTGTTGCCTTTAGTTAGTTTGCCACTCTACTCAGCGTTTTGCTGACATGTTACACTCGTTACCTTTTTCAGGACCAGGTGTTGAGCAGCCAGGGTCGGCGGCTGCAGAGGACGCTGGGCCGAGTAGGGTCCAGTAGAGTTGCCACAGTTTTGTACTTTCTTTTGTTTCTGTTCTAGTGAGTAGTTTTGTTTCCGCTGTACCTTCTTTACCTGCAGTTTTTGTTATATGATAAATGTTGTTGTGGTGGTGCCTACTGTAGTAGTTTCTTTCCTTACTGCTGTACTTTTTACTGTTAGTTATATTCATGCTGAATGTGGTTTATTTTACTGTCTTTTGGTTACTTCCTCGTTGGACGACTGGGTCTTGGGATTAGTCGGGTCGGTCCGGTTCTCGTGTCTCGTAGGGACTCGGGAACCGGGTCGTTACACATGCCTTGGCACTAAGCGTGCTTTCAGACGTCCAACTTCAGCTCCGGACGTCCTACTGCTACTCCAGATGTCTGATACTGGAAAATATCCAGTACGTAGAACTCTCTCGCGAGCTTCTCCGCGCGGACTCCTCCGCATCGCCCGCAGCTGCTACGCCAGCAGCCTCAGGAGGTTGCGAAGCTCCCCTTCGTGAGCTCCTCCTCCTCGCATGACTCTTTCCTCGCACGAGCTCTCGACCGTGCACTCGCGAGCTCCCCCGAGCCTACTTCTCTCCCACGCTCTCGCTCCTCGCTCACACTCTCCTCTCCTTCTCCTCTGTGACCCATCTCTCTTCTTCCTCTCCACTCGCTGCACTGGAGGCGGTGGAGGAAGATGGCTATCGACAGGAGGGAAAGGAGATGGAGGTGGTGGCTGGTGGTAATGGGGAGAAAGAGGAAGGGTGTGAGGGTTTAAATAAAGATGGGTTAGGGTTTGGTGTGGAGGCTGGAGGGGGTAAAAAAAACGCATGCGTGTTGCATGCGCTTGAAAAGCAAAAACATGTATGGTTTCCCTACTTTCAGATGTCTGACCATGAATCCAGACGTCTGCATAGACGTCTGATGAATACTCCGGACGTCTTATCCAACCCAAGAGCGGCAGGTCATTTCAAGCGGTACATGCCAGCTACAGATTTAGCTCCAGGTTTTAAGCCTATAATCTATGACTTGCATATACTGGTACTTCTCATGAGTACCGGTACATATGAGTCCCAGATCTGGTTCTGGGCTTGAAGTGATCAGGACCTACAGCTTACAAGCATCGGTACTGGTCACTAGTATCGGTACGTGTTAGCCACAGGCAAAGTATCCAATACTCAACAAGTACCGATACTCTTAATGAGTACTGGTACTCATTGAGATCAGTTGTTCCTGGAGTGATACTAGTACTCATTGAGTACCGGTACTTATAACAAGTACCGATACACTATGAGTATCGAACAAGTACTCATTTGGACATGAGTTCTAAACTGAGACCTATGGCTACCGGTACAAGGCATCAGTACTGGCACTATTTTGGATATAGAACTCATACCTCTAACTTAGGGATACCGGTATTGGTCCACCAGTATCAGTACTCAGTATAAGTGATACCGATACTGGTCTATCAATACCGATACCCATACAGTATGGAGTTTAGATGAGAAGAGTAATTGTACAGGTCCATCCTAAGTTAGAGGTGGGTTAATTACAATTAAACCCATAATGTTTCTAACAAGTGGTATCAAAGCCAACCCACTCTCTATTTAGTGTAATTAAGCCTAGTCTGATTAATAAGGTGCACTATTCTAAGGTAACTCGGTTGAAGCAGCATCCCATCAAAGTAAGCTCTCCTATGAATACTGGGCTTATCCAAGAATAGTAATAGGTTGAATGGGTGTTAGTAGGTGAGTGTTCACTGGCCCAAAGGAAAGTGCGCACTCACTGTACTTTCACTCGTTTACATGAGAGTAATGACGTGTTGGTTATTAGGATTTCTGGGTAGTCATTGAATCGGCCCAAAGGAAGGTTCATGACTGACTTAGATTTGAACCAATAATCGTTACACACCACACCATGTCTTTAATTACAAGTTAACCTCTCATCCAAAGATGAGACCCTTGATGGAGTTAACTAAGACATGTGATGGGGTTTAGTTAAATTAATTAGACATTTTATGATTTAAAGGAGCTAATCAATGTTTATTTGTAAGTTTTCCAGAGATGTCTTCTGCAAATATTACCTCCACCCTCAATTCCATCCCCATGTTGAGTTGCTCTAACTTTAAGTCCTGGAAGGAAAACCTACTGATAGTCTTATGAGTAATGGACCTAGATCTAGTGATTGGGGAAGCCTCTCCCATATAGACACTAGTACTCCCGATCCAAAGAGAGAAAAGAAAAGGTGGGAGAGGTCTAACCGAATCTCTATGATGATCATGAAGAGGACCATTCCTGAGGCTTTTAGGAGAACTATGTCCAATGATATAGCCACTACCAAAGAATTCTAAGCTGAAATTGAGAAGAGATTTGCTAAAAATGAAAAGTCTAAAATTGGTACACTTTTAGCTAATCTCATTTCAATGAAGTATAAGGGGAAAGACAACATTAGGGAATACATTATGGTGATGTCCCATATTGCTTCCAAGTTGAAAGCACTTAAGTTCAATTTTTCTAAAGATCTATTAGTGCATTTAGTCTTAATATCTCTTCCTCCTGCCTTTAACCAGTTCAAGGTGAGCTATAATTGTCAGAAAGAAACATGGTCTCTAAATGAGCTCATCTCACACTGCGTCTAAGAGGAGGAGAGAATGAAGCAAGATAGGACAAAAAGTGCTAATATTGCCTCTTCCTTTAAAGGAAAAAGCAAGGCTAAAAAGAGGAAACACGAAGCTGTAGATACAACTCCATGCAAGAAACAATAGGGGAAGACTAGAGAGTCTTCCAAATTGGGATATTTCTTTTGTAGAGCTGAGGGGCACCAGAAGAAGCATTATACCAACTATCACACTTGACATGCTAAGAAAGGTACGACTCAAAGTTTGGTTTGTATGGGAATAAATTTTGCTTTGGTTCTTAGACACACTTGGTGAATGAATTCAGGTGCTACCACTCACATAAATATGTCTATGCAGGGTTGCCTGAAATGCTGAAGGCCTAATGAAGATGAGAAGTTCATTTATGTTGGTGATGGAAAACCAGTGGAGGTTTAAGCAATAGGACAATTTAGATTATTAATGAAAATTAGAATGTATTGTACCACCTTTTAAATGTAATCTAATTTCTGTTTACGTGTTGGACAGGTGTGGTTTCACTTGTAGTTTTGGTGATGGAAAAGTATGTTTCTCTCATAATTCCAAAATTATTGTTATTGGTTTTCTCTCAAGTTTAGATAATTTATATTGCCTATAAACTATTGCTAATTTTAATGAATCTTCATTTTTGGATACATGGGGAGTGAAAAGAAAGTTCGATAATCAATCCTCAGCTTCACTATGGCACAAGAGATTAGGTCACATCTTCAAAAGGAAAATTAAGAGACTTTGTCAAATGGTATTTTGGATCCCTTAAACTTTTCTGATTTCGATTAGTGTATAGAATGTATTAAGGGGAAACAAACCAATAATAGGAAGTTTAAAGCCAATAGGTCAAATGGTATCTTAGATGTGATTCATACGAACATCTGTGGGCCATTTCCTATGCTTGCGTGGAATGACCAACAGTATTTTATCATATTCATAAATGACCACTCAAGATATGGCTTCATCTACCTAATTCATGAAAAGGCACAGTTACTGGACATGTTCAAAAATTAAAAGTCGAAGTTGAGAATCAACTCAACAGAAGGATTAAATCTATCAGATCTGATCGTGGTGGTGAATACTATGACAAATATGACGGATTGGGTGAACAACCTCTAGGACCTTTTGCTAGATTCCTAGAGGAATGCGATATCGTTCCTCAATACACCATACTGGGTTCGCCCACTATGAATGGTATTGCTGAGTTACGAAATAGGACGCTAAAGACATGGCAAGGAGTATGATTGCTCATTCTTTCTTACTAGATTCACTCTGGGGAGAGTTCTTAAAGACTGTAGCTTATATTATGAATAGAGTCCCAACTAAGGCAACTAACATAACCCCATATGAGCTATGGATTGGGAGGAAGACCAATCTTAGTCACTTTCATGTGTGGAGATGTCTAGCTGAGGCTAAGTCTTATAGGCCAAGTGAAAAGAAACTGGACACAAGGACTATTAGTTGTTAGTTTGCTTGGTATGTTGAAAGGTCAAGAGGATATGAATTTTATGATCCCACAACTAAGGTTATATTTGAGTCTGATAATTAATGCTAAGTTCTTTGAAAGTGTTGAATATGCCCTAGATGACAGGGTTAAAAACTTCGTCTTTGAAGAGGAAAACATAGTTATTCCTCTTGGAGTTACTCAGGTTGATGAGGAGCTTGTCTCAAGATAACTCTAATGAAGACAATGATACGATTTTAGCCCCTATAGAGCATCCTCGGATACATACAGAAATCGTGCCATTAAGGAGATCCACTAGTAAAAGGAGTACCATTTCGGATGATTATGTGGTATTTCTTCAGGAGCATGAAACAAACATTAGGGTGATTGAAGAGGATCCTATCAGCTTCTGTTAGGCAGTGGAAAGTCCAAATCATGAAAAGTAGATTGAGGCAATGAAAGAGGAAATGAAGTCAATGAAAGATAATGACATTTGGGATGTTCCACTACTATAAGGTTAATCAACTTTCTGTGACATTTGTCAAACAATCACAATAAAGCGCTATTGATGGGTTTTTGTCCCCAGCAACAGCACCAAAAATATGATCGTCGACGACCGGTTCGCATTAAAAAGGGATTTTAAAATGTTGTTGTTGTAGTTATGTCACAAATATAATCCGATGTCGCGTTAATTTTATTTATATACTTAATTTTTACTTATTTATTCCAAGTCGTTTACTGGGAGACAGTTATTGATATACATCACTCTCTAAGTTCAAAAACATTCTTTAATTCTAAAAATGTTTATTTTATTTACAAAAATAAATTAAAGAATAAATGAATAAAAAATTTTGGTTAATTATATACAAAAGAATGAATTAAAAAAGTACATTACAATGCTTGGAAATATTTATACACAAACAAGCATAAAAAAACTATGTACAACTATTCTATGTTAGTTATTTACAACTAATATAGTTAATACCTAAGTATAGGTACAAAAATAGTTAATAATATTTACTATACTGTACAAAAATAGTTAATAATATTTACTATACTAACTCATTATAACATACGAATATCTATAGTAACATATATAATATATATAGTAACATATATAAGTGTCGCTAAAACCTTAGTAAAATTATATAGATAACATAAGGCAAAATACTTATCTTTACGGACATATATAGCTATCTACGGTGATGAATGCATCTGTCACTAAAGCTCTAAGTATTATATATATATACAAATATAAGAGCTCAAACATACTACTAATCTATATACACTATATCTATTCTATTACAGTATACATTATATTATATTATTTATATACGTATACATTATATATTATATTCTTATATATATATATACATACTCATAGATACATGTACACATATATACACACACTACTCACACACACAACACACAGCACACACACAAAGGCACAGGGGTAAGCTTCAACACTAACACATATACACACACACACACTACTCACGAAGGCAGGGACTGACACTTAGCCAAATTTTTCTCTTCTTCTCCTCTTCACTTCTCAGTTTCTTAGCTGGTTTAGACCAGCTCGGTTCGATTTTTTAACCCAAAAATTGGCTTAGTTGGCGAGCAGCCTTTTCGAGGGATAGACAGCACCCATTTCTAGGTGGGACCAGACCTCTACTAAGGCCACCCTAGTTTTTATTAGGTGTATCAAATTCGATTTAATGCTCGTTATTGGGCCCACATAGACCTATGCACAATGCACGGCCCCTGGTTCATGCACCAAACCAATATGCCATATCATGTTCGATAGAGAGAGAGAGATGTATAATGTGTATGTGGGCACCCTGTGCACGCCTGCACCACCACCCACGATGTAGGACAAATTCGAGCGCCCAATTGGCACTGCAGTGCACGCTTGGCTGTCTGATTTGTAATTTTTGACCCTCAATTTGAGGGCCATAATTTATTCTAAATTCAAAATAAATTAGAGTTATAAAGCCCTTAAATAGGGCTACATAATTATGCAGTTACTTTACAAAAATAAGTTATTTTATTATATAATTAAATTAGCTAAGGTCTACAGTTTTTACAAGTTAAATTAGAGTTTAATTTGCTAATTACAATATAAATTAGTTAATTAATTGTCAAATTGACTTAGTATAGTATTAATATACATAATAAATTAGTTATTATAGATTTTTAGGATATTTTAGAAGCTTTATTTTAATTTATATAGATTTAAATAATGTTTTAGTTAGTTATTTATATAGATAAGCTATAGATACTATAATACAGTATAAATATGATATAAATAAGTTGAAAATACTTATTATAACAAATTACAAGTATACGATATAAATTATCTCAGTATTAAATTAATTTACTAATTTATTCTATTTTAACTTAATAAATTATCTAGTTAACTTAATAAATTAATTATTTACTGTATAAATATAATTAAATTACATTACAGGTATTATAGGACACATAATACATATATAAATACATATGTACAGTATGATCTATATATATATACATTTAAATAGGTTTGTATAATTACTTAGTTATTTTACAATTAAGTTATATAAATTAATATAAACTAATACAATAAAGTTATATATACATTAGATTACTCTAAATACTTAATTTACTATATATAATACATATATAAGTTATTTATATATATTTTATACATATTATACAATATTTACATATAGGTTAGGTTTAAGTTATATATACAAGTATAAACATAGTATACATGGTATTTTTGGGAGTTTTTAAGGTTTTCTGATTTTTATGAGTTTTATTGGTGTAGTAGGGATAAGGGATGAGAGAGAAGGAATGAGATGAGAGAAAGAGATTTGTTTTTGTTGTTTTTGAAGTTAAGTTCTTTTATTAAATTGCAAGGTATACTGAACAATCGACTGGTATGTTCTACTAAGTCAGGGGTTCAGAATGCCTTGAAACTTGGTATATACTTAAAAATATACCTAAGCTTGACCAAGACAGGTTTATTTTACTTTTTTCATATTTTTTTTAAGATTTTTATTTATTTTCAAAGTTCAAAAAGGTAAGGCCTCAAAGGGTGTTTTCAAAGGAAACCTAAGGCCTTGAATACAATCTTAGTGGCTAGCAAAGTGGTTTAAACATATCAAAACATCTAGCACACTATCTGAAACAAATATGGGTAGTTAAACTTGATTTTTGAATCTATTTCATTAAAAATTGTCATTTTGACAGTTAAGCACATGAAACAAGTAGCTGACAAAGAAATTTAAGTAGGATAACAAGCAATCCAAGTTGAATTTCAGTTAATTAAAGGTATAGGAATGCTTGTACAAGGTATACATAGCACTACACAACAGGTCATCTCCCTTTCAACTCAAAATCCCATCCAGAACCACTCTGTTCAGACTCTACAGTAGCTGCAGCTGCATCAAACATGGAAGCAGCTACTGCTGAAATTTAGCAACTAATTCAGCTGCTCAACTTCTATAATTCAGCAGCAGCATAAGTGGTGAAGAAGTGATTCAGAATAGTCCTTAATATTTGCAAAGAGGCCCCTGTGTAATGACCCGGTTCCCGAGTCCCTACGAGACACGAGAACCAGACCGACTCGACTAATCCCAAGACCTAGTCGTCCAACGAGGAAGTAACCAAAAGAGCAGTAAAATAAACCTCATTCAGCATGAATATAACTAACAGTAAGAAGGTACAGCAGTAAGGAAAGAAACTACTACAGTATATGCCACCACAACAGTAGAACAACATTTATCATATAACATGAACTACAGGTAAAGAAAAGTACAGCGGAAACAAGAACTACTCACTATAACGGAAACAAAGAGGTACAAAAGACAGTGGTAACTCTACTGGACCCTACTCGGCCCAGCGTCCTCTGCAGCCGCTGACCCTGGCTACTCAACACCTGGTCCTGAAAAAGGTAACGAGTGTAACACGTCAGCAAAACGCTGAGTAGAGTGGCAACTAAACCTAAGACAACAGTAAAGTGTACAGTAGCTGTTATGTTCTATTACTTTCTTTATTTACATCTTTCAATTGTCTCACTATTTCATTTATTTCTCAGATCTTTTACTTGATCTCGAATGTTCCTCGTGGGAACGATCTTGATTGCAGTCTTTTCCAAAAAGTAGAAGTAGCACGTGGTGCTCTCCTGGCCGGGAGAGTCCCCTGTGGTGATCCTACCCTCAGTCAACCACCCCAAGGTCACTGACAGACGTAACGGTGACTACGACACACGTGATAAACGCACAGGTAGCTAACCTGTACTGGCACGCGGTCAGTCGTTTCCGTTAACGGGTGCACCCAAAGCACAGCACGGAACCAGTCCAGGGCAGAGCCCTCTCAGTAACAGGGGTCCAACCCCTCCACAGTAACCAAACCGGGGCCTTGCCCCTCCACAGCCCGCGCACCCTCGCCTGACTACCCTGGTTTGCCCCAGCGGGCCTAACAAGTCGGTGTGGGAGGCTAGCAGAACCCCGGGGCCTGTGGGGTAGCTAGTACCCCCCTACACTAGTAGCTCTCCTCGGTACTACGTACGCGAGGGCCAGCAAGTCGGTACAGAGTGGCCAGTCCTAACCCCAGGTCCCTGGGGCAGCTAGCTCCGCTCTGCACTAAACAGGGGGACAGTCGCTCTCCTTGGTACTCCGTACTCAAGGGCCAGCTCACTTCCCCAATACTATTCCATTCACTTTCCAGGAGTTCTACTCCTACTTCCCCGTAGGGTTCCACCCTTTTTACTCAAACATCCAGGTTTCACTTTCCAGTTTCACATTCTTACAATCCATGTTCTCAACCACGTTATCTATTCACAACAGGCAGCTGTTAATTCAAATTACAGGCAGCTTTATATCTCTTTCCATTTTCCAAGACTGCAGTATTATACATTCCACTAGTTTTCCCATCCTAGGATTCATGCCATATCCTAGGATCTATCATACAATCTAGTTTTCCAATCCTAGGATTCATGCAACACCTAGGAGCTATCATTCCATCTATTTCTCATTCCTAGGGTTCATGCAATGTCCTAAGTTCTATTTATGGTTTCATAATTTAACAGATTTTAATAACTTAAAGCCACTCTACCAGGTACAACGGGAGTAATGGGGGCATGATCGGGAACCCCGCATGCCTCCGCGACTCCCAAGACTGCAACTGAACGAGGTCCTATCACAAGGATCAAACACAAGGAAAGTCTCAAAACAATGTATAGCTACTGTAGATGGGTAGAGGAATTAATTCTGAAAAGAACGCAACTCGAATCGTGAAAAACGGAACCCGAACGAGCCCTAAACGGGTCGAAAATGACGACACTGTGTAAAATCAGACGTCTGGAACTCCTTCCAGACGTCTTAAAAAGTGGATCAGAGAATTACCTGCTCAGCGTGGTTTCCCAGATGTCCAGAAGTCTGTGGGGACGTCTGGCCTAGCTCACAGACGTCCGATGGTCACCCTGGACGTCTGGAGGTCACTCCCGCCGTCTGGTACAACTTCCAGACGTCTGATTCGCAAAGGATGGCGAATCAGCGAGCCTGCGCATAGCCAACTCCCTCCCTCAGTAGGGTCAGTCGACAGGAAGGAAGAAGAAAGCGGAATACTCACCTTTCAGACGTCTGTATGATCTTCCAGACGTCTTCCTCGCCGTCTGGCTATCAACCCAGACGTCTGATTCTGGAAATTTTTCCAGAACAAGGCACCGCTCGGCCTCCGCTCGCGACGCCGCCCGCGTTGCACCTCGCCCGTCTGCTGCTCAGACCGCAGCAGGTCCCTCTCCGCATCGTTCCGCGCCTCCTGCGCCCTCCGCCGGCCGGCTAAGCCGCTCCGGCGAGCTCGCCCTCACGGCAGAGCTCCGCCCTCGCACGCCGCACCTCCTCCGCGCTCACTGCGGCCACCGTTGCCGCCCTCGCACTCACTCTCTCTCGCGCACAGGAAGGAGAAGAGGAAGGGGACGGTGGAGACGACAGGAGGGGAGGCGTGGCCTTTTAAGGCCGCGCGAGGAGGAGGGAGAGAGAGCGCGGCAGGTCTGCAGCCGCAGAGAGAGAGGGAAAAAGAGAGAGAGAGAGGAATCGCGGGTCTGCGCGCACAGGTGCGCAGACGAATCTCTCGTGCGAAAAAAAACTGTTTTACAGATGACTTGAAACGATCCCAGACGTCTGGATGTGATCCCAGACGTCTGGTACGACGTCTGGGCCATCTCCCAGATGTCTTAAAATACGTCTGGGGCACGCGTTCGTTACAATATAACAAACTCAAAGGAAGTTTCATCCCCAAAACTTGCGCCAACTAGGGTGCGGGAAAAGACGTCCAAATAACCATAACAAACTCAAAGAGGACCGAAGCCGGTCCGAAAAGACGTACCCGCAAAAAGCTCCGGGTACCGCTCCCGCATTGCCGCCTCAGGCTCCCAGGTAGCCTCCTCGACCGCTGGCACCTCCACAAAACCTTTACCAGGGGTACTTGCTTTCGTCTCAAACTGCGGACGGCTCGGTCTAGGATCTGCACTGGCTGCTCGGGGTAGGTGAGGTCGTCGCTCACCTCGACGCTCTCGTAACTCAGTACGTGACTGGAATCGGCTACGTACTTCCTGAGGTTGGACATGTGGAACACGTCGTGCACACCAGAAAGCTGCGGGGGAAGGGCAAGTCTGTAAGCAACGGGTCCAACCCGCTCCAGGACCTCAAAGGGCCCTACGAACCTCGGCGCGAGATTCCCTCTCACCCCAAACCGCTGTAGGCCCTTCATGGGTGAAACACGAAGGAAGATGTGGTCCCCAACCTCAAACTGCACCTCTCTGCGTCTCCGATCCGCGTAGCTCTTCTGTCTGCTCCTGACAGTGCGGAGTCGTCTGTGGATCTGCTCAACTACCTCCTGACTCTGCCGGATGAACCTGGGGCCAACCTCCCACTTGGTCCCCACCTCAACCCAACTCAAGGGTGCCGTACACTTCCGTCCGTACAGAGCCTCGTAGGGAGCCATGCCGATGCTCGAGTGATAACTGTTGTTGTATGCAAACTCCGCCAGGGGCAGGTGCTCCTCCCAAGAGCCCCTCCAGTCCAGTACACAGGAACGCAAAAGGTCCTCAAGTGTCTGTATCGTGTGCTCAGACTGTCCGTCCGTCTGGGGGTGGTAAGCCGTGCTGAACCTCAACCTCGTCCCCAAGGCCTGCTGAAACTCAGCCCAAAACTGGGACGTAAAGCGGGTATCCCGGTCGGATACGATCTCCCGCGGAACTCCGTGTAGTCGTATGACATCACGGATATACCTCTCTGCCAACTGTGCTGGTCCCAAAGTGACTCGGATCGGCAAGAAACGCGCCATCTTCATCAGTCTATCCACTATTACCCAGACTGCGTCGTGTCCCCGCTGGGTAACGGGTAAGCCCACCACTAAGTCCATGGTGATGCTCTCCCACTTCCACTCTGGCACTGGAAGCGGCTGAAGCGGCCCTGCAGGCCTCTGATGCTCGGCTTTCACTTGCTGGCACACTAAGCACTGTTGCACGAACTCACCCACATCCCGCTTCATCCCTCTCCACCAAAACTCGCGTCTCAAGTTGTGGTACATTTTCGTGTTCCCGGGATGTATGGTGAATCTGGAACCGTGTGCCTCAGTCAGGAGCTCTCTCAACAGCACCTCGTCTCTGGGAACGCACAACCGTCCCCTCAAACGTAGCACCTGGTCTGTGAAAGAGAAGTCCCCTGGGTCTCCTGATAGTACTCTGTCGCGCAAAGACTGCAAGTACGGATCGGCCATCTGTCCTGTGATGATACGGTCTATCAACTCTGGCCTGGTCTGCCGTGTCACCGTCACTGCCCCACAGTACCCTCGTAACTCTAGAGGTCGCCAACTTCCCACCTCCTCCAAAAGGCTCCAACTCTGTAACTGCAGACTGGCCAAGCGTGCGGGCGCCTTACGGCTCAGGGCATCAGCCACCACATTGGCCTTTCCCGGGTGGTAGGAGATGCTGCAATCGTAGTCCTCCAGGAGCTCCAACCAACGTCTCTGTCTCATGTTGAGCTCCTTCTGGTCAAAAAGATATCTGAGGCTCTTGTGATCTGTAAAAATCTCGAAGGTCTCACCGTACAAGTAGTGCCTCCAGGTCTTCAGCGCGAAGACAACAGCTGCCAACTCTAGGTCGTGGGTAGGGTAGGTATGCTCATGGGGCTTCAGTTGCCGCGAAGCGTAAGCGACAACATGACCCCTCTGCACGAGCACACCTCCTAACCCCTGCAAGGAAGCGTCCGTGTACACAACGAACCCGCCACTACTGTCAGGGATGGTGAGCACGGGAGTCGAGGTCAACCTCTCCTTCAGCTCCAGAAAACACGCCTCACAGGCGTCTGTCCAAGCGAAAGGCACGTCCTTCCGGGTCAACTGTGTCATAGGACGCGCAATCTGCGAAAACCCTCTGATGAACCGTCTGTAGTAGCCAGCTAGTCCCAGGAAACTGCGGATCTCAGTGACTGAACGCGGTCTCTCCCACCTGAGCACTACCTCGACCTTGGCTGGGTCCACCGCCAGGCCGTCTCCAGAGATCACATGACCCAAGAAGGTCACCTCCCTCAACCAGAACTCGCACTTGCTGTATTTGGCGTACAGCCTGCGTCGTCTCAGAGTGTCCAGAACCATCTGCAAGTGCTGTCCGTGCTGCGTCCGATCTCTAGAATAGATGAGTACATCATCAATGAAAACCACCACGAACTGGTCCAAGTACGGTCTAAACACCCGGTTCATCAGGTCCATGAAAGCAGCGGGGGCATTGGTCAGCCCAAACGGCATGACCAAAAACTCGTAGTGTCCGCACCGGGTGCGGAAAGCTGTCTTGGAGACGTCGGTCTCCCTGATCCTCAACTGGTGGTATCCAGACCTCAAGTCTATCTTGGAAAATACCGTGGCACCCCGCAACTGGTCAAACAAATTGTCGATCCTCGGCAGCGGATATCTGTTCTTGA
Source organism: Thalassia testudinum (assembly GCA_037157565.1). Classification (NCBI taxonomy): domain Eukaryota; kingdom Viridiplantae; phylum Streptophyta; class Magnoliopsida; order Alismatales; family Hydrocharitaceae; genus Thalassia; species Thalassia testudinum. Next base: position 82,369,395 of record JAZHRO010000077.1, read on the forward strand.
TGGTGACCCTATTCAGCTGTCGGTAGTCCACACAAAGGCGTAGGGTCCCATCCTTCTTCTTCACAAACAGTACCGGGACTCCCTAGGGAGACGCACTGGGCCTCACGAAACCTTTCTCCAAAAGGTCCTGCAACTGGGACTTGAGCTCTCGCAGCTCAAGCGGTGCCACCCTGTATGGCGCGGTGGAGATGGGGCTGGTCCCTGGTACTAGTGAGATCTCAAACTTGATCTCACGCTCGGGCGGTAGTCCTGGTAACTCATCTGGAAACACGTCGGGGTACTCTCTGACCACCGGGATGCTCTGGAAGTCTGCCACAGGGCTGGGCTCTGCCACCACACAGGCTAGGAAGCCCTCACACCCCTGGCTCAAAAGTCTCGCCACCCGAAGTGCCGAAATGCACCTGAAACCTCCGTCCACTGGCTGTCCGTGAAACTCGAAAGAAGGCAACTCCGGAATGGAGAAGACAATCTTCCTCTCAAAACAGTCCACCAAGGCGTGGTAAGCGGACAGCTAATCCATCCCCAGAATCACACCAAAGTCCTCCATCTGGTACGTGGCAAAGGCCACGCGGCACTCCAACGGGGGGCGAAGGGTGTCGAAGATCTTCTCCAGCTGCTCAAGCCAGTCCTCTACCTCGGTCGGGTCCTCATCCCCCTTGAAGGAGGGGGGCTTCAGCTTCCGAAACTATCCGAAAAGCTCGAAGTGGCGCTGTAGGGGAGGTGCTGGTGCACCTCCAGGCGAAGGTGCCTCGTGTACAGAAGCATCAGAGGAAGGTAGGGGCGGCAGGGGCCCATCCCCTCCCTCGTGTCCAGCGTCGTGTCCGTCGCGTGGTCCCACAGAGGACTCCCCCTCTGCAGCCCCAGGAGGAGGCGCTTGGGGCGGTGGGTGGAGCTCCTCTCGTACAATATCTCGTATCAGTTTGGCGAGGTCCTGGGCCTGGATGCCCGGGAGTGGTGGCTGGTCCACCGAGACGTCAACAACAGCACGTCCACCTCGCCGACCTTGCCCTCGGCCGCGCCCGCGGCCAGTCTCGCCAGTCCCGCGACGAGGCATCTCCTGCAAGGAGACGCGAAACCAAACGAAAACGTCAAACAGACGGTACCTAACAAAACTTCTAAGAGCTCAAGTCAGGAGATATGTTGTGGTGGCTACTCTAGCTATAAACATGCGAATTGGTTATTTTCCAGTCAGTTGATTCACTTCTCGGGACGACCTTGCTCTGATACTATCTTGTAACGACCCGGTTCCCGAGTCCCTACGAGACACGAGAACCAGACCGACTCGACTAATCCCAAGACCTAGTCGTCCAACGAGGAAGTAACCAAAAGAGCAGTAAAATAAACCTCATTCAGCATGAATATAACTAACAATAAGAAGGTACAGCAGTAAGTAAAGAAACTACTACAGTATATACCACCACAACAGTAGAACAACATTTATCATATAACATGAACTACAGGTAAAGAAAAGTACAGCGGAAACAAGAACTACTCACTATAACGGAAACAAAGAGGTACAAAAGACAGTGGAAGCTCTACTGGACCCTACTCGGCCCAGCGTCCTCTGCAGCCGCTGACCCTGGCTGCTCAACACCTGGTCCTGAAATAGGTAACAAGTGTAACACATCAGCAAAACGCTGAGTAGAGTGGCAACTAAAACTAAAGACAACAGTAGAGTGTACAGTGGCTGTTATGTTCTATTACTTTCTTTATTTACATCTTTCAATTGTCTCACTATTTCATTTATTTCTCAGATCTTTTACTTGATCTCGAATGTTCCTCGTGGGAACGATCTTGATTGCAGTCTTTTCCAAAAAGTAGAAGTAGCACGTGGTGCTCTCCTGGCCGGGAGAGTCCCCCGTGGTGATCCTACCCTCAGTCAACCACCCCAAGGTCACTGACAGACGTAACAGTGACTACGGCACGCGCGATAAACGCACAGGTAGCTAACCCGTACTGGCACGCGGTCAGTCGTTTCCGTTAACGGGTGCGCCCAAAGCACAGCACGGAACCAGTCCAGGGCAGAGCCCTCTCAGTAACAGGGGTCCAACCCCTCCACAGTAACCAAACCGGGGCCTTGCCCCTCCACAGTCCGCGCACCCTCGCCTGACTACCCTGGTTTGCCCCAGCGGGCCTAACAAGTCGGTGTGGGAGGCTAGCAGAACCCCGGGGCCTGTGGGGTAGCTAGTACCTCCCTACACTAGTAGCTCTCCTCGGTACTACGTACGCGAGGGCCAGCAAGTCGGTACAGAGTGGCCAGTCCTAACCCCGGGTCCCTGGGGCGGCTAGCTCCGCTCTGCACTAAACAGGGGGACAGTCGCTCTCCTTGGTACTCCGTACTCAAGGGCCAGCTCACTTCCCCAATACTATTCCATTCACTTTTCAGGAGTTCTACTCCTACTTCCCTGTAGGGTTCCATCCTTTTTACTCAAACATCCAGGTTTCACTTTCCAGTTTCACATTCTTACAATCCATGTTCTCAACCACGTTATCTATTCACAAGAGGCAGCTATTAATTCAAATTACAGGCAGCTTTATATCTCTTTCCATTTTCCAAGACTGCAGTATTATACATTCCACTAGTTTTCCCATCCTAGGATTCATGCCATATCCTAGGATCTATCATACAATCTAGTTTTCCAATCCTAGGATTCATGCAACACCTAGGAGCTATCATTCCATCTATTTCTCATTCCTAGGGTTCATGCAATGTCCTAAGTTCTATTTATGGTTTCATAATTTAACATATTTTAATAACTTAAAGCCACTCTACCAGGTACAACGGGAGTAATGGGGGCATGATCGGGAACCCCGCGTGCCTCCGCGACTCCCAAGACTGCAACTGAACGAGGTCCTATCACAAGGATCAAACACAAGGAAAGTCTCAAAACAATGTATAGCTACTGTAGATGGGTAGAGGAATTAATTCTGAAAAGAACGCAACTCGAATCGCGGAAAACGGAACCCGAACGAGCCCTAAACGGGTCGAAAATGACGACACTGTGTAAAATCAGACGTCTGGAACTTCTTCCAGACGTCTTAAAAAGTGGATCAGAGAATTACCTGCTCAGCGTGGTTTCCCAGATGTCCAGAAGTCTGCGGAGACGTCTGGCCTAGCTCACAGACGTCCGATGGTCACCCCGGACGTCTGGAGGTCACTCCCGCCGTCTGGTACAACTTCCAGACGTCTGATTCGCAAAGGATGGCGAATCAGCGAGCCTGCGCATAGCCAACTCCCTCCCTCAGTATGGTCAGTCGACAGGAAGGAAGAAGAAAGCGGAATACTCACCTTTCAGACGTCTGTATGATCTTCCAGACGTCTTCCTCGCTGTCTGGCTATCAACCCAGACGTCTGATTCTGGAAATTTTTCCAGAACAGGGCACCGCTCGACCTCCGCTCGCGACGCCGCCCGCGTCGCACCTCGCCCGTCTGCTGCTCAGACCGCAGCAGGTCCCTCTCCGCGTCGTTCCGCGCCTCCTGCGCCCTCCGCCGGCCGGCCAAGCCGCTCCGGCGAGCTCGCCCTCACGGCAGAGCTCCGCCCTCGCACGCCGCACCTCCTCCGCGCTCACTGCGGCCGCCGCTGCCGCCCTCGCGCTCGCTCTCTCTCACGCACAGGAAGGAGAAGAGGAAGGGGATGGTGGAGACGACAGGAGGGGAGGCGTGGCCTTTTAAGGCCGCGCGAGGTGGAGGGAGAGAGAGCGCGGCAGGTCTGCAGCCGCAGAGAGAGAGGGAAAAAGAGAGAGAGAGAGGAATCGCGGGTCTGCGCGCACAGGCGCGCAGACGAATCTCTCGTGCGAAAAAAATTATTTTACAGACGTCTTGAAACGATCCCAGACGTTGGGTCAGACGTCTGGATGTGATCCCAGACGTCTGGTACGACGTCTGGGCCACCTCCCAGACGTCTTAAAATACGTCTGGGGCACGCGTTCGTTACACCCTGTGACTTTCAAAATGGTCCCTGGAAGGTTTTTATATGAATGTTATGTATATGACCTAAGGACCTAAGTGAAAAACTGTTAATGAAAGGTCCTAATGATGTTCAAATGCAACCAAGTTTTTATGTAAACTTAATTGAAAATTAAAGAAGTTAATTTTACTTTTGATTTGAAGTTTTAGACTCAAATGTTTATTTAATTTGCAAATGGATCATCAATTTATATTAATGAATAGAATATCTCATTTAATGACCCAATTTCGCGTTTTTAACACATATTTGATGTTTTAGGCCTTTTTCCCTATTTCCCACACTTAATCCTTTTCATGTGTTAATTCAGTAGTGTTTAACCTAGTTTTTAGCTTAACTTGGTCATTTTAGCTATGATAAACCACACCTCATCATACCCTTAAGCTTAGGTTTTGCTAGTCCCTTAGCAAACAACTCATTAAAATGCGAAGCAATTTAAGTACCAGCATGGTGAGCGTGATGAGATATCTATTTTTCTTCTTTTCTTTTCTCAAATTGTTAAGTGTTAAGTGTTTCGAGATGATCTTTAAGCTGAAAGATTTTCCGATAAACCAACTGGGTTTATGTCTGGACATTGTGAGAACCTGTCGCTTAGGAAGACTGACTAAAACTTAAGACTGATATGATATAAACCATCTCTCGATCAATAAGGACTCTTGATATTTAAACCTTAAGTGTGATTTCCAGGACTCAGAAGGTTTTACAAGACTCATAGCTAAGTGGTTATGGCTGTGCTTAGTGATGGATCTTGACTAACCAGGTGAATTTCATAACTCAATCATGGGGTTTCACTTCTTTTTAAGTCCAGGTTGGTCCTAGCTTCAACTTATGTTTTTGCATTGACTCTTAAAAAGTGAGGAAAACTCAAACCCAACTCTTATTACGTTGTGGCTCAAAGACTATTTGGTGGAAATAGGGCATTTGTATTGCACCCTGAAAATATTTTTGTTTTTGGTGGAAAACTATATTTACAGGACTTGGAGAACATACTTGACTTATTCCAAAGAATATCTTTTTGACTTTTTTTTTCACAAATAACTATCAGTATGTCTTTGATAACATTATTTGGTAGAGCACACTTTATTTGGTGGATGAGTTCTTTGGTTGAAAGAGCTTCTCCTAGACATAAGACTAAAGACTAGGACAAAGAGTCTACCTGCACGCATAGGTAAGGACTCCACCTTCCCTACTGAACACTAGGGTTGAATTTCAAATTCACAACATCTTTCTCGACACTGTATAGTGTAAACCAATGTTACTTAGACTCTTAAGCCAAAGCAAACCAGCGAATCATGTACTGGTGACTTAGGTACAAGAATACGTCCTAAGTTAGGAGAGATTGTGGTCCATCTTGTCAAAGCTTAAAGTGTATTAAGCCAAAGCCTGAGCAAATTAAGCTACAATAGCTTGGAAAGTCTAACCAGCAAAGGTTGAATGTCCATAAACACTTATTTTATTTTTGTTTTCAGTTATAAGATTATAATCAAACACTTAATTATTTTCAATACTTTTTCTCTCCTCAAAGTTTTTCTATTTTGGAATTCTCCCTCAACAATAAAGTTCAAATCCCTTATTGTATTTTTGGAATTTTTACTTTTGACATTTTTTTGTATTTTTGACTTTGTAATATTTTTCAAATTTTTAATTTTTTTGGTATTTTTGATAATACTATACTATATATACTACAGGTGTGTCTATAATTGCATTTTAGTAAATGATTCACCATTTACACCCCACCATGCTTAAATGATGCAATGTCCTCATTGTATGAATAGGGTGGATGCAAATGCATGCTCTGCATTTCACTATCTTAGACTCGGTGATGGAAGGAAGTCGGAATGAGGAGATAAAAATCTCTGTGCGGACAATTTCAAGTTTGATACATGATCAAAGTGGAAAGTCGAGCTAAGAAGTGAAATGCATGACATATGTGACAATGAATGTATGCTAAAAATGCACAGGTAGACACCTAATGCAAGAAAGGTGAAAATAAGAAAGTTGAAAACAACTATATACAAAAAGATAGGTTGCTAAGTTTAACGCCTTCAGCTAAGCGTAAACCCAGTAGAAATTATTAAGAATGTAGGAGCCAAAAAGATGGGTTGAGAATTGACAAGTCAATGAAGTTCAATGAAGGAATACACATCATGGTGAATACAATGGAAGTTTTGTCAATCTCAAAGGTGAAGAATAGCTCCATAATCAATATGAATCAGAATCAGATACTTGGTACAAGGCCCAAGTAGAGAGTGGGTATCAAATCAGTGAAAAATAATTAACGCAAGTCCTAATGATGTCCAAATGCAACCAAGTTTTTTTTTAAGCTTAATTGAACATTAAGTTAATTTTACTTTTGATTTGAAGTTTTGGACTCAAATGTTTGTTCAATTTGCAAATGGATCATCGATTTATATTAATGAATAGAACATCTCATTTAATGACCTAATTTTGCATTTTTAACATAGATTTGATGTTTTAGGTCTTTTTCCCTATTTCCCACACTTAACCCTTTTCATGTGTTAATTCAGTAGTGTTTAACCTAGTTTCTCACTTAACTTGGGCATTTTAGCTATGATGAGCCACACCCCATCAAAGGTGTGAAACCCGTTGGTTGCAAATGGATTTTTAAAACCAAACGAGATTCAAAAGGAAAAGTGTAGCGATATAAAGTGCATCTTATCGCTAAGGGTTTTACCCAAAAGGAGGGTATTAACAATAAGGAGACATTCTCTCCTGTTTCTTCTAAGGATTCATTGAGGGTTATAATGGCACTTGTGGCCCACTTTGATCTTGAGTTGCATCAAATGAATGTGAAGACTACATTCCTTAATGATGACATTGAGAAAACCATTTATATGGCTCAGCCTGAACATTTTGTTATTGGTGATCTAAAAGGCATGGTGTGCAAATTAAAGGAATCCATCTATGAGCTCAAGTAGGCATCCAGACAATGGTATTTTAAGTTTCATCAAGTGATTCTCTCGTTTGGTTTTGAGGCGAATCTGGCTGATGAATGTATATACCATAAGTTCTATGGGAGTAGGTATATCTTCTTGGTCTTGTATGTAGATGACATTTTGCTTGCCACTAATGATATGAGTATCCTATTAGACACTAAGAAATTTCTTGCTAAACACTTTAACATGAAAGATTTTGGAGATGCTTCATTTGTGTTAGGGATTGAAATATGTCGAGATTATTCTCGCCATATTCTAGGTTTATCCCAAAGAAGCTATATAGATAAGGTATTCAAAAGATATGACATGCAAGATTGCAAGCCACTGGATACTCCTGTGGCTAAGGGAGACATGTTTAGCCTCAGTCAGTGCCCCATAAGTGATTTGCACAAATGAGAGATACAAATAGTTCCTTATGCATTTGCCATTGGTAGTATTATGTATGCTCAGGTTTGTACCAAACAAAACTTGGCATACATTATAGGCATGCTGGGCAGATACTTGGCAAACCCAAGAAATGATCATTGGAGAGAAGCCAAGAGAGTACTGAGATATTTGTAGAAGACATAGGATTATATGCTCACCTTCAGGAGGTCAGAAAAGCTTCAGGTCTTCGGCTATACTGACTTTGATTTTGTTGAGCGCCAAGATAGCAGAAAGTCTATTTCAGGATATGTATTTCTACTCGCCAATGGTGTCATCTCTTGGAAGAGTGCAAAATAGTCTCTTATTGCATCTTCCACTATGGCAGCAGAATTTATAGCATGTTATGAGGCATCTAATCATGGAGTATGGCTACGGAATTTTATATCGGGGCTATGCATAGTAGATGGCATTTACAAGCCACTACAACTGTTTTGTGATAATCAATCTGCAGTCCTCTACTCCAATAACAACAAGAGCTCCTTCAAATCGAAGTACATTGAGATCAAGTTCCTGGCTGTTAAAGAAAGGATACAGAATGGACAACTGTCTATTAAGCACATTGGTACAGATTCTGATGGTAACACCATCATTCATCATAACTAACTTTAATTAGTTGGAATCAAGAGATAAATTCTTCTAAATGATCGCCTGAGGACCATATTCCACTCTGATCTATTTCGAGAAGACAATAAAATAGGGTTAATTCAGCTATTTTAATAGCACATCACGAATGTAGATTAGCCACAGGGATATTCAGGGGTTAATTAAAGGTCAATTGAGCATAAAAGACCAAAAAGTGGGTTAACACTTACTGAATCAAGGTTTCACGTATTTCGAGAACAAAAAAAGTACCAAAAACCCTAATTATCAACCCTTCTTAAATTGGAAAGGTTTTGGTTAGGATAAAATTAATCTAAACCTCCTAAAATTTATAGAAAAATACTCTAAGAGGTTTAGTACCATTGGTTTGACCATCTGAATCCATGTTGACCTAGAACAGAGTTTCAAATGGGAATTTACCCTAATTTAGGCTTCTGTGAAAGTTACTTACTCAAACATGGTTAAAACTCAAATCCAAGTTCACCATTAGATTCCTTGGGTCTAAATTAGGTGAATACCAAAATTTGGGCCCAATCAGAGTCAATCTTGACCTAGTTTACATTTCAACCCTTAGAAACTCTGTCTCTCATAATTAAACCCCTAGGTTTCAAGTTATTTACAAAAAACCCTCTAGCTTTTGTCATCTTTTTCACAAAAAGCCCCATGCCGCATGATTCCAACTCAGAATCCCAAACCCACATCCGCTGAACTTCAAAAGAGATCTCTCTTGAATCAGCATGAAATTCCTCCAAATTTAGAGGGATTCGTGTTTAGACTATGGGAAACAAATTAACTCATGGCTTGAGTCCTGATTTGGCGAGAAAAGGCCAAGCAAAGATAAAAATTTCCAAATCTTAGGTGACCAAATTCCTGATTCCTATTCGCAAATTCTTCCAAATAGAGCTCGAATTTGATCTCTATATAAGCTCTATGAAGTTCCCACATGTAATTGAGCTCGATTCCGGCCACAAGCGCTTCTTCCTCCTCAAACTTCGGCCATCTCCACCACGGCTCCGGTGGCCCTCTTGCCCTCCCTTGTCTGTGCATCCAACAGTCAAATTGGAAGCATCATCTTCTTCCTCATCTTCTTCCGACGGTAGCTAACCAAAGCCCTGCCCTCTTCGACCTTTTCTTCGTTGCCAATCCCCTCACCGGAGGCTTCGTCTCTCCTACGTCCGAGAAGCCAAGCTGGCATGGATTTTGCCCCTATTCGTCCAATATCAAGGTCCTTTCTCTCCTCTCTCTCTCTATAGGTTAGATTTAGACACTCAGAATCCCAATTCCACCGACAACTCACCCTTCTCCCACTTTATCTTCTCCGCCTTCGCCAAACACCAAACTGTTGGTGCTAGAGCACCATGATCGTTTATTTTGATGATAACAAAACACGTGTCTTTTAACATTTGCTTTTGAGTCCTAGTTTTCAGATCAAATTGTAAATGGAGACAGGTGTTTAGATGTAGTTCGAGCTCGCATCCATGGCGGATTGGAGGAGCTTGACAGAGGCGAAGGAGCCTCATGAGGAGCAAAAGTTTGAAGAAGGAAGGAGATGAAGAATAGAGCAGATTTCCTTTCTATTGTAATTTATATTTTATTTCTTTTGTTGCTCTTTATTTCTTAGATTCTTGTTAAAGAGTCTCAAAGTACCTTAACAATAGTCCTAGGAACACTTGCACAAACCCTAGGATACTTAGGTTTTCTATAGAGAACTTAGAAAACCAAAATAGGATTCAGACAGCCTTATCAGACGTCCAATTTGGAAATTAGACGTCTGATAGTGACTTTTAAGACATCTGACTATTTGATCAGACGTCCATAACATCTAGGTTGGACTTAATAGGTTGTGTCTGTTAGAATCAATCGTCCAGACGTCTTAGGAGACGTATGATGCCTTTGCCAGACGTCTAATTAGTGGAATGTTGGCTGCTTGTGTAAACGTTGAGGAAAATGACTGTTATCCTTATATCAGACATCCATAGAAGACCCCAGACGTCTGCTATGTGACTGTTTTGCCTCGACTGACCCAAAATCTCCTTTGAGAGATTTTCTAGCTGTTACCTTCCTTGGGAATCCATTTCCGCAAAACAAATAGGTTTCCAGATGTCCAGACCCAGTGCTAGACGTCCTGTATGTCGTCTGATGGTGGTCGTGTTCGATCAGTTTGATTTTATTTTATTACTTGAATACAAAAATTCTCTGAGGTCGAACTCAGGGAGCAAACTTGATTTTAGAAGCATAGAAAATCACAATTTACAATAATACACTGTTTTACAAAAAGATTAGAGAGAGGAAGTAAAAATTTATTTTCTCTTTTATTTTCTTCTCTCTTTCTTCTTTGTCCTCCTTTCTCTCTATCTTTAGACGTTTGACTTCATGGATTAGACGCCTCAAGTAGCCACTTGCTATAGTGCTCATGCTCTCCTTCTTCTTTCTTTTCCTCTTCTTTCTCTTCAGCTGCTTGGCCTTCCTCTTTGCGGCAGCTTCCTTCCCTTCTTTTCTTCTTTTCCCTTTCGCTTTGTCTCTGCCTTCTTGCTTCCTGCTTGGTCTTCTCGGCTTCTTCTTCTTCTTTCTTGAGCTGCCTCTCCTTCTTCTTTAGTTTGCTTCTCCTCTTCCTCTTCTCCTACTTCAGCTCCTTGGTGCGGCTAAGTCTTCGGTCGCTTCTTCCTCCTTTCTTCTACTGCTCTTCTTTTCTTCTGCTTCCTCTTCCCTGCACATGTACCTGGTTAAGAAAAACCTAACCCATACCCTCCTCGCATCTCTCTCTCTCTCTGTTTCACTCCAGGGTCCGCTCTCCCAGAGCCTACTCGGGTATGCCGGTCGGGTAACGCGCCCGGGACCAGGCCCACCGGCGTGCAGTGGTGGGCGAGGTGTACAAGGCTTAGGTGTAAACGGGTCGGGCCAGGTCCACGGGGGGTGGTCGGAAACGAGATCGGGTGAGCGGGTGAGAGGGACCTCACCCCGTGTGACTGAGGCGATAAGCCTTAGTCACTTTTACAATTTATGCGGGTGCGCGGCTTCAACAGCTACCGATGTGGGATTATTCGCGCCCCTCCTTTCTCACGTGTCCGCAGCAAGGGGTGCCCATCCAATTGCAGCAAGACGCAAGGCTTGCATCTTCAATTGGGGACCTGGGATCGTGCGTGAGGCTCTTCCGCGTAGCCTGGGACTTCAACCTGGGACAAGGGGTACCTGGGGCGAGCCTGCGAGCAAGCTTGAGGCTTGCTTGTTAATGGCGGATGAGGCGTACACCTGAAATCAGTAAAATGGCCTCTCGGCCATGTCAGGATGTTCAGGGAGTATCACTGGAGCATGATGAACATGATGGGAGTGGTGGCGTGTTGTGACAGTGGCCGTGAGTGCGTGGCTAGGTCAAACTGCATGCGTGCTGGTTGGTGTGTTTGGGGGATGGTTTTAGTAGGTGGCACGGTCAGTGGAAAGGCGAGAGGTGATCAGTGGGAGGTGGTGAAGCTCAGAGACCGGTTGGCGAGGGGTGGAGCTGTCTGTGGTGGTGAAATGGCCTCGCCGAAGTTGGTGGTCAGAGGTGGAGATGGTGAGGGTGGACAGTGGTGTAGAGGGGTCGAAACAACAAATTGATAGAGGGGAAATAAAGGGAAGAGTAACAGAAACTTATCTACGAATCCAGAGTGAAGGGGAAGGTGCGGAGGTGGCGAGTGGCTGGTGCTTCCGTCGCCAGAGAAGAAGGTGCCCAGGGGAAGAAACGGCGACGAAGAAGAGGAGTTAGAGAGGGCCCGCTGGTACGGTGTGACGCGGCGGAAGTTGGCGGAGGTAGCCCTACCACTGGTACTGTGGCAGATCGACGAGAGAGGAGAGGGGGAAGTCACCGGAAGCTCTGGGTGAATGGCCGGAGTTGGGAGGAGTGGAATTGGAGGGGATTCTCAGGCCAAATTGAGCTTGAACGATGCAGTTGAGCGTGCTGCTCCTTAAATAGGCGTCTGCCGGTCGCAAAGCGTGCGAGAGCGGTAGGAAAAATCCCGTTGGAGTTGTGGCAGACGGTGACCCATACCTCTCACGCGTTCGCACGAGAGGAATTGCAGTCGACAGGGCATGGGAGCCAACCCATGCGGTAGGGGGCTTCGCGGGGAGCTCCCCTTTCAAATCTAGGGCTGGCTCCCCATGCATGCGCAGCGCCATCCTCCGTGCAAAGTCACTGAAGGTATGGCCTACGCTGCAGGTGGCAGAAGGACCTGTCTGAAGAAAATGATGGGAAAGCTAGGGGGCATCTGTAAGAGTTTGAAAAGTTGAGGGTCTGAAAGGAATTTTGAGGACTAAATTGCAAAGTGGGTCAAGACGACCTTTTCTTAGGTCCAAATTTTGGTATCAACCTAATTTGGACCTAAAAAATCCAATGGTGAAGTTGGATTTTAGGTTTAACTACGTGTGACTGGACATTTTGCACAAAAAACCCAAGTTAGGTCAAAAATTGGGTATAGTCCTCAATCTAGGTCAAAATAGGTTCCAACGGCCAAATTGAAGGTTCTAAACCCTAGAGGATATTTTTACATGAATTTTAGAGGATTTAGTTAATTTTTATCTTACCCGAAACTTCATGAATTAAAGTGGGTTTGTTTTAGGGTTATAGAATGTCATTTAATTCCTAGATTTTGTCATAACTCTTTTCTGACCAAACCATCCCACTTTTTCCTTTATTAGGTTCACTCGACCTATGTCTAAACCCTTAGAAATCTTGTTCATGTACTGTAATGGTAAACTTATAGTTTTACCTCTTGTGTAATGTTATATTCTCTAATTAGCAATTCCCTGATTTAGGCCTTCCCTTAGGTTATGTAGGAGCTTTTGTTCAATTTATTGGGTCAAAATGTGCTAGTTAGGGTTCATGATGAGGTTCTCATCATACCCTCATGCCTACATTTTGTTAGTCCCTTAGCAAAATTTTAAGGTTTTAACCTCTGTTCTAGACCATGAATTCCATTCACTGATTTTGATAAGTGCCCTTTCTTATCTCTTTGATTAGGTCAGAATGCCAACTATGGGCCTAAAGGTACTCTAGTACCAACCAAGATCCAGATCTGTCTAGCTTTAGTCTCAGTCCTTAGCAAAGGTTTTTAAGGCCCACAGGAACTACCCTAAGGTTTATTGGACTCCGCAGTTAAAGCACCCGTGCTTGAGAAATTTTTAGCGTTGGTTTAGTTTTCAGTGCGTTTTATAAGAGAGAGACAGAGGGTTTATTTGTTTGGAGTGTTTTCTCTCTCTCTCTTTTAATTTCTAGCTTAGGATTGGCTTCTCAACACAGTCTGTATTGGATTCCTTGTCCCTATCGTCAATCCTCAAAGGTTCCTGGCATTCGATACTTCGAGGTAGCACAGCCCATGGCAACCCCCAAAATCCTGGTTTTCGAGATTTCGAGATAATCCCGCCCATGGCGTTCCGTGGCTGAATTCAGACCATGACAATTGACATTTCGTGATAATGTCATCCATGGAATCTGAACCAGCAGAGTGCTTACATGCCCCCAGTAGGATATGTAAATATCCTAGAAGACAAGCACCGAGGAGATGATATGCTGTTACGCATCTTTGAGGGGAATTTCCCACCTCTCCGCACTGGGAACTCGTCCAAATCAACTTGTGTTGATCGACCACTCCTAATTTAGGTGACATTTTCAGAACATTAGAAACGCTTCTGCGTGATTTTGATATTTATGCTCACTGAACCAGACTGTGTGTAAATTGGGATGCTTAGGTTACCGAGTCCCGTAAATCGAAGGTTAGTTAATGAGGTCGAATGCTCCTTAAGCCTTAGACCTAATACTTTAGCTTTTCATTTTCCTCAACCTCTTGAGGAATATCTAGATCTTAACGGGTACTAAGAGTCTAGCCAAGAAGGCCTAAGGTTAGCGTTCTTAGTAATCTTTTTGTGTTTCTGTAGCACTTTCACATTACTTTTCTTTAATATGGTCTAGAACTTTGGTTAATTCCTTAATTTCTTACTAATAACTATCCCTTTTCTTTTTCATTTTGTGCTCCTTTTTAGCATTCAGCTTTTTCCTCCTTTTGTAAAGATTACCAACAACTTCTTCCCTCTTCTCATTCCCCCCCCCCCTTTTTCTTTTTTTTGGTGTTTTTGACATATGTGATTTTTTTTGTTGAAACCTTTTCTTGTTATGAGATTTCATTGCACTTTCATACCCCCCCATGCCTAAGGTTTGCAATGTCCTCATTGTACATTAGGTGGGTTTTTATTTAGCTTGGTTCATGCATTAGGACAGATATTAGGTGAGTGGATGGGTCGAGGTAACTGTTGCGGACGATTTCTAATCTCAGGTACGAGTACCTGAGGTGAAGTCGGCTATCCTAAGGAATGAATCTAAAGTACAAAGAAATGTCAGAAAAAGGTTTCGGGTTTTCAAAAGGAATGACGGGCTGCTTCCCGTTAAGCGTTGAGTTTTATGCCATCGGCTGGGTGCAATGAGTTCAGGGAGAATGGAGGATAAATGATGACTCAGCTAAATCTGTATTGGTCACGTCAATGAATGGTTTAAGTCTTTGACCATTCATAATGAAGGGTTCAGAATCGTAGCTGAGCGGACTGATCTCAACGGCTCCATTTCCAAAAATCTGTCGGACAAGATATGGTCCGATCCACTTGGATCGCAGCTTCCCAGGAAATAATTTAAGTCGGGCATCGAAGAGTAGGACCTTCTGACCAGGGTGAAAGATCTTTCTAGATATGTGCTTGTCATGAAAGGCTTTAACCTGCACTTTGTAGATTTGCGAGTTTTCATACGCATCAAGGCGTAATTCATCAATCTCTCTTATCTGAAGTTTTCTGTGGGTTCCAGCCTTAGAAAGATTTAAGTTGTAGTTTCATACTACCCAATAGGCTTTATGCTCCAGTTCGACGGGGAGGTGACATGCCTTCCTGTGCACCAGTCTAAAAGGAGACATGCCTAATTGGGTCTTGTGGGCGGTCCTATAAGCCCACAAAGTTTCCGGAACTCAGGATGACCAGTCCTTCCTGTAATGTCGAACAGTAACCTGAAGGTTTTTCTTGATCTCCTGATTTGACAGCTTAGCTAGACCATTAGTCTGGGGGTGGTAAGGAGTAGAGATTTGATGCGACACCCCATATTTGGTCATCAGTGACCTGAACTGAGCATTGCTGAAATGGGTCCCTCCATCAGAAATGATTGCACGAGGAATCCCGAACCGTGAGAAGATATTCTGATGAATGAATTTGATGACGATCTTGTGATCACTGGTCCGGGTCGGAATGACTTCGATCCATTTAGACACATAGTCAACAGCGAGTAAAATGTACTCGAAGCCGTCCGAGATAGGGAAGGGGCCCATAAAATCAATCCTTCAAATATCAAAAATCTCGCATACGAGAATCGACTGTAAAGCCATCATGTCGCGATGGCTCATGTTGCCCAAAGTTTGGCACCGACTGCATGCCTTACAGTGATTGTATGTGTCATTGAAGATAGTGGGCCAATAAAAGCCACACTAGAGGACTTTCGATGCGGTTTTATGCCTAGAAAAATAGCCACCGCACGCCTGGTCATGGCAGAAAGAGAGTATGTCATTGATTTCGACCTCCGAGACACATCGTCAGATAATTTGGTCAGCACCCATGCGGAATAAGTATGGGTCTTCCCAGATGTAATACTTGGCATCAAAGCGCAATTTGTCTTTCTTGGCCTTCGGCCAATCAGACGGGATCTAGTGTGATGCCAAGTAGTTTACTATATCAGCAAACCATGGAAGCCCTGTACCGATAGTCAAGAGGTGCTCATCAGGAAAATGCTCCGTGATGGATCCAAAAGGGTCGATGATCTCAGAAGAAAGGTGGGACAAGTGGTCATCCACCACATTCTATCTTCCCACTTTGTCACGAATCTCGAGGTCCAATTCTTGCAATAGCAAGATCCATCAGATTAATCAAGGTTTCGTGTCCTTCTTCGCAAGGAGATGCCTGACAGCTGTGTGATCCGTGTAGATTATAACATGGAAACCAAGGAGATAGGACTTGAATTTTTCTAGGGCAAATACTACAGCTAGCAGCTCTTTCTCTGTAACCGTGCAGTTATGCTGAGCCTCGTCAAGTGTCTTGCTAGCGTAGTAGATGACCACGGGTTTCCCATCAATCTTTTGCCCCAGAACCACTCCTACAGCGAAGTCAGATGCATCGCACATGATCTCAAAGGGTTGAGACCAATCAGGGGACTGTAGGATCAGGGCTTGGGTGACTCGGTCACGAAGGTTCTCAAAAGCTTGAGTACATTCCTTAGAAATCTCAAAGGGCACATCCTTGGATAGAAGAGTGGTCAGGGGGCATGCAATTTTTGAGAAATTAGGGATGAAACGATGGTAAAAACCAATGTGCCCCAGAAAAGATCAGATGTCCCTGATCAAGCTAGGCATAGGAAGTTTGGAAATCAGGTTAACCTTGGCTCGATCCACTTGGATGCCTCTCTTAGAGATCAAGTGTCCCAGGATGATCCCCTCGGGCACCATAAAGTAGCTCTTTTCCCAGGAAAGAACCAGATTTACGTCAATGCAACGCCTGAGTATGTGAACCACGTGCTGGAGGCAATCGTCAAATGATGCCCCAAAAACTGAGAAGTCATCCATGAAGACTTCCAGATAATCACCAACCATATCAGAGAATATGGCAAGCATGCATCGCTGAAAAGTTGCGGGTGCATTGCAGAGACTGAAAGGCATCCTTCAGAACGTGTATGTCCCAAAGGGGCAGGTGAATGTGGTCTTCTCTTGGTCCTCTGGATGAATTGCCACTTGGTTGTAATCGGAGTACCCGTCAAGAAAGCAGAAGAATCTATTTTCCTCTAGTTTTTTGAGAATCTGATCAATAAACGGTAGTGGGAAATGATCCTTCTTCATGGAGGAATTGAGTCTTCGGTAATCAATGCAGACTCTCCACGAATTGGCTATACGGGTAGGTATGACCTCTCCGATCTCAGTCGTGATGGTGGTGAGCCTTGCCTTATTAGGCACAACCTGGACTGGGCTCACCCAGCGACTGTCAGAGATCAGGTAGATGATCCCTGCATCTAACCACTTAATGATCTCCTTTTTCACGACCTCCTGCAGATTAGGGTTCAGACGTCTCTGCATTTTGCATGAAGGTCGTGCGCCCTCTTCAAAATAGATGCTGTGTGTGCAATAAGAGGGACTTATTCCAGTCAAATCATTGAGAGTCCAACTAATGGCTCTGCAATGTTGCTGGAGAACAACAATCAAATATGATTCCTGGTTAGGGGTGAGTTTGGAGTTTATAATCACCGGAAGTGTCTGATTGGAACCCAAAAAGACATATTTCAAATGATCAGGAAGGGGCTTGAGTTCTAGAACGGGGTTATCAGTAGCAGCGGGTGGGTCAGAGTGGGTGTGGGGAACAAGAGTAGGAGTTATGGGTTTGTCTAGATCAAGTTCTGACTCCTCTAATTGCGATTTTAGATCTTCTTGTGGTTGATTAGGAATGATCATATTGTCTTCAATTAGTGGTTCATCAACCACGGCTCTGATGTCACAAATTTGCTCTACCACACCGCAATTAATCCCTTGTTGGGCCTTAAAGATATCAATCTTGAGAGTCTGATTCCCAAATTCAGCTCTATTTGGCCCTCCTCACAACTTATGTTGGCCTTTGTAGTGGCCAGAAAAGCTCCCTAGTATAATTGGTGTATCCCTTGGATTCTCAGGTGCATCCATGTCTAGAACTATAAAATCTACAGGGAAGTAGAAATCCCGCACCCTAACAATAACATCCTCAAGAACTCCTTTAGGTGACTTAATGGATCGGTCAGCTAACTGCAATGTCACCTCAATCAGTTTCAGTTCAGATTCTTCTAGGTGGTTAAGCAGGGATATGGGTATCAGGTTTATGGAGGCACCTAGGTCTAATAATGCTCTATCAAACTGGGTTTCACCAATCTTACATGAAATCAGGGGAGTGCCTGGGTCTTTTGCCTTGGGTGGGAGTTTACTTAGGATTATAGAGCTAGCTTGCTCTGATAGTACAATCGGACTCCTACTCTTGGTTCGCGGCTTATGCTGGGGTGTACGCACATTTTTCAAGAATTGTGCGTAAGTCGGTACGTGGCAGATTGCATCCATCAAGGGGATATTTATTTGGACCTGCTCAAAGAGCTTGATCAGGCCCTCAGGAGCCACAGGTTTAGCTGTCCTCTTTCCCTTGGTCAAGGCGTTAGGAAATGGAACCTTGGTTGGTTCCTCTAGGATAGGTCCAGGTTTTTGATCTGGGACAGGGATAGGGACATCCTGGATAACTATCCTAGGGTTTGGGTCACTACCAGGCTTGGAGTGGTCTGGATAAGGTGGGTCTTGGGTTGCTTTACCACTACGGGTTGTCACAGAATTTAGTCCTGCCTAGTTCTGGTTGGGGGTTGGTAAGATGGGTTGCTGTTGTTGATAACCCGCATAGGAGG
Source organism: Thalassia testudinum (assembly GCA_037157565.1). NCBI lineage: Eukaryota > Viridiplantae > Streptophyta > Magnoliopsida > Alismatales > Hydrocharitaceae > Thalassia > Thalassia testudinum. The sequence continues at coordinate 82,387,796 of JAZHRO010000077.1, forward strand.
TTGATGCTTCCATCCTGTCAAGTGATGGAACAGAAGGGGCCTGATAGATCAAGTGTGCTTGACCTGGGTTTGGGTTCATAACGCGCCATTGGGTTGGCACGTTATTTGGGTTCGGCAGAGGTTGTGAAGGAAGAATGCCCAATTGACGAGAATTCGCCAACTGGGCAAGTTGATTGCGGACCTCTGTGATTTCGACCTTGTGTTGTTTTTGGATAGCCGCATTCATTCTTTGAATGTCAGCCAGAGTTTGGAGGATGAGGGACATTTGGTCTTGGTTGGGCCCAGATGGATAAGTGGGGTTAGGCCGAGGCTGAGGCGGCTGATAAGGACAAGGGGCTTGTGGATGGGGTTGATAAGGTGGTCTTGGGTTCTGAGAATTTCCCGCCCACTAGAAATTAGGATGGTTTCTCCATCCAGGGTTGTAGGTGTTGGAAAATGGGTCATTCTGGATGGCGTTGAGGTCCTCGCAGGTCTGAGGAGCCTCAAGAAAGTTGGAGAAAGGGGGAGTAGAGTTCCCCCGGCAAGAATAGAAAGGATCGGAGGTCCCTTTGGTCCTAGAGTCTGATGGGGGTGGATATGGATCCATCCTAGGAGAAGGTCTGTGGAAAATGTTCTGCATAGTTTCCCTTGCAGGAGGTGGCTGTGCGAAGGAGTTCTGCGTAAAGGTGGCTCGCTACAAGTGCTGAGTCAGCTCGTCCACCTTCTTCTCAATGATAAAGACCTTGTCCAACCGACTGACCATTAGTTCCAAGTCGACGGATGCGGACAGGCCCTGCGCCTCATGTGCTCCCCTAAGGTTCATCGTTGCGAGGGTATTTGTCCGGTCGAATAATCCCATGGAGTCATTGTTGATGGAGTTCTCGCACATATTCTCGAGAATCTCCCACACGGTGTCTTCATGTTGACCCATGATATTCCCTCCGCAAGTTGCATTGACAAGCAATCGAATATCTTTACGGAGTCCCTGGTAAAAAGACTGGACTTGTTCCCATCTAGGAACTTCGTGATGGGGACACTTTCTCATGAGATCCTGGAATCTATCCCATGCCTCATGAAGAGGTTCTCCCATTTACTGGGTGAAGTGAGTAATCTGATGGTGTAAGGCATTTGTCTGACCAACAGGAAAGAACTTCCTCAAAAACTCGGACTGAGGTTCTTCCCAAGTGTTGATCGGACGGGTTTGTGTCTGATACCAATGAGCCGCCTTGTCCATAAGGGAGAAAGAGAACATCTTCATGAGTAAGATATCCCGATTTTGTTCATCTGACCCGAAAGTCTGGGCCAGATGCTTAAGCTATTTGATATGTTGGAAGGGATCTTCAGAGTTAAGCCCATAGAATTTAGGTATGGCATGAATCATATTGGGCTTTAATTCAAAATTAGGTCCTCCAGTCGAGATTCTGACTCGAGGCTCAATTGCCACCGCAACGGGATTATAGTGATGTAGCATCATGGGGCGCTGCGGTGGGTTCATGAAATTCTGGACAAGGTCATTAAGACGCTAGAGCTGGTACTCAAGATTATTCTCTTCTTCAACAGGCTGAGCCATAGTGGAAGAAGAAGGAGAACTAGGTTCAGAATCGAAAGAAAGGTCTATGTGGAGTGGTTGTCGCACAAACAAGGGTACCGAGGCTTGGCCTTAGGGAGAGTGGATTTCTAGAGGAAATTTCAAGGACCTCCTACCGAACATGCACTGATAGACTGGATGAGGTTAGAATGTGTTGGACCCAATCAAGAAACCCAAATATATGCTGGGTGACTATAGAGGTTCGGGGTGGATGATACCCCTTGATCAGAAGGTCATCCACCTGAGAATTATCTGGGCAGCCAGGGAGGGTGAGTCCCGCGAAGACCCCTACACGGTAGAGCGCCCCTACGGGTTACAGGGTTTCCCCCACCCGACCTCTCTTGTCACTGAGATTCCAGGTAGACCAGAATGGGGACCTTAGCCTCTTAAGTCTACCACTTTTAATTATGATCAAGGTGCTTAGGGTTTCACTTGAACTTTGAGCCTTTTTTTGTGCAAAAGTGACCTAATTTGAAGGTTGGTTGATCCAAGGGATCAACTTCACCTCTTTGTTCCTGTGAGAGCTTCTTAGGTCCTTTCTTTTAGTATTCAAGGAAATTAAGAGCCTGATTGCGTAGGGTTTCTCTTAAATAGGTCTTTTCAAACAATGGTTTATGTTGGTGCTAGAGCACCACGATCATTTGTTTTGATGATAACAAAACACGTGTTATTTAACATTTGTAATTTAAGTCCTAGATTTCAGGTCAATTGCAAATGAGGACGTGTTTAGACGGAGTTCAAGCTCGCATCCAGGACGGATTGGAAGAGCTTGACGGAAAATAGAGGAAGTTCGCGTGGAACGAAAGATTGAAGATGGAAGGAAATGAAGAATAGGATAGATTTCCTTCTTTTGTACTTGTTGTATTTTTCGTTTCTCTTGTTGCTCTTTATTTCCTTAGATATTTCTTGTTAAAGAGCCTCAAAGAACCCTAACAGTAGTCCTAGGAACACCGGCACAACCCTAGGATACTTAAGTTTTCTGTAGAATACCTAGAAAACCAATATAGGGTTCAAACAGCACTTCCAGACGTCTAATTCCAAAATCAGACGTCTGATAAAGTATTGTAAGACGTCTGACTGTTGTTTCAGACGTCTGATAACTGTTAGGCTGTACATAGGTAGTTCTGTCTGATGAAATCAGACGTCTGATGGATTTGCCAGACGTCCAATTAGTGGACCGTTGGCTGGCTTAGCATACACTCAAGATTATGACCGTTAGAGCCTTATCAGACGTCCTTAGGTCTTTCCAGACGTCTAATAAATGACCGTTTTGCCTCGGCTGACCCAAAATCTCTTCTCAGATATTTTCTAGCCGTTGCAACGTTTGGAAATCAATTCCCACAGTAAAAGTAGGTTTCCAGACGTCCATACATAGTGCCAGACGTCCTGTATGTCGTCTGATGGACTTGCACAAAAACCCTGTTTAGATCTGATTCAAGTCAGGGAGAAACCCGCATAGAATCAGACGTCTGACCTTGAAATCAGACGTCTTAAAGTGGCCCTCTAGACGTCTGATGAAAGAGTTAGACGTCTGATAACCCTGTCAAGTGTAATCATTGTCCTGATTTCGGCTTGATTCTCTTGGGCTTTGTTCCCAACGGCTACAGAACCTTTCCTAAGCCTTCCAAAGCCTTCTTAAGGCCTCTATAAATAGAGGGGAACCTTTGCAACACAAATACACACTTAGAGACACAAAAGATACACCAAAAGAAACACACAAGACATACACCTAGAGAGACCAAGATACACTAAGATCAAGTATTTCCACTCTCTTGTGTCCAAGAAGCTCTTGCTCTCTAAGCTCAAGCTCCATCATCTTGAGAGCATCATTCCCTTCGCGCACCCGCTCTCCCGCCGTTGTTCACGAGAGCGACATTGCGCCGTCGCGTGGCTCACGCACCGCGTCATCGTCGACGCACTCCTTGCAAAGGGGAGTTTCCTAAATCCTATAGAAGCTTAGGTTTATTACTTTGTTGGCTCTATAGGTTTGTTGTTTATTTTACCTTTGTCTTTTGGTTGGGTATTCGCTTTGCGAATTCACGTCTCCTTCGTGGGACAAAATCCTTCTCGTGGAGAGAAAGGGTTGAGGAACGCTACCCTCGTACTTGTAGCGTGGTTGTATTGAGGTTGAATCACCCTCGTTTTAAGTGATTCGGTTTAGTGGATTTTGATCAACTTGGTTGATCGGAAAATCCTAACTCGAGAGGGTTAGGTGGTGGTTTTCACCCGGTTTGGGTTTCCACCTAAAAATTCCTGTGTACATTTTGTGATTGCTTATTTTTGTGAGATTGTTTATATTTTCAATTCCGCATTTTTTTGTCACGCTGATCTCACCCCTCCAAGTAGGGAAATCACATTTGGTATCAGAGCAGGTCTTGCTGTTTCGGCGTAACAACCCGGCAAGAGATCAAATGGAGGGAAGCACATCAGCAATCAGGATCTCCGAGGGGCAGTCCACAACCCGTCCGCCGTTCTTCGACGGGAGCAACTACCCCTATTGGAAGTTGCGGATGAAGACCTGGCTTCAAGCCACCGACTTCACGGTTTGGGCCAGATGCGAGATGCCTTTCGACATCCCAGAAAAACCCGCGGGAGGATACTCGCAGCAGCATATTCGAGAACTTTCACTCAACGCAAAGGCAATGAATGCCATGTATTGCGCGTTGAGTCCGGAAGAGTTCGAGAAAATCCAAGAGTGCACCACCGCCCACGAGATATGGAGGAGGTTGGAAGGCACTCATGAGGAGACAAGCTCGGAGGAAGAAGAAGAAGAAGAAACCGCTTGCTTTGGTTTCATGGCCAGAGGAACCAACAGCGACAGCGAAAGTGGAAGCGACGACAGCGACAACGAGGTAAATCTCGATCTTCAAGAAGCATTTAATGAACTTTTTGAGATTAGTAAATCACTTAAAATAGAAAACAAAAGTATTAAAAAGAACCTTAGTTTTCTTAAATCTGAAAATGATAGGTTAGAAAAACAACTTAAGGACATAGAAACTAGTGCTAAGGATAATAACCTATTATTAGAAAATCATAACCTCATCAATGAAAATAATAAGTTGATTGAGGAAAATGATAGTCTAAAGTTAGAAATCTATGATTTAAAGACTAAGATGCAAACTATAGAAAAAGAAATTGCATGTCTTAGGGAAAATTCTAACAAATTAATCAACAAAGTTGATAATTTTTATAGCCCTAAGATTGAGAAAGGATCTCCATCAAGGAGACCCGCTAACAAATCGGGATCCAAGCCCACTTGGATACCGAAAAAAGAATTAGAATCTTGTTTTGTAGGGTTCAGGGATAATTACAACATAAGGGACTGGACCTACAAGCTCAAGTCTGGTCAACTCGAGTTGGGAGAACCAAGGAGTAGACCAAGGAGGAGAACAAGAAGACCGACGAGACGGCGAACAAACGACGAGCCCGCTGCTCGTCGACCATCAGATTGGAGACCGGCGCCAATGCCCGGGCCTCCAAGCTACGGATGGGAGCCCCATCCGATGTGGCATCCACCACCACCATTTGGGCCATTTTATTAGCCATGGTAGGTGAGGTAAAATCCTTTACCCTATCTTTTTATCATAAGCCTTTAGATAGGGGGAGTTAAAATTAATGAGCTAATTGTCAATTTTTAAGGGGGAGATATAAGGTAGCTAAATTTCCTTTAGTAAGGGGGAGAAAAATAATAGCAATCTCATTGTTACAAAAAGGGGGAGGACATTACCTTTGTTAAAATAAATTCATAGAAGAGCATGTTTTAAGGGGGAGTTATAGGAAATGTAAAACCAATCAAACCTTTTTGATAATGTCAAAAAGGGGGAGGATTTTTTTTATGCATTATTATTTACGGTTTTGTCATCATCAAAAAGGGGGAGATTGTTGGTGCTAAAGCACCACGATCATTTGTTTTGATGATAACAAAACACGTGTTATTTAACTTTTGCAATTTGAGTCCTAGATTTCAGGTCAATTGCAAATGAGGACGTGTTTAGACGGAGTTCGAGCTCGCATCCAAGACGGATTGGAGGAGCTTGACGGAAAACAGAGGAAGTTCGCGTGGAGCGAAAGATTGAAGATGGAAGGAAATGAAGAATAGGATAGATTTCCTTCTTTTGTACTTGTTGTATTTTTCGTTTCTTTTGTTGCTCTTTATTTCCTTAGATATTTCTTGTTAAAGAGCCTCAAAGAACCCTAACAGTAGTCCTAGGAACACCGGCACAACCCTAGGATACTTAGGTTTTCTATAGAATACTTAGAAAACCAATATAGGGTTCAAATAGCACTTCCAGACGTCTAATTCCAAAATCAGACGTCTGATAAAGTATTGTAAGACGTCTGACTGTTGTTTCAGACGTCTGATAACTGTTATGCTAGACATAGGTAGTTCTGTCTGATGAAATCAGACGTCCAGACCTTAGACCAGACGTCTTAGAAGACGTCTGATGGATTTGCCAGACGTCCAATTAGTGGACCGTTGGCTGGCTTAGCATACACTCAAGATTATGACCGTTAGAGCCTTATCAGACGTCCTTAGGTCTTTCCAGACGTCTGATAAATGACCGTTTTGCCCCGGCTGACCCAAAATCTCTTCTCAGAGATTTTCTAGCCGTTGCAACGTTTGGAAATCAATTCCCACAGTAAAAGTAGGTTTCCAGACGTCCATACATAGTGCCAGACGTCCTGTATGTCGTCTGATGGACTTGCACAAAAACCCTGTTTAGATCTGATTCAAGTCAGGGAGAAACCCGCATAGAATCAGACGCCTGACCTTGAAATCAGACGTCTTAAAGTGGCCCTCCAGACGTCTGATGAAAGGGTTAGATGTCTGATAACCCTGTCAAGTGTAATCATTGTCCTGATTTCGGCCTGATTCTCTTGGGCTTTGTTCCCAACGGCTATAGAACCTTTCCTAAGCCTTCCAAAGCCTTCTTAAGGCCTCTATAAATAGAGGGGAACCTTTGCAACACAAATACACACTTAGAGACACAAAAGAGACATCAAAAGAAACACACAAGACATACACCTAGAGAGACCAAGATACACTAAGATCAAGTATTTCCACTCTCTTGTGTCCAAGAAGCTCTTGCTCTCTAAGCTCAAGCTCCATCATCTTGAGAGTATCATTCCCTTCGCGCACCCGCTCTCCCGCCGTTGTTCACGAGAGCGACATTGCGCCGTCGCGTGGCTCACGCACCGCGTCATCGTCGACGCACTCCTTGCAAAGGGGAGTTTCCTAAATCCTATAGAAGCTTAGGTTTATTACTTTGTTGGCTCTATAGGTTTGTTGTTTATTTTACCTTTGTCTTTTGGTTGGGTATTCGCTTTGCGAATTCCCGTCTCCTTCGTGGGACAAAATCCTTCTCATGGAGAGAAGGGGTTGAGGAACGCTACCCTCGTACTTGTAGCGTGGTTGTATTGAGGTTGAATCACCCTCGTTTTAAGTGATTCGGTTTAGTGGATTTTGATCAACTTGATTGATCGGAAAATCCTAACTCGAGAGGGTTAGGTGGTGGTTTTCACCCGGTTTGGGTTTCCACCTAAAAATTCCTGTGTACATTTTGTGATTGCTTATTTTTGTGAGATTGTTTATATTTTCAATTCCACATTTTTTTGTCACGCTGATCTCACCCCTCCAAGTAGGGAAGTCACAGTTTAGGCACACCACTTTTGGAATTTTCAATTCTTTGATTAGAAGAAGATGTGTCTCTAAAACCCTAGCTTAGAATCCTAGGTTAGCTCTAGTTCGTCCAATTAGTTGCCTCAGAAATGGGTAACTAGGGCTCAAGCAAGAAGGTTTTAGCCCTTGTTACCTTAAGTGGATATGCAGTTAAAGTGTGTTGAAACTCAAAATTAGGCAACTCTATGAATTACTAAGTACGGAAAACAGGTAGCCCTAGATTGATTTTCTTTTTATTTTTTCTCTTTAGAATGTGAGGGGCTTAAGAGAGAGGGTTGAGGGTTACCTGTCCTCTGGTGTGTTTGTTGTGCGGCTGATTGTCTTCTCTTGCCTTCGTTTCCTGCACAACAAAAGAGAGATTAAATTAGTATAAAATTAGAAATTATGATTTTGAAGCTTCTAAAATGCTCGTTGCTCCCTGGCAACGACGCCAAAAACTGGTCGTGTTCGATCAGTTTGATTTTATTTTATCACTCGAATACAAAAATTCTCCGAGGTCGAACTCAGGGAGCAAACTTGATTTTAGAAGCATAGAAAATCACAATTTATAATAATACACTATTTTGCAAAAAGATTAGAGAGAGGAAGTAAAAATTTGTCTTCTCTTTTCTTTTCTTCTCTCTTTCTTCTTTGTCCTCCTTTCTCTCTGTCTTCAGACGTCTGACTCCGTGGATCAGACGCCTTAAATAGCCACTTGCTACAGTGCTCGTGCTCTCCTTCTTCTTTCCTTTTCTCTTCTCTCTTCAGCTACTTGGCCTTCCTCTTTGCGGCAACTTCCTTCCCTTCTTTTCTTCTTTTCCCTTTTGCTTTGTCTCTGCCTTCTTGCTTCCTGCTTGGTCTTCTTGGCTTCTTCTTCTTCTTTCTTGAGCTGCATCTCCTTCTTCAGTTTGCTTCTCCTCTTCCTCTTCTCCTACTTCAGCTCCTTGGTGTAGCTAAGTCTTCGGCCGCTTCTTCCTCCTTTTTTCTACTAGTCTTCTTTTCTTCTGCTTCCTCTTCCCTGCACATGTACCCGGTAAGAAAAACCTAACCCCTACGCTCCCTACATCTCTCTCTCTCTCTGTTTCACTCCAGTGTCCGCTCTCCCAGAGCCTACTCGAGTATGAGGGTCGGGTAACGCACCCGGGACCAGGCCCACCGGCGTGCGGTGGTGGGCGAGGTGTGTAAGGCTTAGGTGTAAACGGGTCGAGCCAGGTTCACAGGGGGTGGTCGCAGACGAGGCCGGGTGAGCGAGTGAAAGGGACCTCACCCCGTGTGATTGAAGCGATAAGCCTTAGTCACTTTTACAATTTATGCGGGTGCGCGGCTTCAACAGCTACCGATGTAGGACTATCTGCGCCCCTCCTTTCTCGCGTGCCCGTAGCAGGGGGTGCCCTTCCAATTGCAGCAAGACGCGAGGCTTGCGTCTTCAATTAGGGACCTGGGATCGTGCGCGAGGCTCTTCCGCATAACCTGGGACTTCAACCTAGGACAAGGGGTACCTGGGGTGAGCTTGCGAGCAAGCTTGAAGCTTGCTTGTTAATGGCGGACAGGGCGTACACTTGAAATCAGTAAAACGGCCTCTCGGTCACGTTAGGGCATTCAGGGAGTATCGCTGGAGCATGACAAACGTGATGGGAGTGGTGGCGTGTCGTGACAGTGGTTGTGAGTGCATGGCTAGGTCAAATTGCGTGCGTGCTGGTGGGTGTGTTCGGGGGATGGTTTCAGTAGGTGGCGTGGTCGGTGGAAAGGCGAGAGTTGATTAGTGGGAGGTGGTGATGCTCAGGGACCGGTTGGCAAGGGGTGGAGCTGTCTGTGGTGGTGAAATGGCCTCGCCGGAGTTGGTGGTTGGAGGTGGAGATGGTGAGGGTGGACAGTGGTATAGAGGGGTCGAAACAACAAATTGACAGAGGGGAATTAAAGGGAAGAGTAAGAGAAACTCATCTACGAATCTAGAGTGAAGGGGAAGGTGAGGAGGTGGCGAGCAGCCGGTGTTGCCGTCGCCGGAGACAAAGGTGCCTACAGGAAGAAACGGCGACAAAGAAGAGTTGGAGAGCGCCCGTTGGTACGGCATGACGCAGCGGAAGTTGGCGGAGGTAGCTCTGCCACTGGTATTGCAGCAGAGCGACGAGAGAGGAGAGGAATTGGAGGGGATTCTCAGGCTAGATGGAGCTTGAAGGATGCGGCTGAGCGTGCTACTCCTTAAATAGGTGTCTGCCGGTCGCGAAGCGCACGAGGGTGGCGGGAAAAATCCCGCTGGAGTTGTGGCAGACAGAGACCCATACCTCTCGCGCATTCGTACGAGAGGTATGGTGGTTGACAGTGAAAGTTCGTCCCTACCAGGAGGGGTGACGTAAAAATATGCGGAAATAAAAATATAAAGCAATCTCACAAAAATCAATCGCACAATGTACACAGGTATTTTTAGGTGGAAACCCAAACCGGGTAAAAACCACCACCTAACCCTCTCGAGTTAGGATTTTCCGATCAACCTAGTTGATCAAATCCACTAACCGAATCACTTTGAACGAGGGTGATTCAACCTCAATACAACCACGCTACAAGTACGAGGGTAGCGTTCCTCAACCCCTTCTCTCCACGAGAAGGATTTTGTCCCACGAAGGAGACGGGAATTCGCAAAGCGAATACCCAACCAAATTACAAAGGTAAAATAAAACAACAAACCTATAGAGCCAACAAAGTAATAAACCTAAGCTTCTATAGGATTTAGGAAACTCCCCTTTGCAAGGAGTGCGTCGACGATGACGCGGGTGCATGAGCCACGCGACGGCGCAACTTCGCTCTCGTAGACAACGGCGGGAGAGCGGGTGCGCAACGGCTGGATGCTCTCAAGATGTAGAACTTGAGCTTAGAGAGCAAGAGCTTCTTGGACACAAGAGTGTGAGAGTGTATAGCTAAGTGTGTCTTGTGTCTTTCTTAGTGTATATCTTGTGTGTCTAAGTGTATCCAAGTGTGTTTTTCTAAGTGTGTTTGTGTTACAAAGGTTCCCCTCTATTTATAGAGGCCTTAGGAAGGCTTTGGAAGGCTTGGAAAAGCTTCCATAGCCGTTGGGTGCAAAGCCCAAGAGAATCAGGCCGAAATCAGGACAATGATTGCATTTGACAGGGTTATCAGACGTCTAACTCTGGCATCAGACGTCTGGAAGGCCACTTTAAGACGTCTGATTCCAAGGTCAGACGTCTGATTCTATGCGGGTTTCTCCCTGACTTGAATCAGATCTAAACAGGGTTTTTGTGCAAGTCCATCAGACGACATACAGGACGTCTGGCACTAAGTATGGACGTCTGGAAACCTAGTTTTACTGTGGGAATTGATTTCCAAACGTTGCAACGGCTAGAGAATCTCTGAGAAGAGATTTTGGGTCAGCCGAGGCAAAACGGTCATTTATCAGACGTCTGGTAAGTCCTATGGACGTCTGATAAGGCTCTAACGGTCATAATCTTGAGTGTTTTCTAAGCCAGCCAACGGTCCACTAATTGGACGTCTGGCAAAGTCATCAGACGTCTTCTAAGACGTCTGGTCTAAGGTCTGGACGTCTGATTTCATCAGACAGAACTAACTATGTCCAGCCTAACAGTTATCAGACGTCTGAAACAACAGTCAGACGTCTTAAAATTCTTTATCAGACGTCTGATTTTGGAATTAGACGTCTGGAAGTGCTGTTTGAACCCTATATTGGTTTTCTAAGTGTTCTACAGAAAACCTACGTATCCTAGGGTTGTGCAGGTGTTCCTAGGAGTACTGTTAGGGTTCTTTGAGGCTCTTTAACATAATGTCTAAGGAAAATAAAGAGCAAGAAAATAAATACAAGAGATACATGAAAGGATAAAAAAGAATCTATCCTATTCTTCTTGTCTTCCATCTCCAATCTTTCGCTCCACGCGAACCTCCTCTGTTTTCCGTCAAGCTCCTCCAATCCGTCCTGGATGCGAGCTCGAACTCCGTCTAAACACGTCCACATTTGCAATTGACCTGAAATCTAGGACTCAAATTGCAAATGTTAAATAACACGTGTTTTGTTATCATCAAAACAAATGATCGTGGTGCTCTAGCACCAACAATCTCCCCCTTTTTGATGATGACAAAACCGTAAATAATGCATAAAAAATCCTCCCCCTTTTTGACATTATCAAAAAGGTTTAATTGATTTTATATTTCCTATAACTCCCCCTTAAAACATGCTCTTCTATAAATTTATTTTAACAAAGGTGATATTCTCCCCCTTTTTGTAACAATGCGATAGCTATTATTTTTCTCCCCCTTTCTAAAGGAAATTTAGCTACCTTATATCTCCCCCTTAAAAATTGACAATTAGCTCATCCTTTTTTAACTCCCCCTATCTAAATGCTTATGAAAAAAAAGATAGGGTAAAGGGTTTTACCTCACCTACCATGGCCAATAAAATGGCCCAAATGGTGGTGGTGGATGCCACATCGGATGGGGCTCCCATCCGTAGCTTGGAGGCCCGGGCATTGGCGCCGGTCTCCAATCTGGTGGTCGACGTGCGGCGGGTCCGTCATTTGTTCGTCGTCTCGTCGGTCTTCTTGTTCTCCTCCTTGGTCTACTCCTTGGTTCCCCTAACTTGAGTTGACCAGCCTTGAGCTTGTAGGTCCAGTCCCTTATGTTGTAATTATCCCTGAACCCTACAAAACAAGATTCTAATTCTTTTTTCGGTATCCAAGTGGGCTTGGATCCGGATTTGTTAGAAGGTCTCCTTGATGGAGATCCTTTCTCAACCTTAGGGCTATAAAACTTATCTACTTTGTTGATTAATTTGTTAGAATTTTCCCTAAGACATGCAATTTCTCTTTCTATAATTTGCATCTTAGTCTTTAAATCAAAAATTTCTAACTTTAGACTATTATTTTCCTCAATCAATTTATTATTTTCATTGATGAGGTCTTGATTTTCTAATAACAGGTTATTATCCTTAGGACTAGTCTCTATATCATTGAGTTGTTTTTCTAACCTATCATTTTCATTTCTAAGAAAACTAAGGTTCTTTTTAATGCTTTTATTTTCTACCCTAAGTGATTTACTAATCTCAAAAAGTTCATTAAAGGCTTCTTGTAAATCCAGGTTTACCTCATTGTCGGAGTCGCTTTCGCTGTCGATGTCGCTTTCTCCGATTGCCATGAAACCAAGACACGTGGTTTCCTTCTCTCCGAGATCCTCTTCCGAACTCGTCTCCTCATGAGTGCCTTCCAACCTCCTCAATATCTCGTGAGCGGTGGTGCACTCTTGGATTCGTTCGAATTCTTTCGAACTCAACGCGCAGTACAAGGCATTCATTGCCTTTGCGTTGAGTGAGAGCTCTAGAATCTGCACCTGCGAGTAGCCTCCTTGGGGTCGCCTCGGGATCTCGTATGGGGTTTCGCAACATCCCCATACCTCGAATTCAGTGGCTTGGAGCCACGTCTTCATCCTCAGCTTCCAGTAGCTGTAGTTGTTCCCGTCAAAGTAGGGCGGACGGGTTGTGGACTGCCCCTCGGAAATCCTACTTGTGGAACAGCTTCCCTCCATGTTTAGATCCTCGTTGGTTTGTAACGCCGAAAATGCGAGACCTGCTCTGATACCAATTGAAAGTTCGTCCCTACCAGGAGGGGTGACGTAAAAATATGCGGAAATAAAAATATAAAGCAATCTCACAAAAATCAATCGCACAATGTACACAGGTATTTTTAGGTGGAAACCCAAACCGGGTAAAAACCACCACCTAACCCTCTCGAGTTAGGATTTTCCGATCAACCTAGTTGATCAAATCCACTAACCGAATCACTTTGAACGAGGGTGATTCAACCTCAATACAACCACGCTACAAGTACGAGGGTAGCGTTCCTCAACCCCTTCTCTCCACGAGAAGGATTTTGTCCCACGAAGGAGACGGGAATTCGCAAAGCGAATACCCAACCAAATTACAAAGGTAAAATAAAACAACAAACCTATAGAGCCAACAAAGTAATAAACCTAAGCTTCTATAGGATTTAGGAAACTCCCCTTTGCAAGGAGTGCGTCGACGATGACGCGGGTGCATGAGCCACGCGACGGCGCAACTTCGCTCTCGTAGACAACGGCGGGAGAGCGGGTGCGCAACGGCTGGATGCTCTCAAGATGTAGAACTTGAGCTTAGAGAGCAAGAGCTTCTTGGACACAAGAGTGTGAGAGTGTATAGCTAAGTGTGTCTTGTGTCTTTCTTAGTGTATATCTTGTGTGTCTAAGTGTATCCAAGTGTGTTTTTCTAAGTGTGTTTGTGTTACAAAGGTTCCCCTCTATTTATAGAGGCCTTAGGAAGGCTTTGGAAGGCTTGGAAAAGCTTCCATAGCCGTTGGGTGCAAAGCCCAAGAGAATCAGGCCGAAATCAGGACAATGATTGCATTTGACAGGGTTATCAGACGTCTAACTCTGGCATCAGACGTCTGGAAGGCCACTTTAAGACGTCTGATTCCAAGGTCAGACGTCTGATTCTATGCGGGTTTCTCCCTGACTTGAATCAGATCTAAACAGGGTTTTTGTGCAAGTCCATCAGACGACATACAGGACGTCTGGCACTAAGTATGGATGTCTGGAAACCTAGTTTTACTGTGGGAATTGATTTCCAAACGTTGCAACGGCTAGAGAATCTCTGAGAAGAGATTTTGGGTCAGCCGAGGCAAAACGGTCATTTATCAGACGTCTGGTAAGTCCTATGGACGTCTGATAAGGCTCTAACGGTCATAATCTTGAGTGTTTTCTAAGCCAGCCAACGGTCCACTAATTGGACGTCTGGCAAAGTCATCAGACGTCTTCTAAGACGTCTGGTCTAAGGTCTGGACGTCTGATTTCATCAGACAGAACTAACTATGTTCAGCCTAACAGTTATCAGACGTCTGAAACAACAGTCAGACGTCTTAAAATTCTTTATCAGACGTCTGATTTTGGAATTAGACGTCTGGAAGTGCTGTTTGAACCCTATATTGGTTTTCTAAGTGTTCTACAGAAAACCTACGTATCCTAGGGTTGTGCAGGTGTTCCTAGGAGTACTGTTAGGGTTCTTTGAGGCTCTTTAACATAATGTCTAAGGAAAATAAAGAGCAAGAAAATAAATACAAGAGATACATGAAAGGATAAAAAAGAATCTATCCTATTCTTCTTGTCTTCCATCTCCAATCTTTCGCTCCACGCGAACCTCCTCTGTTTTCCGTCAAGCTCCTCCAATCCGTCCTGGATGCGAGCTCGAACTCCGTCTAAACACGTCCACATTTGCAATTGACCTGAAATCTAGGACTCAAATTGCAAATGTTAAATAACACGTGTTTTGTTATCATCAAAACAAATGATCGTGGTGCTCTAGCACCAACAGACAGGGCATGAGAGCAGGCCCATGTGGTAGGGGGCTCCATAGGGAGCTCCCCTTTCAAATCTGGGGCCGACTCCCCATGCATGCGCGGCGCCATCCTCCGCGCAAAGTATCCGGAGGTATGGCCTGCGCAACGGGTGGCAGAAGGACCTGTTTGAAGAAAACGACGGGAAAGATAGGGGGCATCTGCAAGAGTTTCAAAAAGTTGAGGGTCTAAAAGTAATTTTGAGGATTAAATTGCAAAATGGGCCAAGACGACCTTTTCTTAGGTCCAAATTTTGGTATCAACCTAATTTGGACCTAAGGAATTCAATGGTGAAGTTGGATTTTAGGTTTGATCACGTTTGACTAGATATTTTGCATAAAAACCTAAATTAGGTCAAAAATTGGGTATGGTCCTCAATTTAGGTCAAAACAGGTTCCAACGGCCAAATTGAAGGTTCTAAATCCTAGAGGATATTTTTCCATGAATTTTAGAGGGTTTAGTTGATTTTTATCTTGCCTGAAACTTCGTGAATTAAAGCGGGTTTGCTTTAGGGTTAGAGAATATCATTTAATTCCCAGATTTTGTCATAACCCTTTTCTGACCAAACCATCCCACTTTTTCCTTTATTAGGTTCACTTGACCTATGTCTAAACCCTTAGAAATCCCGTTCATGTACTGCAATGGTAAACTTACAGTTTTACCCATTATGTAATGCTCTATTCTCTGATTAGCAATTCCCTGATTTAGGCCTTCCCTTAGGTTATGTAGGAGTTTTTGTTCAATTTATTAGGTCAAAATGTTCTAGTTAGGGTTCATGATGAGGTTCTCATCAGATGGCCATACACTAGAACCCTGTTTAAGTCTGATTCAAGTCAGGAAGGAAACCCGCTTGAAATCAAACATCTGACTTAGTTTCCAGATGTCTTAAACAGGTTTTTCTAGACGTCTGATGCCCGAACCAGACATCTGATAACCCTATCAGAGTCATGATTGATCCTGATTTCAACTTGATTTGCCTTAGATTTGCACCCAATGACTATGGAAGCCTTCTAAGGCCTTCCAAAGCCTTCCTAGGCCCTCTATAAATAGAGGAGAACCCTTGCCTTATATAAACATGCCTTGCAAGAATATTTTGACTCATTTTGTGTCAAATTGAAGTAGAAGAAGCACTTGCTCTCAAAGGCTAGTTCCACATTCGAGAGCCTCATCCAATTTGCGCACCCACTCTCCCTCCGCGATTAAGAGAGAGACAAAGAGTCGTTGTGTGGTTTACGCACCCGCGTCACCGATGCGTGGTTTACACACCCGCATCACCGATTCAACGCACTTCTAAGCAAAGGGAAGTTTCTTTACCTATAGAAGCTTAGTTTAAGAATTACTTTGTTGGCTCTATAAGACTATTCTTGTATCTTTTACTTTGTTATTTGGTTGGGTATTCGCGTTGCGAATTCCCATCTCCATCGAGGGACAAAATCCTCCTTGTGAAGAGGAGGGGTTGAGGAACGCTACCCTTGTACTTGTAACGTGGTTGTAATTGAGGTTGAACTACCCTTGTTTAAGTAGTTCGTATAGTGAATTTGATCGATTAAATCGATCGGGAAATCCTAACTCGAGAGGGTTAGGTGGTGGTTTTCACCCGGTTTGGGTTTCCACCTAAAAATAATTGTGTATATTGTGCAATTGCTAATTTTGTGAGATTGCTATCTTCTTTAATTCTGCATTTTATACGTCATGCATATCTCACCCCCTCAAAGTAAGAATTTACACAAACCACCTCCACCAAAAGCTTCCTTACCCTCCACCGACCAAAAGACCTCTACCAATTGGAAGCTTCGACCACTCCACCCCACCGGACAAACCCACTGTCTGTTGCCCTAACCACCACCATCCGGCCACCGCACTTCACTAACCACCCAATCACACACACCATCAGTTTTGTGTCATCACGGCAAAGCTTCCCACAAATTTAATTGGGCCCCCAAGGGTCGTATTCTTGTCGCAGGTCTCCACAGGCCACCGTCGTCTTCTTCATCATCGTCAGCCATCATTTGGCCGTTATCCCAACCGCTACCACCTCCAACAAGAATGAAACTCCTTTGCGAAGGATCCTAGGGCCTTAATTGGAGAAGTGAGCAACATCAGCAACTCGATTTGGAAGAAGTGCTCCTTTGCAGCAACACATGAAGAAGATCGTGGGTTTAGTCCCACATCGTATGCAACAAATCCTAGGCAGCACATAAAAGGGAATTGTGCTAAGGCTTTGTTGCCTCAACACAGGGGTGAGACCCCCTCACTCTCTCTCTCTCACTCCTCGCCCACCACCACTGCCAGTGGACCTGGTCCCTGTTCACGACCCGAATACCCGATTAGTGACCCGATTAGGAAGAGAAGAGGAAATTCTAAGGAGGGTGGGGGGTGGTTTTGCTTTGGGAAGCATGTACACGTGCCTCGGGCGCATGTGCATGCACCAACACTTGGCAAAATTCTAGTTTTAGAGACTTGTGCTTGTACTAAGACTTGGGTGTTTAAGGCGTCTGACCCTAGGGTCTGACGTTTGATTGAAAGGCACTATGGACTTATTAGATATTTGGCTGATGTTGATATTTGTGAATAAGTGGTTCAAGACCACTGTAGAGAAATTTGGCTGTGATTGACTGAGATTATCATCGAGATATGTGCTTCATTGTGGGATTAAATTGGTGATTCAAATCACCATTTTTAGGTTTTAAATTCTCTTTTTATCCCATCGATTTCTAAGATACAAATTGTTATTATTGAATATCATTTTGAGTAAATCATTTATTCGTTGAATATCTTTATTGTGATTGATTATTGTCCTCATTTACTCATTTTTCGACTAATGTTTTGAATTCCATATTTACTCATTGCGAACAACCTCGGAACTCATATTTATTTTTCGAACACTTATAAATTTAAATGATGTCAATTCGCATTTTTTGACTATACTACGATGCATATTAAACATGACAAAAGTGCTGCCAACAGACTCCATGGTTGCGAATTAACTTACTAAAGGAATAACACCCAAGATGTTTCATGAACATGCAGCTTTTATGGGTTTTATGTCCTTACAGAAATTTCAGCTTTAGTGGGAGTTTGTAAATTTTATAGTGCTCATTTTGTAATAGACAATTTTGGTAATTCAGTTTTCAGTTATTTGGTTATGTATAAAATTTTGTAAAGCTTTATTTTTGTTGAAATAAACAAAACTTAAAGTTTTCAATTGATTGTCCATTCTGAAAATCAATTTGATTTTAATTTTTGGAAGTGATCTTAATCCGGATGACCAGTTGGGAATAGGCCTACATTAATCACACTAGCATGCAATTTCCATGTTGCACATCCACACATTTCTAGTTACTTTTTACATTAGTGTACATAGTCATTGTTGGTTTAGTTAATGGGATGTAGCAAAAGTCGCTTTGGTTCTATTACTAGTGTAATTGGTAGATCGGATTATTTATAGATATGCATTTCCAATTATGACAACAAAGTTGAGCTCAAATTTTGATTTTATGTGTTGAATGATTAATAGGTTGTATATATAGTCCAAGGGGAGATTGTTGGATTTTAATCCAATATATGGACTAATATATGCATTATGTACATATATAATCAATCAACATATAAGGTTTATAAATTATCATATAATGCCTATCACTTAAAGTGTTCATATTAAGGTTTATTAAGAGTATGGGCATAAAATGTAAAAAGATGGTGTGATAATTAATTTATATGTGCACAAACCTATTTTTGAATTATATATCCTCGATGGTAGAAATATAATTCATGTATATAGTAATTAGGAGGATTAATTACTGATTTAGGATTTTTGGGGGTTATGATCCCCAAAAGACCCACTACTAATCTTAGGTTTTGCACCCCCATCGTGCACTAAGGGTCATTTTAGAGAGAGAAAGAATGACAGGAAAAAGAAGAAAGAGAGGACTCTTTCTTTTAGTGATTCTCAATTAATGTTTTGGAGGTGGGTTCTTTTGGAAGCACCATTTGCAATCCTTCTCTACCTTCGAGATGAGCACAGGTATTTCTAGCTTTAGTAAGTATACAATTATCAAAGGCATGTGTGTGCATGCGTGTGTATTTATGGTTGAAAGAATCATGTTGCATAGTTTATCTAATTCATAGTTCATCTTATTCGCTTTAAGTCTATAAATATTATTCTATTTAGATAGCTGGTATTTGTTGATAGCTATTTTGTGCAAACTAATATGGCATGGTTAGATCTTTTAATATTCTCTGAAAAATTAGATATTGTATTTCGTAACTGTCACAAGTACCAATACACGCATGCTATGATTTTGGGCTCCAGAAGATAAGGTATGCTGCTAGTACCAGTACTAGTACCGGTACTCATCATGAGTACCGGTACATGCCAACTATAGATTTAGCACTAGGTCTTAAGCCCATAATCTGTGACTTGCATATACTGGTACTCGTCATGATTACTAATACATATGAGCCCTAGATCTGGTTCTAGGCTTGAAGTAATCAAGACTTGAAGCTTACAAGTGCTGGTACTGATCACTAGTACCGATACGGGTTAACTATAGGCAAAGTATCCAATACTCAACAAGTATACTCTTAATGAGTACCGGTACTCATTGAGATCACTTGTGCCTGGAGTGATATTAATACTCACTGAGTATCGGTACTTGTAACAAGTATCGATACACTATGAGTATTGGACGAATACTTATTTGGACATAAGTTTTAAATTGAGACCTATGGGTACCAGTATATGGCATTAGTACCAATACTCATTTGGATATATAACTCATACCTGTAACTTAAGGATATCGATACTGATAGACTAATATCGATACTCAGTATAAGTAATATCGATACCGGTCTATTAGTATTGGTATCTATACAACATGGAGTTTAGATGAAAAGAGTAATTGCCTATGTCCATTCGAAATTAGAAGTTAATTAATTATAGTTAAACTCCTAATATTTTTAACAAATTTTGCTATATTGGATGTGTAGCTACTTCGCAAGTGTTTTTAAGCAGACTTTGAGGTGATTTCTGGGACTTTTCTTTTCCCACGTTTGTTTTCTTACGATTTTTATCTTAAGAAGACATGATGAAAAACAAGATAATAACATATCGTGTTGCACGAATCTGTTTTCCCAGGTTTGTTTTTTCTTACGATTTTTATCTCAAGAAGACACGATGAAAAATGAGATAATAACATAAGGTACTGCAGGAAGTTAAATTCACGTGTATACATCCACATATAAAAAGTTATTGATGCATGTAATTATGTACGTAAGTCAAGAAATATATTTTTTCTTTTATGATCCAGAATTTCTTACAAGTAAATTTAAAAAAATTTACAATCCTACAGTATCAACTCCCAAATAATGTAGGATCAAGGTTTGAATCGGGATCCTTTTTATCATAGTCAGTGATTATCACGTGACATGATTTTTGTGGTGTAGGCTCAAGATTTTGCGAACTCTCCTATATGTGCGATATTCTCAACGGTACACGACTTTTGTATTGGGCCTTTAAGCCTTATTTCTCGCGTAATGTTATTTAACCCAACTTATGGCAGTGGTTTCCTTCGTTTACACCTCAAATCTTGTAGATGCATGGTCGAAGAAAATTGACTTTGTGTGAATGAAACTAGTAACTGTATTTGACTATAAATAAATAGGCTAATGGAACTTATCAATTGTTCTTTTTATAGCATGGATAAATACTTATATGATATTGGGTGACAAATCATTGACGAATATGAAAAAAGCAATTATTGTGTACACAAATGATGCACATGTTACTTGCACTGTTGATTGACCCAGAGATACAACACGTACAATATGTGAATGAGTATTTTAACTGATTATTATCTTGAATACTTGGATCCACGGGGTTATTCTAATTACTAAATTGTGCTTGAAGGAAAATGTCCTTAAGGTCTTATTATAACCATTTTCGTGAAATAATTGAATTAACTAGTGTATCATCAAAGTTACCACAAGATTTTTGAGTAGTATGAGGTTATGATTAAGACTAGAAACAAGATGAGGAGTTAGATGGTATAACCTTGTGTGCTTTAGTTAAGAAGTTGCATCGTAAATCTAGCTATTTAATTAAATAGCCTAAGTCACTCTTGCTTGTTCTAGACCATGGAGTATTTTGTTGGATGGTGCTACAAGCCTAGCTACAAGGAAGAGGGTTCTCCTAGGATAGTCAACACTATACTCTAGATAAAAAGTTGCCCTTGATCATGTCCTGGAGGTAAGTAGTAGACATTGGCTTTGATGAGTTCAAGTTAGAGGACCCTTCGTTTATGTCTTCTCTCTTTTCTCTTTTAGGGGAGTCATCAATGATGATGATATGATTATCTCTTGATGTTATATATAACTGAGAACGAGTAAGTTCTAAAATGTTACTTTAGTCAATAATAATTAATGTAACATACTAAATAAGATTGGAATCCGTGTGCATGCCATACGATTTCTCTTACCAAGCCTTATAGCTCCAAACTATTGTTCCATCTTAATCATTTGTCTACGTTGGCAATTGCTCGTTACCCTACTATTCAAGAAGGAATAAGTCCCTTCTCAGCAAAAAAGAAAAGAAAAGGTGGGAATAAGTCGCCTGAAGTACAAGCAACCATATGGTAGTTATTTCAGAATGGTGTAAAAGAGGTTGCACTACTGCTTACCCAAATGTGTACCTTCCTTCCTTTGTTAATTTTCTTTAGTATTTTGATAGAGGAGCAGTTTCTCCAAATCTACCTAGACTACTAAAAACATATGTCTTGGACTTATTTGATTACTTTGTAATAGATTTTGGTTCTTTATGGTTAAGCTTTCCTGCAAACTTATTTATACAATGCAATTATTTATGGCCAGCTCCTACCTTGATTGTAGACAAAATTTGTTGTGTTCGTGTATTAGTCACGTTGTACATCCTGTTTGGCTCGAGGAAAAGGCCATATGGCTTAAATAATTCCTTGCATTCAATCAAATTAGGAGGAGGAGCAAGCATTTAAGTACATAAGCCAAACAGGATAAGCATAAGCAGTTTGATTTAATTTTAGTCCAACATAAATCATGCAAACTTTTTTCTTTTCCACGCAAATCTCCCGATTTCTCCTTTTCAAACATGCTGTGTCCAACCAAACAAAAAGCCACAAAACATTTGACATAATAAATATCTAGGAAACAAATGTACCCAATCAAATGGGTAACACAGTCATAATGCTGACGTTTTAAAAGAAGCACATCTAAACGTAAAGTTCTCAACCACCTGCACCCACCAGAATGGCATCATACGAACTTAACTAGGTGGGTTTCCATTTTGTCCAGAGAGGAGTTGTCATCCACAGTACTGTTTATACGGGAAGAATAACGTTTGAGACGTAAGCCTATAAGGAAGTTTTTTTTTCTTTTTTAAATATTTCATTGATAAAAAAGGAGAAGTATCCGGGATGGGAGAAAAGAAAATCTTGATCACCCTTGAGAGAAGGTCACTCTCCGTAGATATGGAGGAAAGTAAAAAAATAAAGAAATCAATAGGAAGAAATAAAGAAAAATAATAATAAAATATCTCATAACAAAAATCAAATGACCTTTCGAAGGAAGACAACTCCACACTTATAAATACAATAAGTGTCAATGAGATAGACCTGAAGAATGTGTCAACGAGAGGTCGAATTACAAAACCTGGAACCATACGTGATTCCAAACAAAATTTACATGACACTAAAAGGACCTCACCACTCAACAACACTAAATCAACACCCACAACAAGAAATCTCCATCGCACCCGTAGCTGCCAAAGAGGATAACCTTCCTGTGGCCGCACATCAAAACACTCGAGGCCAAGACCTTAGTTGCCTCAATGTCGAGGCACCGCTGCCACAGCAGACAAGTCATGAGAAACGTCACCGATTGTTGCCACTGAATCTCGGATTACCACACCGCATGTCCTAGTCGGCGTCGACCTTGCCGTTGCCAACAACAACCACGAGAAATGCGTCGCTGCGAAACCATGGAGCGCTGCCACATCGACCACGAGAAGGCACCACAACGACACAACCACGATGACCGCGCGAACCGACGCCACGAGCCATGAATGCCAATGCATGTCATGGAGGAGGGTCGTACGTTGAAGAGGAGAGGTTCGAGGGTGGAGGGAGGGCTTCCAATGGCGGCGGGGGACTTTGATCAACCATGTACAGCTGATCCGAGCCCCAAGCTCAACAAGTCATTTTTTTTCGCTCTACTTTATGTCCGATGGAGATAAGGTGTGGGGGTAAGGCTACAAGGAAGTTAAAACTTCCGACAAAGCCCACCTCAACGTACATCAACTCTCCCTACCTCACCATTTTAGTGAGATTACTCATTGGATAAGTTGATATGTGGCATATGTGGAGCAAAGATTTCCGTGGGTGAAAAGAAAATGTAATGAGTTCAATAAAATCGACTGGATATGTCTGAAGATTTTGTAATTTTTAATTGAGTTTGGTTGAATGGTAGGGTGCTTTTTTGCGGTGTGCCTTAACTATGCTATAAACTTACCTACCACATACATCCCATGGACGCTAGTTGTACCTCTTAAGAGTGGCATAATCCAAGTGATTATCTAGCTGCAAACGCTCTCTTTTCCTTTTCTTTTTGTGAAAAACCTGCAAACAGTAGCTTAAGGTTGTCAAACTGCGATCATCGTCTCATTTGCCCGTGGTTATGCTCATTGATTCAATGGTTAGTGACGATTCGACCATTCTATCTTCCTGGTCATTTTCATGTTTCTTTACTTTTCTTTTTTTTCCTCTCTGAGATTAACTTCTTTGTTAGAGTAGATTTTTTTTCTTATCTACTTTTTCCATTTTGCATAGCCATACAATTACACAAGAACCAACTTAATAATGTAATCATTAAAGGCTAGTTTATTTGATAATCAGAGAACCCAAGTTTTGGGAGGTAAACCTTGGGCCAACCACTATTTACGTTTATTTTGCAGATAGGGATTAACACCTGCTTTTATTTATTTAAACCAGTATCAATAACATGTCAAGAGAGCGCGTGTTTTGTTTAACACCTCTCCCTATTGATGTTCACTGATTTGTATGGGCAAAACCAAGGTTTCAGGCTAAGGGGATTAAGTGGGCTGGTAAGCGGATATCAACCTTCATTCTTGAAGAAATCCCAAAAGACCTGTTAACGGAATTGCTTTCCCTTCATTTCTGAACTGCAGAGTAATCCATACCAAACAACTTTCCATCACACTCCACAATGTTCTTGCAACTCAATCGTGGAATCGTTCCAACATGGCATGGCATTGGGATAGACAAATCGTCGTCTTACCTACTTGTTAATTTCCCATCAGCCCAGATAACCGTTCAGCCACATCATAAAAGCACACCCAACTATCATCCATAAGCACGGATACACGGATTCTAAACCCTTAATGCCAACAAGAGCATTCCAGACATGCGGTAGCCAGCATGTCATATTCATTCTGGAATTCAAGTTTCTTAACTCTAGGATATTACATAAACCCATATCTACAAAGCTACCAAACCATCCAAAGGGTAAAAACATAATGATGGGGACGCTGCAGTGTGTCTAATCGCAGAAGCAGTTGCAAATGGAGCAGGCAGAGATTCGACAGAGATCGAAGATCCATCTTTTTTTGAGATTTGGCCTGGCCAATAACAACCGACTCAGCAAACGGGAGTTTTCCATAAACAAGGTAGCGGTTGCACTAAAACATCATCGGGCCATTAAGTTAAAAAAAAAAAAAAAAAAGGATAACCTTCAAACATGCAACTAAGACCATAAAACAAGGAAAAGAAAATGGTTAAGCAGCCAGAGACCCTAACCAAACAACCCAATTGAACAAGGACTAGGTAACTAAAAAAATAGTGCCAGAGATGGAACATAAATTAAATATTCTGCTTGAAATAACGTTTAAATTTAAGGTCCAATAATTTAGATTGATAATCCCCCTTAAGAGACCTACTAGGCCTATATAAATGTTATCTAGAAACTAAATTGTACTAGCATATCCAATGAATGCATAGGATTATTAATCAGGAACCCGACAACTGCGATGGTGCACAGGATTAATAAATAGAATCCACATTTCCAACAGTTGAGGTCATAGAAGATGAAACAATCTCTAGATCAAACTTATGGAAAGAAAAAGATCTTAGAACCAGAAAGCTGATTACTCTTTATAATACAAAACAGGTATGCATTTATCTTAACTACTACTGTACAGAAGCGTAAGAATAATTTAGAATGGGAGTACCACCAGATCTGTCAGTGGCATTGGCACTGCATCAGGATCAGTTGCAACCCCAATGCTAATCACATATATAAGTGAAAAGTGCACATCAAAATTCCCAGACCGGGCTGCCATTTAGAGGTGCCCGCAGAGGCAAGGAGACAGTCAGCAAAGAAATAATCATGAAACCGTTCTACCATAGCAAACTGAAGCAATATAGAGATTCTTAGCCCATTTCTCCTGCAACCATGCAAACAATTCCCAGGTAAATCTAGGAGATTGAATAAAATGCAATTTATCAGACCAGGGAAGAGGGAGAAGGATACAGAATGTACCTTGACATGTTGGCTGGGAAAATTGGTTGTCCGCAAAGTTTCTTGCGTTTCATCAGCAGGCTTCCGTCTAGGAATACTCAAAACGAAAGCAGCTTGGTCCCATGTTGCAGCTGTTGCTGTTATCCTAAAACCATTGTCCCACCTCCGATGAATCCCTTCACTAGGGTAAAGGAAGTCGAGCTCCACCACCTGGGAAGCCAGTATGCTCATCACTTTTCCTGAAAGCAGGTAAGGCCAAGCACAGAAAACTGCTAGGAAAGTCAGTGTAAAACCTGGTCTGAGAAGCCAGCTCCTCGAGACATGACAACCGCCCATCTGCTTCCTGCAGTGGCCATTGCTGTGACATAGAAGCCCTCCTTCCACTTTTTGTTTATCCATTTGAATGGAAATGACTCACTAACCTTGTATGATTGTTGAGCATATTGCGTACCTGTAGAGATGAATAAGAGGTGACTCTTCACAAATTGAAGAAGAATATCATCAAGGAAGGAAAAAACTAATCTGGGAGGACGGGACCATGCAAAAGAACACTTTGGTAAAATGCACCAATACCCTTTGACATAACCACTAAGGAGTTCCCATTGTTGGCTCCTGCCAAAGCAGTAATGTAATAGTTTTTCTCCCACTGTTCCATGATCCACTCCTAGCAATATAAATACAGAGCATGAACAAGACGTAAACAATGCAGTACTTCACTAAGCCATATATGGTTGTAATATTCATTGTTACTTGAAAGAAAATATCACCCCAGAAGAAACTCACTTTATGTAGAAAATACGGTGAAAGCTCATAAACTTGCGACGAAAATCCCGTGCCACCATCCATAATCAATGCCCATAGATTTGAACAAGAGGCAACACTGCTGATGAATAATCCATCCTCATTTCCTTTGATAATGTGCTGATTAAGCCTCGTATCCGCAACATTATAGTGATACCTGCAACATATAAATGATACTCTGCCACTTTTCCAAAAAAAAAAAAAAAAAGGTACTCTACCTATATAAGAAATCTTGGGCGTGGTTACAAGAGACTTGCAGTAGATTCAGTTTGTTAAATAACCTCCAAATAACTCCACATACTCCCAGATTTTACACTTTTTTCAAATATTCAATTTAGCCATACATTTGAACCATAAGATTCAAGAATCAGAAATCATATTCTAAAATGAACTTTTCAGCTGGACTCTGAACATTTCTTTTTTTAACAAAAAGATAAGTGTCGAAAAATTCTCTACAGTCCAAAATTCAATTTTGGAAATCACTTTTGGACACATCCCAAAATCAAAGAAATCAAAACTACCTTTGCTTCATTGGCCGTCGAGCATTATAAACACTAATCCATTGAGTTGCAGGCATGCCAACTCTAACCTTCTTCTTGGGCTGCTCAATGTCCTCATCATCCATTGTCAAGCGGCCTCTCTTTTGACCAACCTGGTAAATAAGCTTTATGGAGAAGAAATTGAAGTCAAAAATAAGTCCACTGTTGAATAACAGCCAAAAAAAACTCAGAATTGAGGAACAGAAAGGTACTGTTTGAGCGCCATCAGTGTTGATTGGCCTAATGTCAGGATTTGGACCGATGATACCATCAAATAAAGAGATGCATTTTGCATAATTAGGTTCCTCGTCAAATTTTAGATTCACTGCATACTCAACAAATTGCTTGAAGGGAAGAGGAGAAAAGCAACACAGACACTCTGGAGAGGTTGACATTTTCTTTTTGCAGACAAGAAAACCCTTGTTTTCTCCCTGTAAGAAAAACTCGGTAAGGTGTAATAAACATATAAAACAGACACAAAAAAGAACAAGACCTGGCCTCAGGAACAATGCTTCACCTGATAACCTTGCCAAGGGAGGCGACCCCGTAGGAGAAAAATAAGTGTATAAGCAAGAGACTCCAAGTCATCTCTCCTGCTTCCTGTTCTCCCTAAATGAGCATGCACACTAGCGTAGCGCACTGTTCCCCTGAAAATTTGATATCCTAGTCAATCCACGGTTCATGTGGAAAAAAGGAAAATATCTTATTCTGTGCTTACGACACCATTAGAAAAACATGATTGAGAGATGAGCGAAAGGATGAGGATGGCTGGATGCTGGTAAGGAGAAGGCCCACTGCTGGGGAATCTCTGTCTCATTCGACAAGGCCCCCTTAACATCATCAATTCTTCTGCTGTCATGGGTGGGTCACAATGCAATATTTGTCTGGACCCAATAAATGCCTCCATTGTGGCAGACTCAATCGTTGTACATGATCTTGTATGTAGTTGGTCATCACAGCCAAGGCTTTGTGTGATGGTATGCCAGATTCAATGGCATCGAGGAGACATGAGAGTAGTTTGTTGCCGGAGGTGGTTGCACTTATTTAGAACAAAGCTCATCCTCGAGCAACGCTTAGTTGAGGATACCATCAATGGCTCTCCAACAAGAGAACCAATGCTGGTGTGATCAACTGGAAGTACGGAGAAGTGAGGAGCAACAACACATCACTATCCATGTTGGAAAGTTCCTTCTGGCAGGGTGCTCGGTGAATGATTTGCAGCAGTTGGTTTTTTGAGCCTTGCATTGCAATGGCAGCTCAATTAGGCAGCACAGGTTTTCTGAATTTGAAGGTATCTTTCCAGAGTGGCTGCCTTTGAAGCTAAGTTATCTGGATAAAAGTAACAAGTGTTCCCCCCATCATTGCCACTCTTTGTTGCCTTTGGCAGTATGACAATGATGGTTTATGGATGGAAAACCTGGATGGGATCATGGCGTGGGCTGTCTCAGCAATGATGACATCCCTTTGGCAGTGGTTCTTTGCAGTGGAGGCTCTTTGACAGTGCTCTGTTTACTGATGACTTGCCAACACCATGTTGACAAAATGACATTTTTTAGATGTGGGACTATTTTGACACATATAGTGTAAAAAGGCATGAGTGTCAATATTTCACCCATTTCAATAGTGGGCTGACAATTTTGATGAAATTTAGATGAAATGGATGACCGTAGGTGAGATTTTTGCATCATTTTGTTATTTTAAGATCTAACTGACAGTGGTTCATTTCAACACATTACTGCTATTGTATGTTTTCTAGAGTGGAAACATGCAGTAGCAAGCTGGAGAAGGAACATACACTACCAAGTCCCGCTGACCTAGCAATAGACTTGAGTCCAAAGTGGTTGAACTTCGAAGAGGCTGGGTCCAACGAATACAAGCTGAAAACTGAAGGGGTACCAGCTCACATGCCATGTGTGTCAACAAGACAGAAAAAGATCCCTTCAAATTTCCCAACTGCACATTTTATGTTATAGTTGCAAAGGTCTTTCCTAACAGATTGCGAGAAGTAGTTGATGGGTTGATCAGCTAGGTATAGTCAACATTTGTACCAGCTAGCCAGTTGACAGCATGGTCATTTCGAGGAGACTTTTGGCCTTCAGAAGTGTATAGGCAGGAGGGTTTTCTCTGGAAGGTCACCTTTGCTAAGGCATACACCCTTGTGGACTGGTCTTTTCTTATGGAGCTTATACACAAGCAAGGTTGCTCTGATAAATGAGTTTCTTGTATAAAAAGCAGTGCATTAAAATGAATTCATTCTTGGTTTTCATTGACGAAAAGGCTAAGAAAGATGGATCCAACCTTAAAGGGGTGCATAACAAGGTTGTACTCTTCAAAGGTCATGCCTATTTGCAGCTTCCTCAAAGGTTTTGGTCCATGAACGGATAGGACCATCATTACAATTCTCCATGTATGTGGATGATAGGTTTTCTGTGTTAAAGCATTTATTGATGAGGCATAGAATCTGTCTATACCTGTAGATCTTTCTGGTGACTTCTCAAACCTCAAAATAAACAGGGGCAGGTCGTCCTTTATTCCATTTGCAATACCGCAAGAGCAGGTCATGAAGTGTGCGTACATTTTAAATACTCTAAGGGGCACCCTAGCTTTGTTGTACCTGGGACTCCTGATTTCAGATGGGAACCTGAGTTTGAAAGACTGGATGCCCATGATACAAACAAGTTGGAAGGTTGGCTGCTGTTGAAGAAAGGTCGTCTGGTGTCACCATGCTAAGTTCTTACAGCTACTCCTTATTCCATATGTTGGTTTTTCTAATACTAAGGAAAGTCAAGAAAAGATTGGATTTTATTTTTAGTTATGGGAATGGCAACAGATAGCTAGGGATTCTTTTCTTCCATGGGTGGACGTTTGTAGACCAGCTAGTGCTGGAGACTAACAGGTTTTGCATGTGTACGAGCACCATGCCTATTGATGGATGCTTAAAAGTTTTGTATTTAAGAACGACTGCCATGCTCTCCTGAAAATGGATTCACAAATCATGGGCACCGAAAGGGACCTTCTTGGTTCAGTTATGAAGCCATGTTATGGCAGAAAGATTGCTTGGAAGAGTGCTCCCAATAAGAGGACCTTCTTGCTTTTAGACGGGTTTGATGCAGGTTATGCATTTAGTTTTTTGAAAAGTAAAGGTTATACATTTAGTTATGCAAATTTTTGAGGCAAAATTGGGAAATGGGGATGCGTTCAAATTCTAATTGGATAATTGGACAAACAAGAGGGCCCTCCCAAAATGCTCTCAAGGCTTCTTGTTTTAGCATTGGATTTGCAGGCATCCATAGCTGATCAATAGGAAGGTGGACGTCAAGCTTAGTCATGGACAAGTACAACTTGTCTTTTGGGGAATTTCTTCTATCAATGAGTAGCAGGGTTCTTAAAGCTGCAGCAAGATTTGAGGGACATGCATACATTGTGAGGGAACATGGAGAGTGGGAGTGAGAAGATGGAGGTTTTCTGTCATGTCTACCTACATGTAGCTGCAAAAAAGTAAAGCATGATGCGGATTTTCTTTGTGAGTGCAAGCTGATTTGAAAGACAAAGATCCCTTTTAAATTAAAGATTTTCACTTGGCTGCTAAGAAGGGTAGGTTGATGGCCAAAATTTATCGTTCAAAGTTAATCCCTTCATCAAATGCTACATGGACTTTTGTACGGAAAGCTTGGAGGATTATTCATACTTATTCTTAAGCTGCCCCTTCAATAAGCAAGCAAAAAGCTTAGGAGCAAGCTAATGTGGGTTGGATGGATTATGCATCACCATCAGATTTTTGGAGTTTGACGATGGTCCTTTCAGATCAAGGTGTGAACACAGCATTTCCTTTGGAGATTCTCTAGGCCTTGCGCTTTCATGGACTGGTTTCATATGTAGAAGGGAGAAATTTTATGTTGACAATGTTATATTTGAGGCCAAGTCCTGGTCAGCTATTTGGTGGAGGGGATATCCTTTTACATCCCTGTTATTTCCGTTTGATGAGTTAATGAAATTGGATGATCACCGAGATCAAGTGACTATCATCTATTATTCCCCAAAAATGAACCATATATTTTAAGGAACTATTACATGTCATTAGACAAGGAGAGGAAGATAAAGGAATAAGCTTTTCCTTAATCCCCGTTGACCGAAAATTACCCATCCAAACGCCCTATTGGAAGCAAGATCTAACTAAACCAGAATAACAGGAGGAATTACTTCCGTGAATATCCTTGATTTTTTGAGAATATTTCCTCCATCTAATCCCTCAAAATTACCCAGTAGCCATCTTTCAAAAAAAGTACCTGGTAGCCAGAATTAGCATATTTAAATCCTCCAATGGCATCATTTCTATATCTTTCTTCCTAATAAAACTGACAATATTTAATCTATGAGCAGTACCTAAAAACATCTGGCCGCTGGTCGTATTCAACATGACGCCCAGAGCTTGTATCTTTCCACCTTGTAGCTATTTAAGAAGCACAAGTTACCAAAAGTGTACACAGGACAAAGATGTCAACAGAATCAACAAAAGAAAGGAGCATTAACATCAAAGCATTGGAGACCCTACCGAGACCAAGATCCACAAGAAAAAGTTTCTTCTCTTCAGGTGAAGCAGGAGGGCCAAGTAAAAAGTTCTCCGGCTTTACATCTCCATGAACATAGCTGTTATCCATAGTTGAGTAGTCAAGATTATGTTAATCACCAAGGATACAATAATCTCCAAGATAGGAATAATAAATCAAAGCATAAAATTATTTAAAAGAAAAATACCCTTTTGAATGCATCTTCTCCAATATCGATATTGCTTCTACTGCTATACAGGCAACCATTTCCACGGACATTCTGTCCAAATCAGTGAGTATCAGAAAAACCGCTAACATGGTAGTAGGATATCTTACACAAATGCTAACAGAGAAAAAGCTTACGATTGAGAGTTATTGTTCCAAACATCCCATAAACTAGGGCCCAATAGATCCATGACCTGGAGGAGCATAGGAGAAAAGTAGAACACCTTGGTAGAAAATCATAAAGGCTGTCAAAACAGAATGACCAGGTTAACAGTTTACCATGACATAGTAATCCCCTTGACGACCCTTGTAGTGTACTCGAGGAACTCCATGAATACCACTTAACGTACTGGAAAATTTTAAATCATAGAGATGAATCAGACCTTTCCCATTTTAACCTATTATAATACCAGTAAAAATCTTAAACGCTATAACAATATGGCTACAGAAATCCACCTGTAGACCTGCCACTCATAAGGTGGTCCATAATTACATCCTTTACTACTTTTATGCTCAAACTTTAATGCCACCTGCAACACAGGATCGAGCCAAAAGCCCAAGATCACAGGGTTCATTTAAGATATATGAGAAACAGAGTTAAATGGAAATGCTCATTAACATGGGCAAGACAAGGACCTCTACAGCATTAGAACCAGTCATTCTGTCATTTGCATTAGTAGCCGTGATACGACGACCGATGTACACCTGTCCAAAACCACCCTTACCCAGTTTTCTTTCCACTTTGTATGTTGGACAATTGCCAATTTGCACCTGCAAAGAAGGAATAAACAGAATGTTAAGTTTAGATGCTGATCGCAAAAAAAGGTTCTAATTCATTAGTAGCAGTGAACCCTGATACACTGTA
The DNA here is from genome assembly GCA_037157565.1 of Thalassia testudinum. Classification (NCBI taxonomy): domain Eukaryota; kingdom Viridiplantae; phylum Streptophyta; class Magnoliopsida; order Alismatales; family Hydrocharitaceae; genus Thalassia; species Thalassia testudinum. The sequence goes on from JAZHRO010000077.1 coordinate 82,419,941, forward strand.
GTATAAACTACTTGCTCAAATATATCAAAGAGTAAAACTCAGCACAACAACAGGGATCCATTACAAGGATGAATTTAAGCCATTTCATTCTCTCAAATGTACACTAGAGATGTTTCTGAGTTCAACCTAAAGTTCTTTGGCAGTTTGACCTAAACCTTTCCTTCTTGCTCCACCAACTTGAACTAAGTCAATCCTCAATGATGCATCTCACACTCCTTGAAAGAGTATACAGACTAATCAAAGAATCTCATGACACTGAGGTCTAAGTTTTAACTGGAACATACAAATAACTTTGCAATCTGACAAGGTAATCATTATTGTTGCTTTCCTTCTTTTAACAATTATTGCAATTCAATTACATCAAAAACAACCCAATGAAATCCAATTACATAACAGCTATCCAAACAGGCCCTTAAGATCCTCCTTTTGTATGCTCAAGCTTCATATTCTCTTCAATTAGCAATATCTTGACATGCTCATTTCCCACCAAAACGAAAAGGGAGAAAAATAAGACAATCATGCACGTTGGGCAAGCAGCAGTAAGTTTCTGTTTACAAACAAATCACTATTTTATCTCCAAACTTATTTACAGAAATAGGAAGAAAGAACCTTTGACAAGCTATTTACATGGATGATGGTTGCTATTAAGGGAAAGATATGGAAAGCACCAACAAGAATGGTAAAGGAGATGTCCCTAATGTATAGAGCACCACACCTCCATTCAGTCTTTCCCACATCATCTGAGTTTTGGGTTTCTTTTTCCTTTCTCTTTTCGTCTTTTTTTGGTGAGGGTGGTGGTCATTTGTTGTGGGGGGTGGGTGGGTGGGGAGGTGCTTTCTGTGCCAGGTGCTGTGGATGGCGCAACAACCTTGATGCTGGAAACCCACGTAGGAAACATGGTGACTGATCTAAATCACTACGTCACAAGCATGTGTTCCATAGATGTGACTGGTGCCTGGTGTAACCTTGTGGGCACATAGGCACCCTACATGCTGTACCCATACAGAGGTAGGCAAGGGGAAGAGAGATCCACAACCTAAGTAGATAAGATAAATGGGACATAAATGGGTTAGAGCTCAAGAGCATTAAAGGAGAAAGAAAGAAAGAAGAAGAGAAAATTAATTTTAAGTTATCAATAAGATGCGCGCTTGCCAGAGGACTTCTGTAGATATTGACAATATTGTCTTTATGATTCTAAGGTTCTGGAACAATGACTTAATAAATGAGAAGTGCATATTTGTTTTTCTTTCTGTCAGGAACACATTTAGAAATCCATATTGCAGTAAACAACATAGCACATTTAAGAGAATGTTTTAACAAATTAAAAGCTTTCATTAATTATTTAAATTTTGGAAATACAAGATACATCTAAAGAATGTTAACCCTATCTCTTTGGCTTTACCCTGTAAAATGGAATCAGGGTGTTTTGCAACATTTAAGTTGGAAACATGCCCAATTTTAGAACTACTAATAATAACAGTGTCAGGGCAACCAACATTTTTTTTTAAAGAAAAAAGGGACCACCACCACAATAAATGCTGCTTCACACTCTGACAGGGCTGCATTGAACTCCGAACACCTCCAATGAACCACATTTGCACCGCTCATAGAAGCAAACAATCACTTGCTTCGAAACTCCCACTGCAGCCCCTCAACATGAACTCCTGTCCATTTACCAGAGCAAGATTCCACATTTTCCAGTTGCTCAACTGACAGGTCACAGCCCTCACCGTCTCATCCATCACAATCCCATTAACCATCTCCCTGATGATGCAGTACTTAAGGAAACAAGCATTCTCCTCCATGGTCAACAACCACAGAGCCTCCATGGAAGCAAGGGAACTCTCAAATGCAGCCAACCTTGGCAGATACGAAATCCACCATTAACCTAGACCCCTGCAAGATAAGCACTTTATTGGGTCACACAATCGTATGCAAGATGCCAATGCTGCTACAGCATACGCACACCATATCTCGAGGTCAAGTGAAGGAACCACGTAGGACAATGCAGAAACCTCTTAAGCCAAGTCCCAAGCATATGCCTCCGATGAATAACCTTCCAACCCGGATCATCCCTTTCACAAGCTTCTTCAAACTCATGTCCCTGTTCGCCCACTCTCCCTCTCTCACCCTCTCGCACCATACTCTCAACGAGATTATGTTGGTCCAAAACCAACATAGTTTAATCTTGTCTTTCTATTTGTAAATGAAGAACTTCCTCGTCCATTTGCAAGTTTGCAACATTCTTTCCCCCTCTGCTCAACTTCTTTCACATTCACCACTTGTATCCTCTTATAGAGAATTATTGACTTCAAGTGCTTTGAATAATGAAAAGGCAATACCAATGAGAGGCTAAAAAAGAAAAAGGAATTCCACATGCATGCACGATAGCTACCAACCACCTTAGCTCAAGAAGCAAAGTCCCATTATATATCTTCTTTCTAGTTCCTAACCACGCTTCAAGTGTGGCCTCTATCCAATCCTCCCTCACCATCTTCAAATGCCCTTAGCCACTTCACACCTTCCTTCCCAGCAACCAGCCTCCATGCTTGTATGGTCACCAAACATCTCTGTCTAGATAACTACAGCTCGTGGAAATAAAGGACTTCACTTCCTTTTGCCTCGTCTCCACACCCATTACTCAACACCAATGCAAGCTCCTTGTCACACCATTCTGCTCTGCTATGCTGCCAATATGCTCCGTTATTGCAGTAGATAACTACAACTCGTGCAAGTAAAGGACTTGGCTTCCTTTTGCCTCGTCTCCACACCCATTACTCAACACCAATGCAAGCTCCTTGTCGCACCATTCTGCTCTGCAATGCTGCAAATATGCTCCGCTATTCCAGTTGGTTGAAACAAGTTGGCCCAACCAAGATTGAGGCTATATAAAATTGGCCAACACTTAAAGGGTCAACACAGATTCACAATTCTTAGGCCTGGGTCAGCTTTCACCACTACAGTAAGAATTTTAACACATCTGCTGCCCCAGTCTCTAATTTCATTTGTACAGCATGTTTGCATGGGACACTAATGGTGAAGCCGAGCTTACAAAGGATCAAGTATCTTATTGCTCTTGTGCTTTTTCCCTACCTGACTTCTACAAAATTTTTGAGATGGATTGTGATGCTTTTCATACTAAACTAAGCACAATCCTTAGCTAGGAAGGATGCCTAGTTGCTTTTTTTAATATGAAGCTAAATGAGATGCTAGCACATTCTTCCTCTTATTATGTAGAATTTTACGCCATTGTGCACTCAAGAATTGGTGCCATTATCTTATCTTATCCATAGGAAATCTTTGTTTAATCAAGACAATGAAACATTGTGCTATTTGCAATCACAAAAGACCTTTAATAAGTGCCACACTAGATGAGTAAGATTCCTTGACTAATGCAATTTTCACCCCAAATATAAATCTGAGAGAATTAATTGAGTGCTCGACGCACTCAATAATCGAGCTCTCGTCCTGGCTAGTGCATAGGCATATGAAATTGAGTTTCTTAGAGATCCATATCCAAATGGTCTTGATTTCAATTTCATATATGTCGGGCATTTGACTTGTACAATGATTTGATGCCTTGATATCTCACTTAGGATGGGTATTTCTTTCATGGTCCACAAGTCTACATTTTTGTTCCTTCTTTCTATGAAAATCTGACTCTTGGGATGTATGGGCAAGATAAGACCTAGAAATGGTTAGTGAATGCTTCCATTAGCCACCCTGGACAAAATTCATTGTTGTGTGAGCAATCCAACCTTGTCTTTTTTATTTTTGAAAAAAGGAAGGGCAGTTATCCGGTTGATAACCACCCAAAAAACCAACCTTGTCAATTATGTCAATGTTAGAAAACAAAGTTATTCAAACAATGACTAAATATTTAGGTTAATCCAAAAGCATCTCTCGACTCTTGAATGATCTCTCTCTCATCTCTCACCTCTCTCCTCTCATGGTCCTCTCCTCAACTCCTTTCTGTCATCACCCCCATCATCTCCTTCCCATACTTCCATCATCACTGCTCTCCCTTTATCTGCCTTGTCAAAACTTCAACATCATACCAAGGCCTCCCATCCTATTTACATTACCCCACCAACAACCCTCAGAGTGCTGTCATTTTGCCAAGAACCCCAACCACTCCACCCAAATTCTTGTTGCACTCCTCTACTCGCCATTGCTGCACCAAACACACCATCACCTTATGCCCCATCACATCGCCACCCACCTCCAATCAATAGTAGCTTCTTTCTGCCATTACAGATCAATAGTCATTTTCTTCTCATTGAAGCCACATCCAAAACAGTTGTTCCAATCAATACGTTCTAAAGCAGTTGCATAAGCTACTGGGCAAGCCCGCTTTGAATTCAGATTTCATATTTTTCCCCCACTTCTTGAAGCTTCAGATGTGTGTTCTGTGGGCACTCAATTCTTTATTTGCAGACATGTGACTAATAGCTCCTGTTTCACTTGTTACTGCTTGCCTGATTTGTAGTAATTTGGATCTGCACATGCCCCAAAAGGCTGTCTTCCTGTAGTTGGCTAATATTTTAGCTGTAGATATTAGTTAATTCCACTTGAAATCTTTCTTTCAAAAAAAAAAACCCAGTTGAAATATAATTGTTGGCTTTTAGTTGTTTTCTGTCATTTTAATCAGGTTTTGCATCCAATTAGGTCTAACTTAGGGTCACAACTTCGTGCACCACATAAATCTTAAACTGCCCATCATCTGTAACAAAACGTAAAGCTGGCTAAGTGAAATTGTACATTCGAATGTGGTTTCTACCTTTTCAAATTTTTTTGAAGGGAAAAGGGGAAACCACTTGAGGATGGTGATCATCCTGATCCTCAACTAAAAAGAAGGTCAGTAACCATATCTGCCTCTCCAAGTTTGATTGATAAATCAATTTATTCCTCTATAACCATTAGTCCATTAACTAAAACTACAAGTAATACGTGCAACTAATAAGGGAGCCACCAAGAAGATCTTCCAGTCTCTACATCTGCAGGATATCTGTTATTAACTCATTGGGATTTGCTCTGAATGAATATATACACACACACTACAAATAAGCTTTAGGCATCTCTCAATAACTTGGTTTCCCTTGAAAGTAGGCTTCCGCAACCAACCAATGGAACTCTAATCTTCTTCTGAAATCTCACAACTAAGCTGTGCCAAGTAACAAGAACGTCATTCAACTTAACTCTCTCTTCAAAGTTCAAAGTAATCTATCCAAACAGAGATACAAATCAAATCTCCACATTAACACCGATTACTCCACGATCAGCCATCATTTTTTCTGCCACGGAAACCAAATTCAACCCATTCATCATGTAATTATACAGCCGAAACTCTTGATACCACAGGCATATCAGCGAGGTAGGCATATTACCCTCTCTACCGCAAGTCCATTCTTTAGTTACTACATCATCAACTAAGATGCACAAATCACCCATTTAAACGGTCTAGTGTTTGAGTGGTCAACCTCCAAAATCCAGTCTTGCTCAAAGAAATTTCTAAAAATCACCTAAAAATTCCAGGAGCTTAGTAGCAAAACAGAAAACAAAAGAAAAGGACAGCTTGCACCAAATAGAACAGCTGAATGCCCAACGGGAACTCACCTTCTCCGGAACGGGCGGCGAAGTCCCGTCCTCGTCGCCTCCCGCGACCTTGTCCGCGCTCCTCCCTGCGCTGAACCCATCCATCCTCCCTTCCCCTCCTGCCCTTGCGCCTCCTCCCTCCCCCGCCTCCTCCTCCCCTCTTCTCTCCTCTCCGACCTCTCCTCCTCCTTCCCTTGCCCGCCTCAGAGCCAAGCCCTCATCCGCCGCTTGCCGCCTCTTCGCCCCCCGCGTCCCAGCCGCCGCCCCTCGCCTCTCTCCTTCCGCTATTGCAGGATTCGCCCTCGCTCGGCCCCTCCGCGGCCCGCTACGCAGTTCCCGCATCCTTCATCGCCCCATCCCCCCCCCCCCCCCCCCCCCCACCTCCCCTCCCTCCCTCCAAAACCCTAATCCACACACGATCTCCCCCAATCCCGCTCAGATCCGCCCGAAGATCGCCGATCGCGACACCCCTACCGGCCGTTGCGAGCTTCCGGATGCGAGCGGAGCAGCGGCGGCGCTCGACGGTCTCCAAGAGCTCAAAGAGAGAGAGAGAGCCCGGGGGTGGGGATCGAACCAACCGAGAGAGAGAGAGACAGAGAGGACGATCGATGGTGACGATGAGACGTGAGAGGAGGGGGCGTGTACATTTTATACCGGCGGTCTTCTTGAGATGGGTGGGCGTAGTTTCTGCAAGTGGGGAGGAGCGTGTGGGTGCACGTGGAGAAATTCATGGCGTTGGTTTGGGAATGGATGGTAGAAGATTGGGGTGGGGGAAAGTTGTGGGGAAGACAAAGGTAGGTTTGACGGCGGTCCTCGGAGTACAGGGAGTGATTGAGAAATGGTGTTTCCATTTTTAGGAATGAGCAAGACATAGGTGCTACGAGAATTTCTCGTAGATACTTTAAATGATTCTCTTGTAATGGGTATCCTCGGAATTATGATGGGACAAAAAATTTAATATAATTCAAATTTGGGAGCATTGCAGGGGTTATGTATCAAAAATATCCATTAGGTAGTAATTTTTAGAGAAAATTACCATCTCTCCTCACCAAGGACATATAATTCTAATAGTTTATATCTTTGATAAGTCATTCAAATAATATAATGAGTTACATTAATTAGATCATATCATTTGAATAAAGAATATATTTATTTCTAGTATATAAATTGGGTCCTTTAGTGTGCATGGGTAACGTACTTAGTTAAGATTGAATAAACTTGGTATGTTTTGATTCGAAGATCTAAATGATTTAGAGGATTGAATAGTACATCAAGAAACCATCAGATAAGGACTCAATCATTGCGAGTTGGTATGACAATCTATTTTAGAGATTGTACTTAAATAGAGATTCAAAATTATCCTGCAAGTCAGGTAAAGGAATTAACCTAATAAAACAAGAGATAAAGGAAGGCCATTGATCATAAAATTCTCCAAATGGTAAGATCCTTGTTATAGTGCGAAATCATGATAGTTTAAAATTTTTTGAACCCCTAAATATGATTAAATCAAGTAAACTAAGAGTCTGAGTCATCTCATAGAGAGAAAATTTATTTAAATCACTTCCTACTAACCTAAAGTAATGTATTTTTGGTATTTTTAATTTTTCAAAATTTTTTGGTATTTTAAAGAGGGGATAAGTCTATGGGAATTAAGGGCTAGGACTAAAATTTAGCAGTCGGAACCTAAACATAATTTGTGTGGAAATAATTTTATGAAAATGTAAAAATCATAAAAAAAAAGAGATTTTTACATAAATAACACTTGGAACAATTAAAATTATTTTTCTACCACTAGATTGTAATTATTGTTATTAATGCTATAGCGAAACTTATGTTGTTAACATAAATGCCACTCCGTTATTTCTCCACTAGTCCACTAACAAAAGTTAAAGAAAAGTTGACTCGACTTAAGTTTAAAGCACTAATATCAAAAGGAAATGGACAATGTTGATTTAATTCATTTTTGGAGATTTATCTGAAGGATGAGATTTGTTAGAGATTGTTTATGTCCTTCCTCTTTCTCCTTCCTCCTTCCACTCGATGTGGAGGGTCGAGCATCGGCCAGCGAGCTCGAGGAGGGCAAACTCAAAGGCGATGGTTGCAAAGGCCAAGTGGGTCGACTTCACCTTCTTTAACACTGCCTCTCCACGCCTCCTTCGGCTTCCACCCCAACCTCAACCTCATGGGACCCCTCTGCCTCCTCACCTCCCTCTACCACCTTGACCTCTCCAACAACCTCTTCTCTAAACCCGTCCCCTCTTGCATCCTTCTCTCCCAATTCCCCTCCCTTCGTCTCCTCCACCTCTCTCGCAACCTCCTCTCCAACTCCCTCCCCTACTCATCTGAAATGACCCTTCCAAAGGATCATTTGGGGTTTTCTAGAATTTTAGGGATTTTCTTGTAAATTTTATGCACACCAAAAAGACCCAATGCAGAATTTTTGACTTCTGGAGGGGTTTATCATAATTTTAAACCCCCTAGGACTTGTTCTGTGTGCTTCGAAGGAAAAATGGATTTCTGCGAGGCTAAAACATCAAATGACTCGGCCCCACACAAACCCCCATGAACACCCCACAAACCCTACTTTCTCCCCTATAAAACACCCCCCCCCCCCCCCCCACTCCTCCATTTTGCCTCACCAAGCAACCACCCATCTTCTTCCCTCCTTCCCCTTGCAACTGTGTGTGAGGGAGAAGGAGAGGGAGGGCAGCGGGCGGAACTCGGGAGAGAGAGGAGCAGGAGGAGCTTAGAGGAGAGGAGTGTGTACGGGAGGAAGAGGGAGAGCTGCAGGAGAAGAAGCAACTTCTGCGGGCGTCACTGCTATAGTTGCAGCAGCACCAGCTTGAGGAGAGGAGGAAAGCTTGCGAGGAAGGTCCTGCTTGCGAAGGTGGGAGTCATTGTTTCCATGTTATCAGGCGCCTGCGACATTCGCCAGACGTCTGGAGGAATCATCGGACGTTCGGAGGTAGCTTAGGACGTCTGGTAGCACGCAGAGTGCTGAAGTATTTCTTTGCCTGAACTTTGTGTCGTGCATGCATGCTACGATAACAGTTAGGACATCATGTTTTGCTGTGCGTGTCTGCACAGGTGCCAAAAACGTTGGAAAGGCACGTTGGCACGGTATTCGATGCACTTTAGGACATCTGGAAACAACATCAGACATCCAACTACTCTCCCAGATGAGTGGGAGCAGTGTCAGATGTCTGGAGACACCCTCAGACGGCCATGAGGGGCAACAGACAACTAGAATAGACATAGGAGAGCAAGGTGAGACTCTGTGCACTTTTAAGACATTTGGGCATCATGCTAGACATCTGATTATGGCCTAATTTCGCTAATGTAGGTGCTAGGTTGCCGGTCTAGCTAGACCAACCTGCCTGGTTCGGTTTAGGTGAATTGGGAATAGTGTTTGGGCTAGTTTGGGGTCCAAACGAAGTTGATTTTGTGCAAACGAAGTATCGTTGATTTTCTTTTGGAGTTTCCTACGTGTTAGGGTCGTTTCCATATTGTTTTGAGCTTGTTTGACATACTGGGATATTGGTCAATGATGTTAATGTGTGGTTTCACCAACTATTTGGAATAGGTCTCCAGTCCGTAGTGCACACGGGTCTTGCGAAGACATCGGGATCCACCGTTCTTGCCCTTATACCACCCGTACACTTTGATAGAGTGGTCCTCTCTACTCATGTGATCTAATTTGTTAAGTGCATGCTAAATTAGAAATATCTGCCTGAAACCTAGGACATGAGATGAACCCTAGGGCTGAGAATGTGGTATGTACATTATTTGAACCTTGCTTGTTATAATTTGAGAATGCATGTTGTTACATTTCCCTACTGTGAGCAATTGACCATGTAAATTGATAAGATTGAATGCTTATCCTGTTGAATCACAAGCTACCTATTTTATGATTATGAAACTAGAATGTGAATAAAGATACATGTCATGTATTGAAATGAGACGAGTACTATGTACGAACCCTACGGGGAACTAGGAGAGGAATCAAAGCACAGTGACGTGGATATTAATGTATGATGGAACACTTTTCCTATACAGGCATGTTGGTTGACTGTTTGGACTTGGGTATGGAAAGTGAGCTAGCCCTCGTGTATGTGGTATCGAGGAGAGCTACCGTCACTTTTGTGTAGAGAGAGAGCTAGCCTCCCCTTGGGTTGGGACCCGGGGTTCGGATTGGCCTCCCTACATCAACTCCTATTAGGCCCACTGGGCAAACCAAGATAGTCGAGCAAGGGTATGCAGACTGTAGAGAGGTGTGGCCCCTGCTCTATTCTGTGCTGTATGTTTGAGCATACCCGCAAGCGGAAAGGACTGACTGCATACTAATGCGGGGTAGCTACTTATGCGCTTATCGCGTGTGCCGTAGTCATCACTACGTCGCAACCATGACCCCGGGGTGGTAGACCTGGTGTAGGACTACAATGGGGTGGTCTCCCAACCAGGAGAGTGCCACATGCGCATCCTGCATCGCGGGAAAACTACATCAAAATCATTCCCTTAAGGAACATGTGGATTAAGTGATGATATGGACCCTTACTAGAACAACCAAATCTTAACATGTGGTGATTATAAATGGAACCATATGATAATTTCCTAAATAATTGAAAAATGTATGACTTGTTTACGGCTTTCTTTTATATTTAGATGCCTTAAATGTTCTTATGTACCACTCTATTAAGCATTTAGCTGACAACAATTATATCTGTACATGTTCAGGTCAGGGAATTGAGCAGCCAGCACTACCATCTGCAAAGGATGCTGGGCTTAGTTGAGCCCAACAGTAGACTGTCTCTTTTTGTTCCGCTTTTGTGACACCTTTACTGTAGTGAGTACTTTTTGCATGTTGGAACGTATGTTGTCGCTTATGTCTTTCTATTCTAGTATGATGGCTAGTTAGGGAACTATATTTTTTCGCTTATGGCATGTTATCCTATTTGAACTTTTATTCTATTTCTGTTACTGTCTTTTGATTTAACTGCTTAGCTACATTGCATGCGTGGTTGTTGTATGTTTTGTGCATTTGGGTTGTTTCTCGATGAATGACTAGGTCGTGAGATTAATCAAGGCAAGTTGTTCCCGGGTTCCATGTGGAGTCGGGTTCGGGTTGTAGCACCATCTCCATCCTCTTGCCTCCACCTCCTTGACCTCTCCCTTAACTCCCTCTCCGGAGGCATTCCTACTTACCTCTCCCTCCTGCCCTCTTCCCTCCCCCCCTCCTTCAACTTCTTCCATGACGACCTCTATGTTTACGTGCTAAATTTGGGTTTTAAAATCACTTCGTTGCAATATAGCCAAAATAGCACGTGAACAAATACAATTTATAACTCAAAAGATCATCAAGAAAATCCGAGGTCGAACACAAAGAGTAAGTATTGCAATTAATCTCAAGGATCACAATATCACCACAAATATGAGCAAGTAAGAATTATATATATATATGAAAACTAATGTCAAGGTGCAAAAAGAATGGGATAAAATGGTGATTTAAATCATCAATTATGCCTCTAATTATGCTCATAATAATTCTCAAATAATTGAGCAGTAATGATCAACCACTTATTCCACATTAGTAAACAACCAATATAGCCACTGGAACACAGAAACGGCGAAATCAAATGATAGATAAGGTGCTCGGATGCCTTAACCAGCAGAGGTTCAAGGTCCTCTCTTCTTTCTCTTCAAGCCTCAGGGAGAGGCACAGCATAGAGGCACGAAGGGCCTCCCAGCAACTAAGTGTAGAGAGGGTACAGCCTAGGGCAAAGCCCCCCCCCCCCGCTCTTTCCTTCTCTTCTCTTCTATCAAGTAGGAACAGTAATCGGATCCGGGTGTAGGCCTGTGGGTGTGATTGCAGGAGAGTAGTGGGGCAAGGCGGGTTAAGCGGGTGTGTGAGGGACCCGACCCCTCGTGTACTGTGCGAGGAGTCGGATGCAAAAAATCAATTTATGCACCGCGGCACGTCTGAGATCCCAGGATGTGGGATTATCTTAGCTGTTGTTCTTCGCATATGGGCAGCGACTGAGGTTGATCCAATTGAGCGTGAGGGAGCAGTCAACACTCCGAATTGAAAGCCTGGGCGTCTTCCTGGAAGGGTTTTGCACTGCCTAGAGGAACTGCCTCGTCCTGCAGTGGCAAGAATGCTTGCTTCAAGCTCTTAGAAGGAGTTCCATCAATGGCGATGGCCACCGAATACCTGAAACGAAGAAAATGGCCTATGGGTCACGTCAGACCAGTTCAGAGGCTTCATGCAAGTGCGGCGAATGTAGTGGTGGCGGTGGCGTGTTACGAATGTAGTCGGGGAGGCCTGACGACCTCGAGGAAGGCAGACGGCGGTGCGTGAGTCGAGTGAGGAGATAGAGAGATCTAAGCCCTAAATTTCTTTGGGGCTTTTACTTAGTGAGGTGAGGCGATGCTCGCGAACACGGTGGCGGGCGGTGAGATGGTATGTGGCGGCTGGAATGCCTCGTTGGAGGTACGCCGGCGGGGTGGAAGACGGAGTGTGGAAGGCAATCCGGTGGTCGAAACGGAGTGGTGTTGATACGGTGGTGATGAGCAGATGATAAGGAGTCGTTGAGACAAGTAGTGGACAAAGGGGGATGGAGGAGGAGTCGGTTGTGGTATGGCCAACGCTGGAGAAGGAAGGTGCTCCGAAGGTGGATAACAGCGACAATGGAGGGGTAGAGAGCACCCCGCTAGTATTGCGAGGTGCGGAAGAGAACGGGGAGTAGGAACTGGCCGCCTATGGTATGTGGCGGCCGGAGAAGAGGCCAGGGGAGGGAGGTTGCCAAAGCGAGGTGGAGCGAGCCGGAGGTTGGAGGAAGAAGAGGGATTTTTGGCTCTATTTCTCGCTAAGGAGGTAAGGAATGTCATGGGGGGTCTTTTATAGGGCTTAGGAGAGTTTGGAGAACAGGAAACAAGCTTCTTAGCTTGCTTAGGATTCAAGGAGAACCCCATTGATTTTGTGGGTTCGCATGCACGAATCAAAGGGAGTTAGGCGTCACGATTGATCCCAATAGGTTTCCCTGGGTGTGAATATCAATCCCACCAAATTCGGTGGTATTTGATTAAAGTTTGAGTAGGATTCTATTCTGTCAAAGCTCACCTGGAGGTCGATTGACCTCCAATGGCAGCAAGGACTTCTTCTCAAAGAAGATAAATAAGTTAGGGGGCATTTTGTAAATATTTCAAAAGCTGAGGGGCTATTTGAGAGGACAAGAGTCAGACTTTGATCAAAATGCAAACTACGTCGAAATAATCTCATATTGGGCTTAAATTTTGGTACAAACCTAATTTAGACCCAAGGAATCTAATGGTGAAGTTGGATTTAGGTTTTAACCAAGTTTGACTGGTAAATTACATAGAAGCCCAAATTAGGGCAACTTTCTGTCTATGACTCTATTTCAGGCCAAAATAGGTTCTAATGATCAAATCAAGGATACCAAACCCTATAGAATATTTTCTATGAATTTTAGAGGGTTTAGGTGAATTTTATCTTGACCATAACCTCAGTTAACTAAGTGGATCTATTTTTAGGGTTTCTGATGTCCATTAAACCTGTTTTGTTCTGCATGGACCCACTTATTAGACATTAATGACCATATGACCTTTAATAAACCCCTGAAATACCTCATGGTTATTCTGTATTTGTGGAATGTTGTTAATTTTTCAGAAATAACCTTGTATTCTTTTCTTCTTTTCAAAACGGGATTTTGTGCCCTTAGGTCCTTCTGATGGATATGTAGGAGCATTTATCAACCTTTTTAGACCAAATTAATCTAGTTATGGCTCATGATGGTGTTCCCATCATACCCCCATGCCTAGCTTTTGTTATTCCCTTAGCAAAATCTTATGGACCAAACTAGTTATCTAGGTCAGATGTAACCGTCAGGATGCCCTACTAAGCTGCAACTCTAGGAATCAGATCTTAATACTAACAATAGGCCTAGAGGTACTTGAGTATCAGCCCAGATCTAGACCTGACTAACTTTTGCCTGAGTCTGCCACAAAGGTTTCTAAGGCCCTTATGAACTATCCTAAGGCTTGTTGGACCCAGCGGTTAAAGTATATGTGCTTGTAACATGGTTAGCACAGGTTAAGTTTACAGTGCATTTTTTTGTAAGAGAGAGAGGGATAGAAGAAGATTTTCATTTGTGGAGAGCTTTCTCTCTCTTTTTCTTTTCATTATATTTTTCCTTAGATCCAACCTCAGATTGACCCTAAACACGTTCTGTATTGGATTCCTTGTCCCCACCATCAATCCTCGTAGGGTCCCTAATAATCGATGCTTTGAGATAGCACCACCCATGGTAACCCCCAGAACCCTAGCTTTCGACACTTCGGGATAGTGCCGCCCATGGCGTTCTATAGCTAAATCCAGGCCCTGGTAATCGACATTTCATGATAATACCGCCAATGGCATCTGAACCAGCATAAGGTGGTTACATGCCCCCGATAGGATATTTAAATATCATAGGAGACAAGCACCAAGGAGACGATATGTTATTGCGCATCTTTGAGGGAAATTTCCCACCTCTCCGCATCGGGAACTCGTCTAAATCAACTTATGTTTTTGAGCCGCTCCTAATCTAGATCTTAGGACCATTTATAGAACATCATAAATGCTTTTTGGCATGATTTCATATTTAAGTGCACTGAACCAGACTGTGTGTGATTTAGGGTGCTTAAGTTATCAAGTCCCACAAACTAAAGGTCAGTCAACGGGGCTGAATACTACCAAGCCTTAGACCTAATTGACGGAGAGATTCTCGCTTATTTATGATATCAATAGAATGACACGTCGTTGTAATTAATGTGGTGGAAATCTCTCAATCAAAGATTAAAATAGATATGAATTTAAACCAGGAAAAGGATATTGTATCCATAGGGAGGAGCAGCCCAATAAATTCACGAGTAGAGGAATATACTATTTGCAGACACTATTGCGACTTTAATGCGAGGAATATACTATTTGAAATGGAGCTTGCAATTTCCTTAAAAGTCAGGGTTATTTATGCAATTTTCACGTCAAGAATTAAGCTCCAAAAATATGTATATGATGCATGTGTAATGGCATATCATGTAAATTCAACTTGCATGCAAATATGATTTGAAATTCAAAGTTAAATGATGCACATAACACAAGTGAAATAATTTCAAGAAACTATGAGTGCATCAATGCAATGTGTCCTAAATAAAATATTAATATTTAAATGACAATGGCATTAAATGTAAATATTAATTGAGGAGAGAACAGAGGATTTCTCCTCTCTCTTCCTCACGTGGTCGGCCGTGCACGGTTGGCGGCGAGAGTCGACGGGGTGGTTCGCCTCGACACGTGCTTCGCGATGATGGTGACGCGGCGGCCGTAGGTGGCCGACGGCGGCTAGACGGTGGAGAATAGCCGCCAGCCTGTTGGCCCTGTTGGAGGAGGACGGCCGCGCTTGGAGAGGAGGAAGAGCACTGCTGCAGCCACGCAGCTGCGCGCTGGGCGCGCGCGCAAGGGCATGCTAGGGGACACGCGGGAGTGGTGTGGGTTGGAAGGGTGTGCCTGTAGCAGTAGCGCGGGTGCTGAGTGCGGAGCTTGCAGGTAGTGCGGGTGTAGGTAGGCGGAGAAGGGCCATGCCAGGGCGCCTACGGGCATGTGGTGCAACACCTGCCGGTGCTTAGTGCGGTGTCTGTGGGCGCTGGCGAGCGCTGGTGCAGGCTGGCATGCTTGCAGCGCGGTGAGTCTAGGTGCAGCGCCTGCAGGGCACGCAAGGCAGTAGCAGCGGAGGGCGATGGCGCGGCGCCTGCGGGCGGTGGTCTGTTTACTGCACCTATAGGGCGCAGTTGTGGCGTCTCCGGTCAGTTGGCTGCTGCTACGTGCTTGCAGGGTGCGCTTGCAGGCTGCGGGCGTTGATGGGTGAGCAAGATGAGGCGTGCTTGGTGAAGATAGTGCGTGCTTGGTGAAGGCGCTGGCGCGGTTGCAAAGGAGTGTGCATGCGGTGGATAGGCGGTGGAAGTTGTAGGCGTGGTGAGGTTGCAAGGGCGCGCACATGCGGTGGATAGGCGGTGGAAGTTGCAGGTGCGGTGAGGGTAGGCTGGCATGGGCTCGGCAGTGGGTAGTGCAAGGGTGTGGCTAGATTCACCGTGCACACCTTCTCCACAGTGCATGCTCTCTCCACGGTAGGGAAGGTGGAGAAGAAGGGATATCCCCTCAGCGGGGGAAGAAGAAGCCAGCCTCTCACGCCCGAACCTCCTTTTATCCCTTCTCCCCGCGCGAGTCAAGGGATTTTCAAATCCCTTACTAATTTTAGTCGGCGGCCGTTGGGGAGGTGTTGAGGCTTGCTGGAGGTTGCGTGAGGTGAAGTTTAGGTGGTCGTTTGTTGGGGGAAATTTATTTCACCCCCATATTCTTTTCCAACATTATTCCTACAACAACAAAACATAAAATAATTACATACTAAGTTATAGAATGCGATAAAATAGATAAAAACTCAAGTAATGATACATGCACTTATTTAATGACCTAATGTGATTATTAATAAACATACTATGTTAGAATTAAAGTACTTAGGCGTAATAATAGTCCATTAAAATGGACTCATCAAATACCCCCATGCCTAAGATTTGCTAGTCCCTAGCAAAAATGAAAAATAATATAAGTAATTAGAAGATTTCTTCTTTCATATTTCACAACTTTAGAGATCCAGACAAATGTGACGTAATAATAGCTTAGATAACAGATCCAAGTGAAAAAGCCAATTTGCATTGGGAGTTCGTACTTCACCCTTGGTAAATATTGCTGTCGGGATAGGCAACTACTTCTCTCGGGGATAAAGCAGAAGATAATCTGTAATTTGACCCCAGCTTTTGGCTTAGGTAGGAGATATCGAATTGGATAGATTTATATTTGGTGGCACACACTCATCTGGTGCTACATGTAGTCTAGTACTACAGACTCTAGATCTCTAGACTATTAGACAAGTCAACTCAGAGAGAGGCTAAACAATTGTGCTCTCTTGATGTTCCTTGGCGCTCACTCTTTTCTTTCTTTTTTTTCTGAGATCACAAATCTTACCAGATTTAGTAATTATACTCACTGTTTGGTGGCCTCATATGGCATTTACACTTTAATTAAAGTCCTAATAACTCTACAACTAAGTTAGAGTCCTCAACCAGTATTCGGCCGATTGGAAATACTGAAAGGTAGGTATGGGTCACATTTGGTGGAACGCAATAAGTGTTTTTGTTGCCTCAGAAACAATGTTACAACTATAAAATATAACCTTGGACTTTTTTCTTTTTCTTTTCTCTCTTTCTCTTCTTCTTTTCTTTTTTTTTCTCTTTTCTTCTTTTTTTCTTATTTGTTTCTTCTTCTCTTTTTCCTTTTTCTTTCTTTATCAATCTACATAACACGATACAGACTTTTATTTATGAGGCGTTATTAGGGATGATGATGGTCAAGAGGATATTGTGTCGCTTATTTGGTGGAAGTGTCTATTCTCGGTACCGGGAAGGAATGGATAGGATAGGCATATTTCTGAGCTTTGACACTATTACCCTCCTTCAGCCAAGGACTCTATAAAGGACGATTGTAACCATCCACCATAGTCATAGCTTTATTAAGACTAAATCTCTGTATATCTGCCTTATTTGGTGACTCTCAGAAATTCACACAAAGTACGCATAAAGGAACAGAGAACGAAAACTATGCCTAATTCTGAAGTATCATCATCTAATTGTCCAAAACTTAAGAGTCCTTGTACTAGACTTAGCACACCAATAATCTCTTTACTTTCATCTCACAAATATGGGGTGGATCTATTAAAAGATAGTATGCCTGACTCCCTATTAACTGTCCAAGGGTTCAGTATACTACAAATGTTTATTGATTTTCTACAAAGATCCATTACCCGGTCTACGTGCACGTGAAATAAATGTACCGGATTCTAAACTTAAAAAATAATTTCAGAAGAAAAACCTCCAATGACAAAGATATTTTGCTAGGGACTAACCCATTCAGCTTAAGAAAAGAATTTTTTTTTTTATATGCTAACCTAAATGCATGACGATAACTCTCCTTTCTGTTTCAAAACAAAACCTAAATGCATGAATACTTCCTAAAATGCAAAATGCACCCCCCCATGCCTAAATCCTACAATGTCTTCATTGTAAAATTAAAACAATGGGAGAAAGGAAGGAAATCACCTGACTACGATGTTATTCAGAACGTTGGGTTGCCTCCCAACAAGCGCTGCATTTTCTGTCAACAGCCAGACTTATAAGGAACTTGTAAGTCTGGTTCCAGATAGAAAAAGTTAGGTCCTAAAAGTATGCATAACAGCGCGGGCCTAGAAAACAGGTAGCCACGGATGTTGGCGAGCTGATGATGCAACGTAATCCTAAATTCTCGCTAGAATGTATGAAAGCAGAAAACCTCGTTGGCTACCTGGGGAGGTCTAGGAATAACAAAAGGAAAATGAAACGAGGCCTCCCGAAACGGAATAAGTGGAGGATAACAAGAATCCTCCAAAACAAGATGGGTTTTAAAAGATGTAACCA
Source organism: Thalassia testudinum (assembly GCA_037157565.1). Taxonomy (NCBI): domain Eukaryota; kingdom Viridiplantae; phylum Streptophyta; class Magnoliopsida; order Alismatales; family Hydrocharitaceae; genus Thalassia; species Thalassia testudinum. The sequence continues at coordinate 82,438,094 of JAZHRO010000077.1, forward strand.
TTAATATTTGAAACCCTTGAATGACAAGACTAAAAGTGCAAGCATCAATCCACACTCACCATTCTACCTGAGGATGTACTGGCTTGATATCTTCTCTAGAAAGAATGTACATGAGCAGAAATCTGAGCCAAGGATCGGTTAGGGAGTATAAGGGTTATTTGTAGTGTTGGGAGGTAATGGTTAAGTCCAATGAGGGCTTAGTCGGTGTCAGGTCCAATTCCAACAATGATTCAGATTGTGTATACTCCCTAACAATTGTAGACAATTTCACGTTACCCTGCCTAGCATTAATGATCGGAGTCATATTTGAATCAAGGGTAGACTCCAAATTACAACTCTTTGATGGCAGTGTCAAAATATCGGAGTCATTATCATTAAGCTCATCCCCGGATTCATTTGGTTCACTCAAATTTTTGTCGAGGTGTATATGTGATTTATTAGTGAAGACAGGAGTTGGATCAGTATCCTTAATTATTCCTAAAGGAGGATCAATCTTAATATTTTCGAGCAAGCCTATATCTCTGAATTCGTTATTCTTCTCAGGGTATAAATCCTCAATTGACGTGTTTTGTCCCTGAGAGTCTCCCATAGGCTTCTCACTATTTTGTTTGTCCTCCTCTAATATCAACTCCTATTTTGATAGAGGATGACTCTCAAAAGAAGGGAGGAATCTAGATTTCACCATATTATTTATGTCCTTTGGAGGTAAATCCTCAAATAATAAATAATTTTCCTGTGATTCACTCCAAAGTTTTAGTCCAGGTTCCTCTATTGGGGCATCCTCGTCCTCTGAAATAGACTCTTCATATCCCTGAGACCAAAATTGATCTAATTCATCCTCCATTCCCTTAGGGTCACCTTCATTGGGTGCATTTAAATCCTCAGGATGCTGAATGGTAGGTGTTGATTCCCTAAGAGGAGGGTCAGGAGTAGGCTCACTAAGGGTAGAATGGGATTCCACCAAATGATCAATAGGGGAAGTGATAGGAACAATACAACCTTGACCCAGGTTGGTAGTGTAGTTTTTCCCTACCAGGAGGGGGGAATGTAATAAATTGCGGAAATATAATATAAAACAATCTCACAAAATATCAATCACACAAAAGGCACAAAGATTTTTAGGTGGAAACCCAAATCGGGTGAAAACCACCACCTAACCCTCTCGAGTTAGGATTTTCCGATCAACCAAGTTGATCAAATCCACTAAACGAATCACTTAAACGAGGGTGATTCAACCTTAATTACAACAATGCTACAAGTGCGAGGGTAGCGTTCCTCAACCCCTTCTCTTCACGAGAAGGATTTTGTCCCACGAAGGAGACGGGAATTTGCAAAGCGAATACCCAACCAAATAACAAAGTAAAATAACAAATATAGTCCTATAGAGCCAATAAGATTTAAACTTAGCTTCTATAGGAATTAGGAAACTCCCCTTTGTAAGGAGTGCGTCGAATCGATGATGCGGGTGCGTGAGTCACGCGATGGCGCAACGTCGCTCTCGTGAACTACGGCGGGAGAGCGGGTGAGCAAAGGCATGATGCTCTCAAGATGAAGAACTTGAGCTTGGAGAGCAAGAGATTCCTTTTGGACACAAAAGAGTGGAAATGCTTGTTCTTGGTGTGTCTAGCTGTGTCTTTGTGTGCAAGAGGTTCCTCTCTATTTATAGAGGCCTTAGGAAAGCTTTGGAAGGCTTCCATAGCCGTTGGGTGCAAAGCTCAAGAAAATCAGGCCGAAATCAGGAACAATGATTGCACTGACAGGGTTATCAGACGTCTGATCCTGGCATCAGACGTCTGGAAAACCAGTTTAAGACATCTGGGAACAAAGTCAGACGTCTGATTTTAGGCGGGTTCCTTCCTGACTTGAATCAGATCTAAACAGGGTTCTAGTGCAAGTCCATCAAACGACATACAGGACGTCTGGCACTATGTCTGGACGTCTGGAAACCTACTTTTCTACGAGATTGGATTTCCAAGAGAGTGCAACGGCTAGAAAATCTCTGAGAAGAGATTTTCGGGCCAGCCGAGGTAAAACGATCATTTATCAGACGTCTGGAAAGGCTTAAGGACGTCTGATAAGACTCTAACGGTCATATCTTCAGTGTTTATTAAGCCAGCCAACGGTCCACTAATTGGACGTCTGGCAAAAACATCAGACGTCTTCTAAGACGTCTGGTCTAAGGTCTGGACGTCTGATTTCATCAGACATAACTAACTAAGTCCAACCTAAATGCTATCAAACGTCTGAATCAACAGTCAGACGTCTTAAAACCCATTATCAGACGTCTGTTTTTAGAATTAGACGTCTGAAAAGGCTGTTTGAACTCTATATTGGTTTTCTAAGTTCTTTACAGAAAATCTAAATATCCTAGGATTGTGCAGGTGTTCCTAGGACTACTATTAGGGTACTTTGAGGCTCTTTAACATGATGTTCTAAGGAACAAAAAGAGCAATGAAATAAACAGAATTCTTTCCTATTCTTCTTGTCCTTCCATCTTCAATTTATCGCTCCTCGCGAATCTCCTCTGTTCTCCATCAAGCTCCTCCAATCCGACCTGGATGCGAGCTCAAACTCCGTCTAATCGTGTCTCCATTTGCAATTGACCTGAAATCTAATACTCCAAGTGCAAATGTTAAATGACACGTGTTTTGTTATCATCAAAACAAACGATCGCGGTGCTCTAGCACCAATAGGTAGGGGTAAGGAGAATACTGTCATTGGGGTCAAGGTCCTCAAGAGATACCATCTTCCCTTGCTTTTGACTCCAATATAGCTTGGGTGGATAATCACTATGATCGTTCTCCTCTAGTGGCCGTGTCTAATTGGGAGAGTCTAAGTGATAGCTACATAAAACTGGATCCCTATTGTCATTGGTTTCCTCAGAATTATTTTCATGATCATGGTCGTATGGGTAGGGATCAGAATTACTGGGAAGCGTGTAGCTAAGCTATCTTATTTCTTCATTTAACTGTTGACTACTCCTCAACATCTCTTCCATGGATTCCATCATTTTCTTTTGCTGTGTTTGCATTTCTACCATAAAAGAGGAGAGGCTACTATTATCAAGTTGGGGAGGATAGTCAATTTCAGGCTCTGGTTGTCTAGGGGTATCGGTCTAACCTCGATACAGAAAATCATGAAGGGTGGGAGGGTTGGGTGTTTGCATAGAAGTAGGGATTTCAGGGTTGGAAAATCCCACTCCTAGGCTCTGCTCAAAAGTAGGAGTTATCGGGCCAGTACTCCCAGGATAAGAATAAGAATGATCCCATAAATTGTCAATGTACCCATCAAAGGATGGATATGCTCGGGGCATGGGATCCTAGTTAAAAGATGGGAAGCATTGATTCTGATAATCTAAATGATAGGAATAAGGGTGATCCATTTCTTTAAGCCAACAGTTTTAACTCTCTTATGATTTAGAAGAATTCAGAACACAAGCAGAAACTTCCTAGAGAGATCTAACGCTGTCAAAGCAAACGCAAATTCAGTGGGATCTGTTTTTAGTAGATTGTAGGTCTTAGAATTAAATGTTCGGTTGGTGACCAAACAAGTTTTGCACAAATTACGCTTCCTAGGCCAACCTTCGCTGGTGCCTACAACCTACTCTCAAGGGATGGAAGTCTCGAATCGAACCCACGCACGAGGAACTGAAGTAAATTGGTGGATAGGCTTGTTGATTTCCGACTAACTTCCCTTGTGGTGCAAAAGAGGAGAGGTAGAAATTTATCTAGTGACCTTATGTGTGAGGTGCATAGTGTCTCAGGTGTGTAGATATACGATCGTGTGTTGAGTTTTGAAATTTTGCAAACAAGATCCTTTTGCACACAATTTTAAGTCAGATTTTAAGGTCCAACCTCTTAGTAGTCCCAATTTTTAAAGTGACCACTGAATTAATTTGATTCAAGCACTTTAGTAGTCTTAGATTTAGGTTCAATGCAGATGCATGACAGGTAATTGATGCTCAAGAGAAGACGTACCTTTCTCTAGCTTTCTTCGTGCAAGAATGTATGCAATATAGTAAAAATAAACTAAATGCTTCTCATTCAATCCTAGATGGTTGTCCTATAGATATACCGCTTCTAGTAGGCAGTTCGAATATATATATATTTTTAATAATAATAAGCAAACAAACCTAATCTAACTAACTAACCGACATGTAGTTCAAACAATTCAAATAATCCTATAATCTAAATAAATGGGAACACGCTCCTGAAAATACGCTCCCACATACAAGAGCAGTAAGGAATAAAGAAACACTGGGAACACGTTCCCAACAATACCCGACAAGGGTCCAAAAGACAGAAATTAAGTTCTAATATCTATCTAAACTAAATCTAACTAAGATCTACTGACTAAATCAGAAATAGGCTTCTATGTAAGCCTATGCGCGTGGGATCAAGGCCCACATGCTCCTGTTGCTGGCCTCCAGGTGACATCGAGGTCCACCAAAAAGATCGTCTACGCCGTGCATGCTCGTCGCGTTCGTCATTCGATTCATGCACGCAAAGAGAACCAATGTCAATATTTCAGAAAAGCTTTTAAAATAGCATCAAAATAATATAAAATTCCTGAAAAAATTAATTGGCGTGTTTCTTCCTCGGCAATGGCGCCATTTGAAAGAGAGATTCTCGCTTATTTATGATATCAATAGAATGACACATCGTTGTAATTAATGTGGTGGAAATCTCTCAATCAAAGATTAAAATAGATATGAATTTAAATCATGAAAAGGATGTCGTATCCACAGAGAGGAACAACCCAATAAATTCACGAGTAGAGGAATATACTATTTGCAGACACTATCGCGACTTTAATGCGAGGAATATGCTATTTGAAATGGAGCTTGCAATTTCCTTAAAAGTTTAGGATTATTTATACAATTTTCACGTCAAGAATTAAGCTCCAAAAATATGTATATGATGCATGTGTAATGGCATATCATGTAAATTCAACTTACATGCAAATCTAATTTGAAATTCAAAGTTAAATGATGCACATAACACAAGTGAAGTAATTTCAAGAAACTATGAGTGCATCAATGCAATGTTGCCTAAATAAAATATTAATATTTAAATGGAAATGGCATTAAATGTAAATATTAATTGAGGAGAAAACAAAGGATTTCTCCTCTCTCTTTCTCCCGTGGACAGCCGTGCACGGTTGGCGGCGAGAGTCAACGGGGTGGTTCACCTCGACGCATGCTTCGCGATGATGGTAACGCGGCGGCCGAAGGTGGCCGGCGGCTGCTGGATAGTGGAGAATAGCCGCTGGCCTATTGGCCCTGTTGGAGGAGGACGACCGCGCGTGGAGAGGAGGAAGAGCGCTGCTGCAGCAGTGTGACTGCACGCTGGGCACACGCGAGAGTGGTGCGGGCTAGAAGGGCATGCCTGTAGCAGTAGCGTTGGTGCTGGGTGCGGCGCCTGTAGGGAGTGCGGGTGCGGGCAGGTGGAGAAGGGCGATGGTGTGGCGCTTGTGGGAGTGTGGTGCAACCCCTGCGGGCGTTTGGCGTGGTGTCTGCGGGCATTGGCGAGGGCTGGTGCTGGCTAGTGTGCTTGCAGCGTGGTAAGTCTGGGTGCAGTGCCTACAGGGAGCGCAAGGAAGTAGTGGCGGAGGGCGATGGCGCGGCGCCTGCGGGCGGTGGGTCTGGGTGCAGCGCCTGCAGGGCGCGGCTATGGCATCTGCGGTCACTTGGCTGCTACTATGCGCTTGCAGGGCGTGCTTGCAGGCTGCGGGCGCTAATGGGTGGAGAAAGATGAGGTGCGCTTGGTGAAGGCAGCGCGCGCTTGGTGAAGGCGCTGGCGTGGTTGCAAGGGCACGCGCATGCGGTGGACAGGCGGTGGAAGTTGCAGGCGCGGTGAGGGCAGGCTGGCATGGGCTCGGCAGTGGGCAATGCAAGGGCGTGGCTGGATTCACCGTGCACACCTTCTCCACAGTGCATGCTCTCTCCACGGTGGGGAAGGTGGAGAAGAAGGGATATCCCCTCAGCGGGGGAAGAAGGAGCCAGCCTCTCACACTTGAACCTCCTTTTATCCCTTCTCCTCGCGCGAGGTAAGGGATTTTCAAATCCCTTACTAATTTTGGCCGGTGGCTGTTGGGGAGGTGTTGAGGCCAGCCGGAGGTTGCGTGAGGTGAAGTTGAGGTGGCCGTTTGTTGGGGGAAATTTATTTCACCCCCCTGTTCTTTTCCAACATTATTCCTACAACAACAAAACATAAAATAATTACATACTAAGTTATAGAATGTGATAAAATAGATAAAAACTCAAGTAATGATACATGCACTTATTTAATGACCTAATGTGATTATTAACAAACATACTATGTTAGAATTGAAGTACTTAGGTGTAACAATAGTCCATTAAAATGGACTCATCACTAATAAATAAGCTTTGCATTTTCCTCAACCTCTTGAGGATTAATCCGGATCTTGACAAGTACGTGAGTGTTTAAATCTCAGAACAGATCCAAGAGGCCTAATGTTGGTATTCGCCACTAATCCCTTAAGTTTTAGCCTTCCAGGTCTTAATTCACCATTCAATCCAACCTAGAAGTTAAGTTCCATATTATTTTTAAGGGACTCCATTTTTTTCTTTATCTTTTTGCTCCTTTCTTTTCTTTTCAATTTTCCTCCCTCCTTTTTCTCATTTTTCTCTCAAATGGATCTTCTTTTTCCTCAACCTCCTCTCTCTCTCTCTCTTTTTGAATGAAATCCTTTTGTGAGATTTGATTTTCACAGCGTTTTCCACTTTAATACCTCCCCATGCCTATAATTTGCAATGTCCTCATTGTAAATTAGGTGGGTTCGAGTTCAGCTTAGATCGTACATTAGAACAGGGTCAAAGGGTGGGTGGACGGGTCTGGGTGACTGTTGCGGATGATTTCAAGTTCTGGTACGTGTACAAAAGGTGGAGTCGGCTGTTCTAATGGACGAACCCTAAAGTGCAATATGAGCTCAACAAGGAGTTATGTCAAAAGTGTTGGTGTAAGGGTATCACGATCGTTTATTTTGATGATAACAAAACACTTGTATTTAACATTTGCATTTAAAGTCTAAGATTTTAGGTTATTTGCAAATGGATTCAGGTGTAAAGGACCTTAGAGATCGCATCCATGGTGGATTGGAGGAGCTCATCGGAGAAGAAGGAGCATTGCAAGGAGCAAAAGCCTAAAGAAGGAAGGAGATGAAGAATATGATAGATACTCTTTTCATGTATTCTTTTGTAATTCTTTTGCTCTTTATTCTTTGTGTCTAGATATATGTTAAAGAGCCTCAAAGGATCTAAACTGTAGTCTTAGAAACACTTGCACAATCCTAGGACACCTAGACATTTCTTAGAGAACTTAGAAAACCAAGTTAGACTTCAGACAGCCTGATCAGACGTCTGATCTTGGACTTTAAGATGTCTGAATGTTGAATCAGACATCCAAACATTTAGGGCTGATCTTAGAACCTTCCTTCTGTTGATTTCAGACGACGGTCCCTTCGTCCAGATGTCTGATAACTTGGCCAGACATCCAATTAGTGGAACGTTGGCTTAGAATATTATCGTTGAGGTTTTGACCTTTAATCTTCTATCAGACATCCTTAGAGGACTCCAGACGTCCGATATGTAGCCATTTTGCCTCGACTGACCCAAAATCGCTTTCCTAGACTAATATAGCTGTTTAGACCTTGGGAAATCGATTCCCGCAGTAAAATATGTTTCCAGACGTCCAGACCTAATGGCAGATGTCTTGTACGTTGTCTGATTAATTCACATTGGAATCCTGTTTAGGTCTGATGAAAGTCAATAAGGGAACCCATCTAGAATTAGATGTTTGACTTAGTTCCTAGACGTCTTAAGAGTGACTTCTAAATGTCTAATCTTTTTCCCAGACGTCTGATGACCCTGTCAGAATCATTAATGATTCTGATTACGGCTTGTTTGCCTTGGGATGATCCCCAACAGCTACCTTAGGCTTCCAAAGCCTTCCTAAGCCTTCTTAGGCCACCTATAAATAGAGGGGTAGCCCTCCCTTGTTAAAATACGCCAAGCTATACTATTTCCACAAACATTGTGTCCTAGAGAAGAAGATCATCTAGAAGTGTTGTTGCTCTACGAGATCATCTCATGCACTTTGAGAGCACCACATTCGCTGTGCACACGCTCTCCCACCATCGGTTTCAAGAGCATTGTCGTGTTGTTGCGTGGTTGACGCACCCGCGTCAAGTCGATGCACTTCCGCCAAGGGGAAGTTTCCTAAGTCCTATAGTAGCTAGGTTTTAATCTTTGCGGCTCTATAGACTATTATATTTTACTGTCTTTTGTTGGGTATTCGCTTTGCGAATTCCCGTCTCCATCGAGAGACTAAATACTCCTCATGAAGAGGAGGGGTTTGAGGGACACTACCCTCGTTCAAAGTAGTGTTGTATTGAGGTTCAGTCACCCTCGTTTAAGTGACTGGGTTAGTAGATTTGATCGACTTGGTTGATAAGAAAATCCTAACTCAAGAGGGTTAGGTGGTGGTTTTCACCCAGTTTGGGTTTCCACCTAAAATTACTTGTGCATATTGTGTGATTGCTTTCTTTGTAAGATTGCTTATTTTGTTTCTGCACTTTATTATTATATCCCACATATCTCACCCCCTCCCATAGGAACCTTCAAAAAGGATTTCGGGTTTTTTCGAAAAGATGACGGGTTGCCTCCCGTTAAGCGCTAAGTTTAACGCCATTAGCTAGGCACAATAAGCTCAGGGAGAATGAAGATCAAAAGATAACTTAGCCAAGCTTATGTCAATGAGTTCAATGAACAGTTTGAATCTCTGACCGTTCACGATAAATGGTTCAGAATCACGGTTGAGTTCACTGATTTCTATAGCCCCATTTCCAAAAACACGTCTGACAAGGAATAGTCCAATCCATTTTGATCTGAGCTTGCCTGGGAATAGTTTGAGTTTGGCCTCAAAGAGTAGGACCTTTTGACCAGGATAGAAACTTTTTCTTGATATGTGCTTGTCATGAAAGGATTTAACCCGATCCTTGTAAATTCGCGAGTTCTTGTACGCGTCATTGCGTTGTTCCTCGATCACGCTCAATTGTAATTGTCGGTGGGTTCCAACCTTATAAAGATCTAGATTGCACTTCCGTACTGCCTAATAGGCTTTTTGCTTCATTTTGACGAGTAGGTGACATGCCTTCCCGTACACGAGTCTGAACGGAAACATACCAAATTGGGTTTTATGGGCGGTCCTATAGGCCCACAAAGTTTCCGGAAGGTGGGTCGACCAATCCTTCCTATCAGGCCGAACAGTGACTTGAAGGATTTTCTTGATCTCCCAATTAGACAATTCAGCCAATCCGTTAGTTTGGGGGTGATGAGGAGTTGAGATTCGGTGTGACACCCCATACTTTGTCATTAAGGATCTGAACTGTGCATTTGTGAAATGGCACCCTCCATCAGAGATGATAGCACATGGGACACCGAACCATGAGAAGATGTGTTGATGAATGAACTTGATTACCACCTTATGATCGTTGGTTCGAGTTGGGACGGCTTCAATCCATTTGGACACGTAGTCCACTGCAAGGAGAATGTATTTGAAACCGTCTGATTTGGGGAAGGGGCCCATAAATTTAATCCCCTAAATATCGAGGATTTCGCATACGAGAATCGACTGTAAAGGCAACATATCACGGTGGCTCATGTTGTCCAAGGTCTGGCAATGAGTGCATGCCTTATAGTAATCGTGTGTGTCCTTGAAGATCATGGGCCAATAAAAGCCACACTAGAGGACTTTAGCTGCGATTTTATGTCCAAAGAAGTGTCTGCCGCAGGCTTGGTCATGATAAAAGGACAGGATGTCCTGAATTTCCTCTTCCGAGACGCATCGTCTAATGATCTGATCAGCGCCAATGCGAAAGAGGTACGAATCTTCCCATATGTAGTACTTGGCATCAGAAAGCAATTTATCTTTCTTGGCCTTCAGCCAATCAAACGGGATCTGATGAGATGCCAAGTAATTAGCCAAATCAGCGTACCAGGGGAGTTCCACACCAATAGTTAGGAGGTGCTCATCAGGAAAATGCTCCATGATCGGGCCAGAAGGGTCGATGATAGCTGAAGGAAGGCGGGATAAGTGATTAGCTACCACATTTTATTTTCACGTATTGTCGCAAATCTCGAGGTCGAATTTTTCTAACAGCAAGATCCAGCAAATTGGTCGAGGTTCCGCGTCCTTCTTCGCGAGAAGGTGCCTCATTGCGGTGTGATTCGAGTATATGATAACGTGGGAACCCAAGAGATAAGATCGAATATTTTTCCAGGCCAAAAACTATAGCAAGTAGCTCTTTCTCAGTAACTGTATAGTTACATTGAGCCTCGTCAAGTGTCTTGCTAGCGTAGTGATGAGAACCTCATCATGAACCCTAACTAGCACATTTTGACCTAATAAAATGAACAAAAGCTCCTACAAAACCTAAGGGAAGGCCTAATTCAAGGAATTGTTAATCTGAGAATAGAACATGACACTAGGGGTAAAACTGTAATTTTACCATTATAGTGCATCAACAGGATTTCTAAGGATATAGACATAGGTCAAGTGAACTTAATAAGAGAAAAAGTGGGATGGTTTGGTAAGGAAAGGGTTATGGCGAAATCCAGGAATTAAATGACATTTTGTAACCCTAAAATAAATTCACTTTAATTCACAAAGTTTCAGGCCAGATAAAAATCAACTAAACCCTCTAAAATGCATGGAAAAATATCCCCTAAGGTTTAGCACCTTCAATTTGGCCTTTGGAACCTGTTTTGACCTACATTGGGGTCCATACCCAATTTTTGACCTAATTTGGGTTTTCGTGCAAAATATCTAGTCAAACGTGGTCAAACCTAAAATCCAACTTCACCATTGGATTCCTTAGGTACAAATTAGGTTTATACCAAAATTTGGACCTAAGGGAAGGTCGTCTTGACCCACTTTGCAATTTGGTCCCCAAAAATTACTTTTTGACCCTTAACTTTTTTGAAATCCTTACGATTACCCCCTCAACTTCTCGTCTTCTTCTTCACTCCAGTCCCTCTACCATCCACAGCTGAGGCCATACCTCCGGCGACTTTGCGCGGAGGTTTGCGCCTCACCTGCATGGGGAGCTACCCCCAGACTTGAAAGGGGAGCTCCCTGCGGAGCCCCCTACCGCATGGCCGGCTCCTCATGCCTTGAAACCCACCATACCTCGTGCGAATGCGTGAGAGGTATGGGTATTCGACTGACAATCCCTCCGGCGTGACTTTCCCGTCGCTCTCGCATGCCTCCCAGCCAACCTTTGCTTATTTAAGGAGCGGCACACCACGTCGCATCCTTCAAGCTCGATTTGGCCTGAGATCCCCCTTCAATTCGTCTCCTCCCAACTCTGGCCGACTGCCAGAGATTCTAGTGACTCCTCCTCCCCTCTCTCGTCGCTCTACCACCATACCAGTGGCAGAGCCTTCTCCACCATCCTCCGTCGCGCCGCGCTGTGCCAGCGGGCACCCTCCAACCCCTCTTCCTCGTCGCCATCCTCTCCCCCTGGCACCTTCGTCTCCGGCGACGGCAGTACCAACCGCTTGCCATCAGCCTTCCCCCTTTGCTCTGGACTCGATTAGATAAGCTTCCCTCACTCTCCTCTTTATTTCCCCTCTGTTAATTCGCTCTTTCGGCCCCTCGACACCACAGTCCACCATCACCCTCTCCACCTTCGACCACCAACTTCGACGAGGCCATTCCACCACCATAGACCATTTTACCCCTCGCTGACCGGTCCCTGAGCTTCACCACCTCCCATTGATCACCTTTGACCCTTCCACTCACCGCGCCACCCACTGGAACTTCCCCCTGAACACACCCACCTGCACGCACACAGTGTGCCCTAGGCACACACGTACAAGCGTCTTCACGCCACGCTGACCCCCGAGCAACCTTTGCCGTGCTTTGGCGAAGCCTGCTGAAGGTTCTGATAGGGCCGCAAGGCCGTATTTGTGATTTCAGGGTCATGACCTCTTCCGCCATTAGCGTAGAAGCTTGAAGCCTGCTTGAAGCTTTGTGTAGGTCCTAGTGCTCCAGGCCTCCAGGTTTAGAAGGCACGGACTTCCCTCGCGCACAGCTCAAGGCAGCCAATTGGCCTCAAAGGCCTTAGCTGCAGCAGCAATTGCTCGCACCATCAGCTGCGGGCGCACAGGTAGAAGCGGGTGGAGCTTTAGTCCCACCTCATGAGTTTTCGAGCGAGTGCTGGCACTTAAATTGAAAAAGTGTCAGGGGCTTATCGCCTCCTGACATGGGGTGAGGTCCCCTCGCCTACTCACTGCCTCGTCTGCACTCACTCCGCAGACCTGGCCGACCTAACCCGATAACCCTGCACACCTCGCCCACCATTGCACGCCCGTGGGCCTGGTCACAGGTGTGCCAACCTGACCTGTATACCCGAGCAGGCTCTGGGAGAGCAAACCGAAGAGAGAAATGGAGAGAGAGAGAAACGCGGGAAGGGTACGGGTAGGTTTTGCTTAACCGTGTACCTGTGTATGGAAGAAGAAGAGGAGGAGGAGGAGAAGAGACCAACTGAAGAAGAGGAAGAGACTGAGGACTTAGCCACAGGAGCAGGAGCCGAAGAAGAAGGCACAGTGCAGAAGGAAAGGAAGAAAAAGAAGAAGGCAGAAGGAGCTGAAGCTGAAGTAGAGCCAAAGAGGAAAAGAAGAAAAGAGAAGGAGGGAACTGCCGCAAAGGAAGCAGGGAGAAAAAGAAGAGAAGAATAAGAAGCCAAGGAGAAGAAGCAGTAGCAGCCAAAGAGAAGAAAGGAAGAAGAAGAAGATGTACACTGTAACAAACACTACTTAAGGCATCTGATTCCTAGAATCAAACGTCTGAAGATAGAGCAAAGAAAAGAGAGAGAGAGCAAAGAAGGAGAGAAAGAAGAAAAAGAGAAAAAAAAATATACTTTTTTTAGTCTCTACATTTTTTGTAAAACATTACAATATTGTGAATTGTGATTTTCCTGCTTCTAAAATCGTATTTGCTCCCTAAGTTTGACCTCGGAACATTTTAAAAATTTCGAGCAATAAATAAGTTAAATTGATGATCATCATCACCATCAATTTTTGGCACCGTTGCTGGGGAGCAACGAGCATTTTAGAAGCTTCAAAATCACAATTTTTGATTTTATACTGATTTAACCTCTCTTTTGTTGTGCAGGAAACGAAGGCAAGAAAAGACAAGCAGCCGCACAACAACCACACTAGGGGACAGGTAACCTTCAACCCTCTCTCTTAAGCCCCTCACATTCTAAAAATAAAAAAAATAAAAATAAAAATAAAAGAAATATCAATCTAGGGCTTCCTGTCTTCCATACTTAGTAATTCACAAAATTGCCTGATTTCTCCTTTCAACACATCTTAACTGCGTATCCACTTAAGGTAATTAGGGCTAAAAATTTCTTGATTGAGCCCTAGTTACTCATTTCTGAGGCAACTAACTTGGACCAACTAGAGCCAACCTAGGATTCTAAGCTAGGGTTTTTAGAGACACATCTTCTAAACAAAGAATTGAAAAATCCAAAAGAGGTGTGCCTAAACCATTGTTTGAAAAGACTTATTCAAGAGAAACCCTAAGCAATCAAGCTCTTAATCTACTTGAACAGTAAAAGAAAGGACCTAAGAAGCTCTTACAGGAACAAAGAGGTGAAGTTGATCCTTTGGATCAACCAACCTTTAAATTAGGTTACTTTTGCACACAAAAGGCTTAAAGTTCAAGTGGAACCCTAAGCACCTTGATCTTAACTAAAAGTGGTAGACTTAAGAGGTCAAGGTCCCCATTCTGGTCTACTTGGAATCTCAGTGACAAGAGAGGTCGGGTAGGGGAAACCCTGTAACCCGTGGGGGCGCTCTATCGTGTAGGGGTCTTCGCGGGACTCACCCTCTCTAGTTGCCCAGGTAATTCTCAGGTGGACGACCTTCTGATCAAGGGGTATTTTCCGCTTCGAACCTCTACAGTCACCCAACATATTGTGGGTGTCTTGATTGGGTCCAACATGTTCTAACCTCATCTAGTCTATCAGTGCATGTTTGGTAGGAGGTCCTTGAAACCTCCTCTAGAAATCCATTCTCCCCGAGGTCAAGCCTTGGCACCCTTGTTTGTGCAACAACCCCTCAGCATGGACCTTTCTTCCGATTCTGAACCTAGCTCTCCTTCTTCTTCCATCATGGCATAGCCTGTTGAAGAAGAGAATAATCTTGAACACCAGCTTCAACGTCTTAATGACCTCTTCCAGAACTTCATGAACCCACCGCAGCGCCCCATGGTACGAGATCACTATAATCCTGCTGTGGCGGCAATCGAGCCTCGAGTTCAAATCCCGACTGGAGGACCTGATTCTGAATTGAAGCCCAATATGATTCATGCCATACCTAAATTCTATGGGCTTAATTCTAAAGATCCCTTCTAGCATATCAAACAACTCAAGAATCTGGCCCAGATTTTTAGGTCAGATGCGCAAAATCGGGATATCTTACTCATGAAAATGTTCTCTTTCTCCCTCATGGACAAGGCAGCTCATTGGTATCAGACACAGACCCATTCGATCAACACCTGGGATGAACTTCAATCTGAGTTTTTGAAGTTCTTTCCCGTTGGTTGGACAAATGTCTTGCGCCATTAGATTACTCACTTCACTCAGCAGACGGGAGAACCTCTTCATGAGGCATGGGATTGATTCCTGGATCTCATGAGAAAGTGCCCCCATCACAGAGTTCCTAAATGGGAACAAGTCCAGTCTTTTTACCAGAGACTCCGTGAGGACGTTAGATTGTTCGTCAATGAAACTTGCAGAGGGAATATCATGGGTCAACATGAGGACACCGTGTGGGAGATTCTTGAGAATATGTGCGAGAACTCCATCAACAATGACTCCATGGGTTTATTCGACTGGACGAATACTCGCGCATCGACGAATCTTAGGGGAGCACATGAGACGTAGGGCCTGTCCGCATCTATCGACTTGGAACAATGGCTAGTCGGTTGGACAATATCTCTATCATCGAGAAGAAGGTGGACGAGACTGACACAGCATTTGTAGCGAGCCACCTCTACACAAAACTCCTTCGCACAGCCACCTCCCGTAAGGGAAATTGTGTAAAACATCTTCCACCGATCTTCTCCTGGGATGGACCCATATCCACCCCCATCTGACTCCAAGATTGGAGGGATCTCCGATCCTCTCTATTCTTGTCCAGGGAACTCTGATCCCCCATACTCTGACTTTCTTGAGGCTCCCCAAACCTGCGAGGACCTCAACGCCGTCTAGAATGACCCATTTTCCAACAACTACAACCCTGGATGGCGAAACCATCCCAATTTCTAGTGGGCAGGAAATTCTTAGATCCAGAGACCACCTTATCAACCCCGTCCACAAGCACCTCGTCCTTATCAGCCACCTCAGCCTCAACCCAACCCCACCTATCCATCTGGGCCCAACCAAGACCAAATGTCCCTCATCCTCCAAACTCTTGTTGACATTCAAAGAACGAATGTGGCTATCCAAAAACAGCATAAGGACGAGATCACAGAGGTCCACAACCAACTCGCCCAGATGGCGAATTCCTGCCAACCAGGCACTCTTCCTTCACAACCTCTGCCAAACCCTAATAACGTGTCGACCCAGCGGCGCGTTATGAACCCGAACCCAGGCCAAGCACACATGATTTATCAAGCCCCTTCTGTTCCATCACTTGATGGGATGGAAGCGTCAACCTCCTATGTGGGTTATCAACACCAGCAACCCATCTTACCAACCCCAAACCAGAACCAGGCATGATTAAACTCGATAACAACCCGTAGTGGCAAAGCAACCTAAGACCCACCTTATCGAGACCACCCCAAGCCTGGTAGTGACCCAAGCCCTAGGATAGTTATCCAAGATGCCCCTATCCTGATCAAAAACCTGGACCTATTCTAGAGGAAGCAGCAAAGGTTCCATTTCCCGAGGCCTTGACCAAGGGAAAGAGGACAACTAAACCTGTGGCTCCTAAGGAAGACCTGATCAAGCTCTTTAAGCAGGTCCAAATAAACATCCCCTTGATGGGTGCAATTTACCATGTATCGGCTTACGCATGATTCTTGAAAAACGTGTGTACACCCCAGCATAAGCCGTGAACCAAGAATGGGAGTTCGATTGTACTATCAGAGCAAGCCAGCTCTGTGATCCTGAGTAAACACCCACCGAAGACAAAAGACCCAGACACTCCCCTGATTTCATGTAAGATTGGTGAAACCCAGTTTGGTTGAGCATTGTTAGACCTAGGTGCCGCCATAAACCTGATACCCACATCCCTAATTAACCACCTTGACGAATCCGAGCTTAAACCAACTGAGGTGACATTGCAGTTAGCTGATAGATCCATTAAGTCACCTAAGGGAGTTCTCGAGGATGTTATTATTAGGGTGTGGAATTTCTACTTCCTAGTAGATTTTATAGTTCTAGACATGGATGCAGCTGAGAACCCAAGGGATACACCAATTATACTAGGGAGACCTTTTCTAGCCACTGCTAGGGCAACATAAGCTGTGAGGAGGGCCAAATAGAGATGAAATTTGGAAACTAAACCCTTAAGATTGATATCTTTAAGGCCCAACAAGGGATTAATTGCGGTGTGGTAGAACAAATCTGTGATATCAGAACCGTGGTTGATGAATCGCATTTTGGGGACAACCTGATTATCCCCAATCGACCACAAGAAGATCTAAACCCACAATTAGAAGAGTCTAAACCTAATCTAGACAAACCCATAGCTCCTACCCTTATTCCTCACACACACTCTGAACCACCCACTGTTGCTGATAATCCCATTTTGGAACTCAAGCCCCTTTCCTATCATTTGAAGTATGTCTTTTTGGGTTCCAATTAGACACTTCCTGTGATTACAAACTCCATACTCACCCCTGACCAGGAATCCCATCTGATTACTGTTCTCCAGCAACATAGTAGAGCCATTGGTTGGACTCTCAATGATTTGACTGGAATAAGTCCCTCTTATTGCACTCACCACATCTATTCTGAAGAGGGCGCACGACCTTCGCGTGAGATGCAGAGACGTCTGAACCCTAATCTGCAGGAGGTCGTGAAAAAGGAGCTCATTAAGTGGTTAGATGCAGGGATCATCTACCCGATCTCTGACAGTCACTGGGTGAGCCCAATCCAGGTTATGCCTAAGAAGGCAGGGCTCACCACCATCACGACTGAAACCAAAGAGGTCATACCTACCCATATAGCCAACTCGTGGAGAGTCTGTATTGATTACCGAAGACTCAATTCCTCCACGAAGAAGGCTCATTTCCTACTACCGTTTATTGATCAAATCCTCGAAAATTAGCGGGAAATAGATTCTTCTACTTTCTGGAAGGGTACTCCGGTTACAACCAAGTGGCGATTCATCCAGAAGACCAAGAGAAGACCACGTTCACCTGTCCCTTCGGGACGTACGCGTTCCGAAGGATGCCTTTCGGTCTCTGCAATGCACCCGCGACTTTTCAGCGGTGCATGCTTGCCATATTCTCTGATATGGTAGGTGATTATCTAGAAGTCTTCATGGATGACTTCTTAGTATTTGGGGCATCATTTGACAATTGCCTCCAGCACTTGGTTCATATACTCAGGCGTTGTATTAACGTGAATCTGGTTCTTTCCTGGGAAAAGAGCCATTTCATGGTGCTTGAGGGGATCGTCCTGGGACATTTGAATTCTGAGAGGGGCATTCAAGTGGATCGAGCCAAGGTTAACTTGATTTCCAAACTTCCTATGCCTAACTCGATCAGGGACATCTGATCTTTTCTGGGGCACGTCAATTTTTACCCTCGATTCATCCCTGATTTCGCGAAGATTGTGCACCCCTTGACCATTCTTCTCTCCAAGGATGTACCTTTTGAGATTTCCAAGGAATGCACTCAAGCATTTAAGATCCTTCGTGACCGAGTCACCCAAGCCCCAATCCTACAGTCCCCCAATTGGTCTCAACCCTTTGAGATCATGTGCGATGCATCTGACTTCACTGTAGGAGTGATTCTGGGGAAAAAGATTGACGGGAACCCGTGGTCATCTACTACGCTAGCAAGACACTTGACGAGGCTCAGCGTAACTACACGATTATGGAGAAAGAGTAGCTAGCTGTAGTATTTGCCCTTGAAAAATTCAAATCATATCTCCTAGGTTCCCACGTTATTATCTACTCGGATCACACAGCTGTGAGGCTTCTCCTTGCGAAGAAGGATGCGAAACCTCTATTAATCCGATGGATCTTGCTGCTGCAAGAATTTGATCTTGAGATTTGCGGCAAAGTGGGAAGACAGAACGTGGTAGCTGACCACTTGTCCCGCCTTCCTTCTGAGATCATCAACCCTTCTGGACCCATCATGGAGCATTTTCCTGATGAGCACCTCTTGACTATTGGTACAGGCCTTCCATGGTTTGCTGATATAATAAACTGCTTGGCATCACATCAAATCCCGTCTGATTGACCGAAGGCTAAGAAAGACAAATTGCGCTCCAATGCCATGTATTACATTTGGGAAGACCCATACTTATTCCGCATAGGTGCTGACCAAATTATCCGACGATGTGTCACAGAGGTCGAAATCAGTGACATACTCTCTGCCATGACCAGGCATGCGGTGGCCATTTCTCTGGGCACAAAACCACATCAAAAGTCCTCCAGTGTGGCTTCTACAGTCCCACAATCTTCAAAGATGCATACAATCACTGTAAGGCATGTAACTGTTGCCAAACTTTAGGCAACATGAGCCACCGCGACATGATGCCTTTACAGCCGATTCTCGTATGTGAGATTTTTGATATTTGGGGGATTGATTTTATGGGTCCTTTCCCTATTTCGGACAGCTTCGAGTACATTTTACTTGCTGTTGACTACGTGTCCAAATGGATCAAAACCATTCTGACCCGAACCAATGATCACAAGATCGTTATCAAGTTCATTCACCAAAATATCTTCTCACGGTTCGGGATTCCGCGAGCAATGATTTCTGATGGAGGGACCCATTTCACTAACGCTCAGTTCAGGTCATTGATGACTAAATACGGGATGTCACATCGAATCTCTACTCCTTATCACTCCCAGACTAATGGTCTTGCTGAGCTATCAAATCGGGAGATCAAGAAAATCCTTCTGGTTACTGTTAGACATGACAGGAAGGACTGCTCATCCCAGCTTCCGGAAGCTTTGTGGGCTTATAGGACCGCCCACAAGACCCAATTAGGCATGTCTCCTTTTAGATTGGTGTACGGGAAGGCATGTCACCTCCCCGTCGAACTGGAGCATAAAGCCTATTGGGCAGTACGAAGCTACAACCTAGATCTTTCTAAGGCTGGAACCCACAGAAAGCTTCAGATAAGTGAGATTGATGAATTACGCCTCGATGCATATGAAAACTCGTGAATCTACAAAGAGCGGGTTAAAGCCTTTCATGACAAGCACATATTTAGAAAAATCTTTCACCCTGGTCAGAAGGTCCTACTCTTCGATGCCCGACAAAAAGTGTTCCCTAGTAAGCTACGATCCAAGTGGGTCGGACCATATCTAGTCCGACAAATCTTTGGAAATGGAGCCGTTGAGATCAGTCCACTCAGCCACGATTCCGAACCCTTTGTCGTGAACGGTCAAAGACTCAAACCATTCATTGACATGACCAATACAGATTTGGCTGAGTCATCCTTTATCCTCCATCTCCCTGAGCTCATTGCACCCAGCCGATGGCGTAAAACTCAGTGCTTAACGGGAGGCAACCCATCATTCTTCTAAAAACCCGAAACCTTTCCTGACATTTCTTTGCACTTTAGGGTTCATCCTTTAGGATAGCTGACTCCACCTCAGGTACCCGTACTTGAGATTAGAAATCGTCCGCAATAGTAACCTCGATCCGTTCACACACCCAATACCTGTCCTAATGCATGAACCAAGCTGAATAAAAATCCACCTAATTTACAATGAGGACATTGCAAATCTTAGGCATGGGGGTTACGAAAGTGCAATGAAAACTCATAACAAGAAAATGTTTCAACAAAAAAATCACATATGTCAAAAATACCAAAAAAAATAAAAATAAAAATAAAAATAAAATTTTTGAAAAAAAAAAATAGAGGGAAGAAATTTGTATAGGCCTTACAAGAATCAAAAGGAGGAGGAGAAAAAGAGTAAAATGCTAAAAAGGAGCACAAAATGAAAAAGAAAGAGATAGTCATTAGTAAGAGATTAAGGGATTAATTGAAGTTCTAGACCACATTAAGAAAAGTAAAGAGAAAGTGCTAAAGAAACACAAAAAAGATTAGTAAGAACGCTAACCTTTGGCCTTTTTGGCTAGACTCGTAGTACCCATTAAGATCTAGACATTCCTTAAGAGGTTGAGGAAAATGAAAAGCTTAAGTATTAGGTCTAAGGTTTAGGGAGTATTCAGCCTTGTTAAGTGACCTTTGGTTTGCGGGACTCAAGTAACCTAAGCATCCCAAATTCACACAGTCTGGTTCAGCGAGCATAGCTATCAAAATCACGCAGAAGCGTTTTAATGTTCTAAAAATGTTACCTAGATTAGGAGCGGCCGATCAACATAAGTTGATTTAGACGAGTTCCCGGCGTGGAGAAGTGGGAAATTCCCCTCAAAGATTCGTAACAACATATCGTCTCCTTGATGCTTGTCTCTTAGGATATTTACATATCCTACCGAGGGCATGTAAGCACTCTACTGGTTTAGATACCATGGATGGCATTATCACGAAATGTCAATTGCTAGGGTCTGAATTCGGTCACGGAACGCCACGGGTGGGATTATCTCGAAATCTCGAAAATCAGGGTTCTAGGGCTTACCATGGGCGGTGCTATCTCGAAGCATCGATTGCCAAGGGCCTTTGAGGATTGATGATGGGGACGAGGAATCTGATACAGACCGTGTTGTGAAGCCAATCCTAAGCTAGAATTAAAAATAAAAGAGAGAGAAAATTCTCCAAACAAATAAAACCTCTGTCTCTCTCTTACAAAACGCACTACAAACTGAACCAAAGCTAAAAATGTCTTAAGCACGGGTGCTTTAACCACGAAGTCCAATAAACCGTAGGGTAGTTCCTACAGGCCTTAAAAGACTTTACTAAGGACTGAAGCTAAAGCTAGACAGGTCTAGATCTTAGTTGGTACTAGAGTACCTTTATGCCCATTGTTGGCATTCTGACCTAATCAAAGAGAATAGAGGAGAAAAAGCACTTATCAAGATTGGTGAAAGGAACTTATGGTCTAGAATAAAGGTTAAGCCTTAAAATTTTGCTAAGGAACTAGTAAAAGCTAGACATGGGGGTATGATGAGAACCTCATCATGAACCCTAACTAACACATTTTGACCTAATAAAATGAAGAAAAGCTCCTACATAACCTAAGGGAAGACCTAATTCAGGGAATTGTTAATCTGAGAATAAAACATGACACTAGGGGTAAAACTGTAATTTTTCCATTGCAGTGCATCAACGGGATTTCTAAGGGTATAGACATAGGTCAAGTGAACTTAATAAGAGAAAATGTGGGATGATTTGGTAAGAAAAGGGTTATGGCGAAATCCAGGAATTAAATGACATTCTGTAACTCTAAAACAAACCCACTTTAATTCACAAAGTTCCAGGCCAGGTAAAAATCAACTAAACCCTCTAAAATTCATGAAAAAATATCCCCTAGGGTTTAGCACCTTCAATTTGGCCTTTAGAACCTGTTTTGACCAAGATTAGGGTCCATCCCAATTTTTGACCTAATTTGGATTTTTATGCAAAATATCAAGTCAAACGTGGTGAAACCTAAAATCCAACTTCACCATTGGATTCCTTTGGTCCAAATTAGGTTTTTACCAACATTTGGACCTAAGGGAAGGTCGTCTTGACCCACTTTACAATTTGGTCCCCAAAAATTACTTTTTGACCCTTAACTTTTTTGAAACCCTTGCAATTACCCCCTCAACTTCTCGTCTTCTTCTTCACTCCGGTCCCTCTGCCATCCACAGCTGAGGCCATACCTCCGGTGACTTTGCGCAGAGGTTTGCACCTCACCTGCATGGGGAGCTACCCCAAGACTTGAAAGGGGAGCTCCCTGCGGAGCCCCCTACCGCATGGGCGGCTCCCCATGCCCTGAAACCCACCATACCTCTCATTCGAACACGTGAGAGGTATGGGTATCCGACCGACCATCCCTCCAGCGTGACTTTCCTGCCGCTCTCGCGTGCCTCCCGGCCGGCCTTTGCCTATTTAAGGAGCAGCACACCACGCCGCATCCTTCAAGAACGATTTGGCCTGAGATCCCCCTCCAATTCGTCTCCTCCCAACTCCGACCGACTGCTAGAGCCTCCGACAACTCCTCCTCCCCTCTCTCGTCACTCTACCACCGTACCAGTGGCAGAGCCAACTCCGCCATCCTCCGCTGCACTGCATCATACCAGCGGGCACCCTCCAACCCCTCTTCCTCGTCGCCGTTCTCTCCCCCTAGCACCTTTGTCTCCCGCGACAGCAGTACCAGCCGCTCACCATCAGCCTTCCCCCATCTCTCTGGACTCGATTAGATAAGCTTCCCTCACTCTCCTCTTTATTTCCCCTCTGTTAATTCGTTCTTTCGACCCCTCGACACCACAGTCCACCATCACCCTCTCCGCCTCTGACCACCAACTCTGGCAAGGCCATTCCACCACTTCAGACCGTTTCACCACTCTCCGACCTATCCCTGAGCTTCACCACCTCCCACTGATCACCTTTCACCCTTCCACTCACCGCGCCACCCACTGGAACTTCCCCCTGAACACACCCACCTGCACGCACACAGTGTGCCCTAGGCACACACGCACAAGCGTCTTCACGCCATGCTGACCCCCAAGCAACCTTCACCGTGCTTCGGCGAAGCCTTCTGAAGGTTCTGACAGGGCCGTAGGGCTGTATTTGTGATTTCAGGGTCGCGACCTCTTCCGCCATTAACGTAGAAGCTTGAAGCTTTCTTGAAGCTTGGTGCAGGTCCCAGCGCCTTAGGCCTCCAAGTTCAGAAGGCGCGGACTTCCCTCGCGCACAGCTCCAGGCAGCCAATTGGCTTCGAAGGCCTTAGCTGCAGCTGCAATTGCTCGCACCATCAGCTACGGGCGCACAGGTAGAAGTGGGTGGAACTTTTGTCCCACCTCGTGAGTTTTTGAGTTGGCGCTAGCACTTAAATTGAAAAGGTGTCAGGGGCTTATCGCCTCCTGACATGGGGTGAGGTCCCCTCGCCTACTCACCACCTCGTCCGCACTCACTCCTTCGCGGACCTAGCTGACTTGACCCGATAACCCTGCACACCTCGCCCACCACTGCACGCCAGTGGGCCTGGTCACGAGCGTGCCAACCCTACCCGTATACCTGAGCAAGCTCTGGGAGAGCGGACCGAAGAGAGAAATGGAGGGAGAGAGAAACGCGGGAAGGGTAGGGGTAGGTTTTGCTTAATCGTGTACCTGGAGTAGGAGCCGAAGAAGAAGGCACAGTGCAGAAGGAAAGGAAGAGAAGGAAGAAGGCAGAAGAAGGAGCTGAAGTAGAAGCAGAGCCAAAGAGGAAAAGAAGAAAAGAGAAGGAGGGAGCTGCCGCAAAGGAAGCAGGGAGAAAAAGAAGAGAAGAAGAAGAAGCCAAGGAGAAGAAGCAGCAACAGCCAAAGAGAAGAAAGGAAGAAGAAGAAGATGCGCACTGTAGCAAACACTACTTAAGGCGTCTAATTCCTAGAATCAGACGTCTGAAGACAGAACAAAGAAAAGAGAGAGAGCAAAGAAGAAGGAGAGAAAAAAGAAAAAGAGAAGAAAAATTCTACTTTTTTTAGTCTCTTCATTTTTTGTAAAACATTACAGTATTGTGAATTATGATTTTCCTGCTTCTAAAACCGTATTTGCTCCCTGAGTTTGACCTCGGAACATTTTAAAAATTTCGAGTAATAAATAAGTTAAATTGATGATCATCATCACCATCACGTAGTAGATGACCATGGGTTTCCTGTCATTTCTACCCAAGCACCGTACTTATTGCATAGTCAGATGCATCGCACATGATCTCCAAAGATAATAAATCAAGGGATTGCAGGATAGGTGCTTGGGTGACTCTGTCACATAGACTTTAAAATGCACAAGTGCACTCCTCAGTGATTTCGAAGGGGACATCTTTTGGCAGAAGATAAGTCAAGGGGCATGTGATTTTTGAGAAATCAGGATTGAATCGATGGTAAAAATCGACGTGCCCTAGAAAAGATCTGATGTCCTTGACCGGCTAGGCACACGTAGTTTGGAAATCAAATTTACCTTAGCCTGGTCAACCTGAATGCCATTCTCGGAGATAAGATGTCCCAGGACAATTCCCTCAGGAACCATGAAATGGCACTTTTCCTAGGAAAGACCAAATTCACATCAATGCATCGCCTGAGGATTTGGACCAAGTGTAGGAGGAAATCATCGAAAGATTCCCTAAATATCGAGAAGTCGTCCATGAAGACTTCAAGGTAGTCACCTACCATATCAGAGAATATGGCAAGCATGCACTGCTAAAAGGCGGCAGGTGCATTGCAGAGCCAGAAAGGCATCCAGTAGAATGCATACGTCCCGTAGGGGCAGGTGAAGGTAGTCTTCTCTTGGTTTTCAGGATGGATTGCCACCTGATTATAACTGGAGTACCAATCCAAGAAGCAGAAGAATCTATTTTCTGTCAATTTCTTAAGTATCTGATCAATAAATGGCAGTGGGAAATGATCATTTTTCGTGGAAGCATTTAGTCTTTAGTAATCAGTGCAGTCTCTCCACGAGTTTGCGATACGGGTCGGAATGGTTTCTCCGATTTTAGTTGTAAACACGGTGAGCCCTGCCTTCTTAGGCACAACCTGGATTGGACTCACCCAACGACTTCGGAGATAGGGTAGATGATCCCAGCATCTAACCACTTAACGATCTCCTTTCTCACGACATCCTGCAGGTTTGGATTCAGATGTCTCTGCATTTCATGGGATGGTCGTGAGCCCTCTTCAGTGTAGATGTGGTGCGTGCAATACGAAGGGCTGATACCAGTCAAGTCATCGAGAGTCCAACCAATGGCTCTCCGATGCCGCTGGAGAACAGAAATCAATCATGTTTCCTGATCAGAAGTTAGTCGAGAATTGATTATCATAGGAAACGTGTGATTAGAATCCAAAAAGATGTCTTTTAGATGATCAGGGAGGGGCTTTAATTCCATGACAGGATTGTCGCTGCAGCAGGAGGTTCAGGGTGGGTTTCGAAAGCAAAGGTAGGAGCTATAGGTGTGTCTAGGTTTGGTCTAGGCTCCTCTAACTGCGGGGTTTCATCCTCTTGTGGTTGAATATCAGGGATAAGTGGGTTTTCCTCAACAAATGGGTCTTCAACCACGGATTCGATATCGCAAATCTGCTCGATAACCCCACAGTTTATTCCTTTTTGGGCCTTAAAGATATCAATTTTCAAAGTTTTGTCCCTAAATTTCAACTCAATCTAACCCTCTTCATAATTGATGTTGGCCCTAGTTGTGGCCAAAAATGGTCTCCCAAATATGATCGGTGTATCTTTCAATTTCTCAGGAGCATCCATGTCTAGCACAATGAAGTCTACGAGAAAATAAAAATCACATATTCGAACTATAATATCCTCGAGAATTCCTTTAGGTGACTTGATGGATCGATCTGATAATTACAAAGTCATCTCTGTCGGTTTTAGCTTAGATTCTTCAAAGTGGTCTAGTAGGGATGTGGGTATCAGATTTATGGAAGCTCCTAAGTCTAATAAAGCTCTGCCAAATTATATATCACCGATTGCACAGGAGATCAGAGGGGTACCTGGGTCTTTTACTTTAGGCGAGAGTTTGCTCAAAATGATGGAGTTGGTTTGTTATGACAATACGATTGGATTCATGCCTTTGGTTCACGACTTACGCTTAGGTGTACATACATTTTTCAGGTTTCTTGCGTAGGCTAGTACGTGGCGTATTGCATCCATCAAGGGAATGTTTATTTGGACCTGCTCAAAGAGCTTGACCAGATCCTCCTCAAGTGCCATGATTTTGGGTTTCCTCTTTCCCTTGGTCAAAGCCTCGGGAAATGGAACCTCAGTCAGTTCCTTTAGAATTAGCTCAGGCTCTTTATCAGGGATAGGGGTGTCCTGGATGACCAATCTAGGGTTAGTGTTTGCAATATCAGGCTTATTGTGGCTAGGAAATGGTGGGTCTTGCGTCATTTTGCCACTACGGGTGATGACGGAGTTTAATCCTGCCTGATTCTGGTTTGGGTTAGGCAAAATAGGTGTTTGTTGCTGAAATCCAGAGCATGAAGTTGAAGCATCCATCTCGTCAGGTGAAGCAAAAGGGGCCTGATAAACAAAGTGTACTTGGCCCTGATTTTGGTTCATAACGTACCTTTGGTTCGGCATGTTATTTGGGTTAGGAAGAGGCTGAGAAGGAAGTGCACTAGGCTGGAGAGCACTTGCCAGCTAGGCCAATTAATTACGCAGTTCAGAGATCCCTTCTTTGTGTTGTTTCTGCATATCTACCAAGCTCTGAAGAATCAGGGATGTCTGGTCCTCCTTAGGTGTGCCAAATTGGAAATTTTGATTGGGCCTTGGTTGAGTGGGCTGATACGGTCGTGGGTTTTGTAGTTGGGGTTAGAATGGAAGTCTCAGATTAGAGTTATTTCTTGACCACGCAAAGTTGGGATGATTACGCCATCCAGAGTTGTATGTATTAGAGAAAGGATTGTTTTGGATGGCATGGAGATCCTTGCAGGTCTGAAGAACTCCAGGAAAATTAGGATACGAGGGTTCAGAGTTCCCCCAACTGGGGTAGGATGGCCCAGAGTTTCCTCCAAGATCGAAATCAGACGGGGGTGGATAGGCATCCATCCCCTAAGAGTGGTAGATGTTGTGTGTAGCCTCCCTACCTGAGGGTGGGTGTGCGTATGGGCATTGCGGTGCAATGTTGGTCTTGTGTAGATGTCGAGTGATGTCATCCACCTTTTTCTCAATGATAGAGACCTTATCCAATTGACTAGCTACCAACTCCAAGTTAACGGATGTGGAAAGGCCTCGGGTCTCATGTACCCCCCGATTGTCAATGCGCGGGTGGACGTCCGGTCGTACACACCCAATGACTCATTGTTTAGGGAGTTCTCGCACATATTTTCAAGAATTGCCCAAATCTCATCTTCATGCTGACCCGTGATGCTGCTACCACAGGTTGCATTGACAAAAAGGTTGATGTCATCATGTATCCCGTGGTAAAAGGATTGGACTTGTTCCCACTTCAGGACTCTATGATGGGGGCATTTGCGCATGAGATTCTCCAATGTAGAGATTCTCATGCTCCTTGAGAGAAGTGTGTGGTTTGGTGCTGCATTGCATTAGTTCAACCAATGAGATAGAACTTTTGTAGAAAAGCAGTTTGAAGTTCTTCCCATGTGTTGATTTGGTGAGGGTATGTCTGAAACCAATTGGTGGCTTTGTCAGCTAGAGGAAAGAGAAGATTTTCAAGAGTAGACCGTCTCGATTATGCAAATCTGCCCCAAATGTATGGGACAGATGCTTCAGATTCTTGATGTGTTGGAAAGGATCCTCGGAGTTCAAGCCATGAAATTTTGGGGTCATGTGAAGCATACTAGGCTTGAGCGCCACCTCCGGTCCTCCTATAGGAATGTTGATTCGGGGTTCGATTTCCACCGCAGCAGGATTGTAGTGATCTCGCATTTGAGGATGCAACAGTGGGTGGAGATGTGCATGAACTATCTCTTGAAGGTCAAAGAATTGTTGTGGTTCAAACTTAGGATGTTCTTCTTGATGATCCATGGTTGTGGCTGGAGATTCAGGCTCAGAAGTGGAGTTGGAAGAGATGTTGATGTGATCGGGTAGTTGTACAAACAAAGAAGTCGAGGCTTAGCCTCAACGAGAGTGAAAAACTAGTGGAGGGCTCAAGGGTGGTTTTAAGGACCTCGTTCCAAACATACACTGATGGAGTAGATAAGGGACAGAAGGTGTGGTCGACCCAATCAAGACACCTAAATATCTTTGGATGACTATAGAGGTTCTAGGCGGATGATACCTCTAGATCACGAAGTCATCCACCTAAGAAATACCTGGGCAGCTAGGAAGGGAGAGTCTTGTAAAGACCCTATACAGTAGAGCATCCTCACGGGTTACAGGGTTTCCCCCACCCGACCTTCCGTGTCACCGCGGATCCAGGTAGACCAGAATGGATAACTTGACCTCTTAAGTCTACCAATTTTAAGTTTAGATGAGGTGCTTAGGATTCCACTTGAACTTTAGAATGAATTTGTGAGTAGTGACCTAATTTGAAGATTGGTTGACCCCACAAGGTGGGTCAACTTCACTTAATTTTTCCTTGATTATTAGGTCCCGCTTTTTAAGATTCAAGTGACGTTTAGAGCTTGATTTTAGGGTTTACTTGATTAGGTAAGTTCAATTAAGGCTTAGGAAACACACAATTTGGGGGAATGTATTCTTGTTTAAGCAAGTGTGTCTCTAAAGTCCTGAAATGGAAACCCTAATATGGCTCTACTTGGTCCAATTAATGTCTTCCAAATCTAGCACCTAGGGCTCAATCAAGAAGGTGCATAGCCTTAAGTGTCTTAAATCCCTAAATAAGTGCAGAAATCAGGTTCGGGATGTTTCTAGAAATGAACCAAATCAGGCAACTTGTGATGATTGAATCTAAATATAGAATGCAAGTTGGTCCTAACTGATTTCTTTCCTTTTTTAGCTTTTTCATAATCAGGGGCTTTAATGGAAAAGAAGATGAGATTACCTGCCCCTGGAGTGTTTGATGTGTGGTTGATCTTCCTCCATTGAATCCCTACATAGATCACAACCAAAGAGATAAAGCAAGTTAGTACTAGATCAGAAATTGTAATCAGAGAGATCAAATTGCGCATTGCTCCTCGGCAACGGCACCAAAATGTTCATGTGCTAAATCATGCTTTTAAAATCACTTCGTTGCAATATAGCTGAAATAGTGCGTGAACAAATACAATTTATAACTCGAAAGATTGTCAAGAAAATCCGACGTCGAACACAGGGAGCAAGTGTTGCAATTAATCTCAAGGATCACAATATCACCACAAATATGAGCAAGTAAGAATGATATATATATGAAAACCAATGTCAAGGTGCAAAAAGAATGGGGTAA
The DNA here is from genome assembly GCA_037157565.1 of Thalassia testudinum. Taxonomy (NCBI): domain Eukaryota; kingdom Viridiplantae; phylum Streptophyta; class Magnoliopsida; order Alismatales; family Hydrocharitaceae; genus Thalassia; species Thalassia testudinum. The sequence goes on from JAZHRO010000077.1 coordinate 82,467,311, forward strand.
AATGGTGATTTAAATCACCAATTACCCCTCTAATTATGCTCACAATAATTCTGAAATAATTGAACAGTAATGATCAACAACTTATTCCACGTCAGTAAACAACCAATAATGCCACAGGAACACAGAACCAGCAAAATTAGACGACAGATAAGGTGCTTAGATGCCGTAACCAGCAGAGGCTCAAGGTGCTCTCTTCTTTCTCTTCAAGCCTCAGGGAGAGGCACAGCATAGAGGCATGAAGGGCCTCCCAGTGACTAAGTGTAGAAAGGGTACAACCTAGGGCAAACCCTCCCCTCTTTCCTTCTCTTCTCTTCTCTTCTCTCTCTCAAAGACCCAGGGTTAATCGGGTAATCAGGTAGGAACAGTAACCGAATTCGGGTGCAGGCCTACGGGTGTGATCGCAGGAGAGTACTAGGGCTAAGCAGGTTAAGCGGGTGAGGGTGTGTGAGGGACCCGACCCCTCGTGTACTGGGCGAGGAGACGGATGTAGAAAATCAATTCATGCACTGTAACACATTTGAGATCCCACGAGGTAGGACTATCTTAGCTGCTGTTCTTTGTGTGTGAGTAGCGACTGAGACTGGTCCAATTGAGGGTGAGGGAGCAGTCAATGCTCCTAGTTGAAAGCTTGGGTGTCTTCCTGGACGGGTTTCACACTGCCTGGAGGAAGTGCCCCAACCTGCTGTGGCAAGAATGCTTAATTCGAGCTCTTTGAAGGAGCTCTGTCAATGGTGATGGTAGCCGAATACCTAAAATGAAGAAAACGGCCTAAGGGCCACATCAGACTGGTTCAGAGGCTTCGTGCAAGTGTGGTGAATGTAGTGGTGGCGGTGGCGTGCTGTGAATGTAGTCAGGGAGACCTGACGACCTCGAGGAAGGCAGACGACGGTGCGTAAGTCGGGTGAGGAGATAGAGAGATCTAGGCCCCAAATTTCCTTGGGGCTTTTACTCAGTGAGGTGAGGCGATCGTCACGAACGTGGTAGTGAGTGGAAAGATGGTCTGTGGTGGCTGGAATGCCTCGCCGGAGGTACGCCAGCGAGGTAGAAGATGGAGGTGTGGAAGGCGATCCGTTGGTCAAAATGGAGTGGTGTTGATACGGTGGTGATGAGCAGATGATAGGGAGTCGTCGATGTTGGTGCTAGAGCACCACGATCATTTATTTTGATGATAACAAAATACGTGTTATTTAACATTTGCACTTGAAGTCTTAGATTTTAGGTTAATTGCAAATGGAGTCATGTTTAGACGGAGTTCGAGCTCGCATCCATGGCGGATTGGAGGAGCTTGACGGAGAACAGAGGAGCTTTGCGAGGAGCGATAGCCTGAAGAAGCGTGAAGACAAGAATAGGATAGGTTTCCTTTTATCTTGTTCTATGTAATTTTTTTTCTTTATTTTGCCCTTTATTTCCTTCTTAGATCTTATGTTAAAGAACCTCAAAGAATCCTTAAAGTAGTCTTAGGAACACCTACACAATCTTAAGATACTTAGGTTTTCTGTAGAAAACTTAGAAAACCAAAATAGGGTTCTGACAGCCTAATTAGACGTCTAATCTGGAAATCACATGTCAGATAATGACTTTTAAGATGTCTGACTGTTGACTTAGACATCCAATAACTTAGGCTGAACTTGCTTTTGTTTGATGAAATCAGATGTCCAGACCTTAGTCCAGACGTCTTAGAAGGCATCTGATGTTTGTACCAGACGTCCAATTAGTGGAACGTTGGCTACCTAAGTAAACTTTGAGGAATATGACCATTAGGCTTATATCGGACGTACGTAGAGGACCCCAGACGTCTGATATGTGATCGTTTAGCCTCGGCTGACCCAAAATCTCCTTTGTCAGATTTCCTAGCCGTTAACGTATCTTGGGAATCCATTTCCGCAGTACCATAGGTTTTCAGACGTCCAGACCTAGTGCCAGACGTCCTGTATGTCGTCTGATGGCCATACACTAGAACCCTGTTTAGGTCTTAACCAAGTCAGGAAAGAAACCTACCTAGAATCAGACGTTTGACTTTGTCCCCAGACGTATTAAACAGGTTTTCCAGATGTTTGATACCTGGACCAGATGTCTGATGACCCTGGCAGAATCATGATTGATTCTGATTATGGCCTGTTTTACCTTGGGTTCAACCCCAACGGCTATGAAAGCTTTTTGAGGGCTTCCAAAGCCTTCCTAGGCCCTCTATAAATAAAGGATGACCCTTGCCTTGTAAACACACACGTTGCAATACTACTTTCCACTCTTATTGTGTCACATTGATACTAAGAAGAAGTTCTAAGCTCTCTAAAGCTCGTGTCCACACCTGAGAGCTTCATCTTCGTTTGCACACCCGCTCTCCCTCCGAAATTACGAGAGCGACCAAGCGCCGCCGCATGGTTCACGCACCCGCATCAACCCAACACACTTCCAAGCAAAGGGAAGTTTCTTTACCTATAGTAGCTAGGTTAATCTTTGTTGGCTCTATAGGTTGTTTTGTAATCTTTCTTTGTTATTGGTTGAGTATTAGCATTGCGAATTCCCGTCTCCTTCATGAGACAAAATCCTCCTTATGAAGAGGAGGGGTTGAGGAATGCTACCCTCGTACTTGTAGTATGGTTGTAATTGAGGTTGAACTACCCTCGTTTAAGTTGTTTGCATAGTGGATTTGATCGACTAGATCGATTAAGAAATCCTAACTAGAGAGGGTTAGGTGGTGGTTTTCACCCGATTTGGGTTTTCACCTAAAAATACTTGTGTACATTGTGAGATTGTTCTTTTTGTGAGATTGTTATCTTTTTATTTCGCATTTTATACGTCACCCCTATCTCACCTCCTCCTGTAGGAAACTACAATTGGTATCAGAACAAGTTCTTACTTATTTGGCATAACAATTGGCAAGAGATCTATGGAGGGGAGCAATTTAGTGATCAGGATTTCTGATTGGCAGTCCACTACCCATCCACCTTTCTTCGATGGAAGCAACTACCCCTACTGGAAGCTACGGATGAAGACGTGGCTTCAAGCCAACGACTTCACGATTTGGGCCAGATGTGAGACGCTGTTTGACATCCTGGAAAAACCCGTAGGAGGCTACTCGCAACAACAAATCCGTGAGCTCTCTCTCAACACAAAAATAATGAATGCATTGTATTGCACGTTGAGCCCAAAAGAATTCAACCGAATCTCGCAGTGCGTCACCGCATACGAGATTTGGCACACACTTGAGGTAACTCACGAGGGTACCTTTAAGGTAAAGTCTTCTAAAATTAATTTACTTTCACAAGAATTTGAATCATTTTCTATGAAGACTAACGAAACTTTGAGTGAGATGAATACCAGGTTCACTCTCATAGTAAATAATTTGAAAGCTTTAGGGAAGACCTTCATCAAGGGGGAGCTTCAAGGGAAGCTTCATCGTTCTCTTGGACCGGAGTGGGAACAGAAGGTCACCGCCATCGAGGAGGCGAATGAGGTAGAGGAGCTCAACATGATCTAGGCAATCTAATGGCCTACGAGACAAAGTTGAAGCAGAAGAAGAAGGATACACCGGTGCCAAAATCGAAGAAGACCCTCGCATTCAGAGCCGCGTCAGATTGCGAGGTAAGTTCTGATGACGAAGATTTTCAATTCTTACTTAAAAAATTTTTCAACTTTTGTAGGGAATCAAAGAAAGAAAACTAGAAGAAGGAAAAGGAAAGCCCGAGATGTTGCTACCACTACAACGAAAAGGGTCATCTTCGACTCGAGTGCCCTCTTCTCAAGAAGGAGAAGAAGAAGGAGAAGGAGAAGTATAAGAAGAAGGCATTCCAAGCGACTTGGGACGACTCAAGCTCGGAGGAAGAAGAATATCCTAAGAAGAAGAATGAAACCGCCTGCATGGGTTTATGGCGACAAAAGGCGACAGCGAAAGCGACTTTGACAATGAGGTAAATTTCGATTTATAAGATGAATTTGATGAATTATTTGAATTCAGTAAATCACTTAAGGTAGAAATAAAAATATTAAAAAGAATCTTAGTTTTCTAAAAACTGAAAATGAAAGATTAGAGATAAAACCTAAGGATCTAGAAAGTAGTTCTAGTAATGATAACTCGTTGTTAGAAAACATAGACCTAACAAATGAAAATAGTAAGTTGATTAAGGAAAATACAAGCTTAAGATTAGAAATTTCTAATTTAAAGATAAAGATGCATGTTATAGAAAATGAGCTTGCATGTCTTAGGAAGAATTCTGAAAATATGATAAATAAAGTAGATAATTTGCATAACCTTAAGGTTGAGAAAGGATCTCCCTCAAGGAGACCAACTAACAAAACTGGATCCAAGCTAACTTGGATACCAAAAGACCAACTCGAATCTTGTTTTGTAGGTTTCAAGGGAGACTACAATACAAAAGATTGGACCTACAAATTCAAGGATGGTCAACTTAAATTGAGAAGACCAAGGAGTAGATCAAGGAGGAAGGAAAAGAGGAGATCGACGAGACGACAAATAACCGACCAACCTGTTGCACGTCAACCGCCAGATTGGAGACCGGGGCCAATGCTCGGACCTCTAAGCTACAGATGGAAACCCCATCGGATTTGGTATCCACTTCTATTTGGGCCATTCTATTAGCCATGGTGAGGTAATCTCTAAACCCTATCTTTTTTGTCGTTAGCATATAGATAGGGGGAGTTAAAATTAATGAGCTACTTGTCAATCTTTAAAGGGGAGTTTCAAAAATAAGTTAGCTACATTTCCCTTAGAAATGGGGAGAAAAGGATATAGCTATCTTGTTATTACAAAGGGGGAAAACATTATTCTTGTTAAAAGAAATTTAACCCAAAAACTAGAAGAGCATGTTTTAAGGTGGAGTTTAGGAAAATTAAAATTTGTAATACCTTTTTGATAATGTCAAAAAGGGGAAGAATTTTATGGATTATTATTTATGATTTTGTCATCATCAAAAAAAGGGGGAGATTGTTGGTGCTAGAGCACCACGATCGTTTATTTTGATGATAACAAAGCACATGCTATTTAACATTTGCACTTGAAGTCTTAGATTTCAAGTTAATTGCAAATGGAGACGTGTTTAGACAGAGTTCGAGCTTGCATCCATGGCAGATTAAAGGAACTTGACGGAGAACAGAGGAGCTTCGCGAGGAGCAATAGCCTGAAGAAGCGTGAAGACAAGAATATGATAGATTTCCTTTTATCTTGTTCTATGTAATTTTGTTTCTTTGTTTTTCTCTTTATTTCCTTCTTAGATCTTATGTTAAAGCCCCTCAAAGAACCCTTAAAGTAGTCCTAAGAACACCTGCACAACCCTAGGATACTTAGGTTTTATATAGAGAACTTAGGAAACCAAAATAGGGTTCTAACAGCATAATTATGCGTCTAATCTGGAAATCAGACGTCTGATAGTGACTTTTAAGATGCCTGACTGTTGACTTAGAAGTCCAATAACTTAGGCTAGACTTTGTTGCTTCTGTTTGATGAAATTAGACGTCCAGACCTTAGTCCAGACGTCTTAGAAGACGTCTGATGTTTGTACCAAAGGTCAAATTAGTGGAACATTGGCTACCTAAGTAAACTTTGAGGAATATGACCGTTAGGCTTATATCAGACATCCGTAGAGGACCCCAGACATCTGATATGTGACCGTTTAGCCTCGGCTGACCCAAAATCTCTTTTGTCAGATTTCCTAGCCGTTAACCTATCTTGGGAATCCATTTTCGCAGCACAATAGGTTTTCAGACGTTCAGACCTAGTGCCAGACGTCATGTATGTCGTCTGATGGCCATACACTAGAACCCTGTTTAGGTCTGAACCAAGTCAGGAAAGAAACCCACCTAGAATCAGACATCTGACTTAGTCCCCAGACGTCTTAAACAGGTTTTCCAGATGTCTGATACCTAGACTAGACGTCTGATGACTCTGTCAGAATCATGATTGATTCTGATTACGGTCTGTTTTGCCTTGGGTTCAACCCCAATGGCTATGGAAGCTTTCTAAGGACTTCCAAAGCCTTCTTAGGCCCTCTACAAATAGAGGAGGATCCTTGCCTTGTAAACACACACCTTGCAATACTACTTTCCACTCTTATTGTGTCACATTGATACTAAGAAGAAGTTCTAAGCTCTCCAAAGCTTGTGTCCACACCTGAGAGCTTCATCTTCATTTGCGTACCCGCTCTCCCTCCAAGATTACAAGAGCGACCAAGCGCCGCCGTTGAAAGAGCGATCTTCGTTTTCGATGAAAACTTTAACATAAAATGATGTGTCGTATTTAATCGCGTGGTAGAAAATAGTTAGGTCGTCTCCACAGGGAGGAATTAGACTATTAAAGTAGTACGTTGTGCTTCATTTATTCGAAAATCTTAGTGGGCATGCATACTAGTTAGTGCACTTCATTTTCAACATAGGTTTAACATTTATGCATTTACCTAAAATATAGGGAGGTTATATGCAAAATCACCACTATGGCATACATGAATCGTAATCGTAGTACTGACAAATATCGTCAATATAAATCAAAATCGAACCCATTCCCTATAATCAATATCCCATACTTGATTAGTTAAGAGATAAATGCACTATTTGTTATTCAAATAAACCTCAGGGACATTCATGCAAATCCGTCTTAATATAATAAGGAGATAAATAAATGAATAGTATTTTCTGGAATGGCATTTAACGTAATTATTAATAGGAAAGGAAACAGGGGATTCTTCCTCTCTCCTCGTCGCGCACGGGAAGGAGCACTGGAGGGAGTTCTGCGTGCGGTGGAGGTCAGCTAGCTCTTGCTGTTGTGTTGGTGGTGTTGGCAGAGGCGGAGCCGGTCGGACGGAGAGGAGGAACCCGCCGGCGGTGGGTTACCCCACTCGTGCGCACGGGTCTTGGTGGGCACGTCTAAGGGTGTGGTCGCGCTCGTCAGGTTGAGGCGAGCTTAATGGAGACCACGGCGAGGAGAACGGCAATCTGTGGCGATGGCTGCACGTGGGCATGGACGGCTGGTGGTGGGTTCTTTCGGAGAAGAAAGATGAACAGTGCGGTTGCCACCGTGCGTTGAGTTGAAGGAGGAGGAGCCGGCTGGCCTCTGTGGTGGTTGCGTGCAAGCGCGAGCTGGGTATGCTCGCAGGCTGGATGTGTACGCGGAGCGGCGCGGGTGCATGGTTGTTGGTTTTGGGCGTAGGGGTGAGGAAGTGATGGATGGTGGTTGTGTTCTCTGTTTATGCGTGGGTTCGGCAAAGAAGAGGGAAGTGATGGCATTGGTGATGGGGAAGGACATTGGGAGAACGACTAATGGTGGTGGTGCTCTCTGTCACTGAGCACCACCGCGTCAAGGCGAGCGGAGGATAGGCGAGGAGAGCATCAGTCCACAGTGCTCGCTGGTCCCATGGTGCGTGCCTCCTTCACAGTGGAGAGATGGAGAAGGTAGTCCCCATCCAGGGGGGAAGATGATTCATTATCCCATGCAACTTTTATCTCCCCCCATCCGTTCTTCTTCACCGGCGCAATTTAAGGGATTTTAAATCCCTTACTAAAATTGGCCGCCGTTAACTGTTCGGAGATTTGGGTGGCCGATTTGTTGAGGCCGGCGAGAGCCAGGACATCCCCGTTGGGGGGGGGGGGGGAATCTTTTCAAAAGACCCTGGTTTCTTCACAAATTTGTTCCTCCTCCTCTCCCATTTTCCCAGTTACTATTAACTCTTAAAATAGCTTGATGGAGTGGATCAAGTGGAGGAGATGGAGAAGGTGCACTCTGTGCATGACCTGCATGAGAGAGTGGCACGTTGAAATGTAATATAAAATAATTATTTATATACATAATAAGTTATAGAATGCAATAGAATATATATAAACTTAAGTAATGATGCATGCAATCATTCTATGACCTAATGTAGTTATTAACAAACATAAAATGTAAGAATAAAGTTAACTTAGGCATAACAATAGCCCATTAAAATGGACTCATCAAATAACGCCATGCCTAAGATTTTCTAGTCCCTAGCAAAAGTGAAAAATAATAGAAGTAATCAAAAGATTTCTTCTTTCCTTATTCCAAAAATTTAGAGATCTAGAGAAATGTGAAGTGATGGTAGCCTAGGTAACGAATCCAAGTGAGAAGCCAACTTACATTTGAAGTTCGCACTTAACCCTTGATAAAATCTATCGGGATAGGCAACTACTTCTCTCGGTGTTAAAGCATAAAATAATCTGAAATTTGACCCTGGCTTTTTGGCTTAGGTAGGAGATACTGAGTTGAATGGATTCGTATTTGGCGGCACACATTCATCTGGTGCTACATGTAATCTAGTACTACAGACTCTAGATCTCTAGACTATTAAACAAGTCAACTTAGAGAGAAGCTAAACAACTGTGCTCTCTTTTCCTTCTTTTCTTTTTGAGATCACAAATCTTACCAGATTTAGTAAATGTACTCATTGTTTGGTGGCCTTTCATGGCATTCACACTTCAACTAAAGTCCTAATAACTCTGCAACTAAGTTAGAGTACCTCAACCAATATTCAGGCGATCAAAAATACTGAAAAGTAAGGGTCATATTTGTTGGATCGCAATGAGTGTTTTTGTGGTTGCCTCAAAAACATCGACATATAATGAAAAAAATGACATGAAGATAAACCCCAAACTTGGACTCTTTTCTTTTTCTTCTCTATTTTTTTTTTCATATTTTTCTAAATATAAGTATTCTTTTTTTTTTCTTTTGTTGCTTTTTTTTTTATCACTAACATAAAACGACGCATACTATTATTCATGAGGCATAATTAGGGATGATGATGGTCAAGAGAATATTGTGTGGCTTATTTGGTAGAAGTGACTATTCTCGGCACCAGGAAGGCATGGATAGGGCGAGCGTATTTCTGACCTTTGCCATTACTACCCTCCTTCAGCCAAGGACTCTATGAAGAACGGTTGTAACCATCCACCATAGTCAGTTTTATTACGACTCAATTTCTGCGTATCTGTCTTATTTGGTGACTCTCAAGAATTCACACTATGTATGCACACAGGAACAGAGAGCGAAAACTATGCCTAACTCTGAGGTATCCTTATCTAATTATCCAAAACTTAAGAGTCCTTGCACTAGACTTGGCACACCAGTAATCTCTCTACTTTCTTGTCACAAATATGAGGTCGATCTAATAGAAGATAGTATACCTGACTCCTTATTAATTGTCCAAGGGTTCAGTAAACTAAAAATGCTTATTGGTTTTCCACAAAGATCCATTACACAGTCTATGTGTAAGTGAATGTAACTGGATTGGATTCTAAACTTAAGAAACAATTTAAGAAGAAAAATATTTAATGACACCTCCTTGATAAATTTTCTGCTAGGGACTAACCAATTCAGCTCAAGAAAATAAAAGATTTTTTTTTTATAAATCACTATCCTAAATGTATGAAAATATTTATAAATGCTATAAACATCCTCAGGTTATACTCCCCATGCTTAAGATTGACAATGTCCTCTTTGGAAAAATGCAGACATAGAAGAATATCACCTGAGGAGGAGAGTGGGAGAAGCTAAGGCTCCTCAAGCCGAAGTGCATCCAAAACCTGGCCATATGAAAGAGTAATATAAGGTTTAAGTCGCTGGCCATTTACCTTAAAGCTTGCATCAGAAGTAGGGTTCCGAATTTCTACAGCTCCATGAGGGAAAGTATTAATAACAACGTATGGCCCATCCCAGCGGGACTTGAGCTTTCCTGGAAATAATTTAAGTCTGGAACTGAAAGGCCAGACCCACTGGTTGGGCTCAAAAGTCTTTCTAATGATGTGCTTATCATGGAAAACCTTTGTAAGCTTGAGAAGTTTCATAGGCTTCATTATGAAGCTCCTCAAGCTCACTTAACTCTAACATACGTGCCTTTCCCGCTTTATCCAGATTCAAGTTAACGTTTTTAATAGCCCAATAGACTTTATGTTGGGTTTTAACGGGAAGATGACACGCCTTTCCGTAGACAAGATGGAAAGGAGACATGCCCAAGGGAGTCTTATATGCAGTTCTGTAGGCCCAAAGAGTATCATTTAGTTTTTTAGACCAATCCTTACAGTCGGGCCTGATAGTTTTTTTCTAAAATTCATTTAATCTCCCTATTAGACACTTCAACTTGTCCACTCGTTTGGGGATGGTAAGGTGTGGCTATCATGTGGTTAACTCCCAAATTTTGGAATAGTCTTGTGAAGTGTATGTTCTTGAAGTGAGATCCTCCATCACTTATAATCGTCCTTGGGCACCCATATCGAGAAATGATATTACCCTTAACAAAACCCAAGACCACAGAATGGTCATTGGTTCGTGTGGGTATGGCTTCTATCCATTTTGATACATAGTACATAGCCAAAAGGATGTACTCATACCCGAAGGACACAGGAAAGGGACCCATGAAGTCGATGCCCCAAATATCAAAGATTTCAACAGGGAGGATAGGTTGCTGGGGCATTTCATCCCTTTTTCCAATGGTTCTCATCCGCTGGCAATGTAGACATGCGCCCACATATGTATGTGCATCTCGGAATAATGTGGGCCACCAAAAGCCAGACTGAAGAACCTTATGGGCAGCCTTTTTCCCACTAAAATGTCTCCCATAGTGGAGGTCATGGTAGAAACTCAGAATACTTCTTTGTTCTTCATCAGGGATGCAATGGTGGAAAAGCTAGTCAGGGCATATTCTAAAAAGCTCAGGTTCCTCCCAATGATAAAATTTAGCATTAGCAAGAAACCTGTCTCGCTTCTGCTTGTCCCAAGTACTAGGGGTAATGCCCGTGACCAGATAGTTCACTATGTCAGCGAACCAAGGAGTTTTGGCCTCCACGGCCATCAGAGACTCATCAGGGAAAGTCTCTTGAATACCGTCAGCAGGGTTTGATGCCTCAATAGGGATCCTAGATAGATGATCTACTACCACATTCTCAACTCCTTTCTTATCTTTAATTTCCAGGTCAAACTCCTGGAGTAGCAGAATTCAACGAATTAGGCGAGGTTTGGTGTCCTTTTTAGCAAGAAGATGCTTTAAGGCAGAATGATCAGTGAACACCACAACCTTGGATCCCAAAAGATAAGATCGAAACTTTTCCAAAGCAAATACTACAGCAAGAAGTTCTTTTTCAGTGACTGTGTAGTTTTGCTAAGGATTCGTAAGGGTCTTGCTGGCATAATGCAGCACATGAGGTTTGCCATCAATCCTTTGACCTAAGATCGCTCCCATTGCAAAATCAGAAGCATCGCACATTAGCTCAAACGGGAGGGTCCAATCTGGTGCTTGGAGAATCAGCGCGATAATAAGGGCTTTCTTTAAGACTTGGAAAGCCTCGCCACATCTATCATCAAAATCGAAGGAGACATCCTTCGCTAACAGGTCGCAGAGTGGCTTAGAGATTTTACTGAAATCTCTAATGAAGCACCTATAAAATCCAGCATGGCCAAGGAAAGATCTAACCTGACGAACATTGGTGGGCAATGGAAGCTTAGAGATGGAATCAATTTTTGCAGTGTCCACCACTAATCCTCTCTCGGAAACTATATGCCCTAACACAATGCCCTGCTGGACCATAAAGTGGCGTTTCTCCTAGCTAAGCACCAGCTTTGCCTCTTCGCAACGAGTTATGACTTTATCAAGGTGCGAAAGGCATAGGTCAAATGACGAGCCGTAAATGGAGAAGTCATCCTTGAAAATTTCAACAAACTCGTTGATCATATCAGAAAAGATAGCCATCATACATCATTGGAAAGTGGCAGGAGCATTACATAACCCGAATGGCATTCAGCGGAATGCAAATGTGCCATACAGACTCGTGAAGGTGGTACTCTCCTGATCGTTAGGAAAAATGGCAATCTGATTATACCCAGAGTACCCATCAAGAAAACAAAAGGACTTGTTCCCTGCCAGTCGTTCCAAAATCTAATTGATAAACGGTAAGGGGAAATGGTCTTTCTGGGTAGCCGTGTTCAAACGGCGGTAATCAATGCAGACCCTCCAACCAGTTGAGGGTCTAGTTGTCACCAACTCTCCTTGTTCGTTCTCTTCCACAGTGATTCCTGCCTTCTTGGGCACCACATGTATAGGACTGACCCATTTTCTATCTGAAATGGGATAAATAATCCCTTCATCCGGCCACTTCATAATCTCCTTTTTAACAACCTCCCGCATATTGGGGTTGAGCCTTCTCTACATGTCTCAGAAAGGTTTCACGAACTCGTCTGTGTATATATGATGCATGCAAAGGGAGGGATCAACACCCTTAATATCAGTAATTGAGCAGGAAATTGCTTCCTTGTGCCTTTGTAAACACTCAAGCAGAGCTCCCTCCTGCGATTCAGATAATGCAGACGAGATAATAACGGGGAGAGTGTCATTAAGTCCAAGGAAAGCATATTTCAATGTGCTCAGGAGGAGTTTCAACTCCAACTCAAGAGCCTTTTGGATTGAGGGTTTAAGTTGATACGTCCCCACCTCAGGTAGCAGGTCTACCTTTACAGTCCAGGGTGGGGACAGAGACTTCGTGTGTATCCCCAGCAACTCTTCTAATTCGGGTGTTCCCCTTTAGTTTCTTCAATGGTTAAAGGATGGTCCTTAAATATGACCTTTTGAATGGGATCTCTACATAAGAGTGCTGGAGTAGTCTCCTCAATTATTTCATCAACAACCTCAATCTGAGAACACTCTTCAAATCCGGATTGCTTGTAGGTATCAAAAACATTCAACCGGATCTTCTTATTCCCAAAGCCCATTTTAAGTGCCCTTAATCTACAATTGATAGAGGCGTTGGCTGTGGCTAAGAAGGGGCATCCCAAAATAATGAATGGCTTGGTGGGCTTATTAGAAGGTTCAGTATCTAACACAAGAAAGTCAACAGGGAAGAAAAAGTCCTCCACTCTCACCAGGACATCTTCCAGTAATCCTCGAGGTGTCTTAAGTGATCTGTCTGCGACCTGGAGGACGACTGAACTAGGTTTTAACTCACCTCCTCCCAAAAGGTCATAGACAGAGCTCGGTAAAATGTTCACCCCAGCCCCCAGATCGAGCAAAGCCTCGTCAATGTGTTGGTTTCCTATAACCACCAAAATATACGAGGCCCCTGGGTCTTTCATTTTGGGGAGAGTTCCATGTTGGAGAACCAAGCTAATATGGTCAGGCAGGATGATTTTGGCTTGGAACTGTCTCCTAGATCGACGCTTTTGGGTGCACAGGTCCTTTAGAAACTTGGCATATGACGGGGTCTGTTTGATAGCTTCCAACAGAGGCAAGTTGATCTGGACTTGCCTAAAAGTGTCCATAATCTCCTTCGTCCTCTCCTTGGTTCCATGCGAGCCAACAAAAGATTACCCAGGAGTAGATAGGCGCTCTGGATACGGTACCCTCGGCTTCTGGGTAAAGGGGTCGTCATGGCGGGAGAGGGGTGGTGGAAGGACGACATCCTTATTATGGGTGATTTCAAGCAAGGGAGAGCAGTGTGGCTCTTCCTCGGTGGAGATGGAAGTCGGGTTAGGTGTAGGAGGGGAATTCTGAGACGTAACCGTAGGAGTGTTATCAGGATTGTCAATTTTCTTTCCACTCCTCAACACGGTCACAGCTTGGGCGTGCTCCCTGAATACGACCCCCTTGCCCTTTGGGTTCTCCTCAGAAGAGCTAGGCAGCTTCCCCGGATCAAGTTGCTTAACTACCTCAGTAAGATGACCAATTTGGGCTTGCATATCAGTAATCATCTTATTTTAAGATTGGATGACCATATTATGATGCTCTTGCATCACTTTCATCATGCCTTTAAGTTCATCCATCTCAGAGGGCTTATTTTGAGGATGGTTTTCATAGGATGGTTGGTATATGGGTTGGGGAGGTAGGGGTCTTGTATTCCTTGAGTTAGAAGCATCACCTTGCTCCTAAGAGAAGTTTGGATGGCTCCGCCACCCCAGATTATAGGTATTGGAATAAGGGTTATTCCGAGGAGGTGGGCGGAAACCTTGGGCCGCGTTTAAGTTGGCCTGAATCAACTGAGGGAATTGATTTGCCTGGTGGCACTCCGCAGTGACGTGCGTTGTGCTTTGGCAAATGGAGCATTCACTTGAAGCCTGAAAGATAGAGGCTGCTTGCAGGTTCATGCTGGGGTTTACTAAAAGCCTATCAAAGTTTTTATTCAATAATTGAATTTGATAAGCCAAATCCTAAGAAGCCCCAACTTCATGGGCCTCTATCTTCCTTTACAAGATTGATGGTTTTCTTTCTTGATAGGCAGAGGACAAATGTATGGAGTTTTCACTTGATGTTTCAAACAATGCCCATGCTTGATCCTCAGTTTTGGTCATGAAGGTTCCTGCACAGGCTGCATCGATGGTTTGCCTATGCCTTTCAAATAATCCATTATAGAACCTTTTGACCAACTGCCATCTTGGCACCTAATGGTGGGGACATAACCTAAGAAGGTTATTAAAGCGCTCCCAAGTCTCATGAAATTGCTCCCCTTCCTGTTGAGTAAATCCCATAATCTCTCTTCTGTAATGGTTGGTCTTACTCATAGGAAAATACTTTTTCAAGAATTCTCCCTTAAGGGTGGCCCAATCATTTACCCTTGCATCGAGGGTATGATACCAATGCTTGGCCTTATCCTTTAGGGAGAACAGAAATAGAGTCCTCATTAGGGCTTCATCAGTAAAGCCCTGGAGCTTCACCGTGGAACAGACCTCAGTGAATTCCTCCAAATGTCGGTAGGGGTCCTCCCTAGTAGTACCATAAAAGGAGGGTAACAAAGATATGGTACTGCTCTTGATCTCATATGGATTATCCCCTGCCGATTGTCTCAGTGCTTGAGCGGATTGGTTGGTTGTAATAAAATAGTCCCTCAGGGTTTGTTTATCACGCTAAATATGGTTTTAAGAATATCGCGTTGTAGTACAACCGAAAAAGCGTTCAAAACAAATATAATTTTATTACTTGAATTTTGAAGTCTGAGGTCGAACACAGGGAGCAAATTGGTATTTTAGAAATCAAGATCGCAATTTAAAAGAATATGCAATAATATCAAAGTACAACAATATAAGAGTAATTGGCAATGTAGGATCACAAAATATTCAAGAACTCAATGTATATGAACAGGAATAAAAAAATTAGAATGTTTATGCTATTTCTTCTCTCTCTCTCATTCTCTTCTCTTCTTCTGATTTTGCCTTGGTGAGCTCTTCTTTTCTCTGTCTTCTCCTTCTTCTTCTTCCTTTGGCTTCTCTTTTCTTCAGCTTTCCTTCCTTATCCCTTCCTGCTTCTTCTTCTTTGGCTTTCTTCTTTCTCTTCCTTTCTCTGCCTTAGCTTCTCTACGTCCTTGTCTTCTCCTTCCTCTTCTTCAGCTTTGCTTCTCCTCCTCTTAGCCTACAGAGCAAAACCTACCCCCTACCTGCGTGCACTCCCCTCTCTCTTTTCTCTCTTAGGTTCTGCTCTCCTAGAGCCACACGTTTCTCGGGTAATCGGGTCGGGTACGTACCCGGGACCAGGCCCACCAGCGTGCGGTGGTGGGTGAGATGTGCAAGTTGGGTCGAGTCAACCAGGTCCGCGGGGCATGGTCGCAGACGAGGCTGGTCGGGTTGGGTGAGAGGGACCTCACCCTATGATTCGAAGGCGACAAGCCTCTGGCAGGAATTCAATTTATGCGGGTGCTGCACCTCTTCCAGTTCCGAGGTGGGACTATCTTCCCACCTTCTTCGTACGCACCCGCAGCAGAGGTGCTCTCTTCGATTGCAGCAGCTACCACTGCCGTTGACTTCAATTGACAGCCTGGAGTTGTGCGCGAGGGTGCTCCGCGCAATATAGGACACAAGCCTGGAGCCGGCGAAACTTGGAGCTCGCTTCAAGCTTGCTTCAAGCTTTGCTCCAATGGTGGATGAACGTTTGCACCTGAAGGCACCAAGACAGCCTCGCGGCCACGTCAGAACGTTCAGGAAGCTTTGTCGAGGCACGGCAAGTGTGCAGCGGTGGTCGGTGTGGCGTGGGAACGCTTATGTGAGCGTGCCTAGGGCACACTGTGTGTGGATGTGTGGGTGTGTTCGGGGGTGTGTTTGGGTGAGTGTTTGGGTGATATGAGTGAGGGGTTGTGATCAGGGAGTCGAGGCGGTGCTTATGGACTTGTCGGCGAGGAGGGGGGTGGTCTGTGGTGGTGGTGTGATCTCCCCGGAGGTGGTGGTCGGAGGTGGAGATGATGGTGGTGGAGTGCGGCAATGGTCTATTTAGGGAAATAAAGAGGGGGAAAGGAAGTAGAGGGTGAAAGGAACTTATCTAGGAGGTGAAGAGACGAAAGGGAGATGGAGATGGCGTCTGGCGCATATTGCCGACGTCAGAGACAAAGATGCTTAGGGAGGGATGGTCAACGAGGATGAAGGGGAGAGAGGGGTGTCGGCGAGTGCTTCACGACACGGACGAACGTGAGGAAGAAGAACCTGCCATCGGTATTGTGGTCAGGCGATGAAGAAGATCAAGAAAGGTCACCAGAGCTTGATGAGCGAGTCGACCGGAGGAGGAGAGAAGAAATTGAGGGGATCTCCGGTCGATTTCAAGCTTAGAGGAGTTGGGGTGAACTGAGCTCCTTTAAATAGAGCCCTGAAGGTCGATTTTGTGCTTGAAAGACAAGCTTCCAAGCAAGGCAGGGTCGCCGGAGTTGGCAACTCAAAAGAGACCCAAATCTCTCATGCATTCACATGAGAGATTGGGAAAGAATCTTGGATCATGGATGGGTTCAGATTGGAGGGATTTTCTCAGAGAATCTCCCTTCTAATTTTGAAGGGGATTCTCTGAGAAATCAGGGAGAAATCACCTTCTAAAGTTCACCGGAGTAGGATTCCTCCTCTATAATGACAAAGGGACCTAATTGCAAAGAATGATGAAAAAGCTAGGGGGCTTTTGCAAAGGTTTTTGAAAGATATGGGTACAAATGTTATCAGGTTGGACCTATTTGCAAAGTGGGTCAAGATAAGTTTCCCTTAGGTCCAAATTTTGGTACAAGCCTAATTTGGACCTAAAGAATCCAATGGTGAAGTTGGATTTTGGTTTTGACCACGTTTGACTGGGCAATTTACGTAAAAATCTAATTTAGGTCAAATATCTATCTAAGACCCCATTCTAGGTCAAAATAGGTTCCAATGGCCAAATTGAAAGTTCTAAACCCTAGAGAATATTTTTATATGATTTTTAGAGGATTTAGGTGAATTTTATCCTAATCAGAACCTTTTTTAATCAAGTGGGTCTGTTTTAGGGTTTCAAGAAGTCATTTAATTCACAGGGTACACACAAACCCTTTTCTGTCAAATCCAACCCACTTTTTATCTTTTAAGACCTTTTGACCTATGTTTATCCCTTGAGAAAATCGTTGTTGTACTGCAATGGTAAAATTACAGTTTTACCCTTGTTTCTTACTTTTCTCTCAAAAAGGTTATTCAATGAATTATGACCTCCAGTTGGTTATGTAGGAGCTTTTATTCTCTTCTTTGGGTCAAAATGAGCTAGTTAGGGCTCATGATGGTGTTCCCATCAGGGTCCTTTGTTGATTTGCTCCATGAGCAGCCATGTCTTCTCTTTTCTCTCCTTGGTGGGCTCTCTTAAGAATTCTCTCGGGCTCAGGATCAAACACTAGATTGCCCTCAAGAGAGCGTCTACCAAGCATATAATCACAATTCAAGTTCTTGTTGATTGAGTAAGTGAAACCTCCACTCCAAAATAGGTCAAAAGGTCAAGGCTTATCCCTCTGTTCCCACGTAAGTGGTATAAGAGGGGTGATGACTTAAGATCTTAACCTTCTTTGTTGCAGAGGTAGAATTGGTTGATATAGATGGCCAAACAAGTTATTCATTGCAATTACGTGACCTAATTCAACCTTCGAGTGCCCTGGAAACTATACTTTGCTTAGATGATACTCCCAGGTGATCAAGTGAGAAGTTACTCCAAGGACGAACAAAGGGATGCAAGTAGGGCGAACCCTTCCTTTGAGGCGATGCGTATGCGGTGCCTCTTAACTACCCTTTTGTTCCTTTAAGGGGTGTCCCCCTCTGTGAAGTATCAAAACACTTGGTTAAAAGATAGTACCACCACTACAAAGCACGATAAGAAGGTCTACACCGATAAAGAGATCGGTGCCTATAGCCTTAAGGGATTGAGCCTTAGTGCGGTGCCTAATGTGAGTGCTCAGTGCCAGACGTGTGCATCACACTGCAAATCATTTTTATTTTGGAAATGCAGACAAGTCCCTTTGAATCAGATCAAGTGTGATTTGGTTTAAGGACAAATCTGATTATCAATCCCAATTGCAGTTAGGAGACCACTGGATTAAGTAATTTCACTCAGCTTTACGGTCTTGAATTTTAACTCTAATGCAAATGCATGAACAGGAGCTAGATGCAAAAAGTTAGAAAGGTGTACCTACCTCTAGGAATCTTCGTGCAACTATGCTCGCAATGCAAAAATGAAATCTAATGTACTGCTGAATCACTCCTAAATGCACGCACCTAGGGGCATGCAACTCCTAATAGGTAGCTCAATATTTTATTGTATTTTTTTTTAAAGGCAAGCAAGCAGAAAAATGAATCACGCACGCAGAAGAATGTAAACCCTAGTAGCTAAAAAATGTGGGGACAGACCCCCAAAAATTCAGCCCCAATTACTACAAGGGCGAGAAGATAGAAATAAAATTTGTGATGAAGGATAATTCCCTGTGAAAGCGGGATCCAGATCTCCTGCATCTTCCCCGCATGTGGGCATCGCTCAAGGTCGGTGTCGTCTCCCAACTGCGCCTGTTACTTCCATAGATTCCTCGCACAGAAAAGATAATAACTAGTCAGATTACTGTGCAATGAGAAATAATCAGAAATAAAATCAGGTGAAATTATTGCATCTGTTGCCTCCCCGACAATGGTGCCATTTGATAGAGAGATCTTCGTTTACGTTGAAAACTTTAACATAAAATGACATGTCGTTGTCTTTAATCATGTGGTAGAAAATCACTTTTCGAAACATTTTAATTCTCAGAATCTAACCACGAAAATAGTTAGGTCGTCTCCACAAGGAGGAATTAGCCTATTAAAGTAGTGCATTGAGCTTCATTTATTTGGGAACCTCAATGGGCATGCATACTAGTTATTGCACTTCATTTTCAATATAAGTTTAGCATTTATGTAATTACCTAAGAATATAGGGAGGTTATATGCAAAATCACCACTATGGCATACGTGAATCGTAATCGTAGTACTGACAAACATCGTCAATATAAATCAAAATCGAACCCATTCCCTATAATCAATATCCTATACTTGATTAGTTAAGAGATAAATGCACTATTCGTCATTCAAATAAACTTAAGGGACATTCATGCAAATCCGTCTTAATATAATAAGGAGATAAATAAATGAATAGTATTTTCTAGAATGGCATTTAACGTAATTATTAATAGGAGAGGAAACAGGGGATTCTTCCTCTCTCATCGCGCACGGGAAGGAGCACCGGAGGGAGTTCTGCGTGCGGTGGAAGTCGGCCAGCTCTTGGCTATTATATTGGTGGTGGTGGCTGAGGCGGAGCCGGCCGGACCGAGAGGAGGAACCTGCCGGCGGTGGGTTACACCACGCGTGCGCGCGGGTCTTGGTGGGCACGTCTGAGGGTGTGGTCGCGCTCGTAAGGTCGAGGCGAGCTTAATGGAGACCACAGCGAGGAGAACGGCAGTCTGTGGCGGTGGCTGCACATGGGCATGGATGGCTAGCAATGGGTTCTTTTGGAGAAGAAAGACGAACAATGCACCTGCCACCATGCGTTGAGTTAAAGGAGGAGAAGGAGCCGGCTGTCCTCTGTGGTGGTTGCGCGCATGCGCAGGCTGGGTGTGCTCGCAAGCTGGATGTGTACGCAGAGTGGCACGGGCACGTGGTTGTGGGTTTTGGGCGCAGGGGGGAGGAAGCGATGGATGGTGGTGGTGTTCTCTGTTTGTGCGTGGGTTAGGGATAGAAGAGGGAAGTGATGGCTGTGGTGATGGCGTTGGTGATGGGGAAGGACGTTGGGAGAACGACTGGTGGTGGTGGTGCTCTCTGCCACTGAGCACCACTGCGTCAAGGCTAGCTGAGGATAGGCGAGGAGAGCGTTGGTCCACAGTGCTCATTGGTTCCACGGTGCACGCCTCCTTCACGGCGGAGAGATGGAGAAGGTAGTCCCCGTCCAGGGGGGAGATGATTCATATCCCATGCGACTTTTATCTCCCCCCTTTCGTTCTTCTTCACCGGCGCAATTTAAGGGATTTTAAATCCCTTACTAAAATTGGCTACCGTTAACTGTTCGGAGATTTGGGTGGCTGATTTGTTGAGGCCAGCAAGAGCCTGGAGATCCCCATGGGGGGGGGGGGGGGAATCTTTTCAAAAGACCCTGGTTTCTTCACAAATTTGTTCCTCCTCCTCTCCCATTTTCCCAGTTACTATTAACTCTTAAAATAGCCTGATGGAGTGGATCAAGTGGAGGAGGTGGAGAAGGTGAGCTGTGTGCGTGACCTGCATGAGAGAGTGGCACGTTGAAATGTAATATAACATAAGTTATTCCTACAATAATGAATTATAAAATAATTATTTATATACATAATAAGTTATAGAATGCAATAGAATATATGTAAACTTAAGTAATGATGCATGCAATCATTCTATGACCTAATGTAGTTATTAACAAACATAAAATGTAAGAATAAAGTTAACTTAGGCGTAACAATAGTCCATTAAAATGGACTCATCAGCCGCGTGGTTCACGCACCCGCGTCAAGCCAACGCACTTCCAAGCAAAGGGATGTTTCTTTACCTATAGTAGCTAGGTTAATCTTTGTTGGCTCTATAGGTTGTTTTGTAATCTTTCTTTGTTATTGGTTGGGTATTCACGTTGCGTATTCCCGTCTCCTTCGTGAGACAAAATCCTCCTTGTGAAGAGGAGGGGTTGAGGAACGCTGCCCTCATACTTGTAGCGTGGTTGTAATTGAGGTTGAACTACCCTCGTTTAAGTAGTTCGTATAGTGGATTTGATCGACTAGATCGATCGGGAAATCCTAACTCGAGAGGGTTAGGTGGTGGTTTTCACCCAGTTTGGGTTTCCACTTAAAAATACTTGTGTACATTGTGAGATTGTTATCTTTTTATTCTGCATTTTATACGTCACGCATATCTCACCCCCTCCTATAGGAAACTACATTTGAGACTAAGTAGCGGACAAAGGGGGATGGAGGAGGCACTGGTTGTGATATGGCTGGCGCCAAAAAAGGAAGGTGCTCTGGAGGTGGATAACGGTGACGATGGAGGGGTAGAGAGCTCCCCGTCGGTATTGCATGGTGCGGAAGAGAACAAGGAGTAGAAATTGGCCGCCTATGGTATGTGGCGACCGATGAAGAGGCCGGGGGAGGGAGGTTGCCTTAGTGAGGTGGAGCGAGTTGGAGGTTTGAGGAAGAAGAGGGATTTTTGGCTCTATTTCTCGCTAAGGAGGTGAGGAATGTCATGGGGGGTCTTTTATAGGGCTTAGGAGAGCTTGGAGAATAGGAAACAAGATTCTTAGCTTGCTTGGGATTCAAGAAGAACCCCACTGATTTCGTGGGTTCGCACGCATGAATCAGAGGGAGTTAGGCATCGCGATTGATCCCAATAGGTTTCCCTAGGTGTGAATATCAATCCCACCATATTTGGTGGGATTTGATTGAAATTTGAGTAGGATTCTACTCGATCAAGGCTCGCCTGGAGGTCAGTTGACCTCCAATGGCGGAAAGGACTTCTTCGCAAAGAATGTGAAGAAGTTAGGGGACATTTTGTAAAGATTTCAAAAGCTAAGGGACTATTTGAGAGGATAAGAGTCAGACTTTGACCAAAATGCAAAGTAAGTCGAACTAATCGTAGATTGGGCCTAAATTTTGGTACAAACCTAATTTGGACCCAAGGAATCTAATGGTGAAGTCAAATTTGGGTTTTGGCCAAGTTTGATTGGGTAAATTATGCAGAAGCCCAAATTAAGGCAACTTTCTGTCTGTGACTCTGTTTTAGACCAAAATAGGTTCTGATGATCAAATCAAGGATACCAAGCCCTATAGAATATTTTTATATGAATTTTAGAGGGTTTAGGTGAATTTTATCCTGACTAGAACCTCAGTTAGCTAAGAGGGTCTGTTTTTAGGGTTTCCGATATCCATTAATTCTTAAAATGCGTGAAAATCTGTTTCATTCTGCATGAACCCACTTATTAGATATTAATGATCATATGAACTTTAATAAGCCCCTGAAATATCCCATGGTTATTCTATATTTGTGGAATGCTGTTAATTTTGCAAAAATAACCTTGTATTCTTTTCTTCTTTTCAAAACGAGATTTTATGCCCTTAGGATCATTTAATGGATATGTAGAAGCATTTGTCAACCTTTTTAGACCAAATTGAGCTAGTTATAGCTTATGATGGTGTTCCCATCACTCTTCTACCCCATCCCCCCATCTCCCTCCTCTTCTTCAACCACTCCTCCAACTCCCTCCTCAGGCCCTTCCCTCGCCGCTTCCCCTCCTTCCTCCTCCTTCACCTCTCCCGCAACCTCTTTTCTAAGCCCCTCCCAGAGGATGCCATCGCCTCCCTCCACTCCCTCTATGACTTTTTCCTCTGAAATGACCCTTCCCAATGGTTGTTTAGAAATTTTCTGGAATGTTAGGGGTGTTAACGCAATTTTAAACACCCTAGGTTTTAGTTGTGGGCTCTACGGGAAAAGGAGGCTTCTGTGGGGAGAACCCTACAATTTTTCCCCTCCCATTTCACACAACTCATGCACACACCCACCTAAACCCTAACCCTCTCCTTTATAACACCCCCCTCACCCCTCCACTCTATCCACGCCACCAACACCAGCTCCACCTTCACTCCACCTCCTTGCAGCTAGCGGCCTTCTCTTCCACTTCCCCCTTGTAGCTGTGAGTGGGGGAGAAGGAGAGGGGAGGAGCACAGAGGAGAGGGAGAGAGAGGGAGAGTGGGAAAGGAGGTGTGAGGAGGAGAAGAGAGGAGCTCGGGAGAGGGGGTGGCGAGTGTGAACGGAGGAGTCGAAGGAGCTCGAGAGGGAGGAGAAGCCGCGTAGAAGCACAGAGGAGGGTGGCACTACTACGGTTGCAGCAATTGGAGCTCACGAGGAGCTTCGCGAAGAGTTCTACGAAGTCATTTTTCCATAGCATTAGACGTCTGTAATGCTCTCCAGATGTCTGAAGGAACCACAGGATGTCCGGAGCTGACATCGGACGTCTGACAGCACGTAGGGTGTCAAGGTACATGACCTACACGAGCCTGCATGCATGTACGGTGGTGTGATCTGTCGCTATTTAAGCTGCATGTGCATGCGCAGGTACGTGGCGTTGGAAAGGCAAGTGGCATGACCTTTAAGGCATTTTAGGACATCTGAAAATCGTGTCGGACGTCTGACGGCTCTTCCAGATGACCGAGAGCAGTGTCAAACATCTGGAAGCTCCCTCAGACGACTGCGAAAGGGTTCAGACGTCTGAAAAAGACATAGGAAAGCAAGGTAAGCTTCTACGATCGTTTAAGACGTCTGGGACTCGCCCCAGACGTCTGATTTTGGTCAGAGTGCATGTTTTTGCCCTATTCAAGGCCCAAACGGAGCTGATTTTACACAAACGAAGTATCGATGGTTTCCATTCGGAATTCTCTATGTGTTAGTGTCACACCTATGCTATTTTGAACCTTTTTGACATGATGAACGTGTTTCGCGTGGTAGAAATCGGGGTTTGGAGGAACCCATCATCGTAGTCGCAAAACTTGTTATCAAATACAATTTTACCAAAACTCTAAGGGAGTCTCGGGTCGAACAAAGGGAGGCAATGTTTACCTTACTTGAAAACTGAGCTTCGTTTTGTTTCTTTTTGGTATTTTGAGGTTTTGTTTTTTTTTTATGTTTTTGAAATAAAAAGACAGGCAGAATAAATTCACAAGAGAGATGGAACAAATATGATATCTTGCACAATTGTCTATTGCAATAATCTATGAAAGCATAAAAAGATAGAGAGGTGAGATGGAATCTCTCGAATCAGCTGTTCGGTGAGACGACGACGCTTAGCGGAAGCTTGAATGAAGGAGTTGAGGAGCGGGATGACGGAGGTGAGATGCAGGAGGACGCTGGGTAGAGGAATGCTTCACCGAGGCTCTAGAATGGAGGTGAGGAGGCAGAGATGATCTGCTACCGGAATGGAGGTGGGAGATGGCTCTTATGAAGGTTTCCATCCTATGAAGGTTATGGGATGAGGGACGAATATTTGGTGGGATAAAGGAATGCTACACTAATAGGATGCCTTTGGAGCTTGCGAGTAAGCTCTAATGGAGCTTTGGTAGGCTACTAGAGCTTAGGAGTAGATGGGAGTATAGTAGGTAGAGATGATTTGGAATGGGGGACATAGGGGTGTTTATATAGTGGTGGAATGGAGGTGGTTTGCGTGCACGGGCCTTTAGTGACATTTAAGACGTTGCTAAAGACCCGCTAGAGACATCACTAAAGCATTCATGCGCCTTGGCTGGCGCTTGGACGCTTGGCTGCAGCTGTCGTAGGCACGACGATCGTCGATTATTGGATCAGGCGTGGACAGCTGTGATCGCAAGAGGAGAAAGCACGCTCGCAGCCGTTTGAAATCCGCATCGCTTGCGCGTGCACTGGCAGCCATCGGATGAGGCATCGCATGGCCAAGTCTCTCTAGCAGATTACGTGCGCTTTGATTTGAATCGCGCGCCTCGCGTTATTTCGAGGATCGGACAGTGAGCTTCGTTCCCGGTCGTCTTAAATGCAAGCCCCAGATGGCGTGCGTGTGATTTGGCATGCGCCGTCGCGTTGGTGGGCAGCATCGAATCGCGAGTGGAGAATCTCGATTGCTCGATCAAGATCGAGCGACCCTATTGCAGCTAGCACTGTAGCGGGCACGGCGAATCGTGACTCGAACTCGCGCTCACTGTTTGAGAGTGCTTGTCCTCACCGTTGCACTAAAGCGACGCTTTGTCGAGTGAAGGGCACTACAGCCGCGTGCGCCTTGGCCGTTGGATGAAGATCAAATGGTCGAGGTGCATCCTTGCTTGAGGCTGGTGTGATGGCTCAGGTGGGGGGGGTCTGGATGGCTCCACGTGGCGCCATCTGGGTCGTCCGTCTTCATCTTCTTGTAGAAGGTGCTACGGAGCTCTGATCAAGGTGATTTTTGCCTTGATGAACTGTGATCGTCACTCTGGATTCATCCGTACGTTCGGATTCTTCATCTGATGCCCCTGAAGATGTCGCACTACCTCCTAGCCATGTAAAATGGAAGAATTAATATACATAATATACAACTATCTTAAATGCCATGCAATTGATGTTATGCAGTATTTATAACATGATATGCAATGCTAAGCCTAAGAACTATCATAAATAAGCATTTTATCATGAATTCATGTGTGTTTATCAGACATATTGGTCAATGATATAGGTCTCCAATCCATAGTATATACGGGACATGCGGAGATGACCGGATCTACCGTACAAGCCCCCATTCCACCCGAATACCCTGGCAGAGTGGTCCTCTCTAATACTGTGATTTAAATGATTAATGTGCATGCTATATTAGAATGATCTGATTGAACCCTAGGATATGAAAGGAACCCTAGGGCTGAGAATGATGAATGCAAATAACTTGAATTATGCTGTTATACTCTGAAATGCATGTTAAAGTCTTTACTGCTAGCAACTAAATAGTTAAGTGATGTGATGATTTCTTAATTTATTAAATCACAAATTGCCTGTTATACGATTAAGAACCGAAACGTGAATGGAGATATATGTCGTATCATGGAATAAGACGAATGCTGATGCATGAACCCTACAGGGAACTAGAAAAAGGAAATCAAAATGCTGCAACATTGAAACTTGATGGTTACGGAATCTTTCACTCACTGTGAGGTATGACAGTTAGTTGAGCTTTAACTTGGGCGGGAGCTGACCCTCATGTGCGCACGTACTGAGGAAAGCTAATCACCCCTTGTGTAGAGAGAATAGGCTAACTCTTGCGTATGTCGTACCGAGGAGAGCTACTGTTACTTTTGTGTAGAGAGAGTGCTAGCCACCCTTAGGTTGGAACCCGGGATTAAGAGTGGCCTCCCTACATCGACTCCTGTTAGGCCCACTAGGCAAATTGGGATAGCCGGGAGAGGGTACACAGACTGTTGAGGGGTGTAGCCCTTGTTCTGTTCTGTGCTGTACGTTTGGGCATATCCATTAGCGGAAACGACTGATCTCATGCTAGTGCAGGATAGTTACCCATGCGTTTATCACGCATGCCATAGTCACCGCTACGTCACGACCGTGGTCCTAGGGTGGTAGACTGGGTGTAGGACTACCACGGGGTGCTCTCCCGACCAAGAGAGTGCCACGTGTACATCCTGCATCACGGAAAAATTGCATCAAGATCGTTCCCTTAGGCAACAAGTGGATTTGAGAAATGTTGAGGACCCTTACTAGAAATTGAATAAGAAACACATAGATGTTTAAAAGGAAACAAATAATAATACATAACTGAAAATTGGATGGCTAGTTAGCTGCTTGTTTCCTTTATGTTTAATTGCATGTAAATGACTTAACCACCACTCTACTCAGCATTAGCTGATCACAGATTTATATAACCATGTTCAGGTTAGGGAGTTGAGCAGCCAATGCCACCGGCTGCAGAGGGTGCTGGGCCCAGCTGAGCCCAGCTGTAGTTGTCTTTCTCTTTTCATTTGCTGAGGCTTTTTGTCAGTAGTGAGTACCTTTAGCATGTAGTAATTGTTTCTCTTATGTTTCTCTCTGTTTTTGTGTGATGGCTATGTCAATGAACATTTCTGTTCCGCTTGTAGCATGTAATATCTTTGAGATATTCTGTTCTATTTTCCATTGCTATCTATTATCTATTTCTGCTTAGTTACTTTACATGTGTGGTTGTGGAATGTTTTATGCATATGGTTATTTCTCATTGGACGACTGGGTCTTGGGATCTAGTCAAGGCAGCCGTTCTCGGGTTTCGTAGGGAGCTGGGATCGAGTCGTAACATCCTTTCTCACAACCATCTCTCTGGCACCATCCCCCCTTTCCATCACAAGCCCTCAACCTCCCTTCCAACTCCCTCTCCAGCCCTATATGGCTGTACCCTCGAGCCTCACTGGTTTCTTCTAGCTCTGGGGGCTCCACCTCAACCACAACAGCCTCTCCAGCTCCATTCCCATAGAGCTCGATGCCCTTGACGGCCTTTCACCGATTGTATGTCCCTCGAGGTTGTCGACCTAGCCTTCAATTGCCTCTCCAGCGAGCTCAACGATGCCTCTCCAATTGATGCCCTTGTTGCTGCTACTGTTGCTTGTTGCTACTGTTGTCGTTGTTGCTGCTATTGTTGTTGTTGCTCGTTATTGTGGTTGTTGTTGTTGCTTGTTGTTGTTGCTTCTTATTGTTACTGCCATTGTTCTTGTCGTTGCTTGTTGTTGATGTTGTTGTTATTGCTGTTAATGGAACTTGCAAATGAGTTCCATCAAGGCGAGGATGATCCGGAGCTTGAGAAATAAGCTTTTACGATGCTTAGTGTGGGTGGGGAAGACGTTGACAATGAAACAAATGTCTGTTAACTCAAATCAAACGGATCATAACCCAAGTGATATTTTCGTAAAAGAATCATATTTTTTAATGACATTAATAACAATAGTTGCAACCCAGTAGTATAAAATTAATTTTGAAAGTTTGCAATGGCATCTATATAAAAAATTCTAAAACAAATTACTGAAAATAATTTACTTTTTGAATAAGACTTATATCAATTTTCATGCAAATATAATCTATAAAATGTATTGGAAAGAAACCATCTAGGACCAATTTGTAATAATATGGGTACTAAAATGTAAAATAATTGTTAATTTTAATGTAAGGAATTTTTTAACAAAAATTTGCTAATATTCTAATATAACATGAGAGAACGTAACCTAAGTTTTTGAATTTTTTAGATGTATGAAAATAAATGTAAAAATTTTAAATTTAAATGTCAATATTTAAATATAACAAAAATATACAAACATACAAATAAATTGAAAATACAAACCTGTCAAGCAAGCAATTAAGTAAACTTTTTTTGGTTATCAAGTAACTATTGGAGTAAGTAATACAACTAAGAAAAAAATACTATCTCTAGAAATAAAAATATAAGTAAATAGAAAAGAAGAAAGAAGGCGACAAATGAAGTAGCGAAACGTCATATTTGGGTGGTAGAGATGAATGGATGGAGGTAGATGCCGAGGATGATGTCAATGGCCATCGGAGACCACCTCCTCGAAGGAAACTCAGAGGAGGGTTGGAGGGGCAGAGGAGATGGGAGCGGGCTTCATTTGGAATGAATCAACTTCCCTTGGGGGTTCTTAAGGCTTAGTTATAGACTTGAGAGCCTTTAGAAACTCTCAAAAAATCTTTAAAATTTGTAACAAAGGGATAAGAGTGTTGTTTTGTGGTCAAAACAACTTCTAATCCTATTAAAACTTTAAATTTTGATCTTTTATCTTATATATGTTTCACAACCTAGCTTAAATAGCTTTATTTCTTAAAGCTTCTCGACCTAGATGCTTGATTGGTCCTAGAAAAATTATTCTCTTTGATCTTGGGCCACTTATGTATCTTTCACCATCTCGGTTGTGATATAAAAACAAAGAAAATATCATCTTTCACAAAATATAAAGAAATATCTAAAATTACTATATTTACAAAATAAATATCCAAAAAATAACAATAATTAGGCACGTAATTTATATAAATTTATGACTTCATCAGCCATATCTAATGTTGTCATGAAGAATGCATATTCTTAGACCTGATGGAGATATGTGTCTCTAGTAATGAATACACATTTTTGGCAGACTAGCATCTACCAGGGTATTAATACTGAAAAGTTGGTACATGTGTAATGAAACATGAGACATTATTGCTTGAAGGGATCACACAAACTTATTTCATAGGTGTATGTCGTAGATTGGAGAAATGAGCACACTCTAAGTATATTGGAATAAGTAAATTCTATATGTGATTGCAGAGTCCTGATCAAACTCAAGCATGAAAGAAATAAAGATGATTCTTTGGGAAAAGAACTAGCCTTCATTCTCATTCCAATAATACAAAGAAATACCATAAGTAATATAACCCGTAGTAGAGATGATAGCAATCTAATGAGATTAGATCTTAGGGTTATATTATCCTCTATTGTGAAAGATCTATAAATATTCAGGATACTTAAGGGAGGTACAGTGCTATAAAAAATAACTTCTAAATACTTCATTATTAACGTGATGAAACCAATAATGATGTCGATGGGTTCCTATTTGTAGAGAAATCAAGTATTATTTAATGAGTTAAATAGTATTTAATTTGATCATTTAATTAGGTTAAAGGATTTGGTCTTCATCCAAAAGGGCTTGGATAAAAATTAAGTACAATTTAGATATTAAAATTTAATTGGTTAATTTAGTTAAGGGGCCAATGTGTAAATAATCAAGTAGGATTGATCCTAATCGTTGGATTTGATCCAATAGTCCCTACTATATTAGGATCAAGGCGATTCTCGATAAATATCTTCTAAGGCAAAGCCAAGAAACCCTAATCAGCCTTTTGTGTGAAAGAAATCCTCCACTTTTACAAGAGAGAGAGAGAGAGAGAGAGAGAGAGAGAGAGAGAGGAAAAGAGGAGTAGTAACCCCCTTCTTCCATCCCCTCTTTGGTTGGATGTCTATGAACACTCTTGGACTTCCTGAGAAGCCTCTAAACATCTAAGGACTTTGTTAACACTCTTGGACTTCTTGAGAAGCCTCTAGACATCTAGAGACTTTGTTGGATGTCCAATGTCTACTATTTAGACGTATGTAGTTGTTTCTGTTGCCGCGACAGTTGGAGGAGGAAGGTGATAGCCATTCTTTCGGATTCGTGAAGGAGTTCATGATGCGTATGAGTTGAGTTTTCTTGACGATGAAGGGTCTTTATAGCCTCCCGAGAAAAAGGATCTCCCGCTGTGTCGGGACTTATCATAGGAGACATAATAAGTGGGGTGCTATGCTACGTCACTCGTGAAGATATAACATCAAATTTCTAATACTTTGAAATGAGAAGAAACTAATTCTTCTTATATGATTTTAAACTAGTATGTCGATTCTTAATTATTTAGTTTTTGAGCATCGCATTGATTCTAAATCAAGTTTTAAATGGTCGTACATTCACATTTCCATGATGCCTTTGGATAAATCATTCATCCAATAGTTGCAGCATAGAGGGATGACATGTACAAGATAATTAAGGAGACCAATTCGAAATGCCAACTAACAGATATACGTGATACACAGCTATGCTGGCATGCCGTAGTGACAGACTAAAAGGTAGGGGTAGGCAAATGGATTTGCAAGCCAACGGTAAAGTCTATTGTCTATCACATCATGAATGTCACAAATGTTTCAAGGATCCAAAACTCACAAATGGATCTGGCAGAGTGGTAAGGTGATTGTGTTAGTAGTTAAGAATATCATCAAGTGATAACATGAATAGGCAGCATATATATGGATTCCACCAAAGGAATTGGAAATGATGTAATAGCTGGACTACAACTACCAAAATGAATTGGGAATTAAGTTAGAGAAGGAAAGTGAATCAAAGAACTGTAATGTAGGTTTTGGAAAGACTTCTAAGCCTAGTACTTAGTGAACATGATTTTTTAAGTACTTTCTTCAGTTAATAAAAAATTAACCTTTTCTCTGTCGATATCCCATCGTGTAATTTTGCTCCTCTCTCTTGTGCCAACCTTAAGAAGTTGGAACGAGGAGCCGTTTGCCGGCAAATAAACATCTTATATCAGCTAAGCCTGCTATTCTATTTTATTTATGGTTTGTGCTTTTCATTTTTGTCTTTTAAAAATCTGTAAAAATGTCGGAGATAAAGATGAACAGCTCAACTTGGATCTTTTCGTGAATAGGTTAAGTTTGTAGCAGTCCGGATTTATCATAGATTTGTACCAGAGTATGAATATAACCAATGTCCTCTTTTTGGAAAAAGAATAGCCATTAGCTGTGTGTGCATGGCTATTAAACCGTCACTCGCGTATATGATTTTCACATCGCGAGTCGAGTCAGACCCAATTCAAAAATAGTTTGGCTCTATCTGGAAGAGCATTCAACAAAGCAATTCAGTTTGAATTTATTCTGAACCGTTGCAAACAAAAAGTTTGAATTTGTCCCGATCTCGAACACAATCCACTCTCCTGAGGTCATATCTTGGAACCATTCTAGGATTTCTTTCTAGGTTGCATTAATTGTGTGAAATTTTTTCAGATTGAAATGCCCAAGTTAATGGGCTAATGGTTTGCACGAAACTTGACTGAGCATCTGGGCAAAAGTGCTAAAGCTTAGGCCACTTTAATTCATCGATGTATTATGATGGGTATAGGATTTAATCTCATGACATCTTGGATGATGGTAAGGTGCTTAGAAGCTTCAGATGCAACCATGGTTCTTTTTATTCTCATCATAGCCAAAAGCTGGGACAAAATTTGATTATACGTTCGGGAGAAGGAATTAAGGTAGTTAAGAAATTACAAATGGATAGACATATAATTACCTTACCCCAAGCAGGTCTTGTGGGTTTTCACAGACAAATGGGCTTAAACATGAAATTTGTTGGGTTCCACGTTGCTAAATACAACCCTTTTGGTTGTCAAAGGTTAAACATGCAGAGAAAATAAAGTAAATAGTCTTTTATGTATATTCATGTACGCATAGGTTTTCCCAAGATTGCTACAATTTACCATTGGTGTAATGGAAGATCTTAATCTTTTGGCGAGAGGAAAAGCAAGAAGAGGGAAAATTCCGTTTGTTTCAGTTGTCTCTATCGATTTTTAGTCATAGCTGCTGGGGCTGCTAGAATCTTCTTTTCCAGTTCTTAAGCAAGAAAAATGCTTCCAACTGGAGTAAGCGGGCCATGCAACCACCGTTTCGCTCATTTGAAATGGGAAAAGTACGACATAGGCCCAATAAAGACGTGTGTTCTAATTTGCTCTTGGAATTTCGCTTTAGCCTTGAACTTGGAATTGCAGAAATCCTGGAATTTCAGAAATTTTTGTTAAAATCCAGATCAGACCATGTAGTTTTTAATTTAGTTGTAAAAGCATCAGCCACTAAATTTTAAAGCACGTGTCCAGTGTGATGGAGGTTTCAGTAGTACAGATAAGAATTTATGCACAGCCACATATGCGGTTATTACATTGAAGAGTACTATCGACAAAACCAAAAGAACAGAGGGAAAAAAAACCACCTCTGACCATATTGCTATCAGGAAAGAATGGATTAGCGCTTGCTCATCGGCATGATTAAGCATGTACAAGAGAAAAGAAGCATGCATCCGAAGAGTGACGACTTTAGCTTTCGTTAAAGATAAGAGCTCCCCAGAAGATGCAGATTATTGCACCAAATCTCCGGAATTGGTATGTGTTGTCCCGAATAAATTTCAAGGTAAGCTAGAATTGTTAAGACCCAAAGATGATGCAACTTCTTTTGACGAAATGGTATCAGCTTGTTCCTGTACGTCAGAAAAAGAGACATCAGAAGATCCTAAAAGCTCCATTTCTTCATTCAATATAAAGCAAATGGGATGTTTACGCAACACCTGGCTGGCCTGGAAACATTTATATACATTTCACATGCACACAGTGCAATATGTACGATAATAGTCAACTCTGGTGTGAATTTTTTTTTATTTTTTATTTTTTGGAAAGAATAAGGAGGTCTGTAATCATCCAAGTATTTGCATTAATATATAAAAGAAATAGATTAACATATTTGTGACTCCAATGCGAATGTTCTTAAGATTAGGTATGATTTTTGGTTTGCATTGCACTCCAATGCGAATGTAGATTGTCAACTGACCACGTCCAGTTAGGGCATTTCACTTCATAATTTTCTCAGGATAATAGTACTAATATAAGAAAAAGGCTTGGACTCTTAGCCTCTCAGGCTTCCACTATAACCAAACACCTTGTATCTGGATTCTGATTCAAGAGCTTATTAGTTCTCGCAGACTCAAAAAGTTGAAATTAAATGCCATAAAGATTATGTTTAGCTTACATGATGTATCGAACATCTTGTCATATAAAGCATATGACAATATTGAGAAATGACACAAACCTGAAGGCGATGGAGCAGATACATCAAGAAGAGATGCACAAATACCTATATGTTGGCCCATAAAAGTGATGTCATTAGCAGAAAATACTAAAAGCCATGCAGCAAATATAGCATTTCACAACAGTACTCACGAGGTAGAAGAGGAAGACAACTCTTGCATATGGATATCGCCAAAGAAATCTGGTTGCCCTAACAGCACCAGAATCTAAAAGCTTCGCAGCTTTTTCCAACTGGAAGTTAAAACCAAATTTGTCAAAAGCTAAGATTTTGAGGAAATAATCCAACCGAGAGAGAGAGCAGAGTTGTACCTGTCTACTTGCTGCAGCCATGTGACGATGATGCAATGGGAGAGGCCTGCAATTATGAGGAATTTATAGATGGTGAATAGAGAGCTCAAAGTATGCAGTTAATTATCTTCCAACGGACCAAGAAACAAAAAAGAGGGAGCACTGTTCATTCCACATTGCTTTTTCACAGCCAAATTAAGCATTTTTTAGATAAATTTTAAATAATGAATATTTATTTTATTTATGGGCCATTCCCAGTCCCCACATGCATTATCTAGGAGTGTACGTGTCCTGCCTCAGCTTTGAGAAAAATAAAATAATTGGTCCATCGTTGCCAGAGATGCTTGAGCTAGAAGCAGACTTGTCTGGCTTGAAAGTCTTTGTTGTTAAGGATTGTAGCCTGAAAACTCTGTGGCCTGAAACTATGTATAGATTCACTACTATTGTAGAGAACTACCTGTAAAATCAGGTGCCCATTTGACAATATTGAAGGAAGTTTTCCTTTCTCTCTTCTCCTTCGTTATTTTTCTGATTGGAAAAGAATGGTCCTAAAAGATTGAGCATATAACTCGTTCCAAAGGACACCTTCGCATTCAATTCTCCTCAATGTTTACATAAAAAGTGATAAAGATCAACCAGGTTCACCTTTTTTTTTTTAACTGAACTTGGAAGATGGACATTGTTAGAGACAAATTAGAGATGAGTGTTGAGCCTAGGGACTTTGTATGTAAAAGAGAGGTTAGGCTTTCTCATTTGAAATAAGACATTCTTTTCTTCTCAATATGGGTATCAAAGCAGCAGTCCAAGGCTAGTGTTCCGATATCCCAACAAATATTTCACCTAAAGATGATTGAATCACCTATATTGTGGTAATTCAATCAAAAAGATCCCCAAGGATGGCCAAGAGCGGTGACAGCGGGAGCGTTTCCAGCACTCATGCCACCGTCACCGCCCCTGTTGTTGGCCTCAAGGCTGCCGCCATTGCCCAGCAAGGGGTTGGTGACCCTGTCGAAGGTGTACAGTAGCCGGCGATGATTGGAAGGCCAGTGGCCTGCTGCGCGTGGCCAGCAGGGTTACCAACCACCCATCGGGCGCCAGCAAACCTGTAAAAGCTCTGTTAGTGCTCCATTGGGCCGTCTACCACCCCGGTTTGCAGTTCAATATGTAATTTCTTGCGTGATGAAGTGTATATCATGCTTCCTAAGTGTGGTGATGACTCTTCTCTCACCATTGGTGACACAGTTTGCTTCCGCAAGCCTGATGAGTCTTCTCTTGTGCACCAAAGATGGGAGCCATGCACCAAAAAGTTCTGTTTCAGACTTGAAAGGGTTTGCGTTTGCAATCCAAGGGGACACGAAGAAGAGTATCGGAGGAAGGTGGATATTTGACTTCGGGGCTTCTATCCACCTTCACGAGATGTGGAACGTCTTATGGATCCCAACCAAGAAGTTCTGTTTTAGACTTGAAAGGGTTTGCGTTTGCAACCCAAGGGGACATGAAGAAGAGGATCGGAGGAAGGTGGATATTTGACTTTGGGGCTTCTATCCACCTTCAGGAGATGTGGAACGTCTTATGGATCCCAAAACTCCATGTGGGATCAACGATGTTAATGTGGCTAATGGAGCCACGTCACCCATCACAGCTGTAGGGCGTGTATATGCCTCCCTGAAGATGTAGATAGGAGATGTACACTGTGCTCCTAAATTCCCAATGAATCTACTGTCTGTAAGTTGTGGGGATCTTGGGTGCCGTGTTGTGTTTGACGAGGGCCATTGCTATTTCCAAGATAGACCGACTGGAGATATTAAACGGACTTTATTACCTTGACGCATAGGAGCAACGTCCATAATGTCTAACCCATGACTATGGCATAGGAGACTTGCGCATTCCTCGCTAAAGAAGGTGAAACAGATGTATCCCAGTTTGCCAGATTCTCTGACGTTATAGTGTGAGGATTGTTAGCTTGGGAAACATCACAGGAGTTCCTATCCACAAAGGGACGCTGAAGTGAGTACTATTCCCTTTGCCTAAGTAGACTGATGTGTTGGGGGCATCTAGAGTGACTACGTTGGGAGGACACTGATATTACACCATGATCATGGATGAAGATAGCCACCTCACTTGGGTTTTCTTGATGAAGACTCGTGCAAAGATTCCCCAAGTTATTCAGCAGTTCTTAGCAGAGGTTCAGACTCAATATGATGGTACGGCTCGAGTTTTTCGCAATTATAATGCCTTAGAGTTTATGTAATGAGATGTGCAGAGTCTCTTTTCTTCCTGAGGCATTATTCACCAGATGTGCGCTCACATACCCCAGTAGAATGGTGTGGCTGAGTGCAAGCTTCGACATCTTCTGAACGTTGCTAGAACCCTGATGATCCATATGAAGGTTCCTAAGTAATTTTGGGGAGATCCCATATTCATTGCAGCCTACTTGATTAATCAGGCACCTTTGTCAGTTCTTCGAGGATAAATTCCTTTCCAGATGATTCATCCAGATTGTCATAGGCCCTTTGCTCTAACCCTAAGGGTGTTTGGATGTACTTGTTTTGTTCAGGCATATGACAATCAGGACAAGTTCTCTCCTAGGGCAGTTACAAGTGTCTTTCTTGGGTACTCCAGAACCCATAAAGGGTACAAGTATTAGAACCCAAGTTGCAGGAGATATTTTGTCATTGCAAATGTTACCTTCTTTGAGAAAATTCCTTACTTCTCAAAGGGAATGCCTATACAAGCTACCCTGGAGGAGACTCAGGTTTACAACCGAAGACCACACACTTGTTCTGATTTGGCAAATGAGAGTAGCTCAGACACAAAGGAGTAGTTGCCTCTGAGGAGACCCAGTAGAGTGTGCACAGTCCATCCTCTCTCTCAGTACACAAGTGTTACTCATTTTGAGGATGGCGTTCGTCAGTTTGCTTCAACTATTACTACTTCTGCAACTCCCAGGGATTCTGCTCAGGCCTCCCGTGATCCTAGGTGGCAGGTTGCGATGTACAAGGAGATACAGGCCTTACAGTCACGACAAACTTGGGAGCTAGTATCGTGTCCTGATGACGCTACTGTGGTGGATTATAGATGGATCTACACCATCAAGTATAGGCCTCATGGGACAGTGGACAGATATAAGGCTAGGTTTGTTGCCAAAGGCTTTACTCAGACATATATGGGGTAGATTACTTTGAGCCATTTTCTCCTATAGCTCGTATTACGTCTGTCAGCATTATTTCTGTTGCTGCAATTAGGAAATGACCTTTACATCAGCTTAATATTAAAAATGCCTTCTTGTATATTGATTTATCTGTGGAGGTATACATGAGGCAGCCACCAAGTTATAACAGTTAGGAACATGTTTGTTGTTTGAGAAAGGCAATATATGGATTGAAGCAAAGTCCTCGTACTTAGTTTGACAGGCTTAATACAAGAATTGGGAAGATTGGGTTCCAGCGCTCTACTTCTAACCACTCTGTCTTCATTAGGAAGACTAAGTATGGAGGACATACCCGTGTTATTATCTTAGTTGTGTATGTGGATGATATGATTCTTACTGGAGATGATGAGGATGGGATTACCCAGACAAAGTCTTTCTTGCAGTCTACCTTTGTTACCAAGGACTTCGAAGAGTTGAGATACTTCCTGGGGATTGAGGCAGTACAACATGGGTCAGGTTTGTCCTTATCATAGAGGCAGTATACACTTCAGATTCTTCAAAAGGCAGGTTGCTCGGGACTAAGCCCTCTGGTATACTTGTGGAGCTACCCCCTACATGCCCTTCTGATGAGGAGGATCTATCCATTCTTCAAAAGGAGGCTTGTGGAGCCCTCTTGTATGAGAACGTTACTTGTTACCATAATATAGTGGGTCGCTCACTCTATCTTACCATCACGAGGCCTGATATCAGTTTTGCAGTGAGCAGAGCTAGCCAGCACATGCAGGCTCCATGTTACAGCCACTAGCATGAGATTTGCCTCATTCTGAGGTATCTTAAGGGGACACCAGGTAGAGGATTGTATTACATAGAAGGTGGCAGCTTATATATACTTGCTTACTTGATGCAAATTACGCTGGGTCCGTGGATGATCGACGCTCTACTTCAGGCTTTGTAGTCTATCTTGGGGGGAATCTTGTCTCCTGGAGGAGCAAGAAGCAGAGTGTTGTGGCTCGTTCGAGTGTTGAGGCAGAGTATAGAGCCATGGCACAGGCTGCTTGTAAGGTTATGTGGATTGTTTCTTTCTTGCAAGATCTTGGTGTCCAAACTAATCTACCTATTCCACTTCTCTGTGTTAATAAATCTGCCACTTATATTGTCTCGAATCCAGTCTTTCATGAGAGGACCAAGCATATCAAAGTTGACTGCCATTTTGTTTGCGATGCTGTTCTAAGTGGCAGGATTAGTACTTTATATGTCTCCTCAGAGTTTTAGCTAGCAGATATATTTACCAAGGCTCTAAAGAAGAAACGTCTTGACTTCTTGTGCGACAAGTTGAGTCTTGTAAATATCTACGCCCTAACTTGAGGGAGAGGGTTGAGCCTAGGGACTTTCTTTACTATTTATATTGCTTTTGGGGTAAATTTGTAATTTTCCCAAACCTCTCTAGTATAAAAGAGAGGCTAGGGTTTCTTATTTGGAATAAGACATTCTTTTCTTCTCAACAATAAAAATAATTAAAACAGGTTTCTTGAGAGTTAAGTTAGGATTTCTTATCTTGTCAGGTTATCATTAAGATTTGATTTGATTCTAGTTTGCTTCCAAATTTATTAGAATCAGGATTTCTATTGTTATACCCTCTCCCTATATAAAGGATGGGTTAGGATTTCTATTTTCAATTCAGTGAAAATCAACTTTCAAATTCTTTCATATGGTATCAGAGCAAGAAACCCTAACCCTGGGTCTCTCTCTCTCTCCCCCTACGTAGGAGGCATTATCGACCCTCCTCCCCTCTCTCTCGCCATCACTAGTTGAGAGGAGAAGGCATCATCGCCCTCTCTCCCTCTTTCTAGCACTTACACCCTACTTGCCATTGCACACCTACACACATGTCCCCACCCCTTCTTGTTGCATTGCACACTACAATAAATGGTGTTGTGCTGTTGCTGCTGCGTGCACTAAGCACATGGTCCTAACCGTTGCAGACCACATTGTAGCACGTGGTTTCCTCCTTCGCATGCCTTGCCTTCCAATAAATTACATGCACCATCGCATACATTGCTCTTGGCTTTCCGTGTGCAAGCTCCACGCACTACTTCCCTCCACTTCTCTCTCATGCACGCATGTTGCATAGAAAGGGGCTACATGTGATGATGTCGTTGAAGAGATTGATTGTATCGACTCGTGGCATTGTGGAAGTGTGAAAAATGGACATTTAAAATTTTTCAAAACAAAGAATGAATAAATGCAAGAAACTTGATCAAGAATACAAAAACAAAAAATACCTTAATTCGAAACCACATGGAAGGAACTAATTTCTTCCTATTTCGAGATCTCATGAGTATAAGAAAATGCGGAACCCTGAACCGGTTCGATGAGTGAGCAAGTCGAACGCGGAAAACAGGGTTCGGTTCGATGAATGAAACGAACCCATGCTTAACGAGCTGAAGCAAGTAGAGCGATTTATCCCTTGGGGTAGGGATAAAGACCATGTTATACCTTAGGAGGTGGCGTGGTGCAGCACCTCACATGTGGTGCCTCAAATAAGTCCCAACAAAACCCAAACTCCTCAAGTGGATGACACCCTTCATGTCGTAGAGATCCAATCTCAGACGAAATCCACAAACTCTTTATGAGTCTGAAGCGACTTCTCACCTCAAAACCATAAGCGCACAGCGAGAAGTCCTTCAAAAGGACCAAGAAAGCATGGTCCAATACAAGTTGAACAACCAACAAGAGGGGTTGGTCGACCGGCTATTGTAGGATGGAACCCTCCAAGAGGGATCCTTCAATAGGTAGACATCCAATTCAGAAATTGGACGTCTAGCTTGTGCTGGGGGCGACATCCAACACTACTGTTGGACGTCTACCTTGTGAAGAGGGGTCAGGTGCTCCTCTTCTTCCCTATTGGTGGTGGTAGTTCTTGATTGATGGTGGATTAGAAATCAAATAAATTGATTGAACGATGGAATTAAGATTTACACTTAGGAGATATTTATAGGAATTCCAAATCTTAATCCTAATCCTAATTTGATAGGATCTATTAGATCTCCATCCAATGGTGGGGATCAAATCTTACTTGAATTTTTCATGATTAGCCCAATAAAATTATGAGATGTTTAGATTTAGTATCCAAACTTAAATTAATTGCAATCCAATGCTATGATTTTCTACCTAATCAAATTAGGTGCAACTAATCACCAAATCAAGTGTAATTTAACTCATTAAATTACAATTAATTTATTCATCAAGTAGGAACCCATCAAAATCATAACTGGTTTCATCACACGCTAATGATGAAGTTTTAGAATTCGTGAAATTTTAACACACCCCTTCAAGTATTCCAAATACTCGTGGATTCTTCACATATAAAGGATAATATCATCCTGAGGTCTAATCCTATTAAATTACCATCATTCCTCTGTGAATAATATTATTTTCAACGTTTCTTTGTATTATTAGGATGGGAACGAAGATCATAACCTTTCGCAAATGTCTATCTTCTCTTCTTTCATTGGGTTTGATCAAAGGACTCCACGACCACATGTGGAATTGTTATTTTCTAATATACGCAGAATGAGCTCATTCCTTCAATCTATCTCATAAACTTATGTAATAGATTTATACAATCCCTTTGAGAGATCATGCACCTCCTGTCCCTCCTCACACAGACCAGCTTTCCAGTATCAACACTATAGTGGGTGCATCTACTAGTATACCGAATGCATGTATTCATGAACAAAGACACATATATCAGGTCAAAGGATACGCCTTCATTGTGACAGTATTGGAGGACTTTGGCCATTTCTTCTTTCATTAGGTTAACTCCTTAATCCAACTCACACGACAGCTGTTGAATCTCTATCCAAGAACATCAATCAACCAATGGCCTCTAGAGAAGGTTGTCATCCCAACTTAGATCAGAAATAATTGATCGAATCATACGATTTTTTAATGTGCTATCGAATTCTCTAAACCGTTTACATCTTAGAATCAATACACATCAGATTTATTTGATCTGGCTAAGTTAGGGATGCAAGTTTCAATAAACCCAACCCGAACCCGACCCAACCTAAAAAGAATGGGTAAAACCCAACTCGAACCCCATCGGGTTTGGGTATGGGTTTTATGTAAAAACCCCGATCGAGTTTAGGAATGGGTATAAATATATACCCGATTACTCAACTTGAATACTTGAATAAAATTGTCATTTACCTGAGATATATAAGTCCCACCCTAAGTCCTCCATTCCCTTAACCCTAATCTACCTTATAATTTTCTCCATGATTTTAAAGGTTGGGAGTGTTTCTAGAGCTTTCATTGAACATTTATTTCAGGGATAGGGATTTTGTTGTTTGAAATGTAATTGTATTTTACGTTTTTTTTTGTATTTTTTGGTTTTCCTTTTTAATGTATTTTCCTTGAAGGGTTCTTTTTGTAATAATTTTAGTGAGGATCAATAAAATTGGAGTAGCCCGAACCCCTATGTTTCAAACTTATTAAAAATAAACAATTAATTATTTGTGTTATAGATTTTTCTTCTTTAACTCTACTTTAGGCACAATTTGATTGTAAGATAAATTTATAAATGGCTATCCGATGGGTAAATAGATACCCGATAGGTAGATTAGTATGGGCATGGGTTTAGATTTTTGTACCTAATGGATAAATGGGTAAGATATAGGTATGGATTTTGTAAATGGGTATACGTATGAGTTTGCATCCCAACCCGAACCAAACTCATTTGCATCCCTAGGCCAAGTATATCACCCATTTCGTACTAAGGAATCTAATTCATTTACTGGAAATTAATTGAATTCTTTAATTCAAATGCAAAATGTAATCATATTAGATAACTCGGATGGCTCAGCTTAGGACATACAAAATCCAACACTTGTCGCCCCCCTACTGCTATTGATGATGTTAAGTCTACTACTGCTCTCTAAAGTGAGAATGATTTGTACTGTGGAGGGTTCACTCCCCCCCTCCCTAATGCCACCATTGAAATTGGATATTTCTTTTTCGATAGGAACTAAGTATCCTACTAAAGGGTAAACCTTCCTCAACTGCTATTGATATTACTTCAAGCTTCCCCACCCTCCCTACACCCTGGCTCTACATCGACCAACCCCTTCGAGGATGTAGACAACTGTGATGATTGGTAGAGGAATTGAGTACCTTGCTCATCTACTTATGTTCACGGACTTCTGCCTTATCGATTTTTCTTTACCTCATAGGTGTTTCTTCGCATCAAGGTTCGAAGTTCTAGCTACTTGCTTCAATTGCTTGCTTGAATGTCTCTACCCGGGTTTCTTTCTCTTCCCCAAGAAAGAAGGGATTTTCCACTGGTGAGTGACGACTACCTGCTTACTTGATGGTCTGCCTACTTGCTCCTCCAACCTGGCAATTACATTCTTAGGGGAAGTCCTAGTTTTGTTACACCTCCTACAAATTGGGTGATGCACACTCCAACTTGGGGGGGAGGAATTAGAGAAAAATTAGAAATATGAATAATTAAAATAGGTTTCTTGAGAGTGAAGGTTTATTTTGTTATGTTATCACTAAGATTTGATTTAATTCTACTTTGTTTCCAAATTAATTAAGATTAGGATTACTATTGTTATCCCCTTTCTTTATATAAAGGGGATTTAGGGATTTCTATTTTCAATTCAATGAAAATTATCTTCCAAATTTTTTCACCAACATAATTAAGCCTGCTTGAACAACAAACATGCTGCATCTATGCCTTTAAAATCAACAGTCAGACTTAAATTTTGCAATTATATTTTGATTTCAAGATGATGGAGACATGCCTAGGTAGCCCTATAATTAAATTCTTTAATTAGGAATGAAATAAATGCAAATCTATGAAGATTTCTAAAAAGAGAATACTTCATTACCATATACAAAAACTTAAGTACCAATTAATGGACACACTTAAACAGGTCAACATACTCAAGAACTTTCAAATCTGAATCTTCTTCCCAGGATGATGAAGCACGGCGAGAAGATCTACTTCTTTCAGCCTCCAACTGTTGCATGAAGCCACCAACATTACCACATGTTGGTTGGATTCAAGAAATTACATTAACTTAGAGAGCAAGAGCAAGAGCAAGAAACCTGAGCTTCCTGGAGACGCCTAACCTCTTTCTCCAACTGGAATTCAGCTGCTGCCTTTTCACTAGCCATTGCTTCTAATTGTGTTTGCTTGTGATACTGAAACAAAATTCACAATATATCAGAAAATTCCATAAAAAGAAACTTAACACAACAAACTAGAAAATTGTCATCTCCTATACCAGCAGGTCTGTTAGCTCACGGTATCTTTTTTCTAGCTCCAT
This sequence comes from Thalassia testudinum, assembly GCA_037157565.1. Lineage (NCBI taxonomy): Eukaryota > Viridiplantae > Streptophyta > Magnoliopsida > Alismatales > Hydrocharitaceae > Thalassia > Thalassia testudinum. The sequence continues at coordinate 82,510,260 of JAZHRO010000077.1, forward strand.
ATGCTCCTGCAGTGATAGAATTCATGCACAACAAGCAGAAGTATTATATTTGCAAAATACTAGAGATGTATGCCCATGGTGTCCAAACGATGTGATGACCACATTGTTGACACACTAAATAATGAAGCATGGAAGCAGAAGCAAGATAAAATAAAAGCAATTTTCTATTGCAAAAAAAAAAAACTAATATCATTGCTTAATTTAAGAAAAATTTTAACGGCATATCTACTTCTAACTGTTGAGGGAAAAGGTTGTTCTATTAGAGTCCAAAACCCTAGGTGTCTTTTTATAAATGGGCACAGGGAAAATTACACCGAAATTGCAATAGGAGAAGGAATAAAATAGGAAAGAAATGAACCTAAATAGCTTGTAACACCAACCATGATTTATGTGCCTTTAGTTTTTTTCACTAATTTGAAGATGCATGCATATGAAACATAGGCAGGGTCAGGTATAGGAGTTGTCGTTATGATCCAACTTGCATTCTTACGGGTGAAAATAATAAAGAATTTCACCTTGCAATACAATGAAAACATTTAGCATTGCTTTCTTTAGTCAAGTGAAATATGATGTTGTTCAAAAAAAATACTATAATGGTTATAGAGACAATGTAAACTGAAATGATCATAAACCTTCACCAAAAACAACTACTTTCCTTTTTCATAGTTTCATCCCTCCCCATATTCCATACCATTGTTTAACCAGACTCGACATTCTTTTCTTGAACAACACTCATAAACAATGATAGACAGAGCAAAGAAACACATGAATCTAAATTCTTGTCACACTTACCTAATAAACAACAAAGTATGACGGAAAAGGAAAAAACATTTCTTTGTCATGTTAATTCCCAATTTTTTTCAAGATAGGAAGAGTATAAGTCCTTTATCTTAAATACAAAAAAAAAAGAACTAAGATTTTTGTTCTATACATGGTGTGAATAATGCTCTGCATCCCTCTTCATGCCAGCCATTTCGACTCTCATTTTTTGCATCTCAGCCTGTCAAAAGAAACTGTACGTCACAATCGACAATTCTTCAATCAATGATGTGTTCAAGAATGGAAATTAACTGTAACATCTGCCAAAACTAAGCTGATCTGGAGAAGCCAACTAAGGCAATGAAGTGGCAAAAATTTACTATTACATTTTTTGTGGGAATAAACTACTATTAAAATTTTTTATAGGAAAAATAACACATAATTGAAATCTCTGATTGAAAATAGATGTTCGTAACCTCAAGAGAAGAGAGTTTGCTCTCTGCATCTCTTTGGCTTTGACGTGCCCGCTCTACCTCTTCCTGCCAGGCTTGAATCTGAAATTGGAAACATAAGCAATCTTAATACCATCTGATTCTAGGATAAAACTGATATAAATGAGATTTAAGTTCATACTTGTTGCAAAGTTGAGTAGAAATCACTGTTCTCTGTCCAGTGTGGGTGGCATGCCAGAGAAATGGCTGCTTTTTGATGTAGATTGACACACATATAGTGTTCAAATGCAGGAATTTCAATAATATCTTACCAAATTTTGATAGTGTGTTGACATTTTTCATCAAAATGAGTGCCATTAGGTGCAATCTTTATGCTATTTTTATTTTTTTAAGGTATAAGTGGCAGAGCAGCCCATTTCTATCCATTACTATTGTTGCAAGTTTGGTGGAGTAAGAAAGCTCTTGCAAAGGTTTTCTCAACCCGATTGATAGATCTTTGAGGTATTTTAGCTTCTAGATAGCCAAATATGAGTTATTTCTTATCCTCTAAGCTAAATTTAAGCTGCAATCTCTCTCTCTCTCTCTCTCTCTCTCTCTCTCTGAAAAGGGCAATCTCTATACTGAATGATTCTATTGTGGGTTGTAAAGACTTTGGAGATCCATGTAACTTATGGCAGGTTAATGCTGGAATCACTTAATCTAAGGATTATTAGCTCTGTGATTGTTAGATTTATATGTATGATAGGTCTAAATATTTATCAAGTTTTGGTAGACTAACAAAATAATCACTCTGACAGAATTATGGGATTTAGTTGGGATGCCTTCAGTGTGCTTTCAAAATGCCTATTTTTTGAAAGTTGAAATTGTTGAAATTCAATGTCGAAATTCTGGCCTCTCCTTGGTGTGCCTCAGTCATGCCTTCAAAAGGAACATTTTCAAAATCGTCACAATGGCATCGAACACGGCATTTCAAACCTTGGTAGAGATTGCAGCAATCAAATACAAATATGCTACTAACCAAATACTGCAATTGCAACCAAAGCGTATAGGCAGATTTTACACCATATGCCTCATACAAACATAGGAAAATGAATGACCAAAAACGTATCCAACAAAACCAGCTACAATCAGCTCGGTAAGTAGCCAAAATGTCCAACCGTCGTGTATCTAATAGCTTTCTTTCTAGGGTTTGTCTTAATGCAACAAAAGCTGGTTTGATAGGGGATTTTCTGGAGTTTTTTTTTTTTTGAAAGGTAAAAGTGTGGTTATCCAAAGGAATTTTCTGGAGTTAAGAACAGGTATTTAGTTGTTGCTTTATGTACCTACTACAAAAAATCCTATTTCCAATCGAATGACAGACACTGTAGATCCCTTTTGACATCCAGAAAATGAGAAGGCTGACAACCGCATAAACTTATAATTGGAAAAATTCACTCTGAGCCAACTGTATTTTGTTACATTAGAACAGATTGTAAGCAAAACTTAGGCAAGTGTGATTCTCTTAGAAAATGTCATTTCCATTTTCAGATGAAATGAGTTCGTCTATAAATATACACCAAGAATAGACAGAATAGAACCAATGGCCGAAAAATAGCCATATAACCAGCCTGTGTGGTAAGGGACTTGAAGAATTAAACATAGACATTTTTTTCCCAACATTTCACAATATCTTTTTGAAAGTAAACAAGGATGCTAACAAGTTAACCACCATTGCATTAAAAAAGTTTTCTCAAAAACATACAAATAAAGGCCCATTGTTTCTAGAGTTCTGACCTGGAGGAGTTGATTTGCTTCTTCAGAAGACTTCTTCTGTCCACGACGGGCACGGGCTTCCATTTCCTGCAACTCTTGATTTAAAGATGCACACTCAACCTGACATAACACACAAATCACTTCACTATAATAACATAATTCAATATGTACTTGGGTAAAATTTTTGTCAAATCACCTCGAGTAGAGCTACTTTGTGTTCTAGTTCCATTGCCCTTGATGTGCTTTCATCTGCAGATCTCTGTAGATGACCAATAAATGTCAACATGAACAGTTCAACCCATAAAGTAAAGATACACGAGCATTTGGCATGAGACTGGCAAATAGGTATCAATTTTGTACCATAGAGAGTTTTGAACAAATTCATGCAGTAAGAGTTCATTGGAGAAAAAAATTCTCAGAAAAGTCCATGGTATAAAATGCAAATATTTGTGCAAAGCTGCTAGTATTGGGTTTTCAAGGATCCACTCTGGAAGGACCGGAATACAACAATTTAAAACACTCTCAAATATACAGAATGCATTTGTTTTACTTGCAAATGGGCCATTACCTTTTCTATTCCAATTAATTATTCATAACCCAGATGGTTGAAATGATTCGAAATAAAAGATACTTGTCATTGGAAAAATAACAAGATTTATTTTTATTCTTAATAATTTACTTAATCTTTTTCAAAGAAAAAGTTTACTTACTGAACTGGACTACAATAGGGAATATAACTGCAATCAAAATTGTAGAGATATGCTATTTTTCTTCTTTTTATTTCTTCTAATGCTATTTGCTTTTCCTTCTGGGTATACATGTAATTGTTTCTAACCCCTCTGTCTATGGGGTCTAGGCCGGAGTCCTATACCTTCTTGACTTCTCTTTTGCTTTTTTTTTTTTTTTTCTCTACCAAATAATCTAGGTTCTATTCTATTTGCATTGGGATTCTCAATCTTAACTTAGGAGAGAAAGGGGATTTAACATGATGTTTTGGGGGGCTGTACCCTAAAGGGCACTACTCATCAGCAGCAAAAAGAAGGCTCCACCAGCCAGCAGCCTCATCAGAAATCTCCAATTGACCAGTGGGGGCATCGCCAAAGCCCAGTCAACACCACTCCGAGCACCGACCAACCATGCAGGCAACCATCTGACCACACCCAAGCCTAGCGTCGCTGTTGGATGATAATGTCCTTCTGAGAACAGGTACCAACCAGCTGCTAAGGCTTGCTGGTTCTCTCTAGTGGGTCGTAGGTAGCTTCTCTTGCTCATGGGTGGATCTTGGCTTGCTTCTTGTGCCGCTACAATCCTCGATTCCTCGCTGGAACGGATTCTTTCTCTGATTTCAGACTTGCAGTTGACTAAGGAACCCCTATTTCTTGGGATGTGAATACTTTTGGTAACCAAGGGGATCTATTAGTTATCCCATGAAGTGATTTTTGATTGTGCCTACTGTTTTGGGTTGTGAGACTTCAATTGGGTGAGATATGGCCTCAGAAGCTGTTGATTCTCCTACACAAGGTAATGGGAATCATGGGAGGTTCAAGAACCCTTCTTCAGTCCGATTGTCAAGTTTGATAGGACTAATTACACGTTGTGGGTGCAGTCGATATTTGAATGTCGTTGAGGAACATGATAAAGAACATATTCTCACCGACGTGGAGTCCACAAAGAAAACTAGGAAGTATGCCTCTTGGATTAAGAACAATGCAATAGTGTGAGCCTAGATTATGAACACTATCATTCAACGCATTGCCACGGAAATCATGTATTACATAACAACTAAGGAAATGTGGGAGATTCTTTAACAGACCTATTCTCAGGAGAAGAATGCATCACACAAGCTTCAACTTCATCACAAGATTGCACATATGTGATAGGATGGGAGGCCCCTTGCACAATACTATTCAACTCTCAAGTATGCCTTTGAAAGACTGAATGCACACACCCCAATCCATTCCTATGAGAGTCAGAAGACTTACAGGGCTCTGATGACGTTCACTTCCTTGCTAGGTTGGATCTCACATTTGAAGCTACTGGGGCATAGATATTGACATTGCTTGAGATACTAACCATAGAGGAGGCTTATAATAGACTTATTAGACTTGCTATTTCATTGTCGACGTTGCCTCGTATTGAGCGAGTGCCTGCTATGGCTGTCTCTCAGGAAAGAGGTAGAGCCTCTACTCCTACCAGAGGCTGTGGGCATGGCTGTGGAGCTCAAGGACGTGCTAGGTCCCAATGTTCTCACTGTGGGAAGATTGGCCATATTGAGGAAATGTGCTAGACAAAACATGGGAAATCTATTATTGCTCATCAGACAGTTGTAACACGAAAGATGGTACCTAAGGCGGCTCTTGTTATGAGGACGAGTACGATGATCTAGTTCAGAGGCTTAGCCAGCGTGGATTTATTGCTACCTCCAGTCAAGCGAACTCGAGCTCATCCTCAAGAGGTTTTGACACAACAACCTTCGTTGATCCGTCATGTACCTCCTGAGCTTGTGCTGCATGTGAATCTTCCATAGGAGAGAGATTAGCTAGTCGACTCAAGTACATCCCATCATAAATGTGGAGATACACTCCAATTCTCTAGGTTGAAGCTTGTCTCATTAGGTCAAACCATTCTTGTTGCTAATGCTCGACATTCCCTCATCATTGGTCAAGGAGAGGTTTAGACTGCACCCTGTATATGTTTGGAAAATGTCTTACTTGCACCTAACTTTCCTTTAAGTTTACTTTCTGTTAGTAGAATTACTAAGGAACTAGACTACAAAGCCATAGTTAACGTCTTGTCTCTTACCTTTCAAGATATATTAACAAAGCAAGTGATTGGCTATGACCATAAGGAAGGGGGTGTCTACCATCTCTTGCAGTCGCCATATGCTGAACAAGTTTTTGTTCCTTCATGAGGTGCTTCAGCTATTTGTGACATCTTCGCTTTGGTCATCTTCCTCTACTCGAATTGCGACATGTGATCCCCCAAATACCTCATACCACCACTTTTTAGTGTGAGGTAGCCAATTGGAAAAACATCACCTAAGTTCCTTTCCCATTCGATCAACTAGGAGTTCTGAGTTTGTCTTTCAATTAGTGCATTTTGATATTTGAGGTTCGAGTTGGGCTCTTGAAGAGATGTTTTATTGAGTTGCAGTTTATGACTATTCCCATGTGTTACGGGTTTTTCTGTCGAAGTCAAAATCTAAAGGTGGTAATGTTATCAAAAGTTTCTTAATCGAAATAAAAACTTAGTTATGTGCTGACGTGAAAATTGTTCGATCTGATAATGCATTGGAGTTTTGTACTCGATCTCTTTATTCTTTTTTTAAGGAGCATGGTATTCTTTACCAAACCAGTTGTCGATGTACATCACAACAGAATTGTGTTGTAGAGAGGAAATAGTGTTATATCTTTGATGTTACTTAAACTATTCTCATTCAAAATAGTGTTCCTCTCTCTTATTAGGATGAAATTGTTCTCACTGCCTATTGTTTGATAAATAGAATGCCATCTACCATGTTGGATGAGGAAGTTTCCTACTCCATCTTGTTCCCTAATCGACAGTTGTTTGAAGTCTCACCTAAGGTTTTCGGTTGTATTGCCTTTATACACCTTTTGGTTCTAATCGAGACAATCTTTCTCCTTGGGTTGTTAAATGCAACTTTGTTGGATACTCAAGGATTCAAAAAGGATACAGGTGTTATGATCCTACTAGTTAGTGCCACTGTGAGCTCGAATGTCACCTTTCACAAGTCTATACCTTATTATTCCAGTACTGGCTCATAGATTATTACCCCTGCTTCTGAGAATAAGGCTACTATTCCTATCCCTACTCCTACAAATGGCCAAAAGAATAGGTTCAAGATGATTCATGTTTGCTACCAGAAGGAACCCCCTCCTCCTAAGCCTAATTAGTTGGTTGCACCTGAGGTAATCCCTATTCTTGAAGGTATTAATGCTACTTCTAGTTCTAATGTACTAGGGACCACAAATGCGTCGAATGTTTAGGAAGATTCTAATGTGCCTCAGCATTCCAAGGTAGTCCCTCTAGGTACTCTTGATATTGAGTTAGTTGGAACAAAGGATCTTGCAGATGATAGCTTTAATTTACCCATTGCCTTGTGAAAGGGAACCAGATCATGCATGATGCATCTTATTTCTAGAAACATGTGTCCATCCCTCTAGTACTGGCAATTTAGAACAAGTCTCTCTACTATACACATCCTTTACTCATCAAGAGGCAATTCTTGATTTGAAATGGTAACAAGCTATGAAGGATGAGATGTCAGTATTACTGTACAAGGTACTTGGAATCGTTAGTCTCCATTTGATGAAGTGGTTGTTCATGACAAATGGATCTTTACAGTGAAGCATTGCCCAGATGGTTCTGTTGGGAGCTATAAGGCCCATCTAGCGACGAAGGGGTACACACAGACGTATGTGGTCGACTACTTCAACACGTTCTCTCATGTGGCATGCCTTCCTACTGTATGCATCCTTATTTCTGTTGTTCATTAAGACAAGCAACTATATTAGCTTAATGTGGTGATCTTCAAGAAAACATTTATATGCAGCAGCCCCTAGGATTCAAGCTTAAGGGGGAGTGTACCAAGGTCTCCATGCCGCATAAGGCAATATATGGCCGCAAGCAAAGTCCAAGATCTTGGTTTCAAAAATTATCTAAGGTTATTGGAAAGGTTAGATTCAAAAGATCCACAACAGATCACACTCTCTTTATACGGAAGACAAATACTGGGATTGTTGTGATGCTTGTCTACATGGATGATATCATTTTGACCGAAGATGATGAACAAGAGATTACAACTACCAAGGAGATTGGATCAAACACTTTGTTACAAAGGACTTGAGGATAATCCATTATTTTCTTAGGATTGAGGTAGCCAAAAATGCACATGGGGTTGTCCTTTCTCAGAGGAAGTATGTGATGGATTTCTCCAAGAAGCTGGGATGTTAGGTGCTAAACCAACTTATTTTCCTATGGACTCAAGTGTACACTTTGATGATGACTCTGATCTAGTTGATGCTAAATAGTAAAAATGTCTGGTGGTGAAGCACTTATATGATAGTGACAAAGCCAAACATTGCTCTTGTAGTGAGCAAAGCGAGCCGGTTTATGGATAAGCCTAAGAAGATACATTGGAAAGCTGCTATGATGATCCTTAGGTATTTGAAATCTTCACCAGGAAAGGGTCTATTCTTTGCTAGTTACATCATTAAATGTGGTAGCATATACTGACAGATTATGCAAGATGCCCTAAAAATAGGAAATCCATCACTGGCTTTTGTACCTTTGTTGAGGGTAATCTAGTCACATGAAAAAGAAACAGACAATGGCAACTAGGTTAAGTGTAGAATCCAAATATAGAGCCATGGCTCAAGCTACAACTAAGTTGATGTGGATTCACTCTGTGTTGGAGGATCTCCATATGCCCTTGACTAGTCCCATGGAGATGAACTATGATGACAAGGCAGCTCTCTTCATAGCTAATAATCTAGTATTTCATGAGAGAACTAAGCATGTGGAGGTGGGTTGTCACTACACTCGAGACATGATCCAGAAAGGTCTAATCCACACCTCTCATGTATCCTCAGTGGATCAAGCAACAAATATGTTCACCGAGGCACTACCTCAAGCTAACTTTAATAGATGTTGAGCCAAGTTGAATATGAAAGATATCTACACTCCAGCTTGAGAAGGAATGTAGAGAGATACTATTTTTCTTGTTTTTATTTCTTCTGATGCTATTTGCTTTTCCTTTGGGTATACCTGTAATAGTTCCTAGCCCCTCTATATGTATGGGGTCTAGGGTTTTCTTATAGAATAGAAAACTCTCTTCTTCTCACAAAAATAGAAAGGAAATCAGTAATAAGAAACAAGGAAATCAGTAATAAGAAATACAATCTATATAGATCCTGGACATGGATTGAGGAAAATGCACAAAAGCTCTATTTGCCTCTACAATTTTATGAGATCTCATTTTTCTATGTATAGCATCGCCACCTCCTTTGTCACAATTTAACAGCCATATTTGACCTGGATGTTTTCAAGATTCTCCAAATATCCAATGAACAGCAGGTGCTTTTCCTTGCATAGATATTATCTCTATAGGAACCTGATGAGCTGATCTGCCTACAAATTCTTGCTTTTGGTGCTATAATGTGAGTTACTCCTTGTATACTTAGCATAAAACAGATGCTGGATTTGTTTGTATTTCTTATTGAATCTTTTTCACAACTCAATAGATAATTTGATAAGCCAATGATACTTCTCATGCTTTAGAATATGGTTAGCCAATGTTGGACTTATTGGATGTTTAGCTATTCAAGCTGTTGAGTTGTAGGGGTGTTGGTAATTTTATTTATCTTCAGAGGGTACTAATGTAATTAGCCAGATCTTCTTTTATATAAAAGAGGGTTAGGATTTTCTTTTGCAAGTAATGCAATTCATTTGTTTCAACATGATAACAGGTCCTAGGTCGATGCTGTGATATCTCACCGAAAATTCACCAAAATATGATCAGATCACCCAAGCGGAGGATGATCACCCCAGCGGTCCATTAGGAAAACCAGTAGCACCTATTGGTCACAGTTCAAATGATACAGATCCCTTGTTTGAGGAGATTATCAGGTACCATAATATTGTTGGTCATTTGTTATATCTGACCATTACACATCTAGACATTAGCTTTGTAGTTAGTCATGCCAGTCAGTTTATATAGAGTCCTAGGTATAATCATTGGCATGATGTGTGTCATTTTGAGAAACCTAAAGGGCACCCCAGGACGAGGTTTGTATTACAGTATAAGTGGCACTCTAAATCTTGTGACTTACTCTAATGCAAATTATGCAGGATCAGTAGAGGACAGGAGGTCTACATCAAGTTTTGTTGTCTATTTGGAGGGAAATCTGATTTCATAAAGGAGCAAGAAACAGTGTTGTTGCTCGCTCTAGTGTAGAGGCAGAGTACAAGTCTATGGCATATGTTGCATGTGGGATCATGTGGATGGTTGATTTCTTGCAGGATCTGGGGATGGTAGTTAATACCCCTACGACACTACTACAATAATAAATCAGCAGCGTATATTGCCTCTAATTCTATTTTTCATGAGAGGACGAAGCATATAGAGGTTGATTGTCATTTCATACAAGATGTCCTGAAGGGCAAGATAAGTATCCCTTATATTTCTTCTAAGCTATAGGTTGTTGACATTTTTACCAAGGCCCTTAAGAAGAAACATCATGATTTCTTGAGCAGCAAGTTGGGGCTCGTTGACATATATGCTCCAACTTGGGTGTTGATAATTTTATTTATCTTCAGGGGATACTTATATAATTAGCTCGGTCTTCTTTTATATAAAAGAGGGTTAGGGTTTTCTTTTGCAAGTAATGCAATTCATTTGTTTCAACACAAGTAATTATTGGTCATGGGGAATCTAAATAGAGAATCCATTTTATTAAATATCTACAAGATCAAAAGAAAGCATGGTTTGTAAATCACCAAGTGGAGGTGCATTCTATATGGCCTGGAATCGGAATATTCAGTAACAAGTTGTTCCAGCTCAACATCGTAAAGAATTCTTGGCTATTGCATGGGAACTGATTCAATTTCAAAGTATTAGGATGCCGCCCTTATAACTATCTATGATTGGGTTTGTCACGAGCATGACCACTCAATGAAATGTGGAGGAAAGCAAGGTAAATGACTGATACTAAAGGCCAGTGGGAGGATTCTTCTTTGCCCAGTAAGTACTGTAAGTGATCTTCTTGTAATCAGCTTAATATGTGTTTTCTTTAATGGTTCATTTATGGATTCAGCTCATTCTAGTAGTAATTGGATCAAATGTATTTTAAACATGAAACAGTGCCAAGAATGACTTGGCCAACAAATGTAGAAACGCCAGAAGCATATTTCCTTTGACAAGAGTTTGGCAGGATTTTGTCAAAATTAGAAAAGGTGGAAGCATGTCCATTTGTTCCTTTGACAAGAGTTTGGCAGGATTTCATCAAAATTAGCAAAAGTGGAAGCATGTCCATTTAGCTACTTTGTTGATCTTCAAAAAGTTATGTACTGGGCAAGGGTTTTTTTTGATGAAAGAAGCCTCTCTATCACTCTCTCAAATGCACACTGAAGGACAGAGAAACATTTACATAACTTCAAATGGGTAGAAATTTTCTCATTGGCAACAAAAAATGCGCCATCTAACATGGATTAAAGTATGGAGAATGACCCTTTTCCAACATGAAAGAATGATGCAAGGTTAAATGCATGGTATGTGAAGATAAGCATGGATCTGGAACTTTTTTGTTCCAAAAGTGATTGGATATGCATGATCATGGGACAGTTGCATGGATATTTATAAAATAAAGAACCAAGATAACAAGAGATTTCCTGAAGGCGATATGCAGCAATGCAGACACCTAGAATGTATACCAAGGAATCCAAAATACGCATCTTCATGAGATGGAGAACGTAAACCAAAGTGAGATTGTGTACATAAACAAACACTGAAAACTGAATGCTGCTATACCAAGGCCTGCTATATTGTTATCACTACGGCGAGGTTTTCTATGCTTGCTATGACAGATGTCTTAGACAAGGTTCTGTTCCTCAAGGCTCCTCAGGGTTCTGGAAGTCCATTATCTGCCTTGGTCCCCATCTATCCCCTTTTTTTTGGTCATCCCTGGAAGATGGAATGGGCTTCTCATTTTGAATGACTAGTCCCCAATGGGTTCCCTAGCCCAGCTGTCCTAACCTTTTTTGCCTGGCTCTTGCAAGACTTTTTTGCCCGGGCTTTGCACCAAGGGGCACCTGTGGTAGATTGCTGGTCAGGCCCACAGGATATTCAAGCAGTGATGAACCCAATCTTTTTGCTATCCACTATCAGACCAACGTATGGAGGAATTCACAGTGATTCTGGAGTTAGTTGCACATCCATGCCTGCGGAAGAGTCTGACTTGCATAGACAGGAGGATTTTCAATTGGGAGGTCTATGCACAATTAAGGGGCATAGAGGACCACCTTTCCAGAGAGACTTTTGTTCAATTTGGGCATCACTGTGTCCCCTGAAAGTTCACTTTTCCTTGGCTATTGCAATGAGAGAGAATTTTAACAAAGACACATCACTATTGATGGGTGCCTAGGGTGCATTAATGATGTGATTTCTATAGGTTGGAACTGGAGGGTGTAATGAACCTTCTTTTGACTTGTGGCTTTGCTCAAGAGGTGTAGGAGGATGCAGGAATTGGATTGGCAGACAGCTTGGAAGAGATGCCCTTTTGACTGTCTTTTAACTAGGGGAGGTTGGATCCTGATCCTGTAGTACTAAGTCTAGGAAGGAGCTAGAGAGTGTTCTTGCGGTCACTCAGGACTGTCTGGCTTGAGAGGAATGGCTATGCCTTCAAATGGGTGAGGGCATGCATTGATAATGTTCTTCCTTGTGCTTTACATTTATCCTCCATGTGGGGGGATCCTTGTAATTTCTTCATTGGAGGGATGCTTTTAGCATTTCTTAGTGAATTGTGATGACTACTGAACTTGAGTAATCATCCTTTCACTTTTTTTTTATGTTGAATTCTTCATCCACCAAGAAGTTGACAAAAGTCAGAGGTGTTAAACATCATGACAATGGCATTCTGTTGCTAAGGGGAAGATTTAGGGTCTACAGAAGGCAAATTCAGAGATAATTAGGGTCTTCAGAATAAATGTAATGGAGGGAAAAGAAACGAGTTGAAAGTCAAAAAGGATTAGAGGACATCTTGGTACCATGTGACAAGATGATAGCACTCACATTAAATGGCAACTACTTTAAAGAACAACCATATCAACATGTATGCAGCCAAGTCTGGGGGAGGTTGTTAATCAAGGAACATATCCCTGTCATACAGACCTAGATGTTCTCCAAGAAGAAAGTATTTTGTGGAACTGGCATTAGTGTATTGTTGTGAATATGATGTAATTAAAGTGTCCTTGTGTGACAACTGGAGGAGTGAGTTTTTATACGTAGTTGAGTTAGTTACTGACAGTCATTGTAAGATGTCATTCACCACCTGAGTGGTCTATAAATACCACTCTGGGAGCTCAGTTTGCAAAATATGAAAGCTCATTTCCCCCTATCTCTATTGCTTCTATTTCTCATCTAATATGGTATTGGAGCCCTTGAGAGGGTGATTGATCATCTGGATTTGCAACATATCCTAAACCAGTTGCAGAAGATTGTCGCACTTCTTCGTCAAATTTTAGTGATTCTTCGACAATATCTTATTCTTTCATGCCACTCAAGTCTCGATCGCATTCATCAACTGTGATCTGGAGGCTTTTGGAGTTCTGGAGGTCACACTTTAGAAGGAACACTTGTTTCAGCTCAGGTATTCTTTGATAATGGCCCCCAACCAGTTATGGATTCAGATCAGGTTCAATCCCCTTTGCATTTAATCCTAGTCCTTCAATTCCATCTGCAATACACCCTTATAAGTTGAATGCATCCAATTATATGCTGTGGCAAGCTCAATTTTTGCTCATCTTGTATGCTTATGATTTGATTGGTTTAGTGCAGTTTCATATATCAACCTCATAAAGGATAAGTACTACGAAGCTGCAGCTTGTGTAAGAACTAATGATGTATTGACAGACTACTTTCATATTACCATTGGTCTGTATCAAGGATCAACTTTATGCCCTTACCTCCTTACCTTGGTCATAGATAAGTTGACAAAGCATATACAAGCTAAGGTACCATGGCATATGCTTTTTGCTAATGATATTGTATTGGTTGATAATATAAGACATTGAGTAAACAAAAAACTTGAGATTTGGAGAAAAACCATGGAAGCTAAAGGCTTACGCTTAAGCAGGACAAACATTGAGTATATGGAATGTAAGTTTAGTAATAAAGGAAACAATGAAGGGATGGATGTAAAAATTGGAGAAGAGTGCATTCCAATGAAAGATATTTTTAAGTACTTGGGATCCACTTTTTAACAAAATGGTGAAATTGATGGACATATTATACATAGAATTAATGTAGCGTGGTTGAAATAGAGGGAAGCATCTGGTGTTTTATGTGATAAGAGGATTCCTTTGAAAGTTAAAGGAAAGTACCATCAAGCAACTATAAGACCTACCATGTTGTATGGTTCTAATTGTTGGGTCATCAAATTATAGGCATATGCAAAAGATGTTTATAGCAAAAACGAAGATGTTAAGATGAATGTGTGGTCATACAAGGACAGATCGTATTTCAAATGAGATTATTCGAGAAAATGTAATGTTTTAAGTGTCAACAACATGCCCATCGATAACCCTCTTTTTTGGGGAAGCTCCATATCGACACACAATGTGTCAAAATCCAAGGGAATCACCAATACTTCAATGATTATTGGTACTACGCCAACAAATCGACCCAAACTGAGGGTCATCTTTACAAATTCTCCATCGTATTGCCAATATCTATCAGCACAAGGTTGGCAACCTTTCCTATTTCGACTTTACACTGCTGCTCTCTATTCTACTACCAATTGTTGCTGCTACGGTTGCTACTTGCTACTGCCACTACTAACCAATTGATTGTGCTCCAAGCCTCCAACTCGTCATCATGACTCTCCAAGCAACACTCCATCCAAATCTCCATTTGAATCTCCAACTCCACATGTTGGGAAGGTATAATATCATCTCCTCTTCCTCTATTGTATGTATTTTTATTGTGTACAAATATATTTAGTATGTAATATGTATTAGTCTATTAGATGTATAAATATATTAAATGCAAGACCATGTACTTAAATGTGCAATTACATAATAGCACATGGAGTCAACAACGTGGCAACAATGGTGATGATCCTGCATGACATTCTTGATTTTTCTTGTTTTCAAAAATCTCAGCAACTTCACAATGTACTTAAATTTTTAATTTGATTGGTATACTATGTTAGATATGCATGCTTTATTTGAGTGTATTGATTCAATACTTGTGTTTTGACATGCATGTCCTTCCTGCATAACCTCTTAATGTTTTGAGTTGATAATTTATTATTTATGTGTAATTTTAATCATTTTAAGTGCATTTAGTCGACATTTGTCGGCATGCCCTTGATAAAAATAATTTTTGGGTCCTTGATAACCTTAATGACCTAATGTCAAAATGTAGGAGTTTCCATGACGTGCCCTCAACATGCCTCCGATACGCACATGGGAAAATTTATTGGCACAACATCGATATTAGCACTTAAAACCTTGAAAAAGGTTGGAGTAACACCGAAAAGGATAAAATGAAAAAGACACATCTAAGGTATTTTGGACATTTGTAGAAAAGGGCACTAAATGCCCCAATTAAGAGATGTGAGGAGTTGGGGGTTAAACAAGCTAAGAGAGGACGAGAAAGACAAGTGTTGGAAGAAAACTATTAAGTATGACCGCAATTACTTCAATTTAAGTCCAGAAATGGCTCAAAATAGATCTAAGTAGAGACAAAAAAAATCCATACAGTTAACCTCACTTAGCATAGGAGAAAGCTTGGTTGTTGTTAGTGGATGGTACAATCCCTAAACCTGATCAGTTTATTAAGATGGCAAATGAACCTACACATTAAAGGTGGGTTCACCCGCCACTCAACCCAACTACCAGAGATGGCATAAGAGCACTGGAGGGAGGGGAGTTCATAGCATCACATATTCATAATCTAGGACAGAAAACCTCAACTGATACAACTAAAGTAATACCAGTAGCCCGCTTTTTATAATAAAATAGAAGGAAATGTGATATATCATACTATTATGTTCAACAATCACAGGCAAGTGTTGTTTATGGTTACCAGATGCATACCTGAATTCTAGCTAAAGCATTTGATGCCTCAACTGCTCGGTGTTCAAGTTCCACTTCTCTTTCAACTGCAGCCTGAGGAAAAGCGAATTCAGAAAACAAAAATTATTATGAAAACATACCAACTGCACAATACCATTTTAGTTGCACTATGTGCAGCACGTTCTTCCTCTGCTCGACGTTCAGTTGCCGCAAGCTCTTCCCGAAGAGCCTATTCATGTGAAAAGATGGATGTATGATTGATGGAAAAAGATAAAAAGCAAAATAGCAATTCACAAAGGACTGGTACAACAGAACCGAGTACCTGCATCATTCGGGTTTCAGTTAATTCCCTGCTTCTCAAAATTGTGTCCATATTTTCCTGATATGTGCAAAGAGCTTTTATTGCATATATCCTTAGTATTGGTAATAAGAAAAGAACATTTTTTCTAGAAGAGGTAAGAAAAGATCATGACAATGGCAAAGTAATTTTGGATTATAAATATTACAATCACATTAGGTTATTAGGCACTAGTCAGGGATGAAAAGATTTATAAAGATGAAGCATCCCTGGCATATGATAAGATAAAAAGCTAATGGCGGCAACATTTCTGCTTGATGATGTCTGAAAGAAAGCACTTCCAATTTTTAGAAAGATGCTTGGAACCTAGAGAAAGGGCAAGAACTTAATTTAACCAACAGACCACCAACAGAAAGTAGCATTATTAGCTGCGAGTAAATTACAGAATATTGTCTGTTTACAACCAATACCAGAAAAAGAAAGTATAATCCTCTGTTAAAGTTCAAATTGCAAGAATCCACAGTTTTTAAGTCCTTTTTTAGTGCATCAATCTCCTTGAATGCATTCGGCCAGGCCCGTCAGGAATATACCTGTAATGATGAAAGCTTTTCTTCAGAAGCAGAAGCCTGTTTCTTTGAGGCATCCAGTGCATTAGTAAGTGATTCAATTTCAGAATTTTTTGCAGCCAATGCATCAGCCAAGCTAGATTCAACTCTAGCCACTTCAACTTTGCTTGTGGACAATTCCTTCTCTAACTGCTTTACATGAGCCTGATATGAAGTACTGAGCTCCCTCTGGCAAAAGAAGCAGCAAACCACTTTAAGATGCAATAACCAAAATTTTTCTCACTAAAATATTAAAAAAAGATTCTAATTCACTACATGTAAAAACTGTTTCAAATGAAGTGAGATTTTACCTCTGCAACCAGGAGCTCTTCGAGTTGAGCATTTTCAGATTTGTATTCTTGAAGACGAGATGAAAGCCCAGCACACACCTGCACAATTTATGGTCCATCACCAGCTAAAGAGACGAACACACAGGAAAATATAAAGGTTGTTGAGAGTCTTCTTTTTGTTTATTTTTTTTTTGAAAAAATTTGTTGAGAGTCATCCCACCAAAGATCCAAGAAACAATTGGTAACTAAGTTTGGTCCTGCACTTAGGATTAGGATCAAGATTGGGATTTAGACTAATAGTGTGGGCCTACAAAAAGACAACTATTGTGCTTTTTCTCTTCAGGAGAATGAAAGAACTCTCCAGCTGCCAAGGCTACTTCCCCTGTGGTTTTTCCATTCTTTCTCAAGAAGCATTTTCCACTTAAATCTTGGTGGTCTTTGTTGTGATCCTATGTAAGAACAGAGATAGTATCTAGATCTGATCTAGGAAAAAGATTATTCTTATGCAGCAACATATCAGGCAGATGCAGACACCAACAAAGCAAAGCACAAGTAGAGAGTCAACAGAAATTTTTCTGAGTACAAATAATTAGTTTGAAACCAATATTATATCCGAAACTTCCAAGAAACAAAATTCGAAATGATTATGTGAAGATCTTCGGTCCTTGGAATGTCCTACGTGCAACAAGTGCACGCTTGAGAAGAGAGGAGGTTCACGTGTAGAGGAGAGAAAAGGTTGGCGTGGAGAGGGAGAGGAGAGGAGTCTTGGTGGATATGAAAATTTTTATTATTTGACAAAAAAAAAATGAGGATTTTATCTTTATTTAAAGAGATCCAATCCTAATTACAATTTCAACAAACTTGGGATTAGGATTCTAGTAATCCTAGTCCTCTTTCTTAAAACAACTCAATCAAATCACTAACTAATCCTAAATTGACTCCACTCCTAATTTTGAGTCTTAACAATTAATCAAATCTTTACTAAAAAATAACTTGCCACATGTTGCATCAATTAAACTTGACTTGCAAGTCAACACACACACATTCACACCTACACATGGGCACACAACTGATTGCCACATGGCATTTAGTTTGAATTCTCACATAAATTAAAACCCGAATCACCATAGTTCACCACATTTCACTGATTGATCAAAATTTAATGTGAGAATACAACAACAACAAAACCTTTGTCTATACTAAGTGGAGTTGGCTACGTGGATTCATTGTCTTCACCTAGATCTATTTTGAGTCATTTATAGGCTTTAAGTAATGGAGATCATGTTTAATAATTTCCTTTCAACATTACTTTGGCCTTTCCTGCCCCCTCTTAGAAGGTTCAACAATCAACTCTTTACATCTTTACCTTTAGTTTATTTTGAATCAGAAGCAACACTAAAAAAGGTATGTGAATTACGAAGTGTGAAAAGAAATTAAATGTCATGACTTGGAAAAAAAACCCTAGCCTCTCTTACATAGAGAGGTGGGATGGAGTAGAAGCAAGTCCGCTAAGGACACAAAGAACATAACAAAAATAAAAAGACAAAGAAATGTATAACCCTAACACTCCCCGTCAAGTTACAGTGTAAATATCTATCAAGCCCAACTTATTGCATAAAAGTAAATGTCTCTTCTTTGGCAAGGCCTTCACGAGGATGTCAACAAGTTGGAGTTTAGTGGAGAATGAGAAGTTGCAATCTTCCCTTCCATCACTATGTTTCTTATAAAGTGCCAGTCCACAATGTGTTTTGTTCCATCATGAAAGATAGGATTTGAGACAATGTAGGTGGCATACTTATTGACACAAAACATAGGAAGTGGAGTCTATACTTCTATCTCAAGCCTGCAAGAAATGAGATTATCCACATCACCTCATAGGTAGTGTAAGCTATCGTTTTGTACTCAGCCCCAACCCTAGAGCGGGTAACAATAGTCTATTTCTTGTCGCGCCAAGAAGCAAGGTTGCCTCCCAAGAGTAGCATTGTTAGATGGTGGCTTTATGTCTTTTCGTTAATTTTATATTTCTTTATTTCGTGTGGATCATGGTGTTATTTTTCCCACACTTCTTTTATAAAGAGGTGTAAGGCTCCCATAATAAAATGAACAGATTCTATTCTTCCACTTGGTATCAAAGCACCGGTGGCTACCACTAAATCCGTTCCTCCTCTCTCCCTGATCTACATAGGACGTCCTCCTCCATCGGCAGTGCGCTGCTAAACAAGCACAGCAACAGCGTGTGGGTGGCGCTCGATGGAGTGCTCGGCGACAATCCGACACGTTCGAGTGGCACGACGGCGGTGGCCACGGCGGAGCCGTGCATCTGAACGGCATTGAGGGATATGCCTGCACAGCATCAGAGCACAGCAGAGTGTCACAGGGCCATCTTCAGCGACGGGCAGCGGCTCGAGCGATGTCAGATTGTGGCGAGCAACGGCGCAGCACCGTCTACTGCGATGTATGGCGGCCGGAGGCGATGTGAAGCAGGTGTGTTGCTCTTCAGCACAGCAGACACCTAGGCAGAACACCACCCTAGAAGTAGTCCCTTTCTAGGGCTACTTCTCTTCAGATCAAAGGGAGAGAGACACCTAGGTCCCCTTGGGGTCGTCTCAGGTGTTCTCCCCGCACCCGGGCTAGACCAATGCTCATCCAAGGGGGCTTTCCATGAAGATGCAGATCTGAATGCATCGGATTTCAGATCTATTGATGATTCCTAATAGTGGTATGATTTCTCCAAGATCTATGGTCTGATTTTGGGGTGTGTATTCCCCTTTTTTGATGAATGGTTGTGGTGTGTATTCCCCTGTGGTATTGTGTGTGGCTTACGAGGTGTGTATTCCCCGAACATTGATGTTTGGTGCAAGAATTTAGATCTGTGTTCTTGTTTCTCTGGATGTGGTCTGCTTGACATTAATGGCAGAGTATGTGAGTCTGGTGCACCAGGAGCAATACAAGAGCCATCATGGAGCAGGGTGGCTGATCAACTTTGGTGCATCATAGCATCTGTGCGGTGATCAGACCTATTTCGGCTCGCTATAGTCCGTTCCTCCAGGGAGGACCGTACAGGTAGCTAATGGCAGATGCACCCCAGTTAAGGGTAAGGGGAAGGTGTATGTGACTCCTAGTTTGCGGCTGTCTAGAGTGTTGCACATGCCAGTTGAATCACGAAGGATCTCAACTGCAAAGTGATCTTTGATGATGTCGGATGCATTGTTTGGGACAAGCTCACTGGGAGGATTGTTATCAAAGGTCCAGAGGAGAATAGAGTTTATCGCTTGGGACATGAGCCGTTTGTAGGAGTTACTCGATATAGTAGTGAAAATATTCTACAGTGGTATGTTCGTCTTAGTCGCTTGACTCTGGATCGCCTCAAGAGGGTGATACCATATATTTCCCTAGTTGCTACCATACAGTGTGATGCTTGCCAATTAGGTAAGCATCATCGGTCCTCTTTTCCAGCTAGCACATTTCCTGGATCCTTGACATTATTTCAGTTGCTTCATATGGACGTATGGGGACCGAGCAATCCCAGACCGAATGGGACACCGATACTACTTGGTTGTCATAAATGATTTCTTTAGAGCCACTTGGGTGTTCTTGTTGAAGAGCAAGGTAGAGGTTAGATGATGCATAGAGACTTCTTCTGGATATCAGCACACAGTATTCAGCCATAGTGAAAATGGTGTGGACTGATAATGCTCTTGAGTTCTGCAATGCCAAACTTAATGAATTCTACAAGACCCGTGAGATTGTCCACCAGACCACCTGTCCTCACAACTTGCAGCAGAATGGAGTCACAGAGCGGAAGCATAGGCACTTGTTAGATATTGCCCGTACACTGTTGATTCATCACAATGTGCAGCAAAGATACTGGGGGGGACACAGTTCTGACAGCGACCTATCTCATCAATAGGATGCCCAGCTCAATTCTTCATAAGCAAATACCAGTTCTTCTGCATCCAAATGGTGAGTTATTCCATGTGTCTCTCAGGACCTTTAGATGTGTTGCATTCATTCATGTGCCATCATTTGGTCGTGACAAGCTGGCTTCTCGTGCTATCAAGTGTGTATTTTTGGTTTACTTTAAGACACAAAAAGGGTACCATTCTATGATCCTCAGCAGAACAGACATTATGTTAGCATCAATGTGACTTTCCATGAGGACATACCATACTTCTCAGTCACTGGATAAAGGAGCTCTTGTGATAATGTTGCCTTTCTTCCCTTGTTTCGTGTGCAGAGACTTAGGTGTCTGCTTCTCAATCCAGATCTCCAGCTGATGGACAGATGAGCTCCTTTTCCCTGGATGACTTTCAGAGATTGCATAGGTTATTGCGTACCAATCACAGGCACTACACTACATTTCAGAGACCTCCCTCACCAGCAGCTGATGGTTCACAGGTAGTTGAGAGTGTACCTGATGCCAGTGACAGTATGGTTAGACTTGCTTCCCTTGATAGTGCAGATCACCATAATAGTGAGGCCCCTTCTGTAACGACTCAATTAAAGATACCAAATGATTCTGACCTCCTTATTGCCATTAGGAGGGCACCGCGCACTTGTGAGTCCAGATATCGAATTGTAGGAAGTTTGGCTACCGATGGTCTTGCTCCTTAGTTTAACAGCTTCTATCAGGCACTTACAGCGTCACACATTCCGTCTACCTACCAACAGGTCATGCTTAATCCAAATTGGCATCAGGCCATGAAGGATGAGATGGCAGCACTTTGGAGTAAACAAACTTGATATCTCACTTCACTTCCTACCAGCACATGACTAGCTGGCTTCAGATGGGTATTTGCCTTGAAATACAACCTTGATGGATCTATTTCGAGGTATAAAGATAGGTTAGTTGCAAAGGAGTTCACCTAGACATGTGAGGTGGACTTCTTTGATACTTTCTCACTTGTTGCACAGCTTGCCACTATTCGAATACTCATTTCTGTTGCTACTCACAAAGACTGGCTATTACACTAGCTTGATGTGAAGAACGCCTTTCTCTATGGCGATCTTCAGGAGGAGGTTTACATGCAGCAGCCCCCAGGTATCGAGCTGCAGGGGGAGTGTGTGCAGATTTAGAAAGGCAATCTATGGATTGAAGTAGAGTCCAAGGGCCTGGTTCCAGAAGTTTTTAGAGGTGCTTCACCAAATTGGTCTAAGGCACTCTACTTCAGATCGTTCCTTATTTACCAGGAAGACTGATAAGGGGACTGTGGCGCTCTTAGTATACGTCAATGATCTTATCATCACTGGGGATGACAAAGATGGGATAGACGAAGTCAAGAGGCACATATCAGAGAAGTTTGTCATGAAGGATCTGTGACAGTTGAGGTATTTCTTAGGCATTGAGGTTGCGCGTGGTAAGGATGGAGTGGTACTCTCATAAAGGAAGTATGCACTTGATCTTCAGGAGAATGGCATGTTAGCAGTTAAGGCTGCAAATATTCCCATGGATCCCAAGGTCCATTTATATAATGAGAGATTTGAGATGGCTGAGAGTAGGGCCTACAGACAGCTAGTAGGTAAGCTTCTTTATCTCACCATCACTCGTTCAAACTTATCTTTGTCTGTTGGTAGGCTTAGCCAGTTTATAGATAAGCCAACTAGGCAGCACTGGGAGGCTACAATGCAGGTGCTTAGGTACGTGAGGAAAACACCAGGATGAGGATTATTGTTCCGTAAGGGAACACCCATGGGGATTGTCACATACTCTGATGCTAATTATGCTGGTTGTGCAGGAGATAGAAAATCTACCATAGGATTTTGCACCTTTGTTGTAGGCAATGTGGTTACGTGAAGGAGCAAGAAGCAAGCAATTGTATCTAGACCAGTGCAGAGTCAGAGTACAAGGCCATGACCCAGACAACCGCTGAGATGGTCTAGGTCAAGTCAGTTCTAACAAATCTTCCTGTTCCTATGGATAGTTCTATGGAGATGCGGTGTGACAACAAAGCAGCGACCTATATTGTCAATAACCTTATGTTTCACAAGAGAACAAAGCATGTAGAGATTGACTGCCACTACACTCAGGATCTCATTCAGCGTGAGACATTACATACCACAAGTGCCACTTCTAAGGAGCAGGCTGCAGATGTCTTCACAAAGCCCCTGGCGAAATCTGCCTTTGAGGCATGTTGTTCCAAGATGAGCATGATAGACATTCTTACTCTAGCTTGAGGGGGAGTATTAGATGGTGGCTTTATGTCTTTTCGTTTATCTTATATTTCTTTATTTCTAATGAATCATGGTGTTATTTTTCCCACACCTCTTCTCTTATAAAGAGGTGTAGGACTCCCATAATAAAATGAACGAATTCTATTCTTCCACTAGCATAACCAATAGTAGAGCTCCTGTCTTCAACCAACCTGACATAGTCAACATCAGAGTATGAAAATATATCAAGATGCCCATTGTTTCTATAGTATAGACCATTGCCAGGAGTCTCCTTCAAGTACTTCAGAATGAGGCATAGATCATTCCAATGAGTGTACTGTGGTCTACCCATGAAATGGCTGGCTCTACCAACTACAAAACTAATATATGGCCATGTAATGGTGAGATACAATAGTTTGCAAACTATGCTCTTATACCTATGAACATCCTTAAAGGGAGGATCATCAGTCTCTCCATGTCGCTTTGGCTACTTAACAGGTATAGCAGATGGCTTGGTACCTAGAAGTCCTACATCCTCAAGAATCTCCAACGTGCACTTCCCTTGAGCTAGTGCCAGGCCATTATCCTACCTAGCTGCCTCTATCCCTAGGAAGTATCTCGACTTGCCCAGATCTTTGGTAACAAAGGCCTTCTGCAAGGTGTTTGCCTCCTAAATACCAACTTTGTCATCTTTAGTCAAGATCATATTATCAACATATACAACTAAGATTACAACCCTAGTGATGGTCAGCTCGATGAAAATAGAATGGCAAGATGCAGATTTCCTAAATCCAATGTTCATGACCATTGTACTTAACCTATCAAACCAGGATTGAGGGCTCTACTTAAGCTCGTATATAGCCTTTTTCAGCTTACATACAAGCTCCCCCCAACCTCATAACCAGGAGGCTGTCGTACATACACCTCCTCAGTTAGGTCTCCATAAAAGAAAGCATTCTTAATATCCAACTAGAATAGAGGCTAGTTCCTATTGACTGCAATAGATAAGAAAATATGTATAGACAAGGCTAATGCCATAAGAAAGCATGTCTTGAAATAGCGAATGTCATACGTTTGGGTGAATCCCTTTGCCACTAATCGAGCCTTGAATCTATCAAGAGTACCATCTACAACATACTTGACTGTGTATACCCACTTGCGATCAGCAAGCTTAGCTCTAGGGGAACATAGCACAAGCTCCCACCTACCTCGAGTAGTTAGGACCTTGACTAAACCCATTTCTACAGCCATTAACACCTTCCACTATGGATCCTGAGATGCCTGCAAATAGTCATGGTGTATTACGGTGTTAAGCAATGCTTAGGAGAACTACTTTAAAGAATGGTCCAAATGCACAATGGGTGTATAGTGAGAATAGGATGTAGCGTGTAAGATCGAACAAATTTTCGAAGATCAATTAGTATATCATCAGTAGCATCACGACTATGTGTCTAAGGTTCCCTCTTTGAACTATCTTCTGGTAGAGGAACCAACATAGTAGGTAATGGAAGGAGAGAGTGTTCACGGTCTCGTCTGTGGTATATCTGTGATTAACAAAGTACTAGCTCGATATTGGTTCCTTCTTCAAAGAAGAACGGGACCTTCTTGAAAAAGGTAGCATATGTTGTAACTATGTATCGACGGCTTTGTGAATCATAGCATCGATACCCTTTTTGAGTTCGTGAATAGCCAAGAAAAATGCATTTAACAGTCCATGGAGAGAACTTATCCTACTAGCCAAAGGCATGTACAAACAAAACAAGTAGAGCCAAATATCTGTAGTAGCAAGGCAAACGAATGATCAAAGTCAAGATGCAAGAGTTGGAAGGGGATCTCCCCATGTACTACTAACAAGGGGATCCAGTTAATTAAGTATGTAGCAATGAGTACCGCATTTCTCCAGAACTGCTTGGGCACCTTCATGAAGACCCAAAGTGCCCTTGCAATGTCCAATAGGTGCCTCAATTTCCTCTTAGCAATGCCTATATGATGTCTGATGTAAAGTACCATTGGATATGAAGAACTGTAGCTCTTTTTGCATTAACTCCCATGCATTGTCACTATGAAAGATCGAAATGGAACAACATAGACATTTTACACCTCTACGAAGAATCATCTCACTAAATGATCTTTGACCAATCCTTCATAAAGAAGACCTAAGTGGACCAACTATAATCATCCACAAAAACAAGTAAATATCTATGACCTCCTGTACTGCTAACTTGTGAAGGCCCCCAAACATCATCATGAACTAGGTGAAATGGTGATGTGCTTCATGCTTCAACTCATCGAGGAAAGGTAGAGCGGTAGTGCTTGCCTAGCTGACAAGCTTCGTAGTCAAATCTGGCAGAGGTAGGCAGCTTTGGGAACATCTGATGCATCTTCCCAAAAGAAGGGTGACTAAGACAGCGATGCCAAAGCAATGGGTCAATAAAGATGGAGATGGCTTTGACAAAGAGAAATGACATGTCTAGATAATAAAGGTCATTCTTCTCATAGCCGCCACCAATAATCTGACTAATCTTATCTTCAATATAGCAATGATGCTCATCAAATACAACACAACTTAGGTCCTTGCATAATCTGCTAATTGGCCGGAGACTCATGGGGACTCTAGCATGTAATGGACCTTGAATAGCCGTACTTGAGATGAGAACTGGAGGTCACCAACTGTAGGCACCAATGAACTAGTACCATTAGCCACTTTTATCAAAGTGACTCATCTAACAGATCTAGTTTGACTCAGAGAATCAACCTTCTAATGAGATAGGTAGATGCACCCGAATCTATCACCTACTATCTGAGAACAACAGGTGTCAAATGCGCATGTACATCGAGACAATCAACCTTGTAGGAAGTAGCAGATGTATCCCCATCGAGGATCGAAGAAAAAGGTAGATAGTAGCAGGCAATGAAGATCACAGTGTAAATAACTATGAGAAGACAAGCAGGTAAGGAGAAGTGATCCCAAAGTAGGAACAATTGTGCAAAAGACATAGTCGTCAAGATGTGGAAATCAATGCATGAGACAATCATAACCGATGGAAATCTAAAGTGCATGGAAATGACTTGCACGTACGCCTACTCGCACACTAGGGCATGTCACACGGCACTAGGATATACATGACAAGGCCCTCAGGCATGCGCTATGGCACAAACTGCACCCAAGATGACGCAGCAGGGCCAATGGTGACACTGATCAATGGTGTTGTTAGTTGGCAGAACTATTGTTCGATGGTGGTGTCGATGCTGCTACCAATCACTGGTGGTGCCGGTGGCGTCGAGATCATAAAGATCAATCCTCTAGATCAACGATCGAAAGAGAGAAGAATATTTGGTGGTATTTAGTGGGATATTGAAATGCCAATCTAGGAATGCTGCTTTGATACCATGTAAGCAGAAATGAAATGTCATAACTTAGAAAAGAAACCCTAGCTTCACTTATATAGAGAGGTAAGATGGAGAAATTACAAGCAAGTTCACTAAGCACACTAAGAACATAACAAAAACAAAAAGTAAAGAAATATAACATGAAGTTATTCTCCTTACATGATGCAATCAATAATCATTATCATCTACAATTCTTGAGGTACTAGTTATACCCAATAAGAGTCATCTCTCTCAATAATGTGATATGAGTAGCGATGCAAATGGGTCGGGTTCTAGTCGGGTTTGGCTAAACCCATACCCATACCCAAAACTTGCATCCCTTCGTATGAGTAAATGCATCCCACTTATATTTATGTCACAAAAGGCCCCTTAAGTAGCTAGGGAACTCAAGCATCAAACATGCATTCCGCAATTTCCCACAACCCATGAAATCTGGACAAATGCCCAGCTTCTCTCAAATCGCAGCTGGATAAAAATGGTTTATACATGGTAAGAGAAGAAACAACCTTGAGAAGTTACTCAATGAGACACTTTCTTGCCTTTTTTCTCAAATCAATTTCTTGAAGGATCATCTTGGTGAGCATCTCAAGGGGTTGTCTTGCTTGATGCTAAAGACTTGGAAGAGAGAAGATGGAGATGAAGAGATAAAGCAGGTAGATAATCAAAGAAAATGAGACACCACCTGATCCATCTAGATAACTAGAGAAAATAGCTCATCCTTGGAAGAGTGGATCCCATGACATTGTGCTCTGTGGTTGGCAATAACCGTATCAAGCTAGAAGCAAGAAGAGGCACGAGTCTACTCAACTTGCAGTATCTCACTAAATGCTAAGAGGGATCTAACCGAATCTTTCGTGATAATGAATCAAACTTCTTACACTCTGTAAGAGATATATTAACTTATTCTACTGACTACTTAAAGGAAAACAACAAATCCTCACTGCTTACTGCCTTGATAGCAATTTTTTTCCTGCTGAACTGTTTTTGCAATTACCCTTTTCATCCCACCTGCTACAAAAGGCTAATTCTTAGATGCTGGCTAGCTGTGGGCTCTGAAGAACATCTCAACCTCGAGCCTTCTGTGTTAAGTTTTAGGCTCATTTTTTAATTGCAAATCTGCATTTCTCTTTGTTTTAATCTTTCTTGGTCTGTAATTTTTGGAAATTTTCTCCATTTCCCTCGTGGAGCTGCAGTCTGCAAATGCTGCCTGTTTTGCCTACTCAGATGAATGAAATGAGTCTTTGGATTTTGCTCCAAAAAGAAAAAACAATAAAAAAATGAAGCTCTGGCGAAAAGCACCAAATTTCACTTTGTAACTTCAAGTAGGTAGCGTGATTCTTGATTGATCAGTAGGTAGTGGATTTTGCAGAGGATACTCTTGTCTTTGTAGAAGGATCTGGTTTGGAAGCGAGGAGGCTGCACCTGTTGCTTGAGACTTTTGGTCAGGCGTCAAGGTTGCAGATTAATTTTTCTAAATCCACTTTTCTCCCTTTGCACATGTCGGCTGACAAGGCTGCCAGCTATAGGACTACACTCCATATTATAGAGGGAGCCTTTCCCATACCCTAGCTTAGTATCTTGGACTCATGCTTTCTAACAAATAGATTTCTACACAAGAGTGGTTGCCTCTCAGTCAGAGGATGGAGAGGAGATTAGTTAGGTGGGCGTCGAAGGTGTTATCCAGAGGTAGCAGATTGGTGCTTTTGAAGGCGGTGCTTGTAGCTTCACCTTCCTACTTTATCTCTATCTTCAAGTTACCGTAGAAGGTTGAGATGAAGATATCCAGGTTGATAAAAGATTTTTTCTGAACTAAGTATGGCTCATCAGGGAGGGTGCAGGACTAGTGGCGTGAGATGAGATGTGTAGACCTAAGAAAGGAGGTTTAGGAGATCTCGTTGCCATGAATGATAGTTTTCTTGCCAGATGGATAAACAGATTTCTTGGTCGTAGACAGGATCTCTTAGGGCAAATTCTAGAGGTGTCCTATGGTTCAAGGATGAATTGCGATTGGTTGGCTGAGACCTTACATGGAACCTCACACTTTATTAGAGGCCTAGCATTTGTAGTATCGAAGTTGCAGTGTTTCTTTTCACCTTATGTTGGCGCTAAAGCTATGTTCCATTTTTGGATGGATGATTGGATAGGTCAGGGGAGGCTAAAAGATAGGTTTCTAAGATCGTTTGCATTAGCTTATAAGGGGTGTTGGTGGGCAATTGCTGGGATGGGTCTTGGTGCCCCTCTTTCAAAGGAAATCTGTTAATTCAGAGGATTCTGGATATATAGCTTATGCTTCATGAGTTGGAGGGTTAGTAGATTGAGGGGGGCAATGATTTAAATGTCGTTGGCATGCCGTCAAAATGGCAGTTTTTGCAATAGGACCACATCGACATGTATTATATGTCAACATGCAGGTGTTTTGCCGGCATGCTGCTGGCATGTTGCTGCTCCTGTTGCTACTATATTGTTGCTACTACATAGGTTATGTATCAACATATCACATATGAAGAAAAAGATAGGATTTAGGGCTTAAATGAAAATAGTTATCCATTGAAATAGTTATTTTTAAAATTCTAATTATTTTTACTACTTTTACCATTTTTATCGGTATACTGGCGAAATGCACATTTGAAAATTTATCAAATGACGTCGAAATCGACGTTTTGAACCTTAGAGGGGGGGGTGTGGATTCTTTTGTTTGGGATAGGGTTGATTATTTGGTGTGAGAGGCTTATAAGAGGCTAACAACCCTAGGACCGATGGTGGACATTGACCTCATTAAAGATTGTAGCCAGATCTAGATGACAGGTTGTCCTTTGAAGAGTAAGATTTTCACATGGCTGCTTAGAAAGGGATGCTTGGTGACAAGGATGTGAAGGGCAAGATGGGCACTGGGGTAGAGCAACGGTATTCTCTTTGTGGAGAGGAAGATGAAGACATCAACCATCTATTTTTTGCTTGTCCACTCTCAACGCAAATTTGGAGTCAATTTAATATTAGTTCGATATCACACTCTAGCAATGGAGATTTCTAGAGCTCTTTCAAGAGAGGAGAATGGCAAGTGGGATTAAATACTTTTCGGTTCAAGAAGGAGAAGGTAAAGGTTTTAGCAGTGTTATGGGGCATTTGGCTTGGAAGAAATGCAGCTATTTTCAGGGGACAACACCCTACTTTGAGAATTTCATTTCTTGTATTTCTTCTATGATGAATTTTTGGGAGAACTCTTTGTAATTTTTTAGCTGATACTGCATCTTCACCCTGATTAATTGAATCTGGGTGGTTATCAACTAGATAATCACCCTTCCTCTTTTCAATATATATACTGAAATGTATTTTTACCTGGGATATATAGAGAACAAATTTTAACAATGCCCAATAGCACTGAAACTCTCTTCAAGAGATGAAGGGACAAGTCCAGATTACCCAGGAAGGTCAGCAACAAGGCTAGGGGAACATGGAAATGGTGGCATTTAATCTAATCCGCATGCCCATGGGACAGGCACTGCAAGAAAGAAGCAACTCTAGAAGGCATGATGCAGTCTTCAATCACACAACATAGCTGCCACTTGTAGAGTTTTTTGTTCAATCGTGGTGCTTGGGTCCTCCTGCCACTTAAACAACAACTTCACTTAATGTGTGCCACCTTTAACTCCTTCAAGAAAAAGAAAAATGCATACCACCTTCGAGATGATAGTAGAAGGCCCAAAATGGAGACCCAGATCATGTGAACAAAGGGACCCTGTTCGTTGCTCCTTTGCCAGCATTTGCCACTATGCGGGCACAGATACCACCATGCTTCCATCAGAAAGGATGCCCATGTTACTTCATAAGATTGTGTAAAAATGCTAGTGTCATTGGTGTGAGCTCGGAGGAGGGTGAGAGTTTAATGGACACCAAGACAGTCATGTCAGAGAGAAGCATGAGAGCTTGCTGCTGCTACATTCTAGCAAATTGCAAAATCATGAGTCCAAGGAGAAGGGAGTGATGTGGGATATCACTCTGATGATGTGAAAAATGAGGCAAATGTGGCCTGCTCAAAAGGATGATGATAGGTTGGTTTGAGTTAACCAGAACTTAAAGAAAGGCACAGAAGGAACAACAATGTGATTGAACTAGGGGCTAAAGAACCATGGTTGTTGAGGGTTTCTCCCAAATTAGGCTTGGGATAATATCGTTTCCTTGTCATGATGATAAGTTGCATGCTGCTTTGAGATAAATAACGGCTTTCTGCTCAAGATGGTGGCACCACCAATGGGAGGTGCACAAGATGGACCAACCAGGCTGGCAAGCAGCAGGCCCACTTTTCACACAACCGGGTTTCCTCATCAAGCTTTCTACCCAAATCATGTGCAAGGTGTTGTGGTCAGAGGATTGCTGCCTATGGGCAGGACAGGATAGTGGTTGGGTAATTCTTGGAATATTTTGACTAAATGGACCAAATTTAAAACCTCAAAATAAACTGTGGATCCATTTGGCCAAGTTGGAAGTCCAGGGGCACATGAATGGCACCCCATTCTTAAAGCTGGCACACTGGAGATTCAAACACCAACTCAATCAGATCATTTACAAATTCGACTTCTTGGTTCTAAAGAAATAGGCTTATTTGAAGGTAAAACAGTAGTTTAGATAGTACTTTTATTCATTGCCACGCTCATAATTTCTAAATTACATCATATTTGCATACGCAGGGTAAATTAAAGATGCATCTCATAGCAATAATCATTTTGGTTAGAAATATTTGTAAGTAAACATGATCAACAAACATGTGTGATTAAAAATGTATCAATCTACAAAAAAAAGCAGAATGTCTTCCTTCCAAGATAAGCAAAAACATCCTTCTGGCAATTTTCACCATAGAACCAAGAAAATAACTGGAAACCAGGCAGCTTGGTCACAATTGCACCTCTTGGCTTGAATCCATGTAGGTTCTAAGAACTAGAAAAATGTAAAAGCTCTTGATGTCAGAGTTTCATAGGAAACTGATATAAATGTGGTTGAATAGTGCTACCAATTAGCTTTAAGGTAATATTGATGAAAAGGAAGTAATAGTCCATTTCTATGGGCTTCTCCCCTCATTCTCTGGTTTGAAGAAATTACAAACAAGCTCCATGTTGACGACAGATATCCATGGACAACTAAAATTTCATAATGATTTTGCTGCAAAAGTGCCAATTCTGGAATTCTGAGAGGATAAAGAACAGTGTTTCTGTACCAGGTTTTTCCAGAATCTAGTTTTCAGAAAATTAAGTTACATAATTGCATTGGTTTTGTCTTGTCTGGAATGACCATGATAATTAGATTCAAGGGTATTGAATTGTAATTAAAATATACCAAATTAGAGTTAACAGGCAGTCATTGCTTTTACAAGTCATGTTCTGTTGGTCTTATCCCCTAAAAGGCCATAGGACTTACGAGCTAGTTGATTATTGTTTTAAGTCCTAAGGCAGCATTTGGAAATGAAATTAGTTGTAACCGGGATGAACTAGTGGGTAGAATAAGTGGGTTAAAAAGTTTGGAAAAAATTGTTTTAAGAATAGTGCATGGAAATCCGCAAACCCAACCTTATCCCCCTCCTTAACAAACAAAAAGAAAGACCATTGGCACTCTAAATGGGGCCTAAAAGAATGTTAGCATAAACTTGACGAAATGTTATAATGGTGAAATTAATATAAGAGGTTTTTACATAGATGCCACCTTAAAGATGCAAAACTACAAGCTTGCTATTGTGTTTCAATATTTAATTGAATGCCACTAAAACGTTGCGTCATATAATGTAATTACCACTGTCTTAACACCGTCAAAGATGACATTTTTTAACCTAACAACAACAACAACAACAACAACAACAACAACCAAGCATTTTTCCACACTAAGTGGGGTCAGCTATATGGATTCTTTGCCTCCACACAGATTGATTTTCAACAATTTCAGAACTTAAATTAAAGTAATTGAGGACATGCTTAATAGTTTCCTTCCAACACTTGTTTGGTCTTCCTCACCCCCTTTTAGCAGATTCAGCCTCCAACTTCTCGCATCTCCTAACTAGAGCATCTAGTGGCCTTCTTTGTAAATGTCCAAACCACCTTAAACGTGACTCTCATTTTATTCTCTATCAGTGCCACCCTAACCATTTTTCTAATAATCTCATTTGAAATACGATCATTTCTTGTATGGCTACACATCCATCTAAACATCTTTATTTCTACCACAGACATCTTCTGTACATGCCTATAGTTGATAGCCCAACATTCAGAACCATACAACATGCCTACAAGCATCTCAACATTTTCGAACCTAAAAGTAATAAAATTTTACTTTTCTAATCCTAAGTTATATTGTTTTTTACTTCTTTCCTTCAACCTCCCCATCAACCTTCCTCTTCCCTTGTCCTTCCACTTCGCCGTCATCCGTCACCTCTACCTCTGCCCTTAACCTCCACGTACTTGCCCCTTGCCTCTACCCCTCATCTCCACCTTACTCCCACCCCTCCCTTTTGCCTTTCTATGCCTTCCTCTTGTCTCCCTCCTTGTCCTCCACCATCCTCCACCACTACATGTAACTCCCTTGCCCATCACCACATCTCGACCAAACTCATTGTTGGTTAACCCTTGATGCCATTGAGGCCTCTTGCAGCAACCACTCCATGCCTGCCTTTCTACCACGTCTATTAGGATCATAGCAGCATTGTCCACCTTTGCACTACCCATCTCACATTCCCCCACCAGCCTGCCCCCACCTCCTTGATGAGCATTCTTCACATCGCCTTTCCTTCATCCTCGCCACCCTAACAAGCCCTACCTGATCTCACCTTTTTCTCCTTGTCAAAGTTCATAGAATACAAAACCCCATCCTTCTTGCCATGAAATCCTCTTGTTGTTGAATAGCAGGATGAGCATGCCTCGATGCAATGCATCTGTTAGAGGCAGCAACACCTTTTGTTAATCCATTTCCCTTGCAATACTTCTAATCGGTCATTGTGTCCCTTGAGCATCTCTCACTTCTTCCAGTCCATCCTTCTACACCTCTTGGACTTCATGTTCAGCTTCCCTCCCATGAAGAATTGCAGACCTAGATAGAATTTTGTGTAGAACAGAACAAAGGACCCAATCCCGAGGAGCAGATCGAGGGGGATTGACCAATCAGATGAGGTGCTTGTAGATCAGAGCCTATCAGTGTAGTTCCTGACACTACCTCTGCATGAAGAAAGACAATTGAGTCATCACTAATGCCAATCCTTGGGATCTGAAGGTGCTATATGCCTATGCAACTCCTGTTGTGGTGTAAATCCAAGTCATAAATGTTATCAATGCAATTTAGTTGGGTGATACTGTTGAGGGCAAAGGAAGAGCACCATTAATGGCAGATAGTCTTGGAAGAAAGAGAACCCATCAGAGCATATAAGCTTTCAATGTGGCTCAGGGGCATTGGAGGTGCCAAACCCAAAACCTAGATTGGACCCAATTGCTTCTTCTCCCCTTCCACACTCACCTTACTAATGAGAATGAAGGATCTATCATGGACTTGGTGATCACCTTTGCGATGCTCCCTAAGGATATGTTCAAAAGGTTTGCAATTGAGTTCAACTCAGGGATTACGCCACTACATTCCACCAGGGCGAAGGAGGTGGAGAAGATGGGTGGGTGGAGGAAGAAAGAAGGTGGAGGGAGAGGTGGAAAGAAAGAAGGGATATAAAAATAGATAATGTACGGATAAAAAGCAAAATTTCCTTACTTTTAGATCTACCACATTTATCTTTAATAACATTAACCAACAAAGTAGCAATTGTGTAAATGGAGTAATTTTTGGGATGGCATTTAAATAAATGTTGAAAAGCCCTTAATATAATTTCGCTTGTTTATGGTGGCATCTATATAAAAACTCCTTGATATAAATACGGAATAATTTTTTTTTTTAATGAATTCACCTCAGAGCAAGAGTTGAGAATAGGCAGCTCAGGCTGACAAAGAAACTGTAAATCTTTTACCTTGACAATCTATGATCATGACCACGAAATGTCAACATGTGGCGAAAACGATTTAGATTAGACGAATGGCTCTTTCAAATGGGTGGAACATCCAGAATGCGATGGTGAGATCGATAAAATAGAAGAGGCAAGATCAAAGATGTAGTGCAATTTTTTTCGAGAAAGGGCAAAGCGCAACATGTTGATTGTTTTGGACCTTTGGTTGCAAGGTAAGTTGCAACCAGCAGAATAAGTAGAAAAAAGGTGCTTGGTTAGATAGTGGAATAAGTAGCGGGTTGGATATAATAGATAAGTGCAAGTGTGAGAAGCATGCATATTGGTTGGAATGGAATAAATAGGATGTCTGTATGTGATAGGCAGATGGGTATTCTGTGAGAGGGTATTATTTAATTGAATGCTTGGTTGGATGCTAGAATAAATAGTGGACTGATTGCGATAGGTCAATGGTTGCACAGGAATCTGGTCACCATGTCATTCCAGATTCCCATCATGGTGGCACCGTAGCAGTTATCCCCACCCAAGGGGGGCATCCTGCTGGGATATTCCGATGGCCAATGCAGCCTTAGTTTTTCATCATTCAGTTTCATGTAATGGACAGGGGATTCTCTTTCTTTTCTTTTCTTTCTTTTTTTCTTTGTTCCTGCTTTGAGGACGATGATTTCAATTCTATTGTGTTCTACATTATATTGCTGAGGCATCAGAGCAATCTTGTAATGGGAGAGGTTTCTACTTGGCTTCTTTTTAAGTACTGAAATGTATGCTTCCATTGAATTTGGATGACCCCAGAAGTTGTTTAACAAAGCTCACAAGAACATGCCTACCCTGGCTAACCTTGCTTCCTTGGATTGACCAGTTGAAACCGCTGTCTTAAGGAGACCCTGAGCCTGACATCAAAATGCTAGTAGTTAGTTTTAAACCATCAAATCCTTCTTCAAGCTTCAATAAATTCAAAAGATGAGAAACTGAAGAGTATTTACCTCATCAAGTTGTTCCTGTACTATTGTGGGAGAAGTATTATGCTTCTGCTCATTATTTTGATCCAAGCTTGGTGAAGGCTCTGCAGGTGAACTAGAATCATTTGCGTGTGAACTGTTGATGCTCTTAGCTTCATCAACCACTTGAGATCCTGTAATCTCCTCACCAATTTTTACGTTTGAATCATTAGTTGTTTGATTGGCTTCAGCATTGGTAATGGCAGAATGCTCCCCATTTATAACTTGATCGTCTGTACCAACTACAGCTAAAGAGGAAGGCTTTTCAATGCCATCTTTATAGAGTTTGGATTTGGACTCACTGTTTACAGGTACAGCAATTTCCATACTGTTCTCTGCAGCTGCAGGGCCATCATCACTGCGATCTATTTCTATATCCTTTTGTGGCACCTCAGAAGACAAAGCTTTCGGTTTTACTGAATCTTGATTGGTATCAGAAACAGGTTCTGAGCTCAGATCTTTCATTAGAATAGGAAAATTTGCTGAAATTTCAGGTGGTGCATCCTGAGTTTTGTCATTTGTGGCATTGGATAGTGACGTTTCAGTGCTGCCTTGATCTCGACCAGATGTGGTAGGCTTTGAAAGATCAGTACTGGATCGTCTTGTCAGAATCTGCATAGAAGAGACAATAACATTTGATGACAAGGACAAACTTTCAATATAATAAGTTCCAATTCCGCACTTCTGTAACCACAGACCTTGTCCTTCGGTTTTGATCTTGTGGATTGAGTTTCTTGCCCTTTTGATGCTTGTTACAAAAGCCAAAATATTGAAAATAGTGAGCAGCTCCTCATGCAAAAGATGGTAAAGATTTAAATACCTTGGACTCATATACCATGTGCTTTGATAACCTTAATATGCAAAGAGAAGGATGGAATCCAAGTACCAGATTGCTGTAACTCAGGCTGCTCCTCGGACAACTCACTGGCTACAAGCTTTGCTCTGCGATCAACCACTTCAAACAAGTCTGCCACAAGTTACTGAGAAGTTAGCTTCTCAACAACAATTTTGGATTCACTAACGATAAATTCACATGGATTTATTTGTTTAATATTTAAAAGAATTAAATCATTGGCTCTAGAAATATGGTTCTGAAGAAGAGAAGATTGTTTGAAGGACAGAAAGAACCAGAGGCACTTTGGATTATTTGCATTTAATTTGATGGTCAGAGGTGAATTGAAAGGTATGCAGGGTATAAGGATTCCTAGTGAAAATAGAACATGCATTTATTGACGATTTGTTTGTTTCTTTGATTGGAGTCATAACCATTAGATGAGGAGAAAACAGACTACTGAGCAGGCCATAGTCATTTCTACGAGAGACAATAGGATCTGAAAATGTGGTTACAGAAAGACTGGATCATCAGCAACAGAGTCATAGTTGGTATGCTGATGATTAGAAGGCAGCGCAACATGCCTGTCATCTCTCTCTCTCTCTCTCTCTCTCTCTCTCTCTCAATCCTCTAAAAATACCTGCTTGAGCCTCACTGCCTTCCACCTTGCTGACAAGACAAACTATTGCGATCGCCAAGGAGGCCTTTTGCACAGACATGGTCCAGGTCATTCGATTGATCTTCTGCATCCATCACCAACATAGAAGATCCCTTCCATCACAGCACAATGTGAGGTGGAATGACGTCCTCCTTTACCACCCCAATCCAGGCAGAGATTCAATGAAGGTCCTTCAACCAAACATTCGGGATCATGCAACCTGAGGCAATTATTGAGGTTGCCAAAAGCAAGGGAGTGGATCTCTCAAAAAGGAAGTATGTCACTAAGTTGTCACAAGAAACAGGTATGCTATGAGCTAAGCCAGCATCCATTTTGATGGAACCTAAGATGCAGTCCATAAACTTGATTGATGCTGAGCAGTATTAAGCTCCAGAGGAAAGCCATTTATCTCATTGTTACTAGGCTTAATATCTCCCTTATTGCTGGGAGGATAAGCCAACTAAGGTGAAACTCACAGAAACACATTAGGATACTTCCATGATGGTCATCTAATATCTCAAGTCCTTGCTAGAGGAAAAATCTTTAATTCATTAAGGGGTGGTTGCTTATATCAGTGCAGATAATGCAGAATATTTAGTTGATAGGGAATCTACAAATGGATTCTACATATTCTTTAGCAGAAATTTAGGCACACAAAGGAGCTAGAAGCAACTAGTTATGCCTAGATCCAGTGGAAAGTCAGAATACAGAACTGTTGCTTAAACCATCAATAATTGAAGATGCATGAAATTGTAACACACGGATTTGCACATTTAGATTACCTCACCCATGGAGATGAGTTGAGACAATCAAGTAGCTGCTTTCATTTCCAACACTCTGATGTTTGATGAATAGACAAAGCATGCTTAAGTTGACTATCATTAATACCAAACAACTGACTCAGAAGGGTCATATTATCACTTCTACTGTTTCATCAAAGGACCAAGTTGCCAAATGCCAAGCCTCCACCACGTCTTCAGTTTGTTTGGTGTCTATGTAAGGTAAGCTTGTTGGATATATATCCGATAGTTTGAGGGAGAGTTGACAGATTTAGTTCTATTGACATTTACATTAGGTACTTCTACTTCGTTTCTTATTTCTAAATGGACACACTGTAACTCCCACCTAATCCTCTAGGTCGAGGGAAGAGAAAATTATTCTTTTTTTTTGTGAAAAGGGGAAGAGAAAATTCTCAAGCATGCAATTATGCAGTCCATTTAATTGGTGAAGAAAGATGCTCACTCTAGAGGATAAATATATGAGACAGTCATTTTGTTGGATTTCAGTGAATTGAATATGATGGATCTTTGGCTAATAATTGATTGATAAAGTAGGATGGTATTCGTGGCAAACATCAATGGATTGCTTATCCTTTAAAAAAAAAGAACCATGCTTCAAAATATAATGGGTTGTACAATTGAAAAACATAAAAAATGCAAGGATATGACTGCAAAAATTCAACATCAAGAAGAATGTAACTTAAATTCCAACAAATTTACAAGTATTTTAATAGGTCATAAGTCAACGAGCCTGGTCATTTATATAAAACAGTCCTATTTATGTTAGAGGCTGGCCAAAAGAGACGAATGTGGTGCCCATTTAAATATCTAGATGAAACACGGCAATGTTCCAAGCCAATGATAGACAGAAGCGATATGCTTAAAATGGCATACCAATGCAAGTCATTTTTAAGGGGGGATACTAATGCAAGTCATGATGATAATGACAAATGAAAAAAACCAACTAAATACATGGCTCACATTCACAATTTTACAAGACTAGATGGTGATAGGAATTAAGTCATAGGATGTGCAATGCACATGCATTCCAAATCAAACAGGCAGTGACCAAGCTAGATCATCAATCAGAAAGTTGTCACTAAAAGCATAACCAAAAACCCCATTTAGCAGACCCAACTCTAAGGAAGCTTTTGGCTTTAGGATAACCCCTTGAGTTATACCAAGTTTGCAGCATATTGGCTGTAATTTTTTTAAGAGGCACGGCATAGTGACTATAGTTTTCAAAAGCAATTTTACATTCATGCCTCTAGATACATACCAAATCACATCTATACCCCTCTATGCTTCATTATTACATCCATACTGCTGTAAACTTGCATCCCATAACAATTATACCCCCAAGTGAAGTCTCCATTAAATTTGAGGGGATATTCCCTCGAATATTCCCTATCAGTCATTAAAGTTATCAGTGTAAAATTTAAAAATTACATCAGACCTCTATTAATGTTTTGAAATTACATCAATACCCTTATGTACGTTTTTTTTTGTTTCCTCTTGTTTCTTCTTCCTCCTCTCCTCCCCTTCTTCCTCCTCACAAACTTGGATCACACCTCTCATCGAAAGCCACAAGAGCAACGGTAACCTCAAGATCATCCCCAAAGACTGCCCTCCTCCTCCTTCCTAGACCCCAGCCGTCACACACCACCCCTCCTCCTCCCCAGCTATTGCCCTTCCTCCTCCCTCCTTACCAACCACCATTGCCCCACCTCCTCCCTCCTCAACCATCACCTCCCTCCTTCCTCCTCTCCTCTCTCTCTCCTTTTCGGGAGAAAATTTTTATTTTTTAGGGAATTTGGATGTAATTGGGAAAGTTTCATGGGACAAGGATGTAAAATCTCAATTTTTTTTGTTAACTTTTTTTTATTAACTATTGTAGAGAATCATACATTAATCATAGTTACCATCATTTATCATTAGATGTAATACCAATGGCATATATGTATAACGATGCAAGTTTGTAGGGATATGGATGTAATAATGAAATATTCAGGGATGCAGATGTAATTAGGTATGTTTCTAGAAGCATGAATGTAAAAATTATTTTCCAAAAAATACAAATGGGAGAAAAATTCATCCCGTAGGTTACAAGATATTTTATATGAAACATTATTTACTCCACCATTCAACCCATCAAAATTGAATAATACTAGCTTATAATACATCCATTTGCCTAGTATATTCAACCCACTATTTATTCCACTACCAAACTAAAAAAAATTTATCCACTTATCCCGCCCCAGCTTATCCAAAGTACAACCTATCGCACTGCAGAATGCTACCTAAAGAAGTAGACCAAGGAACAGAGGCTCTATGCAAAGCAATAGGGCTCCACCCTTGCACTCTCATACAAATATGCAACATTCAAAAGACACCTTTCCGTGCTTGTAATGATGACCAAAACATCCACCTAGAATGTCCAAGGCCAAGTTGATACTAATTGTTTGTGTGGGAATCGGTCAAACTAATTACTTGTGTGCCTTGGTTGCCATCCTTGACATTAATACAACAATTTCTCAAGGGGACTCTCGTTGGGGTTATTAAAAGTTACTAAGTTTAGTCAATTATAAGTTTGCTTTATTTAGATTAAGAGTTCTAGTTTATCTCTGTTAGCATGAGAATAAAGTCACGCGGCAAGTGCCACATGTAACAGCAATCCTTGGCCACGTGGCACAATCTAGTTGGTGGGCCCACTATGTGAGTGCGTGATATATGTGTATATGTGTGTGTGTTAGGAAAATTGATTTAGGTTTAGTCATTTTCTAAATATGTTTTGTACCACTTGTGGCTAATTTATTAAGTCCTTATTTAGAGATTTAATTGTTTTAGGAAATAGGATTAGTGATTTGTTAGGATTGTGATTTGATTGAGACCAGAGACCAAATCTCTTCATTTGTTTCTCGAGTTTGCAATAATATTTTCTAGTTTCTTAAAACTCTCTTTTCTCCTCCATAGTTGTTAGTCCTCTCTCTCTCTCTCCTCTCTCTCCATGCACCATTATTGAAGAAGGGCTCCCCACCACCCTTCCAAATCTTAACATTATATCAGAGCGGGTCATTTGGGCCTATTGATCTCGAGCATGCAGAAGAGAAAAGGCAATCTCTCTCTTCACGTGTTTTTTTGTGGAGCCAAGTCGAAGGTCAAGTGCTAAGCCAAAGTTCGTGTTCAAGGCACGTTAACCTTTCACGCACCTGGAAAAGCCAAGCAAAGGACATTGCCTCTGGAGTGTTCAAGAAGAGGCACAAAGACCTCAAAGTTGAAGTTCAGGGGGTGTGTGAACCTCTCACCTACCAAAAAACACCAAGCTATAGCACTTGACTCTTAGATGTACAAGAAGAGGCACGGAGACTCCCCAAGTTACATTTATGGCAAACGCAAAGGCCTAAATCATCTACAAACTCCATGTTATCTTGGAGAGCGCACCTAAAAATCATGAGAGAGCTAAGGAAAAGTAGAAGAATTACATAGTCCCGTTTACATCCGCAAATTTAAAGAGGCTTTGGGCATTAATTAAGAAAGAAAAGAAGACAACTGTGGCCACAGCAACAACTTCTGAGGTTGCCAAAGAAGCAACGACTAGTAAGGTTGCAAAGGATTCATAGTTGCACCAGAAGATACATTCAAAGAAGATTCGGGAGCATACATGAATGCGGATAGTCCCACAAAAGTTCAAGAAAAAAAAATCATGCAAGTCTTCACCCTCTCTGACTTCAACTTAAGGTGTGTTAGCGTGAAATAAAGCTATGTGGTAGTGCCACGTGGTAGCAGCAGAGTCGATGAGCCTAAGTAGGCACGTGGAGTTGCTTACGTGTGTGAGTTGGAATAGGTTTAGGATTTATTGGTTTTGTACCACATGTAACAACTTATTTTTAGTGATTGATTGAGTCCAAATTATGATTGAGTAATTTTAGGAATAGTTAATTGAGTTGATTTTGTTTAGGATTTGCAATTCCAAGATTTGTTAGGATTGCAATTAGATTTAGGAATGGATTTGGTTCTCTTTAGATAGAGACCAAAACCTACTTATTTTATTTGAGTTCACATAATAATATTTCCATATTCAAGAACTCATCTCCTCTCTCCCTACGACCTCTCTCTCTCTCTCTTCCTCCTCTTTCCACATACACAACTTGAAGAAGAAAGGGCTCCTCCACACATGCTAATTCTTCACATGGTACAAAAGCAAGTCATCCGGGAGACCTGATTTCCCCAGTACAGACAGGTTTCGTTCCAGGGAGAGGAATTCTCTATGGTTTTGTGGTTGCTTTGGAGGCGTTAGCTGCTTGGAGAAGGGAGAAAAAGTAGGCTTTTCTGTGGAAGGTTGATTTCAGCAAGGCGTATGACTCGGTACAATGAGATTTTATATGAGTTTCCTTGTTGAGGAGAGATTTTCCCGCGGTTTGGATTGATTGGATGAAGAGGTGTTTGACGACGCCATCATTCTCAATCTTGATCAATGGGAACCTAGCGGGAGAATGGGTACAGCCTAGGAGAGGGGTCAGACAGGGTTGCCCTCTAGCACCTATGTTGTTTGTACTTGCGACGGATGCTCTAGCACGGATAGCACATAGAGCATGTGATAGGGGCCTGATCAAAGGCTTTGCAGTTGGTGAGGGTAGGGAGACAGCGGTCCTGCAGTATGCGGATGATACTCTTTTTTTGGTGGAGGGTGCAGATCTAGAGGCCAGGAGAATGAGAATCTTATTGGAACTTTTTGGCGAGGGATCAGGGCTGCAGATTAATTACCAAAAGTCGATTTTTTCCCCATTTAATCTAACAGCCACGGAGACGAAGAGGGTAGGTGGTGCTTTGGGGACGGAATTGGGCTCCTTGCCGTTGGTGTACTTAGGTATTCCTTTGTCAAATCGGCGACTCAGATTACAGGATTGGATGCCTCTGTTGGAGAGGAAGGAGGGGAGGTTGGCGGGGTGGTCTTCCAGGCTCCTTTCCAGAGGTGGAAGACTAACCCTAGTGAAGGTGGTTTTGTCATCTATGCCATCTTATTTTCTTTCGGTCTTCAGAGCGCCGCGTCGTATTAAGAAGATCTTAAGGTTGATGAGGGACTTCTTCTGGGCTAATGTAGGGTCGGCTGGCAAGGGGTGAGGTTGGTGGCCTGGGAGGAGGTGTGTAGACCGGTTTAGGAAGGGGGTTTGGGGGTGAGAGATGTGGGCAAGGTGAACACCAACCTCCTCACAAAGTGAATTGCCAGGCTGATGGGACAGGAGCAGGGGCTTTTTGGTGATGTTATGTGACAATGTAATAGCCCTTTCTTGTCGTGGGGGCCGCTGGTTTCTCCTCGTCCCGAAGCCTCCCTTTTTCTCAAGGGCTTAGCAATGGTAACGAGGAAGGTACGTGATTTCTTTTCCCCTACGTTGGGGGAGGGGGATGCTTTTGGCAGGGGACTGGCTATACCCTCGACAACAGGTTCCCCCGCTTTTTTGGGAGTGTTGTGGACCCATCGGCCATGGTAGGAAGCTGTTGGGATGGGGCCTGGTGTTCGATTTTTCGGGGGGTCTCTCTAACCAGGGTTGCGAGGAGTTTCAGCAATTGATTCAGGAGCTGGAAGGTTGGGCACCGAAGGAGGGTCTGGATGCTTTCTCCTTGGAAGAAGGAGAGTTCTCGGTGGCGAAGGTTTTTTGCAGGATGGGGAGTGGCACGGTTAACTCGGACATCGATTTCTTGCAGGATTGCAAATTGCTCTAGACAACGGAGTGTCCTTTAAAGGTGAAGATCTTCACTTGGTTGGTGAGAAGGGGGAGAATCATGACGAAGAGATGGAGAGCGAGATGAACTCAAATGGATGACCTGTCTTGTCCTCTTTATGGCGGAGCTAATGAAGACGTCCAGCATCTCTTTTTCTAGTGTCCATTTCTAGTATAGGTTTGGCAAAGGATGGGGATC
This sequence comes from Thalassia testudinum, assembly GCA_037157565.1. NCBI lineage: Eukaryota > Viridiplantae > Streptophyta > Magnoliopsida > Alismatales > Hydrocharitaceae > Thalassia > Thalassia testudinum. Next base: position 82,553,933 of record JAZHRO010000077.1, read on the forward strand.
AGTTGGATCTCCTATCAGGATGTGGTTTCTTTCTAGTCTTCGTTCCGCAAAGGAAATGCCTGTGAAGGAGGGATCACCTTTAGATCCAAGAAGGATAGGGCCAAGGTTTTGGCAGTTCTGTGAGGTGTTTGGCTGGGGAGGAATGGGGTGCTTTTCAGGGGGGAGAGATCCTATGTCGAAAACTCTGTTTCTTTGATTTCCTCTTAGGTGGTGTTCTGGGGAAATATTATGTAATTTATGATGTAAACCATTTTTTTGGAATGGAATGATTTTGAGTGGTTATCATTTGGATATCAGCCCTTCGACTTTTCAAAAATAAAAGCAAGTCATCCAGGCCCTTTGATTTCATGTGTGGAGAGAAGAGAAAAGGAGATCCACGCAAAATCACGTGGAGTTACCTCTGTGTCCGTGGAACACATGGAGTTGCCTTGGAGTCGAAGCATCACACCAACTCTACTACGATAGGATGACCTTATATGCACCCAAAGATCCGACGCGTCTCTGTGGGCTCTTGGGGTGTAAGGGCAACAACACTATCAGAGCTATCCCTCTTACACCTTAAAGAGAATCCAGCACCTTACGTGAGCTCTATGAAGGCATGGAAGTAGGGGCGCAAGGGGTTAAGTGCGTGGATCCGTTTAGCACGTTGAGGAATGCCAAGATCTAATGCTTGGCTCTCGAGTGTAAAAGAAGGGGCACATAGACCACCTTAGATTTGAAGACAACAATGGTGGACGTAGAGGCTCAAGATAAACTCCATATATTTTCTAAAAAGACACCGAAGGCGCAAGAAGGGGTTAATACAAAGAATTGGGAGAAGGAGAAATATTCCAAGGAAAAGCGGTTCTTCCTTGAACAATCTATCGTGGTCAATGTACTTTACCAATAGAATCCTCTTATCTAATTTTTTATTCTCCTCCAAAAGGAGAGATTTTCCTAGAGAAAAGGCATTCATCATAAAGCTTGGGATCGCACACCTTTCTACCGCTTCATCAATCACAAAAAAAAGCTCACACAAGTCTTCACCCTTCTCCAATCTCGACTTGAGGGGACATCTTAGCATGTGGCAAGTGCCACATGGCAACAGTAGTCCTTGGCTGCATGGCAACAACAGTCCTTGGCCACGTTTAGGGTCTACTAGTGGGCACGTGATATTTATGTGTGTGTTAGGAAAATCGGTCTAAGTTTAGTCATATTCTAAATATGTTTTGTGCCACTTGTGCCTAATTTATTGAGTCCTTATTTAGATATTTGGTTGTTTTAGGAAATAGGGTTAGTAATTTGTTAGGATTGTGATTTGTTTTGATTAAGATTGGTTCTCTATTTATAGATACCAAATCTCTTCATTTGTTTCTCGAGTTTGAAATAATATTCTCTAATTTCTTAAAACTCCCTCCTTTCTCCTCCATAGCCGTCGGTCCTCTCCCTCTCCTCTCTCCACATGCCATTATTGAAGAAGGGCTCAACATCACCCTTCTAAATCTTTTTTTTTTTTAATGAAAACTGGAAGATTGCCTGAGCTTGGTAATAATCCATAAATTGTATTAAAAAGAGAAAATGAATGGACTTACAAGTTCTTCAGCCAAAAATCAGAAATAACTCTCGCCTCTTTAATCACATTGTCCACCCAACACCTCTCATTACGAAACACAGTACCGTTCCTTTGAAGCCATATACACCAGATAATGGTGATACCCTGACACCAACCCACTATGTCAAGAAAAACATGATCTCTGAAGTTTGTCCAAAATCTTTGAAAATCTATCTTATCCATTGTGTTTAGACTAAAGCCTGACCAAACATTTCTAGCAAAAATGCAGTCGAAGAACAAATGTTGCGCATCTTCGTCATCATTCTGACAAAAACAACATTTAGTATCCTCATGAGGAGCCCATCTAGCTCTATAAATTCAAGTTACAATACGCTTCCTTTTAAGGAACCAAAGGAACATTCTGATTTTGAGAGGAAATTTGATTTTCATAGTCAGTCTCGAATCTCCATCAACCTGATTATCAATGGTGCCACCATTAAACAGTAATTTACAAGCATGACCAACCAAGAATGTTCCGTGCTTCCAAAAGAAACCATCAGTCTTTGTAGCTGTAGGAGAAAAGTCATAAATATATTGCAATAACTGTCGAAATTCATTAAAAGTAGCCTCTGATAGGCCTACCAGCAATCTGATGTCCCAACAATCATGAGCTTCATCCCATAAATCTCTTACCTTGGCTTCTTTATCATCAACATGCTAAAATAACCTCTGAAAACCTTGGAAAAGGATCCAAATTCTAACCAATTATCACGTCAAAATCTGCAAGAACCCCCATCTCCCAAAGATGGGAAAAAGTTACTTGCAAACTCTAAGAAAAGAGGTCTAATGGAGTGCCAAAAAGCAGAATGATCATTGGAAATAACCGCAGCCCCTTGCATCAACTTCATACAATTACCATATGAATCCCTCAGGACAGAATTTACCATAGAATCATCATTTGATAGAAATCTAATCACCCATTTCAGCAATAAAACCTTATTAAAATGAGATAAATTACGCACACCCAGACCTTCATTTTTTGATTTACAAATTTCATTCCATTTGACAATTTGAGCAAATATCCCCTCATAATAAGGCACCTTCCAAAAAAATCTTCTCCGAATCATATCAATCTCCTTTAAAATCTTTTTTGTAGGTGAAAAGACTGACAAAAAGAACACCGAAATTGAGTTGAGGGCTGATTTAAGCAATACCAACCGACCACCCCTCAAAAGAAGTCTACCACTCCAGGAAGAAAGTCTATTAAAAAAATTCTCAATTAAAACCTTCCAATCCAAAGAAAACAGCTTGTTTCCTCTTAAAGGAAGACCAAGATAGGTGATAGGTAATCTTACCATTATCGTATCTAATTCCAAAGCCACGCTATCCTCCTCCACAGGCCCCATGTTAAAAGGAATAAAACTTGATTTGCGATTGTTACTATTCAATCCTGAAATTTCTAAAAATATCCTCACCAAGGTAAGACACATGCTTTGCATCTCTCTCACCTCCTTCAATGAAAAAAGAGGTATCATCTGCATACTGAAGAATGGGAGTCAGAACCCTCCGTCAAAAGAAAGCGAGAAGCCTTTAAAAAGACCTCCATTGCAAGCTCTAAAAGCTATGATAGCGAGGATATCAACTGTAATATTGAAAAGCATTAACGCTAACGGACAACCCTGACGTATTCCTCTTTGTGGTTGAATCCAAGGAAAGGTTCGAAATGTCAATTTCGACGCCGTGCCGATGAAATTGTAAGTGTGCATTTCGTAGGCATGCCGTGGAAATGCCCATTTTTCGATGGCAGATTTCGATGATTTCGATGGCTCGAAAAAATGCCATTTCGGAGGCACGTCGAGGGCATGCCGATGCATGCCGACAAAAATGACAGAAGTTGTCAAAAAATCAAATTTTGGCATGCTAAGAACATATTGAAAGCTATATACGACATAAAAAGATGTGTATGCGTGTGCGTGTGGGTACGTGTGCATGTGGGTGCGTGTGCGTGCTATTTCAATCTCAACCTTCCTACCCAGACTTCCCTCCAGCAGCAGACCAAATCTCCGATTCAAACTTCCCTCACAATTCGACACCTACCGGCATGCTGATGATTTCGTCGGCATGCCATCAAAATCGACAGTATACCGTCGGCACTCCTGCAAATCGACACCTTTGTCGTGTCGGCACGGCCTCCATCCCAAAACAACCTTGACGACGGCATGTCGGCGGCATTCAAATCACTGATCCAAGGTCCATTAGCCTTTCCATTAATCAACATTGAAAAAGAAGACGTAGTAACACACATCTTCATCAAAGAGATCCAGGTGTCTGGAAAACCCCTTCTCTTAAGAATATCCCACAAATATCTCCAGGAAATCGAGTCGTAAGCCTTTGCAAAGTCCACTTTCCAAAGAAACGAAGAAACACCCCTTCTTTTCCAAAATGTTAAGAATTCTTCAGCCCAAAAAAAAAGAATCGTTAAGGGACCTCCCTTTAATAAAAGCTGTTTGGATAGGAGAAATAATATCAGGGAGAGAAGACCGTAACCAATTAGCCAAGATCTTAGCAACTAAAAGATAGATGCTACTTGACAAGGCAATAGGTCTAAAATCCTCCAACTATTCTGGATTGCCTTTCTTTGGGAGTAAAAACAAATAAAATTTGTACCTCTCAAAACCTTCATTTCTTGAGAAGACCTTAATCATAACAATGACATCCATACCAACAATATCCCATAATTCCTTGTAGAAAACAATCTGCAGACCATCCGGACAAGGGGTTCCTTCCACCTTCATCCCACGCAAAGCAGATAGAACTTCCTCTTCATCAACTTCTTTAACAAGGGCCTTTTCGTATCCTCACCAATATGCTCCATCTCCAGAGAGGCCAAATGCCACAACCCACACTGCTTCTTCCTAGTGAAATCTTGAAAGTAATTTTTAAAAGCAACACATATATCTTCTCTTTTCTTCAAGATCTCATCCCCGGCCTTAATACAATTAATCATGTTGCACCTTCTCGCACTAGCTGATAAGTGAAAAAATCTCGTATTCGCATCACCTTCTTTAAGCCAACGTTGTCTAGATTTTTGCCTCTAGTCCATCTCCTTGTGATCCTCTTCTAAAACAATAGCTTGGTATTTTCTTCTCTCATTACCATCCTCCAAAGAAAGTTGTGCAATCTCTTATTTTTTGTCAAAATTTGAAATCTGAGCAAATGCATCACATCTTTTCTCTTCCCTACATTTCTTTAGATCATGATTGAAATCAATCATAGTCGATCTAACAGCTTTGATTCTATCAAATAAAGTACGGGTTGCTGAGGAAGATGTTGAAGTAGAATTCCATGCTTCCCGTATCATATCCTTGAAGCCAGGTTCCTTAAGCCAAGATTTATGGAATTTAAAATAAGAAAAATATCTCACATTATCATTGCTACGCCATAACAAGGGAGAATGATCTGAGAAAGGTCTATCACAGACCACCACATCTGCCAGCTGAAAATGTTCTGCCATTCCAATGTTACATAAAAATCTGTCTAAACATGACATAGCTCCATTTCCATTCCTCCAGGTATAACAAGCACTAGAAATTGGCAAATCAATAAGCACTAGATCCTGAACCACATGCTGCAACAGAGTAGTTGAACTATCAACCCTGCCATCCGGTCTATCTGACGACCGAAGAGTAGCATTGAAATCGCCACAAATCAATCAAGGCATTCCATCAATAGATGACGAGGTTTGTTTGAGCTCCTCCCAAAACAACTCCCTTTCATTATTATCACACGATCCATAGACCGTAGTAAGTGCAAACAAAAAGCCATCCTGTTTTCTAGACAATAAAGCCGTCAAAGTTCTGCCCTTTCTATAATAAGAAGCCAATTCCAGCAAATCACAATTCCACATCATAAGAACTCCTCTCGATCTACCGGTGGCTACCAACTCCAAACACTTCATGTACTGATCACCACAAATGTTTTTTCTTAAGTAAGCCGTCATCTCCTCCAAATGAGTTTCCTGAAGACAAACGACATCAACTTTCCAATCTGCCAAATACCTCTTCATAATTTTCCTTCTCTTATCATCCCTAATGCCCCTCACATTCTAAGTCAGAACATTAACCATTAATCTTAATTTTCATTCCCCCCTTATGTACCCTCTTGGCACCAATTACCTTGGCCACAACGTCATCCACTTCATCCCTCCGAGATCTTGTAGCTGAACTTGAAGTTGTTCTCTTCCTCATGTAGTAGGCATTGATAACCAGCCTATGTCTCTGTGGCAGAGCAGTAAAATGACCAGACGACTTGGTAGATCTATGTGAAGATGTTTTCCTGTGACTGGATCTTGATTTTATCCCTGAATTGATCTCTGGATGGCTCCTGTCATTAACATCTAACCCTGCATCCACCGGATCCACCTCTACTCCATGACCAAAACCCATCACTTCATCCTGCGATGAAATCGCAGCAACAGCAGACACAGCAAAAGCATAATGGGAAACATCAATCATAGGTGCATCACAAGTGAACTCACCACAACCGAACCCATTCATGGGTCCAACAGCCACCTGTGAATGGTTGAATGCGTCTGACTCCTCATCATTCACATTTTTAGAGGTCCCTTGATGTAGATCAGCTGAAACCCCTTTAAATATCGATCAGCCACCGACGTCTCATTCTCCTGCATACAAACGATGCCAACAGCACCCACCGACTTTGCAAAGCACAACAAATGATCAATCGAATCGTTGTGGACATGCTTACCACAACAGGACCCTAAAAAGGGTCCGGTATCCTCCTGTGGTTCGTGATCTGACTCGGCAACCTCACCAACAGTAAGAGAATGTCCAGCTGCATGTTTCCAATCCCCATCAGATCGCTCCACACGCACAGGACCACCAACTGCAGCATAAACTCCCTGTGCAATCCACAATGCTGCTCCAATTGGGAAGGCCCTTACAGGCTATCATGATCAAGAGCCACCCCACGATGCTGCTGCTGTGATGAGTCCAACAGCATGCCTCGATTTCGCTACGCCCAGATCTTACAGTGCATTGGGTCCTGCAAATGAGGACACTTGGCAGCCCTAGAGGCCCAATTTTCATTGCCAAAATTGGGCAAACAGGAACCAAATAACAAATTAGGAAACTCACCAACTCCAGATCCAAAATTGGATCCGGATGCCACCTGTGTGAAGTCTTGCAAAAAACCTTCCAAATCAGCAATTGATTTTGAAAAGAGCCCAAAAATGGAAGCCTAGTCATTCTACAGTCCCCACGACCAGCTGTTGATTGCCCATTAATCAAGAAAACAGTCTCCTCATTGCCAGATTTCGGATTCAAAATTTGAACATCCGAATCAGCATGCGTTGCCACCTGTTTAGGCCTCCATTCTCTCAATTTTCTACCCAGATCTCGCCTTACCAAAATCGGCTCCTTGGAATTCATACCAGTGATGCCATGGTTGCCAAAAGAAGCTCCAAGCCTGATTGTGGCCTTCTTTGAATCAACTGCAACACCAAAAGACTGTTGGGAACTCTTCCCATCGCGCAATGGCCCCCCTGTCGACACAATCTCTGCATAGGATAGATTTTGATTCCCCACAAACTCCAAATCTTTGAAGGTGAGGATGTAAGCACAACCACCAAACCGTAATATCTCCTTCAAGGGGAGAGATTTCCCAACCAAAAGCTCCCCCTCCACCTCCACCGAGGAAGCATCTCCTTCATGCAATCAAATACCAAAGCATCAATGGACTCTCGCAAAGGATGAACAAACATCAACAACTGTCTGAACGGTTCACAACCTTAAAGAGGTCCCGAAAATTTGAAAGCGAACAATCAGCCGCAAAGGAATCCATTCAATAGAAGCTCCTTCGTAAATACTCGGATTAGACCACTGAATCAAACCACCACCAATCAAAAATTCATTAAAACAAAGAAGTGCAACATCTGCATCCTTAAGACTAAATAGTAAAAACCTCATCTTCGACAAAACCGTAATCTTCCAGGCCCTCGATTTCAAATCACATCGAGATAAAAAAGATCTCACCTCATCAACATTGACCACTCCACGTAGGGAAATACCAATCAGGGAGAATCTCAGCATGAAATCCAAGTCTTCAATCTCCGGAGACCAAGCAGCCACCACCCCTGACTCTGGTGCCACACCAAGGGGAGGCGGAGGAAGATGATGACCATTCCCATCCCGTCGACCAGCGAGATCTCTCCTGGGGCAACTCCATCTCCTATGACCCCTCCCTTGACACAACAGGCAAAGAACTAGATCACGGCTTTCCTTAGCCAAATGTCCTCAACCTCTACACTTAAAGCATACCACCTTCGAGAGGCTAAAAGCACCTATCACTCCTCTCCTACGTCTCCCTCTCACCTCCTCCCACCGTCCCCTCATGACCCTCTGATTCCTCGCCTTTCCTCACTTGCAAGTTGCAACCTTCGAAACAAGTTTTTTAATATGCTTCTTTGCTACCACCTTCTCTTCCAATGATTAGCCATAGAGGGGAAAACCCCACCCTTCTAAATCTTAACAATCTCCTATTCCTATTTGTCAATTTCTATTTCTATTGCGACTAGCATGCAATTTTTCTAACCTGATTATTTCTATAAAGAGGTCAAGATTTCTATTTTCAATAAGATAATTCATTAGTTTCTCTAGATGGCGTCAAAGAGGTGTAGGAAAAAGGGAAGAAAAACCCTAGCCTTGGGACCCTTTCCCTCTCTCTCGCTCCTACCTTTGAGGAGGATCATCAACCTCCTCTTCACTCTTCCCCTCTCGCACGCACTACCTCGAGGAGAAGGGTCTACCGTCACCTACCTCCTCTCTCTCTCTCTCTCACGTGAACTACTTAGAGAGGGGGCTACCGCTACCCTCCTCCTCCTCCCCCCCCCTCCACCCCCCCCCCCCCGCCCTTTCTCGCATGCGCGCATGCTACTGATAGGGCAAACTGCCCATCCTACCACATGATGGAGTCCCTGTTGCCTCGTGCACCTAACACATGGATCTCTTCCTCCTAATAGACGCAGTCTTCTACCGTGACTTCTAAAACCAAGATTTCGACCTCCATTCTAGTTGAAGGAACCATAATCAAGTTATCGATTTCTCGAACTATGTGCTCTAGTCACATGCCTTCCATATCTTGTTAAGGGACAAGATAAACTAAATGTGTTGACTGACAAGGCCCCAAACTCCAAGGATGGAGTGAAGTACAAGTAGAAGGATAATTTCTCTATAATGAATTGGCTGATGAGCAGTATCAACCAAAATATTGCAGTCAACATGCTATATAAAGAGTCAGCCAAGGAGAACTGAGAGACTCTAGAGACAAGGTAATCCCTTCAGACGAGTAGTTCCTAACATGTAGACATCTACAAATGGATTTGGAATACCAACCAGGGTGATATGTCCTTAGTTGAGTATTTCACCACCTTGAAGGACATGTTCGAGAAGCTCATCGTCTTCTAGCCTGCCTGCTGCAAGAAGCATGTTATTAAGTGGAGTGGTAGATCTATCGCTTCTTGGATGATCTTGCATCACAATACCAATCAGCACGCAATTAGATCTTGTCCTCAAACACGATATTGGATTTGGAGACGACATACAATCATCTCCAGAAGATTGATGTTGATCAACCAACGTCTACTTCTCTTATTGTTATTCCTGATACCTTAGCCCTCATTGCTTCTGAAGGAAGAGGTGTCCGCTCTGCTGTCATAAGCGAGGCCGCAACATCTTCTCTCCTTGCATTGACTGCAGGAGGATGAACCACCCTTCAGAGAAGTGCTGGGAGAAGTTTGGTAAGCCTGCCTAAGCTAACCAACTGACCACGATGGAGACTCCAATGCCTAAGATTGTTCCAACACAACCTTCCATGCCCTTCACCACAGTAGAGCTAGACCGTCTAAGGATGCTATTGAGGAGCGAACCATCCTACTCTACTACTGTTGTTGCGACTACTACTGATGTTGGTTCGAGCTTCACCGCCCTCCCTGCTCTTTAACTTTGCATCTGCTAATTCATTGATGCAAATGGCACTAATGATTAGTGGAGTTAAGAGTAATGCTTATCTCCTACTACCTACTAACCACTGCCTATTATCTAGTGTCTGCTTGCTATTTCCTACCTGCATGCCTTTCTCCAATGTTTTCTCCTTTTTCTTAGAGAGACGGCTTTCCACTGATGTGAGGCAACTACCTCAACTACGACCTCCTACGTACCCACTCCTCTAACCAGATAATGTTGTCATTGGGGGGAGTCTATTTTATTCTTTCTATCTACAAGTCGAGTGTGTTCTCCATACTCCAACTTGGTAAGTGTTAGAGTTTCTAAGTTTAGTTAGTTATAAGTTTGCCTTGGATAGGTTAGGAGTTCATCTCCTATTCTTTTTTGTCATTTTCTATTTCTATTGGTTCTACCATGTAATTTTTCTAACCTTGCACTCTCTAAAAAGAGGTCTATTTTCAACAAGACAATTCATTAGTTTCCCCACAGGGGATATCCTCAATGGATCACCCTCATTGGTAACCATCTGTAATGCAGTCATAAGGAGCAGTGAGAGGAAACTTGAAAGTCACACCCACTCATGATATCACGATACTCTTACTCGAGTGAAACAAAGATGTACTTGCCAATCTACGATTCGTCACAATGGAGGTGCAAGGGGGCAACATAAGATGGAGGAATCTTGTGCTCATGGTCGATGCCTTGAAGTGGCTGCCACCAAGGTTAACAGTAGGAGTTTGATTGTTGGGGGTTCCTCTCCACCTAAGAACACTCAAGGTTATGGAAGCATTAGTCTCACCATTTATAAAAATAAAGCAATGCTCGTTGCTTGTATCAGGGACAACAAATGGACTATAGATGATGAATTTTTTATGGGTGCATATCTCCTTCAAGGTTGAAAGGGTCAAGGATGTTCCTATGACAACTATCTTGAAGGAGGGAGGTTCGATGTGGTTGATTTGTTTTGTCATTGAAAAGTGCCAAAGATCCTTCGCAGAGGTTCTTTCCACTTCGATGCCAATAAGACAACAATGTGTCCTACCACAAACAAAGGAGAAGGCATCTGAGATGCTCGTAGCATCTTCAACTATTGTTTTTGTGAGAGTAAAAATACTGTTTCTCATTGAGTCAATGAAACCCTAACCTTTCTTTTATAGAAGAGAGACTGAGCAAATTACATGGAAGGCCAAAGAAGATAGAAAAAATTACAAAATCCCCCTCATCTCATCTTTACATGTTAACACTTTCCCTCAAGTTGAAGCATATATATCTGTTAGCCCCAATTTGTCACACAAAAATTCATGTCTTTTCTTCTTGAGAGCATTAGTGAGTATATCTGCAAGCTATAACTTTGAGGTAATGTAAGGGGTGTTGATCCGCCCTTCCATGACTGCATTCTTGATGAAATGGCAATCAACTTCGATATGCTTCGTCTGCTCATGAAAAAGAGAAGTAAAGGCCACATAAGTCGTAGATTTTTTATCACAATAGAGTGGAACAGGTGTCTCAATCTTAACTTCCATCTCCCGTTGGAAACCCACAATCCACATGATCTCGCATGCACTGTGGACCATGGCACGGTACTCTATCGCTACATTGGAGCGGGTGACTATGCTTTGCTTCTTACTTCACCAAGAAAGAAGATTTCCTCCTAGGAACGCAGCATACCCTAAGGTGGAGAGTCGATCATCAATAGATCATGTATAATCTGCATCTCCTCTTCTATGGCCGCAAGCCATCAGGGATCCTAGGAGGAATAAGAGCTCTCTAGGAACAACTACAGTAGTAAAGGCAAACTGTCTAATCTCTCACTCTAGATGAGAAGTCCCAGTGTAATGAGATATCGAGTGCAGTGTGCAAGATCAACTGGGCTTTCTCAAAGCAACAGGCCTCTCCTCATCAGATTCTGACTCATCCGAAACCACAGAAGTAGACAAGAAAGGAATCATTAGCCCAAGGAGCAATAAGAACAATAACTGAGTGCCGATGATAGAATTGGGCCTCCCTAGGAACCAACTCAATACTAGCACTCTCCTCGGAATAGCAGTGTACCTTCTTAAAAAAGGTTACATCTGCGATCATTGTATAGCGCTTGCAGACTGAATCATAACATCTGTAACCCTTGTGGGTCCGTGAGTAGCCCAGAAAAATGCACTTCACTAATACACAAAACTGGTGATACCTGGCCTCTCCAACAAAGGTGATTGGAGAGGTTGCCCCACTGGCCACTCTGACTTCTCTGACTCCATGTAGCTTAGAGGGTCTCTTCAACTTTTCAATGTTCCCAGTGAGATGAATTGATGCACTTGAATCAATGACCCAAGATCCGAATCGCTTACTGTTTCTACTAGATCTCTCATGTACCGAAAGATCAAAATTGCAACAATATGATTTTTGCCCCTTTTTTTTGGCAAAAAGAACTTGATTTGCATGAGAGAAGGCTCATCATGCCAACATAAAACTTGGAACAAACTCATAAGAGAAGACTCATCACAAAAACAAGCATGGAGCGAATACATGCCCCAACTTCATGGCTAACAACCCCACCACCAACCTTCGTAGTAACGGCGGCACTATTGTCGATTGACCCGATTCTTGTAGCAGTAACAGTGTTGCTGCTACCAATTCCCGTTGTGGTGCTACTGCTATTGGTCACGATAGTGGCGCCATTGCTGTTGATAGCGGTAGTAGCATAGCAACACTACTGTTATTGATCATTGCGACAACACTTCCGTTTGTTGCTCCTTCAATCATCTTTTAGATCACCATGGATTTGTTGATTCAAACATCTTGATTGGTAAATATTTGGTGGGATATCGAACCACTGATCTAGGATCGCTGCTCTGATACCATGTAAAAGGGAAAATAATGTTTCTCATTGAGTCAATGAAACCCTAACCTCTCTTTCATAGAAGAAAGACTAGGCAAATTACATGGAAGGCCAAACAAAATAGAAAAAATTGCAAAATCACCTTCATCTCATCTTTACACCTTAACGGTTCCAAAAAAAGAAAAAAGATCTTCGACTCCAATAGGGGATATGGTGGCTTCAATGGGGCAAGCAAAGGCAAAGCTGGTGAAGAGGTGGTGCAACGACAACAGGTCTAGGTTTAGAATGGGAAGGATGATGTGGTCAGCAAGAATTGATGAGCCACATGGGGAAAATCATCAAAGGCAATGCCACATATTCTAAGCAAGGTTGTTACATATAAATTCATGTGGAATGATTTTGGCAATTTCTCCACTAACATGGCAAGGAGAATTTTTTTTTTTTAAATGCAAAGGGTGAATACTAAGGTCGATCGCCATCCAAGTCTCCTTCAATCCTTTAGAAAAAAGTATTACAAAGATTAGTTACAAAAAGCATACAATGATAAGGCATCCCAAATAACATTCCCTAAACCAAAAATCCTGCGAAGGAGAATGAGTGAAAGAATGGGAGGGGGTGGGGCATCTCGAGAATGGATGGATGTCACCGCTCGATGATAGCAGAGAAGGTGCAAAGAGGAGGGGTTCTCCACTTCAAGTGCCAAGGTAGAGGGCATCGAGCGATGGAGTGTAGGGAGCCGGTAAGGTGCCTTCGGTGTAGTGGTTTTGGCCATCAAAGGGCAATGTACCTACAAAACGTGAAAGTGAGAGGGCCAACTACCACACCATTGCCTCTTTCGTCGAAGGGAGCACCTATGATGGAGGTGACGTCGTGACGGTGCCGTGGCTTGCTTGGGTTGGATCGCTGGAGGCGATCCTCGCATCTGCCTTGGTAGGTGATGTGTGTGAAGGATGGGCCATGGTGGCAAAGGTAAGAAGGGTGGCGAATGCGCTTAGGTCAGACGTAGGGACCAAGGTCGCCAAGTTTACTCCAAGGAAATTCCTCCTATTTGGTCTTCACCCAAAGGTACTTAAGACTCTAGTGTTTGTGGAGATGAGATGTGGAGAGGGGCTGGTGAGATGGCATTGACTGATGATCCACGATGGTGCAATGAAAGAGCAACTGCCAACGAAGGTTGTGATGGCAGTGACCATTGAGGGCACCCCATTGCATTTACGCATGCAAGAGGTTGTGGAAGCAATGGTAGCGACGTTTAGAATGGTGAAATCTTGCACGGGGATTGGCCTCATGGAGGGTGACATCTCGATGGAGCATTCTCCCGTAGAACTCATCCCTAGCAAAAAGGTGGTCAAGAAGGTGACACTCCAGCATGGCAAGGCAGCGTGGGTGGTCTCCATCAAGCCAGCAGCGGATGTTGTGAGATCGTATGCTCAAGTGGTAGCCACTGGTGCTAGGGTTCAAGCTAACGATGTTGCCCTCAAGGGAATGCCGAGGTCGACAATGGTAAGGCAAGTTTGGAAGGCCAAGGATCTCACCATAGGATCCGGAATGGCACTGTCGAGCACGGTGATTGCAGAGGATACGTGGTCAGCATCATGATTAATGCAGGTGACCGCGTGAATGCGGGTGGTGTTACATTTGGAACTTAAGGCAACTATGTGGGAATCAGTGTGGAGCTGTTGTAAGAGAACTTAAAGCTAAACATGGAAGGGGGTGGTGCCACATGCCTCTAGTAAATTGCATCTGGATCCAGTGCAGATCTTTACAATTTGCCTAACCATTCGTCCCCCTTTACACGAAACAGTGCTTTCCCCTTGTTCATGAACATGTGTAGGTTGTTTCCATGGGAGGTGGTGATGTGGAGCAAAGCTCTGCAGAGGGTTTGCGAGGTTAGTTCTGGAAGGATGGCTCTCCGAACTTCATTGAGGTGCAGAACTTACGAGCACTTGGCATCTGCATCACGAGATGGTGACCACCGAAGGAGCCAAAGGCAAGACTACTCTATCGGCCAAGGTGGACATATCCTGGGAAAGGGGAGAGGCCTTCATTGAACTCTACGGTGTTGCCTGAGGCGGAGAGTGCATTGCAGGTGGAGACATTATCGATAGGATCTAAAAGAACCAACGATGGTGGTTCGCTAGTTGGTGGAGATGACACCCAGCAAACAGCCGTTGAGATTGGTGTTGCGATGGCAAAGTAGAGGACTACTAAGGTCAGGGTGGCAGCTGATGGTGGCAGCTGATGGTGGCAGCGAAGTAGATAATGAGGATAAACGTGAGAAGGCTGAGGTAGCAGTTGTCGGGATTCCAATGTATGAGTGAAGGGATCAATGGAGGTTCCCAATGACTTATGTTCTCACGTTCTCTCGTAGAACATAAGGGGGCTTGACAAGCCCTCCACAAGAGCTGCAGTTAGAGGATATCTCAAATCATGGGGACCAGCTATGGTGTAGCTCCAAGAGACCAAGTTGGAGATCTTTGACCAATAAACCTAGTGGCAAGTGGGTGGAGGTTGTTTGGAGAGCTTCCTAGCTTTTAATGTACCTGGAAGGTTAGGAGGTGTCATTGTGGGCTAGAAGGATGATTTGTTTGTCTTAGAGGATTCTTTAGTGGGTGACGTGTTGACAACTATGCTAGTGAGGTGCACTGATAATTTGAAGATAGTCATCTCTACGTTGTACAACCCAACGGTTGATACAACCAAGGCACGCCTTTGGGAGGATATGACTCAAGTGGCAGACAAGGTTCATGGACGGTCATGGCTAATTGGTAGTGATTTCAATGTCACCCTCTTGATGGATGATAGGCCTAGAGGGAGAAGGGGGAATGATCATGGCTTAAGGGAGTTTGAGAACTTTGTCATTGTGGAGAATAAGGGTAGTCACGTGAACTGCTACGTGGCACAGTGAGCCACATAGCAGTGCCACGTGACAGCCAATCCGTCTGCCGATGGGTCATGTAGCCCTTGGGTTTAGTTGGTTGGCTTACAAGCCAAGTTATGCGACATGTGGCAATTTTATTTAAGTAATAGGAGTCCCAACTTAAGAAGAGTTACTTTTAAAAGTAGAAATAGATCTCTCTGTAAAAAGAGATCAACATCATTGTTTTGAGTGAGTTGCAATAAATCAAGTTTTACCACAACTCCCCCTCTCTTTTTCTTCTAACCGCTGTCCCCCTGCTCTCTCTCTCCATCACCCACCAAACTCCACACATGGGTTCTCCATGTGCCAAGGCCCACTTACTTCCACGAATTTTCACATGATATCAAAGCCACCAATCTTGACCTCCCCGTTCTTCCTCGCGTGGATCAAGGAGTTGTAAGGAGAGAACACACACAAGAAAGCCTAGTCTTATGCGTGAGTCTCCACGTACATCAGAGCCTCGATTTTCAAGGTATCTTCGTCGACTTAAGAGTTCTCTCAAAGAACTCCTTGAAGGACCTTAGCGCCTTATGCAACGTCCAAGGAGATAGGATGGGGACTCTAGCAAGTAGCTTCCTTCACGCATGTAGCATCTTACGCAGAGCATACAAGTAGAGGAAGGCTTGTTCTTCAAGGACAAGGATGGCTGAGAACGAGAATTAGATCAACATCGACGAAGGAAAGGTTGTAGTTCAAGATACCACGATCAAGTTT
Organism: Thalassia testudinum; assembly: GCA_037157565.1. Taxonomy (NCBI): domain Eukaryota; kingdom Viridiplantae; phylum Streptophyta; class Magnoliopsida; order Alismatales; family Hydrocharitaceae; genus Thalassia; species Thalassia testudinum. The sequence continues at coordinate 82,569,949 of JAZHRO010000077.1, forward strand.
TAAGGTGCCTCGAACTCTATCCTATGGGCGCAAGTGTTCAAGATCTTCGTAGATGACTAGGACGAGTTGCATGTCCTATTAAAGGAGGAGCCCAAGTCCAAGGGTACAACAAAGAAGTTGGGGAAGAAAATCTATTAAGTTATACAAAGACAAGACGATTGATCCAATAACCATGACTTCAGAGGTTACCAAAGAAGCAACGACTACAGAGATGGCAAGAGGATTCGAAGTCACATCAAAGGAAGATGGTGGAGCATCTGGCCGCACCATCAACGAGCCAAGTTGGCCAAGTTATCGTACTCCCGACCTCGACTTAAGGGGGAGTGTGGAGAATAAGGGTAGTCACGTGCAAGATTTTAAATATCAATATTGATGTCGTATCGACAAGTCGAAAAAGGGATATATCCGGGATATATCGTTGATATATCGCTCATATCGGTGAATTTTGGGGAAATCGCTCAAAGGCCCAAAAATTTGATAAAAATTAACATTTTAATAACTAGTACATCATGTAGAAATGCCTAAAAGACGAAAATAATAAATTTTGAATTAAAACATAATAAAAATGTACTAGTCGCATATCGACAAAGTTATATAATGAAAAGAAAGTGTATAACATAATAATTGAAAAATGTTCATAATAATGCTACTTACCAGAAGAAATGAAATATCAATGGTGTCAGAGTGTCAACAGATCACACCAAGAGCGGAAGAACCAACCAATGCCACCAAATCAACACCAGGTTGAGCTTCGACCTGGCTTGATACCTCTCCTCCAATTATCTTCCTCTATTCATAACACTCTAATATAATCACAGTATGACTCCCACGCCATATAGCTATATCGAGTATTGTATTCATTGATGTATCGTTGATGGTCTTCATCACTGCAATACAGAAGTATTCGAAGACGTGGATATCGACTGTAACTATTGAACAAGCTGCTCCTGCTTCTAGTTCTAGATCCGTCTTAAGTAAAATTATCTCGATGTCCTCTTGAATTTGTGGACTCGATAGAACCACCTCATTTCAATGTAGAACCTGACGATTCATAAGGTTTACACTGTCTCATTAATAAATTTAATGGTGGTAAGGAAGTGGTGCAGTAGAGTGGGAAGGTTGATAAGAAAATGGTTAAGAATCTTGAAATGCAAAATACTCAAGGAATATCCCATAGCCATAATTTGCAGATGTAGGATCACTTTGGGTACTATCACTTTCATGACGACCATCATACCCATAGGAGGAACCATAATATGATGGAGGGTTGATGTAGCTGGGGAAGTAATTAAATGAACTTTGTGCCTCATCTTAGAGTTGGTACTAAGGGCTGGCATAATGAGATCCGTTGCCACCATAGTAACTTAATGATGATGATCCCGGGCCACCTCCAAAGATTGATTCCGCAGCTAGAGTAGGGGGTCGATAAACTTAAACCATCAATGGACATCATAGAATGGCTTAAGGCGTGCCCATATCATGTTCACATGTCATAGTCACAAGGTGGACTTGGCACGAGGTCTTCATGTATATTTGTATATCTATGCGAGTATTTATGTTGAGCATCCTCTCTAATCTCTACTAGGATCTTGATGATGATATCCCTCATCTCCACCATCACTACTTTCTGCCTGTGACTCGTCAACCATCATTGCATTTGTGCATCATCTCCATCGTCATCATTTTGTATTCCTCTTGAAGGTGGTAAATCATCAATTAATTCATCGATTAACATTTTATAGCCTTTTATAATTTAGTCCGTCAACAAATCATGTATCCATGTGAGTCACACAGGGTAGGAGAGAAAAAGAAATGGAAAGAATGCATGTCCATATGAGTTGCACAAGCAGACAAAAATATGTGACCGACAAATCTCCCACATCGGACACATCACCAATTTAACGGAAAAACTCAACTACAGTTCTTCGATATTAGCAATATATCGTCAATATATCGACGATATTGACAATATATCGACGATATCATGAAAAAAAGAAATGACATGTGATATCGATATGGAGATACCCGTCGATATTGATATTTCAGCGACATGTCACTAATATGTCAAGCCTTGGCCATGTGGACTACCACGTGGCACAATGGGCCACGTGGCAACTAGTGTGTCCCACGATGGGCCATGTGGCCCTTGGGTTTAGTTGGTTGGCTTGCAAGCCAAGTTATGTCACGTGGCAATTTTGTTTTTAAGTAACAGGAGTCCAATTTAAGAAGAGAATTTAGAATTGTGATTGATTAGGCTTGTTAGGATTTGATTTGATTAAGAGTTATTTTTAGAAGTAGGAATAGATCTCGATAAAAAGAGATCAATATCATTGTTTTAAGTGAGTTGCAATAAATCAAGTTTTACTATAACAACTCCCTCCCTCTCTTTCTTCTCACTATCGACCTCGCTCTTTCTCTCTCTCCATCGCCCACTAAGCTCCACTGTGGGTTCTCTACGTGCCAAGGCTAACTACGCTTCCACAAATCTTCACAATCACCATGCATGGTCTTCTAGATCTCCTACCCACCTCTTATGTCGTCACTTGGAGAAATTCAACAGGGCAAAAATCCAAAATTGATAGATTCCTGTGCAGTGTGGAGGTGGTAGACATTTTCCCCTTAGTTGATGTCCAACCGATGGATAAACCCTTCCAATACCACATGCCGCTGATGTGATAGACAAATGAGGGCAGACAATCCTAATTGTTGGACTTTAGAAGGGCTATCGATGACAAATGGAGATCCTTCCAACTGGTAGATACGACAGCAGCAAATTGGAGTCCAAGTTGAGTGATTTACATGTGTTCCTCAAGAATTACAAGAAGGAAATTAAGGAAAGGCACAATAGGAAAATCAATGATGCCCTAGTGGAGGTGTCCAGGCTTGACAAATTAGAGGATAAGGGGAAAGTTTCTTAGAATGAGGTGGCGACCAGAGCCATGCACCTGCAGACGATTCAGGAGGACAGGAAGATGAAGGTGGAGTGGGCACCAAAAGTGGCGCGAGGAGGACTCGAATACCAGATATTTCCATATGGTGGCATCAACTAGGAGGCGGAAGAACTAGATTGATAGAGTGGTCATGAATAACAAAATGTTTTCGGGAGGGGAGAAGGTGGGTAGAGCAATGGCAGATTCCTATAGGGCCTTCACGACCAGAAAAGGAAGAGCGGGTGGAGATGGATGGGGCATGAGGTACAACGCATCAATAATGAGCAAGCAGGGGGTCTCACTACAGAGTTCACAAAGGATGAGGTGTGAGAGGCAGCTTGGGGCCTTAATGCTGACGAGTGCTCAAGTCTGGATGGCTTTCCAGTTTATTTTTATAAAGATCTTTGGTCCCTAGTTAAGGAGGATGTCATGCAGGTGGTGTTAGACTTTGCAAGTGGTAACTTGGAATCCAACAGGCTAAACAAATTCTTTACATTCCTACTGCCGAAAAAGGAGGCGACAAAGGCCATTGAAGACATTAAACCTATTGCCCACTCCAATGCCATCTATCTCATTATGGCCAAGGTGCTTGCCAATAGTCTAAGGGGAGTATAGTAGGATATCATCTCACTTGTGCAAACAGCTTTCATTCCGAGTAGAAACATTTTGGATGAGTATGGTATTGCCTCTAAGATCCTGGTTTTTTGGAAAAAAGATGAGGAAGGTGTTCCTTTGGAAGGTAGATTTCAGTAAAGCTTATGACTTTGTACAGTGATCCTTTTTATAGGCTTCCATGGCAAAGAGGGGATTTCCTCCTCATCAGGTAGAGTGGATGAAGCAATGCATGACGATGACATCATTCTCAGTTCTCATAAACGGAAACCTAGCTAGGAGGATGAATTCAGCCAGAAGGGGGTGAGGCAAGTGTATCCATCAGCATTGATGCTCTGTCCTTGTAACAAATACATTGGTGAGGTCTACATTTAAGGCATGCGATGGGAGTTTGTTCGCAGGTTTTACCATGGAAAATGAGGTGGCCATCCCAATTTTACAATATGCAGATAATACCATTTTCTTTGTAGAGGGATCTAAATCAAAAGCGAGGAGGTTGCACCTTTTGCTTAAGATTTTTGGTGAGACATCGGGCTTGCAGATCAAGTTTCTAAATCCACTTTTATCCCCATGCACATGTCCACTAAGGAGGTTACCAGCTGCAGGGCTATGCTTCAAGCTACAGAAGGATCTTTGCCCATTTCCTTTGTTGGCCTTCCGCTATCTAACAAGCAAATTTCTATGTAGGAGTGGTTGCCTCTCATTGAGAGGATGAAAAGGTTGGTTGGATAGGCTTTGAAGGTGTTATCCAGAGGGGGCAGATTGGTGTTATTAAAGGCGATGCTTGCCTTCTTACCTTCCTATTTCATTTGCATCTTTAAGACACCGCAAAAGGTAGAGAAGATCTTCAAGTTGATGAGTAATTTTTTCTGGACTAATTATGACTCATTAAGGAGGGGAACTAGATTAGTGCCTTAGGATGAGACTTGTAGACTTGAGAAAGGAGGTTGGGGAGTTAGAGATCTGGTTGCCATGAATGATAGTTTGCTAACTAAGTGGATAAACAGATTTCTTAAGCATAAACAGGATCTCCTGGGGTAGATCTTGGAGGCATCCTATGGTTCGAGGCTAAATTGGGATTGATTGGTGGAGCTCCACGAGGCACCTCTCACCTTATCAAAGACCTGGGCTTTGTGGTGCCAAAGTTGTAGTACTTTTCACCTTATGTTGGCATGGGAGATGTGTTCCACTTTTGAATGGATGATTAAATGGGCCAAGGGAGGCTAAAAACAAGTCTCCAAGACTGCACTAGCTTTTCATAGGAGGGAATCAGTAGGCGACTACTAGGATGGGTCTTGGTGCCCCTCTTTCAGAGCAAACCTATCGAATCAGAGGACTCTGGATTTACAGCTTCTGCTCCATGACTTGGAGGGCCATTAGATCGAAAGGGGTGTGGATTCATTTTTTGGGGATGAGGGTGACTTCTCGACGTGTGATGCAGTGCTTCTTTTCACCTTATGTTTGCACGGGAGATGTACTCTGCTTTTGAATGGATGTTTGGATGGGCCAAGGGAGGCTAAAAGAAAGGTATCCAAGACTGTTTGCGTTAGCTTTTAATAGGAGGGAATCAGTAGGCAACTGCTGGGATGGATCCCGGTGCCCCCTTTTCAAAGGAAACCTATCGGATTAGAGGACTCTAGATTTACAGCTTCTACTCCATGACTTAGAGGGCTATCAGATCAAGGGGGTGTGGATTCATTTATTTAGGATCAGGGTGACTTCTCGGTGCGTGAGGCATACAAGAGGCTAAGGGTCTTGGGGCTGGTGGTGGACATTGATTTTATTAGAGATTGCGAGCAGATCTGGACAAACAGTATGCCCTTTGAAGATCAACATTTTCACGTGGCTGCTTAGAAGGGGACGACTGATTACAAGGATGTGGAGAGCAAGATGGGTGCCAGAAGTAGAGAAACGGTGTCCACTTTGCATAAGGGAACATGAGGACATCAACCATCTATTTTTTGCTTGGTCACTATTAGCGTAAGTTTGAAGTCACTTTAGTATCGGCTATATCTCACACTCTACCCCAGGAGATTTCTTAGGCTTGTTCAAATGAGGACAGCAGTGGGACTAAATACTTTCGATCCAAGAAGGAGAAGACCAAAGCTTTGGCAGTACTATGGGGCATTTGGCTTAGAAGGAACATGGCTATTTTCAAGGGGCAACACCCATATCTTGAGAATTTCATTTCCAGTATTTCTTCTATGATGCTTTTTTGGGAGAACTCATTGTATTTTTTTTTCGTGTTTCCTTCTTGGCCCTGATTAATTAAATCTAGGTAGTTATCAGCTGAATGACCACCCTTCCTCTTTTCAAGAAAAAAAATATTCTCTACCCACACCCTTTGCCCCCCAAAAATGGTCCCATTTCTCTACAACCAAAGAGACCAAAGGCTCACCATAAACATGGCACACAGCAAGGGGTCAGCCCAAACACCCCAAAGCAAGGCTCTCCATAACTCCTCGCCTAATGCTGAAGGGAAAGGAAGAATGCTCAACTAAGTGAAGACCTTCCTGACCAGTTCACAATTGGCAGAGAGATGCTCCTAATCTTCCTCCTCAAATTCGTAAAAGATGCACAAGTTCTCCTAATCCTGACTCCAAAGCCTTCGCCTTGCCCTCATCACCAACCACCCACTTCTCATCAACCACAAGAAGATTTTTTACCTCAAGCAAAATTTTCATCTTTCAAAAGAGCTTGCAATCTTGGCTCAAATATTCATCTCCAGTGTCAACCACTCCCCTAAGGATCCTGTAGGCTCTTTAGATTGAGAAAACCCCTACTGACCAAACAAGTGAGTCCTGCACCCCTTCCTTGGGGGAGAAATCATGCAGCCTTGCCAACAACTCCTACATATATGTAAATATGGCATCTGACAAGCTCTCCAAAAGGTTCAATGCCCAAGATCCCACAGAACTATCCCCAGAGCCATCCTAAGCTTCCATCACCCCACACACTCCACTAGTGGGCAATGTATATAGCCAAGGAAAAGTAGACGCCAAGCTTAACAAGGAGAAATTTGAAATCACCAACTTAGGCTACTCCTTTGCAAGGTGGTTTCGTGTCCGTTCACGGATCAGGAATCAATATGCCACCATCCCTATTGCTACCCAATTCCTCCTTTTTTTATTTTTTTGGTGATTGACTTCAATTGAGCCTAGAAGATATTTTTGAATCTCCCTCATTTGTAGGCTTTAGGGGCACATGTGTGCAGGAGTCCATGCGTCCATCTGGATTTGCAAGACTATACTAGTGGATTTGCATGGAAAGGGAGTGGTGCAAGTTGATGCTTCACCTTAGGCAATGCAGGCATCGTGGACATTGGGCCTGTGGTACCCGATGCTAGTGCTTTAAAGGGAGGTGTCATCGAGGATGGAGGGCCACAACCTAGTGCTTGCAGCATGAGTTCTGGTTTGGTTCCCAGGGAGGTGGCAGCCATGATGCAAGCTAGTGAAGCCTCGTTAGCCAATGGGGTGGCAATTAAAGGTGTCTCCAAGGTTATTCAGGGTGCAAATTCAACAATGGGGGTGACAGGATTACCTCATCTATGTCCCATGTGCTGAAGGAGAAAGCTTCAGAGGCCTCAGTTGTTGGTGTGTGTCATGGAAATCATTCCAAGGGGATTGGGGAGCAGTGTAATCGATCATGAAATTCCTATCTTAGAATGTGTCTGTTGGGGGGGCACATAGCAAAGGGTGACTCTGATGGGATACTTAGAGTGGGATGTAGACATGTTGCTCTCCAAGAGACAGAATCAGAGACCATTGATAATTTGACTCTGTAGTTGATTAATGGTTAAAAAGTTGACAAGTTCATTTCACTAAATGCCACAAGCAAATCTAGGGGTCTGTTGCTTGGATGGGGAAGTGACTTCTTTGAGATTGAATCTCAATGGTGTGGGCAGCATGTTGTGGCTACTATTCTGCAACAAAAATCAGATAGTGGTTTTGCAAATTCAAGATCTGAACTTTGGAACGACGTCAGACAAGCCATAAACCATTTCAAGGAGGTGTCGTTTATTTTTGGTGGGGACTTCAATGTTACTATTGCAGTAGAAGGCAGACTTGAGGACAGGGGAGTGGCAGATGCTGGGTCACAAGAGCTTAAAGAGTTTCTTTTTTCAATAGAAGAGTTTTGAGAGTTGCTAGTCAATTTGGCTGTGCAAAAGTTGGGGCCTTCAAGTTGTCATTGTACTTGGTGCAATGGTGCCTCTACTACATCTAAATCTAAGATTGATAGGTTCTTTTGCTCCTTCGACTGTATTGAGATCTTCCCGTTATGTGGGGTTGTTGATGCACCCAAACCGTTTTCTAATTAAACATCATTTCTTTGGTGCTCAACTGAGAAGCTAAGACCGTTTGCTTTGAGATATCATGCTTACTTGAGTAGGGCTTCCGTGAAATGATAGCTAACTAGTGGGAATCGGCTTAAGTGGAGGATGGTTCGTAAATGGCCAAATTAGCAATGAAACTAAGATATCTTAAAACCTATTCACTTGCCTATAAAAAGAGATAAAACAAGATAGGATGGCAAAAAAGGTTAAGGCTTTGAAGAAGGTCCAAGAGCTTGATCAAGCAGAGGGATCTCATTAATTATCTAGGGAGGAATAAACTCCAGAAAGGTTTATCAACAAATGGCAGCAAGGGAAGATTTGGAGGAGATTGAATGAAGACAACAATCACGGGGCTGAAAGTGATGCCAATTCATATGGTGGCAAATGGCTGGAGAGGAACTTCATCAATAAAATGCTACTCAATAGAAGGGAATGTAATGGTAACGAGGAAATTGGGGCACAGGTAGCAGAACATTTTAGAAATTTTTGTGAAGAAAAGATGGGGGTCATGGAGGCGATCAGGAAGGAAAACAAGTGCATGGGCATATTAGCAAGTTGAACTGTTGATCAGTCCGTTTTTGGAGGTTGACGTAAAAGAAAAAATCTCACCCTTTCAAACGAAGAAGAAGAAGAAGAAGAAGAAGCAATCTCGCAGCTTAATGTGGAGGGAGCACCAAGACCTGAGGGGTTTCATATTTTGTTCTATGAGTTCCAGCAGGTCCTTGATTGTGAAGTTATGGTTGCTTTGGAGAAATTTCAACAAGGCAATGGGGGCTTTGAGAGAATTAATAAAACTCTTGTTACCAAAAAAGGAAGCAACAGAGAGCATTTAGGACTAATTCTATTCACTTGATTGTAACTAAGGTGTTGGCCAACCGTCTTTAAGATGTTATGGATGATCTTGTTAATCCAATGCAATTGATGTTTATAAAGGGAAGATATTTGTTAGATAGGATGGTTGCAGCTAGGGTGGAGCATTGGGTCGGGCCCAAGGTCCGAAATTTTTATTAAAACAAGGCTCGGGCCTGGCCCAAGGCCCATGTTTATGGGCTCATGGCCAGGTTGGGCTGGGCCCGATTTCGTTGTTCGGGCCAGGTTTTCGGGTCGAGCCTAGAAAAGCCTCTTAAAACCCAAAAATCTATTAAGATCTATTTCCATTGATTTTTAAATAAGACCTACCTAAGTTTACTAAAGTTAATTTTTTATTATTATCTAAGTAAGGCCCAGTCAAGCCCGTAAGGGCCAATTTAAAGTTAAAATTGGATGAATATAATCATAATAATTTCAAAATATAGTAATACTTCTATAATAATCTTACAACGTCATAGATACTACTACGAATAAAATATACTATTATGAAAGAAATATAACTCAACTAAGCATGTTATCTTACAACATTAGGTTATATTCATTTAACAAATGGAACTTTGGAAGAGAAAATTTGTCCTATAAAGCAACTTTCTTTTTTTAACCTACGATAATTATTTCGCATTAAACAATCTCAGCAAAAATTAGAAAAAAATAAACATATCACATTTTAAACTAAAATCATACATTATCTAAATAGTCACCACATCTCAACTATTTGCGATCCCTATTCAAGAATCATGATTTGAAACTTACATGTATAAAATTACATGTCACAAAATAACACCATAAAATTATATATAAACGGGCCCAACAGGCCTATTTGGATTTTTTCGGGTTCGGGTCGGGCTGTGCCTAAACCCAAATTTGTTAAAAAATTAAGGCCTGGGCCTAGTCCATAAAATCTTTGGGCTCGAGCTAAGTCGGGTTCGGGCTGGGATTAGGTCAGCCCAGCCCAATGCTCCACACTAGTTGTAGCCGTGGAAGCAATTGCATATTGGAAGAGCATGAGGATAAAAAAAATTTTGTGGAAGGTTGACTTTGCAAAGGCCTACAACTCTCTAGACTAGGCTTTCTATGGAGCTTTCTTAGGAAACAAAGGTTTCTAGATGTTTGGATTTCCTAGATGAAAAGATACATTACGATGAACTCCTTGGTATTGATTAATGGGCGTCTAGAGGATGGATGGATCTAGCCACAAAGAGGTGTTTGACAAGTATGCCCACTTTCCCCTTTGTTATTTGTTTTGTTGCGGATGCCTTGAGTACTAGAACTTTTGCCACTTCTGACAGTAGTCTTATCAGGAAATTCAGCCACAGTGATAATGCAAAGCTCATTCCTACACTACAGTACGTTAATGACACTATTTTTTGGTAGAAGGATCAGTAGAGGTAGCCAAAAATATCTCTATCATACTCACATTTTTGCTTTTCCTAAAGAAAAAACATTTTTGCTGATTTACCAGGCTTATAGGTGAATCGTCACAAGTCATCATTTGTCCTCTTTGCCATGGATAAGATTGAAAAGGAATCATCTCCAAAGATATTGCAAAGAGAAATAGTTAACCCAAGCAAGTTTCCAAGCCCAAATCCAAGCCAAATAATCTTGGCCTTTGATTTCACAGTACATTGTCCTTCCGGCAAAGCACACCTATTGGGATCTATGCTACCCTTTTTTGTAAGGGGGTGTGGGTTAAGCCTTAGGTTTTGGATTGGCCAAAACCTTTCTCTATTGCAAATACCATTGGCTTCTCTCCCTATGAATTACCTTAGTCTTCCTCCTAGCAACTGTCCACTGCTCTTTGTTAAATGGTAGGTGGTTATTAAGAAGTTGTGAAAGCGGCTTGATGGTTGGAAAGTTTGCTTGTTATTTGGGAAAATACAAACTCTCCTTAAATTGGTTTGGCCTACTATTCCACTTATCTATTTATCTGCAATTGAGATGCCAATCAAGGAGCACAAGGAATTAGACAAAATCAAGAGAAGATTTTCTGGAAGGGTCCAAGTGAAGGATTAAGATCAATACATATAGTTTCTTGGGAGGAGATCTGCAAGCCTTTAGCTGAGGGGGGGCATTGGGGTCCTTGACTTAGATGTTATGAGTGACCCTCTGTTTTTGAAGTAGGTGTTTAAGCTGGTGGGAAATGAGAGAGACCTCGTGACTACCGCTTTGGAAGACTACAATGATAAGAACCTTGACTGGGCCGATATAGTGTTTCCTATTAAGGAAACATCTCACTTTTAGAGGGGACTATGTGGGTCCTGCTGGTAAGGGATTTTTTTTATGCAGAACTAGGGGATGGTAAGATCTTCGGATTTTCATTGGACAATTGGACACCACATGGCACGTTGGCAAACAGATTCCTACGTTTATTTAATTCGGCTTCTGATATAATGGCATCTGTGGCAGATAACTGTGATCAGGATAGGAGATGCTTGGACTCTTTTGTTTGTGGAATCCCTCTCGAATCAGAGATTCAGAGGTTGCAAGACTTCATGAATTTGTAGCTAGATTCAACTAATAGAAAGCTGGTTTTTGGTTCTCTTGATGGTTGAACTTTGGCACATGGGAATTTCACGAACAAATCAGCTTATAGATTTTGCAAAGTGATTGGCATTTGTTTAGGGACTGCAGATTATTATGAAAGGCCAATGCCAATAAAAGTCAAGATTTTTAGTTGGCTGCTGCAGAGGAAAAGGCTCGTGACAAAGATGTATTGCAAGAAATTTGCACCGTCAGATGACCCAACTTGTCCTTTGTGTGAGGATGTGGAGGAAACTCTGCAACATTTATTTTTGGGATGCCCATTCTCTTTAGAGGTGTGGATATTAGTTAGGTCCAACTAGGTCTCTTATGACTCTTGGGACAATTTTTAGAACTTTTTGCACAGAGGCATCTTGAGGTCAAAAAAGGAATGGTCAAAATCACTTGCAATTTTATAGGCAATTTGGCTTCAAAGAAACGGGGTAGTATTCAAGGGAATAGAGCTTTTGTAGAGAATGTGTAAGGATGTTTCTGGGCTGTGGGCTCTTGACTTTATGCAGTTCTCTATAATGCTTTTTTGATCCTATACCCCATTGCTTTGTTAATGAAGTGGATGATCACTAATCTAATGTGATCATTCCTTTTTCTTTTCAAAAAAAAAAGATACACATCTTTTACGAATCTGAGCAAGAGCCCTTTTTTTTCTAACAAGCATTGTCTTGCAAAATGAAGCATAACCTTAAAAGAAAAAAAAAAGGCAGGTATATTGGATCATGGAAGATCACCTTGATGACAAATGGAATGGTCACTTCGTTGTACATGTCATGTATCTCCTTGATGCTTCTACTAAAGTACATTCTTTCTATTTACAACGCAGAACTTGAACACTAGAGAACTTCTAACCATACTCCCTTTCATAGTGCATTTTCCCAAGATGCTCCTTGCAAGTGGAGCCTAGCTAAAAATCAAAATCTATATTTTTCCATCTAGTTGCACACCCCATTCTCTACTTCCCCATTTCTTTCCATCTTTCGTGGGGGAAACAATCTGAACTAACCCCGTAGATTAACCAATACCCATCAGGTAGATTATAATCTGGACAGAGAACTCACCTCACTGACTGCATATAATGCAGGAAAAGGCTTGGTTGAATTAGGTTCAATTTGATACATTTGCTCATCAGCACCTGTCATAGTCAGCATAACGACAATTGCACGGGAGGGCAACATGCCCACCAAGATTGTTTCAAAAGCTTTAGAACGTAATTCATTCAATAGGACAAGAATTACGAACTTCTGATGCTCACTAGAAATAAACCGTAACACAGAAGATAAATAGCAGAAAGAGAGACTCCACATCCGATTATCCCGTGTTATTTTCGGTCATTTTTTCCTGAATCTGGCCGAACTCATACATAGATCGTTCTAATCCATCAGATCCTCACATCGAATAGCCTTTCAATCTGAATTCCCGCACATGACTTGGCAAGCTGATCACCCATATTTTCTAAAGAACAGAGCACCAAGCAATACTGCATTACTCTAAAATTTTAGATCACGGACGACAGCAATTCGAGAAATTTGGAATCCAATGGGTCGCATAATAAATGGTTTCAGTTTAATTTCAGATTTCACTCGGTAACTAAGAATATCAGAACTCAAACAAACGCAGACATATCCCACCACTACAGCTGTCACTCGGAGAAAACAACACATCGAAACCCCTACAAAGCAATCAGCGGCTTCTCGAACACGTTCTCGATCGAATAAACGGCATCACGAATCGACCGTGTCGGCTTTGTTGTCGATCACGAGGCGGTCACGCGAGGCCAAAATCGGCGCGGGATGCGGCGTTGGAGGGGAAGGAGAGATCGGATCTGAGGGAAGGGAAGGGAAGGGGAGGTACCTTCTGCAACTTTGAGCCACGAGGCCATGGCGAGGGGGAGGTCGCCGATCTGAGGGGAGAAACGAGATCTCGGCCGTTGGATCTTTGCTGCTGTCGCTGCGGCCGCGCGCGGGGGAGCGGTGCGGCTCGAAGGGAAGAAGCGTGCGGAGGGGAAAGGGAAAGACGGACAGTGTTCTGTTGTTAAATGCCGCTTCTTTCATAAGTCAACTGGCCTTGCGGAGAAACGTTTTATTTTGTATGGGCAGAAATCCACGACATAAATGGCCCCTCCTGTCTCACTCTCTTCCTTACTCAGCTGCGGGTCTCGCGATTGGGTGGGTCCCGAGTCCCATTTTTGTCGCCATGCTCGAAACGGATGGAAGAGATCCGATGCTTGAGATGCGGTCGGACCCGGAGAGTTGAGCTAAGAACCAGCTCTATACCAGTTGATTTAAACGGTTTACCGATTTCAAAAGGTTACCAGTATGAACTAGACACACCGATGGTTGGATCTATTGAACAGATTCAGTTTCATCAAATGAAATATTTTGGTCGAGCTATTTTTAAAGTTTTGTTCAAGTTATATGTATATTTTAGGAGAATGAAATTACTTGTTCTCCTCCTTTATCTTTGCTATCAAAGTACCTTTCCAATGAAACTCAAATTTCAAGAATGAATACTTTTTGTTGTAGAATTACTTTAAATGTTCTCTATTATTATTTATACTTATATCTTTGTTATGTTACTCTCAAGTTAATTTATTTATATTTTAAATTTTAATAAATTTATAATTTAGTTAGTCTAATTTTCTCGTCCTATGTATGAATAATGATATTATTACTGATAATTTAACATTAATTTTTTATCATGATAAACAAATTAGTTTATATATTATTATTTCTTGGAATCTAACAAATGATAAAAGGAAGCTCAAAGTGAAAGCCAAGTGATTGCTCAAAGTGAAGCAAGTTGATTGATAAAGAAATGCAAGTTTTTTCAATTCAAGGAATACAAGTCTTTGACGTAGAGAAGAAAACGAAGAAGAACCTTTTATTTTAAAAAGATATTGTAATAATTTTGTTGTTTATATTGTTAAAGAGCCTAGAAGATATCCTAGATGACCTTAGGATACTTCTTAGAAACCTTATTAAACTTCAATCAATCAAAAATTCCTTCCAAACTTAAAATTTTCTACTGATCATACATATAAGACTTCAGACATCTACATTTTTGGGTCTTAAAAACATTTATCCAATTCGTTTACAAGTTATCCTTGATTGAACTAGATTTTAATAACTTCATTCATCTTGTTATGTCTCCTTCTTAGACATCCAAATATGATTTATTACTCCAACGTCCACTTGATTAAACACCAATGTTCACTTGATTAAACACTAGCATTCATCTCTTAATTATCGGCGTTCATATAAGGTTATGTCTCAATAACACTTAATTTAATCAATGTCTAATTCTTGAAAAAAGAATATTTGAGTTTTTGGTTAGATGTCTAATTTCTTCTTTTCAGGTGCCAATTAATGATCAACCAATTTACGCGTGCTTAAGCAGCTTTCATTCTCACGCAAATTAATTTACCAAAATAATGACTTGATCAATCAAAACATAGATTGATCGACCAAAAAATTATGTTGATCAGCTAAAGAAACATTTTAATCAACCAAAATATTTTCTTAATCAATGCTTTTCACAAAAATAAATTTGTAGAACAGATGTCTTGCAAATTGATAGACCATTCAATTGTGATCATTTTGGTCCAAATCACAACGCAATCAAGTCTTAATTATGTTGTTAACTATTGCAACTCATTAATTCATATCCCTTTTTGGATTTAAGCAATTCTTTATAAATAAACCATTCCTTAAACCTTCTAAATAACAAGAAAAACATTCTCTACTTGCAACAAGAAACCTAATCTTTAGAGAAAAAAGGAGATTAGTTCACACACTTATTTCCTTTCATCATTAATTAATCTTTTACATGCTCAAATCTAGAAAGCATTTCAACTCTCTACGAGCATGTTGCACGTGAATTGAAGTTGGATAAAAATATGTTGTAATAAGATAGTCGAATGTGAAAAAATGACTTTTAAATTTATAATTTCTAAATAAAAATATATTTCGAGATCGTTCATTAAAAGTAAAGAAATACGTGAAAATCATTATTTAATTATTTAAAAAGACTTTAACGAACTTGTATTAAGTGTGAATTTTCAAAAAGCGAACAAGCTCCAAATCGTACTCATTTTTACAAAATAAATAGATGAAATATAAATCTCAAGTGTAAGAGAGTAATAATCAGAAAATTTATTATTTGATGCTTAATTAAATGAACAAAAAATTAATGAGATTAAGCACTAAATAATTCATAGCATCTATGCTTGAACATCATAATGTAACAAAATTGCTAGATATTCAACAATAAAATTGAATCCTCAACTAATCAAATAGATTTACAAATCAATCCCTGATCCTTTGCATATAGGTCCCTGAAAATCATTTCGATTAAGCCCCTGGAGCTTCTTTCTTCTGCAGAAGGGTCCCTATCCTTCTTCCTCCTTAGCTGCAAACCTTGAGATGGAGGTGCTTGATGGGTACTGGAGAAAAGTCGACAGTGAGCTCCAGCCGTTGGATGGGGCTGGGATTGGCCGCAAATGATCAATGGGGTGCCGTTGATTGAACGACAAGGTTCGATCGTCAATTAGAGATGGCATGGACAGTTTACGATAACGTGGAAGATGGTGGTTCTGACGAGTGATTGGCCGGACAAAGGACTGGTCCTCAGTCTCAAGCGAGTAGCTAAGTAGATCCGCAAAACCTCGGTGAAGGTGTTGGCGGTGGTGATTTGGTGTGATGAGGCCAGAGGAGGGCCACTGGACGTGAGGATGACAGTGGCTACAGTGGACGCATGACGAAGCTCTAGGGGGCTCAAAACCCTCAATAGTTTGAGGGGTTTTACTCCCCAGAGCTCAATGAAGCTCTTGGGATGGTCGGCGGTTGGTGATAGCACATGGATAACTCTGGTGGTGGTCACTGGCGTATGGCTAGATGCGAAGAAGATGGTGATGGCATGGGCAGAGATGGGAGTTGATTCCTACGTTTAAGGTGCCTAATCTATGCTATTGAGAGAGGGACAAAGGATGAGTTACTTAAGAGACGATGAGGGGGCTACGAGGGCGTCTGGTGTTAGTCGGCTGGATGTGAGGGAGGAGGAGGGTCCGACGAAGAAATTGGAGCGAGGAAGGGACTAGAAGAGCCGGCTTCAATGGCAAGAAGCACGACGATGAGGAGGGGTGGTTGTCCATGGCCTCGGTTGATGACGAGGCATGGAAAAGAAGCAAAGTCAAGGAGCTCCAAGGTTGGTGTTAATGGCGGGTTCGGGGAGGATGAAGAAGAGGTTGAACTTTTTCTTTTTTACTCCCTGGAGGCAGTCAAAAAGACAGGGGGACTAGGCCAAAACCTATCAGTACAAGAAAGGGAACCACGACTTATGGTTTAGTACATTTCCAAAAGCAAACACAGGGCAGCAGGTACAAAGCAAGAACCCCACAAGGAAAGAAGCTAAACAACATATGGAAATTGCACCTTGTTAAGGGAGAGAATACCCTGAATCTTCTTAGGAAGCAGATCAGAAGCATCAAAATAAACCCAATCTATGTCACCAAGGTCTGCAATATGGCGAGCCAAAGAGTTGACCGCAAGGTGAACATAATCCAGAGAATCAATACGATGCTTTTGTCCATTAAGGAGCTAGGAATCAGAATTAGCGTACCATGGAATTTCCAATTTCCCATTCCACCAATAATACAACATAGACGAGTCTGTCTCAACCTGAAAATTCAGGAGAGTGCATTCCAGAGAATATGAAGAATAGCGGAATCAGAATGAGTGAAATGCATCACCAGCAGCACCCTTAATGAAATCACCATTACAATTTTTAACCACCCAACCACCATAGGTATGAATATCACCATAGGAAACAGCAGCATTAAGCTTACATTCAGAAGTGGTAATAACCCAAGATAGCACAAGCAAGGGTGATTTTTGGGTGTGAAACCAAGAATGAAGGTTAAAATCATCCCATTGGCACCATAAAATATAGGCAAAGTTGTTAAGGGGGAAGTTATCATGAATAATACAATTGTAAATATACCATACATTAGTCCAAATAAAGTAGATTAACCCTTTGTTGATCTGATAAGAAGGAGAGCTACCTAAGGAATACAGGAACTCAACAAAGCTGGTAGGGGAGATACAGGCACGATGAGCTTGGTCGAATACCTAGAAAGCAACATTGTTAACAAGAAAACTTTCCTGAAATAAATGAGATGCAGTCTCGGAAGAAGCAAAATTTCAACAGACACATTTTGAAGCAAGGGGAATGTGAAGCTTCATAATATTATCATCCATTGGCAAACTATCATGAAGGATACGTCAAGTGCACAGAATAATTGTCAACAGAAGTTTAAGATTCCAAAGGAATTTCCAAGACCTATCGAAAGTATGGATGAGGAAATGATTCTCATAGGCAGAAGCAATAGTAAGGGATCCTGAAGGGGATAAATTCCACACTTTCCTAAAGGATCCTTGGAAGAAAGCCAAAAGTCGACGACTCGCAATGTAGAAGCACGACAGACCTTTATAGATGTGCAGCAGCTGTGATTAGAATCAATTTGTGACCTTGAAAAGGCAAACTTCGAGTGAGGTTTGGCGATGACTTCGGCCATGATTCACGGCCCCTACGGATGGCAAGAGCAGCTGGTTCTTGTGCCATTATATGCGGGAATGATTAAGGAACAATCCTACCAAATTTGGTCGGATTTCGCCACAAGATCTTGGAGATCTTGATCCCTAAAATTGCACCGAAGTGCACAGTGTGGAGCTTGCTACCTTTGGCTGAGGAAGAAGATGCTGACGTCATGATGATGTTAGCGAGGGACCTAGAAGAGAAGATTTTAGACCAAATTGAAAGAAATTCAAAAATTAAGGGTTAATATGCAAAGTAGGTCAAGATGATATCTAATTAGTCTCAAATTTTTAGGTTAACCTAATCTGGATGCAAGAGATCTATTAGTGACTTAAATTTTGGATTTGGATGGAGTTTACTTAGTCAATTTACAATTTAACCTAAAATGTATCAAATAGTCACCTAGGTCTCTGTTTTATGTCAACATAAGTTCATTTTGTAAAATTAAATGTTTTAAACCTTATATAATATTTTTCAATGATTTTTAGAAGATTTAGATTATATTTATTTCCATTATAACCCTTTGAATTAAAGTGAGGTTGAAATTATGATTTTTAATAAGTGAATTAGCTTGATTTCTCTGAGAAGCCCTAAATCAATCAATGCGAGCCCACTTATTTGAATTTTAAGCTTATTTGATCTTAAATTAATTGTACGTTTACCTCTGAGTTAATCTGCACTTGTATTTGTCTGTTAAAATAATATAATTAACTTATTTTTACAATAATTCTTCTTGATTCAACCAAGATTGAATTATACTCTTTAATATAATAATTAGGTGAAATTAGCCTTAGAACTTAGTCAAATTAAATTAGATATAGAGGATGATGGTGTTACCATCAAAGCACTTGCACTATAGTTTTAAATTCTCTTTTAACTAATATTATATTTAGGTTTCATAGGCTTCTCAAGTTGTATTACATCATTTGCACTTTCTTTTCTATACTTTCCTCTTTTATATTTTAGGTGAGACAACTTATTAATCATCTTAACTTTGAGTTGGGCTAAGGTGACCTACACTTCAACTTGGAGGCTTTGAAAGGGTTAAGACAATCCATAAATTGTCTCGATTAGTAGATTTGATTGGTGTGGACCAATTAGGGAAAAACCTAAGCTGGGAGGCTTAAATAGTAATTTTTACCTAAAAGGATTTTCGATCATAAATCATTGTGTATCTTGTGTGGCTGATTTTATTGTGTCATATTCTTTTATTACACTTGATCTTGTGTTTTCGGTCAAGTAAGATTCGTGTAGGGCTCTCATCAATTAGTATCAAAGTTAGACTGTGAAGGCAACATCACACTTCACCTTCACATGGCCACAATAATATGTTTTATAGAGGGGTAATCATTTATTCGACCACCACTATTTGACGAATCAAACTATGGATTTTGGAAGAAAAGAATGCAAACTAATTTTTCTTAAATCCATGGGAGAAGCAATATAGGAGATAATAGAGTCAAAGTACACAAGATTAGAACATCAAGAAGGATAGGAATACACGGATGAGCAACATAAGAAAACCTTAAAGAATGCAAAGGCAATGAATGCACTCGATTGTGCACTTACCAAAGAAGAATTCAATCGTGCCTCTACATGTGATTCTACCTACGAGATATGGAATACCCTCCAAGTCACTTAAGAGGGTACATATATGGTAAAGGAGACACACATTAGCATACTAACAAAAGAATATGAGTGTTTCGACATGAAGAAAGGTGAGAGGATATGAGAAATGTTCACGAGATTCACCGATATAGTAAATCCTCTAAAGAATCTCTTTATCAGGTTCACTCAAGAGGCTTGTCTAGAAAGTACTAAGGTCAATCACAAGTGACTGGTCGTCAAAATCAATTGCCATCCAAGAGGCTAAAGATCTGTGTACATTACCACTTGACGACCTGGTGGGTAGTTTAATGGCATACAAAATGCAATTGAATCATAAGGAGCAAGATGACTATGGAAGGAAGAAAAATGACTTGCTTTCCACACTAAAGAAGATTTAGAAAAGGACCCAAGTTCTGAAGATGAAAAGATGGTGCATCTCACATGCTATTTCAAAAAAATTCTCAAAAAGAAAGATATGAGAAGAATTCAAAATTTTAATAGATTAATGTGTTATGAGTGTAGGCAGAAGGGGCATGTAAGACTAAATTGCTTTGCATTAAAAGAGAAAGGAAAAGATAAGAAAATAGAAAAGAGAAAGGAGGAAAAATAAATTGAGTTAATGGAAGAGAAGAAGAAAGAGAGCCAAGATAAAGGTATTTATGGCAACTTGGGAAGATTCTCCTTTAAGTTTGTAATCGGATATTGAAGAGGAGACCTCTTGCAAAAAAAGAAGCTCATTTTTGTCTTATGGAAAATAGCGAGTCCACTGTAAATGAAATCGAGGTAAATTTTGATTTCTTTTTTTTTAGAGTTATTAGATGCATATCATGATTTATACAAATGGCTAAAATATTAAAGAAAGGAAATGAGAAACTTAAAGATAAGTGTTCAAGTTTAGAAAATAAAAAACTTAATTTATCCCTAAACTTAGAAAATAACAAAAAAGAACTAGAAGTAATGAGAGTTGTGAATGTAGAGCTTCACGAAAAGTTAGAAGATCTCAAGGAATAATATATTCACTTTGAACATACACTTAATGACCTTAAATATTGTAGTAGAGCATATATAGAAATATATGAGGATTTAAGAAGTAAGATCAAAAAAAGGTTAAG
This sequence comes from Thalassia testudinum, assembly GCA_037157565.1. NCBI lineage: Eukaryota > Viridiplantae > Streptophyta > Magnoliopsida > Alismatales > Hydrocharitaceae > Thalassia > Thalassia testudinum. The sequence continues at coordinate 82,590,540 of JAZHRO010000077.1, forward strand.
TGTACATTTTTATATCAAAAGGTCAATAGAAGAAAATCCAATGTACACTCTACCTCAAAGGGTTCAAAAGAATATGGGTACCAAAAAAGTATTTGAAAAATTGTGTTACAACAAGTTGTAAGAAGGATTAACATCGAAACAATGATCGAAGATGCAACCTTCAAGGAACCAATAACTATCAATTTGGTTATAGAGGATGCTAGCATTGACAAGGTCCATGGATGCTAAATTATTGGTGGAGACCCCTCCACATGAATACACCTATTAGGTGTAACTCTTTATACCTTAGTAGATATGATTCTCTTTATTACCTACTTAAATGTTAATAAGTTCTTTACATTTAATTAGCTTAGCATTAAATTAGTTAAATTGGGGGAGTAACTTGATGAGGGAGCTACAATACATTTAAAACAAAATGAGGACATAAAAATGGAATTATTTTTTATCAGTTTGTTTATAACAAAAAGGGGGAGGAAGGGTAATAAAATTGTTGCCAGAATGACATTTGATAGGGAGAGATAATTAAAAAGATTCCAATTGTGATAGTTATTCGTATAAATTTACTTTAGATTTTGTCATCATAAACAAGGAAGTGATTGTTGATATCCTTTGATTTTGATGATAACAAAATGAATACTTATGTGGATCGTATAGTAGACTTTTCAGGATTTTGAGAATTCACAAAAGCTCGAGCAAGAGCAAAGTGTTGCGGGAAGAACAAGTGTTATAAATCAAGGATAAAGATGATGAAGGAGACCTCTAGAGTGTAGACAAAGGTGTGAAGAAGAGAAGATAATGAAGACCTCTAAAGTATAGGTAAGAGTTTATGTTCTCTTATAAGTTGTGTATTAGACTTTTATATGGAATCTCTTAAAAACCATATTAAACTATGCTTTGAAAATTTATTTTTAGCTCGTAAGCCAATTAATGATCGATCAATTACTTCCTTGATCGACCAATTTGCGTGTGCTTAAGCAACTCTCATTCTCATGCAAATTGATCGACCAAAATAGTGGTTTGATTGATTGAAACATAGGTTGATCGTTCAAAACATAAACCGGTCAATCAAAGAAACATTTTAATTGACCAAAATATTTTCTTAATCCACACTTTTCACAATTAGATTTTTGGATCAAATTTCTTGCAAATTGATTACCATTCAACCATTTCGATCGACCAATTGTGAACCATTTTGATTGACCTAAATTTATTTTGGTCGACCAAATCGCAACACAATTAAGTCTTAATTATGTTTTTAACCATTGCAACTCATTAATTCATATCCTTTTTTTGGATTTAAACAATTCTCTATAAATAAACCATTCCTTAAACCTTCTAAATAATAAGAAAAGCATCCTATGCTTGCAACAAGAGACCTAATCTTTAGAGTGAAAAGGAGGTTAGTTCCTGCACTTATTTCCCCTTCATTCTCAACTAATCTTTTATAAGCTTTGATCTTGAAAAGCACTTCAGTTCTTTATGAGCACTTACTCTGTAGTTTGAAATTTTCTTTTAACTAATATTATATTGAGGTTTCATAGGATTTTCCGATTGTATTACATCATTTGTAATTTCTTTTCTAGATTTTCCTCTTTTAAATTTTGGGTGAGACAACTTGTTAATTGTCTTGACTTGGAGTTGAGTTAAGGTGACTCGTTCTTCACCTTGGATGTTTTGTAAGGTTTGAGGCAACCCATTATTGTCTCAGATAGTAGATTTGATCGGTGTGGACTGATTAAGGAAAATTCTAAGACTAATTAAGGAAAATTCTAAGCTGAAAAGTTTAGGTAGTAATTTTTACCCGAATGAGTTTTCCAATATGAATCATTCTATATCTTTTGTGGTTGATTTTATTGTTCTATATTCTTTTATTACGCGTGATATCACACTTGATCTTGTGTTTGTGGCCAAGTAAGATCCGTATAGGGCTCCCATCAATTTATGCCCTTAGCAAACAACCAAACCATGGTGCGATAGAGTGGTTCATCAGGAATGCCTATAGGCCAAAATGTATGTTTGACCTTTTCTCCCTTGGTGATTGCTTTTGTTTGATTTCATTCACTTTATAGGAGTATTGCTTAACAGTCTTCAAGACCTTGGTTTATCGAAGAAAACTTCCTCATAACTCGTCGTTGGTCATTGGAGCTTAAGCTTATAATGTATAAAGAAGAATCTCACCTACGTTCCAATTTGGATTCGTCTACCAAACTTGGATCTGAAGCTTAGGTCAAAAAAATTACTAGCAAGATTGTTAGTGCACTAAAGTGATTGCTTTTGTTGCGATCCTACAACTACTTCAGAGACATGTATCCACTTTGTGGATGATTGTGTCGAGTTGCTCGCTTCCAAGTCATTAGCCACCTCCATCCCAGTTCGTGTAGCGTGTGATCGAATTGCATAGTGGCATTGTGAAAACATGAATCGAGAATTTTAAAATTTTAAAATCTGATTGAATCGATGCAAAAACTTAATCAAATCGATTAAATAAAATGCCCTAATATGTGGAACCACATGATTGAACTAATTTTCAATCATATCAGGATCCCATGAGTTAGAGGTTATACCTTATGGTGGTGTAGAATAGCACTCTACAAGTAGTGCCTCTTATAATAAGTCTTAGCATGCTTCGAAACCCTCCTTGACAGGTGGATGAAGCCCTTCATGTCGAGGATGATCAACCACAATGAATCTTACGAACTCTTTCACGAGAATCAAGGACAACACTCGTCCTCCTCCTTCCTTGGCATGGTCTGTTGACAATCAAGAGATTGTAGAGAGAAAACTCCATAAATCAAAAGTTTGATGCATGAATCAGACTTCCAATCAAGAGTTCTTGGAAGTCTAACACCACTGCTAAACTTCCAAAATGTACTCCAATCTTTCAATATACTCAGAGTGAGCTCATTCCTTCAATCTACCATATACACTTACGAAACAGATTTGTGTAATCTCTTCAGGAAATCTTGTACCTCCTATATCTTCCCACACATACCAACTTTCTAGTATCAGTATCAAGGTGGGTGCATCTATTATTAGTTAAAAAAATATATGCATTCATAAATAGAGACACATATTTGTCTCAAGTCAAAGGATACGCCTTCTCCGTAACATCATTGGAGAAGGACTTGGGCTATCTCTTATTTTATCAAGTTAGCTCTTTAACCTGACTCGTGTGATAGTTTTCAATCTCCATTTAGTAACATTAATTAGGCTACGACCTCTAAATAAGATTGTCATCCAAACTCAGACTAGAAGTAAGTGATCGAATTAGATGGTTTCCTAATATACTATTGGATCTTCTAAATCGTTTAGATCTCCAAATAAAACACACATTAGGTTTATTCGATTTGGCTAAGTACGTTACCCCATTTGTATTAAGGAACCCAATTCATGTATTGGAAAATAATCTACTTTTTTTATTCATATGTAATGTAATCATATTACATTATTCAGATGTCTCGCTCTGGGCATACAAAAACCAATAGTGTACATTGTAGCACATATAGTACTTGGATGTTCATGATGAATGGCTTCTTCCCATGTGCTAGTTCTATTGAATCTTCAATCATTATTTCAAATGGCACAACAGGGGGAATTGTGCTAAAAATTAAAAATATAACCAATTAAAAAATTCAATTGCATAAGTATGGACATCAGGATTTACAGGGGAAACCCCTTTAAGAGAACAAATCTCTAGTTTAATTTCTCAATTTAGGATTTTTTCTCAACTAAAGTTAGAATCACTAATATCACACTAAACGAGGGTAATGTCTCTCAAATACACCCCTTACGTTAAACAATCCTAAAGAGGATTTTGTCTCAGGGCTCTCCAGAAGATCTTGTTGTGCAAGAGAGACTTGAGCTATGGCTTGCGTTGCAAGTCAGAGCTCCCCTCTACTCCCCTCCTCTTGTTCCTCAGCGATCTGCTATCGATCGAGACCCCCCGCCCCCACCCTCCCTCCTGTCCCCCCTTCCTCTGATGTGCTTGGTTTTGAGTTGTGACAGCCTCTACTCAGTGGCCATTGCTGTGGCGTGCGAGTGCGGTGGGCTCTAACGTCAAGCCGCCGGAGGACACTCATGGTGTTGCTACCACCATGTTGGAGAAAGGTTTCATTACAACGTTGATCCAACACCTCTTCCTCACCTCCACATTTCGACGTTGTTTTTGTTGCTGGGGTCACGTTGAAGTCGAGCTTATCACAATCGGGTTGATGGTCGACCTCGATCCGACTGCTTCTCACACATTAGCGCGGTACGTCGATGATGTCGTCGGTGCTTTGTCGTTCCTCGTGTGTGGTGCAGGTTTGCCTATAATGGATTTGATATGTTGGGTGCTTCTTTTCTGTTTTATTGTTTTTAATTTTGTTTCGTGTTGGTTATTTTTTAAGTTCCCCCCTCTTAAGGGGAGCTACCTTCCCCCTCTTTGAGGGGGAGTAGAGGATGTCTTTTCTTTCTTGCCTTTTGGGGTTGCATCCTATATCATTTTCGCTTTTTTAATGAAAAATTTTCATTTCTAAAAAAAAAGAAGAGGATTTTGCCTCTAGAGACTTATGCAACAAAAATATGTGCATAAGAACTTGAAAATACTCCCTTGTATTTTGCTTTTATCAAATTAGAGTGAGAAGACCAAAGGAAGTGAGGCGTGCAAAAGCCTTTGAAGTCTGAAAACATTACTCTTAAATGCATTAATCTCTCAATTTAAGTGTTTTAAGGCCATGTGCAAGTGAGAGAATGTTGTGTCCCAACCCTGAGCTTCTATGATATTTTTAGAGGTCAGTTAAGCCTTAAAAACTAAATTTTGATCATTTCATAAAGAATAAAATTCATTATGAAATGAAATGCCTTTCAAAAGTTGGAGAAATTTTCAATAGCCCACACAATTCTAAAATTAATTGATTAAAAAATTGTATTAGAAGATTAGCTTTTACTAAACTAATTGATTAAGAAAGGCTTCTAATTGCTTATTAGGAAATAGTTTCTTCTACTAAAGACATTCTCAGAGGAAATTAATCAATTATGTTAGATGATTAATTTCCTTTTTGAACTCTAATTTGAAAACTCTAAAAGGTTTGCCTATAATTAATTGATTAGCTTGCAATGTAAGATGATTAGTATTTTCAAAAATAGACTAAGTAAAGTGCAACGTTAGGCTCTTTCACAAATGATTTAAAAGGAAATAAAGTATAGATTTTGGAGTCTTCTTCTTTGATCAACTTCATCAAGACATGGTCTTCTTTAATTATTTTCTTTAAGATGTGGCCATCTACTTTGAGCATCCCTCCTTGATCTTCCAGTATTTTTTTTTTGAAGTCTCATTCTGTCTTTGAAATTAAATGTTGGCCTTCAAGAAAAAATATAGATAACCAAATATGATTGTATGTTCACTTAATTATTTTGTAAACAATAAAATTAGTATCATTAGTGTACTTGCAATAACAATATCAGCCAATTCTCACCGACTTCGGTGACCACCTTGTTCAAGAGGATGCCTCCAACATCATTCTAGAAGTGGATGAGATGCATTTTGCGGAAGAACAACAATCAGAGGCAAAACTTAAGGAGGCACTGCTTGGGATAGGCGAAACGTCACCTAAGGCAAATTTGATAACTGAATATTCTACTAACTAGAGGCAACAAATGCTACATGGGAATGGTGGTCTTGAAGTACCGAACTTAAATAATGCCATTGAGGAGGGGGAGTCCGTGGAAGATGAATTATTTGAAATCAATAACCATTATGAATAACTTGGTGGATATTAAATCAAAACTTTTGCAAGGAATCCATGTTGACAGGGAAGGTTGGAAAGAAGTGGGAAAAAACGAAAACAAAAGATAAAGGAGAAAGAGACAGAAAAATCTACCGGTCATCAAGAAGTTCCAAACTCAGAAGAAGGTGGAGAAGGTGTGCATTGTGGTGAAAGTTGGAAAATTGGAAGGGCATAAACCAATGTCCCAAAAGACTCTTTCTATGTCAATAGTTTCATGGAATGCTGGAAGTCTAAATTAAATGATCTTGAGAAATGCAGGGGGATTTTTGGTCTCCGGAGGAAGTTACATGCAAAGATTGTACGATTACTTAAGTCCCACGTCATAGAACAGCTGGATGCATTTTTTGGCTTCTGTCCCTAACAACCGAGTTGCGCCATCCAATGTTGAGTTTGGCACCTCATGCCAGGATTATTATATTGTGGCATTTAGATAAATGCAAACCGGATCTAATTGAAAGTCACCCCCAAATAATTTCTATAAGGGATGCTCCTTTGTATCCTTTGTCTACGTGGATAATAGTTGGGAAGAAAGGAGATGACTTTTGGATAAGATATGTTATGTTTCCATTACCCATAAACAATTGATCGAGACCCTTAGAATAGAAACTTCAAATTAACAAACAATCACAGAGAACTGCATGTATAAGGTTTGATAACCTAATTATACCAAGAAATAGATGTACGTCTTGGGGGATGATACTCCTAATATGCACTAAAATTCGTGTGGTACAAACTCTCTGTTTCCTTGTCTCTGATTACGTAAAAAACAAAAGCTAGTCTTCTTCTAGTATTTATAGGGTGGACTTCCTTCAGTTGGTAGCCTATTTTTCTGTTCCCACAATCTTGGAATTTCTGCTAAAAATAGTATGTCGTGTTATAACCGACAAGCGATCATAAGTCAGTTCTATACTCCGCATGATTCCTTGTCAGTGGTGGTGCTAAGCCTGTTGGTTGGTGGTTTTCCGGACCTAGAGTGACTTGCCATCCTGCCAGGTATGCAGGTCCAGGTAAACGGGTCCACCCTTAGGTGTCAGGTTTTCACTATTTGTCAGGTGACCGAATCCTTTGGGCCGCCCGACTCATGGGGTGATTTTTTTCCCCTCATCAGTTGCCCCTACTCTCTTTGTTCGAGTTTGTTGGCGGAGAGAGTAGAACTATTTTTACTTCGTGCGTACCATAACCCTGATGATGGTTCGGGAGGTTTCTCGACAGTCCCATCGAGAACCAGCCACGAAGCCTGTATCACATGCTGGTGGGTAATTAGCTGCCAGTTGATTTAATGGATAAGTCAATGACTATTTATTTAATGGGTTATGTAGGCAGGTGGAGTATCACCCGTATACTTGATAAGCAATTATTCAAGCGAGCAATGTGCCATGTGCTTAAGTTATAGGCATATCGCCACCTATTTGTTTTGGGGAAGAATAGGCATACCGCCGCCTGATTTTCCCTTGGCCTTAAGAGGTCGTTTGCCCGGACATTTAATCGTAGATGTAAGCATCGTCTTCAGCGAGTGATAACCAATCACTGTAGGTAAAATTTTGTCGCTTTATGCTGACAAGGCACACATTAATCGTTGTAATTATAACATAATATCATCTCGATAGTTGGGAGGGATTACGTAATCTGTGCCTATCATTCGAATTGTGTCGTAATGATTACGTGTTCAAGGGCATTACTTGTGCCTGGTAATTATCGGGATTTAATAGCGCTAGAGTCCATGCATATCCTCGGTTATAAATAGGGGGTAGTTGAGCCATAAATGCCCCAACCCCACATTTCCGTTATGAGGAAGAGGAAACCCTTAGCACTGCAGGCACCACCGTCCTTGGAGGAGCGATCCTGTCAGAGAAGAGCAGTTCCTCGTCGAAGCCCTTTACCTTGCGAAAGATGTTAGGCATCTCTGGGAATTGTGAGCCGTCTTCGTCTACCCCCTGACTCTCTAACGAGACGTTTGGGTTATACACCTTCAAGTCCACTTGTGGTAGTAAACTTGCTATTCAGGGGTTTTTGAGGGAATACGGGCTTGGAAACTTCCAATTTCAAGTGATAAAGATGTTGACCTGCCTATGTTCCTCGGTCGGGGATGATTTTTTTGTGGTTTGTAAATATGCCATTGAAAATGGCCTCAGAGTTCTTTTGAATCTTTTTTTGACATCTTTCCTTTTATACTACTGTCTCTCTCCTTCCATACTTAACCTCAACTGCTGGCTAATTTTGAATATTTTTACCATTCTTTGCTTCCATTTGGGTATTCGCCCCTGAATGGGACTTTTCTACCTCCTTTAGGACCTAAACTCTGTACAGTAGGCAGATTAAGCATAGAATAACTAACCTGCTAGATAGTTTAAGGGGACAGGACCATCATTTTTTCCTTCTCCATAATGTGGAGAAGTTAGAAGTCCCCAACTCTTGGCAGAATCCGCCTGAGAAGGACCTGTCATGTGGCCTCTACGAGCTTGACTTAGACGTGGAGGACTCCAAGAGAATAATAGAATTTAGGCCCATAGCCTGTTCTGAATTGAGGTGGTTAGACGTGCGGGCGGCCCATTCGTGAGTGGCGGACTCCTACCCTACACCATGAAAGTTGTGGGGAGATGGCTTTGACCCTTTTCACCTTTGTTTGACATTGACCGCTTGTTACGAACGTGGGCATCAGACGGATTTTAAGACGTCTGGGAAGTGGCCTAGATGTCTGTCCAGACGTCTGGAACCCTTCCCAGACGTCTGGTAATAAATTTTTTCATCGTACGGGGTTACATCTGCGTGCGTGCGCGCGCAGACTGCACCCGCCGCCTTCGTTCTTCTTTTTCCTCTCTCTCCCTACAGACGCACCGCTTCTCTTCTCTCTCTCCCCACGCTACCTTTATATACCTTCGCCCTCTCCCTCACCCTCACTCCTCCGCCCTCCTCTTCTCCTTCTCCCTGCCAGCAAGAGCACGAGTGAGCGGCTGCGGCAGCAGCGGCCGCGGCGAGCGTGCGGGAAGGAGTGTTGCGAGAGAAAGGAAGAAGCTCGACCGCGAGGGTGCGAGCTTGCCGGGGTAGCTAGAGCTGGCCGGCGGGGGAGCAGCGGGCGTGGGGTGTCGTGGAGGGGTTGCTGCAGCTCGGGCAGTAGGCAGACACGGCGCGGCGCGGCCGTGCGTCGCGAGCGGAGAGCAACCAGGTCCTGATTCTGGGAAAATTTCTCAGAATCAAACGTCTGGACCTACGTCCAAACGACGCCGAAGACGTTTGGAGGATGATCTAGACGTCTAACAGGTCCAACAATTTTCCTTCTTCTTTTATGCGTGTACGGCCATGCAGCCGTCCGCCGCGTTCTTCTGCGCTTCGTCGTGATGAGAGTAGGTGTGTGTGTGTGCAGGTTCTGCTCGGGAGGGCGCGAGGGCTCGCCATCCCACGTGAATCAGACGTCTGGCCACAGTGCCAGACAACGGAGAGGACCTCCAGACGTCCGGGGTGACAATCGGACGTCTGGAAATTAAGGTCAGACGATCCAGCGGGCTCCTGGACGTCTGAAGGACTGCACAGAACCGAGGTATGACCTGAGCGACCTTTTAAGACGTCTGGAAGAGGTTCCAGACGTCTGATTTTGGACAGATTCGTCGTTTTTGACCCGTTTAGGGCTCGTTTGGAGTCCGTTTTCCGCGTTTTGAGTTGCGTCCTTTCTAGATTTAATTCCTCTACCTGTTTACAATAATTATATACTGTTCTGAGAAACTCCTTGTGATTGATCCTTGTGTTAGGATCCTGTTCCGTTGAAGTTTTGGGGGTTGCGGAGGAGCGCGGGATTGCCGACCACGCCCCCAGTACTCCCGGTTTCGCTGGTAGAGTGGCTTTTTAATTTATTTAACTAAATTTGTTACAATTATGAAATAATTAATAGAGTCTAGGGCATTGCATGAACCGTAGGACTGAGAAATTAGATTGAATGATAGATCCTAGGGTATTGCATGAATCCTAGGATTGGAAAACTAGATTGAATGATAGATCGTAGGGTACGGCATGAATCCTAGGACTGGGAAACTAGTTGAATATATAAATATTGCAGTCTTGGAAAAGTAGAAAGGAAATGATAACTGCCTGTAAATTTGTTAACAGCTGCCTGTTGTGAATGAATAAATATGATTGAGAACATGGGTTATATAAATATAAAGCTGGAACGGTGAAACCCAAAATGGCCGAACAAAAAGAACATGAACCCTATGGGGAATTAGGAGTAGAACTCCTGGAAAGAGAATGAAATGGAACTGAGAAAGTAAAACGTGGAAGTGTGTTGTCTCTTGGGTACGTGGTACTAAGGAGAGCACATATTACCTCTTAGTGTAGAGGGGAGCTTGCTGCCCTCAGGTTGAGAGCAGGGTGGGTTTGGCCACTGTACACCGACTTGCTGGCCCTCGCGTACGTAGTACCGAGGAGAGCTACTAGTGTAGGGAGAGCATTAGCTACCCCACGGGACCTGTGGTTTTGCTAGCTCTCCTACACCGACTTGTTAGGCCCACTGGGGAAACTAGGGTAGTCAGGTGAGGGTGCGCGGACTGTGGAGGGGTTGGACCCCTGTTACTGAGAGGGCTCTACCCTATACTGGTTCCGTGCTGTGCTTTGGGCGCACTCGTTAACGGAAACGACTGACCGCGTGCTAGTGCGGGGTAGCTAGCCGTGCGCTTATCGCGCGTGCCGTAGTCACCGTTACGTCTGTCAGCAACCTTGGGGTGGTTGACTGAGGGTAGGACCACCATGGGGGACTTTCCCGGCCAGGAGAGCACCACGTGTTACTTCTACTTTTCGGAAAAGACTGCAATCAAGATCATTCCCACGAGGAACATTCAAGATCAAGAGAAGGATCTGAGAAATAAATCAATAGTGAAAATAGAAAGACATAAATAAAGAAAGTAAAAATATAACAGCTACTGTGCATTCTACTACTTCTTTTAGTTTTAGTTGCCACTCTACTCAGCGTTTCGCTGACGTGTCACCCTCGTTACTTTTTCAGGACCAGGTGTTGAGCAGCCAGAGTCAGCGGCTGCAGAGGGCGTTGGGCCTAGTAAAGCCCAGTAGTGTTACCTGTAGTACTTTCTGTACTTTTCTTTCCACTGTAGTGAGTAGTTTTCCGTTACTCCTTGTACTTTCTTTATTGTAAGCTTTATGTTATGTACATGATTATTTCCCTTCTGTTGTGGTGGTGCATACTGTAGTTTTTCCTTTCTTTACTGCTGTATTTTGTTACTGCTAGTTATATACATGGTGAATGTGGTTTATTTTACTGTTCTTTTGGTTACTTCTCATTGGATGACTGGGTCTTGGGATTAGTCGAGTCGGTCCGATTCTCGTGTCTCGTAGGGATTCGGGAATCGGGTCGTTATACCGCTTGTTGTTTTGCTGTTGTAGCTTTTGGGCGGTTCGCTAGGCCAGATACCTTGAGGCGGCGCTCGAGGTGCTTCCACGAGGCTAAACAAGAGGCAACGAAGCACGAGTCTCGAGGGGTAGGTGAAAGTAGTCGGCCCCCTTGTCGCCAGGAGAGCAAGAGGAAGGTGATGGGAACACTATCATGAGCCATAACTAGCTCAATTTAGTCATTATCAAGGAATAAATGTTCCTACATAACTGTCAAAGGACTGTAATTTATTGCATAATCATTCTGAGAGAAATATAAGAAAATAGGGTTAAAACTATAATTTTACCATCATATCATGAATGTAGTATAATCATGGGTTTTTCTAGGGGGTAATTAAGGGTCAAATAGTCTTACATATCCAACAAGTGGATTAAAACAAACAGAAAAGGGTTTTCTCATGTTTTAAGAATTAAATGTCTTTTAAAACTCTAAAAATGGACCCGCTTAACTAACTAAGGTTCTGGTCAGGATAAAATTCACCTAAATCCTCTAAAATTTATATAAAAATATTCTCTAGGTTTTGGTACCTTCAATTTGACTACCAGAACCCGTCTTGACCTAAAATAGAGTCCTAGATAGACATTTGCCTTAATTTAGGTTTTTGTATAAATTACCTAGTCAAACTTGGTCAAAACCAAAATCCAACTTCACCATTAGATTTCTTATGTCCAAATTAGGTTTGTACCAAAATTTAGGCCCAATCTGAAATTGTCTTGACCTAGTTTGTAATTTGGTCTTGTCTGATTATTTTATATCACACATATGCCCTTAACTTTCAAAATCCCTACAAAAAGGCCCCTAACTTTGTCATCATTTTCACATATAGGTCCTTACGCCATTTTTGGAAGGTTAAACCTTCATCGTCGAGTTTTGAGCGAGGATTTGTCGCTCGATTCTCAATCAATCTCTCCCAAAATTGATAAGGGGATTCCTTAGGAAGTTACCTTCCATTTGAGTTATTCCTTAGGCTCTAAGTCTTTCCCAAAAGGCCATGCGAACCTTTCAAAGGTTTGGGTATCCGACATGTGCTTGACTTTCCAAGCTTAGAAGGGCTTCCTATGACCTATAAAAGAACCCCTGTTGCGTTTCGCTTCTTTTCAGCAAGTTTTGGTTAGCCAAATCACCCTAATCTACCCTCTCCGGCCACCAAAAATCTTTGCTCTGATGACCTCCCTAGATCCCCCTCCTTCGGCCATCCAACCATCAAAGTGGACAGCCTAAGTTCTTCCTCTCTTCCTCGCGACCCTCCCCAGCCAAAGGGAGGGCGTTCCTCCATCTTATTCATCGTCACCGCCTCGCCGCCTCCACTTCCTTCTCCGGCTCCGGTCGATCAACACCAGAGCCCTTCACCTCTCTACCGCATCCCTAAGTCTCTCTATCTCTCCCTTTCCCTCTCTACACTATTTTTCCACTCTCGCAACACACGCACGACCACCGCTTCTCCCTTAATGCCGTCATCTTCTCCGCCTCTGGCGAAGCTCCGGCGACGCCTACACATTGCCACACTGCTCGAAACCCACCGCTGCGACTTCCATTAGCATCGCCACGACTCACCCTCCAAAAACCCTAAAGAAATTTAGGGTTTAACACCCTCCACCTTCCCGCCGAACACACTCATTGTCCGCACTCAACCACCTCACCGTCAGCCGTCCACACATGTCTACATGCCCTCGAACCACCATCATTGAACTCGCCTCATCAAGGTGAAGCTCTTGAACGTATTGATTGGGGCATTTAGCCTGTGTTCATCTCTTTTAAGTCTCGAGCCACAACGCCATTAATGGAGCTTCACGAACACCTTGACGAAGGTGTTCTTGCGTCTTCCATTCCAGACGCTATGCCCAGGTTGCGCGGAACACTTCCAGGAAGGATCCCAGGGCGCCAATTGAACGTGTCATCCTTCGCAGTTGCGCCAATTTGAGGCATCATCACTGCAGTAGTGCACGTGAAGAAGGGTGGGACTTTAGTCCCACCTCGTTTGCTAACGAAGCGACACAGGCGCATAAGAGGAATTTCTGCTATAGCCTCGTTGCCTTAGTAAGCACGGGGTGAGGTCCCTTCGCACGTGCCCACACACGCCCTTGCCTGCGCTCATGCCCCGCAGGCCTAGGCTTGATCCGATTACCTGGATACCAAGGTCTGGTCTGGTTTGCTTGGTTTGAGAAAGGAAGAAGAGAAAAAGAGAGGAGAGGGGGGGTTTTGCTTTGCCACCCTCCTATTGACTCTTAAGAGATCTGAAGAGGCCTTTATCTCTGCTGGCGTGCTAAGTCCTGTGCTACAAGCTAAGGGAAGAAGGAGAAGAGAAGGAAGAGGAAGAGAAGAAGAGAGAAGCCTCTCCCTGAGGCTTAAAGAAGAAAGAAGAAGATGCCTTTGCCTCTGTTAAGGCGTCTAAGCGCCCAATTCTGCCGTCTGACTTCACATATCCAAGCCTCTTAGGATTTATTGCTTACTCATCTTGTGTGAATTAATTGTGGTTGATACTATGCAAACATTTAAGATAATTGTGGTTAAATTGTAGGGTAATTTGGTGATTCAAATCACCATTTTACCCTCTCTTCTTTTTGCATTATTGACATTGGATCTCATTTATATATTTTTATTGATTGCAAATTCTTACATTATGATCTTGAGTTTTAAATTGCCATATTGCTCCCTATGTTCGACCTCGGATTTCATTCGAGTAATAAATTTTATATGTTTTCGCACTGATTCGAGCTATTCTACAACACGACGATTTTAAAACCCGTTTCAGAGGGACGAATGGAAGGGAAGGGAGGAGGCATCCACCAACTTAGAGGAGATGCCCCTCCAATGGAGGAGGAGATGCATAAGCATTGTGCATATCTCCTCTGATTTTGAAGAGGCGGGTGGTGAGGGAGGTGTTCTTCTTCCAGCCAAACCAGGCTTGGCAGGGGTTGGAGGTTCTGAGGTCCCTGCTGAATGGGACGAAGGGGGCCAAGCGAGTTTTCCGCCTACTTATTCTGGCACCCCCACCGTGTTCACCGGTGTGGCTGAGCAAGCAGCCACAGGGGGAAGTTTTGCAGTCGGTAGTATACTCGAGCCACCGTAACCCCTGATTGAAGCCCCTGGGACTAGTGCCTTTGCTAGTTCTCAGGATGTGGGTGGATCCATAATCCCTGGGCAGATGAGCACCAACTCTGCCCAAATTGCACTTGAGGTGATGCCTCCTAGCCAGGATCTCGCTGTCGCTTTGTAGGCCATCGTGTCCAGTGGTCCTTCGCTTGCTCCAGGTAGCTCCTTGGTGCCTCAGGCCGTGGCATCAACCCTCCCTTGGTCGACTTGGAGAGGCAGGTGCTCCGACAACTTCAGGATGCTGTGACCTGGGTTAACCCTTCGAGCGGGAGGGTTAACCTGAAGAACATCTACTTTTACTGCTTTTGTGTGGTAAGTCATTTTTTGAAGCATGTACCCCAATGATACTTTTTCCAACATGTTTCAACACTCCCTGTCTTGCTGTGTAAGTGGGTACCTTGGGGCTGAGGTTCATTCCCAATTCCATAATGTCTGAATCCTTCGTTGACCCCAGCTTCACCACCCCCAGCGAGGTAGCTGACCTGGCAGTGAAATGAGCGATTACTACTAGGGCAGAGTGGCACCGTTGCTGAGGAGGTAATTGTAGATTATATTCGCCATTTTTGCTTTTTAGTTGTTTTGTTTTGTACTAATTAGTCTTGTTTTGTTTTGTTTTCTATTTTCTTTTCAGGTTTACCTCTGCAGGTATTCTTAGGAAAGGAGGTGGGTTTTCTATTTCTATTTTGTTTTTCAACCATTATATATACCATTGTGAGTATTCCTTTCTTAGTCTCTAGTATAGTTTGTATTTTTGCATTTAGCCAGTTAAAAATTTAAAAAATACAAAAATACACATACTTCTTGACTAGCAGCAGCATGTTCTAGGCATACACTCTTAGGAGTGCATATACCTACTAGTAGTTCTACGATCTGACTCGGGAAAATTCTTCTTCTATTTTTTTTGCATCAGTGGGAAAACACACGCAAAAAAAAAATTGGGTAGATCCTTGTCTTGGAGTTAATAACAAGACCATACTTTTGTCTGAAAATACTTTAAAAAGCGGTCACTTTACTTCTTTCTATCATTTTTGTGAAAAAGATTAAGCAAAAAAGAGGATAATAAAATTTTTGACTTAAATCTGTTTGCAGAATGCATGTGGGTTTTATCGCTATCGTCCGTTGCATGCTATCGCGCATACAGCGCGATCATTAGCGTCACACGAGTGTAATTTTTCTATCTGTCCTCTTTGCACCTCTTAGGGCTTTGGTTGAAGATCAAGAAGTCTGTCTCACTACTAGAGCCCTGGGGAGCCAGTAGTGAGAGGTCTCGATCCTAGACCTTAGACTTTTGAGCCTTAAGGATACGCACTTGCATAGACATGGGTTTAGGACGCATATTTTGATACCGGTACTATACTTGTTTGCGTCCAAATTATTTTGCGTATTCTAGGACTCTCTTCTTTCCTTTGAAAGAAGAGAAAAACCTCGCTTTTTCGTTCTGTTTTGTGGGTCTTGTTGCTGCTGTTTTTAGTGGCGTGAATGTGCCTTTGCACATTTTGTTTGTTTTATGCACGGGAGGTGATCCTTGAAACCACCTCTTGTAACTCCGTTGACAGGTATTCCTAAACCGGTTACAGCTAGGCAACCAATAAATTTCCCATCTGATTCATCTGTTTTTTCTGCATTTGATTCTATGGATCAATTGCAGAGCCAAAATCCCGAGATCCCTTCTTCTTCTGGTCAGGGGGAGATGCTGCCTTTTGATATTCATGAGGTGCTCCTGAACCAAAATCTTTGAATGCTCGAGCAGAATTGCCAAATTAATCTGTTGACGACTGCTCTTAAAAATTTGCAAAATCTACAAGCCCGTCCTTCACCTCAACCTGAGGTGAGTTTTGATATCCCTAATTTACCGATCCCCCATCCTAGGCCTCTACTTCGAGATTATTATAATCCATCTAATGCACAAGTAGAGCCTAATGTTTGGATTCATATTGGGGAAAATAACCTAGAATTAAAGCCAAACATTATAGGTTTAATCCCACATTTTCATGGATTTGCATCCGAGGATCCATTTCAACATATTGAAGATCTTAACAATCTATCTCAAATTCTTGGACCTCGAAATCAGAATAGGGAAATCCTACTAATGAAAATGTTCTCTTTTAGCCTTAAAGATAAAGCTACATATTGGTATAGAACTATTGCAAGACCAATCTCAACTTGGGCTGAACTTGAATCTGCATTTTTGAAGAAATTCTTTCCTATTGGTCGCACCAATGCTTTAAGGCGAGCTATCACGACTTTTACTCAAAATCAAGGAGAACCAATTCATGAAGCGTGGGAATGCTTTCATGAATTACAAAGGAAATGCCCACATCATGACATCCCTCGTTGGCAACTAATGCACATCTTTTATTATGGATTGCAAGAAGGCATTCGCAATCTAGTCGATGCCTCTTGTGGAGGGAATTTTCTAAATCGCGACGTAGAATTCGCTTTAGAATTATTTGAAGGGATGGCGGAAAACTCAATCAATAATGCATTTACGTTGCAATTTACGCAGGGCACTAATACAGCACATCAAAATCTGCATAAGGGCATTCATGAGATCGATAATCAGTCCAGTTCCAAGGATTTAGAGATTATTGCAGAAAAACTGGACAAAGTTGACATTGTAGCAAAGCATCTCGATGAGGTCCGAAATACAATGAAAACTCTTACACCTTTACTTGCTACGCAAAATCCCACGCATTTACTTGTTTCGCAAATTTCCACGGGGAGGGAATTTGTGAATAATCTCGATTCTAGAGATCCATCTTCCTTGGGTTTTTTATCTACTCCTGCACCAACCCAAGGAGGGACCTTTGTCCCACAATCTTTCCCACCTCTTTCCCCACCTCCTATTTTTGTGGAAAACACGCCTTATCCTTTAGATTTGAACTTCATTTAGGGATATGCACCGAGATCAAACCCATATTCTAACTCCTATAATCTTGGATGGCGTAATCACCTTAATTTCACTTGGTCTGACCATTCACAAAGACCATCATATCCGACTCAGACCAGGCAAAACCCGCCTACATTGCCATTTCAGCAACCTAATGTGAGGCCATTTTACGCGAGTTCGCAGAACCTCGCTGGGCCAATTAGAGATTCGTAGCTCAACCAGATTTTGCGAGCTGTGACTGAGAGCCAGCGACAGAATGCTGAGGCTCTTGCTGAAGTCCAATGGCAATGTTCGGCAGAATTGGCTGATCTTAGGAGCCAAATCACACAGTTAGCTGAATCTTGTCAGCTAGGGGCCCTTCCATCCCAGCCAGTTCTAAACCCTAGGAATATCCAGCAGAGACAACACCCGGGAGTTCAAAATCCGAATCAGGGACATGTCCATTTCCTTAATCAATTACCCCTGAATCAAAATCTGAATCAAAATCCGAATCCACCCTCTGCTAATCATGATTATGAGTATCTTAATCAACAACAATCATTTTCAAATCAACCTTTAATCTGTAATTCATCTTTCCAGAATCAACAAGCATCTTCTTCTTCATTAGCTTCCTCTTCACATGAGGGTTTTAACTCTGTTACAACCCGCCGTGGAACTTCCACTAGGGATCCAATTTATCCAAGGAACCTATCCCAAGACCCTAGTGCATCTAGAATAACCCCTGTTTCTACACCTGTAAGAGGTGCAGAACCCGATCCCGCAATTCCCACTAATTCACGAGATCCGGGAAATACCTCAGTAGAATAAGAAATCCAAGTCCCATTTCCTGAAGCTTTGAAGAAGACTAGGAAACAAAACAACCTGTTATATTAGATGAAGATTTAATTAAAATTTTTGAATAGGTACACCTTAATATTCCACTCGTAGATGCTATCAAACACATTTTGACTTATGCGAGATTTCTTAAGGAGTTGTGTACTCCTAAGCGTAAATTGAAGAAATGAAGACTGTAGTACTTTCAGAGCATGTGAGCTCTATCATTTCGAGTACGCTTCCTTTGAAAAAGAAAGATCCAGGATCTCTATTTATTTCCTGTATAATTGGGGATCAGTGCTTTGATAGAGTCCTCCTTGATTTAGGAGCATCTATTAACCTCATTCCTTCATCTTTGGTAAAACATTTCCAAATAGAAAACCTTAAGTCTACTAATGTGACTTTACAATTAGTTGATAGATCTATCAAGTCACCTAAAGGAATGTTGGAGGATGTAATTGTAAGAGTTTGGAATTTTTATTTTCCAGTGGATTTTATTGTACTTGATATGGAAATACCCGAACACATTAGAGATACCTCAATTATTTTAGGGAGACCCTTTTTAGCCATTGCAAAGGCCAACATAGATTGTGAATATGGAAAGATTGAGTTGAAATTTGGGGAGAAGACAATTAAATTGGATATATTTAGAGCCTCTAGAGGATTGGATTGCAATTGGATTGAGGAAATAAGATCTATTACAGTTTTTGAGGATGACATTAGTTCCTTAGAACTAGAGAGCACATCTTTTGATATCTCATACCCTCAAAACGAAACCCTATCATCAGAATCTATACTCAATCCTGAATCTGAATCTCATGACTCATTTAATTCACTTTTTGCAGTTGAAAATCCCACCCCAAATCCTACTGTTGATTCTACTCCTGCATTAGAATTGAAATCATTGCCTGATAACCTTAAATATGTTTATCTCGAATCTGATCAAACATATCCTGTACTTATCAACTCTCATCTTTCTGAATCACAAGAATCAAAATTGATCAAGGTTCTATGAGATCACAAGAAGGCAATTGGGTGGACTCTACATGATCTCACCGGGATTAGCCCCAATTTTTGTACTCATCACATCTATATTGAAGATAGGGCACGACCTTCAAGAGAAGCTCAAAGATGTCTAAATCTGAATTTAAAGGAGGTCGTAAAGAAAGAAATAATCAAGTGGCTAGATGTTGATATGATATATCCCATATCTGATAGCCCTTGGGTGAGTCCAATTTAAGTGGTACCTAAAAAGGTAGGACTCACCATAATTAAGATTGAATATGGAGAAACCATTCCGACACGTATTGCGAATTCGTGGCGAATTTGTATTGACTATCTCAAGCTTAACACAGTTACAAAGAAGGACCACTTTCCTTTGTCATTCATTGATCAGATCCTTGAGAAATTAGCTGGTAATAGGTTCTTCTGCTTTTTAGATGGTTACTCCGGATATAATCAAGTAGCAATCTATCCCGAAGATCAAGAGAAAACAACTTTCACCTGCCTCTTCGGAACCTTTGCTTTCTGAAGAATGTCATTTGGGCTTTGCAATGCACCCGTGACTTTTCAGCGTTTGATGTTAGCCATTTTTACCGAAATGGTGGGTGAATGTATGGAGGTTTTTATGGATGATTTTTCAGTCTTCGGGGAAGCATTTGATATTTGTTTGGATAATTTGTCGAAGATTCTTAAGAGATGTATAGAAGTGAACCTTGTCCTCAGTTGGGAGAAGAGCCATTTTATGATTTTAGAGGGCATTGTACTTGGCCACCTTGTGTCTGAGCGAGGTATCCAAGTAGATCGAGCTAAGATCAATCAAATCGCAAATCTTCCAATTCCTGACTCGATCAAAGGTATTAGATCTTTTCTCGGGCATGTGGGATTTTATAGAAGATTTATACTTGATTTTTCAAAGATTGCCCGACCACTCACAAACCTCCTCACAAAGGATACTACTTTTGAGATGAGTGAGGAGTGTATCTCTGCATTTGAAACATTGAGAGACAGAGTTATATAGGCTCCGATCTTGCAACCACCTAATTGGGATTTACCATTTGAAATCATGTGTGATGCATCAGATTATGCAATTGGAGCAGTTTTGGGGCACAAAATTGAGAAGAATCCGGTAGTAATTTACTATGCTAGTAAAACTTTGAATGAGACACAAAAGAATTACACAGTTATAGAAAAGGAATTACTAGCAATAGTATTTGGATTAGAAAAGTTTAGATCTTATATACTCGGATCTCGAATCATTGTGTACTCTGATCACTCAGCTATCCGACACCTTCTATCCAAAAAGGACATGAAACCTAGGTTGATCAGATGGATCTTGCTTTTGCAAGAGTTTGACCTGGAAATTCGTGATAAGGCGGGACGACAGAATGTTGTTGCCGATCACCTTTCCCGCCTTCCTTCTGATACTATTGAATCATCTCCTCCAATTACTGAACACTTTCCTGATGAACATCTTTTGACTATATCCTCAGATCTCCCTTAATATGCAGATATTGTTAACTATTTGATTACACATCAATTCCCACCAGATTGGGACGGGAATCGCAAATCACGGCTTAAATCAGAAACCAAATACTATTTCTGGGAAGATTTGTATCTTTTCCAACTCTGTAATGATCAAATCATTAGGCGTTGTGTTACTTCTTTTGAGATTGATTCTATCCTCTCTTTTTGTCATGACCAGGCTTGTGGTGGTCATTTTTCTGGTCGAAAGACCGCTGCAAAAATTCTGCAATGTGGGTTTTATTGGCCCACTTTATTTGCAGATTCACAGACATATTGTAAGGCATGTAGTCTCTACCAAACTCTTGGTAGCATGTCACGTAAAGACATGATGCCTCTGAATCTGATTGTTGTCTGTGAAATCTTTGATATTTGGGGCATAGACTTTATGGGTTCATTTCCGTCCTCTTTTGGCTTCGAATATATTTTACTTGCTGTTGATTATGTTTCTCATTGGATTGAAGCCATCCCCACATGCACAAATGATCATCGAGTTATCATTCCTTTTATACAGAGTCATATTATCGCTCGTTTTGGGGTACCTCGCACCATCATTTTCGACGGCAGTTCCCATTTTAATAATGCCTAGTTTAGAAATTTACTTAGAAAATATGGGGTTACACATTGTATTTCTACACCTTATCATCCCTAGACTAATTGGCAAACTGAGGTCTCTAATCGGGAGATCAAAAAGATCCTTCAAATGACAATCTGACCCAATAGGAAGGATTGGTCTTCCCGTTTAGATGAGGCTTTGTGGGCTTATAGGATTGCCCACAAAACACCAATAGGCATGTCACCATACAGACTTGTTTATGGGAAACCCTGTCATCTTCCCGTAGAAATTGAACACAAGGCCTATTGGGCAATTAAAGCCTGTAATTTAGACCTTGCGAAGGCTGGTGATCATTGTAGGTTGTAGCTTAGTGAACTTGAGGAATTGCGTCATGATTCCTATGAAAGTTCAAAGCCATATAAGGAAAAACTCAAAGCCTTCCATGATAGATACATTTCCTGCAAATCTTTTACACTTGGTCAAAAGGTGTTGCTTTTTGATGCTTGTATGAAGCTCTTCCCTGGGAAACTTAGGTTTAAATGGCAAGGACCATTTATTGTTGTTAGAGTCTTCGACAATGGAGCTGTCGAAATCACCGAACCCAACAAGGATCAACCCTTCAAAGTAAATGGTCAATGTTTAAAACCTTTCTTGGAATCACATGCTTTGGGTCTTGTTGGAGACTGTTACACACTCCATTATTATTTGTTAGCTTTCCATCCACATCTTGTTTATAGCTATTTCCTGTTTTCTACACTTTTCTCTTCCTATACACTTGAATTTGTATCTGATTTTTCACTAATTATCTTCACTTGGTTTGACCAACCACTCTGACCTTTGGTCAGAATTGAAATCGTCCGCATAGAGGTCTTTGATCTCCTCTATTTGACTCCTTCCGTCACCCTACACTAAGTAAAGTGTAATATCTTTTTCACCTTTCTTACAATGAGGATATTGTAAAATCTTAGCTTGGGGGGGTGTGAAGTGAAATTTTCACTTTAAGTGTATTTGTAGAGAAAATAAATATAAAAACACATAAAAATTAAATACCCACGAAATTTAAAAAAATGGAAATACTAAAAAATTAAAAATTTTAAAATAAAAAATATCATAAAAATTTGAAAAATTTTGAAAAAAAATCATAAAAAGTTGAAAATTTTATAGAACATAAAAATAAAAAAATATAAATACAAAAATTTGAAAATTACAAAATTATAAAAATAATAAAAGGGGTTTTACATCTAGAATAAAGAAAAGAAGAAGAAAGAAAAAAATATTTATATCAATAATTAAGAGCTTAATTTTTCTTTTAGGTTAGAAACCAAAATAATAAAAAATATAGAATATATATAGTATAAGAGCATTAAATCCTTTTTTAGATTTTTACTTATAACATTTTGTAAAAACACAGTTTTGTTTACGAAATCTTAAAATGAGATTTTAAGTTAGAATATTTAAACCTTAAGGATTTGTTTTTCTGTTCTTACCCTGAAATTAAGTAACTAAGGTGTATTAAGTTCAAAACTTAACTTTTGGAATTAAATTGTAACTTTTTAATAAATTAGACTAAGTAATCCTTTTGCTTTTTGAATATTTATTTTTATTATCAAGTTTAGTAAAAAGGCCAGATATTCAGAGTTAATTAAGTAAAGAGTTAGTAGAATCTTAGTCTTCAAGTCTATCAAGCTATAGTTAGCTTAATCAACTAAAGGACATTTGGCTAGACTTGGCGAGTTTTTGTCTTGACAGATCTTGTAGGAGGAAATTAAAAGTTTAAAGGACCTGAGAGTGAATGGCTTTGCTATCCAAGCTTTGGTTTGAGAGCTAAGTAACCTAAGCATCCAAAATTCACACACATAGAATTATCTTGATGGCATCTGAGACTGCGAAAACACAAAGGTTAAGAGATCGATTCTAAATCCTCTTTAGTCCAAGGATTTCCACGGGGCGGTTCTTGAAAGGGTGAAGGATGTGCCACTCACCTAGAAAAATGATTTGGAGTATAATGATAGTAAGAAAAATGAGAAGGGGGAGAAAAATAAAAAAAAATATAATGAAACACCCTGCAGTTAAGTACCTCGCTACAAATGGGTACTTATGCAGTTTTTCCACAAAAATAAAGCATCTCAGTATAAATGGATGCTACCCTTTCTTCCATCAAATAAATGAACACCTCGCTACATAAGGGTGTTCTAACTTATAAAAAAGTCGAAAAATTATGGAGATAAAAATTAGGAATGAGAGACCCAGTGGTCCACCGGGGAGATATACACAAAAGGTGTTGACCTTGGGATAGAAAACTACTGAGGAGAAAGCAACCAAACCTAAGGAAGGCTAAGCCAAAGGCTTGAATTGGAATAATCTAGATTGAAAATTGATGTCTTAAGATCTGGATTTTTGCAAATTTGGATGCCTTTAGGACAATTCTCTTCACAAGCATGGATGTTTTAAAATCATAGCTATTGAACCTTTGTATTGGGTAGTGAAGCCTAAGAAATTGGGTTTTGAGGACTTGCAGTTGAGACTTAAAGGAGAAGGATTGACAAAATCCTAGGTTTAGAAGTCTGTCCTTGGTGCTGTAGGCTGGCAGATTAAAGTTTTACTACTCTAAGTTTGGTTAATTATGAGTATCTGGCTAATTTGGAAAAACTTAGATTGATAGAAATCAAATTTCATAAACAGAGGACTAACTTAAGTCTATTGAGTTTTTGAGTTAAAATTTAATTTCCAACTCTTAGGTTTTATTTTCTTAAAACACTTTGATTTCTGAGTTTTTAGGACTAAGAATGATTACAAAGAATAAGTGATTTTTGAGATTCTAATTTTTGATAAAATTCTCGTTAAAAACTCTATTTTTAATAGAGTGTGTTTTGAAGATGTTTGAGTTATAAGTCTAAGTAAGGAAATTTTCACAGAATGCTCTGTATATTGGGTATTTATTTATATATATTAATTAAATATTCAAAATTCTGACCTAGGCATTCCTCTACTTAGTTCTTATTTATATTAATTTAAACCCAAGTATTTTAAATCATCATATTTCTAGTTAATTTTGCTATGGACTAGCAAAACATTGGCTTAGGGGTATGATGAGAAGCTCATCATGGTCTCTAATTACTTCTAATTGACTAGTCTTCCTAGTTAATTAGTTAGGAATATGTAAATATATGGGTTAATTATTAAATAAGGGATAAAATAGTATAGGACCTTAAGATAAGTTAAAAATGCTATATTATTATCCAATTAATATTATTAATAATTTAATTAATAAGTGGACTCGAAATATCATCAGTAATTTATCTAATTAATGTGTTAACTAATTTAAGTATAATTTATACCTAAGTATGTAATGACTTAAGTAACCTTATTTAATTAAATAAATTAAGCTAAAAAGGTTAAAAATGTAAATCCAAGGTTTAAATATAATAATTGTCTTATTTATAATCATATATAAAAAGTTGAAAAAGATTTAAATTAAAATAAACCTTGAAAACATTAGTTTTCATTTTAGTCCTTATGTTTTATTTCAATCGAGTCCTTATTCTTCACTTAGTTCCTTAGTTTTCATTACAGGTAAGTCCTTGAAACTTCTTCTTCTTTCCTTCTTCATCCTCTTTGACGGCTGACAACAGGAGGTGCATACCCCACTGATCACCGCAAATCCAATGTCCTCCCTTCTCTTCCAAGCTCCTGGAGCTTGTGCTCCCATCTTCTTTTCATCCATCAATCTAGATGAAGTTGAAATCCTATTTTAGGGTTGAAGTTAACCTCATCGGCGTTGGAGAAGATGCCAGTGGTTACTTCACTCCTTGACCTTTCTCCGTCCAGATACTTCCTCCTCCTCAGCCGCCGCAACCTATAAATATCCCTCCACCCCCTCGATTTCAGTAGTTAGCTCCCTTCCCTCTTCTCCCACTGAGCTAATAGAGAGTCTATTCACTCCAAAATCCGGCGACCTTCCTCCACTTCCTTCGGCTTCCTCCGTTCATCTTCGCTTGCTTTGGATCTCTATCGACGTCCGCTGAGTCTTTTGACGTAGTGCCGACGTTGGATTTCCTCTACTACACTCCGTCTGCAACCGCCGTACTTCTTTCCTTGCCCCTCTGATTTACTCCTTCGTTAAGGACCTTCGACAGAGATCTTCTGCCCCCTTCATCCAAGTAACAGTAGGATAGGTAAATAGTTTAATTAGAGTAGTTTAGTTAGGTAGATTAGTTAGACTTAATGTCAGATTTCCGGTCATCTTTCTCAGCTCCGGCGAGCTCGTTGAGGTTGACTGGAGCACTCTTTTGTCTTTTTTATATCATCAATCACCTTCCTTAATCTCCCATGATCATTTCTAACACCTTAATTCCCTAATTTGAACACCTATTCGCCTAATCCACCTCCACCTTCATCAGTTGCTTCCGCTGTCCTTGGCAGAAGTATCTAAGGGTAATTCACCTGCACTAAGGCCCTCCACCACTTAATCATCACTTAAGGCCCCTATCTTTACTTTAATTTGAGTAATAATCACTTATTTAACAAACGCCTAAATTCCATACACTCTCCTGAGCTCGCTGTTAATGGCGGCTCAAGAGGAGTTCCTACAACTAATCAACTACCTGTACACTATCACCACACTTCAATAACATGATCTCTCCACTCAAGTGAGTGAGAGAACATGTCCTAAGTTTTAGCAAACTCAGATTACACTTCTTAAGAATTCACTGTATATCTTTTATTTTAATCACCAATTGAGCTAATTAATGAGCTTCTGAGATTCCTTGCAACCTTAGAAAACTTTTTAGATCCTTAATGGCATGTTTTCATGAGCCATTTTCTGGACTCACCGGAGCTCCGGCAAGCTCCGGCAAGTCAAGAACACTCTTCAGCCTAAGGAACTTCTTGAGAAGCTCCAGATTGCTCATTTGAGGATTAGGGATTCTATCTTGATGGTTATTTTGGTGATTGGAAGTCTGGAGCTTGATTCAGATTATTGTCTTCTCTAACTCTGGCGGAGTTGGAGAGGTGTCTCCGTTAGGGTTTAGGACGTTTTGAGAAGTTCAGAAACAAGAGTAAGGATCATAGAATTCATCCTAACCCTCTGATTTCTTAGAAGATCTTTAGTTTGTTCTGTCGAACAAACCCATTCTAGATCTCAGGCGACAGACCTGAAACCCTAGGTTTCTTGGGTGAAATTTCTCTTTGATACCCTGAACATATTTCTGAGATCAAACATAAATGATTTGAAGTGTTTAATTCATCTGATAATGTTCAATATAGAAAGTCAAATCTCGAGGTTCAGTGGTCAACCATAGGTCTGATCTGTTGATTTAGGATTCAGTTAGAGGAATTGATGAGTTCAATTTATTCCTGGGATGATTTTAAATAGATCAAATTCAATTTGGATGAATTCTGATCAGTTTTGTAGAAGAATTAGATTGCTGTACAGTTTGGGTTATTTTTGAACCCAAACTGACGTCAGTATGTTTTTGATGAATTTCAAATGAAAAATTTGGATAGATAGATCCTTAACAACCCTTAGAGGTTGTTTGAGTTGATGAATTGATCTTTAGCTGTCTGTTCGGCTAAACAGAGTGAGAAATGGAGCTCTGAAGCTCCTTAGCAAAGATCTCGAGCTTCTTTGCCTTCTTGAAGCTCTTAAGAGTCTTTTCTCTTCTTTAGTAGGTACGGAAACACCTACTGAACTATTCAGCACCTCGTCTGAGGTCAAAGAACTGCTCTGCAGGTCCTTAGACCTGAAGAACTGCATTGCAAGCCAGAATGGCCATGGTGATCCCACCTTTTTTACCCTTCAAATCAAAAAGCAAGACCATCCCTGAGTATCCAATTGATATTGTAATAATGTAGAGTATCCGTAGAGCTTTCCAGCAAGCCTTTATTTGCTCGATTTTGAGCTCTGATGTGGCCGGAGTCTTCAGTTGAGTCTTGTCCTGGAAGGGAACAAGATAGTCCCACATCGGCTAAGGAGGAGCGCACGCCTGTGAATAAAACGAAAAAGTGTATGGGCTTTATTGGTCGTCAGTGTTGGGTGCACAATGAGCATATGCGTGTGTGTGTGGGTGCGTGCAGTGCACGTGCCTGGGTGTGTGTGCGCCTGTGGGCGTACGAGCGTGGGCCCGTGAGCGGGCGTGTGCATGTGGGCCTATGAGGCCGTGGGCTGGAGAGGCTGGAGACTATGCTGAACCAAAAATAAACCAAACCTAATATAAACTAGGCTCGGACCCAGTAGGGTCTGGTCCCACCTTGAGAGGGGTGTTGATGAGAGCCTCATCATTAGCCATAACTAGCTCATTTTGACCCAATAAAGAAGATAAAAGCTCCTACATAACCTAGAAGAAGGCCTAACTGAAGGAACAAGTGCCCTGAGAAGAAAACATGAAATAAAGGTTAAAACTGTAATTTTACCATTGCAGTACGTAAACAGGATTTCTCAGAGGCAAAACATAGGTCAAATGGTATAAATGAGATAAAAAGTGGGTTGAGTCAATCAGAAATGGGTTCATGTGCAATCTAAGAACTAAATGACACTTGGTAACCCTAAAACAGACCCTCTTAAATTAACAAGGTTCCGGTCAGAACAAAAAGTAAGTAAACCCTCTATAAATCATGGAAAAACATACTCTAGGGTTTAGAACACTTAATTTGGCCTTTGGAACCTAGTTTGACCTAGATTAGGGTCCTAGCTCTTCAATTAACCTAATTTGGGTTTTTATGCAAAATGTCCAGTCAAACGAGGTCAAACCTGAAATCTAACTTCGCCATTGGATTCCTTAGGTCCAAATTAGGTTTGTACCAAAATTTGGACCTAAGGAGGGGTCATCTTGACCTACTTTGCAATTTAGTACACCCAAATCACAAATTGGTCCCTATCTTTTGAATACCGTTGCAGAGAACCCCCTAGGTTCTTCGCCTCCTTTGCAAACCGGTCCTACTGCCATTGCTAGGGCAGAACCGAGCTCCGGCGAGGTTCGGAGAGGGATTGCTCTCTAATCCCTCAGAGATTCCCTCCCAGAAATGGAAGGAGGATTCTCTGAGGAATTCCCTTCCTTATAAAGTCAATTACAATTGCTGGTGTGAACCCAATCTCTCGTGCGAACGCACGGGAGATTTGGGTATCCTAACTCCTTTCCATCTCCGGCGACCAACTTCAGGCAATTACGTGCCCTTCACGCCCTGCACACTGTTGAACGCGAGAATCTACGCTAACGTGTTTGGTTTTTGGAAAAACCCGTCGTTGTAGTTCGAAAGCGAAGGATTCGTGTTCAACAAATAAAATTTATACCGAAATAAGAATTCCGGGTCGAACACAGGGAGGCGAACGTTTGATTTAAAAACTCCGCGTTTCTTTTTATTTTGTCACCAAGAAATTCAATTTAAACTATCTAAGTATCTACAACAAATAAAAGAGAGAGAGGGAGTAAGAGAGAGAGAGAGAATACTACACATGGAAATTAAAATGAGATGTAGAATAGACAAGAAATTAATCATAAAAGAGTTCATTCGTTACAACTAGAAAATATAAAACAATTACTCTATAAAGCATTAAAAGAATGGAGGGAGAAATGTCCTCCTCGACGATCGCTCGGAGGACGAATAGTCTACTCTAGAAAGCAGTAAATCTATACTAGAAAGCAGTAAAAAGAATAGGGAGAGAGAAATCCTCCTCGACGGTCGCTTGGAGGACGAGCCGGACGGGACGACGCCTGGACGAAGGAGAACGAAGCGGGACGAAGGAGGACGAAGCAGAAGAACGGGAACGAAGCAGCACGCCGTCGTCGTCGCGGGATCCACTTCCGAAGGGGGACGAAAATTTGAACTTTATCTCGCGAGAAGCATCCCGGGTGTGGGACAAGCTTCTCTTGAGCTTTGGAGAGGTAGAGAGGAGAAGGAAGGGATCAAAATTTCGTATGGAGGGGGTCTCCTTTTATAGTTGCAAGGAGTGGGGGCAAAATGGACATTACATCTTCAAAATAATAAATAAGGGGTCTTTAGTGACGGATAAAACCGTCGCTAAAGCCCCGCCGTCGCCGTCGCCGCCGCACCCACGCGCGCCCGCTCGGCTGGCCTGCGCGCGTAACGCAGACGCACGTCCGCGTCGTCTCAGCCGTCCGATCGCGAGATCGGACGGCTTAGATCGCGCCCGCGCCCGCTGCGTAGCGCGCCGCCCGCGTGCGATCGCGCGCCCACCAGGGCGTCCAATTGCGCGTCGGCGCTATCGGGCGCACGCGGCCGTTGGATCTTCATCCGACGCTCGTGCGCGCCCGCTCGCCCGCGCCTTCGACCCCCTCTCCGCGGCTCGAACCCGCGACCTCCGCTTCGCCCGCAGCTGCGTCGCCGCTGCGCTACGCGGGCGAAATGGTCGCGCGGACGTTTTTAAACGCGCGCGACCGCAGCCGTTGGATCGAGATCCAACGGCGGAGAGGAGACGCTGCGCGGACTTCACAGGACTCCTGCGGCCGATTGGGCGGCTGGGATGGCGCCACGTGGCGCCATCTTGGCCGTCCATCTTCTGGAAGTTGTAGATGGTGCCACGGATGTCGGATTGACTCGATTTTTGTGTCGTTCGACTGCGATCGTCGATCCGAATTCATCCGTGTGGTCGGATTTTCCATCTGAAGTGCGGATTTACACCATCCTGGCCCTTGATCTTCTAGGGTTCCCCGGTCTCTATCTGATGCTACGGATGCCTGATTAGGGCGATCTTGGAGTCGTTGAACTCCAATCGTCGCCCTGATCATATCCATACGGTTGGATCTTTGATCCGAGGCCCCGATAAAATATTTGCCCTGTCCAAGCACATAAAAGGAGATAATTAACCTCCATTTTATTCAAACTACTCTAAATGCAAGATGATGCATGTAATGCAATATTTATATCATGAAATGCAATCTTATGCTTAAGAACATGCATAAATAGACATTTTAAGTAGTGTAAATGTGTTTACATCATACCCCCATGCCTATCTTTTGCTAGTCCCTAGCAAAAACTATATGCTATTTATAAAAGAATTAGGTTAGATTATTTGGACCTGAGTTATTTTCAATCATTAAGAAATTGTCTACTTAAGAACTGAACTTTCAAAGACACAACAGTGCCCGGGTATCAGCCAAAATGCAGACCGCCTCAAGCCTCGCCTTATTCAAAGAAAAATTTCTTTTTCTGTTTTTACTCTTTTTTTTTTTTTAGATTTTCAAATTTTAGGGTTTAAGAGTGGCTTTCTACGGCCATTCAACTCACCCAAGATTTGATGAGAACCCTAAGTTTTAAGCATCTTATTGTGATGTGATAGACTCGTTGACCGGCAATTAAAACGGACTTCGGATTTCTACGCCTCTAGGTGACCTCAAAAAGAATTCTGCCTAAAGGTGTATCTTTACAACCGGTAGCTTTCTCCCTACTTTTATTTTTTAACGGGGTCAACACAAGGGTGAATCCAGTGTATATCTCCCCGGTTTATTCTACTTCTCCGCTTCTTCCTAAGTGTTTTGGGAATTTTTAGTGCATTTTCTGAGCTGGGTTCTGGACAACCGGTCGATGAGCTGTTACCACCGACAACTTGCCAGCCATACTCGTGCGGCGAAGTGTGGCTTATTTCTTTTTGTTCTTTTCTCCTTTTTGATTTTTTTTTTTTTTTTTTTTTTTTTAAGTAGGTGGCTTCCCTGGTCTAAGATTTACCTAAAGGCAGCAAAAAGAGAAAGGTCCAGTGACTGGGCTCTGGACAACCTACCTATGGGCTGTTACCCACGATAACTTGCCAGCCATATCACCCTAGAAGGTTCATTAGCTACCCAATTTCCGTTAAAATCGCCAAACAACGAGTCAGTGCAAAGAAAGTGTGTAGATGCTTAAGACTCAAAATTCCCTCACATCAGAGGGCGGGTTGATAAGTCGTGTACTTATCACCCAAACTTATTTACTCCAATTATAATAAAATTCAGGTTGGCGAGAACTCGAAAAACAAATCCACATTTTAGTGGATACATAGGCTGATTAAGTCCAAAGACCTGAAGGGTCTTTGTGTTCAAACCATAATATAGTATTTCTTAAGATCGAAAATTTTCTTAAACCCAAATTCTCTTTCCTAATTTCGATTTTTTTTTTTTTTTTAATAATAAAACAAATCTACGGAGCTGACGAATGAATTCAAAGATAAATATCCACCCCCCATGCCTATCTAATGCAATGTCCTCATTGTATTGAAAAGACATAAAACAGAGTGGAAAAGCGTAGAAAGCACCTGAATTGCGTGGATATCGGGTCCGCTCCGAGATGAAAATGAAAAAGAACTGTATATGTGCTGAGTTTAGTGCCTTCAGCTAGGCACACTATACAAAGAAAAGAAATGAAGAATTCACATGTGCAGGTCAGAATTAGAATAAACAGAAGAATCCTCTGACCTGTCAGCAGAGGTCCACAGATGTGGACCAGATTGTGGTGCAGACCCACACCCCATAATCGAGAATATCTTAGGTTCTGGATAAAAATTACCCAAAACCTAAAATCAAAATGCAAGCGGGGTCGGGCCTGCGATTCGTGAGGATGCAACCCAAGGCCAAAATGTCGGGTTACAGAGAATTGAAGCTCAAAAGGATAATCGTTAAATGTGTGCTTGAGTTTGACATCCTCGAAACAAATGTCGTAAGGGTTCTGATTTGATGGTTTCAGTTTAAAAGGAACCCTTCGACTCAATCTTCCATTTCCTCCAAAATTGACTTCCCAAATCAGAATTTCCCAGCTCCTATCCTCCTCATTCGGCATATCAAATTCCATGACCTCTTGTATATTCATCACCCCGTCTGAAATCTCCACGTCTAGATGATGTGGCAAAATCAAAATTGACTTGGGTCTAATTATCTCAGAATTAGAATCATCAATAAGCTCAACAGGGTGTAACTGATAATCAGGGCATTGAATTAATTCCTCCAGAAAATGCGATTCTGGATCTGTATCGTGTGCCCTAATAAGATCAGTTTCCTCAGTTATTGGGCTATCAAATGATCTATCAGATTCCTCAGGCCCAATCGTCTCACAAAAATCGTGATTTGAAAACTCGTGTGAGACTTCACAACTTGAATCTTCACCATCAAAGAAATCAGGATCCGTATCAATGTATGTCCCAAAATCAGTTGTCACTTTGTGTTCCCAGGAGACATACGTTTTCTCGTAACCCGGCTCAGGGATCTCAGGTGAAGAAATCAGATCATCCTTAATTGGTTGCTTTAATTCAATCTGGTCAGCTTCGTAACACGTGTTCCCCCCAACAGGTGCCTGAGCGGGTTCTGTCATTGGCTTTCCTGAAGAGAGTTCATCCTGGGAATTATTCCAATATTGAATCAAAGCAACCACGAATCTCATCCTCAATTTCGCTAATTTCCCAAGTAAAAACTCACCCGGGTTCTTATCCTTAACATCCTGGAGCCAATCCAACAAAGACTTGTTTAAATCATCAATCATTTCAATCAGGGGCTCCAATCTCTCAATGCAAGGTATTGGCTGAACTTCTAAAGATTGAATGATATTCCTCAAGTTAGCCAGAACCTTATCTTGAACCTGATTAACCTGAACCAAATGAGTTGGTTCAGGGTTGGGCGGGTTTGACATCAATGTAGAGGAATTAACGAATTGAGATTCGTTATACCCATCTTGATAATAGGTCATTTCAGATTGTTCAAAAGATGGAGATGACCTAAAGGCAGTGAAATCAGAGGATGGGTAAGGATCAGTGTACCCTTCTTGATTGTAGATCGCATTAGGTTGTTCATGAAAGGAGGACGATCTATAATCGATGCAACCCTGAGAAGGATAGAATTGAGAATCAAAGTGTTCAGGGTTAGACCCTAAACACGGGGGTCCGGAATTGTATCCCCAATCCGAATTATCCCAACTAACTGATGGTCGATTACAATACGAGTTGGGATAATCGTCATGTTGAGGATAATTTACAACAGGAGGGAAAGAGCGGGAATGCGTGAAATATGTGGAAGGATTCATGAGATACGGGAGGAAGAAAGGTGCCCTGCAATACAAACAATCAAACCTGTCCTTAAATGGGTTAGCCTACAGACCTACAGACTCTCAAAACCCGTCTTGAGATAAAGGAACGATTTGATCTACTTCTGTCTGTTCAATCCAACCAGTTAGAAGGAGGGACTGGGGAGAAGGTTCTTCCTTCGGCTTGCGCCTCCGGTTCCTAGTGTACCCCCCAGCCGCGATCGTTTGACTCTGCTCCCCTAGCTAGACATCAGATTGAACAGTAGAAACAGACTAATCGAAAATAATCTCGTTCTGAGTTCTGAAGAGCGAGTCCAATCCTTAAGGCCAACGTCTACTCTGTTTTATTTAGGGCTAGGTTTGAATGTGCTTTGGAATGTGATGGGCCCTTTAAATGGGTTGTGCCCTTAATGATTGATTGCTTTGTGTGTGCGTGCACAACCAGTGGTTTTCAAGCAAGATTATTTTTGATGTGGTGAATTTTAAGGTTCAAATCTTGCTTAGTAGCTTTTAGGATTCAACTTTAGGTGTTTTCAATCAAGTTTCATTGGCACACCAGGTTTTGCAAGCACAGGTGAAGATATTTTCCTTTAAAGTTTAAAAAGAATGTGGAGTGCCTGGTAGATCCCTAAGAGTTGAACCTAATTGGCAGCTACTAGATGAGTTGATTTTATTTGAAGTGGTGCGGCCCAAACAACTCAAACAACTGGCCTGATGCACCACCTAATTAGGCACACAAATGATTACCTAATCTGATTTCTTACTCAATTATGTGTTTGGATGTGTGTACCGGCTCCTAAGATTGGTTTACCGGTTGAGTTAGAAAATCAGATGAGGTTGTGTACCTCTGTGAGATTTTTTTTATTTTTTTCTTTTTTTTAATGTGGGGGTTGGAGTGAGTATGGATGTCAAACAACAAACAATCTAACCTTAGAGTTTATAAGAACACCTAGGTTGATTGATGTTTGAATTATTATGTGATGAAATGAAATCTAATGGGTGGGAGGTGGGGGGTAACTTACAAAACCTTCCACAGCACTTTACTCCGATCTGCCGCTTTTGCCTGTCTCGAAAGAGTACCTGCAATTACAATAAGAAAGGAGAAAAGTGAGGTAAATGATTTGTAAGTTACAAAACGCGAAGAGAAATCAAAGAGCGTTGCTTCCCCGGCAGCGGCGCCAAAATGTTGAACGCGAGAATCTACGCTAACGTGTTTGGTTTTTGGAAAAACCCGTCGTTGTAGTTCGAAAGCGAAGGATTCGTGTTCAACAAATAAAATTTATACCGAAATAAGAATTCCGGGTCGAACACAGGGAGGCGAACGTTTGATTTAAAAACTCCGCGTTTCTTTTTATTTTGTCACCAAGAAATTCAATTTAAACTATCTAAGTATCTACAACAAATAAAAGAGAGAGAGGGAGTAAGAGAGAGAGAGAGAATACTACACATGGAAATTAAAATGAGATGTAGAATAGACAAGAAATTAATCATAAAAGAGTTCATTCGTTACAACTAGAAAATATAAAACAATTACTCTATAAAGCATTAAAAGAATGGAGGGAGAAATGTCCTCCTCGACGATCGCTCGGAGGACGAATAGTCTACTCTAGAAAGCAGTAAATCTATACTAGAAAGCAGTAAAAAGAATAGGGAGAGAGAAATCCTCCTCGACGGTCGCTTGGAGGACGAGCCGGACGGGACGACGCCTGGACGAAGGAGAACGAAGCGGGACGAAGGAGGACGAAGCAGAAGAACGGGAACGAAGCAGCACGCCGTCGTCGTCGCGGGATCCACTTCCGAAGGGGGACGAAAATTTGGACTTTATCTCGCGAGAAGCATCCCGGGTGTGGGACAAGCTTCTCTTGAGCTTTGGAGAGGTAGAGAGGAGAAGGAAGGGATCAAAATTTCGTATGGAGGGGGTCTCCTTTTATAGTTGCAAGGAGTGGGGGCAAAATGGACATTACATCTTCAAAATAATAAATAAGGGGTCTTTAGTGACGGATAAAACCGTCGCTAAAGCCCCGCCGTCGCCGTCGCCGCCGCACCCACGCGCGCCCGCTCGGCTGGCCTGCGCGCGTAACGCAGACGCACGTCCGCGTCGTCTCAGCCGTCCGATCGCGAGATCGGACGGCTTAGATCGCGCCCGCGCCCGCTGCGTAGCGTGCCGCCCGCGTGCGATCGCGCGCCCACCAGGGCGTCCAATTGCGCGTCGGCGCTATCGGGCGCGCGCGGCCGTTGGATCTTCATCCGACGCTCGTGCGCGCCCGCTCGCCCGCGCCTTCGACCCCCTCTCCGCGGCTCGAACCCGCGACCTCCGCTTCGCCCGCAGCTGCGTCGCCGCTGCGCTACGCGGGCGAAATGGTCGCGCGGACGTTTTTAAACGCGCGCGACCGCAGCCGTTGGATCGAGATCCAACGGCGGAGAGGAGATGTTGCGTGGACTTCACAGGACTCCTGCGGCCGATTGGGCGGCTGGGATGGCGCCACGTGGCGCCATCTTGGCCGTCCATCTTCTGGAAGTTGTAGATGGTGCCACGGATGTCGGATTGACTCGATTTTTGTGTCGTTCGACTGCGATCGTCGATCCGAATTCATCCGTGTGGTCGGATTTTCCATCTGAAGTGCGGATTTACACCATCCTGGCCCTTGATCTTCTAGGGTTCCCCGGTCTCTATCTGATGCTACGGATGCCTGATTAGGGCGATCTTGGAGTCGTTGAACTCCAATCGTCGCCCTGATCATATCCATACGGTTGGATCTTTGATCCGAGGCCCCGATAAAATATTTGCCCTGTCCAAGCACATAAAAGGAGACAATTAACCTCCATTTTATTCAAACTACTCTAAATGCAAGATGATGCATGTAATGCAATATTTATATCATGAAATGCAATCTTATGCTTAAGAACATGCATAAATAGACATTTTAAGTAGTGTAAATGTGTTTACATCATACCCCCATGCCTATCTTTTGCTAGTCCCTAGCAAAAACTATATGCTATTTATAAAAGAATTAGGTTAGATTATTTGGACCTGAGTTATTTTCAATCATTAAGAAATTGTCTACTTAAGAACTGAACTTTCAAAGACACAACAGTGCCCGGGTATCAGCCAAAATGCAGACCGCCTCAAGCCTCGCCTTATTCAAAGAAAAATTTCTTTTTCTGTTTTTACTCTTTTTTTTTTTTTAGATTTTCAAATTTTAGGGTTTAAGAGTGGCTTTCTACGGCCATTCAACTCACCCAAGATTTGATGAGAACCCTAAGTTTTAAGCATCTTATTGTGATGTGATAGACTCGTTGACCGGCAATTAAAACGGACTTCGGATTTCTACGCCTCTAGGTGACCTCAAAAAGAATTCTGCCTAAAGGTGTATCTTTACAACCGGTAGCTTTCTCCCTACTTTTATTTTTTAACGGGGTCAACACAAGGGTGAATCCAGTGTATATCTCCCCGGTTTATTCTACTTCTCCGCTTCTTCCTAAGTGTTTTGGGAATTTTTAGTGCATTTTCTGAGCTGGGTTCTGGACAACCGGTCGATGAGCTGTTACCACCGACAACTTGCCAGCCATACTCGTGCGGCGAAGTGTGGCTTATTTCTTTTTGTTCTTTTCTCCTTTTTGATTTTTTTTTTTTTTTTTTTTTTTTTAAGTAGGTGGCTTCCCTGGTCTAAGATTTACCTAAAGGCAGCAAAAAGAGAAAGGTCCAGTGACTGGGCTCTGGACAACCTACCTATGGGCTGTTACCCACGATAACTTGCCAGCCATATCACCCTAGAAGGTTCATTAGCTACCCAATTTCCGTTAAAATCGCCAAACAACGAGTCAGTGCAAAGAAAGTGTGTAGATGCTTAAGACTCAAAATTCCCTCACATCAGAGGGCGGGTTGATAAGTCGTGTACTTATCACCCAAACTTATTTACTCCAATTATAATAAAATTCAGGTTGGCGAGAACTCGAAAAACAAATCCACATTTTAGTGGATACATAGGCTGATTAAGTCCAAAGACCTGAAGGGTCTTTGTGTTCAAACCATAATATAGTATTTCTTAAGATCGAAAATTTTCTTAAACCCAAATTCTCTTTCCTAATTTCGATTTTTTTTTTTTTTTTAATAATAAAACAAATCTACGGAGCTGACGAATGAATTCAAAGATAAATATCCACCCCCCATGCCTATCTAATGCAATGTCCTCATTGTATTGAAAAGACATAAAACAGAGTGGAAAAGCGTAGAAAGCACCTGAATTGCGTGGATATCGGGTCCGCTCCGAGATGAAAATGAAAAAGAACTGTATATGTGCTGAGTTTAGTGCCTTCAGCTAGGCACACTATACAAAGAAAAGAAATGAAGAATTCACATGTGCAGGTCAGAATTAGAATAAACAGAAGAATCCTCTGACCTGTCAGCAGAGGTCCACAGATGTGGACCAGATTGTGGTGCAGACCCACACCCCATAATCGAGAATATCTTAGGTTCTGGATAAAAATTACCCAAAACCTAAAATCAAAATGCAAGCGGGGTCGGGCCTGCGATTCGTGAGGATGCAACCCAAGGCCAAAATGTCGGGTTACAGAGAATTGAAGCTCAAAAGGATAATCGTTAAATGTGTGCTTGAGTTTGACATCCTCGAAACAAATGTCGTAAGGGTTCTGATTTGATGGTTTCAGTTTAAAAGGAACCCTTCGACTCAATCTTCCATTTCCTCCAAAATTGACTTCCCAAATCAGAATTTCCCAGCTCCTATCCTCCTCATTCGGCATATCAAATTCCATGACCTCTTGTATATTCATCACCCCGTCTGAAATCTCCACGTCTAGATGATGTGGCAAAATCAAAATTGACTTGGGTCTAATTATCTCAGAATTAGAATCATCAATAAGCTCAACAGGGTGTAACTGATAATCAGGGCATTGAATTAATTCCTCCAGAAAATGCGATTCTGGATCTGTATCGTGTGCCCTAATAAGATCAGTTTCCTCAGTTATTGGGCTATCAAATGATCTATCAGATTCCTCAGGCCCAATCGTCTCACAAAAATCGTGATTTGAAAACTCGTGTGAGACTTCACAACTTGAATCTTCACCATCAAAGAAATCAGGATCCGTATCAATGTATGTCCCAAAATCAGTTGTCACTTTGTGTTCCCAGGAGACATACGTTTTCTCGTAACCCGGCTCAGGGATCTCAGGTGAAGAAATCAGATCATCCTTAATTGGTTGCTTTAATTCAATCTGGTCAGCTTCGTAACACGTGTTCCCCCCAACAGGTGCCTGAGCGGGTTCTGTCATTGGCTTTCCTGAAGAGAGTTCATCCTGGGAATTATTCCAATATTGAATCAAAGCAACCACGAATCTCATCCTCAATTTCGCTAATTTCCCAAGTAAAAACTCACCCGGGTTCTTATCCTTAACATCCTGGAGCCAATCCAACAAAGACTTGTTTAAATCATCAATCATTTCAATCAGGGGCTCCAATCTCTCAATGCAAGGTATTGGCTGAACTTCTAAAGATTGAATGATATTCCTCAAGTTAGCCAGAACCTTATCTTGAACCTGATTAACCTGAACCAAATGAGTTGGTTCAGGGTTGGGCGGGTTTGACATCAATGTAGAGGAATTAACGAATTGAGATTCGTTATACCCATCTTGATAATAGGTCATTTCAGATTGTTCAAAAGATGGAGATGACCTAAAGGCAGTGAAATCAGAGGATGGGTAAGGATCAGTGTACCCTTCTTGATTGTAGATCGCATTAGGTTGTTCATGAAAGGAGGACGATCTATAATCGATGCAACCCTGAGAAGGATAGAATTGAGAATCAAAGTGTTCAGGGTTAGACCCTAAACACGGGGGTCCGGAATTGTATCCCCAATCCGAATTATCCCAACTAACTGATGGTCGATTACAATACGAGTTGGGATAATCGTCATGTTGAGGATAATTTACAACAGGAGGGAAAGAGCGGGAATGCGTGAAATATGTGGAAGGATTCATGAGATACGGGAGGAAGAAAGGTGCCCTGCAATACAAACAATCAAACCTGTCCTTAAATGGGTTAGCCTACAGACCTACAGACTCTCAAAACCCGTCTTGAGATAAAGGAACGATTTGATCTACTTCTGTCTGTTCAATCCAACCAGTTAGAAGGAGGGACTGGGGAGAAGGTTCTTCCTTCGGCTTGCGCCTCCGGTTCCTAGTGTACCCCCCAGCCGCGATCGTTTGACTCTGCTCCCCTAGCTAGACATCAGATTGAACAGTAGAAAC
Organism: Thalassia testudinum; assembly: GCA_037157565.1. Taxonomy (NCBI): domain Eukaryota; kingdom Viridiplantae; phylum Streptophyta; class Magnoliopsida; order Alismatales; family Hydrocharitaceae; genus Thalassia; species Thalassia testudinum. The sequence continues at coordinate 82,629,836 of JAZHRO010000077.1, forward strand.
AGACTAATCGAAAATAATCTCGTTCTGAGTTCTGAAGAGCGAGTCCAATCCTTAAGGCCAACGTCTACTCTGTTTTATTTAGGGCTAGGTTTGAATGTGCTTTGGAATGTGATGGGCCCTTTAAATGGGTTGTGCCCTTAATGATTGATTGCTTTGTGTGTGCGTGCACAACCAGTGGTTTTCAAGCAAGATTATTTTTGATGTGGTGAATTTTAAGGTTCAAATCTTGCTTAGTAGCTTTTAGGATTCAACTTTAGGTGTTTTCAATCAAGTTTCATTGGCACACCAGGTTTTGCAAGCACAGGTGAAGATATTTTCCTTTAAAGTTTAAAAAGAATGTGGAGTGCCTGGTAGATCCCTAAGAGTTGAACCTAATTGGCAGCTACTAGATGAGTTGATTTTATTTGAAGTGGTGCGGCCCAAACAACTCAAACAACTGGCCTGATGCACCACCTAATTAGGCACACAAATGATTACCTAATCTGATTTCTTACTCAATTATGTGTTTGGATGTGTGTACCGGCTCCTAAGATTGGTTTACCGGTTGAGTTAGAAAATCAGATGAGGTTGTGTACCTCTGTGAGATTTTTTTTATTTTTTTCTTTTTTTTAATGTGGGGGTTGGAGTGAGTATGGATGTCAAACAACAAACAATCTAACCTTAGAGTTTATAAGAACACCTAGGTTGATTGATGTTTGAATTATTATGTGATGAAATGAAATCTAATGGGTGGGAGGTGGGGGGTAACTTACAAAACCTTCCACAGCACTTTACTCCGATCTGCCGCTTTTGCCTGTCTCGAAAGAGTACCTGCAATTACAATAAGAAAGGAGAAAAGTGAGGTAAATGATTTGTAAGTTACAAAACGCGAAGAGAAATCAAAGAGCGTTGCTTCCCCGGCAGCGGCGCCAAAATGTTGAACGCGAGAATCTACGCTAACGTGTTTGGTTTTTGGAAAAACCCGTCGTTGTAGTTCGAAAGCGAAGGATTCGTGTTCAACAAATAAAATTTATACCGAAATAAGAATTCCGGGTCGAACACAGGGAGGCGAACGTTTGATTTAAAAACTCCGCGTTTCTTTTTATTTTGTCACCAAGAAATTCAATTTAAACTATCTAAGTATCTACAACAAATAAAAGAGAGAGAGGGAGTAAGAGAGAGAGAGAGAATACTACACATGGAAATTAAAATGAGATGTAGAATAGACAAGAAATTAATCATAAAAGAGTTCATTCGTTACAACTAGAAAATATAAAACAATTACTCTATAAAGCATTAAAAGAATGGAGGGAGAAATGTCCTCCTCGACGATCGCTCGGAGGACGAATAGTCTACTCTAGAAAGCAGTAAATCTATACTAGAAAGCAGTAAAAAGAATAGGGAGAGAGAAATCCTCCTCGACGGTCGCTTGGAGGACGAGCCGGACGGGACGACGCCTGGACGAAGGAGAACGAAGCGGGACGAAGGAGGACGAAGCAGAAGAACGGGAACGAAGCAGCACGCCGTCGTCGTCGCGGGATCCACTTCCGAAGGGGGACGAAAATTTGGACTTTATCTCGCGAGAAGCATCCCGGGTGTGGGACAAGCTTCTCTTGAGCTTTGGAGAGGTAGAGAGGAGAAGGAAGGGATCAAAATTTCGTATGGAGGGGGTCTCCTTTTATAGTTGCAAGGAGTGGGGGCAAAATGGACATTACATCTTCAAAATAATAAATAAGGGGTCTTTAGTGACGGATAAAACCGTCGCTAAAGCCCCGCCGTCGCCGTCGCCGCCGCACCCACGCGCGCCCGCTCGGCTGGCCTGCGCGCGTAACGCAGACGCACGTCCGCGTCGTCTCAGCCGTCCGATCGCGAGATCGGACGGCTTAGATCGCGCCCGCGCCCGCTGCGTAGCGTGCCGCCCGCGTGCGATCGCGCGCCCACCAGGGCGTCCAATTGCGCGTCGGCGCTATCGGGCGCGCGCGGCCGTTGGATCTTCATCCGACGCTCGTGCGCGCCCGCTCGCCCGCGCCTTCGACCCCCTCTCCGCGGCTCGAACCCGCGACCTCCGCTTCGCCCGCAGCTGCGTCGCCGCTGCGCTACGCGGGCGAAATGGTCGCGCGGACGTTTTTAAACGCGCGCGACCGCAGCCGTTGGATCGAGATCCAACGGCGGAGAGGAGATGTTGCGTGGACTTCACAGGACTCCTGCGGCCGATTGGGCGGCTGGGATGGCGCCACGTGGCGCCATCTTGGCCGTCCATCTTCTGGAAGTTGTAGATGGTGCCACGGATGTCGGATTGACTCGATTTTTGTGTCGTTCGACTGCGATCGTCGATCCGAATTCATCCGTGTGGTCGGATTTTCCATCTGAAGTGCGGATTTACACCATCCTGGCCCTTGATCTTCTAGGGTTCCCCGGTCTCTATCTGATGCTACGGATGCCTGATTAGGGCGATCTTGGAGTCGTTGAACTCCAATCGTCGCCCTGATCATATCCATACGGTTGGATCTTTGATCCGAGGCCCCGATAAAATATTTGCCCTGTCCAAGCACATAAAAGGAGACAATTAACCTCCATTTTATTCAAACTACTCTAAATGCAAGATGATGCATGTAATGCAATATTTATATCATGAAATGCAATCTTATGCTTAAGAACATGCATAAATAGACATTTTAAGTAGTGTAAATGTGTTTACATCACACACCCAGTCCAGCTCCTATATAAGAACCCACAACTCCGGCCGAACAGGCTAAGCTTGATTTTGACGGAGATCCCTTCCAAATTCCTCCCTCTCCCATCTCCGGCCAAACGACCCACAAGCTCCGGCGACCTCCTTCCCTCCTTCTCGTCGCTCTGCTGCCATACCAGCAGCAGAGTCCTCTCCGCCGCTATCTCCCGCGTCGCGCTGTACCCCGCGCACGCACTTCTGACCTCGTCTTCGTCGCCGCTTCCTCCCTCAGGGTCTTTCTTCCCCGACGACGGCAGTTACGAGCCGTCTTCTCCGCCGCCTCCCTTCCTTCCAGACAACCCCAGATACGTTCTCCATCCTCTCCTCTCTCTTTTCCCCCAACTATTTTACTTGATTACCCCTCGACAGTACCTAACCGCCTTCATCTTCCTCGCCTCCGACCGCACTCCGGCGAGCCGCCCACACCACTCCGCCACTCCACACGGCTCGCCAATCACCTCGTGAGCTCCGCCTCACCACCAGGAACTCGCTCCACCCCACAACTGCCACTCCAGACCTCCATAACTACCCCCCGAACAACCCACCATCTCCGGCCACAGGTAGACCTAGGCGCGCACGCCTAGGCCGACCGACAACCTGCAGCATCACCCACCGCCTTCGCCGTGCTGCGGCGAAGGTTTCCAGCTATTCTGATTGGGCCAATAGGCCGTTCTGTGGAATCTCAGGTGAACGCCCCAGCCGCCATTAACAGCCGAAGCAGCAGGAAGCTTGGAGCAGCAGCAGGCGTCAGGCTTCCCAGGCGGCAGGTGCAGCTGGCTCTCGCAAGCGTCGCGAAGTGACTGAGTTCAGCAGGGAGCACCAGCAGGGCCTTCAGCGTGGGCAATTGCACACGAGAGTCTGCGGGCGCGCGCAAAGGAAGGGCGGAACGTTTAGTCCCACATCGTGGAATCTCAAGGCACAGGTATGGTATAAAGAGTTTTTGTGATATAGCTTTACTGCCTCGAAAGCACAGGGGTGAGGTCCCTCACTGACCCCACCCGCCTCGTCCGCGACCTGACCACGTGGACTTGGCGGATCCGACCCGACCTAGACCTACGCACTCCTCGCGCATCACACCACCTTCAGGTGCGCCTGGTCCCGGGTACGATCCGACCCGATTAATGCTTGTGGCTCTGGGAGAGCGGCTCTGAGTGAATTGCTTGAGAGAGAGAGACGTGCGGGTAGCGGGAGAAGGGTTAGGTTTTGCTCCTGTGCAGGCAGGCTGATCGCAGGGGAAGGACTTGGCCGCTGCAGAAGAAGGAAAAGCAAGCCAAAGAAGAAGACAGAAGAAGAAGAAAGAAGCCTTCGCAGGAGAAGGAAAGCAGAAAGATTAGAAGTCTTCGCAGAGAAGAAGAAGAAGGACAAGGGAAGATTGCAAAGAGATCAGAAAGGCAAAGCAGAAGGAAAGATACAGAAGCAGAAAGGGGAAGAAGGAAGAAAGATCACATTTAAGACGTCTGATACATAAATCAGACGTCTAATTCTACTTTTTCTAAAAACTCTTTGAATCAATTATATTTGCATGTAACAGTTGTATTCTTGGGTTTTCCAAAGTACTGAGATTGCTCCCTGTGTTCGACCTCGGATACTCCGATTTTCGAGTAATAAAAATCTTTATTTGTTTTGAACGCTTTCGCGGCTATACTACAACACGATATTATCTTTTAACAAACCGCACAAAAGCGTGACGAACAGGTGCTGTGTATCCCCGACTGGTCCGAGCCGCCAACCATAAAACCAAATTTTTGGTTCAGATCTTGGGTTCAATTCGGTTTGGTTCAGCTCAGTTGCGAAGGAAAAGAAGCAGAAGAAGGGAATAACTCGTAGAGCTGAATAGAATAAAAAAAGAGAAACAAAGGAAAGGTAAACAGGAAAAAGAAAGAAAGAAGAGATGTTAAAGAAGAAGCATGCTCGGGAAAAGAAAAGAGACAAAGAGAGAAAGTAGAATAAGAAAAGAATGAAGGATGAAGATAGAAAAGAAAGAATGGTGCTTAGACGTCTGATATTTTTTTTAAGATGTCTAATTTTTTTTGGATTTTACCCTGATTCAATTTCTTTTAATCATAAATGATGTAATAAGGCATATGTTCATTTGAATTCCTCTTTTCTTGCCTTAATCTCTTGTAAATAAGAAGAAATTAAAGAAATAAACCTGTTTACTTGCTTGTAGTAGCAAATCATATCTGTAAATATGTTTTCCTTATGGAATTTTGTATGTTTTTTAATTGGAAATCCTTAAGCAAGATTCATATTCTTAATGTAAATTTAATTATAATTCTCATTAATTTTTCATGTTTTCCTTCTCTCTTCCTCTCTTAATTAAGAGGTTTAAAGACCAATGACAACCCAAGGACCCAAGGGGGTCTTTTTATAGACCCAAATTCTGTTGGGATTGGGATTTGTGAGGTGAAATACCCAAAATACCCCTAAGGTTGGGTCCACATCACATTTAGGTCCCTTTCAACTTATTTTGGCCATAACTTGAGCTATACATCTTGGATTCTCGTGAAATAAGCATTGCCAGAGATCTTGTGATGAGAGGAATCCAATGGTATCATACATGGTACCCTTTTGACAATGTTTGTTTAGGGTTTGACTTGAAATACACATTTTTTGGTAATTTAAGAAGGTGCTGATATCAACACCAAACCATAACCGGGTTTTCGGTTCAAATTGACCCAAACCACCTTGAAACGGCTTGGAACCTAAATTTTGGGACATTACAGTCTTCCCTTGAGTAGCATTGTGGATGACCTCACTAGGGCTAGGGAGGCATAGGAGAAGGCGGAGGCGGAGGCTCGGGAGACCAAGTGGGAGCTAATTGCAGCCCGCTAACTTGCAGAGGAGGGTACCAAGAATATCCGAGAGCTAGAAAGTGCCCCCGTGCTTGAGAAGGATCCTGACTTCGTAATGGAATTCTTCGCCCTCGATCCATCCATGTAGGTCAGCTTGGACCTCGTCTACACTAAGGCCAGCAAATACACCTTAGCGGCAACTCAATCCATTTTGGAGGGAAGGCATACCTCGGCATAGGATCTTTGTGGTTGGTCAATCAACCAATTGAATATCAAGTTTGTCCATCAAAAGGAGGCAGGTTTGATAGAAGGCAAGGCCACCATCTCTTCTCCGAAGGGCCCAGCTGGGAGCCTAGCTCTTAAAGAGGGGTCGGGCAAGGCTAGCCCTGTTGGGTCCCTGTATGTGCCTGGATAGGGGGATCAACCTCTTAGCCACCATAGCCTTGCCTACAAGGTCACCTCGACTCCGCCAACTCCAAGGGTCGACCTTCCAGAGGACTCGCCGTGAATCGCTAGCATGATAGTTTAGTTGTTTTTTCCCCTTTTTGAAAACTTCCCCCTTTTTTTATGGGTTGTTTGATGGGAACGACCCTTGTAAATATTGGTGTTGATGTACTGCTGACAAGTTATCAATACAAAACATAGGGAATTTTCTATGTATTGAAGCTTAGTTACAATACATTCTTAAGTTACTGGCATGCCATGTGCGAGGGACTGGTTTGTCACTAAGTGTTTGTAACTTGTAATAGTCGACGTTATTATGCTTACATATCTTGTAAGGTCATTCCTAGTTGGCATCCAACTTGTCGCCAGACTCTGTCGGTTGGGATGTCCTACTGCGACGCAACACTAAGTCACCTTCTGCGAATTTTCTCTTCTTGACCTGCCTGTCGTAGGAGGCTGTTGTCTTCTCCGTGTACACATCTATTGCCTTTGATGCTTCCTCCTTGACCTCGTCTACCAAGTCTAATGCCAGGTGTACTTGGTCTTCATTGGTGAGCGAGTCATACAATTGGAAACGGTATGTGGGGAGGAGTGTTTCTATCAGAAATCGGGCCTCTATACCGTATACCAAGCTGTAGGGCGTGTGGCCAGTTGTAGTCTTTTGACTAAAGGACATCAGGCAATTCGTCCGCCCAACTTTCTTTTGCTGAATCCAGCCGTCTTTTAAGTTTTGAAATGATTGTCTGGTTGGACACCTCTACCTGTCCTTTCGCCTGGGGGTGGGTGACGGATGTGAAAGATAGCTGGATGCCCTAGCTTGCACAGAAATCCTCAAATTTTTTGGAGGAAAACTGCATGCCATTGTCAGTGACCATGGCCCTTGGGCACCCATATTGAGCGATAATGTTCTTTCGAACAAATGTTACAACTCTATCCACTATTGGGTGGGCCATGGCCTCTGCCTTAATCCACTTCAAAAAGTAATCCACCGCTACCAGGATGAAACGCTTCTGAGCTAGTGCTGGTGGGAAGGGGCTAACGAAGTCCATTCCCTACTTGGTAAAGGGAATTAGAGACGTAATAGGCACCATGCTTCCAGGTAAATGGTGATGGATTGGGGTAAATTTTTGGCACTTGTTGCACTTGCGTATAAATTCTTAGAACTACCGCTTCATCTAGGGCCAAAAGTAGCCTGTCTAAAATAAGCGGGCTACCAAGGCTTTACACCCTTTGTGATTGCAGCAAATGCTCCCGTGGGCCTCTTGGATTGCTTGAGCTGCTTCTGCCAGGGTGAGAAAACGTAATAGGGGGTTGAATATCTGCACTTGTACAGTTGCTCACCCATTAGTGTGTAGCGTGAGGCCTTCAGGCAGAAACCCTTGGGTGAGGTGAGCCTGGCGGCACTTCACCTGTCTTCGAGAAGGTTATTATCAGAGTCATCCAAGAGATGGTCAGTTCAATCACCAACGCTTCCAAGGGAAGCATTGAAGGTTTACTTAGTGCCTATAGGAGTATGTCATCCTCCTGTCCCTTAGGAATGGTTGAAGCTAGGTAGGCTAGGGCGTTTGCCAGTGGGTTATCGGATCTGGGTATCCGCTTAACCGTAGCTGCTACAAAATTTAATAGCTCCTCCTTCATGTGCTCCACATAGAGGCTCATATTGGGGTCCTTTGTCTAGTATTTTCCATTAATCTGGTTGGTCACTAGTTGTGAGCCTGTGTGTACTTCCAAACACGAGGCTTCCATGGATTTAGCCACTCTTAGTCCAGCTAATAAAGTCTTGTATTCTGCTACATTGTTGGAGGCGGGTAAGGCTAACTTGATGGCATACTTATGAGTAGTGCTGTCAACGGCGTTCAAGGCTATTCCGGTGCCAGCCCCCACCATCATGAATGACCTATCAACATGTAATTTCCACGGTAGAGTGGTGGGTGGACTGGGATCCGTGAATTCTGCCACAAATTCTTCAGGACTTGGCCCTTGATGGACTTTCGTGATTGATACTTTGCATCGAACTTTGCCAACTCCATGGCCCACTTTATCTGCCTGGTTAACCCGGTTGGCTTGTAAAGCAACCAACGTAAGGGGTAATCCGTGAGTACAATTATTGTGTGGGCTTGGAAGTATGGGCTGATTTTTCTAGGGGACATCACCAAGGCAAGGCCCAACTTTTCAATCACGGTGTACTTTGCTTTTGCCCCTTGGTAAGTTTTGCTTACAAAATACATCGCTTGCTGCACCTTGTCACGTTTGCATAAAAGGACAACACTAATCGCCGTCATTGAGGTTGCCAGGTAGAGGAACATCATTTCCCTACCTCTAGGGGATGTGAAGATGGGAGGCTCTTGAAGGAACTTCTTGACTTCTTCAAGGGCTTGCTGGCACTGGGGGGTCTAGTGTGTGAGCAAAGACACTTTTCCTTTTATGATGCATTTAAAAAAGGGGAAACATTTGTTAGAAGATCGACAAGAATCAGCCTATAGTTGAGATCTTGTCAACCAACGACTGTATTCCCTTTAGGTTTATCAGGGGTTTAAGGCCATAATCGCCTGGATTTTGTCGGGATTTGCCCCTATTCCCCGGTTGAAGACCATGAAACTTAGGAATTTTCTTGAAGCTACGCCAAATGTACACTTCTTAGGATTTAGGTGTAGCCAGATGTCTCTCAAAACTTGGAATACCTGGGTTAAATTCTCCAAGTGTTGGGAGAAATATAACCCTTTGAAAAGCATGTCATCGATATACACTTCAAATGACTTTCCAATTAAATAGGAAAACACCAGATTTACGAGATGCTGATAAGTAGCTCCAGCATTTTTTAAGTCAAAGGGCATAACTCTATATTGTAACAGACCCTTATCAGTTACAAATGATGTATGGGCCGGTCAGCCGGAGCTAGACTTATATGGTGATAACCACTGTAAGCATTAAGGAAAGACATGTGGGATTGTCTACTGCAGGAATCCACAAGGGTGTCAATCTTCGATAGGGAGAACTCATCCCTCAGGTAGGCGTCATTCACATTCATGAAGTCCACGCACATCCTCCACTTTTCGTTTGACTTCCTGACTATCACAATATTGGATAGCCACTCCGGATAGACGGATTTCTCGATGAAGCTTGCTTTTAGTAATTTGTCTACTTCTGCGGTGACCACCTGCCACTAGTCAGCTAATTTATGCCGCCGAGTTTGTTTGATCGCTTGAGAACCCGGCTGTATATTGAGCTGGTGCTCAATCAGAGATGGATCCACTCCCGGCGGGTCATTGGCTAACTAGGTGAAAATGTCCTCATTAGCCCTTAGCAGCTGGAGTAGCTTGTGGACTTCATCTGCAAATAGCTCTGTCCCTAAGTGAACCAGCTTATTAGTTGCATCAGGGTACAACTGAATGGCCATGGTTGAAGAACAAGGCTTCATCTCCTACGCCGATAGCTAAGTAGGGGGTTCATTCTCTCGCAAGGTGTGGACCAAATTCTCTTCTTCCTCCATTTGTGAGGTTTGTGGGGGATTCTCTCCATTGAGCACTCAAGCTCAATGCGTGGCAATTCCCGACAGGTGGATTGGTCTCCGTGGATAATCTCAACTCCACGTGGGATGTGAAAGAGTATGAACTGGAAGTATAAGGAGGGAATTGCCTGGAAGGCATGAGTCGTGGGGCGGCCTATGATACCATGAAAAGCCGCCGTCAACCCCTCCACTATGAAAGTGGCCATCCTGTTGAGGTGTTTATCTCCATCACATATTGACACCAGCAGGCTGATTTCTCCTTTGGGCTTCACTTTATGGTTCCTAAACCCTACCACCGGCAAGGTTGACTGGGATAGGTGCTCTTCGCTGAGACCTAGCTACGTGAGGGTCTTAAGGAAGAGGACATCCACGGTGCTACCCTCGTCTGCAAGGAGACGGGGTTGTTGACACCCACCTAGGAGGAGTGTCACTATCAACGGGTCCGTGTGGCCCTCGAGTTTGGCAAGGAGGAGAAGAGTTTTGAGGCGGCTTGCCTGACAAAATGAATCTCTCCCCATTGCAAAGTGAGATACACCTCCCGAGTGGCCTTCTCAGGGGCAGGTGCTGCATTGACGCCAAAGATTACGTGTACCTGTCCTTTCATTGAGTGTTGGGGGGACAGTGCTGGTTATGGCAACAAGGCCCCGGCCGCTTGATTTTCCAGCTGTCCAGCCTTTAGTGTCGCCATAACCTGGCGGTGATACTCCTCAGGCGGGAGTTCCTCTGGGATCTTCTACTGGGCCTCCAGGACCCTAGTCTCCATCAACACTTGCTTCGAGAGAGATATTACCTAAACTCCCTAGAACTGCTGGAGCTTCTCCTGATGATAGTCCTCAGGACTCTCTGTGGGGCATTTCCCCTTGTCTTGACCTTCATTTAGTTTGACGAAATGTGATAGATTGCCATGCTGAATCTTAGGCTTGATCTGGTCGCGTAGATCATGGCAGTCTTCCATGGTGTACCCCTGGGCTTGATGGTATTTACAGTAAGGCCCAGTCTTCAGCTTCTTTTTAGGTGCTTTGGTGGGGGGAGCAGGTCTTTGTTAGTGGACCACACCTCTGCCAGTACATCTGCTTGGTTCACGGCTAGGGGAGTGTATTCTTCGTAGGAGTCTTGCCTAGGTTGGCGAGGGCCATTGAGCCGATTCTTGCTGAGCCATTCCCTAAAATCCAGGAAGTTCCCCTTCCTCTTGTTGAGGAGGTGGCCATTCCTGGCTGATATCGGTGCCACCTCGCCTAGGGTCCTCCTTGCATCGGGGGAGGCATGGTCTTCGTAGTGTCCATACGCCAGGCAACTCCGGGAGCGGAAGGAGTAGTCCTGTTCAGCAAACTTAGTGGTGTGATCCTAGAGCTCTGTTATGTCCCTAGGAGGGAAATCAACGATGTCATATCAGAACCTCTGAGTCAGCAAGCCTTATTTGAAGTATTGGATAGCTATAGCATCGTGAGGATGCTTGCACTTAAAGTATTGAGTCTTGAACCGATCTAAATAGGACTGGAAAGTCTCTGTCTTCCTTTGCCAAATCTCTGATAGCTTCTCAGGATTATCCCTAGTCCATTGCTGACCGACAAAATATTGACAAAACTTGTCAGCCAACTCCTGGAAGCACATGATTTGGCCTGCTGGTAGTTCGTTGAACCACTCATGGGCCATCCCAGACAAATAAGATGGGAACACCAAGTAGAGGACTCCATTTGGGTACCCGTGGACTAGCATCATTTGCTTGTAACTCCCTACGAAGCTGGTAGGGTCCAACGTCCCATTGTATTGATCAAGGATAGGTTGCTTGAACTTCTCGGGGAGCGAAGCGATCATTACCTCCTCCGAGAAGGGGTATGTGGTTACATACGCCTGAGGCCTCATGCCTCTCATGGTTGAGGCGACTTGGCGGAAGATCTCAGGGATCGAGCCTTCGTCGCTAGTCACAAGGGGATGAGCCCTTGATTGCTTGTCCAACTCCTATGGAGGCAGGAGGGGGGCCTTTGGTGGGCCAGGAGGAACCTCACCCTTTTGGCTACTAAGCTTGTGCTTCATCTTTTCGAGATGTTCGCGTAGGTGGGTATTTTCTTTTTCCACCACACTACTCCACTTTAGCTGGTCGTTGGTGGGGCTAGAACTCTAGGGCTGTTCTTGCTGGAATTCCACCTGGTCCTTCATTAGTCGAGTCTCTTGTAGTTGCTCCGCCACTAATTGCTGCTTGGTCCTTAGGGTTGCTAGCCTAGCCTCGTACTTGTCCCCCTTTGCTTGTATATTGTGGAGAGCATCCTTCGGAGGGTCCTCCTGACGGTTTGACTCCTGAGGCATACTCAGTGGTTGCCCCTCCTCGCCCTTGCTTAGCCTGTGGGATCACCGATGTTTCCTTGACATAGAAATGCTGGACTCGATCGGGCCAGGTTTTTCTGGGTTAGCGCGAGAAGAGTGATGTGTAGAAGGAGCCATATAGGAGGGATGGAGTAGAGAAACGTAGCGCTGCACGTTTCCCACATATGATGCCAATTGATCGAGGCCCTTAGAATAGGAACCTCGAATCAACAAACAATCACAGAGAAATGTACGCACGGGGTTTGATGATCTAGTTCTACCAACAAAGAGGTGTACGTCTGGCAGAAGGATGATACTCCCAATATGCACTAGAATTTGGGTGGTATAAATTTTTTGTTTCTTTTTCTCTGATTGCGTAAAAAATAAAAGCTAGTCATCCCTTAGTATTTATAGGGTGAACTTCTCTCAGTTGTCGGCCACTTTTTCTGTTCCCATAATTTCGCGATTTCTGCTAAAAATAGTATGCCGTGTTGTAACCGACAGGCCATCATAAGTTGTTCTGTACTCTACATGATTCCTTCTTAGTGGTGGTGCCAAGCCTGTCGGTTAGTGATTTTCCAGACCTAGAGTGATCCACTGTCCTACCGGGTATGCGGGTCCAAGTAAATGGGTCCACCCTAAGGTGTCAAGTTTTCACTATTTGTCAGGCAACCGGATCCTCTGTGCAACCCAACTCATGGGATGATTTTTCTTTCCTCATCAACAACCTTAGGTCCTTATAGGGGACTTCAATGACGTCAGGTTTGGTGAGAAGTTTAATGGAAACAACATCTCCCCATCTAGCGTTGGAGAATTTAATGATTGCCTAATCTATTGTGGAGTTTCTAATCTATCTACCATAGGCACACACTTTTTATGGTCCATCAATCCATTAAGGAGGATCATATCACTTGTTGTTTGAATCATACTTTAGGTAATGTGGGGTGGCTTGATCTATCCCCCCTTACGTCCAACTTCATTACATTCCTATTGAAAGGAATGATCATATCTTATTAAATTTCCCCCTTATTGAAGATGTCAAGAAGAGATGTCCCTTCTGCATCTTCAACCGTTAGGCTGCATGTGAGAATTTCATCCCCATGGTTAAAGAAGCTTGTTCATCACCTGTAACAAGTAATCTATATGTTTGTGTTACCAAGTTAAAGATAATCAATACATAAATGGAAAACCGAGGATGTAGTCAACCCAAGAAATGTTGCATACCTACGAGAATGACTATGGATTGCCAACAAGTGGCTTCAAGTGGGTCCAGGCAATGTTGAACTACAATTGGAGCAATGTAACATTGAAAAGAATTTAGATAGATATCTCCTTGAAGAAGAAAGTGAATGGTGGCAATGGAGTACTCTTGGCTTAAAAAAGGGATAAGAACACTCATTTCTTTGTGTTTGCTCCAAGGAAAAGGGAAAATAGAAACACCCTCACCACTTTAATCTAGAAGGATGGCTCATGTACTGTTGGATGAAATTGTGCATCATAAAGAAGAGGTCATTAACCATTTCATGAAACTTTTTAATGAAGGCCCCTATGTAGGTGAAAATGAGCTTCCAATCCCTCTTAGACGAAGAACATCAATTGAAGAAAATGAATCCTTGATGAAGGCCATCTCCATGGAAGAAGTCCATAATACCCAATCTATTAGTGTTGACAAAGCACCTAGACCCGATGGTCTCAACCCATTAATTTCCAAGCATGTTAGAGAATTATTCACAAGGACGTAATTGCTGCAATATTTGGAATACTTATTTATTGGAAGGGGCATGTTGGGCTAGTTGAACCACTCATTCCTGACAGAGGTACCTAAGGTAGATTTGTTGGGATTGAATGGCTTGACCCTTGTGGCATTATGTAAGAGTGAAACCCGACCGCTTAAAATTTTTTTTCCTTCAATTTAATATACAGTTTGATGCTCGAAAATTTGAATCAAAATCAATGACCTAAATTTGAACCATATGGGAAGAACTAGTTTCTTTCCATTCTTGAATCCATATTAGTATTGAGATATACCTGATGGGGAGGTGTAGCACAACACCTTACGTGTTGTGCCTTCTATAATAAGTCCTGGATCTGTGAGACTCCCTTCTTGACAAGTAGATGAAGTCCTTCGCATTGAGAATAGTCAATTTTAAGTGTGTGTTGCAAACTCATTCACACATCTCAAAGAGACACTCACCTTAAATCCTTTAGAGATTGGTCTACGTAGTTCCAAAACTCGTAGCAAAAGAACATCTGGAGTTCAACCTTTCATTGAAGGTCTAGAAATCCTTTAGGGCTTCCTACCTTCAACCTGGACACCCAAAAGAGAAATAATCTGGATCTCCTATTGAAGTCCTAGATGTCTAGCTTTGAATCAGGACTTCTCTTGAAGAAGCAGGCCATTTAAGAAGAAGAAGAAATGGGGGTGGTAGCAATAGGGTATGTTCTTCCTTTCTTTCTTTCAGTGAAGGAGGGTTTTCTCACACAAATTGGGATTGATTAGAGTTTCCCACTTTGTCTTGGGAGATATTTATCGGGAATCCTTGAATTTCTAATATGATGATGACCATTGGATCAAATCCAATGGTTGGAATTAAATCATAATTGAATTTTGCATTATTGGCTCTCCACTTAATTTGGCCAATTAGGTTTAAGTATCCAAAGGCATTTAATTTACATTCAAACCCATTTGGATTAAGATTAAATCATATTTGGCTCAGTTAAATGCAAGTTAAATACTATTTAACATCTTAAATAATATTTGATTTCTCTTCAATTAAGAATCCATCAAAATCATTGTTGGTTTTATTACGCTAATAATGAAGCATTAAAGAATTAGGATTTATGGCGCTAAGCCTCCACAAGGTATTCCAAATACTTATGAATCTTTCACACTAGACACATATAACTCTAAGGATTAAACCCCAAATTCACTGTCTATCCTACCATGGGTTACATATTTTTATATTCTCCTTATATGATTGGGACGAGAACGAAGACCAACAGCTTTCCAAAAGAACTGTATTCTTCTCTTTCATGTATGAGTTTAATTGGGACCTGTACGACCATGTATAAAATTTCATACATCCAAATATGTGCGGAGTGTCTTCTGATCCACTTCGTACACTTACGATAGTACATCTTGGTGATCCCTTTAAGAGATCATGTGTTTTCTATGCTCTCATATACACACTAGCTTTCTAGTCTTAAAACCAAGGTGGGTGAATCAATCATTGGTTCACTAAATGTACATATTTAACTATAGTGACACATATTTATCTCAGGTCAAAGGATACACCTTTTCCATGATAGTAATAAGAGAAGGACTTCTGCATCTCCATCTCATTGAGTCAACCTCTTGACTCAACCTGTATGACAACCTTGAATCTAGATTCTTATGCAAAGGATGTGCATCAAGAGCATCCATCAAGCAACAGTCTCTTAATAAGATTGTCATCTCTTCTTAGGATGCAGACAACCATTGGATATTACAATGGTCCTTTATGATTTATCGAAATCATCGATTCAATTTGTTTGGATTTTCAATGCCTATCATCGGTATAATCAACATGGCGACAATACATTCTCCCACTTGTATTGAAGAACCCAACCAACCACATTAGTGCATCTACACGATTTGACATTTAGATTCAAATCAACGGTTGAGTGATTCCACTTAGGTTGACTCGCCAAGGGCAATTAACTCTAACAAAATTGTATTAGGAGTATGGAGGATCTTTAGTTGATTGCTTGTTGCAACATCTTATATAAAATAATAATTAAGATTCTAAATTATCGAACCATCTATCATTGAGCCACAATAAGATGCTTTCATCCAAGGGAGAAATATTGTGACTTACTCCTTGATGGCCCTTCAAGTCACGCATGGATTCTATTTTGGTGTTGCCAACATCTCAAAGGCATTTGATAATGTACGAAAATCTGTTGCGTATGAGTTAATGGATGCTGTGGGTGTGCAATTATATTGATAGACCAACAATCTTACTGTTAATTAATCAATGGGTAGGCTTGATTCATATGTCATGGGGTCTACAATTTGTGATGAACATCCCCTTATTTTTGCTTGACATTCCAATGAAATCTGGAAGACCAAGGATATCTCACGTATATAGGGCCGAATTCACCTTATTAAATAGTCCATAACCTGTAATCATCTACGGGGATCAAATTTAGATAAATATAAAACAAATCTTAAGATAAATATAAAATGAGTTAATAAGTTAATACTTTCTTGTTGCTTCCAAGTTAGACCCTAGGAGTTCACTTACGGTATTGCATTCAACAAGATTAAAGTCACCAATTATTATCTAAACTTGCAAATATATATATATATGCTAGTCTGACCTCATCTTACATTATTCTACTAACAATGTGATATTATGTCTTGGAAGGACGAGACCTAATGATTACCGAGCATAACATGAGCGATCAATTAATGTCTCTAATATCTAATCAAGAGTTCACCTGAAAAGTTAGTTTTGTTTCTCCATGAATCCCGTTGCCAACAAAAGAAGCTAAACTTTCAATGCCACCTTAATGCCTCATTCATCCGATCATTTTATTTAAATAGGCATGCATAGAAAATATCTATATACTTTCAAGAAAATCGCTTGATAACATCTAAATCCTTGTATAATGATTCATTCCATAAAGTGGAAAGGGGATAAAGAGGAAGGAAAAATTCTAAATGTTAGGAGGTTGTATACCATTTGCATGGACTATCAGGTGCTGTTTGGTAGATAGTTATGCCCATTAAACCCCTGTTTGGATGAGTTTACGTTGTTGCACATTTAACCTAAGTTAAGCAACTTAACCCAATGTAAATCTGTTTTACTACCTCTCTGAAATAAGATTTAATTTGCCTATCATTTCAAACACCAAAATCTACTATTCCTCCACTCTTCTTAAATTTCTTTATTTATTCTATAAACTTATTTTCCATTGCAAACACTGCCTTAACGATGGTAAGGAGAACAAATGAATCACTTCCCATCTTTAAGACCATTTCTCAAGGAAATTAAGAGGAGCTGATGTAATGCTTGCTAAAATTGAGTGCAGTGCAAGAAATCCAAAACGGAGGACCTGTTGGGGCCTTAAATGCTTATGCATGGATGGTAGACGGATGATAAGTACCACTTGGCGGTGGAAAGGGAAAAAAAAGGAGGAATTAGTAAAGGAAGGGAGGTATGATAAGAATTATAGAGGAATTAGAGGCATTTCATGTTTACTGAATTAAATATCATATCAGGGAGTAAGTTAACGATCACATTATCTTTTCTGACTGATGATCCCAATTAAATTTCCCTTTATACCCTTTTATACTCGTAATCCTAGAGATGGGCACCCAAAAACGAAAAACAGACTATTTATATTGAAAACACAAAGCCCAACTTAATTTAAAAAACAGCGAAACAAAAAAAACCAGCGGCTGAAGAGTTGAACGTGCCTGTTAATTTACACGTTAAAACAGATATGTTTCGCTCAAAATGGGGGGATCGAACCCAACGAAAGAGGTTACAGAAAAAAATCAAACCGAGAAAAAAGGTGGATAAAAACGTTATCTCCATCACAAAGAGATAGCGTCGGATCTGTTACAATCCCTTGATCCTCTACTAATCTTATATAAAAATATATAGAAAAGATATATATAATTATCCTTTAAAAAGCCGTTGAAAACGTCTCATCGATCCACCACGTCGTTCGTTCCGTTGGCATATATAAATAACTCCCTCCCCTCAAACATATTATTTCCTTATTTCCTTATTTCCTTATAAAGGACGTCGTTCGTTCGGCGAGCTTGTGTGATTTCATTCATTATTTCCTTATCATATTCATGGTACATATCACTTTAGAAGAAAGGTATATAAGAAATGTGTTGCCTCACAGTGACATTTCCTGTTAATTTTTTTGTTTTGAATTTCCAAAGATGAGAGAGAGAGAAGCTGATCCACGCCGACGAAAATTTTGCAAATACACGCTCATTAATAGTATATATATATATATATATGACTCCCTCTCCCCATGCACGTATAACCTCCTTGTTTGCGAGCGGTTGGTTGTTCCTATCCCTTAATCCTCTCAACTAAACTAAACTAAACTTGAAGGGGTAAATTGACGTCACATATTACATATATATAGAAAAAATATAGAATCCTTTAAAAAGCCGTTGAAAACGTCTTCCATCGATCTACCACGTCGTTCGTTCCGTCGGCATATATAAATAACTCCCTCCCCTCCCACAGATATAGCAATCTTCTTGTTCTCGGTGGTTCCAAATTAAGTGCTCTCTCTCTCTCTCTCTCTTCCAGATCCAATTCATAATATCACAAGCAAACAAACAGAGATGAGGAGTCCTTCCTTCTTCTTTTCTCGTCCGGTGTTCTTCTTCTCCTTCTTCACGACTACGACTATGACTACGTTCTTCTTGTTTCTGGTCCTGACGGCGATGACCACGGCGTCGTCGTCGGCGTCAGGCCCGCAGTGCGGCGCGCAGGGGGGTGGAGCGGGGTGCCCAGACGGGCAGTGCTGCAACAAGTCGGGGTACTGCGTGGCGAACATCCACGACTGCCAGGTGGCGAACGGGTGCCAGTCGGGGTGCCTCTACATGATGCCGCCGTGCGGGAGTGACTACGGCGGGGCGGTCTGCCCCGACGGCCTCTGCTGCAGCAAGTACGGCTACTGCGCCAACAACTTCGAGGCCTGCGGCGTTGGTTGCCAGAGCCAATGCGACTACGACATGCCACCACCTTGATCAAGAATTAAACTCGACACGTCTTGCTTCTCTTGGTCTTGATTATTCATTAATTATCTTCGTTAATTTGGCTTATTTTTTAGTTTACTTAGACGGTAGTAGTCTGTTTTATTCATTGGTTCTGTCTATATATTGTTCACTTCTTCCCTCCTTAATTTCGAAGGTTGTGTGTGTGTGTGTGTCTCTCTCCCTATCTATATGTGTGTGTGTGTCTCCCTATATATATATATATGCGCCTCTCTCTTAATAGACTCAAATGTGGAGTTGAGTTCCTATGAATATGATTTTACGATATCTTATGAGAAGGAAATCCTTTGAACAAAATCTAATAATAATATTGATCGGGTATTTATATATATATCATGGTAAATAAGATCGACGGTTGTTTAAAAGCATGAATAACTCAAGGAGTTCTAATTTTCTCAAAAAAATACTAAGACTAGACCACGCACAAACAAATTATAAATGTATCAAAATCTTACAATATTTCAAACATTAAGGTGTGTAGATACTTTAAACTCTTTTAATACCCAAACTTAATATGAGAACATTTGAATGAGTATTTGCATTTAGATTTCACCTTATCAAAATGGAATTTGTATCCAACATAGTTCAAAATTTATTATTTAATATTTGAATTCAAATCCAAATATTTAGTGTCTAAGCCAATATGGATCTGGCTATCGATGTCATATGTTTTCACCCCTCTTAAATAAGCCAATTTGTTGGAGATCCAACTCCAAACTTGATGATGAAAGAGTTTTTATCTAGCCAGTGCACCTCATTGAAGAAAAGTTGATAGCAGGTTTATGTGTTTTGTTTGAAATTATGCGAAGCAACAAACACAAGCAATTAATCCACAAGACACACGGATTTACGTGGAAACCCCTCAAGTGTAGAGGGGAAAAATCATAGAGAAAGAGAGAGAGAAAGAGATAATCCACTATAGAGAGAATGATGGAGTGCAAATCCCTCGCTCACAAAATCCTAATTAAGAGAGACCTCTTGACGATGTCTTCTCAGAAAAGCAAGAAGAAAAATGGAGACATCCGTCCATAAAATCCTAACACATACATTTATATGGGCTCCAATAAATGGATCCTTAATTGGATCTAAAAATTGGGTTGCCAAGATTCATTTAATTTATGTGTGTCAAATCATAATCGGATCATGGTTGTTTAAGGCATGATCAACATGTCCTTTATATAGTTTAAGAGGAATGCTATGGATGCATGTTATTAATTGCTATGGGTTTGAAATGACTTGATAGGCACTGATATACCATTGCTTAATGTTTCATGTTTTGGATGCTTGGGCAATAAAGTTTTATACATTTTCTTGATGCTAGAGGAGAGCGTTTTCCGATCTTGGTTGCAGGCTTGGTATTGTATCATAAGCTTATGACTTGTAGAATATAATATGAAGCAGTAACGCAAATGTGTGATTGTAACTAGTTGTAGATATTAGTTGATTCTTTGAGATGTTATTCATCAAAGTAGATATTCGTAGTTGAAAAGGATGTGAATTGGGTGGATAAGCTCTTATTATTGGGTGGATTTCTTTTGTAAATTACAGCATGACTTAGCAGACTATGGGGGAGAGAGAGGAGGAAACACTACTCCCTTGAAGAGGGGTACTCTAGGAACATCAACCCAAAAAAAAACAAAAGAAACTCAAAAGAATGTGCCCCATGTAGTTTCCTTCTTATAGGTAGCTCCGCATCTTGGATGGTCATTTGTGACACTGTAAACAAGTGGACGATCCATGCAGGATGGGGAAATCGGTATCTGAGATCAGTGAGAAGCCCAATCATGTTGTGTCTGGTGTCTAGTGGGGCCCCAAACTCGTTAAGGTCTAGTTTGTTCAGTGGGTTATTTCATCAAAATTGGGACAATCCAGTCTGGTTGCCAAGTTACAAAGAGTTAAACTAGGATAACTTATCCTCGGATTGATCTGGTATAGGTTATCTCATGGGTTAACCCTTGCCATTAGGGTGGAGCATGTTGGGTCAGGCCCGGTCCAAACCCAAGAAAGCCTATTTTATTTTTTGGGTATTGGGCTGAGCTCATGGCCCGAAATTTTTACTAAATCATAACCCATGTTTATGGGTGTTAAAGGCGTTGAATTGGTGTTTTAAAAGTAATGCACTATTGTATAGCCGATAAATCGCGTAGAACATTTAAAATTTATAACACAGAAAAGTCTTAGGTCAAACGTAGGGAGCAATATGGTAATTTATCTCCAGATCACAATTGTAAGCAAGAATATAGTAATGTAATAGCAATTTTAAGCACAAATGATATAGATATAAATTCAAGAGTCAATGTGTCAAAAAGATTAGGATAAAAATGGTGATGTGAATCACCAAATTACCCTATTACAATTCTACTTAAATAATGCAATAGTATCAATCAACCAAATGCCACATTTGAGGAGTGCACAGTGCACTCTCTCTGATGTTACAGTGTCTCAGAATCAGCTCTCTTTCCTTCAGGCCTTAGGGAGAGGCACAGGCACAGCACAGCACCAATAGAGGCGAAGGCCTCTTCAGATCTTGCTAAGTGTCGAGAGATAGGCAGCGAGGCAAAAACCTCCCCTCTCTCTCTTTCCCTTTCTTTCCTTCTTTTATTTCTCTCAAAGACCCAGGCTTAACCGAGTAATTGAGTAGGAACAGTAACCAGATCCGACTGTAGGGCTACGGGCGTGGGGTCGCACCCGAGAAGTGAAATGGGTCGGGTCAAGTGAGCCAGGTGCGGGGACCTCACCCCCAGTGTGTCGAGGCAATAAAGCCTCAGCACAAAAATAATTTGTGTTGTAGGAGGTGCTTCGATTCACGATGTTGTACTATCTTCCCACGCTTCCTCTCACAGTAGCTGCAACAGATGCTATCTCCAATTGAAGTCGAAGGTGAGCTCGTGGCGTGGAATTGAGGGTCTGGGAGGATGCCTGGGAGTCACTTGCGAAGCCTGAGAATGAAATCAGGAGCGGATGTGGTCGAAGAACTGAAGGCGTAGTCGAAGGAGTCTAGGCAACGGCGGAGGTCCGGTGAAGCAGTCGAAAGCAAGAATACAGCCTTGCGACCAAGTTAAAGGCTCTCAGAAGCTTCGCCGTGGAGCAGTGAGTGCGATGGTGGCTGTGGCATTGCGTGAGGGTGTGTGAGGTGGTCTGACGACCTCGGGGAGGTGGTGTGGTGAGGTTTGTGTCGGGTGGAGGTGTTAAGTGACTAATCCCCTCAATTGCTTGAGGGGTTTTGGTGGGTGAGGAATGGCGAAGCTTATGAAGTGGTTGGTGAGGTGTTTGGGGCTATGGAGCGTACGGGAGACCTCGCCAGAGTGGTTGTCGGAGCGGAGGAAGATGAAGTCGCGGACGGTGTAGGAGTGGTCGAAATAGCAGTGTAGTGGCACGGTGATGATGTGCGGAATATAAGAAGTTGGGGAGACTAAGTGGTGGTCAACGAGGGGGAGGAGCGACGCTGGGTCTGGTGTGGCCGGCGCCAGAGACGAAGGGAGTTCAGGTGGGGTAGAAGCGGCAACGATGAAGAGAATTAAGGCACTCGCTGGTATGGCGCGATGTGGAAGAGGGAGAGGAAGAAGAATCCACCGCTGGTATTGCGAGTGGGTGACGAGTGGTCGAAGAGAGTCGTCGGACGTCATGGAGCCTTTCGGCTGGAGAGGAGGGAGGAAGGAGGGGGGTTGTCCGATGAAAAATGAGCATAAGGAGATCAGCATGCAACATGGGTCTTCAAATGGGCCATTGATGGAGGTTTAAAGCTTGGAAACCAAGTTTTCAAGCTTGGTAAGCTTGACGCACAAGAGGTACCTGAATCTTTGAAGGATTCGCACGAGCTCCTTAGAGAGATTTGGAAGCTTGGACATGTCTCGATAGGATGGAGATTAGCTGATGAATCTCCTTTTCAATTTTGAGAGGGATTCGTCAAGTAATCATAGAGTTATTGCAAAAAGAAGCTCATCGGAGTAGAATTCCTCCACGACAATGGTGAAAGGATCTCTTTGCAAAGAGTGACGACAAAGATAGGGGGTATTTGCAAGGAATTTCAGAAGTTGAGGGGTAGTGTGAGAGAGAAAGAGTTAGACTGGACTAAATTGCAAACTAGGTCAAGACAATTTCTGATTGGGTCAAAATTTTGATACAAACCTAATTTGAACCTAAAAAATCCAATGGTGAAGTTGGATTTTGGTTTTGACCTAATTTGACTAGATAATTTATGCAAAAACCTAAATTAGTGTAATAGTTTGTCTGAGACTCTATTTTAGGTCAAAATGAGTTCAGATGGTCAAATCAAAGATGCTAAACTCTAGAGAATATTTTTCTATGATTTTTAGAAGGTTTAGATGAATTTTATCCTGACTAGAACCTTAGTTAATTAAGCAGCTCTATTTTTAGGATTTCAGATGTTCATTAATTCTTGAAATGTGTGAAAATCCATTTCTGTCTGCATGGACCCACTTATTAGACATTAATGACTAAATGACATTTAATAAACCCCTGGCATACCCTGTGGTTATTCTGTATTTGTGGTAAGATGGTAAAATTATAGAAATAACCCTATTTTCATCTTTTCTTCTCAAAACAACTCATCCAGCTCAAGGAACCTTTTATGTAGGAGCTTTTATTGACTTTATAAGACCAAATTTAGCTAGTTATGGCTCATAATGGTGTTTCCATCATACCCACATGCCTAGCTTTTGCTAGTCCCTTAGCAAAATTCTATGAATCAAACCAGTTATCTAGGTTGGATGTAACTGTTAGGATGCCCTACTAAGTCGCATATCTAGGAATCATATCTTAATACCAACAATAGACCTAGAGGTACTCAAGTACTAACCTAGATCCAGACCTAACTAGCTTTCACCTTAGTCTTCCGCGAAGGTTTCTAAGGCCTGCAGGAACTAACTTAAGGTTCGTTGGACCCAACGGTTAAAGCACCCATGCTTGAAACATGGTTAGCCCAGGTTCAGTTTGCCAATGCATTTTTTGTAAGAGAGATATAGAAGGAGATTTTTATTTGTGGAGAGCTTTCTCTCTCTTTTTCTTTTCATTATATTTTTTCGTAGATCCATCTTTGGATTGGCCCTAAACACAGTCTATATCGGATTCCTTGTCCCCACCATCAATCCTTGCAGGGTCCTTGGCAATCGATACTTCGAGATAACACTGCCCATAGCAACCCCCAGAATCCTGGCAATCGAGATTTCAGGATAATCCCGTCCATGGTATTCTGTAGCTGAATCCAAACCCTGGCAATTGAGATTTTGGGATAATCCTGCCCATGGCATCTAAACCAGCGCAAGGTGCTTACGTGCCCCCGGTAGGATATTTAGATATCCTAGGAGACAAGCACCGAGGAGACGATATGTGATTGCGCATCTTTGAGGGGAATTTCCTGCATCTCTACGCCGGGAACTCGTCCAAATCAACTCGTGTCTTCGAGCTGCTCCTAATCTAGATCTTAGGACCATTTTCAGAACAGAAGAAATGCCCTTTGGCATGATTTCATTATTTAAAGCACATTGAACCAGACTGTATGTGGTTTAGGGTGCTTAAGTTACCGAGTCCCGCAAACCAGAGGTCAGTTAATGAGGCCGAATACTCCCTAAGCCTTAGACCTAATACACGAATTTTGCATTTTCCCCAACCTCTTGAGGACTAATCTGGTTTGCGATAAGTACGTGAGTGTTTAAATCCAATCAGATCCAAGAGGCCTAAGGTCGGTATTCGCCACTAATACCTTAAGTTTTAGTCTTCTAGGTCTTAATTCATTATTCGATCCAACCTAAAAGTTAGGTAAGTTTCATATTACTTTGAAGGGACTCAATTTCGTTTATCTTTTTGCTCATTTCTTCTCTTTTCAATTTTTCTTTCCTCCTTTTCTCGTTTTTCTCAAAAATAGCTCTCCTTTTTCTTCAACCTCTTTTTTTAAAATTTTTTTAATAACATATATAATTTTTTGATGAAATCCTTTTTGTGAATTGATT
The DNA here is from genome assembly GCA_037157565.1 of Thalassia testudinum. Lineage (NCBI taxonomy): Eukaryota > Viridiplantae > Streptophyta > Magnoliopsida > Alismatales > Hydrocharitaceae > Thalassia > Thalassia testudinum. The sequence continues at coordinate 82,654,359 of JAZHRO010000077.1, forward strand.
CTCATGACGTTTTGCACTTTAATACCCCCCATATCTATGATTTGCAATGTCCTCATTGTAAATTAGGTGGGTTTGAGTTCAGCTTAGATCGTATATTAGAACATGTTCAAACAGTGGGTGGACGGGTCGGGATGATTGATGTAGACGATTTCAAGCTCTGTTACGAGTACCATAGGTGGAGTCGGCTGTTCTAATGGATGAACCCTAAAGTGCAATATGAGTTAAACAAAGAGATGTGTCAAAAGGGTTTTGGGTTTTTCAAAAAAATGATGGGTTGCCTCCCATTAAGCGATGAGTTTAACGCCATCAGCTAGGCACAATAAGCTCAGGGAGAATGGAGATCAAAAGATATCTCAGCCAAGTTCGTATCAATGAGTTCAATGAACGACTTGAGTTGCTGGCCAGTCACGATGAAAGGTTTAGAATCAAGGCTGGGTTGACTGATTTCGACGGCTCCATTTCCAAAGATTCGTCTCACCAAGAATGGTCCAATCCATTTAGATATGAGTTTTCCTGGGAAAAGTTTTAGCTTGGCATCAAAGAGTAGGACCTTCTAACCAGGATGGAAAGTTTTTCTCTAAATGTGTTTGTCATGAAAAAGCCTTCACCTGCTCTTTGTAAATTCACGAGTTCTAGTACGCGTCATTGCATATTTCCTCGATCTCGCTCATTTGAAGTTGATGGTGGGTTCCAGCCTTAAGCAGATCTAGATTTCACTTTCGTACTACCCAATAGGCTTCGTGCTCCATCTCGATGGAGAGGTGACATGCCTTCCTGTATACCAATCTGAACGGACACATACCTAATTGGATTTTGTGGGTGATCCTATAAGCCCACAAAGCTTCTGAAAGTTGAGATGACTAGTCCTTTCTGTCAGGCCAAACTGTGACCTGGAGGATTTTCTTGATCTCCCAATTAGACAGTTCAGCCAATCCATTGGTTTGGGTGTGATATGGAGTCGAGATTTGGTGTGACACCCCATACTTGGTCATCAGGGATTTGAATTGTGCATTTGCAAAATGGGTCCCTCCATTAGAGATAATGGCATGTGGAACACCAAACCGAGAAAAGATGTGCTGATGAATAAACTTGATTACCACTTTATGATCATTGGTTCGGGTCGGGATAGCTTCGATCCATTTAGACACGTAGTCTACAGCAAAGAGAATGTATTCGAGGCCGTTCAATTTAGGGAAGGGTCTTGTAAAATCAATCCCCCATATATCGAAGATTTTGCATGCTAGAATCGGCTATAAAGGCATCATATCGTGGTGGCTCATGTTGCCCAAGGTCTGGAAACAAGTGCATGCTTACAGTAGTCTTATGCGTCCTTGAAGATCATGAGCCAATAAAAGTCTCACTGGAGGGCTTTAGCTGCAGTTTTATGTCCAGAGAAGTGTCCGCCGCAGGCCTTCTCATGGCAGAAGGATAGAATGTCATAAATTTTCACTTCCGGGATGCATCCTCTGATGATCTAATCAGCACCAATGAGGAATAGGTACGGGTCTTCTCAGATGTAGTACTTGGCATCAGAAAGCAACTTGTCCTTCTTAGCCTTCGGCCAATCAGACGGGATCTGATGTGACGCCAAGTAGTTAACCAAATCAGTGTACCAGGGAAGTTCTGCACCAATAGTCAGGAGGTGCTCATTAGGAAAGTGTTCTGTGATTGGTCTGGAAGAGTCGATGATATTAGAAGGAAGGTGGGACAGGTGACCAGCTACCATATTCTGTTTTCCCGCCTTGTCGCGAATCTCGAGGTTGAATTCTTGCAATAGCAAAATCCAGTGGATTAGTCGAGGTTTCTCATCCTTCTTCGCGAGGAGGTGCCCTATTGTGGTATGATCCGAGTATATGATGACGGGAACCCAAAAGATAGGATTGAAAATTTTCAAAGCCAAATACTACTGCTAGCAGCTCTTTCTCAGCAACTGTGTAGTCACTCTGAGTCTCGTCAAGTGTCTTGCTAGAGCAGTAGATAACTACGGGTTTCCCATCTATTTTCTGCCCAAGTACAGCACCCACTGCGTGGTCAAACGCATCGCACATGATCTCAAAAGGTAGAGACCAGTCAGGGGATTGCTAGATTGGTGCTTGAGTAACTCGATCACGTAGGCTCTCAAATGCATGAGTGAATTCCTTGGTAATTTTGAAGGGGACATCCTTTAAGAGAAGATTAGTCAAGGGGCGCATGATTTTCGTGAAATCAGGAATGAAGCGGTGGTAAAAATCAACGTGCCTCAAAAGAGAGCGGATGCCCTTGACTGAGCTAAGAAGGGTAGTTTGGAAATCAAATTAAGCTTAGCTCTATCAACCTGGATGCCTTTTTGAAAGATGAGGTGACCCAGGACAATTCCCTCAGGTACCATGAAGTGACTCTTTTCCCAAGAAAGAACCAGATTCACATCGATGCAACGCTTGAGGATTTGGATCAAGTGCAAGAGGTAATCATCAAAAGATTCCCCAAATACCAAGAAGTCATCCATGAAGACTTCAAGGTACTCACCTACGATATTTGAGAATATGGCAAGCATGCACTACCGTAAAGTAGTAGGTGCATTGCAGAGACTGAATGGCATCCTATGGAATGCGTATGTCCCGAAGGGGCAGGTGAAGGTAGTCTTCTCTTGGTCCTCAGGATGGATTGCCACCTGGTTATAACCAGAGTACCCGTCTAGGAAGCAAAAGAATCGATTTCTTGCCAATTTCTCGAGTATCTGATCAATAAATGGCAGTGGGAAATGATCCTTTTCCTTGGAGGTATTTAGTTTTTGGTAATCAATACAAACTCTCCATGAATTTGCTATTTGGGTCAGTATAGTCTCTCCGGTTTCAGTCGTAATGATGGTGAGTCCTGCTTTTTTTGGCACAACCTGTATTGGACTCACTCAATGACTGTCGGAGATCGAATAGATGATACCTGCATCTAACCACTTGATGATCTCTTTTCTCACGACATCCTACAGGTTCGAATTCAGGTGTCTCTGCATTACACGGGATGGTCGTGAGCCCTCTACGGTGTAGATGTGATGCGTGCAATATGAGGGGCTGATGCTAGTTTGGTCATCGAGAGTCCAACCAATGGCTCTCCGATATCGCTAGAGGACAGAACTCAGATGTGTTTCCTGATCAGTGGTGAGGTGGGAATTGATAAGCACAGGAAATGTCTGATTTGAACTCAAAAAGGCATATTTGAGATGGTCAGGGAGGGGTTTCAACTCCATGACTGGATTTTCAGCAGCAGTAGGTGGTTCAGGGTGAGGTTCAAGAGCATTGGCAGGAGCTAAAGGTATCTCTACGTCTAGTTTAGGCTCCTCTAGGTGTGGGGTTTGATCCTCTTATGGTTGATCATCAGAGATAGGTAGGTTTTCCTCGACACATGGGTCGTCAACCACGGACTTGATGTCATAAATTTGTTTGATAACCCCACAATTAATTCCTCCTTGGGCCTTAAAGATATCGATCTTTAGTGTCTTGTTCCTAAATTTTAACTTAATTTGGCCCTCCTCACAATTGATGTTGGCCCTAGCTGTGGCTAGAAAAGGTCTCCCCAAAATGATTAGTGTGTTCTTCAAGTTCTCAGGAGCATCCATGTCTAAAACTATAAAGTCCATGGGGAAGTAAAAATCACGTACCCTAACTATGGCATCTCAAGAATTCCTTTTGGTGACTTAATAGATCGATCAACCAACTATAATGTCACCTCTGTCGGTTTGAGCTCAGATTATTCAAGGTGGTCAAGTAGGGATGTAGGTATTAGGTTTATGGAGGCTCCTAGATCCAATAATGCATGGTCAAAATGAATATCACCGATTGTACAGGAGATTAGAGGGGTACTGGGATCTTTTGCCTTAGGAGGGAGTTTACTCAAAATGACAGAGCTGGCTTGCTCCGATAATACAATCGGGCTCCTGCCCTTAGTTCACGCCTTACGCTTAGGTGTACATACATCCTTCAGAAATGTTGCATAAGTCGGTACGTGACGAATTGCATCCATCAACGGGATGTTTATTTGGACCTGCTCGAAAAGCTTGACCAGGTGAAGCGATCGACCACGGTTTGTATAAAAAATCGTCGTTGTTGTAGTATATGTCACAAATACAAACCGTTATCGCATCAATTTTATTTAATTGTATAATTTTTATTGGTTTATTCCAAGTTGTTTACTGGAAGGTAGTTATTGATATACATCACTCTCTAAGTCTAATATTATTTTTTAATTCCAAAAAGATTAATTTTATGTACAATCATGAATGAATTAATTAATAAGTAATTAATGAATGAATGAATAGCTTAATTATGCACAAGAGAATGAATTAAAATGCTTGCAAACATAAATTTACAAATAAGCATCAAACACTATAAATAAATACTATATACTATCTAATTATAACTTATAATACAAATACTTACATATATATACAATAATAAGTAATAATATAGCTTATACTAACTTAACTTAATGTACTAACATATACAGTAACATATATAATATGTACTGCGACATATTTAAATATTGTTAAACCTTAGAAAAACTATGTATAGAATCTAAGGTAAAAATAGGGTTTATAGTGACACTTATTTTATCTACAGTGACAAATAATTCTGTCAGTAAAGCTATACTGTTATTTATATACATATATAGCTCAAACATTACCTATACTACGCATACTTATTATACAAATACTTATTATTTACAGTATACTTATATATATATACACTATATACACATACACATATACACTTAACTCTTCTTTCTCTTCTGTTCTTCTACTTAATTACGGCTCTCTCATTCTCTTCTTTGTTCTAACACTTAGCCATTTTCCTTGCTCATTCTCTCTTCTTAACCCCTCATTAGGCTTCACTTAGTTCAAAAATTAGGTTTTAAGTTGACGAGCGGCCTTTCCGAGGGATACATAACACCCTCTTGGGTGCGACCAAGACCTTTACTAAGGCCACCCTGAAATGGTTAATTACCTTTTAACTCCAATTTAAGCTCAATACTGGGCCCACATAGGCCCACGCACAGTGCCAAGCCCCTGGCTCGCACCGCACACACTCATCACAGATCAATGCTTAATCAATACTCAAAATATTCTTGAGGGGTAAAGGATTTCTTTGCGCCTAACGCATGTCGACTGATAGGCTGAGATAACAAAAACAATAAAAGCGCAAGTGGAGCATCATGTGCCCACGATGTGGCACTAAGCCATAGGGCACTGCTGCACTGCAATTCAGTGGGTGTGCGTCTTATTTTGTGGATTTTGGCCCTCGAATTGAGGGCCATAAATTACTATTTTAAAAAATAAATTATGGGGTATTAAAGTATTTACATAGGTCTACTCAATTATATAATTTATTTACATAATTAGTTATGTTTAACATATAAATAAATTAGCTAAACTTTACACTTTATACATATTGATTATTGGGTTTATTTCTTAATTAACGTATAAATTAGTTAATTAATGGTCTAATTGACCTACTACAGTAGTAATATGCATATTAAAGTATTTATTATAGATTTTTATTCTATTTTACACGATTTATTTTAATTTATATACATTTAATATCTAGTTTCAATGTCTTGTACATATAAATTATGTATAATTAATATAATATAGTATAAATTAGTTTAAATTACTTAAAATACTATAGTACAAATATGCATTATAAATTAGTTCAGTAATAACTTAATTTACTAATTTATTCTAATTTAATTTAGTAACTTACTTAATAACTTAATAAATTGATTATTATTATATATATATAATTAAATTAAGTTACAGGGTTTGTAATATACATAATACATATATAAATAGCTATATACAGTATCATTATTAAATATTGTTATTTACTTGGTTCTATTAATTTAGTTTGATTATAGTACATATAACTTAGTATAATTAATAAATAACTATACAAATAAGTTATATCCAGTTTAAGTTATCTTAAATATTTAATTTACATTATATAATATATACGTAAGTTACTTATACCTATTATATACGTATTTTACAATATATACATATATAACTTAGTATATAGCTTATATTTACATGTATATACATAGTATACATAGTGTTTTTAGGTATTTTTATGATTTTTCTGATTTTTATAAGTTTTGTGAATTTTATAGAGGTAGGGGGTGAGAGAGAAAGAGAGAGATGAGGAGAATAGAGTGTTTTGGGGATTTTTGATTTGAAGTCGTTTAAGTTTTAAGATAGGCTAAACCATCGACTGGTATGTTCTACTAAGTTGAGGGTTCAGAATACCTTGAAACTTGACATATACTTAAAAGTATACCTGATCTTCACCAAGACAAGTTTATTTTATTATTATTTTTTAAAGATATTTTTAAAGTATTTTTATTTGTTTACAAAGTGAATACAATTTAGGGCCTTTAAAGTGTTTTCAAAGGCAAACCTAAGACCCTAGATCTAGTTCTAATGGATAGATAGGCAGTAGACTGCCTCAAGTAAGTTCTAAACACTAACTAAAGGATGTGCAATCATATAATTAGGCTTTTTAACTCCATTTCCATCTATTTCCACAGTTGGACAATTAGGTACAAAAACTAGCTGACAATGAATGATTAACACAAGATACAAGCATTCAAATGCAATTTTAAAATCAATATCAGTATAGGAAAGCTTGTACATAATATATGCAACAATACAAAGCATATCAGCCATTCAAATAATCTAATGCTAACCCATTGTCCTACTGTCTTCAGAGGTGTAACGACCCGGTTCCCGAGTCCCTACGAGACACGAGAACCGAACCGACTCAACTAATCCCAAGACCTAGTCATCCAACGAGGAAGTAACCAAAAGAGCAGTAAAATAAACCACATTCAGCATGAATATAACTAACAGTAAGAAAGTACAGCAGTAAGGAAAGAAACTACCACAGTATGTACCACCACAACAGTAGAACAACATTCATAATATAATTTGAACTGCAGGTAAAGAAAGCACAGCGGAAACAAGAACTACTCACTACAACGTAACAAAAAGAGGTACAAGAGACAGTGGTAACTCTACTGGACCCTACTCGGCCCAGCGTCCTCTGCAGCCGCTGACCCTGGTTGCTCAACACCTGGTCGTGAAAAAGGTAACGAGTGTAACACGTCAGCAAAACGCTGAGTAGAGTGGCAACTAAAACTAAAGACAACAGTAGAGTGTACAGTAGCTGTTATGTTCCATTACTTTCTTTATTCACATCTTTCAATTGTCTCACTATTTCATTTATTCCTCAGATCTTTTTCTTGATCTCGAATGTTCCTCGTGGGAACGATCTTGATTGCAGTCTTTTCCAAAAAGTAGAAGTAGCACGTGGTGCTCTCCTGGCCGGGAGAGTCTCCCGTGGTGATCCTACCCTCAGTCAACCACCCCAAGGTCATTGACAGACGTAACGGTGACTACGGCACGCACGATAAACGCACAGGTAGCTAACCCGTACTGGCACGTGGTCAGTCGTTTCCGTTAACGGGTGCGCCCAAAGCACAACACGGAACCAGTCCAGGGCAGAGTCCTCTCAGTAACAGGGGTCCAACCCCTCCACAGTAACCAAACCAGGGCCTTGCCCCTCCACAGTCCGCGCACTCTCGCCTGACTACCCTGGTTTGCCCCAGCGGGCCTAACAAGTCGGTGTGGGAGGCTAGCAGAACCCCGGGGCCCGTGGGGTCGCTAGTACCTCCCTACACTATTAGCTCTCCTCGGTACTACGTACGCGAGGGCCAGCAAGTCGGTACAGAGTGGCCAGTCCTAACCTCGGGTCCCTGGGGCGGCTGGCTCCGCTCTGCACTAAACAGGTACAGGTACTTCCCTTGGTACTACGTACCCAAGAGACAGTACACAACTACATCTCAGTTCCATTCCTTTCTCTTTCCAGGAGTTCCACTCCTAATTCCCCCGTAGGGTTCCATCCTTTTTACTCAAACATCCAGGTTTCACTTTCCAGTTTCACATTCTTACAATCCATGTTCTCAACCACGTTATTTATTCACAACAGGCAGCTGTTAATTCAAATTACAGGCAGCTTTATATCTCTTTTCATTTTCCAAGACTGCAGTATTATACATTCCACTAGTTTTCCCATCCTAGGATTCATGCCATATCCTAGGATCTATCATACAATCTAGTTTTCCAGCCCTAGGATTCACGCAACACCTAGGAGCTATCATTCCATCTATTTCTCATTCCTAGGATTCATGCAATGTCCTAGGTTCTATTTATGGTTCCATAATTTAACAAATTTTATTAATAACTTAAAGCCACTCTACCAGGTACAACGAGAGTAATGGGGGCGTGGTCGGGAATCTCGCGTGCCTCCGCGACCCCGAGACTGCAACAGAACAGGGTCCTATCACAAGGATCAAACACAAGGAGTGTCTCAAAATAGTGTATAGCTACTGTAGACGGGTAGAGGAATTAATTTCGAAAAGAACGCAACTCGAATCGCGGAAAACGGAACCCGAACGGGCCCTAAACGGGTTGAAAACGACGAAACAGTGTAAAATCAGACGTCTGGAACTTCTTCCAGACGTCTTAAAAAGTGGATCAGAGAATTACCTTGTTCAGCGTGGTTTCCCAAACGTTCAGAAGTCTGCGGGGACGTCTGGCCTAGCTCCCAGACGTCCGATGGTCACCCCGGACGTCTGGAGGTCGCTCCCGCCGTCTGGTACTATAGCCAGACGTCTGATTCGCATTGGATGGCGAATCACCGAGCTTGCGCACACCCATCTCTCTCCCTCAGTACGATCAGTCGACAGGAAGGAAGAAGAAGACGGAAAACTCACCTTTCAGACGTCTGGACAGTCTTCCAGACGTCGACCTCGCCGTCTGGCTATCAGCACAGACGTCTGATTCTGTAAATTTTTCCAGAACCAGGGCGCAGCTCGCCCTCCGCTCGTGACGCCGCGCCTCGTCGCACCTCGTGCCTCCCGCGTCGTTCCGCGCCCGCTGCGCTCCCCGCCAGCCGGCCCTGGTAGCCCCGACGAGCTCGACCTCACGGCTGAGCACCGCTCTCGCACGCAGCACCCCCTCCGCGCTCACTGTGGCTGTCGCCGCCGCAGCAACCCCACGCTCGCTCTCGCGCTCGCTCACTAGAAGAAGAAGAGGAAAGGGGTGGAGGCGACCGAAGCGAGGGGAGGCGTGGTCTTTTTAAGGCCGCGCGAGGAGGAGAGAGAGGGAGCACGTCAGCGGCGTCTGCAGCTCAGAGAGAAGAATAAGCGAATATGCGGTCTGCGCGCTCAGGCACGCAGACGACCTGCGCGTGTCGAAAATAACTGATTTCCAGACGTCTGGAAACGATCCCAGACGTCTGGTCAGACGTCTGGATGTGATCCCAGACTTCTGGTCCGACGTCTGGGCCACCTCCCAGACGTCTGGGACACGCGTTCGTAACAAGAAGAAATAGCAGTTGCAGGAGAAGTAGTCAGCAGCAAAACAAAGCAGTAGCAGCAACTTCTAGAATTTAGCAGCAACAGCTGCTGTTCTTTCTTCCACAATCAGCTGATGCCTCAACCATTTAGATGTCTTAAAATCAATGTTCCTACTGTTGCTATAGTAGATTCACAAAAGTCTGATATGAAATTCCTTTGAAAAGAATCCCAAAATTTTTTTCAATGCACGAGATCCTGATTGATCCCAAAAATTGTTGCTGCTGTTGCAGCTATTTCATGTACTAAGGTGGGAGAATTTAACACAAAAATCACATGTTTGAGCAATCGTTTAAAACATGATTAGTTTGAAATTTTCATTCAAAATCAAGATTCAACTCTTCGTTAAACACCCTCAAATCTCATGAAAGCTCATCTAAACACTCTTGAAAATCAAATTCATCCCCACATCTTTAAAATCATGATATGAAATTGTACCTTACACTATGGACCGTGTAAGATATAATTTCATCTCACATACATGATTACCCTCTCAAATCTCATGAAGTCCTTCAAATCACACAGAAACAGTGAATCTAATAGAAACCAGAGTTTGTGAAATCCACACTAATATTGATTCAAAACTCCTCTAATGTCATAGACAACATGAAGAAGATAAATTAAATCAGTATAGATGCATGTCAATCTGAAACCCTGATTTATGTTAAATCAAAACAAATTGGATTAAATCTTCCATTCAGCTTGATAAATACCAGATCAGGGGTCCTTGTGAAAAATCTGACATGAATGAAGAGACCCCTAGATGATTGTGAGTGCTACCTAGATCTTGAATTCTTAAGAATCCTGGATCTAGATATGCTCGGATGAAAGGGGTGGAGTGTGAATTAAAAATCAAGGTAAATCAGAATGCAAAATGATGATGTGAGGGGGAAGATCGATGATCAGATGAGTGATGTGAATTCATCTCCTCTGATCTGAATTGATCAGAGGAGCTGGAGTTGATTTCTACACTAACTCTACTCCTAAGCTACACTATAGTCACACATAGATCAGAAGTAACCTACATTTAATTTCTACTGCTAAACTATTGTAATTAATGCTACAACTAATCTAGAAAGTAGTAAACCTAATCTAAATGGAGGAATGGGACCTTTGGATCTCCACCCGATGGATGGAGAGGAAGAATGGAGGGAGGAAACTCTCCAGCAGAGTGAAAACTTGCTAGTGGAGTTCTAAGTCACCCTTAGGTGCTACGGAGTCCTTAGTGGCGAGGAGAGTTAGAGAAGAAGTGGAGTTTCATCGCCGGTGGCAGTGAAAATGGGGAAATATGGGGAGGAGAGTTGGAGGGGAAGAATGATCGGCTCAAGAGGTGTAGAAAGGAGCGATCTCTCACGCTCGCAGCTGGGGAGCTCCTTAAGTAGAGTGATAGTGAATCAGAGCACCGAGGTGGTGCGATTAGTCTCCAAGGGTGTGGGCGGTGGGGATTTGAGGCGAGAGTGTGCGCAAGCTTAAACTAAAAAGCAGCCGTTGGATGGGATTTGGCTGAGGTGGTGATCGCACGCACCGATTCACACGAAGCTTCCAATCAACATGAGCCACATATCGTGAAGTGAGGGAGGATCAACGGTCACGATTTCCCATGTTCTCGCGGCTGCAGGTGGTTAGAGGTGTGCTGGTGAATTTGTAGGGAAGGCCTCTCAGTGAAGGGGTAGAAAGATTACACATCAGCCCATAAGTGGTAAGGAATAAATTCAAAGCAGTCCTTCTGGGCTTGCAAAAAGGTCCTTGCAGCATACAAATAGGTCCCTGGCTAGTTTTCTATGAATAAAATGTAATGTACTAAGGACCTAAATGTAAATCTTTAAGTACAAGGCCCTAATGATGTCCAAATACACCCAAGCTTTTATTGAAGCTTAATTGAACATTTTGAGAGTTAATTATACTTTTGATTTGAACTTTTAAACTCATTTGTGTGTTAAATTTGCACTTTTAAACTCATTTGTGTGTTAAATTTGCACTTGGATCACCATTTAATCTTATTTAAAAGAATATCTCATTTAATGACCTAATTATGTATTTTTAACACAAAATTGATGTTTTAGGTCTTTTTCTCTATTTCCCACACTTAACCCTTTTCATGTATTAATTTGATAGTGTTTAACCTAATTTCTAGCTTAACTTAGGCGATTTAGTTATGATGAGTCACTACTCATCACCAGGTCCTCCTCTAGAGCCATGGGTTTGGGTTTCTTCTTTCCCTTGGTTAAGGCCTCAGGAAATGGAACCTCTGTAGGTTCCTCTAGAATTGGTCTAGCTTTTTGATCTGGGACAGGGGTATCCTGGATAGCCAACCTAGGGTTTGGGTTTGAACTACCAGGCTGAGAGTGGCTTGGGTAAAGTGGTTCCTGAGTTATTTTGCCACTACGGGTGGTAACAAAATTCAATCCTGGTTGGTTCTCGGTTGGGGTAGTCAAAAGAGGTGGTTGCTGTTGGTAACCCGCGTATGATGTTGAAACCTCCATCTCGTCGAGTGATGGAGCAGAAGGGGCCTGATAGACAAAGTGAGCCTGGCCTTGAGTCGGGTTCATAACGTGCCTCTGGTTCGGCACGTTATTTGGATTGGGTAGAGGTTGCAAAGGGAGTGCACCAGGTTGGCAAGGATTTTCCATTTGGGCGAGTTGATTACGAACCTTTGTGATCTTGTCTTTGTGTTGTTTTTGCATAGCTTCATTCGTCTTCTGAATGTCAGCCAGAGTCTGAAGGATAAGAGTCATTTGATCTTCTCGATTTGGCCCAGTTTGGAAAGTCGGGTTGGGCCGAGGCTGAGGCGATTGATATGGACGAGAAACTTATGGTCGGGGCTGATATTGAGGTCTCTAATTTTGATTGTTCCCTGACCACATGAAATTTGGATGATTTCTACATCCAAGGTTGTAGGTGTTTGAGAAAGGATCATTTTAGATGGCGTTGAGATTCTCGCAGGTCTGAGGAGCCTCAGAGAAATTAGAAGATGAGGGTTCAGAGTTCCCCCAACTAGAGTAGGAGGATCCGGAGTTTCCTCCGAATCCTAGATCAGACGAGGGTGGATATGGATCCATCCCTTGAGAAGGTCGGTGATAGATATTATGCACACTCTCCCTCCCAGAGGGTGGTTGTGTGAATGGGTTTTGCACCGAGGTGGCTCACTGTAGATGTCGAGTCAGCTCATCCACCTTCTTCTCAATAATAGAGACCTTATCTAGACAATTGGCAATTAACTCCAAGTCTACGAAAGAGGATAGGCCCTGTGTCTCATGTGCTCCTTGAGGATTCATCAATGCACGGGCGGTCGTCTGGTTGAACATACCCATGGATTCATTGTTGATGGAGTTCTCACACATGTTCTCAAGAATCTCCCACACGGTGTCTTTGTGTTGACACATGATGTTTCCTCCACAGATCGCATTGATGAACAGTCGAATATCCTCATGGAGTCTCTAGTAAAAAGACTGCACTTGTTCCCATTTAGGAACTCTGTGGTGGGGGCACTTTCGCATGAGATCTATGACGTGCCTTCGTGTGTGTGTGTTAAGAGGTGTCGTTATAGTTGCACTTGATACGTCAATTTTAAAAGAAGTAAACGGAGGTGAGTCCGAGTGTCGATCTCAGGGAGGTGTGGAAATCGGATTTTGTTTACCACTTGTTGTCACGAAAAAGGTGGAGTTTTGCTTGCGAAAGAGACGGTTTTGAAAAGTGAGAGATAGAGAGAGAGTTTAGGGTTAGAAAGCTCTTGGTTTTGATCATGCATTTTAAACAGAAATTAAAATGGCGACTAAACAGAAAATAATTTCATTAAACATGCATTCATAGTTCATGGTTTACAACATTAAATACATGCTTCAACAAAAGTAAATGAAAGCTTAAAAGAGGGAAAGAGAGAGGTAAAGAGAGAGTGGAGAGCGACGAGGCAGCCACGGCGGTGGAGGAGGCTCCGTCGGCGGCTCGTCATCTCCGGCGATTACAAGAGTGCCTAAAACTAGCTAGGAGAGGAGTGGAGTAGTTGCAAGTGGGAGAGGATGCCTTGAATGGCGGTAGAAGGGGGTTTAAATAGAGTTAAGGGCTTCCTAAAAGAAGAATGTGCTTTAGCGACATCCAGAACGTCGCTAAAATCGCTTCCAGATACGTCGGTGAAGCCCTCCTGCCGCCGGTCAGTTGCCCGCCCCTCTCTCTCTCCAAGCGCGATCCGTGGACGTTGAACGAGAGCCGTCCGATCGAAGATCGGACGGCTGAGATCCTCCCGCGCCCGCGTTGAGATCGCGCCTCGGGCGCGCGTGCACGCGCGCGTTTCCGCCCGGCGTGCGCGTGCGCGTGGGTGCTCGGGAGCTGTCATCGCGCCGCGTGGCGCGATCCTGGCCCCCCGCTGCTGATCGGGCGGCCCAATTTTGCCGCGCCTTTCGCTCGCGCTTGATTTTCGCTCCACGCGATTCGAACGCGTGTCACTACGATGCGGGCGTGCGCTAGCTGTTGCGCCACGCCCGCGCTTTGTCGCGGCGACCGCGGGCGAGTGCGCGGATTTTGGCCGTTCGATCGAAGATCAACGGCCGAGATTCGTCCTTGGATGGCTTGAGGGCATCCGAGCGGTGGGGCCGGGGCGACGTGGCACTTTCTGGGCCGTTGATCTCCAGATCAACGGTCAGAATTTCTTGGGCCCATTGTGGGAGCTTCGGATGTCGGATTTGGCCTATCTTGAGTCCGTTGGACTCCGTTCGTCGTTCTGAATCCATCCGTGTGGTCCGATTGCTCATCTGAGGCTTGCTTTGACACATGCTTTACACAAATGGCCATTAATGCAGTTTATAAGCAATCTTGGTACTTGATGCATGCAATGCTCCTATTATACTTTATGTTGTGCCTTTTATTCTAAAGATGGACCATATTCAACCTAATTACTATCCCCTTGCGTGGTGTTATCAATCTAGAAAGCGATCCCATGCCTCATGAAGTGGTTCTGCTGCTTGCTGGGTGAAATGTGTGATCTGGTGCCGCAAAGCATTTGTCCGACCAACAGGAAAGAACTTTTTAGAAACTCGGATTGTAGTTCAACCCATGTGTTGATTGGACGAGTTAGGGCTTGGTACCAGTGAGCGACCTTGTCCATGAGAGAGAAGGCGAACATTTTCATGAGCAAGATATCCCGATTCTAAACTTTTGAACCAAAGGTCTGGGGCAGATGCTTGAGTTGCTTGATGTGTTGGAAGGGATCTTCGGAATTAAGTCCATGAAATTTAGGAATATCATGAATCATGTTGGGCTTGAGTTCATTATCATGACCTCAAGCTGGGATTTGGACTCGAGGTTCGATCGCCACCGCAATGGGACTGTAATGAGCTCGCATCATAGGATGCTGCGGTGGATTCATAAAGGCTTGGAATAGATCGTTGAGGCACTGAAGTTGATTTTGGAGATTATTTTCTTCTTCTGCTGGTTTTTCCATGAGTATGGATGAAGGAGATCTAGGCTCAGATGAATCAGAAGATTTGTCGATCTGGTCAGGTGTTTGTACAAACAGGGAAGTCGAGGCTTGGCCTCGACGAGAGTGAATAGCTAATGGAGGTCTCAAGGGTGGTCTTAGGGACCTCCTCCCAAACATGCACCGATGGAGAAGATGAGGGATAGAAGGTGTGATGGGCCCAATCAAGACACCCAAATATCTTTGGATGACTATAGAGGTTTTGGGCGGATGATACCCCTAGATCCGAAAGTCGTCCACCTGAGAATTTCCTAGGCAGCCAGGAAGGGAGAGTCCCGCAAAGACCCCTACACAGTAGAGCATCCCCACGGGTTACAGGGTTTCCCCTACTCGACCTTCCTTATCACTGAGGGTCCTGGTAGACTAGAATGGATAACTTAACCTCTTAAGTTTACCAATTTTGAGTTTAGAGTGTGGGTGCTTTGAATTTCACTTGAACTTTAAGATGTTTTTGTGAGTTATGACCTAATTTGAAGATTGGTTGACCCTGAAGGTGGGTCAATTTCACCTGATTTGTCCTTGATTAGTAGGTCCCTAGTTTTAGGATTTAAGTGAGATTTAGAGCTTGATTCTTAGGGTTTGCTTCTTAAGTAAGTTTAATCAAGGCTTAGGACACACAATTTGGGAAGATTAATTCTTGTTTTAAGCAAGTGTGTCTCTAAACCCGAGAATGGAAACCCTAATTGGCTCTTAATTGGTTAATCAATTAATTCCAAATCTGACACCTAGGGCTCAATCAAGAAGGTGGTAGCCCTAGGTGTCTTAAATCCCTAAGTAGGTGCAAGAATCAGGTTTGGGATGTTTTCTAAAAAGAATGTATCAAATCAGGCAACTTGTGATGATTAATCTAAGAATATAATGCAAGTTAGCCCTAATTGATTTTTTCTTCTTTTAGCTTTTTCAGAATTAGGGGCTTAGAAGAAAGTGGATAGAGTTTACCTGCCCCTGAAGTGTTTGGTGTGTGTTTGACTCTCCTTGATTGCATTCCCCTTGCATTGATCACAACAAAATAGATAGAGTAAGTTAGTAAAAAATCAGATATTGCAATCAAGATATCAAACTGCGCGTTGCTCCCCAGCAATGTCGCCAAAATGTTAAACGCACTGAATTGGTGTTTTAAAAGTAATGCACTGTTGTATAGTCGATAAATCGCATAGAACACTTAAAATTTATAACACAGAAAAGTACGAGGTCGAATGCAGGGAACAATATGACAATTTATCTCCAGATCACAATTATAAGCAAGAATATAGCAATGTAATAACAATTTCAAGCACAAATAATATAGATATAAATTCAAAAGTCAATGTGGCAAAAAGATTTGGGTAAAAATGGTGATTTGAATTACCAAATTACCCTATTACAATTTTACTTAAATAATGCAATAGTATCAATCAACCAAATGGCACGTGTGATGAGTGCACAGTGCACTCTCTCTGATGCTACAGCGTCTCAGTACTAGCTCTCTTTCCTTCAGGCCTTAGGGAGAGGCACAGGCACAGCACAGCACCAACAGAGGCGAAGGCCTCTTCAGATCTCGCTAAGTGTCGAGAGAAAGGTAGTGAGGCAAAAACCCCCCTCTCTCTCTTTCCCATTCTTTCCTTCTTTTCTTTCTCTCAAAGACCTGGGCTTAACCGGGTAATCGGGTAGGAATAGTAACCAGATCTGACTACAGGGCTGCGGGCGTGGGGTCACAGCCGAGCAGTGAAACAGGTCGAGTTAGGTTAGCCGGGTGCGGGGACTCACCCCCAGTGTGTCGAGGTGATAAAGCTTCGACACAAAAACAATTTATGTGCTGTAGGTGGCGCTTCGATTCAATGTTGTACTATCTTCCCACGCTTCCTCGCACAACAGCTGCAGCGGATGCTATCTCCAATTGAAGTCGAAGGCAAGTTCCTGGCATGGAATTGAGGGTCTGGGAGGATGCTTGGGAGTCACCTGCGAAGCCTGAGAATGAAATCGGGAGAGGATGTGGTCAGAGAACTGAAGGCGTAGTCAGAGGAGTCCAGGTGACGGCGGAGCTCCGGTGAAGCAGTTGAAAGCAAGAATACAGCTTTGCGGCCAAGTTAAAGGCGCTTAGAAGCTTCGCCATGGAGCAGCGAGTACGATGGTGGCTGTGGCATCGCGTGAGGGTGTGTGAGGTGGTCTGACGACCTCGGGGAGGTGGTGCGGTGAGGTTTGTGTTGGGTGGAGGTGTTGAGTGACTAATCCCCTCAATTGCTTGAGGGGTTTTGGTGGGAGAGGAATGGCGAAGCTTATGAGGTGGTTGGCAAGGTGTTTGGGGCGGGGGAGCATGTGGGAGACCTCGCCAGAGTGGTTGTCGGAGTGGAGGAAGATGAAGTTGCAGACGGTGTAGGAGCAGTCGAAATAGCAGCTAGTGGCACGATGATGATGTGTGGAAGATAAGGAGTCGAGGAGACTAAGTCATGGTCGATGAGGGGGAGGAGTGACTCTGGGTTTGATGTGGTCGGAGTCAGAGACCAAGTGAGCTCCGATGGGGTAGAAGTGGCGAGGACGAAGAGAATTGGGGCGCCTACTGGTATGGCGCGACGTGGAAGAGGGAAAGGAAGAAGAATCTGCCGCTGGTATTGCGAGCGGATGACGAGAGTGGTCAGAGAGAGTCGTCGAACGTAATGGAGCCTTTTGGTGGGAGAGGAGGGAGGAAGGAGGGGGGTTGTCCAGCCAAAAACGAGAGTAAGGAGATCGACGTGCAACATGGGTTTTTAAATAGGCCGTAGATGGAGGTTTGAAGCTTGGAAACCAAGCTTTCAAGCTTGGTAAGCTTGACGCACAAGAGGTACCCAAATCTTTGAAGGATTTGCATGAGTTCCTTAGGGAGATTTGGAGACTTGTACATGGCTCAATAGGAAGGAGATTACCTGACGAATCTCCCTTTCAATTTTAAGAGGGATTTGCTAAGTAATCATAGAGTTCTTTCCAAAAGAAGCTTGTCAGAGTAGGATTCCTCCATGACAATGGTAGAGGGACCTGTTTGCAAAGAGTGTTGACAAATATAGGGGGTATTTGCAAGGAATTTCAAAAGTTGAGGGGTTGTGTGAGAGAGAAAGAGTTAGACTGGACCAAATTGTAAACTAGGTCAAGACAATCTCTGATTGGGTCCAAATTTTGATACAAACTTAATTTTTACCTAAAAAATCCAATGGTGAAGTTGGATATTGTTTTTGACCTATCTTGACTGGGTAATTTATGCAAAAACCCAAATTAGGGCAATAGTCTGTGTGCGACTCTGTTTCAGGTCAAAATGGATTCAGATGGTCAAATCAAAGATGCCAATCCATAGAAAATATTTTTATATAATTTTTAGAGGGTTTATATGGATTTTATCCTAAACAAAACCTCAATTAATTAAGCAGGTCTGTTTTTAGGGTTTCAAATGTCCATTAATTCTTGAAATATGTGAAAACTCGTTTCTGTCTGCATGGACCCACTTATTAGGCATTAATGACTAAATGACCTTTAATAAACCCTTGGCATACCTCGTGGTTATTTTGTATTTGTGATAAGATGGTAAAATTTCAGAAATAACCCTGTTTTCATCTTTTCTTCTTAAAACAAATCATCCTACTCAAGGGACCTTCTGACTGATTTGTAGGAGCGTTTGTTGACTTTATAAGACCAAATTGAGCTAGTTTTGGCTCATGATGGTGTTGCCATCAGATCCCTTTCTTTGGGGTTTACCAACAGGGGCTCATGAGCTAGAATGTGAGGGCTTAAGTGTAATGGTCAGAGTCTGCAAATTAGGTCAAGATGGACTCTGATTGGACCCAAATTTTGGTGCTAAACTAATTTGACCCAAGGAATCTAATGATGAACTTGGATTTGAGTTTTGATCATGTTTGACTAGGTAAATTACAGAGAAGCCTAAATCAAGGCAAAATCTCTTTTGAATATCTGTTCTAGGTCAAAATGGGTTCAGATGGTCAAACCAAAGCTACCAAACCTCTTAGAATACTCTTATATGAATTTTAGGAAGTTTAGGTTGATGTTATTCTGACTAGAACCTTTCCAATTTAAGTGAGATTGATAATTAGGGTTTTTGGTACTGTTTTCGTTCTCAAAATGCGTGAAACCCCGTTTCAGTCAATATGAACCCACTTTTTAGTCTTTTATGCTTAATTAACCTTCAATTAACTCTTGGGTGACCTCGTGGTTGCTTTTCACTTGTGATGTGAGTTAAAACTATAGAATTAACCATGTTTGCTTATTTTCTCCTCAAAACAGATTAGAGTGGAATTATAGTCCTCATGCGATCATTTAGGAGGATTTATCTCTTGATTCCAACTAATTCAAGTTAGTTATGACGAATGATGGAGTTACCATTGCTTCTGGCGGGCCAATAATTTCGAGAAAACATGAAATAAGCTAGTTAAGGTGGCATTGATAGTCAGGCAAGTGTGGCAGCGTGTGAATTGAATGTTCAAGTGGCAAGGCACCTGAGCAAGGCGTTGCAGATTATTTAAAGCAGGAAAGGAGCCTGAACAAGGCATTGCTGAATATACATGTATTTTTTTTAAAAAAATAGGCCTATCGTTGCCTGCATATTTTGGAGAGTTAGGCGGAGTATTCGCCTGAGCTTCCAGAAAGCCAGTGAAAGCTATCTTCCTAGGTATTGTTGTAATATGATGAAGCATCGTTGTTTGTGAGTGGTGGTCAATTACTGTGGGAATTTTGTCATGTGCTAAAAGAATGAGCATTAAATGCCATCCTAACAAGGACATTAAATGCAGAAATCATGCTGATCTACCGCTTGATATTCTGATAATGATTACAGGGAATGGAATTATGGCGTAATGCTATTTTTCTACACAAGTAGCACCATTGCAGGTGGAGGAACCTGCCCTGCCTTCTCATAGGTGGGTGCTACCAAGGTAGGCGGGAGGAGCCAACCAGCTGCCTGCGATCTTGTTCCTGATTCTGTGCCTTGATTATAGGGGGGAAGTCAACCTTTGTTAATGTTAGGTGGTGCCTGACAGTTGGAGGAGGAGGAGGCTAGTCGGCCAAACTCATTATCAGCTGGCATACTCTTTCATGGTATTTTTGTTGGCCTTACAATAAGTGAAAAGAGGAAGGGGAGGCCAAAGAACACTATGGCTAGCCGTTACCATCGAGCGGTCAGGACCTCAACTGGGGAGGTTGGCCGGCCAAAGCTTTGGGCAGTAGGTATTGTTAAGCGGAGCTCCTGGGCGAAGCTCACTGGCGACAAGTGTTCATCTTAATGTTATATGTATTTAGTGAATATATCCTTCTGTAGGAAAGTGCTTGGCAAGAAAAGATTCACCATGCTTGTTCGTTTAACCATTGTCTTTGGTCATAAAATGTAAGGTGGAGTGTCAAATCCACCTTCTGCACCTCATTAGAAGCCAAGTTCAAAGAATCCAACCTGACCTCAATTTGTAACGGAGGATCTCTAGTAGGTTGTGAGCTTGAGAAAAGGGGGCTAGCCAGCCTCATTGTAGCTTGGCCAACACCCATGGTAGGTGGAGGATGAAGGAGTTGGCTTTGCTTCTAGTCAATCAACACCCATGGGCGGAGCTAGTTCTAGTGGGTGGTACCTAGCAGGAGATGGTCCTCACCGCCAATAATTGTCGGGAGTCCTCATCATCAGGAGTTGTTGGGAGACCTCGCTACCTAAGAGATCTGGTGGGAGGTATGATACGGAATGGCCTTTTGTAGGGTTGGGCAGCTCTCTTGTCGAGGACTCCATCTTTATGAAGATGGTTGAATGGCCACTAGATGTTGGTGTCTCTTTTTTTTTGTTTTTACTTTGGAACTCCCTTCATAACCCATCCAAATGCTTCCTTGACCTCCCATAAAATTGCACACGTAACTTTGGCTTAAATGCTAGCGACCATTGTAGATCCTTTGAAGGGTGAGTTGCTGGTAAACCCCAAAGAAAGGGATCTGATGGGAACACCATCATGAGCCATAACTAGCTCAATTTGGTCTGATAAAGTCAATAAAAGCTCCTACATATCAGTCAGAAGGTCTTTTGGGTAAGTTGAGTTATTTTGAGAAGAAAATATGAAAATAGGGTTATTTCTGAAATTTTACCATCTTATCACAAATATAGAATAACCATGGGTTATGCCAGGGGTTTATTAAAGGTCATTTAGTCATTAATGTCTAATAAGTGGGTACATGCAGATAGAGATGGATTTTCACGCATTTCAAGAATTAATGGACATCTAAAATCCTAAAAATGGACCTGCTTAATTAAATGAGGTTTTGGTTAGGATAAAATTCATCTAAACCCTCTAAAAATCATAGAAAATACTCTCTCGGGTTTGGCATCCTTGATTTGATCATCTGAACACATTTGGACCTGTGTTGAATGCACGGGTTGCTACGCTAACGTGTTTGGTTTTGAAAAATCTATCGTCGTTGTTTGAAAGTGAAGAACTCGTGTTCAACAAATAAAATTTATACCGGAATGGAAACCCTGGGTCGAACACAGTGAGGAGAACGTTTCATTTAAAAACACGCGTTTGTTTTATTTGTCACAAAGTAAAATAATTGATTGGAAACTATCTATCTATTTACAATAAATAGAAGAGAGAGAGAATATTACAAACAAAAATCAAAAAAAGATGTAGAATGAACATGGAATTCATTATCAGAAGGATTGTTCATTACACTAAACATTACGACTAGAAAGCGGGAAAATGATTACACTAGAAAGCAGTAAATCTACTCTAGAAAGCAGTAAAAAGAATGGGGAGAGAGATATCCTCCTCGACAGTCACTTGGAGGACGAGCCGGACGGGACAACGCCTGGACGAAGGACAGAGCAGGACTAAGGAGAACGAAGTGGGAAGAACATGAACAGGGCAGCACGTCATCGTCGTCGCAGGATCCGCTTTCGAAAGGGGGACGAAAAATGGACTTTATCTTGCGAGAAGCATCCCAGGTGTGGGACAAGCTTTTCTTGAGCTTTGAAGAGGGAGAGAAGAGAAGGAAGGGATGGGAATTTCATGTGGTGGGGTTCTCCTTTTATAGTTGCAAGGAGTGAGGGCAATTTGGTCATTTAAACCTCAAAACATTAAATAAAGGTCTTTAGTGACAGATAAAACCGTTGCTAAAGCCCCATGTGGGTGTAGTGGAGCGAAGCGCGCGCGCCTACTTGCCTGCTCGCTTGTGTAACGCGTGTTCACGTACTGCCGATCTCAGCCATCCGATCTTGAGATCGGACGACTTAAGTCGCCTCTCCGCCCGCCTCCTCTGCGCGCCCGCCCACGTCTGATCTCGCGTGAGGCGCTGCGTGCGATACGACGTGAACGCAATTGTGCACGCATGACTGCTCAATCTCGATCGAGCGGTCAATCACGCCCGCTCACCGTGCCTCTGCGATTCGAACCTGCGCCAGTGCCTCAGTTAAGCTCTCTCGCCCACTGCGCTACGCGCGCGGATGGGCGGGCGCTTAACTTATGCACGAATGCGTCCCAGCCGTTGGATCTTGATCCAATGGCGGGGAAACATTGATGCGGACGCCTTTAGTGGGTGCGCGCAGATGATTGGGCGGCCGAGATGGTGCCATGTGGTGCCATCTTGGCCGTCCATCTTCTGGATGATGTAGATAGTGCCACGGTTGTCGGATTGAGTCGATTTTCACGCCGTTAGGCTGCGATCGTCGACCGAATCCATCCGTGAGGTCGGATTTGTCATTTGAAGTGTGGATTCACACCATCTTGGCCCTTTCTCTTCTTGGATTCGCCGATCTCTGTTTGATGCTATAGATGTTTGATTAGGGCGACCTTGGAGTCGTTGAACTCCAATCGTCGCCCTGATCACATTTGTACGGTTGATCTTCGATCCAAGGCCCTGATAAAAGGTTTGCCCTGTCCATGAACATAAAAGGAGCCAATTAACCTCCATTTTATTCAAACTAATCTAAATGCAAGATGATGCTTGTTATGTAATATTTATAGTATGCAATACAATCCTATGCTTAAGAACATGCACAAATAGACATCTTAAGTAGTGTAAACTTGTTTACATCAACTTGAAATAGAGTTTTAGATAGATTATTGCCCTAATTTCAGTTTTTGCATAAATTACCCTGTCAAACTAGGTCAAAACCAAAATCCAACTTTACCATTGGATTCCTTAGGTCCAAATGAGGTTTTTATCAAAATTTGGGCCCAATTAGAGATCTTCTTGACCTAGTTTGCATTTCCATCCTGTTTGATTCTTTCTATTTCACAAGTGCCCCTAGCTTTTGAAATTCAATACAAATAGTCCCCTACCTTTGTTGTCACTCTTTGCAAAGAGTTCCTTCCGCCATTGTCGTGGAGGAATCCTACTCCGGCGACCTTGATTTGGAAAGTTGATGATTGCTTGATGAAATTCTCCCAAACTTGAACCAGAGATTCCTTAAGGAATTCTCTTTCCATCGCATCCAGTCTTGGACCCCATAACCTTCCCAATCTCTCATGCGAATGCATGAGAGATCTAGGTATCTCTTGTGCGTCAAGCTTGCCAAGCTTGAAAGCTTGGTTTGCATGCTTTAAACCTCCCTCTAAGGCCTATATAATATAAAGACCCATGATGCACGCTGATCTCCTTACACTTGTTTTCGATCTGAATCCCTCTACTTCCTCCCTCTTCTCTAGCCGGAAAGCTCCACGATGTTCGACGACCTTCTCTGACCACCCTCATCATTCGCTCGCAATACCGATGATGGATTCGCCTTCCTCTCCTTCCACGTCGTGCCGTAGCAGCCGACGTCTCTCCCTCAAGTCTTCCTCGCCATCTCACCCTCACCAGAGCAGCTTTGTCTCCAACGTCGATCAATCATAGCCAGTGTCGCCTCTACCCTCTCATCGTTTGCAATCTCCTTTCAATTCCTTACCTTCCTCTGACCCGACCACCCACTTAAACAACACATTTGCACGCTCACACAACTGCCTCACTGTCACCTTCCCCAACTCTGACCGTACTCCGGTGAGCACGTGTGCTCGCTCCACTGCACGAAATCGCCTGCCACTGGTCCCTACACCTTCGCCGTTCCTCGCCCACCAAAACCCCTCAAGCAATTGAGGGGATTGGCCACTCAACGCCTCCACCCGACACCACCCTCACTGCACCACCTTCCCGAGGTCGCTAGACCTCCACACCACCCTCTCTTTGAGGCCTGAAGGAAAAAGAGGGCCTTTGCTTTTGTTGCTGGTTCTGAGTCACTATTTCACTATTGAGTGATTGCACAGCAATCATCGGCCTTAATTCACCTGAATTAAGCCAGAACTTAGCTTAACATGAACATTCTGCATGCATATGCATCGTATTCTGCATCGTAGTTGATAAATGTGTTTTATGCATAAAACTATGCTATTTGAGAGGTATTACTCATTGCAGGTAATTTGGGGCTGCAGATGACCGATCCAACAGCATGGATCTGTTCAGAACTTCGACGGGAGTCCAATGCTTCCAAGATCGCATCAATCAGACTCCCGTAGCACCCTAGGGAATCCACAGAAAATCAAGAGCCAAGGGACAAATTAAATAAGATCCGGACCTCAGATGACAAATCCAACCACATAGATGGATCTGGATCGATGTTCATAGCCCAATGACGTAGAAATCAATTCAATTGGAGGTTTACATCACCAGATACAAGGAAAAGAAGATGAACGGCCATGATGGCACCACATGGTGCCATCACAGACTCTCCCTCACCACCACCCCATCCAGGAAGGACGCACCGCACGTTGTGGACCATTGGATCTTCATCCAACAGCAACGAGCATGACATGTCGCCCACCCAGATTGGATAAGGATAAATGGAAACTAACAATTATACATAACAAAAGGTTTGCGCCGTGCGTTGGATCGCGAGTGCACGCGTGTAAGCGCGGGACACGGGTTCAAGCCGTGCGAGGTGCAAAATTGATGTGGCATTGGCTGTGTAGGCGCGTACAGGAGCAATTGCATGATCGGAGGGTAAAGGCACGACCACGTGGCGCGATTAGAGCGCAACACGGGTGGACACGTGATCACACTTGATTTGCAAGATTTGGAAGGCAAGGGAAGTGCGAGTAAGCAATCCAATTGTAGGATCGGACGGCTGAGGTTGAACCGCACAGAAGAGGTGAGTGGAGAAGGCAAAAGTGCGAAGGGCACACACGGGCGATCTACAGCCGTGCGATGGAGGATCGACGCTCCACGGAGTGCCACGTGGTAGCATCAGTGCGAACTGAGGGAAAAAGAAGGATTTGGAAGGCTTTTGCATGAGATTAAGGGGGCCAAATGTCCTTTATACTCACCGCCAAAGCTATGAAAAGATCCCAAAGGGCCCCCTTTGGAGGCATTCCTTTCCTCGTTTTCTTCCTCTTTCTTCAGCCTTTCTTTCTTCTTCTTCTTCTTCCCGTCTTCTCTGCATTTGGCTCTGCATCCCCGTCTGAAGCGTCCGTTGGGCCACCTCGACAGATCGTTGCTGCTCCTCCCAACCTCTCCAAAAGGCCACCACGAACCACCCGTGGTGCCCTTGTTCTGTTACAACAATAGTTTTATGTTTTATTCAAATACATGTATCCAGTTTATGCTCAATCTCTTCTTGTGATACAAATATTGTGATTGGTTGTTCCTTTTACTTAGCCTTTATATTTGAAATAAATGCATGAAATCAAAAGTGCTTTCTGCCTCCCTGTGATCGACCGGGATTCACCAGTTCCATTAATTATTTGCTCAAGACGTATTTCGCTCTATACTACAACGTGTTCATCTTTTACGTGATCTACGCTGTGAACAGATTGGCACTATTTTCGGGGATTTTCCAAGGATCAAAAGCTCAAATTTATATCAGAGGCCAAATTCAATTTTTGCGATGACCCATTGCTCTTTCGCATTGGGGCTGATCAGATCATTTGTAGATGCATCCTTGATTTGGAAATATCTAGTGTGCTATCCTTCTGCCACAGCGATGCTTGTGGGGGTCATTTCTCAGGCCGAAAAATCGCTGCAAAGATTTTGCCGTCGGGATTTTTCTGGCCAACCATTTTCAGAGATACACACGAGTTTGCTAAGAGCTGTAAGAGATGCCAGGCAGTCGGTTCTATGACCCAAAGAGATATGATGCCTCTCCAATCCATTTTGGTCATAGAAGTGTTCGACGTCTGGGGCATCGACTTTATGGGCCCCTTCCCGAACTCACATGGCTTTGAGTACATACTCCTCTCGTTGACTATGTCTCAAAGTGGGTAGAAGCTATCCTGGCAAGACGAGCTGATCATAAAACTGTTATATCCTTTGTGATGAGAACCTCATCATGAGCCCTAACTAGCTCATTTTGACCTAAGAAAGAGAATAAGAGCTCCTACATAACTTGGAGAAGGGCTTAATTCAAGGAATAAGTGTTCTGAGAAGAAAACATGAAATAAAGGTTAAAACTGCAATTTTACCATTATAGTACATAAACGAGATTTCTCAGAGGCAGAACATAGGTCAAATGGTCTGAATAAGATAAAAAGTGGGTTGGTTCAATCAGAAATGGGTTCATATGCAGTCTAGGAATTAAATGACATTTTATAACCCTAAAATAGACTCGCTTAATTCAACAAGGTTCTGGTCAGGATAAAAGTCAGGTAAACCCTCTAAAATTCATGGAAAAATATCCCCTAGGATTTAGAACCTTTAATTTGGCCTTTAAAACCTATTTTGACCTAGATTGGGGTCCTGGCTCATTAATTGACATAATTTGGATTTTTATGCAAAATGTCTAATCAAACGTGGTCAAACCTAAAATCCAACTTTACCATTAGATTCCTTAGGTCCAAATTAGGTCTGTACCAAAATTTGGACCAAAGGGAGTGTTGAACGGGTTTTTGCGAATCACTACGCTTACGTGTTTGGTTTCGGAAAACCTGTCGTTGTAGTTCGAAAGCGAAGAATTCGTGTTCAACAAATAAAATTTATACTGAAAAGAATTCTGGGTCGAACATAGGGAGGCTACGTTGATCTATATTCGCAATTATATTTTTTTTAGGATTTTTGTTAAGCAAGACAATATAATTACAATGGAGCTATCAAACTATGAGAGAGAGAGAGAAAGAGAACATGCATTCAATATTTCAATTGTTTATAAAAGTTACACTAGAAAGCGGAAAATCAATTACACTATAAAGCAGGAAAATTCTACACTAGAAAAGCTGTAAATAAGAATGGGAGAGAGAAGTTATCCTCCTCGACGATTGCTTGGAGGATGAGTCGGACGGGATGATGCCTGGACGAAGGAGAACGAAGCAGGACGAAGGAGGACAAAGTAGAAGAACGGGAACGGAGCATCATGCCGTCGTCGTCGCAGGATCCACTTCCGAAGGGGAACGAAAATTGAACTTTATCTCGCAAGAAGCATCCCGGGTGTGGGACAAGCTTCTTTTGAGCTTTGGAGGGGTAGAGAGGAGAAAGAAGGGATGAGAATTTAGTATGGAGGGGGTCTCCTTTTATAGTTGCAAGGAGTGGGGAAAAAATGGACATTACAACTTCAAAACAATAAATAAGGGGTCTTTAGTGACGGATAAATCCGTCACTAAAGCCTCGATGTGGGCATCGCCTCCGCGCCTATGCGCGCCTCCTCGGCTGCCCGCTCCTCAACGTCCACGCACGTCCAGCGCTTTTCAGCCGTCCGATTGCGAGATCGGACGGCTTAAATGCGTCCGTGCCTGCGCACTGCGCGTGTCAGATTGTGTGTCCGCGCCGCATGTTCAATCGCGCGTCGGCGCTATCGGGCGCATGCGGCCGTCCGATCTTCATCTGACGCTCCACGCGCCTCAATTGATCGTGCCCTCCAGCCCCTCGCCGCGGATCGAACTCGCGCCTTGCGCTCGTGATAGTGCGCTCGACCATTACGCTATGGGGCGCGGATGGTCGAGCGGGCGCTTTTAAATGCGAGCGCCCATAGCTGTTATATTAAGATCCATTGGCGGAGAGCGATCGGGCGCGGGGCTTTCACAAGACGCAAGCGGTCGTTTGGGCGGCTGAGATGGCACCACGTGGCGCTATCTTGGCCGTCCATCTTCTGGAAGTTGTAGATGGTGACAAGGATGTCAGATTGACTCGATTTTTGTGTCGTTGGGCTGCGATCGTCGATCCGAATTCATCCGTGCGGTCGGATTTATCATCTGAAGTGCGAATTTACACCATCCTGGCCCTTGATCTTCTAGGGTTCCCAGGTCACTATCTGATGCTACGGATGCCTGATTAGGGCGATCTTGGAGTCGTTGAACTCCAATCGTCGCCCTGATCACATTCATATGGTTGGATCTTTGATCCGAGGCCCTGATAAAATATTTACCCTGTCCAAGCACATAAAAGGAGACAATTAACCTCCATTTTATTCAAAGTATTCTAAATGCAAGATGATGCATGTAATGCAATATTTATATCATGAAATGCAATCCTATGCTTAAGAGCATGCATAAATAGATATCTTGAGTAGTGTAAATGTGTTTACATCAGGGAGGGTTAAATCGACGTACTTTGCAAAATAGTACACCAAATTACATTTTGGCCCCTATCTTTTGAAAATCATTGCGTAGACCCCCCTAACTTCCTCACCACTCTTACAAATAGGTCCCTCTACCATTAATGGGGAGAAATCCTACTCTAGCGAGGAATGGAGGGGGTGTACTCCCTGATTCCTCAGAGATCTCCCAAATTTGGAAGGGAGATTCTCTTAGAAATTCCCTTCCATCTGAGCATGGTCCTAGTCTCTGATTTGCACCCAATCTCCCATGCGAACGCACGAGAGATTTGGGTCTCTAACTAATTCCTTCTCCGATGAGGACTCGCACGCTTGGAAGCTTGTCTTCCAAGCATAGGAGCCCCTGCCAGCATCTATAAAAGGATCCTCAAACCCAGCCGCACCTCTTTAGCTCGACTTGGCCAGAGATCCACCCCAATTCATCTTCTTCTCCTCTGGTCAAGTAGTCCAGCGAGCTCCAGCGAACCTCCCTCCTGTTTCTCATCGCTCTGCTACAATACCAGTGGCAGAGCTGTCCTCACCATCTTCCTCTACATCGCGCAACACTCGCGCGAGCACCTCTAGCCTCATCGTCGCTGCCGTCTCCCTCCACTGGACACCATTTTCTCCTGCGACAGTAGGTACAGCCAGTCGCCACCTCTCCTCTTTCATCCACTTAATTAGGTTAGACTTACTCCTCTCTATCCCCTCTTCAATTCCCCTCTTCCTATTTCCCTTTTTGAGCCCTCACAGCCACTGTCCATCGCCATCTTCCCCATCTCCGGCCAACCTCCTGCGAGACGCACCCATCACTCCACACCTCCACACGTCTCGCCACCAACCTCTTCACCTTCGCCATCGACCACTGAACATCTTCCACCCATCCATTGACCGCTAACACCTCCCTAAACATTCCCCCGCGGACCTGACACCCGACCCGACTAACCTATCCGTGCACTCCTTGTGCACCACACCCATGTCGGTGTGCCTGGACCCAGGCGCACACCCAACCCGATTACCCGACTCTGGGAGAGCGTACCAAAGAGAGAAATTGAGAGAGAGAGATGCGGGGGAGGGTAGGGTTAGGTTTTGCTCTTCAGTGTGTGCAGGGAAGAAGGAGGAAGGAAGGTGCAGCAGGGAAGCTAAGGAAAAGGAAGGCACAACTGAGGTGAAGGTAAGGATACTTAGCTGCAGAAGGGAAGCGGGAAGGAAGGCCAAAGAGAAGAGGAAGTCAGAGGAAAGCTAAGGCTGAAGAAGGAAGATGCTAAGAAAGAAAGAAGAAGACCCACAGAGGAAGAAGGAGAAAGGCACTATGTAAGGAAGAAGAGAGGCAAGGCTGACGAAGAAAAAGAGGAGAGCTAAGGGCTGAAGAAGAAATCAAGGCACTGTGCAGAAGAGAAGGAAGAAAGCAAAAGCTAAGAAGGAAAAAGAGAAGCAACTAAAGCAGAGATAGAAAGAGAAGGAAGAAGAAGAAGTAGACAGGAGAAGGAAATAAGAGAGAGTTAAAAGAAAAAAATATCTTTTTAAGACGTCTGATTCTATAATTAGACGTCCAATTCTATTTTGCTACAATTTTAACTCTTAAACTCTTGCATTTATATTATGAATAAAGTTTTGAGTAATTCTAAGTGTTCAATTACATTATTAAGATTAGTGAATAAATTCCATTTGCTCTCTGTGTTCGACCTCGGATACTTATGTTTTCGAGTAATAAATTCTTATTTGTTGTCAACGCTTGGTCACCTATACTACGACGTAACTGACTTAAAAAGCCCGACGAAGCATTGCAAACACTTTGTCCGGGAATTTATTTTTGCGAGATTCGGAGTTCCCCGTGCCCTGATAAGTGATGGGAGAAGCCACTTCATGCGTGCCCATTTTAGGTCATTATTGAAAAAATACGGGGTGCAGCATTGCATTGCTACCCCATATCACCCATAGACTAATGGATAGGCTGAAGTATCGAACTGTCAAATCAAGCTTATCCTTCAAAAGATGGTTAGAGCTGATAGGAAGGATTGGTCCGATCGATTGATTGATGCACTATGGGCATATCGGACTGCGTACAAGGCCCCGCTCGGAATGTCGCCATATCGCATGGTGTATGGAAAGGCCTGTCATCTTCCTGTGGAGCTAGAGCATTATGCCTTTTGGGCTGTGCAGAAGTGTAATTTTAACCTCGAGGCCGGAGGTTATGAAAGAAAGCTCTAGCAAATTGAGTTAGAGGAGATTAGGCGGGAAGTTTATGAGAATGCAAAAATATACAAAGACAAGACAAAAGCTTTCCATGATTGACACATCTGGAGGAAGGAGTTCGCACCTAACCAGCAGGTTTGGTTGTTTGACTCCCAACTCAAATTCTTTGCGGGAAAGCTCAAGTCCAAGTGGACTGGACCGTTCTTGGTGGTCTACCCATATCCTAACGGGGCGGTCCAAATTAGAGACCCAAAATCTGGGCAAATTTTTACGGTTAATGGCTAGCGCCTCAAACCATTTTTTGCCCAGGAACCTCCTCCTGCAGACGAAACGATACATCTTCTTGAGGACGTATGACTGATGAGTTGCCCAGCTGGAGGCATTAAACCCAGCACGTATACATAGCATATTTCATTTTCGCATAATGTTTTGCATATTATTTTGCATATTGTGTATGGCATTGTAGTAATGGCATGAGCTCAATGACAACTCAGAAGTAGTTTCAGGTGATTTCTATCCATATACACCCGGCCTTATTTCTTTTATTCATGCATGAGCACATGCAAACAATTAGGCATGGGGGGGTAGTCCATAAAAATTGAAAATTTTCTACCAACAATTAGGGGATTAGATCGCTTTATCAAGAGTTTTATTAGATAATTATTCTTTAGTAGATTCCTAGACTTAGAATCTAGCATAATTTCATACTTGCATGTAGAATTTACAATGGATCTACTGTGAAAACCGATAGATATCTTTAGTTTGTCGAGAAGAAGCATTGCTTCTTCTCCTAAACCCTTGGATAGTAATCAAGGAGTCAGGTGAACCATCTTCTAGTGGATCCACCAAAACATACGTGAGATGAGAGTAGAGAGTCTACTGGTGCTCTAAGGCTACTGTAAGGAATCTTTAATCTTTAATAACTGAATAATGATACTCAGAGATGGGCATAGTTTTCGCTCTTAGTTCTTACGTACTACATTTGTGAGAAATTTCATATGAGAGCCACCAAATAAGGCAAAAACATAGAGAGCGAGTTCTGATAAAATTAGGACTGAGGTGGATGGTCATGACCGTCATCTACGGAATCCTCAGCTGAAGGAAGGTATTGATGTCAAGGTAAAAAATAAGTCGTCTTATTCCGAGAGTAGACACTTCCACCAAATAAGCCACCCGAGATCCTCTTGGTCACCCCCAAAAATCCCAAATAATGCCTCGTGATTAAAAGTATGTATGTCGTGTTGAATTGTTGCGTTATGTTATGTTGATAACGGGATTGTACCAGCATATATATATATATAAAAGAGCATACAAAAGGGATATTTGCTTATAAAAAAAAATGTTATGTTAAGAAGTTTGAATTATGTAAGTCAAAATGTTTTGAGGCAAAAATGCCTACCACCCTCACGAACCACCAAATACAGCCGAAACCTATTTTTCTGTATTTTTGACCGCTTGAATACGAGCTAAGGAGTCTGACTTAGTCGTAGGGTTATCAGAACCTAATTAAAGTGTAATGCCATGTGAAACCACCAAATACAGTTGCAAATTTGGTAAGATGTGAGCTCAAAGAAAAAAAAAGAGAGAAAGAGAGAAAAGAAAAGTATAAAAGATTAAAGAGAGCACAGTTTTCTCGCCCTTCTTTAAGTTAAGTTATTTAATAATCTAATAATCTAGATTCTGAAATACTAGTCTTTATGTGGCACCAGAAGCGAGTGAGCCACCAAATACAAATCTAGTTAACTCATATGTCTTCTACCTAAGCCAAAAGCCGGGGCTAAAATTAGAGAATATTTTATATCCCCAAGAGAAGAGGTTTGCTTATCCCAATTGAATTTTACTAGGGGGTAAGTACAAACTTTAAATGTGTATCGACTCTTCGCTTGGATCCGTTGCAGAAGCTACAACATTATATGTACGTAGTTATCTGGATTCTGAATTTTTGGATGAAACAAAAAGAAATAAACCTTTAGTTAAACTCTTTATAAAATGCATTTAGTCTTGCACTTGCTAGGGACTAGCAAGATTTAGGCATGGGGGTGTGATTGCACAGCAATCATAGGCCTTAATTCGCCTGAATTAAGCCAGAACTTAGCTTAACATGAACATTCTACATGCATATGCATTGTATTTTGCATCGTAGTTGATAAATGTGTTTTATGCATAAAACTGTGCTATTTGAGAGGTATCACTCATTGCAGGTAATTTGGGGCTGTGGATGACCGATCCAATCACATGGATCTGTTCAGAACTTCGACGGGAGTCCAATGCTTCCAAGATCTCATCAATCAGACTCCCGCAGCACCCTAGGGAATCTGCAGAAGATCAAGAGCCAAGGGACAAATTAAAGAAGATCTGGACCTTAGATGACAAATCCAATTGCACAGATGGATCCGGATCGATGTTCGCAGCCCAACAGCGCAGAAATCAATTCAATCGTAGGCCTATATCACCAGATACAAGGAAAAGAAGATGAACGACCATGATGGTGCCACGTGGTGCCATCACAGCCGCTCCCTCACCATCGCCCCATCCAGGAAGGATGCACCGCATGCTATGGACTGTTGGATCTTCATCCAACGGCCACGAGCGTGACACGTCGCCCACCTAGATTGGATAAGGAAAAATGGAAAATAACAAGTATATATAATAAAAGGTTTGTGTAGCACATTGGGTTGCGTGTGTGAGTGTAAGCGCAGGATGCGGGTTCAAGCCATGTGCTGCGCAAAATTGATGCGACATTGGCTGTGCGGGTGCTTGCTAGTGCAATTGCACTATCGGAGGGCAAAGGCACGACCACGTGGTGCGATCAGAGCGCACCGCAGGCGGACGCGCGATCGCACATGATTTGCGAGATTTGGAAGGCGAGGGAAGTGTGCGTAAGCGGTTCGATTTTAAGATCGGACGGCTGAGGTTGAAGCGCTTAGAAGAGGCGAGCGGAGAAGGTGAAACGCGATGGGTGTGCGCAGGCGATCTGCGGCTGTGCGATGGAGGATCGACGCTCCACGAAGTGCCACGTGGCAGCATCAGAGTAAACCGAGGGAAAAAGAAGGATTTGGGAGGTTTTTGCATGAGATTAAGGGGGCTAAATGTCCTTTTTACCCCTTGCCAAAGCTATAAAAAGAGCCCAAAGGGCCCCCCTTTGGAGGCACTCCCTTCCTTCTCGTCTTCTTCCTCTTTCTTCAACCTTTCTTTCTTCTTCTTCTTCCCATCTTCTCTGCATTTAGCTTTGCATCCCCATCTGAAATGTCCGTTGGGTGATTGGTCGGACCGAATAGGTTGTTAATATGATGATTTTATCGTTGAAATGTGTATAGTGGTTAACCTAATTCGGACCTAACCATCTCTTTACAAAATTTTTAACCTGACTTACTTGATTTTATCTTGTCACTTTTAGGCCTAGGGTCGAACTCAGGGAAGTGGGGTTGAAGTCAAGTTTCTACGCTTTTCCTACAACGAGTCTCTTCCGTTCGTTTATTGTGTTTTTGGTGCTTTTCTTATTTAGATTTTTTTTTCTGGTAATCCTTGTCCTTGAGGCACACCTTCAAAATTGTGTCCTTGGCTTTTAACCAAAACAGAGTTCCAAAATGAGTCTTGCTATTCGCAAGACGGGGTACCTGCAAATCAAAAATTATCTTTTCTCTTTTATATTTTTTTTTATCTTTTTACTAAGAGAAAAGCGAACAGAAATAAAGTAAATATAGTATGTATATATATATGTAGATATTATATATGTAAAGAGGTGGGGGTGGAGGCGGCGATGTAGTGTAGCACGATGTCGAGTTGGTCGTCGTCTAGAGAGATGCAACCAATCGGACTGGGTGCCGCATGGAGTCTGGATGGATGGTGGAAGATGTATGTGTCCACGCTTTTTGTACGCGTGTATCGGGAAATATCAGCAACTGGTATAGATATTCCCGCGATACAGCGCATGGTAAATAATGTGAAAATATATATATATGTATGTATAAGTAAATATATCTATATGTATATATATATAGTTATAACTGTATAGGTATATATGTATATGTAGATATATATATATATATATATGTATATATATATATAGGTGTATATGTATATATATATGTGTGTATATATGTATATAGCTATATATGTATATATGTATATGTATATAAATATATATATATATATATATATATATATATATATATATATATATATATATATATATATATATATATATGTATATATAATACTATATAGATGTATATATATATATGTATATATATGTTACTATATATAAGTTTACGTATATATATAAGTTTATACTAGTGTTTATGTGTGTGTGGGTGTGTGTAAGTGTTGGTGAAGGTGTGTGTGTGCGTCGGTGTAATGTGTGCTGTGAGAGAGAGAGAGAGAGAGAGAGAATGCAGGAGAGAACGGGAGAGGGGATGCAGCTGCAGCTCCTGGAGTGACGATAAGTCGTCTGCAGATGGCGGTCGTCGTCTGGAGGTCGTGGGTGTGGGCGCGTCTTCGCGCAGAGGAGGAGAGGTGTCTACGTCGCCGGCTACAAGCGTGGAGGCTCGCGACAGTGTGCTCGGAGAGGGAGGCAGGGAGTCTGCAGGCGGGCGCGGAGGGCGGCAGGGGCTGGCAGGGAGGCGGGAGACGCTTGGCCGGCTGTTGCAGAGGCGCGCAGCGGCCGGTTGTGGGCACGGAGGTGGGCGACAGAGCGGAGGAACGGACGCGGGGAAGGTCCTGCAGGCGCGCACGGAGGAGCTGAGCGCCTGCAGTTGCTCGTGGAGGCTGCGGGGGCGGCTGCTGCTGCTACCGTCGCTTGGCTGCTGCTGCTGCTTCAAGCTTTAGACCTTGAAGCAGCAGCCATGGCGGGAAGTGAGGGAATATAAAAAATGAAAAATGAGAAGAGCCACCACGCCCACCGGCTCTTTGAAGAGTTGGGCGGTGGTGGTCTCACTGTGGTGGTGTGCACCACAGTGAGCTCCTGCCCGCCGGGTGTCTCCTCGAAGGAGGTCCGACGTATGGAGGGGAGGACGGTGGTGGTGATGAGCTGAAGGTGGGTTTTTTTCTTGCTGCAGCCAGCCTGCCGAAGAAGAAGAACCCGTGGCTTCATATAGAAGACGAGAGCATGGCTGCATGCATGGCTGCTGCAGGGAGAGGGAGAGAATGGCAGCCGCAGGGAATGGGTTTGGCAGGGAGAGGGCGCGGGAAGTTGCAGCAGCCGCAGGGAAGGACAGCAGGGAGAGGGTGCGAGAAGTTGCATGCATGCAGCCGTAGGGAAAAAATAGAAACCAAGAGGAAATAAAAATAGAGAAGGGAATTTTTGCAAAGAGGCACTTGAGGAAAAAAGTGAATTATGAAGCCATTTATTTCAATCTTCTCTCCTCTTAATTAAATGCATGAATGCAAGTATTTTTACAAATGCAACTACGGAATCCTAATGTTCATTGTTAATGCTAGGAAATAGTATAAGAAGGCATTATTGCAGGCGTATTTTGAGGTGCAATCATTGGGCCACCTTGACTGATCGTTGCTACTCCTCCTAATCTCTCCAAAAGGCCACCACAAACCACCTGTGGTGCCATTGTTCTGTTACAACAGTAGTTTTTGTTTTATTCAAATACATGTATCCAGTTTATGTTCAATCTCTTCTTGTGATACAAATATTGTGATTGATTGTTCCTTTTAATTAGCCTTTATATTTGAAATAAACACATGAAATCAAAAGTGCTTTCTGTCTCCCTGTGATCGACTGGGACTCACCAGTTCCGTTAATTATTTGCTTGAGACGTATTTTGCACTATACTACAACGCGTTCATCTTTTACGTGATCTATGCGCGAACATTGAGACACTTAAGTTGATGTGGCATTTGGTTCATTGATACTGTAGCATTATTTAGATATAATTGTAATAGGGTTATTTGGTGATTCAAATCACCATTTTTACCCTAATCTTTTTGCCACATTGACTCTTAAATTTATATCTATATCATTTGTGTTTGAAATTGCTGTTACATTGTTATATTCTTGCTTACAATTGTGATCTTGAGATAAATTGCCATATTGCTCCCTACATTCGACCTCGGATTTCTTTCGAGCTATAAATTTTAAGTGTTATATGCAATTTATTGGCTATATTATAGTGCATTACTTTAAAACACCGATTCAACGCGTTAACATTTTGGCGCCGTTGCCAGGGAGCAATGTGTAGTTTGATCTCTGGATTGCGATTTCTAATTTGATACTAACTTTATCTATTTTGTTGTGATCTATGCAGGGGAATCCAATCAAGGAGAGTTAGAAGAGCTCGAAACACTCCAGGGGCAATTATTTAAGCTAGCGAAAGAATTAGCCAGCTAAGCTCAGTAGCTGAGCTCCTGAGAAGACCTCTTCAGTCACCATCAGCTCCAGGCAGATCTACTCAGCTTCAGTGCAGCTCCTTTCAGCTCCTCCTCTCAAACCCTAGCTCTACCACCTCTCTCCACTACTCTCTACTAGCTAATCTAGCTTATGGTGGAGCTCAGATTAGGTGGTGTTTGCAGAAGTGAAGTTGGGTTGAAAATAAATGTGTCATAGTATAGCCAAAATCGCTTTGAAAACAAATGAAATTTTATTACTTGAAAAATATAAATCCGAGGTCGAACACAGGGAGCAAATTGGGATTTAAAAACCAAGAATACAACTTTCAAATTTATAAAGTGCAATGACTAATCAAAGTTATGAAGCAAGAAAATGATGTCAATGTATGTAAAAGCTCAAAATGAAATAAGAACGTTTGATGTAAAAATCAGATGTCTTAAGTGCTTAATGCTACAGTGCTTCTTCAATCTCTCTTCTTGTTCTTTGTCTTTTGCTTTCTTTGGCTCTTCTTCTTCTTCCTTCTTTCTTCTCTTATTTCTTCTCTCTTCTCTAGCCTTGGCTTCTTCTTTCTTTCTTCTTTTTCCTTTGCTTCTGACTTCAGCCTTGCTCTTCTTCAGCCGGACCTTCTTAGACTTCTGCCCTTCTCCTTCTTCTTGCTTTGGCTTCTGCTGAGGCTCTCTTTCCTTAGCTTCCTCTTCAGCCTTCTTCTTCTTCTTCTCCTGTAGCTTCACCCTTGGCTTCTGCTGTGGCTTCCTCCTTCCTCTTCTTTTGGCTTCACCCTTTTTTTCCCTTGAGAGCAAAACCTACCCCCTACCCTCCCCGCGAATTCTCTCTTCTTTCTTCTCTCTTAGGCTCGCTCTCCCAGAGCCTTCTCGGGTTAACGGGTTGGGTCAACGAGATCGGGTCCAGGCCCATCGGCGTGCGTGGTGGGCGAGGAGTGCGTAGGTAGTCGGGTTGAGAACTAGGTCTGCAGAGGTATGGGTCGCGGACGAGGCATATGGGATGAGTGGGACCTTACCTCGTGTCAGGAGGCGCTAAGC
This sequence comes from Thalassia testudinum, assembly GCA_037157565.1. Taxonomy (NCBI): domain Eukaryota; kingdom Viridiplantae; phylum Streptophyta; class Magnoliopsida; order Alismatales; family Hydrocharitaceae; genus Thalassia; species Thalassia testudinum. The sequence continues at coordinate 82,692,323 of JAZHRO010000077.1, forward strand.
CCCTTGCACTTTTTCCACTTATAGCGCACTGCTTCATCCAAAACTTTCGAGGTGGGACTAAATGTCCCACCTTCTTCTCGCACGCGCCCGCAACAGGTGATGCACTCAATTGCAGCAGATGAGGGGGGTTTTGGCTTCTAAGTGCTGGGCTGGAGTTGTTCACAAAGGAAATCCACATGTCTGGGAACCTGGAGCCTGATGCTTGGGGCCTTAGATGAAGCTTGCAAGCTTCTTCGAGCTCGCTCCAATGGCGTCGAAGCACTTGTACTTGTCTACAAGAAAATGGCCTCACAGCCTCATCAAATCACACAGAAAGCTTTGCTGTGACACAGCGAAGGTGGCTCAGTGGTCGGCGTGGCGCGAGGCGGCCTGGGCGTGCGTGCCTAGGTCGTCCTGTGGCTGTGGAGATGGGTGTGTTCGGGGGAAGTGTGTGGAGTGTGTGGCGGGCAATGGAAAGAGGGAAGATGATCAGTGGGATGTGGCGAAGCTTTTGAGGTGGCTGGAGAGGTGGGTGGGTGCGTGGAATGGTGGATGCACCTCACCGGTGGTTTGCCAGAGGTGGAGAAGGTGACGGTGGTGTGTGAGCGTCAGGGCGTGATAATAGAAATAGATGAGGGGAAAATAAAGAGCAGAGGGAGAGGACTTATCTATGAGGGGATACACGAAGGGGGAGCGGAGGAGGCAGACAGCTCGTATGTGCCGTCGCCGGAGATGAAGACCCAGTGAGAGAGGGACGATGACGACGATAGGGAGATATGTGCGGGCGCAGGTGTGGCGCGACACAGACAAAGGAGGAAGAGGAAACTCTGCCACTGGTATGGTGGCAGAGCGACGAGAAGAGGAGGTAGGAGTCACCGAAGCTTGCTGGGATTTTTGGCCAGAGGGAAGAGAGGAAGATTGGGGGTTTTCTCACGCCAAAATAAGCTTGAGAGGAACGGAGGGACCTGGGGTCCCTTTTATAACACTTGGCAGAGGGCCTTGTGCTTGGAAGGCAAGCTTCCAAGCACGGCAACCTCTCCAGACTTGGAAGGTTGGGAAATACCCAAATCTCTCATGCGTTCGCATGAAAGATTGGCTGGAAATTGGAGCTCAAGATTGGGTTCACATGAATGGGAATTCCTCAGAGAATCTCTCTTTCAAATTTGAGAGGGATTCTCTAAGGAACCAAGGAGATGTCCCCCTCGAATCCTCGCTGGAGTAGGATTCCTCCGCTGTAATGGTGGAGGGACCTAATTGCAAATAATGACGAGGAAGATAGGGGGTGTCTGCAAGAGTTTTCAAAAGCTAGGGGTCTAAATGTAATTGGGTTGGACTGTTTTGCAAAGTAAGTCAAGGTGAACTCCCCTTAGGTCCAAATTTTGGTATAAACCTAATTTGGACCTAAGGAGTCCAATGGTGAAGTTGGATTTAGGTTTGACCACATTTGATTAGGCATTTTACACAAAAACCAATTTAGGGCAAACATTTGATTAAGACCCTTATTTAGGTCAAAATAGGTTCTGAAGGTCAAATTGAAGGTTCTAAACCCTAGAGGATATTTTTGCATGAATTTTAGATGATTTAGTTGAATTTTATACTGACTAGAACCTTGTTAAATTAAGTGGGTCTGTTTTAGGGTTACAAGAAGTCATTTAATTCCCATATTTCACATTAACCCTTTTCTGTTTGAACCAACCCACTTTTTATCTTGTTAAGACCATTTGACCTATGTTTATCCCCTGAGAAATCCCGTTGTTGCACTGCAATGGTAAAATTACAGTTTTACCCCTTGCTTCTTGCTTTTCTTTCAGAAGGGTTTTTCCTTGAGTTAGGTCTTCCAGTTGATTATGTAGGAGCTTTTGTTCTCTTTTGTAGATCAAAATGAGCTAGTTTGGGCTCATGATGGTGTTCCCATCAGGTGGGGTTTAGGGTTATGGTTGGAGGCTATGGAGGTGGACTAGCTAAGCTAAGCTAGTTAAGCTAGCTTAGCTAGTCCACCAAATAACCCTAAACCAAAAGGAACCAGGAGTGGCTAGCTTAGGTGGACTAGGTTTAGGGTTATTTGCTGGACTAGCTAAGCTAGCTTAACTAGCTTAGCTTAGCTAGTCCACCTCCATAGCCTCCAACCAGAACCCTAATCCCCACCTAATCTGAGCTCCACCAAATAACCCTAAACTTAGTCCACCTAAGCTAACCACTCCTAGTTCCTTTTGGCTCCAACAACCCACATCCCTTCACCCCTCTCTACCACCAAAAGACACCACCAAATTCCCTCCAAAACCATCCCCATAACTACCTAGAAATGGCGCAAAAAATTCCCTCCAAAACCCCTCCATCTCCACCTTCCATCTTCCCTTAAACCCATCTCCACCATCCACAAAACCCCCTTCTAGAAACCCTCCTTGGTGCCAACATTTAACCCACATTTTCACCACCATGACCACCTACAATCACCATGATAGTTGGCGCCAAAACACTTCCCACATCCCTACAAGTTGGCGCCAACAATATAGCCTCATCTAAGCCCTACACCTACCCATTAAACCCATCTCCACCCTCCATCAATTGGCACCAAAAAGCCTAACCCTTAACTCCCCCTTAAATGCACACCAACCCTCCTTAACTCCACTTCCATGCATCCCCTCCTTTGGTGCCAATAAACCCTAGCCCTCCATCCCATAGCCACCACTCAAAACACCATCCTAACCCTACACCTAACCCACACACCACCTTAACCATACCCCCTTCATGATTGGCGCCAACATTGTGGTGTATAACCACCATGAATGGCCACCTTTCCACCATAACCACCACCCTTGAAAACCCTTCACTTGGCGCTAAGAAACCTTGGCCCTTGGATCACCTAACTACCCTCTGAAACCTATCATAACCATCCACCTACTCCACGCCAACATCTTCCATCACCACTCCTACAAATACCCCCATCCTACCACCACTTCAATCACCCTTGACTACATACTTCAAGCACACTTCCACCTTCATTCCACCATTCCCAATGACCAACGAGAAGAGGAGGAGAAGAAGAAGATTAAGGGGGTGCTCTTGCCCTCTTGGTGCCTTCAACTTCCTATCCTCTTCTACTTTGTGCCCATGCCAAGCTAAAGAGCCAGCCAGGCAAGGAGGACGGCCAAAGAGGAGGACTTTTAGGGTGGTGAACGTCCACCCTAAGGAAGAGTTTGAGAGTAGAAACCATCCACTCTATGAGGAGCAAAGGCATGCCCATCTAGGGTTTGCCAAGAGAAGATCATCATCAACTTGGAGGAGCATTTCAAGGAAGGAGTTGGAGGAACCTTTCTAAGCTTAGGAGTAGCTGAGCTTGGAGCAAGGCTTCCTTCCTCTTCACCATCTTCATTGGGAGAAATTTTGATTTTCTTTCATATTTTGTTTTTGTAGTAGAAGCATTCCACTACAAGCTTTTGTAAAACAGTTTTCGCCCTTAATATAAGTTGCCTTTCAAATTTTGGTTGCAATTTATTTACTTGCTTTTTCCTTTAGTTAGTACACTCACACTCTCTTTAATTACCCTAGTCATGGTAATGCCATCATTCGGCATAACTAACTTTATTTAGTTGGAATCAAGAGATAAATACTCCTAAATGATTGCTTAAGGATCGTAATTCCACTCTGATTTGATTTGAGAAGATAAGAAAATAAGGTTAATTATGCTATTTTAACAACACATCACAAATGCAGATTAACCATAGGGTTACTCAGGGGTTAATTAAAGGTCAATTGAGCATAAAAGTCTAAAAAGTTGGTCCACATTGACTGAATCAGGGTTTTATGAATTTCGAGGGCAAAAATAGTACTAAAAATCCTAATTATCAGCCTCACTTAAATTGAAAGATTTTGGTCAGGATAAAATCAATCTAAACATTCTAAAATTCATATAAAAATATTCTAAGAGGTTTGGTACCTTCAATTTGACCATTTGAACCCATTTTGACCTAGAATAGAGTTTCAGACGGGAATTTACCCTAATTTAGACTTCTCTGCAAATTACCTAGTCAAACATGGTCAAAACTCAAACACAAGTTCGCCATTAGATTCCTTGGCTTTACATTAGGTTAAGACAAAAATTTGGTTCCAATCAGAGTCCATCTTGACCTAGTTTACAATTTAGCCCTTGAAAACTCTATTTCTCACATTCAAACCCTTAGGTTTCAAGTTTATTAACATGACCCCCCTAACTTTGTCATCTTCTTTGTATTTTGATCCTTGTAGCCATGAACCGTGTGAACGACGGTCAAAATTTAGCATCGCCACCTTTGATCAACTCAAAACACCAGCAAATCATCACCAAATCCCACCAAATTTGGTGGGATTGGTGTTCAAACGGTGGAGAACCATTTAGTCAAGATCATAGACCCTGATTTGCAGCAAAAATCTCACTCGAATTCAAAGAAAGCATGGGTTCTTCTTTATTCCAAATTTGACTCCCATGCACGTAAACTTCCAATTTGAGACCCTAATGGAGCTCTATATATGCTCCATGGGGATTGGCGTTTAAATTGAGCTCGGTTTCGGCCACAAACACTTCTTCCTCCTCGAACTCCAGCCACCTCTACTATTGCACCGGCGGCTCTCTCGCTCTCCCTCGTTCGTGCATCCAATGGTCAACTTGGAAGCACAGTCCTCTTCCTCGTCTTCTTCTGACGACATCTGACCAATGCTCTGCCTTCTTCGACCTATTCTTCGCTGCCATCTCTCTCACTGGAGGACTTCATCCCTTCCACGGTCGGAAGGCCACACTGGTGTGGAACTCCTACCCCTTCTTCCATAATTAGATTCTTCTTCTTCCTCTCTCTCCCTAGCTTCGATTTAGCCCCTTCTCATCCTAATTCAATCATCGTTTGCCTTTCTCCCCCTCCGTCTTCTTCATGTCCAGCGAAGCTCTGGTGAGCTTCGCCCAGTGATGGGAACACTATCATGAGCCATAACTAGCTCAGTTTGATTTGATTAAGTCAATAAAAGCTCCTACATATCTTTCAGAAGGTCTTAATGGCACAAAACATTGATTTGAGAAGACAAGAATATAGGGTTATTTCTGTAAATTTACCATTCTATCACAAAAATAGAATAATCACAGGTTTTCTCAGGGGTTGAATAAGAGTCAAATACGCTTTAGAGTCTATTAAGGGGGTTCATGCAGAATGAAATGAGTTTTTATGCGTTACGGGAATTAATGGATATCTGAAACCCTAAAAATAGAACCACTTAATTAACTGAGGTTTCGGTCAGGATAAAATTCACTTAAACCCTCTAAAATTCATAGAAAAATATTCTCTAGGGTATGGTACCATCAATTTGATCATCAGAACCTATTTTTACCTAAAATAGAGCCACAGACAGACCTTTGCCTTAATTTGGGTTTTTGCACAAATTACTCAATCAAACGAGGTCAAAACCAAAATCCAACTTCACCATTGGATTCCTTAAGTCCAAATTATACTTTGGGCCCAATCCTAGATTGTTTTGACCTAGTTTGCACTTTGGTCCAAGTCTGACTTTCTTTATCTCCAATAGTCCCTCAGCTTTTGAATTCCTCACAAAAGCCCCCTAGCTTCTTTTTCTTCTTCACAAACAGGTCCCTACTGTCGTAGAATCCTAATCCTACAACTTCGATGAGCTTCATTTAGCAAGATCTCTTTGATTTCTTGATGAATCCTTCTCAGATTTGAAAGGAGAATTCGTCAAGAATTATCTTCCTTTTTAGCCAGATTTGAAGTCCCAAAAGTTGCCTAAATCCTCATACGAATCCTTCAAAGGAGTGGGTCTCCTATTCCGGTGACCTTCCAAGCTTCAACCGACCCCCTGCTACCTATATAAAGACTCCTAGGGCTTGCCCGTTCTCCCTAAGCTCGATTTCGACCGGATCTACCCCATTTCTTCCCTCCTAACCTAGCCGAAAGGCTCCTCGAGCTCCGACGACTCTCCTTGCCCCTCCTCATTGTCTGACCGCACTATCGGTGGCAGATACTCCTTCCTCATCTTCCTCCGCATTGCGCAATACCGGCTGACGTCCCTATCTCCTTCATCCTTGCCGTCATCACCCCATCAGAGCCATCTTCGTCTTCGACGCCGACCATACCACAACCGACACTAACTCTGATCCCCATCGTCTGCTACCCATCTCGATTGACTCCTCAGCTTCTCCTCTTCATGACAACACCTCCAACACTCCGCTTCGACTTAAACACCACCCTCCGTGACTTTGTCTTCCACCTCGTTGGTGTCCCACCGACGAGTCCACATAGCCACCACACATCACCAAAATGGCCGCCACTTATCCCTACACCTCCGCCTTGACCTCAGGAGCAAAAGCCCTAACTTAGTTAGGTTGATTGCTCCTCCAAACCCTTTGTTGAACTCATGCACCTCCGTCTACCCTTTCCGAGGTTGTACGACCTCCACACACACGCTCACAGCACACCACCGCCACCATTGCACTCCACTACGTCCGGCGAAGGTTCTGAACTATTTTGAAGTGGCCATTAGGCCTTGTTCTTATTTTCAGGCCACAGGTGAAGCTGACATTGCTGGAGCTTCTTCGAAGAAGCTCCAGAGCATGTTCTTGGCTTGCTAGCTCCAGGCATCTGCTCCAGGCTACGCAGATTCATTCTAGGATTACAACCAGCCAGTCAATTAGGAGCATTGACCGCTCCTCCACCTGGAATTGACTGATCCACCAGCAGCTGCTGCAAGCAGAAGGAAGCAGGGACATAGTCCCACATTGGAAGCAACCGAGCACTTGGAGATGTATAAGTTGTTTTTGTGTTCTGGGCTTATTGACTCAGAACACGAGGTGAGGTCCCATTAGCCTCACTTAATCCGACCCGCCTAAGCTTTCTCACTCCTCGCTCACCACCCACTGTCGGTGAGCCTGGACCCGGGTATGCGGTTGACTCAAATACCCGATTACCCATTACTGTGGAAGACTCTGGGAGAGCAGAACCCAGAGAGAGAAAGAAAGAGAGCATGGGGACAAGGGGTTTTGTTCTCACTGATACCTTTGTGACACTTAGTCGTAAGAAGAAGTAGAGAAAGAAAGGAGAAGGAAGAAGATCCTGTGCAGAGAACCAAAGAGCAGAAGCAGAGAAAGAAGAACATCAGAAGAGAAAGGAAGAGAAGAGAATTTAGCATCAGACGTTTAAGATGTCTAATCCTACCATCAGACATCTGATTTAAGCTTCTTAACTTAATTGATATTGTGCATCTATTTGCTATTATTGTGAGGGGTAATTGGTGATTCAAATCACCATTTTACCCTCTTCTTTTTGCACATTGCTACTTGAAATTATTGCTATATCATTTTGAATCAATTCTGATTGCAATTGCTGATATCTTTTACTTAGAATTGTAATTTTGAGATTGAATTCCTACTTGCTCCCTGCATTCGACCTCGGACTTCAACTTCGAGTATAAATTTTATTTATTTTTCACACTGATTCGAATTGTACTACAACGCGCCAATTTTAAAACCCATTTTAGAGCGACTAACACCCGATCACCACCGACCACAAAACACCCAACCATCACCACCACTACCTTCTCCCTCCGTAGAGCAAAAGCCCTTTGAATATTGAGAGCTTTGGCCTCTACACAACACTGTCGAACAAACCCATTCTCGCAGCACATCTCTGTCACCGACAGACCACCATACACCTCCAATCGCTAAACCAAGACCATCACCACACTCCCTACACCACGGTGACCATTATGAACCTTTTGATTAGGGCTTTGAGCCCATGTTTCCTCTTTCAGGTATCGCCAACAATCTTCGTCCTTTGCCTTCCATCGTCACTGTCTTCTACCACTGTCGGCTACTCTCAAGCCTCATCTCCACTATCAGGTTACGCGGTTCCACCTCAGAAAAGATCCTATGCCTTCAATTGAGCTTGGCAGTAGACACAACAAGTTCGATTTGAAGCTCAAATTCCCTGCAGTGCACGAAGGAGAAGCAGGCACATTTAGTGCCTCATCATAGGGAGAGAATTCCAAATAGTGCATAAAAGGAATTTGCTACACCAGCTACTTGTCTCTCACACAGGGGTGAGGTCCTCGCTTCACTCTCCTTCTCACTCCTCACCTGCGATCACTACCTGCAGGTTTGGTCCCTTATACACAACCTGATTACTCGATTAGCAAATCCGATTATCGACCTGATTTTGGATTGAGGAGAAAAGGAAAAGAGAAAATTTGAGGAATGGGGGAGGTTTTAGCCTCGGGGTGCGTACACGCACGCTCCACACTTAGGTGTTTCAGAGGTTTATGTCTTGTGTTGCTGTGCTTTAAACACTTAAGGCATTTGACCTTAGGGTCCGACGTTTGATTTGAATACTTTTGGAATATTGGCTCTGAAGTGGACATGTTGTGCTGACATGGTCACGTGGTTGGAAACACTGTTGAAACATTTGATTTGGTTTGAAACATTGAGATATTGAGTATCCTTGAGATATGTGCCTAGCAGTGGATTTAATTGGTGATTCAAATCACCATTTTTAGATTTCAATTATTCTTTTTGTCCTGTTGACTGGTAGAACTCGAATAGGTTGTGTTAATATGGTGAAATTATCGTTGAAGTTAATATAGTGGTTAACCTAAATCGAGTCTAACCATCTTTCAAAAAATTTTTTTAACCTGGCCTACTTAATTTTATCTTGGTCACTTTTAGGCCCATGGTCGATCTTAGGGAGGCGGGAATTAAAGGTGAATAAGTTTCTATGCCTTTCCTAGAACGTATCTCTTCCGTGCGTTTATTATGTTTTTATTTTTTTTTTCTATTTAAGATTTTTTTTTGTTGATAATATTGTCCTTGAGGCACACCCTCAAAATCAAGTTCTTGGCTTTGAGCCAACTTAGGGTTTCCAAAAAAACTCATCCTGTTATTCGTAAGGCCGAGTACCTATAAGGCAAGAATTATCTTTTCTCTTTTACTCTTTTTTTTTCTTTATCTTTTTAATAGCAGGAAACAAAAGAGAAATAAAAACAAGGTGGGTTGCTTGTAGAGAAAGGAATACTTAGCTTTAGATAATAAATACAATCTCTATATATATAGATATGTACATATTATATATATAGGGGTGGAGGTGGAAGTGGAAATGGAGTGTAGCACAGTGTTGAGTTGGTCCACGTCTAGTAAGATGCAACCAACAAGATGAAGTGCCGCGTAGAGTGTAGGACGGATATGTGGGAGTGTGTGCGGAGGCGCTTGCTTTACGCGGGTATCGGGGAATATCAGCAACTGGTGCAGATATTCCCGCGATATAATGCGTGGTGGAGTGACTAGTGCAAGGGCATATGGATACAGGTAGGTGATGTGTATGTAAATATATATATATATGTATATATATATATATATATATAAATAGATAGGGTTATAACTATATAGGTATATATGTAGTTGTGCATATATATATCTAGATATATATATGTGTATATATATATATTTATAACTATATATATATGTGTGTGTGTGTGTGTGTATAGATATTTATATGTTTATATGTATATAGATATATTTGTATAAGTATCTATGTATATAGATATATATAGATATATATGTATATATGTATGTATGTATGTATATATATGTGTGTGTGTCTATATATATATATATATATATATGTAGATATATATTTATGTATATATGTGAGTGGATTTATAAATATAGATGTGTGTAAACGTGAGTTTATAAGGGTGTGTGTGTGTGAGAGAGTACACGTGAGTGTGTACAAGTGAGTGTGTGTGTGCGCGCACTGGCGGATGAGTGTGAGAGAGAGAGGGCGAAGTTAAGTTGTCTGGTGGGAGCGGGCGATGTTTGGCCGGCAGGGTGCGCGCAGGCGCACAAGGGCTTCATGTGGGTGCTGGAGGGAACGCACGTGCTGTCTTCGTGCGCAAGCAGGTGCGGGAGTGCAGCACAGAGCACTGCGTAGCGCAGCTTACAGCGCTGTGGGCGGGAGCGAGCGCGGGCACAGATGCGGGCGACCGGCTGGAGCGGGTAGCGGGCGAGGAGAGAGAGAGCTGTGCCACTGGTTAAGTGAGAAACAAGTCGGTGGCTACAGTGTCGCGTGGGAGCGGGCGACCGGTAGCGGCCGGTTCTGCACTACGCGTGTAGGGAGAGCTCGCGGAGATCTGCTGGCTGCGCGCAATGGCCTGCGCTGCTTCAGGCGGCCGTTGCTGCTGCTGGAGCTTCCAAGCTTGAAGCTTTGACAATGGCGGTGAGGGCATTTAGCGGTGAAATCAAATGGTGAAACCACCATGCCCACCTGCTCACGAAGGAGCTGGGCGGTGATGGAACTCACAGTGGTGGTCGTGGGACCACTATGAGCTTTCTCTTGCTCGCAGTGTGTCTCTTCAGTGAGAAGAGATACTGCATATGGAGAGGGAGAGGGGAGGAGGTTGGCTTGACAGTGGAGGAAAGTGTCTGAATGTGGTGTGTGTTCAGGCTCTCCTGCGCAAGGGAGAGGACAAGGCTTTTTAAAGAAGAAGGAGCCTGGCACAGCCATGCTACTAGTGTTGCATGTCCAGCCATGCTGCTGGAGGAGGAATGGCGCAAAGAGGTGCATGCCCCATGCCCTGTAGCCACGCGAGGGAGAAGAATTCAAAGTCAAAATAAAAAATGAAGATGGTGAAATTGTAATGCAACCCTTGATGAAGATATTAATTAGATGGCCAATTATTCGCATTCTCCTCCCCTCTCAATAAATGCATGCATGTGTTAATTTACAAATGCAACTATAGTTACATAAGATATAATGGTAGTGCTAGGAAATAACACAAGATGGCATAATTACTGGTGTATTTTTGCTGTGCATTCATACCCCCATTCCTATCTTTTGCTAGTCCCTAGGAAAACATTTTGTACTGTATTTAGAAATGATCTTAAACTGAAGATTTCCTTTTGAGGAGACATGGGTGTGTTTATTTGTTGGATATTGTGAGAACTAATTGTAGAGAAGACTGCCAGTATTTTAAGCCTTACGTGACATAGATCATCTCTCGACTAACCTGGACTCTTGATATTTAAACCTTAAGTACGCTTTCCGGGACTCAGAAGGTTTTTGCCGTACTTGAGAGCTCAAGAGATTATGGTTTGTGTATATTGAAGGATCAAGATTGACCAGATGAACATTAAGACTCAAGTCCAGGGTTTCACGAATCTTTAAGTGCAGGTTGGTCCCAGTTTCAACTCGTGTCTTTGGATTGACTCTTAAAAAGATGACGGAAAACTCAACTCCCATTTTATTTCATTTGTGGCTCAAAGAATATATGGTAGAAACATGGTTTTTGTAACTTGCCCTGAAAAACTTTTTAGGGAGAAGAATTTACAAACATTTGTGAGATATACTGACTTATTTGCATAAATTTTTTTTTTTTTTAAACAACTGTCAGTATATCTCTTACAACTTTATTTGGAGGAGCACACCTTTTTGGTGGAAAGAGTTTCTCCTAGACACAAGACTAAAGCTTGGGATAAAAAGTCTACCTGCGCGCATAGGTAAGCACTCCACCTTCCCTAATAAACACTAGGGTTGGATCTTATGTTCACCTGGTCTTTCTTGATATGTGTAGTGTGAACCAAGATTACTTAGGCTCTCGCGTAGAAGCAAACCAACGGATCCTGTACTGATATTCTCAGGTACAAGAATACGTCCTTAGTTAGGAGAGATTTCAATCTATCTTGTCAATGCTCAAGTGAATTAAGCCGAGCCTGAGCGAATCAAGCTTCTGTGGCCTGGAAAGTCTTTCAAAACAGTGGTTGAATATCCATAAACACTTATTGTATTGTTTTGTTTCAGCCTTCAAATCATTACTAAACACCTTTTTTCTTTTTTTTTTTGCTATGTACATATTTATAGATGGATGGAAGCTGCATAATACCATATAATACCCAGATCCTATAGATGCCTATCCACCCCCCCATGCCAAACAATGCTGTCCTCATATGCATGCAGGGTAGAGGAAGGTACGAAGATCGGGAGACGAGAGCTGACGTGCAAGGTATATAGCAGGGTGGTAGGGTGGGTGGTGAAGTGAAATGACATGAAGTGTGTACATGGAGGAGTGTTGCTGGGTTGTCTCCCAACGAGCGCTGAATTTAACGTCCCCAGCTAGACTCAGAGTGAGGCACGAAATTAGTTACCCTCCAGCAGGGCAACAGTTTCACCAACTGGGGCAGGTTCATGAGTAAGATAGGATTTTAAACGCTGCCTATTGACCGTAAATTTATGCCCATATTTGGGATCTTCAATTTCAACGACCCCGTTGGGAAATGGTCTTGAGACCAGGAAGGGACCAGTCCATTTGGACTTCAATTTCCCTGGAAAGAATTTGAGTCGGGTATTGTAAAGCCAAACTTGCTGAGATGGCTCAAATTCTTTCCGCCGAATTCAGCTGTCGTGAAAAGCTTTAGTGCGTTGCTTAAAAGTTAAGGCAGAATCGTAGGCTTCGCGATGGAGCTCTTCCAGCTCTTAGAGTTGGAGTTTCCTTTCTCGACCACACAGGTCTGGGTCGAGGTTACATTGGTGAACTGCCCAATAAGTGCGGTGCTCCAGCTCCACGGGCAAATGACAAGGCTTCTCGTAAATGATTTTATAAGGAGACATACCTAGGGGAGCCATGAAGGCGGTCTGTTACGCCCAAAGTGCGTCAATCAGCTTGTCGGACCAATCCTTACGGTCAGGTCGAACTGTTTTCTGGAAAATTTGCTTGATTTGCCGGTTCGACACCTTAGCCTGGCCGTTCGTCTGAGGATGATACGGAGATGCGATACGATGGTGTACTCCATATTTCCTCAGAAGTGCCCGAAAAGAAGCATGGGTAAAATGACTTCCTCCATCCGAGATAATGGCTCGAGGGATCCCAAAGCATACAAAAACGTGGTCTTTGACAAATCGAGTGGATATGACATGGTCAGTATGGCACGTGGGAATAGTCTCGATCCATTTTGAAACATAATCAACAGCAACGAGGATGTACTCGAAGCTGTTGGAGGGAGGAAAGGGACCCATGAAATCGATTCCCCAAATGTTGAAGATTTTAGCAGCTAGGATGGGTTGCAAGGGCATCATGTCACGATGTGACATTGACCCTAATGACTGGCACCTAGTGCAATGTTTGGCATAATTGTGTGCATCCTGGTGAAGGAAGGGCCAAAAGAAACCGCACTGTAACACCTTGGCTGCAGTTTTCCTCCCAGAGAAATGGCCTCCGCAGGCCTAATAGTGGCAGAAGGATAGCACATTGGGGAATTCGCTGTCAGGAATACAGCGACAGATGATTTGGTCAGCACCTATTCAAAAAAGTAGTGGATTATCCTAGAAATAATACTTTGCTTCTGCAATGAGACGCTCGCGCTGGTTTTTAGGCCAGCCACGTGGAAGGGAACCAGAAGCAAGGTAATTGGCAATGTCGGCGTACCAAGGTCCACAAGCCAAATTAATTGCCAATAGGTGCTCATCAGGAAAAACCTCATTGATCGGCAGGGTAAGTCCAATGTGGTCAGGGTCCAGTCTCGAGAAATGATCAGCAACAACATTCTGGGCTCTGGCCTTATCGTGGATTTCAATGTCAAATTCTTGGAGCAGAAGGATCCAACGAATCAGTCTAGACGTGGCATCCTTCTTGTGCATGAGATGGCGAATGGCCACGTGATCAGTGAATACAATAACATGCGAGCTCAAAAGGTAAGAGCGGAATTTCTCCAGCCCAAAGATGACTGCCAGTAGTTCTTTCTCAGTGGTAGTATAATTACGTTGGGCCTCATCCAACGTCTTACTGGCGTAGTACACCACGAAGGGATATCTATCGCGTCTTTGTCCCAGGATGGCTTCGACTGCAAGGTCGGAAGCGTCACACATGAGTTCAAAGTTGAGGGACCAATCAGGTGGCTAGAGAACAGGGGCCTTGGTGACAGCATCACGCAGCAGCGTGAATGCTCGTATGCAGTCGGGGCCCATATCAAAGGGTACATCGGTCGATAGGAGATGAGTTAATGGTCTAGAAATCTTGGAGAAGTCTTTGATGAATCTCCTATAGAAACCGATGTGTCCCAAGAAGGTGCGGATTTGTTTGATAGAGCCAGGCACAGGTAAATTAGCAATTACATCAAGCTTAGCTCTGTCAACCTCGATACCCCTATCGGAGATGATATGCCCGAGAACAATTCCCTCGTGTACCATAAAATGACTTTTTTCTCAGGAAAGCACGAGGTTCACATCAATACATCTTCGAAGGATACATGTTAGGTAATGATGATGGTTGTTGTAAATGATTGTTGGTAATAATTGTTGATCATGTCGTTGTAGTATAGGGTGTATAATATAACATTAAGGATGTCGTATAGTGGTGAGTATGGGTGAGTACCAGTCATTACAACCATTATTATCATTTGCTTATTTATCTAATTTTTTACTGATTTTGTTCCAGGTCGTTCTCTGGGAGGCAATTTATTGAATTTAATTCGGTCACTCTTTGATTATCTCCAAAATTGTCTTCTTATTCAAAAATAAACTCTACTTTTAAAGAATGAATGAATGTTTTATTTACCTAGTTGCTAAGAAGTGCTTGCAAAAATGCTAACTAAGAACAAGCATCAAACAATCTATTATTATACTCTAAACTATGTATTTACAAGTTATACTATTAACACTAATATGTTAGTTCATACTACATTAGGATACCATAGTGTAAAAACTTAACCTACTAGTCATTTATTTATAGTGACATATATATCAGTTTTAGTGACAGATATAAACGTCGCTAAATCTCAGAAAACACTATATACAACCTAAAGAAGCAAACTGAGGTCTTTAGCGACATTTATAGTGTCGTTTTATTCTGTTAGTAATTATGTGGGTTTAATTATACATATGTACAGAGTCTTTTCTGTTGTTATCTCGTGTTATCTTTTTTTTTAAGTCGTCTGTCCTTTCATTTTGTTCTGTGTGGTCTTTCAGAGGCTGCGGTGGAGAGTCCTTAGTGTAAAATGTGTTTAATTAGCGGGCGCGCTTTTCGAGGGATACACAGCACCCTTAGAGTGGGACCAGACCTCTACTAAGCGCGCCCTAATCTCAGATTACGTGCTTAATTACGTTTTCGTATCAGCGCAGGGCCTCAGCCCAACGCCAGACATACTCGCACGCTCGGGCTCCCAGCCCCACACATGCGTTACACATTCAGTATCATCACATATCAGAGTGAACTACAAATCGGGTTATCGGACAAAGGATTGCGTTTCGGGCGCCCGGCGCCATGACGACTAGTTAACGTATAATATAAATTATATTTATATGCTGCGTTTCGTTTGCAGCCCACGATGTGGCGCTATTCCAGCGCCACATCGTGCGTTGGAAACCAGACGCAGCTGCGTCTGTGCGCGTTTTTGGCCCTCGATTTGGGGGCCATAAATTATTAAAAAAAATAAAATAAAATATGGTAAATAAAATATTTACATAATACTACATAATTGATTAATTAATTTTGAATTTTAAATGTATTTACTATACAAATAAATTCGCTAAACTAGGCTGATTATACAGGTTGATTTAGGTGATTAAATAGTTAATTACCTATAAAATAATTAGTAAATGGTCTAATTGACCTTAAACAGTTTTAACTTACATACTTAAGTATTTAATACATATTTTTATTGTATTTTTACGAATTTATTTATGTTTTATTTAGGCTAAAATAGCAATTCTGGGTGTTTAAAATTAAAACTAAGTTACAGTAAGTTATACTAGGTATAATTATACTTTGACTAACTTAAATTACTTAATATATACATATATATATTCCCAAGTTTATAGATTTATTTACTTGATTATTGCTCTAACTTATTAACTTAGCTACTAAATCAGTAAATATAAATCTGTACATACATATATACATAAATCAGTAAATACATACATACTAGATTAGTATACATACATATTTTTACATAGATTACATATGTATACGAATTTCTGTACAGGTTTTATACATATTTACAGTATAACTATGTATCTAACTAATATGCTATAGTTATAGTTATAATACTATGAATGGGTGTATTTACAGTTTTAAAATAAGTCTATGCCATTAGGCTTTTGTATAAAGTTAGGGAATTAGAGTTGATTGATTTTTTTATTTGAGTTTAGACAGCAGCCGCAGCTACTGTCAGAGGAGATGGAGAAGAGAAGAATGTGCTGTTTTAGTGTTGTTGTTTACAGTGGCAGTGGCTTAAGCCACTGTCAAATGGCTAACTGCTGCTGCAGTTAGTCCACTTGAAGAGGGGGGAAGTATTCTACAGAGAAGAGGGAAATTTAGAGAAGAAGGGAGTTTAGAGAAGAGGGGAATGTAGCTGCTAGATGCAGCATATTGCTGTGTAACTGGGAGTAAGATAAAATTCAAAACAAACTACAATTTACAGAGTTGAAATCCAAATCTGAAAGGGGTTTAAATCTCACGAAAATCTCATGTAAATTCAGCTCAAACACTCATTAGAAAAAACCTTATCAGAAGCATCCTTTCAGATCAAAACAGCAAATGGCATTGAGTTAGTCTTCCTAATGCCATAGACAGCATGAAGGAAGACTTAGCTCAATCAATTAAAACCAAAGAAACACAATCCCAGTTTCTTGCAACCTTAAGGAGTATGGAAAACTCCTTAGGTTAGAGAATCACCATACAGAAATGATCATCAACACAAATAGTGCATGGCAGTTCTGAAATAGCAAAAAGAGACTAAGAATGCATTAAGGAAATTTAAAGGAAGCTGGCGAATGCATTCAAAACAAAGTATAAACAGAATCATGAAAGGCTCTTCTGATTGGTTCTCTGTCACCAGAGAACTTCTCAGAATCCTTGCCTACAATGAAAACCAAGAATCCTTTCAATTTGTCAGATCTGTCAAAACATTTCAGAGAGTAAAAATCCTTTAAAATCCAAATCAAAAGTGCTCTGACAAACTGAGGCAATCCATTTAAAACAGAGGGGCTTTTGTGAAACAAATGGAGTGAGTGAGAAGCCCCAAATGGTGCTTGTGACGCCAATTTCAGATCTGAGGCAGTGTGCCATCAGATCTGAAATTGGGTCAGGATGTGTGGGTGATTGATGAAAAATTCGTCGTTCAAAAGGAAAAAACAAGAATCAGAATCTGGATGATGGAAAAACAAAACATGAAGAGGAAGATAAATTGAACAGTGAACAGATGATTCTTCCCCTCTGATCTGGACTGATCAGAGGAGGTGAGGGAGGGGATCTAATACTAATTCTACTCCTAAGCCTAATCTAACTACAGCTAACATTAAACACTAACAATTAAAACTAAATCTATTCTAAACTACTGCAAACTAAATCTAACACTACTTGTGCAGAATTAAAAACTAAACTAAAAGGAAGAATGGGACCTATGGGTCCTTAGCCGACGGCTAAGGAGGAAGAAAGGAGGAGGGTGACTCCAGCGGAGGGAAGAGTTTGCTAGTGAGACTCCAGGGTCGTCCTCAGGTGCTACGAGGTCCTTAGCGACGAGGAGGGTCGAGAGCAGGCGATGATTCCACAGCCGGTGGTTGTGAAATCAGGGTCTAGATGAGGAGGAGAGACTGGAGTGGAAGAATTGATCGCTAAGAGATGTAGGAGGGAGCGATCCCTTGCGTGCGACACCACTGAGGTGCTTAAATAGCAGCTCAGTGACTGAGATCACCGCAAGGGTGAGGTTAATCAAAATCAGGCCGGCGGTGAGGATGAGATGGGTAGAGCGCGCGGCGAGTCAAGAGAGAGATCTGACCGTCAGATGAGATCTGGGAAGAGAGGTGAACGCACGCACCGAATCGCGCGAAGGTTCCATTTGATTCCAGCCGCAGATCGAGATCAAAAGTGCGATGGACGGTCGAGAATGGCTGTGTTCTTCGCGCGCTACAGTGCGCGTGAAGAACACAGGCTTCTCTCTGAAATGAGGGAAAACTTGCAGGAAGACCCTTAAACGAAGGGGTAGAAGAATAGCGTGCAGGTCCAAAAGTGAGAAGAACTATAACTGGAAGGGCCCTGCAGTCATACAGAAGGGTCCCTGCGGCTTGCAAAAAGGTCCAAGAAGGAGTTTTGAAGGGTAGAAATGTAATGCATGAAGGACCTAATTGTAATCTATTTATTTCTAAGCCTAAATGATGTCCAATTGCTTTCAAATTTTTACATGTGCTTAATTGAACATTTAAGACATTGATTTTACTTCTGATTTATCTTTTCAAACTTGTTTATGTGTTCAATTGATGCATGGATCATCATTTGTTCTTTAGTTTTCAGAATATCTCATTTTTGTGACCTAATTAGGAGATTTTAACACACATTAAAAGTTTTAGGTCTTTTCTTTAATTCCCACACTTAACCCTTTTTATGTGTTAATTTGATATTGTTTTGCTTAGTGTCTAGCTTAATTTCGGCCTTTTAGCTATGATGAGTAGCCACTCATCATAAGGTTGGCAAGATAGTCATCAAAAGAGGGTCCAAAGACCGAAAAGTCATCCATGAAAACCTCAAGAAAGTCACCCACCATATCATGGAATATCGCCAGCATACATCTCTGGAAAGTTGCTGGCACGTTACAAAGTCCGAACGGCATCCTTCTAAATGCAAAGGTGCCGAAAAGGCAGGTAAAGGTGGTTTTCTCTTGGTCCCTGGGGTCAATTGCCACCTGGTTATATCCAGAGAATCCATCTAGGAAACAAAAAAATTTATTTCCTGCTAACCGCTCCAGGATTTGGTCAATAAAAGGTAGCGGAAAGTGATCTTTCTTCGTTGCAGCATTCAGTTTCTTATAATCTACACACACTCTCCAAGATGTAGGAGTGCATGTAGGGATGGATTCGCCCCTGTCATTGATACGGATGGTGAGTCTGCCTTTTTGGGCACGACATGAATCGGGCTTACCCAGGGGCTATCGCTGATCGGGTAGATTATACCAGCATCTAGCCACTTAATAATTTCCTTTTTAACGACCTCCTGCATGTTAGGGTTGAGACGTCACTGCATCTTGCGGGAGGGTCGAGCCTCCTCCTCCGTATATATACGGTGAGTGCAGTAGGAGGGGCTAATGCCAGTTAAGTCTGATAAGGACCATCCAATGGCTGCCTTGTGTTCCATAAGGACCTTTGTTAGTTTGCACTCTTGCTCCCTGGTTAATTTTGAACTAATGATTACGGGGAGCGTTTCATTTGGTCCCAAGAAAACATACTTAACTGTATTAGGCAGCTCTTTCAGCTTGGGAGAGGATGGTGAAAGATCTATCATTTCTTGGGACGAGAGTGTCCCAAGCGGATCAGAAGGAAACAAGGCAGGAGGAAGAAGTTGGCCCTCAGTTTGGCCAAGAAGAGGGGCATCTTGGATAGATGGATCCAAAAAGGGATAGCCCCAGTGAGCAGTATTTGGGCTCAAGGTCCTAGTGTGGAGTTGCAATTCCGCCTGATTTGGCGGGAAAGAAAGGGCAATCCGGTCTTCAAGAGTGTGGATCGGTGGTGAGTAGCCCGAATATGACTCAGACCATGAGGTATGGGAAGCGGAGAAAACCTCGTCAGAAGTTTGGTTAGGAGAAGGTACGGGAAAAGGGAGGGATGGGGGAACGTCATAATATGTGTTGGTCAGGCAATCCACAGCAGTCAGAATATGTCCCTATTAGTCCGATACACATGATGATGGCCATGTCCTCGTCAGACGTGTCATCCTCGATGCAATCGCAATCAAAGTTCTTGGCTGCTTGAAGATGTTAAGCTTGAGCTTCTCAGATCCAACGGCAATCTCAATACAGCCCGACTCACAGTCAATATGGGCGCGGGCGGTGGCCAAGAAAGGTCGACCAAGGATGATCGGATAATCAGAAAGTGAGCTAGGAACTTCCATATCCAAAACAAGAAAGTCAATAGGAAAATAGAGACTGTTGACCCTAACCACCACATCTTCCACCACACCCTTTGAAATTTTGACAGAATGATCTGCCAACTGTAACGTGACAAGGGTGGGTTTCAGATCTCCTAAGGCAAATTTCTCGAGCATGATGGGTGGTATAAGATTGATGGAAGATCCTAGATCAAGCAGAGCACAGTTAAAATTGCAGCCTTGGATGCTACAAGAAATAAGCGATGTACCCGGATCTTTCTGATTCGGTGGTAGATTTGACAATATAGCACAACTCACATGAGGTGAGAGAACCACTGGATTCTTTGTTTTCTTTTACTGTCGCCTGGGTGTAGTGTAGTCTTTGAAAAATCGAGCGACAGTAGGTATGTGGTCGATAGCCTCTAACAGGGGTACCTTGATTTCAACATTCCTGAATAAATTATGCAGGTTATCAAAGGCCTGCGTATCCTTTTTCTTGCCTTTTGGCTCCCTCAGTAGAGCCTCAGGGAATGGGACTGATTCTAGCACTAGTTTAGGTGTATCGTCCTCACGAGAACGCGGTGCGCATCCCGAATGAGAGGGCGATGAAAAAGATGGGCCAGGATCAGGTCGAGGCAGATCGATAGTTTGCTTACCGCTCCTAGTAGTAATCACATTAGACGTTGTGGGTCCAGTGGGATCATAAGGTGGAGGAGGGTTCTCAATAGGGACATAAGGGTGAGGTGCTACAGTGGTATTAGCCTGGAATCCCAGAGGAATGCTTGGAGCTTGTAGAATCTGATGAACCTGCCCCTGAGATGGTCGTACCTGTGGTTGAGGACCATGGGGTACGAAATTCCGTGGGTTGGGAACAGGTTGGGCTGGAAGAGTGCCTTGAGATCGAGTTGCCATGCGTAGTTTACTGATCTTAGCATTCTGCTGTGCCAATTGGTGCTGAAGAGAGGTCATGTTCTCTTCATGGCGCTTAGACATTTCCGTCATCATCCGCATCAGCTTATCAAGAGGACTTGATGCGTATTCTGTTTGCGGCATGCAAGGACTCGATGGCGAATTCGCCATAGGATTAGACTGGGCCCTTGGGATGACGGGTGCGGACGGTCGCATTAGCCCACCCGCGGGGTTTTGGTGCTGCGGGTTGCTGGACCATGCGAAGTTCGGATGATTTCGCCACCCTGGGTTATAAGTAGCAGAGAACAGGTTGTTCCCCAGGGCGCAAGCATCTTCTAAGCCAGAAGACGAGTCTGCATGTAAATATGCATCCGAGCACACGGAGGCTTGGTCCTCCGTGTCAAAATACTGGCTTGCAGAAGCCAGATCCACATGACTTACCGAATCGCTCGGCGCGACGCTCAGTAAGGAAGATCTCACGGGGTTTTTGGGGATAAGCCTGGCGTTGGAAGGATTAGGATTGTGACGGAGCGGTGAGGTAGAGGTGTTTTCCATAGAACGGGCGGGATTGGCCAGAAGCTCGTCTAGCTTCTTGTGCATGACGGAGACTTCATCCAATTTTTGTGTGATAAGGCTAAGATCTATGGATGAATGGGAGGGTCCCGTGTCAACTTCGTGAACATTACGGAGTAGGCTGGTCTGATTAAAGGCGACAATGGAGGCATTGTTTATTGAGTTTTCGCTCATGTTTTCAAATAATTCGAATGCTCCATTCTCGTCTTTATTTATGAAATTCCCTCCTCAGGAAGCGTATGCAATCTGCTTCAAAGTCTCATTTAGCCCATAATAGAAAATTTGGGCTATATGCCACTTAGGCAGACCGTGGTGCGGACACTTCCGGAGGAGGTCATTATACCTCTCCCAAGCCTCATGAAAATGTTCACCGTTTTGTTGCGTAAAGGAAGTTATAGCGCGGCGAAGTGCATTGGTTCGCCCGATTGGGAAGAATTTCTTGAGAAATGCTGTTCGCATCTCTTCCCCAGAATGGATGGTTCTCCCAAGGGTGCGTAACCATTACGACGCTTTATCCTACAACGAAAATGGGAACATTTTCATGAGGACAATTGATAACCCGATGTTTCTTGGTTTAACCATTTCAACCAATCGGGTTAGGTCTTCCAAATGGAGAAAAGGATCTTCACTTGCAAGACCATGGAAGTGAAAGTTAATCAGGCCAATTATATTGGGTTTCAATTCAAAATCATCCCTGCCCATGGGGACCCGAATTTGTCCTATGGGCTCTGTAGCAGTGGGATTTTGATAAGAGCTAAGAGACCTAGGCTCCTCCCATTCGGGAGGGTTCTGCATTTCCTTTAAGGTTTCCCTAATGGCTTCAATCTGTTCATTATAC
The DNA here is from genome assembly GCA_037157565.1 of Thalassia testudinum. Taxonomy (NCBI): domain Eukaryota; kingdom Viridiplantae; phylum Streptophyta; class Magnoliopsida; order Alismatales; family Hydrocharitaceae; genus Thalassia; species Thalassia testudinum. The sequence continues at coordinate 82,714,491 of JAZHRO010000077.1, forward strand.
ATTTCCATTTGGACTTGGAGGCGGGTTATGGGGTCCATGGCTCCACCACCTGGTGGAATTTGAGAGGGGCAGTTTCCTCCCTCCGGATTTAGGGGTGGGCGTGCAGCCATGTTTGTGGAGGAGGATGACAATTTGGTTTCTTTCCTTCTAGAATTATCAGATAATTCAAACAATTCAGGGTTTTGTGACCTCCTCCTAAACATGCACTACCGCAGGAAGAATTAGGCAGATAAGAAGGGAAAAGGGGATGAGAGAAATGATGCTGCAAAGGTACACTTGATGACAAATCAAGGCAATCAATGTCCTAACCTCTACAATGTGCCCTTAGACCTAAAGATCTAAGTTACCTACTATCACAACCTACGGAACCAAATGCGAGCACCGCGGAACCATCGGGCCAGATTGAAAGGCCGTTTGCCTCAGTCTTAGACACCCGATAGCATGCGAGAACCCGCACCAGCACGTAGGCGCTACACGGAGGTAGTTAGACCTCCAATTCTTAATAAGGGTCAAGTTGCTACCAGTTTTAATTAGAGGCTTAGGATCAAGTGCTTCAGGAATGTGAAGGGCGTTGTATACGGGTAATGCCCAAGTGTGTTGATTTTAGAAAGTGTGTAAACCAAGCATGCAATAGGGAAATCTCCCTGAATTGAAGTTTTAGATGGTGAATGATTTTTCGAATTTCAGCCTTAAGTAGTATGGATTTTAAGATTTCGCTAAGTTATCAATTCAACCAATCTCCGGGTTTTGAGAAAACACAAGTTCTTCTATGCCCAACAAACCCTTCTTTAATGTGAGTTGGTTAATGCATGCTAAAAATGCAATGGGCTTGCCTAGGTGGAAATTTCTATGTGTGGATGCACGAGTCAATTTTAAGTTAGTGTGAAAGGGAGCCAAAGCACTTCAATTCAAGTGCTCCCAATAACCAAAAATGACGTTCCACACACAAGGCTCAACCACTAGATAATGTGAGAAACTTAAAGTGTTGGGGTTGAAATATTCGGGATCAAATCTAAGGCACGTGAAAGGTTGTGGTGGGGTTGGAGTCAACTCAATTCCAAGTCTCCCCACCAGAAAATGTGATCCCGAATTATGAACAAATGAGGCAAGGAGGGATGGCAATCAATCTATTTAATCTTGCTTCAAAGAATACTTCACTCGACGAAAGATTCAAGAATCAAGATTCTTGGATCTTCGCTATGCGAAGTTTGGCGGGAAATCCCGGGGCAGTGGGGGTGATAGCAGACAATCAAGCAAGTGTTTTTTTTTTTTTAATCCACTTGCCCCAAGAAATCCCAGGAAGTGTTTTTAGGTTTTTTTTTTTATCGAGGTGACAAGTTAACCTAAGTTGCTAATAGATGGAGAGACCTACCTTTTCAGCAACGTGGACGAAGCTCTAGTGCGGCGCCGGCGATTTCACGCTCTCGTTCTTACCTTGGATCTGCCCACGTCTCCGACTTCCTCTGCTTGCCTCTTCCTTACAACTGGTTTTCCTGCACACCAGCAAACAAAAACACCCATGAAGAGAAGGGTGTGAGAAGAGAAAATCAAAGGAATGGAGTAGAAACTTACCTCAATGCGCACCTCCCCTGCAACGATGCTAGAAAAAGTGTGGTAGAACTCTAATAGGTTGTGTTAATATGGTGAAATTATCGTTGAAGTTAATATAATGGTTAACCTAAATCGAGTCTAACCATCTTTCAAAAAATTTTTTTAACCTGGCCTACTTAATTTTATCTTGGTCACTTTAGGCCCAAGGTCGATCTTAGGGAGGCGGGAATTAAAGGTGAAGAAGTTTCTACCCCTTTCCTAGAATGTATCTCTTCCGTGTGTTTATTATGTTTTTGTTTTTTTTTCTATTTAAGATTTTTTTTTTGTTGATAATATTGTCCTTGAGGCACACCCCCAAAATCAAGTTCTTGGCTTTGAGCCAACTTAGGGTTTCCAAAAAAATTAGTCCTGCTATTCACAAGGCTGAGTACCTGCATGAGAAGAATTATCTTTTTTCTTTTACTCATTTTTTTTTATCTTTTTAATAGCAGGAAACAAAAGAGAAATAAAAACAAGGTAGGCTACTTGTAGAGAAAGGAATACTTAGCTTTAGATAATAAATACAGTCTCTATATATATAGATATGTACATATTATATATATAGGGGTGGAGGTGGAAGTGGAAATGGTGTGTAGCACGGTGTCGAGTTGACCATGTCTAGTAAGATGCAACCAACAAGATGAAGTGTCGCGTAGAGTGTAGGATGGATGTGTGGGAGTGTATACGGAGGTGCTTGCTTTACGCGGGTATCGGGGAATATCAGCAACTGGTGCAGATATTCCCGCGATATAATTCGTGGTGGAGTGACTAGTGCAAGGGCGTATGGATACAGGTAGGTGATGTGTATGTAAATATATATATATATGTACATATAGATAGGGTTATAACTATATAGGTATATATGTAGTTGTGTATATATATATCTAGATATATATATGTGTATGTATATATTTTTAAATATATATATATATATTTATAACTATATATATATATATATATATATAGTAATATATGTGTATAGATATTTATATGTATATATGTATATAGATATATTTGTATAAGTATCTATGTATATAGATATATATAGATATATATGTATAAATGTACGTATATATATATATATATTTATATATATATATTTATGTATATATGTGAGTGGATTTATAAATATATATGTGTGTAGGCGTGAGCTTATAAGGGTGTGTACAAGTGTGTGAGAGAGTACACGTGAGTGTGTACAAGTGAGTGTGTGTGTGCGCGCACTGGCGGGTGAGCTTGAGAGAGAGAGGGCAAAGTTAAGTCGTCTGGTAGGAGCGGGCGACGTCTGGCGGGCAGGGCGTGCGCAGGCACACAAGGGCTTCACGCGGGCGCTGGAGGGAATGCGCGCACTGTCTTTGTGTGCAGGCGGGTGCGGGAGTGCAGCGCAGCGCACTGCGTAGCGCAGGGCACAGCGTTGCGGGTGGGAGCGGGAGAGGGCGCAGATGCGGGTGACCGGCTGGAGTGGGTAGCAGGCGAGGAGAGAGAGAGAGCTGTGCCACCGGCTAAGTGAGAAACAAGCCTGTGGCTATAGTGTTGCGTTGAGAGGCGTGAACAGTGGCTACAATGCCACGTGGGAGCGGGCGATTGGTAGCGACCGGTTCTGCGTGCGCGGGGGCGCTGGGAAGCGCTTATGCGCACGGGGAGAGCTCGCGGAGGTCTGCTAGCGTGCACGCGGTGGCCTGCACTACTTTAGGCGGCTGTTGCTGCTGCTGGAGCTTTCGAGCTTGAAGCTCTAACAATGGCGGCGAGGGCGTTCAGCGGTGAAATCAACTGGTGAAACCACCATGCCCACCTGCTCACGAAGGAGCTAGGCGGTGGTGGAACTCACAGTGGTGGTCGTGGGGCCACTGTGAGCTTTCTCCTACCTGCAGTGTGTCTCTTCAATGAGAAGAGATACTGCGTATGGAGAGGGAGAGGGGAGGAGGTTGGCCTGACAGTGGGGGAAAGCTCTGAATGTGGTGTGTGTTCAGGCTCTCCTGCGTAATGGGGAGGATAAGACTTTTTAAAGAAGGAGCCTGGCATAGCCATGCTGCTCGTGTTGCATGTCCAGCCATGCTGCTGGAGGAGGAGTGGCGCGAAGAGGTGCATGTCCCATGCCCTGCAGCCGTGCGAGGGAGAAGAATTCAAAGTCAAAATAAAAAATGAAGATGGTGAAATTATAATGCAACCCTTGATGAAGATGTTAATTAGATGGTCAATTATTCGCATTCTCCTCCCCTTTCAATAAATGCATGCATGTGTTAATTTACAAATGCAACTATAGTTACATAAGATACAATGGTAGTGCTAGGAAATAACACAAGATGGCATAATTACTGGTATATTTTTGCTGTGCAATCATTGACTCTTAGATACAATTTGGCTCATTATTGAATATATTTTTGATTAATATTCATTACATATCTTTCTTGTGAATTGGTTATTGTGTTTATTATTTATTATTGTGACTAGTGATTGAATTTCATATTTACTCTCTGTGAACGACCTCAGAACTCAATTTTTTGAGCACTTATAAATTTAAATATTGTATTGCTTTTATCGACTATAGTACGACATTATACTTTACTAAAACACGGTAGAAGTGTAACAACATTTTGGCACTGTTGCCGGGGAGCAACGCATAATTCACCATTAGTCATATTATTCTTGATTAATTTTGATTGATTTATAACTTGTCCTAACTGCTTTGCTTTGTTTTGCGAGGTACATCATGAGAAGATCTTCAGTGCAATCAACTTCTACAGGGGCATGTAAAATTTCTCTTCTTCCCTAATCATCTCTTAATCTTGGGAAGAGAAAAAAGGAAACACATTAGGATCCACTTGCCTTATTTTCCTAGTAAATATCATTTAAAGGTAACGAGTTTCCTGATTTGCGAGATTTATTGACAATTGATTGAGGTTGAGACGATTTGATTAGAGATTCCCAATCCTGATTTCCTATACCTATTAGGGATTTGCGCTAAAATTTCTCAACATCCTATTAGGGAAGGTAAGGTGAAGTTGGTTCACTTTGTGAATCAACCAACCTATAAATTCGGTCACAAATTGAAATAACTTCTAAATCTAGTGAAATTCAAGGCACAATTAGGATTAAAATTGATAGACTTAGGTCTCAATTCATACATTCCGATCTATTTGAATCTGCAATGACAAGAAAGGTTGGGTGAGGGAAACCTTGTAATCCGTGGGGATTCTTTACAGTGTAGGGGTCTTTACAGGACTCCCTTCCTAGCTGCCTAAGTAATTCTCGGGTGTGTGGTTTTTTGATCAAAGAGGTTCATTTGCCAGAAAAGCCTTAGTCATCCAAAATATTTTTAGGTGCCTTGATTGGGCCCAATACACATCTAGTCCCTCATCTATTCTTTAGTGCAGACACACAGGAGAGGCCCTTAGGTTTGACCTAGAGGCCTCCATTAGAATTAATCTTTTGGGAAATCTGATTTGATTTGATTAATTTAATTTGGACCTGAATTTGATTCTTCATCTTGATCCACTTGATTTGGAAATGCAACCTAACAACATAAGAAAAATGTTTAAGAAACTTGAATCCCGTATGAGTATCAAAGAGAAAATGATCGAGGCTGCCCTTAGACATAGAGAAGAATTTGACAGAACCTCAGATCCCTTCATTGGTATTCAGGTTAATGTGTCAGAAATAATAACCTTCCTTATGAACCGCGTCGAGATGATGTTTACACAAATGATAAATGGTTCAACCCATGATGCTCTTTTATCAGACTATAGTGAATTGTGGAGATTTCGTAACACTAAGTATCTTCAATGTTTGACAAATCCACTACTTTGGGGAATACACTAGGGTCTCATTGAGAAACATGGGTATATGCTAAATATGTTACAACAAGCCATTGATTGGAAATACCCATATCACCACTCAGAAATTAATGAGACATCTTAGAACAAATTTGAGGATCAATATAATTTTCCAGAGCTCGATTACGAAAATGAAGGTTGTTATAGACCCCCAACCCAAATGGAACCAGATTCAAATTTTGTGCAGAATGACATTGATGTGTACACATCTAATTGGCCTAAAATGCCTATTTATGCATGTTCCTAGGTCTATAGAAGCATCATGCATTATAAATATTGCATAACATGTATCATCATGCATTTAGATTAGTTTGTACAAATTATAGGATAATTTATCCTTTATGTGGCCAAGGGACAAGGCGATATTATTTTGGGGTCTAGAATTGAAGATCCAACTGTACGGATCTGATCAGGGTGACGATCGGAGTCTAATGCCTCCAAGATCGCTCCAATCGAACCTCCGTAGCATCAGATGCAACCTGAGGAAGATCAAAGGTCAAGGGGCAAGGTGGTACAAATCCGTACCTTAGATGATAAATGCAATCGCACGGATGGGTTTGGATCGACGATCACAGCCCAACGTGTGAAAATCGACCCAATCCAACATTTGTGGCACCTCCTAGAGCAAAAGAAGTTGGATGGCCCAGATGATGTCATGTGACAACATCCAAGTTGCCCAAGGTCATCCGCAGCATCCCTTCATCCACACTTCATCAACTCTTAGCCGTTGGATCAAGATCCAACAGCTGAGATGTGTCCCAGCCGCGCCCATTTAGACCTTAAGGGCGACATCAAGGTAAGATCTCAACTGTTGGATTGAGATGAACGGTCAAGAGAAATTAAACCTTAAATCCATAACTCGCCTCAACCGAGTACGTAGCGTAGCGGTTGCGTGCTGTGTTACGAAGAGAGAGAAGTGAGTTTGAGCCCTGCCTCGCCTTAAATCAAGCGTGGGCGCGGCGAAATTCAGCTGTTTGATCGGTGATGAGTGGCCACGGCGAGCTCTACATGGAACACTCTCGAGCGTCGGATGGAGGAGTGTGCCGCACGTGTGCGATGATGCGCCATTGACGTGCCATCGTACACAGGTGAAATTTTAAGACGTCTGGAGCCCTTCTCATCCGTCCGATTCAGATAAGGAGCGACGTGCGTGCGCCAACAGTTGAAGGCGAGGAGGCGGGTCACGTGGCTTCATGTGGAGAATCCAATCTCGATCACACAACTCACAAGCCACGCAAGCCAACATCTACCTTTGCCTTTAGTAATGCTTACATGCATCACTAAAGGATGGGAATTTATTTTAATGGCTTTTAATACCTCTTTTGCCCCCATTTTTATGCCTATAAAAAGTCCCCACACCCTCGACTTCATCCCTTCTCTTCTCTTCTCACCTCCTCCAAAGCTCTAAAGAGCTAGTCCCATACCTGGGATGCTCCACTAGAGTCTTAAAAGTAATTTTTCCATCTCTCACCCTCGTTCATGGAGTGCTCGTGGTTGTCCTCTCATCGCCAATCGGGAAGCGGATCCCACTGCGACACCACCCTGTTTCGTCGTCCATCCTCTAGCTCCATTTTCCCTTGTCCAGCATCTCACCACCCTTGTCCGGGTGCTTCGTCAATGCGGCTCGTCCTCCAAGCAGCCGTCGAGGAGGATTTTCTCACCTCTCTCTTTTTATTGCTTTCTAGTGTAGATTTTCAGCTTTCTAGTTGTAGCAAGTAGATGTAATGGACAAGATTCTATATTTATAAGATAATTGTTCATTCACTCCCTTCTATTGTTCATTATTTGTATTATTCTATCTTTCTCTTGTATTGTTTATTATTTAAGTAGAATAGCTAGTGTAGATTTAATTCGACCAATTAATCTACTTTATGAAAATAATTCCAAACGTGATTTTTAATCAAACGTTCGCCTCCCTATATTTGATTCGGCACTCATTAGAGTTTCGGTTATAAATTTAATCTGATAGCAGATTTTTACGCAACTACAACGACGGATTTTTAACTCAATCTTTTACGCGTACAAAATCTCACTCATCATTTTGGTGTCATTGCTAGGGAGGCAGCGCTCATTGATTTCCTGCATTTTCCGTCTTATCGTTTACCTCACTTGTCTCCTTTCTTATTGTGATTGCAGGTATTCTTTTAAGGCAGGCAAAAGCAGTAGATTGGAGCAAAGTACAGTTGAAGGGTCTGTAAGTATATCCCATCTCCCACCCACTAGTTTTCATTCCACCACGTAATGACACAAACGAAAATCAACTTAGGTGCTCTTATACACCCTAAGGTAGATTGATTGTTTGTTTATCACTCCACCCAACTCACCCCCACATAAAAAAAAAAATAAATTGATAGTGGGATTTATTTAAATTTACACATCTCATACAACCACACACACACACACACTTAAGTGCACCACTTTTGTCTGATTTAATCACTTAACCGGGGAGTCGACCTAAGGACCCGGTACACCTCAACACACTACACGGATAAGTGATTAGTCATCAAAATAGGATAAAACTAATTGGGTGCCTTAATTAGTGGTGCATCAGGCCACTTGTCTGATTTATCTTGGCCGCACCACTTAACATAAAACTGATTTATCAAGTAGCTTGCCACATAGGATTCAACTTTCTGGAATTAACCAGGCACTCCACATTCTTTTGAGTTGTAAAGGAATATATCTTCACTTGTGCTTTCAAAACTTGGTGTACCTCACAAAACCTTGTTTGAATACACCTAGAAGTTGAATCTTAAAATCTACTAAGCAAGATTTAGACCCTAAAATTCAATGCATCCAAAAATAATCTTGCTTGAAAACCATTGGTTGTGCACGCACACACATTGAAATTGATCTTTAAGGGAAAAACCCATTAAAAGGGCCCATCACATTCCAGAGCACATTCAAACTTTAAGCCTAACTAAAATCAAGTAGACATTGGCCTTAAAGATTTGACTCGCTCTTCAAGGCCAAGATAGAGATTATTTTTTATTAATCTGCTGCTACGATCCATCTGATGTCTAGCTAGGGGAGTAGTATCAAACGACCGTGGTTGGGGGATATCAAAGGAACCAGAGGGGAAAGCTAAGGGAAGAACCTTCTGCCCATTCCCTCCCTCTAACTAGTTGGATTGACCAGAAGAAGTAGACCAAATCATTTCTTTCATCTCGAGATGGGTTTTGGGAGTTTGTAGGTGATGTCAACACGTTTATATCACATAAACCATCTATTTATGCACGTTCTTAGACATATAGTTGCATTATACATTGTAAATATTGCATAATATGCATCATCTTGCATTTAGGTTAGATTGTATAAAGTTTAGGTTAATTTTCTCTTTTTGTGGTTAGGTAATAGGGTGATATTTAATTGGGGCCTCGAATTGAAGATTCAACTATATAGATCTGATTAGGGCGATGATCGGAGTTCAACGACTCTAAGATCGCCCTGATTGGACTACTGTAGCATTAGATGCAGTCCAAGAAAGATCAGAGGTCAAGGGGTCAGTGGTGCAAATCACTACTTCAGATGACAAATTTGATCACACGGATGGGTTCGGATCAACTATCATAGCCCAACAGTGCGAAAATCGATCCAATCCAACATCCATAGCACCATTTACAAGTTAGAGAAGATGGACGACCAGTATGGTGCCACGTGGCAACATCCTAATTGCCCAACACTAGCCCAAGCCTACCATAGTTCCTCTTCATACGATGGCCAAAGCATCTCGGCCGTTGGATCTCAATCCAACGGCTGAGATACTTCCTAGCCGCTGTTCCTGCCCATATCTAAGAAGAGAGCTCAAGGGAAGATCTCGACCATTGGATTGAGATCCAACGGTCGAGAAAGCGCGCGAAGGAGATGAAAACGTGATAAAGTGGTAGCTGCAGTGCAGTGGTTGAGTGCTTCATGCATGAGGGAAGGACGCGGGTTCGATCCCTACTTGCCTCTAATTAGGCGCGCGAGGATCGTCTGGGTGCAATTCGGCCGTTGGATGGAGATTTGGCAGCGGAGAACATGTGATGTGGTGCACCCAGATGCGAGGGGCGTGAACGCACAATCTGACGTGGAGCTACACGTGCCATCACACACATGGGCGCGCGGTGAGTGAAAAGGAGAGGCGCGCATTTTAGGCCGTCCGATCATTGATATTGCGGAAACATGCGCATGCATTGTACAAAGGAGAAGAAGAGGAGGTCGGGTGAGCGCACTAAGCCCACGTTTGGGGTTTTTAGTGACTCTTAAATCCATCACTAAAGACCCTGAATTAATGATTTAAAACATAAAATGACCAAATTATCCTCAATCCTTACACCTATAAAAGGAAACCCCTACCACTTGAATTCTTCATCCCTTCCTCCTCTCACCCCCTCAAGGGCTCTACGAACTTGTCCCAAACCCGGGATACTCCATTAGAGTTAAAATTAGATTTTTTTCATGTTCTCACCTCCTTCGTAGAGCATGATGTAGTTGTCTTCTCACCATCGTTCGGGAAGCGAATCTTGCTACGACGTCGCCCTGCCCCGTTCTCCATCGTCTGTCGTCGTTCTCCTTCATCCTACATCTCACCACATTCTTTTGGACGCTTCGTCAACACGTCTCATCCTCCAAGCAGCCGTCGAGGAGGATAATTTCTCACCTCCCTTCTCTTTACTGCTTTCTAGAGTAGATTTACCGCTTTCTAGTTGTAAGATTTCTTACTTTCTAATGTAATGAGTAGTTGTAATGGACTTGATTCAATGATTATGAAATACTTGTTCATTCTCTCTCTATTTTGTCTTTATTTGTATTATTCTCTCTCTCTTCTATTCTTTATTCTTTAAGTAGATAGCTAATGTAGATTCAATTCAACTAACTAATCTGCTTTGTGAGAACAAAATAAATGCAATTTTTAATCAAACATCTACCTCCTTGTGTTTGACTCAGAATTCCTTTTGAGTTTCGATTAAAATTATTTGTTGACGGATTTTTCTCGCAAATTACGCTATGATGAGTTTTCAAAACTCAACTCTTTTTGAGATGATTTTCTGCGTTAACATTTTGGCGCCGTTGCCAAGGAGGCGACGCTCTTTGATTTTTCGCACTTTTTGACTTACTGATAGTTTATCTCACTTCTCTCCTTTCTTATTATGATTGCAGGTACTCTCACACGGCGAGCAAAAGTAGTAGATTGGAGTAAAGTGCTGTTGAAGGGTTTGTAAGTAACCCCACCTCCCCACCCGCTAGATTTCATTCCACCACCTAATAACACAAACCCTAATTAACTTAGGAGCTTGCATAAACTCTAAGGTTAGTTTTGATTGTTTGTTTGACATTTCCACCCACCTCACCCTTCACTTATAAAAGAAAAATTAAAAAAAAATCTCACAGAGGTACACAACCTCTTTTGATTCTTCACACTCAACCGGTAACATGATCTTTGCGACCGATACACTCATCAACACATAATTGAGTAGAAATCAGATTAGGTAATCACTTGTGTGCCTAATTCAGTGATGCACCAAGGCCAGTTGTTTGAGTTGTTTGGGCCGCACCACTTCATTTAAAAACAACTCATCAAGTAGCTTCCTCTTAGGGTTTACAATTTAGGTCAATGCTAGGCACTCCACTTTATTCTTGATTTTAAAGGAAAACATCTTCACCCGTGTTTGAAAGATCTGATTTGCCTCTGTTTGAACTCATCTAATTCTAAACCCTAAAAGCTACTAAGCAAGATTTAAACCCTAAAATTCACCACAGTTAAAAATAATCTTGCTTGAAAACCACTGGTTGTGCATGCACACATATATCAATCAATCATTAAGGGCACAGCCTAGATAATGGACCCATCACATTTCAAAGCACCTTCAAACCTAACCCTAATTAAAACAGAGTAGACGTTGACATTAAGAATTGGACTCGCTCTTCAGAGCCCAGATTGGGATTATTTTCGATTAGTCAGTTTCTATCATTCAATCTGATGTCTAGCTAGTGTAGCAGAATCAAATGACCGTGATTGGGGGATATCAAAGGAATATGAGGCGAAAGCCAAGGGAAGAACCTTCTCCCCAATCCCTCCCTCTAACTGGTTGGATTGACTAGAAAGAAGTAGATCAAATCATTTCTTCATCTCAAGACGGGTTCTGGGAGTCTATAGGTCTTTAGGCTAGCCCAATTAAGGATGATAGGTTTGATTGTTTGTATTGCAGGACACCGTTCTTCCTCCCATTTGTCATGAATCCTTCCACATTCTACACACATTCTCGCTCTTACCCTCATGATACATCCTATCCCCAATATGATGATTATTATCCTGACTCGTCCTGTAATTAACCATCTACTAGTTGGGATAACTCAGATTGGGGATACAGTTCCAAACCTCTGTGTTTAGGGTCTAACCCTGGACACCATGATTTTGATTCTTATCCTTCTCCAAGCTACATCGATTATAGATCACCGCCTTCATTTGGACAACCTAATACGATCTACAATCAAGAAGGATACGCTGATCCTTACCCTTCCCCAGATTACACTGCATATAGGTCATCACCTCTTTATGGACAACTTGAAGTGACCTATTATCAGGGAGGGTATCAAGAACCTCAATTCGTTGACTCCCCTGCACTGAACCCAAACTCGCCCAACCTTAAACCAAACCATTTGGTTCAGGTTAACTCGATTTAAGATAAGGTGTTAGCTAACTTAAGGAATACCATACAATCTTTAGAAGCTCACCAACACCTTGCACCAAATAATTGGAGCCTCTGATTAAAATGATTGACGATCTTAAATAGTATTTGTTGGATTGGCTCCATGATGTTAAGGAAAAAGACTCGGGTGAGTTTTTACTTGGGAAGTTATCGAAATTGAGGATGAGATTTGTGATTACTCTAGTCCAATCTTGGGAGGATTCCCAGGATGAACCCCTGAAAGGAGAGCCGATGCCAGAATCTGCTGAGGCTCCTATAGGGGGAACATGTTTTACGAGACTGGGGTTGACCAAGTTGTTCTAGAGAAATCAATTGAGGATGAATTGAATTCTTCACCTGAGATCCATGAGCCGGGGAACCAGGAAATGTATGTCTCCATGGATCAGAAAATGATTGATGATTTTGAGAGATTCATTAATGCGGATTCAGAATTCTTTAATTCTGAAGGTGAAGAATCATTATGCGAAGCCTCACTTGAGTTTACAGCACACGATTTCAGTAAGATGACTGGGCCTGAGGAATTTGATAAATCGTTTGATGGCCCTAAAATTGAGGAACTTGGTCTTGTTGGGGCTCGCATGGTGGATTCAAATCCTCATTTCATGGAGGATTCAATTCATAGCCCCGATCCTCAATCACACCCCATTGAGCTTAGTGACGATTTTGAAATCACTAAACCATGTCAATTCTAATTCAATCACATCTTTTAGACTTGGAAATTTCAGACGGAGTGATTAATATGCAGGAGGTCCCAGAATTCAAAATTCTGAATGAGGAGGATAGGAATTGGGAAGTGAAACTTTGGGAAGTTAATTCCAGAGGAAGCAAAAGACTGAGTCTAAGGGTTCTGATTTGCCTGAAATCCCCAACCTTCTGTCAGGACTCTTATGACATCTTTGACTCAAAGGATGTGCAACCCAAGCACAAATTCATTGAATATCATTTTGAGCTTGATTTCTCTGTTATTCGACTTTTTGGTCATGGGCTGCATCCTCACAAATTGCAAGTCCGACCCCGCTTGCATGCTGATCTTAGGTTTTGGATAATTTTTATCAAGAACCTTAGATATACTCGACCATAGGGCATGGGTCTACACCACAATCTGGTCTGCATCTGTAGACATCTCCTGGTAGGTCTAAAACTAGATTTTTATCCTGATTCTGACCTGCACCTGTGAATTCTTTATTTCTTCTTCTTTGTATAATGTGCCTAGATGAAGGCACTAAACTTAGTACGTGTACAGTTTCCTTTCATCTCGGAGCCGACCTATTATTCACGCAGTTTAGGTGCTTTCTTCTCTACTCCACTCTATTTTATGTCTTTTTAATACAATGAGGACATTGCATTAGATAGGCATGGGGGGTGGATATCATTATTTGAATAATCTTGTTAGCTCCGTAGATTTTTTTTATTTTCTCTTTATTTTTGAAAAAATAGGTTGAATTAGGAAAGAGAACTTAGGCTTTAGAAAATTTTCAATCTTAGAGAATAAAACTGTATGACTTCAACACTAAGACCCTTCATGTTTTTGAGCTTAATCAGTCTGGGTGTCCCCTAAAATGTGGATTTGTTTCTTGAGTCCTCGCCTGTCTAAATATATTTCTAATTTGATTAAATTAGTTGGGGTGATAAGTACACGACTTATCAACCAACCCTCTGATTTGAGGGAATTTTAAGTCTAAGCATCTACACACTTTTCGCACTGACTCGTTGTTCGACGATTTTTACGGAAATTGGGTAGCTAATGAACCTTCTAGGCTGGCATGATTGACAAATTATTGTGGGTAGTAGCCCATCGGTCGGTTGTCCAGAGTCCAGTCATATGACCCTTCTTTTCCTGTTGCCTTTAGGTAAATCTTAGGTCAGGGAAGCCACCTACTTAGAGAAAGAAAAGAAAAAGAAAAATATCCAAAAAGAAAAGAAAAAGAAATAGAAAAGAAGAAAAGAAAAGAAAAAAAAAGCCACACTTCACCATATGAGTATGGCTGGCAAGTTATCATGGGTAATAGCCCATTGGTAGTTTGTCTAGATCCCAACTCAAGAAATGCACGTATAATTCCTAAACAATTAGGAAGAAGCGGAGAAGTAGAATAACCCAAGGAGATATACACTGGGTTCACCCTTGTGTTGACCTCATAAAAATAAAAGTAGGGAGAAAGTTACCGATCGGATAGATACAACTTTAGGCATAATTCTTTTTAAGGTCACTTAGGAGTGTAGAAACTTGAAGTCCGTTCTAATTGCCGATCAATGAGTCTAGCACTTCACACAAAAAGATGCTTAGAACTTAAAGTTCTCATTGAGTCTTGGGTGGGTTGAGTGGCCGTAGAAAGTTTCTCCGAAACCCTAAGCTCAAAAATCCAGAAAAAAATTAGAAAAAGATCTTTCTTTGAATAAGGAGAGGGCTTGAGGTGGTCTGCATTTTGGCAGACACCAGGGCACTGTTGTGTCTTTGTAGTTTAGGTCTTAGTTGAAATTCTTAAGAGTTGAAAAATAACTTTTGCCCAAGAAATCTAATCCTAATTCTCTTATAAATAGCATGTAATTTTGCTAGGGACTAGCAAAAGATAGGCATGGGGGTGTGATGTAAACACGTTTATATCACATAAATCGTCTATTTATGCACATTTTTTGGTATATAGTTGCATCATACATTATAAATATTGCATAACATGCATTATCTTGCATTTAGGTTAGATTGTATAAAGTTTAGGTTATTTTTCTCTTTTTGTGGTCAGGTAATAGGGTGATATTTAATCAGGGCCTCGGATTGAAGATCCAAATGTATGGATTTGATTAGGGCGACGATCGGAGTTCAACGACTCTAAGATTGTCCTGATCGGACTTCCGTAGCATCAGATGCAGTCCGAGAAATATCAAAGGTCAAGAGGCTAGGTGGTGCAAATTAGTACTTCAAATGACAAATCCGATCGTATGGATGGGTTCAAATCGACAATCGTAGCCCAACGACATGAAAAGCGATCCAATCCGACAACTGTAGCACCATCTACATGTTAAAGAAGATGGATGACCAGTATGGTGCCACGTGGCACCATCCTAACCACCCAACACCGGCCCAAGCCTACCGCAGCACCTCTTCATACAATGGCCAAAGCATCTCAGCCATTGGATCTAAATCCAATGGCTAAGATCCTTCCTAGTCATGCCTGCCCATATCTAAGAAGAGAGCTCAAGGGAAGATCTCGACCGTTGGATTGAGATCCAATGGTCGAGAAAGCGCGCAAAGGAGATGAAAATCTGACAAAGTGGCACCCGCAGTGCAGTAGTTGAACGCTTCGCAAGCGAGGGAAGGGTGCAAGTTCGATCCCTGCTCGCCTCAAATTAGCCGCGCAATGATTGTTTGGGCACAATTCGGTCGTTGGACAGAGATTGGGTGGCGGAGAACGTGCGACGTGGTGCCCTCAGATGCGAGGAGCACGAACATGTGATTTGATGCGGCACTACATGCTCCATCGCACGCACAGGTGCGTGGTGAGTGACAAGGAGAGGCACACATTTTAGGCTATCCGATCGCTGATATTGTGCGAATGTGCACATGCGTTGAGTGCAGAGGAGAAGAAGAGGCGGCTGGGTATGCGTACTAAGCCCACGTTTGGGGTCTTTAGTGACGCTTAAATCCATCACTAAGGACCCTAAATTAATGTTTTAAAACATAAAATGACCAAATTACCCTTAATCCCTGCAACTATAAAAGAAGACCCCTACCACTCGAATTCTTCATCCCTTCCTCTGTTCTCTCACCCCCTCAAAGGCTCTACGAGCTTGTCCCAAACCTAGGATGCTCCATTAGAGTTAAAATTAGAATTTTTCCACCTTTTCACCTCCTTCGTGGAGCATCCCACGATTTTCTCACCACCGTTCAGGAAGTGGATCCTGCTGCGACGTCGCCCTGCCCCGTTCTCCGTCGTCCGTTGTAGTTCTCCTTTGTCTCGCATCTCACCACATTCTTCTGGGCACTCCGTCAACGTGGCTCGTCCTCCAAGCAGCCATCGAGGAGGATAATTTCTCACCTCCCTTCTCTTTACTGCTTTTTAGAGTAGATTTATCGCTTTCTAGTTGTAAGATTTCCTGTTTTCTAGTGTAATAAGTACTAATGAACTTGATTTAATGATTATGAAATACCTGTTCACTCTTTCTCTATTTTGTCTTTATTTGTATTATTCTCTCTCTCTCTTCTATTCTTTATTCTTGAAGTAGATAGCTAATGTAGATTCAATTCAACTAGCTAATCTACTTCGTGACAACAAAACAAACGTGATTTTTAATCAAACATTCACCTCCCTGTGTTCGACCTGAAATTCCTTTTGAGTTTCGGTTCAAATTATCTGTTAATGGATTTTTCTCGCAAATTATGCTACAACAACAGGTTTTCAAAACTCAACTCTTTTTATGACGATTTTTTGCCTCGACAGTAGGTCTTTAGGCTACCCCACCTAAGAACAAGTTTGGTTTGATTGTACTGTAAGGCACCTTTCTCTCCTCTATTTTCACTCCTGTTTTTCCATGGATCCTTCCATATCCTACTTGCATTTTGATAAATGCCAGTTTATCATCATTCTTATACCCTAAAACAAATCTAGCTCTTAGGATTTTAACTTCGCAAATGGGTTTTTGGGATGCATTTAGGCATCAATTAGGTTAGGAATGCATTGCATATTTTGTTGTGTTTTTGACATGTTTATTTGAGTGTTAGGGATGAACAGTTAATTAGATCCCTAAAACCTTAGCACTCAAGAAGGCGACTGGTGAAAAGGAAGCTCGTTCCAGCTGGGACTCAACCAAATCCAACTCATCATAGCTGGATACCAGCTCACTTGAGTTAGGGTTAGCTCCATTAAGCTCCATTCAACTCATCTTAGCTGAATGGTAGCTCAGGATAGCTCATCTTAGCTCACCCTAGCTCAAGTTAGCTCAGATCCTGCTCAACTTAGTTGAGTCTAGCTCACCTTAGCTCTAATCAGTTCACTGGGAGCTCTAGCTAGCTCAGCTAAGTTGACTGGAATCTACCTCAGCTTAGGTCCAGCTACTTCCAGCTCCACTCAACTCAAGTCAGCTAAAGATGACTTCATATAGCTCAGGCCAGCTCAAATCCAGCTCCTGGGGACTCCACTTAGCTCAACCTAGTTGAGCTAAGCTATCTTAGCTACTCCAGCTAGCTAGGTCCTCCCTTGGAAAATTAGACCTAGCTCACCTCAGCATATTTCAGCAGAAGCCAACTCACTTTAGCTTGGCTTAGCAGCTAGCAAAGAACATCAACCTAAGCTAACTAAAGCAACTCCCTGCAACTTCCTTTAGTAGCTACCAGCTCCAGTTCAGCTCCAGACATTCGTTCCTTAGCTCCTCTTCCCTAAACCCTAGCTCCATCCCACCTCCTCCTCTACTCAACTTCTAGCTTAGCTAGCTTAGCTTAGCAACATCTTAGCTCCTATTGGTCATCCACCACCTACAACCTAACTAGTCCACTTACTTAAGTCCACTTAGCTCCACCTACTCCTACCTATGTTGGCGCCAACCAACATGCAACCCTTGGCCCCTTAACCACCACCAAAAGTCAACTTATTTTGGCGCCAACTCACCCTTCTAGAAACCCTCTCTTTTGGCACCAAAACACCCCCACATCCTAGCGCTACACATCTCCCTTAAACCCATCTCCACCATCCACCTAACCCCCCTTCTAGAAATCTAAGTTGGCACCAAAGATAAGCACCCTTCCACCACCATAACTACCTCCTAACCACCCTAAGTTGGCGCCAAAATACCCTACAGACATCCCTACAAGTTGGCGCCAACATCCACTATAATCCTAACCCTACGCCTAACCCTATGACCAAATCATTACCCTCCCTTTTAGAACTTAGAGTTTGCGCCAACATCAACCTAACCACACCTAAACCCACCTACCCTACACCCTCTCATTTGGTGCCACCCACCATCCACCATCCACCTCCTAACTACCACCCTATAACCTAATCCTATCCATACAACACATCAACCAACCACTTAACCTTAACCCATATAGAGTTGGCGCCAACTCTACTCCATCCATCATAACTACCACCTAATTCACCCTTCTACCTCCACGCCAACCCTAATCCACCATCCATCCACCAACTTCCATATCCTAGCCATCCATAACACCCCTCTTCCCTTAACCCTAGTCAGCACCAACCTCCACCCCCTCTACTCTATAAAAAGACCTATAACCACCACCATTTCCTTCATCCTTTGGCTTCATATTTTCCACCTTCATCCCACCATATCCACAGCCAAGAGAAGGAGAAGAAGAAGATTAAGGGGACACTTTGTCCCCTTGGTGCCTTCCTCTCCTTCCTTCTCTCTTGTGCCCCCACTGATTATCGGGCCAGATAAGAGTTTAATGTTTCATCGTCGTAGCACACTCCTAAATAGCTCAATCAACAGATAAAATTTATAAACTTAGAATCAAGAAATGAAATCCGAGGTTGAATACAGGGAGCAAATGTTGAACTCACAACATTAATTGCATTCAAAATTAATGAGTACAATTAATTGAGCATTCAAGTAGATATTCAATGAATAATAATCTATTATGTTATTTATTAAATGAAATCCAATGTATCTAGAGATTGCATGGAACAAAAGAAAAGAGTATAAAAAACAATGGTGATTTAGATCACCACTAATCCTCTTAATTAAGCATGCATGTAATCACTCAATCAGAATTCAATTGTAAACTATAGTACTTAAATCATTAGCTAAAATAATGCTTAATTAGATGACAGATTGGTCCATCAGATGGCTTAAAGTGATCAAGGCTCTTAAAGCCTTGTTCTTTTTCTTATCTCTTCTTCAGCTTCTCTTTCTCTTCTTTTCTTTATGCATGAGCCTTCTCCTTCATCTTAGGGCCTTCCCTTTCTTCTTTAAGCATTCTTTCCTTCTTCTTTTTCTCCTTCACAAGCACAAGGGTACCAAGTCCTTCAGCGACTAAGTGTTAGCTGATATAGACACATCTATTTAGGTTAAAATGCCTAACCATGCATGTTCCTAAGCTTAGATTTGCATTTCATATTATAAATATTGCATAGCATGCATCATTCTGCATTTAGAGTAGTTGTATGTATTTTAGGCTAATTAGGTCCTTTTTAGGGTCAAGAGAGAAGAAACTTTATTTCAGGGCCTCGGATGGATGATCTGACCGTATGGATTTGATCAGGACAACGATCAGAGTCTTAACGCCTCTGAAATTGTCTAGATTGGAGTCCCGTAGCATCATATGAAGTTCGAGGAAGATCAACGGCCATGGGGGCAATGCAACAATCGTATGGGCTTCGAATGAAAAATATGATTGTACGGATGGATCCAGAGCGACGATCACAGTTCGGCAATGTGAAAATCAACTTGATCCAAGCATTGTGACACCCTCTGCAACAGGAAGAAGAAGGACGGCTCAGATGGAACCATGTGGCGCCATCCAGGAGGCCCAACATTGGCCAGCAGCAACTGAAGGTGCCCTCTCATCATCTTCACCTCCATTCCCAGTCGTTGGATCTTGATCCAACGATTGAGAAGCCTCCACACCACACTCCTCTTCGTGACTCAAGGGATGGCTTAGCATAGTGGCTAAGCGCCCTCTGCAGATCAAAGGGCACAGGTTTGAGTCCTGTTGAGCCCTCCTTGTCGCTGCAATTGAAATTCAGTCGTCAGATCTCCATTGAGAGACCTTGAACCATCCACGCGGCGCAATCCTGTGGGCCAGATTTGCATACGCGTGTGGTCGGGTATGTTTCGAGTGGTAGAAATCGAGGTTACAAGTAACCCGTTGTCGTAGTTTCAAAACACATCGATCAGATAAAATTTATACCGAAACTCCAACGGAGTCCCAGGTCAAACACAGGGAGGCGACGTTTACTTTATTGAAAATCGCGCTTAGATTCATTTCTTTTTGGTATTTTAGGGTTTTGTT
This sequence comes from Thalassia testudinum, assembly GCA_037157565.1. Classification (NCBI taxonomy): domain Eukaryota; kingdom Viridiplantae; phylum Streptophyta; class Magnoliopsida; order Alismatales; family Hydrocharitaceae; genus Thalassia; species Thalassia testudinum. The sequence continues at coordinate 82,734,569 of JAZHRO010000077.1, forward strand.
ATTTTTTTATATTTTTGAAATAAAAGAACACAAGCAAACATATCACAAGATAGAGATGTGGAACAAATCTGATATATATTACTTCCAAAGTCAATTACAAGAAACTATGAAAGCATATAAAGAGAGGGAGGTGAGAGGAAATCTCCCGAATCGGCTGTTCGGCGAGACTATGGCACCTGACGAAAGCTCGGACGAAGGAGGTGAGAAGCGAGACGACGGAGGTAAGATGCAGGAGGACGTCATGTTGAGGAAAGCTTTAGTGTGGCTTCGGAATAGATGTGAGAAGACAAAGATGATCTGTTATTGGAATGAAGGTGGGAGGACGGCTCCAAGGCGATCTATGAAGGGAGATGGGAAGATGGAGGAGTATTTGGTGGGGCAGAGGCTTACTACACTAATAGGTGCCTTGGGAGCTTGAGAACAAGCTCTAATGGAGCGTTCGTAGGCTTGCTAGAGCTTGGGAGTAGGTGGGAGTAGAGTAGGTAGAGATGGCTTGGAAGGGAGGGGGTGTAGGTCCTTTTATAGTGGAGAAGAGGCAAAAATAGGTATGGGACCATTAGTGACATCCAGGTTGTTGCTGGAAGCATCGCTGTAGGCAGCTCATGCCCGCTCATACTCAAAGTTGGCTTTGCTGGCACATGAAGAATTAGCGAGGGTTGTAAGCGTCGTTGTAAATCCAGCTCATGTGTCACTATAGGTCCAGCTCACACATAGCTGGCACTGTGCTCCTGCCTTGCCGCATGCTCGTGCGCCCACGCGCTGGCGCTGCGCTTTGCTGTGCTATGTGCATGCGCGCTTGCACGCGCGGGCATGCACCGTCGTTACTGTGTGCGTGCATTGGTGGCTTGGGCTGCGCCACGTGGCGCAGTCTGAGCTGTCCATCTTCTTCTTGTTGTAGGGGCCGCTAAAGAGGTCGGATTGAATCGATTTTCGCGCCGTTAGGCTACGATCGTTGACCCGAATCCATCCGCGCAGTTGGATTTGTCAATTGAAGCTTTGAATTATGTCTCCTAGTCCCTTGGTCGTTGATCTTCGTCGGACTGCATATGGTGCTACGGGACTCCAAGCGAGGTGATTTCAGAGGCATTGGACTATGATCGTCGTCTTGATCAGATCCGTACAGTCGGATCGTCAATCCGAGGCTTTGAAATAAATATCCTTCTCTCCAAACCACGAAAAGGATGCAATTAAACTAAATTATATACAACTACTCTAAATGTAGAATGATGCATGCTATGTAATATTTATAACATGAAATGCAAATCTAAGCATAAGAACATGCATAAATAGGCATTTTACCTTCAATAAATGTGTTTACATCAGCATGCGATCACGCGAAATCACTCGCGTGAATAAACGTGGTCATGATTTTTAGACGTCTGCTGGCGTTGTCAATCATCCAATGCTGATCCAGCGGTGCACGTGCATCTCCTCAACGCCAGCGGGTGCGCCTTCAAAGGGGCACGATTAGTGGGCACAGCTGAGCCCTCAGATCTCAATCCAACGGCTATGCCTCCTCCAGCAGATTCCAGCGGGGACATAGCATGAGCGCCAACAAGCTTTAGCGACATTTGGGGGATTGGCTGGCGAGGATCTACAATGATGCCTTTGATGTCACTGAATGCCCTCTACACAAATTTCCCTCTTCCCTTCACTATAAAAGGAACCCTACACCTCCCCTTCTTCATCTCTTCCTTTCTTCCTTTCATCACCTCCAAGGCTTTAGAGAGAGCTTGTCCCAAGCCTGGGATGCTCCTTTAGAGTAGAAAAGAAAATAGTTTTCCCACCTCTCATCCCCATTCATGGAGCATCCTGTGGCCATCCTCTCACCACCCTTTGGGAAGAAGATCCTCGCCGTGATGTCGTCTTGCCCCATTCTCTATCCTCCAGCTACGTCCTCCTTCATCCCTCTCCTCACCACCTTCCTCCAGGCAACGTCAGAGCGAGTCATCCTCGGAGTGACTGTTGAGGGGGATTCTCTCACCTCTTTCTATGTGTATTGCTTTCATAGTGTAATCTTTCCTGCTTTCCTAGTTGTAACAAATGTTTGATTCAGAAATATATGTGATTCTCTCTCTTTCTCTTATATTTTGCAAGTAGATTAGTTAGATAAGCAATTGTCGATCTAATTTCTTGCCCTATTAAAAATATCAAAAGAATTAGAAAAGACAAGAATGACAAAAACAAATAAAAGCGAAACGCAGATTTTCAAAACAAAATGTTTGCCTCCCCGTGTTTGACCTGGGACTCACTTTTCGAGTTTCGGTTATAAATTTTATCTGATCGACGGATTTTCTCACGAATCGAACTACGACGATGAGTTTTCCAAAATCCAACCTTTGCACGTGCGAATCCTTCGTCGTCATTTTGGCACCATTGTTGAGGAGGCAATGCTCTTTGGTTTCTTCATGGTTTCCCACATTACTTACATATTTTTCTAACCTATCTTTCTTCTTCGATTAATTATCTTGTAGGAACCCGATCAAGGAGCCGAAGGCGGTAGATTGGAGTAAAGTGTGGGTAGAGACACTTGTAAGTTTTCAACCACTTCCCTACCCACTAGATCATTTTGCCACATTAATAACCAAGACCTAATCTACTTAGGTGTTTTCATAAACCCTAGGATAGAAATTGTTTGTCTTGTTTGCCACTTCACTCACCTCGCCATCCACATAAATAAAAATAAAAAATAAAAAAATTTACCTGATTGTGGGATTTCCTGAAAGAGACACACATTAACACCCACAACTCTCGACTTTAGGTGCACCATTCCACTTTGATTCTATCACTTAACCGGGATCTAACCTGTGGACCTGGTACACTTTAACTCAATACACATAAGTGAGTAGAAATCTGAATAGGTTAAACATCTGTATGCCTTAACTAAGTGGTGCAACATGCCAATTGATTGAGCTATTTGGGCCGCACCATTGAAGATAAAAGTCATTCCTCAGTAGCTTGCCACTTAAGGTTAATCTTTAGGGCTGAACCAGGCACTCCACATTCATTTTTTTGATTTCTAAAGGAATATATCATCACCAGTGCTTTCAAAACTTGGAGTATTCTCGTGAACTCGATTGAATACACCTAAAATTATACCCTAAAAGCTACTAAATAAGGTTAAACCCTAAAAGACACATCATCAAATAACCTTGTTTGCAAACCCTGGTTGTGCACGCACGCATGCACATTTGAATTGATTATTAAGGGCACAACCCATCTAAAGGGTCCATCAGATTCGAAGAGCACAATCACCCTAAGCTTAATTAAAACTGAGTAGACGTTGGCCTTAAGGATTGATTTGCTTTTCGGGGCTCAGATTGAGATTTTTTTTTCTATTAATCTCCTTCTACTGGTCCATCTGATGTCTAGCTAGGGGAGTAGCGTCAAATGATCGGGACTAGGGGGTACACTAGGAATCGAAGGCGCAAGCCAAAGCAAGAACCTTCTCCCCAGTCCCTCACTCTAAGTGGTTGGATTGACTGGATAGAAGTAGACCAAATCATTTATAATTTCAAGCCGGGTCCTGGGAGTCTGTAGGTCTTTAGGCTAACCCACTTAAGGACAAGGTTGATTGCTTGTATTGCAGGGCTCATTTCTCTCTTCTGATTTCCCTCCTATTCTACCATGTATCCTTCCACATTTTATACGCATTTCCCATCCTACCATGCTACCAACACTTATCCCCAAGATGATTACTATCCCGACTTGACCAATGACTACCCATCTCCTAGCCGGGACAACTTTGATTGGGGATATGAATCCAGACCTCAGTGTCAAGGGCCTAACCTTAGACAACAAGACTATGATTACTGTCCTTCCCAAGGCTATAATGATTATAGATCTCTACCCTTTGATGATCAACCTAACCCAATCTATAATCAAGAATGATATGTTGACTATAACACCTACCCTCCCCAGTATTCCACTGAATATAGGTCACCACCATTCTTTGAACAACCCAAGATGACCTACTATCAGGGACGAACTTGAGAACCTCAATATCTTGACTCCCCTAGAATGAACCCAAACCCACGCAACCCTGAACCAAACCATTCGGTTCGAGTGAACCAAGTCCAAGACAAGGTATTGGTTAACTTGAGGAACACCATCCAATCTTTAGAAGCTCAGCTAATACCATGCACTGAAGCATTAGAGCCTATGATCAAAATGATTGATGAACCTAATAGTTCTCTATTGGATTTGCTCTAAAATGTTAGGGATAGGGGCCTGGGTGAGTTTCTACTTGGGAAATTGTCGAGGTTGAGGATGAAATTTGTGATTGCCCTAGTCCAATCTTGGGATGATTCTCAAGATGAACCCCCTTCAGGAGAGCCTATGTCTGAACCTGCTCAGGCGCCTGTCGGGGGGATACATTTTCTGAGATCGGGGATGACCAGGTTGGGCTAGAGCAACCCATTGAGGATGAACTGATTTATTCACCTGAGATCCCTGAGCCAGGGAGTGAGGAAAAATATGTCTCTTTGAACTAGGAAATGACAATCGATTTTTAGACATATATAAATGAGGATCATGAATTCTTTGACTCTGAGGGTGAAGAATCTCTCAATGAAGTCTCACTTGAGCATAAGGAAGATGATTTTAGTGAGACAAACAGGCTTGAGGAATCTGATGAACCATTTGATAGCCTAGTCATTGAAGAGTATGTTCATGTTGGGGCTAACTTGGATGATTTGAATCCTAATGATTCAATCAGTAACCCCATTCCTCAACCACACCCTAAGGATTTGAATGATGATATTTTTGAGATCACCGGACTCAAGTCAATCCTGATTCAACCACAATTATTGGACTTGGGTACTTTAGATGGGGTGTACAATGATTTGGTGGTCTCGAAAACATTGATTTTAGTGGGTAGAAATGTGGAAATGAAAATTTGGGAAGCTACTTCTGAGGGAATTATGATTTTGGATCTAAGGGTTTTGATTGACCTAAAACCACCAGCTTTTTACTAGGACCCTTATGATATCTTTGATGTGCGACTCAAGCTTGGAATAATTAACTATCTTCTTGAGCTGAACGTTAAGTGGACATCCGAACCTATTGAACCATCTCTACCCTTTGTCCGACACTTTGTCCTTGGGTTGCATACCACCAAACCGTAGGCCCGGCCTCACAAATACAATAATCTCCAGTTTTGGGTGATTTTCATCTAGATCCTGAGAACCACTCGACCCTGGGGCATGGGTTTGCATCACATTCTGGTCCACATCTGTGGACGTCTTTATGTAGGTCACAAAATCAATCTTCTTATTCTAATTTTGACCTGCACTTCTAAACTTTTAATGTCTTCTTTACTTGTGAACCATGGCTAGCTGAAGGCAATAAACTTAGCAAATGTGTACATTCCACGTTCTCTGTGGAGCTGACCGGATTTTCATGAAATTCAAGTGATATTATATTTACTCCGCCCTTTTCATATCTTTGTTTTTATAATGAGGACATTGCATCATTTAGGCATGGGGGGTGGATACTTTATCCTAAAATCATTTTGTTAACTCCGTAGAAGTTCTTTTAGTTTCTTTTTTCTTTTTTTAATGAAAACTCAAAAAGACAAAAAAAAAGAATTAGGAGAAGAGAACTTAGGCATTAGGCGTTATGAACTTTAGGAAATGATACGAGAGGACCTAAACACTTAAAACTCTTCAGGTCTTCGAGCTTAATTAGCCTGGGTGTCCACTCGAATGTAGACTTAGTCTCAAGTCCTTGCCAGGTAATTCTATTTTAAATTGGTTAATAAATTTGGGTGATAAGTATATGACTTATCAACCCGCCCTCTGATTTGAGGGGACTTTGAGCCTAAGCATCTACATACTGTTTGCACTGACTCACTTTTCGGTGGTTTCTTCAGAAATTGGGTGGCTAATGAACCATCTAGGGTGATATGGTTGGCAAGTTGTTGGTGGCAACAGTTCATCGGTCGGTTGTCCAGAGCCCAGCCACACGACCATTTTCTTCGTACTGCCTTTAGGTAAATCTTAGATCAGGGAAGCCATCTACTTAAAAAAAAAAAGAAGAAAAAGGAGAAAATAAAAAAATAAACAAATAAAACAACACTTTACCGTACGAGTATTGCTGGCAAGTTACCGTGGGTAACAGCCCATTGGCCGATTGTTCAGAGTCCAGCTCACAAAAATTCATAATAATTCCCAAAACACTTAGTAAAGAAGCGGGGAAGTAGACTAACCGGGGAGATATACACTAGGTTTTTCCTTGTGTTGACCCCATAAATAAAAGTAGGGAGAAAGTTACCGTTTGAAAAGATAATCCTCTAGGCAAGGTCACCTAGGGTCGTAGAAATCCGAAGTCCATTTTAACGGTCACCTAGTGAGTCTTTCACTCTTTTCACTAGATGCTTAGCATTTAGAGTCCTTTTCGAGTCGTAGGTGTGTTGGGTAGCCATAAAAAGTTATCCTGAAACTCTCAAACTCCAAAAGTCCAAAAAAATTAGAAAAGAAGAAAAAACAAAAAAAAAAGTATCTTCCCTTTTCAAATAAGGCGAGGACTTGGGCGATTTGCATTCTGGTAGACATTCGGATACTGTTGAGTCTTCGTAGTTTAGGACCATAGTTGAAATTTGCTATTGTCAATAAACAACTTAGGCCTAAGCGATTGAGTCCTAATTCTGTTTTTATATATAGCATGTAGTTTAATTTTGCTAGGGACTAGCAAAAGATAGGCATAAGGGTATGATATAAACACATCTATTTAGGTTAAAATGCCTAATCATGCATGTTCCTAGGCTTAGATTTGCATTTCATATTATAAATATTGCATAGCATGCATCATTCTGCATTTAGAGTAGTTGTATGTATTTTAGGTTAATTAGGTCCTTTTTTTGGTCAGGAGAGAAGAAGATTTATTTCAGGACCTCGGTTGGACGATCGGACTGTATGGATCTGATTAGGAGAACAATTAGAGCCTTAACACCTCCAAAATTGTCTAGATCGGAGTCTCATAGCATCATATGAAGTCCGAGGAAGATCAACGGCTAGGGGGCAATGCAACATCCATATGAGCTTTGGATGAAAAATCCAACCAAATGGATGGATCCGGAGCGACGATCGCAGTATGGCAATGCAAAAATCAACTAGATCCAAGCACTATGACACCCTCTGTAACAGAAAGAAGATGGATGCCCAGATGGTGCCATGTGGCACCATTCAGACAGCCCAACACCGACCAGTGATGAGAAGCTCATCATGGTCTCTAATTGCCCCTAATTAACTAGTCTTCTTTGTTAATTAGCTAGAAACATGTAAATATATGGGTTAATTATTAAATAAGGGATAAATAGTAAATGACCTTAAAATAAGTTTAAAATGCTATATTATCATCCAATTAGTATTATTAATAATTTAATTAATAATTGGACTCGAAATATTATCAGTAATTTATCTAATTAATGTGTTAACTAACTTAAGAATAATATATACCTAAGTATGTAATAACTTAAGTAACATTACTTAATTAAATAAATTAATCTAAAAAGGTCAAAAATTTAAATTCAAGGTCTAAATATAATAATTGTCTTATTTATAATCGTATATAAAAAGTTGAAAAAGATTTAAATTAAAAGAAACCTTGAAAACCTGAGTTTACATTTTAGTCCTTATATTTTATTTCAATCGGGTCCTTATTATTCATTTAGGTCCTCAACTTTCACTACGAACAAGTCCCTGAAACTTCTTCTTCTTCTTTCCTTCTTTAGCCTTCTGGAAGGCTGACGACAGGAGGTGCGTCCACCGTCTGATCACTGCACATTCGATGTCATTTCTTCTTCTCCGAGCTCCTGGAGCTTATGCTCAGATCTCCTTTTCATCCACCGGTCTAGATGAAGCTGAAATCCCATTATAGGGTTGGAGATAACCTCACTGGCGTCGGAGAAGACGCCGGTGGTTACCCCACTCCTAGCCTCTTCTCCGTCCAGATTCAACCTCCATCTCAGTCGCCGCCACCTATAAATACCCCTCCACACCCTCAGTTTTCACCAAGTTAGCTCCCTTCCCTCTTCTTCACTGAGCTAACCGATAGGCTATTCTCTCTAAACTCCGGCGACCTTCCTCCACTTCATCTGTCTTCCTCCATCCATCTTTGATCGCTCTGGATCTCCGCCAAAGTCAGCCGAGTCTTCTGATGCAGTGCTGACTAGGAGTTCCTTTGCTTCACCTCACAAACACCCGCCAGACTTCTTTCGCCAACCCTCTGATTTCCTCCTCCATTATGAGCCATCGACAGAACTCTCCTACCTCCTTCGTCCAGGTAACAGTAGGTTAGGTAAGTAGCTTAGTTAGGATAGTTAGTTAGGTAGATTAGATAGTGTAATGCTAGATTTCGCATTCATCTTCCTTAGCTCCGGCGAGCTCCTTGAGCTTGTCAGGAGAAATTTCTTGTCTTTTTAAGTCATCGATCACCTTCTCACACCTTTCATGAACATTTCTATTGTCTTTAATCACTGAATTGATCATTTAATTGCCTAAACCACCTCCATCAATTGCTCCTGCTGTCCATGGCAGCAGTAGTTGAGCTTATTCCACCTTCACTGGGTTCTTCCACCACTTATCCATCGCCTAAGGGCCCTAATCCTCACTCTAATTTAAATAATTACCCTCTATAACTTAAACGTCCAATTTTAATTTAAGATCCTGAGCTCGCTGTCCATGGCGGCTCAGGAGGAGTTGAAATCATTAATTATTCATCTAAATACCATCGCAAATGCATTTTGACTTGTTTTCTCCACCCAATTGAGTGGGAAAACAGGTCCTGAGCCTATATACATTTAAATCTTGTTTACTGTGAATTCATTGATTAATCTTCACTTTAATGGACAATTGACGAAATTAATGTGTTCCTGAGGTTCCTTGTGACCTCAGGAAGCTTTTTAAATCATTAATGGCACAATTTCACATTATTTGCACAATTTAGCCTTTTTCTGGACTCACCGGAGCTCCAGTGAGTCAAACAAGCTCTTCAGCCTGCAGAACTCAGTGTGAAGCTCCAGATCATCGATTTGAAGTTCACTGATCATGCTGAGGTAGTTTATTTGAGGTTTTAGTGTCTGGAGTTTCTGTTAGACCCTTGTCTTCTCCAACTCTGGCAGAGTTGGAGATGTCTGATAGTTAGGGTTTCAATCTCATTTAAATGGTTTAAAAGCTTTAGAGACTTACCTTGAGACATTTCCATGATTAAATCACTGTGATAAGCTTTGATTTATTATGACGAACAAACTCCTTTAGAAGCTCAGGCGATAGGCCTGGAACCCTAGGAATCCTAACTAAAACATCATTCTAAGGGTTTGAATCTGTTCCTGAAGTTAAAGAGAAGATGTTTAAGGCTTTAATTTCATCTGAAATGATTAAATTCAAAAAGTCAAAATTTGAGGTTTCATAGTCAACCTTGAGTCTGATCCTTGGATTTGGATTCAAACAGATAAATTGAGGAGTTCAAACTATTGTTGAGATGTTTGTAAACAATTCAGATGAGATTTGGATGAGCTCTGATCAACTTTTTGGTAGAAATTGAATTCTGTTAGTTTGGGTTGTTTTGAACCCAAACTGGCGACAGTAGCTTTGTGATGAGATTTTAATGAATAATCTGCCCATATGGATTCTTAACAACCTCTAGAGGTTGTTTGAATTGATTCAATAGGACTTTATCTATCTGTTGGACCTTTTAGAACTTAAATTGAAGTTCTGAAGCTCCCTGGAGAAGCTTTTAGCTTCTACACCTTTCCTAAAGCTCCTTAGAGCTCATTTCCTTTGCCAACAGCCGTGGAATCATCTCTTGAGCCTCTTCAATACCTCATCTGGAAGTCAAAGTCCTTCTGTAGACCTTAGAGTTGAAAATTCCACTCTGCAGGTCAAAATAGCCGTAGTCAACCTAGGACCTTCGCCCTTCAAGTCGAAGAGCTAAACCTCCCCTGAGTATCAAAATGATACTCCAATCTTGTAGAACATCTTAAGATCTTTCCAGCAAGCTTTTATTTGCTTGGAACGGAGCTCTGAGCTGGCTGGAATTGACATTTGAAGTTCGGACTGGGAGGGGGAAACTTAGTCCCACCTCGGTAGAACTGGAGCGGCCGCACGGGTATAAAACTGATTTGTGTTAAGGGCATATTAGTCGATAGTGCACGGCTGTTGAATGTATACGAATCGCTACGCTAACGTGTTTGGTTTTGGAAAACCTGTCGCTGTAGTTCGAAAGCGAAGAATTCATGTTCAACAAATAAAATTTATACCGAAATTAAAATTCCGGGTCGAACACAGGGAGGCAAACGTTTGATTTAAAAACTACGCGTTTCTTTTTATTTGTCACAGAATAATTCAATTTAAAACTATCTAATTATTTACAATAAATAGAAGAGAGAGAGAGAGTAAGAGAGAAAGATAATATTACACAGAGAAATCAAAATGAGATGTAGAATAAACAAGGAATTTTTCATTCAGGAGATTGTTCATTACAACTAGAAAGCATAAAACAATTACTCTAGAAAGCGATAAATTTACTCTAGAAAGCATTAAAAGAATGGAGGGAGAAATGTCCTCCTCGACAATTGCTTGGAGGACGAACAAAACTACACTAGAAAGCAGTAAATCTATACTAGAAAGCAGTAAAAAGAATAGGGAGAGAGAAATCCTCCTCGAAGATTACTTGGAGGAAGAGTCTAACGGGACGACGCCTGGATGAAGGAGAACGAAGCAGGACGAAGAAGAAGAACGGGAACGAAGCAGCACGCCGTCGTCGTCGCGGGATCCACTTCAGAAGGGGAACGAAAAGTGGACTTTATCTCGCGAGAAGCATCCCGGGTGTGGGACAAGCTTCTCTTGAGCTTTGGAGGGGTAGAGAGGAGAAGGAAGGGATGAGAATTTCATATGGAGGGGGTCTCCTTTTATAGTTGCAAGGAGTGGGGGCAAAATGGACATTACAACTTCAAAATAATAAAAGAGGGGTCTTTAGTGACCAATAAATCCGTCATTAAAGCCCCGACGTGGGCGTAGCTTCTGCGCCCATGCACGCCGCTTCAGCTGCCCACGCACCCAACGTACACGCACGTCCAGCGATCCTCAGCCGTCCGATCGCGAGATCGGACGGCTTAAGTCGCGCTTTCTCCTGCTGCATTGCACGTCCGCCCGCGCATCCGATTGCGAGTCTGCGCCACGCGTTCAATCGCGCGTCGGTGCTATTGGGCACACGCGGCCGTTGGATTGCGATCTGACGGTTGATGAAGGCACGCCCGCTCGCCTCAAAAATCACTTGGCAGGGCTCGAATGCGCGCCAGCGCCTCGCGATAAGGCGCTGGACTGCTGCGCTGCTTCGCCCAAAAGGTCGCGCGGACGACTTAAAGAGCCGCGTCCACAGCCGTTGGATCGAGATCCAACGGCGGAGAGGGGGCGGGTGCGCGGTCTTCATAGAATGCAAGCGGTTGTTTGGGCGGCTGAGATGGCGCCACGTGGAGCCATCTTGGCCGTCCATCTTCTGGAAGTTGTAGATGGTGCCACGGATGTCGGATTGACTCGATTTTTGTGTCGTTGGGCTGCGATCGTCAATCCGAATTCATCCGTGTGGTCGGATTTGTCATCTGAAGTGCAGATTTACACCATCCTGGCCCTTGATCTTCTAGGGTTCCTGGGTCACTATCTGATGCTACGGATGCCTGATTAGGGAGATCTTGGAGTCGTTGAACTCCAATCGTCACCCTGATCACATCCATACGGTTGGATCTTTGATTCGAGGCCCCGATAAAATGTTTGCCCTGTCCAAGCACATAAAAGGAGACAATTAACCTCCATTTTATTCAAACTACTCTAAATGCAAGATGATGCATGTTATGCAATATTTATATCATGAAATGCAATCCTATGCTTAAGAACATGCAAAAATAGACATTTTAAGTAGTGTAAATGTGTTTACATCATACCCCCATGCCTATCTTTTGCTAGTCCCTAGCAAAAACTATATGCTATTTATAAAAGAATTAGGTTGGATTATTTGGACTTGAGTTATTTTCAATCATTAAGAAATTGTCTACTTAGGAACTAAACTATCAAAGACACAACAGTGCCCGGGTATCAGCCAAAATGCAGACTGCCTCAAGCCCTCGTCTTATTCAAAGAAAAATTTCTTTTTCTCTTTTTAATCTTTTCTAATTTTTTTGGATTTTCAAATTTTAGGGTTTAAGAGTGGCTTTCTACGGCCATTCAACTCACCCAAGATTTGATGAGAATCCTAAGTTTTAAGCATCTTATTGTGATTGTGATAGACTCGTTGACCGGCAATTAAAACAGATTTTGGATTTCTATGCCTCTAGGTGACCTCAAAAAGAATTCTGCCTAAAAGTGTATCTTTACAACCGGTAGCTTTCTCCCTACTTTTAATTTTTTTACGGGGTCAACATAAGGGTGAATCCAGTGTATATCTCCCCAGTTTATTCTACTTCTCCGCTTGTTCCTAAGTATTTTGGGAATTTTTAGTGCATTTTTTGAGCTGGGTTCTGGACAACCGGTTAATGAGCTGTTACCACCGACAACTTGCCAGCCATACTCGTGCGGTGAAGTGTGGCTTATTTCTTTTTGTTCTTTTCTCCTTTTTTTTTGATTTTTTTTTTTTTAAGTAGGTGGCTTCCCTGGTCTAAGATTTACCTAAAGGCAGCAAAAAGAGAAAGGTCCAATGACTGGACTCTGGATAACCTACCTATGGGCTGTTACCCACGATAACTTGCCAACCATATCACCCTAGAAGGTTCATTAGTTACCCAATTTCTGTTAGAATCGCCGAACAACGAGTTAGTGCAAAGAAAGTGTGTAGATGCTTAAGACTCAAAATTCCCTCAAATCAGAGGGCGGGTTGATAAGTCGTGTACTTATCACCCAAACTTTATTTACTCTAATTAAAATAAAATTCAAGTTGGCGAGAACTCGAAAAATAAATCCACATTTTAGTGGATACATGGGCTGATTAAGTTCAAAGACCTGAAGGGTCTTTGTGTTCAGATCTTAATGTAGTTTTTCCTAAGATTGTAAATTTTCTTAAACCCAAATTCTCTTTCCTAATTTCGATTCTTTTATAATCAAAATAAAACAAATCTACGGAGTTGACGAATGAATTCAGAGATAAATATCCACCCCCCCATGCCTATTTAATGCAATGTCCTCATTGTATTAAAAAGACATAAAACAGAGTGGAAAAGCGAAGAAAGCACCTGAATTGCGTGAATGTCAGGTCCGCTCCGAGATAAAAAATAAAAAAGAACTGTATATGTGCTGAGTTTAGTGCCTTCAGCTTGGCACACTATACAAGGAAAAGAAATGAAGAATTCACAAGTGCAGGTCAGAATTAGAATAAATAGAAGAATCCTCCGACCTGTCAACAGAGGTCCACAGATGTGGACCAGATTGTGGTGTAGACCCACACCCCATAATCGAGAATATCTTATGTTCTGGATAAAAATTACCCAAAACCTAAAATCAGAATGCAAGCGGGGTCGGGCCTGCGATTTATAAGGATGCAACCCAAGACCAAAAAGTCGGGTTACAGAGAATTGAAGCTCAAAAGGATAATCGTTGAATGTGTGCTTGAGTTGAACATCCTTGAAACAAATGTCGTAAGGGTTCTGATTTGATGGTTTAAGCTTAAAAGGAACCCTTCGACTCAATCTTCTATTTCCTCCAAAATTAACTTCCCAAATCAGAACTTCCCAGCTCCTATCCTCCTCATTCAGCATATCAAATTCCAGGACCTCTTGTATATTCATCACCCCGTCTGAAATCTCCAAGTCTAAATGATGTGGCAGAATCAAAATTGACTTGGTTCTAATTATCTTAGAATTAGAATAATTAATAAGCTCAATAGGGTGTAACTGATAATCGGGGCATTGAATTGATTCCTCCAGAAAATGCGATTCTGGATCCGTAATGTGTGCACTAATAAGATTAGTGTCCTCAGTTATTGGGCTATCAAATGATCTATCAGATTCCTCAGGCCCAATCGTCTCATAGAAATCATTTTCAGAAAACTCGCGTGAGACTTCGTAACTTGAATCTTCACCATCAGGATCCGTATCAATGTATGTCCCAAAATCATTTGTCACTTTCTGTTCCAAGGAGACATACGTTTCCTCGTAACCCGGCTTAGGGATCTCAGGTGAAGAAATCAGATCATCCTTAATTTGTTGTTTTAATTCAATCTGGTCAGCCTCGTAACATGTGTCCCCCCCAATAGGTGACTGAGTGGGTTCTGTCATTGGCTTTCCTGAAGAGGGTTCATCCTGGGAATTATTCCAAGATTGAATCAAAGCAACCATGAATCTCATCCTTAATTTCGCTAATTTCCCAAGTAGAAACTCACCCGGGTTCTTATCCTTAACATCCTGGAGCCAATCCAACAAAGACTTATTCAAATCATCAATCATTTCAATTAGGGGCTCCAATCTCTCAATGCAAGATATTGGCTGAACTTCTAAAGATTGTATGATATTCCTCAAGTTAGCCAGAACCTTATCTTGAACCTGGTTAACCTGAACCAAATAAGTTGGTTCAGGGTTGGGCTGGTTTGGGCTCAATGAAGGGGAATTAACGAATTGAGATTCGTTATACCCTTCCTGATAATAGGTCATTTCAGATTGTTGAAAAGAAGGTGATGACCTAGAGGCAGTGAAATCAGAGGATGGGTAAGGATCGGTGTGTCCTTCTTGATTGTAGATCGTATTAGGTTGTGCATGAAAGGAAGATGATCTATAATCAATGTAGCTCTGAGAAGGATAGAAATCAGAATCAAAGTGTTCAGGGTTAGACCCTAAACACAGGGGTCCGAAATTGTATCCCCAATCCGAATTATCCCAACTGACTGATGGTTGATTACAATATGAGTTGGGATAATCGTCATGTTGAGGATAATTCACAACAGGAGGGAAAGAGCAGGAATGCGTGAAATATGTGGAAGGATTCATGAGACACGGGAGGAAGAAAGGTATCCTGCAATACAAACAATCAAACTTGTCCTTAAATGGGTTAGCCTACAGACCTACAGACTCCCAAAACCCGTCTTGAGATAAAGGAATGATTTGATCTACTTCTGTCTGTTCAATCCAACCAGTTAGAAGGAGGGACTGGGGAGAAGGTTCTTCCTTCGGCTTGCGCCTCCGGCTCCTAGTGTACCCCCCAGCCATGATCGTTTGACTCTGCTCCCCTAGCTAGACATCAGATTGAACAGTAGAAACAGACTAATCGAAAATAATCTCATTCTAGGTTCTGAAGAGCGAGTCCAATCCTTAAGGCCAACGTCTACTCTGTTTTATTTAGGGCTAGGTTTGAATGTGCTTTGGAATGTGATGGGTCCTTTAAATAGGTTGTGCCCTTAATGATTGATTGATTTGTGTGTGCGTGCACAACCAGTGGTTTTCAAGCAAGATTGTTTTTGATGTGGTGAATTTTAAGGTTCAAATCTTGCTTAGTAGCTTTTAGGATTCAACTTTAGGTATTCTTAAACAAGTTTCATTAGCACACCAAGTTTTACAAGCACGGGTGAAATGTTTTCCTCTGAAGCTTAAAAAGAATGTGGAGTGCCTGGTAAATCCCTAAGAGTTGAAACTAATTGGTAGCTACTTGATGAGTTGATTTTAATTGAAGTGGTGCGGCCCAAACAACTCAAACAATTGGCCACATATGCACCACTAAGTTAGGCAGACAAGGATGGTTAACCTAGAATGATTTCTACTCTTTTACGTGTTGCTTTATGTGTACCAGTTCCACAGATTAGAACCTGGTTGAGTAGAAACAAATCAATTAGGTTAAGTGCCTTTAAATGTGGGTGTATGTTGTGTGTTTGTTGAAAATTATCCCACAAAATTATCTCTCTCTTTTTTTTTTATGAATGAGGGTGGAATGAATGTGAGTGAAAATCCAAACAACCAAACTATTCCTAGGATTTATGCAAACACCTAGGTTAATTGGGATTTGGATTTAATGTGGCGAATGAAATCTATGGAGGGGGAAAGAATGGGTGATAACTTACAAAACCTTCCACAGCACTTTACTCCAATCTACCGCTTTTGCTCATCTCAAAAGAGTACCTGCAATTACAATAAGAAAGGAGAAAAGTGAGGTAAATGATTTGTAAGTTACAAAACGCGAAGAGAAATCAAAGAGTGTCACCTCCCCGGCAACGGTGCCAAAATATTGAACGTATACGAATCGCTACGCTAACGTGTTTGGTTTTGGAAAACCTGTCGTTGTAGTTCGAAAGCAAAGAATTCGTGTTCAACAAATAAAATTTATACCAAAATTAAAATTTCGGGTCGAATACAGGGAGGCGGACGTTTGATTTAAAAACTATGCGTTTCTTTTTATTTGTCACAGAATAATTCAATTTAAAACTATCTAATTATTTACAATAAATAGAAGAGAGAGAGAGTAAGAGAGAAAGAGAATATTACACAGAGAAATCAAAATGAGATGTAGAATAAACAATGAATTTTTCATTGAGGAGATTGTTCATTACAAATAAAAAGCATAAAACAATTACTCTAGAAAGTGATAAATTTACTCTAGAAAGCATTAAAAGAATGGAGGGAGAAATGTCCTCCTCGACGATTGCTTGGAGGACGAACAAAACTACACTAGAAAGCAGTAAATCTATACTAAAAAGCAGTAAAAAGAATAGGGAGAGAGAAATCCTCCTCGACGGTTGCTTGGAGGATGAGCCGGACGGGACGACGCCTAGACGAAGGAGAACGAAGTAGGACGAAGGAGGATGAAGCAGAAGAACGGGAACGAAGCAGCACGCCATCGTCGTCGCGGGATCCACTTCCGAAGGGGAACGAAAATTGGACTTTATCTCGCGAGAAGCATCTCGGGTGTGGGACAAGCTTCTCTTGAGCTTTGGAGGGGTAGAGAGGAGAAGGAAGGGATGATAATTTCGTATGGAGGGGGTCTCCTTTTATAGTTGCAAGGAGTGGGGGCAAAATGGACATTACAACTTCAAAATAATAAAAGAGGGGTCTTTAGTGACCGATAAATCCGTCATTAAAGCCCCAACGTGGGTGTAGCTTCTGCGCCCACGCACGCCGCTTCAGCTGCCCACGCACCCAACGTACACGCACGTCCAGTGATCCTCGCGATCGGACGGCTTAAGTCGCGCCTTCTCCCGCTGCATTGCGCGTCCGCACCGCGCGTTCAATCGCGCGTTGGCGCTATTGGGCATGCGTGGCCGTTGGATTGCGATCTGACGGTTGATGAAGGCACGCTCGCTCGCCTCAGAAATCGCTTGGCGGAGCTCGAATGCGCGCCAGCGCCTCGCGATAAGGCGCTGGATTGCTGCGCTGCCTCGCCCAAAAGGTCGCGCGGACGACTTTAAAGAGTCGCGTCCACCGCCGTTGGATCGAGATCCAACGACGGAGAGGGGGCGGGTGCGCGGTCTTCATAGAATGCAAGCGGCCATTTGGGCAGCTGAGATGGCACCACGTGGAGCCATCTTGGCTGTCCATCTTCTGGAAGTTGTAGATGGTGCCACGGATGTCGGATTGACTCGATTTTTGTGTCGTTGGGCTGCGATCGTCAATCCGAATTCATCCGTGCGGTCGGATTTATCATCTGAAGTGCAGATTTATACCATCCTAGCCCTTGATCTTCTAGGGTTCTTGGGTCACTATCTGATGCTACGGATGCCTGATTAGGGCGATCTTGGAGTCGTTGAACTCCAATCGTCGCCCTGATCACATCCATACGGTTGGATCTTTGATCCGAGGCCCCGATAAAATGTTTGCCCTGTCCAAGCACATAAAAGGAGACAATTAACCTCCATTTTATTCAAACTACTCTAAATGCAAGATGATGCATGCTATGCAATATTTATATCATGAAATGTAATCCTATGTTTAGGAACATGCAAAAATAGACATTTTAAGTAGTGTAAATGTGTTTACATCAACGGCGCAAGGAAACGAACATGAGCATTGGGTGTGTGTGTGGGTGCGTGCAGTGCACGTGCTCGGGATGTGTGCGCCTGTGGGCATGCGAGTGTGGGCCTGTGAGGGCGTGTGCATGGGCATGGGAGGCCGTGAGCCAGATGGGCTCAAGACTATGCGAACTGGAAATAAATTGAAACTAAATAAAACCAGGCTTGGACCTAGTAGTGTTTGGTCCCACTCTGAGAAGGGTGCTGTGTATCCTCGACCGGTCTAAGTTGCTAATCAAAAATCTAATTTTTGGTTCAAAGAGTTAGACCGGTTCGGTTCAGAAGGTCTGCAAGGGTTTAGAAGGGATGCTAAGGTTCAGAAGAGAAAGAGAAGAAGCAAAGGAAAGAAAGAGAAGGAGAAGAAAGAGAGACCTAGTAAGGAGAAGAAAGGTAAACAGGCACAAGAGATAAAGAGAACAGGCAGAGTAAGAAAGAAAGAAAAGAAAGAAGAGAAGACTTGTATAAGAGGAGCTCGAGAAAGATTAAGGAAAAGATTAAGAAGAAGATTAAGAGATAAGAAAAGAGAAAAGAGAGAGAGAGATAAAGAAGAAGAGAAAGAAAGAGGCTGAAGACAAAGGAGAAATTCATGGTTTAATTTCTTGCATATTATTCATTCCTTTTGAGCTTAATATTGTAATAAGGCATATTTTCATTAGAAATACTTTCTCTTGCCTTAATCTCTTGTAAATAAAAAGAAATAAACATGTTTACTTGTTTGAAAAAGAAGATCATTTGTGTAAATATGTTTTCTTATGGAATTTTGCATATTCTTCTAATTTGAAACCCTTAAGCAAAATTCATGTTCTTAAAGTAATTTAATTATACTTTTCATAAGTAGCTTAGATTTAATGGTGAATTCTAATTAAGTTATGCCTCCCAGTGAACGACCTGGACTCAACCAGTTAAAAGAAATAAAATCTAAAATGTTAGGTTAACTTGACCCTATACTACTTAATCGATACAAATTCAAGTTGACTTAAGTTACTTTCTTCTGCACATAATTAAGCACAATTAACTTAATTAACTATGTTGAGAAAGATGACGAACAACCAACAGCAACTGAAGGTGCTCTCTCATCATCTTCACCTCCATTCCTAGCTGTTGGATCTTGATCCAATGACTGAGAAGCCTCCGCACCGGACTCCTCTTTGCGACTCAAGGGATGGCTTAGCATAGTGGCTAAGCACCCTCCACAGATCAAAGGGCACAAATTCAAGTCCCGCTAAGCCCTCCTCATCGCTGCAATTGAAATTCTGGCATCAGATCTCCATCGAGTGACCTTAAGGCGTCCATGCGACGCAATCCCATGGGCCAGATTCGCTTACGTGTGCAATCAAGAGAAATCACCCACGTGTTGTCAGCTGTTCGATCCTGATCCAGCGGCACGTGTGCATCTCCTCAATGCCAGCGGGCGCGTCTTCAAAGGGGCACGATTAGTGGGTGCAGCTGAGCCCTCAGATCTCGATCCAATGGCTACGCCTCCAGCAGATTCCAGCGGGGATAGAGCATGAGCGCTAGCAAGCTTTAGTGACGTTTGGGGGATTGGCTGGCGTGGATCTACAGCGACCCCTTTGATGTCACTAAATGCCCTCTACACAAATTGCCCTCTTCCTTTCACTATCAAAGGACACCTACACCTCCCCTTCTTCTTCATCTCTTCCTTTATTCCTCTCACCACCTCCAAGGCTCTAGCGAGAGCTTGTCCCAAGCATGGGATGCTCCTCTAGAATAGAAAAGAAAATAGTTTTCCCACCTCTCATCCCTATTCATGGAGCATCCCATGGCAGTCCTCTCAACGCCCTTCGAGAAGAAGATCCTTGCTATGACGCCATCCTGCCCCATCTTCCGTCCTCGGGCTACATCCTCCTTGGTCCCGCTCATCACCACCTTCCTCCAGGCAACGTAGGAGTGAGTTATCCTCCGAGCGACCGTCGAGGGGGATTCTCTCACCTCTTTCTATCTTTATTGCTTTCGTAGTGTAATATTTCCTGCTTACCTAGTTGTAGCAAACGTTTGGTTTAGAAATATATGTGATTCTCTCTCTCTCTCTCTCTCTCTCTTATACTTTGCAAGTAGATTAGTTAGATAAGCAATTGTCGATATGATCTCTTGCCCTATTAAAAATACCAAAAAAAATTAGGAAAGACAAAAACACCAAAAACAAATAAAAGCGAAACATGGACTTTCAAAACCAAACGTTCGTCTCCTCGTGTTTGACCCGGGACTCACTTTTCAAGTTTCGGTTATAAGTTTTATCTGATCAACGGATTTTCTTGTGAATCGAACTACGACGACGGATTTTCCAAAATCCAACCTTTACGCATGCAAATCCACCGTCATCATTAGCCGCATACACAGAGGAGCAAAACCCTATCTTGCTCTCTCACAATTTCTCCTCTTTTTTCTCTCTCAAACCCCAAGTCTAATCGGATCCATATTTGGGTAAACAGATCTCGAACAGTGCCCAGGGCTGTGTGCGTGGGTTGCAGACAGGGAGTGGATAGTAGGCAGGTTAGTGGATGCACAGGTATGAGAGACCCGACCCCTCGTGACTGGGCGAATAGCTCAGTTCACAAAAACATAATAAGCCCTGCTTCTAGTCTTGAATCCCACGATGTGGGACTAAACTCGTGGCTCCTTTATGCAAGGCTGCAGGAGGAGATGCTGCTTGATTGGGGCTGTTGAGGGCCTCGCAAGTCCAATTGATGTTGCAACTTGCTATGTAGGTGGAATTCGCACTACCTGGAAGTGGAAGCAAGCCTCGAGCTCGTCAGAGGACTATGAGTAAGGTCGGGCGAGGTGGCGGCAGCAGGGGAGCATGGTGTATACCTGAAACAATGAATAAGGCCTCACAGCCACATTAGAAGACCTCAAGAGCTTTGACAGAGCACTTCGATGGTGGTGGTGAGCATTTCGTGGTGTTTGGTGGTGTGTGGAGGGCGGACAGTGACAGAGATGATGTTGTGAAGGTGTGTTGTTTGGTGGAGTGTTTGGGTGGGTGGAATGGCGAATAAGGATGGGGTTTTTTTGCTCAGAGGTATGATGGAGCTTGTGAGGGTGTTGGCGAAGTGTGTGGTGTGGTGGAGCATTGGGGAAGCCTCGCTGGAGGGTGGCCGGAGATAAGGAAGATGACAGGCGAATGGTGGCGGCGTGGGTTGAATCGAGGGTTAAAGAGAGGGAAAAGAATGTAAAGGGAAAGGGAAACCTAACTACACTAACCTAATTGGACGAAAGGGGGGATATGTCCTTGCCGGGGGCACTTCGGACGCGGAGAAGATGAAGCCTCTGATAGGGGAGAAGTAGCGAGGAAGACGGTGGAAGGCGGCGCTTGCTGGTATTGCGAGACGTGGAGTAAAGAGGGGAAGAAGATTCGACCGCCTATTGTACGTGGTGGCCGGCGAAGAAGGTGGATCAGAGGGCTCGCTAGAGCTAGTGGAGGAGGCCTGAGGGAGAGGGTGTTTGATGAAGACATGCAGCCAAAATCGAGCTCAGGAGGTGAGAAACTTGATGTAGAGCTTTTTATAGGCCTTTAGGAGGCCCTCCAAGCAAGGAAAGAAGCTTTCAAGCTTCGGCTACGTCGCGCATAAGGGATACCCGAATCTTCCATTCATTCACATGGAAGATTGGGAAAGACTTAGGGTCCAAGGTCGGTTCCATTTGGAAGAGAATTCCTCAAGGAATCTTTGGTTTAATTTTGGGACTGTTTGATTGAGAATCGAGCGAGAAATCCTCGCTCGAATCTCGACAGAACTTGGTGTGTTCACACCAATGGTGGTAGGGACCTATGTGCAAAGAATGATGAGAAACCTAGGGACTTGATTGCAAACAATTCAAAAGCTAAGGTGCTATTTGAGAGAAGAAGAGTTAGATTGGACCAAAATGCAAACTAGGTCAACATGATCTCTGATTAGGCCTAAATTTTGGTAAAAATTTAATTTGGACCCAAGGAATTTGATGGTGAAGTTGGATTTTAGTTTTAACCATGTTTGACTGGATAATTTATGCAGAAACACAAATTAGGGTAACTTCTTGTTTGAGACTCTATTTTAGGTCAAAATGGGTTCCAATGGTCAAATCAAGGATACCAAATCTTATGGAATATTTTTCTATGATTTTTAAAAGATTTAGATGAATTTTATCCTAACCAGAAGCTCTGTTAATTAAGTTGGTATGAAATTAAGGTTTCGGGTGTCCGTTAATTCTTGAAATGCGTGAAAACCTATTTCTGTCTTATGAATCCTCTTGTTAGTCATTAATGCTCATTTGACCTTGTTTAACCCCTGAGAAATCCCATGATTGTTATAAATTTATGATCTTCTGTTAAAACTACAAATTTAACCCTAATTTAATGCATTCTTCTCAGAAAGGATACGTAATGAATTATGACTCTCTAGCGATTATGTAGGAGCAGTTGTCAATTGATTATTACTAATTAAAGCTAGTTATGGCTGATGATGATGTTATCATCACCTACCAGCCAAAGGAGCAGCCAAGCAAGGAAGACCTTAGGGGGAGGTCTTGAGGATGGTGCACGCCACTTTAGGAGGAGTCTTGTGGGTGGAGATCAACCACCCTTGGTGGAGCAAGGGCATGCCTCTCGAGGGCTTGCCAAGGAAGACACCAACTTGGAGGAACTTTTCAAGGAAGGAGAAGGAGAACTTCTTTTTAAGCCCAGGAGCAGCTAAGCTTGGAGCAAGAAGCCTCTCCCCTTCACCATCATCACAGGAGTACTAGTGTTTTCTTTTTCAAATTTTTTTATTTGGAATTCTAGTTGTAGAAGCATTCCTCTACTAGTATTTTTGTAGACGCTTTACTCCATATATAAAGTTGCCTTTTATGAAATTCTTGTTTCTTTTTTATTATTGCTTTTACTATAGTGCAATCACACTCTCTCTAATTACACTAGGTCTTCATGTACCTAGGGTGAGTTTGGAGAGTAGAATTGCTTGTCACTTAGGTTTTAATTTTAGCAAGTTAGGTGTAGTCTCTTTCCCATTTTCATTTGGGTAATTGCCCGTTTTTTAAAAACCCAAAAAAATCTTATATCCAAAAACTTAAAAAGAAAGTTGATTTCCCTTTTTGTCAAGTGAGAGTTTTAAAGTGCATTCTTGTCTCCTTGGATGACCCTAGATACTACCACTATCTAGTTTTATAAATTTTAAAAAGCGATTGCGAATTAGCGTGTTACAACAACTCAAAACCCGCTTATTACAAATCATGCTTTTCTTCACATTACATTTCCACTCTTACCCTCCTATTATTACTTATTCCTATGATGATTATTATCCCAACCAGTCTGATTTTCACCCATCTACTAGTTGGGATAATTGATGAAGACACATTTAATTAGGATAAACTGCCTATTTATGCATGTTCCTAAGCTTAGACATGCATTCCATGTTATAAATATTGCATAGCATGCATCATTCTGCATTTAGAGTAGTATGTATAAATTTTAGGTTAATTACGTCCTTTCATGGCTAGGAGAGAAGGAGATTTAATTCGGAGCCTTGGATTGACGATCCGATCATACAGATCTGATTAGGACGATGATCGGAATCCAACACCTTCGAAATCATCTAGATCGGAATCCTGTAGCACTGTATGTAGTTTGAGAAAGATTAATGGCCAGGGAGCAAATGAAAAATCTGACCATACAGATGGATCTGGAGCGACGATCGCAGTCCACCAATGTAAAGATCATCTTGATCAAAGCACCGTGGCAGCCTTTGCAAGCAAAAGAAGATAGATGATTCACATGGCGCCACGTGGTGCCATCTAGGCCGCCCAACACCAGCCAGCAGCAACCGCCCACTCCCTTCATCATTTGCACCCTCGAATCCTAGTCGTTGGATCATCATCCAACGGCTAGGGAGCCTCTGCGCCTTTGCAGCAAATTCCTCCACACGACAAAGAGTGACGTGTGGCGCATTGGTCAACACATCGACTCCTAAAGGAGGGGTGCAGGTTCAAATTCCCCAACCCCCCCAAATCCTCAATTGGAGCAACGTCGACACTGGCCAATGCATGACAAGAGGCACGTGATGCACGCGTGTGAAAGGCATGCACCAGTCGTAGTAGCGCGCAATAGTGCAGCTCATGCCAGCGCCCACACACGCGACAAGGCAAGTGCAAGGCATGGGTGCGAGAGGCACGTATGCAAGTGCTAGCGGGGGTGTGCGCGGATCTTTAGCGACATTTGGGGCTGGATCTTCAGCGATGTTTTTAGATGTCATTAATTGCCCATGTACGAATTATCCTCTCCCCTTCCACTATAAAAGGTCAAACACCTCTTTATCCACCTCCATCTCTTCCTTTCTCTCCCTCACCACCTCCAAGGCTTTAGAGAGAGCTTGTCCCAAGCCCAGGATGCTCCTTTAGAGTAGAAAACCACCATTTGTTCCTGCCTCTCGCCCCCATTCGTGGAGCATCCCGTGGCTGTCCTCTCACCACCTTTCGGAAGAAGATCCTCGCTGCGATGCCATCCTACCTTGTCCTCCTTCCTTCGCCGTCGTTCTCCTTCCTCTAGCTTCCCACTACCTTCATCTAGGCGAGGTCAGAGCGAGCTGTCCTCCAAGCGACTATCGGGGGGGGACTCTTCTCACCTCTCTCTATCTTTATCACTTTTGTAGTGTAGTTTTTCGATTTCTTATCTATAGCAAACACTTGTTTAGATATATATGTGATTGTCTCTCGCTCTCTGCAAGTAGATTAGATAGAAATTATTTCGACCTGATCTTTTGCCTTATAAAAATACAAAAAAATTACAAAAGATAAAAATAACAAAAAGAAATAAAATCGAAGCATGGATTTCAAAACCAAACGTTCACCTCCCCATGTTTGACCCGGGACTCACCACGAGTTTCGGTTATAAATTTTATAACAGGGTTCGTTTCATACATGTGATAACAAGGGTACATTAATCAACATTATTTACATAAAACTTATTATTTCTCATTTAAGTGCCCATAAATCAAAGAAATTACTGGAAGGTTCCAAACTCAACAAAAGAAGAATACACGCTAATCGAGGTAGCATACGAAAATGGTTGCGAATGATGGGTCCATAAGTACTCAAAAGAAAGACTAAATTGAAAGAAGGGTAGGCTTCTCTACCTAATGCCACTGGAGGGTCACGATGACTCTGAACCGTGAGCACTGGGCCTAGGAACAGTCCCCACGCCCACCTCGAGGTTAGTGCACGCACCGAGAAAAGAACCTGGTTTAATCGGATCCACCACAGAATCGGAGACACCTAATTATGTTTCTAATTTTTCAATAAGTAGAATGTCCTCAAAAGTGAAAATAAATCATACGAACGCATAGTACGCATCGATACAATTCCAACGGTAAATTATTTGTCGAAATTCAAGGTTGGGAAGGCCTCAAACCAGGAGAAACAGCGCCAGGGGGTCTAGAGTCAAACCAAACACCCCCGCATGTGCCGCCCGACGCGCCTGTGCAAGCGCCTCCACACGTGCCACGCGTCGCGTGCCTACTCGTTCGTGCACTCACCCATAGATAGCTGCCTGCAAGTGCCCGGACATCCTGATCGCTCCACATAGTGCAATCCCATGTGCCCCCGCTCACCAATGTGTACGCGAGCCCGCGCGAAGTCGTGTGTACTCCCGCACCATGCGTTGCCCTTTCATGTGTTACCGCTACCACGTGTTGCGCGCTCACTGCATACCGCCACCGCCACCGCATCTTTTGCAGTGGGAACCCCGGGTTTTGTGGAATCGCACCCACGTCCCTACAAAATAATTTTTGATTTTGAAGAAGAAAACTATGGTTTCTCTTCTCCCTTTCTCTCTTGATTAGAGAGAGTTGAGGATGAATGACGACCCAAAGGACCCAAGGGATCCTTAAATAGGTTTTAGGGGTGGTTTAGAATAGGTTTAGTTGGATGAAATACCCAAATTGCCCTTGGGGTTGGGTTCACCTTACATTTAGGTCCCTGGTGACTTCTTTTGGCCATAACTTGAGCTATACAACTCAAAATCGTGCGAAACAAGCATCGTTGGAAAGCTTGTGATGAGAGAAATCTAATGATACCACATGTGGAACCCATTTAACAAATTTTGACCAAGGGTTGACTCAAAATATGCATTTTTTGGCAATTCAAGAGGTTCTAATACTAGCACCAAACCCTAATTGGGTTTTCGGGTTTGAACTAACTCGAACTACTTTGAAATGACTTGAAACTCAGATTTTGGGATGTTACATTGCTGCCACACGAGGCATCGACAAAACGTCAAAGTTGATTGACAATTCCATTTTCGCGCTTTTTGAAATCGTTGGAAATCGTAGTATAGTCGTGCTAAACGCTCATAAAAAATAATTGATAAAGATAACGAGACTTGAGTCCCGGTCGTTTGTCTCTCGGAGGCATTTATGGAAATGCAGATTTAAAATCGATCTCTTTCGCTCTACTTGCTTAAAATCTCATGTCGATTTATGGTGATTTACGTATTGATGTACGACATGCTAGTTGCGAAAAGATAGTAATTAAAACATGCAACTTCAATCACACAAAAAGATGATAACTAGGCACATGGTGATTTTCAACATATATATTTATATATATAAAAGATGATGATATCAGAGTTGCAGAGAATAGGTAGAGGAATTCTTGTACAGGGAAATAAAACTATTCACTATCAGAAAATGACTGCATACATGAATCTATAGGGGGATTTTGCATGCATCACTGGGGGAGAATAAAGAGATACACTACTAAGCAGTAAATAAAGCATGTAAATCTAAGAAGAACTATAATCTAGTCTAGTAGAAATAAGGGCATTCGGAGGTGGCTCTGATGGCCTTTGAGTGGTTGAGAGGAGGAGGGGCGGCCAATGGTGCTTAGGTCGGCCCTTGGAGAGAAGTTGTAGAGGTGATCCAGCATCTTGGTGTGGAGGTGGTGGTGGCCATGGTGAAGCTACTCGTGGACATGGAGGTTGAGTGGATGTGGAATGAAACTAAGCTAAATGGAACCAAGAGTGGATGAAGCCAAGAGTGGATGGGTGCAAATGGCCACCCCTTAGGTCTTTTTATAGACCTAAGGGAAGCTCTCTAGAGAATTATGGAATTCTCTAGAGAGGCCTATGGTGGGAGCTCGTGAGAGAGTGAGAGAGAGAGGATGGATGGTGGTTTTTAGATCCACCAAATGTGGATTTAAAAGTTGAATGGCTCTTGGTTGCTAAGTTTAGCAACCAAGGCAACAACACATGGTAGAGAGTTTTAGAGAACTCTAGATAGGTATTTCCATGTGGATGGTGTGTGTGGGTCGAAACTTAGGTGGCTAGGTTGATTAGGTTAGGTTCTAGTGGGTTTAGGTCAAGGTAGGTCTTAAATTAGGGTTGTCAACCCTAATTCACTAAGATAAAGTGCAATTAAACTTAATACAAGTTTAATTGGGTGTGTGGAAACCTAATTGAGAGTAAAATAACTTAATTAAGTTAGGTCTAGGCCAATTGGACTCTCACTGAGTCCAATTGGATAGTGTGTGCCGAGATCAGGGTTCAATTGGACTCAATGAGTCCAATTGAATAGGCTGATGGAATTAACTAAGATCTAAGTCAATTAGGTTTAGTGAGGACCTAATTAGGTCCTTAGGGAGGTCTAGAGGTGATGTACTAGGGTTAGGGCACCTTAATTTAGGTTCCTATGGGGTTAGAATTGGGTTTAGGGGGTTAGAGATCCAAGATCAAGGCTTGAATTCCAAAACAGGAACTGGAGGACAGTATCAGACGTCTAATAAAGTTGTTATACATCTTATAGTCTGATTTGTTGTCTGGATGTCCAATCAGAGTTAGGAGAGTTTCTAGGTTCTGTCTTGGGTATTCTACAGAAATTGGACATCTGACCAAGTGTATGGATGCCCAATAACATTGCAGAAGTGGGTTTAAGGTGTGCGAGAGTTGGCTAAGGGTTTTGGATATCCTATAACTCATCTGGACGTCCAGATAGAGGCTAGAATTAGGGTTTTAGGGTTTCCTAGGGTGCGGTGACCTAATCTAAGGGTGGCTAAGGCTTGGGGAGGCTTCTAGGCTATCCTAGGGCTAGGATGGACCTTAGTTCTTCATAATTTATTACTTTATTCCTACTTAATAGAATAACATACCTTAACTCCCTTACATTATTATCTACTACATCTAATCTAGGTCTTCTACTCCAACTCTGCTGCAACACCAGTTATTCTTTAGTCTTCAGATCTAGCTTTAGATCCAGCTTCAGATCTAGCTTCTGATCAGCTTATTACCTGCAATTGACATAATGCACTTAATCAATACATTATAGCATTATTTTATGCATAGCAAAAAGAAAGCAATAAAGGTGCTACTAATGCTTATGCATGCATGAATTACCTTAACTTATGCTAAGTCGTAGCCTAATTTAGGTCAATTAAGACCTATGATTGCTGTGCAATCATTGTTCTTCTAATCCATGGTAGAAGATCTGCACAAGCTACCATAATGGAACCTCGTGCTGTGGGCAACTTCTTAAAAGATCTTGGAATCACTCCCAAGTATTATGTAAGGTCTCACTAGGTTTGTGTTGGAAGGTGGTAATAGATCGTCGTAGGGAAATCGTATGACCAATGGGGAAGAATTTCTTTAGGAAAGCAATTTTAAGCTGATGCCATGTGGTAATGGGTTTGCTAATGATTCTGAACCAGTATGCGGCCTTGTCCTTTAGGGAAAGCTGGAATAACCGCATCAGCCATAAATCCTCCTGTACATTGTGAGAACGGGTCATCTGTGTGAGGAGAGTAAGTTCCTCAAGGTGGCTAAATGGGTCTTCCTGAGGAAGGTCATGGAAGTGCTTGATTAAGATTAGAACAACAAGATTAATCTCAAAGTCCCCTTCTGGTGTGACCACCCCTGGTCTATCCTCTTAATTGGAAGGATCATAAAAATCTTTACAAGGAACGATAGGCTGCTGACAGGGTGGCTGGTTTTGCCCTTGGTTGGCTAGGTTCGTTATAGTCTTAGCCAATTGTTGTTGGTTTGCTTGTAGTTGAGCCAGTTGCTCAACCATCATGTACAGGGAATTGGGTGGGGGGCCTTGATTTTGTCCTTGTGGCATCTCAAGTAGTTCTAGGATGGGCAGGTTGGGGATGGGTAAGTCAAAAAGTGGGTTAGATTTTTGGATTTTTGGTGGAAGGGTTAGAAACAGGATTAGAGGTAGAATCAGAAGTGTTTTATCGGTGAGAGGTGGAAGTTGCGTAAGACCTATTTTGGGGATTTTCCATTTTTGAAGAATGAAAATGAGAGGAAGAAAGTCTTTTTTGTATGGGGGCAGAATCAAGAGGTCCCTCTAAGTGTGGATTTTGGGATCGCTACCTGTGCATGCAATGGAAGAATGGGGAGGAGAGGAAGGAAAGATGAGAAGAATAAGTGTGCATCCAAGCAAGCAAAATTCTAGACCTAACTTAAGGGTGACTCCTTGAAAAGTACCTAAGACTTGATCTACCTAAGAAATAAGAAATTAGTAGGTGATAACCGTTCCCTCAACAAATCTGCCTAGACTAAATAAGGGGAGGGTTGGGCCTAAGCATGTCCCAGGAAAATCACTGGAGGCTTGTATAAACTTGCGCATGGTCGTTTGACACAACCCCTCAGTCTGGCACCCGATAGATATGAAGGAATTGAAACCAACTAAGGAAATCTTAAGGCCTAGGTAGCAAGCCTAAGTTTGATGAAACCTTAGAGGTTAAATTGCTATAGATTTTAATTAGGTCTAGGAGGTTAAAGTGCACAAGGAATGTGATGGGCGTTAATTGGGGTAATGCCTGATTATTTCAATTTTTGTGTGTGCAAAAATTGGGTGGGAAGTGATGCCCAAGCCAATTCAAAGGAGGTTTGCAAACAAGGATTTGTTGTTCAAGTGTTTTAGGATTTTAATCAAGAATTTGTGTCTTTTGGGAGTCTCTCTTGTTAAAATTTCAAACAAGGTTTTGAAGTTCCACAAATAATAACAATCAAGTTATAGTTGGTGGAGTTCAATTCCTTTAGAGTTGATGTGACAAAGAGAGAAATTAAAATCCTAATATGACAATCCTATGTATGCACTCCTAAAAAAAATGAATCTTTTTTCAAAATCTTTAAGAGTAGTGAACCAAACAAGAAAACAATACCACCACATAATGTAAAATCAAACAAAGAATCCAAAAATTATTTTTTTTTTTGATTTTAGGAAATTATTTGATATTTTTTTGAAATTTTTCTTCTTATTTGTGTTAAGAGTTAAAATTGATAAATTCAGGAAATTAATTTTACAGAAATCTCAAATAATCTCATTTTCTTTAAATAGGCATGCATAGAAAATATCTATATACTTTCAAGAAAATCGCTTGATAACATCTAAATCCTTGTATAATGATTCATTCCATAAAGTGGAAAGGGGATAAAGAGGAAGGAAAAATTCTAAATGTTAGGAGGTTGTATACCATTTGCATGGACTATCAGGTGCTGTTTGGTAGATAGTTATGCCCATTAAACCCCTGTTTGGATGAGTTTACGTTGTTGCACATTTAACCTAAGTTAAGCAACTTAACCCAATGTAAATCTGTTTTACTACCTCTCTGAAATAAGATTTAATTTGCCTATCATTTCAAACACCAAAATCTACTATTCCTCCACTCTTCTTAAATTTCTTTATTTATTCTATAAACTTATTTTCCATTGCAAACACTGCCTTAACGATGGTAAGGAGAACAAATGAATCACTTCCCATCTTTAAGACCATTTCTCAAGGAAATTAAGAGGAGCTGATGTAATGCTTGCTAAAATTGAGTGCAGTGCAAGAAATCCAAAACGGAGGACCTGTTGGGGCCTTAAATGCTTATGCATGGATGGTAGACGGATGATAAGTACCACTTGGCGGTGGAAAGGGAAAAAAAAGGAGGAATTAGTAAAGGAAGGGAGGTATGATAAGAATTATAGAGGAATTAGAGGCATTTCATGTTTACTGAATTAAATATCATATCAGGGAGTAAGTTAACGATCACATTATCTTTTCTGACTGATGATCCCAATTAAATTTCCCTTTATACCCTTTTATACTCGTAATCCTAGAGATGGGCACCCAAAAACGAAAAACAGACTATTTATATTGAAAACACAAAGCCCAACTTAATTTAAAAAACAGCGAAACAAAAAAAACCAGCGGCTGAAGAGTTGAACGTGCCTGTTAATTTACACGTTAAAACAGATATGTTTCGCTCAAAATGGGGGGATCGAACCCAACGAAAGAGGTTACAGAAAAAAATCAAACCGAGAAAAAAGGTGGATAAAAACGTTATCTCCATCACAAAGAGATAGCGTCGGATCTGTTACAATCCCTTGATCCTCTACTAATCTTATATAAAAATATATAGAAAAGATATATATAATTATCCTTTAAAAAGCCGTTGAAAACGTCTCATCGATCCACCACGTCGTTCGTTCCGTTGGCATATATAAATAACTCCCTCCCCTCAAACATATTATTTCCTTATTTCCTTATTTCCTTATAAAGGACGTCGTTCGTTCGGCGAGCTTGTGTGATTTCATTCATTATTTCCTTATCATATTCATGGTACATATCACTTTAGAAGAAAGGTATATAAGAAATGTGTTGCCTCACAGTGACATTTCCTGTTAATTTTTTTGTTTTGAATTTCCAAAGATGAGAGAGAGAGAAGCTGATCCACGCCGACGAAAATTTTGCAAATACACGCTCATTAATAGTATATATATATATATATATGACTCCCTCTCCCCATGCACGTATAACCTCCTTGTTTGCGAGCGGTTGGTTGTTCCTATCCCTTAATCCTCTCAACTAAACTAAACTAAACTTGAAGGGGTAAATTGACGTCACATATTACATATATATAGAAAAAATATAGAATCCTTTAAAAAGCCGTTGAAAACGTCTTCCATCGATCTACCACGTCGTTCGTTCCGTCGGCATATATAAATAACTCCCTCCCCTCCCACAGATATAGCAATCTTCTTGTTCTCGGTGGTTCCAAATTAAGTGCTCTCTCTCTCTCTCTCTCTTCCAGATCCAATTCATAATATCACAAGCAAACAAACAGAGATGAGGAGTCCTTCCTTCTTCTTTTCTCGTCCGGTGTTCTTCTTCTCCTTCTTCACGACTACGACTATGACTACGTTCTTCTTGTTTCTGGTCCTGACGGCGATGACCACGGCGTCGTCGTCGGCGTCAGGCCCGCAGTGCGGCGCGCAGGGGGGTGGAGCGGGGTGCCCAGACGGGCAGTGCTGCAACAAGTCGGGGTACTGCGTGGCGAACATCCACGACTGCCAGGTGGCGAACGGGTGCCAGTCGGGGTGCCTCTACATGATGCCGCCGTGCGGGAGTGACTACGGCGGGGCGGTCTGCCCCGACGGCCTCTGCTGCAGCAAGTACGGCTACTGCGCCAACAACTTCGAGGCCTGCGGCGTTGGTTGCCAGAGCCAATGCGACTACGACATGCCACCACCTTGATCAAGAATTAAACTCGACACGTCTTGCTTCTCTTGGTCTTGATTATTCATTAATTATCTTCGTTAATTTGGCTTATTTTTTAGTTTACTTAGACGGTAGTAGTCTGTTTTATTCATTGGTTCTGTCTATATATTGTTCACTTCTTCCCTCCTTAATTTCGAAGGTTGTGTGTGTGTGTGTGTGTCTCTCTCCCTATCTATATGTGTGTGTGTGTCTCCCTATATATATATATGCGCCTCTCTCTTAATAGACTCAAATGTGGAGTTGAGTTCCTATGAATATGATTTTACGATATCTTATGAGAAGGAAATCCTTTGAACAAAATCTAATAATAATATTGATCGGGTATTTATATATATATCATGGTAAATAAGATCGACGGTTGTTTAAAAGCATGAATAACTCAAGGAGTTCTAATTTTCTCAAAAAAATACTAAGACTAGACCACGCACAAACAAATTATAAATGTATCAAAATCTTACAATATTTCAAACATTAAGGTGTGTAGATACTTTAAACTCTTTTAATACCCAAACTTAATATGAGAACATTTGAATGAGTATTTGCATTTAGATTTCACCGTATCAAAATGGAATTTGTATCCAACATAGTTCAAAATTTATTATTTAATATTTGAATTCAAATCCAAATATTTAGTGTCTAAGCCAATATGGATCTGGCTATCGATGTCATATGTTTTCACCCCTCTTAAATAAGCCAATTTGTTGGAGATCCAACTCCAAACTTGATGATGAAAGAGTTTTTATCTAGCCAGTGCACCTCATTGAAGAAAAGTTGATAGCAGGTTTAGGTGTTTTGTTTGAAATTGTGCGAAGCAACAAACACAAGCAATTAATTCACATGACACACGGATTTACGTGGAAACCCCTCAAGTGTAGAGGGGAAAAATCATAGAGAAAGAGAGAGAGAAAGAGATAATCCACTATAGAGAGAATGATGGAGTGCAAATCCCTCGCTCACAAAATCCTAATTAAGAGAGACCTCTTGACGATGTCTTCTCAGAAAAGCAAGAAGAAAAATGGAGACATCCGTCCATAAAATCCTAACACATACATTTATATGGGTTCCAATAAATGGATCCTTAATTGGATCTAAAAATTGGGTTGCCAAGATTCATTTAATTTATGTGTGTCAAATCATAATCGGATCATGGTTGTTTAAGGCATGATCAACATGTCCTTTATATAGTCTAAGAGGAATGCTATGGATGCATGTTATTAATTGCTATGGGTTTGAAATGACTTGATAGGCACTGATATACCATTGCTTAATGTTTCATGTTTTGGATGCTTGGGCAATAAAGTTTTATACATTTTCTTGATGCTAGAGGAGAGCGTTTTCCGATCTTGGTTGCAGGCTTGGTATTGTATCATAGGCTTATGACTTGTAGAATATAATATGAAGCAGTAACGCAAATGTGTGATTGTAACTAGTTGTAGATATTAGTTGATTCTTTGAGATGTTATTCATCAAAGTAGATATTCGTAGTTGAAAAGGATGTGAATTGGGTGGATAAGCTCTTATTATTGGGTGGATTTCTTTTGTAAATTACAGCATGACTTAGCAGACTATGGGGGAGAGAGAGGAGGAAACACTACTCCCTTGAAGAGGGGTACTCTAGGAACATCAACCCAAAAAAAAACAAAAGAAACTCAAAAGAATGTGCCCCATGTAGTTTCCTTCTTATAGGTAGCTCCGCATCTTGGATGGTCATTTGTGACACTGTAAACAAGTGGACGAACCATGCAGGATGGGGAAATCGGCATCTGAGATCAGTGAGAAGCCCAATCATGTTGTGTCTGGTGTCTAGTGGGGCCCCAAACTCGTTAAGGTCTAGTTCGTTTAGTGGGTTGTTTCATCAAAATTTGGTTGTCAAGTTACAAAGGGTTAACCTAAGATAACTTATCCTAGGATTTACGTGGTATAGGTTATCCCATGGGTTAACCCTTGCCATTAGGGTGGAGCATGTTGTGTCAGGCCCGATCTTGCTTGGCCCGGGCCAAGCCCAAGAAAGTCTATTTTATTTTTTGTAATTGAGTTGAGCTCAAGGTTCAAAATTTTTACTAAATCAAGGCCCATGTTTATGGGCCTAGGGTCGGGTAGACCTGAGCTCCATTTCATTATTTGGGTCAGGTTTTCAGGTCTAGCCTAGAAAAGCCCCTAAAAGCTAAAAAAATCTATTATAATATATTTTTATTAATGTTTAAATAAGACTTACCTAAATCTACTAAAGTAAAGTTTTTATTGTTATCTACGCAAGGCCTGGTCAAACCCGTTAAAGTACAATTTAAAGTTGAAATTGGATGGGTATAATAATAATAATTTTAAAATATAATAATACTTTTATGATAACCGTACAACTTCATAGATACTACTATGAATAAAATATACTGCTATAAACGAAATATAACTAAACTAAATACGGTTATATTCATTTAACAAATGGAATTGTGGGAGAGAAAATTTGTCCTATGAAATAATTTTCTTTTTTTAACCTATAATAATTATTTTTCATTAAACAAACTCAACGAAAATTAGAAAAAAAATAAACATATCAAATTTTCAACTAAAATTATACCTTATCTAAATAGTCACCACATCTCAACTATTTGCAATCTCTATTCAAAAATCATGCTTTGAAACTTACACGTATAGAATTATATGTCACAAAATAACACCACAAAATTATATATAAACGAGCCCAACTGGCCTATTTCAATTTTTTCGGGTTCAGATCGGGCTTGGTGTAAACCCAAAATTTTTAGAAAATTATGGCTCGGGCCTGGTCCATATAATGTTTGGGCTCGGGCTAGCTCGGGCTTTCTTGAGTTGGGTTCAGGCTGTGGGATTGAGCTATCCCAGCCTAAAGCTCCACCCTACTTGCCATCTCATCCACAAAAATAAAGCAAGTCATGGTTATCTTATTGCATAAGCAAGATAATCCTTTAGGTTATTCCATCGCATTCCATACAGTATAGGTTAACCTAGCAAGATAACTCTTTTGACTTCAAAATGGAAACACAGGATATAACACTTTTAAAAATTCCTATCCCACACAATTTTATCTCTCATCCTGATCGAGCCTCTTAGAATAGAGGACTCGACTAAAAAATGATCACAAAGAAGCACGAGAATTGATAACCCAATTCCACCTAATAGGTGTACATTTAGGGGAGGGCTATACTCCCAAAGTTTCACTAGAATTGATATTACAAGCACTCTACTTCTTTTATCTCTCAGATTGCCTATCTCAAAATTTAACCTCACTCAACTATTTATAGAGGAGGTTGGACAGGAAGTGGAGATTGTGGGGGGTTCCCCACAATGGCACGATTTGGCAAGAAAAAGCATTTGACTATGATAGTTACTATCATAAATTGTCATTAACTTGGATGCTTTGACAATTGTCGAAATAAGTTTTGTCGTTACTGTCATAACGTATCGCAACAGATGATGGTCTTTATTTGAGACCCGCCAAGATGGATGGCTTGAAGCTTTATTGAGTTGGTCTTGGCAGTTAGTTCCACGCAGGCGGACCTAACCTCCAACAATTAGTCAGATATTCTTGTCGGGATCGACACTCAGTCGATCTAGTAATTATATTCCCAACAGATTCACCATGCTTCCGTAGGTCATTGGATCCTGAAACTCAGATAGTCGGACTTTCAAACCCCTTGGATAGTTGGATTCGAGTAATTCGGGCGATTATCTGAGTAATTGGATTCAAGGAATGTTTTGTCCCTCATCAGTTGCCCTCACTCTTTTTTCTTTTGTAAAACAACATAGAGAATAGTAATTCTAAAAAAACTTAGTGTGTTATATGCCCCCAATGATTAGTCGTGCTTCTTGTTGATGCCTCAAAATGTCGTAAAAAGATCATGTTATAATACAGCGATGAAAATCAATGCAACAACATTTAAATTTATAAGTGCTCAAAATTAAATGTGAGTCCAAGGTTGTTTGTAGGGAGCAAATATGAAATTCAAACACTAGTCATGATATGGAAAGTAAATGAGCACAATAATTAAGCACAAGAATGATATGCAATGAATTTACTCAAAAATATATTCAATTAGAATCAAATAATGTATCTCAATAAGCAATAGGACAAAAAGATAATTATGACTTAAAAATGGTGATTTGAATCACCAATTAATCTCCTCAATCAAGTACATATCCCAAGGATACTCAATATCTTAAACCAAATCAAATGTTTCAATAGTGTTTCCAATCACTAAGCCACATCAGCATAGGTACTTAAATATCTCCACAGTGCCTTAAATTAACCACTATTAGACGTCGAAGGAAAACCTCAAATGACTTAAAGTCACCAAGCAACAACAGCACAAGGAAAACCCTTTGAAATGGCTAAGTATAGAGCATAGAGCCACACTTCCCAATGCAACTATGCTAGCACCTCGAGGCAAAACCTATCCCCTCCCCCCTTAGAATCGTCTCCTCTCTTCTCAATTCAGAACTAGGTATATGGGCATCGGGTAATCGAGTCATGAACAGGGACTAGGCCCATCGACAGTGGTGGTGGGCGAGGAGTGAGAAAGGTAGAGTGAGGTGGGGACCTTACCCCCGCTGTGAGAGGCAAGGAGCCCTTGGCAGCAAAATAATTTATGTGCACTTCTGGCTTTTAGCTGCACGAGGTGGGACTAAATGTCCCCCTCTTCCCCTTGTCTTCTTTGTTCTCCTCATGTAGAGGAGGTGTTGATGGTTTGCATTCGCTTTGCCGTTGGATCTCAAATCCAATGGCCCAAGTGTGATGCCCAAGAGATTTTGCAGTAGGAGAGGGAGAGTTCTTTGTTGATGGCTCGTCGGAGATGCTACATGTGGCCGGAGAAGAAGCTTGGATCCGGCAAACACTTACATGAAAAGATATAGCCTCTCGGCCTAAATTAAAACCACACAAAGGTCCGGCGCTACTCACCGGACAAAAGCCCTAAGGTAATTGGAAGTGAGGGTGATCAAGGAGGGCTGGCGGTGAAGCTCTTAAGGAGCTTGGCCAGTGGTCATGGAGGGTGATCGTCGAGGCGTTAAATGGTTCAATTGAGTTGGACAAAAGATTGGTGAATGTGTGGAGATGCTCTTGCCCAACTCAATTGGGTTGTGGTGAAGCGAAGAGGATGGGTCCATGAGGGTGGTGGTGGTGCTCGTCGTCGGAGAAGAAAGGAGAAGGACAGGGCTAAGAATGGATCTAAACCTAATTGGAGTAAGGTGGGTAGAAGCCCTAACCTAATTGGAAGAAAGGAGGCGTGGAGATAGGTCATTGGTGCGGCTGTTGGCGATGGGGACGAAGGTTGGAAATCGAAGTTGAAGAAGGTACAGATGCTCAAGCTTCGTGTGAAGCTTCCTGGAGGAGAGGGGAGGCAAAATCCTCTATCTTTTGGCTGAGGCAGAGGGAGACGAAGGAGGTTGGAGGAGCTTCGAGGTATGCTGGATTTGCCACTGGAGAAGAAGAAGAGAGAGGAAGTTGGCAGTCAAACGGGTACAATTTCATGTTGTAGACAGGGGGAACTATTTATAGATGTGCTTCCCTCTTCAATTAAGCCTAGAGACAAGGATTTAAAAGGTGTTTTGTCAAGGTTTTGAGCTTAAGTTCTTTGAGATTGCCGAAGGTGGAATCTGGGATGATTGCTCTAAGACGATGCTCATTTGATCGGGATTGATCTTGAGATCAATCTCGCCAAGTTTGATGAGGTTTAATTGAGGTTTGATCCCTCAATTTGAGGAATCAACTTGACAAACTTTGGGTTGGTTGTTGTGCTTCATTCCCTATTTGATTGTAAGGAAGGAGATGGCGGTTGGACTTGTTCGCAAGGGAGGCGAGAAGCCAAGGGCTTCTTTGCAAGTAAAATGTAGAATGTAAGGGCTTAGGTGTAATGGTTAGAGATTGCAAACTAGATAAAGAGGGGCTTTGATTGAGCCCAAATTTTGGTGTTAAATTAATTTGGACCCAAGGAATCTGATGGTGAACTTAGATTTGAGTTTTGACCACGTTTGCCTAGGTAAATTGCAGAGAAGCCCAAATCAAGGCAAAATCTCGTTTGAATCTCTATTCTAGGTCAAAATGGGTTCAGATGGTCAAACCAAAGGTAGAAATCCTCTTAGAATATTTTTATATGAATTTTAAGAGGTTTAGATTGATTTTGTCCCAACCAGAACCTTTCCAATTTAAGTGGAGTTGATAATTAGGGTTTTTGGTACTATTTTCATTCTCGAAATGCATGAAATCCTATTTTAGTCAGTGTGAACCCACTTTGCAGCCTTTCATGCTTAATTGACCTTCAATTAACTCCTGGGTGACCCCATGGTTACTTTGAACTTGTGATGTGATGTTAAAACTGTACAATTAACCATGTTTTCTTATTTTCTCCTCAAAACATATTAG
This sequence comes from Thalassia testudinum, assembly GCA_037157565.1. NCBI lineage: Eukaryota > Viridiplantae > Streptophyta > Magnoliopsida > Alismatales > Hydrocharitaceae > Thalassia > Thalassia testudinum. Next base: position 82,773,452 of record JAZHRO010000077.1, read on the forward strand.
AGTGGAATTACGGTCCTCATGCGATCATTTAGGAGAATTTATCTCTTGATTCCAACTAATTCAAGTTGGTTATGACAAATGATGCATTAACATCGCTTCTGGCGAGCCAATAATTTTGAGAAAACATGAAATAAGTTAGTTAAGGTATCATTGATAGTCAGGAGAGTGTGGCACCATGAGAATTGAATGTTCAGACAGGCAAGGAGCCTGAGCAGGGCGTTACTGAATGTTCAGGTGGGCAAGGCACTTTAGCAAGCCGTTGCTGATTGTTTAAGCGTGGAAGGCACCTGAACAAGGAATTGCTGAATATATATGTATTTTTTTTTTTTAAAAATACACGTATATTTAGCAATGCCTTGTTCAGGTACCTTGCTTAGGCCTATCGTCACCTGCATATTTTGGAGAGTTAGGTGAGGTATCCGCTTGAACTTCCATATAGCAAGTGAAAGCTATCTTCCTGAGTATTATTGTAATACGATGAAGCATTGTCGTTCGCGAGTGGTGGCCAATCACTGCGAGAATTTTGTCATTATCCACTAAAAGAATAGACATTAAATGCCATCCTGAGAAGGACATTAAATCCGGAGATCATGCAGATCTACTGCCTGATATTTCGATAATGATTATCAGGAATGGAATTACGGCGTAATGTTTTTCTACACAAGTAGCACTGTTGCAGGCGGAGGAGCCCACCCTACCTTCTCGTAGGTGGGTGGTGCCAAGGCAGGCGGGAGGAGCTGACCAGCTGCCTGTGATCTTGTTCCCTGTTTCGTGGCTTGATTATAGAGGGGGAAGTCAACCTTTGTTAATGTTAGGTGGTGCCCGACAGTTGGAGGAGGAGGCTAGCTGGCCAATCTCATTGTCAGCCGGCATGCTCTTTCATGGTATTTTTGTCAGCCTTACAATAAGCGAAAAGAGGAAGGGGAGGCCAAAGAGCACTATGGCCAACCGTTACCATCGAGCGGTCAGGACCTCAACTGGAGAGATGTCAGGCAGGGAGGTTGGCCGACCAAAGCTTAGGGCAAGAGGTACTGTCAAGCAGAGCTCGCTGGCAACAAGTGTTCATCTTCACGATATATGTATTTAGTGAGTATACCCTCCTGTAGGAAAGTGATTAGCAAAAAAAGAATCACCATACTCGTTCATTTAACCATTGTCTTTGGTCATAAAACGTAGGGTGGAGTGTCAAATCCACCTTTTGCACCTCATCAGAAGCAGAGTTCAAAGAATCCAACCTGACCTCAATTTGTAATGGAGGATCTCTAGCAGGTTGTGAGCTCGAGCGAGGGGGGCTAGCCATCCCTCACTGTAGCTTGATGAGAGACTCATCATGATCTCTAATTACCCCTAATTAACTAGTCTTCCTAGTTAATTAGCTAAGGTTATGAATATATAAGGGTTACTTATGAAATAAGGGATATATAGTAAAGGACCTTAAAATAAGTTAAAATGGTATTTTATCATTCAATTAACATTATTAACAATTTAATTAATAATTGGACTCGAAATCCTATTAATCATTCCCTTAATTAATAAGTTGACTTAAACATAATGTATACCTAAGAATATAATAACTTAAGTAATTTTACTTAATCTAATAAATTAACCTAAAAAGGTTAAAAATGTAAATTCAAGGTGAAAACATAATATTTACCTTATTTACTAACATATATAAAAAGTTGAAAAAGATCTAAGTTAAAATAAACCTTCAAAACCTAGGTTTACATTTTGATCCTTAAAACTTGTTACAATCGGGTCCTTAATTCTCACACAGGTCCTTAAGTTTCATTTCATATAGGTCCCTTTTCATCTTCTTCTTTTTCTTCTTCAACTGAATGAATGGCTACCGATAGAGAGTTACGCCATCGCATGATCATTGTCCTGCCGATATCATCTTTCTTTCTCTAAGCTTTTGCAGCTTGTGCTCAGCACTCCATTTTCATCCATTGGTCTGGATTAACCGGAAATCCTAATTTTCAGTGGGAGATAACCTCACCATCGTCGGAGACGACGCTGGAGGTTAAGCTCCTTCTTCGTCCAGACCTTGCCACCCTCTACATCACCAACCACTATAAATACCCCCTCACCCCTCCGATTTAATGCAAGTTGGCTCCCTTCCCTCTTCTAACACTGAGTCGACCCAATAGGCTATTCATCTGCAACTCTGACGACCTTCCACACCACTCTCCGACTTCCTCCATCCATTCTGATCAATCGAGGAGATCTGCCATGGTCAGTCGTGTCTCTGGACACAGGCACTGACCAAGGAGTCCTCTGCTTCACCTCGAATCCGCCCGCCGGAGATTCTTCTTTACACCCTCTGATGTCGTCGTCCGCTATGAACCTTCAGCGGAACCCTATTGACCCCTTCGTCCAGGTAACAGTAGATTAGGAGTAGGAGTAGGAGTAGGATAGCTTAATTAGTTAGATTAGAGTTAATTCTAGATTTCAGATGTCATCTTCTCCAACTCCGGCGAGCTCCTTGAGCTTTCTAGAGCCCTAGTTTTATCGTTTGAAATCGCTGTCCACCTTCCTTTAACCCTCATGACCATTTCTAATCCATTTAAACATTAATATGATCACTGTTTCGCCTAATTCATATTCACCTCCACCGACTATTGTCGTTGTCCATGGCGACAGTAGCTGAGTTTAGAATCACCTTCATAGGGTCCTCCATCACCTATTCATCACCTAAGGATCCTAATTCATACTTTAATATGTTTAATTACCACATATAATATAAATGCCCAATCTGTAATTAAGCTCTTGAGTTCGCTGTCCATGGCGGCTCAGGAGTAGTTAAAACTATTAATTATCTATATATTTATGATTGCAAGCATTTGTTGACTTGTTTTGATCACTTAATTGAGTGGTAAAACAAGTCCTGAGCATTAACTACACAGATCCTTTAAGAAATGAATTTCAGTGTTAATCCTTAATTCCGATGAGCAAACAGAGAATTAATTGAGTCCTTGAGGTTCCTTGCAACCTCAGAAACCTTTTTAGACTAAAAATGGCACGTTTTTACAATCTGTACACAATTTGTTCTTTTTCTGGACTCATCGGAGCTCCAGTGAGCTCCGACGAGTCATTTTCTGTTCTTCAGCCTATAGAACAGAGTGAAGAACTCTAGAATGACGAAATAACGATCACTAAGTAATTTGAGGAAGTTTAATTAGGATTTTGGTCATTGGAGTTCAGATTGAGGTATCTTCTTCTCCAACTTCGACAGTGTTGGAGAAGTTTGACAGAAGACCTATGGAAGCATTTAGTGAACCCAGAAGCTTCAGTGCAGTGCACTGAAGCTATTCATGTCCTCAAAGTACTGTAACAACCCTTGGTTCCTTCTGACAAACAAACCACATTAGGAGCTCAGGCGACGAGCCTGAACCCTAATTTTTAGGGTTAAATCATCTGTTAAAGAGGTTGAACAAGTTCCTGGGATTGAAAGAACCTTATTTTAGGTTTTAATTCCATGGGGAAAGGCTTTAAACAGATAGTCAAAACTTGAGGCCTTTTAGTCAAACCTGGGAAGAAGATTCTGATTTTGAGCTCGAAATGATGAATTGTTGGATTCAAACTGTTTCTGAGAAGATTATGAATGATTTAAAAGAGATTTGAGTGAGCTCTGATGGATTATTTGATAGGATTTGATTTCTGTCCAGTTTGGGTTGTTTTTAAATCCAAACTAACGGTAGTGACATTTAGTTGAGATTCAATCTTAAAACCTACCCAGATGAGTCAATTTTAACCCTTAGAATTTGTTTTAATCAGTTAGATATGTTCTTCTGTGTCTGTTTACCTATTTCAAGTTGTAAAATCCGTTCTCTGAAGCTTACAGAGAAGCTTGAAGCTTCTTTGTGTTACCTGAAGCTCTAAGAGCTTCAAATCCAACTTCTGAAGCTGCGGAATTACCTGCAGACACTATTTAGAGCTTTAAATGAGAGAGGCGAGTTTATCTGTGGACACTGTAAACATTAAAAACCATTTCTAGGCATTATAACCTATAGGAACCCCCTTGTTTCACTCTTCAAATCGAAGAGGAAAACATCCTCTTCGCTTTAAATTGACTCTGCAATTTGTAGAGCAACTCAAGAGCTTTCCATCAAGCTTCGAATTGCTTGGAACGGAGCTCTGAGTAGGGAGATTTTGTCAATTGAAGTTTGCTCTGGGAGGGGTTAAGATACTCCCATATCGGTTAGCTCTGAACGGCTGCCTTGGAATAAAACGAATTTGTTACATGGGCCCTTCAGTCGTCAGTGCTCGGCGCACGGTTACCGAATGAATGAGCATATGTGTGTGTGTGTGCAGGCATGTGTGCCTGCGGGTGTGCGCCCGAGTGGACGTGTGCGAATGTGGCCCTGGGAGGGCGAGGCCTGGGAGGCGTGAACCGGTTTGGTTTGAGAGAAGGTCGATTTGGCTCAAATGAAATAAATCGAAATTGAACCTAATGAAATCAGGCGATGACCAAGTAGGGTCTGGTCCCACCCTGATCTCAGGGTGTTATGTATCCTCGAAAGGACCACGTCGCAAATAAAAAAAAAATTTTGGTTAAAGAGTAAAAATAAACTCGGTTCAGCTGAAAGTTTAAAGGGAAAGCTAAGGAAAGGAAGAGCTAATGGCTATGTGCTAAGTGTTGAACTAAAGGCTAAGGTTAAAGGAAAGAAAGGAGCAGGCACTAATGAGCAAAAGAAGAAGAGATTAAGGGAAGAGAAGAAGAAGGCAAGAGCAGAAGAAGAGAGGAAAGAAAAGAGCTCGAGAGAGAGTAAAAAAATAAAAGATAAAAGAAAAAGAAAGAAAAAGAGAGAAAGAAGGAAGAAGAAGAAAAGAGAGGCTGAAGAAATAAAGAAAATAAATTATTTTTCTTGCATCATTTTAATTTCTTTTTGTTTTTAAATGTTGTAATAAGGCATGTTTTAATAGAACAACTCTTGTTGCCTTAAGTTCTTTGAAATAAATTGGAAACTAACATGTTTACTTGTTAATAAAGTACATCATTTGAGTAAATGTGTTTTCATATGGAATTTTGTATATTCTTTATAGTTTAAATATTTTGGCAAAATTCATGTTTTTAAATAACTTAAATATACCTCCTAAACTTAAAAAGAAAAATAAAGATAACTGGTGAATTTAGAATGAATTATACCTCCCATCGAACGACCTGGACTCAACCAGTAAAAATTTCTAAAATGTTAGGTTAATTCGACCCTATACTACACAACCGACATAACTTCGAGTTAACCTAAGTAACTTTTCTATACTCTAAATTAAGTAAAATTAACTTAATTACTGAGTTGAGTAAGTAACGCATCATAGCTTGGCCAACACCCATGGTAGGTGGAGGACAAAGGAGCTGGCTTTGCTTCTAGTCGATCGACACCCATGGGTGGAGCTAGTTCTGCTGGGTAGTACCTAGCAGGAGGACGGTCCTCGCTACCAATAATTGTCGGGAGTCCTTGTCACTAGGAGTTGTTGGGAGACCTTGCTACGTAAGAGATTTGGTGGGAGGTATGAGATGGAATGCCCTTTCGTAGGGTCAGGTAGCTCTCTCGTTGAGGACTTTTGAAGGCCCTTAAACATCAAAGATTTCATGATTCGCGGAAGCTCAAGTCAGCAAGATGGGTTCCCGCTGGCCTCTATCTTTGTGAAGATGGTTGAATGGCCACTGGATGTTGGTGTCTCTTTTTTTTTGTTTTTACTTTGGAACTCCCTTCATCACCCATCCAAATGCTTCCTTGACCTCCCATAAACTTGCACACGTAACTTCTGCTCAAATGCTAACGAGCATTGCAGATCCTTTGAAGGGTGAGTTGCTGGCAAACCTCAAAGAAAGGGATCCTTGTAAAATCACAAGAAAAATAATGGGATACTTGAAGTACTTATCTTTTTGTCAATATTTGCTCTCATACGAATCAGGAGCCACCACAGAGGGAAAATTGTAGCTCACAGATGGGAGGCTCTTAACCTCTTTTGTTGACATTTCCCACAAACGGTGCCATTTGATCATGCCTCTTAGAATAGAGATCATGACTCAAAAAAATCACAAAGAAGCACTAGAATTGATGACCCAGTTCCAACTGATAGGTGTATGTCTGGGGGAGGGTTATTCTCCCAAAGTTTCACTAGAATTGATATTACAAGCACTCAACTTCTTTTCTCTCTCAGATTGCCTGTCCCAATATTTAACCTCACTCAACTATTTATAGAGGGGGATAGACAAGAATATTTAACCTCACTCAACTATTTATAGAGGGTGTGTAACGACCTGATTCCCGAATCCCTACGAGACACGAGAATCGGACCGACTCAACTAATCCCAAGACCCAGTCGTCCAACGAGAAAGTAACCAAAAGAGCAGTAAAATAAACCACATTCACCATGTATATAACTAGCAGTAACAAAATACAGCAGTAAAGGAAAGAAACACTACAGTATACACCACCACAATAGTAGAGAAAAAAAACATGTACATAACATGAAGCTTACAATAAAAAGAGTACAGGGAGTAACAAAAAACTACTCACTACAGCGGAAAGAAAAGTACAGAAGGTACTACAGGTAACTCTACTGGGCTCTACTAGGCCCAGCGTCCTCTGCAGCCGCTGACTCTAGCTGCTCAACACCTGGTCCTGAAAAGGTAACAAGGGTGACACGTCAGCGAAATGCTGAGTAGTGTGGCAACAAAAAGCTAAAGAAGCAGTAGAGTATACAGTAGCTGTTATATTTTTACTTTCCTTATTTATATTTTTCCATTTATTCACTGTTGATTTATTTATCAGATCCTTCTCTTGATCTTGAATGTTCCTCATGGGAATGATCTTGATTGCAGTCTTTTCCGAAAAGTAGAAGTAACACGTGGTGCTCTCCTTGCCAGGAGAGTCCCTCGTGGTGGTCCTACCCTCAGTCAACCACCCCAAGGTCGCTGACAGACGTAACGGTGACTACGACACGTGCGATAAATGCACGGGTAGCTACCCTGCACTAGCACGCGGTCAGTCGTTTCCGTTAACGGGTGCACCCAAAGCACAGCACGGAACCAGTATAGGGCAGAGCCCTCTCAGTAACAGGTGTCCAGCCCCTCCACAGTAACCAAACAGGGGTCTTGCCCCTCCACAGTCCGCGCACCCTCGCCTGACTACCCTGGTTTGCCCAGTGGGCCTAACAAGTCAGTGTAGGAGAGCTAGCAGAACCCCGGGACCCGTGGGGTAGCTAGTGCTCTCCCTACACTAGTAGCTCTCCTCGGTACTATGTACACGAGGGCTAGAAGTCAGTACAAAGTGGCCAGTCCTAACCCCGGGTCCTTGGGGCGGCTAGCTCCGCTCTGCACTAAACAGGGGGACAGTTGCTCTCCTTGGTACTCCGTACTCAAGGGCCAGCTCACTTCCCCAATTCTATTCCATTCACTTTCCAGGAGTTCTACTCCTAATTCCCCGTAGGGTTCAAGCTCTTTTAACTCAGCCAATTCAGGTTTCACCGTTCCAGCTTTATGTCCATTCAATTCATGTTCTCAACCGTAATTATCCATTCATAACAGGCAACTGTTAACCAATTTACAGGCAGTTATCATTTCCTTTCCACTTTTCCAAGACTGCAATGTTTATATACTCAACTAGTTTTCCAGTCCTAGGATTCATGCCATATCCTAGGATCTATCATTCAATCTAGTTTCCCAGTCCTAGGATTCATGCAATTCCCTAGGATCTATCATTCAATCTAATTTCTCAGTCCTAGGGTTCATGCAATGTCCTAGACCCTATTAATTATTTTGTAATTGTACAAATTTTGTTAAATAAATTAAAGGGCCACTCTACCCGCGAGATCGGGAGTACTGGGGGCGTGGTTGACAATCCCGCGCGCCTCCACAACCCCTAGAGCCGTAATGGAACGGGGTCCTAACACAAGGACCAACACAAGGAGTTACTCAGAATAGTATACAATTACTGTAAATAGGTAGATGAAATAAATCCAGAAAGAACGAAACTTGAAACGACGAAAACGGACTCCGAACGGACCCTAAACGGGCCAAAAACGACGAGTTTGTCCAAAATTAGACGTCTGGAATAAACGGGCCAAAAACGACGAGTTTGTCCAAAATTAGACGTCTGGAACTTCTTCCAGACGTCTTAAAACGTCGATCAGGCAATACCTCAGTCTGCGCAGTCCCTCAGACGTCCAGAAGCCCGCTGGATCGTCTGTACTTGTTTTCCAGACGTCCGATTGTCACCTCGGACGTCTGGAGGTCCTCTCCGTCGTCTGGTACTGTGGCCAGACGTTTGATCCGTGTGGGATGGCGAGCCCTTGCGCCCTCCCGAACAGAACCTGCGCACACACACACCCGCTCTCATCATGAAGAGGCGCAGAAGAACGCGGCAGACGGTTGTATGGCCGTACACGCGTAAAAGGAAGAAGGCAGGGAAATATTGTACTTGTCAGATGTCTGGACCTTCCTCCAGATGTCTTACGCGTCGTCTGAACGTAAGTCCAGACGTCTGATTCTGGGAAATTTTCCCAGAATCAGGACCCGGTTCGTCCTTCGCCCACGACGCACGGCCGCGCAGCGCCGCGTCCTCCTGCTGCCCGAGCTGCAGCAACTCCTCCGCGACACCCCACGCCCGCTGCTCCCCCGCCGGCTGGCTCTAGCTGCCCCGACAAGCTCGCACCTCCGCGGTCGAGCTTTCTTCTTCCTCTCACAACACTCCTTCCCACACGCCTGCTGCAGCTGCTGCTGTGCACTCGCTCGCTCGCAGGGAGAAGGAGAAGATGAAGGCGGTGGAGTGAGGGTGAAGGAGAGGGGAAGTGTTTTATAAGGCAGCCGCGGGGAGAGAGAGAGAGAGAAAAGCGGCGCCTGCAGGGAGAGAAAGTGAAGACGAAGGCGACGGGTTCAGTCTGCGCGTGCAGGCGCGTAGACGCGAACCCGTACGTCGAAAAAATTTATTACCAGATCCCTGGGAAGGGTTCCAGACGTCTTAAACTACATCTGATGCCTACGTTCGTAACAGGGGGATAGACAAGAAGTGGAGTTTGTGGGGGGTTCCTCACAATCCCACGCTTTGCTAATAATAACATTTGACTAAGATGGTTACTATCATAAATTGTCATTAACTTGGGCGCCTTGATGGTCATCAAAATACATTTTGTCATTATTGTCATAACATATCGCAACAAATGATAGTCTTTATTTGAGACCCGCTGAGTTGGACGGCTTGAAGCTTTATCGAGTTAGCGCCGGCAGTTAGTCGGATATCCTTGTTGGGACGATAATCGGCTTTCTGCGACATTTGTCAAGCAATCACAATAAAGCGTTGTTGTCGAGTTTTTGTTCCCAGCAACGATGCCAAAAATAATCAACTTTCTGCTACACAAACAAGCATAAAAAACTATGTATAACTTCTCTATGTTAATTATTTACAACTAATATAGTTAATACCTAAGTATAGGTACAAAAATAGTTAATAATATCTACTATACTAAATCATTATAACATACTAATATCTATAATAACATGTATAATATATACAGTATTATATATAAGTGTCGCTAAAACCTTAGTAAACTATATACATAACCTAAGGCAAAAACTATTATCTATATAACATATATACATATATAGTGACAGATGAATCTATCGGTAAATCCTTTGTTTTATATATTTACATAAGAGGTCAAACTAGGGCCACCCTAGTTTAGTTATTAGGTGTATTAATTCCATTTCAATGCTAGTTAATGGGCCCAAGCAGGCCCACACACAGTGCATGGCCCTCGGCCCATGCACCGCACACATTTAAAGCTCATATGCCATATTCATATCAGAGAGGAGGGGGGTATGTATATGTGAGGGCACCTGGTGCCATGATGACTGAAGGGGGAGAAGCACAAAAACAATATAAGGCACTATAGGAGTTCGAAAGCTATCGATGTGGCGCTAATTGGGAGCGCTCAATTGAGCGCTGCTGCGCATAGATGCTGTTCCGATTAGCCAACTTTGGCCCTCAATTTGAGGGCTTTAATTGAATGTAAATTAAAATTAAATTATAAGGTTGTAAAGTCCTTACATAGGGCTACATAATTATATAATTACTTTAAAAAAATAAGTTAGTTTATTATATAATTAAATTAGGTAAATTTTACTGATTATACACATTAAGTCAGAGTTTAATTTGTTAATTACAGTATAAATTAGTCAATTAATCATCAAGTTGACTTAATACAGTATTAATATACATGATAAATTATTTATTACATATTTTTATTATATTTTAGAAGCTTTATTTTAATTTATATACAGTTAAATATTGGTTTAAGATAGTTTTACATATAAATAAACTATAAATACTGTAATACAGTATAAATATAGTTTAAATTAGTTAAAAATACTTAATATACTACAAGTATACAATATAATTTACCTTAGTATTAACTTAAATTACTAATTTATTTTATTTTAACTTAATAAATTACCTAATTAACTTAATAACCTAATTATTTACTATAAATATATAATTAAATTAAATTACAGGTATTATATAGTACATAATACATATACAAATATGTATGTACAGTATTAGGTAAAGATATATACATTTAAATAGATTTATAGAATTACTTAGTTATTATAAATTTAGGTTTTATAAATTAATATAAAATAATACAATAAGATTATATATACATTAAATTACTATAAATACTTAATTTAATACATAGAATACATATACAGGTTATTTATATACATTAAATACATATTATACAATATTTACTTAAAGCTTAGGTTTAATTACTATATACAAGTATATACATAGTATACATGGTATTTTTGGGAGTTTTTGGGTATTTTCTAATTTTTATAGGTTATATATATATAGTAGAGATAGGGGATGAGAGAGAAAGAGTGAGATGAGAAAGAAACAGTCATTTTTGGTGTTTTTGAAGTTAAGTTTTTTTATTAAGTTCTAGAGTATTCTGAATCGTCGACTGGTATGTCCTACCAAGCTGGGGATTCAGAATACCTTAAAACATGACATATACTTAGAAATAAACCTAATCCTAATCAAGACACATTTATTTTATTTTTTTGAAAATTTTATATAATTTTTATTAATGTACAAAGTTCACCAATTTTAGGCCTTAATGAGTATTTAAGAGTGAAACCTAAGGCCTTGAAAAGAGTTCTAATTGCTGGAAATGTGGTCTAAACATTCAAGATTACCCAACACACTATCTAAAACATGTATGGGAAGTTAAACATGATTTTCAATTTGATTTCATTAAAATTCTCATTTTTGGACAGTAATACATGCAAATAGCTGACAATGGAATTCAAAACTAAATTACAAGCAATCCTAATTGAATTTTAATCAATTAAAGGTACATGAATGCTTGTTGTTTATAGTTATAACACTAAATAATAGCTCAACTCCATTAACAACCAATTCCCAGCTGAAATCCAACCATAAAAGTAGCTGCAGTGAACATAGTAGCAACAGCTGCTCAACTTTAGCAGTTGATTCAGCTGCTTTCTATTCTCATAAAAAATTAGATGTTAGAGCAATAGTTCAAATGGCTTAAATCTTTGAATCAGCCACTACAGCTACTCCAGCAGCTGCCTATTCATGAAACCAGTAGCTGAAAGCTACTGCTGCAATACTGAAATTAACCTATATCAGACCTAAGAAGGTCTGATCTAAGGCACAAAATTCCAAAAACATTTCTAACAAACCAAACCTACCCAAAACCCTCTAAAATCAAGTTCTTAAAATTTGAAATCCATGCAGCCACTTCCATTCTTTAAAAATTCTCAAAGGACTCTAATATGATCTCCTCTTTACATTATGGACAATGTAAAGAAGAAGATCACGCTAGGTTTTGAAATTGACTCAAAACAACTCCAATTCTCCATTAAAACCTTGGAAAGATCTTTTGATTTTCAGAAATATCAGAATTAAATCGAATTGGAGTGGGGGCCATGTGGCATTATTTAGGCATTTGATTTAGGATTTAATTAGATGATCTAATCACCAGAGATTCCTAGGCACTAGAGTGCAGTACTTAGGATCTTAGTTAATCCTAGAAAAACCAATTGGGTTATTTCTTAGCCTCAAATCAGTACCACTGATTTTCCTTGGCTAAACTACCCAATTTGAAACTCAAATTAGGTAAATACTCATCTGAATAATGAAATAAATTCAAAACACCTCAGAATCCTTGTATTATACCTAATTTATCTCGACAAAAACTCAAATTGCTCGAATGAATCCATTTAAAGCAAATTGATTCCAATTACAAAATTGGGCATGGAAATCAATTATGAAAGACTCGAGCGACTTGGTTTAATTAAAACCATATCGGGGGTCTTTATGAATTGATGGAATGAATGGAAGACCCCCCAAGTGGATTTTAGGCGTAAATTCAGATCTAGAAGCTAAGGCTTCAGATCTAAATTTGACCTTGATGGATGGGTGGAAGATGGATAAAATTTGAGGAAAAATCAGAAATGAATTGCGATGTGTAGGGAAAGCTGTATGTGTCAAAATGGTGGTGAAAAAACACCTCTCTGATTTGAATTGATCAGAGTGGGTGAAGTGTATCTAAGCTAATCTACTCCTAAGCTACACTAAATCATCAAACCAGTGAATTCTAACATCTAATCTACTCCTACTGATCTAAATTACATTAATTACTAATCTAATCTACTCTAGAAAGTAGGAAATCCTAATCTAAAGGAGGAATGGGATGCCTACTGATCGCACGTGTTTCGCGAGTTAGAAATTAGGGTTACAAGTAACTCGTCGTCGTAGTTGCAAAACTCATGATCAAATAAAATTCATACTGAAACTTGAAGGGAGTCCCGGGTCGAATACAGGGAGGCGAACGTTTGGTTTTATGAAATCCACGCTTCACTTTTATTTCTTCTTGGCCATTTTTGTCTTTCCTAATTTTTTTGGTATTTTTAACAAGCAAGAGATTAGGTCGATGAAAACTTTATCTACTTGCAAAAATAAGAGAGAGGGAGAGAGAGAGAGAGAGAAACAATCATCTATTTATCAAGAATTGTTTGTTACAACTATAAAAGTGGGAAATCTACACTAGGAAAGCATAAAAAGATAGAAAGAGGTGAGAGAAATCCCCCTTGACGGTTGCTCGGAGGATGACTTGCTCTGACGTCACCTGGAGGAAGGTGGTGAGGAGCGAGACGAAGGAGGACGGAGGATGGGGTAGGACGGCGTCGCAGTGAGCATCTTCTTCCCGAAGGGCGGTGAGAGGACGGCCACAGGATGCTCCACGAATGGGGATGAGGGGAGGGAAAAATATTCGATTTTCTACTCTAGAGAAGCATCTCGGGCTTGGGACAAGTACTCTCTAGAGCCTTGGAGGTGGTGAGGTGAAGAAAGGAAGAGATGAAGAAAAATGGGACGGGTAGGGGTCCTTTTATAGTGGAGGAAAGAATCAAATTCGTATACAGGACATTTAGTGATAGCCATAAATGTCGCTGAAGATCCGCCGCAAACGTCGCTGAAGGTTCCGCTCACACTCCCCTACTGTCGCATTGCTAGCATGCGTTGTACGCGCCCTTGTCGCACACGCACGTGCGATACACACCACTTCCTCTACCCGCGTGCTGCGCTGCTGTGCGTGTGCAGTGGCATGTGCATGCGCATGGGCGATCTAGGTTGCACCATGTTGCGTAATCTGGGCCATCCATCTTCTTTCCTTTGTAGGGGATGCTACAGAGGTCGGATTGAGTCGATTTTCGTGCTGTTGGGCTACGTTCGTTGACCCAAATCCATCCGTGTGGTCGAATTTATCGTTTGATGCTCTGGATTGTGCCACCTAGTTCCCCGACTGTTGATCTTCCTTGGATTGCATATGGTGCTACGGGACTCCGATCGAAACGATTTCGGAAGCATTGGACTCCGATCATCATCTTGATCAGATCCGTACGATCGAATTGTCAATCCAAGGCTTCGAAATAAATATCCTTCTCTTCTGACCACAAAAAGGGTGCAATTAACCTAAATTATATACAACTACTCTAAATGTAGAATGATGCATGCTATGCAATATTTATAACATGAAATGTAAATCTAAGCCTAGGAACATGCATGAATAAGCATTTTAACCTAAATAGATTGTCTACATCACCTGGGTTGTAGCTAGCCACTACAGCGAGGAAGAGGGATGAGGAAGACTCCAATGAGGAATGGGATATTTGGATCCACAGCGGGTTGCTATGGCGGCAAAAGTTGGAGGGAAGAATCGCCCCTGTCACCAGCGACCCTGATGAAGGAGAACTGGAGAGTGGATGAAATGATTGGCTCAAGGTGGAGGGAGTCGATGGGCGTGCGCACGAGCTGGGCAGGGACATAAGAAGGTAGGGGAGTGATTGTGGTCACTGTGGTGGTGCAATCACATACCTAGGGCATGGGCTGTGGAGATGAGAAGAGAGGCGCGTGTGAAGTCCAATCCAAATCACGACCGTAGAATAAGATCTGGGGCAAGGGGTGATCACACGCACCAAAGCACGTGAAGCTTCGATTGTAGCTAGGCCATCAGATTATGTTACGACCTAGTTCCCAGATCCCAACAAGACTCGAGATCGGCTTGCCTCGACTAATCCCAAGACTCAGTCATCTAACAAGAAATAACCAAAAAGCAGAAAAGTAAACCACTTTCACATATGCAATACAACTAAGTAGTAAAAACGTACAAAGCAGTAAAGGAAAGTAAAACTGTTGTTCCATTACATACCACCACAGCAACAGAACAACGAAAATGAAAGTAATAGTAGAGACAATAGTAGCTAAAAGTCTGATACTTACTACAACAGTAAGGGAACAACAAGAAAGTGCTGAAACTACGGCTGGGCTCGACTGGGCCTAGCACTCTCCGCAGCTGGAAGCTCGGGCTGCTCAACTCCTGGTCCTGAATAGTGTTATGAAAAAGACAGAGTCAGCGAATGCTGAATAGAGTGGTATCTATACTATCTAAAATAGTAAAAGCAATAGGTTTAATTCTTTTTTCTATTTATTTTGTTTTATGTGTATTTCCTTTTCACCCATGTTTCTCAAATATCCAGATATTCTTGACCTAGCATGTTCCTCATGGGAATGATCTTGATTGCAGTCTTTTCCGAAGAGAAGAAGGTACATGTGGTGCTCTCCTGGCCGAGAGAGTCCCCCGTGGTAGTCCTACACCCAGTCAACCACCCCGAGGTCACTGTCAAGACGTAGCGGTGACTACGACACGCGTGATAAGCGCATAGGTAACTACCTCGCATTGACATGCAGTCAGTCGTTTCCACTAGTGGGTACACCCAAAGTACAGCACGAAACAGTATAGGGCCTTGCCCTCTCAGAACAGGGGTCTCACCCCTCCACAGTCCACGCATCCTCGTCTGACTACATCGGTTTGCCCAGAGGGCCTAACAAGTCGGTGTAGGGTGGCTAGCTGAACCCAGGCCCCGTGGGGTGGCTAGTTCTCTCCCTACACTAGTAGCTCACCTTGGTACTGCATACAGGAGGGCCAACAGCAGTCGGTGTAGAGTGGCCAATCCTAACCTGGGTCTCAATCCAAGGGCGGCTAGCTCCGCTCTACACAAAAAGGGGACAATCGCTCTCCTTGGTACCACGTACTCAAGGGCCAGCACACTTCCCATCTACATTCCAGATTTCCATCTAATCAAAGGAGCTCTACTCCTAAATTCCTCGTAGGGTTCATGCTCATGTTCACCTCATTTATTTCGATCCAGATCCCACCATTCACAATTCAGTTCTTATTTATATACGGGCAGCTAGTGTTTCCATATTTCAATACATGCAACTGGTGATTTCACTAGTAATTGATCATAAATTACAGGCAACATATAGTTATAATATAGGCAAGTGCTAACAGTTTAGCTAAATCATGCATGCAAGTACATCATACAGCGCAAAAGATTCATTCATTCCTCTATCCTAGGGTTCATGCCACATCCTAGGGTTCCATTCAGCTATTTCCACAAGCACATCCTTATTAAATATTATTAACAGAAGTAAACCACTCTACTAGACAATCCGGGAGTAATGGGGGATTGAACCGCAGACTTAGGCGTCTCTGCGAGCCCCAAACATGTAATAGGCTGAAACCCTACACCAGGGAATGCATCAACAAAAGGAGGGTTCAAAACAGCGTACAAAGGTCTCTAGTACGTAGAGAAACTCGCAAGAAAATTGCAGGTACTTCTTTTGCGTAAAACGAACCCCGATCTAACCTCAAACGGGTCAAAAATGTGCCTACTGTCCAAAATCAGACGTCTAGGAACAAGTCTAGACGTCTTAAAAGGTACTGGAACCTTACCTTTAGTCCCTGCGATGTCCTTAGATGTCTAGGCCTCCTCTGCGATCGTCTGAAGGTAGTTTCAGACATCGGACCACGCCTCCAGTCGTCTGGAAGCACCTCCGGACGTCTGGTGATCTTATCAGATGTCCAAAAGGGCATGGGAAAGCGTTCTGTGCTCCTTCCCAAGGCTGCTCCTGCGTACGATAGTTGCAGCCCCCAAATCAGGCCCAACATTTGCTCTGCGGTGAGGCCTGCATGGCCGTAACCGCGAAAAAGAACGTACCTTCGTGATAAATGAGCTTTTAGACGTCTGGCCTTAACTGCAGATGTCCAGGTACTCCATCAGCCGTCTGGAATCCACTCCAGACGTCTGATACTGGAAAATTTCCAGTACCAGAACCTGCTCCCAACGCTCTCCGCTGCGCTCCTCCTCGTGCTGCTGCAGCTCCAGCCACTGCTAATGGTCGAGGCAGCCTCCCCGGGATCTCTCCTCCTTTTGCATGCGCACGCGGTGGCCGTGTGAGCTTCCACCGAAGCTCTCTGACCTCAGCCTCCTCCTCCTCCCACACTCTCCTTCTCACCCTCTCGCTCTCCCTCGCTCGCCTCCTCTCGCCACTCCCGCAGGCTTTGAAGGTGGTGGTGGTGGTGTGTGGAGTGGAGAGGAGAGGAGGGAAGGGGGGCTTTTATAGATGGTGTGGGGGTTTAGGATTCGGGGAAAGGAGGAAGCAAGAGAAAGGAGGAGAACATTCTACGCGCCGCCCAGGCACAGAGCGTAGAGCGTGTACAACAATTTCATTTTTAGACGTCTGGGAAAGGGTCCAGATGTCTGGACAGACGTTTGATTAAGACTCTAGACGTCTTAAAAGGATAAAAGTGTGATGGGTCTTTACAGATTAAGAGAGCGAAGGATGAACGGTAGAGATGCTCTATGTTCTTTGGGTGAATAATGCACCTGCGGCTGCAATCATTTTGATGGATTTACGCGAAGGCCCTTATGGGCGAAGGGGTAGAACATTAGCACGGAAGCCCATTAGTGGTGAGAATGTAATCAGAGCAGTCCCTAGGATTTGCAAATAGGTCCCTAGTGGCTTACAAAATATCCTTGGAACTTTAAACGTTAATAAAATGTTAATGACCTAAGGACCTAACTGTGAAACTAAAAATGCGAGGTCCTAATGATGTAAAATTGCCACCAAGCTTTTATTGAAGCTTAATTGAACATTTAGGAAGTTGATTTCACTTTTGATTTGAAGTTTTGAACTCAATTATGTGTTTAATTTGCAATTGGATCATCATTTTACATTGATGAATAGAATATTTCATTTAATGACCTAATTTCGCATTTTTAACATAGATTTGATGTTTTAGGTCTTTTTCACTATTTCCTACACTTGACCTTTTTCATGTGTTAATTCAATAGTGTTTAAGCTAGTTTCTAGCTTAACTTCAGCATTTTAGCTATGATGAGCCACACCTCATGTTACAACCCGGTTCTCGAATCCCTACTGGACACGAGACTGGACCGACTCGACTGATCCCATGACCCAGTCGTCCAACGAGAAAGTAACCAAAAAGAAGGAAAGTAAACCACATTCACTATGCTAAGCAACTAATAGTAACAAAAGTACAGCAGTAAAGAAGTAAAACTACTACAGTACACACCACCACAATAGTAGAAAAGTAACTAGGTTCAAGAATATAAAGTACAAAATGTAAGAGTACAAAGGTGCAAGAGACTACTCACTACTACAAAAAAGAGTACGACAAGAAGCTACAACTACTGGGCTCTACTGGGCCCAGCACCCTCTGTAGCCGTAGGCTCTGGCTACTCAACACCTAGACCTGAAAAGGGTTATGAGTACAAAAAGTCAGTGAACGCTAAGTAGAGTAGCAACTAACTAACTAAAGAAGTAAAGGTGGATAGGTAGTTGTTGTTTTTTTTTTTCCATTTACTTTCTTTACTAATTATTCTTTTCCATCACTTTATTTATTAGGTCTCTTTCTTGATCTTGAATGTTCCTCGTGGGAACGATCTTGATTGCAGTCTTTTCCGAGGAGTAGAAGACGCACGTGGTACTCTCCTATCTAGGAGAGTCCCCCGTGGTGATCCTACACCCAGTCAACCACCCCAAGGTCACGGACAGATGTAACGGTGACTACGGCACGCGCGATAAGCGCACGAGTAGCTACCCTGCATTGGCACGCGGTCAGTTGTTTCCGTTAGCGAGTGCGCCCAAAGCACAGCACGGATCCAGTATAGGGCCTAGCCCTCTCAGTAACAGGGGTCTAGCCCCTAAGAACCAAACAGGGGTTTCGCCCCTCCACAGTTCACGCACCCTCTCCTGACTACCCTGGTTTGCCCAATGGGCCTAACAAGTTAGTGTAGGGTGGCTAGCTAAACCCCGGGCCCGGTGGGGTGGCTAGTTCTCTCCCTACACTAGTAGCTCTCCCCGATACTATATACGCGAGGGCCAGGAAGTCGGTACAGAGTGGCCAATCCTAACCCCGGGTCCTAACCCAAGGGTGACTAGCTCCACTCTGCACTAAATAGGGGGACAGTTGCTCTCCTTGGTACTCCGTACTCAAGAACCAGCTCGCTTCCCCACTCACATTTCTAGTTCCATTCCATTTATTTCCAGGAGCTATACTCCTAATTCCCCGTAGGGTTCATGCTCATATTCCTTATGCCATTCCATACCAGGTTTCATCATTTATATTTCCATTCTCAGGTTATACACATGCAACTTGTAATTCTATCGTTCACATTTCCATAGTCAGGTTACTCACAGGTAGCTCGTGTTTCCAACATTCACCTTTCCATTTCCAAATTATATAAATTCAACTCATATTATGTCATTTCACGTGTGTGACAGGAAAGTTACATACAACAGTTAACTAGCACGAGTACTACATATTTCTCAGGCAAATGTTATTCATTTACAGGAAATTGTTATCATTCTATCTACTCATTCAAGACTGCAATCCATTCATTCAATACAGACATTCCAGTATTTCTAGTCCTAGGATTTATGCCACACCCAAATGTTCACGTAGCTAGATCGTGTTTTAACAAATATCTCATTGTAATATAGATGAACTTTCTACGAAAACAAATAAAAATTTATAACTCGAACTCAAAGTATCTGAGGTTGAACATAGGGAGCAATCTGAGTATTCCAAAACTTGAGAACACAACTTTTTAATAAAGAGAAATGACTAGTTTAGTAGAAGTGATAGGATAATGTTATGGAAAGAAATTGCTCAAAAGGAATCGATGGCTGATATTGCGTCAGACATCTTAAAGTTATCTCTCAGATTCTTTTCTTTTGTTGGTGATTTGCTCTGCTGTAGCTATGGTTGCTCCTTTTCCTTTTCTTCCTTAGCTGCTTCTGCTCCTCTTCTTTTTCCTTCTCTTCTTGATTCTCTTCTTGCGGCTAAGTCCTGGCTTTGCCTCTTCTTAGGTTGACTTCTTCTTTTTCTTCCTCTTTTTCCTTTTCTTTCTTGCTTCTCCTCTTTGTCTACCCCTTGATCTCTCTCTTCTTCTTTCTCTTGGTCTGCCGCACCTCTGCTACAGGGTGTTCTTCTTCTTCTTCCTCGCTTGCAGCAGCTAAGTCCCTTCTTCCTTCTTCTTCTGCTTCCTCCTTAGCGTCCTCTTCCTGCATAAGCACCACGCAATAAAACCTACTCCCCTACCCTTCCCGCACGTCTCTCTCTCTCTATGAATCTCTCTTTGGTGCGCTCTCCCAGAGCTGGGTTATCGGGTCAGGTCGCACGCTCGGGTCCAGGCGCACCGGCGTGGGTGTGGTGTGCGAGGAGTGCTCAGGAGGGTAGTCGGGTCGGGTCACAGGTCCGTGGGATGAAGTCACAGACGAGGTGCGTGTATAGGTGAGAAGGGACCTCACCCCAGTGTATTAGAGGCAACCAGATGGTATCACAAAATCAATTTAAACTACTCAAGCGCCTTATGCCTTACCGAGGTGGGACTAATGTTCCACTGCTTTTGCTTGCGCGCCCGTAGGAGATCGTTCCTCCAATTGCAGCAGCTGCAGGCCTCACAGCTCCACTTGCTGGAATAGCTGACTTTGCGAGATCTCCCTGAATCTGTTGGACCTGGAATCTTGAAGTCCTTCAGCCTAGAGCGAGCTTGCAACCTCCTTGAGCCGTCACTAATGGCTGCTGGAGCTCAAACCCTGCATGGCACAAAAAGAAGCTTGCAACTCTATTAGACCACAGGAGGACCTTCGTCGTGTCACGGCGAAGGTGAGACGGTAGGTGGCAGGCTGTGGGGTGACCTAGGCATGCGTGCCTAGGTCGCTCTGTGACCGGATGGATGGGTTAGGTTGGGGGGCAGTTGTGGGGGTGTAGGTGGTCTGTGGACGAGTGGAGGATGTTCAGTGGCGTGTGGCGGAGGTTGTGCGGTGGGTGGCGAGACGTGTGGGGTTGCGGAGTGACGGGAGTGTCTCGCCAGACAATGGCCAGAGATGGGGAAGATGGCGGTGGACAGTGGCGGTCGAGGGGCATTTTGTGGAATAGAATGAGGAAAATGAAAGAGTGGAAGATGAGGAGCTTATCTAGATTGTTGGGAGTGAAGGGGGAGCAGTGGAGACGGACGGCTCGTTTGTGCCGTTGTCGGAGAAGACGGCCGTGAGGGAGATAACGGCGACGAGGAGGAGGACAGGAAGGCGTCATTAGTGCAGTGCGACGTAGGAAGACGAGGCGGAGCAAACCCTACTATTGGTATGGCAACAGAGCGACAAGATGGAGGAGGAAGAATCGCCAGAGCCTGCAGGCTACTTGGCCGGAGATAGGGGAGATGAAATTTGGTGGATTCTACGGCCAAAACAAGTCTGAGAGATTCGTAGAGGGCCGGGGGTCCTTTTATAAGTGCTGGCCGAGCTTCTGGTGTGTGGAGGGCAAGCCTTTTGCCATCGACGTCTCATCGGAGAAGGTAGTTGGGGTTGCAAATCTCTCGTGCGTTCGCACGAGAGATTGGATGGAAATCAAAGATTGTGATTGGGCTTAGATGGAAGGGGATTCCTCAAAGAATCCTCCTTCCAAATCTGTGAGGAGATCTCTGAGGGATCAAGGAGTATTCCCCCTCCCTTCCTCATCGGAGAAGGATTCCTCCCCATTAATGGTGGAGGGACCTATTTGTAAGAGTGGCGAGGAAGCTAGGGGGGTTTGTGAAATGATTTTCAAAGATAGGGGCCAAAATGTATTTGGGTGTACTAATTTGCAAAGTAGGTCAAGATGACCTCCCCTTAGGTCAAAATTTTGGTACAAACCTAACTTTGACCTAAGGAATCTAATGGTGAAGTTGGATTTTAGGTTTGACCACGTTTTAATAGATATTTTGCATAAAAACCCAAATTAGGTCAATTGATGATCTAAGGCCCCAATCTAGGTCAAAATAGGTTCCAAAGGCCAAACTGAATGTTCTAAATCATAGGGGATATTTTTCCATGAATTTTAGATGGTTTACTTGATTTTTATCCTGATCGAAACCTTGTTGACATAAGCGGGTCTGTTTTAGGGTTACAAGATGTCATTTAATTCCTGGTTTGCACATAAATCCATTCCTGATTGAACCAACCCACTTTTTATCTTATTCAGACCATTTGACCTATGTTCTGCCTCTGAGAAATCCTATTTATGTACTGCAATGGTAAAATTATAATTTTAACCTTTATTTCATGTTTTCTTCTCAAAACACTTATTTCTTCAATTAAGCCCTCTTCTAAGTTATGCAGGAGCTTTTATTCTCTTTCTTAGGTCAAAATGAGCTAGTTAGGGCTCATGATGAGGCTCTCATCATACCCCCATGCTTAGCTTTTTCTAGTCCCTTAGCAAAATTTTAAGGTTTTAACTTTTGTTCTAGACCCTGAGTGTCTGTCATCAGTTATGATAAGTGCTTTTCTTTTTCTTTTGTGATTAGGTTAGAATGCCGACAATAGGCCTAGAGGTACTTAAGTATCAGCCAAAATCCAGACCTGACCCGCTTTAGCCTCAGTCTTCCACAAAGGTTTTTAAGGCCCACAGAAACTATCCTAGGGTTTGTTGTACTCTGCGGTTAAAGCACCCGTGCTTGAGACATTTTTAGCCTATGTTTAGTTTGCAGTGCATTTTTTGTAAGAGAGACACAGAAGATTTATTTGTTTGGAGAGTTTTCTCTCTCTTACCTTTTTATTTCTAGCTTCGAATTGGCTTCTCAACACGATCTGTATCGGATTCCTCGTCCCCATCATCAATCCTCAAGGGTCCCTGGCTATCGATGCTTCGAGATAGCACCACCCATGGCAACCCCCAGAACCCTGGCTTTCAAGATTTTGAGATAATCCCACCCATGGCGTTCCATGGGCGAATTCAGACCCTGGCGATCGACATTTCGTGATAATGCCGCCCATGATATCTGAACCAGCAGAGTGCTTACATGCCCCCGGTAGGATATTTAAATATCCTAAGAGACAAACACCGAGGAGATGATATGTTGTTACGCATCTTCGAGGGAAATTTCCTGCCTCTCCGCGCCGGTAACTCGTCGAAATCAACTTGTTTTTATCGGCCGCTCCTAATCTAGGTACTTTTTCAGAACATTGAAACGCTTTTTGCGTGATTTTGATATTTATGCGCACTGAACCAGACTGTGTGTGAATTGGGGTGCTTAGGTTATCGAATCCCGCAAATCGGAGGCCAGTTAACGAGGCTGAATACTTCCTAAGCTTTGGACCTAATACTTAAGCTTTGCATTTTCCCCAATCTCTTGAGGATTATCCAGATGTTAGTGGATACGTGAATTTTTAAGCTAAAGAATCTAGTCCAAGAGGCCTAAGACCAGCATTTCTGCTAATCTCTTGTTGTCTCCTTAGCACTTTTCTTTTATTTTTCTCTTTTCTTGATCTGGTCTAGAACTTCAGTTAATCCCTTAATCTTTTACTAATGACTATCTCTTTTTCTTTTTCATTTTATGCTCCTTTTTTGGCATTTTGCTCTTTTCCTCCTCTCATTTTGTATGGCCCGAATTGTTTCTCCCCCTCCTTATTTCTTTTTTTCTTTTCCAAGATTTTTTTTTTGAGTTGAAACCTTTTCTTGATATGAATTTTCTTGACATTTTGCACTTTCATACCCCCCCATGCCTAAGATTTGCAATGTCACCATTGTAAATTAGGTGGGTTCGATTTTAGCTTAGTTCATGCTTTAGGACAGGTGTTAGGTGAGCGAACGGGTCGAAGTGATTATTGCAAACGATTTCTAATCTCGGGTAGGGGTACTTGAGGTGAAGTCGGCTGTTCTAATGGATGAACCCTAAAGTGCAATATGAATTTCGCATAGAAATGTCAGAAAAGGTTTTTGGTTTTTCAAAGAATGACGGGTTGCCTCCCATTAAGCGTTGAGTTTTATGCCATCGACTGGGTGTAATGAGCTTAAGGAGAATGGAGGGTAAAGGATGACTCAACCAAATTTGTATTGGTCATGTCAATGAACGGTTTGAGTCTCTGACCGTTCACAACAAAGGGTTTGGAATCGTGGCTGAGTGGGCTGATTTCAATGGCCCCGTTTCCAAAGATTTGTCAGACTAGGTAGGGTCTGACCCACTTAGATCGTAGCTTTCCTAGGAATAATTTGATTCAGGCATCAAAGAGTAAAACCTTTTGACCAGGATAAAAGATCTTTCTAGAAATGTGTTTGTCATGAAAAGCTTTAACTCGTTCTTTGTAAATTCGCGAGTTCTCATACTTGTCATGGCGTAATTCATTGATCTCGCTTATTTGAAGCCTTTTGTGGGTTCCAGCCTTAGAAAGATCTAAATTGCAATTTCGTACTGCCCAATAGGCTTTATGCTCCAATTCGACAAGGAGGTGACATGCCTTCCCGTACACCAGTATGAAGGGAGACATACCTAATTGGGTCTTGTGGGCGGTCCTATAGGCCCACAATGCTTCTGGAAGTCGAGAAGACAAATCTTTTTTGTCAGGTCGAACAGTAACCTGAAAGATTTTCTTGATCTCTCGGTTTGATAGCTCAGCTAGACCATTAGTTTGGGGGTGGTAGGGAGTAGAGATTCAATGCGACACTCCGTATTTGGTCATCAGTGACCTGAACTGAGCGTTTGTAAAATGGGTCCCTCCATCAGAAATTATTGCTCGTGGAATCTTGAACCTTGAGAAGACGTTTTGATGAATGAATTTGATAACAATCTTATGATTATTGGTTCGGGTCAGAATGGCTTCTATCCACTTGGACACGTAGTCAACGGCGAGTAAGATGTATTCGAAGCCATCCGAGATAGGGAAGTGTCCCATGAAATCGATCCCCTAGATGTCAAAAATTTCGCATACCAAGATTGGCTGTAGAGGCATCATGTCTCGATGGCTCATGTTGCCCAAGGTCTGGCAACAGGTGCATGCCTTACAGTGATCGTATGCATCCTTGAAAATTGTGGGCCAGTAAAAGCCACACTGGAGGACTTTTGATGCGGTTTTGTGTCTTGAGAAATGTCCACCACATGCATGTCTTTGATTTCTACTTCCGCGACACATCGTCGAATTATCTGATCAGCACCAATGCGGAATAGATACGGGTCTTCCCACAGGTAATACTTGGCATCCTAACGTAATTTTTCCTTCTTGGCCTTTGGCCAATCGGACGGGATCTGATGTGATGCCAGGTAATTCACTATATCTGCGAACCATGGAAGGCTAGTATTGATAGTCAGGAGGTGCTCATTAAGAAAGTGTTCTGTGATGGGTCCGGAAGGGTCAGTTATTTCAGAAGGAAGGCGAGACAAGTGATCAGCTACCACATTTTGCTTTCCCGCTTTGTCACGAATCTCGAGGTCAAATTCTTACAACAGCAAGATCCATTGGATTAATTGAGGTTTCGCATCCTTCTTTGCAAGGAGATGCCTCACAGCTGTGTGATCTGAGTATATGATAACACGGGAACCCAAAAGGTATGATCTGAATTTTTCTATGGCAAATACTACATCTAGCAGCTCTTTCTCAGTAACCGTGTAGTTACGCTGAGCCTCATTTAGTGTTTTGCTAGGGTAGCAAGTGACCACGAGTTTCCCATCAATTTTCTGCCCCAAAATCGCTCCTACAGCGAAGTTAGACGCATCGCACATGATCTCAAAGGGTTGAGAACAATCAGGGACTGTAGGATCGGGGCTTGGGTGACTCAGTCACGAAGGATCCCAAATGCTTGGGTGCATTCCTTGGAAATTTTGAAAGGCACATCCTTAGAGAGAAGAGTGGTTAGGGGGTGCACGATTTTTGAAAAATCAGGGATAAATCATCGGTAAAAATCAACGTGCCCCAAAAAGGATCGGATGTCCTTAATCGAGCTAGGCATAGTAAGCTTGGAAATCAGGTTAACCTTAGCTCGATCAACTTGGATGCCTTTATCCGAGATTAGATGTCCCAGGACAATTCCCTCAGGCACCATGAAATGGCTCTTTTCCCAGGAAAGAACCAAATTCACATCGATGCACCGCCTGAGTATTTGGACCAAGTGTTGGAGGCAATTGTCAAATGATGCTCCAAAAATTGAAAAGTCATCCATGAAGACTTCTAGATAATCACCTACCATATCTGAGAATATGGCAAGCATGCACTGCTGAAAGGTTGCGGGTGCATTGCAGAGATCGAAAGGCATCCTTCGAAACACGTATGTCCCGAAGGGGCAGGTGAATGTGGTCTTTTCTTGGTCTTCTGGATGGATTGCCACCTGGTTGTAACCGGAGTACCCGTCAAGAAAGCAGAAGAACTTATTTCCCGCTAGTTTCTCGAGGATCTAATCAATAAATGGTAGTGGGAAATGGTCCTTCATGGAGGAATTGAGTCTTCTGTAATCAATGCAGACTTTCCATGAGTTAGCTATTCAGGTAGGAATGACCTCTCCGATTTCAGTCGTGATGATGGTGAGTCCGGCCTTTTTAGGCACCACCTGTATTAGACTCACCCAACGACTGTCGGAGATCGGGTAGATGATCCCTGCATCTAACCATTTTATGATCTCCTTTTTCACGACCTCCTGTAAGTTAGGGTTTAAACGTCTCTGCGTTTCTCTTGAAGGTCGTGTACCCTCTTCTGTGTAGATTTAATGTGTGCAGTACGAAGGGCTTATGCCAGTCAAGTCATCGAGAGTCCATCCAATGGCTCTACGATGTTGCTGGAGAACAGTAATCAAACGGAATTCCTGGCCAGGTGTGAGATGAGAGTTGATAATCACAGGAAACATCTAATTGGAACCTAAAAAGACGTACTTCAGATGCTCGGAAAGGGGCTTGAGTTCCATGACAGGATTGTCAGCAGCAGCGGGTGGTTCGGGGTTTGTATTAGGAATAAGGGTCGGAGTTATGGGTGAGTCTAGATCTTGTTTGCACTCCTCTGTTTGTGGGTTTTGATCTTCTAGTGGTTGATCAGGGATAATCAGGTTGTCCTCTGTATGCGATTCATCAACCACGGCTCTGATATCACATATTTGCTCTATAACCCAGTAATTAATCCCTTGTTGGGCCTTAAAGATGTCAATCTTCAGAGTTTGATTCCCAAATTTTAATTCTATTTGGCCCTCTTCGCAGTTTATGTTGGCCCTAGCAGTGGCAAAAAAGGGTCTCCCTAATATGATTGGTGTGTCCATTGGGTTCTCAGGTGCATCCATGTTCAGAACTATGAAGTCGACCGAGAAGTAGAAATCCCGTTCCCTAATAATGACATCCTCGAGTATTCCTTTAGGTGACTTGATGGATTGATCGGCTAACTGCAATGTCACCTTAGTCGGTTTAAGTTTGGACTCTTCAAGGTGGTCAAGGAGGGATGTAGGTATTAGATTTATGGAGGCACCTAGATCTAGTAAGGCTCTATCAAATTGGGTTTCACCAATTTTACAAGAAATTAGGGGAGTTCCTGGGTCTTTAGCCTTGGGTGGGAGTTTACTCAAGATGACAGAGCTGGCTTGCTCTGACAGTATGATCGGATTCCCATCCTTGGTTCGCGGCTTACGTTTAGGTGTACATACGTCTTTCAGGAATCTTGCGTAAGCCGGTACGTGGCAAATTGCATCCATCGAGGGGATGTTTATCTGGACCTATTCAAAGAGCTTGACCAGATCCTCCTCGGGAGCCACGGGTTTGGTTATCCTTTTTCTTTTGGTCAAGGCCTCAGGAAATGGGATCCTAGTTGGTTCCTCTATAATATGTCTAGGTTCTTGATCTGGGATAGGGGTATCCTGGATAACTATCCTAGGGTTTTGGCTACTACCAGGCTTGGAGTGGTTCGAATATTGTGGGTCTTGGGTTGTTTAACCACTACGTGTTGTTACAGAGTTTAATCCGGCCTGGTTTTGGTTTGGGTTTGGTAAGAGGAGTGGCTGCTGCTGAAATCCCGCATAAGATGTTGAAGCTTCCATCCCGTCTAGTGATGGAGCAGCAGGGGTCTGATAAATCAAATGTGTGTGGCCTGAATTTGGGTTCATAACACGCCTCTGGATCGGTACGTTATTTGGGTTTGGCAGAGGTTGCGAAGGAAGGGTGCCAAGTTGGTGGGAATTTGCCATCTGGGCCAGTTGGTTGCGAACCTTTGTGATCTCGTCCTTGTATTGTTTTTGCATTGCCGCATTCATCTTTTGAATGTCAGCCAGTGCTTGAAGGATAAGAGTCATTTGATCCTGGTTTGGCCTGGATTGGTAGGTGGGATTTGGCCGAGGTTGAGGCGGATGATATGGACGAGGGGCTTGTGGACGGGGCTGATACAATGGTCTTTGAGTCTGAGAATTTCCCGTCCACTGAAAGTTGGGATGATTTCGCCATCTAGGGTTGTAGGTATTGGAGAATTGGACATTCTGGATGGCATTGAGGTCCTCGCAAGTCTGAGGAACCTCAGGAAAGTCAAAATACGAGGGTTCAGAGTTCCCCCAACTCGAGTAGACTAGATCGGAGGTCACTCCGGTCCGAGAGGTTCTCCCATCTGTTGAGTGAAATGGGTGATCTGGTGGCACAAGGCATTTGTCCGTCCAACGGGGAAGAACTTTTTCAAGAATTCGGACTGAAGTTCCTCCCATGTGTTGATCGGACAGGTCTAAGTTTGATACCAATGGGCAGCCTTGTCCAAGAGGGAGAAAGAAAACATTTTCATGAGTAGGATATCCCAGTTTTGTAGATCTGACCGAAGGTCTGGGCTAGATGCTTGAGTTGTTTAATGTGTTGGAATGGATCCTCGGAGTTAAGCCCATGAAACTTTGGTATGTCATGAATCATATTTTGCTTAAGTTCAGAATCAGGACCTCCAATCGGGATTCGGACTCGAGGCTCGATTGCCACCGCAGCGGGATTATAGTGATCTCGCATCATTGGTCGCCGCGGTGGGTTTACAAAGTTTTGAAAGAGATCACTTAGGCGTTGAAGTTGGTGCTCAAGGTTGTTCTCTTCTTCAATGGGTTGTGCCATGATGGAAGAAGAAGGAGAACTTGGTTCTTAATCAGATGAAAGATTTATGTGGTGAGGTTGCTACACAAACAAGGGCATCGAGGCTTGACCTCGGCGAGAGTGAATTTCTAAAGGAGGTCCCTACCGAACATGCACCGAAGGATGTGATGAGATTAGAAGGTGCTGGACCCAAACGAGACACCCAAAAATTGTTGGGTGACTATAGAGGTTCGGGGCGGATAATACCCCTTAGTCAGAAAGGTCGTCCACTTTTGAAGTACCTGGGCAGCTAGAGAGGGAGAGTCCCGCAAAGACCCCTACACGGTAGAGCATCCCCACGAGTTACAGGGTTTCTCCCACCCGACCTCTCTTGTCACTAATATTCCAGGTAAACCAGAATGGGGACCTTGACCTCTTAAGTCTACCTTTTTTACTTTAAGATCAAGGTGCTTAAGGTTCCACTTGAACTTTTAGGTCTTTTGAGTGAAAAAGTGACCTAATTTTAAGGTTAGTTGACCCAAAGGATCAACTTCACCTCTTGCTCCTTTGAGAGATTTTGGGTCCTTTCTTTTAGGGTTCAAATGGATTTAAAAGCCTGATTTGCTTAGGGTTTCTCTTGTATAGATCTTTTCAAACAAGGTTTAGGCACACCTCTTTTTGGAAAAACTTTTTTCTCTGTTTAAGAGAAGATGTGTCTCTAAAAACCCTAGCTTTGCAATCCTTAGGTTGGCTCTAGTTGGTCCAATTTAGTTACCTCAAAATTTGGTATCTAGGGCTTAATCAGGAAAGTTTTAGCCCTAGTTACCTTAGTTGGATGAGCAGTTCAAGATGTGTGGAAATGAAAATCAGGCAACTTCGATGAATTACTAAGTATGAAATAGGTAGCCCTAGGTTGATTCTTCTTTGTTCCTTTTCAGACTTTGAGGGGGTTAAGAGAGAGGGCTAATGAAAGTTACCTGTTCCTTGGTGTGGCTGTTGTGCAGCTGCTCTTCTTTTCTCTACTTTCCCTAAGACAAGCACAACAAAAGAGAGGAATTAAGTCAGTATTGGATCAAAAGTTGTGATCAAAAGCTTTAGAAGTGCCTGTTGCTCCCTGACAATGACGCCAAAATGTTCACGCGGCTAGATCGTGTTTTAACAGATATCTCGTTGTAATATAGATGAACTTTCCATGAAAACAAATAAAAATTTATAACTCGAAACTCAAAGTATCCGAGGTCAAACACAGGGAGCAATCTAAGTATTCCAAAACTTGAGAACACATCTTTTTAATAAAGAGAAATGACTAGTTCAGTAGAAGTGATAGGATAATGTTTTGGAAAGAAATTGCTCAAAAAGAATGGATGGCTGATATTGCATCAGACGTCTTAAAGTTATCTCTCAGATTCTTTTCTTCTATTGGTGATTTGCTCTACTGCAGCTATGGTTGCTCCTTTTCCTTTTCTTCCTTAGCCGCTTCTGCTCTTCTTTTTCCTTCTCTTCTTGATTCTATTCTTGCGGCTAAGTCCTGGCTTTGCCTCTTCTTAGGTTGACTTCTTCTTTTTCTTCCTCTTTTTCCTTTTCTTTCTTGCTTCTCCTCTTTGTCTACCCCTTGATCTCTCTCTTCTTCTTTCTCTTGGTCTGCCACACCTTTGCTACAGGGTATTCTTCTTCTTCTTCCTCGCTTGCAGCGGCTAAGTCCCTACTTCCTTCTTCTTCTGCTTCCTTCTTTGCATCCTCTGCCTGCACAAGCACCACGCAACAAAACCTATTCCCCTACCCTTCCCGCACGTCTCTCTCTCTCTATGAATCTCTCTTCAGTGCGTTCTCCCAGAGCCGGGTTATCGGGTCGAGTTGTGCGCCTGGGTCCAGGCGCACGGGCGTGGGTGTGGTGCACGAGGAGTGCTCAGGAGGGTAGTCGGGTCGGGTCACCAGGTCCGCGGGATGAAGTCACGGATGAGGTGCGTGTATAGGTGAGGAGGGACCTCACCCCAGTGTATTGGAGGCAACCAGACGGTATCACAAAATCAATTTAAACTACTCAAGTGCCTTACGCCTTACCGAGGTGGGACTAATGTTCCACTGCTTTTGCTCGCACGCCGGCAGGAGATCGTTCGTCCAATTGCAGTAGCTGCAGGCCTCGCAGCTCCACTTGCTGGAACAACTGACTTCATGAGACCTCCCCGAATATGTTGGACATGGAATCCTGAAGTCCTTCAGCCTGGAGCGAGCTTGCAACCTCCTTAAGCCGTCGCTAATGGCGGTTGGAGCTTAAACCCTGCATGGCACAAAAAGAAGCTTGCAGCTCTATCAGACCACAGGAGGACGTTCGCCGTGTCATGGCGAAGGTGAGATGGTAGGTGGCAGGCCGCGGGGCAGCCTAGGCGTGCGTGCCTAGGTCGCTCTATGACCAGATGGATGGGTTAGGTCGGGGGGCAGTTGTGGTGGTGTAGGCAGTCTGTGGACGAGTGGAGGATGTTCAGTGGAGTGTGGCGGAGGTTGTGTGGTGGGTGGCGAGACTTGTGGGGTTGCGGAGTGACGGGAGTGTCTCGCCGAAGGGTGGCCAGAGATGGGGAAGATGGAGGTGGACAGTGGCGGTCGAGGGGCGTTTTGTGGAATAGAATGAGGAAAATGAAAGAGTGGAAGACGGGGAGCTTATCTGGATTGTTGGGAGTGAAGGGGGGCAGTGGAGATGGATGGCTCGTTTGTGTCGTCGTCGGAGAAGACAGCCCTGAGGGAGATAACGGTGACGAGGAGGAGGATAGGAAGGCATGCGCTGGTGCGGCGCAACGCAAGAAGATGAGGTGGAGCGAACCCTGCTGCTGATATGGCAGCAGAGCAACGAGATGGAGGAGGAAGAATCGCTTGAGCCTGCGGGCTGCTTGGCCGGAGAGAGGGGAGATGAAATTTGGGGGATTCTACGGCCAAAACAAGTCTGAGAGATTCGTAGAGGGCCGGGGGTCCTTTTATAAGTGCTGGCTGA
Organism: Thalassia testudinum; assembly: GCA_037157565.1. Lineage (NCBI taxonomy): Eukaryota > Viridiplantae > Streptophyta > Magnoliopsida > Alismatales > Hydrocharitaceae > Thalassia > Thalassia testudinum. Next base: position 82,805,149 of record JAZHRO010000077.1, read on the forward strand.
GCTTATGGTGCGTGGAGGGCAAGCCTTCTGCCACCGACATCTCGCCGGAGGAGGAAGGTAGTTGGGGTTCCAAATCTCTAGTGCGTTCGCACAAGAGATTGGATGGAAATCAAAGATTGTGATTGAGCTCAGATGGAAGGGTATTCCTCAGAGAATCTCCCTTCCAAATCTGGGAGATCTTTGAGGGATCAGGGAGTATTCCCCCTCCCTTCCTTGTCGGAGAAGGATTCCTCCCCATTAATGGTGGAGGGACCTGTTTGTAAGAGTGGCGAGGAAGCTAGGGGGGTTTGTGAAATGATTTTCAAAAGATATGGGCCAAAATATAATTGGGTGTACTAATTTGCAAAGTAGGTCAAGATGACCTCCCCTTAGGTCAAAATTTTGGTACAAACATAATTTGGACCTAAGGAATCCAATGGTGAAGTTGGATTTTAGGTTTGACCATGTTTGACTGGATATTTTGCATGAAAACCCAAATTAGGTCAATTGATGATCTAGGGCCCCAATCTAAGTCAAAATAGGTTACAAAGGCCAAACTGAATGTTCTAAAACCTAGGGGATATTTTTCAATGAATTTTAGAGGGTTTAATTGATTTTTATCCTGACCGAAACCTTGTTGAAATAAGCAGGTCTGTTTTAGGGTTACAAGATGTCATTTAATTCCTGGTTTGCACATAAACCCATTTTTTATTGAACCAACCCACTTTTTATCTTATTTAGACCATTTGACCTATGTTCTGCCTCTGAGAAATCCCGTTTATGTACTGCAATGGTAAAATTACAGTTTTAACCTTTATTTCATGTTTTCTTCTCAGAACACTTATTTCTTCAATTAAGCCCTTTTCTAAGTTACGCAGGAGCTTTTATTCTCTTTCTTAGGTCAAAATGAGCTAGTTAGAGCTCATGATGAGGCTCTCATCACCTAGGTTCTAATCATTCATTCCACACATGCATTCAGGTTTGTATTTAAATTAGGGGAAGCCACTCTACCGGCAAACCCAGGAGTAGTGGGGGCTTGAATGGCTGGTTCACGTGCCTCAGCAAGCCTTGAACTCGCAACGGAATGAAGTCCTATCACAAGGATCAATCACAAGAGAATACTCAAAATAATATAGAAAGTCTTCTAACAAGTATAGGAATTCATACGGAAAACATCGGTATCTTAATTGCGGAAAACAGACCTCAAACAGACCCTAAATGGGTCAAAAATAGCATTTTTGACTCAAATCAGATATCTAGAACAACTTCCAGACGTCTTAAGAGTGTCCAGTGCCATACCTCAAGCCCTGCGCCAATCCTCAGACATCCAGAAACTCCTATGGACCGTCTGGACCTAGTTCCAGACGTCCAACCACCTCTCCGGACATCTGGAAGCGCATCCCGTCGTCTGCTATGTCGCCCAGACGTCCGAAATGCATGGGAGGGCGTGTCCCGTGCCTTCCCGAAGTGAATCCTGCATGTAGATATCCGGTATTCTCAAATCGGGCATGCAAAAGGGGTGTCGGCGGAGTGGCCTGCATGGCCATATCCGCAAAGGGATGTACCTTCGCGAGACTTCCTCCTCAGACGTCTGGAACCTCCTCCAGACGTCGGCTCCGTTGTTTGGACGTTGATCCAGACGTCTGATTTTGGGAAAATCCCAGAACCAAAACCTGCTTCCGCCCTCTCAAGCCGCACGTGGCCACGCCATGTCCTCTTGCCTGTAGCTCCAGCTGCAGCAATGTCAGGGAGGACCTCCCCGACGCACTCCTCCGTCTCGCGCACACGTCGGTCCGACCGTGCGCTCACCGGTGAGCTCCCACGCAAGCTCGCAAGCTCAACTCCTCCTCTCCTTCTCACGCTGCTCCTCCTCTCCTTCTCACGCCACTCTTGCACTCTTGCTCGTGCTGCCTTTCTCGCTGAAGGGAAGAAGGAAGGTGGCTGAGAAGTGGGGGAAACAAAGGTGGAGGAGGGTTTATATAAGGTTGGTGTTAGGGTTTTGCTGGGGCGGAAGAAAGAGAAGAAGGAGGGAAAAGACGAGAGTACTGTCTACCCGCAGCACGCATGCAGACACAAGTTTGTACCCCAGATTTTCGATTTTCAGACGTCTGGGAATGCGTCCAGACATCTGACCCACAGTCCAGATGTCTGACCTAAGGTCCAGACGTCTTTAAAGGCTCAAACAGCACGGGTCTTAACATCATAACAAACTTAAAGGAAGTTTCGTCCCCGAAACTTGAGCTAGCTAAGGTGCGGAAAAAGAACAACATACGCATAACAAACTTAAAGAGGATAGAAGTCGGTCCGGAAAGACGTACCCTCAAAAAGCTCCGGGTATCGCTCTCGCATCACCGCCTCAGGCTCCTAGGTAGCCTCCTCGTACCTCTAGCTCCTCTACAAGACCTTCACCAGGGGTACCTGCTTTCGTCTCAAACTTCGGACAGCTCTGTCTAGTATCTACACTGGTCACTCAGGGTAGGTCAAGTCGTCACCTACCACGACACTCTCATGGCTCAGAACGTAACTGGGATCGACGACGTACTTTCTGAGGTTGGACACATGGAACACGTCGTACACACCAGAAAGCTAGGGAGGAAGGGCAAGCCTGTAAGCAACGGGTCCTACCCGCTCCAAGACCTCAAAGGGCCCCACAAGCCTCAGCGCGAGCTTCCCTTTCACCCCAAAACACTGTAGGCCCTTCATGGGCGAAACACGTAGAAAGACGTGGTCCCCAACCTCGAACTGCACCTCTCTACGCTTCCGATCGGCATAGCTCTTCTGCCTGCTCCTGACAGTAAGAAGCCGTCTGTGAATCTGCTCAACCACCTCCTAACTCTGCCGGATCATCCTGGGGCCAACCTCCCACTTGGTCCCCACCTCAACCCAACTCAAGGGTGCAGTACACCTCCGTTCGTACAGAACCTCGTAGGGTGCCATGCCGATACTCGAGTGATAGCTGTTATTATATGCAAACTCTGCCAGGGGCAAGTGCTCCTCCCAAGAGCCCCTCAAGTCCAGTACACAGGCAAGAAAAAGGTCCTTAAGCATCTGTATCGTGCGCTCCGACTGTCCGTCCGTCTGGGGGTGGTACGCCGTGCTGAACCTCAACTGTGTCCCCAAAGCCTGCTGAAACTTAGCCCAAAACTGGGACGTAAAATGGATATCCCGGTCGGATACAATCTCACGCGGAACTCCGTGTAGACGTACCACGTCGCAAATATACCTCTCTGCCAACTGTGCTGGTCCCAAGGTGACTCGGATCGGCAAGAAACGTGACGTCTTCGTCAATCTGTCTACAATCACCCAGACTGCGTCGTGTCCTCGCTGGGTAATGGGCAAGCCCACCACCAAGTCCATGGTGATGCTCTCCTACTTCCACTCTGGCATTGGAAGTGGCTACAGCGGCCCTGCAGGCCTCTGATGCTCGGTCTTCACCTGTTGGCACACCAAACACTGCTGCACGAACTCACCTACATCCCGCTTCATCCCCCTCCACGAAAAGTCACGTCTTAGATCATGATACACCTTTGTGTTCCCGGGATGTATGGTGAACCAGGAACCGTGTGCCTTAGTCAGGAGCTCTCTCAACAACTCCTTGTCCTTGGGAACACACAAACGTCCCCTCACTCGCAGTACCTCGTCAGTAAAGGAGAAGTCTCTAGGGTCCCCTGATAGTACTCTGTCACGCAACGACTGCAGGTACGGGTCTGTCATCTATCCTATGATGATGCGATCTATCAACTCTGGTCTCATCTGCTGTGTCACAATCACTACCCCACAGTGCCCTAATAACTCTAAGGGTCACCAACTGCCCAACTCCTCCATGAGTCTCCAATTCTGTGCCTGTAAACTGGCCAAGTGGGTGGGTGCCTTCTGGCTCAAGCTGTCAGCCACCACGTTGGCCTTCCCGGGATGGTAGGAGATGCTGCAGTCATAGTCCTTCAGGAGCTCTCACCAATGTCTCTATCTTATGTTAAGCTCCTTCTGATCAAACAAATACCTGAGGCTCTTATGATCCGTGAATATCTCAAAAGTCTCACCGTACAGGTAGTGCTTCCATGTCTTCGGTGTGAAGATGATAGCTGCCAACTCTAGGTTGTGGGTAGGGTAGCTATGCTCATGGGGCTTCAGTTGTCGTGAAGCGTAAGCGACAATGTGGCCCTACTGCATGAACACACCCCCTAACCCCTGCAACGAAGTGTCCGTGTACACAACGAAACCACCACTGCTGTCTGGAATGGTAAGCACAGGAGTCGAAGTCAGCCTCTCCTTCAACTCCTGAAAACATGCCTCATAAACGTCTGTCCAAGAAAAGGGCACGTCCTTCCGGGTCAACTGTGTCATAGGACGTGTAATCTGCAAAAAATCCCTGATAAACTGTTGGTAGTAGCCCGCCAGTCCCAAGAAACTGCAGATCTCTATCATTGTGCGTGGTCTCTCCCACCTGAGCATTGCCTCTACCTTGGCTGGGTCCACAGCCAAGCCATCCCATGAAATCACATGACCTAAGAAGGTCACCTGACTCAACTAGAACTCACACTTGCTATATTTGGCATACAACCTACGTCGTCTCAATGTGTCCAAAACCATCCACAAGTGTTGTCCATGCTGCGCCTAGTCCCACGAGTAGATGAGCACATCGTCGATAAATACTGCCACGAACTGATCCAGATACGGTCTGAACACTCAGTTCATCAAATCCATGAAAGCAGCGGGGGCATTGGTCAGCCCAAACGGCATGACCAAAAACTCGTAGTGTCCATACCGGGTGCGGAAAGCTATCTTGGAGACGTCGGTCTCCTTGATCCTCAATTGGTGGTAGCCAAACCTCAAGTCTATCTTAGAGAAAACCGTGGCACCTCGCAACTGATCAAACAAATCATCAATCCTCGACAGCGGATAAGTGTTCTTGATGGTGACCCTATTTAACTGTCTGTAGTTAACACAAAGGCGTAGGGTTCCATCCTTCTTCTTCACAAATAATACTGGGGCTCCCTATGGAGACATGAAAGAGAGATCTTCATTTTCGTTGAAAACTTTAACATAAAATGATGTGTCGTTATATTTAATCGTGTGGTAGAAAATCGCTTTTCAAAATATTTTAATTTTCAAAATCTAACCACTAATAGTTAGGTCATCTCCACAGTGAGGAATTAGCCTATTTAAACTAGTGCATTGTGCTTCATTTATTCGGGAATCTCAATGTGTATGCATACTAACTGGTGCACGTGTTTTCAACATGATTTCTTGCTTCGAATAATTAATCAAGAATACAAGGGTGCATATGCAAAATCACCACTATATAATATCATGTAAAATAATGATCTTGCTACTGGTAAACACCGTAAATACCAATTTCTCGAATATAGCTTATTCACCATAATATATAAGACATGCATTAAATCATTCATGAGAGATATGCATATGCAAGCAATTTTGATTAAATAGAAGGATGGCTATGCAAATTCACCTCAATAATTTAATTCATTAAATAAATGAATAGTGTTCCTCTGCAATGGCATGATTGGTAATTTTTAATGAGAAGGAAAACAGAGTGTTTTCCATCTCTCTTCTCTGCGTGCATGGAGGAGGAATCTTCTGTCGGCCTGTGAGCGATGGAGGCACGCCGGAGGACAGGCGTTGTAACGGAGGTGGCACGGCGGCCAGTGGCGGACGGCGGCAGCCGGATGGTGGAGGTGCGTCGCCGGCATTTGGTTCTGCCGCATGGTGCGCGCACGGCCTGTGGCGTGCCTGCAGCTGCACTCTCGCGCGCGGGTGCGTTGAGGCGCTTCGCAGTCTGAGGCGTGGCCTGAGGTGAGAGGTGGGGTGCGTGCTAGGGCCGTAGGCACGGCTGCTACAGTGGGTTCTTCTTGCACGCTGCTGCTGGAAGAACAAGGAAGATGAAGAAGACAAGAGGTGCGGTCAGCAGTGCGTGTCCTTGCGTGCCACTGCTGGAATGCTGCGCAGCGCACGCTTTGGAAGCAGGTGTAGCGCGCGTCTGCTAGCCGTGGGAGAGTGCTGGAGAGGGGCGCGCCTCCAGGTAGTGATGGCGCTGGAGGAGGCACGCCTGTAGTGGAGAGTGCTGCGCCTGCAAAGGGCGAGGGTGCGGGTGCAGTGCGGCACGCAAAGGCGTTGGTTGGAGGGATTGGTTGAACACAGGCTTGAAGGGCGGTGAGGCTGGAAAGGTGTGATGTGGGAGCGCGAAGGCACTGGAGGGTGCAGTGCCTGCGGCTGCCTGGCAGTAGCGCGGGGATGGGCTCTTGGTGCAGGCTGATGTAGCATTTGTAGTGTAGGCGGTGGGGGGCGGTGATGGTGCACAGTGCAACAGTCTTCCCACAGTGGTCACTCCCTTTACCATTGGGTCCCCACCAGGGGGAGGAAGAGGATGACCCGAAGATCCCCCCTCTCCTTTGCTCAGCCTCCTCTTAACTCCTCTCTTCCGCCCTTCCAGGGATTTTCAAAATCCTTTTCTAAAAATGGCTTCATTTGTTGAGAGAGGGCGGCGGGAGATTAGATATTTGTGAGGGAGGTGTTGAGGCTGGCCGGAGGATGAGGAAGGGATTGAGTCGGCTATTTCTTGGGGAAATTTATTCTCCCCTCCTTGTTCTTTCCCAGTATCATTCCTGCAACATAAAATAATTACATACTAAGTTATAAAATGCAATAAAATAGATAAAAACTTAAATAATGATGCATGCACTTATTTAATGACCTAATGTGATTATTAACAAACATAATATGTTAGAATTGAAGTACTTAGGAGTAACAATAGTCCATTAAAACGTACTCATCAAATACCCCCATGCCTAAGATTTGCTAGTCCCTAGCAAAAATGAAAAATAATAGAAGTGATAAGAAGATTTCTTCTTTTCTTGTTTCAAAAATTTAGAGATCCAGACAAATGTGACGTGATAATAGCCTAAGTAATATATCCAAGTGAAAAAGCCAATTCGCATTAGGAGTTTGTACTTCACCCTTGGTAAATATTGATGTCGGGATAGGCAACTACTTCCCTCAGGGATAAAGCAAAAAATAATCTGTAAATTGACCCCGGCTTTAGGCGTAGGTAGGAGATATCGAGTTGAATGGATTTGTATTTGGTGGCAAATACTCATCTGGTGCTACATGCAATCTAGTACTACAGACTCTAGATCTCTAGATTATTAGACAAGTCAACTCGGAGAGAGACTAAACAACTGTGCTCTATTGATGTTCCTAGGCGCTTACTCTTTTCTTTCTGAGATCACAAATCTCGCCAGATTTAGTAATTGTACTCACTGTTTGGTGGCCTTACATGGCATCCACACTTTAATTAAAGTCCCAATAACTTTATAACTAAGTTAGAGTCCTCAACCAATATTCGAGTTATCAAAAATACTGAAAAGTAGGTATGGGTCATATTTGTTGGAACCAGATAGGTGTTTTGTTATCTCAAAAACAATGTTACAATGATAACCCTGGACTCTTTTCTTTTTCTCTTTTTTTTTTCTTTTTCTTCTCTCTCTCTTTTCTTCTTCTTCTTCCTTTCTTTTTTTTTTTGTAATATAATTGTTTCTTCTTTTTCTTCTTTATTAATCAACACAACACGATACAGACTTTTATTTATGAGGCATTATTAGGGATGATGGTGGTCAAGAGGATACTGTGTGGCTTATTTGGTGGAAGTGCCTATTCTCGGCACCGGGAAGGAATGGATAGGACAGACGTATTTCTAACCTTTGACACTATTACCCTCCTTCAGCCGAGGACTCTATGAAGAACAGTCATAACCATCCACCATAGTCATAGCTTTATTAAGACTCCATCTCTATGTATTTTCCTTATTTGGTGACTCTCAGGAATTCACACAAAATACGCACATAGGAACAAAGCGAAAACTATGCCTAACTCTGAAGTATCATCATCTAATTGTCCAAAACTTAAGAGTCCTTGTACTAGACTTAGCACACTAGTAATCTTTCTACTTTCTTTTCACAAATATGAGGTGGATCTTAGAAGATAGTATGCCTGACTCCCTGTTAACTGTCCAAGGGTTTAGTAGACTACAAATGTTTATTGGTTTTCCTTAAGGATCCATTACCAAGTCTACGTGCACGTGAAATAAATGTACTGGATTCTAAACATAAGAAATAATTCAAGAAGAAAAACTTCCAATGACAAAGATATTTTGTTAGGGACTAACCCATTCAGCTCAAGAAAAGAGAAAATATATATATATTTTTATATGCGAACCTAAATGCATGAATACTTCCTAAAATGCAAAATGCACCCCCCCATGCCTAAATCCTACAATGTCCCCATTGTAAAATTAAAATAGGAGGAGAAAGGAAAGAAATCACCTGATGACGGTGTTATTCAGACCACTGGGTTGCCTCCCAACAAGCGCTGCATTTTTTGTCAGCAGCCAGACTTAGAAGGAACCTATAACTCTGGTTCCAGATAGAAAAAGTTAGTCCCTAAAAATATGCGTAACAGCGCGGGCCTAGGAAACAAGTAGCCACGGATGTTGGCGAGCTGATGATGCAACTTAATACCAAATGCTCGCCAGAGGATATGACAACGGAGAACCTCGTTGGCTACCTTGGCAGGTCTAGGAATAACAAAAGGAATATGAAAAGGGACCTCTCAAAACGGAATAAGTGGAGGATAACAAGGATCCTCTAGAGCAGGACGTGTTGTACAAGATATAAACATTATTAGTTCAAACCCTTGAATGGCAAGAGTAAAAGTACAAGCATCAATCCACACTCGCCATTCTACCCAAAGATGTACTGGCCTGATATGTTCTCCAGAAAGAATGTACATGAGCAGAGATCTGAGCCAAAGATCGGTTAGGGAGTATAAGAGTTGTTTGTAGTGTTGGAAGGTAATGGTTAAGTTCAATGAGGGCTTAGTTGGTGCCAAGTCCAATTCCAACAATGATTCAAATTATGTATAGTCCCTAACAGTTGTAGACAACTTCACATTACCCTACCTAGCATTAATGATCGGAGTCATATTTGAATCTAGGGTAGACTCCAAATTATAACTCTTTGATGGCAAGGTCAAAATATCTGAATCATTATCATTAAGCTCATCCCCAGATTTGTTTGGTTCACTCAAATTTTTGTTAGGGTGTATATGTGATTCATTAGTGAAGACAGGAGTTGGATCAGTATCCTTAATTATTCCTAAAGGAGGATCAGTCTTAATATTTTGGAGCAAGCCCATATCATTGAATTCGTTATTCTTCTCGGGGTATAAATCCTCAATTGACTTGTTTTGTCCCCGAGAGTCTCTCATAGACTTCTCATTATTTTGTTTGTCCTCTAATATCAACCCCTGTTTTGATGGAGGATGACTCTCAAAAGAAGGGAGGAATCTGGATTTCACCATATTATTTATATCCTTTGGAGGTAAATCCTCAAACAATAAATAATTCCCCTGTGACACTCCAGATTTTTAGTCCAGGTTCCTCTATTGGGGTATCCTCATCCTTTGAAATAGACTCTTCATATCCCTAAGACCAAAATTGATCTAATTCATCCTCCATTCCCTTAGGGTCACCTTCATTGGGTTCATTTAAATCCTCAGGATGCTGAATGGTAGGTGTTGATTCCCTAAGTGGAGGTCAGGAGTAGTCTCACTAAGGGTAGAATGGGATTCCACCAAATAATCAATAGGGGAAGTGATAGGAATAATACAACCTTGACACAGGTTGGTAGGGGTAAGGAGAATACTGTCATTGGGGTCAAGGTCCTCAAGAGGCACCATCTTCCCTTGCTTTTGACTCCAATATAGCTCAGGTGGATAATCACTATGATCGTTGTCCTTTAGTGGCCGTGTCTCATTGAGAGAGTCTAAGTGATAGCTACATAAAACTAGATCCCTATTGGCATTGGTTTCCTTAGAATTATTTGCATGATCATGGTCATATGGGTAGGGATCAGAATTATTGGGAAGCATGTAGCTAAGCTGTCTTATTTCTTCATTTAACTGTTGACTATTCCTCAACATCTCTCCCATTGATTCCATCATTTCCTTTTGCTGTTTTTGCATTTCTATCATAAAAGAGGAGAGGCTACTATTATCAAATTAGGGAGGATAGTCAATTTCAGGTCTGGTTGCCTAGGGGTATCAGTCCAACTTCGATACGGAAAATCATGAAGGGTGGGAGGGTTGGGTGTTTGCATGGAAGTAGGGATTTCAGGGTTCGAAAATCCCACTCCTAGGCTCTGCTCAAAAGTGGGAGTTATCAAGCTAGTATTCCCAGGATAGGAATATGATCTGATGAATTGTCAATGTACCCATCAAATGATGGATATGCTCAGGACATGGCATCCTGATTAAAAGATGGGAAGTATTGACTCTGATAATCAAAATAATAGGAGTAAGGGTGACACATTTCTTTAAGCCAAACAGTTTTAACTCTCTTAGGACTTAGAAGAATTCAGAATACAAGCAGAAACTTCCTAGAGAGTTCTACTGTCAAAGCAAATGCAAATTCAGTGGGATCTGTTTTTAGTAGATTGTAGGTCTTAGAATTAAATGTTCAGTTGGTGGCCAAACAAGTTTTGCACAACTTACGCTTCCTAGGCCAACCTTCACTGGTGCCTATAACCTACTCGCAAGGGATGGAAGTCTCGAATTAACCCCACATACGAAAAACCGAAGTAACTTGGTGGATAAGCTTGTTGATTTCCGACTGACTTCCCTTGTGGTGCAAAAGAGGAGAGGTAGAAATTTATCTAGTGACCTTATGTGTGAGGTGCACAGTGTCTCAGGTGTGCAAATATACGATCATGTTTTGATTTTTGAAATTTCTCAAACAAGATCCTTTTGTACACAATTTTCAGTCACAGATTTTAAAGTCCAACCTCTTAGTAGTCCCAATTTTTAAAGTGACCACTGAATTAATTTGATTCAAGCACTTTAGTGGTCTTAGATTTAGGTTAAATGCAGATGCATGACAGGTAATTGATACTCAAGAGAAGACATACCTTACGCCAGCGTTCTTCATGCAAGAATGTATGCAATTCAAGAAAAATAAACTAGATACTGCTCATTCAGTCCTAGATGATCGTCCTATAGATATGCAGCTTCTAGTAGGTAGTTCGATATATATATATTAATAATAATAATAAGCAAACAAACCTAATCTAATTAACTAACAAACATGCAGTTTAAATAATTTGAATAGTCCTATAATCTAAATAAATGGGAACACGCTCCCGAAAATACGCTCTCACATACAAGAGCGATAAGAAATAAAGATGCACTGGGAACACGTTCCCAAAAATACCCGACAAGGGTCCAAAGGACAATAATTAAATTCTAATGTCTAAACAAAGCTCTACTGACTAAATCAAAAATAGGCTCTCCGTAAGCCTATGTGCATGGGATCAAGGTCCACGTGTTCCTGTTGCTGGCCTCTAGGTGGCGTTAAGGTCCACCAAAAAGATTGTCTCTGCCGCGCGCGCCCGTCGTGTTCGTCGTTCGATTCGTGCACACAAAGAGAACCAATGTCAATAATTCAGAAAATTTTTTAAAATAGCATCAAAATAATATAAAATTCCCAAAAAAATTAATAGGCATGTTTCCTCCCCGGCAACGGTGCCATTTGAAAGAGCGATCTTTGTTTTCATTGAAAACTTTAACATAAAATGATGCGTCGTTATATTTAATCACGTGGTAGAAAATCACTTTTCAAAACATTTTAATTTTGAGAATCTAACCATGAATAGTTAGGTCATCTCCATAGGGAGGAATTAGCCTATTTAAACTAGTGCATTGTGCTTCGTTTATTCGGAAATCTCAATGTATATGCATACTAACTGGTGCACGTGTTTTCAACATGATTTCTTACTTCAAATAATTAATCAAGAATACAAGGGTGCATATGCAAAATCACCACTATATAGTATCATGTAAAATAATGATCTTGATACTGGTAAACAACGTAAATACCAATTTCTCAAATATATCTTGTTCACCATAATATATAAGACATGCATTAAATCATTCATGAGAGATATGCATATGCAAGCAATTTTGATTAAATAGAAGGATGGCTATGCAAATTCACCTCAATAATTTAATTCATTAAATAAATGAATAGTGTTCCTCCGCAATGGCATGATTGGTAATTTTTAATGCGAAGGAAAATAGAGTGTTTTCTTTCTCTCTTCTCTGCGTGCATGGAGGAGGAATCTTCTGTCGGCCGTGAGCGATGGAGGCACGCCAAAGGACGGGCGTCATAACGGAGGTGGCGCGGCGGACGATGGTGGACTGCGGCAGCCAGACGGTGGAGGTGTGTTACCGGCATTTGGTTCTGCCGCACGGTGCGCGCGCGGCCTGTGGCGTGCCTGCAGTTGCGTGCTCGCGCGCGGGTGAGTTGAGGTGTTGCGTAGTCTGAGGCATGGCTTGAGGTGCGAGGTGGGGCGCATGCTAGGGGCACGAGCGCGGCTGCTGCAGTGGGTTCTTCTTGCGCACTGCTGCTGGAGGAACAAGAAAGACGAAGAAGACAAAAGGCACGGTTTGCAGTGCGTGTCCTTGCACGTTGCTGATAGAATGCTGCGCAGCGTGCGCTTTGGAGGTGGGTGTAGCACGCGCCTGCTAACCGTGGGAGAGCGCTGGAGAGGGGTGCGCCTGTAGGCGGTGATGGCGCTGGAGGAGGCACGCCTGTAGTGGAGAGTGCTGCGCCTACAGAGGGCACGGGTGCAGTGCTACGCGTGAAGCGCTGGTTGGAGGGATTGGTTGAACGCAGGCTTGAAGGGCGGTGAGGCTGGAAAGGTACGGTGTAGGTGCGCAAAGGTGCTGGAGGGTGCAGTGCTTGTGGCTGCCTGGCAGTAGAGCGGGGATGGGATCTTGGTGTAGGCTGATGTAGCATTTGCAGTGTAGGCGGTGGGGGGTGGTGATGGTGCACAGTGCAAACAGTCTTCCCACAGTGCACGCTCCCTTCACCGTTGGGTCCCCACTAGGGGGAGGAAGAAGATGACCCGAAGATCCCCCCTCTCCTTTGCTTAGCCTCCTCTTAACTCCTCTCTTTCGCCCTTCCAGGGATTTTCAAAATCCTTTTCTAAATATGGCTTCATTTGTTGAGGGAGGGAGGCGGGAGATTAGATATTTGTGAGGGAGGTGTTGCGGCTGGCCGGAGGATGAGGAAGGGATTAAGTCGGCTGTTTGTTGGGGAAATTTATTCCCCCCACCTTATTCTTTCCCAATATCATTCCTGCAACATAAAATAATTACATACTAAGTTATAAAATACAATAAAATAGATAAAAACTAAAATAGTGATGCATGCACTTTTTTAATGACCTAATGTGATTATTAACAAACATAATATGTTAGAATTGAAGTACCTAGATGTAACAATAGTCCATTAAAATGGACTCATCAAGATGCACTGGGTCTCACAAAGCCCTTCTGCAGAAGGTCCTGCAACGGGACTTGAGCTCTCACAGCTCAAGTGGTGCCATCTTGTAAGGTGCTGTAGAAATGGGGCTGGTCCCCGGTACCAGTGAGATCTCGAACTCGATCTCATGCTCAGGCGGTAGTCCTGGAAACTCCTCTGGAAACACGTCGGGGTACTCTCTGACCACCGGGATGCTCTGAAAGTCAGCCACTGCACAAGCCAGAAAGCCCTCACACCCCCGGCACAAAAGTCTCGCCGCCCGAAGTGCAGAAATGCACCTGAAGCCTCCATCCACCGGTTGTCCGTGAAACTCAAAAGAAGGCATCTCCGGTATGGAGAAGATGATCTTCCTCTCAAAAAAGTCCACCAAAGCATGGCAAGCAGACAGCCAGTCCATCCCCAGAATCCCACCAAAGTCCTCCATCGGTATCACAATAAAATCAGTGGAGAGGCTGTGTACCCCAACACTGACCTCACAGCCTGTGTAAATCTCCTCAGCTACAAACAGCTGACCACCCGGACCTCTGATCACAAAAGGGTCCTCTAACAACACAGTCCTGTCCCAAACTGACTGCGAAACTAGCAGCAACAAACGAGTGCGTGGTGCCGGAATCAAAAAGTGTGTAAACTAGTTTGCTGAAAACTGTAACCACACCTGCCACCACTGAACCTGAAGCTCTGGCGTCTCTATGTGTCAAGGCGTTGATACACACCTCAGCTCTCGGTGCGGAAGAAGCAGCCACACTCTACGTCGGACGGGTAACCGCTGGCCGGTACCCTCCCCTCGACTGCTGTCCTCCCCCACATGCCTGGGAACTACGGCCTCGTGCTCGTCCTCCAACGCTCGGTGCGGGGAGCATCTGCTGACCTCCAGCCCTAGACGAGCAATCCCTCCTAATGTGGCCCGACTGGCCACACTAGTAACAAAGGGGAACTCGACTCCCGCCCTCGGTAGGTCCCTGCTGATGGTTGGGTGAGGGTCCAGTGCTGGCAGCTGGCCCTTGTCGGGGGCCCCCAAAGGCCACTGACGGCCCCGCAAAGCGTGACGGCTCTCCTACGGGCGTCGCGTGCCTCTTCTCTCTTCATCCCTGTGAGTAGTCTGGCTGGTAGGGCCTCTTCCGTCCGCTGTCACTGTCATGTGTGGCCGGGTTGGTCACCTCATATGTCATAGCTGCCTCCACCACTCTCGAGAACGTAGGCAGCTTCAGGGGTTTGACATACCCCCGAATAGCAGGCCGGGGGCCCTCGGTGAACCTCCACAGGCGCTCCTCCTCAGTAGCCACACCTGTCGCGGCGAAACGAGACAACTCCAGAAAACGCGTGCGATACGCGCTCACAGTCATCGTCCCTTGATAGCGATTTTTACGCGGTTTGTTAATTAGGTCATTGTAACGCGTAAAATCGATCAACTCTTAAATTTATATTCCTAGATAGGGGAGTATCTAGGGTCGTCCAAGGAGGCCAAATGTTTGCAAAAGTGATTCTCTTGCTTGGAATACAAATCTCAACTTTCTTTTTGGTATTTTCCAATATATCATCTTTTTTTGTTTTTGAATTAAGACAACATGAGAAATGGTGGCGGGAAGGTTATTTACACTTCAAATTCAAATACTACTTCTAAGTGGCAAGTAGAACCTCTCCCTAAGCTCACTCTAGGCAAGTGGGGGCCTAGAATAATTAGGGAGAGGGAGTGAAGAATGCTAAAAACAAAGCAAGTAGAAATGCAAATGAGAAATTGCAAAGAAGGCAATCTAGATAAATGAAAAGTGTTTTACAAAAAAGCCTAGTAGAGGAATGCTTCTACTACTAGAAAAATTAAAATAAAGAAAAGCAAACACAAATCCTCTAGATAGATGGTGAAGAAGAGGGCTTCTTGCTCCAAGGTTGGTAGCTCCCAAGCTTGAAAAGAATCCTCCAACTCCTTCCTTGCTGTGCTCCACCAAGGTGATGTCCTCTAAGGCAAGCCCTAAGGGGGCGTGCCCTAAGCTTCTCTCCAAGGGTGGACGTCCACCCTAGGTCCTTCTCCTTTTCCTACCCGTCCTCCTTGAAGTGGAAGAGTCCTCGTCCTTGGCGTGGCCCAAGTTGAAGAGAGTGGGGAGAAGAAGGCACCAAAAGGGCTGGTGATGTGCCCCTTTAATCTCCTTCTCTACTCCTTCTTCTTTGCCGTAGGTATAGGTGGTTTAGGTAGAGAACTGCACTAATGGAGGATGCCCCAAAATGGTGGTAGGTGGTGGGTTTTTATAGAATAGGAAGGGGGCTAAGGTGACCCTTGAAATGGAGGGCTAGGATGGGGAGATGGAGGTGGTTAAGGATCCAATGGCCAAGGGTGTTTGGCGCCACATTAAGGGACACCTAAGGGGTGGTTATGGTGGTTGACACCCCTTGATGTTGGCGCCAAAATGGCTTCTAGAAGAGGGTCTAAGTTGGTGCCAAGAAGGATTCTAGAAGGAGGGTTAGGTGGATGGCTAGGATGGATTATGTGGGTAGGTGTAGGGTGGATGAAGGGCTGAAAGTTGGTGCCAAAATAGAGGTGGTTAGGGGTAGTTTTTGGCGCCAACTTGTAGTGTCTTTTGGTGGTGATAATGGGGTGAAGGGGTGGTTAGGAGGTGGCGCCAACTTGAGTAGGGTAGCTAGCTTGTGTAGGCTTAAGTTGGTGGAGCTCGCTAGGGTTGAATTTGAAGGTGGTGGATGGCCAAGGAGCTGGTTGCTAGCTAAGCTAAGCTAGCTTAGCTAAAGGTGGAGTAGAGGAGAAGGCGTTGGAGCTAGGGTTTGGAGGGAGGAGCTGAGGAGGAGAAGTCTGGAGCTGGAGCTGGAGCTGGCTGCTACTGAAGAGGCTGGCATAGGGCTACTCTAGCTGGCTTAGCTTGCTAATTCTTTGCTAGCTGCTAAGCCAAGCTAAAGTAAGCTAGCTTCTACCATAATGAACTGAGGTGAGCTAGGTCTGGTGTTCCCAGGGAGAATCAAGCTGGTTGAGGCAGCTAAGGTAGCTTACCTCAACTGAGTTGAGCTAAGCTAAGTCCCCGGGAGTTGGACTTGAGCTTCCTGAGTTGGGATGAGTTCTTCTTCAGCTGGCTAGAGTTGAGTGGAGCTGGATGTAGCTGGATCTGAGCTGGGGTGAACTCTTGTCTACTCAACTGAGCTAGCTAAAGCTCCCTGTGGACTAGTGGGAGCTGAGATGAGCTAGACTCAGCTAAGTTGAGCTGAATCTGAGCTGACTTGAGCTAGGGTGAGCTAAGATGAACTCTCTTGAGCTGCCATTCAGCTGAGATTAGCTGAATGGAGCTAGAATGAGCTAACCCTAGTTCAAGTGAGCTAGGTTCCAGCTGTGGTGAGCTGGATCAAGCTGAGTTCCAGCTAGTCTGGGCTTCTCCTTTGCCATTTGCCTTCTTGAGTGCTAGGGTTTTAGGGATCTGTATATCTGTACATCCCTAACACTCACAAAAACGTATTAAAAAGACAAAAAAAATTCAATGCATGCCTAACCTAATTTATGCTTAAATGCAGCCCAAAAACCCGTTTGCGGAGTAAAATCCTAAGAGCTAGGTTTGTTTTAATGCATAAGAATGATGATAAACTGACGTTTATCACACCCCATGCTTATCTTTTGCTAGTCTCTTAGCAAACCTTTAATTTTTTGGAAAACAGAATTTTTGGGAAATCTAATTTTTTTGACTTTTGAGGAGAAAAAGAGATTAAGGGACCTTGGTAGATTAAAACACAGGAGGTACGGGATTTGTTAAAGATAAACATCAGGATTTGTTTTTGGATCCAACCATTAAACAAAACGGGATTAATATATCCTCCAGACAATTCACAAATTAACCCTTTGTTAATTCAGATGACTTGAAATTTTTGCTTTTAGGATTTTTCTGGCTTATGAATCTGATTCGTAACTTGCAAAATCTTTTAAAACCTTGTGTCTGTGCTTGTGAAAAGCCAACATTTATAAGGATGTGTTATTATTATTATTATTTTTTTCCTTTTTTTTCCCCCATGCTTATTTTTAGCTTAGTCTTACAACAGATGTGTCGGGGTCATCATTCCCGTACCATTCCTCGAGGGGGCTCTGGCGCCAGTACTTCGAGATAGTACTGTCTATGATACCACCCAGGAGCTCACAACCCCAAAACACGATGCGGTGTAAAGAGGCGCTCCCAGCAAACTCAAGCTCTTGCTCCGACACTATAGGTAGAGCACCGTTCAAGACACTTGAGCCGCTAAAATGCGCTTTAATGCTCCGTCTAAAGATATGAAATATAGATATGGAGCAGCACCGAGGCGGTAACATGTTGACATCGTGTCCTCAAAGGAGGCATTTTCCTCCTTCTCGGCAGTGGGAACTCAAACCAATGATCTGCTTCAGACTTTTACTAAGTCCAAACAAGGGAGTTTTTCAAATTTTTAATTGTTTTTAAGTGTTGGCTTGTGTGTGAAAATTGACATAAAAGGTTTCTCAAGACACGCAAGTTTTTGAATTAGAAGCTAAGTCAAATACTTTCCATATTACAAAATAGGATCAAGTCACCTGTACTATCATGAGTTTAGGTGGAGTTTTAGAGAAGGATATCTGATCTAGTCTAAAATAGACCCTGGAATTCTAATGATCAGACCCATGTCCTCATCCTTAGTTTGTTAAAGATTAAATACCATTGTACCAAAAGTAAATTTTTCGACCTTAGTCCCGATTTCAAAATTTTTCCTCAAAAAGTTTTCAACATTTTTATTTGTTTTTGGGTATGCAAGTAGGAAATAAATTAAAGAAAATTGCATGTTTTTAGGTTTTGAACATCTTAAATTGATCGTAAAAATTTAAAAACACCCCCCCATGCTTAAGATATGCTATGTCCTCATGCATTAGGAGGGAAAAGGGATCACCTTAGTGAAGAACGGTCGGGTTTAGGATGAACAAAACCTGGAAAGAGAAAAAAGGGAAAGCAAGAAAAAAAATGATGGGTTACCTCCCATCCAGTGCTATCTTTTACGCCATTCAGCCGGGCGTGAAGGTATGCACGGAAGACGTAAAATCATGTAGATAATTGGACACTTGGATGCCCGCAAAAAAGGTGCCTTCTTCTAGATCCCTAGAAAACTGATTAGAAATAATATCGGGATCAAAGTTGGATGGAAAATGATAAGTGTAGCCCGAGTCTAGCCATGGTTTTAAATCAGGTTGGATGCCAAACTCGGGCGGGGTTGGTGGCAGGTCCGTAAGAAAGGAGTCGGGGAAGGAATGGTGAGGATTGGGGGAAGTTAGTGTGGAAGAATTAGGGGCGTGAATAGTGGGTGGGTTAGGGGGGGTATCAGGAATAAGTTTGGGGTCAAGACAAGTTTCTGGATCACAGATTTTGCCGACCACTGATTCTGAATCAGAGTCCTCAAAGAAATTGTGGTCGGTAAGGGTATCTATTAACATTGTCTCCTCCACCATATTGGAAATTTCAGTATCTGAGTCCTCAAAGAAGTTATCATCATGGAATCTCCTGGAGGATTTAAAAATATCTAAAGTGATAGTTTGGCCTGCACAGTTAATATCCATTTTGCCTGTGTGGCAATTGATATTTGCCTTTGCAGTGGCCAAAAAAGGGCGTCCAAGGATTATTGGGGAGTCCAGTAAGGATTCAGGTGCCTCAATGTCAAGAACCAGAAAGTCTGCAGGGAAGGCACAATTTTGGACCTTGACTAAAACATCCTCGACAATCCCACAAGGTTTGATTGTAGATCGGTCGGCTAATTGCAGGGTAACCTCGACGGGTTTTAATTCACCAATTTGAAATTCTTCGAATAAACTCGTGGGAATAATATTAACTGAGGCACCAAGATCAAGGAGGGTGCGATTAAATGTAGTGTCATCAATAATTACAGAAATTAAAGGTGCCCCCGAATCTTTCATCTTAGGAGGCAGCTTACTCTGTATGACAGAGCTTACTATCTCCGAAAGATGCACCTATCCTAGATTTTTGGCCTGCCTTTTAGGAGTACAAATCTCCTTCAAAAATTTAGCATAGGCAGGTATATATTTGATGGCATCTAGGAGAGGAATATTGATATGAACTTGCTCAAATAGATCCATGAGTTCTTCTGTAGTGGGCTCAGATTTCTTTTTTTTGTTGGTGGTGGGGTAGAGAGCTTGTGGGAAAGGGACAGGAATCTTGTCTTGAGATTTTTGTGTTTCTTTTTCTTCCTGATGGGGAGGTGGGGAGTCAATTTGCACAGGTATTTCACCAGGTTTGTGTGAAGGCCCAGGGTCAGTGGTGGTTTTCCCACTCCTCAAAGTAACTGCATATGCAGTCGGATTATTATTTGGAGGAGGTGGGGGGGCCTGTGATTGCAGAAACCTGGGCGGCTGCTGAGGTGGTGGATTAGGAGGAGGCTGATTTGGATAATGTGGAGTTCTGCCCATATAATGGTTCCCTTGGTGATTAGGGTTGGGCATGGGTTGGGACGGAAGATGTCCTGCAGGTCTTTGCGTGGGAGTAACCCCAATCTGATTGTTCAGATTTGTGATGTTGCAGGTTACTTCTGTCATTTTTGTTTGCATATCCTACAGGGTTCGCAGCATCTGGGCATTGATGTCTTGTTGGGATGGCCTAGGATGGAAGTTTGGATTCGACCCATACCCATTAAAATGATATGGTTGGGAGGAAACTTGATTATTCCAGGAGTAGTTTGGGTAATTTTTCCAATTGGAAGAATTTTTAAAGGGCTCCTGGATGGTAGAAATATTTTGAGTGGGGTTAAGATCTGGGTAGTTGTAATTCCCTAGTGAATCATGGGCAACCTCAGAATAATCAGCAGAAGTAGTGTTGAGATTGTGCAAATTTTCTCTTCGTGGAAAGTTAGGTTGGGTTAGATGTGGGTGTGGAGCTTGAGTTGATGTGGCCAGTCTTTCCTCAATTTTCTTTTGATTAATATGCATTTGGTTGAGTTTTTGAGCGATCAATTGAAGATCGTCTTGGGTGACAAGGATAGATTGAGTGCCTATTTCATGAACACTGAACTGCGAGTTTTGGGTTCTGCAAAATGTGTTCGTGGAAGCTTGATTAAATGAGTTTTCACTCATTTCTTCAAACAAGTCGTAGGCACTTTCAGCATCTTTATTTAAGAAGTTGCCGCCACACGAGGCGTCGACAAAATGTCGTATTTGATCTTCTAATCCATGATAGAAGATTTGCACGAGCTGCCATAAAGGAATCTCGTGGTGCGGTCAACTTCTTAAAAGATCTTGAAATCTTTCCCAAGAATCATGGAGAGTCTCACCAGATTTTTGGTGAAAGGTCGTAATAGATCTTCGCAAGGAATTGGTACGACCTATGGGAAAGAATTTGTTGAGGAAGGCACTCTTGAGTTGAGGCCAAGTTGTGATGGGTCGGCCAATGGTCCTGAACCAATAAGCGGCCTTATCTTTAAGAGATAATGGAAAAAGCCACATCAGCCATATGTCTTCTTGCACATTTCGGGAACGGGTTGTCTGTGCAAGAAGAGTTAGCTCTTCAAGGTGGCTGAAAGGGTCTTCCCTAGGAAGGCCATGAAAGTGTTTAATTAGGTTCAAGACATCAAGCTTGATCTCAAAGTCCCCCTCCGGTATGACCACCCCTGGTAGTTCCTCATAATAAGACGGATCATAGAAATCTTTTAGAGGAACAACAGACTGCTGATGGGGTGGTGGGTTTGGCCTTGGATTGGCTAGGTTTTGGATGTTCCTAGTCAATATTTGTTGATTGGAATTTAATTTATTAATCTGATTGGCCATCAATTTTAAAAGATCAGGTAGGGGGTCTTGATGTTGTGTTTGGGGCAACTCAAGATTAGGGAGCTCCAAGTGTGGGAAGTTAATGGTGGGTGGGTTTTGGGTGGAAGGGTTAGAATTAGGGTTAGTGATAGGGTTAGTGGTAGGGTTAGAGGTAGAAGTGGAAGGGTCAGTGGACCTATTTTGTTGCGTTTCCATTTTGTTAGGAGAAGAAGATAGAAAAAGTGGTCTTTTTGCGTGGGGGGCGAAATCAAATGGTCCTTCCAAGTGCGTATTTTGAGACCATCGTCCGTGCATAAAATGGAAGAACGGGAGGGGAGGAGAAGAGAAAGAGATGAGCGAAAGTGTGCAATTCAAACAAACAAACCTAGACCTAACTTAAATGTGACTCCCTAATAATAACCTAAGACTTGGTCTATATAGGAAATAAATAGTCAACAGTGAATACCCGTTCTATCAACAAATCTAGCCAAGTTTCTTAAGGGGAGGTTTGGGCCCAAACGTTTCCCAGGGAAAACCCCAGGTGCTTGTACAAACCCACGCCTGGTCGTTTAACACGGCCCCTCAACCTGAACACCAGATATAGATGACAGAATTGGTACTAACTAAAGAAAACTTAAGACCTAAATAGCAAGCCTAAGTTGATAAAACCTTAGGGGTCAAGTTGCTACAAATTTTAATTAGGTCTAGTATGCTATAGTGCACACGAAATGTGGAGGACGTTTATTGGGTTGTTGCCCTATTATTTTAATTTTTTTTGTGTGTGTGCAGGAATTGGAGAGTGGCTCCAATGAAAATCAAGTTGTCACAAATTTTTTTTTTGTATTTTTGTCTTTTAGGATTTGATTTAATTAAATGTGTTTTAGGATTTTTTTCTTTAAATTTTCAAACAAGTTTGAAATCTCACAATCAAAGGAAAGACAAGTTGTATTGGTGATGGTTAATTTCCTTTAATGTGAGTCTCTAAAAAGAAAGAAAGAAACCCTAAGTCAATTATCCCTAAGACAGAAAATTACTACCAACGAATTAATTTTTGGCTTTCTAAATTAATTAGTGGCCCAAACAAGTTAAACAACACCACTACTTTGAATAAAATCAAACAAGGATTCCAAAAAAGATTTTTCTAAGATTTTAGGAATTTTTTTGATAATTTTTTTTAATTTTTAATTGTACTGGTGTCAAAGTCCAGAAATGATACTTGTGGGTATTTTGGACTTTTCAGTATTACCACCGACCTTAAAAATTTTTTGTGATTTTATATGATGTGTAAAATCTCACAAGGATTCCAGCAAGTTAAATTTCACAAAGGTTGGATGATAATAAAAATTCTGAAAATTCATGGACAGTAGCAAAATTGGAAGATGAGAGGGTGTGATCCCTTCGCAATCCACGAATTTTTAAAAATTAAATAAAAATCCAATTGATCTAAAATTTGGAACAGATGTTCCCAACTTAATTGGGAATCACTGTATGAAATTTTATGATTTTGGAGGCCTGTGGTGTAAGGAATCGATTTCTCAAGACTGGATAGAAATCTGGACCCGAAAAATAGAACACCAATATTTCAATAGAATGGTGCTAAAGAAGCATTCAAGCAAACAATGGATTTTAAAATGCACCACTCCACTTAATAAAGTTATTTGGGATCCTGAAAGCCAAGTTTAATATGTTTTTGGTTGTTTTAATTAATTATGTGACCAGAAAGAGGAACCAACCTGAATTTCGCAGGAAGAAAAGGAACTTTGAGCTCTCGCTTCCAAATTCCCGCTTTCTTCCTGCAATAGTTCCTGCACACACAAAAGAAAGAAAGAGAAGGGGATGAGATCCACTTTAAGCAAGAGAAAATTAATTAATGCAAAGCCGTGCCTCCCCGGCAACAGCACCAAAAAGTGATAGCGATTTTTACGCGGTTTGTTAATTAGGTCGTTGTAACGCGTAAAATCGATCAACTCTTAAATTTATATTCCTAGATAGGGGAGTATCTAGGGTCGTCCAAGGAGGACAAATGTTTGCCAAAGTGATTCTCTTGCTTGGAATACAAATCTCAACTTTCTTTTTGGTATTTTTCAATATATCATCTTTTTTTGTTTTGAATTAAGACAACATGCGAAATGGTGGCGGGAAGGTGATTTACACTTCAAATTCAAATACTACTTCTAAGTGGCAAGTAGAACCTCTCCCTAAGCTCACTCTAGGCAAGTGGGGGCCTAGAATAATTAGGGAGAGGGAGTGAAGAATGCTAAAAATAAAGCAAGTAGAAATGCAAATGAGAAATTGCAAAGAAGGCAATCTAGATAAATGAAAAGTGTTTTACAAAAAAGCCTAGTAGAGGAATGCTTCTACTACTAGAAAAATTAAAATAAAGAAAAGCAAACACAAATCCTCTAGATAGATGGTGAAGAAGAGGGCTTCTTGCTCCAAGGTTGGTAGCTCCCAAGCTTGAAAAGAATCCTCCAACTCCTTCCTTGCAGTGCTCCGCCAAGGTGATGTCCTCTAAGGCAAGCCCTAAGGGGGCGTGCCCTAAGCTTCTCTCCAAGGGTGGACGTCCACCCTAGGTCCTTCTCCTTTGCCTAGCCGTCCTCCTTGAAGTGGAAGAGTCCTCCTCCTTGGCGTGGCCCAAGTTGAAGAGAGTGGGGAGAAGAAGGCACCAAAAGGGCTGGTGATGTGCCCCTTTAATCTCCTTCTCTACTCCTTCTTCTTGGCCGTAGGTATATGTGGTTTAGGTAGAGAACTGCACTAATGGAGGATGCCCCAAAATGGTGGTAGGTGGTGGGTTTTTATAGAATAGGAAGGGGGCTAAGGTGACCCTTGAAATGGAGGGCTAGGATGGGGAGATGGAGGTGGTTAAGGATCCAATGGCCAAGGGTGTTTGGCGCCACCTTAAGGGACACCTAAGGGGTGGTTATGGTGGTTGACACCCCTTGATGTTGGCGCCAAAATGGCTTCTAGAAGAGGGTCTAAGTTGGTGCCAAGAAGGATTCTAGAAGGAGGGTTAGGTGGATGGCTAGGATGGATTATGTGGGTAGGTGTAGGGTGGATGAAGGGCTGAAAGTTGGTGCCAAAATAGAGGTGGTTAGGGGTAGTTTTTGGCGCCAACTTGTAGTGTCTTTTGGTGGTGATAATGGGGTGAAGGGGTGGCTAGGAGGTGGCACCAACTTGAGCAGGGTAGCTAGCTTGAGTGGGCTTAAGTTGGTGGAGCTAGATAGGGTTGAATTTGAAGGTGGTGGATGGCCAAGGAGCTGGTTGCTAGCTAAAATAAGCTAAGCTAAGCTAGCTTAGCTAAAGGTGGAGTAGAGGAGAAGGTGTTGGAGCTAGGGTTTGGAGGGAGGAGCTGAGGAGGAGAAGTCTGGAGCTGGAGCTGGAGCTGGCTGCTGCTGAAGAGGCTGTCATGGAGCTACTTTAGCTGGCTTAGCTTGCTAATTCCTTGCTAGCTGCTAAGACAAGCTAAAGTAAGCCAGCTTCTACCGTAATGAGATGAGGTGAGCTAGGTCTGGTGTTCCCGGGGAGAATCAAGTTGGTTGAGGCAGCTAAGGTAGCTTACCTCAACTGAGTTGAGCTAAGCTAAGTCCCCTGGAGCTGGACTTGAGCTTCCTGAGTTGGGATGAGTTCTTCTTCAGCTGGCTAGAGTTGAGTGGAGCTGGATGTAGCTGGATCTGAGCTGGGGTGAACTCCTGTCTACTCAACTGAGCTAGCTAAAGCTCCCTGTGGACTAGTGGGAGCTGAGATGAGCTAGACTCAGCTAAGTTGAGCTGGATCTGAGCTAACTTGAGTTAGGGTGAGCTAAGATGAACTCTCTTGAGCTGCCATTCAGCTGAGATTAGCTGAATGGAACTAGAATGAGCTAACCCTAGTTCAAGTGAGCTAGGTTCCAGCTGTGGTGAGCTGGATCAAGCTGAGTTCCAGCTAGTCTGGGCTTCTCCTTCGCCATTTGCCTTCTTGAGTGCTAGGGTTTTAGGGATCTGTATATCTGTACATCCCTAACACTCACAAAAACGTATTAAAAAGACAATAAAAAATGCAATGCATGCCTAACCTAATTTATGCCTAAATGCAGCCCAAAAACCCATTTGCGGAGTAAAATCCTATGAGCTAGGTTTGTTTTAATGCATTAGAATGATGATAAACTGGCGTTTATCATCCCCTGGCAGAGAGTGTGGAACTCCCACCTCCTCTGATCCTATCACGTCTGTGGGAAGTACTGCTCGCAGAAGAGGGTGACAAACTGGTCCCATGTCGGCTTGGCCCTCTCCTGACCTTTAATCGCCCTCCACTACCTGTGTGCCACGCTATCTAGCTGGTACGTGGCAAAGGCCACGCGACACTCCGCAGGGGGCTAAGGGTGTCAAACACCTTCTCGATCTACTCAGGCCAGTCCTCCGCCTCGATCGGGTCCTCATCCCCCTTCAAGGAGGGGGGCTTCAGCTTCCGGAACTGTCCGAAAAGCTCGTAATGGCGCTGAAGTGGGGAAACGGGTACGCCTCCAAGTAGGGAGGGCTCATGCTCGAAAGTGTCAGAGGACGGTGGGGGCAATGGAGGACCACCCCCTCCCCCACGTCCAGCGCTGCATCTGTCTCGCGGTCCCACAAAGGACTCCCCCTCCACGTCCCCAGGGAGAGGTGCCTGTGGAGGCAGGTGGAGCTCCTCTCGCACAATCTCTCGTATTAGCTGGGCGAGGTCCTGGTCCTGAACGCTTGGAAGTAGTGGCTGGACCACTAAGACGTCGGGCTCAGCACGCCCGCCCCTCTGACCTCGTCCACGGCCACGTTCGCGGCTCGCCTCAATGACTCCACATCGAGGCATCTCCTGCAAGGAGACGTGAACAACAGCACAGGAAGACGTCAATTCCAATGACATTCAGCAAAAGAACCTCAGAACAGATGTCAAAAGGTATGTTGTGGTGGTTACTCTGGTTACAAGCACGTGAATTAGTTATTCTCAAGCTAGTTGGTTCACTTCTCGAGATGACCTTGCTCTAATACATCTTGTTACGACCCGGTTTCCGAATCCCTACAGGATGCGAGATCGGACCGACTCAACTGATCCCAAGACCCAGTCGTCCAATGAGAAAGTAACCAAAAAGCAGGAAAGTAAACCACATTCACTATGCTAAGCAACTAACAGTAACAAAAGTACAATAGTAAAGAAATAAAACTACTACAGTACATACCACCACAACAGTAGAAAAGTAACCGGGTACAAGAATATAAAGTACAGAATGTCAGAGTACAAAGGTGCAAGAGACTACTCACTACTACAGAAAAGAGTACAACAAGAAGCTACAACTACTGGGCTCTACTGGGCCCAGCACCCTCTGCAGCCGTAGGCTCTGGCCGCTCAACACCTGGACCTAAAAAGGGTTATGAGTACACAAAGTCAGCGAACGCTAAGTAGAGTGGCAACCAACTAACTAAAGCAGTAAAGGTGGACAGGTAGCTGTTATTTTATTTTTTTCCATTTACTTTCTTTACTAATTATTCTTTTCCATCACTTTGTTTATTTATCAGGTCTCTTTCTTGATCTCGAATGTTCCTCGTGGGAACGATCTTGATTGCAGTCTTTTCTGAGGAGTAGAAGGCGTACGTGGTGCTCTCCTGGCCGGGAGAGTCCCCCATGGTGATCCTACACCCAGTCAACAACCCCAAGGTCACGGACAGACGTAACGGTGACTACGGCACGTGCGATAAGCGCACGGGTAGCTATCCTGCACTGGCACGCGGTCAGTCATTTCCGTTAGCGGGTGTGCCCAAAGCACAGCACGGAACCAGTATAGGACCTAGCCCTCTCGGTAACAGGGGTCTAGCCCCTAAGAACCAAACAGGGGTCTCGCCCCTCCACAGTCCACGCACCCTCGCCTGACTACCTTAGTTTGCCCAATGGGCCTAACAAGTCGGTGTAGGGTGACTAGCTGAACCTTGGGCCCCGTGGGGTGGCTAGCTCTCTCCCTACACTAGTAGCTCTCCCCGATACTGTGTATGCGAGGGCTAAGAAGTCGATACAGAGTGGCCAATCCTATCCCCGGGTCCCAACCCAAGGGCGGCTAGCTCCACTCTGCACTAAACAGGGGGATAGTTGCTCTCCTTGGTACTTCGTACTCAAGGGCCAGCTCACTTCCCCACTCACATTTCTAGTTCCATTTCATTTATTTCCAGGAGCTCTACTCCTAATTCCCCATAGGGTTCATACTCATATTCCTTATGCCATTCCATACTAGGTTTCATCATTTCTATTTCCATTCTCAAGTTATACACATGCAACTTGTAATTCTATCATTCACATTTCCATATTTAGGTTACTCACAGGTAGCTCCTTCCAACATTCACCTTTCCATTTTCAAATTATATACATGCAACTCATATTATGTCATTTCATGTGTGCAACAGGAAAGTTACATACAACAGTTAACGAGCACGAGTACTACATATTTCACAGGCAACTGTTATTCATTTACAGGCAATTGTTATCATTCTATCTACTCATTCAAGACTGTAATCCATTCATTCAATACAGACATTCTAGTATTTCTAGTCCTAGGATTCATGCCATACCCTAGGTTCTAATCATTCATTCCACACATGCATTCAGGTTTGTATTTAAATTAGGGGAAGCCACTTTACTGGCAAATCCAGGAGTAGTGGGGGCTTGAACGACAGGTTCACGTGCCTCAGCAAGCCCCGAACTCGCATTGGAACGAAGTCCTATCACAAGGATCAATCACAAGAGAATACTCAGAACAGTATATAAAGCCTTCTAACAAGTAGAGGAATTCATATGGAAAACATCGGTATCTTAATTGCAGAAAACAAACCTCAAACGGACCCTAAACTGGTCAAAAATAGCATTTCTGACTTAAATCAGACGTCTGGAACAACTTCCAGACATCTTAAAAGTGTCCAGTATCATACCTCAAGCCCTGCGCCAATCCTCAGACGTCCAGGAGCTCCTTTGGACCATTTGGACCCAGTTCCAGGAGTCCGACCACCTCTCTGGATGTTTGGAAGCGCTTCCCGTCGTCTGGTATGTCGCCCAGACATCCGAAATGCGTGGGAGGGCATGTCCTAAGCCTTCCCGAAGCAAATCCTGCACGCAGATATCCGATCTTCTCAAATCAGTCATGCAAAGGGGTGTCGGCGGAGCGGCCTGCATGCCCGTATCAGCAAAGGGACGTACCTTCATGAGACTTCCTCCTCAGACGTCTGGAACCTCCTCCAGACGTCGGCTCTGTCGTCTGGACGTCGCTCCAGACGTTTGATTCTGGGAAAATCCCAGAACCAAAACCTGCTTCCTCCCTCTCGCACCGTGTGTGGCCGTGCCACGTCCTCTCGCCTGTAGCTTCGGCTGCAGCAGTATCGAGGAGGACCTCCCTGACGCACTCCTCCGTCTCGCGCATGCGTCGCTCCGGTCTTGCGCTCACCGGCGAGCTCCCACGTGAGCTCTGATGAAGCGTCGGTTTCAGTGACCGGTTTGTGTTATATCGTTGTAGTAAAGCCGGTTGTCACCAACGTTTCATATAAAATTTTTATTACTCGGAAAACTGAAAGAGTTCCCGAGGTCGAACTCAGGGAGCAAGTTGTATTCTAGAGATATACAAGTTCTATTACAAAAATAAAGAGAGAGAGAGAGAGAGAGAGATGAAAAATTAGCTTCTTCTTCTTTTCTTCTTTCTTCCTCTTTGTCTTTGGTTCTTCCTGTTCTTCTTCTTCTTCTTCTTCTTCTTCTTTCTTCAGATTTGTCTTTGGTTCTTCCTGTTCTTCTTCTTCTTCTTCTTCTTCTTTCTTCAGATTTTCCCCTCGTGCTCTTCTTCTTGTTTCCTTTCTTTCTTTTTCGTCAGATCATCTTCTTCTTTTCTTGCTTCTTGCTTCTCTTCATTCCTTCTTCTTCTTTGTCTTCACCTGCCTTGACTTCTCTTTTTCTTCTCTCGCGATGGCCGTTGCTCTTCCTTCTTCTTCAGCGGGTCTTCTTCTTCTTTGGCTGCTGTCCTTCCGTCGTCTGCCCCGGTGCTGAGACGACTTAACAATGCCTTCGCTACAGTGCAGCAGCTCCTTCTTCTTCAGCGGGTCTGCTTCTTCTTCATTCCTGCACACTTCAGAGTTTATTCGTCAAGACAAAAACCTACTCTACCCCCCTCCCCCGCGTATCTCTCTCTCTGAAATCACTCCTCGGAAGCTCTCCCAGAGCGCTATCGGGTAATCGGGTTCGGGTCAGGCCCGGGTCCAGGCCCACCGGCGTGCGTGGTGGGCGAGGAGTGCAGGTCAGTCTAATCGGGTCGGGCCAGGTCCGCGGAGCGTGGTCACGGACGAGGCCGAGTCGGGTCGGGTCGGGTGAGAGGGACCTCACCCCGTGGTAACTGAGGCAAACAGCATACGGCAGTTTTTCAATTTATGTGTCCGCGCGCCGTTGAGAGATTCCGAGGTGGGACTAAAAGTCCCACCCCAATTCTCTTACGCCTGCAGCAGGGACGGTGCTCCCAATTGCATCGGCTGTTGAGGCGTACAGCTCCAATCGAGGGCCAGGGTGTGTGCGTGAGATTCTTCCGCGCTGGCCGTGGCTATTCAATCTGGGATATCTCGGCCTGGAGCAACCTCGAGCAGGCTTCGAGCTTCCTCGCCAATGGCGGTCAAGGCCTGGAACCTGAAACCAATGGCACGGCCTCTCGGCCAAATCAGACAGGCGGAGGACCTTCGCCGTGGCACGGCGAAGGTGGTCAGGGGGTCTGCAGGGGGCGAGATGGAGCTGTTAGGTCGTCCTAGGTCAGACTGTGAGCGAGGGAGTGGGTGTGTTCGGTGGGTCTGCAGAGGGTGATTGGTGGGAAGTGGAGGGGCGGAAGAGGATCAGGGTGAGGAGGCGGAAGTTCTGCGGTGGTCGGCGAGCCGTGTGGGTCGCTGAGGTGATGGGAGCGGCTCGCCGGAGGGTGGTCGGAGGCGGAGAGGATGAGGGTGAACAGGGTCGGTAGAGGGCTTAATTGACTAAATCGAAAGCGGGGAAAGAAAGAGGAGGAGAAGGGGAGTAAGTCTAACTTAACTGCAGGGACGAAGGGGGAGGAACAGGGCGACAGTCGTATCGACTGTCGCCGGAGAAGATGATGCTCAGGGAGAGGGGCGGCGGCGAGCAGAAGGCTGGAGAGGCGCCAGCTGGGTGCGGCGTGGCGCGGGAAGAGCAGGGGAGGAGGTCTCTGCTGCTGGTAGTGCGGCAGAGCGAAGAGGTGGAGGGAGAGGAAGTCGCCGGAGCTGGTGAGCGTCTGCCGGAGAAGAAGAGACGAAAGCTGGGGGTTTTCTCCGTCAGATCCAGGCTGCCTTGGTCGGTGGAGCGGCGGGGGGTATTTATAGGGTTGAAGCAGGGAGGAAGGCGGAGGGAGACGACGTGTCTCCCTCGCCGGAGCATGGTCGGAATTCGAACCCATACCGTCCGTGCGTTCGCACGGCCGGTAGGGGGGGCTGCAAGGACCATGGGGGTGCTCCTGCGACGGCTGACGACGCAGGGCACCCTCCGGTACACATGCCAGGTCCTCCACCTTACCCTGCGCGGCGCCATGCTCCGCGCAAGGTCGCCGGAGCATGGTGCTGGCAGGGTTTTGCAGGAGGGACCTGTTTGCGAAGAACGAAGGAGAGTTAGGGGCCTAAATGCGAGGGTTCAAAAGTTGAGGGCCAAAGAGTAAATATATGAGGACCAAAGTGTAAAGTCGGTCAAGGAGGTTTCTTCTTAGGCTCAAGTTTTTATACATGACTAATTAGGACCTAAGGAATCTGATGGTGAATTTTATTTTCATATTAAACCTTGTTTGACCGGTCAATTTGCGCAAAAACCCAAATTAAGTTATTAATTGGGCATGGTCCTCAATGTAGGTCAAAATGGGTTCTAAAGGCCAAATTGAAGGTTCTAAACCCTAGAGATTATTTTTCTATGAATTTTAGAGGGTTTATTCTATTTTTACTTTGCCTCGAACCTTGTGAATTGAAGTGGGTTGTTTTAGGGTTACAGATTATCATTTGGTTCCTTGAAAGTGCTTGTAGCCCTTGCTAGATCATCTCGTCCCACTTTTATTCTTATTAGGCTGTTCTGACCTGTGTTTGGGCCCTGAATTACCCTGTATGCAGATTATACTGGTAAAATTGCACTTTTACCCCTTATGACTGGTTTTCTTCTCAAACTCAGAATTCTCTGAGTTAAGCCTTTCCTTGAGATATGTAGGAGCTTTTATCCTTTGTATTGGGTCAAAATGAGCTAGTTATGGCTCATGATGAGGTTCTCATCATACCCCCATGCCTAGCTTTTGCTAGTCCCTTAGCAAAAAACTTAAGGTTTCAACCCTTGTTCTAGACCATGAAGTTTTCAATGGTTTTAGATAAGTGCCTTTTTATTTGAGCTTAGATTAGGTTAGAATGCTGACCATAGGCCTAAAAGATACTCTAGTACCAATCAAGATCCAAATCTGTCTAGCCTTAGCCTCAGTCTTTCAGCAAAGGTTTTTAAGGCCCGCAAGAACTAACCTAAGGTTTATTGGACTTCGTGGTTAAAGCACCCGTGCTTGAAATGATTTTAGCCCTGGCCCAGTTCGCAGTGCGTTTTGTAAGAGAGAGATAGAAAGTTTTTTCTGTTTGGAGAGTTTTCTCTCTCTTTTTCTTTTTAGTTCTAGTCTAGGGTTGGCTTTTCAACACGGTCTGTATCAGATTCCTTGCTCCCATCATCAATCCTCAAGGGTTCCTGGCGATCGATGCTTCGAGATAGCACCGCCCATGGCAACCCCCGGAACCCTGGCTATTGAGATTTCGAGATAATCCCATCCATGGTATTCCGTGGCCGAATCCAGACCCTGGCAATTGACACTTCGAGATAATGCCATCCATGGAATCTGAACCAGCAGAGTGCTTACATGCCCCCCGTAGGATATGTAAATATCCTAAGAGACAAGCACCGAGGAGATGATATTTTGTTACGCATCTTCGAGGGGATTTTCCGCCTCTCTGCGCTGGGAACTCGTCCAAATCAACTTGTGTTGATCGGCCATTCCTATTCTAGGTGTTCTTTTCAGATTTTTGCGACGCTTCTGCGTGATTCTGATTTTTACGCTTACTGAACCAGGCTGTGTGTGAGATTAGGGTGCTTAGGTTACTGAGTCCCGTAAACCAAAAATTAGTTAACGAGGCCGAATACTCCCTAAGCCTTAGACCTAATACTTCAGCTTTTCATTTTCCTCAACCTCTTGAGGAGTGTCCAGATCTTAATGAGTACTAAGAGTCTATTCAAGAATGCCTAAGGTTTGCATTCTTACTAATCTTATTGTGCACTTTTCAGTTATTTTCTTGAATGAGGTCTAGAACTTAGGTTAATTCCTTAGTTCCTTACTAATGACTATCAACTTTTCTTATAATTTTGTGCTCCTTTTTCATTTTGTTTCTTCTCTCCTTCACAAAATTTTCCTTCTCCTCTTTTCCTCTTATTCTTTTTCGAAAATTTTTTAATTTTTATGGTATTTTTGGCATATGTGAATTTTTTTTTTGTTTGAAACCTTTTCTTACGAGTTTTTGCACTTTCATACCCCCCCATGCCTAAGATTTGCAATGTCCTCATTGTAACCTAGGGGGTCTTAGTTCATTCCTTAAGACAGAAATTTGGGTGAGTGGATGGGTCGGGTTGAATTTTTTTTTTTTGCGGACGATTTCAAATTTCAGATGCGAACATCTGAATTGGGGTCGGCTGTTTATAAGGGTGAACTTCGAGTGCTGAAAGGTGTCAGAACAAGTTTCAGGTTTTCAAAGAGAATGACGGGCTGCCTCCCGTTAAGCGCTGAGTTTTACGCCATCGGCTGGGCGCAATAAGCTCAAGGGGAAAGGAGGATATGAGATGCCTCAGCCAAATCAGTAGAAGTTACATCAATGAACGGCTTGAGTCTTTGACCATTCACGATGAAGGGTTCAGAATCGTGGCTGAGTGGACTGATTTCGATTGCTCCATTTCCAAAAACCTGTCGGACCAAATATGGTCCGACCCACTTAGATCTCAGTTTTCCTGGGAAGAGTTTGAGTCGGGCATCAAAGAGTAGGACCTTTTGACCAGGATGGAAGATCTTTCTTGAGATGTGTTTGTCGTGGAAGGCTTTAACCCGCTCCTTGTAGATTTGCGAGTTCTCGTACGCGTCTGTGCGTAATTCATCGATCTCGCTGATTTGGAGTTTTCTATGGGTCCCAGCCTTGGAAAGATCTAGATTACAGTTCCGTACTGCCCAATAGGCTTTATGCTCCAGTTCGACGGGAAGGTGGCATGCCTTTCCGTACACCAATCTAAAGGGAGACATGCCCAATTGGGTCTTGTGGGCGGTCCTATAGGCCCACAATGCTTCCGGAAGTCGGGACGACCAGTCCTTCCTGTCAGGTCGAACAGTGACCTGTAGGATTTTCTTGATCTCCCGATTCGACAGCTCAGCTAGACCATTAGTTTGGGGGTGGTAAGGAGTAGAGATTCGGTGAGACACCCCGTATTTGGTCATCAGTGACCTAAACTGAGCATTTGTGAAATGGGTCCCCCCATCAGAGATTATTGCACGAGGAATCCCGAACCTTGAGAAAATGTGTTGATGAATGAATTTGAGAACGATTTTGTGATCACAGGTTCGGGTCGGTATGGCTTCGATCCATTTGGACACGTAGTCCACAGCCAACAGAATGTATTCGAAACCATCCGAAACAGGAAAGGGGCCCATAAAATCTATCCCCCAAATATCAAAGATTTCGCATACTAGAATCGGTTGCATAGGCATCATGTTACGATGGCTCATGTTGCCCAAAGTCTGGCAACGACTGCATGCCTTGCAATGACTGTATGCGTCTTTGAACAGTGTGGGCCAGTAAAAGCCGCACTGGAGGACTTTTGATGCGGTTTTATGCCCGGCAAAATGGCCACCGCATGCCTGGTCATGGCAGAAAGAGAGGATATTGTTGACTTCCCCTTCCGGGATACATCTCCGGATGATCTGATCGGCACCTATGCGGAAGAGGTACGGGTCTTCCCAAATGTAATACTTGGCATTGGAGCGTAATTTGTCTTTCTTGGCCTTCGGCCAATCGGACGGGGTCTGATGAGATGCCAAGTAATTTACAATATTAGCAAACCATGGAAGGCTAGTACCAATAGTCAGCAGGTGCTCATCGGGAAAATGCTCAGTGATGGGTCCGGAAGGGTCTATCATTTCAGAAGGAAGACGGGACAAGTGATCAGCTACCACGTTTTGTTTTCCCGCTTTATCGCGAATCTCGAGGTCAAATTCTTGCAACAGCAAGATCCATCGGATCAATCGAGGTTTCGCGTCCTTCTTTGCAAGGAGATGCCTCACAGCCGTGTGATCCGAATATATGATGACATGGGAACCCAGAAGGTATGATCTGAATTTCTCTAGGGCAAATACTACAGCTAGCAGCTCTTTCTCAGTAACTGTATAGTTACGCTGAGCCTCATCGAGTGTTTTGCTGGCGTAGTAAATGACCACAGGTTTCTTGTCATTCTTCTGCCCCAAAACCGCTCCTACAGCGAAGTCGGATGCATCACACATGATCTCAAAGGGTTGAGACCAATCAGGGGACTGTAGGATCGGGGCTTGGGTGACTCGGTCACGCAGGATTTCAAATGCTTGAGTGCATTCCTTGGAGATTTCGAAGGGAACATCCTTGGAGAGAAGAGTGGTCAGGGGGCGTGCGATTTTTGAAAAATCAGGGATAAATCGTCGATAAAAACCGACATGCCCTAAAAAGGATCGGATGTCCCTGATCGAGCTAGGCATAGGAAGGCGAGAAATCAGATTAACCTTAGCTCGATCCACTTGGATACCTTTCTCCGAAATTGAGTGTCCCAGGACAATTCCCTCAGGCACCATGAAATGGCTCTTTTCCCAGGAAAGAACCAAATTCACGTCGATGCACCGCCTGAGTATCTGGACCAAGTGCTGGAGGCAATCGTCGAATGATGCTCCGAAAACTGAAAAGTCATCCATGAAGACTTCCAGATAATCACCTACCATATCTGAGAATATGGCAAGCATGCATCGCTGAAAAGTAGCGGGTGCATTGCAAAGACCAAAAGGCATCCTTCGGAAAGCGTATGTTCCGAAGGGGCAGGTGAATGTGGTCTTTTCTTGGTCCTCAGGATGGATTGCCACCTGGTTATAACCGGAGTACCCGTCAAGAAAGCAGAAGAACCTATTTCCCGCTAGTTTTTCGAGAATTTGATCAATGAAGGGTAGTGGGAAATGATCCTTCTTCGTGGAGGAATTGAGTCGACGGTAATCTATACAGACTCTCCACGAGTTGGCTAATCGGGTAGGAATGATTTCTCCGGTCTCAGTCGTTATAGTGGTGAGTCCTGCCTTCTTAGGCACGACCTGAATTGGGCTCACCCAACGACTATCGGAGATCGGGTAGATGATCCCGGCATCTAACCACTTAATGATCTCCTTTTTCACGACCTCCTGCAGATTGGGGTTTAAGCGTCTCTGCATTTCGCGAGAAGGTCGTGTGCCCTCTTCTGAATAGATATGATGAGTACAATAAGAGGGACTTATTCCAGTCAAATCATCGAGGGTCCATCCGATGGCTCTGCGATGTTGCTGGAGGACAACAATCAGACGGGATTCCTGTTCAGGATTAAGGTTGGAATTGATGATCACAGGAAGGGTCTGATTAGAACCCAAAAAGATGTATTTCAAATGAGCAGGAAGGGGTTTCAGTTCGAGGATGGGGTTTTCAGCAGCAGCGGGTGGTTCAGTATAGATGTGAGGTTCAAGGGTGGGAGTTATTGGGTTGTTCACATCTGGATTTGATTCCTCTATTTGCGGGTCAAGATCCTTCTGTGGTTGATGAGGAATACTCAAGTCATTCTGGAGGTGTGGTTCATCAACCAAAGTCTTGATGTCACAAATTTGCTCGATGACGCCGCAATTAATTCCTTGTTGGGCCTTAAATATATCAATTTTCAGTGTTTGATCTCCAAACTTAAGCTCTATTTGGCCCTCCTCACAGCTGATGTTGGCTCTAGCAGTAGCCAAGAAAGGTCTCCCTAGAATGATTGGTGTATCCCTAGGGTTCTCAGGTGCATCCATGTCTAAGACTATAAAGTCCACTGGAAAATAGAAATCCCGCACTCTTACGATAACATCCTCGAGAATCCCTTTTGGTGACTTTATAGATCGATCTGCTAATTGTAATGTCACCTCAGTTGGTTTCAGCTCAGATTCTTCCAGATGGTCAAGTAAGGATGTGGGTATCAGATTTATAGATGCACCTAAGTCTAACAATGCTCTGTCAAATTGGGTACCACCTATCTTACAGGAGATCAGGGGAGTTCCAGGATCTTTTGCCTTGGGTGGGAGTCTACTAAGGATTACAGAGCTGGCTTGCTCTGACAGAACAATTGGGCTCCCTCCCTTGGTTCGCGGCTTACGCTGGGGTGTACATATATTCTTTAGAAATCGTGCGTAAGCTGGTACGTGGTGGATTGCATCCATCAAGGGGATGTTTATGTGGACCTGCTCAAAGAGCTTGACCAGGTCCTCCTCAGGGGCCACGGGCTTGGTGGTCTTCTTTCCCTTGGTCAGGGCCTCGGGAAACGGGATCTTGGTTGGTTCCTCTAGGATAGGTCCTGGTTGTGGGTCTGGAACAACGGTACCTTGGATAACTATCCTAGGGTCATGATTATCAGGCTGGGAGTGGTTTGGATAACGCGGGTCCTGAGTTGTCTTACCACTACGTGTTGTTACAGCATTTAATCCGGCCTGATTTTGGTTTGGATTTGGTAGGAGGGGTGGCTGCTGCTGAAATCCCGTATGAGAAGTAGAGGCTTCCATCTCGTCTGGAGATGGGGCAGTAGGGGCCTGATAAATCCATTGAGCGTGGCCTAAATTTGGATTCATAACGCGCTTCTGGGTTGGCACGTTATTTGGGTTAGGAAGGGGTTGGGAGGGGAGTGTGCCTGGCTGGCGAGAATTTGCCAACTGGGCCAGCTGAGTTTTAACTTCAGTAAGCTCGTCCTTGTGCTGTTTTTGAATGGCCGCATTCGATTTTTGAATGTCAGCCAGAGTCTGAAGGATTAAGGACATTTGATCTTGATTTGGCCCTGATGGATAAGTAGGGTTGGGCCGAGGCTGAGGCGGCTGGTAGTGATGAGAGGGCTGTGGGCGGGACTGAAAAGGTGGTCTTTGGGTTTGAGAATTTCCCGCCCACTGAAAATTTGGATGGTTTCGCCATCCAGGGTTGTAAGTGTTGGAGAATGGGTCGTTCTGGATGGCGTTGAGGTCCTCGCAGGTCTGAGGAACCTCCTGAGAATCAGGGAAAGGGGGAATGGAGTTCCCCCGACTGGTGAAGAAAGGATCGGATGATCTTCCAGTCCAAGAATCAGATGGGGATGGATATGGATCCATCCCAGGGGAGGATCGGTGGAGGATGTTTTGCACAGTCTCCTGTGTGGAAGGAGGTTGTGCAAAGGAGTTACGCGCAGAGGTGGCTCGCTGCAAGTGCTGAGTCAGCTCATCCACCTTCTTTTCAATAATTGAGACCTTGTCCAATCGACTGGCCATCAATTCCAGGTCGACTGATGCGGACAGGCCCTGCGTCTCATGTGCTCCCTTAAGATTCGTCGCTGCGCGGGTATTCGTCCTGTCGAATAATCCCATGGAGTCATTGTTGATGGAGTTCTCGCACATGTTTTCGAGAATCTCCCATACGGTGTCTTCATGTTGACCCATGATGTTTCCTCCGCAGGTTGCATTGACGAAAAGGCGGATGTCCTCACGGAGTCCCTGGTAAAAAGATTGGACTTGTTCCCATTTAGGAACTCCGTGATGGGGGCACTTCCTCATGAGATCCTGAAAACGTTCCCATGCCTCATGGAGAGGTTCTCCTGATTGTTGAGTGAAGTGTGTAATCTGATGGCGCAAGGCGTTGGTCCGACCAACGGGAAAGAACTTTTTCAAAAACTCGGATTGAAGTTCTTCCCAAGTGTTGATCGGCCGGGTCTGAGTTTGATACCAATGGGCGGCCTTGTCCATAAGAGAAAAGGAGAACATCTTCATGAGAAGAATATCCCGATTTTGCGCATCTGATCCAAAAGTGTGGGCCAGATGTTTAAGCTGTTTGATGTGCTGGAAGGGATCTTCAGAATTAAGCCCATGGAATTTAGGTATAGCGTGAATCATGTTGGGCTTTAGTTCGGAATCAGGTCCTCCAATCGGGATTCTAACTCGAGGCTCAATGGCCACCGCAGCAGGATTGTAGTGGTCCCGCATCATAGGACGCTGCGGTGGGTGCACGAAGTTTTGGAAGAGGTCATTGAGTCGCTGGAGCTGGTGTTCCAGATTATTTTCTTCCTCAACTGGCTGAGCCATGATGGGGGAAGAAGAAGAACTTGGTTCTGAATCAGAAGAGAGAATAATGTGAGGGTGTTGCTGCACAAACACGGGCGTCGAGGCTTGGCCTTGACGAGAGTGAATTTCTAAAGGAGGTCTTAAGGGTGGTCTTAGAGACCTCCTTCCGTACATGCACAGTTGGGAGAGGTAAGTTTAGAAGGTGATGGACCCAATCAAGACACCCAAAAATGTGTTGGGTGACTATAGAGGTGCGGGGCAGATGGACCCCTTGATCAGAAAGATCGTCCACCTGAGAATTACCTGGGCAGCCAGAGAGGGAGAGTCCCGCGAAGACCCCTACACGGTAGAGCGTCCCCACGGGTTACAGGGTTTCCCCCACCCGACCTCTCTTGTCACTGCGGTTCCAGGTAGACCAGAATGGGGATCTTGACCTCTTAAGTCTACCAATTTTAAGATCAGGGTGCTTAAGGTTTCACTTGAATTTTAGTCTTTTTAAGTGCAAAGAGTGACCTAATTTAAGGTTGGTTAACCCAAAGGGGTCAACTTTACCTCTTGTTTTCTTGGAGAGCTTTTAGGTCCTGTCTTTTAGGGTTCAAGTGTTTAGAGAGAGCCAATTGTTTTAGATTTTCTTTGAATAGGTATTTTCAGACAAGGGCTTGGGCACACTTCATTTGGTTTTCTTAATTCTTGCTTAAGGAGTGTGTCTCTAAATCCCTAGTGTTGGATCCTAGGTTGGCTCTACTTGGTCCAGTTAATTCTTTGTTGGGTAATTAGGGCTCAAGCAAGAATGTGTTAGCCCTTAAATACCCTTAATAGTGTGCAGAAATAATGAGTTGAAAACATGCAACTTTTATGGTTACTAAATATGGAAGACAGGTTAGCCCTATATTGCTTGTTCTTTTCTTTTCTTCCTCTTTAGAGTGTAGGGGTTAATAGTGAGAGAAAAGATTTTACCTGTCTTCGGAGTAGTTGTGTGGTTGCTTGTCTTCTTGAGTTCCCTATAGCTGCACAAAAGAGAGGAGATTATTAGAACTTAAAAGATACAGGAATGTTTACCTCTAGAATAGCCGTTGCTCCCCGGCAGCGGCGCCAAAATGATGAAGCGTCGGTTTCAGTGACCGGTTTGTGTTATATCGTTGTAGTAAAGCCGGTTGTCACCAACGTTTCATATAAAATTTTTATTACTCGGAAAACTGAAAGAGTTCCCGAGGTCGAACTCAGGGAGCAAGTTGTATTCTAGAGATATACAAGTTCTATTACAAAAATAAAGAGAGAGAGAGAGAGAGAGAGATGAAAAATTAGCTTCTTCTTCTTTTCTTCTTTCTTCCTCTTTGTCTTTGGTTCTTCCTGTTCTTCTTCTTCTTCTTCTTCTTCTTCTTTCTTCAGATTTGTCTTTGGTTCTTCCTGTTCTTCTTCTTCTTCTTCTTCTTCTTTCTTCAGATTTTCCCCTCGTGCTCTTCTTCTTGTTTCCTTTCTTTCTTTTTCGTCAGATCATCTTCTTCTTTTCTTGCTTCTTGCTTCTCTTCATTCCTTCTTCTTCTTTGTCTTCACCTGCCTTGACTTCTCTTTTTCTTCTCTCGCGATGGCCGTTGCTCTTCCTTCTTCTTCAGCGGGTCTTCTTCTTCTTTGGCTGCTGTCCTTCCGTCGTCTGCCCCGGTGCTGAGACGACTTAACAATGCCTTCGCTACAGTGCAGCAGCTCCTTCTTCTTCAGCGGGTCTGCTTCTTCTTCATTCCTGCACACTTCAGAGTTTATTCGTCAAGACAAAAACCTACTCTACCCCCCTCCCCCGCGTATCTCTCTCTCTGAAATCACTCCTCGGAAGCTCTCCCAGAGCGCTATCGGGTAATCGGGTTCGGGTCAGGCCCGGGTCCAGGCCCACCGGCGTGCGTGGTGGGCGAGGAGTGCAGGTCAGTCTAATCGGGTCGGGCCAGGTCCGCGGAGCGTGGTCACGGACGAGGCCGAGTCGGGTCGGGTCGGGTGAGAGGGACCTCACCCCGTGGTAACTGAGGCAAACAGCATACGGCAGTTTTTCAATTTATGTGTCCGCGCGCCGTTGAGAGATTCCGAGGTGGGACTAAAAGTCCCACCCCAATTCTCTTACGCCTGCAGCAGGGACGGTGCTCCCAATTGCATCGGCTGTTGAGGCGTACAGCTCCAATCGAGGGCCAGGGTGTGTGCGTGAGATTCTTCCGCGCTGGCCGTGGCTATTCAATCTGGGATATCTCGGCCTGGAGCAACCTCGAGCAGGCTTCGAGCTTCCTCGCCAATGGCGGTCAAGGCCTGGAACCTGAAACCAATGGCACGGCCTCTCGGCCAAATCAGACAGGCGGAGGACCTTCGCCGTGGCACGGCGAAGGTGGTCAGGGGGTCTGCAGGGGGCGAGATGGAGCTGTTAGGTCGTCCTAGGTCAGACTGTGAGCGAGGGAGTGGGTGTGTTCGGTGGGTCTGCAGAGGGTGATTGGTGGGAAGTGGAGGGGCGGAAGAGGATCAGGGTGAGGAGGCGGAAGTTCTGCGGTGGTCGGCGAGCCGTGTGGGTCGCTGAGGTGATGGGAGCGGCTCGCCGGAGGGTGGTCGGAGGCGGAGAGGATGAGGGTGAACAGGGTCGGTAGAGGGCTTAATTGACTAAATCGAAAGCGGGGAAAGAAAGAGGAGGAGAAGGGGAGTAAGTCTAACTTAACTGCAGGGACGAAGGGGGAGGAACAGGGCGACAGTCGTATCGACTGTCGCCGGAGAAGATGATGCTCAGGGAGAGGGGCGGCGGCGAGCAGAAGGCTGGAGAGGCGCCAGCTGGGTGCGGCGTGGCGCGGGAAGAGCAGGGGAGGAGGTCTCTGCTGCTGGTAGTGCGGCAGAGCGAAGAGGTGGAGGGAGAGGAAGTCGCCGGAGCTGGTGAGCGTCTGCCGGAGAAGAAGAGACGAAAGCTGGGGGTTTTCTCCGTCAGATCCAGGCTGCCTTGGTCGGTGGAGCGGCGGGGGGTATTTATAGGGTTGAAGCAGGGAGGAAGGCGGAGGGAGACGACGTGTCTCCCTCGCCGGAGCATGGTCGGAATTCGAACCCATACCGTCCGTGCGTTCGCACGGCCGGTAGGGGGGGCTGCAAGGACCATGGGGGTGCTCCTGCGACGGCTGACGACGCAGGGCACCCTCCGGTACACATGCCAGGTCCTCCACCTTACCCTGCGCGGCGCCATGCTCCGCGCAAGGTCGCCGGAGCATGGTGCTGGCAGGGTTTTGCAGGAGGGACCTGTTTGCGAAGAACGAAGGAGAGTTAGGGGCCTAAATGCGAGGGTTCAAAAGTTGAGGGCCAAAGAGTAAATATATGAGGACCAAAGTGTAAAGTCGGTCAAGGAGGTTTCTTCTTAGGCTCAAGTTTTTATACATGACTAATTAGGACCTAAGGAATCTGATGGTGAATTTTATTTTCATATTAAACCTTGTTTGACCGGTCAATTTGCGCAAAAACCCAAATTAAGTTATTAATTGGGCATGGTCCTCAATGTAGGTCAAAATGGGTTCTAAAGGCCAAATTGAAGGTTCTAAACCCTAGAGATTATTTTTCTATGAATTTTAGAGGGTTTATTCTATTTTTACTTTGCCTCGAACCTTGTGAATTGAAGTGGGTTGTTTTAGGGTTACAGATTATCATTTGGTTCCTTGAAAGTGCTTGTAGCCCTTGCTAGATCATCTCGTCCCACTTTTATTCTTATTAGGCTGTTCTGACCTGTGTTTGGGCCCTGAATTACCCTGTATGCAGATTATACTGGTAAAATTGCACTTTTACCCCTTATGACTGGTTTTCTTCTCAAACTCAGAATTCTCTGAGTTAAGCCTTTCCTTGAGATATGTAGGAGCTTTTATCCTTTGTATTGGGTCAAAATGAGCTAGTTATGGCTCATGATGAGGTTCTCATCAAGCTCGCAAGCTCAACTCCTCCTCTCCTTCTCACATTGCTCCTCCTCTCCTTCTCACGCCACTCCCACGCTCTTGCTCATGTTGCCTTTCTCGCTGGAGGGAAGAAGGAAGGTGGCTGGGAAGTAGGGGAAACGAAGGTGGAGGAGGGGTTTATATAAGGTTGGTGTTAGGGTTTTGCTGGGGCGGAAGAGAGAGAAGGAGGGAAAAGATGAGGGTACTGTCTGCACGTAGCACGCGTGCAAACACGAGTTCGTACCCAAGATTTTCGATTTTCAGACGTCTGGGAATGCGTCCAGATGTCTGACCAGACGTCTGACCCACAGTCCAGACATCTTACCAGTCGTCTGACCTAAAGTCCAGACGTCTTAAAAGGCTCAAACAGCACGGGTCTTAACACCTCATCAACCGACACCCAATCACATCTAGTAATCATTCCTAATGGATTCACTGTGCTTCCATGGGTAATTGGATCCTACATGTCAGATAGTTGGATCTTCCAAACCCCTTGGATAGTTTGATCCAAGCGGTGATGAGGTGTAGCTCATTATAGCTAAAATGCCCAAGTTAAGTTAGAAACTAGGTTAAACACTGCATAATTAACATAAAAAATGGGTTAAGTGTGAGAATTAACAGAAATGGCCTAAAACAACAAATCGGTGTTAAAAACACGTAATTACGCTAAGAAAATGTGATATTCTATTTACAGATACAAAATGATAATCCATTTACAAATTGAACACATGTTTGAGTTCAAAAGCATAAATCAAAGGTTGAATTAACTTCCTAAATGTTCAATTGTGCTTCAACAAAAACTTGGTTGCATTTGGACAACATTAGGACCCCTGCATTATTGACATTACATTTAGGTCCTTTAAGCTTTAACATTTCATTCATATAAAAACATGATAGGGACTATTCTGATAGTCACAGGGACCAACTTGCTAGAAACTAGGGACCACTCCACTTGACATTCTTCCACTTGCGGGCTTTTCTACAATTCTTCCACCGTTTCATTCTTGAAGGGTTTCTCTGCAAATGCACCATTACACCTGCAGGTGCACCTTCTACTGTTCACCACAAGAACTTGGCGCACAGGCACCGTTGATTTCTTACATCATTGATCCAAGGGCAGATTGCTAATCAATCTTCCCACACCTTTGCAAAGAGGTCCTTTGCCTTATTGAGATCTAATCCTATGGTTGGATTTTGACCTTAAGCTTCCCGTGCATCATCCCTCTCATCCCCACCGTTAAACCTAGTTTTGACTAATCTTACCACACGGTGCCTTGATCCACTGAATCACCTACTTAAGCAGCTACCTGAACTCGCGAGCGAGGCATCGACTCCCTCCTACATCCTTGAGTCAAGCACCTTTGTCCTCTTCAGTTCCCTCTCCCCATATGACCCCTGTTCCACTACCTACGCAATGGAATTCCACTTCCTACGACTTCTCGCCACTAAGGACATCATAGCACCTGAGGGCGACATTGAGTTCCACTAGTAGGCTTTCAATCTGCTGTAGCCACCAGCTGCAGATCTTCTCCACAGGTCCCATTCTTCAGTTAGTTAGGTTTTGATCGCTTTCTAGGTTAGCGTAGTATCTGTTAGTGTAGTTTAGATTAGTTACAAGTAGATCAGATATTGTAATTCGTGGATTTTGTGGTTTAGTTCAGGAGTAGAATAGCATAGATCAATCG
Source organism: Thalassia testudinum (assembly GCA_037157565.1). Classification (NCBI taxonomy): domain Eukaryota; kingdom Viridiplantae; phylum Streptophyta; class Magnoliopsida; order Alismatales; family Hydrocharitaceae; genus Thalassia; species Thalassia testudinum. Next base: position 82,849,223 of record JAZHRO010000077.1, read on the forward strand.
CATCCTCTCCGATCAATCCAGATCAGAGAGGCATTTTTACTTCATTTTGCATGATTCACACAGCTCCCCCACCATTCCATACCACTGTCGCATTCTACTGATTTCCCTCCCTCTTTAATTTGCATGCTCATCCATCCATCAGGCAATCATTGGATTTGAAGCTTGATAGCTTTCAAATCTAATGGTGCGCAAAACCCATTTAAGGGTGATCTCATCCACACCATCTGATCACAATCACCCTCATTGTGGATTGATTTGTGCTTATTTGGTCATTTAGAACTGATCTGGATTTTAAGATTGAACAAGGATTTCTGATGCAATCATGTTTTTATCAGCTCTCATTGATGAAATTGAGCTTACATTTAGTTAATTGGATTTAAGGTGAATGATCTGAGATCATTAAGCTAAACTCTATTGCCTGATTTAGCTGCGTCGAAGTTTTAGTTCATATCCTGTTGTTCTTTATTGAGGGAGTGAAGATCTGTGAAAAATTCAAGCATGGATTTGAGATCTTCACAGTGATCTACTTAATTCTAAAAGATCACCTAGAACACCTATACACCAATTAATGGCATGCATGTGTCCTAGATGATTAAATCATCTTGGTAGATCCATAGCAACAACCCAATTTGGGCAACATTAATTTTCTGAATCAAAATGTTTCAGATCTGAGATTTGAAGATTGACTGAGATTTTTGAGGATTTTGACAAGGATTCTTTTGAGTTGATTGAGAATCGGGTTGATTGTCTAATTCAATCCAATTTTCTCATGTTATCTATAACAAAGAGAATGGATAGAATTAAGTTTTCAGAATTTCGTGATGAAGAGCTTCTATGAAATGGTTTTCAAATCTTTAAAAACATTTTACAATAATTTGTAAGTGGTTTTCAGTGGATTTGAGAATGGATTTTGCTTAGATGAAATTGATAGCTCTTAGATCTGATGTATTTTAGATTGAAGAGTAGATTTTTAGAGCTCTAAAGCAGACCTTAAAGGTATGAATTTCTAGAAGCAACTATAGTAATCTGCATGCTTAAATCAACAACACAGCAGCACTAGTTGCTGGGAACCACTGAGTAGCATTTCAGTAGATCTGCTGAACATCATGTAGCAACTTTAGCTGCTGATCTTTCCAGAAAAGGCAGCTGGATAAGTTGCTGGGAACATCAGCTCTTGGCTGTTGAGATGGGACAATAGACGAACTGATGGTGTGAACAAATTGAATGTTGAGCTGGAGTTTTGGATTAAGGGACCTAACACTATTTTGTAACGTTAGGAATTCATGTATCTAAAATGAACTTTACTTTAGTTTGAATTTCTTGATTATGCTCATTGGATTCATTTTTAGCTAACATTCATGTGTACAACTGTTTAAATGAGAATTTGAATGAAATTGAGTAGGAAATTGTGTTTAAATGGTCAAACATATTTCAGAATGTATGCTGAGTAAGCATGAGTGCTGAAAACCCCTATTCAGCCCCTTAGAATCTAAATGAGGCCTTAGGTTCTTAGTGAAACATTCATTCAAGGCTTCTTTTGGGGTTAGTTTGTAAATAAATAAAATACTTTAAAAAATCACAAAAAAATAAAATAAAGATGTCTTGAGTAGAATTAGCAATTTTTCTAAGTGTTCACCAAATTTCAAAGTATTCTAAACCCTCAACTTGGTAGAACATACCAGCTGACGATTTAGTTTACTTTGGAATTTAATAAAAGAATCAAATTTAAAAATCAGAAAAAGAACTTTCTTCTCTCTCATCTCATCCTTTCCCTCTCATCCCCTATCTCTACTATACCTGCCAAAACTATAAAAATCAGAAAACCCCTAAAAATATCCAAAAATACCTTGTATACTATGTATATAATTGTAAATATAATTTAAAACCTAAGCTAGATGTATAAGTTGTATAATATGTAAATAATACCAACAATTAACTTATATATGTAATCTATATATTAAATTAAATATTTAGAATGATATATTTTATATATAACTTTATTGTATTATTATATATTAATTTATATCAACTAAATGTATATTATACTAAGTAATTATATAAACCTATATATACGTACATAATTATACCTAATACTGTACATATATACTTAACTAAGTAATATATACTGTATAATATCTGTAATTTAATTTAATTAACTATAGTAGGTAATTAAGTTATTAAGTAAATTAAGTAATTTATTAGCTTAAAATAAAATAAATTAGTAATTTAAGTTAATAATAAAGTAATTTATAATGTACACTTTTATAGTATTATATTAAGTATTTTCTATTTATTTATACTGTATTTATAGTGTATTTTAGTAGTTATCACTTAAATATGTACAAAACTAACTTAAATGTGTATTTAAATGTAAATAAATTAGAATAAAGTCTCCAAAATAAATTAAAAATGTATAATAAATACATTATTATGTAAATTAACTCTGTATTAAGTCAATTTTATATTTATTTAACTAATTTATACTTTAATTAAGAAATTAATAGATAATTTAACATGTATAAACCATCAACTTCAACTAATTTTAATATATATTTAAATAAATTATTTCTCTAAATTAATTATACCATTATATAGCCCTATATAAGGGCTCTATAATTATATAATTTATATTAATTTATGACCCTCAAATCGAGGGTCAAAATCAGCTAATTCAGACGTTGCTACACAACATAACGCTTAATTACACTCGCTGGATTACTCCCACACCGTCGGATACAAGACTGTCGTTGCGGTATATTATGCTTTTATGACACTAGTTGTTTGATCGTCAGGCGTCGGGCACCAAATAACTCCTTCCCCATCCCATCTCATGAGCATATGAACCTCGATCTGCGTGCACCTGCAGGCGTGTGTGGGCATGTGCGTGAGCTCGTGTAGGCAGGTGTGTGTGCTTGTTGGGCCTATCATTGGGCCTAAATTGGAAGAAAATACACCTAGAAAAAACTAGGGCTAGCCTAGTAGTAAAGTTCTAGTCCCACCTTTCGAGGTGCTGTGTATCCCTCGAAAATGGGTCAGCCCACCCATTAAACCATTTTTTGGGCTTATGAACAATGTTTGTGAGGGAGAGAATCCAAATTCTAACTAAGTGTTGAATGAGAAGAAGAAAGAAGAGAGTGAGTGTAAACGGCTGAGCGTTTGAGCTTATGTGTGTGTATATTTATATATGTATAATAGTATATCTGTATACATAATGTAAGTAATTATATGTAATTAAAGTATATAGACGTATAGTATAGATGTATATAAGTAGAATAGATACTTGTTTTACCCTTATATGTATATAAATCACCTTAAGCTTTAGTGACGAATATATCCGTCACTATATATCTGTATACATGTCAGTATAGGTAACTATTTTTGCCTTAGGTTATGTATATAGTTTACTAAGGCTATACCAACATATGTATATGTTACTAGAGATATTAGTATGTTAATATAACTTAGTATAATAGTTATTAGTAGCCATTTGTACTTATATTTAGGTATTACTTGTAGCAGTTGTATATAATTAACATAGTGTAATATTAACTAGTTTTTTATGCCTGTTAGTTGAACATATGTTTAAGGCATTGTAGGTGAAAATAATTGACCCTTTTGTATATAATTAATCAATTCTTTTATTAATTGATTCATTGATTCATTTTATAAATAAAATTAACATGTTTAGAATAAAAGAACATTTTTTGGACTTAAAGAGTGATATATATTAATAACTGTCTCCTAGTGAATGACTTGGAAACTAACCAGTAAAAATTGTAATTAAATAACATGACGCGACAACTATTTGCAATGTGACAAATATACTACAACAACGACACCCTAAAACAATGTTTTTATTGCAACCCAGTTGTCGCTTGTCAAGCAGTCCGAGCAGCTCTCCGGGTAATCGGATTTAAGGAATATTTCGTCCCTCATCACATCCCGAACTAGGCCTAAAGGTTTTGGCATGGGTGTAGAAGGAGAGTTATACGTACGTTGCAACTGGTAACTCCCTCTCGAGTCGATCTTCAACTGTGACTGAGGATCATATTATCCTTACGGGGATGCTAGAATCCTTCAAACTCTCCACATGTTTCACTATCTTAATTTGAAATTATGGTGGCCATCCTTGCCATGGTTGATTGGCCATGAATGTCTCTTGTCTAAACTTCTCATGTAAAACATAAACAATGTTTGGAAACATTATCTCAAGATTGTGGCAAGAGCATAAAGCAAATCATGTGACCATCAACCAACTTTGGAGGAACCTAACTTGGAGTGTGATGGTAACACCATAATTAGCCATAAATAACTTGAATTAGTTGAAATCAAGAGATAAATTCTCCTGAATGATCGCTTGAGAGTTGTAATTCCACTCATATTCGTTTTGAGGAGAAAACACTAAAGTAGGGCTAATTCTGTAATTTTAACATCACATCACAAATGCAAAGTAACCATGGGGTCACGTAGGGGTTAAATGAAGGTCAATTGAGCATTAAAGTTCAAAGAGTGGGTCAACAATGATAGAAACAGGGGTTCACACATTCCAAGAACCAAAATAGCACACCAAAACCCCAATTTTTGACCTACTTAATTTGAAGAGGTTATGGTTGGGAAAAAATTCATCTAAACCTCTTAAAATTCATTAAAAAATATTATAAGAGGTTTGATACTGATGTAAACACATTTATTGAGGGTAAAATGCCTATTCATGCATGTTCTTAGGCTTAGATTTGCATTCAGCATGCATCATTTTGCATTTAGAGTTATATATAATTTAGGTTAATTGCATCCTTTTGGTGGTTAGGAGAGAAGGATATTTATTCGGAGTCTCGGATTGACGATCCGACCATACAAATCTGATCAAGACACCGAACGGAGTCCAACACCTCTGAAATCGCCTCAATCGGAGTTCCGTAGCACCATATGCAGTCCTAGGAAGATCAACGGCCAAGGGACTAGGAGACATAATTCAGAGCTTTAAATGATAAATCCGACCATGTGGATGGATTCGGGTCGACGATCGCAGCTTAACGGCATGACAATCAACTCAATCCGACTTCTATAGCAGCCCCTACAACAAGAAGAATATGGATGGCCCAGACTGCGCCACGTGGCACAGCCCAGGCAGCCAGCACATGCACGCAGCACCGCATGCGCGCAGCAGCACGGGTGCGCACGTGGGCGCGCGGGCGTGCAGGCGCACATGCGCACACGCACGCGCAACAAGGCAGGAGCGGCACCAGCGTAGCGTGAGGTGGACTACAGCGGCGCATGAGCTGGACTTACAGTGATGCTTACAGCCGTCGGTAATTCATCACATGCCAGTAGAGCCAGCTGTGGGCGCCAGCAGGCATGAGATGCCTACAGCGACGTTTCCAGCGACGGCCTGGATGTCACTAATGGTCCCATACCGATTTTTGCCTCTTCTCCACCACTATAAAAAGACCTACACCTCCCTTCCAAGCCATCTCTACCTACTCTACTCCCACCTACTCCCAAGCTCTAGCAAGCCTACCAACGCTCCATTCGAGCTTGTTCTCAAGCTCCCAAGGTGCCTATTAGTGTAGCGAACCTCTGCCTCACCAAATACTCCAACTTCCCATCTCCCTTCATAAGTCACCTTGGAGCTGTCCTCTCACCTCCATTCCGGTAGCAGATCAACTCCGTCTTCTCACCTCCATTCCGGAGCTACATCGAAGCTTTCCTCAACCCGACATCCTCCAGCATCTCACCTCTGTCATCCCGCTCCTCACCTCCTTCGTCTAAGCTTCTGCCAGGCGCTGTAGTCTCGCCGAACAACCGATTCGGGAGATTTCCTCTCACCTCCCTCTCTTTTTATGCTTTTGTAGTTCATTGTAATTGACATTGAATTGATATATATATATATTATTTGTTCCACATCTCTATCTTGTGAATCATTTGCTTGTCTTTTATTTCGAAAACACAAAAAATAACAAAACCCTAAAATACCAAAAAGAAACAAAACGAAGCGCAATTTTCAAGTAAAGTAAACGTCGCCTCCCTGTGTTCGATCGGGACTCCCTTGGAGTTTCGGTATAAATTTTATTTGATCGACATGTTTTGCAACTACGACGACAGGTTACTTGTAACCTCGATTTCTAAACACGCAAAACATGACCCGACCATTTTGGCACCATTGCCGGGGAGGCAATAGAATTTACTTTATTGTTTATTGCGTTTCTTTGCATTTACATAACATTAACCCTACTTGTCTTTGATCTACTGTCTTGCAGGTAACTTAGCATGGAGATCGAAGTGCGGTAGACCGAAGTAAAGTGCGGGTAGAGTATTTTGTAAGTCTCCCCCACACTACCCCCACCTTAGCTTTCATTCCATAACTGAATAACTCAAACCCAAATCAACTTAGGTGCTTTTTATGAACCCTAGGATAGATTTGGTTGTTTGTTTGCCACTTTCACTCACCTCCCCATCCACATAAATAAAAAATAAAAATAAAAAATTATTATCTGATTGTGGGATTTTTTGAAAGCTACACACTTAACACCCACAACTTCTTATCCTAAGGCGCACAATCACTTTGATTCTACCACTTAACCGTGATCTGACCTGTGGACCTGGTACACTTCAACTAAATACACATAAGTGAGTAGAAATCTGAATAGGTTAATCATTCTTGTGTGCCTAAACTAAGTGGTGCAGCAGGCCAATTGATTGAGCTGTTTGGGTTGTGCCACTCAATTTAAAACTAATCCATCAAGTAGCTTGCCACTTAGGGTTGATTTTTAGGGCTGAACCAGGCACTCCACATTATATTTGATTGTTAAAGGAACATATCATCACCCGTGCTTTCAAAACTTGGAGTGTTCTACTAAACCTTGATTGAACCAACCTAAGAATTAAACCCTAAAAGCTACTAAACAAGGTTGAACCCTAAAAGACACATCATCAAATAACCTTGTTTGAGAACTCTGGTTGTGCATGCACACACATTTTAACTGATCATTAAGGGCACAACCCATCTAAAGGGCCCATCACATTCCTAAAGCACCATTGTCCCATGCCTAACTAGAATTGATTAGACGTTGGCCCTAAGGACTGGTTCACTCGTCGGGATCCAGATTGAGATTGTTCACGATTAACCTACTTATACTAGTCAATCTGATGTCTAGCTAAGGGAGTAGCGTCAAATGACTGCAACTGGGGGGTACACTAGGAACCGGAGGCGTAAGCTAAAGGAAGAACCTTCTCCCCAGTCCCTCCTTCTAACTGGTTGGATTGCCTGGACATAAGTAGAGTAAATCGTCTATAATCTTAGGACGGATTCTGAGAGTCTATAGACCTTTAGGCTACCCAAACTAAGGACAGGCTTATATTTTTGTATTGCAGGGCTCCTTTCTCTTCTGATTTCCCTCCTTACTTCACCATGTACCCTTCCACATCCTACACACATTTCACATCCTATCCTCCTACCACCACTTACCCCCAAGATGATTACTATCCCGACTTAACTTGTAATTATCCATCCACTAGCTGGGATGACTTTGATTGGGGATATGAATCCGGACCTCAGTGTCTAGGGCCTAACCCTAGACAACAAGACTATGATTATTATCCTTCTCAGAGCTACAATGATTATAGATCTTCATCCTTTGATCACCAAACTAACCCGATCTACAATCAGGAAGGATATAATGATTATAACACCTACCCTCCCCAGTATTCCATTGAAAATAGGTCATCACCCTTCTTTGAACAACCCAAGATGACCTACTACCAGGGAGGAACTCGAGAACCTCAACATCTTGACTCCCCTAGATTTAACCTGAACCCACCCAAACCTGAACCGAACCAGTCGGTTCAGGTGAACCAAATCCAGGATAGGGTGTTAGCTAATTTGAGGAACACTATACAATCTTTAGAAGCTCAGCCAACACCATGCACTGAAGCACTGGAGTCTATGATCAAAATGATTGATGAACTTAATAGTTCTCTATTGGATTTGCTCCAAAGTGTTAGGGATAGGGACTTGGGTGAGTTCCTTCTTGGGAAATTATCGAGGTTGAGGATAAAATTTGTGGTTGCACTAGTCAAATCTTGGGATGATTCTCAAGATGATCCCTCTTCAGGAGAGCCAATGTTTGAACCCACTCAGGCGCCTGTCGGGGGGGACACATATTCGGAGATTGGAGATGACCAGATTGGTCTAGAGCAACCCTTTGAGGATGAACTGATTGATTCACCTGAGATCCCCAAGTTAGGAAACGAAAAAAATTATGTCTCCTTGGATGATGGAATGACTTGTGATGTTGAGACATATATAAATGACGATCATCAATTCTTTGACTTTGAGGGTGAAGAATCTTTAGGTGAAGTCTCACTTGAACATAAGGAAAATGATTTTAGTGAGACAAACGGGCATGAGGAATCTGATGAACCATTTGATAGCCCATTCATTGAAGATTTGGATTCGGTTGGGGTTAACTTGGAGGACCCGAATCTTAATGATTCAATCAGTGACCCCAGTCCTCATCTGCACCCCAAAGTGCTGACTTCTGAGATCTTTGTGCCCAAGTCAATCTTGATTCAGCCACGATTTCTGGACTTGGGAGAATCATATGGGGTGAATAATATGCTAGAGGTCCCAAAGCCTAAGCCCTTGATGTTGGAGGATAGAATTGTTGAAATAAAGATTTGGGAGGCTAATTCTGAGAGAAGTTGATTTTGGATCTAAGGGTACCTATTGACCTAAAACCACCTACTTTCTACCAGGACCCTTACGATATCTTTCACGTGCAACCCAAGCTTGAAATAACTGATTATTTTTCTGAGCTAGATGTTAAGTGGACAACCGCACCTATTGAACCATCTTTACCCGTTGTCCGACACTTTGATCTTAGGTTGCACACCACTAAACCGCAAGCCTGGCCCCGCAAGTACAACCTTCGGTTCTGGGTGATTTTCATCCAGAACTTGAGAACCACTCGATACTGGGGCATGGGTTTGCACCATAATCTCGTCCACGTCTGTGGACATCTTCTACAGACGGGTTTCAGGATCAACCTTTTTATTTTGATTCTGATCCGCACTTGTGAATTCTCAATTTCTTCTTTGTATGTATGTTATGCTTAGTTGAAGGCATTAAACTTAGCATGTGTGTATACACCCTTCTCTCTGCGAAGCTGACCGGATTTTCACGACACTCAGGTGATGTTCTGTTTACTCTGCCCTTTTCATGTCTTTATTTTTACAATGAGGACATTGCATCATTTAGGCATGGGGGGGTGGATAATCAATTCCTGAAATCATTATGTTAACTCCGTAGAATTTCTTTTAGTTTCTTCTAAAATTAAAAAAAATTTTGAAAATTAAAAAAAAAAAATTTAGAAAGAAAGAAATTAGGAAAAGAGAACTTAGGCATTTGGAAGTTATTAACTTTAGGAAATGATACGAGAGGACCTAAACACTTAGACTCTTCAGGTCTTCAGGCTTAATTAGCCCGGGTGTCCACTCGAATGTGGATTTAGTCTCGAGTCCTCGCCAATTAAAATTTATTTTAATTTGGTAAATAATTTGGGATGATAAGTATGCGACTTATCAACCCGCCCTTTGATTTGGAGGGACTTTAAGCCTAAGCATCTACACACATTATTTTGCACTGACTCACTTTTTGACGATTTTTACGAAAATTGGGTAGCTAATGGACCGACTTGGGTGGTATGGCTAGCAAGTTGTCGGTGGTAACAGCTCATTGATCGGTTGTCCAGAACCCAGCCACAAGACCATTTTCGTTGTACTGCCTTTAGGTAAATCTTAGATCAGGGAAGCCACCTACTTAAAAAAAAAAAGAAACACTCAAAAAAAAAAGAAAAAAAGGGAGAAAAAAATATAAAATCACACTTCACCGTACGAGTATGGCTAGCAAGTTGTCGGTGGTAACAACTCATCGGCCGGTTGTCCAGAACCCAGCTCACAAAAAAATTACATAATAATTCCTAAAACACTTAGGGAAGAAGCAGGGAAGTAGAATAAATCGGGGAGATATACACTGGATTCACCCTTGTGTTGACCCCATAAATAAAAGAAGTAGGGAGAAAGCTACCGATCGTAAAGATAAACCTTTAGGCAAGGTCACCTAGGGTCGTAGAAACCCGAAGTCCGTCTTAACAGCCGTTTTATGAGTCTATCACTTTTTCACAAAGATGCTTAGTACTTAGAGTCCTTTTTGAGTCTTGGGCGGGTCGGGTAGCCGTAAAAAGTTATCCCGGAACTCTCAAACTCCAAAAGTACAAAAAAATTAGAAAATAAGAAAAATAAAAAAATATATCTTCCCTTCTCAAATAAGGTGAAAACTTGGGTAGTCTGCATTCTTGCAGACACCTGGGTACTGTTGAGTTTTCGTAGTTTAGGACCTTAGTTGAAATTTTCTATTATTAATAAACGACATAGGCTTAAGCAATCTAATCCTAATTCTTCTTTTATACATAGCATATATTTTAATTTTGCTAGGGACTAGCAAAAGATAGGCATGGGGGTATGATGTAAACATATTTATTGAGGATAAAATGCCTATTCATGCATGTTCCTAGGCTTACATTTGCATTTCATGTTATAAATATTGCATAGCATGCATTATTCTGCATTTAGAGTTGTATATAATTTAGGTTAATTACATCCTTTTTGTGGTTAGGAGAGAAGGATATTTATTTCGGAGCCTCAGATTGACGATTCGACCATACGGATCTGATCAAGATGACGATCAGAGTCCAACGCCTCTGAAATTGCTTCAATCGGAGTTCCGTAGCACCATATGTAGTCCGAGGAAGATCAACGGCCAAGGGACTAGGAGACATAATTTGGAGCTTCAAATGATAAATCCGACCATGTGGATGGATTCGGGTCGACGATCGCAGCCTAACGGCGTGACAATCGACCCAATCCAACCTCTATAGCAGCCCCTACAATAAGAAGACGATGGACGGCCCAGACTACACCACGTGGTGCAGCCCAGGCCGCCAGCACACGCACGTAGCACCGCACGTGCACAGCAGTGCGGGTGCGCTCGTGGGCGCGCGGGCGTGCATGCGCGCAGCGCCAGCATGTGGGCGAGCATGCACGCGCGGCAAGGTAGGAGCAGCGCCAGTGTAGCGTGAGGTGGACTACAGCGACGCATGAGCTGGACTTACAGCGACGCTTACAACCGTCGGTAATTCATCGCATGCTAGCAGAGCCAGCTATGGGCGCCAGTGGGCATGAGCTGCCTACAGCGACGTTTCCAGCAACGGCCTGGATGTCGCTAGTGGTCCCATACCGATTTTTGCCTCTTCTCCACCACTATAAAAGGACCTACACCCCCTCCCTTCCAAGCCATCTCTACCTACTCTACTCCCACCTACTCCCAAGCTCTAGCAAGCCTACCAACGCTCCATTAGAGCTTATTCTCAAGCTCCCAAGGTGCTTATTAGTGTAGCGAACCTCTTCCCCACCGAATACTCCTCCAACTTCCCATCTCCCTTCATAGGTCACCTTGGAGCTGTCCTCTCACCTCCATTCCAGTAGCAGATCAGCTCCGTCTTCTCACCTCCATTCCGGAGCTACGCCGAAGCTTTCCTTAACCCGATGTCCTCCAGCATCTCACCTCCATCGTCCCGCTCCTCACCTCCTTCGTTCGAGCTTCTTCCAGGCACCGTCGTCTCGCTGAACAGCCGATTCAGGAGATTTCCTCTCATCTCCCTCTCTTTTTATGCTTTTGTAGTTCATTGTAATCGACATTGAATTGATATATATATCATATTTGTTCCACATCTCTATCTTGTGAATCATTTGCTTGTTTTTTATTTCAAAAAAATAAAAAAAAGACAAAACCCTAAAATACCAAAAAGAAACAAAACGAAGTGCGATTTTCAAGTAAGGTAAACATCGCCTCCCTATGTTCGACCCAGGACTCCCTTGGAGTTTCGATATAAATTTTATTTGATCGACGTGTTTTGCAACTACGATGACAGGTTACTTGTAACCTCGATTTATAAACACACGAAACACGACCCGACCAGATACCCTTGATTTGGCCATCTGAACCTATTTTGACCTAGAATAGAGTTTCAGACGGGATTCTTCCCTAAATTGGGCTTCTATGCAAATTGCCCAGTTAAATATGATCAAAAATGAAATAAAACTTCATCACTATATTATTTTGGTCCAAATTAGGCTAAGGCCAAAATTTTGGCTTAATCAGAGTTCATCTTGACCAGGTTTGCATTTCAATCCCTAAGATTTATGTTACTCTCACCTAAACCCCTAACTTTAAGATTTCTTGCAATCAAGTCCCTAAGTTTATCACTGTTCTTTCAAAAACACCCCTACTATCACCACCTTCTTCGCCATGGGAACACACCAGCAGCAGCATCAACTTCCTCCCGACATCAACTAATCAAGGAGATTGATTGATGGAATTGCAACAAAAAATTGCCAAATTTGGCAAGTTTGATCACGGAGATCCGCTGCATTGTCTGAACATATCCACTCATTCAATCATGGCTGGATTCGACACTGGAGAACCCATGTCTATCAGGGTATAAAATCGACTTGGAACTTGCTCAATTTGGGCAGGCAAGGAGAAAAGCTTCATCTATAAAAGGAGCCACTTCTTCTAAAGAGGTCCCTGTCTAGTTTCTAGAGAGAAAATTTGCCCCTACTTCCTTCGTCGCCATTACTGATGACCTGGAGTTTCTTCAAACCCCTTCTTTGGCTGCTCCCACCTACAATAAGGAGAGGGCTTCTCCTCAACACCTCGTCGCTGTGCTTCCAGACAAAGAAGGCGACCCAATTACCCCCTCGTTGGCTCCATCTTCACCTCCTTCATCCACATCTCCGACGTACCTCCGACAAGCTTCCTCGAACCTCCACTCATCCAATAATGATAGGGCTTCTCTCTCTCCCCCCTCCAATTAGGTTTAGGCTAAGTTTTAGGTCCCAATTCCCTCTCCTCCTTCGACTTCGGCAACCACCACCACAACCACCTTCATCGCCAGAATTCCTCCGCTCCGTTCAACCCAAATTAGGTTGGGCGAAAGTTCAAGCACACTTCCACCACACTTTTTCCCAACCCAATTTAACACTTTGACGCCTCCATCACCTCCCTCAACTTCGATCGCCAGAGCTCTGCCCACCTTCGTTCTCCGGCCACTCCACTGCATCTCGCACCAAATCACATCCACCATTGCCTTCACCACACCACAGCGAAGGTTTCCAGCCATCTAATTGGGCCCTAGGCCGTGTTATCTTGTAGGTCACCATCACCGGTCATCTTCTCCAGTGCCGTCAGTCGCCGTCCGTCACCTGCTTGCTTTGCCTCCACCGTCAATCAACATGGCCTGACACCACGACAAAGACCAGACCATCAATTGAGTGAGGGTGGACCAGTAATAACTACAATCAAGGGAACAACCATGCTGCTTCACGTGAAGTCAAAAAACGGGGACATAGTCCCACATCGTTCGCTACCAAGCGTTCACAATGGTATAAGGTGGATTCATGTTGTTGTCTTATCACCCATGAACATGGGGGTCGGGTCCCCTCTCACATGACCTGCACACTCCTCGCTCACCTCACACGCCCGGTGATCCTAGTCACTATACAGACTCGATTACCCGGTTACTGTGCAACCCGTATACCCGATTAGAGAAATGGGGAGAAAAATCTGACGAGGGTAGGGGTAGGTTTTGCACTATGCTCCTCGGGATGCATGCCTATGTGTTCTATACTTAGCATCTTTGAGAGGCTTCTGCGTTGAGCTTGGCACCTTTGTGCTTATTGTGGCTTGATACTTAAGGCGCCTGGGAATTATGCTCAACATCTAATTTGGCTTGGAATCTAATTATGTGGAACTATTTGAGATGCTTGAGACATTAGTGGTTTTAACCAATATTGAGTGGCTGATATATTTGGGATATGTGCTTAATTTGAGGGATTAATTGGTGATTCAAATCACCACTTTTTAGGATTTCTCTCATTCTTTTTATCCCATTATTTCTTAAGATACTCTTGATTATTATTCAATATATTTTTGAGTAGATTATTCATTGAATATATTTATCTTGTGCTCATTGATTTATATTGTGATTAGTGTGTGAATTCCATATTTGCTCCCTACGAATGACCTCAGACTCAATTCTTTGTTTTCAAGCTCTCTTATAAATTTTAAATGTTATAAAAGCATTTTTGTCGATTATATAACAATGCAAGCATCTCTCCCAAAAATTCGACCAAAGCGAACACAACATTTTAGCGCCATTGCCGAGGAGCAACGTGCAATTCACCACTAGTCGTATCTTATTTGATTGAGCTGATTAGTAACTTGCCCTATTTGTTGTTTTGTGATTTTGTGAGGTACATCTCGAGAAGATCTTCCGCGCAATCAACAACTCCAGGGGCAGGTAAAATTTCTCTTCTTCCCTAATCAACCTCCTAATCTTGGGAAAGAGAAAAAGGAAAGAAATGAATTAGGATCCACTGGCCTTATTTTTCTAATAATTATCATTTAAAGGCAAAGTTTCTTGATTTGTGAAATTGATTAAATATCTAATTGAAGTGAGATGATTTGATTAGAGATCTCCATCTTGATTTTCTGTACCTATTAGGGATTTACGCTTAATTTTCTAAACATCTTAAACTGCTTACATTCTTGTTTGAGTCCAAGGTGTTACATTTGAGATCAAATTGGACTTGGAAATAGAGCCAATTAGGGTTTCTACTTTAGGGTTGTGAAGTGTTAGTACACATTTGCCTGCATTAAAGGAAATTGACATTCCCACATTTCTGCTACCCAAACCCTTTTCTGAACTGATCTATTCAAGTAAACCCTAAAATCAAGGCTCTAAATTCACTTGAACCCTAAAATTTTGGACCTAATAACTTGAGAGTTAATGCAAGGTGATTTTGGATCTTGACCCAAAATTTCATCCTCCACTTTAGGGCAGGTCAGGTGAAGTTGGTCAACTTTGTGGGCCAATCAACCTCCAAATTAGGTCACAAATTGAATCAATTTCTAAGCAAGTGAAATTCAAGGCACAAATTAGGACTAAAATTGGTAGACTTAAGGTCTCATTTCACACATTCCAGTCTACTTGAAACCGCAGTGACAAAGAAGGTCGAGTGGGGGAAACCTGATGTGTCAAATCCTTAACATAGTTAATTAAGTTATTTAGGCTTAATTAATTATGCAAGAATGTAACTTAGGTTAACTTGAATTGTTATCGTGAGTGTAGTATAAGGCCAAGTTAACCTAACATTTTAGATTTTAAGTTCTTTTTAACTGGTTGAATCCAGGTTGTTCATTGGGAGGCATAATAGTAAGCTTAATTCACCATGAATTCTCTAAAGCATAATTATGAATCAATTAATTAATCAAATATTAAGTTAAATACTTTAAGCACATGAATATTGCACAAAAATGATTCAAATAAGGACATGCAACATTCCATTACGAAGGAACATATTTACACATAAAATCTAACATTAAAAATCATGTAAACAATTATATCTAATTACAAAAGGTTAAGGCAAGAAAATGATATACAAGAAATATATTTTCCTTTTACAACGTTGAGAGCTCAAAATACAATAAAAGAACATTAAAATGGAATATTAAGGAAAATCAGACGTCTAAAAGTAGAAGTGAAGACGTCAGATTTCTCTTTCAGCCCTTTTCTTCTCTTTGTTATCTCCTTTCTTCTTTGTCGTTATTCTCTCTACCATTCCCTCTTTTCTTCTTTTGTTGTGCTCTCTCTTTCTCTCTCGAGCTCTTCTTTTAAAGTTACTTAAGTCTTTATCCTTCCTTAACTCTCTTCCTTTCTTTCTTTATCATCTCTTACTGTGTCTTCAATTTCACACTTTAGCCAAATTCGCACCAACATTTAACCCATTTAATCTTTAATTATAAAAATTATTTATTAATGGGTGGCCCAAGCTTGTTCGAAGATACACAGCGCCCAATTGGGCGAGACTAGACCCTACTTGAGCTCGGGCCTAGTTATTTAATTGGTGGATTTACGCCAATTCAAGTCCATGCATAGTCTCCGGCCTCCCAGGCCCACGCTCACACCCACAAGTGCATACACACACACACCCATGTGCAGGCACATGCAACGCACACACCCAAACCCATTCTCAGTTCTTTGCACCCTGCGCTGACGACCGAGAAGGCATATGCACAAAATCGTATTATAGCAAGGCATGCGCCCATATCTTACCAAGGTGGGACTTTG
The DNA here is from genome assembly GCA_037157565.1 of Thalassia testudinum. Lineage (NCBI taxonomy): Eukaryota > Viridiplantae > Streptophyta > Magnoliopsida > Alismatales > Hydrocharitaceae > Thalassia > Thalassia testudinum. Next base: position 82,865,470 of record JAZHRO010000077.1, read on the forward strand.
TTTCCCTAGTTCTGACTGTCATTGGCCAAATCTTCAAATGTCAATTTTGGTTACTAGAGTTGCTGATTTTGATCGAGCAATGGCTCGATCAAAAGCCCTTGATATGCTCTATCAGGAATACGCATCAATTTGATGCTCAAGTGAGGTTAAACCCTTCGATTTGAAGGGAGAAGTTGAGAGAGTTACACGGCCATTGAATGCTTGTCAACGGTGATTCCAGGTCTAAGGACCTACAGTAGAGAATCTGACCTCCAGATGAGGCCTGAACTCTATTCAGGAGGAGATTCCGCACCTAATGAATAGAAGAATAAGGTTTGAAAAGCTTTAGAGAGATAGAGAAGCTTCTGAGCTTCACACAAGAGCTTCAGAGCTCGGATGTGAATTCTAAATAGCTCGACAGATAGATAACAAACTCAAAAAGGGATCTGAACAGATTCAAAAGGTTGTTTGAAACAGATCTGGGTGAGAATTGCAATCAAATCTCATCAAAAACATTGCAAACATTGTTGGGTTCCAATTTAAACCCAAGCTACACAGAAGATCAAATCTCATCTAAATCTTAGTAAAACTCATTAAATTCACCCTAATTAATCTCTAAATAGATTCAAAAACTCAAGCATCCCTTTAATTCAGAGCTTCACCCATTCAAACCCTAATTCCAGATCAGGTTTGACCTAAGACCCTTCAGAGTTGACTTTCTTGTTTTTAGTCTCTCAAATAGAATTAAGCACCTGTATCGACTCAAATTATCCTCAGTAATCTGATGCATACCTTAAATCAGGTTTTGACTCTAGAGATACTCTCAGGCATCGCCGCCTGAGAAGAAATGAAGGTTTGTTCAGTGGAAAATCCTAGAGATTTTTAGATCAATAGAAGGTCAAGGACGAATTAAACAAGTCTTACTCTTGCTTTTGAACCTAAATTTGAAGTCTGAAATCTCTTATAGTAATCTCTCCAATTCCACTGGAGTTGGAGAAGATGCAAATTGATACTGAACTCCAGATGATAAAACAACAAAATAAACACTGAGACATGATCCTTAAGCCTTATAGATTCATTCTGAAGCTTCACATGAAGATCTATGGGCTGAAGACCAATTTCGACTCGCCGAAGCTCGCCGGAGCTCCGGTGAGTCCACTTTTGATAAATAGTGATGAAAATCTCATCCAATGAGTTCATTATTGACCTAAGGAGATTCCTAAGACCTAGAAAGATGTTAAGAAATCTTCAATTGGCTCAAAGAATGATCATAATATAAGATGGTTCGTGGAATTCGCAGATTTGGTATTTTGAGTTCGATAGAGCTCAGAATGCCTTCCCTCACTCAATTGAGTGAGGGGAAAGGGTCTATGAAGTGAGGCCAAACTAGTTGAATAGTTAATTAGTCAAATAACTCATCTCTGAGCTACCATTGACAATGAGATCAAAGATGAGGGGGAATTAGGTGTTTCTAGTTTATTGCTCTATAGGAGCAATTGAAAGCTTCGTAGAGGTCCTTAGGTGTTAGGAGGGTGATGTAGGACCTTAATTAGTTGTGAGATAGCTTCTAGACACTTCACCATGGACAATGAAGTGTCCAGGTGCGTGTGAAGTGGTTTAGGTGGTTAGATGTATAATTAGGGTAAATCGAGGGTTGGGAAGGGTCCTAAGGTGATGTACAGGTGTTGGGAGACCTTATTGGAGGTGGAGAAGGCTCAGTGACCTCTGCCATAGACAGCGAAGGTTGTCGGTGACGGTGAGTTGGTTTAGGCGGTATAGGTGATAATAGTAAGGAAAGAAATGGAAATGGATCGTGGAGAGATAGGAAAAGTGAGACAATTCTTGGAAGTGTGAACGAAGGCCCAACGAGGCTGGACTTAGCCTCGCCGAAGCTGAGGGAGATGAATTAAAAGTGCATTAAATCTAAGCTACACCTACTCCTAACTATTGCTAACCTACTCCTATGAGTTAAGGCTACTTACCTGGACGAAAGGGAGGTGAGAAGCTCTGTCGATGGCTCATAATGGAGGAAGAAATCAGAAAGCAGGGGATAGAGCTCCGGTGAGAAGTTGAAAGTGGTGAGAAAGAGAAGATGATGCTCCAAGGCTCTATCACAGTCGTCCGGAGAGGAAGAGGAGGTAAGAGAGACGAGTCCCTCACACGGAGGAGCTCCAAAGGAGAGGTGAGAGGTCGTCGGAGGTAGTAGAGGAATACCCTATCATCGGCTACAGTAGGGCAAGAACGATAAGGGGCCGACCAAGCTCAAATTGTAGGGGTCGATGGGTATTTATAGGTTGTGGTGGCTATGAAGGGGCTATATCTGGACGGGAATGCGTTTAAGTGTAGGGTAACCACTGGCGTCTTCTCCAATGTCTGTGAAGTTATCGCCAAGCCCTAAATAGGATTTAGAGATGATCCAGACCGATGGATGCAATTAAGGTGGTGAGCGCAAGCTTCAGAAGCTTGGCGAGGAAGGAAGGATGCCGGATGTGAGATAATCAGGTGGTGTCTTCACCGCCGCTTGACAGTCGTTCGTGTGTGTGAAGAAGAAAAGAAGAGGAAGAAGACGATGCTCACAGGGACCTAAGTAAAAGGAAATGACTCAAATGCAATGAATTCTAGGGACTAAAATGTAAACAGAGGCCATTTAAGTTAATTTTAATTTAATTCTTTTCCAACATTTTATATATAATTATAAATTAGCCAAATATTATATTAAAGCCATGTATTCACATTTTTGACCCATTTATTTATATTTATTTACTTATTAACTTACTTAAGTTATTAAATACTTAGGCCTTAAGTTATACTTAAGTTAAATAAGATATTAATTAGGTAGCTAATTAGTGATAGTTCGAGTCCATTTATTAGTTACATTATTAATAATGTTAATTTACTTTTAATTAATCATTTTTAACTTATTTTAAAGTCCTTTAATGATTTGTCCCTTATTCTATAATTAACACTTATATATGCATATTCTTAGCTAATTAACTAGGGAAACTAGTCAATTAGGGGTAATTAGAAGCCATGATGAGCCTCTCATCAAAACCCTATAACCTGTGGGGATAATCTACCGTGTAGGGGTCTTTGCGAGACTCTCCCTTCCTTGCTACCCAAGTAATTCTCAAGTGTGTGGATTTTTTTATTCAAAGGTATCATTCGCCACGAAACAGCCTTAGTCATCAAAAAATCTTTGGGTGCCTTGATTGGGTCCAATTCACATCCAGTCCCTCATTTATTCTATAGTGCACATACACAGGAAAGTTCCTTAGAGGCCTCCATTACAGGTGATCTTTTAGGAAATTCTAATCTGATCTAATCAATTCAATCTTGACCTGAATTTGATTCCACATCTTGATCCACCACCTGATTTGAAAATGCAACCTGACAACATAGGAAGACTATTTGGGAAACCTGAATCCCAAATGAGCATGAAAGAGAAAGTGATCGAGGCTGCTCTTAGACATCATGATGAGTACTACAAAACCTCGGATCCATTTAGCAGTGTTCAGATCAATGCGTCAGAAACAACAACCCTCATTGTGAACCATGCCCATCTATTGTTGACCCAACTGATAAATGGTTCAACCTGGGATGATCTCTTATTAGAATACATTGAATTGGGGAAATTACATAGCAACCAATATCTACAATGTTGGTCAAATCCCCCACTTTGGAAAATATGCCAAGATCTCATTAAGAAATGTGAAAATTTGCTGAATACGGTACATGAAGCCATCAATCAAAAATACCCATATATCCACTCAGAAACTGATGATGAATCTTGGAGTAATGCTGAAGAACAATATGATTTCCCATAGCTTGGGTTCGAAAATAGAGGTTATTGTGGACCCCCAACCCAAATGGAATCCAATTCAAATTATGTGCAAAATGGCATACCTGATCAAAATATGGGTTGGGTGGATTCAGTTGTAGGTGTTCCCAATTATGAACCAGCCTTAGAGAGCCATGAAGCTGGTCCATCATGCCTTGACTTCCCAAACACCTGTGATGAGCTTGAATTAGAACCTCTCGAGAACGTAATTCCCTCACCTTATCCTGTTAAGGTAATCCTCGAGAGTGATTCTGACATCCCAAGAGAACCATGTCCATATTCTAGTGACCAAATTCCTACCTTTAATCTAGAATCTAGATCTGAGCCTATTTGGGATAATCAGGAGGCCTAATATGATAAGAATCAGATTTTAGATCTGAACTATGATTCTGGGCCTGTATTTGATGATTATACCTCTTCAGGCTCCTTAGAGGAACAAATTGATTTTTCGCAAGTCATACCGATTTATGATACAGAAACAGAGGAGTTGGAAGAGTTGGGATTTGATTAGGTCTACCCTAGCACCTAGAACTTGAGCCTATGTCTAATAAGGACACCTCTTTGAGCTCGGAATTTGAAATTAGGTTAGATCCAAGTTATGTTGTTGATTCTATGCATCATGATTTGTTCTATGGTGGAAATCTCGATCATGAATCAGGTTCATAAAATGATTTTCACAAATTCTCTGACAATTTCGAATCATACTATGATTTCGGCGAACCTTTATTTCCTGATGATTATGAGCTAGTCTATGACCTCAGTGTCCATGATCCATTTTTTGATTCTGATTCTGAGGCCGATGATTTGTACCTCAAAGTAGCCACATCTATCACAGAGCCTGTCAAAATCCAATCCCAACCCCAACCCGCCACCGGAATCAATTTTTACTCTGACTCACCTCTCTCTGATTCGGTTGCATATGATTCACCTCCATCTTTTGATCGAGAATTGGACACTGATCAGACCGTTAATCACATCTTATCCTTCTCTAATCCCACCAGTAGGGTTCCTACATTCTCCATTGATCCATTGACTTTTGAGGACCCCTACTTTGATCCGGCTAAATTGATTTAGCCAAACCCTAGATTCTCACTTCCACATCTTTTCGAGCCACATAGCATCTGGTGGGCTCCACACCTATTGATTCATATCTAGCAACCCACCAGACTGATTGGGTTTGGTTTGCATCATCAGCCTGTTGACCTGAACGAGCACTTGGTTGGACCAACCAGGCTACTCATCAAGGTGCTTATTCTACAAAATTCCTCTGATTTGACCACCCCTTCTCCTTAATCACCTTCTACTTGGCTGAAGGCATTGAATTTAGCGCTTAACGGGAGGCAACCCATCATTCCAAAAAAATTGAGACCCTTGTGATCATCCTTTTGAGTTACACTCTTATTGCACTTTAGGATTCAACTTTAGAACAGCCGACTCCACCTTTGATACCTGTATCAAAGCTTGAAATTGTCCACAACAGTCATCACGACCTGTTTACCCACCTTTTGATCGTATTCTAAACCTTGAACCAAGCTGAATTCGTACCCACCTAGTTTACAATGAGGACATTGCAAAACTGATGGGAACACCATTATGAGCCCTAATTAGCTCATTTGGACCTAGAAAAGAGAACAAAAGCTCCTACATAACCAACTGGAGGTCTTAACTCAATGAATAACCCTTCTGAAAGAAAAGCAAGAAACAAGGGTTCAAATTGTAATTTTACCATTGCAGTGCAATAATGGGATTTATCATGGGCTAATCATAGGTCAAATGATCTTAACAAGATAAAAAGTGGGTTGGTTCAAACAGAAAAGGGTTCATGTTAATTCTGGGAAATAAATAACTTCTTGTAACCCTAAAACAGACCCACTTAATTTAACAAGGTTCTGGTCAGGATAAAATTCACCTAAACCATCTAAAATTCATGTAAAAATATTCTCTAGGATTTATAACCCTCAATTTGGCCCTTGGAACCTATTTTGACCTAAATTAGGGTCTCAGTCAAATATTTACCCTAAATTAGGTTTTTACGTAAATTACCAAATCAAACATGGTCAAATCTAAAATCCAACTTCACCATTGGATTCCTTAGGTCCAAATTAGGTTTTTACCAAAATTTAGACCTAAGGAGAATTCATCTTGACCTACTTTGCAAATAGGTTCAGCCCAATTACATTTCTACCCCTATCTTTTGAAAAGCTCTGCAGAAACCCCCCTAACTTCTTTGTCGTTCTTTGCAATTAGGTCACTCCGCCATTATAGCGGAGGGAATCCTACTCCGGCAAGGTTTCAAAGGCAAGAACTCTCTGATCTCTCAGAGAAGTTCCTTCAAAACCCCTTGATGCGAACGCATGAGAGATTTGGGTCTCTCTGAGTTTCCATCTCCGGTGACATTGCCGTGCTTGGAAGCTTGGCTTCCAAGCACAAACTCAACCTCCAGGGCCTATATAAGAAACCCTAAATCATTCAGCACCTCAGCTTGGATTTGGGACGGTCCACCCCACCTTCTTCTCTCCTCGTCGACCACAACTTCTCCGCAAGCTCCGGTGACTCTGTCCTCTCTCTCTCGTCGACCAACCACAATACCAGTGGTTGGGTTACCTTCCTCTCATTCATCCGCGTCAGCCATACCAATTTGACGTTGCCTCTACCCCTGTCGTCGTGGCCGCCTCACCTACGGAGAGCTTCGTCTCCGGCAACGGCAACACGAGCCGGCCGCCATCCCTACCTCCCTTCATCCTTAGACTAGGTCAGATAATTCCTCTCTCCCTCCTCTTCCTGTTCCCCCTCTTTATTTCTTGAAATTATTCATTACCGCCACAAATCACCACCACCTTCTTCATCTCCAGCCACACTTCGATGAGGCGTCCCCACGGCTCCACACCTCCATCCGCCTCACCAACCACTCCATAAGCATCACTACACCTCACTCACCGCGCCACACACCCAAAACACCCCTCGAACACACCCATACACACAGCCATAGGGTGCCCTAGCTCCACCACCACAACCACCCACACGCCGCGTCGACCCCCGCAACATGTTCGCCGTGTCTTGGCAAAGCCTCCCGAGCTTTCTGACGAGGTCGCAAGGCCGTTTGCATGACTGCAGGTACAGGAGCCCCGCCGCCATTAAAGCAAGCAAGCAGCTAGCTTGCAAGCTCGTTCCAGGTCTTCTTGCCCCAAGCTACGAGTCCCAGGGCCTGCGAACTCTCCTCGCGCACAGCTTCAACCAAGCACTTGGCATTGAAGGCCACAGTAGCAGCCACAATTAGACACCATCTGTTGTGAATGCACGCAACAGGAAGGTGGGACGTTTAGTTCCACCGCGGAAGTGAGTAAGTATGCACAGTGAAATAAATTGTAAAAGTCACATAGGCTTATAGCCTCTTGACCACGAGGTGAGGTCCCACTCTCCCTCATAGCCTCGTCCGTGACCCACTGCCCGCGGACCTGGCCCTAACCCATCTACCCGAACAGCCTACACTCCTGGCCCACCACGTATGCCAGTGGGCCTGGTCCCGGGCGTGCATACCTGACCCAATTACCTTAGAAGGCTCTGGGAGAGCGAGCCTAAGAGAGAAAGAAGAAGAGAGATCACGGGGATGGGTAGGGGTAAGTTTTGCTCTCACAGGCAGGAGAAGAAGAAGAAGCCAAGGAAGGAGAGGGTGGAAGCTTGAGAAGCTAAGGAAGGAGAAGGCAAGGCTGAAGAGGAAGAAGTTGAAGGCTGAAGAAAGAGAAGAAGAAGGACCCGCAGAGACAGAGAAGAAGAAGAAAGAGAAGAGCCAAAGGCAAACGAAGAGAAGGCAAGGACTGAAGAAGAAGCTGAAGGGTTGAAAGAGAAAGAGAAGCTAAAGGCAGAAAGAAGGCTAAGGCACGAAGAAATTAGAGAAGAAAGAAGAAGGAAGAAAGCCAGCCAAAGACAGAGAACAGAGAAGAGCAATAAAAGCACTGTAGCAACCTTATATTTAAGGCATCTGATTTCCAAAATCAGACGTCCATTTTTTTGTGCTTCTTCTATATACATTGACATTGTGTTGTTGCACTATACTTTGATTTTTATTGCATATTATATTCAATCTTAAAGTTGTGTTCTTGATTTTTAAACCCCAATTTTCTCCCTGTGTTCGACCTCGGATTGACAATTTCGAGTAATAAAATTCATTTATTTTCGAGCGATTTCAACTATACTACGACACATTGATTTTAACATTGATCTCACCTCGCTTAAGCATTTTAGCACCGTTGCCGGGGAGCAACGGGCGATTTAGAAATCTTGATCATAATCTCTGATTCAATACTAACTTGATACATCTCTTTTGTTGTGATTGTTTCTGGGGAGAAGATTCAAAAGAAGACGACCGCACAACAACCACACCTGGGGCAGGTAATCTCTAATTAGCCCTTTCTCCTAATCCCCTCATTCTGAAAAGGAAAAAGAAAATAAAAATCACTTTAGGGCTACCTGCTTTCCATATTTAGCTAAGTCACCAAAGTTTCCTGATTTTGATTTCAACAAATATTGATTTGTGCATCCATTTAAGGTAACTAGGGTTACCACCTTCTTGATTGAGCCCTAGATACCATAATTGTGGCAACGAAATTGGACCAAAATTAGAGCCAAATTAAGGATTCCAATTTAGGATGTTAGAGACACATCTTTCTAAGCAAGAATCAACTTTTTCAAAAGAGGTGTGCCTAAACCTTGATTGAAAAGATTTATTCAAGAGAAACCCTAAAATGCAAGCTCTTAATTTCACTTGAATCCTAAAAGAAAGGACCTAAAGCTTCTCAAAGGACAAATAGGTGAAGTTGACCCCCTTGTTGGGTCAACCAACCTTGAAATTAGGTCACTTTTGCATGCAATACATCTAAAGTTCAAGTGGAATCCTAAGCACCTTTGCTCTTAAATAAAAGTGGTAGACTTAAGAGGTCAAAGTCCCCATTCTAGTCTACCTGGAATCTCAGTGACAAGAGAGGTTGGGTGGGGGAAACCCTGTAACCCATGGGGGTACTCTACCGTGTAGGGGTCTTTGCGGGACTCACCCTCTCTGGCTGCCTAAGTAATCTCAGGTGGACGACTTTCTGATCAAGGGGTATCATCTGCCCCGAACCTCCATAGCCATCCAAACATCTTTGGCTGCCTTGATTGGGTCAAACATCCAGTCCCTCATCCCTTCTCTTTAAAGCACACACATAGATTTTTAGTGGGATCCTCTATTCAGAACTAATCACTTCAGTCTAAGATCTGAATTCTAATTCTACATCTTGACTCCACCATCTGATCCAAATATGCAGCCTGGTTACTTAGGAATACCATTCAAGAAATGTGAATCGCAAAAATCCATGAGAGATAGAATGATTGAGGATGTCCCTGAATTTTATGAAATTGAATACAAAACCTCAAAACGAGTAGAAGACATTCAGGTTAGTGTACCAACAACAACAACCTTCATCATAAACTGTGCCCACTTATTATTAACAGAAGTAACAAAAGGATCAACCAGAGACATTCTCATAACAGGATACATTGAGATAGAAAAATTACATAACTTTGAATACCTTCAATGCATGACAAATCATGTACTATGGGAACAACACCAAGATGATCTTGAAAAATGGGAAGAGATGATGAGATTATTGAAACAAGTTATCGATCAAAAATACTCATACATACCCCAAACAGATAATGAACCATCTTGGAATAGTACTAAGGACCAATCTGATTTCCCAAATCCTGAGTTCTAGGCACAAGGTTGTTGTGGATTCCCAACCCAGATAGGAAATAACATGCCTGATCTTGAATTCTGTTGGGAAGTCCAAATCGCAGGGGAACACGATTTTGATTTAGCCCTAGAAAACCAAAATCATGGGTCATCAAGCATAGAATTCTGAGACTCCTGCAATGATGAGATTAAAATTGAACCTCTCGAGGGTGTAAATCCCGCCCCTTATTCTGATAAGGTGACCCTCGAAGGTAATTTTGACCTAGATTCTAGCAATTCAACCGACATCCTCAGCCTAGAATCTGGATCTGAAACTTATTGGGAAGATTACAAGGTCCCATATGATGAAGATCAAAGTTTCAATGAAGAGTATGATTCCAGGCCTTTATTTAATGAATATCCCTCTCCAACATCCTCAGAAATACAGATTGATTTCTTGGAAGTCATGCCAATCTACGATACAGAAATCGAGGAGTTGGAAGAGTGGTGTTCTGATTGGGTCTTTCCTACAAGCCTAGAACCTGAGCCCAGACCCTATAAGGACACCTTTTTAAACTCAGAATCTACATATAGGTTACACCCAAGTCAAGCTGCTGAGTTTACATCGTATGATTTATTCTGTGGTGGAAACACTGATCTCGAATCTCATTCCAAACTTGATTTTCATAATATCTCCGACGATTTCGAATCTTACCTTGATTTCAGAGAACCTTTGTTTCCTGACTTCGACAAGGCAATCTACGACCTCAACTCACATGATTCATTCTCCAACCACGACTCTGAGGTCCCGGATCCCAAGATCACTGATTTAAATTCAGGTTCCAGTGAGATGGAATCATTTCTTTTCGGTCCTCAGGAATCAAAACCAGAAAATGCCAAGAGTGACTGCAACCCAGAGTTCGAATCTTTTCTTGACTAAAATTTCCCTCATCCTATAAACACTCTTCAAGCATTCACTTTTGAATTTGATAGCTACTATGAGGACTCTCTAAATGAAACCACCTGTAATTCCTTTCTAGAAGAGCCCTCGTACACAATTCTTATTGAAGTCATCTCCTCCGCATATACAGAACCCACCCAAACCCGTTTTCAACCCCGACCCGCAACCAAACTCAATTTCTATTCTAATTCCCCTTTTACTGAGCTGATTGTAGATGACTCGCCTCCACATCTTTATCGATTTTCGGACATTGATCATATCACAAATCATGCACCATCATTCTCTGATCACTCCTGTAGGGTTTCTGCATTATCCACTGATTACATTACGGATCCCTACTCTGACCAGGCTGATTCGACTCAGTCAAACCCTGAATTCACACTTCCATATCATTCCGAGCTCCATAGTATATGGTGGTTTCCGCATCTCTTGATCTACACTTATGAAACCACCAGATTGATTGGGTTTGGGCTACATCATCAGCCTGTTAATCTGAACAAACACCTGGTTGGACCAACCAGGCTCTTGATCAAGGTGCTTGTTCTACAAAACTCAGCTGATTTGACCACTCCCTCTCCATACCATTTCCCGCTCAGCTGAAGGCATTGAATTTAGCGCTTAATGGGAGGCAACCCGTCATTCCAAATACTTGAGATCCTTCTGATTATCCATCTGTACTTCACGTCTATTGCACCTTATGTTCGATTTTCGTAGAACAGTCGATCCCACCTCTGGTACATGTGCTAGAGCTTGAAATCATTCGTAATAGTCATTCCCGACCCAGTCGCCCACCCGATAAATCTTGTTCTAAGTCCTTGAACCCAACATTGTTTCATACCCTCCGGTTACAATGAGGACATTGCAAAACTTAGGCATAGGGGGTGGTAAAGTGCAAACATATAGAAATAAAAATTCAGAAGGGTTCTCACAAAAAAAATCTCATATGCCAAAAGTACCAAAAAAATAGAAAATTCTGAAAAAGAACAAAAAATTGGAGGAGAAAAGAAAATTTTAAGGTCATACAAAAATGAGGAGGAAAAGAGAAAAATGTCAAAAAAGGAGCACAAAATGAAAAAGAAAAAAAGAGATAGTCATTAGTAAGAAATTAAGGGATTAACTGAAGTTCTAGACCATATCAAGAAAAAGAAAAAAGATGGAAAAAGTGCTAAATGAGACAAAAGATTAGTAGGAAAGCTGATCTTAAGCCTCTTGGGCTAGACTCTTAGGCTTAAAAATTCAAGTATTCGCTAAGATCTGGACAGTCCTCAAGAGGTTGGGGAAAATGCGAAGCTTAAGTATTAGGTCTAAGGCTTAGAGAGTATTCGACCTTATTAATTGACCTTTGGTTTGCAGGACTCGGTAACCTAAGCACCCGAATTCACACACAGATTGGTTCAGTGCGTATAATTATCAAAATCACACAAAAGCGTTTAAGTGTTCTAAAAAAGTTGCCTAGATTAGGAGCGGCCTGATTAGCCCATATTTGTGGGCTATTTAAATATTTAAGTGTCTAGACATTAAGTTAATTTTAACATTTAGATAGCATACATTAGGATGTAAATAAATTAATTCATATTTTTACCTTAAGTGCATAATTCATGTGTGACATCCATATCTAAATGCATTTAGAATTAACCTAGGATTGCATACATTTGATTAGTTAATTAATTAGGTGCATTACATACATTATTTCAATTAACATAGAAGTTAAGGAGTTATGTATAAATAATCCTAATTATTTTATTATTCTTTTTTTCTTCTCCTTTTTGAAGGTAACTACTCCATCTCTGCCTCCTCCTCCTGCGCATTCACTCATCCAGCATTAACTTGACAGTGACCTTTTGAATTTCAAATCTCTGTAGCTGTGGCTACAAAGGAGGAGGAATGGCTGCCGTTCAGGAGAAGGCCTCCACCCCGATTCATCACTGTGACTCTCATCTGCTCCACCACCACTGACCTCAACCATGGAAGCAAGCCTCCACCACCGTAGGCGTGTGGTGTAACAAGCTACACCGCCATTCGGAGCTTGCTTGCATCACCGTGAATGCACGCTGCTCCACCGTAAGCACACACAAGTGTGCATGCTACCATCTTCACTACCATCACCAGCATCTGAAACCCCTACAGCACCACCTCCATCTTCTTCATTCTTCCTCCATTCCTGCAGCAACAGGACCATGCACTGCGCCTCCAGAACACCCGCAACAGCCCTCCACGCGCATGACCTCTACGTGAGAGACAAGTGCCCACTCACCCTCGCCACGCCTATTGCAGCACACAAAGCTGCAACCACCACCTCTCCTCCCCACACCTTAGCCCCTGCCACACACGTCACCGCACATGCCTCCCCTCGACGCGCTTCACCTTCTACAGCAGGCACACCCACACGCGCTGCACCTCCACCGCACCAGGCATGCACGCCCACCAGCAACTCAACGCACGACCTTCCCCACCCCTCAGCCAATGCTGCACACCCACAGCAGCCGCGCTCCGCTTCCAACCCGCATGCGCCTCCCTGCGTGTGTCCTCCAGCCGCGCTCCTTGTAGCACCGCATGCCCTTCTCCGCGGGTTTTGCAGCCGCTCCCTTGCAGCATCCATCCCACGCGCACGCGTTTTGCAGCCCCATGCCGCGCATAGAAGCAGCAGGCTGATGGACGACCACCGACCTCCCCACCTAAGAGCACCCACCTTCGGCCACCTTGTGACTCACCGCCACTACCGTTGCGAAGCCCTCGCTCCACTTGACCTCCGACGAGTTCCTCCCTTCCGGCCATCCCTTGCTCCGTGCGCACGCCCAAGGGAAAGGTTCTCCCCTGTTTTGCTACAGGAAACTTCCAATTAGTTATTACATTTCAATGCCATTGCCAAAGTCTCATTTTCTATTTTAATATGTGATATATTGAGTGAAATTGCAACTTCATACTCATGCTTTCTTATAATTACTTGGCTTTTGTTATTCACATCTTTTGACATTGGTTTTAGATTAAGATATACAAAATTTCTCTCTAATACATGTGCAATTGGAAATTACAAAGATTGATCACATATTCATTGAGTATTTCAGTGAGGAAAAATTATGCATATAACCTTGCATTCTCGAGTTATTGTGTGTCTTCTTTTCGTTGCATTTCATGTCAGATTTGATTATGGATTTCGCACTCGATTGAAAGAATATAAGAGAAAAATATTCATGAATTTATTGCATCATTGTCTCCTTGTGGACATGACCCACTCTTCTGTGAGTGGTTTAATTTTTATTTTAATTATTTTGTTAAGCATTTTCCCACCACTTTAATCCTAAAACAACAAATCATCTTAATCACATTATTCGAAAGCAAAAATCATCTTATCACGACTGATCAACACAAGTTGATTTGGACGAGTTCCCGACGTGGAGAGGTGGGAAATTCCCCTTGAAGATGCGCAATAACATATCATCTCCTCGGTGCTTATCTCCTAGGATATTTACATATCCTACCAGGGGCACGTAAGCACCATGTGCTGGTTCAGATGCCATGGGCGACATTATCACGAAATGTCAATTGCCAGGGTCTGGATTTAGCTACGGAATACCATGGGTAGGATTATCTCAAAATCTCGAAAGCCAGGGTTCTGGGGGTTGCCATGGGTGGTGCTATCACGAAGGACCTTTCGAGGATTGATGATGGGGACGAGGAATCCGATACAGACCATGTTGAGAAGCCAATCCGAAGCTAGAAATAAAAAGAAACAAGAGAGAAAACTCTCCAAACAAAGAAAATCCTCTATCTCTCTCTTACAAAAAATGCACTACAAACTGAATCAAGGCTAAAATACGTTTCAAGCACGGGTGCGTTAACCGTGGAGTCCAACGAACCTTAGGATGGTTCCTGTGGGACTTAAAAATCTTTACAGAGGATCGAGGCTAGAGCTGGGCAGGTCTGGATCTTGGTTGGTACTTGAGTACCTCTAGGCCTACTGTCGGCATTCTAACCTAATCAAAAAGAAAAGAGCACTCATCATAATTTGTGAACATCAAGGAATTCATGGTCTAGAACAGAAGTTAAAACCTTAAAATTTTGCTAAAGGACTAGCAAAAGCTAGGAATGGGGGTATGATGGGAACACCATCATGAGCCCTAACTAGCTCATTTGGACTCAGAAAAAAGAACAAAAGCTCCTACATAACTAACTGGAGGTCTTAACTCAATGAATAACCCTTCTAAAACAAAAGCAAGAAACAAGGGGTAAAATTGCCATTTTACCATTGCAGTGCAACAACGGGATTTCTCATGGGCTAAACACAAGTCAAATGGTCTTAACAAGATAAAAAGTGGGTTGATTCAAATAGAAAAGGGTTCATGTGAATTCTAGGATTTAAATGACTTATTGTAATCCTAAAACAGACCCACTTAATTTAACAAGATTCTAGTCAGGATAAAATTTACTTAAACCCTCTAAAATTCGTGGAAAAATATTCTCTAGGGTTTATAACCCTCAAGTTGGCCCTTGGAACCTATTTTGACCTAAATTGGGGTCTTAGTCAAATATTTGCCCTAAATTGAGTTTTTACGTAAATTACCTAGTCAAACGTGGTCAAACCTAAAATCCAACTTCAGCATTAGATTCCTTAAGTCCAAATTAGGTTTGTACCAAAATGTGGACCTAAGGAGAATTCATCTTGACCTACTTCACAAATAGGTCCAGCCCAATTACATTTCTACCCCTATCTTTTGAAAAGCTCTACAGAAACCCCCCTAACTTCCTTGTCGTTCTTTGTAATTAGGTCACTTCGCCATTATAGTGGAGGGAATCCTACTCCAGCGAGGTTTCAAAGGCAAGAACTCTCTGATCTCTCAAAGAAGTCCTTTCAAAGTTGAAAGGGAGATTATCTGAAAAATCTCCTCTAATGTGAACCCCTTGATGAGACCTAATTCCTACCCAATCTCTCATGCTAACGCATGAGATATTTGGGTCTCTCTAAGTTTCCAACTCCGGCGACATTACCGTGCTTGGAAGCTTGGCTTCCAAGCACAAACTCAACCTCCAAGGCCTATATAAGAAACCCTAAATCATTCCGCACCTCCATAGCTTGTATTTGGGCCGGTCCACCCCACCTTCTTCTCTCCTCGCCGGCCACAACTTCTCCGCAAGCTTCAGTGGCTCTTTCCTCTCTCTCTCGTCGCCCAACCACAATACCAGTGGTTGGGTTACCTTCCTCTCGTTCATCCACATCATCCATACCAGCTTGACGCTGCCTCTGCCCCTGTTGTTGCAGCCACCTCACCTATAGAGAGCTTCGTCTCCAGGGATGGAAACACGAGCCGACCACCATCCCTGCCTCCCTTCGTCCTTAGACTAGGTTAGATAATTCCTCTCTCCCTCCTCTTCCTGTTCCCCCTCTTTATTTCTTGAAACTATCCGTCGACGCCACAAATCACCACCATCTTCTTCATCTCCGGTCACACTCTGGTGAGACGTCCCCACCACTCCGCACCTCTATCCACCTCGCCAACCACTCCATAAGCATCGCCACACCTCACTGAATGTAACCCCTCACCTCACTCACCGTGCCACACACCCAAAACACCCCCTGAACACACCCATACACACAGCCACAAGATGCCCTAGCTCTGCCACCACAACCACCCACATGCCACGTCGACCCCCGCAACATGTTCACCGTGTCTTGGCGAAGCCTCTCGAGCTTTCTGACGAGGCCGCAAGGCTGTTTGCATGACTGCAGGTACAGGAGCCTTGTCGCCATTGAAGCTTGCAAGCAGCTAGCTTGCAAGCTCGTTCCAGGTCTTCTCGCCCCAGGCTACGAGTCCTAGGGCATGCGGACTCTCCTCGTGCACAGCTTCAGCCAAGCACTTGGCATTGAAGGCCACAGTAGCAGCCGCAATTGGATGCCATCTGTTGTGGATGCGCACAAAAGGAAGGTGGGACGTTTAGTCCCACCTCGGAAGTAAGCGTACGCAATGAAATAAATTGTAAAAGTCACATAGGCTTATCACCTGACTATGGGGTGAGGTCCCTCTCGCCCTCACAGCCTCGTCTGTGACCCACTGACCACGGACTTGGCCCTGACCTGTATACCCAACAAGCTTGCACTCCTTACCCACCACGCACGCCGGTGGGCTTAGTCTCAGGTGTGCATACTCGACCCGATTACCCAAGAAGGCTCTGGGAGAGCAAGCCTAAGAGAGAAAGAAGAAGAGAGATCACGGGGGCGGGTAGGGGTAGGTTTTGCTCTCGTAGGCAGGAGAAGAAGAAGCCAAGGAAGGAGAGGGCGGAGGCCTGAGAAGCTAAGGAAAGAGAAGGCAAGACTAAAGAGTAAGAAGCTGAAGGCTGAAGAAAGAGAAGAAGAAGGAGCCACAGAGACAGAGAAGAAGAAGAAAGAGAAGAGCCAAAGGCAAGCGAAGAGAAGGCAAGGACTGAAGAAGAAGAAGCTGAAGGGTTGAAAGAGAAAGAGAAGCTAAAGGCAGAAAGAAGGTTAAGGCACAAAGAAATCAGAGAAGAAAGAAGAAGGAAGAAAGCCGGCTAGAGACAGAGAACAAAGAAGAGTAATAGAAGCATTGTAGCAACCTTATATTTAAGACGTTTGATTTCCAAAATCAGATGTCCATTCTTTTGTGCTTCTTCTATATACATTGACATTGTGTTTTTGCACTATACTCTGATTTTCATTGCATATTATATTCAATCTTAAAGTTGTGTCCTTGATTTTTAAACCCCAATTTTCTCCCTGTGTTCGACCTTGGATTTACAATTTCGAGTAATAAAATTCATTTATTTTCGAGCGATTTCAACTATACTACGACGCATTGATTTTAACATTGATCTCACCTCGCTTAAACAAAAACTTAGGCATGGGGGTATGTTAAAGTGAAAACATATGGAAATTCAATTCTTTGAGGGGTCCTCACAAAAAAATACATTGCAAAAGAAAATAAATTAATAAATAAATAAATAAAGTGGAAAAAAGGGAGGAAAATTTTAAGAAATGATTGAAAATCTTTCTTGAGGAGGAAAAGAGAAGGAAATACAAAATGTCAAAAAAGAGAAAAATCAAGAAAAAAAAATCGATAGTCTTAGCAATTGATTATGGGATTTACTTAAGTTCTAGACCAAATTAAAATAAAGATTAAACCCTAAAGTGCTAGAGATAAGGAGATTTATAAAGAGTGTTGATCTTAGGCCTCTTGGGCTTGTTTCAGGGTTTAAACACTCACGTATTCGTTAAGATCCGAACTAGTCCTCAAGAGGTTGAGGAAAGTGCGAAGTTGATGTATTAAGTCTAAGGCTTAGGGGTTATTCGGCTCCATTGCCTATCCTTTGGTTTGCGAGACTTGGTAACCAAGCACCCAAAATCCACACACTAGTTTGGTTCAGTTCACTTAACAAAGAAATAATGCCAAAAGTGTTTTGTTATGAAAATCATCCTAAAGATCTAGCTTAGGAGCAGCTCGAAAACATAAGTTGATTGGATGAGTTCCTGACACGGAGAGGTGGAAAATTCCCCTCAAAGATGCGTATTAACATATCGTCTCCTCAGTGCTTGTCTCCTAGGATATCTAAATATTCCACTGGGGGTATGTAAGCACCTTATGCTGGTTCAGATGCCATGAGCGGGTTTATCCTGAAATGTCGATCACCAAGGCCTGAATTTAGCTACAGAACGCCATGGACAACACTATCTCAAAGTGTCGAAAGCCAGTAGTTCTAGGGGTTGCCATGGGTGATGCCATCCTGAAGCATCAAAAGTCAGGTACCCTTCGAGGATTGATGATGGGGACAAGGAATCCGGTACAAACAGTGTTTAGGGCTAATTCGAAGTTGGATCTAGGGAAATATAAAAAGAAAAGAGAGAAAACTCTCAAAATGAAAGCCCTTCTTCATCTCTCTCTTATTGAAATGCACTGGCAAACTGAACCTAGACACAATACGTCTACACATGAGTACTTTAACCGTTGGGGTCAACGAACCTCTTGGCAGTTTTTGCGGGCCTTAGAAACCTTCACGGCAGACCCAGGCTGAAGCTGGTCAGGTCTGGATCTTGACTTGTACTTGAGTACCTCTAGGCCTATTATTGGCATTTTGATCCAATTTCTAAAGAATGACACAAATTAGGCATCTAAACATCAAGGCATGATCTAGAGATCTAGTTCTTTCCATATGATTTTGTTAAGGACGAGAAAAAGCTAGGAATGAGGGTACGATGGTAACACCATCATTAACCATAACTAACTTGAATTATTTGAAATCAAGAGTAAATGATCCTGAATGATCGCCTAAGAGTCGTAATATCACTCAGATCCATTTTGAGGAGAAAACACAAAAATAGGGCTAATTCTACAGTTTTAACATCACATCACAAATGCACAATAACCACGGGGTCACGCAGGGGTTAAATGAAGGTCAATTGAGCATTAAATTTAAAAGAGTGAGTCAACATTGATAGAAATAGGGTTTATGCATTCCAAGAACCAAAACAACACACCAAAATCCTAATTTTAGACCCGCTTAATTTGAAGAGGTTCTGGTTAGGATAAAATTCATCTAAACCTCCTAAAATTCATATAAAAATATTTTAAGAGGTTTGGTACCCTCGATTTGACCATACAAACCTATTTTGATCTAGAATAGAGTTTCAGGCAGGATTTTGTCCTGATTTATGCTTCTGTGCAAATTTTCCAATCAAACATGGTCAAAATTTAAATCCAACTTCAGCACTATATTTCTTGGGTCAAAATTAGGTTAAGATCAAAATTTGAGCCCAATCAAAGTTCATCTTGACCTAGTTTGCATTTCAGTCCTGGAGATCTCTATTTCTCTCACTTAAACCCCTAACCTTCAAATTTCTTGCAATTAGGTCCCTAAGTTTATTGTCATTCTTTCAAAAGCACCCCTGCCACCACCTCCTTCTTCACCATTGGAACACACCAACAACAGCATAAACTTCCTCCCGACGTCATTTAATCAAGGAGATTGATTGATGGAATTGCAACCAAAAATTGCCAAATTTTGTGAGTTTGATCACAAAGATCCGCTGCATCGTCTGAACATATCCACTCTGTCAATCGTGATTGAATTCAACATTGGAGAACCCATGTCTATCAAGGTCTAAAACTAACCTGGAACTTGCTCAATTTGGGCAGACAAGGAGAAAAGCTTCATCTATAAAAGGAGCCGCTTCTCCTCGAGAGGTCCTTATCTAGTTTTTGGTTCACAAATCTGCCCCTACTCCTTCCTCCGCTGCCATTAATGATGACTTGGAGCTTATTCAAACCCCTTCTTCGGCCTCTCCCACATACAATAGGGAGAGGGCTTCTCCTCAGCACCTCGTCGTTGTGCTTCTGGACAAAGAAGGCAACCCAATTACTCCCTCGTCGGCTCCATCTTCACCTCCTTTGTCCACAGCTCCGATGTACCTCCGGCAAGCTTCCTCGAACCTCCGTTCGTCCAATAACGTTAGGGCTTCTCTCTCTCTCTCCTCCAATTAGGTTTAGGGTAAGTTTTAGGTCCCAATTCCCTCTCCTTCTCCACCGACTCTGGTAACAACTACCATTACCACCTTCATTGCTAGAATTCCTCCGCTCTACTCCACCCAAATTAGGTCGGGTGAAAGTTCACACACACCTCCACCACACTTTTTCCCAACCTAATTTAACACTTTAACTCCTCCATTACCTTCCCCAACTCCGTTCACTGGAGCTCCACCCACCTTCATGCTCCGGCCACTCCATTGCATCTCGCACCAAATCACATCAACCACTGCCTTCTCCACACCATAGGGAAGGTTTCTAGCCATCTAATTGAGCCCTAAGCTGTGTTGTCTTGCAGGTCGTCGTCGTTAGTCGTCTTCTCCAATGCTGCCAGCCGTTGTCCGTCACCCGCTTGCTTCGCCTCCACCATCAATCAACACGGCTTGACACCACGACAAAGCCTAGACCCTCAATTGACTGAGGGTGGACCAGTAGTAGCTGCAATAAAGGGAACAGCCACGCTGCTTCACGCAAAGGAGGAAGATGGGGACATAGTCCCACATCGTTCACTGCCAAGCGTTCGCAGCGGTATAAGGTGGATTCGTGCTGTTGCCTTGTCACCCATGAACATGGGGATCGGGTCACTTCTCACATGCCCTGCACACTCCTCAATCACCTCAACGCCAGTGAGCCTGGTTACTATACAGACCTGATTACCCAGTTACTGTGCAACCCGTATACTCGATTAGAGAAAAGGGGAGAAAAATCTGACTAGAGTAGGGGTAGGTTTTGCACTATGCTCCTCGGGATGCTTGCCTATGTGTTCTATACTTAGCATCTCTGAGAGGCTTCTACACTGTGCTTGGCACCTTTGTGCCTATCGTGGCTTGATACTTCAAGCATCTTGGAATTATGCCCGATGTCTGATTTGGCTTGGAATTCTGATGCTATGGAATTATTCGAGATGCTTGAGACATTAATGGTTCTAACCAATATTGAGTGGTGGATATATTTGGGATATGTGCTTAATTTAAGCGATTAATTGGTGATTCAAATCACCACTTTTGAGGATTTCTCTCATTCTTTTTATCCCATTATTTCTTGAGATACTTTTGATTATTATTGAATATAATTTTGAGTATATTATTCATTGAATATATTTATCTTGTGCTCATTGATTTATATTGTGATTGTTGTGTGAATTCCACATTTGCTCCCTGCGAACAACCTCAGACTCAATTCTTTGTTTTCGAGCTCTCTTATAAATTTTAAATGTTGTAAAAGCATTTTTGTCGACTATACTACAACACAAGCATCTCTCCCAAAAATTCGACTAGAGCACACACAACAAAATGAAGAGAATGAAGAGAATGAAAATGTTGAGCTCAAGAAAATAAATCACCTGCAATAGGAGAAAGCCATCCAACAGTTAAGGATCCACATCCTAACACTATAGACAGTGCATAGAACCATTTTATGATTGTGTGAATTTCTAACACTTAAGGTAAGGCCAAAACTCAACATAGATAGTAAGTCTTAGCAAGAAGAATACATGGATGTAAATGGGAAGAATATATAAAGAGAAAGGAATAGTGTCATGATTACTTAATCTTTCTTGGTCCAATATCGACTCTCAATGCTAGCACACTTGATGGTGATGAAGGATTTCCATACAAATGAACAAACCTTGTAAGGGTTAGACAACCTCCAAGTCAAGTTGACTTTGATTAACTTTCTATGAGTCATACTAAACTTTCAAGAGTTTGATTGACCTTCTAAGGGTTACATGGACTTTTGAGCCTCGAACCTACCTTTTTTTTGTCAAGTTTAAAGTCTATTAGCCTCTCCCTCATTAGCATAAGCCAAATAAAGAGCCAAAAGTAAATTCATCTTGGTAATTTAGTTGGACCTATACATGTTAGGGATGAAGTGTAACACCCCTAAATATAGTCCCACATTGTAAACTCATCAAAGTAAGTGGTAGGATATAAGGATTAAGATTTACTACTTGTCAACTTCGGCTTAAGCATTTTGGGTGGTTGCTTGGATTTATGAGACTTATACCCAACAAGTTGTCAAGGCCAGTTTTTCTTGAGTAGACTTGGGTTTAAGCTCAGGTCGTTACAAATGGTATCAGAGCCAAACTCCCTGTAATAGAAGGAAAGAGTTACCCCTGGGACGACCAAGGAGTGCGCCATGAGGTGTAGCCCCCACTACTACTGGGACTATCAAACCTTGACGAGGACGTCATGATTTCAAGTGGGGGAGGTTGTAACACTCCTAAAGATAGTTCCACATCATAAACTCATAAAAGTGGTAGGATATAAGGATTGAGGATTACTACTTGTCAACTTGGGCATAAGCATTTTGAGTGGTTGTTTGAGTTTATGGGGCCCACATCAAACAAGTTGTCAAGGCTAGTTTTTCTTGATTGAACTCAAATTTAGGCCTAGGTCATTACATGAAGAATTAAATAAACAAATAGAATGTTATTTAGAATTATTATGGTCCTTCAAATAACTCTTTAGATATTTAATCTCGAAGGTGGATGTAATTGATATGTCAATGATGAATTCAAAAGATCATGAGAACACCACACATTTAATCCTCTAATTCTCAAAAAGAAACTTAAAACATTTAAGATGGAATCCTAGAAAATGTTGTTTCTAGGATAAGGGCAACACCACAACTCACTCACTTGAGGATCATTACTAGGATTATGCCTTGAACACCTTTGGAATTTGCCTTGATTATGTGATTTTCACCAAATTTGCCTCGAAGATGGCATCTCTCTAGTTGGAATAATTAATTATAATAATCAACCAACAACACGATCTCTCCAATTATTGGAATTTCACGTAGAAGGCATATTTGATATGATAGCAAATCACAATCTCTTTTTGGGATTCTTACATAATTGACATAATTAATATGATATGAAATCGTATCCCTTAATTATTAAGGTGATCACATAAGTGTCATAGAATTTGGTCTATAAATATACTTATATTCCGTTATATCAAATCATCTCATCTTCATATGGTGAATAGTTCTCTTTGCTTATTACTTTTACCCTTTAAGGGATTTTCTACGTTAAATTCTTGTGTTGTTATGGTTTGCTTTCTCTTAATATTTATTTGTCTTTTGATTTATTCTTCATGAAAGGATTCAATCCCTAATAAGTGGTATCAAAGCCGAAGTTTGAGGTTCCATTCGTATGGAATTGAAAACTTTGCAACATCGACAAGGTGTTGGTGGCTTGGATAAGCAATTTAGGGTTTATGCAGTTAATCAACCTGTGGTTTAACTGTCAATGTAGCCTTGTTGTTCAACTAATTAGCTCATAGTTCAACCAATTAAATGCCAATTTTTTGCATTGACTTCCCAATCAACCCATTTTTTGAACCAATTCCATTTTCTTGAAGATGACAAAGTTTGAGATTAAAAGTTGTATTGAAATGTCAATTTCAACCTATGGAAAATCAAAATGTGAGCAATTCTTATTCAACAAGGTTTTTAAAGGCACTACTCAGCAAATAGAAGATGTCGGCACCCATGGCTGCTGATGGTAACACCATCATCTACCATAACTGGCCTTATTTAGCCAAATTCCAGAGATAAAAGCACCTTAATAATAATAAAAAGGGCATAATTCAAGTCTTCCTTGAATTTGAGAAGAATAAGGGAAATTGAGTTAAGTTTGTTATTTTAACGAATAATTACAAATGTAGATTAACCAAGGGGTGAATCTGTGCCTAATAAAAGGTCAAATGGACTAAAATTCCCAAGTAGGCTTGGACTGACTGATTCAAGGTTTTCTAAGAATTGAAAGTTAATTTATAAATAAAAATCTTAATTACAGCCTCACTTCAATTGAAAGGGCTCTGGTGGAAATAAATGTACTCTAAAACTTATAAAAATCATTGACAATATTCTATGAGGTTTGAAAATTTCACTTTGACCAAATAAACTCATTTTGACCAAAAATCGAGACCAAGGTAGGAAATTACTACATTTTGGGTTAAAGTGTAAATTACCCATTCAAACTTCGTCAAAAACCAATTTGAGGTCACCATTGTATTTTTTGGGTCCAAATTAAGTTACCTGTAAATTTTGAGCCCAATTAGAGTCCATCTTGACTAAGTTTGCATTTAACCCCATCAGTCTCTTTTTATTGCAAAACCACCCCTATGTTTTGAATAATTTTGCATCTAAGCCCTTGGTTGATGTCACGATGAAGTCAACCTTCTTCTTCCCCTTCCTAATCAAGTGTAAGAGGCAGCAGCAAAGAACCCAAACTACGCTAGTTTTGATTAAAGAATCGATCCATCAAATCCACACCAAATCTCGCTGAACTTGGTGAAATTGATCTTGAGATCATGACCAATCTAGCAAACTGCATCATAAGCTCAAAATGTTGATGACCTAAATTGGAGATAAAATATGCGTTCAATGTAGTATCCTTTAAATTGCTCAATCAACAAATACAATTTATAAACTCGAATATCTAGAACTGAAGTCCGAGGTCGAACATAGGGAGAAAATAGGAATTTACATGCTAATCTTTAATTGCATATAAATGAGTACAAGAAATTGAGCACGATAATGATAATCAATGAATATTACATTAGATATTCAATGAAAATCAATTTATTTCAAGACCAAAAAGATAACTGAGACAAAATAATAGTGATTTAGATAACCAATTATTAGCCTAAGCACATATATTAATTATTCAAATGATACTATAGTAGTTTCAACTGTGCAAGTGCTTAAATGTTTCAATAGTACCCGCATTAAACCCAAATTAGATGTCTGGCAGGTGTATCAGACGACTTAACTGTCGATTGCTATAGTATCTTCTTCTTTCTTCTTCATGTACGGCTTACTTCTTCTTTGCTTCACCTCTTACTTTTTTTTTCTTTTCTTTTGCCTTTAACACAACCATCTCTCTTCTTCCTTCTACTCACAGTGACTAAGGGTCGAGCTTTCTCTCTGAAGAGAAAAACCTACCCCTACCCCGCTCTCTCTCTTTTCTTTCTCCTCCTCCTCTTCCTTAGATATCCGGGTAACCAATCAGGTATTCAGGTATGAGCAGTATCAGGTCCAGGGCTACCGGCAGTAGGTAGTAGCCAAGGAGTGAGTAGGCATAGGTGGGTAGGTGAGTGGGTAAGGTGCTGGGGACTCAATCCCCGTGTACTGGGCAAAGAAGCAATATGAGAAAATCAATTTATTTGTTGCTGACGCTTCTTCACTTTCCGATATGGGACTAAACGTTCCCCTTCTCTTCGTGCAAGAGATCACAGTAACTGTTGAAGGTGGCCTCACAAATTGGAGTTGCAGCTACGCCTCTTTCTTCCAATTGAGGACCTGGGAATATGTAGGTGTTGATTCCGCACTACCTAGAGGTGGAGCCATAGCAGGTGCCTCAAGAACACGCTTCGAGCTTTGCTCGAAGAAGCTTTAGTAATGGTGGCAATGGGCGAACACCTGAAAACAAGAGCACGACCTTTCGACCACATCAAACAAGCTCATAAGCATCGTAAGGGAGTAGCGAGGGCTTTGGTGGCAGTGGCATGCGTCAAGGGTTGTTGGAGATGGCTAGCGAAGGCGGAATAGATAGAAGAAGGTGGTTGTATTCGGGGGGTGGTTTGGGTGGTCAATAGCCCTGGAAAGGTTAGGGCTTTTGTTCGTGGTGATGTGGCGGAGGTGTGTGGCTTGTTGGTGAGGTGTTTGGAGGTGTGAAGTGATAGGAAAGCCTCACCAGAGAGGTGGCCGGAGATGGGAGAGATGATGGTGAGCGTGTGCGTCGAGGGATATTTTTGGGTTTTGAATAGTGGAAACTGACCTAGAATTCTAAAAGAACCTAACTACCTATTCTAAGGGGACGAAGGAGGTAGGATGTGCATCAGTTGTGGCTTGCTGGCGTCGTGGAAGGTGAAGTTCTCTAGAAGGGGACGGCGAGGATAGAAGGAGGGAGACGGCATCTACTGGTACCACAAGATGCGGATGATCATGGGAAGAAGAATCCACCCGCTATTGTCTGTGAGGGTGGACAAGAAAGGTGGACGGAGGGGCTGGCCAGAGTTTGGTCTGAGAAGGGCCGGAGGTAGGGAAGAAGAAGAGATTTTGGCCCTAAACCAAGCAAAGGAGGTAAGGTTTGTCATGGGCAAGCTTTTATAGGCCATTAGGCAACCTTCAAGCTTGAAACCAAGCTTTGAAAGCTTGGAAATCATGGAATAAAACCCGCGAGTTCAAGGAATTCGCACGAGCTTTTGGGCAGATTTGGAAGGTCGTGATCAAGCTCATATGGAAGAGGAAGGTCTAAGATCCTTCCAATTTTGGAAGGGATTGGCCATGAAATCAGGGAGTTCTTCCTGATTGAAGGTCGTCGGTTGATGGGTTTAGGAGTTGAAGGTGGTGGGGACCTGTTGGTGAAGAAGATGATGAAGTTAGGGGTGTTTTTGCAAAGGTTTCAAAAGTTAGGGGTATGTGTGTGAGAGAAAAGACTCAAACTGGATTAAAAGGCAAACTAGGTCAAGATGATCTCTGATTGGGCCCAAATTTTGATAAAAACCTACTTTAGACCCAAGGAATCTGATGGTGAAGTTAGATTTTAGGTTTGACCAAGTTTACCTGGGAAAATTACGTAGAAATCGAAATTAGGGCAACTGTCCGTCTGAGACTCTATTTTTGGTCAAAATGGGTTTTGATGGTCAAAACAAGAATACCAAACCTTATAGAATATTTTTCTATGATTTTTAGAAGGTTGAGGTGAATTTTATCCTGACCAGAACCTCAATGAATTAGACAAGTCTACTTTTAGGGTTTTAGATGCCATTTAATTCTCGAAACTCATGAAAGCTCGTTTCTGTCTGCATGAACCCACTTGTTAGGCATTTATAATCATTTGACCTTCAATTAACCCCTGAGAAATCCCGTGATTGTTATGAAATTAGGATATTTTGTTAAAATTATAGTTTTACCCTTATTTTATTATTTATCTCTCAAAATGGATTTGCAATGAATTAGGGCTCTTTGGCAGTTATGCAGGAGCATTTAGCAATGATATGACTAATTAAAGCTAGATATGGCTGATGATGACGTTATCATCATACCCTGTTATGACTCGGTTCCTGAATCCCTATAGGACATGAGACCAGCTCAACTCAACTAATCCCAAGACCCAGTCGTCCAACAAGAAATAACCGAAAAGCAGGAAAGTAAACCACATTCACTATGCTAAGTAACTAACAGTAAAAGAGTACAGCAGTAAAGGAAGTAAAAGCTACTAACAGTACATATCACCACCACAACAGTAAAGTGGAAACAAAGTACAGAAACACAACGGTAACAAGAGTCTGAACTCACAATAAAAGAAAGTACAACAACAGGAAGACTATTGCTGGGCGCGACTAGGCCCAGCACCCTCTACAGCCGGTGACTCAGGCTGCTCAACGCCTGGACCTGAAAAGGGTTATGAGTAAATGGAGTCAGCGAACGTTGAGTACAGTGGTAACCAAATAACTAAAGCAGTAAAAGCTAACAGGTAATTTATCTTTTCCAATTATTTTATTTTACAAGTTATTCCTTTTCACCCATTGGTTTACTTTTCAGATCTCTTTCTTGATCTCGAATGTTCCTCATGGGAACGATCTTGATTGTAGTCTTTTCCAAAGAGTAGAAGGCACACGTGGTGCTCTCCTGGCTAAGAGAGTCCCCTGTGGTGATCCTACACCCAGTCAACCACCCCAAGATCACGGACAGATGTAGCGGTGACTATGGCATGAACGATAAGCGCACGGGTAGCTACCGCTCACTGGCACACAGTCAGTCGTTTCCGCTAGCGGGTACGCCCAAAGTACAGCAGGAACAGTATAGGGCCTAGCCCTCTCAATAACAAGGGTCTAGCCCCTCAGAACCAAATAGGGGTCTCGCCCCTCCACAGTCCGCACACCCTCGTCTGACTACCCCGGTTTGCCCAGCGGGCCTCACAAGTCGATGTAGGTGGCTAGCTGAAACCCCGGGCCCCGTGGGGTGGCTAGCTCTCTCCCTACATTAGTAGCTCTCCTCAGTACAGTGTATGTGAGGGCCAAAGAAGTCAGTGTTGAGTGGCCAATCCTAACCCCGGGTCCCAACCCAAGGGCGGCTAGCTCTGCTCTACACTAAATAGGGGACAGTCACTCTCCTTGGTACTACGTACTCAAGGACCAGTACACTTCCCACTTACATTTCCAGATCCATTCCATTTATCCATAGGAGCTCTACTACTAATTTCCCATAGGGTTCATGCTCGCTTTCCCTATGTCATTCACAATTCCATTCTCAAATTCTACACATGCAGCTCGTATTTCCACAATTTGCATATACAACAAGTAATGTCACAGGTATCTATTTAACTAGCACAGGCATTTCATATTTCACAGGCAGCTCTTATTTATTAACAGGCAGTTGTCTACATTTCTATTCATTCATTTCAGACTACAATCTCAACACGCATACAAACAGTGCAAGTAATTCTCGTCCTAGGATTCATGCCACATCCTAGGTTTCTAGTTATCCAATTTCACATATGCAGTTATGATTTATAATTAAAACAAGGGAAACCACTCTACCAGACAATTCAGGAGTACTAGGGGCTCGAACAGCAGGCTCACGTGCCTCAGCAAGCCCCGAACTTGCAACAAATCGAAGTCCTATACCAAGGAACATACCACAATAGAACATTTAGAATAGTACATGAGGATTCCTAACATGTAGAGGAACTCATAAGGAAAACACCGATATCTTGTTTGCATAAAACAGACCTCAAACGGACTCTACACGGGTCAAAAATAGGATTGCAGACCTAAATCAGACGTCTGACACAAGGTCTAGACGTCTAAAAGGTATCCAGAGTCTCACCTTAGGTTCCTGTGTCGACTTTGGATGTCCAGAACCCCTTCTTGACCATCTAGACCCAGCTCCAAACGTCCAACCTCTCCTCCAGTCATCTGGGAGTGCTTCCGGTCGTCTGGTAAGCTATCCAGATGTTCGAAATGCATGGGAGGGCGTGCCCCGCACCTTCCCGAAGATATCTTTGCATGCGACAGACCATGTCACCTATATTTAGCCATGCAAATCGAAGCTGCAGTGAAGCCTGCATGGCCGTATCCGCAAGAGGAACATACTTTCACCAAGTTCTGCTTTCAGGCGTCCGGTGTTGTCACCAGACATCCAACCCGTCATCAGGATGGCACACCAGATGTCTGATTCTAGGAAAATCCCAGAATCAGAACGACCTTCTGCTCCTCTCCGTGCGTAACTGCGGCCTCCCCTCCTCACCTGCAACTCCGGCTATAGCAAAGTGTCGGGGTCGTCTCCCTCGACGTGCTCCTCCTCCCGCACGTGCCACTCTAGCCATGCGTCCTCCGATGAGCTCCCACAAGCTCATGAGCTCAAGCTCTTCCTCCTCTCCTCACGTCGCCTCTCCTCCTCATCGCTCGCTCTTGCACCCTTCTCTTGCTCTCGCCCCTCTCGCTGTAGTGGAGAGGAAGGATGGAAGGTGGCTGTGGTGAAGTGGGGAAGAGAGGAAGGGGGAGAGGGTTTTATAAGGGAGTGGTTAGGGTTGAGGTAGAGGAGAGAAGAGGGAGGGAGAAGAGAGCGGTACTGTCTACGCGCAGCCCGTGCACAGATGTGAAGTTATGTACAAAATTTTCAATTTCCAGACATCTGGGAAGGGGTACAGATGTCTAAGCAGACGTCTAAACGATAGTCTAGATGTGTTAAAAGGCTTAGAACAGAACGGGTCTTTACATCATAACAAACTTAAAGGAAGTTTCGTCCCCAAAACTTTAGCTAATTAGGGTACGGAAAAGGAAATATACACGCATAACAAACTTAAAGAGGACCGAAGCTGGTCCGAAAAGACGTACCCTCAAAAAGCTTCGGGTACTGCTCTCTCATCACTGCCTCAGGCTCCCAGGTAGCCTCCTCGTACCGCTGGCTCCTCCAAAAGACCTTCACCAGGGGTACCTGCTTCCATCTCAAACTCCAGATGGCTCTGTCTAGTACCTGCACTGGTCACTCGGGGTAGGTAAGGTCGTCCCCCACCTAGACACTCCTATGGCACAGAACGTGATTAGGATCGGTGACGTACTTCCTGAGGTTGGACACGTGGAACACGTCGTGCACACCAGAAAGCTGGGGAGGAAGGGCAAGCCGGTAAGCAACGGGTCCTACCTGCTCCAGGACCTCAAAGGGCCCCATGAACCTCGGCGCAAGCCTCCCTTTCACCCCAAAACGATGTCATCACTTCAAGAGCAAAACGCGAAGAAAGACGTGATCCCTAACCTCGAACTACACCTCTCTGCGCTTCCGATCGTCATAACTCTTCTGTCTGCTCCTGACAGTGCGAAGTCGTCTATGAATATGCTCTATCACCTCTTGACTCTATTGGATCAGCCTGGGGCCAACCTCCCACTTGGTCCCCACCTCAACCCAACTTAAGGGCGTAGTACACCTCCGTCCGTACAGAGCCTCGTAGGGTGCCATGCCGATACTCGAGTGATAGCTGTTATTATATGCAAACTCTATCAGGGGTAAGTGCTCCTCCCAAGTGCCCCTCTAGTCTAGTACACAGGCGTGCAAAAGGTCCTCAAGTGTCTATATCGTGCGCTCTGACTATCTGTCCGTCTGGGGGTGGTACGTCGTACTGAACCTCAACCGTGTCCCCAAGGCCTACTGAAACTTAGCCCAAAACTGGGAAGTAAAACGGGTATCCCTGTTGGATACGATCTCACGCGGAACTCTATGCAGACGTACCACATCACGAATATACTTCTCTACCTACTGTGCTGGTCCCAAGGTGACTTGGATCGCCAAGAATCGGGCCGTCTTCGTCAACTTGTCTACAATCACCCATATTGCGTCGTGTCCTCGCTGGGTAACGGGTAAGCCCACCACCAAGTCCATGGTGATGCTCTCCCACTTCTACTCTGGCACAAGAAGTGGCTGCAATCGCCTTGCAGGCCTCTGATACTCAGCCTTCACCTGCTGTCACATCAAACACTGCTGCACGAACTCACCTACATCCTGCTTCATCCCTCTCCACCAAAAGTCATGTCTCAGATCATGATACATCTTCGTGTTCTCGGGATGTATGGTGAACCTGGACCCGTGCGCCTCAGTCAGGAGCTCTCTCAACAACTCCTCATCCCTGGGAACGCACAAACGTCCCCTCATGCGTAACACCTCATTTGTAAAAGAGAAGTCTCCTGGGTCCCCTGACAACACTTTGTCTCGTAACGACTATAGGTACGGATCTGTCATCCGTCCTATGATGATGCTGTCTGTCAGCTCTGGTCTCATCTGCCGTGTCACCGTAACTGCCCCATAATGCCCCTGCAACTCTAGGGGTCACCAACTGCCCAACCCCTCCAAGTGGGCTGGTGCCTTCCAGCTTAAGGCATCAGCCACCACGTTGGCCTTCCCCGGATGGTAGGAGATGTTGCAGTCATAGTCCTTCAGGAGCTCTAACCAACGTCTTTGTCTCATGTTAAGCTTCTTCTGATCAAACAAGTACCTGAGGCTTTTATCATCCGTGAAAATCTCAAAGGTCTCACCATAAAGTTAGTGCCTCCATGTCTTCAGTGCGAAGACAACAGTTGCTAGCTTTAGGTCATGGGTAGGGTAGCTATGCTCATGGGGCTTCAGTTGCAACGAAGAGTAAGCGACAACGTGACCCCGCTGCATGAGCACACCCCTTAACCCCTGCAACGAAACATCCGTGTAGACCACAAAACCGCCACTGCTATCTGGGATGGTAAGCACGGGAGCCGAAGTCAACCTATCCTTCAACTCCTGAAAACACGCCTCACAAGCGTCTGTCCAAGCAATGGGCACGCCCTTCTGGGTCAACTGAGTCATAGGACGCGCAATCTGCGAGAAACCGCTGATAAACTGTCGGTAGTAACCTACCAGTCCCAAGAAACTGCATATCTTTGTCACTGTACGTGGCCTCTCCCACTTGAGCACTACCTCAACCTTGGCTGTATCCACAGCCAAGCCATCCCCTGAAATCACATGGCCCAAGAAGGTCACCTATCCCAACCAAAACTTGCACTTGCTATATTTAGCATATAGCCTGCGCCGTCTCAGAGTGTCCAGAACCATCCGTAAGTGCTATCCGTGCTATGCCTGATCCTGTGAGTAAATGAGCACGTCATCAGCAAATACCACCACAAACTAATCCAGATACGGTCTGAACACCCAGTTCATCAAATCCATGAAGGCAGCGGGGGTGTTGGTTAGCCCAAATGGCATGACCAAAAACTCGTAGTGTCCGTACCAGGTGTGGAAAGCTGTCTTGGAGACGTCAGTCTCCCTGATCCTTAACTGGTGGTAGCCTGATCTCAGATCTATCTTGGAGAAAACTGTGGCACCTCGTAACTGGTCAAACAAATCATCAATCCTCAGCAGCGGATACCTGTTCTTGATGGTGACCCTATTCAGCTATCTGTAGTCAACACAAAGGTGCAGGGTACCATCCTTCTTCTTCACAAATAGCACCGGGGCTCCCCACGGGGACGCACTGGACCTCACAAAGCCCTTCTCCAACAAGTCCTGCAGCTGTGACTTGAGCTCTCACAGCTCAAGTGGTGCCATCCTGTACGGTGCCATAGAAATGGGACTGGTCCACATTACCAGTGAGATCTCAAACTCGATCTCACGCTCAAGCGGTAGTCCTGGCAGCTCCTCTGGAAACACGTCAGGGTACTCTCTGACCACCAGAATGCTCTAAAAGTCTACCACAAAGCTGGGCTCTACCACTACACAAGCTAGAAAGCCCTCACACCCCTAGCCCAAAAGTCTCGTTGCCCAAAGTATAGAAATGCACCTGAAACCTCCGTCCACTGGCTGTCCGAGAAACTCAAAGGAAGGCATCTCCGGTATGGAGAAGATAATCTTCCTCTCAAAACAGTCCACCAAAGCGTGGTAAGCGGACAGCCAATCCATCCCCAGAATCACACCAAAATCCTCCATCGGTATCACGATTAGGTCAGCGAGGAGGCTGTGTCCCCCAATACCGACCTCACAGTCTGTGTAGACCTCCTCAGCTACAAGCAGCTGACCACCTGGACCTCTGATCACAAACGGATCCTCTAACAACACGCAGTCCTGTCCTAAACTTACAGCAAAACTTGCAGCAATAAACGAGTGCGTGGCGCTGGAATCAAAAAGTACGTAAACTACTCTGCCCGAAACTGCAACCATACCTGCCACCACTGAACCAGATGCCCTGGCATCTCTGTGTGTCAGGGCGTTGATACGCCCCTCAGTTCTCGGTGCAGAAGAAGCAGCCACACTCTGCGTCGGACGGGTAGCCGCTGGCCGGTACCCTCCCTGTGACTGCTATCCTCCCCCACACGCTTGGGAACCACGACCACCTGCTCGGCCTCCAGCGCTCGATGCGGGGAGCATCTACTGTGCTCCAGCCTTAAACGGGCAGTCCCTCATGATGTGGCCCGGTTGGCCACACTGGTAGCAGAGGGGAACTTGACTCCCTCCCTCGGTAGGTCCCTGCTGACAACTTGGCAGGGGTCCAGTGCTGATAGATGGCCCCTGTCGGGGCCCCCCAAAGGCCACTGACAGCCCCACGAAACGAGACGACTCTCCTACGGGCGCCGCATGCCTCGTCTCGCATCGGCTCTGAGTACTCTAGCTGGTAGGGCCTCTTCCGTCCGCTGTCAGTGTCTCATGCAGCCGGGTTGGTCTCCTCGTACGTCATAGCTGCCTCCACCACTCTCGAGAAGGTGGGTAGCTTCAGGGGCTTGACATACCCCCGAATGGCAGGTCGGAGCCTCTCAGTGAACCTCCACAGGCGCTCCTCATTAGCTACAGCTATCACAGCAAAATGTGACAGCTCCAAGAAGAGCATGTGGTACACGCTAACAGTCATCATCCCCTAGCGGAGAGTGTGGAACTCCCGCCTCCTCTAGTCCTGCCAAGTTTGCGGGAAGTACTGCTCACAGAAGAGGGTCATAAACTGGTCCCACGTCAGCTCTACCCTCTCCTGGCCTCTGACTGCCCTCCACCACCTGTGTGCCACACTCTCCAGCTGATACGTGGAAAAGGCCACGTAGGACTCCACAAGGGGGCAAAGGGTGTCAAACACCTTCTCAATCTGCCCGCCAGTCCTCTACCTCAGACGGGTCCTCATCCCCCTTGAAGGAGGGGGACTTCAGCTTCTGGAACTGCCCGAAAAGCTTGTAGTGCAGCTGCAGTGGGGGAACGGGCACGCATCCAGGCAGGGAGGGCTCATGCTCAAAAGTGTTAGAGTGCGGTGGGGGCAGTGGAGGACCACCCCCTCCCCCTCGTCCAGCGCTGCGTAGATCTCTTGGCCTCATAGAGGACTCCCCCTCCACGTCCCTAGGGAGAGGCGCCTGTGGAGGCGGGTGAAGCTCCTCTCGTACTATGTCTCATATTAACTGAGCGAGGTCCTGGGCCTGAACGCCTGGGAGAAGTGGCTGGTCAACTGGCACCTCGGGCCCGACACATCCGCCCCTCCGACCTCGTCCACGGCCGCGTCCGCGGCCTACCTCAAGGACTCCACGTCGAGGCATCTCCTGTAAGGAGATGCAGAAAACAGAACAGAAAGAAGTCAACTCTAACAGACTTCAGCGAAAGAACTCAAAACAGATGTCAAGCGGTATGTTGTGGTAGTTACTCTAGTTACATGCATGTGAATTGATTATTCTCAAGCTAGTTGGTTTATTTCTCGGAATGACCTTGCTCTGATACCATCTGGTTATGACCCGGTTCCCAAATCCCTACAGGACATGAGACCAGCTTGACTCGACTAATCCCAAGGCCCAGTCGTCCAACAAGAAATAACCGAAAAGCAGGAAAGTAAACCACATTCACTATGCTAAGTAACTAACAGTAAAAGAGTACAGCAATAAAGGAAGTAAAAGCTACTAACAGTACATATCACCACCACAACAGTAAAATGGAAACAAAGTACAGAAACACAACGGTAACAAGAGTCTGAACTCACAACAAACGAAAGTACAACAACAGGAAGACTACTGTTGGGCGCAACTGGGCCCAGCACCCTCTATAGCCAGTGACTCAGGCTGCTTAACACCTGGACGTGAAAAGGGTTATGAGTAAACGGAGTCAGCGAATGTTGAGTAGAGTGGTAACCAAATAACTAAAGTAGTAAAAGCTAACAAGTAATTTATCTTTTTCAATTATTTTATTTTACAAGTTATTCCTTTTCACCCATTGGTTTACTTTTTAGATCTCTTTCTTGATCTCGAATGTTCTTCGTGGGAACAATCTTGATTGCAGTCTTTTCCGAAGAGTAAAAGGCACACGTGGTGCTCTCCTGGTCGAGAGAGTCCCCTGTGGTGATCCTACACCCAGTCAACCACCCCAAGGTCACGGACAGATATAGTGGTGACTATGGCATGCGCGATAAGCGCACGGGTAGCTACCGCTCACTGGCACACAGTCAGTCGTTTCCTCTAGCGAGTACGCCCAAAGTATAGCACGAAATAGTATAGGGCCTAGCCCTCTCAATAACGAGGGTCTAGCCCCTCAGAACCAAACAGGGGTCTCACCCCTCCACAGTCCGCACACCCTCATCTGACTACCCCGGTTTGCCCAGCGAGCCTCACAAGTCGGTGTACGGTGGATAGCTGACACCCCAGGCCCCGTGGGGTGGCTAGCTCTCTCCCTACATTAGTAGCTCTCCTCAGTACAGTGTATGTGAGGGCCAAAGAAGTCAGTGTTGAGTGGCCAATCCTAACCCCGGGTCCCAACCCAAGGGCGGCTAGCTCTGCTCTACACTAAATAGGGGACAGTCGCTCTCCTTGGTACTACGTGCTCAAGAGCCAGTACACTTCCCACTTACATTTTCAGATCCATTCCATTTATCCATAGGAGCTCTACTACTAATTTCCCATAGGGTTCATGCTCGCTTTCCCCATGTCATTCACAATTCCATTCTCAAATTCTACACATGCAGCTCGTATTTCCACAATTTGCATATACAACAAGTAATGTCACAGGTATCTATTTAACTAGCACAGGCATTTTATATTTCACAGGCAGCTCTTATTTATTAACAGGCAGTTGTCTACATTTCTATTCATTCATTTCAGACTACAATCTCAACACGCATACAAACAGTGCAAGTAATTCTCGTCCTAGGATTCATGCCACATCCTAGGTTTCTAGTTATCCAATTTCACATATGCAGTTATGATTTATAATTAAAACAATGGAAACCACTCTACTAGACAATTCGGGAGTACTAGGGGCTCGAACAACAGGCTCACGTGCCTCAGCAAGCCCTTAACCCGCAACAAATCGAAGTTCTATACCAAGGAGAATACCACAATGGAACATTCATAACAATATATGAGGATTTCTAAGATGTAGAGGAACTCATAAGGAAAACACCGATATCTTTTTTGCATAAAACAGACCTCAAACGGACCCCAAACAGGTCAAAAATAGGACTACAGACCTAAATCAGATGTCTAGCACAAGGTCCAGACGTCTTAAAAGTATCCAGAATCTCACCTTAGGTTCCTGTGCTGACTTCGGACGTCCAAAACCCATTGACTGTCTGGACCCAGCTCCAGATGTTCGACCTCTCCTCCAGTCGTCTGGAGTGCTTCCAATCGTCTGGTAAGCTGTCCAGACGTCCAAAACATGTGGGAGAGCGTGCCCCGCTCCTTCCCGAAGCTATCTCCTTACGCGACAGACCATATCACCTATATTTAGCCATGCAGATCGAAGCGGCGGTGCGGCCTACATGGCCATATCCACAAGAGGAACATACCTTCATGAAGTTCTACTTTCAGACGTCCGGTGTTGTCACCAGACGTCCAACCCGTCGTCTGGATGGCACGCCAGACGTCTGATTCTGGGAAAATCCCAGAATCAGAACGACCTTCTGCTCCTCCTCTCCGCGCGTAGCCGCAGCCTCCCCTCCTCACCTGCAGCTCCGACTGCAGCAAAGTGTAGAGGTCATCTCCCCCGACGCGCTCCTCCTCCCTCACGCGTCGCTCCGGACGTGCGTCCTCTGACGAGCTCCCACAAGCTCGCGGCTCAATTTCTTCCTCCTCTCCTCACGCCGCCTCTCCTCCTCGTCACTCGCTCCTGCGCCCTTCTCTTGCGCTCGTCCCTCTGGCTACAGTGGAGAGGAAGGAAGGAAGGTGGTTGTGGTGAAGTGGGGAAGAGAGGAAGGGGGAGAGGGGTTTTATAAGGGAGTGGCTAGGGTTCGGGTGGAGGAAAGAAGAGGGAGGGAGAAAAGAGCGGTACTATCTATGCGCAGCCCACACGTAGACGCGAAGTTACGTACAAAATTTTCAATTTCCAGACGTCTGGGAAGAGGTCCAGACATCTGACCAGACGTCTAACCGACAGTTCAGACATCTTAAAAGGATCATAACAGAACAGGTCTTTACATACCCCCATACCTAACTTCTGTTGGTCCCTTAGCAAAATCTTATGAAATGAACTCAGATTCTAGACCATGCCTTTGATGCTCAAAGTCCTGATTCTTTCTTCTTTATTTTTTTTTTAAAAATTAGGTCAAAATGCTAATAATAGGGCTAGAGGTACTCGAGTACCAACCAAGATCCAGACCTGACTAGCTTTAGCCTTAGTTTGCCATGAAGGTTTCTAAGGCTCACAGAAACTATCCAAAGGTTTGTTGAACCTAACGGTTAAAGCACCCGTGCTTGAAACAAGGTTAGTCCAAGTTCAGTTTGTAGTGCATTTTTGTAAGAGAGAGGGATAGAAGAATTTTTTTCATTTTTGGAGAGCTTTCTCTCTTTTTCTTGATTATTTCTAGCTTCAGATTGGCTCAAAAACATGGCCTGTATTGGATTCCTTGATCCTACCATCAATCCTCATAGGGTTCCTGGCAATCGAAGCTTCGAGATAGCACCGCCCATGGCAACCCCCAGAACCCTGGCTTTTGGCATTTCGAGATAGTGCCGCCCATGGCATTCTGCAACTAAATTTAGGCCCTAGCGATCGACATTTTAGGATAACCCTGCCCATGGCACCTGAATCAACATAAGGTGCTTACATGACCCCGGTAGGATATTTAGATTTAAAGATGTTTGAATCTTAGGGCCATGCTAGTCATATTTCATGACTCCCAATCAAAGTTCATTCTTTACTTATATTTCACTTTGAGGTACTGTTCATATGCAAAATGATTAATAGTATCAAGATGTTGGGATACCACTACAAAAAAACTGACCTTTATTGGCAAATTAGTTAGCGGTATATAATGTATTTGCCACTAATTTCTTAGATTTAGTATAAATTTTTTTTTATTTGCCACTATAACATTTTGTGAAGCAACAATTAGTACTAGTGGCAATTATATTTGCCACTATTGACTTTGATTTAGTGGCAATTGTTATTTATGCTACTATAATATTTTTGTCAAATGACAATTAGCATTAGTGGCAAATATATTTGCTACTATTGTCGTTGATTTAGTGATAATTATTACTTATGCTACAATAATAGTTTTGTAAAATGACAATTAGTATTATTGGCAAATAAATTTGCCACTATAGTCTTTAGTTTAGTAGCAATTTTTACGTATGCCACTATAATATTTTTTTTGAAGGACAAATTGGTGTAGATGAAATGAGGCCACTATTTTATCTTCAACATTTTTTTTTTTTGAAACATCTTTTTAATAATATAAATAGGGCAAAGGTAAATTGAAACTTATCCCTTCAAAAAGAAAAAAAAGTTTTGATTTCAATTATTTAAGATACATGCACTACAACTAAATATACTTGCAGTAACCACATTTTGAGGACACACTATTTTTCAGAAAATAAAAAGATGGTGGGTGACAGTTTAATGGTCTCCCAAAAAAAACTAACAATGGAGATTGATATGTTATCTCCCAAATTCTACCACCAATTTTTTTATTTTAACATGAAACTATTTTGGACGAGGGTATCTCCTCATTTCATCCGCACGTGAACATTTGACGGAAAGCCGTTTTCGCGCATTTGAAAGTCGTTGAAAGTCGTAGTATAGTCGCGCAAAAACATTAGTCAAAAATATTATTTTGAAAATAATGAGACTTTGAGTCCCGGTCGTTCGTCTCTGGGAAGTGTGTTTCTATTTTTGAAATCGATCTTAAAGCCGCTCTACTTAATATTCTGGTGAGCAATATATAGGCGGTTAAAGAATAGGCACTTAAATCATGCAAATAAAATAATCATTCAGCTCATGGTGATTTCAAACACATAAAGAGATATATATATATATAAATGCATTTTCATTCATTCATTGGGGGAGAGTTGTTTGTACAGGAAATCTAGAGGAAAGCTTATACAGGAATGCTTGAAATTAAACCTAGCTACCAGAAAACGATTACATACAAGAATCGATGGGGGGATTTCGTATGCATCATTGGGGGAGAAGAGAAACTACTCTACTAAGCAGTAAATGAAAGCAGTAAAAATTATGAAAAGCATGATCTAGAGCTAAAAGAGTAGAGGGCATTCAGGGGTGGTCCCCGATGGCCTTGGAGTGGTTGAGAAGAGAATGAGGGGTGGCCAATGTAGCTTAGGCCGATCCTTGGAGAGAGGAAGGGTTGATCCAACATCCCGGCATGGTGTCCTCCATGGTGGTGGTAGTGAGCTCGTGGAGGTGGAGTGAGTGGCTAAGTGGAGGTGGCGTGAATGGCACCAATGGAGAGCAATTGCCAAGGGAGTGAATGGGTGCCAATGGCCACCCATGGGGTCTTTTTATAGACCCAATGGAAGCTCTCTAGAGAATTATGGAATTCTCTAGAGAGGCCTATGGTGGGAGCTCGTGGGAGAGAGAGAGAGAGAGGGTGGATGGTGGTTTTTAGATCCACCAAATGTGGATCTAAAAATTGAATGGCTCTTGGTAGCTATTTTTGGCAACCAAGGAAACCACACATGGTAGAGAGTTCTAGAGAACTCTAGGCTAGATATTTTCGTGTGGATGGTGTGTGTGGGTATGTGTGGGTGTGTGTGGGTCAAAACTTAGGTGGCTAGGTTGATTAGGTTGGGTTTTAGTGGGTTTAGGTCAAGGTAGGTCTCAAATTAGGGTTATAAACCTTAATTCACTAAGGTAAAGTGCAATTAAACTTAATACAAGTTTAATTGGGTGTGTGAAAACTTAATTGAGAGTAAAACAACTCAATTAAGTCAGGTCTAGGTCAATTGGACTCTCACTGAGTCCAATTGGACAGTGTGTGCTGAGATCAGGGCTCAATTGGACTCAATGAGTCCAATTGAATAGGCTGATGGAATTGACTAAGATCCAAGTCAATTAGGTTTAGTGAGGACCTAATTAGGTCCTCATCCTTAGGGAGGTCTAGAGGTGATGTACTAGGGTTAGGGCACCTTAATTTAGGTTCCTATAGGGTTGGAATTGGGTTTAGGGACCTAGAGATCCAAGATCAAGGCTTAAATCTCAAAACAGGAATTGGAGAGCAGTATCGGACATCTAATTATATAATCAGACATCTTATACTCAAAAATCAGAAGTCCAAACTTATTGTCTGGACGTCCAATCAGAGTCAGGAAGGATTTCGGGTTCTGTTTTGGGTATTCTGTAGAAATTAGACGTCTAACAAAGTGTCTGGACGTCAAATAACACTGCAGAAGTGGGTTTGAAGTGTGCGAGAGTTCGCTAAGGGTCCTGGACATCTTAAAACTTATCTGGACATCCAGAGAAGGGTTGGAACTATGGTTTTAGGGCTTCCTAGGGTGTTGTGACCTAATCTAAGGGTGGCTAAGGCTTGGGGAAGTCTCTAAGCTATCCTAGGGCTAGGATGGACCTAAGCTCTTCACATTTTGCTGCTTTATTTCTACTTAATAGAATAGCAAACCTTTAACTCCCTTACATCATTATTCCTACATCTAAACTAGGCCTTCTGCTCCAGCTCTGCTACAACTCCCGTTATTCCTGATCCAACTTCAGATCCAGCTCCGATCAGCTTATTCCCTGCAATCGACATAATGCACTTAATCAGCACATTATAACATTATTTTATGCATAGCTAAAGGAAAGCAGTAAAGATGTAGATAATGTGTATGCATGCATGAATAACCCTAATTTATGCTAAGTTTTAGCTTAATCTAGGCCAATTAAGACCTATGATTGCTGTGCAATCATACCCCCATGCCTAAATCTTGCTAGTCCCTAGCAAATGCAACACTAAATTATTTACAGCAAGGGTCCCTAAGGGCCTGGTTATTTTATCAAGTGTTTGCATAGAGATTTTTTCCTTTTTGTTTTCATCCTATGCTCTAGAAATCCAGACAATCGTGAAAGTGCAGCTATGTAGCTTTTGCAATGGATTTGAGTGAAAACTAATACACCTCTAAAGCCTGTACTTGACCCCTAGTAAAAATTCTAGCAGGATAGGCGGACTTCTTCCCTCGGGGTATTCAAGATATTTTATGAATTCCACCCTGGCTTTAAGCTTAGGCAGAGAATCCCTGAGGGAAAGGATTATATATTTGGTGGCTCATTCTCACTTGATGCTACATAAAGACTAATACTACAGAATCCAGATTCCCGAATTACTAAGTAACTTAACTTAGAGAAAGACAAGAAAAACTATGCTCTCTTTGATTCCTTTGTATTCATTATCTCTTGCTCTTTTTCTTTCTTTTTCTTAGAGCTCACAACCTCACCAGATTCACACATAGGATCTGTATTTGGTGGTCTCGCTAGGCATTAACACTTTAATTGAGTTCTCATAACCCTAACACTAAGTCAGGATTCCTTAGCCATTATTCAAACGGTCAAAAACACAAGAAAAATAGGTTAAGGCCATATTTGGTGGAGCTCAATTTTATTTGGTGGTATTGCCTCAATAAAATAAACACTAAATATTCATTCTTTTCTTTGCTTTTTCTTCTTTTTCTATTCTTTTTTTTTTAGTTTTTCTTTCTTTCCATCATTCTTTTCTTTTTCTTTTTCTCATTTTTTTTAATTATTTTCTTTTTCAGCATAGCACAACTAGCATACATCCATGAACTTTATTGAGGAGGCATTATTAGGGATTGGTGGTACTCAAGAGACATTGGGTGGCTTATTTGGTGGAAGTGCCTACTCACGGCACCAGGAGAGACGGATAGGACTGTGTATTTCTGACCTTGACATCAATACCCTCCTTCAGCTGAGGATTCCGTAAAGAATGGTCGTAACCATCCACCTTAGCCCTAGTTTTATGAAAACTCACTCTCCGCGTATTTGCCTTATTCGGTGGCTCTCACAATTTCGCACAAAAATGTATACGCAGGAACCGAGAGCGAAAACTATGTCTAATCTCATAGTATCATTACCTAATTATCTAGGATTCCAGATTCCTTACACTAATCTTAGAGCACCAATACACTCTACTCTCTCACACTATATGGTGGATTTTTTGAGGAAAATCTGCCTGACTCCCAAAACATTGTCCAAGGGTTCAGGAAAAGAAGCACTGCTTCTTCTCGACAAACTGAAGACGTTTATTAGCCTTCACCGTGAATCCATTGCAAATTCTACGTGTGTGTGAAAAGTTGTACTGGAT
The DNA here is from genome assembly GCA_037157565.1 of Thalassia testudinum. NCBI lineage: Eukaryota > Viridiplantae > Streptophyta > Magnoliopsida > Alismatales > Hydrocharitaceae > Thalassia > Thalassia testudinum. The sequence continues at coordinate 82,908,019 of JAZHRO010000077.1, forward strand.
TCCAGATTACAGGAATCAACTAAAGGATAAAATCCCTAATGCATTCTCTTAATAAAATAATCTTATTCATGAATGCAATATCTATATATGCTATAAACATGTAACCTCATATAATTTGTACTTCATAAATTTCCCGTATTGGGTTACAATCAGCTTGACCCTAAATTTAGAACAAAAGGTGAGCGGGTGAGTCGGAATTGGTTGTTGCGAATGATTTCTAGCTCCAATGAGAGAACTGGAGGTGGAGTCGGTTGTTCTTTCATTTAAGGTCCTAAAGTATGTTTTGCATGCAGCTCCAAGGTTTTCCTAAGTGTTGGCAAAAATTTTTTTTCAGTTTTTTTCTGTATCTACCCCCCCATGCCTAAGTTCTTGCATGTCCTCATGCATGAATGTAAAAGAAAATAAATGCTGCAGGGAGAGAATGGGTAGAAATCACCTATAATTGCTCCTGAAATTATATTCAACACCGGCCAACCTGTTAATATGCAATATAAAAGGGAAATATGCTAAAATAAAAATATGCTATGTATAAAAATGGTTATATATAAATGATGGTGGAATGTAGGGTGAATGGTATCTATATGTGCTGAGTTTAACACCTCCAGCTGGGCGAAAACTCAATCAGATGTGTCATTTCTAGCATAGGAGCCGGCTAAGATTAAGAGAAAGATATGCTCGTATGCTCCCAGAATCAGTGGTCCGGAGATGTGAATCAGCTGATTGTGCACCCCTACTCCAAAAAGTCTAGCTATAAGAAAGTGTGGAGTGGTAGTGGAAAATAGAGGATAATCAGAGGTGGGATCATGATGTTGATTTAGCTGATTTATCATGTCCCACAATTTAGCAGGAAGTTGCTAAGGGAGTAGATCAACATGTATCTCAGAACCAGAATCTGAGTCATAGGGATCCTCATAATGATAATTGACATCAAAGATCATTCCCTCTCCAGGCTCTGGGTCATATGGGGGTATCCGTGAAAGTAGAAGATCTGTGGGGAGGTCACTGAAATCCTCATCAGAAATTACTTCATCCTCATCAGTACCCATCTCTGATTCATCAGAGGCTGACTCTTCAGGCTCAGGGTCATATGGGGGTATCCGTGAAAGTAGAAAATCTGTGGGGAGGTCACTGAAATCCTCGTCAGAAATTACTTCGTCCTCATCAGTACCCATCTCTGATTCATCAGAGGCTGACTCTTCAGGCTCAGAGTCGAGCCATCTGTTAGATTGACTAGGATGATAGGTGCATCTCCAGCTCATTCTGCTCAAAGCTTTACCCTCATATGCATTGGGTTCCTCAATAATTCCTTCCTCAGGTAGCATATTTATTTCTTCGGTCAAAGCATCCATAGCTACTTTTGGTTTTCGGATGTTTGGATCAGGGATAGAAAGTGTCCTCTCAGAATATCTAATATCTGAATTAGGGATGTAGGTGAAAGAAGAAGAGTGCAGATCAGAAGATGTTGGCTCTAGCACAGGTTCACCTACAATGGGAAGTGGCCTAGATTGATCAGTAGTGTCGCATGTAATGCTTGCCTCAAGATCCATATCCTCAATTGGATCTACTTCCCTTGTCTCGATCGGGTTATCTAACCCAAAAGGTGTCTCCCAGGATTTAGGATAATCTGATTGTGGCTCAGTCCTAGAGATATCAGTCCTTTCCTCCTCAATTTCAGATGAACCCATTCGGCATACTTCCTGCTCCTGTCTCATATCCATGCTAGATTCTTTTTCCCTTGAGTGATCTTCGGGCATCTGCTCCCGAGAATCTTCTGTGTGTTCTTTTGGTGTAGTTGTTTCAGATTCTTCGAGGTCTTCAATGCTATTTTCCACTTGATATCTCAAAAGCAATAGTTCTTGAGTTTCCCGATTTTGTCCAATTTGCCTTGTTATCTCTGCTGTTTCCTGAAGGAGCTCCATCACAGCTTGTTGATGCGGAATCCGGCTTTGTCTTTGGTTCGGCTCAATGATAGCCTGGATTTCACATAGATAGGATGCGGCCTTTTCCTTAGCGCTCGCTATAGCTCTCTGTATTCTATAATGTGGCCACATATGCATCGGTAGCTCTTCAGGGGTTCCAGGGGGTGAATTAGGTCTACCCATGTTCCATAGGTGAGAAGCAGGAGTATGAAATCCATATCCTGGGTTATAACATACGATCCTTTGAGGGACCGACTGGTATGGGTCATAATATCCAGGGTTAGGATATGGGTTAACCATTTCGGTAACCCGAGGAGAAGGATCAGGCAAAGCGAAAAGTCGTCTTTGCCACCTTGGGTTCTGATCCCAAGGTTGAGCTGATTCAGTGACCTAAGCTCTCAGATAAACTCGTGGGTCCAGCTCTTCTGGATCCTGATTAGGTCCAGATCCAATGTTAGCCATCACAGCTCAACAGATAGAAGAAGTGACTCGCCTCCTTGGGAGCGGCTCCCAAGGTCCAACCAAGTGAGGTCGAAGTGACCTCCTTCCGTGCATACACCACCCAACCCCTGGGTTGGTGTAGCCACGCAGGACAAGGCTAATGCCCTGTCAATTAAATGGTCCTTATAGATCAGGTGACCAGATTTTTCGTTATGGATTTAAATTCTTGAAGATAAGTTCGTCGTACAATCGACTGAAAAGTGAATCCCGCCTCTCAAGCTAACCCAGCCAGTCTGGTTACGAGGGGACTAAGGGGAAGGTTCTTCCTTTGACTTACGCCTCCGGTTCCGTTGACCCCCGAGCCGCAGTCGTTTGACACTACACCGTAGACTTAGTCACCAGGTTTGGCAGGAAAGATTAAACTCATCCAGTAGTACGACAACGAACTCGGGTTGATTTCGTGTTTTAAAATCAGTTTTTAACCCGTTTTCTTCAGTGGGGTTTGTGGTGAGTGGCCCACAAGGTGACCAAGCTCACTGGCTAACTAGACTTGATTAAGTCTAGGTTAGCCAAAAGTGTGGTCTCTATTTGTGACCCTAAAGGTTCAACCTAAGTTGCATTCACTTCTAGGGTTTTTCTCTATTTCAACAGACCACAGAAATAATGTTGATTCTCTAATAATAATTGGAATCCAATTAATTTAAAATTTTTCGAGTAGATTCCTTTTTCAATTAGTTTTTCAGAGAATATTTTTTTGGAATTTTTACTGTTTCAACCAAATTATTAGGAAATTTTAAATATCAGGGGGTCAGATTTGGAACTTTGACCCCTGGACGATTTTTCACCTTGAAACAATATCAAATGATCTTTAAAAATTTGAGAAAAATATGAAAAATAAATCCAATTAGATCAGCTTTCAAACCCCACCATTTTTAGTCAAAACAGATTCGCAGATTTCTCGAAATTGCCTTTTGAAATTTGAAAATTTTTGAATCTGGGTCAATTTGACCCCTGTGCACTTCGTGAATTTTTAAAAATTTTATATTTGGAGTTTTTTCAAAGTAACAGCGGCATTTGTAAAATGGTTTGAAATTGAAGGTTATGCCTGAATTTCCAAATTTTTCGCTAACAGATTTTTGGGCAATCGAACTTTCAAGTGAGATTTTAAATCTGGCCGAAAATCAGAAGGTGGTGGAAAAGCTTTTGAAGAGGTTTGAATTTGAAATTCAAGCCTTCCACCAAAAATGTTTTTCTTTTTAAAAAAAATCTTTTGCACTTTTTTTTATTTTTTTATTTAAAAAAAAAGAATTTTTCAAAAGATTCAAACGGAAATATCTCTTTTCTTTCTTTTTTTTTTCTAACCTAGATTCAAAAGGAAACCTAAAGAGATTTTTTTTCAAAATTTTTGATTTTTTTTATTTTTTTTTATGAAAATAAGAAAAATCTCTCTGTTTTTTTTTTTCAAAAGAAATTGTAGGAAGTAGATCTAGTCCTAGGGTTCAGAAAATAAACTTACTCTAAGAGAATATGATGTGCGCCAGACTTTCTTCGCCGTGCTCAATGTGTGCGCGATCCCGTTTTTCTTCTGTGTTCCTGCACATCAATAACGAAGTAGAGGCAGATTTGTCAATGATAAGTAAAAGATCGAAATCAATAAAAATGACATTGCCTCCCCGGCAACGGCGCCATTTGACGGAAAGCCATTTTCGCGCATTTGAAAGTCGTTGAAAGTCGTAGTATAGTCGCGCAAAAACGTTAGTCAAAAATATTGTTTTGAAAATAATGAGACTTTGAGTCCCGGTCGTTCGTCTCTGGGAAGCGTGTTTCTGTTTTTGAAATCGATCTTAAAGCCGCTCTACTTAATATTCTGGTGAGCAATATATAGGCGGTTAAAGAATAGGCACTTAAATCATGCAAATAAAATAATCATTCAGCTCATGGTGATTTCAAACACATAAAGAGATATATATATATATATAAATGCATTTTCATTCATTCATTGGGGGAGAGTTGTTTGTACAGGAAATCTAGAGGAAAGCTTATACAGGAATGCTTGAAATTAAACCTAGCTACCAGAAAACGATTACATACAAGAATCGATGGGGGGATTTCGTATGCATCATTGGGGGAGAAGAGAAACTACTCTACTAAGCAGTAAATGAAAGCAGTAAAAATTATGAAAAGCATGATCTAGAGCTAAAAGAGTAGAGGGCATTCAGGGGTGGTCCCCGATGGCCTTGGAGTGGTTGAGAAGAGAATGAGGGGTGGCCAATGTAGCTTAGGCCGACCCTTGGAGAGAGGAAGGGTTGATCCAACATCCCGGCATGGTGTCCTCCATGGTGGTGGTAGTGAGCTCGTGGAGGTGGAGTGAGTGGCTAAGTGGAGGTGGCGTGAATGGCACCAATGGAGAGCAATTGCCAAGGGAGTGAATGGGTGCCAATGGCCACCCATGGGGTCTTTTTATAGACCCAATGGAAGCTCTCTAGAGAATTATGGAATTCTCTAGAGAGGCCTATGGTGGGAGCTCGTGGGAGAGAGAGAGAGAGAGGGTGGATGGTGGTTTTTAGATCCACCAAATGTGGATCTAAAAATTGAATGGCTCTTGGTAGCTATTTTTGGCAACCAAGGAAACCACACATGGTAGAGAGTTCTAGAGAACTCTAGGCTAGATATTTTCGTGTGGATGGTGTGTGTGGGTATGTGTGGGTGTGTGTGGGTCAAAACTTAGGTGGCTAGGTTGATTAGGTTGGGTTTTAGTGGGTTTAGGTCAAGGTAGGTCTCAAATTAGGGTTATAAACCTTAATTCACTAAGGTAAAGTGCAATTAAACTTAATACAAGTTTAATTGGGTGTGTGAAAACTTAATTGAGAGAAAAACAACTCAATTAAGTCAGGTCTAGGTCAATTGGACTCTCACTGAGTCCAATTGGACAGTGTGTGCTGAGATCAGGGCTCAATTGGACTCAATGAGTCCAATTGAATAGGCTGATGGAATTGACTAAGATCCAAGTCAATTAGGTTTAGTGAGGACCTAATTAGGTCCTCATCCTTAGGGAGGTCTAGAGGTGATGTACTAGGGTTAGGGCACCTTAATTTAGGTTCCTATAGGGTTGGAATTGGGTTTAGGGACCTAGAGATCCAAGATCAAGGCTTAAATCTCAAAACAGGAATTGGAGAGCAGTATCGGACATCTAATTATATAATCAGACATCTTATACTCAAAAATCAGAAGTCCAAACTTATTGTCTGGACGTCCAATCAGAGTCAGGAAGGATTTCGGGTTCTGTTTTGGGTATTCTGTAGAAATTAGACGTCTAACAAAGTGTCTGGACGTCAAATAACACTGCAGAAGTGGGTTTGAAGTGTGCGAGAGTTCGCTAAGGGTCCTGGACATCTTAAAACTTATCTGGACATCCAGAGAAGGGTTGGAACTATGGTTTTAGGGCTTCCTAGGGTGTTGTGACCTAATCTAAGGGTGGCTAAGGCTTGGGGAAGTCTCTAAGCTATCCTAGGGCTAGGATGGACCTAAGCTCTTCACATTTTGCTGCTTTATTTCTACTTAATAGAATAGCAAACCTTTAACTCCCTTACATCATTATTCCTACATCTAAACTAGGCCTTCTGCTCCAGCTCTGCTACAACTCCCGTTATTCCTGATCCAACTTCAGATCCAGCTCCGATCAGCTTATTCCCTGCAATCGACATAATGCACTTAATCAGCACATTATAACATTATTTTATGCATAGCTAAAGGAAAGCAGTAAAGATGTAGATAATGTGTATGCATGCATGAATAACCCTAACTTATGCTAAGTCCTAGCTTAATCTAGGCCAATTAAGACCTATGATTGCTGTGCAATCAACATTCCCGCTTGATCAAAACCCACGCCGGCATTCCCTCTTCTACAAAAAGTAGTTCCTTCTCTTCCCTTTATTCATCATGTTTGCTCCCTCTTCATCAGTGGTGACGGTTGGCTGCAGCAACAATGCTGCTTGAAATGACCCTTCCAAGGACCGTTGGGAGTTTTCCAGAAAGTTAGGGACGTAAACATGAAAATTTTGACTCTTTGTGTTGAGTGTGTAGGTTCTTCGGGAAGAAGAGAGTTTGGCAGGGGGAAACGCCGCAACGTTCCCTCTCTCTCTCCTTCCACACCACACACACGCACACACACACACACACACTCCATCCTCCCCATCCCCTAAACCCTAACCCAACTCCCTCTACATAAACCCTCCACCCTCTCCATCCCCACTTCCACCACCTCCACCTCCATCTCCTTGCTGTCGGTGAGCCACCACCTCCCCTTCTCGTCCATTTGCCACCACAAGAGGAAGGAGAAGAGTGGAGCGCGGGGGATAGGGAGAGAGGGAGAGCGAGGGCGTGGGAGAGAGGAGGAAGCTCAGGGAGCTTGAGTGCACGGCTAGAGGAGCACAGCGGAAGAGCTCGCGCGCGTGGAGCACCCTTGCTGCGGGTGCAGCAGTGAGAGCAGATGTTGCGAGGGGAGGAGTCGTGGTCGCGAGAGCTTGGAGGAGCTCATGCGGGAGGAGACGAGAGAACTCATAGGAGCTCAAGGAGGAGCTCATGGGAGAGAGGAGGATGCCAGAGGAGAGCTTCTCGACCTCTTGCAACCGTTAGAGCAACTGTTGCAGGTGCTGCGGGTAGAGGTCCACGAGAAGACGAGAGTCACGAAGAGTTCTGCGTACTGGATTTTTCTAGTAGCAGACATCTGGAGCATCTGCCAGACGTCCAGAGCAGCAGCGAACATCTGAAAACTCGCGTAGTGTCGAGGTAAGCATCCAAAACGCTCATGCATGCACGTACGTTACGTACGTAACGTTGCTCTATTGAGGTTTTAAACCTGCCAGCGTGTACGCAGGTACAAGCCTTAGAAAGGCACGCAAGCATTCTCTTCGAGGTGCTTTAGGATGTCTAGATGTCTCCACAGATGTCTGATAGACACACCAGACATTCGGGTGCACCGATAGACGTTTGGAAAGACCCAAGACGACTGTGAAAGGGTTCCAGACGTCCGCCAGCAACGTAGGGAAGCAAGGTGAGGTTCTGAGATCATTTAAGATGTCTGGGTATAGACCCAGACGTCTGATTTTAGACAGTATGCACATTTTTGACCTGTTTAGAGCCCAAATGAAGTCGGATTTATGCAAACGAAGTATCGTTATTTTCTACTAGAGTTTCTCTATATGTTAGTGTCAAATATATGCTGTTTTGAACTTGTTTGATGAGATTCAGTCACTGGTATAGGTCTCCAGCCTGTAACGTGTTCGGGGCCTGCGGAGACGACAAGACCTGCGGTTCTAACCCTCATTCCTCCCGTGTTTCCCGGTAGAGTGGTTTACTTTAATATTAAGATTTAAATAAATAAAGTGCATGTTTAGAATAACTTGATTGGACCCTAGGATGTGAAATGAACCCTAAGGCAGAAGCAAATGATTATGGCTTAAGCTACACTATTACTTGAGATGCATGTTAAACCCTAATTGCTAGCAAGTACTTGATGTGATGCTTTCTCAATTATTAAACACAAGTTGCCTATTATAAAAATGAAACCTGAGATGTGAACTGTGAAATCTGAATGTTGAGAAATGGAATGAAAGGAATACAAGCATGAACCCTATGGGAAATTAGGAGAACTGTAAACGGAAAGAACCTTGTAAGTAGATGGGAAGTGAGCTGGCCCTTGTGTACACAGTACCAAGGAGAGCAACTATCCCTTTAGAGTAGAGGGGAGCTTACCGCCCCTTGGGTTGAGACCCGAGGTGAGTTTGGCCACTCTACGTCGACTCCTGTTCAGCCCTCGCGTATGTGGTACCGAGGTAAGCTACTTAGTGTAGGGAGGAAGCTAGCTGCCCCACAGGGCCCAGGGTTAGAACTAGCCACCCTACACCGACTCTTGCTAGGCCCACTGGACAAACCGGGATAGTCGAACGAGGGTACGTGGACTGTGGAGGGGCGAGACTCCTATTCTATTCTCAGAGGGCAAGGCCCTATGCTGTTCCGTGATGTACTTTAGGCGTACTTACTAGCGGAAATGACTGACCATGTACCAGTGCGGGGTAGCTACCCATGCGCTTATCGCACGTGCCATAGTCATCGCTACATCGCGATCGTGACCTCAGGGTGGTTGACTGGGTGTAGGACTATCATGGGGGATTCTCCCGACCAGGAGAGCACCACGTGTAAATACTACATCACAGAAAAGACTGCAATCAAGATCGTTCCCTTGAGGAACAGACAAGATCAAGAAATAACTAGATTAATAAGAGAATAAACAAATCAGAACTACTTAGTTGAGCCAAATGAAAATGAATAATTAATTATTTTCTTATTTTATGTTAATTGTATGTAAATAGCTTAATTATCACTCTACTCAACATTAGCTGACTACGGAATTCTATAACCTTGTTCAGGTCAGGGAGTTAAGCAGCCAGCCCCATCGGCTACAGAGGGAGCTGGGCTCGACTAGCTATTGTCATTTTCTGTTCTAGCACGTTCTTTAGTTGTAGTAGTGAGTATTTGTTACATATAATACTATTTCTATTATTTTTTCACTGTTATAGTTGTGATGGCTTGTAATATTGTGAGACCTTCTATTCTGTTTCCTTTACTATCTCTGTATTATTTTTTTGCCTAGTTACAATGCATGTGTGGTTGTGGAATATTTTCTGCTTTTAGTTATTTCTCGTTGGACAATTGAGTCTTGGGATTAGTCGAAGCGAACCGATCTCGGGTTCTGTAGGGATCTGGGATCGAGTCGTAACACTGCATCTGCAGCACAGCCAAGAAGGAGCCACGACAAGAAGCCGTGAATGACAAGGAACCCCTACTCCCTCTTCTCGCGGCCCTCTTATCGTAAACAACAAGGAGCCGCGAAGATGCTTCCTCTTCTCGTAGCCCTCTTCCTGTGTGGCATGGCCAAGGATGAAGGTGAGGATTCTACATGTGGCACGTCTGACGAGGAGGCCAAGGAATAGGTTAAGGCGTATTTAGAGCGTGATTATCCACCCTAAAGCCTCAATTTTTTTTTTTGTTAGAGATTGCTTATAGAGATAGTTTACTTGAGAGCAACATCGAGAAATCTAGGGCATTTAGGTCTATTTCCTCTATGTCCATTAATGTTTGAAACATCCAAAATCAGGAGCAAGGCACCCTCAGATACACATTTTTAGTTGGCATCAAATTTGGGTGTACTGAAGAGCCACCATGTTTTTCACCTATGGACTATTGCACTCGTTGATAAATCTTCTCGTCTAGAGAAGGTGGTGTACTATACTGTTAAAGGAATTTGTCACTACAAAGTTACAGTGTAAGCTCTCTTTCTAGCCCTTTAGCACATTTAGGTTGCCCTCTTGTGGGTAGGATTCTATAATGGAGATATGTGGAAAACTGGCCACTCTTCCATACAGTGATACACCCATCGTGTTCGGGATGCACACGGAGATGTATAATTTTGGAAATGTGTCATAAGGTAGAGCGAGTAAATTTATGTGGAGGGTGGAAGAGGGGAATGGACTTTGTTGGAGGATTTAAACTTCATCGAGAATAGGCTTTTTGGGACAAGTTTATGGATAGTTTTGATGGAACCTTTGGGAAATTGTGTGGTTGAAATGTGGGTGTTTTTGCTGTTGTGTGCGCAAGTAGCTGGCATCATTAGATGGTTTGGCATGTGATGAAGTAGAATGGCCTCAGATTTGGTGGGAGACTCATTTAACTAGTTGGGTTTTTTTTTTCTCTGAAGCTAGAGGTCAATGTGCTCAAATGTCGAGAAATAATAGGTGAAGAGAATATAACGTAGTAGCGTCTTTGTCCAATATGTGATGCGAGGAGAGGTCCTGATGTCCCCTTGTCTACCTTGCCAAAACTCTACCTACCTGTTTGGCAACATCCAGAATAGTACAAGTGAATTGTGATTTATTGAAAAGATCGATGGAGGGAAAATATGCTGTCAAAAACTTAATTTGCTAATGATAGCTACGGGTTGAAAGTAAACACTAGTGGGTTTCGATTGTTGGTGCTCACTTCAACCAGTTTTCCTGCAGGAGCACAATACCACAAAGTGTAAACTAAGCACCCTATTCTCTTAGATGTGGGCAGGTAGCAAATTGTGCTCCTGCAATTTGCACCACATGTTTGGTTGTTGGTGACTGGTCTTTGGCAATTGGTTTCTTTACTAGGTGTAAATTTCTACAAAAGGAACCTTGTTGCTCTTTATTGAATATGAATTTGAAAATGGTCTGGTACAACATTTGGTCTCACTGTCCCATATTCCATTTTAAGGAAGAAAGTTGACGTTCTCTACTGGTGCATGAGCATGTTCAGTTCCATTTATCAGCCCATTTGTTTATTTTCTTGCTCTATTACCATTTTATTGCCCCCCAACTCTTAGGCTATTGTTCTTTTCAAAAACAAGTCTCAATGTATCGTATAAAATATCCAGAATATGCCTTTTTAGGTCTACTGCTTAACAAACTAAACCAAAAGTTGTGGCCACATGCTTGGTGTTATTAAGAGAGAAATAGCGATTTATTTCACATCATTAAAAATCACATGCATGTGATGATAGTAAAGTTAGATAGAGCACATTAGGTAGGTGTTTTCAGCCTGTTCTCTCCATGATTTTTCCTTTTTCTTTTTTATTTTCGAGAGATGGGAGGACCCTCTTGCCTTTTTTTTTCTTATTTTCATTAGTTTGCCTTAAAAAAAATCATTAGTAGCTTTGCACTTTTGACATAACTAGCTTACTACTCTACCTGAGCTTTGTTGCAGGGATCATTAGCAATCAATGTACCTATATCCTTTAACCATCTTCTCACTGCATGTCAAATCTACTACATTCAAAGGCAATATCATAAACGCAATATACACATTTATGTGACTTCCGATACAACAACAACGGCAAATGTGTGAATCTCATGATCATGTAGGATGAATGGATGACCTAGAGATGAACTGAAGTGTAGCATATGGAAAGAAGGGTGCCATAGTCATTGCTGATCTCTCCATCTCCTACCGTCTCAATCACATGCAGATAAGGACACTACTTATGCCATATGCAGCCAATACCTATATGACATAACACCATCTTGGATTCTTTACTTTTTTTGTTGAACAATCGTTACTTTTTTTTTTTTGAATGGGAGATTCTGTACTGTTTAAAAGTAATGTTTATTATTCTTTATACTTTTATTTTGTTACTAGTGATTTCTTTGTGGTTTATATTGAAGATAAATATATATTTTTTATTTTTTATTTCTGAAGCAGAAAAAAAGTGTTTATTTCTGGAATAGAAAACAAGTGTTCATTCTCTTTAAAAACAAGGTCCCCAATTTCCTTAAAAAATGGGCTACCAATAACTTACTAGGCCACATCTATATTAGTATTATTTTCTGAAGACGGACCTTTGCTATATTATGAAGCCCCTTTCAAGAAAAGATGTTGCCTCAACCTAATTTTCGTTTACATTAAAGATATTGACATAAAAAAGCAATGGAGTGGACAAAACTGATTTAGGCAAAATTAACCTTCTTCCCCTAGTCAAGAGTCTTGCTTTCCAACCTTTTACCCTCTTGTCTTTCTCAAGTATGCCAAAAGATACTTTCCCTTCTAGCATAAGTCATGGTATGAACCATCCCTTTGTGCTCAATTGACACCCATTAGGTAGATCTTAAAATATTTGTTTGCAGTTAGCTGGAAAGCAAGATTTTTCGCATTATCAGTCAAATCCAAAGAAAAATAAGACGTCTACTGGCAATTGTTCTAACAAGGGGAGTTGCTTACTTAAGATTGCACTGTTCTGCAGCATTCATTAGCAATTGAAAGTCCTTGGACCGAAGGAAATTGCTTCCACTTAGGATCTAATTAGCTTAGAGATTGGGTTGAATCAGATGTCAGATGTTTATCAAATGCATAGAGGCATATCTGACATTGAAAAACCCTTTTAGCATGCTTCTTGGTTTACATTTCTGAAAACTTAAAATATATTAGATACCGTATATTTCTGAAGTAACTTAAAATTGATCCAAGTTCTACCTAAACCCATTAAGTGCAGTTGGTTTTTATGATCCAAGTTCATCGATTAAGTGCAGTTCTACTTAAAATATATCTGATATTTCAGTTGGTTTTTCTGGCTTTTCTGGCAGTTGGTTTCCTTGTAGTTTCTGGTAGTTGGTTGCCATCTAGTTTCATGTTATAGATTACATAGTTGGTTTAAGGTGAAATGCATGCATGTCTAATTCAGGTTACATGTCTATTTCATGTAACATGTATGCTGCTACATGTCTATTTCTACTCCAGTCTCATTCAATAAGATCTGGAATGCTGCTGCAGAATCTTGGCTCTCTACTTCTTGAACTTGGTCGCACAATCATGAAAATCTAGGTGGGACAGACGCCTGTAGGTTTCTTATCATTTTTTATACTCAAATAATTTTTGTACTAAATGTTCTGAGTTAGCTTCAGCTATGTTATTTGTTTTTACTTCAGGAAGAAGCTGTTGTAAATGCTGGGCCAGCAGTTTTTGTTTCCGATTCAAGTCCTAACCAAATAATGGTTCAGGTTTGTATGAGTTTATTTTTGTATATGTATATATTTTTGAAATTTTCTTTTAAACAGTATTCTTGTTTCTTACGTGCACACTCATAAGTCTAACTAGTTTTGCTATATGCTTTAGGCAGCTATTGGATTAGGTGGCTCAGGTTCTCCTCATCCTGGTCATGTCTTGACTGGCGGACTTGGGAGTGGCCTTCTTTCTAAAAATATTGATATACGCATATGCAGAGGTGATAATTTTTTTATTTTATGTTTTCATAATCTTAATGGTTGTCTGGGAACTTGGTTGTTTCCCCAGTCATTTTCCCATTGGTCATGATTCACTTGCAAATCTTATGTAGTTCCATCTGGTCACTATTGTCCAGGGAATTCAGTGCCTGTTGGTCCCAATAATATTGTCACAAATGGCTCTAAACTTTCTAATGCGCAACAGCCTTCTGGAAGAACTGAGTCTTCGAGACGTTCTGTTGACAATTTTTTTCAGCAGATACTTCAAGGTGTGTCCAGTGCTGCACCTAGTTCTGGAGAGTCTTCTGTGAAGGTAGTGCCCATAAGAACAGTCATTGCAATTCCTGCCGGTGTCAGCTGACCACATCTGACTCTTCAGGGAATTCAGATGCCTTGCTTCATCCCCTGTTTGCAAGAATACAGGAACAACTTCTACGGGGTCAAAATGATACAAGACGCTCTGCAGGAGCAATTGAAAATACCTCAGTTGTCCATAATCAGCATCCAGTTCTGGATTCCCATCTGCAAGGACCAACCTCAGAATCAAGGGATGAAAATGGTGAGAGAGAGCAAATTCTTTTCCCAACAAATTCTGCTAATGGTTCGCCTTTCGCAAGTTCTGGAACTGATCTTATTCAACATCCGCATGGTTTGCATGACACTCTTATTCTGCTCTAATCTATTTCTTTCTTTTCTTGTGAAAAGGGCTCTAATCTGTTTCTGGTTGGGGTTGAATTTGGGATTAAGGGAACGTGCAGTGCTCGATTTAGGTGAACCAGAGTGCAAGTAAATAAAACATGGGGGCAGGATTGCGGGAAGTCTTGCCCCAGTGTTGGATCTGTCTGAGCACAGCCTTGATGCGCTTGTCTGGGAACCAGTGCTCGGGTCATGTTCCTTGACAAATATGTGAATGGATAACTGATAGGAGCATGGCATGGAAGGAAAGAGATCTAGGTTGGGTTGCAAATGGGTTAGTTGTTGCCTCCATGTCTCGATTATTTTGATTCCAAGTTAACAGTTTAAAATACACGGACATACAATATTATGGATGCATCATGCCTTGATCTAGGGTGATCGCAAATGGTCTGTGTACTGTGTGTAGCTTCTCTAACAAATGTCTGTTGGATATCCATGTCTTGGTTAGTTTGAGAGAAATATTAAACTGCAAGGTAGCATGGTTATCTCAATATCATAAATGGATGATGCCAGATAAAGCTTTTTGATGTATGCCTATTAACATGGTCCCCTTGAACCTACTTACAATTTATGTAGCAACTCATCAGATGGCAGTCGGATTGATTTTCCCATCTCGCTTTTAAGTAGGATTCTTGGTTTACTACCCACGTATGGTAGCAATCTGAAAACATTTGCTGCTTGTACATTGATTGCTTCTTTAAAAGATATGTGAAATTTCTTTGTTTCCTTGAAAACATTTCCTTTGTAGCCTTTAAGAAAAAATTTCTTTGTAATTTCTACGGTAAAGTTGGATGACTATAAGTTGTCATTGGTCATCTTTTAAACAAAAGATATTTTACTTTGACTATGTGAAAAGACCAAAGTTTTGGTTATGTACCAATATTTCCAATGGGAAATTGTGGGCATAGTGTCTCCTTTCAGTGAGGGTTAAATTTATCTCTTCAATCCATCAGTACTAGTCACATTCCATTGACTTTTTGATGGTCAATGTCTAAAAATGGGAATGCTGAAAAAGAACTCCTTTGAACTTTGCTGGATGAAATAGATTGAAATTTCGATCAGTTTGGAAACACTCAAATAATGTATTTTCAAATGCCCATGATCACTGATACTTTCAGTTTATTCCTTTTCTCTTCTTTTCTTTCATTTGGGTATTAGATCTTAAATCTATCAATTTGTCTCCTTTTCTCTCCAGAGATTTTTCTATCAACCAACATCCCTACTGGAAGACAAGATGGAAGTAACAGTGGTGTCAGCCAGCAGGACTTGTCTGAATTTCTGGACAGAATAGGGTTGTCAAGTGCAGAACTTGAAGCAACCTTTAATTCTTGGAGAAGCCCTTCAAATGAAAATGATGTTTCACTAAATCCTGGAAGACAGGAGACCTCACAACAGAATAGTAATCAAGATGGAATTTTTTTTGCTTCTCTGGTTCGGCAGTTAATGCCATATATCTCTCAGGGTATTGCTTTGCAGGACTCTAATGCTGCTTCTCAAAGTTTGTCTTTAGAACATGTAAGTTCTTCCAGGAACATCTAAGACTCTAGATTGTATTTTCCTGGTTTTTTTGGATGCTTAATATGAGTAGTTGGAGTCAAAATCGCTCAATTGCTAAGTTGACCTCATTTTGGTACATAATTTGAATGATTTTTAGTTTTGCTTGCCTATTTACTATTGTTGACGGTGCTCCTACGTTTTTTAATTCCTTTTTTACACCTATACATGGGCAATCAGTAGGATCTAGCAAATCGCTCAAATGGACAAATTGAGTCACATATTTGATTTCCACCAATCTGAATACTCCTGCATATGTTGGTAAGTGTTGTTTGGAAAATCAAACTGTCAAAGTCTTTGAAGTGCTGTGGGCCCATAGAACCACATTAAGAATACCCATGCAAATGACCTCATACTTATTAGTCTTCTGACAAGAAGTAATACTTCCACCAGAGGTCGAGCTACATAATGGGTGTCAATTTTCTTAGAGTACATCTTTGCTTCAAATGATTTTCCGGCTATAAGGTGAGAATTTTCTATATATGATGAGGATAAACGTCAGCCTCGTTTGCTTACTATTCATTGAAGTAATGTAAGTCTTTCTATGAGGAAAAATGCTAGAATTTTCAATTGCTATAGATAGTAGTTAAAATAAATGAGGATTCTAAACAATTCTTTGGTGTTGTACTCGATTGGTAATTGTTGCAATATGAAAATATAAATAGATATTTTAGGGTTTTGCCAACTCCTTCATCAGCAGAGTTGAGAATAATGTCAAGGAAACTCATGACAGCTTCGTAGAGAACTTTCCCATTTTCATAGGCATTCTCGATTGCTTCTGTGGTTGAGATTTCTGGGTCTCCCTCCATCAAATATAGTGGTCTCTTCGGTATTGTTGCTGGTGCCTTAGCCAAAATGAGGGCTGAATAAAATTTTGACTTGGTGATCTATGGCAATGCTTGAGGTAGGTGACCCTCCTTTTCAACTGAAAATTACAAGATGAACCTCAGATTTTCTTGTCTACTAAACTAGCATTGGTTTCAAGTGAAGACTTTAATGTTGCAGTCATATCCATGATATATGTTCTGAAGGTGCCGAGATGGACAAATATGATGAATTGAAGAATGGGCAATGAAAGGGAGTGAGTGAGATCAAGATGGGAATTTAGGAATGGACAATCAATATGGTTAAGGATAAATTGGGAAAGTTGAATTCATGCGAGGAAACATTGCGATGTTATTGTTTTTGATAAGGAAAAATGTCCTCTAAAAGAATTTGATACTATATTGGGAAACTATTGATGTCTATAATGTTCAAATAATCCCATATGTTAGGAAGTTGTTATGTGTCTTACTCTTTTTTTTTTCCAATTGACCTTTTCTCTCTTTCTGCATGAAAGAGGAGGATGAGTATACTATAAATGAGGATGAGTCTACTGATACAAATCCATTAAGGAAATTCAATATTAATCCTACCATGATATGCATTTGTAGGCTGAAGGATAGCATTCAGATGTTGCAGGAAACCGTCGAGATCCACCAAATGATCCAGTGGCCAAGAGGCAAAAGGTATGGCGTTCTTATCACCTCCATTGCTTGAAGCTTATCTAGTTTGGGAAATTCTTTTGGGTCATTTGTTACAACTCGATTCTCGAATCCCTACAAGAGACGAGACTGGCTCGACTCGACTAATCCCAAGACCCAGTCGTCCAACAAGAAATAACTAAAAAGTAGGAAAGTAAACCACATTCACTATGCTAAGTAACTAACAGTAAAAGAGTACAAGCAATACAAGAAGTAAAAGCTGCTAACAGTACATATCACCACCACAACAGTAAAGTGAAAACAAAATAAAGAACTGTAAACGGTAACAAGAGTCTGAACTCACTAACAAAAGAAAGTACTACAATAGCAAGACTACTGCTGGGCTCAACTGGGCCCAGCACCCTCTGCAACCGGTGACTCGGGCTGCTCAACACCTGAACCTGAAAAGGGTTACGAGTAAATAGAGTCGGCGAACGTTGAGTAGAGTGGTAACCAACTAACTAAAACAGTAAAAGCTAACATGTAATTTATCTTTTCTAATTACTTTATTTTACAAGTTATTCCTTTTCACCCATTGGTTTATTTTTCAGATCTCTTTCTTGATCTCGAATGTTCCTCGTGGGAACAATCTTGATTGCAATCTTTTCTGAAGAGAAGGCACACGTGGTGCTCTCTAGGCCGGGAGTGTCCCTCGTGGTGATCCTACACCCAATCAATCACCCCAAGGTCACGGACAGACGTAGCGATGACTACGGTATGCGCAATAAGCGCACGGGTAGCTACCCCGCACTGGCACGTGGTCAGTCGTTTCCGCTAACGGGTACGCTCAAAGTACCGCACGGAACAGTATAGGGCCTAGCCCTCTCAGTAACAAGGGTCTAGCCCCTCAGAACCAAACATGGGTCTCGCCCCTCCACAATCCGCGCACCCTTGTTTGACTACCTTGGTTTTCCCAGTGGGCCTAACAAGTCGGTGTAGGGTGACTAGCTGAACCTCGGGTCCCGTGGGGTGGCTAGCTCTCTCCCTACACTAGTAGCTCTCCTCGGTACAATGTACGCGAGGGCCAAGAAGTCAATGGAGAGTGGCCAATCCTAACCCCAGGTCTCAACCCAAGGGCAGCTAGCTCTGCTCTACACTAAACAGGGGACAGTCGCTCTCCTTGGTATCACGTACTTAAGGGCCAGCACACTTCCCACTCACATTTCCAGATCCATTCCATTCCAGCACACTTGCCAACTCCTAATTCCCCGTAGGGTTCATGCTCGTATTTCTCATGCCATTTCATACCAGGTTTCGTCATTCATATTTCCATTCTCAAGTTATACACATGCAGCTTGTATTTCCATCATTTGACATATACAACAGGTAATGCCACATGTAACTGCTTAACTAGCACAGATATTTCATATTTCACAACCAGCTCTTGTTTATTAACAGACAATTGTTAACATTTCTATTCATTCATTTAAGACTACAATTTCAACACACATATAGACAATGCAAGTACTTATCGTCCTAGGATTCATGCCATATCCTAGGTTTCTAGTTATCCAATCCACATATGCATTGAGGTTTTATAATTAAATTAGGGGAAGACCACTCTACCAGACAACTTGGGAGTATTGGGGGCTCGAACGGTAGGTTCACGTGCCTTAGTAAGCACGAAACTTGCTACTAATCGAAGTCTTATAACAAGGAACATATCACAATGGATCATTCATAACAGTATAAAAGGCCTTCTGACAAGTAGAGGAACTCACAAGGAAAACATCGATATCTCGTTTGCATAAAACGGACCTCGAACGGATCCTAAACGAATCAAAAATAAGACTTCATACCTAAATCAGATGTCTGGCACAAGGTCCAGATGTCTTAAAAGTAACTAGAACTCACCTCAGGCTTCTGCATCGACCTTAAATGTCCAGAACCTCTTCTAGACCGTCTGGACCCAGCTCCAGATGTTCGACCTCTCCTCCAGACGTCTGGGAGTGCTTCCAGTTGTCTGGTAAGCTGTCCAGACGTTCGAATCGCATGGGAGGGCATGCCCCGTGCCATCCCGAAGTTGTCTTTGCACGTGACAGACAAAATCCACCACTTTTAGCCATGCAGATCGAGGCTGCGGTGCGGCCTGTATGGCCGTATCGGCAAAAGGAGAGTACCTTCATGGTAAGCTACTTTCAGACGTCCGGTGTAGTCACCAGACATCTGCCCCGTTGTCTAGACGTCACGCCAGACGTCTGATTCTAGAAAAATCCAGAATCACAGCGACCTGTTGCTCTCCCTCGCCACGCTCAGTTGCGGCCTCGCCTCCTTGCCTGCAGCTCCGGCTGCAGCAAGTGTCGGGGACGTCTCCCCCGATGTGCTCCTGCTCCCGCACGTGCCGCTCCGGCCGTGCATCCTCCAGCGAGCCCCCACGAGCTCGCGAGCTCAAGCTCTTCCTCCTCTCCTCATGCCACCTCTCCTCTTCGTCACCGCTCTCGCGCTCTCTCTCGCGCTTACTCCTCTCGCGGTTGTGGACAGGAAGGGAAGAAGGTGGCTGGGGTGAAGTGGGGAAGAGAGGAAGGGGGAGAGGGCCTTTTATAAGAGGTGTTAGTGTTTGGATGGAGGAGAGAAGAGGGAAAGAGAGAGAGAAGTGAAGTACTGTCTACGTGCAGCCCGCGTGCAAACGCGAAGGCTCGTACCAAAATTTCGATTTCCAAATGTCTGGGAAGAGGTCCATACGTCTGACTGACAGTCCAGACATCTTAAAAGGCTTAAGACAGAACATGTCTTTACATTATAACAAACTTAAAGGAAGTTTCGTCCCCGAAACTTGAGCTAGCTAGGATGCGAAAAAAGAACTATATACGCATAACAAACTTAAAAAGGTCCGAAGCTGGTTCGAAAAGACGTACCCTCAAAAAGCTTCGGGTATCGCTCTCGCATTGCTGCCTCAGGCTCCCAGGTAGCCTCCTCGTACCTCTGACTCCTCCACAAGACCTTCACCAGGGGTACCTACTTCCATCTCAAACTCCGAATGGCTCTATCTAGTATCTGTACTAGTCTCTCGAGGTAGGTCAAGTCGTCACCCACCTCGACACTCTCTTGGCTCAGAACGTGACTGGGATCGGCGATGTACTTCCTAAGGTTGGACACGTGGAAAACGTCGTGCACCCTAGAAAGCTGGGGAGGAA
Organism: Thalassia testudinum; assembly: GCA_037157565.1. NCBI lineage: Eukaryota > Viridiplantae > Streptophyta > Magnoliopsida > Alismatales > Hydrocharitaceae > Thalassia > Thalassia testudinum. The sequence goes on from JAZHRO010000077.1 coordinate 82,928,079, forward strand.
GGGCAAGCCTATAAGTAACGGGTCCCACCTGCTCCAGGACCTCAAAGGGCCCCACAAACCTCGGCGCAAACTTCCCTTTCACCCCGAAACGCTGCAGGCCCTTCATGGGTGAAACGCAAAGAAAGATGTGATCCCCAACCTCGAACTGCACCTCTCTGCGCTTCCAATCGGCATAACTCTTCTGTCTGCTCTTGATTGTGCGAAGTCGTCTGTGAATCTACTCTATCACCTTCTAACTCTGCCGGATCAGCTTGGGGCCACCCTCCCACTTGGTCCCCACCTCAACCCAACTCAAGGACACAGTACACCTCCGTTCGTACAGAGCCTCGTAGGGTGACATGCCGATACTAGAGTGATAGCTGTTATTATATGCAAACTCTACCAGGGGTAAGTGCTCCTCCCAAGAACCCCTCCAGTCCCATACACCGGTACATAAAAAGGTCCTCAAGTGTCTATATCGTGCATTTTGACTGTCTATCCATCTAGGGGTGGTACGCCGTACTGAACCTCAACCGTGTCCCCAAAGCCTGCTAAAACTCAGCCCAAAACTGGGAAGTAAAACGAGTATCCTGATCGGATACAATCTCACGTGGAACTCCGTGCAGACGTACCACATCACGAATATACCTCTCTGCCAACTGCTCTGCTCCCAAGGTGACTCGGATCGGCAAGAAACGTGCTGTCTTCGTTAATCTGTCCACTATCACCCAGACTGCGTCGTGCCCTCGCTGGGTAATGGGTAAGCCCACCACCAAGTCCATGGTGATGCTCTCCCACTTCCACTCTGGCACAGGAAGTGGTTGCAACGGCCCTGCAAGCCTCTGATGCTCGGCCTTCACCTGCTGACACACCAAACACTACTGAACGAACTCACCTACATCCTGCTTCATCCCTCTCCACCAAAAGTCACGTCTCAAATCATGATACATCTTCATGCTCCCTGGATGTGTGGTGAACCTGGACCCGTGTGCCTCCGTCAGGAGCTCTCTCAACAAATCCTCGTCCCTGGGAATGTACAAACGTCCCCTTATGCGCAGCACCTCATCTGTAAAAGAGAAGTCTCCTGGGTCCCCTGAAAGTACTCTGTCTCGCAGCGACTGCAGGTACGGATCTGTCATCTATCCTGTGATGATGCGAGTTGCCAGCTCTGGTCTCGTCTATCGTGTCACTATCACTGCCCCACAATGCCCCTGTAACTCTAGGGGTCACCAACTGCCCAACTCTTCCATAAGTCTCCAACACTGTACCTGTAAGCTGGCTAAGTGGGCGGGCACCTTCCGACTCAAGGCTCAGCCACCACGTTGGCCTTCCCCGGATGGTAGGAGATGCTACAATCATAGTCCTTCGAGAGCTCTAACCAACATCTCTATTTCATGTTAAGCTCCTTCTAATCAAACAAATACCTGAGGCTCTTATGATCCGTGAATATCTCAAAGGTCTCACCGTAAAGGTAGTGCCTCCATGTCTTCAACATAAGACAATAGCTGCCAACTCAAAGTCATGGGTAGGGTAACTAGGCTCATGGGGCTTCTGTTGCCGTGAAGCATAAGCGACAACGTGACCCTACTGCATGAGCATGCCCCCTAACCCTGCAATGAAGTATCCGTGTAGACAACAAAACCGCCGCTGCTATCTGGGATGGTAAGCACAGGAGTCGAAGTCAGCCTCTCCTTCAACTCCTAAAAACACGCCTCACAAGCATCTGTCCAAGAAAAGGGCACATCCTTCCAGGTCAACTAAGTCATAGGATGCGCAATTTGCGAGAAACCCCTGATAAACCGTCGGTAGTACCCCAAGAAACTATGGATCTCTATCACTGTATGTGGCCTCTCCCACCTAAGTATTGCCTCTATCTTGGCTAGGTCCACAGCCAAGCCATTCCCTGAAATCACATGACCCAAGAAGGTCACCTGCCTCAACCAAAACTCACACTTGCTGTATTTGGCATACAGGCCGTGTCATCTCAACGTGTCCAGAACCATCCGCAAGTGCTATCCGTGCTGCGCCTGATCCCGTGAGTAAATGAGCACATCATCAATAAATACCACCAGATGAGAACCTCATCATGAACCCTAACTAGCACATTTTGACCTAATAAAATGAACAAAAGCTCCTACATAACCTAAGGGAAGGCCAAATTCAGGGAATTGTTAATCTGAGAATAAAACATTATATAAGGGGTAAAACTGTAATTTTACTATTGTAGTACATGAACGGGATTTTTAAGGGTCTAGACATAGGTCAAGTGAACCTAATAAAGGAAAAAGTGGGATGGTTTGGTCAAAAAAGGGTTATGATAAATCTGGGAATTAAATGACATTCTGTAACACTAAAATAAACCTACTTTAATTCATAAGGTTAAAGACAAGATAAAAATCAACTAAACCTTCTAAAATTCATGAAAAAATATCCCCTAGGGTTTAGAACCTTCAATTTGGCCGTTGGAACCTGTTTTGACCTAAATTAAGGAACATACCCAATTTTTGACCTAATTTAGGTTTTTCTGGAAAATGTCCAGTCAAACGTGGTCAAACCTAAAATCCAACTTCACCATTGGATTCCTTAGGTCCAAATTAGGGTGATACCAAAATTTGAACCTAAGGGTAGGTCATCTTGACCCACTTTGTAATTTGGTCCTCAAAATTACTTTCTGACTCTTAACTTTTTGAAACTACTACATTTACCCCCTCAACTTTCCCATCGTTTTCTTCAATCCGGTCCTTCTGCCACCTGCAGTGCAGGCCATACCTTCGGCGACTTTGCGCGGAGGATGGCGTCGCACATGCATGGGGAGCCGGCCCTAGATTTGAAAGGGGAGCTCCTTGCGGAGCCCCCTACCGCATGGGCCGGCCCCCATGCCCTGATGACCGCCATACCTCTCGTGCAAACGCGTGAGAGGTATGGGTCACCGTCTTCCATACCTCTGGCAAGACTTTTCCCGCCGCTCTCGCACGCCTCCCGGCCAGCCCTTGCCTATTTAAGGAGCGGCACACATCGCCGCATCCTTCAAGCTTCGATTGGCCTAAGATCCTCCCTCCAATTCATCTCTTCCCAACTCTGGCCGACTGCCAGAGCTTCCGACGACTCTCCCTCTCCTCTCTCCTCGCTCTGCCACAATACCAGTGGCAAAGCTACCTCCATCGTCTTCCGCTGCGCCGCGCCATACCAGAGGGCGCCCTCCTGCCCCTCTTCCTCGTCGTCGTTCTCTCCCCTTGGCACCTTCATCTCCGGCGACAACAGTACCAGCCGTTCACCACCTCTGCATCTCCCCCTTCACTCTGGACTCATAGATAAGTTCCTCTTACCCTCCTCTTTATTTCCCCTCTGCTAATTTGTTATTTCTACCCCTCGACAACTGCAGACCACCACCATCTTCTCCACCTCCGGCATACCACCAGCGAGGTGTCTTTGTCACCTCCCCACACCCATCCAGCTTGCCAGAACCCTCAGAAGCATCACCTCCACCCACTGATCATCTTGCAACCCTCCATCGACCGCGCCATGCACTGAAACCCTTCCCCGAACACACCCACCTGCACGCACATAATGTGCCCTAGGCACACGCACACAGGCGTCTTCACGCCATGCTGACCCTCAAGTCATCTTCGCCGTGATGTGGTGAAGCTCGCCGAGTGTTCTGACAAGGCCGCAAGGCCGTATGTGTGATTTCAGGTCCTAACCCTTCGTTGCCATTGACGTCGAGCTTGGAGCAAGCTCACAAGCAGCTCCCGACCTCTCCAGCTCCAAGACACGAGTCCAGGTCGTGCGGAATACGTCCGCACACAGCTTTAGGCAGCTAATTGGCTTCAAAGGCCTTAGCTGTCACTGCAATTTGGACACAACTCCTGCTGCGGGCGTGCGACAAAAAGGTGGGAAGTTTAGTCCCACCTCGGGTGTTTTCGAGTGCCCCGCAGAGCATAAATTGAAAAAGTGACATAGGCTTATCGCCTCAGTCACACGGGGTGAGGTCCCCTCGCCTACTCACCGCCTCGTCCGCTCTCACTCCTCCGCAGTCCTGGCTGCCTGACCTGATACCCATGCACACCTCGCCCACCACTGCACACCAGTGGGCTTGGTCCCGGTCGCATTAACCCGACCCGTATACCCAAGCAGGCTTTGGGAGAGCGAACCCAAGAGAGAAACAGAGAGAGAGAGACATGGGGAGGGTAGGGGTAGGATTTTGCCTAACCATGCCTATGTAGGGAAGCTAAAGAAGAAGAAGGAGGAAGAAGAAGAGGCGCAGCATAGAAGGAAAAAGGAAGAGGAAGCAGAAGAAGAAAAGAGGAAATGGCTAAAGACTTAGTTGTGCCAAGGAGTAGGAGCTGAAGAAGAAGAAGCCAATTGAAGAAGAAAGAAAGAGGAAGCTGTCGCAAAGAAGGCCAAGTAGGGAAGAGAAGAAGAGAAGAAAAGGCCAAGGAGAAGAAGAAGCAACAGTAGCAGCAGAGAAAGGAAGAAGAAGAAGGAGACATGCACTGTAGTAGAATGCTACTTAAGGCGTCTGATTCATGGAATCAGATGTCTGAAGACTGAAAGAAGAAGAGAAAGAAGGACAAAGAAGAAAGAGAGAAGAAAAGAACAGAGAAGAAAAAATTTATTTCCTCTCTATAGATTTTTTTTGTAAAACAGTACATTATTGTAAACTATGATTTTTATGCTTTTAAAATCAAGCTTGCTCCCTGAGTTCGACCTCAGAGAATTTTTGAAATATTCGAGTAATAAAATTAAATCAAACTGAGGATGATAAAAAACTCATCACCAGTTTTTAGCGTCGTTGCCGGGGAGCAACAGGCATTTTAGAAGCTTCTAAAATCACAATTTTTTATTTTGTACTGACTTTATCTCTCTTGTTGTGCAGGAAAGGAAGTAGAGACAAGCTGCTGCACAACAACCACACCAAGAGATAGGTAACCTTCAACCCTCTCTCTTAAACCCCTCGCATTCTAAAAAGGAAAAGAAACAAAAAGAGAATCAATCTAGGGCTACCTGTCTTCTATACTTAGTAATTCACAGAGTTACCTGATTTGAGTTTCAACACACTTTAACTGTACATCCACTTAAGGTAACTAGGGCTAAAACCTTCTTGCTTGAGCCATAGTTACCCATTTCTGAGGCAACTAATTGGACCAACTAGAGACAATCTAGGATTTCAAGCTAGGGTTTTAGAGACACATCTTCTAAACAAAGAATTCAAAAATTCCAAAAGAGGTGTGCCTAAACCATTGTTTGAAAAAACCTATTAAGAGAAACCCTAAGCAATCAGGCTCTTAATTTACTTGAACACTAAAAGAAAGGACCTAAGAAGCTCTTACAGGAACAAAGAGGCAAAGTTGATCCTTTGGATCAACCAACCTTTAAATTAGGTCACTTTTGCACACAAAAGGCTTAAAGTTCAAGTGAAACCCTAAGCACCTTGATCTTAATTAAACGTGGTAGACTTAAAAGGTCAAGGTCCCCATTCTGGTCTACCTGGAATCTCAGTGACAAGAGAGGTCGAGTCGGGGAAACCCTGTAACCCGTGGGGGCACTCTACTGTGTAGGGGTTTTCGTGGGACTCACCCTCTCTAGCTGCCCAGGTAATTCTCAGGTGGACGACCTTCTGATCAAGGGGTATCATCTGCCTCGAGCCTCTATAGTCACCCAACATATTTTGGGTGTCTTAATTGGGTCCAACACGTTTTAACATCCAGTCTATCAGTGCATGTTTGGTAGGAGATCCTTGAAACCTCCTCTAGAAATCCACTCTCCCCGAGGCTAAGCCTCGACTCTCTTGTTTGTGCAACAACCCCTCCACATAGACCTTTCCTCCGATTCTGAACCTAGTTCCCCTTCTTCTTCCATCATGGCTTAGCATGTTGAAGAAGAGAATAATCTTGAGCACTAGCTCTAGTGTATTAATGACCTCTTCTAGAATTTCATGAACCCACCGCAGCGCCCCATGATGCGTGATCACTATAATCCCGCTGCGGTGGCAATTGAGCCTCGAGTCAGAATCCCAACTGGAGGACCTGATTCTGAATTAAAGCCCAATATGATTCATACCATACCTAAATTCTATGGGCTTAACTCTGAAGATCCCTTCCAGCATATTAAACAACTTAAGCATCTAGCCCAGACCTTCGGGTTAGATGCGCAAAATCGGGATATCTTACTCATGAAGACATTCTCTTTCTCCCGTATGGACAAGGTGGCTCATTGGTGTTAGACACAGACCCGCCCAATCAACACTTGGGATGAACTTCAGTCTGAGTTTTTGAAGAAGTTCTTTCCCGTTGGTCGGACAAACGCCTTGCGCCATCAGATTACCCACTTCACTCAGTAGACAGGAGAACCTCTTCATGAGGCATGGGATCGATTTTTAGATCTCATGAGAAAGTGCCCCCATCACGGAGTTCCTAAATGGGAACAAGTCCAGTCTTTTTACCAGGGACTCCGTGAAGATATTAGATTGTTCGTCAATGCAACTTACGAAGGGAATATCATGGGTCAACATGAAAACATCGTGTGGGAGATTCTCGAGAATATGTGCGAGATTCCATCAACAATGACTCCATGGGTTTATTCGACCGGACGAATACCCGCGCATCGACGAATCTTTGGGGAGCACATGAGATGCAGGGCCTGTCCGCATCCGTCGACTTGGAACTAATGGCCAGTCGGTTGGACAAGGTCTCTATTATCAAGAAGAAGGGGGACAAGCTGACTCAGCACTTGCAGCGAGCCACCTCTACGCAGAACTCCTTTGCACAGCCACCTCTCGCAAGGGAAACTGTGCAGAACATCTTCCACCGATCTTCTCCTGGGATGGATCCATATCCACCCCCATCTGACTCCAGGACCGGAGGGGCCTCCGATCCTTTCTATTCTTGCCGGGGGAACTCTACTCCCCCATACTCTGATTTTCCTGAGGCTCCTCAGACTTGCAAGGACCTCAATGCCATCCAGAATGACCCATTTTCCAACACCTACAACCCTGGATGGCGAAACCATCCCAATTTCCAATGGGCAGGAAATTCTTAGATCCAAAGATCACCCTATTAGCCTCGTCCACAAGCCCCTCATCCTTATCAGCCGCCTCAGCCTCGGCCCAACCCCACTTATCCATCCAGGCCCAACCAAGGCCAAATGTCCCTCATCCTCCAAACTCTGGCTGACATTCAAAGAACGAATGCGGCTATCCAAAAATAGCACAAGGACGAGATCACAGAGGTCCGCAACCAACTCGCCCAGATGGCGAATTCTCACCAACCGGGCACTCTTCCTTCACAACCTCTGCCAAACCCTAATAACATGCCAACCCAAAGGCGCGTTATGAACCCAAACCCAGGCCAAGCACACTTGATTTATCAGGCCCCTTATGTTCCATCACTTGATGGGATGGAAGCATCAACCTCCTATGCGGGTTATCAACAGCAGCAGCCCATCTTACCAACCCCTAACCAAAATCAGGTAGGACTAAATTTTGTGACAACCCATAGTGGTAAAGCAACCCAAGACCCACCTTATCCAGACCACTCCAAGCTTTGTAGTGACCCAAACCCTAGGATAGTTATCCAGGATGTCCCTATCCCTGTCCCAGATCAAAAACCTGGACCTATTCTAGAGGAACCAACCAAGGTTCCATTTCCCGAGGCCTTGACCAAGGGAAAGAGGACAACCAAACCCATGGCTCCTGAGGAGGAATTGATCAATCTCTTTGAGTAGGTCCAAATAAACATCCCCTTGATGGATGCAATCCGCCACGTACCGGCTTACGCACAATTCTTGAAAAACATGTGTACACCCCAGTGTAAGCCGCGAACCAAGAGTGGGAGTCCAATTGTACTATCAGAGCAAGCCAGCTCTGTGATCCTAAGTAAACTCCCACCTAAGGCAAAAGACCCAGGCACTCCCTTAATTTCATGTAAGATTGGTGAAACTCAGTTTGATAGAGCATTATTAGACCTAGGTGCCTCCATAAACCTGATACCCACATCCCTGCTTAACCACCTTGAAGAATCCGAGCTGAAACCGACTGAGGTGACATTGCAGTTAGCTGATCGATTCATTAAGTCACCTAAAGGAGTTCTTGAGGATGTTATTGTTAGGGTGTGGGATTTCTACTTCCCCATAGATTTTATAGTTCTAGACATGGACACACTTGAGAATCCAAGGGATACACCAATTATACTAGGGAGACCTTTTTTGGCCACTACAAGGGCCAACATAAGTTGTGAGGAGGGCCAAATAGAGCTGAAATTTGGGAATCAAACCCTCAAGATTGATATCTTTAAGGCCCAAAAAGGGATTAATTGTGGTGTGGTAGAACAAATTTGTGATATCAGAGCCGTGGTTGATGAACCACAAATTGAGGACAACATGATTATCCCCAATCAACCACAAGAAGATCTAAAACCACAATTATAGGAGTTAGAACTTGATCTAGACAAACCCATAACTCCTACCCTTGTTCCTCACACCCACTCTGACCCACCTGCTGCTGCTGATAACTTTGTTTTGGAACTCAAACCCCTTCCTGATCATTTGAAATATGTCTTTTTAGGTTCCAATCAGACATTTCCTGTGATTATAACTCCAGACTCACCCTTGATCAAAAATCCCGTCTGATTACTGTTCTTCAGCAACATCGTAGAGGCATTGGTTGGACTCTCGATGATTTGACTGGAATAAGTCCCCCTTTTTGCACACACCACATCTACTCTGAAGAGGGCGCACGACCTTCGCGTGAGATGCAGAGACGTCTGAACCCTAATCTGCAGGAGGTCGTGAAAAAGGAGATCATTAAATGGTTAGATGCAGGGATCATCTACCCGATCTCTGACAGTCGCTGGGTGAGCCCAATCCAGGTTGTGCCTAAGGAGGCAGGGCTCACCACCATTACGATTGAAATCGGAGAGGTCATACTTACCTGTATAGCCAACTCGTGGAGAGTCTGCATAGATTACCGAAGACTCAATTCCTCCACGAAGAAGGATCATTTCCCACTACCGTTTATTGATCAGATCCTAGAAAAACTAGCGAGAAATAGATTCTTCTGCTTTCTTGACGGGTACTCCGGTTACAACCAAGTGGCGATTCATCCAGAAGACCAAGAGAAGACCACATTCACCTGCCCCTTCGGGACATACGTGTTCCGAAGGATGCCTTTCGGTCTCTACAATGCACCCGCAACTTTTCAGCAATGCATGCTTGCCATATTCTCTGATATGGTAGGTGATTATCTGGAAGTCTTCATGGATGACTTCTCAGTTTTTGGGGCATCATTTGATGATTACCTCCAACACTTGGTTCATATACTCAGGCGATGCATTGACGTAAATCTGGTTCTTTCCTGGGAAAAGAGCCACTTTATGGTGCCTGAGGGGATCATCCTGGGATATTTGATTTCTGAGAGGGGCATCCAAGTGGATCGAGCCAAGGTTACCTAATTTCCAAACTCCCTATGCCTAGCTCAATCAGAGACATTCGATTTTTTCTGGGGGCACGTCGATTTTAACCTTCGATTCATCCCTGATTTCTCGAAAATCGCACGCCCCCTGACCACTCTTCTCTCCAAGGATGTACCCATTAAGATTTCCAAGGAATGCACTTAAGCTTTTGAGGTCCTTCGTGACCGAGTTACCCAAGCCCCGATCCTACAGTCCCCTAATTGGTCTCAACCCTTTGAGATCATGTGTGATGCATCTAACTTCGCTATAGGAGCGGTTCTAGGGCAAAAGATTGACGGGAAACCCATGGTCATCTACTATGCTAGCAAGACACTGGACGAGGCTTAACGTAACTACACGATTACGGAGAAAGAGCTGTTAGCTATAGTATTTTCCCTTAAAAATTTCAGGTCTTATCTCCTGGGTTCCTACATTATTATCTACTCAGATCACACAGCTGTGAGGCATCTCCTTGCGAAGGATGCGAAACCTTGATTAATCTAATGGATCTTGCTGTTGCAAGAATTTGACCTCGAGATTCACGACAAAGCGGGAAGACAGAACGTAGTAGCTGACCACTTGTCCTGCCTTCCTTCTGAGATCCTCGACCATTCTGGACCCACCACAGAGCATTTTCCTGATGAGCACCTCTTGACTATTGGTACAGGGATTCCATGGTTTGTTGATATAGTGAACTATTTGGCATCACATCAGACCCCGTCTGATTGGTCGAAAGCCAAGAAAGACAAATTGCACTTCAATACCAAGTATTACATCTGGGAAGACCCGTACTTATTCCGCATAGGTGCTGACCAAATTATCCGGCGATGTGTCCTAGAGGTTGAAATCAATAACATACTCTCTTTCTGCCATGACCAGGCATGCGATGGCCACTTTTCTGAGCATAAAATCGCATCAAAAATCCTCCAGTATGGCTTTTACTGGCCCACTATCTTCAAGGACGCATACAGTCACTGTAAGGCATGTAGCCATTGCCAAACTTTGGGCAACATGAGCCATCGCGACATGATGCCTTTACAACCAATTCTCGTATGCAAGATTTTTGATATTTGGGGGATTGATTTTATGGGCTCCTTCCCTATCTCGGACGGCTTCGAGTACATTTTACTCGTTGTTGACTACGTGTCTAAATGGATCAAAGCCATTCCGACCCGAACCAGTGATCACAAGATCATTATCAAATTCATTCATCAGAATATCTTCTCACGGTTCGGGATTCCTCGAGTAATCATTTCTGATGGAGGGATCCATTTCACCAACGCTCAGTTCAGGTCACTGATGACCAAATACGGGGTGTTGCACCGAATCTCTACTCCTTACCACCCCCAAACTAATGGTCTAGTTGAGCTATCAAATCGGGAGATCAAGAAAATCCTTCAAGTTACTGTTCGACTTGATAGGAAGGACTGGTTATCCCGACTTCTGGAAGCTTTGTAGGCTTATAGGATCACCCACAAGACCCAATTAGGCATGTCTCCTTTTAGGCTGGTGTACGGGAAGGCGTGTCACCTTCCCTTCAAACTAAAGAATAAAGCTTATTGGGCAGTACAAAACTGCAACCTAGATCTTTCTAAGGCTGGAACCCACAGAAAGCTTTAGATAAGCGAGATTGATGAATTATGCGTCAATGCGTATAAAAACTCGTAAATCTATAAAGAGTGGGTTAAAGCCTTTCATGATAAGCACATATCTAGAAAGATCTTTCACCTTGGTCAGAAGGTCCTACTCTTCGATGCCCGACTTAAATTGTTCCCTGGGAAATTATGATCCAAGTGGATCGGACCATATCTTGTCCGACAGATCTTTGGAAATGGAGCCGTCGAGATTAGTGTACTCAGCCACGATTCCGAACCCTTCGTCATGAACGGTCAGAGACTCAAACCATTCATTGACGTAACCAATACAGATTCGACTGAGTCATCATTTATCCTCCATTCTCCCTGAGCTCATTGCACCTAACTGATGGCGTAAAACTCAACGCTTAATGGGAGGCAGCCCGCCATTTCTTTTGAAAGCCCGAAACCTTTTCTGACATGTCTTTACACTTTAGATTCATCCTTTAGGACAGTCGACTCCACCTCAGGTACTCATACCTGAGATTAGAAATCGTCCGCAATAGTCACCTCGACCCATCTACTCTCCCAATACCTGTCCTAGTGCATGAACCAAGCTAAATAAAAACCCACCTAATGTACAATGAGGACATTGCAAATCTTAGGCATGGGGGGGTATGAAAGTGCAATGAAAACTCATAACGAGAAAAGGTTTCAAACAAAAAAATCACATATGTCAAAAACACCAAAAAAATTAAATTTTTTTTTTGAAAAAGAACAAAAAAAAATGAGAGGAGGGAAGAAATTTGTTGAGCTTTACAAATGGAGGAGGAAAAGAGCAAAATGCTAAAAAGGAGCACAAAATGAAAATGAAAGAGATAGTCTTTAGTAAGAAATTAAGGAATTAACCAAAGTTCTAGACCACATTAAAGAAAAGTAAAGTGAAAGTGCTAAAGAAACACAAAAAGATTAGTAAGAACGCTAACCTTAGGCCTTCTTGGCTAGACTCTTAGTACCCGTTAAGATCTAGATATTCCTCAAGAGGTTGAGGAAAATGAAAAGCTTAAGTATTAGGTCTAAGGCTTAGGAAGTATTTGGCCTCGTTAACTGACCTTCGATTTACGGGACTCAGTAACCTAAGCACCCCAATTCACACACAGTCTGGTTCAGTGAGCATAAATATCAAAATCACGCAAAAGCATTTCTAATGTTCTGAAAATGTTACCTAGATTAGGAGCGGTCAATCAACACAAGTTGATTTGGATGAGTTCCCAACGCGGAGAGGTGGGAAATTCCCCTCGAAGATGCATAACAACATATCGTCTCCTCGGTGCTTGTCTCTTAGGATATTTACATATCTTACTGGGGGCATGTAAGCACTTTACTGGTTCAGATACCATGGATGGAATTATCATGAAATGTCAATTGCCAGGGTCTGAATTCGGCCACGGAACGCCGTGGGCGGGATTATCTCGAAATCTCAAAAACCAGGGTTCCGGGGGTTACCATGGGCGGTGCTATCTAGAAGCATTGATTACCAAGAACCTTTGAGGATTGATGATGGGGACGAGGAATCCGATACAGACCATGTTGAAAAGCTAATCCTAAGCTAGAATTAAAAAGAAAAGAGAGAGAAAACTCTCCAAACAAATAAACCCTTTGTATCTCTCTTACAAAATGCACTGCAAACTAAACCAAGGCTAAAAATGTCTCAAGCACGGGTGCTTTAACCACGGAGTCCAATAAACCCTAGGGTAGTTCCTGCAAGCCTTAAAAACCTTTGCTAAGGACTGAGGCTAAAGTTAGATAGATCTGGATCTTGGTTGGTACTAGAGTACCTTTGGCCTATGGTTGGCATTCTGACCTAATCAAAGAGACAAGAGAAAAAAAAGCACTTATCAAAATTGATGAAAGGAATTCATGGTCTAGAACAAAGGTTAAAACCTTAAAATTTCGCTAAGGGACTAGCAAAAGCTAAGCATGGGGGTATGATGAGAACCTTATCATGAACCCTAACTAGCACATTTTGACCTAATAAAATGAACAAAAGCTCCTACATAACCTAAGGGAAGGCCTAATTCAGGGAATTATTAATTTGAGAATAAAACATTATACAAGGGGTAAAACTGCAATTTTACCATTGTAGTACATGAATGGGATTTCTAAGGGTCTAGACAGGTCAAGTGAACATAATAAAGGAAAAAGTGGGATGGTTTGGTCAGGAAAGGGTTATGACAAAATCTGGGAATTAAATGACATTCTGTAACATTAAAATAAACCTATTTTAATTAATAAGGTTCTATACAAGATAAAAATCAACTAAACCCTCTAAAATTCATGAAAAAATATCCCCTAGGTTTTAGAACCTTTAATTTGGCCGTTGGAACCTATTTTGACCTAAATTAAGGATCATACCCAATTTTTGACCTGATTTGGGTTTTTATGCAAAATATCCAGTCAAACGTGGTCAAACCTAAAATACAGCTTCACCTTTGGATTCCTTAGGTCCAAATTAGGTTGATACCAAAATTTAAATCTAAGGGTATGTCGTCTTGACCCACTTTGCAATTTGGTCCTCAAAATTACTTTCTAACCCTCAACTTTTTGAAACTCCTGCATTTACCCCCTCAACTTTCCAGTCGTTTTCTTCAATCTGGTCCTTCTGCCACCCGCAGCACAGGCCATACCTCCGGTGACTTTGCATGGAGGATGGCGCCGCGCATGCATGGGGAGCCAGCCCCAGATTTGAAAGGGGAGCTCCCTGCAGAGCCCCCTACCGCATGGGCCAGCCCCCATGCCCTGATGACCGCCATACCTCTCATGCGAACGAGCGAGAGGTATGGGTCTCCGTCCGCCATACCTCTGGAGAGACTTTTCACACCGCTTTCGCGCGCCTCCCGGCCAGCCCTTGCCTATTTAAGGAGCGGCACACCTCGCCGCATCCTTCAAGTTTCGATTGGCCTGAGATCCTCCCTCCAATTCATCTCTTCCCAACTCAGGTCGACTGGCAGAGCTTCCGGTGACTCTCCCTCTCCTCTCTCATCGCTCTGCCACAATACTAGTGGCAGAGCTACCTCCACTGCCTTCCGCTGCGCCGCACCGTACCAGCGGGCACCCTCCTGCCCCTCTTCCTCATCACCGTTCTCTCCCCCTGGCACCTTCATCTCCGGCGACGGTACTACCGGCTGATGAGAACCTCATCATAAACCCTAACTAGCGCAATCTAACCCAGATATGTGAGAAAAAGCTCCTACATGACCCAAAGAAAGGCTTAACTTAGAAAATTCTGAGTTTAAGAATAAAATAAATCATAAGGGGTAAAACTGTAATTTCACCAATGTAGTTTTAAAATAGGGTAATTAAGGGTCCAAACACAGGTCAAACAAGCTTAACAAGAAGAAAAGTGGAATGATCTGATCTAAAAAAGGGTTGTAGCAACTTCGAGGAATTAAATGACATTCTGTAACCCTAAAATACACCCATTTCAATTCACGAGGTTCGAGGCAGGATAAAAATCAACTAAACCCTCTAAAATTCATAGAAAAATACTCTCTAGGGTTTAGAACCTTCAATTTGGCCTTAGAAACCTATTTTGACCTAAAAAGAGAACCATGCCCAATTAATAACTTAATTTGGGTTTTTACGCAAATTGGTTGGTCAAACATGGTCCAACCTAGAATTAAAATTCACCATTAAAATCCTTAGGTTCAAATTGGTCTTGTATAAAAACTTGAGCCTAAGAAGACACCTCCTTGACCGACTTTACAATTTGGTCCTCTTCATTTACTTTTTGACCCTTATCTTTTGAAACCCTTGCATTTAGGCCCCCAACTTTTCATCATTCTTTGCAGAATGGTCCTCCTTGCAACTTTTGCGCAGCGCCATACTCCGGTGACCTTGCACGGAGCATGGCGCCGTGCAGGGCAGGGCTGCCGTCCTGCAAAGCAGAAGCGGGGTTCCCTGCGACGTCCTCCGTCGCAGGGACCCGCCCATGCCCTCTGCTAACCACCATACCTTCTGGGAGAACGAGCGGAAGGTATGGGTGTCATCGCCAGCCTTACTCCGGCGAGGCTGGCATGACGCCAGCATGCCCCTCCCTCTGCACCAACCCCTTTATAAGGAGCGGCACACCTTGCCGACTCCAATAAGCTTCCTTTGACGGAGAATCACCCCCCTCTTCATCCCTTCCTCCTCCGGTCAGAGAGCCCGAAGCTTCCTGCGAACTCCTCCTCTTCCTCCTCGTCGCTCTGCTACCTTACCTGCAGCAGGGTTTGCCTTGCTCCATCATCCGCGTCGGGCTATACCGGCCGGCGCCCTCCGCCTGCTTCCTCGTTGCCGAAACCCTCCTCCAGGGCATCTTCGTCTCCAGCTCCGGTAGATACGAGCCGGCTGCTCTGCCCTCCCCCTTCGTCGAATACTCAGGTAGATAGCTTCCTTTCTATTTCCCTTGTATTTCCCCCCTTTTAAACTGCCCTTTCGACCACCCGACCGCTACTGTCCAGACCACCCTCTCCACCTCCGATCACCCCCTTTGGCGAGACCATCTCACGACCACAGACACTCCCGCACCTCGCCGACCATCCCACAAGCTCCCTCACACTCCATTCTATCGATTCCCCATCTCCATTCACTGCTAAACGCCACCCGACCACCCCCCGAACAAACCCACCTCTCCGGCCACAGTATGACCTAGGTCAGCCTCTTCACGCACTCCCGCACACCGCCGACCACCGCACAAGCTTCACCTCACTCCGACGAAGCTTCCTGCATATTCTGACTAGGCCGAGAGGCCATTGTTGTAATTTCAGGTGCGCGCCCCTCGCCGCCATTGCCGACGAGCTGCAGCAGCTTCACCTGCAGCTACAGGCGTCCTCCAGCCCAGGTGCGCATCCTAGGTCGCGCGGATTGTCTCTGCGAAAGCACCCAGGCCTGTAGCTGGGGCAAAGGCACAACGGGCTACTTCAATTGGCAGCAGGTAGCTCTCCTGCGGGTGCCAATCTTGGAGGTGGGACTTTAGTCCCACCTCAGAAGTACGTGGCCAAGCGCCCGCACTTAAATTGAAAAAGCGCCTAAGGCTAATCGCCTTCGAACACAGGGGTCAGGTCCCTCTCCCGCACACTGCGCACCACGCGCTCGCTCACCCTCGCCCGCGCTCATGCCCTGCTGGTCTGGGCAGGATCCGATTACCCAAACCACGCACTCCTCACCCACCACCGCACGCCAGTGGGCCTGGTCCCGGGCGCGATACCCGTACCCGATTACCCGACTCTGGGAGATCAGTCCTAAGAGAGAAATCTGAGAAAGAGAGAGACGCGGGGAAGGGTAGGGGTAGGTTTTGCTCTGACCCTTGTGTGAGCGTGCAGGAAGAAGAAGAACATAGAAGGGAAGCAGCCGAAGCCTTAGCTGCTCAGGGCAGCTGAAGAAGAAGAAGTGAAGGAGAGAAACGGAAGAAGAAGAAAGGAAGAAGAAAAGAACTATAGCAAAGCCATAGATAAGTCGTCTGAATGTAGTATCAGACGTCGGAATCCCCACAGCCGCAGAAGGTAGGAAGGAAAAGAAGAGAAAGAAGAAGAAGATCACCACAGCTGTCGGCTAAAGAAAAGAAGGAAAGAAAAGAAGAACAGAAGAAGAGGCCAAGAAAAGAAGAAAGAAGAAGGCAAGAAGAAAAAGAAGGAAGAAGACATCACCGCCAGAAAGAAAGAAAGAACAGAAGAAGAACAAAGAGGAAAGAAGAAAGAACAAAGAAAGAAAGAAGAAGAAGAGAAGAAGAGAAATGGTCAAGGAAGAAGAAGAAGAAGCCAAGATCTCCCTCTCTCTCTCTCTCTTATTTTTGTAACATAATAGAGAACTTAATTAGACTTCTAGAAGCATAGTTGCTCCCTAAGTTCGACCTCGGGAAAACCTTGTTCCGAGTAAACAAATTTTTGTAATAGTAATCTAGTAGCTGTTTTGTCTTATACTATAACGACTGTACTTAAACTATAATAACGTGAAGACGAAACACAGAACAGCTCCACCAGCGTTACCACCGGTTGTTCGCCACCTCCGCATCCCCCCCTTCACTCTAGACTCGTAGATAAGTTCCTCTTACCCTCTTTATTTCCCCTCTGCCAATTTGTTATTTCTACCCCTTGACAACTGCAGACCACCACCATCTTCTCCATCTCCAGCAGACCACCGATGAGGTGTCTTCGTCACCTCCCTACACCCATCCACCTTGCCAGACCCCTAAGAAGCATCACCTCCACCCACTGATCATCTTGCAACCCTCCACCGACCACGCCACCCACTGAAACCCTTCCCCGAACACACACACCTGCACGCACACAGTGTGCCCTAGGCACACGCGCACAGGCGTCTTCATGCACGTTGACCCCCGAGTCATCTTTGCCGTGCTCTGGCGAAGCTTGCCGAGCGTTCTGACAAGGCCGCAAGGCTGTATTCGTGATTTCAACTCCTGAGCCTCCACCGCCACTGACGTCGAGCTTGGAGCAAGCTTGCAAGTAGCTCCCGACCTCTCCAGCTCTAGGACACAAGTCCAGGTCGCGCGTAATATGTCTGTGCATAGCTCCAGGCAGCTAATTGGCTTCGAAAACCTTAGCTGTCGCTGTAATTTGGACGCAACTCCTGCTGTGGGCACGCGACAGAAAGGTGGGAAGTTTAGTCCCACCTCGAGCGTTTTCGAGCGCCCTGCAGCACATAAATTGAAAAAGTGACATAGGCTTATCGCCTCAGTCACACGAGGTGAGGTCCCCTCGCCTACTCACCGCCTCGTCCGCGCTCACTCCTCCACGAACCTGGCTACTTGACCCGATATGCATGCACACCTCGCCCACCACCACACGCTGGTAGGCCTGGTCCCAGGTGCGTTAACCTGACCCGTATAACCGAGCAGGCTCTGGGAGAGCGAACCCAAGAGAGAAACAGAGAGAGAGAGAGATGAGGGGAGGGTAGGGGTAGGTTTTTGCCTAACCATGCCTGTGCAGGGAAGCTGAAGAAGGAGAAGGAAGAAGAAGAGGCGCAGCACAAAAGGAAAAAGGAAGAGGAAGCAGAGGAAGAAAAGAGGAAATGGCTAAAGACTTAGCCGTGCCAAGGAGTAGGAGCTGAAGAAGAAGATAGAAGAGGAAGTAGAAGAAGAAAAGAGGAAACGACTAAAGACTTAGTCGTGCCAAGAAACAGGAGCTGAAGAAGATAGAAGCAGGAGCTGAAGAAGAAGAAGAAGCCAACTGAAGAAGAAAGAAAGGGGAAGTTGTCGCAAAGAAGGCCAAGCAGGGAAGTGAAGAAGAGAAGAAGAAAAAGCCAAGGAGAAGAAGAAGCAGCAGCAGCAATAGAGAAAGGAAGAAGAAGGAGACGTGCACTGTAGCAGAACGCTACTTAAGGCATCTAATTCATGGAATCAGACGTCTGAAGACTGAAACAAGAAGAGAAAGAAGGACAGAAGAAAGAGAGAAGAAAAGAACAGAGAAGAAAATTTTTATTTCCTCTATATAGATTCTTTTTGTAAAAACAGTACATTATTGTAAACTGTGATTTTTATACTTCTAAAATCAAGCTTGCTCCCTGAGTTCGACCTTAGAGAATTTTTGCAATATTCGAGTAATAAAATCAAATCAAACTGATCGATCATCACCACCACAAACTGATCCAGGTACGGTCTGAACACCTGGTTCATCAAATCCATGAATGCAGCGGGGCGTTGGTCAGCCCAAACGGCATGACCAAAAACTCGTAATGTCCGTACCGGTGTGGAAAGCTATCTTGGATACGTCGGTATCCCTGATCCTCAACTGGTGGTAACTTGATCTCAGATCTATCTTAGAGAATATCGTGGCACCTCGCAACTGGTCAAATAAATCATCAATCCTCGACAGCGGATACCTGTTCTTGATGGTGACCCTATTTAGCTATCTGTAGTCAATACAAAGGCGTAGGGTACCATCCTTCTTCTTCACGAATAACACAGGGGCTCCCCACGGGGACGCACTGGGCCTCACAAAGCCCTTCTCCAACAGGTCCTACAACTGGGACTTTAGCTCTCATAGCTCAAGTGGTGCCATCCTGTACGGTGTTGTAGAAATGGGGCTGGTCCCCGGTACCAGTGAGATCTCAAACTTGATCTCTCGCTTAGAAGGCAGTCTTGGCAACTCTTCTGGAAACACGTCAGGGTACTCTCTAACCACCGGGATGCTTTATAAGTCTGCCATGGGGTTGGGCTCTACCACCACACAAGCCAGAAAGCCCTCACTCCCCTGGCCCAAATGTCTCGCCGCTCGAAGTGCAGAAATGCACCTGAACCCTCCGTCCACCGGCTGTCCGTGAAACTCAAAAGAAGGCAACTCCGGTATGGTGAAGACGATCTTCCTCTCAAAACAGTCCACGAAAGCGTGGTAAGCAGACAACCAATCCATCCCTAGAATCATGCCAAAATCCTCCATCGGTATCATGATCAGGTCAGCGGGGAGGTTGTGTCCCCCAACACTGACCTCACAGTCTGTGTAGACCTCCTCAGCTACAAACAGCTGACCACCCGGACCTCTGATCACAAACGGATCCTCTAACAACACGCTGTCCTGTCCCAAACTGACAGCAAAACTCACAGCAACAAACGAGTGCGTGGTGCCGAAATCAAAAAGTACGTAAACTTATCTACTGGAAATTGTAATCATACCTGCCACCACTGAACCTGATGCCCTGGCATCTCTGTGTGTCAGGGCATTGATACGCCCCTCAGCTCTCAGTGCAGAAGAAGCAGCCACACTCTGTGTCGGATGGGTAGCCGCTGGCCGAAACCCTCCCCGCGACTGCTGTCCTCCCCCATGTGCCTGGGAACCACGATCACCTGCTCGACCTCTAGTGCTCAGTGCGGGGAGCATCTGCTGTGCTCCAGCCCTAGATGGGCAATCCCTCCTGATGTGGCCCGCTGGCCACACTAGTACCAGAGGGGGACTCGACTCCCTCCCTCGGTAGGTCCCTATTGACGCTGGGTGGGGGTTCAATGCTGACAGCTGGCGCCTGTCGGGGGCCCCTAAAGGCCACGGACGACCCTACAAAATGAGATGGCTCTCCTGCGGGTGCCGCGTGCCTCCTCTCTCGTTGGCCTTGTGAGTACTCTGGCTGGTAGGGCCTCTTCTGTCCGCTGTCGATGTCTTGTGCAGCCGGGTTAGTCTCCTCGTGCGTCATAGCTGCCTCCACCACTCTCGAGAAGGTGGGCAACTTCAAGGACTTAACATACCCCCGAATGGCAAGCTGGAGCCCCTCAGTGAACCTCCACAGGCGCTCCTCCTTAGTAGCAATGGTTGTCATAGCAAAACGTGACAACTCCAGGAAGCACGTGTAGTACGCGCTAACAGTCATCGTCCCCTTGTGGAGAGTGTGGAACTCCCGCCTCCTCTAGTTTTGCCACGTCTGTGAGAAGTACTGCTCACAGAAGAGGGTCACAAACTGGTCCCACGTCAGATCTTCCCTCTCCTGGCCTTTGATTGCCCTCCACCAACTGTGTGTCGCACTCTCCAGCTGATACGTGGCAAAGGCCACGCGGCACTCTGCAGGGGGATGAAGCATGTCAAACACCTTCTTGATCTGCTCCAGCCAGTCCTCTACCTCAGACGGGTCCTCATCCCCCTTGAAGGAAGGGGGCTTCAGCTTCTGGAACTGTCTGAAAAGCTCGTAGTGTAGCTGTAGTGGGGGAACGGGCACGCCTCCAGGCAAGGAAGGCTCATGCTCAGAAGTGTCAGAGTGCGGTGGGGGCGGTGGAGGACCACCTCCTCCCCCTCGTCTAGCACTGCGTCGGTCTCTCGACCCCACAGAGGACTCCCCCTCCATGTCCCCAGGAAGAGGCGCTCGTGGAGGTGGGTGGAGCTCCTCTCGTACTATGTCCCATATCAACTGAGCGAGGTCCTAGGCTTGAACGCCCGGGAGAAGTGGCTAGTCAACTGACACCTCGGGCCCAGCACGTCCGCCCCTCCGACCTCATCCACAACAGCATTCGCGACCAGCCTCAAGGACTCTACGTCGAGGCATCTCCTGCAAGGAGATGCGAAAACAGAACAAAAAGGAGTCAACTCTAATGGACTTCAGCGAAGGACTCAGAACAGATGTCAAGCAGTATGTTGTGGTGGTTACTATAGTTACATGCACGTGAATTGGTTATTCTCAAGCTAGTTGGTTCATTTCTCAGGACGACCTTACTCTGATACCATCTTGTTATGACTCGGTTCCCGAATTCCTACAGGACACAAGATCGGCTCGACTTGACTAATCCCAAGACCTAGTCGTCCAACAAGAAATAACCAAAAAGTAGGAAAACAAATCACATTCACTATGCTAAGTAACTAACAGTAAAAGAGTACAAGCAATAAACAAAGTAAAAGCTGCTAACAATACATATCACCACCACAACAATAAAGTGAAAACAAAGTACAGAAACATAAATGGTAATAAGAGTCTGAACTCACTAACAAAAGAAAGTACTACAACAGCAAGACTACTGCTGGGCTCAACTGGGCCCAGCACCCTCTGCAGCCGGTGACTCAGGCTGCTCAACACCTAGACCTGAAAAGGGTTACGAGTAAACAGAGTCAGCGAACGCTGAGTAGAGTGGTAACCAACTAACTAAAGCAGTAAAAGCTAACAGGTAATTTACCTTTTCCAATTACTTTATTTTACAAATTATTCCTTTTCACCCATTGGTTTATTTTTTAGATCTCTTTCTTGATCTCGAATGTTCCTCGTGGGAACGATCTTGATTGTAGTCTTTTCCGAAGAGTAGAAGGCACACATGATGCTCTCCTTGCCAGGAGTGTCCCCTGTGGTGATCCTACACCTAGTCAACCACTCCAAGGTCACGGACAGACATAGCAGTGACTACGGCATGCGCGATAAACGCACGGGTAGCTACCCTGCACTAGCACACGGTCAGTCATTTCCGCTAACGGGTACACTCATAGTACAGCACGGAACAGTATATGGCCTAGCCCTCTCAGTAACAGGGGTCTAGTCCCTCAGAACCAAACAAGGGTCTCACCCCTCCATAGTCCGCACACCTTCGTCTGACTACCCTGGTTTGCCCAGTGGGCTTAACAAGTCAGTGTAGGGTGGCTAGATGAACCCCGGGCCCCGTGGGGTGGCTATCTCTCTCCCTACACTAGTAGCTCTCCCTGGTATAGTGTACGCGAGGGCTAAGAAGTCTGTGTAGAGTGGCCAATCCTAACCTTGGGTCCCAACCCAAGGGCAGCTAGCTCCACTCTACACTAAACAGGGAACAGTCACTTTCCTTAGTACCACGTACTCAAGGGCCAACACACTTCCCACTCACATTTCCAGATCCATTCCATTTATTCACAGAAGCTCTACTCCTAATTCCCCGTAGGGTTCATGCTCGTATTTCTCATGCCATTCCATACCAGGTTTCGTCATTCACATTTCCATTCTCAGGTTATACACATGCAGCTCGTATTTCCATCATTTGACATATACAACAGGTAATGCCACATGTAACTGTTTAACTAGCACATGTATTTCATATTTCACAGGCAGCTCTTGTTTATTAGCAGGCAATTGTTAACATTTATATTCATTCATTTAAGACTGCAATTTCAACACTTATACAGACAGTGCAAGTACTTCTCGTCCTAGGATTCATGCCATATCCTAGGTTTCTAGTTATCTAATCCACATATGCATTCAGGTTTTATAATTAAATTAGGGGAAGACCACTCTACCAGACAACCCGGGAGTATTGGGGGCTCGAACGGTAGGCTCACGTGCCTCAGCAAGCCCCGAACCTGCTACTAATCTAAGTCCTATAACAAGGAACATACCACAATGGATCATATAGAACAGTATAAAAGGCCTTCTAACAAGTAGAGGAACTCACAAGGAAAATATCGATATCTTGTTTGCGTAAAACGGACCTCGAACGGACCCTAAACGGGTTAAAAATAAGACTGTAGACCTAAATCAGACGCCTAGCACAAGGTCTAGATGTCTTAAAAGTAACCAGAACTCACCTCAGGCTTCTGCGTCGACCTCAAACATCCAGAACCTCTTCTAAACCATCTGGACCCAGCTCCAGACGTTCGACCTCTCCTCCAGATGTTTGGGAGTGCTTTCGGTCGTTTGGTAAGCTGTCCAGACGTCCGAATCGCGTGGGAAGGTGTGCCCCACACCTTCCCGAAGCTATCTCTGCATGCAACAGACAAAATCCACTGCTTTTAGCCATGCAGATCGAGGCTTTGGTGCGGCCTGCACGGCTGTATCCACAAAAGGAATGTACCTCGCGGTAAGCTGCTTTCAGATGTCTAGTGTAGTCACCAGATGTCCGCCCCGTCGTCTAGACGTCATGCCAAACGTCTAATTCTGGAAAAATCCAGAATCACAGCGACTTGTTGCTCTCCCTCGCCACGCTTAGTTCTGGCCTCACCTCCTTGCCTACAGCTCTGGCTGCAGCAAGTGTCGGAGACGTCTCCCTAGACACTCTCCTCCTCCCGCACGTGCCGCTCTGGCCGTGTGTCCTCCGGCGAGCCCCCACGAGCTTGCGAGCTCAAGCTCTTCCTCCTCTCCTCACGTCACCTCTCCTCTTCGTCGTCGCTCTCGCGCTCTCTCTCATGCTCGCTCCTCTCGTGGTGGTGGAGAGGAAGGGAAGAAGGTGGTTGGGGTGAAGTGGGGAAGAGAGGAAGGGGGATAGGGCCTTTTATAAGGTGTGTTAGGGTTTGGATGGAGGAGAGAAGAGGGAAAGAGAGAGAGAAGTGAAGTAGTGTCTGCACGCAGCCTGCGCACAGATGCGAAGGGTCGTACCAAAATTTCGATTTCCAGACGTCTAGGAAGGGGTCTAGACGTCTGACTGACAGTCCAGACGTCTTAAAAGGCTTAGGAAAGAACGAGTCTTTACATCATTGCATCGACAACTCTATTTAAATTGTTGTCTGTATTGTGTAGAGCTTGATAAGTCAGTTCTCGCTTTCGAATAATGTGATTAAGATGATCTGTCGTTTAGTAACAAAGTGGTGGAAAATCGCTTAACAAAATAATTACAATAAGAATTACCACTCACAGAAGAGCAGGTCATGTCCACAGGGAGGCAATGATGTAATAAAATCTCGATTATTTCATATTCTTTCAATCAAGTGCGAAATCCATAATCAAATCCAACATGAAATGCGATGGAAAGAAGATGCACAATAACTCAAAAATATAAGGGTATACATGCAATTTTTCCTCACTGAAATATTCAATAAATATGTGATGATTTTATGTAATTTCCAATTGACATGTATTAGAGAAAATTGGTGCACATTTTAATCCCAAAACCAATGTTAAACATGTGAATATCAATAACCACGCAATTATCAGAAAGTATGAGTATGCAGTCACAATTTCACCAAAATAAAATAATCGTAAATTAAAATTGATTTTGGTGGCAATGGCATTGAATGTAATTATTAATGGGGAAGAAAATAGAGGATTTCTCCTCTCTCTTCCTTACGTGTGCGGCCATGCACGGTTGGCCGCAAGAGTCGACGGGGAGGTGCACCTCGACGAGGGCTACGCAATGGCGGTGACGCAGCAGCCAAAGGTGGCCGGCGACGGCCGGGTGGAGGAGGATGGCCGCCGGCCTGTTGGAGGAGAAAGGGACAGCCGCGCGTGGATGCGCGGGTGTCTTGTTGCTGCAGCGCGCTGGGCACGCACGAGGCGTGCTAGGCACTGGTGGTGGTGCTAGAGCGGTCCCTTGCAGTGCCTGCAGGGCACGACTGTGAAGTGAAGCGCCTGCAGGCAGTGCGGAGAAGAGCTGCGAGCGTCTGCGGGCGCTTGGTGTGCAGTGCCTACGAGGTGCAGTGGCTGGGCACAGCACCTGCAGGCGTTGGCGCAGTGCAGCAGAGGTGGCGCTGGAGGGGGCACGCTACAGGCGGGAGTGCAGGAGGCATGCCTGTAGTGGGCGGTGCAGTGGAGAGGACGCTGGTGCGGGTGCGGCTGGTGGTTGTGTGCCTGCGGTGAGAGCTTGCAGTAGAGAAGGCGCGATGCCTGCGGGTGCCTGGTTGGAGGTGCAAGCGCTGGCGGTGTGCGCCTGCAGGCGGTGATGGTGCTGGAGCGGGTGCGCACCTACAGAGGAGGACGGTTGCGCGGTGGGCAGTAGGGCGTTGGAAAGTTTTGGCTGTGCTTGTGCCTGCAGAGGGCGAGGGTGCACAGTGAGGGCAGGTGGACTGCAAGCTGGTAGGGTGTTTGTGGTGGAGGGTACGCGGTGCACAGTGTAAGCACGATTGCACGGTTCCTTCCTTCCTTCCAATCCCCTCTACCTCTCCTCTATATTTCTTCTCTTCTGCCTCCCAAGGGATTTTCAAAATCCTTTTTCTAATTTTGGCCAGCGACGGTTTGCATTTGTTGAGGGATGTGTTGAGGGTGGCCGAAGGATGAGGAAGAAATGGAGTCGGTTGTTTGAAAGGGGAATTTACCCTCCCCTCCTTGTTCTTTCCCAATATTATTCCTGCAACATAAAATCATTACATATTAAGTTATAGAATGCTATAAAATAGATGTAAACTTAAATAATGATGTATGCAAACATTCTATAACTTAATGTAGTTATTAACAAACCTAAAAGGTAAGATTAAAGTTAACTTAGGCGTAACAATAGTCCATTAAAATGGACTCATCAGAGTTCACAAGACATGATAATGCAAGCCTACATGGCCATCATCTCCAATTATAAATTGTATTTTTGGTGTGCATTAGCATTTAATTAGCATGTAATTATTTTGAATCAAGAAATGGTGTGCATTTGAAGCCCAGGGAAAATCAAACACTATCCCCTAGTCTTTCTGACTTTGATGGTCAGATCTTTCTGTGCTCCAGGTTTGGCAGCGTAATGCTCTGTGTTTTGGTGAGCCCTTCAACAAGAATCCATCTGAAATGGAAATTATTTAACTAGCAAAGTTTAATGGAAGCAAATCTCAAGCCAGATGTCAGCTATTGCAAATGTGAGTTGAGATTAGAATAGAGATATTGCATATGTTGGAAAGTCGGATCCTGAAAGCAATAGGGAGCACTTGGGTGGATTTTATTTTTCTTCAACTAACAATTGAAAAGAGCTTCCTATTAATGAAATTACAATATGACATAAGAACGTAATCAAAATAGAGGCATCGCTTCCAACTCCCATCATTCCTGTGATCCACACCTACCTTCATTGAACACATGGGCAAAGATGCTTTCTGGTTGATTAGGAGAGAAAGCTTGGGGGTTCAAGGGTGATTATTTTAATCCAAGAAGAGTATAATCTTTTAGCTATCTTTTTGTTGTGGGAATGCAATATGATCATCTTCCATGAGTAACCATTACAAGGGGTGGAGGCTTGCCCTTTTTTGGTGAGCATTCAGTCATCCTAACCCCCTAGCCAAAAAGGAATTGAGAAATATGAAAATGATTGAACCTAATTTGGAACTTGGCATTTGAGGAAGGCCTTGTTCAAATTACAGCAGCATAACAGGCTTTGTGACCATTGTAAGTAGATTCAACTAATCAATGAGTATCAACTTATGGAAGGAGTAATATTTATTTCCGTATGATTTGTGATGCATGCTCTAGTGGTCATGCACAATAACATAACTTGTTCATTAGTAGCTATTCTCATCTAATTACTTTCTTCTTGTTCTTATTCTTCTTGCAATCAACCTTTTGATCAATGCTTGTCTTGGAATTATACTGATGCCAATCCTTGAACCTTATCGCAGAGGGAATGATTCAGAACTGAGGACATGCTTGCTTAATTATCTCCAGGGCATTCATTGCCATGCTTCCTCAATGGAGCCGTGCTTGTTCCGATAGAAGGACTCAACACTTTTGCTGGCATGTTGTATCATTGTGAATGCTCCATTGGTTGCTGAGACAAGAATAACAATACTTGGTGTGCTATCGATAATTGTTCAATTTGTCTTGGTGTGCTACCTAACCAATCACATTTGTTGACCATCTCCCTTTCCATATAGCATGGGCTTGGACCTTTCCAAGGGGACTGTTCGTAACAACCTCAAGGCAAGGGTTATCGAGCCTACAATGAGTAAAGTGAAGATTATACAGGTACAATACTTGCATATATAATGTAGTATCAATTTAATGATAGAATTCTACTAAAGATAGAAGTTATTGCATATATGGCACAGTCTGAACAATAGATTTATTGCAATTATGACAAAAGCCAACTCCCAATCACAACACAAGGAAGCGAGGCAGCAGATATAACAAGATAAGCTTCTTGAATTATTGGTCTTCAACTTTATTTTGAATTATTGGTCTTCACAAGGAGAATTTTGCATAGCTAAAGAGCATCTTGGGCTTCTAAATAGGGATGATGTGAAGCTCTAAAGAAGCATTGCAACATGGGATGGATGCCAAAGTTTTATGATTTTGTAGATGATTTTAGTTGGGTTGATGAAGTGCTTCATATGTCAAGTTCCTTGTATTTTTATTTTTTCTATATTTTTCTTTTCTTTTCTCTTGTATTACCCTTAAGAGGGGCATATGTACTTTGATGACCTGTGATGTCAATAAAAAAGACTTTGTACTCATGCTCCTATGTTTTGAGCTTGATAAAAAAATGTATTTCTTAGTAAAGAATAAAATTAAGTCGTATATATAGGCATCATTAAAGTGAATCAATAGTGGCAATTAAATGACAACAGAAAGTGCTATTAAAGTATATAATTAGTGATGATTTAGTGGCATAAGAAAGTGTCATTAAAGCAAATCAATAATGACGATTTATAGACATAAATAATTGTTGCTAAATAATATCAATAGAGAGAATCAAATTGCAAAAAAAGTGTCACTAAAGTAAATACATAGTGGCAATTTAGTGACAAAAAAAAGTCATTAAATGATGGATATAGCGACACTAATAACCTTAGTTAAATTGCCATTAATATAAATTAATAATGGAGAAATAGTGTCAAACAAATTGCCCCTGTAGAAGATCATTAGCAACATTATTTGCGACAATTAAAGTACCGCTAATACCATTGATTTAGCGACGATTGTACAATTGCAATTAACCTTTTAATGACGCCAACGAAGGCAGTAATTAAGCGGCAATTATTTTAAAAATCGCTAATTACATATAGAGGCAAATAAAAGAGCTATAGTGGCAAATATTAAATGCCGCTAAATGTTATTTTTTTGTAGCGAATTGTAGCATTAATATGCCTTTGTTTTGCAAACTTCCTTTATGAGTTTGTGTAGTTAGTGAAGTTTGTTTCCAAAAATTTCTATGGTAGTTCCTAGTGGTTCAAAATTCATGATATTTTCTCTGTCGTTAGTTTTTAAAGTAGGGCTATTTCAAATTTCATATCCAAATTTGTTATATAAAAAAAGATAAAATTTACACACTATTAATAGAACATGAAAATTTTGACTTATCGAATTTTTAATAAATTAATTGCAACAACAAATTGTGTGAAATTAGTAGCATAATTTTTCTTACCGAGTCTAGCTTCTAAGAAAGTTTTCATATTTTTCATAAGCAAGAAGGATTAAATAGTCCTTCTGACTTGCTTATCATACAAAATAAAAAAAATTAATACAATATTTTTAGAAATGCAAAAATATTTCTAAACTTATCTAATTCATGAGAGAACACAATCATATAACGTATCTAAGGATTCAACTCGACTTGCACTTTACTCAAAATAATGAGAATTTAATTCTGATGTGCTATTATTTTTACGAATTGAACGCGACACACGCTACTTGGTCCCAAGACTCGACAATCGGCGGGTCCTCCACGAAGAATTTCGTAATGGACCCAAGCCTTACATCCCTCCACCATTCATTCTTCAAATCGTAGAGTTTTTTCGACTCCTCCGCGTACCTCTTCGCCTAGTCCAACTACTGGGCCAACCTCCCAGTTCGGGTCGCCATGTCATTGTAAGCGATGTGCATACGCGCCAAATCCGTAACCACTGACACCAGGAGACTTCTCTCTTCGTGAAGTGCCATCTCATACACTTCACAGGTGGACAACTTCTCCACCTTGAAGACGTTCAATTGCTCCCGCACAGTGTCAGCGTCGAGAGAGACCCTCCGCAAGTGCTCCTTTAAGTCGGCTAGCCACTCTAGATGGCTATCGTATAAGCCATGGATGCATAACATTTCTCGATCGTGCTTCTCCATTGACTGCCGGTTGCACACCAACTCTCTCCTCCTAGCGGCCTCCAGCCATGCTGCCAAGTTATTAGCTTGCTCAGCACGGCAGACGGACTACTCTGCCCTTGCTCTAGTAGTGTCTGCCAGCACTATATATCGGTCCATCATGCAGAGGGCCCCTCCAACACTCTCCCCTCATTGACACGCTTGTTCGATCGGCCAATAGCCGACCCTCCTCAAGCGGAGCAACGAGTGCATGCCTCGGGAACGAGTTGTTTCTCGAGAATGAAGCTTCCCCCCCGATGGTCCCACCTGCAGGAACATCCCCATTACAACTTGAATAGCAGTACTATCAAGGTAAAAGCATTATAGGAGTGCGTGACGCTTACCACCGAGAGGCAGTACCTGTAAATGTTCTTCAGCGTTGTAGGGCCCGAAGGGAACAAACCCTACTGCACAACACGGTTGAACAATGACTACACCTTCACCTCAGTGTTGGCCATGGTATTGGCAGACATATCGAGCAAGAATTCGAGAGGAGGAGCTACCACATCCACCTCCTCCTCCCCCTCCGACAACGCCTCCGGTGTATCCTTTTCCTTAACGACTCACGAGGATTGAGTTCCCTTCAACCGGAGATGCCTCTTCTTATCGCGAGGTGAGGGAACTCCCCTAACCGACTGGTTACCTCCCGCCTTCGGGTGTGTAGCCGGTATCGTGAAGACGACATGGACTTCTAGGTGGTACCTCCTCCTCCTCCTCGACGTCCTTGATGATGGCTCCCAAGGTGGAGCTGACAACCTGATCAGTTATCCCTACTCCGCGAGGGGCGAGAACCACTAGGATTTGAGTCCCGGCAGAGGCCTGTCGGCAAACACTACTAGTAGCCAGAACCTCCTTGGTGGCCAGGTCGCCAGGCAAAATAGGAGGGGTGAAAATGACTTCGGATACCCTGGAGGTTCTCCTACCTAGTGAAGCCAAAATTGGTAGTACCCTCCACATCTGGGCTTCCGGGGGATGGTGAAATAGGGGGTTGAGGTGGTCGCTCACCCTCAGCCACCCTCTGGCGCTTGGACACTCAAATGAGGGTGGAGCAGAGCCAGAAGCGGGGGACCTTTTTTCACCCTCCCTGGAATAACTCCTGATCCCAAGAGCGGATGATTGATGTTTGCTCTTAAACGCGAAAGATAAGCCGTTAATTAATCGTTGTAGTTCGAGTTTCGCGTCTAATTGCAAAATCAAATAATAACGGAACTATGAATCAATTTTCGGTTTGAAATTTAGGTGAATTGCGGTCGAATCCTCAGGGAGGCGTATTAATGTCCTCTTTCGCTCGATTTTTGCTGAACACGTTTATTCTATTTTTAGGCTTTTCTCATTTAATCTCTTTTGCTATTTTCTTGATTAGGAAAGAAAGCAACAACAAAAACATAATTAAATTAAACTTTATAACTTTATTGCCTGCAATTACATTGCTACTCTGCTTGAAAGCAAAGACATATTTGGAAATAGAAATCGCAATTACAGCTTTAATATTGGTTGCCCAACTTATACAACAAATCGGTAAGAAACACAATAGGAAAGTAAGCACCATGGAAGGTGACGGAAGTGATGGTGATGAAGTAATTGGGAATGTGGTTTGTATGGAGATGATGATGCATTGTTAAGAAAGGGTTATGGGAGTGTGTTTAGTGCTAAGGTGGTTTGTCAAATACAAAGTGTGCGTGTAGTAAAGGTGGAGTTAGTGTTTGTTAAGTGCATGGATTAGTGATGTGGAAGTGGAACTCGACTAAGTATTGTAGGTGGAGATGGTGTGAGTGATAAAGGTGTCAAGGTGGTGACAATATGATGGCAAGTGGTCATTCATGTGAGAGGTTATGTGATGGTGGTGGTGTATGTGGTGGTGATAGTGATGTGGGTGATTAGGACAAGGAATATCTAGATGATAGTGATGGTTAGGACAAATGAGGATGGTTGGTGATTAGGACAATGGATGGCCGGTCTTAAGGTGGGTGTTGAGGTGGTGATGGATTAAGGTAATGGTTAGGACAATGGATTGGTCTTAAGATGGTGGTGATATGGTTGTTGCTAGGACAATGAAATGAGATGGTGGTCGGCCATTAGGATAAGGTGGCTATAGGAATGATTAGGCGGTATGGTCGGCCCTTAAGACAATGAACAATAAGGGTGGTGGTTGTTTGTTGGTGGAGGATAGGGACGTGGGTAATGGCTAGTTGGGGTGAAGATGGTGATGGTTATTGAGGTTGGCTAAATGGAGGATATGGGGTGGATGTGATGGTTGTGACTAGAAGGTAATGGGAGATGGTTAAGGTGGTGGATAAGGTGATTGGAGCCATGGATATGATGTGGAAATACTAGAGGATGGTCGGCCTTGAGGTGGTGGATATAGAGAGAGTGTTGGCTACGAGTTAAGGAGTGGAGTGAGGGAGGTGATGATGTGCTAATGGGGCTGGTCGTGATTCGATGATTGAGGTGGTCGTGATGAGAGTGAAGTGGAGGAGGTGTAGGTGGTGGTGATGATGATTAGGATGGAGATAGGGGACAATCAAATGGAGGAAGTGGTGGTGGTAGCCATGGACATAG
The DNA here is from genome assembly GCA_037157565.1 of Thalassia testudinum. Lineage (NCBI taxonomy): Eukaryota > Viridiplantae > Streptophyta > Magnoliopsida > Alismatales > Hydrocharitaceae > Thalassia > Thalassia testudinum. The sequence goes on from JAZHRO010000077.1 coordinate 82,959,814, forward strand.
TGGTGGATAGGAAGTGGATTGATGGAAGGCCGTGAGGTGGAGGTGTGATGAAGTTGTGGCTAGCCATGGACATGGTGGTGAATGTTAAATCGCTAGAGTCGAAGTTTGAAACTTGCGTCGTAGTATAGTTGAAAAGAGCGAAATCAACACTTAAAATTTATATTTCTCGAAGTTAGAGTCTGAGATCGTTCTCTGGGAGCAAAAATAAAATGACTTATTACTATCAAATCTTTCAGCGTGGCAACTAGAAGCAATAAATTTATTCTTTGATTTTGGGTTTCTAGTTTAAAAAAAGTAAAAAGAAAACTGAGTGTTCAAAAGATCAAGTTAATGTATACCTTAAAAGGGTTTTTGGAACCCTTAACACTTAGAAATCTACTTAGGGAAATTCAAAACTTGGCCTATCCACTCAGCACAGTACACCCTTAATGGGTTGACCCTCTGCGGGCTTCAACTTTCTGTCTCAATATATATATTTATATAAGTATAGAGTGGGCTTATAGAGTTGAATCTCAAGCCTTCGCTTATCTCTTCCTTCTCTTCTTAGCACACACTCTCCAATTCTCACTAACTCTTCTCTCTTCTTTTCTTTATTTACTCTCTCTTCACCAAAAAGAACCCAGCCCAATAAGCCCAAATGGGTCTACGTGTATGTGCATGTGCGTGATGGGTTTAGGGACCCGACCCCTTGCTAGTGGCCAGGAGGACAAGGGAGGCGAAACTTTAAATGGCGCTCAGAGAGATTGCATCCCCATAAGGTGGGACTTAAGATGAGGCGTGAATTTGAGAAGTAATTGAATTAAGGTGCACATGCTTATTGAAGACTAATTCGAACTAATTACAAGTTAAGCACCCAATTAAATTAATTAATCATGGATTAATGAAAATTTAAACATTAAAACTTGCTTCCACGAATTGCAATAAAACCCTTAAAGAGTCAAAATAATAAATATACCCTTCTTAGTTCAAGAAAGATTGTAAAGGTGGGCCCTAAAACTAAAGTAAGTCTTGCATATAGGTCCCTGGGCAATCTCCCTTTAGAGATTGTTCTTCAATGTCACGAGTCCATTGGGAGGGTGGTCGGAAAGGCAATCTGGTTGTTCGTTTGCTTCAACGAAGGGCAGGAAATGGTCGTCGGAGCTTCGGTGAGGAGATGGCGATGTTTGATGGTTGATCGGAGTGGCAGAGTGTAGCAGCTTCAGTCGCCAGAGCTGAGGAAGAAGACAATCTTTGACTATGTCTTGCAAGCACAAGACGTAGTCTTTCGACCTTTAGTTAGATTCAGAAGCTTCGGGGCGATGCCCCAAAGCAAAGCCCTAAGGCTATTGCGTGAGTGGGTGCATATGTGTGCGTAGCGAAGAAGCTTCGAAAAGCTTCTAATGGTGGTGGTGGTGGTGACGGGTGATAAAGGTGATAAAAATACAAATTAAACTATCCTAAACCTAAAGCTAACTATGGGGAGCAAAAACCCTAAACTAATTTGATGAAAGTGAGAGAGAGAACTTGTGCCGTTGGAAGGCCTTCAGCTGATGGAGGGAGGTGGTTGGAGCGATTGAAGGGGTTTCAGAGGCCAAAGCCTGAAACCCTGCTCAGTTGGTAGCAAGTAGCGATGACGAAGCATGGTGGAGCTTTAAGGTCCGTTAATGGCGTATGCTAGGGAAGAAGAAGGAGAAGAGATTTGCTGCACGATTTTGGACAAAGAAGATCAGAGAGGAGTTGCGAAGATTTATAGATGAGAGGCTGTGTGAATTGAGGCGAGGAATAGGCTCTAAAATGGTTGGTTTTTATTGGCAAGCTTGGAATAATCTTTGATTGAGAAATCCAACCTCCAAAGATGGAATTTCGAGCTGGAATCAATGCTAAGATGCTTGGCTTTGATCAAGGATCAATCCCACCAGATTTGGTGGGATTTGGTTGCCTGATTTAGGAGAATTAGAGCTCCAAAAGTCGCGCTAAACACTAAGAGATGAGCTTTGTCAAGCTGCTGGAGGTTGAAGATGGCTAACGTCACCATGATGTCAGCTTGGGACCATAATTAAGGAAATATGGACCAAATTAAAATAAATTCAAAAGTTAAGGAATATTATGCAAAGTAGGTGGAGATGTAGCCCAAATGGTCTCAACTTTCTAGGGTAACCTAATTTAGACCTAAGGAATCTAATGGTGACTTCAATTTTGGGTTTTGATGAAGTTTGATTGGTCAATTGCATTTTAACCCAAAATGTATTAATTGTTAACCTTGGTCTTTAACTTAGGTCAAATTGGGTTTGTTTTACAAAATTTATAATTTTAAACCTTAGAGATTATTTTTTAATGATTTTTAGAAGGTTTAGATTACATTTATTTTTATTAGAACCCCTTGAATTAAAGTGAGGCTGAAATTAAGATTTTTAAATACGAATTAGCTTGATTTATCTAAGAAACCCTAAATTAATCAGTCATACTTATTGGGAATTTAAGCTTAGTTGGCCTTCAAGTGAGTGTAGGTTTATCTTTTAGTTAATTTTCACTTGTAGTTTGCTATTAAACCAACATAATTAACCACTTTTAAAGTAATTCCTCTTTATTTAGCCATAGTTGAATTATACCCTTTCAATAGTTTAATTAGGTGAATTTCTACTAAGAAATTAGATAATTTGAGCTAGATATAGAGGATGATGGTGTTACCATCATACTCCCATGCCTACCATTTTCTAGTCCCTTAGCAAATACTTAGAGTTTAGCACAAATTTCAGCTTGAGGGTATTTTTGGCATTTCTACTCACATAACTTTTCTTCTCTTTAGATTTCTTGTGTAACTTATTAGTTAATGATCATAGTTAACACAACTTAAAATACAAAGCACTCTTATGCCTAGTACTTTGGACATTTCTTTCCTTAAGACACTGAAATTATCGGCTTCCTACTAAGCTAACTTTGCTTGACCTCTGATTTTTAAACACTAAGGCACAAGGTCTAGGTTGGCCTCAATTTCACTCCCGATTTCGTTACTGTTGAGGTTGGAACACGTGTAGTAAAGGTGAACTGAGTTACAGATCCTAAGTTTCTAAGTAATAACCTATTGGACCTAGACGACTACTCCCACATGAATTTGGCAACTTTTTAGCTTCCCGCCGAGGTCAACCTCAGGGTATATCTCCTCGAAAAGGACAAATAAAATCTAGCACCATTTTTTTTCTTTTTCTGATTTTTTTTTATGTGTGGTACAAGTGTGTGAGGCATTTGTTTGCCTTTTCGGGTGGTGAGGACAGACACATTGCTTACTAAGACTTATGCATGCAAGCTCCACTAAAATAAAAATTAAATATGTGCATCTTATTAGAGAAGTGGCTTTCCATCCTTTAAGGGCTGGCTTCCATAAAAGAGTTATTTTCTAACTCTACCTAAGTCCAATGTTTTATTAATTTTCAACTCAAGTTCTATAACTCAACTCGTGCATGTGATGGTGTGTTTCGGTTTCTCAATCTTCTAGACCAGGAGTGACAAGGAGATCCATTAAAACACACATGCCCCTTAGCCCAAAGATCAGGCTGATTAACTTAGTTGGATAATTTAAGCTAGGAGTGGCCCGACCAATTTATGGTTAAGGACTTAATGTCCTAATACTAGACTAGAGTACTTTGTTCCTTTCTTTAACCAGGTTAATAATTTTCACTAACTTATATGTTTTGCATTAAGCACAATTTATTCTTCCCTCCCCTCTTTTGGCTTTAATTGGTACATCATGGTTCACCATAAATTGTCTCCTCTTCCTTTTTCCTCTAATTATTATTATTATTTTTAATCTTTGAGACCATTTACCAAGATTTTTTTTTGCTCACTTTTGTGATACCCCCCCATGCCTAGCTCTTGCTATGTCCTCATTGCAAGGTTGGATGGGTTAGTCAATTAAGCTCAAATCACTTCTTTAGAACAAGAGTAGGGTGGGTGGAGTGGGTCTAAAATGGTTATATGTGGATGATTTCAAGCTCCAAATCATGAGAATTGGAGGTGGTCAGGGCTGTTCTAGGTGGAGAAGTGATCAAAGTTGAGTCATTTCACAAGTAGGTCCAAAGTGAATCAGGTTCTCTTTTTTGAATGACGGGTTGCCTCTTGTGAAGCGCTAAGTTTAAAGCCTTCAACCGGATGGAAGATGGTTAAATGTAGACGATTTCAAGCTCCAAAATTGGAGGTAGACTTAGCTGTTCTAAAGTATGGACCTTAAAGTGCAATAGGAGTGTTGTTTAAGAAGAATATGAAAGGTCTTAGGTTTTCTGAAAGTAATGGGTTGCCTCTCATTAAGTGCTAAGTTTAAGGCCTTCAGTCGGTCATAAGATGATCAAGCGAAAGGAGTAATCAGATTGTAGGAGTTTTGTAGAACAAGTACCTTGATGATTAACTTGGTTGGGCCAACAAGGTGCTTATTCAGATCGACTGGCTGATTATGCTGACAAAACCAATGAGTCTAGTGGGTTGAGCAATGTGGATCATTGAATGTGCAACCCACCAAGTGTAATTTGGTTCAAGAGGATTTGGAAATGAGAAGTGAGGATTTGGCTGCATAGGTTCAGCCAGTTTAGAGTAAGGGTCCTTAAAAGATAATGGATTAATGAAAAATATAGGAACCCTACTTATGGGATCAAAAATAATTAGCAGTTGACTATTAGTTTGATTAATGTCCCACTCATTGTCAAACTGAGGTGGAAAATCAGCTTCAGCCAGATTAGAATGAGATGATTTAGGATAAAAATGGATTCTGGTAGAGTAATGTGATAAAGACCGGTTGTTGAGAGGCTTAAGCAACCATTCCTGGGTGGCCTCTTGATCAGGTGATGCAACTGCTTTAAGGGAAGAAATTTGGGGTTCCAGATTAATGACCTCGGAGCCAGAGTCAAAGAACAAGTCATGGATATTGGGATCATAAATTGGTTCATGAACTTTTGGAAGCAAGGATTCTCCTAAATCGAAATAAGGTTCAAAATCATAATTAGGATAGGAGAATTCCATAATAGAATCTAAATCTAAATCTAGGAGTAGATCTGAAATAAGATAACCACCACATAAAGAATCAATACCCACAAAATTATCAAACTGAAATTGGTCTAACCTAGATTTTAAGGTTCGAGTCAAAAGGAATTTCATCATTTAGGGTTAACTCGAGTTCAAGAAATGTAGGGTAGATCCAATTTAAATCTCCAGATTTTTCTGATTCTATATCATACTTTGGTTCCAATTGTGATAAATCACTACACTCTTCCAAGGAATCCAGAGAAGTTTCATTATCAAAAATAGGCTCACAAAAGCTTGATATTTTGAATATGAGATTATATCTTCATTAAATTGAACCTTACTATCATCCCAAATAGGTTCATGTTTAGATTCTGGGTCAAGTGTAGGAATTGAGCCACTAGAATCTATTTCTAAATTCAACTCATTTGGGATTTCAGATGCATCCTCTTTAAAAATACGTGATTTAGGCTCAAAATTTTCCTCCTATTGAGGTAACTTTGGTTGTATCCCAAGGATGTCATCTAAGTCATCTAAAAATATCACAATTTTCTTTGGATTAGGTTTAGCTTCATAATCTAGGGAGAAAAATGTGTCCATGTCCCTATCTTGGTCATGATCCCGGTTCAATTGATCAGGTTGTACTTCTAGTTCAGCTAGGATTTTGAATCCTGATTCCTTTATTAGGTTGTCAGAATTAGGCTTAACATAGACCTTACCAAGATAAGGTGCGAGGATTGTACCCTTGAGGAAATTGGAATCAAAATCATCATAGGTGTTTTGAAATTCCGATTGAGTAGATCCAGCTTCAAAAATTTTGGCTGCTGGTTCGGTGCCAAAATCAAGGACACTTGTGATGGAATCCTTCCAACCCAATAGTTGATTTTCTATATTAGGTAATTCCTTATCAACAAAATTATCATTTGATTCTAATTGGGTTGGGGATCCAACATAGAAATCTCCATTTTGGAACCTGGGTTAAGGAAAATCCGATTTGTCCTTAAAATTACCCAAGATTCATAATCAAGGTCCAAGTAGGGGTCTGGGTATCTTTCATTAATCAAATCTTCCAATGGATATAACAAATCCCCAAGTTGTTTAAATAAATCTTGGTAATTTTCCCACAATTTTGGACTTAAAAAATATTGTAAACCTTCATTTCTATGAAACTTTTCGTAGCAATCATTTGATCTAAGAGGGTTTCCCGGGTTAAACTACATAGTATCTGGGTTACAATTATTTGGATGTGTTCATAATGAGGTTCATGACACTACCCTGGTCTTCGCTAAAAGGGGTTGAGGTTCTGAAAAATTCTTCTCTATGTCTAATAGCATCCTCAATCATTTGATCTTTTGTGCTCTTACGGGGTTCAGGGTTACTGGACATTTTCCTAATTTTCAGGTTGACTTCTAAGTATGGTGATCAAATCAAATCAAGTGATGGATCAAAAGATGGAGAATCGAGTTTAGGTTCAAAGTGAACATAAGAGATGTTGATTGGATCAAAAATCACACAAGTCGACCGGGGCTTGACCCCAAGAATTAAACTATAATGGAGACCTTAAGATGATTCTTAAAGACCTCCTTCTTGTGCATATACTACAGAAAAGATGAGAGGGATTTGATATGTATTGGACCCAATCAACACACCTAAAATAATTGGATGACTATGGTAGATTTGAGGTAGATGGACCTCTAAATTAAGAACTCACGTGCCCTGAGAATTACTTGGGTAGCCAAAAAAGGAGAGTCCCATAAAAACCCCTACATGATAAGGCATCCCCATGAGTTACAGGGTTTCCTCTACTCGACTTTCCTTGTCATTGCTGTTCCATGTAGACCAGAAACGTGTGAGTCAAGCCCTAAAGTCTACCAATTTTAGGCTTAGATGTGCTTGTGCCTTTGGTTATCACTTGATTTAGAGATAAGTTCACTTGTGAACTAATTTTAGGTTGATTGCTTCACAATGTGAACCAACTTTACCTAACCTATCCTATGGGTTCAAGGATGAAATTCAGGTTAACTCACTCAAACCACCCAATTTTATCCAACAAACAAGTATTTAGTGTCAAATTTTAAGGTTCAAGTGATCTTAGAACCTTGATTTTAGGGTTTAAGTTTTTAAATCAATTCAATCAAGGGCTTGGGTTGCACACAATGTAGGAGGGTATTTTTCTTTTAAAGTTTGCAACTGTGTGCTAATACTCCAAAAACCCTAATATTTCAACCTTGATTGGCTCTAGATGAAGTTTGATTTGATTCAAATTAAGTTGCACACTCGCACACAAACAAGAATGTAATTGTCCAAGTGTGCTAAGTAAATTAAGAACAAGTTCCTACTAGGTACAGGAATTAGGGTTTGTGTGTGTCTAATCAATCAACAATTCTTCACAAATGTAAGCACAAAAATAATCAAGAAAATCTTACCACAAATGATATTATCTAGTAGAATAAGGCAAGGTTACAATCCTAATCTCACTTTTTTTTATCTTTTTGAAGAAAGAGGGGTTAAGGAATAAAAGGGAGAAAGAACTACCTACCCTTGGAGTGGTTGTTCTATTGATGAAGTGGTTGGCCTGGTTGAAATGAAGCGGTAACTTAGCAGATCCGATCCTGCAAGAAGATCAACCACATCAAATGCAAGTGAGTTAGAAAAAAAATATTCACAAATAAAACAAAAGAGAATAAATACAAAATATACACAAAATAAAATGAAAAATATACACAATGATAGTGGTAAGCAAGTGTTGCTCCTCGACAACGGCACAAAAATGTTAAATTGCTAGAGTTGAAGTTTAAAACTTGCATCGTAGTTTAGTCGACAAGAGAAAAATCAACACTGTACTTAAAATTTATAGCTTAGAGTCCAAAGTCATTCTCTAGGAACAAAAATAAATTGCTACTTATCACTATTAAATATTTCAGCTCAGGAACTAGAAGCAATAAGTTCTTTGATTTTGGGTTTCTAGTTCAAAAAAAGTAAAATGAAAACCAAGTGTTCAAAAGATCAAGTTAATGCGTACCTTAAAAGGGTTTTTGGAACCATTAACACTTAGAAATCTCCTTAAGGTAATGCAAAACACGACCTATCCACTCGGCATAGTACACCCTTAATGGGTTGCCCCACTGCAGGCTTCACCTTTCTCTTGTAGGAACTACGAGGCACAAGCACACTAGAAGGGGGGATGAATAGTGTGATAAAAATAATATACAAATAAAAGCAAACCACAAAAATGAATACCAGATATATAGTGGTTCCTCTCACTTAGGTACTCCACTACCTAAATCTCCCGACTTAGGATTTTTAACCAAATTCCCTCAACTGGAGGGAATCAATTTATTAAAAATTGAGGTAATTAACGAGTTACTTCAACCCAATTACAACAATAAATAAGAACAAAAAAATTATAGGTGTAAGCAAGAAATTTAAAAGCTTACAACTAGAATCCTAAGTCTCAAATAATAATATAATTAGCAATGTTATAATAAAAACTAGCATGAAAATCAGTGCGCAAAGAAAATTGTAGAGTACTAAAGATTGCGTCAAAACACTTATTGCAATATCAGAGAAATTCTAGGAAGCTTTAGGCAACAAGTAATAGCTCCTTGAAACAAAAATAGAGAAAGAATGAGATCTGGAAGCAAGGGTGGTATATAATTCTTGTGTGTTATGAAAATGGTTCACAAAGTTCTTTTTATAGGCCACCAAACAACCCTACTATGCTCCTTAGCAGTTGGGGGCAAATTAAGAATGTTATGATTAAGATTAAACACAAAATATATAGCCGTTCAGATTTAGCGCAACGAATAGTTGGTACTGGTACTAAAGTTGTGATACTAGTACTAGCTGCTCACAGTTACTCAGTAGCCAGTACAAAAGAGTCTGGGTACCGGTACTTAGTGCTTCTAGTTGAGTACCAACTAAGTCACCAGTTATTAATACTTATCATGAGTACTGGTACTTGTGACTGACAGGTTCGAGACATACCAGGCATTGTGATCTTCATGTACCGGTACTCATTATGGGTATGATACTTGTCAGATCCAGGCACGAACTGATTCCACAAACTGTGAGCATCAGATACCGGTACTCATGATAAGTATTGGTACTTATTGTTCACAGTTTGAGATAGAGGCTCAAACCTATGCCCTGCAAGTACCGGTACTGATGAACAATACCGATACTTGCTACAAGTACCTTGAATTAGCAACTTAGATCAAATTTTAGCACTTTTCAAATCCAATGTTGACTCCCATTATCACAACCTGTGAGATCCGCAAATGTGGGGAAATGGGGGTTACTCTAGCTACAGCTGATAAATGATGACTGTGCCCATCCATAGAGGACACTTACACGTAAAAGAAAGCTCTCTTATACTCTGTAACAGTAACATAGTGAGATTTGAGAGTCACCACACTCTCCCAAGATGTATACCATTTTAAGTGGAATTGGGTGATCAAACTTTTTGTTTCTTATGTGTGATTGCTTGATCCGAGGCACCAACTCCTATTTTGAACCCAAATAGGGTCCATTTAAGTAGATCATATTTCAGAAAAATAGTAACTATTAGGAAGAATATCAAGTAGAATTCTTTACATGAGAGGCTTATTTATGGGAGATCAATCTAAATGCCAAACTTTTCTTATTAATTAGTCATTTGTTCATTTAACATGCATGTTTGTCTTGCCATGTTCGTTTAAAAGGAAATTCTAAGTAGATTTCATAGAAATTCTTATAAGGAGCCCATACTATAGGATAGTTGATCTCTCTTCTAGTAGGTAGATGAATTTATGTAATTTTCCCATAAATATTATAGGATGTGTCATAAAGCAACTATTGATTTCAAGAATTAGTCTCTTTCACAATTAATCAAGTCACTAACCAGAAAAGGAAGAACTAAATTAGCATTCTTAGGGAAATTAAGAAAGTGCATGTTTGGAAACCAAATATCCTACAAATGTTAGGGGGTTGAGAATTTTTAATTTTCCAACAATAACTAACGAATAGCCAATGTCTTATTGAGTAGATACTCTTCCAAAACATAGAGTGATAAAGATCATGTCTTGGCTTCCTAAAAATCACATTCTTTGAAATATAAACCCTTAATAATTTTATATAACACGGAGCTTTCAAGTTGAACCATCCTCCAACTATATTCTACGAGAATGGTCACTGTTACTGATATGGCAGTTTCTAATTCCAGGGCTCCCAATTTTTATGAAAAATTAACTCTATTCTATGAAATTGTATGAATTTTCCTGGAATTGGTAGTATCCTTCCTTTAGAATTGTTTCATAATTTCGTCTATCTCGTCACTGTCAGGTTAAGCAAGAAGGCATGCAGATGACATATATATGTGATAGAATAAAGAGTAGATTTTATTAAAAGGACTACGACTAATTTATACAAAAGTTCACGTAAAAGTTCTCAAGCTATTCAAAATGCAAATATCATTGGAGAAATTCAAATATCATGTATAATATTTTCTTATATATGATATTCAATTCTCACTATTGATATTTAATACAAAACTAAACATCACTAATGGTATTTAGTTCCAAAGGAAGTTTGTAAACTTTTGTATGTATTTTTTTGTTAACATATGCTGCACAATTAAATGTTAATGTGATATTTAATTTTTAATGGGGACATGTAAATATCACCGATGATATTTGAGGTGGATGACATTTAATTTTAGAGGAAAACATGTACATTGTTGTATTAATATAAATCTATGCTTATTAAAATTATTTTATCTACTTAAGTCAAAGAATTTGGCTTTCTATTTGTTTTTTTTTTTTCTTTGTTGGTTTTTCTTCCCGAAAGAACTCCCATAAATTTAAAATTTTTTGTATCTACTAATTAACATCCAAACAATCACTATTTTGTAGTTCTTGATACTAAGAGAAGCAACCAAGTAGAGATCATCTTTGAATATTGTTTAGCATACGAGATAATGTGGGAAATCCCATGTTCAGGAAGCTATCATCCCGGGATTGTTTGGCTTCTTTAACATTTTCCGAATTTCACCTTCACCATAGAATTTGAATCGTAAGATACCTTAGCACACTATCCTCTCACAAACTTTAGCTTCACCTATATTTTTAACAAACACCATAAGATAACTGCAACTTATCCCATGTCAACCGAACAAGTGTCATTATCCTACAATGTTTGCTTTTTTTCGCAATCCAATAAAATTTATTGCACTTTCCTCATCCTACTCACAGACCCTACCTAAGGCATGCAACTTTACACCTATCCATCCGCCACCCCCACCCCACCCCCCGCAAGTACACACACAGATGGCACAACCAAAGAAAATGCAACGATTGAAACATTAGAAGATGTCTCTAGATTTCTCAAAAATTGTGGGAACTTAGGCCTTATTTGGATGCAAATTTTCAAGGAATATATTCCTACGCGGCAACATTATGTGATTTATTTCAATCCTCTCAATTCATATCACATCACTATCAAACCTCTATTAATCACACATCTCATCTATCTGGCACTTACCCACCACATCTATCCTCTACTCCTCATTAAATAAAATAATATTATATCTTACGACACATCAATTCACTTAACAAACCTATCGTACTCAAATCAACCTCTTACCATTACTTCCAACCAAACGCTACCAGTTCAAATTTTACCGAACATTTCCCACCGACAAACCTTCCAAACACAGCCTTGGTTTTGTTTGCTCGACTAACACACTTTCGGCCCGCAGGAGATTTCACGCTCGACTTTAGAGACATTTGAAAGATCTTCGTAATTGTAAAACTCAACTTGGTTAATACCTTTCTTTCTTTTCTATTTGAAACTGTTTCCCCACTAATTATACTTTTGCAACCCAAAAGAAAGGAAAATGGTAGACATCCTACTTTACCTTTGGACCTTACTTTTTTCACTAATTGAAACTTTAGGACAAGTGATTGAAATTATTAACGGAAAGCCAGAGAAATATGTCATGTTGGTGCTTAGTATCTGAAGAAACGCCACTTGCCGTCCCTAAATTAAAGAAGACACCGAGACTTCATTAAGCAACCAAGTTAAAGATCCCGAGCAAAAGATGAAGATAAAGCTATGATTATATTAGTGTCTCCACAGTCCAACTATAAATGGCCAACTTGTGCCATTTTAATAATTAAGGATCGATGTAAACCAATCGTAGATCGATAGGTAGAAAGTAAACAAAGTGTGAAGGAGAACCTAAAGAAACATTCCAAGAGCATGAATCCGCAAGACTATCAAATTAAAAGGGTGCCAAAACTATGTTTTTTGTGTTCTGGTATCTAATTCTTGGATATTGGGAAAAATAAACCAGCGAGTGAGAATATCTATTATATGTAATTTAGGTCCATAACACACAAAGTAAACCATAGGTGCATATAATTTAGGATCATAAGTGTCCCTTAGTTTACCTTTTCAGAAGATCTTTAGGCTTAGTTTGCGGTATGAATTAGCCCCTCTTTCTAGCGGTTAACCCAACCATATGTTGCCTCTAAAACTTGAGATAAGCTAATCCAAGATTGATGATTGATTGAGATAACCTCCCTTCCTAACCCATGTTCTCTCCTCCATCGAAACACATCATTCCCATCCTATCCATTCCCTCTCCTTTTCTTTCCTCATGTTTGGTGGATTGATATATTTCGATCAATAAATATTCTAATATAATTAGTGTATAATTAAATAGTTAACTTTATTTTAACATGTACTTAAACCATAATGATCTATCTAACCTAACAAATAATTATATTTTTACTACTATAAACTAATTAGTGACTATTATAGTATATACTTCTTAATTACTAGCATATAATCATAACATTATATTGTAATTACCATTAGAATGTAATTACTATTACAATGTAATTAGCATTTATAATGTAAGATAATTACTTTACAATAATAACAAAAACTATTATTTTGTTATCAAATTAGTTTGTAATAATTAATATATTATTGGGCATTTTGTTTAACAACTATTTTAATATAGCTACTACATAAGTATAGTATTAATCTATTTATAATTTCAATGTATAATTAAATCATATTGTTATTACTATAAATTAATCACTAACTAATGAAATTAATACGTGCTTTCTAATTAGCAAATAATCATAACATCATAATTTAATTACCACTGTAACATAATTACCAATTACAATATATATAAGATAATTAGTATTTAATAAATAAAATAATTACAACTTCATTACATTAATATAGACTATAATACAATTTGTCACATGATATTTAGTTCTAATGTAAATTATCACTAGTGATATTTTAAATATCACTCATGATATTATATAAAAAATCATTCATCAATAGATTTATATTAAATTTATTTAATATAGAAAGATAATTTACCAACTAATATATTTATCATTCCAAGGGCAAATATATCTTTTATCACCTTAACCTTCCCTTTAATCCTGAAAACTAAGTAAATACCCCTTTTTTACATCATGCATGAGTTAATCCTCATTCCTAACTCTTATTCATTAAACACAAATAATGCTTAAGCCACCTTCCTAAGTAAACAACAATAGAGGTTATCCCCTATTGTAAAGATGCTAACTTGGGCTAGCTAACCCGAATTGTAAGGTAAGGCCTAGTTTACGTTAGAGGTTAACCCCCAAAAAATGAGGGTGTTAACCCCCATTTATTATAGGGGTCAACCCAACCCCACTTTGCCTCTAAAATCAAAAATTGATGGTAGGTTGAGATAATCCTCATTCTCAACCCATGTTTTCTCCATTCTCATGCCAACACATCATTTCCATCTTACCTTTCTCTCCTCATTTTTGATGGGTTGACAAATTTTGCTTAATAACCATTTTAATGTAATTAGTGCATAATTAAATAGTTAAGTAATTTGTTTCAACATATACTTAAACCATAATGATTTATCCAACCTAACAAATAATATAAAATAATTAGCCACTACTATAATTAATATATATTTCTTATTTAGCATATAATTATTGCATTATAGCATAATTACTATTACAATGTAATTAGCATTTGCAATGTAAGATAATGACTTTATAATAATTACAAAAACTATTACTTCTTTATTAAATTATTTTACAATAATCAATATATTATTGGGTACAAATTTCTTTTAACAATTATTAATCTATTTATAATTTAGCTCGTAGTTAGGGCATAATGATATATCCTTATTAACAAATAATCATAACATTATAACTTAATTACTACTATAAGATAATTATCAATTGTAACATAAGATAATTAGTATTTGATAAATAAAATCATTACAACTTATTCGTTACATCAATATAGATTATAATGCAATTTGTCACATGATATTTGGTTCTGAACTAAAATATCACTGGTGACATGTGGTTCTAAATTGAAATATCACCAGTAATATTTGCTTTTGACCAATAATATTATATAAAAAATAATTCATTAATGGATTTATATTATATTTATTTGATATAAAAAATAATTCACAAACTAATATATTTATCATCCCAAGAGTAAACATATTTTTTTGGCACCTCAACTCCCATTCTAACCTCCAGAACAAAGTAAATATCCTTCTAACACATCACAAGTCAGTCCCCATTCACTAAACACAATATAGGGGTTAACCTCCCTTCTTAAGAAAATACAAACAGGGGTTATCTCCTATTGTAAAGATGCCAACATGGATTAGCTAACCAAGATCGTAAACTAGGCCTAAGATCATAGGATTGATACTTTTTAATAAATATTATTTAGACTTATTCATATGCTAGGTCGGGCTGACTAGACCAAACATTTAAGACCCTTGTCCTTAGGCCAAGCCAATCTAGAGTTGAAGTTCATAGCCTTAGGCCCAACCTATCCTACGAGGGTTAATGGCTAATTAATTTCAAAATAAAATTTTATCTAAAGTAAGCCATCCTTATGAGCCTTGCTAAAATTTCTATTATCAATGTTTATTCTTTCTTGGTAAAATTTAATAATAAAAGAAATAAAAACATACAATAATCATATATATATATATATATAATTAAACGCATAATCATATAAATGTTAATGACATTCATATGCATAATCAAAATGTTAACGGCAAACTTGGAGTTGGGGAGGGCCAAAGAGCTAGCAGAGGAGGGCTTGATTGGTGATGGAGGGGAGGGGGTTCAACAATGACTAATTGCTTGATCTAGTAAGCACATGGTATTCACACATCACCTTAAATCTAGTCCCTTATCAATTCCTAGATTGTTATATCATATAGAGATCCTCTATCACATTCTAAAAGGATATGTGGCAAGAAATCTTATCAACTGATAACTTATCTTACTACCCATAATTATCTCATCAACCATGTCATTGTAGCATGCTTATCTGGGCAAGTGACAAGCTTTATTGTTGGTTGACAACTTATCTCATCCTCTTTATGCTACTTGGAATGTTTTACCTCTTATCCTATAAATCTTAATCTAATATATGATTTCCATGGGGTTTGGGGGAAGGAATGGCATTACATCATAAACAAGACGCCAAGTAGTAGGTTAGAAAGCATCGAGAATTACTACTTGTTGACTTAAGTTTAAGCATTTTGGACAATTGCTTGGAGTCCATTGGCACAAATTCAACATGTTATCAAGGCCTATTTTTCTCAATTGAATTTGAGTATAATCCTGGGTCATTACAAATGGTACTAAAAGTTGAACTCACTCTACTAGGAGGTGAGCTACATAGGGGAGAAAGGTGTTGGGAAAGTGCGCACACTCGGCGACCGAGGTGCTTTCGGATATCTGGAGGTGGTGTCAGACGTTTGGTTGCAATCCTAGATGGTCGGGAGCGGTGTCAGACATTTGGCTACACCCTCAAACGGCCGTGAGAGGTAGCAAACAATGGGAGGAGAAGCAGGAGCGCTAGGCAGGTTCCTTCATGAATTTAAGACATCTGGGACTCACCCCAAATGTTTGATATCAATCAGTGCACGTGTCTGTTGCAGGCAGGTGGTCAGTCTAGCCAAACCAACCCGCATGGTCTGGATCAGGTGAACCAGGATGAGTGTTTGGGTCGGTTCAGGGTCCAAACGAGGTCTGAATCTCCTAAACAAGGTATCGTTGGAAAGCTCGTAGGATTTACTACATTTTAGCATTGTTTCCACACTATTTTGAGCTTGTTTATGTACTGAAATGTCTGACAACGAGGTTGATGCCCTGTATGACCGTTAAATTGGTGTAGGCCTCTAGTCCGTAATTCACACGGGACTTGCAGAGGTGTTGGGATCCACCGTTTGTGCCCCCATATCACCCATACCCCTTGGTAGAGTGGTCTTTCCTTATTCCTTTTCAGTGATTCGAATTATGCGAATGTTAAAACTAGAGATTTCTGTTTGAACCCTAAGTCATGAAATAAACCCTATGATTAAGAATGATGTATGTGTACATTCAGCATATGAGCCTCACTTGACGTAGCTTAAATATGCATGATGAACATTCCACCTTGTGAGAAAATGGTAACTCAAATGATGTGGTTAAATGCTTTTACTGTTATATTACGAACTGCCTATTTCCATGCTTGAAAGCTGAATGTGAATAGAGATACATGCAACTTGTGGTGTGAGACAAGTCTTTTGAATGAACCCTATGGGGAACTAGAAAAGTAGCTAAACTGCTGTGACATGGAAACTCTGATGGAATAACTCACCTATACAGGAATGATGGTTGGTTGGACTTAGGTACAGAAAATGAGCTAGCCCTCGTGTACGTGGTACCGAGGAGAGCTACTGTCACTTTTGCATAAGGAGAGAGCTAACCTCCCCTTGGGCTATGACCTGGGATAGGAATGTCTTCCTACACCGACTCTTGTTGGGCCCATTAAGCAAACCCGGATAGTCAGGCGAGGGTATGTAGACTGGTGAGGGGTGTGGCCACTGTTCTATTCTGTGCTGTACGTTAGAGCGTACCCACTAGCAGAAAGGACTAACCGCGTACCAGTGCGGGATAGCTACCCGTGTGTCTATTGTGCATGCCGTAGTCACCGCTACGTCGCAACCGTGACCCTGGGGTGGTAGACAGGGTGTAGGACTACCAGGGGTAGTCTCCTCACCAGGAGAGTGCCATGTGTGATTCCTGCATCGCGGGAAAACTGCAACAAGATCATTCCTGTAGGGAACATGTGAATCAAGTGGTGACATGGACCTTTACTAGAATTCCTAAATACTAAACAACTAGTGATTATGAATAGAAATTGACGTAAACTGTATGAATAACTAAAACTGCATAAATGTGTTACTGCTTTTAACAGTTAAATGCATTAAATGTTCTTAAGTTGCCACTCTACTCAGCGTTTAGCTGACATCTGCTTCTTATCTTTAGGTCAGCGAGGTAGCAGCCAATACCACCGGCTACGGAGGGTGCTGGGCCTAATCGAGCCCAACCTTAGTCAGTTTTCAGCTACTGTCTTTGTGGTACTTTTCTTTCTTCATGTTGGAACTAGTAGGCCCATTTTCTGCCTTTCAATTTCAGTTGTGATGGCTATGTTGTGAACTCTGTTTTTCTCCTATGACATGATGTCTACTTCAGATTATTGTGCTACTTTCCATCTTTCATTAAATGCTTAGATACGGTACATGTGTAGAATGTTATATATATATTTGATCTATTTCTCGATGGACGATTGGGTCTTGGGATTAGTCAAGGTGAACCATTCCTGGGTTCTATGAGGAACCGGGTTCAGGTCATAACAGGAGGTGTCTTGTAGAGTAATTAGTAAGGTATGTCACCATTGAAACTCGTTGACATTAATTATGGTGACCGTTGTAGTTAATGCATTCCAGAAGTGAAGAGGCATGGAGCTTTGATAAAGCAAGGCAAGAATGAGTTCAATCATATGCCTATTTTTCCTTTCTACAACCTCATTTTTCTAAGGTGTATAAGGCATAAAAATGCGATGGGCATGGAGCCAATTACGCAATTTTTTATTTTGCCCTCCCTAGTCAGGGTGTACTTGATTGGGAGATTTTCGCTTGAAGAAATAATATTAGTGATGAGAACCTCATCATGAGTCCTGACTAACTTATTTTGACCTAAGAAAGTGAACAAAAGCTCCTGCATAACCAAAAGGAAGGCCTAACTCAAGGGATCACTAATACGGAAAGACAACATGAAACAAAGGGTAAAACTGTAATTTTACCATTACAGTACATCAACGGGATTTCTCAGTGTCTAGACATAGGTCAATTGGACTTAATAAGAGAAAACGTGGGATGGTTCAGTCAGAAAAGGGTTATTGTGAAATTTAAGAATTAAATGACATTCTGTAACCCTAAAACAAACCCACTTAATTTCACAAGGTTCTAGTCAAGATAAAAATCAACTAAACCCTCTAAAATTCATGGAAAAATATCCTCTGGGGTTTAAAACCTTCAATTTGGCCTTTGGAACCTGTTTTGACCTAGATTGGGGTCCAAGCTTAATATTTGACCTAATTTGGGTTTTATGCAAAATTTCCAGTCAAACGTAGTCAAACCTAAAATCCAACTTTACCAATGGATTCCTTAGGTCAAAATTAGGTTTTTACCAAAATTTGGACATAAGGGAAGGTCATCTTGACCTACTTTGCAAAATAGTCCACCCAATTACATTCTAACCCCTAACTTTTGAAAACTCTTGCAAAAACCCCCTCAACTTGTTCGTCACTTTTAGCATTCTGGCCCCTCTACCATTGCAGCAGAAGACCCATACCTCTAGCGAAGTTTCGAGGAGGATTTCTCCTCGTTTCCCTAGGGAGCTGCTCTCAGATTTGAAAGGGGGGTTCTCTGATAAGTCCCCTACCGCCTGAGTAGCTTCCCATACCCTAATTCGCCCCATACCTCTCGTGTGAATGCTCGAGAGGTCTGGGTATCGTACCTGCAGCGACCTCTGGTGAGGATTTTGCTCGCCTTCCAAGCGTCTGACTCTCCGCCTATGCCTATAAATGAAGCTCCAGGTCCAGCCGCTTCTTCCAGGCTTGTTTTGGCCTGAGATACCCTCTTGATGAGAACCTCATCATGAACCCTAACTGGCACATTTTAACCTAATAAAGTAAACAAAAGCTCCTACATAACCTAAAGGAAGGCCTAAATAAGGGAATTGTTAATCTGAGAATAAAACATTATACAAGGAGTAAAACTGTAATTTTACCATTGCAGTGCATGAATGGGATTTCTATGGGTCTAGACATAGGTCAAGTGAACCTAATAAAGGAAAAAGTAGGATGGTTTGGTCAAAAAAGGGTTATGACAAAATCTGGGAATTAAATGACATTCTTTAACCCTATAACAAACCCACTTTAATTCATAAGGTTCCAGGTAAGATAAAAATTCACTAAATTCTCTAAAATTCATGAAAAAATATCCTCTAGGGTTTATAACCTTCAATTTGGCCGTTGGAACCTATTTTGACCTAGATTGAGGACCATACCCAATTTTTGACCTAATTTGGATTTTTATGAAAAATGTCTAGTCAAACGTGGTAAAACCTAAAATCTAACTTCACTATTGGATTCCTTAGGTCCAAATTAGGTTGATACCAAAGTTTGGACCTAAGGAAAGGTCATCTTGACCCACTTTGCAATTTAGTCCTCAAAATTACTTTCAAACCCTCAACTTTTTGAAACTCTTACAAATGCTCCCCTAGCTTTCCCGTTGTTTTCTTCAATCCGGTCCTTCTGCCACCCACTGCGCAGGCCATACCTCCGGCGACTTTGCGCGGAGGATGGTGCCGCGCATGCATGGGGAGCCGACCCCAAATTTGAAAGGAAGACTCTCTGCGGTGCCCCCTACTGCATGGATCGGCTCCCATGCCCTGTCGATTGCCATACATCTTGTGCGAACGCACGAGAGGTATGAGTCTCCGTTTGCCACAACTCCGGCGAGATTTTTCTCATCGCTTTTGTGCACCTCCCGGCCAGCTCTTGCCTATTTAAGGAGCAGCACTCCTCACCGCATCCTTCAAGCTTCGTTTGGCCTGAGATCCCCCCTCCTATTCGTCTCCCACCAACTTCGGCCAACTGCCAGAGCTTCCGGTGACTCTCCCTTTCCTCTCTCGTTGCTCTGCCACAGTACCAGTGGCAGAGCTACCTCCGCCGTCTTCCGCCGCGCCACGCCGTACCAGCGGGCGCTTTCCAGCCCCTCTTCCTCGTCGCCATCCTCTCCCCCTGGCACCTTCATCTCCGACGATGGCAGCACCGGCTGTTCACCACCTCCGCATCCCCTTCTTCACTCTAGACTCACAGCTAAGTCCCTCTCATCCTCCTATTTATTTCCCCTCTGCCAATTTGTTATTTCGATCCCTCGACCACCGCAGACCACCACCATCTCCTCCACCTTTGGCAGATCACCGGTGAGGTGTCTCCGTCACCTCCCCACACCCATCCACCTCGCCAGACCCCTCAGAAGCATCACCTCCACCCACTGATCATCTTGAGACCCTCCACTGACCACGCCACCCACTGAAACCCTTCCCTGAACATACCCACCTGCATGCACACAGTGTGCCCTAGGCACACATGCACAGGCGACATCACGCCACGCTGACCCTCGAGTTATCTTTGCCGTGCTCTGGCGAAGCTCACCGAGCGTTCTGACAAGGCCGCAAGGCCGTATTCGTGGTTTCAGGTCCCGAGCTTCCGCTGCCATTGACGTTGAGCTTGGAGCAAGCTCGCAAGTAGCTTCAGGCCCTTCCAGCTCCAGGAGACGAGCCCAGGTTGCGCAGAAGACTTCCGGGCACAGCTCCAGGTCTTCAATTGGCGCTTGAAGCCTTTGCTGGAGTGGCGATTTCTCGCGCTTGCTGCTGCCAGGCATGCGACAAGGAGGTGGGAACTTTAGTCCCACCTCGGGCGTTTGTGAGCGCCCCATAGGGCATAAATTGTAAAAGTGACCCAAGCTTATAGCCTTAGTCACACGGGGTGAGGTCCCTCTCACCCGCTCACCCGGCCTCGTCTGCGACCACCTCCCGTGGACTTGGTCCGACCCGTTTACCTAAGCCTAGCACACCTCGTCCACCACCGCACACCGGTGGGCCTGGTCCCAGGCGCGTTAACCCGACCCGTATACCCGAGCAAGCTCTGGGAGAGCGAACCCTGGAGTGAAATAGAGAGAGAGACGCGGGGAGGGTAGGAGCTAGGTTTTGCCTAACCATGCTTATGCAGGGAAGCTGAAGAAGAAGGAGGAAGAGGAAGCAAAAGAAGAGAAGAAGAAGCGGCCAAGGACTTAGCCGCACAGAGGAGCAGAAGCTGAAGAAGAGGAAGAAAGGACGAAGGAGCAGGAGTTGAAGCAGAAGAAGAGGAAGAGGAGAAGCCAACTGAAGAAGGAGAAGGCAGAGACAGAGCCAAAGGGAAAAGAAGAAAAGAAGAGGAGGGAGCTGCCGCAAAGAGGAAGGCCAAGCAGAAGAAGAGAAAGAAGAGAAAAAGAAGAAGCCAAGGAGAAGAAGTAGCAGCAGCAGCAGCTAAAGAGAAAGGAAGAAGAAGGAGAGCACATGCACTGTAGCAAGTGGCTACTTAAGGCGTCTGATCTCCAAAATCAGACGTCTGAAGATAGAAAGAAGAAGAGAAAGAAGAAAGAGAGAAGAAAAGAAAAGACAAGACTATTTTTATTTCCTCTCTCTAATTTTTTTTTTGTAAAATAGTGTATTATTGTAAATTGTGACTTTCCATGCTTCTAAAATCAAGCTTGCTCCTTGAGTTCGACCTCGGAGAACTTTCAAGTAATAAAATCTAAATCAAATTGTAACCGTCACCAGTTTTTGGTGCCGTTGCTGGGGAGCAACGAGCATTTTTGAAGCTTCAAAATTACAATTTCTGATTTTATACTGACTTGATCTCTCTTTTTGTTGTGCAGGAAAGGCAAGAAAGAACAAGCAGTCGCACAACAACCACCCCAGAGGATAGGTAACCTTCAACCCTCTCTCTTAAGCCCCTTACATTCTAAAGAGGAAAAAAAGAAAAGAAGAATCAATCTAGGGCTACCTGTCTTGCGTACTTAGTAATTCACAGAGTTGCCTGATTTTGAGTTTCAACACACTTTAACTGCATATCCACTTGAGGTAACTAGGGCTAAAACCTTCTTGCTTGAGCCCTAGTTACCCTTTTCTGAGGAAACTAATTGGACCAACTAGAGCCAACCTAGGGTTCCAAGCTAGGGTTTTAGAGACACATCTTTTAAACAAAGAACTGAAAATTCCAAAAGGAGGTGTGCCTAAACCATTGTTTGAAAAGACCTATTTAAGAGAAACCTTAAGCAATCCAGCTCTTAATTTACTTGAACACTAAAGGAAAGGACCTAAGAAGTCCTCACAGGAACAAAGAGGTGAAGTTGATCCTTTGGATCAACCAACCTTTAAATTAGGTCATTTTTTCACACAAAAGGTTTAAAGTTCAAATGAAACCCTAAGCACCTTGATCTTAATTAAAAGTGGTAGACTTAAGAGGTCAAGGTCTCCATTCTGATCTACCTGGAATCTCAGTGACAAGAGAGGTCAGGTGGGGGAAACCCTGTAACCCGTGGGGGCGTTCTACCATGTAGGGATCTTCACAGGACTCACCCTCTCTAGCTGCCTAGGTAATTCTCAGGTGGACGACCTTTTGATCAAGGGGTATCATCCGCCCTGAACCTCTATAGTCACCCAACATATTTTGGGTGTCTTGATTGGGTCCAACACATTCTAACCTCATCCAGTCCATCAGTGAATGTTTGGTAGGAGGTCCTTGAAACCTCCTTTAGAAATCCACCCTCCCCAAGGCCAAGCCTCGGCACCCTTGTTTGTGTAACAACCACTCCACATAGACCTCTCTTCCGATTTTGAACCTAGTTCCCCTTCTTCTTCCATCATGGCTCAGCCTGTTGAAGAAGAGAATAATCTTGAGCACCAGCTCCAGCATCTTAATGACCTCTTCCAGAATTTCATGAACCCACCGCAATGCCCTATGATGCGAGATCACTATAATCCCGCTGCAGTGGCAATTGAGCCTCGAGTTAGAATCCTGATTGGAAGACCTGATTTTGAATTGAAACCCAATATGATTCATGCCATACCTAAATTCTATGGGCTTAACTCTGAAGATCCCTTCCAGCATATCAAATAGCTCAAGCATCTGGCCCAGACCTTCGGGTTAGATGCATAAAATCGGGATATCTTACTCATGAAGATGTTCTCTTTCTCCCTTATGGACAAGGCGGCTCATTGGTATCAGATACAGACCCGTCTGATTAACACCTGGGAAGAACTTCAGTCCGAGTTTTCGAAGTTCTTTCCCGTTGGTCGGACAAATGCCTTGTGCCATCAGATTACTCACTTCACACAGCAAACCGGAGAACCTCTTCATGAGGCATGGGATTGATTCCAGGATCTCATGAGAAAATGCCCCCATCATGGAGTTCCTAAATGGGAACAAGTCTAGTCTTTTTACCAGGGACTCCGTGAAGATATTAGATTGTTCGTAAATGCTACTTGCGGAGGGAATATCATGAGTCAACATGAAGACACTGTGTGGGAGATTCTTGAGAATATGTGCGAGAACTCCGTCAACAATGACTCCATGGGATTATTCGACCGGACGAATACCCACGTAGCGACGAATCTTAAGGGAGCACATGAGATGCAGGGCTTGTCCACATCCGTCGACTTAGAACTAATGGCCAGTCGATTGGACAAGGTCTTTATTATCGAGAAGAAGGTGGATGAGCTGACTCAGCACTTGCAGCGAGCCACCTCTGCACAAAACTCCTTTGCACAGCCACCTCCTGGAAGGGAAACTGTGCAAAACATCTTCCACCGATCTTCTCCTGGGATGGACCCGTATCCACCCCCATTTGACTCTAGGACCGGAGGGACCTCCGATCCTTTCTATTCTTGCCAGGGGAACTCTACTCCCCCATACTCCGATTTTCCTGAGGCTCTTCAGACCTACAAGGACCTCAACGCCATCCAGAATGACCCATTTTCTAACACCTACAACCCTGGATGGAGAAATCATCCCAATTTCCAGTGGGTGGGAAATTCTCAGACCCAAAGACCACCCTATCAGCCTTGTCCATAAGCCCCTCATCCTTATCAGCCGCCTCATTCTCGGCCCAACCCCACTTATCCATCCGGGCCAAACCAAGACCAAATGTCCCTCATCCTTTAAACTCTGGCTCACATTCAAAGAACGAATGCAGCTATCCAAAAACAACACAAGGACGAGATCACAGAGGTCCGCAACCAACTCGCCCAATTGGCAAATTCTCGCCAACCAGGCACACTTCCTTCACAACCTCTGCCTAACCCTAATAATGTGCCAACCTAGCCACGCGTTATGAACCTGAACCCAGGCTAAGCACACTTGATCTATCAGACCCCTTCTGTTCCATCACTTGACAGGATGGAAGCATCAACCTCCTATGCGGGTTATCAACAGTAGCAACCCATTTTACCAACCCCCAACCAGAACCAGGCAGGACTAAATTCTGTGATAACCTGTAGTGGTAAAGCAACCCAAGACCCACCTTATCTAAACCACTCCAAGCCTGGTAGTGACCTAAACCCTAGGATAGTTATCCAGGATGCCCCCATCCCTGTCCCAGATCAGAAACCTGGACCTATTCTAGAGGAACCGACCAAGGTTCCATTTCCCGAGGCCTTGACTAAGGGAAAGAGGACGATTAAACCCGTGGAGCCTGAGGAGGACCTAATCAAGCTCTTTGAGCAGGTCCAAATAAACATCCCCTTGATGGATGCAATCCGCCACGTACCGGCTTACGCACGATTCTTGAAAAACATGTGTACACCACAGCGTAAGCCACGAACCAAGAGTTAGAGTCCGATTGTACCATCAGAGCAAGCCAGCTCTGTGATCCTGAGTAAACTGCCACCTAAGGCAAAAGACCCAGGCACTCCCCTGATTTTGTGTAAGATTAGTGAGACCCAATTTGATAGAGCATTATTAGACCTAGGTGCCTCCATAAACCTGATACCCACATCCCTGCTTAACCACCTTGAAGAATCCGAGCTGAAACCGACTGAGGTGACATTGTAGCTAACTAATCGATCCATTAAGTCACCTAAAGCAGTTCTTGAGGATGTTATTGTTAGGGTGCGGGATTTCTACTTCCCCGTAGATTTCATAATTCTAGACATGGACGCACATGAGAATCCAAGAGATACACCAATTATACTAGGGAGACCTTTTCTGGCTACTGCAAGGGCCAACATAAGTTGTGAGGAGGGCTAAATAGAGCTGAAATTTAGGAATCAAACCCTCAAGATTGATATCTTTAAGGCCCAACAAGGAATTAATTATGGTATGGTAGAGCAAATTTGTGATATCAGAGCTGTGGTTGATGAACCGCAAATTGAGGACAACATGATTATCCCCAATCAACCACAGAAAGATCTAAAACTGCAATTAGGAGAATCTGAACCCGATCTGGACACACCCCTAACTCCTACCCTTGTTCCTCACACCCATTCCGAACCACCCACTGCTGCTGATAACCCTGTTTTGGAACTCAAACCCCTTCTCGATCATCTAAAATATGTCTTTCTAGGTTCCAATCAGACACTTCCTGTGATTATAAACTCCAGACTCACCCCTGATCAGGAATCCCATCTGATTACTGTTCTCCAGCAACATCGTAGAGCCATTGGTTGGACTCTCGATGATTTGACTGGAATAAGTCCCTCTTATTGCACACACCACATTTATTCTGAAGAGGGCGCACGACCTTCACGTGAGATGCAGAGACGTCTGAACCTTAATTTGTAGGAGGTCATGAAAAAGGAGATCATTAAGTGGTTAGATGTAGGGATCATCTATCCGATCTTCGACAGTCGCTGGGTGAGCCCAATCCAGGTTGTGCCTAAGAAGGCAGGGTTCACCACCATCACAACTGAAATCGGAGAAGTCATACCTACCCGTATGGCCAACTCGTGGAGAGTCTGCATAGATTACCGAACACTCAATGCCTCCACGAAGAAGGATCATTTCCCACTACCGTTTATTGATTAGATTCTTCTGCTTTCTTGACGGGTACTCCGGTTACAACCAAGTGGCGATTCATCTAGAGAATACCACGTTCACCTGCCCCTTCGGGACATACACGTTCCAAAGGATGCCTTTCGGTCTCTACAATGCACCTGTGACTTTTCAGCGGTGCATGCTTGCCATATTCTCTGATATGGTAGGTGACTATCTGGAAGTCTTCATGGATGACTTCTCAGTTTTTGGGGCATCATTTGATGATTGCTTCCAGCACTTGGTTCATATACTTAGGCGATGCATTGACGTAAATCTGGTTCTTTCCTGGGAAAAGAGCCACTTTATGGTGCCTGAGGGGATCATCCTAGGACATTTGATTTCTGAGAGAGCCATCCAAGTTGATCGAGCCAAGGTTCACCTGATTTCCAAACATCCTATGCCTAGCTCGATCAGGGACATCTGATCTTTTCTGGGGCACGTCAATTTTAACCGTCAATTCATTCCTGATTTCTCGAAAGTCGTGTGCCCCCTGACCACTCTTCTCTCCAAGGATGTACCCTTTGAAATTTCCAAGGAATGCACTTAAGCTTTTAAGATCCTTCATGATCGAGTTACCCAAGCCTCGATCCTACAGTACCCTGATTGGTCTTAATCGTTTGAGATCATGTGTGATGCATCTGACTTCGCTGTAGGAGCGGTTCTAGGTCAAAAGATTGATGGGAAACCCATGGTCATCTACTACGCTAGCAAGACACTTGACGAGGCTCAGCGTAACTACACGGTTATGGAAAAAGAGTTGCTAGCTGTAGTATTTGCCCTTGAAAATTTAGATCTTATATCCTGGGTTCCCATGTTATAATCTACTCGGATCACACAGCTGTGAGGCATCTCCTTGTAAAGAAGGATGAGAAACCTCGATTAATCCGATGGATCTTGCTGTTGCAAGAATTTGACCTTGAGATTCGCGACAAAGCGGGAAGACAGAACGTGGTGGTTGACCACTTGTCC
This sequence comes from Thalassia testudinum, assembly GCA_037157565.1. Classification (NCBI taxonomy): domain Eukaryota; kingdom Viridiplantae; phylum Streptophyta; class Magnoliopsida; order Alismatales; family Hydrocharitaceae; genus Thalassia; species Thalassia testudinum. The sequence goes on from JAZHRO010000077.1 coordinate 82,986,796, forward strand.
CGCATTCCTTCTGAGATCATCGACCCATCTGGACCCATCACAGAGCATTTTCCTGATGAGCACCTCTTGACTATTGGTATAGGGATTCCATGGTTTGCTGATATCGTAAACTATTTGGTATCACATCAGATCTCGTTCGATTGGCCGAAGGCCAAGAAAGACAAATTGCGCTCCGATGCCAAGTATTACATTTGAGAAGACCCGTACTTATTCCGCATAAGTGCTGACTAAATTATCCGGCGATGTGTCCCGGAGGTCGAAATCAATGACATACTCTCTTTCTGCCATGACCAGGCATGCGGTGGCCATTTTTCTGGGCATAAAATCGCATAAAAAATCCTCCAGTGTGGCTTTTACTGGCCCACTATCTTCAAGGACGCATACAATCACTTTAAGGCATGCAGTCATTGCCAAACTTTGGGCAACATGAGCCATCGCGACATGATGCCTTTACAGCCGATTCTCGTATGCGAGATTTTTGATATTTAGGGGATTGATTTTATGGGCCCCTTTCCTATCTCAGACAGCTTCGAGTACATTTTATTTGCTATTGATTACGTGTCCAAATGGATCGAAGCCATCCCGACCCGAACCAGTGATCACAAGATCGTTATCAAATTCATTCACTAGAATATCTTCTTACGGTTCGGGATTCCTCAAGCTATCATCTCTGATGGAGGGACCCATTTCACCAACGCTCAGTTCAGGTCACTGATGAAAAAATATTGGGTGTCGCATCGAATCTCTACTCCTTATCACCCCCAGGCTAATGGTCTAGTTGAGCTATCAAATCGGGAGATCAAGAAAATCCTGCAGGTTACTGTTCGACCTGACAGGAGGGACTGGTCATCCCGACTTCTGGAAGCTTTGTGGGCTTATAGGACCGCCCACAAAACCCAACTAGGCATGTCTTCTTTTAGATTGGTGTACGGGAAGGCGTGTCACCTTCCCATCGAACTGGAGCATAAAGCCTATTGGGCAGTACGGAACTGCAACCTAGATCTTTCTAAGGCTGGAACCTACAAAAAGCTTCAGATAAGTGAGATTGATGAATTATGCCTCGATGCGTATGAAAACTCACGAATCTACAAAGTGTGGGTTAAAGCCTTTCATGATAAGCACATTTTTAGAAAGATCTTTCACCCTGGTCAAAACGTCCTACTCTTCGATGTTCGACTTAAATTGTTCCCTGGAAAACTACGATCCAAGTGGGTCGGACCATATCTTATTCGACAGATCTTTGGAAATGGAGTCGTCAAGATTAGTCCACTCAGCCATGATTCCGAACCTTTCGTCGTGAACAGTCAGAGACTTAAACCGTTCATTGACGTGACCAATACAGATTTGGCTAAGTCATAATTTATCCTCCATTCTCCCTAAGCTCATTGCACCTAGCCGATGGCGTAAAACTGAGCGCTTAACGGGAGGCAACCCGTCATTCTTTTGAAAACCCAAAACCTTTTCTGACATTTCTTTGCACTTTAGGTTCATCGTTTAGGACAGTCGACTCCACCTCAGGTACTCATACCTGAGATTAGAAATCGTCTGCAACAGTCACCTCGACCCATCCACTCACCCAATACTTGTCCTAATGCATGAACCGAGCTGAATAAAAACCCACCTAATGTATAATGAGGACATTGCAAATCTTAGGCATGGGTTGGCATGAAAGTGCAATAAAAATTCATAACAAGAAAAGGTTTCAAACAAAAAAATCACATATGTCAAAAACACCAAAAAAATTAAAAATTTTTTTTGAAAAAGAACAATTAATGGGAGGAGGGAAGAAATTTTTTGCTTTACAAAAGGAGGAAAAGAGCAAATTTCTAAAAAGGAGCACAAAATGAAAAAGAAGAGATAGTCATTAGTAAGAAATTAAGGGATTAACCAAAGTTCTAGACCACATTAAAAGCAAAGCAAAGAGAAAGTGCTAAAGAAACACAAGAAGATTAGTAAGAACGCTAACCTTAGGCCTTCTTGGCTAGACTCTTAGTACCCATTAAGATCTAGATATTTCTCAAGAGGTTGAGGAAAATGAAATGCTTAAGTATTAGGTCTAAGGCTTAGGGAGTATTCGACCTCATTAACTGACCTTCGATTTACGGGACTCGGTAACCTAAGCACCCAAATTCACACACAGTCTGGTTCAGTGAGCATAAATATCAAAATCATGCAGAAGCATTTCAAATGTTCTGAAAATGTTACCTAGATTAGGAGCGGCCGATCAACACAAGTTGATTTGGACGAGTCCCCGACGCGGAGAGGTGGGAAATTTCCCTCGAAGATGCATAACAACATATCGTCTCCTCGGTGCTTGTCTCCTAGGATATTTACATATCCTACTGGGGGCATGTAAGCACTCTGCTGGTTCAGATTCCATGGATGGCATTATCATGAAATGTCAATTGCCAGGGTCTGAATTCGGCCATGGAACGCCATGGGCAGGATTATCTCGAAATCTCGAAAACCAGGGTTCTAGAGGTTACCATGGGCGGTGTTATCTCGAAGCATCAATTGCCAGGAACCTTTGAGGATTGATGATGGGGAGAGGAATCTGATACAGACCGTGTTGTGAAGCCAATCCTAAGCTAGAATTAAAAAGAAAAGAGAGAGAAAACTCTCCAAACAAATAAACCCTCTATCTCTCTCTTACAAAACGCACTGCAAACTGAATCAAGGCTAAAAATGTCACAAGCACGAGTGCTTTAACCACGGAGTCCAATATACCTTAGGGTAGTTACTGCAGGCCTTAAAAACCTTTGCTAAGGACTGAAGCTAAAGGTAGACAGATCTGGATCTTGCTTGGTACTAGAGTACCTTTAGGCCCATGGTTAGCATTCTAACCTAATCAAAGAGACAAGAAAAAGCACTTATCAAAATTAGTGAATGGAATTCATGGTCTAGAATAGAGGTTAAAACCTTAATATTTTGCTAAGGGACCAGCAAAAGCTAGGCATGGGGGTATGATGAGAACCTTATCATGAACCCTAACTGGCACATTTTAACCTGATAAAGTAAACAAAAGCTCCTACATAACTTAAGGGAAGGCCTAAATCATGGAATTATTAATCTAAGAATAAAACATTATACAAGGGGTAAAACTTCATTTTACCATTGCAGTGCATGAATGGGATTTATATGGGTCTAGACATAGGTCAAGTGAACCTAATAAATGAAAAAGTGGGATGATTTGGTCAGAAAAGGGTTATGACAAAATTTGAGAATTAAATGACATTCTGTAATCCTATAACAAACCCACTTTAATTCATAAGGTTTCAGGTAATATAAAAATCAACTAAATCCTCTAAAATTTATGGAAAAATATCCTCTAGGGTTTAGAACCTTCAATTTGGCCATTGGAACCTGTTTTGACCTAGATTGAGGACTATACCCAATTTTTGACTTAATTTGGGTTTTTGTGCAAAATGTCCAGTCAAACGTTCTCAAACCTAAAATCCAACTTCACCATTAGATTCTTTAGGTCCAAATTAGGTTGATACCAAAATTTGGACCTAAGGAAAGGTCATCTTGACCCACTTTGCAATTTAGTCCTCAAAATTACTTTCAGACCCTCAACTTTTTGAAACTCTTACAAATGCTCCCCTAGCTTTCCCGTCGTTTTCTTCAATCCAGTCCTTTTGCCACCCACTGCGCAGGCCATACCTCTGGCAACTTTGCACGGAGGATGGTGATGAGTCCATTTTAATGGACTATTGTTACGCCTAAGTAATTCAATTCTAACATTGTATGTTAGTTAATAATTACATTAGGTCATTAAATAAGTACATGCATCATTACTTGAGTTTTTATATATTGTATTGCATTTTATAATTTAGTATGTAATTATTTATATTTTGTTGTTGCAGGAATAAATTGCAAGAGCTGAGGGGGTGAATTAAATTCTCCCCTCCCCAATAGACGCCGGCCTCAATTGAGTCTTCCGGTTGGCCTCAATAGCTCCTCAACAGTCGGTGGCCATATTTAGAAAAGAAATTTGAAAATCCCTTAATGGGTATGGGGGTGAGGAATTAAGAGGAGCATGGGAGAGGATCTGGATCTTCGGATCTTCTTCTCCCCCTAGCGGGGACCAAACAGTGGAGAGGGCGGACCCTGTGAACCAAGCGTGCACTGAAGCCACCTTCCACCGCCTGCGCACATGTGCCCTTGCATTGCCCACAGCCAAGCCTTCCAGCCATTGCCGCACCCATCCCCACGCTACTGCCTGGCGGCCGCAGGAATTGCACCCTCCAGCGCCTTCGCATGCCCACACCACACCTTGCCAGTCTCACCACCCACCGCCCTCAAGCACAGCCCCCACCAGCGCCTTGCATGCCCTCTGCAGGCACCGCGCCCTCTACACTGCAGGCGCCCACCACCTGCAGGTGCGCCCTCTCCTCCAGCGCCCTTCACCGTAGGTGCTGCACCGCTCATCGTAGGCACACCACCAGCGCTCTCGCCTGCAGTGCTCCCTCGCCACCAGCACTCCCATCGCAGTGCTGCAGGCGCTCACCGCCCTTGCACGCCCTCTGCAGGAGCCCCCCCTCCAGCGCCCTCTCCAGCCGCACCATCCTGCAACTGCTACAATGCCTGCAGGCGCTGCACGCCATTTGCAGACCGCCCTTGAGCCTTTTGCCCCGCAGCTGCTCCCACCCCAAGTGCCCACAGGTGCCCAAGCCAGCGCCTCCCTGCACAACGCTTTGCACGCGTGCGCGCCCAGTGCGTAGCCACGCGGCTATAGCAGCGACCTCCTCCTCCAACAGGCTGGCGACCATCCTCCTCCGTCCGGCCGCCGTCGGCCACCTCCAGCCTGCGTCACTGCCGTTGCGTAGCCCTCATCGAGGCGCACCTCCCCGTCGACTCTCACTGCCAACCGTGCACGGCTGCCCACGCGAGGAAGAGAGAGGAGAAATCCTCTATTTTTGTCCCAATTAATAATTACATTCAATGCCATTGCCAATTTTATATTCATATTTTATTCAGGCCACATTGCATTAATGCACTCAGACTTTCCTGAAATTACTTTACTTGTGTTATGTGCATGATTCTACCTTAAATTTCAAATCAAAATTGCATGAAAATTGAATTTACATAATAAGACATTACACATGCATCATATACATACTTTTGGAGCTTAATTCCTGACGTGAAAACTGCATAAATACCCCTAAACCTTTAAGGAATTTGCAAGCTTCATCTAAAATAGCATATTCCTCGTATTAAAGTTGCAGAAGAGTCTGCGAACTGTGTATTCCTTGACTAGTGAATTTATTGGTCTATTCCTCCCTGTGGATACAACATCCTTTATTGTAGTTTAAATTCATATCTATGTTAATTTTTGATTGAGAGATTTCCACCACATTAATTACAACGACATATTCTTCTATTGCTATCATAAGAAAGCGAAAATCTCTCCGTCAAAAATGGCATCGTTGCCGGGGAGGCAACAGACGCAATAGATTCACATTATTATTTTTTGAATATTCTAAGTTGCGCAATCATCTGATCATTTTTTTATTATGCGAGGAATCTGACACGGCGACAGGCACAGCAGAGCGACGACATTGAACTTGAACGACACGCACGGCGGAGACGATCTTTTTGGTGGACCGTGATGCCACCTGGAGGCTAGCAACAGGAACACGTGAGCCTTGATCCCATGCGCATAGGCTTACGGAGAAGCCTATTTATGATTTAGCCAGTAGATCTTAGTTAAATTTAGTTTAGATAGACATTAGAATTTAATTTCTATCTTTTGGACCCTTGTTGGGTATTTTTGGGAACGTGTTCCCAGTGCCTCTTTATTTCTTATCGCTCTTGTATGCGGGAGCGTATTTTTGGGAGCGTGTTCCCATTTATTTAGATTATAGGACTATTCGAATTATTTGAACTGCATGTTTGTCAGTTAGTTAGATTAGGTCTGTTTGCTTATTATTATTATTAAAAAAAAAAATTGAACTGCCTGCTAGAAGCTGCATATCTATAGGACGACCATCTAGGACTGAATGAGCAGCATCTAGTTTATTTTTACTGCATTACATTCGTTATTGCATAAAGAAAGCTGGAGTAATGTACGTCTTCTCTTGAGCATCAATTAACTGTCATGCATATGCATTGAACCTAAATCTAAGACCACTAAAGTGCTTGAATCAAATTAATTCAGTGGTCACTTTAAAAATTGGGACTGCTAAGAGGTTGGACTTTAAAATCTGTGACTGAAAATTGTGTGCAAAAGGATCTTGTTTGCGAAATTTCAAAAATCAAAACACGATCATATATTTGCACACCTGAGACACTGTGCACCTCACACATAAGGTCACTAGATAAATTTCTACCTCTCCTCTTTTGCACCACAAGGGAAGTTAGTCGGAAATCAACAAGCCTATCCACCAAGTTAATTCGGTTCCTCGTATGTGGGCTCGATTCGAGACTTCCATCCCTTGCGAGTAGGTTATAGGCACCAGCGAAGGTTGGCCTAGGAAGCGTAATTTTTGCAAAACTTGTTTGACCACTAACTGAACATTTAATTCTAAGACCTACAATCTACTAAAAATAGATCCCATTGAATTTGCGTTTGCTTTGACAGTAGAACTCTCTCGGAAGTTTCTGCTTGTATTCTGAATTCTTCTAAATCCTAAGAGAGTTAAAACTATTTTGCTTAAAGAAATGGATCACCCTTACTCCTATTATTTAGATTATCAGAGTCAGTACTTCCCATCTTTTAATCAGGATCCCATGCCCCGAACGTATCCATCCTTTGATGGGTACATTGACAATTCATGGGATCATTCTTATTCTTATCCTGGGAATATTGGCTTGATAACTCCCACTTTTGAGCAGAGCATAGGAGCGGGATTTTCCAACCCTGAAATCCCTACTTCCATGCAAACACCCAACCATCCCACCCTTCATGATTTTCCGTATCGATGTTGGACCGATACCCCTAGGCAACCAGAGCCTAAAATTGACTATCCTCCCCAACCTGATAATAGTAGCCTCTCATATTTTATGATAGAAATGCAAAAACAGCAAAAGGAAATGATGGAATCAATCGGAGAGATGTTGAGGAATAGTCAACAGTTAAATGAAGAAATAAGACAGCTTAGCTACATGCTTCTCAATAATTCTGATCCCTACCCATACGACCATGATCATGAAAATAATTATGAGGAAACCATTGACAAAAGGGATCCAATTTTATGTAGCTATCACTTAGACTCTCCCAATGAGACACGGCCACTAGAGGACAACGATCATAGTGATTATCTACCCGAGCTTTATTGGAGTAAAAAGTAAGGGAAGATGGTACCTCTTGAGGACCTTGACCCCAATGACAGTATTCTCCTTACCCCTACCAACCCAAGTCAAGGTTGTATTATTCCTATCACTTCCCCTATTGATTATTTGGTGGAATCCCATTCTACCCTTAGTGAGCCTACTCCTGACTCTCAACTTAGGGAATCAACACCTATCATTCAGCATCCTGAGGATTTAAATGCACCCAATGAAGGTGACCCTAAGGGAATGGAGGATGAATTAAATCAATTTTGGTCTCAGGGATATGAAGAGTCTATTTCAGAGGATGAGGATGCCCCAATAGAGGAACCTGGACTGAAAAACTAGAGTGAATCACAGGGGAATTATTTATCATTTGAGGATTTACCTCCAAAGGATATAAACAATATGGTGAAATCCAGATTCCTCCCTTCTTTTGAGAGTCATCCTCTATCAAAATAGGAGTTGATATTAGAGGAGGACAATCAAAATAACGAGAAGTCTATGGGAGACTCCCGGGGACAAAACGCGTCAATTGAGGATTTATACCCCGAGAAGAATAACGAAGTCAATGATATAGGCTTGCTCCAAAATATTAAGATTGATCCTCCTTTAGGAATAATTAAGGATACTAATCCAACTCCTAATGAATCACATATACACCCCGACAAAAATTTGAGTGAACCAAACGAATCCGGGGATGAGCTTAATGATAAGGATTCTGACATTTTGACCCTGCCATCAAAGAGTTGTAATTTGGAGTCTACACTTGATTCAAATATGACTTCGATCATTAATACTAGGCAGGGTAACGTGGAATTGTCTACAACTGTTAGGGAGTATACACAATCTAAATCATTGTTGGAATTAGACCTGACACCGACTAAGCCCTCATTGGACTTAACCATTACCTTCCAACACTACAAACAACCCTTATACTCCCTAACCGATCCTTGGCTCAGATCTCTGCTCATGTACATTCTTTCTAGAGAACATATCAGGCCAGTACATCCTCGAGTAGAATGGTGAGTGTGGATTGATGCTTGTACTTTTACTCTCGCCATTCAAGGGTTTGAACTAATAATGTTTATATCTTTTACAACCCATCCTGCTCTGGAGGATCCTTGTTATCCTCCACTTATTCTGTTTCGAGAGGTCACTTTTCATATTCCTTTTGTCATTCCTAGACCTCCCAAGGTAGCCAACGAGGTTCTCCATTTTCATATCTTCGGGCGAGCATTTGAGATTACGTTACATCATCAGCTCGCCAACATCCGTGGCTACCTGTTTTCTAGGCCTGCACTGTTATGCATATTTTTAGGGCCTAACCTTTTTTGTCTGGAACCAGACTTACAGGTTCCTTCTAAGTCTGGCTGCTGACAGAAAATGCAACGCTTGTTGGGAGGCAACCCAGCAGTCTGAATAACATTGTCATCAGGTGATTTCTTTCCTTTCTCCTCCGGTTTTAATTTTACAATGGGGACATTGTAGGATTTAGGCATGGGGGGTGCCTTTTGCATCTTAGGAAGTATTCATGCATTTAGGTTAGCATATTAAAAAAAAAAAATTCTTTTCTTGAGCTGATTGGGCTAGTCCTTAGCAAAATACCTTTGTCATTGGAGGTTTTTCTTCCTGAATTATTTCTTAAGTTTAGAATCCAGTATATTTATTTCACGTGCACGTAGACTTGGTAATGGATCCTTGAGGAAAACCAATAAGCATTTGTAGTCTACTAAACCCTTGGACAGTTCATAGGGAGTTAGGCATACTATCTTCTAGTAGATCCACCTCATATTTGTGAGAAGAAAGTAGAGAGATTACTGGTGCGCTAAGTCTAGTGCAAGGACTCTAAAGTTTTGGATAATTAGATGATGATACTTCAGAGTTAAACATAGTTTTCACTCTCTGTTCCTGTGTGAATACTTTGTGTGAATTCCTAAGAGTCACCAAATAAGGCAGATACATAGAGGTGGAGTCTTAATAAAGCTATGACTATGGTGGATGGTTACGACCGTCCTTCATAGAGTCCTCGGCTGAAGGAGGGTAATAGTGTCAAAGGTCAGAAGTACGCCTGTCCTATCCATTCCTTCCCGGTGCCGAGAATAGGCACTTCCACCAAATAGGCCACACAATATCCTCTTGACCATCATCATCCCTAATAATGTCTCATAAATAAAAGTCTATGTCGTATTATGTTGATTTATAAAAAAAAACAGAGAGAAAAGAAAAGAAGAAAAAGAAGAAACAGAAAGAAGAAAAAGAAGAAACAGTAATATTACAAAAAAAATAAAAAAAAGGAAGAAGAAGAAGAAAAGAGAGAAAAAAAAGAAGAAAAAAAAAGTCCAAGTTTATAAGGTAACATTGTTTCTGAGGCAACAGAACACCTATCGCGTTCCACCAAATATGACCCATACCTACCTTTTAGTATTTCTGATCGCCCGAATACTGGTTGAGGACTCTAACTTAGTTGTAGAGTTATTAGGACTTTAATTGAAGTGTGGATGCCATGTGAGGCCACCAAACAGTGAGTACAATTACTAAATCTAGCGAGATTTGTGATCTCAGAAAGAAAAGAAAGAAAAGAGTGAGCGCTCAGGAACATCAAGAGAGCATAGTTGTTTAACCTCTCTCTGGGTTGACTTTTCTAATAGTCTAGAGATCTAGAGTCTGTAGTACTAGATTACATGTAGCACCAGCTGAGTGTGTGCCACCAAATACAAATCCATTCAACTCGATATCTCCTACCTAAGCCAAAAGTCGGTGTCAAATTACAGATTATCTTCTACTTTATCCCCGAGGGAAGTAGTTGCCTATCCCGACAGAAATATTTACCAAGGGTAAAGTATGAACTCCCAATGCGAATTGGCTTTTTCACTTGGATCTGTTACTTAGGCTATTATCACGTCACATTTATCTGGATCTCTAAAGTTTTGAAATAAGAAAAGTAGAAATCTTCTGATTACGTCTATTATTTTTCATTTTTGCTAGGGACTAGCAAATCTTAGGCATGGGGGTATTTGATGAGTCCATTTTAATGGACTATTGTTACGCTTAATTAATTCAATTCTAACATTGTATGTTGGTTAATAATTACATTAGGTAATTAAATAAGTACATGCATCATTACTTGAGTTTTTATCTATTTTATTGCATTTAATAATTTAGTATGTAATGATTTTATGTTTTGTTGTTGTAGGAATAAATTGCAAGAGATGAGGGGGGTAAATTAAATTCTCCCCTCCCCAACAGCCGTCGGCCTCAACTGAGTCTTCCGGCCGACCTCAACAGCTCCTCAACAGCTGGTGGCCGTATTTAGAAAAGAAATTTGAAAATCCCTTAATGGGCGCGGGGGAGAGGAATTAAGAGGAGCACAGGAGAGGATCTGGATCTCCGGATCCTCTTCTCCCCCTAGCGGGGACCCAACCATGGAGAGGGTGAACCCTGTGAACCAAAGCATGCACTGATTGCGCAGCAATCATAGGTCTTAATTGACCTAAATTAGGCTAGGACTTAGCATAGTTAGGGTTATTCATGCATGCATACGCATTATCTGCATCTTTACTGCTTTCCTTTAGCTATGCATAAAATAATGTTATAATGCCCTGATTAAGTACATTATGTCGATTGCAGGGAATAAGCTGATCAGGAGCTAGATCAGGAATAACGGGAGTTGTAGCGGAGCTGGAGAAGAAGGCCTAGTTTAGATGTAGGAATAATAATGTAAGGGGTTTAAAAGTTTGCTATTCTATTAAGTAGGAATAAAGCAATAAAATGTGAAGAGCATAGGTCCATCCTAGCCCTAGGATAGCCTAGAGACTTCCCCAAGCCTTAGCCACCCTTAGATTAGGTCACAACACCTTAGGAAGCCCTAAAACCCTAGTTCCAACCCTTCTCTAGACGTCCAGATAAGTTTTAAGACGTCCAGGACTCTTAGGCAACTCCCGCACACTTCAAACCCACTTCTGCAGTGTTATTGGACGTCCAGACACTTTGTCAGACATCTAATTTCTGCAGAATACCCAAAACAGAACCCGAAATCCTTCCTGACTCTGATTGGACGTCCAGAAAATAAGTCTGGACTTCTGATTTTTGAGTATAAGACGTCTGATTCTATAATTAGACGTCTGATACTGCTCTCCAATTCCTGTTTTGAGATTTAAGCCTTGATCTTGGATCTCTAGGTCCCTAAACCCAATTCCAACCCCATAGGAACCTAAATTAAGGTGCCCTAACCCTAGTACATCACCTCTAGACCTCCCTAAGGACCTAATGAGGTCCTCACTAAACCTAATTGACTTGGATCTTAGTCAAATCCATCAGCCTATTCAATTGGACTCATTGAGTCCAATTGAGCCCTGATGTCAGCACACACTGTCCAATTGGACTCAATGAGAGTCCAATTGACCTAGTCCTGACTTAATTGAGTTGTTTTACTCTCAATTAAGTTTCCACACACCCAATTAAACTTGTATTAAGTTTAATTTCACTTTACCTTAGTGAATTAGGGTTTATAACCCTAATTTGAGACCTACCTTGACCTAAACCCACTAGAACCCAACCTAATCAACCTAGCCACCTAAGTTTCGACCCACACACACCCACACACACCATCCACACGAAAATATCTAGCCTAGAGTTCTCTAGAACTCTCTACCATGTGTGGTTGCGTTGGTTGCCAAAAATAGCAACCAAGAGCCATTCAATTTTTAGATCCACATTTGGTGGATCTAAAAACCACCATCCACCCTCTCTCTCTCACTCTCCCACGAGCTCCCACCATAGGCCTCTCTAGAGAATTCCATAATTCTCTAGAGAGCTTCCATTGGGTCTATAAAAAGACCCCATGGGTGGCCATTGGTACCCATTCACTCCCTTGGCAATTACTCTCCATTGGTGCCATTCACGCCACCTCCACTTAGCCACTCACTCCACCTCCACGAGCTCACTACCACCACCATGGAGGACACCATGCCGGGATGCTGGATCAACCCTACCTCTCTCCAAGGGTTGGCCTAAGCTACATTGGCTACCCCTCATTCTCTTCTCAACCACTCCAAGGCCATCGGGGACCACCCCTGAATGCCATCTACTCTTTTAGCTCTAGATTATGCTTTTCATAATTTTTACTGCTTAGTAGAGTAGTTTCTCTTCTCCCCCAATGATGCATGCGAAATCCCCTCGTCGATTCTTGTATGCAATCATTTTCTGGTAACTAGGTTTAATTTAAAGCATTCCTGTATAAGCTTTCCTCTAGATTTCCTGTACAAACAACTCTCCCCCAATGAATGAATGAAAAATGCATTTATATATATATATATATGTATCTCTTTATGTGTTTGAAATCACCATGAGCTGAATGATTATTTTACTTGCATGATTTAAGTGCCTGTTCTTTAACCGCCTATATATTGCGCACCAGAATACTAAGTAGAGCGGCTTTAAGATCGATTTCAAAAACAGAAACACGCCTCCCAGAGACGAACGACCGAGACTCAAGTCTCGTTATTTTACAAAATAATATTTTTGACGAACGTTTTTGCGCGACTATACTACGATTTTCAACGACTTTCAAATGCGCGAAAATGGCTTTTCGTTATGCACTGAAGCCACCTTCCACCACCTGCGTGTGTGCGCCCTTGCATTTCCCATAGGCAAGCCTTCAAGCCATCGCCACACCCATCCCCGTGCTACTGACAGGCGGCCACAGGCACTACGCCCTCCAGCGCCTTCGTGTGCCCACACCACACCTTGCCAGCCTCACCACCCACCGCCTGCAGGCACAGCCCCCTCCAGCGCTTTGCGCGCCCTCTCCACTGCAAGCGCCCACCGCCTGCAGGCGCACCCCCTCCTCCAGTGCCCTTCACCGCAGGCGCTGCACCGCTCACTGTAGGCATGCCACCATCACTCCCGCCTGCAGCGTGCCCTCGCCACCAGCGCTCCCCCTGCAGGCACTGCAGGAGCTCACCGCCCTTGCGTGCCCTTTGCAGGCGCCCCCTCCAGCGCCCTCTCCAGCCGCACCATCCTGCAATTGCTACAGCGCTCGCAGGCACTGCGTGCCCTCTGTAGACCGCCCTTGCGCCTTCTGCCCAGCAGCTGCTCCCACATCAAGTGCCTGCAGGTGCCCAACCCAACGCCTCCCTACAGAATGCTTGTAGGCGGGCCAGTGCCTCCCACGTGAGCTATAGCAGCGGCCTCCTCCTCCAACAGGCCGGTGGCCATCCTCCTCCGTTCGGCCGCCACTGGCCACCTCCGGCCGTTGTGTCATCGCTGTTGCGTAGCCCTCGTCGAGGCATACCTCCCCGTCGACTCTCGCCGCCAACTGTGCACGGTCGCCCACGCGAGGAAGAGAGAGGAGAAATCCTCTATTTTTGTCTCAATTAATAATTACATTCAATGCCATTGCCAATTTTATATTCATATTTTATTCAGGCCACATTGCATTGATGCACTCAGACTTTCCTGAAATTACTTGTGTTATGTGCATGATTCTACCTTGAATTTCAAATCATAATTGCATGAAAGTTGAATTTACATGATAAGCCATTACACATGCATCATACACATATTTTTAGAGCTTAATTCCTGAAGTGAAAACTGCATAAATACCCCTGAACCTTTAAGGAATTTGCAAGCTTCATCTAAAATAGCATATTCCTCGCATTAAAGTTGCAGAAGAGTCTGCGAACTGTGTATTCCTTGACTCGTGAATTTATTGATCTATTCCTCCCTATGGATATGACATCCTTTATTGTGGTTTAAATTCATATCTATGTTAATTTTTGATTGAGAGATTTCCACCACATTAATTACAATGACATATTCTTCTATTGCTATCATAAGAAAGCGAAAATCTCCCCTTCAGATGGCCCCGCGCATGCATGGGGAGCCAGGCCCAGATTTGAAAGGAAGACTCTCTGCAGTGCCCCCTACTGCATGGACTGGCTCCCATGACCTGTCGACCGCCATACCTCTCATGCGAACGCGCGAGAGGTATGGGTCTCCGTTTGCCATGACTCCGACAAAGTTTTTCCCACCGCTTTCGCGCACCTCTCGGCCAGCTCTAGACTATTTAAGGAGCGGTACTCCTCGCCACATCCTTCAAGCTTTGTTTGCCCTGAGATCCCCCCTCCTATTCGTCTCCCACCAACTCTGGCCAACCGCCAGAGCTTCCGGTGACTCTCCCTCTCCTTTCTCGTCGCTTTGCCACAGTACCAGTGGCAGAGCTACCTCCGCCATCTTCCGTCGCGCCGCACCATACAGGCGAGCGCTCTCTAGCCCCTCTTCCTCATCGCCATCCTCTCCCCCTGGCACCTTCGTCTCTGGCGACGGCAGCACTGGCTGTTCGCCACCTCTGCATCCCCTCCTTCGCTCTAGACTCACAGCTAAGTCCCTCTCATCCTCCTCTTTATTTCCCCTCTGCCAATTTGTTATTTTGACCCCTCGACCACCGCAGACCACCACCATCTCCTCCACCTCTGACAGATCACCGGCGAGGTGTCTCCGTCACCTCCCCACACCCATCCACCTCGCCAGACCCCTCAGAAGCATCACCTCCACCCACTGATATCTTGAGATCCTCCACTGGCCGCGCCACCCACTGAAACCCTTCCCTGAACACACCCACCTGCATGCACACAGTGTGCCCTAGGCACACGTGCACAGGCGACATCACACCACGCTGACCCCCGAGTTATCTTTGCCGTTCTCTGGCGAAGCTCGCCGAGCATTCTAACAAGGCCGCAAGGCCGTATTCGTGGTTTCAGGTTCCGAGCTTCCGCCGCCATTGACACCGAGCTTGGAGCAAGCTCGTAAGCAGCTCCAGGCCCTTCAAGCTCTAGGAGACTAGCCCAGGTTGCGCGGAAGACTTCCACGCACAGCTCCAAATCTTCAATTGGTGCCTGAAGCCTTTGCTGGAGTGGAAATTGCTCGCGCTTGCTGCTGCCAGGCGCACGACAAGGAGGTGGGAACTTTAGTCCCACCTCGGGCGTTTGTGAGTGCCCCACAGGGCATAAATTGTAAAAGTGACTAAGGCTTATCGCCTCAGTCACACGGGGTGAGGTCCCTCTCACCCGCTCACCCAGCCTCGTCTGCGACCACCTCCTACGGACCTGGCCTGACCCGTTTACCTAAGCCTGGCACACCTCGCCCACCACCGCATGCCGGAGGGCCTGATCCCAGGTGCATTAACCCGACCCATATACCTGAGCAGGCTCTGGGAGAGCGAACCCTGGAGTGAAATAGAGAGAGAGACGTAGGGAGGGTAGGGGTTAGGTTTTGCCTAACCATGCTTGTGTAGGGAAGCTGAAGAAGAAGGACGAAGAGGAAGTAGAAGAAGAGAAGAAGAAGAGGCCAAGAACTTGGCCGCACAGAGGAGTAGTAGCTGAAGAAGAGGAAGAAAGGACGAAGGAGCAAGAGCTGAAGCAGAAGAAGAGGAAGAGGAGAAGCCAACTGAAGAAGGAGAAGGTAGAGACAGAGCCAAAGGGAAAAGAAGAAAAGAAGAGGAGGGAGCTGCGCAAAGAGGAAGGCCAAGCAGAAGAAGAGAAAGAAGAGAAAAAGAAGAAGCCAAGGAGAAGAAGAAGCAGCAGCAGCAGCTAAAGAGAAAGGAAGAAGAAGAAGGAGAACACATGCACTGTAGCAAGTGGCTACTTAAGGCATCTAATTCCCAAAATCAGACGTCTGAAGATAGAAAGAAGAAGTGAAAGAAGAAAGAGAGAAGAAAAGAAAAGAGAAAAAAATTTTATTTCCTCTCTCTAATTTTTTTTTTTGTAAAATAGTGTACTATTGTAAATTATGATTTTCCATGCTTCTAAAATCAAGTTTGCTCCCTGAGTTCGACTTCGGTGAACTTTCGAGTAATAAAATCTAAATCAAACTGTAACCATCACCACCTCTCAATTTCCTCCTTCCTCATCTCCGGTCGGACGCCCGCAAGCTCTGGCGACATCTCCTCCTTCCTCTTGTCACTCCTACCCTTCTCTTCATTTTCCCCTTCTTTATTTCCCAAAACAACCCCTAACAACCACAGACCACTACCATTGTCTCCACCTCCGGTCGACCACCGGCGAAGGCGCATCCATCATTCCACACACTCACATGCCTCGCCAACTACCGCAGGAACATCGCCACCTTCCACTAATCATCTTCCACCTCTCCATCGCCCACCACACGCACCAGACACTGCCCCTGTACAAACCCATACACACGATCATAGTCTGACCTAGGCACACACGCCTAGGACGTTCTGAGCCTCGCCGACCCCTGCCTCACCTTCGCCGTGATACTGTGATGGTTTTCCTATTGTTTGACAGGGCCGCAAGGTCGTTCTTGTGTCATGCAGATCCGAGCTTCCATCCGCCATTAACACACAAGCAATCTTGCTTGCTTCCGAGCTCCAGGCCACGCGCTCCAGGCTTCAGAACTCCAGGAGACACGTGTTGAGTGCGCGAGTGAATCCAGCCTGAGAGCAGACTTTGCAGGGCTCGCAGCTGCTCCAATTGGGTGGAGTTCTCCTGCGGGTGCCAATAGAAGTGGGTGGGACATTTAGTCCCACCTCGTAAACGCAGGAGCGCTGTGGGCAGCATAAATTGTAATTGTGTCATAGGCTCTTCGCCTCCTGACACGGGGTGAGGTCCCCTCGCCCACTCACGCCTTGTCCGTGCCCACGCTATGCGGACCTGGCACTCGACCTGATTACCTAGACCTAGCACTCCTTGCACATCACACCTACGCCGGTGCGCCTGGATTCGGGCCCGCACCTAACCCGATTACCCAGCTCTGGGAGAGAGTACCGAAGAGAGATATATAGAGAGAGAGTGAGAGATGTGGGGAGGGTAGGGGATAGGTTTTGCGTTGTGGTGCTATGCAGGAGCTAGAGAAGGTAGTGGCAGAGGAAGAGAAGAAGAAGAAGGCAGCTGCTGAAGAGAGAAGAAGGAAGAGGAGCGGAAGAGGCGCGGCTGAAGGAGGCCAAAGTGAAGAAGGACTTAGCTGCAGGGAAGAAGAAAGAGGAGCAGCTGAAGACAAAAGAAAGAAGATTGAAGAAGAAGCCAAGGAGGAGGCGCGGCTGAAGAAGATTGTAGAGGCCAAGGAAAAAGAATCCTAGGAGGAGGGAAAGAACAGAAGAAGAAGAAGAAGCCAAAGAACAAGGAAAAGAGAAGCATAGCCGCAGAGCAAAGAGAAAGAAGAAAGAAAGAGAAGAAAAAAATCAGAAAGAGAAAGAGCAAGTACTGTAGCAACGCAAGTTTAAGACATTTGATTCTGAATCAGACGTCTGATTCACAAGGGAAGAGGACATCTGAGAGAGAAAGGAGAAGAAGAAAGAAGAAAAAATTTCAATCTCTTTTTGCATATTTATTCTCTCTTTAGCTTTCATATACAGTGAATTGCATTGATATTTTTGAACATCATTTTTTGAGTAATTTTGAAGTTGTGATTTTAGTTTCTAAAATACCAATTTGCTCCTTGAATTCGACCTCAGATACTTTAGTTTTCGAGTAATAAATTTTTATTTGTTCATAACACTTTTTCGATTATATTGTAACAAGACTGAGTTAAAATACGACAAAGCGTTGCAACATCTTTTTTTTGTCACCGTTGCCGAGGAGTAACGGGCATTTTAGAAGCTTTGATCACAACTTCTGATCCAATACTGACTTAATTTCTCTCTTTTGTTGTGTTTATCTCAGGAAAAGCCGAGGAAAGAAAAGCAGCCGCACAACAAACACACCAAGGAACATGTAAACTTTCATTAGCCCTCTCTCTTAATCCCCTCAAAATCTGAAAAGGAAAAAAAAATCAATCTAGGGGTACCTGCTTCCATATTTAGTAATTCACCAAAGTTGCCTGATTTTCATTTCAACACATTTTTAATTGTACATCCACTTAAGGTAACTAGGGCTAAAACCTTCTTGATTGAGCCCTAGATACCAATTTTGAGGCAACTAAATTGGACCAACTAGAGCCAACCTAAGGATTGCAAAGCTAGGGTTTTTAGAGGCACATCTTCTTCTAAGTAAAGTATCAAAAATTTCAAAAAGAAGTGTGCCTAAGCCTTGTTTGAAAAGATCTATCCAAGAGAAACCCTAAGCAAATCAGGCTCTTAATCCATTTGAACCCTAAAAGCAAGGACCTAAAAGCTCTCAAAAGGAACAAAGAGGTGAAGTTGATCCTTTGGGTCAGCCAACCTTAAAATTAGGACACTTTGCACTCAAAAGACCTAAAGTTCAAGTGGAACCCTAAGCACCTTGATCTTAAGTAAAAAAGGTAGACTTAAGAGGTCAAGGTCCCCATTCTGGTCTACTTGGAATCTCAGTGACAAGAGAGGTTGGGTGGAGGAAACCCTGTAACTCGTGGGGACGCTCTACCGCGTAGGGGTCTTCTCGGGACTCTCCCTCTCTGGCTGCCCAGGTATTTCTCAGGTGGACAACCTTTCTGACTAAGGGGTATCATCCGCCCCGAACCTCTATAGTGACCCAACATATTTTGGGTGTCTCGATTGGGTCCATCACATTCTGACTCATCAAATCTTTCGGTGCATGTTAGGTAGGAGGTCCTTAAGACCTCCTTTAGAAATCCACTCTCCCTGAGGCCAAGCCTCGATACCCTTGTTTGTGCAGCAACCCCACCACATAGATCTTTCCTCTAATTCAGAACCAAGTTCTCCTTCTTCCATCATGGCACAACCTGTTGAAGAAGAGAACAACCTTGAGCACCAACTACATCGCCTAAATGATCTCTTTCAAACCTTTGTGAACCCACCGTAGTGTCCTATGATGCGAGATCACTATAATCCTACTGCAGTGGCAATTGAGCCTCGAGTTCGAATCCCGGCTGGAGATCCTGATTTCGAACTCAAGTCCAACATGATTCATGCCATACCAAAATTCTATGGGCTTAACTCTTAGGATCCATTCCAGCACATTAAATAGCTCAAGCATCTGGCCCAGACCTTCGGGTCAGATGCACAAAATCGGGATATTCTGCTCATGAAGATGTTTTCTTTCTCCCTCATGGACAAGGCTGCTCATTGGTATCAAACTCAGACTCGTCCGATCAACACATGGGATGAACTTTAGCCCAAATTTGTGAAGTTCTTTCCCGTTGGTCAGACAAATGCCTTGCGCCATCAGATCACTCATTTCACCCAATAAATGGGAGAACCACTTCATGAGGCATGGGACCGATTCTTGGATCTCATGCGAAAGTGCCCCCTGATTAGCCCATATTTGTGAGCTATTTAAGTATTTAAGTGCCTAGACATTAGGTTAATTCTAACATTTATTTAGCATAAATTAGGATGTAAATAGATTAATTCATATTTCTAATTTAATTACATAATTCATGCATTGCATTCATATTTTAAATGCATTTAGAATTAACTTAGAATTGCATTCATTTAATTAGTTAACCAATTAGGTACATTGCATGCATTAATTTAAGTTAACATAAAAGTTTAGGGTTTGTATATAAATAACCATAATATTTTAATAATATCTTTTATTCTTCTTCTTTTCAGCAACGGCTCGGCTGACGTTGCAACGCCACCTGCCGCACTAAAGCCTACATTCATGGATTAGCGGAGAAGGTGGATCTGCTCCCGCCTCTCCATTCAAATTCATGTAGGCAGCTACAAAAAGAGGAGAGAGGCTGCCGAGCGGGGGCGGCCTCTATCCCAACAATCCATACTGTGCAGAGAGTTCATCTCATCCATTTCACCACCGTCGGCCTCAACCGCAGCGACGATCCTCCACCACGGTGGGCGTGTGGTGTGACAGGCCACACCGCCACCTGGAGATCGTTCGCATTACCGTGAGCACCTCACCGTGCACCTCCCTCGCAGTTGTCACCAACAACCACCTTCGCAGCCACTGCAATTTCACTCCTTAGTCAGTTAAGACATCCGGGAAGTTTCCCGGACTTCTGAAGCCTCCAATGCCTCTCTAGCCTGCAGCAGCAGCCACCCTTACTGCACTTCACCTTCAGCGCCAATCACTAGCCCTTGCCGGAATCACCTCCAGCGCCAACCGCCAGCCCTCGCCTGCATCCACTCTAGCAGCAACCACCCTTGCTGTGCTTCACTTCCAATGCGCCTGCAGATCGCACTCACCTGTAGCGCCAAGCTCGCGCCCGCTCCTTGCAGCGTGCCCGCCAACAACCTTCAGCGCGCTCAACTCCTGCGCGCCCGCTCCAGTGCGCCTATGCCTGCCATCTGCAGCGCCCACCGCCGCCACCAGTGCGTGCGCCCGCATCACCTTCAGCGCGCTCAACTCTCGTGCGCCCACAACAGCAGTGCCTACGCGCACCACTTGCAGCAACCTTCGCACGCGCACAGCTGCCCCTCCTCCAGCAGGTGCAACCAGCGTCGAGAGCCACCTTCATCGGAGCTCCGTTCAACTGGCTCCGGCCACGTCGCGACTCGCCGCCACCACCGCTGCGAAGCCCTCCTTCCAAAGAACTTCCTCCGAGCTTCACACCTCTGGCCGTTCATTCCTCATTGCGCATGGCCAAGGGGAAGAAATTCCCTGTTTTGCTACAGTACATGCCCCATTAATAATTACATTTTCTACCATTGCCAACTTTTATTGATATTTTATTGAATCTGCATTGCAAAAAATATCCTCTAGTTGTTAAAAATTGCCATTTCAGCATGTTTTCTTGATTCTACCTTAATCTGAAGGCAAATTTGGTTTGATTCTCATCAAAATTAACTATGAACATACATTTTGAACCGGTGTGAATTTAAATACGTCATTGCCTCCCTGTGGATACGACCCACTCTTCTGCGAGTGGTTATTTTAATTATTGATTAGTCGATTTTTCCACCACATAAAACTATAAACGACATGAAAAGCGAACAATCGACTCGTCAAAATGGCGCCGTTGCTAGGGAGGCAATAGACGCAATAATTTCACCTGATTTTATTTTTGATTATTTCTCAATTGCACAGTGATTTGACCATTTGTTATTTTCTTTCCTGTGCAAGAAATTTTGTGCGAGGAATCAGCCTTTGTGAGAGGCGACCCTTGACGTCGCCAAAGGAGAATTGGTCGAGCTACTTTGAAAAGGAGGAGAAGGACGAGGACGCGACGGTCATCATTGTACATTTAGTCTCTAATTTGATTAGAGTAGAATTAAGACTTTAGATTTAATTTTTCATTACATTTGGTTTGAAACCCTTGTTTTGGGGTATATTTTGAGGGGTTTGTTCCCCGATTTTGTTTTAGGCCCGTGTTGGGTAATTTTTGGGAGCCTGTTCCCTTTTCTTTAGATTTAGGTTTTTAGTTTATTTTGTGGATTGTTTACTTTTATTTGCTTGTGCATAAGTAGTTAAAAAAAAAAAATGAGCTGTCTGCTAGAAGCTGCCAGCCCTTAGGACGAACCATTTAGGTCTGTATGAGCAGCCTCTAGATTTACTTCTCTGCATTGTGTGCATTCTTGCATTGTTGATTGCTAGAAGCAAGGTACGCATTCTCTTACTTTGCATCCTATTCTTGATCACGCATTGCATTTGGATTTAATTTGAAGACCACAAAATTTGTCTTGAAGCGATCTAACAATTGGTCACATATATTCTTGAAAAAGGACTAATTAAAGGAGGAACATCTAAAAAACCAAGGATTTGATTTTAAAACGTGGTGTGCGATTCAAAATTCAAAATCTTTTTGCGGTGAATGAACACTTATATCTTTTACACCACAACACTCATTTAGACACTCCTAAGTCTTGAAATGACTAGGATAAGAGCCCTCCTACCATTGGATTCTGAAGTGTTCGGAACTTGAGATCAAAGGTTTTGTAAATCCAAAGAGGGGGATACCCTGTCACAGATTTTTGGGGGTAGTTGAGAAGCACCGCGAAAGCACAGCTTCAAAGGAAGGCTTAGGCCTACTTGCATCCCTCGATCTTCCGTCTTTGGATTTACTTGACCATTTGAGATTTAGGGAAGAATACCTAAGCTCCAACTAGGTATTTTTAGGCATTTCAAAGGTTGACAATAGGTGCGTAATTGATTGGGCAACTTGTTTTGTCACCTACAATTTGAACTAAAGTCAAAAGCCTAAATTTGTAAAGACCAAACAAGTCCTTTTGAATTGTGTTTGTAGTGCATGCTTGGTAGGCGTTCTCTTAGGAGACAACTTGTGTTTGATCCTGAACCTGAAAGAATCCTAAGAAGAGACCTTCCAAGGGTAGAAATGGCCGGTCAAAGGAGCCTTAAGGAATATTTCATCCCAACCAATCAAGCTAGCCCTGCACTACTTGGACCTAGAGGGGACAATCCGTATGAGATCAAAAGTAGTACCATATCCTTACTGCCCTCCTTTTATGGTACTACTAGGGAAGACCCTTACAGGCATATAGAGGAATTCACTGAGGTCTGTTCCACGGTGAAGCTACAGGGCATTACTGATGATGCTCAAATGCAGACCCTCTTTCCCTTCTCCCTTAAGGACAAAGCCAAGTATTGGTATCACACCCTTGATAATATTAATACTTGCGATGCCCTGAAGAGGGAGTTTTTGAAGTACTTCCCCATGAGCAAAACCAATCACTTTAGGAGGGAAATTATGAGTTTTGTTCAAAAGGATGGGGAAACATTCCATGATGCGTGGGAGTGCTTTAACGACTTGCTGAGACTTTGCCCACATCACTAGGTGCCTAAATGGCAACTGGTTGAAAGGTTCTACACCGGACTTAACGATTCACATAGGCAAACTGTGGATGGTGCCTGTGCAGGAACCTTTCTATCTAAGACTGAGGATGAAGCTTGGAACTTATTTGATACTTTGAGTGAGAATTCTATTCACTTGAATTCTGCGTACATGGATAGAAAGCCCACTCTCATGCAAAGAAAGTTGGAGGCGAATGAGGCAAGGGACACCCAGAATTTAGCCTATCAGATTCAATTATTGAACCAAAACATGGAAAGGCTTATGTTGAACCCGAGTTCATTCGTACCTAACACCTCCACATCCCAAGCTTTCGAATGCTTAATTTGCCAAGGCAATACGCACGCCACTGTGGATTGCCACTTGGCCTCCCAATTCCCTGAGCTTGTACAAGCGGATTTGAATGCCGCTCAAGGGTTCCGTCCTAGACCTTGTAATGACCCTTTCTCCAACAGTTATAATGAGGGATGGAGGAACCACCCAAATTTTTCATGGAGACAAGGAAATATCTCAAATTCAGGGAATTACAAACCACAATCCTTTCAAAACCATTAAATGAACCAACCTCAAACCTTTTCCCAACCTAAGACCTCTGAGATGGATGAATTGAAGGCGATGTTGAAAACTATGCAAGAAAGTCAAAGTGCCATCATCCAATCTCATGACAAGGCTATACATGAGATGAAATCACAAATTAGACACCTTGTTGAGGCCGTTAGACAGAGGGAGACTGGGAAGCTCCCCAGTACTGCGGAGGAAAATCCTAAAGGAAAAGGGATTGTCTTTAGGGAGCATGCTCAGGCGATGACTATTCTGAGGAGTGGGAAAGAAATTTCCAAACCTGATGCTCCTATAGTCTCACCCCCTAAAAAAACATCCACCCCGACTTTCACCCCCACCAGAGAAGACTTGCCCAAATCTTCTCCTCTTGAAATCACCTCACCGAAAGAAGTTGCCCCCGTTCCACCCCTTATTCGACATGACAACCCTTCCACCCAGAGACCGAGAATGCCTTTTCCAGAGCGCTTATCCATCTCTGGGCAGACTTCTGCTGGCTCATCTGGAGCCAAAGATAAGATGGATGAGATTATGGAAACTTTCAAGCAAGTGCAGATTAACCTGCCTTTGCTTGAAGCTATCAGGCAGATTCCGTCTTATGCCTGCTTCTTAAAGGACTTGTGCACGAAAAAGCGGCAATCTAGAAAATAGGTCCAATCAAAAGTTGTCCTGCCTGATTCTGTTAGCTCAATTGTTCAACATGGCACACCCTGAAACTTAAGGACCCAGGAGCCCCATACATCTCTGTAGTTATTGGTGACTTACAAATTGATGAGGCTCTACTTGATCTGGGTGTGGGGGTGAACATCCTTCCGAGCTACGTGTATGAACAACTTGGGGGAGGCAATCTGAAGCCTAGTCCTGTAATCCTTCAAGTTGCTGATCGATAACTTAAGACACCATGTGAAATTTTGGAAGATGTCCTCATAAGAGTGGAGGATTTCTTCTTTCCCGTTGACTTCTTAGTTTTGGACACTGACCCTACCAACAAGCCAACCAAACCCTCCATCATTTTAGGCCGCCCTTCCTTGCAACTTTGCATGCTTCAATCAATTGCAATACTGGGGCATTGAAAATGGGCTTTGGGAACAGGAAAATCCAGCTTAATGTGTTTGATGCTTACAAACAAGCTGGAGGATTGTTCTCAAGTTGAGGTGATAGATGACCTGATTGAAGAGGAAACTCCTGCAATGTTATGTGATGACCCCCTTCAGCATGTCATGCTAAATGAGCATTCCCATCTCTTGGAGGAATGTGAAGGGGATATTCTAGAACTTGAGGAATTGCTAGGTGTTTCTGCTGAGTCTCTTTCCCCATCATTTCCGCCGAAGGTAGATCTGCTACCTGAGATGGGAACATCTATTATGAAACCCTCAACCATACAAGCCCCCAACCTTGAGTTGAAACCCCTCCCTGACACTCTCAAGTATGTTTTCCTAGGTGCCAATGATGCGCTCCCCATTATCATTTTGGCTATGTTATCTGAGGCACAGGAGGGAGCCTTGATTGAATGACTGTCTAGGCAAAAGGAAGCTATTGCTTGGAGCATTGCTGACATTAAGGGTATAGACTCTACACTCTGCATGCACCACATTTATACTGATGATTCCATCAAGCCATTTAGGGACATGCAAAGACGTCTGAACCCTAATATGAAGGAGGTGGTAAAAAAGGAAATCCTGAAGTGGTTGGATGCCGGGATCATATATCCCATTGCTGATAGTAAATGGGTCAATCCCATTCATGTGGTGCCAAAGAAGGCAGGCTTTACTGTGGAACTCAATGACCAAGGTGATCAAGTTGTCACTAGACCCTCAACTGGATGGAGGGTTTGTATTGATTACCGCAAGCTGAACACCGCTGCCCAGAAGGACCACTTTCCTCTGCCTTTTATTGATCAAATTCTCGAAAAATTGGCAGGGAATATTTTGGGTACAATCAGGTGGTAGTCTTTCCTGATGACCAGGAAAAGATGACATTCACGAGTCCTTACGATACTTTTGCATTCAGACGTATGCCGTTTGGATTATGTAATGCCCCTGCAACTTTCCAGCGGTGTATGATGTCTATCTTTTCGGACATGGTTGACGAGTGTGTTGAAGTGTTTATGGATGACTTCTCCATTTATGGCTCATCTTTCGACTAGTGTCTCCTGCACCTGGAGAATGTGTTGAAGCGATGTAAGGAGACTGGTTTAGTCCTCAACTAGGAGAAAAGTCACTTCATGGTAAGAAGGGAATTGTACTTGGGCATGTTGTATTCGAGCAAGGTTTGGAAGTAGATAAAGCCAAGATTGCTTCTATTTCCAAACTTCCATTGCCTACGAATGTCAAACAGGTTAGATCCTTTCTGGGCCATGCTGGCTTTTATAGGCGCTTTATTAAAAATTTTAGTAAAATTTCTAGGCCACTTTGTGACTTGTTGGCGAAGGAATCTTCCTTCAGTTTTGATTCAAAGTGTGCCGAGGCCTTTCAAACTCTAATGGAGGCCTTGATCTCAGTGCCTATTCTCCAAGCTCCTGATTGGACACTCCCATTTGAGCTTATGTGTAATGCTTCGGATTATGCAGTGGGAGCAGTCCTTGGACAAAGGGTTGAGGGAAGACCTCATGTGTTACATTATGCTAGCAAGACTTTAATCGAACCTCAGCAAAACTACACCGTCACTAAAAAATAATTACTTGTAGTTTTTGCTCTAGAGAAGTTTAGGTCTTATCTGCTTGGGTCTAAGGTGGTTATTTTTACTGATCATGCAGCAGTGAAACATCTCATTGCTAAGAAAGATTCTAAGCCACATCTGATTAGGTGGATCCTACTCCTTCAAAAATTTGACTTGGAAATACGTGAAAAGAAAGGAGTAGAAATGTTGTGGCTGACCACCTATCTCACCTTCCTCTTAATGACTCTCTTTCTGGAGACATTTGTGAGACATTTCCCGATGAAACTCTGATGGCGGTAACACCAACTTTACCTTGGTATGCAGACACTGTAAATTACTTGGTCATAGGACAAACTCCTGACTCTTGGGATAAGCAGAAAAGAAAGAGATTCATTTCTCAAGAAAGATATTTTCATTGGGAAGAGCCAGAATTATTTAAAATTGGACAAGACCAAGTATTGAGACGTTGTGTACCTAAAGAGGAACAACAAAGTGTGCTAAGTTTTTGCCATGAACTTCATTGTGGAGGACAGTTTGGTGCTAAAAAAATTGCTTTTAAGGTTCTCCAGTTCGATTTTTGGTGGCCTTCCTTATTTAAGGATTATCATAATTTTGTTAAGGCCTGTATTAGATGTCAACGGACTAGAACGATTGGGAAGAGGAATGAAATGCCTCAACATCCTATTCAATCTGTTGAAATTTTTGATGTGTGAGGAATTGACTTTATGGGCCCCTTCCCGTCATCCCATGGTTATGAATATATCTTGGTGGCAGTTGATTATGCCTCTAAATGGATAGAGGCCATTGATGTAAACACATTTACACTACTTAAGATGTCTATTTATGCATGTTCTTAAGCATAGGATTGCATAACATGCATCATCTTGCATTTAGAGTAGTTTGAATAAAATGGAGGTTAATTGTCTCCTTTTATGTGCTTGGACAAGACAAACATTTTATTAGGGCCTCGGATCAAAGATCCAATCGTATGGATGTGATCAAGGCAACGATTGGAGTTCAACGACTCCAAGATCGCCCTAATCAGGCATCCATAGCATCAGATAGTGACCAGGGAACCCTAGAAGATCAAGGGCCAGGATGGTGTAAATCCGCACTTCAAATGACAAATCTGACCGCACGGATGAATTTGGATCAACGATCGTAGTCCAACGACACAAAAATTGAGTCAATTCGACATCCGTGGCACCATCTACAACATCTAGAAGATGGACGGCCAAGATGGTGTCACGTGGCGCAATCTCGGTCGCCCAAACGGCCGCATGCATCCAATGAAGCTTTCGCACCCACTCCCTCTTCGCCGTTGGATCTCAATCCAATGGCTGTGGATGGCCTCACCACAATTCGCCCACTCGACCATCTGTGCCCCGTAGAGCAGCGGATGCGCGTTCGAGCCGTAGCGAAGGGGAGAAAGGCGTGGGCGAGCGAGCGGGGGCGGGCGTTGGATCATCATCGGGCGGCTCAAATCCTCTGATAGCGTTCACGCGCTATTGTACGTGCGGCGAGGATGCGCCATCGTATGCGTTGAGGCTGACGCACTGCAGCGAGCGATGGCGCATCCTAAGCCGTCCGATCTTGCGATCGGACGGCTGAGATCTGATGAACGTGGGCGGGAGTTGAACGTAGGCAGCTGAGGAGGCACGCGTGGGGAGCGCTCACTACACCCACGTTGGGGCTTTAGCGACGGTTTTATCCGTCACTAAAGACCCTCATTTATTGTTTTAAAGATGTAATGACCAATTTTCCCCCACTCCTTGCAACTATAAAAGGAGACCCCCTCCACATGAAATTATCATCCCTTCCTTCTCTTCTCTACCTCTCCAAAGCTTAAGAGAAGCCTGTCCCATACCCAGGATGTTTTGGCGAGATAAAGTCCAAATTTTCGTCTCCCTTCGGAAGTGGATCTCGCGACGACGACGGCGTGCTGCTCCATTCCCGTTCTTCTGCTTCGTCCTGCTTCGTCCTCCATCGTCTAAGCGTCGTCCCGTCCGGCTCATCCTCCAAGCAACTGTCGAGGAGGATATCTCTCTCCCTATTCTTTTTACTGCTTTTTAATATAGATTTACTACTTTCTAGTGTAGTTCTGCTCATCCTCCAAGCATTCGTCTAGGAGGACATTTCTTCCTCTATTCTTTTAATGCTTTCTAAAGTAAATTTATTGCTTTCTAGTGCAATTGTTTGATGCTTTTTAGTTATAATGAACAATCTCCTTAATGATAAATTCTCTGTTTATTCTACATCTCATTTTTTATTTCTATGTGTAATATTCTCTCTCTCTCTTACCCTCTCTCTCTCTTCTATTTATTGTAAATAATTAGATAGTTTTAAATTGAATTACTTTGTGATAAATAAAAAGAAACACGCAATTTTTAAATCAAACATCCGCCTCCTTGTGTTCGACCCGGAATTTTCATTCGGTATAAATTTTATTTGTTGAACACGAATTCTTTGCTTTCAAGCTACAACGACAGGTTTTCCAAAGCCAAACACGTTAGCATAGCAATTCGAGCGTTCAACATTTTGGCGCCGTTGCTGGGGAGGCAACGCTCTTTGATTTCTCTTCGCGTTTTCTAACTTACAAATCATTTACCTCACTTTTCTCCTTTCTTATTATAATTGCAGGTACTCTTTTGAGATAGGCAAAAGTGGCAGATTGGAGTAAAGTGTTGTGGAAGGTTTTGTAAGTTATCCCCCACCTCCCACCCATTAGAGTTCATTTCACCACATAATAATTCAAACATCAATCAACCTAGGTGTTTTCATAAACTCTAAGGTTAGATTGTTTGTTGCTTGACACCCATACTCACCCCAACCCCCACATTAAAAAATAAAATTAAAAAAAAAAATCTCATAGAGGTACACAACCTCATTTGATTTTCAAACTCAACTGGTAAACCAATCTTAGGAGCCGGTACACACATCCAAACACATAATTAAGTAAAAATCAGATTAGGTAATCATTTGTGTGCCTAATTAAGTGGTGCAACAGGCCAATTGTTTGAGTTGATTGGGCCGCACCACTTCAAATAAAATAAACTCATCAAGTAGCTGCCACTTAGGTTCAACTCTTAGGGATTTACCAGGCACTCCACATTCTTTTTAAGCTTTAAAGGAAAACATCTTCACCTGTGCTTGTAAAACCTGGTGTGCCAATGAAACCTGTTTGAAAACACCTAAAGTTGAATCCTAAAAGCTACTAAGCAAGATTTGAACCTTAAAATTCACCGCATCAAAAACAATCTTGCTTGAAAACCACTAGTTGTGCACGCACACACAAATCAATCAATCATTAGGGCACAACCCATTTAAAGGGCCCATGATGAGAACCTCATCATGAACCCTACTAGCACAATCTAACCTAGATATGAAAGAAAAAACTCCTACATAACTCAAAGAAAGGCTTAACTCAGAGAATTCTAAGTTCAAAAAGAAAACAAGTTATAAGGGGTAAAAATGCAATTTCACCAACACAATCTGTAAACAGGGTAACTCAGGGTCCAAACACAGGTGAAACAAACCAAATAAGAAGGAAAGTGGGATGATCTGATCCAACAAGAGCTACAGCAACTCCAAGGAATTAAATGACATTCTGTAACCCTAAAATAAATCCACTTCAATTCACGTGGTTCGAGGTAGGAAAAAAATCAACTAAACCCTCTAAAATTCATAGAAAAATAATCTCTAGGGTTTAGAACTTTCAATTTGGCCTTAGAAACCCATTTTGACCTACATTGAGAACCATGCCCAATTAATGATTTAATTTGGGTTTTTACGTAAATTGGCCTGTCAAACATGGTCTGACCTAAAAAAAGAATTCACCATTAAAATCCTTAGGTCCAATTTAGTCATGCATAAAAACTTGAGCCTAAGAAGAGACCTCCTTGACCGACTTTGCAATTTGGTCCTCATCATTTACTTTTTGACCCTCAACTTTTGAAATCCTTGCATTTTGGCCCCTAATTTCCTCGTCATTCTTTGCATTATGGTCCCTCCTGCAAGTCACTGCGCAGCACCATGCTCTGGCGACTTTGCACGGAGCATGGCGCTGCGTAGGGTGAGGGAGGAGTCCTACAAAGTAAACATGAAGTTCCCTGCGACATCTGCTGTCGTAGGGACTCGGCCATGCCACCTGACGACGCCCACACTCGCACGGAAGGTATGGGTCTCATCTCCGACCATACTCCGGTGAGGGACGCATGTCGCCTCCCTGCGTCCGACCCTCTGCCGTCGCCTTTATAAAGACCAGCATCACCAACCGGTTCTCCCAGCCTGGTCTTGACGGAGAAACCCCCAACCCTTCCTCTTTCCCCACTCCAACAGGAAACCCACCAGCTCCGGCAGCCACTCCTCATCCTTCTCGTCGCTCTGCTGCAATACCAGCAGCAGAGCCAGCTTCGCCCAATCTTCCCGTGTCGTGCCGTACCAAGCGCGCGCCTCCCTGCCGACTTCCTCGCCGCCGCTCTTTCCCCCTGGGTTCTTCTCTCCAGCTCCGGCAG
This sequence comes from Thalassia testudinum, assembly GCA_037157565.1. NCBI lineage: Eukaryota > Viridiplantae > Streptophyta > Magnoliopsida > Alismatales > Hydrocharitaceae > Thalassia > Thalassia testudinum. The sequence goes on from JAZHRO010000077.1 coordinate 83,017,461, forward strand.
GTACGAGCCGGTGGCTCCGCCCTACCCCCTTCGTCCCTATAGGTAGGTTACAGTTACTTCCCTTCCTCCCCTATTTCTTTTCCCCAAACTATTTTGCTCGATTGCCCTACGACCACACCTGACCACCCTCATCTTCCCCACCTCTGGCCACTCTCCGACGAGTCGTTCCCATCATCCCACAACCCCATACGACTCACCAACTGCACCAAAAGCTCCACCTCACCTCACCAAACACCCTCCGCCCCTCCACTGCCACTCCACACCTCCACAACACTCCCTTGATCAAACCCATTTTTCCGGCCACAGAACGACCTAGGCACTCATGCCTAGGCCGTCCTGCGGCCTGCTGCACCTCGCACCACCTTCGCCGTGCCACGGCGAAGGTTCCCCTGTGGTCTGATTAGGCCGAGAGGCCCTATTTGTGTTAGACAGACCTGCTGCCCCGGCCGCCATTGGCAACGACGCAAGGAGCTTCCAAGCGAGCTCCAGGCCATAGAGCGTCAGATCTACAGCTGATGTGAATTGGGGAGACTCGAGTGAAGGCAGGCAGCTGGCACGCGAAGGGAAATGAGGACGCAGCTGCTAAAGCGAGGTCACGTTCTTCCTGCGGGCACGCGCGAGAAGGAGCGAAGTTTAGTCCCACATCATAAGATCTCGAAGCGCCACACCCATTTAAATTGATTTTGTGTTTTTACCTTATCGCTTCCGATACACCTGGGGTGAGGTCCCACGCCCCATCACACGCCCCGTCTGCGGTTTCACCACGCAGACCTGGCGGATCCGACCCGACACTACCCACGCACACCTCACGCACCAAATCACGCCGGTGCGCCTGGTCCCGGTACGCAACCCGACCCGTTAACCCGCAGCTCTGGGAGAGCTTCCTGTGAGCGGTTTGTAGAGAGAGAGAGATACGTGCGGGTAGAGGGAGGGGATAGGTTTTGCTTCCCCCTTGTGTGCAGGATAGGAGCGCTAAAGGAGAAGGGCTCAGCACTTCGCCGCAGGAAGGAGAAGAGAAGAAGTAGAAGTAGAAGAAGGCTCGCCAAAGAAGAAGAAGCAGCGAAGGAAGGAAAAGAGGAGAATCACTGTAGCAGACCGCAGTTTAAGTCGTCTGACGGCTGTATCAGACGACGGATAAACCTTCAGAGGAGCTAAAGCAGAATACCAAGGAAGAAGAAGAAAAAGAAGACTTTGTAGAAAATAAAGACAAGAAAAAGAAGAACTGAAGAAGAAAAGAAATAGAAGACAAGCAGAAGAAGAGGAATTGAAGGCAAACAGAGACAAGGAGGAAGAAGACTCATAGAGAGAGATACTGCAGCTAAAGAAAAGAGAAAGAAGAGAAGAAGAAGAAGCCAAGACAAAATATCTCTCTCTCTCTCTTATTTTTGTAATAAAGAAACTTTGTACTTCTAGAATTCTAGTAGCTCCCTGAGTTCGACCTCGGGAAAACTATTTCCGAGTAAATTTCTATGGTAAGGACAACCGTAGCTGTCTCATCTTATACTATAACGACTGTATTATAATAAACATAAAAACGCAAAAGCAGCACTGCGGTTGGCAACTTCACCAGCCCATCACATTCCAAAGCACATTCAAACCTAGCCATAAATAAAACAGAGTAGACGTTGGCCTTAAGGATTGGACTTGCTCTTCAGAACCCAGAACGAGATTATTTTCGATTAGTCTGTTTCTACTGTTCAATCTGATGTCTAGCTAGGGGAGCAGAATCAAACGATCGTGGCTGGGGGGTACACTAGGAACCGGAGGTGCAAGCAGAAGGAAGAACCTTCTCCCCAGTCCCTCCTTCTAACTGGTTGGATTGAACAGACGGAAGTAGATCAAATTGTTTCTTTGTCTCAAGATAGGTTTTGGGAGTCTGTAGGTCTGTAGGTTAACCCAATTAAGGATAGGTTTGATTTTTTGTATTGCAGGACACATTTCTTCCTCCCGTATCTCATGAATCCTTCCACATATTACATGCATTCCCGGTCTTTCCCTCCCGTTGTGAATTATCCTCAACATGACGATTATCCCGACTTGTACTGTAATCAACCATCAGTTAGTTGGGATAATTCGGATTGGGGATACAGCTCCGGACCTCCGTGTTTAGGGTCTAACCCTGAACACTTTGATTCTGATTTCTATCCTTCTCAGAGCTACATCGATTATAGATCGTCTTCCTTTCATGAACAACCTAATACGATCTACAATCAAGAAGGATACACTGATCTTTACCCATCCTGTGATTACATTGCCTTTAGGTCATCACCACCTTGTGAACAATCTGAAATGACCTATTATCAGGAAGGGTATAACGAATCTCAATTCATTAATTTCCCTGCATTGAGCCCAAGCCCGCCCAACCCTGAACTAACTCATTTGGTTCAGGTTAACTAGGTTCAAGATAAGGTTCTGGCTAACTTGAGGAATATCATACAATCTTTAGAAGTTCAGCCAACACCTTCCATTGAAAGATTGGGGCCCTTGATTCAGATGATTGATGATTTGAATAAGTCTTTGTTGGATTGGCTCCAGGATGTTAAGGATAAGAACCCGGGTGAGTTTTTACTTGGGAAATTAGTGAAATTGAGGATGAGATTCGTGGTTGCTTTGATTCAATCTTGGGATGATTCCCAGGATGAACCTTCTTCAGGAAAGTCAATGACAGAACCCACTCAGGCACCTGTTGGGGGGACACGAGTTACGAGGCTGACCAGATTTAATTAAAGCAACCAATTTAGGAAGATCTGATTTCTTCACCTGAGATCCTTGAGCCAGGTTACGAGGAAACGTATATCTCCTTGGAACAGAAAGTGACAGATGATTTTGGGACATACATTGATACGAATCCTGATTTCTTTGATGGTGAAGATTCAAGTTGCGAAGTCTTACACGATTTTTTTGAACACGATTTCTATAAGACGATTGGGCTTGAGGAATCTGATAGATCATTTGATAGCCCAATAACTGAGGAAACTGATCTTATTAGGGCACACATTACGGATCCAGAATCACATTTTCTGGAGGAATCAATTCAATGCCCTAATTATCAGTTACACCCCGTTGAGCTTACCGATAATTCTGTTTCTGAGATAATTAGACCTAAGTCAATTCTGATTCTTCCACATCATTTAGACTTGGAGATTTCAGACGGGGTGATTAATATACAAGAGGTCCTGGAATTTGATATGCTGAATGAGGAGGATAGGAGCTGGGAAGTTCTGATTTGGTAAGTTAATTTTGAAGGAAATGGAAGATTGAGTCGAAGGGTTCCTTTTAAGCTGAAACCATCAAATCAGAACCCTTACGACATTTGTTTCAAGGATGTCAAACTCAAGCACACATTCAACGATTATCCTTTTGAGCTTCAATTCTCTGTTACCTGACTTTTTTGTCTTGGGTTGCATCCTCATAAATTGCAGGCCCGACCTTGCTTGCATTCTGATTTTAGGTTTTAGGTAATTTTTATCCAGAACCTAAGATATTCTCGATTATGGGGGATGGGTCTGCACCACAATCTGGTCCACATCTGTGGACCTCTGTTGATAGGTCAGAGGATTCTTTTGTTTATTCTGATTCTGACCTGCACTTATGAATTCTTCATTTCTTTTCTTTGTATAGTGTGCCTAGCTGAAGGCACTAAACTCAGCACATATACAATTCTTTTTAGTTTTTATCTCAGAGCGGACCTAACATTCACGCAATTCAGGTGCTTTCTACGCTTTTCTACTCTGTTTTATGTCTTTTTAATACAATGAGGACATTGCATTAGATAGGCATGGGGGGGTGGATATTCATCTTTGAATTCATTCGTTAGCTCCGTAGATTTGTTTTATTTTCTTTTATAAAAAAAAATTCAGAATTAGGAAAGAGAATTTGGGTTTAAGAAAATTTTCAATCTTAGGAAATACTACATTATGATTTGAACACAAAGACCCTTCAGGTCTTTGGACTTAATCAGCCCGTGTATCCACTAAAATGTGGATTTGTTTTTCGAGTTCTCGCCAACCTGAATTTTATTTTGATTGGAGTAAATAAGTTTGGGTGATAAGTACATGACTTATCAACCTGCCCTCTGATTTGAGGGAATTTTGAGTTTCTAGCATCTACACACTATCTTGTCAATGACTCGTTGTTCGGCGATTTTAATGGAAATTGGGTAGCTAATGAACCTTTTAGGGTGATATGGCTAGCAAGTTATCGTGGATAACAGCCCATAGGTAGGTTGTCCAGAGCCCAGTCACTAGACCTTTCTCTTTTTTCCTGCCCTTAGGTAAATCTTAGACTAGGGAAGCCACCTACTTAAAAGAAAAAAGAAAAAAAAATCAAAAAGAAAAGGAGAAAAGAAAAAAAAAGAAATAAACCACACTTCCCGCATGAATATGGCTGGCAAGTTGTCGGTGGTAACAGCTCATCGACCGGTTGTCCAGAACCCAGCTTAGTAAATGCACTAAAAAATTCCCAAAACACATAGGAAGAAGCGGAGAAGTAGAATAAATCGGGGAGATATACATTGGATTCACCCTTGTGTTGACCCCATTAAAAAATAAAAGTAGGGAGAAAGCTACCGATTGTAAAAATACACCTTTAGGTAGAATTCTTTTTGAGGTCACCTAGAGGCGTAGAAACCCGAAGTCTGTTTTAATCGCCGATCAACGAGTCTATCACAATCACAATAAAATGCTTAAAACTTAGGATTCTCATCAAATCTTGGGTGAGTTGAATGGCCGTAGAAAGCCACTCTTAAACCCTAAAATTTGAAAATCCAAAAAAATTAGAAAAAAAGAAAAAGAGAAAGAAATTTTTCTTTGAATAAGGCGAGGGCTTGAGGCGGTCTGCATTTTGGCTAATACTCGGGCGACATTGTGTCTTTGAAAGTTCAGTTCCTAAGTAGACAATTTCTTAATGATTGAAAATAACTCAGGTCCAAATAATCCAACCTAATTATTTTATAAATAGCATATAGTTTTTGCTAGGGACTAGCAAAAGATAGGCATGGGGGTATGATGTAAACACATTTACACTACTCAAGATGTCTATTTATGCATGTTCTTAAGCATAGGATTGTATTTCATGATATAAATATTGCATAACATGCATCATCTTGCATTTAGAGTAGTTTGAATAAAATGGAGGTTAATTGTCTCCTTTTATGTGCTTGGACAGGGTAAACATTTTATCGGGGCCTCGGATCGAAGATCCAACCGTATGGATGTAATCAAGGCGACGATTGGAGTTCAACGACTCCAAGATCGCCCTAATCAGGCATTCGTAGCATCAGATAGTGACCGGGGAACCCTAGAAGATCAAGGGCTAGGATGGTGTAAATCCACACTTCAAATGACAAATCGGACCACACAGATGAATTTGGATCGACGATCGCAGTCCAACGATGCAAAAATCGAGTCAATCTGACATCCGTGGCACCATCTACAACATCCAGAAGATGGACTGCCAAGATGGTGCCACGTGGCGCCATCTCAGCCACCCAAACAACCGCATGCATCCAGTGAAGCTTCCGCACCCGCTCCCTCTCCGCCGTAGGATCTCAATCCAATGGCTGTGGACGGCCGCACCACAATTCGCTCGCTCGACCATTTGCGCCCCGTAGCGCAGCGGTCTTCAAGCCGCAACGAAGGGGAGAAAGGCACGGGCAGGCGTTGGATCGTCATCGGGCGGCTCAGATCCTCCGATAGCGTTCACGCGCTATTGCACGAGGGGCGAGGACGTGCCATCGTACGCGTTGAGGTGGGCGCACAACAGCGGGCGATGGCACATCCTAAGCCATCCGATCTCGTGATCGAACGACTGAGATCTGATGAACGTGGGCGGGCGTTGAACGTAGGCAGTTGAGGAGGCGCGCATGGGGAGAGCCCACTACACCCACGTTGGGGCTTTAGCGACGGTTTTATCCGTCACTAAAGACCCCTCATTTAGTGTTTTTAAGATGTAATGACCAATTTGCCCCCACTCCTTGCAACTATAAAAGGAGACCCCTCCACATGAAATTCTCATCCCTTCCTTCTCTTCTCTACCTCTCCAAAGCTTAAGAGAAGCTTATCCCACACCCGGGATGGTTCTCGCGAGATAAAGTCCAAATTTTCGTTCCCCTTCGGAAGTGGATCCCGCAACGACAATGGTGTGCTGCTCCATTCCCATTCTTCTGCTTCGTCCTGCTTCATCCTCCTTCGTCCAGGCATCGTCCCGTCCGGTTTGTCCTCCAAGCGACCATCGAGGAGGATATCTCTCTCCCTATTCTTTTTACTACTTTCTAATATTGATTTACTGCATTCTAGTGTAGTTCTGCTCGTCCTCCAAGCATTCGTCGAGGAGGACATTTCTCCCTCCATTCTTTTAATGCTTTCTAGAGTAAATTTATCGCTTTCTAGTGCAATTGTTTATGCGTTCTAGTTGTAATGAACAATCTCCTTAATGATAAATTCTCTGTTTATTCTACATCTCATTTTTTATTTCTATGTGTAATATTCTCTCTCTCTCTTACCCTCTCTCTCTCTCTTCAATTTATTGTAAATAATTAGACAGTTTTAAATTGAATTACTTCGTGACAAATAAAAAAAAATGCACAGTTTTTAAATCAAACGTCTGCCTCCCTGTGTTCGACCAAGAATTTTCATTTCGGTATAAATTTTATTTGTTGAACACGAATTCTTCGCTTTCAAGCTACAACAACATGTTTTCTAAAACCAAACACGTTAGCGTAGCAATTCGAGCGTTCAACAACCATTCCTATGTGCACAAATGACCACTCCGTGGTTTTGAAATTTGTGAAGGCCAATATCATATCCCGTTTCGACTGTCCCAAGACTATTATAAGTGATGGGGGACCTCATTTCCAAAACCACCACTTCAATCGGCTAATCAGGAGTCTGGGAGTAACTCACAAGGTCACTACCCCTTACCATCCTCAGACAAGTGGCCAGGTTGAAGTGTCAAATAGGTAGATAAAAAATATTTTGGAAAAGACCGTTAGACCTGATAGGAAAGACTGGTCCCAAAAGCTCGATGATGCTTTGTGGGCTTATCGAACGACCTATATGACCCCTTTGGGTACTTCTCCCTTTCGGATTGTGTATGGAAAAGCGTGCCATTTACCTGTTGAGTTAGAACATAAGGCACTTTGGGCTATTCGAAGTGTTAACATGGATTTAGAGAAGGCAGGTAAGGCACAACTTCTAGAATTAAGTGAGCTTGAGGAGCTGAGGAATGATGCTTATGACACCTCTCAAGCTTATAAAGAAGGAACTAAGGTCTTGTATGATAAGTTTATACTTCGAAAGACCTTTGAGCCCAACCAACAAGTCTAGCTTTTCAATTCTAGACTTAAGTTTTTCCCTGGGAAGTTAAAATCTCATTGGGATGGGCCTTACATAATCACCAAAGTATTTCCGCATGGAGCTGTGGAGATTAAAAATCCTTCATCTTCAACAACTCCCTTTATTGTCAACGGTCAACGGTTAAAACCTTACATAACTTTAGATGGCCATTTGGTTGACGAAGTCACTCTTGAGGAGCCTTAGCTCCTACCATTCTCCGCCTCAGGTAATATCTTCCTTTAGCTATTTTGGTTTTCAATGAGGACATTATTTGAACCAAGCATGGGGGAGAGGACCTGAGGCATTTTGTTTATAGCATGCATTAAAAAAAAAAAATTGTTTTGAGCTTAACTGGCTAGGTCCTGCATTCTTAAGCAAATCAGAACTCTAGGGTAGACTAAATTAATTCTAGGGTTAAACTTTAGAAGCTAAATGAGCTACTAGCTTTAGACCTTTAGGGTCCTTTGTGGACTTAAAAACTTAAGTAGGAGTTAAGTTGCGGACCATTCCTCAAGAGGTTGAGGAAGGGAAGCTAGGGTTTGAGTTAAAAGGTGAGGTAGTACCTGGAGTCTTGTTCTACCTTTTGGTTTACGGGTCCTTGTAACCCAAGCATCCAAATTTCACACACTTGGTCTGGTAATTAACTTAATTTCTTTCTTTTTGAAAAGAGATTTGGTTCTCTTAGTTTTGACTTAGGAGAGGCTTGAAAACACATTTTGATTGGAAGAGTTCCCGCCGCATGAGAGGTGGAGTATATACTTACCTTGAGGATGCGATGATAGCATATTACCTCCTCGGCGCTTGTCTCTTAGGATATCCATCCTACTGGGGGCATGTAAGTGCATTATGCGGTTTAGGTACCATGGGTGGCCCTATCTCGAAGTGCTGATTGCCATAGGCCTGAATTCGCTTAAGAAATCCATGGGCGATACTATCTCGAAGTGTCGATTGCTAGGAGTTCTTGGGGTCGTTATGGGCGGTGCTATCTCGAAGCATCAAAAGCCAGACACTCTTCGAGGTATGGTAATGGGGATAATGAATCCGACACAGACCGTGTTGATAGCTGATCTGAGGTTAGACTTAGAAGAATAAAATATATATATATATTATTAAAAAAAAAAAACTTTTTCCTTTAACTCAAATAACTCAGATCAATGCACAGGCACGGATGCTTTAATCTCAGGGATCAATAAACCTTAGGGTAGCGTCAGAAATCAGGGAAACTTGTGCCTGCAACTCGTCTTTAGCCAACCTAGTCTGTAACTTAGCAACTACTTGGGAACCTTGGGTCTAGAGTCTGAAGTTAATATGTTTCTGAAGGAAGACCAATTTGGTTGACTAGTCTACTTGGAGTGCTAGGTTTCGCTTAATTTTGCTAGGGACTAGCAAAAAACTAGGCATGGGGGTATTTGATTAGCCCATATTTGTGGGTTATTTAAGTATTTAAGTGCCTAGACATTAGGTTAATTCTAACATTTATTTAGCATAAATTAGGATGTAAATAGATTAATTCATATTTCTAATTTAATTGCATAATTCATGCATTGCATTCATATTTTAAATGCATTTAGAATTAACTTAGATTGCATTCATTTAATTAGTTAACCAATTAGGTACATTGCATGCATTAATTTAAGTTAACATAAAAGTTGAGATTTTGTATATAAATAACCATAATATTTTAACAATATCTTTTATTATTCTTCTTTTCAGCAACGGCTCGGTTACCGCTGCAACGCCACTTGCTGCACTAAAGCCTACATTCATGGATTAGCGGAGAAGGTGGATCTGCTCCCGCCTCTCCATTCAAATTCATGTAGGCAGCTACAAAAAGAGGAGAGAGGCTGCCGAGCGAGGGAGGCCTCCACCCGAACAATCCATACTGTGCAAAGAGTTCATCTCATCCATTTCACCACCGCCGACCTCAACCGCGGCGACGAGCCTCCACCACCGTGGGCGTGTGGTGTGACAGGCCACACCGCCATCCGGAGATCGTTCGCATTACCGTGAGCACCTCGTCGTGCACCTCCCTCGCCGTCATCACCAACAACCACCACGTAGCCACTGCAATTTCACTCCTTAGTCAGTTAAGACGTCCGGGAAGTTTCCCGGACGTCTAAAGCCTCCAACGCCTCTCCAGCCTGCAGTAGCAACCACCCTTGCTGCACTTCACCTCCAGTGCCAACCGCCAGCCCTTGCCCGCATCACCTCCAGCGCCAACCGCCAGCCCTCACCCGCATCCACTCCAGCAGCAACCACCCTTTCTACGCTTCACTTCCAACATGCCTGCAGACTGCGCTCACCTGCAGCGCCAAGCCCGCACCCGCTCCTTACAGCGTGCCCACCAGCAACCTTCAGCGTGCTCAACTCCCACACGCCAGCTCCAGCATGCCTGCACCTACCGTTTGCAGCACCCACCGCCTCCACCTACAGCACTGCCACCTGTGCGTGCACCCGCATCACCTTCAGCACGCTCAACTCTCGTGCGCTCACAACAGCAATGCCCGCATGCACCACCTACAGCATCCTTTGCGTGCGCATAGCCGCCCCTCCTCCAGCAGGTGCAGCCACCGTCGAGAGCCACCTTCGCCGGAGCTCCGTTCGACCGGCTCCGGTCACCTCGTGACTCGCCGCCACCACCGCTGCGAAGCCCTCGGTCCAAAGAACTTCCTTCGAGCTTCACACCTCCGGCTGTTCATTCCTCTTCGCGCACGGCCAAGGGGAAGAAATCCCCTATTTTGCTACAGTACATGCCCCATTAATAATTACATTTTCTGCCATTGCCAACTTTATTGATATTTTATTGAATCTGCATTGCAAAAAATATCCTCTAGTTGTTAAAAATTTCCATTTCAACATGTTTTCTTGATTCTACCTTAATCTGAAGGCAAATTTGGCTTGATTCTCGTCAAAATTAACTATGAACATATGTTTTGAACCGGTGCGAATTTAAATATGTCATTGCCTCTCTATGGATACGACCCGCTCTTCTGCGAGTGGTTATTTTAATTATTGATTAGTTGATTTTTCCACCACATAAAACAACAAACGAATTGAAAAGCGAACAATCGACTCGTCACCCCCATCACGGAGTTCCTAAATGGGAACAAGTCCAGTCTTTTTACCAGGGACTCCGTGAGGACATTAGATTATTCGTTAATGCAACCTGCGGAGGAAACATCATGGGTCAACTTGAGGACACGGTATGGGAGATTCTCGAGAATATGTGCGAGAACTCCATCAATAATGACTCCATGGGCTCATTCGACCGAACAATTGCTCGCGCATCGACGAATCTTAGGGGATCACATGAGACGTAGGGCCTGTCCACATCCATCGACTTAGAGCTGATGGCCAGTCTGTTGGATAAGGTCTCTATCATAGAGAAGAAGGTGGACGAGCTGACTCGGCATTTGCAACGAGCCACCTCTATGCAGAACTCTTTCGCATAGCCACCTCTCGCGAGGGAAACTGTGCAAAACATCTATCACTAATCTTCTCAGGGGATGGACCCGTATCCACCCCCGTTTGACTCCAGGACCGGAGGGACCTCCAATCCGCTCTATTCTAGTAGGGGGAACTCTGAACCCTCATACTTTGACTTTCCTGAGGTTCCTCAGACCTATGAGGACCTCAACGCCATCCAGAATGACCCATTTTCCAACACCTACAACCTTGGATGGCGAAATCATCACAACTTCCAGCGGGCAGGAAATTCTCAGAATCAAAGGCTACCTTATCAACCTCGTCCACAAGACCCTCGTCCATATCAGCCGCCTCAGCCTCGGCCTAACCCCACCTATAAATCTGGGCCAAACCAAGACCAAATGACTCTTATAATTCAAACACTGGCTGACATTCAGAAAATGAATGCGACAATACAAAAGCAACACAAGGACGAGATCACAGAGTTTCTCAACCAACTCTCCCAGATGGCGAATTCCCGCCAACCGGGCACACTTCCTTCACAACCTCTGCAGAACCCAAATAACGTGCCGACCCAGAGGCGCGTAATGAACCCAAATCCAGGCCACGCACATATGATTTATCAGGCCCATTCTATTCCATCATCTTATGCGGGATTTTAACGGCAGCCACCCATTTTACCAACCCCAAACCAGAACCAGGTAGAATTGAACTCCTTAACAACTCGTAGTGGTAAAGCAACTCAAGACCCACCTTATCCAAACCACTCCAAGCCTGGTAGTGATCCAAACCTTAGGATAGTTATCCAGGATGTCCCTATCCCAGATCAAGAACTTGGACCTATTCTAGAGGAACCAACCAAGGTTCCATTTCCTGAGGCCTTGACCAAGGTAAAAAGGATAACCAAACCCGTGGCTCCTGAGGAGGACCTGGTCAAGCTCTTTGAACTGGTTCAGATAAACATTCCTTTGATGGATGCAATCCGCCACGTACCGACTTACGCATGATTTCTGAAAGATGTGTGTACACCCAAGCGTAAGCCACGAACCAAAAGTGGGAGTCCGATCATATTGTCAGAGCAAGCCAGCTTTGTAATCTTGAGGAAACTCCTACCCAAGGCTAAAGACCTAGGTACTCCCCTGATTTCATGTAAAATTGGTGAAACCCAATTCGATAGAGCCTTGTTAGACCTAGGTGCCTCCATAAACCTAATACCTACATTGTTGGACTTACGAATTGCTACACTAACGTGTTAGGTTTTGGAAAACCTGTCATTGTAGTTTGAAAGCGAAGAACTCGTGTTCAACAAATAAAATTCATACCGAAATTGAAATTCCAGGTCGAACACAGGGAGGCGGACGTTTGATTTAAAAACTACACGTTTGTTTTTATTTGTCACAAAGTAATTCAATTTAAAACTATCTAATTATTTACAATAAATAGAAGAGAGAGAGAGTAAGAGAGAGAGAGAATATTACAAATAGAAATTAAAACAAGATGTAGAATAAACAGGGAATTCATCATTAAGGAGATTGTTTGTTTCACTATTACAACTATAAAGTAGAAAATAATTACACTAGAAAGCGATAAATTTACTCTAGAAAGCATTAAAAGAATGGAGGGAGAAATTTTCTCCTCGACGATCGCTTAGAGGACGAGCAGAACTACTCTAGAAAGCAATAAATCTATACTAGAAAGCAGTAAAAAGAATAGGGAGAGAGATATCCTCCTCGATGGTCGCTTGGAGGATGAGTCGGACGGGATGATGCTTGGACGAAGGAGGACGAAGCAGGATGAAGGAGGACGAAGCAGAAGAACAGGAATGGGGCAGCACATCGTCGTCGTCGTGGGATCCACTTCCGAAGGGGGACGAAAATTTGGACTTTATCTCGCAAGAAGCATCCCAGGTGTGGGACAAGCTTCTCTTGAGCTTTGGAGAGGTAGAGAAGAGAAGGAAGGGATGAGAATTTCGTGTGGAGGGGGTCTCCTTTTATAGTTGCAAGGAGTGGGGGCAAATTGGTCATTACATCTTTAAAAAATTAAATAAGGGGTCTTTAGTGTCGGATAAAACTATCACTAAAGCCCCAACGTGGGCGTAGTGGCAGCTCCCTACGCGTGCCTCCTCGGCTACTCACTCACAACGCCCGTCGCATATTTAGCCATCACGATCGGACTGCTGTGATTGTGCCTTCCCCGCTCGCTGCGCGCTCGCCCCAACGCATGTGGTGCCGCGTGAGGTGCGGGCATGTAATAGCGCGTCATCGCTATTAAGCGCGGATGGCCGTCCGGTCAAGATTCGACACACGCCCTCGCCCGCTCGCCCGCACCCTTCACCTCCTCGCTGCGGCCCAAACCCACGTCCGCTGCTCACGATAACGCCCTCACCCACTGCGCTGTGCAGCGAGGATTGTCGAGCGGGCGATTTGAGGTGCAGCCGTTCACAGCCGTTGGATCGAGATCCAACGGCAGAGAGGGGGTGGATGCGGAGGCTTCAGTGGTTGCATGCAGGCATTTGGGTGGCCGAGATGGTGCCACGTGGCACCATTTTGGCCGTCCATCTTCTGTATGTTGTAGATGGTGCCACGGGTGTTGGATTGACTCGATTTTTGTGTCGTTAGGCTGCGATCATCGATCCGAATTCATCCGTGCAGTCGGATTTGTCATTTGAAGTGCGAATTTACACCATCCTGGCCCTTGATCTTCTAGGGTTCCCTGGTCACTATCAGATGCTACAGATGCCTGATTAGGGCGATCTTGGAGTCGTTGAACTCCAATCATCGCCCTGATCACATATGTACGGTTGGATCTACGATCCGAGGCCCTGATAAAAAGTTTGCCCTATCCAAGCACATAAAAGGAGACAATTAACCTTCATTTTATTCAAACTACTCTAAATGCAAGATGATGCATATTATGCAATATTTATATCATGCAATGTAATCCTATGCTTAAGAACATGCATAAATAGACATCTTAAGTAGTGTAAATGTGTTTACATCATACCCCCATGCCTATCTTTTGCTAGTCCCTAGCAAAAACTATATGCTATTTATAAAAGAATTAGGTTGGATTATTTGAGCATGAGTTATTTTCAATCATTAAGAAATTGTCTACTTAGGATCTGAACTTTCAAAGACACAACAGTGCCTGAGTATCTGCCAAAATGCAGACTGCCTCAAACCCTCACCTTATTCAAAGAAAAATTTATTTTTCTCTTTTTACTGTTTTCTAATTTTTTGGATTTTCAAATTTTAGGGTTTAAGAGTGGCTTTCTACGGCCATTTAACTCACCCAAGATTTAATGAGAATCCTAAGTTTTAAGCATCTTATTGTGCCTATGATAGACTCGTTAACCGGTAATTAAAACGGACTTCGGATTTCTATGCCTCTAGGTGACCTAAAAAGAATTTTGCCTAAAGGTGTATCTCTACAACTAGTAGCTTTCTCCCTACTTTTATTTTTTATGGGGTCAACACAAGGGTGAATCTAATGTATATCTCCCGGTTTATTCTACTTCTCTGCTTCTTCCTAAGTGTTTTGGGAATTTTTAGTGCATTTATTGAGCTGGGTTCTGGACAACCGGTCGATGAGCTGTTACCACCAACAACTTGCCAGCCATACTTGTGCGGCGAAGTGTGGTTTATTATTATTTTTTTCTCCTTTTCTTTTTGATTTTTTTTTTGTTAAGTAGGTGGCTTCCCTGGTCTAAGATTTACCTAAAGGCAGCAAAAAGAGAAAGGTCCAGTGATTGGGCTCTGGACAACCTACCTATGAGCTGCTACCCCTGATAACTTGCCAGCCATATCACCCTAGAAGGTTCATTAGCTACCCAATTTCCGTTAAAATCGTCGAACAACAAGTCAGTGCAAAGAAAGTGTGTAGATGCTTAAGACTCAAAATTCCCTCAAATCAGAGGGCGGGTTGATAAGTCGTGTACTTATCACCCAAACTTATTTACTCTAATTAAAATAGAATTCAAGTTGGCGAGAACTCGAAAAATAAATCCACATTTTAGTGGATACACAGGCTAATTAAGTCCAAAAACCTGAAGGGTCTTTGTGTTCAAATCATAATGTAGTATTTCCTAAGATTGAAAATTTTCTTAAACTCAAGTTCTCTTTCCTAATTTAATTTTTTTTTAATAAAAGAAAATAAAACAAATCTACGGAGCTAATGAATGAATTCAGAGATGAATATCCACCCCCTCATGCCTATCTAATGTAATGTCCTCATTGCATTAAAAAAACATAAAACAAAGTGGAAAAGCATAGAAAGCACCTGAATTGCATGAATGTCAGGTCCGCTCTGAGATGAAAACTAAAAAGAACTGTATATGTGCTGAGTTTAGTGCCTTCAGCTAGGCACACTATACAAAGAAGAGAGATGAAGAATTTACAAGTGCAGGTCAGAATTAGAATAAATAGAAGAATCCCCTGACCTATTAGCAAAGGTCCACAGATGTGGACCAGATTGTGGTGCAGACCCACACCCCATAATCGAAAATATATTAGGTTCTGAATAAAAATTACCCAAAACCTAAAATCAGAATGCAAACGGGGTTGGGCCTGCGATTTATGAGGATGCAACCCAAGACCAAAAAGTCGGGTTACAAAGAAATTAAGCTCAAAAGGATAATCATTGAATGTGTGCATGGGTTTGACATCCTCAAAACAAATGTCGTAAGGGTCCTGGTTTGATGGTTTCAGCATAATAGGCACCCTTCGACTCAATCTTCTATTTCCTCCAAAGTTAACTTCCCAAATCAGAATTTCCCAACTCCTATCCTCCTCATTCTGAATGTTAAATTCCGAGACTTCTTGCATGTTAATCACCCCGTCTGAAATCTCCAAGTCTAAATGATGTGGCAGAATCAGAATTGACTTGGGTCTAATTATCTCAGAAACAGAATTATCGATAAGCTCAATGGGGTGTAACTGATAATCAGGACATTGAATTGAATCCTCCAGAAAATGCGATTCTGGATCCGTAATGTGTGCCCTAATAAGATCAGTTTCCCCAGTTATTGGGCTATCAAATGATCTATCAGATTCCTCAAGCCCAATCGTCTTACAGAAATCATGTTCAGAAAACTCGCGTGAGACTTCGCAACTTGAATCTTCACCATTAAAGAAATCAGGATCCGTATCAATGTATGTTCCAAAATCATTTGTCACTTTCTATTCCAAGTAGACATACATTTCCTCGTACCCTGGCTCAGGGATCTTAGGTGGAGAAATCAGATCATCCTTAATTGGTTGCTTTAATTCAATCTGGTCAGCCTCGTAACACATATCCCCCCTAACAGGTGCCTGATCGGATTCTGTCATTGGCTTTCCTAAAGAAGGTTCATCCTGGGAATCATCCCATGATTGAATCAAAGCAACCACGAATCTCATCCTCAATTTCGCTAATTTCCCAAGTAGAAACTCACCTGGGTTCTTATCCTTAACATCCTGGAGCCAATCCAACAACGACTTGTTCAAATCATCAATCATTTCAATTAAGGGCTCCAATCTCTCAATGCAAGGATTGGCTGAACTTCTAAAGATTGTATGATATTCCTCAAGTTAGCTAGAACCTTATCTTGAACCTGGTTAACCTGAACCAAATGAGTTGGTTCAGGGTTGGGCGGGTTTGGTATCAATGCAGGGGAATTAACAAATTGAGATTCATTATACCCTTCCTGATAGTAGGTCATTTTAGATTGTTCAAAAGGTGGTGATGACCTAAAGGCAGTGAAATTAGAGGATGGGTAAAGATCGGTGTATTCTTCTTGATTGTAGATTGTATTAGGTTGTTCATGAAAGGATGATGATCTATAATCGATGTGCCTCTGAGAAGGATAGAAATCACAATCAAACTGTTCAGGGTTACACCCTAAACACGGAGGTCTGGAACTGTATCCCCAATCCGAGTTATCCCAACTAACTGATGGTTGATTACAATACAAGTTGGGATAATCATCATGTTGAGGATAATTCACAATAGGAGGAAAAGAGCGAGAATGCGTGTAATATGTGGAAGTATTCATGAAAGACGGGAGGAAGAAAGGTGCCCTGCAATACAAACAATCAAACCTATCCTTAAGTGGGTTAGCCTACAGACCCACAGACTTCCAAAACCCGTCTTGAGATAAAGGAACGATTTGATCTACTTCTATCTATTCAATCCAACCAGTTAGAAGGAGGGACTGGGGAGAAGGTTCTTCCTTCGGCTTGTGCCTCTGGTTCCTAGTGTACCCCCCAGCCGCGATTGTTTGATTCTGCTCCCATAGCTAGACATCAGATTGAATAGTAGAAACAGACTAATCGAAAATAATCTCATTCTGGGCTCTGAAGAGTGAGTCCAATCCTTAAGGCCAACGTCTACTCTGTTTTATTTAGGGCTAGGTTTGAATGTACTTTGGAATGTGATGGGTCCTTTAAATGGGTTGTGCCCTTAATGATTGATTGATTTGTGTGTGCGTGCACAACCAATAGTTTTCAAGCAAGATTATTTTTGATGTGGTGAATTTTAAGGTTCAAATCTTGCTTAGTAGCCTTTAGGATTCAACTTTAGACATTTTCAAACAAGTTTCATTGGCACACCAGGTTTTAAAAGCACGGGTGAAAATGTTTTCCTTTGAAGCTTAAAAAGAATGTGGAGTGCCTGGTAAATCCCTAAGAGTTGAACCTAATTGGCAGCTACTTGATGAGTTGATTTTATTTGAAGTGGTGCGACCCAATCAACTCAAACAATTGGCCTATTGCACCACTTAATTAGGCACACAAATGATTACCTAATCTGATTTCTACTCAATTATGTGTTTGAATGTGTGTACCAGCTCTAAAGATCGGTTTACCGGTTGAGTTTGAAAATCAGATGAGGTTGTGTACCTCTGTGAGATTTTTTTAATTTTTCTCTTTTTTAATGTGGGGATTGGGGCGAGTGTGGGTGTCAAACAAAAAACAATCTAACCTTAGAGTTTATAAGAACATCTAGGTTGATTGATATTTGCGTTATTATGTGGTGAAATGAAATCTAATGGGTGGGAGGTGGGGGTAACTTACCAAACCTTCCACAGCACTTTACTCCAATCTACCGCTTTTGCTAGTCTCAAAAGAGTACCTGCAATCACAATAAGAAAGGAGAGAAGTAAGGTAAATGATTTGTAAGTTAGAAAACGCGAAGAAAAATCAAAGAGCGTCGCCTCCCCGGCAACGGCGCCAAAATGTTGGACTTACGAATTGCTACGCTAACGTGTTAGGTTTTGGAAAACCTGTCATTGTAGTCTGAAAGCGAAGAACTCGTGTTCAACAAATAAAATTTATACCAAAATTGAAATTCTGGGTCGAACACAGGGAAGCGGACGTTTGATTTAAAAACTACGCATTTGTTTTTATTTGTCACAAAGTAATTCAATTTAAAACTATCTAGTTATTTACAATAAATAGAAGAGAGAGAGAGTAAGAGAGAGAGAGAATATTACAAACAGAAATTAAAACGAGATGTAGAATAAACAAGGAATTCTTCATTAAGGAGATTGTTTGTTTCACTATTACAACTAGAAAGAAGAAAACAATTACACTAGAAAGCAATAAATTTACTCTAGAAAGCATTAAAAGAATGGAGGTAGAAATGTCTTCCTCGACGATCGCTTGGAGGACGAGTAGAACTACTCTAGAAAGCAGTAAAAAGAATAGGGAGAGAGATATCCTCCTCGACGGTCACTTGGAGGATGAGCCGGATGGGACAATGCCTGGACGAAGGAGGATGAAGCAGGATGAAGGAGGATGAAGTAGAAGAATGGGAGCGGGGCAGCACGTCGTCGTCGTCGTAGGATCCACTTCCGACAGGGGACGAAAATTTGGACTTTATCTCGAGAGAAGCATCCCGGGTGTGGGACAAGCTTCTCTTGAGCTTTGGAGAGGTAGAGAAGAGAAGGAAGGGATGAGAATTTCGTGTGAAGGGGGTCTCCTTTTATAGTTGCAAGGAGTGGGGGCAAATTGGTCATTACATCTTTAAAACATTAAATAAGGGGTCTTTAGTGACGGATAAAACCGTCACTAAAGCCCCAACGTGGGCATAGTGGCCGCTCCCCACGCGCGCCTCCTTAGCTGCTCACTCTCAACGCCCGCCGCACGTTCAGCCATCCACAGTCGTCCGATCGCGAGATCGAACGGCTGTGATTGTGCCTTCCCCGCTCGCTGCACGCCTGCCCAAACGCGTGCGATGCCACGTGAGGCACGGCCGTGCAATAGCGCGTCATCGCTATTGAGCGTAGACGGTCGTCTAATCAAGATCCGACGCACGCCTGCGCCTGCTCGCCCGCGCCCTTCGCCTCCTCACTGCGGCTCGAACCCGCGTCCACTGCTCGCGATAACACCCTCGCCCACTGCGCTGCCGAGCGCGGATTGTCGAGCGAGCGATTTGAGGTGCAGCCGTTCATAGCCGTTGGATCGAGATCCAACGGCAAAGAGTGGGCGGATGCGGAGGCTTCAGTGGTTGCATGCAGGCATTTGGGCGGCCGAGATGGTGCCATCTTGGCCATCCATCTTCTGGATGTTGTAGATGGTGCCACGGGTGTCAGATTGACTCGATTTTTGCGTCGTTAGGCTGCGATCGTCGATCCGAATTCATCCGTGCGATCGGATTTGTCATTTGAAGTGTGGATTTACACCATCCTGGCCCTTGATCTTCTAGGGTTCCTCGATCACTATTTGATTCTACAGATGCCTGATTAGGGCGATCTTAGAGTCGTTGAACTCCAATCGTCGCCCTGATCACATATGTACGGTTGGATCTTCGATCCGAGGCCCTGATAAAAAGTTTGCCCTATCCAAGCACATAAAAGGAGACAATTAACCTTCATTTTATTCAAACTACTCTAAATGCAAGATGATGCATATTATGCAATATTTATATCATGCAATGTAATCCTATGCTTAAGAACATGCATAAATAGACATCTTAAGTAGTGTAAATGTGTTTACATCATACATCGCTCCTTAACCACCTTGAAGAGTCCGAGCTTAAACTAACAGAGGTGACATTGCAGTTAGCTGATCGATCCATCATGTCACTTAAAGGGATACTCGAGGACGTCATTGTTAGGGTATGGGATTTCTACTTCCTGGTGGATTTTATAGTTCTAGATATGGATGCACCTGAGAACCCAAGGGATACACCGATTATATTAGGGAGACCTTTTCTAGCCACTGCCAGGGCCAACATAAGCTATGAAGAGGGCCAAATAGAATTGAAATTTGGGAACCAAACTCTAAAGATTGACATCTTTAAGGCCCAACAAAGGATTAATTCCAATGTTATAGAATAAATATGTGATATCAAAGCCATGGTTAATGAACCGCATATTGAGGACAACCTGATTATCCCCGATCAACCTCAAGAAGATTAAAACCCGCAATTAGAGGAGTCTGAACTTGATCAAGATACACCCATAACTCCTACCCTTGTTCCTGACACACACCTTGAACCACCTACTGCTGCTGATAATCCCATCTTGGAGCTCAAGCCCCTTCCCGATCATCTGAAGTACGTCTTTTTGGGTTCCAATCTGATGTTTCCTGTGATTATGAACTCCAGACTCACAGCTGACCAGGAATCCCGTCTGATTACTGTTCTCCAGCAACATCGTAGAGCCATTGGATGGACTCTCGATGATTTGACTGGTATCAGCCCCTCTTATTGCACACACCATATCTACTCCGAAGAGGGCGCACAACCTTCGTAAGAAATGTAGAGACGTTTGAACCCTAATCTGCAGGAGGTTATGAAAAAGGAGATCATTAAGTGGTTAGATGCTGGGATCATCTACACGATCTCTGACAGACGATGGGTGAGTCCAATCCAGGTTGTGCCTAAGAAGGCCGGGCTCACCACCATCACGACTGAAATCGGAGAGGTCATACAGACCCGTATAGCTAACTCATGAAGAGTCTGCATTGATTACAGAAGACTCAATTCCCCCATGAAGAAGGATCATTTCCCACTACTGTTTATTGATCAGATCCTCGAAAAACTAGCGGGAAATAGGCTCTTCTACTTTCTTGACGGGTACTTCAGTTATAACCAAGTGGCAATCCATCCAGAGGACCAAGAAAAGACCACGTTCACCTGCCCCTTCGAGACGTACGCATTCCGAAGGATGCCTTTCGATCTCTACAATGCACCCGTGACTTTTTAGAGGTGCATGCTTGCCATATTCTTAGATATGGTAGGTGATTATTTGGAAGTCTTCATGGATGACTTTTCAATATTTGGAGCATCATTTGACGATTGCCTCCAGCACTTGGCCCAAATACTCAAGCGATGCATTGACATGAATTTGGTTCTTTCCTGGGAAAAGAGCCACTTCATGGTGCTTGAGGGAATCGTCCTGGGACAGATGATTTCGGAGAAAGGCATCCAAGTCGATCGAGCTAAGGTTAAGTTGATTTCCAAACTCCCTATGCCTAACTCGATCAAGGACATTTGATCTTGTCT
Organism: Thalassia testudinum; assembly: GCA_037157565.1. NCBI lineage: Eukaryota > Viridiplantae > Streptophyta > Magnoliopsida > Alismatales > Hydrocharitaceae > Thalassia > Thalassia testudinum. Next base: position 83,038,706 of record JAZHRO010000077.1, read on the forward strand.
GGGCCATGTCGATTTTTACCGTCGATTTATCCTTGATTTTTCAAAAATTGCGCACCCCCTGACCACTCTTCTCTCCAAGGATGTACCTTTTGATATCTCCAAGGAATGAACTCAAGCGTTTGAGATCCTTCGTGACCGAGTTACCCAAGCCCCGATCCTACAGTCTCCTGATTGGTCTCAACCCTTTGAGATCATGTGCAATGCATCTGACTTCGCTATAGGAACGATTTTGGGGTAGAAAAATGACGGGAAACCCGTGGTCATTTACTACGCTAGCAAAACAGTTGAAGAGGCTCAATGTAACTACACTGTTATTGAGAAAGAGCTACTAGCCATAGTCTTTGCCCTAGAAAAATTCAAATCTTACCTCCAGGGTCCTATGTTATTATCTACTCAGATCACACAGCTATGAGGCATCTCCTTGCAAAGAAGGACACGAAACCTCGATTAATTAGATGGATCTTGCTGTTGCAAGAATTTGACCTCGAGATTCACGACAAAGAGAGAAGATAGAATGTGGTAGCTGATCACTTATCCCGCCTTCCTTTTGAGACATTGACCCTTCCGAACCCATCACGAAACATTTTCCTGATGAGCACCTCCTGACTATCGATACAGGGCTTCCATGGTTTGCTGACATAGTAATTTACTTGGCATCACATTAGATCCCGTCTGATTGGCCAAAGGCCAAGAAGGACAAATTGCATTCCGATGCCAAGTATTACCTATGGGAAGACCCGTATTTATTCCGCATTGGTGCTGATCAAATTATCCAACGATATGTCACGGAAGTGGAAATCAAAGACATACTCTCTTTCTGCCATGACCAGTCATGCGGTGGACATTTTTCAGGACACAAAATCTCATCAAAAGTCCTCCAGTGTGGCTTCTACTGGCCCACAATTTTTAAGGATGCATACAATCACTGTAAGGCATGTAACCGTTGCCAGATCTTGGGCAACATGAGCCATCGAGACATGATGCCTTTACAACCGATCCTGGTATGCGAGATTCTTGACATTTGGGGGATTGATTTTATGGGACCCTTCCCTATCTCGGACAGCTTTGAATACATTTTACTCACTGTTGACTGTGTCTAAATGGATCGAAGTCATTCCAACCCGAACCAATGATCACAAAGTCGTTATCAAGTTCATTCACCAAAACATCTTCTCACGGTTCAGGATTCCACGTGCAATCATTTCTGATGGAGGGACTCATTTCACAAACTCTCAATTCAGGTCACTGATGACCAAATACAGGGTGTCGCACCGAATCTCTACTCCTTACCACCCCCAAACTCAAGCTGAGCTATCAAACCAGGAGATCAAGAAAATCCTCCACGTTACTGTTCGACCTGACAGGAAGGATTGGTCATCCCAGCTTCCGGAAGCTTTGTGGGCTTATAAGACCACCCACAAGACCCAATTAGGCATGTACCCTTTCAGACTGGTGTACGGGAAGGCATGTCACCACCCCGTCGAATTAGAACATAAAGCCTATTATTTCTTTCTAAGGCTGGTGTACGGAACTGCAACTTAGATCTTTCTAAGGCTGGAACCCATAGAAAGCTTCAGATGAGCGAGATTGATGAATTACGCCATGACGTGTATGAAAACTTGCGAATCTACAAAGAGCGGGTTAAAGCCTTTCACGACAAGCACATATCTAGAAAGATCTTTCATCCTGGTCAAAAGGTTCTACTCTTTGATGCCCGACTCAAACTATTCCCAGGGAAGCTACGATCTAAGTGGATCGAACCTTACTTAGTCCGACGAATCTTTGGAAATGGAGCCGTTGAGATCAGTCCACTCAGCCACGATTCCGAACCGTTTGTCATGAACGGTCAGAGACTCAAACCATTCATTGACATGACCAATACATATTTGGCTAAGTCATCCTTTATCCTCAATTCTCCTTGAGCTCATTGCGGCCAACTGATGGTGTAAAACTCAGCACTTAACGGGAGGCAACCCATCATTCTTTGAAAAACCTGAAACCTTTTATGACATTTCTATGCGGAATTCATATTGCACTTTAGGGTTCATCCATTAGAACAGCCGACTCCATCTCAGGTACCCATACCCGAGTCTAGAAATCGTCCGCAACAGTCACCTTGACCCATTCACTCACCCAACACCTGTCCTAATGAATGAACTAAGCTGAATTCGAACCCACCTAATTTACAATGGGGACATTTCAAATCATAGGCATGGGGGGGTATGAAAGTGCAAAATGTATGAACACTCATATCAAGAAAAGGTTTCAACAAAAAAATCACATATCATAAAAAAAAACTAGAGGAGGAGAGAATTGTGGGCTATACAAAACACGAGGAGGAAAAAGAGCAAAATGACAAAAAAGGAGCACAAAATGAAAAAGAAAGAGATAGTCATTAGTAAGAGATTAAGGGATTAACCAAAGTTCTAGACCACATCAAGAGAAAAATGAGAAAAAGTGCTAAGGAGACACAAAGAGAGATTAGTAGGAACGTTGACCTTAGGCCTTTTTGGCTAGACTCTTAGTACCTACTATGATCTGGATAATCCTCAAGAGGTTGGGGAAAATGCGAAGCTTAAGTATTAGGTTTAAGGCTTAGGGAGTATTCAGCCTCGTTAACTGACCTTCGGTTTGCAGGACTCGGTAACCTAAGCACCCTAATCCACACACAGTTTGGTTCAATACGCATAACTATCAAAATCACGCAAAAGCATTTTAATGTTCTGAAAATGTTGCCTAGATTAGGAGCGGCCGATCAACACATGTTGATTTGGACGAGTTCCCAGCGCCGAGAGGCGGGAAATTCCCTTCGAAGATGCATAACAACATATCGTCTCCTCGATGCTTGTCTCTTAGGATATTTACATATCCTACCAGGGGCATGTAAGCACTCTACTGGTTCAAATACCATGGGTGGCATTATCACGAAATGTCAATTGCTAGGGTTTCGATTCAGCCACAGAACGCCATGGGTGGTATTATCTCAAAATCTCGAAAACCAGGGTTTTGGGAGTTTCCATGGGAGATGCAATCACGAAGCATCGATTGCCAAGGACCTTTGAGGATTGATGATGGGGACGAGGAATCCGATATAGACCGTGTTGAGAAGCCAATCCGAAGCTAGAAATAAAAAGAAAAGAGAGAGAAAACTCTCCAAACAAATAAATCCTCTATCTCTCTCTTACAAAAATACACTGCAAACTGAACCAAGGCTAAAATATATCTCAAGCACGAGTGCTTTAACCACGGAGTCCAATGAACCTTAGGGTAGTTCCTGTAGGCCTTAAAAACCTTTACGGAGGACTGAGGCTAAAGCTGGTCAGGTCCAGATCTTGGTTGGTACTAAAGTACCTTTAAGCCTACTGTCGGCATTCTGACCTAATCACAAAAGAAAAAGAAGAAAAATCACTTGTCATAACTGGTGAAAGAAACTCATGGTCTAAAACAGAAGTTAAAACCTTGAAATTTTGCTAAGGGACTAGTAAAAGCTAGACATGGGGGTATGATGAGAACCTCATCATGAGCCCTAACTAGCTTATTTTGACCTAAGAAAGTGAACAAAAGCTCCTGCATAACGTAAAGGAAGGCCTAACTCAAGAGATCATTGATATGGAAAGAAAACATGAAACAAAGGGTAAAACTACAATTTTACCATTGCAGTACATCAACGAGATTTCTCAAGGTCTATAAATAGGTCAATTGGACTTAATAAGAGAAAAAGTGGGATGGCTCAGTCAAAAAAGGGTTATTGTGAAATTTAAGAATTAAATGACATTCTATAACCCTAAAACAAACCCACTTAATTTCACAAGGTTCTAGTCAGGATAAAAATCAACTAAATCCTCTAAAATTCATGGAAAAATATCCCTTAGGGTTTGGAACCTTCAATTTGGCCTTTGGAACCTATTTTGACCTAGATTGGGGTCCAAACTCAATATTTGAGCTAATTTGGATTTTTGTGCAAAATGTCCAGTCATACGTGGTCAAACCTAAAATCCAACTTCACCAATGGATTCCTGATTGCACAGCAAAAATACACCAACAATTGTGCCATCTTGTGCTATTTCCAAGCATTGCCTGTGTAGATTAGGTAGACATAGTCGCATTTGTAAAAATACATGCATGCATGCATTTATTTGAGAGGGGAGGAGAGTGAATAAAATGGCCGTGAAATTAACGTTTTCCTCAAGTGCTGCATCACAAATTCACCATCTTTATTTTTAATTTTATTTGACTTTGAATTTCTTCTCCGTGGCTGCAATGCATGGCAGCCTCTTCCTCGTGCCATGTCCTGCTCAGCTTGCCCTGCACAGCTGCATGCACAGCCATGCACAGCCAGCTTCCTCTTTAAAAAGGGCACGGCTGTGCATGCCTTCTTCCTCTTTAAAAAGGGCACGGCTTTATTCTTTGAGCCGAGCCTGGTCCACACAAAAAAGAACACACAGTAGTTTCCTCCAGGCCGTCTCCTCCCCTCTCCCCTCCATACGCAGCCTCTCTTCTCCTTGAAGAGCCACGCTGCGGGCAGGAGCAACACACAGTGGTGCACAACCACCACTGTGAGTCCCACCACCGCCCAGCTCATCAAAGAGCCGGTGGGCATGGTGGTTCTCTCTCTGTTTCAACGTTTAGCCACTTCTGCCATTGCTGCAGGACTCAAGGTCTGAAGCTCGCAGCAGCAGCAGCAGTGGCAACTAGCAGCAGCGCAGGCCTCCACGCGCCTCATGTGCCCGTTCCGTGCCCTCTATGCGCGCCTGCAGGCCGCCTTCGCCTCTCCCCGCCCACCTTGTCGCGAAGCTCCGCCCGCGGCCCAGCCCTCTCCCCGCTCGCCAGCAGTCGGCGCAGACCTTCCGCGTGCGCGCCAGCTAGCGCAGCGACTCCCGCACTCACAGCACCGCCAACACCCGGTCGCGCGAGCCGAGTGCGCACTGTAGCCACTGTTCACATGTTTCAGCTGAACACTGTGGCTACAGTGCGGTGACCGGTAAGTTTCTCACTTATCTGGTCACCCGGCGCGCCGCGACCGTCTGTTGCCCATCCACGCACGCTCGCACCCACGTCTCTTCGCGCCCGCGTCTCTCTGCGAGCCCGTCCTGGCGTCTGAACCCGCCCGCTCCCAGCGCCCACTTCTTCGCGTCCTCACCCGCCTCAGCTTTCTGCGAAGTGCGCTGCGGTCCTTCCTCCCACACCCGCTCCCTCCTGCGTGCGCGCCTCTTCGCGCGCCTACGCGCCTGCGAGTGCGCTTGGCATCAAACGACGGGCGCTGTGTGCGGACGACTTAACTCGCCCGTGCCTTCTTCCTCAGCAGATGATCTCTCTCTCTCTCTCACAGCACTCTCTCACTCTCTCTGCAAACACTTACACAGACACACACACTCTCGCACACACACACTCTCACTTATACACTATTATATACTTATATATATATACATATACATATATATATTGATATATATACATATATTTATATACATATATCTATACATATATTAGTACCTATATAACTAAGTATAAGTATATATACATATATATATATACATATATATATATACATACATATATACATATACCTATAACTATAAATACATATATATATATATTTGTATATCTATCTACATATATCTATATACATAAATACTTATACTAATATATATATATATACATATATACATATATATAACTATATACATATATTACTATATATATATATACATCTTTATAAACACATATACATATATATAAATATCTATACATATATTTACATATCTATATATATGTATACATATATATATATATATATTTTTTTATATATACATATATAGCTACATTTACAGTTATATAATTATAACCATATCAACCTATATACATATAGATATATATTTACATATATACATACATATATATATATTTTCATCCTATACGTTGTATCGCAGGAATATCTGCACCAGTTGCTGATATTCCCCGATACACGCGTACAGAAAGCATGTTCGCACTCATCTTCCACTAATCCACCTTACACTCCACGTGGCACTTCGTCCTGTTGGTTGCATCTTCCTGGACGACGATCGACTCGACACCGTGCTACACGCCATCTCCACCTCCACCCCCACCCCTTTATACATATATAATATATACATATATATATACTATATTTACTTTATTTCTGTTTCTCTTTCCTGCCAGTAAAAAGATAAAAAAAAATATACAAAAGAGAGAAGATAATCTTTGACTTGCAAGTACTCAGTCTTGCGAATAGCAAGACCAATTTTGAACCCTAATTTGGCTCAAAGCCAAGAGCCTGATTTTGAGGGTGTACCTCAAGGACAAAAATTATCAGAAAAAAAATCTTAAATAGAAAAACACCAAAAAACATAATAAGCGAATTGAAGAGATTCGTCGCAGGACAGGCGTAGAAACTTATTCACTTCTAATCCCACTTCCCTGAGTTCGACCCTGGGCCTAAAAGTGACCAAGATAAAATTAAGTAGGCCAGGTAAAAAAAATTTGTAAAGAGATGGTTAGGCTCAATTTAGGTTAACCACTATACTCATTACAACGATAAAATCACTATATTAACACAACCTATCTGGGCCTACACCACATCTTTTTTGGCACCGTTGCCAGGGAAGTGTGCATTCAAGTAAGCTTCTATTCCATTCCTTTAATTTTTCTCTTCTCACACCCTTCTCTTCACGGGTGTTTCTGTTTGTTGGTGTGCAGGTGAACCTGTTGCAAGGAGAAGCTGGACGAGCTTCTGGCCAACCCCGCCCGTTCTATGGCAAACAACCCCACCTCACCACTTTGTCACAATCCCAATTCTTCCAACACCAGGGTTATCCCGAGAAACCCTGTAAGACCTTCCTTACCGAGTGTCGTGCCGAGCGATTCGGTAAGTCATGTGGATCTGGCTTCTGCGAGCTAGTATTTCGACACAGAGGACCAAGCCTCCGTGTGCTCGGACACATATTTACATGCGGACGCGTCTTCTGGCATAGAAGACGCTTGTGCCCTGGGGAACAACCCGCTCTCTGCCACTTATAACCCAGGGTGGCGAAATCATCCGAACTTCGCATAGTCCAACAACCCGCAGCACCAAAACCCTGCGAGTGGACCAATGCAACCGTCCGCACAAGTCATCCCAAGGGCCCAGTCTAATCCTATGGTGAATCCGCCATCGGGTCCTTGCGTACTGCAAACAGAACACGCATCAAGTCCTCTTGATAAATTGATGCGAATGATGACAGAAATGTCGAAGCGCCAAGAAGAGAACATGACCTCTCTTCAGCACCAATTGGCATAGTAGAATGCTGAGATCAGTCAACTACACATGGTGACTCGATCTCAGGGCACTGTTCCCACCCAACCTGTTCCCAACCCGCGAAATTTTGTACCCCGTGGTCCTCAACCACAGGTACGACCTTCTCAGGGGCTGGTTCATCAAATTCTGCAGGCTCCGAGCATTCCACCGAGATTTCAGGCTAATCCCACTGCAGCACCCCACTCTTATGTCCCTATTGCGAACCCTCCTCTGCCTTATGATCCCACTGGACCTGCATCGTCCAATGAGATCACTACGAGGAGCGGCAAGCAAATCGTCGATCCGCCTCGACCTGATCCTGGCCCATCTTCTTCATCGCCCTCTCATTCGGGATGCGCACCGCAGTCACGAGAGAACGATACGCCCAAATTGGTGCCAGAATCAGTCCCATTCCTTGAGGCTCTACTGAGGGAGCCAAAAGGCAAAAAGAAAGATACGCAGGCCTTTGATAACCTGCGTAATTTGTTCAGGGATGTTGAAATTAAGGTACCCCTGCTCGAGGCTATCGACCACATACCTACTGTTGCCTGATTTTTCAAAGAATACACAACACCCAGGCAACAGTCAAAGAAAACTAAGAATCCGGTGGTTCTCTCACCTCATGCGAGTTGTGCAATACTGTCAAATCTACCACCAAAGCAGAAAGACTCGGGTACACCGCTTATTTCCTGTAGCATCCAAGGCTGCAATTTTAACTATGCCCTGCTTGATCTAGGATCCTCCATAAATCTTATACCAACCATCATGCTCGAAAAATTTTCCTTGGGAAATCTGAAACCCACCCCTGTCACGTTACAGTTGGTAGATCGTTCTGTCAAAATTCCGAAGGGTGTGGTGGAAGACGTGGTGGTTAGGGTCAATAGTCTCTATTTTCCTGTTGACTTTCTTGTTTTAGATATGGAAGTTCCTAGCTCACTTTCTGATTGTCCGATCATCCTTGGTCGACCTTTCTTGGCCACAGCCCGTGCCCATATCGACTGCGAGTCGAGCTATATTGAGATTGCAGTTGGATCTGAAAAGCTCAAGCTTAACATCTTCAAGGCAGCCAAGAACTTTGATTGCGATTGTATCGAGGATGACACGTCTGACGAGGACATGGCCGTCAGCGTGTGTATCGGACTAATTGGGACCTATTTTGACTGCTACGGATTACTTGTAAACACTGACGATTACCTGACCAACACATATTGTGACGTTCCCCCATCCCTCCCTATTCCTGTGCCTTCTCCTGACCAGACTTCTGACGAGGCTTTCTTCGCTTCCCATACCTCGTGGTCTGAGTCATATCCGGGCTACTCACCGCCGGTCCACACCCTTGAAGACTGGATTGCCCTTTCTTTCCCGCCAAATCAGGCGGATTTGCAACTCCACTCTGGGACCTTGAGCCCACATACTTCTCACTGGGGCTATTCCTTTTTTGATCCATCTATCCAAGAAGCCCCTCCTTTTGGCCAATCTGAGGGCCAATTTCTTCCTCTTGACTTGTTTCCTGATCCGCCTGGGATACTCTCGTCCCAAGAAATGCCAGATCTTTCACGATCGACTCCCGAGCTGAAAGAGCTGCCTAGTACACTTAAGTATGTTTTCCTGGGACCAAATGAAACGCTCCCTGTAATAATTATTTCAAAATTGACCAGGGAGAAAGAGTGCAAACTAACTGAGGTCCTTATGGAACACAAGGCAACCATTGGATGGTCTTTATGAGACTTATCTGGCATTAGCCCCGCCTATTGCACTCACCGTATATATACGGAGGAGGAGGCTCGACCTTCCTGCGAGATGCAGCGATATCTCAACCCTAACATGTGGGAGGTCATTAAGAAAGAAAACATTAAGTGGCTGGATGCGGGTATAATCTACCAGATCAACGATAGCTCCTAGGTGAGCCCGATTCACGTTGTGCCCAAAAAGGCGGGACTCACCATCCGTGTCAATGATAGGGGCGAATCCATCCCTACACGCACTCCTACATCTTGGAGAGTGTGTGTAGATTATAGGAAACTCAATGCTGCAACTAAGAAAGATCACTTTCCGCTACCTTTCATTGACCAAATCCTAGAGCGGTTAGCGGGAAATAAATTTTTCTGTTTCCTGGATGGATTCTCAGGATATAACCAGGTGGCAACTGACCCCCAGGACCAAGAGAAAATCACTTTTACCTACCCCTTCGGCACCTTTGCATTTAGAAGGATGCCGTTTGGACTTTGCAACGCGCCAGCAACTTTCCAGAGATGTATGCTGGCGATATTTCATGACATGGTGGGTAACTTTCTCGAGGTCTTCATGGATGACTTCTCGATCTTTGGACCATCTTTCGATGAATGTCTTGCCAACCTGACTCGTATCCTTAGGAGATGTATTGATGTAAATCTCATGCTTTCCTGGGAAAAAAGTCATTTTATGGTACACGAGGGAATTGTTCTCGGGCATATCATCTCCGATAGGGGTATCGAGGTTGACAGAGCTAAGCTTGATGTAATTGCTGATTTATCTGTGCCTGGCTCTGTCAAACAAATCAGCTCCTTCCTGGGACATGTCAGTTTCTATAGGAGATTCATCAAAGATTTCTCGACCTTTAACTCATCTCCTATCGACAGACGTACCCTTCGATATGGGCCCTAACTGCATACGAGCATTCACGTAGCTGCGTAATGCTATCACCAAGGCCCCTGTTCTCCAGCCACCTGATTGGTCCCTCAACTTTGAACTCATGTGTGACGCTTCCGACCTTGCAGTCGAAGCCATCCTAGGACAAAGACATGATAGACACCCCTTCGTGGTGTACTACGTCAGTAAGACGTTGGATGAGGCCCAACGTAATTATACTACCACTGAGAAAGAACTACTGGCGGTCGTCTTTGGGCTAGAGAAATTCCGCTCTTACCCTCTGGGCTCACATGTTATTGCTTTCACTGATCACGTAGCCATTCGCCATCTCATGCACAAGAAGGATGCCAAGCCTAGACTGATTCGTTGGATCCTTCTGCTCCAAGAATTTGACATTGAGATCCGTGATAAGGCCGAAGCCCAGAATGTTGTGGCTGATCATCTTTCCAGACTAGACCCTGACCATATTGGACTTACTCTGCCGATTAATGAGATTTTTCCTGATGAGCACCTATTGGCAATTAATGTGGCAAGTGGACCTTGGTATGCCAACATTGCCAATTACCTTACTTCTGGATCCCTTCCACGTGGCTGGCCTAAAAACCAGCGCGAGCGTCTCATGGCAGAAGCAAAGTATTATTTCTGGGATAATCCACTTCTTTTTCGGATAGGTGCTGATCAAATCATCCGTCGCTGTGTTCCTGACAGTGAATTCCCCAGTGTGCTATCCTTCTACCACGATCAGGCCTGCGGAGGCCATTTCTCTGGGAGGAAAACTGCAGCCAAGGTGCTGCAATGCGATTTCTTTTGGCCCTCCCTTCACCAGGATGCACACAAGTATGCCAAACATTGCACTAGGTGCCAGTTGTTAGGGTCAATGTCGCATCGAGACATGATGCCCTTACAACCCATCCTAGCTGCGGAAATCTTCGACATCTGGGGAATTGATTTCATGGGCTTCCGACTTCGAATTTATCCTCGTGGTTGTTGATTATGTTTCGAAATGGATTGAGGCTATTCCCACGCATCGTGCTGACCATGTTATATCCACTCGATTTGTCAAAGACCACATTTTTACGCGCTTTGGGATCCCTCGAGCCATTATCTCGAATGGAGGAAGCCACTTTACCCATGCTTCTTTTCGGGCACTTCTGAGGAAATACGGAGTTCACCATCGTATCGCATCCCCGTATCATCCTCAGACAAACGGCCAGGCAGAGGTGTCGAACCGGCAAATCAAGCAAATTCTCCAGAAAATAATTCGGCCTTACCGTAAGGATTGGTCTGACAAACTGATTGACGCACTTTGGGCGTATCGGACAACCTTCAAGGCTCCCCTTGGTATGTCTCCTTATAGAATCGTTTACGGGAAGCCTTGTCATTTGCCCGTGGAGTTGGAACACCGCACTTATTGGGCAATTCGCCAATGTAACCTCAACCCAGACCTGTATGGTCGAGAAAGGAAACTCCAACTCCAGGAGTTGGAAGAGCTCCGTCGCGAAGCCTACGATTCTGCCTCAACTTTCAAACAACGCACTAAGGATTTTCACAATAGCGGTATTCGGCGGAAGGAATTTGAGCCATCTCAGCAAGTTTGGCTCTATAATGCCCGGCTCAAATTCTTTCCTGGGAAACTGAAGTCCAAATGGACTGGTCCTTTTCTGGTCTCGAGACCATTTCCCAACGGGGCCGTTGAAATTGAAGATCCCAAATCTGGGCATAAATTTACGGTCAACGGGCAGCGTTTGAAACCCTATCTTACTCATGAACCTGCCCCCGTTGGAGAAACTGTTGCTCTGCTGGAGGGTAACTAATTTTGTGCCTCATTCTAAGTCCAGCTGGGGACGTCAAATTCAGCACTCGTTGGGAGGCACCCCAACAACACTCTGCCACTATCACGCTCACTTCACTTTTCACTTCACCACCCACCATCCACCCACCCTACCACCCTGCTGTATACCCTGCACCTCAGCTCTCGTTACCCGATCTTTCGTCCTTCCTCTACCCGTCCCTGCATGCATATGAGGACATAGCATCGTTTGGCTTGGGGGGGTGGATAGGCATCCATAGGATCTGGGAATTTTAGGGTATCATGCAGTTTCCATCTCTATATATATATATATATATATAAATGGTGTTTAGTAATGATCTGAAGGCTGAAACAAAAATACAATAAGTGTTTATGGATATTCAACCACTGTTTTGAAGACTTTCCAGGACACAGAAGCTTGATTCGCTCAGGCTTGGCTTAATTCACTTGAGCATTGACAAGATAGATCGGAATCTCTCCTAACTAAGGACATATTCTTATACCTAAGACACCAGTACAGGATCTGTTGGTTTGCTTCTACTTGAGAGCCTAAGTAATCTTGGTTTACACTACACATATCAAGAAAGGCCAGGTGAACATAAGATCCAACCCTAGTGTTCATTAGGGAAGGTGGAGTCCTTACCTATGCGCGCAGGTAGACTTTTTATCCCAGACTTTAGTCTTCTATTTAGGAGAGACTCGTTCCACCAAAAAGGAACTCTCCCACCAAAAAGAAAAAGTGTGCTCCTCCAAATAATGTTGTAAGAGATATACTGACACGTGTTTCAAAAAAAAAATGCAAATAAGTCAGTATCTCGCAAATATCTATAAAGTCTTCCTCCTACAAAAGTTCTTCAGGGCAAAATACAAATACCCTATTTTCTTTGAGCCGCAAATGTCATAAAATGGGAGTTAAGTTTCAATCATCTTTTTAAGGGTCAATCCGAAGACAGAAGCGGAAACTGGGACCAACTTGTTTGATCTGGGCTTGAGTCTTAATGTTCATCTGGTTAGTCTTGATCCTTCACTAAGCACAAGCCATAATCTCTTGAGCTCTTAAGTACGGCAAAAACCTCTTGGGTCCTGGAAATCATACTTAAGGTTTAAATATCAAGAGTTCTGGATAGTCGAGAGATGGTCTATGTCATGTGAGACTTAAAGTACTGGTAGTCTTCTCTACAATTGGTTCTCACAATATCCAACAATAAACACACCTATGTCGCCTCAGAAGAAAATCTTCAGCTTAAGATCATTTCTAAATACAATACAAAAAAATGTTTTGCTAGGGACTAGCAAAAGATAGGCATGGGGGTATGATTGCACAGAAAAAATACACCAACAATTGTGCCATCTTGTGCTATTTCCAAGCATTGCCTGTGTAGATTAGGTAGACATAGTCGCATTTGTAAAAATACACGCATGCATGCATTTATTTGAGAGGGGAGCGGAGTGAATAAAATGGTCGTGAAATTAACGTTTTCCTCAAGTGCTGCTTCGCAAATTCACTATCTTTATTTTTAATTTTATTTGACTTTGAATTTCTTCTCCGCTGCTGCAATGCATGGCAGCCTCTTCCATGCGCCATGTCCTGCTCAACTTGCCCTGCACAGCCACTCCCTGCCAGCCATGCACAGCCGCATGCACAACCATGCCCAGCCAGGGCATGGCTGTGCATGCCTTCTTCCTCTTTAAAAAGGGCATGGCTTTCTTCTTTGAGCCAAGCCTGGTCCACACAAAAAAGAACACACAGCAGCTTCCTCCAGGCCATCTCCTCCCCTCTCCCCTCCATACGCAACCTCTCTTCTCCTTGAAGAGCCACGCTGTGGGCCGGAGCAACTCACAGTGGTGCACAACCACCACTGCGAGTCCCACCACCACCCAGCTCATCAAAGAGCCAGTGGGCGTGGTGGTTCTCTCTTTGTTTCAACGTTTAGCCACTTCTGCCATTGCCGCAGGACTCAAGGTCTGAAGCTCGCAGCAGCATCAGCGGCAGCCAGCAACAGCGCAGGCCTCCACGAGCCTCAGGCGCCTGTTCCGTGCCCTCTGCGCGTGCCTGCAGGCCACCTTCACCCCTCCCCGCATGCCCTGTCACGAAGCTCCGCCCGCGGGCCAGCCCTCTCCCTCTCCTCGCTCGCCAGCAGTCGGTGCAGACCTTCCGTGCGAGCACCAGCTCGCACAGCGGCTCCCGCACTCACAACACCACCAACACCCGGTCGCGCGAGCCGAGCGCGCACTGTAGCCACTGTTCACACGTTTCAGCGGAACACTATGACTACAATGCGGTGACCAGTAAGTTTCTCACTTATCCAGTCACCCGGCGCGCTGCGACTATCTGCTGCCCGTCCACGCACGCCCGCGCCCGCGTCTCTCCGCGTGCCCTCCTCGCGTCTGAACCCGCCCGCTTCTTTGCATCCGCACTGCCTCAGCATGCAGCGAAGTGCTCTACGGTCCTTCCTCCCATGCCTGCTCCCTCCTGCGTGCGTGCCTCTTCGCGCGCCTACGTGCCTGCATGTGCGCTTGCCATCAGACGATGGGCACTGTGTTCGAACAACTTAACTCGCCGGCGCCTTCTTCCTCAGCAGACGATCTCTCTCTCTCTCTCTCTCACAGCACTCTCTCACTCTCTCTGTAGACACTTACACACACACACTCACACTCTTGCACACACACACTCTCACTTATACACTATTATATACTTATGTATATATATATATATACATACACATATATATATTGATATATATACATATATATACACATATATTTATACATATATATATATACGTATATATATACATACATATATACATATACCTATAACTATAAATACATATATATATATATATATTTGTATATCTATCTACATATATCTATATACATAAATACTTATACTAATATATATATATATACATATACACATATATATAACTATATACATATATTACTATATATATATACATCTATATAAATACATATACATATATATATATATATATTTATTTATATATACATATATAGCTACATTTACACTTATATAATTATAACCATATCTACCTATATACATACATATATATATATATATATATATATATATACTTTTTCATCCTACACGTTGTATTGCAGGAATATCTGCACCAGTTGCTGATATTCCCCGATACATGCGTACAGAAAGCGTGTTCGCACTCATCTTCCACCAATCCACCTTACACTCCACGTGGCACTTCATCTTGTTGGTTGCGTCTTCCTAGATGATGATCGACTCGACACCATGCTACACGCCATTTCCACCTCCACCCCCACCCCTTTATACATATATATATATACTATATTTACTTTATTTCTATTTCTCTTTCCTACCAGTAAAAAGATAAAAAAAATATACAAAAGAGAAAAGATAATCCTTGAATTGCAAGTACTCAGTCTTGCGAATGCAAGACCAGTTTTGAACCCTAATTTGGCTCAAAGCCAAGAACTTGATTTTGAGGGTGTACCTCAAGGACAAAAATTATCAGAAAAAAAATCTTAAATAGAAAAACACCAAAAGCATAATAAGTGAATGGAAGAGATTCGTTGTAGGACAGGCATAGAAACTTATTCACTTCTAATCCCACTTCCCTGAGTTCAAACCTGAGCCTAAAAGTGACCAAGATAAAATCAAGTACGCCAAGTAAAAGAATTTTGTAAAGAGATGGTTAGGCTCGATTTAGGTTAACCACTATACTCATTACAACGATAAAATCACCATATTAACACAACCTATCCAGGCCTACACCAATTCCTTAGGTCCAAATTAGGTTTGTACCAAAATTTAGACCTAAGGGAAGGTCATCTTGACCAACTTAACAAAATAGTCCACCCAATTACATTCTGACCCCTAACTTTTGAAAATCCTTGCGAAAACCCCCTCAACTTCTTCGTCACTTTTTGCATTTCGGTCCCTCTGCCATTGCAGCAGAAGACCCATACCTCCGACGAAGTTTCGAGGAGGATTTCTCCTCTCTTCCCCAGGGAGCTGCTCTCAAATTTGAGAGGGGGGGTTCTCTGAGAAGTCCCCTACCGCCTGAGCAGCTCCCCATGCCCTGATTCGCCCCATACCTCTCGTGCGAATGCTCGAGAGGTATGGGTATCGTACCTGTGGTGACCTTCGGTGAGGATTTTGCTCGCCTTCCAAGCGTCTAACTCTCCGCCTATGCCTATAAATGAAGTTCCAGGTCCAGCCGCTTCTTCCAAGCTTGTTTTGGCCTGAGATACCCTCTCAATTTCCTCCTCCTCATCTCCTATCAGATGTCTGCAAGCTCTGGCGACATCTCCTCCTTCCTCTCGTCACTCTGCCACCATACCAGTGGCAGAGTCATCTCTGCCTTGCTCCTCTGCGTCACGTCGTACCCACGTGTGCCTCTCCAACCTCTTCCTCATCGTCGCTTCTCTCTCTCTAGGCCTTCGTCTCCTGCGATAGTAGATACACGCCGTTCGCCCCTTTGCCTCACCTTTCGTCCAGACACTCTCAGATAAGGCCCCTTGTTCTTCTCTTCATTTTCCCCCTCTTTATTTCCCAAAACAACCCCCGACAACCACAGACCACCACCATCGTCTCCACCTCCGGCCGACCACCGGCAAAGGTGCATCCATCATTCCATACACTCACACGCCTCGCCAACTACTGTAAAAGCATTGCCACCTTCCACTTATCATCTTCCACCCCTCCATCGCCCACCACACGCACCACACACTGCCCCCGAACAAACCCATACACACGATCACAGTCTGACCTAGGCACACACGCCTAGGCCATTCTGAGCCGCGCCAACCCCCGCCTCACCTTCGCCGTGATACGACGAAGGTTTTCCTGTTGTCTGACAGGGCTGTAAGGTCATTTTTGTGTCATGCAGATCCGAGATTCCGTCCACCATTAACGCACAAGCAAGATTGCTTGCTTTCGAGCTCCAGGCCACGCGCTCTAGGCTTCAGAACTCCAAGCAACGTGTGTTGAGTGCACGAGTGAATCCAGCCTGAGAGCAGACTTTGTAGGGCTCGCAGCTGCTCCAATTGGGTGGAGTTCTCCTGCGGGCACCAGCAGAAGTAGGGGGGACATTTAGTCCCACCTCGTAAACGTAGGAGCGCTGTGGGCGGCATAAATTGTAATTGTGTCATAGGCTCTTCGCCTCCTGACACAGGGTGAGGTCCCCTCGCCTACTCACGCCTCGTCCGTGCCCACGCTACGCAGACCTGGCACTCGACCTGATTACCTAGACCTAGCACTCCTCACACATTGATGAGAACCTCCTCATGAACCCTAACTAGCACATTTTAACCTAATAAAGTGAACAAAAGCTCCTACATAACCTAAGGGAAGGCCTAATTCAGGGAATTATTGATTTGAAAGGAAAACATGAAACAAGGGGTAAAACTGTAATTTTACCATTGCAGTACATCAACGGGATTTCTAAGGGTCTAGATATAGGTCAATTGGACTTAATAAAAGAAAAAGTAGGATGGTTTAGTCAGAAAAGGGTTATGGCGAAATCTAGGAATTAAATGACATTCTGTAATCCTAAAATAAATCTACTTTAATTCACAAGGTTTCAGGGAAGATAAAAATAAACTAAACCCTCTAAAATTCATGGCAAAATATCCCCTAGGGTTTATAACCTTCAATTTGGCCTTTGGAACCTATTTTGACCTAGATTGGGGTCCATACCCAATAATTGACCTAATTTGGGTTTTTATGCAAAATGTACAGCCAAACGTGGTCAAACCTAAAATCCAACTTCACCATTGGATTCCTTAGGTCCAAATTAGGTTTTTACCAAAATTTGGACCTAAGGAAAGGTCATCTTGACCCACTTTGCAAATTGGTCCTCAAAATTACTTTCTGACCCTCAACTTTTTGAAACCCTTGCAATTACCCCCTCAATTTTCTCATCTTTTTATTCATTTCGGTCCCTCTGCCATTCGCAGCAGGGGCCATACCTCCGGTGACTTCGCGCGGAGGATTACACCTCATCTGCATGGGGAGTCGCCCCTAGATTTGAAAGGGGAGCTCCCTATGGAGCCCCCTACCGCATGGGTAACTCCCCATGTCCTGAAACCCACCATACCTCTCATGCGAACGCTCGAGAGGTATGGGTCTCCGACCGACCTTACCTCCGACGTGGCTTTCCCGCTGCCCTCACACGCTTCTCGCCTTACTTATACCTATTTAAGGAAGGGCAAACCACGTCGCTTCCTGCAAGCTCAAATTGGCCAGAGATCCTCCTCAAATTCATCTCCTCCCAACTCCGGCCGACTGCCCAGAGCTTTCAGCGACTCTTCCTCCCCTCGCTCGTTGCTCTGCCACCGTACCAGTGGCAGAGCTAGCTCTGCCGTTCTCCTCCGGGCTGCGCCGTACCAGCGCGCGCCCTCCGACCCCCTTAATCGTTGCTGTCTTTTTCCCTTGGGCACCTTCGTCTCCGGCAACAGCAAGCACCTGCCGCTCTCCATCCACCTCCCCCATTCACTCCAAACCTGTTAGATAAGTTTCCTTCTCTCCCCTCTTCATTTCCCCTCTTATAATTTGCACTCTCGACCGTTCGACACCGCAGACCACCATCACCTCTCCATCTCCAGCCGACCACCGGCGAGGGTGCTCCCACCATTCCATACCTCCACACACCTCGCCAGATTCCTCACCACCTCCACCATCACCCACTGATCATTATCCGCCCTTCCATTGACTGCCATACCCACTGGAACCTCCCCCCGAACACACCTACTTGCACCTCCACAGTACGACCTAGGCATGCACGCCTAGGTCACCCCGTGGCCAGCCAACCCCCGCCTCACCTTCACCATGATACGACGAAGGTTCTCACATGATCTGATAGGGCCGCGAGGCTGTCTTCATGCATTTCAGGCTTCATCACCTCTGCCGCCATTAGCGATGACCCGAAGCTTCCTTGCAAGCTTCTCCAGGCCCCAGCTCTCTAGTCCTCCAGGTCCAAAAGGCATGGCTCAGTTTCGCACATGCAAACTGCCAACCAATTCTGCTGCAATTGCACGCGATTCTTGCTACGGGCATTCGCGAAATGAAGGTGGGACATTTAGTCCCACCTCGGAAGCTAATGAATGGGAGGAGGCTCATAAATTGTAAAATTGCATAGGGCTTATCGCCTCCAACTACACGGGGTGAGGTCCCTCTCCCGTATACCTGCCTCATCCGCAACCCATGCTACGTGGACCTGGCTAACCCGTTTACCTTGCACTCCTCACGCACCACCCACGCCGGTACGCCTGGACCCGGGCACGCGTAGCCCAACCCAATTACCCGGCTGGCGTTGAGGGGGGCGAAGAAAGAAATAGAGAGAGAGATGTAGGGAGTGTAGGGGGTAGGTTTTGCTTCTTCATGCTTGTGCAGGGAAGAAGGAGGAAGAGGAAGACAAAAAGAAGCCAAGGAGACTCAGCCTCAATGAAAGAGAAGGATTTGGCCAGAAAAGAAGAGGAAGAGAAGAAGAAGAAGCCAAGGAGAAGAAGGAAGAGGAAGAGCAGCTGAAGGAAGGAGCAGCCGCAGAGAAAGAAAGAAAGAAGAAGAAGTGCGGCAAATAACCAAGGAGAAGAAGAAAAAGAAGATGCTGGCACTGTAGCAAACTCCACTTAAGGCATCTGATTCATAGAATCAGACGTCTGAAGATAGAGAAGAAGAGAAGAGAGAGCAAAGAAGAAAGAAAGAAGAGAAGAAAAATTTATTTCCTTTTTTGTCTCTAGCATTTATTTTTGCATCAGTATTAAACATAATTGAAATTGTGATATTTTGCTTCTAAATACTGAATTGCTCCCTGAGTTCAACCTCGGAATGTTTTTGTATTTCGAGTAAGAAATAAATAAAATGTGATAATTATATTTTTTGCGACATACTACAATGTATCTATCCTTTTAAAACACGCAACGAAATTTGAATTATCATCATGCATCACATCCACACCAGTGCACCTGGACCCGGGCGCGCACCCGACCCGATTACCCGGCTCTGGGAGAGCGTATCGAAGAGAGATATAGAGAGAGAGACACGGGGAGGGTAGGGGATAGGTTTTGCATTATGGTGCTGTGCAGGAGCTAAAGAAGGTAGCGGCAGAGGAGGAGAAGAAGAAGGCAGCTGCTGAAGGGAGAAGAAGGAAGAGGAGCGGCTGAAGAAGGAGGCCAAAGTGAAGAAGGACTTAGCTGTAGGGAAGAAGAAAGAGGAGCAGCTGAAGACAGAAGAAAGAAGACTGAAGAAGCCAAGGAGGAGGTGCGGCTGAAGAAGACTGCAGAGGAAGAAGACAGGAAGGAGGAAAGCCAAGTGCGAGAAAATAGAAGAAGAAAAAGATTGCAGAGGCCAAGGAAGAAGAAGCCTAGGAGGAGGGAAAGAACAGAGGAAGAAGAAGCTAAAGAACAAGGAAAAGAGAAGCATAGCCACAGAGCAAAGAGAAAGAAGAAAGAAAGAGAAGACAAAAATCAAAAAGAGAAAGGGCAGGTACTGTAGCAACGCAAGTTTAAGACATCTTATTCTGAATCAGACGTCTGATTCACAAGGGAAGAGGACATCTGAGAGAGAAAGGAGAAGAAGAAAGAAGAAAACATTTCAATCTCTTTTTGCATATTTATTCTCTCTTTAGCTTTCATAAACAGTGAATTGCATTGATATTTTTGAACATCATCTTTTAAGTAATTTCGAAGTTGTTATTTTAGTTTCTAAAATACCAATTTGCTCCTTGAGTTCGACCTCGGATACTTTAGTTTTCGAGTAATAAATTGTTATTTGTTCATAACGCTTTTTTGACCATACTGCAACAAGATTGAGTTAAAATACGACAAAGCGTTGCAACAATTAGGGAAATATGTCGTCGCAATAAATCTTGTGGTGGAAAATCCTCAATCAAAAATAAATAAAAATATACTGAAATTATACCACAACTTCAGGCCTTATCATAGGGAGGCATAAATGCAAGAAAATAACTGATATGTATCATTCTCGGTCATAGATGCGAAATCCATATCAAAATCCAATGCGAAATAAGGTGATAAGAAAGAGTTAAGTGATAACGCAAGAATGCAAGGGTTCTGTCACAATTCACCTCAATAAAATAATCAAAACCAAAATCAAAATCCCAACAATGGCATTGAATGTAAATTTTATTTGAACCCAAAATAGAGCATTTTCTCCCCTTGCATGTGCATGCGTGTGAGGCTACGGCAGGCAGCGAAAAGCTTGGTGAAGGTCAGTCGGAGCAAGGACTACGCGTGAATGGCGTGGCGTAGTAGATGGTGGCTGGTGGTGGTCAGTCAGAGGAGGAGCTCACCGACAGGGAGGACTCCCGACGGTGAATGGTGGCTGGTGTTGTTGCTGCGTGTGGCCGTGGGTGGTCGAAGGCTTGAGGCAAGGTTGATGGCATTGATGGAGAGGAGAACGGAGGTCGTTTAGAGCTGCTGCGCGTAGATGTTCACTGTCGGCGATGGGTTCTTCTCTAGGGAGAAGATGAACAGTGCACAGTGGTTCAGGGGAGACCTGTGGATGTCACACATGGCTGCTGGCATTGGCAGCAAGGACGTTAGTGAAGGTCGACGTCAGAGAGGGTGCTCCGGAGATGGGTGACTGAAGTCGATGGGTAGCTGTGCGTGGAAAGGTGGTAAGTTCTTTTGCATGGAAGAAAAAAAGAATGAGGAGGAAGAAGAAGAAGAAAGAGAGGTGGTAAGGAAAAAGTTCTATGGTGGAGGCTTGCGATGATGGGGCCATGTGCTGTCACCGCACTATCGATCGGCGAGGAGTTCGTGGTGGGGTCGTGGTAGTTGCTTGGAATGTGGTGAGAGGTAGGCCGTCGAGGCAAACATAGTCATGGTCGGGGAAGGGTGTCGAGGTTGTACGACGATGGCTCGCAGGGTGGAAGTCGAGGAGCGTGATGTCACCACACTCGTCGAAGGAAACACGGTTGCGGTCGTGGGAAGGAGTTGGCTCGCGGTTGTGGAGTTGGCATGGGCGCACGGTGGAGCACGGTGGTGGTTCTCCTCCTGTGGAGAGTGGATGTGGAGAAGGGGGCCTGGAGGAGAGCAAGCTTTCCCCCTATGGAGGAAGATGATCTCCCTACCCTTCTACCTGTCCTATTATATATGGAAAAAGAAAGAATGAGAGAATGAGAGAGAGAGAGAGATTTTAGCGATGATAGGGGGTTTCATTTTTTGTAAGAGAGATTGACAAACGCCAAAGAGGAAAGAGAGATTCAATAAGATTTTTAAAAATTTGATGGAAACCAAATATGAACTCTCTCTTGTGTTTCTCAATTTAGTAAGATCCCTCATTGATTACTTTCTCAACATAGCTTCTCATAATTCATATGTTATTTCGAATTATCCCATGCAATAAGTACACACATGAATAATTAATTATATTCAACATGTACTGCATTAAGGAATTACGCACGACTCCACTAATTTTCCACTGTAATATATACTTAAAGTCTCGTTTAATCTTATAATTAATTATTCTTAGGCGCACTTAATGTTTACTAAAGTAGAACTATCAAATACCCCTATGCCTAAGTTTTGCTAGTCCCAAGCAAAATCATATGGATTAGACCTGGTCTCTAGGCTAGATTTCTCACCAGGATGCCCTATTCTGCCGCACCTCTAGAGACTAGATTGAAATACTAACTCTAGGCCTAAAGATATACAAGTACCAGCCAAGATACAGAACTGCCAACCTTAGCCTTGGGTCCGCCACGAAGGTTTCTAAGGCCTGCAAAAACTGCCTAGAGGTTCGTTGATCCCAACGGTTAAAGCATCCATGCATATGTGCAACAAGTTTAGGCTCAGTTTTCCAGTGTATTTTTTATAAGAGAAATAGAAAGATATTTATTTTGAGAGTTTTCTCTCTTTTCTTTTTAAATTCCCTTAAATCTAACATCGGATTGGCCCTAACCATCAATTCTCCAAGGTTCCCTAGTAATCGATGCTTTGGGATAGCATTGCCCATGGAAACCCCCAGAACCCTAACTTTTGACACTCTAGGATAGTTTCGCCCATGGCATTCTATAACTAAATTCAGACCCTGGCAAACGACATTTTGGGGTAATGCCACTCATGGCACCTAAACCAGCATAAGGTGCTTCCGTGCCCCCGGTAGGTGATGAGGTGTGGCTCATCATAGCTAAAAAGCCCAAGTTAAGCTAGAAACTAGGTTAAACATTATATTACTAACACAATAAATGGGTTAAGTATGAGAATTATGGAAAATGACCTAAAAAATAAAATTCGTGTTAAAAATGCATAATTAGGTTAATTAATGAGACATTCTATTCATAAATGTAAAATGATGATCCAATTGACAATTGAACACATTTTTGAGTTCAAAAGTTCAAATCAATAGTGAAATCATGTTCTAAAATGTTCAATTAAGCTCGAATAAAAATCTCATGGTATTTAGACATCATTAGGACCTTGCATTTAGAGTTTCATATTTAGGTCCTCATTCATTTACATTTCATTAGGCTAAAAAGCCGTAAGGGCCTAATTGCATGGTCGCAGGGATCTTCTGGTTACTTTTCTTTACCACTATTGGGCTTCTTCTACAATTCTTCCATCATTTCACTTTAAGGACTTGAGTGCAAAATGCCCTTTACACCTTCAACCGCTTGCGCACTATTCACGCACGAAGAACATGACCCATCTAGGCCGTCATTCCTATGCTCCTCTAATCTTACGATCGAACTTTGACTTTTGATCTTGCGCCTTTGCACGGAGGATCGTTGCCTCATCTAGATCTGATCTAATAGTGGACTTTTAGTTTGAATCTTCTCGCGCCCCTCTCGAGTCCTTATCCATCATCCTCCCTAATCGAGCCTAAAATCACCTCGCAGTGATTTGATTCACTCGTGCACCTAATTAAGCTCATCCCTGACCTCGCACACAAGGGATCAGCTCCCCATCTACCTCTCTCGAGCTAGTCATTCACTCCCTTAAGTTTCCTCTTCACACCCTACCTTGGTGCCATTGCTGATCCGATGGAGCTCCATTTCCTTGACTCTCCTAGCCACTACAGATCACATAACACCTAAGGGTGACTTCGAGCTCCACTAGAGAGCTTTCCCTCTGTCGAAGTTCCTCCCTCATTCTTCGTTGCAGCTACCAGCTGCATTCTTCTCACAGGTCCCATTCTTCCACTTAGTTTAGGATTTACTACTTTCTAAGTTAGTTGCTAGTGTACTGTAGGTCAAGTAGAGTAGATTAGTTAGCTTAATTCATAGATTTGGTAGTGTAGATTAGGATTAGAATAGATTAACTTCGACTTCGCGCTCTCCGATCAATTTAGATCAGAGAGGTGTTTTCACACATTCGTATCGATTCATACAGCTCCCTCTACATCTCATAATTCGCATTCATTGATTTCCTTGAAGTTTAATTCATCATTCACCCCTCTACCTAGGCCATTAGCAAATCTGGAGTTCTCGAGCTCTCAAATCTGTTACATGCGGCAAATCCACCTGGGGATCTCCCATTCATTCCATCTGTTCACAAAGACCCCCGATCTGGATTCAATTGTATCGGATTTGCTCAATTGATTTGTATTTGGATCTTATGCCCAATTGCAAGATTTGGAGTCAATTCGATTTGTAATGGATTTGATTGAGCGATTCGAGTTTTGTTTAGCTGAATTGCGTATAATCCAAGGATTCTGGGGTGTTTTAAGTTAGTTTTTATGTTCAGATGAGTATTTGCCTAATTCATGCCTTGCATTTGGGTAATTTGGCTAAGGAGAATCAAAGTTTCTGATTGGAGGTCAAAACAATGACCCAATGGTTTTTATGGGATCATTTGATCACTTTGAACATTAGTCGATGTTCAAAAAGATCAAGTGATTTGTAAATCCAAAGTAAAAGCCCAAAATAGGGCAACATTGGTTCCTGAATCAAAAGAGTTTCAATATGATATCTGATGCTCAACAAAGACTTTGGAGATTAAAATGAAGGTTCTGAATGTTTTATAAGTGAAATTGGAGTCTAGTTTGATTCATTCCTCTTTTGTTATCCATGACAAAGAGAAATGAACAGGTTAGGGTTCCAAGAGTTAGGCACTATGTATTAGAGTGTTAAATGGATTTCAGAACTTCTTTGAAAGATTGGCAACTGATTTCAAGTGGATTTTTAGTGTTGTGTTTCATATTTGAGTAGCTGTAGTAGTAGATGATCTATTCTCTGATTTAAAACACTGATTTGAGGAGGAATGCTTTGATGGATTTTATCAAACTCAGATCAGGTTGTCCAAGATCTGAGACTAATTTCTTGAGCATTAAATCAGACCTATTAGGTCTGAATTTTCAGCAGCATGACAACAGCAATAGCTGCTGGTTTTATGGTAGCAGCAAGGTTTAGAACATGAAGTTTCAAGTGGATATTGGTTGGAATTAGGGATTTAAAGAAGCTGACATGTTATATATTGTTAGAACTTGGTGTATAAGCATTCATGTATGAAAATGAGTTTAAATCCAATTTGAATAGCTTGTAATCATGTTTTCATTCATTGTTAGCTCACATGGAATGGGCATTAACTGCCAATTTGATTTATTAATGAAATTCAATAAGAAATTCATGCTTAATTGCTCCAACATGTTCCATGTGTGATATTGGATGTATTTGAATGGGTTTAGAGCATTTCCAGCACTTAGATCTGAACATGAGGCTTTAGATTCTTAATGAGTTCTAATACTCATTTAGGCTTAATTTGGGTGAGGTTGTAAATAAATAAAAAATTATAAAAAAATAATTATAAAAAAAGGTCTTTAGTAGGATTAGGTATGCCTTTAAGTGCACATAAAGTTTCAGAGTAATCTGAACCCTCTAACTGGGAGAACATACCAATAAATAATACGGTCTACTCTGAAACTGAATAAAAGAACTTAATATGAAAAAAACACAAAAAGAATTCCTCTTTCTCTCATCTCACCTTTTCTCTCTCTTCTCCTATCTCTACTAAGTATAAAAACATCATAAAAATCTAAAAAGGTTAAAAATTCCTAAAAATACCTTGTATATAGTATTTATACTTGTAAATATAACTTAACACTAAGCTATATGTAAATATTGTAATATATGTAAATAATGTATATAAATAACTTATAATTATATTATATATATTTAAACAATTATTTAGGATGAGCTATTGTATATATAATTTTATTATATAATTATATATTAATTATAATAAATTATATGTATTTAAACTAAGATAATTATAAATAAATATGTAAGCTTGTATATTTGTATTTATTACTGTACATACACACTAAAGTAATTATTATATAACTAATTATATCTGTACATTGATTTATTTATGTATTTATTGTAGGTAATTAAGTTATTAAGTTAAATAGGTAAATAATTAAGTTAAAATAAAATAAATTAGTAAATTAAGTTATTACTAAGATAATTTATATTGTATACTTGTATGCTATTATTTCAATTATTTTTAACCTATTTGTAATATATCTATACTATATTATAGTATTTATACCTAAATATGTATATATCTAATAAAAAGGTGTAAATAGATGTATATAAATTAGATTAAATGTTCTAAAATAAAATAAAAATATATAATAAATGCCTTAATATTCTTATTAACTAATTATAAGGTCAATTACATCATTAATTTATTAATTTGTACTTTAATTAACAAATTAAACTCTAAATTAACGTGCACACAACACTAAGTTTAACTAATTTTTAAATATAACTAATTAAGTTAATATACTAAATTAATTACATAATTAAGTAGCCATATGTAATGGCTTTCTATTGGTATAATTTATTTTAAAATTGGATTTAATTTGGATACTCAAATAGAGGTCCAAAGTTGGCATTTGAGAACGTTGCACATGCTAATTTTTGCCACAAGTTTAATCCCACATAATGGGATGAAAACTTCATGTGCCCGTATAAATTGTTTTGCATTGACGAACTCCTCAGTCGTCAAGTGCTTGGTGTAAAAGAAACCTCTTATCCCCTCTCCTTTGAGCATATTGATACAATTTTAAATCTAGGCATTTGTGGGTCGGGAGCCTGGTGGGCTGGTGGGCTTGTGTGGGCCTGGTCTGACCTGTGCCCAATTCAATTGAGCCAGGAAGGGGTGAAACTATACATTATAAGACATCTAACTAAAAACTTGAACCAGTACTAGTAGTGGTCTGATCCCACCCCTTGGAGTGCTGTGTATCCTACGAAAAACCCAGTTCACTAATAAAAAAACAAAGTTTTGCTAATTGTGAGAGTTAAGTGTTGAGCCTCAGTGCGAGTAGCGCCGAAAACGGCTAAGTGTTGAGCTATGTAGGTGTGTGTGCTGTGAGTGTTAGAATATAGAAGTTAAGTGTGTGCGTGAGTTTGAGAGTAGGTTGTGTTGTGTATGTATATGTATATACGTATGTAGTATATAAATATATAAATTACATATGTAATATAAATACATAATGTATATAAATAAAATGTATATGTATATGCAAGTAATATATATAAAGAAGTATAAATAGAGTAAATACATATACTTTGAGCCTTTTATGTGTATATATTTTTAAGGCTTTAGTGATGTTTTTATCTGTCATTGTAGATTATATAATATGTTAGTATAGGTTAGTATAACTTAGTTTAGTACATATTAATAGTTATTTTTGTACCTATACTTAGGTATTATTTAAGATAGTTGTATATAACAATATAGACTAGTTTTACTTAATTTTTTATGCATGTTTAGTTGTAAATATGTTTAAGGCATTATAGTGAACATTAATTGATTCTTTTATATATATTTAACTCATTTATTCATTCTTTGATTCATTGATTTATTTTGTATATATAATTACATTTTTGAAATAAAAGAACATTTTTGGAATATAGAGAGTGATGTATATTACTAGTTGCCTCTCAATGAACGATCTGGAATAAACTAGTAAAAATTATGTAAATAAATAATATAACACGAACCTATTTTCATTGTGACACTATACTACAATAACGACATAATTAAAATCACTATTTTTATGCAACATGGTTGTATCATGTCAGTAGGATATTTAGCTATTCTAGGAGACAGGCATCGAGGAGCGGTATGTTATAATGCATGTTCAAGGGGAGTATTTTTCCTTCTTCCTCTTCGCACTGTCCAATCAACTTGTGTCTTTGAGCCATTCCTAAGTCAAATTTTTGGGAAAACATTTTTAGGACAGAACATTTTTTTTGGCATTATTCTTAATTACACACACTGAACCAAACCAATGTGTGATTTTTGGGTGCCTAGGTTACCAAGTCCTGCAAACCAAAGGGTAAGCAACAGGGTTGAATAATTCCTAAGCCTTAGACTTAACACATTAGCCTCGCAACTTCCTCAACCTCTTGAGGAATAGTCCAGATTTTAACAAATATGTGAGTGTTTAAGTCCTAAAACAAACCCAAGAGGCTTAAAATCGGTATCCCTCACTTATTTCCTCTCTTTAGCACTTCAGGACTTAATTAATGATTCATTCTAGTCCAGAACTTAGGTAACTCTTCCATAATCAAATGTTAGGACTAGCACAATTTTTTTTGCACCTTTTCCTTTCTGTCTCTCTCTTCTCTCTCTCCTTAATATAGTTGAAATTCAACTCATAAGGATTTCATTTCCTTTTGTTTTCTTTTTTTTGCAATATGAATGCCCTAACTGCATGCAGGATATGTATAAATGCTAGGAACAACCTCAGGTTATACCCCCCATGCCTAAATCTGACAATTGTCCTCATTGGAAAGCAAAAACAAGGAAAGATAATACTTGAGGTGGAGTTGGGATGTCTCCCAACAGGTGATTCTTGCAAATCGGGCTTTAGAAGTGAAGCAGAAGGAGACTCGAAAAAGATACGTAATAAACCTACCCTAGTGACTAAGTAACGTAAGATGTTGGCAAACTAGTGATGGAGAGTGATGCCAAATGCTCGCCAGATATAGGTGAAAATAGGGTACTCTTGAGTTATTGTCGGAGGTTTCACATAATACACATAAGTAGAGACCTTTGGGAGTGCGTGGTGAGGAGGCAAAGGCTCCTTAAGTAGATATGTGTGGAAAAAAGAGGGTGCTAAGAAGGACACCCTGAGGATGATGGACTGACATGGACAAGCGTCGATCCATACCGGCCACTCTACCACAGGATGTATTGGTCTGGTTATCCCCCTGTAAAGTAGAAGTGTGAGCAGAGACTTTAATAAGTTATTTCTGAAGGAGTACAAGTCTCTCAGTTGCAGGGTAGTGAAGAGGGTCAAAGAGGGCTTGAGAGTTTCAACATTCTTCCTTGACAACCATTCCAGTTCTTGAATGTCATCAGAAGTAGCCGTAGTAACTAATTGACTTTCATGCCGCCTATCATTGGTGATCTCGTCCTAGAATGGGTCCAACTATTCATCTTCCAAATTGAACCGATCAAGGGTGTCGCCCATTTCATTATCATGTAAAGGTGGGTTAGAAGTAATAGGGGTATGAGTGTCCTCAACAACGACATCCCCAGTTTCTTGTTCGATGCTAAGATCTTGCCTCTGGGGTGTATAGTTTCCTTTATCAAGGGTATTAATTGCTTCCATTTCTTCCCAATGTTGAATGGGTCACCAACTCTTATGTCTATTTTCTATGATTGCATTGCTTTTATTGTTGAATCGGATCCTCCTTTCGCTAAGGAGACCGATCAATTGGCACCGTTTGTGGGAAACAATTATTATCTGATACCATTTCCTTATCCAAAACCTTAACAATGGCTCCCATGACTCGCAATTCCTCTTGTGGTAATCCTGAGAAGGCGGCATCACAGGTAGAATCAAGCATCTCAATGTCCAAGGGACGTCCCCAGCATGTTGGGCTCAGTAAGGAGAACTCGGCCCAACCTAGCTGGATACTTGAGGTCCCTGGGCGAGATCCCCTCCTTGAGATGCAAGTGAGGGAAGAAGAGTACGAGGCTAGGCTAGCGGCTCTGAAGGCTGAGCAACAGTCAATCGCCGACAAACTCCATGAGATCAAGTAGATCAAGGAGTTGGGTAAGATCTAGCTGGAAGAACCCCAAAGTTCTAGTCCAGAGGATGAGCAATTGAAATGGTGTCGTACGGTGGAAGAGGAGAACGCTCACCTACGCGAATAGCTCAAGAAGTTAAAACACGAGCTTAGTAGCCAAAATGGGGAAGTTCCTCCTAGCTCACCTAAAGCTCCATGAACGGGGTTTTTTCACTTGCTGATGATGTTGTATCAGAACAATATTTCATTGTAATGTGTAGATCATGGTGGAGAATCCTGAACAAAAATATTTCAATAAAACTAACTATAAAGAGTTAGGTCGTATCCACAGGGACGAACAGATAAAATAAATCCATGAAGATTTTTCCCTTGTATTCGTCCAATCGAGTGCGAGATCCGTGCTCAATTCCGATGTGAAACGCGACGAAAAGAAGACACAATAAATTAAGAATGCGAGGTTATGTGTGCAATTTTTCCTCAATAAAATATTCAATAAATATGTGATCAGTAGTGGCACTTCATATAATTTCCAATTGAACATATGCCCACAAGGAATTGGGCAAATCTGAATCTAAATCCAATGTGAAATGATGCACATAACATGAGTCAAGCTAATACAAGAAAATGTAAGTGTACCATTGCAAATTCACCTTAATATAATAATCCAAAAATAAAAAATCCCATATTTCGTCAATGGCATGCAAATGTAAATTAAAATCAAACCCAAAATAGAGGAAATCTTCCTCTCATGCGTGCGTGAAAAGGAGGTCGTAGTCGGGTGTGCGGAGCTCGGAGGAGGTTGGCTGCGACGAGGGCTTCGTGTGGGTAGTGATGGCATCGGCGATGGTGGTCGGAGGTGGACGGCCGGTCGGCGGGAAGGACACCGTCGGTAGTGAGGTTCTCCGGCCGGCGAGACGATGGCCGATTGGTCTGTTGGAGGATGTGGTTGTGCTCAGGAGGTCGAGGCGAGCCTAATGGAGTTCCCGATGCAAAGCTTCGTGGCTAGTCGATGGTTACGTTTTGGTAGCTTTGGGTGCTTTCAGTTGGCAGAGAGGAGGAGGAAGAAGAAGAAGAGGAGGAGGGTGGCGACTCGAGCATGCACGTGCACTAGTATGGCGCGAGGGCGAGGATGTTGCTGCTACTTGAGGGGTTGTGTTGCTGTGCGTGCTGGTGGTGTGCACGAGGGCCTGAGGGGGTGCATTGGTGGGTGGTCGAGCAAGTTCTTCTTGACGGTGGAGCAAGCAGGAGGAAGGAAGGGGTTGTGCGCATGAGGGGTAGTGCGAAGTGGCTGGTGATGCTGGTCTCTGGACGCCTTAAAAGGGGCTAGGGGGATGCAGTCGAGGAAGAGGTGGAGCACCGTGGTGATTCATCGAAAATGCGGTGGCGGTGTCGTGTTGTGGAGGTGAATGCAGTTGATGACGAGTCGTCGCGGTTGTGGATGTCAGTGCTGTCACCATCGACCGCGGTGATGGGAATATGGTGGTGAGACACAGTGGTGGTCGTCGAAGGCGAGATGTGGTGGTGATTGTTGTCGTGGGTGAGACGTGGTGGTGGTTGTGGTGTCGACGGTGGAGTTGCCTCCTCCCTTTGGAGAGGGTCGTCCCTCGTGGAGGGGAGATAGGTCCCCCTGGTTCTGTTCATCCTGTTATATAAGAAGAAAACTCGTCATTTAATGTGCCAAAAAAGGAAGAGATTGAGAGAGATTTTAGGGAGAGGGATTCGTGAGGGAGAGAGAGATACGTCTATCAATTTGTTTCCCTTTTTATTATTTTTCCTTTTCTTTGATTTTTTCCTTTTGCACGAGATTAAAGAAAAAAGGATTTCCATGGAAAAATAATTCTAATGGAAAGTGGAGAATTTTTCCTTCCATGTGACAAATCAAATGGCATTTCAAATTGAGTAGGATTCCATCCAAATTACCCTTTCATAATGATGTAACGCATGAAATGATGATTTTACCTCTTACATAATTTTGTTAATATAATGGATACTCTACATTCACTTCTTATCTCAATGACCATGTACTTAGGCTCTAATTTTGTCCCCTAAAGTGGACCTATCACTCCACTCCCGCCTTCATCGGGGGAGCAGTCTAGGGCTCACCCCATGGCTACTAGCGGAGGGGGCTCGATACTCGAGATCGTTTGCCAGGTTACCCGGGCGATGAGGGGTATACGCCCACGTGCTTACATCACCACCTACCCTTTTACAGAAGAGATGATGACAGCCCCCCTGCCGAAAAAGGTCAAGCAATCCGTCATGGCCCAATACGACGGGACGGCGGACCCCAACAGCTTCGTTGGGAGTTACCGCTAAATGATGTTGGCTCACGGCTGCCCAAATGGAGTACTCTGCCGAATATCCTTGTCTTATCTGTCTAGCATGGCCCATGAGTGGTTTAATGAACTACCAGCCGGATAGATCACATGCTTCCAAGAATTGGCAGATAAGTTCTGTCAGTACTTTGCAGTGTAGCAAAGAGTTAGAGATAACCCAACAGTGCAATGTTGAGTCCTTTTGATCATACCTAGACTAGTTTAAGGCTCAATATTTCAAGTGCAAGAGGCCCCATAATGCCATGTCCATCCAATACTTCAAGTTAGGTCTCCTGACCCAAAGGTTCTGGTAGGACATCGACGACTTCCTGCCTAGAGATATGGCGAACTTATGGGACAAGGCTACGCGATTCGTGGAGCAAGACTCCTTCTGCTCCCGTAGCCGGCTAGCAGATGGGTACGGAGACGATCTTGGTCCCATTGAGGAGAAGAGGACCTCGGGAGAGCCAGCTCCTATGTTCATCCGTGGAGGGAGTTGCTTCAACAAGTGGATGGCCAACTTCCACGATTAGACGAGCGACCGGCCCACCAAGGGCCAAAATAACGGACCTCGCTAGCCCAGGCAGGAGTTCTACGAAGAATACACTCCCCTGGCTGTGAACCAGGCAGACGTGTTAGCAGAGGTGTGGCCCACTGACAAGGACCTACTACCCTCACCAAAACCTCTCAAGAAGGAGGCTGATTCCGGGCCCTATTGCAAGTACCACAGGACCTAGGGCAACACCACTGAAGATTGCCGAGATCTAGGTGACCAAATCGAGTCCTAGATCTGACATGGAAACTTGGCACACTTCGTCAAGTGGAACGAGAGCCAAGACAAAGGCAAGAGACCCATGGAGGGTTAGGAGGACTACCATAAGGAGAGGCTCAACAGCTCCAAGGGGTCAACATGGTCTTTGTCACAGACCAGGAGCTAGATGGATCCAAGGCCCGCCAGATTGAGCAGGTAGTGTCACCCTGGCTCCCCCTTGCAGAATGCTACCGCCAAGTCTTGGTGGTGATGTTTGTGTTATCCCAGAACGCTCATCTCTTGTCGCCTAAACCCATGGACGCAGAGGTCAAGGTTATCTTTGGGGTCAATGTCTCCCCAAGCCAGCAAGCTAGCTCATTTAGGTGGGCGCCCCACGGTGCATTCCCAACTCTTCAATGGAGGGAGAGAGGTACCGTCAAATAGGCCGCCTCCAAGCTCTTCACCTCTTTGCCTAACCTGGCAGAGCACACAAACTTGCTCTTGGTCACTCTCTTGCTGGCAGGGCAGCTATAGCCTAGGCTCCTAGTCAATGAAAGCAGTGCGGTGGACGCCCTATTTTGGGAGACACTACTTAAGCTGGGCTTCAAAGAAGAGCACCTCTCTCTATCAGCTCACTCTATCGTAGGGTTTGGCAATCACAAGGTGACGCCAAAAGGGGAGATCAGCCTTCCCTTATCTGTCTGCGATGGGGATAGGCACTTGAACAGGACGACCATATTCATAGTGGCCGGATTGATGGCGACGTTTGATGTCATCATCGCCCACTCAATGACCCATGCTTTTCGATTTATTCCCTACTCTTATTTCTAGTTCTTGCTCTTCCAAACTCCTTGAGGAGTAAGAATTGTACATGGGGATCAAAAGATCGGGTGAGAGCTTCTAAGGATCAAGTTGGAGCGATCCATGGAGCAAAGACCACCCAAACCACAGAAAGGGGGGAAGAAGAGAAGCCAAGTCTAGGTGATCCAGCAAAAAGCAAATCTGGTTGATCTGTTGGCGACATCGAAGCTCCAGTTAGGCTCTTCAGCCATGGCTATACAGTTATACCCTGACAACGCTACCAAGCTCATTAAGGTCGAAGCGAACCTTGATCCCTCTGAAGTTCAGGGATTGCTACTCTTGTTCAGGTTCAATGCAGACATATTCTCTTGGTCTGCCAATTACCTACTAGGGGTGGACCCATCCCTGATTCATCACCACCTTAACATTCAGGCAGGCGCCTGGACCATCAAATAGGCACACAAGCACAAGACAGCCGAATAGTGGCAAACAATTGAGGCAAAAGTCCAAAAGCTCCTTGAAGCTGACTTCATTGAAGAGTCCTTGTACCCGGTGTGACTATCAAATGTGGTCATGGTAAAGAAAGCCAATGGCAAATGGCGGATGTCCGTGGACTTCACCAACTTGAATGAAGCATGTCCAAAGGATGAGTTCCCCTTGCCAAGGGTGGATGCCCTGGTGGATTCCTGTAGTGGTCAATCCCACATGTCCTTCCTAGATGCCTACAACAGGTACCATCAGATAAGCCTTGCTCCAGTTGACAGATCACATACCTCATTCATAATAGAAAAGGGTCTGTTTCAATATAGAGTCATGGCCTTTGGCTTGAAAAATGCTAGAGCAACTTACTAATGCCTTGTAAATATGATATTTTCTCATTTAATAGGAAAATCATTTGAGGTGTACATTGATGATATGTTGGTGAAGGGATCAAACTTTCCACAACACTTAGAGTATTTGGCAAAGGTGTTCCATGTCGGGAGGAACACCCGCCTACGCCTGAACCCCAACAAGTGTGTTTTTGGTGTTTCAGCGGGGAAGTTCTTAGGGTTCTTGGTCTCAAACAAATTAATAAAAGCCAATCCTGACAAGATTCAGGATATCATGGCCTTGGAACCGCTAAGTACTCCGAAAGGGATGTAATCATTAGTCGGCAAGATCACCTCTTTAGGTCGATTCTTGTCTTGATCTTCTGATAAATACCTTCCCTTCTTTGAGTGTATAAGAAAGGGAAAAGGTTATACTGCTGCCCACTAGACTCCTCATTGCTAGAAGGCTTTAGAGGAAGTCAAGGAAGTACTTAGAAGTCCCCCCATTTTGATGGCTCCTAAGCCGGGGGAATCTCTCTTCTCATACCTGGCAGTGTCCATGTGGCAACCCGAGTTCCACTAAGTGACGAAACCGGGGTCACCGCATGCTAACCACTAGCACAACTCACCCACAAGATCGCAATCACTCAACACATAATTATAAAATATAAACATAACCAACAAACAAATCATATTGCATAAATGAAATGAATATAAAATGGATACCGACCAAAGGATTTACCGTAGAACACAAGTATATAAGTCCAAGGAGATGCACAACTGAAATCACCTTATGAATTGCCAAGTTTATCTTAGTATGGAACCCAAAAACACGTCAGTAAAACTAAGTAGAGTAGAAACAGCAATAGATGAGTGTAACAGTAACTAAGAATAAGAGAAAATGAGAACTATAGCTTTGATTAATTCATTTATTAGACATCTTGTTATCCGATTTCGTTTCGTATATTAAGACATAGTCCACAATTTATCAATCGACGTCTTAGGGCACGAGACAATTTCATGTAGCTTCCTGTAGCGTAAAACTGATATAAGCCATCCTCTTGGCTGGGAAGACTGCTTATACCCATCGAGTCGCTACTCTCCATCACTCTGGGGTCATTGCGAAGAGGGGTGGCGGCTACATTGTATGGTGTGAACACGTACACGTGCTATGTACGCTAAGTCACAGACAACCAATGACCCACCCACCGGTCGAGAAAGAAACCACTCCAACCCTCGAGCCCTACAATTCGCTATCCCAGTTGGCTGCTAAGCTTAACCAAGGAATTGTAGGGAGGCCAGCTACTCCCTAAACCAGCCCCTAGAACTGGTCTTAAAAGACCAAAGCTACAGCCAAAATCTGGCGAATAGCGAGGCTAAAAACAAGTTATGTAATTCCTTTAATTCCCAACAAATCCGTCATACTACATTCATTCCAGATAAGTATATCATCTATTCTTGTTAAATCCAGTCATATTTAAAAATTTTCCACATCCTTAAGACCATGATGCACAGGTATTCATATCACCTCTAATATTGTTAGTTTATAAATAATTTCCATGTTATGATAGTGATTCCATACTATTTACTAATTACAATTCGACGGAACTGGTTTCACATATATTCAAAAATCCTTGGTAATTTTATATTACTAATTTTGGGATTAACAAAATCCTCATTATCTTCCAACCAATCCATTTATAGGTATTTCTAAGTTCATGATAGTAGTCCCATATTATCCATTTAATAAAGAACATCACAGAACTTGTTTTACGGAAAGTAAATCTTATTTCATGCATGCGATAACAAGGTACATATGATCATTAACTCTTAATCTTTCTCATAAATCCAGTTATTTCTCATTAAAGTGCCCATAAACAAGGGAAAATATCAGAGTCGTTTTACACATGCTATGACAAGGATATATCCAACTATTGTATAATCCGTTAAATCACGAGAATCATTTGTAATTAATTTGATAGTTAATTAAATCATATTAACTATTCATAATCCAAGTCACTGATTGATTTATAACATCCACATTTAATATTCAAGTATCCCAAAATAATAAGAAACATGAAGATGAGTTCCGATCTCAGCAAAAGGTAAAAACGCACACTAAATGGTGCAATACGCAAAGAAAATCATCATATAGACAATCGAATGGAAAAAGGGAGAGACTATTCTATCTAATGTCACCGGAGGGTCACGTTGACTCCGAACCATGTGCACAAGGCCTGGGGGTAGTCGTCACACCCACCTCGAGATCTGCGCATGCACTGGGATAGGATCTAGTTATCACGGACCAAAAATAGGGTCCGAAACACCTAGTCACGTTTCTGATTTTTTGCTAAGTAGATTGTACTCAAAAATGAAAATAAACTATACCAACGCATAGCACATGTCGATACAATTTCAACGATACCTAATTTGTCGAAATCCGAGGTCGGGAAGGCCTCAAACCAGTCGAAACTGCACGAGGGGGTCCTAAACCAAACCAAACCAACCGGCTCACGCGAATTGACTGCCAGTTTGCACATACAACTCGCTTGCCATGCATCGTGCTCCGGTTCGCCCTCGCTGGTGCCCTCGGAACGTGAACCGTGCCTCTCACCCGCCATCGTGCGATCACCATGTGTCAACGATCGGTGACTCCCACGCACGCACTCCTCTCTATGCAAAGTTGCTTGCTCACCCCTCCCCTCGCTACAACACGTGGTGCACATTAGCGCTGCACTGCTTGATCGAGCGGCCTTTGCTCACTGCCACTGTGGGCCCCACGAAATTTGCAGTGAGAGGCCCACATTTTTAGAATTGCAACTAGGTCCCTAAATGAAAATTTTTTAATTTTTAAAAGGAAAATCTAAGTTTTTCCTTCTCTCTTTCTCTCTTAATTTGAGAGGTTTAGAAATTAATGATGACCCAAGGACCCAAGGGGGTCCTTGTATAGGCCAAAGAGTTGTTGGGATTAGTATTAGTCTAGTGAAATACCTAAAATACCCCTAGGGTTGGGTCCACCTTACATTTAGGTCTCTTTCAACTTGAGTTATACACCTCAAAATCATCCGAAACAAGCATCGTCGGAAAGCTTGCGGCAAGAGGAATCTAATGGTACCATATATGGCACCCTTTTGACAATGTTTGACCAAGGTTTGACTTGAAATATTCATTTTTTGGAAATTTAAGGAGATGCTGACACCAAACCACAATCGGGTTTCTGGATTTGAATTGACCCGAACCACTTTGAGATGACTCGGATCTGGATTTTGGGATGTTACAATTCATGTCCACCGTCAGCACCGTCTTAGTCGGCGAACAAGAAGGGGGCAACGATAAGTATAATTCGTTAGCATGACCTACCAAGGTGCAGAAGCTAATTATACGATCATTGAGAAACTCAGGCTAGCTCTAGTGACTGCTGCTAGAAAGCTACGGTCATACTTCCACACCCATACAATAATAAGCTGAGCCTATCGTAGGAAGATTTCCCATACAATAATAAGCCTCTCGTAGGCTCGTCGCTGAGCTGGAGCTAGATTTCTAGATTTTGGGATAGAAATAAAAAGAAAAAGATCTTTAGTCTTACACTTGATAAAAATAATAACCAGTCCTTTAGGGACCTATTTATAGATAACTTAGTCTTGCATTTGGCATGGACTAGTAAGATTTAGAAATTGGGGTATGATTGCGTAGCAATCATAGGACTTAAATGCCTGAATTAAGCTAGAACTTAGCATAATTGTAGCTTAGTTCATGCATGCATATTCAGCTGCATACTTTGCACCTTTACTGCTCTGCATACATATTTCTGCAATAATGTCAATATTTCATACTGGTTAGTGTATTACTTGGTTTATAGGTAATAAGAAGCTCAGGAGATGGCCTGAAGTTGAATCTGAAGCAGGATAGAGGTTAGAGCTGCAGTAGAGCTAGAGTAGAAGCCATGGAATAAAGTTGCACACAAGTTGAAGACATAATGTAGGGAAGAGGTATACTACATTACTTGTAGGATTTTTAATGCTTAGATTAAATTATGAAGAACATAAGACATCTCTACACCTATCCATAGTCTTAGGATAGCCTTAGGCACCTTCCCATACATTAGACACCCTTCCATTAGGTCAATCTAGCCTAGGATACCCAAAAATCACTTTCCAGCATAGTTTTGGACGTCTAGACAGTAAGTCCAAACGTCCAATTCCTACAGAATCAATCGCCAGAACCGAATTCAAGTACTGACCCAAAATTGAACATCTGATTCTCTGTCTGGACATCCAGTTTTGACATTTAAGACGTCTGATCTTGAGATCAGACATCTATACCCTCCTCCTTTTGTTGTTTTTAGAATCAAGCCTAGATTTTGATTCCTAAGGCCTATAAACCCAATCCTACACCCTAGGAAACCTAATTTAAGGTACCCTAAGCCTAATACACCACCCTAGGACCCTCCTAAGAACCTAGATAGGTTCTCTCTAAATACAATTGACTTGGATCTAGTTAATTGCATTATACTTAGTCAATTGAACTCATAGAGTCCAATTGAGCTCCAATCTCAACCAACACATGTCTAATTGGACTCAGTGAGAGTCCAATTGACTCAAGCTTAATCTAATTGGAAATTCTCTCTCCCAATTGCACACATGTTGACCCAATTAAACTTGGTTAAGTTTAATTGGGCCAACCATTTAGTAATAGGTTACACCTAAAACCTACTTTTAGACACCTTAATAGGACTCCCCTAGGTCTTAATTAGAAGTGGACCAAGTGGTCCACTTGACCACCTATTGGCGCACACACACACACACACACACCCACTCGCCAATTCTAGAGAAGAATCTAGAATGGCCACACATGGTCATTCTTAGATCCACAAAAATTAGATCTAAGAAGACCCATTTTAGCAAAGTGGATGGCCACCCCAGAGAAGTCTAGAGACTTCTCTTGAGAGCCCTTGGCCATCCCCCTTAGCCTATTTAAGGACCCCATTGGACGACCAAGCACCCATCCATTAAGCCATATTTGCATCTCTCTTGGACGTCCGCTACTTCCATCAACTTCTCTGGAGCTCCTTCCACCATTGGATGTCCAAGAGAA
Source organism: Thalassia testudinum (assembly GCA_037157565.1). Taxonomy (NCBI): domain Eukaryota; kingdom Viridiplantae; phylum Streptophyta; class Magnoliopsida; order Alismatales; family Hydrocharitaceae; genus Thalassia; species Thalassia testudinum. The sequence goes on from JAZHRO010000077.1 coordinate 83,078,222, forward strand.
CCACTCCACCACCTTCATCAAGAAGCTGTCCTACCCACCATTGGTTGTCCCTTTCTTCCCTCCTACTACCTAAAGCCCACACGGCCACTGAAAACCACCTCCGGTGCCCCGATTTCCTGTAGCGTAGTCGTTCTTCGTAATATAATTTTCATGTTATATCGGTTCCAAAAGAAATCAACAATTTAGCGATTGACGCATTTTCCATTAACAACCATCGCGAAGTAAGGATCGTGCGAACGAGCACTCATACATTCACTTTATCATCTTTCTGACTCACGCACACATTTTAAGGGTAAATAACGCAACTGTCGAATCTTATATTCGTAGGCTTGAAACCGGCATCCAATTCTAAGCGAGCAAAGAAGAAATAAAGAAATCAAAAATCAACTTCGCAATCACGCCTCCCTGAGATCGATCACGACACTCACCATCTCGTTAAAAAAAATATTTTTTTGTTTGAGTCATATTTCGCACTATGCTATAACATTTTTAATCAAATCTACGATCTTACGAGTTCAACACCTGTACTATTAATAGCCAAATAACGGACTTACTGGAGAATCTGCGATGACCATTATAAGGGATTTTGAAATATTTCTTGTACTATAAATAGGAAAGAGAGACTCTCTAGGGCTCTCTTCACGCAATCTGAGTGAGAGAAAATTAAAAATTCTATACTATCCGCTAATTCGAGTGGAAATTCAAGAGCACTACCTTCCTCTCAAATGTATACCCCGTTAGGTGAAATTAGGTTACCAACTCTCGTATCTATTTTCTTCGATTGCATTGCTTTTGTTATTGAATCGGATCCTCCTTTTGCTAAAAGGAGATCAATCATGTAGGAAGGAGTGTTAGTGCAAAGGATTCAATAATGCTAGATTTAGGTGTCTTTGCCATCAACAGCCTCCTTGGAGCTTCAATGGAGTGTTCCATGGCTTCGAAACCACGTGCAAATATCAAGACCTGAACTAAGAAAGAACAGAGACACAACAAGGAATAGGTGCTGATGGTGGCCATCGCAGTGCACCATACCAATTGTAGTAGTTCGTATCTATAATTAGACTTGTTATAGAAGCTCGAGTTAGCTCTAGAGACCATGTACCAATGAGCTGCACCACCACAACCCATTTTACAGGAAACCCACCAAAATTTTCGATTACATGGGAATGGGCTAATATATACTAGCACATAAGTTTCGCATCGGCACGTAGTTTTCATGTTCTCATGACATTAATGATAACATTGGTGAACTCCACTCAACAGAGTAGCCTTTAAGCTGAAGCACATACCAAGTTCTAGAGCTTCAAATTCAATTAAACTTTAGCTTAAGCCATTAAGCTCAATTCGAATTTACACACTCACCACAAAGTCTCAACCACATAGACATTCCCAATTGACATGTTTAGAATTTAAAAATAAACTGAAAATATATCAATTATATGCCATGTAAGCTCAGGAATACAATTCCATTCCACTCCCACATCGCTCTCCATGCACCATCCACCGCAGCATCCATTCATTCCTTGACGAGGGCGATTTCGACTACTGCAAGCCGATCTGCAACCGATCATATACTTCATCGTCAAGACGCCCTCAGCTAACCACCCCGCATCTGGAGGAAGGTGAGACCATATATCCGCAACACATCTAGATATCTAGGATCTAATTTTACCCAAGGCCCCATGTCCAAAGGACGGACGGCCAGGATCAATAGATCTTCCTTAGAAATCCAAGTTGCAACTTAACTTGATATACCCCCAAACCCAAAACCCATCTCAACCGTCCGCTCCGCAGCCGTCCATCTCGGCCGCCCATCCCTGCTGCCGTCTCAGCTCCTCGTAGAACCTCTCTATGAACGCCTCCGCTTCCTCGTCGACGCCCCTACCGACGCCCCCTTCCTCTTCCTCTTCCACCAACGGGAATGGCGAGTCCGTGACCCTTAGCTGCCTCACCGCCACCGTGGGACTCCTCCCGAGGGCCCACCACGGCGACCCAACTGCCCACTGGTCCAGTTCTCCACCTGGAGAGCCGAGGGCCGCGGCGATGGCCTCCGGGTCGAGCTGGCAGAGGCCGTACTCCCGGCGCTTGCCGGATGGGGTGCTGCTGCAGCTGAACCCGATCCCACGTTGGTCGAAACAGTACTTGCCGCTGTTGTTGTCGTGGTGGTGGTGATAATGGAGGAGGTTGGTGAAGGCCCTCTTGCCGGCGAGCTTGCCGCGCTTGAGGAGGAGGTGGAGGTCGAGGAAGGGAGGGCGCCGCACGGAGAGGAGGGCCTTCCGGAACATGTAGAAGACCACGCGGACGACGTGGCGGAGCCTCTTGGGGAATGGGCTGGAGGTGCGTTTGGGTTGTACAACTGCTACGGGTGACGGCGAGGCCATGGCTCTCTCTGTTGTTGCTGTGTGAGGTGTGGAAGACGGACATGGAGATGCCAGAGGAGAGAGGGGTATTTAAAGGGGAGAGGCGAAGGGGTGGTGGTGGTGGGATTTATTATTGGGGGGTTTGGTTCGCTGTGGGGGAGGACAAAGATCGAGGGGCAGGGTACCTCACTTGCAAAGGATGGTGGGGTAGGGAGAAAGGGACTTCTTGGGAAATAATTTATTAATTTTGAATGGATTTTGAAGAAATTAAGCAAGATGATAATTTATTATTTATTGAGAAAGAGGGGTAGCAAGAGTGTATGAAACAACTACTGTAATAAAGTAAATAAAATTAAATAAGAAGAAATAAGTCAAAGAATGTTGAGGCGAGGAAGATGGAGGACTTGTGGTAAAGGTGGAGAGTTTCATCAACGACCATTGGAAGATGTGTGCTTGAAGACGATCCGAAGGAAGAACCTTAGGTGTGTAGTAATGGTTGAGAAGAAAGGAGCAACAGGGTTAGGAAGAAGGAATGGCTATGGGAAGAAGAAGAAAATGTAGAGAGGAAGGAGATCTAGAGGAAGAGGAAATCTAAGGGATGGGAAGAAGACCTAGAGGAGGTAGAGTAGATGGTGGTAGAGATGGAGGAAGGGGTATTTATAGAGGGTGTTGCAACAACCTTTTAGGGTTTCCTTGACTTGTCTTGATTTTTTGGCCTCCTTCTATTCTGAATCTCAAATTGCACAAAAAACAAATGTTATAGCCCTTGAAATCAGATTTCAAATGCAACTTGAATCACTTAATTTGAATTTCAAATAAAAAAGTTATGGCCGAAATACTAAAGGTGTGTCAGGCTATCATGAATTTCAGGATTAGGATTAAGATTAGGATCTTGATTAGCTAAAATCATGTGAAGAAGGACAAGGAAAGTTCTTGGACGTAAATAGTATTTGGAAAATGATTAAAATGGACATTCAAGGGTGGTAAATATGTGCCAAATTAGGGTGGGTGTAGTTAAGGTGGGGTTTGGGGTAGAAGGTGGTTTAGAATTAGGTGGGCTAGGTTTTAGGTGGTCCAATAGGTGGTGTGGAATTAAGGGCTAGAGTTTAGGGTTATGTGGACCACTTTGTCTGCTTCAAACTTACCTTACGCACACCTGTAAGAAAGAACAAAGCCTCTTATTAATAGTTCTGAAATAATTGGGCTTAATTTTACATTCCGACTCTAAGATGCATGCATTCACTAATACATTAAAATGTTCTAGTTCTAATGCAATTAATGTTACAAAACTAATATAATTAAGCATGATATAACATAGTTGAGTATGCTCGTCACACCCTTATGCCTAAGTTTTGCTAGTCCCAAGCAAAATGTAGAAGAAATGCAAATGCAATTAAAACTTGAGTTAGGATTTTGTACATCAAAAGGTTGTAGTCATCACCAACTATAGGAAATATGCATGAAAATTCATACATAGAGACTCAACAACACTAGACTATTGTCCTAAACATAAGTTGCCAAATCCTTTTAGTATCTTATAAACCTCAGTCATTAGCTTCTAGAGTAGTTTCTACATCTCATAAGTCCACCCAAGGTTTGTAAGAGAATGAAATTCTAAGTATATATGCTCGTGATGCTAACTCAACAAGCGGACAACTAGGTCAAAAACTCAAATTTCTCTATAGCGTAAATCTACATGTCATTCCACTCGCCCTACTTTGGATTTGCTTTACTACAAAAGTGGAGTCATTGCCCCTCTATATCTTTGTGGAAGGTCTTGCACTTCGACGCCTCAGGATGATGCCGTAAGAGGCACTCGATCTTATTTTGAGTAGTGCATATTTAAATATACACACATTTTTTAAAATTTTCTTTGTTTTTTATGTTCTCTTTGTCTATATATATATATATAACTATGAGACCCCTCTAAAAGCTTGGTTCAAAACATCTTCTCAATGGAAATAAGTGGAGATCCAGGTGCCAGGCTGAGAATTGAATAACCGCACCTGTGAGGGTCTCAGAATTATATTGAAATTTGGTCCGATTTTTGACTTAGACCCTTAGATCAAATCCTCATTGAAAACCTACTTTTCAATGTGTAGTTGCCCACAAGCCAACTCAGAGTGTACGTGTAAGTATGAGATACTCGGGTTTCAAAGACTTTCAAACTAGAGAGTGGACAAATAATCCATGTATTGTCTTCTCTATTAGCTTACAACCTTAGTCGATAAGACTCCTCAAAGACTTAGAAATATACTCGCATTTAAGGAAATACCCTAGTTGATTAAGTTGATCACAACATGAAAAGTCTAAGTGACAAACTCTCAACACACACTTTTAAGGTTGGTGATTCCTAAATACCTAACTTTCATCATCAATCCCAACTCAAATTATGAAAATTTATTTCTTTTTTTATGCAAAGATTCTGGAAACTAGATATAAGAAAACTCATCAAACATTACCCACACCCTCCATGCCTATTTCATACAATGTCCTCATTGTATGTCATATATGTGCATGAGAAAGGGAAGATATTACTTGAATAACTTTGAGCTGATGCATTAAGGCTTCACTAGCTCTAAACTTGAAAACCTAATCTAATATATATATATATATATATATACAAGCAAAAATGTGTTGGGTTTCCTCCCAACAAGCTTTAAATTTAGTGTCTTTATTTGGGCAATGTTTGCAACTGCATATCAAGATTTATGGATACAGGTGTAAGCCCTAAGAATGAGGATAATAAAACAAGCTTATAGAAGAGGTAGTCGAGAATATTCATGAGTTGATGATGAAGTGTTAAACCAAACATTTGCCAATAGAGAATAAATATTCTAGGCACTTCAAGGGCTATCAAGAGAGGTTTGAAGAATAATAGACTATTAAAGGCATCCTCTTTAAAATCAAGAGTTTGAGTATGACAAGGATCCTTGAAAATGATTAGACTTTTCCAGAGTTTGTGTGGTATGAGTTCTAATTCCTAAATGATGCGATCATCAATCCACACATCCCATTCTATCCTGATGTGGTTTGGTCGAATGTTTCCTCTAGAGAGACTAAACTTCAGGACTTGGCTCAACCAAATATTTTCTAGGGAATCTAGGTCATTAATTTTCTATTGGGTCATAATTAAATCCAAATCTGGCTTCACTTGTTTAGATCCAATTCCCAATAGATTTTCCAATTCTTTAATATCTTCCCTATTAGATTTTTCAACTGCTTTAAAATTTAATTTCCTATCCATAGTGATTGAGTCAAACCTAGAATTTTCAAAGACATTCAAATGTTCATCCACTTGACCTTTTTTATCATTGTTGGTTAGATCACGTGAGTCACAATTTGATTTCTTGATTTTCAAGTCAAATAATTCATAGTTCAACTCCCCACCATGTATAGTGGTAGGAAATTCATCCACTTTCACTCCCAATAATTCCTCTATCTCATAAATATCTTCTTTGCAATGTTGCATGTAGCTAGAATAGACATTTTCCATAATTGGCTGCAATGGGTCTCTTTGAAATACATTGGGGGTGATCTCTTCTATTAATTGTATGGCCACAATTTCCTTAAGAAATTCTTCGATTCTTCTAAGCCCGTTAATCAATCTACAACCCTAGTCAAATTTCTTAAAAATATTAAGTTGCAACTTTTGGTCTGCAATGGAAATCTCCATCCTTGGTAGTGGCTAAAAATGGGTGACCTAAGATCATTGGAGTATTGATCAATTGATATGGTACTTCCATGTTTAGGACAAGAGAGTCAACAAGAAAATAAAAATCTTTAGTCTTAATTATCACATCTTCCAACACTCTCCTAGGGGGTTGTTACTGATCGGTTAGTTAATTGTAAAGTGACAGAGGTTTGTTTCAAATCACCGAGTCAAAATTTCTCATACAACACATTTGGAATGAGGTTTATGGAATCACCTAAGTCAAGTAGGGCCCTATGAATGGTGATGTCACCTATGACATAAGAAATCAGAGGTAGATTCCTAAAGATTATAGAGCTTGCATGTTTAGATAAAACTACCTTCTTAGGTGTCTTGGTTCTAGCTTTACGCTTTTGAGTGCATAAATCTTTGAGAAACTTGGCATAGGTTGGGATGTGCTTTATTGCATCAAGGAGTGGGATGTTAATTTGCACTTGTTTAAATAAATCAAGCAACTCCTAGTTGGTCGGGTTTTCCTTCTTTCTAGGTTTTTCTAAAGCTTTAGGAAAAGGGATGTTGGGGGTTTCTTGAATTTTATATTCTTGAGCCTCATTCTCACTTTTTCTTCAAGCTTGTTAGATTGGCCAAGCTCACTAGGATCTTTATGAGTTAGGTCTATAGGCTAGACAAGGTCCTAAGTAGTTGTGAAGACCCAAGTCCCGCCAAGTGATGAAACCTAAGTTGCCGTGTGCCAACAACCAGCACAAGCCAACCACAAGATCGCAACCACCCAACACATAGTCATAGAACATCAATAGGCAAACATTCATCTATAATGCATTAAATGAAAATAAATAGAGTGCTGATAATAGATATAATTCACCACAGAAAGCAGAAAGTAAAGAGTGCTCAAGTGCTCGTACAATCACCAAAAGACAGAAATAAAATCTAACAATGGAAAAGAAACAACTAGGAGCCACTGGCTCAGAATGAACCATCTCCTCAAGTAGGACCTATTTTCGCAGTAGATTGACTAAGAGCAGCTGCTGCACTTGACTACTTAGTAACACCTGAGTATGGAACCTGAGGAACACGTCAATAAAATCTGAGTAGAGTAGAACAACTAAAATAAGTAGCAACAGTAACAATAGTAAAAACAAGAGAGCACTGTATAGGCCACAATTCATTTACAAATTATTACTTATCCAATTCCATTTATGCATTTAGCCCATATTGTTATAGTTCACAATTCACCAATCGACGTCTCAGGACACGAGACAATCTCATGTAACTTCCTACGATGCAAGATTAGTATAGGCCACCCTCCTAGCTAGTAAGACGGCTTATACCCATCAAGTTGCCACTCTCCATCACCTTAAGGTCATTACGGAAAGGGGTAGCGGCTACATCGTGTAGCGTGAACGCGTATAAGCGTTATGTATGCTGAACCACAAACAACCAATGACCCACCCACCGGTTGAGAAAGAAACACTCCAAACCTCGATCCACACATCCCGCTATCCCAGTTGGCCACTAAGCCTAACCAAAGAGTTGTAGGGAGGCCAGCAACTCTCTAAACTAGCCTAGAATCGATCTAAAAGACCAAAGCTGTAGCCAAATTTGACAAGTAGTAGGGATAAAATCAATTATCCATCCTCTAAATCCTAGCTAAACCATCGTTATTAAATCAATTTCAGATAACTGTATCATTTTATTGTTATTAAATCAAACTGACTAATACGTTTACATTATTAAGTACCAAATTAATAGACATTCACATTATCCTACAACTTGTTAGCTTGCAGATAATTTTCAATTATGCTAGTGGTTCCAAACTATTTAAAATTTAATGAACACAACAAAACTTGTTTCACGGAAAATGAAGTTCGTTTCATGCATGCGATGATAAGGGTACATGGAGTGCTTAAGTCTCATCTATTCACATAGAATCTGATTAATTCATATTAAAGTGCCTAAAATAAGAAAATGACTTCAGAAAAGTCTTGGACTCAGCGAAAGAAAGAGAACATGCGCTAATGGATGTGCTATACACGAAGGGCCTCCCCAGACAGCCCACGGTAATTGAAAATGAGATAGAATCAAAAGAAGGGTGAACTACTCTACCTAATGTCATCAAAGGGTCACATTGACTTCGAACTATGTGCATAGGGCTTGGGGGCAGTTTCCATGCCTGCCTTGCAATCCGCACACACATCGGGGGCAAGACCTAGTTCACATGAACCAAAAATAGGGTTGGAAACACCTAGGCACGTTTCTGACTTTTCACCAAGGAAATAGTGGTCAAAAGGAAAATAAACTAACCAACGTGTAGTACGCATTGATATGATTCCAACAGTACCTTATTTGTCCAAATCTGAGGTCGAGAAGGCCTCAAACCAGTCGAAATTGCACGAGGGGGTCTCGAAGTAATTCGATTCAAGCGAATTGGTCAACAGTCTACACGAATCACGCGTTCGCCACGTGTCACATGCTGGTTGGCTCATATAACCGCCTGTAGATCGCCAACCATGCCTACTCACACACCCACAGTTGTCGATCTTGACACGGGTTAACAATTAGATGCACCGCGCCCCTTTGTTCAAAGCAAAGGGGCGAACTCACGTGTGCGCAGAGCTCGCCACACGTCATGCCTGTGCTTACTGCCACTACCACGCATCACCCACTCAATGTGTGTCGTCGCCGCTGCTGCTCAAAATTATGAAAACTGCGGTGGGAGCCTATAATTTTTGAAATTACAAATGGGTCCTCGAGGATTTGATTTAAGATTTGTACTTAAAATCTTAAGCTCTCTTTCTATTTTTCTCTCTAGGTTTAAGAGTCTCTAATGATTAATGAAGAACCTAGGTCTAAGGGGACTTATTTATAGACCCACATTAAGGTTAGGTTTAGGATTAGTGGAGTGAAATACCTAAAATACCCCTTGGGTTGGGTCCACCTTACATTTAGGTCCTCTTCGACTTGTTTTGATCATAACTTGAGTTATACACCACGAATTTGCATGAAGCAAGCATCGTTGTAAAGTTTATGATGAGAGTAATCTAACAGTGCCATACATGGCACCCCTTTGATGATGTTTGACTCGAAATACGCATTTTTTGGTAATTTCAAGAGGTTCTTATACTAGCATCAAACCACGACCATGTTTATGGGTTCAAAGTGATCTAAACCACTCTGAAATGACTCAAGACCTGGATTTTGGGATGTTATAGTAGTTGTCCCACTTCTTAGGGCGATTAAGCTAACATTGGCCTACAAATGTGGTGGATTTGGTAGAATTAGTGGAGCCTGGTCAGATTAAAGCCTAAAGGGTCCTGGTTTAACACATGTGCTTGGTTCTACTGTGGCTCTCTATTTTGGTTAAACCCCAGAGGGATATTTCCTTAGTTCTACACATTTTTAGGGTTTAAGACATGTTGGGATGGTAGGGCTCTTGATTGTCTATTGTCCTTTTGTTGCCCTATTTGGCCTTTTAAATCAAGAAATTAGTTATTCATTTGTTGCATCTGTGTGGTCATTTGTTGCACCATTTGCAACATAGAAGCCTACATTTCTGTCATCAACTTATTCTATTTTGCATAATCAAATCAGCTTGGTTGTGGTTTGTGGGAAAGGATGAGTAGGGCTGATTCTGTGATGGTTTCACCATCATTCATCATAAATAACTTGAATTAGTTGAAATCAAGTGTTAAATTCTACTTAATGATTATCTGATGATCGTAATTCCGTGCTGAGTTGATTTGAGAAGAAGACAAGAAAAAGGGTTAATTCTATCATTTTAACATCTCATCATCAATGTAGATTAACTTAGGGGTTGATTAGGTGAATTCAAGGTCAAATGAACTTAAAAGACCAAGAAGTGGGCTCAGAATAATTGAATCGGGGTTTAGAGCATTTTGAGGATTAAATATTATTGAAAACCCTAATTATCAGCCTTCCTCAAATTTAACCGGTTATGATAGAAATAAATTCATTCTAAATCTCAAAAAAATTATTGAAAAATATTCTAAGAGGTTTGGTGCCTTCACTTTGACCATTGAAGCCCATTTTGACCAAAAACAAAGATTCAGACGGGAATTTACCCTTATTTGGGCTTCTGTGTAATTTACCTAGTCAAACATGGTCAAAAGCCAAATCCAAGTTTACCATTATATTCCTTGGGTTTAAATTAGGTTAACACCAAAATTTAGGCCCAATCAGAGTCCATCTTGACCTAGTTTGCAATTGAGTCCTTAGATCTCTGTTCATTTCAATTAAAGCCCTAACTTCTGGATTTTTCTCACCAAAACGCCCCTAGCTTCTTGTCTTCTTCACAAAGGGGTCCTCTCTGCCTAAAACTTCTATCTCCTAAACACAGAGTCAAACCCAACTCGACTGAGTTTGACCGTGTGTTTCTCCTCCAATTTCGACCTAAATCCCTCTAAATTTGGTGGGATTACTCCTTAGGAGATCCTCTTCGATTGAGACTTGATTTCATGCCCAACTTGGAGCTTGATGAGCTCCACCGAACTTGGTATTTGAAAATAGGAAACATGCTCGACTCTTACTCCAAATTCACAAATTCTTGCCAATTGAGACCCTAATCGAGCTCTATATAAGCTTTACGATGTCCCTACATCCAAGGGAGCCAGGTTTAGGCCACAAAACACTTCTTCTCTTCCTCCGGCCACCACTGACCTTGGCTCCAACGATTTCCTCCATCCCCTTCCTCCGGCCATCTAATCGTCAAATTGGACGACCCACTATCTTCACCAACTTCTTCCTCTCCTTACCAGCCAAAGTAGTAGTTCCTATCCCGTTCTTCCTCGTAGTCTACCCCTACTGGAGGAGTTCATCGCCCTCGCATTCGGTAAGGCACGCCGGTGGGAATTTCTCCCTCTTTCATCCTATAACCTAGGCTTCTATACTCTCCTTACCTCCTAGATCAAAATTATATCTTTAGTATTTAGGTTTGACTACTCAATCACTCCTTCCCTCTCCATCTTCTCCATCTCCAGCGTTAGCTCTGGTGAGGTTGCCATCATGCTACACTTCACGAAACACAACACCGCCACCACCACAACCTTCCTCTCCCTCCACTGAACAAAAGCCTTAACTTTATTTGAAGCTTCAACCAGTCCACCATCCCTCTGAACAACCCATCACGCCGCTGTCAAATTCGACTCTGTCCAACCACCACTGTCCTCCATACACTGCAATACCGCCACCATCATTTCCTTAGGACACGGGGACCCTCCTGAACTATTTGATTGGGGCCTTTAGCCCATATTGCTCATTTCAGGTTCCCTCGTTGTTGAGCTTCATCACCACTGTCATCTGCCGTCTCCCACTGTTCACTGACCTTAATACAACCTCCAGCTGACATGGACTTCTCCCACGAATCTTGCTGGAACAGCACTTGAAGAACACAGCAAAAGCAGCATCATCAATTGGAAGTTTTTCACTTGCAGCTACACACATGAAGAATTGAGACAAGATAGTCCCACATCGAGCATTTTTGAAAATCATTTCAGTACTTATTGAATTTTGTCCGTTGGCTTATTGCCTTTGAACACGGGGTCAGGTCCCATTGAACCCACGAACCTACGCACACAGCTCGGATTGCCCACGCCTTGCTCGGATTGCCCACGCCTTGCGAGCTGAACCGACCCCCCATTTTTAAGATGATCTAGGTTTGGTTTGAGGAAAGAGAGGATTTCTGAGGGAAGGAGGGGAGGGGTTTTGCACTGTGGAGATTTGAAGGCACACTTAAGGTGTCTGAGGCTTTGTCAAGATTTTTGAAGAGGTAGATTGAGGGACTGCTTTGGCCAAGTATGAAGAAGAGCTTGACTTGAGAATACGCTAAGTGTTTGAGAAGTTAAAGAGGAGAGTTGGTCTGATTTGAGAATAAGCTTAAGTATCTAAGTGTTGAATTGGTGGTTCTAACCACCATTCTTTGTGCTTGCTCTTTATTATTATTGTTCTCTAACTCCTAATATACACTTTGCAAGTAATTGAATATATTTTTTATTGTTGATTATTGCGCTCATTTATATTACTCGATTGGTGATTGAATTGCAATTATATTTGCTCTCTGCGAAAGACCTCAGAACTCACACATTTTTCGAACACTTATAAATTTAAATGTCGATTCAATTTTCATCAACTATACTACGGCGTATGTTTTTATAAACTACGATGATTATCGCAACATTCTGGTTATGGAATGCTTGTGGATTTTGGTTTACCAAGTAGGATCTAGGTTGAATCTTCTGGTAATTTTCCTACCCTTGGCTTTTCCAAGAGAAATTAGGGTGATTTCTCCAACCTGGATTATACATGTTGAAGTGCGAGTTATTTTTTATGCTTCCTTGGATAGCCTGGATGTCCTCGTAGCTTGATGAAGAATCAAAGAGAAAAGGGTCAAAGGTCTTAGACTTGAATGCATGAAGTAGCTTCGTAGCAATTTGGGTCACAAGTTGAGCCAAATTAAGATTGTGAATTGCGACGACCTGAGTCTCGCTAAACGACAAAACTTGGGTTTCGTCGCTAAGTGGGACTCGGGTTGTCACAGATGGTATCAGAGCAATGTCATCCCACTAATCATAAAATAACCTGGAAGGGCCATACAAACATTCATATTGTATCGTGGAGGGGATACTCAGTCGCATAGTGACGTAGTATCCCTAGTCCTGATTCTCCACAGTACTCCGACATAGTTGTCTTCTTGATTCCCAATCCCATCCTTGCCCATTTAGTCTCCTTGCCTCCCCGTCAAGTCTTGTGATCAAGGTCCTTCCTTCAACCTTCGGGCTAAGAAAATTAAGGGTCTCGTTGGGGCATTGCTTGGTCTAGATGTGATTCCAGGAAGCATCTGAGTAATTGCTTGGTTCGTCTAGTAATTCTTGGGCTTTGCTTGTGGTTTTGTTTAGTAATAAATTTACTTGATTGAAAAGCTGGTAAGTTCGTAACATTGCTTAATTCTAAATGTGTTGGTGTGTACTTGTGATGCTTAAAGTATGTGTTCATGCATTACTTATCCCTTTTGTAAAACCACCCAACCATCATTTCTATAAATATACCTATATATCATATATATTTTCATGGTATAGATAAATGTTTAGGGGATGACCTATAGTGGTGTATTTCTGTTAATAGTAGGTTATATATAATTAACATCGATCACTTGAAAAAGGGTAGGATTACTCTCTACAAAGCACAATCTTTTTCATATTCTGCACCCATTTTTTCGTACTTATAATTTTTTTTATGGTAACTAGGCGATATTTTTGCAACTTGGAAAGTAATTAGTAATTGTGAATAGCAATAGCCTCAACTGTCTGTGTAGAATAAAATTGGTTAAAATTTAGCATGCCCTCTGGCTAATTAATTTGCATTCTCATTGGGCTAAGTGCCAATATCCAGTTAGTACTGGATGGTCTGTGTTATCTGACAATCGCATGGTTACTTGCCCTGTTACTCAACTAGTTCTTACCTAACGTGTTTTTCTGCCCTTGAAGTGTGGAATATATGTACATATAACATCTTTTCACAGCGAATTTAACCCGTAACATGCCTTAACATATCAATGTGTCTATTGAAAGCATGAGGGGGATTGAGTCAGGGATGTACGATTCATTGTCCTATTAATGTATTTTCTTAAATGATCAATTGTTATTTAATAACTATTGAAGGAAGATGGTTGTCTTAATTTTAACACAGTTGGTAACTAACATTATCTGCGAGGCTTACTATTGTAGCAATGTGTGTTAAAATCTTGTAGAAACTAACTCTATGAAGCAACTTATTTAGATTAAAATGGAATTAAGTTTATCACTCTCTGGATTGGAATGAAATTAATCGATTACATATTAGAACTAGCATGGAATTAATCGATTGTTGTTCCTATGCTACAATATCATTATTAATTTAATAACAATTGAGTGAATATGACTATTTTGATTTCTGGCATAGTTGATTATACTTGTATAGATTAGTATAAAAGATACATTTGTCTATCGTGTTTGTTACAATGAAAAGAAGATTGATTATACCATTACGCATATTTATTTACATAGTTTCTAAGGATAGGATAAATGTATCTCCACCGCTTACATTGCTTAAATTCCTAATCTTAATATATTCCTATCGTGTTATTTATGATAGACTTGCACATGATAAATAAGGAAGAAATTGATATGTATTAGTTTATTATTACTAATTGCATTGTCAAAGGTATTTTAAATAAACAATGGCTTATACATTCAAGATATTGATAAACTAATACATGAAGGATCTGTAGGGCATAAGCACACTAAAAGAGGGGATGAATAGTGTGGTATATAAAAAATTATAAGAATAATCAAACCACGAAAAGCACATGAGACGTATAGTGGTTCCCCTCACTTGGGTACTCCACTACCTAGGTCTCCCAACTTAGGATTTTTTAACCCAATTCTCTCAACCTAGAGGGAATTGATTTACTAATAATCTGAGGTAATTAAAGGGTTATCTCAACCCAATTACAAGATGACAAAAAGAAATAAAGATTACAGGTGTAAGCAAGATACAAACAAAAGCTTACAACTAATTCCTAAGTCTCCAACAAGTGTATTTCTTAATAGATGATATATAAATTCTAACTAGAATGCAAAAGCAAAAAATAGATAATTTACTAAGAACACAATCGCCTTGGGAACTTGTTGCAACCAGAGGATAGCCTTGTGAAGAGAGCAATATGACAAGCTCCTTTGCAGCTAGAAAATTGGAAAAAGAAAGTGTAGGCAAAGAGAATATTTTTAACTTATTGGTTATGTGCAAATGATACTTAAGGAGTGTATATATAGGCCACTAAACACCTCCCCTACGAATACTAGCCGTTAGGGGCAAAAAGGGAAGTGTAGGATTAAGATTAATTGTAAAATAGCCGTTCAAATTAGGCACAACGGTTAGTTGGTACCAGCACTAAACTTTTGGTACCGGTACTGACTGCCTACAGTTAGTTCAACAGTGCTTAGGGTTCCAGTATTGATCACTGGTACCGGTACTCAGTACATTCTGTTGCGTACCAACAAAGCCACTTAGTATCGGTACTGATCATAAGTACCAGTACTTGTGACTCACAGGCTATGGGGCTTTGACCTACATGTATCGGTACTGGTGATTAGTACCGGTACTTGTAAGGTCCAGGGAAAACCAAGTGCACAAACTGTGATCACTTGGTACCGGTATTTGTTGTTCACAGTTTGAGACTTAGGCCTAAACCTGTGTCTAGCATGTACCGGTACTTATGACCAGTACCGGTACTTGCTACAAGTACCTAATATTATAAGTGTAAGTCAATTTTTAGAGTAAACCTATCTAATCTATACGACTTTATTTTGAAAGAATCAATTTTGAGTTGAAAAGATAAACGATTGAGCATTAATATGAACCTTAATTATCTCTACTTTGATTTTAACTCCTAGATTATTTTTTACTTGTTAGGAGACATACAAAGATTCTAAAATACAATAAATGAAACAAAATCTATAATCTTCTGCTTTCATATCTTCAATGCTATCATGTTGCTTACTAGCATCCACAAATTCTATTTCCTGTATAGTACTGTAACACTTCATAACCGCATTAGACTTTAAAACGGTTTTGTTAACACCAAAACACAAAAGAGAAGTGGAACTAAGTTCCAACAATCTCTCCCTTTTTGGTGTTGACAAAACAAATAAGATACCCATATTTAAAAGTAGACAGAAACTTAATAAGAGAAGAGTAAAAAACTCCACAAGGAGTAAACAACCTTTCCCTCAAACTAAGCCTATCTTCTAGTTTAAATATGAAGTATCCATACCATTTTATCTCCTCTTTTTTGTCAAGCAAGCAAAAAAGGTGGATAAATAATACATTTTTAAGAAGAATGAGACATGAGCAAACTACTTCATTTAAATGAGAAAATTCATACAAATAAGATCAAAACATGCATGTTCAGCAAAACACAAAAGTAAACAAGCTAGCAATATGTCATACAAGTTTAGAAAAGCATAGATGTTATACAAATTCAACTAGCAACATGATTAAAAATTAAACTAGTTCCTAGGATGTTTTCTAATGAGCTTTTGAGCATGTCCACCATCATCACTATCATCATCATCATCTTCATCTTCTTCATCTTCATATGAAACTTCTTCATCTTCAGTGTCTTCTTCATCATCATCATGAAGTATTGGTTCTTCCACAATTAGAGAAGGGACAGAAGATGGGTTTTGGAAGTGCTTTTGCTTTCTTTTACTATATTCTTGAGGTGCTTTTGGTTGAGTCCTCTTCCATTGTTTAGGTTGTTGACTGGAATGAGGCAAGTGTTTGCACTCGGCCTCTTTTATATGGGATGGGTCATGTGCTAGTCACATGACCACTTAAGTGGTTGGAAAAAATTTCAATCAACAACTTAGGTGTTGACAAATAATGTAGTCAACAACCTAAGTTAAGCAACCATATTGCAAACAATACCCTTATATTTTCAAACATATGAAAATATTACAGTTTACCACTTTTTAACAAAAATGGGTAAATTACAGTAAGGCCCCCAAGGATTTTTATAAATACAAACAAATTATATATCAATCAATTTGTTAGTTTTGAATCTCTTTTATTGGACAAAGTCCTAATTTTCTTCTTATAAAATAGAATCTCTCTGCTGCAAGAGGTTTTGTAAAGATGTTTGCAAATTGGTTTTGTGTGTCTAAAAATTCTAATTGAATGGAACCTTGAAGCACATTATCACTAAGGAAATGATGTCAAATATCTATGTGTTTGGTATGTGAATGATGTACCAGATTTTTGGATAAATTTATTGCGCTTGTATTATCACATAATATTTTGGATTGCGCAAAAATCAATCCCAAGTTGGACAAAGTCTATCTCATCCAAATGACCTGAGAGCAAGCAAGTGAAGCAGCAATATACTCTGCTTTAGTTGTAGAAAGTGAAACACAAGTCTGTTTCTTAGAGAACCATGAGACTAGAAATTCTCCAATAAAATGACATGTTCCACTAGTGCTCTTTCAGTCTGTCTGACTCCCTGCATAGTCTACATCACTATAGGATAATAGATCTAAGGTTTGTGCTTTAGGATAAAAAAGACCAAGATCTTTTGTGCTGTTTAGGTATCTAAATATTCTTTTTACTGCATTAAAATGAGATTCCTTGGGTTCGGATTGCAATCTCGCACATAGACATGTAGCAAAAGGAATATCAGGTCTAGAAGTTGTAAGATATTGTAGTGAACCTATCATACTCCGGTATTTCTTTTCATCTACCCTCTTGCCGGATAAGTCTTAACTAAGAGAAGTAAATAGAGTAAATGGAGTCTCTTTGCCATTTACATTTTCAAAGTTAAACTTCTTGAGAATTTCAAGAACATATTTTGTTTGACTAATGTAAATTAATGTGTCTAATTGTTGAATTTGTAGTCCTAAAAAGAATATGAGTTCACCCATCATACTCATTTCGAACTCAGTCTTCACAGTCTCACAAAAATGCTAATACAGGAACTCCTTGGCTGATCCAAATATAATATCGTCGACATATATTTAAACCAGTAGGATTTCATTTCCTTCTTTTAAAAAAGAGTTGAATCAACAACTCCAATTCTATATCCAAGCTGGAGAAGGAAGGTCCTAAGCCTATCATTCCAGGCCCTGGGAGCTTATTTAAGTCCATATAATGCCTTCTTGAGCTTGTATACGTGCTCTGGGTGTGCTGGGTCCTCGAACTCAAGAGGTTGATGAACATAAACTTCTTCCTTAATATATCCATTACGAAAAGCACTCTTGACATCCATTTGATATAGCTTGAAATCCTTTGCACTTGCAAAGGCAAGTAGCATCTGTATGAACTCCAAGCAAGCAATAGGAGCATATGTCTCATCAAAGTCAATACCGCCCTGTTGGTTATAGCCTTAAGCTACAAGTCTCGCTTTATTCCTGATTATTGGACCAGATTCATCCAATATATTTCGGAACACCCACTTGGTTCCAATGATGGAATTAGCCTTAGGAGAGGGTACCTAGTCCCATACATAGTTCCTTGTAAATTGGAGTTGCTCCTCCTGCATAGCTACAACCCATGATTCATCCTTTAATGCCTCATCAACTTTCTTGGGTTCAAGTTGAGAAACAAAGGCATTAAGGATAAAATCAGCTCTAAAATGAGATTGGGTTTTTACACCTTGTTTAATATCACCTATAATCTGTTCTTTAGGGTGATCCTTATGGTGTACCCATTCTTTTGGAAGACCATGTACATTTCGTGTATCTTCCATTTTTGATACATTGATGAAGGGGGTATCTTCATCATTAGAATCTAAATGATTTGATTCAGGTTCTCTTAAGTTTGTTTCATCAAATGAAACATGCAGGGATTCTTCTATAACAAAAGTCCTTTTATTAAAGACTCGATAAGCTTTGCTTTTTGTTGAATAGTCAATAAAGATACCTTCATCACCTTTAGCATCAAACTTATCAAGCCGATCATAGGTGTTTAATAAATAACATCGACTTCCAAACACCCTAAAATATGAAATCCTAGGAGACTTCTCATAATAAAGCTCATATGGAGTTTTCTTAATAATAGGCCTTAAGAGAGCTCTATTAAGAATATAACATGTTGTATTAATGGCTTCAGCCTAGAAATATTTTTGAAGCCCAGACTCCAAGAGCAAAGTTCGGGCTCATTCTTGTAGAGTGTGATTCTTGCGCTCTACAACACCATTTTGAAATGGTACCCGAGGAAATGAAAATTCATGGGTTATGCCAGAATTGACACAAAAACTTGAAAATTTTTCATTTTCAAATTTATCCCCATGATCAGTTCTAAGTCTAAGAATTGAGGATGATTTTTCCTTTTGAAGTCTTCGAGCAAGACTTGGAAGGAATCAAATGAGTCATCCTTATGTTTCAGTAAGATGACCCAAGTGAACCTAGAGAAGTCATCAAAATAACTAGGCAAAATTTTGATCCATTTAGGCTCTCAAATCGTGTTGTCCCAAATAGATCAAGGTGTAACAACTCTAAAGGTCATGTGGTTGAAACTAACTCTTTAGGTTTGAAAGAAGCCTTGTGCATTATTTCGAGTTCACAAAACTTGCACAAAGCATCCTTTTTATAAGTTAGTTTGGGTAGGCCCCTTACTAACTCATTTTTGGCTAACCTATTAAGATGTTTGTGATTAATATGACCTAGCCTACGGTGCCATAGATCTACCTCAACATGGGAAGCAAGTAGACATTTTACAAATTTCTCCTGTGAAAAATGAAGAGCAAAGATATTTTCATATCTAAACCCTTCAATTAAAATCATATTTGTTCTCTTTTAATATTTTAAAACCAACTTTAGTAAATAATACATCACATCCATTATCACATATTTGACTAATACTAAGTAGGTTATGTTTTAAGTTTTCTACTAAAAGAACATTACGTACTTGCTTAGAGGAATTACCTATTGTACCTTCACCAATAATGCGGCAACATTTGTTATCGCCTAACTTGACGTGTCCTCCATCTTGTATTCTCATCCATTTGATAAAGAGTTTGGAGTGTCCCGTCATATGCTTGGAACACCCACTGTCTAGGATCCATTTGTCCTTCTTGACTTGCAAAATAGTTTATCAAATCTAGTTTAGGTACCCATTTTCTTTTGGGTCCTTGATGATTTGTACCCTTCAAATCCTTAGGTTTATAGATCACCTTTATGTTAGATCTATAATTCTTAGGATTTTTGACCTTTCGATAAATACATGCATATCTAGGTGCATGTGATTTATTTTGTGTTCCTTTTATTATTGAACTTGGCTTTTAAATTATTACAAAATTCTATATTCAACCTAGTTTTTGTTTTTAGATTATTCAATGTTTCCTCAAAGTATTCATAAATATCTTCTAATTCTACTATTTTTGTATGCAATTGATTGTTAGTTTCTTTTGATATTTCTAATTCTATTTCTAAACAAGATTTTCTATTTCTAGTGTCTTATAACTATCATGCAAGACCTTATTTTTCTTTTTAAACATCCTAGCTTTATGATATAAATCTTCATAAGATTGTAACAATTCTTCAAAAGTAATTTCAGAATCTACCTCATTTTCAGATCCGTCGTTGTTCTCCATTAAGCAAAGATGTGCAACTTCCGTTTCTTCAGATTCTTCGGAGGATGATTCCATGCCGGAATCACTGTCATCCCAAGTTGCTTTGTATGCTTTTCTTGAGATCTTCTTCTTTCGATCAAGTTGTTTGTCCTTATTCTTTTCTTCTTCTCTATCATAAGGCAATCTTTTCGTACATGTCCCTTCTTCTTGCACTCAAAACAAACAATGTCATTTGAAAATTTATTGACTCTCTTACCTTATTTTTGGATGAATATTCAGAATTTTCTCGTTAGAAGGGCAAGCTTCTCTTCTTCGTCGGAGTCGAAATCATTGAAGTTAGAATCCTCTTTCATGGCTCTAAAAGTAAGCTCCTTCTTCTTGCTCACAGATCTCTCCTCATTCTTCTTCATGTTTTCCAATTGGACCTCATATGCCATGAGGCTTCCAATTAGATCATCCAAGGAGAGAGTTGATAAATCCTTTGCCTCTTGGATTGCCATGGACTTTGGAGACCAATCACTTGTAAGGGATCTCAAGATCTTCCTTACATGTTGTTCTTCCATAAACTTCACTCCCAAATTCTTCATGGGGTTGATAATGCCTCCAAATCTCATGTACATTGCCTTGATTGTTTCACCTTTCTCCATCTTGAAGCACTCATAGCTTTCTGTTAAAATAGATATGCGTGTTTCTTTAACTTTACTAGTACCTTCGTAGGTGACTTGAAGTGTGTTCCATATCTCGTACGCGAACTCACACGCAGAGATACGGTTGAACTCCACCCTTGATAATGCACAATAGAGCGCGTTCATTGCCTTTGTATTCCCAACGATCTTCTTCTTTTGATCTGCTGACCAAATAACTCCTTCTTGCGGCTCCGGATCCGTGTACTTCTCTTGAATGAGAGTCCACGAGTCTTCATCCATGGCCTTGAGGAAGATTTGCATCCTCCTCTTCTAGTATCCATAATCCGCCTGATCAAAGTAGGGAGGACATGTGGATGACTGACCTTCGGTGCACTTGGCTGATGCTGCCATTGCGAGAAAGAATAATTACTTCTTTTCGCAACCCGCTTTGATACCACTTGAAGGATCTGTAGGGCACAATCACACTAGAAGGGGAGATGAATAGTGTGGTATATAAAAAATTGCAAGAATAATCAAACCACAAAAAGCACATGAGATGTATAGTGGTTCCCCTCACTTGGGTACTCCACTATCTAAGTCTCCCGACTTAAGATGTTTTAACCCGATTCCCTCAACCCAAAGGGAATCAATTTACTAATAACCTGAGGTAATTAAAGGGTTACCTCAACCCAATTACAAGATGACAAAAAGAAATAAAGATTACAGGTGTAAGCAAGATACAAACAAAAGCTTACAATTAATTCCTAAGTCTCCAACAAGTACATTTCTTAATAGATATATAAATTCTAACTAGAATGTGAAAGCAAAAAATAGATAATTTACTAAGAACGCAATCGCCTTGGGAACTTGCTGCAACCAGAGGATAGCCTTGTGAAGAGAGTAACAAGACAAGCTCCTTTGAAGCTAGAAAATTGGAAAAAGAAGGTGTAGGCAAAGAGAATATTTTTAGCTTATTGGTTATGTGCAAATGATACTTAAGGAGTGTATATATAGGCCACTAAACACCTCCCCTACGAATATTAGCCGTTAGGGGCAAAAAGGGAAGTGTACGATTAAGGTTAATTGTAAAATAGTCATTCAGATTAGGCACAACGATTAGTTGGTACCGGTATTAAACTTTTAGTACTGGTACTGATTGCCTACAGTCAGTTCAATAGTGCTTGGGGTATCGGTACTGATCACTGGTACCGATACTCATTGCATTCTGTTGAGTAGCAACAAAGCCACTTGATACCGGTACTGATCATAAGTATCGGTACTTGTGACTCATAGGCTATGGGGCTGTGACCTACATGTACCGATACTGGTGATTGGTACCGGTACTTGTAAGGTCTAGGAAAAACAAAGTGCACAAACTGTGACCACTTGGTACCGGTACTCACAATGAGTACCAGTACTTATTGTTCACGGTTTGAGACTTATGCCCAAACCTGTGCCTAGCATGTGCCGATATTTATGACCAGTACCGATACTTGCTACAGGTACCTAATATTATAAGTGTAAGTCAATTTTTAGAGTAAACCCATCTAATCTATACGACTTTATTTTGAAAGAATCGATTTTGAGTTGAAAAGATAAACGATTTAGCGTTAATATGAACTCTAATTATCTCTACTTTGATTTTAACTCATAGATTATTTTTTACTTGTTAGGAGACATACAAAGATTCTAAAATACAATAAATGAAACAAAATCTATAATCTTTTGCCTTCATATCTTCAATGCTATCTTGTTGCTTGCTAGTATCCATAAATTCTATTTCCTATATAGTCTTGTAACACTTCATAACCGCATTAGACTTTAAAACAGTTTTGTTAACACCAAAACACAAAAGAGAAGTGGAACTAGGTTCCAACAATACATATGCAGTAGGCGGAGCTGAAGATGACGACGGTGGAGACGGTTTGGTGACACTTGAAATACACAAATATGGCCTCACGGCCCAATTAAACAAGTTCAAAAGCTTCGCCAGTGTCCGACGAAGGTGCTGGTGGTGGAAACTAGGAGTGAGCGTGTGTGAGGAGGTGTGACGACGTTGGAGAGTGTGTACGAAGGTGTGCTTGTTCGACAGGGAGATGGGGAGTATAAATCCCTAAATTTCTTTAGGGCTTTTACTCAGCGAGGTGCGGCGGAGCTTATGGAAGTTGTGGTGCGGAGTTCGATGGAGTGTGGTGGCCTTGCGAGCTTGCCAGAGATTCGCCAACCATGGAGATGACGATGGTGGAATGGTGCGTTAAGTGGTCAAACCTAAAGTCTAGGTAGGTGGAATTGAAGTAGAGGAGTAGAGAGGGTGTTTGAGGGACTTAGGGGGAAGTGAGAGGGCAGAATGCATCCGGCGTTGGTTGGATGGATGCAAAGAAGATGGAGTCGACGACGAGGTGTCAGTGAGGAAGAAGAGGATGGAAACACTCTTTCTTTGGCTAGAAAGACTCACGACGAAGAGAGGAAGACAAAGGACAACCCAATTTGGTGGTTGGACGGTCGGAGGAGGGCAGAGGCAGTCGCCGGAGCACAAGTTGCGGTTGGTCGGAGGAGGAATAGGGGTTTTCTGGTCAAATCTTGGCTGAGGAGGAAGCTAGGGACTTGAGAGCTCTTTATAGAGCTTAGAACTGAGCTATAAAGTAAGGAAAGAGCTTGATTTGACTATGGTTTTAAGTGAAAAAGTTCCCATGAAATCTTGATCTCACCTGATGATGAGCCTCAGAAAGCCACCAAAAGATTTGTTAGCATAGGAAGCGCTATTTAGCCAAAAATCATCCATCGCATAGGAGGGTAAAGTAGTAATTGACATACACAGAGGAGAACAAGGGTTTGGTGACCCAATTCCACCACAAGGGGTGTACGTCAGGGGGGAGGACAGAGCTCCCAACTTTGCACTATAATTTCAGGATACATGGTATTACATGATTTCGCTCCCTCTCCCTAGGAGGAGGCCCCTTCTTCTGAGGGTCTCTCTCTCTATTTATAATCTAGGAGGGAACCTCACTCGATGGGCTCTAGTACCCCTGGTTGTCAGGCTACATGGTGTTATTCACTCTGAAACAAATTTTAAAATCATTGCGTTGTAGTATAGATTGGATCAATGAGAAAAATAAATAAAATTTATAACTCGAATGAAAGTCCGAGGTCGAATACAGGGAGCAAATAGGAATTCACACACTAATCTCAAATAATATAAATGAGCACAAGAATTTAAACCACAAAATAATATTCAATAAATACTAATCTGTCACTTTAGGTATTCAATGAATTCTCATGTATTTTGAGGCAACAAAAAAAAGTAGAGAAGCCAAAATGATGGTGATTCAAATCACCAATTATTCTCTAAGCAGATATATCAAGTATTCAATATCTCAACAGTATCAAGTATCAAGCCTCAAATCAGACGTCTGCTTGTAGGATTAGATGACTTAACCATCAGATGCTATAGTGCTTCCCTAGCACTGTACTTCTTCTCTTTCTTTCCTTCTCTGCTTTCTCTTCACGCACGAGCCTTCTTCCTTCTCCTCTTCTTTTCTTTCTCTGTTCTTCTTCTCTTTCTGTTCTTTCTATTAGCCTTTTCAAGCCTTAGCTCTTCCCTTCAATTCTTCTTCCTTTCTCTTCTTTCATGAGCCTTCTCTTTTTGCACAGAGGGATGCAATCCCTCCAGTGGCTAAGTATCAACCGACTTCCAAGAGAGAAAAAACCCCCCTACCCCATCCTCTTTCTCTTTCTTCTCTCTGGGTTCCACCCTCCCAGGGCCATGCACATCGGGTTATCGGGTAATTAGAGGATCCGCATACCCAGGTCCAGGGTCACCGATGTGGTGTAGTGACCGAGAAGTGAGGCTTAGGAGGGTCGAGTGAGTGAGGGTGTTATGGGACCTCACCCCATGGTTGGAGGCGATATTCCCCAATCACAAAAACAATATATGCGGCTTCACTCGGTTGTCCACTTCCGAGGTAGGACTAAAGTCCCACCTTTCTTTGCACGACAGCAATGGCTGGAATTGCTTCATTTATTGGCGTAGCTACTACAGGGGGAACTCCCAATTGGATTCTTGCTTCGAAGCCTGGAGCCTTTCCGTGCCCTCTGGATGTGTATCTTGGGACGTGCACGGTCTCGAGCTCGAAGAACACGTCGGTCGTTAATGGCGGTGGTGACGGAGGGCGATGTGCACTTGAAAAACATAAGGACAACCTCTCGGCCCAATTAAAAGACTTCAGGAGCTTCGTCAGAGATCGGCGAATGTGTTGGTGGTGGTGGCATAGTGTAAGGAGGTGTGTGCATGTGGTGAAGTCAGCGAAGGTGTTGCGAGGGTGGGTTGGTCGGTGGAGAGCTAGGGCGAGCGAGAGAGCGAAATAGGAGAGGGATTTTGATGGTGGAGTTGTGGCAGAGCTTGTGGACTAGTTGGCGAGGGGGATGGATGTGTGTAGTGGACAGGAGCCCTCGCCGGAGATGGAGGAGATGGAGGCATTTGGTGTCGTTGGTGGTAGGATTTGAAGAATAGAGAGAGAAGAGAGTAGGGGAGATGAGGAAACCAAAGGACCTAATCTAACGATGAAAGGGGGAGATATTCCCACGTCGGTGTGATGGTCGGACGTGGGGATGACGAACCTCCGAAGGGAGAGATAGCGGCGAAGAAGGGGTTTGAACGCCTTCGCTTTGGCCAGCGAGAGGTGGAGGAAGGAGGAGAGGATAGCTGTGCCTCCAATTTGATGGTTGGGGCTATGGATGAAGGGGACGAAGAGGACTACTGGAGCTTAGGTCGGAGCTGGCCGTGGGAGAGGAAGAAGAGGGTTTTGTGGCCTTAAACCTAGCTCAAGAACACGGTCATGCCCTTGGGATCCTTTTATAGGGGTTTAGAGGTTGATTTTAGCTTGGAAGCCAAGCTTCCAAGCTTGGGATGTTCGCCGAAATAGGATACCCAAATCTCTCATGCATTCGCATGAGAGATTGGGAAAGTTTTAGGCCTCATGGACGGATTCAATGGAAATAGTACTCCTCAAGGAATCTCCCTTCCAATTTTGGAAGGGATTGATTGATCAAAGAAGGAGTTCTCTTCAATCAAAGGTCACCAGAGTTGTATGAATAGGATTCATGGTGGCAGAGACCTTTCTGTGAAGAAGAAAAAGAAGTTAGGGGGTTATTTGTAAGAGAATTCAAAAGTTAAGGGTCTGAATGAGATAGAAAGAGTTTGACTGGACCAAAATGTAAACTTGGTCAAGATGATCTTAGATTGGGCCCAAATTTTGGTACAAACATAATTTGGACTCAAGAAATCCAATGGTGAACATATATTTTGATCTCGTTTGACTGGGTAATTTATGTAAAAACCTAAATTAGGGCAAATATCTGTCTAGGACTCTGTTTTGAGTCAAGACGGGTTTTGATGGTCAAATTGAAGGTATCAATCCCTAAAGAATATTTTTCTATGAATTTTATAGGATTTAGGTGAATTTTATCCTGACCAGAACCTTAGTTAATTAAGCGGGTCTATTTTTAGGGTTTCAGAAGTCATTTAATTCTCAAAACACGCGAAAACCCATTTCTGACTGTTCTAACCCACTTGTTAGACTTTTAAGACCATTTGACCCTTAATTACCCCGTAGGAAAACCGATGGTTGTTCTGCATTCAAGATATGATGGTAAAATTACAATTTTAACCCTATTATCTTGTCTTCTCTCAAAATGATTATGCAATGAATTATGGCTCTCTGACAGTTATGTAGGAGCATTTATTCCTTGATAATGACTAAATTGAGCTAGTTGTGGCTCATGATGATGTTCCCATCACATGGTAGCTATCAGGATGTAGGTGGTCGGGCCTATCTTATTGTATCTTCTACGCATGCTACACTGAATCTTTTGGTAGGCTGAGTAGGTTCCAGTTGGGATCCAACTAATCTGAGGTAGGGCGGACTGAGCCGGTTCCACCTATACACCTTGTAGTCGGGCAGCCAGATCCTCTATTGGGTCATGTGCAGAGTTTTGGATCTGAGGGCAATTTTTGACTCTCATCATATACCCCCACTCTCTAGCTAGTGTAAACTACTGAGAGAGTAGCAAGAGTGGCCAAAACTCCTCTATAGATGATGCCCCCAGATGTTCTTCCTACTGTACTACAGTGGGGAGAACATCTATGATGGAGGAGTTGAGTGGCCTTTGCCTGCTTCTAGTTTCTTTGAAGAGGTCCCTTGTTAAGGTGTATTAGCCTGGGCTCGCATCGACTTTAGGAGGTGGCATTGCTTGAACGTGGCGCATATCTACTTGGGATTACATTATTCTTAGGAGGTGACCTATCCCGAGTTTGAGCTGGCCTTATGAGGTGGCGATTGCTGATGTTGGGGCTAATGAGCCACAACTTAAACTGGCCTTAGGAGGCAGTAGCATTTGGTCATGGGGCATATCAGTCCGAGTTTGTGTTGGCCTTAGGAGGCGATACTATTTGGGCACAGGGTGTATTAGCCTGAGCTGATGTCGGGATTGGGAGGCGATTGAATTTGGGCGTGGGGAGTATTATCTCGAGTCAGTGTCGGCCTTAGGAGGCAGCAAAATTTGGGCTTGGGAAGTATTAGCCCAAGGCTGTGCCGGCCTTAGTAGGTAGCACTTTGCCCAATTGAGACATTGAGGCTGGCATTAGCTGTTGTTGCTGTGATAGGTCGTGGTTTGAAGTGACGTGCCTTTTTGGAAAGGTGCGAAAGGCTTTTCAAATGCCCATCGTGTAATAATGCGTGGGGTGCTCGACCGGTGATTTTATGGGTGCGGTCACGCAAATGCAGGATCAATGCCGTATCTCAGGAGATTCAGTTCCTTGGGAATTGGATATTTGCAATAGGGTAGAAAGATGTTATCGCCCTCAGGAGCTCGAAAGGTGGGGCTATAAATAGAGGCTTATGGGAGGGGCTTATTTCATGGCCTCTCGCCCTCTTTTGCCTTGGTTGGGGGACTTAATAGTTGTGTGGGGGAACGTTTGTGGCTCATTCATTCCTTCGATAGAGCTTCATCGTCGAACTTCTGTGTGTTCGACGAAGTGAGCGAAGAGCAATTATGTGCGGCTCATCAGACAGGGGTGAGCCCCTTTTCGTGCCCCCACTCAAAACACGGGTTGAGGTAAGGGCTTCTCGCCTTTAATATGCCTGTCATGGCTTGCCCACCCTTGTGCGCATTCATTTTGCCCTGTTTTCCTGGCGTAGGTTTTTGGGGGTTTTCTTTGCGGTGAGCTCTCCCGGCCAAGGGTTCATCTCGTGTGGGGGAGGCTCATTTGGCGAGGCTCGAAGAAGCGATCCTCTTGCTCTTAAGGGGTTCGAGAGGGAGCAGATGAGGAGCCAAGGAGGGGTAGGGTAGGCTCTCTCAAGGCACCAATGGGGTGAATTTGTCGGGGTGTTCGTTGGGAGAGAGATGTAGCTATGCCTCTCCTATTAGGCCGGTGTGGAGAACCCGCCAAACATGGGATCACGGGGGTGCCTCTTGGGGCCCAGGGGTAGGTGGCTCTTTTGCGGAGTCATGATGCTTCCCGCTTTGCTCGGCTCCCTTGATCACTCCACGGAGGTGGAGCATGGGTTGTCGCTGCCAGAAGCTCCACCTGCTAAAGTGTATTTGCTTGAGCAGATGTGGAGCCTCGATCAGATAGCACCCGTAACGCTCGTCTAGACGGTTGAGTCCGTCTGGGGGTCCCTCATGGGAGGGGCCGGCTAAAGGCCTGGTTGTGTTGATTAAGTGGGGTACCTCACTAATATATTGGGAGGTACTCCTCACCTCTGGGCGGCCCCGACTCCTTCAAGTGGTTGTCACCATCCATTAACGCTTGCTGAACCAGTAGCGAGCTCCTTATTCAACCACTATTCCCCTGCAGAAGGAGGTGCATATCCTGGAGGTGGGACAATCCTCTACTGCTGAGGGGGAAGGGCTGTGGGAGCCTGTTCCTTGTTAGGGATGTGGGCGAGTGGCATTTGGCAGGGGCAGACTGGTTTTTGCTGGGGAGTTGGTTAGGGCCAGCCCGACAAGAGCTACAAGGCTTATTGGTCTTGTCGCACTATCACCCTGTTTTGCTAAGTGTGAATAGCCTGGAAGACCGAAGGAGAAGCCATTGAGTCCTGGTGCCACCATTTTCTTTGTATTAGCCTGCCTCTTTCTAGGTGTAATTTGGCCAGAGACAATTATCCGAGGAATGTAACAGTCAACTTTTATATAAAGGAAGAAACTTTTTCGTTCCTTGGATGAGATACTACTCATATGTCAACTGTGAGAAACTGTGGGATTTCGTTGCTCGCACGGGTTACGTGAACCACATTTCACAAGGCTTGGCTTGATCCCTTTTGTTTGCTCGGACAACTTAGCATAGAGGCTTCTCCTGCTACCTCCTGGCTAATCATTGGCATGGCCTATTGGGATGCTCGTGGACAAGGTTATTCTCAATAGTGACTAGGCACTCATGGTTTGCATCGTGCAGGCGCAGGCAGGTACCCTTGGGGGTCTTCTTGTGATCTCTATGGCTCGATTACCTACCTGATGCCTTGTTCACCCATTCATGTTAGCTGCGGGTGGGATTAGTGCCTTGGCTGCACCCCACATGCCTAATGGGGCAGGCATGCATATTCCCCTCAATAGGTAGGAGCAGCACGCACTCTTTGGGTGAGAGGTTGCATCGAGTCTACTTAGTATGTAGTGCTTATCTCCATAGAATAGTTGGGCCAAGGGCGTTCGCTATGAAAGCCTTGCCTTTGATCGACTGTCCTTGAGAGGCAGCGATAGGAGGGGTGGAGAGTCTCGACTTGCTTTGTTGACCTTTCAAGCAGGATTCCCCGGTCCATTGCATGTTCCTCTGTGGGTTAGCTGCTTACGAGGGCCTTCCTTAGAGGATGGCCAAGAAGGGGGGACGACCTTGGGAGGTGGCCTGAAGGGAAGGTTGCCTCGGGGCATAGGAGCCCAAGCTCGTGTCATTATGCGACATTGTGTCACCTGGGAGATGGGGCACTAGGGTCCCGCTCCCTCATCATTTTCCAGTGTGGTGGTTGTTGGTCGAGGTGGTCCAAACCCTCGCCATTCATTTTGGTGGGCAGAAGCCTCTAAGGGTGGGGTGGATAAGACTTTTTCCAGTGGATGGTGTGTTAAACCTCAGGGCACATGGGCTTGAGTTCTTACCCGCCCAAGGGGTTGGCATCGTAGTCACTAGAACATGGGTCACAGGAGCCCTGGTTTCGCCGTTCTCTTGGGGCAACTTTCCTTGCAGGCTGGTAGGAGGGGGCAGAGAGTCCTTGCTTGCCTTAGCGAATTTTGAGCAGGACGCCCTAGTCCTTCGCGTTCTCCTTGGAATCAGTCACTGTTTGATGGGGTTTGCCTAAGGCGGAGTTAAGGGGGTGCTTCAGCTCCATCTATGCCATCCTAGCCCTTCTGTCCAAGTGGCCAAGGGCCAAGGGGCTATGGTTGCTTTGGTGATGTTGTCCCTCTGTCCTTTTGTTGAGGACCGTGGGGAGTCGGGGCTCCTCTTCTTAAGGCATGCCCCTGTACCTAGGGGATGTTTATTCGAGTCTCCTAGGAGACCCCTTGGTTGGGATAGGTCTATCTCTGGAGATACTTGCTGCATGTCCCACGTGGGGATGGGGCAAAAGTGTCCAATGCAAGAGTGCCTAGGCACTTATCCTTGAAGAGGGAGCCTTGAGGTAGGATCTGTCAGAGGGGCTTATGGGCATGGGTTGTTTTAGGGCCGCTGCTTCCCTTGAGAGTCGTGCTCGTCATAGGCATCCAAGAGAGCTGACTTTGAAAGTTTTTCGAGTCTCAGCCTTGGCCTTTTGTTGGGGCTGGATAATGGTCGCCTAAGTGGGCGGATCCTTGCCTGGACGAGATATGCAACATCGTCAGGGTAGGATCGAGTAGCTGAGGTTGAAGAACCTGGCCAAAATCTTGAAGTGGTAACTCAAACCCAGTTGTTGAACGGCAATCCATCACCTCGGCCTCTTTATAGAGGCGAGGACCCAGAAGTTGGCCGCCGGGTGGCTCGTCCTATTTGTAAAGGTGGTTAGTAGTTTGGCCATTTTCTAGGTACAACCATTCTGCCATCGGGCCCGCTCTTATCGTATGTGAATGAGGAGTGATTTTATTGTTGCGGCCACAAGGTGTGATATCGCTAGGCGTATACCCGTCTGGCTGTGCCCCCTGAGAGGGCAGGCGCTGGGAGATTTTTGCATGGGTCGACCCTTGGGAGTGACTGTTGCTTGGAGCCTTCTGTAAAGGGTGGCCATGAAGCAGGGCCGACCTTGGAGGGTGACAACGAGAGCCAAGAGTGGGCGCTCAGACTCTTGCAAGCGAAGGTCCAGAAGTGTGACAAGTAGGGCTTGGAGTGTGAGGGTCCAAGCTTGTGTTATGGGAGTTGTATGACACGGGGCCCTAGTGTCATACAACTCCCATAACACGGAATTTTCCGCAATGGGCGAAAGCCTGACGGTCCGCGTGGAGGTAGGGTTGGGTTTGATTTGGATTTCCTTAATTCCACTTGTTTAGTTTGAATACTATAATAAGGACAATACTGAGATACATTATTATGTGAACTCCAGCATGAGTGGAGGGAACCGAAACGAAGCAGAGGAAAACCACCCACGAAAAGCCGACCTTTGGGAGGACCGACCTCAAGGGAGGAAAAGATACTAGCTCGCAAGCTCTAGTGTCCTAACTCAGCTTTTGGTGATCCCTCACCATTTGCTCCAGTGGGCAGATGCCTCTAAAGGTGGAGCGGTCAAGGCTCTGCCCATGGGTGGTGTGTGGAACTTCAGGGTGCATGGACCTAAGTCCTTACCATTCACTTTAGTGGGCGGATGCCTCTAAGGGTGGAGCTACGAAAGCTTTGCCCATGGGCAATGTGTGGAACTTCATGGTGCATGGGCTCGAGTCCTTACCAGCTCGGGGAATTGGTATCTTAGACGTTGGAACGTAGGGTGTGGAAGCCCTAGTTACGCCATATTTCGTAGATGGCATCTTGGTAGTCGGTTAATGGGGTATGAGTGTGACGTGCTGATTTTTCGCTTTCGATTAAGTTTTGTAGATGAAATAACAAGTTGTTGTAGTATGCAAGTGGTGGAAAAATCGACTAATCAATAATTAAAATAACCATTCAATTAGGAGTGGGTCGTATCCACAGGGAGGTAGTGGCCTATTTAAACTCGCAAGGGTCAAAAATTGATGTTCACTATTAATTTTGTCAAGAAATCAAGCCAAAATCGCTTTTCAAATGAGATAATAAGACTTTAACATGCTGATATTGTATTTACGAGAAAGTGAGAGGTTCTTTGCATAAAATCACCAGAATAATTTGATCAAAAAATGAAATTAACAATGGCATGGATCGTAAAAATTAATTGGTGTTTTACTGTAGCAAAATTGGGGAAAACATCCTCTTGTCCATGTGCGAGAAGGAGGTTATGGTCGAAGGTGCAAAGCTCGAAGGAAGATCTCTAGACCAAGGGCTTCGCGGCAGTGGTGGCGGCAAGTTGCGAGGTGGCCAGAATCGACCGGACGGAGCTCAGGAGAAGGTAGGTTTCGGCAGTGGCAGTAGGCGGGGCATGCTGGAGGGTTGCGCAAGTGCATGCGGTGCGTTGCTGAATGGGGCGCATTGGCCACGCAAGAAGGCTGCAGGTGTGCAATTGCTGGAGGTGCATTGGCTACGTGGGAAGGGCGTGACTGTTGCTGCAGGCTGACAAAGGTGCTAAAGGGGCTGCTGCTGCTGCTGCGGGCGCGTGGAGGTGCTGTGCACGCAGAGGGGAAGTAGAGGTGAGATGGGTACGCGCGGGTGCTGCGGGCCACAAGCGGAGAGATGCTGAAGGAGGGCTGTGCCGAAGGGGGGCAGCTGTTGCTGCTGTGCGTTGGAGGAGGTGGTGCAGCGTGGAGGCTGCTGCTGCAGGTGATGAGGCCACACGCATTGCTGGAAGTGCGTGGGTGTGTGCGCAGGTGATGGGAATGACATTATGAGCCCTAACTAGCTCATTTTGACCCAATTGAGAGAATAAATGATCCTACATAACCAACTGAAGGTCCTGATTCACTGTATAACCTTTTTGAGAGAAAAAATAAGAAACTAGGGGTAAAACTACAATTTTACCAATGCAGCACAACAATGGGTTTCCTCAATGGCTTAACAAAAGTCAAAAGGTCTTAATAAGATAATAAGTAGGTTGGATTTGATAGAAAAGGGTTTGTGTGTGTTCTATGAATTAAATGAATTCTTGAAACCCTAAAATAGACCCACTTGATTAACTAAGGTTCTGGTTAGGATAAAATTCACCTAAACCCTCTAAAAATCACAGAAAATATTATCTAGGGTTTAGACTCTTCAATTTGGCCATTAGAACCCATCTTGACCTAGAATGGGGTCTCAGACATATATTTGCCTTAAATTAGGTTTTTACATAAATTTCCCAGTCAAATGAGGTCAACCCAAAATCCAAATTCACCATTGGATTCCTTAGGTCCAAATTAGGTTTGTACCAAAATTTAGACCCAAGATGAGTTTGCCTTTACCTAGTTTGCAAAAAGGTCCAACCTGATTATATTTCTACCCCTAACTTTCAAAAACCCTTACAAAAAGCCCCCTATCTTCTTCATCATTTTCGCAATTAGGTCCCTCCACCATTATAATGGAGGAATCCTACTCCGATGAGCTTTGGAAGGAGAGTTCTCCTTGATTGCTCAGAGGATCTCCTCCAAAATTGGAAGGGAGATTCTCTAAGAAAATCCCTCCAATCTGAACCCATCGTTGATCCCAGATTCTTTCCCAATCTCTCATGAGAACGCATGAGAGACATGGGTATCCTAACGGATTTCAAATTCGATGAGCTTTCCTTGCTTGGGAAGCTTCCTTCCCAAGCCCTAACCGACCCTCAGAGCTCTATTTAAAGGAGCCCAGACCTCTCTGATCTCCTCACGCTTGAATTCGGCTGCAAACGCCCCTAATTCCTCTCTTCACTTCACGGCCATAGGTTCCTCGACATTCGGCGACCTTCGTCGCTCCTCGTTGTTCGACCGCCATACCTGCGACGGATTCGTCCTCCTTGACTTCATTAACTCCTCGCCGTATCTGTAGGCATCTACCTCTCTTTGTCCTCGCCGATCTCCACTCACCGAAGCCACTCTTCATCTCCGGCGTAGGCCACACCAGACCTGATGCCTCCGCTCACCCCCATCGTCTCTTCACCTCCCAGATAAGCTTCCTCTCCCCTCTACATTCTTCTCCAGCCTCTATTCTTCAAAGCCGACCACTACCGACCTCCATCACCTCCATCCCTTCCATCTCCGACCACCAACTCCAGCGAGGCCGCTCCACCTCCACAGGCCATCCCAACCCTCGCCGACAAGCCCATAAGCTTCCCCACACTCCACTGAATACTTCCCCTCACTTCACTCACTGCGCCACTCGCTCACGCACCTCACCGAACACACCCACACCTTCACACACAGTGTGCCCTAGGCACGCTCGCACAGGCACCCCCACCCATGCCAACCACCCCAGCATCTTCACCGTGCTCCGGCGACCCTTTCTGAACATTTTAATGTGGCCACAAGGCTGTGCTAGTGGTTTTAGGTTCAGCCACCAGCCGCCATTATTGCCAAGCTTGAAGCAAGCTTCAAGCCAATCCGAGTTGCACTCTGCTCCAGGAGAGACCCCCAAGCGGTGCAGATTTGAGGCGCGCACGCATCGAGGCTTTTGATTGGAGTCAAAGGACTCTGTAGCCTCACCAATTAAGGAAACCATCTGCTATTGCCGCATGCAAACGAAGGTGGGACATTTAGTCCCACCTCGAAAGTGGAAGGATGCTTGCGTATGCATAAAGGGAAAAAGTGTTAGAGGCTTATTGCCTCCAACACTGAGGGTGAGGTCCTCATCTCCCCCTCTCACGGACTCGTCCACGATATATCTTGCGGACCTAGCCATGACCCGACTACTCGACCTATTCACTCCTCGCTCGCCACACATGTCAGTGAGCCTGGACCCGGGTCTGCGTTAGGTCCAATTACCCGATCGGTTAAAGGCTCTGGGAGAGCAGCCCTAAAATAGAAAAGAGAGAAAGAGAGAAGAGAGCTACACAGGGGAAGGGGGTTTTGCTCTGAGGAGTTTACCTTTGACACTTAGTCGAATTCAAAGAAAGATCAAGGCTGAAGGAAGGAGAAGAGAAAGGTAGAAGATAGAGAAAGCTAAAGAGAAAAGAGAAGAATCACAGAAAGCCAAAGAAGAAGAAGACAAAGGTAGAAAAAGGGAAAAGCAATCAAACACTTTAAGTCATCTGATTAAGGAATCAGAAGACAAATTTTAGCCTCATTGCATATCTATATATTAATCATTTGGTGATAGTGTAGGAATATTTGGTGATCTGCATCATCATTTTACTCCCATATTTTTGCACTCTGATATAGCTACTATTACAATTTCTTTCAAGTTTAAATTGTGATCTTGATTTCTAAATACCAATGTGCTCCCTGAGTTTGACCTCGAAAATCTTTTCGAGTAATAAAATTATATCTATTTTGAACACTTTTTTGGCTGTACTACAAAGCAATACTTTTTAAAACCCGATTCAGTGCTCTCAACAGCAGGTCGTGCTGGAAGGGCGATGCACATGGAGGCGCAACGAGGGTGGCAAGGTGCGGAGGCGATGTGCTGTTGGTGTTTGGGTTGTTTTTGGTGGAGGAAAAATAGAGGAAGGAACAAACGAAGAGGAAGGTGGAGGTCAGATGTCTGGGATCATTCCCAGACGTCTTAACTAGCGTGGATGGTTGTTGGTGGTGGTGGCTGGTGCTAACTACGTGGTTGTCAGGAACACGCTTGCAGTAACCTGCACAAGCCACAGATGTCACGGCGGTTTGTCACCTCACCTGCTCGCGGTAGTATGGACTTTTGCGCACGGTTGAGGCCTACGGTGGTAATGTGAAGAAGCTCAAAAGCTCTGCGCAGTGGTGGGTCAGGATGGTGGTGGCCTATAGTGCTCGATTGAGGCTCTCCCTTTCTTATAGATGCAGAGGAGTGCAGACGCAGGCAGACGTTGGTTGAAGAAGCGACACAGATCGTGGGAACAAAGATTCACGATTGTTGCTTGTGCATTTAGCCGGTGCATTCCCCTGCATGCATCCGTTAGAGATAAAATAAAGAAATTAAATGAGGGTTATTTATGTACAAGCCCTTAAAAGAAATGTGAAATAAAATAATGCTTGTAATGCAACCTAAAAAATTAACTATTCTAATGATGCTATTCTAAATGAATTCTAATTATTAATGCAATGCATGAAATATGTAAATAAATGAATAATTAGGCTAATCTATTTACATCTTATTGTATTCAATTTATATGCCAATATTAATCTAATTCCTAGGCATTTAAGTAACTAATTAGCCCACAAATATGGGCTCATCAGAGTGCCTTGGTCTGGATTCACGCCAATCATCGAGGATGGCAGTGTTGGCCATAAGAGGCAGTAATTCCCAAGGTCACGGAGTGGGTTCGTCTAACCCCCAGCTAACCTAGGGTGATGACCCACCAGCCTGGATAGGTGATGGTATAAGAGAGCATTTGGCGGGTTCACCCGAATTCACGCTGACCTTGTAAGGTGGCAAGATAAAGGACATTAGATGCATCGATCAGGGTTTATGCCGGCTTGAAGAGGCGGCTCTACATGGAACATTGGACACGTCTATTTGAGTTCTCGCTGACCCTAAGAGGTGGCTTGCTGGCCTGAAGAGGCAGCAATGTGAGGAACATCGAATGCGTTCGTTCGAGTTCTTGCCAACCTTAAGAGGTGGGCTAGCCGGCCTAAAGAGGCGGCAATATGTGGAACATCAAATGCGTCTGTCCGAGTTCTCGCCGACCTTAAGAGGTGGTTTGCCAGCCTGAAGAGGCGGTAATATAAGGAACATCAGACGCATTCGTCTGAGTTCTCACCGACCTTAAGAGGTGGGCTAGCTGGCCTGAAGAGAAAGCAATATGTGGAATGTTGGATGCATCCGTTCGAGTTCTTACCAACCTTAAGAGGTGGCTTGACAACTTGAAGAGGTGGCAATATGAGGAACGTCAGATGCGTTCGTCCGAGTTCTTGCCGACCTTAAGAGGTGGCTCGCCGGCCTAAAGAGGCGGCAATATGTGGAATGTCGGACATGTCTATTTGAGTTGTCACTGACCTTAAGAGGTGGCTCGTCGGCCTGAAGAGGTGGCAATATGAGAACCGCCGGATGCGTCCATCCGAGTTTTCGCTAGCCTTAAGAGGTGGACTGGTCGGCCTAAAGAGGCGGCAATATGTGGAACGTTGGATGCGTCATCCAAGTTCTTACTAGCCTTAAGAGGTGGCTCACCGGCTTGAAGAGGTGGCAATATGAGGAACGTTAGATGTGTCCGTTCTATTTCTCACTGACCTTAAGAGGTGGCTCGCAAGCCTGAAGAGGTGACAATATGTGGAACGTCGGACTCATCCATCTGAGCTCTTGCGGACCTTAAGAGGTGGCTTGCCTGGTCGAAATTTTGTCCTGACCACCCTCCAGAGGCAAGTCACTTGGTGAGAGCAAGGGGCAATCGCCACCCTCTGCAAGTGATGGCCATCCGTCATGGGGGGTAGGGCCCTGTCCTTTTTAAAGTAGGTTGGGCCTCTTGCAATCGTCGGGGTAGGATATGGGCCTCAAGTGTCAATTTTTGGTGGTGACGGGATTGATCCCCATGCAGCAAGGACTGCGCACATGACTTTTCACATTGACCACCCTCGAGAGGCGGTCTTGCCATCACCGAGACTCATGGGGACTCCGTGGTCCCCGGTGGCCTTAAGAGGCTACTTTTGGGTGCTTTGGACCCTCAGGGGGGGTGTCATAGTCCTTAGACTTTTGGGGAGATTGAGATCCCCCCTCCTACCCTCAACAAGCTCAGAGGCATTCGTAAGGGAAGAGCAAGAAGCGGGGAATGCCATGATTGAAGAGTCCGGCTGCGATCCTGAAGTCACCTAGCAGATCAATCGGGTTAGCCTGTTGCTAGATTGCACAGACTTGGCTCCCCTCTCCCTTCTCCTTGATTACCAAAGGTCGGTGATCAAAATGGCTATTAGGAGGAGAGGGAGGCATTTTTACCGGAGTGGTGGATGCGCTACAGGCGCACCGACCCGGATAGGGTAGCATGGAAGGGTGCCCGACCCAACTGTCTCGGAGCGCTGTGGGTGTCACCACTAGAAGTTGGTTAAGTGGGCTGTGGACCCATTTTAGGCATTGCCCCTCCGGGGGTTGCCTCGATGTACACGTTGATGCTCTTGGGATGCCAAAGGCAGAGGCCTTGGATTGTCGCAGGCACCACAAGGGTGACTTTCGCCTGGCCCATGGCTAGGGGAGCATGTTTTTCGAAGGGCTTGGTGCTGCCTCGAAGGGGGGAGACTCTTGCCACAACGAACCTGGATAAAAGTCTGGAGAGAGGTACCTGGAGAGAGCCAACCTAGAAGGAGGGGCTCGGATGTCTGGGGTGACATCGGCCCAAGATTACCTTAACCTCTGTCTTGATATGCTCAAGCATCAGGAGGAGAGGACCTCGTGTGGCACGAGTGTCACCGCCAGAACTTGGTAGCGATGTTCGTTAAGCAGGGGAGCTGGGGTGATGCTGCCTGTCTGCTGGGGCGGGGTGTTAACCTGCTTGTCTCTTAATTTTGCCCGGAAGATCGCATTAGCCACTCATGGTCGTCGTGGCCCCTTCTTGGGGTGGTCCTTCAAGTGCTTGGTAGGCCTCCTATCCTTTCGTTCGATGAAGCATTGGGATAATGAGTTCTAGCTCGCGGGCCTGCCCCCTCTCAGCATGCCCACTTGAACCATAGCCAGGGGGTGACAGGGTCCACCCCGACGACCTTTGGTGGATCGATGCCCCTCAATCACGTCCACTCGGTGCATGGCCAAGGGAGTGTGTTCCTTGAGGAACTCCTTTGCGCAGCGTGGCCTGCGACTGCGACCCCACGGGGGCTGATTGATTCCTTGGGAGAGGCGGTTCTTCACTTGTGGAAGGATCCTTATTCGTAGGCAGGCACAGGGGCGTGCTTGTGTTCCCGAGTACTCTCGCCTTCGACAGGGCTGTCGTTGTTGCTGCACTTTTTGGCCGATCCATGGGAGGAGTTAACTCGCTTCATGGTCTCTCGTTGGGTTTTCTAGCGCGCGGTCAAGGGCATCATGCCTGTGCTCGCAAACCAGATGGCTTGACTTGGAGCACCGAGGGCTCGTTGCCTCATGGGGCCTCCCTCGTCAGAGTGCTAGGCCTTGAGCCAACCCAAGCAATACCAGGTAGGCTCAGTCTTCCACCGCTAGACTTTCGACAGCCTCTTGGGGTTGTCACTGGTCCTTAAGCGCTTAGTAGAGTGCTCCCAGGACTTGCTCTTCACTCCCTTGAAGGAGCTGTTCGGTTGGCTGGGTAGCTATCCGCACATAGGCCCTCGCCAAGCAGGCGTTGCTGGAGGAGCCTAATGGGAACTCCTCGGACGACCAAGCGTTGGCTTATCCCGAGGGTGTCTCCTAAAGGAGTGGTGCACGAGCTAGGGTCCACCGTCCTTCCGTGCTAGGCCTTGGCTGGCTCTCCAAGCACTTTCAATGGGGTACCTCCATTTCCTCTTTCCCGAGTGGGTAGGCAGTACACGTAGGGGTGTATATCTAGGATCGCCGAATTCGTCTCCTGGTTCCTCTTCACTTGGTTGTGCCTTGGGGAAGGGGAGTCCAGCTTGGGGACCTCGGGCGACGGGCTGAGGTCACTAGGGCGTGAAGATGCCACGTCCCGACCGGGCCCCTCCAAGGGGATGGAAGCTGCGAGTGGGATCGCGGGTGGTTATGACCACCGCAACAATTCTCGCTCAGAAGGGCCGAGGTTGGGTGCTGGAGGGGCCCTTCCTCCTAGTGGTGGGATTCTCTAAAGAGTGATGGCTTTTTTCATTGACGCTTCCCACAGACGACACCATTTGATGAGCCTCGGAAGGCCACCACAAGATTTGTTAGCATAGGAGGCGCTACTTAGCCATAAATCAACCATCTCATAGGAGGGTAAAGCAATAATAGACAAACATACATAGAGGAGAAAAAGGCTTTGGTAACCCAATTCTACCACAAAGGGTGTATGTCTGAGGAGAGGACAGAGCTCCCAACTATGAAACTATAATTTTTAGGATACATGATATTACATAATTTCACTCCCTTTCTCGAGGAGGAGGCCCCTTCTTCTGAGGGTCTCCCTCTCTATTTATAACCTGGGGGGGAAACTCACTCGATGGGCTCTAGTACCCCTAGTTGTTAGGTTACATGGTAGCTGTTAGGGTGTAGGTGGTCAGACCCATCTTATCATATCTTCTGTCCATGCTGCGCTGAATCTTTTGGTAGGTTGGGCGGGTTCTGGTTGGGATCCAGCTGGTCTGAGGCGTGGCAAGCTGAGCCGGTTCCACCTGTACACCAGTAGTCGGCCAGCCGAATCCTCTATCGGGTCATGTGAGGAGTTTTGGATCCGAGGGTAAATTTTGCCCCTCATCACTTGATCTCTAGGGATCGATTTAGGGTTCTTGAGGTTGTTCAATCGATTGGGAATCATCTCTAGATCAATCCCCCCAAATTTGGAGGAATTTTGATCTGATTTGAGGGAGAAATCCTCCCTCAAATTTCCCTACAGGTGCTTTCACACCATCAATGGCAGAAGGGGTGTAAATGTGAAGATGAACAGAAAGATAGGGGGTACATGCAAGAATCATTAAAGTTAGGGGGCTGATTGTGAGAAATAGAGATTTTAGGGACTGAATTTCAAACTAGGTCAAGATAGACTCTGATTGGGTCTAAATTTTTGTATTATCTCAATTTGGACCCAAGGATCTGATGGTGAACTTGGATTTAAGTTTTTATGATGTTTGACTAGGTGAGCTGCACAAAAGCCCAAATCAGGGCAAATTCCCGTCTAAAACTCTATTCTAGGTCAAAATGGGTTCAGATGGTCAAACTAAAGGTACCAAACCTCTTAGAATATTTTTATATGAATTTTAGGAGGTTTAGATTAATTTTATCCTAACTAGAACCTCTTTAATTAAAGTGGGGTTGATAATTAAGGTTTTTAGTATGTTTTTGCCCTCAAAATGCGTGAAACCCTATGCAGTTAGTGTTGACCCACTTGTTATACTTTTGTGCTCAATTAACCTTCAATTAACCCACTAGTGACCTCGTGGTTATTCTGTATTTGTGATGTGCTGTTAAAATTGCATAATTAACCTTATTTCCCTATTTCTTCTCAAATCAAAATGATGTGGAGTTGTGACCCTCAAATAATTAGGTAGAAGCTTTTATCATTTAAACCTGACCACTTGTGGTTAGTTAGGTCCCATGATGGTGTTACCATCATATCCGAAGACTCGTCGAACGAGAAATGGTCCAATCTACTTTAATCTTAGTTTTCTTGGGAAGAGCTTGAGCTTGGCATAAAAGAGTAATACTTTCTGACCAGGATGGAAAGATTTCTGTGAAATGTGCCTGTCATGGAAGGCTTTGCTCCGCTCTTTGTAGATACACGAGTTTTCGTACGCGTCATTGCGTAGCTCCTCGATCATGCTCATTTGCAACCGACGGTGGATTCTAGCCTTCATGAGATCTAGATTGCACTTCCAAACCATCCAGTAGGCTTTATGCTCCATTCCTACAAGGAGGTGACATGCCTTGCTATACACGAGCCTGAGGGGAGACATTCCTAATTGGGTCTTATGGGCGGCCTTATAAGCCCACAAGGCTTTCTGAAGGTTGGTGCACTAATCTTTTCTATCAGGCCAAACAGTGACCTAAAGGATTTTCTTGATCTCCCGATTGGATAGCTCAGCCAATCCATCGGTCTGAGGGTGATAAGGAGTCGAGATACGATGTGACACCTCATACTTTTTCATCAGGGACTGGAAGTGCACATTCACGAAATGAGACCAACCATTGCTGATGATGGCTTTCGAAACCCCAAATCTGGAAAAGATATTCTCCTGAACGGTCAGAGAACAACTTTATGATCATTCATTCTTGTGGGGATGACTTCGTTCCATTTCGAGACATAATCAACAGTAAGTAAGATGTACTGGAAGCTGTTAGATCCTGGAAAGGGACCCATGAAATCAACTCCCCAGATGTCAAAGATTTCGCAAACGATGATTGAATTCAAAGGAATCATATTGCGTGGGCCCATGTTGCCGAGGGTTTGACAACGGGCACATGCCTACAATAGGATTGTGCATTTTTGAATATTGTGGGTCAAAAGAACCCACACTGGAGGATCTTCATTGAGGTTTTACACCCAAAGTAGTGGTCACCACAGGCCTGGTCATGATAGAATGAGATGACATCAATAACCTCATCGTCGGGAATACTTCTCCGGATAACTTGGCCATTACCAATGTGGAAAAGTATGGATCTTCCCAGACGTAGTACGTGGCATTGGAAATCAGCTTGTCCCATCGGGAGGTCGCCCAATCAGGCAACCTCTCGATATCTGCAAACTAAGGAAGTCGATTGATGGCCAAGAGATGCTCATCTAGCAATGACCGAAGAAGGAAGGCAAGACAAATGGTCAGCTACCACATTCTACTTTCCCACCTTGTCACGAATTTCAAGATTGAATTCTTGCAACAACAAGATACAGGGGATTATTCTAGGTTTTGCATCCTTCATCATAAGTGCCTCACTACAATGTGATCCAAGTAAATGATGACATGGGATCCCAAGAGGTATGATTTGAATTTATTCAGAACAAATACTACAATCAGCAGCTCTTTCTTTATAATGGTGTAATTACGTTGAGCCTCATCTAGTGTCTTGTTAGTGTAATATATTACAACCGATTTCCCGTCGATTTTCTACCTTAGCACTGCTCCTACTATGTAGTCAGACGCATCGCACATGATCTCAAAGGGTTGAGATCCATCAGGAGATTGCAGGATTGGTGCTTGGGTGACTCGGTCACGTAGGATTTCAAATGCGTGAATGCACTCACTCGTCATTTAGAAAGGTGTGTCCTTTGAGAGAAGATTCGTTAAAGGGAGTGCTATCTTGGAAAAATTAGATATGAATCAGCAAAAAAATTGGTCGTGCCTTAAAAATAATCTGATGCCTTCAACCAAGGTAGGCACAAGTAATTTGGAAATCAAATTTACCTTAGCTCGGTAAACTTAGATACCTCTCTTAGAGATAAGGTGTCCTAGTATGATGCCCTCAGGAACCATAAAGTGGCACTTTTCCCGGGAGAGAACCAGGTTCACTTTGATGCATCTTTGCAGGATTTCGACCAAGTGTAGGTGAAAATCATTGAAAGATTCACCAAAAATCGAGAAGTCGTCCATGAAGACCTCAAGGTATTTACCTACCATATCGGAGAATATGGCTAGCATGCACTGCTGAAAGGTGGTGGGTGCGTTGCAAAGCCCAAATGGCATCCTACGGAATGTGTACATACCGTACGGGCAGGTAAAGGTGGTCTTTTCTTAATCTTCGGCATGGATTGCGATGGTAACGCCATCATTCGTCATAACTAATTTGAATTATTCAGAATCAAGAGATAAATGCTTTTAAATGATCGCCTAAGGACAGTAATTTCACTCTGATCGATTTTGAGAAGATAAAAGAATAGAGTTAATTATTTTGTTTTAACATCACATCACAAGTGCAGAGTAACCACGGGGTCACCCAGGGATTAATTAAAGGTCAATTGAGCATTAAAGACCAAGAAATGGGTCCACATTGATTAAAATAGGGTTTCATGCGTTTCGAGAACCAAAAAAGAACATAAAACCCTAATTATCAACACTACTTAAATTGAAGTGGTTTTGGTTAGGATAAAATTAATTTAAACCTCTGAAAATTCATAGAAAAATATTCTAAGAGGTTTGGTACCCTTGGTTTGACCATCTGAATCCTTTTTGACCTAGAATAGAGATTCAGATGGGAATTTGCCCTGATTTAGAATTCTATGCAATTTACCTAATCAAACATAGTCAAAACTTAAATCCAAGTTCACCATTAGATTCCTTGGGTCAAAATTAGGTTAATAGCAAAATTTAGGCCCAATCAAAGTCCATCTTGACCTAGTTTGCAATTCAGTACTTAAGATCTGTATTCTTACAATTAGCCCCCTAACTTTCAAGATTCTTGCATTTACCCCCTATCTTTATCTTCTTCATGAATCAGTCTCAGCTACCATTGATCTCAAGTTTCCTAAGAACCCAAGCAAGCCGAGATTTGAGAGAGAGGATCTCTCTCAAATCAGCACCAAACCCCTCC
This sequence comes from Thalassia testudinum, assembly GCA_037157565.1. Taxonomy (NCBI): domain Eukaryota; kingdom Viridiplantae; phylum Streptophyta; class Magnoliopsida; order Alismatales; family Hydrocharitaceae; genus Thalassia; species Thalassia testudinum. Next base: position 83,122,254 of record JAZHRO010000077.1, read on the forward strand.
AAATTTAGAGGGATTGGTGTTCAGACCATGAGAGGTCGTTTGAACACGACCTTGAGATGTGATTTGATGCTAAGAGCTCAGGTGAGCTCAAAGAATCTGCAAGAGAAAAAACCAAGCCAAATTGCAAGAACTTCGCGATGAATCTTCCTTATAGAGCTCAAATTGGAGCTCTATAAAAGCTCGCGCACATCCCATGATCATTTTGAGCTCGGTTCCAGGCCAAAACCACCTACTTCCTCTCTTCTCCGGTCACCTCCGTTGCAGCTCTAGTGACCTCCTTCCCCCATTGTCCTCCAGCCAGCCCACGGCCAAATTGGCCGGCCCACGACCTTCCTCTACATCCTCTGCCTTTCGCCGGCCACAGCAGAGGCTATATCCCCCTCTCCTTGTCGCCCTACTTCTCACCAGTGGCATTTTCATCCTCTGCACCGGCCAATCACAGCCGGCACCAATTCCTCCCCCTTTCATCTCCAATTTAAGTTCAATCTCTTCCTCTCCCTCTCTAGATCCTACCCATCTTTACTTCTAGATTCGACCGCCAACCACCTCAAATGCTCGTCGTCTTCTCCACGATCGGCACGACCTCCGGGGAGCTCGCATCGGCATCACAGACCACTAAACCGACCACGACCACCTCCAAAACTCTCCTCACCACCTCACTATTAAAAGCCATAACATAATTAGGGTTTTCACTCACTTGAACACTCGGCCAGACGAACCCATCTTCGCTATCGCCATTCACCATCGTTCGGCCACCCTACCGCTCCAATCACCTTGCCACCACCACCAGCACAGTCCACACAACTCAACGAAGCTCCCGAGATTTCTAACTTAGGCTTGCAGCCCGTATTTTGCTTGCTAGGTACACACCGGAGCTCCACCTTCCACCATCACCATCTGCAACCGACAGTCAACCTCTGACCTTACTTCGACCACGAGTGACTGCGAAACATGACCATGAAGCCACTTGGGCTTGTGATTGAAGAATAGCGCAGCAGCAGCATGCCCAATTGAGGTTGAATCCTCAGTAGCTCATGCGAGGAAGATAACTTTTATTAGTCCCACACCATGTGGGAATGAGCTATGACCAGTGCATATATTGTTTTCATGCCAGGGCTCTTTGCCTCGATCTCACAGGGGGTAAGGTCCCCTACTCACACCCCTATGCACGCTCTCGCCCACACTTACACGCATGAGGTTCTGGGTTGGATCCGATTACCTATTACTGTGCATACCCACATACCCAGTTATGAAAGGAAGAGATTCTGAGGAGGGTAGGGGGTGATTTTTCACTATGCTCCTTGAAATGTGTGCCAACACTTTAGCAATTCTGAGTTCACCTTGTTCTGTGTTTTAGTCTGTTGGTTCTTTGTGTTGTGAGTTGGTGACTTAAGTCGTCTAACCTTAGAATCAGACATCTCTCGTGCTACTGAGGCTTATGCTTGGCACCCTGGTGCTTGTGCTTTGTGCTTAAGACCCTTGGCTCTGATACTATGGACAACCGTGGATATTTGAATAAATGGTTCAAGGCCACTATTCAAAAGTTGACTTGATTTGATACTTTGATATATGTGCTCAAATGAGGGATATAATTGGTGATTCAAATCATCATTTTTTATAGTTTTGATATTCTTTTTATCCCATTGTTTCCTAAATACAATGGCTATTATTTTGAGTAGATTCTATCCATTGAATATCTTTGTTGCAATTAATCATTGTGCTCATCTGTTTTATATTTCGATTAGTGTGTAAATTTCACATTTGCTCCCTGCGAACGACCTCGGACTCATATTTTGTTTTTGAGCACTTATAAATTTAAGGGGTTTTTACATATATATCCTTGTAAACTTTTGATATGACGTATATACCCCCATATTCTTGATATTTACGTATATACCCCTATAAACTTACTTCGTTAAGGCCCTATGCCCCTGTTTTGTTAAACCTAACTGAAAACGTCAAAAAATATAAAAAATAGGAAAATTTATATTTTCATCCCCAAATATATCTCTCCCCTATTTTTTCCCATAAACCCTCACACCTCCTCCTCCTTCTCCTTTATGGCGTTGACCTACATTCGCTACTCCTTCCCAAACCTCGCCACCCTCTCCATCATCCATCCACTCCACATCTACCTCCAATCCCAGAGCATCACCAAGCCGCTCACCCTCGCCGCTACCTTCTCCATCTCTGTTCACCTGCTCACTAACCTCCTCGTGACTACTCTGGGCCGTGGTATCCCCGGTGTCACCATGGCATCGGTGATCTCCAATCTTGCCTTCATCCTCTTCCTTGTCGACTACGTGAGACTCATCACCGACGTGCCCACATACTGGCTGTGACCCACAAGCAAGTGCCTCGCCGAGTGAGGTCTACTCATCCGCCTCGCCACCCTGAGCTACCAATTGACGTGCCTAGAGTGGGGGTGGTACGAGCTCGTGACCCTCCTAAGTGGGCTCGTCCCAAACCTGAGGGCCTCAGTGGCTGCCGCGAGCATGCTCATGGAGACCACCAACCTCCTTGATGAGAGCCTCATCATGAGCCATAACTATCTCATTTTGACCTAATAAATTGAATAAAAGCTCCTGCATAACTTAGAAGAAGGCTTAATTGAAGGAATAAGTGTTCTGAGAAGAAAGCATGAAATAAAGGGTAAAACTACAATTTTACCATTTCAGTACATAAATGGGATTTCTTAAAGACAAAACATAGGTCAAATGATCTGAATAAGATAAAAAGTAGGTTGGTTCAATCAGAAATGGGTTTATGTGCAAACCAGGAATTAAATGACATCTTATAACTCTAAAACAGACCCGCTTAATTCAACAAGGTTTCGGTCAGGATAAAAATCAAGTAAAACCTCTAAAATTCATGGAAAAATATCCCTCAAGGCTTAGAACATTCAATTTGGCCTTTAGAACCTAGTTTGACCTAGATTAGGGTCCTAGCTCATCAATTGACCTAATTTGGGTTTTTGCACAAAATGTCCAGTCAAACATGGTCAAACCTAAAATCCAAATTCACCATTGGATTCCTTATGTCCATATTAGGTTTGTACCAAAATTTGGACCTAAGAGGAGGTCATCTTGACCTACGTTGCAAATTAGTACACCCAATTACATTTTGGTCCCTGTCTTTTGAAAAACCCCCCTAACTTCCTCGCCACTCTTATAAGAAGGTCCCTCCTCCATTATTGGGGAGAAATCCTACTCCGACGAGGAAAAGAGAGGGAATACTCTCTGATTCCTCAGAGATCTCCTAGATTTGGAAGGGAGATTCTCTGAGGAATTCCCTTCCATCTGAACTGAATCCTGATCCCTGATTTGCACCCAATCTCTCATGCGAATGCACGAGAGATTTGGGTCTCTTAACTATTTCCATCTCCGACGAGGATTCCCACACTTGGAAGCTTGGCTTCTAAGCACAGGAGTCCCTGCCTGTGCCTATAAATTAACCCCCAACTCCAACCACATCTCCTCAACTTGACTTGGCCAGAATTCCACCTCAATTTCCTCTTCTTCTCCTACGGCCAAGGGGTCCAGCGAGCTCCGGTGAGCCCCCCTCCTCTTCCTCGTTGCTCTGCCACAAAACCAGTGGCAGAGCTGTCCTCCTTATCCTCCTCCGCGTCGCAAAACACCCGTGCAAGCAACCCTAGCCTCGTCGTCGCCGCCGTCTTCCTCCACTGGACGCTTTCTTCTCCGGCGACAACAGGTACTGCCAGCCACCCTCTCGCCCCCTTCGTCCACTTAGTTAGGTTAGAAATGTTTGTCTCTATCCCCTCTTTCATTTCCCTCATCTTATTTCACCAAACGCTCCTCGACTGCCGCTGTCCACCACCATCTTCTTCATCTCCGGCCACCCTCCGGCGAGACACTCCCGTCACTCTGCAGCCCCACACATCTCACCAACCACCGCATAATCTCCACCACACGCCACTGAACATCCCCCACTCATCCACAGACCCTCTAAACCACCACAACTGCCCCTTGACCAAACCCATCTGTCCAGCCACAGAGCGACCTAGGCACGCATGCCTAGGTCACTCCGCGGCCTGCCACCTACCACCTCACCTTCGCCGTGACATAGTGAAGGTTCTCCTGTGGTCTGATTGAGCCACAAGGCCCTTTTGTGTCAGGCAGGGTTCGAGCTCCAACCGCCATTAGCTGTGACTTGAGGAGGTTGCAAGCTTATCCCAAGCTGCAGTGCTCCAGGATTCCAGGTCCCGCAAACTCGGGGAGGTCTTGCGCATCCAGTTGCTCCAGCAAGTGGCGCTGCAAGGCCTGCAGTGCTGCAATTGGAGAACGATCTCCTGCGGGCACGCGAGAAAGAGCGGGGTAACAATAGTCCCACCTCGGTAAGTCATAAAGCGCTGGAGTAGTTTAAATTGAATTCATGCTATCAGCTAGTTGCCTCTGAGAACACATGGGGTGAGGTCCCTCACCTAAACACCGCCTCATCTGTGAGCTCATCACACGGACCTGGTGACTCGACCCGATACCCTCTTGAGCACTCCTCGCGCACCACACCCACACCGATGTGCCTGGACTCGGGCACGCGACCTGACCCGATTAACTGGCTCTGGGAAAGCGTGCTGAAGAGTGATATACACAGAGAGAGAGACGCGGGTGTGGGTAGATGGGTAGGTTTTGCTCTCTTTGGTCTGTGCAGGGAAGGAACTGAAGAAGGAAGCAGGGACTTAGCCGCTGCAAGCGAAGGAAAAGAAGAAGGAAGGAAGCCTTTGCAGAGGAAAAAGAGAAAGGCAAGGTAGAGGGAAGAGGCGAAGCCAAAGAGAAGAGTAACTGAAGAAGAAAGAAGAAATAAAGAAAGGTAAAGACAAGCAGAAGAAGAAGAGAAAGTAGAACCAAGGAAGAAGAAGACCCGCAGAGAAAAGAAAGAGAAAGAAACTGCAGAAGAGAGGCAAGGCAGAAGACAGAGGAAAATAAGAAGAAAGAAGCAAGGCAAGAGAACTGCAGAAGAAACAAAGAAGAAGAAGAACAAAGAAGAAAGGAAGAAAATCAGAAGAAGAACAAGAACAAGATAGGAGAAAACATCTTTGTAAGATGGCTAATTTCACGATCAGACTTCCAAATTCCTTCTTTTTGCCACAATTGACTTCTAAACTCATGCATTTATATATTTTGAATTAAGCTTTGAGTAATTAAGTGTTCAATTACATTCTTGAGATTAGTAATAAATTCCAATTGCTCCCTGTGTTCGACCTCGGATACTTAGGTTTTCGAGTAATAAATTTTTATTTGTTGACAACGCTTGATCACCTATACTATGACGTAACTAACTGTTAAAACAAGATCAAGTCACGTTAACACTCCTCATCATATTCCCTTCTACTCTTGGCTCCATCGCATCCACCCGCGTCGGTATCAAGCTTGGTGTGATGAACCTGAGAGGCACGCGTGCTTCGGCCATTGTCTTGCTCATGCTCTCCTCCACAGTGGATCTCGTCGTGACAGCAGCGGTTGCGGCATTGAGGGAAGGGTGGGGGCATGTGTTCACGTGCGATGATGAGTCACTCGGGATCATATCGGCAGTGATGTCGATCATGGGGCTGTGTGAGGTGGGGAATGGCTTGTAGGTGGTGACGAGCAGTGTACTGAGGGGGAGTAGGAGGTCGAGCGTGAAGGTGGAGGAGGAGGAGGTGTGAGGGTTTAGGGGGAAAAATAGGAGAGAAATACATTTGGGGATGAAAATATAAATTTTTCTTTTTTATATTTTTTTGACATTTTCGATTATGTTTAATGGAGTAGTGGCATAGGGCCTTACCGAAGTAAGTTTATTGGGGTATATACATAAACATCAAGAACATGGGGGTATATATGTCTTATCAAAAGTTTAAAGGGGTATATATGTAAAAACTCCTAAATTTAAATGCTGATTCACTTTTGTTGACTGTACTACGATGCGCATTTTTAAACTCGACGAAAGTGTGCTCAACATTTTGGCGTCATTGCCAGGGAGCAACGTGCAATTCACCACTAATCTTATGATTTTTGATTGATTGAATTGATTACTAACTTGCCCTATCTGCTTTGCTGTGTTTTATGAGGTACATCACGAGAAGATCTTCCGCACAATCAACCACTCCAGGGGTAGGTAAAATCTCCCTTCTTCCTTAAATCACATCCTAATCTTGGGAAGAGAAAAAGGAAACAAAATCAATTAGGATTCAGTTGCCTTATTTTTTTTAGTAATTATCATTTAAAGGCAAAGTTTCCTGATTTGTGAAATTGATTTAAATCTAATTGAAGTTGAGTCGATTTGACTAAAGATTCCTCATCCTAATTTTCTGTGCCCATTAGGAATCTGCACTGAATTTCTAAACAACTTGGACTACTCACTTTCTTGTTTGAGTCTAAGATGTTATATTTGAAATCAAATTGGACTTGGAAATAGAGGCTAATTAGGGTTTCCACATTAGGGCTTTGAAGTGTTAGTACACATTTGCCTATAATAAAGGAAATTGATCTTCCCACATTTGTGTGCCACCTAAACCCTTATCTGAACTGATCTATTCAAGTAAACCCTAAAATCAAGGCTCTAAATTCACTTGAACTCTAAAAGTTGGGACCTAATAACTTGAGAATCAATTCAGGCTGATTTGGGCCTTAACCCAAACTTCATCCTCAACCTTAGGACAGGTTAGGTGAAGTTGGTTCACCTGGTGGACCAACCAACCTCCAAATTAGGTCACAAATTGAAATAACTTCTAAATCAAGTGAAATTCGAGGCACAAATTAGGGCTCAAATTGGTAGACTTAGGTCTCAATTCATACATTCTTGTTTACTTGGATTCTCAGTGACAAGGAAGGTTGGGTGGGGGAAACCTTGTAACCCGTGGGGACACTCTACTATTAGGGGTCTTTGCGGGACTCTCCCTTCCTGGCTGCCCAAGTAATTTTCGGGTGTTCGGATTTCTGATCCAATTGTATCATCCGCCTCAAAATATCCTCAGTCACCTAAATTTCTTTAGGTGCCTTGATTGGGTCCAATACACATCCAACACTTCATTTATTCTCTAGTGCACATACATAGGAGAGGTCCCTAGGTCTAACCTAAAGGCCTTCATTAGAGTTGATCTTTTGGGGAAAAATTTGATCTGATCCGATCAAATCAATCTGGACCTAAATTTTGATTCTATATCCTGATCTACTACCTGATTTGGAAATGCAACCTGACAACATAGGAAGAGTATTTAAGACACCTAAATCCCGTATGAGCATGAAAGAGAAAATGATTGAGGCTGCTCTTAAACACCATGACGAGTATTTCAAAACCTTAAATCCCTTTAGAAGCATTTAGGTTAATGTGTCAGAAACAACCCTCATTGTAAACCATGCCCATCTGATGTTGACACGAATGGTAAGTGGTTCAACCGAAGATGCCCTCATATCAGAATTTAGTGAATTATGGGAATTGCATAGCATAGAGGGTTTACATTGTCTTACAAATCCACCACTCTGGGAGATACACCAAGGTGGCATTGAGAAATGTGGAAATATGTTAAATTTGTTACAAAATCCATTGATCAGAAATACCCATATCACCAATCAGAAATTGATCAAATTGATTTCCCAGAGCCCGATTCAAAGGTAGAGGTTGTTCTGAACCCCCAATTCAAATGGAACCAGATTTGGACTTTGTGCATAATAACATACCTTATCTTGATGTAGGCTGGGTGGATCTACTTGCAGGTGTTCCCGATTATGAGCCAGCCATAGGTAACTGTGAAACTAGTCCATCATGCCTAGATTTCCAAACACCTGGGATGAAAAAGACTCAGAACCTCTCAAGGATGTAACTCCCGCAACTTATCCTATTAAGATAGTCCTCGAGAGTGATTCTAACATCCCAGTAGAACCAAGTCCATATTCTAGTGACCCAACTCCTTCATCTAGCCTAAAATCTAGATCTGAGCCTATTTGGGATGATCATAGGGCCCAATGTGACGAGAATCAAATTTTAGATCTAAATTATGATTCTGGGCCTATATTTGATGATTATACCTCTCCAGACTCCTCAGAAGAACGAATTGATTTTTCGAAAGTCAAACCAATTTACGATAAAGAATTGGAAGAGTTGGAAGAATTGGGATTTAAATGGATCTACCCTAGGTGCCCAAACCTCGAGCCTACGCCTAATAAGGACACTTCTTTGAGCTTGGAATTCGAGACCAGGTTAGACCAAAGTTAGGTTAATAACTCCATGCATCATGATTTATTCAATGGTGGAAATCTTGATCTTAAATCAGGTTCAAAAGCTGATTGTCGCAAATTCTCTGATGATTTTGAATCATAATCTGATTTCAGAGAACCATTGTTTCCAGATGATTGCGAGCCAGTTTACGACCTCAGTATTCATGACCCATTCTTTGATTCTGATTTTGAGGCTGATGATTTGGAACTCAAAGAAGCCACACCTCATACAGAGCCTTTCAAAACCCAATTAGAACCCTGACTTGCCACCGGAACCAATTTCTATTCTGACTCACCTCTCTCTGATCTAGTTGCATATGATTCACCACCACAATTCGATCGGGAATCAGACACTGATTAGACTGACAACCACATTCTGTTCCTTTCTGATCCCACCAGTAGTGTTCCTACAATTTCCATAGATCCATTATCATTTGAGGACCCTTACTCTGATCAGGTTGAATCGATTTAGCCAAACCCTAGATTCATATTTCCACATCTATTCAAGCCACAAAGCATCTAGTGGGCTCCACGTCTATTGATTCACATTTCTCAACCCAACAGATTGATTGGGTTTGGTTTACATCATCAGCCTATCGATCTGAACAAGCACCTGGTTGGACCAACTAGACTACTCATCAAGGTGCTTGTTCTACAAAATTGCTCCAATCTAACCACCCCTTCTCCTTAACCACCTGCTCGGCTGAAGGCATTGAATCTAGTGCTCAACGGGAGGCAACCCATCATTTCAAAAAATTGAGACCCTTCCGACCACCTCTTCGAGCTGCATTCTGATTGCACTTTAGGGTTCAACTTTAGAACAACCGACTCCACCTTTGATACTTATATCAGAGCTTGAAATTGTCTGCAACAGTCATTCCCACCCTTTGACCTTGGTCTAAACCTTGAACAAGGCTAAATTCGTACCTACCTAGTTTACAATGAGGACATTGCAAAACTTAGGCATGGGGGGTGTTAAAGTGAAAAACAAATGAAAATTCAATTCTCTGAGGGGTTCTCACAAAAAAATACATATTAAAAAAAATGGAGATAAGGGAGGAAAATTTTGTGAAATGATTGAAAATCTTTCTTGAGGAGGAAAAAAGGAGGAAACAAAAAAAATGTCAAAAGGAGCAAAAATCATTGACAAATCGATAGTCTTAGCAATTGATTATGGGATCTACTTAATTTCTAGACAAAATTAAAATAAGGATTAAGTCTTGAAGTGCTAGAGACAAGGAGATGAGTAAGGGTACCGACCTAAGGCCTCTTGGGCCTACTTTAGGGCTTAAGCACTCATATATTCGTTAAGATTCAGATTAGTCCTCAAGAGGTTAAGGAAAGTGCAAGGCTGATATATTAAGTTCAAGGCTTAGGGATTATTTGGCTCCGTTGCCTGCCTTTTGGTTTGTGGGACTTGGTAACCTAAGCACCCAAAATCCACACACTAGTCTAGTTCAGTGCACTTAATGAAGAAATAACACCAAAAGTGTCTCTTATGAAAAAGAGTTTCTTGAAGATCTAGCTTAAGAGCAGCTCAAAGACACAAGTTAATTGGACGAGTTCCCTGTGTGGAGAGGTAGAATAAAAAAACTCCCTTCGAAAATACGTAACATATCATCTCCTTGGTGGTTGTCTCCTGGGATATCTAAATATTCTACCAGGGGCATATAAGTACCTTGTGCTGGTTCAGGTGTCATGGGTGGGATTATCACAAAATGTCGATTGCTAGTGCCTAAATTCAGCTACAGAATGCCATGGGAGATACTGTCCCAAAGTGTCAAAAGCCAAGGTTTTGGGGGTTACCATGGGTAGTGCTATCCTAAAGTATCGTAAGCCAGGGACCCTTCGAGGATTGATGGTGGGAATAAGAAATCTAATACATATCATGTGTAGGGCCAATCCAATGTTGGATTTAGGGGAATATAAAAAGAAAAGAGAGAAAACTTTCAAAATGAAAAATCTCTCTACTATCTCTCTTACCAAAAATGCACTGGCAAGCTGAACCTGGACTTGATACATCTACACACGGGTGCTTTAACTACTGGGGTCAATGAACCTCTTGGCAGTTTTCACGAACCTTAGAAACCTTCGCAGCAGACCCAAGGCTGAAGCTAGTCATGTCTGGATCTTGGCTGATACTTGAGAACCTCTAGGCCTATTGTTAGTATTCTAATATGATTTATAGAGAAGAGGCATAATCAGGCATTTGACATTAGAAACATGGTCTAGAGATCAAGTTCTTTCCATAGGATTTTGCTAGGGAATAGCAAAAGTTAAGCATAGGGGTATGATGGTAACACCATCATTCATCATAACTAACTTGAATTAGTCAGAATCAAGAGATAATTGTTATTAAATGATCACCTAAGGACAATAATTCTATTTTAATTACTTTTGAGAAGAAGACAAAAGAATAGAGTTAGTTCGAATATTTTAACATCACATCACAAGTGCAGAGTAACCATGGGGTCATCCAGGAGTTAATTAAAGGTTAATTGAGCATTAAAGACCTAGAAGTGGGTCAACACTGACTGAAATAGGGTTTCACGCATTTCGAGAACCAAAATAGAACACAAAACCCTAATTATCAACCTCTCTTAAATTGAAGAGGTTTTGGTCAGGATAAAATTAATCTATACTTTCTGAAATTCATATAAAAATATTCTAAGAGTTTGGTACCCTTGGTTTGACCATTTATACCCATTTTAACCTAGAATAGAGATTTAGACGGGAATTTACCCTAATTTGGACTTCTGTGCAATTTACTTAGTCAAACGTGGTCAAAACTTAAATCCAAGTTTACCATTAGATTCCTTGGGTCAAAATTAGGTTAATACCAAAATTTGAACCCAATCAGAATCCATCTTGACCTAGTTTGCAATTCAGTCCCTAAGATCTCTATTTCTCACAATCAGCCCCCAAACTTTCAAGATTCTTGCACTTACCCCCTATCTTTATCTTCTCCTTCATGAATCAGCCCTTGCTGCCATTGATCTTAGGTTTCCTAAAGATCCCAAGCAAGCTGAGATTTGAGAGAAATGATATCTCAAACAAGCACCAAATCCCTCTAAATTTGGAAGGATTGGTGTTCAGGCTATGAGAGGTCCTTTGAACACGATCTTGAGACGTGATTTAAAGCCTGATGTGACAGATTTTCACTTGATTAAAATAGCAATAGAATGATTTATCATTATAATTTATGCGGTGGAAAATCTCTCAATCAAAGATTAAATAGATATTAATTTAAACCACAGTAAAAATGTCGTATCCATAGGGAGGATCGAGCCAAATAAACTCAATAAATTTACCTCTTGTTTACTTAAAAGTAATTTCATTCATTCATCCTAATCCCAAAGAAAGAACATTAATAGATGAATCAAATAACCAATCTCTAATTTCTAAAAGGAGATGGACCAATCACGCAAATTCTCCTTTACTAGAATACTACTATAGAGTCAATCAACCCCAAATATTCAATGGCATCTAATGTAAAACATAATATCACCATTTATGTGAAGCTAATAGATGGGAGAAGATAATCATGCAATTTGATAAGTCAATTAGTTAGAGCAGACTAAAGGGGCTTGGTTGTAAATTCATTCAATTAATAAAATAATAAATCAAAAATCAAGTTTTGGCAATGGTAGCACATGTAATATCTAATTGAAGGGAAAATAGAGCTTTCACTCTCTCTCCTCCTTGCGTTAGAGATGGGGCACCGGCAACGAAGCTGGTATGGGGAAAGGTTGACCGACGCAGAGGGATCACGATGACAGCGACGGAACGGTGAGAGGTGGCCGGAGATGGCGGCCATGTGTGGAGGTGGTCGATGGCGGCGGTGGTGGCGAGCTGCTGCTGTGGTCTGCGGGGGTGGCACCCTTGAGCCACGTGTGGTCTCTGAGATCGACGAGGGTGCGCTGGTGGTGCTTGTTGGCCGGGGGGTAGGTGGCTGCAAGTTTGGGTCTTTTGTTGGAAAATAAGGGAGACGTGGGATGGAGAAGAAGGAGGAGAAGCCGGCTGTGGCACGCGGGCATGCACGCGCGTGAAGAAGTGCGCGCGAGGGGGGTGGGTGTGTGCGGAGGTGGCCAACTGTGCACGTGAAGGCGCGGCTTGAGCGTGGCCTCTGGAGGGTGGGCGGTGAAGGCGGTGGCTGCTGCTACGTGTAAGGAAGAAAGATTGTGCGTGGTGTGCTAGGCATGCGTAGGTGGTTGCTACGGTGGGGCAGTGCGCTGTCACCGCACCACCAATCGACGAGGAGTTCGCGGTGGCACCACGGTGCACGCTGAGAGGGCCACAGTGCTTACGGCTTCCACGGTGAAGGTGAGAGGGTCACGGTGGAGAGTGAGTGTCCGTCCTCCTTGTTGTGGGTTGGAGTGGCTCCTTTTAAAAATAAATCCCCCATCTGTTTCTCTGCGGCCGCCATCTACTCCAACCACGTGGCGAGAGTTGTGAGTGGTTGGAATAGAAGGATAAACGTTGGCAGCTTTCATCAGATGTTTGAGTGATTTTCAGACATCTTAAAATATGCAGACCTTAAGGGATCTATGCCGGTAATTCTTCAGACATCCAAATTGAGCTCCAGATGTCTTGTAGAGTAATTTTGACCATCTGCATGGTACCTTCAAGTGTCTTATTCTAAGCCTACATCCACCAAATAACATATCATATATTATTAAACATAACATTGGTGCATAATATGATATGTAGACTATGTTGAATTCCCACTTAATTCCTAATCAAATATCAACTAAGAATAGCTAATTAAAGAGTACTTAGGCCAAATAATGGTCCACGAAAGTAGACTTATCAAAGCCAAGAGCTCAGGCAAGCTTAAAGAATCTGAGAGGAAAAACCAAGCCAAATCATGAGAAATTCGGGTTGAAGCTTCCTTGTAGAGATCTAATTGGAGCTCTATAAAAGCTCACGCACATCCCACGATCATTTTGAGCTTGGTTCCAGGCCAAAACCACTTAATTCCTTTCTTCTCCGATCGCCTCTGCCTTAGCTTCGATGATCTCCTTCCCCCATCTTCCTACGACCAGCCAACGGCCAAATTGGTTGGCCTACGACCTTCCTCTCCTTCCTCCGCCTCTCATTGGCCATGGTGGAGGCTGTATCCCCCTCTCCTCGTCTCCCTACCTCTCATCGGAGGCATCTTCATCCTTGGCGTCAGTTAATCATAGCCGACACCAATTCCTCCCCCTTTTGTCTCTAGTTTAGGTTCAATCTCTTCCTCTCCCTATCTAGATCTTCCCCCTCTCCTTTACTTCTCGATTCGACTGCCAACCACCTCAAACGCCCGTCATCTTCTCCACGGCCGGCACGAGCTCTGACGAGCTCACATTGGCATCACAAACCATTAAATCGACTATGACCACCTCCAAAATGCTCCTCACCACCTCGTGATCAAAAGGCCTAACATAATTAGGGTTTTCAATCACTCGAACACTCAACCGGACGAACCCATCTTTGCCACTGCCTTTCATCACTATCCGACCACCCTAGCACTCCAATCACCTTGCCACCACCACTAGCACACTCCACAGAACTTGGTGAAGCTCCTAAGCTTTCTAACTTGGGCTTGTAGCCTGTATTTTGCTTGCTAGGTACATGCAGGACCTTCGCCCTCCACCGCCACCATCCGCAGCCAACACCCACTCCGACCTTGCTTTGACCACGAGCGACTACGGAACATGACCACGAAGCCACCTAGGCTCGTGATTGAAGAATAGTGCAGCAGCAGCATGCCTAATTGAAATCGAATCCTCAGCAGCTTACGTGAGGAAGATAACTTTTATTAGTCCCACATCGTGTGGGAATGAGCTAAGAGCAGTATATATATTATTTTCGTGTCGAGGGCTCTTTGCCTCGAAAGCACGGGGGGTAAGGTCCCCCACGCACACCCCTACGCACACCCTCGCCTACGCTCATGTGCACACAGGTCTGGGCTGCATCCAATTAACCATTATTATGCATACTCGTATACCCATTTAAGGAAGAGATTTTGAGGAGGGTAGGGGGCGATTTTGCACTGTGCTCCTTGAAACCAACACTTAGGCGATTCGGAGTTCACCTTGTGTTGAACGTTTACGAACCTACGCTAACGTGTTTGGTTTTGGAAAACCTGTCGTTGTAGTTCGAAAGCGAAGAATTCGTGTTCAACAAATAAAATTTATACCGAAATTAAAATTCCGGGTCGAACACAGGGAGGCAGACGTTTGATTTAAAAACTACGCGTTTCTTTTTATTTATTACAGAATAATTCAATTTAGAACCATCTAATTATTTACAATAAATAGAAGAGAGAGAGAGAGTAATAGAGAAAGAGAATATTACACAGAGAAATCAAAATGAGATGTAGAATAAACAAGGAATTTTTGTATTGAAGAGATTGTTCATTACAACTAGAAAGCATAAAACAATTACTCTAGAAAGCGATAAATTTACTCTAGAAAGCATTAAAAGAATGGAGAGAGAAATGTCCTCCTCGACGATTGCTTGGAGGATGAGTAGATTATCTAGAAAGCAGTAAATCTATACTAGAAAGCGGTAAAAAGAATAGGGAGAGAGAAATCCTCCTTGACGGTTGCTTGGAGGACGAGCCGGACGGGACGACGCCTGGACGAAGGAGAACGAAGCGGGATGAAGGAGGACGAAGCAGAAGAACGGGAACGAAGCAGCACGCCGTTGTCGTCGCGGGATCCACTTTCGAAGGGGAACGAAAATTGGACTTTATCTCACGAGAAGCATCCCGGGTGTGGGACAAGCTTCTCTTGAGCTTTGGAGGGGTAGAGAGGAGAAAGAAGGGATGAGAATTTCGTATGGAGGGGGTCTCCTTTTATAGTTGCAAGGAGTGGGGGCAAACTAGACATTACATCTTCAAAATAATAAATAAGGGGTCTTTAGTGACGGATAAATCCGCCACTAAAGACCCGACGTGGCCATCGCCGCCGCGCCCACGCGCACCCGCTCGGCTGCCCGCGTGCGTAATGCCTACGCATGTCTGCGAAGTCTCAGCCGTCCGATCGCGAGATCGGACGACTTAAAATAGCACCTTCACCGCTGCCGCCCGTCCGCCTATGTGTGCGATCGCGAGTTCACAAACGCATCCAATCGCGCGTCGGCGCTATCGGGCGCGCGCGGCCGTTGGATCGCGATCGTGCGGTCGATTGGAGGCATGCCACCGCTCCAATTTCTGCGTGGCGAGGCTCGAACGCGCGTCCCTGCTTCGCGTTAGAGCACTCGACCGCTGCGCTGCGGTCGCATTTGTGTCGAGCGCCTGACTTCAGCGCGGGCGCGTCACAGCCGTTGGATCGAGATCCAACGGCAGAGAGGAGACGGGTGCGCGGTCTTCACAAGATGCAAGCGGCCGTTTGGGCAGCTGAGATGGCGCCACGTGGCGCCATCTTGGCCGTCCATCTTCTGGAAGTTGTAGATGGTTCCACGGATGTCGGATTGACTCGATTTTTGTGTCGTTGGGCTGCGATTGTCGATCCGAATTCATCCGTGCAGTCGGATTTGTCATCTGAAGTGCGGATTTACACCATCCTAGCCCTTGATTTTCTAGGGTTCCCCGGTCTCTATCTTATGCTACGGATGCCTGATTAGGGCGATCTTGGAGTAGTTGAACTCCAATCGTCGCCCTGATCATATCCATACGGTTGGATCTTTGATCCAAGGCCCCGATAAAATGTTTGCCCTGTCCAAGCACATAAAAGGAGACAATTAACCTCCATTTTATTCAAACTACTCTAAATGCGAGATGATGCATGTTATGCAATATTTATATCATGAAATGCAATCCTATGCTTAAGAACATGTATAAATAGACATTTTAAGTAGTGTAAATGTGTTTACATCACCTTGTTTTATGCTTGAGGCTG
Source organism: Thalassia testudinum (assembly GCA_037157565.1). NCBI lineage: Eukaryota > Viridiplantae > Streptophyta > Magnoliopsida > Alismatales > Hydrocharitaceae > Thalassia > Thalassia testudinum. The sequence goes on from JAZHRO010000077.1 coordinate 83,138,350, forward strand.
TTGGTTCTTTATGTTGAGACTTGGCGACTTAAGTTGTCTGACCTCAAGATTCGATGTCTCTTGTGCTACTAAGGCTTATGTTTGGCACCCTGGTGCTTGTGCTCTATGCTTGAGACCCTTGGATCTGATACTATGGACATCCATGGATATTTGAATAAGTAGTTCAAGACCATTGTTCAGAAATTGAATTGATTTGATACGTTGATATATGTGCTTAAATGAGGGATATAATTGGTGATTCAAGTCACCATTTTTAGAATTTTGATATTCTTTTTATCCCATTGTTTCTTAGATACAATTGCTATTATTTTGAGTAGATTCTATTCATTGAATATCTTTGTTGCAATTAATCAGTGTGTTCATCTGTTTTTTATTTCGATTAGTGTGTGAATTCCACATTTGCTCCCTGTGAACAACCTCGGACTCATATTTTGTTTTTGAGCATTTATAAATTTAAATGCTAATTCGCTTTTGTTGACTGTATTACGACGCATATTTTTAAACTCGACAAAAGTGTGCTCAATAGATTGCCACCTGATTATATTCAGAGTATCCATCTAGGAAACCGAAAAATTGATTTCCCACCAGTTTCTCGAGAAATTGATCAATGAACGGGAGCGGGAAATGATCTTTATTCGTGGAGGCATTCAGTTTCAAATAGTCTATCAACATTCTCCACGAATTTGCAATATGAGTTGGGATGGTCTCTCCATATTCGGTTGTAATCACAGTGAGCCCTACCTTCTTAGGCATCACTTGGATGGGGCTCACACAGCTGCTATCAGAGATCGGGTAGATGATTCTTGCGTCTAGCCATTTGATGATCTCTTTCTTCATGACTTCTTGAAGATTCGGATTTAGTCATCTCTGCTTTTCTCAAGATGGTTGTAAGCCCTCTTCAATGTTGATATGATGTGTGCAATATGAGGGACTTATTCTAGTCAAGTCATCAAGAGTCCATCCGATGGCCCTTCGATGCTACTGGAGGATAGAAATTAGCTTTGTTTCTTGAGCAAGAGAGTTGAGAATTGATGGTCATAGGAAACGTTTGATTGGAACCCAAGAACACATACTTCAAATGATTCGGGAGGGCCTTCAATTCAAGTATTGGGTTATTAGCATGGGTAGGGGTTCGGGATGAGCCTCAGAGGATAAGGTGGAAGCGATGGGTAGGTCTGGATCAACTTTGGGCTTCTCTATCTGTGGTTAAGATCTTCTTGTGGTTGAGGTTCTGGAATAATCTGGTTTTCCTTTGTAATCAGGTCCTCAACCAAAGAACTGATGTCACATACTTCTTCGATCGCCCCACAATTTATTCCTTTCTAGGCCTTAAAGATATCAATCCTCGGTGTCTTATTCTCGAATTTCAACTCGATTTGGCCCTCTTCGCAATTGATGTTCACCCTAGTTGTAGGTAAGAATGATCTCCTTAAGATAATCGATGTGTCTCTCAGATTTTGAGGAGTATCCATGTCTAACACAATGAAGTCCACCGGGAAGTAAAAATCTCGTATTCGAACCAGAACATCCTTGAGAACTCCTCTTGGTGACTTAATTGATCTGTCAGCTAACTGTAGAGTCACCTCAGTCAATTTGAGCTCAGTTTCCTCGAAATGGTCTAATAGGGATGTAGGGATCAAGTTGATGGAGGCTCCTAAATCCAATAAAGCTCAATCAAATTCTAGGTTGCTAATCTTACTGGAGATTAGAGGAGTGCAGGATCTTTCACTTTTTGCGAAAGTTTGCTCAAGATGATCGAGCTGGCTTGCTTAGACAATATGATTGGACTCCCGTCTTTGTTTTGCGGCTTACGCTTTGGTGTACATAAATCCTTCAAAAATTATGCGTAAGAGGGTATTTGGCTTATTGCATCCATCAAGGGGATGCTTATTTGGACTTGCTCAAAAAGCATGACCAAATCTTCCTCAAGTGACACGGGTTTGGGTTTCCTCTTTCCCTTGGTCAAGGCCTCGGGAAATGGAACCTCAGTGGGTTCCTCTAAGATTGGTTTAGGCTCTAGATCTGAGATAGGTGTGTCCTAGATAACTATCCTAGGGTTGGGCTCTAAACTACTAGGTCTTGAGTGGCTAGGATAAGGTGGATCCTAAGTCGATTTGCCACTACATGTGGTAACAACATTAAGGCCAGCCTGGTTTTGGTTCGGAGTCGACAAAAGAGGTGCTTGTTGCTGATATCTGGCATACAGGTGAGCTTCCATCCCATCGGGTGATGGAGTAGAAGGGACCTGGTAAATGTAGTAAGCTTGTCCTTGATTCGGGTTCATAACGTGCCTCTGGTTTGACACGTTATTCGGATTCAACAGAGGTTGAGAAGGGAGTGCACCAGGTTGGCGAGACCTAGCCATCTGTGCAAGTTGATTTTGAACCTTTGTGATCTTGTCCTTGTGTTGTTTCTGTATAGCCGCATTGGTCTTTTGGATGTCAGCTGGGGTTTGTAAAATCAGATTCATTTGATCTTCCCTTGACGACCCGGATTAGTAATTCAGATTGGACCTAGGTTCAGCGGCCTGATGATGGTAACACCATCATGAGCCCTAACTAGTCAAATTTAGTCAGGATTGAATGTCAAAAGCTCCTACCTAATCACTTGAGGGTCACAACTTTGCATCATTCTAATTTGAGAAGAAAATAAGGAATGAGGGTTAATTCTATAATTTTAATAGTACATCACAAATACAGATTAACCATACGATCATTCAGGGATTAACTGAAGGTCAAATGATCTCAAAAGTCCAAAAAGTGGGTCAACATTGACAGAAATAGGGTTTCACGCATTTCGAAGGTGAAAACAACACCAAAAGCCTTAATTATCAACCCACTTAAATTAAAGAGGTTCTAGTTAAGATAAAATTAATCTAAACCTCCTAAAATTCATAAAAAATATTCTAAGAGGTTTGGTACCTTTGATATGACCATTTGAACTACATTTTGACCTAGAATAGAGTTTTAGACGGGATTTTACCCTAATTTGGGCTTTTGTACAATTTTCCCAGTCAAACGTAGTAAAAACTCAAATCCAAGTTCACCATTAGATTCCTTGGGTCCAAATTAGGTTAACATCAAAAGTTGGGCCTAATTAGAGTCCATCCTTACCTAGTTTGCAATTCAGTCCCTAAAATCTCTATTCCTCTCATTTAAGCCCCTAGGTTTCAACTCTATTGCAATTTGGTCCCTAACTTCCCATCGTTCTTCTCAGAACAATCCCTTCTGCCATGACATTTTGAAAAGGTTCTTTAGAGCTCTGATGACGACATTTAATTGAAGATTTGATTCTAGAAATCTCGACGAAAAATCCTAAAACTCTGCAAAATTGATCCTCAGATCAATCTGCATCGATCAAGCTTGTTCTCAAGGCCAATGATGGCTGGAATTTGCGCAAAAATGTTAACAAATTTGAGCGTTTCAGGTGGCAAAAGCACCTACTTAAAGTGCCCAACTTGCCTTGATTGAAGCACGACCCTAGTCTATTTAAGGCGTGGCAATTCCTTAGATATTTGCTCGTGAATTCTTTGCCGGATCTCCCCTCAAATTCTTCCTTCTCATTGGTGTTGAGGACCACCATTGGAGCTCTTCGTAACCCCATCGTCGCCCTCTTCCACGTACGATAGGTAGAGGGATCCTCTTCCTCCTTCATCTGCGAAGCTTCCTACAAAGCTTCAGCCTTTCCAGTTCCCTCTTTCGCTCCGGTTACTCCATCATCTCCCTCTGCTCCAGCATACCTCTAGTAGCCTCTTCCATGCCTTCTTCCTCTCAATTAGTTTAGAGCTTTAACTCTCCTCTTACCCAATTTCATATCCAGAGCTTCTCAACTCCTAATTCTCTCCCTTCTATAGTCTCCGATGCCGGTTGCTTCACCTCCGGCCACCTCCACTGCTAGCACACCTCCGCCCATCACACATTCCATAGACACCACTACCAACAATGTCTCACCTTCGCGAAGCTTCCCAGCTCCTTAACTTCACCATTCACTGCCTTCATCACCCTCCTCCATCATCGCTGACTGAAGCTCATCAGAGCTTCTTCGCTACACGTCCACAACCACTCGCACCCCCAATCATCTTAGGGTTTATGTCCAGTGAGTAGCGCCAGATTTCCATGTGTGCTTAATTCCGGCTCTAGGGTCGTATTCTCGTCGCAGGTACCTCGCCGTCGTCGGTCGTCATCTCCATCTCCGGCCACCATCATCCAGTCACCTCCGATCTCGCCTCCACTCCCAATCAGCGCGGACCAGCTTCAAGAGCATCTCTAGACCTTTAATTGAATGAAGCCACAGAAGTAGTAGCCCCAATTTGTGAGCGAGATCAGTAGCTTCACACGGAGAAGAGCTCAGGACTTTAGTCCCACATCGTGTGGGGAAAAGGCTTTAGTAGCGGATAAAGTGTTTTCATGGAGAGGACCCCTTGCCCAAGACACGAGGGTCGGGTCCCCTCTCACGCACTCCCACGCATTCCTCACCTGCGAAGCATGCCTACTGGTCTAAACCTTGTATGCGAACCGATTACCCGGTACTATTTTGACTTGTATATCTGGATTTGAGAGAGAAATCTGAGGAGGAGGGGGAGGGTTTTGCACTATGGCCTCGAAATTTGTACCCCCCTCTCGCTCAGTACTTAGCCACATTGAGATTTGAGTGGCCCTTGTGCCTCTCTGCTACTATGCTTTGTTGCCTTAGCCTTCTGTTAAGGCATGAGATAAGGCATCTGAACCTTACACTGTCGACTAACTTGGTACTTGATTGGTTTTGATTCATTGGTTACTGTGGATACATTTGATTGAAGTATACTGTTGGATTATTTGAGTTAATTAGAGCTTAAATTGTAGGGTTAAAATTGGTGGTTCAAACCACCATTTTTAACCCAATCATTTTGCATTTTGATATTCACATTCTGAGATACATTTTTTGATATATATTGCAAATCTTTTTGGTATTTGATTTACTGTTTCTAATTATTGTGATTAGTGATTGATTTGTTTAAACTTGCTCCCTGCGAACTACCTTGGACTCATTTCTGTTTCTCGAGATTATAAATTAAATGTTGTATCGCTTTTGTTGACTATACTATGATGAGTATTTTAAAAAAAACTCGACGAAAGTGATGCAACAGCTGATATGGGTGCAGAGCCTGTGGTCGGGGTTGGAATTGAGATCTCAAGTTCTGATTATTTCCGACCATGTGAAGTTGAGATGATTGTGCCATCCAGGGTTATATGTGTTGGAGAGTGGATCAGTCTGGATGGCGTGGAGATTCTTGCAGGTCCAAGGAACTCCAGAGAAATTAGGGTACGAGGGCTCAGAGTTCTCCCAACTAGAGTAGGATGGCTTGGAGTTTCCTCTAAAATCGGGATCAGACGGGGGTGGATATGGGTCCATCCCTTGATAAGAGTGGTGGTGAATGTTATGCATGGCCTCCCTACCTAAGGGTGGTTTTGCATATGTGCTTTGCTGTGTGGAGGTGGCTTTCTGTTGATGTCGAATCAATTCGTCCACCTTCTTCTCAATGATAGAGAACTTATCTAGGCGACTAGACATCAACTCCAGGTCGATGGATGTGGATAGATCTCGAGTCTTGTGTGCCCTCACGTGTTGGTCAATGTGTGGGTGGTTGTTTGGTTGAACACACCCATAGATTCATTGTTTATGGAGTTCTCGCACATGTTCTCAAGAATCTCTCAAATGGTATCTTCATGATGACCCATGATGTTTCCACCACAGGTTGCATTGACAAATAGCCTGATATCCTCATGGAGTCCCTGGTAAAGAGACTAGACTTGTTCCCATTTAGGAACTCCGTGATGGGGGCATTTCCGCATGAGATCCAAAAAGCAGTCCCACTCCTCATGAAGTGGTTCTCCCGCATTTTGCATGAAATGCATGATCTAGTGCCTCAATGCGTTGGTGTGACCAAGTGGGAAGAATTTCTTCAGAAATTCAGATTGGAGTTCATTCCATGTGTTGATTGGACAAGTCAAGTCTGATACTAGTGGGCAGTCTTGTCCATAAGGGAGAAGAACATATTCATGAGCACTGCTTAACGTGCAAAATTGATATTTAAGATATGTCATTGCGCAACAATCATAGGTCTTAATTTACCTAAATTAGGCTAGGACTTAGCATAAGTTAGGGTAATTCATGCATGCATAAGCCTTATTTGCATCTTTACTGCTTTCTTTTAGCTATGCATAAAATAATGCTATAATGTGCTGATTATGTGCATTATGCCAATTACAGGTAATAAGCTGATATGAAGCTAGATCTGAAGCTGGATCTGAAGAACAAGGAATAACTAATGTTGCAGTAGAGCTGGAGCGAAAGACCTAGAATATGATGTAGTAGACAATAATGTAAGGGGTTGAGGTATGCTATTCTATCTAAGTAAGAATAAAGCAGTAAATTATGAAGAACTTAGGACCATCCTAGCCCTAGGATAGCCTAGAAGCTTGCCCAAGCTTTAGCCACTCTTAGATTAGGTCACCACACCCTAGGAAACCTTAAAACCCTAATTCCAACCCCTATCTGGATGTCTAATTGAGTTATAGGACATCCAGAACCCCTAGCCAACTCCCGCACACCTTAAACCCACTTCTGCAGTGTTATTGGATGTCCAGACACTTGGTCAGACGTCCAATTTTTGCAGAATAGCCAAGATAGAACCTAGAATCCCTCCTGACTCTGATTGGACTTCCAGACAACAAGTCTGGACTTCTAATTTTTCACTATAAGATGTCTGACACTATTATTAGACGTCTAGAACTGCTTTCTAGTTCCTGTTTTAGAATTCAAGCCTTAATTTTGGATCTCTAGCCCCCTAAACCCAATTCTAACCCCATAGGAACCAAAATTAAGGTGCCCTAACCCTAGTACATTCACCTCCACTCCACCTCCATGAGTTGCTCACCATGGCCACCACCATCTCCACACCACAATGCTGGATCAACTCTCCAACCTCTCTTCAAGGGCCGACCTAAGCACCATTGGCCGCCCCTCCTCCTCTCAACCAGCTCAAAGGCCATCGGAGACCACCTCTGAATGCCCTTATTTCTGCTAGATTAGTAGCTTAGTTCTTCATAGTTTACATGTTTTATTACTGCTTAGTAGTGTAGCTCTTTATTCTTCCCCAATGATGCATGCAAAATCCCCCCATAGATTCTTGTATGCGATCGTTTTCTGTTAGCTAGATTAATGTTTTCAAACTTTCTTCTATAAGCTTTCCACGAGTTCCATGTTGCAAACACAATGATGAATTAATGAAAGATCTTTATATATATATATATATATAGATCTATGTGTTGAGAATCACCATGAGCTTATTGCAATATATTTTATGTGATTAAAGTTGCCTACATTTAATTTTTGATATTCTAGCAACTAAGTATGTCGCGCATAAATACGTAATAATCATAAACCGACATGCGATTTTAAGCAAGTAGAGAAAAAGAGATCGATTTCAAATTTGCATAAATGCCTCCAAGAAATGAATGACCGAGACTCAAGTCTCATTATCCTTACAAAATCATTTTTTGACGAGTGTTTTAGTGTGACTATACTACGATTTTCGATGACTTTAAAATGCGTGAGAACAGCTTCTGTCAAATGGCACCGTTGCTAGTGAGGCAACGTCATTTTTTTTTATTTCGATCTTTTGAGCTATCACTAACAAATTTTCCTCTGCTTGTCTTTTTGATGTGCAGGAAAATAGGAAAAACGGGATCTATGCACACAACGAGCGAGGAAAAAAAATTCCATGTGCACATCATATCTTCCTTAGTCTAGGTTTTATTTTTTTTTTGAACCCTAAGTTAGATTTCTTTCTAGCAATTTCATTTGAAAAAAAAAGGCTATTTATTTTCGTGAAAAGAAAATCAAAGAAAAAAAAATCTAGGTAGTTAGATTATGTTTCTTTTTGAATCCTAAGTTAGTTTTAAAAATGCAAAAAAAAAGAATTTGAAAATCCTTTGAAAAAAAATTCAAAAATTTTTTTGAAAAAAAAAATAAAATTTTGGTTGAAAGTTTGATTTTCAAATTCAAACACCCTTTCAAAAGCTTCTCTACCACCCTCTGATTTTCGGCTAGATTTCAAAGTCCATTTTAAATATTCAATTGCGAAAAATTAATGAGTGAAAAATTCTAAAATTCAGGTTAGGCCTTCATTTTTAATCCATCTTTCAAATGGCACCATTTTTGAAAAAATTCCAAGTATAAAATTTTTAAAAATTCGCGAGGTGAAAGTTGGTTTGACTGACCTAGATATGAGATTTTTCAAAATTCAAAAAGCAATTCCAAGCAATCTGCGAATCTATTTTGAATAAAAACTGTGAGGTTTGAAAGTTGATCTCATTGGCTTTAATTTTGATATTTTTCCTGAATTTTTGAAGATCATTTGGTACTATTTCAAAGCAAAAACTCGAACAGGGGTCAAAATTCCATATCTGACCCTTGACATTTAAAAATATATATAAATTTGGTTGAAACAGTAAAAATTACAAAAAAATATTCTCTGAAAAGACAATTGAAGAAGGAATCTACTTGAAAATTTTCAACTTATTTGGATTCCAATTTTTGCTAGAGAACTATTTCTATTTCGTCATCTACTGAAAAGAAGAAAACAAAAAACCTTAGAATTGCTTGAATCCTAGGTTACATCTTTAGGGTTACAATCTAGAGACCACATTTGGGCTAACCTAGACTTAGTCAAGTCTAGTGTTTAGCCAGTGAGCTTGGTCACCTTGTGGGCCACTCACCACAAACCTCAACTGAAGAAAAATAGGCTAAAATCAATTTTAAAACACGAAATCAACCCGAATTCGTTGTCATACTACTGGGTGCTTTCAACCTCTTGGCTGGGTTAGCTTGAGAGGAGAAAATCACTTTCAGTCAGTTGTACGACAAATTTTTCTTCAGGAATTCAAACTTAGAATGAAAAATCTGGTCACCCGATCATAAGGACCATCAGATTGACAGGGCCTTAGCGTTGTCTGGCTTGGCTACACCAACCCAGGGGTTGGGTGGTGTATGCAAGGAAGGAGGTCACTTAGACCTCAACTGGTTGGACCTTGGGAGCCGCTCCCAAGGAGGCGAGTCACCTCGCCAGGACCATCTTCTCCCCCCACTTCTTCTACTCCCTTAGCTGCAATGGGTAATCCCGGACCTAGACCTAGACTGGGTTAGGACACTGGTAATATGGACCCGATGGCTCGTCTGGAGGCCTAGGTTGTTGAATCTGAGGAGCGGCATCAGCAGAGCATGGACCATATCTTGACGACGCTTGACAGAATGTAGCATCCACTGTGAGAACTTTGGGACTTCTATGATTCAGCTGCACCGATCGTCGCACCCTTAGTCAGGATTCCCATAGGTGGAGACACGTTTGATCTCAAGCCCAATGTGATCGGTTTGATCAGCAGTCATTTTTATGGAAACTCAAGCGAAGATTCGTTCCAGCACTTAAAGGATTTGAGTCAACTCGCAAAAATAATTCGACCCAGGAATATTGATCTTGGGATTGTTCTGATGAAGCTTTTCCCATTTTCTCTGAGGGACAAAGCTTCATACTGGTTCAAGACCATTGGGAAGCAATTGGAATTTGGTCGGAATTACGACATGAATTCTTGCAAAAGTTCTTCCCGATCGGTCGAATGAATGCGATGAGGCGTGCGATCACGACTTTCTCCCAAGGAGATGGGGAGAAGTTGCGTGATGCATGGGACCGATTTCATGACCTTCTCTGGAAATGCCCGCACCATACTATACCCAGATGGCACCTAGCTTAGATCTTTTACCATGGGCTGGATGACACACATCGGTATTTGGCCGATGCATCTAATGGCGGGAATTTCCTCGTGAAAGACGAGAATAGCACATTTGAGTTGTTCGAATCTTTGGCGAAGAACTCGATGAATGCTGCATCCATGAACCAGTTCCAATAGCCTGGTCAGCAGCGGGTTGGTGTCCATGAGGCTCACAATGAGTCTATTCGAGCCGACATGGATATCATCGTCAAGCAGCTGGATAGAATAAACATGATCGAGAAGAAGATTTACCAAATTAGTCAGGGTCAATCTAACCTGAACTCTGCTACTCCAAGACCCTCCTATGCACCCTGAGCCCCCCTGCTCGAGTTAATCTATTCACTCGAGATGCATCTTCTTATTTACGAGATCCTGCATATCAGGATCCTGTAAACAATCCTGATCTGGCACCATATTACCAGGGTTACGCACCACCCGCAGACTATAATACATATCCCCTTGATCGATATAAGTCTCAGGTGTCTTTGGCCTACGAGGATGTCAATGCTATTCAAGGATACAGGCGTAATAACCTGTATTCAGAGACGTATAACCTTGGTTGGCACCAGCATCTGAACTTCTCCTGGTCTGGTAACTCACAAAGACCACATCAAGATCCACACTACCAGACTGGGCAATATAGGAATGTGAAAAACACATACTCTAGGTAGCAACCATTCCCATCTCAGCAGCAACAACCCCATTCTTTATACTAGCTCCTGCACCAAGCTGCCAGTCACCCTCCAAAGCGGGCTGACCCTCTGGAGGCACTGAAAGAAGAGCTTCAAGAATCGATGAGGAAATCTACATAGGATAACTTGCAAATAATGAAGGCGATGCTTGACCAGATATAGACTATACAAAACATGCAAAACTAGTTGTAGGAGCATAGGACTCAGGGAGCCTTGTCCTCCCAACCCATCCCAAACCCTTGATATGTGCAGAACCAAGGCGCCCCGCCTAGGTTTCAGGCACCACAAGGACAGGCACATGCCATATTACAGGCGCCTCCTGCACCACCTGGTTATGCTCAAGGCCAGTCACCTTTGATGCAGAACCTCGCATACTCTGCCCCTTCCGCTCCCCCACCACCTCATGAACAGCAAGCCGATGCAAATGCTGTCCCATTGAGGAGTGGAAGGAAGACATTCGACCCACCACATAGGCAAGTGGGTCCTGATTTTTCTTACCCTTCGTCATAGCCGGGTTCGACTCCTTCTTCATCTTAGGAGCCACCTACGGTAGATAAGGGTAAGAGGCCACTTGACCCTGAGATTCCCGTCCCTTTTCCTCAGGCTCTGACATGAAATGTAGTATGGAAGGACATGTGGAATTTTGAGGACCTGAAGTCAATGTTCAAGGAAGTACATATTCAGGTCCCTCTCCTCGAGGCAATTGATCACATCCCCACTATCGCTAGGTTCTTCAAGGACTATTGTACACTAAAGCGACAACCTAGAATTGGATGACAGGTGGTACTATCAAAAGAAGCTAGCACAGTGATTCTAGCCAACTTGCCACCGAAAAAGAAAGACCCTGGTACCCCACTCATATCCTGCTTTTTAAAGGATTCTCCATTTGATTGGGCCCTTCTAGATCTGGGTTCATCCATCAACCTAACTCCGACTGCCGTATTTGATCAATTTCTATTTGGGGAGTTAAAGCCCACCTCGGTCACGATTCAACTAGCTGATAGATTAGTAAAAACATTGAGGGGGGTGGTTGAGAACATGATCATAAAAGTCTACGGATTCTGCTTTCCCGCAGACTTTTTCATTCTCAATATGGAGGTTCCTCCTAATCTCCTAGATGCACCAATCATTTTGGGTCGCACATTTCTAGCAATAGCCTGAGCAATCATTGATTGTGCATCCGGGTGTATGGAGATAGCCCTAGGTAATGAGTGACTTAGACTTGACATATTCAGGGCGGCAAAGAATTTTGACTGTGATCACAAAGGGGAGGATGGTGAAGACGAAGATTCAGCATACTGTGGTAACATTGGGCTCCTTTGTGACGACCCAATGTCTCGTTCATTTTCACTATTAGGGTTCTTGGACCTCGATCCACACGTGATTCAACCCACTACACTGCACATACCTCCCCAAGGATCTGATTGTTTAGGGTGTGTTTCTGACCACAGCACCCCTGAATCTAGCTATCCTGATCCGTACACTATTGTATCGCCCTTGTTGTTACAAGAAGACATGACCACAGCTAACGAGTTTCCCGTTAACACAGTCACAATTGATTATCTCACAGGTAGTGAATCAGCAGGAATTCACATACATACGGATCATCAGATTCCCACCTTCGAGTCTACTCCTATTCCCGTTTCTGACAAGGATTTCAGTGTCCTCCCCACAGATCTTCTACTTTCATGAATACCCTTGTATGATCCAGAGCCTGGAGAGGGCATGATGTTTGATGTCAATTATCGTTATGAGGATCCCTATGACTCAGATTCTGGTTTTGAGGTACATTTTGATCTACTCCCTCAACAACTTCCTGCTGAATTGTGGGACATGATAAATCAGCTGAATCAACATCATGAGCCCCCTTCTGATTATCCTCTATTTTCCACCACCAGTCCACACTTTCTTATAGTTAGACTTTTTGGAGTACGGGTGCACAATCAGCTGGTTCGCATCTCCGGACCACTGATTCTGGGAGCATACGAGCACATCTTTCTCTTAATCTTGACCAGCTCCTATGCTAGAACTGATACATCTGATTGAGTTTTCGCCCAGCTGGAGGCATTAAACTTAGCACGTATAGATAGCATATCCCACATTCCACCATCATCTATACATAACCATTTTTATACATAGCATATTTTTCTTTCAAGCATGTTTCTTTTGCATATTGCATATTGTTAGGTTGGCCGGTGCTGAACGTTAAAATTTCAGGAGCAATTCCAGGTGATTTCTACCCATTTACTCCCTGCTGTATTTATTTTCGTTTATATTCATGCATGAGGACATGCAAGAACTTAGGCATGGGGGGGTAGATACAGTAAAACTGAAAAATTTTTATGCCAACCCTTAGGAAAACCTTGGAGCTGCATGTTACACGTACTTTAGGATCCTAAATAAAAGAACAACCGACTCCACCTCCAATGCTTGCATTGGAGCTAGAAATCATCCGCAACAGCCATTTCCGACTCACCCGCCCACCCTTTCTGTTCTGAAATTTTGGATCAAGCTAAATGTAACCCGATACGGGAATTTTACGAAGTACAAATTATATGAGGTTACTTGTTTATAGCATATATACATATTACATTCATGAATAAGATTTTTATCAAGAGAATGCATTAGGATTTTTTCCTCTAGTTGATTCTTGTAATCTAGAATCCAGTACAACTTTTCACACACACGTAGAATTTGCAATGGATTCAAGATAAAGGCTGATAAACATCTTTAGTCTATCAAGAAGAAGTAGTGCTTCTTTTCCTGAACCCCTGGACAATGTTTTGGGAGTTAGGCAGATTTTCTTCCAAAAATCCACCAAATAGTGTGAGATGAGAGTAGAGTGTATTAGTGCTCTAAGATTAGTGTAAGGAATCTGGAATCCTAGATAATTAGGTGATGATACTCAAAGATTAGGCATAGTTTTCGCTCTCGATTCCTGCGTATACATTTTTTGTGCGAAATTTTGAGAGCCACCAAATAAGGCAAATACGCGGAGAGCGAGTTTTCATAAAACTAGGGCTAAGGTAGATGGTTACGACCATTCTTTATGGAATCTTTTGGCTGAAGGAGGGTATTGATGTCAAGGTCAGAAATACACCATCCTATCCATCTCTCCTGGTGCCGTGAGTAGGCACTTCCACCAAATAAGCTACCCAATGTCTTTTGAGTACCACCAATCCCTAACAATGCCTCCTCAATAAAGTTCATGGATATGTGCTAATTGTGTTGTGTTGAAATAAAAAAAAGAAAGAAAAAGAAAAAGAAAGAAGAATGACGAAAAAAAGAAGAAAAATTGAAAAAAATTAGAAGAAGCAAAGAAAAAAGAGTGAATATTTAGTGTTTATTTCAGTTGCATTAAGGCAATACAACCAAATAAATTTGAGATCCACCAAATAAGGCCTTAACCTATCTTTTTGTGCTTCTGACCATCCGAATACTGGCTGAGGAATTCCGGGTTATAGAACTCAATTAAAGTGTTAATGCCAAGTGAGACCACCAAATATGGATCATACGTGAGAATCTGGTGAGATTGTGAGCTCTAAGAAAAAAAAATAGAGAGAAAGAGAGAATGAATACAAAGGAACCAAAAGAGAGCATAGTTTTTCTCGTCTTTCTCTGAGTTGAGTTACTTGATAGTCCGGGAATCTAGATTCTGAAATACTAATCTCTATGTAGCACCAAGTGAGAGTGAGCCACCAAATATATAATCTTTTCCCTCTAAGATTCTCTACCCAAGATTAAAGATGGGGTGGAATTCATAGAATATCTTGAATACCCCAATGGAAGAAGTCCGCCTATCCCGCTAAAATTTTTACTAGGGGTTAAGTATAGGCTTTAGAGGTGAATTAGTTTTTCACTCGAATCTGTTGCAAAAGCTACATAGCTACACTTTCACGATTGTCTGGATTTCTAGAGCATAGGATGAAAACAAAAAGGAGAAAAATCTCTAGGCATACACTTGATAAAATAATCAATCCTTTAGGGACCCTTGCTGTAAATAATTTAGTCTCACATTTGCTAGGGACTAGCAAGATTTAGGCATGGGGGTATGATTGCGCAACAATCATAGGTCTTAATTTACCTAAATTAGGCTAGGACTTAGCATAAGTTAGGGTAATTCATGCATGCATAAGCATTATTTGCATCTTTACTGCTTTCTTTTAGCTATGCATAAAATAATGCTATAATGTGCTAATTAGGTACATTATGTCAATTACAAGTAATAAGCTAATCAGAAGCTAGATCTAAAGTCGGATCTGAAGCTGGATCTAAAGAATAAGGAATAACTGATGTTGCAGTAAAGCTGGAGCGGAAGACCTAGAATAAGATGTAGTAGACAATAATGTAAGGGGTTGAGGTATGCTATTCTATCTAAGTAGGAATAAAGCAGTAAATTATGAAGAACTTAGGACCATCCTAGCCCTAGGATAGCCTAGAAGCTTGCCCAAGCCTTAGCCATCCTTAGATTAGGTCACCACACCCTAGGAAACCTTAAAACCCAAATTCCAACCCCTATTTGGACGTCTAGATGAGTTATAGAATGTCCAGAACCCTTAGCCAACTCCCGCACACCTTAAACCCACACCTACAGTGTTATTGGACGTCCAGACACTTGGTCAGATGTCCAATTTCTGCAGAATAGCCAAGATTGAACCTAGAATCCCTCCTGACTCTGATTAGACATCCAGACAACAAGTCTGGACTTCTAATTTTTCACTATAAGATGTCTGACACTATTATTAGATGTCTGGAACTGCTCTCTAGTTCCTATTTCGGAATTCAAGCCTTGATTTTGGATCTCTAGCCCCCTAAACCCAATTCTAACCCCATAGGAACCCAAATTAAGGTGTCCTAACCCTAGTACATTCACCTCCACTCTATTTCCATGAGTTGCTCACCATGGCCACCACCATCTCCATGCTAGGATGTTGGATCACCTCTCCAACCTCTCTCCAAGGGCCGGCCTAAGCACCATTGGCCGCCCCTCCTCCTCTCAACCAGCTCAAAGGCCATCGGAGACCACCTCCGAATGACCTTATTTCTGCTAGATTAGTAGCTTAGTTCTTCATAGTTTACATGTTTTATTACTGCATAGTAGTGTAGCTCTTTATTCTCCCCCACTGATGCATGCAAAATCCCCCCATAGATTCTTGTATGCGATCATTTTTTGTTAGCTAGATTGATGTTTTCAAACTTTCCTCTATAGGCTTTCCACAAGTTCCATGTTGCAAACACCATGATGAATTAATGAAAGATCTTTTTATATATATATCTATGTGTTGAGAATGACCATGAGCTTATTGCAATATATTTTGTGTGATTAAAGTTGCCTACTTTTAATTTTTGATATTCTAGCAACTAAGCATGTCGCGCATAAATACGTAATAACCATAAACCAACATGCGATTTTAAGCAAGTAGAGCGAAAGAGATCGATGCCAAATTTACATAAACGCCTCCCAGAGACGAATGACCAGGACTCAAGTCTCGTTATCCTTACAAAATCATTTTTTGATGAGCATTTTAGCGTGACTATACTACGATTTTTGATGACTTTAAAATGCGCAAGAATGGCTTCTATCAATACATTGTAGTACAGACCAAAATCGCTCGTCAACAAATACAATTTATAGCTCAAAAGAATTCTGAGGTCAAACGCAGGGAGCAAGTGTTGTAATAAATCTCAATTGCAATTCTATCAAAAGATATCAATATATGATGGAATTTCCAAACTCAAATGATATGTATATAAGAGCAAATGTTGATAGTGCAAGAAGATTAGGGTAAAATGGTGATTTGAATCACCAATTACCCTAATTACAATAATATCAAATATCTTGACAGTATCAATCAAGGTTAATCCACGTAGAATAAGTACATAGTACACTCAGAACCAGCAATAGAGGCAAAGCCTCTCTTTCTCAAGCCTCAGGGTGAGGCGCAGCAAAGCTCAAAATCGACACCAACAGAGGCAAAGGCCTCCCTCAGAATTTCACTAAGTGTCGAGAGGTAGAGAGTAGAGCAAAACCCCCTTCACCCCCTCTCTCTTTTCTTCTTCCTTTCCCTTTCTTTCTCCTCTCTAATCGGATCCCGACATACGAGTAATCGGTTCAGAGCCCTAACCTGCGTGGCGTGGCCGCGGGCGAGGGCATGCGTGAGCACGTGCTAGGGGACCTCACCCCGCGCTTATTGAGGCAACGAGGCAGAGGAGTAAAAATAATTTAAGCGCTGCAGAAGGTGTGCCACTTCATGATGTGGGACTATCCCACGGAGGCTTCCGCACGTGCGACCGCAGGTGGAACCTCCTTCAATTGCAGCTGCAGCTGAGGGTATCTTCCCCAATTAGAGACCTGGGAAGGGTCCTGGAGGCCTTCCGGGCAGCCTAGGTGTAACACCTGGTGCTTTTGACGTCGGAGAACAACAAATGAGGGTGGAGATGATGGCTGCAGCAGACAGCGGTGACATATACCTGAAACTCACGAATAAGGCCTCACGGCCACATTAAAATAGTTCACAAACATCGCTGGACCACAGCGAATGTAGTGGTGATGGTTTCATGGTGATTGGTGAAGAGTGGAGGTTGGTCGGTGACAGAGAAGGTGGTTGGTATGGGTGTGTTCGAGGGGTGATTTGGGTGGATGAATAGGCGAAATAGGAGAGGGCTTTTGGTCTTGAGGTGATGACAGAGGTTTTGGAAGTGGAATGAAGTAGTTTGGTGGTCTGTGGTGGTGGTGCGGGCTCGTCGGAGCTTCGCTGGCATAGAGGAAGATGACGACGTGAAAGGTGAAGCGGTGGTTGAATCAATGTGCGAGCAGAGGGAAAATGATGTAGAGGAGGAGAGGAGGAAGTAGAGGGGATTTTAGGAGAGATAGGAGGACTGAGAGCTCCGGTCATGGCTTGACCAGAGACGGAGAAGGAGAAGAGGACTGCGAGGCTGCGACGACGAGTGAGATAGAAGAACGATCTCTCTTTGGCTAAAGAGGCTCGCGAGGTCGAGGGGAGGACATTGGGCCGTCCAATTTGATGGTTGGATGGCCAAAAGAAGGAGAACGGAGATAGTCACTGGAGCAAAATCCTAAGTTGGTCGGAGTGGGAAGAGGAGAGAGTTTCCCAGGCCAAGATTTGCTAAGGAGCTAGGGTTCTTGCCCTTGCTCCTTTTATAGGCCATGGAAGGGGTTTAAAGCTTGGAGACCAAACTTTCAAGCTTGGTAGGCTTGCCGAAGAAGGATACCCACATCTCTTATGCGTTCGCATGAGAGATTGGGAAAGAATTGGAGCCCACGAATAGGTTTGAAAGGAAGGCAATTACTTGACGAATCTCCCTTTCAATTTTGAGAGGGATTCGTCAAGTAATCAACAAGTTCTTGCCAAACAAAGCTCGCCAGAGTAGGATTCCTTCATGAAAATGGTGGAAGGACCTATTTTCAAAGAGTGACGACAAAGATAGGGGCCTTTTTGTAATAAATTCAAAAGCTGAGGGGTTATTTGGGATAATAAGAGTCATACTTGGACTAAAATGCAAACTAGGTCGAAATGATCTCAGATTGGGCTCAAATTTTGATACAAACCTAATTTGAATCCAAGGAATCCAATGGTGAAGTTGGATTTTGATTTTAACCTTGTTTGATTGGATAATTTATGTAAAAACCCAAATTAGGGCAATAATCTATCTGTGACTTTATTTTGGGTCAGAATGGCTTATGATGGTCAATTCAAAGATGCTAAACCCTAGAGAATATTTTTATATGAATTTTAGAGGAATTATGTGAATTTTATCTTGACCAGAACCTCAGTTAATTAAGTGGGTTTGTTTTTAGAGTTTCAGATGTCCATTAATTCTTGAAATACGTGAAAACCCATTTCAGTCTGCATGAACCCACTTATTAGACATTAATGACTAAATGACCTTTAATAAACCCCTGGCATATCCCATGGTTATTCTGTATTTGTGATAAGATGGTAAAATTGTAGAAATAACCCTATTTTCATCTTTTCTTCTCAGAATAACTCACCCTGCTCTAAAGACCTTCTGACTGATATGTTGGAGCTTTTATTGACTTTATAAGACCAAATTGAGCTAGCTATGGCTCATGATGGTGTTCCCATCAAGCACAATGTCCTGATTTTGAATAGGTGGTCCAAAGGTCTAGGCTAGCTGTTTGCTATGCTGGAAGAGATCTTCGGAGTTCAAGCCATGGAATTTGGGGATAGCAATAATCAAATTTAGCTTCAATTTAGTATCAAGTCCTCCAGCCGAGGTTTGCACCCTCAGTTCGATTTCCACCGTGGCGGGATTGTAGTGATCTTGCATCTGTGGCTGCGATGGAGGGTTCATGAATGCATGCAGCAGATCTGCGAGATGTTGTACTTGATTATACTCATTGGGCATTTCTTCTTTTAGATTCTCCATGGATGTAGATGATGGAGAGCTGGGCTCAAATGTCGAAGAGTTGGACAAAATCTCAATTTGATTGGGTGGGAGCACAAACAAGTGGGTTGAGGCTTGCCTCGACGAGAATGAATTGCTAATGGAGGCCTCAAGTTTGGTCTTAAGGACCTCCACCTGAACATGCATAAGAGAATTAGATGAGGGACAGAACATGTAATGGACCCAATCGAGGCACCTAAAAATTTTGGATGACTAAGGAAGTTCGTGGTTGATGATTCCTCTAGATATGAAACTCACTCACCTGAGAATTACTTGGGCAGCTAAGAAGGGAGAGTCCCGCAAAGACCCTTGCACGATAGAGCATCTCCACGGGTTATAGGGTTTCCCCTACCTGACCTTCCTTGTCACTGAGAATCCAAGTAGACCGGAATGAGCAAGCTTGACTCCTAAGTCTACCAATATTAATCTTGAGCATGTGCCTTGAATTTCACTTGAACTTTAGAGTTGATTTGTTTTGTGACCTAATTTGAAGGTTGGTTAACCCACAAAGTGGATCAACTTCACCTAACCTACCCTAAAATTGAGGATGAGTTGGGTTAGAAACCCGAAATCACCCTGAAGTGATTTGCAAGTAGGTTATTAGGTCCCAAGTTTTAGTAATTCCAGTGTTTGTTAGAGCCTGATTTTTAGGGTTCACTTGATTAGATCAATTCAACCAAGGCTTAGGTAACACACGATGAGGGAAATCTGTTCTCTTGAAATCAGACAACTGTCTTCCTGAAACCTTAATATAGACACCCTAATTTGGCTATATTTTCCAAGTCTAATTCTTTCTAAAGTTGGTACCTAGGGCTCAATCAAGAAGGTGAGTAGCCCAAGGCACCTTAAGTCCCTAATAAGTGTAAGTATCAGGATGGGGATCTTTAATCAAATCAGATCAAATCAGGCAGCTTAGATGATTGATTACTATAAAATAAAGCAAGTTGATCCTAATTGATTTTCTTTTCAAATTTTCCAAGAGATGAGGAGCTTAAGGAAGAAGGGAATGATATTACCTGCTCCTGGTGGGGTTTCTCGTGTGTCCCTCTTCAGATTTACCTTGCAAAATCACAACAAATTAGATAAAGCAAGTTCGTATCAAATCAAAAGTGTAATCAGTGAATGAAATGTACATTACTCCTCAGCAACGGTGCCAAAATGTTAAGGCATCAAAAATCATCGTAATTAGGAAAATATCGCATTGTAGTATAGCGACAAAAATCGATACAACATTTAAATTTATAAGTGCTCGAAAATAAAATATGAATCCAAGGTCATTCGCAAGGAGCAAATATGGAAAATCAATTCACTAATCACAGTAATCAGAAATAGTAATTGCAATTGAATCAGACAACCAAAATGATATGCAATATATATTAAAAATGTATCTTAAAATGTCAAGTATCAGATATAAAAAGAAAAGGGATAAAAATGGTGGTTGAAACCATCAACTTAACCCTACAATTAAGCTCTAATCAGAATCAAATAATTGAACAATAACCTGCAACCACTAATGTTAGATTTCCATGTCAGTGTCCACAGTAATCTTAGAATCAAGGCAAGCACAAGGGCTAGCCAAGCACAAGGGCTTAGATGCCTTAAACTTCAAAGGCCTCAGCAGCACTAAGGTACAAGCACAATATAAGGCAAGACTCAGCAACGACTAAGTTGTGGAGCAAGAGAGGGGGAGCACAAATCCCAAAGTGCTACAGTGCAAAATCAGGGCAAACAGTATCGAGTAATCAGGATGCAGGCAAGCAGACTAGGGACCAAACCCACCGGTGTGTATAGCGGGTGAGGTGTATGTGAGAGTAAGGAGGGACCTCACCCCTTAGTGTTGAGGCAAATAGCCGTCTACACGGTTTGCTTTTATCTGCTACACTAATTTCGTCCCACACATGTGGGACTAAAGACGGGAGGTTCTTCGCGTGCTGTAGTAGGATCTTCCTCGAGCAATTACAACTATGGCTGATAGTGCACACCCTGATCAAAGAACCATGAGCCTTCATGGAAGTCTTCCACAACTACTAGAAGTGGATTCGTAGCTGTAGGTGCTCGGAGTGCAGTGGACGGAGCTGAAGACGACAATGGTGGTGGAGACGGTACAATGACACCTAAAATGCACAATCACGGCCTCATGACCTAATTAAACAAGTTCAAAAGCTTCGCCAGTGTCAGGCGAAGGTGCTGGTGGTGGAAACTAGGAGTGTGTGTGAGGAGGTGTGGCGACATTGGAGAGTGTGTGCGAAGGTGTGCTTTCTCGACAGGGAGATGGGAAGTATAAAGCCCTAAATTTCTTTAGAGTTTTTACTCAGTGAGGTACGGTGAAGCTTATGGAAGTTGTGGCGTGGAGTTTGATGGAGGGTATTGGCCATGGGAGCTAGCCGAAGCTTCATTGGTTGTGGAGAAGACGGTGGAGGAACGATGCATTAAGTGGTTGAACCTAAAGTCTAGGTAGGTGGAATTGAAGTAGAGTAGAAAGGGTGTTTGAGGGACTTAGGGGGAAGTGAGAGGGCGGAATGCATCCGATGTTGGTCAGCCAGACGCGAAGAAGATAGAGTCAATGGTGAGGTGTCAACGCAGAAGAAGAGGAGGGAAACACTCGTTCTTTGGTTGGAAAGATGCGTGACGAAGAGAGGAAGATAGAGGACCACCCAATTTGGTGGTTGGATGGTCAGAGGAGGAGGGCAGAGGCAATCACCAGAGCACAAGTTGTGGTTGGCCCGAGGAGGAGGAATAGGGGTTTTCTGGTTAAATCTTGGCTGAGGAGGAAGTTGGGGACTTGAGGGCTCTTTATAGAGCTTAAAATCGAACTCTAAAGCAAGGAAAGAGCTTCATTTGATTGAGGTTTTAGGGGAAAAAGTTTACCAGAAAATATTGAGCTCGCCTAATCTCTAGGGATCGATTTAGGGTTCTTGAGGCGGTTCAATCGATTGGGAATCATCTCTAGATCAATCCCTCCAAATTTGGAGGGATTTGGGTCTGATTTGAGGGAGAAATCCTCCCTAGAATCTCGATGTAGGTGCTTTCACACCATCAATGGCAGAATGGGTATAAATGTGAAGATGACGAGAAAGATAGGGCGGTAAATGCAAGAATCTTGAAAGTTAGGTGGCTAATTGTGAAAAATAAAGATCTTAGGGATTGAATTGCAAACTAGGTCAAGATGGACTCTTATTTGGCCTAAATTTTGGTAGTAACCCAATTTGAACCCAAGAAATATGATGGTAAACTTGGATTTGAGTTTTGACCACGTTTAACTGGGTAAGTTGCACAAAAGCCCAAATCAAGGTAAATTCCCATCTGAAACTCTGTTCTAGATTAAAATGGGTTCAGATGGTCAAACCAAATTTACCAAACCTCTTAGAATATTTTTATATGAATTTTAGGAGGTTTATATTAATTTTATCCTACCCATAACCTCTTTAATTAAAGTAGGGTTGATAATTAGGATTTTCAATCTATTTTACCCTTAAAATGCGTGAAACCCTGTTTCAGTTAGTGTTGACCCACTTTTTAGACTTTTATGCTCAATTGACCTTTAATTAACCCCTGAGTGACCCCGTGGTTATTCTGTATTTGTGATGTGCTGTTAAACTTGCAAAATTAACCCTGTTTCCGAGTTTTATCATCAAATTAGAATGATGTGGAGTTGTAACCCTCAAATGATTAGGTAGGAGCTTTTACCATTCAAACCTAATTAATTGTGGCTAGTTAGGGCCCATGATGGTGTTACCATCACAACTTCATGGGGTAAAGATGAAGACACAATTTAGGTGATTCTCGAGAACATGTGCGAGAACTCAATAAATAATGAGTCTATGGGTATGTTCAACTAGATGACTACCTGTGCATTAACAAACACTAGAGGGACACACGAGGCATGATACCTTTACACATTCATCGATCTGGTGCTAGTGGCTAGTCGATTGGATAAGGTCTCAATTATCAAGAAAAAGTTGGATGATTTGACTTGCCAACTACAGAAAGCCACTTCTTCTTAGCAAAGCACGTATGCTCATTTGCCCACAGGGGGGGAGGCCGTGCATAACATTCACCACCACTCATATCTGAGGATGGATACGTATCCAACCCCTGTTTATCCTAGTTTCGAAGGAAACTCTAAACTAACCTGCTCCAATTGGGGGATCTCTGAACCCCCGTATTCTAATTACGCATGGGGTGCTTGATGGGAACACCATCATGATCCACAACTAGCTCAATTTTATCTGATTAAGTAATTAAATGCTCCTACATAACTGCCAGAGAGCCCTAATTTATTGCATAATCATTCTGAGAGAAAGATAAGAAAATAGGGGTAAAATTATAGTTTTAACAGTATATCTCAATTGTAGTACAATCATGGGTTTTCCTAGGGTTAATTAAGGGTTAAATGGTCATAAGAATCTAACAAGTGGGTTAGAACAGACAAAAAAGGGTTTTCGCGTGTTTTGAGAATTAAATGACTTCTGAAACCTTAAAAGTAGAATCGCTTAATTAACTGAGGTTCTGGTCAGGATAAATTTACCTAAACCCTATGAAATTCATATAAAATTATTCTATAGGGTTTGGTACCTTCAATTTGACCATCAGAACCTGTCTTGATCCAAAATAGAGTCCTAGACAAACATTTGCCCTAATTTGGGTTTTTGCATAAATTATCCAGTCAAACAAGGTCAAAACAAAAATCCAACTTCACCATTGGATTCCTTAAGTCTAAATTAGGATTGTACCAAAATTTGGGCTCAATCTAAGATCATCTTTACTAAGTTTGCATTTTGGACCAATCAAACTCTTTTTATCTCATTCAGATCCTTAACTTTTCAAAAACCTTGCAGATAGCCCCAACTTTGTTATCATTTTTACAAAAAGGTCCATACTGCCATGAATCCTAATCCTACAAACTCTGGCAACCTTTGATTGAAGAGAACTCCTTCTCTGATTAATAAACTCTTCTAAAATTGGAAGGGAGATTCATTAAGGAGTCCTCTTTCCATTGAATCCATCCATGAGCCCTAAAACTTTCCTAATCTCTCATGCGAATGCATGAGAGAGTAGGGTATCCGAGAGAATTCCAACTCCGATGAGCTTGCCTAGCTTGGGAAGCTTGCTTCTCAAGCTCAAAACTCCCTCCAGAGGTCTATAAAAGGACCCCCAGATCAGGCCGAACTTCTCAAGCTTGATTTCAACCTAGAACACCCTCAATTCCTCCCTCCTTGTCCGATCGAGAAGCTCCTCAAGCTTCGGCGACCTCCTCCATCTTCATTCTTCGTCTGACCACAATACCAGTGGCAGATTCGTCTTCCTTACCTTCCTCCGCATCGTGCCATACCAGCGGGCACCCCTCTATCTCCGTCGTCATCGCCGTTCCTACCCTCTACCAGAGTATCTTCTTCCCCGGTGCCGGCCTACCAACGCCGGTGCCGTTCTCCCTCTTTCATCCATTAAATTAGGGTTAGATTAGCTTCTCTAGGTTCTTAGGTTAGTTTCCTTCTCCAAAAAGCCAAAAACAACCCTCGACTCGACACTCTAACCTCCGTCTTCCCCGTCTCCGATCGCTCCTCTAACAAGGCGGTTCCACTGCTACACAACTCCATCCGCCTCGCCAACCACCTTAAAACCTTCACCTCATCCTTCCACACAAAAACCCTAACCTATCGCACTCCATCATCCACCCAAATCGCCCACCGAACAAACCCACCTTCGCTAACCTATCTCGTCACTGTCCGGCCACCACAGCCACTCCTACTCCACACTGCGCACACCACCATCTCTGTCTTGCTACAGCGAAGCTGTTGAACCATCTAACAAGGCCGCAAGGCTGTGTCCTTCATTTCAGGTTCACCGCCACCACCACCATTACCGTGAAGCTTCGAGCAAGCTTTGAAGCTCGCTTCCCAGCCAAGAGTTCCAGGTGAAAGCACCAGGTGGTGCGAAATCACCAAACGAACATCTCCAAGTGGTTAATTGGGACGTTTGACCAACATTGAATGTGAATTGAACGAAGGAGCGTCGCGGCCGCTTATGCGAAGAAGACGGGGACTTTAGTCCCACATCGGGTGCTGGCAGTGAAGTAGAGGTGCATAAATTATTTTTTTGCCTAAAGCTCTTCGCCTCCTAACCACGAGGCGACGTCCCATTACACCCTCACGTGTCTCACTCGTGACACCTACATGCAGGTCTGGTGAATCTGATTACCCGCCTAACCAAGCACTCCTCGGCTACCACTCACGGCCCACAGCCCTGGACCCGGGTGCACGCTCTACCCGTTTACCCGATTACCCTGACTGTGGCCCTGGGAGGGCGAATCCTAAGAGGAAGAGAGAAAGAAAGAGAGAGCGGGGGTTAGGGGGGTTTTGCCTTGTGCGACACTTAGCCAAATCTAAAAGTGCCTCCCTCTGTCCGTGAAGAAAGAAGAGAAGAGGACCTATAGAGGCAAAGGTGAAGAAGAAAGAAGAAGAGGAGAAGGAAGAAGGATCATGTGTAAAGAAGAGAAGGAAGAGAGCAACTGAAGAAGGAAAGCTAAGGAAAGAAGGAAAGAAGAAGAGAAGAGGAAGAAGAACAGTGCTAGGGAAGCACTGTAGCATCTGTTGGTTAAGCTGTCTAGTCATCAGACTTGACGTCTGATTTGAGGCTTGATATTGTTAACAATTGATTTGGAATTACTGTTGAGATATTTAAATTGATTGAATGCTTGATATATATGCTTAGATAATAATTAGTGATTTAAATCACCATTGTTTTAGCTTCTCTACTTTTTTATTGCCTCAAAATACATGAAAATTCATTGAATATCTAATGTGACAGATTATTATTTATTGAATATCATTATTTGGTTTAAGTTCTTGTGCTTAGTTACATATTATTTGAGATTAGTGTGTGGATTTCTATTTGCTCCCTGTGTTCAACCTCGAACTTTCATTCGAGTAATAAATTCTATTTGTTTTCAAGCAATTTCGACCTATACTACAACGCAACATTTATAAACCTCGATTTCGCTCTGTTAACAGTACTCAACCTTGTGAGGAGCTCCACACCATCTAGAATGATCCTCATACTAACTCTTATACCCCTAGATGGCAAAATCATCCCAATTTTTCTTGGTCGGGGAATAATCAGAACTCTAGGCCTCAATTCCAACCTCGATCACAGAATTTGCACTCATATCAGCCTGCTTATCCTAGGCCCAACCTGAACTTTCAAATCAAGCCTAGCAAGGAAGATCAGATGAGCCTGATTCTATAAACATTGTGTGAGGTTTGCAATCAACTCACATAAATGGTTGGGACTCGCCAGCCTGGTGCACTTCCTTCCTAACCTCTGCCTAACCCAGACAATGTGCTGAACTAGAGGCATGTTGTTGATGGTAACACCATCGTTAGTCATAACTAGCTTAAATTAGTGGAAATCAAGTGACTAATGCTCCTACATGCTCGCCTGAGAGTCATAATTCCTTTCAGATCCATTTTGAGGAGAAAACAACAAATCAAGGTTAATTCTAACAACACATCATGAATGCAGACTAACCACAGGATTTGTCAAGGGTTAATTGAACGTCAATTAAGCATTATAGTCCAATGAGTGGGTTCACACAGATAGAAACTGGGTTTCACGCATTTCAAGAACTAAATCAAAACCCAAAACCCTAATTTCAATTTTCTTAAATTAAAGAGGTTCTGATTAGGATAAAATTCATCTAAACCTCCTAAAAATCATATAAAAATGTTCTAAGAGGTTTGCTACCCTTGGTTTGACCATCTGAACCCATTTTGACCAAGAACAGAGTCTTACACAGAATTCTATCCTGATTTGGGCTTCTGTGCAAATTGCCAAAACAAACGTGGTCAAAAATGAAATCCAACTAGACCATTATATTTCTTGAGTCTAAATTAGGTTTGTACCAAAATTTAGGCTCAATCATAGTTCATCTTGACCTAGTTTGCAATTTAACCCTTTAAAACTCTATTTCTTACATTTAGCCCCTAAATTTTCGAAATCATTGCAAATGGGTCCCTAACTTCTCATCATTTTATTCATTTCAGTCCCTTCTGCCATTAGTGTGAACCTGAGCTCAACAGCAAGATTCGAGGAAGATTTTCTCACTCAAATCATGACCAAACTTCTCCAAAATTGGAGAGAATGGTCACAGGGATCTTCTCTATAGATTCAACTAGGTTTTGAGATCAATTTTGGCCGCATTCATCGCCAGTGAACCCTAGAATACCAAGCTCAAAACCTATTTGAAGGTTTCCTATTCTGGTTGTTTTCATGCCTCTAAGAGACCTATAAAGAACCTTCTTGTCTAGGCCGTCCTTAGCTCAGAAAAGGCAAAGAATCTCTTCTTCATCTCTCCACCGGTCAAAGCTTATTGGAGCTCCGGTGAGACTCTCGACCCCTCTTGTCGAGCTGATAAATGGCCAAATTGACCATCTCATCTGCTTCACCTCATCGTCGCAGCCGTGTCCAATCAAAGATCGGCCGTTTCCAATCTCTCCTGTTGCGTCGCTCCCTCGCCGTCACCTTCACCTTCTTCGGCGCCGAACCATCATAGTCAGCTACCCTCGCTCTCTCTCTCTCTCTCTCTCTCTCTCTCTCTAAATGTCCCTTTTCTCTTCCTCTCAACCTCCTAATCTTCTCCAACTCCTTAAACTTTAGGTTCACGCACTATACTGCCCTCGACTCTGTCATCTTCCTCATGGCCGGCATGAACTTCGGCGAGCTCGCGCTAGCGCTACACTGCACCAAACACAACACCACCATCACCAGAAGCTTCCCCATCTCCCTCCAAGCAAAATCCCTCTATAAATTCAAAGTTTTGCTCATACCTTCGCTCCACCGAACACCTCACATCTTCAACGCCCTTCCCAACACCATCCGATCATCACATGCACGCTTTCACCAAATTGAACCCACCACCACACTCGCCATATCACAACAAAGCTATTGAACCCACTGACTAGGCCCTAGGGCCGTATTTCCTGTGTAGGCTCCTCCGTCGTCACCGTCGTCTTCTCTGATACTGACCACCATCATCCAGCTGTCATTCAACCTTGCTACTACCTCGAGTGGCTGTGGAACATCACCACAAAGCCACTTTGGCTCGTGATTGAAGAACAGGATAGTAGCAACACACCCAATTGAGGTTGAAGCCCCTACAACCGTGCACGCAAAGAATAAGGAAAGGTTGGTCCCACATCGTGTGGGACAAAACCGTGAAGACACATAAAAGGAAAAAGTACTCTAGGCTTATCACCTCCGAGAGCACAGGGGTGAGGTCCCTACCCATGCATGCCTAAATGCACTCGTGCTCACATGCACTCCCTCACGCGCCCTTGATTGCGATCATGCCCGTGGGTCTGGGCTTGGGTCCAATTACCCGGATCTAGCTTGATCTAAAGAAAAGAGAATCTAAAAGAGGGAGTGGGAGGGTTTTGGACCTAGGGATTCGTGCCCCCTTCTCCCAAGCTTGTGAGGCCCTTGTGCCTCTGTGTGCTACTACTGTGCCTTGGTTTCTCTGAAGCTTTAAGGTTAAGGCATTTGACCTCTCCTCTCGACGTTTGAGGCCTTGTGCTGATTCTAATCTAGTGCTTATTTACGTGGATATTTGATTGAGATTACTATTGAATTATTTGAGATCTTTAGAGCTTAATTGTAGGGATAAAATTGGTGGTTCAAACCACCATTTTTAGCCCATTCTTTTTGCACTGTGATACCTAACATTTTGAGATACTTTTCTGATAAATCTATTGATTCTCATTTCTAATTCAATGGCATATTATTCGTGATATTGTGATTAGTGAATTAATTGCCTAATTGCTCCCTGCGAATGACCTTGGACTCACATTGATTTCGAGTTTATAAATTTAAGTGTTTTGTGCAATTTTCGTCCTATACAATAACGTGCTTCTCTAAACATTGACGATTTTGCATTAAATAGTTGTGAACTAGACCTAGGGCCAAGTTTACTACTCATCTAGGCTCGTCTATTCATACCTGTGTGTCAAGAGCTTCCACCTCCATAATCATTGTAAATCAAGCATCTTTGGCCAACCCTGCTACCTCTCAATAGGGCCCAATCCTTTCTCCTCCTCCTATACATTATGACTATGCTATGATGAATGTTGTTGGCATGAGAAAAGATCGTGAGACCAGGCCTAGTTTCCCTTCCCCTAAGTCACACCCAACCCATGGTCAATGCAATAAGGTTGAGGATAAAACCAAGAGGTGGAAGCAGAAGCCCCTCCCTCAGGCCAGTCAATCCATTCCCCTATCCTAAATCCTACCTCACGTCTAAACTAGAGGATTAAGTGAATCTGACCTGACGGGATCATTGAGAAATGCAGAAGTCATTATCCCGTTATTGATATCTCACTCTCACCTCTGCCTCACCTGACTTATCCAAAAAAGAGGTGGAAGGATCTTCTCAACACTGTTAGAAAATGTGAGTGCCATAATCAAAAATAGTCTACCTCCTAAGAAATTTGATCCAGGAACCCCGTTGATCCCCTGTAAGATTAGTAATACAAATTTTAAATAGGTTGTACTAGATCTTGGTGCATTTGTCAACCTAATTCCTACCGCCCTATTTGAGAAATTATGGCTAGGTCAACTAAAACCCACGAACGTTACTCTACAACTAGCTGATAGAACCACAATCACCCCGATTGGGCTGGTAGAGGATGTGGTTGTCAGAGTTAGGGATTTCAGCTACCTAGCTAATTTTATTGTTCTCAACATGGAAGCACCACAAAGGTTACAAGATATGCCTCTGATTTTGGGGAGACCATTTTGGCTACTGCAGGAGCCATATCAATTGTGAATCAGGGCATATGACAATTGCCTCTGGGGATAAACAGACTAAGATCAATATTTTTGAGGCATCTTCTATAGGAAAGGAAAAATGCTCAGCTAAACAGCTAGGTTTGATTCAGGAGCCCATGTTTGTCTCATTAATAGAAAGCCTAGAACTAGAATAGGAGGTTTTCCACATTATGGAAGATCTCGATTCAACCAAGTATGATTTCAGCAAATTAAGAGTATTGGAGGCTTTTACATTTGATCTCGAGAGGCACACATCTATTTTAGGGAACAAAATGACAATCTTTGTTGGGATTCGGATTTATATTCCATAGATCTGGAGATTTTTGGTGATCTACAGGAATCTAACACAATGGGTGCTGAGAGTGACCACAATGCAAAGTTTGAATCTTTTACTGAATCGGATTTCAGTTATCCAATAGTCACACTAGACATTTTCTTTTGATTGGGATGAACATTATAAAGAGGATTCATTGGATGAACCAATCTTCAAGTGATTTCTTGAGGAGTTGAATTGCACCCAATGGAAAAACATCAAAATGACTCATTGCACAATGATCTATTAGGCCACATTGCACAACCAGACTCACAAGAGGAACCAAATATTTGGGCTAAGTTAACCAAATTCACTATTGTCAGGTCTTGGGCCTACTCGAACCTAACTTTCAAACCCTTAGATTACTTCATCATATCTTTGATTCCTTCGAAAAAGCTCAATCAGAGTTTCCCAGAAATGAATAGACTAGATCCGTATCACAGACCTTTTGTATTGACTCTGTATCACAATCTGGTGCTCACTTGTGGCAATCTGATTCTCATTTATCACAATCACATATTCCCTCCTACCATTCATCATACTGTGCCAAATGACATATTCCTTTGAGTTGATTTGCACCCAGCCAATGGCATTAAACTTAGCGCTTAACGGAAGGCAACCCATCATTTCAAAAACCCGAGACCCTTCTAATTCTTTTTGAGCTACATGTCTTTTGTACTTTAGGGTTGAAACGTTAGAACAGCCGACTCCACCTTTGGTATTCATATCAAAGCTTGGAATTGTTTGCAACAGTCATCCCGACTAGTTTACCCACCCTTTGAACCTATTCTAACCTCTGAACTAAGCTGAATTTGAACCCACCTAGTTTGCAATGAGGGCATTGCAAAACTTAGCTGAATTCGAACCCACTTGGTTTGCAATGAGGGCATTGCAAAAGTTAGGCATGGGGGGTATTAAAGTGCAAAACAAATGGAAATTCAAATTTTTGAATGTTTCACACAAAAAAAGGAAAGGGGGAGAAAAAGAGGAGGGAAAATAGAGAAAAATGATCAAACATAAGAAAAAATGTGTTAGTTCGAGTGTCAAAATGTGGAACCTACCTAAGTTCTAGGCTGGATCGGATGATGAATTAAGTCCTGAAGTGCTAAAGAAAATGAGATTAGTGAGGGATTGTTTACGAGGAGAAATCGAGGTTAAAAACTACGTTATAGTATAGCCAAAATCGCTTTGAAAATAATAAAGTTATTACTCGAATTTTTAATTCCGAAGTCGAACACATGGAGCAATATGAAATTCAAAACTCAAGATAGCAATTTGAATCAGAAAATATAAGAGAATGTAATAAGAATAATGTCATATATGAATGTGCAAAAGAATGGAATAAAATGGTGATTTAAATCACCATTTACTCCTCACAAATAACAAGTAAATCAAAGCCTCAAATATATGCAATCAAATGTATCAGACGGCTTAAACAACCCGTGCTACAGTGTTGTTTAGAGACTCAAGGGTCTCTCTGTTTCTCCTTTCTTTCTCTATGCTTCTCATCTTCTCTTTCTCTTCCTGTGTGGCTTCCTTCTTCTCCTTTTCTTCTTCTCTTCTCTTCTTTCCTTCTCTGCCTTCTTATCTTCAAGCCTTCTTCTTTTCTTCTTTCTTTCTTCATGCACAGAGGGCAACCATCACAGGTTTTGGCTAAGTGTTACACGGGGCAAAACCCTCCCCTGCCTTGCACTCTCTCTCTCTTTCTCTCCTCTTAGGTTTCGCCCTCCCAGGGCCACTTAGGGTATAGTCAGGTAATCGAGTAGGCGTGCACCCGGGTCCAGGTTCACCAGCTGTGGGTGGTGAGCGAGGAGTGAAGGCTTAGGCGAGTCGGCCACACCAAGTTTGTGGGGTATATGTCATGGACGAGGCACGTGAGGGAGCAGGGGACCTCACCCCCTATGACTTGAGGCACTAAGGCCTAGAGAGAAATTCAATTTATGCACGGTCGGCCATTTGTAAGTCTCCGATGTGGGACTATCTACGTCCCTCTCTTTTTCGCATCTGTAGTAGAGGTCCTTCCTTTGATTGTCGCGGCTCGTTAGGTCTAAGCATCCAATTGACCACCTAGGGCAGTGCTTGAAGCAAATCCGCACAACTTGGGACTTCTACCTAGGGCAATCGAGACCTAGAGCGAGCTTGAAGCTTCTTTGAAGCTCTTCGTTAATGGCGGCTAGGGGGTACACCTGAAATCAAGAAAAATGGCCTCTCGACCCTGTTAGAAAGTTCAGAAAGGATCGCCGCGGAGTGGTAAGTGCGGTGGTGGGTGTAGTGTGTGATGAGAGTGAGGGTAGTGGCCTGACTATGACGAAAACGGCCGTGAGTAGGTGGGTTGTTCGGTGGCCGATTTGGGTAAGTGAAGTAGTGAATGGGAAGAGGGGTTTTGAAGAGGGTGGAGAGGTGAAGGTTGTGGGCTTGTCAGCGAGTTGATTGATGGTCTGTGGTGGTGAGATGGGCTTGCCGGAGGAGTGGCTGGAGGTGAGGATGATGGAGGTGAACGGCGTGTTGAGGGATCGAAATCGAAGGATAAATAGAGGAAAAAGAGTAGGGGAGACGAGGGAACGTTGGAACCTAATCTCAGGATGAAAGGGGTAGGGCGGCGTCAGCTATGGTTGGCCGGTGTCGTGGACGAAAGGTTCTCCGATGAGGGAGACGGCGAGGATGAAGGGGCTAGGGTGCCTCTGAGTTGGCTATCGAGAGGCGAAGGAAGTCAGGGAGAAAGAAGACACTCCCAATTTGGTCGTTGGGAGGCCGTAGGACGACAGTGGAGGAGCTCACTGGAGCTAGGTCGGAGGAGGCCGAAGGTTGGGTTGGGAAGAGGGTTTTTGGCCTCAAAACTAGCTCAAGAGCATGGCCGTGCCCTCGGGTCTCTTTTATAGGCCATAGGACGCCCTTCCAAGCTTGGAAAGAAGCTTTCAAGCTTGGAAGGTGGTTGCAACAATGGATACCCAAACCTTTGAAAGGTTCGCATGACCTTTTGGGAAGGACTTAGAGCCCAAGGAGACTTAAATGGAAGGAAACTTCCCGAAGGAATCCCCGTATCAATTTTGAGAAGGATTGATTGAGAATTGAGTGAGAAATCCTCGCTCGAAACTCGGTGGTGAAGGTTTTCCCTTCCAAAAATGGTGTGGGGACCTGCTTGTGAATAAGGTAAATAAGTTGGGGGGCTATTTGTAAGAAAATTCAAAAGCTAAGGGTCTGAATGAGATAGAAAGAGTTTGACTGGATCAAAATGCAAACTTGGTCAAGATGATCTCAAAATGGGCCCAAATTTTGATAAAAACCTAATTTAGATCCAAGGAATCCAATGATGAAGTTATATTTAGGTTTTGACCACGTTTTATTGGGTAATTTATGTAAAAACCCAAATTAAGGCAAATGTCAGTCTAGGACTCTATTTTGGGTCAAGATGGGTTCTGATGGTCAAATTAAAGGTTCCAAACCCTAGATAATATTTTTATATGAATTTTAGAGGGTTTATGTGAATTTTATCCTGATCAAAACCTCAGTTAATTAAGCGGGTCTGTTTTTAGGATTTCAAAAGTTATTTAATTCTCAAAACCTGTGCAAACCCTTTTCTATTTGTTCTAACCCATTTGTTAGAATTTTAGGACTATTTGACCCTTAATTACCCCTAGGAAAACCCATGATTGTATTGCATTCATGATATGATGGTAAAATTATAATTTTAACCCTATTTTCTTGTATTTCCCTCAGAATGGTTATGCAGTGACTTATGGCTCTCTGGCAGTTATGTAGGAGCATTTACTAACTTAATTGGATCAAAATGAGCTAGTTATGACTCATGATGGTGTTCCCATCAGGGATACCACCTTTAGGCCTCTTGAGCTTATGTTGGGCTTAAATACTCACGTATTTATTAAGATCTGGACTACTCCTCAAGAGGTTGAGGGAATTGCGATGCTGATGCATTAAGTTTAAGGCTTAGGGAGTATTTGGCCCTATTATTTTCCCTCTAGTTTTCTCAAAAATTTGACTTAGGAGTGGCTCTAAAACATAAGTTAATTGGATGAGTTCCCACCGCAAAGAGGTAGAGTAAATACTCCCCTTGAGGACGCGTTATAATATATTGTCTCCTCGACACTTGTCTCTTAGGATATCTAAATATCCTACCGGGGGCACATAAGCGCCTTGTGCTGGTTCAGGTGTCATGGGCGGCATTATCCCGAAATATTGATTGCCAAGGCCTAGATTTAGCAACAGGATGCCATGGGTAGCACTATCATGAAGTGTTGAAAGCCAGGGTTCTAAGGGTTTCTATGGGTGGTGCTATCACAAAGCATTGAAAGCCAGGGACCCTTCAAGGATTGATGATGGGAACAAGGAATCTGAAACAGACCATGTCTAGGGCCAATCTGATGCTGGATTTAGGGGAATCTAAAAAGAAAAGAGAGAAAACTCTCAAATATATATATCTCTCTCTTCCAAAAATACACTGGCAAATCGAATGTAGGCCATGCGGCAAGTACGCATGGGTGCTTTAACCTCTGGGGTCAACGAACCTCTAGGCAGATTCTAGGGCCTTAGAAACCTATGTTGTGGACCCAAGGCTGAGGCTGGTCAGGTCCATATCTTGGCTGGTACTTTAACACGTGTAGGCCTAGATTTGTTATTTTGATCTAATTTCTAATGAGGCGGCACAATCAGGCATCTAAATAGTAAAAATCCGATCTAAAGATCTGGTCTGTTTATAAGATTTTGCTAGGGACTAGCAAAAGTTAAGCATAAGGGTATGATCATAATACCATCATCCTTCATAACTAGTTTAAATTAGCCAAAATTAAGTGATAAATTCTCTTTAATGTTCATCTGAGGGTCATAACTCCATTCTGAATTAAATCTAAGAAGACAAGAAAATAAGTTAATTCTGCCATTTTAACACCTAATCACAAATTAACTAAGGGGTTAATCAAGGCTTAATCCAAGGTTAAATGATCTTAATTTCCCAAGAAGTGATTTGAGCGATTTTATGAAGATTTGAGAATTATTTTATTACAAAAAACCCTAATAACAGCCTCACTTCAATTGAAAAGGTTTTGGTAGAAATAAATGCAATCTAAATCACCTAAAAATCATTAAAAATTATTATATGAGGCATGGAACCTTCACTTTGACCATAGGAACCCATTTTGACCAAAAATAGAAAATTAAGCGGGAATTTATTTTATTTTGGGCTTCTGTGTAAATTTTCTAGTCAAACTTGGTCAAAAACTAAATTTGAGGTCACCATTATATTCCTTGGTTCCAAATTAGGTTAAATGCAAAAGTTGATCCAAATTAAAGTCCATCTTGACCTAGTTTGCATTTTAGCCCATAAGTTTCTATTTATCACAAAACTACCCCTAGCTTTCAATTCTTCTTGCATTCAGGTCCATAAATTTTGGCTCCCCTTGCAAAAAGATCGCTGCTACCTTCTTCCTTGTTTCCTAAATGCAACCTATAGAGCTTCTAAACCCAAAAGTGTCGAGCTTTGATCCTCAATTTGAGGGATCAAATTAGGATAAAATTTCACCAATATTGGTCAGATTACTCCTAAGATCCCTCCAGATCTTCTGAGTATCTCCACGATATTTCACATGGCTAGAAATTACATTGGCAAGCTCGAGAATTTCCAGCTCAAGAGGCGATTGAATTGCATGCCAAATGTGAATTTCTTGGCCTAATTGAGTCAAAATTCAACTCTATATATAGGTCTCAACATGCAAGAGTCGGGTGGGTGCCCAATTTCACTGGAGAACCACCTTTCTTCCTTCTCGCCGATGTTCTTTGGCCACACCACCAGAGTTCTCTAATCCCCTTCGTCACCCTCTGCCATTTCCTTGAGCTTTTACGAAGCTTCACGAGAACCTTCAGGTCATGATTCCCCCTCAATATCTCTGGTTACCTCCGTCGTCTTCCTCATCACTGACGTACTCCGATGATCTTCTTCCCTCCTTTCATCCAATTAGGTTATGACTTTTGTTTCTCATCCTTCCAATTAGGAATTTGGAGCGTTGGAGCTCCGTTCATCCACTCTATCCTCTCCTCCGACTCCGACGAGCACCACTGTCACTACCATCACCATCCAACTCACCCACTTCCCTCACACCAAATTAACCTACGTAAAAGCTTCTCCTCATCATGCCTGAGCTTTTGCCTAGGTTAATTGCCCACTACATCGCCTCCATCATCATCTCCTACCACAGTCACCGGAGTTGCACACACCTTCTCCGATCAGCCACCACACTACGCCATCCACCAAATCACCACCACCAACATGTTTGCCACTTCACAGTGAAGCCGCTGCACATTCTGATCGGGGCAAAAAGCCTGTGCCTTGCTTTCAGGTACACCGCCGCTGAGCTTTCTTCTCCGACACCATCAGTCGTCGTCCAACCTCCATGTGCCTCGCCACCAGTCTCCTTGAGTACAAAACCACCTCAGCAACTCATTTGGGCCCCTAATCTGAGGAACCAATGGCCGACATTCACCTAACTAAGCCAGTCCCTTTGCGCTAATCAATGAAGAAAGAGGAGCTCTTTTAGTTCCACATTGGAAACTTTTGAATTTGAAATGCATTTATAACATTTCGTGCGCCTTACCCAACTGCCCTAGACATAGGGGGTCGGGTCCCCATCCTATATAAGAGCATATGCATGCACTTGCTCATACACATGCGGACGCATGCATGGGTGAGAGCATGGGCCAGATTTTGGGTTGGTCTAGGACTGAACCAGGTCTGAAAGAGAGAAAGAGGGAAAGGGGTTTAGCTGAGAGAGGGGTAGGGGGGCTTTTGCTCTATCAAATTTAGTTACAGACGTCCAAACTTGAACTTTAAGTCATCTGATCATTAGGTCCAGACGTCTGATCAGAGTATTCAATGTTGAGTTGAGTTATTTGCATCATATTTTTGTCACTCAAAGACTTATATTTCTTTTTGGGAGTTTGATATCGCAATAAATTGAGCATATATTTCTTTTTATATCAAAGCTTCTTGTGCTTCATTATATTCATTGATTTGTGGTTTAAATTACAATCGATTTCTTCCCTAAGATGATCTCGGAACTCATATTTCGAAATTACAAATTTAAATGTTTTTTGGTGCTTTAGTTGCTATACTACGACGCGTATTTTGAAATCAACTTTGGCACGTTAACATTGGTCTTTAGCCATTTTAATAAGCCCAATTGGATTAAGTGTGTTCTTAGGATTTTTGTTCAAAGGGCCTTCTAAAGGGATTTGCAGTAATCTCCTACCTTGCATGCATTAAGGAAGATCAATAGAGATGAGAAGGCAACAACTGAGAGAACTGGTGTCCTAACTACACAAATAAGCACACAAATTTAGCCTTAAAATGATAAACCCTAGTAGACTTAAAGCCATAAAAGCATGATTAGAATTGTAAGTAATCCCACCTCTTTTCCTCAAATCAATTTAACTAGGTTGAATATAGGTGGGGTAGAGGGAGTGTTTCCAAAGCTTTTGCTAAGGTGCTAATTGAGAACCTCCTGCCCATTTAAGTCATTTGACTTTTGGACCTGCAACTTACACATCGGATTTAATAAGAGGAATCAAGGCAAACCACTTTACAACCCAAATTGAACCCTCAAGACTTAAATTTATCCAACCTTAGGGGTACGTCTAATTAGTTTTAGGCTTAGGATTTTTTCGCTCAGGAGATGATGGGAGTTAGGAGGGTGGTTGCCCCTAAATATTAGTTTAAATGTGAAGTGCAGTGCAATACACAAGTAGACAAGGCCTTTAATTTGAGATTTGTTAGATTTTAGGGTTTTACCTTGTTTTAATGAATTTTAAAAGTTACACTTGACTCTTTTAGAGTTTCAAAAGAAGTTATTGCTAGTGATGTAATTTCCTTTAAGCAATTAAAGTCTAATGTAAATATGTGTGCTAATTTTAGGAAAATTACTCATAAATAAAAGATTTGATTCTACTAGAGGCAGTATTAACCCTAAGACAAATGCCCTATTCATAGGATAACTTCTAATCAAGTGCAAGTTTTAGGGCGTGAGATAGTTTATATATATATTTTAAATGCAAAGATAGAGTCAAACTAACTAACTTAATATGTAAGATGTTTTTTTTCATGACGTAAGGGTGAGGGGACTTACCTAGACTTGGCGTGTCCCAAGGCTTAAACCAACACCTGCAAAATGCACAGACAAGCAAAAGCAAATACGTTAGAAATCTAGAATGCAAAGATATGCAAACTAAATGCAACTAAATGCATGCAAAAAAAAGCAACTCGAACGTGTCGCCTCCTAATGAGGGGCACAAAGTGCTCTCGAACTTAAAACTTTACACAATGCTTAAAAGGGATCTGGCTACCCGAATACCTAACAAATAGGCGGATCTAGGTCTACCCAACTGCCTATATCTAGACGGATCTAGGCAAGCCCGACCCACCTAAGAACCCGATCGATCGGAGTTGAAAAGGCGACAACAACATCCACGTCGGCGCTAATGGTGGCGTTTCCAACACTATTTATAGCTAAGTAACGGACGTTCCGGGGAATCCGCGAGGTTTGTTATAAGGATTGATGGGAACACCATCATGAGCCATAACTAGCTCAATTTAGTCATTATCAAGGAATAAATGCTCCTACATAACTGCTGGAGAGCTATATTTCATTGTATAATCATTCTGAGAGAAAGATAAGAAAACAGGCTTAAAACTGCAATTTTACCATCACATCTTGAATACAGAACAACCACAAGTTTTCCCAGGGGGTAGTTAAGAGTCAAATGGTCTTAAATATCCAACAAGTGGGTTAGAATAAATAGAAAAGGGTTTTCGCGTGTTTTGAGAATTAAATGACTTCTGAAACCCTAAAAATAGACTCGCCTAATTAACTGAGGTTCTGGTTAGGATAAAATTCACCTAAAACCTCTAAAATTCATAGAAAAATATTCGCTAGGGTTTGGTACCTTCAATTTGACCATCAGAACCCATCTTGACCCACAATAGAGTCTCAGACTGACATTTTCCCTAATTTGAGTTTTTACATAAATTACCTAGTCAAATGAGGTTGAAACCTAAATCTAACTTCACCATTGGATTCCTTGGGTCCAAATTAGGTTTGTACCAAAATTTGGGCTCAATCTGAGATTATCTTGATCAAGTTTGCATTTTGGTCTAGTCAGACTCTTTTAGACCCTTAACTTTTGAATTCCTTACAAATAGCCCCCCAACTTCTTTGTCTTCTTCACAGAAAGGTCTCTGCCACCATGAATCCTATTCTTGCAACTCCGGAAACCTTTGATTGAAAAGAACTCCTTCTCTGATCAATCAGTCCCTTCCAAAATTGGAAGGGAGATTCCTTGAGGAGTCCTCTTTCCATTGAATCTATCCATGAACCCTAAAACTTTCCCAATCTCTCAGTGAATGCATGAGAGATTAGGGTATCCTAGAATTTCTATCTTTGGCGAAGCTTTCCAAGCTTGGGAATCTTGCTTCCCAAGCTCAAAACTCCCTCCAAAGGCCTATAAAAGGACCTCCAGATCATACCAAACTTCTTAGACTTGATTTCAGCTTGGAACACCCTAAATTCCTCCCTCCTTGTTCGACCGGAAATCTCCTGAAGCTCCAACGAATTCCTCCGACTCCTCTTGTTGTTTGACCATAAAACCAGTGGCAGATTCGCCTTCCTCTCTCTCGTCCGCTTTTGGTTGTATCAGCAGGAGCCCCTCTTTCTCTGTCGTCATCGCCATCCCCTCTACTGGAGTATCTTCCTTCCCCAGCATCAGCCTACCAATGCCGATGCTGATTCTCCCCCTTTCATTCGTTTAGATTAGGTTATATTAGTTAGTTTAGATTCTTAGGTTAGTTTTCTTCTCCAAAAAGCCAAAAACAACCCTCGACTAGACACGCTCACCTCCGTCTTCCCCATCTCCGACTGCTCCTCTGGTGAGGCGATTCCACTGCTACACAACTCCATCTGCCTCACCAACCACCTCACAACCTCCGCCATGCTCCACTCTTCAAAACCCCCATCCTATTTCTCCCTATCACGCCCTCAGCAACTAAGCCGAACACTGCACCTACACAATTCACTTTCCATCACCGTTCGGCCACCTCACGCACTCTCACACCTCATGAACACCGCCATTCACTTCCTCGCCTCACGACGATGCTCCTGAGCTTGTTTAATTGGGCCACAAGGCCATGTTTATGCTTTCAGGTACTCACCCTCGTTGCAATTAATAGCGCTCCTTCGAGGAGCTTGAAGAAGGTTTCATGTTGCCGCAAGTCCCTGGTGAAGTCTCAGGTAGTGCAGACTTACTCCCAGGAGAGTGCCCAGGCTACTAATTCGAGTCACCGAGGCCCGTACAACCGCAAACGAAGGCGCCATCTCTTACAGCTACACACAGAAAGAAGGGTGGAACTTTAGTCCCACATCGTAAACTCGCAAGCATCGGAAGTGGCTTAAATTATTTTTGTCCTATAGGCTCTTCACCTCCTAACCACAAGGTGAGGTCCCATACACCCTCACCTGTGCCTCACTTGCGACACCTAACCCGTGGGTCTAGCACACACTCGATTACCCACCTAAGCCTGATCACACCTCGCTTACCGTCCACGCCGGTGAGCCTGGTCCCGGGTGCGCGTGTACCCGTTTACCCGACTACCCTGACTTGTGGCTCTGGGAGGGCAGATCCTAGAGAAAGGAAGAGAGCACGGGGCAGGGGAGGATTTTGCCCTGTGGGACACTTAGTCAAATCTAAGATGGTCGCCCTCTGTGCGTGAAGAAAGAAGAAGAGGAGAAGAGGCTGAAGATAGGCAAGAAAAGAAGAAGAGGAGGAGAAGGCTCGTTCGTAAAGAGGAGAGCAACTGAGGAGGGAAAGCCAAAGAAAGAAAGAAAAAAGAAGAGGAGGAAAGGAAGAAGGCCATAAGAAGAGAAGAGAAGAAGAAGAATAGTGCTAGGGAAGCACTATAGCATCTGTTGGTTAAGCCGTCTGATTAAAAGACCCGACATCTGATTTGAGGCCTTATGTGGTTATCTAAGTACCTAAGTTTGGTGGTTGATGGCACTGTTGCATTATTTGCATATATGCTTAAATTGAATAATTGGTGATCTAAATCACCATTGTTTTTGCTTTGAGATTCTTTTTGCCATATGTTAAACTCATGCTTTATATTGATTAGCATTTCTGAGTTATTTCTTGTGCTCATTTACATTATTGAGATTACTGTGTGAATTCCTATTTGCTCCCTGTGTTCGACCTCGGATCTCATTTCTGATATTCGAGTAACAAATATTATTTGTTTTCGCACTGATTCGATCTATACTACAACGCGACGATTTTAAAACCCATTTCAGAGCGACAAACAAGGATTAACTATTGTTATATATTTCTTGTACTATAAATAGGAAAGAGAGGTCAGAAAGGCCTTTAGGGGCTCTCTTCACGCAACCTTAGAGAGAAAATGAAAGACTTTGTATTACCCACAATCATAGTGAAAATTTGGGAACATCGCCCTCCACCAGACGTACACCCCTTTGGGTAGAACTGGGTTAGCTATTTCTTGTGCCTTTTCTCTGTGTAATTGTTGTTAATTTAGGTCCCCTATTGCTAAGGGCCTCGATCACCTCCCCAACAATGGCACCAAAAATTGATGTGCAAAATCGGCTATGTGATAATAGTGTTGTTGCAGCGTGAAAATCACAATTGTTTATTTAATTTTCAAACTTATAATAGATGAAATAGTATAAATACAGGAGTCTGAGTTGTCTCACAGAAAGGCAAATTGCTTATGTTACTTCCTGACTTATACAACAAATGAGTGAATTTTTTCTGGCTTTTGGGAAACGGTTTTCTATTTTTTTGTATTTTTATTTTCTAAGCAAGGTAGATGGATTGTTTTGACCCTACATGAAAGAGATGCAACTAACTTGATCTTAATGACAATAAAAAATTCTATGTAATTTATCTAGGACCTTTGACTCAATAAGAAAACAACTTTAAGTAATTTCACACAATATAGAGTTGTTGAAAAATAATTAAAAAATTGAACAAGTTGAATTTTTGTATTCTGTTAGCAAATTAACCCCAAGGCAGTGTTCAAATTTTATAAAATTGTATAGATCAAGTTAATCCTTGAAATTCATAACATGCTTTCTTACTTGACACCTAACCTACAGCTGAATTTTTGTGATTTTTGGATGACTGAAACTTGTGAAATAAATTTCTAATTCAGAGTTGTGAATCTAGTTGGGAGATGAGGGGTGTGAACTAGAGAGCACTATATCATTTTTTGGCTTTTCTGATTTTTTTTGTGTTTTCGAGTATAAAAGTGATAAAATCACTGATGTAAACACATTTACACTACTTAAAATGTCTATTTATGCATGTTCTTAAGCATAGGATTGCATTTCATAATATAAATATTGCATAACATGCATCATCTTGCATTTAGAGTAGTTTGAATAAAATGGAGATTAATTGTCTCCTTTTATGTGCTTGGATAGGGCAAACATTTAATCGGGGCCTCGGATCAAAGATCCAACCATATGGATGTGATCAGGGCGACGATTGGAGTTCAACGACTCCAGGATCGCCCTAATCAGGCATCCGTAGCATCAGATAGAGACCGAGGAACCCTAGAAGATCAAGGGCCAGGATGGTGTAAATCCGCACTTCAGATGGCAAATCCGACCACACGGATGAATTCGGATCGACGATCGCAGCCCAAAGACACAAAAATAGAGTCAATCCGACATCCGTGGCACCATCTACAACTTCCAGAAGATGGACGGCCAAGATGGCGCCACGTGGCACCATCTCGGCCACCCAAACGGCCGCCTACACTTTATGAAGACCGCGCACCCATCCCCTCTCCGCCGTTGGATCTCAATCCAACGGCTGTGGACGCATCGTATTAAAAGCATCCGCGCGACCATTTGGGCGAGGCAGCGCAGCGGTCCAGCGCCTTATCGCGAGGCGCTGGCGCACGTTCGAGCCTCGCCAAGCAATTTCTAAGGCGAGCGGGTGCGCTCCAATTGACCGCACGATCGCGATCCAGCGGCCGCGCGCGCCCGATAATGCCGAAGCGCGATTGGACGCGCGCGTGAACGCGCGATCGTACGCGCAGGCGGGCGGCAGCGGTGAAGGCGCGATTTTAAGACGTCCGATCTCGCGATCGGACGGCTGAGATTTCGTGGACGTGCGTAGGCGTTACGCGCGGGCAGCCGAGCGGGCGCGCATGGGCGCGGCGGCGACGGCCACGTCGGGGCTTTAGTGACGGATTTATCCGTCACTAAAGACCCCTTATTTATTATTTTGAAGATGTAATGTCTATTTTGCCCCCACTCCTTGCAACTATAAAAGGAGACCCCCTCCATATGAAATTTTCATCCCTTCCTTCTCCTCTCTACCTCTCCAAAGCTCAAGAGAAGCTTGTCCCACACCCGGGATGTTTCTCGCGAGATAAAGTCCAAATTTTCGTCCCCCTTCGAAAGTGGATCCCGCGATGACGACGGCGTGCTGCTTCGTTCCCGTTCTTCTGCTTCATCCTCCTTCGTCCCGCTTCGTTCTCCTTCGTCCAAGCGTCGTCCCATCCGGCTCGTCCTCCGAGCAACCGTCGAGGAGAATCAGACGTCTGGATTGATATCCAGACGGCAAGGTCGACGTCTGTAAGATCATACAGACGTATGAAAGGTGAGTTTCCACTTTCTTCTTCCTTCTTGTCGACTGACCATACTGAGGGAGGGGGGTTGGCTGTGCACAGGTTCGCTGATTCGTCATCCTTTGCGAATCAGACGTCTGGAAGTTGTACCAGACGGCGGGAGTGACCTCCAGACGTCCGGAGGGACCATCGGACGTCTTGGATCTAGGCAGACGTTCCCGCAGACTTCTGGACGTCCGGGGAACCAAGCTGAACAGGTAATTCTCTGATCCACCGTTTAAGACGTCTGGAAGGAGTTCCAGACGTCTGATTTTGCACAGTATCGTCTTTCTCGACCCGTTTAGGGCCCGTTTGGGCTC
This sequence comes from Thalassia testudinum, assembly GCA_037157565.1. Taxonomy (NCBI): domain Eukaryota; kingdom Viridiplantae; phylum Streptophyta; class Magnoliopsida; order Alismatales; family Hydrocharitaceae; genus Thalassia; species Thalassia testudinum. Next base: position 83,182,416 of record JAZHRO010000077.1, read on the forward strand.
CGTTTTCCGCGATTCGAGTTGCGTTCGTTTCAGAATTAATTCCTCTACCCGCCTACAGTAGCTATACACTATTTTGAGACACTCCTTGTGTTTGATCCTTGTGATAGGACCTCGTTCGGTTGCAGTCTTGAGAGTCGCGGAGGCACGCGGGATCCCCGATCACGCCCCCATTACTCCCGTTGTACCTGGTAGAGTGGCTTTAAGTATTAATAAAATCTGTTAAAGTATGGAACCATAACTAGAACCTAGGGCATTGCATGAATCCTAGGAATGAGAAATATATGGAATGATAGCTCCTAGGTGTTGCATGAATCCTAGGGCCGGAAAACTAGATTGTATGATAGATCCTAGGATATGGCATGAATCCTAGGGTGGAAAAACTAGTGGAATGTATATTACTGCAGTCTTGGAAAATTGGAAAGGAATATATAAAGCTGCCTGTAAATTTAATTAACAGCTGCCTGTTATGAATAAAGAAACATGTTTGAGATCATGGATTTTGAGAATGTGAATATGGAAAGTGAAACATATGATGTTCTGAGATAAAGAGCTGGAACCCTACGGGGAATTAGGAGTGGAACTCCTGGAAAGAAAAAGGAATGGAACTGAGATGTAGTTTGTACTGTCTCTTGGGTACGCAGTACCAAGGGAAGTACCTGTACCTGTTTAGTGCAGAGTGGGGCCAGCTGCCCCAGGGACCCGGGGTTAGGATTGGCCGCTCTGTACCGACTTGTTGGCCCTCGTGTACGTAGTACCGAGGAGAGCTAGTAGTGTTAGGAGAGTACTAGCTACCCCACGAGCCCCGGGGTTCTGCTAGCCTCCTTCACCGACTTGTTAGGCCCACTTTGGCAAACCAGGGTAGTCAGGCGAGGGTGCACGGACTGTGGAGGGGCAAGGCCCCGGTTTGGTTACTGTGGAGGGGTTGGACCCCTGTTACTGAGAGGGCTCTGCCCTGGTTCCGTGCTGTGCTTTGGGCGCACCCGTTAACGGAAACGACTGACCGCGTGCCAGTGCGGGCTAGCTACCTGTGCGTTTATCGCGCGTGCCGTAGTCACCGTTACGTCTGTCAGTGACCTTGGGGTGGTTGACTGAGGGTAGGATCACCACGGGGGACTCTTTCGGCCAGGAGAGCACCACGTGCTACTTCTACTTTTGGAAAAGACTGCAATCAAGATCGTTCCCACGAGGACATTCGAGATCAAGTAAAGGATCTGAGAAATAAATGAATTAGTAAGAAAAATTGAAAGATGTGAATAAAGGAAGTAATAGAACATAACAGCTACTGTACACTCTACTGTTGCCTTTAGTTAGTTTGCCACTCTACTCAGCATTTTGCTGACGTGTTACACTCGTTACCTTTTTCAGGACCAGGTGTTGAGCAGCCAGGGTCGGCGGCTGCAGAGGACGCTGGGCCGAGTAGGGTCCAGTAGAGTTACCACAGCTTTTGTACCCCTTTTTGTTTCTGTTCTAGTGAGTGGTTTTTGTTTCCGCTGTACCTTCTTTACCTGCAGTTCTTGTTATATGATAAATGGTGTTTTACTGTTGTGGTGGTACCTACCGTAGTAGTTTCTTTCCTTACTGCTGTACTTTCTTACTGTTAGTTATATTCATGCTGAATGTGGTTTATTTTACTGTCTTTTGGTTACTTCCTCGTTGGACGACTGGGTCTTGGGATTAGTCGAGTCGGTCCGGTTCTCGTGTCTCGTAGGGACTCGGGAACCGGGTCGTTACACTCTGAGGAGGTAGGCTGACCAAGACATAGGTGGTGCTGAGCTAACGATCTCTGTGTCGGCTGCCTAGATGTCCTACAAGGTGGTGTAACCTATTGATCTGTTGGTGTTGTCGCTGAGGTAGGAGGAGGAGGAGGTGTTGCTGAGGGTGGAGGCATGGTAGTAAATCAGCGAGGTCAAGGAGGCCAGTGAAGCTACTGCTGAATGTCATGAATAGACTCTCCAAGTCTATCCAAGAATTGGCTTTGAGCATTCAAGTAGTCTGATACCTGATGCCCATGTCTCATCATCACCAAGTCTGTCTCTCTCTGCTAGTGCATCATCAAGGAAATACCATTTGTCACATCTTGGATACTAACAAAATCCCTACCTAAAAGAGGTCTGTCCAAGAGGCTCCACTCCTGCTCGTAGAAGGACGGAGAGGGTCGCATTAGAGGAGGACAGGTCGCTGTAAAGTACTTATAAGGCGGGAAAGGAGGAGGGACTGTTGATGGTTCCTACTGCTACTGCTACTCCTGGGCTGCATCCTCACCATGGGCTCCCTGTACTTGCTCCATCTTCGTATAAGTGAGCTTCTCAAAAATGGAGACTCTACTGATAAACTGTTTATGATTAATATCCAAGGGAACACTGAAATGTAGGAAGATGTGGGAAAGAAGTGTCCCAAACTAGAAGGAGCCGGTGGGTTGCTTGCTCATTAAATATAGAGTCAAGTGGTTCCAGTTGAACCGCTTGTTCTTAAGAAAGGCATAAAGGGTAATGAGCATAATGCCAGGGTAGTTTTCAAAAGACGTAGATTTAGACATGAAATTCCATAAAAAGGCTCGATTAAGAAACCTGGGTAGACGACGAAAATAAGGTGACTTGGCTGGATAACTCAAGTCAAAATGAGAGGGAGTGAGTAGGGTCTCCCTAATGGTATCCATCTATGTCTGCTGGTGTAGTTAAAGAAAGGTAGGACCAATAGACGGACAACCAAGAATCTCAGAAAGAGCATCTGCATTGACCAGAACCTCTATGCCAAAGATGTTCGAGGTCAACTCGATGTTAAAGCCCTCACCTATGTTCTTCAAATTGGCATAAAATAGGTGACAGGTCATTGGGTCAACACCAGGCATGCGGCTGTTCTTAGAACCCGCGTAGAAGTTTCGCTTAAAAAGACGTAAAATCTGGTGATATGTAAATTTTTTGTGGATTCTAGGAAATATAGATTCAAAGTAGGCAAAATCTACAGGCCTACCAACATGTGGTGAAAATTTGGCGAAAAGACAAACTGTCGCGAGCGGCCTCAGTGATGAAAAATCGGTCAAATGTATCATCACGATGGGTAGAAGAGGAGGCACGTGCGCATTTTGGAGCCATTTCATAGTATTTGAAAACACGTTGGTCAATCAAAATTTTAGATTGGTCGATCAAAAATGACCTGGATAGGGTTTTGGAAAAATAGACTTTTGGTCGATCAACCAAGAAATTTGGTCAATCAAAAGTAGTCAGACTCGAAAAAAATGAGATGTAAACGGATGTTTTGCTCACTTATACTACACGATTTCACAAGCAATCTCATAAGGAAGTAAGAAAAACATTAGACCACATCATAGCACATCTAATAGTTAGGAAAAAAATTCAAAAAGGGGACAAATTTCAAGTTTTGAGTGTACCATGACCGATCAAAGATTGGTCGATCAAAGGGAGTTCGGTGAGGATGTGGTAAGAGGTGTGCACGGTTAGAGGTCGAGGTCACACGGAGGTGGGGTGAAGGTGGCGTTGAGCGAGTTTTTGTGATGCACGGAGGATGCACGATGGCAGCGTGGCTTCCTTGTATGAGAGAAGGTGATGGTTGGAGGTGGTGTGAAGTTTGGTCGATCACCGTCGCCAGAGGAGGAGAGGTGGGGTCGGATGGTATTTTGTTTGGTGGTGGATGGAATGTGGGGACCAAACAGTGGGGTATAGGTGGTAAAAAATAGGTTTGATGGTAAAAAGCTTCTATTTTTATAGAAAAAATGATTAGCAAAATAGGTAAAAACATTTTAGGAAGCTAATCATGGTTATCAAGGTCGGTTAGGTAAATTATGAGCGAGATTTGAGGTGAAAAGATCGCAATCTCGAAAAGTGAAATACCTAGTTTTGGTCAATCAAAACTTGTTTTTGATCGATCAAAACAAGAAATGATCGATTAATTATGTTAATTAGTCGATCAGAGTTTGAACAATTGGAGGGAAAATTCTCGCCTAATCGGATTGGTCTACCAAACAACTAAGTTGATCGATCAAAACTTGAATTTTTGGAGGGAAATTTCCTGCCAACGAATTTGGTCAACCAAACAAGGACTTTGATCGATCAACAGTGTAAAATTGATCAATCAAGCATATCAATTAATTTCTTTTAGTATTGATAAACCTAGTGAATGCTAAATTAGGTTGAACCTTTCTTTTGGCAATGGTTTTGTGAAGATATCAGCTAATTGATTTTCTATTTTAACAAACTCTAGGTTAATTTCACCTTTTAGAAAGTCACTTAAAAAATGATGCCTAACATCAATATGTTTAGCTCTAGAATGTTGTACTGGATTCTTAGATAAGTAGGACAAAATCTTGTAAGGTTTGTTTCATCCACAATAGTTGTGAACAAGCTAAAGATGCAGCTACATATTCTACTTCGATTGAAAGTGAAACAATGTGTTGTTTTCTAGAGAACCAAGAGACTAGGAATTTTTGAGAAATTGACACGTTCCACTAGTACTCTTCCGATTTGTAAAGCTACTTGCATAATCAGCAACACAAAAGGAATATAATTCCAATGTGTCTAACTTTGGATAGAAAAGTCCTAGGTCTTATGTGTTGTTTAAGTATCTAAGTATTTTTTTAACAGCATTTAGATGTGTTTCTCTAGGGTTTACTTGAAAGCGATCACACAAACAAGTGCAAAAGAGAATATTAGGTCTACTAGCAGTCAAGTATAATAATGATAGATCCTATCATGCTTCTATATAGTTTTTTATCTACAGATTTACCCGTTTTATCAAATTTTAATTGTGTAGAAGCTGCCATAGGTGTGTCTTTACCCTTCACTTTGTCCATAGAGAATTTCCTCAAGATCTTCGTGATGTATTTTGTTTGAGATATGAAGATTCCAGAGGATAGCTGGTCAATTTGAAGTCCAAGAAAGCATCGAAGTTCTCCCGTCATGCTCATTTCAAACTGATCTTGCATTACCTTTGCAAATTCTTGGCATAATAGATCATTAGTAGCATCGAAAATGATATCATCAACATATATTTGTATTATTAAGAGATCATATTCTTTTCTTTTTGTAAATAAAGTTGGATCTATTTTACCAATTTTAAACTCGTTTTCAATTAAATAGGATTTTAATTTGTCGTACCAAGCTCATGGAGCTTGTTTTAGGCCATATAATGCTTTGTTTAGTTTGTATACAAGGTCTGGATATTTAACATCTTCAAAAACTGGAGGTTATTTAACATAGACTTCCTCCTTGATGAATCCATTTAGAAAGATTGTTTTGACGTCCATCTGAAAAATTTGAATTTGATATTGGTGGCAAAGGCTAGCAGCATTGTAATGGATTCTAGGTGAGCTACAGGTGCATATGTTTCATGAAAATATATTCCTTCTTCTTGATTATATCCTTAGGCCACAAGTCATCTTTATTTCTAACTACTCCTGATTCATTAAGATTATTCCTAAAGAACCACTTGCTCCTATAATGGTCTAAGAATTAGACTTTGGAAAAAGTTCCCATACATGATTTCTTTTGAATTTATTCAACTCGTCTTCCAGTGATATAATCCAACAATTGTCAGAAAAGGCTTAATATTTTTAGGTTCTAATTGAGAACAAATGCAACGAAAGCTAAAGTATTGAAAGAAGATCTGGTTTGAACTCCTTTAGATAATTCTCCTATCACCAATTCTTTTGAATGATCTTTCACATAGGAAATATCTTTGAGTAGTTCATCAGAAACATTTTCTTCTAGAATGTTTGATGGGTCAACTATTAGATCGTCATCATCATTATTTGCAGAAGATTTAGGTTGACCTAATGTTTCATCAAATAATACATGCATAGTTTTCTCAACAACTGAATTCTTCTTGTTAAAAATCGTATAGGCTTTACTTCTGGTTGAGTAACCTAAAAATATTCCTTCTGAGCTTTTAGTATCAAACTTATCAAGATTGTCCTTGGTATTAAGTATAAAACATCGACAATCAAATATCTTGAAGTAGAAAATTCTAGGTGTTCTTCCATGATAGAGTTCAAAAGGTGCTTTGTTTAGGATTGGTCTAATCAGGGATCTATTTTGGATATAGCAAGTAGTGTTTATAGCCTTTTCCCAAAAATATCGAGGCAACTTTGACTCGCACAGCATTGTGTGGGCACACTCTTGCAAGGTTCTATTTTTCCTTTCAACTACACCATTCTGAGGTGAGGCTCTAGGGAAAGCAAATTCATTTTTTATCCCATATTGGTCACAAAAATTAGAAAAAGATTCATTCTCAAATTCTCCGCCGTGATCACTTCTAATCCTAATCACTTCAGATCCTTTCTCATTTTGTAGTCATTACTTTTTACAAAAGATACCCAAGTAAATCTAGAGAAGTCATCAATTATGACTAGACAATATCTGCACCCACTTAGGCTTTCGAATTTGGTTGATTCGAATAAGTCTAAGTGAAGTAGCTCCAAAGGTTATGAAGTGCTAACCATCCTTTTTGGTTTAAAAGGGTTTTTAGTTTGTTTACCAACTTGACCAGAATCGCAGACTTTGCTTTTCTTAAAGTTGATCTTTGGAAAACCTTTGACAAGCTCATGTTTCACAAGTTTACTAATGTTTCCCATGTGAACATGACCTAGTTGTCTATGCCAAAGTGTTTCCTCTTCATCAAATATGACAAGACATTCAAGACTTTCACATTTGTTGAAGTTGACAGTATAGATATCTTTATGTCTGTTTCCTTTGAGAAGAGTTTGTTTTATTCCCTTATCCCGTATTTTAAATCTATTTGATGTAAAAGTGATTTTATATCCTTTATTGTTGGAACCTTGTTCCACATATTGTTTTGGTGTTAACAAAATTATTATGTATCAATGTTTGCAATTGAGTTCTTTTCAAATTTAGGTGAAGATCAAGGCAAACAGGGAGTGATGGAGGCATGATGATAAGAAAGAGAAGATGATGACAAGGAGGAGGCAAGATGACAAGGATGAGTCGAGAAGAAGAAGATCATCTTCGACCTTTAGTTTTTCAGTTTAAGTTTTTTTTTTTTATAGAATGTATGCCTCTTAACAAAGGAATATAACTTAGATCATAAAAATAATTAGAGATAAATTAGGATTAATTTTGCAATCATTTTCAAAGAACGTAATTGATCAAATCACTTTAAAAAGGTACTTGTTAACCCACAAGTACCAGTACTAAAGTTTAGGATCGATACACATGAGTTATAGGTTTGGGTTTTTTCATAGAAAAAAACCTGTATCCTGCGAGTACTGGTATTCATGATCAATATCAATACTGGAGGTAACAAGTACCGATACTAAACTTTAGTACCGGTACAAGTGGGTTACAGATTTGTGTTAAGAGTTTGAAACCCAAATCTGGAAGCAACGAGTACCGATACCCATACTTTAGTACCGGTACCAGGTAGCCGTTGGCTTAAAATTGAACAGCTAGAAAATTAATTTTGGCTATATGAACGTTGGGATTTAAACCCCAATGTCTAATAGACGTCCCAACTAGGTCATAACTCTATAAATAAACTCTTGGACCCTTAGTTTGCACATAAGAAAAGAGAAGAAAAATTCCTAGAGCTATATTTCAAATTTCCACCATATTTTCAAGAGAGAAAGAAGAAGCTTGCCATTCACTCTCTCTACATTCTTGCAAGCTCAACGACGTGATTTTCTCATGCATCTACAAAGTGATTCACATCCATCTTAGGCTCTCAAATTGGTATTCATTTTAATTATTGTTGGGAGGCATAGGAATTCTTATTGTAAGAGTTCTCTTTCTTACATAAGTTCTTATTTGTATTTTGAGCTTGTTGCTCGTTGGGTTGTAACAAACCCGTTATTGTACTTGGGTTGAGGTAACCCATTAATTACCTCAGTTTAGTAAATTGATTCCCTCGAAGTTGAGGGAATCGAGTTAAAAAACCCTAAGCTGGGAGGCTTAGTGTAACGACCCGATTCCCGAGTCCCTACGAGACACGAGAACCGGATCGACTCGACTAATCCCAAGACCCAGTCGTCCAACGAGGAAGTAACCAAAAGACAGTAAAATAAACCACATTCAGCATGAATATAACTAACAGTAAGAAAGTACAGCAGTAAGGAAAGAAACTACTACAGTAGGTACCACCACAACAGTAAAGCAACATTTATCATATAACAAAAACTGCAGGTAAAGAAGGTACAGTGGAAACAAAACTACTCACTAGAACAGAAACAAAAGAAGGTACAAAGCTGTGGCAACTCTACTGGACCCTACTCGGCCCAGCGTCCTCTGCAGCCGCCGACCCTGGCTGCTCAACACCTGGTCCTGAAAAAGGTAACGAGTGTAACACGTCAGCAAAACGCTGAGTAGAGTGGCAAACTAACTAAAGGCAACAGTAGAGTGTACAGTAGCTGTTATGTTCTATTACTTCCTTTATTTACATCTTTCAATTTTTCTCACTATTTCATTTACTTCTCAGATCCTTTACTTGATCTCGAATGTCCTCGTGGGACGATCTTGATTGCAGTCTTTTCCAACAGTAGAAGTAGCACGTGGTGCTCTCCTGGCCGGGAGAGTCCCCCGTGGTGATCCTACCCTCAGTCAACCACCCCAAGGTCACTGACAGACGTAACGGTGACTACGGCACGCGCGATAAACGCACAGGTAGCTAGCCCGTACTGGCACGCGGTCAGTCGTTTCCGTTAACGGGTGCGCCCAAAGCACAGCACGGAACCAGGGCAGAGCCCTCTCAGTAACAGGGGTCCAACCCCTCCACAGTAACCAAACCGGGGCCTTGCCCCTCCACAGTCCGCGCACCCTCGCCTGACTACCCTGGTTTGCCCTAGTGGGCCTAACAAGTCGGTGAAGGAGGCTAGCAGAACCCCGGGGCCCGTGGGGTAGCTAGTACTCTCCTAACACTACTAGCTCTCCTCGGTACTACGTACACGAGGGCCAACAAGTCGGTACAGAGCGGCCAATCCTAACCCCGGGTCCCTGGGGCGGCTGGCCCCACTCTGCACTAAAACAGGTACAGGTACTTCCCTTGGTACTGCGTACCCAAGAGACAGTACAAACTACATCTCAGTTCCATTCCTTTTCTTTCCAGGAGTTCCACTCCTATTTCCCCGTAGGGTTCTAGCTCTTTATCTCAGAACATCATATGTTTCACTTTCCAGATTCTCGTTCTCACATTCCATGATCTCAACATGATTCTTTATGCATAACATGCAGCTGTTAATTAAATTTACAGGCAGCTTTATATATTCCTTTCCATTTTCCCAAGACTGCAGTAATGTACATTCCACTAGTTTTTCCATCCTAGGATTCATGCCATATCCTAGGATCTATCATACAATCTAGTTTTCCGGCCCTAGGATTCATGCAACACCTAGGAGCTATCATTCCATATATTTCTCATTCCTAGGATTCATGCAATGCCCTAGGTTCTAGTTATGGTTCCATACTTTAACAGATTTTATTAATACTTCAAACCACTCTACCAGGTACAACGGGAGTAATGGGGGCGTGGTCGGGAATCCCGCGCGCCTCCGCGACTCTCAAGACGGCAACCGAACGAGGTCCTATCACAAGGATCAAACACAAGGAGTGTCTCAAAACAGTGTATAGCTACTGTAGGCGGGTAGAGGAATAAATTCTGAAACGAACGCAACTCGAATCGCGGAAAACGGAGCCCAAACGGGCCCTAACGGGTCGAGAAAGACAATACTGTGCAAAATCAGACGTCTGGAACTCCTTCCAGACGTCTTAAACGGTGGATCAGAGAATTACCTGTTCGGCTTGGTTCCCCGGACGTCCAGAAGTCTGTGGGGACGTCTCTCCTAGATCCCAGACGTCCGATGGTCTCTCCGGACGTCTGGAGGTCACTCCCGCCGTCTGGTACAACTTCCAGACGTCGGATTCGCAAAGGATGACGAATCCGAACACCTGCGCACAGCCAACCCTCCTCCCTCAGTACGGTCAGTCGACAAAAAGAAGGAGAAAGCGGAACTCACCTTTCAGACGTCTGTATGATCTCACAGACGTTGACCTTGCCGTCTGGATATCAGTCCAGACGTCTGATTCTGGAGAATTTTCCAGAATCAGAACCTTGCTCGGCCTCCGCTCGCGACGCCGCCCGCGTCGCACCTCGCACGTCCGCTGCTCTGCCCGCAGCAGGTCCCTCTCCACGACGCTCTGCGCCCCCTGCGCCCTCCGCCGGCCGGCCAAGCCGCTCCCGGCGAGCTCGCCCTCACGGCAGAGCCCCGCCCTCGCACGCCGCAGCTCCTCCGCGCCTACTGCGGCCGCCGCTGCCGCTGCGCCCTCGCGTCCGCTCGCTCTCGCGCACAGGCAGGAGAGAAGGAGGAAGATGGTGGAGACGGGAGGGGAGGCGCGCCCCCTCCCCCTTTTAACGCCGCGCGGAGAGGAGGGAGAGACGGTCGCAGTCGCCTGCAGCCGCAGAGAAGATGCGGGATCGCAGGTCTGCGCGTACAGGCGCGCAGATGAATATCCCGTGCGAGCATAACTGTTCGCCAGACGTCTGTAAACTATCCCGGACGTCTGGTCAGACGTCTGGATGTGATCCCAGACGTCTTTACAGACGTCTGGGCCACCTCCCAGACGTCTTAAAAGACGTCTGGGGCACGCGCTCGTTACAATATAACAAACTCAAAGGAAGTTTCGTCCCCGAAACTTGCGCCAACTAGGGTGCGGAAAAAGGATGTTCAAATAACCATAACAAACTCAAAGAGGACCGAAGCCGGTCCGAAAAGACGTACCCGCGAAAAGCTCTGGGTACCGCTCCCGCATTGCCGCCTTAGGCTCCCAGGTAGCCTCCTCGTACCGCTGGCTCCTCCACAAAACATTTACCAGGGGTACTTGCTTTCGTCTCAACCTGCGGACGGCTCGGTCTAGGATCTGCACTGGCCGCTCGGGGTAGGTCAGGTCGTCGCTCACCTCGACGCTCTCGTGACTCAGTACGTGGCTGGGATCGGCTACGTACTTCCTGAGGTTGGACACGTGGAACACGTCGTGCACACCAGAAAGCTGCGGGGGAAGGGCAAGTCTGTAAGCAACGGGTCCAACCCGCTCCAGGACCTCGAAGGGCCCCACGAACCTCGGCGCGAGCTTCCCTCTCACCCCAAACCGCTGTAAGCCCTTCATGGGCGAAACACGAAGAAATACGTGGTCCCCGACCTCGAACTGCACCTCTCTGCGTCTGCGATCTGCGTAGCTCTTCTGTCTGCTCCTGAAAGTGCGGAGTCGTCTGTGGATCTGCTCAACTACCTCCTGACTCTGCCGGATCAACCTGGGGCCAACCTCCCACTTGGTCCCCACCTCAACCCAACTCAAGGGTGCCGTGCATTTCCGTCCGTACAGAGCCTCGTAGGGAGCCATGCCGATGCTCGAGTGATAACTGTTGTTGTATGCAAACTCTGCCAGGGGCAGGTGCTCTTCCCAAGAGCCCCTCCAGTCTAGTACACAGGCACGCAAAAGATCCTCAAGTGTCTGTATCGTGCGTTCCGACTGTCCGTCCGTCTGGGGGTGGTAAGCCGTGCTAAACCTCAACCTCGTCCCCAAAGCCTGCTGAAACTCAGCCCAAAACTAGGACGTAAAGCGGGTATCCCGGTCGGATACGATCTCCCGCGGAACTCCGTGTAGTCGCACCACATCACGGATATACCTCTCTGCCAACTGTGCTGGTCCCAAAGTGACTCGGATCGGCAAGAATCGTGCCGTCTTCGTCAACCTATCCACTATTACCCAGACCGCGTCGTGTCCTCGCTGGGTAACAGGTAAACCCACCACCAAGTCCATGGTGATGCTCTCCCACTTCCACTCTGGTACTGGAAGCGGCTGAAGCGGCCCTGCAGGCCTCTGATGCTCGGCTTTCACCTGCTGGCACACTAAGCACTGCTGCACGAACTCACCCACATCCCGCTTCATCCCTCTCCACCAGAACTCGCGTCTCAAGTCATGGTACATTTTCGTGTTTCCGGGATGTATGGTGAATCTGGAACCGTGTGCCTCCGTCAGGAGCTCTCTCAACAGCTCCTCATCTCTGGGGACGCACAGCCGTCCCCCCAAGCGTAACACCTGGTCTGTGAAAGAGAAGTCCCCTGGGTCCCCTGACAGTACTCTGTCGCGCAAAGACTGCAAGTACGGATCGGCCATCTGTCCCGTGATGATGCGGTCTATCAACTCTGGTCTGGTCTGCCGTGTCACCGTCACTGCCCCACAGTACCCTCGTAACTCTAGAGGTCGCCAACTGCCCACCTCCTCCAAAAGGCTCCAACTCTGTAACTGTAGACTGGCCAAGCGTGCGGGCGCCTTACGGCTCAAGGCGTCAGCCACCACATTGGCCTTTCCCGGGTGGTAGGAGATGCTGCAGTCGTAGTCCTTCAGGAGCTCCAACCAACGTCTCTGTCTCATGTTGAGCTCCTTCTGGTCAAAAAGATACCTGAGGCTCTTGTGATCTGTAAAAATCTCGAAGGTCTCACCGTACAAGTAATGCCTCCATGTCTTCAGCGCGAAGACAACAGCTGCCAACTCTAGGTCGTGGGTAGGGTAGGTATGCTCATGGGGCTTCAGTTGCCGCGAAGCGTAAGCGACCACGTGACCCCTCTGCATGAGCACACCTCCTAACCCCTGCAAGGAAGCGTCCGTGTACACAACGAACCCGCCACTACTGTCAGGAATGGTGAGCACGGGAGCCGAGGTCAACCTCTCCTTCAGCTCCAGAAAACACGCCTCACAGGCGTCTGTCCAAGTGAAAGGCACATCCTTCCGAGTCAACTGTGTCATAGGACGTGCAATCTGCGAAAACCCTCTGATGAACCGTCTGTAGTAACCTGCCAGTCCCAGGAAACTGCGAATCTCAGTGACTGAACGCGGTCTCTCCCACCTGAGCACTGCCTCGACCTTGGCGGGATCCACCGCCAGGCCGTCTCCAGAGATCACATGACCCAAAAAGGTCACCTCCCTCAACCAGAACTCGCACTTGCTGTATTTGGCGTACAGCCTGCGTCGTCTCAGAGTGTCCAGAACCATCCGCAAGTGCTGTCCGTGCTGCGTCCGATCTCTAGAATAGATGAGTACATCATCTATGAAAACCACCACAAACTGGTCCAAGTACGGTCTGAACACCCGGTTCATCAGGTCCATGAAAGCAGCGGGGGCATTGGTCAGCCCAAACGGCATGACGAAAAACTCGTAGTGTCCGTACCGGGTGCGGAAAGCTGTCTTGGAGACGTCGGTCTCCCTGATCCTCAACTGGTGGTATCCAGACCTCAAGTCGATCTTGGAAAACACCGTGGCACCCCGCAACTGGTCAAACAAATCGTCAATCCTCGGCAGCGGATATCTGTTCTTGATGGTGACCCTATTCAGCTGTCGGTAGTCCACACAAAGGCGTAGGGTCCCATCCTTCTTCTTTACAAACAGTACCGGGGCTCCCCAGGGAGACGCACTGGGCCTCACGAAACCCTTCTCCAAAAGGTCCTGCAACTGAGACTTGAGCTCTCGCAGCTCAAGCGGTGCCATCCTGTATGGCGCGGTGGAGATGGGGCTGGTCCCTGGTACTAGTGAGATCTCAAACTCGATCTCACGCTCGGGCGGTAGTCCTGGTAACTCGTCTGGAAACACGTCGGGGTACTCTCTGACCACCGGGATGCTCTGGAAGTCTGCCACGGGGCTGTGCTCTGCCACCACACAAGCTAAGAAGCCCTCACACCCCTGGCTCAAAAGTCTCGCCGCCCGAAGTGCCGAAATGCACCTGAAACCTCCGTCCACTGGCTGCCCGTGAAACTCGAAGGAAGGCAACTCCGGAATGGAGAAGACAACCTTCCTCTCAAAGCAGTCTACCAATGCGTGGTACGCGGACAGCCAATCCATCCCCAGGATCACCCCAAAGTCCTCCATCTGTATCATAATCAGGTCAGCTGGCAGGCTGTGTCCCCCGATGCTGACCCCGCAACCCGTGTACACCTCCTCAGCTACAAACAGCTGACCACTCGGACCTCTGATTACGAACGGGTTCTCTAACAATGTATAATCAAGGTCCAAACTAACTGCGAAACTGTCTGCAACAAACGAGTGCGTAGCGCCGGAATCGAAAAGCGTGTAAACGAGTCTGCCAGAAACTGAAACCATACCTGCTACCACGGATCCCGAAGCTCTGGCGTCCCTGTGTGTTAGGGCGTTGATACGCCCCTCAGCTCTAGGTGCGGACGAAGCAGCCACACTCTGCGTCGGACGGGTAGGTGCCGGCCGGTACCCTCCTCGCGACTGCGGTCCTCCTCCTCGCGCCTGGAAACCGCGGCCTCCTGCGCGCCCTCCAGTGCTCTGCGCAGGAAGTATCTGCTAACCTCCTGCCCTAGATGGGCAGTCCCTCCTGACGTGGCCCAGCTGGCCACACTGGTAGCAGAGGGGAACCCGACTCCCGCCCTCAGTGAGTTCCTGCTGTCGGCTAGGCGGGGGTCCGGTGCTGGCGACTGGCCCCTGTCGAGGGCCCCCAAAGGCCACTGATGGCCCTGCACAACGTGACGGCTCTCCTGCGGACGCCACGTGTCTCCGTTCTCGCCGGCCCTGTGAGAAGTCTGGCTGAAAGGGCCTCTTCCGCCCGCCGTCGGTCTCTCGCGCGGACGGGTTGGTCTCCTCGTAAGTCATGGCTGCCTCCACCACTCTCGAAAACGTCGGCAGCTTCAGGGGTTTGACATACCCCCGGATCGCAGGCCGGAGCCCCTCGGTGAACCTCCAAAGGCGCTCCTCCTCAGTGGCTACCGCTGTCGCTGCAAAGCGGGACAGCTCCAAGAAACGCGTGCGGTACGCGCTCACGGTCATCGTCCCTTGGCGGAGAGTGTGGAACTCCCGCCTCCTCTGGTCCTGCCACGTCTGGGGAAAGTACTGCTCGCAGAAGAGGGTGACGAACTGGTCCCATGTCGGCTCGTCCCTCTCCTGTCCCCGAACCGCCCTCCACCACCGGTGTGCCGCACTCTCCAGCTGGTACGTGGCAAAGGCCACGCGGCACTCCACCGGGGGGCGAAGGGTGTCGAAGATCTTCTCCAGCTGCTCAAGCCAGTCCTCTGCCTCGGTCGGGTCCTCATCCCCCTTGAAGGAGGGGGGCTTCAGCTTCCGGAACTGTCCGAAAAGCTCGAAGTGGTGCTGTAGGGGAGGTGCTGGTGCACCTCCAGGCGAAGGTGTCTCGTGTACAGAAGTGTCGGAGGAAGGTGGGGGCGGCAGGGGCCCATCCCCTCCCTCGTGTCCAGCGCCGCGTCCGTCGCGTGGCCCCACAGAGGACTCCCCCTCTGCAACCCCAGGAGGAGGTGCTCGGGGCGGTGGGTGGAGCTCCTCTCGTACAATATCCCGTATCAGTCTGGCGAGGTCCTGGGCCTGGATGCCAGGGAGTGGTGGCTGGTCCACCGAGACATCAACGACAGCACGTCCACCTCGCCGACCTCGCCCTCGGCCGCGCCCGCGGCCAGTCTCGCCAGTCCCACGATGAGGCATCTCCTGCAAGGAGACGCGAAACAAAACGGAAACGTCAAAACAGACGGTACCTAACAACACTTCTAAGAGCTCAAGTCAAGAGATATGTTGTGGTGGCTACTCTAGCTATAAACATGTGAATTGGTTATTTTCCAGTCAGTTGATTCACTTCTCGGGACGACCTTGCTCTGATACCATCTTGTAACGACCCGATTCCCGAGTCCCTACGAGACACGAGAACCGGACCGACTCGACTAATCCCAAGACCCAGTCGTCCAACGAGGAAGTAACCAAAAGACAGTAAAATAAACCACATTCAGCATGAATATAACTAACAGTAAGAAAGTACAGCAGTAAGGAAAGAAACTACTACAGTAGGTACCACCACAACAGTAAAGCAACATTTATCATATAACAAAAACTGCAGGTAAAGAAGGTACAGTGGAAACAAAACTACTCACTAGAACAGAAACAAAAGAAGGTACAAAGCTGTGGCAACTCTACTGGACCCTACTCGGCCCAGCGTCCTCTGCAGCCGCCGACCCTGGCTGCTCAACACCTGGTCCTGAAAAAGGTAACGAGTGTAACACGTCAGCAAAACGCTGAGTAGAGTGGCAAACTAACTAAAGGCAACAGTAGAGTGTACAGTAGCTGTTATGTTCTATTACTTCCTTTATTTACATCTTTCAATTTTTCTCACTATTTCATTTACTTCTCAGATCCTTTACTTGATCTCGAATGTCCTCGTGGGACGATCTTGATTGCAGTCTTTTCCAACAGTAGAAGTAGCACGTGGTGCTCTCCTGGCCGGGAGAGTCCCCCGTGGTGATCCTACCCTCAGTCAACCACCCCAAGGTCACTGACAGACGTAACGGTGACTACGGCACGCGCGATAAACGCACAGGTAGCTAGCCCGTACTGGCACGCGGTCAGTCGTTTCCGTTAACGGGTGCGCCCAAAGCACAGCACGGAACCAGGGCAGAGCCCTCTCAGTAACAGGGGTCCAACCCCTCCACAGTAACCAAACCGGGGCCTTGCCCCTCCACAGTCCGCGCACCCTCGCCTGACTACCCTGGTTTGCCCTAGTGGGCCTAACAAGTCGGTGAAGGAGGCTAGCAGAACCCCGGGGCCCGTGGGGTAGCTAGTACTCTCCTAACACTACTAGCTCTCCTCGGTACTACGTACACGAGGGCCAACAAGTCGGTACAGAGCGGCCAATCCTAACCCCGGGTCCCTGGGGCGGCTGGCCCCACTCTGCACTAAAACAGGTACAGGTACTTCCCTTGGTACTGCGTACCCAAGAGACAGTACAAACTACATCTCAGTTCCAATCCTTTTCTTTCCAGGAGTTCCACTCCTATTTCCCCGTAGGGTTCCAGCTCTTTATCTCAGAACATCATATGTTTCACTTTCCAGATTCTCGTTCTCACATTCCATGATCTCAACATGATTCTTTATGCATAACATGCAGCTGTTAATTAAATTTACAGGCAGCTTTATATATTCCTTTCCATTTTTCCAAGACTGCAGTAATGTACATTCCACTAGTTTTTCCATCCTAGGATTCATGCCATATCCTAGGATCTATCATACAATCTAGTTTTCCGGCCCTAGGATTCATGCAACACCTAGGAGCTATCATTCCATATATTTCTCATTCCTAGGATTCATGCAATGCCCTAGGTTCTAGTTATGGTTCCATACTTTAACAGATTTTATTAATACTTCAAACCACTCTACCAGGTACAACGGGAGTAATGGGGGCGTGGTCGGGAATCCCGCGCGCCTCCGCGACTCTCAAGACGGCAACCGAACGAGGTCCTATCACAAGGATCAAACACAAGGAGTGTCTCAAAACAGTGTATAGCTACTGTAGGCGGGTAGAGGAATAAATTCTGAAACGAACGCAACTCGAATCGCGGAAAACGGAGCCCAAACGGGCCCTAACGGGTCGAGAAAGACAATACTGTGCAAAATCAGACGTCTGGAACTCCTTCCAGACGTCTTAAACGGTGGATCAGAGAATTACCTGTTCGGCTTGGTTCCCCGGACGTCCAGAAGTCTGTGGGGACGTCTCTCCTAGATCCCAGACGTCCGATGGTCTCTCCGGACGTCTGGAGGTCACTCCCGCCGTCTGGTACAACTTCCAGACGTCGGATTCGCAAAGGATGACGAATCCGAACACCTGCGCACAGCCAACCCTCCTCCCTCAGTACGGTCAGTCGACAAAAAGAAGGAGAAAGCGGAACTCACCTTTCAGACGTCTGTATGATCTCACAGACGTCGACCTTGCCGTCTGGATATCAGTCCAGACGTCTGATTCTGGAGATTTTTCCAGAATCAGAACCTTGCTCGGCCTCCGCTCGCGACGCCGCCCGCGTCGCACCTCGCACGTCCGCTGCTCCGCCCGCAGCAGGTCCCTCTCCGCGACGCTCTGCGCCCCCTGCGCCCTCCGCCGGCCGGCCAAGCCGCTCCCGGCGAGCTCGCCCTCACGGCAGAGCCCCGCCCTCGCACGCCGCAGCTCCTCCGCGCCTACTGCGGCCGCCGCTGCCGCTGCGCCCTCGCGTCCGCTCGCTCTCGCGCACAGGCAGGAGAGAAGGAGGAAGATGGTGGAGACGGGAGGGGAGGCGCGCCCCCTCCCCCTTTTAACGCCGCGTGGAGAGGAGGGAGAGACGGTCGCAGTCGCCTGCAGCCGCAGAGAAGATGCGGGATCGCAGGTCTGCGCGCACAGGCGCGCAGACGAATATCCCGTGCGAGCATAACTGTTCTCCAGACGTCTGTAAACTATCCCGGACGTCTGGTCAGACGTCTGGATGTGATCCCAGACGTCTTTACAGACGTCTGGGCCACCTCCCAGACGTCTTAAAAGACGTCTGGGGCACGCGCTCGTTACACTTAGGTAGTGGAGTACCCAAAAGAGAGGAACCACTATACATTTTGTGTCCTTTGTTGTTTGAATTAATTGTGCAAATCTTTCTTATTATTACTAATATTGTGCTTGAGTGTTTGTGCGCATATCCTCTATTTAGATCCTACATTTATCACATATTTGGCTTACACTTAGAAGGTTATGTTTTAATCCACCAACTAAGTGTACATTATCAAAAGAGGTGGAAGAATTACCAATTGGACTAGTACCAATAATATGGCTCTTATAGTTGTTCTCAAATGTGACCGTACCACCGTTTTGGCAGAGAAGTTGCAGAAATAGGTCTTTGTTTGACAGTCATAGAGGGCATTTTGATGGGAAAAGAGTCGTAGTATAGCGCGCAATATGATCAAACAAAGAAATTATTTTCTAAAGATAACGATACTTTGAGTCCCGGTTGTTCGTCTCTGGGAGGCGTTTGTTTTACTTTTGAATTCAATCTTTTACCGTTCTACTTTATTTAGAATCGCATGTCGGTTCATGATTATCACGTATTTAAGTACGACATGCTTAGTTGCAAGAATATCAGGAATTAAAAACAGGTAACATTAATCACACAAAAGATATTGCAATGAGCTCACGGTGATTCTCAACACATAGACATATATATATATAGAAAATATATTTTTCATTCATTCATTTTGGAGAGGTGTTTGCAACAAGAACTGTAGAGGAAAGCTTGTACATGAATGTTTAGAAACTGTAAATCTAGCTATCAGAAAACGATCGCATACAAGAATCTACGGGGGGATTTTGCATGCATCATTGGGGGAGAATAAGGACTACACTACTAAGTAGTAAATAAAAGCAGTAAATGTAAAGAGCTAGCTACTAATCTATCAGAAGTGAGGGCATTCGAAGGTGGGCTCCGATGGCCTTGAGGTGGTAGAGAGGAGAATGAGGGGTGGCCAATGGAGCTTTGGTCGGCCCTTGGCGAGAGGTTGGAGGAGTTATCCAGCATCCTGGCATGGTGTCCTTCATGGTGGTGCTCAGCTCGTGGAGATGGAGTGGAGACGGTGGCGGCTAGCCTAAGTGGAGGTGGATGGAGCCAAGCAAGTATGGCCACCCCTTAGGTCTTTTTATAGACCTAAGGGAAGCTTTCTAGAGAATTATGGAATTCTCTAGAGAGGCCTATGGTGGGATCTCATGGGAGAGTGGGAGAGAGAGGGTGGATGGTGGTTTTTAGATCCACCAAATGGGGATCTAAAAATTGAATGGCTCTTGGTTACTAATTTTGGCAACCAAGGCAACAACACATGGTAGAGAGTTCTAGAGAACTCTAGGCTAGATATTTTCGTGTGGATGGTGTGTGTGGGTCGAAACTTAGGTGGTTAGGTTGATTAGGTTAGGTTCTAGTGGGTTTAGGTCAACATAGGTCTCAAATTAGGGTTATAAACCCTAATTCACTAAGGTAAAGTGCAATTAAACTCAATACAAGTTTAATTGGGTGTGTGGAAACTTAATTGAGAGTAAAACAACTCAATTAATTTAGGTCTAGGTCAATTGGACTCCCACTGAGTCCAACTGGATAGTGTGTGCTGAGATTACGGCTCAACTGGACTCAATGAGTCCAATTGAATAGGTTGATGGAATTGACTAAGATCCAAGTCAATTAGGTTTAGTGAGGACCTAATTAGGTCCTTAGGGAGGTCTAGAGGTGATGTACTAGGGTTAGGGCACCTTAATTTAGGTTTTTATGGGGTTAGAATTGGGTTTAGGGACCTAGAGATCCAAGATCAAGGCTTAAATCTCAAAATAGGAACTGGAGAGTAGTATCAGACGTCTAATAATAGTGTCAGACGTCTTATACTCAAAAATCAAAAGTTCAGACTTCAGTTCTGGACGTCCAATCTAAGTCAGGGGGAAATCTAGGTTCTGTTTTGGGTATTCTACAGAAATTGGACGCCTGACAAAGTGTCTGGATGTCCAATAACACTGTAGAAGTGGGTTTGAAGTGTGCGGGAGTTGGCTAAGGGTCCTAGACATCCTATAACTTATCTGGATGTCCAAATAAGTGTTGGAACTAGGGTTTTAGGGCCTCTTAGGGTGTTATGACCTAATTTAAGGGTAGCCAAGGCTTGGGGGAAGTCTCCAGGCTATCCTAGGGCTAGGATGGACCTAAGCTCTTCACATTTTACTGCTTTATTCCTACTTAATAGAATAACAAACCTTAACTCCCTTACATCATTATTCCTACATCTAATCTAAGTCTTCTGCTCCAGCTCTGCTGCAACACCCGTTATTCCTTATCTAGGTTTAGATCCTATTCCAAATCCAGCTCCTGATTAGCTTATTGCCTGCAATTGACATAATACACTTAATCAGCACATCATAACATTATTTTATGCATAGCTAAAGTAAAGCAGTAACGATGCAGATAATGCTTATGCATGCATGAATTACCCTAACTTATGCTAAGTCCTAGCCTAATTTAGGTCAATTAAGACCTATGATTGCTGCACAATCAGTCTTCCTCGCCGATCATGTGCTTTGAACATCCACTGTCCATGATCCATCTCCTCTCTTCTCATTCCTGTCTTGGTTTGGCTGATCTATAGAGTGGCTTCAATGTTCCATTGATTTGATGATATGTTTACTTCTTATAGTCTACTTGACCTACAAAACAGGATTTCAATAGTATTTTTGGTACCCATTTTTGTTTGGATCCACGGTGGTTAGATGCTGCCTGTTTAGGCAAGCTACCTTTCATTTTTTTTTGGCTAGAACTAGATGCTTCATGATCATTTTTAGGTATGTAGCCTAACCCAAATTTTGTGGTGCTCTGGGTTTGTGTTCCTAATAGCTTATGCAAGTTTTCACTTCCCTTAGTAAATTTAACCAGATCATTTAAGAAAATATCAGAATTTTCTTTTAATTTATCTACCTTTAGATTATCTATGTGTGATTTTAATGAGGTGATTTCATCAGATAATTCTTTATTTCGTTGAGTAAGCATATCTTTTTGTGCTCTTTCTTCCCCTAATGTTTTTGCTAGGTTTTTATTTTCTAATTTCAGTGACTTAGCTATGTCATGCATCTCAAAAAATGCTTCTAATAGTTCATCTTGTGAAAAAGGGGTTACCTCATCTTCTAGCGCCATTAGTCCTAGAAGGGATTCTTCTTCAGAGGTTTCTTCTTCTTCTAAACTTGGGTCTGATTCATCCCAAGTTGCTGTGAAGGCCTTTTTCTTTCCTTCCCTTCTGGGAAACTTCTATTTTTCTAACTCTTTCTTGAGAAATGGACAATCCTTCTTAATGTGTCCTTTTCTCTTGCAATTGTAGCAGATAATGGCTTTTGCTTTGGCCTCTTCTTTCTTCTTTCTACAGTTTCTTCTATTTTTGAGGAACTTTCTAAATTTTCTTGAGAGGAGGGTTATGTCTTCCTCTTCATCTTTGCTTAAGGAATCATCAGGCTGTTGATTGGCTTCAAGAGCTACAATTTTCTTCTTGACTCCTTCGTCTTCATGCTCCTTAATGTGTTGGAGTTGAACCTCGTAGGCCATAAGGCTTCCAATAAGATCGTCTAGTTTCAAGGTAGACAGATCTTTTGACTCTTGTATGGCTGTAGTCTTGGTCTCCCAATCACTGGTGAGCGATCAGAGAATCTTCCTCACCAAGGCTTCATTCTTGATCTCCTGGACTAGATTCCTTAGGGAGTTTATGATGTCCATGAATCTCATAAACATGTCTTTAATTGATTCTCCCTTTTTCATCCTGAAAAGCTCATAATTTTGTGTTAATAAATTTACTCTAGTTTCTTTTACCTTAGATGTCCCCTCGTGGGTGACTTCAAGGATGCTCCAGATCTCGTAGGCCGTCTTGCAAGCAGAGATGAGGTTGAATTATGCTCTAGAAAGCCCACAGAAGATTGCATTCATGGCTTTTGCATTATGCATTGCCATCTTCTTTTGATCTGGTGTTGTTGCCACTCCTTCCTTGATATCAGGACATGTGTACTTAAGGCAATGACATCCCACACCTCAAAATCCATCAACTCTAGGGAGATCTGCATCCTGGTCTTCCAATATCCACAGTTGGTTCCATCAAAGAGAGGAGGTCGAACTGCTGATTGCCCCTCAGCGTATGTGTCAACAGATGACTTTAACATCTTCTGGACAACCAGGCTTTGATACCAAGTGAGGGTTTGCCTGTGAATCGAACGTATACTAGAAGGGAGGGGTGAATAATATCGCCTTTTTCAAATAGTAAAATTAAAAATGAATTCACAATAAAGTTAAGCACAAGTTACACTTGAATTTAGAGTGGAAACCCAAACCGGGTGAAAACCACTACCTAAGCCACTCAGCTTAGGATTTTCCCGATTAGTCAATCCACTGTCATACCACTTGAACGAGGGTGGCACAACCTCTTTACAATTACTTCTCTTTTTATCCTGAAGAGAAGCAAAATAACAACAACACGGATCTTCCCAACACCTTGGGTTCCTTTATCAAAACAACAATGTTGAATAACAATAAATATATCTATGGAACCTCAATAAAAAATCAAACCAAAATTTCAACAGAGGTTTGAAATGATGTGCTTTGAATGACGTGAATAGAGAAGCATAGAAACACTTGAAAGAAGCACGAGAAGCTCTGATTTTTTTGAGGGTATTTATATTGAAAGTTAATTATTAAAAAGAGTTGCGTACGACCTCCATTTATACTGAAAAGTTGGTATGGAAAGAAAGTCAAATTGGTCGATCAATTAAGATATATTGGTCGATCAAAATTCTATTTGGTCGATCAATTAAGTTATTTGATCAATCACTAATTGGTCAATTAATTAGCTTGGTTGTACAATCAAAAGGATTTTAATCAACTTCCTAAAATGGGCTAGTTTGATCAATTAACTAAGTTGGTTGGTCCATCAATCAATTTTGGTTGATTAAGAGGAAGAATTGGTTGATCAATATCCTAAAAACTAAATTTGAAAGAAGCGTGAAAATACGTTTGAGTTTTATTTTTGAGGTTCCTTACAATAATATCTTAGACTCAAACAAAAGTAAAAGACACAAATCAGCAACCATCTGAACTTGATTCCAAAAGAGAAGCTTTGATCCGAGATGATCCTGAATATTAGTGTAGCAGTAAACATAATTTTGGTGTATCAAAATAGAGGTGCATACATACATCTCACCTCCTCACATCCCCATAAGATCCCTAATCTCTCCCTCTCCCTCTCTAGACTCTTTCTACAACTTTAGATTTAGGTCTCCTCCACTGCACACACCGTACAACATTCATCTTCCCCGACTCCGGCATGAGCTCCGGCGAGCTTGCACCAGCACCACAGTTCACCAACTTCATCCCACCACCACCAAAACATTCCTCCCATCTCAAAGGTCAAAAGCCCTCAACTTATTGAGAGCTTTGACCCTTGAAACTTTGAGTCGGACACACCCATCAAAACATGTCGTCGTGCCCACTGTCTAGCCATCCTAGTTCACAAAACACCTCAAGACCACCGCCATCGCAGTCGCTGTGCTCCAGCGACCCTTATGAGCATTCTAATTGGGGCATTTAACCCATGTTTCATGTTTTAGGTGTTTGCCAGCTCAAGCTACATTGCCGTTCATCGTCGCCTCCCTCCATCGCCATTTGACATTCTTTGGCCTCGATTCAATCTTCAACTGCTGCAGACCACTTCCAGGAAGCCATCTGGGCTTCGAATTAGAGAACGAGCACCCACAACAGTTACAATCGACGAGTGAACCCAACTGCAGCACACGCGAAGGGCAGCAGCTGAGATAGTTCCACATCAGGCAATGAGGAATTAATTTTTGATACTTATTGAGTTTCATGCATTGGCTTATCGCCTCAACACACAGGGTGAGGTCCCTCCTCACGCCTCGTGCACACCTAGCCCGTGCCCTATGCACGCGAGCCTGGTCCCCGATCCGATTACCCGATTACTACTTACCCAGTTCTGAAGAGAGAGAGAGAGAGAAGTGTTTTCAAGGGAAGGAGGGGGGATTTGCATTGTGCATATTTGCCTCGGAATTCGTGCCTACACTTAGGCAATTTCCAAGGTGGCTGGGCTTAATACTTAAGCCATTTGAGACTTGCTGAAGACGTCTGACTCATGAAAAATTGAGGAGAATTTGGCTGTATTGGAGGCATTTGAGAGTTCGTCTAGCAATTAATTGGTGGCTCCAACCACCATCTCTTTTTGGACATTGTCTCTCTCTTTACATTCTTTTTGACCATTGCTTTTGACATACATTTTGATATACATTGAATATATTTTATTGAGTTTTGGTTGAATATTGTGCTCATTGTTATATCATTTGTTATTGGTGATTTAAGTGTAATACTTGCTCCCAGTGAATGATCTTAGAACTCACATGTTTTTCAAGCAATTACAAATTTTAAATGTCAATTCGATTTTCATTACCATACTACAACGCGATACTCTCCTAAACTACGACAAATCTCAAAGCAACATTAGGTATTGATAAAATAATGTAATCAACTCCCTACGTTAGGCTACCACATTGCAAACAACATCCTGAATTTTCCAAAAATGTGGAAATATTACAGTATGCCCCTTATGGGTAAAAGTGGGCAAATTGTAGTTAAGCCCTCAGGTTTTTTGTATAATTACAAACAAGTGGTAAAACAATCATTCAATTTACTACAAGTGGCAGACATGTTTATATAATTACAATCATTCAACAAGTGGTAAACCTCTCTACTACAAGAGGTTTTGTAAAAATATCTACCAATTGGTTTTGGTATCTATAAATTATAAGTGATGACACCTTTAAGCACATTATCTCTAAGAAATGACATCGAACATCTATGTGCTTAGTACTTGAATGATGTACCTGATTCTTGGATAAATTAATTACGTTAGTGCTATCACATAGAATTTTAGATTGCACAAAACTTAATCCAAAATCGGACAGGGTTTGTTTCATCCAAATGACCTCAGAGCAGGCGAGTAAAGCAGAAACAGATCCTGCTTTGGTTGTGGAAAGTGAAACACATGTCTATTTCTTAGAGAACCAAGATACCAAGAATTCTCCAATGAAATGACAAGTATCGCTTGTGCTCTTTCGGTCTGTCCGACTCTCTACATAATCTGCATCACTATAAGACAATAAGTCTAAAGTCTGTGCTTTAGGATAGTAGAGACCAAGATCTCTCATGCTATTTAGAGGTATCTAAATATTCTTTTTACTACGTTTAAATGAGCTTCCTTGGGTTCGGACTAAAATCTTGCACATAAACATGTAACAGAAAGAATATTAGGTGTAGAGGTTGTAAGGCATAATATTAAGCATATCATACCCTGATATTTCTTTTCATCTACTTTCTTGCCGGATAAGTCTTCACCAAGGGAAGCAAAATGGAGCAATTGGAGTCCCTTTTCCTTTTACATCTTCAAAGTCAAGCTTCTTGAGTATTTCAAGAACATACTTAGTTTGACTAATGTAAATTCCTGTGTCCAATTGTTGGATTTGGAGGCCTAAGAAGAACTTGAGTTCACTTATCATACTCATTTCAAACTCAGTCTTTATAGTCTCACTAAAACTCTGACACAGGGACTCTTTGGTTAATCCAAATATGATATCGTCGACATATATCTGGACCAACAGGATGTCATTTCCTTTTTCCTTTACAAAAAGAGTTGAGTCAACAACTCCAATTCGATGTCCATGCTGGAGAAGGAAGGACCTGAGTCAATCAAACCAGGCCCTAGGAACTTCTTTAAGTCCATATAACACCTTGTTGAGCTTGAATACATGCTCTGGGTGTGTTGGGTCCTCAAACTCGGGAGGCTGATGGACACAAACTTATTCCTTAATATAACCATTAAGAAATGCGCTCTTAGCATCCATTTGATATAACTTGAAGCCCTTTGCACTTGCAAAGGCAAGTAGCATCTGAATGGACTCTAAGCAGGCAACAAGAGCAAATGTCTCATCAAAATTAATTCCCTCTTGTTGATTGTAGCCTTGAGCTACGAGTCTGGCCTTATTCTTTTTCACTGCACCAGATTCATCCAATTTATTTCGGAACACCCACTTGGTTCCAATAATGGAATTACCCTTAGGAGTGGGTACCAAGTCCCATACATTGTTCCTTATAGATTGGAGTAGCTCCTCCTACATGGCTACAACCCAAGACTGATCCTTTAATGCCTCATCAATTTTCTTAGGTTCAAGTTGAGATACAAAGGCATTAAGGATAAGGCTAGGCCTTAATTGAGACCAGGTTTTTACACCTTGTTCAATATCACCAATGATTTGATCTTAAGGGTGATCCTTGTGGTATACCAATTCTTTTGGAAGATCATGTACATTTCATGTATCTTACATTTTTGACACATCCTCATCATTAGACTCTACTTGATTGGGTTCAGGTTCTCCTAAGTTTGTTTCATCGAATGAAACATGCAGGGATTATTCAATTATTAGAGACCTTTTCTTAAAAACTCGATAAGCTTTGCTTTAGTTTGAGTAGTCAATAAAGATGCCTTCATCTCCTTTAGCATTAAACTTATTAAGTTGATCTTGGGTGTTTAACAAATAACACCGACTTCCAAGCACCCTAAAATAGGAAACACTAGGAGACTTCTTGTAATATAGCTCATATGGAGTTTTCTTGATAATAGGCCTTAGAAGAGTTCGATTAAGAACATAGCAGGCCATCTTAACGGCTTCAGCCTAGAAGTACTTTTAAAGCCCATACTCCAAGAGCAATGTTCGAGTGCATTCTTGTAGAGTGTGATTCTTGTGCTTTACAACACCATTTTAAGATGGTGACTAAGGGAATGAGAATTCATGGGTGATGCTAGAATCGACACAAAAACTTGAAAACTTCCCATTTTCAAATTCACCCTCATGATCGGTCTTAAGTCTAAGAATGGAAAATGGTTTTTCCTTTTGAAGTCTTCGAGCAAGACTTAGGAAGGAGTCAAATAAGTCATCCTTATGTTTCAAGAAGATGACCCAAGTGAATCTTGAGAAGTCATCAAGGATAACTAGGCAAAATTTTGATCTGTTTAGGCTCTCAAATCGCATTGGCCCATATAGATTAAGGTGTAGTAATTCTAAAGGACGCATGGTTGAAACTATGTCTTTTAATTTAAAAGAGGCTCTGTGCATTTTTCTGAGTTAATAAGATTTGCACAATGCATTCTTTTTATAAGTTAGTTTGGGTAAGTTCCTTACTAACTCATTTTTGGCTAATTTATTTAAGTGTTTGTGATTGATGTGACCTAGCCTATGGTGCCACAGGTCCACTTCAACATGAGTGGTAAGCAAACATTTTACAAATTTCTCTTGTGAAAAATGAAGAGCATAGATATTTTCATATCTAAAACCTTCAATTAAAATAGTATTAGATCCTTCTTTTAATATTTTAAATTCAATTAAAAAAGTATTACATCATTCTTTTAATATTTTAAATTCAGCTTTTGTAAACAATTGTTACAACCCGACTCCCGAATCCTTACAGGACCCGAGACCGGCTCGACTCGACTAATCCCAAGACCCAGTTGTCCAAAGAGAAAGTAACCAAAAAGCAGGAAAGTAAACCACATTCACTATGCTAAGCAACTAACAGTAAAAAGGTACAGCAGTAAAGAAGTAAAAACTGCTACAGTACATACCACCACAACAGTAGAAAAGTAACCAGGTACAGGAATATAAAGTACAAAACGTAAAAGTATAGAATATAAAGGTACAAGAGTTTAACTCACTACTACAAGGAGTACAACAACAGAAACTACAGCTACTTGGCTCTACTAGGCCTAGCACCCTCCGCAGCCGTAGACTCGGGCTACTCAACCCCTCACCTTAAAAGGGGTTATGAGTACACAAAGTCAGCGAACGCTGAGTAGAGTGGCAACCAACTAACTAAAGCAATAAAAGTGGATAGGTAGCTGTTGTTTTCTAATTACATTATTTCATAAATTATTCCTTTTCACCCATTGGTTTATTTATCAGATCTCTTTCTTGATCTCGAATGTTCCTCGTGGGAACGATCTTGATTGCAGTCTTTTCCGAAGAGTAGAAGGCACACTTGGTGCTCTCTTGGTCAGGAGAGTCTCCCGTGGTGATCCTACACCCAATCAACCACCCCAAAGTCACGGACAGAAGTAACGGTGACTACAGCACGTGCGATAAGAGCACGGGTAGCTACCCCGCACTAGCACGCGGTCAGTCATTTCCTCTAACGGGTGCGCCCAAAGTATAGCACGGAACAGTATATGGCCTAGCCCTCTCAGTAACAGGGGTCTAGCTCCTAAGAACCAAATAGGGGTCTCGCCCCTCCACAGTCCACGCACCCTTGCCTGACTACCCTGGTTTACCCAGTAGGCCTAACAAGTCGGTGTAGGGCGGCTAGCTAAACCTCGGGTCCCGTGGGGTGGCTAGCTCTCTCCCTACAGTAGTAGCTCACCCCGGTATAGTTTACACGAGGGCCACAAAGTCGGTGAAAAGTGGCCAAACCCACACCAGGTCTCAACCCGAAGGCAGCAAGCACCCCTCTACACTAAGAGGTAACATGCGCTCCCCTTGGTACCAATTACTCAAGGGCCAGCACACTTCCCAACACATTTCCAAATCCGTTCCATTTATTTCCAGGAGCTCAACTCCTATTCCCCCATGGGGTTCATGCTCATATTCCTCATGCCATTCCATACCAGGTTTCATCATTTCTATTTCCATTCTTAGGTTATGCACATGTAGCTTGTATTGCTATTGTTCACATTTCCATATTCACAAAAGAACATTCAGAACAGTATAGAAAACCTTCTATCAAGTAGAGGAACTCATAAGGAACATGTCAGTATCTTATTTGCATAAAACAGACCCTAAATAGGTCAAAAATAGGGTTTCTGACTCAAATCAGACATCTGGAACAACTTCCAGATGTCTTAAAAGTGTCCAGTATCATACCTCAAGCTCTACGCCAATCCTCAGACATCCAGGAACTCTTCTGGACCATCTAGACCCAGCTCCAGATGTCCGACCACCTCTACGGACGTTTGGAAGTGCTTCCAGTCATCTGGTAAGCTCCCTAAACATCTGAAATGCGTGGGCGGGCGTGCCTCGTGCCTTCCCAAAGCAAAACTTACGCGAAATCCACCAAATATTCTCAAAAAGGGCATGCAAAGTGCTCCTACGGAGCAGCCTGCATGGCTGTATCTGCAAAGGGAACGTACCTTTACGAAACTCTCACCTCAGACGTTTGGAACCGCCTCCAGACGTCTGCTCCATCATCTGGACATCGCTCCAGACGTATGATTCTGGGAAAAACCCAGAACCAGAACCTGCTTCCGCTCTCTCACGCCGCGCATGGCCGCGCTGCGCCCCCCCTCTCCTGTAGCTCCGGCTGCAGCATTGTCAGGGAAGACCTCTTCGACGCACTCCTCCTCCTCACGCACGTGCCGCTCCGACCGTGCACACACCGGTGAGCTCCCACGCGAGCTCGCAAGCTTGCTCTCCTCCTCCTCTCCTTACGTCGCCCCTCCTCGACATCGCTCTCGCGCTCTCGCACGCGCTGGCTCTCTCGCGCTCTCGCACGCGCTGGCTCTCTCGCTGGAGTGGAGAAGAAGAGGGGAAGGTGGCTGGTGTGTGGAGAACGAGAGAGGGGGAGGGGTTTTATAAGGTTGAGGGTTTAGGGTTTGCTGGAGGTGGGGAGAGAGAGAAGAAGGGGAGGAAAAATGAGAGTACTGTCTGTGCGTAGCCCGCACGCAAATGCGTGCTCGTACTCAAAATTTTTTATTTCCAGACGGCTGGGAAGGTGTCCAGACATCTGACCCACAGTCCAGACATCTTAAAAGGCTCAAACAGCACGGGTCTTAACATCATAACAAACTTAAAGGAAGTTTCATCCCTGAAACTTGAGCTTGCTAGGGTGCAGAAAAAGAACAGTTTGCACATAACAAACTTAAAGAGGACTGAAGCCGGTCCAAAAAGACATACCCTCAAAAAGCTCCGGGTACCGCTCTCGCATCGCCACTCAGACTCCCAGGTAGTTTCCTCGTACCTTTGGCTCCTCCACAAGACCTTCATCAGAGGTACCTGCTTCCGTCTCAAACTCCAGACGGCTCTGTCTAGTATCTGTACAGGTCGCTCGAGGCACGTCAGGTCGTCACCCACCTCGACACTCTCGTGGCTCAGAACGTGACTAGGATCGGCGACGTACTTCCTGAGGTTGGACACGTGGAACACATCGTGCACACCAGAAAGCTGGGGAGGAAGGGCAAGCCTGTTAGCAACGGGACCTCAAATGGCCCCATAAACCTCGATGCGAGCTTCCCTTTCACCCAAAAATGCTGCAAGCCCTTTATGGGCAAAACGCGAAGAAAGACGTGATCCCCAACCTCGAACTGCACCTCTCTGTGCTTCCGGTCGGCATAACTCTTCTGTTTGCTCCTGACAGTGTGAAGTCATCTATGTATTTTCTCTACCACCTCCTGACTCTACCGGATCAGCCGGGGACCAACCTCCCACTTGGTCCCCACCTCAACCCAACACAAGGGCGCAGTACACCTTCGTCCGTACAGAGCCTCGTATGGTGCCATGCCGATACTCGAATGATAGCTGTTATTATATGCAAACTCTGCCAGGGGTAAGTGCTCCTCCCAAGAACCCCTCCAGTCCAGTACACAGGCACGCAAAAGGTCCTCAAGTGTCTATGTCATGCGCACTGACTGTCCGTCCGTCTGAGGGTGGTACGCCGTGCTAACCTCAACTGTGTCCCCAAAGCCTACTAAAACTCAACCCAAAATTGGGATGTAAAACGAGTATCTCGGTCGGATACAATCTCACGCGGTACTCCATGCAGATGTAATACGTCATGAATATACCTCTCTGCCAACTATGCTGGTCCCAAGGTGACTCGGATCGGCAAGAAATGTGTCATCTTCGTCAATCTATCTATAATCACCCAGATTGCGTCGTGTCCTCACTGGGTAACGGGCAAGCCCACCACCAAGTCCATGGTGATGCTCTCCCACTTCCACTCTAGCATTGGAAGTGGCTGCAATGGCCCTGCAGGCCTTGATGAGAGCCTCATCAAAAACCCTAACTAGCACAATTTAATTTAAATAAGTGTAAAGAAGCTCCTACAAAACCTAAAGAGAGGCTTAACTCAGAGAATTCTGAGTTAAAGAATAAGACAAACCATAAGGGGTAAAACTGCAATTTCACCAATGCAATGCGCAAACATGGTAATTAAGGGTCTAAACAAAGGTCAGATGAGCTTAATAAGGAGGGAAGTGGGATGTTCTGATCTGAAAAGGGTTAGAGCAACTTCTAGGAATTAAATGACATTCTATAACCCTAAAACAAACCCACTTTAATTTACGAGGTTTGAGGTAGGATAAACATCAAATAAACCCTCTAAAATTCATGAAAAAATATTCCCTAGGGTTTAGAACCTTCAATTTGGCCTTTGCAACCTATTTTGACCTAAAATGAGAACCATGCCCAATTTATGACTTAATTTGGATTTTTATGCAAATTGATCGATCAAACATGGTCTAACTTAAAATCAAATTTCACCATTAAAATACTTAGGTTCAAATTAGGCTAGTATAAAAATTTGGGCTTAAGAAAAGACCATCTTGACCGACCTTACAAATTGGTCCTCTTGAATTACTTTTTGACCCTTATCTTTTGAAACCCTTGCAAATGGCCCCCTATCTTTCTCATCATTCTTTGCAGAATGGTCCTCCCTGCCATTTCTGAGCAGCGCCATACCTCCGGCGACCTTGCGCGGAGGTTGGCGCCACGCAGGGCATGGCACTCGTTCTTAGGAACAAGCGGGAGGTTTCCTACGTCATCCTCTGTCGTAGGGACCCTCCCCTGACCCCTGCAACCGACCATGCTTCTCGTGCGAACGCATGAAAGGCATGGGTCTCCTTCTCCGACCATCTCTGGCGTGCTCTACACGTCTTTCCCTCGGGCCGCTCTCCTCGCCAGCGCCTTTATAAGGAGCGACAGGGGCGTCCGACCAAGGAAAGCTAGTTTTGGCCGAGAAAAACCTCGATTTCGTCTCTCCCCTCTCCGGTCAGACAGCCCAAGCTTTCGACGATCTTTCCTCCTCCTCCTCGTCCCTCTTCTGCCATACCTGTAGCAGAGCCCACTCTGCCCTGTCTTCCCACGCCAGGTCGCACCAGCTGGCGTCTCTGGGTCCCCTCCTCGTCGCTATTACTCCTCCTCTGGGCACCTTGGTCCCCAGCTCCGGCAGGCACGAGCCAGACGTCTTCCTCTCCGTCTTCATTGACTAAGTAGGTAGGAACCTTCCCCTTACCCTCCTCTCACTTTTCCCTTATTCAATTAGCATTTTAGACCCCTCGACTACCACTACCACCCCCATCTGCTTCACCTCCAGTCGCCATCTCCGGCGAGGTCGCTCCACCTCCACGGGCCATTTCACCCCTCGCTGACAAGCCCAGAAGCTCCCCCTCACTCCACTCAAGCGTTTCCCCCACTCCATTCACCGCCCTTCACCTCCCGACCACCCCCCGAACACACCCACTTCCGCACACACAGTCTACCCTAGGCACACGAACATAGGTGCTCTTGCGCCTCGCCGACCCTCGCATTGCCTTTGCCACACTCCGACGAAGCTCCCTATGTTGTCTAACATGGCCGGGAGGTCGTCTTCGTGATTTTAGGGTTCAACCTCCTTGCCACCATTGACGAGTTGTTGGAGCTTCTTCGCAGGCAACTCCAGGTCTGCTCCTCTCCAAGTGTGAGCTCCAGGTGACGCGGGGCAAGCCAGTGAAGGTGCCCAGGTTCTCGATTGGGAGCGCTAAACCTTCGCTGCTGCCCAAATCAACGGCTGCTTCTCGCCTGCGGGCATGCGGAGCAGAGGTGGGACTTTAGTCCCACCTCGGAAGTGTGTGGCCTCTCACCCACACTTAAATTGAAAAAGTGACATTAGCCGTTTGCCTCCAGTCACACAGGGATGAGGTCCCTCACCTAGTCACGCGCCTCATCCGCGGCACTGCCCACGCGAACTCGGTGACCCGACCCGACTATCCTGCCTATGCACTCCTCGCGCACCACCCACGCCGGTGCACCTGGACCCGGGCGCGCAACCCGACCCGATTACCCGGCTCTGGGAGAGCTTCCCAAAGAGAGATCTAGAGAGAAAGAGACACGGGGAAGGGGTAGGGGTAGGTTTTGCACTGATCTGTGTATGTGTGCACAGGATAGAAGGAAGAAGCAGGCGAAGAAGAAGAAGAAAGGAAGGAAAGGAGTCGAAGGAAGAAAAGAGGAGCTGCACTGTAGCAAATGCACAGTTAAGCCGTCTGAGCGCCAAGTCAGACGTTGGAGGGTCAGCAGCCAGAGCAAAGAAAAACTGCAGCTGCTGAAGAAGAAGAAAGAAGATGCAGAGAAGAAAAAGAAGAAGACAGGAGAGAAAGAAAGAGAAAGAGGAACCACAGAAGCAGAGAAGAAGAAAAGAAGAAAGAAGAAAACCAGAGATGACGAAAGAAGGAAGACTTAGCAGCTGAAGGAAATCAGAGAGAATGCAGAAGCCTCTGCAGCCGCAAGGAAGAAGAGAAGAAAATCAGAGAGGAAGAAAGGAGAAAGAGAAATAGGAACCACAGAAGTAGAGAAGAAGAAAGAAAAAGAAGAAGACATGAAGAAGCAAAGAAGAATACAGGAATAAGAAAAGAAAGAAGAGAAATCAAAGAAGAAGACAGAAAGAGAAGAAGAAAAAGCCAATTCTTTCTCTCTCTCTTAATTTTTGTAAAACCTTATATTGAGAATTTATAGGCTTCTAGAATTATATTTGCTCCCTGAGTTCGACCTCGGGAAACTTGTCATTCTGAGTAATAAATTGTATTAAACTGGTAACTGTTTTGTTATATACCACAACGATTATAATAACTATACAGACAAACGCAAAGCCAGTTTTTGGCGCCGTTGCCGGGGAGCAACGGCTATTCTAGAAGCTATTAATTCACAATTTTTGAGTCTCTATTGATCTCTTCTCTTTTGTTGTGCAGGCACAGGAAATTAAGAGGACAAGTAGCCTCACAACAACCACACCTAGGACAGGTAATTTTCTATCCTCTCATTCTAACCCCTAAATTCTAAAGAGGGAGAAAAAGAAAGAAAAAGCAATTTAGGCATAACTTGTCTTCCATACTTAGTAAATCATCAAAACTGCCTGTTTTCAATTTCAACACAGTATATCTCTACATCCATTAAGGGTATTTAGGGCTAACACCTTCTTGCTTGAGCCCTAATTACCCAATCTAAAGAAAGCTAACTGGATCAAGTAGAGCTAATATAAGATTCAAAATTAGGGTTTTAGAGACACACTTTCTAAGCAAGAATTGAGAATTCCCAAAAGAAGTGTGCCCAAGCCATTGTTTGAAAGCACCTATTTAGAGAAACCCTAAGAAATTTGGCTCTTAAAAAACACTTGAACCCTAAAAGACAAAGACCTAATAAGCTCTCAAAGGAACTAGTAGGTGAAGTTGACCCCTTGGGTCAACCAACCTTAAACTTAGGTCACTCTTTACACACAAAAGGCTAAAGTTCAAGTGAAAACCTAAGCACCTTGATCCTAACTAAAAAAGGGTAGACTTAAGAGGTCAAGGTCCCCATTCTGGTCTACCTGGAATCTCAGTGACAAGAGATGTCAGGTGGGGGAAACCCTGTAACTCGTGGGGGCGCTCTACTGTGTAGGGGTCTTCGCGGGACTCACCCTCTCTGGCTGCCCAGGTAATTCTCAGTTGGACGATCTTTTGATCAAGGGTTCCATCTTCCCCGAACCTCTATAGTCACCCAGCATTCTGGGTGTCTTGATTGGGTCCAGCATCTGCTAAACTCATCCTCTCCATCAGTGTATGTTTGGTAGGAGGTCCTTGAAACCTCCTTTAGAAACTCACTCTCCTCGAGGCCGAGCCTCGGTGCCCTTGTTTGTGCAACCAACACTTCACATAGACCTCTCCTCCGACTCCGAACCCAACTCACCTTCTTCTTCCATAATGGCTCAACCAGTTGAGGAAGAGAACAATCTGGAGCACCAGCTCCAGTGACTCAATGACCTCTTCCAGAACTTCATGCACCCACCACAGCGTCCCATGATGCAAGATCATTATAATCCTGCTGCGGCGGCTATTAAGCGTCGAGTCATAATCCCGACTAGAGGACCTGATTCTGAACTAAAGCCCAACATGATTCATGCCATACCTAAATTTCATGGGCTTAATTCTGAAGACCCCTTCCAGCACATTAAACAGCTAAAGCATCTGGCCCAAACTTTTGGGTCAAATGCACAAAATCGGGATATTCTCCTCATAAAGATGTTCTCCTTCGGACAAGGCCACCCATTAGTACCAAACACAGACCCGGCCGATCAACAATTGGGAGGAACTTCAATCTGAGTTCTTGAAGAAGTTCTTTCCCGTTGGTCGGACCAATGCCTTGCGCCATCAGATTACCCACTTCACGCAACAAACAGGAGAACCTCTCTAGGAGGCATGGGATCGCTTTCAGGATCTCATGAGGAAGTGCCCCCATCACGGAGTTCCTAAATGGGAACAAGTCCAGTCTTTTTACCAGGGACTCCATGAAGATATTAGGCTTTTCATCAATGCAACTTGAGGAGGGAATATCATGGATCAGCAAGAGGACACCATGTGGGAGAGTTTCGAAAATATGTGCGAGAACTCCATCAATAATGACTCCATGGGATTATTCGACAGGATGAATACCCGCGCATCAACGAACCTTAGGGGAGCACACGAGATGCAGGGCCTATCTGCATCAGTCGATCTGGAATTAATGGCCAGTCGATTGGATAAGGTCTCTATTATTGAGAAGAAGGTGGATGAGCTGACTCAGCATTTGCAGCGAGCCACCTCTACGCATAATTCCTTTGCACAGCCTCCTTCCACACGGGAGATTGTGCAAAATATTCTCCATCGACCTCCTGGGATGGATCTGTATCCACCCCCATCTGATTCTCGGATCGGAGGATCCTCCGACCCCTTCTATACTAGCCGGGGGAATTCCACTCCCCCATTCTCTGACTCTTCAGAGGTTCCTCAGACCTGAGAGGACCTCAACACCATCCAGAATGATCCATTTTCCAATAGCTACAATCCTGGATGGCGAAACCATCCCAACTTCCAGTGGACGGGAAATTCCCAAACTCAAAGACCACCCTTTCAGCCCCGTCTACAACCACCTCATCCTTACCAGCTGCCTCAACCTCGGCCCAACCCAACTTATCCATCATGGCCAAACCATGACCAAATGTCCCTCATCCTTCAGACTCTGGCTGACATTCAGAGAACGAATGCGGCTATTCAGAAGCAACACAAGGATGAAATCATAGAGGTTTGAAACCAACTGGCCTAGTTGGCAAATTCTCGCCAACCAGGCACACTTCCTTCTCAACCTCTTCCTAACCCTAATAACGTGCCGACCCAGCGGCGCGTTATGAACCCAAACCCGGGCCAAGCACACATGATTTATCAGGCCCCCTCTGTTCCTTCACCTGACGGGATGGAGGCTTCAACTTCTTATGCGAGTTATCAGCAGCAACCCATCCTATCGAACCCTAACCAGAACCAAGCAGGACTAAATTCTGTGACCACCCGCAGTGGTAAGGAAACCCAAGATCCACCTTATCCAGACCACTCCAAGCCTGGTAGTGACCCAAAACCTCAGACAGTAATCCAGGACGTTCCTATCCCTGTCCCAGATCAAAGACCTGGACCTATCCTAGAAGAACTAACCAAGGTTCCATTTCCCGAGGCCTTGACCAAGGGAAAGAAGACAACCAAACCCGTGGCTCCTGAGGAGGACCTGGTCAAGCTCTTTGAGCAGGTCCAAATAAACATCCCCTTGATGGATGCGATTCGCCACGTACCGGCTTACGCACGATTCTTGAAGAATGTATGTACACCTCAGCATAAGCCGCGAACCAAGAGTGGGAGTCTAATTGTACTGTCAGAGCAAGCCAACTCTGTAATCCTAAGCAGACTCCCACCCAAGGCAAAAGACCTAGGTACTCCCCTGATTTCATGCAAAATAGGTGAAACCCAGTTCGACAGAGCATTGCTAGACTTGGGTGCTTCCATAAATCTGATACCCACATCCTTACTTAACCACCTAGAAGAATCTGAGCTAAAACCGACTGAGGTGACACTCCAGCTAGCAGATCGATCTATAAAGTCACCTAAAGGGATTCTTGAGGATGTTATTGTAAGAGTGCGGGATTTCTATTTCCCTGTAGACTTCATAGTCTTAGACATGGACGCACCTGAAAACCCTAAGGATACACCGATCATTCTAGGGAGACCTTTCCTGGCCACTGCTAGAGCCAACATCAGTTGTGAGGAGGGCCATATAGAACTGAAATTTGTGAATCAAACCCTCAAAATTGATATCTTTAAGGCCTAACAAGGAATCAATTGCAGTGTCATTGAACAAATCTGTGATATTAGAGCTTTGGTTGATAAAACACAATTTGTAAATAACCTGATTATGCCCCATCAACCACCAAAACATCTTGAACCACAATTAGAAGAGTCAGACCCTGATTCAGACAAATCCATAACTCTTATCCTTGAACCTCACATTCACTCTGAACCACCCTGCTGCTGCTGATAACCCCATTCTTGAACTAAAACCCCTTCCCGACCATTTGAAATACATCTTTTTGGGTTCTAATCAGACTTTTCCTATGATTATAAATTCCAAGCTCACTCCTGATCAGGAATCCCGTCTGATTACTATTCTCCAGCAACATTGCAGAGCCATCGGTTGGACTCTCGATGACTTGCCTGGAATAAGTCCCTCTTATTGCACACACCGTATTTATTCTGAAGAGGGCGCACGACCTTCCCGTGAGATGCAGAAACGTTTGAATCCCAATCTGTAGGAGGTCGTGAAAAAGGAGATCATTAAGTGGTTAGATGCAGGGATCATCTACCTGATCTCCGACAGTCGTTAGGTGAGCCCAATTCAGGTCGTGCCTAAAAAGGCAGGGCTCACCACCATTACGACTGAAACTGGAGAGATCATACCTACCCGAATAGCCAACTCATTGAGAGTTTGCATAGATTACCGAAGACTCAATTCCTCCACGAAGAAGGATCATTTCCCACTACCTTTCATTGATCAGATTCTCGAGAAATTAGCGAGAAATCGATTCTTTTGCTTTCTTGACGGGTACTCCGGTTATAACCAAGTAGCTATTCATCCTGAGGACCAAGAGAAGACCACGTTCACCTACCCCTTCGGGACGTACGCATTCCAAAGGATGCCTTTCGATCTCTGCAATGTACCCACGACTTTTCAACGGTGCATGCTTGTCATATTCTCTAATATGGTAGGTGATTATCTGGAAGTCTTCATGGATGCCTTCTCAGTTTTCGGGGCATCATTTGATGATTGCCTCCAGCACTTGGTTCATATACTTAGGTGTTACATCGATGTTAATTTGGTTCTTTCCTAGGAAAAGAGCCACTTTATGGTGCCTGAGGGGATCATCCTAGGACATCTAATTTCTGAGAAAGGAATCCAAGTGGATTGAGCCAAGGTTGATCTAATTTCTCGGCTTCCTATGCCTAGCTCGATTAGGGACATTCGTTCTTTTCTAAGGCATGTCAGTTTTTACCGTCGTTTCATTCCTGATTTTTCAAAAATCGTGCGCCCTCTGACTACTCTTCTCTCTAAGGATGTACCCTTTGAGATCTCCAAGGAATGCACTCAAGCCTTTGAGAACCTTCGTGACCGAGTCACCTAGGCCCCGATCCTACAATCCCCTGATTGGTCTCAACCCTTTGAGCTCATGTGCGATGCATCTGATTTAGCTGTAGGAGCGGTTCTGGGGCAGAAAGTTGACGGGAAACCCGTGGTCATCTACTACGCTAGCAAGACACTTGACAAGGCTCAGCGCAATTATACAGTTACGGAGAAAGAGCTGCTTGCCATAGTATTTGCCCTTGAAAATTTTCAATCTTATCTCCTGGGTTCCCACGTCATCATCTACTCGAATCATACAAATGTGAGGCATCTCCTTTCCAAGAAGGACGTGAAGTCCCGACTAATCCGATGGATCTTGCTGTTGCAAGAATTCGACCTCAAGATTCGCGATAAGGCGGGAAGACAAAACATGGTAGGTAACCATTTGTCTCGCCTTCCTTCTAAGATCATCAACCCTTTTGGACCCATCACGGAGCATTTCCCTGATGAGCACCTACTGACTATTGGTACTAGACTTCCATGGTTTGCTAATATAGTAAACTACTTGGCATCTCATCAGATCCCGTCTGATTGGCCGAAGGCCAAGAAAGACAAATTGCGCTCTGATGCCAAGTACTACATTTGGGAAGATCCGTACCTCTTCCTTATAGGTGCTGACCAAATCATCCAACGATGTGTCCCGGAAGGTAAAATCAATGATATTCTCTCCTTCTGCCATGACCAGGCATGTGGTGGCCACTTCTCTGGGCACAAAACCGCATCAAAAATCCTCCAGTGTGGCTTTTATTGGCCCACTTTATTCAAGGACGCATACAATCACTGCAAGGAATCCAGTCGTTGCCAAACTTTGGGTAACATGAGCCATCGCGACATGATGCCTTTGCAACCGATTCTCGTATGCGAAATCTTCGATATTTGGGGGATTCATTTTATGGGCCCCTTTCCTATTTCGGATGGCTTCGAGTACATCCTGCTGGCTGTGGACTTCGTGTCCAAATGGATCGAAGCCATACCGGCCCGAACCTGTGATCATAAAATCGTTATCAAATTCATTCATCACAATATCTTCTCACAATTCGGGATTCCTCGTGCAATCATCTCTGACGGGGGGACCCATTTTACGAATGCTCAGTTCAGGTCACTGACGACCAAATACGGGGTGTCTCACCGAATCTCCACTCCTTATCACCCCAGACTAATGGTCTAGCTGAGCTATCAAATCGGGAGATCAAGAAAATCCTACAGGTCACTGTGCGGCCTGATAGGAAGGACTGGTCATCCCAACTTCCGAAAGCTTTGTGGGCTTATAGGACCACCCACAAAACCCAATTAGGCATGTCTCCTTTTAGGCTGGTGTACGGAAAGGCATGTCACCTTCCCGTCGAACTGGAGCACAAAGCCTATTGGGCAGTACGAAGCTGTAATTTAGATCTTTCTAAGGCTGGAACCCACAGAAAGCTTCAAATAAGCGAGGTCGATGAATTACGCCTTGATGCGTACGAGAACTCGCGAATCTACAAAGAGTGGGTTAAAACCTTCCATCACAAGCACATATCTAGAAAGATCTTTCATCCTGGTCAGAAGGCCCTACTCTTTGATGCCCGACTAAAACTCTTCCCTAGGAAACTGCTATCTAAGTGGGTCGGACCATACCTTGTCCAACAAGTTTTTGGAAATGGAGCCGTAGAAATCAGTCTACTCAACCATGATTCTGAACCTTTCATCGTGAACGGTCAGAGACTCAAACCGTTCATTGATGTAACCCCTACAGATTTGGCTGAATCATCATTTATCCTCCATTTTCCCTGAGCATATTGCACCCAGCCGATGGCGTAAAACTCAGCGCTCAACGGGAGGCAGCCAGTCATTCTTTTTTAAAAAAAAAAAACCCGAAACCTTTTCTGACACCTCTTCGCACTTGAGGTTCACCCTTTAGGACAGCCGACTACAACTCAGGTGCTTACATCTGAGATTAGAAATCATCCGCAATAGTCACCCCGACCCATTCACTCATCAAAACATCTGTCCTAATGTATGAACTAAGTTAAATAAAAACCCTCCTAAGTTACAATGAGGATATTGCAAATCTTAGGCATGGGGGGGGCATGAAAGTGCAAAACTCACAAGAAAAGGTTTAAACAAAAAAATTCACATATGCCAAAAACACCATAAAAAAAATGAGAGGAGGAAAGAAATTTTTTGAACTCTACAAAGAAGGAAGAGAAAAAGAACAAAATGATAAAAAGGAGCACAAAATGAAAGAAAAGAGATAGTCATTGGTAAGAAATTAAGGAGTTAACCTAAGTTCTAGACCTCATTCAAGAAAAGAAATGAAAAGTGCACAGTGAGATTAGTAAGAACGCAAACCTTAGGCATTCTTGGATAGACTCTTAGTACCCATTAAGATCTAGACATTCCTCAAGAGGTTGAGGAAAATGAAAAGCTTAAGTATTAGGTCCAAGGCTTAGGGAGTATTTGGCCTCGTTAACTAACTTTTGGTTTATGGGACTCAGTAACCTAAGCACCCTAACTTCACACACAGCCTGGTTCAGTAAGCATAAAAATCAAAATCACGCAGAAGCGTTGCAAAAATTCTGAAAATGACACCTAGAGTAGGAGCGGCCGATCAACACAAGTTGATTTGGACAAGTTCCCAGCGCGGAGAGGTGGGAAATTCCCCTCGAAGATGCGTAACAAAATATCATCTCCTTGGTGCTTGTCTCTTGGGATATTTACATATCCTACTAGGGGCATGTAAGCACTCTACTGGTTCAGATTCCATGGATGGCATTATCACGAAATGTCAATTGCCAGGGTCTGAATTCGGCCATGGAACACCATGGACGGGATTATCTCGAAATCTCGAAAGCCAGGGTTCTGAGGGTTACCATGGGCGGTGCTATCTCGAAGCATCGACTGCCAGGAACCTTTGAGGATTGATGATGGGGATAAGGATCTG
Source organism: Thalassia testudinum (assembly GCA_037157565.1). Classification (NCBI taxonomy): domain Eukaryota; kingdom Viridiplantae; phylum Streptophyta; class Magnoliopsida; order Alismatales; family Hydrocharitaceae; genus Thalassia; species Thalassia testudinum. Next base: position 83,224,459 of record JAZHRO010000077.1, read on the forward strand.
ATACAGACCGTGTTGAGAAGCCAATCCTAAGCTAGAATTAAAAAGAAAAAGAGAGAGAAAACTCTCCAAACATATAAATCTTCTACCTCTCTTTTTTACAAAATGCACTGCGAACTGAACCAGGGCTAAAATTATCTCAAGCACGAGTGCTTTAACCACAAAGTCCAATAAGCCTTAGGTTAGCTCTTGTAGGCCTTAAAAACTTGGCTAAGGACTGAGGCTAAGGCTAGACAGATCTGGATCTTGGTTGGTACTAGAGTACCTTTTAGGCCTATGGTTGGCATTCTAACCTAATCAAGGTTACAAAAGAAAAAGCACTTATCTAAACTCACTAAGAACTTCATGGTCTAGAATAAGGGTTGAAACCTTAAAATTTTGCTAAGGGACTAGTAAAAGCTAGGCATGGGGGTATGATGAGAGCCACATCATAAACCCTAACTGGCACAATTTAATCTAAATAAGTGTGAAGAAGCTCCTACAAAACCTAAAGAGAGGCTTAACTCAGAGAATTCTGAGTTAAAGAATAAGATCAATCATAAGGGGTAAAACTGCAATTTCACCAATGCAGTGCGTAAACAGGGTAATTAAGGGTTTAAACGAAGGTCAGATGAGCTTAATAAGGAGGGAAGTGGGATGATCTGATCTGAAAAGGGTTAGAGCAACTTCTAGGAATTAAATGACATTCTGTAACCTTAAAACAAACCCACTTTAATTCACGAGGTTCGAGGTAGGATAAAAATTAACTAAGCCCTCTAAAATTCATGGAAAAATATTCCCTAGGGCTTAGAACCTTCAATTTGGCCTTTGCAACCTATTTTGAACTAAAATGGGAACCATGCCCAATTTATGACTTAATTTGAGTTTTTACGCAAATTGATCGGTCAAACATGGTCCAACCTAAAATCAAATTTCACCATTAAAATCCTTAGGTTCAAATTAGGCTGGTATAAAAATTTGGGCTTAAGAAAAGACCATCTTGACCGACTTTACAAATTGATCCTCTTGAATTACTTTTTGACCCTTATCTTTTGAAACCCTTGCAAATGGCCCCTATCTTTCTCGTCGTTCTTTGCATAACGGTCCTCCCTGCCATTTCTGAGCAGCGCCATACCTCCGGGGACCTTGCGCGGAGGTTGGCGCCGCGTAGGGCATGGCGCCCGTTCTCAGGAATGAGCAGGAGGTTCCCTGCGTCGTCCTCTGTCGCAGGGACCCTCCCCTGACCCCTGCAACCGGCCATGCCTCTCATGCAAATGCACGAAAGGCATGGGTCTCCTTCTCCGGCCATCTCCGGGGTGCACTGCACGTCTTTCCCTCGGGCCGCTCTCCTCGCCAGCGCCTTTATAAGGAGCGACAGGGGCGTCCGACCAGGGCAAGCTAGTTTTGGCCGAGAAAAACCCTCGATTTCGTCTCTCCCCTCTCCGGTCAGACAGCCCAAGCTTCCGGTGATCTTTCCTCCTCCTCCTCGTCGCTCTGCTGCCATACCTGCAGCAGACCCACTCTGCCCCGTCTTCCCACACCAGGCCGCACCAGCTGGCGTCTCCGGGTCCCCTCCTCGTCGCCGTTACTCCTCCTCTGGGCACCTTCGTCCCCAGCTCTGGAAGGCACGAGCCGGACTTCTTCCTCTCCCTCTTCGTCGACTAAGTAGGTAGGAATCTTCCCCTTACCCTCCTCTCACTTTTCCCTTATTCAATTAGTATTTCAGACCCCTCGACTGCCACTACCACCCCCATCTGCTTCACCTCTGGTCGCCATCTCCGGCGAGGTCGCTCCACCTCCACAGGCCATTTCACCCCTCGCCGACAAGCCCAGAAGCTCCCCCTCACTCCACTCAAGCGTTTCCCCCACTCCATTCACCGCCCTTCACCTCCCGACCACCCCCCGAACACACCCACTTCCGCACACACAGTCTGCCCTAGGCACACGGACACAGGCACTCTTGCGCCTCGCCGACCCTTGCATTGCCTTCGCCACACTCCGGTGAAGATCCCTGTGTTGTCTAACATGGCCGGGAGGTCATCTTCGTGAGTTCAGGGTTCAACCTCCTTGCCGCCATTGACGAGCTGTTGGAGCTTCTTCGCAGGCAGCCCTCCTCTCCAGGTGTGAGCTCCAAGTGACGCGGGGCAAGCCAGTGAAGGTGCCTAGGTTCTCAATTGGGAGCGCGAAACCTTCGCTGCTGCCCAAATCAACGGCTACTTCTCGCCTGCTGGCGCACGGAGCAAAGGTGGGACTTTAGTCCCACCTCGTAAGTGTGTGGCCTCGCACCCACACTTAAATTGAAAAAGTGACATTAGCCGTTTGCCTCCAGTCACACAGGGGTGAGGTCCCTCACCTAGTCACACACCTCGTCCGCGGCACTGCCCACGCAGACCAGGTGACCCGACCCGACTATCCTACATGTGCACTCCTCACGCACCACCCACGCCGGTGCGCCTGGACTCGGGCGCGCAACCTGACCCGATTACCCGGCTCTGGGAGAGCTTCCCAAAGAGAGATCCAGAGAGAAAGAGACACGGGGAAGGGGTAGGGGTAGGTTTTGCACTGATCTGTGTATGTGTGCGCAGGATAGAAGGAAGAAGCAGGTGAAAAAGAAGAAGAAAGGAAGGAAAGGAGCCAAAGGAAGAAAAGAGGAGCTGCACTGTAGCAAACGCATAGTTAAGCCATCTGAGCGTTAAGTCAGACGTCGGAGGGTCAACAGCCAAAGCAAAGAAAAACTACAGCTGCTGAAGAAGAAGAAAGAAGGCGCAGAGAAGAAAAAGAAGACAGGAGAGAAAGAAAGAGAAAGAGAAACCATAGAAGCAGAGAAGAAGAAAAGAAGAAGAAGAAGAAGAAAAGAAGAAAGAAGAAAACCAGAGATGAAGAAAGGAGGAAGACTTAGCAGCTGAAGGAAATCAGAGAGAAGGCAGAAGCCTCTGTAGCCGCAAGGAAGAAGAAGAGAAGAAAATCAGAGAGGAACCACAGAAGCAGAGAAGAAGAAAGAAAAAGAAGAAGATAGGAAGAAGCAAAGAAGAATACAGGAAGAAGAAAAGAAAGAAGAGAAAGAAAAGAAGAAGACATAAAGAGAAGAAGAAAAAGCCAATTCTTTCTCTCTCTTAATTTTTGTAAAACCTTATATTGAGAATTTATAGGCTTCTAGAATTATAGTTGCTCCCTGAGTTCGACCTCGGGAAACTTGTCATTCCGAGTAATAAATTGTATTAAACTGGTAACTGTTTTGTTATATACCACAACGACTATAATAACTATATAGACAAACGCAGAGCCAAGCCTCTGATGCTCTACCTTCACCGTTGGCACACTAAACACTGCTACACGAACTCACGTACATCTCGCTTCATCCCTCTCCACCAAAAATCGCGTCTCAGATCATGATACATCTTCGTGTTCCCGGGATGTATGGTGAACCTGGAACCATGTGCCTCAGTCAGGAGCTGTCTTAACAACTCCTTGTCCTTGGGAACGCACAAACGTCCCCTCATACGCAACACCTCGTCTGTAAAGGAGAAGTCTCCTGGATCCCCTGATAGTACTCTATCATGCAACGACTGCAGATACGAGTCTGTCATCTGTCCTGTAATGATGCGGTCTATCAGCTCTGGTCTCGTCTGTCGTGTCACTGTCACTGACCCACAATGCCCCTGTAACTCTAAGGGTTGCCAGCTGCCCAACTCCTCCATGAGTCTCCAACTCTGTGCCTGTAAACTGGCTAAGTGGGCAGGCGCCTTCCGGCTCAAGGCGTCGGCCACCACGTTGGCCTTCCCCGGATGGTAGGAGATGCTGCAGTCATAGTCCTTCGGGAGCTCTAACCAACGTCTCTGTCTCATGTTAAGATCCTTCTGATCAGACAAATACCTGAGGCTCTTATGATCCATGAATATCTCAAAAGTTTCACCGTACAGGTAGTTCCTCCATGTCTTCAGTGCGAAGACGACAGCTGCCAGGTCTAAGTCATGGGTAGGGTAGCTGTGCTCATGGGGCTTCAGTTGCCGCGAAGCATAAGCGACAACGTGACCCCACTGCATGAGCACACCCCCTAACCCCTACAACGAAGCGTCCGTGTACACAACGAAACTGCCACTGCTGTCTGGGGTGGTAAGCATAGGAGCCAAAGTCATCCTCTCCTTCAACTCCTGAAAACACGCCTCACAAGCATTTGTCCAAGAAAAGGGCACGTCCTTCCAGGTCAACTGTGTCATAGGACGTGCAATCTGTGAGAAATCTTTGATAAACCGCCGGTAGTAGCCTGCTAGTCCCAAGAAACTGCGGATCTCTATCACTGTACGTGGTCTCTCCCACCTAAGCACTACCTCCACCTTGGCTGGATCCACAGCCAAGCCATCCCCTTAAATCACATTTCCTAAGAAGGTCACTTGCCTCAACCAGAACTTGCACTTGCTGTATTTGGCATATAGCCTATGTCGTCTCAACGTGTCCAGAATCATCCGCAAGTGCTGTCTGTGCTGCGCTTGATCCCGTGAGTAGATGAGCACATCATCGATAAATACCACCACAAACTGATCTAAATACAGTCTGAACACTCGGTTCATCAAATCCATGAAAGCAGCAGGGGCATTGGTCAGCCCAAACGGCATGACCAAAAACTCGTAGTGTCCGTACCGGGTGCGGAAAGCTATCTTGGAGACGTCGGTCTCCCTGATCCTCTACTGGTGGTAGCTAGATCTCAAATCTATCTTGAAGAAAATCGTAGCACCTCGCAACTGGTCAACAAATCATCAATCCTCGGCAGTAGATACCTGTTCTTGATGGTAACCCTATTCAGCTGTCTGTAGGTCCACACAAAGGCGTAGGGTACCATCCTTCTTCTTCACAAATAATACCGGGGCTCCCCACAGAGACGCACTAGGCCTCATAAAGCCATTCTCCAATAGGTCCTGCAACTGGGACTTGAGCTCTCGTAGCTCAAGTGGTGCCATCCTATAAGGTGCTGTAGAAATGGGGCTAGTCCTCGATACCAGTGAGATCTCGAACTCGATCTCACGCTCAGGTGGTAGTCCTGGCAGTTCCTCTGGAAACACATCGGGGCACTCTTTGACCACCGGGATGCTCTGAAAGTCTACCATGGGGCTGGGCTCTGCCACTACACAAGCCAGAAAGCCCTCACACCCCTAGCCCAAAAGTCTCGCCGCCCGAAGTGCAGAAATTCACCTAAAGCCTCCGTCCACCAGCTGTCCGTGAAACTCAAAAGAAGGCATCTCCGGTATGGAGAAGATGATCTTCCTCTCGAAACAGTCCACCAAAGCGTGGTAAGTGGACAGCCAATCCATCCCCAGAATCACACCAAAGTCCTCCATCGGTATCACAATCAGGTCAGCGGGGAGGCTGTGTCCCCCAACACTGACCTCACATCTGTGTAAACCTCCTCAGCTGCAAACAGCTGACCACCCGGACCTCTGATCACAAAAGGATCCTCTAACAGCACACAGTCCTGTCCTAGACTGACAGCAAAACTAGCAGCAACAAACGAGTGCGTGGCGTCGGAATCAAAAAGTGTGTAAACTAATCTGTCTGAAACTGTAACCATACCTGCCACCACTAAACCTAAAGCTCTGGCGTCTCTGTGTGTTAGGGCGTTGATACGCCCCTCAGCTCTCGGTGCAGGTGAAGCAACCACACTCTGCGTCGGACAGGTAGCCACTGGCTGATACCCTCTCCGCGACTGCTGACCTCCCCCACGTGCCTGGGAACCATGGCCTCTTGCTCGTCCTCCAGCGCTCGATGTGGGGAGCATCTCTTGACCTCCAGCCCTAGACAGGCAGTCCCTCCTGATGTGGCCCGGCTGGCCACACTGGTAGCAAAGGGGAGCTCGACTCCCGTCCTCGGTAGGTCCCTACTGATGGCTGGGTAGGGATCCAGTGCTGGCAGCTGGCCCCTGTCGGGGGCCCCCAAAGGCCGCTGACGGCCCTGCAAAGCATGACGGCTCTCCTGCGAGCGCCGCGTGCCTCCTCTCTCACCGGCCCTGTGAGTAGTCTGGCTGGTTGGGCCTCTTCCATCCGTTGTCAGTGTCACGTGCGGCCAGGTTGGTCTCCTCATATGTCATAGCCGCCTCCACCACTCTCGAGAACGTGGGCAGCTTCAGGGGTTTGACATACCCCTGAATAGTAGTCCAGAGCCCCTCGGTGAACCTCCACAGGCGCTCCTCCTCAGTAGCCACAACTGTAGCGGTGAAACATGACAGGTCCAGAAAATGCATACGATACACGCTAACAGTCATCGTCCCCTGGTGGAGAGTGGAACTCCCACCTCCTCTAATCTTGCCATGTCTACGGGAAGTACTGCTCGTAGAAGAGGGTCACAAACTGGTTCCACATCGGCTCTACCCTCTCCTGTCCTCTAACTGCCCTCCACCACCTGTGTGCCACACTCTCCAGCTGGTACATGGCAAAGGCCACGAGGCACTCCGCAGGGGGGTGAAGGGTGTCAAACACCTTCTCGATCTACTCTAACCAGTCCTCTGCCTCGGTCGGGTCCACATCTCCCTTGAAGGAGGGGGCTTCAGCTTCCGGAACTGTCCGAAAAGCTCGTAATGTCAGTGAAGTGGGGAAACGGGCACACCTCCAGGCAGGGAGGGCTCATGCTCAGAAGTGTCTGAGTGCGGTGGGGGCGATGGAGGACCACCCCCTCCCCCACGTCCAGCGCTGCATCTGTCTCGTGGTCCCATAGAGGACTCCCCCTCCATGTCCCCAGTGAGAGGCGCTCGTGGAGGCGGGTGGAGCTCCTCTCGTATAATCTCCCGTATCAGCTGGCGAGGTCCTGGGCCTGAATGCCCGAAAGAAGTGGCTAGTCCACTGAAACGTCGGGCTCAGCACGTCCGCCCCTCTGACCTCATCCACGGCCGCGTCCGTGGCTCGCCTCAGTGACTCCACATCGAGGCATCTCCTACAAGGAGATGCGAACAACAGAACAAGAAGACGTTAATCTAACGAACATTAAGCAGAAGAACCTCAAAACAGATGTCAAAAGGTACGTTGTGGTGGTTACTCTAGTTACAAGCATGTGAATTGGTTATTCTCGATCTAGTTGGTTCACTTCTCGGGATGACCTTGCTCTGATACCATCTTGTTACAACCCGACTCCTGAATCCCTACAGGACCCGAGACCGGCTCGACTCGATTGATCCCAAGACCCAGTCATCCAACGAGAAAGTAACCAAAAAGCAGGAAAGTAAACCACATTCACTATGCTAAGCAACTAACAGTTAAAAGGTGCAGTAGTAAAGAAGTAAAAACTGCTACGGTACATACCACCATAACAGTAGAAAAGTAACCAGGTACAGAAATATAAAGTACAGAACGTAAAAGTACAGATATAAAGGTACAAGAGTCTAACTCACTACTACAAGGAGTACAACAACAGAAACTACAGCTACTGGGCTCTATTGGGCCCAGCACCCTCCGCAACCGTAGACTCAGGCTGCTCAATACCTGGACCTGAAAAGGGGTTATGAGTACACAAAGTCGGCGAACGTTAAGTAGAGTGGCAACCAACTAACTAAAGTAGTAAAAGTGGACAGGTAGCTGTTGTTTTCTAATTACATTATTTCACAAATTATTCCTTTTCACCCATTGGTTTATTTATCAAATATCTTTCTTGATCTCGAATGTTCCTCGTGGGAACGATCTTGATTGCAGTCTTTTCCGAAAAGTAGAAGGCACACGTGGTGCTCTCTTGGCCAAGAGAGTCCCCCGTGGTGATCCTACACTCAGTCAACCACCCCAAGGTCACAGACAAACGTAACGGTGGCTATGACACGTGCGATAAGCGCATGAGTAGCTACCCCGCACTGTAGCGAATGCGTGCCCCAGACGTCTTTTAAGACGTCTGGGAGGAGGCCCAGACGTCGGTAAAGACGTCTGGGATCACATCCAGACGTCTGAACAGACGTCTGGGATCGTTTCCAGACGTCTGGAAAATAGTTATTTTTCGCACGGGAGAATCGTCTGCGTGCATGTGCGCGCAGACCCGCGATTCCTCTCTCTCTCTCTTTTTCCCTCTCTCTCTCTTCGGCTGCAGGCGGCCTGCCACCCCCTCTCTCCTCCTCGCGCGGCCTTAAAAGGGCCACGCCTCCCCTCTCGTCTCCACTGTCTCCTCCTTCTTCTCCTTCCTGTGCGCGAGCGCGAGCGGACGCGAGGGCGGCAGCGGCGGCCGCAGTGAGCGTAGAGGTGCGGCGTGCGAGGGCGGAGCTCTGCCGTGAGGGCGAGCTCGCCGGAGCGGCTTGGCCAGCCGGCGGAGGGTGTCGGGGGCGCAGAGCGACGCGGAGAGGGACCTACTGCGGTCTGAGCAGCAGGAGCGCGAGGTGCGACGCGGGCGGCGTCGCGAGCGGAGGTCGAGCAGGGTCCTGATTCTGGAAAAATTTCCAGAATCAGACGTCTGGGTTGATAGCCAGACGGCAAGTTCGACGTCTGTAAGATCATACAGACGTCTGAAAGGTGAGTTTTCTGCCTTCTTCTTCCTTCTTGTCGACTGACCGTACTGAGGGAGGGGCGTTGGCTGTGCGCAGGTTCGCTGATTCGCCATCCTTTGCGAATCAGACGTTTGTAAGTTGTACCAGACGGCGGGAGTGACCTACAGACGTCCGTATGGACCATCGGACGTCTGGGATCTAGGGAAGATGTCCCCGCAGACTTCTGGACGTCTGGGAAACCACGCTGAACAGGTAATTCTCTGATCCACCGTTTAAGACGTCTGGAAGGAGTTCCAGACGTCTGATTTTGCACAGTTTCATCTTTTTCGACCCGTTTAGGGCCCGTTCGGGCTCCGTTTCCCGCGATTCGAGTTGCATTCTTTTCAGAATTAATTCCTCTACCCGTCTACAGTAGCTATACACTGTTTTGAGACACTCCTTGTGTTTGATCCTTGTGATAGGACCTCGTTCAGTTGCAGTCTTGAGAGTCGCGGAGGCACGCGGGATTCCCGATCACGCCCCCATTACTCCCGTTGTACCTGGTAGAGTGGCTTTAAGTATTAATAAAATTTGTTAAAGTATGGAACCATAACTAGAACCTAGGACATTGCATGAATCCTAGGAATGAGAAATATATGGAATGATAGTTCCTAGGTGTTGCATGAATCCTAGGGCCGGAAAACTAGATTGTATGATAGACCCTAGGATATGGCATGAATCCTAGGATGGAAAAACTAGTGGAATGTATAATAATGCAGTCTTGGAAAAATGGAAAGGAATATATGAAGCTTCCTGTAAATTGAATTCACAGCTGCCTGTTATGAATAAAGAAACATGATTGGGATCATGGTTGGTAAGAACGTGAACTGGAAAGTAAGACATAAGATGTTCTGGAACCCTACGGGGAAGTAGGAGTAGAACTCCTGGAAAGCGAATGGAATAGAATTGGGGAAGTGAGCTGGCCCTTGAGTACGGAGTACCAAGGAGAGCGACTGTCCCCCTGTTTAGTGCAGAGCTGAGCTAGCCACCCCAGGGACCCGGGGGTTAGGACTGGCCACTCTGTACCGACATGTTGGCCCTCGTGTACGTAGTACCGAGGAGAGCTAGTAGTGTTAGGAGAGTACTAGCTACCCCACGGGCCCCGGGGTTCTGCTAGCCTCCTTCACCGACTTGTTAGGCCCACTAGGGCAAACCAGGGTAGTCAGGCGAGGGTGCGCGGACTGTGGAGGGGCAAGGCCCCGGTTTGGTTACTGTGGAGGGGTTGGACCCCTGTTACTGAGAGGGCTCTGCCCTGGTTCCGTGCTGTGCTTTGGGCGCACCCGTTAACGGAAACGACTGACCGCGTGCCAGTGCGGGCTAGCTACCTGTGCGTTTATCGCGCGTGCCGTAGTCACCGTTACGTCTGTCAGTGACCTTGGGGTGGTTGACTGAGGGTAGGATCACCACGGGGGACTCTCCCGGCCAGGAGAGCACCACGTGCTACTTCTACTTTTGGAAAAGACTGCAATCAAGATCGTTCCCACGAGGACATTCGAGATCAAGTAAAGGATCTGAGAAATAAATGAAATAGTGAGAAAAATTGAAAGATGTGAATAAAGGAAGTAATAGAACATAACAGCTACTGTACACTCTACTGTTGCCTTTAGTTAGTTTGCCACTCTACTCAGCGTTTTGCTGACGTGTTACACTCGTTACCTTTTTCAGGACCAGGTGTTGAGCAGCCAGGGTCGGCGGCTGCAGAGGACGCTGGGCCAAGTAGGGTCCAGTAGAGTTTACCACAGTCCTTGTACCTCTTTTGTTTCTGTTTTAGTGAGTAGTTTTTTGTTTCCGCTGTACTTTCTTTACCTGCCGTTCTTGTTATATGATAAATGCTGTTTTACTGTTGTGGTGGTACCTACTGTAGTAATTTCTTTCCTTACTGCTGTACTTTCTTACTGTTAGTTATATTCATGCTAAATGTGGTTTATTTTACTGTCTTTTGGTTACTTCCTCGTTGGACGACTAGGTCTTGGGATTAGTCGAGTCGGTCCGGTTCTCGTGTCTCGTAGGGACTCGGGAACCGGGTCGTTACAAGAGGTATCAGAGCAAGGTCGTCCCGAGAAGTGAATCAACTGACTGGAAAATAACCAATTCACATGTTATAACTAGAGTAGCCACCACAACATACCTCTTGACATGAGCTCTTAGAAGTTTCATTAGGTACCGTCTGTTTTGACGCTTTTCATTTTGTTTCGCATCTCCATTGTAGGAGATGCCGCGTCGTGGAGCTAGGAGGGTGGGCCGCAGGCGCGGCCGAGGTCAGGGCCCGGGAGACAGATGTGTCGGGCTTGGAATACATACTACCCCTCCTCTTCTCCTGAGTATACCGTCCCGGGACCTCGTCCAACTGATTCGAGAGGTGGTTCGAGAAGAATTTCAGCTTCCACCCACGTCGCCACCCCCTCCCCCTTCCAAGCGTACGACAGGGGAGTTAGTGGTGGAACGAGATTTCCGCCGCCACACCAGGCGTGTTAGGAGAACTCAACGGAGACCCGTGACGTCCGCAGGAGAGCCGTCACGCTGTGCAGGGCCATCAGTGGCCTTTGGGGGCCCTCGACAGGGGCCAGTCGCCAGCACCGGACCCCCGCCTAGCCGACAGCAGGGACTCACTGAGGGCGGGAGTCGGGTTCCCCTCTGCTACCAATGTGGCCAGCCGGGCCACGTCAAGAGGGACTGCCCGTCTAGGGTAGGAGGTCAGCAGATACTTCCCACGTAGAGCACTGGAGGGCGCGCAGGAGGCCGCGGTTCCCAGGCGCGAGGAGGAGGACAGCAGTCGCGAGGAGGGTACCAGCCAGCACCTACCCGTCCGACGCAGAGTGTGGCTGCTTCGTCCGCACCTAGGGCTGAGGGGCGTATCAACGCCCTAACACACAGGGACGCCAGAGCATCGGGATCCGTGGTAGCAGGTATGGTTTCAGTTTCTGGCAGACTCGTTTACACGCTTTTCGATTCCGACGCTACGCACTCGTTTGTCGCAGCCAGTTTCGCAGTTAGTTTGGACCAGGATTATACACTGTTAGAGAATCCGTTCATAATCAGAGGTCCGAGTGGTCAGCTGTTTGTAGCTGAGGAGGTGTACACGGGTTGCGAGGTCAGCATCGGGGGACATAGCCTGCCAGCTGACCTGATTATGATACAGATGGAGGACTTTGGAGTGATTCTGGGGATGGATTGGCTGTCCGCTTACCACGCCTTGGTAGACTGTTTTGAGAGGAAGATTGTCTTCTCCATTCCGGAGTTGCCTTCTTTCGAGTTTCACGGGCAGCCAGTGGACGGAGGTTTCAGGTGCATTTCGGCACTTCGGGCGGCGAGACTTTTGAGCCAGGGGTGTGAGGGCTTCCTAGCTTGTGTGGTGGCAGAGCACAGCCCCGTGGCAGACTTCCAGAGCATCCCGGTGGTCAGAGAGTACCCCGACGTGTTTCCAGACGAGTTACCAGGACTACCGCCCGAGCGTGAGATCGAGTTTGAGATCTCACTAGTACCAGGGACCAGCCCCATCTCCACCGCGCCATACAGAATGGCACCGCTTGAGCTGCGAGAGCTCAAGTCCCAGTTGCAGGACCTTTTGGAGAAAGGTTTCGTGAGGCCCAGTGCGTCTCCCTGGTGAGCCCCGGTACTGTTTGTGAAGAAGAAGGATGGGACCCTACGCCTTTGTGTGGACTACCGACAGCTGAATAGGGTCACCATCAAGAACAGATATCCGCTGCCGAGGATCGACGATTTGTTTGACCAGTTGCGGGGTGCCACGGTGTTTTCCAAGATCGACTTGAGGTCTGGATACCACCAGTTGAGGATCAGGGAGACCAACGTCTCCAAGACAGCTTTCCGCACCCGGTACGGACACTACAAGTTTTTGGTCATGCCGTTTGGGCTGATTAATGCCCCCGCTGCTTTCATGGACCTGATGAACCGGGTGTTTAGACTGTACTTGGACCAGTTTGTGGTGGTTTTCATAGATGATGTACTCATTTATTCTAGAGATCGGACGCAGCACGGACAGCACTTGCGGATGGTTCTGGACACTCTGAGACGACGCAGGCTGTACGCCAAATACAGTAAGTGCGAGTTCTGGTTGAGGGAGGTGACCTTTTTGGGTCATGTGATCTCTGGAGACGGCCTGGCGGTGGACCCCGCCAAGGTCGAGGCAGTGCTCAGGTGGGAGAGACCGCGTTCAGTCACTGAGATTCGCAGTTTCCTGGGACTGGCAGGTTACTACAGACGGTTCATCAGAGGATTTTCACAGATTGCGCGTCCTATGACACAGTTGACCCGGAAGGATGTGCCTTTCGCTTGGACAGACGCCTATGAGGCGTGTTTTCTGGAGCTGAAGGAGAGGTTGACCTCGGCTCCCGTGCTCACCATCCCTGACAGTAGTGGCGGGTTCGTTGTGTACACGGACGCTTCCTTGCAGGGGTTAGGAGGTGTGCTCATGCAGAGGGGTCACGTGGTCGCTTACGCTTCGCGGCAACTGAAGCCCCATGAGCATACCTACCCTACCCACGATCTAGAGTTGGCAGCTGTTGTCTTCGCGCTGAAGACATGGAGGCACTACTTGTACGGTGAGACCTTCGAGATTTTTACAGATCACAAGAGCCTCAGATATCTTTTTGACCAGAAGGAGCTCAACATGAGACAGAGACGTTGGTTGGAGCTCCTGAAGGACTACGACTGCAGCATCTCCTACCACCCGGGAAAGGCCAATGTGGTGGCTGACGCCTTGAGCCGTAAGGCGCCCGCACGCTTGGCCAGTCTACAGTTACAGAGTTGGAGCCTTTTGGAGGAGGTGGGCAGTTGGCGACCTCTAGAGTTACGAGGGTACTGTGGGGCAGTGACGGTGACACGGCAGACCAGGCCAGAGTTGATAGACCGCATCATCACGGGACAGATGGCCGATCCGTACTTGCAGTCTTTGCGCGACAGAGTACTATCAGGGGACCCAGGGGACTTCTCTTTCACATACCAGGTGCTACGCTTGAGGGGACGGTTGTGCGTTCCCAGAGACGAGGAGCTGTTGAGAGAGCTCCTGACTGAGGCACACGGTTCCAGATTCACCATACATCCCGGAAACACGAAAATGTACCATGACTTGAGACGCGAGTTTTGGTGGAGAGGGATGAAGCGGGATGTGGGTGAGTTCGTGCAGCAGTGCTTAGTGTGCCAGCAGGTGAAAGCTGAGCATCAGAGGCCTGCAGGGCCGCTTCAGCCGCTTCCAGTGCCAGAGTGGAAGTGGGAGAGCATCACCATGGACTTGGTGGTGGGCTTACCTGTTACCCAGCGAGGACACGACGCAGTCTTGGTAATAGTGGATAGATTGACGAAGACGGCACGATTCTTGCCGATCCGAGTCACTTTGGGACCAGCACAGTTGGCAGAGAGGTATATCCTTGATGTGGTGCGACTACACGGAGTTCCGCGGGAGATCGTATCCGACCGGGATACCCGCTTTACGTCCCAGTTTTGGGCTGAGTTTCAACAGGCTTTGGGGACGAGGTTGAGGTTTAGCACGGCTTACCACCCCCAGACGGACGGACAGTCGGAACGCACGATACAGACACTTGAGGACCTTATGCGTGCCTGTGTACTAGACTGGAGGGGCTCCTGGGAGGAGCACCTGCCCCTGGCGGAGTTTGCATACAACAACAGTTATCACTCGAGCATCGGCATGGCTCCCTACGAGGCTCTGTACGGACGGAAATGCACGGCCCCCTTGAGTTGGGTTGAGGTGGGGACCAAGTGAGAGGTTGGCCCCAGGTTGATCCGGCAGAGTCAGGAGGTAGTTGAGCAGATCCACAGACGACTCCGCACTGTCAGGAGCAGACAGAAGAGCTACGCGGATCGCAGACGCAGAGAGCTGCAGTTCGAGGTTGGGGACCACGTCTTCCTTCGTGTTTCGCCCATGAAGGGCTTACAGCGGTTTGGGGTGAGAGGGAAGCTCGCGCCGAGGTTCGTGGGGCCCTTTGAGGTCCTGGAGCGAGTTGGACCCGTTGCTTACAGACTTGCCCTTCCCCCGCAACTTTCTGGTGTGCACGACGTGTTCCACGTGTCCAACCTCAGGAAGTACGTAGCCGATCCCAGCCACGTACTGAGTCACGAGAGCGTCGAGGTGAGCGACGACCTGACCTACCCCGAGCGGCCAGTGCAGATCCTAAACCGAGCCGTCCGCAGGTTGAGACGAAAGCAAGTACCCCTGGTAAAGGTTTTGTGGAGGAGCCAGCGGTACGAGGAGGCTACCTGGGAGCCTGAGGCGGCAATGCGGGAGCGGTACCCGGAGCTTTTCGCGGGTACGTCTTTTCGGACCGGCTTCAGTCCTCTTTGAGTTTGTTATGGTTATTTGGACATCCTTTTCCCGCACCCTAGTTGGCGCAAGTTTCGGGGACGAAACTTCCTTTGAGTTTGTTATATTGTAGCGAATGCGTGCCTCAGACGTCTTTTAAGACGTCTGGGAGGAGGCCCAGACGTCGGTAAAGATGTCTGGGATCACATCCAGACGTCTGAACAGACGTCTGGGATCGTTTCCAGACGTCTGGAAAACAGTTATTTTTCGCACGGGAGAATCGTCTGCGCGCATGTGCGCGCAGACCCGCGATTCCTCTCTCTCTCTCTTTTTCCCTCTCTCTCTCTACGGTTGCAGGCGGCCTGCCACCCCCTCTCTCCTCCTCGCGCGGCCTTAAAAGGGCCACGCCTCCCCTCCCGTCTCCACTGTCTCCTCCTTCTTCTCCTTCCTGTGCGCGAGAGCGAGCGGACGCGAGGGCGGCAGCGGCGGCCGCAGTGAGTGCAGAGGTGCGGCGTGCGAGGGCGGAGCTCTGCCGTGAGGGCGAGCTCGCCGGAGCGGCTTGGCCAGCCGGCGGAGGGTGCCGGGGGCGCGGAGCGACGCGGAGAGGGACCTGCTGCGGTCTGAGCAGCAGGAGCGCGAGGTGCGACGCGGGCAGCGTCGCGAGCGGAGGCCGAGCAGGGTCCTGATTCTAGAAAAATTTCCAGAATCAGACGTCTGGGTTGATAGCCAGACGGCAAGTTCGACGTCTGTAAGATCATACAGACGTCTGAAAGGTGAGTTTTCTGCCTTCTTCTTCCTTCTTGTCGACTGACCGTACTGAGGGAGGGGGGTTGGCTGTGCGCAGGTTCGCTGATTCGCCATCCTTTGCGAATCAGACGTCTGTAAGTTGTACCAGACGGCGGGAGTGACCTACAGACGTCCGTATGGACCATCGGACGTCTGGGATCTAGGCCAGACGTCCCCGCAGACTTCTGGACGTCTGGGAAACCACGCTGAACAGGTAATTCTCTGATCCACCGTTTAAGACGTCTGGAAGGAGTTCCAGACGTCTGATTTTGCACAGTTTCGTCTTTTTCGACCCGTTTAGGGCCCGTTCGGGCTCCGTTTCCCGCGATTCGAGTTGCGTTCTTTTCAGAATTAATTCCTCTACCCGTCTACAGTAGCTATACACTGTTTTGAGACACTCCTTGTGTTTGATCCTTGTGATAGGACCTCGTTCAGTTGCAGTCTTGAGAGTCGCGGAGGCACGCGGGATTCCCGATCACGCCCCCATTACTCCCGTTGTACCTGGTAGAGTGGCTTTAAGTATTAATAAAATTTGTTAAAGTATGGAACCATAACTAGAACCTAGGACATTGCATGAATCCTAGGAATGAGAAATATATGGAATGATAGTTCCTAGGTGTTGCATGAATCCTAGGGCCGGAAAACTAGATTGTATGATAGACCCTAGGATATGGCATGAATCCTAGGATGGAAAAACTAGTGGAATGTATAATAATGTAGTCTTGGAAAAATGGAAAGGAATATATGAAGCTGCCTGTAAATTGAATTCACAGCTGCCTGTTATGAATAAAGAAACATGATTGGGATCATGGTTGGTAAGAACGTGAACTGGAAAGTAAGACATAAGATGTTCTGGAACCCTACGGGGAAGTAGGAGTAGAACTCCTGGAAAGCGAATGGAATAGAATTGGGGAAGTGAGCTGGCCCTTGAGTACGGAGTACCAAGGAGAGCGACTGTCCCCCTGTTTAGTGCAGAGCTGAGCTAGCCACCCCAGGGACCCGGGGGTTAGGACTGGCCACTCTGTACCGACATGTTGGCCCTCGTGTACGTAGTACCGAGGAGAGCTAGTAGTGTTAGGAGAGTACTAGCTACCCCACGGGCCCCGGGGTTCTGCTAGCCTCCTTCACCGACTTGTTAGGCCCACTAGGGCAAACCAGGGTAGTCAGGCGAGGGTGCGCGGACTGTGGAGGGGCAAGGCCCCGGTTTGGTTACTGTGGAGGGGTTGGACCCCTGTTACTGAGAGGGCTCTGCCCTGGTTTCGTGCTGTGCTTTGGGAGCACCTGTTAACGGAAACGACTGACCGCATGCCAGTGCGGGCTAGCTACCTGTGCGTTTATCGCGCGTGCCGTAGTCACCGTTACGTCTGTCAGTGACCTTGGGGTGGTTGACTGAGGGTAGGATCACCACGGGGGACTCTCCCGGCCAGGAGAGCACCACGTGCTACTTCTACTTTTGGAAAAGACTGCAATCAAGATCGTTCCCACGAGGACATTCGAGATCAAGTAAAGGATCTGAGAAATAAATGAAATAGTGAGAAAAATTGAAAGATGTGAATAAAGGAAGTAATAGAACATAACAGCTACTGTACACTCTACTGTTGCCTTTAGTTAGTTTGCCACTCTACTCAGCGTTTTGCTGACGTGTTACACTCGTTACCTTTTTCAGGACCAGGTGTTGAGCAGCCAGGGTCGGTGGCTGCAGAGGACGCTGGGCCAAGTAGGGTCCAGTAGAGTTTACCACAGTCCTTGTACCTCTTTTGTTTCTATTTTAGTGAGTAGTTTTTTGTTTCCGCTGTACTTTCTTTACCTGCCGTTCTTGTTATATGATAAATGCTATTTTACTGTTGTGGTGGTACCTACTGTAGTAATTTCTTTCCTTACTGCTGTACTTTCTTACTGTTAGTTATATTCATGCTAAATGTGGTTTATTTTACTGTCTTTTGGTTACTTCCTCGTTGGACGACTAGGTCTTGGGATTAGTCGAGTCGGTCCGGTTCTCGTGTCTCGTAGGGACTCGGGAACCGGGTCATTACATGCACTGGCACGCCGTCAGTCATTTCTGCTAACGGGTGTGCCCAAAGTATAGCACGGAACAGCATAGGGCCTAGCCCTCTCAGTAACAGGGGTCTAGCCCCTAAGAACCAAATAAGGGTCTCACCCCTCCACAGTTCGCGCACCCTCGCCTAACTACCCTAGTTTGCCCAGTGGGCCTAACAAGTCGGTGTAGGGCGGCTAGTTGAACCCCGGGCCCTGTGGGGTGGCTAGCTTTCTCCCTACACTAGTAGCTCTCCCCGGTACAGTGTACACGAGGGCCACAGAGTCAGTGCAAAGTGGCCAAACCCACACCAGGTATCAACCCGAAGTTAGCAAGCACCCCTCTACACTAAGAGGTAACATGCGCTCCCCTTGGTACCATGTACTCAAGGGCCAGCACACTTCCCAACACATTTCCAGATCCATTCTGTTTATTTCCAGGAGCTCAACTCTTATTCCCCCGTGGGGTTCATGCTCATATTTCTCATGCCATTCCATACCAGGTTTCATCATTTCCATTTCCAATCTTAGGTTATACACATGCAGCTTGTATTGCTATTGTTCACATTTCCATATTCAGGTCATACACAGATAGCTCGTATTTCCATCATTCACATTACCGTTCTCAAATTATTTACATGCAGCTCTTATTATGTCAACTAACGTATGCAACAGGAAAGTCACAAGTAACAGTTAACCAGCACAAGTACTTCATTTTTTACAGGCAGCTATTATTCACTTACAGGCAATTGCTATCATCTCTATCTACTCATTCAGGACTGCAATTCATTCATTCAATATAGACATTCCAGTATTTCTCATCCTAGGATTCATGCCATATCATAGGTTCTAATTATTCATTCCACACATGCATTTAGGTTTGTAATTTAAATTAAGGGAAGCCACTCTACCAGTAAACCCAGGAGTATTAGGGGCTTGAACGGTAGGCTCACGAGCCTCAGCAAGCCTTGAACCCATAACGGAATGAAGTCCTATAACAAGGAACAATCACAAAGGAACATTTAGAACAGTATAGAAACCTTCTATCAAGTAGAGGAACTCACAAGGAACACGTCGGTATCTTATTTGCGTAAAACGGACCTCAAACGGATCCTAAATAGGTCAAAAATAGGGTTTCTGACTCAAATCAGATGTCTGGAACAACTTCCAGACATCTTAAAAGTGTCCAGTATCATACCTCAAGCTCTACGCCAATTCTCAAACGTCCAAGAACTCTTCTGGACCTAGCTCCAGACGTCCGACCACCTCTACGGACGTCTGGAAGTACTTCCAGTCGTTTAGTAAGCTCCCCAAACATCTGAAATGCGTGGGCAGGCGTGCCCCGCGCCTTCCCAAAGCAAACCTGCCCGAAATCCACCAAATCTTCTCAAAAAGGGCATGCAAAGTGCTCCTGCGGAGCGGCCTACATGGCCGTATCCGCAAAGGGAACATACCTTCGCGAAACTCTCACCTCAGACGTTTGGAACCTCCTCCAGACGTCCGCTCCGTCACCTGGACGTCACTTCAGATGTCTGATTCTGGGAAAAACCTAGAACCAGACCTACTTCCGCTCTCTTGCACCATGCGTGGCCGCGCCGCACCCCCTTCACCTGCAGCTTTAGATGCAGCAGTGTCGGGGAGGATGTCCCCAATGCAGTCGTCCTCCTCGTGCATGCGCCGCTCCAGCCGTGAGCTCACCGGTGAGCTCCTACGCGAGCTCGTGAGCTTGCTCTCCTCCTCCTCTCCTCACGCCGTCCCTCCTCGATGCCGCTCTCGCACTCTCGCTCGTGCTGGCTCTCTCGCTGGAGTGGAGAAGAAGAGGGGAAGGTGGCTGGTGTGGGGAAAACGAGAGAGGGGGAGGGGTTTTATAAGGTCGGGGGTTTAGGGTTTGCTGGAGGCGGGGAGAGAGAGAAGGGGAGGAAAAACTAGAGTACTAACTATGCGGAGCCCGTGTGCAGACGCGAGCTCGTACTCAAAATTTTTGATTTCCAGACATTTGGGAAGGTGTTCAAATGTCTGACCAGACGTTTGACCCACAGTCCAAACGTCTTAAAAGGCTCAAACAGCACGGGTCTTAACAACAATACATCACAACCATTGTTACAAATTTGACTAATGCTAAGCAAGTTATGTTTTAAATTTTCTATTAAAAGTACTTTACGTACTTAGTTGAATTATCTATCATACCTTCACCGATAACGCGACAACGTTTGTTGTCGCCCATCTTGGCTTGTCCTCCATCTTGAATCCTCATCCATTCTATAAATAGGTCAGAGTATCCCATCATGTACTTAGAACACCTACTTTCTAAGATCTAGTCTTTCTTGGCCTGCAAAACAGTTTAATAAATCTGATTTAAGTACCCATGTTCTTTTGGATCCTTGAATGTTAGTATCTTTCAAATCCTGAGATTTATAGACCCCTTTTGTGTTAGATTTATAATTCTTAGAACTTTTAACCTTTTGATAAATCCATGCATGCCTAGGTGCTTGTGATTTATTTTGTGTTCTTTTTATATTGAAATTTGACTTTCAAAGCATCATAAAATTCAGTATTCAACCTAGTAGTTATTTTCAGATTATTTAGAGTCTCCTCAAAATAATCATAGATATCTTCTAACTCTATTATTTTTGCGTGCTGTTAAGAGTTAGTATCTTTAGACATATCTAATTCTATTTCTAAACGTGATTTTTCTATTTCCAAGATTCGATAATTACTATGCAAAACTTTTTTTTCCTTTTTAAACAACTTAGCCTTATGATATAACTCTTCATATGCTTGCAACAACTCATTAAAAGAGAATTTGGGATCTACCTCATTTTCCGTGCCATCATCGTTTGCCATCAAACATAGATGGGCAACTTCGTTTTCCTCATATTCTTTGGATGAATATTCCGTGTTGGAATCACTGTCACCCCAAGTAGCCTTGTAAGCCTTTCTTGATGTTTTCTTCTTCTTTTGATCTATTTCTATCATCTCCTTTTCTTCTTTTTTCTTCTTGATCAATGGACAATCCTTTAACACATGCCCTTTTTTCTTGCATTCAAAACAAATTATGTCATTTGAAAACTTATTCACCCTCTTACCTTGTTTTCGGATGAATTGTCGAAACTTCCTTGTTAGAAGAGCAAGCTCTTCTTCTTCGTCAGAGTCGAAATCGTCCATGTGCAATTCTTCCCTTATCTCTTTGAAAACAAGACCCTATTTCTTACTAATGGTCTTCTACTCATTCTTTTTCATATTCTCCAATTGTACCTCATAAGCCATGAGTCTTCCAATCAAGTCATCAAGAGGAAGGGTTGATAGGTCCTTTGCCTCCTGAATCACCGTTGATTTTGAAGCATAATCACTTATAAGGGATCTGAGTATCTTCCTTACAAGTTTCTCCTCCGTCAACTTGACCCAAAGATTTTTCATTAGATTGACGATTTCTCTAAACCTTGTATACATTTTTTTTATTGCTTCTCCTTTTGTCATCCTGAAACACTCACAGTTTTCTATTAGAATAGAGATGAGAATTTCCTTTACCTTGTTCGTTCCTTCATATGTAACTGAGATACAGTTGAACCCCTCCTTGGATAATGTGTAATAAAGCACGTTCATGGCCTTTACTCACAATCTTTTTCTTTTGTTCACTTTTTAGTACTACTCCTTTCTCCTCCGGATTCATGTACTTTGTTTGAATAAGCGACCAAGCATCCTCATCCATAGATTTGAGGAATACTTGCATTAGCTTTTTCCAATATCCATAGTCCATCCAACCAAAGTAGAGAGGACGTGAGGATGATTGACCTTCAGTGCGTTTGGTTGATGATGATGTCATCACAAGTTAATTTGTTACGTCTTCTCGTTACCCTCTCTGATACTACCTATAGGATCTAAGAACACAAGCACACTAGAAGGGGCATTGAATAGTGTGATAAAAAGATTAAATAAAATAATTCAAACCACAAATTGACACTAAATATATGTGGTTCTCCTTATTTGGTTATTCTACTACCTAGGTCTCCCAACTTAGGATTTTTAACTTGATTCCCTCAACCTGGAGAAAATCAAATCAGTATAACAAGAGGTAATTAATGGGTTACCTCAACCCAATTACAAGATAATAAAGACAAATAAAAAGTACAGGTGCAAGCAAAAGTAAATGGCTTACAACTTGAATCTTAGGTCTCCCAATAATATATAACTTTAAAAATATTACCAATAGAAACTAAGGAATGGATCGGCACGTAAGAAAATAGTAAGAATGTAAACTAAATGCCTGAAGTCTTGTTGCAACCTCAGAGAATTTTCTTGTAGTTACTAGGCCACAAGTCTAGCACCTTGCTTAGAAAAATAGTATGAATCAAAATTTTGAAGCAAGGAAAAGAGGAGTGTTGTTGTGTGTTGAGAAAAGGACCTAAAGGGATCTTTTTATAGGCTAGAACACAACCCCCTGCACCCCATAGTCATTAAGTAGTAATTAAATGTGTTTTAAATCACTTTTAATACAAATTAGCTGTTCAAATCTGGCTTAACGAGTAGCTAGTATCGGTACTAGTTGCTCACAGTCTACCAATAGCCAATATAAAAGAGACTAGGTATTGATACTTATCATAGGTACCGATACTCCAAGAACTCAATTGAGTACCAACTACAAAATAGGTGCCAGTACTCATCTCGAGTACCGGTACTTGTTACTCACAAGTTTCAGGTAGAGTAGTCACTGTAACATACATGTACCGATACTCATGATGGGTACCAGTACTTGTAAGGTTCAGGCTAGAATATAAGTCACAAATTGTGAGCATTATGTACCGATACTCATGATAAGTATCGGTACTTCTTATTCATAGTTTGAGGTTAAAACTCAAACTTGTGTCCTACATATACCAGTACTTGCAACAAGTATCTTCTTTTTAATTTGTTAATCCAAGATTTAGGAACTATCAAAACTAATCGATTTTAATTCCATACAGCAACGATTTTACGTTTTTGAAAATGAACATTTGTTGTGAATTTAACACCTTATTATTTTTAATTACTTTTAATCTTATATTCATTTATTTTGTTAAGATACATAAAAATTCTAAGATACTAACCTTGTAAGAAAGATTTTAAAAAGATCTTCATCATCAAATCTTCAAATTAGCTCAAAGTAACCATCAACATCCTCCTCATCCTCCAAGTCATATCATTTCAAGAGTCTGTTAATTTCACTCAAAAAAATTTATTAAATTAAAAAATAATCTCGTCAACACCAAATTTAAAAAAAATGTGGTGTCTCCAAAAAAATTTCGCATACACACCTTCAAAGAAAGAAAAAAAAAAGAGAAGAAACCCATCAAAGTACACTTAACCGACAAAGATACGCTCTCCGGCGTAAGTTTGCGGGCCACCTTGTTACATGGGATATTGGTGCATTTATTCCTCACTTAAGACTTAAGAGAGTGAGGAATAGATGTGCTGCTGCGTGCATGACATAAATAAAGGTGCATCATTAATGATTTCTATTATTGTCTTTTTACTCTTATATAACAAATTAACGTCCTAAACATATATTCATGTGGCTTGATTGGGAAGATGATTTATTTTTTTTAAGGTTAGTTTATTTGGAGGGATAGAAAAATGATGTTAAGAAATATAAAATTAATGTTAATGTACAATTATGTTTATTTATATAATGATATTAACATCAGTTTGTATTTATTTAAATTGATGTTAAGTTATGATATTAATTCTTGTGATGTTTATTTGATAGTTGTGTTAAGTATATAAAATATAAAGGATGTCAGAGATATGAGTAGTGTATAATTTTAATACGGATTTGATTAACACCAATTGAAATTAATGTTAGATAAACTCATATTAAAGTGGGTAAACCCACGTTAATAAATTAAAAATTAAATAGTCAAATAAATAGAAATTAACCTCCTATTTGAGAGGTTAACTCCTCAGGTAAACTAAATCTTAATGACTCCAACCTATTTTTAAAGGGACTGTGATCTAATTCAATCCATGAGATCCCTAATCCAATCCTATAGCCTCCTCAGGATCACAATTCCCTCTACAACTAACGTTAGAAATTGAGATGTTTTCACCATATATAAACATGTCAAGAAGCCATGCATGCTTTTATTTTCCATTTTATTTCTGTCACCTATCATCAATGCAATTCCTCTTGTTGCGCTTTGGGAAAGTGACAACTTACTATCCAATGGATTCAAGGCTCTGACGACTCCCTTTGTTTGTGGACGTACGTGCATGACCCCATTCCCTTCGCACAAGATTCCAAACACTCCTTTTGATTCTTCTGTACCCTTTAGTGCCCTTTGGCAATGCCTTCACCACAAAGTATGCTATAGATTGGATGAGGATGGATAAAGATATTCCCCCTCTTTCGCCCTTTGCCTAATCTAGACTAATTAAAGGGGAACACGCACTCGTTAGTTTGGATAGGATTTAACAATGTTTGCCTGGTAATGGTTTTTGGTTAGTGTTTCTGCTGGTATTGCTTTTATCGATGCTATCATTTTGCATGCTGGAAGATGGATATCCCTTCTTATCCTACAATTGGAAGACGTCAAAAAAAATTACCACCTTTCCTTTTTCTCATTGGAAGTTTGTATCACAAAGTTTGAGATCTGGATAAAATAATATCCCATTATGGTCTATGTGGCCTCACTTCACTGTTAAGTTCCGAAAAGATTGTCATATTGAGTTGCAAGTTCACAGTTTTTATCGAGGTTTCGCATCTATTACGTTAACTCACTTGGTGGGATAAAATCTATTAATTACAAAGATGATGGGGGCAACATCTCTAGAAAATTTTTGACAAAGTGAGTAACTGGGGTCATCATAGACGTTTGTACCGTGGGGAGGATAAGAGAAAACTAATCGGTAGCATCTCTTTACTTCATGTTAAAACATCTAGAAGTTAATGTAGAGGTTGCAAAGAAGACTGCTATCTTCTAGAATGTTTGACGTCGAGGAAGACCTTGTTCTTCTTTACAATAATCTCAAGGAACAAGAGACTTTGCACCACGTGTCAACCTATAAGGGATGTCATGACATGAGAAGTAGTTTGTTGTAAAAGAGGAGAAAGATGATTTTATCGTGCTAGGCATGTGAAAATCCACCAGTTTTGATCTTTGCTCTTGCAAAATATCTTGGAGTGTAAAAGAAAACCACTCCTATATTCTTTTTCCTACGTTTTTGCCAAAAAAACTGACATGGTGTTGGAAATGAGTCTAATTTCCATTTTCCCTGTTATTTCCTCTATTCCAATTGTGAAAATTGAGCAATAAAAATAGAAATATGTGCAGGAGTAGGTTAACCGTTGTCTAATATAAAATTACTTCTAACAAGTAAGGAATTAGGGCTACTAAAGTTGATGTCAAGAAAATTAGGATGCATCTTCACCCGCACGATGTAAATAATGATTTGCAAATAATGAATTAGGCTTAGCATATAATCATCTCTCATCAAGTTTTCTTTACACACCCATATATAGGGAAATTATTTAGTGAACTTAGGATTCAAATAACTTATTTGAACTCATTACAAAACATTGTTATAGATTTTACAAAATTGTTATATATTTTACAAAATTTTTATATATTTTACATAGTATAACTTATAATTTACAAAATATGACTGATAATTTACAAATGGTAGTATATAAGTTACAAAACTAACTCATAATTGACAAAGTGGTATGTTTATAATTTTTCATTAAGATTATCATCAAAATCATTTTCATTTTTCTTCCTATTTTTTCATATGTCTGCGAAGAGACAAATTGTAAGGAAAATAAAAATGATTACAGGAAGATGACAGGTGGGATAGGGGTCAGATAATAGTTGTGTTATGGGGAGCTTGGCTAACGCGGAATGATGTTATCCTCCACCAGGTTAGAGTATAGTTGGCAAATGTAATTAGGGATGCTCGGAGTTGGACATATTTTTTATCTTCACACTTATAATTACTTGATTTATAATAAAATTATGGATGATTACTATAAAAAATAGTCATCCTTTCTTTCTTTCAAAACAAAAAATCATCTTCATTTTGAATTAAACCTTATATACAACGTATTGAACCAATAAACTTTTAACCCGAACAATTAGATTTGTTAGTTGAGGATACAAGTATGTTTGGATTAGCTTGATCTAAATAAGTAATTCAAGTCTTAGACTCATTGAATAACTCATGCATGTGTGTATACATATATAGGAGAACTATCCATTGAGCATTGTACTCATAAATTTTCTAAAAGGTCTAAAATGGTGACCATCGGATTGTGCAATTATTTGATGAAATCACTTCATATACCATAAATGATTTTAACCAACCAACACAAACCAATGATTAATTTTGGAAATATCCAATCATAATTATCTTTTTATATATAGAATATAACAACAAATCCCCCAAATTCCGTATTTATTATCTCCATAATAATATCAATTGCTTATATTATAATCAATTATGTGTTACCGACTTGTATTACAACTTGACTATTTATTATTTTAGGTGTTGATGTCTTGTATTACAACTCAACTATCCATTATTTTGTGTTGTTTGCTTGTACTACAATTGACTTTCTATTATTTTATGCATTACTGGCTTGTATTACAACTCAACTCCCAATGTCCTTTTTCTCAATGTCACTTTGTAACACAAAACTTATATTGAATGAAACCAAAGTATTACAAAGAAGTTATAATGTATTACAATATCATATATTGAACATTATAACTATTCCCCACTAGAAGATGTTAAAACACAACGCATTACAACAATACATTACATGTGTGTCTTTATATTTATTGTCTGTAAGGTATAAATTATACATACATTACAATAAATATATATTTAATTCAATAAAATATTGTGCAATTGTAATTTGATCATATGTGATATACATATTAGATACAATATATTATATATTGTAAAGTATCTACAATACATTACACATAATATTTAAAGAGTTTCACAGATCAGTTATCATTACAACATTTTATTTTATTTGTTACAAGAACCATTTATTTGTTACAACTGTATACACTTATTGGTACAAATGTCATTCTATTTTGTTACAATAATTTTATAGATAGTAATATAGATTCTTTTCTAATTTCATGCACCAAACAATTGGATTACTTGTGTAGTCTTACTCTTTCGAATTGTTACCTACTTAATATGGAAATTTATGATTTTAAATATTTTATTGTTGTATTACAATCAGTTTACACATTTATTTTTAGAATATGTAGATATGATTAATTATTATTGTATCTTACATTTTAAGTAATTTAATAATTATAAATGTACGTAGATTACATTTATGTTAAACACTTTTAATTTCGAAGTTGTAATATTATCATTTTCATTGATATGAGTGATATTTATCATGTTTATATAATTTTAATCTAATGGATTGTATTGTAAGTTTATCACCTATTTTATATGCATTGTACTCTCTAGATCTGCAAAAAATATGTAGTGAACACAATGCTCATAAATACCAATTTAAGCCTAAAGTTATGACTGCCGGATGAAGGTTACAATTGATGAAATCACCCTTGCTTTGGTCAATGGTTTTGCATAAAATCAACGAAGCCACGTTATCATTAAACACGTGTCTATATTTATAAATATATATATGGATATTACATATTTCGTTACTTATGGTAGCCAAATCGGAACATTTTTGGCATTTGAGATTCTATATCGTAACATTCTAATTTCATAGTACTCAAAATCCTATCACAAGTTGCTTTTAACGTAGTCGGAACAAATGAATTTTATTTCATTTAACTATTACAAGATAATTTTTCCGCACGTGATCATATCCGGTTATTGTATTTCACTAATGTATTATAATTTTATATTTACGTATAGTGAATTATAAGTTTATATGCTGTTGTTTGTGGCGTAAATTTTTTAGATGGGGAATGAACCGCCATCAATTTTTTGTAGTATAAGAAGGGCCAGTTAAGTTTATGTACCTAAAGTAATAATATTTTCTTTTAATTTTATAATTAAAAATTATTAATTGTACATTACAAAGCGGCAATCGTACGTTGTATTATACCTACCCAATATTTCCCTTTCAAGCATTTTTAACATATGACAGATGCATGTCTTGTCATTATCCTGACAATTTTTTTTTATTTAAAAAATATTATTCTATCCGCAACACAAGAAATTTTATTTTAAATATGTCATGCGGGCAAAAATTTAATCTATTTTTATTTTCGAGCACACATTATATTCGTATAATCTTTTATTACCATAATAATATATTGTATCGTGTGTATGTAGTATATTATAACATAATTCATTTATCAATATTCATGCATATGTAATGAGAATTCATGTTACAACAATCATATTATAATATTGTAAAATCCATCGTTATTGTTACAAGAGAACAGTGTAATTGTTACAACACCATTTGTATGATATTACAACAAAACTACTAAGTTATTACACTCATTTAAGAATTATATATATAAGGGGCCTATCCACTAAGTATTGTGCTGACAAATTAACAAATAAACCTATAGTCGTAACCATTAGATTACGATCCCACGATTCCCATAGATATCACTTATTTACACAATGATGATTTTCCAATCTAACGAATATAACAGCTTTTACCATATAAAGTAATATATTATTCCAAATAATAAAACAATCTTCCAAAATAAACCCGATTGTGTTTAATATAAATAGATGAGGTACACGAAATGTAATTGAGATGAGGTGCACGAAATGTATTGATTTGAAATTAAAAACAACGTGGCATGCGTGTTATACTTGTGAAAATATTGTAATGTAACTGCATATGTGTTGTAACTATAAGGTATAGGTTTATAAAATGAAAGTATGCATATTGTAATAAAAGTAATAAAAGTTGTAACAGAATAATATATATATTGTAACATTAAAATATGTATTACAAACATATAGTATCCGAATAAATGGAAAACATATGATACAATATACACGTTTCCAAAATACAATAGATTGTACATGTGTTGTATTCATATAAAATACATAAATGACACGTTATATTTCGTAATACAAATAAATAATAATTTGATTTTTAGTAACGACTTTGGTATTTATATTATGTCTAATATCAGAAACAAATTTTTTATGATTGACATTTAATGGAACACATTAGTAAAAGGGAAAATATAAAATGTTCAACGTTGATAAAAGATTGTAATACAACATTTTGATAACATTTTTAACGAAAGATGCTACAACACACCTGTAATTTGATGTATTATATTACTATTTTTATTTTATTTTATTTTCGCATTGTGTTAGGATTGTTGAATAGTTGACGTGTTACAATGAATACTTGTCTTGCTAAATTGTGTTACAATATAATATTATTACAGTTGTGTTACAAATCAATATAAATGCAACCATAATATATTACAACGTAACAAAACTGGCTTGTATTAGAAACCATTGAGAAATGTATTACGATTGTTAAAGTTAGTTGGCATGCTGTAATGCACACATATCTTATTATGTTGTATTACAATATAACATTATTAAAGTTGTGTTACAAACCAATATAAATGTAACCATTGTAATGTTATAATTTATTACACAGTGGGATGTTTATAATTTTCCTATGAAGTACTATAAATTCATTGATAATGTCCTGAATAATGTTCATTTAAAGTATAATAATACTACCTATCCCAAAAATAACATAGATGGCGAGAGATGTATGAAAAACAACTACAAAGATATGACATAGAAAAAAAAAATCTGACTGCATACTTGGATGTCCTGAAAAGAATGTAATAGGATAAGAAACATACTGTGAATTAACGTTATGTAAAGCTAAGGTAGACTAATGCGTATACACATAATACGAATAGTTGCTAAAATCTTGGTTTGTTGCTTAAATCTTGGATATGCAATCAAAATCTTTTCCAAATATAAAATAAAGTCTATTATTAAACTGTAACGGTGATAGTGATTTTATAAACCAATTGACTTGTAATGTAAATGATTTCATTAATTATGTAATAAATTATATGGTGACAAAAAAAAAGATTTATTTG
The DNA here is from genome assembly GCA_037157565.1 of Thalassia testudinum. Lineage (NCBI taxonomy): Eukaryota > Viridiplantae > Streptophyta > Magnoliopsida > Alismatales > Hydrocharitaceae > Thalassia > Thalassia testudinum. The sequence goes on from JAZHRO010000077.1 coordinate 83,254,094, forward strand.
TTGATTTATGAACAAAGTCCTTCATATATATGGCTTAATTAAGAAGGATTTTTACCCTGATTAATTGAACCATTTCTTTTCACTCGTCTTGCAACCAAACGAGCTTATAGAACTGTGGACGCATGTAAAGAGAGAATAGGAAGGAAACTGACAGATCAGTTGGATCTTTGGTTGCAAGGTCCGTGTGCGTGCAAACCAAAATGGAGCTCCCATTCTCCAAATCAACTGTGATATGCGACCTATGATGGGGTTGATGTACGTAGACCACATTCCCCTTATAATTAAAGTGTACATGTGGCTCCTATTGCCCTCAAAGCGAGGGAAATTAAAGCAGAGGAAAAGCACACCTTCCCTGTGAGCAAAGGAAAATGAAAAGGGGAATTGCCAGTTAGAAGAGCACCATACCACCAATAAAGCCAAAGGGCACGATGCATGTAGGGGCCTAAGTTACGTTACATTGATTGGGAAACTTTTAGGGCAGACTTTGTACGCCCTTCAAGATGTGGCAAACAAGAAAAGACGTTTCGTGTATATCCTTTGTCTTGTCGTTTCATCTCCATATCTTTCTAACTATTAATTGGATAAAGGTCGGCAATGAAGCTTATTTCTGCGAGAGAGAGAGAGGGTAGACACAGGGGGCGAGAGAGTGAGGGCGCGGAACGGTCAGAGCACTGTTGCAGAACGCTTAAAAAGGGCAAAAAAGCTACAGCTGGTGTCAGCACTGTAGCATAACATTAAAAAAAAAATTCTACCGTAGGAGGAACGGTCCATATCATATACAGTTTTCTCATTGAGAATCATTAGTATTATAGGAAGGAGCTGTGTGCTTAATTTACACCTGATTTAATAGATGCAGGCGATAAAGTAACATCTCATTGACCTTCCTCATTTTGGAGATCGGTGCAGTAATGGATCTCATGTCATGTGGGACTGGACCGATCATTAGGTTAATTGAAGTTTTATTCTACCATTTTTGGTGTATAATTACGTAGAATTACATTTAGATTAATATTAAAGCATCCATGTTAAGTTTGCTAACTTGTTTTCTTTAAGAATGATAAGATGTAGATTCTGCCATTAAGAGTAAAAGTCACATGGTGCTAAAGAATTATTATGGATCCTTATATAAATATAGTATATCTATTTGCATATGCTTGGATGATTCCTTCTCATGATATTTTCCTACTCCAGTGTATGAAATGAACTTATAATTTGATGTTTCTCAAAAATAGACTAGATAAGGATTTGATTATACATAGGCTTACCTGATGAGTAAGGCTAAGGATCCATTGGAGCTCAATGCTAATTTGGAAGTCAGCTCAAGATTAAGTAGGCAAAAAAATCCTTACTTGAGTTGGGCTCCCTTGAGTTGGAGCCACCTCTCAAGCTTGATATTTTGTGTATTGCTAGTCTTTTTTTTTCACATGGCCAATGACATTTTACTTACATAATATTTTTAGGATTTTTATGTATATGTTCTTGTAAATTTTGAAAAAGACTTATAGGCTCCTATCTATTTCGTACATATGTATGTGCCCCCAAAAATATCTATTTCCTTGTTCGAGTATTCTTATGAGCTTTGATGAGTAAAAAGTAAAGAGATTTCTATATAAATGTCCTCTTTTCTTTCTATTTCACAAGAAAACCCTCCTCCTCTCCTCTTCCTCCCCTTCCTCACTCACCAGCACCCTCATCCTCTCCTCCCTTTCTATTGATTTTGGGAGCTAAATTATATTAATTGGGATGCAATTGATATTTAGTGACATTAGAATTCACGTTGAAATTAACGGATTTGGTGGAAGTTTTTAGTACCATACTAGAGGTTGATAAGCCTCTTGGTGGGTATAAAAGATTTTTGCCTCCCTTAGCTTATGTATAGCAAAGAGCAAGAGATAGGGCTAAGGACTACACATGCATGCTTGCACCCCACCCCAGCCAAGCTCGGGCTCAGATGAAAATCAATTTGGAACTTGGAAGTTGGATACTTTTGCTATGAATTTTAATCTAATTAATTTGTTAATTGATCAATCATTGAGTTAATTAGACGATCAATTGTTTTGATCGATCAATGAGTTAATTTGGTCAATTAATTAATCTGATTGATCAATGGGTTAAATTGGTTGATCACTTGCTTTGATCGATCAATGGGAATAACTGATCAATGAATTGATGAATTTCATAAATGTTGAGTTGTGGGCTTTATATAATAGTTGCAAGGATGCTCCCATTTGACACACAACTTCCAACACTTCTTTTCTCTCCCTCATTCTCGAATCTCTTACAAAAGGTGCATTCATTCGACACAAGATTGGTAGATCAATCTTATCAATCAACTTGTGTAAGATGTTGAGAGTGATCAATTGAGAGGTGATTGATCAATCAACCAATCAAATTGATCGATCGATCCAGAATTTGGCTGATCAATCTTCTAAATTGATTGATCAAGTGTTTTGACTGAATTCTCTTGAGGTGATTTTTTAGGATGTCCAAGCTCAGAATGTGTCAAATCTTGGAGATGGATCATCTTATTCTAGGAGGAGCTCGCCATACGCCAGCACATTGATATTACAAGGGGTGACACCTTCTTTATGGAAAATCCTTCAAAGGTACTTCAATCATAATAACATTTGACTATTTTCATTGTGTTTACTAGTACTATTACACATCAGTTGTTCTTTATTTTATTCTAGATCTTGCCATATCATGTCAACCTTGCTTGATTTAATATATCTGATTTTCATGAAATTCTTGGAAATGCATATGTTTTTGTTTACATATTTCTTATATGCGTGGTTTTCAACACCCTCCTCTCCTCTTGCTCCTCTACCGAGCCCTCTGTGAGGACTCGAGTCCAGCCAAGAGACGAAACCCAGGTCGCCGTGTGCTAACACTAACACAAATCTCTCACAAGATCACAGTCACCCAATACATAATCATAAAATATAAACATGGCTAAACAAACTAATTATATTGCATCAATGAAATGAACAGAAATTTAATACTAACCAGAGGTTTACCACAATATATAAGCCAAAGAGTTCAACGAAAATCATCTTGCGAACTGCCACAATATACCTAAGTATGGAACTAAAAAACACGTTAATGATAATGGTCGTTCGACGGGTTTTAAAAATATGTGCGTTGTAGTATACCGTGAAAAATGATTATCAAATTTTATTTATTTATTACTTGAAATTCAAAAATGTTACGACCCGGTTCTCGAATCCAAACAGGACACGAGACCAGACCCACTCGACTGATCTCAAGACCCAGTCGTCCAACGAGGAAGTAACCAAAAAGCAGTAAAATAAACCACATTCACCATGCAAGCAACTAACAGTAACAAAAGTACAGCAGTAAAAAAGCAAACTACTACAGTACACACCACCACAATAGTAGAAAATTAAACAGATACAGGAATATAAAGTTCACAATAAAAGAGTACAGAAGTGTAACAACTGCTCACTACAACAGGAAACGGGGTACAACATAAAGCTACAACTACTGGGCTCTACTGGGCCCAGCACCCTCTGCAGCCATGGGCTCTGGCTGCTCAACAGCTAGACCTGAAAAAGGTTATGAGTACACGAAATCAGCGAATGCTGGGTAGAGTGGCAACCAGCTAACTAAAACAGTAAAGGTGGACAGGTAGTTGTTGTTTTTCAATTTCTTTCGTTCTTTAACTAATTATTCTTTCTTTCATCACTTGGTTTATTTATCAGGTCTCCTTCTTGATCTCGAATGTTCCTCCTGGGAACGATCTTGATTACAGTCTTTTCCGAAGAGTAGAAGTAGCAGGTGGTGCTCTCCTGGCCGGGAGAGTCCCCCGTGGTGGTCCTACACTCAGTCAACCACCCTAAGGTCATTGACAGACGTAACGGTGACTACGGTACGCGCGATAAACGCACTGGTAGCTACCCCGCATTAGCACGCGGTCAGTCATTTCCGTTAACGGGTGCGCCCAAAGTACAACACGAAACCAGTATAGGTCATAGCCCTCTCAGTAACAGGGGTCAAGCCCCTAAGAATCAAACAGGGGTCTCGCCCCTCCACAGTCCGCGCACACTCTCCTTGTTGGTGCTAGAGCACCACGATCATTTGTTTTGATGATAACAAAACACGTGTTATTTAACATTTGCAACTTGAGTCCTAGATTTCAGGTCCATTGCTGTAACGAGCGCGTGCCCCAGACGTCTTTTAAGACGTCTGGGAGGTGGCCCAGACGTCTGTAAAGACGTCTGGGATCACATCCAGACGTCTGACCAGACGTCCGGGATAGTTTACAGACGTCTGGCGAACAGTTATGCTCGCACGGGATGTTCGTCTGCGCGCCTGTGCGTGCAGACCTGCGATCCCGCATCTTCTCTGCGGCTGCAGGCGACTGCGACCGTCTCTCCCTCCTCTCCGCGCGGCGTTAAAAGGGGGAGGGGGCGCGCCTCCCCTCCCGTCTCCACCATCTTCCTCCTTCTCTCCTGCCTGTGCGCGAGAGCGAGCGGACGCGAGGGCGCAGCGGCAGCGGCGGCCGCAGTAGGCGCGGAGGAGCTGCGGCGTGCGAGGGCGGGGCTCTGCCGTGAGGGCGAGCTCGCCGGGAGCGGCTTGGCCGGCCGGCGGAGGGCGCAGGGGGCGCAGAGCGTCGCGGAGAGGGACCTGCTGCGGGCGGAGCAGCGGACGTGCGAGGTGCGACGCGGGCGGCGTCGCGAGCGGAGGCCGAGCAAGGTTCTGATTCTGGAAAAATCTCCAGAATCAGACGTTTGGACTGATATCCAGACGGCAAGGTCGACGTCTGTGAGATCATACAGACGTCTGAAAGGTGAGTTCCGCTTTCTCCTTCTTTTTGTCGACTGACCGTACTGAGGGAGGAGGGTTGGCTGTGCGCAGGTGTTCGGATTCGTCATCCTTTGCGAATCCGACGTCTGGAAGTTGTACCAGACGGCGGGAGTGACCTCCAGACGTCCGGAGAGACCATCGGACGTCTGGGATCTAGGAGAGACGTCCCCACAGACTTCTGGACGTCCGGGGAACCAAGCCGAACAGGTAATTCTCTGATCCACCGTTTAAGACGTCTGGAAGGAGTTCCAGACGTCTGATTTTGCACAGTATTGTCTTTCTCGACCCGTTTAGGGCCCGTTTGGGCTCCGTTTTCCGCGATTCGAGTTGCGTTCGTTTCAGAATTTATTCCTCTACCCGCCTACAGTAGCTATACACTGTTTTGAGACACTCCTTGTGTTTGATCCTTGTGATAGGACCTCGTTCGGTTGCCGTCTTGAGAGTCGCGGAGGCGCGCGGGATTCCCGACCACGCCCCCATTACTCCCGTTGTACCTGGTAGAGTGGTTTTAAGTATTAATAAAATCTGTTAAAGTATGGAACCATAACTAGAACCTAGGGCATTGCATGAATCCTAGGAATGAGAAATATATGGAATGATAGCTCCTAGGTGTTGCATGAATCCTAGGGTCGGAAAACTAGATTGTATGATAGATCCTAGGATATGGCATGAATCCTAGGATGGAAAAACTAGTGGAATGTATATTACTGCAGTCTTGGAAAAATGGAAAGGAATATATAAGCTGCCTGTGAATTAAATTAACAGCTGCCTGTTATGAACAAAGAAACATGTTTGAGATCATGGAAATTGAGAACGTGAATATGGAAAGTGAAACATATGATGTTCTGAGATAAAGAGCTGGAACCCTACGGGGAATTAGGAGTGGAACTCCTGGAAAGAAAAGGAATGGAACTGAGATGTAGTTTGTACTGTCTCTTGGGTACGCAGTACCAAGGGAAGTACCTGTACCTGTTTTAGTGCAGAGTGGGGCCAGCCGCCCCAGGGACCCGGGGTTAGGCTTGGCCGCTCTGTACCGACTTGTTGGCCCTCGTGTACGTAGTACCGAGGAGAGCTAGTAGTGTTAGGAGAGTACTAGCTACCCCACGGGCCCCGGGGTTCTGCTAGCCTCCTTCACCGACTTGTTAGGCCCACTAGGGCAAACCAGGGTAGTCAGGCGAGGGTGCGCGGACTGTGGAGGGGCAAGGCCCCGGTTTGGTTACTGTGGAGGGGTTGGACCCCTGTTACTGAGAGGGCTCTGCCCTGGTTCCGTGCTGTGCTTTGGGCGCACCCGTTAACGGAAACGACTGACCGCGTGCCAGTGCGGGCTAGCTACCTGTGCGTTTATCGCGCGTGCCGTAGTCACCGTTACGTCTGTCAGTGACCTTGGGGTGGTTGACTGAGGGTAGGATCACCACGGGGGACTCTCCCGGCCAGGAGAGCACCACGTGCTACTTCTACTTTTGGAAAAGACTGCAATCAAGATCGTCCCACGAGGACATTCGAGACCAAGTAAAGGATCTGAGAAGTAAATGAAATAGTGAGAAAAATTGAAAGATGTAAATAAAGGAAGTAATAGAACATAACAGCTACTGTACACTCTACTGTTGCCTTTAGTTAGTTTGCCACTCTACTCAGCGTTTTGCTGACGTGTTACACTCGTTACCTTTTTCAGGACCAGGTGTTGAGCAGCCAGGGTCGGCGGCTGCAGAGGACGCTGGGCCAAGTAGGGTCCAGTAGAGTTACCACAGCTTTGTACCTTCTTTTGTTTCTGTTCTAGTGAGTAGTTTTGTTTCCGCTGTACCTTCTTTACCTGCAGTTTTTGTTATATGATAAATGTTGCTTTACTGTTGTGGTGGTACCTACTGTAGTAGTTTCTTTCCTTACTGCTGTACTTTCTTACTGTTAGTTATATTCATGCTGAATGTGGTTTATTTTACTGTCTTTTGGTTACTTCCTCGTTGGACGACTGGGTCTTGGGATTAGTCGAGTCGGTCCGGTTCTCGTGTCTCGTAGGGACTCGGGAACCGGGTCGTTACAAGATGGTATCAGAGCAAGGTCGTCCCGAGAAGTGAATCAACTGACTGGAAAATAACCAATTCACATGTTTATAGCTAGAGTAGCCACCACAACATATCTCTTGACATGAGCTCTTAGAAGTTTCGTTAGGTACCGTCTGTTTAGAAGCTTTTCATTTTGTTTCGCGTCTCCATTGTAGGAGATGCCGCGTCGTGGAGCTAGGAGGGTGGGCCGCAGGCGCGGCCGAGGTCAGGGCCCGGGGGACAGATATGTCGGGCTTGGAATACATACTACCCCTCCTCTTCTCCTGAGTATACCGTCTCGGGACCTCGTCCAACTGATTCGAGAGGTGGTTCGAGAAGAATTTCAGCTTCCACCCACGTCACCACCCCCTCCCCCTTCCGAGCGTACGACAGGGGAGTTAGTGGTGGAACGAGATTTCCGCCGCCACACCAGGCGTGTTAGGAGAACTCAACGGAGACACGTGGCGTCCGCAGGAGAGCCGTCACGTTGTGCAGGGCCATCAGTGGCCTATGGGGGCCCTCGACAGGGGCCAGTCGCCAGCACCGGACCCCCGCCGAGCCGACAGCAGGGACTCACTGAGGGCGGGAGTCGGGTTCCCCTCTGCTACCAGTGTGGCCAGCCGGGCCACGTCAGGAGGGACTGCCCATCTAGGGCAGGAGGTCAGCAGATACTTCCCGCGCAGAGCACTGGAGGGTGCGCAGGAGGCCGCGGTTTCCAGGTGCGAGGAGGAGGACCGCAGTCGCGAGGAGGGTACCGGCCAGCACCTACCCGTCCGGCGCAGAGTGTGGCTGCTTCGTCCGCACCTAGAACTGAGGGGCGTATCAACGCCCTAACACACAGGGACGCCAGAGCTTCGGGATCCGTGGTAGCAGGTATGGTTTCAGTTTCTGGCAGACTCGTTTACACGCTTTTCGATTCCGGCGCTACGCACTCGTTTGTCGCAGACAGTTTCGCAGTTAGTTTGGACCAGGATTATACATTGTTAGAGAACCCGTTCGTAATCAGAGGTCCGAGTGGTCAGCTGTTTGTAGCTGAGGAGGTGTACACGGGTTGCGGGGTCAGCATCGGGGGACACAGCCTGCCAGCTGACCTGATTATGATACAGATGGAGGACTTTGGGGTGATCCTGGGGATGGATTGGCTGTCCGCGTACCACGCATTGGTAGACTGCTTTGAGAGGAAGGTTGTCTTCTCCATTCCGGAGTTGCCTTCCTTCGAGTTTCACGGGCAGCCAGTGGACGGAGGTTTCAGGTGCATTTCGGCACTTCGGGCGGCGAGACTTTTGAGCCAGGGGTGTGAGGGCTTCTTAGCTTGTGTGGTGGCAGAGCACAGCCCCGTGGCAGAATTCCAGAGCATCTCGGTGGTCAGAGAGTACCCCGACGTGTTTCCAGACGAGTTACCAGGACTACCGCCCGAGCGTGAGATCGAGTTTGAGATCTCACTAGTACCAGGGACCAGCCCCATCTCCACCGCGCCATACAGGATGGCACCGCTTGAGCTGCGAGAGCTCAAGTCTCAGTTGCAGGACCTTTTGGAGAAGGGTTTCGTGAGGCCCAGTGCATCTCCCTGGGGAGCCCCGGTCCTGTTTGTGAAGAAGAAGGATGGGACCCTACGCCTTTGTGTGGATTACCGACAGCTGAATAGGGTCACCATCAAGAACAGATATCCGCTGCCGAGGATTGACGATTTGTTTGACCAGTTTCGGGGTGCCACGGTGTTTTCCAAGATCGACTTGAGGTCTGGATACCACCAGTTGAGGATCAGGGAGACCGACGTCTCCAAGACAGCTTTCCGCACCCGGTACGGACACTACGAGTTTTTGGTCATGCCGTTTGGGCTGACCAATGCCCCCGCTGCTTTCATGGACCTGATGAACCGGGTGTTCAGACCGTACTTGGACCAGTTTGGGGTGGTTTTCATAGATGATGTACTCATCTATTCTAGAGATCGGACGCAGCACGGACAGCACTTGCGGATGGTTCTGGACACTCTGAGACGACGCAGGCTGTACGCCAAATACAGCAAGTGCGAGTTCTGGTTGAGGGAGGTGACCTTTTTGGGTCATGTGATCTCTGGAGACGGCCTGGCGGTGGATCCCGCCAAGGTCGAGGCAGTGCTCAGGTGGGAGAGACCGCGTTCAGTCACTGAGATTCGCAGTTTCCTGGGACTGGCAGGTTACTACAGACGGTTCATCAGAGGGTTCTCGCAGATTGCACGTCCTATGACACAGTTGACTCGGAAGGATGTGCCTTTCGCTTGGACAGACGCCTGTGAGGCGTGTTTTCTGGAGCTGAAGGAGAGGTTGACCTCGGCTCCCGTGCTCACCATTCCTGACAGTAGTGGCGGGTTCGTCGTGTACACGGACGCTTCCTTGCAGGGGTTAGGAGGTGTGCTCATGCAGAGGGGTCACGTGGTCGCTTACGCTTCGCGGCAACTGAAGCCCCATGAGCATACCTACCCTACCCACGACCTAGAGTTGGCAGCTGTTGTTTCGCGCTGAAGACATGGAGGCATTACTTGTACGGCGAGACCTTCGAGATTTTTACAGATCACAAGAGCCTCAGATATCTTTTTGACCAGAAGGAGCTCAACATGAGACAGAGACGTTGGTTGGAGCTCCTGAAGGACTACGACTGCAGCATCTCCTACCACCCGGGAAAGGCCAATGTGGTGGCTGACGCCTTGAGCCGTAAGGCGCCCGCACGCTTGGCCAGTCTACAGTTACAGAGTTGGAGCCTTTTGGAGGAGGTGGGCAGTTGGCGACCTCTAGAGTTACGAGGGTACTGTGGGGCAGTGACGGTGACACGGCAGACCAGACCAGAGTTGATAGACCGCATCATCACGGGACAGATGGCCGATCCGTACTTGCAGTCTTTGCGCGACAGAGTACTGTCAGGGGACCCAGGGGACTTCTCTTTCACAGACCAGGTGTTACGCTTGGGGGGACGGCTGTGCGTCCCCAGAGACGAGGAGCTGTTGAGAGAGCTCCTGACTGAGGCACACGGTTCCAGATTCACCATACATCCCGGAAACACGAAAATGTACCATGACTTGAGATGCGAGTTCTGGTGGAGAGGGATGAAGCGGGATGTGGGTGAGTTCGTGCAGCAGTGCTTAGTGTGCCAGCAGGTGAAAGCCGAGCATCAGAGGCCTGCAGGGCCGCTTCAGCCGCTTCCAGTGCTAGAGTGGAAGTGGGAGAGCATCACCATGGACTTGGTGGTGGGTTTGCCTGTTACCCAGCGAGGACACGACGCGGTCTGGGTAATAGTGGATAGGTTGACGAAGACGGCACGATTCTTGCCGATCCGAGTCACTTTGGGACCAGCACAGTTGGCAGAGAGGTATATCCGTGATGTGGTGCGACTACACGGAGTTCCGCGGGAGATCGTATCCGACCGGGATACCCGCTTTACGTCCCAGTTTTGGGCTGAGTTTCAGCAGGCTTTGGGGACGAGGTTGAGGTTTAGCACGGCTTACCACCCCCAGACGGACGGACAGTCGGAACGCACGATACAGACACTTGAGGATCTTTTGCATGCCTGTGTACTAGACTGGAGGGGCTCTTGGGAGGAGCACCTGCCCCTGGCAGAGTTTGCATACAACAACAGTTATCACTCGAGCATCGGCATGGCTCCCTACGAGGCTCTGTACGGACGAAAATGCACGGCACCCTTGAGTTGGGTTGAGGTGGGGACCAAGTGGGAGGTTGGCCCCAGGTTGATCCGGCAGAGTCAGGAGGTAGTTGAACAGATCCACAGACGACTCCGCACTGTCAGGAGCAGACAGAAGAGCTACGCAGATCGCAGACGCAGAAAGGTGCAGTTCGAGGTTGGGGACCACGTCTTTCTTCGTGTTTCGCCCATGAAGGGCTTACAGCGGTTTGGGGTGAGAGGGAAGCTCGCGCCGAGGTTCGTGGGGCCCTTCGAGGTCCTGGAGCGGGTTGGACCCGTTGCTTACAGACTTGCCCTTCCCCCGCAGCTTTCTGGTGTACACGACGTGTTCCACGTGTCCAACCTCAGGAAGTACGTAGCCGATCCCAGCCACGTACTGAGTCACGAGAGCGTCGAGGTGAGCGACGACCTGACCTACCCCGAGCGGCCAGTGCAGATCCTAGACCGAGTCGTCCGCAGGTTGAGACGAAAGCAAGTACCCCTGGTAAAGGTTTTGTGGAGGAGCCAGCGGTACGAGGAGGCTACCTGGGAGCCTGAGGCGGCAATGCGGGAGCGGTACCCAGAGCTTTTCGCGGGTACGTCTTTTCAGACCGGCTTCGGTCCTCTTTGAGTTTGTTATGGTTATTTGGACATCCTTTTTCCGCACCCTAGTTGGCGCAAGTTTCGGGGACGAAACTTCCTTTGAGTTTGTTATATTGTAACGAGCGCGTGCCCCAGACGTCTTTTAAGACGTCTGGGAGGTGGCCTAGACGTCTGTAAAGACGTCTGGGATCACATCCAGACGTCTGACCAGACGTCCGGGATAGTTTACAGACGTCTGGCGAATAGTTATGCTCGCACGGGATGTTCGTCTGCGCGCCTGTGCGCGCAGACCTGAGATCCCGCATCTTCTCTGCGGCTGCAGGCGACTGCGACCGTCTCTCCCTCCTCTCCGCGCGGCGTTAAAAGGGGGAGGGGGCGCGCCTCCCCTCCCGTCTCCACCATCTTCCTCCTTCTCTCCTGCCTGTGCGCGAGAGCGAGCGGACGCGAGGGCGTAGCGGCAGCGGCGGCCGCAGTAGGCGCTGAGGAGCTGCGGCGTGCGAGGGCGGGGCTCTGCCGTGAGGGCGAGCTCGCCGGGAGCGGCTTGGCCGGCCGGCGGAGGGCGCAGGGGGCGCAGAGCGTCGCGGAGAGGGACCTGCTGCGGGCGGAGCAGCGGACGTACGAGGTGCGACGCGGGCGGCGTCGCGAGCGGAGGCCGAGCAAGGTTCTGATTCTGGAAAAATCTCCAGAATCAGACGTCTGGGCTGATATCCAGACGGCAAGGTCGACGTCTGTGAGATCATACAGACGTCTGAAAGGTGAGTTCCGCTTTCTCCTTCTTTTTGTCGACTGACCGTACTGAGGGAGGAGGGTTGGCTGTGCGCAGGTGTTCGGATTCGTCATCCTTTGCGAATCCGACGTCTGGAAGTTGTACCAGACGGCGGGAGTGACCTCCAGACGTCCGGAGAGACCATCGGACGTCTGGGATCTAGGAGAGACGTCCCCACAGACTTCTGGACGTCCGGGGAACCAAGCCGAACAGGTAATTCTCTGATCCACCGTTTAAGACGTCTGGAAGGAGTTCCAGACGTCTGATTTTGCACAGTATTGTCTTTCTCGACCCGTTTAGGGCCCGTTTGGGCTCCGTTTTCCGCGATTCGAGTTGCGTTCGTTTCAGAATTTATTCCTCTACCCGCCTACAGCAGCTATACACTATTTTGAGACACTCCTTGTGTTTGATCCTTGTGATAGGACCTCGTTCGGTTGCCGTCTTGAGAGTCGCGGAGGCGCGCGGGATTCCCGACCACGCCCCCATTACTCCCGTTGTACCTGGTAGAGTGGTTTTAAGTATTAATAAAATCTGTTGAAGTATGGAACCATAACTAGAACCTAGGGCATTGCATGAATCCTAGGAATGAGAAATATATGGAATGATAGCTCCTAGGTGTTGCATGAATCCTAGGGCCGGAAAACTAGATTGTATGATAGATCCTAGGATATGGCATGAATCCTAGGATGGAAAAACTAGTGGAATGTATATTACTGCAGTCTTGGAAAAATGGAAAGGAATATATAAGCTGCCTGTGAATTAAATTAACAGCTGCCTGTTATGAACAAAGAAACATGTTTGAGATCATGGAAATTGAGAACGTGAATATGGAAAGTGAAACATATGATGTTCTGAGATAAAGAGCTGGAACCCTACGGGGAATTAGGAGTGGAACTCCTGGAAAGAAAAGGAATGGAACTGAGATGTAGTTTGTACTGTCTCTTGGGTACGCAGTACCAAGGGAAGTACCTGTACCTGTTTTAGTGCAGAGTGGGGCCAGCCGCCCCAGGGACCCGGGGTTAGGCTTGGCCGCTCTGTACCGACTTGTTGGCCCTCGTGTACGTAGTACCGAGGAGAGCTAGTAGTGTTAGGAGAGTACTAGCTACCCCACGGGCCCCGGGGTTCTGCTAGCCTCCTTCACCGACTTGTTAGGCCCACTAGGGCAAACCAGGGTAGTCAGGCGAGGGTGCGCGGACTGTGGAGGGGCAAGGCCCCGGTTTGGTTACTGTGGAGGGGTTGGACCCCTGTTACTGAGAGGGCTCTGCCCTGGTTCCGTGCTGTGCTTTGGGCGCACCCGTTAACGGAAACGACTGACCGCGTGCCAGTGCGGGCTAGCTACTTGTGCGTTTATCGCGCGTGCCGTAGTCACCGTTACGTCTGTCAGTGACCTTGGGGTGGTTGACTGAGGGTAGGATCACCACGGGGGACTCTCCCGGCCAGGAGAGCACCACGTGCTACTTCTACTTTTGGAAAAGACTGCAATCAAGATCGTCCCACGAGGACATTCGAGACCAAGTAAAGGATCTGAGAAGTAAATGAAATAGTGAGAAAAATTGAAAGATGTAAATAAAGGAAGTAATAGAACATAACAGCTACTGTACACTCTACTGTTGCCTTTAGTTAGTTTGCCACTCTACTCAGCGTTTTGCTGACGTGTTACACTCGTTACCTTTTTCAGGACCAGGTGTTGAGCAGCCAGGGTCGGCGGCTGCAGAGGACGCTGGGCCAAGTAGGGTCCAGTAGAGTTACCACAGCTTTGTACCTTCTTTTGTTTCTGTTCTAGTGAGTAGTTTTGTTTCCGCTGTACCTTCTTTACCTGCATTTTTTGTTATATGATAAATGTTGCTTTACTGTTGTGGTGGTACCTACTATAGTAGTTTCTTTCCTTACTGCTGTACTTTCTTACTGTTAGTTATATTCATGCTGAATGTGGTTTATTTTACTGTCTTTTGGTTACTTCCTCGTTGGACGACTGGGTCTTGGGATTAGTCGAGTCGGTCCGGTTCTCGTGTCTCGTAGGGACTCGGGAACCGGGTCGTTACAATTGCAAATGTGGACGTGTTTAGACGGAACTCGAGCTCGCATCCAGGACGGATTGGAGGAGCTTGACGGAAAACAGAGGAGGTTCGCGTGGAGCGACAGATTGAAGATAGAAGACAAGAAGAATATGATAGATTCTTTTTAATCCTTTCATGTACTTTTATCTTTATTTTTCTTGCTCTTTATTTGCCTTAGAAAATTATGTTAAAGAGACTCAAAGAACCCTAACAGTAGTCTTAGGAACACCGACACAACCCTAGGATACTTAGGTTTTCTGTAGAATACTTAGAAAACCAATATAGGGCTCAAACAGCACTTCCAGACGTCTAATTCCCAAATCAGACGTCTGATAAAGCATTTTAAGACGTCTGACTGTTGTTTCAGACGTCTGATAACTGTTAGGCTGGAGTTAGTATTCTGTCTGATGAAATCAGACGTCCAGACCTTAGTCCAGACGTCTTAGAATACGTCTGATGACTTTGCCAGACGTCCAATTAGTGGACCGTTGGCTGGCTTAGCAAACAGTCAAGAATATGACCGTTAGAGCCATATCAGACGTCCTTAGGCCTTTCCAGACGTCTGATAAATGACCGTTTTGCCTCGGCTGACCCAAAATCTCTTCTTAGAGATTTTCTAGCCGTTACAACGTTTGGAAATCAATTCCCACAGTAAAAGTAGGTTTCCAGACGTCCATACATAGTGCCAGACGTCCTGTATGTCGTCTGATGGACTTGCACAAAAACCCTGTTTAGATCTGATTCAAGTCAGGGAGAAACCCGCATAGAATCAGACGTCTGACCTTGAAATCAGACGTCTTAAAGTGGCCTTCCAGACGTCTTATGCCAGAGTTAGACGTCTGATAACCCTGTCAAATGTAATCATTATCCTGATTTCGGCCTGATTCTCTTGGGCTTTGCACCCAACGGCTATAGAACCCTTCCTAAGCCTTCCAAAGCCTTCCTAAGGCCTCTATAAATAGAGGGGAACCCTTGCAACACAAATACACTTAGCCACACACTTTCACACTCTTGTGTCTAAGAAGCTCTTGCTCTCTAAGCTCAAGTTCTACATCTTGAGAGCATCAAACCTTCGCGCACCCGCTCTCCCGCCGTTGTCTACGAGAGCGACATTGCGCCGTTGCGTGGCTCACGCACCTGCGTCATCGTCGACGCACTCCTTGCAAAGGGGAGTTTCCTATTTCCTATAGAAGCTAGGTTTATTACTTTGTTGGCTCTATAGGTTTGTTGTTTATTTTACCTTTGTCTTTTGGTTGGGTATTCGCTTTGTGAATTCCCGTCTCCTTCGTGGGACAAAATCCTTCTCGTGGAGAGAAGGGGTTGAGGAACGCTACCCTCGTACTTGTAGCGTGGTTGTACTGAGGTTGAATCACCCTCGTTTTAAAGTGATTCGGTTAGTGGATTTGATCAACTAGGTTGATCGGAAAATCCTAACTCGAGAGGGTTAGGTGGTGGTTTTCACCCGGTTTGGGTTTCCACCTAAAATTACTTGTGTACTTGTGCGATTGATTTTTGTGAGATTGTTTTATTTCAATTTCGCAGTTTTTTTACGTTACACTAATCTCACCCCCTCCAAGTAGGAACCTTCACTCCTGACTACCCTGGTTTGCTCAGTGGGCCTAACAAGTCGATGTAAGGCAGCTAGCTGAACCCCGAGCCCCGTGGGGTGGCTAGCTCTCTCCCTACACTAGTAGCTCTCCCCGGTACTGTGTACGCGAGGGCCAAAAAGTCGGTACAAAGTGGCCAATCCTAACCCTAGGTCCCAACCCTAGGGCAGCTAGCTCCACTCTGCACTAAAAAGGGGGACAGTCGCTCTCCTTGGTACTCCGTACTCAAGGGCCAGCTCACTTCCCCATTCACAATTCCAGTTCCATTCCATTTATTTCCAGGATCTCTACTCCTAATTCCCCGTAGGGTTCATGCTCATGTCTCTCAGGCCAAGCCATACTAGGTTTCATCATTTCTATTTCCATTACTCAGGTTCTACACATGTAGCATGTAACTTTATTATTCACATTTCAGGTTTATTCGTAGGTAGCTCATGTTTCTAGCATTCAATCTTCCATTTCCAATTCATATACAGGCAACTCGTATTTAACGTAAACAACAGGAATTTACATGCAACAGTTTGCTAACACCAGTACTTTACATTTTACAGGCAGCTGTTATCCATTTACAGGCAACTGTTATCCATTTACAGGCAATTGTTATTATTCTATTTACTCATCCAAAACTGCAATCTATACATTCCATACAAATATTCCAGTGTTTCTAGTCCTAGGATTCATGCCATACCCTAGGATCTACCATTCATTCCACATATGCATTCATGTTTGTAATTAAATTAAGGGAAGCCATTCTACCAGTAAACCCAGGAGTAATGGGGGCTTGATAGACAGGTCCACGTGCCTCAGCAAACCCCAAATCCGCAACGGAACGAGGTCCTATCACAAGGATCAATCACAAGAGACCACTTAGAATAGGATAAAAGTATTCCAAAAAGTAGAGGAACTTATACGGAGAACAACGAAATCTTAATTGCGAAAATCGAACCTCAAACGGGCCCTAAACGAGTCAAAAATAGTAATTCCGATTCATATTAAACATCTGAAACACCTTCCAAACGTCTTAAAAGAGTCTAGAACCATACCTCAACTCCTGCACCACTCCTCAGACATCCAGGAACTCTGCTGGACCGTCTGGACCCAGTTCCAGATGTCCGACCACTTCACAGGACATTTGGAAATGCTTCCCACCGTCTGGTGCCTCGCCTAGACGTTTGAACTGCATGGGAGGGAGTGTCCCATGCCTTCCCGAAGAGAATCCTGCATGCGTTAACAAAATCTTCTCAATATGGCACGAAACAGTGCCTTAGCGGAACGGCCTGCATGGTCATATCCGCAAGAAAGGTGTATGTGGCGGGACTTACCTCTCAGTTGTCTGGAACCTCCTCCAAACGTCGTCTGCGTCGTCTGGATGTTGATCCAGATGTCTGATTCTAGGAAATTCCCAGAACCAGAAACTTCCTTCACCTTCTCGCGCTACGCGCGGCTGCACCGCGCTCGCTCGCCTGCTACTCTGGCTGGAGTAGTGTCGGGGAGGACCTCCCCAACACACCTCTCCGCCTCGCGCACGCCCGATCGGCCGTGAGCTCTTCGGCGAGCTCACGCGCTTGCTTTCCTCTCTTCCCCTTGCTGCTCCTCCTCTCCTCTCACGCCGCTCATGCCCGCTGCTCGCTACTCGCCTCTTACTGCTCTTGCGCTGGAGGTAGGAGGAGGGTGGTTGAAGGTGAGGTGAACGAGGGAGAGGAGGTGTTACGAACGCGCGGCTTCAGACGTCTTTTAAGACATCTGGGAGGTGGCCTAGACGTCGGACTAGACGTCTGGGATTCGGTTTCGGCGGCACGCACGGTTGCGTCTGCGTGCTTGCGCGTGCAGACCTGCGGTCACTTTTTCCCTCTCTCCTGTGGGCGCAGGCTGCCTCTATCTCGCTCTCTCTCTCTCTCTCTCCCCACACGGCTTTAAAAAGCCTCGCCCTCTCCCTCACTCTCATCACCTCTGCTCCCTTCCTCTTCTCCTTCCAACCGGTGCGCGAGTGCAAGTGTGAGCGAGCGGTGGCGGCGACAGCCGCAGCGAGTGGGGGAGGAGGTGCTGCGCGAGAAGAGGAGGCGTCAGCCGTGAGGGCTCGAGCCTGCTGGGGCAACGAGAGCCTGCCGGCGGGGGCGCAGCGGGCGCGGAGTGACCAGTCGCGGCGGGACCGTGCGTCGCGGGCGGAGGGCGAGTCGCGCTCTGATTCTGGAAGTTTTTCCAGAATCAGACGTCTGGGATTCCAACCAGACGACGGGGAAGACGTCTGGAGGACTGTCCAGACATCTGGTAAGTAAATTATTTTTCGTACCTTCTTCCTTTCCTTCGACCGTCCATACTGAGCACGAGGATGTGTACGCGCAGGTTCTGAGATTCGCATCCAACGCGAATCAGACGTCTGGCAGTGGTGCCAGACGACTGGAGGGACTTCTAGACGTCTGGAGTGACCATCGGACGTCTGGGAACTAGGCCAGACGCCCCCGCAGGCTTCTGGACGTCTGAGAGACCACGCAGGACAGGGTACCATCTGATCCCCATTTTTAAGACGTCTGGAAGAAGTTCCAGACGTCTGATTTTGCACTGTTTCGTCGTTTTTGACCCGTTTAGGGCCCGTTCGGAGTCCGTTTTCCACATTTCGAGTTGCGTGCTTTTCGGAATTTAAATCCTCTACCCATCTACAGTAGTTGTATACTGCTTTGAGAAACTCCTTGTGTTGATCCTTGTGATAGGACCCCATTCCGTTGCAATCTCGGGGGTTGCGGAGGTACGCAGGTGATGAAGCGTCGGTTTCAGTTATATCGTTGTAGTAAAGCCGGTTGTTACCAACGTTTCATATAAAATTTTTTACTCGGAAAAAGAGTTCCCGAGGTCGAACTCAGGGAGCAAGTTGTATTTTAGAGATATACAAGTTCTGTTACAAAAATAAAGAGAGAGAGAGAGAGAGAGAGAGATGAAAATTTGGCTTCTTCTTCTTTCTTCCTCTTTGTCTTTGGTTCTTCCTGTTCTTCTTCTTCTTCTTCTTCTTTCTTCAGATCTTCCCCTCGTGCTCTTCTTCTTGTTTCCTTTCGTCTTTTCTTGCTTCTTGCTTCTCTTCATTCCTTCTTCTTCTTTGTCTTCACCTGCCTTGACTTCTCTTTTTCTTCTCTCGCGATGGCCGTTGCTCTTCCTTCTTCTTCAGCGGGTCTTCTTCTTCTTTGGCTGCTGTCCTTCCGTCGTCTGCCCCGGTGCTGAGACTTAACAATGCCTTCGCTACAGTGCAGCAGCTCCTTCTTCTTCAGCGGGTCTGCTTCTTCTTCTTTGGCCTGCACACTTCAGAGTTTATTCGTCAAGACAAAAACCTACTCTACCCCCCTCCCCCGCGTATCTCTCTCTCTGAAATCACTCCTCGGAAGCTCTCCCAGAGCGCTATCGGGTAATCGGGTTCGGGTCAGGCCCGGGTCCAGGCCCACCGGCGTGCGTGGTGGGCGAGGAGTGCAGGTCAGTCTAATCGGGTCGGGCCAGGTCCGCGGAGCGTGGTCACGGACGAGGCCGAGTCGGGTCGGGTCGGGTGAGAGGGACCTCACCCCGTGGTAACTGAGGCAAACAGCATACGGCAGTTTTTCAATTTATGTGTCCGCGCGCCTTTGAGAGATTCCGAGGTGGGACTAAATGTCCCACCCCAATTCTCTTACGCCTGCAGCAGGGATGGTGCTCCCAATTGCATCGGCTGTTGAGGCGTACAGCTCCAATCGAGGGCCAGGGTGTGTGCGTGAGACTCTTCCGCGCTGGCCGTGGCTATTCAATCTGGGATATCTCGGCTTGGAGCAACCTCGAGCAGGCTTCGGGCTTCCTCGCCAATGGCGGTCAAGGCCTGGAACCTGAAACCAATGGCACGGCCTCTCGGCCAAATCAGACAGGCGGAGGACCTTCGCCGTGGCACGGCGAAGGTGGTCAGGGGGTCTGCAGGGGGCGAGATGGAGCTGTTAGGTCGTCCTAGGTCAGACTGTGAGCGAGGGAGTGGGTGTGTTCGGTGGGTCTGCAGAGGGTGTTTGGTGGGAAGTGGAGGGGCGGAAGAGGATCAGGGTGAGGAGGCGGAAGTTCTGCGGTGGTCGGCGAGCCGTGTGGGTCGCTGAGGTGATGGGAGCGGCTCGCCGGAGGGTGGTCGGAGGCGGAGAGGATGAGGGTGAACAGGGTCGGTAGAGGGCTTAATTGACTAAATCGAAAGCAGGGAAAGAAAGAGGAGGAGAAGGGGAGTAAGTCTAACTTGACTGCAGGGACGAAGGGGGAGGAACAGGGCGACAGTCGTATCGACTGTCGCCGGAGAAGACGATGCTCAGGGAGAGGGGCGGCGGCGAGCAGAAGGCTGGAGAGGCGCCAGCTGGGTGCGGCGTGGCGCGGGAAGAGCAGGAGAGGAGGTCTCTGCTGCTGGTAGTGCGGCAGAGCGAAGAGGTGGAGGGAGAGGAAGTCGCCGGAGCTGGTGAGCGTCTGCCGGAGAAAGAAGAGACGAAAGCTGGGGGTTTTCTCCGTCAGATCCAGGCTGCCTTGGTCGGTGGAGCGGCGGGGGGTATTTATAGGGTTGAAGCAGGGAGGAAGGCGGAGGGAGACGACGTGTCTCCCTCGCCGGAGCATGGTCGGAATTCGAACCCATACCGTCCGTGCGTTCGCACGGCCGGTAGGGGGGGCTGCAAGGACCATGGGGGTGCTCCTGCGACGGCTGACGACGCAGGGCACCCCTGGTACACATGCCAGGTCCTCCACCTCACCCTGCGCGGCGCCATGCTCCGCGCAAGGTCGCCGGAGCATGGTGCTGGCAGGGTTTTGCAGGAGGGACCTGTTTGCAAAGAACGAAGGAGAGTTAGGGGCCTAAATGCGAGGGTTCAAAAGTTGAGGGCCAAAGAGTAAATATATGAGGACCAAAGTGTAAAGTCGGTCAAGGAGGTTTCTTCTTAGGCTCAAGTTTTTATACATGACTAATTAGAACCTAAGGAATCTGATGGTAAATTTCATTTTCATATTAAACCTTGTTTGACCGGTCAATTTGCGTAAAGACCCAAATTAAGTTATTAATTGGGCATGGTTCTCAATGTAGGTCAAAATGGGTTCTAAAGGCCAAATTGAAGGTTCTAAACCCTAGAGATTATTTTTCTATGAATTTTAGAGGGTTTATTCTATTTTTACTTTGCCTCGAACCTTGTGAATTGAAGTGGGTTGTTTTAGGGTTACAGATTATCATTTAGTTCCTTGGAAGTGCTGTAGCCCTTGCTAGATCATCTCATCCCACTTTTATTCTTATTAAGCTGTTTTGACCTGTGTTTGGGCCCTGAATTACCCTGTATGCAGATTATACTGGTAAAATTGCACTTTTACCCCTTATGACTGGTTTTCTTCTCAAGCTCAGAATTCTCTGAGTTAAGCCTTTCCTTGAGATATGTAGGAGCTTTTATCCTTTGTATTGGGTCAAAATGAGCTAGTTATGGCTCATGATGAGGTTCTCATCATACCCCCATGCCTAGCTTTTGCTAGTCCCTTAGCAAAAAAAACTTAAGGTTTCAACCCTTGTTCTAGACCATGAAGTTTTCAATGGTTTTAGATAAGTGCCTTTTTATTTGAGCTTAGATTAGGTTAGAATGCTGACCATAGGCCTAAAAGATACTCTAGTACCAATCAAGATCCAAATCTGTCTAGCCTTAGCCTCAGTCTTTCAGCAAAGGTTTTTAAGGCCCGCAAGAACTAACCTAAGGTTTATTGGACTTCGTGGTTAAAGCACCCGTGCTTGAAATGATTTTAGCCCTGGCCCAGTTCGCAGTGCGTTTTGTAAGAGAGAGATAGAAAGTTTTTTCTGTTTGGAGAGTTTTCTCTCTCTTTTTCTTTTTAGTTCTAGTCTAGGATTGGCTTTTCAACACGGTCTGTATCAGATTCCTTGCTCCCATCATCAATCCTCAAGGGTTCCTGGCGATCGATGCTTCGAGATAGCACCGCCCATGGCAACCCCCGGAACCCTGGCTATTGAGATTTCGAGATAATCCCATCCATGGTATTCCGTGGCCGAATCCAGACCCTGGCAATTGACATTTCGAGATAATGCCATCCATGGAATCTGAACCAGCAGAGTGCTTACATGCCCCCCGTAGGATATGTAAATATCCTAAGAGACAAGCACCGAGGAGATGATATTTTGTTACGCATCTTCGAGGGGATTTCCCGCCTTTCCGCGCTGGGAACTTGTCCAAATCAACTTGTGTTGATCGGCCATTCCTATTCTAGGTGTTCTTTTCAGATTTTTGCGACGCTTCTGCGTGATTCTGATTTTTACGCTTACTGAACCAGGCTGTGTGTGAGATTAGGGTGCTTAGGTTACTGAGTCCCGTAAACCAAAAATTAGTTAACGAGGCCGAATAATTCCTAAGCCTTAGACCTAATGCTTCAGCTTTTCATTTTCCTCAACCTCTTGAGGAGTGTCCAGATCTTAATGAGTACTAAGAGTCTATTCAAGAATGCCTAAGGTTTGCATTCTTACTAATCTCATTGTGCACTTTTCAGTTATTTTCTTGAATGAGGTCTAGAACTTAGGTTAATTCCTTAGTTCCTTACTAATGACTATCAACTTTTCTTATAATTTTGTGCTCCTTTTTCATTTTGTTTCTTCTCTCCTTCACAAAATTTTCCTTCTCCTCTTTTCCTCTTATTCTTTTTCGAAAATTTTTTAATTTTTATGGTATTTTTGGCATATGTGAATTTTTTTTTTTTTTTTTTGTTTGAAACCTTTTCTTACGAGTTTTTGCACTTTCATACCCCCCCATGCCTAAGATTTGCAATGTCCTCATTGTAACCTAGGGGGTCTTAGTTCAGGGTGAACTTCGAGTGCTGAAAGGTGTCAGAACAAGTTTCAGGTTTTCAAAGAGAATGACGGGCTGCCTCCCGTTAAGCGCTGAGTTTTACGCCATCGGCTGGGCGCAATAAGCTCAAGGGGAAAGGAGGATATGAGATGCCTCAGCCAAATCAGTAGAAGTTACATCAATGAACGGCTTGAGTCTTTGACCATTCACGATGAAAGGTTCAGAATCGTGGCTGAGTGGACTGATTTCGATTGCTCCATTTCCAAAAACCTGTCGGACCAAATATGGTCCGACCCACTTAGATCTCAGTTTTCCTGGGAAGAGTTTGAGTCGGGCATCAAAGAGTAGGACCTTTTGACCAGGATGGAAGATCTTTCTTGAGATGTGTTTGTCGTGGAAGGCTTTAACCCGCTCCTTGTAGATTTGCGAGTTCTCGTACGCGTCTGTGCGTAATTCATCGATCTCGCTGATTTGGAGTTTTCTGTGGGTCCCAGCCTTGGAAAGATCTAGATTACAGTTCCGTACTGCCCAATAGGCTTTATGCTCCAGTTCGACGGGAAGGTGGCATGCCTTTCCGTACACCAATCTAAAGGGAGACATGCCCAATTGGGTCTTGTGGGCGGTCCTATAGGCCCACAATGCTTCCGGAAGTCGGGACGACCAGTCCTTCCTGTCAGGTCGAACAGTGACCTGTAGGATTTTCTTGATCTCCCGATTCGACAGCTCAGCTAGACCATTAGTTTGGGGGTGGTAAGGAGTAGAGATTCGGTGAGACACCCCGTATTTGGTCATCAGTGACCTAAACTGAGCATTTGTGAAATGGGTCCCCCCATCAGAGATTATTGCACGAGGAATCCCGAACCTTGAGAAAATGTGTTGATGAATGAATTTGAGAACGATTTTGTGATCACAGGTTCGGGTCGGTATGGCTTCGATCCATTTGGACACGTAGTCCACAGCCAACAGAATGTATTCGAAACCATCCGAAACAGGAAAGGGGCCCATAAAATCAATCCCCCAAATATCAAAGATTTCGCATACTAGAATCGGTTGCATAGGCATCATGTTGCGATGGCTCATGTTGCCCAAAGTCTGGCAACGACTGCATGCCTTGCAATGACTGTATGCGTCTTTGAACAGTGTGGGCCAGTAAAAGCCGCACTGGAGGACTTTTGATGCGGTTTTATGCCCGGCAAAATGGCCACCGCATGCCTGGTCATGGCAGAAAGAGAGGATATTGTTGACTTCCCCTTCCGGGATACATCTCCGGATGATCTGATCGGCACCTATGCGGAAGAGGTACGGGTCTTCCCAAATGTAATACTTGGCATCGGAGCGTAATTTGTCTTTCTTGGCCTTCGGCCAATCGGACGGGGTCTGATGAGATGCCAAGTAATTTACAATATTAGCAAACCATGGAAGGCTAGTACCAATAGTCAGCAGGTGCTCATCGGGAAAATGCTCAGTGATGGGTCCGGAAGGGTCTATCATTTCAGAAGGAAGACGGGACAAGTGATCAGCTACCACGTTTTGTTTTCCCGCTTTATCGCGAATCTCGAGGTCAAATTCTTGCAACAGCAAGATCCATCGGATCAATCGAGGTTTCGCGTCCTTCTTTGCAAGGAGATGCCTCACAGCCGTGTGATCCGAGTATATGATGACATGGGAACCCAGAAGGTATGATCTGAATTTCTCTAGGGCAAATACTACAGCTAGCAGCTCTTTCTCAGTAACTGTATAGTTACGCTGAGCCTCATCGAGTGTTTTGCTGGCGTAGTAAATGACCACAGGTTTCTTGTCATTCTTCTGCCCCAAAACCGCTCCTACAGCGAAGTCGGATGCATCACACATGATCTCAAAGGGTTGAGACCAATCAGGGGACTGTAGGATCGGGGCTTGGGTGACTCGGTCACGCAGGATTTCAAATGCTTGAGTGCATTCCTTGGAGATTTCGAAGGGAACATCCTTGGAGAGAAGAGTGGTCAGGGGGCGTGCGATTTTTGAAAAATCAGGGATAAATCGTCGATAAAAACCGACATGCCCTAAAAAGGATCGGATGTCCCTGATCGAGCTAGGCATAGGAAGGCGAGAAATCAGATTAACCTTAGCTCGATCCACTTGGATACCTTTCTCCGAAATTGAGTGTCCCAGGACAATTCCCTCAGGCACCATGAAATGGCTCTTTTCCCAGGAAAGAACCAAATTCACGTCGATGCACCGCCTGAGTATCTGGACCAAGTGCTGGAGGCAATCGTCGAATGATGCTCCGAAAACTGAAAAGTCATCCATGAAGACTTCCAGAAAATCACCTACCATATCTGAGAATATGGCAAGCATGCATCGCTGAAAAGTAGCGGGTGCATTGCAAAGACCAAAAGGCATCCTTCGGAAAGCGTATGTTCCGAAGGGGCAGGTGAATGTGGTCTTTTCTTGGTCCTCAGGATGGATTGCCACCTGGTTATAACCGGAGTACCCGTCAAGAAAGCAGAAGAACCTATTTCCCGCTAGTTTTTCGAGAATTTGATCAATGAAGGGTAGTGGGAAATGATCCTTCTTCGTGGAGGAATTGAGTCGACGGTAATCTATACAGACTCTCCACGAGTTGGCTAATCGGGTAGGAATGATTTCTCCGGTCTCAGTCGTTATAGTGGTGAGTCCTGCCTTTTTAGGCACGACCTGAATCGGGCTCACCCAACGACTATCGGAGATCGGGTAGATGATCCCGGCATCTAACCACTTGATGATCTCCTTTTTCACGACCTCCTGCAGATTGGGATTTAAGCGTCTCTGCATTTCACGAGAAGGTCGTGTGCCCTCTTCTGAATAGATATGATGAGTACAATAAGAGGGACTTATTCCAGTCAAATCATCGAGGGTCCATCCGATGGCTCTGCGATGTTGCTGGAGGACAACAATCAGACGGGATTCCTGTTCAGGACTAAGGTTGGAATTGATGATCACAGGAAGGGTCTGATTAGAACCCAAAAAGATGTATTTCAAATGAGCAGGAAGGGGTTTCAGTTCGAGGATGGGGTTTTCAGCAGCAGCGGGTGGTTCAGTATAGATGTGAGGTTCAAGGGTGGGAGTTATTGGGTTGTTCACATCTGGATTTGACTCCTCTATTTGCGGGTCAAGATCCTTCTGTGGTTGATGAGGAATACTCAAGTCATTCTGGAGGTGTGGTTCATCAACCAAAGTCTTGATGTCACAAATTTGCTCGATGACGCCGCAATTAATTCCTTGTTGGGCCTTAAATATATCAATTTTCAGTGTTTGATCTCCAAACTTAAGCTCTATTTGGCCCTCCTCACAGCTGATGTTGGCTCTAGCAGTAGCCAAGAAAGGTCTCCCTAGAATGATTGGTGTATCCCTAGGGTTCTCAGGTGCATCCATGTCTAAGACTATAAAGTCCACTGGAAAATAGAAATCCCGCACTCTTACGATAACATCCTCGAGAATCCCTTTTGGTGACTTTATAGATCGATCTGCTAATTGTAATGTCACCTCAGTTGGTTTCAGCTCAGATTCTTCCAGATGGTCAAGTAAGGATGTGGGTATCAGATTTATAGATGCACCTAAGTCTAACAATGCTCTGTCAAATTGGGTACCACCTATCTTACAGGAGATCAGGGGAGTTCCAGGATCTTTTGCCTTGGGTGGGAGTCTACTAAGGATTACAGAGCTGGCTTGCTCTGACAGAACAATTGGGCTCCCTCCCTTGGTTCGCGGCTTACGCTGGGGTGTACATATATTCTTTAGAAATCGTGCGTAAGCTGGTACGTGGTGGATTGCATCCATCAAGGGGATGTTTATGTGGACCTGCTCAAAGAGCTTGACCAGGTCCTCCTCAGGGGCCACGGGTTTGGTGGTCTTCTTTCCCTTGGTCAGGGCCTCGGGAAACGGGATCTTGGTTGGTTCCTCTAGGATAGGTCCTGGTTGTGGGTCTGGAACAACGGTACCTTGGATAACTATCCTAGGGTCATGATTATCAGGCTGGGAGTGGTTTGGATAACGCGGGTCCTGAGTTGTCTTACCACTACGTGTTGTTACAGCATTTAATCCGGCCTGATTTTGGTTTGGATTTGGTAGGAGGGGTGGCTGCTGCTGAAATCCCGTACGAGAAGTAGAGGCTTCCATCTCGTCTGGAGATGGAGCAGTGGGGGCCTGATAAATCCATTGAGCTTGGCCTAAATTTGGATTCATAACGCGCTTCTGGGTTGGCACGTTATTTGGGTTAGGAAGGGGTTGGGAAGGGAGTGTGCCTGGCTGGCGAGAATTTGCCAACTGGGCCAGCTGAGTTTTAACTTCAGTAAGCTCGTCCTGGTGCTGTTTTTGAATGGCCGCATTCGATTTTTGAATGTCAGCCAGAGTCTGAAGGATTAAGGACATTTGATCTTGATTTGGCCCTGATGGATAAGTAGGGTTGGGCCGAGGCTGAGGCGGCTGGTAGTGATGAGAGGGCTGTGGGCGGGACTGAAAAGGTGGTCTTCGGGTTTGAGAATTTCCCGCCCACTGAAAATTTGGATGGTTTCGCCATCCAGGGTTGTAAGTGTTGGAGAATGGGTCGTTCTGGATGGCGTTGAGGTCCTCGCAGGTCTGAGGAACCTCCTGAGAATCAGGGAAAGGGGGAATGGAGTTCCCCCGACTGGTGAAGAAAGGATCGGATGATCTTCCAGTCCAAGAATCAGATGGGGATGGATATGGATCCATCCCAGGGGAGGATCGGTGGAGGATGTTTTGCACAGTCTCCTGTGTGGAAGGAGGTTGTGCAAAGGAGTTACGCGCAGAGGTGGCTCGCTGCAAGTGCTGAGTCAGCTCATCCACCTTCTTTTCAATAATTGAGACCTTGTCCAATCGACTGGCCATTAATTCCAGGTCGACTGATGCGGACAGGCCCTGCGTCTCATGTGCTCCCTTAAGATTCGTCGCTGCGCGGGTATTCGTCCTGTCGAATAATCCCATGGAGTCATTGTTGATGGAGTTCTCGCACATGTTTTCGAGAATCTCCCATACGGTGTCTTCATGTTGACCCATGATGTTTCCTCCGCAGGTTGCATTGACGAAAAGGCGGATGTCCTCACGGAGTCCCTGGTAAAAAGATTGGACTTGTTCCCATTTAGGAACTCCGTGATGGGGGCACTTCCTCATGAGATCCTGAAAACGATCCCATGCCTCATGGAGAGGTTCTCCTGATTGTTGAGTGAAGTGTGTAATCTGATGGCGCAAGGCGTTGGTCCGACCAACGGGAAAGAACTTTTTCAAAAACTCGGATTGAAGTTCTTCCCAAGTGTTGATCGGCCGGGTCTGAGTTTGATACCAATGGGCGGCCTTGTCCATAAGAGAAAAGGAGAACATCTTCATGAGAAGAATATCCCGATTTTGCGCATCTGATCCAAAAGTGTGGGCCAGATGTTTAAGCTGTTTGATGTGCTGGAAGGGATCTTCAGAATTAAGCCCATGGAATTTAGGTATAGCGTGAATCATGTTGGGCTTTAGTTCGGAATCAGGTCCTCCAATCGGGATTCTAACTCGAGGCTCAATGGCCACCGCAGCAGGATTGTAGTGGTCCCGCATCATAGGACGCTGCGGTGGGTGCACGAAGTTTTGGAAGAGGTCATTGAGTCGCTGGAGCTGGTGTTCCAGATTATTTTCTTCCTCAACTGGCTGAGCCATGATGGGGGAAGAAGAAGAACTTGGTTCTGAATCAGAAGAGAGAATAATGTGAGGGTGTTGCTGCACAAACACGGGCGTCGAGGCTTGGCCTTGACGAGAGTGAATTTCTAAAGGAGGTCTTAAGGGTGGTCTTAGAGACCTCCTTCCGTACATGCACAGTTGGGAGAGGTAAGTTTAGAAGGTGATGGACCCAATCAAGACACCCAAAAATGTGTTGGGTGACTATAGAGGTGCGGGGCAGATGGACCCCTTGATCAGAAAGATCGTCCACCTGAGAATTACCTGGGCAGCCAGAGAGGGAGAGTCCCGCGAAGACCCCTACACGGTAGAGCGTCCCCACGGGTTACAGGGTTTCCCCCACCCGACCTCTCTTGTCACTGCGGTTCCAGGTAGACCAGAATGGGGATCTTGACCTCTTAAGTCTACCAATTTTAAGATCAGGGTGCTTAAGGTTTCACTTGAACTTTAGTCTTTTTAAGTGCAAAGAGTGACCTAATTTAAGGTTGGTTAACCCAAGGGGTCAACTTTACCTATTGTTTTCTTTAAGAGCTTTTAGGTCCTGTCTTTTAGGGTTCAAGTGTTTAGAGAGCCAATTGTTTTAGATTTTCTTTGAATAGGTATTTTCAGACAAGGGCTTGGGCACACTTCATTTGGTTTTCTTAATTCTTGCTTAAGGAGTGTGTCTCTAAATCCCTAGTGTTGGATCCTAGGTTGGCTCTACTTGGTCCAGTTAATTCTTTGTTGGGTAATTAGGGCTCAAGCAAGAATGTGTTAGCCCTTAAATACCCTTAATAGTGTGCAGAAATAATGAGTTGAAAACATGCAACTTTTATGGTTACTAAATATGGAAGACAGGTTAGCCCTATATTGCTTGTTCTTTTCTTTTTTTTTTTTTTTTTTTCTCTTTAGAGTGTAGGGGTTAATAGTGAGAGAAAAGATTTTACCTGTCTTCGGAGTAGTTGTGTGGTTGCTTGTCTTCTTGAGTTCCTATAGCTGCACAAAAGAGAGGAGATTATTAGAACTTAAAAGATACAGGAATGTTTACCTCTAGAATAGCCGTTGCTCCCCGGCAACGGCGCCAAAATGATGAAGCGTCGGTTTCAGTTATATCGTTGTAGTAAAGCCGGTTGTTACCAACGTTTCATATAAAATTTTTTACTCGGAAAAAGAGTTCCCGAGGTCGAACTCAGGGAGCAAGTTGTATTTTAGAGATATACAAGTTCTGTTACAAAAATAAAGAGAGAGAGAGAGAGAGAGAGAGAGATGAAAATTTGGCTTCTTCTTCTTTCTTCCTCTTTGTCTTTGGTTCTTCCTGTTCTTCTTCTTCTTCTTCTTCTTTCTTCAGATCTTCCCCTCGTGCTCTTCTTCTTGTTTCCTTTCGTCTTTTCTTGCTTCTTGCTTCTCTTCATTCCTTCTTCTTCTTTGTCTTCACCTGCCTTGACTTCTCTTTTTCTTCTCTCGCGATGGCCGTTGCTCTTCCTTCTTCTTCAGCGGGTCTTCTTCTTCTTTGGCTGCTGTCCTTCCGTCGTCTGCCCCGGTGCTGAGACTTAACAATGCCTTCGCTACAGTGCAGCAGCTCCTTCTTCTTCAGCGGGTCTGCTTCTTCTTCTTTGGCCTGCACACTTCAGAGTTTATTCGTCAAGACAAAAACCTACTCTACCCCCCTCCCCCGCGTATCTCTCTCTCTGAAATCACTCCTCGGAAGCTCTCCCAGAGCGCTATCGGGTAATCGGGTTCGGGTCAGGCCCGGGTCCAGGCCCACCGGCGTGCGTGGTGGGCGAGGAGTGCAGGTCAGTCTAATCGGGTCGGGCCAGGTCCGCGGAGCGTGGTCACGGACGAGGCCGAGTCGGGTCGGGTCGGGTGAGAGGGACCTCACCCCGTGGTAACTGAGGCAAACAGCATACGGCAGTTTTTCAATTTATGTGTCCGCGCGCCTTTGAGAGATTCCGAGGTGGGACTAAATGTCCCACCCCAATTCTCTTACGCCTGCAGCAGGGATGGTGCTCCCAATTGCATCGGCTGTTGAGGCGTACAGCTCCAATCGAGGGCCAGGGTGTGTGCGTGAGACTCTTCCGCGCTGGCCGTGGCTATTCAATCTGGGATATCTCGGCTTGGAGCAACCTCGAGCAGGCTTCGGGCTTCCTCGCCAATGGCGGTCAAGGCCTGGAACCTGAAACCAATGGCACGGCCTCTCGGCCAAATCAGACAGGCGGAGGACCTTCGCCGTGGCACGGCGAAGGTGGTCAGGGGGTCTGCAGGGGGCGAGATGGAGCTGTTAGGTCGTCCTAGGTCAGACTGTGAGCGAGGGAGTGGGTGTGTTCGGTGGGTCTGCAGAGGGTGTTTGGTGGGAAGTGGAGGGGCGGAAGAGGATCAGGGTGAGGAGGCGGAAGTTCTGCGGTGGTCGGCGAGCCGTGTGGGTCGCTGAGGTGATGGGAGCGGCTCGCCGGAGGGTGGTCGGAGGCGGAGAGGATGAGGGTGAACAGGGTCGGTAGAGGGCTTAATTGACTAAATCGAAAGCAGGGAAAGAAAGAGGAGGAGAAGGGGAGTAAGTCTAACTTGACTGCAGGGACGAAGGGGGAGGAACAGGGCGACAGTCGTATCGACTGTCGCCGGAGAAGACGATGCTCAGGGAGAGGGGCGGCGGCGAGCAGAAGGCTGGAGAGGCGCCAGCTGGGTGCGGCGTGGCGCGGGAAGAGCAGGAGAGGAGGTCTCTGCTGCTGGTAGTGCGGCAGAGCGAAGAGGTGGAGGGAGAGGAAGTCGCCGGAGCTGGTGAGCGTCTGCCGGAGAAAGAAGAGACGAAAGCTGGGGGTTTTCTCCGTCAGATCCAGGCTGCCTTGGTCGGTGGAGCGGCGGGGGGTATTTATAGGGTTGAAGCAGGGAGGAAGGCGGAGGGAGACGACGTGTCTCCCTCGCCGGAGCATGGTCGGAATTCGAACCCATACCGTCCGTGCGTTCGCACGGCCGGTAGGGGGGGCTGCAAGGACCATGGGGGTGCTCCTGCGACGGCTGACGACGCAGGGCACCCCTGGTACACATGCCAGGTCCTCCACCTCACCCTGCGCGGCGCCATGCTCCGCGCAAGGTCGCCGGAGCATGGTGCTGGCAGGGTTTTGCAGGAGGGACCTGTTTGCAAAGAACGAAGGAGAGTTAGGGGCCTAAATGCGAGGGTTCAAAAGTTGAGGGCCAAAGAGTAAATATATGAGGACCAAAGTGTAAAGTCGGTCAAGGAGGTTTCTTCTTAGGCTCAAGTTTTTATACATGACTAATTAGAACCTAAGGAATCTGATGGTAAATTTCATTTTCATATTAAACCTTGTTTGACCGGTCAATTTGCGTAAAGACCCAAATTAAGTTATTAATTGGGCATGGTTCTCAATGTAGGTCAAAATGGGTTCTAAAGGCCAAATTGAAGGTTCTAAACCCTAGAGATTATTTTTCTATGAATTTTAGAGGGTTTATTCTATTTTTACTTTGCCTCGAACCTTGTGAATTGAAGTGGGTTGTTTTAGGGTTACAGATTATCATTTAGTTCCTTGGAAGTGCTGTAGCCCTTGCTAGATCATCTCATCCCACTTTTATTCTTATTAAGCTGTTTTGACCTGTGTTTGGGCCCTGAATTACCCTGTATGCAGATTATACTGGTAAAATTGCACTTTTACCCCTTATGACTGGTTTTCTTCTCAAGCTCAGAATTCTCTGAGTTAAGCCTTTCCTTGAGATATGTAGGAGCTTTTATCCTTTGTATTGGGTCAAAATGAGCTAGTTATGGCTCATGATGAGGTTCTCATCAGCAGGATTCCCGACCATGCCCCCAGTACGCCTGTTGTAACCGGTAGAGTGGCTTTTAAGTTTATTAGTATAATATGTTAAATTATGGAACCTTAAATAGAACCTAGGACATTGCATGAATCCTAGGAATGAGAAACTAGAATGAATGGTAGATCCTAGGGTGTTGCATGAATCCTAGGGCTGGAAAACTAGATTGTATGATAGATCCTAGGGTATGGCATGAATCCTAGGATGAGAACTAGTGGAATATATGAATACTGCAATCTTGGAAAATGTGGAAAGGAAATAATAGCTACCTGTAAATTGGTTTAACAGCTGCCTGTTATGAATAAATGAGCATGTCTGAGAATATGGGATGTATGAACGTGAAACTGGAAAGGTGAAACCTGAATGTGCTGAGTTAAAAGAACTGGAACCTCACGGGGAATTAGGAGTGGAACTCCTGGAAAGTGAAAGGAATGGAACTGAGAAAGAAAGACGTGGTAGTGTGCTGTCTCTTGGGTATGTAGTACCAAGGGAAGTACCTGTACCTGTTTAGTGCAGAGCGGAGCCAGCCGCCCCAGGGACCCGGGGTTAGGACTGGCCACTTTGTACCGACTTGCTGGCCCTCGTGTACGTAGTACCGAGGAGAGCTACTAGTGTAGGGAGGTACTAGCTACCCCACGGGCCTCGGGGTTCTGCTAGCCTCCTACACCGACTTGTTAGGCCCACTAGGCAAACCAGGGTAGTCAGGCGAGGGTGCGCGGACTGTGGAGGGGCAAGGCCCCTATTTGGTTACTGTGGAGGGGTTCGACCCCTGTTACTGAGAGGGCTCTGCCCTGTGCTGGTTCCGTGCTGTGCTTTGGGCACACTCGTTAACGGAAACGACTGACCCCGTGCCAGTGCGGGTTAGCTACCTGTGCGTTTATCGTGCGTGCCGTAGTCACCGTTACGCCAGTCCGTGACCTTGGGGTGGTTGACTGAGAGTAGGATCACCACGGGGGACTCTCTCGGCCAGGAGAGCACCACGTGCTACTTCTACTTTTTGGAAAAGACTGCAATCAAGATCGTTCACACGAGGAACATTCGAGATCAAGTGAAGGATCTGAGAAATAGATAAATTTTGAAACAATAGAAAGACGTAAATAAAGGAAGAAAGAAAATTAAAACAGCTACTGTACACTTTACTGTTTCTTTAGTTTAGCTGCCACTCTACTCAGCGTTTTGCTGACGTGTTACACTCGTTACCTTTCAGGACCAGGTGTTGAGCAGCTAGGGTCGGCGGCTGCAGAGGACGCTGGGCCGAGTAGGGTCCAATAGAGTTACCACTGTTCTCTTGTACCTCTTTTTGGTTCCACTGTAGTGAGTAGTTCTTGTTACCGCTGTACTTTTCTTTACCTGCAGTTTCATATTATGTTATGAATGTTGTTCTACTGTTGTGGTGGTATATACTGTAGTGGCTTCTTTCCTTACTGCTGTATTTTCTTACTGTTAGTTATATTCATGCTGAATGTGGTTTATTTTACTGCTCTTTTGGTTACTTCCTCGTTGGACGACCAGGTCTTGGGATTAATCGAGTCGGTCCGATTCTCGTGTCTCGTTGGGACTCGGGAATCAGCTCGTTATAAGATGGTATCAGAGCAAGGTCGTCTCGAGAAGTGAATCAACTGACTGAAAAATAACCAATTCACATGTCTATAACTAGAGTAGCCACCACAACATATCTTTTGACATGAGCTCTTAGACGTTTCCGTTAGGTATCGCTGCGTAGTGACGTGTTCCGTTTTGTTTCGCGTCTCCTTGCAGGAGATGCCTCGTCGCGGGACTGGTGAGGCGGGCTGCAGGCGCGGCCGAGGACGAGGTCGGCGAGGTGGGCGTGCCGTTGCCGACGCCTCAGTGGACCAGCCACTACTCCCGGGCGTCCAGGCCCGGGACCTCGCCTAGCTGATACGGGATATTGTGCGAGAGGAGCTCTACCCACTGCCCCGAGCGCCTCCCCCTGGGGCTGTGGAGGGGGAGTCCTCTGTGGGACTACCCGACAGACGCGGCACTGGACGTGGGGGAGGGGATGGGCCGCCGCAACCCCCACCTTCCTCCGACACTTCTGTGTACGAGGCACCTTTGCCTGGAGGTGCACCAGCATCCCCACTACAGAGCCACTCCGAGCTCTTTGGGCAGTTCCGGAAGCTGAAGCCCCCCTCCTTCAAGGGGGATGAGGACCCGACCAAGGAAAAGGACTGGCTCAAGCAGCTGGAGAAGATTTTCAACACCCTTCGGCCCCCGGTGGAGTGCCGCGTGGCCTTTGCCACGTACCAGCTGGAGAGTGCGGCACACAAGTGGTGGAGGGCGGTCCAGGGACAGGAGAGGGACGAGCCGACCTGGGATCGGTTCATCGCCCTCTTCTGCGAGCAGTACTTTCCCCAGACATAGCAGGACCAGAGGAGGCGGGAGTTCCACACTCTCCGCCAAGGGACGATGACCGTGAGCGCGTACTGCACGCGTTTCCTGGAGCTGTCCCGCTTTGCAGCGACAGCGGTAGCCACTGAGGAGGAGCGCCTTTGGAGGTTCACCGAGGGGCTCCGTCTTGCGATTCGGGGGTATGTCAAACCCCTGAAGCTGCCTATGTTTTCGAGGGTGGTGGAGGAAGCCATGACTTACGAGGAGACCAACCCGTCCGCGCGAGACACTGACGGCGGGCGGAAGAGGCCCTTTCAGCCAGACTTTTCACAGGGCCGGCGAGAGAGGAGACACGTGGCATCCGCAGGAGAGCCGTCACGTTTTACAGGGCCATCAGTGGCCTTTGGGGGCCCTCCACAGGGGCCAGTCGCCAGCACCGGACCCCCTCCCAGCCGACAGCAGGGACCCACTAAGGGCGGGAGTCGAGTTCCCCTCTGTTACCAGTGTGGCCAGCCGGGCCACATCAGGAGGGACTGCCCGTCTAGGGCAGGAGGTCAGCAGATACTTCCCGCGCAGAGCACTGGAGGGCGCGTAGGAGGCCGCGGTTACCAGGCCCGAGGAGGAGGACAGTAGTCATGAGGGTACCAGCCAGCACCTGCCCGTCCGACGCAGAGTGTGGCTGCTTCGTCTGCACCTAGAGCTGAGGGGCGTATCAACACCCTGACACACAGAGATGCCAGAGCTTCAGGCTCGGTAGTGGCAGGTATGGTTTCAGTTTCCGGCAGACTCGTTTACACACTTTTCGATTCCGGCGCTACGCACTTGTTTGTCGCAGCCAGTTTCGCAGTTAGTTTGGGCCAGGATTATACGCTATTAGAGAATCTGTTCATAATCAGAGGTCCGAGTGGTCAGCTGTTTGTAGCTGAGGAGGTGTACACGGATTGCGAGGTCAGCGTCGGGGGACATAGCTTGCCAGCTGACCTGATTATGATACAGATGGAGGACTTTGGAGTGATTCTGGGGATGGACTGGCTGTCCGCTTACCACGCCTTGGTAGACTATTTTGAGAGGAAGATTGTCTTCTCCATGCCGGAGTTGCCTTCTTCCGAGTTTCACGGATAGCCAGTGGACGGAGGCTTCAGGTGCATTTCGGCACTTTGGGTGGTGAGATTTTTGAGCCAAGGGTGTGAGGGCTTCCTAGCTTGTGTGGTGGCAGAGCCCAGCCCTGTGGCAGACTTCTAGAGCATCCCGGTGGTCAGAGAGTACCCTGACGTGTTTCCAGACGAGTTACCAGGACTACCGCCCGAGCGCGAGATCGAGTTTGAGATCTCGCTAGTACCAGGGACCAGCCCCATCTCCACCGTGCCATACAGGATGGCACCGCTTGAGCTACGAGAGCTTAAGTCTCAGTTGCAGGACCTTTTGGAGAAGGGTTTCGTGAGGCCCAGTGCGTCTCCCTGGGGAGCCCCGGTACTATTTGTGAAAAAGAAGGATGGTACCCTACGCCTTTGTGTGGACTACCGACAGCTGAATAGGGTCACCATCAAGAATAGATATCCGCTGCCGAGGATCGACGACTTGTTTGACCAATTGCGGGGTGCCACGATGTTCTCCAAGATCGACTTGAGGTCGGGATACCACCAGTTGAGGATCAGGGAGACCGACGTCTCCAAGACAACTTTCCGCACCCGGTACGGACACTACGAGTTTTTGGTCATGCCGTTTGGGCTGACCAATGCCCCCGCTGCTTTTATGGATCTGATGAATCGGGTGTTTAGACCGTACTTGGACCAGTTCATGGTGGTTTTCATAGATGATGTACTCATCTATTCTAGAGATCAGACGCAGCATGGATAGCACTTGCGGATGGTTCTAGACACTCTGAGACGGCGTAGGCTGTATGCCAAATACAGCAAGTGCGAGTTCTGGTTGAGGTAGGTGACCTTCTTAGGTCATGTGATCTCTGGAGACGGCTTGGCAGTGGACCCAGCCAAGGTCGAGGTAGTACTCAAGTGGGAGAGACCGTGTTCAGCCACTAATATTCGCAGTTTCCTGGGACTGGCAGGCTACTACAGACAATTTATCAGAGGGTTTTCACAGATCGCGCATCCTATGACACAGTTGACCCGGAAGGACATGCCCTTCGCTTGGACAGACACCTGTGAGGCGTGTTTTCTGGAGCTGAAGGAGAGGTTGACCTCGGTTCCCGTGCTTGATAGCGAAATACGTGTGATTTGTAAAAGCGAATTTTTAATGTCGTTGTAACACGCGAATCCGCTTTCGCTCTTAAATTTATAATCCTAGATAGGGAAGTATCTAGGGTCGTCCAAGGAGGCAATATGGTTGCAAAATTGATTCTCTTGCTAGGAATATAAATCGCAACTTTCTTTTTGGTATTTTTTTTCAATATATCATTTTTTTTTGTTTTTAAGCTAAGGCAACATGCGAACTGATGGCGGGAAAAGTGATTTACACTTCAATTTAAATACTACTTTTATGTGGCAAGTAGAGCCTCTCCCTAAGCTCACTCTAGGCAAGTGGAGGCCTAGAATAATTAGGGAGAGGGAGTGAAGAATGCTGAAAATAAGCTAACAGAAATGCAAACAAAAAAAATTGCAAAGAAGGCAACTAGATAATTGATAAAGTGTTTTACAAAAGGCCTAGTAGAGGAAAGCTTGTACTACTAGAAAAATGAAAATAAGAAAAGAAAACACAAATCCTCTAGATAGATGGTGAAGAAGAGGGCTTCTTGCTCCAAGGTTGGTGGCTCCCAATCTTGAAAAGAGTCCTTCAACTCCTTCCTTGCAGTGCTCCGGCAAGGTGATGTCCTTCAAGGCAAGCCCTAGGGGGGCGTGCCCTAAGTTTCTCTCCAAGGGTGGACGTCCACCCTAAGTCCTTTGCCTGGCCGTCCTCCTTGAAGTGGAAGAGTCCTCCTCCTTGGCGTGGCTCAAGTTGAAGAGAGTGGGGAGAAGAAGGCACCAAAGGGGCTGGTGATGTGCCCCTTTAATCTCCTTCTCTACTCCTTCTTCTTGGCCGTAGGTATAGGTGGTTTAGGTAGAAAAATATACTAAGAGAGGATTCCCCAAAATGGTGGTAGGTGGTGGCTTTTTATAGAATAGGATGGGGGGTTAAGGTGCCCCTTGAAATGGAGGGCTAGGATGGAAGGATGAGGGTGGTTGGTGATCCTATGGCTAAGGTGAGTTGGCGCCAACCCAAGGGGTGTTAAAGGGGGTGGTTATGGTGGTGTTGGTGTCTTTTGGTGGTGGAGAGACACCCCCATGTTGGCGCCAACATGGGGTCTTCTAGAAGGGGAGTTAGGTGGATGGTGGAGATGGATTCAAGGGGGATTGTGTGGTGGAGATGAGGGGGGATTTTGGAGGGAAAAGTGGCGCCATTAAGGGGTGGTTATGGGTAGTTTTTGGCGCCACTTTTAGGTGTCTTTTGGAGGTGGTGGGTAGGTTAGGTTGGTGCCAAGTGGGTTAGCTTATGTGGAGCATAGGTGGAGCTAGTTGGGTGGAGTTGGTAGGTTGGTTTTTGGGGTGGTACAAGCCCAGGAAGTTGGAGCATAGTTAAGCTAAGCTAAGCTAAGCTAAGCTAAGATAAGCTAAGCTAGATTAGCTAATGGAGGAGTAGAGGAGAAGATGTTGGAGCTAGGGTTTGGAGGAAGGAGCTTAGGAGAAGAAGTCTGGAGTTGGAGCTAGAGCTGGCTGCTGCTGAAGAGGCTGGCATGGGGCTACTCTAGCTGGCTTAGCTTGCTAGTTCTTTGCTAGTTGCTAAGCCAAGCTAAAGTGAGCTAGCTTCTACCAAAATGAACTGAGGTGAGCTAGGTCTGGTGCTGCCAGGGAGAATCAAGCTGGTTGAGGCAGCTAAGGTAGCTTAGCTCAACTGAGTTGAGCTAAGCTGAGTCCCCGGGAGCTGGACTTGAGCTTCCTGAGCTGAGATGAATTCTTCTTCAGCTGGCTGGAGTTGAGTGGAGCTGAATGTAGCTGGATCTGAGCTGAGGTGAACTCCTGTCAACTCAGCTGAGCTAGCTAGAGCTCCCTGTGAACTAGTGGAAGCTAAGATGAGCTAGACTCAGCTAAGTTGAGCTGGATCTGAGCTGACTTGAGCTAGGGTGAGCTGAGATGAACTCTCTTGAGCTGCCATCCAGCTGAGATTAGCTGAATGGAGCTGGGATGAGCTAACCCTAGTTCAAGTAAGCTAGGTTCCAGCTGCGGTGAGCTGGATCAAGCTGAGGTGAGCTGGATCAAGCTGAGGTGAGCTGGATTAGGCTGAGTTCTAGCTACTCTGGGCTTCTCCTTCACCATTTTCCTTCTTAAGTGGTAGGGTTTTAGGGATCTGTGCATCTGTACATCCCTAACACTCACAAAAACACATTAAAACGACAATAAAAAATGCAATGCATGCCTATCCTAATTTATGCCTAAATGCAGCCCAAAAACCCGTTTGCGGAGTAAAATCCTAAGAGCTAGGTTTGTTTTAATGCATAAGAATGATGATAAACTGGCATTTATCAGTGCTCACCATCCTTGACAGTAGTGGCGGGTTCGTTGTGTACACGGACGCCTCCTTGCAGGGGTTAGGAGGTGTGCTCATGCAGAAGGGTCACGTTGTCGCTTACGCTTCGTGGCAACTGAAGCCTCATGAGCATACCTACCCTACCCATGACCT
The DNA here is from genome assembly GCA_037157565.1 of Thalassia testudinum. Taxonomy (NCBI): domain Eukaryota; kingdom Viridiplantae; phylum Streptophyta; class Magnoliopsida; order Alismatales; family Hydrocharitaceae; genus Thalassia; species Thalassia testudinum. Next base: position 83,292,947 of record JAZHRO010000077.1, read on the forward strand.
AGAGTTGGCAGCTGTTGTCTTCGCGCTGAAGACTTGGAGGCACTACTTGTACGGTGAGACCTTCGAAATTTTCACAGATCATAAGAGCCTCAGATACCTTTTTGATCAGAAGGAGCTCAACATGAGACAGAGATGTTGGTTGGAGCTCTTGAAGGACTACGACTGCAGCATCTCCTACCACCCGGGAAAGGCCAATGTGGTGGCTGACGCCTTGAGCCGTAAGGCGCCCGCACACTTGGCCAATATACAGTTACAGAGTTGGAGCCTTTTGGAGGAGGTGGGCAGTTGGCGACCCCTGGAGTTTCGGGGGCACTGTGGGGCAGTGACGGTGACACGACAGACTAGGCCAGAGCTAATAGACCGCATCATCACAGGACAGATGGCTGATCCGTACTTGCAGTCCTTGCGCGATAGAGTACTGTCAGGAGACCCAGGGGACTTCTCTTTCACAGACCAGGTGCTGCGCCTGAGGGGACGGTTGTGCGTTCCCAGAGACGAGGAGCTGTTGAGAGAGCTCTTGACTGAGGCACACGGTTCCAGATTCACCATACATCCAAGAAACACGAAGATGTACCATGACTTGAGACGCGAGTTTTGGTGGAGGGGGATGAAGCGGGATGTGGGTGAATTCGTGCAGCAGTGCTTAGTGTGCCAGCAGGTGAAAGCCGAGCATCAGAGGCCTGCAGGGCCGCTACAGCCACTTCCAGTGCCAGAGTGGAAGTGGGAGAGCATCACCATGGACTTGGTGGTGGGCTTACCTGTTACCCAGCGAGGACACGACGTTGTCTGGGTAATTGTGTATAGACTGATGAAGACGGCATGATTCCTCCGATCCGAGTCACTTTGGAACCAGCACAGTTGGCAGAGAGGTATATCCGCGACGTGGTACGACCACACTGAGTTCCGCGGGAGATCGTATCTGACCGGGATACTCGCTTTACGTCCCAATTTTGGGCTGAGTTTCAGCAGGCCCTGGGGACGCGGTTGAGGTTTAGTACAGCTTACCACCCCCAGACGGACGGACAATCTGAGCACACGATACAGACACTTGAGGACCTTTTGCGTGCCTATGTACTGGACTGGAGGGGCTCTTGGGAGGAGCACCTGCCCCTGGCGGAGTTTGCATACAACAACAGTTATCACTCGAGCATCGGCATGGCTCCCTATGAGTCTCTGTACGGACGGAGGTGTACGGCACCCTTGAGTTGGGTTGAGGTGGGGACCAAGTGGGAGGTTGGCCCCAGGTTGATCCGGCAGAGTCAGGAGGTAGTCGAGCAGATCCATAGGCGACTTCGCACTATCAAGAGAAGACAGAAGAGCTACGTGGATCGGAGATGCAGAGAGGTGCAGTTTGAGGTTGGGGACCACGTCCTTCTCCGTGTTTCGCCCATGAAGGGCCTGCAGCGGTTTGGGGTGAGAGGGAAGTTCGCACCGAGGTTTGTGGGGCCCTTTGAGGTCCTGGAGTGGGTTGGACCCGTTGCTTACAGGCTTGCCCTCCCTCCCAGCTTTCTAGTGTGCACGACATGTTCCACGTGTCCAACCTCCGGAAGTACGTAGCCGATCCCAGTCACGTACTGAGTCACGAGAGCGTCGAGGTGGGCAACGACCTGACCTACCCCGAGCGGCCAATGTAGATTCTAGACCGAGCCGTTCGCAGTTTTAGACGAAAGCAAGTACCCCTGGTAAAGGTTTTGTGGAGGAGCCAGCGGTACGAGGAGGCTACCTGGGAGCCTGAGGCGGCAATGTGGGAGCGGTACCCGGAGCTCTTCACGGGTACGTCTTTTCGGATCGGCTTCGATCCTCTTTGAGTTTGTTATGGTTACTATGACGTTTTTCCCACACCCTAGTTAGCGCAAGTTTCAGGGATGAAACTTCCTTTGAGTTTGTTATATTGTTACGAACGTGCGGCTTCAGATGTCTTTTAAGACGTCTGGGAGGTGGCCCAGACGTCGAACCAGACGTCTGGAACCCCTTCCAGACGTCTGGGATTCGGTTTCGGCGGCATGCGCGGTTGCGTCTGCGCGCCTGCGCTCGCAGACCTGCGGTCGCTTTTTCCCTCTCTCCTGCGGGCGCAGGCTGCTTCTGTCTCGCTCTCTCTCTCTCCCCGCGTGGCTTTAAAAATCCTCGCCCTCTCCCTCACTCTCATCACCTCCTCTCCCTTCCTTTTCTCCTTCCAGCCGGTGTGCGAGTGCGAGCATGAGCGAGTGGCGGCGGCGACAGCCGCGGCGAGTACGGGAGGAGGTGCTGCGCAAGAAGAGGAGGCGTCAACCATGAGGGCTCGAGCCTGCCGGGGCAGCGAGAGCCGGCCGACGGGGGCACAGTGGGCGCGGAGTGACGCGGGAGGCCTGCTGCAGCTCGAGCAGCAGGCGAACGAGGCACGGCGCGGCCGTGCGTCGCGGGGGGAGGGTGAGTCACGCTTTAATTCTGGAAGTTCTTCCAGAATCAGACGTCTGGGATTCCAACCAGACGACGGGGAAGACGTCTGGTAAGTAAGTTATTTTTCGTACCTTCTTCCTTTCCTTCGACCGTCCGTATTGAGCACGAGGATGTGTACGTGCAGGTTCTGAGATTCGCATCCAACGCGAATCAGACAACTGGCAATGGTGCCAGACGACTGGAGGGACTTCCAGACGTCCGGAGTGACCATCGAACGTCTGGGAACTAGGCCAGACGCCTCCGCAGGCTTCTGGACTTCTGAGAGACCACGCAGGACAGGGTACCATCTGATCCCCATTTTTAAGACGTTTGGAAGAAGTTCCAGATGTCTGATTTTGCACTATTTCGTCATTTTCGACCCGTTTAGGGCCCGTTCGGAGTCCGTTTTCCGCATTTCGAGTTGCGTGCTTTTCGAAATTTAAATCCTCTACCCGTCTGCAGTAGTTGTATACTGTTTTGAGAAACTCCTTGTGTTGATCCTTGTGATAGGATCCCGTTCCGTTGTAGTCTCGGGGGTTGCGGAGGTACGCGGGATTCCCGACCACGCCCCCAGTACGCCTGTTGTAACCGGTAGAGTGGCTTTTAAGTTTATTAGTATAATCTGTTAAATTATGGAACCTTAAATAGAACCTAGGACATTGCATGAATCCTAGGAATGAGAAACTAGAATGAATGGTAGATCCTAGGGTGTTGCATGAATCCTAGGGCTGGAAAACTAGATTGTATGATAGATCCTAGGGTATGGCATGAATCCTAGGATGGGAAGAACTAGTAGAATATATGAATACTGCAATCTTGGAAAATGTGGAAAGGAAATAATAGCTACCTGTAAATTGGTTTAACAGCTGCCTGTTATGAATAAATGAGCATGTTTGAGAATATGGGATGTATGAACGTGAAACTGGAAAGGTGAAACCTGAATGTGCTGAGTTAAAAGAACTGGAACCCTACGAGGAATTAGGAGTGGAACTCCTGGAAAGAGAAAGGAATGGAACTGAGAAAGAAAGACGTGGTAGTGTGCTATCTCTTGGGTGCGTAGTACCAAGGGAAGTACCTGTACCTGTTTAGTGCAGAGCGGAGCCAGCCGCCCCAGGGACCCGGGGTTAGGACTGGCCACTTTGTACCGACTTGCTGGCCCTCGTGTACGTAGTACCGAGGAGAGCTACTAGTGTAGGGAGGTACTAGCTACCCCACGGTTCCCGAGGTTCTGCTAGCCTCCTACACCGACTTGTTAGGCCCACTGGGCAAACCAGGGTAGTCAGGCGAGGGTGCGCGGACTGTGGAGGGGCAAGGCCCCTGTTTGGTTACTATGGAGGGGTTCGACCCCTGTTACTAAGAGGGCTCTGCCCTGTGATGGTTTCGTGCTGTGCTTTGGGCGCACCCGTTAACGGAAACGACTGACCGCGTGCCAATGCGGGTTAATTACCTGTGCGTTTATCGCGCGTGCCGTAGTCACCATTACGCCTGTCCGTGACCTTGGGGTGGTTGATTGAGAGTAGGATCACCACGGGGGACTCTCCCGTCCAGGAGAGCACCACGTGCTACTTCTACTTTTTGGAAAAGACTGCAATCAAGATTGTTCCCACGAGGAACATTCGAGATCAAGTGAAGGATCTCAAAAATAGATAAATTTTGAAACAATAGAAAGACGTAAATAAAGGAAGAAAGAAAATTAAAACAGCTACTGTACACTTTACTGTTTCTTTAGTTTAGCTACCACTCTACTCAGCGTTTTGCTGACGTGTTACACTCGTTTCCTTTCAGGACCAGGTGTTGAGCAGCCAGGGTCGGCGGCTGTAGAGGACGCTGGGCCGAGTAGGGTCCTGTAGAGTTACCGTTATACTCTTGTACCTCTTTTTGGTTCCACTGTAGTGAGTAGTTCTTGTTACCGCTGTACTTTTCTTTACCTGCAGTTTCATATTATGTTATGAATGTTGTTCTACTGTTGTGGTGGTATATACTGTAGTGGTTTCTTTCTTTACTGTTGTATTTTCTTACTGTTAGTTATATTCATGCTGAATGTGGTTTATTTTACTGCTCTTTTGGTTACTTCCTCGTTGGACGACCAGGTCTTGGGATTAGTCGAGTCGGTCCGGTTCTCGTGTCTCGTAGGGACTCGGGAATCGGGTCATTATAGGAGGGGGGTTTAAGTAGGCACTGGGTTAGGGTTTCATCGGCGAGAGGATAGTGAAGGAGAGAAGAAAATGAGGTTGCATACTGTCTGCGCATAGCACGCGCGCAAACGTAAGGACGTACACGAAAAATTTGATTTCCAGACGTCTGGGAAGATGTCCAGACGTCTAACCAGACATCTGACCCAAATCCCAGACGTCTTAGAGGGCTCTAACAGCGTGGGTCTTAACAAAAAACATTCCGAGGTCGAACTTAGGGAGCAGAAAATCACAATCTTAAATATGTTGAATACTGATGCAAGGAAGATAAATGCTAGAGACAGGAATAAAAAGAAATAAATACTTTTTCTTCCTTCTTCTCCTATCTTTCTTTTCTCTTTGCTTTCTCTCTTCTCTTCTTTCTCTGTCTTTCCTGTCTTCAGACGTCTGATTCTGTGAATCAAATGCCTTAAGTGGTGTTCTGCTACAGTGCTTCTTCAGGCTCCTTCCGTCTCTTCTATGGCAGCTCCTTCCTTCTCTTTTCTTCTTTTCCTCTTTGGCTTATTCTTCTTCTCTTCTTGAGCTGCTGCACCTCCTCCTTCCTTGGCTTCTGCAGACCTTGTCCTTCAGATGCCCTTCTTCGGCAGTCCTCTTCTTCTTCGTTGGCTCCTTCCTCTGCCTTCTTCTCTCTTGTGCGGCTAAGTCCTCAGCTTCCTCTTCCTTTAGCTGCTGCACCTCCTCCTTTCTTTCTTTCTTTGCGGCTGCTCCTTCCTTGGCCTTTTTGCGGCTAAGTCTTTGCTTCCTGCTCTTTCTCTTCTTCTCCTTCCACGGCTCCTTCTCTCTTTCCTGCGCACACAGAGGCAAAACCTACCTCTACCCTCCCCGCGTCTCTCTCTCTCTATTTCGCTCTTAGGACACAGCTCTCCCAGAGCCTCTCGGGTAAACGAGTCAGGTATGCATGCCCAGGACCAGGCCCACCGGCGTGTGGTGGTGGGCGAGGTGTGCTAGTCAGGTCAGGTCAAGACCAGGTCCACGAGGCGTGGTCGCGGACGAGGCCGGTCGGTCGGGTGAGAGGGACCTCACCCCATGAGTTGGAGGTGATAAGCCTTATGCAAGAATTCAATTTATGTTGCTGCGCCTGCTCACCCACTTCCGAGGTGGGACTAAACGTCCCACCTGCCTGTAGTGCGCGCCCGCAGAGGTTTAGCTTCTCAAATGCAGCTGCTGCGAGGGTCCTTGAAGCCAATCAAAGGCCTGGGTGTGTGCATGAGACTAAGCCCCACAACCTGGGAGTGTAGGCGTGGAACAATAAGGCCTGGGCGAAGCTTCAAGCGAGCTTCGAGCTGTGCTTCAATGGCAGCGAGCCCCTGGAACCTAAAAGCACCAAAATGGCCTTGCAGCCACGTCAAATCGCTCGGGGAGGTTCGCCAGAGCAACGCGAAGGTGCTGGGGGTGTTGGCGTGGCGTGGTAGTGTCTGTGAGTGTGTGCCTAGGGCGCACTGTGTGAGTACGAGTGGGTGTGTTAGGGGCGTGGTTCGAGTGAGTGGCGCGGTGAGTGGAGTGAGGGGAAATGATCAGTGAGGTGAGGTGGAGCTCGTGGGCTTGTCGGCGAGGGGTGGGATGGCCTGTGGAGGTGGAGCGACCTCACCGGAGTTGGTGGCCGGAGGTGAAAACGATGGTGGTGGTAGTGGCGGTCGAGGGGTCGAAATTAAAAATTGATGAAAGGGAAATGAAGAGTAGAGGGAGAGGAGCTTAATTGATGGTCTTGGAGCGAAGGGGGGAGGCGGAGGGTAAGCGGCGGGTACTGCCGTCGTCGGAGACGAAAAGGCCCAGAGGAGAGATGACAACGACAACAAAGAGGGTTGGAGGATGCACGCTGGTACGACGCGGCGCAGAGGAAAACGGCGGACCTGGCTCTGCCACTGGTACGGTGGCAGAGCGATGAGAAGAGGGAGGAAGAGTCGTCGGAAGCTTCGGGCAGTCGGCCAGAGTGAGGAGGAGATGAATTTGGGGGTAATCTTCAGCCAATTCGAGCTTGAAGGAAGCGGCGAGGTCTGGGCTTCCTTAAATAGGCGTAGGTAGAGCGGGAAGTGCACGGAGGTGGCGAGAATGCCACATCAGAGGTAAGGCCGGAGGGAGACCCATACCTCTCGAGCGTTCACGAGAGGTATGGGGGATTTTAGGGCATGGGGAGCTGCCCATGCGGTAGGGGACATCACAGGGAGCTCCCCTTTCAAATCTAGGGGTGGCTCCCCATGCAAGCGAGGAGAAAACCTCCGCACAAAGTCGCCGGAGGTATGGTCCCTGCTGCAATGGCAAAGAGACGAAGAAGTTAGGGGGAATTTGCAAGGGTTTCAAAAAGTTGAGGGTCTAAAAGTTTAGACAACTAAGTTCCTAAGTCTCCAATAAGAATTTTCTTAATAAAATGCAGATTCATTCACCTGAGAAGACCATGCCGGCGGCGGTAGGCGACAATGGGGCGACCGGCAGTAGATTCAGGGAAGACAAGGGTTGGACTACATGGAGGTCTAGGGCGTGGAGGCGAAAGGAGAGGAGAGAATCTGACGAATCTAGCAGAAGGGAGGTGAATTCGAGGAGGACAGATAGAGGGAGCACAAGGGATAACAGAAGGATCGTGTGCTTCCGGTGTCGGCGGTGGGGCCATATGGCAGCTATTTGTCGTTCTCCCATTGTGTGCCTGGCATGCTGTGGTTATGGCCAAAAGCGGGATCCATGCAAGATATTTGGTGGGCAGATGAAGGCCGTCCAAATTTACGCTCTAGAGATTTGAATGTTAGGGCACAGCCGCCACCACCACCGCCCCCTCGTACCTATGGCGATCATACGGTCGACGTTGAGGTCCTTATGACCGAGAACATTAGAGCGGCGGAGTTGATACTGAGAGGGGCGTTGATTGGAGAGGTAATGACCAGTAGCCCGACCTCAGAAAACGTACGCAATCTAGTAAGCTCTCTCTCCCCCTCGACTAACTCATGGTAGATTGCTTCCCTGTCACCTACACGTTTTGTGCTTGTTGGATTGGGGATGATGGATGTTGAAAGATTGCGTTTTCAATCAAGCTTCTGTGGTGGCCTAATGGTGATTTGGAGGTCAGTCTCTCCTTTTGATGGAGCCTTGCCGGAGAGGCCACCTCAGAGGTTGGGATCCAGGTCGAGGAGACTTGAGATCAAGGGTCTACCACTACACCTGAGGTCTAGGGATGTGGTGGTGACCATGATATCTGGATTTGCCTTAATGGCAGAAGATGCGGAAGTAGGGCTGATGGAGGGCGATGGATGGACTCTGAATGTGATGGTTGATGTTTTCAAATTAGGTTCGATCCCTAACAGACTGATTCTAAGATGTGGGGGCAGTTCTTGGCTGTTGCTGCTGAGTTTCACGGTGGGTGACATTGTTACGAAGAAGATGCAGGATAAGCCGTCTGATTTAGAAGCTGTTGAAGAGGTGAACCTACAGGTCTTACGTAGGCCTTCTCCTAAAGAGTCCCCATCTATCAAAAAGTGCAAGGACCATCACCTGGGGGAAAAGGGGGAGATGATGACTGAGGAGAAGGAGGAATCATTAAGGATGGAAACAGCGAGGCCTGTGATTGAAGATGCAAGGAGTGTACAGCCAGATGCTATTGGTAGTGAGGTGCAGGTGTTGCGAGAGATTTCACCTAACTCTTTCAAGGTCCAACAGAGGTTGCAAGAGGCGGAGGGTCTAAAATTTGGTACTAGATCTAGTACCAAATCTGGTAAGGGCAGGTCACCCTATAGCCTCAGGTAGAGGAAACCAAAGGTTGATCTGCTTCTGGATGAAAACAAGGTTGCAGTGATTATGCAGGTATGTAAATGTCAGAATCAAAGGGGGGAGGGATCTCGTGAAGGAAGATGAGAATCCTCACATGGAATGTGTGCAGGTTGGGTGACAAATGCTAGAGGCTTCTTTGATGAGATACTTGAGAGAGTGGGGGATCGATTGTGCGATCATTCAAGAGACTCACATTGAGAATGAGTCTGATAGCATATGGAATGACTTGATGGCTGCGGGGGCGAATGAATGTGTGATGCTTAATGCACATGGTAGGTCGGGGGGCATTGTTATTTGGTGGAGAAGGGCTTGGGCACACATTTTGGAAATACACAAGGCTAGACATCTAATGACTTGCAAGTTCCAAACTCACCAGGGCATGACATTATCTGGGTTACAGGTGTGTATGGCCCTTGTGCTACATCTGTGAGACAGGACCTATGGGAGGATTGGGCTACTGTGGCCGAATTGGTGCAAGGGGAAGCTTGGCTGACAGGAGGAGACTTCAATTGTGTGCTGACAGGGACAAACAGGCCATATGATGCCATAGATAGTTCAGCTGTTGGTTTTTAGTTGGTAGTTCATTCCCTTAACCTGAATGAATATCCATCATCAGGAGTTGAGTTCACTTGGCGCAATGGTAATGGCTTACTATCTTAAATTGATAGATTTTTTGGAAATGTGACTATCCTTGATAGATTTCAAATGTCGAGTGTTGCTGGCCTGAACCACCCTTTCTCTGACCATACTCCTTTGGTTTGGGATAGTGGTGAAGAGATCCAAGTAGTCTCATACTTCAAACTTAGAAAATCTTGGCTGAGAGAACCTGGATTACATCAGATGATCAGCTCATGGTGGCAGGCTAAACAGGTGGAGGGCTCAGCTACCATCAGGTTGGCATCCAAGCTGGCAGCCCTACGTACAATTCTGAAAGAGTATGGTGATACTGTGAACACATTGAGGTAGCAAAGGAGGGTAGAGGCTCTGAACAACATCTAGAAGCTGGATTCTAAGGAAGCAGCAGGTCCTCTATCTGATGAGGAGCTTGTAGATAGAAAAATGTGGTAGGGGGTGGTAGTGGAAGAAGATTTCAAACAAGAGGTTGATTGGAGGGAGAGATCAAGACAATTATGGCTCAAGGAGGGAGATGCTAACACTAAATTCTTTCATCTTGTGACCAGCTCTAGGAGGCGTGTAAATTATATCTCTTTCATTCTCAAAGATGGACACAGACTATCCTCTATGCAGGAAATAAGGACTAAAGCTATCATGTACTATAGGGGGCTTCTCGGGCAACAAAGAGAGGGGAATGGAGGATGGCTGTGAATGATGCACCAAGAGTTACAAGTGATCAAGCCTCTCAATTGACAGCAACCATCACTGAACAGGAAACCTTGAATGCTATTAAAGAGCTTAATATGGAAGGTTCCCCAGGACCTGATGGGATACAAGTGTTCTTCTATAAAGAAATGTGGAGAGTGAATGGCAAGGAGGTGATGGAAGTCATAAGAGAATTTGAGAAGGGCAATGCAGGTTTCAATAAGATCAATAAGTCATATCTTTTCTTACTACCGAAGACTATGGGAGCTGAGAAGTTTTCAGCCTCATGATCGATCTCCCTATCGAACTCCATCTACCTTGTGGTGAGTAAGATATTGGCAAACCGACTGAGAACTGCTCTACAAAGCTTGATTCACCTTGTGCAGTCTGCCTTTTTACCCAATAGATCCCTCCAAGAATCTTTCATTATGGCCCAAGAAATGGTGAGTGGATGGCACAGAAGGAAATGTAAGGCATTTATGTGGAAAGTTGACTTCCAAAAGGCATATGATTTGATTTCATGGCCATACATCTGGGAGGTATTCAAAAGGAGAGGTTTCCCCCCTCTATGGATCCAGTGGATGAAGCGATGTATCACAACTGCTTCCTTCTCCCCGCTGATCAATGGGAAACCATGTGGTGTTTGGATTCAACCTCAATGTGAGGTTAGACAAGGATATCCTCTAGCTGCCTTGACCTTTAACCTTGCAGTTGATGGGCTCGCAATATATGCATGCAAAATGACAGAGGTGGAGGTCATCAGAGGGTATTCGCTTTCCAATAGGAGGTCCTTGGCTCCTATTTTACAGTATGCAGATGACACGGTGTTTTTTGTGGAAGGGTCCAATTCTGCTACCCATGCTTTAGGGCATATGGTGAAGATTTTTGGAGATATATCAGGTCTGAAATTGAATAGAGAAAAGTCTACTTTGATATGCTTTGGCATGAATGAGCAGGAACAGAAGACTCTTGAGACTACATTGGGTACACCTCGTTCTAAGCTGCCAATTAAATATCTGGGACTACCATTAAGAGCTGCAAAAATGAAGAAGAATGATTGGAATGTTCTGTTTGATAAGGTATCTGTCAAACTGAAAGGGTGGAGTAGCAAATTTCTGTCAAAGGGTGGGGGACTAACTCTCCTAAACTCAGTCATAACTTCCATCTCGATTTTCTATTTCAGCATCTTTAAGGCCTCGAAATCTATTTGAAAATGGTTGGACGTAATGCAAAAGAAATTTTTTGGAAAGGGGCAGGTCATGAGGGGGGTTTCATGCAGCCTGTGAAATGGGAAAAGATCTACAGGCCAAAGGAAATAGGTGGACTGGGGATTAAGGAACTCAAGGAATTCAATGAAGCTCTTCTGATCAAATGGGCAATCAAGATCTTTGAGGGCAAGGATGAAATTTGGATAGACCTGATTAGACACTGTTATGGTGACTCCAATAGTGCACTGAAGAGGCTACATCCAACCAAACCATCCCCTTTTTGGAGATCGGTTATCCTTGCAATCAAAAGCAACTGGCACTTGATGCAGCCTAGGCTTGGAGATGGCTGTGACTTCAGCTTGTGGAACGAGCAGTGGTCAACTATGGGGATGCTAAGAGATGCTTATCCAAGAGCAGATGTTGCAGCTGCAGACAAAGAAGCTACTGTTAGCAGCCTGTGGTCTGCTGCAGGGAACTACTGGAGGTTGGAAGGGTTTGATTTATGTAGAACAGGTACACAGCAATGGGAGGACAGGCAGAACTTGTTATTTGCATTGCAGTAGATTCATCCCAGACAGGGTGCGGCTGATACATATGGCTGGAATGGGAAATTTTCAGTGCAGCAGGCTTATGAAAGGATTATCAGGTCAAACACAAATGTGGAGAGTGACCCGATTGATAAGAAAATTTGGCTATTGAAGATTCCATTGAAAGTGCAAATCTTCTTGTGGCTTTGTAGGAGGGAAGGCTTGATCACGAGTGACTTCAGACATAGAAGAATGGGGACAACGTTGAATGCCTGTCATCTTTATGGATTACACACTGACAGTGCGTCTCATATCTTTTCTTCATGCTTGGTCACAGACAAGCTATGGAGGAAAATTTTCCTGGAACCTCTGCCTACCTGGGATTCCCTTTGGCAGAGTTTTAATACACCTAGACGACCATACAGGTGTACGGCTGCCACCTTGTGGTGTGCGTGGAGGGCGAGAAATGAAAAGCTATTTCAGGAGAGACCAGTTCGATGTGAGATAATTGTAAATGAGTGCTGGTCCCTCATACATGGTTGGGGATCTATTTTGTAATGTTTGTTCAATTTGAAATATATTGCCCTCTGGATTGCTATCATCTCACGATAGCTTTCCTCACTGTTTCAAAAAAAAAAAAATGTAATTTGAAGGATCAATTTGCAAAGTGGGTCAAGACGACCTTTCCTTAGGTCCAAATTTTTCTATAAACCTAATTTGGACCTAATGAATCCAATGGTGAAGTTGGATTTTAGGTTTGACCATGTTTGACTTGATATTTTGCATAAAACCCAAATTAGGTCAAATATTAGTCATGAACCCCAACCTAGGTCAAAACAGGTTTCAAAGGCCAAATTGAAGGTTCTAACCCTAGAGGATATTTTTCCATGATTTTTAGAGGGTTTAGTTGATTTTTATCTTGCTTGGAACCTTGTGAATTTAAGTGGGATTGCATTAGGGTTATAGAATGTCATTTAATTCCTGGATTTCACAATAACCCTTTTTTGAGTGTACCATCCCACTTTTTCTCTTATTAAGTCCAATTGACCTATGCCTAGACCCTTAGAAATCCCGTTGATACATTGTAATGGTAAAATTGCAATTTTAGCCCTTGTTTTATGTTCTCTTCCCATATTAATGATTCCATGAATTAGGCCTTTCTTTTGGTTATGTAGGAGCTTTTGTTCAGTTTATTAGATCAAAGTAAGCTAGTTAGGGTTCATGATGAGGTTCTCATCACACGTCAGTAAAAACTGAGTAGAGTAGAACAATTAGATAGGTAACAACAATAACGAAAGTATAGGAAGAGGGGTACCATACTAAAAGTTCATTCATTTACAATCTATTTCACATCCAGTTCCATTATGTAATTTGCCCATATTATTACAGTCCTCAATTCGTCAATCGACATCTCAGGCATGAGACGATCTTGTGTAACTTCCTACAGCGTAAGATTGGCATAAGCCACTCTCTTGGCCGAGAAGACGACTTATACCCATCAAGTCGCCACTCTCCGTCACCCTGGGTCATTACAGAAAGGGGTAATAGCTAAGTCGTGTAGCATGAACACGTATAAGCACTATGTACGATGAACCACAGATAGCCAATGACCCACCTTCCAGTAGAGAAAGAATCAAACCTTGAGCTCTGCATCCCGCTATCCCAGAGCCTAACCAATGAGTCATAGGGAGGTCAACAACTCCCTAAACCAGTGCTTGAAACCAGTTTGAAAGACCAAAGCTATAACCAAAATCCGGCGAGTAGCGGGCTAAAACCAGTTATCCAATCCTTTTAATTCCTGACAAATCCGTCGTATCAAATCGTTTCCAGATAACTGTATCTTTTGTCCATGTTAAATCCAATCTTATTTAACTATTCTTCATCCTTAAGTCCAGGATGAACATGTATTTATATCACCTTTAATATTACCAGTTTATATAAGATTTCCACATTATGATAGTGATTCCATACTATTTACTAATTACAATTACAACAGAACTGGTTTCACATAAATCCGGTTACTTTTCATGCATGTAACTATAGAGGTAATCGTTAATTCTTAATTCTTTGCACATAACCCCATTATTTCTTATTACAGTGCCCATAAACTAGGGAAAACACTAGAGGATTTGAAACTCAGCAAGAGGGAGAACCACACACCAACCAAAGTCGTACATTCGAATAATCACATAAGATGGTTCCAAAAACTGGACGGAAGAGAGAAGGGTAGACTACTTTACCTAATGTCACCGAGGGGTCACGGTGACTCTGAACCATGTATACAAGGCCTAGGGGCAGTATCCATGCTCATCTCGGAATCCACGCTTGCACCAAGAGCAAGACCTAGTTCAAACAGACTAATAACATGATCACGGACACCTAATAATGTTTCTAACTTTTCACTAAAGAAAGAATACTCAAAACTGAAAATAAACTACACCAATGCATATTACGCGTCAATACGATTCCAATGGTACCTTATTTGTTGAATTCCGAGGTCGGGAAGGCCTCTAATTGCTCAAAACAATGCAAGGGGGTCCTAAACCAGACCAGACTGTCGGTTCAAGCGAACCGAACCCACTTGCACTGCTCACGACACGAGTCGTCACCGGATTGGTTCCTGCATGCCCACATGGATCATATCTATCGCGCCCGCACTTTCTTGCCACTGAATTGCCATGAGTCGTAATTGCAATGGCCTCGCACCACTTCTTCCCACTCGTAAGCGCTCGCAAGCACACCCGCAGCGCTCCACCGCACAACCCGTGTCGGCCATTTGGCATGCATCGCCAAATCGAATGGTGGGCATACACCGCTGCCGCTGCCTCCACAAAATTTACGATGGGAAGCCTGTGGTTCTTAGAATTGCACTCGGGTCCCTAGGAATTTGAATTAAGATTTCTAAATGAAATCATAATTATCTACTCTCTAATTTTCTTGGGTTTTGGAGGCCTTAGAGTACTAATGACGACCCAAGGACCCAAGGGGGTCCTTTTATAGGCCTAAATTCGGTTAGCTTTAGGTTTAGTGGGGTGAAATACCCAAAATACCTCTAAGGTTTGGTCCACCTTACATTTAAGTCCTTTTTGACTTGTTTTGACCATAACTTGGTCTATACACTTCAGATTTGTGCGAAACAAGTGTCACCGGAAAGCTTGCAATGAGAGCAATCCATCGATACCATACATGACACCCATTTGACAACATTTAATTAGAGGTTGACTACAAATACACATTTATTGGCAATTTAAGGAGGTGGTGACACTAGCATTGAACCACAACTAAGTTTCCAGGTTCAAATTGGCCCGAACCACTTTTAAATGACTCGAAACTTGGATTTTGGAATGTTACACCCTCCTCTGACCTCTCCTCTTGCTCGTCCTCCTCCAATCCCTCCTTTAGTCACTGCCACCCTCCTCGCCACCACCACCCACTTTACCCTCCCTACCACGTCCTCCCCCTCCCCTTCGTTCGGCAAACTATAGAGCCCCCTCCCCTATGCCCCTCCTTAGCCCACAGATCTACTCGTAGAACCCCCTCCTTGATCCCCCTTTGCCCATAGAACCCCATCCCAGATGCCCCTCCTCCTCCCCTTTGATACCCCTCCTCGATCCCCTACCTATAGAGGCCTACAGAGAGCTAACTGATTGTCAGCATCTGTGAAAGCGATGGTAGAGAAGGGGCCCATCGTCGAAGGTGAAAGCTATTAGGAGTGTGATGGGGTGGGGGTTGTTTTAGAAAAAAGAAAATAAATTTACAGGATTCTTAAAAAAAGATCTATAATTTTTACTCTAATCTTTTCGTAACAATATGCAAGTTAATAAATTAAAATTTTTGAAAGCATATATACTAATACAAAGGATATGGATATAAATATAAAATAACTAGGAATATATACCTCGTTTTCAAAATTTACAAAGATATATATATATTTAAAAACCCCAAATCTTTTATATCGAGCCTGTATATGATATTTTCTCTATAATGACCCGCTATGTTTTAGCCATTTAAGACATCTGGAGTTCCAGTCAGACGTCTATCTAGACGTCTGGACCCGCCCCCGGATGTCTAAAAGTGGATTATTTCGTATTGCGCTTTACGCTCTACACGCAAGCGACGCGCAGAGGCCGCTCTCCTTCTCTCTCCCTCACCGCAGAACCCTAACCCTCTCCTATTTATAACCCTCCTTTCTCCTCTCCTCTCCTCCTCACACCACCAGTCACCACCACCTTCAGATCTCCTGTGCGGCAGTGGCGAGGGCGGACAAGAGAGGCGAGAGGTAGGAAGGTGGAGAGCGTGGAAGGTCGGAGGACCTTCGGGAGCTCGACAGAGCTCGCACAGTCGGCGGCGAGAGCATGCGCACATGGAGGATGTTGGCAACGAGTTGCCCAAGCTCCTGCAATGGCTGGAGCTGCCGCCGCAGGTGGGGCTTGAGCGAAGCGAGCTACGAGGAGGTTCTAATACTGGAAGTTTTCTAGTATCAGATGTCTGGTGTGACATCCAGATAGCTAGCAAGGGACCTGGACGTCCGGAGCTAACGTCGAACATCTGAGAGCACGTATCGTGCGAGGTACGTACGTTCCTACGCTGATTTCCGCCATGCAGAAGATCTCAACGCATGAGTTGTCGGCTGGTTGCACCTACATTTGCGTACGCAGGTGTAGCTTTGGGAAGGCGTGTGGTACGCTTTTCCATGCACTTTTGGATATCTGATCATATCACCAGACGTCCAGAGGTGCTTCCAGACGACTAGAGACCTTGCCCGACGTCTAAAACTATCCTCCGATGGTCGCAGAGGAGGTCTGGACGTCTGATCATCCGCAGGAGACACAAGGTGAGTTTTGATGTCTTTTAAGATGTCTGGGATTAGTCCCAGACATCTAATTTTGATCAGAAATCACATTTTTGGCCTGTTTAAGGCCCAAACGGAATCAGATTCCCACAAATGAAGTACCGTTGTTTTCTACTCGAGTTCCTCTATGTATTCATGTAGAGTACCTACTATTTTAAGCTTGTCTAATGTACATTGGTCACTAGTACAGGTTACCAGCCGGTGGTGTGTTCGAGGCCCGCGGAGATGACGAGATCTGCGGCACAAGTCCCCATTCCTCCTATGATACTCGGTAGAGTGGTTTAATTCAATTATTAATATTTAAATAAGAATGTGCTTGGTTGAAATAGTCGAATGGAACTCTGGGATGTGGAATGAACCCTAGGTAGAAAATGGATGAGCCTGTTTGAGTTGTACTATTTTCTTGAATGCATGGTTAAGATAAATTGCTAGCAAATGATTGTATTATAATTACGAGTTGCATGTTAGAATACGAGCTGCCTGTATTCAATTGAGAAATTGCCCATGAAACCACCAGTTGCATGTTATTGAGAATTGAACTATGAAAACACGAGCTGCCTGTACATGGATGAGGAATGAATTATGAAACATGAGATCTGGATCTGGATAAATGAGGTGAACATGAGCATGAACCCTACAGGGAATTAGGAGTAGAACTCCTATGGATAAACGGAATCTGGAATGTAGACGGGAAGTGTGTTGGCCCTTGAGTACGTGGTACCAAGGAGAGCAACTGTCCCCTTTTAGTGTAGAGCGGAGTTAGCCTCCCTTGGGTTGAGACCTGGGGTTAGGATTGGCCACTCTACACCGACTCCTGTTGGCCCTCGCGTACGTGGTACTGAGGCAAGCTACTAGTGTAGGGAGGGAGCTAGCCACCCTACGGGGCCCGGGGTTCAACTAACCACCCTACACCAACTTTGTTAGGCCCTCTGGGCAAACCGGGGTAGTCAGACGAGGGTGCATGGATTGTGGAGGGGCAAGACCCTTGTTTGGTTTTGAGGGGCGAAACCCTTGTTCTGAGAGGGCAAGGCCCTATACTATTTCATACTGTACTTTGGGTGTACCCGCTAGCAGAAACGACTGACCGTGTGTCAATGCAGGGTAGCTACCTGTGCGCCTATTACGCATGCCGTAGTCACCACTACGTCTTGACAGTGACCTCAGGGTGGTTGATGGGTGTAGGACTATCACGGGGGACTCTCCTGGCTATGAGAACAGCACGTGTACCTTCTACTCTACGGAAAAGACTGCAATCAAGATCGTTCCCACAAGGAACATGCAAGATCAAGAAATACTTGGATACTTTGAGAAATAGATGAAACAAAAATATATAAATGAGATAAATAGAAATGAGAAATAAATCTGTTGTTTTTACTATACTTGTACTTAAATAATATAAACACCACTCTACTCAGCGTTCGCTGACTCTATCTTTTCATAACACTATTCAGGACCAGGAGTTGAACAACCCAAGCTTTCGGCTGCAGAGGGTGCTAGGCCCAACCGAGCCCAACCGTAGTCGTTCTTTCAGCACTTTCTTTTTCTCTACTGTTGTAGTAAGTAATGGATACCTAGTATACTATTTTTGCTATTCTTATTTCCTTTCCACTTTCAGTTGTTGTTGTCGTTGTGGTGGCATGTACTGAGACAGTTGTTCTACTTTCTTTACTGCTTTGTACTTTTCTCCTACTTAGTTATATTGCATGTGTGAATGTGGTTTATTTTCTTGCTTTTGGTTATTTCTTGTTGGACTACTAGATCTTAGGATTAGTCAGGGCGAGCCGGTCTTGGGCCTGTAGGGATCCGGGAACTGGGTCTTAACAAGATGGTATCAGAGCAAGGTCGTCCCTAGAAATGAACCAATTGGCTTGAGAATAACCACTCACGTGCATATAACTAGGATAGCCACCACAATGTATCGCTTTGATATTCATTCCGAGTCTTTTTCTCGATGTAATCTGGTATCATTGACACTCTTGTTCTATCTTTCGCATCTCCTTGCAGGAGATGCCTCATCGGGGAGTTCTTGAGGCAGGTTGTGGTTGTGGCCGTGGACGAGGTCGGAGGAGAGAACGTGCCGAACCTGAGGTACCAGTTGACCCACCTCTTCTCCCAGGTGTTTAGGCCCAGGATCTCACCCAACTGATCAGAGACATCATGCGAGAGGAGCTCCACCAGCCTCCATGAACACCTTTCCTTGAGGACGTGGAGGGGGAGTCCTCAGTGGGACAGAGAGATCGTTGCAGTGCCGGAAGAGCAGGAGGGGGAGGGGGTGGTCCTCCATCACCCCCACCGCACTCTGACACTTCCAAGCACGAGCCCTCCTTGCTTGGAGGTGTGCCTGTTCCCCCACTGCAGTTACACCACGAGCTTTTTAGATAGTTTCGGAAGCTGAAGTCCCCCTCCTTCAAGGGGGATGAGGACCCGTTTGAGGCAGAGGACTGGCTGGAGCAGATAGAGAAGGTGTTCGACACCCTTTGCCCTCCCGCGGAGTGCCACGTGGCCTTTGCCACGTACCAGCTAGAGATCGCAACACACAGGTGGTGGAGGGAAATCAGAGGTCAAGAGGGGAGAGAGCCGATGTGGGACCAGTTCTTGACTCTCTTCTGCTAGCAGTACTTTCCGTAGACCTGGCAGGGCCAGAGGAGGCTGGAGTTCCATACTCTCTGCCAGGGGAAGATGACGGTTAGCACGTACCGCACGCGTTTTCTAGAGTTGTCACGTTTTGCCTCGACAGCTATGTCTATAGAGGAGGAGCGCCTGTGGAGGTTTATTGAGGAGCTTCGACCTGCTATTCGGGGGTATGTTAAACCCTTGAAGCTGCCTTCCTTCTCCCATGTGATTGAGGTAGCCATGACCTACGAGGAGACCAACCCAGCCACGCGAGACACTGACAGTGGACGGAAGAGGCCCTACCAGCCAGAGTACTCTCAGGGCCGTTGAGAGAGGAGGTACACGGCACCCGCAGGAGAGCCATCTCATTTTGCAGGGCCGTCAGTGGCCTTTGGGGGCCTCAGACAGGGGCCAGTTGCCATCATCGAACGCCTGCCCAGCCACCAGTAAGGACCTATTGAGGGAGGAGGTTGTGTTCCCCTCTCTACCAGTGTGGCCAGTCGGGCCACATCAGGAGGGATTGCCCATCTAGGGCTGGAGCACAGCTGATGCTCCCTGCACCAAGCGTTGGAGGCCGAGCTGGTGGTCGTGGTCACGATGCACGTGGGGGAGGGTAGCAGTCATGAGGAGGGTACTGGCTAGTTGCTGCTCGCTCGACCTAGAGTGTAGTTGCTTCATCTGCACCGAGGACTGAAGGGCGTGTCAATGCCTTGACACACAAAGATTCCAAGGCTTCAGGTTCAGTGGTGGCAGGTATGGTTACTGTTTCTGGTAGATTAGTGTACGTACTTCTTGATTCTGGCACCATGCACTCCGTCGCTACGAGTTTTGCCATCAGTTTGAGGTAGGGTAGTGTACTGTTAGAGGATCTGTTTGTGATTAGAGGCCCAGGTGGCCAGTTGTTTGTAGCCTAGGAGGTCTACACGAACTGTGAGGTCAGTTTAGGGGGACACAGCCTCCCCGCTGACCTGATTGTGATATAGATGGAGGATTTTGGCGTGATCCTAGGGATGGATTGGCTGTCCGCCTATCACGCCCTGGTGGATTGTTTCAGGAGGAAGATCTTCTTCTCCATACCAGAGTTGCCTCCCTTTGAGTTTCATGGACAGCCAGTGGATGGAGGTTTCAGATGCATCTCTGTGCTTCGGCCAGCGAGGCTTTTGAGCCAGGGGTGTGAGGGCTTTTTGGCCTATGTAGTGGTAGAGCATAGCCCCGTGGCTAACTTTCAGAGTATCCCGGTGGTTTGCGAGTACCCCGATGTTTTTCCAGAGGAGCTGCCAAGACTACCGCTTGAGCATGAGATCGAGTTTGAGATCTCACTGGTACCGGGGACTAGCCCCATTTCTACTGCACCGTACCGAATGGCATCGCTTGAGATGCAAGAGCTCAAGTCATAGCTACAAGACCTGTTGGAGAAGGGCTTTGTGTGGCCCAGTGCATCCCCATTTTGAGCCCCTGTACTATTTGTGAAGAAGGACGGTACCCTGCAACTTTGTGTCGACTACCGACAGCTGAATAGGGTCACCATCAAGAACAAGTATCTGCTGTCGAGGATTGATGACCTCTTCAACCAGTTGCGAGACACCATAGTGTTCTCCAAGATAGATCTGAGGTTGGGCTACCATTAGTTGAGGATCAGGGAGACCAACGTCTCCAAGACAACTTTCCGTACCCGGTACGGGCACTACGAGTTCTTGGTCATGCCGTTTGGGTTGACCAATGCCCCCGCTGCTTTTATGGATTTGATGAACTGGGTTTCTAGGTCGTACTTAGACCAGTTTGTGGTAGTGTTCATAGACGACATGCTCGTTAGCTCATGGGATCAAGCGCAACATGGATAGCATTTACGCATGATCCTGGATACCTTGAGGCAATGCAGGCTGTATGCCAAGTACAGCAAGTGCGAGTTTTGGTTGAGACAGGTGACTTTCTTAGGCCACGTGATTTCAGGGGATTGTTTTGCTGTGGATCCAGCCAAGGTTGAGGCCGTACTCAGGTGGGAGAGGCCATGCACAGTGACAGAGATATGCAGCTTTTTGGGACTAGTAGGTTACTATCAACGGTTTATCAAAAGATTCTCTCAGATTGGGCATCCTATGACCCAGCTGACTCGGAAGGATGTGCCCTTTGCTTGGACAGATGAGTGCGAGGCATGTTTTCAGGAGTTGAAGGAGAGATTGACTTCAGCTCCTGTGCTTACCATTCCAGATAGTAGTGGCGATTTTGTGGTTTACACCGACACTTCATTGCAAGGGTTAGGGGGTGTGCTGATGCAGCGGGGTCACATTGTTGCTTACGCTTCGCGGCAATTGAAGCCCCATGAGCATAGCTACCCTACCCATGACTTAGAGCTGGTAGTTGTTGTCTTCGCACTGAAGACATGGAGGCACTACCTTTACGTTGAGACTTTCGAGATTTTCACGAGTCATAAGAGCCTCAGGTACTTGTTTGACCAGAAGGAGCTTAACATGAGAAAGAGACGTTGGTTAGAGCTCCTGAAGGACTACGACTGCAGCATCTCCTACCACCCAGGGAAGGTCAATGTAGTGGCTGACGTCTTGAGCCAGAAGGCGCCCGCCCACTTAGCCAGTTTATAGGCACAGAGTTGGAGACTCATGGAGGAGTTGGGTAGTTGGCGACCCTGGGAGTCACAGGGGTATTGTGGGACAGTGATAGTTGTTGATGCTAGAGCACCACGATCATTTGTTTTGATGATAACAAAACACGTGTTATTTAACATTTGCAATTTGAGTCCTAGATTTCAGGTCAATTGCAAATGTGGACGTGTTTAGACGGAGTTCAAGCTCGCATCCAGGACGGATTGGAGGAGCTTGACGGAAAACAGAGGAGGTTCGCGTGGAGCGAAAGATTGGAGATGGAAGACAAGAAGAATAGGATAGATTCTTTTTATCCTTTCATGTATCTCTTGTATTTATTTTCTTGCTCTTTATTTTCCTTAGACATTATGTTAAAGAGCCTCAAAGAACCCTAACAGTAGTCCTAGGAACACCTGCACAACCCTAGGATACTTAGGTTTTCTGTAGAACACTTAGAAAACCAATATAGGGTTAAAACAGACTTTCCAGACGTCTAATTCACGAATCAGACATCTGATAAAGGATTTTAAGACGTCTGACTGTTGTTTCAGACGTCTGATAACTGTTAGGCTGGACATAGTTAGTTCTGTCTGATGAAATCAGACGTCCAGACCTTAGACCAGACGTCTCAGGAGACGTCTGATGACTTTGCCAGACGTCCAGTTAGTGGACCGTTGGCTGGCTTAGAAGACGCTCAAGAATATGACCGTTAGAGCCTTATCAGACGTCCATAGGACTTTACAGACGTCTGATAAATGACCGTTTTGCCTCGGCTGACCCAAAATCTCTTCTCAGAGATTTTCTAGCCGTTGCAATGTTTGGAAATCAATTCCCACAGTAAAAGTAGGTTTCCAGACGTCCAGACATAGTGCCAGACGTCCTGTATGTCGTCTGATGGACTTGCACAAAAACCCTGTTTAGATCTGATTCAAGTCAGGGAGAAACCCGCATAGAATCAGACGTCTTAAAGTGGCCTTCCAGACGTCTGATGCCAGAGTTAGACGTCTGATAACCCTGTCAAATGTAATCATTATCCTGATTTTGGCCTGATTCTCTTGGGCTTTGCACCCAACGGCTATGGAAGCTTTTCCAAGCCTTCCAAAGCCTTCCTAAGGCCTCTATAAATAGAGGGGAGCCTTTACACACAAAACACACAACATATACACTTAGAAAAACACAAGACACACCTAAGCAACATACTTTCCACACTTTTGTGTCTCTCTTGCTCTCCAAGCTCAAGCTCCATCATCTTGAGAGCTAAATTCAGTTTGCGCGCCCGCTCTCCCGCTGTTTTTCACGAGAGCTACGTAGCGCCATCGCGTGGCACACGCACCGCGTCGTCGACGCACTCCTTGCAAAGGGGAGTTTCCTATTTCCTATAGAAGCTAGGTTTAATTTTGTTGGCTCTATAGGACTGTTGTTTTATTTTATCTTTGTATTTTGGTTGGGTATTCGCTTTGCGAATTCCCGTCTCCTTCGTGGGACAAAATCCTTCTCGTGGAGAGAAGGGGTTGAGGAACGCTACCCTCGTACTTGTAGCGTGGTTGTACTGAGGTTGAATCACCCTCGTTTAAAGTGATTCGTTTAGTGGATTTTGATCAACTTGGTTGATCGGAAAATCCTAACTCGAGAGGGTTAGGTGGTGGTTTTCACCCGATTTGGGTTTCCACCTAAAAATTACCTGTGTACATTGTGCGATTGTTTTGTGAGATTGCTTTATATTTTTATTTCCGCAATTTTATTACGTCACCCCTCCTGGTAGGGAACCTTCAATTGGTATCAGAGCAGGTCTTGCGAGATCGGAGTAACACCCGGCAAGAGATCAAATGGAGGGAAGCACATCAGCAATCAGAATCTCCGAAGGGCAGTCCACCGTCCGACCACCCTATTTCGACGGGAGAGACTTTGGATATTGGAAGTTGAGGATGAAGACGTGGCTCCAAGCCACTGAATTTGAGATATGGGGATGTTGCGAAACCCCATACGAGATCCCGAAGCGACCCCAAGGAGGCTACTCGCAACTGCAGATTCAAGAGCTTTCACTCAACGCAAAGGCAATGAATGCCCTATATTGCGCATTGAGTCTGAAGGAGTTCGAGAAAATCAAAGAGTGCACCACCGCCCACGAGATATGGAGGAGGTTGGAAGGCACTCATGAGGAGACAAGCTCGGAGGAAGAAGAAGAAGAAGAAGAAATCGCTTGCTTTGGTTTCATGGCCAGAGGAACCAATAGCGACAGTGAAAGCGGAAGCGACTCCGACGACGAGGTAAATTTTGATTTACAAGAAGCTTTTAATGAATTATTCGAGATTAGTAAATCACTTAAAATAGAAAACAAAAGCATGAAGAAGAACCTTAGTTTTCTTAGAAGTGAAAATGATAGGTTAGAAATAAAGCTTAGGGACCTAGAAAGTAGCTCTAGTCCTAATAACCTGCTTTTAGAAAATAAAAATTTAATCAATGAAAATACTAAATTGATTGAGGAAAATAATAGTCTAAAGTTAGAAATTTCTGATTTAAAGACTAAGATGGATATTATAGAAAAAGAAATCGCATGTCTTAGGGAAAATTCTAACAAATTAATCAACAAAGTTGATAATTTTTATAGCCCTAAGGTTGAGAAAGGATCTCCATCAAGGAGACCTTCTAACAAATCCGGATCCAAGCTCACTTGGATACCAAAGAAAAAATTAGAATCTTGTTTTGTAGGGTTCAGGGATGACTACAACATAAAGGACTGGACCTACAAGCTCAAGGCTGGTCAACTTAAGTTGGGAGAACCAATGAGTAGACCAAGGAGGAGAACAAGAAGACCGACGAGACGGCGAACAAACGACGGACCCGCCGCACGTCGACCACCAGATTGGAGACCGGCGCCGATGCCCGGGCCTCCAAGCTACGGATGGGAGCCCCATCCGATGTGGCATCCACCACCACCATTCGGGCCATTTTATTGGCCATGGTAGGTGAGGTAAAACCCTTTACCCTATCTTTTTATCAGTAGCATTTAGATAGGGGGAGTTAAAAAAAAAATGATGAGCTAATTGTCAATTTTTAAGGGGGAGATGTAAGGTAGCTAAATTTCCTTTAGAAAGGGGGGAGAAAAATAATAACTATCTTGTTGTTACAAAAAGGGGAGAATATTACCTTTGTCAAAATAAATTCATAGAAGAGCATGTTTTAAGGGAGAGTTATAGGAAATATAAAATCAATTAAACCTTTTTGATAATGTCAAAAAGGGGGAGGATTTTTATGCATTATTATTTACGGTTTTGTCATCATCAAAAAGGGGGAGATTGTTGATGCTAGAGCACCACGATCATTTGTTTTGATGATAACAAAACACGTGTTATTTAACATTTGCAATTTGAGTCCTAGATTTCAGGTCAATTGCAAATGTGGACGTGTTTAGACGGAGTTCAAGCTCGCATCCAGGACGGATTGGAGGAGCTTGACGGAAAACAGAGGAGGTTCGCGTGGAGCGAAAGATTGGAGATGGAAGACAAGAAGAATAGGATAGATTCTTTTTATCCTTTCATGTATCTCTTGTATTTATTTTCTTGCTCTT
Organism: Thalassia testudinum; assembly: GCA_037157565.1. Lineage (NCBI taxonomy): Eukaryota > Viridiplantae > Streptophyta > Magnoliopsida > Alismatales > Hydrocharitaceae > Thalassia > Thalassia testudinum. The sequence goes on from JAZHRO010000077.1 coordinate 83,317,992, forward strand.
TATTTTCCTTAGACATTATGTTAAAGAGCCTCAAAGAACCCTAACAGTAGTCCTAGGAACACCTGCACAACCCTAGGATACTTAGGTTTTCTGTAGAACACTTAGAAAACCAATATAGGGTTAAAACAGACTTTCCAGACGTCTAATTCACGAATCAGACATCTGATAAAGGATTTTAAGACGTCTGACTGTTGTTTCAGACGTCTGATAACTGTTAGGCTGGACATAGTTAGTTCTGTCTGATGAAATCAGACGTCCAGACCTTAGACCAGACGTCTCAGGAGACGTCTGATGACTTTGCCAGACGTCCAGTTAGTGGACCGTTGGCTGGCTTAGAAGACGCTCAAGAATATGACCGTTAGAGCCTTATCAGACGTCCATAGGACTTTACAGACGTCTGATAAATGACCGTTTTGCCTCGGCTGACCCAAAATCTCTTCTCAGAGATTTTCTAGCCGTTGCAATGTTTGGAAATCAATTCCCACAGTAAAAGTAGGTTTCCAGACGTCCAGACATAGTGCCAGACGTCCTGTATGTCGTCTGATGGACTTGCACAAAAACCCTGTTTAGATCTGATTCAAGTCAGGGAGAAACCCGCATAGAATCAGACGTCTTAAAGTGGCCTTCCAGACGTCTGATGCCAGAGTTAGACGTCTGATAACCCTGTCAAATGTAATCATTATCCTGATTTCGGCCTGATTCTCTTGGGCTTTGCACCCAATGGCTATGGAAGCTTTTCCAAGCCTTCCAAAGCCTTCCTAAGGCCTCTATAAATAGAGGGGAGCCTTTACACACAAAACACACAACATATACACTTAGAAAAACACAAGACACACCTAAGCAACATACTTTCCACACTTTTGTGTCTCTCTTGCTCTCCAAGCTCAAGCTCCATCATCTTGAGAGCTAAATTCAGTTTGCGCGCCCGCTCTCCCGCTGTTTTTCACGAGAGCTACGTAGCGCCATCGCGTGGCACACGCACCGCGTCGTCGACGCACTCCTTGCAAAGGGGAGTTTCCTATTTCCTATAGAAGCTAGGTTTAATTTTGTTGGCTCTATAGGACTGTTGTTTTATTTTATCTTTGTATTTTGGTTGGGTATTCGCTTTGCGAATTCCCGTCTCCTTCGTGGGACAAAATCCTTCTCGTGGAGAGAAGGGGTTGAGGAACGCTACCCTCGTACTTGTAGCGTGGTTGTACTGAGGTTGAATCACCCTCGTTTAAAGTGATTCGTTTAGTGGATTTTGATCAACTTGGTTGATCGGAAAATCCTAACTCGAGAGGGTTAGGTGGTGGTTTTCACCCGATTTGGGTTTCCACCTAAAAATTACCTGTGTACATTGTGCGATTGTTTTGTGAGATTGCTTTATATTTTTATTTCCGCAATTTTATTACGTCACCCCTCCTGGTAGGGAACCTTCAATTGGTATCAGAGCAGGTCTTGCGAGATCGGAGTAACACCCGGCAAGAGATCAAATGGAGGGAAGCACATCAGCAATCAGAATCTCCGAAGGGCAGTCCACCGTCCGACCACCCTATTTCGACGGGAGAGACTTTGGATATTGGAAGTTGAGGATGAAGACGTGGCTCCAAGCCACTGAATTTGAGATATGGGGATGTTGCGAAACCCCATACGAGATCCCGAAGCGACCCCAAGGAGGCTACTCGCAACTGCAGATTCAAGAGCTTTCACTCAACGCAAAGGCAATGAATGCCCTATATTGCGCATTGAGTCTGAAGGAGTTCGAGAAAATCAAAGAGTGCACCACCGCCCACGAGATATGGAGGAGGTTGGAAGGCACTCATGAGGAGACAAGCTCGGAGGAAGAAGAAGAAGAAGAAGAAATCGCTTGCTTTGGTTTCATGGCCAGAGGAACCAATAGCGACAGTGAAAGCGGAAGCGACTCCGACGACGAGGTAAATTTTGATTTACAAGAAGCTTTTAATGAATTATTCGAGATTAGTAAATCACTTAAAATAGAAAACAAAAGCATGAAGAAGAACCTTAGTTTTCTTAGAAGTGAAAATGATAGGTTAGAAATAAAGCTTAGGGACCTAGAAAGTAGCTCTAGTCCTAATAACCTGCTTTTAGAAAATAAAAATTTAATCAATGAAAATACTAAATTGATTGAGGAAAATAATAGTCTAAAGTTAGAAATTTCTGATTTAAAGACTAAGATGGATATTATAGAAAAAGAAATCGCATGTCTTAGGGAAAATTCTAACAAATTAATCAACAAAGTTGATAATTTTTATAGCCCTAAGGTTGAGAAAGGATCTCCATCAAGGAGACCTTCTAACAAATCCGGATCCAAGCTCACTTGGATACCAAAGAAAAAATTAGAATCTTGTTTTGTAGGGTTCAGGGATGACTACAACATAAAGGACTGGACCTACAAGCTCAAGGCTGGTCAACTTAAGTTGGGAGAACCAATGAGTAGACCAAGGAGGAGAACAAGAAGACCGACGAGACGGCGAACAAACGACGGACCCGCCGCACGTCGACCACCAGATTGGAGACCGGCGCCGATGCCCGGGCCTCCAAGCTACGGATGGGAGCCCCATCCGATGTGGCATCCACCACCACCATTCGGGCCATTTTATTGGCCATGGTAGGTGAGGTAAAACCCTTTACCCTATCTTTTTATCAGTAGCATTTAGATAGGGGGAGTTAAAAAAAAAATGATGAGCTAATTGTCAATTTTTAAGGGGGAGATGTAAGGTAGCTAAATTTCCTTTAGAAAGGGGGGAGAAAAATAATAACTATCTTGTTGTTACAAAAAGGGGAGAATATTACCTTTGTCAAAATAAATTCATAGAAGAGCATGTTTTAAGGGAGAGTTATAGGAAATATAAAATCAATTAAACCTTTTTGATAATGTCAAAAAGGGGGAGGATTTTTATGCATTATTATTTACGGTTTTGTCATCATCAAAAAGGGGGAGATTGTTGATGCTAGAGCACCACGATCATTTGTTTTGATGATAACAAAACACGTGTTATTTAACATTTGCAATTTGAGTCCTAGATTTCAGGTCAATTGCAAATGTGGACGTGTTTAGACGGAGTTCAAGCTCGCATCCAGGACGGATTGGAGGAGCTTGACGGAAAACAGAGGAGGTTCGCGTGGAGCGAAAGATTGGAGATGGAAGACAAGAAGAATAGGATAGATTCTTTTTATCCTTTCATGTATCTCTTGTATTTATTTTCTTGCTCTTTATTTTCCTTAGACATTATGTTAAAGAGCCTCAAAGAACCCTAACAGTAGTCCTAGGAACACCTGCACAACCCTAGGATACTTAGGTTTTCTGTAGAACACTTAGAAAACCAATATAGGGTTAAAACAGACTTTCCAGACGTCTAATTCACGAATCAGACATCTGATAAAGGATTTTAAGACGTCTGACTGTTGTTTCAGACGTCTGATAACTGTTAGGCTGGACATAGTTAGTTCTGTCTGATGAAATCAGACGTCCAGACCTTACACCAGACGTCTCAGGAGACGTCTGATGACTTTGCCAGACGTCCAGTTAGTGGACCGTTGGCTGGCTTAGAAGACGCTCAAGAATATGACCGTTAGAGCCTTATCAGACGTCCATAGGACTTTACAGACGTCTGATAAATGACCGTTTTGCCTCGGCTGACCCAAAATCTCTTCTCAGAGATTTTCTAGCCGTTGCAATGTTTGGAAATCAATTCCCACAGTAAAAGTAGGTTTCCAGACGTCCAGACATAGTGCCAGACGTCCTGTATGTCGTCTGATGGACTTGCACAAAAACCCTGTTTAGATCTGATTCAAGTCAGGGAGAAACCCGCATAGAATCAGACGTCTTAAAGTGGCCTTCCAGACGTCTGATGCCAGAGTTAGACGTCTGATAACCCTGTCAAATGTAATCATTGTCCTGATTTCGGCCTGATTCTCTTGGGCTTTGCACCCAACGGCTATGGAAGCTTTTCCAAGCCTTCCAAAGCCTTCCTAAGGCCTCTATAAATAGAGGGGAGCCTTTACACACAAAACACACAACATATACACTTAGAAAAACACAAGACACACCTAAGCAACATACTTTCCACACTTTTGTGTCTCTCTTGCTCTCCAAGCTCAAGCTCCATCATCTTGAGAGCTAAATTCAGTTTGCGCGCCCGCTCTCCCGCTGTTTTTCACGAGAGCTACGTAGCGCCATCGCGTGGCACACACACCGCGTCGTCGACGCACTCCTTGCAAAGGGGAGTTTCCTATTTCCTATAGAAGCTAGGTTTAATTTTGTTGGCTCTATAGGACTGTTGTTTTATTTTATCTTTGTATTTTGGTTGGGTATTCGCTTTGCGAATTCCCGTCTCCTTCGTGGGACAAAATCCTTCTCGTGGAGAGAAGGGGTTGAGGAACGCTACCCTCGTACTTGTAGCGTGGTTGTACTGAGGTTGAATCACCCTCGTTTAAAGTGATTCGTTTAGTGGATTTTGATCAACTTGGTTGATCGGAAAATCCTAACTCGAGAGGGTTAGGTGGTGGTTTTCACCCGGTTTGGGTTTCCACCTAAAAATTACCTGTGTACATTGTGCGATTGTTTTGTGAGATTGCTTTATATTTTTATTTCCGCAATTTTATTACGTCACCCCTCCTGGTAGGGAACCTTCAACAGTGACGCAGCAGGCACAACTTGAACTGATAGATCGCATCATTGCAGGATAGACGACAGATTCGCACTTACAGATGCTGCGAGATAGGGTGTTGACAGGGGACCTAGGAGACTTTTCCTTTTCAGACGAGATACTGCGCATGAGGGGACGCTTAGGCATTCCTAGGGATGAGGAGTTGTTGAGAGAGCTCCTGGCCAAGGCTCACAACTCCAGGTTCTGCATACATCCTAGGAACACCAAGATGTACCATGACTTGCGATGCGAATTTTGGTGGAGAGGGATGAAGCGGGATGTTGGTGAGTTTGTGCAGCAGTGTTTGGTGTGCCAGAAGCCTGCAGGGCCATTGCAGCCACTTCCTGTGCCAGAGTGGAAGTGGGAGAGCATCACCATGGACTTGGTGGTGGGTCTACCAGTTACCTAGCGAGGACACGATGTAGTCTGGGTGAAAGTAGACAAGTTGACGAAGATGGCGCATTTCCTGCCGATTCGAGTCACCTTTGAACCGGCACAGTTAACAGAGAGATACATCCAAGATGTGGTGCTCCTACAAAGAGTTCCGCATGAGATCGTATCTGACAGGAATACTCATTTTACTTCCCAGTTTTGCGCTGAGTTTTAGCAAGCTTTGGGGACACATTTGAGGTTCAGTACCACTTACCACCCCTAGAAGGACGGACAGTTAGAGAGCACCATACATACACTTGAGGACTGTTTATGTGCCTGTGTACTAGACTGGAGAGGCGCTTGGGAGGAGCATTTAACCCAGGCAGAGTTTGCATACAATAATAATTACCACTCGAGCATCGGCATGGCACCTTACAAGGCTCTGTACGGACAGAGGTGTACTGCACCCTTGAGTTGGGTCAAGGTGGGGACCAAGTGGGAGGTTGGTCCCAGGCTGATCTGGCAGAGTCAGGAGGTGATAGAGCAGATTCATAGATGACTCCGCACTGTCAGGAGTAGGCAGAAGAGTTATGCCGACCGGAAACGTAGAGAGGTGCAATTTGAGGTTGGGGGTCACGTCTTTCTCCGTGTTTCGTCCATGAAGGGCCTGAAGTGTTTTAGGGTGAAGGGGAAGCTTGCATCGAGGTTTGTGGGGCCCTTTGAGGTCTTGGAGCAAGTAGGACCCATTACTTACCTGCTTGCCCTTCCTCCCTAGCTTTCTGGAGTGCACGACGTGTTCCACGTGTCCAACCTTAGGAAGTACGTCGCCGATCTCAGTCACGTTTTGAGCCACGAGAGCATTGAGGTGGGAGATGACCTGACCTACCTCGAGAGACCAGTATTGATACTAGACAAAGCCATCCGGAGTCTGAGACAGAAGTAGGTACCACTGGTGAAGGTCTTATGGAGAAGCCAGCAATACGAGGAGGCGACTTGGGAGCCTAAGGCGGTGATGTAAGAGTGGTACCCGGAGCTTTTTGAGGGTACGTCTTTTCGGACCTACTTCGATCCTCTTTAAGTTTGTTATGCATTTTTACATTCCTTTTTCTGCACCCTAGCTAGCATCATGTTTCAGGGATGAAACTTTCTTTAAGTTTGTTATGATGTAATGACCCGCTATGTTTTAGCCATTTAAGACGTTTGGAGTTCCAATTAGATGTCTGTCCAGACGTCTGGACCCATCCCCGGATGTCTGAAAGTGGATTATTTCGTACTGCGCTTTGCGCTCTGCCAGCGAGCGATGCGCAGAGGCCGCTCCCCATCTCTCTCCCTCACCCCAGAACCCTAATCCTCTCCTATTTATAACCCTCCTTTCTCCTCTCCTCTCCTCACACCACCAGTCACCACCACCTTCAGATCTCCAGTATGGTAGTAGCGAGGGCGGATGAGAGAGGCGAGAGGGAGGTGAGCGAGGGAGAGTGAGAGGGAGGAAGGTGGTGAGCGTGGAAGGTTGGAGGACCTTCGGGAGCTCGGTGGAGCTCGCACGGCCGGTGGCGGGAGCATGCACGCGTGGAGGACGTCGGCGAGGAGCTACTGCTGCGGACGGAGGCATGAGCAGAGTAAGCTGCAAGGAGGTTTTGATATTGGAAGTTTTCCAGTATCAGATGTTTGGCGTGATGTCCAAACGATTGGCGAGGGACCTGGACATCCGAGCTAAGGCCATACATCTGAGAGCATGTATCGCGCGAGGTACGTACATTCCTACACTGATTTCCGCCATGCAGAAGATCTCAGCGCAGGAGTTGTTATCGGCTGACCGCGCCTGTGTTTGCGTACGTAGGTGTAGCTTTGGGAAGGCACATGGTATGCTTTTTCACGTACTTTTGGATGTCTGATCATATCACCAGACGTCTAGAGGTGCTTCTAGACGATCAGAGAAATTATCCGACATCTGGAACTATCCTCAGACGGTTGCAGAGGAGGTTTGGGAGTCTAATCAGCCGCAGGAGATACAAGGTGAGCTTTGACGTCTTTTAAGATGTCTGGGATTAGTCCCAGACGTCTGATTTTGATCAGAAACCTCATTTTTTGCTTGTTTAAGGTCCAAATGGAATCGGATTCCCATAAACGAAGTACCGTTGTTCTCTACTCGAGTTCCTTTACGTATTTGTGTTGAGTACCTACTATTTTAAGCTTGTCTAATGTACATTGATCGTTGGTATAGGTTACCAGCCGGTGGCGTGTTCGGGGCCCGCGGAGACGACGAGATCTGTGGCACAGGCCCTCATTCCTCCCATGATACCCGGTAGAGTGGTTTAATTCAGTTATTAATATTTAAATAAGAATGTGCTTGGTTGAAATAGCCGAATGGAACTCTAAGATGTGGAATGAACCCTAGGGTAGAAAATATATGAGCCTGTTTGAGCTATACTATTTACTTGAATGCATGGTTAAGATAAATTGCTAGCAAATGATTGTATTATAATTACGAGTTGCATGTTAGAATACGAGTTGCCTGTATTCAATTGAGAAATTGCCTATGAAACCACCAGTTGCATGTTATTGAGAATTGAACTATGAAAACACAAGCTGCCTGTATATGGATGAGGAATGAATTATGAAACACGAGATCTGGATCTGGATAAATGAGGTGAACATGAGCATGAACTCTACTGGGAATTAGGAGTAGAACTCCTATGGATAAATGGAATCTGGAATGTACACGGGAAGTGTGCTGGCCCTTGAGTATGTGGTACCAAGGAGAGCAATTGTTCCCTTTTAGTGTAGAGCGGAGCTAGCCTCCCTTAGGTTGAGACCCGGGATTAGGATTGGCCTCTCTACACCGACCCCTGTTGGCCCTCGCGTACGTGGTACCGAGGCGAGCTACTAGTGTAGGGAGGGAGCTAGCCACCCCACGAGGCCCGGGGTTCAGCTAGCCACCCTACACCAACTTTGTTAGGCCCTCTGGGCAAACTGGGGTAGTCAGACGAGGGTGCGTGGACTGTGGAGGGGTGAGACCCCTGTTCTGAGAGGGCAAGGCCCTATACTGTTTCGTGCTATACTTTGGGTGTACCCGCTAGCGGAAATGATTGACCGCGTGTTAATGCGGGGTAGCTACCCGTGTGCCTATCATGCGTGCCGTAGTAACCACTATGTCTTGACAGTAACCTCAGGGTGGTTGACTGGGTGTAGGACTATCACGGGGGACTCTCCCAGCCAGGAGAGCACCACGTGTACCTTCTATTCTACGGAAAAGACTGCAATCAAGATTGTTCCCACGAGGAACATGCAAAATCAAGAACACCTAGATACTTTGAGAAATAGATGAAATAGAAACACATAAATGAGATAAATAGAAATGAGAAATAAATTTGTTGTTTTTACTGTACTTGTACTGAAATAATATGAACACCACTCTACTCAGCGTTCGCTGACTCTGTCTTTTCATAACACTGTTCAGGACCAGGAGTTGAGAAGGCTGAGCTTCTGGCTGTAGAGGGTGTTGGGCCCAACCGAGCCCAGCGATAGTCGTTCTTTCAGCACTTTCTTTTTCTCTACTATTGTAGTAAGTAATGGATACCTAGTATACTGTTTCTGCTATTCTTGTTTCCTTTTTGCTTTCAGTTGTTGTTGTCATTGTGGTGGCATGTATTTAGACAGTTGTTCTACTTTCTTTACTGCTTTGCACTTTTCTCCTACTTAGTCATATTGCATGTGTGAATGTGATTTATTTTCCTGCTTTTGGTTATTTCTTGTTTGACGATTAGGTCTTGGGATTAGTTGAGGCAAGCCGATCTCGGATCTTGTAGGGATTCGGGAACCGGGTCATAACATTCTTCATTTCCAACGACCTGATGCTATCTACAATTAAAGTAGGATACCTACGACCTGCAATTAAGACTGCAAAGTCCTGATGCCAGCGCTAATGCCTCGACCACTGAGCTACAAACCAAGTTATATAAGAATTATTTATTATATAAATATAGTATAATTTGAGTCAAATTATTAAATCAAACAGCACTTGCTTGTGGTCAACTTGATATGATCATTGAGTTAGAAATGGCTTGCGGCTCAACTCGTTGGCTCAACAATTCTGATTCACAAATCTTTTGAATCGAGCTCAAGTCAGGCTCATTTGATTCACAGATTATCACATACTTTTTTTTTGTCAAATTAAGATATGGCACCTAAGCCAAGCTTTGAACATGGAAAAAGCTAAACAAATGATTCCCTCCTCCTCCCCTATTTTATAGATATTTGTATCTATGTTGCTCGTAAAAAAGTATATACATTTTCAAAAGGGTAATGATGTATACACTCCCATACATATTCATCTTCATATCTAAGATGACTAGGATGCCTACATGTACAATATATGTGGCATTCTTCTCCCCCTCCCCCTCTACCCCCCTTCCCTTCCCCACGACAACAGGTAGAGAAAGCAGGTGATGGTGGGGACCACCAATTCAATTTGAAATTTTTCCTATAAAAGGAGGATGACCCCCCCAAGCCACCAACCACATCTTACCACCGTTCCAAACCATTCTTGAGTGCTCGTAGCAAGTATCTTGCTGTGGTAAGCGGAGAACCGCTGCGGAATAGTTCCAAGTAGGTGACAATGGATGCTCTTATGCCGTCATGCCGTTGTAGCTTGATCTCGATGGTTTCAATTCAAAGAGTTGCCTTTATCCATTAGCCAATGAATGCAATGCCGTAGACATGTTGTAGAGATGTGAGTGCCATCTATATGGAGTAAGGGCATATTGGTTAGAAATATCACTAACGAATGTTGTTTTTGCTGCAAAGTTATGCGATTACGATGTTCCTGTAGAGTGCTTTCTAGACTCAACGATGCTGATGAAGATCTAGCTGAAGGCCATGTCCACCATGCTTCAAAATGCTTTGGAGCTTTTGACTGAGGTAATGAGTGAGAAAAGGAATCTTTAAGCTTAGGTGACTGACGAGTCTACTTTCCGCTTTGCGTTGTAGTATTTAAGTGGTGGAAAAATCGACTAATCAAAAAAATGAAAATAACCACTCACAGAAGAGTGGGTCGTGTCCACAGAGAGTCAATTATGCAATAAATTCTTAATTATTTTATATTATTTCGGATAAGTGCGAAATCCCTATTCAAATCTGACATAAAATGCAAAGGAAAGTAGATTCGCAATAACTTAAAAAGATAAGGGTATATGTGTAGTTTTCCCTCAGTGAAATATTCAATAAATTTATGATGATTTTATGCAATTTTCATGTGACGTGTACTAGAGAAAATTAGTGCTCAAGTTAAGCCCAAAATCAATCTTGAAATAGGTGAATATCATGAATGTGCAATTATCAGAGATAATGAGTGTGCATGTGCAATTTTTCCATAATATAATAATAATAAATAAAAATCAAATTCTGTGGCAATGGCAGTGAATGTAATTTTTAATGGAATTCAAAACAGAGCATTTGCTCTCTCTCCTCTTCGTGAGAGAGAGAGCACCGGCGGGGCTTTCACGAGCAAGGGGTGTTGGCGAGGATGAGGGCTATCCGATGGCGGCTGCGGCGTCGACGGAGGTGGCCGGCCGACGGAGGAGACTGCTACTGCCGTGAAGGTTCTGTTGAAGGTTGAAGGTGCTGGCGGCAGGCGGAGTTTGGCGTGCGCATGCTTGCGGGCAGAGGTGCGGGTCGGCGGGGAGAGCTGGTGCGCGCTTGTGCGGTGCCTACGGGTGCTGGAAGGTGCGGGTGCACAGTGAGGCAGAGCTAGTTCCTGCAAGTCCGGCTGGAGGGGGGTGAGCGGGTGCAGGCCTGGCACGGAGAGGCGCTGTGAGGGAGCCTGCAGTGCTGCGCTAGGGCACGGCTGCAGGTGAGCGAAGCAGGCGACTACGGGTGCTCCTGCAGAGAGGTGGAAGGCGCTGGCGGGTTTGCAGTGCTGTGCTAAGTCGTGGCTGCAGGCGTGCGCTGCAGGGAGGCGCGAGTGGGGCGTCTGTAGGCGCGCTTGCAGGGGTGCTTGGTGGCTTGGCGGTGCTAGGGAAGGCGGTGTAGATGGCAACGAGCGCCTGCGGGCACTGGAGAAGGGTGTGCCTGTGGGCAGAGACTTGGCTGGAGGTTAAGGTGGCTTGTGCGTGCGCCTGCAGATGGCGCGGGCGTCTGGTGGTGTGGGCGGTGCATGCTTGCTAGCGCAGGGGCGTGGCTGCAGGCACTTGTAGAGGTGCGCGCCTGCGGGGAGCTTGGTGCGGTGGGAAGTTGTAGATCCACAGTGCATGCTAGAGAAGATGGTGCAAGTTCTTCTCTTCCTGGCTGATCTTCTCTCCCTGGATCTGTGTGCTTTTTAACTCTTCCTCGTTTGCGTCTGCAAGAGTTAAGGGATTTTCAAATCCCTTAACTATTTCTGGCTGGCGGCTGTTGAGGGTTCCCAGATGATAGGGAAAAGAGCAACCATCGGTTATTTAAAAAGGGTAATTTACCCTTTCCTCCTCATTCTTTTGCCAATTATTTTTCTACACATAAAAAGCACATATTAAGTTATGGAATAAATGTAAACCTAAATCATGATGCATGCAAACATTCTATAACTTAATATAGTTATTAACAAACCTAAAAGGTACAATTAAAGTTACTTAGGCATAAAATAAGTCCATTAAAATGGACTCATCAAATACCCCCATGCCTAAGATTTGCTAGTCCCTAGCAAAAATGAAAAATAATAGAAGTAATCAGAAGATTTCTTCTTTTCTTACTTCAAAACTTTAGAAATCCAGACAAATGTGAAGTGCTGATAGCCTAGGTAACAGATCCACCAGTGAAAAAGCCAATTCGCATTAGGAGTTCGTACTTCACCCTTGGTAAATATTTCTGCCGGGATAGGCAACTACTTCCCTCGGGGATAAAGCAAACGATAATCTATAATTTGACCCCGACGTTTGACTTAGGTAGGAGATATCGAGTTGAATGGATTTGTATTTGGTGGCACACACTCATCTGGTGCTACAAATAGTCTAGTACTACAGACTCTATATCTTTAGACTATTAGACAAGTCAACTCTGAGCGAGGCTATACAACTGTGCTCTCTTGATGTTCCTGGGTACTCCCTCTTTTCTTTCTTGCTGAGATCACAAATCTCGCCAAATTTAGAAATTGTACTCACTATTTGGTGGCCTCACATGGCATCCATACTTCAATTAAAGTCCTAATAACTCTACAACTAAGTTAGAGTCCTCAACCAGTATTCGGGCGATCAGAAATACTAGAAGGTAGGTATGGGTCATATTTGGTGGAACGCGAGAGGTGTTCTGTTGCCTCAAAAATAGTGTTATATCATAAACTTGGACTTTTTTTTTGTAATATAACTATTTGTTATTTTTGTTCTTTCTGTTTCTTCTTTTTCTTCTTTTTTCCTCTCTTCCCTTGTTTTTTTTATTTCTTCTTGTTTTTGTTTCACAACACGATACGGACTTTTATTTACGAGGCATTATTAGGGATGACGATGGTCAAGAGGAAGTTGTGTGGCTTATTTGGTGGAAGTGCCTATTCTCGACACCGAGAAGGAATGGATAGGACAGGCATATTTCTGACCTTTGACACTATTACCCTCCTTCAGCCGAGGACTCTATGAAGGACAGTCGTAATCATCCACCATAGTTATAGCTTTATTAAGACTCCATCTCTATATATCTCCCTTATTTGGTGACTCTCAGGAATTCACACAAAATACGCACACAGGAACAGAGAGTGAAAACTACACCTAACTCTGAAGAATCATCATCTAATTATCCAAAACTTAAGAGTCCTTGCACTAGACTTAGCGCACTAGTAATCTCTCTACTTCTTCTTACAAATATGAGGTGGATCTACTAGAAGATAGTATGCATGACTCCCTATGAACTATCCAAGGTTTCAGTGGACTACAAATGCTTATTGGTTTTCCTCAAGGATCCATTACTAAGTCTATGTGCATGTGAAATAAATGTACTGGATTCTAAACTTAAGAAATAATTCGGGAAGAAAAACCTCCAATGACAAATGTATTTTACTAGGGACTAACCCAATCAGCTCAAGAAAAGAGATTTTTTTTTAATATATATATAAATATGTATGCAAATATTTATAAATGCTATAAACATTCTCAGGTTATACCCCCCCATACCTAAGACTGACAATGTCCTCATTGGAAAAATACAGACATAGAAGAATATCACCTGAGGAGGAGAGTGGGAGGAGCTAAGGCTCCTCAAGCCGTAGTGAGTCTAAAACCTGGCCATCTGAAAGAGTAATCTATGGTTTAAGTCGCTGGCCATTTACTTTAAAGCTTGCTCCTGAAATAGGGTTCCTAATCTCTACAGCTCCATGAGGGAAGGTATTGATAACAACGTATGGCCCATCCCAGCGGGACTTAAGCTTTCCAGGAAATAATTTAAGTCTAGAATTGAAAATCCAGACCCATTGGTTGGGCTCAAAAGTCTTTCTAATGATGTGCTTGTCATGGAAGACTTTTGTACGTTGCTTGTAAGCTTGAGAAGTTTCATAAGCTTCATTACGAAGCTCCTCAAGCTCACTTAATTCTAACATACGTTTAATAGCCCGCTTTATCCAGATTTATCCAGATTTAAGTTAACATTTTTAATAGCCCAATAAGCTTTATGTTGGATTTCAACGGGAAGGTGGCACGCTTTTATGTAGACAAGATGGAAAGGAGACATGCCCAAGGGAGTCATATACGCAGTTCTGTAGGCCTAAAGAGCATCATTTAGTTTTTTAGACCAATCCTTTCGATCAGGCCTGACAGCTTTTTCTAAAATTCGCTTAATTTCCCTATTAGACACTTCAACTTGTCCACTCGTTTGGGGATGATAAGGTGTGGCTATCATGTGGTTGACTCCCAAATTTTGGCGTAGTCTTATGAAGTGTACATTCTTAAAGTGAGGTCCTCCATCACTTATGATCGTCCTTGGGCACCCATACCGAGAAATGATATTAGCCTTAACAAAGCCCAAGACTACAGAATGGTCAATGGTTCGCGTGGGTATGGCTTCTATCCATTTTGATACATAGTCAACAGCCACAAGGATGTATTCATATCCGAAGGACACCGGAAAGGGACCATGAAGTCAATGCCCCAAATATCAAAGATTTCAATAGGGAGGATAGGTTGTTGGGGCATCTCATCCCTTTTTCCAATGGTTCCCGTCTGCTAGCAACGTAGACATGTGCCCACATGCGTATGTGCATCTCGGAATAATGTGGGCCATCAAAAACCAGACTGAAGAACCTTATGGGTAGTCTTCTTCCCACTAAAATGTCCCCCACAGTGGAGGTCATGGCAGAAACTCAGAACACTTCTTTATTCTTCATCAGGGACGCAATGGTGAAACAGCTGGTCAGGGCCTATTCTAAAAAGCTCGGGTTCCTCCCAGTGATAAAATTTAGCGTTGGCGAGAAACCTGTCTCTCTTTTGCTTGTCCCAAGTACTGGGGGTGATGCCCGTGACCAGATAGTTCACTATGTCAGTGAACCAAGGAGTTTTAGCTTCCACGGCCATTAGAGACTCATTAGGGAAAGTCTCTTGAATACCACCAACAGGGTTTGATGCCTCAATAGGGATCCTAGACAAATGATCTGCTACCACATTCTCAACTCCTTTCTTGTCTTTAATTTCTAGGTCAAATTCTTGGAGTAGCAGAATCCAATGAATTAGGCGAGGTTTGGTGTCCTTTTTAGCCAGAAGATGCTTAAGGGCTGAATGATCAGTGAACACCACAACCTTGGTTCCCAAAAGATAAGATCGAAACTTTTCCAAAACAAATACTACAACAAGTAATTCCTTTTCAGTAACCGTGTAGTTTTGCTAAGGATCCGTCAAAGTCTTGCTGGCATAATGCAGCACATGAGGTTTGCCATCAACCCTTTGACCTAAGACCGCTCCCACTGCAAAATTAGAAGCATCGCACATAAGCTCAAACGGAAGGGTTCAATCTGGTGCTTGGAGAATCGACGCGGTAATGAGGGCTTTCTTCAAAACTTGGAAAGCCTTGCCACATCTATCATCAAAATCGAAGGAGACATCCTTCGCTAACAAGTAGCAGAGTGGCTTAGAGATTTTACTGAAATCTCTGATGAAGAGCCTATAAAATCCAGCATGGCCAAGGAAAGATCTAACCTGACGAACATTGGCGGGCAATGGAAGCTTAGAGATGGAATCGATTTTTGCGGTGTCCACCTCTAATCCTCTCTCGGAAACTATATGCCCTAACACAATGCCCTGCTGGACCATAAAGTGGCTTTTCTCCCAGCTAAGCACCAGCTTCGCCTCTTTGCAACGGGTTAAGACTTTATCAAGGTGAGAAAGGCATAGGTCAAATGACGAGCCATAAATTGAGAAGTCATCCATGAACATTTCAACAAACTCGTCGATCATATCAGAAAAGATAGCCATCATACAACGTTGGAAAGTGGCAGGAGCATTACATAACCAGAATGGCATTCGGCGGAACGAAAAAGTGCCATACGGACTCGTGAAGGTGGTACGCTCCTGATCATCAGGAAAATGGCTATCTGATTGTACCTAGAGTACCCATCAAGAAAATAAAAGTACTTGTTCCCCGCCAATCGTTCCAGAATTTGATCGATAAACGGTAAGGGGAAATGGTCTTTCTGGGTAGCCGTGTTTAAACGGCGGTAATCAATGCAGACCCTCCAACCAGTTGAGGGTCTAGTGGTCACCAGCTCTCCTTGGTCATTCTCTTCCACAGTGATTCCTACCTTTTTCGAAACTACGTGAATAGGACTGACCCATTTACTATCTGAAATGGGATAGATAATCCCTGCATCCAACTATTTCAGAATCTCCTTTTTAACAACCTCCCGCATATTCGGATTGAGCCTTCTCTGCATATCTCGGAAAGGCTTCATGGACTCGTCCATGTATATATGATGCATGCAAAGAGAGGGATCAACACCCTTAATATCAGCTATTGTCCAGGCAATTGCTTCCTTGTGCCTTTGTAAACACTCAAGTAGAGCTCCCTCCCACAATTCAGATAATGCAGACAAGATAATAACGGGGAGCATGTTATTAGGGCCAAGGAAAGCATATTTCAATGTGCTCGGGAGGGGTTTCAACTCCAATTCAGGAGCCATTTGGATTAAGGGTTTTAGTTGAGATGTCCCCACCTCAGGCAGTGGATCTACCTTCACAGTCCAGGGTGGGGATAGAGACTTAGTGTGTACCCCCAGCAACTCTTCTAGTTCGGGCATTTTCCTTTCAGTTTCTTTAATAATCAAGGGATGGTCTTGAGATATGACCTTCTGAAGGGGATCTCTACATAAGAGTGCTAGAGTAGTCTCTTCAATCATTTCATCAACGACCTCAATCTAAGAACAATATTCAAATCTGGGTTGCTTGTATCAAAAACATTCAACCGGATCTTCTTGTTCCCAAAGGCCATTTTAAGTGCTCCGGATCTACAATTTATAGAGGCATTGGCTATGGCCAAGAAGGGGCATCCCAGAATAATGGACGGCTTTGTGGGCTTATTAGATGGGTCAGTATCAAGTACCAGAAAGTCAATGCGGAAGAAGAAATCCTCCACTCTCACAAGGACATCTTCCAACAATCCCCGCGGTGTCTTAAGTGATCTGTCTGCAACCTAGAGGATTACTGGACTAGGCTTCAACTTTCCTCCTCCCAAAAGGTCATAGACAGAGCTCGGTAGAATGTTTACCCCTGCACCCAGATCGAGCAGAGCCTCATCAATTGTTGGTTACCTATAACCACGAAAATATACGGGGCCCCTGGGTCTTTCATTTTGGGGGGTGTTCCATGCTGAAGAACCGAGCTAACATGGTCAGGCAGGATGACCTTGGTTTGGACCTGTTTCCTAGATCTGCACTTCTGGGTGCACAGGTCCTTCAGAAACTTGGCATAGGATGGAATCTGTTTAATCGCTTCCAACAGAGGCAAGTTAATCTGGACTTGCCTAAAAGTATCCATAATCTCATCCATCCTATCCTTGGCTCCAGATGAGCCAACAGAAGATTCCCCAGTAGCAGATAGGCGCTCTGGATAGGGCACCCTCGGCTTCTTGGTAGAGGGGTCATCATGGCGGGAAAGGGGTGGTGGAAGGATGACATCCTCATTGTGGGTGATTTTTTGTGAGGGAGAGTGGTGTAGCTCTTCCTCGGGTGAGATGGAAGTCGGGTCAGGTGTGGATGGGGAATTCTGAGATGTAACCGTAGGAGTGTTATCAGGTTTGTCAATCTTTTTTCCACTCCTCAACACGGTCACTTCTTGGGCATGCTCCCTGAATACAACCCCCTTGCCCTTAGGCTTCTCCGCAGAAGAGCTAGGCAGCTTCCCTGGATCACGTTGCCTAACTGCCTCAGTAAGATGACCAATTTGGGATTGCATATCAGTAATCATCTTATTCTGAGATTGGATAACCATCTTCTAATGCTCTTGCATTGCTTTCATCATGGACTTCAGTTCATCCATCTCAGAGGGCTTATTCGGAGGGTTTTCATAAGAAGGTTGGTATGTGGGCTGGGGAGGTAAGGGTCTTGTATTCCCTGAGTTAGAAGCATCAGCTTGCTTCCAAGAGAAGTTTGGATGGTTCCACCACCCTGGATTATAAGTGTTGGAGTAAGGGTTATTGTGAGGGGGGCGGAAACCTTGGGCCGCGTTCAAGTTGGCCTGAATCAACTCAGGGAATTGGTTTTCTTGATGGCACTCCGCAGTGGCGTGTGTTGTGCTTTGGCAAATGGAGCATTCTCTTGAAGCCTGAAAAATAGAGGCTTCTTGCGGGTTCATGCTAGGGTTTGCTAAAAGCCTATCAAAGTTTTTATTCAATAGTTGAATTTGATAAGCCAAATCATGAGAAGCCCCAGCTTCATGGGCCTCTATCTTCCTCTGCAAGATTGATGGTTTTCTTTCCTGATAAGTAGAGTATAGATGTATGGAGTTGTCGCTTAAAGTTTCAAATAATGCCCAGGCTTCATCCTCAGTTCTGGTCATGAAGGTTCCTGCACAAGCTGCATCAATGATTTGCCTATGCCTTTCAGATAATCCGTTATAGAACCTTTCGACCAACTGCCATCTTGGCACTTGATGGTGGGGGCATAACCTAAGAAGGTCATTAAAGCACTCCCAAATCTCATGAAACTGCTCCCCTTCCTGTTGAGTAAAACCCATAATCTCTCTTTTGTAATGGTTGGTTTTACTCATAGGAAAATACTTTTTTAAAAATTCTCCCTTAAGGGTGACCCAATCATTTACCCTTGCATTGAGGGTATGATACCAGCGCTTCGCCTTATCCTTTAGGGAGAAAGGAAATAGAGTCCTCATCAGTGCTTCATCAGTAAAGCCCTAGAGCTTCACTGTGGAACAGACCTCGGTGAATTCCTCCAAATGCCGGTAGGGGTCCTCCCTAGTAGTACCATAAAAAGATGGCAATAAAGATATGGTACTACTCTTGATCTCATACGGATTATTCCCTGCCGGTCGTCTTAGTGCTTGTGCAGGTTGGTTAGTAGGAATAAAATAGTCCCTTAGGGTCCTTTGTTGATTTGCACCTTGCTCAGCCATTCCTTCTTTTTCTTCTCCTAGGTGAGCTCTCCTAAGAATTCTCTCAGGCTCAGGATCAAACACTAGACTACCCTCAAGAGAGCATCTACCAAGCATACAAAACACAATTCAGATTTTTTTTTTATGAGTAAGTTAAACCTCCACTCCAAAGATAAGTCAAAAGATCAAGACTTATCCCTCTGTTCCCACGTAAGTGGTATAAGAGGGGTGTGGACTTGAAATCTTAACCTTCTTTATTGTGGATGTTGAATTAGTTAATATAAATGGCCAAACAAGTTTTTCACTGCAATTACGTGCCTTAATTCAACCTTCGAGTACCTTAGGACCTATACTTTGCTTGAATGATACTCCCAGGTGATCAAGTGAGAAGTTACTCCAAGGACAAACAAAGGGATGCAAGTAGGGCGAACCCTTCCTTTGAGGCGATGAGTATGCGGTGCCCCTTAACTATCCTTTTGTTCCTTTAAGGGGTGTCCCCCTCCGTGGAGTATCAAAACACTTGGTCAAAAGATAGTATCACCACCACCACAAAGAACAATAGGAGGGTCTGCACCGATAAAGAGATTGGTGCCTATAGCCTTAAGGGATCAAGCCTTAGTGCGGTGCCTAATGTGCGTGCCCAGTGTCAGAAGTGTGCAACACACCGCAAATCTTTGTAATTTCTTTTGAAATCGCAGACAAGACCCTTAGAATCAGTTCAAATGTGAATTGCTTTTAGGGTTGAATCTGATTATTAGTTCCACTTTTAGTTTTGTGACCACTGAATTAGTAAATTCAAACAACTTGGTGGTCTTGAATTTAAATTTGAATGCAAATGTGTGAACAGGAGCTGGATGCAAAAGTTAGAAAAATATACCTGTCTCCTGCAATTTTCGTGCTAATATGCTTACAATGCAATAATAACATCTAATGTGCTACTCAATCACCTCTAAATGGGCACACCTAAGGGCATGCAACTTCTAAATAGGCAGCTTAATATTTTCTTTGTTGGTTTTTAAAAGCAGGCAAGCAGAAAATATAATCACGCATGCACCAAAAATATTGTAAGCCCTAGTAGCTAAAGAATGCGGGGACAAACCCCCAAAACTTCAGCCCCAATTACTACAAGGGCGAAAAGATAGAATTAAATTTGTGACGACGGAGAATCCTCTGTGAAAACAGGATCTTGGTCTCCTTCGTCTTTTCCTCGTGTAGCTTAACTCGTGATTGCTGTCGTCGCTCTGTTGCGCCTCGTCGCCTCTCTAGATTCCTCGCACAGTAAAAAAAATTGATCAGATAATTTCGCAACTCAGAATATTTAAAAACAATGAAGTAAATCTATTGCGTCTGTTGCCTCCCCGGCAACGGTGCCAATTTGACGAGTCAACTTTCCGCTTTGCGTTGTAGTATTTAAGTGGTGGAAAAATCGACTAATCAAAAAAATGAAAATAACCACTCACAGAAGAGCGGGTCATGTCCATAGGGAGTCAATTATGCAATAAATTCTTAATTATTTTATATTATTTCGGATAAGTGCGAAATCCCTATTCAAATCTGACATAAAATGCAAAGGAAAGTAGATTCGCAATAACTTAAAAAGATAAGGGTATATGTGCAGTTTTCCCTCACTGAAATCTTCAATAAATTTATGATGATTTTATGCAATTTTAATGTGACGTGTACTAGAGAAAATTAGTGCTCAGGTTAAGCCCAAAATCAATCTTGAAATAGGTGAATATCATGAATGTGCAATTATCAGAGATAATGAGTGTGCATGTGCAATTTTTCCATAATATAATAATAATAATAAATAGAAATCAAATTCTGTGGCAATGGCAGTGAATGTAATTTTTAATGGAATTCAAAACAGAGCATTTGCTCTCTCTCCTCCTTGTGAGAGAGAGAAAGCACCGGCGAGGCTTTCATTTGCAAGGGGTGTTGGCGAGGATGAGGGCTATCTGATGGCGGCTGTAGCGTCAATGGAGGTGGCCAGAGGTGGTCGGCCGGTGGAGGAGACTGCTGCTATCGTGAAGGTTCTGTTGAAGGTTGAAGGCGTTGGCGGTAGGCGGAGTTTGGCGTGCGCATGCTTGCGGGCAGAGGCGCGGGTCGGTGGGTAATGCTGGTGCATGCTTGTGTGGTGCCTGCGGGTGCTAGAAGGTGCGGGTGCACGGTGAGGCAGAGCTAGTGCCTATAGGTTCGGCTGGAGGGGGGGTGAGCGGGTGCAGGCTTGGCGCGGAGAGGCGCTGTGAGGGAGCCTACGGTGCTATGCTAGGGTGCGGCTACAGGCGAGCGAAGTGGGCGACTGCGGGTGCTCCTGCAGAGGGTGGAAGGCGCTGGCGGGTTTGCAGTGCTATGCTAGGGTGTGGCTGCAGGGAGGTGCTAGTGGGGCATCTGCGGGCGCGCTTGCAGGGGCGCTTGGTGGCTTGGCGGTGCTAGGGAAGGCGGTGTAGATGTTAACGAGCGCCTGCGGGCGCTGGAGAAGGGTGTGCTTGCGGGTAGAGACTTGGCTGGAGGTTGAGGTGGCTTGCACACGCCCCTGCAGATAGTGTGGGTGTCTGGTGGTGTGGGCGGTGCGTGCTTGCGGGTGCAGGGGCGTGGCTGCAGGCGCTTGCAGAGGCACGCACCTGCTGAGAGCTTGGTGCGGTGGGAAGTTGTAGATCCACAGTGCACGCTGTAGAAGATGGTGCAAGTTTTTCTCTTCCTGGATGATCTTCTTTCCCTGGATCTGCATGCTTTTTAACTCTTCCTCGTTTGCGTCTGCGAGAGTTAAGGGATTTTCAAATCCCTTAACTATTTCTGGCCGACGGCTGTTGAGGGTGCCCGGAGGATGGGGAAAAGAGCAGCCGCCGGTTATTTGAAAAGGGTAATTTACCCTTTCCTCCTCATTCTTTTGCCAATTATTTTTCTGCACATAAAAAGCACATATTAAGTTATAGATTAAATGTAAACCTAAATCATGATGCATGCAAACATTCTATAACTTAATATAGTTATTGACAAACCTAAAAGGTACAATTAAAGTTACTTAGGCGTAAAATTAGTCCATTAAAATGGACTCATCAGTGACTTCTTGGAAGGAGCAAAGCGAGTTCATGAAGAATCGCACTGCTAAGTTGGAGTTGAGAAATCTGAGGAGAAAGATGTTTATAGAGAGGTACAGTATTGGGGAGGGCCTAGTTGAGGATAGCTCTCCGTTATCATATTGTAGTTCTACTCAAGGAGTGAGCTCCATTCAAGAAATAAGGGCCTCGGTGACAGGGTGTGTGCCTTCGGCACCAACGAGTAGTGGAGACAAGCTAATGAAGTTGCTGTTGGCAGGAATGAAGGAGTATGTGCAGTTTGATGGTTTTGCTGAGGGCATCAGAGTCTTTTGATGCATCTGCATATTGAGTGTCCACAATTAATAGTTTAGAAGTAGGTGTGTTGGGTGATGTGCGTTGTTTTGTGTGTTTTGGATTGTGTTGGCTGGATTTATGTGTCTGTCATAGAGGAGAGGACTTTGTGGTAGTTATCTGTAATTGGTGGACAATGTACCTATCATTGGCAGATGTTTCGCAATCTTCCTTTTGTTGTTATGAATAGAATGAAGTTCTGGACTAATGATAATGTTGTTGGCAATTTGTGCGAGTTGTACATTATTTGGGAGTTGTTGTGAGGTCTTTTTGAAGGAATGATATGGGGACGAAATAAAATAGGGCAAATGTAGGAGGAGATCTGCCTAGGGCAGGAAATAGTATTGTATTGGGTGTTAATGTGTTGGTTAGTTTAAAAACATGGACATACGTATTGGATATTATCCCATGGAGGAGATATATGAAATCGAACGTTGAATACTCGAAGTTTATATAAACGTTAATTGAAAGGAAGTGATGTTTGGGGAAGACAGTTGAATCAGGCAAGAAGTGTTATACCACGCGATCTGCCTAAGGCAGTAAATTAAATTGTGGCATACTTGATGTTATCCTACGTGATCTGGCAAAGCTAGTAGGTAGTTATTATGGAGAGAGAATGGGATGTGCATAAGAAATATGAATTTGAACATATTTGATGTCTGGTAAATGGGTAGATTGTTTGCTAATGGAGTGAAGTGACGTGTTGAAGGGCTAACCGCTAATTTAGTGTAAGAAAGGGTGCATCCTTTAAGGGAGGCGATTTTCAAAAGGGTTGGGAGGCTAGTAACTGTCTGACATCCTTAAGCGCGGGAAGCAAAGAAGACATGAAAAAGTGATTATCTGCCTTCTGATACATGCGATCACAAGGAGATATCTTTCCCAAATCATCATTTGAGAAATCGAATGTCAAGGGAAGGAAGCAATATTGAAGGGAGATATCATGGGGAATCGAGACATCGATTCAAGACCATCAAATGACACAAAAGAGAAGGGTGAGTGGAAGAGCAGACTAATGTACAAAAAAGTGATTTTTCCTTGGTGGAAAACCCTAATTGGCACATACTCCTATGGGTTTAGGGCAAGGTGATTCTTGAGAAGCAGGTACGCATCCAACTCACCAATATTAGAAATCAAAGGCGATCGTGGTGAAGTTGAGGTGATTGAGGGGAGTGCTACTACAGGCATGTCGAGGGCAGTTGAAGCGATGAACGCATATGCTGGTGGCGGCAACGAGGGGGTGGGCGGTTTCGCAGTTGCGGGTGGTGTTGGTGAAGAGCAGCCATTCGTGGGTGGTGGCTCCGATGGGAATTCGAAGGAATGTCAAGGCATGGATGCTCTGGCACTAGCAGTAGCAATGGAGAGGGATGAAGTCGTTGAGGAGGATGATGATGAAGAGGATGCAGCGGTGCATTCGCATGAAAAAGGGGCTGAAGCATATGAGCACAGAAAGGAAGACCCCAAAGGTAATGGTTATCTTTATAAGGTGTGGGGTAACATGATTAAAATGACTTATCTCAACACCTTTTAGAATGTTTTGTGCTAGAATTTGGATCAAGAGGGACCAATCTCAGGTCATTCTTAGAAAATGCTAGAAGCAATTATATTACTGCCAGCATGTGATTAGTTATTGGTTTTCGGTTCTTTTGGCAAGAACAGACCTAATTCATTTCTTCCCACTTATTTGCTAGTAGCCGCCCCTTTGTTATTTGTTCCTTGGGGTTGGAGTAGAGGAAAAGTAATGAGGATGATGCCATCGTGAAGTAAATGTAACTAAAAATCCACCTTGGTTGAGATTTTAGTACTGCTCCCTTCAACCCATTGTTTTCACTCTTTGCTCCCTTACAATTGATAAGATGGTTGGTAAAGATCTTGGGTATCTGCCGCCAGCAATGACATTGTCAATCAATTTCTTGCCATTAGCATCTCGTACAATATATGGATGGATTTGCTGCTTATGGCAAAAAAAGGTTTGAGAATGTGTTGCTGGAAGAAAAAATGTACGTAAATTGTAAAACATGACAAGAGCAATGAGGTACCATTTTATGGTATTGCCAAGCACCTCGTTTATTTATGTTAGAGTTAGATTTGTTTATGGCTGCAATTGATATCGTTATGTTAATTACTGTTAACATTTGTGTTAGAATCAAGCTCGAAGGAAGGAGTTAGTCGAAAGGAGAGACGAAAGAAGAGGAGGAATTCTGAGAGGAGGAAAAGAATGAAAGAATCCCACGAGATGGAAAAAAATGGAGGGAAGAAAAGGGAAGAAGAGAGGGAGAAAGGAGGTTGTTGATGAGGATCCGAAGGTTGGGCCCTGAAAGAAGCACAAAGGGAGGAAGGTAGGTGAAGGGAAGAGGGGGAAGGGAGCAAGGAGAGAAATTGCTGAGGGTAGATCATCGAGACATCCGTGAAGTAGATTTGCAGGAAAGAAGGTATTGACTAGGAAAAGAAGAGTGGAGAGAGGTGATGATGACGATGAAGATTTTGATGTCTTCAAGGAGGAAGAACAGGAGGTGGAAGAAAATGCGGATTGGAAGAAATTAAATGTGAGATGCTCATACAAGAATTTCTAGGATGTTTATTTGAAGCAATGCCCGGGACATTTGAGGGAAGTATTCTTGGAGACACCGTTCGCAAGCATTGCAAGAGATAGTTATCCCAAGAATGATCTCCAGTTGTATTATTAGTTATTATGTTGCTATGACAAGGAGAATGAGATATTCAAAATTGGCTGGAAGAAATTGAAGTTCCTACTAGAACATGTTGCGCACATAAAAGGGCTACAATTAAATAGGGATGAAGTATCTCTGAATGCTGAAGGCAGAGAAGGTGCAGACTTCATCAAGAAACACTTCCCGATGAATAAGCTAACAGTGTTCAATGCAAAGATAGCCCTAAGAAAACTTCTTAAAATGGAGAGGGAAGCAATTGATCGAGAGGAAATTAGGAAGGAGTAGCTACAACTTGTGATTTTGGTTTATTTAGGAGCTTTTCTGTTCCCTTACGATAACCACAACATATATTGAAGCTTCTTTCATTATGTAATGAGGGTGGAGAAACTTCATAGATATGCATGGGCAAGGGCAATTCATGCCCACATCCATTCCTCATTGAAGTTGACGATCACCAAAATGGGTGAAGGAAGGAGTTTTGGCTATTTGAAGGGATGCAGTGCTTTGTTGACGATAAGTAAATACTTAACTATCTAGGTATAATTAAATTGAATCATTAGATTTATAGCATGTATGATTTGTGAAATTTGTTGATTGCAGATTTGGCTATATGAGAATCTCCTAATCGAAGCTCCAATAAATGAGAATGTGTTCCCATTAGTTGGGAAATGAAATGAAAATCAAATGATTTTGAATCTACTAAGAAGGGTCAAGTTGAAGTTAGTGAGTTGGCTGATGTAGACACATCTATTTCACATTAATTGTTTATTTATGTGTGCTCTTATGCATATAATTACATTCGTGAATTATAAATATTGTATAACATGCATCATCATGAATTTAGATTAGTTTGTAAAAATTATATGTTAATTTGTCTCTTTTTGTAGTTAAGGGACATGGCTATATTTTTCTGGGCCTCGAATTGAAGATCCAACCATATGAATCTAATTAGGGCAATGATTGGAGTCCAATGCCTTTAAGATTGCCCCGATCAGACCTCCGTAGCATCAAATGCAGTCAGAGGAAGATCAGAGGTCAAGGGGCAAGGTGGTGCAAATCCATACCTCAAATGACAAAGCCAACCACACGAATGGGTTTGGATCGACGATCATAGCCCAACGACATGAAAATCGATCCAATCTGACATCTGTGGCACCACCTACAAGCAATAGAAGATGGACGACCATGATAGCGTCACGTGGCACCATCACAGCAGTCCAAAGCCACAAAAGATCCCCGCCTACCTTCTGAAGCAACGTGAAGGAATGATCTCGGCCGTTTGATCTTGATCCAATGGCTGAGCACACACCCCACCATTTCATCTGCTCAACAATCTGCAAGCATAGCGCAACGGTTGTGAGAGCCACTCTCAAACAGCCCATGCGAGTTCGAGTCTCCACTCGTCCCTCCAATCCACAGCGTTGGCACGAGCACCTAAATTGAGCTGCTTGATCATGATCCAGCAGCTGCGACTTCGACGTGTGGTTGCACGGATGAGCGGCCATCAAGATGGCCACGATCATGCGCTAGTTGATGCGCAAGGGTGCAATCTGAATGCATCCCGCACATGCGATCACGACCCTCCATTGGCGATCGAACGGCTATGGTTGCACGTGTAAGATCTGAACACTCTAGCTATCAAGCTGTGGAGCATGTGCAACCATGAGTGTCCGATTAGGATTAGAGGGTTAAGATCTCATGAGGCGCCGACAATCACACTTCTTCAGCAATGGTTGCATGTGTTACTAAAGACCCGAATATTAATTTCTAGGCCTTAAAAAGACCCTTTTGCCCCTATGACTACACCTATAAATAGCCTATCCCTCCTACACATTTCTTCATCCCTTCCTTCATCTCTCTCCCTCTTTAAGAGCTAAGAACTAAAGTTATAAGCTTGCTCTAGTGTTCCCAAGCTATGAGAAGCTCCACTAGAATTAAAAATAAAAAATTTCAACTTCTCACCCCCTTCACGGAGCTCTCACCAGCTGTCTTCTCACCCCTATTCCGAAAGAGGATCCCGCGACGTTGACGTCCTGCCTGATCCTTGATTCTTCTCGATTCACCCTCCATCTTCGCTCTTCTTCCTCCAAGCATCATTCTTCTTACTCATCCTCCAAGCAGTTGTCGAGGAGGATAGCTTCTCAACCCCTTATCTTTTTATCGCTTTCTAGAGTAGGTTTCCAACTTTCTAGTTGTAGAAATTAGTTGTAAAGACATTATCTTAGTTATAAAATGTTGTTCGCTCTCTCTCTATCTCTCTTGTTTATATTATAAGTAGATTAGCTGTTATAATCATTGTGAATGTCTCCTTTATAAACAAAAATTACAAAAAATATAATTGCGGATTTAGAATTGACGTAGCCTTCCTGTGTTCGACTTGAGATTTACTTTGAGTTTCGGTAAAATTTATTTGATAGCAGATTTTTGCACAATGAAAGACAAATTTTCGCTTAATTAAAAATATAACAGTAAAATGATGCGTCATTGTGCTTCTATGTGGTGGAAAACCTCTCAATCAAAACATAAAAGAATTCAATCTAACCATAGTGGGTTAGGTCGTATCCATATGGAGACCACAGACCTAATAATCTCACAAATGTTTTTCACATGAAATGTTGTTTCAAGAAGGGTAATTAACAAGGTTATTCTTTTCCTGTTAATCAAATGTTAGTCTCTTGTTCAATCAATCCAGTCATTTTATAAAATAAAAGAGGGAGAGAAAGTTGAAGGGTATGCATGCAATTGACACCTAATAAAGTAAGAGAGTAAAAATTGAAAATTGAACCTTCCTCAATACTCTCATTCAATAAATGAAAAGAATAATAGAGGGAGAGAGAGCACTTTAGCGATGAGAATAGAGTGCACGAGGGAAATTAAGCAAGTAGGGGGACTACTCATGCAAATTTACTCATTAATTCATAAACTATTCCAATGATTAACTTCACAATGGCATTCAATGTAAATACAAATCCCACCAAAAATAGAGGAGGTGCTTGTGTGTGCTCATGCTTGTGCGGGTGCGAGGAGCCGTGGTCTCTGGCAAGAAGCTCGTGGGAGGTGAGCTTGACCATGAGGAACTTGGCAATGGTGATGACTTTGAAGATGGTGGTCGGAGGTGGCTGGCTAGAGAAGGAGAGTTTGTCACCGACGTGGAGCTTGGGAGCGGCGTCTGTGGTCGATGGTGGCAGTTGAGATGGCGTGGGCATGACGGTGGTGGAGAGGTGAACGTTCCGATCTCAATGGAGGCGAGAATGGTGGTCATAGATGGCTGCAATGTGTGCGAGTGGATGGTGGGTGATGGGTTCCCGTCGAGGAAGATGATGAATAGTGAAGAAGTCGGCGGTGATGGTCGTGCGTGGATGGCTGCAAGGACGTCGGAGTAGATGAGCTCGAGCGAGGCGTCATGCCGATTGCAGAACCATGGTTGGAAGTGGTGTCGGATGATCGGTGGTGGGTGATGCGAAAAATCGTGTGATTTGTAGAAGCGAGTTTTTAATGTCGTTGTAACATGCGAATTCGCATATGCTTTTAAATTTATATTCCTAGATAGGGGAGTATCTAGGATCGTCCAAGGAGGCGGGTTGCTTACAAATTAACTCTCTTGCTTAGAAAATAAATCTCAACTTTCTTTTTGGTATTTTAAATATGTAATTTTTTTTTTGTTTTGAAATGATGAGGGAAAAATGTGAATTGTGACGGGAAGTACTAACACCTATAATTACTTAGCTAAAACTTAAGAGATAGAAAATGTCCACTACCTAAGCTCACTCTAGGCAGGTGGAGGCCTAGAGTAATTAGGGAGTGGAAATGAAACGAGTGCTAAAACAAAGGTAACAATTGCAATCAGAAATTAAAAAGAAGGCAATTCAATTAATCAGAATTTGCGTTCTCTACAAAGACAAGTAGAGGAATGCTTCTACTAGAAATGGAAAATATAAAAGCAATAAAAGAAACACAAATCCTCTCGCAAAATCTGGTGAAGAAGGAAGTCTTCTTGCTCCAAGCCTAGCTGCTCCTTGGCTTGAAAAGAGGGTCTCCTTCTCCTTCCTTGAAAGCTCCTCCAAGGTGGATGCTACCACCTTCAATGCTCTCCTCCAAGGGTGGGTGTGCACCACCCTCAAGCTTTCCTCCAAGGTGGTGTGGACCACCTTCAAGACCTCCTCCAAAGGTCTTCCTTGCCTGCCTCCTCCTTTGGCTAGCGTGGGCACAAGAGAGAAGGGAAGAGGGGAAGGCACCAAAGGGACAGAATATCCCCTTAATCTTCTTCTTCTTCTTCTTCTTCTCTCTTGGGTGTGGGCTCTAGGTAGAGTATGAGATGGTGGTGGGTAGTGGTCCTTTTATAGGGTAGGATGAGGGGTTAAGGTGACTCTTGAAATGGAGGGCTAAGATGGGAGGGTGGAGGTGGTTAGGTGATCCTAGGGTTAAGGATGGTTGGCACCACCTAAGGGGTGTAAGGGGGGTAGTTATGGGTGGCCAAGGGACACCTAAAAGTGGCGCCAACCATGGAGAGGTGCCATGGGTTGGCGCCAACTTCTAGGCTTCTAGAAGGGAGGATTATGTGGATGGTGGAGATGGGTTTAAGGGAAGATGTGTGGTGGAGATGAAGGGGGTTTTTGGAGGGAAAAGTGGCACCAACATGGAGGTAGTTAGGGTGGTTTTGGCGTCACATTATGGTGTCTTTTGGAGGTAGTGGGTAGTCTAGGTTGGCGCCAAGTAGGGTTAGCTTATGTGGAGCTTAGGTGGAGCTAGCTGGTAAGGTTGTTAGGTAAGGTTTTTAGGTGGTAAAAGCCAAGGGAGCTGGAGCATAGCTAAGCTAAGCTAAGCTAGCTTAGATAATGGTGGAGTAGAGGAGGAGGTGTTGGAGCTAGGGTTTGGAGGGAGGAGATGGATCTGAAGAATCTGGAGCTGAAGTGGAGCTGGCAGCTACTGAAGAGGTCAACATGGGGCTACTCTAGCTGGATTAGCTTGCTAGTTCTTTGCTAGCTACTAAGCCAAGCTAAAGTGAGTTGGCTTCTGTTGAATGGAGCTGAGGTGAGCTGGGTCTGGTGCTCCCGGGGAGGATTAAGCTGGTTGAGACAGCTAAGGTAGCTTAGCTCAACCAAGTTGAGCTAAGCTGAGTCCCCGGGAGCTGGACTTGAGCTTCTTGATCTGGGATGAGTTCTTCTTCAGCTGGCTGGAGTTGAGTGGAGCTAAATGTAGCTGGATCTGAGCTGAGGTGAACTCCAGTCAACTCAGCTGAGCTAGCTAGAGCTCCCTGTGTTCTAGTGGGAGCTAAGATGAGCTAGACTCAGCTAGGTTGAGCTGGATCTGAGCTGACTTGAGCTAGGGTGAGCTAAGATGAGCTCTCTTGAGCTGCCATTCAGCTGAGATTAGCTGAATGGAGCTGGGATGAGCTAACCCCAGTCCAAGTGAGCTAGGTTCCAGCTGTGGTGAGTTGGATCAAGCTAAGTTCTAATTAGTCTGAGCTCCTCCTTCACCATTTGCCTTCTTGAGTGCTAGGGTTTTAGGGATCTGTATATCTGTTCATCCCTAACACTCACAAAAACACATTAAAACAAGAAAAGAAAATGCAATGCATGCCTAACTTACTTAACGCCTAAATGCAGCCCAAAAACCCGTTTGCGGAGCAAAACTCTAAGAGCTAGGTTTGTTTTAATGCATAAGAATGATGATAAACTGTTGTTTATCACACCCCCATGCTTATCTTTTACTAGTCTCTTAGCAAAACTTTAATTTTTTGGAAAATGGAATTTTTGGGAAATCTAATTTTTTCAACTCTTGAGGAGAAAAATATTAAGGGACCTTGGTTGGTCTAAACACAGGATGCGCGGGATTTATTAAAGATAAACATCGAGATTTGTTTTTGGATCCAACCATTAGACAAAACGGGATCAATATATCCTCCAGAAAATTCACAAATTAACCCCTTATTAATTCAGATGACTTGAAATTTTTGTTTTTAGGATTTTTCTGGCTCATGAATCTGATTTGCAACTTGCAAAATCCTTTAAAACCTTGTGTCCATGCTTATGAAAAGCCAACATTTATAAGGGCGTGTTAATTTATTATTATTTTTTTTTAATTTATTTTTTTTCTCCCCCATGCTTATTTTTAGCTTAGTCTTACAACAGATGTGTCAGGATCATCATTCTCGTTACTAATCCTCGAGGGGGCTCTGGCACCAATACTTCGAGATAGCACTGTCCATGACACCACCCAGGAGCTCACAACCCCAAAACACAATGCGGTGTAAAGGGGCACTCCAAGCAAACTCAAGCTCTTGCTCCGACATTATAGGTAGAGCATCGTCCAAGACACTTGAGTTGCTAAAATGCACTTTAATGCTCCGTCTAGAGATATAAAATATAGATATGGAGCAGCGCCGAGGTGGTAACATGTTGACATCGCGTCCTCAAAGGAGGCATTTTCCTCCTTCTCGGTGGTGGGAACTCAAACCAATGATCTGCTTCAGACTTTTACTAAGTCTAAACAAGGGAGTTTTTCAAATTTTTAGTTGTTTTTATGTATTGGCTTGTGTGTGAAAATTGACACAAGAAGTTCCTCAAGACATGCATGTTTTTGAATCAGAAACTAAGCCAATACTTTCCACATTACAAAATAGGATCAAGTCACCTAAACTATCATGAGTTTAGGTGGAATTTTTAAAGAAGGATATCTGATATTGTCTAAAATAGACCCTGAAATTCTAATGATCAGATCCACATCATCATCCCTAGTTTGTTAAAGATTAAATCCCATTATACCAAAAGTGAGTTTTTCGACCTTAGTCCTGATTTCAAAATTTTTCTTCAAAAGGTTTTCAATATTTTTATTTTTTTGGGTATGCAAGCAGGAAATAAACTAAAGAAAAATTCATGTTTTTTGGTTTTGAAAATCCTAAATCGATCGTCAAATTTTAAAAACACCCCCCATGCTTAAGATATGCAATGTCCTCATGCATTCGGAGGGAAAAGGGATCACCTTAGTGAAGGGCGGTCAGTTTTAGGATGGTCAAAACCTGAAAGAAGAAGGAAAAAGGAAAGCAGGAAAAGAAATGATGGGTTACCCCCCATCCAGTGCTATCTTTTATGCCATTCAGTTGGGCGTAGTGTGCATTAGTGATCAAAAGTGGCTGGCTCAGTAAAATCAAAAGATTTAGACGGAAGATTAGGCATATGATCAAAATAGGGCTTTAAACGTTGGCCGTTGACTTGAAATGTTGAATTAGTTTTTGGATCAAAAAGATCAACAGTGCTGTATGGATATGTTTTATGGACAATAAACGGGCCGGTCCATTTAGATTTTAATTTGCCAGGAAAAAGACGTAATCTAACATCAAAAAGCCAAATGCATTGATTAATGTCAAAGTGTTTCTGAACAATGTATTTATCATGAAATTTCTTTGTTCAGTCTTTATAAATCCTCGTGTTTTCATAGGAAAAATTACGTAATTCTTCCAATTCAGTTAATTATAATTTTCTATGGATATCGACGTCAGATAAATCCATGTTGAGTTGTTTTATTGCCCAAAAAGCCCTATGTTCTAGTTCTATTGGGAGATGGCATGCCTTCCCAAAAATCAGACGGAAGGGAGACATGCTGAGCGGAGTTTTAAACATGGTACGGTAGGCCCATAAAGTGTCATCCAATTTGGTGGACCAATCTTTACGGTCGAGCCTAACTGTCTTTTGTAAAATATTTTTAATTTTTCGGTTAGAGACTTCAGCCTGGCCATTTGTTTAGGGGTGATAAGGTGTGGAAATTTTGTGATTAACCTCATATTTAGAAAGAAGGTGATGGAATTGTGAGTGAGTGAAATGTGAGCCTCCGTCACTGATAATGGCCTTTGGAATGCTGAATCTTGAGAAAATATTTTTCTTCAGAAATTCAACAACCACGCGGTGATCACTAGTGCGGGTGGGTATTGCTTCTATCCATTTTGAAACATAGTCGACTGCGACTAGTATATATAAATACCTACCAGAGTTGATGAACGGTCCTATGAAGTCAATGCTCCAAACATCAAAAATTTCAACCTTTAAAATAGGATTAAGGGCCATCATGTCTTTCCGAGTCATGTTGCCGATGCTCTGGCAACGCACACAGGACCGAACAAAGTCATGAGCATCCTTATGCAAGCTGGGCCAATAAAATCCCGCATTAAGGATTTTAGCTGCAGTTTTCTTTCCCGAAAAATGTCTTCCACAGGCCATTGAGTGACAATGTGTCAAAATATCAGGGATCTTAGAATTGGGTACACATCGTCGAATGACCTGATTGGCACAAATGAGGAAAAGGTTGGGCTCCTCCCAAAAATAGTATTTAATATCAGCAAAGAACTTATCCCATTTTGTTTTTGGCCAATCAGTGGGGATTCGTTCTGTTGCTAAAGAGTTTGCGATGGGTGCAAACCAAGGGAGGGTCGTAGCAACCAAAATGCTTTCATCAGGGAACTGATCAGGTGGGGTCATTATGTCATTCGTCATAAGATGAGAGAGATGATCGGCCACTACATTATGCGATCCTGCCTTATCCTTGATTTCCAGGTGAAATTCCTAAAGCAGCAGAATCCAATGGATAAGGTGGGGTTTCGCTTCTTTCTTTGTTAGCAAATATTTAATTGTTGAGTGGTCGGTATATACAGTGACATGTGACCCCAAAAGATAAGATCTAAATTTTTCTAAAGCAAATACAATGGCAAGAAGTTCCTTTTTAGTAATCGTGTAATTCTGTTGTGCATCATCAAGAGTTTTGCTAGCATAATAGATCACAACAGGCTTCTTACCAATTCTTTGCCCTAAAACGGCCCCTACAGCAAAATCTGAGGCATCTGTCACTAATTCAAAGGGACTATTCCAATCAGGTCCCTTCAAAATTGGTGCCTCAGTAACCTCTTTCTTCAACCTCAAAAAACTCTCCAGGCACTTATCATTAAAATCAAATGGCTGGTCTTTAGTGAGTAGCTGACTTAAGGGCTTGGAGATTTGAGAAATATTTTGTATAAATCGACGGTAGAAACCCAATTGACCCAAAAAGGATCTGATCTGTTTGACAGTAGTGGGTGGTGGGAGCTTAGATATAGCATCTATTTTTGCTTTATCTATCGTGATTCCTTATTTTGAAATAACATGGCCGAAGACAATACCTTCCTGGACCATGAAATGACCTTTTTCCCAACTAAGGACCAGATTGACTTCTATGCATTTTTGGAGAGTTCTTTCAAGGTTTTTGAGACTGGTCAAAAGAATCTCCAAAAATAGAGAAGTCATCCATAAATACTTCTAAACATTCACCTACCAGGTCTAAAATATTGCAAGTATACACCTTTGAAAAGTCGCAGGTGCGTTGCAAAGACCGAAGGGCATCCTTTGGAAAGCAAAGGTTCCCAAGGGGTAGGTGAAAGTTGTTTTGTCCTGGTCCTCTGGATGAACCGCTACTTGATTATAACCGGAATAACCGTCCAGAAAATAGTAAAAATTCTATCTAGCTAACCGCTCCAAGATTTGATCAGTAAAGGGGAGCGGGAAATGGTCCTTCTTGGTGGCAGTGTTTAATTTTCTGTAATCAATACACACGCACCAAGAAGAGGCGGTTCGAGTGGCTACATTCTCCCCATTATCATTAGTGACAACTATTAGTCCAGCCTTTTTAGGCACAACTTGTGTTGGACTAACCCAGGAGCTATCAAAAATGGGGTAGATGATATCAGCATCCAGCCACTTAATAATCTCCTTTTTCACCACCTCCTTCATAATAGGGTTCAAACGCCTTTGTGGTTGGCGGGGGGGGGGGGGGGGGGGGGGGGGGCGAGAATTGTCCTCTAAATATATACGATGTGTACAATAGGACGGATGAATGCCCTTAAGATCAGAAAGGGTCCAGCCAATAGCTTTTCGATATTTACTCAAAACCTGGAGAAGCTTGTGTTCTTGTGCCCCAGAAAGTCCAGAATTTATAATCAGGGGAAGGGTTTGATTAGGACCTAGGAAGACATATTTACGGGAGTCGGGCAAAAGTTTTAATTCCAATTGTAGGCCCGGCTCCGAAAGAATTTCTGTTTTGTGGGTTAGTGGTGAGGTGAGAGTGAAAGGGTTAGCTAAAGGGTCAGCTGAATGTGTGGTTAGGGTAGAAGGGTGAGAAGAAGTGGATTGTTTAGGAATCGCATTAATGGCAAAATAGGAACCTAAATGGGAAATTTGTAGAGTTTCCTCCATAATATTTTCTATTTCTGAATCCGAATCATCAAAGAAATCTGGTTCTTGGAACCGCCTAGAAGCTTGGAAAATGTCTAGGGTTATAGATTCGACACCACACATGATATTCATCTTTCCAGAATCACAATCAATTTTCGCAGGGCGGTGGCTAAGAATGGTCTTCCAAGAATGATGGGGGTAAACTTTAGTGCTTCCGGTACCTTTATGTCCAGGACTAAAAAGTCTACTGCAAATAGACAATTTTTGACTCAGACAAGGACATCCTCAACAATTTCCCTTGGTTTAATTGTAGATCGGTCGGCTAATTGAAGAGTAACCTCAACAGGATTTAATTCACCGATCTTAAATTCTTCAAAAATAATTGTGGGGATTAGATTAATTGAGGCATCGAGATCCAACAAAGCACAATCAAAAGAAGTATCATTAATGATAACTTGAATCAGGGGGCGCTGGGATCTTTTCTCTTAAGAGGCAGTCGACTCTGCACAACTAAGCTGACTATCTCCGGAAGGATCACCTTTCCTAAATTTCGGGGCTGCCTTTTCGGGGTACACAAATCTTTTAGGAATTTTGCATAGGCAGGGATGTGTTTAATGACATCTAGGAAAGGGATATTAATTTCTACTTGCCCAAATAAATCCATTAATTCCTTCTCACTGGGCTCGAACTTCTTCTTTTTCTTACTTGTTGAAGAGTGGAGGGCTTGTGGAAATGGAGCAAGGTTTCCCTGTTTTGCATTAATTGGTTCCTAAACAATATGAGAGGGAGATAGGTAAGAGTTAATCTGTGTTTCATTAAAATGGGTTTCTTTAATAGGTAGGGTATTGTGAGTGATTTTCCCATTCCTCAAAGTAATTGCATTTTCAATCTGGTTGTTTCTAGGATGAGGATGGGAAGCCTGACTGTTATTGAAACCCAATGGATGCTGAGGTGCTGGTTGAATGGGTTGACTGGGATATCCACCTTGGAACTGATTCCTTTGATTATTTGGGTTGGGCATGGGTTGGAAAGGTAAATTCCCAATAGGTCGATGATTAGGAGTAACATTAACTTGGTGTTGCAAGTTGGTAATCATGCAGGTTACTTCTGTCATTTGAGTCTGCATTCCTTGCAGAGTTTTCATGACCTGATTGTTAATATCATCCTAGGATGGTCCAGGTTGATACACAGGTTGCCCATAATTCCCAAAATAGTTTTGTTTGGGAAAAGGAATCGGGTTCGGGTTTTTCCAAGAGTGATTCGGGTTAGTCCTCTAGTTTTGATTGAAAGTGTTGGAGGGATTTCTAAATTGCTCCTGGAGAGCATAAATATTTTTCGTGGTGGGATCAAAAATATTTTGATCAAAATTCCCAGTCGAATCCTGTGGGAAATCAGCTGGAAATTACTGACCAGCAGATGTGGCATCAATGTTGTGCAGATTTTCTCTTCGGAGAAGTTGTGGAGGGTTAGTGTGTGGAGAGTTAACGTGTGGAGCTTGTTTATTTGTGAGCTTTTCTTTCATTTTCTTTTGGTGAATTTGCATCTGCTCCAGTTGTTGAGCTAACATATATAGATCATCTTGAGTGACTGGAACAGAGGTGGATTTGGAGTCAATTTCATGGACTCCATGTCTGGAGTTTTGTGTTCTGCCAAAAGTTTCCATTGAAGTCATGTTAAATGAGTTTTTACTCATTTCTTCAAAGAGAAGATAGACACTTTCGACGTCTTTGTTAAGGAAATTGCCCCCACATGAGGCATCCACAAATTGTTTCAATTGATCTTCTAATCCATGATAGAAGATCTGCACTAACTACCATTGTGGAATTTCATGGTGGGGACAACTTCTTAGAAGTTCTTGAAATCTTTCCTAGGCTTCGTGGAGGGGTTCACCAATTTTCTGTTGAAAGGTCATTATGGATCTTCTTAATGCATTTGTTCGACCGATCGGAAATTTTTTTTCAGAAAAGCACTTTTTAATTGGGGATAGGTGGTAATATGGTGCCCAACTGTTCTAAACCAATGAGATGCTTGGTCTTTAAGAGAGAGAGGAAAAAGTCTCATTAACCACATGTCTTCCTCCACATTGTGGGAACAAGTGGTTTGAGTGAGGACAGTTAATTCCTCGAGATGACAAAAAGGGTCCTCTCTTGGAAGACCATGAAAATGTTTGATAAGGTTTAGAATGGCTGGTTTGATCTCGAAATCCCCTTGTGGTATGACCACCCTTGGTCTTTCCTCATAATTGGAAGGATCATAAAAATCCTCAAGAGGAACGACAAGCTGTTGGCGAGGTGGTGGAGTTTGCCCTTGGTTAGCTAGTTTTGTGACAGTCCTAGCTAAATCTTCTTGATTTTGTTGTAGTCGAACCAAATGGTCGACCATTAAGGCAAAGGGATTTGGATTTGGAGGGCCACCTGGCCCTACTGGAATTTCCAGTTGCTCCAAATTAGGGAGGTGAGGGAGGGTGAAGTCAGCTTGTGGGTTAGAAATGGAAGCAGAATTTTTTTGTCGGCTTCCTAGATTTTCCATTTTTTTAGAAGAGGAGGGAGAAGAAAACAATGATTTTTTGCTGTGGGGGGCGAAATCAGATGGTCCCTCAAGGTGTGGTTTTTGGGACCGTTGCCTGTGCATGCACTATTTTGGAAGAATTGGAGGGGAGGAGAAGAGAAAGAGATGAGAGAAAGTGTGCAATTCAAACAATCAAAGCTAGACCTAACTTATGTGCAACTCCCTAACAATAAACCTAAGACTTGGTCTACGTAGGAAATAAGTAATCAATAGTGAATACCTGTTCTATCAACAAATCTAGCCAAGTTGCTTAAGGGGAGGTTTGAGCCCAAACGTTTCCCAGGAAAAACCCCAGGTGCTTGTGCAAACCCACGCCTGGTCGTTTGACACGGCCCCTCAGCCTGAACACCAGATATAGATGACAGAATTGGTATTAACTAAAGAAAACTTAAGACCTATATAGCAAGCCTAAGTTGATAAAGCCTTAGGGGTCAAGTTGCTACGGATTTTAGTTAGGTCTAGGATACTATAGTGCACACGGAATGTGGAGAGCATTAATTTGGGTTATTACCCTGTTATTACAATTTTTTTGTGTGTGTGTGCAAGAATTGGAAAGTGGTTCCAATGCAAATTAAGTTGTCACACAATTTTTGTATTTGTGACTTTTAGGATTCAATTTAATTGAATGTGTTTTAGGGTTTTTCTTTTTAAATGTTCAAACAAGTTTGAAATTTCACAATCAAAGGAAAAACAAGTTGTATTGGTGATGATGTATTTCCTTTATGTTGTGGGACTAAAAAGCAAGAAAGAAACCCTAATTGGATTTGAACCCTAATACAGAGAATTACTACCAATGAATTCTTTTTAGGCTTTCTGAATAGGTTGTGGTTCAAACAATGCAACCAACACCACTACTTTATGTAAAATCAAACAAGGATTCCAGAAAAGATTTTTGTAAGATTTTAGGAATTTATTTGATAATTATTTTGAATTTTTATTTGTACTGGCGTGAAAGTTTAGAAATGATACCTGTGGGTATTTTGGACTTTTCAGTATTTTTTTTTGAAACAAAAAGGAAAGCTATCATCTTACGATAGCAATCTGGGAAGGTATATTATAAAACCAAGAAAAAGGAATTACAACCTAGATCCCCACGCATGTATGAGGGACCATCACTCTCTTACATTTTTTCACAACACACCGGTCTCTCCTGAAAAAGCCTCGCATATCTTGCCTTCCACATACACCAAAGAGTGACAGCCATATGCACATGTGGCTTTTCTCTCACACCAAACCCATGCAGATGGAAACCTAATTTAGCAGTGGCTCCTGGCAAGTCCTCCTCCATACAGCATCGGTGACCAGGCAAGAGGAGAAAATGTGATTAACATTGTCAGTGTGCATCCCACATAAGTAACATTCATGGCGAGCAGCTCCCATCCTTCTGTGATGCAGATCACCTGTAATCAAACCCTCTCTCCTACACAGCCAAAGAAATATTTGTATCTTAAGGGGGATCTTCAGAAGCCATATTTTCTTGTCAATGAAATCATAGCTCCACCCACTTCCATTTTCCATGATTCTGTTGTAACCACACTGCACAGTGTAAAGCCCATCCCAGATGTATCTATCCTCCACTCCTAGTCTTGGCCTAAAGCTTTCAAGGTCTGAGAGAAGATTCCTCCTTTCATCCCACAGCCGGGTGCCCCTTCTGGTGGAGACTTCTTCATTCAGTTTCCAGCTGTAGCTACTGCTAGACTAGAAACTGCTAACAGTCCCCTCCTTATTAGAAGTTGCTGCAAAGGCCCTTGGATAAACCTCCTTCAGAACACCCAGCCAGGACCAACCTTCATTCCAGAAGATGAATGACTTGCCATCCCTAAGAGTCGGCTGTAGCAAATGCATGTTATTAGCCAATGCTCTGATCACTAAATTCCAAAAGGGCGAGGGTCTGCTGAGCTGCAACCTAGATAGCACACTGTTTGAAGATCCATAACTGTCCTTGATCAAGGCAGTCCAAGGTTTCATCTCTCCTTGCAAGAACTTAATTTCCTACTTAAGCAATAAAGCATCATTGAACTGTTTCGGAGATTTAATCCCAAGTCCACCCCTATCCTTTAGCTGACAGATCTGCTCCCACTTCAAAGGTTGCATAAATCTGCCCTCATGTTTGGACCCCCTCCAAAAGAACCTCTTTCTCAACACATCCAACCATTTCCATATGGATCTAGGAGCTTTAAAGATGGAAAGGTAGAAAATAGGGATGGAGGTGATCACCGAATTGAGCAAAATGAGTCTTCCACCCTTGGAAAGAAAGCTGCTATGCCACCCATCCAGCTTCACTGAAATTTTATCAAAAATACAATTCCAATCTCTTTTCTTCATTCTAGAGCATCTCAGTGGCAGTCCCAAGTATTTGATAGGAAGGCTGCTACAGGGGGTCCCCAAAACAACAGAAATATCACCTTGCTCAGCCTCAAGTAAGCCAAAACAAACTAAACTTGACTTCTCTCTGTTCAGCCTAAGACCTGAGATTTCTCCAAAAATGTTGACCATATGACATAAAGCTTGGGCTTCCTCCATAGATCCTTCCACAAAAAAGACCGTATCATCCGCATACTGAAGTATAGGAGCCAAGGTACTCCTACAAGATAAGGAATATCCTCTAATAAGACCTGCTTCAGCAAGTTTGCAAGAATACCAGGTAGGTTGTCCACAGCCAGGTTGAAAACCAAAGGTGCCAGAGGACACCCTTGTCTTATCCCACATTGGGGTTGAATCCAAGCACCACAAGGTTTCCCATTTATCAAAGGAGTGAAAGAGGCAGTAGTTATACACCTTTTCACCCATTGAATCCAGACAGGGGGAAAACCTCTTCTTTTAAACACTTCCCAAAGATAAGGCCAATTGATGGAATCATAAGCTTTGCGAAAATCATCCTTCCACAAAAATGCTTTACACTTCCTCTTGTGACACCCACAAACCATCTCCTAGGCCATGATAAAGGATTCTTGTAAAGATCTGTCAGGAAGGAAGGCAGATTGAACAAGGTGGATCAGCTCTTGCAGAATAGATCTCAATCTATTGGCCATGACCTTGCTAATCACCAAATAAATAGAATTAGAAAGGGCAATGGTCTGAATTCCTGAAAAGATTCAGCTCTCGGAGTCTTTGGCAAAAGAAACAAGAAGGATCTATTGATTTTTTCAAAGCCAAAGTTGCCAATTTCAAATTCTCTAATCACTTCCATCACCTCAGTACCCACAACATTCGACATCTCTTTATAAAAAAGAACTTGAATTCCATCAGGACCAGGTGAGCCTTCACAGTTGAGATCCTTGATGGAATTCAAAACTTCTACTTCAGATACAGTAGCAATCAGACTGGACCCCTGATTTTCAGTGATTTTGGGAAGGTCACTTGCTGCCATCCTCCAACAGCCCCTTCCAGCAAATCTTGAGAATTCCTTGAAGTATCTGACAGCCTCAACTCTGATATCAGACATGGAGGTAATTCTCTGCCCATCTTTAACAATCGAGGAAATCAGATTGATTCTTCTCCGAGAGCTGGCAGCCAATTGGAAGAACTTAGTGTTTGCATCCCCCTCTTTTAACCACAGCTGTCTTGAACGTTCCCTCCAATCCATTTCTAGCTTCAGGTCTTCTTCAGCCACCACCCCCTACCATCTTTTTCTGTCAAGGATATCCTGCTCAGACAGCAGGTCATTGGCTTCTCTAGAATCCAATTCCTGAACCTTCAACAATGCTTCTCTGCGTCTCTGATGCCTCAAGACTGAAACAACATCACCATATCCCTTTAGCATCACTCTCATAGCTGCTATTTTGGAAGCCAGCTTGAAGGTAGCCGTGACCTCAACTAGCTGAGCCCTCCACCAACCTGCAAGCATTTCTTTGAAGCCTAGTTCCCTCAGCCATGACTTCCTGAATTTGAAATAGTATCCAGCCAAAACCTGTTCCCCATTATCCCAGACTAGGGGAGTATGATCAGAGAAGGGACGTTCAAAGCCACTGACAAAGGATAACTGAAAAAGGTCCAACAGCCTAGCATTGCCAAAGAACCTATCAATTTTGGACATGAGACCATTACCATTCCTCCAAGTGAATTCAGAGCCCGAAGAGGGGAATTCACTCAAGCCTAAAGCTTGGACCATCAGCTGGAAGGCAGTGGTTGCACTATCAACCACACCACTGGGTCTGCCACTTCCCACCAACGCACAATTGAAATCCCCTCCAATAAGCCAGGCAGCCCCATTCACAAAATCCGCAGCCAAATTCCAATCCTCCCAGAGCTCAGGTCTTCTGCTAGGATCACAAGGACCATACACACTTGTCACAAAAAAATCACTGCCCCCCTGGTCTCTTTTGAACCTGCAAGTCAGTAAGTGTCTAGCTGAATAGGCCTCCACCAACCGCAAGACATGCTTCTTCCACCAGATGGCAATACTCCCAGATCTGCCATTTGAGTTGATCATCACAATGTCATTAATAAAACCTGCTTTCATCTCTACCCAAGCCCTGTCAGACTCACTATCAATATTTGTTT
Source organism: Thalassia testudinum (assembly GCA_037157565.1). Taxonomy (NCBI): domain Eukaryota; kingdom Viridiplantae; phylum Streptophyta; class Magnoliopsida; order Alismatales; family Hydrocharitaceae; genus Thalassia; species Thalassia testudinum. The sequence continues at coordinate 83,359,885 of JAZHRO010000077.1, forward strand.
CTTGGAGGATGGCACAATCAATCTCCCATTCTCGCAAATATCTAAGCAAAGAAGCCCTTCAACTTCTATCGCGCAGCCCACGCACATTCCAAGTAAGAATCCTCATTTGGCCATATGATCAGTCCCCTTCTTTGTAGCAGATACTTTGTTAACCATCATCGCACCTGCAATGGCATACTCATCAACTTTTCGTAAGAACTGTGTCTTCTTAGCCTCAACTTGTAGGGAGGTCTCCCTAGACCAGAGGTGGAAGGTGTCTTGGAATCCAATTGCAGACCATCAACCACAAGAGGACTGCATTGCACCGGGGGAATTTCCAGATCTAAGGAATGCACCGGGGGAATATCCATATCTGAGGAATGTACCAGGGGATTTCCCAGATCTAAGGAATGCACCGGGGGAATTTCCAGATCAGATACAGCATGAGCAATGGTTAGGAGAGTCCAGCCCTTCAAATCCTTAGCCACAACCTCCTTCATCAGTGTTGTCTCCTCCCCTTCTTTCACCATCACAATCGAGTTAGCTTGAAGCAGAGGTGCACCACCCCCCCCCCCCCCCCCCCCCCCCCCACATCCTCCAGAGTTTCAGTCATCCCCTCCTTTGCCCTCAAGCCCCCCACCCCATCTTCCATTTCCACATTTTTATTGGGTTCAGCCAACTTCTCCTAACTTTCACACTTCCTCACTAATGAGCCAGCTTTGGCTTGCAGCACCTCAGCATAAGAGGGGGGATGATGGTTTGATTCCACATCCTGTTAGCCACATGAAAATTCAAAAGTAGCATCCATGAGCTCCCTCCACATCGGAGAATCAGCTTATCTGGAACAGATCCAGCCTTGAAGACATCTACCCCCACCTTCAATACACTAGCATCCCCTTTAGACAGGCCAATTTCAGCATCCTTTGCCATAGAAGCAAACCTAGCAATCAAAGCCTCCACCATTACCCTAGACCTCAGGTGCAAAGGTAGACCTTTGATTACAAGAAAACCTGATCTAGGGGCATCTCTTTGAGGCAGTCGCTCAGACAAAGATCCATCAAAAGGGGATACCAGATGCCACAACACCGTCAACCCACACAGATTACTGGACCGAAAGGATAGATGTTCAACGTCCACCACCCCCAAATTAAAGAGCACAAACCGTGAGGGTGGGAGAACAGCAATTTTCCAAACATCAGACGAGAGGGAGAGGGAGCTTACTAGTTGATGAGCTCTCTCCAGAGATAGAGTGCCCATCATCACTTCCCCAATCAAGGCCCCTCGCAAAACTAGTTCCGCCACCTTGATGTCCTCACTCATAAGGATCTCCACATCTAGGGTGTGCCCCCCAACACTGGCGGAAGAGGTGGGAGAGGCTACTGCACCTCACCCTTCAGTGTCTAGGGTTTAGTGTGCATCTTACCCCCAGATTCACCACGAGCTACCAAGCAGGAGTCACGCTTGTGGCCATAGCCCCTGCAGGCCAAGCAAAGCACTGGCTGTCGGCACACCACCGCCAAGTGTCCATGGCGCCGACATCGAAAGCAAACCACCTCCTTACAATTCAGTGACCACCCATCGTGAGACCACCTCCTATCCATAGCCCTGACTCCATCAGTCTCCTGGGCACCACGCTCCTTTCATCTCCAAGATCGCGATCTCCACACCGACCATCCATTAACGTCGGTGGCACACCCGCCGGACCATCTCGGGCGGCCAGCCATCATCGTCGGAGCTTCCTACCCAAAGGGAAATTCAAATCCAGTCTATGTTGGTCCGAACCTTAATAGGTTTTAATTTACCGAATATGATTTGGACTTTTCAATATTACCATCGACCTCAGAAAATTTTGGTGATTTTATATGATGTGTAAAATTTCACAAGGATTCTAGAAAGCTAAATTTCACAAAAATTGGATGAGTATAAAAATTCTAAAAATTCATAGACAGCAGCAAAATAGGAAGATTAGAGGGTGTGACCCCTCTGCAGTCCACGAATTTTTAAAAATTAAATACAAACCCAATTGATCTGAAATTTGGAACAGATGTTCCTAACTTAATTTGGAATCACTGTATGAAATTTTATGATTTTAGAAGCCTTGTGGTGTTGGGAATTGATTTTTCAAGTCCGGACAGAAATCTGGACCTGAAAAATAGAACACCAATACTTAAAATGAAGTGGTGTTAATGATTCAAGCAAACAATAAATTTTAATGGACACCACTCTACTTAATTAAGATGTTTGGGATCCTGAAAGTCAAGTTTAATATTTTTTTGGTAGTTTTAATTAACTATGTGACCAGAAAAGGGAACCAACCAGAAAATCTGTGAGAAGAAAAGGAACTTTGAACTTTCGCTTCCAAATTCCTACTTTCTCGCTGTAGTTCCTACACACACTAGAGAAAAGAAAGAGAAGGGGATGAGATCCACTTCAAGCAAGAGGAAAAATGATTAAGCAAAGCCATGCCTCCCCAGCAACGGCGCCAAAAAGTGATGCAAAAAATCACGTGATTTGTAGAAGCAGGTTTTTAATGTCATTGTAACACGCGGATTTGCATATGCTTTTAAATTTATATTCCTAGATAAGGGAGTATCTAGAGTCGTCTAAGGAGGCGGGTTGCTTGCAAATCAACTCTCTTGCTTAGAAAATAAATCTCAACTTTCTTTTTAGTATTTTAAATATGTAATTTTTTTTGTTTTGAAATGATGAGGGCAAAATGCGAATTGTGATGGGAAGTACTAACACCTATAATTACTTAGCTAAAACTTAAGAGATAGAAAATGTCCACTACCTAAGCTCACTCTAGGCAAGTGGAGGCCTAGAGTAATTAGGGAGTGGAAATGAAACGAGTGTTAGAACAAAGGTAACAATTGTAATAAGAAACTAAAAAGAAGGCAATTCAATTAATCAGAATTTATGTTCTCTACAAAGACAAGTAGAGGAATGATTCTACTAGAAATTGAAAATATAAAAGCAATAAAAGAAACACAAATCCTCTTGCAAAATCTGGTGAAGAAGGGAGTCTTCTTTCTCTAAGCCTAGCTGCTCCTTGGCTTGAAAAGAGGGTCTCCTTCTCCTTCCTTGAAAGCTCCTCCAAGGTGGATGCTACCACCTTCAATGCTCTCCTCCAAGGATGGGTGTGCACCACCCTCAAGCTTTCCTCCAAGGTGGCATGGACCACCTTCAAGACCTCCTCCAAAGGTCTTCCTTGCCTGGCTCCTCCTTTGGCTAGCGTGGGCACAAGAGAGAAGGGAAGAGGGGAAGACACCAAAGGGACAAAATATCCCCTCAATCTTCTTCTTCTTCTTCTTCTCTCTTGGGCGTGGGCTCTAGGTAGAGTATGAGATGGTGGTGGGTAGTGGTCCTTTTATAGGGTAGGATGAGGGGTTAAGGTGACTCTTGAAATGGAGGGCGAAGATGGGAGGGTGGAGGTGGTTAGGTGATCCTAGGGTTAAGGATGGTTGGCGCCACCTAAGGGGTGTAAGGGGGGTAGTTATGGGTGGCTAAGGGACACCTAAAAGTGGCGCCAACCATGGAGAGGTGCCATGGCTTGGTGCCAACTTCTAGGCTTCTAGAAGGGGGGATTATGTGGATGGTGGAGATGGGTTTAAGGGAAGATGTGTGGTGGAGATGAAGGGGGTTTTTGGAGGGAAAAAGTGGCACCAACAAGGAGGTAGTTAGGGTGGTTTTGGCGTCACATTATGGTGTCTTTTGGAGGTAGTGGGTAGGCTAGGTTGGCACCAAGTAGGGTTAGCTTATGTGGAGCTTAGGTGGAGCTAGTTGGTGAGGTTGTTAGGTAAGGTTTTTAGGTGGTAAAAGCCAAGGGAGCTGGAGCATAGCTAAGCTAAGCTAAGCTAAGCTAGCTTAGCTAATGGTGGAGTAGAGGAGGAGGTGTTGGAGCTAGGGTTTGGAGGGAAGAGCTGGATCTGAAGAATCTGGAGCTGAAGTGGAGTTGGCAGTTACTGAAGAGGTCAACATGGGGCTACTCTAGCTGACTTAGCTTGCTAGTTCTTTTCTAGCTACTAAGCCAAGCTAAAGTGAGTTGGCTTCTGTTGAATGGAGCTGAGGTGAGCTGGGTCTGGTGCTCCCGGGGAGGATTGAGCTAGTTGAGACGGCTAAGGTAGCTTAGCTCAACCAAGTTGAGCTAAGCTAAGTCCTTGGGAGCTGGACTTGAGCTTCCTGAGCTGGGATAAGTTCTTCTTCAGCTGGCCGGAGTTGAGTGGAGCTAGATGTAGCTGGATCTGAGCTGGGGTGAACTCCAGTCAACTCAGCTAAGCTAGCTAGAGCTCCCTGTGTTCTAGTGGGAGTTGAGATGAGCTAGACTCAGCTAGGTTGAGCTGGATCTGAGCTGACCTGACCTAGGGTGAGCTAAGATGAGCTCTCTTGAGCTGCCATTCAGCTGAGATTAGCTGAATGGAGCTGGGATGAGCTAACCCAGTCCAAGTGAGATAGGTTCTAGCTGTGGTGAGCTGGATCAAGCTGAGTTCCAAGTAGTCTGAGCTCCTCCTTCACCATTTGCCTTCTTGAGTGCTAGGGTTTTAGGGATCTGTATATCTGCTCATCCTTAACACTCACAAAAACACATTAAAATAACAAAAGAAAATGCAATGCATGCCGAACCTAGTTAATGCCTAAATGCAGCCCAAAAACCTGTTTGCGGAGCAAAACTCTAAGAGCTAGGTTTATTTTAATGCATAAGAATTATGATAAACTATCGTTTATCAGTGGGGTGGAGTTGTTGGGTTCGGTGGGTTGAAGATGAACAATGGGTGTGTGTGGAGAAGAGAAAGGTAAAGAAGGAAATGAAGAAGATGAAGAATAAAGAAGAGATTGAGGTGTGGAGTTGCATTGAAGGTGGTCGTTGGTGGAGACCCACATGCAGTCGAGGAGAGGCGGTCGATGGAGAGCAGGCGATGGTGCACGCACTATCACTGTGCACACTGTAGGGAGTGCGAGAATGGAGGGGGCGGAGTAAGCAACGACCACAGTGTACTCTTTTGACTATGGTGCATGCCAAAGATCACGGTGGTGTTGGTGGAATAGAGCCCCTTGAAGGGGAAAGAGGAAGCGATGGATAGATCCCCCAACCATAGGGAGGATTCTTATCCCTCTCCAGATCCACAACCTCCGCCTCTCCCTTTGCATTTGCGTAACTATTGGATTTGAATGCCAGCGGAGGGAGCAACCGTAATGGGTTATTATATGCATACCCCTCATTCAAGTGCTAATCACATTCACGTCCAGTTATGCTTCTTTCTGCCTGCAGATATCAAATAAGAAGCATAAAAGTATGCACCTACACTTGTGAACTACTCAACCCTGGGGCATGGGTCTACACCATAACTTGGTCCACATCTGTGGACATATTTTGCTGGCGAGTCTGAGGATTAATCTTTTGATTTTGATTCTGACCTGTACTTGTGAATTCTAAATTTCTTCCTTGTATGCATTTTATGCCTAGCTAAAAGCATTAAACTTAGCGAATGTGTATACTCTCTTCTCTCTGCAGAGCTGACCGGATTGTCACGAAACTTAGGTGATATTCTGTTATTCCACTCGTTTCATGTCTTTATTCCTACAATGAGGACATTGCATCATTTAGGCATGGAAGGGTGGATACTTAATCCTGAAATTATTTCCTTAGCTCTGTAGAATTTTTTTTTATTTTCTTAAAAAAAAATGAATATTCAAAAAGACAAAAAAAGAAAAAAATAGAATTAGGAGAAGAGAATTTAGGCTTTTGAAAGTTATTAACTTTAGAAAATAATACTTTAGGACTTGAACACTTAGACTCTTCAGGTCTTCAGGCTTAATTAGCCCAGGTGTCCACTCGAATCAGGACTTACTCTCGAGTCCTCGCCAAGTAATTTTATTTTAATTTGGCTAATAAATTGGGTGGATAAGTACACAACTTATCAACCTGCCCTCTGATTTGAGGGAACTTTAAATCTAAACATCTACACACTATTTGTACTGACTCACCTTTCTGCGGTTTCTTCGGAAATTGGGTAGTTAATGAACTTTCTAGGGTAGTATGGCTGGCAAGTTGTCATAAGTAACAACCCATTGGCCAGTTGTCTAGAGTCCAGCTACTTGACCACACTCATTCTACTGCTTTTAGGTAAATCTTAGATCAGGGAAGCCACCTACTTAGAAAAAGACAAAAATGGTACTAAGAAAAAAGGAAAAAGGAGAAAAAAATAGAAAAATAAGCCACACTTCACCGCATGAGTATGCCTGGCAAGTTGTCGTGGGTAACAGCCCATTGGCCTGTTGTTCAGGGCCCGGCTCACAAAAATGCACAAATAATTCCTAAAACACTTAGGGAAGAAGCGAGAAAGTAGAATAAACCGGGGAGATATACACCGGGTTCGCCCTTGTATTGACCCCATCAAAAAATTTAAAAGTAGGGAGAAAGCTACCGTTCAAAAAGATACACCTTTAGGCAGAAACTCTTAAGGTCACCTGGGGTCGTAGAAACCTGAAGTCCATTTTAACAGTCACCTAGTGAGCCTTTCACTCTTTTCACAAGATGCTTAGCACTTAGGGTTCTTTTCAAGTCATGGGCCGGTTAGGTAGCCGTAAAAAGTTATCTCGAAACTCTCAAACTCCCAAAGTCAAAAAAAAAAGAAGAAAAACAAAAAATGTATCTCCCCTTTTCAAATAAGGTGAGGACTTGGGTAGTCTGCATTCTGGAGACACCCGAGTACTATTGATTTTTCGTAGTTTAGGACCTTAGTTGAAATTTTCTATTGTTAATAAATGACTTAGGCTTAAGCGATCGAGTCCTAAGTCTATTTTTATACATAGCATATAGTTTAATTTTGCTAGGGACTAGCAAAAGATAGGAATGGGGGTATGATAGAGACACAACTATTGAGGATAAAATGCCTATTCATACATGTTCCTAGGCTTAGATTTGCATTTCATGTTATAAATATTGCATAGCATGCATCATCCTGCATTTAGAGTAGTTGTGTATATTTTAGGTTAATTACGTCCTTTTTATGGCTAGGAGGGAAGGAGATTTATTTTAGGGCCTCGAATGGATGAACTGACCATACGGATCTGATCAGGATGATGATTGGAGTCTAATGCCTTCGAAATCATTGAGATCGGAATCCCATAGCACCATATGCAGTCCGAGGAAGGTCAACGGCCAAGGGACTAGGTGACATAATTCAGAGCTTCAAATGCCAAATCTAACTGCATGGATGGATCCGGATCGACGATCGCAGCCCAACGGCGTGAGAATCGACCCAATCCAACATCTGTGGCACCACCTACAAAGCGAAGAAAATGGACAATCATGATGGTGCCACGTGGAGCCATCATAGCCGCCCAAACCTGTCCAAGCCTCACTGCTCCATCTCGCAGGCATATCATCACGTGATTCTAGCTGTTGGATCATAATCCAACGACTGAGAATCACCTCAGCACGCCACTCTACTCCAAAGAAGAACACGGGGATGAAATCCTGATCGTTGGATCGAGATCTAACAGTTAGGAGAGGGTGCACATGCTTTCATCTTCTCGACAATTTGTGCCAGTAGCATGTTGGGTATCGCCCTCGCTCGTGACTCAAGGAACACCATTCGAACCCCACCGCAACACCTGATCTTGTGGAGTGCGGGCACAATCGAATTACGTCCATTGGATGATCATCAAGCTGCGGAGAGTGCGGCAACGTGGCGAGATCAGATTTGTATTATGCGCGCATGCACTAGATCAGGCAATAACTCACACTTGATCACACACGCATGATCCACGGTGCTGGTCCTCGAGCGATCTTAGTCTCTCATTGCTCACCCAACTGCCACGATCCTCTCGCCAGCGCACGTTCAAACCTTAAGCATGCGCTCAGTGTGATTTCAAGCGTGAGATTTGCGTAAACGTCAGCCATCAGATTTAGATCGGGTAATCCTCAAAGCTTCAACCTCACAGCAGCTGTGCGTGCGGAGGGTGCGCATGCGCGAGCGCCAACCAGCCCTTTAGCGACATCGAAGGCAAATCTTCAATGATTCATTTGATGTCGCTATAGCCTGTGTACGGATTTCCTCCTCTTCCCTTCACTATAAAAGGACCCCTACACCTCCCCTTCCTCTTCATCTCTTCCTTTCTTCTCCTTACCACCTCCAAGGCTCTAGAGAGAGCTTGTCCCAAGCCCGAGATGCTCCTCTAGAGTAGAATCGAATATTTTTTCCCTCCCCTCATCCCATTCATGGAGCATCCCGCGGCAGTCCTCTCACCTCCCTTCGGGAAGAAGATCCTCACCATGATGCCGTCCTACCCCACCCTCCATCCACAGGCTCCATCCTCATTTGTCCCACTCCTCACTACCTTCCTCCAGGAGACGTCAGAGCGAGTCATCCTCTGAGCAACCATCAAGGGGGATTCTCTCACCTATATCTTTCTTTTTGCTTTTGTAGTGTAATCTTTCCCACTTTCTTAGTTGTAAAAAGCATTTGCTTCATAAATATATGTGATTGTTTCTCTCTCTCTTGCTTATATTTTGCAAGTAGATTAGTTAGATAAGAATTTATCAACCTAATCTCTTGCTTGCTAAAAATACCTACTGCCACGTGCACGCTCAATTTGAGGCGCTCGGTGTCTCAAATGCATGCCTTCAGCTCGCATAGAGGCACGCAACCAATGCACTATGCCTCACCTTGTGTTGTGTTTATAATTTAAGGTGCAAATGCTCACTTTCGTTGAATCTCGATCCAACGGTCAAGGTCGAGTGCGCCTTATCCTTCAGTAGATGAGAGCACCAACCTGAGAGCGACGTGGTGCATTCTCAGCCGTTTGATCGATGATCCAACGGCTAAGATGCGCTGATTATCACTTGAAGAGGTGGAGAGGGAGGTTTGGATCGGTGTTGGGTGGCTTTGATGGAGCCACATGGTGCCATCCTGGCTGTCCATCTTCTTTGACTTGTAGATGGTGTTACGGATGTTGGATTGGATCGATTTTCACATTATTGGGCTACGATCGTTGATTCGAACCCATCCGTGCAGTTGGATTTGTCATTTGAGGTACGAATTTACACCACCTTGGCCCCTTGACCTCTGATCTTTCTCAGACTGTATATGATACTATGGAGGTCCGATCGGGACAACCTCGGAGTCATTCGTCGCCCTGATCAGATCTGCACGGTTGGATCTTCAATCTGAGGCCCCGATAAATATTGCCCTATCCTTGGCCACAAAAAGAGGTAAATTACTATACAATTTATACAAATTAACCTAAATACATGATAATGCATGTTATGCAATATTTGTAATGCATGATGCTTTTATGACACTAAGAATATGCATAAATAAACATTTCAGGTCAATTAGATATATGCACATCACACCCCCATGCCTATCTTTTGCTAGTCCCTAGCAAAACTATATGCTATTTATAAACAGAATTAGGATCAAATTACTTGGGCAAAAGTTATTTTTCAACACTAGGAAATTTCTACTATGACCTAAACTATAGAGACACAATAGCATCCAGGTGTCTACCCAAATGCAGACTGCCCAAGCTTTCGCCTTATTCAAAGGCAAAAGTTTTTTTTTCCTTTTCTTTTTTAATTTTTTTTAATTTTTGAGTTTAAGGTTTCGAGGCAACTTTCTACGGCTGCCCAACTCACCTAAGACTTGAAGAGAACTCTAAGTACTAAGCATCTTTTTATGTGAATGTGATAGACTCACTGATCGATGATTAGAACAGACTTCAGATTTCTACGCCTTTAAGTGACCTTGAAAAGAAATTCTGCCTAAAGGTGTATCTATTCGACAGGTAGCTTTCTTTCTACTTTTTATTTTTATGGGGTCAACACAAGGGCGACCTAGTGTATATCTCCCCGGCTTATTCTACTTCTCTACTTCTTCCTAAGTGTTTGGAATTAAATGTGCATTTTTGTGAGCTGGGTTTTGGACAACTGGCCGATGAGCTGTTACCACTGACAACTTACCAGCCATACTCATGCAGTGAAGTGTGGCTTATTTCTTTCTTCTTTTCTTCTTTTCTATTTCTTTTTCTTTTCTTTTTGGATATTTTTCTATTTTTTCTTTTTTTCTAACTAGGTGGCTTCCCTAATCTAAGATTTACCTAAAGGCAGCAGGAAGAGAATGGTTATGTGGCTGGGCACTGGATAACTGGCCGGTGAGCTATTACCACCGACAACTTGCCAGCCATACCACCTTAGAAGGTTCATTAGCTACCCAATTTCCATTAAAATTGCCAGAAAGTGAGTCAGTGCAAATAGTGTGTAAATGCTCAGGCTTAAAGCCCCCTCAAATCAGAGGGTGGGTTGATAAGTCGTGTACTTATCATCTCAACTTACTTAACAAATTTGAAATACATTCAGAATGGCAAGGACTTGAGAAAAAAATCCACATTTTAATGGACACTCGAGCTGATTAAGCCTAAAGACCTAAAGAATCTAAGTGTTCAGATCTTATCGTATCATTCCTTAAAGTTGAAAATTTCTAATGCCCAAGCTCTCTTTTCCTAATTCAATTTTTTTTTAAATAAAAAGAAAATAAAAAGAATCTATAGAGATAATAAGATGATTCGGATAATGATATCCACCCCTTATGCCTATCTAATGCAATGCCCTCATTATATTAAAGAGACATGAAACAGAGTGGAGTAGGGTAGAAAGCACTTGAATTTCATGATTACAGGTCAGCTCTAAGATGAAAACAGACTGTATAAGTGCTGAATTTAGTGCCTTCAGCTCGACACACTATACAAATAAAGAAGAAATAAGGAATTCACAAGTACAAGTCAGGATCAAGATAAGAAAATCTATTTTAGACTTGCCAGGAGAAGATGTCCACAGATATGGATGAGGTTGTGATGAAGACCCATGCCCCATGGTTGAGTGTATCTAAGGGTCTGGATAAAAATTATCCAGAGCCTTAAATCAGTATGCAAGCGGGGTCGGGCCTAGAGTTTGTGAGGATGCAACGCAAGTCCAGAAAGTTGGATAATAGGAAAATCAAAAAGATAATCAATGAATTTTTGCTTGGGTTGGACATCCTCGGAGTAGAAAATGTCATAAAGGTCTAGGTAAAAGGTTGGTGGGTTTAGGTATATAGGAACCCTTAGATTCAGACTTCTGCTTCCCCTGGAATTGGCTTCCCATATCTTCATTTCCAAATTCCTATCCTCCACAATCAGGATTTCAGATTCCGGGACCTCCTGCATGTTAATCACCCATCTAAAATTTCCAAGTCCAAGATTTGTGGCTGAATCAGAATTGACTTGGGTCTAGTGATCTCAAAAATCAAATCGTCATTATGCTCAATGGGGTGTGATTAAGGAATGGGGCTATGAATTGAATCATCCATGAAAACAAGATTTGTATCTTCCAAGCTAGCCTCAACAGGATCAATTTCCTCAATTATAGGGCCATCAAATGATTCATCGAATTCCTTAGACCCAGTTGTTTCACTTAAATCATTTCTTAAAACTCGAGTGAGACTTCACATAATGATTCTTCACCTTCAGAATCAAAGAATTCTGGATCCGCATTTATATATGTCTCAAAATCATTTATCATTTCATGGTCCATGGAGGCATACTTTTCCTCCCCTAGTTCAGGGATCTCAGGTGAAGAAATTAACTCATTCTCAACTGGTTGCTCTAGACCAACCTGGTCATCCCCAATTTCGTAAAACGTGTCCCCTCTACAGGTACCTGAGCAGATTCTGACATTGGCTCACCTGAAGGGGGTTTATCCTGGGAATCATCCCAAGATCAAGCTAGAGCAACTACAAATCTCATCCTTAATTTCAATAACTTCCCAAGTAAAAACTCACCTAAGTTCTTATCCTTAACATTTGGAGCCAATCCAACAAATGCTTGTTAAGATCGTCAATCATTTCAATCAAGAGCTCCAATTCTTCAGTGCAAGGTGTTGGCTGAGCTTCTAAAGATTGAATGGTATTCCTTAAGTTAGCCAACACCCTATCTTAGACTTGATTCACCTGAACAAATGGTTTGATTCAAGGCTGAGTGGGTTTGGGTTCAATCTGAGGGAGTCAAGGAATTGAGGTTCTTGGTACCCTCCTTGATAATAGGTCATTTCGGGTTGTCCAAAGAGGGGTGGCAGCCTATATGCAGTGTAATCTGGGGGAGTGTATGAGTTGTAATTAACATATCCTTCTTGTTTGTAGATTAGATTGTGTTGATCATATAAAGGCAAAGATCTATAATCATTGTAGCTCATAGGAGGATAGAAATCACAATCATGGTGTCCAAGGTTAGACCCTGAACACGTAGGTTCAGAATTGTACCCCCAATCAGGATTATCCCAACTAGTAGATGGGTGAGGATAAGTCTAGTTAGGATAATAATCATCTTGGGAATAAGTAGTGGTAGGAGGGTAAGAGTGGAAATGTGAGTAGAATGTGGAAGGATCCATGATAAAGCGGGAGAAAGAAAGGTGCCCTGCAATACAAACAATCAAACCTATCCTTAAGTAGGGTAGCCTAAAGATCTACAAACCCCTATAACCCATCTTGAGATGAAAGAACAATTTGAACTACTTCTTTCCGGTCAATCTAACCAGTTAGAGGGAGGGACTGGGGAGAAGGTTCTTCCCTTGTCTTTCGCCTCTTGTTCCTTTGATACCCCCAACCACGGTCATTTGACTCTACTCCCCTAGCTAGACATCAGATTGAATAGTAGAAGCAGATTAATCAAAAATAATTTCTATATGGGCCCTGAAGAGCGAGTCCAATCCTTAAGGCCAATGTCTACTTGATTTTAGATTAGGCTTAGGTTTGCATGTGCTTTGGAATGTGATGGGCCTTTTATCGGAGTTGTGCTTTTAAAGATCAGTTTCGATGTGTGTGCATGCACAACCAATGATTTTCAAGCAATATTATTTTTGGATGCAGTGAATTTTAGGGTTTAAATCTTTCTTAGTAGCTTTTAGGGTTCAACTTTAGGTGTATTGAATCAAGTTCAATTGGCAAACCAGGTTTTGAAAGTACAGGTGAAGATGTCTTCCTTCAAAACTTAAAAGAATGTGGAGTGCCTAGTTAATTTCTAAAAGTTGAATCATAAGAGGCACCTACTTGATGAGTTGTTTTTAGATGAAGTGGTGTGGCCCAAATAACTCAAACAATTGGCCTTAATGCACCACTGAGTTAGGCACACATGTGGTTACCTAATTCGATTTCTACTCAATTATATGTTGATGAGTATACCGGTTCCAAAGATCGAGTTACCAGTTGAGTATGAAAAATCAGAAGGGGTTGTGTACCTCTGTGGAATTTTTTAGATTTTTTTTATAAGCGGGGGTGAGGTGAGTGGAAGTGATAAATAAACAACCAAGACTAACCTTAAAGTTAATGAAGCTCCTAAGTTAATTAGGGTTTGTGTTATTTATGTGATGAAATGAAATCTAGGGGGTGGGTGATGGGAACACCATCATGAGCCATAACTATCTCAATTTGATTTGATTAAGTCATTAAATGCTCCTACATAACCGCTAGAAAGACGTAATTCATTGCATAATCATTCTGATAAAAATACAGTAAAATAAGGGTAAAATTACAGTTTTAACAGTATATCTCAATTGCAGCACACTCACGAGTTTTCACAAGGGTCAATTAAGGGTCAAATGATCTTAAGAGTTTAACAAGTGAGTTAGTACAGACAAAAAAGGGTTTTTACGTGTTTTGAGAATTAAATGACTTCCGAAGACCTAAAAACAGACCTGCTTAATTAACTGAGGTTCTGGTCAGGATAAAATTCACCTAAATCCTCTAAAATTCATATAAAAAATATTCTCTAGAGTTTGGTACCTTCAATTTGACCATTAAAACACGTCTTGACCCAAAATAGAGTCTTAGACAGACATTTACCCTCATTTCGATTTATGCATAAATTACCCAGTCAAACTAGGTAAAAACCAAAATCCAACTTCACCATTGAATTCCTTAGGTCCAAATTAGTTTTATACCAAAATTTGGGCCTAATCTGAGATCATCTTAACCTAGTTTTAAATTTTGTCCTGTTTGACTCTTTTATCTCACACATCTGTCTCTAACTTTTGAAACCTTTGCATTTCAGTCCCTAACTTTATCTTTGTCTTCACAAAAAGGTTCCTACCACCATGAAATCCTAATGCTACAAACTCCGACGACCTTTAAAGGGTAATATCTTTATGATTTCTTGACGAATCCCTATCAAAATTGAAAGGGAAACTTGTCAAGTAATTGCCTTCCAAATGAGTCCACCTACGGATCCTAAATCCCTCTAGAATCCTAATGCGAATGGTTTGATTAATTGGGTATCTTACACCAGTGAGAATCTCGGAGGTTCTAAGCTTGTTTTCCAAGCTTGGAACTCCATCTAGAGCCCTATAAAAGGACCTCTGTGGCCTTACGCATTCCCTCAGCAAGTTTTGGTGAGTCAGCCACCTTAGATTCTCCTTCCTCGGCTACCAAAACCCTTTCTCCGGCAACCCTCTTCGATCCTCCTCCTCTGTCCGTCCAACAACCAAATTGGTTGGTTCCCTCGACTCCTCTCTTCGTCGTGACCCTCCCCAGCCAAAGGGAGGGTGTATCCGTCTACTTCGTTGTTGCCGTCTTCTCCTCCTTCTCCGATGTCGGTCTACCACATCCTGCCTCTCTACCTCCTCGCTGAGTATCCCTATCTCCTTCTCTATGTCACTACATCTTTTTCTCGTACTCACAACGCACCTCCGACCATCGATATGCCCCTTACCCCGCCTTCATCTTCACCTCCAGCGACATCACTGGCAAGGGTTTCTGCTCACTTCACACACTCAAACCCCTCGCCAACCGGTCCAAAACCTTCACCGTACTCCCCTCATCAAAAGCCTTAAACCTATTGGGATGATTGCTCATCCTTTCACCCCACCGAACACCACACCGCTCTTCGATCGTTTTCACCACCGCCACGATCACACACCCACTCTCGCTCCACGCCAAGGCCACCATTGCAGTCGCCGTACTCCGGTGATACTTTTGAAGTCTTCTGACATGGTCAAGAGGCTATCTTGCTCTCTTTAGGTGTACACGCTCAGGACGCCATTGATAGGGCTACATGACGAAGCTTTGCAACTCGCTCTAACAGATTCAACTCCAGCCGTCGTCCCCAGTTCGTGCGAAATCGCTCCAGGAGTCTGAGTGGACCAGCAATTAGAGCCTTTGACTGCCATCTTGAGTGAATTGAATGAAGAAACCGCAGTAGCTGCTAATGCGAAGGAGGATTGATTAGTCCCACATTGGATAGCGCTAAAGCTCGTGTAGCACATAAATTGAAAAAGTACCTCTACCTCATTGCTGTAGCACGCATAAGGGGTGAGGTCCCTGCACGCACGTGCATAGGCATGCCCTCTCCTGCGCTCACGCCTCATGGGTCTGGGCCCCATCCGTTTACTCGGATACCTACTTCTGTTCTGGTCTACTGGTCCTAAGAGAGGAGAGGGGAGGTTTTGCTCTACCGCCCTCTTCTCAACACTTGTGAGGCCTTTGCCTCTGCTGGCGTGCTGAGCCTTGTGCTGTGCTGATGCAAAAAATTACGCAGCTTTTACGATTCGGGTTTTAAGTCGCTGCAATGCGTAAATCCATTCGCTTTTAAAATTTGTAACCTAGATAGGGGAGTATTTATGGTCATCCAAGGAGGCAATATTTTGCGAAATTCAAGTCTCTTGCTCGGAGATGAAACTCAACTTTCTTTTTGTTCTTTTTAAATATATAATTTATATGGATTTTTTTTTTTTGAAATAACAGCAATACGAATTTTGGAGAGATTTAGAAACAACTAGCACCTAATCCACTATACTACTACTAAGGTGACAAGTAGAGCCTCTCCCTAAGCTTACTCTAGGCATGTGGAGGCCTAGAGTAATTAGGGAGAGGGAGTGAAAAGTTCTAGAACAAAAGCAATCAAATGCGACAAAATTGCAAAGAAGGCAACTTTAATAAAAATGAGGAATTGTTTTACACAAAAACTAGTAGAGGAATGCTTCAACTACTAGAATTAAAAGTGCAAAAATAAAATAAAAATAGTTATCCTCTAAAATGATGGTGAAGATGGCAAGTCTCTTACTCCAATTGCAGCTATTCCTGCAATCAAAAAGAGCTCCTTCTTCTTGCAAAGCTTCTCCAAGTTGATGAACTCCTCCTAGCAAGCCCAAGGGGGGGGAGTGCTTGACTCCTCCAAGGTGGATGGAATTTCACCTTCAAAGGCTTCTCCCAAGGTGGCGTGGACCACCTTTGACTTCTCCTCCAAGGGTGGTAGTGTACCACCCTCAAATCCTCCACTTCCTAGGGTAGGCGTGTACCCTAGGTTATCCTCCAATGCCTGGCTTCCTTCCTTGGCTCCTGTGGGCACAAGAGAGAAGAGAAGAGGGGAAGGCACCAAGGGGACAGAGTATCCCCTTAATCTTCTTCTTCTTCATCTCTTGACCTTCTATGCAAGTGGAAATATAGGTAGAAAAATTGTATCCAAGGGTGATTTATTTTTGGTGGAATATGATGGTATTTATAGAGGTGGAGAGGGGGATAGTAGGCGTGGGTTAGGTGGATGGATAGGATGTGTTTAGGTGGTGGTTATGGGTAGTTGGGTTGATCTTAGGGCTAAGGTTAGTTGGTGCCAGATGAAGGGTTGGGAGGGGGTAGTTATGGTAATGTTGGTGGCTTTTGGTGGTGAAGAGACACCACAAATTGGTGCCAACTTGGGTGTCTTCTAGAAGGTTATTTTTGGCACCAAGTTAGGAAAGGTTTAGGTGTTAGATGGATGGTAGGGATGAAGGGAGGGTTGGCACCAAAAACTAAGGCAATTGGAGGTGGTTTTTGGTGCCATTTTCATGGTGTCTTTTGGTGAAGGTGTGGGTTGAAGAGGTGTGTCATGTTGGCACCAAGTTGAGGTGGAGTAGGGTAGCTTAGGTGGACACTTAGGTGGGCTTACTTGGTGGAGCTAGTTAGGGTTAAGTTGTAGGTGGTGGATGGCCAAGGAAGCTAGAGTTTAGCTAAGCTAAGCTAAGCTAAGCTAGCTTAGCTAGTAATAGAGTAGAGGAGTAGGTATCGTGATCTAGGGTTTGAAGAGAGGAGCTGAGGAGAAGTCTGGAGCTTGAATTGGAGCTGGCAACAACTGAGGAGGGGCATGGAGATACTTTAGCTGGCTTAGCTTGCTAGTTCTTTTCTAGTTGCTAAGCCAAGCTGAAGTGAGTTGGCTTCTACCATAATGAGCTGAGGTGAGCTGGGTCTGGTGCTCCTAGGGAGGATTAAGTTGGTTGAGGTAGCTAAGGTAGCTTAGCTAAACTAAGTTGAGCTAAGCTGAGTCCCTGGGAACTGAACTTGAGCTTCCTGAGCTGAAATGAAGTCATCTTCATCTGGCTGGAGTTGAGTGGAGCTGGATGTAGTTGGACCTGAGATGGGGTGAACTCCAGTCAACTCAACTGAGCTAGCTAGAGCACCCTATGGACTAATGGGACATGAGATGAGCTAGACTCAGCTAAGATGAGCTGGATCTGAGCTGACCTGAGCTAGGGTTATCTAAGATGAGCTCTCTTGAGCTGCCATTCAACTGAGATGAGCTGAATGGAGCTAGGATGAGCTAACCCTAGTTCAGGTGAGCTGAATTCTAGCTATGGTGAGTTGGATCAAGCTGAGTTTCAGCTGTGAGAGCTTCTCCTTCACCAGTTGCCTTCTTGAGTGCTAGAGTTCTAAGGATCTGACAATCTGTATATCCTTAACACTCACAAAAACACATTAAAAAGACAACAAAAAGTGCAATGCATGCCTAACCTAATAAATGCCTAAATGCAGCCCAAAAACCCATTTACGGAGCAAAATCCTAAGTGCTAGGTTTGTTTAATGCATAAGAATAATGATAAACTGGCGTTTATCACACCCTTATGCTTATCTTTTACTCGTCTCTTAGCAAAACTTTATTTTTTACAAAATGGAATTTTTGGGAAATCTATTTTTTTTGACTTTTGAGGAGAAAGAGATTAATGGACCTTGGTTGATCTAAACACAAGAGGCACGGGATTTGTTAAAGATAAACATCGAGATTCATTTTTGGATCCAAAAATTAGACAAAAATGGGATCAATATATCCTCCAAAAAATTCATAGATTAACCCCTTATTAATTCAGATGAGTTGAAATTTTTATTTTTAGGATTTTTCTGGCTCTTGAATCTGATTTGCAACTTGCAAAAACCCTTAAAACCTTGTGTCATGCTTGTGAGAAGCCAACATTTATAAGGGCGTGTTTTTGGTTTAAAACTTTCTTTTTCTCTCCCCCCCATGCTTACTTTTCGCTTAGTCTTATAACAGAAGTGTCAGGATCATCATTCTCATTACCAATCCTCGAGGGGGCTCTGGCGCCAGTACTTCGAGATAGCACTGTCCATGACACCACCCAGGAGCTCACAACCCCAAAACATAATGCGATGTAAAGGGGTGCTCCAAGCAAACTCAAGCTCTTGCTCCGACACTATAGGTAGAGCACCGTCCAAAACACTTGAGCTGCTAAAATGCACTTTAATGCTCCGTCTAAAGATATGAAATATAGATATGGAGTAGCGTCGAGGCGGTAACATGTTTACATCGCATCCTCAAAGGAGGTATTTTCCTCCTCGGCGGTTGGAACTCAAACCAATGATCTGCTTCAGACGTTTACTAAGTCCAAACAAGGGGGTTTTTCTAATTTTTAGTGATTTTTAGGTGTTGGCTTGTGTGTGAAATTTGACACAAGAAGTTTCACAAGAAATGCAAGTTTTTGAATCAGAAACTAAGCTAGATACTTTCTATATTACAAAAGAGGATCAAGTCACCTGAACTATCACGAGTTCAGGTGGAATTTTGGAGAAGGATATCTGATCTAGTCTAAAAATAGACCATGAGATTCTAATGATCAAATCCGTATCCTCATCCATAATTTGTTAAAAATTAAATCCCATTGTACCAAAAGTGAGTTTTTCAACCTTAGTCCCGATTTCAAAATTTTCCTCAAAAAGTTTTCAATATTTTTATTTATTTTTTGGGTATGCATGCCAGAAAAAAAAAATGACTAAAGAAAAATGCATGTTTTTAGGTTTTAAAAATCCTAAATCGATTGTCAAAATTTTAAAAACACCCCCCCCCCATGCTTAAGATATACAATGCCCTTATGCATTAGGAGGGAAAGAGGGATTACCTTAAGAAAAGGCGGTCAGATTTAGGATAGTCAGAACCTGGGGGAAAAGAAAGAAAAAGGAGCAGAAAGAAAATGATGGGTTACCTACCATCTAGTGCTATCTTTTACTCCATTCAACCTGGCGTAGTGTGCATCAGTGATCAACTGTGGTTGGTTCGGTGAAATCGAAGGATTCAGACGGAAGATTTGAGGTATGATCAAAATAGGGCTTTAAACGTTGGCCGTTGACTTGAAATGTCGTATTAGTTTTAGGATCAAAAAGATCAATAGCGCCGTACGGATAAGTTTTTAGGACAATAAAGGGGTCAGTCCATTTAGATTTTAATTTTCCAGGAAAGAAAAGTAATCTAGCATCAAAAAGTCAAACGTGTTGATTAACGTCAAAGTGTTTCCGAACAATGTATTTATCATGAAATTTCTTTGTTCGGTCTTTATAAATCTATGCATTTTCATATGAAAAATTATGTAATTCTTCAATTCAGTTAATTGTAGTTTTTTATGGATGCTGGCATCAGATAAATCCATGTTTAATTGTTTTATTGCCCAGAAAGCCCTATGTTCTAGTTCTACCGAGAGATGGCATGCCTTCCCAAAAATCAGATGGAAGGGAGACATGCCGAGTGGGCTTTTGAAAGTGGTACGGTAGGCCGATAAAGCTTCGTCCAATATGGTGGATCAGTCTTTACGGTTAGGCCTAACCATCTTCTGTAAAATATTTTTGATTTCCCAGTTAGAAACTTCTGCCTAGCCATTTGTTTGGGGGTGATAAGGTGTGGAAATTTTGTGATTAACCCCATATTTAGAAAGAAGGTAGCAGAATTGTGAGTGAGTGAAATGTGAGCCTCTGTCACTGATTATGGCTTTTGGAATGCTGAATCTTGAGAAAATATTCTTCTTAAGAAATTCGACAACCACACGGTTATCATTAGTGTGGGTGGGTATTGCTTCTATCCACTTAGAAACATAGTCGATTGCGACTAGAATATATAAATACCCACCAGAGTTGATTAACTGTCCCATGAAGTCGATGCCCAATACATCAAAAATTTCAACCTCTAAAATAGGATTAAGGGGCATCATATCCTTCCGAGTCATGTTGCCGATGCTCTGGCAACATACACAGGACTGAACAAAATTATGAGCATCTTTATGCAAGCTGGGCCAAAAGAATCCCGCATTACAGATTTTAGCTGCAGTTTTCTTGCTCGAAAAATGTCCGCCACAAGCCATTGAATGACAATGTGTCAGAATATTATGGATTTCAGAATTAAGGACACATCGTCGAATGACCTGATCGGTGCAAATATGGAAAAGGTCAGTCTCCTCCCAAAAATAGTATTTAATGTCAGCAAAGAACTTATCCCTTTTTATTTTTGGCCAATCAGCGGGGATTCGTTCTGTTGCTAAATAGTTCGCGATGGGTGCAAACCAAGGGAGGGTGGTGGCAGCTCAAATTCTTTCATCAGGGAATTGATCAGGGGGGGTCATTATTTCATTCGTCATAAGACGAGAGAGATGGTTGGCCACTACATTTTGCGATCCCACCTTATCCTTGATTTCTAGGTCAAATTCCTAGAGCAGCAGGATCCAACGATAAGGCGGGGTTTTGCATCTTTTTTTGTTAGCAAATATTTAAGTGCTAAGTGGTCGGTATATACAGTGACATGTGACCCCAAAAGATAAGATCTAAATTTTTCAAGGGCAAATACAATGGCAAGAAGTTCTTTTTTAGTAATCGTGTAATTCTGTTGTGCATCATCAAGAGTTTTGCTAGCATAATAGATCACAACGGGCTTTTTGCCAATTCTTTGCCCTAGAACGGCGCCCACAGCAAAATTTAAGGCATCTGTCATTAATTCAAAGGGACTATTCCAATCAGGTCCCTGCAAAATTGGTGCCTCGGTAACTTCCTTCTTCAACCTCAAAAAACTCTTCAGGCATTTATCATTGAAATTGAGTGGTTGGTCTTTAGTCAGAAGCTGACTTAAGGGCTTGGAGATTTGGGAAAAATTTTGTATGAATCTGCGGTAGAAACCCACATGACCCAAAAAGGATCTGATTTGTTTTACAGTAGTGGGTGGTGGGAGCTTAGATATAGCATCTATTTTTGCTTTATCTACAGCAATTCCTTGTTTTGAAATAACATGGCCTAGGACAATACCTTCCTGGACCATGAAATGACTTTTTTCCCAACTGAGGACTAGATTGACTTCTATGCATTTTTGGAGAGTTCTTTCAAGGTTTTTGACACAATGGTCAAAAGAATCTCCAAAAATAAAGAAGTCATCCATAACGACTTCTAAGCATTCACCTACCAGGTCCGAAAATATTGCAAGCATACACCTTTGAAAAGTCGCGGGTGTGTTGCAAAGACCGAAGGGAATTCTTCGGAAAGTAAAGGTTCCGAAGGGGCAGGTGAAAGTTGTTTTGTCCTGGTCCTCAGGATGAATCGATACCTGATTATAGTTGGAATAACTATCCAGAAAATAGTAAAAATCCCGTCCTGCTAACCACTCCAAGATTTGATCAACAAAGGGGAGTGGAAAATGGTCCTTCTTGGTGGTGGTGTTTAATTTTCTATAATCAATACACATGTGCTAAGAAGAGGCGGTTTGAGTGGCTATATTCTCCCCATTGTCATTGTTGACAACTGTTAGTCCAGTCTTTTGGGCACTACTTGTGTTGGACTAACCCAGGAGCTGTCAGAAATGGGGTAGATGATATTGGCATCAAACCACTTAATAATCTCCTTTTTTACCACCTCCTGTATATTAGGGTTCAAGCACCTTTGTAGTTGGCGAGAGGGGCGAGAATCGTCCTCTAAATATATACAATGTGTACAGTAGGATTGATGAATACCCTTAAGATCAGAAAGGGTCTAGCCAATAGCTTTTTGATACTTACTCAAAACCTAGAGAAGTTTGTGTTCTTGTGTCCCAATAAGTCCAGAATTTATAATCAGGGGAAGGGCCTGATTTGGACCTAGGAAAGCATATTTAAGGGAGTCGGGCAAGGGTTTTAATTTCAGTTGTGGGCCCAACTCCAAAAGAATTTCTGCTTTTTATGTTAGTGGTGAAGTGAGAATGAAGGGATCAGCTAGAGTGTTAGCTGAACGTGTGGTTAGGGTGGAAGGGTGGGATGAAGTGGATTGTTTAGGAAACGTGTTAATGGCAAAACAGGAGCCTAAATGTGAAATCTGCAAAGTTTCCTCTACTATATTTTTCATTTCTGAATCCGAGTCATCAAAGAAATCAGGTTCTTGGAACCTCCTAGAAGCTTAGAAAATATCTAGGGTTGCAGATTCACTACCACACATAATCTTCATTTTACCAGAATCACAATCAATATTTGCACGAGTGGTGGTTAAGAATGGTCTTCCAAGAATTATAGGGCCAAACTTTAATGCTTCCGGTACCTCTATGTTTGACAGAAATGCCATTTTCGCGCATTTGAAAGTCGTCGAAAATCGTAGTATAGTCGCGTAAAAACGTTCGTCAAAAATATTGTTTTGTAAAATAACGAGACTTGAGTCCCGGTCGTTCATCTCTAGGAGGCGTGTTTCTGTTTTTGAAATCGATATTAAAGCTGCTCTACTTAATATTCTGGGGCGCAATATATAGGCAGTTAAAGAACAGGCACTTAAATCACGCAAATAAAATAATCATTCAGCTCATGGTGATTTCAAACACATAAAGATATATATATATATATATATATATATATATATATATATATATATATATATATAAATGCATTTTCATTCATTCATTGGGGGAGAGTTGTTTGTACAGGAAATCTAGAGGAAAGCTTATACAGGAATGCTTGAAATTAAACCTAGCTACTAGAAAATGATTGCATACAAGAATCGACGGGGGGATTTTGCATGCATCATTGGGGAAGAAGAGAAACTACTCTACTAAGCAGTAAATGAAAGCAATAAAACTTATGAAGAGCATGATCTAAAGCTAAAAGAGTAGAGGGCATTCAGGGGTGGTCCCCGATGGCCTTGGAGTGGTTGAGAAGAGAATGAGGGGCGGCCAATGTAGCTTAGGCCAACCCTTGGAGAGAGGTAGGGTTGATCCAGCATCCTGGCATGGTGTCCTCCATGGTGGTGGTAGTGAGCTCGTGGAGGTGGAGTGAGTGGCTAAGTGGAGGTGGCGTGAATGGCACCAATGGAGAGAAATTGCCAAGGGAGTGAATGGGTGCCAATGGCCACCCATGGGGTCTTTTTATAGACCCAATGGAAGCTCTCTAGAGAATTATGGAATTCTCTAGAGAGGCCTACGGTGGGAGCTCGTGGGAGAGTGAGAGAGAGAGGGTGGATGGTGGTTTTTAAATCCACCAAATGTGGATCTAAAAATTGAATGGCTCTTGGTTGCTATTTTTGGCAACCAAGGCAACCACACATGGTAGAGAGTTCTAGAGGTAGGTCTCAAATTAGGGTTATAAACCCTAATTCACTAAGGTAAAGTGCAATTAAACTTAATACAAGTTTAATTGGGTGTGTGGAAACTTAATTGAGAGTAAAACAACTCAATTAAGTCAGGTCTAGGTCAATTGGACTCTCACTAAGTCCAATTGGACAGTGTGTGCTGAGATCAGGGCTTAATTGGACTCAATGAGTCCAATTGAATAGGCTGATGGAATTGACTAAGATCCAAGTCAATTAGGTTTAGTGAGGACCTAATTAGGTCCTTAGGGAGGTCTAGAGGTGATGTACTAGGGTTAGGGCACCTTAATTTAGGTTCCTATAGGGTTGGAATTAGGTTTAGGGACCTAGAGATCCAAGATCAAAGCTTAAATCTCAAAACAGGAATTGGAGGCAGTATCAGACGTCTAATTATATAATCAGACATCTTATACTCAAAAATCAAAAGTCCAGACTTGTTGTCTGGACGTCCAATCAGAGTCCGGAAGGATTTCGGGTTCTGTTTTGGGTATTCTGCAGAAATTGGACGTCTGACAAAGTGTCTGGACGTCCAATAACACTGCAGAAGTGGGTTTGAAGTGTGCGGGAGTTGGTTAAGGGTCCTGGACGTCTTAAAACTTATTTGGACGTCCAGAGAAGGGTTGGAACTAGGGTTTTAGGGCTTCCTAGGGTGTTGTGACCTAATCTAAGGGTGGCTAAGGCTTGGGGAAGTCTCTAGGCTATCCTAGGGCTGGGATGGACCTAAGCTCTTCACATTTTACTGCTTTATTTCTACTTAATAGAATAGAAAACCTTTAACCCCCTTACATTATTATTCCTACATCTAAACTAGGCCTTCTACTCCAGCTCTGCCACAACTCCCATTATTTCAGATCCAGCTTCAGATCCTACTCCAGATCCAGCTCCACATCTGCTTATTGCCTGCAATCGACATAATACACTTAATCAGCACATTATAACATTATTTTATGCATAGCTAAAGGAAAGTAGTAAAGATGCAGATAATGCGTATGCATGCATGAATAACCCTAACTTATGCTAAGTCTTAGCTTAATTTAGGTCAATTAAGACTTATGATTGCTGTGCAATCAATGTCCAGGACTAAAAATTCTACTGCAAATAGACAATTTTTGAACTGGACAAGGACATCCTCAACAATTCCCCTTGGTTTAATTATAAATCGGTCTACTAATTGAAGAGTAACCTCAATAGGCTTTAATTCTTTGATCTTAAATTACTCAAAAATAATTGTGGGGATAAGATTAATTGAGGCACTGAGATCCAACAAGATGCGATCAAAAGAAGTATCATTAATGATGACTTGAATCAGGGGGGCACCTGGATCTTTTCTCTTAAGAGGTAGTCGGCTCTACACAACTGAGCTGACCATCTCAGGAAGGATCACCTTTCCTAAATTTTTGGGTTGCCATTTTGGGGTACACAAATCCTTTAGAAATTTTGCATAGGCAGGAATGTATTTTATGGCATCTAGGAGAGGGATGTTAATTTTAACTTGCCTAAATAAATCCATTAATTCCTTATCAGTGGGCTTGGATTTATTCTTTTTCTTATTTTGTGAAGAATGGAGAGCTTGTGGAAATGGTGCTGGGTTTCCCTATTTTGCATTATTAGGTTCTTGAACAGTGTTAGAGGAAGATGGAAAAGAGTTGATCTGTTTTTCATTGAAATGAGTTTCCTTAACAGGCAGGGGGTCTTGAGTGGTTTTCCCATTCCTCAAAGCAACTGCATTTGCAGTCTGGTTGTTTCTAGGATGAGGATGGGAAGCCTGACTATTATTGAAACCCGGGGGATGCTGAGGTACTGGTTGAATGGGTTGATTGGGATATCCACCTTGGAACTGATTCCGTTGATTATTCGGGTTGGGCATGAGTTGGGAAGGTAAATTCCTAGCAGGTCGATGATCAGGAGTAACCTTAACTTGGTGTTGCAAGTTGGTAATCATGTGGGTTACTTCTGTCATTTGATTCTGCATACCTTGCAGAGTTTTCATGACCTGAGTATTAATATCTTCCTGGGATGGTCCAGGTTGATATGCAGGTTGCCCATAATTCCCAAAATGATTTTGTTTAGGAAATGGAATCAGGTTCAAGTTTATCCAGGAGTGATTCGGGTTGGCCCTCCAGTTCTGATTGTAAGTGTTGGACGGGTTTCTAAATTGCTCCTGGAGAGCATACATATTTTCCATGATGGGATCAAGAATATTTTGATTCAAATAATCAAAACTCTCAGTCAATTCTTGTGGGAAATCAGCTGAAAATTGCTGACCAGCAGGTGTGGCATCAATATTGTGCAGATTTTCTCTTCGGAGAAGTTGTGGAGTGTTAGTGTGTGGAGAGTTAAAGTGTGGAGCATTAAGGTGTGGAGCTTGTTTGCTTGTGAGCTTTTCTTCCATTTTTTTCTGGTGAATTTGCATCTAGTCCAGTCGTTGAGCTAACATATATAGATCATTCTGAGTGACTAGAACAGAGGTGGATTTGGAATCAATTTCATTGACTCCGTGTCTGGGGTTTTGGGTTTTACCAAAAGTGTCCATCGAAGTCATATTAAATGAGCTTTCACTCATTTCTTCAAAGAGGAGATAGGCACTTTCGGCATCTTTATTAAGGAAATTGCCCCCATATGAGGCATCCACAAATCTCTTCAATTGATCTTCTAATCCATGATAGAAGATCTACACTAACTGCCATTGCAGAATTTCATGGTGGGGACAACTTCTTAAGAGTTCCTGGAATCTTTCCCAGGCTTCATGGAGGGGTTCACCAATTTTTTGTTGAAAGGTCGTTATGGATCTTCTTAAAGCGTTAGT
This sequence comes from Thalassia testudinum, assembly GCA_037157565.1. Taxonomy (NCBI): domain Eukaryota; kingdom Viridiplantae; phylum Streptophyta; class Magnoliopsida; order Alismatales; family Hydrocharitaceae; genus Thalassia; species Thalassia testudinum. Next base: position 83,386,306 of record JAZHRO010000077.1, read on the forward strand.
TCGACCGATTGGAAAATTTTTTTTTAGAAAAGCACTCTTTAATTGGGGCCAGGTGGTGATCGGGCACCCAACTATTCTAAACCAATGTGAAGTTTTATCTTTTAGAGAGAGATGAAAAAGTCTCATCAACCACACGTCTTCCTGCACATTGCAGGACTGAGTGGTTTGAGCGAGGACAGTTAATTCCTCAAGATGACAAAAAGGGTCCTCTCTTGGAAGACCATGAAAATGCTTGATCAGGTTTAGGATAGCTGGTTTGATCTCAAAATCCCCTTGTGGTATGACCACCCTTGGTCTTTCCTCATAGTTGGAAGGATCATTGAAATCATTAAGAGGAACGACAGGCTGCTGGCAGGGTGGTGGGTTTTGCCCTTGGTTGTCTAGGTTCGTCACAATCCTAGCCAAATTCTCTTGATTTCGTTGTAGCCAAACCAAATGGTCAACCATAAAGGCAAAGGGGTTTGTATTTTGAGTTTAGATTTGAGGGCCACCTGGCCCTGCAGGAATTTTTCATTTCTCCAAATGAGGGAGGTTAGGGATGGGGAAGTCAGCTTGTGGGTTGGCTGAAGGGTTAGAAGCGGAAGCATAATTTTTTTGTCAGTTTCCCAGGTTTTCTGTATTTTTAGAAGAGGAAGGAGAAGAAAATAAAGATTTTTTGGTGCGGGGGGCAAAATCAGATGGTCCCTCAAGATGTGATTTTTGGGACCTTCGCCCGTGCATGCACTTTTTTTGGAAGAATTGGAGGGGAGGAGAAGAGAGAGAGATGAGAGAAAGTGTGCAATTCAAACAAAAAATTCTAGACCTAACTTAATTGTGACTCCTTAAAATAACCTAAGACTTGGCCTACCTAGGAAATAAGAAATCACTAGTGAATACTTTTTCTGTCAACAAATCTAGCCAAGTTATTTAAGGGGAGGTTTGGACCCAAGCGTTTCTCAGGAAAATCCCAGGTGCTTGTACAAACCCGCTCCTGGTCGTTTGACACGGCCCCTCAGCCTAAGCACTATATATAGATGACCGAATTCATATCAACTAAAGAGAACTTAAGACCTAGATAGCAAGCCTAAGTTGATGAAACCTTAGGGGTCAAGTTGCTACAAATTTTAATTAGGTCTAGGATACTAAAGTGCACACAGAATGTGGAGGGCGTTGATTGGGTTATTGCCCTGTTATTTCAATTTTTTTTTGTGTGTGTGCATGAATTGGAAAGCTGTTCCAATTAAAAAGCAAGTTGGAACATAATTTCTTGTATTTTTATCTTTTAGGATTTGATTTAATTTAATGTGTTTTAGGGTTTCTCTTTTTAAATTTTCAAACAAGTTTGAAACTCCACAATCAAAAGAAAAATAAGTTGTATTGGTGATGATTAATTTCCTTTAATGTAGGTCTCTAAAAAGAAAGAAAGAAAACCCTAATCCAATTATCCCTAAGATAGAAAATTACTACCAATGAATTATTTTTAGGCTTTCTATATTAAGTAGTGGTCCAAACAAGTCAAACAACACCATTAATTTAAAGAAAATCAAATAAGGATTCTAGAAAAGATTTTGTTAAGATTTTAGGAATTTGTTTGATATTTGTTTTGAAATTTTATTTGTGCTGGTGTCAAAATTAAGAAATGATACCTGTAGGTACTTTGGACTTTCTGTACCACCACTAGCCTCCAAAAATTTTTATGAATTTATGTGATGTGTATAATTTTACAAGAATTCCATAAAGATAAATTTCATAAAAATTGGCTAAGTAGAAAAAATCTAAAAATTTGCAGATAGTAGAAAAATAGGAAGAATAAAAAGTGTGACCCCTATGCAATCCATGAATTTTTAAAAATTAATTACTAATTGAATTACTTTGAAATTTGGAACAATGTTCCCAACTTGATTTGGAATCTTTGTGTGAAATTTTATTATTTTAGGAAGCCTTTGTTGTTGAGAATTGATTTTTCAAGTCCAGATAGAAATCTGCACTAGAAAAATAGAACACCCGCAGTAAAGGTAGAGTGGTATTTAATGGGGCAATCAATCAAACAATGGGTTTTAAAGGTACTACTCTACCAAAATTTGATGTTTAAGATCCTGAAAGCCAAGTTTAGTGTATTTTAGTAGTCTTTTAGGCTAAGCGTGACAAGAAAGAAGAAACCAACCTAGAATCGTGGGAAGAAAAGGAACTTTGAGCTCTTGCTTACAAATTCCCGCTTTCTTCTTGTAGTTCCTGCACACACAAGAAAGAAGAGAGGCAAGGGGATGAGATCCACTTCAAGCAAGAGAAAAATAATTTGCAAAGCCATGCCTCCCCAGCAACGGCGCCAAAAAGTGATGCGGAAGATTATGCGGTTTTAAGATTAGGGTTTTACGTCGCTGCAACGTGTAAATCTGTTCGCTTTTAAAATTTGTAACCTAGATAGGGGAGTATTTAGGGTCATCCAAGGAGGCAATATTTTGTGAAATTCAAGTCTCTTGCTCGGAAATGAAACTCAACTTTCTTTTTGTTCTTTTTAAATATATAATTTTTATGGATTTTTTTTTGAAATAATGACAATATGAATTTTGGAGAGATTTGGAAACAACTAACACCTAATCCACTATACTACTACTAAGGTGACAAGTAGAGCCTCTCCCTAAGCTCACTCTAGGCACGTGGAGGCCTAGAGTAATTAGGGAGAGGGAGTGAAAGTGTTAAAACAAAAGCAATCAAATGCGACAAAATTGCAAAGAAGGCAACTCTAATAAAATGAGGAATTGTTTTGCACAAAAACCTAGTGATAACATTGCATCTTGGGGCGATAATTCTATCAATTAGGGTTTATCTTAAGAGAAAAATGCACAGATAACACATCATAAATAAGAATAGGAGCATCGCATGCATTGCACATCAAGATTGCTTATAATGCATTATTAATGACCATGTGTACAAGAACACATCAAAACAGGCCTCAGATGAGTAATCGGACCACATGGATGGATTCAGAGCAACGAACGAAGTCCAATGGACTCAAAATTGGCAAAATCTGACATCCGGAGCTCCTGCAATAAGCCTAAGAATTTTTGACCATTGATCTGATGACCAACGGCCCACAGCGCGCCACGTGGCACCCGCTCGTCTCATCCTTGCCACCAACCGCTTTTGCCTTCACCTAGAGGACGATTCTTAGCCGTCGATCTTCGATCGAACGGCTGAGAGCTGCCCACGTGCCTGCACTCTTTGCGACAATCCGCTACGGTCGATCACCTCACGCCTACGCATCCGGCTCGGGATCGAACTGTGCTGCGTGGAAATTGGAAGACGAAGGCGCGCTGCAGGAAATTGAGCCGCCCGATCAGCAGCTAATGGCGAGGATCGAGCCTCGTGGGGCAACGGATGCGCACGGACGCTCACACGTGCGATGACGCGGCAGAAGAGCGCACCTCAACAGCAATCCGCGAGTGCACCCTTCGCAAGATCTTCGATCGGACAGCTTACAACGCGCGTGCGCGGATCGCCACAAAGGAAGCACAGGGCGCGCTGGCGATCGGCGGGCGAAGGGGGCTACATTGATGGATTTGGTATGGGTTTAGCGACATCTCGAACATCGCTAAAGCCCATACTTAAATTAGAAAACCTTTTTGCCTATATAAACTCCATCTAACCACCCATGGAAGGGCATTCAATTCACTTGCAAGTGCTCTACCCCACTCTTAGCCACCATTAGCTCTTTTTGTAATCGCTAGAGCCGATGAGCCACCGACGGAGCCCCTCTCCACTGCCGTGGCTTCCTCGCCGTCTTCTCTCTCTCTTTCCCTTTTTATCTTAAGCTTTCCTTGTGTTTAAGCATTTATCTAGTGTTCTAATTGTAAAACTAAAGTTTCATGTCAAATGAAGTTGTTTCCTATCTAGTTATTTGCCCTCTTTTATGTTTAAGTTGCATGTTGTGAATGAAGAATTCTAACCCTATTCTCTCTCTCTCTCTTTTTCTCTCCTCTCTCTCTTACTCACTTTTCACACACGTCTTTTCGCAAGCAAAAACCCGTTATTTCCGTGACATTAAGTGATAAGAAAAATCTAGCTTTCACGCCTCCCTAAGATCGACACTCGGACTCACGTCATTTCTTCATTTAAAACTTACGTTGCGAGCGCAAGCTACAATGACTCTTTTAAACATACGCATCTTCCGCACGTCAGTTTTTGGTGCCGTTGCAGGGAACATCTTTTCCCTATTTGGAATACCAAAGGCCATGATCAGTGATGGTGGAAGTCATTTTATTCACTCCCAATTTCGTGCCCTACTTAGAAAATACGGGGTTAACCACCGCATCGCTACCCCATATCATCCGCAAACAAATGGGCAAACTGAGGTCTCAAATAGACAAATCAAGAACATTCTACAGAAGACTGTGAAACCTGACAAGAAGGATTGGTCCGCACGATTGGATGATGCCCTGTAGGCATATTGGACTGCTTTCAAGACCCCGATCGACATGTCGCCTTATCGCCTGGTCTTTGGCAAAGCTTGCCACCTTCCTATCGAGTTGGAGCACTGGGTTTACTGGGCCATCAAACAGTGTAATATGGATTCCTAGTTAGCTGGTGTGTAGAGGATGCTCCAACTCTCTGAGCTTGAAGAAATTCGTCGGGACACCTTTGAGAACAGTCGGCTGTATAAGGAGAAAATGAAAGCCATCCACAACCGACTCATCCATAGAAAGACCTTTGAGCCTAACCAACAAGTTTTCCTTTTTGATGCCCATTTGAAACTCTTTCCAGAGAAGCTCAGGTCTAAGTGGACAGGACCAATTAGGGTGGTCATGCCCCACTGCAATGGGGCAGTTGAAATCGCTGACCCGAATATTGGCCACACTTTCACAGTCAATGGCCAGAGATTGAAACACATCCTAGCCCAGGTTCCCTCAAAGGAGATTGTCACCCTCATTGAGGGATGACACGAAGCACCACTCAGCTGGAGGCGTTAAACTCAGCACTTCCTGGGAGGCAACCCAAAAGATTCTGACTGATCAGGTATTCTACGTAACTCAGGTAATATCTTTTTGAACCCCTGTTGCATCCATGTATGTGTCAATGAGGACATTGTCCAACTTAAGCATGGGGGGTGGTAAATTACATGATTCTAAGCTCATTTAATCAGTCTGAATAGAATAAAATAAAAAAAATTGAATTTAGGAAGAAAAACTTAGGCATTAGAAATTTGTCAATAGTGGGAAATAATACGGAAAAGAACTTGAACACTTATACTTTTCAGGCCTTCAGGCTTAATCAGCCCTGGTGTCCATTAAAATATGGATTTAGCTTCGAATCCTTGCAACCTTAAGCTATTCTAATCACCTACTAAATAAGGTGATAAGTATATGACTTATCAACTCACCTTCTAACTCAGAAGGACTTTCAGTTTAAGCATCTGCACACATTTTTGCATAGACTCACTCCTCGAAGATTCTGACAGAAATGGGATAGCTAATGAACTCTCTAGGGTGGTATGGCTGGCAAGTTGTCGTGGGTAACAGCCCATTGGTAGGTTGTCCAGAGCCCAGCCATGGGACCACCTCCTCTTTATTGCCTTTAGGTAAATTTGAGATCAGGGAAGCCACCTACCAAATAAATAAATAAAAAAAAAAGAAGAAGAAGAAAAAAGAGAACAAAATAAACCACACTTCACCGCACGAGTATGGCTGACAAGTGATCATGGGTAACAGCCCATTGGTCAGTTGTTCAGAGCCCAACTTAGTAAATGCACAAAAAGAACCAAAACACTTAAGGAAGAAGCGGGGAAGTAGAGCAAGCCGGGGAGACATACACTGGAAAAATCCTTGTGTTGACCCTAATTAAAACAAACATAGGGAGAAAGCTACCGATCGAACAAATATACCTTCAGGAAAAACACTTCCTTTTTCGGTCACCTAGGAGAGTAGAAACCTGAAGTCTGTCTAAATTACCATTGAGTGAGTCTATCACGATCTTCACACCAAGATGCTTAGCACCTAGAGTTTTGTCTGAGTTTTGGGTGGGTTGGGTAGCCGTAAAAAGTTACCAACACACTCTTAACTCCAAAAATCTAAAAATAAGAAATATATATATATATACATGCATTAACGCAAGGATTTAGGCGATTCATATTTTGGCAGACACTCGGGCACTGCTTAGTCTTTGTAGATTAAGATCTTAGTATATTTCCCCCTATTGACAAGTGACGAAGTGTCCAAGTAATTACTTCTTAAATTATGATTAGAAATAAAGGCTGGAATAAACCTTGCTAAGGACTAGCAAGGAGTAAGCATGGGGGTATGATAACATTGCATCTTGGAGCGATAATTATGTAAATTGGGGTTTATCTTAAGAGCAAAATGCACAGATAACACATCATAAATAAGAATAGGAGCATCGAATGCATTGCACATCAAGATTGCATATAATGCATTATTAATGGCCATGTGTACAAGAACACGTCAAAACAGGTCTCAGATGAGCAATTGGACCACACGGATGAATTTAGAGCGACGAACGGAATCCAACGGACTCGAAATTGGCCAAATCCAACATCCGGAGCTGTTGCAATAAGGCCAAGAATTTATGACCATTGATCATTCTGACGTTGATCTGATGATCAACGGCCCACAACGCGCCACGTGGCGCCCGCTAATCGCATCCTCGCTACCGACCACTTTTGCCTTCACCCAGAGGATGATTTTCAGTCGACGATCTTCGATCGAACGCCTGAGCGCCCGCACTCTTCGCGACAATCTACTGCGACAATGTAGCGGTCTACCGCCTCACGCTTGCGCATCCGACGTGGGATCGAACCACACTGTGTGGAAATTGGAAGGCGAAGGTACGCTACGGGAAATTGAGCCTCCCGATCAGCAACAAATGGCGAGGATTGAGCCGCGCGGTGCAACGGATGCACGCGAACGCTCATGTGCGCGATGACGTGGCAGAAGAGCGGGCCTCAACAGCAATCTGCGAGCGTGCCCTTCGCAAGATCTCAGCCGTCCGATCCTCGATCGGACAACTTACAACGTGCGTGCGCGGATCACCACAAAGGAAGCACAGGGTGCACTGGCAACTGGCGGGTGAAGGGGGCTACACCGACGGATTTGGTATGGGTTTAGCGATGTCCCGGACGTCGCTAAAGCCCATACTTAAATTAGAAAACCCTTTTTCCTATATAAACTCCATCCAACCACCCATGGAAGGGCATTCAATTCACTTGCAAGTGCTCTACCCCACTCCTAGCCACCATTAGCTCTCTTTGTAATCGCTGGAACCGACGAGCTGCGGATGGAGCCCCTCTCCACCGCCGTGGCTGCCTCACCGTCTTCTCTCTCTTTCTATTTTTATCTTAAGCTTTACTTTACTTGTGTTTAAGCATTTATCTAGTGTTGTAATTGTAAAATTAAAGTTGCATGTCAAATGAAGTTGTTTCCTATCTAGTTATTTACCCTCTTTTATGTTTAAGTTGCATGTTGTGAATGAAAAATTCTAACCCTATTCTCTCTCTCTCTCTTTCTCTCCTTCTCTCTCTCTTACTCGCTTTTCACCCACGTCTTTTCGCAAGCAAAACTCGTTATTTCAGTGACATTAAGTGACAAGAAAAATCTAGTTTTCACGCCTCCCTGAGATTGACACTCGGACTCACGTCCATTTCTTCATTTAAAATCGATGTTATGAGCGCAAGCTATAATGACTCTTTTAAACATACGCGTCTTCCGCATGTCACCTAGCAGAGGAATGCTTCAACTACTAGAATTAAAAGTGAAAAAATAAAAAAAAAATAGTTATCCTCTAAAATGATGGTGAAGATGGCAAGTCTCTTACTCCAATTGCAGCTGTTCCCGCAATCAAAAAGAGCTCCTTCTTCTTGCAAAGCTTCTCCAAGTTGATGAACTCCTCCTAGAAAGCCCAAGGGGGGGGAGTGCTTGACTCCTCCAAGGTGGATGGAATTCCACCTTCAAAGGCTTCTCCAAAGGTGGCGTGGACCACCTTTGACTTCTCCTCCAAGGGTGGTAGTGTACCACCCTCAAATCCTCCACTTCCTAGGGTAGGCGTGTACCCTAGGTTGTCCTCCAATGCCTGGCTTCCTTCCTTGGCTCGTGTGGGCATAAGAGAGAAGAGAAGAGGGGAAGGCACCAAGGGGACAGAGTATCCCCTTAATCTTCTTCTTCTTCATCTCTTAACCTTCTATGCAAGTGGAAATATAGGTAGAAAAATTGTATCCAAGGGTGATTTTTTTTTGGTGGAATATGATGGGTATTTATAGAGGTGGAGAGGGGGGTAGTAAGCGTGGGTTAGGTGGATGGATAGGATGTGTTTAGGTGGTGGTTATGGGTAGTTGGGTTGATCTTAGGGCTAAGGTTAGTTGGTGCCAGATGAAGGGTTGGGAGGGGGTAGTTATGGTAATGTTGGTGGCTTTTGGTGGTGAAGAGACACCACAAATTGGTGCCAACTTGGGTGTCTTCTAGAAGGTTATTTTTGGCACCAAGTTAGGAAAGGTTTAGGTGTTAGATGGATGGTAGGGATGAAAGGAGGGTTGGCGCCAAAAACTAAGGCAATTGGAGGTTGTTTTTGGAGCCATTTTCATGGTGTCTTTTGGTGAAGGTGTGGGTTGAAGAGGTGTGTCATGTTGGCACCAAGTTGAGGTGGAGTAGGGTAGCTTAGGTGGACACTTAGGTGGGCTTACTTGGTGGAGCTAGTTAGGGTTAAGTTGTAGGTGGTGGATGGCCAAGGAAGCTGGAGTTTAGCTAAGCTAAGCCAGCTTAGCTAAACTCCAGCTTCCTTGGCCATCCACCACCTACAACTAGCTTAGCTAGTAATAAAGTAGAGGAGTAGGTAATGTGAGCTAGGGTTTGAAGAGAGGAGCTGAGGAGGAGAAGTCTGGAGCTTGAATTGGAGCTGGCAACAGCTGAGGAGGGGCATGGAGCTACTCTAGCTGGCTTAGCTTGCTAGTTCTTTGCTAGTTGCTAAGCCAAGCTGAAGTGAGTTGGCTTCTACCATAATGAGCTGAGGTGAGCTGGGTCTGGTTCTCCTAGGGAGGATTAAGTTGGTTGAGGTAGCTAAGGTAGCTTAGCTAAACTAAGTTGAGCTAAGCTGAGTCCCTGGGAACTGAACTTGAGCTTCCTAAGCTAAAATGAAGTCATCTTCATCTGGCTGGAGTTGGGTGGAGCTGGATGTTGTTGGACCTGAGATGGGGTGAACTCCATTCAACTCAGCTGAGCTAGCTAGAGCTCCCTGTGAACTAATGGGAGCTGAGATGGGCTAGACTCAGTTAAGTTGAGCTGGATCTGAGCTGACTTGAGCTAGGGTTATCTAAGATGAGCTCTCTTGAGCTGCCATTCAGCTGAGATGAGTTGAATGGAGCTAGGATGAGCTAACCCTGGTTCAGGTGAGCTGAATTCCAACTATAGTGGGCTGGATCAAGCTGAGTTCAAACTGGTGAGAGCTTCTCCTTCACCAGTTGCCTTCCTGAGTGCTAGGGTTCTAGGGATCTGGCAATTTGTATATCCCTAACACTCACAAATATACTTTAAAAAGACAACAAAAAGTGCAATGCATTCCAAACCTAATTAATGCTTAAATGCAGCCCAAAAACCCATTTACGGAGCAAAATCCTAAGAGCTAGGCTTGTTTTAATGCATAAGAATAATGATAAACTGGCATTTATCATGCCTTCTCTGAAGCTTAAGGAGAAGAAGAAGAAGAGAGAAATAGAGGAAAGAAGAGAAGTGGAAGGGTGCACTTAAGAGTTTCATTGGCTGATTTCTGAAGGGAGTGCACTGTGCACTCATCCTACGTGGCGTTTAATTGCTTAGTACTATTGAGATATTTGATATAATTGTGAGGGGTAATTGGTGATTCAAATCACCATTTTATCCCATTCTTTTTTCTTTATTGACATCTGTTTTCATTTATATATCATTCTTGTTTGATGTTCTATTATAAATTGCTTCTATGGTTCTTGAATTGCAATTTTGAGATTCATATTTGCCACTTGCTCCCTGTGTTCGACCTCGGACATCATTTCTGATATTCGAGTAATAAATTCTATTTGTTTTTTGCTCTGATTCAACCTATACTACAACGCATTGATTTTAAAACCCAATTCAGAGTGGATAACATTTTGGTGCCATTGCCGGGGAGCAACGTGCAATTTGATCTCTTTATTGCACTATCTGATTTGGTACTAACTTGCTCTATCTCTTTTTACTATGATTTATTTCAGGGATTCATTAGAGGAGGATTAGCCGCACATCAGCCACTCCAGGGGCAGGTAAACTCCATCCACCCTCTTCTAAGGCCCTGATTCTGAAAAAGGTAAAAAAGGGAAAAAATCAATTAGGGCTACTTGCATTCTATTCTTAGACAAATCATCAAGTTGCCTGATTTGATACATTTTATTTAGAAAACATCCAAACCCTAATTTGTGCCCCTACTTAGATTTTTAAGGTTTCTAGGGTTATCACTTGCTTGCTTGAGCCCTAGGTACCACATTTAGACAAATTAAAATTGGACCAATCAGAGCCAATTAGGATTTCCAGTTTAGGGTTTTAGAGACACACTTGCTTAATCAAGAATTAACCTTCCCAAACAATGTGTGCTTAAGCCTTGATTGAATTGATCTATTCAAGCAAACCCTAAAATCAGGCTCTTAATCTCATTTAAACACTAAAAGTGGGACCTAAATTTCTGAAAGGACAAAACAGCTGAAGTTGACCCACCTTGTTGGGTTAACCAATCTTTAAATTAGGTCACTTTGCACAAAAACATCTTAAAATTCAAGTGAAATCATAAGCACCTTTGCTCTTAACTTAAAACTGGTAGACTTAAGAGGTCAAGTCCCCATTATGGTCTACCTGGATCCTCAATGACAAGAGAGGTCGGGTGGGGGAAACCCTATAACTTGTGGGGGCACTCTACTATGTAGGGGTCTTCGAGGGACTCTCCCTCTCTAGCTGCCCAGGTAATTCTCAGGTGGACGGCTTTTTGACTAAGGGGTATCATCTGCCCTGAACCTATATAGTCATCCAAAATTTTTGGGTGCCATTATTGGGTCCATCACATTCTATCCCTCATCTACTCCATCGGTGCATGTTCAGGAGGAGGTCTTTAAGACCATCTCTGAAGTCTCCATTAACTATTCATTCTTGTCGAGGCCAAGCCTCGACCTCCCTGTTTTTGCAACAACCCAACCAAATCGATATCTCTTCTAATTCATCTGAACCTAGCTCTCCATCCGTCATCATGGAGCAACCAGTAGAAGAAACAATCTTGAGAATCAGCTTCAGCGGCTTAATGATCTATTCCAAGCCTTTGTAAACCCACCGCAGCGTCCTATTGATCGCGAGGTTTTTCTCTTTGCAAATGATGTCAGAAAAATATGTCGTCGCAATATGTAATGTGGTAGAAAAAAACCTCGATCAAAGTTACTAAAATATTGAAATCATACCACACTTTAGGTCGTATCCACAGGGAGACATAGAACCAATAAGATCACCAATAATCATGTTCAAGAAAAATAAATTGCCATTGATATCCATGCATCATGAGAGGAAAGAAAACAAAATACATTAACTAGTAATTCCAATCCTTCAATATTGTCACAAATAACCAAGAACAGAAGGGCTTCCCACAAATTTACCATAATAAAATAACCAATATCAAAATCCCATTCTTTGGCAATGGCAATCAATGTAATTTTTAATGGAGTCAAAAATAGAGGATTGGCTACCGACGCACACACGTGGAGGAGGAGAGGACAGTCGGGCTTGCCGTGCTCGGAGGAGGTCGAGGATGCGGAGAGGAATCCGATGGCAGTGGTTGCACGACAAACGGCAGACGGCGGCGGTCGAACGACGGGAAGATGCTCGCCGACGATGGGTTGGGCACGCATGTACGTGGACTGTCGTTGGCGGTTCTGAGGGCATGGCTGTGCTCGAGAAGGTGAGGCGAGCTCGATGGAGTCAATGGTGCAGAGTTTCATAGCCGGAGGTGGCGGCTGCAAGTGGAGGAAGCTGACGGGTGTTGGGTTCTTCTCTGTTGGTTGATGGAGAAGACGATGAAGGAGAGGAGGGGGTGCGATTGTTCTGTCTGCGCAGGGCTGGCCATGAGGAGGAAGGCTACAGGGCAGGCGCGTGAGGGCCTGCACATGCGAGGGAAGGCTGCGTTGTTGGTGGTGCTGCGCCTGTTGCGCACATTAGTGGCTGCATGTGGTAGAAGCCGAGGAGAGCGATGAGTGGTCGGCGCGGTGGGGGAAAGGCACATGGTTGCAGTGCAGAGGACGTGGCGTCGAGGAGCACACTGTCACCACGCTCATCGAGAGGAAGTACGTTACGGTTGGAGGGCTCGTAGTGGCGGAGTCTTAGGCACGTGGTAGAGGTTGCTGGACTGCGGTCGTGGGGAACTTGCTGTTGTGGCAAGGGAGAAGTCGTGGTGTCGACGATGGAGGCTCACGATGGCAGAGAAGGCACACGGTGGCTGCTTGCAGGGAGGAGAGGTGGAGAAGGAGAGGTTCTTCCCTGTGGAGGGGAGATGGGCTTCCTACGCCTTTTTTTTGCTTGTTATATAAAGAAAATGACAGAGAGAATTAGAGAGGGAGTCAGAGAAGGAAAGAGTCAAAGAGAGAAGGAGAGTATTTTATGTTACCAAATAGAGAGGAGAGAATTGAGGGAGAGAGAGATTCGTGAGAGAGATATTTAAGTAAAAATAAATAAGGGAATGTGATTGAATAATTAAGAGACATATGAGGATGTCTTTAAAATTTATTCTCTTACTATATTTTGCTAAGACAAAATCCCACATATCTCAAATCGAGCTTTGATGTGATGTCCTTGCCTTTTAAAGTGAATAAATAATCCTCCTATATAAAGATTAATGCAATTAATACATGAAATGATAAATCTAAAACTCACATCATTTTATCAATACTAAACATGCTTTAGATTAAATTCTCATCCCAATAATACTGTACTTAAGCACGAAATTAGTCCACTAAAATGGACTTATCACCTATGATGCGAGATCATTACAATCCCGTTGCGGTGGCGATTGAACCTCGAGTCCAAATCCCCACTAGAGGTCCTGATACTGAACTCAAGCCCAACATGATTCATGCTATCCCCAAATTCCATGGGCGTAATTCTGAGGACCCTTTCAAGCATATCAAGCAACTCAAGCATTTAGCCCAGACCTTTGGGTCAAAAGCTCAAAATCGGGATATCTTACTCATGAAAATGTTCTTCTTCTCTCTTATGGACGAGGCTGCTCACTAGTACCAAACCCTAACGCGTCTAATCAGCACCTGGGTGGAACTACAATCTGAGTTTCTGAAAAAGTTCTTCCTTGTTGGTTGGACAAATGCTCTACGGTACCAGATCTCGCATTTCACGCAGCAAGTAAGAGAACCACTTCACGAGGCATGGGATCGTTTTCTAGATCTCATGTGAAAGTGCCCCCACCATAGAGTTCCTAAATGGGAACAAGTCCAGTCTTTTTACCAGGGACTCTGTAAGGATATTCGATTATTCATCAATGTGACCTGTGGAGGAAACATTATGGGTCAACACGAAGACACCATGTGGGAGATTCTGGAGAACATGTGCAAGAACTCCATCAATAATGAATCCATGGGCATGTTCGATTGGACGAATGCCTGTGCATTGCCGAATCCAAGGGGAGCACATGAGATGTAGGGCCTGTCCTCTTTCGTTGACTTGGAACTGGTGGCCAGTCACCTGGACAAGGTCTCTATTATTGAGAAGAAGATGGATGAGCTAACTTGACACTTGCAGTGAGCCACCTCTGCGCAAAACCCTTTTGCACAACCACCTTTGGCAGAAAGGCTGAGCATAACATCTACCATCGATCTTCTCAAGGGATGGACCCATATCCACCCTTGTCTGATTCTGGGTTCGGAGGAAACTCTGGACCCGCCTATTCTAGTTGGGGGAACTCTGAACCTTCATAGTTTGACTTTTTTGAGTCTCCTCAGACCTGTGAGGACCTCAATGCCATCCAAAATGATCCATTCTCAAACACCTACAACTCTGTATGGCGTAATCATCCTAATTTCACGTGGTCAGGGAACAATCAAAATCAAAGACCTCAATATTAGCCCCGACCACAAGCTTCTCATCCATATCAACCACCTCAGCCTCAGCCCAACCCAACTTATCAATCCGGGCTGACTCACGAAGATCAGATGACTCTTATCCTTCAGACTCTGGCTGGCATTCAGAAAATGAATGCGGCTATGCAAAAATAGCACAAAGACGAGATCGCAGAGGTTCACAATCAACTCTCTCAGATGGCAAATCCTTACCATCCTGGTGCACTTCCTAGCCTCTTCCAAACCAGAATAACATGCTAAACGAGAGGCACGTTATGAACCCAAATCAAGGCCAAGCTCACTTTGTTTATCAGGCCCCTTCTGCTCCATCATTGATTGCGCAGCAATCATAGGTCTTAATTGACCTAGATTAGGCTAGAACTTAGCATAAGTTAGGGAAATTCAAGCACGCATAAGCATTATCTACATCTTTACTGCTTTACTTTAGCTATGCATAAAATAATGTTATAATATGCTGATTAAGTATATTATGTCGATTGCAGGCAATAAGCAGATCTGGAGCTGGATCTGAAATAACGGGAGTTGTAGTAGAGCTGGAGCAGAAGGCTTAGTTTAGATATAGGAACAATAATGTAAGGGGATTAAAATTTTGCTATTCTATTAAGTAGGAATAAAGCAGTAAAATGTGAAGAGCTTAGGTCCATCTTAGCCCTAAGATAGCCTAGAGACCTCCCCAAGCCTTAGCCACCCTTAGATTAGGTCACAACACCTTAGGAAGCCCTAAAATCCTAGTTCCAACCCTTATATGGACTAGACATCCTATAACTTATCTGGATGTCCAGATAAGTTATAGGATGTCTAGGACCCTTAGCCGTCTCCCGCACACCTCAAACCCACTTCTGCAGTGTTATTGGACGTCTGGACACTTTGTCTGACGTCCAATTTCTGCAGAATACCCAAAATAGTACCCAAAATCCCTCCTAACTCTGATTGGACGTCCAGACAACAAGTCTGGACTTCTGATTTTTTAGTACAAGATGTATGACACTATTATTAGACATCTGATATTGCTCTCCAGTTCTTGTTTTGAGATTCAAGCCTTGATCTTGGATCTCTAGGTCCCTAAACCCAATTCCAACCCCATAAGAACCTAAATTAAGGTGCCCTAACCCTCGTACATCACCTCTATACCTCCCTAAGGACCTAATTAGGTCCTCACTAAACCTAATTGACTTGGATCTTAGTCAATTCCATCAGCCATTCAATTGGACTCATTGAGTCCAATTGAGCCCTGATCTCAGCACACACTGTCCAATTGGACTCAGTGAGAGTCCAATTGACCTAGACCTGACTTAATTGAGTTCTTTTACTCTCAATTAAGTTTTCACACACCCAATTAAACTTGTATTAAGTTTAATTGCACTTTACCTTAGTGAATTAGGGTTTATAACCCTAATTTGAGACATACCTTGACCTAAACCCACTAAAACCTAACCTAATCAACCTAGCCAACTAAGTTTCGACCCACACACACCCACACACACCATCCACATGAAAATACCTAGCCTGGAGTTCTCTAGAACTCTCTACCTTGTGTGGTTGCCTTGGTTGCCAAAATTAGCAACCAAGAGGCATTCAATTTTTAGATCCACATTTGGTGGATCTAAAAACCACCATCCATCCTTTCTCTCTCACTCTCCAATGAGCTCACACCATAGGCACTCTAGAGAATTTCATAATTCTCTAGAGATCTTCCCTTAGGTCTATAAAAAGACCTAAGGGGTGGCCATTTGCACCCATTCACATCCCTTGGCTTTCATTGGCATCACTCACTTCATTGGCTCCATTCATGCCCACCTTCACTTAGCTAGCTACTCCACCTCCACGAGCTCACCACCACCATGGAGGACATCATGCCAGGATGCTAGATCAACCCTACCTCTCTCCAAGGGTCGGCCTAAGCTACATTGGCTACCCCTCATTCTTCTCCCAACCACTCCAAGGCCATCGGGGACCACCCCTGAATGCCCTCTATTCTTCTAGATTTAATTCATGCTCTTTATAATTTTATTGCTTTCATTTACTGCTTAGTAGTGTAGTCTTACTTCTCCCCCAATGATGCATGCGAAATCCCCCCATCAATTCTTGTATGCGATCATTTTCTGGTAGCTAGGTTTAATTTTCAAGCATTTATGTATAAGCTTTCCTCTAGATTCCTTGTGTAAAAAACTCCCCAATGAATGAATGAAAATGAATTTATATATATATATATATGTATCTCTTTATGTGTTTGAAGTCACCGCGAGCTTAATAACTATCATATTTGCGTGATTTAAGTGCCTGCTCTTTAACTGTCTAACCATTACGCACCAGCTTGTCGTTTCTTGAGGATATTGAAAATCTAACAATAGATGCTTTCTCCATAACTAGTCACCACCTCACTAGAATCGTGCGCATAGAAACTCACACGTTCACTTTCATAATTTACTTGACGCATGCGCATGTGATCCAAGTTAATAACAGAAGCGGTGAAGTCTTAGTTAGGAGATTGGAAACCGACGTGCATCTTTAAATGAAGTAGAGTAGTAAAAAGATCGATTTCAAAAGTGAAAACAATGCCTTCCAAAGACGAACGACCGGGACTCAAGTCATAATTTTTGTAAAACAATATCTTTGTTGGATCGTACTTCGCGATAATACTACGACACTTATTTCTATCAAATACGCGATCTATGATTCCCGACAATCACCTGATGGGATGGAGGCTTCAACATCATACGTGGGTTATCAGCAGCAATCACCTCTTTTTCCCACACCAACCTAGCACCAGGCAGGACTAAATTCTATTACTACCCGTAGTGGCAAAGAAACACAGGACCCACCTTATCCAAGCCACTTTCATCCTGGTAATGCAACCCCAAACCCTAGGATAGTCATCCAGGATACCCCTATCCCAGATCAAGATCCTAGACCCATTCTAGAGGAACCCACAAAGGTTCCATTTTTGGAGGCCTTGACCAAAGGAAAAAGGAAACCCCAACCCGTGGCACTTGAGGAGGACCTGCTCAAGCTCTTTGAGCAGGTCCAAATAAACATCCCCTTGATGGATGCAATATGCCATGTATCGGCTTACGTGCGATTCCTAAAACACTTATGTACACCCAAGCGTAAGCCGCAAACCAAAGGCGGGAACCCGATTGTACTATCGGAGCAAGCCAGCTCCATCATCTTAAGCAAGCTCTCGCCTAAGCCAAAGGACCTTGGTACCCCTCTAATTTCATGCAAGATCGGTGATTTAGAATTTGACAAAGCCCTTTTGGACCTGAGAGCTTCCATCAATTTGATACCCACATCCCTACTAGGCCACTTTGAGGAATCTGAACTTAAACCAACAAAGATGACTTTTCAGTTAGCTGATCGATCTATTAAGTCACCAAAAGGAGTACTCGAGGATGTCATATTTAGGGTACATGATTTCTACTTCCCAGTAGATTTCATAGTCTTAGATATGGATGCTCCTGAGAACTTGAAGAATACATCGATCATATTAGAAAGACCATTTTTGGCCACAGCTAGGGCCAATATTAATTGTGAGGAGGGCCAAATTGAATTAAAATTTGGGAGTGAGACACTTAAGATCGACATATTTAAGGCCCAACAAGGAATTAATTGCGGGGTCATTGAGCAAATTTGCGATATCAAGGCCATGGTTGACAACCCATGTATCGATGAAAACCCGATTATTCTTGATCAACCACCAGAAGATCAAAACTCGCAATTTGAGGAGCTTGAACCTAACCTAGACACCCATAGCTCCTTCCTTTGCTCCCGACACTCACCCTGAGCCACCTGGTGCTGCTGATAACCCAGTTATGCAATTAAAGCCTCTTCCCGATCATCTGAAATACGTCTTTTTGGGTTCCACTCAGACGTTTCCTATGATTATCAACTCCCGACTCACATCTGATCAGGAAACACACTTGATTACTATCCTTCAGCAGCATCGGAGAGCCATTGGATGGACTCTCAATGATCTGACTGGCACCAGCCCCTCATACTGCACACATCACATCTATACTGAAGAGGGCTCACGACCATTCCATGAAATGTAGAGATGCCTAAATCCAAACCTGCAGGATGTCATGAAAAAGGAGATCATCAAGTGGTTAGATGCAGGGATCATCTACCCGATCTCCGATAGTCAGTGGGTGAGTCTGTTTGCGCGGCTAGATCGTGTTTTAACAGATATCTCGTTGTAATATAGATGAACTCTCCACGAAAACAAATAGAAATTTATAACTCAAAAATCAAAGTATCCGAGGTCGAACACAGGGAGCAATTTGAGTATTCCAAAACTAGAGAACACAACTTTTAATAAAAAGTAATGACTAGTTCAATAGAAATGACAGGATAATGTTATGGAGAAAATGCTCAAAAAGAATTGGACGTCTGATATTGCATCAGACGTCTTAAAATTGGCCTTCAAAATCTTCTCTTCTGTCTTTGCTTTGCTCTACTGCGGCTATGGTTTCTTGTTTCTCCTTTTCTTTTTCTTCCTTAGCCTCTCTTACTCCTTTTCTTTTTCCTTTGCTTTCTCTCTTCTTGATTCTCTTCCTGCAGCTAAGTCCTAGCGTTGTCTCCTCTTTAGTTGCCTTCTTCTTTTTCTTCCTCTTCTTTCTTTTCTTTCTTGCTTCTCCTCTTTATCTACCTCACCTCTGCTACAGTGTGTCGTTCTTCTTCTCCTTCTCTTGCGACAGCTAAGTCTTGCTTCCTTCTCTTGCTGGGCTTCTTCCTTCCTTAGCGTCCTCTTCCTACACAAGCACCATGCAACAAAACCTTTTCCCCTACCACCGACTTCTCGTCGGAGAAGGAAGCTAGTTGGAGATCCAAATCTCTCATGCATTCGCACGAGAGATTGGATGGAAATCAAATATTGTAATTAAGCTCAGATGGAAGGGGATTCCTCAGAGAATCTCCCTTCCAAATCTGGGAGATCTCTGAGGAATCAGGGAGTATACCCCCTGCGTTCCTCGCCGGTGAAGGATTCCTCCCCATTAATGGTGGAGGGACCTTTTTGTAAGAGTGGCGAGGAAGTTAGGGGGTTTGTGTAATGGTTTTCAAAAGATAGGGGCCAAAATGTAATTGGGTGTACTAATTTGCAAAGTAGGTCAAGATGACCTCTCATTAGGTCCAAATTTTGGTAAAAACCTAATTTTGACCTAAGGAATCTAATGGTGAAGTTTTATTTTATGTTTGACCACGTTTGATTAGAATTTTTGCAGAAAAACCCAAATTAGGTCAATTAATGAGCTAGGACCCTAATCTAGGTCAAAATAGGTTCCAAAGGTCAAATTGAAGGTTCTAAACCCTAGTGGATATTTTTCCATGAATTTTAGAGGGTTTATTTTATTTTTATCCTAACCAGAACCCTGTTGAATTAAGCGGGTCTATTTTAGGGTTACCAGATGTTATTTAATTCCTGGATTGCATATGAACCTATTTTTGATTGAACCAACCCACTTTTTATCTTATTCAGATCATTTGACCTATGTTTTGCCTCTGAGAAATCTTGTTTATGTACTGCAATGGTAAAATTACATTTTTAACCTTTATTTCATGTCTTCTTCTCAGAACACTTATTCCTTGAATTAGGCCCTTCTCTAGGTTATGTAGGAGCTTTAATTCTCTTTCTTAGGTAAAGATGAGCTAGTTAGGGCACATGATGAGGCTCTCATCATACCCCCATGTCTAGCTTATGCTAGTCCCTTAGCAAAATTTTAAGGTTTTAACTTCTGTTCTAGACCCTAAGTGTCTATCATCAGTTATGATAAGTGCTTTTCTTTTTCTTTTGTGATTAGGTTAGAATGCCGACAATAGGCCTAGAGGTACTCAAGTACCAACTAAAATCCAGACCTAACCCACTTTAGCCTCAGTCTTCTGCAAAGGTTTTTAAGGCCCGCAGAAACTATCCTAGGGTTTGTTGGACTCCGCGATTAAAGCACCCGTGCTTGAGACATTTTTAGCCTAGGTTCAGTTTGTAGTGCATTTTTTGTAAGAGAGAGACAGAAGATTTATTTGTTTGGAGAGTTTTCTCTCTCTTTTCTTTTTATTTCTAGCTTCGGATTGGCTTCTCAACACGGTCTATATCGGATTCCTTGTCCTCAACATCAATCCTCAAGGGTCCCTGGCAATCGATGCTTTGAGATAGCACCGCCCATGGCAACCCCCAGAACCCTGGCTTTCGAGATTTCGAGATAATCTCGCCCATGGCGTTCCGTGGCCGAATTCAGACCCTGGCGAACAACATTTCATGATAATGTCGCCCATGATATCTGAACTAGCAGAGTGTTTACATGCCCCCGGTAGGATATTTAAATATCCTAAGAGACAAGCACCGAGGAGATGATATGTTGTTACGCATCTTCGAGGGGAATTTCCCACCTCTCCGCTTCAGGAACTCGTCCAAATCAACTTGTGTTGATTGGCCGCTCCTAATCTAGGTGACTTTTTCAGAACATTGAAACACTTTTTTGCGTGATTTTGATATTTATGCGCACTGAACCCGACTGTGTGTGAATTGGGTGCTTACGTTACCGAATCTCGCAAATCGAAGGTCAATTAACGAGGCTGAATACTTCCTAAACCTTAGACTTAATACTTAAGCTTCGCATTTTCCCCAACCTCTTGAGGATTATCCAGATCTTAGCGGATACGTGAATTTTTAAGCTAAAGAATCTAGCCTAAAAGGCCTAAGATCAGCATTCCTGCTAATCTCTTTTTATGTCTCCTTAGCACTTTTCTTTTATTTTTCTCTTTTCTTGATCTGGTCTAGAACTTCAGTTAATCCCTTAATCTTTTACTAATGACCACCTTTTTTTTTTCATTTTGTGCTCCATTTTTGCCATTTTGCTATTTTCCTCCTCTCATTTTGTATAGCCCAAAAAAAATTATCTCTCCCCCTCCCCATTTCTTTTTTTTTTCTTTTCCAAGATTTTTTTCTTTGTTGAAACCATTTCTTGATATGAATTTTCCTGACATTTTGCACTTTCATACACCCCCATGCCTAAGATTTGCAATGTCCCCATTGTAAATTAGGTGGGTTCGATTTCAGCTTAGTTCATGCATTAGGACAGGTGTTGGGTGGGCGAACGGGTCGAAGTGGTTGTTGCGAACGATTTCTAATCTCGAGTAGGGGTACCTGAGGTGGAGTTGACTGTTCTAATGGATGAACCCTAAAGTGTAATATGAATTCCGCGTAGAAGTGTCAGAAAAGGTTTTGAGTTTTTCAAAGAATGATTGGTTGCCTCCCGTTAAGCGCTGAGTTTTACGCCACCGGCTGGGCGCAATGAGCTCAAAGAGAATGGAGGGTAAAGGATGACTCAGCCAAATTTGTATCTGTCATGTCAATGAACGGTTTGAGTCTCTAACCGTTCACAACAAAGGGTTTAGAATCGTGGCTGAGTGGGCTGATTTCAATGGCTCCATTTTCAAAGATTTGTTGGATGAGGTAGGGTCCGACCCACTTAGATCGTAGCTTTCCTGGGAATAATTTGAGTCGGGCATTGATGAGAACCTCATCATGAGCCATAACTAGCTCATTTTGACCTAATACAAAGGATAAAAGCTCCTACATAACTCAAGGAAAGGCTTAACTCAGAGAATTCTGAGTTTAAGAAGAAAATAAGTCATAAGGGGTAAAAATGCAATTTTACCAGCACAATCTGCAAGCAGGGTAATTCAGGGTCCAAACACAGGTCAAACAAACCTAATAAGAAGGGAAGTGGGATGATCTGATCTGATAAGGGCTACAGCAACTCCAAGGAATTAAATGACAATCTGTAACCCTAAAACAAACCCACTTCAATTCACGAGGTTCGAGGAAAAGAAAAAATTGACTAAACCCTCTACAATTCGTAGAAAAATAATCTCTAGGGTTTAGAACCTTCAATTTTGCCTTAGGAACCCATTTTGACCTACATTGAAAACCATGCCCAATTAATGACTTAATTTGGGTTTTTACGTAAATTGACCGATCAAAGAAGGTCTGATCTAGAAATAAAATTCACCATTAGAATCCTTAGGCCTCATTTAGTCATGCATAAAAACTTGAGCCTAAGAAGAAACCTTCTTGACCGACTTTTCATTTTGGTCCTCATCCATTACTTTTTGACCCTCAACTTTTGAAACCCTCGCATTTTGGCCTCTAACTCTTCTTCGTTCTTTGCATTTGGGTCCTCCCTGCAAAACCTTCAGCAGTGCCATGCTCTGGCGACTTTGCGCGGAGCATGGCGCCGCGCAGGGTAAGGGGGACCCTCTGCCAAGTCAACCGGGGGTTCCCTGCGACCTCTGCCGTCGCAGGGACACCTCCATGGTCTCTGCAACCACCCATACCTTCCGTGCGAACGCACAGAAGGTATGGGTCTCCATCTCCGCCATCCTCCGGCGAGGGAGGCACGTCGTCTCCCTCCGCCCTCCTCTCTGATTTCGACTCTATAAAAGCCCTCGACGCTCTGCCGCACTCTCCAGCTCAGATCTGACGGAGAAACCCCCCCCCTTTTTCCTCTCTTCCCACTCCAACAGAAGCCCCCTGCTCCGGCAGTTCTTCCTCCTCCTCCTCGTCGCTCTGCCGCACTACCAGCAGCAGAGCTGCTTTCACCTACTCGTCCCGCGTCGCGCCGTACCCAGCGCGCGCTCTCCCGCTCTCTCCTCGCCGTCGCCCTCTCTCTCTGGGCACCTTCTTCCCCGGCGACAGTCGATACGACTGTCGCCCTGCTCCGGCCCCCCTTGTCCCTCCAAGTAGGTACAATTCTTCCCTTTCCTCCTCTCTTTCTTTTCCCTACTTTAATTTGCTCAACCGCCCTTCGACCGTGCTTAATCACCCTCATCTTCTCCATCTCCGGCCACCCTCCGACGAGACGTTCCCATCGCTCCACAGCCCCATACGCCTCGCCGACCCTCACAGAACCTCCGCCTCCTCACCCTGATCAACCTCCGCTCACACATTACCTCTCCACACCCCCACCATACTCCACCGAACAAACCCATTCTCGCAGCCGCAGTCTGACCTAGCCCCGCCACCAGATGCCATCCCACGACCTGCCACACCCCGCACCACCTTCGCCTTGCCACGGCGAAGGTCCCCCGCATGTTTGATTAGGCCGAAGGGCCGTATTCCTGTCTAATAGGTTCGTTGCTCCAGCCCCCATTAGCGACGACTGAAGCAGCCTTGAGGCGAGCTCCAGGCCCTGCAGCCCCAGATTCCCAGGTGCTGCAGGTTGGGGCGAAGTCCGCGAAGGCTTCTGCCTCTTCAGTTGGCCCAGACATCGACTGCAGCTGATCAGAGGGCGAGGTGGAGTCGTCCTGCAGGCGCGCGCGAAGGCAGCAGATGTTAGTCCCACATCGTGGGATTTCGAAGCCGTGCACCCGCATAAAGGCAAAAAGTGCCTTAGCCTGTTTGCCTCCTGACCATGGGGTGAGGTCCCTCTCACCCACTCGACTCGGCCTCGTCCGCGACAACCCCACGCGAACCTGGCCCGTCCCGTTTACCCGACCTGCACTCCTCGCCCACCACTGCACACCAGTGGGCCTGGACCCGGGCGTGACCCGTACCCGACTACCCGGCAGCTCTGGGAGAGCTATCCTATGAGTGAATTCTGAGAGAGAGAGATGCGAGGGAGGGTAGAGTAGGTTTTCGTCCTCTGACCAAACTGCGAGTGTGCAGGCACAAGAGAAAAGAAGAAGAGAAGGCAGACCGCAGAGGAAGAAGAAGAAAGAAGGAAGGAGGACGCACTGTAGCAGCGGATTACTTAAGTAGTCTGATTGAAAAATCAGACGACGCTCCAAGGACGAAGAAGAAGGAGAAGAAAAGAAGAACAGGACCGCAAGGAGAAGAAAAGAAGAATAGGACCGCAAGGAAGAAGAAAAAGAAGAAGAAGCTCTGAAGAACCCAAGAGAAGAACAGAAGGAAGAAGACAAAAGAAGAGAAGTAGAACACGAGAAGAAAAGAAGAAGAAGCTCTGAAGAAAAAGAAAGAAGAAAGCAAGAAAAAGAAGAACAGAGGAAGAACAAGAAGAAAGAAGAAAACTGAAGAACCAAAGAGAAGAGAAAAGAAGAAGAAGCCAACAAGACAAATTTTTCTCTCTCTCTCTCTTTATTTTTTGTAATAGAAACTTTGTATCTCTAGAATACAATTTGCTCCCTGAGTTCGACCTCGGGAGATCTTTTATTTCCGAGTAAAAATTGTAATAGTGGCAATGACTATCTGTACTACAACGCCATTTCTATAACAAAACAACAAAATCGAGTCATACCGCCACTAGGCATCAAAGAGTAAAACCTTTTGACCAGGATGAAAGATCTTTCTAGAAATGTGTTTGCCATGAAAAGCTTTAACCCGCTCTTTGTAAATTCGTGAGTTCTCATACTCGTCATGGCGTAATTCATCGATCTCGCTTATTTGAAGCCTTCTATGGGTTCCAGCCTTAGAAAGATCTAAATTGCAATTCCGTATTGCCCATAGGCTTTATGCTCCAATTCGACGGGGAGGTGACATGCCTTCCCGTACACCAGTCTGAAGGGAGACATACCTAATTGGGTCTTTTGGGCGATCCTATAGGCCCACAATGCTTCCGGAAGCCGAGAAGACCAATCCTTCTTGTCAGGTCGAACAGTAACCTGAAGGATTTTCTTGATCTCTTAAATTGATAGCTCAGCTTGACCATTAGTTTGGGGGTGGTAAGGAGTAGAGATTTGATGCAACACCCCGTATTTGGTCATCAGTGACCTGAACTGAGCATTTGTAAAATGGGTCCCTCCGTCAAAAATTATTGCTCGTGGAATCCCGACCCTTGAGAAGATGTTTTGATGAATGAATCTGATAACAACCTTATGATTATTGGTTCGGGTCAGAATGGCTTCTATCCACTTAGACACATAGTCAACGGCGAGTAAGATGTATTCGAAGCCATCCGAGATAGGGAAGGGTCCCATAAAATCAATCCCCCGAATGTCAAAAATTCTCATACCAGGATTGGCTGTAGAGGCATCATGTCTCGATGGCTCATGTTGCCCAAGGTCTGGAAACGGGTACATGCCTTACAGTAATCGTATGCATCCTTGAAAATTGTGGGCCAGTAAAAGCCACACTGGAGGACTTTTGATGCGGTTTTGTGTCCTGAGAAATGTCCACCGTATGCCTGGTCATGGTAAAAGGAGAGTATGTCTTTGATTTCTACATCCACGACACACAGTCGAATTATTTGACCAGCACCAATGCGGAATAGATACGGGTCTTCCCACAGGTAATACTTGTTATTGGAACGTAATTTGTCCTTCTTGGCCTTCGGCCAATCGGATGGGATTTGATGTGATGCCAGGTAATTCACTATATCTGCGAACCATGGAAGCCCTGTATTGATAGTCAGGAGGTGCTCATCAAGAAAGTGTTCTGTAATGGGTCCGGAAGGGTCAATAATTTCAAAAGGAAGGTGGGACAAGTGATCAGCTACCACATTTTGCTTTCTCGCTTTGTTGTGAATCTCGAGGTCAAATTCTTGCAACAGTAAGATCCATCGGATTAATCGAGGTTTCGCGTCCTTCTTTGTAAGGAGATGCCTCACAGCTGTGTGATCTGAGTATATGATAACACAGGAACCTAGAAGGTATGATCTGAATTTTTCTAGGGCAAATACTACAGCTAGCAGCTCTTTCTCAGTAACCGTGTAATTACGCTGAGCCTCATCCAGTGTTTTGCTAGTGTAGTAAATGACCACAGGTTTCCCGTTAATTTTCTGCCCCAAAACCGCACCTATAGCAAAGTCAGATGCATCGCACATGATCTCAAAGGGTTGAGACCAATCAGGGGACTGTAGGATCGGGGCTTGGGTGACTCGGTCACGAAGGATCTCAAATGCTTGAGTGCATTCCTTGGAAATTTCGAAAGGCACATCCTTAGAGAGAAGAGTAGTCAGGGGGCACACGATTTTTGAAAAATCAGGGATAAATCGACGATAAAAACTGATGTGCCCTAAAAAAGATCGGATGTCCTTAATCGAGCTAGGCATAGGGAGCTTGGAAATCAGGTTAACCTTAGCTCGATCAACTTGGATGCCTTTCTCTGAGATTAGGTGTCCTAGGACAATTCCCTTAGGCACCATGAAATGGCTCTTTTCCCAGGAAAGTACCAAATTCACATCGATGCATCACCTGAGTATTTGGACCAAGTGTTGGAGGCAATTGTCAAATGATGCTCCATAAATTGAAAAGTCATCCATGAAGACTTCCAGATAATCACCTACCATATCTGAGAATATGGCAAGCATGCACCGTTGAAAGGTTGCGGGTGCATTGCAGAGTCTGGAAGGCATCCTTCGAAACGCGTACGTCCCAAAGGGGCAGGTGAACGTGGTCTTTTTTTGGTCTTTTGGATGGATTGCCACCTGGTTGTAACCGGAGTACCCATCAAGAAAGCAAAAAACCTATTTCCCGCTAGTTTCTCGAGGATCTGATCAATAAAAGGTAGTGGGAAATGGTCCTTCTTTGTGGAGGAATTGAGTCTTCAGTAATCAATGCAGACTCTCCACGAGTTAGCTATTCGGGTACGAATGACCTCTCCGATTTCAGTCTTGATGATGGTGAGTCCGGCCTTCTTAGGCACAACCTGTATTGGACTCACCCAACGAATGTCGGAGATCGGGTAGATGATCCTTGCATCTAACCACTTGATGATCTCCTTTTTCATGACCTCCTGCAGGTTAGGGTTTAAACGTCTTTGCATCTCTCGTAAAGGTTGTGCGCCCTCTTTTGTGTAGATTCGATGTGTGCAGTATGAGGGGCTTATGCTAGTCAAGTCATCGAAAGTCCATCCAATGGCTCTATGATGTTGCTGGAGAACAATAATCAGACAGGATTACTGATCAGGTGTGAGTCGGGAGTTGATAATCATAGGAAACATCTGATTGGAACCCAAAAAGACGTACTTCAGATGCTCGGGAAGGGGCTTGAGTTCCATGACAGGATTGTCAGCAGCAGCAGGTGGTTCGGGATTTGTATCAGGAATAAGGGTCGGAGTCATGGGTGTGTCTAGATCAGATTCGCACTCCTCTGTTTGTGGGTTTTGATCTTTTAGTGGTTGATCCAGGGTAATCAGGTTGTCCTCTATATGGGATTCATCAACCACAGCTCTAATGTCACATATTTGCTCTATAACCCCGCAATTAATCCCTTGTTGGACGTTAAAGATGTCAATCTTCAAAGTTTGATTTCCAAATTTTAATTCTATTTGGCCCTCTTCACAATTTATGTTGGCCTTAGCAGTTGCCAAGAAAGGTCTCCCTAATATGATTAGTGTGTCCCTTGGGTTTTCAGGTGCGCCCATATCCAGAACTATGAAATCCACCGGGAAGTAGAAATCCTGTACCCTGACAATGACATCCTCGAGTATTCCTTTAGGTGACTTGATGGATCGATCGGCTAACTGCAACGTCACCTCAGTCGGTTTAAGTTCGGATTCTTCAAGGTGGTCAAGGAGGGATGTAGGTATTAGATTTATGGAGGCACCTAGATCTAGTAAGGCTCTGTCAAATTGGGTTTCACCAATTTTACAATAAATCAAGGGGGTTCCTGGGTCTTTAGCCTTGGGTGGGAGTTTACTCAAGATTACAGAGCTTGCTTGCTCTGACAGTACAATCGGATTCCCACACTTGGTTTGTGGCTTACGTTTAGGTGTACATACATCTTTCAAGAATCTTGCGTAAGCTGGTACGTGGCGAATTGCATCCATCAAGGGGATGTTTATCTGGACCTGTTCAAAGAGCTTGACCAGATCCTCCTCAGGAGCCACGGGTTTGGTTATCCTTTTTCCTTTGGTCAAGGCCTCAGGAAATGGAATCCTAGTTGGTTCCTCTAGAATAGGTCTAGGTTCTTGATCTGGGACAAGGGTATCCTGGATAACTATCCTAAGGTTTTGGCTACTACCAATCTTGGAGTGGTTAGGATAATGTGGGTCTTGGGTTGTTTTACCGCTCTGTGTTGTTACAGAGTTTAATCCTGCCTGGTTTTGGTTTGGGGTTGGTAAGATGGGTGGCTATTGCTGAAATCCTTCATAAGATGTCGAAGCTTTCATCCTGTCTGGTGATGGAGCAGCAGGGGCCTGATAAATCAAATGTGCGTGGCCTGAATTTGGGTTCATAACGCGCCTCTGGGTCGGCACGTTATTTGGGTTTGGCAAAGGTTGTGAAGGAAGGGTGCCCGGTTGGTGAGAATTTGCCATCTGGACTAGTTGGTTGCAAACCTCTGTGATTTCATCCTTGTGCTGTTTTTGCATTACTGCATTCGTCTTTTGAATGTCAGCCAGTGCTTGAAGGATAAGAGTCATTTGATCCTGGTTTGGCTCGGATTGATAGGTGGGATTGGGCCGAGGCTGAGGCAACTGATATGGACGAGGGGCTTGTGGACGGGGCTGGTAAGGTGGTCTTTGAGTCTGAGAATTTCCCGTCCATTGAAAATTGGGATGATTTCGCCATCCAGGGTTGTAGGTATTGGAGAATGGGTCATTCTGGATGGCATTGAGGTCCTCGCAGGTCTGAGGAACCTCAGGAAAGTCAGAATACGAGGGTTTAGAGTTCCCCCAACTTGAATAAAATGGATCGGAGGTCACTCCGGTTTGAGAGGCAGATGGGGGTGGATACAGGTCCATCTCTTGAGAAGATTGGTGATAGATGTTTTGCACAGTTTCCTAGCGAGAGGTGGCCGTGCAAAAGAGTTCTGCGCAGAGGTGGCTTGCTGCAGATGCCGAGTTAGCTCGTCCACCTTCTTCTCTATGATAGAAACCTCGTCCAACCGACTGGCCATCAGCTCCAAGTCGACGGATGTGGACAGGTCCTGCGTCTCATGTGCCCCTCTCAGATTCGTCGATGCGCGGGCATTCGTCCTGTCGAATAAGCCCATGGAGTCATTATTGATGGAGTTCTCGCACATGTTTTCGAGAATCTCCCACACCGTGTCCTCATGTTGACCCATGATGTTTCCTCCGCACGTTGCATTGATGAATAATCGAATGTCTTCACGGAGTCCCTGGTAAAAAGACTAAACTTGTTCTCATTTAGGAACTCTATGATGGGGGCACTTTCCCATGAGATCTAAGAATCGGTCCCATGCTTCGTGAAGAGGTTCTCCCGTTTGTTGAGTGAAGTGGGTGATCTGGTGGTGCAAGGCATTCATCCGGCCAACGGGAAAGAACTTTTTCAAGAATTTGAACTGAAGTTCAGCCCATGTGTTGATCGGACGAGTCTGAGTTTGATACCAATGGGAAGCCTTGTCTAGGAGGGAGAAAGAAAACATTTTCATGAACAGAATATCCCGATTTTGTGGATTTGACCCGAAGGTCTGGGCCCGATGCTTGAGTTGTTTAATGTGCTGGAATGGATCCTCGAAATTAAGCCCATGAAACTTTGGTATGGCATGAATCATATTGGGCTTGAGTTCAGAATCAAGACCTCCAACCAGGATTTGGACTCGAGGCTCGATCGCCACCGCAGTGGGATTATAGTGATCTTGCATCATTGGTCGCTGCGGTGGATTTACAAAGTTTTGGAAGAGATCCATCAAGCACTGAAGCTGGTGCTCGAGGTTGTTCTCTTCTTCAATGGGTTGTGCCATGATGGAAGAAGAAGGAGAACTTGGTTCTGAATCAGAAGAAAGTCCTATGAGGTAAGGTTGTTGCACAAACAAGGGTGTCGAGCCTTGGCCTCGGCGAGAATGAATTTCTAAAGGAGGTCTTAAGGATGGTCTTAAGGACCTCCTACTGAACATGCACCGAAGGATGTGATGAGATTAGAAGGTGCTGGACCCAATCGAGGCACCCAAAAATTATTGGGTGACTATAGAGGTTCGGGGCGGATGATACCCCTTAGTCAGAAAGGTCGTCCACTTGAGAAGTACCTGGGCAGCCAGAGAGGGAGAGTCCCACAAAGACCCCTACATGGTAGAGCGTCCCCACGAGTTACAGGGTTTCCCCCACCTGACCTCTTGTCACTAAGATTCCAGGTAGACTAGAATGGGGACCTTGACCTCTTAAATCTACCTTTTTTACTTTAAGATCAAGGTGCTTAGGGTTCCACTTGAACTTTTAGGTCTTTTGAGTGAAAAAGTGACCTAATTTTAGGTTGGTTTACCCAAAGGATCAACTTCACCTCTTGTTCCTTTGAGAGCTTTTAGGTCCTTTCTTTTAGGGTTCAAATGGATTAAGAGCCTGATTTGCTTAGGGTTTCTCTTGTATAGATCTTTTAAAACAAGGCTTAGGCACACCTCTTTTTGGAATTTTTTTTTTCTTTGTTTAAGAGAAGATGTGTCTTGATGAGAACCTCATCATGAGCCATAACTAGCTCATTTTGACCTAATACAAAGGATAAAAGCTCCTACATATCTTAAGGAAAGGCTTAACTCAGAGAATTCTGAGTTTGAGAAGAAAACAAGTCATAAGGGGTAAAAATGCAATTTTACCAGTATAATCTGCATACAGGGTAATTCAGGGCCCAAACATAGGTCAAAGCAGCTTAATAAGAATAAAAGTGGGATGAGATGATCTAGCAAGGGCTACAGCACTTCCAAGAAACTAAATGATAATCTGTAACCCTAAAACAACCCACTTCAATTCACGAGGTTCGAGGCAAAGTAAAAATAGAATAAACCCTCTAAAATTCATAGAAAAATAATCTCTAGGGTTTAGAACCTTCAATTTGGCCTTCAGAACCCATTTTGACCTACATTGAGAACCATGCCCAATTAATAACTTAATTTGGGTTTTTGCATAAATTGACCGGTCAAACAAGGTTTAATATAGAAATGAAATTCACCATCAGATTCCTTAGGTCCTAATTAATCATGTATAAAAACTTGAGCCTAAGAAGAAACCTCCTTGACCGACTTTACACTTTGGTCCTCATATATTTACTTTTTGGCCCTCAACTTTTGAACCATCGCATTTTGGCCCCTAACTCTCCTTCGTTCTTCGCATTCAGGTCCCCCCTGCAAAACTTGCCAGCACCATGCTCCGGCGACCTTGCGCGGAGCATGGCGCCGCGCAGGGTGAGGGGGAAAGCCTGGCAAGTAAATCAGGGTGCCCTGCGTCGTCAGCCGTCGCAGGGACACCCCCCTGGTTGTTGTAGCCCACCATACCGGCCGTGCGAACGGACGGACGGTATGGGTTTTCGTCTCTGGCCATCCTCCGGCGAGGGAGACACCTCGTCTCCCTCCGCCTTCCTCCCTGTTTTGATCCCTATAAATACCCCCCGTTGCTCCACCGACCTGGGCAGCTTGTAACTGACGGAGAAAACCCCCAACTTTCCTCTCTTCTCTCTCCGGCAGACGCTCACCAGCTCCGGTGGTTCCTCCCCCTCCTCCTCTTCGCTCTGCCGCAATACCAGCAGCAGAGACTTCCTCCCCTGCTCTTCCCGCACCACGCCGCACCTAGCTGGCACCTCTCCGGCTCTCTGCTCGCCGCCGCCCCTTTCCCTGAGTATCTTCATCTCCGGCGACAGTCGATACGACTGTCACCCTGCTGCTCCCCCTTCGTCCCTGCAAGTAAGCTAGAACTACTTCCCTTCCTCTCCTCTTTCTTTCCCCGGTTTCAATTTATTCAATTAAGCCCTCGACCGACCCTGACCATCGTCACCCCCTTCGTCTCCGGCCACCCTCCGGCGAGATGCTCCCATCGCTCCACAGCCTCACACACCTCGCCGACCCTCACCGAACCTCCGCCTCATCACACTGAGCACCCCCCACCCCTCCACTGCCACTCCACACCTCCGTAACGCTCCCCCGAACAAACCCATTCCTCCGGTTGCAGTCCAACCTAGGGCTGCCGCCAGACACCACCTTGCGGCTTGCCGCGCAGCTCCACACCTTCGCCGTGCCACGGCGAAGGTTCCCCTGTGGTTTGATCAGGCCGAGAGGCCATATTCGTGTCCGACAGGTTTTGAGGTTCGACCGCCATTAACGCACATTGAAGCAGCTTCTCCCGCGCTCCAGGCTTGAGGACTCCAGGTCTCCAGCTGCTGCGGATTACGGGGAGTCTTGCGAAGGCAGCCAGCCAGCAACCGACGCAAATCGAAGCCGCAGCTGCAGAAGCTAAGCCGCGGTCTCCCAGCAGGCGCACGCGAGGAGAGGCCTCCGTTTAGTCCCACATCGGTAAGCCTCACAACCTTTTCACCGTTTAAATTGATTTTGTGCATTAGCCTTACTGCCTCAGCACACGGGGTGAGGTCCCCTTCACCCGCCCGGTTACCCGGTCTCGTCCACGCTCACGCCCCGCGGACCTGACCCGACCCGACTTAGACTGACCTGCACTCCTCGCCCACCACGCACGCCTGTGGGCCTGGACCCGGACCTGACCCGTACCCGACTACCCGGCAGCTCTGGGAGAGCTTTCCCAAGAGTGGTTTCAGAGAGAAAGAGACGCGGGGGGGAGAGGGTAGAGTAGGTTTTGTCCTCTGACGTAAGCTCTGAAGTGTGCAGGCACAGGTGAAGAAGAAGGACCGCGGAAGAAGAAGGAAGCTGAGGGAGACACTGTAGCAACAGGCAGTTTAAGTCGTCTGATTTGGAAATCAGACGACGTCCTGAAAAGAAAAGAAGAAAGAAGAAGGGGCGACGTCCTGACTGGAAAAAGAAAAAAAAGGAGATTTGAAGAACAACAGAAGAAGGCGAGGCAGAGGAGAACACAAAAGAACAAGGGAAGAACTGAAAGAAGAAGAACAAAGAAGAAAGAAGAAGATCTGAAGAAAGACAGAAGAAAAAGGAAGAGCAGGAACAGCTGGAAGAAGAAGAAGAGCATCGCCACTGCAGAAGAAGAACATCACCTCTGCAGACAAAGAAGAAGAAGATCTGAGACGAGGAGAAACAAAGAGAAAACAACAAATCCTTTCTCTCTCTTTCTTTATTTTTTGTAAAAGAAACATGTATATCTCTAGAATACAACTTGCTCCCTGAGTTTGACCTCGGGAACTCTTTTCCGAGTAAAAAAATTTTATATATTTGAAATGATGGCAACAACTGGCTATACTACGACGCTATAACAATAAAACCCGGTTGTCAACACAAACCAGGAGACCACCATCATTTTTTGGCGCCGTTGCCGGGGAGCAACGGCTATTCTAGAGGTAAACATTCCTGTTTCTTTTTAGTTTCTGATAATCTCCTCTCTTTTGTGCAGCTACAATCAAGAAGACAAGCAACCGCACGACAACCACTCCGAGGACAGGTAAAATTTTTTTTTTTTTTTCCTCTCGCTATTAACCCCTAAACTCTAATGAGGAAGAAAAGAAAAGGGCTAACCTGTCTTCCATACCTAGTAACCATAAAGAGTTGCATGTTTTCAACTCATTACTCCTGCACACTATTAAGGGTATTTAAGGGCTAACACATTCTTGCTTGAGCCCTAATTACCCAACAAAGAATTAACTGGACCAAGTAGAGCCAACCTAGGATCCAACACTAGGGATTTAGAGACACACTCCTTAAGCAAGAATTGAGAAAACCAAATGAAGTGTGCCCAAGCCCTTGTCTGAAAATACCTATTCAAAGAAAACCTAAAACAATTGGCTCTCTAAACACTTGAACCCTAAAAGAAAGGACCCAATAAGCTCTCAAAGGAACAAGAGGTAAAGTTGACTCCTTGGGTCAACCAACCTTAAAATTAGGTCACTTTCTCACTCAAAATACCTAAGAGTTCAAGTGTAACTTTAAGCACCCTGATCTTAAGCTAAAATTGGTAGACTCAAGAGGTCAAGATCCCCATTTTGGTCTACCTGGAACCGCAGTGACAAGAGAGGTCGGGTGGGGGAAACCCTGTAACCCGTGGGGACGCTCTACCGTGTAGGGGTCTTCGCGGGACTCTCCCTCTCTGGCTGCCCAGGTAATTCTCAGGTGGACGATCTTTCTGATCAAGGGGTCCATCTACCCCGCACCTCTATAGTCACCCAACACATTTTTGGGTGCCTTGATTGGGTCCAGCACCTTCTAAACTTACCTCTTCCAACAGTGCATGTACGGAAGGAGGTCCCTAAGACCACCCTTAAGACCTCCTTTAGAAATTCGCTCTCGTCAAGGCCAAGCCTCGACGCCTGTGTTTGTGCAGAAACACCCTCACATTATTCTCTCTTCTGATTCAGAACCAAGTTCTTCTTCTTCCCCCATCATGGCTCAGCCAGTTGAGGAAGACAATAATCTGGAACACCAGCTCCAGCGACTCAATGACCTCTTCCAAAACTTCGTGCACCCACCACAGCGTCCTATGATGCGGGACCACTACAATCCTGCTGCGGTGGCCATTGAGCCTCGAGTCAGAATTCCGACTGGAGGACCTGATTCCGAATTAAAGCCCAACATGATTCATGCTATACCTAAATTCCATGGGCTTAATTCTGAAGATCCCTTCCAGCACATCAAACAGCTAAAGCATCTGGCCCACACTTTTGGATCAGATGCGCAAAATCGGGATATTCTTCTCATGAAGATGTTCTCCTTTTCTCTTATGGACAAGGCCGCCCATTGGTATCAAACTCAGACCCGGCCGATCAACACTTGGGAAGAACTTCAATCCGAGTTTTTGAAAAAGTTTTTTCCCGTTGGTCGGACCAACGCCTTGCGCCATCAGATTACATACTTCACTCAACAATCAGGAGAACCTCTCCATGAGGCATGGGATCGTTTTCAGGATCTCATGAGGAAGTGCCCCCATCACGGAGTTCCTAAATGGGAACAAGTCCAATCTTTTTACCAGGGACTCCGTGAGGACATCCGCCTTTTCGTCAATGCAACTTGCGGAGGAAACATCATGGGTCAACATGAAGACACCGTATGGGAGATTCTCGAAAACATGTGCGAGAACTCCATCAACAATGACTCCATGGGATTATTCGACAGGACGAATACCTGCGCAGCGACGAATCTTAAGGGAGCACATGAGACGCAGGGCCTGTCCGCATCAGTCGACCTGGAATTAATGGCCAGTCTATTGGACAAGGTCTCAATCATTGAAAAGAAGGTGGATGAGCTGACTCAGCACTTGCAGCGAGTCACCTCCGCGCGTAACTCCTTTGCACAACCTCCTTCCACACAGGAGACTGTGCAAAACATCCTCCACCGATCTTCCCCTGGGATGGATCCATATCCATCCCCATCTGATTCTTGGATCGGAGGATCATCCGATCCTTTCTACACCAGCCGGGGGAACTCCATTCCCCCTTTCCCTGATTCTCAGGAGGTTCCTCAGACCTGCGAGGACCTCAACGCCATCCAGAACGACCCATTCTCCAACACTTACAACCCTGGATGGCGAAACCATCCCAATTTTCAGTGGGCGGGAAATTCCCAAACCCAAAGACCACCTTTTCAGTCCCGCCCACAGCCCTCTCGTCACTACCAGCCGCCTCAGCCTCGGCCCAACCCTACTTATCCATCAGGGCCAAATCAGGATCAAATGTCCCTAATCCTTCAGACTCTGGCTGACATTCAAAAAACGAATGCGGCTATTTAAAAACAGCACAAGGACGAGCTTACAGAAGTTAAAACTCAACTGGCCCAGTTGGCAAATTCTCGCCAACCAGGCACACTCCCTTCCCAACCTCTTCCTAACCCAAATAACGTGCCAACCCAGAAGCGCGTTATGAATCC
Source organism: Thalassia testudinum (assembly GCA_037157565.1). Classification (NCBI taxonomy): domain Eukaryota; kingdom Viridiplantae; phylum Streptophyta; class Magnoliopsida; order Alismatales; family Hydrocharitaceae; genus Thalassia; species Thalassia testudinum. The sequence goes on from JAZHRO010000077.1 coordinate 83,422,022, forward strand.
AAATTTAGGCCACGCCCAATGGATTTATCAGGCTCCTACTGCTCCATCTCCAGACGAGATGGAAGCCTCAACTTCTTATGCGGGATTTCAGCAGCAGCCACCCCTCCTACCAAACCAAAATCAGGCCGGATTAAATTCTGTAACAACACGTAGTGGTAAAACAACTCAAGACCCGCATTATCCAAACCACTCCAAGCCTGATAACCATGACCCTAGGATAGTTATCCAAGGTACCGCTGTTCCAGATCCACAACCTGGACCTATCCTAGAAGAACCAACCAAGATCCCGTTTCCCGAGGCCCTGACCAAGGGAAAGAAGACCACCAAACCCATGGCCCCTGAGGAGGACCTGGTCAAGCTCTTTGAGCAGGTCCACATAAACATCCCCTTGATGGATGCAATCCGCCACGTACTAGCTTACGCACGATTCCTTAAGAATATATGTACATCCCAGCGTAAGCCGCGAACCAAGGGAGGGAGCCCAATTGTTCTGTCAGAGCAAGCCAGCTCTGTAATCCTTAGTAGACTCCCACCCAAGGCAAAAGATCCTGGGACTCCCCTGATTTCCTGTATGATAGGTGGTACCCAATTTGATAGAGCATTGTTAGACTAGGGTGCATCCATAAACCTGATACCCACATCCTTACTTGACCATCTAGAAGAATCTGAGCTGAAACCAACCGAGGTGACATTACAATTAGCAGATCGATCTATAAAGTCACCAAAAGGGATTCTCGAGGATGTTATCGTGAGAGTGCGGGATTTCTATTTTCCAGTGGACTTTATAGTCTTAGATATGGATGCACCTGAGAACCCTAGGGATACACCAATCATTCTAGGGAGACCTTTCTTGGCTACTGCTAGAGCCAACATCAGCTGTGAGGAGGGCCAAATAGAGCTTAAGTTTGGAGATCAAACACTAAAAATTGATATATTTAAGGCCCAACAAGGAATTAATTGCGGCGTCATCGAACAAATTTGTGACATCAAGACTTTGGTTGATGAATCACACCTCCAGAATGACTCGATTATGCCTCATCAACCACAGAAGGATCTTGACCCGCAAACAGAGGAGTCGAATCCAGATATGAACAACCCAGTAACTCCCACCCTTGAACCTCACATCTATACTGAACCACCTGCTGTTGCTGAAAACCCCATCCTCAAACTGAAACCCCTTCCTGCTCACTTGAAATACGTCTTTTTGGGTTCTAATCAGACCTTTCCTGTGATTATCAATTCCAACCTCAGTCCTGAACAGGAATCCCGTCTGATTATTGTCCTCCAGCAACATCGCAGAGCCATCGGATGGACTCTCGATGATTTGACTGGAATAAGTCCCTCTTATTGTACTCATCATATCTATTCAGAAGAGGGCACACGACCTTCTCGTGAAATGCAGAGACGCTTAAACCCCAATCTGCAGGAGGTCGTGAAAAAGGAGATCATCAAATGGTTAGATGTCGGAATCATCTACCAGATCTCCGATAGTCGTTGGGTGAGCCCAATTCAGGTCGTGCCCAAGAAGGCAGGACTCACCACTATAACGACTGAGACCGGAGAAATCATTCCTACCCGATTAGCCAACTCGTGGAGAGTCTGTATAGATTACCATCGACTCAATTCCTCCACGAAGAAGGATCATTTCCCACTACCCTTCATTGATCAAATTCTCGAAAAACTAGCGGGAAATAGGTTCTTCTGCTTTCTTGACGGGTACTCCGGTTATAACCAGGTGGCAATCCATCCTGAGGACCAAGAAAAGACCACGTTCACCTGCCCCTTCGGAACATACGCTTTCCGAAGGATGCCTTTCGGTCTTTGCAATGCACCCGCTACTTTTCAGCGATGCATGCTTGCCATATTCTCAGATATGGTAGGTGATTATCTGGAAATCTTCATGGATGACTTTTCAGTTTTCGGAGCATCATTCGACGATTGCCTCCAACACTTGGTCCAGATACTCAGGCGGTGCATCGATGTGAATTTGGTTCTTTCCTGGGAAAAGAGCCATTTCATGGTGCCTGAGGGAATTGTCCTGGGACACTCAATTTCGGAGAAAGGTATCCAAGTGGATCGAGCTAAGGTTAATCTGATTTCTCACCTTCCTATGCCTAGCTCGATCAGGGACATCCGATCCTTTTTAGGGCATGTCGGTTTTTATCGACGATTTATCCCTGATTTTTCAAAAATCGCACGCCCCCTGACCACACTTCTCTCCAAGGATGTTCCCTTCGAAATTTCCAAGGAATGCACTCAAGCATTTGAAATCCTGCGTGACCGAGTCACCCAAGCCCCGATCCTACAGTCCCCTGATTGGTCTCAACCCTTTGAGATCATGTGTGATGCATCCGACTTCGCTGTAGGAGCAGTTTTGGGACAGAAAATTGACAAGAAACCTGTGGTCATTTACTACGCCAGCAAAACACTCGATGAGGCTCAGCGTAACTATACGGTTACTGAGAAAGAGCTGCTAGCTGTAGTATTTGCCCTAGAAAAGTTCAGATCGTACCTTCTGGGTTCCCGTGTCATCATATACTCGGATCACACAGCTGTGAGGCATCTCCTTGCAAAGAAGGACGCGAAACCTCGATTAATCCGATGGATCTTGCTGTTGCAAGAATTTGACCTTGAGATTCGCGACAAAGCGGGAAAGCAAAACGTGGTAGCTGATCACTTGTCCCGTCTTCCTTCTGAAATAATTGACCCTTCCGGACCCATCACTGAGCATTTTCCCGATGAGCACCTGCTGACTATTGGTACTAGCCTTCCATGGTTTGCTAATATAGTAAATTACTTGGCATCTCATCAGATCCCGTCCGATTGGCCGAAGGCCAAGAAAGACAAATTACGCTCCGATGCCAAGTATTACATTTGGGAAGACCCGTACCTCTTCCGCATAGGTGCCGATCAGATCATCCGGAGATGTGTCCCGGAAGGGGAATTCAATAATATCCTCTCTTTCTGCCATGACCAGGCATGCGGTGGCCATTTTGCCGGGCATAAAACCGCATCAAAAGTCCTCCAGTGCGGCTTTTACTGGCCCACACTGTTCAAAGACGCATACAGTCACTGCAAGGCATGCAGTCGTTGCCAGACTTTGGGCAACATGAGCCATCGCGACATGATGCCTATGCAACCGATTCTAGTATGCGAAATCTTTGATGTGTGGGGGATTGATTTTATGGGCCCCTTTCCTGTTTCGGATGGTTTCGAATACATTCTGTTGGCTGTGGACTACGTGTCCAAATGGATCGAAGCCATACTGACCTGAACCTGTGATCACAAAATCGTTCTCAAATTCATTCATCAACACATTTTCTCAAGGTTCGGGATTCCTCGTGCAATAATCTCTGATGGGGGGACCCATTTCACAAATGCTCAGTTTAGGTCACTGATGACCAAATACGGGGTGTCTCACCGAATCTCCACTCCTTACCACCCCCAAACTAATGGTCTAGCTGAGCTGTCTAATCGGGAGATCAAGAAAATCCTGCAAGTCACTGTTCGACCTGACAGGAAGGACTGGTCGTCCCGACTTCCGGAAGCATTGTGGGCCTATAGGACCGCCCACAAGACCCAATTGGGCATGTCTCCCTTTAGACTGGTGTACGGAAAGGCATGCCACCTTCCCGTAGAACTGGAGCATAAGGCCTATTGGGCAGTACGGAACTGTAATCTAGATCTTTCCAAGGCTGGGACCCACAGAAAACTCCAAATCAGCGAGATCGATGAATTACGCCTAGACGCGTACGAGAACTCGCAAATCTACGAGCGGGTTAAAGCCTTCCACGACAAACACATCTCGAGAAAGATCTTTCATCCTGGTCAAAAGGTCCTACTCTTTGATGCCCGACTCAAACTCTTCCCAGGAAAACTGAGATCTAAGTGGGTCGGACCATATTTGGTCCGACAGGTTTTTGGAAATAGAGCAATCGAAATCAGTCCACTCAGCCACGATTCTGAACCTTTCATCGTGAACGGTCAGAGACTCAAGCCGTTCATTGATGTAACTTCTACCGATTTGGCTGAGGCATCTTATATCCTCCTTTCCCCTTGAGCTTATTGCACCCAGCCGATGGCGTAAAACTCAGCGCTTAACGGGAGGCAGCCCGTCATTCTCTTTGAAAACCTGAAACTTGTTCTGACACCTTTTAGCACTCGAAGTTCACCCTTGTAGACAGCCGACCCCAACTCAGATGCTTGCATCTGGGATTTGAAATCGTCCGCAAAAATTCAACCCGACCCATCCACTCATCCAAATTTCTGTCTTAAGGAATGAACTAAGACCCCATAGGTTACAATGAGGACATTGCAAATCTTAGGCATGGGGGGGTATGAAAGTGCAAAACTTGTAAGAAAAGGTTTCAAACAAAAAAAATTCACATATGCCAAAAACACCATAAAAATTAAAAAATTTTCGAAAAAGAATAAGAGGAAAAGAGGAGAAGGAAATTTTGTGAAGGAGAAAAGAAACAAAATGAAAAAGGAGCACAAAATTATGAGAAAAAGTGATAGTCATTAGTAAGGAACTAAGGAATTAACCTAAGTTCTAGACCTCATTCAAGAAAAGTGCACAATGAGATTAGTAAAGAATGCAAACCTTAGGCATTCTTGAATAGACTCTTAGTACCCATTAAGATCTGGACACTCCTCAAGAGGTTGAGGAAAATGAAAAGCTGAAGTATTAGGTCTAAGGCTTAGGGAGTATTCGGCCTCGTTAACTAATTTTTGGTTTACGGGACTCAGTAACCTAAGCACCCTAACCTCACACACAGCCTGGTTCAGTAAGCGTAAAAATCAGAATCACGCAGAAGCGTCACAAAATTCTGAAAAGAACACCTAGAATAGGAGCGGCCGATCAACACAAGTTGATTTGGACGAGTTCCCAGCGCGGAGAGGCGGGAAATCCCCTCGAAGATGCGTAACAAAATATCATCTCCTCGGTGCTTGTCTCTTAGGATATTTACATATCCTACTGGGGGCATGTAAGCACTCTGCTGGTTCAGATTCCATGGATGGCATTATCTCGAAGTGTCAATTGCCAGGGTCTGGATTCGGCCACGGAACACCATGGATGGGATTATCTCGAAATCTCAATAGCCAGGGTTCCGGGGGTTGCCATGGGCGGTGCTATCTCGAAGCATCGATCGCCAGGAACCCTTGAGGATTGATGATGGGAGCAAGGAATCTGATACAGACTGTGTTGAAAAGCCAATCCTAGGCTAGAACTAAAAAGAAAAAGAGAGAGAAAACTCTCCAAACAGAAAAACTTTCTATCTCTCTCTTACAAAACGCACTGCGAACTGAGCCAGGGCTAAAATCATTTCAAGCACGGGTGCTTTAACCACGAAGTCCAATAAACCTTAGGTTAGTTCTTGTGGACCTTAAAAACCTTTGCTAAAGACTGAGGCTAAGGCTAGACAGATTTGGATCTTGATTGGTACTAGAGTACCTTTTAGGCCTATGGTCAGCATTCTAACCTAATCTATGCTCAAATAAAAAAGGCACTTATCTAAAACTATTAAAAACTTCATGGTCTAGAACAAGGGTTGAAACCTTAAGTTTTTGCTAAGGGACTAGCAAAAGCTAGGCATGGGGGTATGATGAGAACCTCATCATGAGCCATAACTAGCTCATTTTGACCTAATACAAAGGATAAAAGCTCCTACATATCTTAAGGAAAGGCTTAACTCAGAGAATTCTGAGTTTGAGAAGAAAACAAGTCATAAGGGGTAAAAATGCAATTTTACCAGTATAATCTGCATACAGGGTAATTCAGGGCCCAAACATAGGTCAAAGCAGCTTAATAAGAATAAAAGTGGGATGAGATGATCTAGCAAGGGCTACAGCACTTCCAAGAAACTAAATGATAATCTGTAACCCTAAAATAACCCACTTCAATTCACGAGGTTCGAGGCAAAGTAAAAATAGAATAAACCCTCTAAAATTCATAGAAAAATAATCTCTAGGGTTTAGAACCTTCAATTTGGCCTTCAGAACCCATTTTGACCTACATTGAGAACCATGCCCAATTAATAACTTAATTTGGGGTTTTACATAAATTGACCGGTCAAACAAGGTTTAATATAGAAATGAAATTCACCATCAGATTCCTTAGGTCCTAATTAATCATGTATAAAAACTTGAGCCTAAGAAGAAACCTCCTTGACCGACTTTACACTTTGGTCCTCATATATTTACTTTTTGGCCATCAACTTTTGAACCATCGCATTTTGGCCCCTAACTCTCCTTCGTTCTTCGCATTCAGGTCCCCCCTGCAAAACCTGCCAGCACCATGCTCCGGCGACCTTGCGCGGAGCATGGCGCCGCGCAGGGTGAGGGGGAAAGCCTGGCAAGTAAACCGGGGGTGCCCTACGTCGTCAGCCGTCGCAGGGACACTCCCCTGGTCGCTGTAGCCCACCATACTGGCCGTGCGAACGCATGGACGGTATGGATTTTCGTCTCCGGCCATCCTCCGGCGAGGGAGACACCTCGTCTCCCTCCGCCTTCCTCCCTGTTTTGATCCCTATAAATACCCCCCGTTGCTCCACCGACCTGGGCAGCTTGGAACTGACGGAGAAAACCCCCAACTTTCCTCTCTTCTCTCTCCGGCAGACGCTCACCAGCTCCGGTGGTTCCTCCCCCTCCTCCTCTTCGCTCTGCCGCAATACCAGCAGCAGAGACTTCCTCCCCTGCTCTTCCCGCGCCACGCCGCACCCAGCTGGCGCCTCTCCGGCTCTCTGCTCGCCGCCGCCCCTTTCCCTGAGCATCTTCGTCTCCGGCGACAGTCGATACGACTGTCGCCCTGCTGCTCCCCCTTCGTCCCTGCAAGTAAGCTAGAACTACTTCCCTTCCTCTCCTCTTTCTTTCCCCGGTTTCAATTTATTCAATTAAGCCCTCGACCGACCCTGACCATCGTCACCCCCTTCGTCTCCGGCCACCCTCCGGCGAGATGCTCCCATCGCTCCACAGCCTCACACACCTCGCCGACCCTCACCGAACCTCCGCCTCATCACACTGAGCACCCCCCACCCCTCCACTGCCACTCCACACCTCCGTAACGCTCCCCCGAACAAACCCATTCCTCCGGTTGCAGTCCAACCTAGGGCTGCCGCCAGACACCACCTTGCGGCTTGCCGTGCAGCTCCACACCTTCGCCGTGCCACGGCGAAGGTTCCCCTGTGGTTTGATCAGGCCGAGAGGCCATATTCGTGTCCGACAGGTTTTGAGGTTCGACCGCCATTAACGCACATTGAAGCAGCTTCTCCCGCGCTCCAGGCTTGAGGACTCCAGGTCTCCAGCTGCTGCGGATTACGGGGAGTCTTGCGAAGGCAGCCAGCCAGCAACCGACGCAAATCGAAGCCGCAGCTGCAGAAGCTAAGCCGCGGTCTCCCAGCAGGCGCACGCGAGGAGAGGCCTCCGTTTAGTCCCACATCGGTAAGCCTCACAACCTTTTCACCGTTTAAATTGATTTTGTGCATTAGCCTTACTGCCTCAGCACACGGGGTGAGGTCCCCTTCACCCGCCCGGTTACCCGGTCTCGTCCGCGCTCACGCCCCGCGGACCTGACCCGACCCGACTTAGACTGACCTGCACTCCTTGCCCACCACGCACGCCGGTGGGCCTGGACCCGGACCTGACCCGTACCCGACTACCCGGCAGCTCTGGGAGAGCTTTCCCAAGAGTGGTTTCAGAGAGAGAGAGACGCGGGGGGGAGAGGGTAGAGTAGGTTTTGTCCTCTGACGTAAGCTCTGAAGTGTGCAGGCACAGGTGAAGAAGAAGGACCGCGGAAGAAGAAGGAAGCTGAGGGAGACACTGTAGCAACAGGCAGTTTAAGTCGTCTGATTTGGAAATCAGACGACGTCCTGAAAAGAAAAGAAGAAAGAAGAAGGGGCGACGTCCTGACTGGAAAAAGAAAAAAAAGGAGATCTGAAGAACAACAGAAGAAGGCGAGGCAGAGGAGAACACAAAAGAACAAGGGAAGAACTGAAAGAAGAAGAACAAAGAAGAAAGAAGAAGATCTGAAGAAAGACAGAAGAAAAAGGAAGAGCAGGAACAGCTGGAAGAAGAAGAAGAGCATCGCCACTGCAGAAGAAGAACATCACCTCTGCAGACAAAGAAGAAGAAGATCTGAGACGAGGAGAAACAAAGAGAAAACAACAAACCCTTTCTCTCTCTTTCTTTATTTTTTGTAAAAGAAACATGTATATCTCTAGAATACAACTTGCTCCCTGAGTTCGACCTCGAGAACTCTTTTCCGAGTAAAAAAATTTTATATATTTGAAATGATGGCAACAACTGGCTATACTACGACGCTATAACAATAAAACCCGGTTGTCAACACAAACCAGGAGACCACCATCATGTCTCTAAAAACCCTAGCTTTGCACTCCTTAGGTTGGCTCTAGTTGGTCCAATTTAGTTGCCTCAAAAATTGGTCTCTAGGGTGCAATCAAGAAAGTTTTAGCCCTAGTTACCTTAGTTGAATGTGAAGTTCAAGATGTGTTGAAATGAAAATCAAGCAACTTTGATGAATTACTAAGTAGGAAACAGGTAGCCTTAAGTTGATTTTTCTTTGTTCCTTTTTAGACATTGAGGGGGTGAAGAGAGAGGGCTAATGAAATTTACCTGTTCCTTGGTGTGGTTGTTGTGCAGCTGCTCTTCTTTCCTCTGCTTTCCCTGAGAGAAGCACAACAAAGGAGAGGAATTAAGTCAGCATTGGATTAGAAGTTGTGATCAAAAGCTTCAGAAGTGCCCGTTGCTCCCCGGCAACAACGCCAAATGTTTACGTGGCTAGATCATGTTTTAGCAGATATCTCATTGTAATATAGATGAACTCTCCACGAAAACAAATAGAAATTTATAACTCAAAAATTAAAGTATCCGAGGTCGAACACAGGGAGCAATTTGAGTATTCCAAAACTAGATAACACAACTTTTAATACAAAGCAATGACTAGTTCAATAGAAATGACAGGATAATGTTATAGAGAAAATGCTCAAAAAGAATTGGACGTCTGATATTGCATCAGACGTCTTAAAATTGGCCTTCAAAATCTTCTCTTCTGTCTTTGCTTTGCTCTACTGTGGCTATGGGTTCTTGTTTCTCCTTTTCTTTTTCTTCCTTAGCCGCTCTTGCTCCTCTTCTTTTTCCTTTGCTTTCTCTCTTCTTGTTTCTCTTCCTGCAGCTAAGTCCTGGCCTTGTCTCCTCTTTAGTTGCCTTCTTCTTTTTCTAACTCTTCTTTCTTTGCTTTCTTGCTTCTCCTCTTTGTCTGCCCCTTGATCTCTCTCTTCTTTCTCTTGGTCTACCACACCTCTGCTACAGTGTGTCTTTCTTCTTCTTCTCCTTCGCTTGCGGCAGATAAGTCCTACTTCCTTCTCTTGCTAGGCTTCTTCCTTCCTTAGCATCCTCTTCTTGCACAAGCACCACGCAACAAAACCTATTCCCCTACCCTCCCCATGTGTCTCTCTCTCTCTAAATCTCTCTTCGGTACGCTCTCCCAGAGCTGGGTTATCGGGTCGGTCGCGCGCCCGGGTCCAAGCACACCGACGTGGGTGTGGTGTGAGAGGAGTGCACGGTAGGATAGTCGAGTCGGGTTACCAGGTCTGCAGGTTATAGGTCACGGACGAGGCATGCTAGGTGAGGCGAGGGACCTCACCCCAGTGATTTCGAGGCGAACAGATAATAGCACATAATCCACTTAAACCACTCAGACAGCTCACGACTTACCGAGGTGGGACTAAAACTCCAACCCGCTGCTACTGGCAACTGCAGGAGAGTGACTTCACAATTGGCACAGCTGCAGGTCTCGCGGCACCCTCTATTAGGCTGGACTTGCGCACACTTGCAACCCGCACAGTCTGGAAGCCTAGGAGCAGACGATTGTGGCCTGGAGCTGGAGAACAGTCGAGCTCAAGTCGTCGCTAATGGCGGGTGGGAGCTTGACCCTGCACGACACAAAAGGAGCCTTGCTGCTCTATCAGACCACAGGATGACCTTCACCATGTCACTGCGAAGGTGAGGCGATCGGTGGCAGGCTGCGGGGTGGCCTAGGCGTGCGTGCCTAGGTCTCTCTATGGCCAAATTTATGGGTTAGGTCGGGGGAAGCGTGGAGTGCTTGTGGTGACCTATGGATGGGTGGAAGATGTTCAGTGGAGTGTGGCGGAGGTTGTGAGGTGGGTGGCGAGCCGTGTGGAGGTGTGGAGTGATGGATGCGTCTCGTCGGAGGGTGGCCGGAGATGGGGAAGATGCGGGCGGACAGTGGCAGTCGAGGGATGTTTTGTGAAATAGAATGAGGGAAAGGAAAGAGTGGAAGATGAGAAGCTTATCTGGAGTACTTGGAGTGAAGGGGGGGTAGAGGAGACGGACAGCACGTTTGTGCCGTCGTTGAAGAAGATGGCCCTAAGGGGGAGATAACGGCGACGAGGAGGAGGACAGGAAGGCGTGTGCTGGTGCAACGCGATGTGGAAGAACGAGGCGAAGTGAACCCTGCTGCTGGTATGGCAGCAGAGCGACGAGAGGGAGGAGGAAGAATCGTCAGAGCTTGCAGGCTACTTTGCCGAAGAGAGGGGAGATGAAATCTGGGGGAGTCTGCGGCCAAAACAAGCTTGAGAGATTCGTAGCGGACTAGGGATCCTTTTATAGTTGCTGGTCGAGCTTCTGGTGTGTGGAGGGCAAGCCTTCTACCACCGACTTCTTGCTAGAGAAGGAAGGTAGTTGGAGATCCAAATCTCTCGTGTGTTCGCACGAGAGATTGGATGGAAATCAAATATTGTACTTGAACTCAGATGGAAGGGGATTCCTCATAGAATCTCCCTTCCAAATCTTGGAGATCTCTGAGGAATCAGGGAGTATACCCCCTACGTTCCTCGCCGAAGAAGGATTCCTCCCCATTAATGATGGAGGGACCTTTTTGTAAGAGTGGCGAGGAAGTTAGGGGGTTTGTTAATGGTTTTCAAAAGATAGGGGCCAAAATGTAATTGGGTGTACTAATTTGCAAAGTAGGTCAAGATGACCTCTCCTTAGGTCCAAATTTTGGTACAAACCTAATTTGGACCTAAGGGATCCAATGGTGAAGTTGGATTTTAGGTTTGACCACATTTGATTGGACTTTTTGCACAAAAACCCAAATTAGGTCAATTAATGAACTAGGACCCTAATCTAGGTCAAAATAGGTTCCAAAGGTTAAATTGAAGGTTCTAAGCCATATGGGATGTTTTTCCATGAATTTTAGAGGGTTTAGTTGATTTTTATCCTAACCAAAACCCTATTGAATTAAGCGGGTCTGTTTTAGGGTTACCAGATGTCATTTAATTCCTGGATTGTATATGAACCCATTTTTGATTAAACCAACCCATTTTTTATCTTATTGAAACCATTTGACCTATGTTTTGCCTCTGAGAAATCCCGTTTATGTACTGCAATGGTAAAATTACAATTTTAACCTTTATATCATGTCTTCTTCTCAGAACACTTATTCCTTGAATTAGGCCCTTCTCTAGCTTATGTAGGAGCTTTTATTCTTTTTCTTAGGTCAAGATGAGCTAGTTAGGGCTCATGATGAGGCTCTCATCAGAGCCCAATCCAAGTTGTACCTTAGAAGGTAGGACTCACCGTGATCACGACTGAAACCAGAGAAACCATACTGACCTGTATAGCGAACTCGTGGAGAGTTTGCATTGATTACAGAAGACTCAATTCCTCCACGAAGAAGGATCATTTCCCACTACCATTCATTGATCAGATCCTCGAGAAACTTGCAGGAAATCGATTCTTTTGCTGTTTGGATGGGTACTCCGGTTATAACTAGGTCGCAATCCATCTTGAGGACCAAGAGAAGACCACCTTCACCTACCCCTTCGGGACATACGCGTTTCGGAGGATGCCCTTCAGTCTCTGCAATGCACCAGCTACTTTTCAGTGGTGCATTCTTGCCACATTCTCAGATATGGTAGGTGAATAACTTGAGGTCTTCATGGATGACTTCTCGGTATTTGGAGAATCTTTTGATGATTGCCTCGTGCACTTGGTCCAAATCCTCAAGCGGTGCATTGACGTGAACTTGGTTCTTTCCTGGGAAAAGATCCACTTCATGGTACCTTAGGGAAATGTCCTAGGACATCTCATCTTTGAAAGAGGCATCCAGGTTGATCGAGCCAAGGTGAATCTGATTCCCGAACTCCCTATGCCTAGCTCAGTCAAAGACATCCGATCCTTTCTGGGGCACGTTGGTTTTTACCGTCAATTCATTCCCGATTTTTGAAAATCGTGCACCCCCTAACTAATCTTCTATATAAGGATGTCCCCTTCAAAATCACTGAGGAATGCACTCATGCATTTGAGATCCTACGTGATCGAGTTACCCAAGCACCTATCCTGCAGTCCCCTGATTGGTCTCAACCATTTGAGATCATGTGCGATACATCTGATTATGCTGTAGGTGAGGTACTTAGGTAGAAAATAGACGGGAAACCCTTGGTCATCTACTATGCTAGCAAGAAACTTGATGAGGCTCAGCATAACTACATAGTCATTGAGAAAGAGCTGCTGGCCATCGTATTTGGCCTAGAAAAATTCATATCTTATCTTTTGGGTTCCCGTGTTATCATATACTCAGATCACACTATAGTGAGGCACCTCCTCGCGAAGAAGGACGTGAAACCTTGACTAATCCACTGGATCTTGCTGTTGCAAGAATTCGATCTCAAGATTCGCGATAAGGAGGGAAAGCAGAACATGGTAGCTGACCATTTGTCTCGTCTTCCTTCTTTAGTCATCGACCCATCTGGTCCGATCACCGAGCATTTTCCAGACAAGCACCTGCTAGCCATTCACAGTCTCCCATGGTTTGCTGATATTGTAAACTACTTGGTTACAGGGAAAGTCCCCCCAGATTGGGTGATTTCCAGGCAGGACAAATTGATTGCTGAGGCCAAGTCCTATATTTGGGAGGAACCATACCTCTTCCACATTGGCAATGATCAGCTGATCCGGAGATGCATTCCCGACAACGAGGTCAATGACGTGATCTGATTCTATCACAACTAGGCTTGAGGTGGCCATTTCTCTGGGCGTAAAACCGTAGTGAAAATTCTTCAGTGTGGGTTCTTCTGGCCTACTTTGTTCAAAGACGCACAAATGTATTATAGGGCATGTGCTCGTTGTTCGACCCTCAACAACATGGGCTCTCAGGATATGATGCCATTAAACCCGATTATTGTGTGTGAAATCTTTGACATATGGGGAATTGATTTCATGGGACCCTTTCCCGAATCTAACAGCTTTGAGTACATTCTACTCGTTGTTGATTATGTCTTAAATGGATCGAAGCCATCCCCACGAGAACTAGTGATCATAAAGTTATCCTCCGATTTATCCAGGAGAACATCTTTACCAAATTTGGGGTTCCTAAGGCCATCATCAGCGATGGCGGGTCTCATTTTAACAATGTACACTTCCAGTCCCTGATGAAAAAGTATGGATTGTCTAATGCGTGTATTTCACTTAACTCAGTAATTAAGTTAATTTCACTTAATTAAGAGTAGAAAAAGTCACTTAGGTTGACTCGAAGTTGTGTCGGTTGTGTAGTATAGGGTCGAATTAACCTAACATTTTAGAAATTTTTACTGGTTGAGTCCAGGTCGTTTACTGGGAGGTATAATTTTTTCTAAATTCACCAATTTTCTTTTATTTCCCTTATAAGTTTAAGAGGTATAACTAGGTTGATTTTAAAACATGAATTTTACCAAAATATTAATTAAAATGAAGTAATATGCAAAATCCCATAAAAGAACATATTTACTCAAAATGATCTACTTTATTAACAAGTAAACATGTTAGTTTTTCAATTTTATTTCAAAGAAATTAAAGCAATAAGAGTTCTATTAAAACATGCCTTTTTATAATTAAGAACAAAAAGAAATTAAAATGATGCAAGAAAAATAATTCTTCATTTATTTTCTTCAGCCTCTTATCTTCTTCTCCCTTTCTTTCTCTTCTTTTCCTTTATTTTTATTCTCTCTTGAGCTCCTGTCTTATCTCTCTTCTTCTGTTCCTGCCTTTTCCTTTTCTTCCTGTCTCTTATTCTCTTTCCCTTAGTCTTTTCCTTCCTTAGTGCCTTAGTAGTGCCTGTGCTCTTTTGTTTAGCTTTGTTTCCTTAGCCTTCTTCAGCTTAACGCTTAATCTTAACTTTCAACACTTAGCTTATTCTTTAACCTTCAGCGGCTCCTCTTTCCTTAAGCTTTCTTTTGAACCATCAATTGAACCGATTTTTTTTTTTTTACTTTTTAACCAAAAATTATTTTATTTGCGATGAGGTCCTTTCGAGGATACACAGCACCCTGAGATCAGGGTGGGACCAGACTCCACTCGGTCCTCGCCTTATCTCAATTAGGTTCGATTTTGATTTATTTCATTTCGGTTCATAGTCTCGAGCCAATCCAGCTCAACCCAGCCTCCCAGGCCTAGCCCTCCCAGGGCACACTCGTTCACGCCCACTCGGGCGCACACCCACAGGCACACAAGCCTGCACACACACATGCACATGCTCTTATAGGTTCAGAATGCTCAGATAATCAGATCGGTAACCAGTGCACTGAGCACTGTCGACTAAAGAGCCCGTGTAATAAAATCATTTTATCCCCATGCGTGCACTCAAAAATTGACAATGTGGGACTATCATAACCCCTTCCAGACCCAACTTCAATCAGTCATATCTCCCAGCTCAGAGCTCCGTTTCAAGTGATTTAAAGTTTGCTGGAAAGCTCTAAGATAGATCTACAAAATTGTAGTGTCAATTTAAGGTTTTGAAGATGTTTTCCTCTTCAATTTGAAGAGTAAAATAAGGGGTTCTTACGGGTCATTTATTGCTTGGAAATGATTTTAACTTTACAGAGTCCTCAGATGGACTTTTCTCTCTTATTTAAAGGTCTGTACATGTTCTAAATATTATTCCGCATTTGCTAGAGTAGAATTTAAGCTCTGAAGACTTCAGGACTAGCAGAAAAGCTCTTCACTTCTCTGAAAGCTTCAGAGATCAAAATTTCAGACTTTGATATGTGCAACAGACACTTTAGAATGTTTTTAACTGATTTAAACAAATTCTAAGGGTTATAACAAACTTATCTGGGCAGGATTCAAGTTCATATTTCAACAAAATGGCACTGCTGTTAGTTTGGGTTTAAAAATAACCCAAATTGACGGGGTTCAAATTTTCACTAAATAACTCACCTGAGCTCAGTTTAATCACTCTAAAACCATCAAACAAGATCCCAGAAACAACTTAATTGCTTCAATTCCTTAATTTGAGCTCAGAACTCCATAATCAAACTCAGTTTGACTATGAAGGCACAAAAGTTGACTTTCTGTTCAAAGCCTTGTCCCAAGAAATTTAAGCCTCGAATAGGATCTTCTTAACCTCAGAGATTCATTCAGATTCTCAAATTGATGCTCTGACCAAGATTTCTAGGGTTACAGGCTCATCGCCTGAGGTTCAAAATGTGTTTTTTCGACAAAGCAATTAGAAGGTTATTATAGTATTCTAAGGGTTTAAACGGCTTCAGTGAATTGCATTGAAGCTTCTAGGATCCTTAAATGCTTCTTAAATCTTTTTGTTAGACTTCTCCAACTTCGCCAGAGTTGGAGAAGATGAACTTCATTCTACAGCTCCAGTGGTTAATTCCTCAAATAAACATCCTTAAAACAATCAGTGATCCTCATTATAGCATTCTGGAGCTTCTTAACAGGTTTCACAGGCTGAAGTATAGATTTGGCTTGCCGGAGCTCCGATGAGTCCAGAAAAAGGCAAAATTGTGTACAGATTGTTTAAACTTACCAATTTTTAATCTAAAAAGGAGCCTAAGGTTGCAAGGAACCTCAGAATCACAATTAATTCTTCATTTGTCTCTTAGAATTAAGATTTGATAGTGAATTCGTTTCTTTAAAAATCTGATTTGAAATAAGCTCAGGACTGTTTAACCACTCAATTGAGCGGTTAAAATAGGTCAACAGATAATAGCAGTTATAATTATATAGTTAATTAATAGTTTGAACTACTCCTGAGGCACCATTGACTGCGAGCTCAGGAGCTTAATTAAGATTTGGGCATTTGATTTATATGTGGTATTTATAGGTATTATAGTGTTGATTAAGGTCCATAAGTGGTGGATAGATGATGAAAGACCCTATGAAGGTGGAATTAAGCCCACTACTGTCACCATGGACAGTGATAGTAGTCGGTGGAGGCGAAATGTGAATTAGGCGATTAGATGATCAATTAAATGATTAAATGTGCTAGAAGTGATTGTGAGGGTTAAAGGAAGGTGGACAACAATTTCAAAAGATGAAATTAAAGCTCTGGTGAGCTCAAGGAGTTCGCCGGAGTCAGAGAAGATGACACTGAAGTTCTAAAATTACTCTAATCTAACTACCTAAACTAACTAACTAACTAACTAAGCTAACCTACTCCTACTCCTAATCTACTGTTACCTGGACGAAGGGGTCAATAGGGTTCCGCCGAGGTCTCATGGCGGACGACGAAATCAGAGGGTGAAAAGAAGAATCTCTGGCTGGTGGATTTGAGGTGGAGCAGAGGATTCCTTGGGTCGGCGCCTGTGTCAGAGACGCGGTTGACCACGGCGGATCTCCTCGGCTGATTAAGATGGACGGAGGAAGTTGGAAAATGAGATGGAAAGTCTCCGGAGTTGCAGACGAATAGCCTATTGGGTCAGCTCAGTGTTAGAAGAGGGAAGGGAGCCAACTTGAGTGAAGTCAGAGGGGTTAGGGGGTATTTATAGTAGTTGGCGGCGAAGAGAATGGCAGGGTCTGGCCGAAGAAGGAGCTTAACCTCTGGCGTCGTCTCCGATGACAGTGAGGTTATCTCCCATTGAAAATTAGGATTCTTGGTTAATCCAGACCGGTGAATGAAGAGGAGGTGGTGAGCGCAAGCTGCAAGAGCTTAGACAAAGAAGGATGATGTCGGCAGGGCGGTGATCGCGCGGTGGTGTGACTCTCTGCCGCCAGCCGTTCATTTGGCTGAAGAAGAAGAAGAGGGAAAGGGACTTAAATGAAATAAAACTTAAGGACCTGTGTGAGAAATAAGGACCCGACTGTAATGAATTTTAAGGACCAAATTGTAAACTCAGGTTTTGAAGGTTTATTTTAATTTAGATCTTTTTCAACTTTTTATATATGTTAGTAAATAAAGTAAATATTATATTTTCACCTTGAATTTACATTTTTTACCTTTTTATATTAATTTATTAGATTAAGTAAAATTACTTAAGTTATTATATACTTAGGTATACATTATATTTAAGTTACTTAACTTATTAATTAAGGAAATAATTAATAGGATTTCGAGTCCAATTATTAAATAAATTATTAATAATGTTAATTGAATGATAAAATACCATTTTTAACTTATTTTAAGGTCCTTTACTAAATATCCCTTATTCTATAATTAACCCTTATATGTTCATAACCTTAGCTAATTAACTAGGAAGACTAGTTAATTAGGGGTAATTAGAGATCATGATGAGTGTCTCATCACTGTTGCATCGTATCTTAACTCCTTACCACCCCCAGACTAATGGACTGGTAGAACTGTCAAATCGAGATATCAAGAAGATCCTTCAAGTCACTGTTCAGCCTGATAGGAAGGATTGGTCTACTCACCTTAAAGAAGCTTTGTGGGCCTATAGGATCGCCCACAAGATCCAATTAGGCATGTCTCCCTTCAAATTAGTGTACGAAAAGGCATGTCACATTCTCGTCGAGATGGAGCACAAGGCTTATTTGGCAGTACAAAAGTGCAATTTGGATCTGATGAAGGCTGGAATACACCACCGGTTGCAATTGAGCGAGATCGAGGAATTACGCAATGATGTGTATGATAAGTAGTGTATCTACAAAGAGCGGGTCAAAGCCTTCCATGATAAGCACATTGTGCAAAAATCTTTCCACCCTGGTTAAAAAGTTCTACTCTCTGATGCCAAACTCAAATCGTTCCCAGGAAAACTCAAATCAAATGGATTGGACTATTCTTGGTGAGATGAATCTTTGGAAATGAAGCAGTTGAAATTAGTGAACTTAGCCTTGATTCTGAACCTTTTGTCGTAAGCGGTCAGAGACTCAAACCGTTCGTCGAACTCACTGACTCAAACTTGGCTGAGGTATCTTTTGCCCCCCATTCTCCCTGAGCTCATTGCACTCGGCTGATGGCATTAAACTCAATGGTTAATTGGAGGCAACCTGTCATCTTTGTGAAAAACCTAAAACCCTTGACACATCCCATGCTGAACTCATATTGCACTATTAGGGTTCGTTCATTAGAACAACCGACTTCATCTCTGGTACCCATACCCAGGCTTGAAATCGTTCGCAACAGTCATCCCAGCCCGTCCACCCACCCAAAACCTGTTCTAATGTACGATCTAAGCTGAATTCAAACCCACCTAATTTACAATGAGGACATTGCAAATCGTAGGCATGGAGGGGTATTAAAGTGCAAAACACTGTGAGAATCACTTCACAAGAAAGGGTTTCACCCAAAAAATTACATATTCCAAAAAAAGCCAAAAAAAAAAGACTGAAAAAGAATAAAAAATGGAGAAGGGAGGAAAATTTGAAAGATCAATTTGCATGTCATTTTTCAGGAGGAAAAGAGGAGGTGATATAAATATCAAAGAGGAGCAACAATTTAAAATAAAAAGAGATAGTCACTAGTAAAAAATCAAGGAATCTACTTAGTTCTAGACCAAACCAAAAAGAGAAAAAAATAAAAGACAAAAAGTGATAAGAGACAAAAGAGATTAGTATGAATGTTGATCTTAGGCCTCTTGGGCTGTGTTTAGGCTTAAAAATTCAAGTATTCATTAAGATCTGGATAGTCCTCAAGAGGTTGGGAAAAATGCGAAGCTTAAGTATTAGGTCTAAGGCTTAGGGATTATTTGACCTCGTTAATTGACCTTTGGTTTGCTGGACTTGGTAACATAAGCACCCTAATCCACACACAGTCTGGTTCATGCGGTTAATTATCAAAATCATGCAAATGCGTTAAATCTGTTATGAAAAAGTTACCTATATTAGGAGCGGCTGATCAACATAAGTTGATTTGGAAGAGTTCCCGGCATGGAGAGTTGGGAAATTCCCCTCGAAGATGCATAATAACATACCGTCTGCTCGGTGCTTGTCTCCTGGGATATCTAAATATCCTACTGGGGGCATGTAAGCACCTTGTGCTGGTTCAAATGCCATGGGTGGCATTATCACGAAATGTCGATTTCCAGGGTTTGAATTTAGCTATAGAACGCCATGGGCGGTGCTATCTTGAAGCATCGATTGCCAGGCACCCTACGAGGATTGATGGTGGGAGCTAAGAATCCGATACATACCATGTTGTAAAGCCAATCCGAAGCTAGAAATAAAGAAAGAAAAGAGAGAGAAAACTCTCCAAAAAAAAAAAAAATCTCTCTTAGAAAAATGCACTGCAAACTGAACTGGGACTAAACATGTTTTAAGCACGGATGCTTTAACTGCGGAGTTCAATGAACCTTAGGTTAGTTCTTGTGGGCCTTAGAAACCTTCGCGGCAGACTGAGGCTAGAGCTGGTCAGGTCCGGATCTTGGTTGGTACTTGAGTACCTCTAGGCCTACTATTGGCATTATGACCTAATCTACAAAAGAAAGCACACAACAGAAGTTTGAGCATAAAAAGGAATGGTCTAGAATTTGAGTTAATTCCATGAGATTTTGCTAAGAGACTAGCAAAAGCTAGGCATGGGAGTATGATGGGAACACCATCATGAGCCATAACTATCTCAATTTGATTTGATTAAGTCATTAAATGCTCCTACATAACCGCCAGAGAGACATAATTCATTACATAATCATTCTGAGAGAAATACAGTAAAATAAGGCTAAAATTGTAGTTTTAACGGTATATTTCAATTACAGTATACTCATGGGTTTTCTCAGGGGTTAATTAAGAGTCAAATGATCTTAAGAGTTTAACAAGTGGGTTAGTACAAATAGAAAAGGGTTTTCGTGTGTTTTGAGAATTAAATGATTTCTGAAATCCTAAAAACAGACCCGCTTAATTAACTAAGGTTCTGGTTAGGATAAAATTCACCTAAAACCTCTAAAATTCATAGAAAAATATTCTCTAGGGTTTGGTACCTTCAATATGACCATCAGAACCCGTCTTGACCCAAAAAGAGTCTTAGATAGACATTTGCCCTAATTTGAGTTTTTACATAAATTACCCTGTCAAACTAGGTCAAAATTAAAATCCAACTTCACCATTGAATTCCTTAGGTTCAAATTAGTTTTGTACCAAAATTTGGGCTTAATCTGAGATCATCTTAACCTAATTTGCAATTTGGTCCTGTCAGACTTTTTTATCTCACACATCTGCCCCTAACTTTTGAATCCTTTGCATTTAAGTCCCTCAATTTATCTTCATCTTCACAAAATGGTCCATACCACCATGAAATCCTAATCCTACAAACTCCAACGACCTTTAAAGGGAAAGATCTTTGTGATTTCTTGATGAATCCCTCTTAAAATTAAAAGGGAAACTCGTCAAGTAATTATCCTCCAAATGAGCCCATATAGGGATCCTAAATCCCTCTAGAATCCTAATGTGAATGGTTTGATTGATTGGGTATCTTACGCCGGTGAGAATCTCAGAGGTTCTAAGCTTGTTTTCCAACCTTGGAACTCCGTTTAGAACCCTATAAAAGGACCTCCGTGGCCTTGCGCATTCCCTTAGCAAGTTTTGGTGAGTCAACCACCTTAGATTCTCCTTCCCCAGCCACCAAAACCCTTGCTGTGGTGACCCTCTTCGATCCTCCTCCTTTGGCCGTCCAATGACCAAATTGGTTGGTTCCCTCGACTCCTCTCTTCGTCGCAACCCTCCTCAGCCAAAGGGAGGGCATATCTGTCTACTTCGTCGTCGCCGTCTTCTCCTCCTTCTCTAGCACCGGTCTACCACAACCAAGCGCCTCGGCCTCTCTGCCTCATCACTAAGTATCCCTATCTCCTTCCCTATCTCTCTACATCTTTTTCCCGCACTCACATCGCACCTCTGACCACTGATACGCCCATTACCTCGCCTTCGTCTCCACCTCCAGTGACATCACCAGTGAGGGTTTCCGCTCGCTTCACACACTCAAAACCCTCACCAACCGGTCCAAAACCTTCGCCATACTCCCCTCATCAAAAGCCCTAAACCTATTGGGCCGATTGCTCATCCTTTCACCCCACCTAACACCACACTGCTCTCTGATCGTTTTTGCCACCACCACAATCACACACTCACTCTCGCTCCACGCCAAGACCACCACCGCACTCGCCGTACCCTAGCGATACTTTTGAAGTCTTTTGACGCGAACGAGAGGTTGTCTTGCTCTTTTCAAGTGTATGCGCTTAGGATGCCATTGACAGAGCTACACGATGAAGCTTTGCAACTCGCTCCAGCAAATTCAGCTCTAGGCGTCATCCCCAATTCTCGTGGAATCTCTCCAGGAGTCTGAGTGGACCAACAAATAGAGCCTTTGACCACCATCTTGCGTGAATTGAATGAAGAAACTGCAGCAGCTGCACACGCAAAGGAGGAGGACTGATAAGTGCCACATCGGATAGCGCTGAAGCCCGCACAACACATAAATTGAAAAAGTACCTCTGCCTCGTTGCCTCAGCATGCACAGGGGGTGAGGTCCCTGCACGCATGCGCATACGCACGCCCTCACTCGTGCTCATGCCTCGCGGGTCTGGGCTCGATCTGTTTACCTAGATACCTAGGTCTATTCTGGTCTACTGGTTCTGAGAGAGGAAGAAGAGAAAAAGAGAGGAGAGGGGGGGTTTTGTTTGCCACCCTCTTCTCAACACTTGTGAGGCCCTTTCCTTTACTGGCGTGCTGAGCCTTGAGCTATGCCTTCTCTGAAGCTTAAGGAGAAGAAGAGAGAAAGAAAAGAAAGAAGAGAAGAGGAAGGGTGCACTTAAGAGTTTCATTAGCTGATTTCTGAAGGGAGTGCACTGTGTACTCATCCTACATGGCATTTAATTGCTTAGTACTATTGAGATATTTGATATAATTGTGAGGGGTAATTGGTGATTCAAATCACCATTTTATCCTATTCTTTTTGCATTATTGACATTTGCTTTCATTTATATATCATTTTTGTTTGAAGTTCTATTATAAATTGCTTCTATGGTGCTTGAGTTGCAATTTTGAGATTCATATTAGCCACTTGCTCCTTGTGTTTGACCTTGGACTTCATTTCTGATATTCGAGTAGTAAATTCTATATTTTTTGCACTGATTCAACCTATACTACAATGCATTGATTTTAAAATCCGATTCAGAGCGGATAACAGTGGGAGGTGTAGGGTAAACTTACAGACCCTTCAACAGCACTTTACTTCAATCTACCGCTTTTGCTCGCCTTGAGAGAGTACCTACAATCACAATAAGAATGGAGACAAGTGAGGTAAAAGATAAGTACGGTGAGAAATGCGGGAAATCAAAGAGCATTGCCTCCCCAGCAACAGCGCCAAAATGTTGGATGCAATCTCCATTGAAAATTTGAGTTTTGAAAACCTTATCGTTGTAGTCGCGTAAAAATCCGTCAAATAGATAATTTAACCGAAACTCTGGTGAGTCTCGAGTCGAACCTGAGGAGGCGTACGTTTGATCAAAAACCATGTTTATTTGTTGTCATGAAGTAAATTAGCTGGTTGAATTAAATATACACTAACTATCTACTTAAAGAATAATTAATAGAAGAGAGAAAGAATAATACAAATAAAGAGAAAATAGGGGAAGAATGAACAAATATTTCATAGCCACATATTCATGTTCATTACAACTACTTGCTAGACTAGAAAGTGGGAAATCTAATCTAGAAAATGATAAAGAGAAGAGGGAGAGATATTATTCTCCTTAACGGTTGCTTGGAGGATGAGCTACATTAACGAAGCGCCCGGATGAGGGTGATGAGATGCTGGATGAGGGAGAACGAAGACGGAGGAAGGAGGATGGAGCAGGGCGACGTCGCAGTAGGATCCACTTCTCGAATGGCGGTGAAAGGACAACCGCGGGTTGCTTCACAAATGAGGTGAGGTGGAAAAAATGTATTTGTAACTCTAATGGAGCATCTTGGGTTGGGGACAAGCTCATAGAGCTTTGGAGGGGGTGAGAGAAGAGAGGAAGAGATGAAGAAAATGAGTGGTAGGGGTCCCCTTTTATAGTTGTAGAAATTGGGGGCAAAAAGGTCATTTGAGGCTTTACACATTAATTGTTGGGGTCTTTAGTGATGGATATAAACATCACTAAAGACCCCATGTCATTGAAGCACGCACGCATCCCCACCTTTCTGCCTTCAACTAGTGAAATGCTTCGTCGCACGCATGCATCCTCAGCAGTCCAATCGAGAGATCAGACGACTTAAATGCATGCAAGCCTCTTCATCTTTAGCGCAACACACATCTGCATCAGATTGGGCATGCGTTCGTGCGTCAGATCGCGCATGAAGCTTGCGCCTTCATCCGGCACTCGAGATGGTGCCATGTCGTGCTCCCTCGACCTCTCGATCACCATCACATGGGCAAATTTCACCCGTGCCCCCGTGCGCGCTCGATTTGAGGCACTCGGTGTCTCGAATGTCCGCCTTCAGCTTGTAGAGGCATACAACCAATGCGCTATGCCTCGCCTTGTGTCGCATTTATGATTTAGGGCATAAACATTCATGATCGTTGGATCTCGATCCAACATTCGAGATCGAGTGCGCCTTATCCTTCAAAAGATGAGAGCATCGGCCTGAGAGCGACGTGGAGCATTCTCAGTTGTTGGATCGATGATCCAACAGCTGAGATGCATTGATCATCGCTTGAAGAGGTTGAGCGGGAGGTTTAGGCCAGTGTTGGGCGGCTGGGATGGCACCATGTGGCGCCATCCTGGCCATCCATCTTCTCTGACTTGTAAATGGTGCTACGGCTGTCGGATTGGACTGATTTTCACGTTGTTAGGCTGTGATCATTGATCCGAACTCATCCGTGCGGTTGGATTTGTCATCTGAGGTACAGATTTACACCACCTTGGCCCCTTGACTTTTTATCTTTCTCCGACTGTATCTGATATTATAGAGATTCGATCAGGGCGATCTCGGAGTCATTGAACTCCAATCGTCGCCCTGATCAGTTCCGTACGGTTGGATCTTCAATCTGAGACCTTAATAAATATTGCCCTATCCCTGGCCACAAAAAGAGGCGAATTACCATACAATTTATACAAATTAACCTAAATGCATGATAATGCATGTTATGCAATATTTATAATGCATGATGCTTCTATGACACTAAGAACATGCATAAATAGGCATTTTAGGTCAATTAGATGTATGAACATCAACGTCTCAGAGGAAGAGGGAGCAGGAGAAGATTGGAGATGTCTAGAGCAAGAGATGGATGGAGAGATGCCTTCAAATGCGAGCTCTGGGGTCCTTTCTAGAATTAGAATGAGGGGCAAAGAAAGTATTTTGGACCCCCAATTCGTGCAACAACCTTGGATTAATCAAATCCGTCGATAGTGTTGTAGCACTGAATCGAGGTTTTAAAAGATGCGTTCGTTGTAGTAATAATTCCTCAAAAATAGCTCGAACAACAGATAATATTTATACTCGAATGAAAGTCTGAGGTCGTTCACTAGGAGAAAGTATTGCATTCATGCGCTAATCTCAACATATTATAAAATGAGCACAAGAAATTGAGCAAAGTATAGATTTTCAATGAATAATAACCTGTCACATTAGTTATTCAATAAAATCCAATGTATCTTAAGAATATGTAGATAAAAAGAAAAAAGAATAAAAGACAATGGTGATTTGAATCACCACTTATATCCTCTAAAGTTTAAGCATGCATTCAACCATCAATTATCGCAAATAAACCAACAATAGCTTGAATGCTACAGTTCCTTAGACGATAGGCTTAGCAATCAGACATCTTAATAGAAGGCAAGCATAAGCCTTCTCTTCTTAAGAACCTCTCCTCTTCTTTTTCCTTGGCTTCTCTCTTTCTCTGCTTCTTCTTTTGCCTCTCCTCTTCCTCTTTGTTCCTTCCTTCTTTGGCCCTTTTGATGCACAGGAGGGCGCCTTACGAAATTGGCTAAGTGTTAGCCAATGTGCAATAGAGCAAAACCCCCCCTTAATCCCATGCTCTCTCTCTCTCTTTCTTCCTCTGGGTTCGCCTCTTTCTCACCTTCACAAGGCCATGCACAGTACCAGGTATTCAGGAATCAGATCAAAGTGCACCTAGGACCAGGGCTGCCGGCGTGGATCGCAGCTGAGGTGTGCACAGGTGTAGGTGGGTAAATGGGTCGGACCAGGCCCGCATGCACAGTGTCACGGGCAAGGCATGTAATGGGAGCGGGGGACCTCACCCCTCAAGTGTCGAGGCAATAAGCCGTAGACACAAATTCCTCTTATGTTTGCTTGGATGTTTGTGAGTCACCGATGTGGGACTATATGTGTCCCTCTTCTCATGCGTGCAGCAGCAGGTGGAGTTGCATCTGATTAGGAGGCTACTGTTGAGGGGATCCTTCAATCGACTACCCAGGAAGACTCCTAGGATGATTCCGCAGTGCCTGGACTTCCACCTGGGGCTTGCAGGTCCTGAAGAAGGCTTCAAGCAAGCTCGAAATCTGCCATCATTGGTGAAGAAGCCCTGGTACCTGAAATCCGCAAAATAGCCTTTCGACCACATTAAATCAGCTCAGAGGCTTTGCTGGATGATGGCAAAGGTGGTGGAGGCAGTTTCATGGTGAGTCAAGGCGTATGGCGGCCTAGTAGAGGCAGAGATGACCGGAGGAAGTGGGTTTGCCCAGGAGCATTTTTGGGTGGATGGGAAGGCTAATAGAGATAGGGTTTTGTGCTCAGAGGGACAGCGGTGCTTTTGGGAGTTGTGATGAGGTGTGTGGACAAGTGTAGCAATGGGGGCACACCGCCGGAGGAGCGGCCGGAAATGGAGAAGATGAGGGTGAATGGTGGTGTTGAGGGTTTGTTTTTAGATTTTTGGGGTGTAAAGCTAACCTAAGATGATAAACTAACTAAACTAACCGTAATATAATAGATGAAGGGGTAGGATTGGCAACCGACGTTGGCAAGCTGACGCTGTGAAAGAAGGTGCTCCAGTGGGGGTGGACGGCGAGGAAGAGAGGGGAGGATGGCCCTGGCTTTGGCACACCAGGTGTAGACGAAGGAGACGAAGATAATGGCACTCCTAATTTGGTCATTGGGAGGCTAGAGAGCGACGAAGGGAGGAGCTCGCCAAAGCTGAGGTGGAGCGAGGCCAGAGGTGGAGTTTTGAAGAGGGTTTTGGCCCCAAACCTTGTTGAGAAGAATGGTCAGGCCCTAGGGATCCTTATATAGGCCTCAGGGAGTAGTTAGAGCTTAGGAAGCAAGCTTCCAAGCTTGGAATTCTTGCTGGAGTAGGAAACCCAACTCTTTGAAGGATTCGTATGAGGATTTGGACGATTTTGGGACTTCAGATCTTACTAAAAAGGAAGCTAATTTCTTAACGAATTTCCCTTTCAAATCTGAGAAGGATTTGTCAAGAAATCAAAGAGATCTTGCCAAATGAAGCTCGTCGAAGTTGTAGGATTAGGATTATAGGGTGCTAGGGACCTGTTTGAAGAAGAAGATGACAAAGACAAGGGGCTTTTTGTAATAAATTCAAAAGCTGAGGGGTTATTGGGGAGATTAAGAGTCAAACTTGGACTAAAATTCAAACTAGGTCGAAATGATCTTAGATTGGGTCCAAATTTAGGTAAAAATCTAATTTGGACATAAGGAATCCAATGGTGAAGTTGGATTTTGATTTTGACCTCGTTTGACTAGGTAATTTATGTAAAAATCCAAATTAGGGCAAGTGTCTGTCTATAGCTCTATTTTAGGTCAAGATAGGTTTTGATGGTCAAATTAAAGGTACCAAACCCTAGAGAATATTTTTATATGAATTTTAGAGGGTTTAGATAAATTTTATCCTGACCAGAACCTCAGTTAATCAAGCAGATATATTTTTAGGGTTTCAGATGTCATTTAATTCTCGAAACGTGCAAAAACCCATTTCTATATGCACGGACCTACTTATTAGACATTTAATACCATTTGACCTTTAATTAACTCTTGAGAAATCCTGTGATTATCTTGCAATTGAGATGTGCTGTTAAAACTACAGTTTGACCCCTATTTTTTTGTTATTCTCTTAGAATGGAATTGCAATGAATTACGTCTCTCTGACAGTTATGTAGGAGCATTTAATGATGGAATTGACTAATTAAATCTAGATATGGTTGATGATGATGTTATCATCAGATAGGGAGATCAACGGACCAAATTGTACCTCAAAAGGATCTCCTTCGTGCCTTTATCGCGCTCATCGCCCGTGGTCACACCACGTGGCAACTGCTCAGACACTTCATTTACTGCCTCCTCACTCAACACACATGTGCACGTGCATTTAACCTCCATTGTCCGATCGTGAAGATCGATGGTTTAAAGCGCACAAGCTACTGCCTTTGATCGCCCCATGCAACGGCACGTTCGCCCACAGCATGATCTGATGCATCGCCACGCGGCCATCCTCGCACCCTTCGATCGAGATCGTACGATCCAATTTCATCACACCTCACCACCCTCTCTGATTTTGCTTCTTGCGCCTCGAACGTGCATCTCGTACTCTTGTGTGAAGTAGGTGACCAACACGCTATGGGAGCATTTGTGTCTCGATTTTGATTTCGCATGTGGCCACCCTCAACCATTGGATGATGATCTAACAACTGAGGTGATCTTCCTCTCTAATGAAGGGTGCGAGGACCGGTCGACGTGACATGTTTGTGGCAGTTGGATGACGATCAAATGTCCTATAATCCTCATCAGAGGATGTACGGTCGGGCGAAGGGTGTTGGGATGGTGCCACGTGGTGCCATCCTGACCGTTTATTTTCTCACTTTTGTAGATGGTGCCATAAGGCTCCGATTGGGGTGATTCTCACGTTGTTGGACTACGATATTTAATCCGGATCCATCTATGTGGTCAAATTTGGCATTTGAGGTTTGGATTTGTGCCACCTTGCATCTTGGCCTTTGCTCTTCCTCGGACTTCATAGGCTACCATAGAAGCCCAATCAAGATGATCTTATAAGCCTTAGTCCCTAGTAGGTGTCCTAAACCGATCTATATGGTCGGATTTATCATCCGTGGCCCTGGATTACCTGTAATTATTATTGCCTCTCAATTAGAATATCAATTAGCATTATTATTTACAAGGCTAACAAATCAACTATGATGCAAAATATACTGCTCATGCATGCATTATTCCTAAGTTAAGGTAGGATCTAACTTAATTCAGGGTAGATTAGGTCCCTTGATTACTGTGCAATCATACCCTCATGCCTAAATCTTGCTAGTCCCTAGCAAATGCAAGACTAAATTCATTTCATCAAGAGTTTGACTAGAGATCTATTTCTTTTGTTTTCATCCAAAAATTTAGAAATACAGATAATCGTAAAAGTGTAGTGTTGTATCCTATGCAACGGATCCAAGAGAAATGTCAATCCACATCTAAAGCTCATACTTGACCCTTAGTAAAACTCTATCGAGATAGGCAAACTTCTTCCCTTAAGGTTATAAAATAATCTCTAATTTATCCCTGGCTTTTGGCTTAGGTAGAAGATGTCTGAGTCAAGTAGGTTTGTATTTGGTGGCTCACACTCCTCTAGTGCTACATATAGACTAGTACTATAGAACTTAGATTTCCAAACTATCAAATAAATTAACTTAGAGAGAGGGAAAAATTATGCACTCTTTAGTTCCTTTGTACTTATTCTTTCACTCTTTTTTTTCTTTTTTCTTTTTGAGCTTTTAGTTTCACCAAATTTGTAAATATATTTGGTGGGTCTCTCATGGCATTAACACTTTAATTTAGTTTTGATAATCCTATAAGTAAGTCAGAAATCCTCAGCCAATATTCGGGCGGTCAGAAATATAGAAAAGTAGGTCAAGGTTGTATTTGGTAGATCGTAATGGTAGTAGGTGTTTGATTGCGCAGTAATCATAGGTCTTAATTGACCTAAATTAAGCTAGGACTTAGCATAAGTTAGGGTAGTTCATGCATGCATAAGCATTATTTGCATCTTTACTGCTTTCTTTTAGCTATGCATAAAATAATGCTATAATGTGCTGATTAGGTGCATTATGTTAATTATAAGTAATAAGCTGATCAGAAGCTAGATCTGAAGTTGTATCTAAAGCTGGATTTGAAGAATAAAGAATAACTAGTGTTGCAACAGAGGTGGAGCGAAAGACCAAGATTAGATGTAGATAATAATGTAAGGGAGTTAAGGTATGCTAGTATATTAAGTAGGAATAAAGTAATAAATTATGAAGAACTTATGTCCATCCTAGCCCTAGGACAGCCTAGAAGCCTCCCCAAGCCTTAGTCACCCTCAGAATTAGGTCACCGCACCCTAGGAAACCTTAAAACCCTAATTCTAGCCTCTATTTGGATGTCTAGATGAGTTATAGGACATCCAGAGCCCTTATCCAACTCCCGCACACCTTAAACCCACTTCTACAGTGTTATTGGACGTCCAGACACTTGGTTAGACACCCAATTTCTGCAGAATACCCAAGACAGAACCTACAATCCTCCCTGACTCTAATTAGACGTCCAGACTTGAAGTCTGGACTTCTGATTTTTCACTATAAGATGTTTGAAAACTTTTTTAGAAGTCTAATACTGTCCTCCAGTTCCTGTTTTGAGATTCAAGCCTTGATCTTGGATCTCTAGGTCCCTAAACCCAATTCCAACCCCATAAGTACCTAAATTAAGGTGCCCTAACCCTAGTACATCACCTCTAGACCTCCCTAAGGACTTAATTAGGTCCTCACTAAACCTAATTGACTTGGATCTTAGTCAATTCCATCATCCTATTCAATTGGACTCATTGAGTCCAATTGAGCCCTGATCTCAGCACACTCTATCCAATTGGACTCAGTGAGAGTCCAATTGACCTAGACTTGACTTAATTGAGTTACTTTACTCTCAATTAAGTTTTCACACACCCAATTAAACTTGTATTAAGTTTAATTGCACTTTACCTTAGTGAATTAGGGTTTACAACCCTAATTTGTGACCTACCTTGACCTAAACCCACTAGAACCTAACCTAATCAACCTAGCCACCTAAGTTTCGACCCACACACACCCACACACACCATCCACATGAAAAATACCTAGCCTAGAGTCCTCTAGAACTCTCTACCATGTGTTGTTGCCTTGGTTGCTAAAATTAGCAACCAAGAGCCATTCAATTTTTAGATCCACATTTGGTGGATCTAAAAACCACCATCCATCCTCTCTCTCTCACTCTCCCACGAGCTCCCACCATAGGCCTCTCTAGAGAATTCCATAATTCTCTAGAAAGCATCCCTTAGGTATATAAAAAGACCTAAAGGGTGGCCATTTGCACCCATCCATCTCTTGGCTTTATTCACTTCCAACATGGTTAGCTACATTCACCTCCACTCCACCTCCACGAGTTGCTCACCATGGCCACCACCATCTCCATGCCAGGATGCTGGATCACCTCTCCAACCTCTCTCCAAGGGCTAGTCTAAGCACCATTGGCCACCCCTCCTCCTCTCAACCAGCTCAAAGGCCATCGGAGACCACCTCCGAATGCCCTTATTTCTGCTAGATTAGTAGCTTAGTTCTTCATAGTTACATGCTTTTATTACTGCTTAGTAGTGTAACTCTTTATTCTCCCCTAATGATGCAAGCAAAATCCCCCATAGATTCCTATATGCGATCGTTTTCTATTAGCTAGATTGATATTTTCAAGCTTTCCTCTATAAGCTTTCCACGAGTTCCATGTTGCAAACACCATGATGAATTAATGAAAGATCTTTCTCTATATATATATGTCTATGTGTTGAGAATCACCATGAGCTTATTGCAATATATTTTGTGTGATTAAAGTTGCCTACTTTTAATTTCTGATATTCTGGCAACTAAGCATGTCGTGCATAAATACGTAATAACCATAAATCGTCATGCGATTTTAAGAAAGTAGAGTGAAAAAAGATCGATTTCAAATTTGCATAAACGCCTCCCAGAGACGAATGACCGGGACTCAAGTCTCGTTATCTTTATAACTATTTTTGACGAGCATTTTAAAGCAATTATACTACAATTTCCAACGATTTCAAAACACGCGAGAATGACATCTGTCAGTGTTGTTGCCTCAATGTGCTTGACATGAAATAAATACAACTCAATACTTTTTTTTTAGACTATTTCTCTTTTTTTTTCTTTTTTTTTCAAATTTTTTTTTCTTCTTTTCTCTTCTTTTTTCTTCTTTCACATATATATATATCTACCAACACAATGCAATGCAACATGACATATGCACTTTTATTCATGAGGCATTATTTGGGATTGGTGATGTTTAAGAGGATATCGAGTAGCTTATTTGGTAGAAGTACCTATTCTCGGCATTGGGAAAGGAATGGATGGGACAGCATATTTCTGACTTTGACATTAATACTCTCCTACAGTCGAGGATTCTATAAACGACAGTCGTAACCATCCACCTTAGTTCTAGTTTTATTAAAACCCACTCTCTAAGTATTTGCCTTATTTGGTGGCTCTCAAGAATTCCCACAAAGAATTTGTACATAGGAATCGAGAGCAAAAACTATGCCTAACTCCGAGTATCATTATCCAATTATATAGAAATTAAGATTCCATGTACTAGACTTAGAGTACCAGTAGAGTCTTTACTCTCATCTCACAATTGTTTGGTGGATCTACTAGAAGATGGTTTGCCTAACTCACTAATTATTGTCCAAGGGTTCAAGAAAAGAAGCAGTGCTTCTTTTCAACAAACTAAAGATGTCTATCGATCTTCACAGTGGATCCATTGCAAATTCTATGTGCAAGTGTGACATTGTACTAGATTCTAAATTCATGAATCAATTAAATAATAAAATCCCTAATAAAACCTCTTGATAAATATTTTTTTTAAGGTGTTGGAAGGAAGATTTTTCGATTTATGTGTACTATCCCCTCATGCCTAAGTTCTTGCATGTCCTCATGCATAAATGAATTAGGATAGGGAGTAAGTGGATAGAAATCACCTAGAATTTCTCCTGATTCATGATTCAACATATGCCAACACTACGATGATAATCACAATATGCAAAATAATATGACAAAATGAAATATGCTATGTATAAAGCAAATGTTATGTCTAAATGCTAAGTTTAACGCCTCTAGCTGGGCGAAACTCCATCAGATGGATCCATGATTGCAGGAGAAAGCTCAAGATGGTAAACACTTGGAGTTCCATCGTCATCAACGGGCCAAAAATGCAGAGCAGCTGCCCATGAATACCAAGCCCACAAGGTCGGCAAAATAAAATATCAAGTCTTGGAATTGGTTGTAGCCAAGTGCTACAACAGAAATAAATCCGGGTGCCAGGGTGATAGGTGGCAAGTAGCATGATGTAAACACGTTTATATCACATAAACTATCTATTTACGCATGTTCTTAGGCATAGAATTGCATCACATATTATAAATATTGCATAACATGCATCATCTTGCATTTAGGGTAGTTTGTATAAAATTTAGGTTAATTGTCTCCTTTATGGCCAGGGACAGGGCAACTTATTAATCAGGGCTTCAGACCAAGGATCCAACTGTACGAATTTGATCAAGGCAACGACGGGAGTTCAACGACTCTAAGATCGCTCTGATCGGACATCCGTAGTACCAGATATAGTCCAAGGAAGCCTAGAGATCAAGGGCCAAGATGGTGTTAATCCACCCTCAGACAACAAATCCAATCACACGGATGAGTTCGGATCGATGATCGTAGCCTAACGGTGTGAGAATCGGTCCAATTCGACACCCATGGCACTGTTTGCAACACACAGAAGTTGGATGGCTAAGATGGTGCCACGTGGCTCCATCTTAGCCGCCCGATCGACCCTAGGGACCCGCCGCTCTCCTCTTCAAAAGGCTTTGGGCGTGGACGATCTAGATCGTTAGATCTCGATCCAACGGCCACAGATCCGCACGCTTAAACCCTCCGCGCGACAAAGACGTGGCTTCAGCGCAGTGGTCGCGCCCCTGTGGGCGACGTAGGGGTCACACGTTCGAGCCTTGCTGAGCACCTCAATCCAGCCGGGGAGTGGGGCACGTCGATTCTGATCGTTAGATGGCGATCGTGCGGCAAATGAAGCGGAGACGTGGTGCGAGGACATGCGTTGGATCACGTACACGCACGATGACGCGCATCTGCATGCCTGATCGCACGCACAGGCGCGTGGTAGGGGCGTTTGAACGGGCGCTGTGAGGACAACTTTAAGCCATCCGATCTTGAGATCGGACAGCTGATATCGTCCAAATGTGGGCGTGCGTTTTAGGTGTAGAAGAGGAGCAGGTGCACACAGCGTGCGCACACATCATCCATGTTCGACCTTTAGCGACATTTAAGTCCATCGCTAAAGGTCCCCTCTTTAATGTTTTTGCAGTTAAAATGTCCAAAATGCCCCTACTCCTTGCGACTATAAAAGGAGACCCTTACCCTACGAAATTCTCATCCCTTCTCTTCTCTCACCCCTTCCACAGCTCTAAGAGCTTGTCCCAAACCCGGGATGCTCCTCTAAAGTAGAAATCATAATTTTTCCACCTTTGTCCCCCTTCGTGGAGCATCCCGTGATTATCCTCTCTCTGCATTCGGGAAGCGGATCCCGTGACGACGACAATGTGCTACTTCGTTCTCGTTCCTCCCACTTCATCCTCCTTCCCACTTCGTTCCCCGTCTTCCAGGTGTCGTCCCATCTGGCTCATCCTCCAAGCGATTGTCAAGGAGGATACTTCTCTCTCCATTCTTTTTACTACTTTCTAGAGTAGATTTACCGCTTTCTAGTATAGATTTCCCGCTTTCTAGTCATAATGAGTAGTGTAATAAACAACTTTTGATAATGAAATCCATGTTTATTCTACATCCCTTTTGCTTTTATTTGTAATATTTTCTCTCTCTCTCTTCTATTTATTATTTGTTAAATAGTAGTTAGTTTTCAACCAGCTATTCTGTTTTGTGACAAACAAAAAAAATACGTATTTTTAATCAAACATCCACCTCCCTATGTTCGACCCGGAACTTCTTTACAGATTTTCGATATAAATTTTATCTGTTGAATGGATTTCTTCGCGACTCGAACTACGACGAAGAGTTTTCGAATCCAACTGCGAATGCGTAGTATTCCGCATCTCAACATTTTGGTGCCGTTAACGGGGAGGCGACACTCTTTGATTCTTTGCATTTTTCGACTTATGAATCATTTACCTCACTTCTCTCCTTTCTTATTGTGATTGTAGGTATTCTTTTGAGATGAGCAAAAGTGGTAGATTGGAGCAAAGTGCTATTAAAGGTTCTGTATGTTTACCCCCACCTCCCACCCATTAGTTTTCATTCCACCACGTAATAACACAAACATAAATCAACCTAGGTGTTCTTATAAACCCTAAGGTTAGTTTTGATTGTTTGTTTGACACTTACACCTGCCTTACCCTCTGCATTTAAAAATAAAAATTTTTAAAATCTCACAGAGGTACACAACCTCATCTGATTTTCAAACTCAACCAGTAAACCGATCTTTGGAATCGATACACACACCCAAACACATAATCAAGTAAAAATCAGATTAGGTAATCACTTGTGTGCCTAATTAAGTGGTGCAACAGGCTGATTGTTTAAGTTGACTGGGCCGCAGCACTTCAACTAAAATCAACTCATTAAGTGGTTGCCACATAGGTTCAACTCTTAGGGATTTACCAGGAACTCCACATTCTTTTAAGCTTCAAAGGAACATCTTCACCTATGCTTTCAAAACCTGGTGTGCCAACAAAACTTGATTGAAAATACCTAAAGTTGAATCCTAAAAGCTACTAAGCAAGATTTGAACTCTAAAATTCACCGCATCAAAAATAATCTTGCTTGAAAACCACTAGTTTTGCATGCACACACACATCAATCAATCATTAAGGGCACAACCCAGATAAAGGACCCATCACATTCCAAAGCACATTCAAACCTAACCCTAATTAAAATAGAGTAGACGTTGGCCTTAAGGATTCGACTCGCTCTTCAGAGCCCAGAACGAGATTATTTTTTATTAGTCTATTTCTACTGTTCAATCTGATGTCTAGCTCGGGGAGTAAAATCAAACAATCACAGCTGGGGGGTACACTAGGAATGAGAGGTACAAGCCGAAGGAAGAACCTTCTCCCTAGTCCCTCCGTCTAACTAGTTGGATTGAATGGAAAGAAGTAGATCAAATCGTTTCTTTATCTCAAGATGGGTTCTGGGAGTTTGCAAGTCTTTAGGCTAGCCCACTTAAGGACATGTTTGATTGTTTGTATTGCAGGGTGCCTTTCTTCCTCCCGTCTATCATAAATCCTTCCACATTTTATATGCATTCCTGCTCTTTTCCTCCTGTTATGACATCCTCAACATGATGATTATCCCGACTCGTACTGCAATCAACCATTTGTTGGTTGGGATAACTCCGATTGGAGATATAGTTCTGGACTTTTGTGTTCAGGATCTGACCCTGGACACCATCATCAAGATTTTTATCCTTCTCAGAGCCACATCAATTATAGATCGTTATCCCTTCATGAACAACCTAATACGATCTACAATCAAGGAGGATATACTGATCCTTACCCATACCCTGAATACACTGCCTTTAGGTCATCACCACTTCATGAACAACCCGAAATGACCTATTATCAAGGAGGGTATCACGAATCTCAATTCGTTAACTCCTCTGCACTGATCCCAAACCCACCCAATCCTGAACCAAACCATTTGGTTCAGGTTAACCGGGTCCAAGAAAAGGTTTCGGCTAACTTGAGGAATACAATACAATATTTAGAAGCTCAACCAATACCTTACACTAAAGAATTGGAGCCCCTGATTGAAATGATTGATGATCTGAACAAGTATTTGTTGGATTGGCTCCAGGATGTTAAGGATAAGGACCCAGGTGAGTTTTTACTTGGGAAGTTAGTGAAATTGAGAATGAGATTTGTGGTTGCTTTAGTTCAATCATGGGATGATTCCTACGATGAACCCTCTTCAAAAAAACCAATGACAGAACCCGCTCAGGCACCTGTTGGGGGAGACACGTGTTACGAGGCTAACCAGATTGATCTAGAGCAACAAATTAAGGGTGATCTGATTTCTTCACCTAAGATCCCTGAGCCAGGGTATGAGGAAACGTATGTCTCTATGGATCAAAAAGTAATTGATGATTTTAAGACACACATTAATACGAATTTAGATTTCCTTGATTCTGAGGGTAAAGAATCAATTTGCAAAGTCTCACGTGAGTTTACAAAACACGATTTTTGTGAGACGATTGGGCCTATGGAATCCGATAAATCTTATGATGGCCCAACAACTGAGGAAACTGATCTTATTGGGGCTTCCATGGTAGATTCAGATCCTTGTATTAAGGATTCAATTCAAAGCCCTGATCCTCATCCACACCCCACTGAGCTTACTGACGATTCTATTTTTGAGATAACTAGACCCAAGTCAATTATGATTCAGCCACATCTTTTAGACTTAGAAATTTCAGAAGGGGTGATTAATATGCAAGAGGTCACAAAATTTGACATTCTGAAGGAGGATAGGAGTTGGGAAATATTGATTTGGGAAGTTAATTCCAGAGGAAGCAAAAGATCAAGTCTAAGGGTACCAATTAATCTGAAACCATCAAATCAGGACCCTTACGATATTTGTTCTGAGGATGTCCAACCCAAGCACACATTCATTGATTATCCTTTTGATCTCGAATTCTCTGTAACCCAACTTTTTGGTCTTGGGTTGCATCCTCATAAATTGCAGGCCCGACCCTGCTTGCATACTGATCTCAAGTTCGGAGTAATTTTTATCCAGAACCTTAGATATACTCGACCATGGGGTATGGATATGCACCACAATCTAGTCCACATCTGTGGACATCTGCTGGCAAGTCCTAAGGTGAATCCTTTTATTCTAATTCTGACCTGCACCTGTGAATTCGTTATTTCTTCTTCTTTATATAGTGTGCCTAGCTGAAGGCACTAAATTCAGCATGTATACAGTTTCTGTTTATCTCGGAGTGGACCCGTTATTGACGCAATTCAGGTGCTTTCTACTATACTCCACTCTGTTTGATGTCTTTTTAATACAATGAGGACATTGCATTAGATAGGCATGGGGGTGGATATTCATCTCTGAATTATTTCGTCAGCTCCGTAGATTCATTTTGTTTTTATATAAAAAAATATTGTGGAATTAGGAAAGAGAACTTGGGCTTTAGAAAATTTTCAATCTTAGGAGATATTATAGTAGGATCTGAACACTAAGACCGTTCAGGTTTTTGGACTTAATCAGCTTGGGTATCCACTAAAATGTAGATTTGTTTATCTATTCCTCGCCATCCTGAATTCTATTTCAATTTTATTAAATAAGTTTGGGTCATAAGTACACGACTTATCAACCCGCCCTCTAATTTGAGGGAACTTTAAGTCTAAACATCTACACACTATTCGCACTGACTCGTTGTTAGATGATTTTTACGGAAATTGGGTAGCTAATGAACCTTCTAGGATGGTATCGCTGGTAAGTTATCGTGGGTAATATCCCATAGGTAGGTTGTCCAGAGCCTAGTCACAGGACCATTCTTTTCCTGCTACCTTTAGGTAAATCTTAGACTAGGGAAGCCACCTACTTAAAAAAAAAAAGTTCAAAAGAAAAGAAAAAGAAAAAGAAAAAGGAGAAAAGAAAGAAAATAAAAGAAATAAGCCACACTTCGCCGCACGAGTATGGCTGGCAAGTTGTCGGTGATAACAGCACATCGACCGGCTATCCAGATCCCAGCTCAAGAAATGCACATAAAGATTCCTAAAGCACTTAGGAAGAAGCAGAGAAGTAGAATAAGCTGGGAGATATACACTGGATTCACCCTTGTGTTGACCCCATAAAAATAAAACTAGGGAGAAAGCAACCAGTCGTATAGTTACACCTTTAGGCAGAATTCTTTTTAAGGTCACCTAGGGGCATAGAAACTCGAAGTCCGTTCTGATTGCCGATCAACAAGTCTATCACTTTCACAAAAAGATGCTTAGAACTTAGGGTTCTTATCGAGTCTTGGGCGGGTTGAGTGGTCATAGAAAGCCGCTCTATAACCCTAAACTCAAAAATCCAAAAAAATTAGAAAAGAAGAAAAAGAGAAAAAGAGATCCCTCTTTGAATAAGGCGAGAACTTGAGGCGGTTTGCATTTTGGCAGATACCCAGGTGCTGTTGTGTCTCTATAGTTTAGGTCCTAGTTGAAATCCGTAAGTGTTGAAAATAACTATTTCCCAAGAAATCCAACTTAATTCATTTATAAATAGCATCTAGTTTTTCTAGGGACTAGCAAAAGATAGGCATGGAGGTGTGATGTAAACACGTTTATATCACATAAACTATCTATTTACGCGTGTTCTTAGGCATAGAATTGCATCACATATTATAAATATTGCATAACATGTATCATCCTGCATTTAGGGTAGTCAGTATAAAATTTAGGTTAATTGTCTCCTTTTATGGCTGAGGATAGGGCAACTTGTTAATTAGGGCTTCGGACTGAGGATCCAACCATACGGATTTGATCAGGGCAACAATAGGAGTTCAACGACTCCAAGATCGCTCTGATCAGACATCCGTAGCACCAGATATAGTCCAAGGAAGCCTAGAGATCAAGGGCTAAGATGGTGTTAGTCCACACCTCAGACAACAAATCCGACCGCACGGATGGGTTCAGATCTACGATCGCAGCCTAACGACATGAAACTCGGTCCAATCCGACACCTGCGGCACCGCCTGCAACACACAGAAGTTGGATGGTTAAGATGGCGCCACATGCCACCATCTCAGCCGCCCGATTAGCCCCAAGGACTTGCCATTCTCCTCTTCAAAAGGCTTTGGGCGCAGACGATCTGGACAGTTGGATCTCGATCCAACGGTCATAGATCCGTGCGCTTAAACCCTCCACGCGACAAAGACGAGGCTTCTGCGTAGCGGTCACGCCCCTGTGGACGACACAAGGGTCGCACGTTCGAGCCTTGCCGAGTGCCTCAATCTAGCCGAGGAGCGGGGAACATCTATTCTGACTGTCAGATGGCGATCGTGAGGCAGATGAAGTGGAGACGTGGCGCAAGGACATGCGTTGGATTGCGTACGCATGCGATGACGCTCGTCTGCACTCCTCATCACATGCACGGGCGCTCGGCAAGGGCGTTTGAATGGGCGCTGTGAGGATGAGTTTAAGCTGTCCGATCTTGAGATCGGACAGCTGATATTGTCTAAACGTGGGCGTGCGTTTTAGGCACGGAAGAGGAGCGGGCGTGCGCAGCACGTGCACATGTCATCCACTACCGACCTTTAGCGACATTTAAGTCTATCACTAAAGGTCCCCACTTTATTTTTTTTGAAGTTAAAATGTCCAAAATGCTCCCACTCCTTGCAACTATAAAAGGAGACCCTTACCCTACGAAATTCTCATCCCTTCTTCTCTTCTCTCACCCCTTCCAAAGCTCTAAGAGCTTGTCCTAAACCCGAGATGCTCCTCTAGAGTAGAAATCATAATTTTTACACCTTCGTCCCCCTTTGTGGAGCATCCTGCGGTTGTCCTTTCTCTGCATTTGGGAAGGAGATCCCTCGACGACGACGATGTGCTGCTTCATTTCCATTCCTCCCGCTTCGTCCTCCTTCCCACTTCGTTCCTTGTCTTCCAGGCATCGTCCTATCCGGCTCGTCCTCCAAGAGATCATCGAGGAGAATACTTCTCTCTCCATTCTTTTTACTGCTTTCTAGAGTAGATTTATCGCTTTCTAGTATAGATTTCCCGCTTTCTAGTCGTAATGAGTAGTGTAATGAACAACTTCTGATAATGAAATCCATATTTATTCTACATCCCTTTTGCTTTTATTTGTAATATTCTCTCTCTTCTATTTATTATTTATTAAATAGATAGCTAGTTTTTGACCAGCTATTCTATTTCGTGACAAACAAAACAAACACGTATTTTTAATCAAACGTCCGCCTCCCTATGTTCGACCCAAAACTTCTTTATAGATTTTCGGTATAAATTTTATCTGTTGAACAGATTTTTTCCCGACTCGAACTACGACAATGGATTTTTGAATCCAACTATGAATGCATAGTATTCCGCATCTCAACATAGCACCCCAGAAAAGTGGTATATGAGCAATGCAGATGAGGTGGATAAGGAGTCAGGAGTGGGAAACAAATCATACGGGTCCTAAAAGTGGTGGAAAATGAAAGGAGGGACTTGAGTGGTGTAGTCCAAAATGGTAGAAGGAACCATTTCGTGAGTGGATCTTGGT
This sequence comes from Thalassia testudinum, assembly GCA_037157565.1. NCBI lineage: Eukaryota > Viridiplantae > Streptophyta > Magnoliopsida > Alismatales > Hydrocharitaceae > Thalassia > Thalassia testudinum. Next base: position 83,462,536 of record JAZHRO010000077.1, read on the forward strand.
GTGGGTGGTTGAGAAGTAGGTGTGTCGAATAAGATCTAGTGTTCCATCCCAATTGCTCTAGATTTGCCCAATTCATTGTCGTCCCTGGGTTGATCAAAAATCTCATATGAATCGCCCAAATTCTATTCATGGTGTGAATCCTCAAATATAATGGGCGACAATTCATTATCCCCAAGGTGCAAAAAATCAGAATCTGGATGTAATAAAGCCTCAAATTCCTTCACTTTCCATTCTATGGCTTCTGTGAAATCCTTGATATCAGAATCCAAGAGTGAAGAAGATGTAATAGATTCATTTGATCCCAAATCCAAAAATGCCTCAAGATTTTTCAAATTTTCCTCACAATCAGAAATGAGGTTTTTATCAGATTCTTCCTCAACTTCGATTGGATTCTTTGACAATTCAAAATCAACCCCATGGATGTACAGAATCTCATGTAACTATATGTATTTATCATTTGAGCTTGTCATGAGGTTTTTAGGCAATTCCACTCTAGATCTCTCGAAATCCAAATCATGTGCCTCATCAATTTTCCTTGGCCGTTCAACATTTACCACAGTGTCAGAATCATTATAACTCAAATCAATGAGCCCAATAGAAGTTGTGTGTGGAGTTAATTCACCAAGAAGTTCTATGTTCCCACAGTGCTCAGGTTCATCATCATCTGAGTCCTCAATAAAATTACAATGTGGGTCCTTGTTTGCCTTGAAAATATCCAATCTGAGTTTCTCATTCTCCAAGGCAATCTCCAAACACCTGGATGCACAGTTATGTTAGCTTGGCTAGTTGCCAGAAATGGGTGACCTAAGATGATAGGTGCATCATGGAGCTAGGAGGAATGTCCATATCCAAGATGAAAAAATCCGTTGGGAAGCAAAGCCGATGGATTTTTACAATGACATTCTCCACCACACCTCGGGACACTTTGACTGATCTGCCAGCTAACTAGATATGATCGAAGTGGGTTTTAGCTCCCCAAATTGGAATTGGTCAAAAACAGCAGTGGGGGCTAAATTGATGGCCGAACCCAAATCAAGTAAGGCCCAGTCAAAAGGAGCATCCTGCAGCTGACAAGAAATGAGTGGAGCTCCCGGGTCTTTCTTCTTAGGTGGCAGGTCAAACAAAATGACTGCACTAGCTTCCTTGGAGAATACCACCTTATTGGTCTTCCTCGACTGTCACTTAGGTGTACAATATTCTTTAAAGAATTTAGCAACAGTAGGAATGTGGTCAATGAAATCAAGGAGGGGAACCTTAATGTAAACATCTTTGAAGATTTCCTTTAAGTCCTCATTGCTTTTGATTCCCTTTATCTTTCCTTTAGGTTCACGAGTTAAGGCTCCAAGGAAGGGTAAAGGAATGTCAATGATCTCAGTGATTGATTGTGTTTCCTTAAGCTACTCCTTTGAAGGGTTAGAATGGGAAGAGGAGCTAGCCTGATCATGACCCTCCTGCCTACATGGTAGGTCCTTTGTAGCTTTTTTGTTCCTTAGTGTGACAGCATTTGCATTAGCATACTGTCTATAAGGTGAGGGAGGAGCAAAAGGGGTAGATTGGGTGGGATTCGATGATAAGGCCAGCTAACCTAAAACATAACTAGAGGTACAAGAGGTGCTTGTAATATTGCATGCGCCTGTCCCTGTGGTGCTTGGAACCTAGGCGGGGCACCTTGGTTCTATACATATCTTGGGTTAGGGACAGGTTGGGAAGGCAAGTCTCCCTGCTATTATGCTCCTATAGCAGCTGGTTCTACGTACTCTGAATGTTCTTAATCTAATCCGCCATTGTTTTCATGAATTTCAAATTGTCATAAGTCAATTGAAGCATAGATTCCTTCAATTCTTCTATCAATGCCTCGAAAGAGTCAGCTCGCCTTGGAGGGTGATTGGCAGCTTGATGCAGCGGTTGATAAGTAGAATGGGATTGCTTCTAAGATGGGAAGGCTGCTGCCTTGGGTATGTGTTTTTCATATTCCCATATTGTCTGGTCTTATAGTGTGGATCTTGATTGGGTCTTTGTGAGTTACCAGACCAGGAAAAGTTAGGATGCTAGTGCCAACCAAGATTATATGTTTCTGAATATGGGTTATTACTCCCGTAACCTTGGATAGCACTGACATCTTCGTAGGCCAAAGATGTCTGAGATGCATATTCATCAAAGGAATACATACTAGAATCGTCTTGGGGTGCGTAACCCTGATTGTATGGCGCTAGATCCATATTATTCATGGGTTCCTGATATGCAGGATCCCATGAAGAAGGAGAAGATACATCCTAAGTGAGTAAATGTATTCAAGCAGGAGGGACTCGGGATGCAAAAGAAGAGTGGGATGTAGCTGAATTGCCAGGAAATCCAAGTCGAGCTCAAATTTCCTTTGAGAGGAAATTCCCGCTACTAGATGCATTGACCAAGTACCGATGTGTGCCATCCAGCCCATGGTAAAAGACTTGTGCTAAGTGCTATCTGGGCACACCATGGTGCGGGCATTTCCTAAGAAGATCATGAGATCTATCACAGGCATCTTGCAATTTCTACCCTTGTCCTTGGGAGAAAGTCGTAATTCCACGCCGCATCGTGTTTGTTCAAACTTTTGGAGAATTCACGATGTAATTCCACCCAGGTGTTGGACCCTAGTTCCATCTCTCTTTTGTGTTTTGATGTTAACAAAATCATTTTAAAATCTAATGTGTTTATGAAGTAATTACAGGTCAAAAGAATCTGTGGATGCAAGCAAAAAGATTGCACATGAAGGAAGAAGTTTTGAAGACTTTAGTTTTTATTGTATCTTAGAATTTTTGTATGTCTCCAAACAAGTAAAACATAAACTAGGTGTTAAATTCAAAGAAGAGATAATTAGGATTCAGAATATCGTTCATTTACTCGGTTCTTAACTCAAAATCGACTCTTTCAAAACAAAGTCGCCTAGAGTAGATTGGACTTCTCTAATTGATTTACACTAATGATCTTTGGTACTTGCTAGGCACAGGTTTGGACCTAAGTTCCAAACTGTGAACATCAAGTACTGGTACTCATCATGAGTATCGGTATCAAGTGGTCACAATTTGTGAACTGGGTTTTTGCCTAGACCTTACAAGTACCGGTACTCATCATGAGGACCAGTACATGTAGGTCACAGGACCCAAGATTGTGTGTCACAAGTACTGATACTCACAATGAGTACCGGTACCCAGTGATATGGTTGTACTGACTGTATGCAGTCATACCGATACTAAGAGTTCAGTACCGGTACCAACTAACCGTTGTGACCAGTCTGAACGGCTAGTTTGTAATTAATCATATTTCTAATGTTCCTAAAATACCCCTAATGGCTAGAATTTGTGGGAGAGGTGATTAGTGGTCTATATAAGCACTCTTTGAGTGTTGCTTTTTACACACATCTCTAAAAAGAATCATACTCTTGCCTACACCTTCAATTCTCAATTTTCAAGCTGAAAAAGAGCTTAGTTTGTTGCATACTTTTCAAGGCCTCTCACCATTTGCAACAAATCATCAAAGGCAATCATATTTTTCTCTATTCAATCGTTTATTTCACGCCTTGGTTTTCTTGTTAGATTTGGTTATACTTATTCTAAGATATATTCTTGTTGGAGACTTAGGAAATAATTGTAAGCTTCTACTTACATTTTGCTTACACCGTATCTTTATCTTTTTCTTTATATCTTGTAATTGGGTTGAGGTAACCTGTTAATTACCTCTGATATTAGTAAATTGATTCCCTCTGAGTTGAGGGAATCGGGTTAAAAATCCTAAGTCAGGAGACTTAGGTAGTGGAGTACCCAGGTGAGGGGAACCACTATATATCTTGTGCCTTTGTTTTTGTGGTTTGTTTTGTCTTGCAATTTTTATTTCCCACACTATTCATCCCCCCTTCGAGTGTCCTTGTGATTTACAAATCCTATAGGTGGTATCGAAGTGGGTTGCGAAAAGAAGTGACAATTCTCTTTCGCAATGGCATCTCCAGTAAAGCGCACTGAAAGACAGTCATCCACACATCCTCCTTACTTTGATGGGATGGACTATGGATACTGGAAGAGGAGGATACAAATCTTCCTCAAGGCCATGGATGAGGACTCATGGATGTTTATCCAAGAAAAGTACATGGATCTGGAGCCACAAGAAGGAGTGGCATGGACGGCAGAACAAAAGAAAAGGATCGCGGGAAATGCAAAAGCGATGAATGCACTCTATTGTGTGTTATCAAGGGAAGAATTTAACCGTATCTCTGCATGCAAGTCCGCATACGAGATATGGAACACATTGCAAGTCACCTATGAAGGTATGAGTAAAGTTAAAGAAACACATATTTCTATTCTAACAGAAAGCTATGAGTGTTTCAGGATGCAGAAAGGTGAATCAATCAAAGGGATGTACACAAGATTTGGAGAGATTGTGAATCCAATGAAGAATCTTGGAGTCAAGCTAAAGGAGGAACAACTTGTAAGGAAATCTTAAGATCCCTTAAAAGCGATTGGTCTCCAAAGACCACAGCCATTCAAGAGGCAAAAGATCTTTCTACTCTCTCCTTAGATGAGTTAATTGGAAGCCTCATGACATATGAAGTCCAGTTGGAAAATATGAAGAAGAATGAAGAAAAATCCATAAGCAAGAAAAAGGAGCTTGCTTTCAATGCTTTAAAGGAGGTATCGGACTTTGATGACTCAAATTCTGACGAAGAAGAAGAGCTTGCTCTTCTAACGAGAAGATTCAGAAGATTCATCCAAAAATAAGGTAAGAAAGTCAATAAATTTTCAAATGACATTATTTGTTTTGAGTGCAAGAAGAAGGGGCACGTATGAAATGATTGTCCAATGATCAAGAAGAAGAAGGAAGAAAAGAAGGACAAAGAACTCGATCGAAAGAAAAAGAAGATTTCAAGAAAGGCATACAAGGCAACTTGGGATGATAGTGATTCCGACACGGAATTGTCTTCCGAAGAATCTAAAGAAACAGAAGTTGTGCATCTTTGCTTAATGGCAAACAACGACAACTCGAAAAATGAGGTAGATTCTAAAGTCACCTTTAATGAATTAGTACAAGCATATGAAGATTTATATAATAAGGCTAGGATGATTAAAAAGGAAAATAAGGTTTTGCATGATAGTTATAGAACTCTAGAAATAGAGAAATCTTGTTCAAAAATAGAATTAGATATGTCCAAACAAACTAACAATCAATTACATGCAAAAATAGTAGAATTAGAAGATATTTATGAACACTTTGAGGACACTTTGAATAATTTGAAAATAAAAACTAGGCTGAATACGAAATTTTGTAATAATTTAAAAGCCAAGTTCAATAATAAGAAGCTGGTGGTTAGTATCCCCCTTTGATGGTTCTTTGCCTGAGCGCCCCCCTCAAAGAGCTGCTCCCAAGTCTAGTTCACTTGAGATCAAAGGCCTGCCTCTACATCTGAGGTCTAGGACGGTGGTGGAAAATTTGGTCGCTGGGTTCACGTCTGTGGCTGAGGATACTAATGTTGGTCTGACTGAAGGAGATGCCAGTGTTCTGAAAGTGAGGGTGAATGTCTTCAGGGCTGGATCTATTCCTGATAAACTAATCTTAGGTGTGGGGGCAGCTCTTGGATGCTCCTATTGAAATTTCATGTGGCAAATAGGGGTGTGGAGTCGAGTCATCACCCCCCCTCTTATGCTGAGGTGTTGCGAACCCGAGCTCCTTCCTTACAACCAAACTGTGCTAGTCAGGAGTTGGTGGCAGAACACACTAAAAGTATGGAATTGGTTGATGGGGTGGGAAGCTTGAGAGTTGAGGAGTTGAGGTCTGAAACTCTGGAGGATGGGGGTGGAATACCTCTGATCCAAGATGAATCTGTAGTGGTGGTTAAAGAAGGGGAGGAAGTAAATGTGATTAATGAAGCTGTGGCTGAGGACCTGAAAGCTCTTGCTAGTGATCCTGTTGACTCTGTTTTGGTAGATCCCTCTGTGAACTCCTTTGACTTGTAGTATAGCTCTCTTGTGGCTGATGAATTACACTTGAAGTCTAAGACTCCTTCTACCTTTGGGCTTGGGAAACCTCCTTACAAGATGAGGCTAAGAAGACACACTCCTACACAAAAAGTTGATGAATCTGTCATTGTAGCTATGATGAAGGTTCGCAAAGCATCTGCTGCTAAGAAGGGGATAGATCTGACATCCAAATGAGGATTCTTACTTGGAATGTGCGTGGCCTGCACGACAGAAGTAGGAGGGGGTCCTTGCTTAGATATTTGCGAGAATGGGAGATTGATTGTGCCATCCTCCAAGAGACGCATATTGATAGTGAATCTAACAGGGCATGGGTGGAGATGAGAACTGGCCTTGCAAATGACCTTGTAGTGATCATTTCTAATTGGTGGGGAGTGACAGACCCAATGGGGTGGTGGATAGCTTTGCCACTGGCTTCCAGTTGATGGTCCAGGCTTTGGGCTTGTGTGAATTTCCCTCCTCGGGCTTTGAATTCACTTGGAGGAATGGTAATGGGCTCATGTCCAAGATTGATAAGTTTTTTGGCAATGCTAGGATAACAGATCTCTTCCAATTGTCCTTTGTTTATGGTCTTGAACGTCCCTTCTCTAACCATACACCCTTGGTCTGGGACAATGGAGAACAGCTGTTGGCTGGATCCTATTTCAAGTTTAGGAAGTCATGGCTAAGGGAGCCTGGGTTCAGAGATGTGTTTGCTGGTTGGTGGAGGGCCCAGCAGGTTGAAGGCTCGGCTACCTTCAGGTTGGATTCCAAGATTTTGGCTTTGAAAGGAATGTTAAAGGAGTATGGTGATGTTATCTCTGTCCTCAAGCATCAGAAACGTCGAGAGGCCTTGATGAAGATTCAGGAACTGGATGCCAAGGAAGCTATGACTCAGCTGTCTGAGCTGGACCTTGCTGACAGAAAGAAGTGGCAAGGGGTGGTGGCTGAAGAAGACCTGAAACTGGAGATGGATTGGAGGGAACGATCAAGGCAGCTGTGGCTAAGTGAGGGGGATGCAAACACTAAATTCTTCCACTTGGCTGCCAGTTATAGGAGAAGAGTCAATCTGATCTCTTCAATTGTTAAAGAGGGGCAGAGAGTTACCTCCATCTCTGATATCAGAGCTGAGGTTGTTAGGTATTTCAAGGAGTCTTCAAGAGCTGCAGGTAGGGGCTATTGGAGGATGGTAGCTAGTGATCTCCCCAAAATTACTGAGGCTCAGGGGTCCAGCCTAATTGAATCTGTGTCTGAAGCTGAAGTCTTGAAGGCCATCTAGGATCTCAATTGTGAAGGATCGCCTGGTCCTGATGGGATCCAAGTTTTCTTCTACAAAGAATTATGGGATATTGTGGGCACTGAGGTTATGGAAGTGATCAAAGAGTTTGAGAATGACAATTTTGACTTTGAAAGAATAAATAGGTCCTATCTCTTTCTTTTGCCAAAGACTCCAGGTGCTGAGTCCTTTCAGAAGTTTAGACCTATTGCCCTCTCTAACTCTTTGTACTTGGTGATTGGCAAGGTCCTGGCCAATAGATTGAGGCCTGTTTTGCAAGATTTGATCCATCCTGCTCAATCAGCCTTCCTCCCCGGTAGATCTCTACAAGAATCCTTTATCATGGCCCAAGAGATGATTTGTGGATGGCACAAGAGAAAATGCAAGGCTTTTCTTTGGAAGGTTGACTTCCGCAAAGCTTATGACTCCATCAGTTGGCCTTATCTTTGGGATGTGCTTAAAAGAAGAGGCCTTCCTTCTACTTGGATCCGTTGGGTGAAAAGATGTATCACCACTGCCTCTTTCACCCCCTTGATAAGTGGGAAGCCCTGTGGGTCTTGGATTCAGCCCCAATGTGGTATTAGGCAAGGATGTCCCCTGGCTCCCCTAATTTTCAACCTGGCAGTTGACAACTTGGCTTGGTATGCTTGTAAGCTTGCTGAAGTAGGTCTTATTAGAGGATACTCTTTGTCTTGCAAGAGTAATTTGGCTCCCTTTCTTCAGTATGCAGATGATACGGTTTTCTTTGTAGAAGGGTCTATGGATGAGGCGATGGCTTTGCATCATATGATTAATATCTTTGGTGAGCTCTCTGGCTTGAGGTTGAATAGAGATAAATCCAGTTTGGTTTGCTTTGGCTTACCTAAGGAGGAGCAAGGTGCTTTAGCTGCTGTTTTGAGGGCCCCCTGCATCAGTCTTCCTATTAGATATCTGGGGCTGCCTTTGAGGTGCTCTAGAATGAAGAAGAGAGATTGGAGCTGCCTCTTTGACAAGATTTCAGTGAAATTGGATGGCTAGAATAGCAGTTTCCTCTCCAAAGGTGGAAGACTTATCTTGCTCAACTCTGTGATCACCTCCATCCTTGTTTTCTACTTTTCCATATTTAAAGCACCTAACTCCATTTGGAAAAGTTTAGATGTGTTGAGAAAAAGGTTCTTTTGGAAGGGAGCTAAACATGAGGGCAGATTTTTGCAGCCACTCAAATGGGAGTAGATTTTCCTTCCAAAAGATAGGGTTGGACTTGGGATTAAGTCTCTAAAACACTTCAATGATGCTTTGTTACTTAAGTGGGCTATTAAACTCTTACAAGGAGACCTAAAGCCATGGACTGTCTTGATCAGAGATAGCTATGGTGCTTCCAACAGTATGTTGTCCAGACTTCAGCCCAGCAGTCCTTCTCCTTTCTGGAAATCAGTGACAAGAGCTTTGACTGATCACTTCCATCTGCTCCAGCCAACTCTTGGGGATGGAAGGACCTTCAGCTTCTAGAAGGAGGGGTGGTCAAGGTTGGGTGTCTTGAAGGAGCTCTATCCAAGGGCATTTGCTACAGCATCTGACAAGGAGGCTACTGTCAGCAGGGTTTGGTCTTGCAGCAACAGCAGCTGGAATCTGATTGAGGAGGATTCCAACAGGAGGGGTACCCAGCTATGGGAAGAAAGGAGGAAGCTAATTTCAGACCTTGAGAGCTTTAGGCCTAGGCCTGGAGTGGAGGAAAGTACCTTTGGGAGGGGATTTATAATGTGCAAACTAGCTACAATAGAATTTTGAAACATGAAAGTGGGTGGAGCTGCGACTTCATTGACAAGAAGATCTGGCTTCTAAAAATTCCCCTTAAGGTACAGATATTTCTTTGGCTATGTAAGAGAGATGGGCTGATCACAAGTGATCTACGACATAGAAGGTTAGGAACTGATCATCATGTTTGTTATCTGTGTGAGATGAATACTGACAATGCAAATCATCTCTTTTCTTCTTGCCTTATCACTGATGCTATTTGGAGGACATGTCAGGAACCGCTACCAGATTGGGATTCCATTTGGCATGGGTTTGGTATGAGAGGGAAGCCACATATACACATGGCTATCACCCTATGGTGTGTGTGGAAGGCAAGAAATGAGAGACTTTTCAGGAGAGGCCGATGTGCTGTGAAAGAATTGTAAGAGAGTGCTGGTCCCTCATACATTTTTGGGGATCTCTTTTGTAATTTCTCTTACTTGTTTATATAATATACCGCTCCGGATTACTATCGTAAGACGATAGCTTTCCTTTCTGTTTCAAAAAAATAATAAGAAGAACATACAAAATAAATCACATGCACCTAGACATGCACAGATTTATCAAAAGATCAAGAATCCTAAGAATTATAGATCTAACACTAAAGTGATTTATAAACCTAAGGATTTGAAAGGTGCTAACCATCAAGGACCCAAAAGAAAATGGGTACCTAAAATAGATTTAATAAATTATCTTGCAGGTCAAAAATGACAAATGGATCCTAGACAGTGGGTGTTCCAAGCACATAACGGGACACTCCGACCTCTTTATCAAATGGACCAAAATCGAAGATGGAGGACACGTCAAGTTGGGAGACAACAAACGTTGTCGCATTATTGGTGAAGGTACAATAGGAAACTCTTCTAAGCAGGTACGTAATGTTCTTTTAGTAGAAAACTTAAAACATAACCTGCTTAGTTTAGTCAAATATATGATAATGGATGTGATGTTTTGTTCACTAAAGTTGGATTTAAAATATTAAAAGAAGGAACAAATACGGTTTTAATTGAAGGATTTAGATAAGAAAATATCTATGCTCTTCATTTTTCAAAAGAGAAATATGTAAAATGTCTACTTGCCTCCCATATTGAAGTAGATCTTTGGCACCGTAGGCTAGGTCACATTAATTACAAACATCTTAATAGGTTAGCCAAAAATGAGTTAGTAAGAGGCCTACCTAAACTAACTTATAAGAAGGATGTTTTGTGCAAGTCATGTGAACTTGGAAAAATGCACAAAGCCTCTTTTAAACCTAAAGACTTAGTTTCAACAACACGACCTTTAGAGTTGTTACACCTTGATCTATTTAGACCAACACGATTTGAGAGTCTAAATGGATCAAAATTTTGCCTAGTTATTGTTGATGACTTCTCTAGGTTCACTTGGGTCATCTTCTTGAAACATAAGGATGACTCATTTGATTCCTTCCTAAGTCTTACTCAAAGACTTCAAAAGGAAAAATCATCCTCTATTCTTAGACTTAGGACTGATCATGGGGGTGAATTTGAAAATGAAAATTTTTCAAGTTTTTGTGTCAATTCTGGCATAACCCATGAATTTTCATTTCCTCGGGCTCCATCTCAAAATGGTGTTGTAGACCGCAAGAATCGCACTCTACAAGAATGTGCCCAAAGTTTGCTCTTGGAGTCTAGGTTTCAAAAATATTTCTGGGCAAAAGCCATTAATATGGCATGTTATGGTCTAAATAGAACACTGTTAAAGCCTATTATTAAGAAAACTCCATATGAGCTTTATTATGAGAAGTCTCCTAGGATATCATATTTTAGGGTGTTTAGAAGTAGATGTTATTTATTAAACACCCGTGATCGGCTTGATAAGTTTGATGCTAAAGGTGATGAAGGCATTTTTATTGGTTATTCAACAAGAAGCAAAGCTTATCAAGTCTTTAATAAAAGGACTTTTGTCATTGAAGAATCCCTGCATGTTTCATTTGATGAAACAAACTTAGGTAAACCGGAACCAAATCATTTAGATTCTGATGATGAAGATACCCCCTTCATTGATGTATCAAAAATAGAAGATTCACGAAATTTACATGATCTTCCAAAAGAATGGGTACACCATAAGGATCACCCTCAAGAACAGATTATTGGTGATATTGAACAAGGTGTAAAAACCCGATCTCACTTTAGAGCTGATTTTGTCCTTAATGCTTTTGTTTCACAACTTGAACCCAAGAAAGTTGATGAGGCATTAAAGGATGAATCATGGGTTGTAGCTATGCAAGAGGAGCTACTCCAATTTACTAGGAACAATGTATGGAACTTGATACCCGCTCCTGAGGGTAATTCCATCATTGGAACCAAGTGGGTGTTTCGAAATAAATTTAATGAATTTGGTTCAGTGATCAGGAATAAAGCCAGACTTGTAACTCAAGGCTATAACCAATAGGAGGGTATACTTTGATGAGACATATGCTCCTGTTGCTCTCTTGGAGTCCATACGGATGCTACTTGCCTTTGCAAGTGCAAAGGACTTCAAGTTATATCAAATGGATGTCAAGAGCACTTTTCTTAATGGTTATATTAAGGAAGAAGTTTATGTTCATCAGCCTCCCAGGTTCGAGGACCCAGCACACCCAAAGCATGTATACAAGCTCAATAAGGCGTTATATGGACTTAAACAAGCTCCCAGGGCCTGGTATGATAGGCGTAGGACCTTTCTTCTTCAGCACGGTTTTAGAATTGGAGTTGTTGATTCAACTCTTTTTGTAAAAGAAGAAGGTAATGACATCTTATTGGTTCAAATATATGTCGACGATATTATATTTGGATCAAATAAGGAGTCCCTGTGCAACATTTATGTGAGACTATGAAGATTGAGTTTGAAATAAGTATGATGGGTGAACTCAGATTCTTTTTAGGACTCCAAATTCAACAATTAGATACAGGAATTTACATTAGTCAAACAAAATATGTTCTTGAAATTCTCAAGAAATTTGACTTTGAAAATGTAAATGGCAAAGAGACTCCGATTGCTCTATCTACTTCTCTTGGTGAAGATTTATCCCGTAAGAGGGTAGATGAAAGGAAATATCGGGGAATGATAGGTTCACTACTATATCTCACAACTTCTATAACTGATATTCTTTTTGCTACATGTTTATGTGTGAGATTCCAATCCGAACCCAAGGAATATCATTTTAATGCAGTAAAAAGAATATTTAGATACCTAAACAACACAAAAGACCTTGGTCTTTTCTATCCTAAAGCACAATCCTTAGATCTATTATCCTATAGTGATGCAGACTATGCAGGGAGTCGGACAGACCGAAAGAGCACAAGTGGTACATGTCATTTTATTGGAGAATCTCTAGTCTCATGGTTCTCTAAGAAGCAGACTTGTGTTTCACTTTCTACGACTGAAGTAGAGTATATTGCAGCTTCACTTGCTTGCTCTCAGGTCATTTGGATGAGACAGACTTTGTTCGACTTTGGATTGATTTTTACACAATCCAAGATATTATGTGATAATACAAGTGTAATAAATCTATCCAAAAATCTGATACATCATTCACGTGCCAAACATATAGACATTAGACATCATTTCCTCAGAGATAATGTACTTCAAGGCTCTATTCAATTAGAATTCATAGACACTCAAACCAATTGGCAGACATCTTTACAAAACTCCTGCAGCAGAGAGATTCTGCTTTATAAGGATAAAATTAGGACTTTGTACAATAAAAGAGATTCTAATCTAACAATTTGTTTGATATGAACTTTGTTTGTACTTATGAAAATTCCTAAGGGCTTTCTTGTAAATTACCCATGCTTACTAAAAGAGGGGTAAATTGTAATATTTCCATATGTCTAGAAATACTAGGGTGTTGTTTGTAATTTAGTTGCTTAACTTAGGTTGTTGACTACATTATTTTTTTTCAACACCTAAGTTGTCAATTTTTCTTCTCTCAACCACTTAAGTGGTCATGTGACAAGCACATGACCCATACCATATAAAAGAGGTCAAGTGCAAACACTTGCCTCATTTCTTCACAACCAAACCCTAGTTCCACCACAAGTCTCTCCAAGCCCTTGCCAAGAAGAAGAATCATCTCCAATCTTCATACCCTAGGTACATTCTTCTCTTCTCATCAAATCTTGTTTCCTTGAGTCATTCTACATCATGTTTTTTTTCCCTTGACGTCATTTCTACCGCTGCAATATGTTTTCATCGGGTACCAGATGGTACCGGTACCCATCATCGATATTGGTACTCGCTGGGCACAGCAGTGCCTGCTTTAGAGAGCAGGTACTGGTACTGAAGATGAGTACCGGTACTGGCTAGTATTTCTGGTTGGGACAGAAACCAACCAGTATCGGTACCAATCACCAGTACCGGTACATGCAGGCTTAATGTGTTGTTATTTGAACACATGATAAAAAATTATCTTTGTCTCTAATTGTATTTCCTATTTCTTGTTATATGTTTTTAGATGGCACCAAAATCTAAAAGGGAAAAGCACCCCAAGATGCATTCCACAAGTTTTGCATCAATGAGGACGCTAGATCAAAATTTGATTGGTATAAAGGCCTAAAACTCCATCACCGTAGGCCTATTGAGTGGAAAGATTTTTCTCTTCAAATCTATGAGTTTACTACCTGCCTTTCCAAACAGCATCTTATGCATTTCTTTGATGAGTCATTTTTTACTGATGTTCCTGGAGTTTACCCTGACATTAATTATCTACTTTTTCCTAATCTTCAAGAACAAGAAAATCGAGGCCATCTAGTCTTAACATCCAAAGGTTTTGGTCAAAAAATCACCATTACTCCTAAATTTTTATCAACCATCACCCAATGCCCAAATGAAGGTCATCATTTTAACACACTTAAGGAGCAATTTCCTACTCACAAAATTCATGAAACTCTATTGCTTCCTAATTGCCAAGGCAAAGCATTTGTTGCCCCCAACATGACTCTCTTGGCTCGTGTTCTTTTCCGTATCTTAGCATGGAATTTAACGGCCAAAAATTTGGGTTTTCACAAAATTCCCATTGACATTTTACCCTTAATTTATACTATCATTACAGGATTTCCGGTCAACTGGAACACGATTTTCATTCACTTTCTTAGACCTCATTACCATACATCGGCTTTACCCTTAGATATCTTGGTGTCTCACATATTTCATAAAAATAAAATTGACCTTTCTAATTTCACTCCTCTTAGAAAAGTGGTCTATTTCAAATGGACCACTCTCCAAAAAATGGGAGTGAAACCCGCTAGAGAGGAATCTACTAGTGATGATGAAGAAGATGAAGTTGATCCAAATGCTCAATCTTCTTCTCATCCACCTCCTGAATCATCTTCGACTTTTGTCCCCATTATCTATCCCTTTCCAGAAGCCGAAACTCCTTGGAGGAACCTATCTCATGAGTCTGGCACCGATCCCTACATGATCAACACTTTCAATTACATTGGTCAAAATTTAACCAATCTAAATTTTGCCTTCTGTCACATGGAACACAAATTTCATGATCTTTCTATGTCTCTTGAGTCTTTCTATGTTGCATCTTCTACTCAACAAACTAAACAAAGGAAGCAGACTCAACCAAAAGCACCTCTGGAATACAGTGAAAGAAGATAGAAGCACTTCCAAGATCCATCTTTTGTAGCAGAAAAAGAACCTATTATCAATGAAGATGAGGAAGAAGACATAGAAGATGAAAATGTTTCATATGAAGAAGACGATGATGATGATGATGACAGCAACGACGATGATGATGATGACGACAGCAACGACAATGATGATAATGATGACAACAACGATGATGATGATGAGGATGAACAACCACTTATTAGAAAATGTCGTAGAAATTAGTTTAGTTTTTGAGTATGTAAGCTTTTTGTTGCTTGTATGACTCCTAAAATTGTTAAATTTCGAATCAAATTGTGTTTTCAAGCTTCTCCTAAGTCAAAACTAAGAGAACCGAATTTCGGGGGCGATGTCAGGCGGGCTCAGGGCGACAACAGGCGACGCCAGGGCAGCGACCGGTAGAATCAGGGAAGACGAAGGATGGACTACTTGGAGGTCAATGGCATGGAGGCGGAAGGAGAGGAGAGACTCTGATATGCACGGTAAAAGGGTGAAGGAGGCAAGGTGGACTGATAGAAGGGGTGCAAGGGAGAATGACAGGATCATGTGTTTCCGATGGCAGCGGCGGGGACATATGGCAGCTACTTGCCGATCTCCCATTGTGTGTTTAGAGTGTGGGGGATTTGGTCACAAGAGGGATTCGTGTAGAGGTATTGGGGGTAGATGAAAGATCGTCATTTCCCGTGCTCTGGAATTTTGAATTCTAGGGCTTTGCAAATGCCTCCTCCACCCCTATCCTTGTGCAACTCTGGGGGCCATACGGTTGATGTGGAGGTACCTATGACAGAGAACATCAAAGCGGCAGAGATGGCATTGCGTGGAGCACTGGTCGAAGAGGTTATGACTGGGAGACCGACGATGGAGAACGTGCGCAACCTGGTAAGCTCTCTTTTCCTTTTGACCAACTCTTGCCAGTCTGCCTTTTTGTCACCTACACGATTTATCCTCTTTGGGTTGGGGATGATGGATATTGAGAGACTGCGATTTCAAATGTCTTGCAATGATGGCCTCATGGTGATCTGGAGACTGGTTTCTCCCTTTGATGGAGCCCTGCCGGAGAGGCCACCCCAGAGAGTGGGGTCCAGATCGAGAAAACTTGAGATCAAGGGATTACCTTTGCATCTGAGGTCAAAGGAGGTCGTGGCATCCATGATATCAGGGTTTGCCTCAGTGGCAGAAGATGCGATTGTTGGACTACCGGAGGGCAATGGGTGATTGTTGAATGTGATTGTCGATGTGTTTAAAGCTGGCTCAGTCCCTGACAGATTGATTCTGAGATGTGGTGGGAGTTCATGGTTGCTGTAGCTGAGGTTCACGATGGGTGACACTATCACGAAGCAAGATAAGCCATCTGGGTCTGAAGCTGGTGAAGAGGCGGCTGCATAGGACATGTGTATGGCTCCATCTGAAGAACCCCCATCTATCAAAAAATGCAAGGACCATCATTTGGGGGAAAGGGGGGAGGTATTGGCTGCAGAGAAGGAGGAATCGATTTGGGTGGAAGCATCAAGACCAACATCTGTGGTGGCAAGGGATGAGTTTCCAATCGGTGAGGAGGCTGAGGGGCAGGGGGTTCAAGAGACTCAGCTTGATTCCCTGAAGGATAAACAAGATCTGCAAGAGATGGAGGGTCCTAAATTTGATGGTGGTTCTTGTGCTAAAACTGTTAAGGGCAGATCACCTTATAGCCTCAGACTGAGGAAATCAAAGGCTGACATACTATTGGATGAGGATAAGATTGCAGAGGTTATGCAGGTATGCAAGTGCCAGAACCTCAGGGGAGAGGGATCTCGTGAGGATAGATGAGAATCCTCACTTGGAATGTGCGTGGGTTGCGCGACAAAAGTCGGAGGGCTTCTCTGATGAGATATTTGAGAGAGTGGGGGATTGAATGTGCGATCATTCAAGAGACGCACATTGAGAATAACTCTGATAAGCTATGGTATGAATTGTTGGCTACGGGGATGAATGAATGTGTGAAGATTAATGCACAGGGTAAATCGGGGGGTATTGCTATTTGGTGGAGAAAGGTGTGGGCACAATGTTTGGAAGTTCACAAGGCCAGACACATGTTGACTTGCAAATTCCAAATTCACCAGGGGCATGAATGTATCTGGGTTATTGGGGTGTATGGCCCTTGTGTTGCATCTGCTAGGCAGGAGTTGTGGGAGGAATGGGCTGCTGCGGCTGAACTGGTGTAGGGGGGAGCATGGTTGACAGGAGGTGACTTCAACTGTGTGCTAATAGGGGCAAAAAGGCCTATTGGTGGCATAGACAGCTCAGCTATTGGCTTCCAGATGGTGGTTCAATCTCTTGAACTGAGTGAGTACCCATCTTCTGGTGTTGAATTTACATGGCGCAATGGTAATGGGCTAGTATCCAAAATAGACAGATTTTTTGGGAATGTGAACATTATTGAAAGATTTCAATTGTCGACTATTAGTGGCTTGGACCGTCCTTTCTCTGATCACACCCCTTTGGTTTGGGATAGTGGGGAAGAAATCCAAGTCGGCTCATACTTCAAGCTTAGAAGATCATGGCTGAATGAACCGGGATTCTATCAGATGGTCAGTTCTTAGTGGCAAGCTAAAAAGGTGGAGGGCTCTGCTACTGTCAGATTGGCATCCAAGCTGACTGCTTTGCACACTGTCTTAAAAGAGTATGGCACTACTGTAAACATGGTAAGGCAGCAAAGGAGGATGGAGGCTTTGAGTAACATTCAGGAGCTGGATTCTAAGGAAGCAGTAGGTCCTTTATCAGAGGAAGAACTTGTCGATAGGAAGATGTGGCAGGGTGTGATATTGGATGAAGCTCTTAAACAGGAAATTGATTGGAGGGAGAGATCAAGACAATTATGGCTTAAGAAGGGAGATGCCAACACGAAATTCTTCCATCTTGCGGCTAGCTCTCGGAGGCGTGAAAATTTTGATATCTTCTATTCTCAGAGATGGACATAGGATCTCCTCCATTCAGGAGATAAGATCAGAAGCAATCAAATATTATAGGGATGCCTCTCGAGCAATTAAGAGGGGGGAATGGAGAATGGCAGGAAATGATGCTCCTAGTGTGACAAGTGAACAAGCTTTTCAGCTGACAGCAACCATCACTGAACATGAGACCCTGCAGGCAATTAAAGAGCTTAATATGGAAGGTTCCCCAGGCCCTGATGGGATACAAGTTTTCTTTTATAGAGAGATGTAGAATGTTGTGGGCAAGGAAGTGATGGAAGTCATTAGAGAGTTTGAGAAGGGAAATGCTGGTTTTGAAAAGATCAACAAGTCATATCTATTCTTACTGCCTGAGTCATTTGGAGCAGAGAAGTTCTCATAATTTAGGCCGATCTCACTTTCAAATTCCATCTACCTTGTAGTCAACAAGATACTAGCTAACCGGCTGAGAACTGTTCTGCAGAGCCTAATCCATCCAGTGCAATCTGCATTTCTGCCCAATAGATCACTCAAAGAATCCTTCATTTTGGCTCAAGAAATGGTGAGTGGATGGCACAGAAGGAAGTGTAAGGCATTCATGTGGAAAGTTGATTTTCAAAAGGCATATGATTTGATCTCTTGGCAGTATCTCTAGGAGGTATTTAAAAGGAGAGAATTTCCTCCTTTATAGATCCAATGGATGAAACATTGTATCACAACTGCCTCCCTTTTTCCACTGATCAATGGGAAGCCATGCGGTGGTTGGATTCAACCTTAGCGTAGGGTTAGACAAGGATGCCCTTTAGCCCCCCTGATTTTTAACCTTGCGGTGGATGGGTTTGCAAGGTATGCATGCAAATTGGTAGAGGTGGGGATACTCAGAGGGTATTCACTATCCAACAGGAGAAATCTGGCCCCCATTTTGCAATATGCAGATGACACGGTCTTCTTTATGGAAGGGACCAAGCCTGCTGCACATGCTCTAGGGCTGTTGGTAAAGATCTTTGGGGATATTTCTGGCCTAAAATTAAACAAGGAAAAGTCTACCTTGATATGTTTTGGCATGAATGAGTAGGAGCAGAAGGAGTTGGAGAATACATTGGGATCACCTCGAGCTAAACTACCTATGAGGTACCTAGGACTGCCATTGAGGGCTGCAAAGCTGAAGAAAAATGATTGGAATATCTTGTTTGATAAGGTCTCTGGCAAGTTGAAAGGCTAGAGTAGTAAATTCTTGTGTAAGGGTGGAGATTAATCCTTCTTAACTCGGTCATAATATTCATCCCGGCCTTTTACTTTAGCATTTTTAAGGCCCTGAAGTCTATTTGGAAACATTTGGATGTTATGAGGAAAAGATTCTTTTGGAAAGGAGTTGGCCATGAGGGTGGTTTTATGCAGCCCATCAGATGGAATAAGATTTGTAGGCCAAAGGAGACAGGTGGTATGGGATTAAGGTGCTCAAGGAATTCAATGAAGCCCTACTGATTAAATGGGCCATTAGGATTCTGGATTGCATGGAGGATCTAGTGGCAGACTTAATCAGAGACAATTATGGTGGATCTAATAGTGCTCTGCAGAGGCTACAGCCGGTGAAACCTTCCCCTTGTTGGTGATCAGTTACCAGTGCAATCAGCAACAATTGGCATCTACTGCAGCCTAGACTCGAAGATGGCAGTGACTTCAGTCTGTGGAATGAGCATTGGTTAGGTCTGGGAATTCTGAAAGAGGCATATCCGAGGGCTTATGCTGCTGCTGCAGATAAGGAGGCTAAAGTCAGCATTCTGTGGTCTGCTGCAGAGGGATGTTGGCGGTTGGAAGGGCAGGAGCATTGCAGATTTGGCACTCATTTATGGGAGGATAGGCAGAACATGATGGGTGCACTACAGCAGATGCGTCCTAGGTTGAATGTGGCTGATACTTATGGCTGGAATGGAATATTTTCAGTGCAGCAGGCATATGAGAAGATCATCAGGTCAAACATTGAGGTGGAGAGTGACTCAATTGACAAGAAAATATGGTTATTGAAAATCCCCTTGAAGGTTCAAATCTTCTTGTGGCTCTACAGACAGGAAGGCCTAATCACTAGTGATCTTAGACACAGAAGAATGGGGACTACTTTGAATGCTTGCCACCTCTGTGGTTTACATACTAACAGTACGTCACATATTTTCTCCTCTTGCCTGGTCACAGACAAGATTTAGAGGACAATTTCCTAGAACCTCTTCCCACCTGGGATTCCCTTTGGCAGAGGTTCGTTACTCCTGGACGGACATATAGGGGTATGGCTGCCATTCAATGGTGTGTATGGAGGGTGCGAGACGAAAAGTTTTTTCAGGAGAGATCGGTTAGATGTGAGAAAATTGTCAATGAATGCTGGTCCCTCATACACAGTTGGGGATCTTTTTCGTAATGTTTTGTTTGATATAAAATATATTGCCCTCCGGATTGCTATCGTTTCACGATAGCTTTCCTCACTGTTTCAAAAAAAAGATTGTTAAATTTCTATGACTCTTAATATTTCTTTTGTGTCATGAACATTATTATGTTATGAAATTTGATG
Organism: Thalassia testudinum; assembly: GCA_037157565.1. Lineage (NCBI taxonomy): Eukaryota > Viridiplantae > Streptophyta > Magnoliopsida > Alismatales > Hydrocharitaceae > Thalassia > Thalassia testudinum. Next base: position 83,482,672 of record JAZHRO010000077.1, read on the forward strand.
CTTTGTTTGATAATATGAGCTTTTTTGATAATGTCATGCTTTATGGTATCTGCTCATTTTTTTTGCTTGCTTGACAAAAAGGGGGAGAAATGAAATGAATGGATACTTCATATCAAAAATAAGGAGAGCTTAGTTTGAGGGGGACATTTTTCACTCTCTTGTGGAGTTTTTTATTCTTCTCTTATTAAGTCTCTGTTTATTTTTAATATGAGTATCTTATTTATTTGTCAACATCAAAAATGGGGAGATTGTTGGACCCTAGTTCCATCTCTCTTCTGTGCTTTGATGTTAACAAAACTATTTTAAAATCTAATATGTTTTTGAAGTAATTACAGGTCAAAACAATCTGTAGATGCAAGAAAAAAGATTGCACATGAAGGAAGAAGTTTTGAAGACTTCAGTTTTTATTATATCTTAGAATTTTTGTATGTCTCCAAACAAGTAAAACATAAACTAGGTGTTAAAATCAAAGTAGAGATAACTAGGATTCAGAATATCGTTCATTTACTCGGTTCTTAACTCAAAATCGACTCTTTCAAAACAAAGTCACCTAGAGTAGATTGGATTTCTCTAATTGATTTACACTAATGATCTTTGGTACTTGCTAGGCACAGGTTTGGACCTAAGTTCCAAACTGTGAACATCAAGTACCGGTACTCATCATGAGTACCGATATCAAGTGGTCACAATTTGTGAACTAGGTTTTTGCCTGGACCTTACAAGTACCAGTACTCATCATGAGTACCGGTACATGTAGGTCATAGGACCCAAGACTGTGCGTCACAAGTACCAATACTCACAATGAGTACCGGTACCCAGTGATTTGGTTGTACTGACTGTATGCAGTCAGTACTGGTACCAAGAGTTCAGTACCGGTACCAACTAACCATTGTGACCAGTTTGAATGGCTAGTTTGCAATTAATCATATTTCTAATGTTCCTAAAATACCCCTAACGGCTAGAATTCGTGGGAGAGGTGATTAGCGGTCTATATAAGCACTCTTTGAGTGTTGCTTTTTACACACATCTCTAAAAAGAATCATACTCTTGCCTACACCTTCAATTCTCAATTTTCAAGCTGAAAAAGAGCTTAGTTTGTTGTATACTTTTCAAGGCCTCACCATTTGCAACAAATCATCAAAGCCAATTGTATTTTTCTGTATTCAATCGTTTGTTTCACGCCTTAGTTTTCTCATTAGATTTGGTTATACTTGTTATAAGATATATTCTTGTTGGAGACTTAGGAAATAGTTGTAAGCTTCTACTTACATTTTGCTTACACCTGTATCTTTATCTTTTTCTTTATATGTTGTAATTGGGTTGAAGTAACCCATTAATTACCTCTGATATTAGTAAATTGATTCCCTCTGAGTTGAAGGAATCAGGTTAAAAATCCTAAGTTAGGAGACTTAGGTAGTGGAGTACCCGAGTGAGGGGAACCACTATATATCTTATGCCTTTATTTTTATGGTTTATTTTGTCTTGCAATTTTTATTTCCCACACTATTCATCCCCCCTTCTAGTGTGCTTGTGATTTACAGATCCTACACCATGTTCCAATCGACCTCCCGATGGTCTTGAACTAATAAGAAGCTTTATTGTTGAAGCTACAAGTCGCTACGCTAACGTGTTTGGTTTTGAAAACTTGTCGTTGTAGTTTGAAAGTGAACAACTCGTGTTCAACAAATAAAATTTATACCGGAATAGAAATTCCGGGTCAAACACAGGGAGGTGGATGTTTGATTAAAAGATACATGTTTGTTTTATTTATCACGAAGCAGAATAATTGATTAGAAGCTATCTAACTATTTATAATAAATAGAAAAGAGAGAATATTACAAACAAAAACCAAAAAGAGATGTAGAATATACATGGAATTCATTAACAACGAGATTGTTCATTACACTAAACATTACTACTAGAAAGTGGAAAAATGATTACACTAGAAAGCAGTAAAAAGAATGGGGAGAGAGATATCCTCCTCGACGGTCTCTTGGAGGACGAGCCAGACGGGACGATGCCTGGACGACGGGGAACGGAGCAGGATGAAGGAGGACGAAACGGGAAGAACGGGAACGGGGCAGCACGTCATCGTCGTCGCGGGATCCGCTTCGAAAGGGGGATGAAAATTTAACTATCTCGCGAGAAGCATCCCAGGTGTGGGACAAGCTTCTCTTGAGCTTTGGAGAGGGAGAGAAGAGAAGGAAGGGATGAGAATTTCATGTGGAGGGGGTCTCCTTTTATAGTTGTAAGGAGTGAGGGCAATTTGGTCATTTAAATCACAAAACATTAAATAAGGGGTCTTTAGTGACGGATAAAACTGTCGCTAAAGCCCCATCGTGGCGTTGTGGGGCGGACGGTCGCGCGCTTGCTCACCTCCTCTACACGCAACACCCACTCACGTTCAGCCGATCCAAGCTGTCCAATTGTGAGATCGGACAGCTTATCTCGCACCTCGCAGCGCCTTCACATCACGCGCTCGCCCGCGTCTGATCTTGCGTGAGGCACGGGCGTGCAATAGCGTGTGGGTGCTTTCGAGCACTCACGACAGCTCGATCGCGATTCGACGCTCCTCACGCCCGCTCACCCACTCACCACGATTCGAACGCGCGCCTCGCCTTCTCGCGAGCGCGTTCGACCAACGCACTATCAGCGTGTTTGTGTCGCGCTTACGATTTAGGCACGTGCATCCAACGGCGAAGAATCGTTCAAGAAGAGAGGGTGTGGCGAGTGCAACGGCCGGTTGGGTGACTGAGATGGTGCCACATGGCGCTATCTTGGCCGTCCATCTTCTAGATGATGTAGATGGTGCCACGGTTGTCGGATTGAGTCGATTTTTGAGCCATTAGGCTGCGATCGTCGATCTAAATCCATCCGTGCAGTTGGATTTGTCATTTGAAGTGCGGATTCACACCATCTTGTCCCTTGATCTTCTAGGGTTCCTCAGTCTCTATCTGATGCTACAGATGTTTGATTAGGGCGATCTTGGAATCGTTGAACTCCAATCGTCACCCTGATCACATTTGTACAGTTGGATCTTCGATCTGAGGCCTCGATAAAAAGTTTACCCTGTCCATGACCTTAAAAGGAGACAATTAACCTCCATTTTATTCAAACTAATCTAAATGCAGGATGATGCATGTTATGCAATATTTATAGTATGCAATGCAATTCTATGCTTAAGAACATGCATAAGTAGACTTCTTAAGTAGTGTAAACATGTTTACATCATACCCCCATGCCTATCTTTTGCTAGTCTCTAGCAAAAATTACATGCTATTTATAAAAAAATTAGGTTGGATTATTTGGGTATGAGTTATTTTCAATCATTAAGAAAATGTCTACTTAGGATCTGAACTTTCAAAGACACAATAGTGCCTGAGTATCTGCCAAAATGCAGACCGCCTCAAGCCCTCACCTTATTCAAAGAAAATTTTCTTTTTCTGTTCCTCTTTTCTAATTTTTTTGGATTTTCAAGTTTTAGGGTTTAAGAGTGGCTTTCTACGGCCATTCAACTCACCCAAGATTTGATGAGAACCCTAAGTTCTAAGAATCTTATTGTGAATGTGATAGACTTGTTGATCGGTAGTTAAAATGGACTTCGGATTTCTATGCCTCTAGGTGACCTTAAAATGAGAATTCTGCCTAAAGGTGTATCTTTACAACCGGTAGCTTTCTCCCTACTTTTATTTTTACAGGGTCAACACAAGGGTGAATCCAGTGTATATCTCCCCAATTTATTCTACTTCTCCGCTTCTTCCTAAGTGTTTTGGGAATTTTTAGTGCATTTATTGAGTTAGGTTCTGGACAACTGGTCGATGAGCTGTTACCACCGACAACTTGCCAGCCATACTTGTGCGGCGAAGTGTGGCTTATTTCCTTTTTTCTTTTCTCCTTTTCTTTTTCTTTTCTTTTCTTTTTGACTTTCTTTTTCTCTTTTTAAGTAGGTGGCTTCCCTAGTCTAAAATTTACCTAAAGGCAGCAAAAAGAGAAAGGTCCAGTGACTGGGCTCTGGACAACCTACCTATGGGTTGTTACCCATGATAACTTGCTAGCCATATCACCTTAGAAGGTTCATTAGCTACCCAATTTCCGTTAGAGCCGCCGATTAACGAGTCAGTGACAAGATAGTGTGTAGATGCTTTAGGCTTAAAGTTCCCTCAAATCAGAGGGCAGGTGGATAAGTCATGTACTTATCACCCAAACTTATTTACTCCAATTACAATAGAATTAAGATGCGAGGACTCAAAAAACAAATCCACATTTTAGTGGATACACGGGTTGATTAAGTCCAAAGACCTGAAGGGTCTTTGTGTTCAGATCATAATGTAGTATTTCCTAAGATTAAAAATTTTCTTACACCCAAGTTCTCTTTCCTAATTCAATTTTTTTTTTATATAAAAGAAAATAAAACAAATCTATGGAGCTGATGAATAAATTCAGAGATGAATATCCACCCCCCCATGCATATCTAATGCAATGTCCTCATTGTATTAAAAAGACATAAAATAGAGTGGAATAGAGTAAAAAGTACCTGAATTGCGTGAATGTCAAGTCCACTTCGAGATAAAAACTAAAAAGAATTGTATACATGCTGAATTTAGCACCTTCAACTAGGCACACTATACAAAGAAGAGAAATAAAGAATTCACAAGTGCATGTCAGAATCAAAATAAAAAGATGAAACCTCGGACCTGCCAGCAGATGTCCACAGATGTGGACCAGATTGTGGTGCAGACCCATACCCCATAATCGAGAATATCTAAGGTTTTGGATAAAAATTACCCAAAAGCTAAAATCAGTATGTAAGTGGGGTCGGGCCTACGATTTATGAGGATGCAATCCAAGACCAAAAAGTTGGGTGACAGAGAATTCGAAAGGATAATCAACGAATGTGTGCTTGGGTTGAACATCCTCAGAACAAATGTCGTAAGAGTCTTGGTTTGATGGTTTCAACTTAATTGGAACCCTTCAACTCAGTCTTCTATTTCCTCTGGAATTTACTTCCCAAATCAGAACTTCCCAACTCCAATCCTACTCAATCAGAATGTTAAATTATGGGACCTCTTACATATTAATCACCCCATCTGAAATTTCCAAGTCTAAAAGATGTGGCTGAATCAAAATTGACTTGGTTCTAGTTATCTCAAAAACAAAATCATCGATAAGCTCAATGGGGTGTAACTAACAATCAGGGCATTTGATTGAATCCTCCAGAAAATATGAGTTTGGATCTATAAGGTGAGCCTTGATAAGCTCAGTTTCCTCAGTTATTGGGCTATCAAATGATCTATCAGATTCCCCAGGCCCAATCATCTCACAGAAATCGTGTTCTATAAACTCACGTAAGACTTCGCAACTTGAATCTTCACCATCAGAATCAAAGAAATCAAGATCCGTATTAATGTATGTTGCAAAATCATCTGTCACTTTCTGATCCATGGAGACATACGTTTCCTCGTACCCTGGCTCAGGGATCTCAGGTGAAGAAATCAGATCATCCTTAATTGGTTGCTCTAATTTAATCTGGTCAGCCTCATAACACGTGTCCCCCCAACAGGTACCTAAGCGGGTTCTGACATTGGCTCCTGAAGGGAGTTCATCCTGGGAATCATCCTAATACTGAACTAAAGCAACCACAAATCTCATCCTCAATTTTGCTAACTTCCCAAGTAGAAACTCACTCAGGTTTTTATCCTTAACATCCTAGAGCCAATCCAACAAATATTTGCTCAATTCATCAATCATTTCAATCAGAGGCTCTAATCTCTCAATGCAAGGTATTGGCTGAACTTCTAAAGATTGTATGATATTCCTCAAGTTAGCCAGAACCTTATCTTGAACCTGGTTACCCTGAACCAAATGAGTTCGTTCAAGGTTGGGTGGGTTTGGGATCAGTGCAGAGGAGTTAACGAATTGAGATTCGTTATACCCTTCCTGATAATAGGTCATTTCGGATTGTTCAAAAGGTGGTGATGACCTAAAGGCAGTGTAATTAAAGGATAGGTAAGGATCAATGTATCCTTCCTGATTGTAGATCGAATTAGGTTGTCCATGAAAGGATGACGATCTATAATCGATGTGGCTTTGAGAAGGATAGAAATCACAATCATAGTGTTCAGGGTTAGACCCTAAACACGAAGGTCCGGAACTGTATCCCCAATCCGAGTTATCCCAGCTAACTGATGGTTGATTACAGTACGAGTCGAGATAATCGTCATGTTGAGGATAATTCAAAACAGAAGGGAAAGATGGGAATGCGTATAATATGTGGAAGGATTCATGATAAATGGGAGGAAGAAAGGCACCCTGCAATACAAGCAATCAAACCTGTCCTTAAGCGGGCTAGCCTAAAGACCTACAGATTCCCACAACCCGTCTTGAGATAAAGGAACGATTTGATCTACTTCTATCTGTTCAATCCAACTAGTTAGGAGGGACTAGGGAGAAGGATCTTCCTTCGGCTTCCGCCTCCAGCTTCTTGTGTACACCCCAGCCACGATCGTTTGATTCTGCTTCCCTAACTAGACATCAAATTGAACAGTAGAAATAGACTAATCGAAAATAATCTCGTTCTGGGCTCTGAAGAGTGAGTCGAATCATTAAGGCCAACGTTTACTCTATGTTATTTAGGGCTAGGTTTGAATGTGCTTTGGAATATGATGGGCCCTTTATCTGGGTTGTGCCCTTAATGATTGATTGATGTGTGTGTGCGTGCACAACCAGTGATTTTCAAGCAAGATTATTTTTGATGCGGTGAATTTTAGAGTTCAAATCTTGCTTAGTAGCTTTTAGGATTCAACTTTAGGTTTTTTTTAAACAACTTTTGTTGGCACACCAAGTTTTCAAAGCGCAGGTGAAGATGTTTTCCTTTAAAACTTAAAAGAATGTGGAGTGCCTGGTAAATCCCTAAGAGTTGAACCTAAACGGCAGCTACTTGATGAGTTGATTTTAATTGAAGTTGTGCAGCCCAATCAACTCAAACAATTAGCCTGTTACACCACCTAATTAGGCACACAAGTGATTACCTAATGTGATTTCTATTCAATTATGTGTTTAGATGTGTGTACTAGCTCCAAAGATCGGTTTACTGGTTGAGTTTGAAAATCAGATGAGGTTGTGTACCTCTGTGAGATTTTTTTATTTTTATTTTTCTTTCTAAATGTGGAGGTTGAGGCGGGTGTAGGTGTCAAACAACAAACAATATAACCTTAGAGTTTATAAGAACACCTAGGTTGATTGATGTCTGTGTTATTATGTGGTGAAATAAAAACTAACGGGTGGGAAGTGGGGGATAACTCACAAAATCATCAACAGCACTTTGCTCTGATCTACCGCATTTGCTCGTCTCAAAAGAGTACCTGCAATCACAATAAGAAAGGAGAGAAGTGAGGTAAATGATTCGTAAGTTGTAAAAACGCAAAAAAAAATCAAAGAGCGTCGCCTCCCAGGCAACGGCACCAAAATGTTGAAGCTACGAGTTGCTATGCTAACGTGTTTGATTTTGAAAACCTGTCGTTGTAGTTTGAAAGCGAAGAACTCATGTTCAACAAATAAAATTTATACCAGAATAGAAATCCCATGTCGAACATAGGGAGGCAGACATTTGATTTAAAAATACATGTTTGTTTTATTTATCACGAAGCAGAATAATTGATTATAAGCTATCTAACTATTTACAATAAATAGAAGAGAGAGAATATAACAAACAAAAATCGAAAAGAGATGTAGAATGTATGTGGAATTCATTAACAACGAGATTGTTCATTACACTAAACATTACTACTAGAAAGTAGAAAAATGATTATACTAGAAAGCAGTAAATCTACTCTAGAAAGCAGTAAAAAGAATGGGGAAAAAGATATCCTCTTCGACGGTCGCTTGGAGGATGAGTTGGATGGGAAGATGCCTGGACGACGGGGAACGGAGCAAAATGAAGGACGAAACGGGAAGAACGGGAATAGGGTAGCACGTCGTCATCGTCGCGGGATTCGCTTCCGAAAGGGGGATGAAAATTTGACTTTATCTCGCGAGAAGCATCCCGGGTGTGGGACAAGCTTCTCTTGAGCTTTGGAGAGGGAGAGAAGAGAAGGAAGGGATGAGAATTTCGTGTGGAGGGGGTCTTCTTTTATAGTTGCAAGGAGTGAGGGCAATTTTGTCATTTAAATCTCAAAACATTAAATAAGGGGTCTTTAGTGACGGATAAAGCCATCATTAAAGCCCCATTGTGGGCATAGTGGGGCTGGCGCGCGCTCCTCTGCGCGCAACGCCCGCTCACGTTCAGCCGATCATGATCAGACAGCTTATCTCGCGCCTCGCAGTGCCTTCGCATCGCGTGCTCGCCCACGTCTGATCTCGCGTGAGGCGCGGGCGTGCGATAGCACGTGGGCGCTATTGAGCTCTCATGACCACTTGATCGCGATCCGATGCTCCTCACACCTGCTCGCCCGCTTGCCGCAATTTGAACGTGCGCCTCACCTTCTCGCGAGTGCGTTCGACCAACGCACTATCATCGCGTTTGTGTCGCACTTAAGATTTAAGCGCGCACATCCACAGTCGTTGGATGCACATCCAATGGTGGAGAATCATCGAAGAAGAGAGGGTGCGACGAGTGCAGCGGCCGGTTGGGCGGCTGAGATGGCACCACGTGGCACCATCTTGGCCGTCCATCTTCTGGATGATGTAGATGGTGCCACAGTTGTCGGATTGAGTCGATTTTTGTGCCGTTAGGCTGTGATCGTCAATCCGAATCCATCCGTGCAGTTAGATTTGTCATTTGAAGTGTGGATTCACACCATCTTGTCCCTTGATCTTTTAGGATTCCTCAGTCTCTATCTGATGCTGTAGATGTCTGATTAGGGCGATCTTGGAATTGTTGAACTCCAATCGTCATCCTGATCACATCTATACGGTTGGATCTTTGATCTGAGGCCCCGATAAAAGGTTTACCCTATCCATGAGCATAAAAGGAGACAATTAACCTCCATTTTATTCAAACTAATCTAAATGCAAGATGATGCATGTTATGTAATATTTATAGCATGCAATGCAATTCTATGCTTAAGAACATGCATAAATAGACATCTTAAGTAGTGTAAACATGTTTACATCATTTATCCTTAAGAGAGAATGGAAAAAGATTCATGAGAACAATCCCTAAATCAACATTTCTAGGTCGAACCAATTCTGCAATTCGACTCAGATCCTTGATGTGCTAGAAGGGATCCTCATTCGAGTTTCCATGAAAATCAGTTTGAATCAGACTTATTATGTTCGGCTTTAGCTCGAATGCATTTCCACCTGCAGGAATCTGGACTTGAGGTGCCAAAATCATAGTCACTGAATCATAGAAGTCCCGCAGTTGTTCTCCGCATGGTGGATGTTGCATCTTGTCTAGTGTGGTGAGAATCCTATTGATACTTTGCTGATATCTCTGTTCTGATTCCTCAACCCTAGCTTCCAGACGAGCCATTGTGTTAAGAATTTCAGGGCCTTGACCAGGTCCAGGACTAGGATTAGCCATCTCAGCTAATTGAGAGAAGATAAGGGTTGGGAAGAAGAGTCGGGTGAAACGAAAATTTGCCTTCACCGCCTCGGATTTGGTTTCCAAGGTCCAACTAATTGAGGTCTTAAAGACCTCCTTCCTTGCATACACCAACAACAAGGGGTTGGTGTAACCAAGCCAAACAAGGCTGAGGCCTTGTTAATCAAATTGGTCCTTTAGAATCAAATGACCAGATATTTTGTTCAGGTTCAAATTGTTGAAGACAATTTGTTGAGAAATCGACTGGAAATGATCCTCGCCTCTTAAGCTAACCCGACCAGTCTATTTACCAGGGGACTAAGAAGAAGGCTCTTCCTTCGACTTTCGCCTCCGATTCCTTTGAACCCCTTAGACGCGGTTGATTGTGCAGCAATCATAGGTCTTAATTGACCTAAATTAGGCTATAACTGATGAGTCGATTATTCGCTTTAAAGTCGTTTGCAGTTTTATGTGGTGGAAAAATTGACTGATCAATATTTAAAAAGAAATAACCACTTGCAGAGGAGCGGGTCGTATCCACAGGGAGGCAATGACGTATTTAAATTCGCACCAGTTAAAAATGTTTGTTCGTAGTTATTTGGACAAGGATCAAGCCAGAATTACCTTCAGATTAAGGTTGAAACAAGAAATAATGCTGAAATAGCAATTATGAGTAACTAGAGGATATTTGTCGCAATGCAGAATCAATAAAATATTATTAAAAATTGACAGTGGTAGAAAATGTAATTTTTAATGGCTCGGTTACTGTAGCAAAATAGGGGATTTTTTCCCCTTTGGCGTGCGCGACGAGGAGTGGACGGCCGGACGCGGGAAGCTCAGAGGAAGTCCCTTGGACCAAGGGCTTCGAAACGGTGGTGGCGGCGTGTCGCACGGCGGCCAGAGGTGGCCGGACGAGCTCTGGCGGAGGTGGCTGCAGCTGCTATTGGCGGGCGTGGCAGGTGGGTGCAGGAGCGCACGCGGCCTATTGGCGGTGAGGACTGTCGTGCGCTGCTGCTACATGTTGGCTGGAGGCGTGGGCACGCACTGCAGCCGGTGCGCATTCTGTTGACGGTGAGAGCAGGTGCAGGGAAGGTGCTATGGGCGTGGGAGTGATTCTGCAGGTGCGGGAGGAGGGTGTGCGCGGTTGTGCGGGCGGCTGCTGCAGCTGGTTTGGCTCTGCTGCAGGCGTGCGGGCAGTTGCGCGCTCTGTTGGAGTGGGTGCACAGGCTGGAGGGCGTGGAGATGGTGAAGGCTGCAGGCGTGGGAGGAGGGCGTGCGCGGAAGGTGGAGTGAGCAGGCGTGAGCGGTGAGGCACTGATGGAATGGTGGGGGTGGCTTCAGACGTGTGCGCAGGCTGGTGCGCGTGGGTGAGCGGTGAGGTGCAGGCTGAAGGTGAGAGGGTGGCTTCTGCGGCGTGGGTGGTGGAAGTGAAGTGGGAGGGCGGAGATTGCTGCTGGAGTGGGGGGTGGACTTCAGACGTCCGGGAAATTTCCCGGACGTCTTAACTGACTAAAAGGGTGATTGCGCAGTAGCTGTAGCGGTGGTTGTTGGTGACGACGGCGAGGGAGATGCACGCTAAGGTGCTCACGGTAATGCGGACGAGCTCCGGATGGCGGTGTGGCCTGTCACACCACATGCCCACGGTGGTGGAGACTCGCCGCCACGGTTGAGGCCGGCGGTATGGAATGGAAGAGAGATCTCTCTACATAGTGGTGGTCGGTGGTGGAGGCCTACCTCGCTCAGCATCCTCTCTCCTCCTTTTGTAGTGACCTGCACAAATTTGAAATTAGCTGCCCGACCAGATCCAACACATCCTCTCCTCCTTGAATGGGTTCTTCACTGCGGCAGCTGGTGGCGTTGGAGCGGCAGCCAGCCATTCCTGCAAGAAGAAGAATAAAGAAAATATTGTTAAAATATTATGATCATTTATATATAGACCCTCAACTTTTATGTTAATGAAAATAATGTACCTAATTGGTTAACTAATTAGATGAATGACATTCTAAGCTAATTCTAAATGCACTTAAAATATGAATGCAATGCATGGATTATGTAATTAAATTAAAAATATGAATTAATCTATTTACATCCTAATTTATGCTAAATAAATGTTAGAATTAACCTAATATCTAGGCACTTAAATACTTAAATAGCTCACAACTATGGGCTAATCAAATACCCCCATGCCTAGCTTTTGCTAGTCCCTAGCAAAATTAAGCGAAACCTAGCACTCCAAGTAGACTAGTCAACTCACTTAGTCTTCCTTCAGAAGCATATCAAGTTCAGACTCTAGACCCAAGGTTCCTAAGTAGTTGCTAAGTTATAGACTAGGTCGGCTAAAGACGAGTTGCAGGCACAAGTTTCCCTGATTTCTGACTCTACCCTAAAGTTTATTGATCCCTGAGATTAAAGCATCCGTGCCTGTGCATTGGTCTGAGTTATTTGAGTTAAAGGATTTTTTTTTGTTATATATATATATATATATTTTTTTTTTTTTTTTGTTTGATTCTTCTAAGTCTAACCTCAGATTAGCTATCAACGCGGTCTGTGTCGGATTCATTGTCCCCATTACCATACCTCAAAGGTGCCTGGCTTTCGATGCTTCGAGATAGCACCGCCCATAACGACCCCAAGAACTCCTGGCAATCAACACTTCGAGATAGTATCGCCCATGGATTTTTTAAGCGAATTTAGGCTTATGGTAATCGGCACTTCGAGATAGGGCCACCCATGGTACCTGAACCGTACAATGTGCCGACATGCCCCCAGTAGGATGGATATCCTAAGAGACAAGCGTCGAGGAGGTAATATGTTATCATCGTATCCTCAAGGTGAGTATATACTCCACCTCTCCTGCGGTGGGAACTCTTCCAATCAAAATGTGTTTTCAAGCCTCTCCTAAGTCAAAACTAAGAGAACCAAATCTCCTTTCAGAAAGAAAGAAATTAAGTTAATTACCAGACCAAGTGTGTGAAATTTGGATGCTTGGGTTACAAGGACCCGTAAACCAAAAGGTAGAATAAGACTCCAGGTACTACCCCACCTTTTAACTCAAACCCTAGCTTCCCTTCCTCAACCTCTTGAGAAATGGTCCGCAACTTAACTCCTACTTAAGTTTTTAAGTCCAAAAAGGACCCTAAAGGTCTAAAGCTAGCAGCTCATTTAGCTTCTAAAGTTTGACCCTAGAATTAATTTAGTCAACCCTAGAGTTCTGATTTGCTTAAGACTGCAAGATCTAGCCAGTTAAGCTCAAAACTCCTTTTTTTTGTCATTTTCTCTCTTCTCTCTTTTTTTTTAATGCAAATGTATGCTATGTATATCCCCAAGTACACCCCCCCATGCCTAAATTCTGCAATGTCCTCATTGCATAGAAGGATATTACCTGGGTCAGAGCTGGGCTGAATAGCCAAAGAACCTGCAAATCAGGTTCAAGAATTACAGAAATAGGCCCTAAAAATGAGCAAAGCAATGTTGGCCTAGAAAATAGGAAACCTAGGATGTTGACGAGCTGATGATGAATCCCGATAGCAAATGCTCGCCCAACTAAAATGGGAATGAAATCTTCCCAGGTCACCAGAAGATGTTCTAAAGAATAAACAGGTATAACAACCTCCAAAGGGGTAGAGGGAGGATAAGATGGATCCTCCAAAAAGAATGGGGAAGGAATGGTGCAGAGATAAACCCCCAGGGTAATGGACTGACTAAAGAAATCATCAATCCATACCCGATACTCCATTACGGGAAATATTGGTCTGTTAAGCCCCCTGGTCAGAACAAAAGTGAGCAATTTTCTAAGGCAAGGATCGTCTAAGGTGTCCAAGTTACGAGGTTGCAGGATGGCCATAAGATCTAGGTTGGGTTTAATCAGCTCAGTGTCCATCCCTAATACTCTTTCTAAATCCTCAATTTCATCCCTAACATTCCTTGCACCATCACATGTATCTTCCTGCTCTTCATCAGGAGTCACAATTTCACTTTCAGATATAAGCGAATCAGAGGGTGACTTCGAAATGAATGAAGGCAGGTTGGAAGCAACAGATCTAGGGATTATCCTATCAATGTCATCCCCGGGTTTTTGTTCTTTACTCAAATCTTCCCCGGAGTCTATATGTGAATCCACATAAATCTCAGAAATTGCTTCCAAATTTTCCATCATTTCATCATGAGGAGAAATATCATCAATGGGTGTGCTAAGGAAACCTAATTTGGTCAAATTTGTGACATCCTCAGGGGCTAACTCTTCAAATAAGACATAATCATCCTTAATGTCACTCCAGATCTTGAATGTAGGTTCCTCATATAATTTGTCTTCCTCCTCATCACACAATTCATCATATACCTGAGGTCTAGAATCATTTAATATCTCAGCAAATCCCCTAGGGTGCTTTATCTGAGGTAAATGGTTTACACCGGTAACATCAGACTCCTCAGATAGGTCAATTTCCTTAGGGTTAGGTTCCCTAAGGGTGGGCTTGAGTTCCATATCGTGATCAGAAGGGAGGGTAGGATTAACAACATGACTTTGACCCACTTCATCAAATGTCACGAAAATACTATCATCTGGGTCAAGGTCTTCCAATGGTACCATCATTCCCTTCTTTTGACTCCAATATAATTCAGGTGGATACTCAACCTTATCATCATCTTCCTCGGGTTGCCACCTTTCTTCATCCAATGCATAGCTACTTTCATGTGTATCTTCCTCCCACCTAAGGTGTGGATCTCTCAAGGAAGTGTCATCTAATGGGGAAGTTTCAAAATCGATCCTCGAAAAGTAGCTATTCTCCCCAGAATTTCCCTCCAACTTAAAGTGTAGCTCTCCCACGGGAGATGCATCTATTGTAGAGGGGTATACGTCATCCTCAATGGGGTAGATTGGGTGGCTAATTTCATCTCTTTCTTGTTGTCCTGCTCTCGAAGATTCTCCTAACAATTCAATCATTTCGTTTTGCATTTTTTGTATTTCCATCTTTAAAGAGGAGAGGTCATTTCTATCATGAGAGAAGTCAGGCTCAGGCTTATAGTACCCAGGAGTGTTTGTCCAACCATTATAATTTTTCAGGGAGGGTGGGTTGGGTATTTCTATGGTATGTGGGATATTGGGCAAAGCAAATCCCGCTCCTAGGTTCTGCTCACTGATTTGGGGCTTAACCAGGCCAATATTCCTATAATAGGAGTAAAACGAATCCCAATGATTGTCATTATGTCCATCAAGGAATGGACCATCTTGGCATCTGGGATCGAATGATGTAGAGTGGGGGTGAGGGTGTGGGCAAGATGTGAAAGGATGAAAATCAATGTGGTCCATTCTAACTCACACCTCAATCAGAATTCCCCAAGCAAAACACAATTCAAAAAGGACCTTTTAGGTCTTTCCCAATTTAGGCTTTCGATTTTAAGTCAGATTGCAGGTGACAATACAATTTGTTCAATCAATTTACGCGCCTATTTTCGACATACGGCTCGCCTAAGAAGACCTAGTTAGAGCTTAGGTGTTCTTCCCTAAATCTCAAATGGTCAAGTAAATCCAAAGACGGAAGATCGAGGGATGCAAGTAGGCCTAGGCCTTCCTTTGAAGCTTTGCTTTCGCGGTGCTTCTCAACTACCCCCAAAAATCCGTGACAGGGTATCCCCCTCTTTGGATTTACAAAACCTTTGATCTCAAGTTCCGAACACTTCAGAATCCAACGATAGGAGGGCTCTTGTCCTAGAATTTCCAAACCTAAGGAGTGTCTAGAAGCGTGCCGTGGTGCAAGTGAAATAGGTGTGCATACACCGCAAAAGATTTTGAATTTTGAATCGCACGCCAAGTTTGAAAATCAAATCCTTGGTTTTTAAAATGTCCCTCCTTTAATTAGTCCTTTTTCTAAAAAATATGTGACCACTTGTTAGATTTATTCAGTATAGATTAGGTGGTCTTCGCATTAAGTCCTAATGCAATGCGTGATCAAGAATAGGATGCAAAGTAAGGAAATGCGTACCTTGCTTCCAGCAATCAACAATGGAAGAATGCATGCAATGCAGAGAAATAAATCTAGAGGCTGCTCATACAGACCTAAATGGTTTGTCCTAAGGCAGGCAGCTTCTAGCAGGCAGCCCGTTTTTTTTTATTTTTTTAATTTTTAAACTACTTATGCATAGGAAAATAAAAGTAATCAATAAACGAAAAACCTAAATCTAAAGAAAAGGGAACAAGATCCCAAAAATTACCCAACACGGACCCAAAACAAAATCGGGGAACAAACCCCTCAAAAGAAATACCCCAGAACAAGGGTTTCAAACCAAATGCAATGAAAAATTAAATCTAAAGTCTTAATTCTATCAGACTAGCGAATAAATATACAATGATGTCCGTCATGTCCTCGTCCTTCTCCTCCTTTCAAAATTGCTCGTCCAATTCTCCTCTGGCGACGTCAAGGGTCGCCACTCACACTGGCTGATTCTTGCACAAATTTCTCGCACAGAAGAGAAAATAATTAATGGTCAAATCACTGTGCAATTGACAAATAATCAAAATAAAATAAGGCAAAATTATTGCGTCTGTTGCCTCCCCGGCAACGGCGCCATTTGATGAGTCGATTATTCGCTTTAAAGTCGTTTGCAGTTTTATGTGGTGGAAAAATTGACTAATCAATATTTAAAAAGAAATAACCACTCGCAGAGGAGCGGGTCGTATCCACAAGGAGGCAATGACGTATTTAAATTCTCACCAGTTAAAAACATTTGTTCGTAGTTAGTTTGGACAAGAATCAAGCCAGAATTGCCTTCAGATTAAGGTTGAAACAAGAAATAATGCTGAAATAGCAATTATGAGTAACTAGAGGATATTTGTCGCAATGCAGAATCAATAAAATATTATTAAAAATTGACAATGGCAGAAAATGTAATTTTTAATGGCTCGGTTACTGTAGCAAAACAGGGGATCTTTTCCCCTTTGGCGTGCGCGACGAGGAGTGGACGGCCGGACGCGGGAAGCTCGGAGGATGTCCCTTGGACCGAGGGCTTCGAAACGATGGTGGCGGCGTGTCGCGCGGCGGCTGGACGAGCTCCGACGGAGGTGGCTGTAGCCGGTGCTGCAGCTGTTGTTGGTGGGCGTGGCAGGCGGGTGCGGGAGCACGCACGGCCTGTTGGCGGTGAGGACTGCCGCGCGCTGTTGTTGTGTGTTGGCTGGAGGCGTGGGCGCGCACTGCAGCTGGTGAGCGCTCTGTTGACGGTGAGAGCGGGTGCGGCAGGCACGGGGAAGGTGCTGCGGGCGTGGGAGTGATTCTGCAGGTGCCGGAGGAGGGCATGCGCGGTTGTGCAGGCGGCTACTGCGGCTGGTTTGGCTCTGCTGTAGGCGTGCGGGCAATTGCGCACTCTGTTGGAGTGGGTGCGCAGGCTGGAGGGCGTGGAGATGGCGAAGGCTGCAGGCGCAGGAGGAGGGCGTGCGCGGAAGGTGGAGTGAGAGGGTGTGAGCGGTGAGGCGCTGCTGGAATGGTGGGGGTGGCTTCGGACGTGTGCGTAGGCTGGTGTGCGCAGGTGAGCGGTGAGGTGTAGGCTGAAGGTGAGCGGGTGGCTTCTGCGGCGTGGGTGGTGGAAGTGAAGTGGGAGGATAGAGATTGCTGCTGGAGTGGGGGGTGGACTTCAGACATTCGAGAAATTTCCCTGACGTCTTAACTGACTGAAAGGGTGATTGCACAGTAGCTGCGGCGGTGGTTGTTGGTGACGACGGCGAGGGAGATGCACACTAAGGTACTCACGGTAATGCGGACGAGCTCCAGATGGTGGTGTGGCCTGTCACACCACACGCCCACGGTGGTGGAGACTCACCACCACAGTTGAGGCCGGCGGTATGGAATGGAAGAGAGGAGATCTCTCTGCATAGTGGTGGTCGATGGTGGAGGCCTACCTCGCTCAGCATCCTCTCTCCTCCTTTTGTAGTGACCTGCACAAATTTGAAATTAGCTGCCCGACCAGATCCAACACATCCGCTCCTCCTTGAATGGGTTCTTCACTGCGACAGTTGGTGGCGTTGGAGCGGCAGCCAACCATTCCTGCAAGAAGAAGAATAAAGAAAATAATGTTAAAATATTATGGTCATTTATTTACAGACCCTCAACTTTTATGTTAATGAAAATAATGTACCTAATTGGTTAACTAATTAGATGAATGTCATTCTAAGCTAATTCTAAATGCACTTAAAATATGAATGCAAAGCATGGATTATGTAATTAAATTAAAAATATGAATTAATCTATTTACACCCTAATTTATGCTAAATAAATGTTAGAATTAACCTAATGTCTAGGCACTTAAATACTTAAATAGCCCACAACTATGGGCTAATCAATAACATAGCATAAGTTAGGGTAATTCCTACAGGCATAAGCATTATCTGCATCTTTACTGCTTCCTCTTAGCTATGTATAAAATAATGTTATAATGTGCTGATTAAGTGCATTATGTCAATTATAGGTAATAAGTTGGATCTGGAGCTAGATCTGAAGCTGGATCAGGAATAACGGGTGTTGCAGCAGAGCAGGAGCAGAAGACTTAGATTAGATGTAGTAAATAATGATGTAAGGGAGTTAAGGTATGCTACTCTATTAAGTAGGAATAAAGCAGTAAAATGTGAAGAACTTAGGTCCATCCTAGCCCTAGGATAGCCTATAGACTTCCCTAAGCCTTAACCACCCTTAGATTAGGTCACCACACCCTAGGAAACCCTAAAACCCTAATTCCAACCTTTATCTGGACGTCCAGATGAATTTTAGGATGTCCAGAACCCTTAGCCAACTCTCGCAAACCTTAAACACACTTCTGCAGTGTTATTGGACGTCTAGACACTTTGTCAAACGTCCAATTTCTGCAGAATACCCAAAACATAGCTGAGAATTCCCCTTGACTCAGATTGGACGTCCAGAATTGAAGTCTGGACTTCTGATTTTTGAGTATAAGACGTCTGATTCCATTTTTGAATGTCTGGAACTGTTCTCCAGTTCCTATTTTGAGATTCAAGTCTTGATCTTGGATCTCTAGCTCCTTAAACCCAATTCCAACCCCATAAGAACCTAAATTAAGGTACCCTAACCCTATTACATCACCTCTAGACCTTCCTAAGGACCTAATTAGGTCCTCACTAAACGTAATTGACTTAGATCATAGTCAATTACCATTGCCTAGTCAATTGGACTCATAAGGTCCAATTGTGCTCAGATCTCAACCCACACAAGTCCAATTGGACTCAATGAGAGTCCAATTGACCTAAGCCCAACCTAATTGAGTTATTTCACTCTCAATTAGGTTCACACCCATTCAATTAAACTTGTGTTAAGCTTAGTTGCCACTCCTCCATAGCAATTAGGGTTTGCAACACTAATATAAGGCCTACACCTACCTAAACCCCTTAGGACCTAACCTAAACCATTTAGCCACATAGGGCACGGCCACACACTCACTCACACACACCCATTCATGCACACACACTCCTCTAGAGATCTCTAGAACTCTCTTCAAAGTGGTGCCACTCTTGGTTCCCAAATTTAGTAACCAAGAGCCATTCAATTCTTAGATCCACAAATGGTGGATCTAAGAGCCACCTCTCTCTCTCTTGGCCGGCCATTTATGAGACTCTCTCTAGAGAGTTCCACACTTCTCTAGAGAGTCTCCCTTAGGTCTATAAAATGACCTAAGGGGTGGCCATTTGCACCCATCCATCTCTTGGCATTCATTCATCCATCTAGGTTACCTACCTTCACATTCATTCCACCTCCACGAGTTGTGCACCATGGCTGCCACCATCTCCACGCCAGGATGCTGGATCATCTCCCCAACCTCTCTCCAAGGGCCAGCTTAAGCACCATTGGCCACCCCTCCTCTCAACCATTCAAAGGTGTTGAACGGTAACGAACGCTACACTAACGTGTTTGGTTTTGGAAAACCTGTCGTTATAGTTTGAAAGTGAAGAATTCGTGTTCAACAAATAAAATTTATACCGAAATTAAAATTCGGGTCGAACACAGGGAGGCGGATGTTTGATTTAAAAACTACGCGTTTCTTTTATTTGTCACAGAATAATTCAATTTAAAACTATCTAATTATTTACAATAAATAGAAGAGAGAGAGAGAGTAAGAGAGAAAGAGAATATTACACAGAGAAATCAAAATGAGATCTAGAATAAACAAGAAATTTTTCATTTAGGAGATTGTTCATTACAACTAGAAAGCATAAAACAATTACTCTAGAAAGCAATAAATTTACTCTAGAAAGCATTAAAAGAATGGAGGGAGAAATGTCCTCCTCGACGATTGCTTGGAGGACGAACAAAACTACACTAGAAAGCAGTAAATTTATACTAGAAAGCAGTAAAAAGAATAGGGAGAGAGAAATCCTCCTCGACTGTTGCTTGGAGGACGAGCCGGACGGGACGACGCTTGGACGAAGGAGAATGAAGCAGGACGAAGGAGGATGAAGCAGAAGAACGGGAATGAAGCAGCACGCCGTCGTCGTCGCGAGATCCACTTCCGAAGGGGAACGAAAATTGGACTTTATCTCGCGAGAAGCATCCCGGGTGTGGGACAAGCTTCTCTTGAGCTTTGGAGGGGTAGAGAGGAGAAGGAAGGGATCAGAATTTCGTATGGAGGGGGTCTCCTTTTATAGTTGCAAGGAGTGGGGGAAAAACGGACATTACAACTTCAATATAATAAAAGAGGGGTCTTTAGTGACGAATAAATCCATTACTAAAGCCCCGACGTGGGCGTAGCTTCCGCGCCCATGCGCACTGCTTCAGCTGCCCGCGCCCCCAACGTACACGCACGTCCAGCGATCCTTAGCCGTCTGATCGCGAGATCGGACGGCTTAAGTCGCGCCTTCTCCCGCTGCATTGCGCGCCCGCCTGCGCGTCCGATTGCACGCCCGCGCCGAGCGTTCAATCGCGCTTCGGCGCTATTGGGCGCGCGCGGTCGTTGGATTGTGATTTGACGGTTGATGAAGGTGCACCCGCTCGCCTCAGAAATCGCTTGGCGGGGCTCGAACGCGCGCTAGCACCTCGCGATAAGGCGCTGGACCGCTACGCTGCCTCGCCCAAAAGGTCACGCGGACGACTTTAAAGAGCCGCGTCCACAGCCGTTGGATCGAGATCCAACGGCGGAGAGGGGGTGGGTGCACGGTCTTCATAGAATGCAAGCGGCCGTTTGGGCAGCTGAGATGGTGCCACGTGGCGCCATCTTGGTCGTCCATCTTCTAGAAGTTGTAGATGGTGCCACAGATGTCGGATTGACTCGATTTTTGTGTCGTTGGGCTGCGATCGTCGATCCGAATTCATCCGTGCAGTCGGATTTGTCATCTGATGTGCAGATTTACACCATCCTGGCCCTTGATCTTCTAGGGTTCCCCGGTCACTATCTGATGCTACGGATGTCAGATTAGGGCGATCTTGGAGTCGTTGAACTCCAATCGTCGCCCTGATCACATCCATACGGTTGGATCTTTGATCTGAGGTCCGGATAAAATGTTTTCCCTGTCCAAGCACATAAAAGGAGACAATTAACCTCCATTTTATTCAAACTACTCTAAATGCAAGATGATCATGTTATGCAATATTTATATCATGAAATGCAATCCTATGCTTAAGGACATGCATAAATAGACATCTTAAGTAGTGTAAATGTGTTTACATCATACCCCCATGCCTATCTTTTGCTAGTCCCTAGCAAAAACTATCTGCTATTTATAAAAGAATTAGGTTGGATTATTTGAACTTGAGTTATTTTCAATCATTAAGAAATTGTCTACTTAGGAACTGAAATTTCAAAGACACAACAATGCCCGGGTATCAGCCAAAATGCAGACCGCCTCAAGCCCTCGCCTTATTCAAATAAAAATTTCTTTTTCTCTTTTTACTCTTTTCTAATTTTTTTGGATTTTCAAATTTTAGGGTTTAAGAGTAGCTTTCTACGGCCATTCAACTCACCGAAGATTTGATGAGAACCCTAAGTTTTAAGCATCTTATTGTGATTGTGATAGACTCGTTGACCGACAATTAAAACAGACTTCGGATTTCTACGCCTCTAGGTGACCTCAAAAAGACTTCTGCCTAAAGGTGTATCTTTACAACCGGTAGCTTTCTCCCTACTTTTATTTTTTACGGGGTCAACACAAGGGTGAATCCAGTGTATATCTCCCCGGTTTATTCTACTTCTCCGCTTCTTCCTAAGTGTTTTGGGAATTTTTTAGTGCATTTACTGAGCTGGGTTCTGGACAACCGGTCGATGAGCTGTTACCACCGACAACTTGCCAGCCATACTCGTGCGGTGAAGTGTGGCTTATTTCTTTTTATTCTTTTCTCCTTTTTTTTTTTTAATAGGTGGCTTCCCTGGTCTAATATTTACCTAAGGGCAGGAAAAAGAGAAAGGTCCAGTGACTGGGCTCTGGACAACCTACCTATGGGCTGTTACCCACGATAACTTGCCAGTCATATCACCCTAGAAGGTTCATTAGCTACCCAATTTCTGTTAAAATCGCCGAACAACGAGTCAGTGCAAAGAAAGTGTGTAGATGCTTAAGACTCAAAATTCCCTCAAATCAAAGGGCGGGTTGATAAGTCGTGTACTTATCACCCAAACTTTATTTACTCTAATTAAAATAAAATTCAAGTTGGCGAGAACTCGAAAAACAAATCCACATTTTAGTGGATACATGGGCTGATTAAGTTCAAAGACCTGAAGGGTCTTTGTGTTCAGATCTTAATGTAGTTTTTCCTAAGATTGAAAATTTTCTTAAACCTAAATTCTCTTTCCTAATTTCGATTTTTTTTTTAATCAAAATAAAATAAATCTACGGAGCTGACGAATGAATTCAGAGATAAATATCGACCCCCCCATGCCTATCCAATGCAATGTCCTCATTGTATTAAAAAGACATAAAATAGAGCGGAAACGTGAAGAAAGCACCTGAATTGCGTGAATGTCAGGTTCGCTAAGAGATTAAAAATTAAAAAGAACTGTATATGTGCTGAGTTTAGTGCCTTCAGCTAGGCACACTATACAAGGAAAAGAAATGAAGAATTCACAAGTGCAGGTCAGAGTTAGAATAAACAGAAGAATCCTCTAACTTGTCAGCAGAGGTCCACAGATGTGGACCAGATTGTGGTGCAGACCCACACCTCATAATCGAGAATATCTTAGGTTCTGGATAAAAATTACCCAAAACCTAAAATCAGAATGTAAGCGGGGTTGGGCCTGCGATTTATGAGGATGCAACCCAAGACCAAAAAGTCGGGTTACAGAGAATTGAAGCTCAAAAGGATAATCGTTGAATGTGTGCTTGAGTTGAACATCCTCGAAACAAATGTCGTAAGGGTTCTGATTTGATGGTTTAAGCTTAAAAGGAACCCTTCGACTCAATCTTCTATTTCCTCCAAAATTAACTTCCCAAATCAGAACTTCCCAGCTCCTATCCTCCTCATTCAGCATATCAAATTCCAGGACCTCATGTATATTCATCACCCCATCTGAAATCTCCAAGTCTAAATGATGTGGCAGAATCAAAATTGGCTTGGGTCTAATTATCTCAGAATTAGAATCATCAATAAGCTCAACAGGGTGTAACTGATAATCAGGGCATTGAATTGATTCCTCCAGAAAATGCGATTCTGAATCCGTAATGTATGCCCTAATAAGATCAGTGTCCTCAGTTATTGGGCTATCAAATTATCTATCAGATTCCTCAGGCCCAATCGTCTCACAGAAATCATGTTCAGAAAACTCGTGTGAGACTTCGCAACTTGAATCTTCACCATCAGGATCCGTATCAATGTATGTCCCAAAATCATTTGTCACTTTCTGTTCCAAGGAGACATATGTTTCCTCGTAACCCGGCTTAGGGATCTCAGGTGAAGAAATCAGATCATCCTTAATTGATTGCTTTAATTCAATCTGGTCAGCCTCATAACACTTGTCCCCCCCAACAGGTGCCTGAGCGGGTTCTGTCATTGGCTTTCCTGAAGAGGGTTCATCTTGGGAATTATTCCAAGATTGAATCAAAGCAACCACGAATCTCATCCTCAATTTCGCTAATTTCCCAAGTAGAAACTCACCCGGGTTCTTATCCTTAACATCCTGGAGCCAATCCAACAAAGACTTATTTAAATCATCAATCATTTCAATCAGGGGCTCCAATCTCTCAATGCAAGGTATTGGCTGAACTTCTAAAGATTGAATGATATTCCTCAAGTTAGCCAGAACCTTATCTTGAACCTGGTTAACCTGAACCAAATGAGTTGGTTCAGGGTTGGGCGGGTTTGGGCTTAATGCAGGGGAATTAACGAATTGAGATTCGTTATACCCTTCCTGATAATAGGTCATTTCAGATTGTTGAAAAGATGGTGATGACCTAAAGGCAGTGAAATCAGAGGATGGGTAAGGATTGGTGTGTCCTTCTTGATTGTAGATCGCATTAGGTTGTTCATGAAAGGAAGACGATCTATAATCGATGTAGCTCTGAGAAGGATAGAAATCAGAATCAAAGTGTTCAGGGTTAGACCCTAAACACGGGGGTCCGGAATTATATCCCCAATCCGAATTATCCCAACTGACTAATGGTTGATTACAATACGAGTTGGGATAATCGTCATGTTGAGGATAATTCACAACAGGAGGGAAAGAGCGGGAAGGCGTGAAATATGTGGAAGGATTCATGAGACACGGGAGGAAGAAAGGTACCCTGCAATACAAACAATCAAGCCTATCCTTAAATGGGTTAGCCTACAGACCTACAGACTCCCAAAACCCGTCTTGAGATAAAGGAACGATTTGATCTACTTCTGTCTGTTCAATCCAACCAGTTAGAAGGAGGGACTGGGGAGAAGGTTCTTCCTTCGGCTTACACCTCTGGTTCCTAGTGTACCCCCAAGCCGCGATCGTTTGACTCTGCTCCCCTAGCTAGACATCAGATTGAACAGTAGAAATAGACTAATCGAAAATAATCTCGTTCTGAGTTCTGAAGAGCGAGTCCAATCCTTAAGGCCAACGTCTACTCTGTTTTATTTAGGGCTAGGTTTGAATGTGCTTTGGAATATGATGGGCCCTTTAAATGGGTTGTACCCTTAATAATTGATTGATTTGTGTGTGCATGCACAACCAGTGGTTTTCAAGCAAGATTATTTTTTTGATGTGGTGAATTTTAAGGTTCAAATCTTGCTTAGTAGCTTTTAGGATTCAACTTTAGGTGTTTTCAAACAAGTTTCGTTGGCACACCAGGTTTTGCAAGCATAGGTGAAGAAGTTTTCCCTTAAAGTTTAAAAAGAATGTGGAGTGCCTGGTAAATCCCTAAGAGTTGAACCTAATAGGCAGCTACTTGATGAGTTTATTTTATTTGAAGTGGTGCGGCCCAATCAACTCAAACAATTGGCCTGATGCACCACTTAATTAGGCACACAAATGATTACCTAATCTGATTTCTACTCAATTATGTGTTTGAATGTGTGTACCGGTTCCTGAGGTCGATTTACCGGTTGTGTACCTCTTTGAGATTTTTTTTTATTTTTTTTAATATGGGGGTTGGGGTGAGTATGGGTGTCAAACAACAAATAATCTAACCTTAGAGTTTATAAAAACACCTAGGTTGATTGATGTTTGAATTATTATGATGTGGAATGAAATCTAATGGGTGGGGGGTGGGGGATAACTCACAAAACCTTCTACAGCATTTTACTCCGATCTACCGCTTTTGCCTGTCTCGAAAGAGTACCTGTAATCACAATAAGAAAGGAGAAAAGTGAGGTAAATGATTTGTAAGTTAGAAAACGCGAAGAGAAACCAAAGAGAGTCGCCTCCCCAGCAATGGTGCCAAAATGTTGAACGGTAACGAACGCTACACTAACGTGTTTGGTTTTGGAAAACCTGTCGTTATAGTTCGAAAGCGAAGAATTCGTGTTCAACAAATAAAATTTATACCGAAATTAAAATTCTGGGTCAAACACAGAGAGGCGGACATTTGATTTAAAAACTACGCGTTTCTTTTATTTGTCACAGAATAATTCAATTTAAAACTATCTAATTATTTACAATAAATAGAAGAGAGAGAGAGCAAGAGAGAAAGAGAATATTACACAGAGAAATCAAAATGAGATGTAGAATAAACAAGGAATTTTTCATTGAGGAGATTGTTCATTACAACTAGAAAGCATAAAACAATTACTCTAGAAAGCGATAAATTTACTCTAGAAAGCATTAAAAGAATGGAGGGAGAAATGTCCTCCTCGACGATTTCTTGGAGGACGAACAAAACTACACTAGAAAGCAGTAAATCTATACTAGAAAGCAGTAAAAAGAATAGGGAGAGAGAAATCCTCCTCGACTGTTGCTTGGAGGATGAGCCGGACGGGACAATGCCTGGACGAAGGAGAACGAAGCAGGACGAAGGAGGATGAAGCAGAAGAACGGGAATGAAGCAGCACGCCGTCGTCGTCGCGGGATCCACTTCCGAAGGGGAATGAAAATTGGACTTTATCTCGCGAGAAGCATCTCGGGTGTGGGACAAGCTTCTCTTGAGCTTTGGAGGGGTAGAGAGGAGAAGGAAGGGATCAGAATTTCGTATGGAGGGGGTCTCCTTTTATAGTTGCAAGGAGTGGGGGCAAAATGGACATTACAACTTCAAAATAATAAAAGAGGGGTCTTTATTGACGGATAAATCCGTC
Source organism: Thalassia testudinum (assembly GCA_037157565.1). Lineage (NCBI taxonomy): Eukaryota > Viridiplantae > Streptophyta > Magnoliopsida > Alismatales > Hydrocharitaceae > Thalassia > Thalassia testudinum. The sequence continues at coordinate 83,508,871 of JAZHRO010000077.1, forward strand.
ACTAAAGCCCCGACGTGGGCGTAGCTTCCGCGCCCACGCGCGCCGCTTCAGCTGCCCGCGCACCCAACGTAAACGCACGTCCAGCGATCCTCAGCCATCCGATCGTGAGATCAGACGGCTTAAGTCGCGCCTTCTCCCGCTGCATTGCGCGCCCGCCCGCGCGTCCGATTGCGCGTCCGCGCCGCGCGTTCCATCGCACGTCGGCGCTATTGGGCGCACGTAACTGTTGGATTGCGAACTGACTGTTGATGAAGGCGCGCCCGCTCGCCTCAGAAATCGCTTGGCGGGGCTCGAATGCGCACTAGCGCCTCGCGATAAGGCGTTGGACCGCTGCGCTGCCTTGCCCAAAAGGTCGCGCGGACGACTTTAAAGAGCCGCGTCCACAGCCATTGGATCGAGATCCAATGGCGGAGAGGGGGCGGGTGCGCGGTCTTCATAGAATGCAAGCGGCCGTTTGGGCGGCTGAGATGGCGCCACGTGGTGCCATCTTGGCCATCCATCTTCTAGAAGTTGTAGATGGTGCCACAGATGTCGGATTGACTCGATTTTTGTGTCGTTGGGCTGCGATCGTCGATCCGAATTCATCCGTGCGGTTGGATTTGTCATCTGATGTGTGGATTTACACCATCCTGGCCCTTGATCTTCTAGGGTTCCCCGGTCACTATCTGATGCTACGGTTGTCTGATTAGGGCGATCTTGGAGTCGTTGAACTCCAATCGTCGCCCTGATCACATCCATACGGTTGGATCTTTGATCCGAGGTCCCGATAAAATGTTTTCCCTGGCCAAGCACATAAAAGGAGACAATTAACCTCCATTTTATTCAAACTACTCTAAATGCAAGATGATGCATGTTATGCAATATTTATATCATGAAATGTAATCCTATGCTTAAGAACATGCCTAAATAGACATCTTAAGTAGTGTAAATGTGTTTACATCAAAAGGCCATCGGAGCCCACCTCCGAATGCCCTTCTTTTCTGCTAGATTAGTAGCTAGTTCTTCATGTTTACATGCTTTCATTTACTGCTTAGTAGTGTAGCTCTTATTCTCCCCCAATGATGCATACAAAATCCCCTCGTAGATTCCTGTATGTGATCATTTTCTATTAGCTAGATTTGCGCTTTTCAAGCTTTTCTGTACAAACTTTCCTCTAAATTCCATGTTGCAAACATCCTCTGAATGAATGAATAAAAGATATATATTTTTTATACATATCTCTATGTTTGAAGTCACCATGCGCTTATTGGTTGCCATCTATTTCATGTGATTCAAGTTGCTTGCTTTTCATTTATATATCTATTGCAACAAGCATGTCAGTTCTAGAAAATATAGAAGATTTAACTATAAATGCATTTTCAGTAAACAGCCACCACATCACTAGAATTGTGCGCACTGAAACTCACACTTTCACTTTTGTTATCTATCTAACATGCTCATGTAATCAGAATTCACAATATAAGTGGCAAAACTCTAATCCGACGATTGGAAACCGACGTGCGATTCTAAATAAAGTAGAGCGATAAAAGATCGATTTCAGATTTGAACAAACGCCTCCCAGAGACAAACAACTGGGACTCAAAGTCTCGTTATCTTTTTATAATATTTTTGTTTGATCATATTACGCACTGTACTACGACGCTTTTCCTATCAAAATGCGCTCTACAAGATACGAACAAATGGCATTGTTGCCGGGGAGGCAACGTCATTTTTTTCTTTTGTTTCGATCTTTTATACTATCACTAGCAAGTTTGCCTCTACTTTATTTTTGGATGTGCAGGACAACACAGGAAAAAAATGGGATCGACGCACACAACAAGCATGGAAAAGAAATCCAGGTGCACATCATATCTGCTTTAGTCTAGTTTTTTTTTGTGAACCCTAGGTTAGATTTGCTTCCAACAATTTCCTTTGAAAAAAAAATAAAAAAAAAGTTTATTCATTTTTGTGAAAAAGAAAAAAAATCAAAGAAAAAAATATCTAGGTAGTTAGATTAGCTTTCTTTGAACCCTAGGTTAGTTTTGGAAAAAAAAGCAAAAAAAATTTGAAAACCCTTTAAAAAAAATATTCATTTTGAAAAAAAAAACTTTTCAAAATTTTTTAAATTTTTTTTTGTGGGAAGTTGAATTTCAAACTCAAAAACCTTTTAAAAGATTCTCCACCATTTTCAGATTTTCGGCTAGATTTCAAAGTATGTTTTAAAAATTCGATTTCTGAAAAACTAGTGAATGAAAAAATCTGAAATTTGGGCTAGCCTTTCATTTTCAAACCATCTTTCAAACAACATCATTATTTTGAAAAATTTCCAAGTACAAAATTTTTCAAAATTCGCAAAGTACAAGGGGGTTAGACTGACCTAAATCTGAGATTTTTCAAAATTCAAAAAGTAATTTCGAGCAATCTGCGAAGCTGTTTTGACTAAAAATGGTGGGGTTTGAAAGTTTATCTCATTGGATTTATTTTTCATATTTTTCCCAAATTTTTAAAAGTCATTTGATACTATTTCAAAGAAAAAAACCGACCAGGGGTCAAAATTCCATATCTGACCCCTTGACATTCAAAAATCTCTAAAAATTCGAATGAAATAGTAAAAATTAAAAAAAAATATTCTCTAAAAGAATAATTGAGAAAGGAATCTACTCGCCAAATTTCAAGTTAATTGAATTCCAATTTTTGCCAGAGAACGAATTTGATTTTTGTGGTTTACTGAAGAAGAACAACACAAAAAGAACAAAACCCTAGAATTGCATGAACCTTAGGTTAAATCTTTAGGATTACAACTTAGAGATTACATTTAGGCTAACCTAGACTTAGTCAAGTCTAGTACTTAGCCGGTGAGCTTGGTCACCTTGTAGGCCACTCACCAAAAACCCCAACTGAAAAAAAAAAGGGCTAAAAATCAAGTCTAAAACATGAAATAAACCCGAATTCATTGTCATACTACTGGGTGCTTTCAACCTCTTGGCTGGGTTAGCCAAGAGGCAGGATCCACTTTCAGTCGGTTGTACGACGAATTTTCTTCAGGAATTAGAACTTAAAATGAAAAATCTGGTCATTTGATTCATAAGGACCATCTGATTGACAGGGCCTTAGCCTTGTTTGCCTTGGCTACACCAACTGAGGGGTTGGGTGGTGTATGTAAGGAAGGATGTCACTTAGACCTCAACTGATTGGACCTTGGGAGCCACTCCCAAGGAGGCGAGTCAACTCGCCAGGACCATCTTCTCCCCCCACTTCTACACCCATTGCTGCAATGGCTAATCGTGGACCTAGACTTAGACCAAGTCAGGCATCGATAATATGGACCCAATGGCTAGTCTAGAAGCTTGGGTGGTTGAATCTGAGGAGCGACATCGGCAGAGCATGGACCGTATTTTGACGGCACTTGACAGAATGCAGCATCCACTGCGAGAAGAACAACTACGGGATTTCTATGATCCCGCCGCACCAATAGTCGCACCCTTAGTCAGGATTCCCACAAGCGGAGACATGTTTAAGCTCAAGCCCAATGTGATCGGCTTGATCAACGCTCACTTTTATGGAAACTCAAGCGAAGATCCGTTCCAACACCTAGAGGACCTGAGTCGACTCGCGGAAATGATTTGACCAAGGAATATTGCTATTGGGATTGTTCTAATGAAGCTTTTCCCATTTTCTCTGAGGGATAAAGCTTCATACTGGTTCAAGACCATTGGGAAGCCAATTGGAACCTGGCCAGAATTACGACGTGAATTCCTGCAAAAGTTCTTCCCAATCGGTCGAACAAACGCAATGAGGCGCGCAATCACGACTTTCTCCCAAGGAGCTGGAGAGAAATTGCATGAAGCCTAGGACCGATTTCACGACCTTCTCCGAAAATTCCCACACCATGGTATACCCAGATGGCACCTAGCTCAAATCTTTTACCATGGGCTGGATGACACACATCAGTATCTGGTCGATGCATCTAGTGGCGGGAATTTCCTCGCAAAAGATGAGAACATCGCATTTGAGTTGTTCAAATCTTTGGCGGAGAACTCGATGAATGCCGCATCCATAAACCAGTTCTAGCGGCCTGGTCAGCAGCATGTTGGTGTCCATGAGGCTCACACCGAGTCTATTCGAGCAGACATGGATATCATCGTCAAGCAACTGGAGAGAATAAACTTGATTGAGAAAAAGATTGACCAAATTAGTCAGGGTCAATCTAACCTGAACTCTACCGCTCCAAAACCCTCCTATGCACCCGAGCCCCCCTGCTCGAGTTAATCTACTCACTCGGGATGCATCTTCTCCTTATTTACAAGATCCTGCATATCAGGATCCCATAAACAATTCTGATCTGGCACCATACGACCAGGGTTACGCACCACCTGCAGATTATAATATGTATCCCCTTGATGGATATACGTCTCAGACGTCTTCAGCCTACGAGGATGTCAGCGCTATCCAACGATATGGGCGTAATAACCCATATTCAGAGACGTATAACCCTGGTTGGCGCCAGCATCCGAACTTCTCTTGGTCTGGTTACTCACAGAGACCACATCAAGATCCATACTACCAAACCAGGCAATATGGGAATGCGCAAAATGCATACCCTAGGCAGCAGCCATTCCCGCATCAGCAGCAACCCTGTTCTATATACCAGCTGCTACACCAAGCTACCAGTCACCCTCCAAAGCGGGCTGACCCTTTAGAGGCACTGAAAGAGGAGTTGCAAGAATCGATGAGGAAATCTACACAGGATAGCCTACAGATAATGAAGGCGATGGCTGATCAGATACAAATATACAGAACACGCAAAATCAGCTGTTACAAGAGCATAAGACTTAGGGAGCCTTGCCCTCCCAACCCATCCTGAACCCTCGATATGTGTAGAACCAAGGCGCCCCGCCTAGGTTTCAGGCACTACAAGGACAGGCACACACCATATTACAGGTGCCTCCTACACCACCTTGTTACGCTCAAGGCCAGCCGCCTTTGCAGAATCCCGCATACTCTGCCCCTTCCAGTCCCCCACCACCTCATGGACAGCAAGCCAATGCAAATGCTATCTCTTTGAGGAGCGGAAGGAAGACATTCGACCCACCACATATGCAGGTGGGTCTTGATTTTTCTCACCTTTCGCCGCAGGCAAGTTCGATTCCTTCTTCATCTCAGGAGACACCTGCGATAGATAAGGGTAAGAGGCCACTTGACCCTAAGATTCTCGTCCCTTTTCCTGAGGCTCTAATGAGAAATGTAGTACGGAAAAAGGACATGCGGAATTTTGAGGACCTGAGGTCAATGTTTAAGGGAGTACATATTCAAGTCCCCCTCCTCAAAGCAATTACTCACATCCCTGCTGTCGCTAGGTTCTTCAACGACTATTGTACCCCGAAGCGACAGCCCAGAATTGGATGACAGGCGGCTCTGTCAAAAGAGGCCAGCACCGTGATTCTAGTTGACTTACCGCCGAAAAAGAAAGACCCTGGTACTCTACTCATATCCTGCTTCTTGCAAGATTATCCATTTGATCGGGCCCTTCTAGATTTGGGTTCGTCCATCAACCTAACTCCCACTGCCGTATTTGATCGATTTTGATTTGGGGAGTTAAAGCCTACCTCGGTTACGATTCAGTTGGCTGATAGATCAGTAAAAACACCGAGGGGGGTGGTTGAGAACGTGATCGTAAAAGTCCGCGGATTCTGCTTTCCCGTAGACTTTTTTGTTCTCGATATGGAGGTTCCTCCTAATTTTCGAGATGCACCAATCATTTTGGGTCACCCATTTCTAGCGACAGCCCGAGCAAATATTGATTCTGCATCCAAGTGTATGGAGATAGCCCTAGGTAATGAACGACTTCAACTTGACATATTCAGGGCATCAAGGAATTTTGACTGTGATCGCATAGAGGAGGATGGTGAAGACGAAGATTTGGCATACTATAGTAACATTGGGCTCCTTTGTGATGACCCAATGTCTCATTCGTCTGCACTATCAGGGTTCTTGGACCTCGATCCACACGGGACTAAGACCACTGCACTACACATATCTTCCCAAGGATCTGACTGTTTAGGGTGTGTGATGTAAACATGTTTACACTACTTAAGATGTCTATTTATGCATGTTCTTAAGCATAGGATTGCATTGCATGCTATAAATATTGCATAACATGCATCATCTTGCATTTAGAGTAGTTTGAATAAAATGGAGGTTAATTGTCTCCTTTTATGTTCATGGATAGGGTAAACATTTTATCGGGGCCTTGGATCGAAGATCCAACCATACAGATGTGATCAGGGTGACGATTGGAGTTCAACGACTCCAAGATCGCCCTAATCAGACATCAATTGCATCAAATAGAGACTGAGGAACCCTAGAAGATCAAGGGCCAAGATGGTGTGAATCTGCACTTCAAATGACATATCTGACCGCATGGATGGATTCAGATCAACGATCGCAGCCTAACGGCAAGAAAATCGACTCAATCCAACAACCGTGGCACCATCTACATCATCCAGAAGATGGACGGCTCAGATGGTGCCACGTGGCACCATCTCAGCCGCCCAACTGGCCAAAGCACCACCGCATCGTCTCTTCTTCAATCAGAGCGCTGCTTCTTTTCCGTTGGATGCGCATCCAGCGGCTGTGGATGCGCGCGCCTAATTTCATCCGCGCGACCTTCTCGACTGCATAGCGCCGCGAAGATGACGCTGCAGGCGAAGCAGAGGTTGCGGGGTTGAGCCCCTGCGAGCCTCAAATCAGGCGCGGGCGAGCGGGCGCGAGGAGCATTGGATCGCGATCGAAAGGTCGCCCGCGCACAATCCGCCCCATGCACTATTTGACGCACGGCGAAGATGCGGAATCGTACGCGGGCAGGTGCGCGTCGAGGAGGTGGGCGTAGCGTGATCTAAGCCGTCCGATCTCGCGATCGGATGGATGAGATCGGCTGGACGTGCGCGTGTGTTGAACTCATGGGCAAGCGAGCGGGCGTATGCGCATCGCCCACTATGCCCACGTTCAGACCTTTAGCGATGGTTTTATCCGTCACTAAAGGTCCTGAATTAATGTTTTTAAAGTTGTAATGACCAAATTGCCCCCACTTCTTGCAACTATAAAAGGAGACCACCTCTACACGAAATTCTCATCCCTTCCTTCTCTTCTCTACCTCTCCAAAGCTCAAGAGAAGCTTGTCCCACACCCGGGATGCTCCTCGCAAGATAAAGTCAAATTTTCGTCCCCCGTTCGGAAGCGGATCCTGCGACAACGACGACGTGCTGCCCCGTTCCCGTTCTTCTGCTTCGTCCTCCTTCGTCCAGGAGTTCTCCCGTCCAGTTCATCCTCCAAGTGATTGTCGAGGAGGATAACTTCTCTCTCCCATTCTTCTTTATAGCTTTCTAGTATAAAATTTTCCTGCTTTCTAGTGTAGCTGATTTCCCATTTTCTAGTGTAATTCTTATTTGGTTTTATTGTATAAACATTTTGAATTATTTAATGCATGTTTTCTCTCTCTCTCTCTTTCTCTCCCTTTTTAGTCTGATTGTTGTTATGGCTTCATTGTAATTACATCGCCTCACTTTTCAAGAAAAATTCTAAAAAAAAATATAATTGCGAATATAGATCGATGTAGCCTCCTTGTGTTCAACCCGGAATTTCCATTTAGGTATAAATTTTATTTGTTAAACACGAGTTCTTCGCTTTCATACTACGATGACAGGTTTTTCAAAACCAAACACGTTAGTGTAGCAACCCGACATTCAACAGTGTGCTTCTGACCACAGCACCCCTGAATCTAGCTATCCTGATCCACACACAACTGAATTGCCCCTATTGTTACAGGAAGATGTGACCACAGCTAACAAGTTTCCCGTTAACGCAGTCACAACCGATTATTTCACAGGAAGTGAATCAACGAGAATTCACGTGCATACAGATCAACAGATTCCCACCCTCGAGTTTGCTCCTCCCACTCCCATTTCTCACTCTGACCCACCCGTGATTGAATTGAAGCCCTTACCTGACTCACTTAAGTATGTGTTCTTGGGTGAAAGTGAGACATACCCAGTCATTATTAATGCCCACTTAACCCAAGAATAGGAGCATCAATTGATTTCTATGCTACAAGACCATAGGGCTACTATAGGGTGGAGCATTGCTGATCTTCACGGTATTCACCCCTCGTATTACACTGATCACATTTACACGGATGAAGGGGTGAAACCTTCGAGACAACCTCAAAGATGGCTTAACTCAAATATGCTAGAGGTTGTTAAGAAAGAGATCATCAAATGGCTAGATGCAAGTATTGTATACCCAATCTCTGACAGCCAATGGGTGAGTCAGATTTAGATAGTGCCCAAGAAAGTAGGACCCACCGTAATAAAAAATGATAAAGGCGAATCCATCCCGACCTGCACTGCGACATCTTGGCGGGTCTGCATCGACTATAGGAAACTGAACATGGCTACCCAAAAGGATCACTTCCCTTTGCCTTTCATTGATAAGATCTTGGAACGATTAGCCGAACGTAGTTTCTTTTGCTTTTTGGATGGATACTTCAGGTATAATCAAGTCATGATTAGCCTGGAAGATCATGAGAAGACCACATTCACATGCCCCTTTGGAACATTCGCTTTCAAGCGGATGCTCTTTGGCCTCTGCAACGCACTAGCCACATTTCAGCATTGTATGATGGCCATCTTCTCTAACATGATTGGGGACTATGTGGAGGTGTTCATGGATGACTTCTCCATTTTCGGAGATGATTTCGCATCTTGTCTTGATAACCTCACCAAGATCCAGAAACAGTGTATTGAGGTAAACCTAGTACTATCTTGGGAGAAAAGCCATTTCATGGTGAGGGATGGCATAGTACTAGGGCACAGGATCTCTAAAAATGGACTTGAGGTCAATCGAGCTAAATCTGAGATTATTTCCCACTTACCTCCACCTAGCTCGGTCAAGCAGATCAGATCATTCTTGAAAATTGCACGACCTTTGACGAATCTCCTTGTTGCCGATGTCCCATTTGAGTTCGACACCTCGTGTCTCAGTCCCTTCGAGACCTTACAAAGCACTGTCTCTGATTCCCTGATTCTGCAACCACCCGACTGGTCGCTTGATTTCAAAATGATGTGCTACGCTTCTGACTTTGCCGTCGGTGCTGTTTTAGGCTAGTGTTGGGAAAAACAACCTTTTGTCATATACTATGCCAGCAAGACGCTAAATGAGGCACAGCGCAATTATACTGTCACTGAAAAAGAACTGCTAGCAGCAGTATTCGGGTTGGAGAAATTCAGATCTTATTTATTAGGGTCCAAAGTTATCATCTTCACTGACCACTTCGCCCTTCGGCATTTGTTGGCAAAGAAGGATGCCAAACCACGGCTCATTAGATGGATCCTTCTGTTGCAGGAATTTGATATTGAAATCCGCAACAAAGCAGGAAAGCAGAATGTTGTGGTGGATCACCTATCCAGACTGGACCAGGCCACATTCCCTATTCCCTGCCCATCCACGAGCAATTTCCTGATGAATCTCTTTTGGTAGTTCACTCTATTGAGTTCCCCTGGTACATGGATATTGAGAACTACCTTGTCGCAGGCAAGATTACCGCGAACCTATCTAAGAACGAGAAACTCAAATTCACTGCAGAGGCCAAATTCTACCTCTGGGATGACCCACTACTCTTCCGCATTGGAGCGAATCAGATTATTCGAAGATGCATCCCAAATTCTGAGATCCCCAGTGTGTTATCTTTTTGCCACAATGATGCTTGTGGTGGTCATTTCTTGAGATGGAAAACCGTTGCAAAAATCTTGCAGTCAGGATTTTTCTGGCCAACCATTTTCAAAGATACACACAAATACGCCCAACATTGCAAACGATGCCAGTCGGTCGATTCTATGACCAGGAGAGACATGATGCCACTCCAACCCATCATGGTTGTAGAAGTGTTCGATGTCTGGGACATCGATTTTATGGGTCCTTTTCCGAACTTGCATGGTTTCGAGTATATATTACTAGCTGGTGGCTGTCTCGAAGTGGGTCGAGGCCATCCCGACGAGATGGGTTGATCACAAGACCGTCATTTCTTTCGTACGATAGTACATCTTCGTGAGATTCGGAATACCCCACACTCTGATTAGCGACTGGGGAAGCCACTTCATCCACGCCCATTTTAGGTCATTATTAAAGAAATACAGGATACATCACCATATAGCCACCCCGTATCACCCGCAGACCAATGGGCAGGCTGAAGTGCCTAACCGTCAGATCAAGCTGATTCTCTAGAAGACGGTTAGACCATAAAGGAAGGATTGATCTGATAAATTAGTTGATGCACTCTGGGCATATCGGACCGTATACAAGGCCCCACTCGGAATGTCACCATATCGTATGGTATATAGCAAGGCCTGTCACCTTCCTGTAGAGCTAGAACACCACACCTTCTGGGAGATGCGAAAATGTAACCTTGACCTCAATGCAGGAGGTCAAGAACGGAAACTCCAGCTTAGCGAATTAGAAGAGATCCGACGGGAGGCCTATAAGAACACATTGATATACAAGGACAAGACCAAGGCCTTTCATGATCGCCACATCCGGAGGAAAGCATTCACGCCCAACCAGCAAGTCTGGTTGTTTGATTCACGATTAAAACTTTTCGTAGGGAAGCTCAAGTCCAAGTGGACTGGCCTATATGTTGTGATTCACCCATATCCTAATGGGGCAGTCCAGATCAGGGACCCAAAATCTGGGCATATATCTATGGTAAATGGCTAGCGCCTCAAGCCATTTTTGGCCCAAGAACCTCCTCCAACTGACGAGATCATTCATCTTATTGATGACGTGCAATTGAATTCTCTCCCAACTGGAGGCGTTAAACTCAGCATCTACCCCACATTCATCCATCACCCTATACATATTCATTTTTATACATAGCATATTTTTCTTTTAGCATATTTTCTTTCTGCATATTGCATACTGACAGGTTGGCCGATGCTAAATGTATATTTTCAGGAGCAATTCCAGGTGACTTCTACCCACTCATCCTCTATCAATTTTATGTTCTTTTATATTCATGCATGAGGACATGCAAGAACTTAAGCATGGGGGGGTAGATATAACAAAAACTGAAAAATTTTTATGCCCACATTTAAGAAAACCTCGGAGCAGCATGTAAAACGTACTTTAGGATCCTAAATAAAAGAACAATCGACTTCACCTCCAATGCTCTCATTGGAGTTAAAAATCATCTGCAACAGCCATTTCCGACTCACCTGCTCATCCTTTTATTCTAAATTTAGGGTCAAGCTGAATGTAACCCGAAAGGGAAAATTTCATAAGTACAAATATAAGAGGTTACTTGTTTATAGTATATATACATAGTGCATCCATGAATAAGATTATTTTATTAAGAGAATGCATTAGGGATTTTATCCTTTAGTTGATTCCTGTAATCTGGAATCTAGTACAATTTTTCACACACGTAGAATTTGCAATGGATTCACGGTGAAGGCTGATAAGCATCTTTAGTCTATCGAGAAGAAGCAGTGCTTCTTCTCCTAAACCCCTAGACAGCATTTTGGGAGTTAGGCAGATTTTCCTCCAAAAATCCACCAAATAGTGTGAGATGAGAGTAGATTGTACTAGTGCTCTAAGATTAATACAAGGAATCTAGAATCCTAGATAATTAGGTAATGATACTTAGAGATTAGGCATAGTTTTTGCTCTCGATTCCTGCGTATACACTTTGTGTGAAATTTTGAGAGCCACCAAATAAGGAAAATACGCGGAGAGTGAGTTTTCATAAAACTAGGGCTAAGGTGGATGGTTACGACCATTCTTTACGGAATCCTCGGCTGAAGGAGGGTATTGATGTCAAGGTCAGAAATACACCGTCCTATCCATCTCTCCTGGTGCCGTGAGTAGGCACTTCCACCAAATAAGTCACCTAATGTCTCTTAGTACCACCAATCTCTAATAATGCCTCCTCAATAAAGCTCATAGATGTGTGCTAGTTGTGTTATGTTGAAAAAAAAAAAGATGATGAAAAGAAAGAAAAATTAAAAAAAAAAAAGAAAAAGAAGAAAAAGGCAAACAAAAACAAAGAGTGAACATTTAGTGTTTATTTCAGTTGCATTGAGGCAATACCACCAAATAAATTTGAGATCCACCAAATATGGCCTTAACCTATTTTTTTGTGTTTCTAACTGCCCGAATACTAGCTGAGGAATTCTGACTTAGTGTTAAGGTTATGGAAACTCAATTAAAGTGTTAATGCCAAATGAGACCACCAAATACAAATCATATGTGTGAATTTGGTGAGACTGTGAGCTCTAAGAAAAAGAAAGAAAAGAAAAGAAACAAAGAGAAGAGAAACAGAGAGAGTGAATACAAAGGAATCAAAAGAGAGCATAGTTTTTCTTGTCTTTCTCTGAGTTGAGTTACTTAGTAATCTGGGAATCTAGATTCTGTAGCACTAATTTCTATGTAGCATCAAGTGAGAGTGAGCCACCAAATAAACACCTGTACCCCTTAGAGATTCTCTACCTAAGCTTAAAGCTGGGGTGGAATTCATAGAATATCTTGAATACCCGAGGAAAGAAAATTGGCCTATCCCGCTAGAATTTTTACTAAAGATCAAGCACAGGGTTTAGAGGTGTATCAGTTTTTCACTCGAATCCGTTGCAAAGGCTACATGGCTGCACTTTCACGATTGTCCGGATTTCTAGAGCATAGGATGAAAATAAAAAGGAGAAAAATCTCTAGGCATACACTTGATAAAATAATCAATCCCTTAGGGACCCTGCTGTGAATAATTTAGTCTTGCATTTGCTAGGGACTAGCAAGATTTAGGCATGGGGGTATAATTGCGCAGCAATCATAGGTCTTAATTGACCTAAATTAGGCTAAAACTTAGCATAAGATTGGGTAATTCCTGCAGGCATAAGCATTATCTGCATCTTTACTGCTTCCTTTTAGCTATGTATAAAATAATGTTATAATGTGCTGATTAAGTGCATTATGTCAATTACAGGTAATAAGCTGGATCTGAAGTTAGATCGAGAATAACGAGTGTTGCAGCAGAGTGGGAGCAGAAGACTTAGATTAGATGTAGTAAATAATGATGTAAGGGAGTTAAGGTATGCTACTCTATTAAGTAGGAATAAAGCAGTAAAATGTGAAGAACTTAGGTCCATCCTAGCCCTAGGATAGCCTAGAGACTTCCCCAAGCCTTAGCCACCCTTAGATTAGGTCACCACACCCTAGGAAACCCTAAAACCCTAATTCCAACCTTTATCTAGATGTCCAGATGAATTTTAGGACATCCAGAGCCCTTATCCAACTCCCGCACACCTTAAACCCACTTCTGTAGTGTTATTGGACGTCCAGACACTTTGTCAGACATCCAATTTCTGTAGAATACCCAAAACAGAACCTAGAATTGCCCCTGACTCAGATTGGACGTCCAGAATTGAAGTCTGGACTTTTGATTTTTGAGTATAAGACGTCTAATTCCATTTTTGAACGTCTGGAACTGTTCTCCAGTTCCTGTTTTGAGATTCAAGTCTTGATCTTGGATCTCTAGCTCCCTAAATCCAATTCCAACCCCATAAGAACCTAAATTAATGTACCCTAACCCTAGTACATCACCTCTAGACCTTCCTAAGGACCTAATTAGGTCCTCACTAAACTTAATTGACTTAGATCATAGTCAATTACCATTGCCTAGTCAATTGGACTCATAGGGTCCAATTGAGCTCAGATCTCAACCCACACAAGTCCAATTGGACTCAATGAGAGTCCAATTGACCTAAGCCCAACCTAATTGAGTTATTTCACTCTCAATTAGGTTCACACCCATTCAATTAAACTTGTGTTAACTTTAATTTCCACTCCTTAGTAATTAAGGTTTGCAACCCTAATTTAAGGCCTACACATACCTAAACCCTTTAGGACCTAACCTAAACCATTTAGCCACATAGGGCACGGCCACACACTCACTCACACACACCCATTCATGCACACACACTCCTCTAGAGTTCTCTAGAACTCTCTTCAAATTGGCGCCACTCTTGGTTGCCAAATTTAGCAACCAAGAGCCATTCAATTCTTAGATCCACAAATGGTGGATCTAAGAACCACCTCTCTCTCTCTTGGCCAGCCACTTATGGGACTCTCTCTAGAGAGTTCCACACTTCTCTAGAGAGTCTCCCTTAGGTCTATAAAAAGACCTAAGGGGTGGCCATTTGCACCCATCCATCTCTTGGCATTCATTCATCCATCTAGGTTAGCTACCTTCACATTCATTCCACCTCCACGAGTTGTGCACCATGGCTTCCACCCTCCATGCCAGGATGCTGGATCATCTCCCCAACCTCTCTCCAAGGGCCAGCCTAAGCACCATTGGCTGCCCCTCCTCTCAACCATTCAAAGGCCATCGGAGCCCACCTCTGAATGCCCTTCTTTTCTGCTAGATTAGTATCTAGTTCTCAAAATTTACATGCTTTCATTTACTACTTAGTAGTGTAGCTCTTATTCTCTCCCAATGATGCATGCAAAATCCCCCCGTAGATTCCTATATGCGATCATTTTCTGTTAGCTAGATTTGTGCTTTTCAAGCTTTCCTCTAAATTCCATGTTGCAAACATCCTCTGAATGAATGAATAAAAGATATATATTTTTTATACATATCTCTATGTTTGAAATCACCATGCGCTTATTGGTTGCCATCTATTTCATGTGATTCAAGTGCTTACTTTTCATTTATATATCTATTGCAACAAGCATGTTGGTTCTGGAAAATATAGAAGATTTAACTATAAATGCATTTTCAGTAAACAGCCACCACATCACTAGAATTATGCGCACTGAAACTCATACTTTTACTTTCGTTATCTATCTAACACACGCGCATGTAATCAGAATTCACAATAGAAGTGGCAAAACTCCAATCCGACAATTGGAAACTGGCGTACGATTCTAGATAAAGTAGAGCGATAAAAGATCAATTTCACATTTGAACAAACGCCTCCCAAAGACGAATGACCGAGACTTGGTCTCGTTATCTTTTTATAAATATTTTTGTTTGATTGTATTGCGCACTATACTACGATGCTTTTCCTATCAAAATGCACTCTACGAGATACGAACAGCGGTCATTTGACACTACCCCACAAGCTCGGCACCAGGTTTGGTCAAAGCAGTTGAGACCACCTAGAGTTAAAAGATGAATACAAGTTAATTGATATAATTTTACGACTTTTTTCTTAACTTTTTCTTCAATTTGGGTGCGTGGTGTGTGGTCCACAAGATGACTCGACTCACCAACTAATCACTGGACTCACTTGAGTCCAGACTAGTTTAATGTGGTCTCTAAATGTGACCCTAATGGTTAAACCTATGGTTCATGCAATTTGACTAGGTAGACCATAAGCAGATTCACAATACTCTCTAAGATATAATTGGAATCCAAATGATATGAAAATTGGCAAGAAGATTCCTTTTTTAATAAGGCTTCCAAAGAATATTTTTTCAGAATTTTTAATGAATAGGGGGTCAGATTTGAAATTTTGACCCTGTGTTGGGTTTTCTTTTCAAAATGGTAGCAAATGTGATTCAAAAACTTGGAAAAAATATGCAAATGAAAGCTAACTTGATTATATTTTAAACCCCACCATATTTAGCTCAATCATATTCATGTGCTATTCAGAATTGATTTTTGAAGTTTAGAAAAATCTGAATTTCAGTCTCTCACCCCTATACACTTTGTGAATTTTTTAAAAATCAAAAAATTGAATTTTTTCATGGGAATAGTGGTGTTGGAAAGGTAATTTGAAAATCTAGCACCTTCTCAAATTTCAAAATTTTTGGACCACTAGAAATGCAACAAATTGATTGTTCAAATTTGTATCAAATTTCTGGTCGAATTTCTAAAAATAGCTCAAATGCTTTTCAATCCTAATTTTTTTTCTTTCTTTTTTTTTATATATGAAGCAAAGTAAATGCTAACGAAATAAAATCCTAATTTTTTCTTTTTTTTTCAAATTGGTCCTATCCTAATGTGAAATCAAATCCTAATCTAAAATCTTACCGAGATAAGTGTGTGCACCTGATTTTCCTTAGTCGCACTCGATGCGTGCGCAAATCCTCATTTCATACCGACACACTAAAGAAAAATACACTAAATCAGATATTAAAACAAAAATCACTTTGCCTTCCCGACAACGACGCCAATTTGCTCGAGCATAAAGTCGTGTTTTAAAATATTCTCGTTGTAGTATAGTACGAAAATACATCGAAGCAAATAAAATGTAACGAGATGGTGAGTCCTGGTCGAACTTAGAGGGGTAGAAAAATGACTTGATTTAAATACCGATCTAATATAACTAGAATTAGAATAATAAGATATTCATATGATGCAAATCTGTTTAGATAATAATTAGGCTGTTCAGAGAGAAGAATAACTAAAACTAGAAGAAACTACTAGAACTACTAGAAATAAAAATAGCTATCTATCTACTAGAACAAGGGCACCAAGGGTAGTCCTCGGTGGTCGTTGGAGAGGTTGGGGAGAGTAGCAACAGTGCACCAAGGGTGGCCTTGATGGACGTCTCAGAGGAAGAGGGAGCAAGAGAAGCTTAGAGATGTCTAGAACAAGAGATGGAGGGAGAGATGCCTTCAAATGGGAGCTCTGGGGTCCTTTTTATAATTAGAATGAGGGGTAAAGCAGGTATTTTGAACCCCAAATTCATGCAACAACTTTGGATTAATTAGATCTGTCGTTCGGGAGATTAACGGACCAAATCACTCCTCAAAAGGATCTCCTTGGTTGCCTTCATTGCACTCATCACCCAAAATCGTGCCACGTGGTAGCTGCTTAGCTGCTTGATCTTTCGCCTCCACGCTCCACGCGTGCGCGTGCGTGTTTAACCTCAATGATCCGATCGCGAAGATCGACGACTTAAAATGCGTGCGCTATTGCCTTTGATTGCCGCGTGCAATGGCACGTTCACATGTGCATTCACCCACCACATGATCTAATGCATCGCCGCGTGCCACACGATCATCCTTGCACCCTTCGATTGAGATTGCACAATCCAATTTCATCATGCCTCGCTGTCTGCTCTGATTTCCACTCCTTGCACCTCGAACGCGCATCTTGCGCTCTTGTCTGAAGTCGATGACCGACGCACTACGCGTGTGTTTGTGTCTCGATTTTGATTTCACACCCGGTCACCCTCAGTCATTGGATGACGATCCAACAGCTAAGGTGATCTTCCTCTTTGATGAAGGGCACGAGGATGGGTCGACGTGGCGCATTTATGGCCATTGGATGATGATCCAAAGGCCTACATTATGCCTCAAAGGATGTGCGGTCAAGTGAGGGCCGTTGGGATGGAGCCACGTGGTGCCATCTCGACCATTCATTTCTCGCTTTTGTAGATGGTGCCATAGGGCTCCGATCGAGGCGATTCTCGCGTTGCTGGACAATGATCATTGATCCGGATCCATCCGTGTGGTCGGATTTTACGTCTAAGGTTCGGATTTGCGTCACCTTGCTTCTTGGCTTTTGCTCTTCTACTGACTTCATAGGATGCTATGGAAGTCCGATCAAGACGATCTCGGAAGCATTAGACTCCCATCATCGTCCTGAACCGATCCATATGGTTAGATTTATCATCCGAGGCCACAAATTACCTACAATTATTATTCCCTCTCAATTAGAACATCAATTAGCATTATTTTTTACAAAGCTAACAAATCAACTATGATGAAAAATATGTTGCTCATGCATGCATTATTCCTAAGTTAAGCTAGGATCTAACTTAATTCAGGGTAGATTAGGTCCTATGATTGATGCACAATCATTCCCCCATGCCTAAATCTTGCTAGTCCCTCTCAAATGCAAGACTAAATGTATTTCATCAAGAGTTTGACGAAATATCTATTTCTTTTGCTTTCATCAAAAAATTTAGAAATCCAAATAATCATGAAAGTGTAGTGTTGTAGCCTATGCAACAGATCCAAGAAAAAAGTCGATCCACATCTAAAGCTCGTACTTGACCCTTAATAAAACTCTATCGGGATAGGCAAACTTCTTCCTTCGGGGATATAAAATAATATCTAATTTAGCCCTGACTTTTGGCTTAGGTAGAAGATGTCTGAGTCAAGTGGGTTTGTATTTGATGGCTCACACTCCTCTGGTGCTACATATAGACTAGTACTACAGAACCTAGATTTCCATACTATCAAATAAATCAACTTAGATAGAGGTGGAAAAACTGTGCTCTCTTTAGTTCCTTTGTACTCATTCTTTCACTCTTTTTTTTCTTTTTTTTTTCGAGCTCTAAATTCACCAGATTTATAAATATATTTAGTGGTCTCTCATGGCATTAACACTTCAATTAAGTTGTGATAACCCTATAACTAAGTCAAAAATCCTCAGCCAGTATTTGGACAATCAGAGATACAAAAAAGTAGGTCAAGGTTGTATTTGGTGGATTGTAATGGTAGTAGGTGTTGTTGCCTCAATGTGCTTGACATGAAATAAATACAACTCAACACTTTTTTCAGTCTTTTTCTCTTTCTTTATTGTTTTTCTTCTTTTCTCCAATCTAACCACCTCTTCTCCTTGACCACCTTCTACTCGATTGAAGGCATTGAATTTAGCATTTAACAAGAGGCAACCCATCATTTCAAAAACTTGAGACCCTTCCGATCATCCTTTTGAGTTACACTCCTAGTGCACTTTAGGGTTCAACTTTAGATCAGCCAACTTCACCTTTGATACTTGTATCATAGCTTGAAATCATCTGCAACAGTCATCCCAACCCATTCACCTACCCTTCAACCCTGTTCTAAACCTTGAACCAAGCTAAATTTGTACCCACCTAGTTTACAATGAGAACATTGCAAAACTTAGCCATGGGGGGGTGTTAAAGTGCAAAACAAATGGAAAATTCAATTCTCTGAAGGGTTCTCATAAAAAATACATATTAAAAAAAATGGAAAAAGGGAAGGAAAATTTTGCAAAATGAATGAAAATCTTTCTTGAGGAGGAAATAAAAAAATGTCAAAAGGAGCAAAAATCGGTGACAAAATCGATAGTCTTAGCAATTGATTATGGGATCTACTTAAGTTCTAGACAAATCAAAATAAGCATTAAGTCCTGAAGTGCTAGAGACAAGGAGATTAGCAAGAGTACTGATCTTAAGCCTCTTGGGCCTATCCTAGAGTTTAAACACTCACGTATTTGTTAAGATCCAGATTAGTTCTCAAAAGGTTGAGGAAAGTACGAAACTGATATATTAAGTCTAAGGCTTAGTGATTATTCGGCCTCGTTGCCTGCCATTTGGTTTATAGGACTTGGTAACCTAAGCCCCCAAAAATCACACACCAGTCTAGTTCAGTGCGCTTATTGAAGAAATAATACCAAAAGTGTTCCATTCTGAAAAGGTTTTCTCGAATACCTGACTTAGGAGCGGCTTAAAGATACAAGTTGATTGGATGAGTTCCCAGGGTGGAGAGGTGGAGTGAAAAATACTCCCCTCGAAGATGTGTAATAACATATCGTCTCCTCGGTGCTTGTTTCCTAAGATATTTAAATTTCCTACCGGGGGCATGTAAGCATCTTGTGCTAGTTCAGGTACCATGGGTGGGATTATCCCGAAATGTCAATTGCTAGGGCTTGAATTTAGCTACAGAATGCTATGGGCGGCACTATCCTGAAGCATCGAAAGCTAGGGACCCTTCAAGGATTGATGGTGGGGACAAGGAATCCGATACATACCATGTTTAGGGCCAATCTGATGCTAGATTTAGGGGAATATAAAAAAGAAAAGAGAGAAAACTCTCAAAATGAAAAAAAAATCCCTCACTATCTCTCTTATCAAAAATGCACTGGCAAACTAAACCTGGACTTGATACATATACGCACGGGTGCTTTAATTGCTGGGATCACTGAACCTCTAGGCAGTTTTTGTAGGCCTTCGAAACCATCATGGCAGACCCAAGGCTAAAGTTGGTCAAGTTTAGATCTTTCCTGATACTTAAGTACCTCTAGGCCTATTGTTGGTATTCTAATCTAATTTCTAGAGAAGTGGCACAAATCAGGCATCTGAACATCAAAAACATGGTCTAGAGATCTAGTTCTTTCCATGAGATTTTGCTAGGGATTAGCAAAATTTAGACATGGGGTATGATGGTAACACCATCATTTGCCATAACTAGCTTGAATTGGTTGAAATCAAAAGATAAATGCTCATAAATGATCGTCTGAGGTTCGTAATTCCACTCTGATATGTTTGGAGGAGAAGACAATAAAATAAGGTCAATTCTACAGTTTTAACATCACGTCACAAGTATAGATTAGCCACGGGGTCACCCAGGGGTTAATTAGAGGCCAATTGGGCATTAGAGACCGAGAAGTGGATCCACACTAATTGAAACAGGGTTTCACGTGTTTCAAGAACCACAGTACACAAAACCCTAATTTCAACCCTACTTAAATTGGAAAGGTTATGGTCAAGATAAAATTAATCTCAACCTCCTAAAATTCATAAAAAAAATATTCTAAGAGGTTTGACACTTTCGGTTTGACCATCTGAACCCATTCTGACCTAGAATAGAGTTTTAAACGAGAATTTTCCTTTATTTAGGCTTCTCTACAAATTAACCAGTCAAACATGGTCAGAACTCAAATCCAAGTCCACCATTAAATTCCTTGTGTCAAAATTAGGTTAACACTAAAATTTTGGCCCATTCAGAGTCCATCTTGACTTAGTTTGTAATTCAGTCTGTAAGATCTTTATTTCTCACATTCAAGGCCTAAGTTTCAAGTTCCTTGCATTTAGCCCCCTAACTTTCCTATCTTCCTTACATTTGGATCCCTACCACCATGGAAATGTGAACATCTTCTCAATGACCCACTAACCTTCAAATGAGGAAACCTCTCACATTTGACCACCAAATCCATCCAAATTTGGAGGGATTGGTCGTTAAGTGATCCCATGCCGATTGCACCCCCTAGCTGCCCAAATTGTAGCATGTAAAGCTCCACCAAGCTCTCAATTTAGAAAGAGGAAACTCCTCTGATTCCTAGAGAAAATATCGCAAAATTTAGGAATTGAGACCACATTAGAGCCCTATATAAGTTCCCCCCATTGTTCAGCAACCAAGATGAGCTTGATTCCAAGCCAAAACCACCTGCTTCCTCTTTTCTACGACTGCCTCCATCGTAGCTCTAGCGACCTCCTTCCCCTGCCATCCTCTGACCAGCCCACTACCTTCGTTTCCTTCCTCTGCCTCTCGCCAGCCAAAACGGGGGTCGTCTCCCCCTTTCCTCGTCACCCCACCTCTCATCGAAGGCTTCTTCATCCTCGGCGCCTACCAATCAAAGCCAGCACGACTCCATCCCCTCTTCCTCTAATAATTAGGTATTATCCCTTCCTCTCTCTCCCTAGATTATGAATAAACCCTTAGATCTTAGTTTCCACCACCGATCACCTCTCTCCCCCTCCGTCTTCCTCAAGTCCAATGAGAGCTCTGGTGAGCTCGCACCGGCGATCCATGCCACAAAACTTTACTCCATCAGGTCCATAAGCTCGCCCACGTTTAGGGGAGCAAAAGCCCTCAAGAAATTGAGGGCTTCGCTCACTCCCTCACCTTGCTAGACACACCCACCATCCGCCGCCCTAATAGACATCATCTGGCCACCCTAAGTCGCCAATCACCAAACCGCACCCACCATTGAGTTTCTCACATCACGGCGACCATCCTAAGCTGGTCTAATTAGGTCGAGAGGTCGTATTCTTGTCTTCAGGTACCCTCGCCGTCAAGCTTCAAAGCCGCCGCCATCCTCCGCTGACATCAATTTCACCTTCAGCTGGTGCAGACAGACACCATGAAGCCACCTGGGCTCATGATTGAAGAATAGAGTAGCAACAGCATGCCCCATTGAGATGAAATCCTCAGCTGTAGCACACGAATGTGTCACGCGAAGAAGAGGCTTCCACTTAGTCCCACATCGTGGGCATCTAAAATTAAATTGTGTACATAAGGATTTGGGTTCGTTAGTCGGTTGCCTCCAAACACATAAGGGTGAGGTCCTCCCACACGCGCTCACACGCATGCCCTTGTTCATGGTTCACACCACACGGGTCTGGGCTTGGATCTGATAACCTATTACTGTTCATACCCATTTACCCAATTAAGAAAGGAAGAGAATCTAAGGAGGGTGGGGGGATGGTTTTGCACTATTCAACCTCAAGATTCGTGCATGCCCATTCAACACTTAGCCATT
This sequence comes from Thalassia testudinum, assembly GCA_037157565.1. NCBI lineage: Eukaryota > Viridiplantae > Streptophyta > Magnoliopsida > Alismatales > Hydrocharitaceae > Thalassia > Thalassia testudinum. Next base: position 83,531,141 of record JAZHRO010000077.1, read on the forward strand.
CTGAGATGGATTTGTGTTAACGACTTGTGCTTTGCTTGAGGTTTCTAAGGCTTGTGCCTTATGCTGAGGATTGGTGACTTTAAGTTTCCTAAGTTTTGCCTTCGACGTCTAATTGAGGATTACTGTGGACTTATTTGGCTCTTGGCTGATGTACAATTAGAAATACTGTTGAGATATTGAATTGATTTGAAGCATTGAATTTGAGCTTGATTGGTGGGATTAAGTGGTGATTCAAATCACCATTTTTAGGACCTAATTCTCTTTTTTTTATCCCATTATTTCTGGAGATACAATTTGGTCTATTATTGAATATATTCTGATTATTGATTTTCGTTGCATATCTTTATTATTGTGCTCATTGTTTCTAATTGCACTTACCGTGTGAATTCCACATTTGCTCCTTGCGAACGACCTCAGACTCATTTCTATTTTCGAGCACTTATAAATTTAAATGTTGTTGCTATTTTTGTCACTATACTACGACACGTTATTTTCTTAAACCAACGGATGAAAATTCACTACACAACATTAAGGCCTTGAATTGAGTTTTAATAGCTGGAATTGAGAGATAGACATTCAGAACTGTCCAACATATCACATGACAAGTGTTTGAACATATAAACATGATTTTTGTCTTTAATTACATCACAAATTCATTTTGGACAGATTGATCATATGTTAAGTTGCTGACAGTGACTTTAAAACAATGAATCAAGTCATTCAAATCAACTTCAAGTTAAATGCTTATACAGGAATGCTTGATACCTAAAGTTCTAGCTATACAAACTAGTGTTAGCTCTTTTTAATCCACAAATCCACCCTCAAAACAGTTAAGATAGTGGCTGTAGAAGCTCTATTAGTGCAGCTGCTACTACTACATCTGTTTCAGTAGCTCAATTAAATGCCTGACACCTAGATCAAGCCTAATCCAAGGCCTTAAGTATTTCTGCAATTCTATAAAACCCAGATCTAGGTATCCTTAAGCTCAGAGAAACCTCGATCACAAAATCCTCTGAAATTAGAGTTCAATCCCACTGAATGTAGCTGCTATGCAGCCTTTAATGTACTGACATGGGAGAATTGAACCAAAAAATAAGCATTTAAACAACCGTTTAAGAATGATTATGCTTTAAACTCATCTTAAAATCAGATCTATGCATAAAAATCATCAATAAACATCTTGGATTCTAGATATTATCTCAGATTTAGGATATAAAATGCATCACAAAGTTGAGATGAACATTTAAATCCTTATGAAACATCATTTCAAAATTTTTTCTATTCATTCTAAAAACCAATAGAAACCCAAATATCTCTCCAAAAATAACTGAAATCTTAATATGATTCCCATCTTACACTATAGACCATGTAAGATAGAAATCATATCAGGCTTTCAGAACCATTAAATCTCGATTCAGAACTATCTTAAATCCTCTTTGATAGATATACGACTCATTCAAACCCTATTAAAGCTCGGAAACCATGAAAAGCCCTAATTTAATCTCTCTCTTGCGCCATAGATAGCGTGAAGAGAAGAAATCAAATCAGTCAACAAAATCTGTTAAACATGAATCCCAAACCTTCAAATCTCTCAAAACCATTGAGTTACTTCATGCAAAACCATTGGAGGGTCATTGTGAATAGATAAGATGAATGGAATGACCCTTAGATGACATTTGGCACTCAAATCAAATCTGAATGCTCAAGGCATTAGATTTGATTTGATGCCTCAATGGATGAGTCAATGACAATTAAAATGCAAGGAAAACGTGCAGAAGTGAGTGTGAAGTGAGGAGGATGAACAATGACTTGGTATGAATGCATTAAACCCTCCTCTGTGATCTGAATTGATTAGAGAGGGTAGATCGGGTCTAATCTATTCTACTCCCAACTAAACTAACAAATATTTGAATTCGCTATCTAACCTATTCTTAACTGATCTACACTACACTAATAAACACTACAATTATCCTAGAAAGCAGTCGATCTATTCTAATTGGAGGAATTTGACTTTGGGTCAACAGTCGACGGTTGAAGAGGAAGAACAGAGGAAAATCTCCAGCGTGTGAAGAGCCTTCTAGTGAAGCTCCTGGGATGTCCTCAGGCTTATGTCATCCCTAGCAACATGGATGAATTGAGAAAGAAGAAATGCCATTGTTGTCACCAATGACACGAGTGAAATGGAAGAAGCACTGGAGAGGATGAAGGGATCAACTCCAAGAAAGTAGGAGGGGAGTTGATAGTGCACGCACGAGGTCTGAGGTAAGCTTAAGTAGGTCACAGTGTGAATCAAATCACTACAATGGTGAGATTAGTTGATTAGGGTACTAACGCTGGATGGGGTTTACAACGTGCATGGGAAGACTTAGAGACAAATCTTCACTGCTGGATGGGATTTGGGTGAGGCAATGATCCTCTATGCAAAAGTGCGGGAAGAATGGATAAAGATCCACCCCTAGATCGAGCAATCAATCAATCAATGGCTACTTTCTTCAGTGTTCATCGCAATGAATAATATTAGGTGTAAAGTCACATTGCAACCTCGTCCTTATAGTGAAGGGGTAGAGAAATTAAGTAAAAACCCATAAGTGAAAGGAAGTAATGCTAAGTGATCCAAAAGTCTCTCACAAAGGTCCCTGCAGGTTGCAAAAAGGCCCTTGGCACTTTTGTATGTAAAGAAATGTAATGATATGAGGACCTACATGTAATATGATGGTTTCAAGGTCCTATTGATGTCCAAATGCAACCAAATTTTTTATGATAGCTTAATTGAGCATTTAAGAAGTTAATTCAACCCTTGATTTGTACTTTTGAACTCAAACATGTGTTCAATTTGCAATTGGATCATCAATTTACATCTGTAAATAGAATATCTCATTAATTGACCTAATTATAAATTTTTAACACAAATTTGATGTTTTAGGTCATTTCTATTAAATCTCACACTTAACCCATTTATTGTGTTAATTATATAGTGTTTAACCTAGTTTCTAGCTTAACTTGAGCATTTTAGCTATGATGAGCCACGCCTCATCATGTATGGAGACATGAAAGACAGAATTTGTTGTTGTATTTTGTATGTGAATTTTGTTTTGTCTAAAGAAATGACAGCTGGTATTCGTCATCTAATTATATTATGGTTTGCATTGTTTTGAAGATAGTTTCTACATGAATGTGATGTATACTGGAGGAAGGAGTTTTACAAAGCACAAATGGTATGCTGATGGCAGTTCATGTTCTGTGTGAGGCAGGAATCAACAAATTCTGGTGCAAGAGAATGATCTACCAATGGGAGGTCTGTGTTATGCATATTACATGTAATGGGAAATCAATGCATAGGAAGAACCTGGCCGTGGGAGGACATGTTCAACATTTGGATAGTTTAGAGAAGGCCATGGGTTAATATGATCTGCCAAAGGTAGGGCATTTGTGGAGTGTGTATTGCATGCAACATTCAACAGTAACATTCTGCCGAAGGCAAGAAAAGTTATTTGTAGGTGAAGAAATAAAATAGACAATGGATAGAAACCTACCAATGGTAGGTAATGTTCTGACGGGAGTAGATGTCGATCAATCAAATGGGGGTTGTGGAAACAATGAGAAATCCTATGAAAAATGCAAATATCAATTCTTACAATACATGATTTTTATATCATTAAACTCTAAAAATACTTAGTCAATTTCCTTAACTTCGCAGCCTTCATTTATCAACCTTCATATGTCTCTTTGTACTAACAGATGTCTTCAACACTCCTTCACCCTTATTTGGACTCTCAAAACTTAGTCATTTTTGTACCTCTCAAACCTCTCTTCTCTTTACACCTAACAAAAATTGGTTTAATGGGCAGGCCCACCTTTCGAGGATCTACGACCCATCACTAGGCCAGATCTACCCTACTAGGTGGACCCTAGTTAAATTTATTATGAATTTTAGTGTATTTTGGGGCCACTTCAGGCCCACCTAATCTCACGCCCACCTGGGCCGACGCATGCATGCACACACACACACCCAAATGCTCATAATATGCACCCAGCATTGACAACCAGCGAGGGTTTGCACGCGATTACTTAAGTAACTGTGCGCAACCTCACCATCTCACGATGTGGGATCTTCAAGGCCCTTCCTCATTCACAACAGCATCTTCAACCGTCCAACTTAGAACTTCAATTCCAGCCAGCACAAACCTCCATTCAAGGTGAAACAAAACTCAATCGAGAGCTTAAGAACTCAAGTTTCCAATTTTACCAACAATTTCAAGATTTGATCATAAGTAATTGGCATATTCGGCAGATGAACGTGACACTGTTCACGTTGTTTTTATGTGCTACAGAGGTGACAATCAGGTCAGAAGACCCGAGAATGATATTAAATCTCTCAATTGAGAGTTCTGAAATGCTTAGTAAAGCATTCTTCACGGAATGGAAGAGGAAATGAGATCAAAAGGAGTTTCTGAGCTCTTGAAAAATCTTTGCTTCAAGTTTGACTTATAGAACATAAAGTTCATTATGGAATATGATCTATGGAAGGCAAGGCAATTGTGGAGTGTGAAATGCATGGAACGGTAAGATTTTGCCGAACCCTAGAAAAGTTATTCGTGGGTGAAGAAGTGAAATATACAATGGATAAAAACCTACCAATGGCAGGTGTTTGGCACGTAATTTATGTTTTAAAAGATTCTTTAGTTGTAGTATGGCACGAAAACACGATGAAAAATAAATTTATATAAAAAAAATCGGTGAGTACCGAGTTGTTCGCAGGGAAGCAATTTTGATTTTTAACGGAAGCTTTTCAGAAAATCGATTCTAAAGAGCAAATATCAAGCATTCGGAATATCATAATTTTATTGCATTCATAAACAGTTTTCAAAGTAGAAAGTACTATGCTAAAGAGAGAGAGAGAGCAAATAGATAGAAGGAGAGGGAGATAGAGAGATAAAGAGAGAGAGATAGAAAGTGCAGAGAGACGACGCTGCTTGTAGGATGCTTGTGTGAGGTGCAGCAGCACCTCAGATCCAGAGCACTGGGACGAAGTTGCAGAGGGATGGAGAATTGCAGAGAAGACGGTAGAAGGGATTTAGAGTTGATGGGAGAGTGAGATGCTTCAACGGGGGGGCCCTAGGTCTTCTTTTATAATTTTGATGGAGGGAAAAAAGGGTATTTTGGCCTTAAAATCGTCCAACAATGCTTATTTGATTAGGTTTATTGATCGGGAGATCAAGGGCTCTGATTTGGCCTCAAAATACCTTCATTTGCACCAAAAATGCTCGGATTCAACCTAGTGGTGACATGTGGCAGCCGCTGCATTGTCAATCTTCGATTGCGTGGCTCTAATTCCCCCTTATGCGCATGCTTATCTTCTTCACCCACCGCGAGCCTTCAAAATCGGCCTCAATGTCAGTCATTCGATCGTAACGAGCGACGCTGCCTTAGCATCGAAGCAACCACGTGAGATCACATTATGTCCACACGCGCCTACTTCAATTTCGCACAGCGGAGGGCTCGAACACGCTTCCTGCACTTGTACACACACGCGCGAGCCAATGCGCTACGCAAACCTTTTATTATATATACTTGTTAGTTTGTATTTATTCTTATCCAGTCTGGGTGGGTGACATGGCATGCTCGTGGCTTTTGGATGAAGATCCAACAGCCTACAGCATGCGGTGCGGCCTTCCTAGATGGGTTATGCTAGAATCTAGCTTAATTTAGGTGATTTAGGTTGCATGATTGCTATGCAATCACACCCCCATGCCTAAATCTTGCTAGTCCCTAGCAAATGCATGACTAAATGCAAAGTGGTCCTACATGCGTAATTTTTATCAAGAGTTTGACTAGAGGTTTATGTATTTTGTTTTTATCCGAGGTTTTAATAATCTAGATAATCGTGATTGTGTTTTGTTGTAGCCTATGCAACGGATCCAAGTGAAAAGTCAATCCACATCTAAAGCTTGTATTTCACCCTTAGTAAAAATCTATTGAGATAGGCAAACTTCTCCCCTCAAGTTATGAAGTAATATGTAAATTCAGCCCCGGCTTTTGGGTTAGGTAGAAGATTTTTGAGTCAAGTGGATTTATTTTTGGTGGCTCACACTCATCTAGTGCTACATATAGACTAGTACTTTAGAACCTAGGCTTCCAGATTGTTAAATAATTCAACTCAGAGAGAGGTGGAGAAACTATGCTCTCTTTAGTTCCTCTGTATGCGTTCTCTCTCTTTCTCTCTCTCATTTTATTTTCTTTCTTTCTAAGCTCACAATCTCACCAGATTTATCATTATATTAGGTGGTCTCTCCTGGTACTAATACTTTGATTAGGTTCTGATAACTCTACAACTAAGTCAGCATTCCTCAGCCTATATTTAGGCGACCAGAAATACAGAAAAGTAGGTCAAGGCTATTTTTGGTGGATCGTGAGGATGATGGGTGTTGTTGCCACAATACACTTGAAATAAACTCTAAAAATACTTATAAACTCTTTTTTTTCTTTTCTGCTATTTTTTTTGTATATGTATATAATTATTTTTCTATATGCATAGACATATATACCTCTTTTTTTTTTCTTTTTCTTTTGCATCCAGACATCTACTAACGCCACACAGTAACACATACAACTTTTATTCACAAGGAATTATTCGGGATTATAGGTGTTTAAGAGGATATTGGGTAGCTTATTTGGTGGAAGTGCCTATTCTCGGCACCGGGAAAGGAATGGATAGGACAGTGTATTTCTAACCTTGACATTAATACACTCCTTCAGCTGAGGATTTCGTAAAGGACAGTCATGACCATCCACCTCAGTCCTAGTTTTATTAGAACCCACTCTCTGCATATTTGCCTTATTTGGTGGCTCTCAAGAGATTCACACTAAGAACTTGTACACAGAAATCGAGAGTGAAAACTATGCCTAACTCCAAGTATCATTATCTCATTATCCAGAGTTTAAGATTCCTCATACTAGCCTTAGAGCACCAGTAGACTTTCTACTGTCACCTCACACTTGTTTGGTGGATCTGTTAGAAGATAGTTTGCCTAACTCCCTAATTACTATCCAAGGGTTTAGGAGAAGAAGCACTGTTTCTTCTCGACAAACTAAAGATATTTATTGGTCTTTATAGAGGATTCATTGCAAATTCTACATGTAAGTGTGAAATTATACTAGATTCTAAACTCAGGAATCAACTTAAGAATAAATCCCTAATAAAACCTTAATAAAAATTCTTTATGCCTAAATGCTTTTTTTTTTTTAGACATAAAGATAAGACATGCAATGTCCACCCTCCCATGCCTATTCATTACAATGTCCTCATTGAAATGTATGCATGAAAATCAAAAAATAATAAGCAAGAGGAGGGGATATCACCTGACTATGCTTGTTAATCCAGGTTAGCGTGGATGCAGAAGATGGAGAGTTACCTATAATGAATACTAGGTTACCTCCCAGCCAGCACTAAGTTTAACGTCATGTGCCGGACTTAGTTCAGCTTCAATAAGATTCCAGGAGGTTGATGTGACCATCTGGAATGGGATCACAATTCTGAGTGATATAAGGTTTCAACCTCTGACCATTTACCTGTGTTTCAAGACCAGACTTGGGATCCAGGATGAGCACAGCTCCATGAGGGCAGACTTTTCTTACATTGAAGGAACTTGTCCACTTTGATCTTAATTTTCCCAGAAAGAGCTTCAAGCGTGCATCAAATAACCAAACCTTTTGATTAGGGACAAAGCTTTTTCTGGAGATGTATTTGTCATGTAAAGCCTTTGTCCTATTCTTATAGATTCTTGTACTTTCATAAGCATCATTCTGGATTTCATCCAATTCAGTCAATTGGAGTCTTCTTTGTCATCCAGATTGATCAAGATCGAGATTAAATGTTTGATTGCCCAATAAGCTTTATGTTCAAGTTCAAAGGACAGATGGAAAGATTTTCCGTAGACCAGATGGAATGGGGACATTCCAATCGAAGTTTTATATGCAGTCCGGTAGGCCCAGAGAGCAGCATCCAATTTAGAAGACCAATCTTTTCGATCCGGGTGGACCGTCTTTTGAAGGATCTTTTTAATTTCTTGATTGCAGATTTTAGCTTGTCCGTTGGTCTGCGGATGGTATGGAGTAGAGATTCTGTGAGTGACTCCATACTTGGCTAGTAAGGTCCTGAATTGATTGTGAGTGAAATGGGACCCGCCATCACTAATCAGAGCTTTGGGCACACCGAACCAACTAAAGATGTTCTTCTTTACAAAGTCCATGACCACTTTATGGTCATTGGTTTGGGTCGGGATGGCCTCAATCCATTTGGATATGTAGTCAACTGCCACCAGAATGTACAGATACCCAAAAGAATTGGTAAAAGGCCCCATGAAATCAATGCCCCACACATCAAAGATCTCAACTTCAAGGATTGGGTTTAGGGGCATCATATCCTTCCTAGTCATGTTTCCTAAGATTTGGAAATTGATACATGACCTACAGAAGTTGTATGAGTCGTGGAATAAAGACGGCCAATACAATCCACTCTGCAGTATCTTGGCTGCCATCTTTTTTCCTGAGAAGTGACCTCCACAAGCATAAGTATGGCAGAATTCTAGTACACTTGTGATCTCCTCATCTGGAATCCAACAGCAGATAACCTAATCTGCGCAAACTTTGAATAGCTCTCGATCTTCCCAAAAGTAGTATTTGGCATCGGAAATCAACTTATCCCACTTATGCTTAGGCCAATCCATGGGAAATTTTCCAATGGCCAAGTAGTTGACAATATATGCAAACTAAGGTAGTTTGCAAATAGTCAAGAGAGTCTCATTAGGGAAAGAATCATAGAGTTGAGGAGTTGTAGAGTCTACCAATATTCTGGAGAGATGATCTGCTACTACATTTTGGGTACCGATTTTGTCTTTGATTTCTAAGTCAAATTCTTGTAATAGAAGGATCCATCTGATTAATCTTGATTTTGCATCCCTTTTGGACAACAGGTGCCTTAATGCAGTGTGATCCGTGAAGATTGTGACATGAGATCCCAGTAGGTAAGATCTAAACTTCTCCAGAGCAAACACTATGGCCAGCAACTCCTTTTCTATAGTGGTATAGTTTCTTTGAGCTTCATCCAGGGTTTTACTAGCATAGTAAATCACGGATGGTTTCTTGTCTACCTTTTGTCCTAAGACTGGCCCAACGGCAAAATCAGAGGCGTCGGTCATGATTTCGAAAGGATGATCCCAATTAGGAGGTTGTAAGATAGGAGATTGTGTAATAGCCTCCTTCAGCTGATTGAAAGCCCTTAAGTAGTTGGAGTCAAAATCAAAGGGTTAATCTTTTGCTAGCAAGTTGCTTAAGGGCCTCACCACCGTAGAAAAGTCTTTAATAAATCGACGGTAAAATCCCACATGTCCAAGGAATGATCTCACTTGCTTAACCGTCGAAGGTGGCGAAAGTTTAGTTATAGTGTCCACCTTGGCCTTATCCACTTTGATCCCCTTTTCAGACACAACATGGCCAAGAACTATGCCATCCTTAACCATGAAGTAACTCTTTTCCCAAGATAGAACAAGATTCACCTCAATGCATTTCTGTAGAGTCCTCTCTAGATTGATCAGATATGAGTCAAAGAGTCCCCAAACACAGAAAAATCGTCCATGAAGATTTCCATGAAATCACCCACCATGTCTAAAAAGATTGCAAAGATGAACCTTTGAAAGGTCGCTGGTGCATTACATAATCCAAAAGGCATTCTATAGAAAGAAAATGTTCCGTAGGGACATGTGAAGGTGGTTTTTTCTTGATCATTGGGGTGGATGGCTACCTGATTGTAGCTGGAATAGCCATCCAAGAAACAGAAGAATTTTTGGCCGGCTAGTTTTTCCGAGATTTGATCAATGAAGGGTAGTGGAAAGTGGTCTTTTTTCGTTATACTATTCAACTTCCTGTAGTCGATGCAGACTCTCCACGAGGAAGCTGTGCAGGTTGGAATCAATTCCCCATTGTTATTAGTAATCACAGTTAGCCTGGATTTCTTAGGAACCACTTGTACTGGACTGATCCATGGGCTATCATAGATTGGGTAGTGATGAGAGCCTCATCATGAGCCATAACTAGCTCATTTTGACCCAATAAAGAAGATAAAAGCTCCTACATAACCTAGTAGAAGGCCTAAATGAAGGAATAAGTGTTCTGAGAAGAAAACATGAAATAAAGGTTAAAACTGTAATTTTACCATTGCAGTACATAAACGGGATTTATCAGAGACAAAACATAGGTCAAATGGCCTAAATAAGATAAAAAGTGGGTTGAGTCAATCAAAAATGGGTTCATGTGCAATCTAGGAATTAAATGACATTTGGTAACCCTAAAACAGACCCGCTTAAATCAACAAGGTTTCGGTCAGGATAAAAATCAAGTAAACCCTCTAAAAATCATTTAAAAATATCCTCTAGGGTTTAGAACATTCAATTTGGCCTTTGGAACCCAGTTTGACCTAGATTAGGGTCCTAGTTCATCAATTAACTTAATTTGGGTTTTTATGCAAAATATCCAGTCAAACATGGTAAAACCTAAAATCCAACTTCACCATTAGATTCCTTAGGTCTAAATTAGGTTTGTACCAAAATTTGGACCTAAGGGGAGGTCATCTTGACCTACTTTGCAATTTAGTACACCTAAATCACATTTTGGTCCCTAACTTTTGAAAATCATCACAGAGAGCCCTCTAACTTCCTCGCCACCCTTACAGTCAAGTCCTTCCACCATTATTGGGGCAGAATCCTTCTCCGGTGAGGATTAGAGAGGGAATACTCTCTAATTCCTCAGAGATCCCCTCCCAGAAATGGAGGGGAGATTCTCTGAGGAATTCCCTTCCATCTGAGGCCTGCCATGATCTTTGATTTGATCCCAATCTCTCATGCGAACGCAAGAGGGATTTGGGTATCCACCCACTTTCCTTCTCCGACGAGCCATCGGAGACGGATACGTGCCCTCCAAGCTCTGAACACATGGCCCAATGCCTATAAAAGAACCCCCAAACCCGGCCGCTCATTTTTAGCTTGACCTGGCCGAGGTTTCACCTCAGATTCGTCTCTTCCTTCCCGGCCAGGGTACCCAGCGAGCTCCGGTGAGCTCCCTTTCCTTTCCTCTTCACTCTGCCACAAAACCAGTGGTAGAGACTTCTTCCTGATTCTCCTCCGCGTCGCGCAACACCCGCGCACGCCGCCTCAGCCCCGTCGTCGCCGCCGTCTTCCTCCACTAGGCAGCTTCTTCTCCAGCGACAGCAGGTACAGCTGTCCGTCTCTCCGTCCCCCTTCGTCCCTGTAGTTAGGTTTAAACTATTCTCCTCTATCCCCTCTTTCATTCCCCCCACCTTATTTCATCAATCGACCCTCGACCGTCGCTGACCACCGCCATCTTCCTCGCCTCCAGCCAACCTCCGGCGAATTGCTCCCGTCGCTCCACACTTCCGCACGACTCGCCGACCAACTCAGAGGCTCTGCCTCACCACAAGGAACATCCTCCGCCCACCCACTGCCGCTCTACACCCACACAACGCTCCCCCGAACACACCCACACTTCCAATCACAGGATGACCTAGGCACGCACGCCTAGGCCATCCCACGACCTGCTTCACCGTGCACGACCTTCGCCGTGCCACGGCGAAGGTCCCCAGCTGGTCTGATTAAGCCAAGAGGCTTGTTTTGTGTTTGACATTATTTCAGCCCCTGCCGCCATTGACGGTTGAAGCAGCTTCGGAGCAGCTCCAGGCTTCAAGTGCAGCGGACTCAGGCAAGCAATGTGATGTCATCTGATCCAGCAAGGAACACAGCGAAGCCCGTAGCCTTGGAATCGAAGAAGGTCTTCTGCGGGTGCGTGCGAGAGCAAGGCGGGACTAATAGTCCCACATCGTGAAGTTACAAGCGGCTGAAGAGGTATAAAGTGATTTTGTGTTATATGCTTATCGCCTCCGAACGCACAAGGGTGAGGTCCCTCACCTAACGCACGCTCGCCTCATCCGCGGCTTCATCTCATGGATCTGGCGGGCTCCGACCCAACCCTATCTGAGCACACCTCGCGCATCACCCTCACGCCGGTGCTCCTGGTCCTGGATGCGAAGCCCAACCCGATTACCCGCAGCTTTGGGAGAGCGTCCTGAGAGCGATTTGTAGAGAGAGAGAGATGTGCGGGTAGAGGGAAAGGGGTAGGTTTTGCTCCTTGTGCAGGCAGGCTGAGAGTTGAAGAGAAGAGACTTAGCCACAATAAGGAGAAGAGAAGGAGCAGAAGAAGAAGAAACTCTGAAGAAGAGGCTGAGCAAGGTAGAAGAAGAAGGAAGGCTGTAGAGAAGAGAAGAAGAAGATAGAAGAGAAAAGAAGCAAAAGGCTGCAGAGAAGAGACAGAAGACCAAGAAAGAAGAATCCTTCGCAGAGGAGAGAAGAGAAGGAAGGAAGAGAGACTGCAGAGAAAGAAGAAGAAAGGCAAAGTGAAGACTGCAGAAGAAAGAAAGCAAAAGAAAAAGGGAAAACATTTTTAAGACATCTGATCACAAGATCAGACGTTCAATTTTACTCTTTTGTCATGATTACTTTTTAACCGCATACATTCATATTTGAATTCAAGTTTTGAGTAAATTAGAGTGTTCAATTACATTTGATATTAGTAGTAAATTCTGATTGCTCCCTGTGTTCGACCTCAGATACTCTGGTTTTCGAGTAATAAAAATATTTATTTGTTGACGACGCTTGATCACCTATACTACGACGTAATTAACTGTTAAAACACGATCGAGCAAGTCGCTCCAACAAAATGGCACCGTTGCCGGGGAGCAACATGCAATTTATCACTAGTCTCTACATTCTTTTTATCATATTGAACACTAAATTGCCCTACTTTACTTTGTTTTGATCTTGCAGGTATTTCACGAGAAAATCCCTACCGCAAGTCAACCACTCCAGGGTAGGTAATTTCTTTTCTTCCTTGAACCATCCCCTAATCCTGAAAGGACAAAAGGAAGAAATCAATTTAGGAATCAATTGCCTTCTTTATATAGTAATCACCATCTTTAAGGCAAACATTTCCTAATTTTGCGAAAATTTTTTCAGATGTTCTTGAAGTTGGAGCAATTTTTTTTTTTTAGATTCTATCCCACAAATTCATGTGCCTAATAGAAATCACGCTTAATCTCTGTGGACAACACATTTCTTGCTTTCAAGTCCAAAGAGAATTTTTGTGAAAAAGAAAAAAGGATTGGAAATAGAACCAAATTAGGGTTTCTACAGTAGGATCTTGGAGTGTTAGTCACACATGCCTGCATAAAAGGAAATAAACCTTCCCGCATCAGTGTCACCCAAGACCTTGATTGAAGAGATCTAAACAAGACAAACCCTAAAGAAAAAGAAGCTCTAAAATCACTTGAATCTTAAAATTTTGGACCTAATAACCTGGGAGTCAAATCAGGATGATCTCTAGGCTCCAAACCTAGAATCATTCTACCATCTATAAGACAGGTCAGGTGAAGTTGACCCCTTGGGTCAACCAACCTCTAAATTAGGTCACAATATCAAAACATCTAAAGTTCAAGTGACAACCCTAAAGCACCTATGAAATAAAAGTGGTAGACTTAAGAGGTCAAGGTCCCCATTCTGGTCTACCTGGAATCTCAGTGACAAGAGAGGTCGGGTGGGGGAAACCCTGTAACCCATAGGGACGCTCTACCGTGTAGGGGTCTTTGCGGGACTCTCCCTCTCTGGCTGCCCAGGTAATTCTCAGGTGGACGATCTTCTGATCCAGGGGTCCATCCGCCCCGAACCTCCATAGTCATCCAAACATCTTTGGGTGTCTTGATTGGGTCAAAAACATCTCTAGTCCCTCATCTTTTCTCTTTAGAGCACACATACACATTTTCAGTGGGACTCGTTATTCAGATCTGATCGCTTCATAACTTGATCTTGATTCCAACTCTGATTCTACATCTTGACTCCACCACCTGATCCAAATATGCAGCCAAACCACCTAGGACTACCATTCAAGAAACCTGAATATCAGAGATCCATGAAAGATAAAATGATTGAGGATGCCATGAAATTCTATGAAAATGAAGAAACCTCAACACCAGTAGGAAACATTCAGGTTGATGTCCCAACAACCACAACCTTTATCATAACTTGTGCCCAAGTACTATTAGCAGAAGCCACAAAAGGATCAACCCGTGACTTGCTCATTACTGCATACATTGAGATAAAAAAACTACACAATCTTGAATATCTTCAATGTATGACTAATCCTCGACTTTGGAAGCAACACCAAGATAGTCTTGAAAAATGGGAAGAGATAATGAGATTAGTAAAACAAGTTATTGACCAGAAATACCTGTATATACCACAAACAGAGGAGGAACTATCTTGGGACAACATCGAGGATAAATCTGATCTCGGGTTTGAGGCACAAAATGGTTGTGGATTCCTAACCCAGATAGAATACAATGTGCTTGATATTGAAGAAGGTTGGGAAGCTCCAAACACAGTAAAATACAATGTTGAGCCCATTTCAGAATCCCAAAACTCCTGCAAGAATGAGAGTAGAACTGAACCTCTCGAGGGTGTAAATTCCGTCCCTTATTCTGATAAGGTGACCCTCGAAGGTTATTCAGACCTAGATTCTAGTAATTCAACCCACATCTGAAGCCTAGAATCTAGATCGGAAACATATTTTGAAGATTTCAAGGCCTCATATGAAGAAGATCAATCTTTCAATGAAGAATATGATTTTGGGCCTCGATTTGATGAATATCCCACGCCAACATCCTCAGAGGAACAAATCAATTTTTTGGAAGTCATGCCAATCTACGACACAGAAATCGAGGACTTGGACGGGCGGGGTTTCAATTGGGTCTGCCCTACTAGCTTAGAACCTGAGCCTCTACTAGATAAGGATACCTTTTTAAGCTCAGAATTCACATTTAGGCTAGACCCCAGTCAAGCTGCTGAATCTGCAACATATGATTTATTCTATGGTGGAACTCATGATCTTGAATCTCATTCAAATTGTGATTTTCGCAAACTCTCCGACGATTTCGAATCTGACCATAACATCGAAGAAAATCTGCTTCCTGATTATAACAAGCCAATTTTCTTTGAAGCCACCTGCTCCACATATACAGAACCAATCAAAACCCATTCTCTACCTCGACCCGCAACCGGACTCAATTTCTATTCCGATTCACCTCTTACTGAGCCGTTTGTAGATGATTCAACTCCATATCTATACCGGGTATCTGGCATTGATCAGATCGAAAAACAGGAGCCGTCATTATGTGATCACCCCTATAGGGATTCCACACCTTACATTGATTATTTTTCGGAACCCTACTCTGACCAGGCTGAGTCGACTCAGCCTAAACCCGAGTTTTCACTTCCATATCCATCAGAACTTCACTGCATATGGTGGGTTCTGCATTTGTTGATCTACATCTATCAACCCACCAGACTTATTGGGTTTGGGCTGCATCATCAGCCCACTGATCTGAATAAGCACCTGGTTGGACCAACCAGGCTCTTAATCAAGGTGCTTGTTTTACAAAATTTCGCTGATTTGACCACTCCCTCTCCACCCCATTTTCCACTCGGCTGAAGTCATTAAATTTAGCGTTTAACGGGAGGCAACCCATCATCCCAAAAACAGAGACCCGTCTGATTATCCGTCTGTACTCCACGTCCATTGCACCTTGAGTTCAGCCTTAGACAGTTGATCCCACCTCTGGTACATGTATCAGAGCTTAAAATCATCTGCATCAGTCATTTTCGACCCATTCACCCACCCGATGTATCCTATTCTAAGTCCCTGACCTCAACACTATTTCACACCCTCCGTTTACAATGAGGACATTGCAAAACTTAGGCATGGGGGGGTAATAAAGTGCATACATACAGAACCAAGAAAAAGTCAGGAGTCTCACACACAAAAAATTCGCATATGTCAAAAACATAAAAAATTGAAAAATTATGAAAAAGAACAAAAAAATGGGGAGGGAGGAAATTTTGTGAGCCACATATTCATAAGGAGAAAAAGATCAAAAATGACAAAAAGGAGCACAAAATGAGAAAGAAAAAGAAATAGTCATTAGTAAAAGATTAAGGAATTAACTGAAGTTCTAGACCAGATCAAGAAAAGAAATAGAAGAAAAGTGCTAAGGAGACATAACAAGAGATTAGCGGGAATGCTGGTCTTAGGCCTCTTGGGCTAGATTCTTTAGCTTAAAAATTCACGTATCCACTAAAATCTAGATAATCCTCAAGAGGTTGGAGAAAATGAGAAGCTTAAGTATTAGGTCTAAGGCTTAGGAAGTATTCGGCCTCGTTAACTGACCTCCATTTTGCGGGATTCGGTAACCTAAGCATCCCAAATTCACACACAGCCTAGTTCAGTGCGCATAAACATCCAAATCACGTAAAAGCGTTTAATGTTTTACAAAAGTCACCTAGATTAGGAACGACCAATCAACACAAGTTGATTTGGACAAGTTCCCAGCGCGGAGAGGCGGGAAATTCCCCTCGAAGATGCGTAACAACATATCGTCTCCTCGGTGCTTGTCTCTTAGGATATTTTAATATCCTACTGGGGGCATGTAAGCATTCTGCCGGTTCAGATACCATGGGCGGCATTATCACGAAATGTCGATCGCCAGGGTCTGAATTCAGCCACGGAACGCCATGGGCGAGATTATCTTGAAAGCCAGGGTTCTGGGGGTTGCCATGGGCGGTGCTATCTCGAAGCATCGATAGCCAGGAACCCTTGAGGTTTGATGATGGGGATGAGGAATCCGATACATACCGTGTTGAGAAGCTAATCTGAAGCTAGAAATAAAAAGAAAAGAGAGAGAAAAGCTCTCCAAACAAATAAATCTTCTATCTCTCTCTTACAAAAACGCACTGCAAACTGAACCTAGGCTAAAAATGTCTCAAGCACGGGTACTTTAACCGCGGAGTCCAACAAAACCTAGGTTAGTTTCTGTGGGCCTTAGAAACCTTTGCGGAGGACTGAGGCTAAAGCAGAACAGGTCCATATTTTGGTTGGTACTTGTATACCTCTAGGCCTATTGTCGGCATTCTAACCTAATCACAAAAGAAAAAGAAAAGCACTTACACTCAGGGTCTTGAACAGAAGTTAAAACCTTGAAATTTTGCTAAGGGACTAGCAAAAGCTAGGCATGGGGGTATGATGAGAGCCTCATCATGAGCCATAACTAGCTCATTTTGACCCAATAAAGATAAAAGCTCCTACATAACCTAGTAGAAGGCCTAAATGAAGGAATAAGTGTTCTGAGAAGAAAACATGAAATAAAGGTTAAAACTGTAATTTTACCATTGTAGCACATAAATGGGATTTCTCAGAGAAAAAACATAGGTCAAATGGCCTAAATAGGATAAAAAGTGGGTTGAGTCAATCAGAAATGGGTTCATGTGCAACCTAGGAATTAAATGACATTTGGTAACCCTAAAACAGACCCGCTTAAATCAAAAAGGTTCCGGTCAAGATAAAAATCAAGTAAACCCTCTAAAAATCATGGAAAAATATCCTCTAGGGTTTATAACATTCAATTTGGCCTTTGGAACCCAGTTTGACCTAGATTAGGGTCTTAGTTCATCAATTAACCTAATTTGGGTTTTTACGCAAAATATCCAGTCAAACATGATCAAACCTAAAATCCAACTTCACCATTGTATTCCTTAGGTCCAAATTAGGTTTGTACCAAAATTTGGACCTAAGGGGAGGTCATCTTGACCTACTTTGCAATTTAGTACACCCAAATCACATTTTGGTCCCTAACTTTTGAAAATTATTACAGAGAGCCCCCTAACTTCCTCGCCACCCTTACAATCAAGTCTTTCCGCCATTATTAGGGCAGAATCCTTCTCCGGCGAGGATTAGAGAGGGAATACTCTCTGATTCCTCAGAGATCCCCTCCCAGAAATGGAAGGGAGATTCTTTGAGGAATTCCCTTCCATCTGAGGCCTGCCATGATCTCTGATTTGATCCCAATCTCTCGTGCGAACGCACGAGGGATTTGGGTATCCACCCACTTTCCTTCTCTGGCGAGCCATCGGAGATGGATATGTGCCCTCCAAGCTCTGAACACATGGCCCAATGCCTATAAAAGAACCCCTAAACCCGGTCGCTCATTTTTAGCTCGACCTGGCTGGGGTTTCACCTCAGATTCGTCTCTTCCTTCCCGGCCAGGGTACCCAGCGAGCTCCGGTGAGCTCCCTTTCCTTTCCTCTTCGCTCTGCCACAAAACCAGTGGCAGATACTTCTTCCTGATTCTCCTCCGCGTCGCGCAACACCCGCGCACGCCGCCTCAGCCCCGTCGTCGCCGCCGTCTTCCTCCACTGGGCAGCTTCTTCTCCAGCGACAGCAGGTACAGCTGTCCGCCTCTCCGTCCCCCTTCATCCCTGTAGTTAGGTTTAAACTATTCTCCTCTATCCCCTCTTTCATTCCCCCCACCTTATTTCATCAATCGACCCTCGACCGTCACTGACCACTGCCATCTTCCTCGCCTCCAGCCAACCTCTGGCGAATCGCTCTCGTCGCTCCACACTTCTGCATGACTCGCCGACCAACTCAGAGGCTCCGCCCACCCACTGCCGCTCTACACCCACACAACGCTCCCCTGAACACACCCACACTTCCGGTCACAGGACAACCTAGGCACGCACGCCTAGGCCATCCCACGACCTGTTTCACCGTGCACGACCTTCGCTGTGCCACGGCGAAGGTCCCCAACTGGTCTGATTAAGCCGAGAGGCTTGTTTTGTGTTTTACATTATTTCAACCCCTGCCGCCATTGACGGTTGAAGCAGCTTCAGAGCAGCTCCAGGCTTCAGGTGCAGCGGACTCGGGCAAGCAGTGTGAAGTCATATGATCCAGCAAGGAACGCAGTGAAGCCCGCAGCCTTGGCAATCTAATAAGGTTTTCTGCGGGTGCGCGCAAGAGCAAGGCGGGACTAATAGTCCCACATCGTGAAGTTACAAGCGGCTGAAGAGGTATAAAGTGATTTTGTGTTATACGCTTATCGCCTCCGAACGCATAGGGGTGAGGTTCCTCACCTAACGCACGCTCGCCTCATCCGCGGCTGAATCTCGAAGATCTGGCGGGCTCCGACCCGACCCTATCTGAGCACATCTCGCGCATCACCCTCACGCCGGTGCGCCTGGTCCTGGATGCGAAGCCCGACTCGATTACCCGCGTGATGAGAACCTCATCATGAGCCATAACTAGCTCATTTTGACCTAATACAAAGGATAAAAGCTCCTACATAACTCAAGGAAAGACTTAACTCAGAGAGATTCTGAGTTCGCAAAGAAAATAGAAACTAAGGGGTAAAAATGCAATTTCACCAATCCAATCTAAAAACAGGGTAACTCAGGGTCCAAACATAGGTCAAAGCAACCTAATAAGAATAAAAGTGGGATGAGATGATTCAATAAGGGCTACAGCAATTCCAAGGAACTAAATAATAATCTGTAACCTTAAAACAAACCCACTTCAATTCACGAGGTTCGAGGTAAAGTAAAAATAGAATAAACCCTCTAAAATTCATAGAAAAATAATCTCTAGGGTTTAGAACCTTCAATTTGGCCTTAAGAACCCATTTTGACCTACATTGAGAACCATGCCTAAATTAACAACTTAATTTGGGTTTTTGCGTAAATTGACCGGTCAAGCAAGGTTTAATCTAGAAATAAAATTCACCATCATAATCCTTAGGTCCCAATTAGTCATGTATAAAAACTTGATCCAAAGAGGAAACCTTCTTGACCAACTTTACACTTTGGTCCTCATTTATTTACTTTTTGGCCCTCAACTTTTGAACCCTCACATTTCTGCCCCTAACTCTCCTTCGTTCTTTGCATCCAGGTCCCTCCTGCCAAACCTGACCAGCACCATGCTCCGGCGACCTTGCGCGGAGCATGGCACCGCGCAGGGTAAGGGGGAGGGTCTGGCAAGACAACCGGGGGTGCCCTACGTCGTCAGCCGTCGCAGGAACACCCCCTGGTTGCTGCAACCCACCATACCGGCCGTGCGAACGCATGGACGGTATGGGTCTCCATCTCCGGCGTCCTCCGGCGAGGGCGACACGTCGTCTCCCTCCGCCCTCCTCTTTGATTCCGCCCCTATAAATACCCCCGTCGCTCCGCCGTTCTCAGCAGCTCGGTCCTGACGGAGAAAGACCCCCACTTCCTCTCTTCCCACTCCAACAGGAAGCCCTCCAGCTCCGGCGATTTTTCGCTCCTCCTCCTCGTCATTCTGCCGCACTACCAGCAGCAGAGCTGCCTTCCCCTGCTCTTCCCGCGCCGCGCCGCACCCAGCGCGTGCCTCTCCAGCCCTCTCCTCGCTGTCGCTCCTTCCTCTGGGCAGCTTCTTCTCCGGCGACAGTCGTATCCGGCCCCTCCTCGTCCTGCTAAGTAGGTAGAACTCCTCCTCTTCCTCCCCTCTTCCTTTTCCTCACTTTACCTCTTTACTGTTGCCCCGATCCGACCAATCGCCCTCACCTTCTCCACCTCCGACCACACTCCGGCAACCCGCTCCCATCACTCCAGCACCCCACACGGCTCGCCGACCTGCACATAATCTCCGCCTCCTCACCCTGATCCATTTCCTCCCTTCCAATTCCCGCCACCTGACCTCTGCAAATCCACCGAACACACCCACTTCCCGACCCACAGTCCGACCTAGGGCAGCCCTTAGGCTCCGCCCCGCCGCCTGCACACCCCCCGAAAACCTTCGCTGTGCCATGGCGAAGGTCCTCCGCGTTTCTGATTGAGCTGAGAGGCCGTTTCTCTGTGGGCAGGTACCTGCACTCGCCGCCGCCATTGTTGAAGCGAAGCAGCTTCTTCACCTGCTGCCCCAGGTGCGCCACGCCCAGGTCACGCTCCCAGGTAGTGCGAGGCGTCTTCGCGAAGTGCCAGGCTGCAGTTGAGGCGAAGCTCTCGCGCAAAGCCCCCGTGCTTTGCCTCGACTGCCGCTGCTTCCTCCGCGCAGGCATCCAAATTGGGGTGGGACATTTAGTCCCACCTCGGAAAGCCACTGAGGCGAACGGGCACTTAAAGGAAAAAAGTGCCTTAAGCTGTTCGCCTCAGTTCACGGGGTGAGGTCCCCTTCACCCGCCCGATTACCCGGCCTCATCCGCGCTCACGCCCCGCGGACCTGGCTCCGACCCGATTAGCCCGACCTGCACTCCTCGCCCACCACCGCACGCCGGTGGGCCTGGACCCGGGCGCGACCCGCGTACCCGATTACCCGGTTGCTCTGGGAGAGCTTTCTGATGAGAACCTCATCATGAGCCATAACTAGCTCATTTTGACCTAATACAAAGGATAAAAGCTCCTACATAACTCAAGGAAAGGCTTAACTCAGAGAATTCTGAGTTTAAGGAGAAAACAAGTCATAAGGGGTAAAAATGCAATTTTACCAGTATAATCTGCATACAGGGTAATTCAGGGCCCAAACATAGGTCAAAGCAACTCAATAAGAATAAAAGTGGGATGAGATGATCTAGCAAGGGCTACAGCAATTCCAAGAAACTAAATGATAATCTGTAACCCTAAAACAACCCACTTCAATTCACGAGGTTCGAGGCAAAGTAAAAATAGAATAAACCCTCTAAAATTCAAAGAAAAATAATTTCTAGGGTTTAGAACCTTCAATTTGGCCTTCAGAACCCCTTTTGACCTACTTTGAGAACCATGCCCAATTAATAACTTAATTTGGGTTTTCGCATAAATTGATCGGTCAAACAAGGTTTAATATAGAAATGAAATTCACCATCAGATTCCTTAGGTCCTAATTAGTCATGTATAAAAACTTGAGCCTAAGAAGAAACCTCCTTGACCAACTTTACACTTTGGTCCTCATATATTTACTTTTTGGCCCTCAACTTTTGAACCCTCGCATTTTGGCCCCTAACTCTCCTTCGTTCTTTGCGTTCAGGTCCCCCCTGCAAAACCTGCCAACACCATGCTCCGGCGACCTTGCGCGGAGCATGGCGCCGCGCAGGGTGAGGGGGAGAGCCTGGCAAGTAAACCGGGGGTGCCCTGCGTCGTCAGCCGTCGCAGGGACACCCCCCTGGTCGCTGTAGCCCACCATACCGACCGTGCGAACGCACGGACGGTATGGGTTTTCGTCTCCGGCCATCCTCCGGCGAGGGAGACACGTCGTCTCCCTCCGCCTTCCTCCCTGTTTTGATCCCTATAAATACCCCCCGTCGCTCCACCGACCTCGGCAGCTGGGATCTGACGGAGAAAACCCCCAACTTTCCTCTCCTCTCACTCCGGCAGACGCCCACCAGCTCCGACGGTTCCTCCTCCTCCTCCTCTTCGCTCTGCCGCAATACCAGCAGCAGAGACTTCTTCCCCTGCTCTTCCCGCGCCACGCCGTACCCAGCTGGCGCATCTCCGGCCCTCTGCTCGCCGCCGCCCCTTCCCCTGGGCATCTTCTTCTCCGGCGACAGTCGATACGACTGTCGCCCTGCCCCGGCCCCTTTCGTCTCCGTAGCTAGGTCAGAACTCCTCCCCATCTCCCCCTCTTTCTTTTCCTCACTGTCTTTTATTTGATTAAACCCTCGACCGCTCCTGTCCACCGTCACCCCCTTCGTCTCCGGCCATCCTCCGGCGAGCCGCTCCCATCACCCCAGCATCCCACACGACTCGCCGACCACCGCAGAACCTCCGCCTCCTCACCCTGATCAACCCCCGCCCTTCCACTTCCCCCACATCACCCTCTGCAACCCCACCGAACAAACCCATCCTCCGACCCACAATCCGACCTAGGGCAGCCCTTGCACGCCGCCCCACGCCTCGCCACCACCCACACGAGCTTCGCCGCACTCTGGCGAAGCTCCCGGCACCTTCTGATTAGGCCGAGAGGCCGTTTTGCTATGAACAGGCCACCCGACCTCCGCCGCCATTGCCGTGCAGAAGGAGCTGCTTCCGCCTGCAGCTGCAGGCGCGCCACGCCCAGATTCGACCCCCAGGCCTTGCGAGGCATTTCGACAAAACATCAGGCTCGCAGCTGGGGCGAAGGCTTCGCGTGAAGCCGCGATCGCCCGCTGCTTTCTCCGCTGCGGGCGCTCAATTGAGGTGGGACATTTAGTCCCACCTCGGAAAAGTCTGAAGAGGCACAGCGGTATAAGGCGCAAAATTGCTGGACGCTTACTGCCTCAGCACACGGGGTGAGGTCCCCTTCACCCCCCCGGTTACCCGATCTCGTCCGCGCTCACGCCCCGCGGACCTGACCCGACCCGACTTAGACTGACCTGCACTCCTCGCCCACCACGCACGCCGGTGGGCCTGGACCCGGGCACGACCCGTACCCGACTACCCGGCAGCTCTGGGAGAGCTTTCCCAAGAGTGGCTTCTGAGAGAGAGAGAAGCGGGGGGGAGGGTAGAGTAGGTTTTGTCCTCTGATGTAAACTCTGAAGTGTGCAGGCACAGGTAAAGAAGAAGGACCGTGGAAGAAGAAGGAAGCTGAGGGAGACACTGTAGCAACAAGCAGTTTAAGTCGTCTGATTGGAAAATCAGACGACGTCCTGAAGGGAAAAGAAGAAAGAAGGAGGGACGACGTCCTGACTGGAAAAAGAAAAGAAGAAAGAAGGAGATCTGAATAACAACAGAAGAAGGCGAGGCAGAGGAGAACACAAAAGAACAAGGGAAGAACTGAAAGAAGAAGAACAAAGAAGAAGAAGATCTGAAGAAAGGAAAAGAAGAAGAGCAGGACCGCTCTGCAGAAGAAAAAGGAAGAGCAGGAACAGCTGAAAGAAGAAGAACATCACCACTGCAGAAGAAGAACATCACCACTGCAGACAAAGAAGAAGAAGATAACAGAAGATCTGAGACGAGGAGAAGCAAAGAGAAAAGAAGACAACAAATTCTTTCTCTCTCTTTCTTTATTTTTGTAAAAGAAACATGTATATCTCTAGAATACAACTTGCTCCCTGAGTTAGACCTCGGGAACTCTTTTATTTTCCGAGTAAAAAATTTATATATTTGAAATGTTGGTAATAACTGGCTATACTACAACGCTATAACAATAAAACCCGGTTATCTCTGCAGAACCACTTTCCTAAGAGCGAATTCTGAGAGAGAGTGACGCGGGGGGGAGGGTAGAGTAGGTTTTGCCCACTGATGTAAACTTTGAAGTGTGCAGGCATAGGTGAACAAAGAAGAAGAACCATGGAAGAAGAGAAGACGAAAAAGGCCGACGAAGACTAAAGGAAGGAGGAGCACCGAGCTGCACTGTAGTAGTGGGTTACTTAAGTCGTCTGATTGAACAATCAGACGACGCTCTGAGGACGAAGAAGAAGGAGAAGAAAAGACGAGCAGGACCGCAACGAAGAAGTAAAAAGAAGATCTGAAGAACAGAAGGCAGAAGAAGAAGACCACAAGGAGATAAACAAAGAAGAAGAAACCAAAAGCCAAAGAGAAGAGAAAACAAAGAGGAAGAAAGAAGAGAAGAAGAAGCCAAATTTTTATTTCTCTCCCTCTCTCTCTCTCTTTATTTTTGTAATAAGAATTTGTACCTCTAGAATACGACTTGCTCCCTGAGTTCGACCTCGGGAGAACTGTATTTTCCGAGTAACAAATATTAGCAAATGATGGCAATAACTATCTGTACTACAACGACTTAAGAAAAGCTAGTTGCTGCCATACGTTTCGCCACCGCAGCTCTGGGAGAGCGTCCTGAGAGCAATTTGCAGAGAGAGAGACGTGCGAGTAGAGGGAAAGGGGTAGGTTTTGCTCCTTGTGCAGGTAGGCTGAGAGTTGAAGAGAAGAGACTCAGCCGCAAGAAGGAGAAGAGAAGGAGCAGAAGAAGAAGAAACTCTGAAGAAGAGGCTGAGCAAGGCAAAAGAAGAAGGAAGGCTACAGAGAAGAGAAGAAGAAGACAGAAGAGAAAAGAAGCAAAAGGCTGCAGAGAAGAGACAGAAGACCAAGAAAGAAGAAGCCTTCGCAGAAGAGAGAAGAGAAGGAAGGAAGAGAGACTGCAGAGAAAGAAGAAGAAAGGCAAAGTGAAGACTGCAGAAGAAAGAAAGCAAAAGAAAAAGGGAAAACATTTTTAAGACGTCTGATCACAAGAACAGACGTCCAATTTTACTCTTTTGTCATAATTACTTTTTAACCGCATACATTCATATTTGAATTCAAGTTTTGAGTAAATTAGAGTGTTCAATTACATTTGAGATTAGTAGTAAATTCCGATTGCTCCCTGTGTTCGACCTCGGATACTCTGATTTTCGAGTAATAAAAATCTTTATTTGTTGACAACGCTTGATCATCTATACTACGACGTAATTAACTGTTAAAACACGATTGAGCAAGTCACTCCAACAGGTAGATTATTCCTGCATCTAACCACTTAATTATTTCCTTTTTCACTACCTCCCGCATGTTGGGATTCAATCGTCTCTACATTTCCCAGGAGGGTCTTGATCCATCCTCAGTGTAGATTTTATGGGTGTAGTAAGTAGGACTGATTCCCCTTAGATCATCCAATGTCCAACCAATTACTCTACTATTTCTTCCCAAAACTTGAATTAATTGATTTTCTTGAGTCTGGGTTAAGTAAGAGCTAATGATTACTAGATAAGTCTGATCAGTTCCTAAGAAAACATACTTTAGATGATCAGGAGGAGGTTTAAGTTCAGGTTTAGGTCCTTGGGATAAAGGGTCCAATGGTGGATCATAGTTACCCTCAAGAGGTCTAAGAATCAAGTCAGTGATTGGTGGGCTGACTTCTTGATTGGTTTGGGTGTCAAGGCCTGTAGGATCATATTGGGATATTCCTAATTCCATACAATATTCAATAGTATGATCCTCATAATCTTCTATCATTTCACAATCCTCAAATTGTTTAATGGCCTTAACGATGTTAATCTTGGTTTTCTTATCCCTGAATTTGATTTCCATATTGCCAGATTCACAATCAATTTTCACCTTGGCAGTGGCTAAAAAGGGTCTTCCTAGGATTATTGGGGTATTCAAGTTTTCTGGTACCTCCATGTCAAGGATCAAGAAATCTACTTGGAAATAAAAATCACAGACCTGGACAATTATATCCTCAATAATCCCCCCTGGCATGGTCACAGATTGATCAGCTAATTGTAATGTGACCTCAGTAGGTTTTAGCTCTCCAAAGTTGAATTTTTCATATAACATAGTGGGGATCAAATTTATGGAGACACCTAAATCTAATAAAGCCCTTTCAAAAGTGGTATCTCCAATAATGCACGAGATCAGAGGGGCTCCTGGGTCTTTTTGTTTTCGGGGTAGATTTCTAACGATAACAGCACTAGCTTGTTCGGATAACACTCCCTTTTTGCTGTTTTGGCCTGTCGTTTAGGTGTGCACATTTCCTTTAAAACTTTCTCATAAGCCGGGATATTCTAAATGGCTTCGAGGAGTGGTATGTTCACCTGGACTTGTTTAAAAATATTAAGCCACTCCTCAGATGGATTGGGTTTCTTTTTCCTAGGTTTGTTCAAGGCTTCAGGAAAGGGTGCTTGAGAGAAATCATGAGAGTTTGGGTCCTGATCCTTGTCTTCTTGATCTCCTAGGTCAGATTTGAGCTCCTCAAGATCTTGTATAAGTCTAGATTTAGAAGGGTAAGGATCTTGGGCCTGTCTCCCACTTCTCAAGGTTACTGTGCCAACAAAGGCATTATGGTTGAAAGGTTGAGGTGGGTTCTACAAAATAGGTGGAGCCTGACTAGGGTTGGCAAAACCAGGTGGGTGCTGGAGAGCAGGTTGAACTACATGTTCCTGTTGCTCCGGTGTGTTGCTTTGGTTAACCCTACTAAAATTTCTTGGGTTGGGGACAGGTTGGGATAGTAGCATCCTAATGGTGACGGTTTTCCCAACCGTGGCTAGTATTAGTTTGTTTTAATTCTTATTATAGAAGTGTCGTTGTGGTATATAATGAGACAGCTACGGTTGTCGTTACCATTACAATTTTACTCGGAAATAGTTTCCCGAGGTCGAACTCAGGGAGCTACTGGAATTCTAGAAGTACAATGTTTCTATATTACAAAAATAAGAGAGAGGGAGAGGAAGAAATAGATTTGTGTCTTGTGGATTTTTCTTCTTCTCTTCTTTCTTTTCTTTCACTTCAGCTGCGGAACCTTTTCTTTTTCTTCTTCTCTGCTTTGTCTCCCATGAAGCTTCATCCGTCGTCTGATATCTCAGTCAGACGACTTAAATGGCGGTCTGCTACAGTGCTTCCCCTCTTTTTTCTTCCTTTTCTGCTTCTCCTTCTTCTCTTCTTCTTCTTCTTCTTCCCACTTCTTCTTCTTTGGCCTTCTGCCTTGCTCAGCTGCAAGGCTTCTTCTTCTCCCGCTCCTCTGCTTCTTCTTCCTACAGCCAAGTGTGAACCTTCTTCCCTCGCACCCTGTCCCTGCACAAACCACAGCAAAACCTAACCCTTCCCTCTACCCACACGTCTCTCTCTCTCTCTGTAAACCGCTCATAGGAAGCTCTCCGAGAGCCGAGTTATCGGGTCGGGTATGCGTAACCGAGACTAGGTGTACCGATGTGTATTGTACGCGAGGAGTGCGCAGGTGGTGTCGGGTTGGGTCCGCCGGATCCGCATGGTGAACTTGCTGACCGGGCAGGTGAGTGGGGTGAGAGACCTCACCCCAGGTGTCTCGGAGGCAACCAGCAGAAAACACAAAATCAATTTAAACCAATGCGGGGTTTCGAGAACTTATGATGTGGGACTATCATGCTCACCCTTCTCGCGCGCGCTCGAAGGAAGACCTCCTCGCTCTCTACTCAACTGCAGCCACTATTGGTGCCAACTGCTGAAGCAGAAGTCCTCGCAGACTTCGCCCCAACCTGCAGCACCTGGAATCCTGAAGCCCTGATGGAACGGTGGCTTCGAGAGATAACTGGGTTTTATTGTTATGTCGTTGTAATATAGCCAGTTGTTGCCATCATTTCAAATATATAAATTTTTTACTCGGAAAAGAGTTCCCGAGGTCGAACTCAGGGAGCAAGTTGTATTCTAGAGATATACATGTTTCTTTTACAAAAAGAAAGAGAGAGGGAAAGAATTTGTTGTCTTCTTTTCTCTTTGTTTTCTCCTCGTCTCAGATCTTCTTCTTCTTTGTCTGCAGAGGTGATGTTCTTCTTTCTTTCTTTCTTCAGATCTCCTTCTTCTTCTTTGTTCTGCAGAGGTGATGTTCTTCTTTCTTTCTTTCTTCAGATCTCCTTCTTCTTCTTTGTTCTGCAGATGTGATGCTCTTCTTTCTTTCTTTCTTCAGATCTCCTTCTTCTTCTTTGTTCTGCAGAGGTGATGCTCTTCTTTCTTTCTTCAGATCTCCTTCTTCCTTCTTTTCTTTTTCCAGCCAGGGACGTCACCCCTCCTTCTTTCTTCTTTTCCCTTCAGGCCGTCGTCTGATTTCCAAATCAGACGACTTAAACTGCCTGTTGCTACAGTGTCTCCCTCAGCTTCCTTCTTCTTCCGCGGTTCTTCTTCTTCACCTGTGCCTGCACACTTCAGAGCTTACGTCAGAGAACAAAACCTACTCTACCCTCTCCCCCCGCGTCTCTCTCTCTCTGAAACCACTCTTGGGAAAGCTCTCCCAGAGCTGCCGGGTAATCGGATTCGGGTCATGCCCGGGTCCAGGCCCACCGGCGTGCGTGGTGGGCGAGGAGTGCAGGTCAGTCTAAGTCGGGTCGGGTCAGGTCCGCGGGGCGTGAGCGCGGACGAGACCGGGTAACCGGGCGGGTGAAAGGGGACCTCACCCCGTGTGCTGAGGCAGTAAGGCTAGTGCACAAAATCAATTTAAACAGTGGAAAGGTTGTGAGGCTTACCGATGTGGGACTAAATGCAGACCTTTCCTCGCGTGCGCCTGCTGGGAGACCGCGGCCTGGCTTCTGCAGCTGCGGCTTCGATTTGCGTAGGTTGCTGGCTGGCTGCCTTCGCAAGACTCCCCGTACTCCGCAGCAGCTGGAGACCTGGAGTCCTCAAGCCTGGAGCGCGGGAGAAGCTGCTTCAATGTGCGTTAATGGCGGTCGAACCTCAAAACCTGTCGGACACGAATATGGCCTCTCGGCCTGATCAAACCACTGGGGAACCTTCGCCGTGGCACGGCGAAGGTGAGGAGCTGCGCGGCAGGCCGCAAGGTGGTGTCTGGCGGCAGCCCTAGGTTGGACTGCAACCGGAGGAATGGGTTTGTTCGGGGGAGCGTTACGGAGGTGTGGAGTGGCAGTGAAGGGGTGGGGGGTGCTCAGTGTGATGAGGCGGAGGTTCGGTGAGGGTCGGCGAGGTGTGTGAGGCTGTGGAGCGATGGGAGCATCTCGCCGGAGGGTGGCCGGAGACGAAGGGGGTGACGATGGTCAGGGTCGGTCGAGGGCTTAATTGAATAAATTGAAAGCGGGGGAAGAAAGAGGAGAAGAAGGGGAGTAGTTCTAGCTTACTTGCAGGGACGAAGGGGGAGGAACAGGGCGACAGTCGTATCGACTGTCGCCGGAGAAGACGATGCTCAAGGAAAGGGGCGGCGGCGAGCAGAGAGCCGGAGAGGCGCCAGCTGGGTGCGGCGTGGCGCGGGAAGAGCAGGGGAGGAAGTCTCTGCTGCTGGTATTGCGGCAGAGCGAAGAGGTGGAGGGGGAGGAACCGCCGGAGCTGGTGAGCGTCTGCCGGAGAGAGAAGAGAGGAAAGTTGGGGATTTTCTCCGTCAGATCCAAGCTGCCCCGGTCGGTGGAGCAACGGGGGGTATTTATAGGGATCAAAACAGGGAGGAAGGCGGAGGGAGACGACGTGTCTCCCTCGCCGGAGGATGGCTGGAAACAAAAACCCATACCGTCCGTGCGTTCGCACGGCCGGTATGGTGGGTTACAACGACCAAGGGGGTGTCCTTGCGACGGCTGACGACGCAGGGCACCCCCGGTTTACTTGCCAGGCCCCCCCCCTCACCCTGTGCGGCGCCATGCTCCGCGCAAGGTCGCCGGAGCATGGTGGTGGCAGGTTTTGCAGGGGGGACCTGATCGCAAAGAACGAAGGAGAGTTAGGGGCCAAAATGTGAGGGTTCAAAAGTTGAGGGCCAAAAAGTAAATATATGAGGACCAAAGTGTAAAGTTGGTCAAGGAGGTTTCTTCTTAGGCTCAAGTTTTTATACATGACTGATTAGGACCTAAGGAATCTGATGGTGAATTTCATTTCTATATTAAACCTTGTTTGATCGGTCAATTTATGCGAAAACCCAAATTAAGTTATTAATTGGGCATGGTTCTCAATGTAGGTCAAAATGGGTTCTGAAGGCCAAATTGAAGGTTCTAAACCCTAGAGATTATTTTTCTATGAATTTTAGAGGGTTTATTCTATTTTTACTTTGCCTTGAACCTCGTGAATTGAAGTGGGTTGTTTTAGGGTTACAGATTATCATTTAGTTTCTTGGAATTGCTGTAGCCCTTGCTAGATCATTTCATCCCACTTTTATTCTTATTAAGCTGCTTTGACCTATGTTTGGGCCCTGAATTACCCTGTATGCAGATTATACTGGTAAAATTGCATTTTTACCCCTTATGACTTGTTTTCTTCTCAAACTCAGAATTCTCTGAGTTAAGCCTTTCCTTGAGATATGTAGGAGCTTTTATCCTTTGTATTAGGTCAAAATGAGCTAGTTATGGCTCATGATGAGGTTCTCATCATACCCCCATGCCTAGCTTTTGCTAGTCCCTTAGCAAAAACTTAAGGTTTCAACCCTTGTTCTAGACCATGAAGTTTTTAATAGTTTTAGATAAGTGCCTTTTTTATTTGAGCATAGATTAGGTTAGAATGCTGACCATAGGCCTAAAAGGTACTCTAGTACCAATCAAGATCCAAATCTGTCTAGCCTTAGCCTCAGTCTTTTAGCAAAGGTTTTTAAGGCCCACAAGAACTAACCTAAGGTTTATTGGACTTCGTGGTTAAAGCACCCGTGCTTGAAATGATTTTAGCCCTGGCTCAGTTCGCAGTGCGTTTTGTAAGAGAGAGATAGAAAGTTTTTCTGTTTGGAGAGTTTTCTCTCTCTTTTTCTTTTTAGTTCTAGCCTAGGATTGGCTTTTCAACACGGTCTGTATCAGATTCCTTGCTCCCATCATCAATCCTCAAGGGTTCCTGGCGATCGATGCTTCGAGATAGCACCGCCCATGGCAACCCCCGGAACCCTGGCTATTGAGATTTCGAGATAATCCCATCCATGGTGTTCCGTGGCCGAATCCAGACCCTGGCAATTGACACTTCGAGATAATGCCATCCATGGAATCTGAACCAGCAGAGTGCTTACATGCCCCCAGTAGGATATGTAAATATCCTAGGAGACAAGCACCGAGGAGATGATATTTTGCTACGCATCTTCGAGGGGATTTCCCGCCTCTCCGCGCTGGGAACTCGTCCAAATCAACTTGTGTTGATCGGCCGCTCCTATTCTAGGTGTTCTTTTCAGAATTTTGCGACGCTTCTGCGTGATTCTGATTTTTACGCTTACTGAACCAGGCTGTGTGTGAGGTTAGGGTGCTTAGGTTACTGAGTCCCGTAAACCAAAAATTAGTTAACGAGGCCGAATACTCCCTAAGCCTTAGACCTAATACTTCAGCTTTTCATTTTCCTCAACCTCTTGAGGAGTGTCCAGATCGTAATGGGTACTAAGAGTCTATTCAAGAATGCCTAAGGTTTTCATTCTTTACTAATCTCTTTGTGCACTTTTCTTGAATGAGGTCTAGAACTTAGGTTAATTCCTTAGTTCCTTACTAATGACTATCACTTTTTCTCATAATTTTGTGCTCCTTTTTCATTTTGTTTCTTTTCTCCTTTACAAAATTTCCTTCTCCTCTTTTCCTCTTATTCTTTTTCGAAAATTTTTTTTAATTTTTATGGTGTTTTTGGCATATGTGAATTTTTTTTGTTTGAAACATTTTCTTACAAGTTTTGCACTTTCATACCCCCCCATGCCTAAGATTTGCAATGTCCTCATTGTAACCTAGGGGGTCTTAGTTCATTCCTTAAGACAGAAATTTGGATGAGTGGATGGGTCAGGTTGAATTTTTGCGGACGATTTCAAATCCCAGATGCAGGCATCTGAGTTGGGGTCGGCTGTCTACAAGGGTGAACTTCGAGTGCTAAAAGGTGTCAGAACAAGTTTCAGGTTTTCAAAGAGAATGACGGGCTGCCTCCCGTTAAGCGCTGAGTTTTACGCCATCGGCTGGGCGCAATAAGCTCAAGGGGAAAGGAGGATATAAGATGCCTCAGCCAAATCAGTAGAAGTACATCGATGAACGGCTTGAGTCTCTGACCGTTCACGATGAAAGGTTCTGAATCGTGGCTGAGTGGACTGATTTCGATTGCTCCATTTCCAAAAACCTGTCGGACCAAATATGGTCCGACCCACTTAGATCTCAGTTTTCCTGGGAAGAGTTTGAGTCGGGTATCAAAGAGTAGGACCTTTTGACCAGGATGAAAGATCTTTCTCGAGATGTGTTTGTCGTGGAAGGCTTTAACCCGCTCCTTGTAGATTTGCGAGTTCTCGTACGCGTCTATGCGTAACTCATCGATCTCGCTGATTTGGAGTTTTCTGTGGTCCCAGCCTTGGAAAGATCTAGATTACAGTTCCGTACTGCCCAATAGGCTTTATGCTCCAGTTCGACGAGAAGGTGGCATGCCTTTCCGTACACCAGTCTAAAAGGAGACATGCCCAATTGGGTCTTGTGGGCGGTCCTATAGGCCCACAATGCTTCCGGAAGTCGGGACGACCAGTCCTTCCTGTCAGGTCGAACAGTGACTTGCAGGATTTTCTTGATCTCCCGATTAGATAGCTCAGCTAGACCATTAGTTTGGGGGTGGTAAGGAGTAGAGATTCGGTGAGACACCCCGTATTTGGTCATCAGTGACCTAAACAGAGCATTTGTGAAATGGATCCCTCCATCAGAGATTATTGCACGAGGAATCCCGAACCTTGAGAAAATGTGTTGATGAATGAATTTGAGAACGATTTTGTGATCACAGGTTCGGGTCGGTATGGCTTCGATCCATTTGGACACGTAGTCCACAGCCAACAGAATGTATTCGAAACCATCCGAAACAGGAAAGGGGCCCATAAAATCAATCCCCCAAACATCAAAGATTTCGCATACTAGAATCGGTTGCATAGGCATCATGTCGCGATGGCTCATGTTGCCCAAAGTCTGGCAACGACTGCATGCCTTGCAGTGATTGTATGCGTCTTTGAACAGTGTGGGCTAGTAAAAGCCGCACTGGAGGACTTTTGATGCAGTTTTATGCCCGGCAAAATGGCCACCGCATGCCTGGTCATGGCAGAAAGAGAGGATATTGTTGAATTCCCCTTCCGGGACACATCTCCGGATGATCTGATCGGCACCTATGCGGAAGAGGTACGGGTCTTCCCAAATGTAATACTTGGCATCGGAGCGTAATTTGTCTTTCTTGGCCTTCGGCCAATCGGACGGGGTCTGATGAGATGCCAAGTAATTTACTATATTAGCAAACCATGGAAGGCTAGTACCAATAGTCAGCAGGTGCTCATCGGGAAAATGCTCAGTGATGGGTCCGGAAGGGTCAATTATTTCAGAAGGAAGACGGTACAAGTGATCAGCTACCACGTTTTGCTTTCCCGCTTTGTCGCGAATTTCAAGGTCAAATTCTTGCAACAGCAAGATCCATCGGATTAATCGAGGTTCGCGTCCTTCTTCGCAAGGAGATGCCTCACAGCTGTGTGATCCGAGTATATGATGACATGGGAACCCAGAAGGTACGATCTGAACTTTTCTAGGGCAAATACTACAGCTAGCAGCTCTTTCTCAGTAACCGTATAGTTACGCTGAGCCTCATCGAGTGTTTTGCTGGCGTAGTAAATGACCACAGGTTTCTTGTCATTTTTCTGTCCCAAAATCGCTCCTACAGCGAAGTCGGATGCATCACACATGATCTCAAAGGGTTGAGACCAATCAGGGGACTGTAGGATCGGGGCTTGGGTGACTCGGTCACGCAGGATTTCAAATGCTTGAGTGCATTCCTTGGAGATTTCGAAGGGAACATCCTTGGAGAGAAGAGTGGTCAGGGGGCGTGCGATTTTTGAAAAATCAAGGATAAATCGTCGATAAAAACCGACATGCCCTAAAAAGGATCGGATGTCCCTGATTGAGCTAGGCATAGGAAGGTGAGAGATCAGATTAACCTTAGCTCGATCCACTTGGATACCTTTCTCCGAAATTGAGTGTCCCAGGACAATTCCCTCAGGCACCATGAAATGGCTCTTTTCCCAGGAAAGAACCAAATTCACATCGATGCACCACCTGAGTATCTGGACCAAGTGTTGGAGGCAATCGTCGAATGATGCTCCGAAAACTGAAAAGTCATCCATGAAGACTTCCAGATAATCACCTACCATATCTGAGAATATGGCAAGCATGCATCGCTGAAAAGTAGCGGGTGCATTGCAAAGACCGAAAGGCATCCTTCGGAAAGCGTATGTTCCGAAGGGGCAGGTGAACGTGGTCTTTTCTTGGTCCTCAGGATGGATTGCCACCTGGTTATAACCGGAGTACCCGTCAAGAAAGCAGAAGAACCTATTTCCCGCTAGTTTTTCGAGAATTTGATCAATGAAGGGTAGTGGGAAATGATCCTTCTTCGTGGAGGAATTGAGTCGACGGTAATCTATACAGACTCTCCACGAGTTGGCTAATCGGGTAGGAATGATTTCTCCGGTCTCAGTCGTTATAGTGGTGAGTCCTGCCTTCTTGGGCACGACCTGAATTGGGCTCACCCAACGACTATCGGAGATCGGGTAGATGATCCCGGCATCTAACCACTTGATGATCTCCTTTTTCACGACCTCCTGCAGATTGGGGTTTAAGCGTCTCTGCATTTCACGAGAAGGTCGTGTGCCCTCTTCATAATAGATATGATGAGTACAATAAGAGGGACTTATTCCAGTCAAATCATCGAGAGTCCATCCGATGGCTCTGCGATGTTGCTGGAGGACAACAATCAGACGGGATTCCTGTTCAGGACTGAGGTTGGAATTGATAATCACAGGAAGGGTCTGATTAGAACCCAAAAAGACGTATTTTAAGTGAGCAGGAAGGGGTTTCAGTTCGAGGATGGGGTTTTCAGCAGCAGCGGGTGGTTCAGTATAGATGTGAGGTTCAAGGGTGGGAGTTACTGGGTTGTTCACATCTGGATTTGACTCCTCTGTTTGCGGGTCAAGATCCTTCTGTGGTTGATGAGGCATACTCGAGTCATTCTGGAGGTGTGATTCATCAACCAAAGTCTTGATGTCACAAATTTGCTCGATGACGCCGCAATTAATTCCTTGTTGGGCCTTAAATATATCAATTTTCAGTGTTTGATCTCCAAACTTAAGCTCTATTTGGCCCTCCTCACAGCTGATGTTGGCTCTAGCAGTAGCCAAGAAAGGTCTCCCTAGAATGATTGGTGTATCCCTAGGGTTCTCAGGTGCATCCATATCTAAGACTATAAAGTCCACTGGAAAATAGAAATCCCGCACTCTCACGATAACATCCTCGAGAATCCCTTTTGGTGACTTTATAGATCGATCTGCTAATTGTAATGTCACCTCGGTTGGTTTTAGCTCAGATTCTTCTAGATGGTCGAGTAAGGATGTGGGTATCAGGTTTATGGATGCACCCAAGTCTAACAAAGCTCTATCAAATTGGGTACCACCTATCTTACAGGAAATCAGGGGAGTTCTAGGATCTTTTGCCTTGGGTGGGAGTCTACTGAGGATTACAGAGCTGGCTTGTTCTGACAGAACAATTGGGCTCCCTCCCTTGGTTGGCGGCTTACGCTGGGGTGTACATATATTCTTTAAAAATCGTGCGTAAGCTGGTACGTGGCGGATTGCATCCATCAAGGGGATGTTTATGTGGACCTGCTCAAAGAGCTTGACCAAGTCCTCCTCAGGGGCCACGGGTTTTGTGGTCTTCTTTCCCTTGGTCAGGGCCTCGGGAAACGGGATCTTGGTTGGTTCTTCTAGGATAGGTCCAGGTTGTGGATCTGGAACAGCGGTACCTTGGATAACTATCCTAGGGTCATGGTTATCAGGCTTGGAGTGGTTTGGATACTGCGGGTCTTGAGTTGTTTTACCACTACGTGTTGTTACAGAATTTAATCCGGCCTGATTTTGGTTTGGGTTTGGTAGGAGGGGTGGCTGCTGCTGAAATCCCGCATAAGAAGTTGAGGCTTCCATCTCGTCTGGAGATGGAGCAGTAGGGGCCTGATAAATCCATTGAGCGTGGCCTAAATTTGGATTCATAACGCGCTTCTGGGTTGGCACGTTATTTGGGTTAGGAAGAGGTTGGGAAGGGAGTGTGCCTGGCTGGCGAGAATTTGCCAACTGGGCCAGTTGAGTTTTAACTTCAGTAAGCTCGTCCTTGTGCTGTTTTTAAATAGCCGCATTCGTTTTTTGAATGTCAGCCAGAGTCTGAAGGATTAGGGACATTTGATCCTGATTTGGCCCTGATGGATAAGTAGGGTTGGGCCGAGGCTGAGGCGGCTGGTAATGACGAGGGGGCTGTGGGCGGGACTGAAAAGGTGGTCTTTGAGTTTGGGAATTTCCTGCCCACTGAAAATTGGGATGGTTTCGCCATCCAGGGTTGTAAGTGTTGGAGAATGGGTCGTTCTGGATGGCGTTGAGGTCCTCGCAGGTCTGAGGAACCTCCTGAGAGTCAGGGAAAGGGGGAATGGAGTTCCCTCGGCTGGTGTAGAAAGGATCGGATGATCTTCCAGTCCAAGAATCAGATGGGGATGGATATGGATCCATCCCAGGGGAAGATCGGTGGAGGATGTTTTGCACAGTCTCCTGTGTGGAAGGAGGTTGTGCAAAGGAGTTACGCGCGGAGGTGGCTCGCTGCAAGTGCTGAGTCAGCTCATCCACCTTCTTTTCAATGATTGAGACCTTGTCCAATCGACTGGCCATTAATTCCAGGTCGACTGATGCGGACAGGCCCTGCGTCTCATGTGCTCCCTTAAGATTCGTCGCTGCGCGGGTATTCGTCCTGTCGAATAATCCCATGGAGTCATTGTTGATGGAGTTCTCGCACATGTTTTCGAGAATCTCCCATACGGTGTCTTCATGTTGACCCATGATGTTTCCTCCGCAAGTTGCATTGACGAAAAGGCGGATGTCCTCACGGAGTCCCTGGTAAAAAGATTGGACTTGTTCCCATTTAGGAACTCCGTGATGGGGGCACTTTCTCATGAGATCCTGAAAACGATCCCATGCCTCATGGAGAGGTTCTCCTGATTGTTGAGTGAAGTGTGTAATCTGATGGCGCAAGGCGTTGGTCCGACCAACGGGAAAAAACCTTTTCAAAAATTCGGATTGAAGTTCTTCCCAAGTGTTGATCGGCCGGGTCTGAGTTTGATACCAATGGGCGGCCTTGTCCATAAGAGAAAAGGAGAACATCTTCATGAGAAGAATATCCCGATTTTGCACATCTGATCCAAAAGTGTGGGCCAGATGCTTTAGCTGTTTGATGTGCTGGAAGGGATCTTCAGAATTAAGCCCATGGAATTTAGGTATAGCATGAATCATGTTGGGCTTTAATTCGGAATCAGGTCCTCCAGTTGGGATTCTGACTCGAGGCTCAATGGCCACCGCAGCAGGATTGTAGTGGTCCCGCATCATAGGACGCTGTGGTGGGTGCACGAAGTTTTGGAAGAGGTCATTGAGTCGCTGGAGCTGGTGTTCCAGATTATTTTCTTCCTCAACTGGCTGAGCCATGATGGGGGAAGAAGAAGAACTTGGTTCTAAATCAGAAGAGAGAATAATGTGAGGGTGTTGCTGCACAAACACGGGCGTCGAGGCTTGGCCTTGACGAGAGCGAATTTCTAAAGGAGGTCTTAAGGGTGGTCTTAGGGACCTCCTTCCGTACATGCACTGTTGGAAGAGGTAAGTTTAGAAGGTGCTGGACCCAATCAAGACACCCAAAAATGTGTTGGGTGACTATAGAGGTGCGGGGCAGATGGACCCCTTGATCAGAAAGATCGTCCACCTGAGAATTACCTGGGCAGCCAGAGAGGGAGAGTCCCGCGAAGACCCCTACACGGTAGAGCGTCCCCACGGGTTACAGGGTTTCCCCCACCCGACCTCTCTTGTCACTGCGGTTCCAGGTAGACCAGAATGGGGATCTTGACCTCTTAAGTCTACTAATTTTAAGATCATGGTGCTTAAGGTTTCACTTGAACTTTAGGTGTTTTTGTGAACAAAGTGGCCTAGTTTGAAGGTTGGTTGACCCCAGGGGTTAACTTCACCTTGTGGTTTCCTTGAGAAGTTAGGCCTTGTTTTAGGGTTCAAGTGTTTAGAGAGAGCCAATTGTTTAGGATTTTTCTTGTTAATTATTTTCAATCAATGGCTTGGGCACACCTCTTTTGGATTTCCTCAATTCTTGATTAAGGGGTGTGTCTCTACTGAAATCCTAATGTTTGACCTTATGTTGGCTCTACTTGGTCCATTTAACTCTTTGTTGGGCAATTAGGGCTCAGGCAAGAATGTGTTAGCCCTTAAATACCCTTAATAGTGTGCAGGAGTGATGAGTTGAAAACATGCAACTCTTTATGGCTACTAAGTATGGAAGACAGGTTAGCCCTATATTGCTTGTTCTTTTCTTTTCTTCCTCTTTAGAGTTTAGGGGTTAATAGCGAGAGGAAAAATTTACCTGTCTTCGGAGTGGTTGTCGTGTGGTTGCTTGTCTTCTTGAGTTCCTGTAGCTGCACAAAAGAGAGGAGATTATCAGAAATTAAAAAAAAGAAACAGGAATGTTTACCTCTAGAATAGCCGTTGCTCCCCGGCAACGGCGCCAATTGATGGAACGGTGGCTTCGAGAGATAACTGGGTTTTATTGTTATGTCGTTGTAATATAGCCAGTTGTTGCCATCATTTCAAATATATAAATTTTTTACTCGGAAAAGAGTTCCCGAGGTCGAACTCAGGGAGCAAGTTGTATTCTAGAGATATACATGTTTCTTTTACAAAAAGAAAGAGAGAGGGAAAGAATTTGTTGTCTTCTTTTCTCTTTGTTTTCTCCTCGTCTCAGATATTCTTCTTCTTTGTCTGCAGAGGTGATGTTCTTCTTTCTTTCTTTCTTCAGATCTCCTTCTTCTTCTTTGTTCTGCAGAGGTGATGCTCTTCTTTCTTTCTTTCTTCAGATCTCCTTCTTCTTCTTTGTTCTGCAGAGGTGATGCTCTTCTTTCTTTCTTCAGATCTCCTTCTTCCTTCTTTTCTTTTTCCAGCCAGGGACGTCACCCCTCCTTCTTTCTTCTTTTCCCTTCAGGCCGTCGTCTGATTTCCGAATCAGACGACTTAAACTGCCTGTTGCTACAGTGTCTCCCTCAGCTTCCTTCTTCTTCCGCGGTTCTTCTTCTTCACCTGTGCCTGCACACTTCAGAGCTTACGTCAGAGAACAAAACCTACTCTACCCTCTCCCCCCGCGTCTCTCTCTCTCTGAAACCACTCTTGGGAAAGCTCTCCCAGAGCTGCCGGGTAATCGGATTCGGGTCATGCCCGGGTCCAGGCCCACCGGCGTGCGTGGTGGGCGAGGAGTGCAGGTCAGTCTAAGTCGGGTCGGGTCAGGTCCGCGGGGCGTGAGCGCGGACGAGACCGGGTAACCGGGCGGGTGAAAGGGGACCTCACCTCGTGTGCTGAGGCAGTAAGGCTAGTGCACAAAATCAATTTAAACAGTGGAAAGGTTGTGAGGCTTACCGATGTGGGACTAAATGCAGACCTTTCCTCGCGTGCGCCTGCTGGGAGACCGCGGCCTGGCTTCTGCAGCTGCGGCTTCGATTTGCGTAGGTTGCTGGCTGGCTGCCTTCGCAAGACTCCCCGTACTCCGCAGCAGCTGGAGACCTGGAGTCCTCAAGCCTGGAGCGCGGGAGAAGCTGCTTCAATGTGCGTTAATGGCGGTCGAACCTCAAAACCTGTCGGACACGAATATGGCCTCTCGGCCTGATCAAACCACTGGGGAACCTTCGCCGTGGCACGGCGAAGGTGAGGAGCTGCGCGGCAGGCCGCAAGGTGGTGTCTGGCGGCAGCCCTAGGTTGGACTGCAACCGGAGGAATGGGTTTGTTCGGGGGAGCGTTACGGAGGTGTGGAGTGGCAGTGAAGGGGTGGGGGGTGCTCAGTGTGATGAGGCGGAGGTTCGGTGAGGGTCGGCGAGGTGTGTGAGGCTGTGGAGCGATGGGAGCATCTCGCCGGAGGGTGGCCGGAGACGAAGGGGGTGACGATGGTCAGGGTCGGTCGAGGGCTTAATTGAATAAATTGAAAGCGGGGGAAGAAAGAGGAGAAGAAGGGGAGTAGTTCTAGCTTACTTGCAGGGACGAAGGGGGAGGAACAGGGCGACAGTCGTATCGACTGTCGCCGGAGAAGACGATGCTCAGGGAAAGGGGCGGCGGCGAGCAGAGAGCCGGAGAGGCGCCAGCTGGGTGCGGCGTGGCGCGGGAAGAGCAGGGGAGGAAGTCTCTGCTGCTGGTATTGCGGCAGAGCGAAGAGGTGGAGGGGGAGGAACCGCCGGAGCTGGTGAGCGTCTGCCGGAGAGAGAAGAGAGGAAAGTTGGGGATTTTCTCCGTCAGATCCAAGCTGCCCCGGTCGGTGGAGCAACGGGGGGTATTTATAGGGATCAAAACAGGGAGGAAGGCGGAGGGAGACGACGTGTCTCCCTCGCCGGAGGATGGCTGGAAACAAAAACCCATACCGTCCGTGCGTTCGCACGGCCGGTATGGTGGGTTACAACGACCAAGGGGGTGTCCTTGCGACGGCTGACGACGCAGGGCACCCCCGGTTTACTTGCCAGGCCCCCCCCTCACCCTGTGCGGCGCCATGCTCCGCGCAAGGTCGCCGGAGCATGGTGGTGGCAGGTTTTGCAGGGGGGACCTGATCGCAAAGAACGAAGGAGAGTTAGGGGCCAAAATGCGAGGGTTCAAAAGTTGAGGGCCAAAAAGTAAATATATGAGGACCAAAGTGTAAAGTTGGTCAAGGAGGTTTCTTCTTAGGCTCAAGTTTTTATACATGACTGATTAGGACCTAAGGAATCTGATGGTGAATTTCATTTCTATATTAAACCTTGTTTGACCGGTCAATTTATGCGAAAACCCAAATTAAGTTATTAATTGGGCATGGTTCTCAATGTAGGTCAAAATGGGTTCTGAAGGCCAAATTGAAGGTTCTAAACCCTAGAGATTATTTTTCTATGAATTTTAGAGGGTTTATTCTATTTTTACTTTGCCTTGAACCTCGTGAATTGAAGTGGGTTGTTTTAGGGTTACAGATTATTATTTAGTTTCTTGGAATTGCTGTAGCCCTTGCTAGATCATTTCATCCCACTTTTATTCTTATTAAGCTGCTTTGACTTATGTTTGGGCCCTGAATTACCCTGTATGCAGATTATACTGGTAAAATTGCATTTTTACCCCTTATGACTTGTTTTCTTCTCAAACTCAGAATTCTCTGAGTTAAGCCTTTCCTTGAGATATGTAGGAGCTTTTATCCTTTGTATTAGGTCAAAATGAGCTAGTTATGGCTCATGATGAGGTTCTCATCAAGCCCCGACGCCTGGAACTCGCCTGGAAGCTACTTCAGTTGTCGTCAATGGCGGCTGGGGCTCCGACCCTGTCAGACAGAAACACGGCCTCTCGGCCTAATCAAACTACATGCAGACCTTCGCCGTGGCACGGCGAAGGTGGTGGAATGTGCAGCAGGTCGTAGGATGGCCTAGGCGTGCGTGCCTAGGTCGACCTGTGACCGGAGAAGTGGGTGTGTTCGGCGGTGCTTTGTGTGGGTGTGGAGTGGTAGTGAAGGGGTGGAAGTGGTTCAGAGTGATGAGGCGGAGGTTTTGGGTCAGTCGGCGAGTCTTGTAGAGTAGCAGAATGATGGGAGCAACTCACCGAAGGTTGGTCGGAGGCATGGAAGACGAAGGTGGTCAGGCATTGTCGAGGGGTGGTCTGAATAAAAAGATGTGAGGAAAAGAGAGAGGGGAGTACAGGGAGTATCTAGAACTTAGCTGTAGGGACGAAGGGGGCCGGAGCAGGGCGACAGTCGTACCGACTGTCGCCGGAGAAGAAACACATAGAGGGGGAGAGCGGCGGCGAGGAAGAAAGCAGGAGGGCACGCGCTGGGTATGGCGCGACGCGGGAAGATCAGGCGAAGGTGACTCTGCTGCTGGTATTGCAGCAGAGCGACGAGATGGAGGAGGAGGGGCCGCCGGAGCTGGTGGGTTTCTGTCGGAGTGGGAAGAGAGGAAGGGTTAGGGTTTCTCCGTCAGGACCGAGTTGGGAGAATCGGCAAGCGACGCTGGTCCTTCTAAAGGCGGTGGCGGAGGGGTGGGTGCAGGGAGGCGACGTGCCTCCCTCGTCGGAGAATGGCTGGAAGTGCGACCCATACATTCCACATGTTCGCACGGAAGGTGTGGGCGTCGACAGATGGCATGGCGGTGTCCCTACGACAGCAGACGTCGCAAGGAACACCAAGTTCAATCTGCAGGACACCTCCCTCACCCTGCGCGGCGCCATTCCCCGCGCAAAGTCGCCGGAGCATGGTGCTGCGCAGAGACTTGCAGGAGGGACCTGAACGTAAAGAACGACAAAGAAACTAGGGGCCAAAATGCAAGGGTTTCAAAAGTTGAGGGTCAAAAATAATAGATGAGGACCAAATTGCAAAGTCGGTCAAGAAGGTTTCTTCTTAGGCTTAAGTTTTTATGCATGACTAAATTAGACCTAAGGATTTTAATGGTGAATTTTATTTCTAGGTCTGACCTTGTTTGACCGGCTAATTTACGTAAAAACCCAAATTAAATCATTAATTGGGCATGGTTCCCAATGTAGGTCAAAATGGGTTTCCAAGGCCAAATTGAAGGTTCTAAACCCTAGAGATTATTTTTCTATGAATTTTAGAGTGTTTAGTCTATTTTTACCCTACCTCAAACCTCGTAAATTGAAGTGGGTTTGTTTTAGAGTTACAGAATGTCATTTAATTCCTTGGAGTTGCTGTAGCCCTTATTGGATCAGATCATCCCACTTTCCTTCTTATTAGGTTAGTTTGACCTATGTTTGGATCCTGAGTTACCCTATTTGCAAATTGTGTTGGTGAAATTGCATTTTTACCCCTTATGACTTGTTTTCTTCTTAAACTCAGAATTTTCTGAGTC
The DNA here is from genome assembly GCA_037157565.1 of Thalassia testudinum. Taxonomy (NCBI): domain Eukaryota; kingdom Viridiplantae; phylum Streptophyta; class Magnoliopsida; order Alismatales; family Hydrocharitaceae; genus Thalassia; species Thalassia testudinum. Next base: position 83,574,319 of record JAZHRO010000077.1, read on the forward strand.
AAGCCTTTCTTTGAGTTATGTAGGAGCTTTTTCTTGCATATCTAGGTTAGATTGTGCTAGTTAGGGTTCGTGATGCGATTCTCATCATACCCCCATGCCTAGCTTTTGCTAGTCCCGTAGCAAAAACTTAAGGTTTAACCTTTGTTCTAGACCATGATATTTTTAATAATTTCAGATAAGTACTTGTTCATTTGAACTTAGATTAGGTTAGAATGCTGACCATAGGCCTAAAAGGTACTCTAGTACCAACCATAATCCAGATATGTCTAGCCTTAGCCTCAGTCCTTAGTAAAGGTTTTTAAGGCCCACAAGAACTAACCTAAGATCTATTGGACTTTGTGGTTAAAGCACCCATTCTTGAAATGATTTTAGCCCTGGCTCAGTTCGCAGTGCGTTTTGCAAGAGAGAGAGATAGAAAAAAAATTTCTGTTTGGAGAGTTTTCTCTCTCTTTTTTCTTTTTAATTCTAGCTTAGGATTGGCTTTTCAACATGGTCTGTATCAGATTCCTTGCTCCCATCCTCAATCCTCAAGGGTTCCTGGCAATCGATGCTTCAAGATAGCACCACCCATGGCAACCCCCGGAACCCTGGCTATTGAGATTTCTAGATAATCCCATCCATGGTATTCCGTAGCCAAATCCAAACCCTGGCAATTGACACTTCGTGATAATGCCATCCATGGAATCTGAACCAGCAAAGTGCTTACATGTCCCCAGTAGGATATGTAAATATCCTAAGAGACAAGCACCGAGGAGATGATATTTTGTTACGTATCTTCGAGGGGGATTTCCTACCTCTCTGCACTGGGAACTCATCCAAATCAACTCGTGTTGATCGGCCGCTCCTACTCTAGGTGTATTTTTTAGAATTTTGCGATGCTTCTGCGTGATTTTGATTTTTACACTTACTGAACCAGGCTATGTGTGAGGTTAGGGTGCTTAGGTTACTGAGTCCCGTAAACCAAAAGTTAGTTAATGAGGCCAAATACTCCCTAAGTCTTGGACCTAATACTTAAGCTTTTCATTTTCCTCAACCTCTTGAGGAATGTCTAGATCTTAATGGGTACTAAGAGTCTGTCCAGGAATGCCTAAGGTTTTTGTTCTTACTAATCTCACCATGCACTTTTCATTTCTTTTCTTGAATGAGGTCTAGAACTTAGGTCAATTCCTTAGTTTCTTACTAATGACTATCACTCTTTTCTTTCATTTTTGCGCTCCTTTTTCATTTTGTTTCTTTTCCTTCTCCCACAAAATTTCCTTTCTCCTCTTATTCTTTTATTCTTTTTTGAATTTTTTTTTTATGGTGTTTTTGGCATATGTGAATTTTTTTTGTTTAAAACCTTTTCTTACAAGTTTTGCACTTTTATACCCCCCCATGCCTAAGGTTTGCAATGTCCTCATTGTGACTTAGGGGGTTTTTATTTACTTAGTTCATTCCTTAGACAGATGTTTTGATGAGTGAATGGGTCGGGATGATTGTTGCGGATGATTTCTAATCCCAGATGCAAGCATCTGAAGTGGAGTCGGTTGTCTATAAGGGTGAACCTTAGGTGCACAAAGGTGTCAAAAAGGTTTTAGGTTTTCAAGGAAAATGACGGGCTGCCTCCCGTTAAGTGTTGAGTTTTACGCCATCGGCTGGGCGCAATAAGCTCAAGGGGAATGGAGGATATAAGATGATTCAGCCAAATCAGTAGAAGTTACATCAATGAACGGCTTGAGTCTCTGACCGTTCACGATGAAAGGTTCGGAGTCGAGGCTGAGCGGACTGATTTCGATGGCTCCATTTCCAAAAATCTGTCGGACTAAGTATGGTCCGACCCACTTGGATTGCAACTTTCCAGGGAAAAGTTTGAGTCGGGCATCAAAGAGTAGGACCTTCTGACCAAGATGAAAGATCTTTCTTGAGATATGCTTGTCATGGAAGGCTTAACCCGCTCCTTGTAGATTCGCGAGTTCTCATACGCATCTAAGCGTAATTCATCGATCTCGCTAATTTGAAGTTTTCTGTGGGTTCCAGCCTTCGAAAGATCTAGATTACAGTTCCTAAACTGAGCGCTTGTGAAATGGGTCCCCCCATCAGAGATTATAGCATGAGGAATCCCGAACCTTGAGAAAATGTTTTGATGAATGAATTTAAGAATGATTTTTTGATCACAGGTTCGGGTCGGTATGGCTTCGATCCATTTAGACACGTAGTCCACAGCCAGCAAAATGTATTCGAAACCATCCGAAACAGGAAAGGGGCCCATAAAATCAATTCCCCAAACATCAAAGATTTCGCATACGAGAATTGGCTGCAAAGGCATCATGTCACGATAGCTCATGTTGCCCAAAGTCTGGCAACGACTGCATGCCTTGCAGTGTCTGTATGCATCTTTGAACAGTGTGGGCCAGTAAAAGCCAAACTGAAGGACTTTTGATGCGATTTTATGCCCAGAGAAATGGCCACCGCATGCCTAATCATGGCAGAAAGAGAGAATATTATTGACTTCCTCTTCCGGGACACATCTCCGGATGATTTGATCAGCACCTATGCGAAAAAGGTACTGGTCTTCCCAGATGTAATACTTGGAATCAGAGCGCAATTTGTCTTTCTTGGCCTTCGGCCAATCAGATGGGATCTGATGAGATGCCAAGTAGTTTACTATATCAGCAAACCATGGAAGTCTAGTAACAATAGTCAGCAGGTGTTCATCAGGAAAATGCTCCGTGATGGGTCCGGAAGGGTTGATAATCTCAGAAGGAAGACGGGACAAATGGTCGGCTACCACATTTTGCCTTCCCGCCTTGTTGCGAATCTCGAGATCGAATTCTTGCAACAACAAGATCCATCGAATTAGTTGGGGCTTCGCGTCCTTCTTGGAAAGGAGATGCTTACAGCCGTGTGATTCGAGTAGATGATGACATGGGAACCCAGGAGATACGATCGGAATTTTTCAAGGGTAAATACTACGGCTAGCAGCTCTTTCTCCGTAACCGTGCAGTTACGTTGAGCCTCATCAAGTGTCTTTCTAGCGTAGTAGATGACCACGGGTTTCCTGTCAGCTTTCTGCCCCAGGATCGCTCCTACAGCGAAATCAGACGCATCGCACATGATCTCAAAGGGTTGAGACCAGTCAGGGGATTGTAGGATAGGTGCCTGGGTGACTCGGCCACGAAGGTTTTCAAAGGCTAGCGTGCATTCCTTGGAGATTTCAAAGGGTACATCCTTAGAGAGAAGAGAAGTCAAGGGGCGTGCGATTTTTGAGAAATCAGGAATGAAACGACGGTAAAAACCGACATGCCCCAGAAGAGAACGGATGTCCCTGATCGAGCTAGGCATAGGAAGGCAAGAGATCAGATCAACCTTAGCTCGATCAACTTGGATGCCCTTCTCCGAAATTAAATGTCCCAGGACAATTCCCTCAGGCACCATGAAATGGCTCTTTTCCCAGGAAAGAACCAAATTCACATCGATGCATCGCCTGAGTATCTGGACCAAGTGTTGGAGGCAATCGTCAAATGATGCTCCAAAAACTGAAAAGTCATCCATGAAGACTTCCAGATAATCACCTACCATATCTGAGAATATGGCAAGCATGCACCGGTGAAAAGTAGGGGTGCATTGCAAAGACCGAAAGGCATCCTTCGGAATGCGTACGTTCCAAAGGGGCAGGTGAACGTGATCTTCTCTTGGTCCTCAGGATGGATTGCCACCTGGTTGTAACTGGAGTACCCGTCAAGAAAGCAGAAGAACCTATTTCCCGCTAGTTTCTCGAGAATCTGATCAATGAAGGGTAGTGGGAAATGGTCCTTCTTCGTGGAGGAATTGAGTCGGCGGTAATCGATACAGACTCTCCACGAGTTGGCTAATCGGGTAGGAATGACTTCTCCGATTTCAGTCGTTATAGTGGTGAGTCCTGCCTTTTTAGGCATGACCTGAATTGGGCTCACCCAACGACTATCGGAGATCAGGTAGATGATCCCGGCATCTAACCACTTGATGATCTCCTTTTTCATGACCTCCTACAGATTGGGGTTCAAGCGTCTCTGCATTTCACGAGAAGGTCGTGCACCCTCTTCTGAATAGATATGATGAGTGCAATAAGAGGGACTTATTTCAGTCAGATCATTGAGAGTCCACCCGATGGCTCTGCGATGTTGCTGGAGGACAGCAATCAGACGGGATTCCTGTTCGGGATTGAGGTTGGAATTAATAATCACAGGAAGAGTCTGATTAGAACCCAGAAAGATGTATTTCAAGTGAGCATGAAGGGGCTTTAGTTCGAGGATGGGGTTATCAGCAGCGGCGGGTGGTTCAGAATAGACGTGAGGTTCAAGGGTAGGAGCTATTGGGTTGTCTAACTCTGGATTCGACTCTTGTGTTTGCGGGTCAAGATCTTTCTGCAGTTGATGAGATATAATCAGGTCATTCTGAAACTGTGTTTCATCAACCAGCACCCTAATGTCACAAATCTTTTCGATGACACTGTAATTGATTCCTTGTTGGGCCTTAAATATATCAATTTTCAGGGTTTGATTCCCAAATTTGAGCTCTATTTGGCCCTCCTCACAGCTAATGTTGGCTCTAGCAGTAGCCAAGAAAGGTCTCCCTAGAATGATTGGTGTATCCCTAGGGTTCTCAGGTGCGTCCATGTCTAAGACTATAAAGTCTACAGGAAAGTAGAAATCCCGCACTCTCACAATAACATCCTCGAGAATCCCTTTTGGTGACTTTATAGATCGATCTGTTAATTGTAATGTCACCTCAGTTGGTTTTAGCTCAGATTCTTCTAGATGGTTAAGGATGTGGGTATCAAATTTATGGAAGCACCCAAGTCTAGCAAAGCTCTATCAAATTGGGTATCACTTATCTTGCAGGAAATTAGGGGAGTACCAGGATCTTTAGCCTTGGGTGGGAGTCTGCTTAGGATTATAGAGCTGGCTTGCTCTAACAGAACAATTGGACTCCCACTCTTGGTTCGCGGCTTACGCTGGGGTGTACACACATTCTTTAAGAATTGTGCGTAAGCCGGTACGTGGCGGATTGCATCCATCAAGTGGATGTTTATGTGGACCTGCTCAAAGAGCTTGACCAGGTCCTCCTCAGGTGCCATGGGCTTGGTAGTCTTCTTTCCCTTGGTCAAGGCCTCGGGAAACGGCACCTTGGTTGGTTCTTCTAGGATAGGTCCAAGTCTTTGATCTGGGATAGGAACATCCTAGATTACTGTCCTAGGCTTGGGATCACTACCAGGCTTGGAGTGGTTTGGATAAGGTGGATCTTGGGTTTCCTTACCACTACGGGTTGTTACGGAATTAAGTCCTGCCTGGTTTTGATTGGGATTGGGTAAGATGGGTTGCTACTGATAGCCTGCAAAAGAAGTGGAAGCCTCCATCCCGTCGGGTGAAGGAACAGAGGGGGCCTAATAAATCATATGGGCTTGGCCTGGGTTTGGGTTCATGACGCGTCGCTGTGTTGGCACGTTATTCGGGTTAGGAAGAGGTTGGGAAGGAAGAGTGCCTAGCTGGCAAGAATTTGCCAACTGGGCCAGTTGATTTCGAACCTCTGTAAGCTCGTCCTTGTGTTGTTTTTGGATAGCCGCATTCGTTCTTTGAATGTCAGCCAGGGTCTGAAGGATAAGGGACATTTGATCCTGATTTGGCCCTGATGGATAAGTAGGGTTGGGCCGAGGCTGAGGCGGCTGGTAAGGACGAGGGGGTTGTGGGCAGAGCTGAAAGGGTGGTCTTTGGGTTTGGGAATTTCCCGTCCACTGAAAGTTGGGATGGTTTCACCATCCAGGGTTATAGGTGTTGGAGAATGGGTCATTCTGGATAGCGTTGAGGTCCTCGCAGGTCTGAGGAACCTCTAGAGAGTCAGAGAAAGGGGGAATGGAATTCCCCAGGCTGGTATAGAAGGGATCGGATGACCCTCCAATCCGAGAATCAGATGATGGATATGGATCCATCCCAGGAGAAGATCGATGGAGAATGTTTTGCACAGTCTCCCTCGTGGAAGGAGGCTGTGCAAAAGAGCTATGCGCAGAGGTGGCTCGCTGCAGATGCTGAGTTAGCTCATCCACCTTCTTTTCAATGATTGAGACCTTGTCCAATCGATAGGCCATTAATTCCAGGTCGACTGATGCAGACAGGCCCTGCGTCTCATGTGCTCTTCTAAGATTTGTCGATGCGCGGGTATTCGTCCTGTCGAATAATCCCATGGAGTCATTGTTGATGGAGTTCTCGCACATGTTTTCGAGAATCTCCCACACGGTGTCCTCATGTTGACCCATGATATTCCCTCCGCAGGTTGCATTGACGAAAAGACGGATGTCTTCATGGAGTCCCTGGTAAAAAGATTGGACTTGTTCCCATTTAGGAACTCCGTGATGGGGGCACTTTCTCACGAGATCTTGAAAGCGATCCCATGCTTCATGGAGAGGTTCCCCTGTTTGCTGAGTGAAGTGAGTAATCTGATGGCGCAAGGCATTGGTCCGACCAACGGGAAAGAACTTTTTCAAAAATTCGGATTGAAGTTCTTCCCAAGTGTTGATTGGCCGGGTCTGAGTTTGATACCAATGAGCAGCCTTGTCCATAAGAGAGAAGGAGAACATCTTCATGAGAAGAATATCCCGATTTTGTGCATCTGACCCAAAAGTTTGGGCCAGATGCTTCAGCTGCTTGATGTGCTGGAAGGGATCTTCGGAATTAAGCCCATGGAATTTAGGTATAGCATGAATCATATTGGGCTTCAATTCGGAATCAGGTCCTCCAGTCGAGATTCTAACTTGAGGCTCAATGGCCACTGTAGCAGGATTATAATGGTCCCGCATCATAGGACACTGTGGTGGGTGCACAAAGTTTTGGAAGAGGTCATTGAGTCACTGGAGCTGGTGCTCCAGATTATTTTCTTCCTCAACTGGCTGAGCCATGATGGGGGAAGAAGAAGAGCTTGGTTCAGAATCAGATGAGAGAATAATGGGGTGGGGTTGCTGCGCAAACACGAGCGTCGAGGCTTGGCCTTGACGAGAGTGAATTCCTAAAGGAGGTCTTAAGGGTGGTCTTAAGGACCTCCTACCGTACATGCACTGTTGGAATAGATGAGTTTAGAAGGTGCTGGACCCAATCAAGACACCTAAAAATTGTTGGATGACTATAGAGGTGCGGGGCAGATGGACCCCTTGATGAAAAAGACCGTCCACCTGAGAATTACCTGGGCAGCCAGAGAGGGTGAGTCCCGCGAAGACCCCTACATGGTAGAGCGTCCCCACGGGTTACAGGGTTTCCCCCACCCAACCTCTCTTGTCACTGCGGTTCCAGGTAGACCAGAATGGGGATCTTGACCTCTTAAGTCTACCTCTTTTACTTTAAGATCAAGGTGCTTAAGGTTCCACTTGAACTCTTAGGTATTTTGAGTGAAAAAGTGACCTAATTTTAAGGTTGGTTGACCCAAGGGATCAACTTCACCGCTTGTTTCCTTTGAAAACCTATTAGGTCTTGTCTTTTGGGGTTCAAGTGTTTAGAGAGCCAATTGTTTAGGGTTTCTCTTTTATAGCTCCTTTTCAAACAAGGTTTAGGCACACCTCTTTTTGGGAAGATCTTTTCTTTGTTAATAGGTGTGTCTCTAGAAACCCTAGATTTTCAATCCTTGGATTGGCTCTAGTTGGTCCATTTTAGTTGCCTCAAAATTTAGTATCTAGGGCTCAATCAAGAAGGTTTTAGCTCTAGTTACCTTAGTTGGATGAACAGTTAAGCATGTCTTGAAATAGGCAACTTTGATGAATTACTATGTATAACACAGGTAGCCCTAAGTTGATTCTTCTTTTGTTCCTTTTTCAAATTTTAAGGGAGTTAAGAAAGGGCTAATGAAGATTACCTGTTTGTTGGAGTGTTTGTTGTGCGGCTGCTCTTCTTTCCTGTTCCTATGCCTGCACAAGAGAGAAAAAGATTAGCAATTGTTTAAAAGAATTTCAAAGCTTCTAGAATAGCCGTTGCTCCCCGGCAACGGCGCCAAGATAATGGTGACGATTTTCCCAACCGTGGCTAGTCTTAGTTTGTTTTAATGCTTATTACAGAAGTGTCGTTGTGGTATATAATGAGACAGCTACGGTTGTCGTTACCATTACAATTTTACTCAGAAATAGTTTCCCGAGGTCGAACTCAAGGAGCTACTGGAATTCTAGAAGTACAATGTTTCTATATTACAAAAATAAGAGAGAGGGAGAGGAAGAAATAGATTTGTGTCTTGTGGCTTTTTCTTCTTCTCTTCTTTCTCACTTTTCTTATCTTCTTCTTCTCTTCTTTCTTTTCTTTCACTTCAGCTACGGAAACTTTTCTTTTCTTTTTCTTCTTCTCTGCTTTGTCTCCCCTGAAGCTTCATCCGTCGTCTGATATCTCAGTCAGACGACTTAAATGGCGGTCTGCTACAGTGCTTCCCCTCTCTTTTCTTCCTTTGCTGCTTCTCCTTCTTCTTCCCACTTCTTCTTCTTTGGCCTTCTGCCTTGCTCAGCTGCAAGGCTTCTTCTTCTCCCGCTCCTCTTCTTCTTCTTCCTGCGGCCAAGTGTGAACCTTCTTCCCTCGCACCCTGTCCCTGCACAAACCACAGCAAAACCTAACCCTTCCCTCTACCCGCACGTCTCTCTCTCTCTCTCTGTAAATCGCTCATAGGAAGCTCTCCGAGAGCCAGGTTATCGGGTCGGGTATGCATAACCGGGACCAGGCGTATCGGTGTGTATGGTACGCGAGGAGTGCGCAGGTGGTGTCGGGTCGAGTCCGCCGGATCCGCGTGGTGAACTCGCTGATCGGGAGGGTGAGTGGGGTGCGAGACCTCACCCCAGGTGTCTCGGAGGCAACCAGCAGAAAACACGAAATCAATTTAAACCAGTGCGGGGTTTCAAGAACTTACGATGTGGGACTATTCTACTCACCCTTCTCGCGCGCGCCCGCAGGAAGACCTCCTCGCTCTCTGCTCAACTGCAGCCACTATTGGTGCCAACTGCTGAAGCAGAAGTCCTCGCAGATTCGCCCCAACCTGCAGCACCTGGAATCCTGAAGCCCCGACGCCTGGAACTTGCCTGGAAGCTGCTTCAGTTGTCGTCAATGGCGGCTGGGGCTCCGACCCTGTCAGACAGAAGCACGGCCTCTCGACCTAATCAAACGGCATGCAGACCTTCGTCGTGTGGTGGAATGTGCAACAGGTCGCAGGACGGCCTAGGCGTGCGTGCCTAGGTCGACCTGTGACCAGAGAAGTGGGTGTGTTCGGCGGTGCTTTGTGTGGGTGTGGAGTGGCAGTGAAGGGGCGGAAGTGGTTCAGCGTGATGAGGTGAAGGTTTTGGGTCAGTCGGCGAGTCGTGTGGAGTGGCGGAATGATGGGAGCGACTCGCCAAAGGTTGGCCGGAGGCGTGGAAGACGAAGGTGGTCAGGCGTTGTCGAGGGGTGGTCTGAATAAAAAGATGTGAGGAAAAGAGAGAGGGGAGTACAGGGAGTATCTAGAACTTAGATGTAGGGATGAAGGGGGCCGAAGCAGGGTGGCATTCGTACCGACTATCGCTGGAGAAGAAACACCCAGAGGGGGAGAGCGGCGGCGTGGAAGAGAGCAGGAGGGCGCGCACTGGGTACGGCGTGACGCGGGAAGATCAGGCGAAGGTGGCTCTGCTGCTGGTATTGCAGCAGAGCGATGAGACGGAGGAGGGGCAGCCGGAGCTGGTGGGTTTCTGTTGGAGTGGGAAGAGAGGAAGGGTTAGGGTTTTCTCTGTTAGGACCGAGCTGGGAGAATCGGCAAGCGACGCTGGTCCTTATAAAGGCGATGGCGGAGGGGTGGGTGCAGGGAGGCGACGTGCCTCCCTTGCCAGAGAATGGTCGGAAGTGCGACCCATACCTTCCGCACGTTCGCACGAAAGGTGTGGGCATCGACAGATGGCATGGCGGTGTCCCTGCGACAGTAGACGTCGCAGGGAACACCGGGTTCAATCTGCAGGACACCTCCCTCAACCTGCGCGGCGCCATGCTCCGCGCAAAGTCGCCGGAGCATGGCGCTGCGCAGAGACTTGCAGGAGGGACCTGAATGCAAAGAACGACAAAGAAACTAGGGGCCAAAATGCAAGGGTTTCAAAAGTTGAGGGTCAAAAAGTAATAGATGAGGACCAAATTGCAAAGTCGGTCAAGAAGGTTTCTTCTTAGGCTTAAGTTTTTATGCATGACTAAATTAGACCTAAGGATTTTAATGGTGAATTTTATTTCTAGGTCTGACCTTGTTTGACCGGCTAATTTACGTAAAAACCCAAATTAAATCATTAATTGGGCATGGTTCTCAATGTAGGTCAAAATGGGTTTCCAAGGCCAAATTGAAGGTTCTAAACCCTAGAGATTATTTTTATATGAATTTAGAGGGTTTAGTCGATTTTTACCCTGCCTCGAACCTCGTGAATTGAAGTGGATTTATTTTAGGGTTACAGAATGTCATTTAATTCCTTGGAGTTGCTGTAGCCCTTATTGGATCAGATCATCCCACTTTCCTTCTTATTAGGTTAGTTTGACCTATGTTTGGACCATGAGTTACCCTGTTTGCAGATTGTGTTGGTGAAATTACATTTTTACCCCTTATGACTTATTTTCTTCTTAAACTGAGAATTTTCTGAGTCAAGCCTTTCTTTGAGTTATGTAGGAGCTTTTTCTTGCATATCTAGGCTAGATTGTGCTAGTTAGGGTTCATGATGCGGTTCTCATCACATCCCATGTTGTCTAGCATCAACTAGCTAGTCTAGTCATCCCGTTAGTTCTATCCTCAATTGATTCATCTCTTCCTTATGTCTCAGATTCATCTCTTGCATTTCTTTGAGGACCAGACTCAAATCAAAGGGCTGGTTTTCCTAAGTAGGTTGTGGTTGATATGTGTGTGGTTGTGTATACCTACTAAGTAGCCCATAAGTGTTTGGCTTAGTCAAGTTAGGACCCTGGGCAGGTTTCTGACTTAACCAAGCAAAGTTAGGATGGTTGCACCAACTAGGGTTGTAAGTGTTTGAATAAGGCTCATTTCTTGTGTAACCCTGGAGTGCATTCACATCCTTAGGATAACTAGGCATCAATCTGTCAGAATTTGAGGCCATCAAGGTCCCTCCTTGGCACCCAGAAAGAGATGGGTCCAAGTACAGTTGACTCATAGGTGGAGTCATTGTTAGGTCATTGATGTTGTGCATTGATTCTTGACCTAGTGGGTTGGGAGTTGGTTGTGGGTCAACATATTCATTCCTTGGGTAGGCATAGGGTTTAATCTAGATTGTATACCTAAGGAACTCCCACCTTTTAGAAGATTATCCAGTTTCTTATCCAAATTCTCCACATTCTTTCCAACAAGTTCGACCTTGTCTAATCGTTGTGCAATTAGCTCTAAATCAACCAAGTTTGAATTATTGTTAACTTCATAAACTCCGCTTCTTGGTTGATTAGCTCTATTAAAGGTGGACATTGAGGCATTATTGAGGGATTTTCACTCATATTCTCAAACAATTGAAAGGCTCCCTCAGCATCTCGACTTAGGAAAATGCCCCCACATGCCGCATCAACAAAATTCTTTAGATTATCACTCAACCCATAATAGAAAATATGGGCCGAGTGCCACTTCGGAATCCCATGATGAGGGCATTTCCTAGCTAAATCATTGAACCTCTCCCAAGCCTCATGTAGTTGTTCCCCAGGATTTTGCTTAAAGGTTGTTATGGCAAATCTAAAGGCATTGGCTTTTCCTATGGGAAAGAATTTCTTTAGGAATGTGCTTCTCAAGTCTTCCCAAGTTAGGATTGGTCTATCAATTGTTCCCAACCAATGTGCAGCTCTATCTTTCAGGGAGAATGGGAACATCTTCATCATTAGGGTACCTTCATTCATGTTCCTAGGGCCAAAGGTTCTTCCTATGTGCAGGAGCTCTTCAAGGTGGTGGAAGGGGTCATCTGATTCATGGCCATGGAAGTGGGGAATCAAGTTAATGATCTGAGGTTTGAGTTCAAAATCTTCCCCATCCTGAGGTACCCTAACAAAGGGTTCAGGTTAGGCATTTGAAGGGTTGTAAAAGTCATGGAGGGGCCGATCTGCCCTTCCATTTTGGAGTCGAGTGATGGCCTGCACTATGACTTCCATTTGTCGGTCATGATGTTGGCCCTGCTTAGTGATCTGCCTTTGTAAGAGAGTCATAGGATCCAAATTTTGTTCATCGATCTCTTCTTCCTCGTGATGATTAGCCATTGCAGAGGGTTTAGATTTAGATCATAGATAAATATGTCTTCTCTTAGGATTTCTTTCTAATGGTGGTAGCAAATCAAGATTTTGAGATCTACCTTACATGCACCAGAAGAATGTCTATAGATGAGAGAGAAGACAGATGAGAGAAACCATGTCTGCTCAATGCAAGCAATTAAACTTGTCCTTAGAGTGTCAACCCTAATTAGACCTGATCCTAGCTCCCCAAAACACGATTGGGTTAGATCAACCCTTAAATTACTTGGCTGGCCAGAAGGGTGGGACCCCTTAGGACACCCCGCATGGTGGGACACCACTAAAGGTTAACACGCTTACCGCACCGACCTTTCTTGCCACTAGTGGGGCCAAGTAGACAAGGCCTTGACCTTAGCCCAATCTAGTTTCAAGTCCCCAAGTCTATTAGTCCAGCTTAAGGCACGTCTACTCAATTTTAAGCTTGGGTTTGATGTGCTTTTGGAATATGATGGGCGTTAGGGGGGTGTTTTCCCTTAAAGTTGATTTCAGAGATGTGAAGTGCGTAGGCAAAGGGTTCACAAGAAAATTTTTATGATGAAGTATCTTTTAAGATTCAAATGCTTATGTTAGCGTGTTTTAGGGTTCACTTGATTTAATATTTTCAACCAAGGTTTTGATGAGGCACACAAAAGTTTTGCAAATCCTTATTTGTTTGATAGATTTCTTTTAAGTATGGAAATGCAGGTGTGCTCTATCCTTAGAGTGAAACCCTAAGTGCAGATAGTTCTAGATGTTCTTTTAAGTCAAAAATCAGATGAGTGGTGCAACCCAAGAAATGCAATCAATTGAACTTCTTGCACCACTAACTAGGCACTCAAAAAATATTTTTCAAGAATTTTTAATGCACGTTTTCTATTTTTTTCAAATTTAAACTATACTGGGGTTTTATAGTCTGTTTTAACCCCTAGTTTGTGATCAGATAATTAATGCAATCAAACGTGCAAGAAATATTTTTCTCAGATTTTTATAAAATTCTTGACTTTCTTAGAAATTTAGTGCCACAAATTTCACTTCAATCAGAGTTTTACAAAAATTCTTATGATATTTTGAACTCCAAAAAAATAGGAATAATAATCGAATTGATAATAGATTAGTCTACGAATTTTTAAAAATTTTTTGTAACTCCAATTTGCGCTAGTTTTGGATATGTTATTCTTGACTTTGAAATCCAAGTCCACTCAAAATTTGAGAATTTTTGGACTTGTGGATATTTAGGAATTGAATTTTTAAGATAAAACTTTATTTCAACCCGAAAATCAAGAGAGAAATTTTTTTTTTCAATCAGGAAAATTCTAATTAATCCTAGGGTTCAACCAAATCCTAAACTTTCCAAATCTAACCAATCTAACCTACGGGTACTTACTTGAGATTCGAATCTGTACTTTCTCCCCTGTCGTGTTTAGTTCAGATTTCTTCATTTCCTACACACACGAAATAAACGAAAGAAGTAGCGAGTTAGAAATCTCAAATACGCATCAAAGAAAGCTTCAAAAATTTCCATTGCCTCCCTGGCAACGGCGCCAACTTGTTAAACACATAGTTCGCATTTTAAAAGATTCTTCAGTTGTAGTATAGCACGAAAATACGATAACAAATAAATTTATATAAAAAAAATCGGTGAGTACCGGGTCATTCCCAAGGAGGCAATCTCGATTTTTAACAGAAGCTTTTCAGAAAACTAGTTCTAACAAGCATTTATATATGTATATATATATATAAAGAGCAGATATCAAGCATTCAGAAAATCAGAATTTTATTGCATTCATAAATAATTTTCAAAGTAGAAAGTACTATGCTAAAGAGAAGAGAGTAGATAGATAGAAGGAGAGGGAGATACAGAGATAGAGAGAGAGAGAGAGAGAGATAGAAAGTGCAGAGAGACGATGCTGCTTGTAGGATAATTGTGCAAGGTGCGGCAACACCTCAGATCCAGACGCTGGGACAAAGTTGCAGAGGGATGGAGAATTGCAAAGAAGACTGTAGAAGGGATCTGGAGTTGATGGGAGAGAGAGATGCTTCAACTGGGGGGCCCTAGGTCTTCTTTTATAGTTTTGATGGAGGGCAACAACGCTTATTTGATCAGATCCGTTGATCGGGAGATCAACGGCTTTGATTTAGCCTCAAAATACCTTCATTTACACCTAAAATGCTCGGATTGAACCTAGTGGTGACACATGGAAGCCACTACATCGTCGATCTTCGATTGCGTAGCTCTTATTCCCCCTAACGTGCACGCTTATCTTCTTCGCCCACCGTGAGCCTTCAAAACTCGCTTCAACATCAGTCGTCCGATTGTAACGAGCACCGTTGCCTTAGCATTGAAGCAACCGCATGAGATCACACGTACCCACTACACTCTCTAATCGCACAATTACGTCCGCGGGCGCCCGCTTCAATTTCGCACAATGGAGGGCTCAAACCCGCATCCTGCACTTGCACGCACATGAGTGAGCCAATGCGCTACACAAACCTTTTGTTATATATACTTGTTTGTTTGTATTCATTCTTATCCAGTCTGGGCAGGTGACGTGGCGCGCTCATGGCCAATGGATGAAGATCCAACGGCCCACAGCGTGCGGTGCAGCCTTCCTAGATCGGGCAGTGGTGAGGGAGCGGTTGTGATGGCACCACGTGTTACCATCATAACCATCCATCTTCCTTTCTTTGTATCTGGTGATGTAGACCTCCGATCAGGTTGATTTTTGCACCGTTGGACTGCCATTATCGATCTGGATTCATCCATACAGTTAGATTCTTCATTTGAGGCTCGGATCTTTGTTCTTTGGCTTCATCATCTCCGTTCTTCTATGGACTGCACACGATGCTCTGGTTGACTGATCGGGACGATTTTGGAAGCGTTGGACTCCCATCCTTGTTCTAATCATATCTGTCCAATCTGATCTAACATCTGTGGCTTTGAATCATCTGCGATTAAAATCATCTCACTTTTAGGTCATAAAATGTCGATATTATCGATATGACTAATAAATTAGCTATTATGCAAATTACGATGCCTATGAATGCATCATTCCTAAGTTATGCTAGAATCTAGCTTAATTTAGGTGATTTAGGTTACATGACTGCTATGCAATCAGCAAGTCATGTTCTGATGGGAGTAGGTCTCGATCAATCAAATAGGGGGGTGTGGAAAGAATGAGAAATCCTCTGAAAAATGCAAATATTAGTTCTTACAACACATGCCTTTCATTAAACTCGAATAACACTTAGTTAATTTCCTTAACTTCGCAGCCTTTTTATATCAGCCTTCAGACGTCTCTTTATACTAACAGATGTCTTAAGCACTCCTTCACTCTTATTTCGACTCTCAACACTTAGCCATTTTTACACCTATCAAAGCTCTCTTCTCTTTACACTTAAGCAAAAAATGGTTTAATGGGCGGGCCCACCTTTTGAGGATCTACGGCCCATCACTAGGCTGGATCAACCCTACTAGGTGGACCCTAGTTCAATTTATTGTGAATTTTAGTGAATTTTGGGCCCACTTCAGGCCCACGTAATCTCACACCCTCCCGATCCCACGCATGCATGCACACACACACACCCAAATGCTCATAATATATGCGCCCAGCACTGATGACCAGCAAGGCTTTGCACGCGATTACTTAAGTGTGTGTAACCTCTCCATCTCACAATGTGGGATCTTCAAGGCCCTTCCTCCTTCACAGCAGCATCTCCAGCTATTCAACTTCGAACTTCAATTCTGGCCAGCACAGACCTCCATTCAAGGTGAAACAAAACTCAATCGAGAGCTTAAGAACTCGAGTTTCCAATTTTATCATCAATTTCAACATGAACGTGACACTGTTCAGCAGATGAATGTGACACTGTTCACATTGATTTTAAGTGCATCAAAGGTGACAATCAAGTCAAAGGACCTAACAATGATATTAAATCTCTTAATTGAGAGTTCTAAAATGCTTAGTAAAGCATTCTGCATGGAATGGAAGAGGAATTGAGATCAAAAGGAGTTTTTGAGCTCCTGAAGCTTCTTTGTTTCAAGTTTGACTTACAGAACATGAAGTTTACTATGGAATATCATATGCCAAAGGTAGGGCATTTTGGAGTGTGAAATGCATGCAACATTCAATAGTAACATTCTGCCGAAGGTAGGAAAATTTATTCATGGGTGAAGAAATGAAATAGATAATTGATAAAGACCTGCCAATGGCAAGTTATGTTCTGATGGGAGCTGGTGTCGATCAATCAAATGGGGAGAGAGGTGTTGTGGAAAGAATGAGGAATCCTATGAAAAATGCACATATCAGCTTTTGGAATAGGAGAGAATCTAGAAGAAATGAAATCTCTGCTTTGAGCAGATCAATGATAAGGGGAGTTCAACAACACAAAGAACCCTAAAACTTATATGTGTCTGCAATGAATGAGTGAAATACAAAGTTCAACAAGAAGCAGTAAAGTGATTTACTGAAAAGGCAGGGCATTTTTGGAGTGTGAAATGCATGCAAATTCAACGGTAACATTCTGCCAAAGGCAGGGAAATTTATTTGTGGGTGAAAAAATGAAATAAATAATGGATAAAGACCTGCCAATGGCAAGTCATGTTTTGATGAGAGCAGGTGTCAATCAATCAAATGGGGAGGGGGTGTTGTGGAAATAATGAGGAATCTTATGAAAAATGCACATATCAGCTTTTGGAACAGGAGAGAATCTAGAAGAAATGAAATCTATGCTTTGAGCATGTTAATGATAAGGGGAGTTCAACAACACATTAAAGAACCCAAAAACTTATATGCTGTGGACAGTGTAACATCTGCAATGAATGAGTGAAATGCGAAGTTCAACAAGCAGTAGAAAAGTGATTTATCGAAAAAGTAATTGACCGTTACAATGTTGCAAGCAGAGAATTGAAATTGAGGAAAATTACATTGAGAATGGTGTCGACATGAAATGGATTACATAAATGTTACAATTTAAAGGGCTCAATAGTTATCATAGAAGAAAATGTTATGTTGAATCAAAATGAAATAACTATGAATGTAATTTAGAATTCCAGGTGACTATGACTAGATTTGTTCGAAATGCATGGAAATACTGAGACCAACCAACTCAACAAAACTCTCCTGTGTAGAACCTCCAGGAGTTGATAGTGAATCCATCCAAGTAGCATTAGCATTATGTCTATTTCTATGCCTAGTTGAGTTTGCTTGATTCTTCTCCCTAATTGATCTTTTCCTCTTCTCTAGTGGCCTACCAACATGCCTAGCACGAGCAGGATTAAGGATGGGATGATCATGTGCTCCTTCAGATCCAACCTTGGAAGACATTTAGTATTAATTACATTAAATACATTCATATAAGGCACAATCAAGTAAGGATATAAGATGACAGAAATCAAACTTACAGAAGTCTTGTTACAAATGTAGTCCATGGCTACACCCAAAGCATCAATGGTGAGTTTATAACTTTCAGATGAGGTAGATCCAAAATTGGAGAGAATCATGCATTTGACACGTATATCTTCATATTGATCAATTGGATCATCACAAACTTGATTGTATGGTAGATGCAGAGCAACTGTAGGCATTGACAGGTCCCTCTTCCACCAGTCCATGATAAACTTGTCCGGGATAATTTGAACACCCCTTTCCTTAAAAACAAAAAAACAATGTCGATACAACAAACCTTGGGTCTCCCAGGATTTGCATGTGCGTGAAATGTCGAGTAACTGCGGGGAGAAAGACACATTGAAGTTCTTGAAATTGACGTAAATACCATCTGTGTTCTTTATGCACCTCCTTTCTAAAATGTCAAATTTCTCAATTGATTCAATAATAATGAGGTCAATACGTGTACAATACAAAATTTCAGATATCTCTCTTTGGAACTTCTTAAATATACCAAGGGTGTGAATCTCCAACATTTGATGCTCCATGTACAACTGGGAAACTAACTGCAGCTTCTTGTGTCTGCATTCAAAGTCTGCTTTAGCTTCTTTCTCGTATTTTGCTCTCAAGGCAGCCTCATATTGTGTACAAAAACACATAGAGTAGTCTTTGAATTGACAAAACCATCAAAAAAAGCATTCATACTTTCTGATTGGTGCGTTGTAGTCACATCTTCCCAAAAGCAATCATTACCAAAAGGAACCCATAATTGGCGAATGTCATACATTCTATGCATCCAAGCGTTGTCATGAAGATTTCAAAGTTCAGTCAAATGCATCCAACGCTCTTCAAAATCATTCATAGAAATGGATTCATGAACAATCCGCTTGATATCGACCCTAGTGCTTGCGTCATTGCCAAATTTATGTGGTAGCTTCTGCATAATGTCCCACAAATAGATCCTTCGCTAAACCCTAAACCCTAAGATGAAAAATCACCTTTTAAGTGTAAAATCACTTGTCATAGGTGAAGAAACACTTGAAATTTAATTTTTCTCCGGTGCAATCTTACTTTGCACCAGTGCAAAACCCCTTCAAAATAATTTTGCATGGTGCAAAGTAAGATTGCACTGGTGCAAAGTGATTTCGAATGTGATTTGAGTGGTTTGTTGTTGGTTTCAACAATGGTGGACTATAGCATGTGTGAGTACTTTTTTTGCATAAAAAGAAGATATATCAAGTGAGGACCATATTCACAATGCTATCCATCAACTTTTATGTCAACTTTTGCATTTTCCAACCTACCACCTTTTTAGTTTTAGTGTTCCTTTGGTTACAGGGAGTATCTTCCCCACCCCCCCCCCCCTCTCGCAAGGGAGAGTATTGGTTGTCTCTTTCTTTCTCGCCTCCTGTGGTCTCATTGTGTTCCTTTTAATAGAGTTATTATTTTCAAATAGAAAAAGCATTACAACAAAAGTGCTATGCAGCACAAATCATGCTATACAAAAAGTATTACAAAAAATAATATAACAAAGAAGTTCTAAAAATGATACTATGAAAATGGTATTAAACATCGGTAGTGTTATCAAAGTAGTATGGATGCCAGTCAGATGACACTAGTCACGAGTAGAGTTGAGTATAGGTTTGAGTTTGCATGCACATTTCTAACTTTTTTTCAATCTTCCAAGTTCAATTCCCTAAATTTTGGTTTGAGTTTAGTTCACAAATAAGCCCATCAAAGTAGTGTACGTCAACAAAAATTTGACCTTGTATATGCTTTAATAAGTAATTAATGTATGGAGATTTATGCTTGCAGTGTTCAAACATGTAATAAAGTTAATGAAAATTTTCACTAAACCCATATTACCACATGCTCTACTTGTTAAATGTTCATTTTGGGTCTTGGTTGAGAATAAGGAAGAGAACCAATAAATATAGGTTACCATTTAGGTTGGTTATACTTATATGTGTGCATGCAATGGAAGATTTATATTATAAATGTGCAAAATGGTGATAGATGTAATTTAAATACAATTGTGGTGATACTATTTTATGGTAGCTACATGTTTGTTTTCCAATGCTATAACATCAACCATATTTATACACCTGTCTCTTAGGGGTAATTGGAGGACCTACACCAATTCACCTCATTTTTATGGGGGAGGGTTTGGGCTCGTCAAGCTGTGGATCATTGCACAGCATTGAGTGTACCAAATTTGCACACATCCATTGTTTGTTCATGTTCAATTGATTGAAATTTTAATTGGATAATAAATAGATTGCATATGCGACATCTAAAAAATATTTTCACATGGTAAACTCACGGAAATAAGTACTGAGTTATAAAGAATTGAAAATTACTACTTTATTACTTAGACTTAAGTATTTTAGGTGATTGTCAACTTGTCATTGGTCCATTAGACCCTAATAAGTTGTCGGGGCAAGTTTTCCTCAACTAGACTCAGGTTTAGGCTCAGGTCATTACTAACGTATCAGAGTTATTTTTAACATGTTTCTACCATGGTTTTAAAAGTGGATGTCATTGTAGTATAGACGATAAAAGTACAATTAATATTTAAATTTATATTTCTCGAAATATGAGAGTATTCTGAGGTCATTCACTTGGAGCAAACATAAATGCATGAATACCACTATTTGGATTTTAAGGCTCTGGAACTAGATACAACTAATTTGATTTTCCATGCATGCAATCTAATTCGAAAGGGTTAAGTTCACAATTCAATAATGTATTTGCTGAAACTATATGTTAATTAGTGTATAATTGAAAATAATTGAGAAATGATGTAATCAGGCACTATATCAAGTTAATAATAATAGTCCAATGGATATACTAATTATCCAAGAATTCAAGCAACCAATCACAAAGAAAAATGGAATTACAACTTAGTCCCTAGATATTCACGTTCAGACCCTTAGGAACCCTACGATTGGATCCCTAACTTTTCTTTTCCTTTCAACTAGCTCCCTAGCGTTCTTCTTTCTCCCCTTCTCCTTTCCTTCATTCCCCGCAGGGAGAATGCACGCAGGACGGCGTGACCTTCGACAAGATGAATGAAGGGCGTCAGGGCACCTTCAGTCATACAGAGAAGTCGTGGAGCTTCCTTGGAGCTCCACGTATCTTTTGGCGATGACAGTCAAGCACAAGGAGGTCGATGAGCTATGACGGGACGCGTGGAGGTGTGCATCGTTGTAGAATGTCCGGCGAGGGGAAAAGCTTGTCGAAGCTCGAAGCCAATGGATCTGGAAGCGTCATTAGAGGGTGGGGAACTTGATGGTGGTGATAATTTGGTGTGAGGATGCTGGAGATGGTTGGACAACGTCAACCAAGGGGGTGGTGGTAGCGTGAGTCGATTGGAGTGTTGGTGGTGTCGAACCCTTCGATTGGGAGAGGGCTTTTGCTCCTCTCATCGAGGTGATTCTTGTGGGGTGGTTGGCAATGTGGGAGGTGGTGTGGAGCGTCGCGAGCATGTTTGTCAAAGTGGTGACTGACAGTTGGTCGTGGATGGAGAAGATGACGGCATGGAGTTGTGAAGGTTGAATCCTATGCCTAAGAGGTTTAAACTAGTATAAAGGGCAAGAGGAAGAGGGTAGGCTGTTGGAACCTTGTTTTACATCTTATTTTGGTGTTAACAAAATTATTATGGATTAATGTTTGCAATTGAGTACTTTTTAGATTTAGGTGAAAATCAAGGCAAATAGGAAATGATGGAGGCATGATGATGAGAAGGAGAAGATCATGACATGAAGGAGGCAAGATGACAAGGAAGAATCGAGGAGAAGATCATCTTCGTCCTTTAATTTTTAGTTTAGGTTTTTTTAATTTATAGAATATATGCTTCTTAACAAAGAATTAACTTAGATCGTAAAATAAATTAGAGATAAAGTAGGATTTATACTATGATCATTTTCAAAGAACTTAATTGATTAATTTACTTAAACAAAGGTACTTATTAGCCCACAAGTACCAGTACTAAAGTTTAGTACCGATACATGTGAGTTACAGGTTTGGATTTTTTCATAAAAACAAACCTGTACCCCGCGAGTACCGATACTCATGATCAGTACCAGTACAAGTGGGTTACAGATTAATGTTAAGTTTCTAAAATCCAACTCTGGAAGCAACGAGTACCGATACCCATACTTTTAGTACTGGTACCAGTTAGCCATTAGTTCAAAACTGAACGACTAGAAAATTGATTTTGGCAATTTAAACGTTGGGATTTAAACCCTAGTGTCTAGTAGATGACCCGCTAAGGTCCTAACTCTATAAAATGAGTCTTGGACTCTTAGTTTGTACACAAGAGAGACAAGGAAATTCTAGAGCTTTGAATTTTATTTTTCTACCATATTTGAAGAGAAGAAAAGTGTTTGCTACCCTCAAATCTCCCTACGTTTTGCAAACTTCACAACGTATTTTGTTCACGCATTCACAAAGCAAATATCGTTCATTCTAGGCTCTCAAATCGGTAATATCATTTATATATATTTGTTGAGAGACTTGGTATTTAATTGTAAGATTTCTTTTGTCTTACACTTGTTCTCTTATTTGTAATTGAGCTTATTGCTCATTGGGTTGTAACAAATCCGTTGTTGTAATTGGGTTAAGGTAACCCACAAATTACCTCATTTAGTAAATTGATTCCCTCGAGGTTGAGGGAATCAGGTTAAAAACCTTAAGCTGGGAGGCTTAGGTAGTAGAGTACCTAAGTGATTGGGGAACTACTATACATCTGATTTTATTTTTTGTGGTTTGATTTGCTTGCATATTTTTTGTCTACCACACTATTCATTCCCCACTTCTAGTGTGCTTGTGCCTTTTAGATCCTACATAGGCTACCTAGCAGGAGGAGAAGAGGTCGGAGAGCATGGGAGGAGGTCACCAGATGTGGGGGAGAAGAAGTTTGGTGTAAGCGTTTGGAGTTGAGGAAGGGGCTAAGGAACCGTATCCTTTGATGGGAAGCATGGCGAGGAAGAGGGGAAGGCGAATGTTTCCTCAGTTGGTGGTGAGGGACAGTGGATCGACAGGGAGGAAGCAACTCCAAGGTGCTCTAATGGTAGCCGCTTGAGGAAGAAAGAAGAGGAGGAAATGTGGTTGATTTTTGCACAAAATTAAACCCAAGACGACGGTCGTGCTTTATAAATCAAGAGCTGCATGAAATGCAGCGAAATCTCAAGAGAAAAGCTTCACAAATAATGAACAAACAAGGTGGTTTTGATCACCATTTGTGAGCTCAAGAGACTATCTCCGACGCTCAAAACCTCGTCGATCAGTGCAAGATTGGTTGAGGATCGTATCCCCCAGATTTCATGGCATTTCAATGATCGAGTCATCTAGAAATCACGAGCAAATCTCGCCCTCGCGAGCAGATGTGCACAGCCATGGCGTCGGGTGCTGGCAGGGGGTTGTTTGCAAGGAAGACAAGAAGCTAGTGGGGTCTTCGCAAGGAAAATAGGAATAAAGGGCCAAATTATAAACTTGGCCAAGATGAAGTTTAAATGAGGTTAAATTTTTATGGTAACCTAATGTTGACATAAGGAATTTAATGGTAACTTAAATTTTAGATTTTGATGTCATTGCATGGTCACATTACAATTTGACCCAAAATGTATCAAAAACCCACATAGATTTTTGTTTTAGGTTAAAACAAGTTCCAATTGTCAAATTAACTAATCTAAACCTCATAGAATTTTTTTTAATGAATTTTAGAAGGTTTAAATTACATTTATTTCTATCGAAACCAATTTAATTGAAATGAGGTCAAAATTAGGAGGTTTTAATTAGAAAGTAACATTCAATTTGAATGTAAATTCTAAATTACTCAATACCAACCCACTTTTAGAAAATTTAAGCTCAATTAACGTTTGATTAATCATAAGTTGACCCTTTAACCATTCTGCATTTATAATTATTTATGAAAATTACAGAATTAACCTCCTATTTTTTATCAATTCCACTCTCTTCAGCCTTGATTGAATTATACCATTTTAATGTATTAATTAGGTAAATTTAATTTTAGAACTTAGCCAAATTAAGTTAGATACATCGGATGACGGTGATGCCATCAGTTATGAACCGATAAGAAATGCAGGAATTAAGTCTTATGTAGGACCATAAAGTAATAGTGGAAACCACTTCTAGAACCCGTACAAACCATCATTAGAATTCCACATCGCCTGATAATTGATTGATCGATCAATCAATTGTATGAATCCTATCAAAGATGTTTAGATTTCAAGTAAGAAAGATTGTGACACCTCAAAAATAGTTCTACATAGCACACTCATAAGAATAAGTAGTTGATTATAAAGGGTTTAGAATTACTACTTAGTAAATTGAGCCTAAGCATCTTAAGTGGTTAACACGAGTATACTGGGTCTACACTTAACAAGTTGTCGGGGGTAATTATTTACCTTAATTTGATTGGGATTTAGACTAGTATGTAAAAAGAATAGGTATTTCCAACAACTGCTTGCATATTAATAAGACTAAACTTGTAGCCAATATTTAGATTTAAACCATAAAGATCGTAAAACTTAGTTTTGAAGTTTTTCATAAGGTTTTTTGTTGTTTATTATTACCATATCCGAAGCATTATAAAGTGTAGAACATTTTAGCTGCGCATATAAATGTTATCCACCTAGAAATGGTCATGAGGACTTGACTTGAGTGGCCAAATAATCCTTAAACTTCGATAATAAGGAGGCAGGTTGTAAAACCATGAAGGGAAAGGGGGGAAGTTTTCAAAATAAAGGATTCGAGGACACTCAAGACTCTTGAAGTATCATGTTTCTTACAGTATAATTTACCTTTCTATATTGAGAAAACTGCATGATATCAAGATATCTTTTCTTATGAAAGGAACACGGGAAGAACTTAACGAAGTAGTCCACCAAGGTATAGTTGAACGATGAAAGCAGGGGAGATCTAGGTTCTAAGATCTTAGTACTACTGCATTTTCAAAAAAGTGAGAGCCATTGACTTTATGATGTCACTGAAACCTATCGTTGATTTAGTTATGGATCGAACATCTGTGTGCTTCATGCACTTGATCTCCATTTACTTCTTGCAGATTCTAGATGAAATAAAGCAATTCTCACCATTGTTTTGCAAATTTTCAAGATTTTGTTCTTTACTTGTTGCTGTTGTCAATTATTAAATCTAAAGCATGAAGCTCACCAAAATAAATTCAGAGCTGATCATAAGTTGCTTCTATTTTTTTATTATTTAAACACCCATGGTACCATACACGTGCCTCATTAATCCATCCCGCCTAAAGCTCTTATTACTCTCTTCGTTTGGATACAGGGTAATTTTACCTCACGTAAAAATGGATAACTTGTGAGATGGTAAAAATTTATCCTACACAATTCATGTAATTTGATTTGATCGATAATAATTGCAATACTCTCACTACACCTATTTATATGTATCTGTCACTTACGTTATCCTTTTATATATATATATATATTGTAATCTACTAAAAATATAATTACATCACTGTTCATCTTATTATAGTTATGTCAGCTATTTCACCTAGTAATCCTGCATCCATGCCAAAAAAATTCCCAACTTTTTGTTTGAAGAGACGAATGCGGAATGAAATAGGTGGAGAGAAGAAGAACAAAATCACAAATAGTTGAGGACCTACGAAAATGATCTCCAACGGCAATAGGTACATAAGCATTGCCACTCAACAAATGCAAAAATGACATTGAAGCTCTTCAGAAACTTAGGAACCACACTACCAAATTCTTAAAAGCTTATGTCCGTTTAATTTATTGATTAAGTAAGTTTGCATCTGAATATATATTTAACTCATCATTCAATGCATCCCTTACTTCTATCGGGTTAAATAAGACTTAACTTAGAATAAAGTTACTTTACTTTACGTGTGAAATAATTTTAATCTATCAAATTATTTAAATAAATTAATTTACTTATTTTATTATTTTCTTTTTTTCATTTTTTATTATCTCCCTTTTCCACAAATTTATTTCACATTTCAAATGGAGCCTTAAGGATCACATTCGCGTTTAGGTCAAATTCTGCGAATTATATGTAAGCCATATCTACTTTTAAAATTAGCGGGGTAAAGAAGGGGCTTCACTAAGTCAAATAAATTAATCCAAGAACTTTATGGTTGGAAACATATTAATGCTCGCTGCAAACGATTGGGTGGTGTGTATCCCTATCAGCGATCCACATTTAAAAGGGCATGACGGAAAAGGTCTAGTTGTCAAATGGGCTCATATTGTGAGGCCCACTAGCATTGTATGGCTGGTAAGGGTACAGGCTGCTACCTTATCCGATCCGCTTATTTTAACGGACGAGTATTCATTTCCGGATAAAAGACAATAAAAATTTACACATATAGAAGAAAATGAAATACAGATACAGGAATTCAAATGGTTCAGATTTAGTTTAAATTTAGTTAAATTTATATCTATATTAATTTATAAATTTTATATTCATATTTTATGTATTTATCTATTAGATATAAAAACTTAAATTCATACACATATCTATCAATCCATCAAATATCTATTTATAAATTGATATTTCAATCGAATCGTATAAAATTAAAGTTAAAAAAGAAAACAAATCTATAATATAATTTATTAATTATTTATTCTTAACAAGCTGTAAGTTAGGATTATTCTAATTTTATTGATCTCAGTTAAAATTATTATAAAAAAATCTTTCAAGGGGAATACATCAAAAATAAAAATATAGAAATTAAAAAGAAAGATTAAATATAAGTACCTTTTAAATCAAAAATTCTCATCTTTAAAATAAATGTTCAATGAAAGTTTAAAAAGTATTCCCAATCTTCAAAATAGTGGAGGAAATCATGAAAAATATTAAGGTTGGAGAAATAAGAGACTTACAATGAAATTTATACATCTCAAGTAAATAAAGATTTTATTCAATTATTTTGATAAGATAATCAAATATAGACTCATACTTATAACCATATCGAAACTCAAACAGAATGCTTAGATAAAATTCATACATGAATTCAATCATGTGAGGAGCCTGGCAAGCATTCCATGGAGGGTTTTCTCCAAACTTGCACTTTGGAGAAGAACCCGACCCATAGAATGCAACAGGGAGACTGAGGGCCGTCCTCGGCTCGAAGAGGGGCTTGTCCTCAAGCCCCGTTCACCCCGTCCATTGCATTCATCCATATGAGTTAGTTATTCGAATTCATTCGAATATGAGTAAAGCGAATATGAAGTAAAGTTCGAATTTTAATCATTCTTTTTAAATCAGATTAGTCCAGGTTCAAACGAAACATATATATCATCAACATCTCATGTATTCTCCAAACCACTTGGAAATCTGTCTAATATATGCATCATGATATACGCCACATTTAAATGCAAATTAGAATGGTAACTAAAAATCATTGAGAAAATAAAGTAATGACGGAATCATAGGACCTTAGGAAGGATAAAGTGCTAAATGGAAGAGAGAAATATTCCGTTTTAATGAATTTTGTAACTAAAACACTTGGATTGATTATATCCTACTAAAGTTTTGAGTCTTATTTGAAATCTAACTATTTGAACATAAAATTTACTTGTTACAAAATTCTACTTGGAAAAAAGGAATAGATGGCCCACGATCGAGACCTTAAACTTCATCAAAAAATTCGTTTAACATGACGTTAAAAAGGCAACCACACGGAATGCGATGTCGAGGTTGACGCCTAAATCATTCACTATCTTATATATTGAGCACATCAGACCTCCTCGAGAGGGAAGGTATTATAGACTAATGTTTTAGTTGATTTAGTGAGGTCTAAGTAACCTCTCAACAATTTGGATGGTAATATAGAAACAAATGACGTTGAGACATGTGGCAAGGCATGTCAGCTCGAATTGGAAAATTGTTGCAATCTAGAGAAGATGTCTAGGTGGATCAATTAGTTCAAGTGGGTTGGTTTAGGCAAATTAGCTAGTTAAGGCAAGCTAAATTGTTTAGGTAGGTGACCCTACTCTTGTGTAATGCTTTGGTGGGTAATTCAACTCTTGAGGACTGCTTAGGTGGATTGGATTATTTAAGAAGATTACCTTGCTCAAGAAGATTAGTTTGCTATAGTAGCTTGGGCTACTAATTAGTTGCCACTAGACGAGACAGGTCGATATTTGTTACGCTCGAAAAGATAGCATGTTTGCTTAGTGTGGATGATGAGGGAAAAAGGGTTGTTTTGCCTCTCATCAACAACATATAAGAAAAAGACTCAAGTCGATGGGACATGTCATGCTGACCATTCTGATTTGTCAACTGCCATCATTTCTCTTCCTTCCCAATCGAACTTCATCTTGTCACGACCCGCAACAGGAATTCCGACATAATCAGTTGCAGCCACGTGATCGACATTGACTCCTCATATTATAGTTAAAATAATATTTACAACGGTTACCAATGGCGAATCTAAGAAACAAATATTATTTTAATATATTAAGTTTTACTGAAAAATAGACAGAATCTTTCCTATTTTTTTCTTAATTTTCCACAATTCGATACCTACCGAAAAAACCTACACAAAGATAAATAACATATCTAATACAGATGCATCCCACTTTACATCGACATCAAAAAAAAAAAAAAAATCAAAAATAATACAATCAACATTTAGTAAAGACACACCCACCATTACCTCACCATCAACATAACAATATATATATATATATATATATATATATATATATATATATATATATATATTTCACGATGTTCCCATTTAACTCCTAAATTAATCAGAACTATCTTCTTTTCCTTCTCCCTACCACTTAATTACACCCAAATCAATCAGGATAATTGTAAAGATCCGTCTCACTTTTAAACTTTTAACACGTCTGGAGTGTTAGTCAAACATTTATCCAGACGTCTGGAAATTAAAATTTTGGACGCATTCTGCGTTCTGTGTGCGGGCAGTGCATAGAACTCAACTTCTCTCTCTCTTTCCTCCTCCCTCCCCCTGCAGAACCCTAATCCTCGACCTTCATAAAAGGCCACCCTCCCCTCCTCTCCTCTCCACTCCACACACGACCATCTCCACCTTTAGAGCGCGGTAGGAGGAGGTGAGCGAGGGAGCATGTATGAGTGAGGAGAAGGAGAGTGCGTGAGAAGGAGGAGGCCGAGGTCGGGAGCTTCGTGGAAGCTCATCAGAGCTCGCACGACCACCACGGCGCATGCAGGAGGAGGGAGTCCGGAGCGTCATCCTCGACCACCTGTAGCAGCTGGAGCTGCGGCGGAGTGAGGAGAACCACGGAGGAGCCTGGCGAGGAGCACTGGGTGCATGGTCTGATACTGGAATTTTTCTAGTATCAAACGTCTGGAGTGCAGTCCGAATGACTGGCTGAGCGTCTGGACATCTGGAGTCAAGACCAGCCGATCGAAAGCACCTATATAGCGAAGGTATGTTCTCTCTGCGGTTACGGCCATGCAGGCCGCATCGCAGAGAAGATTTGTCGGTCTAATTTTAGGTGGCTGCTCTGTCGCATACAGGAGTAGCCTTGGGAAGGTGTGTGGAATGCCTTTTCATGCACTTTTAGACGTCTGAACAGCTCACCAGACGACCGGAGGTGCTTCCAACCAACTGGAGGAGTGGTCCAACGTCGGGAACAACTTTCATACGATTGCAGGGGAGTCCTGGATGTCTGAGGGCACTGCAGGAACTTGAGGTGAGACTCTGTAACTTTTAAGACGTCTGGACTTGTTTCCAGACATCTGATTTTGGTCAACAGACACGTTTTTGACCCGTTTAGGATTCGATCGAGATCCGTTTTATGCAAACGAAGTATCTGTAGCTTCCTTTTGAGTTTCTCTACGTATTAGAAACCTTTATACACTATTCTGAATCCTCCTTTGTGATGTGTTCCTGGGTTTAGGGTTTCGACCTGCTGCGTGTTTGGAGCTCGAAGAGGCACCTAGGTCTACAGTTCAAGCCCCCATTACTCCCGGATTGTCTGGTAGAGTGGTCTACCCCTGTTAATTTTATTAAATAAGAATGTATCTGTGAAATTAGCCAACTGGAAACCTAGGGTGTGACATGAACCCTAGGACAAAGAAATGAGTGAACCAATTGTTCTACATGATTGCATTTGTAAATATGAACAAGTTAAATTGTTAGCCATTGCCTGTAAATAAGTATAAGTTGCCAGTTAGAATATGAGCTGCTTGAGATAACTGAACAATTACCTGTAAAATCATTAGTTGTATATATTAAATTGCAGAAATATGAGCTGCCTGTATATAAATGAGAACTGAATTGTGAATGATGGAATCTAGATCGGAATAATGTGGTGAACATGAGCATGAACCATACGGGGAGTTAGGAGTATAGCTCCTGTGGTTAGATGAAAAATCTGGAACATGGACGAGAAGTGTGCTGGCCCTTGAGTACGTGGTACCAAGGAGCGACTGTCCCCTTTTGTGTAGAGCGGAGCTAGCCACCCTTAGGTTGGGACCCGGGGTTAGGATTGGCCACTCTACACCGACTTCTGTTGGCCCTCGTGTACACGGTATCGAGGTGAGCTACTAGTGTAGGGAGGGAGCTATCCACCCCACGGGACCTGGGGTTCAGCTAGCCACTCTACACCGACTTGTTAGGCCCTCTGGGCAAACTGTGGTAGTCAGACGAGGGTGCGCAGATTGTAGAGGGGTGAGACCCCCGTTTGGTTTTGAGGGGCTAGATCCCTGTTTCTGAGAGGGCTAGGCCTTATACTGTTCTGTGTTGTACTTTGGGTATACCCGCTAGCGGAAACGACTGATCGCGTGTCAGTGCTATGCAGCTACCTGTTCACTTATCACGCGTGCCATAGTCACCGCTACATCTGACAGTGACCACGAGGTGGTTGACTGGGTTTAGAACTACCACGGGAGACTCTCCCGGTCGGAGAGCACCACGTATACCTTCTACTCTTCGAAAAAGACTGCAATCAAGATCGTTCCCACGAGGAACATGCAAGATCAAGAAAAATCTGAAAGTTGACAAAAAGGGGTGAAAACGAATTACCTGTAAAATAAAATAACTAAAAAAAGATAATTATGCCTGTTACTTTTACTACTTTAGATAGTATGGTTACAACTCTACTCAGCATTCGCTGACTCCGTTCTTTTCATAACACTGTTCAGGTCCAGGAGTTGAGCAGTACGAGCTTCCAGCTGCGGAGGGTGCTGGGCCTAGTTGAGCCCAGCCATAGTTTTCTACACTCTTTGTTGTACCCTCTTTACTGCTGTAGTGAGTTTCAGACTTTTAGCTACTATTCTTGTTACTGTTGCTTTCGATTCCGTTGTGCCTGTGTTGTGGTGGTATGTATTGAAATAGCAGCTTTTACTTTCTTTTACTGCTTGTACGTTTTTACTACTTAGTTATATTGCATATGTGAATGTGGTTATTTTCCTGTTTTTTGGTTATTTCTTGTTGGACGACTGGGTCTTGGGATTAGTCAAGGCGAGCCGGTCTCGGGTCCTGTAGGGATTCGGGAGCTGGGTCGTAACATGATGGTATCAGAGTAATATCGTCCCGAGAAATGAACCAACTGACTTAAGAATAACCGTTCACGTGCATGTAACTAGGGTAGCCACCACAACGTATCGCTTCGATATCTATTCTGAGTCCTCTTTTGAAGAAATTCGATAGCGTTGACCCTTTTGTTCTATCTTCCGCATCTCCTTGCAGGAGATGCCTTGTCGGGGAGTTCTCGAGGCAGGCCACTGTCGAAGTGGCGGATGCACCAGGACTGAGGTTCCAGTTGACCCGCCTCTTCTCCCGTGCGTTCAAGCCTAGGATCTTACCCAACTGATTGGAGACAGTGCGAGAGGAGCTCCACCAGCCTCCACAGGCACCTCTCCCTGAGGACGTGGAGGGGGAGTCCTCGGTGGGATAGAGAGACCGCCACAGCGCCGGACGAGCAGAAGGGGGAGGGGGTGGTCCTCCACTACCCCCACCGCACTCTGACACTTCCGAGCACGAGCCCTCCTTGCCGAGAGGCGTGCCCGTTCCCCCACTGCAACTGCACCACGAGCTTTTCAGACAGTTCCGGAAGCTGAAGTCCCCCTCCTTCAAAAGGGATGAGGACCTGTCTGAGGTGGAGGACTAGCTAGAGCAGATAGAGAAGGTGTTTGACACCCTTCGCCCACCTGCGGAGTGCCATGTGGCCTTTGCCACGTAACAGCTAGAGAGTGCGGCAACAGATGGTGGAGGGCAGTCAGAGGCCAGGAGAGGGGAGAGCCGATGTGGGACCAGTTCGTGACCCTCTTCTGCGAGCAGTACTTCCCGCAGACTTGGCAAGACCAGAGGTGGTGGGAGTTCCACACTCTCCTCCAGGGGACGATGACTGTTAGCGTGTATCGCACACGTTTCCTAGAGCTGTCACGTTTTTGCTTTGACAACCATAGCTACAAAGGAGGAGTGCCTGTGGAGGTTCACTGAGGGACTCCGACCTGCTATTCGGGGGTATGTCAAACCCCTGAAGCTGCCCACCTTCTTGAGAGTGGTGGAGGCAGCCATGACGTATGAGGAGACCAACCTGGACGTGCGAGACACTAATAGCTGACGAAAGAGGCCCTACCAGCCAGAGTACTCTCAGGGCCATCGAGAGAGGAGGCGCGCGGCACCCACGGGAGAGCCGTCTCATTTTGTAGGGCCGTCAGTGGCCTTTGGGAGCCCCAGACAAGGGCCAGTTGCCAACACTAGACCCCTGCCCAGCCGTCAGCAGGGACCTACCGTAGGAGGGAGTCGAGTTCCCCTCTGCTACCAATGTGGCCAGCCGGGGCACATCATGAGGGACTGCCCATCTAGGGCTGGAGCACAGTAAATGCTCCTCGCACTGAGCGCTGGAGGCCGAGCTGGTGGTCGTGGTCCCCAGGTGCGTGCGGGAGGGTAGTAGTCACGAGGAGGGTACCGACCAGCGGCTGCTCGCTTGACCCAGAGTGTAGCTGCTTCGTCTACACTGAGGGCTGAGGGGCATATCAATGCCCTGACACACAGAGAGATGCCAGGGCTTCTGGTTCATTGGTGGCAAGTATGGTTACCATTTCCTGTAGATTAGCATGCGTGCTTTTTGATTTCGGTGCCACACACTTTTTTGTTGTTGCGAGTTTTGCTGTTAGTTTGGGACAGGACAGTGTGCTGTTAGATGATTCATTTGTGATCAGAGGCCCAGGTGGCCAGTTGTTTGTAGCTGAGGAGGTCTACATGGACTGTGAGGTAGTATAGGGGGACACAGCCTCCTCGCTGACCTGATTGTGATACCGATGGAGGATTTTGACATGATTTTAGGGATGGACTGGTTGTCCGCCTACCCCACCTTAGTGGACTGTTTCGAGAGGAAGATCATCTTCTCCATACCAGAGTTGCATTCTTTTGAGTTTCACGGACAGCCGGTGGATGGAGGTTTCGAGTGCATATCTGCACTTCGGGCAGCGAGGCTTTTGAGCTAGGGGTGTGAGGGATTTCTAGCCTGTGTAGTAGCAGAGCCTAGCCCCGTGGCTAACTTTCAGAGCATTCTAGTGGTTTGTGAGTATCCCGACGTGTTTCCAAAGGAGTAGCCAGGACTACTGCCTGAGCGTGAGATCGAGTTTGAGATCTCACTGGTACCGGGCACCAGCCCCATTTCTACTGCATCGTACTGGATGGCACCACTTGAGCTACGAGAGCTCAAGTCACAGCTATAGGACCTATTGGAGAAGGGCTTTGTGAGGCCCAGTGTGTCCCCGTGGAGAGCCCCCGTGTTGTTTATGAAGAAGGATGGTACCCTGCATCTTTGTGTTGACTACAGATAGTAGAATAGGGTCACCATCAAGAACAAGTATCTGCTGCCGAGGATTGATGACCTTTTTGACCAGTTGCGAGATGCCACAGTGTTCTCCAAGATAGATCTGAGGTCAAGCTACCACCAATTGAGGATATGGGAGACCGATGTCTCCAAGACAACTTTCCGAACCTGGTACAGGCACTATGAGTTCTTGGTTATGCCGTTTGGGCTGACCAACGCCCCCACTGCTTTTATGGATTTGATGAACCGGGTTTTCAGACCATACTTAGATCAGTTTGTGGTGGTATTCATCGACGACGTACTCGTTTACTCGCAAGATCAGGCACAACATGGACAGCATCTACGGATGATTCTGGACACTTTGAGATGATGTAGGATGTATGCCAAGTATAACAAGTGCGAGTTTTGGTTGAAGCAGGTGACTTTCTTGGGCCACGTGGTCTCAGGGGATGGTTTGGCTGTGGATCCAACCAAGGTTGAGGCCATACTCAGGTGGGAGGGGCCACGTACAGTGATAGAGATACGT
The DNA here is from genome assembly GCA_037157565.1 of Thalassia testudinum. NCBI lineage: Eukaryota > Viridiplantae > Streptophyta > Magnoliopsida > Alismatales > Hydrocharitaceae > Thalassia > Thalassia testudinum. The sequence continues at coordinate 83,608,262 of JAZHRO010000077.1, forward strand.
AGCTTTTTGGGACTGGCAAGTTACTATCGGTGGTTTATTAGAGGATTCTCGTAGATTGCACATCCTATGATCCAATTGACTCAGAAGGACGTGCCCTTTGCCTGGACAGATGCATGTGAGTCATGTTTTCAGGAGTTGAAGGAGAGGCTGACTTCAGGTCCTGTGCTCACCATCTCGAATAGCAGTGGCAGTTTTGTGGTGTACACAGATGCTTCGTTGCAGGGGTTAGGGGGTGTGCTCATGCAGTGGGGTCATGTTGTCGCTTACGCTTCGCAGCAACCGAAGCCCCATGAGCATAGCTACCCTACCCATGACTTAGAGCCGGTAGCTGTTGTCTTCGCGCTGAAGACATGGAGGCACTACCTTTACTGTGAGACCTTTGAGATTTTCACAGATCATAAGAGCCTTAGGTACTTGTTTGACCAGAAGGAGCTTAACATGAGACAGAGATGTTGGTTAGAGCTCCTGAAGGACTACGACTGTAGCATCTCCTACCATCCAGGGAAGGCCAATGTGGTGGCGACACCTTGAGCCAAAAGGCACCCACCCACTTGGCCAGTCTACAGGCACAGAGTTGGAGACTCATGGAGGAGTTGGGCAGTTGGTGACTGTGGGAGTTGCAAGGGTATTATGGGGCAGTGATAGTGACATGACAGATGCAACCAGAGTTGATAGACCGCATCATCGCAGGGTAGATGGCAGATCCGCACTTACAGGCATTGCGAGACAGAGTGCTGTCAGGGGACCCAGGAGACTTTTCTTTTACAGACGAGGTGCTACGCATGAGGGTACGCTTGTGCGTTCCTAGGGACGAGGAGTTTTTGAGAGAGCTCTTGACGGAGGCGCATGGGTCCAGGTTCACCATACATCCCGGAAATACAAAGATGTATCATGATCTGAGACACGACTTTTGGTGGAGAGGGATGAAGCGGGATGTGGGTGAGTTCGTGCAGCAGTATTTGGTGTGCCAACAGGTGAAGGTCGAGTACCAAAGACCTGCTGGGCCGTTGCAGCCACTTCCTGTGCCAGGGTGGAAGTGGGAGAGCATCACCATGGACTTAGTGGTGGGCCTACCTGCTACCCAGTGAGGACACGACGCAGTCTGGGTGATAGTGGACAGGTTGATGAAGACAACGTGTTTCCTACCAATTCGAGTCACCTTGGGACCAGCACAGTTGGAAGAAAGGAACATTCGTGATGTGGTATGCCTGCATGAAGTTCCGCGTGAGATTGTATCTAACAGGGATACCCATTTCACTTCCTAGTTTTGGGCTGAGTTTTAGCAGGCTTTAGGGACGCGGTTGAGATTCAGTACCGCGTACCACCCCCAGATGGACGGACAGTCAAAGCGCACCATATAGACGCTTGAATACCTTTTGCTCGCCTGTGTATTGGACTGGAGAGGCTCCTAGGAGGAGCATTTACCCCTGGCAGAGTTGCATATAATAATAGTTATCACCCGAGCATCGGCATGGCACCTTACGAGGCTCTGTACGGACGGAGGTGTACTGCGTCCTTGAGTTGGGTCGAGGTGGGGACCATGTGGGAGGTTGGCCCTAGACTGATCCGGCAGAGTCAGGAGGTGATAGAGCAGATCCACAGATGACTCTGCACTATCAGGAGCAGGCAGAAGAGTTATGCTGACCGGAAATGTAGAGAGGTGCAGTTCGAGGTTGGGGATCACGTCTTTCTTCGCGTTTCGCTCATGAAGGGCCTACAGTGTTTTGGGGTGAAGGAGAAGCTTGCATCGAGGTTTGTGGGGCCTTATGAGGTCCTGGAGCGAGTAGGACCTGTTTTTTACTGGCTTGCCCTTCCTCCCCAGCTTTCTGGAGTGCATGACGTGTTCCACGTGTCCAACCTCAGGAAGTACGTTGCCAATCCCAGTCAAGTTCTGAGCCACGAGAGTGTCGAGATGGGTGACGACCTGACCTACCCCAAGAGACCAGTACAGATACTAGACAGAGTCGTCTGAAGTCTGAGACGGAAACAGGTACCCCTAGTGAAGGTTTTGTGGAGAAGATAGTAGTATGAGGAGGCTACCTGGGAGCCTGAGGCGACGATGCGAGAACGATACTCAGAGCATTTTGAGGGTATGCCTTTTCAGACCTACTTCGGTCCTCTTTAAGTTTGTTATGCAATTTATGTTCCTTTTTCTGCACCCTAGTTAGCTCAAGTTTCAGGGATGAAACTTCCTTTAAGTTCGTTATGATGTAAAGACTCGTCCCACTTTTAGCCTTTTAAGACGTCTGGAGTGTCAGTCAGACGTTTGGAACCTTTCTCGGACGTCTGGAAATTAAAATTTTGTATGCATTCTGCATTCTGCGTGCAGGCGACACGCAGAACTCTCCTTCTCTCTCTCTTTCCTCCTCCCTCCCCCTGCAGAACCCTAACCCTCGGCCTTTATAAAAGGCCACCCTCCCCTCCTCTCCTCTCCACTCCACACACCACCATCTCCACCTTCAGAGCGCGGCAGGAGGAAGTGAGCGAGGGAGCGCGTAAGAGCGAGGAGGAGGACAGTATGTGAGAAGGAGGAGGAGGCCGAGGTCGGGAGCTTCGTGGAAGCTCATTGGAGCTCGCACAGCCACTGCGGTGCGTGCGGAAGGAGGAGGGAGTCCGGAGCATCGTCCTCGACCACCTACAGCAGTTGGAGCTGCGGCGAAGTGAGGAGAATCGCGGAGGAGCGTTAGGAGTGCGGTTTAATACTGGAATTTTTCCAGTATTAGACATCTGGAGTGCAGTCCGGATGACCGGCTGAGCGTCTAGATGTTTGGAGTCAAGACCAGACGACCGAAAGCACCTATATCGCGAAGGTACATTCTCTCCACGGTTACGGCTATGTAGGCCGCACCGTAGAGAAGATTTGTCAATCTAATTTTAGGTGGCTGCTCTGTCGCATACAGGAGCAGCCTTGGGAGGGTGCGCGGAATGCCTTTCCATGCACTTTCGGATGTCTAAACAGCTCACCAGACGACCGGAGGTGCTTTCAGATGACTGGAGGAGTGGTCCGATGTCTGGAACTGCTTTCAGACGATCGCAGGGGAGTCCTGGACATCTGAGGGCACTACAGGAACTTGAGGTGAGACTCTGTAACTTTTAAGATGTCTGGACTTGTTTCCAGACGTTTGATTTTGGTCAGCAGACACGTTTTTGACCCATTTAGGGTCCGATCGGGATCCGTTTTACGTAAACGAAGTATTTGTAGTTTCCTTGTGAGTTTCTCTACGTATTAGAATCCTTTATACACTGTTCTGAATCCTCCTTTGTGATGTGTTCCTTGGTTTAGGGTTTCAACCTACTACGTATTTAGGGCTCGCAGAGGCGCCTGAGTCTGAGATTCAAGCCCCCATTACTCCCGGATTATCTCGTAGAGTGGTCTACCCCTGTTAATTTCATTAAATAAGAATGTATCTGTGAAATTAGCCAATTGGAAACCTAGGGTGTGACATGAACCCTAGGACAGAGAAATGAGTGAACCAATTGTTCTGCATGATTGCATTTGTATACATGAATAAGTTCAATTGTTAGCCATTGCCTGTAAATAAGTATGAGCTTCCTGAGATAACTAAACATTTACCTGTAAAATCATTAGTTGCATGTATTAAATTGTGGAAATACGAGCTGCCTATATATAAACGAGAACTGAATTGTGAATGATGGAATCTGGATCGGAATAATGTGGTGAACATGAGCATAAACTCTACGGGGAGTTAGGAGTATAGCTCCTGTGGTTAGATGGAAAATCTGGAACATGGATGGGATGTGTGCTAGCCCTTGAGTACGTGGTACCAAGGAGCGACGGTCCCCTTTTGTGTAGAGCGGAGCTAGCCGCCCTTGGGTAGGGACCTGGGGTTAGGATTGGCCACTCTACACCGACTTCTGTTAGCCCTCGTGTACATGGTACCGAGGCAAGCTACTAGTGTAGGGAGGGAGCTAGCCACCCCACGGGGCCCGGGGTTTAGCTAGCCACCCTACCTCGACTTGTTAGGCCCTCTAGGCAAACCGAGGTAGTCAGACGAGGGTGCGTAGAATGTGGAGGGGTGAGACCTCTATTTAGCTCTGAGGGGCTAGACTCCTGTTTTTGAGAGGGCTAGGCCTTATATTGTTCCGTGCTGTACTTTGGGCGTACCCGCTAGCGGAAACGACTGACCGCATGTCAGTGCGAGGTAGCTACCCTTGCGCTTATCGCGCATTCCGTAGTCACTGCTACGTCTGACAGTGACCTCGGGGTGGTTGACTGGGTGTAGGACTACTACGGGGGACTCTCCCAGCCAGGAGAGCATCACGTGTACCTTCTACTCTTCGGAAAAGACTGCAATCAAGATTGTTCCCACGAGGACCATGCAAGATCAAGAAAAATATGAAAGTTGACAAAATGGGGTGAGAAGGAATTACCGGTAAAATAAAATAACTAAAAAAAAGATAATTATGCCTGTTACTTTTACTGCTTTAGATAGTATGGTTACCACTCTACTCAGTGTTCGCTGACTCTGTTCTTTTCATAACACTGCTCAGGTCCAGGAGTTGAGCAGTACGAGCTTTCGGCTGCGGAGGGTGCTGGGCCTAGTCGAGCCCAGCCATAGTTTTCTGCACTCTTTGTTGTACCCTTTTTACTACTGTAGTGAGTTTCAGACTTTTAGCTACTATTCTTGTTACTGTTGCTTTCGTTTCCGTTGTCCCTGTGTTGTGGTGGTATGTACTAGAATAACAGCTTTTACTTTCCTTTACTGCTTGTACGTTTTTACTACTTAGTTATATTGCATATGTGAATGTGATTTATTTTCCTGCTTTTTGGTTATTTCTTGTTGGACGACTAGGTCTTGGGATTAGTCGAGGCGAGCCGATCTCAGGTCCTGTAGGGATTCGGGAACCGGGTCGTAACAATAACTCAGTTACATCATGGAGGAGCACCTTAAGGCAGTTATAGAGGCCAACGAAATGGACCTTAAGGGTAGGAATTCCCCCATGTAGAGCATCTGCTGAAGGAAATCCCTGATTAGCGTGACCCAGAGGAGCAGCTGATGCACCCGTAGGTGCACTCTCGTGCGTAAGGGCGTGGCACATAATGGGTTGGGCAACGTGGCATTGTATCTTGAAAGGTGGGGTAAGAGTAGAGCATGAGCCTTAAGGCTCAGTAGGGTATAATATATCGTAAAAGAAAGAAAAAAAAAGAGTATAAAACTTTACTATGATAAATCCTCAAGTATGTAACCTCCATAGGGCATGGTTTCTACTCTACCTCTCTTAACTTAGCGGTTCCTAAATATATATACATACATATTGTAGTACTCAACGAGAACCGAACCCCCTTTTACCCTTCCGAGCTTGAGCAGACGGATTACAAGATCCATCGCCTTGACCCCTACCTCAAGGTCCAATCATGGGTTGGTTCCTATGCATTAAGTATCCACTACTAATGTCTAATGACAGATTCGTATTGTCACCAATAATAGAAAATCATCACCCTATCATTATGGTACTCTCGTTGTGAACCCACAGAGGTTCGCAATGCAAGAAACCTCTCCTTGCACCTCAGAGAGATCTCTCCACGTAGAATCCGCCCTTAGGAAACACCCACAATTCCTTGTAATCGAATATTACCGGGCTGGTGGCTTGCAGCTCTAATTTGCGTGGAGACACTTGACACAAGTGCACTCGACACAAGTGCCATGGGCCACATGGATCATCTAGGGTCCATCTGTTGGACCCACTCTCTCACACATGCATATAAATTGGCGTAAGCTTCGCAAGGCCTGAGGCATCATTTAGCGACATTATACCATTGATTTGCCAAACCCATACGTATAAACAATATAAAATCATGGATGACGAAAGCTTCTTTTAATTTCTCCTTGAGGACTAAAAACAAACTAGCAAATTGATACACACCCATATTCAGTCAAAATTTTAATTCCATAACTACCCTTATTCTTACTACATGTTCAGGTTAGTAGTTGCTAACGAATACTCACAAGAATTTCGCTAATTAGAGTATCTTTAGCGCAAGAGAAATCACCAAAATTATTACCCGATCGTATTTTCAAACCCTTGCTTAGTGAGAAAACATGAAAATGAAAGGAATGAAATGATGTGATTCAAGCTTCAAACCACGAGCAGTGACAGATATGCTCTCTCCTCCCTCTCATGGGCTCGAACTTACACGTGGGTATGAACTTACACCCACGCATAGCCGTGGAACCCTACCATGGGGATCCTAAGTAGATCCGTTTTCGACCTGACTCTTCATATCTTCGGGTTCATCTCGAGAACCTGACTCCCGATTCAGGTACACACCAGTGTTCATATATTTACATGTATATATATATATATATATATACGTGTGCATGCATATGCATATAGATGCATTTATCTTGGACAAATAGCCTATCCAAGATGCATGGACTAACTTATGGTAATACGAATAAACTCCATACATGGTGAGGGAGAGAAAGGGGCTGCCCTACCAGACTCGGTGGCACCCTACAAGGTCTTTGATGACGTGCAATGACCACGAGCCAACGTACGATGACCCGATGCCCCGAGCATCATAGTGCAGAGAAAAAGGATAGATCTCACATCAACCACCCTTCTAGAGAAGGAAGAGAAAAGGGGGAAAAATCCCACACATCCCTAACCAAGGCCTACCTTGCTCGTTGCTCATCCCCTGTCGACACTCGCGCAACCGCTGTAGCTCTCGTGGAGGTGCTAGCAACCATGCTCAAGAGGAGAAAGGAGTCATGTAGAGGTTAAGCAGTAGTTGTTGTTGCCGCCGATCTTGGGGTTCGGAAAGGGTGCAGGAGGAAGCTCTAGCTCCTCCACGTGCGTGCGAACGACAGAGAGACACCGGCAACTCCACTGCACGTCGATGCTGGCATCGTCGATCAAGATGGCTAGCAAGAGAGGTTGAAGATCAGGGGGGCGGGGGGAGGGGGTGCGAGCTCTTGAGAGGCAGTGGAGGAGGAGGTGTTGGGGATCACAAGTGGGTTGTGTGGAAATAGAATGGGGGGTGGTGCTGGGTGATGAGAACCTCATCATGAGCCATAACTAGCTCATTTTGACCCAATACAAAGGATAAAAGCTCCTACATAACTCAAGGAAAGGCTTAACTCAGAGAATTCTGAGTTTAAGGAGAAAACAAGTCATAAGGGGTAAAAATGCAATTTTACCAGTATAATCTGCATACAGGGTAATTCAGGGCCCAAACACAGGTCAAAGCAACTTAATAAGAATAAAAGTGGGATGAAATGATCTAGCAAGGGCTACAGCAATTCCAAGAAACTAAATGATAATCTGTAACCCTAAAACAACCCACTTCAATTCACGAGGTTCGAGGCAAAGTAAAAATAGAATAAACCCTCTAAAATTCATATAAAAATAATCTCTAAGGTTTAGAACCTTCAATTTGGCCTTCAGAACCCATTTTGACCTACATTGAGAACCATGCCCAATTAATAACTTAATTTGGGTTTTTGCATAAATTGACCGGTCAAACAAGGTTTAATATAGAAATGAAATTCACCATCAGATTCCTTAGGTCCTAATTAATCATGTATAAAAACTTGAGCCTAAGAAGAAACCTCCTTGACCGACTTTACACTTTGGTCCTCATATATTTACTTTTTGGCCCTCAACTTTTGAACCGTCGCATTTTGGCCCCTAACTCTCCTTCGTTCTTTGCATTCAGGTCCCCCCTGCAAAACCTGCCAGCACCATGCTCCGGCGACCTTGCGCGGAGCATGGCGCCGCGCAGGGTGAGGGGGAAAGCCTGGCAAGTAAACCGGGGGTGCCCTGCGTCGTCAGCCGTCGCAGGGACACCCCCCTGGTCGCTGTAGCCCAACATACCGGCCGTGCGAACGCACGGATGGTATGGGTTTTCGTCTCCGGCCATCCTCCGGCGAGGGAGACACGTCGTCTCCCTCCGCCTTCCTCCTTGTTTTGATCCCTATAAATACCCCCCGTTGCTCCACCGACCGGGGCAGCTCGGATCTGACGGAGAAAACCCCCAACTTTCCTCTCTTCTCTCTCCGGCAGACGCTCACTAGCTCCGGCGGTTCCTCCCCCTCCTCCTCTTCGCTCTGCCGCATTACCAGCAGCAGAGACTTCCTCCCCTGCTCTTCCCGCGCCACGCCGCACCCAGCTGGCGCCTCTCCAGCTCTCTGCTCGCCGCCGTCCCTTCCCCTGAGCATCTTCTTCTCCGGCGACAGTCGATACTACTGTCGCCCTGCTGCCCCCCCTTCGTCCCTGCAAGTAAGCTAGAACTACTTCCCTTCTTCTCCTCTTTCTTTCCCCGGTTTCAATTTGTTCAATTAAGCCCTCGACCGACCCTGACCATCGTCACCCCCTTCGTCTCCGGCCACCCTCCGGCGAGATGCTCCCATCGCTCCACAGCCTCACACACCTCGCCGACCCTCACCGAACCTCCGCCTCATCACACTGAGCACCCCCCACCCCTCCACTGCCACTCCACACCTCCGTAACGCTCCCCCGAACAAACCCATTCCTCCCGTTGCAGTCCAACCTAGGGCTGCTGCCAGACACCACCTTGCGGCTTGCCGCGCAGCTCCACACCTTCGCCGTGCCACAGCGAAGGTTCCCCAGTGGTTTGATCAGGCCGAGAGGCCATATTCGTGTCCGACAGGTTTTGAGGTTCGACCGCCATTAACGCACATTGAAGCATCTTCTCCCACGCTCCAGGCTTGAGGACTCCAGGTCTCCAGCTGCTGCAGATTACGGGGAATCTTGCGAAGGCAGCCAGTCAGCAACCGACGCAAATCGAAGCCGCAGCTGCAGAAGCTAGGCCGCGGTCTCCCAGCAGGCGCACGCGAGGAGAGGCCTCCGTTTAGTCCCACATCGGTAAGCCTCACAACCTTTTCACCGTTTAAATTGATTTTGTGCATTAGCCTTACTGCCTCAGCACACGGGGTGAGGTCCCCTTCACCCGCCCGGTTACCCGGTCTCGTCCGCGCTCACGCCCCGCGGACCTGACCCGACCCGACTTAGACTGACCTGCACTCCTCGCCCACCACGCACGCCGGTGGGCCTGGACCCGGACCTGACCCGTACCCGACTACCCGGTAGCTCTGGGAGAGCTTTCCCAAGAGTGGTTTCAGAGAGAGAGAGACGCGGGGGGGGAGAGGGTAGAATAGGTTTTGTCCTCTGACGTGAGCTCTGAAGTGTGCAGGCACAGGTGAAGAAGAAGGACCGCGGAAGAAGAAGGAAGCTGAGGGAGACACTGTAGCAACAGGCAGTTTAAGTCGTCTGATTTGGAAATCAGACGACGTCCTGAAGGGAAAAGAAGAAAGAAGGAGGGGCGACGTCCTGACTGGAAAAAGAAAAGAAGAAGAAAAAAAAGGAGATCTGAAGAACAACAGAAGAAGGCGAGGCAGAGGAGAACACAAAAGAACAAGGGAAGAACTGAAAGAAGAAAAACAAAGAAGAAAGAAGAAGATCTGAAGAAAGACAGAAAAAGGAAGAGCAGGAACAGCTGGAAGAAGAAGAAGAGCATCACCACTGCAGAAGAAGAACATCACCTCTGCAGACAAAGAAGAAGAAGATCTGAGACGAGGAGAAACAAAGAGAAAAGAAGACAACAAATTCTTTCTCTCTCTTTCTTTATTTTTGTAAAAGAAACATGTATATCTCTAGAATACAACTTGCTCCCTGAGTTCGACCTCGGGAACTCTTTTCCGAGTAAAAAAATTTTATATATTTGAAATGATGGCAACAACTGGCTATACTACGACGCTATAACAATAAAACCCAGTTGTCACTAAAAACGAGGAGCCACCATTTTTGGCGCCGTTGCCGGGGAGCAACGGCTATTCTAGAGGTAAACATTCCTGTTTCTTTTTAAAAATCTCCTCTCTTTTGTGCATAAAACTACAGGAAATCAAGAAGACAAGCAACCGCACAACAACCACTCCGAGGACAGGTAAATTTTTCCTCTCGCTATTAACCCCTAAACTCTAAAGAGGAAGAAAAGAAAAGAACAAGCAATATAGGGCTAACCTGTCTTCCATACTTAGTAACCATAAAAGTTGCATGTTTTCAACTCATTAGTCCTGCACACTATTAAGGGTATTTAAGGGCTAACACATTCTTGCTTGAGCCCTAATTACCCAACAATGAACTAACTGGACCAAGTAGAGCCAACATAAGATTCAACATTAGGGTTTTAGAGACACACTACTTAAATCAAGAATGGAGAAAAACCCAATGAAGTGTGCCCAAACCCTTGTCTGAAAATACCTATTCAAAGAAAACCTAAAACAATTGGCTCTCTAAACACTTGAACCCTAAAAGACAAGACCCAAAAAGCTCTCAAAGGAACAAGAGGTAAAGTTGACTCCTTGGGTCAACCAACCTTAAAATTAGGTCACTTTCTCACTCAAAATACCTAAGAGTTCAAGTGAAATCTTAAGCACCCTGATCTTAAAATAAAAAATGGTAGACTTAAGAGGTCAAGATCCCCATTCTGGTCTACCTGGAATCTCAGTGACAAGAGAGGTCGGGTGGGGGAAACCCTGTAACCCGTGGGGACGCTCTACCGTGTAGGGGTCTTCGTGGGACTCTCCCTCTCTGGCTGCCCAGGTAATTCTCAGGTGGACGATCTTTCTGATCAAGGGGTCCATCTGCCCCGAACCTCTATAGTCACCCAACAATTTTTGGGTGTCTTGATTGGGTCCAGCACCTGGTTATCTCATCCAGCCCTTCAGTATTTTTCAGGAGGTCTTTGAAACCTCCTATAGAAATTCACTCTCCCCGAGGCTAAGCCTCGGCTCCTTTGTTTTTGCAGAAATCATTCACATAGCCCCTCTTTCCTCTGATTCTGAACAAAATCCCCTTCTTCCATCTTGATTCAAACTTTGGTTCTATATCTTGATTCCACCACCTGATCCAATTATGCAGCCTAATTACCTAGCAAGACTACCATTCAAAAAACCTGAATATCTGAGATCCATGAAAGATAAGATGATTGAGGATGCCCTTGAAACCTATGAAATCAAACCCTCAACACCAGTAGAAAACATTCAGGTTGATGTCCCAACAACCACAGCTTTCATTATAAACTGTGCCCAAATTCTATTGACTGAAATTTCAAAAGGATCAACCCGAGATATGCTCATGACAGGATACATTGAGATGGAAAAATTACACCAATCTGAATACCTTCAATGCTTGACAAATCCTGTACTTTGGGAACAACACCAAGATGCCCTTATGAAACGGGTAGAAATGATGAAATCAGTAGAACAAATTATCAACCAGAAATACCCGTATATACCAGAAACAGAGGATGAACCATCTTGGAACAGTATTAAGGAACAATCCAGTTTCCCAGATCTCGGGATTGAGGCACAAAGTGGTTATAAAATCCCAACCCAGATAGAAGACAATGTTGAATTAGGGTGGGATATTGCAGGAGAACACAATGATGAACCAAACTTAGACCATGAATTGCCAAGCCTAGAATTTCAAAACTCCTGCAATAATGAGATCAGAACTGAACCTTCTGAGGGTATAAATTCCGCCCCTTATTTTGATAAGGTGGCCCTCGAAGGTTATTCGGACTTAGGTTCTAATAATTCTACCCACATCCTAAGCCTAGAACCTAGATCTGAAACTTATTGGGAAGATTATGAGGCCCCTTATGAGAAAGATCAAATTTTTACAGAATATGATTCTGGGCCTTTATTTGATGAATATCCCTCTCCAACATCTTCAGAAAATCTGATCGATTTTCCAGAGAACATGCCAATTTATGATACAGAGACTGAGGAGTTGGACGAGTTGGATTTTAATTGGGTCTATCCTACCAGCTTGGAGCTTGAGCCTAGACAGAATACCTTTTCGAGCCCAGAATTGACATATAGGCTAGACCCCAATCAGGCTGCTGATTCCACATTTGATGATTTTTGCTGTGGTGGAATTCATGATCATGAATCTCATTTTCGCCAACTCTCCGACAATTTCAAATCTGACTATAATTGCGGAGAGATTCCCCTTCCTGAGCACGCCAGGCCTATCTACGACCTCAGTTCTCATGACTCTAACTCCGACTCTGAGGTCCTGATTCCCGAGATCACCGATAACACAGAATCATTCCTTTTCGATCCTCAGGAACCAAAAACAGAAAATGCCAAGAGTGATTGCAACCAAGAATCCAAATTTTTTCTCGAATCCGATTCCTTTCATCCTACAAACACTCTTCCGGCATTTGATAGTTACCCAGAGGACTCTCTACAGAAAACCACCTATCATCTGTTTCTAGAAGAGCCCTCGTACACAATGGCCACCTCGTCCGCACACACAGAACGGATCAAAACCTCTCCCAAACCCCGACCCGCAACCGGACTCAATTTCTATTCAGATTCACCTCTCACCGAGCCGATTGCATTTCCACATCGGGTTTCGAACATTGATCAGACTACATACCATGCTCTATCATTCTCTGATCACCCCTGTAGGGTTTCCGTGTCATTCATTGATTATTCTACGGGTCCCTACTCTGACCAGGCTGATTCGACTCAGCCAAACCCTGCGTTTACACTTCCACATCCATCTGAGCTTCATAGTTTATGGTGGGCTCCACACCTTTTTATCCACATCTATCAACCCACCAGATTGATTGGGTTTGGGCTACATCATCAGCCTGTTGATCTAAACAAGCACCTGGTCGGACCAACCCCAGGCTCTTAATCAAGGTGCTTGTCTTACAAAACTCCGCTGATTTGACCATCCCCTCTCCATCGCATTTCCCGCTTGGCTGAAGGCATCAAGTTTAGCGCTCAACGGGAGGCAGCCCGTCATTCTCTTTGAAAACCTGAAACTTGTTCTGACAGCTTTTTGCACTTGAAGTTCACACCTTAGGACAGCCGACTCCACCTCAGGTGCTTGCATCTGAGATTAGAAATCGTTCGCAACAGTCATCCCGACCCATTCACTCATCAAAACAGCTATCCTAATGTATGAACTTAGTTGAATAAAAACCCCTAGGTTACAATGAGGACATTGTAAATCTTAGGCATGGGGGGGTATGAAAGTGCAAAAACTTGTAAGAAAAGGTTTTCAAACAAAAAAATTCACATATGCCAAAAATACCATAAAAATTAAAAATTTTTTCGAAAAGGAATAAGAGGAAAAGAGGAGAAGGAAATTTTGTGAAGGAGAAGGAGAAAAGAAACAAAATGAAAAAGGAGCACAAAATTATGAAAAAAAAGGTGATAGTCATTAGTAAGGAACTAAGGAATTAACCTAAGTTCTAGACCTCATTCAAGAAAATAACTGAAAAGTGCACAATGAGATTAGTAAGAATGCAAACCTTAGCCATTCTTGAATAGACTCGTAGTACCCATTAAGATCTGGACACTCCTCAAGAGGTTGAGGAAAATGAAAAGCTGAAGTATTAGGTCTAAGGCTTAGGGAGTATTTGGCCTCGTTAACTAATTTTTGGTTTACGGGACTCAGTAAGCTAAGCACCCTAACCTCACACACAGCCTGGTTCAGTAAGCGTAAAAATCAGAATCACGCAGAAGCGTCGCAAAATTCTGAAAAGAACACCTAGAATAGGAGCGGACGATCAACACAAGTTGATTTGGACGAGTTCCCAGCGCGGAGAGGCGGGAAATCCCCTCGAAGATGCGTAACAAAATATCATCTCCTCGGTGCTTGTCTCTTAGGATATTTACATATCCTACTGGGGGCTTGTAAGCACTCTGCTGGTTCAGATTCCATGGATGGCATTATCTCGAAGTGTCAATTGCCAGGGTCTGGATTCGGCCACGGAACACCATGGATGGGATTATCTCGAAATCTCAATAGCCAGGGTTCCGGGGGTTGCCATGGGCGGTGCTATCTCGAAGCATCGATCGCCAGGAACCCTTGAGGATTGATGATGGGAGCAAGGAATCTGATACAGACCATGTTGAAAAGCCAATCCTAGGCTAGAATTAAAAAGAAAAAGAGAGAGAAAACTCTCCAAACAGAAAAACTTTCTATCTCTCTCTTACAAAACGCACTGCGAACTGAGCCAGGGCTAAAATCATTTCAAGCACGGGTGCTTTAACCACAAAGTCCAATAAACCTTAGGTTAGTTCTTGTGGACCTTAAAAACCTTTGCTAAAGACTGAGGCTAAGGCTAGACAGATTTGAATCTTGATTGGTACTAGAGTACCTTTTAGGCCTATGGTCAGCATTCTAACCTAATCTATGCTCAAATAAAAAAGGCACTTATCTAAAACTATTAAAAACTTCATGGTCTAGAACAAGGGTTGAAACCTTAAGTTTTTGCTAAGGGATTAGCAAAAGCTAGGCATGGGGGTATGATGAGAACCTCATCATGAGCCATAACTAGCTCATTTTGACCCAATACAAAGGATAAAAGCTCCTACATAACTCAAGGAAAGGCTTAACTCAGAGAATTCTGAGTTTAAGGAGAAAACAAGTCATAAGGGGTAAAAATGCAATTTTACTAGTATAATCTGCATACAGGGTAATTCAGGGCCTAAACATAGGTCAAAGTAACTTAATAAGAATAAAAGTGGGATGAAATGATCTAGCAAGGGCTACAGCAATTCCAAGAAACTAAATGATAATCTGTAACCCTAAAACAACCCACTTCAATTCACGAGGTTCGAGGCAAAGTAAAAATAGAATAAACCTTCTAAAATTCATAGAAAAATAATCTCTAGGGTTTAGAACCTTCAATTTGGCCTTCAGAACCCATTTTGACCTACATTGAGAACCATGCCCAATTAATAACTTAATTTGGGTTTTCGCATAAATTGACCGGTCAAACAAGGTTTAATATAGAAATGAAATTCACCATCAGATTCCTTAGGTCCTAATTAATCATGTATAAAAACTTGAGCCTAAGAAGAAACCTCCTTGACCGACTTTACACTTTGGTCCTCATATATTTACTTTTTGGCCCTCAACTTTTGAACTGTCGCATTTTGGCCCCTAACTCTCCTTCGTTCTTTGCATTCAGGTCCCCCCTGCAAAACCTGCCAGCACCATGCTCCGGCGACCTTGCGCGGAGCATGGCGCCGCGCAGGGTGAGGGGGAAAGCCTGGCAAGTAAACCGGGGGTACCCTGCGTCGTCAGCCGTCGCAGGGACACCCCCTGGTCGCTGTAGCCCAACATACCGGCCGTGCGAACGCACGGACGGTATGGGTTTTCGTCTCCGGCCATCCTCCGGCGAGAGAGACACGTCGTCTCCCTCCGCCTTCCTCCTTGTTTTGATCCCTATAAATACCCCCCGTTGCTCCACCGACCGGGGCAGCTCGGATCTGACGGAGAAAACCCCCAATTTTCCTCTCTTCTCTCTCCGGCAGACGCTCACCAGCTCCGGCGGTTCCTCCCCCTCCTCCTCTTCGCTCTGCCGCATTACCAGCAGCAGAGACTTCCTCCCCTACTCTTCCCGCGCCACGCCGCACCCAGCTGGCGCCTCTCCGGCTCTCTGCTCGCCGCCGTCCCTTCCCCTGAGCATCTTCTTCTCCGGCGACAGTCGATACGACTGTCGCCCTGCTGCCCCCCCTTCGTCCCTGCAAGTAAGCTAGAACTACTTCCCTTCTCCTCTTTCTTTCCCCGGTTTCAATTTGTTCAATTAAGCCCTCGACCAACCCTGACCATCGTCACCCCCTTCGTCTCCGGCCACCCTCCGGCGAGATGCTCCCATCGCTCCACAGCCTCACACACCTCGCCGACCCTCACCGAACCTCCGCTTCATCACACTGAGCACCCCCCACCCCTCCACTGCCACTCCACACCTCCGTAACACTCCCCCGAACAAACCCATTCCTCCGGTTGCAGTCCAACCTAGGGCTGCCGCCAGACACCACCTTGCGGCTTGCCGCGCAGCTCCACACCTTCGCCGTGCCACGGCGAAGGTTCCCCAGTGGTTTGATCAGGCCGAGAGGCCATATTCGTGTCCGACAGGTTTTGAGGTTCGACCGCCATTAACGCACATTGAAGCAGCTTCTCCCGCGCTCCAGGCTTGAGGACTCCAGGTCTCCAGCTGCTGCGGATTACGGGGAATCTTGCGAAGGCAGCCAGTCAGCAACCGACGCAAATTGAAGCCGCAGCTGCAGAAGCTAGGCCGCGGTCTCCCAGCAGGCGCACGCGAGGAGAGGCCTCCGTTTAGTCCCACATCGGTAAGCCTCACAACCTTTTCACCGTTTAAATTGATTTTGTGCATTAGCCTTACTGCCTCAGCACACGGGGTGAGGTCCCCTTCACCCGCCCGGTTACCCGGTCTCGTCCGCGCTCACGCCCCGCGGACCTGACCCGACCCGACTTAGACTGACCTGCACTCCTCGCCCACCACGCACGCCGGTGGGCCTGGACCCGGACCTGACCCGTACCCGACTACCCGGCAGCTCTGGGAGAGCTTTCCCAAGAGTGGTTTCAGAGAGAGAGAGACGCGGGGGGGGAGAGGGTAGAATAGGTTTTGTCCTCTGACGTGAGCTCTGAAGTGTGCAGGCACAGGTGAAGAAGAAGGACCGCGGAAGAAGAAGGAAGCTGAGGGAGACACTGTAGCAACAGGCAGTTTAAGTCGTCTGATTTGGAAATTAGACGACGTCCTGAAGGGAAAAGAAGAAAGAAGGAGGGGCGACGTCCTGACTGGAAAAAGAAAAGAAGAAAAAAAAAAAGGAGATCTGAAGAACAACAGAAGAAGGCGAGGCAGAGGAGAACACAAAAGAACAAGGGAAGAACTGAAAGAAGAAAAACAAAGAAGAAAGAAGAATATCTGAAGAAAGACAGAAAAAGGAAGAGCAGGAACAGCTGGAAGAAGAAGAAGAGCATCACCACTGCAGAAGAAGAACATCACCTCTGCAGACAAAGAAGAAGAAGATCTGAGACGAGGAGAAACAAAGAGAAAAGAAGACAACAAATTCTTTCTCTCTCTTTCTTTATTTTTGTAAAAGAAACATGTATATCTCTAGAATACAACTTGCTCCCTGAGTTCGACCTCGGGAACTCTTTTCCGAGTAAAAAAATTTTATATATTTGAAATGATGGCAACAACTGGCTATACTACGACGCTATAACAATAAAACCCAGTTGTCACTAAAAACGAGGAGCCACCACTGGGGAAAGATGAGGATCAAGAGGGGGATTCACGGGGGTGATGGGGAAAAAAGTATGGACCGCAGGGGGGTTCATAGGTCTTCCCCCTCCCGTATAGTTCCCCCCCACCCCCTTTTTTTTCTACGGAAAGAAACGGCCTTAACATCCTTCCCTTGTAGAAGTGATTTCAACCTCAAAATGGATGGGCCTTATCAAATGAATAGATGAGGGTACCTTATCCTTACATTCTCATTGACCTCTCAAGTCGCTTCCTCGAACGTTGGATTCCTCCACAACACCTTTACTAAAGTTACTATCTTGTTTTGTAGCTTCTTCTCGGATTGATCCAAGATCTATACTAGTTGCTCTTCAAAGGTTAGGTTGGGATCCAACTATAGTCCATAGCAAACCATGTGATGTTCATTGGGAACATAACGATGAAGGTTGGAAACATGGAATACATCATGCATTTCTAACAACTATGGGGGTAGGGCAACCCAATAGACCACGGGTCCTACCCCTTCGAGCACCTCAAAAGGCTCCACAAATATGGGTTTAAGCATTCCCATAACTCCGAATCAATGGATGCCTTTCATTGGGGACACTCGAATAAAAACTCTCCCCCTCCCCAAAGCACACGTCACACCAATGGCGATCATTGTAGCTCTTCTACCTACTCTGGGCGTTGAGCAATCTTTGGTGCACCAACACTATTTTATTTATGGTTTGTTGGATTAATTCGATCCCTTGAAGAAATTTCTCACCTGACTCTACCCAACATGGGGGAGAAAAACACTTCCTCCCGTACAAAGCTTTGAATAGAGTCATATCAATACTAGAGTGGTAGCTATTATTATAAATGAACTCCACTAGTGGTAAATGCTCATCCCGAGAACCCTTCCATTCCAGGGTGCAAGATCTCAATTGATCCTCAAGTGCCTGTGTGGTGCATTCCGATTGGCCATCGGATTGGGGATGATGGGTGATACTAAAATTTAATTTAGTCCTTAGTGTTGTCTGGAAGCTGCCTCAGAAGTGTGAAGTAAAACGAGTATCTCGGTTTGACATGATGTCCTTGGGTACTCCGTGGAGTCTGATTACCTCTCGGATGTACATATCAGCTAGTTGGAAAGGCTTTGATGTGATGCAAATAACTAGGAATTGAGTCGATTTTGTCAGTCGATCTACTATGACCCAAATGGCATCATTCGCTCTTGGAGTGTGTGGCAATCCAGCCACAAAGTCCATGGACACACTTTCCCATTTCCACACAGGCACTGGAAGGGGTTGAAGTAGCCCGGCAGGATTTCGATGTTCTTTCTTCATTTTCTGGCACACGAAACACTTGCTGACAAATTTAGCAATAACTCTCTTCATCCCTTTTCACCAATATTTGTTCTTTAAGTCCTTGTACATTTTGGTGCTCCCAAGATGGATGGTGAGTCTCTTATTATGGGCTTCTGACAACAGTTGCCTTTTAATGTCCTCGTTTCAGGGTACACATGTCGGCCTTGGAATCGTAGAACATCACCTTGCAAAGTGAAATCAGCGGTCCTCCCCTCCAATGCCTTAACTTGAATCCTCTGAAGCTTGGGGCTACTATATTGTGAATGGATTATGTTGTTTATCAATTTAGGCGGGGCCTATCTTGACACTGTCAGAGCATTCAACCTGCCTGCCCCCCAAGTTGGCTTCTAGTTGCTAACTTCTTTTAGCCATTCCCACTCTACCATTTGCAATCGAGCTAGGAGCAGTGGAGGGTTACAGCTAAGGGCATCGGCTACCACATTTCCCTTACCCGAATGATAAAGGATCTAGCAATCATAATCCTTTAACAAATCCATCCATCGATGCTGCCTCATGTTCAATTCCTTCTAAGAGAATATATGCTTTAGACTTCTATGATTGGTAAAAATTTCAAATGTTTCACCATACAAATAGTGGCACCATATCCTAAGCGTTAGTGGCACAAGAAGGGGGGGTTGAATTGTGAAATAATATTCAGTAAAAAATTCACAAACAATCATAACAGCACGCAAGTATGTAGAGAGGAAACCCTCGCGGAAAAATCCTCTACCTAGATCTCCCAATCTAGGATTTTGCCCCTACTTCAATGGGAATCACTAAACCACACCACTAATCCGACGGTGGTGTTCCTCAAAACAATACCCCTCTCCTAGACAACCCTTAAGGAGAGTTTAGCCCCTCTACTAGGAGGAAATGGAAAACCCATAGCTCGGGCACCCAAATAAACTAACAAAAAGAAATAATGTAAACAATCCTAAGAGCCTTGAAAGATATGAAATAGAAAGTAGGCTAAGATACTCCCTTTGCAAACCTATGTGATGCAAAAAATTAGAGTAGGAGTGATGTTGCTCACAAGAATCTCTAAGAACAAAAGAGCACAATAGAGCACAATAGCTTTAGAAAGCATAGAATAGGATAATAGAAAGTATTTAGCACTAGAATATTTCTTTTCTCTATGTGTGTGCTTAAAGCAACCCTTGGTGGGTATATATAGGTGTAGGAGGTCAGATTTGAGCCTAGGTAGTCGTTGGGATTTGAATTGGAATGAAACAAATTAAGGTAGAATGGCTACAAAGTAATTACTCAAAGTCTGACTGGATAACACATCTGAAAAGGCAAGATAGACATCTGAAGGAGTGATAAATGCTAGTTTATCATCATTCTTATGCATTAAAACAAACCTAGCTCTTAGAATTTTGCTCTGCAAATGGGTTTTTTGGGTTGCATTTAAGCATTAATTAGGTTAGGCATGCATTGCACTTTTTGTTGTCTTTTTAATATGTTTTTGTGAGTGTTAGTAGTGACGGGTTTTTTCAACCGTGCCTAATCTTTGTTTGTTTTAGTGCTTATTATAATAATGTTGTTATAGTGTAAAATAAGATAGCTACGGTTGTTGTTACTATTAAAATTTACTCGGAAATAGTTTGGTTTCCCGAGGTCGAACTCAGGGAGCTACTAGAATTCTAGAAGTACAGAGTTTTCTTTATTAAAAAAATAAGAGAGAGAGGGAGAGATAGATTTCGATTTTTGGCTTCTTCTTCTCTTCTTTCTCTCTTTGCTTGTCTTCTTCTTCTCTTCTTTGGCTTTTCTTCAGCTGCAGTGTCTCTACGGGTCTTCTTCTTCCTGTTGCCTTCAATTCTTCTTCTGCTTGTCTTCTATTTCTTTTCTTCTTCAGTTCTTCTTCTTTCTCTTTTCCTGCACGAAGTCTTCTTCTGCTTCTTTCTTCCTTCTTCGCTTTTCTTTCTCTTCAGTTGCGGAGCCTTCTCTTTTCTTCTTCCTCCTCTCTGCTTTATCTCCTCTGAAGCTTCATCCGTCGTCTGATACCGCAGTCAGACGACTTAAACGGCGGTCTACTATAGTGCTTCCTTTTCTTCGTTCACTGCTTCTTCTTCTCTTCTTTGGAGAGCCTTCCTCTTCCTCAGCTTCTTTTCTTCTTTGGTCTCCTGCCTTGCTCAGCTGCAAGGCTTCTTCAGGGTTTGTTCTTCTTCTGCTCCTCTTCTTCTCCTTCCTGCGGCTAAGTGTTGAGTCTGCCTCCTTCGCGCCCTGTTCCTGCACAGAGCACAGCAAAACCTAGCCCTTCCCTGTACCCGCTCGTCTCTCTCTCTCTCTGTAAACCGCTCACAGGAAGCTCTCCCAGAGCCGGGTTAACGGGTCGGGTTGCATAACCGGGACCAGGTGCACCGGCGTGGGTGGTGTGCGAGGAGTGCAGGGTAGTGTCGGGTCGGATCCGCCAGGTCCATGAGATGAATCTGCGGATGAGGCGGGTGATGGGCGAGGGACCTCACCCTAGGTGCGTTCGGAGGCAACCAGCTGTATACACAAAAACAATTTAAAGTGGTGCGACGATTTGAAGACTCACGATGTGGGACTAAACTTTGTCCCTTCTCGCGCGTGCCTGCAAGAAGGACGCGACCTCGCCTCAGCAGTTGCGTCCTCATTTCCCTTCGCAAACCAGCTGCCTGCCTTCACCCGAGTCTCCCTAATTCGCCTCAGCTGAAGTCCTAACGCTTCGAGGCCTGGAGCTCGCTTGGAAGCTCCTTGCGTCATCGCCAATGGTGGTCGGGGCTGAAAGTCTGTCTAACAGAAATAAGGCGTCTCGGCCTAATCAGACCACAGGGAAACCTTTGCCGTGGCACAACGAAGGTAGTGCGGGGTGCAGCAGGTCGCGGGGTGGTGTATGGCGATAGCCCTAGGTCAGACTGCAACTAGAAAAGTGGGTTTTATCGGGGGTGTGCTGTGGAGGTGTGGAGTGGCAGTGGAGGGGCGGAGGGTGTTTGGTGAAGTGAGGCGAAGCTTTTGGGACAGTTGGCGAGTTGTATGGGGTTGTGGGATGATGGGGATGACTCGCCGAAGAGTGACCGGAGGTGGGGAAGATGAGGGTGGTCAGGCGTGGTCGTAGGGCGATCAAGCAAATTAAGTTGGGGAAAAGAAAGAGGGGAGGAAGGGAAGTAACTGTAACCTACCTACAGGGACGAAGGGGGGCCAGAGCAGCTGGCAGCCGTACCGACTGTCGCCGGAGAAGAAACACCCAGAGAGAGAGAGCGGCGACGAGGAAGAGGGCAAGGAGGTGCACGCTTGGTGCGACGCGACGCAGGGAGATCAGGTGAAGGTGGCTCTACTGCTGGTATTGCAGCAGAGCGACGAGAAGGAGGAGGAGGAGCCGCCAGAGCTGGTGGGTTCCTGTTGGAGTGGAGAGAGAGAGGAAGGGTTGAGGGATTCTCCGTCAAGACCGAGCTGGGAGAAACGGCTGGTGACGTTGGTCTTTATAAAGGCGGTGGCGGAAGGGCGGATGCAAGCTGGTGACGTGCGTCCCTCGCTAGAGTATGGTTGGATACGAGACCCATACCTTCCACATGTTCGCACGGAAGGTGTGGGCGTCGTCAGGTGGCATGGCCGAGTCCCTGCGATAGCAGACATCGTAGGGAACTCCGCGTTCTCTTTGCAGGACGCCCCCCTTACCCTACGCGGCACCATGCTTCGCGCAAAGTTGCCGGAGCATGGTGCTGTGCAGAGTCTTGCAGGAGGGATCAAAATGCAAAGAATGAAGAGGAAATTAGGGGCCAAAATGCAAGGGTTTCGAAAGTTGAGGGTCAAAAAGTAAATGATGAGGACCAAATTGCAAAATCGATCAAGGAGTCTCTTCTTAGGCTCAATTTTTTATACATGACTAAGTTTGACCTAAGGATTTTAATGGTGAATTTTGTTTCTAGGTCTGACCATGTTTGACTGGCCAATTTACGTAAAAACCTAAATTAAATCATTAATTGGGCATGGTTCTCAATGTAGGTCAAAATGGATTTCTAAGGCCAAATTGAAGGTTCTAAACCCTAGAGATTATTTTTATATGAATTTTAGAGGATTTAGTTGATTTTTACCCTACCTCGAACCACGTGAATTGAAGTGGGTTTATTTTAAGGTTACAAAATGTCATTTAATTCCCTGGAGTTGTTGTAGCCCTTGTTGAATCAGATCATCCCACTTTCCTTCTTATTAGGTTAGTTTGACCTGTGTTTGGACCCTGAGTTACCCTGTTTGCAGATTGTGTTGGTGAAATTTCATTTCTACCCCTTATGACTTATTTTCTTCATAAACTCAGAATTCTCTAAGTTAAGCCTTTCTTTGAGTTATGTAGGAGCTTTTTCTTGCATACCTAGGTTAGATTGTGCTAATTAGGGTTCATGATGAGGTTCTCATCATACCCCCATGCCTAGCTTTTGCTAGTCCCTTAGCAAAAACTTAAGGTTTCAACCTTTGTTCTAGACCATGAAGTTTTCATTTGAACCTAGATTAGGTCAGAATGCTGACCATAGGCCTAAATGGTACTCTAGTACCAACCAAGATCCAGATCTGTCTAGCCTCAGCCTCAGTCCTTAGTAAAGGTTTTTAAGGCCCACAAGAACTAACCTAAGGTTTATTGGACTTTGTGGTTAAAGCACCCGTGCTTGAAATGCTTTTAGCCCTGGCTCAGTTCGTAGTGCGTTTTATAAGAGAGAGAGATAGAAGATTTTTCTATTTGGAGAGTTTTCTCTCTCTTTTTCTTTTTAATTCTAGCTTAGGATTGACTTTTCAACACGGTCTGTATTAGATTCGTTGTTCCCATCATCAATCCTCAAGGGTTCCTGGCAATCGATGCTTCGAGATAGCACCGCCCATGGCAACCCCCGGAACCCTGGCTATTGAGATTTCGAGATAATCCCATCCATGGTGTTCCGTGGCCGAATCCAGACCCTGGCAATTGACACTTCGCGATAATGCCATCCATGGAATCTGAACCAGCAGAATGCTTACATGCCCCCAGTAGGATATGTAAATATCCTAAGAGACAAGCACCGAGGAGATGATATTTTGTTACGCATCTTCGAGGGGAATTTCCCACCTCTCCGCGCTGGGAACTCGTCCAAATCAACTTGTGTTGATCGGCCGCTCCTACTCTAGGTGTTCTTTTCAGAATTTTGCGACGCTTCTGCGTGATTTTGATTTTTACGCTTATTGAACCAGGCTGTGTGTGAGGTTAGGGTACTTAGGTTACTGAGTCCTGTAAACCAAAAGTTAGTTAATGAGGCCAAATACTCCCTAAGCCTTGGACCTAATACTTAAGCTTTTCATTTTCCTCAACCTCTTGAGGAGTGTCCAGATCTTAATGGGTACTAAGAGTCTATCCAAGAATGCCTAAGGTTTGCGTTCTTACTAATCTCACCATGCACTTTTCATTTCTTTTCTTGAATGAGGTCTAGAACTTAGGTCAATTCCTTAGTTTCTTACTAATGACTATTACTCTTTTCTCATATTTTTGTGCTCCTTTTTTATTTTGTTTCCTTTCCTTCTCTCACAAAATTTCCTTTCTCCTCTTATTCTCTTATTATTTTTTGAATTTTTTTTTTAATTTTTATGGTGTTTTTGGCATATGTGAATTTTTTTGTTTAAAACCTTTTCTTACAAGTTTTGCACTTTTATACCCCCCCATGTCTAAGGTTTACAATGTCCTCATTGTGACTTAGGGGGTTTTTATTCAGCTTAGTTCATTCCTTAGGATAGGTATTTTGGTGAGTGAATGGGTCGGGGTGATTGTTGCGGACGATTTCTAATCCTAGATGCAAGCATCTGAGGTGGAGTCGGCTGTCTTAAAGGGTGAACCTTAAGTGCACAAAGGTGTCAAAAAGGTTTTAGGTTTTCAAGGAAAATGACGGGATGCCTCCCGTTAAGCGCTAAGTTTGGCTGGGCGCAATAAGCTTAAGGGGAATGGAGGATATAAGATGATTCAGCCAAATCAGTAGAAGTTACATCAATGAACGGCTTGAGTCTCTGACCGTTCACGATGAAAGGTTCGGAATCGTGGCTGAGCGGACTGATTTCAATGGCTCCATTTCCAAAAACCTGTCGGACCAAGTATGGTCCGACCCACTTGGATCGCAACTTTCCAGGGAAAAGTTTGAGTCGGGCATCAAAGAGTAGGACCTTCTGACCAGGATGAAAGATCTTTCTCAAGATATGCCTGTCATGGAAGGCTTTAACCTGCTCCTTGTAGATTTGCGAGTTCTCATACGTGTCTAGGCATAATTCATCGATCTCGTTGATTTGAAGCTTTCTGTGGGTTCCAGCCTTCGAAAGATCTAGATTACAGTTTCGTACTGCCCAATAGGCTTTATGCTCTAGTTCGACGGGAAGGTGACATGCCTTCCCATACACCAGTCTAAAGGGAGACATGCCTAATTGGGTTTTGTGGGCGATCCTATAGGCCCACAAGGCTTCCGGAAGTCAGGACGACCAGTCCTTCCTGTCAGGTCGAACAGTGACCTGCAGGATTTTCTTGATCTCCCGATTTGATAGCTCAACTAGACCATTAGTATGGGGGTGATAAGGAGTAGAGATTCGGTGAGACACCCCGTACTTGGTCATTAGTAACCTAAACTGAGCATTTGTGAAATGGGTCCCCCCATCTGAGATTATAGTACGAGGAATCTCGAACCTTGAGAAAATGTTTTGATGAATGAATTTGAGAACGATTTTGTGATTGTAGGTTCAGGTCGGTATGGTTTCGATCCATTTGGACACGTAGTCCACAGCCAACAGAATGTATTCAAAACCATTCGAAATAGGAAAGGGGCCCATAAAATCAATCCCCCAAACATCAAAAATTTCGCATACGAGAATCGACTGCAAAGGCATCATGTCGCGATGGCTCATGTTGCCCAAAGTTTGGCAACGACTGCATGCCTTGCAGTGACTGTATGCGTCTTTGAACAGTGTGGGCCAGTAAAAGCCACACTGGAGGACTTTTGATGCGATTTTATGCCCAGAGAAATGGCCACCGCATGCCTGGTCATGGTAGAAAGAGAGAATATTATTGACTTCCTCTTTCGGAACACATCTCCGGATGATTTGATCAGCACCTATGTGGAAGAGGTACGGGTCTTCCCAAATGTAATACTTGGCATCAGAGCGCAATTTGTCTTTCTTGGCTTTCGGCCAATCAGACGGGATCTGATGAGATGCCAAGTAGTTTACTATATCAGCAAACCATGGAAGGCTAGTACCAATAATCAGCAGGTGCTCATCAGGAAAATGTTCCGTGATGGGTCCGGAAGGGTTGATAATCTCAGAAGGAAGGCAGGATAAATGGTCGGCTACCACATTCTGCCTTCCCGCCTTGTCGTGAATCTCGAGATCGAATTCTTGTAATAGCAAGATCCATCGGATTAGTCGGGGCTTCACGTCCTTCTTGGCAAGGAGATGCCTTACAGCCGTGTGATCCGAGTAGATGATGACGTGGGAACCCAGGAGATACGATCAAAATTTTTCAAGGGCAAATACTACGGCTAGCAGCTCTTTCTCCGTAACCATGTAGTTACGCTGAGCCTCGTCAAGTGTCTTGCTAGCGTAGTAGATGACCACGGGTTTCCCGTCAGCTTTCTGCCCCAGGATCGCTCCTACAGCGAAATCAGACGCATCGCACATGATCTCAAAGGGTTGAGACCAGTCAGGAGATTGTAGTGTTGGTGCTAGAGAACCACGATCATTTGTTTTGATGATAACAAAACACGTGTTATTTAACATTTGCAATTTGAGTCCTAGATTTCAGGTCAATTGCAAATGTGGACGTGTTTAGACGGAGTTCAAGCTCGCATCCAGGATGGATTGGAGGAGCTTGACGGAAAACAGAGGAGGTTCGCGTGGAGTGAAAGATTGGAGATGGAAGACAAGAAGAATAGGATAGATTCTTTTTTTTCCTTTCATGTATCTCTTGTATTTATTTTCTTGCTCTTTTTGATTCCTTAGAACATTATGTTAAAGAGCCTCAAAGTACCCTAAAAGTAGTCCTAGGAACACCTGCACAACCCTAGGATACTTAGGTTTTCTGTAGAATACTTAGAAAACCAATATAGGGCTCAAACAGCATTTCCAGACGTCTAATCCCAAAATCAGACGTCTGATAAAGTATTTTAAGACGTCTGACTGTTGTTTCAGACGTCTGATAACTGTTAGGCTGGACATAGTTAGTTCTGTCTGATGAAATCAGACGTCCAGACCTTAGACCAGACGTCTTAGGAGACGTCTGATGACTTTGCCAGACGTCCAGTTAATGGACCGTTGGCTGGCTTAGAAGACACTCAAGAATATGACCGTTAGAGCCTTATCAGACGTCCATAGGGCTTAACAGACGTCTGATAAATGACCGTTTTGCCTCGGCTGACCCAAAATCTCTTCTCAGAGATTTTCTAGCCGTTGCAACGTTTGGAAATCAATTCCCACAGTAAAACTAGGTTTCCAGACGTCCATACTTAGTGCCAGACGTCCTGTATGTCGTCTGATGGACTTGCGCAAAAAACCCTGTTTAGATCTGATTCAAGTCAGGGAGAAACCCGCATAGAATCAGACGTCTGACCTTGGAATCAGACGTCTTAAAGTGGCCTTCCAGACGTCTGATGCCAGAGTTAGACGTCTGATAACCCTGTCAAATGCAATCATTGTCCTGATTTCGGCCTGATTCTCTTGGGCTTTGCACCCAACGGCTATGGAAGCTTTTCCAAGCCTTCCAAAGCCTTCCTAAGGCCTCTATAAATAGAGGGGAACCTTTGTAACACAAACACAACAAAAAAGAAACACACTTGGATACACTTAGATACACAAGATATACACCTAGAGAGACCAAGATACACTAAGATCAAGTATTTCCACTCTCTTGTGTCCAAGAAGCACTTGCTCTCTAAGCTCAAGCTCCATCATCTTGAGAGCATCATTCCCGTTGCGCACCCGCTCTCCCGGCGTTGATAACGAGAGCGACGTAGCGCCATCGCGTGGCACACGCACCGCGTCATCGTCGACGCACTCCTTGCAAAGGGGAGTTTCCTATTTCCTATAGAAGCTAGGTTTAATTTTGTTGACTCTATAGGACTGTTGTTTTATTTTATCTTTGTATTTTGGTTGGGTATTCGCTTTGCGAATTCCCGTCTCCTTCGTGGGACAAAATCCTTCTCGTGGAGAGAAGGGGTTGAGGAACGCTACCCTCGTACTTGTAGCGTGGTTGTATTGAGGTTGAATCACCCTCGTTTTAAGTGATTCGGTTTAGTGGATTTGATCAACTAGGTTGATCGGAAAATCCTAACTCGAGAGGGTTAGGTGGTGGTTTTCACCCGGTTTGGGTTTCCACCTAAAAATTACTTGTGCACATTTTGTGATTGCTTATTTTGTGAGATTGCTTATATTGCTTTCAATTCCGCATTTTCTTTGTCACGCTGATCTCACCCCTACAAGTAAGGGAACTTTCATGTAGGATAGGTGCCTGGGTGACTCGGTCACGAAGGTTTTCAAAGGCTAGTGTGCATTCCTTGGAGACTTCAAAGGGTACATCCTTAGAGAGAAGAGTAGTCAAGGGGCGCTCAATTTTCGAGAAATCAGGAATGAAACGACAGTAAAAACTGACGTGCCCCAGAAAAGAACGGATGTCCTTGATCAAGCTAGGCATAGGAAGGCGAGAGATTAGATCAACCTTAGCTCGATCCACTTGGATGCCTTTCTCCGAGATTAAGTGTCCCAGGACAATTCCCTCAGGCACCATGAAATGGCTCTTTTCCCAGGAAAGAACCAAATTCACATCGATGCACTGCGTGAGTATTTGGACCAAGTGTTGGAGGCAATCGTCAAATGATGCTCCAAAAACTGAAAAGTCATCCATGAAGACTTCCAGATAGTCACCTACCATATCTGAGAATATGGCAAGCATGCACCGCTGAAAAGTCGCGGGTGCATTGCAAAGATCGAAAGGCATCCTTCGGAATGCGTACGTTCCGAAGGGGCCGGTGAACGTGGTCTTTTCTTGGTCCTCTGGATGGATTGCCACTTGGTTGTAACCGGAGTACCCGTCAAGAAAGTAGAAGAATCGATTTCCCGCTAATTTTTCGAGAATTTGATCAATGAAAGGTAGTGGGAAATGATCCTTCTTCGTGGAGGAATTGAGTCATCAGTAATCTATACTGACTCTCCACGAGTTGGCTAATCGGGTAGGAATGACTTCTCCGGTTTCAGTCGTTATAGTGGTGAGTCCTGCCTTTTTAGGCACGACTTGAATTGGGCTCACCCAAAAAACTATCGGAGATCGGGTAGATGATCTCGGCATCTAACCATTTGATGATCTCCTTTTCACGACCTCCTGCAGATTGGGGTTCAAGCATCTCTGCATTTCACGAGAAGGTCGTGCGCCCTCTTCTGAATAGATATGATGAGTACAATAAGAGGGACTTATTCCAGTCAGATCATCGAGAGTCCATCCGATAGCTCTACGATGTTGCTGGAGAACAGTAATCAGACGGGATTCTTGTTCGGGTTTGAGCTTGGAATTGATAATCATAGGAAGGGTCTGATTAGAACCGAGAAAGATGTATTTCAAGTGATTAGGAAGGGGCTTTAGTTCGAGGATGGGGTTATCAGCAGCAGCGGGTGGTTCAGAATAGATGTGAGGTTCAAGGGTAGGAGTTATTGGGTTGTCTAACTCTGGATTTGACTCCTCTATTTGCGGGTCAAGATCTTTCTGCGGTTGATGAGGTATAATCAGGTTATCTAAAAGGGTGTTTCATCAACCAAAACCCTAATGTCACAAATTTGTTCGATGGCACTGCAATTGATTCCTTGTTGGGCCTTGAATATATCAATTTTCAGGGTTTGATTTCAAAATTTGAGCTCTATTTGGCCCTCCTCACAGCTGATGTTGGCTCTAGCAGTAGCCAATAAAGGTCTCCCTAGAATGATTGGTGTATCCCTAGGGTTTTCAGGTGCGTCCATGTCTAAGACTATAAAGTCTACAGGAAAGTAGAAATCCCGCACTCTTACAATAACATCCTCGAGAATCCCTTTTGGTGACTTTATAGATCGATCTGCTAATTGTAATGTCACCTCAATTGGTTTTAGCTTAGATTCTTCTAGATGGCTAAGTAAGGATGTGGGTATCAGATTTATGGAAGAACCCAAGTCTAGCAATGCTCTATCAAATTGGGTATCACCTATCTTGCAGGAAATCAGGGGAGTACCAGGATCTTTAGCCTTGGGTGGGAGTCTGCTTAGGATTACAGAGCTGGCTTGCTCTAACAGTACAATTGGACTCCCACTCTTGGTTCGCGGCTTACGCTGGGGTGTACACACATTCTTTAAGAATCGTGCGTAAGCCGGTACGTGGTGGATTGCATCCATCAAGGGGATGTTTATGTGGACTTGCTCAAAGAGCTTGACCAGGTCCTCCTCAGGTGCCACGGGCTTGGTAGTCTTCTTTCCCTTGGTTAAGGCCTCAGGAAACGGAACCTTTGTTGGTTCTTCTAGGATAGGTCCAGGTCTTTGATCTGGGACAGGGGTAGGAACGTCTTGGATTACTGTCCAAGGCTTGGGATCACTACCAGGCTTGGAGTGGTTTGGATAAGGTGGATCTTGGGTTTCCTTACCACTACGAGTTGTCACGGAATTAAGTCCTGCCTGGTTTTGGTTGGGATTGGGTAAGATGGGTTGCTGCTGATAGCCCACAAAAGAAGTGGAAGCCTCCATCCCGTCGGGTGAAGGAACAGAGGGGGCTTGGTAAATCATGTGGGCTTGGCCCGGGTTTGGGTTCATAACGCGCCGCTGAGTTGGCACATTATTCGGGTTAGGAAGAGGTTGGGAAGGAAGTGTGCCTGGCTGGCGAGAATTTGCCAACTAGGCCAGTTGATTTCGGACCTCTGTAAGTTCGTCCTTGTGTTGTTTTTGGATAGCCGCATTTGTTCTTTGAATGTCAGCCAGAGTCTGAAGGATAAGGGACATTTGATCCTGATTTGGCCCTGATGGATAAGTATGGTTGGGCCGAGGCTGAGGTGGTTGGTAAGGACGAGGGGGCTGTGGGCGGGACTGAAAGGGTGGTCTTTGGGTTTGGGAATTTCCCGCCCACTGAAAATTGGGATGGTTTCGCCATCCAGGGTTGTAGGTGTTGGAGAATGGGTCGTTTTGGATGGCGTTGAGGTCCTCGCAGGTCTAAGGAACCTCCAGAGAATCAGAGAAAGGGGGAATGGAATTCCCCGAGCAGGTATAGAAAGGATCGGATGACCCTCCGATCCGAGAATCAGATGGGGATGGGTATGGATCCATCCCAGGGGAAGATCGGTGGAGAATGTTTTGCACAGTCTCCTGTGTGGAAGGAGGCTGTGCAAAGGAGTTACGCGCAGAGGTGGCTCGCTGCAAGTGCTGAGTCAACTCATCCACCTTCTTCTCAATGATTGAGACCTTGTCCAATCGACTGGCCATTAATTCCAGGTCGATTGATGCGGACAGGCCCTGCTTCTCATGTGCTCCCCTGAGGTTCGTCGATGCGTGGGAATTCGTCCTATTGAATAATCCCATGGAGTCATTGTTGATGGAGTTCTCGCACATGTTTTCGAGAATTTCCCACACGGTGTCCTCATGTTGACCCATGATATTTCCTTCGCAGGTTGCATTGACGAAAAGACGGATATCTTCATGGAGTCCCTGGTAAAAAGATTGGACTTGTTCCTGATTAGCCCATAGTTGTGGGTTATTTAAGTATTTAAGTGCCTACACATTAGGTTAATTCTAACATTTATTTAGTATAAATTAGGATGTAAATAGATTAATTCATAGTTTTAATCTAATTACATAATCCATACATTGCATTCATATCTTAAGTGCATTTAGAATTAGCTTAGAATAGCATTCATCTAATTAGATAACTAATTAGGTATATTGTTTTTATTAACATAGAAGTTGAGGGTCTATACATAAATAACCCTAATATTTTAATAATATTTGCTTTATTCGTCTTCTTTCAGAACGGCTGGCTGCCGCTCCAACGCCCGGCTGCTGCAGTGATGAAGCCATTCAAGGGGGAGCGGATGTGGTGGATCTGGTCGGCGGCTGATTTCAAAATTGTTCAAGACACTATAAAAGGAGCACGGAAGCTGCCGGCTGCAGCAGGCCTCCGCCACCGACTCACCACTGTGCAGAGAGATCCTCTCTCTTCCATCCACACTGCCAGCCTCTACCGTGGCGGCGAGTCTCCACCACCGTGGGCGTGTGGTGTGACAGGCCACACCGCCATCCGGAGCTCGCCCGCATTACCGTGAGCATCCTCCAACGCCTGCAGACCAGCCTGCAGCATCCTCCAACAGCCGCCTGCAGCTTCCACCGCACACGCCAACCGCTTGCAGACCACCGCGCAAGCGCCCCCTCTGCAGACCACCGCGCAAGCGCCCCCTCTGCAGCTACCACCGCCACGCCTCCGCGCGCCAGTGCCCTCCGCAGACCCTCCGCGCGCCCACGCACAGCCACCTGCAGAACCGCCAGCAACCGACCTCTGCAGCTACCACCGCAGCCACGCCTCCGCGCGCCAGCGCCCGCCTGCAGACCACCGCAGCCACGCCTCCGCGCGCCAGCGCCTTCCGCAGACCCTCCGCGCGCCCACGCACAACCGCCTGCAGCACCTCCGCCGGAGCTCGTCCGGCGACCTCCGGCCGCCGCGCGACTCGCCGTCACCACCGATTCGAAGCCCTTGATCCAAGGGACCTCCGCCGAGCTTCCCGCGCCCAGCCATCGGCTCCTCGTCGCGCAAGACAACGGGGAAAAATTCCCCTGTTTTGCTACAGTAAAGCATTGATTAAAATTTACATTTTCTGCCATTGCCAGATTTTATTCATATTCTATTCACTCTGCATTGCGGAAAATATCCTGTAGTTTATCATAATTGCCATTTCAGCATTATTTCTTGCTTAAACCTTAATCTAAAGGCAATCTTGGCTTGGTTCTTATCCAAATTGACTCCGAACAAACATTTTTAAGTGGCGCGAATTTTAATACGTTATTGCCTCCCTGTGGAAACGACCCGCTCCTCTGCGAGTGGTTATTTCTTATTAAAAATTGATTAGTCGATTTTTCCACCACATTAAACTACAAACGACTTAAAAGCGAAAGATCGACCCGGTCAGTTCCCATTTAGGAACTCTGTGATGGGGGCACTTTCTCATGAGATCTTGAAAGCGATCCCATGCCTCACGGAGAGGTTCTCCCGTTTGCTGAGTAAAGTAAGTAATCTGATGGCGCAAGGCATTGGTTCGACCAACGGAAAAGAAGTTCAAAAATTCGGACTGAAGTTCTTCCCAAATGTTGATCGGCCGAGTTTGAGTTTGATACCAATGAGCGGCCTTGTCCATAAGAGAGAAGGAGAACATCTTCATGAGAAGAATGTCCCGATTTTGCGCATCTGAACCAAAAGTTTGGACCAGATGCTTCAACTGTTTGATGTGCTGGAAGGGATCTTCGGAATTAAGCCCATGGAATTTAGGTATAGCATGAATCATATTGGGCTTTAATTCGGAATCAGGTCCTCCAGCTGGGATTCTGACTCGAGGCTCAATGGCCACCGCAGCAGGATTATAATGGTCCTGCATCATAGGATGCTGCGGTGGGTGCACAAAGTTTTGGAAGAGGTCATTGAGTCGTTGAAGCTGGTGCTCCAGATTGTTTTCTTCCTCAACTGGCTGAGCCATGATGGGGGAAGAAGAAGAGCTTGGTTCTGAATCAGATGAGAGAATAATGTGGTGGGGTTGCTACACAAACACGGGCGTCGAGGCTTGGCCTTGACGAGAGTGAATTTCTAAAGGAGGTCTTAAGGGTGGTCTTAAGGACCTCCTACCGTACATGCACTGTTGGAATAGATGAGTTTAGAAGGTGCTGGACCCAATCGAGACACCCAAAAATTGTTGGGTGACTATAGAGGTGTGGGGTAGATGGATCCCTTGATCAAAAAGATCGTCCACCTGAGAATTACCTAGGCAGCCAGAGAGGGTGAGTCCCATGAAGACCCCTACACGGTAGAGCGTCCCCACGGGTTACAGGGTTTCCGCCACCCGACCTCTCTTGTCACTGCGGTTCCAGGTAGACCAGAATGGGGACCTTGACCTCTTAAGTCTACCTCTTTTACTTTAAGATCAGGGTGCTAAGGTTCCACTTGAACTCTTAGGTATTTTGAGTGAGAAAGTGACCTAATTTCAAAGTTGGTTGACCCAAGGGGGTCAACTTCACCTCTTGTTCCTTTGAGAGCTTTTGGGCCCTTTCTTTTAAGGTTCAAATGGATTTAAGAGCCTGATTTGCTTAGGGTTCCTCTTGTATAGATCTTTTCAAACAAGGTTTAGGTACACTTCTTTTTGAGAAGATCTTTTCTTTGTTAATAGAAGGTATGTCTCTAAAAACCCTAGCCTTTCAATCCCTGAGTTGGCTCTAGTTGGTCCATTTCAGTTGCCTCAAAATTTAGTATCTAAGGCTCAATCAAGAAGGTTTTAGCCCTAGTTACCTTAGTTGGATGGATAGTTAAAATGTGTTGAAATGAAAAATTTAGGCAACTTTGAGGAATTACTAAGTATAACACAGGTAGCCCTAAGTTGATTCTTCTTTTTGTTTCTTTTCAGATTTCAAGGGAGTTTAAGAGAGGGCTGATGAAGATTACCTGTTTGTTGGAGTGTTTGTTGTGCGGCTACTCTTCTAATTCTTTCCCTTTACCTGCACACAAGAGAGAAAAAGATTAGCAATTGTTTAAAAGAATTTTAAAGCTTCTAGAATAGCCGTTGCTCCCTGGCAATGGCGCCAAGAATAGTGACGAGTTTTTTCAACCGCGGCTAATCTTTGTTCGTTTTAGTGCTTATTACAGTAATGTCGTTATAGTATAAAATAAGACAGCTACGGTTGTTGTTACTATCAAAATTTACTCGGAAATAGTTTGTTTTCCCGAGGTCGAACTCAGGGAGCTACTAGAATTCTAGAAGTAAAGAGTTTTCTTTATTACAAAAATAAGAGAGAGAGAGAGGGAGAGATAGATTTCGATTTTTAGCTTCTTCTTCTTCTCTTCTTTCTCTCTTTGCTTGTCTTCTTCTTCTCTTCTTTGGCTTTTCTTCAGCTGCAGTGTCTCTACGGGTCTTCTTCTTCCTGTTGCCTTCAATTCTTCTTTTGCTCGTCTTCTATTTCTTTTCTTCTTCAGTTTTTCTTCTTTCTCTTTTCCTGCGCGAAGTCTTCTTCTGCTTCTTTCTTCCTTCTTCTCTTTTCTTTCTCTTTAGTTGCGGAGCCTTCTCTTTTCTTCTTCCTCCTCTCTGCTTTATCTCCTCTGAAGCTTCATCCGTCGTCTGATACCGCAGTCAGACGACTTAAACGGCGGTCTGCTACAGTGCTTCCTTTTCTTCCTTAACTGCTTCTTCTTCTTCTTCTCTTCTTTGGCGAGCCTTCCTCTTCCTCTGCTTCTTTTCTTCTTTGGTCTCCTGCCTTGCTCAGCTGTAAGGCTTCTTCAGGGTTTCTTCTTCTTCTACTCCTCGTCTTCTCCTTCCTGCGGCTAAGTGTTGAGTCTGCCTCCTTCGCACCCTGTTCCTGCACAGAGCACAGAAAAACCTAGTCCTTCCCTCTACCCGCTCGTCTCTCTCTCTCTCTCTGTAAACCACTCACAGGAAGCTCTCCCAGAGCCAGGTTAGCGGGTCGGGTTGCGTAACCGGGACCAGGAGCATCGGCGTGGGTGGTGCACGAGGAGTGCAGGGTAGTGTCGGGTCGGATCTGCCAGGTCCGCGAGATGAATCCGCGGACGAGGCAGGTGATGGGCGAGGGACCTCACCCCAGGTGCGTTCGGAGGCAACCAGTTGTATACACAAAAACAATTTAAAGTGGTGCAGCGATTTGAAGACTCACGATGTGGGACTAAACTTTGTCCCTTCTCGCGCACACCTGCAAGAAGGACGCGACCTTGCCTCAGCAGTTGCGTCCTCGTTTCCCTTCGCAAACCAGCTGCCTGCCTTTGCCTGAGTCTCTCTAATTTGCCTTAGCTGAAGTCCTGACGCTTCGAGGCCTGGAGCTCGCTTGGAAGCTCCTTGCGTCATCACCAATGGCAGCTGGGGCTGAAAGTCTGTCTAACACAAATAAGGTCTCTCGGCCTAATCAGACCACAAGGAAACCTTCGTCGTGGCACGGTGAAGGTAGTACGGGGTGCAGCAGGTCGCGGGGCAGTGTATGGCGGCAGCCCTAGGTCGGACTGCAACCGGAAAAGTGGGTTTGATCGGGGGTGTGCTGTGGAGGTGTGGAGTGGCAGTGGAGAGGCGGAGGGTGTTTGGTGAAGTGAGGCAGAGCTTTTGGGATAGTTGGCGAGTCGTATGGGATTGTGGGATGACGGGGACGACTCGTCGGAGAGTGACCAGAGGTGGGGAAGATTAGGGTGGTCAGGAGTGGTTGTATGGAGATCAAGAAAATTAAGTTGGGGAAAAGAAAGAGGGAAGGGAAGTAACTGTAACCTACCTACAGGGACGAAGGGGGGCCGGAGCAGCGGGCAGCCGTACCGACTGTCGTCGGAGAAGAAACACCCAGAGGGAGAGAGCAGCGGCGAGGAAGAGGGCAGGGAGGTGCGCGCTTGGTGCGGCGCGATGCGGGGAGATCAGGCAAAGGTGGCTCTGCTGCTGGTATTGTAGTAGAGCGATGAGAAGGAGGAGGAGGAGCCGCCAGAGTTGGTGGGTTCCTGTCGGAGTGGAGAGAGAGAGGAAGGGTTGAGGGATTCTCCGTCAAGACCGAGCTGGGAGAAACGGCTGGCGACGTTGGTCTTTATAAAGGTAGTGGCGAAGGGGCGGACGCACGCTGGCGACGTGCGTCCCTCGCCGAAGTATGGTCGGAGACGAGACCCATACCTTCCGCGCGTTCGCACGGAAGGTGTGGGCATCGTCAGGTGGCATGGCCGAGTCCCTACGATAGCAGACATCGCAGGGAACTCCGCGTTCTCTTTGCTGGATGCCCCCCTCACCCTGCGCGGCTCCATGCTCCGTGCAAAGTCGTCGGAGCATGGTGCTATGCAGAGTCTTGCAGGAGGGACCAAAATGCAAAGAACGAAGAGGAAATTAGGGGCCAAAATGCAAGGGTTTCGAAAGTTGAGGGTCAAAAAGTAAATGATGAGGACCAAATTGCAAAGTTGGTCAAGGAGGTCTCTTCTTAGGCTCAACTTTTTATACATGACTAAGTTTGACCTAAGGATTTTAATGGTGAATTTTATTTTTAGGTCAGACCATGTTTGATCAGCCAATTTACGTAAAAATCCAAATTAAATCATTAATTGGGCATGGTTCTCAATGTAGGTCAAAATGAGTTTCTAAGGCCAAATTGAAGGTTCTAAACCCTAGAGATTATTTTTCTATAAATTTTAGAGGGTTTAGTTGATTTTTACCCTACCTCGAACCACATAAATTGAAGTGGATTTATTTTAGGGTTAGAGAATGTTATTTAATTCCCTGGAGTTGTTGTAGCCCTTGTTGGATCAGATCATCCCACTTTTCTTCTTATTAGGTTAGTTTGACATATGTTTGGACCTTGAGTTACCCTGTTTGCAGATTGTGTTGGTGAAATTTCATTTTTACCCCTTATGACTTATTTTCTTCTTAAACTCAAAATTCTCTGAGTTAAGCCTTTCTTTGAGTTATGTAGGAGCTTTTTTTTGCATACCTAGGTTAGATTGTGCTAGTTAGGATTCATGATAAGGTTCTCATCAGTTAGGGATTTATAGATTGCCAGATCCCTAGAACCCTAGCACTTAGGACGGCAACTGGTGAAGGAGAAGCTCTCACCAGCTGGAACTCAACTTGATCCAGCTCACCATAGTTGGAATTCAGCTCCCCTGAACTTGGGTTAGCTCATCCTAGCTCCATTCAGCTCATCACAGCTGAATGACAGCTCAAAAGAGCTCATCTTAGCTCACCCTAGCTCAAGTCAGCTCAGATCCAGCTCAACTTAGCTGAGTCTAGCTCATCTCAGCTCCCATTAGTCCACAGGGAGCTCTAACTAGCTCAGCTGAGTTGACTGGAGTTCACCCCAGCTCAGGTCTAGTTACATCCAGCTTCACTCAACTTCAGCTAGCTGAAGATGACTTCATTTCAACTCAGGAAGCTCAAGTCCAGCTCCCGGGGACTCAGCTTAGCTCAACTTAATTGAGCTAAGCTACCTTAGCTACCTTAACCAGCGTGATCCACCCCGGGAGCACCAGACCCAACTCACCTCAACTCCTTGTGGCAGAAGCCAGCTTACCTTAGCTTGGCTTAGCAGCTAGCAAAGAACTAGCAAGCTAAGCCAGCTAAAGTAGCTCCATGCCATCCTCTTCAGTAGCTACTAGCTCCAGTTCAGCTCCAGACTTCTTCTATCCAGCTCCTCTCCTCAAACCCTAGCTCCCATTTCCTACTCCTCCACTCCATTACTAGCTAAGCTAGGTTATAGCTCCCTTGGCATTTACCACCCTAAAACTCTACCTAACTAGCTCCACCAACTAAGCCCTACCTAAGCTCACCTAAGCTAGCTCCATCCACTCCAAGTTGGCGCCACCTCTTTCACCACCTTTCACCCCTCAACCACCACCAAATGGCACCAACAAGGTGACAACAAAACCACCATAACCACCTCCATGTGGCGCCACCTTTTCCCTCCAAAATCCCCTTCATCTCCACCATACACCTCTCCCTAAAATCATCTCCACCATCCACCTCATCTACCTTCTAGAAGCCCCATAATTGGTGCCAACCATAGGTGCCTCTTCATGGCCATAACCACCCCATGGAGCCCCCTTGGTTGGTGCCAACTAACCTTAACCTTAGGATCAACCTAACTACCCATAACCACCACCTAAACACATCCTAGCCATCCACCTAACCCACGCCTACTACCCCCCTCTCCACCTCTATAAATACCCATCATATTCCACCAAAAAAATCATCCTCCATTTAGTAAAATCTACCCTATATCCACCTCATATCTACAGCCAAGGAGTAGAGAAGAAGATTAAGGGACCACATCACCTACCCCCTTGGTGCCTTCTTCTCCCTATTTCTTCCCCCTTGTGCCATGCCAAGAAGGAGGAGCACTTCCCCACCAGGAGGACAGCTAGGCAAGGAGGAGTAAGGGTGGTGCGTGCCCACCCTTGGAGGAGGAAAGTTAAGGTGGAAGCTTCCACCTTGGAGGACACCATTTGAAGGAGCTTGACAAGGAAGGAGTTGGAGGAGTCTTTTCAAGCTCGGGAGCTACCAGGCTTAGAGCAAGAAGCCATCATCTTCTTCACCATTTCATTTAGAGGATTTGTGTTTTTATCTTCTTGCATTTCAAGTAGATTAGAAGCTTTCCTCTATGTGTTTTGTGTAGAACAAGTTCAATTCAATTCAAGTTTCTTTCTTTTAAATTCTTGTTGCATTTTTTTTTATCTTGATCTAGCACTTTTTCACTCCCTCTCCCTAATTACTCTAGGCCCCCACGTGCCTAGAGTGAGCTTAGGGAGAGGCCTTTCTTGTCACTCTAGCAATAGTTTAATGGATTAAGTTTAGATCGCCTTTTTCTTCGTCAACAACTTTGCGAATGCTCATTATTTCAAAACCCTAAAAAAATTATAAATTAAAAAGACCAAAAAGAAAGGTGAATTTCATTTCTAAGCAAGAGACGTATTTTTGCAAACATTTGGCCTCCTTGGACAACCCTAGATACCCCACTATCTAGGTCTATAAATTTTTAAAGCAAATCCATTTTTATGCATTACAAAGACTTAAAATCCTAATTTAACAAATCGTGCAAAAAATGCGATCAAGGAGTCATTTCAGACGTCTAAAAAAAATCGGACATTTGAAAAAATTTAGTAAGAAAGTAGTCGTTACAGGATTTCTCAAGATTGGGTACAAGGACGTCTGAACGAAAAGATAGACATCTGAACAGATAGTTTCAGACGTCTGAAAATAAAACAGGATGTTTGAAAAAGCCTCAGGGTCAAGATGATCGTTCCTGGAATGAGGTTGGATCCAAACAAAGATCTAAAGACAAATGATCAGATGTCTGGTCAAAAGTTTAGGCATCTTAAAAAGAATTAATAGATGTTTGAATAAATGCAAGGATGTCTGATATCCTACAACGGTCCAAAATCAAAGAGAAATGAATATAATCAATTATGGTCAAATTGAATGTTGGATCTAAAAATGAACATTGGTCACTTCCAGACGTCTCAAGAAGACAACAAACGTCTGAAAGACAAGAAAAAATGATTGTTGTTCTTCTGAAGTTAAAGAAATATCAAAAGGTCAATGAGGTGTTTGAAAGACATTATTAGATTCCTGAAGTGGATCACAGACGTTTGAAATCCTAGGTGACATAGGTTGAGAACTCTGGACAAGAATCTAAGTTCTGGACAGGATCTTAGACATCTAAAGAAGTAGATCAGACGTCTGACCAAGCAGACTCAGACGTCTAAAGGAATCATAGGACGTCTAAAAAATCAATCAGAAACAAGATCTTGTATGCTGAATTAGAAGAATGAGGATAGGAAGGTTGTAAAGGTATCCTAAGGATAATTCAGGTTCTAAAAGTATCCTAAGGATAATTCAAGTCTCATTTACATTCTAAAAATGAAACAAAACTAATCTAACTACATCTCCTCTATCTCCTCATCTCCTTGATGCTCATCTCCTTTTATCTTCATCTCCTTATTTCCTTGATGCTCATCTCCTTCTATCTTAAGCTTTCATCAAGCTTCATCCAACCTTAAGCTTGAAACATTCATCTCCAAATGCAATGTTAAATATAACATGTTTTGTTATCATCAAAAGCAATGATCCTGGTGCTTTATCACCAACACTGAGGGCAAACACCACATTTGGCAATTCAAGGTCTTGAGTTGGATAATTCCTCTCTTAAGTCCTCAGTTGTCAAGATGCATAAGTTATAACCTTACCATATTGCTTAAGAACACATCCCAATCCTAGGTGGGATGCATCGGTGAACACAACAAACCCGCCCCCTCCTGATGGTAGCACTAGGATGGGTGCAGAGGTCAATTTCTGCTTCAATTCTTGGAAGCAATCTTCACACTCCTTAGACCGGATAAAGGGCACACTTTCTTGGTTAGGTTGGTAAGGGGCATGGTGATTTTCAAAAAATTTTGAATAAACCTTCTATAATACCCCACGAGACCAAGGAAACTACGTATATCTATAATTGTCTTTTGTTTCTCCTAATGCAACACAGCCTCCACCTTAGTAGGGTCCATAGATATGCCTCTGCCACTAATAACATGTCCCAGGAATGCAACTTCTTCAAGATAGAATTCACACTTGCTAAACTTGGTGTAAAGTCAGTGCCTTCCTAGAGTCTCTAGGACTATCCTTAGGTGCTTGGCGTGTTGTCGCGTGTCCCGAGAGTAAACAACGATGTCATCAATAAACACTACAACAAACTGATCCAAGTAGGGCTTGAACACCTAATTCATAAGATCCATAAATGCGGCAGGCACGTTGGTCAACCCGAATGACATGACCAGAAATTCATAGTGCCCATATCAGGTTCGGAATGTAGTTTTGGGTATATCACCCTCTTTAATCCTTAATTGATGATAGCCTAACCTCAGGTCTATCTTGGAGAACACTGTTGCTTCCTAAAGCTACTCAAAGAGGTCATCTATTCTTGGTAGAGGGTATTTGTTCTTAACGGTGGCTTTATTCAACTGCCGGTAGTCGATGCATATCCTCAGCATTCCATCCTTCTTCTTGACAAAAAGAATGGGGGCCCCCTAGGGAGACACATTAGGCCTGATGATCCCCTTCTCTAGCAATTCTTGCAATTGACACTTTAGTTCCTTCGGCTTGATGGGCGCCATTCGGTATGGAGCAATAGATATGGGCGCAGTCGTCAGCAAAAGCTTTACTTCAAATTCAATTTCTCGTTGTGGAGGGAGCCTAGGTAACTCATCTAGGAAAATGTCTGGGTATCCCCTGACGATAGGAACTTCACTTAGTCCCACCTATCTGGCATTAAGGCAACAACACAGGCCAGGGATCCCTCGCAATCCCTACATAGCAGACACCTCACTCTCAAAGCTGAGATCCAACACGGTCCTTCATTGTCACGCTCTCCCATAAATTCAAACACCTCACCCTTTGGTTGAGGGAAAATGATGTGCTTCCCAAAACAGTCTAGAAGAGCATGATGTCCCACAAGCCAATCCATACCAAGGATTACATCGAAGTCTTTCATACTGAGAACTAACAAATCAGTGAGCAACTCAAATCCAATAATTTGGATTAGGCAATTTCGGATCACCTCTTGCATTCGAAAGAGTTGTCCCCCAGGCCCAACTATCACACATGGTGAAGCTAGTTTACGCCATGGTTGTCCCACTCGTGACATAAACATTGAGGAAATAAAAGAATATGTGGCTCCGATATCAAATAAAATATGGGCCACAACTCTAGAGATAGAAACCATACCTCGAACTACAAATGTTGACACTTGAGCATCCTTCAAACTTATGGCGTTGACTCTGCCAACCATCTGGTTAACACTAGACCCAAAGGCTTCTGACGTTGCCAGGGTGTTGAGCGGACAGTCACGTTTTAGATCCTTGGCTGTTTACACTTGTAGCAGGCCCTAGGAGATCTATACTACCCTGCATGAGTCTTTCCACAGTTACTGCAAAATTGGCACTTCTGCTTTTTCTCGCTCGAGTGTTGGGGCTATGGCAAGGACTGGTAACTTGGTGCTTGTGTGGACATGTCATTCTATACCAAGACAAGTGTTGATCTGGCCACGGATGGGGTCATGAAGCGCTGGCTTCGAGAGATAACCGGGTTTTATTGTTATAGCATTGTAGTATAGCCAGTTATTGCCATCATTTCAAATATATAAATTTTTTACTCGGAAAATAAAAGAGTTCCCGAGGTCTAACTCAGGGAGCAAGTTGTATTCTAGGGGTACAAGTTTCTTTTACAAAAATAAAGAAAGAGAGAGAAAGAATTTGTTGTCTTTTCTTCTTTTCTCTTTGCTTCTCCTCGTCTCAGATCTTCTGTTATCTTCTTCTTCTTTATCTGCAGTGGTGATGTTCTTCTTCTTCTTTCAGCTGTTCCTGCTCTTCCTTTTTCTTCTGCAGAGCGGTCCTGTTCTTCTTCTATTCCTTTCTTTCTTCTTTTCCTTTCTTCAGATCTTCTTCTCTTTTTCTTCTTCTTTCAGTTCTTCCCTTGTTCTTTTGTGTTCTCCTCTGCCTCACCTTCTTCTGTTGTTCTTCAGATCTCCTTCTTTCTTCTTTTCTTTTTCCAGTCAGGACGTCGTCTCTCCTTCTTTCTTCTTTTCCCTTCAGGACGTCGTCTGATTTTCCAATCAGACGACTTAAACCGCTTGTTGCTACAGTGTCTCCCTCAGCTTCCTTCTTCTTCCGCGGTCCTTTTTCTTCACCTGTGCCTGCACACTTCAGAGTTTACGTCAGAGGGCAAAACCTACTCTACCCTCCCCGCCCCTCCATCTCTCTCTCACAGAATCCACTCATAGGATAGCTCTCCCAGAGCTGCCGGGTAGTCGGGTACGGGTCGCGCCCGGGTCCAGGTCCACCGGCGTGTGTGGTGGGCGAGGAGTGCAGGTCAGTCTAAGTCGGGTCGGGCCAGGTCCGCGGGGCGTGAGCGCGGACGAGACCGGGTAACCGGGCGGGTGAAGGGGACCTCACCCCGTGTGCTGAGGCAGTAAGGCTTATTCACAAAAACAATTTAAACGGTGAAAGAGTTGTGAGGCTTACCGATGTGGGACTAAACGGAGGCCTCTCCTCGCGCGCGCCTGCTGGAAGACCGCGGCCTTGCTTTTGCAGCTGCAGCTTCGATTTGCGTCGGTTGCTGGCTGGCTGCCTTCGCAGGAGTCTCCGTAATCCGCAGCAGCTGCAGACCTGGAGTCCTCAAGCCTGGAGCGCGGGAGAAGCTGCTTCAATGTGGCGTTAATGGCGGTCGAGCCTTAGAACCTGTCGGACACGAATATGGCCTCTCGGCCTGATCAAACTACTGGGGAACCTTCGCCGTGGCACGGCGAAGGTGTGGAGCTGTGCGGCAAGCCGCAAGGTGGTGTCTGGCGGCAGCCCTAGGTTGGACTGCAACCGGAGAAATGGGTTTGTTTGGGGGAGCGTTAGGAGGTGTGGAGTGGCAGTGGAGGGGTGGGGGTGCTCAGTGTGATGAGGCGGAGGTTCGGTGAGGGTCGGCGAGGTGTGTGAGGCTGTGGAGCGATGGGGGCATCTCGCCGGAGGGAGGCCGGAGACGAAGGGGGTGACGATGGTCAGGGTCGGTCGAGGGCTTAGTTGAACAAATTGAAACCGGGGAAAGAAAGAGGAGAGGAAGGGAAGTAGTTCTAACTTACTTGCAGGGACGAAGGGGGAGCAGCAGGGCGACAGTCGTATCGACTGTCGCCGGAGAAGAAGATGCCCAGGGGAAG
Organism: Thalassia testudinum; assembly: GCA_037157565.1. Lineage (NCBI taxonomy): Eukaryota > Viridiplantae > Streptophyta > Magnoliopsida > Alismatales > Hydrocharitaceae > Thalassia > Thalassia testudinum. Next base: position 83,652,086 of record JAZHRO010000077.1, read on the forward strand.
GGGTGGTGGCGAGCAGAGAGCCGGAGAGGCGCCAGCTGGGTACGGCGTGGCGCGGGAAGAGTAGGGGAGGAAGTCTCTGCTGCTGGTATTGCGGCAGAGTGAAGAGGAGGAGGAGGAACCGCCGGAGCTGGTGGGCGTCTGTCGGAGTGAGAGGAGAGGAAAGTTAGGGGTTTTCTCCGTCAGATCCGAGCTGGGAAGAACGGTGGAGCGACGGGGGTATTTATAGGGACCAAATCAGGGAGGAAGGCGGAGGGAGACGACGTGTCTCCCTCGCCGGAGGACGCCGGAGATGGAAACCCATACCGTTCGTGCGTTCGCACGGCCGGTATGGTGGGTTACAGCGACCAGGGGGGTGTCCCTGCGACGGCTGACGACGTAGGGCACCCCCGGTTTACTTGCCAGGCTCTCCCCCTCACCCTGCGCGGCGCCATGCTCCGCGCAAGGTCGCCGGAGCATGGTGCTGGCAGGTTTTGCAGGGGGGACCTGAACGCAAAGAACGAAGGAGAGTTAGGGGCCAAAATGCGAGGGTTCAAAAGTTGAGGGCCAAAAAGTAAATATATGAGGACCAAAGTGTAAAGTTGGTCAAGGAGGTTTCTTCTTAGGCTCAAGTTTTTATACATGACTAATTAGGACCTAAGGAATCTGATGGTGAATTTCATTTCTATATTAACCTTGTTTGATCGGTCAATTTATGCGAAAACCCAAATTAAGTTATTAATTGGGCATGGTTCTCAATGTAGGTCAAAATGGGTTCTGAAGGCCAAATTGAAGGTTCTAAACCCTAGAGATTATTTTTCTATGAATTTTAGATGGTTTATTCTATTTTTACTTTGCCTCGAACCTCGTGAATTGAAGTGGGTTGTTTTAGGATTACAGATTATCATTTAATTTCTTGGAATTGATGTAGCCCTTGCTAGATCATCTCATCCCACTTTTATTCTTATTAAGTTGCTTTGACCTATGTTTGGGCCCTGAATTACCCTGTATGCAGATTATACTGATAAAATTGCATTTTTACCCCTTATGACTTGTTTTCTCCTTAAACTCAGAATTCTCTGAGTTAAGCCTTTCCTTGAGTTATGTAGGAGCTTTTATCCTTTGTATTAGGTCAAAATGAGCTAGTTATGGCTCATGATGAGGTTCTCATCATACCCCCATGCCTAGCTTTTGCTAGTCCCTTAGCAAAAACTTAAGGTTTCAACCCTTGTTCTAGACCATGAAGTTTTTAATAGTTTTAGATAAGTGCCTTTTTTATTTGAGCATAGATTAGGTTAGAATGCTGACCATAGGCCTAAAAGGTACTCTAGTACCAATCAAGATCCAAATCTGTCTAGCCTTAGCCTCAGTCTTTAGCAAAGGTTTTTAAGGTCCACAAGAACTAACCTAAGGTTTATTGGACTTTGTGGTTAAAGCACCCGTGCTTGAAATGATTTTAGCCCTGGCTCAGTTCGCAGTGCATTTTGTAAGAGAGAGATAGAAAGTTTTTCTGTTTGGAGAGTTTTCTCTCTCTTTTTCTTTTTAGTTCTAGCCTAGGATTGGCTTTTCAACACGGTCTGTATCAGATTCCTTGCTCCCATCATCAATCCTCAAGGGTTCCTGGCGATCGATGCTTCGAGATAGCACCGCCCATGGCAACCCCCGGAACCCTGGCTATTGAGATTTCGAGATAATCCCATCCATGGTGTTCCGTGGCCGAATCCAGACCCTGGCAATTGACACTTCGAGATAATGCCATCCATGGAATCTGAACCAGCAGAGTGCTTACATGCCCCCAGTAGGATATGTAAATATCCTAAGAGACAAGCACCGAGGAGATGATATTTTGTTACGCATCTTCGAGGGGATTTCCCGCCTCTCCGCGCTGGGAACTCGTCCAAATCAACTTGTGTTGATCGGCCGCTCCTATTCTAGGTGTTCTTTTCAGAATTTTGCGACGCTTCTGCGTGATTATGATTTTTACGCTTACTGAACCAGGCTGTGTGTGAGGTTAGGGTGCTTAGGTTACTGAGTCCCGTAAACCAAAAATTAGTTAACGAGGCCAAATACTCCCTAAGCCTTAGACCTAATACTTCAGCTTTTCATTTTCCTCAACCTCTTGAGGAGTGTCCAGATCTTAATGGGTACTAAGAGTCTATTCAAGAATGCCTAAGGTTTGCATTCTTACTAATCTCATTGTGCACTTTTCAGTTATTTTCTTGAATGAGGTCTAGAACTTAGGTTAATTCCTTAGTTCCTTACTAATGACTATCACCTTTTCTCATAATTTTGTGCTCCTTTTTCATTTTGTTTCTTTTCTCCTTCACAAAATTTCCTTCTCCTTTTATTCTTTTTCGAAAAATTTTTTAATTTTTATGGTGTTTTTGGCATATGTGAATTTTTTTGTTTGAAACCTTTTCTTACAAGTTTTGCACTTTCATACCCCCCCATGCCTAAGATTTGCAATGTCCTCATTGTAACCTAGGGGGTTTTTATTTAACTTAGTTCATTCCTTAAGACAGAAATTTGGATGAGTGAATGGGTCGGGGTGACTGTTGCGGACGATTTCTAATCTCAGATGCACGCACCTGAGGTGGAGTCGGCTGTCTTAAAGTGTGAACTTCAAGTACAAAAAGGTGTCATACCAAGTTTCAGGTTTTCAAAGAGAATGACGGGCTGCCTCCCGTTAAGCGCTGAGTTTTACGCCATCGGCTGGGCGCAATAAGCTCAAGGGGAAAGGAGGATATAAGATGCTTCAGCCAAATCAGTAGAAGTTACATCAATGAACGGCTTGAGTCTCTGACTGTTCACGATGAAAGGTTCAGAATCGTGGCTGAGTGGACTGATTTCGATTGCTCCATTTCCAAAACCTGTCGGACCAAATATGGTCCGACCCACTTGGATCTCAGTTTTCCTGGGAAGAGTTTTAGTCGGGCATCAAAGAGTAGGACCTTTTGACCAGGATGAAAGATCTTTCTCAAGATGTGTTTGTCGTGGAAGGCTTTAACCCGCTCCTTGTAGATTTGCGAGTTCTCGTACGCGTCTAGGCGTAATTCATCGATCTCGCTGATTTGGAGTTTTCTGTGGGTCCCAGCCTTGGAAAGATCTAGATTATAGTTCCGTACTGCCCAATAGGCTTTATGCTCCAGTTCTACGGGAAGGTGGCATGCCTTTCCGTACACCAGTCTAAAGGGAGACATGCCCAATTGGGTCTTGTGGGCGGTCCTATAGGCCCACAATGCTTCCGGAAGTCGGGACGACCAGTCCTTCCTGTCAGGTCGAACAGTGACTTGCAGGATTTTCTTGATCTCCCGATTAGACAGCTCAGCTAGACCATTAGTTTGGGGGTGGTAAGGAGTAGAGATTCGGTGAGACACCCCATATTTGGTCATCAGTGACCTAAACTGAGCATTTGTGAAATGGGTCCCCCCATCAGAGATTATTGCACGAGGAATCCCGAACCTTGAGAAAATGTGTTGATGAATGAATTTGAGAACGATTTTGTGATCACAGGTTCGGGTCGGTATGGCTTCGATCCATTTGGACACGTAGTCCACAGCCAACAGAATGTATTCGAAACCATCCGAAACAGGAAAGGGGCCCATAAAATCAATCCCCCAAACATCAAAGATTTCGCATACTAGAATCGGTTGCATAGGCATCATGTCGCGATGGCTCATGTTGCCCAAAGTCTGGCAACGACTGCATGCCTTGCAGTGATTGTATGCGTCTTTGAACAGTGTGGGCCGGTAAAAGCCGCACTGGAGGACTTTTGATGTGGTTTTATTGCCGGCGAAATGGCCACCGCATGCCTGGTCATGGCAGAAAGAGAGGATATTGTTGAATTCCCCTTCCGGGACACATCTCCGGATGATCTGATCGGCACCTATGCGGAAGAGGTACGGGTCTTCCCAAATGTAATACTTGGCATCGGAGCGTAATTTGTCTTTCTTGGCCTTCGGCCAATCGGACGGGATCTGATGAGATGCCAAGTAATTTACTACATTAGCAAACCATGGAAGGCTAGTACCAATAGTCAGCTGGTGCTCATCGGGAAAATGCTCAGTGATGGGTCCGGAAGGGTCAATTATTTCAGAAGGAAGACGGGACAAGTGATCAGCTACCACATTTTGCTTTCCCGCTTTGTCGCGAATCTCAAGGTCAAATTCTTGCAACAGCAAGATCCATCGGATTAATCGAGGTTTCGCGTCCTTCTTTGCAAGGAGATGTCTCACAGCTGTGTGATCCGAGTATATGATGACACGGGAACCCAGAAGGTACGATCTGAACTTTTCTAGGGCAAATACTACAGCTAGCAGCTCTTTCTCAGTAACCGTATAGTTACGCTGAGCCTCATCGAGTGTTTTGCTGGAGTAGTAAATGACCACAGGTTTCCTGTCAATTTTCTGCCCCAAAACCGCTCCTACAGCGAAGTCGGATGCATCGCACATGATCTCAAAGGGTTGAGACCAATCAGGGGACTGTAGGATCGGGGCTTCGGTGACTCGGTCATGCAGGATTTCAAATGCTTGAGTGCATTCCTTGGAAATTTTGAAAGGAACATCCTTGGAGAGAAGAGTGGTCAGGGGGCGTGCGATTTTTGAAAAATCAGGGATAAATCGTCGATAAAAATCGACATGCCCTAAAAAGGAACGGATGTCCCTGATCGAGCTAAGCATAGGAAGGTGAGAAATCAGATTAACCTTAGCTCGATCCACTTGGATACCTTTCTCCGAAATTGAGTGTCCCAGGACAATTCCCTCAGGCACCATGAAATGGCTCTTTTCCCAGGAAAGAACCAAATTCACATCGATGCACCGCCTGAGTATCTGGACCAAGTGTTGGAGGCAATCGTCGAATGATGCTCCGAAAACTGAAAAGTCATCCATGAAGACTTCCAGATAATCACCTACCATATCTGAGAATATGGCAAGCATGCATCGCTGAAAAGTAGCGGGTGCATTGCAAAGACCGAAAGGCATCCTTCGGAAAGCGTATGTTCCGAAGGGGCAGGTGAACGTGGTCTTTTCTTGGTCCTCAGGATGGATTGCCACCTGGTTATAACCGGAGTACCCGTCAAGAAAGCAGAAGAACCTATTTCCCGCAAGTTTTTCGAGAATTTGATCAATGAAGGGTAGTGGGAAATGATCCTTCTTCGTGGAGGAATTGAGTCGACGGTAATCTATACAGACTCTCCACGAGTTGGCTAATCGGGTAGGAATGATTTCTCCGGTCTCAGTCGTTATAGTGGTGAGTCCTGCCTTCTTGGGCACGACCTGAATTGGGCTCACCCAACGACTATCGGAGATCGGGTAGATGATCCCGGCATCTAACCACTTGATGATCTCCTTTTTCACGACCTCCTACAGATTGGGGTTTAAGCGTCTCTGCATTTCACGAGAAGGTCGTGTGCCCTCTTCTGAATAGATATGATGAGTACAATAAGAGGGACTTATTCCAGTCAAATCATCGAGAGTCCATCCGATGGCTCTGCGATGTTGCTGGAGGACAACAATCAGACGGGATTCCTGTTCAGGACTGAGGTTGGAATTGATAATCACAGGAAGGGTCTGATTAGAACCCAAAAAGACGTATTTCAAGTGAGCAGAAAGGGGTTTCAGTTCGAGGATGGGGTTTTCAGCAGCAGCGGGTGGTTTAGTATAGATGTGAGGTTCAAGGGTGGGAGTTACTGGGTTGTTCATATCTGGATTCGACTCCTCTGTTTGCGGGTCAAGATCCTTCTGTGGTTGATGAGGCATAATCGAGTCATTCTGGAGGTGTGATTCATCAACCAAAGTCTTGATGTCACAAATTTGTTCGATGACGCCGCAATTAATTCCTTGTTGGGCCTTAAATATATCAATTTTCAGTGTTTGATCTCCAAACTTAAGCTCTATTTGGCCCTCCTCACAGCTGATGTTGGCTCTAGCAGTAGCCAAGAAAGGTCTCCCTAGAATGATTGGTGTATCCCTAGGGTTCTCAGGTGCATCCATATCTAAGACTATAAAGTCCACTGGAAAATAGAAATCCCGCACTCTTACGATAACATCCTCGAGAATCCCTTTTGGTGACTTTATAGATCGATCTGCTAATTGTAATGTCACCTCGGTTGGTTTTAGCTCAGATTCTTCTAGATGGTCAAGTAAGGATGTGGGTATCAGGTTTATGGATGCACCCAAGTCTAACAATGCTCTATCAAATTGGGTACCACCTATCTTACAGGAAATTAGGGGAGTCCCAGGATCTTTTGCCTTGGGTGGGAGACTACTAAGGATTACAGAGCTGGCTTGCTCTGACAGAACAATTGGGCTCCCTCCCTTGGTTCGCGGCTTACGCTGGGGTGTACATATATTCTTTAGAAATCGTGCGTAAGCTGGTACGTGGCGGATTGCATCCATCAAGGGGATGTTTATGTGGACCTGCTCAAAGAGCTTGACCAGGTCCTCCTTAGGGGCCACGGGCTTGGTGGTCTTCTTTCCCTTGGTCAGGGCCTCGGGAAACGGGATCTTGGTTGGTTCTTCTAGGATAGGTCCAGGTTGTGGATCCGGAATAGCGGTATCTTGGATAACTATCCTAGGGTCATGGTTATCAGGCTTGGAGTGGTTTGGATAATGCGGGTCTTGAGTTGTTTTACCACTACGTGTTACAGAATTTAATCCGACCTGATTTTGGTTTGGGTTTGGTAAGAGGGGTGGCTGCTGCTGAAATCCCGCATAAGAAGTTGAGGCTTCCATCTCGTCTGTAGATGGCGCAGTAGGGGCCTGATAAATCCATTGAGCGTGGCCTAAATTTGGATTCATAACGCGCTTCTGGGTTGGCACGTTATTTGGGTTAGGAAGAGGTTGGGAAGGGAGTGTGCCTGGCTGGCGAGAATTTTCCAACTGGGCCAGTTGAGTTTTAACTTCTGTAAGCTCGTCCTTGTGCTGTTTTTGAATAGCCGCATTCGTTTTTTGAATGTCAGCCAGAGTCTGAAGGATTAGGGACATTTGATCCTGATTTGGCCCTGATGGATAAGTAGGGTTGGGCCGAGGCTGAGGTGGCTGGTAATGACGAGAGGGCTGTGGGCGGGACTGAAAAGGTGGTCTTTGGGTTTAGGAATTTCCCGCCCACTGAAAATTGGGATGGTTTCGCCATCCAGGATTGTAAGTGTTGGAGAATGGGTCGTTCTGGATGGCGTTGAGGTCCTCGCAGGTCTGAGGAACCTCCTGAGAATCAGGGAAAGGGGGAATGGAGTTCCCCCGGCTGGTGTAGAAAGGATCGGGTGATCCTCCGATCCAGGAATCAGATGGGGATGGATATGGATCCATCCTAGGGGAAGATCGGTGGAGGATGTTTTGCACAGTCTCCTGTGTGGAAGGAGGTTGTGCAAAGGAGTTACGCGCGGAGGTGGCTCGCTGCAAGTGCTGAGTCAGCTCATCCACCTTCTTTTCAATGATTGAGACCTTGTCCAACCGACTGGCCATTAATTCCAAGTCGACTGATGCGGACAGGCCCTGCGTCTCATGTGCTCCCTTAAGATTCGTCGCTGCGCGGGTATTCGTCCTGTCGAATAATCCCATGGAGTCATTGTTGATGGAGTTCTCGCACATGCTTTCGAGAATCTCCCATACGGTGTCTTCATGTTGACCCATGATGTTTCCTCCGCAAGTTGCATTGACGAAAAGGCGGATGTCCTCACGGAGTCCCTGGTAAAAAGATTGGACTTGTTCCCATTTAGGAACTCCGTGATGGGGGCACTTTCTCGTGAGATCCTGAAAACGATCCCATGCCTCATGGAGAGGTTCTCCTGATTGTTGAGTGAAGTGTGTAATCTGATGGCGCAAGGCGTTGGTCCGACCAACGGGAAAAAACTTTTTCAAAAACTCGGATTGAAGTTCTTCCCAAGTGTTGATCGGCCGGGTCTGAGTTTGATACCAATGGGCGGCCTTGTCCATAAGAGAAAAGGAGAACATCTTCATGAGAAGAATATCTCGATTTTGCGCATCTGATCCAAAAGTGTGGGCCAGATGCTTTAGCTGTTTGATGTGCTGGAAGGGATCTTCAGAATTAAGCCCATGGAATTTAGGTATAGCATGAATCATGTTGGGCTTTAATTCGGAATCAGGTCCTCCAGTCGGGATTCTGACTCGAGGCTCAATGGCCACCGCAGCAGGATTGTAGTGGTCCCGCATCATAGGACGCTGTGGTGGGTGCACGAAGTTTTGGAAGAGGTCATTGAGTCACTGGAGCTGGTGTTCCAGATTATTTTCTTCCTCAACTGGCTGAGCCATGATGGGGGAAGAAGAACTTGGTTCTGAATCAGAAGAGAGAATAATGTGAGGGTGTTGCTGCACAAACACGGGCGTCGAGGCTTGGCCTTGACGAGAGCGAATTTCTAAAGGAGGTCTTAAGGGTGGTCTTAGGGACCTCCTTCCGTACATGCACTGTTGGAAGAGGTAAGTTTAGAAGGTGCTGGACCCAATCAAGACACCCAAATATGTGTTGGGTGACTATAGAGGTGCGAGGCAGATGGACCCCTTGATCAGAAAGATCGTCCACCTGAGAATTACCTGGGCAGCCAGAGAGGGAGAGTCCCGCGAAGACCCCTACACGGTAGAGCGTCCCCACGGGTTACAGGGTTTCCCCCACCCGACCTCTCTTGTCACTGCAGTTCCAGGTAGACCAGAATGGGGATCTTGACCTCTTAAGTCTACCAATTTTAAGATCAGGGTGCTTAAGGTTTCACTTGAACTTTAGTCTTTTAAGTGCAAAGAGTGACCTAATTTAAGGTTGGTTGACCCAAGGGGTCAACTTTACCTCTTGTTTTCTTTGAGAGCTTTTAGGTCTTGTCTTTTAGGGTTCAAGTGTTTAGAGAGCCAATTGTTTTAGGTTTTCTTTTGAATAGGTATTTTCAATCAATGGTTTAGGCACACTTCTTTTGGATTTTCTCCATTCTTGATTTAAGTAGTGTGTCTCTAAAACCCTACTGTTGAATCTTATGTTGGCTCTACTTGGTCCAGTTAGTTCTTTGTTGGGTAATTAGGGCTCAAGCAAGAATGTGTTAGCCCTTAAATACCCTTAATAGTGTGCAGGACTAATGAGTTGAAAACATGCAAGTCTTTATGGTTACTAAGTATGGAAGACAGGTTAGCCCTATATTGCTTGTTCTTTTCTTTTCTTCCTCTTTAGAGTTTAGGGGTTAATAGCGAGAGGAAAAATTTACCTGTCCTCGGAGTGGTTGTCGTGCGGTTGCTTGTCTTCTTGATTTCCTGTAGTTTTCTGCACAAAAGAGAGGAGATTATCAGAAATTAAAAAGAAACAGGAATGTTTACCTCTAGAATAGCCGTTGCTCCCCGGCAACGGCGCCAAAATGAAGCGCTGGCTTCGAGAGATAACCGGGTTTTATTGTTATAGCGTTGTAGTATAGCCAGTTATTGCCATCATTTCAAATATATAAATTTTTTACTCGGAAAATAAAAGAGTTCCCGAGGTCGAACTCAGGGAGCAAGTTGTATTCTAGGGGTACAAGTTTCTTTTACAAAAATAAAGAAAGAGAGAGAAAGAATTTGTTGTCTTTTCTTCTTTTCTCTTTGCTTCTCCTCGTCTCAGATCTTCTGTTATCTTCTTCTTCTTTATCTGCAGTGGTGATGTTCTTCTTCTTCTTTCAGCTGTTCCTGCTCTTCCTTTTTCTTCTGCAGAGCGGTCCTGTTCTTCTTCTATTCCTTTCTTTCTTCTTTTCCTTTCTTCAGATCTTCTTCTCTTTTTCTTCTTCTTTCAGTTCTTCCCTTGTTCTTTTGTGTTCTCCTCTGCCTCACCTTCTTCTGTTGTTCTTCAGATCTCCTTCTTTCTTCTTTTCTTTTTCAAGTCAGGACGTCGTCTCTCCTTCTTTCTTCTTTTCCCTTCAGGACGTCGTCTGATTTTCCAATCAGATGACTTAAACCGCTTGTTGCTACAGTGTCTCCCTCAGCTTCCTTCTTCTTTCGCGGTCCTTTTTCTTCACCTGTGCCTGCACACTTCAGAGTTTACGTCAGAGGGCAAAACCTACTCTACCCTCCCCGCCCCTCCGTCTCTCTCTCACAGAATCCGCTCATAGGATAGCTCTCCCAGAGCTGCCGGGTAGTCGGGTACGGGTCGCGCCCGGGTCCAGGCCCACCGGCGTGTGTGGTGGGCGAGGAGTGCAGGTCAGTTTAAGTCTGGTCGGGCCAGGTCCGCGGGGCGTGAGCGCGGACGAGACCGGGTAACCGGGCGGGTGAAGGGGACCTCACCCCGTGTGCTGAGGCAGTAAGGCTTATTCACAAAAACAATTTAAACGGTGAAAGAGTTGTGAGGCTTACCGATGTGGGACTAAACGGAGGCCTCTCCTCGCGCGCGCCTGCTGGAAGACCGCGGCCTTGCTTCTGCAGCTGCAGCTTCGATTTGCATCGGTTGCTGGCTGGCTGCCTTCGCAGGAGTCTCCGTAATCCGCAGCAGCTGGAGACCTGGAGTCCTCAAGCCTGGAGCGCGGGAGAAGCTGCTTCAATGTGGCGTTAATGGCGGTCGAGCCTCAGAACCTGTCGGACACGAATATGGCCTCTCGGCCTGATCAAACTACTGGGGAACCTTCGCCGTGGCACGACGAAGGTGTGGAGCTGTGCGACAAGCCGCAAGGTGGTGTCTGGCGGCAGCCCTAGGTTGGACTGCAACCGGAGAAATGGGTTTGTTTGGGGGAGCGTTACGGAGGTGTGGAGTGGCAGTGGAGGGGTGGGGGGTGCTCAGTGTGATGAGGCGGAGGTTCGGTGAGGGTCAGCGAGGCGTGTGAGGCTGTGGAGCGATGGGGGCATCGCGCCGGAGGGTGGCCGGAGACGAAGGGGGTGACGATGGTCAGGGTCGGTCGAGGGCTTAGTTGAACAAATTGAAACCGGGGAAAGAAAGAGGAGAGGAAGGGAAGTAGTTCTAACTTACTTGCAGGGACGAAGGGGGAGCAGTAGGGCGACAGTCGTATCGACTATCGCCGGAGAAGAAGATGCCCAGGGGAAGGGGCGGCGGCGAGCAGAGAGCCGGAGAGGCGCCAGCTGGGTACGGCGTGGCGCGGGAAGAGCAGGGGAGGAAGTCTCTGCTGCTGGTATTGCGGCAGAGCGAAGAGGAGGAGGAGGAACCGCCGGAGCTGGTGGGTGTCTGCCGGAGTGAGAGGAGAGTTGGGGGTTTTCTCCGTCAGATCCAAGCTGGGAAGAACGGTGGAGCGACGGGGGTATTTATAGGGACCAAATCAGGGAGGAAGGCGGAGGGAGACGACGTGTCTCCCTCGCCGGAGGACGCCGGAGATGGAAACCCATACCGTCCGTGCATTCGCACGGCCGGTATGGTGGGTTACAGCGACCAGGGGGGTGTCCCTGCGACGGCTGACGACGCAGGGCACCCCCGGTTTACTTGCCAGGCTCTCCCCCTCACCCTGCGCGGCGCCATGCTCCGCGCAAGGTCGCCGGAGCATGGTGCTGGCAGGTTTTGCAGGGGGACCTGAACGCAAAGAACAAAGGAGAGTTAGGGGCCAAAATGCGAGGGATCAAAAGTTGAGGGCCAAAAAGTAAATATATGAGGACCAAAGTGTAAAGTTGGTCAAGGAGGTTTCTTCTTAGGCTCAAGTTTTTATACATGACTAATTAGGACCTAAAGAATCTGATGGTGAATTTCATTTCTATATTAACCTTGTTTGACCGGTCAATTTATGCGAAAACCCAAATTAAGTTATTAATTGGGCATGGTTCTCAATGTAGGTCAAAATGGGTTCTGAAGGCCAAATTGAAGGTTCTAAACCCTAGAGATTATTTTTCTATGAATTTTAGATGGTTTATTCTATTTTTACTTTGCCTCGAACCTCGTGAATTGAAGTGAGTTGTTTTAGGGTTACAGATTATCATTTGTTTCTTGGAATTGCTGTAGCCCTTGCTAGATCATCTCATCCCACTTTTATTCTTATTAAGTTGCTTTGACCTATGTTTGGGCCCTGAATTACCCTGTATGCAGATTATACTGGTAAAATTGCATTTTTACCCCTTATGACTTGTTTTCTCCTTAAACTCAGAATTCTCTGAGTTAAGCCTTTCCTTGAGTTATGTAGGAGCTTTTATCCTTTGTATTAGGTCAAAATGAGCTAGTTATGGCTCATGATGAGGTTCTCATCAGGTCAACACCATAGGATTGTTTCAGGTGTTTTACCGATTATTCTTTTTACTCGATCCCACCAAGGGTCGTGGATTTTGCTGTCGCTCCAGTTGCTTGACCTCAAGCATGAACTGCTCAATTTCCATTGTTTGATCTGCTGCATCTACCAGGCTTTCTATCCGTATAGCGGCTAGTTTAATACAAAGGTTCGGCCGTAATCAGTGCTCAAACCTCCATTTTCTCTCGACCTTGTTGGCTATAGAGCCTTCAGTGAAGCGAAGCAATTCTATAAACTTCGCGCGATATTCAGCCACTGTCATTTGATCTTGTTGGAGGTTAGGAGGTTAAGAAACTCCAGTGTTTCTGTTGCCTCTAGGACTGAGGGTAATACTGTTGGCCAAATAGGTGAAGAAACTATTCCCTTGTGACGGGAGGTGCCCCAGGTGCCTGTACCAAAATCCACCATCTTTCCGCCACTCCTTCCAACTGGTAGGTGGTGAAGCGTACATACAGTTCTGGAGCTAGTTGGAGGGCTGCGAAGATCTTCTGGATCTTGAGGATCTAATTCTCAACTATAGATGGGTCTCCCTCGCTGAAGCTAAGGGGTTTTAGCTTGCTGAAATGGTCAAACTCAACACTAGCTGCCAGGCCGACTGCTCCCTAGTTCCAAGACGACTGTCCTTCGCTGCCATCAGGGTTATCGCTCCACTGCCAGTGCTTCCATCTCAATTCGGCCCCAACAGTGTTTAGGGAGGCAATCGCTACTCCAACGTATGTAGGATGGCTTGCATGCAACTCTACAACTAGCCCAATCCAAGGTGGTATGAATCCTCTTCTTTGGGAGTATTGATTGCATAGCAAAAATACACCAGTAATTATGCCATCTTGTGTTATTTCCTAGCACTGCCATTGTATCTTATGTAACTATAGTTGCATTTGTAAATAAACACATGCATGCATTTATTGAGAGGGGAGGATAATGTGAATAATTGGCCATCTAATTAATATCTTCATCAAAGGCTGCATTGCAAATTCACCATTCTCATTTTTTATTTTGACTTTGAAATCTTCTCCCTCGCACGGCTCAGGGCATGGGGCATGCACCGCTTCGCGCCATTCCTCTGCCAGCAGCATGGCTGGACTTGCTCTGCCAGTAGCATGGCGGTGGCATGCGTCTTCTTCTTTAAAAGGCCTTGCCCTCTCCCTTGCACCGAGAGCTGAACAAAGAGCACCCTCAGACACTTTCCTCCAAGCCAACCTCCTCCCCTCTCCCTCTCCATACGCAGTATTTCTTCCCACTGAAGAGACACACTGCGGGCAGGAGAAAGCTCACAGTGGTCCCACGACCACCACTATGAGTTCCACCGCCGCCCAGCTCCATCGAGACTAGGTGGGCGTGGTGGTTTCACCTTCTGTTTTCATCGCTAGAAGCCCTCACCGCCATTGCCAGAGCTTCAAGGTCGGAAGCTCCAGCAGCAGCAACGGTGGCTTGAAGCAGCGCAGGAAACCGCGTGCACAACAACAGACCTCCATGAGCTCTCCCCGCACGCGAAGGCGCTTCCCAGTGCACCCGCGCACGCAGAACCGACGCTACCGGTCGCCTGCTCCCGTGCGGCACTGTAGCCACTGTTCACGCCTCTCAGCGCGACACTGTAGCCACCGGCCTGTTTCTCACTTAGCCGATGGCACAGTGCTCTCTCTCTTCGCCCGCAACCCACTCCAGCTGGTCGCCCGCGTTTGCGCTTGCGCCCGCGTCTACGCTCGCGCCTGCATCTGCGTCCGCTCCCGCCCGCAGCACTATGTGCTGCGCTGCACTCCCGCACCTGCCGGCACACGAAGCCAACGCACGCGTTCCCTCCACCGCCCGTGTGAAGCCCTTGCTCGCCCGCGCTCCTGCGAGATCAGACGGCGGATGCTCCCACCAGACGACTTAACTCTGCCCTCTCTCTCACACTCACTCGCCAGCAACCCACCCATACTCATACACACACACACACACACTTGTGCACATAAACACTTGTACACTCACACGCTCACTTGTACACACCTACATATATATATATATATATATATATATATATCCACTCACTTATATACCTAAATATATATATATATACATATATACATATTCATACCTATACAACTATATATAAGTATATATACATACATATATACATATATACATATATACATACATATATACATATATATCTATATATATATACATATATATATATACACACATATACATATACATATATTACTATATATATATATATCTATATATATATACACAACTACATATATACTTATATAGTTATAACCCTATCTATATATATACATACATACATACATATATATATATCTTTACATACACATCACTTACCTGTATCCATACGCCCTTGCACTAGTCACTCCACCACGCATTATATCGCGGGAATATCTGCACCAGTTGCTGATATTCCCCGATATCCACGTAAAGCAAGCACCTCCGCACACACTCCCACACATCCGTCCTACACTCTGCGCGGCACTTCGTCTTGTTGGTTGCATCTTACTAGACGTGGACTAACTCGACACTGTGCTACACTCCATTTCCACTTCCACCTCCACCCCTATATATATATAATGTGTACATATCTATATATATAGAAACTGTATTTATTATCTAAAGCTAAGTATTCCTTTCTCTACAAGCAACCTACCTTGTCTTTATTTCTCTTTTGTTTCCTGCTATTGAAAGATAAAAAAAAAGAGTAAAAGAGAAAAGTTAATCCTTGTCTTGCAGGTACTCGGACTAGTTTTTTTGGAAACCCTAATTTGGCTCAAAGCCAAGAACTTGATTTTGAGGGTGTGCCTCAAGGACAATATTATCAACAAAAAAATCTTAAATAGAAAAAAAAATAAAAAAACATAATAAACGCACAGAAGAGATACGTTCTAGGAAAGGCGTAGAAACTTCTTCACCTTTAATCCCCGCCTCCCTGAGATCGACCCTGGGACTAAAAGTGGCCAAGATAAAATTAAGTAGGCCAGGTAAAAAAAGAATTTTTGTGAAAGATGGTTAGATTCGATTTAGGTTAACCACTATACTCACTTCAACGATAATTTCACCATATTAACACAATCTATTTAAGATCTACCACGCTTTTTCTGGCACCTTTGCCGGGGAGGTGCGCATTGAGGTAAGTTTCTACTCCATTCCTTTGATTTTCTCTTCTCACACCCTTCTCTTCACGGGTGTTTTTGTTTGCTGGTGTGCAGGTAAACCAGTTGCAAGGAGGAGGCAAGCAGAGGAAGTCGGAGACATGGGTAGATCCAAGGTGGGAACGAGAGCGTGAAGTCGCCGACGCCGCACTGGAGCTTCGCCCATGTTGCTGAAAAGGTAGGTCTCTCTCTCTTAGCAACTTAGGTTAACTTGTCACTTAGATAAAAAAAAACCTAAAAACACTTCTTGGGATTTCTTGGGACAAGTGGATTAAAAATCACTTGCTTGATTGTCTGTTATCACCCCCACCGCCTCAGGGTTTCCCGCCAAACTTCGCATAGTGAAGATCCAAGAATCTTGATTCTTGAATCTTTCATCATGTGAAGTATTCTTTGAAGCAAGATTAAATAGATTGATTGCCATCCCTCCTTGCCTCATTTATCCACAATTCGGGATCACATTTTTCTAGGGGGAGACTTAGAATTGAGTTGATTCCAACCCCACCACAACCTTTCACCTGCCTAAGATTTGATCCTGAATATTTCAACCCCAAAATTTTAATTTTCTTTACATTATCTTGTGGTTGAGCCTTGTGTGTGGAACATCATTTTGGTGATTGGGAGCACTTGAATTGAAGTGCTTTGGCTCCCTTTCACACTAACCTAAAATTGACTCATGCATCCACACATAGAAATTTCCACCTAGGGAAGCCCATTGCATTTTTAGCATGCATTAACCAACTCACATTGAAGAAGGGTTTGTTGGGCATAGAAGAACTTGTATTTTCTCAAAACTCGGAGATTGGTTGAATTGGTAACTCAGCGAAATCTTAAAATCCATACTACTTAAGGCTGAAATTCTAAACACCATTCACCAACTAAAACTTCAATTCGGGGAGATTTTTCCATTGCATGCTTGGTTTACACACTTTCTAAAATCAATGAACTTGGGAACTACTCGTATACAACGGCCTTCACATTCCTGAAGCACTTGATCCTAAGCCTCTAATTAAAACTGGTAGCAACTTGACCCTTATTAAGGATTGGAGGTCTAACTACCTGCGTGTAGCACCTACGTGTTGGTACAGGTTCCTACGTGCTATCGGGTGTCTAAGACTGGGGCAAACGGCCTTTCAATATGGCCCGGTGGTTTCGCGGTGCTCACATTTGGTTCCGTAGGTTGTGATAGTAGCTAACTTAGATCTTTAGGTCTAAGGGCACACTGTAGAGGTTAGGACTTTGATTGCCTTGATTTGTCATCAAGTGTACCTTTGCGACGTCATTTCTCTCATCCCCTTTTCCCTTCTTATATCCCCAGTTCTTCCTGCAATAGTGCATGTTTGGGAGGAGGTCACAAAACCCTGAATTGTTTGAATTGTCTGATAATTCTAGAAGGAAAGAAATCGAATCGTCATCCTCCTCCACAAACATGGCTGCACGCCCACCCCCAAATCTCGAGGGAGGAAACCGCCCCCCTCAAATCCCACCAGGTGGTGGAGCCTTGGATCCCATAACCCACCTCCAAGCCCAAATGGAAATGTATAATGAACAGATTGAAGCCATTAGGGAAACCTTGGAGGAAATGCAGAACCCTCTCGAACGGGAGGAGCCTAGGTCTCTTAGCTCTTATCAAAATCCCGCTGCTACAGAGACCATAGAACAAATTCGGGTCCCCATCGACAGGGATGATTTTGAATTGAAACCCAATATAATTGGCCTGAATAACTTTCACTTCCATGGTCTAGCAAGTGAAGATCCTTTTCTCCATTTGGAAGACCTAACCTGATTGGCTGAAACGGTTAAACCAAGAAACATCGGGTTATCAATTATCCTCATGAAAATGTTCCCGTTTTCGTTGCGGGATAAAGCGTCGCAATGGTTACGCACCCTTGGGAGAACCATCCATTCTTACGAAGAGATGCGAACAACATTTCTCAAGAAATTTTTCCCAATCGGGCGAACCAATGCGCTTCGCCATGCTATAACTTCCTTTACGCAACAAAATGGCGAATAGTTTCATGAGGTATAATGACCTCCTCCAGAAGTGTTCGTACCACGGTCTGCCTAAGTGGCATATAGCCCAAATTTTCTATTATGGGATAAATGAGACTTTGAAGCAGATTGCTGATGCTTCCTGTGGAGGAAATTTAATGAATAAAGACGAGAATGGAGCATTCGAATTATTTGAAAACATGAGTGAAAACTCAATGAATAATGCCTCCATTGTCGCCTTTAATCGGACCAGCTTGCTCTATAATGTTCACGAAGTTGAAACGAGACCCTCCCATTCATCCATAGATCTTAGCCTTATCGTACAAAAATTGGATGAAGTCTCCATCGTGCACAAGAAGCTGGACGAGCTTCTGGCCAATCCCGCCCGTTCTATGCCAACCACCTCTACCTCACCACTCCGTCACAATCCTAATCCTTCCAACGCCAGGCTTATCCCCAAAAACCCCGTGAGATCTTCCTTATCGAGTGTCGCGCCGAGCGATTCGGTAAGTCATGTGGATCTGGCTTCTGCAAGCCAGTATTTCGACACGGAGGACCAAGCCTCCGTGTGCTCAGATGCATACATACATGCGGACTCGTCTTCTAGCTTAGAAGACGCTTGCGCCCTGGGGAACATCCCGTTCTCTGCTACTTATAACCCAGGGTGGCGAAATCATCCGAACTTCGCATGGTTTAGCAACCCACAGCGCCAAAACCCTGCGGGTGGGCCAATGCGACCATCCGCACCCGTTATCCCAAGGACCCAGTCTAATCTTGTGGCGAATCCACCATCGGGTCCTTGCATATTGCAAACTGAACACGCATCAAGTCCTCTTGATAAACTGATGCGAATGATGACAGAAATGTCTAAGCACCATGAAGAGAACATGACCTCTCTTCAGCACCAATTGGCGCAGCAGAATGCTGATATGTCAACTACGCATGGCAACTCGATCTTAGGGCACTCTTCCAGTCCAACTTGTTCCCAACCCACGAAATTTCATACCTTGTGGTCCTCAACCATAGGTACGACCTTCTCAGGGGCAGGTTCATCAGATTCTGCAAGCATCGAGCATTCCTCCGGGATTCCAGGCTAATCCCGCAGCAGCACCTCACCCTTATGTCCCTATTGTGAACCCTCCTCCACCTTATGATCCCATTGGACCCGCGACGTCCAATGCGATTACTACGAGGAGTGGTAAGCAAACCGTCGATCCGCCTCGACCTGATCCTAGCCCATCTTTTTCATTGCCCTCTCATTCGGGATGCACACCGCATTCGCAAGAGGACGATACACCCAAACTAGTGCCAGAATAGGTCCCATTCCCTGAGGCTCTACTGAGGGAGCCAAAAGGCAAGAAAAAGGATACGCAGGCCTTTGATAACCTGCATAATTTATTCAGGGATGTTGAAATCAAGGTACCCCTGTTAGAGGCTATCAACCACATACCTACTGTCACCCGATTTTTCAAAGACTACACTACACCTAGGCGACAGTCAAAGAAAATAAAGAATCCGATGGTTCTCTTGCCTCATGCGAGTTGTGCTATACTGTAAATCTACCACTGAAGTAGAAAGATCCGGGCACACCACTTATTTCTTGTAGCATCCAAGGTTGCAATTTTAACTGTGCTCTGCTTGATCTAGGATCTTCTATCAATCTTATACCAACCATCATGCTCGAGAAATTTGCCTTAGGAAATCTGAAACCCACCCCTGTCATGTTACAGTTGGCAGATCATTCTGTCAAAATACCAAAGGGTGTGGTGGAAGACGTGGTGGTTAGGGTCAACAGTCTCTGTTTTCCTGTTGACTTTCTTGTTTTGAATATGGAAGTTCCTAGCTCACTTTCTGATTACCCGATCATCCTTGGTCGACCTTTCTTGGTCACAGCCCACGCCCATATCGACTGCGAGTCAGGCAATATTGAGATTGCCGTTGGATCTGAGAAGCTCAAGCTTAACATCTTCAAGGCAGCCAAGAACTTTGATTGCGATTGCATCGAGGATGACACATCTGACGAGGACATGGCCGTCAGTGCGTGTATTGGACTAATAGGGACCTATTCTTATTGCTGTGGATTGCCTTTAAACACGGATGATTTCCTGACCGACACATATTGTGACGTCCCCCCATCCCTCCCTTTTCCCATACCTTCTCCTGACCAGACTTCTGACGAGGTTTTCTCTACTTCCCATACCTCGTGTCTGAGTCATATTCGGGCTACTCATCACCGGTCCACACTCTTGAAGACCGGATTGCCCTCTCTTTCCCACCAAATCAGGCAGAATTGCAACTCCACACTGGGACCTTGAGCCCACATACTACTCACTGGTGCTATCCCTTTTTGGATCCATCTATCCAAGATGCCCCTCTTCTTGGCCAAACTGAGGGCCAACTTCTTCCTCCTGCCTTGTTTCCTTCTGATCCGCTTGGGACACTCTCATCCTAAGAAATGCCAGATCTTTCACCATCCTCTCCCGAGCTGAAAGAGCTGCCTAATACGCTTAAGTATGTTTTCTTGGGACCAAATGAAACGCTCCCTGTAATCATTAGTTCAAAATTGACCAGGGAGCAAGAGTGCAAACTAACAAAGGTCCTTATGGAACACAAGGCAGCCATTCGATGGTCCTCATTAGACTTAACTGGCATTAGCCCCTCCTACTGCACTCACCGTATATATACGGAGGAGGAGGCTCGACCTTCTCGTGAGATGCAGCGACGTCTCAACCCTAACATGCGGGAGGTCGTTAAAAAGGAAATTATTAAGTGGATGGATGCGGGTATAATCTACCCGATCAGCGATAGCCCCTGGGTGAGCCCGATTCATGTCGTGCCCAAAAAGGCGGGACTCACCTTCCATGTCAATGACAAGGGTGAATCCATCTCTACACGCACTCCTACATCTTGGAGAGTGTGTGTAGATTATAGGAAACTTAATGCTGCAACTAAGAAAGATCACTTTCCACTACCTTTTATTGACCAAATCCTAGAGCGGTTAGCGGGAAATAAAATTTTCTGTTTCCTGGATGGATTCTCTAGATATAACTAGGTGGCAATTGACCCTAGGGACCAAGAGAAAACCACCTTTACCTGCCCCTTTGGCACCTTTGCATTTAGAAGGATGTCGTTCGGACTTTGCAATGCGCCAGCAACTTTCCAGAGATGTATGCTGGCGATATTCCATGACATGGTGGGTGACTTTCTTGAGGTTTTCATGGATGACTTTTCGGTCATTGGATCCTCTTTTGATGATTGTCTTGCCAACCTGACCCGTATCCTTCGGAGATGTATGGATGTGAACCTCGTGCTCTCCTAGGAAAAAAGTCATTTTATGGTACACGAGGGAATTGTTCTTGGGCATATCATCTCCGATAGGGGTATCGAAGTTGACAGAGCTAAGCTTGATGTAATTGCTGATTTACCTGTGCCTGGCTCTGTCACACAAATCCGCTCCTTCTTGGGACACGTCGGTTTCTATAGGAGATTCATCAAAGACTTCTCCAAGATTTCTAGACCTTTAACTCATCTCCTATCGACCAACGTACCCTTTGATATGGGCCTCGACTGCATACGAGCATTCACGCAGCTGCGTGATGTTGTCACAAAGGCCCCTGTTCTCCAGCCACCTGATTGGTCCCGACTTTGAACTCATGTGTGATGCTTCCGACCTTGCAGTCGGAGCCATCCTGGGACAAAGACGCGATAGACACCCTTTCGTGGTGTACTACGCTAGTAAGACGTTGGATGAGGCCCAGCGTAATTATACTACCACTGAGAAAGAACTACTGGCGGTCGTCTTTGGGCTGGAGAAATTCCGCTCTTACCTTCTGGGCTCACATGTTATTATATTCACTGACCATGCAGCCATTCGCCATCTCATGCACAAGAAGGATGCCAAGCCTAGACTGATTAGTTGGATCCTTCTGGTCCAAGAATTTGACATTGAGATCCGCGATAAGGCCAGAGCCCAGAATGTTGTGGTTGATCATCTCTCAAGACTGGACCCTGACCACATTGGACTTACCCTGCTGATCAATGAGGTTTTCCCGATGAGCACCTATTCGCAATTAATGTGGCAAGTGGACCTTGGTATGCCGACATTGCCAATTACCTTACTTCTGGTTCTCTTCCACGTGGCTGGCCTAAAAACCAGCATGAGCGTCTCATTGCAGAAGCAAAGTATTATTTCTGGGATAATCCACTACTTTTTCAAATAGGTGCTAACCAGATCATCCGTCGTTGTATTCCTGACAGCGAATTCCCCAGTGTGCTATCCTTCTGACACGATTAGGCCTGCGGAGGCCATTTCTCTGGGAGGAAAACTGCAGCCAAGGTGTTGCAGTACGGTTTCTTTTGGCCCTCCCTTCACTAGAATGCACACAATTATGCCAAACATTACACTAGGTGCCAGTCGTTAGGATCAATGTCACATCGTGACATGATGCCCTTGCAACCCATCCTAGTTGCTGAAATCTTCGACATTTGGGGAATCAATTTCATGGGTCCCTTTCCTCCTTCCAACGGCTTCAAATACATCCTCGTTGTTGTTGATTATGTTTCGAAATGGATCGAGGCTATTCCCACGTGCCATGCTGACTATGTCATATCCACTCGATTTTTCAAAGATCACATTTTTGCACGCTTTGGGATCCCTCGAGCCATTATCTCAGATGGAGGAAGCCATTTTACCCATGCTTCTTTTCGGGCACTTCTGAGGAAATATGGAGTACACCATCGTATTGCATCACCGTATCATCCTCAGACGAACGGCCAGGCTGAGGTGTCGAACCGGCAAATCAAGCAAATTCTCCAAAAAATGGTTCGGCTTGACCGTAAGGATTGGTCCGACAAGCTGATTGACGCACTTTGGACGTATCGGACCACCTTCAAGGCTCCCCTAGGTATGTCTCCTTATAGAATCGTTTACGGGAAGCCTTGTCATTTGCTCGTGGAGCTGGAGCACCGCACTTATTGGGCGGTTCGCCAATGTAACCTCGACCCAGACATGTGTGGTCGAGAAAGGAAACTCCAACTCTAAAAATTGGAAGAGCTCCGTCGTGAAGCCTATGATTCTACCTTAACTTTCAAGCAATGCACTAAGGCTTTTCACGACAGCCGAATTCGACGGAAGGAATTTGAGCCATCTCAGCAAGTTTGGCTTTACAATGCTCAGCTCAAATTCTTTCTAGGGAAATTGAAGTCCAAATGGACTGGTCCCTTCTTGGTCTCAAGACTATTTCCCAACGGGGCCGTTGAAATTGAAGATCCCAAATCTGGGCATAAATTTACAGTCAATGGGCAACGTTTAAAACCTTATCGTACTCATGAACCTGCCCCCGTTGGAGAAACTGTTTCCCTGCTGAGGGGTAACTAATTTCGTGCCGCATTCTGAGTCCAGCTGGGGACGTTAAATTCAGTGCTCGTTGGGAGGCACCCCAGCAACACTCCTCCAAGTACGCACTTCCATGTCATTTCATTTCACCACCCACCTTCCACCCACCCTACCATCCTGCTATATATCTTGCACGTCAGCTCTCGCCTCCCGATCTTTGGACCTTCCTCTACCCTGCATGCATATGAGAACATAGCATTGTTTGGCATGGGGGGGTGGATAGGCATCTATAGGATCTAGGTATTATATGGTATCATGTAGCTTCCATCCATCTATAAATATGTACATAGCAAAAAAGAAAAAAAAGAAAAAAATGGGTGTTTAGTAATGATTTGAAGGCTGAAACAAAAATACAATAAGTGTTTATGGATATTCAACCACTGTTTTGAAGACTTTCCAGGCCACAGAAGCTTTATTCGCTCAGGCTCGGCTTAATTCACTTGAGCATTGACAAGATAGATCAGAATCTCTCCTAACTAAGGACGTATTCTTATACCTGAGACATCAGTATAGGATTCGTTGGTTTGCTTCTACTCGAGAGCCTAAGTAATCTTGGTTCACACTACACATATCAAGAAAGACCAGGTAAACATAAGATCCAACCCTAGTGTTCATTAGGGAAGGTGGAGTCCTTACCTGTGCGTGTAAGTAGACTTTTTATCCCAAGCTTTAGTCTTATGTCTAAGAGAAACTCTTTCCACCAAAAAGGAACTCTCCCACAAAAAAAAAAGTGTGCTCCTCTAAATAAAGTTGTAAGAGATATACTGACACTTGTTTCAAAAAAAAAAAAAAATCTGTGCAAATAAGTCAGTATATCTCGCAAATGTCTGTAAATTCTTCTCCCTAAAAAAGTTTTTCAGGGCAAGTTACAAATACCCTGTTTCTACCATATATTCTTTGAGCCACAAATGTAATAAAATGGGAGTTGAGTTTTCCGTCATCTTTTTAAGGGTCAATCCAAAGACACGAGCTGAAACTGGGACCAACCTGCACTTAAAGATTCGTGAAACCCTAGGTTTGAGTCTTAATGTTCATCTCGTCAGTCTTGATCCTTCACTATGCACAAACCATAATCTCTTGAGCTATCGAGTATGGCAAAAACCTTCTGAGTCCTGAAAATCGTACTTAAGGTTTAAATACCAAGAGTCCAGGTTAGTCGAGAGATGGTGTTGGTGCTAGAGCACCACGATCTTTTGTTTTGATGATAAAAAAACACGTGTTATTTAACATTTGCACTTGGAGTCTTAGATTTCAGGTCAATTGCAAATGTAGACGTAATTAGACGGAATTCGAGCTCGCATCCAGGATGGATTGGAGGAGCTTGATGGAGAACAAAGGAGATTCGCGAGGAGCGATAGATTGAAGATGGAAGGACAAGAAGAATAGGATAGAATTCTATTTATTCCTTTCATGTACTTTTGTCTTTATTTTCTTGCTCTTTATTTCCTCAGAACATTATGTTAAAGAGCCTCAAAGTACCCTAACAGTAGTCCTAGGAACACCGGCACAACCCTAGGACACTTAGGTTTTCTGTAGAAAACTTAGAAAACCAATATAGGGTTCAAACAGAATTTCCAGATGTCTAATTCCAAAATCAGACGTCTGATAATGTGTTTTAAGATGTCTGACTGCTGATTCAGACGTCTGATAACAATTAGGCTGGACATAGTTAGTTCTGTCTGATGAAATCAGACGTCCAGACCTTAGACCAGACGTCTTAGGAGACGTCTGATGACTTTGCCAGACGTCCAATTAGTGGACCGTTGGCTCTCTTAGCATACACTCAAGGATATGACCGTTAGAGCCATATCAGACGTCCTTAAGCCTTTCCAGACATCTGATAATTGACTGTTTTGCCTCGACTGACCTGAAAATCTCTTCTCAGAAATTTTCTAGCCGTTGCAAATCCATTCCCACGAAAAAGTAGGTTTCCAGACGTCCAGACATAGTGCCAGACATCCTGTATGTCGTCTGATGAACTTGCGCTAGAACCCTGTTTAGATCTGATTCAAGTCAGGAAGAGACCCGCCCAAAATCAGACGTCTGACCTTATTTTCAGACGTCTTAAAGTGGTCTTCCAGACTTGTGATGCCAGAATTAGATGTCTGATTACCCTGTCAGTGCAATGATTGTTCCTGATTTCGGGCTGATTCACTTGGGCTTTGCATCCAACGGCTATGGAAGCTTGTCCAAGCCTTCCAAAGCCTTCCAAAGGCCTCTATAAATAGAGGGGAGCCTTTACACACCTAGATACACAAGACACACACCTTGCAATACACTTTCAAACCATTTTGTGTCTCTCTTGCTCTCTAAGCTCTAGTTCTACATCAAGAGAGCATCAAGCTATTTTGCGCACCCGCTCTCCTGCCATAGTTCACGAGAGCAACGTTGTGCCATCGCGTGACTCACGCACCCGTGTCATCAACTCGACGCACTCCTTGCAAAGGGGAGTTTCTTAATTCCTATAGAAGCTTAGGTTTAAAATTACTTTGTTGGCTCTATAGGATTATTTGTTATTTTATCTTTGTTATTTGGTTGGGTATTCGCTTTGCGAATTCCCGTCTCCTTCGTGGGACAAAATCCTTCTCATGAAGAGAAGGGGTTGAGGAACGCTACCCTCGCACTTGTAGCGTGGTTGTAATTGAGGTTGAATCACCCTCGTTTAAAGTGATTCGTTTAGTGGATTTGATCAACTTGGTTGATCGGAAAATCCTAACTCGAGAGGGTTAGGTGGTGGTTTTCACCCGGTTTGGGTTTCCACCTAAAAATTATTGTGTACTCGTGTGATTGAATTTTTTGTGAGATTGTTTATATTCTATTCCGCAATTTATTACGTCACCCCTCCTGGTAGGGAAGAATCCACAATTGGTATCAGAGCAGGTCTTGCTGTTTCGGCGTAACGACCCAGCAAGAAGATCATGGAGGGAAGCAGTTTCGCGAGCAGGATTTCCGAGGGGCAGTCCACCGTCCGACCACCTTATTTCGACGGAAGCAACTACCCCTACTGGAAGTTGCGAATGAGGACGTGGCTTCAAGCCACCAATTTCACAATATGGGCCAGGTGCGAGAACCCTTTCGACATCCCAGAGAAACCCGCCGGAGGATACTCGCAGCAGCAGATTCGTGAGCTCTCTTTAAACGCAAAGACCATGAATGCCCTTTACTGCGCACTTAGCTCGGAGGAGTTCAATAGAATCTCGCAATGCACCACCGCATACGAGATCTGGCACACACTCGAGGTAACTCATGAAGGTACCTCGAAGGTAAAAACTTCTAAACTAAATTTACTTTCACAAGAGTTTGAGGCTTTTTCCATGAAATCTAACGAATCCTTAAGTGAGATGAACACTAGGTTCACTCTCATTGTAAATAACTTGAAAGCATTAGGGAAGACTTTCATCAAGGGGGAGCTTCAAGGGAAGCTTCTTCGTTCCCTTGGACTGGAGTGGGAACAGAAAGTCACCGCCATCGAGGAGGCGAACGAAGTGGAGGAGCTCAACATGGAAGATCTCCTAGGCAATCTAATGGCCTACGAGACAAAGTTGAAGCAGAAGAAGAAGGATACATCGGAGCCTAAACCGAAGAAGATTCTCGCCTTCAAAGCCATGTCGGATAGCGAGGTAAGTTCCGACGATGAAGACTTTAGAATTTTACTTAAAAAATTTTCCAAGTTTTGTAGGGAATCAAAGAAAGAGAAAAAGGAGAAGGAAAGTCCGAGACGTTGCTATCACTGCAATGAGAAAAGGCACCTACGACCAGAGTGCCCTCTTCTCAAAAAGGAGAAGAAGAAGGAAAAGGAGAAGAAGTCTAAGAAGAAGGCGTTCCAAGCCACTTGGGACGATTCGAGCTCGGAGGAAGAAGAAGAAGAAAAAGAAGAAGAAACCGCTTGCTTTGGTTTCATGGCCAGATGAAGCGACAACGAAAGTGAAAGCGACTCAGACAATGAGGTAAATTCTGATTTACAAGATGCTTTTAATGAGTTGTATAAGCTTAGTAAATCACTTAAAATAGAAAACAAAAGCATGAAAAAGAATCTTAGTTTTCTTAAATCTGAAAATGATAGGTTAGAAATAAAACTTAAGGATCTAGAAGCTAGTCCTAAAAATGATAACTTATTACTAGAAAATCATAACCTCATCAATGAAAATAATAAATTGATTGAGGAAAATGTTAGTCTAAAAATAGAAATTTCTAATTTAAAGACTAAGATGAATATTATAGAAAAAGAAATTGCACATCTTAGGGAAAACTCCAACAAATTAATCAACAAAGTAGATAATTTTTATAACCCTAAGGTTGAGAAAGGATCTCCGTCAAGGAGACCCACTAATAGATCCGAATCCAAGCCCACTTGGATACCGAAGAAAGAATTAGAATCTTGTTTTGTAGGTTTCAAGGATAACTACAACACGAAGGATTGGACCTACAAGCTCAAGGCTGGTCAACTCGAGTTGGGAGAACCGAGTAGACCAACGAGGAGAACAAGAAGACCGACGAGACGGCGAACAAACAATGATCCCGCCGCACGTTGACCGCTAGACTGGAGACCAGCGCCAATGCCTGAGCCTCCAAGCTACGGATGGGAGCCCCATCCGATGTGGCATCCACCACCACCATTCGGGCCATTTTATTGGCCATGGTAGGTGAGGTAAAAACCATTTACCCTATCTTTTTATCATAAGCATTTAGATAGGGGCAGCAAAAAATTATAAGCTAATTGTCAATTTTTAAGAGGGAGATATAAGGTAGCTAAATTTCCTTTAGAAAGGGGGAGAAAAATAATAGCTATCTTGTCGTTATAAAAAAGGGGGAGGACATTACCTTTGTTAAAAGAAATTTATAGAAGAGCATGTTTTAAGGGTGAGTTATAGAAAATTTAAAATCAATCAAACCTTTTTGATAATGTCAAAAAGGGGGAGGATTTTTTGCATTATTATTTATGGTTTTGTCATCATCAAAAAGGGGGAGATTGTTGGTGCTAGAGGACCACTATCATTTGTTTTGATGATAACAAAACACGTGTTATTTAACATTTGCACTTGGAGTCTTAGATTTCAGGTCAATTGCAAATGTAGATGTGATTAGACGGAATTCGAGCTCGCATCCAGGACGGATTGGAGGAGCTTGATGGAGAACAAAGGAGATTCGCGAGGAGCGATAGATTGAAGATGGAAGGACAAGAAGAATAAGATAGAATTCTATTTATTCCTTTCATGTACTTTTGTCTTTATTTTCTTGCTCTTTATTTCCTTAGAACATTATGTTAAAGAGCCTCAAAGTACCCTAACAGTAGTCCTAGGAACACCGGCACAACCCTAGGACACTTAGGTTTTCTGTAGAAAACTTAGAAAACCAATATAGGGTTCAAACAGAATTTCCAGACGTCTAATTCCAAAATCAGACGTCTGATAATGTGTTTTAAGACGTCTGACTGTTGATTCAGACGTCTGATAACAATTAGGCTGGACATAGTTAGTTCTGTCTGATGAAATCAGACGTCCAGACCTTAGACCAGACGTCTTAGGAGACGTCTGATGACTTTGCCAGACGTCCAATTAGTGGACCGTTGGCTCTCTTAGCATACACTCAAGGATATGACCGTTAGAGACTTATCAGACGTCATTAAGCCTTTCCAGACGTCTGATAATTGACTGTTTTGCCTCGACTGACCCGAAAATCTCTTCTCAGAGATTTTCTAGCCGTTGCAAATCCATTCCCACGAAAAAGTAGGTTTCCAGACGTCCAGACATAGTGCCAGATGTCCTGTATGTCGTCTGATGAACTTGCACTAGAACCCTGTTTAGATTTGATTCAAGTCAGGAAGAGACCCGCCCAAAATCAGACGTCTGACCTTATTTTCAGACGTCTTAAAGTGGTCTTCCAGACGTCTGATGCCAGAATTAGACGTCTGATTACCCTCTCAGTGCAATGATTGTTCCTGATTTCGGGTTGATTCACTTGGGCTTTGCATCCAACGGCTATGGAAGCTTTTCCAAGCCTTCCAAAGCCTTCCTAAGGCCTCTATAAATAGAGGGGAGCCTTTACACATCTAGATACACAAGACACACACCTTGCAATACACTTTCAAACCATTTTGTGTCTCTCTTGCTCTCTAAGCTCTAGTTCTACATGTAGAGAGCATCAAGCTGTTTTGCGCACCCGCTCTCTCGCCATAGTTCACGAGAGCAACGTTGCGCCATCACGTGGCTCACGCACCCGCGTCATCGACTCGACGCACTCCTTGCAAAGGGGAGTTTCTTAATTCCTATAGAAGCTTAGGTTTAAAATTACTTTGTTAGCTCTATAGGATTATTTGTTATTTTATCTTTGTTATTTGGTTGGGTATTCGCTTTGCGAATTCCCATCTCCTTCGTGGGACAAAATCCTTCTCGTGAAGAGAAGGCGTTGAGGAACGCTACCCTTGCACTTGTAGCGTGGTTGTAATTGAGGTTGAATCACCCTCGTTTAAAGTGATTCGTTTAGTGGATTTGATCAACTTGGTTGATCGGAAAATCCTAACTTGAGAGGGTTAGGTGGTGGTTTTCACCCGATTTGGGTTTCCACCTAAAAATTACTGTGTACTCGTGTGATTGAATTTTTTGTGAGATTGTTTATATTCTATTCCGCAATTTATTACGTCACCCCTCCTGGTAGGGAAGAATCTACAAATGGTCTATGTCATATAAGACTTAAAGTATTGGTAGTCTTCTCTGCAATTGGTTCTCACAATATCCAGCAAGTAAACACACCCATGAAGAAAATCTTCAGCTTAAGATCATTTCTAAATACAATACAAAATGTTTTGCTAGGGACTAGCAAAAGATAGGCATGAGGGTATGATTGCACAGCAAAAATACACCAGTAATTATGCCATCTTGTGTTATTTCCTAGCACTACCATTGTATCTTATGTAACTATAGTTGCATTCTTAAATAAACACATGCATGCATTTATTGAGAGGGGAGGATAATGCGAATAATTGGCTATCTAATTAACATCTTCATCAAGGGTTGCATTGCAAATTCACCATTCTCATTTTTTATTTTGACTTTGAAATCTTCTCCCTCGCGCAGCTCAAGGCATGGGGCATGCACCTCTTCGCGCCATTCCTCTGCCAGCAGCATGGCGGTGGCATGCGTCTTCTTCTTTAAAAGGCCTTGCCCTCTCCCTTGCATCCAGAGCTGAACAGAGAGCACCCTCAGACACTTTCCTCCAAGCCAACCTCCTCCCCTCTCCCTCTCCATACGCAGTATCTCTTCCCACTGAAGAGACACACTGCGGGCAGGAGAAAGCTCACAGTGGTCCCACGACCACCACTGTGAGTTCCATCGCCGCCCAGCTCCTTCGAGAGCAGGTGGGCATGGTGGTTTCACCTTCTGTTTTCATCGTTGGAAGCCCTCACCGTCATTGCCAGAGCTTCAAGGTCGGAAGCTCCAGCAGTAGCAACGGCCGCCTGAAGCAGCGCAGGCCACAGCCCGCACACCAGCAGACCTCCGCGAGCTCTCCCCACGCGCGTAGGTGCTTCCCAGGGTGCTCGTGCACGTAGAACCGACGCTACCAGTCACCCGCTCCCGCGTGGCACTGTAGCCACTGTTCACGCCTCTCAGCATGACACTGTAACCCCAGCTTATTTCTCACTTAACCGGTGGCACATCGCTCTCTCTCTTCGCACGCAACCCGCTCCAGCCGGTCGCCCACGTTTGTGCTCGCGCCCGCTCTTGCGCCCACACCCGCTCCCGCCCGCAATGCTGTACCCTGCGCTACGTAGTGTGCTGCGCTGCACTCCTGCACCCGCCTGCGCACGAAGCCAGCGCGCGTGTTCCCTCCACCATCCACGTGAAGCCCTTGCGTGCCCACGCTCCTGGGAGATCAGATGCCGGACGCTCCCGCCAGACGACTTAACTCTACCCTCTCTCTCACACTCACCTGCCAGCAACCCACCCATACTCATACACACACACACTCGTACACATACACACTTGTACACTCACACACTCACTTGTACACACCTACACACACACACAGACATATATATATTTATACATATATACATACATATATACATTTATATCTATATATATATATACATATATATATACACATATACATGTATTACTATATATATCTATATATATATATATATACACAACTACATATATACCTATATAGTTATAACCCTATTTATATATATACATATATATATATATCTTTACATACACATCACCTACTTGTATCCATACACCCTTGCACTAGTCACTCCACCACGTATTATATCGCAGGAATATCTGCACCAGTTGCTGAAATTCCCCGATATCCGCGTAAAGCAAGCACCTCCGCACACACTCCCACACATCCGTCCTACACTCTACGCGGCACTTCGTCTTGTTGGTTGCATCTTACTAGACGTGGACTAACTCGACACTGTGCTACACTCCATTTCCACTTCCACCTCCACCCCTATATATATATATAATATGTACATATCTATATATATAGAAACTGTATTTATTATCTAAAGCTAAGTATTCCTTTCTCTACAGAAAACCTACCTTGTTTTTATTTTTCTTTTGTTTCCTACTATTGAAAGCATAAAAAAAAAGAGTAAAAGAGAAAAGATAATCCTTGTCTTGCAGGTACTCGGACCAGTTTTTTTGGAAACCCTAATTTGGCTCAAAGCCAAGAACTTGATTTTGAAGGTGTGCCTCAAGGACAATATTATCAACAAAAAAATCTTAAATAGAAAAAAAAACAAAAAAACATAATAAACGCATGGAAGAGATATGTTCTAGGAAAGGCGTAGAAACTTCTTCACCTTTAATCCCCGCCTCCTGAGATCGACCCTGGGACTAAAAGTGGCCAAGATAAAATTAAGTAGGCCAGGTAAAAAAAGAATTTTTGTGAAAGATGGTTAGACTCGATTTAGGTTAACCACTATACTCACTTCAATGATAATTTCACCATATTAACACAACCTATTCGAGATCTACCAAGTATCCAGATTCTGGCCGAAGTTGTGTTCCATAAGAAGAATATCCTGAAATGGGTATTACACTTCCCATCAGAAATAAGCCCAGCATTTGACATACGAGACAATGACATCGACCTATCCTTGCCGTGCCTACTTGACTAATTATCTGAGGGTCCAACATTATTGAACATAAACGTCCCCTCCAACCCATCTTGTGGTTGGTTACTCTGTGGGAAGGATTATTATAACAAACCACATCTTCACTACTTAAGATGTATTGCACTGATACCCCTTAATGTGTCATGTTCTACAACGTAAATTCTAAGATAATCGAAGTTGCGGCCACATGGTCGACGTTGACCCCTCTTACCATAGTTAAAATAATGTTTACAATGGTTATGAATATTGAGTTTAAGGATCAAATATTATTTTAATGGATTAAGTTCTACCGAAAATTCGGCAGTCTCCCCTATTTTTCCCTATTTTCCCTCAATTCAGTACCTGCTAAGAAAGCCTACACAGATAAATAACATATCTATTGCAAGCACACCCTGCTTTGCATTAACATTAAGAAAGAAAAGAAAAATAATACAATCAACATTTAGTAAATGCAGGCACACCCCGTTACATCACCATCAACCACATAAGAAGCAGTCAACACGTGTGTGTGTTGTTAATAAGGCTACTCGGGAGATTAAAGTGTCTTGTTGTAGTAAAGTCTCCTAAATAGCTCAATCAATAAATACAATTTATAACTTAAATGTCTAGAAATGAAGTTCGAGGTCGAACACAGGGAGCAAATAGGAATCTACGCGTTAATCTGTAATTAAAATGAATGAGCATAATAAATGGAGCAAGATACAAGATATTCAATGAATGATATAGGCAGAAATATGCTTAATGAGAACCAACATATAATGGAGCAAAAAGAATAGAAGAGTCTAAAACAATGGTGATTTAAATCACCACTTAACTCCCTTATTTAAACATGTATCAAATCAAATATCCAAATTTAACCAAATAAATGAATAGTAGCTTGAGTGCTACAGTGCCTCAGACGACAGGCATATGAATCAAACGACTTAAGTGTTCCTCAGTAAGTACAAGGCTCTTCAGAACTTCTCAAGGAGCTTCTCCGCCTGAGTTCTTCTTCTTCTCAAGACTTCTCTTCTTCTTCACAACATCAGCATAGTCTTCCTTCAGAGGTTAAGTGTAGAGAGTCTCTCTCTCCCTTAGCACAAGAGTCCCTTCCTTAGAGAGCAAAAGCCTTGCCCCGCTCTCTCACAAATTCCTTCCTCCCTCAGGACCGGGTTTGTAATCGGGCATTCAGGTAATTGGATCCGGACATAGGTACCGGGGCTACTGGGTGTGAGTGGTAGCTGAGGAGTGAGCAGCTAAGTGAAGAGGGACTTGACCCCTTGTGTTACTGGGCAAGGGGTCGGTGTAACGAAATCGAATTATACGCCTCCATGAGTTCTGTCGTCCACAAGGTGGGACTATACGTCCCACATGTCCCTCGCGAATCTTTCGAGGTAAGGTTCCCGAATTGATATTGCTTCCAGTGGCTCCTTATCTCAACTGAGGCCTAGGGAAGACTCTTGGAGAAGTTCCGCAGGATCTGGGCTCTTCGATTTGGGTGAAGATGGTTAGAGGACTGAAGGCGTAGTCGGAGATGATGGCGGCAATAGCGGGCGGAGATGAAACCTGCACTTCATGAATACGGGCTCAAAAGCCCTGGTTAAAAAGCTCAAAGGCTTCGCAAGATGATGGCAAAGGTATTGGCAGTGGTTTTATGGAGTATGGAGGCATGAGGTGACCTGTCGAGGTCGGAGAAGGTGTTGCGAAGGTGGGGTGATTGGTGAAGGACATGAGTGGGTGAAATGCGAAATCGATTGAGGGGTTTTGTGCGGTGAGGTGAGGCGGATGTTTTCGAAGGTGGAGTGGAGCAGTTTGGTGGTGTATAGTGTGCTCGTGACCTCACCAGAGCTTGGTCGAAGCGAAGGAAAATGAAGGGGGAGGTCGATGATCGTGGGTTGAATCGAGAGTTTAGAGAGAGGAAAAGAGAGCAGAGGGAGAGAGGAAGAGATAGGACCTAATTTAATGGACGAATAGGAAGGAATACGAGCACCGGTGTGATGGCTGGCGCTGTGGAAGAAGCATGTTCATTGAGGGAGACGACGGCGAAGAGAGGGGGAGACAGTTCTCGCTTTGGTTGGCGAGGTGCCGATAAGGAAGAGGAAGAAGATGGACAAGCCAATTTGACCGTTGGCTGTCTGTAGGACAAAGGGGATGGAGGTCTCCGAAGCTAAGTCGAAACATGGCCGAAGATGGAGAAGGAAGAGGTAATTGGCCTCAAAACCTAGCTAAGGGAGATGCTAGGAGATGCACAAGCTTATATAGAGCATGAAATCAAGCTCAATTCCTGATTTGAGCAAGGTTTCTTTTAGGAAATAGGGAAGTTTCTTCTTCTTATTTTGAGAGCTTCATTGGAGCTCTTGAGGCTCCAAATTGGGAAACCAACAGGTGCAAATCGTAGGGGATCTTCTCAGGACCAATCCATCCAAATTTGGAGGGATTTGGTTGCCTGATGGAGGAGATTCCCTTCCTTGAATATTGCAGGTAGATGGGTTTGGGAATTGGCTTGAAGGAAGGCCGTAGGGACAGTTTGGTGAAGAAGGAAACAAAGGTAGGGGCTTTATGCAAATATTTCGAAAGTTAAGGGCATAAATAAGAGAGAAAGAGTTAGACTAGACTAAAATGCAAACTAGGTCAAGATGATATCTGATTGGATCCAAATTTTGATACAAACCTAATTTGGACCCAAGGAATCTGATAATGAAGTTAGATTTTGGGTTTGGCCAAGTTTGACTGGGAAAATTATGTAGAAACCCAAATTAGGGCAACTGTCTATCTAAGACTATTTTAGGTCAAATGGGTTCTAATGGTCAAAGCAAAGGTACTGATGGGAACACCATCATGAGCCCTAACTAGCTCATTTTGACCCAGAAAAGAGAATAAAAGCTCCTACATAATCAACTAGAGGTCCTAATCTGATGAATAACCATTCTGAGAGAAAATCAAGAAACAAGGGGTAAAATTGTAATTTTACCATTGTAGTACAACAACGGGTTTTCTCATGATCTAAACATAGGTCAAATGATCTTAACAAGATAAAAAGTGGGTTGAATCAAACAGAAAAGGGTTCATGTGAATTCTGGGAATTAGATGACTTCTTGTAACCTAAAAATAGACCTACTTGATTTAACAAGGTTTTGGTCAGGATAAAATTTACCTAAATCCTATAAAAATCATGGAAAAATATTCTCCATGGTTTAGAACCTTCATTAGCCCTTAGAACCTATTTTGACTTAAATTGGGGTCTTAAACAAATATTTATCCTAAATTAGGTTTTTATGTAAATTACCTAGTCAAACAGGATCAAACCCAAAATCCAACTTCACCATTGGATTTCTTAGGTCCAAATTAGGTTTATACCAAAATTTGAACCTATGGGGAATTCATCTTGACCTACTTTGCAAGCAGGTCCAACCTAATTACATTTCTACCCCTATCTTTTAGAAACTTCTACAGAAACCCCCTACTTTTATCCTCATTCCCTGCAATTAGGTCCCTCCGCTATTATAGTAGAGGGAATCCTACTCCGGCGAGAAACTGAAGGCAAGATCTCTCTGATTTCTCAGAGAATCCCCTTCAAAATTGAAAGGGAGATTATTTGAGAAATCTCCTCCAGTTTGAACACAATCAGAGGCTCTATTTGGCACACAATCTTTGATGCAAATGCATGAGAGATTCGAGTCTCCTGCAACCTTCCATCTCTAGTGAGCTTGCCGTGCTTGGAAGCTTGGCTTCCAAGCACAAATCCTCCCTCTAGGGCCTATAAAAGCAGACCCAACCCACCCCGCATCTCCTACACTTGAAATTGGCCTGAGAATCCTTATATTTCGTCTCTTCTCCCTTCGGCCAATAGCTCAGCAAGCTCTAGTGACCTCCCTCTACTTCCCTCGTTGCTCAGCCACAATACCAGTGGCAGGGTTCTCTTCCTCCTCTTCGTTCGCGTCGCGCCTCACCAGCCGACGCCTCTGCAGCCCCTTCATCGTCGCCGTCCTCCTCCCACTGAGTGTTTCGTCTCCGGTGATGGCAATACGAGCCGGTCGCCATCTCTGCCTCCCCCTTCATCTATCTACTCATAGCTAAGACCTCTCTTCTTTCCAATCATTTTTCTCTCTTTATTTCTTAAAAACATGCATCGACCCACGCAATCACCCTCACCTTCTTCATCTTCGGCCAGACCTCCGGCGAGGCGTCCTTACCGCTCCGCACCTCCATCCGCCTCGCAAACCACCCCATAAGCACTACAACACCTCACTGATCTTAAACCCTCACTCCACTCACCACGCCACACCCCCAAAACACCCCCCGAACACACCCACTCTCACGCACACAGGGTGCCCTAGGCACACACACTCAAGCCACCCCACGCCACGTTGACCCCGCACTACATTCGTCGTGTCTCGGCGAAGCTGTTTTAGCTTTCTAATGAGGCCGTGAGGCCATTTTCATGTTGACAGGTGTTGGAGGTCAGACGCCATTAACGCACGCAAGCAGCTAGCTTGCAAGCTCGCACCAGGTCTCCCCCCTCCAAGCTAAGAGTCCCAGGGTGTGCGGAATCCTCTTGCATATAGCTCCAGCCAAGAAATTGGCATTGAAGACTGAGGTAGCTGCTATAATCAAGGGAAGCCTCCTGCTACGGACGCTCGCGAAGGAAGGTGGGACGTTTAGCCCCACCTCGGAAGCTGTTGAGCAGGCGCAGCGAAATAAAGTGAAAAAGTGACTAAGGCTCTTCACCTCTTGACCACGGGGTGAGGTCCCACTCACCTATCACTACCTCATCCGTGACTCGATCCCCGTGGACCTGGCTTGACCTGTATACTCGACCTGCACTCCTCGCCCACCACCTCACACTGGTGGGCCTGGTCTCGGGTGCATACCCGATTCGATTATCCGAGAAGCTGCTCTGGGAGAGCGAGCCTAAGAGAGAAAGAAAAAGAGAGATCATGGGGGTGGGTAGGGGTAGGTTTTACTCTCGTAGGAAAGGAGAAGAAGAAGAAGCCAAGGAAGAAGAGGGCGAAGGCCAGAGAAGCTAAGGGAGGAGAAGGCAAGGGCTGAAGAGGAAGAAGCTGAAGGCTGAAGGGCTGAAGAAGAATGAGAAGGAGAAGGAACTGAAGGCAG
The DNA here is from genome assembly GCA_037157565.1 of Thalassia testudinum. NCBI lineage: Eukaryota > Viridiplantae > Streptophyta > Magnoliopsida > Alismatales > Hydrocharitaceae > Thalassia > Thalassia testudinum. The sequence continues at coordinate 83,688,991 of JAZHRO010000077.1, forward strand.
AAGAAAGAGGCGCCGCCAGAGAAATAAGAAGAAGAAGAAAGTGAAGAAGCCAAAGCTAAAGGTAGAAGGAAAAGGCATAGGCTAAGAACAGAAGGAAAGAAAGAAAGAAGGAAGAAGGAAGGAAGCGGCCAGAGAAGAATAGAGACAGATCAGAGAAGTGAGAAAGAGAAGAAATAAAGCACTATAGCATCTATAAGTTTAAGAAGTTTGATTCACAAATCAGACGCCCATTTTTTGTACTTGTCTTCATATATTGACTACTTCTCTTGTGCTTACTTTTCTTGCATTATAACTCTGATTTTTCATTGCATATTATATTCAATTTTAAAGTTGTGCTCTTGATTTTTAGACCCCAATTTGTTCCTTGTGTTCGACCTCGGATTTAAAACTTCGAGTAATAAAATTTATTTGTTTTCGAGCGATTTCAACTATACTACGACGCATACATTTTAAAACATTGATCTCGTTCAACAAACATTTTGGCGCCGTTGTCGGGGAGCAACGGGCGATTTAGAAATCTTGAACACAATTTCTAATTTTTTACTAACTTGATATATCTCTTTTGTTGTGATCGTTTTAGAGGAGAAGATTCAAAGGAAGACGGCCACACAGCAAACACACGCAGGGTAGGTAATCTCTGATTAGTCCTTTCCCTTAAGCCCCCATTCTGAAAAGGAAAAACAAGATAAAATCAATTAGGGCTACTTGCTTTCCATCTTTAGCTAAGCCACCAAAGTGCTTGATTTTGATTTCAACAACAAATATTGACTTATGAATCCATTTAAGGTAACTAGGGCTACCACCTTCTTGATTGAGCCCTAGACATCATATTTTTGGCAACTAAATTGGACCAAAATTAGAGCCAAATTAAGGATTCCAATTTAGGGTTTTAGAATGAATCTTTGTTAGCAAGAATCAACTATCCAAAAAGACGTGTGCCTAAGCCTTGCTTGAAAAGACTTATTCAAGAGAAACCCTAAAACTCAAGCTCTTAATTCCACTTGAACCCTAAAAGAAAGGACTTAAAGCTTCTCAAAGGACAAATAGGTGAAGTTGACCTCTTGTTGGGTCAACCAACCTTGAAATTAGGTCACTTTTTGACAGAAAGCCATTTTCGCGCATTTGAAAGTCGTCGAAAATCGTAGTATAGTCGTGCAAAAACGTTCGTCAAAAATATTATTTTGTAAAATAACGAGACTTGAGTCCTGGTCGTTCGTCTCTGGGAGGCGTGTTTCTATTTTTGAAATCGATTTTAAAGCCGCTCTACTTAGTATTCTGGTGCGCAATATATAGGCGGTTAAAGAACAGGCACTTAAATCACGCAAATAAAATAATCATTCAGCTCATGGTGATTTCAAACACATAAAGCGAGATATATATATATAAATGCATTTTTCATTCATTCATTGGGGGAGAGTTGTTTGTACAGGAAATCTAGAGGAAAGCTTATATAGGAATGCTTTAAATTAAACCTAGCTACCAGAAAACGATTGCATACAAGAATTGACGAGGGGATTTCGCATGCATCATTGGGGGAGAAGAGAAACTACTCTACTAAGCAGTAAATGAAAGCAGTAAAACTTATGAAAAACATGATCTAGAGCTAAAAGAGTAGAGGGCATTCAGGGGTGGTCCCCGATGCCCTTGGAGTGGTTGAGAAGAGAATGAGGGGCGGCCAATGTAGTTTAGGCCGACCCTTGGAGAGAGGTAGGGTTGATCCAGCATCCCGGCATGGTGTCCTCCATGGTGGTGGTAGTGAGCTCGTGGAGGTGGAGTGAGTGGCTAAGTGGAGGTGGCGTGAATGGCACCAATGGAGAGTAATTGCCAAGGGAGTGAATGGGTGCCAATGGCCACCCAAGGGGTCTTTTTATAGACCTAAGGGAAGCTCTCTAGAGAATTATGGAATTCTCTAGAGAGGCCTATGGTGGGAGCTCGTGGGAGAGTGAGAGAGGGTGGATGCTGGTTTTTAGATCCACCAAATGTGGATCTAAAAATTGAATGGCTCTTGGTTGCTATTTTTGGCAACCAAGGCAACCACACATGGTAGAGAGTTCTAGAGAACTCTAGGCTAGATATTTTCATGTGGATGGTGTGTGGGGGTGTGTGTGGGTCGAAACTTAGGTGGCTAGGTTGATTAGGTTGGATTCTAGTGGGTTTAGGTCAAGGTAGGTCTCAAATTAGGGTTATAAACCCTAATTCACTAAGGTAAAGTGCAATTAAACTTAATACAAGTTTAATTGGGTGTGTGGAAACTTAATTGAGAGTAAAACAACTCAATTAAGTCAGGTCTAGGTCAATTGGACTCTCACTGAGTCCAATTTGACAGTGTGTGCTGAGATGAGGGCTCAATTGGACTCAATGAGTCCAATTGAATAGGCTGATGGATTTGACTAAGATCCAAGTCAATTAGGTTTAGTGAGGACCTCATTAGGTCCTTAGGGAGGTCTAGAGGTGATGTACTAGGGTTAGGGCACCTTAATTTAGGTTCCTATGGGGTTGGAATTGGGTTTAGAGACCTAGAGATCCAAGATCAAGGCTTAAATCTCAAAATAGGAATTGGAGAGTAGTATTAGACATCTAATTATAGAATCAGACGTCTTATACTCAAAAATCAGAAGTCCAGACTTGTTGTCTGGACGTCCAATCAGAGTCAGGAAGGATTTCGGGTTCTTTTTTGGGTATTCTGTAGAAATTGGACGTCTGACAAAGTGTCTGGACGTCCAATAACTGCAGAAGTGGGTTTGAAGTGTGCGGGAGTTGGCTAAGGGTCCTGGACATCTTAAAACTTATCTGGACGTCTAGAGAAGGGTTGGAACTAGGGTTTTAGGGCTTCCTAAGGTGTTGTGACCTAATCTAAGGGTGGCTAAGGCTTGGGGAAGTCTCTAGGCTATCCTAGGGCTAGGATGGACCTATGCTCTTCACATTTTACTGCTTTATTCCTACTTAATAGAATAGCAAACTTTTAAACCACTTACATTATTATTCCTACATCTAAACTATGCCTTCTACTCCAGCTCTGCTACAACTCCCGTTATTCCTGATCCAGCTCCTGATCAGCTTATTCCCTGCTTTCGACATAATGTACTTAATCAGCGCATTATAACATTATTTTATGCATAGCTAAAGGAAAGCAGTAAAGATACAGATAATGCGCATGCATGCATGAATAACCTAACTTATGCTAATTCCTAGCCTAATTTAGGTCAATTAAGACCTATGATTGCTGCGCAATCACTTTTGCACTCAAAACATCTAAAGTTCAAGTGAAATCCTTAGCACCTTTGCTCTTAAATAAAAGTGGTAGACTTAAGAGGTCAAAGTCCCCATTTTGGTCTACCTGGAATCTCAGTGACAAGAGAGGTCGGGTGGGTGAAACCCTGTACCTCGTGGGGATGCTCTACTGTGTAGGGGTCTTTGTGGGACTCTCCCTCTCTGGGTGCCCAGGTATTTCTTAGCTGGACGGCTTTTCTAACTAAGGGGTATCATCCGCCCTGAACCTCTATAGTCATCCAAATTTTTGGGTGTCTTGATTGGGTCCAGCACATTCTACTCTCGTCCAAACCATTGATGCATGTTCGGTAGGAGGTCCTTAAGACTAGAGTTAAGACCTCCTTTAGCGATTCACTCCCACCGAGGCCAAACCTCGACGTCCATGTTTGTGCAGCAACCCCACCACATAGACATCTCCTTTGATTCATCAGAACCCAATTCTCCTTTTTCCATCATGGCACAACCAGTAGAAGAAGAGAACAATCTTGAAAGCCAACTCCAACGCTTGAATGATCTATTTCAAAACTTTGTAAACCCGCTACAGCGTCCTATGATGCGAGATCACTATAACCTCGCTGTGGTGGCGATCGAACCTCGAGTCCAAATCCTGGCTGGAGGTCCTAATTCTAAACTCAAGCCCAACATGATTCATGCTATTCCAAAATTTCATGGGCTTAATTCCGAGGATCCCTTCCAGCACATCAAACAACTCAAACATCTGGCCCAGACCTTCGGGTCAGATGTCCAACATCAGGATATTCTTCTTATGAAGATGTTTTCCTTCTCTCTCATGGACAAGGCAGCTCACTGGTATCAGACTCAGACGCGTCCAATAAACACATGGGTTGAACTGCAATCCGAATTCTTGAAAAAGTTCTTCCCAGTTGGTCGGACGAATGCCTTAAGACACCAGATCACACACTTCACCCAGCAATCTGGAGAACATCTTCATGAAGCATGGGACCATTTCCTGGATCTCATGCGAAAGTGTCCCCATCACGGAGTTCCTAAATGGGAACAAGTCCAGTCTTTTTACCAGGGATTTCGTGAAGACATCCGCTTATTCGTCAATGCAACCTACGGAGGAAATATCATGGGTCAACACGAGGACACTGTGTGTGAGATTCTCGAGAACATGTGTGAGAACTCCATCAATAATGACTCCATGGGCTTATTCGACCGGACGAATGCCCACGCATTGACGAATCCAAGGGGAGCACATGAGACGCAGGTTTTATCCGCATATGTCGACTTGGAATTGATGGCCAGTCGGTTGGACAAGGTCACTATCATCGAGAAGAAAATGGATGAGCTGACTCGACATCTACAGTGAGCAACCTCTGGACAAAATCCATTTGCACAGCCACCTCTTGGGAGGGAAGCTGTGCATAACGTCTATCACCGATCTTCTCAGGGGATGGACTCGTATCCACCCCCGTCTGACTCTAGGATCGGAGGAAACTCCGATCCGACCTATTCTAGTTGGGGGAACTCTGAACCCTCGTATTCTGACTTTCCTGAGGTTCCTTAGACCTGCGAGGACCTCAACACCATCCATAATGACCCATTCTCTAACACCTATAACCCTGGATGGCAGAATCATCCCAACTTCCTGTGGGAGGGAAATAATCAGAATCAAAGACTGCTTTATCAACCCTGTCCACAAGCCCCTCGTCCATATCAGCCACCTCAGCCTCGGCCCAACCCCACCAATCAATCTGGGCCAACCCAAATAGATCAAATGACTCTTATCCTTTAGAGTCTGGATGACATTTAGAAGATGAATGCGGCTATGCAAAAATAGCACAAGGATGAGATCACAGAGGTTCGCAATCAACTAGCCCAAATGGTGAAGTCCCACCAACCTGGCACACTCCCTTCGCAACCTCTGTCGAATCCAAATAACGAGCTGAACCAGAGGCTCATTATGAACCCAAATCTGGGCCAAGCCCACATGATTTATCAAGCCCCTTCTATTCCATCACCCGACGGGATGGAAGCTTCGAAATCATATGCGGGATTTCAACAGCAGCCACCTATTTTACCAACCTCGAACCAAAACCAGGCAGGACTCAATTCTGCAACAACCCGTAGTGGCAAAGCAACACAAGACCCACCTTATCCAAGCCACTTTCAGCCTGGTAGTAATCTAAGCCTTAGGATAGTTATCCAGGACACCCCTGTCCCAGATCAAGAACCTAGACCTATTCTAGAGGAACCAACCAAGGTTCCATTTCTCGAGGCCTTGACCAAGGGAAAGAGGACAAACAAACATGTGGCTCTTGAGGAGGATCTGGTCAAGCTTTTTGAACAGGTCCATATAAACATCCCCTTGATGGATACAATTCACCACATACCAGCTTACGCATGATTTCTGAAGGACGTGTGTACACCTAAGTGTAAGCCGCGAACCAAAAGTGGGAGTCCGATCATACTGTCAGAGCAAGCCAGCTTTGTAATTTTGAGCAAACGCCCACCTAAGGCAAAAGACCTAGGTACTCCCCTGATTTCCTGTACCATTAGTGATACCTAATTCGACAGAGCTTTGTTAGGTCTAGGAGCCTCCATAAACCTAATACCTACATCCCTCCTTGACCACCTTGAGGAATCTGAGCTTAAACCGACAGAGGTGACATTGCAGTTGGCTGACCGAAATATTAAGTCACCTAAAAGTTCTCGAGAATGTCATCGTTAGGGTTTGGGATTTCTATTTCCCGGTGGATTTTGTAGTCTTGGACATGGAGGCTCCAGAAAACCCAAGGGATACATCAATTATACTAGGGAGACCCTTTCTAGCCACTGCAAGGGCCAATATAAATTGTGAGGATGGCCAAATTGAACTGAAATTCGGGAACCAAAAACTGAAGATTGACATCTTTAAGGCCCAACAAGAGATTAATTATAGAGTTATAGAACAAATATGTGATATCAAGGCTGTGGTTGATGAATCATCTATTGAGGACAACCTGATTACTTTCGATGAACCACAAGAAGATCAAACCCCGCAATCAGAGGAGTCCGAATCTGACTTAAATACACCCATAACTCCTTCCCTTACTCCTGACACACACCTTGAACCGCTCGCTGCTGCTGATAACCCCATTCTGGAACTCAAGCCTCTTCTTGACCATCTAAAGTACGTCTTTTTGGGTTCCAATCAGATGTTTCCTATGATTATCAACTCCAGACTCACACCTGACAAAGAATCCCGTCTAATTACTGTTCTCCAGCAACATCGTAGAGCCATTGGATGAACTCTTGATGATTTGACTGGTATTAGCCCCTCTTACTGCACACACCATATCTACACCGAAGAGGGCACACAACCTTCCCGTGAAATGCAGAGACATCTGAATCCTAATCTGCAGGAGGTCGTGAAAAAGGAAATCATCAAGTGGTTAGATGCAGGGATCATCTACCCAATCTCCGACAGTCGGTGGGTGAGTCCAATCCAAGTTGTGCCAAAGAAGGCAGGACTCACCGTGTTCACAACTGAAATCGGAGAAATCATTCTGACTCGTGTGGCGAACTCATGGAGAGTCTTCATTGATTACAGAAGACTCAATTCCTCCACAAAGAAGGATCATTTCCCACTACCGTTTATTGATCAGATCCTCGAGAAACTAACGGGAATAGGTTCTTCTATTTTTTGGATGGGTACTCCGGTTATAACCAGGTGGCAATCCATCCTGAGGACCAAGAGAAGACCACTTTCACCTGCCCCTTCGAGACATATGCGTTCCGAAGGTTGCCATTCGGTCTCTGCAATGCACCCGCTACATTTCAGTGGTGCATGCTTGCCATAGTCTTAGATATGGTAGGTGATTATCCGAAAGTCTTCATGGATGACTTTTCAGTATTCAGAGAATCATTTGACGATTGTCTCCTGCACTTGGTCCAAATTCTCAGGTGGTGCATTGACGTGAATTTGGTTCTTTCTTGGGAAAAGAGCCATTTCATGGTGCCTGAAGGAATTGTCCTGGGACATCTTATTTCAGAAAAAGGCATCCAAGTCGATCGAGCCAAGGTGAACTTGATTTCCAAACTCCCTATGCCTAGCTTGATCAAGGACATTCGATCCTTTCTAGGGCACGTCGGTTTTTACGATCGATTCATTCCTGATTTCTCAAAGATCGCACGCCCCCTGACCACTTTGCTTTCTAAGGATGTACCTTTCAAAATCTCCAAGGAATTCACTCAAGCATTTGAAATCCTCCGTGATCGAGTTACCCAAGCCCTGATCCTACAATCCCTAATTGGTCTCAACCCTTTAAGATCATGTGCGATGCATCTGATTTCACTGTAGGAGTGGTACTTGGGCAGAAAATTGACGGGAAACTCGTGGTCATCTACTATGCTAGCAAGACACTTGACGAGGCTCAATGTAACTACACAGTTACTGAGAAAGAGCTGCTAGCCGTAGTATTTTCCCTAGAAAAATTCACATCTTATCTCCTGGGTTCTCGCGTTATCATTTACTTGGATTACACAGCTGTGAGACATCTCCTTGCAAAAAAGGATGCGAAACCTCTTTTAATCCGCTGGATCTTGCTGTTGTAAGAGTTTGACCTCAAGATTCATGACAAAGTGGGAAAACAGAACATGGTAGCTGATCACTTGTTCTCACCTTCCTTTTGAGATCATCAACCCTTCCAGACCTATCACAGAACATTTTCTTGATGAGCACCTCCTGACTATCAATACTGGGCTTTCATGGATTGCTGATATAGTAAACTACCTGGGATCACATCAGATCCCTTCCGATTGCTCATCAATGCTGATCAGAAGGCTCAGAAGGACAAATTGCTTTCCGATGCCAAGTATTACTTCTGGGAAGACCCGTATCTTTTCTGCATCAGTGCTGATCAGATCATTCGATGATGTGTCGCGAAAGCAGAAATTCAAGACATATTGTCTTTCTGCCATGACTAGGCATGCGGTGGACATTTTTTAGGTCATAAAATCACAACAAAAGTCCTCTAGTGCAGCTTCTATTAGCCCACGATTTTCAAAGATGCATACAATCATTGTAGGGCATGCACTCATTGCCAGACCTTAGGCAACATTAGACATCGTGATATGATGCCCTTGCAGCCAATTCTTGTATGCGAAATCTTCGACGTGTGGGGGATTGATTTGATGGGACCCTTCCCTGTTTCGGACGACTTCGAGTACATTCTACTCGCTGTTGACTACGTGTCTAAATGGATCAAAGCCATTCCGACCCGAACCAATTATCATAAAGTGGTTATCAAATTCATTCATCAGAACATCTTTTCACGGTTCGGGATTCCATGTGCTATATTTCTGCTGGAGGGATCCATTTCACTAATACTCAGTTCAGATCACTGATGACCAAATATGGGGTGTCGCACTGAATCTCTACTCCCTACCACCCCTAAACTAATGGTGTAGCTAAGCTATCAAATCGGGAGATCAAGAAAATCCTCCAGGTTACTGTTCGACTTGATAGGAAAGACTGGTCATCCTGACCTTCGGAAGCTTTGTGGGCTTATAGGACCGCCCACAAAAACCAATTAGGTATGTCTCCCTTCAGATTGGTGTACGGGAAGGCATGTCACCTCCCCGTAGAATTGGAGCACAAAGCCTATTGGGCAGTACGGAACTGCAACCTAGATCTTTCCAAGGCAGGAACCCACAGAAAGCTTCAAATGAGCGAGATCGATGAATTACGCCACAATTGTGTATGAGAACTCACAAATTGACAAAGAGCGGGTTAAGGCCTTCCACGACAAGCACATATCCAAAAGATCTTCCACCCCGATCAAAAAGTCTTACTCTTTGATGCCAAGCTTAAACTGTTCCCAGGAAAACTACGATCAAAATGGATCGGACCCTACCTCGTCCGACGAATCATTGGAAATAGAGCCATTGATATTAGTCCACTTAGCCATGATTCAGAACCTTTCATCATGAACGGTCAGAGACTCAAACCATTCATTGACTTGACCAATACAAATTTGGCTGAGATATCCTTTACCCTCCATTCTCCCTGAGCTCATTGCGCCCAACCGATGGCGTAAAACTCAACGCTTAACGGGAGGCAACCCGTCATTCTTGAAAAACCCAAAACCTTTCTTGACATTCCTATGCTGAATTCATATTACACTTTAGGGTTCATCCATTAGAACAGCCGACCCTATCTCAGGTACCCGTACCCGAGTTCAGAAATCATTCGCAACAGTCACCTCGACCCGTTCGCCCACCCAAAACCTGTTCTAATGAATGATCTAAGCTGAACTCGAACCCACCTAATTTACAATGGGGACATTACAAATCATAGGCATGGGGGGGTATGAAAGTGCAAAACACCATGAAAACTCATCTCACAAGAAAAGGTTTCAACAAAAAAATCACATATCACAAAAAATGCCAAAAAAAATGAAAAAAATCTTGAAAAAGAACAAAATGATGAGGGAAGAGAAAATTTTGAGGCCATACAAATCATGAGGAGAAAAAGGGGAAAAGTGAAAAAAGTCAAAAAAGGAGCACAAAATGAAAAGAAAACAGAGAGATAGTCATTAGTAAGAAATTAAGGGATTAACTGAATTCTAGACCATATCAAGGAAAAGAAAATGAAAGAAAAAGTGTTAATGAGACACAAAAGAGATTAGTAGGAATGCTGACCTTAGGCCTCTTGGGCTAGACTCCTAGGCTTAAAAATTCAAGTATCCGTTAAGATCTGGATAGTCCTCAAGTGGTTGGGGAAAATGCGAAGCTTAAGTATTAGGTCTAAGGCTTAGGGAGTATTCAACCTCGTTAACTGACCTTTGGATTGCGGGACTCGATAACCTAAGCACCCCAATCCACACACAATCTGGTTCAGTGTGCATAATTATCAAAATCACGCAAAAGCGTTTAAGTGTTCTGAAAAAGTCGCCTAGAATAGGAGCAGCCGATCAACACAAGTTGATTTGGATGAGTTCCCGACACGGAGAGGCGGGAAATTCCCCTTGAAGATGCGCAATAACATATCGTCTCCTCGGTGCTTGTCTCCTAGGATATTTACATATCCTACTGGGGGCACGTAAGCACCCTGTGCTGGTTCTGATGCCATGTGTGGCATTATCATGAAATGTTGATTGCCAGGGTCTGGATTTAGCTACAGAACGCCATGGGCGATATTATCTTGAAATCTCGAAAGCCAGGGATTTGGGTGTTGCCATGGGCGGTGCTATCACGAAGCATCCATTGCCAGGGACCCTTTGAGGATTGATGATGGGGACGAGGAATACGATACAGATTGTGTTGAGAAGCCAATCCGAAGCTAGAAATAAAAAGGAAAGAGAGAGAAAACTCTCCAAACAAAGAAAATCCTCTGTTTTTCTCTTACAAAAAATGCACTGCAAACTGAACCGAGGTTAAATATGTTACAAGCACAGGTGCTTTAACCGCGGAGTCCAACGAACCTTAGGATAGTTCCTGTTGGCCTTAAAAACCTTCACGGACGATTGAGGCTAGAGCTGGTCAGGTCCATATCTTGGTTGGTGCTTGAGTACCTTTAGGCCTACTATCGACATTCTAACCTAATCAAAAAGAAAAAAAAGCACTCATCACAATTTGTGAACATTAAGGTACTCATGGTCTAGAATAAAAGTTAAAACCTTAAAATTTTGCTAAGGGACTAGCAAAAGCTAGGCATGGGGGTATGATGGGAACACCATCATGAGCCTTAACTAGCTCATTTTGACCCAGAAAAGAGAACAAAAGCTCCTACATAACTAACTAGACGTCCTAATCCCATGAATAACCATTCTGAGAGAAAATCAAGAAACAAAGGGTAAAATTGTAATTTTACCATTGCAGTACAACAACGGGTTTTCTCATGAGCTAAACACAGGTTAAATGGTCTTAACAAGATAAAAAGTGGGTTGAATCAAACAAAAAAGGGTTCATGTGAATTCTGGGAATTAAATGACTTCTTGTAACCCTAAAATAGACCCACTTGATTTGACAAGGTTCTGATCAGGATAAAATTCACCTAAACCCTCTAAAAATCATGGAAAAATATTCTCTAGGGTTTAGAACCTTCAATTTGGCCCTTAGAACCTATTTTGACCTAAATTGGGGTATTAGACAAATATTTGCCCTAGATTGGGTTTTTGTGTAAATTACATAGCCAAACGTGATCAAACCCAAAATCCAACTTCATCATTGGATTCCTTAGGTCCAAATTAGGTTTGTACCAAAATTTAAACCTAAGGGGAATTCATCTTGACCTACTTTGCAAACAGGTCCAGTCCAATTACATTTCTACCCCTATCTTTTAAAAACTTAAGCAGAAACCCCCCTACTTTTGTCTTCATTCTTTGCATTTAGATCCCTCTACCATTATAGCGAAGGGAATCCTACTCCGGCGAGAAACTGAAGGCAAGATCTCTCTGATTTCTTAGAGAATCTCCTTCAAAATTGAAAGGGAGATTCTTTGAGAAATCTCCTCTAGTTTGAACACAATCAGAGGCTCTATTTGGCACACAATCTCTTATGCGAATACATGAGAAATTTGAGTCTCTTGCAACCTTCCATCTCCAGTGAGGTTGTCGTGCTTGGAAGCTTGGCTTCCAAGCACAAATCCTCCCTCTAGGGCCTATAAAAGCAGACCCAAGCCACCCCGCATCTCCTACGCTTGAAATTGGCCTGAGAATCCCTCTATTTCGTCTCTTCTCCCTCCGGCCAATAGCTCAGCAAGTGATAACACCAGTTTATCATCATTCTTATGCAATAAAACAAATCTAGCTCTTAGGATTTTTCTACGCAAACGGATTTTTGTGCTACATTAAGGCATTAATTAGGTTAGGCATGCATTGCATTTTTTATTATCTTTTTGATGTAGTTTTGTGAGTGTTATGGATATACAGGTTACCAGATCCTTAAAACCCTAGCACTCAAGAAGGAAAATGGTGAAGGAGGAGCTTAGACTAGCTGGAACTCAACTTGATCCAGCTCACCACAGCTGGAACCTAGCTCACTTGGACTAGGGTTAGCTCATCCCAACTCCATTCAGCTAATCTCAGCTGAATCGCAGCTCAAGAGAGCTCATCTTAGCTCACCCTAGCTCAGGTCAGCTCAGATCCAGCTCAACTTAGTTGAGTCTAGCTAATCTCAGCTCCCATTAGTCAACAAGGAGCTCTAGCTAGCTTAGTTGAGTTGACTGGAGTTCACCCCAGCTCAGATCCAGCTACATCCAGCTCCACTCAACTCCAACCAACTGAAGATGAATTCATCCCAGCTCAGGAAGCTCAAGTCCAGCTCCTAGGGACTCAGCTTAGCTCAACTTAGTTGAGCTAAGCTACCTTAGCTACATCAACCAGCTCGATCCTCCCCAGGAGCACCAGACCCAACTCACCTCAGCTCATTATGGTAGAACCCAGCTTACTTTAGCTTGGCTTAGCAGCTAGCAAAGAACTAGCAAGCTAAGCCAGCTAGAGTAGCTCCATGCCACCCTCTTCAGCAGCTGCCAGCTCCAGTTCAAGCTCCAGGCTTCTCCTCTTCAGCTCCTCTCTTCAAACCCTAGCTCCAATACCTCCTCCTCTACTCCATAGCTAGCTAAGATAGCTTAGCTTAGCTAGCAACCAGCTCCTTGGCCATCCACCACCTTCAACTCAACCCTAGCTAGCTCCACCAACTTAAGCCCTACCTAAGATAGTTATCCTACTCCAAGTTGGCGCCACCACCTAGCCACCTCTTCAGCCCATCATCACCACCAAAAGGCACCAATTTTGGCACCAAAACCTAACCCTAACTACCCCTCTTTTTGGCGCCAACATCCACCCCCATATCCACCTACACTTAACCCTACAACCCATCCTAGCCACCCACCTACCCCTCCTTCTAGAACCCTACTTGGCATCACCTAAGCCCCCCTTCTAGAAGCCATTTTGGCACCAACTTCAAGGGGTGACACCACCCATAACCACCACCTAGGTACCCCTTGGGTTGGCGCCAATCACCCTTAGCCATAGGATCCCCAACTACCCTCCATATCCTATCCTAGCCATCCATTCCAAGAGCCACCTATGCCCCCCTTCCTACACTATATATACCCACCTATCTTCCCACATTTTCTTCATCCTTCATTAGTGTATTACTCTACCTATACCCACCTACACCTACGGCCAAGAAGGAGTAGAGAAGAAGATTAAGGGGGCACATCACCTGCCCCTTTGGTGCCTTCTTCTCCCCACTCTCTTCAACTTGGGCCATGCCAAGGAGGAGGGCTATTCCAATTCAACGAGGACTGCCAGGCAAGGGAGAAAGACCTAGGGTGGACGTCCACCCATGAGGAGGAGAATTGAAGGTGGTAGCTACCACCTTGGAGGACATCATTTGGAGGAGCATCTTAAGGAGGAGTTGGAGGACTCTTTTCAAGCCCAGGAGCTACTAGGCTTGGAGCAAGAAGCCATCATCTTCTTCACCATTTCATTTAGAGGATTTGTGTTTTTATCTTCTTGCATTTCAAGTAGATTAGAAACTTTTCTCTATATGTTTTGTGTAGAACAAGTTCATTTTTAATTCAAGTTGCCTTCTTTCAATTTTTGCTGCATAGCTTTTTACAATTTTTGCCTAGCATTTGTTTCACTCCCTCTCCCTAATTATTCTAGGCATCCACGTGCCTAGGGTGAGCTTAGGGAGAGGTTCTACCTGTCACCTTAGGGTTAGCTTTATTGAAATAGGTAGTAGTTGTTTTCCCGCTATCAACAAAATTTGTATTGCCGTTATTTCAAAACCTTTAAAAATCATACATATAAAACACCAAAAAGAAAGTTGAGCTCGATTTCCAAGCAAGGGATTTAATTTTGCAAACATTTGGCCTCCTTGGATGACCCTAGATACTCCCCTATCTAGGAATATAAATTTAAAAGCAAATCCATTTTTGTGCATTGCAACGACTTAAAACCCTAATTTAACAAACTACGCAAAAACGCGATCAGCAAGCTCTGGTGACCTCCCTCTCCTTCCCTGTCGCTCAGCCACAATGCCAGTGGCAGGGTTCTCTTCCTCCTCTTCGTCTGTGTCGCACCGCACCAGCCGACTCCTCTACAGCCCCTTCATCATCGCCGTCCTCCCCACACTGAGTGTTTCGCCTCCGGCGACGGTAATACGAGCCAGTTGCCATCTCTGCCTCCCCCTTCATCTATCTATGCACATCTAATTCCTCTCTTCTTTCCAATCATTTTTCTCTCTTTATTTCTTAAAAACATGCATCGACGCACACAATCACCCTCACCTTCTTCATCTCCGGCCAGACCTCCAGAGAGGCGTCCCCGCCGCTCCGCACCTCCATCCACCTCGCCAACCACCCCACAAGCACCACAACACCTCACTGATCTTAAACCCTCACTCCACTCACCACTCCACTCCCCCAAAACACCCCCCAAACACACACACTCTCACACAAATAGGGTGCCCTAGGCACGTACACTCTGGCCACCCCACGCCACACCGACCCCCGCACTACGTTCGTCGTGTCTCGGTGAAGCTGTCTGAGCTTTCTGACGAGGCCACGAGGTCGTTTTCATGTTGACAGGTGTTGGAGGTCAGACGCCATTGATGCATGCAAGCAGCTAGCTTGCAAGCTCGCGCTAGGTCTCCCGCTCTAGGCTAAGAGTCCCAGGGTGTGCGGAATCCTCTCGCGCATAGCTCCAACCAAGCAATTGGCACTGAAGACTGAGGTAGCTGCTGTAATCAAGGGAAGCCTCCTGCTATGAACACTCACGAAGGAAGGTGGGATGTTTAGTCCCACCTCGGAAGCTGTTGAGCGTGCGCAGCGGAATAAAGTGAAAAAGTGACTAAGGCTCTTCACCTCCTGACCACGGGGTGAGGTCCCACTCACCTATCATTACCTCATCTGTGACCCGACCCCCGTGGACCTAGCTTGACTCGTATACCCGACTTGCACTCCTCGCCCACCACCACACGTCGATTGGCCTATCCCAGGCGCGTACCCGACCTGATTATTCGAGAAGCGGCTCTGGGAGAGCGAGCCTAAGAGAGAAAGAGGAAGAGAGATCGCGAGGGAGGGTAGGGGTTGGTTTTGCTCTCGCAGGAAAGGAGAAGATGAAGAAGCCAAGGAAGAAGAGGGTGAATGCTAGAGAAGCTAAGGGAGGAGAAGGCAAGGGCTGAAGAGAAAGAAGCTGAAGGGCTGAAGGAGAAAGAGAAGGAGAAGGAACTGAAGGCAGAAGAAAGAGGCACCGCCAGAGAAAGAAGAAGAAGAAGAAAGAGAAGAAGGCAAAGCTAAAGGAAGAAGGAAAAGGCATAGGCTGAGAACAGAAGGAAAGAAAGAAAGAAAGATGAAGGAAGGAAGCAGCCTGAGAAGAACAGAGATAGATCAGAGAAAAGAGAAAGAGAAGAAATACAGCACTGTAGCATCTATAAGTTTAAGACGTCTGATTCACAAATCAGACATCCATTTTTTGTACTTGTCTTCATATATTGACTTCTTCTCTTATGCTTACATTTCTTGCATTATAACTCTGATTTTTCATTGCATATTATATTCCGTTTTAAAGTTGTGCTCTTGATTTTTAAACCCCAATTTGCTCCCTGTGTTCGACCTCAGACTTAAAATTTCGAGTATTAAAATCTATTTGTTTTCGAGTGATTTCAACTATACTACGACACATACATTTTAAAACATTGATCTCATTCGACGAACAGGTACTAAACCTTATATAATATTTTTCTATGATTTTTAGAAGGTTTTGGTGAATTTGATCCTGACCAGAACCTCAGTTAATTAAGTGGGTTTGCTTTTAGGATTTCAGATGTTATTTAATTCTTGAAACGTGCGAAAACCCGTTTCTATCTGCATGAACCCACTTATTAGGAATTTATGACTATTTGACCTTTAATTAACCTCTGGGAAATCCTGTGATTGTACTGCAATTAAGATATTTTGTTAAAACTGCAGTTTTTCCCCTATTTTACTATTCATCTCTCAGAATGGATATGCAGTGAATTAGGATCTTCTGGTGGTTATGCAGGAGCATTTATCAGTTGATTATGACTAATTTAAGCTAGATATGGTTGTTGATGACGTTATCATCATGTGTGTGTGTGTGTATATATATTCACATGACTGAAGTGGGCAGTCCCCGCATGCAGCATTTCCAATTCCTGCACACACACAACTTGCTTTTTAATTGGAATCACTTTCCAATTCCTGCACACACACAAAAAAATTGAAATAACTGGGCAATAACCCAAATTAACACCCTCCACAATCCGTGTGCACTATAGTATCCTAGACCTAACTGATGAGAGCCTCATCATAAGCCATAACTAGCTCATTTTGGCCCAATAAAGAAGATAAAAGCTCCTACATAACCTAGAAGAAGGCCTAAATAAAGGAATAAGTGCTTTGAGAAGAAAACATGAATTAAAGGGTAAACCTGCAATTTTACCATTGCAGTACATAAACAGGATTTCTCAGAAGCAAAACATAGGTCAAATGGTCTAAATGAGATAAAAAGTGGGTTGAGTCAATCAGAAATGGGTTTATGTGCAATCTAGGAATTAAATGACATTTGGTAACCCTAAAATAGATCCGCTTAAATTAACAAGGTTTCGGTCAGGATAAAAATCAAGTAAACCCTCTAAAAATCATGGAAAAATACTCCTTAGGGTTTAGAAGACTTAATGTGGCCTTTGGAACCTAGTTTGACCTAGACTAGGGTCCTAGCCATTCAATTAACCTAATTTGGATTTTTACGCAAAATATCCAGTCAAACGAGGTCAAACCTAAAATCCAACTTCACCATTAGATTCCTTAGGTCCAAATTAGGTTTGTACCAAAATTTGGACCTAAGGGGAGGTCATCTTGACCTACTTTGCAATTTAGTACACCCAAATCATAATTTGGCCCCTATCTTTTGAAAATCATTGCAGAGAGCCCCCTAAGTTCCTCGCCACCTTTGCAATTAGATCCTGCTGCCATTGTTAGGGTAGAACCGATCTCCGGCGAGGTTTAGAGAGGGATTACTCTCTGATTCCTCAGGGATTCCCTCCTAGAAATGGAAGGGAGATTCTCTGAGGAATTCCCTTCCATCTAAATCCAATCACGATCTCTGGTGTGAACCCAATCTCTCGTGCAAACGCACGAGGGATTTGGGTATCCACCTTCTTTCCTTCTCCGGCGAGCCGACGGAGGTGATTGCGCGCCCTCCACACACTAGAAGGTTCGGCCAACACCTATAAAAGGATCTTCAGACCCGGCCGCAGATCTTCAGCCTTGTTTTGACGGAGATTCCCCCAAGTTTTCCTCTCTCCCATCTCCGGCCAAGAGACCCGCAAGCTCCGGCGACCTCCTCCCCTCCTTCTCGTCGCTCTGCTGCCATACCAGCAGTAGAGTCAACTCCGCCTCTTCCTCCCGTGTTGCGCCATACCAAGCGCGCGTGCCCCTGACCTCGTCCTCGTCGCCGCTCCCTCCCTCAGGGTTCTACTCTGACAATGGCAGTTACGCGTTGTCCACTCCGCTGCCTCCTTCCTTCCAGATCACTCCAGATACCTTCTCCATCTTCCCCTCTCTCTTTTCCCCCTGTTATTTCATTGAATTGCCCCTCGACATTGCCTGACCACCTCCATCTTCCTCGCCTCCAACCGACCTCCGGCGAGCCACTCCCACCACTCCGCCCCTCCACATGGCTCGCCAACCATCTCGTAAGCTCCGCCTCACCACAAGGAACACTTTCCGCCCCTCCACTGCCACTCCACACCTCCGCAGTAGCCCCCCGAACAACCCCACACCTCCGGCCGCCATAGGTTGACCTAGGCACGCACGCCTAGGCCGTCCTGCGGCCTGTAGCACCGTGCACCATCTTCGCCATGCCACGGCGAAGGTGCCCAGCTGGTCTGACTAGGCCAATAGGCCGTGCTTGTGTTTGACAGGTTTCAGCTCCTGCCGCCATTGACGGTCGAAGCAGCTTCACAGCAGCTCCAGGCATCAGGTCTTCCAGGCTCCAGGCGTAGCAGACTCGCGCGAGTGTTGCGAAGCGATCAGGGTCCAGTTGGTAGTGCTGAGAGGCCCGCAGCCTTGGGCAATTGCACGAAGAAAGCTCTGCGGGCGCGCAAAATTGGGGCAGGCCCGATAGTCCCACATCGGCTAAACGCAACGCACGGCACGCTTTAAGTTGAATTTGTGTTCTCTGCTTACTGCCTCCGAAAGCACAGGGGTGAGGTCCCTCACCTGACCCACACCTGCCTCATCAGCGGTTTCACCTCGCAGATCTGGCGGGATCTGACCCGACCCTAACCTAAGCACTCCTCGCGCATCACCCACCTGCCGGTGCGCCTGGTCCCAGGTGCGAAATCCGACCCGATTACCCATGTGGCTCTGGGAGAGCGTCCTTGAGCGAATTGTAGAGAAAGAGAGAGACGTTTGGGTAGAGGGAAGGGGGTAGGTTTTGCATTGGCTGTGGTGTGCGCAGGAAAGAAGGAAGAGAGGAAGAAGCGAACACTTAGCCGCTGCAGCAAGGGAAAAGAAGAGAAGGAAGAGGCGAAGGAAAGCAAAAAGAAGAACTGAAGAAATAGAAGAGCAAGAGCAAAGGAAGGAACTCTGAAGAAAGGAAGCTGAGCAAGGCAGAGATCTGAGAGAAGGAAGGACTGCAGAAAAGACAAAAAGAAAGAAGACAGAAGGGAAACAAAGGCAGGAAGAAGAAGTCTTCGCAGGAAAGGGAAGAGAAGAGAAAGAAGTTCAAGGAAGAAAAAGACCTGTGGATCAGGAGAAAAGAAGAAGAAGGCAGAAGAGAGAAAGAAGACTACTTTTAAGACGTCTGATAAAGAAATCAGACGTCCAATTCTATTTTCTTTTAGCAATTCTTTTTATAACTCTCTCCCTTTGAATCAATTATGTTCATTTAAAAGTTGTATTCTTTGGTTTTGAAAGTACTGAGATTGCTCCCTGTGTTCGACCTTAGATACTCTAGTTTTTCGAGTAATAAAATTCTCTATATTTGTTTGAACGTTTTGTCGGCTATATTACAACGTGTTATCTTTTAAAATCCGATCACAAAAACGTATGAACACTAACTAAAATCTGTAGTAACTTGACCCCTAAGGCTTCATTAACTTAGGCTTGCTATATAGGTCTTAAGTTTTCTTTAGTTAATACCAATTATGTCATCTGTATCTAGTGTTCAAGCTGAAGGGCCGTGTCAAACGACCAGGCGTGGGTTTGTCAAACACCTAGGGTTTTCCCTGGGAAACATTTGGGCCCAAACCTCCCCTTAAGCAACTTGGCTAGATTTGTTGACAGAACGGGTATTCACTATTAATTACTTATTTCCTATGTAGACCAAGTCTTAGGTTTATTTTTAGGGAGTCACACTTAAGATAGGTCTAGCTTTGGTTGTTTAATTTGCACACTTTCTCTCATCTCTTTCTCTTCTCCTCCCCTCCCATTCTTCCATTTTATGCATGGGTGACGGTCTCAAAATCCGCACCTGGAAGGACCATTTGATTTCACCCCCACGTAAAAAGTCCACTTTTTCTATCTTCTTCTTCTAAAAAAATGGAAAATCAACAAAATGGGTCCACTAACCCTTCCACTTCCACCTCTAATCTTACCTCTAACCCCACTACAAACCCTAATTCTAACCCTTCCACCCAAAACCCTCCAACCTTTAACCTCCCACACTTGGAGCTCCCTAATCTTGAATTGCCCCAAACACAACATCAAGACCCTCTGCCTGATCTTTTAAAATTGATGGCTGAGCAGATTGATAAATTAAATTCCAATCAACAAACATTGACTAGGAACATCCAAAACCTAGCCAATCAAAGGCCAAACCCACCACCCCATCAGCAGCCTGTTATTCATCTAAAAGATTTTTATGATCCGTCTTATTATGAGGAACGACCAGGGGTGGTCATACCAGAGGGGGACTTCGAGATCAAGCCTGCAGTCCTGAACCTGATTAAACACTTCCTTGGCCTTCCTAGGAAAGACCCTTTCAGCCACCTTGAAGAGCTGACTCTTCTTGCACAAATAACCCATTCCCGAAATGTGCAAGAGGACATATGGTTGATGCGGCTTTTTCCATTATCTCTTAAAGATAAGGTCACTTATTGGTTCATATTGATGGTGACTCGATTATGTTTTAACAGTTAGTTACGTCATAGTATAGGTGATCAAGCGTTGTCAACAAATAAAAATTTATTACTCAAAAACCTAAGTATCCGAGTTCGAACACAGGGAGCAATTGGAATTTATTACTAATCTCAAGAATGGAATTGAACACTTTAATTACTTAAAATTAATTCAAATATAAATGCATGAGTTTAAAAGTCAATTGTGGCAAAAATAAGAAATTTGGACGTCTGATCATGGGATCAGACATCTTAAAAGATGTTTCCCTTGTTCTTCTTCTTCTTCTGATTTTCTTCCTTTCTTCTTCTTTGTGCTTCTTCTTTCTTCTCTGCAGTTGCCTTACTTCTTTCTCCTGCAATATCTTTCTCCTTCTTTTCTCTGCAATTTCTTTCTCTCTACGGGTCATCTTCTTCTTCCTTGGCTCTGCTTCCCTTGCCTTCAGCTTCTCTTCTTCTTCTTGTCTTTCCCTTTCTTTATTTCTTCTTCCTTCTTCAATTCCTCTTCTCTTTGGCTTCGCTTCTGGCCTTGCCTTTCTCTTTTTCCTCTGCGAGGGCTTCCTTCCTTCTTCTTCTTTTCCTCTGCTAGCAGCAGCTAAGTGTCAGCTTCGCTTCTCCCTTCTACCTTCCCTGCACAAACCAAATAGGAGCAAAACCTATCCCTCTAACCACACCCGTGTCTCTCTCTCTCTCTCTGTATATCACTCTTCAGCATGCTCTCCCAGAGTTGGGCAAATGGGTTGGGTCACGCGCCCGGGTCTAGGCACACTGGCGTGGGTGTGGTGCGCGAGGAGTGCTCAGGAGGGTGTCGGGTTAGGTCGCCAGATCTGTATGGTCAGCTCACGGACGAGGCGGTGAGTATAGGTGAGGGACCTCACCCCATATGCTTTTTGAGGCAATGAACCAATAGCAGAAAATCAATTTAAATCACTCCAGTGCTTCACAGCTTACCGAGGTGGGACTATTGCTCCACCTCTCTTTCGCACGCGCTCGCAGGAGTCTGTCCTCCAATCGCAGCACTGCAGGCTTCGCGGTGCCACTCTCTGGAATAGATGTCTTCGTGAGGCCTCCCCGAGTTAGTTGGACCTGGGCTCCTGGAGCATTGCAGCCTAGAGCAAGCGTGCAGCTTCCTCGAGTCACTGTTAATGGTGGCTGGAGCGTGAAACTTGCCTGACACAAAAAGAGCCTTGCAGCTTAATCAGACCACAGGAGCACCTTCGCCGTGTCACGACGAAGGTGAGGCGCTAGGTGGCAGGCCGCATGGCAGACTAACTGTGCGTGCCTGGGTCGCCCCGTGGCCGGACAGATGGGTTTGATCGGGGGGTAGTTGTGGAGGCGTAGAGGGTCTATGGACAGGTGGAGGATGTTCAGTGAGGTGAGGCGGAGGTTATGCGGTGGTCGGCGAGACATGTGGGGCTGCAGAGTGATGGGAGCGTCTCGCAGGAGGGTGGCCGGAGATGAAGAAGATGGTGGTGAACAGTGACGGTTGAGGAGCATTTGGTGAAATAAGATGAGGGAAATGAGAGAGGAGATAGAGAAGAGTAGTTCTAACCTAACTAAAGGGAAGAAGGGGGCGAGAAGGAGGCCGGCATTACCTGCTATCGCCGGAGAAGAAAACGTCCAGTGGAGGAAAATGACAACTATGGCGGGGCTAGGGCAGCTCGTGCGGGTGTTGCGCGACGCGGAGGAGGATGAGGAGGACGGCCCTGCCACTGGTTTTGTGGCAGAGCGACGACAAAGAGGAGGGGGGCTCGCCGGAGCTCGCTGGACCCCTTGGCCGGAGAAGAAGAAGAGGAAATTAAGGTGGAATCCCGGCCAAGTCGAGCTGAGGAGGTGCGGCCGGAGATGAGGGTTAATTTATAGGCATAGGCAGGGACTCCTGTGCTTGGAAGCCAAGCTTCCAAGCATGGGAATCGCCACCGGAGATGGAAACAGTTAAGTACCCAAATCTCTCGTGCATTCGCACGAGAGATTGGGTGCAAATCAGGGATCATGATTGAGTTCAGATGGAAGGTCATTCCTCAGAGAATCTCCCTTCCAAATCTGGGAGATCTTTGAGGAATTAGAGAGTATTCCCTCTCTATTCCTCGCCGGAGTAGGATCTCTCCCCAATAATGGCAGAGGGACCTACTTGTATTAGTGGAAAGGAAGTTAGGGGGGTGTATGCAATGGCTTTCAAAAGATAGGGACCAAAATGTGATTGGGTGTACTAAATTGCAAAGTAGGTCAAGATGACCTCCTCTTAGGTCCAAATTTTGGTACAAACCTAATTTGGACCTAAGGAATCCAATGGTGAAGTTGGATTTTAGGTTTGACCACGTTTTACTAGACATTTTGTGTAAGAACCCAAATTAGGTCAATTGATGAGTTAGGACCCTAATCTAGGTCAAACTAGGTTCCAAAGGTCCAATTGAATGTTCTAAACCCTAGGAGATATTTTTCCATGATTTTTAGAGGGTTTACCTGATTTTTATCTTAATTGGAACCTTGTTGAATTAAGCAGGTCTGTTTTAGGGTTACAAGATGTCATTTAATTCCTAGATTGCACATGAACCCATTTCTGATTGAATCAACCCACTTTTTATCTTATTAGACCATTTGACCTATGTTTTGTCTCTGAGAAATCCTGTTTATATATTGCAATGGTAAAATTACAGTTTTAACCTTTATTTCATGTTTTCTTCTTAGAACACTTATTTCTCCAATTAAGCCCTCTTCTAAGTTATGCAGGAGCTTTTATTCTCTTTAGTGGGTCAAAATGAGCTAGTTATGGCTCATGATGAGACTCTCATTACTTCAGGACCATTGGCCAACCCATCATAACTTGGCCTCAGCTCAAGAGCACCTTCCTCAAGAAATTCTTTCCCATAGGTCATACTAATTCCCTTCGAAGATCTATTATGACCTTTCATCAAAAATCTAGTGAGACTTTCCATGATTCTTGGGAAAGATTTCAAGATCTCTTAAGAAGTTGCCCGCACCACGAGATTCCTTTATGGTAGCTCGTGCAAATCTTCTATCATGGATTAGAAGATCAAATCCGACATTTCGTCGATGCCTCGTGTGGCGGAAACTTCTTAAATAAGGATGCTGAAAGTGCCTATGATCTTTTTGAAGAAATGAGTGAAAACTCATTTAATCAAGCTTCCATGAACACATTTTGCAGAACTCAAAATCCGCAGTTCAGTGTTCATGAAGTAGGCACTCAATCTATCCCTGTCACCCAAGACAATCTTCAAATGATCGCTCAAAAACTCGACCAGATGCATATTAATCAAAAGAAAATTGAGGAAAGACTAGCCACATCAACTCAAGCTCCACACAGTCCACATCTAACCCAACCTAACTTTCCACGAAGAGAAAATTTGCACAATCTCAACACTACTCCTGCTGAGTATTACCAGTATTCTGAGGTTGCCTATGATTCACTGGGGAATTACAACTATCCAGATCTTAACCCCACTAAAAATATTTCTGCCATCCAGGAGCCCTTTAAAAATTCTTCCAATTGGAAAAATTACCCGAACTACTCTTGGAATAATCAGGTTCCTTCCCAACCAGATCATTTTAATGGGTATGGGTCGAATCCAACCTTTCATCCTGGGCCATCCCAACAAGACATCAATGCCTAGATGATGCGAACCCTGCAGGAAATGCAAACAAAAATGACGGAAGTAACCTACACCATCACAAATCTAAACAACTAGATTGGGGTTACTCCTACGCAAAGACCTGCAGGACATCTTCCGTCCCAACCCATGCCCAACCCTAATCACCAAAGGAACCAATATCCGGGCAGAAATCCACACTACCCGAATCAGCCTCCTACTAATCCACCACCTCAACAGCCACCCAGGTTTCCGCAACCACAGGCCCCCCCACCTCCTCCAAATAATAATCCGACTGCACATGCAGTTACATTGAGGAGTGGGAAAACCACCACCGATCCCGGGCCTTCACACAAATCTAGTGAAATCCCCATCATTGTGCAAATTGACTCCCCACCTCCCCATCAGGAAGAAAAAGAAATACAAAAATCTCAAGACACGATTCCTATCCCTTTCCCACAAGCTCTCCACCCTACCACCAACAGAAAAAAGAAATTTGAGCCCACCACAGAAGAACTCATGGATCTATTTGGGCAAGTTCAAATCAATATTCCTCTCCTAGATGCCATCAAATATATACCTGCCTATGCCAACGTTTTGAAGGAGATCTGTACTCCTAAATGGTAGGCCAAAAATCTAGGATAGGTGCATATTTCGGAGATAGTAAGCTCTGTCATACAGAGCAAGCTGCCTCCTAAGATGAAAGATCTAGGGGCACCTTTAATTTCAGTAATTATTGATGATACTACCTTTAATCGCGTCCTCCTTGATCTTGGTGCCTCAGTTAATATTATTCCCACGATTTTATTTGAAGAATTTCAGATCGACGAATTAAAACCCGTCGAGGTTACCCTACAATTAGCCGACTGATTTACAATCAAACCTCGTGGGATTGTCGAGAATGTTTTGGTTAAGGTCTAGAATTGTGTCTTCCCTGTAGACTTTCTAGTTCTTGACATTGAGGTACCTGAATCATTACTGGACTCCCCAATAATCCTTGGACTCCCTTTTTTGGCCACTGCAAAGGCAATTATCAATTGCCACACAGGCAAAATGGATCACTTGCGCTGGCCAAACTATCACTTTAGATATTTTCAAATCCTCCAGGAGATTTCATGATGATAACTTTTTGGAGGACTCAGATACGAAAATTTCCAATATGGTGGAGACAATGTTGATAGATACCCTTACCGATCAAAATTTTTTTGAGGACTCTGATTCAGAATCAATGGTCGGCGACATCTGTGATTTGGAGACTTGTCTTGTCCCCAAGTCCATTCCTGATGCACCCCCTGATCAACCTAACCCACCCACTATTTCCGCACCCCACTTTTCCACACTAACTTCACCTAATCCTCACCATCCCTTCCCCGATTCCTTTCTTATGGACCTACCACCAACCCCGCCCAAGTTTGGCATCCAACCTAATTTAAAACCATGGCCAGACTCGGGCTACACTTATCATTTCCCATCCAACTTTTATCCCAATATTTCTTCTAATCAATTTTTTAGGGATCTAGAAGAAGACACATTTTTTGCGGGCATCCAAGTGTCCAACTATTTACATGATTTTCCGTCTTCCGTGCATACTTTCACGCTCGGCTGAATGGCGTAAAAGATAGCATTGGATGGGAGGTAACCCATCATTTTTCCTACTTTCCTTTTTTTCTTTCTTTTTCCAGGTTTTGACCATCCTAAACCTAACCGCTCTTCATTAAGGTGATCCCTTTTCCCTCTTAATGGATGAGGACATTGCATATCTTAAGCATGGGGGAGTGTTTTTAAAATTTGATAATCGATTTAGGGTTTTCAAAACCTAAAAATATGCATTTTTCTTTAGTTATTTTCCTGCTTTCATACCCAAAAAAATAAAAATGTTGAAAACTTTTTGAGGAAAAATTTTGAAATCGGGACTAAGGTCGAAAAACTCACTTTTGGTACAATGGGATTTAATTTTTAACAAATTAGGGATGAGGATGTGGATCTGATCATTAGAAATTCAGGATCTATTTTAGACTAGATCAGATATCCTTCTCTAAAAATTTCACCTGAACTCATGATAGCTCAGGTGACTTGATCCTATTTTGTAATGTGGAAAGTATTTGGCTTAATTTCTGATTCAAAAACTTGCATGTCTTGAGAAACTTCTTGTGTCAATTTTCACACACAAGCCAACAATTAAAAATAACTAAAAATTAGAAAAACTCCCTTATTTGGACTTAGTAAAAGTCTGAAGCAGATCATTGGTTTGAGTTCCCACCACCGAGAAGGAGGAAAATGCCTCCTTTGAGGACGCAATGTCAACATGTTACCAACTCGGCGCTGCTCCATATCTATATTTCATATCTTTAGACGGAGCATTTAAGCGCATTTTAACAGCTCAAGTGTCTTGAACCGTGCTCTACCTATAGTGTCAGAGCAAGAGCTTGAGTTTGCTTGAAGCGACACTTTACACCGCATCATGTTTTGGGGTTGTGAGCTCCTAGGTGGTGTCATGGACAGTGCTATCCCGAAATACTAGCCCCAGAGCCCCCTCAAGGATTAGTAATGGGAATGATGATCTCGACACATCTGCTGTAAGACTAAGCTAAAAATAAGCATGGGGGAGAAAAAAAATAAAATAAAATAATTAATTAATTAACATGTCCCTATAAATGTTGGCTTTTCATAAGCACGAACACAAGGTTTCAAAGGATTTTGCAAGTTGCGAATCAGATTCATGAGCCAGAAAAATCCTAAAAACAAAAATTTCAAGTCATCTGAATTAACAAGGGGCTAATTTGTGAATTTTCTGGAGGATATATTGATCCCGTTTTATCTAATGGTTGGATCCAAAAACAAATCCCGATATTTATCCTTTACAAATCCCGTGCCTCCTATGTTTAGATCAACCAAGGTCCCTTAATTTTTTTTCTCCTCAAAAGTCCAAAAAATTAGATTTCCCAAAAATTTCATTTTCCAAAAAAAATTAAAGTTTTGCTAAGAGACTAGCAAAAGATAAGCATGGGGGTGTGATAAATGTCAGTTTATCATCATTCTTATGCATTAAAACAAATCTAGCTCTTAGGATTTTTCTCTGCAAATGGGTTTTTAGACATTAATTAGGTTAGGCATGTATTGCATTTTTTATTATCTTTTTGATGTGTTTTTGTGAGTGTTAGGGATATACAGGTTACCAGATCCCTAAAACCCTAGCACTCAAGAAGGCAAATGGTGAAGGAGGAGCTCAGACTAACTGGAACTCAGCTTGATCTAGCTCACCACAGCTGGAACCTAGCTCACTTGGACTAGGGTTAGCTCATCCCAGCTCCATTCAGCTAATCTCAGTTGAATGGCAGCTCAAGAGAGCTCATCTTAGCTCACCCTAGCTCAGGTCTGCTCAGATCCAGCTCAACTTAGTTGAGTCTAGCTCATCTCAACTCCCACTAGTCCACAAGGAGCTCTAGCTAGCTCAGCTGAGTTGATAGGAGCTCACCCCAGCTCAGATCCAGCTACATCTAGCTCCACTCAACTCTAGCAAGCTGAAGATGAATTCATCCCAACTCAGGAAGCTCAAGTCCAGCTCCCGAGGACTCAGCTGCCTCAACCAGATTGATCCTCCCTGGGAGCACCAGACCCAGCTCACCTCAGCTCATTATGGTAGAAGCCAACTTACTTTAGCTTGGCTTAGCGGCTAGCAAAGAACTAGCAAGCTAACCTAGCTAGAGTAGCTCCATGACACCCTCTTCAGCAGTTGTTAGCTCCAGTTCAAGCTCCAGGCTTATCCTCTTCAGCTCCTCTCTTCAAACCCCAGCTCCAATACCTCCTCCTCTACTCCATAGCAAGCTAAGATAGCTCAGCTTAGCTTAGCGTAGCTTAGCTAGCAACCAGCTCCTTGGCCATCCACCACCTTCAACGCAACCCTAGCTAGCTCTACCAACTTAAGCCCTACCTAAGCTAGCTATCCTACTCCAAGTTGGCACCACCACCTAGCCACCTCTTCAGCCCATCATCACCACCAAAAGGCACCAATTGTGGCACCAAAACCTAACCCTAACTACCCCCATATCCACCATACACTTAACCCTACAACCCATCCTAGCCACCCACCTTCCCCTCCTTCTAGAACCCTACTTAGCACAACCTAAGCCCCCCTTCTAGAAGCCATTTTGGCGCCAACTTCAAGGGGTGCCACCACCCATAACCACCACCGAGGTACCCCTTGGGTTGGCGCCAATCACCCTTAGCCATAAGATCCCCAACTACCCTCCATATCCTATCCTAGCCATCCATTCCAAGAGCCACCTATGCCCCCCTTCCCACACTATATATACCCACCTATTTTCCCACATTTTCTTCATCCTCCATTAGTGTATTATTCTACCTATACCCACCTACACCTACGGCCAAGAAGGAGTAGAGAAGAAGATTAAGGGGGCACATCACCCGCCCCTTTGGTGCCTTCTTCTCCCCACTCTCTTCAACTTGGGCCATGCCAAGGAGGAGGGCTATTCCAATTCAAGGAGGACGTCCAGGCAAGGGAGAAAGACCTAGGATGGACGTCCACAGATGAGGAGGAGAATTGAAGGTGGTAGCTACCACCTTGGAGGACATCATTTGAAGGAGCATCTCAAGAAGGAGTTGGAGGACTCTTTTCAAGCCCGGGAGCTACTAGGCTTGGAGCAAGAAGCCATCATCTTCTTCACCATTTCATTTAGAGGATTTGTATTTTTATCTTCTTGCATTTCAAGTAGATTAGAAGCTTTCCTCTATATGTTTTGTGTAGAACAAGTTCATTTTTAATTTAAGTTGCCTTCTTTCAATTTTTGCTGCATAGCTTTTTACAATTTTTGCCTAGCATTTGTTTCACTCAATCTCCCTAATTATTCTAGGCCTCCACGTGCCTAGGGTGAGCTTAGGGAGAGGTTCTACCTGTCACCTTAGGGTTAGCTTTATTGAAATAGGTAGTAGTTGTTTTCCCACTATCAACAAAATTTGTATTGCCGTTATTTCAAAACCTTTAAAAATCATACATATAAAACACCAAAAAGAAAGTGGAGCTCGATTTCCAAGCAAGGGATTTAATTTTGCAAACAGTTGGCCTCCTTGGATGACCCTAGATACTCCCCTATCTAGGAATATAAATTTAAAAGTGAATCTATTTTTGTGCATTGCAACGACTTAAAACCCTAATTTAACAAACTACGCAAAAACACGATCAGCAAGCTCTGGTGACCTCCCTCTCCTTCCCTCGTCGCTTAGCCACAATACCAGTGGCAGGGTTCTCTTCCTCCTCTTCGTCCGCGTCACGCCGCACCAGCCGACGCCTCTACAGCCCTTTCATCGTCACCGTCCTCCCCACACTGAGTGTTTCGCCTTCGGCGACGGTAATATGAGCCAGTCTCCATCTCTGCCTCCCCCTTCATCTATCTACGCACATCTAAGTCCTCTCTTCTTTTCAATCATTTTTCTCTCTTTATTTCTTAAAAACACACATCGACACACGCAATCACCCTCACCTTCTTCATCTTCGGCCAGACCTTCAGCGAGGCGTCCTCGCTGCTCCGCACCTCCATCTGCCTTGCCAACCACCCCACAAGCACCACAACACCTCACTAATCTTAAACCCTCACTCCACTGACCACGCCACACCCCCAAAACACCCCCCAAACACACACACTCTCATGCACATAGGGTGCCCTAGGCACGCACACTCCAGCCACCCCTCACCACACCGACCCCCGCACTACGTTCGCCGTGTCTCGGAGAAGCTGTCTAAGCTTTCTGATGAGGCCGCGAGGTCGTTTTCATGTTGACAGGTGCTGGAGGTCTGACGCCATTGACGCACGCAAGCAGCTAGCTTGCAAGCTCATGCTAGGTCTCCCGCTCCAGGCTAAGAGTCCCAGGGTGTGCAGAATCCTCTCATGCACAGCTCCAACCAAGCAATTGGCACTGAAGACTGAGGTAGCTGCTGCAATCAACAAAAGCCTCCTACTGTGAGCACTTGCGAAGGAAGGTGGGACGTTTAGTCCCACCTCGAAAGCTGTTGAGCGGGCGCAGCAGAATAAAGTGAAAAAGTGACTAAGGCTCTTCACCTCCTGACTACGGGATGAGGTCCCACTCACCTATCACTACCTCGTCCATGACTCGATCCCCACGGACCTAGCTTGACTAGTATACCCGACCTGCACTCCTCGCCCACCACCACACGTCGGTTGGCCTGGTCCCAGGCACGTACCCGACCTGATTGTTTGAGAAGCGGCTTTGGGAGAGTGAGCCTAAGAGAGAAAGAGGAAGAGAGATCGCGGGGGAGGGTAGGGGTTGGTTTTGCTCTCGTAGGAAAGGAGAAGATGAAGAAGCCAACGAAGAAGAGGGCGAAGGCCAGAGAAGCTAAGGGAGGAGAAGGTAAGGGCTAAAGAGGAAGAAGCTGAAGGAGAAAGAGAAGGAGAAGGAACTGAAGGTAGAAGAAAGAGGCATCGCCAGAGAAAGAAGAAGAAGAAAGAGAAGAAGCCAAAGCTAAAGGCAAAAGGAAAAGGCACAGGCTGAGAACAGAAGGAAAGAAAGAAAGAAAGAAGAAGGAAGGAAGGAAGCAGCCAGAGAAGAACAGAGACAGATCAGAGAAAAGAGAAAGAGAAGAAATAGAGCACTGTAGCATCTATAAGTTTAAGACGTCTGATTCACAAATCAGACATCCATTTTTTGTACTTGTCTTCATATATTGACTTCTCTTGTGCATACATTTCTTGCATTATAACTCTGATTTTTCATTGCATATTATATTCAGTTTTAAAGTTATGCTCTTGATTTTTAAACCCTAATTTGCTCCCTGTCTTCGACCTCAGACTTAAAATTTCGAATAATAAAATCTATTTGTTTTCGAGTGATTTCAACTATACTATGACTCATACATTTTAAAACATTGATCTTATTCGACGAACAGGTACTAAACCTTATAGTATATTTTTCTATGGTTTTTAGAAGGTTTAGGTGAATTTGATCCTGACTAGAACCTCAGTTAATTAAGCGGGTCTACTTTTGGGGTTTCAGATGTTATTTAATTCTCGAAACATGTGAAAATCCGTTTCTATCTGCATGAACCCACTTATTAGGAATTTATGACTATTTGACATTTAATTAACCTCTGGAAAATCCTGTGATTATTCTGTAATTAGATATTCTGTTAAAACTACAGTTTTACCCCTGTTTTACTGTTTATCTCTCAGAATGGATATGCAATGAATTAGGATCTTCTGGCAGCTATGCAGGAGCATTTATCAATTGATTATGAATAATTTAAGCTAGATATGGCTGATGATGACGTTATCATCATGTGTGTGTGTATATATATATATATTCACATGACTGAAGCTGGCGGTCCCCACATGCAGCATTTCTATTAACTTATATATATAGATAGACATACCATTTTTAATATTTACATAATGATTCATATGCTATCATTCAAAAGAAGGGTTAAGAGTTGAGTGATCAAAAGAAATATACATACACAGCTATATATATAGTCCCCACACAACAGAAGTTTCCAGCTATATATATATACATATATAGACACCATACCACAGGACGTTCCCATTTAACCCCTAAAATGACTAGAACTACCTCCCTTCCCTCTTCCCTACCACTCCATTACTCCCAAATCTGCCAAGGTGTAGAATAACTCAGTCACATCATGGATGATTGCCTCAAGGTAGTTATAGAGGCCACCGAAACAAACCTCAATGGGTAGGAATTTCCCCATGTAGAGAATCTACTGAAGGAAATCCCTCATTAGCATGACTCAGAAGAGCAGCTGATGCACCTGCAGGTGCATTCCCATACGTTGGGGCATGGCACGTAATGGGTTGGGCAACGTGGCATTGTGTCCTGAAAAGTAGGGTGAGAGTAGACATGAGCCTTAAGGCTCACTAGGGCATAATATATCGTAAAAGAAAGAAAAAAAGAGTATAAAACTTTACTACAATAAATCATCAAGTACGTAACCCCCGTAGGGCATGGTTTCTTCTCTACCTCCCTTAACTCAATGGTTCCTAAATATATACACATATATATTGTAGTACTTGATAGGAATCGACCCCCTTTTCACCCTTCTGAGCTTGGGTTGACGGATTACAAGATCCGTCACCTCGACCCTTACCTCAAAGTCCAACCATTAGTTGCTTCCTACACATTAAGTATCTGCTACTAATGTCTAATGATAGATTCGCATTGTCAAAAGTAATAGAAAATCATCACCCTATCATTAGGGTACTCTCATTGTGAACCCAACGAGGTTCGCAGTGCAAGAAACCTCTCCCAACTCCTCAGAGAGGTCCCTCCACCTAGAATCCACCCTTAGAAAACACCCACTGTTCCTGGTAATTGAATATTGTCTAGCTGGCGGCTCGCAGCTCTAAATTATGTGGAGACACTCGACACACATGCAAGCCTCATCAGTCCCACCACCTTGTTACGAGTCTTTCATTATCCTATAAGGATTGGTTCAGACCTTCTTCTCTTATAACTTCCCCTTGGAGACGTCCAATTGCAGAGTCCAACAAGGACTCAAATTTCTTTCCGAGAGGGATCATCACCTTAGTTGATTTGGACGTCTCCTTTCTAGTCCCTAGGACCGCATGGCATTATATTTGATCTTGGCAAGCTATGTTCAATGACCACTTGTCCGGATCATTCATCATAGTCGGGACTATTTCATTAGGAATAATGACACATATCTCTAAGCAGTAGGGGTCGGGGTAGGTAGCCCCTGCCTTCCACCTGCTCAAGTCCTTTCCCTTACCCGTCCACCCCCTGGATGGGCAGGCAACAGTACTATGGCCCATCAATAATGTAATGTGTGCCATAGGCCACATGGATCATCTGGGGTCCATCTGTTGGACCCATGCTCTCACACGCGCGTATAAATTTGCGCAAGCTTCGCAAGGCCCGAGGTGTCGTTTAGCGACATTATACCATTGGTTTGCCGAATCCATACGTATAAATGATCTAAAATCATGGATGATGGAAGCTTCTTTTAATTTCTCCTTGAGGACTAAAAACAAACTAGCGAATTGATACACGCCCATATTCAATCGAAATTTTAATTCTGTAATTACCCTTATTCTTATTTCATGTTTAGGTTTGCAGTTGCTAATGAATACTTGCAAGAATTTTGCTAATTTGTGTATCTTTAGTGCAAGAGAAATCATCGAAATTATTACCCGATCATAGTTTCAAACCCTTGCTTAATGAGAAAACACAAAAATGAAAGGAATGAAACAACATGATTCAAGCTTCAAACCACAAGTAGTGATAGATACACTTTCTCTCCTCCCTCTCATGGGCTCGAACTTAGATGTGGGTATGAAGTTACACCCACACGTAGCCATGGAACCCTGCCATGGGGATCCTAACTAGATCCATTTCTGACTTGACTCCTCATATCTTCGGGTTCACCTTGAGAACCCCACTCTCAATTCAAGTACACACCATTGCTCACATATTTACATGTATACGTATACATATATATACATATACACATGCATGTATATGCATATATATGCATTTATCTTGGACAAATAGCATGTCGAAGATGCATGGACTAACTTATGGTAATAGGAATAAACTCCATACACAGTGAGGGAGAGAAAGGGGCTCGCCTACCAGACTTGGTGACACCCTACAAGGTCTTTGATGGTGTACAACGACCATAAGCTAATGTGTGACGACCCAGTGCCCTTAGCATCATTGCATAGAGAAAAAGGATAGATCTCGCATCAACCACCCTTCTAGAGAAGGAAGAGAAAAGGGAGGAAAATCCCACACACCCCTAACCAAGGCCTACCTTCCTCACTGCTCATTCCCTGCCAACGCTTGTGCAGTCGCTGCAGCTCTCGTGGTGGAGCTAGCAACCACGCTTGAGGAGAGGAGAAAGGAGTTGCGGAGAGGTTGAGTAGCAACTAATGTTGTCGCCGATCTTGGGGTTCAACAAGGGTGCGGGAGGAAACTATAGCTCCTCCACGTGCATGCAAATGAAAGAGAGAGATTGGTAGCTCTACCACACGTCAACGCTGGCATTGTCGGTTGGGAGGGTCAGCAGGAAAGGTTGAGGATCGGGGGGGCCGAGGTCTCGAGAGGCAGTGGAGGAGGAGGTGTTGGGCATCATGAGAGGGTTGTGTGGAAATAAAAAGGGGGTGGCACTGAGGAAAAATGAGGATCAAGAGGGTGGTTCACAGGGGAGATGGGGAATAAGGTACAGATCGCAGGTGGCGTGGTTCATAGGTCTTCCCCCTCCCGTATAATTTTTTTTAAGGAAAAGAAATAACCTTAACAACCTGTTACTTTTCTAATATTTGCAATGGATTGATAATGAACCATAAGAGAGAAATTGACATCATTTCACCTCAAAATGGATTAAATTATGAAACAGACTCGAAAATGGGAATCTTGCTCGTGTGCCCATGCGCACCTCGAGATTCTTGCCCTATGCACCCACTGATGTAGTTGTACACCGTATGGCCTGAGGATGCACTCCTCACACATGAACTCTCCCCTCACGCATCCCTTCTTCTGCTCTCTTTCTCTCTCTTATTTCGCCCTCGTATCTCCCTATGCTTTGTCTTTTCTTTTCTTTCATCACAAGCACATGTGAGCACCACTTTTGCTCTCTTGATCTCTCTTTCTCTCCTCTTTTTCTCATTGTATCTTCTCTCTTACTCAAAAGGTGTACCTCCACAAGGAAACAATGACAACCATCACCCCCCAATAGGCCCCTTTTGATAGAAACCCCTTAAACCTAATTATTGTTAAGGATAAAATCAACCAAATTTATCTACTAAATTTTGTTATTTAAGTTCCCCTTATTTTTTGTATTTTACACGTAATTTTCTCTATAAGCCTTAGAATTATGTGAAACGAATGCATTAGAAAGCTTATGATGAGGGGAATTCAATGATACCAATCCTGACACAATTCAAGTATTTTTTTGAGGGTTGATCAAGTTTGACCAAAATACACAATTTTCCCATTTTTAGAGCTCACGAACCTGGTACAAGATTTACACGATTTGTTAAATATAGGTTTTTATCATTGAGACGCATAAAACTAATCGACTCTTAAATTTATATTCCTAGATAGTGGTGGTATCTAGGGTCATTCAAGGAGGTCAATTTTGTTAGTCAAATAGATGGTTCTCTCTCTCGCTCTCTTAAATCAACACTTTTCTTTTTTCCATTTGAATTTTGTTGTTTTTAGGGTTTTAGAAATAACGGGCAACGAATGCGAAGATGACTACACTAAAGAAGAGCACGCCTACAAACTAGTATCTAAGTGACATGATAAACTCCTCTTTAAGCTCACCCTAGGTGCGTGGAGGCCTAGGATAATTAGAGAGGGAGTGTGGTGCACTACAATTGCTAAAAAACGGAAGCACACGAAATTGAAAATAGGAAATTGAAAGGCAAATGATTTCTTGTATTACTAGTGAAATGAAAGACAAGTAGTGGAATGCTTGTTACAATAAAAATAAGATGACACTAGCTAATACAAAAGATAGATAAGTAGCGAGAAGCTTTCGCTCCAAGTGCGATGGCTCCTACACTATGAAGAAAACTCCTATGCTCCTGGTATCCTTGTAATGACCCATGTTTGCATAGAATTTTTTTTCTTTGTAAAGCATTTGTATTTATCGATTCATGCAACATGGAGCATTACATACAATGACTTAATAATAGCCAAAAGTAATGTTCTAGTGAGTACAAATTTAGACAAAAACCACGTACCTCTATTTGCATTGTTGAATTGGTACACCATAGAAAAAAACATAAATCCTACAAGGAGCCTACGGTGCCTGATTCCGTAGGGTTTCAAATGAAATCTATGAGTTGTGAAACTCAGTAATCATAAGGACTAACATTAAAAGAAACAATTAATGATCCAAAACCTTTAACATAATTAAATAACATGATCTTATAATTCCAATAGATATTGTTGGGGAATTGTAGATCGCATTTTTGATAGAAAAGGAATGCGTCGTAGTATAGTCGCGAAGTACGATCCAACAAAGATATTGTTTTGTAAAAATAACGAGACTTGAGTCCCGGTCGTTCGTCTCTGCGAGGCGTTGTTTTCGCTTTTGAAATCGATCTTTTTTTACCACTCTACTTTGTTTAAAGATGCACACCGATTTCTAATCTCCTAACTAAGACTTCACCACTCCTGTTATTAACTCGGATCACATGCGCATGCGTCAAGTCACGAAAGTGAACGTGTGAGTTTCTGTGTGCATGATTCTAGTGAAGTGGTGACTAGTTATGAAGAAAGCATCTATTGTCAGATTTTCAATATCCTCAGGAAACGACATGCTGGTGCGTAATATATAGATAGTTAAAGAGCAGGCACTTAAATCACGCAAATACGATAGTTATTAAGCTCACGGTGATTTCAAACACATAAAGAGACATATATATAAATGCAATTTCATTCATTTATTGGAGAGTTGTTGCACAAGGAAATCTAGAGAAAAGCTTATACATAAATGCTTGAAAATTAAACCTAGCTACCAGAAAACGATTGCATACAAGAATCAATGGGGGGATTTTGCATGCATCATTGGGGGAGAAGTGAGACTACACTACTAAGCAGTAAATAAAAGCAGTAAAAATACGAAGAGCTAAGCTACTAATCTAGCAGAAGGAAGGGCATTCGGAGGTGGTCTCTGATGGCCTTTGAGTGGCTGAGAGAAGAAGGAGGGGCGGCCAATGGAGCTTAGGCCGGCCCTTGGAGAGAGGTTGGGGAGCTGATCCAGCTTCCTGGCATGGAGATGGTGGCCCCCAAGGTGGTGCTCAACTTGTGGAGGTGGAGTGGAGATGGAAGTGGCTAGCCTAAGTGGAATGAATGCCAAGGAAGTGAATGGGGGTGTTTGGCCGCCCAAGGGGTCTTTTTATAGACCCAATGGCTTCTCTGTAGAGAGGTGTAGAACTCTCCAGAGAGAGTCCAAGAGTGGCCGGCCACATGTGGGTGGATGTGGTCTTTGAGATCCAAGAATTGTGGATCTCAATTTGAATTCCTCTTGGTTGCTAAATTTGGCAACCAAGAGGTGGCGCCATCTCAAGAGGTCTCTAGAGAATTCTAGAGAAGTGTGTGCATGAATGGGTGTGTGTGTGTGTGTGTGTGGTCGTGCTCTATGTGGCTAGGTGGCTTATGTTAGGTCTTAAGGGGTTTGGTTAGGTGTAGGTCTTGAATTAGGGTTACAAACCCTAATTGCTAAGGGGAAAATGCAATTAAACTTAACCTAAGTTTAATTGAATGAGTGTGAACCTAATTGAGAGTAGAATAACTCAATTAGGTTGGGTTTAGGTCAATTGGACTCTCACCAACTCCAATTAAACTTGTGTGGGTTGAGATCTAAGCTCAATTGGACTCAATGAGTCCAATTGACTTAGGTGAAGGTAATTGACTTGATCTAAGTCAATTGGGTTTGGTGAGGACCTAATTAGGTCCTTAGGTAGGTCTAGAGGTGGTGTACTAGGGTTAGGACACCTTAATTTAGGTTCCTATGGGGTTGGGATTAGGTCTAGGGAGCTAGAGATCCAAGATCAAGACTTGAATCTCAAAACAGGGACTGGAGACCAGCATCAGATGTCCAATAATAGAATCAGATGACTTATACTCAAAAATTAGAAGTCTAGACTTCAGTTCTGGATGTCCAATTTGAGTCAGGGGGAAATCAGAGTTCTGTTTTTGGTACTCTACAGAAATTGGACATCTGACAAAGTGTCTAGACGTCCAATAACACTGTAGAAGTGGGTTTGAGGTGTGCGGGAGATGGCTAAGGGTCCTGGACATCCTATAACTTATCTGGACGCCCAGATAAGGGTTGGAACTAGGGTTTTAAGGCTTCCTAGGGTGTTGTGACCTAATCTAAGGGTGGCTAAGGCTTGGGGAAGTCTTTAGGCTATGCTAGGGCTAGGATGGACCTAAGCTCTTCACATTTTACTGCTTTATTCCTACTTAATAGATAGCAAACTTTAACCCCCTTACATTATTGTTCCTATATCTAAACTAAGCCTTCTACTCCAGCTCTGCTACAACTCCCGTTATTCCTGACCCAGCTTCAGATCCTACTCCAGATCCAGCTCCATATCTGCTTATTGCCTGCAATCAACATAATGCACTTAATCAGCACATTATAACATTATTTTATGCATAACTAAAGGAAAGCAGTAAAGATGCAGATAATGCTTATGCATGCATGAATTTCCCTAACTTATGCTAAGTTCTAGCCTAATCTAAGTCAATTAAGACCTATGATTGCTGCGCAATCAGATATCTTGCTATATCCAATTGTACATTATCAAAAATAATGACCATCTCTCATCCTAACTTAATTTCCATTACACAAAAGATGCGAGTCAAAATTGTTCTTTACACTAATTGCATTCCTTTTTTTCTATATTGCATTATTGTCTTAAACTTCTGTGAAGCAAAAGATAACACATAGCACACGAAAGACATTATTTCACAAATAATTCTTTCATAATAACACAAGCAATAAGTCACCATTATTGCCCTAATTCTTGTAGTCATTCAATTCTTTATTATTATAAACTTATACTCTTTAAAAGTTTACTTAAATATAAGAAATCCATAACTTTTCCCTTATAGAAATTTGAGTAATTGTACTTCATTTTCTATACAAACAATACTCCAATGACCATGTTGCATGTATAAAAATATTTCATAACCTTATCCATGATTTCGCAACCACATTCAAAGGAAACTCATCCCAAACACATGCCATGGCATTTCTATGTTAGTATTTGTTTTCAATGATTTATCACATGACATTTGATAACAATTTCATGGCAATGGTTTACTTTATTAAACCATTTTTCATATAGACATTTACTTTAGTGCACATATTACATTTCCTAACAATTTCATGGAAATAGTTTACTTTATTAAATCATTTCTTGCATAGAGACGTTTGCCTTCACATATCATTAGGTGGCTTTGATGGCTTAACCACCGGCACAAGCAGTCCACGAAACAATAACATGCATGCCAGAGTAGCTACAACTGAGGTAGGCTTATCTTTTGCCACCATGGTTTATAGAACCATACACCCTCGGAAGGCGTTGCCCCACTTAGAGCCCATCAAATTCTTTTGAGTCAGTGCCATAACATATTCATAAATTATAATTCCATACTTTTCAAGAAAAACTTATTCTTATGGTTTCAATTATCTTAGTACTTTATAAATACTAATTTCATCCTTTTCTTTTTTGTATATCATATTCAATTGTACACACCTCTTAATTATATCGATATCTTATATATGGTATAACTTGCACATATATCATTAGCAAAAAAGCATATTACATAGCCATTAGTTTTCATGTACTTAGTTCGTCATCACACATCCCAAGGGACATGTTCATAATTATTCAAGTAATACATACATAAAAGATGTCAACATTCAAAATTAGTTTGACTTGTAAGATCTTATAATAAAATTAGTACTATTATCAAGTTGGGAAAACTTACATTCAAGCATGCAATTACCTAGTTGTCTCATTCATAAACTTATAAGTGTCACCATCATACGTTAATACCAATTCACTAGAATAAGACCAAACATAAACCATTTAAGGTCAAGAAGGATGTTTCTTTATATACCAGGCAATTATTTGCAAGCATAAAAGAAATATGTAAAGCCAAATCTATTTACACCTGTCAACTATTGTCACATGTTAACGAAAATACAAAACATCTTTGAGTCATTATTTATTCTACTGGATTGGTTACAATGTAAGAATGAAAAAGCGGTTGCATATTTGACTTTCTTAATTTACCTCTACTTAACTATGGGACATAAGAGGGCATGCCACTGACATTTTTTCATATTGATAGTCCTAATAATCCAACGTTGGAATTAAGTCTAACCATGAATATTAATAACAATTGTCATTTTACATTGTCATTTTTGTTGTTCACTCACATAAAAGAAAGTATAAATGTAAGTTAATGCTTATACATGCATTCATACTAACTAGAGACAAAAGAATAAAATAGATCATGATGTACTTGAGAATGGATGCAATACATTTGTCACATATGAAATATATAATCCATGAAATTAAAATAAAACGTATCAATAAGATCTTAAAGAAATCTTGCATGGTTCTCCAAGAAATATTTGAAAATTTCTGCACGAGTATAAAAATTTATCACTTATAAGGAATATAGTTGGCATGGTAGTTGTTTATAATACCAGAGTTACCTTTCTCTACATATTAATGTCAAGACAAAACATGGGAGGAATAGGTTGCAATAACTATAGGTTACACGATTTATTCCCACTTACCTTGTAATGATGTTGAAAATGACAAATTCAACAACATTGGTATATCCTACTGCAAACGACATCATCACCTTGATCAGCATCAAATCTAGATTCAACCTTCACATGGGTGTGAAATTGGTAGCATGTTGGTAGCTTCGATGGAAAAGGCCTTGCATGGAGGCCATGTTTGCTTTCAAGATGGAGATAAGTAAGACCACATATGGAGAGGCTTATGACTTGTTGAAGTGTTGTTGGATTTTGAAATGGAGAAATATAAAGAGATGGAAGGACATAATTAGAGCAATCATTGGTGGATGACAATCGATAATAATGTCCATGACTACGACTCTTGCCATTCAAGGATGGTACAATTATGGTGTAATATGATGGCAAGAAAATTAAGAATGCATTGATTGGTGAGTAAACATGGAGAGATATAATTCATAAGTAATGGCTTAATGAAGAATAAATCCATGTAATAAAGAAAAACAACTAATTACTTAATGGGAAAGATTGGTTGTCTACTTATTACTTTTTTTT
This sequence comes from Thalassia testudinum, assembly GCA_037157565.1. NCBI lineage: Eukaryota > Viridiplantae > Streptophyta > Magnoliopsida > Alismatales > Hydrocharitaceae > Thalassia > Thalassia testudinum. The sequence continues at coordinate 83,729,833 of JAZHRO010000077.1, forward strand.
TTTAGCCATTAATTTTTATGGAAAGATCTTTTGAAAAGTTTATTCATTCATTTATTTCCCTCCCTCATAGTAGCTAATAACCATAATTATTCCATAATACAAACATCTAATTACTTATTTATAGAAAATTTACATTGGAAAAATCAAGATATTACAATCCTTCTCTGTTCCTCCTCTAAGGGTGGACATCCACCACCCTTATGCTCCTGCCTGGCCGTCCTCCTTGAAGTGGGCTTGCTCCTTGACATGGCATAAGAAAGAAGAGCGAAGAAGAAGGCACCAAGGAGGTAGGTATGTTGCCTCCTTAATCTTTTTCTCTTCTACTCCTTCCTTGGCCGAATTAGGTAGGTGTAGGTATGGGTTTCTAGGTAGCCAAGGATGGGGTTTCAATGGTGGTTAGATGGGGTATTAATAGGAGGGGTAAAAAGGGTTGGTGTGCCCTTTTGATGGAGGGCTAGGATGGAGTTTTGGGAGCTAGTTGTAGGATGGTTGATAAGGATACATTGGTGCCAAACCAAGGGACATGGAGGGTGGTTGGTGGCCATCCAAGGTGGTGGTTGCCACCATTTTTGGTGCCACAAATGGGGTTCTAGAAGGGGGGATTTTTTGGAGGGAAATTTGGATGGTGGAGATTTGGTTGAAGGGTATGTGTATGGTTGAGATGGAGGGGTTTTTGGAAGGACATAGGTGGCGCAAACATGGGTTGGTTATGAGGTTTTGGAACCACCTTTGTGGTACCTTTTGGAGGTAGAGATGGGTTGAAGAGATGCCTTCAAGGTGGCATCACGTTGGAGTGGGAGTAGGTGGAGGTAGGTAGCTTATTTGGTGGACTTAGAGTAGGGTTAAGGTGGAGCTAGCTAAGGGGTACTTAGGGTGATGGTTGGAGGGAGCTAGGGAGAGCTAAGCTAAGTTAGCTAAGCTAGGTTAGCTAGTAGATGAATGGAGGAAGTTGTTTGTTGAGAGTTGCTAAGCTCAACTAAGTTGAACTAGTTTTCCTTTGTCTTGAGTTAGGGTGAGTTGGAGTTGGTCTTCCTGAAGACTACCCAACTAGTTGAGTGACGGTAACACCATCATTCATCATAAATAAATTAATTTAGTTGGAATCAAGAGATAAATGCTCCTAAATGATTGCTTGAGGACTATAATTCCACTTTTATCTATTTTGAGAAGACAATAAAAAAATGTTAATTTTGTTGTTTTAACAGCACATCACAAATGCAGATTAACCACAGGATCACTCAAGAGATAATTAAAGGTCAATTGAGCATAAAAGACTCAAAAGTGGATCCACACTAACTGAATTAGGGTTTTACGCATTTCGATAGCAAAAACACGACCAAAAACCCTAATTATCAATCCTACTTAAATTGGAAAGGTTTTGGTCATGATAAAATTAATCTAAACCTCCTAAAATTCATAAAAAATATTCTAAGAGGTTTGGCACCTTTGGTTTGACCATCTGAACCCATTTTGACCTAGAATAGAGATTCAAACGGGATTTTGCCCTAATTTGGATTTCTCTATAATTAACCCAGTTAAATGTGGTAAAAACTCAAATCCAAGTTCACCATTAGATTCCTTGGGTCTAAATTAGGTTAATGCCAAAATTTGAGCCTAATCAGAGTCCATCTTGACCTAGTTTGCAATTTAGTCCCTAATATCTCTATTTCTTACACTCAAGCCCCTAAGTTTCAAGTTTCTTACAAATGACCCCCTAACGGTCTTATCTTATATACAATTTGATCCTTGCCACCATTAGTGTGTGAACACACCTTCAAGCTAAGATTCGAGAGAGGATTTCTCTCTCAAATCTGATCCAAATCCCTCCAAATTTGGAGAGATTGATCTTGAGGAGATACCCAATCATTTGAACCATCTCAGGAATCCCAAATCTATTCCTAGAGCTCAGGTGAGCTTGAGGAATTTGGGGAACTTTTTCCCTTGAAATCACAGCTCAAGCAAGGCCATTTCTTGATTTAGAGCTCGAATTTGAGCTCTATTTAAACCCCTGAAGGCCCCAGCTTCCTCCTTAGCTCGGTTTATGATGAAAACACCTCTTCTCTTCCAACTCCGACCGCCTCCGACTGTGGCTTTAGCAACGCTATTTGATCTCCTTCCTCTGGCAGTCTAATCGTCAAATTGGATAGCCCAAGCTCTTCACCACCTTCATTCGCTCCTTACTGGCCAAAGAACGAATTCCTATCCCCTTTCTCGTCGTCTACCCCTACCAGAGGAGTTCGTCTCCCTTGCATCTGGCAAGGCACGCCGACGTGAGTTTTTCCCTATTTTGTCCCATAGAATAGCCCTCTCTACTCCCCTTAGTCTCTAGGTTAGAATTTAGACCCTAAATCCTAGATTCGACCTCTCATTCATTCGATCTCTCCCTCGTCTCCGCCTCCAGCGTAGCTCCGGCTATCTCGCCACACCACCGCACTTCACCAAACTCAACACGACAACCACTAAAACACTCCTCGCACCTTATAGGTTAAAAGCCCTCAACTTATTGAGGATTTTGACTTCTGAAATTCTCTGCCGGACACACCCATTCAATCCACCAGCAACAGTCACTGTCCGGCCAACCTACGCTCCCGCTCACCAAAATAACACCGCCACCACCTTCTCCACATCACATAGTGCTTTTGAACCTTTTAATTGGCCCTTTTTGTCCCGTGCTCTTGATTTGCAGGTTCACCATCTCTCCATCGTCTGCCGCCTCCACCTACTATGCTCCAGTCGTCAACCACCACAATTCCACCACCAGGAGCTGCGGACCACATCCAGGAGGCTTCCTAGGCTTTAATTCGAGAAGAAGCAACAGCTTCAGTTGCAATTGCATGAGGGTCTTCTACAACTTCATGCGCGAAGGAAGCTTCTCGGCTGATAGTCCCACATCGGTGGGCTCTGAAATTTGAAAGCGTATTTCACTCTTTACATTGGTTGCCTTATCACCTTAAGTCACTTGGGGGTGAAGTCCTTACTCACCATAGCCTTCACTCCTCATGCGCGATCACTGCCCGTGGATCTTGACACTATACTTGATCCGATTATGGACCAGATTACTTAACAACTTATACCTGATTAGGAATCCGAGGAAAGAAAGAGAAAGTCTGAGGAGGGTAAGGGGTGTAGTTTTTCACTGTTCATCCTTGGGATGTGTGCCAACATGCCTAACACTTAACAAAATCTCTGAGGTTTGTGTTGCTATGGTTTGGCGACTTTAAGTCGTCTGCCTCATGTGCCCGATGTCTAATATTGATTGAGGATCACTATTGAAATATTGACACTTAGTTCTGATGTGGATGAGTGGTTGGAAACACAGTTAAAACATTTGAATTGGTTTGAGATATTGAAATTAATGTTATCCTTGGGATATGTGCTTAATTCTGGGATTAAATTGGAGATTCAAAACCATTTTTTATTATTTTTTTATTCCATTGATTCTGAGATATAAATTGCTATTATTGAATATCATTATGAGTATATTTTTATTATTCATTGCATATCTCTGTTGTGATTAATTATTATGCTCATTGTTGATTATTGTGACTAGTGTTTAAATTCCATATTTGCTCCCTGTGAGCGACCTTGAAACTCACATTTGTTTTTCAAGCATTTATAAATTTAAATGTTGTTAATTCGCTTTTGTTGACTATACTACAATGCATATTTCAAACTCAATGAAAGAGTTGTCAACATTTTGACGTCGTTGCCAGGGATCAATACACAATTCATCACTAGTCTTATCTTTCTTGATTATTGAACTGATTTCTAACTTTCCCTATTGATCGCACATGTTTCGTGAGTTTGAAATCAGGGTTACAAGTAACCCATCATCGTAGTTGCAAAACTCGTGGTCAAATAAAATTTATACCAAAACTCCAAAGGAGTCCCAAGTCGAACACAGGGAGGCGACGTTTACTTTAATTGAAAATCACGTTTCGATTTGTTTCTTTTTAGTATTTCAGGGTTTTACTTTTTTTTTTGTATTTTTGAAAGAAGAACACAAGATAAAGATGGAACACCAGAGATAAGAAATAAATATGATATAGCTACCACTTCAATGTCAATTACAATCAACTATGAAGGCATAAAAAGAGAGTGAGGTGAGAACAAATCTCCCGAATCGGCTGTTCGGCGAGACAACGACGCCTGGCAGAAACTCGGACGAAGGAGGTGAGGAGCGGGACGACGGAGGTGAGATGTAGGACATCGGGTAGAGGAAAGATTCAGCATGGCTCCAGAATGGAGGTGAAAAGGCGGAGGTGATCTGCCACCGAAATGGAGGTGGGACGACTCCAAGGCAACTTATGAATGGGGAGGTTGCTACAGAGGTCGGATTGAGTCAATTTTCGCGCCATTAGGTTGCGATCGTCGACCCAAATCCATCCACATGGTCGGATTTGTCATTTGAAGCTTCAAATTATGTCACCTAGTCCCTTGGCCATTGATCATCCTCGGACTGCATATGGTGCTATGGGACTCCGATCGAGGCAATTTTGGAGGCGTTGGACTCTGATCATCGTCTTGATCAGATCCGTACAGTCGGATCGTCAATCCAAGGCTCTGAAATAAATACCCTTCTCTCCTGACCATAAAAAGGACACAATTAACCTAAATTATATACAAATACTCTAAATGCAGAATGGTGCATGCTGTGCAATATTTATTACATGAAATGCAAATCTAAGCCTAGGAACATGCATGAATAGGCATTTTAACCCAAATAGATGTGCTTACATCATACCCTCATGCCTATCTTTTGCTAGTCCCTAGCAAAATTAAACTACATGCTATGTATAGGAGCAGAATTAGGATTAGATCACTTAGGCCTAAGTCATTTATTAACAATAGAAAATTTCAACTAAGGTCCTAAACTACGAAGACTTAACAGCACCCGGGTGTCTGCTAGAATGCAGACCGCCTAAGTCCTCACCTTATTTGAAAAGGGAAGATGCATTTTTTTATTTTTCTTCTTTTCTAATTTTTTTGTACTTTTGGAGTTTAAGAGTTCCAAGATTACTTTTTATGGCTACTTGACCCACCCAAGACTCAAAAAGGACTCTAAGTGCTAAGCATCTTGTGGAAATAGTAAAAGACTCACTAGGCGACCGTTGAAACGGACTTCAGGTTTCTATGACCGTAGGTGACCTTGCCTAAAGGTTTATCTTTTCGATTGATAGCTTTCTTCCTACTTCTTTTATTTATGGGGTCAACATAAGGGCGAACCCAATGTATATCTCCCTGGTCTATTCTACTTCTCCGCTTCTTTCCTAAGTGTTTTGGGAATTATTATGCATCTTTTTGTCAGCTAGGTTCTGAATAACCGGTCGATAAGCTGTTAGCATCGACAACTTGCCAGCCATACTCATGCGGTGAGGTGTGGTTAATTTTTTTTTTTCTCCTTTTTCTTTCTTTTTTTCTCTTCTTTTTTATTTTTTATTTTTTAAGTAGGTGGCTTTCCAGATCTAAGATTTACGTAAAGGCAGTACAATGAAAATGGTCTTGTGGTTGGCCTCTGGACAATTGGCCGATGAGCTGTTACCATCGGCAACTTGCCAGCCATACCACCCTAGATAGTTCATTAGCTACCCAATTTCCAAAGAACTATCAAAAAGTGAGTCAGTGCAAGAAATATGTGTAGATGCTTAGGCTTAAAGCCCCCCCAAATCAGAGGGCAAGTTGATAAGTCGCATACTTATCATCCCAAATTATTAGCCAAATTAAAAATGAATTTGAATTGGCGAGGACTTGAGACTGAGTCCACATTTGAGTGGACACCCGAGCTAATTAAGCCTAAAGACCTGAAGAGTCTAAGTGTTTAGGTCATCTCGTATCATTTCCTAAAGTTAATAACTTTCAAATGCCTAAGTTCTCTTTTCCTAATTTCCTTCTTTTTATATCTTTTTCAAATTTTCAAAATTTTTTTTATAGGAAACTAAAAGAAATTCTACGGAGTTAACATAATGATTTCAGGAATTGATTATCCACCCCCCCATGCCTAAATGATGCAATGTCCTCATTTTAAAAATAAAGACATGAAAAGGGCAGAGTAAATAGAATATCACCTGAGTGTCGTGAAAATCCGGTCAGCTCCGCAGAGAGAAGACTGTATACACACACACTAAGTTTAATGCCTTCAGCTAGGTATAACATACATACAAAGAAGAAATTGAGAATTCACAAGTGCGTGTCAGAATCAAAATCAAAAGGTTGATCCTGAAACCCGTCTGCAGAAGATGTCCACAAATGTGGACCAAATTATGGTGCAAACCCATGCCCCACGGTCGAGTGGTTCTCAGGTTCTAGATGAAAATCACCTAGAACCAAAGGTTGTTGTGTTTGCGGGTCTAGACCTGCGGTTTAGTGTTGTGCAACCCAAGACCAAAGTGTTGGACAACGGGTAAAGATGGTTCAATAGGTGCGGTTGTCCACTTAACATCTAGCTCAAAAAAATAATCAGTTATTTCAAGCTTGGGTTGCACGTGAAAGATATCGTAAGGGTCCTAGTAGAAAGTAGGTGGTTTCAGGTCAAAAGCTACCCTTAGATCCAAAATCAAAGTTCCCTCAGAATTAGCCTCCCAAATTTTTATTTCCAACTTCCTATCCTCCGAAATCAATGTTTCTAGGACCTCCAAATCGTTGTACACCCCATCTAAAGTACCCAAGTCCAACAAGTGTGGCTGAATCAAGATTGACTTGGGTTTGGTGATCTCAAAAATATCATCATTCAATTCTTTAGGGTGTGTTTGAGGAATAGGGCTACTGATTGAATCATCAGGATTTGAATCGTCCAAGTTAGGCCCAACATGGTCATAATCTTCAATGATCGGGCTATCAAATAGTTTGTCATACTCCTCAAGCTCGATTGTCTCAGTAGAATCCTCTTCCTTGAGTTCAAATGAGACTTCCCCAAAAGATTCTTCACCCTCAGTGTCAAAGAATCCATGATCCTCATTTATATGTCTCAAAATCATATGTCATTTCATGGTCCGTGGAGACATGTTTTTCCTCATTCCCTAGCTTCAGGATCTTGGGTGAGAAAATCGATTCGTCATCAAAGGGTTGCTCTAGCCCAACCTGGTCACCTCCAATCTTAGAATATGCATCCCCCCTGACAGGCGCCTGAGCGGGTTCAGACATTGGCTCTCCTGAAGGGGGTTCATCTTGAGAATCATCCCAATATTTGACTAGGGCAACTACAAATTTCATCCTCAACCTCGACAATTTCCCAAGAAGAAACTCACCCAGGTCCCTACCCCTAACACTTTGGAGCAAATCCAATAAAGAGCTATTCAGCTCATCAATCATTTTGATCATAGGCTCCAATGCTTTAGTGCATGGTGTTGGCTGAGCTTCTAAAGATTGGATGGTGTTCCACAAGTTAGCCAACACCTTATCCTGGATCTGGTTCACTTGAACCAACTGGTTTGATTCAGGTTTAGGTGAGTTTGGGTTAAATCTAAGGGAGTCAAGATGTCGAGGTTCTCGGGTCCCTCCTTGATTGTAGGTTGTTTCAAGTTGTTTAGAAAATGGTGGTGACCTATATTCAACATAATTCTAGGGAGGGTAAGTGTTATAATCAGCATATCCTTCATGGTTGTAGATCTGGTTAGGTTGATCATCAAAGGATGGAGATCTATAATCATTGTAACTCTGGGAAGGACAGTAATCATAGTCGTGTTGCCTAGGGTTAGGCCCTGGACACTGAGGTCCAGATTCATATCCCCAATCAAAGTCATCCTGACTAGTGGATGGGTAATTACAAGTCAAGTTAGGATAGTAATCATCTTGGGGATAAGTGGTGGTAGGAGGATAGGATGTGAAATGTGTGTAGAATGTGCTAAGGTACATGGCAGGAAAGGAGGGAAATTGGAGAAGAGAAAAGGTGCCTTGCAATACAATCAACCAAACCTGTTCTTATGTGGGTAACCTAAAGACCTACAGACTCCCAAGACCTATCTTGAGATTATAAACGATTTGGTCTACTTTAATTCGGTCAATCCAACCAGTTAGAAGGTTCTTCCTTTAGCTTACGCCTTCGGTTCCTAGTGTACCCTTCAGCAGCAGTCGTTTGATGCTACTCTCCTAGCTAGACATCAGATGGACCAGCAAAAGCAAATTAATCGAAAAAAATCTCAGTCTGAGCCCCGAAGAGCAAATCAATCCTTAAGGCCAATGCTACTCAGTTTTAGTTAGGCTTGGGATGATCGTGCTCTTGGAATGTGATGGGTCCTTTAGATGGGTTGTGCCCTTAATGATCAGTTAAAATGTGTGTGTGTGCATAACCAAGGTTCTCAAACAAGGTTATTTGATGATGTGTCTTTTAGGATTTAACCTTGTTTAGTAGCTTTTAGGGTTTAATTCTTAGATTGGTTCAATCAAGGTTTAGTAGAACACTCCATGTTTTGAAAACATAGATGATGATATGTTCCTTTAAAAATCAAAAATAATGTGGAGTGCCTGGTTTAGCCCTAAGAATCAACCCTAAGTGGCAAGCTACTTGATGGATCAGTTTTAGATTGAGTGGTGCGACCCAAACAACTCAATCAATTGGCCTGTTGCACCACTTAGTTAAGGCACACAAGAATGTTTAACCTATTCAGATTTCTACTCACTTATGTGTATTGAGTTGAAGTGAACCGGGTCCACAGGCTAGATCCCAGTTAAGTGGTAGAATCAAAGTGATTGTGCACCTTATGATAAGAAGTTATGGGTGTTAAGTGTGTAGTTTTCTATTAAATCCCACGAGAGAAGAATATTTTTTTTATTTTTTTATATATGCGGGTGGGTGAGGTGAGTGGAGTGACAATCAAACAACCAAAATGCACCCTAGGGTTTATGCAAAGCACTTAAGTTGATTTGGGTTTGAGTTATTAGGTTATGGAATGAAAACTAAGGTGGGGGTGGTGTGGGGGACACTTCCAAAACACTCTACCCACACTTTACTCCGGTCTACCACACTTGGATCTCCATGCTAGGGTACCTGCAAGACAATAGATCTAAGATAAGCAGGGTTAGTGTTATGTACATGCAAAGAAGCACAGAAAACAATAAAGTAAATTATGTTGCCTCCCTGGCAACGGTGCCAAAATGATTGGGTGGGTTTCGTGAGCTAGAAATCAGGGTTAAAAGTAACTTATCGTCGTAGTTGCAAAACTCGTGGTCAAATAAAATTTATACCGAAACTCCAAGGGAGTCCCAAGTCGAACACAGGGAGGCGACGTTTACTTTAATTGAAAATCGCGCTTCGATTTGTTTCTTTTTGGTATTTTAGGGTTTTGTTATTTTTTTTTGTATTTTTGAAAGAAGAACACAAGATAAAGATGGAACACTAGAGATAAGGAACAAATATGATATAGCTATCACTTCAATGTCAATTACAATCAACTATGAAAGCATAAAAAGAGAGGGAGGTGAGAAGAAATCTCCCGAATTAGCTGTTCGGTGAGATGACAGCACCTGGCGGAAGCTCGAACGAAGGAGGTGAGGAGCGAGATGACGGAGGTGAGATGCAGGAGGACGTCGGGTAGAGGAAAGCTTCGGCGTGGCTCTGGAATGGAGGTGAGAAGGCAGAGATGATCTGCTACCGGAATGGAGGTGGGAGGATGACTCCAAGGCAACCTATGAATGGGGATGGGAAGTTGGAGGAGTATTTGGTGGGACAGAGGTTCGCTACACTAATAGGAGCCTTGGGAGCTCTAATAGAGTGTTGGTACTAGGTGGGAGTAGAGTAGGTAGAGATTGCTTGGAAGGGAGGGAGTGTAGGTCCTTTTATAGTGGAAGAGAAGAGGAAAAATAGGTATGGGACCATTAGTGACCTCCAGGCTGTCGCTGGAAGCATCACTGTAGACAGCTCATGCCTGCTCATGCCCACAGCTGGCTTTGCTGGAGTGTGAAGAATTAGTGACAGCTATAAGCGTCGCTGTCAGTCCAGCTTATGCATCGTTGTAGGTCCAACTCATGCGTCGCTGGCACTACGCTGTCCCCGTCTTTGCCGCACGCACGGTCGGTCATGCGCTGGTGCTGCCCTGTGCGCATGCGCACACCCGCACTACTACGCGCGTGTGGTGGCGCGTGCATGCGCATGGGTGGCTAGGGCTACGCCACATGGCGTAATTTGGGCCGTCCATCTTCCTTTCCTTATAAGGGCTGCTACAGAGGTCGGATTGAGTCGACTTTCGCGCCATTAGGATGTGATTGTCGACCTGAATCCATCTGCACAGTCGGATTTGTCATTTGAAGCTCTGAATTATGTCACCTAGTCCCTTGGCTGTTGATCTTCCTCGAACTGCATATGGTTCTACGGGACTTTGATCGAGGCAATTTCGGAGACGTTGGACTCTGATCGTTGTCTTGATCAGATCCGTATGGTCGGATCATCAATCTGAGACTCCAAAATAAATACCCTTCTCTCCTGACCATAAAAAGGATGCAATTAACCTAAATTATATACAACTACTCTAAATGCAAAATGATGCATGCTATGCAATATTTATAACATGAAATGCAAATCTAAGCCTAGGAACATGCATGAATAGGCATTTTAACCCAAATAGATGTGTTTACATCACCTATCTGCTTTGCTGTGTTTTGCGAGATGCTTCACGAACAAATCTTCCGTGCAATCAACCACACTAAGGGAGGTAAATTTCTCTTCTTCCCTAATCACCTCCTAATCTTGAGAAGAGAAAAAGGAAATAAATCAATTAGGATCTACTTACCTTATTTTCCTAGTAATATCATTTAAAGGCAAAGAGTTTCCCTATTTACGAACTAAATAAAAACCAAATTGATGCTGATACGATTTGATTAGAGATTCCCCATCCTGATCTTTTGTACCTATTAGGGATTTGTGCTAAAATTTCTCAACATCCAGAGTGTCATATTTGGAATTCAAATTGGACTTGAAATAGAGCCAATCTAGGGTTTCTACATTAGGGTTTTGGAAGTGTTAGTACACATTTGCCTGCAATTAAGGAAATTGATCTTTCCGCATTTGTGTGCTATCCAAGCCCTTGATTGAACTGATATAACCAAGTGAACCCTAAAATCAAGGCTCTAAATTCACTTGAATCATAAAAATTTGGGACCTAATAACCTGAGAATCAATCTAGGGTGATTTGGGTCTTAACCCAAATTTCATCCTCAACCTTAAGGCAGGTCAGGTGAAGTTGGTACACTTTGTGAATCAACTAACCTACAAATTAGGTCACAATTTGAGATAACTTCTAAATAAAGTTAAGTTCAAGGCACAATTAGGGATAAAATTGGTAGACTTAGGTCTTAATTCATACATTCCGATCTACTTGGAATTTCAATGACAAGGAAGGTCAAGTGGGGGAAACCCTATAACCCATGGGGACGCTCTACCTTGTAGGGGTCATTGCGGGACTCTTCCTTCCTGGCTGACCAAGTAATTCTCGGGTGTGTGTATTTTTGATCAAAAAGGTCCATTTGCCTCAAATAGCCTCAGCCATCCAAAATTTTTGTGTGCCTTGATTGGGTCCAGTACACATCTAGTCCCTCATCAATTCTGTAGTGCACATACATAGCAGAGGTCCATAGGTCTGACCTAGAGGCCTTCATTAGAGTTGATCTTTTGGGGAAAATTTCATATGATCTAATCAATTTAATCTGGACCTGAATTTGATTCTACATCCTGATGCACCACCTAATTTGGAAATGCAACCTGACAACATAGGAAAAATGTTCAAGAAACCTGAATCTCGCATGAGCATCAAAGAGAAAATGATCGAGGCTGCCCTTAGACATAGGGGGAATTTGACAGGACCTCAAATCCCTTTAGTGGCATTCAAGTTAATGTATTAGAAACAACAACCCTCCTTATGAACCGCGCCAAAATGATGTTAACACAAATGATACGTGGTTCGACCCAGGATTGTATGGCACTGAGGGCTTACAATGTTTAACAAATCCATCACTTTGGGAAATACACCAGGATGTCATTGAAAAACATGCGAATGTGCTAAATATGTTGCAATAAGCCATTGACCAAAAATACCCATATCACTACTTAGAAACTGATGATGAATCTTGGAGCAATATTGAGGATCAATGTAATTTCCCAGAGCCTGGGTAAAAATGGAGGTTGTTATGGACCCCCAACCCAAAGGGAACTAAATCGTGATTTTGTGCAGAATGGCATACCTAAGCAAAATATGGGTTGGGTGGATACAGTTATAGGTGTTGCCGATTATGAGCTAGCCATAGGAAGTTGTGAAGTTAGTCCATCATGCCTAGATTTCCCAAACAGCTGTGATGAGTTTGACGTAGAATCTCTTGAGGATGTAACTCCCACACATTATCCTATTAAGGTATTCCTCGAGAATGATTCTGACATCAAAATAAAATCAAGTCCAGATTCCAGTGACCTGATTACACAGCAATTATAGTTCTTAAATTACCTGAATTAAGTTAGAACCTAGCTTAACTTAGTGTAATCCATGCATTCATGAGCATACTTTGCATCTTTACTGCTTTATTTTAGCTATGCCTAGAATAATGTTATAATGTGTTGATTAAGTGTATTATATGTTTTGTAGGTAATAAGAATATCTGAAGCTGGAACTGAAGAATAAAGAGAAGCTGATGCTGCAGTAGAGCTAGAGTAGAAGACTTAGGAATAAAGTAGAAAAATAATATAGAGTTGAGGTATGCTACACTACTTAGTAGAATTTAATGTAGAGTTTAAATTATGAAGAACTTAGGACCAATCCTAGCCTTAGGATAGCTCTAGAGACCATCCTAAGCCTTAGCCATCATTAGATTAGGTCACTTCAACCTAGGATACCTCAAAACCCTAGTTCTAGCCCTTATCTGGACGTCTAGATAAGTTATTGGATGTCCATAACCCTTAGGCACAACCTGCAAAGCTAGAACCCAAGTCTACAGTGTTATTGGATGTCCAGACAAGTTGTCAGACATCCAATTTCTGCAGAATTCCAAGACAGAACCTTGAATCTACCCTGATCTCTGATTAGACATCTAGACAAGAGATTTGGACTTCTGATTTTTGAGTATAAGTTTTATGACACTAAGATTGGATGTCTGATACCCCTCTCCAGACCCTATTTTGGAAATCAAGCTTGGATCTTGATTGCCTAAGCCCCTAAACCCAATTCTACACCCTAGGGAACCTAAATATGGTGCCTTAAGCCTAGTACACCACAGTAAGACCCTCTTAAGAATGTAGTTAGGTTCTCACTAGGCCCAATTGACTTGGATCAAGTCAATCACACTTCACCTAGTCAATTGGACTCATAGAGTCCAATTGAGCTATGATCTCAACCAGCGCAAGTCCAATTGGACTCAGTGAGAGTCCAATTGACTCAGGCCTGACCTAATTGGGTATCTTCTCTTCTAATTAGACACACATACACTCAATTAAACTTGTGATAAGTTTAACTGCCCATTCACTTTAGCATTAGGGTTTATAACCCTAATTCTAGGAACCTACCTAACTCAAACCCTTAAGACCTAACCTAGACCACTTAGGACCTAACCTATCCATTCCTTCCCGGTGCCAAGAGTAGGCACTTCCACCAAATAAGTCACACAATATCCTCTTGACCATCATCATCCCTAATAATGCCTTATGAATAAAAGTCTACGTTGTGTTGTGTTGGAGTTATAAAAAAAAAATAGAGAGAGAAAAGGAAGAAAAGAAATATATGGTTATAAGTAGAAAAAAAAAATGAAAGAAAAACAATATATATATAGATTAAAAAAAAATGTTCGAGCTATAGCCATCTTAGGTGCCAATTTTATCAAGTGTCTATATCGTTGAAGCAACAAAAACACCCATTGCAATCCACCAAATATGACCCATACCTCCTTTTAAATATTTTTGATCGCTCGAATACTAGCTGTGGACTTCTAACTTAGTTGTAAGGTTATTAGGACTCTAATTAAAAGTATGAATGCCATGTAAGGCCACCAAACACTATGTTCATGGACAAAATCAGGTGAGATGTGTGATCTCAGAGAGGAAAGAAAGAAGAGTGAACGCAAAGGAACATTAAGAGAGCACAGTTTTTAGTCTCTCTCTAGGGTGACTCATTTGATAGTCTAGAAATTTAAAGTCTGTAATATTAAACTACATGTAGCACCGGATGAGTATGAGCCACCAAATATAAATCAATTGGACTATGTATCTCCTACCTAAACCAGAAAGCCAAGGTCAAATTTTAGATTATTTTCTGCTTTATCCCCAAGGGAAGAAGTTGTCTATCCTAATAGAAGTTTTACCAAGGGTTAAGTACGAACTTTAAATATAGGTTGGCTTTTCACTTGGATCCATTACTTAGGCTATTATCACTTCACATTTGTCTGGATCTCTAAATGTTTGGAGTAAGAAAAGAAGTCTTTTGATAGAATCATACACCTTGCATTCATTTCTCTTGCTAGGGACTAGAAAAACTTAGGCATGGGGGCATTTGATAAGTACACTTTAGTAAATCCTTATTTGGCCTAAGTACTCTTTAATTAGTTGTTCTTAATTATTAATTAATTAGAAGTTAAATGGGAATTCACCTTTGTCTGCATATTATCTTATGCACCAATTTTACATTTAATAACATATGATATGGTATGATAATTATTTGGTGGATTCAAGCTAGGTGAAAGACATATGAAAGCATTATTCAGACATCCAAAGTCAATCTATAAGACGTCCTGAGCCTAATTTGGACATCTGAGAACCTCCAAAGTGGACCCATTGCTATCCACACTTTTTAAGACGTCTGGAGTGTTGATCAGACTTCTAATGAAGAACAGCCAGTACTTATTGATGAGAACCTCATCATGAGCCCTAATTAGCTTATTTTGACCTAATAAAGTGAACAAAAGCTCCTGCATAACCTAAAGTAAGGCCTAACTCAAGAGATTACTGATCTGAAAAGAATACATGAAGAATAGGGTAAAACTGCAATTATACCATTGCAGTGCATCAATGGGATTTCTCAGGGTCTAGACATAGGTTAATTGGACTTAATAAGAGAAAAAGTGGGATGGTTCAATCAGAAAGGGGTATTGTGAAATTTAAGAATTAAATGACATTCTGTAACCCTAAAACAAACCCACATAAATTCACAAATTTTTAGGCAAGATAAAAATCAAATAAATCCTATAAATTTATGGAAAAATATCCCCTAGGGTTTAGAACCTTCAAGTTTGCCTTTGGAACCTGTTTTGACCTAGATTGGGATCCAAGTTCAATATTTGACCTAATTTGGGTTTTTATGCAAAATGTCCAATCAAACATGGTCAAACCTAAAATCCAACTTCACCATTGGATTCATTAGGTCCAAATTAGGTTTGTACCAAAATTTGGACCTAAGGGAAGATCATCTTGACCTACTTTGCAAAATAGTCCACCCAATTACATTCTGGCCCCTAACTTTTGGAAACCCTTGTAAAAACTCCTTCAACTTTCTCGTCACTTTCTACATTCAGGTCCCTCTGCCATTGCAATAGGGACCCATACCTCTGACGAGATTTCGAGGCAGTTTTCTCCTCGTTTCCCTAGGGAGCTGCTCTTAGATTTGAAAGGGGAGTCCTCTGCGAAACCTCCTACCGCCTGAGCAGCTCCCCATGCCCTAAATCGCCACATACCTCTCGTGCGAACGCTCGAGAGGTATGGGTATCACCTCCAACCATGCCTCCGGCGAGGACTTTTGGCCGCCACCATGCGACTGACCTTCTGACCGTGACTTTATAAGCAAGCCCAGATCCCTCCACATCGAGCAAGCTTGTCCGGGCCTGAGATACCACCAAAATTCGTCCTCCCTCACCTCCGGCCAACAACTCGCAAGCTCCGACGACATCTCCTCCCTCCTCTCGTCACTCTGCCACCATACCAGTAGTAGAGTCATCTCCGCCTCACTCCTTCGCATTGCGCAGTACCAACACGAGCCTCTCTAACCTCCTCCTCGTCGCCATTATCTCCACCTCAATGTCATCTTCTCCGACAACAACACATACGCGCCATTCATCTCCTCTTCCTCCCCTTCGCTCCAAGTACCCTAGATAAGTTCCTCTTCTCCTACTCTCTATTTTCCCTCCTTTTATTTCACAAACCACCCCTTGACTGCCACTGTCCACCCTCATCTTCCTCATCTCCGACTGACCTCCGACGAGGCACATCCATCACTCCACGCATCCACACACCTCGCCAACCACCTCACAAGCTCTACCTCCGTTCACTGTCCACTTTCCACCGACTCACTGCCCGCCACACACGCTCCACACCTCTACCGAACAACCCCACACATACGGTCACAGTGCGACCTAAGCACGCACACCTAGGCCATTCTGAGCCACACCGACCCCCGCCTCACCTTCGCCGTGATACAGCGAAGGTTTTTCTGTGGTTTGATAGGGCCATGAGGCCATATTTGTGTGGACAGGTCTGACCCCTTGCCGCCACTACCGAAGATGCGAAGCTTGCTCGCGAGCTTATGTCAGGTGGCCCCATCCTAGGAAACCAAGTCCCAGGTGCACGGAATCTTTCCACGACACTTTCGCACCCAGCTATTGAGGGCTTCAGCGACTGCAGCTGGGGCAATTGAGCAAAGTCCCCTGCGGGCATGCGCGAGAAGCAGGTGGGACATTTAGTCCCACCTCAGAAGTCTATGAGTAGGAGGCACGGCATAAATTGAAAAACTATCAAGGGCTTAGCGCCTCGTGACACGGGGTGAGGTCCCACTCTCCCTTCACGCCTCCTCCGCGATGCACACCTACGTGGACCTGGTATCCTATCCGACTACCCGTGCACTCCTCGCCCACCACACACGTCGGTGGGCCTGGACCCGGGTGCGTTTGACCCGACCCGATTACCCGGCTTTGGGAGAGCATTCCTAAGAGAAAAATAGAGAGAGAGAGACGCAGGGGGAGGGTAGAGGATAGGTTTTGCTCTCTGTGCTGTGCAGGGAAGGAAGAAGAAGAAGGAGGCATGACAGAGAAAGAGAAGAAGAAGTAGCCAAAGTGGAAAGCCAGCTGAAGATAGAGAAGAAGAAGACAGAAAGCAGGAAAGCCAAGGAAGAAGGAGGCACAGCAGAGAAGAAAAGAAGAAGACAGAGAAAGACTAAGAAGAAGAGAAGAAGAAGAAGCCAAGGAGGAAAGCAGCTGAGGATAGAGGAAGAAGACAGGAAGGAGGAAAGCCAAGTGAAGAAGAAGAAGACAGAAGAGAAGTGAGCACTGTAGCATTCGCCAGTTAAGATGTCTGATTCACAGAATCAGATGTCTAAGAAAAGGAAAATCAGAGAAAGAAAGGAAGAGAAGGTGTGACCAAGCAAAAGAAAGAAAAAGGAAAAGAAAGAGAGAAGGAAAAAGAAGTCACAGAGAGAGAAGGAAGAAAAGAGTAAAAGAATATATTTCTTCTTACATTTTCCTCTCTAGCATTTCATATACATTGCATTATTATTGAACATCTTTCGAGTAAAATTTGATATTATGATTTTTGCTTCTAAAATACCAATTTTCTCCTTGAGTTCAACCTTGAAAATTTTAACTTTCGAGTAATAAAATTGTTATTTGTTTATAAGATGATTTCAAACTACACTACAACGAATGTCTTTTTAAAACACGATCTCGTCTCATAAGCATTTTTGGCATCGTTGCCGAGGAGCAACGGGCATTTTAAAAGCTTTAATCACAACTTCTGATTCAATACTGACTTAATCTCTCTCTTTTGTTGTGTTTGTTGCAAGAAAGCTGAGGAGAGAAAAGCAACCGCACAACCACACCAAGGAACAGGTAAACTTTTATTAGCCATCTCTCTTAATCCCCTCAAAATCTAAAAAGGAAAAACAAAGAGAAAAATCAATCTAGGGCTACCTGTTTCTATATTTAGTAATTCACCAAAAGTTGCTTGATTTTCATTTCAACACATTTTTTATTGCACATCCACATAAGGTAACTAAGGTTAAAACCTTCTTGATTAAGTCCTAGATACCAATTTTTGAGGCAACTAACTTGGACCAAATAGAGTCAACTTAAGGATTATAAGCTAGGGTTTCAGAGACACATCTTCTTCTAAGAAAAGAATCAAAAATTCCAAAAAGAGGTGTGCCTAAGCCTTGTTTGAAGAGATCTATCCAAGAGAAACCCTAAGCAAATTAGGCTCTTAATCCATTTGAACCCTAAAAGCAAGGACCTAAGAAGCTCTCAAAGGAACAAGGAGGTGAAGTTGATCCTTTGGGTCAACCAACCTTAAAATTAGGTCACTTTGCACTCAAAAAACCTAAAGTTCAAGTGGAATCCTAAGTACCTTGATCTTAACTAAAAGTGGTAGACTTAAGAGGTCAAGGTCCCCTTTCTGGTCTACTTGGAATCTCAGTGAGAAGAGAGGTTAGGTGATGAGAGCCTCATCATGAGCCATAACTAGCTCATTTTGACCCAATAAAGAAGATAAAAGCTCCTACATAACCTAGAAGAAGGCCTAACTGAAGGAACAAGTGCTCTGAGAAGAAAACATGAAATAAAGGTTAAAACTGTAATTTTACCATTGCAGTAGATAAACGGGATTTCTCAGAGGCAAAACATAGGTCAAATGGTCTAAATGAGATAAAAAGTGGGTTGAGTCAATCAGAAATGGGTTCATGTGCAATCTAAGAACTAAAAGACACTTGGTAACCCTAAAACAGACCCGCTTAAATTAACAAGGTTCCGATCAGAACAAAAAGCAAGTAAACCCTCTACAAATCATGGAAAAACATACTCTAGGGTTTAGAACACTTAATTTGGCCTTTGGAACCTAGTTTGACCTAGATTAGGGTCCTAGCTCTTCAATTAACCTAATTTGGGTTTTTACGCAAAATATCTAGTCAAACGAGGTCAAACCTGAAATCTAACTTCTCCATTGGATTCCTTAGGTCCAAATTAGGTTTATACCAAAATTTGGACCTAAGGAGAGGTCATCTTGACCTACTTTGCAATTTAGTACACCCAAATCACAAATTGGTCCCTATCTTTTGAATACCGTTGCAGAGAACCCCCTAGGTTCTTCGCCTCCTTTGCAAACCGGTCCTGCCGCCATTACTAGGGCAGAACCGAACTCCGGCAAGGTTCGGAGAGGGATTGCTCTCTAATCCGTCAGAGATTCCCTCCCAGAAGTGGAAGGAGAATTCTCTGAAGAATTCCCTTCCATTTAAGACCGATATCGATCCCTGGTGTGAACCCAATCTCTTGTGCGAACGCACGAGAGATTTGGGTATCCTAACTCCTTTCCATCTCCGGCGATCAACCTCAGGAAATTACGTGCCCTTCACGCCCTGCACACCAAGTCCAGCGCCTATATAAGAACCCACAACTCCGGCCGAAGAGGCTGAGCTTGGTTTGGCCGAGGTTCCACCCCCAATTCCTCTCCTCCTGCCTGGCCAAACTCCCAGCAGGCTCCGGCGAGGCCCCCTCCCCTCCCTCTTCGCTCTGCCACAAAACCAGTGGCAGAGTTAACTTCCTGACCTTCCTCCGCGTCGCGCAGTACCAGCGCACGCCGCCTCAGCCCCGTCGTCGCCGTCGTCCTCCCCCACTGGGCGTCATCTTCTCCGGCGACAGCAGGTACTGTTGTTCGCCCTCCGTCCCCTTTCGTCCTTACAGTTAGGTTAGAACTCCTCTCCATCCTCTCCTCTCTCTTTTCCCCCTGTTATCTCCCTTGATCGACCCTCGACAGACGCTAACCACCTCCATCGTCTTCGCCTCCGACCGCACTCCGGCGAGCCGCCCACACCACTCCAGCCCTCCACATGGCTCGCCAACCACCTCGAAAGCTCCGCCTCACCTCCAGGAACACACTCCACCCTACCACTGCCACTCCAGCCCTCCACAATCACCCCCCGACCAACCCACCATCTCCGGCCACAGGTTGACCTAGGCCGACCTGCGGCCTGCAGCACTGCCCACCGCCTTCGCCGTGCCACGGCGAAGGTCTCTAGCTATTCTGATTGGGCCGAGAGGCGCGTTTTGTGTATGACAGGGTTCGAGCCGCTGCCGCCATGGACGACCTCTGATGAAGCTCCCACGAAGCTCCAGGCACCCGGTCTTCCAGACTACAAGTGCTGCATACTAGCGCGAGTGTCGCGAGGTGAACGAGTCCAGCCAAGGAGCGCTAGCAGAGCCAGCAGCTGCGGGGCAATCGCACAACGAGGCTTCTGCAGGCGCGCGTGAAGGCGAGACCAGATAGTCCCACATCGTGGGATTGAAACCCTCAGGTACCATATAAGTTGTTTTTGTGTTTTACTCTTATCGCCTCAGTAAGCACAGGGGTGAGGTCCCTCACTGACCCCACACCCGCCTCGTCCGCGGCCTGACCACGCGGATCTGGCGAATCCGACCCGACCTAGACCTACGCACTCCTCGCGCATCACACACCTGCAGGTGCGCCTGGTCCCGGGTACGATCCGACCCGATTATGGCTGTGGCTCTGGGAGAGCGGTTTGAGTGAATTGCTTGAGAGAGAGATGCGCGGGTAGAGGGAGAAGGGTTAGGTTTTGCTCCTGTGCAGGCAGGCTGAATGCAGGAGGAGAAGGACTTGGCCGCGAGAAGGAAAAGAAAGAAAGAAGAAGGAACGGCAGAGAAGAATAGAAGAGGAAGAAACAAGGCAGAGAAGAAGAAGCAAGAAAGAAGCCTTCGCAGGAGAAGAAAGAAAAGAGCAAGCCAGAAGCAAAGGCACAGAGAAGCCAAGTGAAGACTTTGCAGAGATCAGAAGAAGAAAAGAAAGAGCAAAGACTGCAGCAGAAGAAGAAGAATAATCAAGAAGAAAAGGAGAAATGCTTTTAAGACGTCTGATCTTGTGACCAGACGTCCAATTTCATATTTTTTTGCCCTAACTCCTTTTAATCGCATACATTCATACCTGAATTGATATTTTGAGTAAATTAGAGTGTTCAATTACATTTTGATTTAGTGGTAAGTTCCATTTGCTCCCTGTGTTCGACCTCGGATACTCCGATCTTCGAGTAATAAAAACTTTGTATTTGTTCGAACGTTTTGTCGGTTATACTACAACATAATACGCTTTAAATCCGCACGAAACGCCCGTGAACATCAGGTGAGGGAAATCCTGTAACCCGTGGGGACGCTCTACCATGTAGGGGTCTTTGCAGGACTCTCCCTCTCTGGTTGCCCAGGTATTTCTTAGGTGGACGACCTTTCTGACTAAGGGGTATCATCCACCCTGAACCTCTATAGTCACCCAACGTATTCTGGGTGTCTCGATTGGGTCCAGCACATTCTAATCTCATCAAATCCTTCAGTGCATGTTTGGTAGGAGGTCCTTAAAACCTCCTTTAGAAATCCACTCTCCCTGAGGCCAAGCCTCGGTACCCTTGTTTGTGCAGCAACCCCACCACATAGATCTTTCCTCTGATTTAGAACCAAGTTCACCTTCTTCTTCCATCATGGCACAACCTGTTGAAGAAGAAAACAATCTTAAGCACCAGCTTTAGCACCTAAATGATCTCTTCCAAAACTCCATGAACCCACCGCAATGTCCCATGATGCGAGATCACTATAATCCCTCTGCGATGGCAATCGAGCCTCGAGTCCGAATCTTGACTGGAGGTCCTGATTCTGAACTCAAGCCTAATATGATTCATGCCATACCAAAATTTTATGGGCTTAACTTCGAGGATCCATTCCAGCATATTAAACAACTTAAGCATCTGGCCCAGACCTTCGGGTCAGATGCACAAAATTGGGATATTCTACTCATGAAGATGTTTTCTTTCTCCCTCATGGACAAGGCTACTCATTGGTATCAAACTCAGACTCGTTCAATCAACACATGGGATGAACTTCAGTCTGAGTTTTTGAAGAAGTTCTTTCCCGTTGGTCGGACAAATGCATTGCGCCATCAGATCACTTATTTCACCCAACAAACAGGAGAACCTCTTCATGAGGCATGGGACAGATTTTTGGATCTCATGCGAAAGTGCCCCCATCACGGAATACCTAAATGGGAACAAGTTCAGTCTTTTTACCAGGGACTCTGTGAGGACATTCGATTATTCGTCAATGCAACTTGCGGAGGAAACATCATGGGTCAGCATGAGGACATGGTGTGGGAGATTCTCGAGAATATGTGAGAGAACTCCATCAATAATGACTCCATGGGCTTATTCGATCGGACGAATGCCCGCGCACTGACGAATCTGAGGGGAGCACATGAGACGCAGGGCCTGTCCGCATCCGTTGACTTGGAACTGATGGCCAATCGGTTAGACAAGGTCTCTATCATAGAGAAGAAGGTGGACGAGCTGACTTGGCATTTATAACGAGCCACCTCTGCGCAGAACTCTTTCGCACAGCCACCTCTCGCGAGGGAAAGTGTGCAAAATATCTATCACCGATCTTCTCAGGGGATGGACCCAATCCACCCTCATCTAACTCCAGGATCGGAGGAACCTCCGATCCGCTCTATTCTAATTGGGGGAACTCTGATCCCCCATACTCTAACTTTCCTGAGGCTCCTCAGACCTGTGAGGACCTCAACACCATCCAGAATGACCCATTTTCCAACACCTACAACCTTGGATAGCGAAATCATCCCAACTTCCAGTGGATGGGAAATTCTCAGAATCAAAGACCACTTTATCAACCCCGTCCACAAGTCCCTCGTCCATATCAGCTGCCTCAGCCTCGACCCAACCCCACCTATCAATCTGGGCCAAACTAAGTCCAAATGTCTCTCATCCTTCAAACATTGGCTGACATTCAGAAAATGAATGCAACAATACAAAATAACACAAGGACGAGATCACAGAGGTTCGCAACCAACTCGCCCAAATGGCAAATTCCCACCAACCGGGCACACATCCTTCGCAACCTCTGCCAAACCCAAAATATGTGCCGACCCAAAGGTGCGTTATGAACCCAAATCTAGGCCATGCACATATGATTTATCAAGCCCCTTCTGTTCCATCACTCGACGGGATGGAAGCTTCGACATCTTACGTGGGATTTCAACAGCAGCCACCCATTTTACCAACCCCAAACCAGAACCAGGCAGGATTAAACTCTGTAACAACCCGTAGTGGTAAAGTAATCCAAGACCCACCTTATCCAAACCACTCTAAGCCTGGTAGTGAACAAAGCCCTAGGATAGTTATCCAGGATGTCCCTATCCCAAATCAAGAACTTGGACCTATTCTATAGGACCAACCAAGGTTCCATTTCCCGAGGCCTTGACCAAGGGAAAAAGGACAACCAAATCCGTGGCTCCTAAGGAGGATCTGATCAAGCTCTTTGAACAGGTCCAGATAAACATCCCCTTGATGGATGCAATCCTCCATGTACCGGCCTACGCATGATTTTTGAAAGACGTGTGTACACCCAAGCGTAAGCCGCGAAGCAAAAGTAGGAGTCCGATCGTACTGTCAGAGCAAGCCAGTTCTGTAATCTTGAGTAAACTCCCACCCAAGGCAAAAGACCCAAGCACTCCCCTGATTTCATGTAAAATTGGTGAAACCCAATTCGATAGAGCATTGCTAGACCTACGTGCCTCCATAAACCTAATACCCACATCCCTGCTTAACCACCTTGAAGAAGTTCGAGCTTAAACCGACTATGGTGATGGTCGGGCCCGGATAAGTTGTGTGAATATAGTGATTTTATCGTTGAAATGTGTATAGTGGTTAACCTAAATCGAGCTTAACCATCTCTTTACAAAATCTTTTTACCTGGCCTACTTGATTTTATCTTAGTCACTTTTAGGCCCAGGGTCGAACTCAGGGAAGTGGGATTAGAAGTAAATGAGTTTCTACGCTTTTCCTACAATGAATCTCTTCCGTTTGTTTATTATGTTTTTTGTGTTTTTCTTTTTAGATTTTTTTTTTATAATTCATGTCCTTGAGGCACACCCTCAAAATCAGGTTCTTGGCTTTGAGTCAAATCAGGGTTCCAAAACTGATCTTGCTATTCGCAAGACTAAGTACTTGCAAGTCAACGATTATCTTTTCTCTTTTATATATTTTTTTTATCTTTCTACTGGCATGAAAGAGAAATAGAAATAAATAGAGTATATATATATATGTATATATTATATATGTATAAAGGGGTGGGGGTGGAGGCAGAGATGGAGTGTAGCATGGTGTCGAGTCGGTCGTCGTCTAGAAAGACGCAACCAACAGGACGAAGTGCCGCATGGAGTGTAAGGTGGATGGGTGGAAGATGAGTGCGAACACACTTTCTATACGCGTGTATCGGGGAATATCAGCAACTGGTGCAGATATTCCCGCGATACAACGTATGGTAAATGATGTGAAAATATATATGTATATATGTAAATATATATATCTATATGTATATATAGTTATAGATATATATGTATATATATATATATATATTTATACGTATATAAGTATATGTATATAGGTAAATATATATGTATATATATATATATATATATATATGTAAGTATGTATATAGACTAATACATAGTTATATAAGTAGTAATATATGTATAGATATATGTATATATATATATATATGTATATAAATATATATATATATATAAATATATATATATATGTACTTATATATATATGTATAAAGTAGAGTATAGGTGTGTGCGTGTATGAGAGTGTGAGTGTGTGTGTGTAAGTGTTGGTAGAGAGAGTGAGAGAGTGCTGTGAGAGAGAGAGAGAGAGAGCGTTTCCTGTTGGAGTGAAGGAGGGTTAAGTCGTCTGCAGCAGTGGGGCGATGTCTGGTGTCTTACGCACGCGCAGGCGCGTAGGCGCGCAGAGATGCGCGCGCACGTAGGGAGTGAGCATGGGGAGAGGAGAGGCTGCAGCGCACTGCGCTGTGTGAAGATCGGGCGCTAAAGCGGGCGGGTGCGGGCGAAGGGAGACACGGATGCAGATGCTGAAGCAGGTGGATACGCAAGCGGGTGCGGGCACTGGCAGATGTGTGGGCGGGCGATGGAGCAGGACACGGGGCGGGACGCGCGTGCGGGTTGTGGCTGGAGTGGCGCATCGGGTGACCGGTTAAGTGAGAAACTTACCGGTCACCACACTGTAGCCACAATGTTCTACTGAAATGCGTGAACAATGCCTACAGTGCTGGGGCGAGTCGCGTGACCAGGTGCGCCCGGTGCCTTGAGAGTAGGGAGGTCTGGAGCAACTGGTGCGCGCTGGAGAAGCTACGCTGGCTACTTGCTTGCGAAGAGCATCTCGCGACAAGGCACGTGGAGAGGGGGGAGGTCGCCTGCAGGCGTGCGCGGAAAGGGCTAGGGCGGCTGCTGCAGGGATGCGCGGTGGCTTGCACGTGGGCGAGAGGCCACTGCACCGTGCTGCTGCTGCTGCGAAGCTTTGAGCTTCAAAGCTTGAAGCTCTGTGGCAATGGAGGAAGTGCTTCAAACGAAGAAAATAGGGAAAGAACCACCATGCCCATCGGCTCTTTGATGAGTTGGGCGGTGGTGGACTCACAGTGGTGGTTGTGCACCACCGTGAGGTGCTCCTGCCCGCAGAGTGTCTCCTCAGAGGAGGAGGGCCTGCGTATAGAGGGAGAGGGGAGGGGACGGCCTGGAGAAGAAGATGCTGTGGAGTTTTTTTGTTTGGTTGGACCAGGCTCCCTCTTGTAGGAAGAAGCCGATCTCTTTTTATAGAAGAAGAAGGCATGCACAGCCATGCCTTGGCTGTGCATGCGGCTGTGCATGGCTTGGTAGGGCTTGGTAGGGCATGCGGCTGCAGGGCAAGCTTGCTACAGAGCATGGCCGAAGAAGTAGAGGCCATTCCTTGCAGCCGCGCGGAGAAATTCAATGCCAATTAAAATTAAAAATAAAGATGGTGAATTTTGCAAAGCAGCACTTGAGGAAAAATGTAATTTCACGGCCATTTTATTTACTCTCCTCCCCTCTCAAATAAATGCATGCATGCGTGTATTTTTTCAAATGCGACTATGGATACCTAATATGCACTAGTAATGCTAGGAAATAGCACAAGATGACACAATTGCAGGTGTATTTTTGCAGTGCAATCATACCCCCATGCCTATCTTTTGCTAGTCCCTAGTAAAACAGCATTTAGAAATTATCTTCAGCTGAAGATTTTCTTCTGAGGCGATAAAGGTGTGTTTATTGTTGGATATTGTGAGAACCAATTGCAGAGAAGACTACCAGTACTTTAAGTCTCACATGACATAGATCATCTCCCGACTAACCAGGACTCTTGATATTTAAACCTTAAGTATGATTTCCAAGACCCAGGAGGTTTTTGCCGTACTCGAGAGCTCAAGAGGTTATGGCTTGTGCTTAGTGAAGGATCAAGACTGACCAGATGAACATTAAGACTCAACCCTAGGGTTTCACAAATTTTTAAGTACAGGTTGGTCCCAGTTTCAGCTCGTGACTTCGGATTGACCCTTAAAAAGATGACGGAAAACTCAACTCTCATTTTCTGACATTTGTGGCTCAAAGAAAACAGAACTTTTTGTAGGAAGATTTTACAGACATTTGTGAGATATACTGACTTATTTGCATCTTCTCTCTTTTTTTTTCTTTTTTTTCTTTTTTAAACACATGTCAGTATATCTCTTACAACATTATTTGGAGGAGCACACTTTTCTTTTTGGTGGGAGAGTTTCTTTTTGGTGGAAAGAGTCTCTCCTAAACACAGGACTAAAACCTGGGATAAAAAGTCTAATTGCACGCATAGGTAAGGACTCCACCTTCCCTAATGAACACTAGGGTTGAATCCTATGTTCACCTGGCCTTTCTTGACATGTGTAGTGTGAACCAAGATTACTTAGGCTCTCAAGTAGAAGCAAACCAACGAATCCTGTACTGGTGTCTCAGGTACAAGAATACGTCCTAAGTTAAGAGAGATTTCGATCTATTTTGTCAATGCTCAAGTGAATTAAGCCGAGCCTGAGCGAATCAAGATTCTGTGGCCTGGAAAGTCTTCAAAACAGTGGTTGAATATCCATAAACACTTATTGTATTTTTGTTTCAGCTTTCAGATCATTACTAAACACCATTTTCATTTTTCATTATATATATATATATATATATATATAGGTGGAAACTGCATGATACCATAAAATACCCAGATCCTATGGATGCCTATCCACCCCCCCATGCCAAACGATGCTATGTCCTCATATGCATGCAGGGTAGGGTAGAGGAAGGATGAAAGATCAGGTAACGAGAGCTGAGGTGCAGGGTATACAGCAGGGTGGTTGGGTGGATGGTGAAAGATCTGGCATTTCCTGGGATGAGAGTGTCCCAGGCGGATCGGAGAACAAGTCAGGAGGAAGAAGTTGGCCCTCAGATTGGCCAAGAAGAGGGGCTTCTTGGATATATGGATCCAAAAGGGAATAGCCCCAGTGAGTAGGATGTGGGCTCAAGGTCCCAGTGTGGAGTTGCATATCTACCTGATTTGGTGGGAAAGAAAGGGCAATCCAATCTTCAAGAGTGTGAACCGGCGGTGAGTAGCCCAGATATGACTCAGACCACGAGGTATGGGAAGCGGAGAAAACCTCGTTAGAAGTCTGGTCAGGAGAAGGTACGGGAATAGGGAGGGATGGGGGAACGTCACAATATGTGACGGTCAGGCGATTGTCAATGTTAACAGGTAATCCGCAGAAGTCAGAATAGGTCCCAATTAGTCCGATACACGCGCTGACGGTCATGTCCTCGTCAGACGTGTCATCCTCGATGCAATTGCAATCAAAGTTCTTGGCTGCCTTGAAGATGTTAAGCCTGAGCTTTTCAGATCCAACGGCAATCTCAATACAGCCCAACTAGCAGTCGATATGGGCGCAGGCTGTGGCCAAGAAAGGTTGACCAAGGATAATCGAACAATCAGAAAGTGAGCTAGGAACTTCCATATCTAAAATAAGAAAGTCAACAGGAAAATAGAGACTGTTGACCCTAACCACCACGTCTTCCACCACACCCTTCGGGATTTTGACAGAATGATCTACCAACTGTAACGTAACAGGGGTGGGTTTCAGATTTCCCAAGGAAAATTTTTTGAGCATGATGGTTGGTATAAGATTTATGGAAGATCCTAGATTAAGCAAGGCACAATTAAAATTGCAGCCTTGGATGCTACAGGAAATCAGCGGTGTGCCCGGATCTTTATGCTTCGGTGGTAGGTTTGACAGTATAGCACAACTCGCATGAGGCGAGAGAACCATCGAATTCTTAGTTTTCTTTGACTATCGCCTGGGTGTTGTGTAGTCTTTGAAAAATCGGGAGATAGTAAGTATGTGGTCGATAGCCTCTACATCCCTAAACCAATTACGCAGGTTATCAAAGGCCTGCATATCTTTCTTGTTGCCTTTTGGCTCCCTCAGTAGAGCCTCAGGGAATGGAACTGATTCTGGCACCAATTTGGGTGTATCATCCTCTCACGAATGTGGTGTGCATCCCGAATGAGAGGGCGATGAAGAAAACTGGCCAAGATCAGGTCGAGGTGGATCGACAGTCTGCTTGTCGCTCCTCATAGTGATAGCATTGGACGATGCGGGTCCAGTGGGATCATACGGCGGAGGAGGGTTCGCAATAGGGACATAAGAGTGAGGTGCTGCAGCGGGATTAGCCTGAAATCCCGGTGGAATGCTCGGAGCCTGCAGAATCTGATTAACCTGCCCCTGAGACGGTCGTACCTGTGGTTGAGGACCACGGGGTACGAAATTTCATGGGTTTGGAACAGGTGGGTGGGAAGAGTGCCTTGAGATCGAGTCGCCAAGCGTAGTTGACTGATCTCAGCATTCTGCTGCGCCAATTGGTGTTAAAGAGAGGTCATGTTCTTTTCATGGTGCTTTGACATTTCCGTCATCATCCGCATCAATTTGTCAAGAGGACTTGATGCGTGTTCTACTTGTGGTACACAAGGGCCTGATGGCGGATTCGCCATAGGATTAGACTAGGCCCTTGGGATGACGGGTGCGGACGGTCGCATTGGTCCACCAGCGGGGTTTTGGCGCTGCGGGTTGTTGGACCAAGCGAAGTTCGGATGATTTTGCCACCCTGGGTTATAAGTGGCAGAGAATGGGTTGTTCCCCAGGGCGCAAGCGTCTTCTATGCCAGAAGACGCGTCCGCATGTAAATATGCATCTGAGCACACGGAGGCTTGGTCCTCCGTGTCAAAATACTGGCTCGCAGAAGCTAGATCCACATGACTTACCGAGTCGCTCTGTGCAACACTCGATAAGGAAGGTCTTACGGGATTTCTTGGGATAAGCCTGGTGTTGGAAGAATTGGGATTGTGACGAAGTGGCGAGGTGGGGGTATTTGCCATAGAACGGGCGAGGTTGGCAAGAAGCTCGTCCAGCTTCTTGTGCACAACAGAGACTTCATCCAATTTCTGTGCGATAAGGCTAAGATCAGTGGATGAATGGGAGGGTCCCGTGTCAACTTCGTGGACATTACGGGGTAGGCTGGTATGATTAAAGGCGACAATGGAAACATTGTTCATTGAGTTTTTGCTCATATTTTCAAACAATTCAAATGCTCCATTCTCATCTTTATTCATAAAATTCCCTCCGCAGGAAGCGTCTGCAATCTACTTCAAAGTCTCATTTAGCCCATAGTAGAAAATCTGGGCTATATGCCACTTAGGCAGACCGTGATGCGGAAACTTCCTGAGGAGGTCATTATATCTCTCCCATGCCTCATGAAATTGTTCGCCGTTTTGTTGCGTAAATGAAGTGATAGCACGGCGAAGCGCATTGGTTCGCCCGATTGGGAAGAACTTCTTGAGAAACGTTGTTCGCATCTCTTCCCAAGAGTGGATGGTTCTCCCAAGGGTGCGTAACCACTGCGACGCTTTATCCCACAATGAAAACGGGAATATTTTCATGAGGACTATTGGTAACCTGATATTTCTTGCTTTAACAGTTTCAGCTAATCGGGTTAAGTCTTCCAAGTGGAGAAAAGGATCTTCACTTGCAAGACCATGGAAGTGAAAATTTATTAGGACAATTATGTTAGGTTTTAATTCAAAGTCTCCCCCGCCCATGGGGACTCCAATTTGTCCTATGGTCTCTGTAGCAGCGGGATTCTGATAGGAGCTAAGAAACCTAGGCTCCTCCCATTCGAGAGGGTTCTGCATTTCCTCCAAAGTTTCCCTAATGGCTTCAATTCGTTCATTATACATTTCCATTTGGGCTTGGAGGCAGGTTATGGGATCCAAGGTTGCACCACCTGGTGGGTTTTGAGGGTGGTTTCCTCCCTCGGGATTTGGGGGTGGGCGTGCAGCCATGTTTGTGGAGGAGGAGGGCGATTCGGCTCCTTTTCTAAAATTATCAGGCAATTCAAATAGTTCAAGGTTTTGTGACCTCCTCCCAAACATGCACTACCGCAGGAAGAATTGGGGAGATAAGAAGGGAAAAGAGATGGGAGAAATGACGCCGCAAAGGTACACTTGATGACAAATCAATACAATCAAATTCCTAACCTCTACAATGTGCCCTTAGACCTAAAGATCTAAGTTACCTACTTTCACGAACTACGGAACCGAATGTGAGCACCGCGGAACCACCGGGCCAGATTGAAAGGCCATTTGCCCCAGTCTTAGACACCCGATAGCACGCGGGAACCCTCACCAGCACATAGGCACTACACACAGGTAGTTAGACCTCCAATCCTTAATAAGGGTCAAGTTGCTACCAATTTTAGTTAGAGGCTTAGGATCAAGTGCTTCTTGGAATGTGAAGGGCGTTATTTATGGGTAATGCCCAAGTGATTGATTTTTCAAGTGTGTAAAACAAGCATGCAACGGGGAAATCTCCCCGAATTTAAGTTTTAATTGGTGAATGGATTTTAGAGTTCAGCCTTAAGTAGTATGGATTTTAGGATTTTGCTAAATTACCAATTCAACAATCTCCAGGTTTTGAGAGAATACAGGTTTTCTTCTAAGCCCAACAAACCCTTCTTCGATGTCAGTTGGTTAATGCATGCTGAAATGCAATGGGCTTCCCTAAATGGAGATTTCTATGTGTGGATGCACGAATTAGTTTTAGATCAGTGTGAAAGGGAGCCAAAGCATTGCAATTCAAGTGCTCCCAATCACCAGAATGATTTCCACAAGGCTCAACCAAAATATAAAGAAAATCAAATTATTGGGGTTGAAGTATTCGGGATCGAATCTTAGGCACGTGAAGAGTCGTGGTGGGGTTGGAATCAACTTAATTCCAAGTCTCCCCACCAAAAAGGTGATCCCGAATTACAGATAAATGAGGCAAAGAGGGGTGGCAACCAATCTTTTTATTTGCCTGAAAGAATACTTTACACGACGAAAGATTCAAGAATCAAGATTCTTGGATCTTTGCTATGCGAAGTTTTGCGGGAAATCCCAAGGAGGTGGGAGTGATGGCAATCAATCAAACAAGTGAATTTTAATCCACTTGCCCCAAGAGATCCCAAGAAGTTTTTCTATTTTTTTAGTTTTTAGTTTTTTTTCTTTATTAAGGTGACAAGTTAACCTAGGTTGCTAAGAAAGAAAGACCTACTTGTTCTGCAACGTGTGTGGAGCTCCAGTGTGGTGTCAGTGTCTTCACGCTCTCGTTCCCACCTTGGATCTGCCCACATTTTCGACTACGTCAACCTACCTTCTCCTTGCAACAAGTTTACATGCACAGCAATAAACAAAAACATTCGTGAAGAGAGAAGAGAAAAAAAATGAAAGGAATGGAATAGAAACTTGCTAGAAGGCACACTTCCCTGGCAACGGCGCTAGAAAGATTATGGTCGGGCCCGGATAGGTTGTGTTAATATGGTGATTTTATCGTTGAAATTTGTATAGTGGTTAACTTAAATCGAGCCTAACCATCTCTTTACAAAAATTTTTTACCTAGCCTACTTGATTTTATCTTGGTCACTTTTAGGCCCAGGGTCGAACTCAGGGAAGTGGGATTAGAAGTAAATGAGTTTCTACGCCTTTCTTACAATGAATCTCTTCCGTTCGTTTATTATGTTTTTGGTGTTTTTCTATTTAGATTTTTTTTTGATAATTCTTGTCCTTGAGGCACACCCTCAAAATCAGGTTCTTGGCTTTGAGCCAAATCAGGGTTCCAAAACTGGTCTTGCTATTCGCAAGACTGAGTACCTGTAAGTCAAGGATTATCTTTTCTCTTTTATATATTTTTTTTATCTTTTTACTGGCATAAAAGAGAAACAGAAATAAATAGAGTAAATATATATGTATATATTATATATGAATAAAGGGGTGGGGGTGGAGGTGGAGATGGAGTGTAGCACGGTGCCGAGTCAGTCGTCGTTTAGAAAGATGCAACCAACAGGATGAAGTGCCACGTGGAGTGTGATTGCACCGCAAAAATACACCTGCAATAGTGCCTTCTTGTGCTATTTCCTAGCATTACCTATGCATATTAGGGTTCCATACTCGTATTTATAAAAATACATGCATGCATGCATTTAATTGAGAGGAGAGGAGAATAAATAAGTGGCCTCTCAATTACATTTTTCCTCAAGTGCATCTTTGCAAAATCCACCATCTTTTTATTTATTTCACTTGGTTTTGAAATCTTCCCACAGCTGCTTTGCATGGAGCAACTTCTCCTCACGCCATTCCCTGCTCTCCATCCCACTTCCTGCCAGCCGCAGTAGACCTCTCCCTGCCATGAGCCATGCATGAGCCATGCACAGCCAGGGCATGGCTGTGCATGGCTTTCTTCTTCTATAAAAGGAGGGCGTCGGCTTCTTCTTGCAAAGCAGCTTGGTCCAACAGACGAAAAGAACCCGCAGCTCCATCTCCTTCCAGGCCATCCTCTCCTCCCTCTCCCTCCACACATTGGCCCTCCTCCTCGGAGACACCCGGCGGATAAGAGCCCTCACTGTGGTGAACACCCACCACAATGAGACCACCACCGCCCAGCTCTTCAAAGAGCCGATGGGTGTGGTGGCTCTTCTCTTGTTTTTT
Source organism: Thalassia testudinum (assembly GCA_037157565.1). Taxonomy (NCBI): domain Eukaryota; kingdom Viridiplantae; phylum Streptophyta; class Magnoliopsida; order Alismatales; family Hydrocharitaceae; genus Thalassia; species Thalassia testudinum. The sequence goes on from JAZHRO010000077.1 coordinate 83,762,736, forward strand.
TTCCATTCCAGACCTTCAGCCATTGCCGCAAGCTTCAAGCTCGAAGCTCGGCGGCAGCAGCAGCAGCCCCAGCCCCTTCCGCGCGCGCCTACAGGAGCCCCAGCCCTCCACGCGCACCAGCAGGCTTCTCCGCCTCCCGCTTTCTTTGCTCTATTGCACGCTCGCTTCCGCCCGCAACTGGCCTCTGCGCGCCTCTGTAGCGACTGGCCAAGCACCCCAGAGCATCTCAGTAGCACCCGTGTCACCCTCGCCTTCCCCCACGCACACCATCTCCCTCTCCACGTGCTCTATCGCGAGCTTCTCCGCGCCTGCAACCGGCCGGCGCAGACCGTCTTCCTCATGCGCCAACCCGCGCGTGCCAACCGCGAGCCGGCAGCACTCACACCACCTGCAACTCCCGGTTGCGCGCGCGCGAACAACCACTGTAGCCACTGTTCACGCAAGTCTGCATGACACTGTGGCTACAGTGGGGTGACCGGTGAGCTTCTCACTTTACTGGTCACCCGGCGGGCCGCAACCGGCCCTCGCCCGTGCGCGCACCCGCTTGCGCGTCTCTACCCTCATCGCCCGCACCAGCCCGCGCGTCTGCTTCGCCCGCTCCCTTCGCACGTTCCTGCGAGCGCCCGCTCCATCCTTCACACAGCACGGTGCGCTGCGTCTCCTCTCCGTGCCCTTCTCCCCCCCAGCGCGCGCTTGTCTGCGTGCATGCGTGCCTGCGTGCGAGCTTGAAGTCCTCAAACATTGGCCTTGGTCTGCAGACGCCTTAACCTCCAGCCAACTCTCCCGCTGTCTCTCTCTCACTCCCTCTCACAACACTCACAACACTCTCTTTACCGACACACACACACCTACAGTCACATACACACACACACACCTATACACTATTATATACATATATATATACGTATACATATATATATTGATATATATATATATGTACTTATATTTATACATATAGTAGTACCTATATACTTATGTATTTGTATACATACATACATACATATATATATATATACTTTTATATATACATACATATATATATATATATATACTAATATCTATATATATAGTAGTATTTATATAACTAAGTATTAGTATACATATATATATATATATACACATATATCTATATATATATATATATACATATATACACATATATATATTTACATATATACATATACTTGTATACATATATATATATATATTTATACATATATCTATACATATATTAGTACTTATATAAATATGTATTAATATACATACACACACATATATATATATACATCTATATACTTATATATATATACAGATCTACCCACATATACCTATACATATATTATTATATATATACATATATATATATATATCTATCTATACATATAGCTACATACATATATACATATAGATATATTTACATATATACATATATATTTATATATATTTTTTCACATTATTTACCATACGCTGCATCACGGGAATATCTGCACTAGTTGTTAATATTCCTCGATACACGCGTACAGAAAGCGTGGTCGCATACATCTTCCACCATCCATCCCACACTCCACGCGGCACCTCGCCCTGTTGGTTGCGTCTTTCTAGACGACGATCGACTCGACACTGTGCTACACTCCATCTCTGCCTCCACCCCCACCCCTTTATATATATAATATATACATTTATATTTATACTATATTAACTTTATTTCTATTTCTCTTGCATGCTAATAAAAAGATAAAAAAAATATATAAAAGACAAAAGAAAATCCTTGACTTGCAGGTACCTTGTCTTGTGAATAGCAAGACCAGTTTTGGAACCCTATTTTGGCTCAAAGCCAAGAACCCAATTTTGAGAGTGTGCCTCAAGGACAAAGATTATCAAAAAAAAATCTAAATAGAAAAACACCAAAAGCACAATAAACGAACGGAAGAGACCTGTTGGAGGAAAGGCGTAGAAACTTAACTTGTAACCCCACTTCCTTGAGTTCGACCCTGGGCCTAAAAGTGACAAGATAAAATCAAGTAGGCCAGGTTAAAAATTTTGTAAAGAGATGGTTAGGTTCGATTTAGGTTAACCACTATACACACTTCAATGATAAAATCATCATATTAACAACCTATTCGGGTCCGACACCACAACTTTTCTGGCGCCGTTGCCGAGGAAGTGCACCTTCAAGTAAGTTTTTCCTCCATTCCTGTAATTTTTTCTCTTCTCTTCTCTCTTCACGGGTATCTCTGTTTTTGGTGTGCAGGTGAACCTAGTGCAAGGAGAAGGCAGGCAGACGAAGTCAAAGACGTGAGCAGATCCAAGGCAGAAACGAGAGCATGAAGACGCCGACACCGCATTGGAGCTTCGCACACGTTGCTGAACAAGTAGGTCTTCTTTTCTTAGCAACTAGGGTTAACTTGTCAACTTAATAAAAAAAAAATAAGAAAAACTTCTTGGGATCTCTTGGGGCAAGTGGACTAAAATTCACTTGTTTGATTGATTGTCTTGACTCCCACCGCCCCGGGATTTCCCGCCTTACTTCGCATAGCGAAAATCCGAGAATCTTGATTCTTGAATTTTTCGCCATGGAAAGTATTCTTTGAGGCAAATAAAAAGATTGATTGCACCCCTCTTTGCCTCATTTACCTACAAATTCGGGATCACATTTTTGGTGGGGAGACTTGGAATTGAGTTGATTCCAACCCCACCACGACTTTTCAACTTGCCTCAGATTCGATCCCGAGTATTTCAACACCAACAAATTGATTTTCTTTATCTTTTGGTTGAGTCTTGTGTGGACATCTTTTTGGTGATTGGGAGCACTTGAATTGAAGTGCTCTGGCTCCCTTTCACATAAACTCTAAAACTGATTCGTGCATCTACACATAGAAATCTCCATTTAGGGTAGCCCATTGCATTTTAGGATGCATTAACTAACTGATATTGAAGAAGGGTTTTTTGGGCTTAGAAAGAAAACCTATATTCTTGCAAAACTCGGAGATTGGCTAAATTGGTATTTCAGCGAAATCCTAAAATTCATACTACTTAAGGCTGAACTCTAAAAATCATTCACCAATTAAAAACTTCAATTTGGGGAGATTTCCCCGTTGCATGCTTGTTTTACACACTTTGAAAATCAATCACTTGGGCATTACCCGTAAACAACGCCCTTCACATTACAAAAGCACTTGACCCTAAGCCTCTGACTAAAATTGGTAGTAACTTGACCCTTATTAAGGATTGGAGGTCTAACTACCTACGTGTAGCGTCTATGTGTTGGTGAGGGTTCCTGCGTGCTATCTGGTGTCTAAGACTGGGGCAAACGGCCTTTCAATCTGGCCCGGTGGTTCCGCGGTGCTCGCATTCGGTTCCGTAGTTCGTGATAGTAGGAAACTTAGATCTTTAGGAAAAAGGGCACACTGTAGAGGTTAAGAATTTGATTATATTGATTTGTCATCAAGTGTACCTTTGCGACGTCATTTCTCTCATCTCTTTTCCCTTCTCATCCACCCTAATTCTTCCTGCGGTAATGCATGTTTAGGAGGAGGTCACAAAACCCTGAACTGATTGAATTGCCTGATAAATCTAGAAAAGAAGCCGAATCATCCTCCTCCTCCACAAACATGGCTGCACGCCCACCCCCAAATCCCGAGGGAGGAAACTGCCCTCAGAACCCACCAGGTGGTGGAGCCTTAGATCCCATAACCCGCCTCCAAGCCCAAATGGAAATGTATAATGAGAAAATGGAAGCCATTCGGGAAACATTTGAGGAAATATAGAACCCTCCCGAACAGGAGGAGCCTAGGTCTCTTAGCTCTTATCAGAATCTCGCTGCTACAGAGACCATAGGACTAATTCAGGTCCCCATGGGTGGGGATGACTTTGAATTAAAACCAAACATAATTGGCCTAATAAATTTTCACTTCCATGGTCTTACAAAAGAAGATCCTTTTCTCCACTTGAAAGACCTAACCCGACTGGCTGAAACGGTTAAACCAAGAAATGTCGGGTTACCTATAGTCCTCATGAAAATGTTCCCATTTTCATTGCGGGATAAAGCGTTGCAGTGGTTATGCACCCTTGGGAGAACCATCCACTCTTAGGAAGAGATACGAACATCGTTTCTCAAGAAGTTCTTCCTAATCGGGCGAACCAATGCACTTCGCCGTGCTATCACCTCTTTTACGCAACAAAACGACGAACAATTTCATGAGGCATGGGAGAGGTATAACGACCTCGTCAGGAAGTGTCCGCACCACGGTCTGCCTAAGTGGCATATAACCCAGATTTTCTACTATGGGCTAAATGAGACTTTGAAGCAGATTACAGACGCTTCCTGCGGAGGGAACTTTATGAGTAAAGACGAGAATGGAGCATTTGAATTGTTTGAAAATATGAGTGAAAACTCGATGAACAATGCTTCCATTGTCGCCTTTAATCGTACCAGCCAGCCCCGAAATGTCCACGAAGTTGACACGGGACCCTCCCATTCACCCACTGATCTAAGCCTTATTGCACAAAAACTGGATGAAGTCTCCGTCGTGCACAAGAAGCTGGACGAGCTTCTGGCCAACCCTGCCCAATCTCTGGCAAAAACCACCTCTTCACGACTTCGTCACAATCCAAATTCTTCCAACACCAGGCTTATCCCGAGAAACCCCATTAGACCTTCCTTACCGAGTGTCACGCCGAGCGACTCGGTAAGTCATGTGGAACTAGCTTCTGCGAGCCAGTATTTCGACACGGAGGACCAAGCCTCCGTGTGCTTGGACGTGTACTTACATGCGGACGCGTCTTCTATCATAGAAGACGCTTGCGCCCTGGGGAACAACCCGTTCTCTGCCACGTATAACCCAGGGTGGCGCAATCATCCGAACTTTGCATGGTCCAACAACCAGCAATGCCAAAACCCCACGGGCGGACCAATGCGACCGTCCGCACCCATCATCCCAAGGGCCCAGTCTAATCCTGTGGCGAATCCGCCATCAGGCCCTTGCGTACCTCAAGCAGAACATGCATCAAGTCCTCTTGATAAATTGATGCGAATGATGATGGATATGTCAAAGCGCCATGAAGAGAACATGACCTCTCTTCAGCACCAATTGGCACAGCAGAATGCTGAGATCAGTCAACTACGCATGATGACTCGATCTAAGGGCACTCTTCCCACCCAACCTGTTCCCAACCCACGAAATTTCTTACCCTGTGGTCCTCAACCACAGGTACGACCTTCTCTGGGGCAGGTTCATCAAATTCTACAAGCTCTGAGCATTCCATCGAGATTTCAGGCTAATCTCGTTGCAGCACCTCACTCTTATGTCCCTATTGTAAACCCTCCTCCACCGTATGATCCCACTGGACCCGCATCGTCCAATGCTATCACTACTTGGAGCGGCAAGCTGACTGTCAATCAGCCTCGACCTGATCCTGGTTCGTCTTCTTTATCGCCCTCTCATTCAGAATGCGCACCGCATTTGCGAGAAGACGATACACCCAAATTGTTAACAGAATTAGTCCCTTTCCCTGAGGCTCTACTGAGGGAGCCAAAAGGCAAGAAGAAAGACACACAGGCCTTTGATAACCTGCGTAATCTGTTTAGGGATGTAGAAATCAAGGTACCCCTGCTCGAGGCTATCGACCACATACCTACTGTCGCCCGATTTTTCAAAGACTACACAACACCCAGGCGACAGTCAAAGAAAACTAATAATCCGGTGGTTCTCTCGCCTCATGCGAGTTGTGCTATACTGTCAAACCTACCACCAAAGCAGAAAGATCCTGGCACACCGCTTATTTCCTGTAGCATCCAAGGCTGCAATTTTAACCATGCCCTGCTTGATCTAGCATCTTCCATAAATCTCATACCAACCATCATGCTCAAAAAATTTTCCTTGGGAAATCTGAAACCCACCCCTGTCACGTTACAGTTGGCAGATCGTTCTGTCAAAATCCCGAAGGGTGTGGTGGAAGACGTGGTGGTTAGGGACAACAGTCTCTATTTTCCTGTTGACTTTCTTATTTTAGATATGGAAGTTCCTAGTTCACTTTCTGATTGTCCGATCATCCTCGGTCGACCTTTCTTAGCCACAGCCCGTGCCTTTATCGATTGCGAGTCGGGCTGTATTGAGATTGCCGTTGGATCTGAAAAGCTCAAGCTTAACATCTTCAAGGTAGCCAAGAACTTTGATTGCGATTGTATCGAGGATGACACGTCCGATAAGGACATGACCGTCAGTGCGTGTATCAGACTAATTGGGACCTATTCAGACTGCGGCGGATTACCTGATGACTGCCTGATCAACACATATTGTAACGTTCCCCCATCCCTCCCTTGTCCCGTACCTTCTCCTGACCAAACTTCTGACGAGGTTTTCTCTGCTTCCCATACCTCGTGGACTGAGTCATATCCGGGCTGCTCACCGCCGGTCCACACTCTTGAAGACTGGATTGCCCTTTCTTTCCCGCCAAATCAGGCGGATTTGCAATTCCACACTGGGACCTTGAGCCCACATCTTATTCACTGGGGCTATTCCTTTTTGGATCCATTTATCCAAGAAGCCCCTCTTCTTGGTCAACCTAAGGGCCAACTTCTCCCCGACTTGTTCTCTGATCCGCCTGGGACACTCTCGTCCCATGAAATGCCAGAGCTTTCACCATCCGCCATCACTTTTCATGCCACTATCACGATCACTTCACTTTTCACTTCACCACCCACCATCCACCCACCCTACCACCCTGCTGTATACCATGCACTTCAGCTCTCATTACCCGATCTTTCATCCTTTCTCTACCCTTCCCTGCATGCATATGATGACATAGCATTGTTTGGCATGGGGGGGTGGATAGGCATCCATAGGATCTGGGTATTTTATGGTATCATGCAGTTTCCACCAATTTATAAATATGCAAGAAAAAGAAAAAAAATATATATATATAATATAATATATAATAATAATAACAAAATGGTGTTTAGTAATGATCTAAAGGCTGAAACAAAAATACAATAAGTGTTTATGGATATTCAACCTCGGTTTTGAAGACTTTCCAGGCCACAGAAGCTTGATTCGCTCAGGCTCAGGCTTAATTCATTTAAGCATTGACAAAATAGATCGGAATCACTCCTAACTAAGGACGTATTCTTGTACCTGAGACACCAGTACAGGATCCGTTGGTTTGCTTTTACTTGAGAGCTTAAGTAAACTTGGTTCACACTACACATATCAGGAAAGACTAGGTGAACATAAGATCCAACCCTAGTATTCATTAGGGAAGGTGGAGTCCTTACCTGTGCGTGCAGGTAGACTTTTTATCCCAAGTTTTAGTCTTGTGTTTAGGAGAAACTCTTTCTACCAAAGAGAAACTCTCCCACCAAAAAGAAAAGTGTGCTCCTCCAAATAAAGTTGTAAGAGATATACTGACACGTGTTTCTAAAAAAAAAAGAAATGCAAATAAGTCAGTATATCTCACAAATGTCTATAAAGTCGTCGCCCTTCAAGAAGTTCTTCAGGGCAGGTTACAAATACCCTGTGAGCCACAAATGTTAGAAAATGGGAGTTGAGTTTTCCGTCATCTTCTTAAGGGTCAATCTGAAAATACGAGCTGAAACCGGGACCAACCTTTACTTAAAGATTCGTGAAACCCTGGGTTTGAGTCTTAATGTTCATCTGGTCAATCTTGATCCTTCACTAAGCCCAAGCCATAACCTCTTGAGGTTTCGAGTACAGAAAAACCTCCTGGGTCCTAGAAATTGTACTTAAGGTTTAAATATCAAGAGTCTTGGTTAGTCAAAAGGTGATCCATGTCATGTGAGACTTAAAGTACTGGTAGTCTTCTCTACAATTGGTTCTCACTATATCCAACAATAAACACACCTATGTTGCCTCGGAAGAAAATCTTCAGCTTAAGATCATTTCTAAATACTACAAAAAAATGTTTTGCTAGGGACTAGCAAAAGATAGGCATGGGGGTATGATTGCACCGCAAAAATACACCTGCAATAGTGCCTTCTTGTGCTATTTCCTAGCATTATCTATGCAGATTAGGGTTCCATAATTGTATTTGTAAAAATACATGCATGCATGCATTTAATTGAGAGGAGAGGAGAATAAATAAGTGGCTTCGCAATTACACTTTTCCTCAAGTGCATCTTTGCAAAATCCACCATCTTTTTATTTATTTCACTTGGTTTTGAAATCTTCCCGCGGCTGCTTTGCATGGAGCAACTTCTCCTTCGCCATTCCCTGCTCTCCATCCCTCTCCCTGCCAGCCGCAGTAGACCTCTCCCTGCCATGAGCCGTGCATGAGCCATGCACAGCCAGGGCATGGCTGTGCATGGCTTTCTTCTTCTATAAAAGGAGGGTGTCGGCTTCTTCTTGCAAAGCAGCCTGGTTCAATAGACGAAAAGAACCTACAGCTCCATCTCCTTCCAAGCCATCCTCTCCTCCCTCTCCCTCCACACGCCGACCCTCCTCCTCGAAGACATCCAGCGGACAGGAGCCCTCGTTGTGGTGAACACCCACCACAGTGAGACCACCACCGCCCAGCTCTTCAAAGAGCAGGTGGACGTGGTGGCTCATCTCTCATTTTTTTCCGTTCCAGACCTTTAGCCATTGCCGCAAGCTTCAAGCTCGAAGCTCGGCGGCAGCAGCAGCAGTAAGGCAGCAGCAGCAGCCCCAGCTCCTTCTGCGCACGCCTACAGGCGCCCCAGCCCTCCGCGCGCACCAGCAGGCTTCTCTGCCTCCCGCTTTCTCCACTCTGTCGCACGCTCACTTCCACCCACAACCGGCCTCTGCGTGCCTCTGTAGCGGCTGGCCAAGCACCCCAGAGCATCCCAGTAGCGCCTGCGTCGCCCTCGCCTTCCCCCGCGCACGCCATCTCCCTCTCCGCGTGCTCTGTCGTGAGCATCTCCGCGCCTGCAACCGGCCAGCGCAGACCGTCTTCCTCGCACGCCAGCCCGTGCGAGCCAGTCGCGAACCGGCTACACTCACACCACCTGCAGCTCCCGGTTGCGCAGCGCAAACGACCACTGTAGCCACTGTTCACGCGAGTCTGCGTGACACTGTGGCTACAGTGGGGTGCCGGTGAGCTTCTCACTTTACCGGTCACCCAGCGCGCCGCAACCGGCCCTCGCCCATGTGCGCGCCTGCCTGCGCATCTCCGCCCGCGTCGCCCGCATCAGCCCGTGCGTCTGCTTCACCCGCTCCATTCACGTGCACCTGCAAGCACCTGCTCCAGCCTTCACGCAGCACGGTGCAATAAGTCTCCTCTCTGCGCCCTTCACCCCCCCAGCGCGCGCTTGTCTGCGTGCATGCGCGCGAGCTTGAAGTCCTCAGACATCGGCCTTGGTCTGCAGACGCCTTAACCTCCAACCATCTCTCCCGCTCTCTCTCTCTCTGCCTCTCTCACTCTCTCTCACAACACTCACAGCACTCTCTTTACCGACGCTCACACACACCTACACTCACATACACACACACACACCTATACACTATTATATATATATATATATATATATATATATATATATATATATATATATACACATATACATATATATATTGATATATATATACATATATTTATATACATATATATATATATATACTTATATTTATACATATAGGAGTACCTATATACTTATGTATTATTATACATACATACATATATATATATACTAATATCTATATATATAATAGTATTTATATAACTAAGTATTAGTATACATATATATATATATACATATCTATATACTTATATATATATATATATATATATATACATCTATATACTTATATATATATATACATATACTTATACATACATATATATACATATCTAGCCACAAATACCTATACATATATTATTATTTATATACATATATATATATATACATATAGATATATTTACATATATACATATATATATATTTTCACATTATTTACCATACGCTGCATCGTAGGAATATCTGCACCAGTTGCTAATATTCTTCGATACACGCGTACAAAAAGCATGGTCGCATACATCATCCACCATCCATCCCACACTCCACGCGGCACCTTGTCCTGTTGGTTGCGTCTTTCTAGACAACGACCGACTCGACACCGTGCTACACTCCATCTCCGCCTCCACCCCCACCCCTTTATATATATATATAATATATACATATATATCTATACTATATTTACTTTATTTCTATTTCTCTTGCTTGCCAATAAAAATATAAATATAAAAGAGAAAAGATAATCCTTGACTTGCATGTACCCCGTCTTGCGAATAGCAAGACCAGTTTTGGAACCCTGTTTTGGCTCAAAGCCAAGAACCCAATTTTGAGAGTGTGCCTCAAGGACAAAGATTATCAAAAAAAAAAAATCTAAATAGAAAAACACCAAAAACACAATAAACGAACGAAAGAGACCCGTTGAAGGAAAGGCGTAGAAACTTAACTTGTAACCCCACTTCCCTGAGTTCGACCCTGGGCCTAAAAGTGACATGATAAAATCAAGTAGGCCAGGTTAAAAATTTTGTAAAGAGATGGTTAGGTCCGATTTAGGTTAACCACTATACACACTTCAACGATAAAATCATCATATTAACAACCTATTCGGGTCCGACACCAGAGTGTAAGGTGGATGAGTGGAAGATGAGTGCAAACACGCTTTTTGTACACGTGTATCGCGAAATATCAGCAACTGGTGCAGATATTCCTATGATACAACGTATGGTAAGTGATGTGCAAGTATATATGTATATATGCAAATATATATATCTATATGTATATATATATATATATATGGTTATAACTATATAGGTATATGTGTACTTATATATGTATATATGTATATATATATAGGTATGTAAATATATGTATAGATAGATATATGTATAGATATATATATATATGTATGTATATGTATGTATATAATACTATATAGATGTATATATATATATATATATATGAGTATGTATATAGTAATATATGTATATATAGATATATGTAGATAGATATGTGTGTGTATGTATATATATATATATATATATAGATATATGTAGATAGATATGTGTGTGTGTGTGTATATATATATATTTATACGTATATAAGTATATGTATATAGGTAAATATATATGTATATATATATATAAGTATATAGATATATATATATATGTAAGTATGTATATAGACTAATACATAGTTATATAAGTACTAATATATGTATAGATATATGTCTATATATATATATATATATGTATATAAATATATATATGTATAAAGTAGAGTATAGGTGTGTGTGTGTGTGTGAGAGTGTGAGTGCTGTGAGAGAAAGAGAGAGAGAGAGAGAGAGCGCTTCCTGCTGGAGTGAAGGAGGGTTAAGCCATCTGTAGCAGTGGGGCGACGTCTGGTGTCTCGCGCGCACGCAGGCGCGTAGGTCGGTGGAGACGCGCACGCACGCAGGGAGTGAGCCCGAGGAGAGGAGAGGCCGCAGTGCATCGCGCTGCGTTAAGATCGAGCGCTGAAGCGGGCGGGTGTAGGCGAAGGGAGACGCGGACGCAGACGTTGAAGTAGGAAAAAACGCAGGCGGGTGCAGGCGCTGGCAGATGTGCGGGCGGGCGCTGGAGCGGGACGCGTGCGCGGGTTGTGGCAGGTAGCGGCAGGCCGGGTGACCGGTTAAGTGAGAAACTTACTGGTCACCACACTATAGCCATAGTGTTCCGCTGAAACGTGTGAACAGTGGCTACAGTGCCGGGGAGAGCCGCGTGACCGGGTGCACCCGGTGCCGTGAGAGCGGGGAGGTCTAGAGCCGCTGGTGCACGCTGGAGAAGCTGCGTCGGCTGCTGGTTTGCAGAGAGCATCTCGCGATAGGGCGCCCGGAGAGGGGCGAGGTCGCCTGCAAGTGTGAGCGGAAAGGGCTGGGGTGGCTGCTGCAATGATGCGCGGTGGCCTACTCATGGGCAAGAGGCCACTGCGCCATGCTGCTGCTGCTGCAGAGCTTTGAGCTTCAAAGCTTGAAGCTCTGTGGCAATGGCGGAAGTGCTTCAAACGAAGAAAACAGGGAAAGAACCACCACACCCACCGGCTCTTTGATAAGCTGGGCGGTGGTGGACTCACGGTGGTGGTTGTGCACCACCGTGAGGTGCTCCTGCCCGCAGAGTGTCTCCTCAGAGGAGGAGGGCCTGCATATGGAGGGAGAGGGGAGGGGACGGCCTGGAGAAGAAGATGCTGTGGAGTTTTTTTTTTTGGCTGGACCAGTCTCCCTCTTGCAAGAAGAAGCCGAGCTCTTTTTATAGAGGAAGAAGGCATGCACAACCATGCCCTGTTTGTGCATGCGGCTGTGCATGGCTTGGCAGGGCATGCGGCTGTAGGGCAAGCTTGCTGCAGAGCATGGCGCGAAGAAGAAGAAGAGGCCATTCCTTGCAGCCGCGTGGAGAAATTCAAAACCAATTAAAATCAAAAATAAAGATGGTGAATTTTACAAAGCAGCACTTGAGGAAAAATGTAATTTCACGGCCATTTTATTTACTCTCCTCCCCTCTCAAATAAATGCATGCATGCGTGTATTTTTACAGATGCGACTACGGATACCTAATATGCACTGGTAATGCTAGGAAATAGCACAAGATGGCACAATTGCAGGTGTATTTTTGCGGTGCAATCAGGTGACATTGCAGTTAGCCGATTGATCCATCAAGTCACCTAAAGGAATACTCAAGGATGTCATTGTTAGGGTACGGGATTTTTATTTCCCAGTGCATTTCATAGTTCTATATATGGATGCACCTGAGAACCCAAGGGATACACCGATTATACTAGGAAGACCTTTTCTGGCCACTGCTAGGGCCAACATAAGCTGTAAGGAGGGCCAAATAGAATTAAAATTTGGGAACCAAACTCTAAAGATTGACATCTTTAAGGCCCAACAAGGGATTAATTGCAGTGTTATAGAACAAATATGTGATGTCAAAGCCGTAGTTGATGAATCGCATATAGAGGACGACCTGATTATCCCCAATCAACCACGAAAAGATCAAAACCCGCAATTAGAGGAGTCTGAACCTGATCTAGATACACCCATAACTCCTACCCTTGTTCCTGACACACACTCTGAACCACCCGCTGCTGCTGATAATCCCATCTTGGAACTCAAGCCCCTTCCCGATCATCTAAAATACATCTTTTTGGGTTCCAATCAGACGTTTCCTATGATTATAAACTCCAAACTCACACCTGACCAGGAATTTCGTCTGATTACTGTTCTCCAGCAACATCGTAGAGCCATTGGATGGACTCTCGATGATTTGACTGGTATCGGCCCCTCTTACTGCACACACCATATCTACTTCGAAGAAGGCGCACGACCTTCGCAAGAGACGCGGAGATGTTTGAACCCTAATCTGCAGGAGGTCGTGAAAAAGGAGATCATTAAGTGGTTAGATGCAGGGATCATCTACCCGATCTCCGACAGTTAATGGGTGAGTCCAATCCAGGTTGTGCCTAAGAAGGCAGGACTCACCACCATCACGATTGAAACCGAAGAGGTCATACCGACTCGTATAGCCAACTCGTGGAGAGTCTGCATAGATTACAGAAGTCTCAATTCCTCCACAAAGAAGGATCATTTCCCACTACCGTTTATTGATCAGATCCTCGAAAAACTAGCGGGAAATAGGCTCATCTGCTTTCTTAACTAGTACCCCGGTTATAACCAAGTGGTAATCCATCCAGAGGACCAAAAAAAGACCACGTTCACCTGCCCCTTCAGGACGTATGCGTTCCGAAGGATGCCTTTCAGTCTTTGCAATGCACCCGCGACTTTTCAGCAGTGCATGCTTGCCATATTCTCAGATATGGTAGGTGATTATCTAGAAGTCTTCATGGATGACTTTTTAGTATTTGGGGCATCATTTGACGATTGCCTCCAGCACTTGGTTCAAATACTCAGGCGATGCATTGACGTGAATTTGGTTCTTTCCTAGGAAAAGAGCCACTTCATGGTACCTGAGGGGATCGTCCTGGGACATCTGATTTTAGAGAAAGGCATCCAAGTCGATCGAGCCAAGGTTAACTTGATTTCCAAACTCCCTATGCCTAGCTCGATCAAGTACATCCGATCTTTTCTGGGGCACGTTGGTTTTTACCATCAATTTATTCCTGATTTTTCAAAAATCGCACGCCCCCGAACCACTCTTCTCTCCAAGGATGTACCTTTCAATATCTCCAAGGAATGCACTCAAGCATTTGAGATCCTTCATGATCGAGTTACCCAAGCCCCGATCCTACAGTCCCCTGATTGGTCTCAACCCTTTGAGATCATGTGCGATGCATTTGACTTCAATGTAGGAGCGATTTTGGGGCAAAAAATTGACGGGAAACCCGTGGTCATTTACTACGCTAGCAAAACACTTGATGAGGCTCAGCGTAATTGCATTGTTACTAAGAAAGAGCTGCTACCTGTAGTATTTGCCCTAAAAAAATTCAAATCTTACCTCCTGGGTTCCCATGTTATCATCAACTCGAATCACACAGCTGTGAGGCATCTCCTTGCAAAGAAGGACGCGAAACCTCGATTAATCCGATGGATCTTGCTGTTGCAAGAATTTGACCTAGAGATTCATGACAAGGTGGGAAGACAGAATCTGGTAGTTGATCACTTGTCCCGCCTTCCTTCTGAGATCATTGACCCTTCCGGACCCATCACGGAACATTTTCCTGATGAGCACCTCCTGACTATTGATACAAGGCTTCCTTGGCTTGCTGACATAGTAAACTACTTGGCATCACATCAGATCCCGTCTGATTAGCCGAAGGCCAAGAAGGACAAATTGCGTTCGATGCCAAGTATTACTTTTGGGAAGACCTGTATTTATTCCGCATTGGTGCTGATCAAATTATCCGACGGTGTGTCACAAAAGTGGAAATCAAAGATATACTCTCTTTATACCATGACCAGGCATGCGGTGGCCAGTTTTCTAGACACAAAACCACATCAAAAGTCCTCTAGTGTGGCTTTTACTGGCCCACAATTTTCAAGGATGCGTACAATCACTGTAAGGCATGTAACTGTTGCCAGACCTTAGGCAACATGAGCCACCAAGACATGATGCCTTTACAGCCAATCTTGGTATGAGAGATTTTTGACATTTGGGGGATTGATTTTATGGGACCCTTCCCTATCTCGGACGGCTTCGAATACATTTTACTCGCTGTTAACTATGTGTCCAAATGGATCGAAGCCATTCCGACTCGAACCAATGATCACAAAGTTGTTATCAAGTTCATTTACCAAAACATCTTCTCACAGTTCGGGATTCCACATGCGATCAATTCTGATGGAGGGACCCATTTCTCAAACGCTTAATTCAGGTCACTGATGACCAAATACGGGGTGTCACACCAAATCTCTACTCCTTACCACCTCCAAACTAATGGTCTAGCTGAGCTATCAAACCGAGAGATCAAGAAAATCCTCCAAGTTACTGTTCGACCTGATAGGAAGGATTGGTCATCCCTGCTTCCAGAAGCTTTGTGGGCTTATAGGACCACCCACAAGACCCAATTAGGCATGTCTCCTTTCAGACTGGTGTACGGGAAGGCGTGTCACCTCCCCGTCGAATTGGAGCATAAAGCCTATTGGGCAGTATGGAATTACAACTTAGATCTTTCTAAGGCTGGAACCCACAGAAAGCTTCAGATGAGTGAGATTGATGAATTACGCCACAACGCGTATGAAACCTCGCGAATCTACAAAGAGTGGGTTAAAGCCTTTCACGACAAGCACATATCTAGAAAGATCTTTTAACCTGGTCAAAAGGTCCTACTTTTTGATGCCCGACTCAAACTGTTCCCAAGAAAGCTGCAATCTAAGTGGACCAGACCTTACTTAGTCTGACGAATCTTTGGAAATGGAGCCGTTGAGATCAGTCCACTCAGCCACTATTCCAAACCTTTCATCATGAACGGTCAGAGACTCAAAATGTTCATTGACATGACCAATACAGATTTGGCTAAGTCATCCTTTATCCTCCATTCTCCCTGAGCTCATTGTGCCCAGCCGACGGCGTAAAACTCAGCACTTAACGGGAGGCAACCCGTCATTCTTTGAAAAACCCGAAACCTTTCCTGACATTTCTTTGTTGAATTCATACTGCACTTTAGGGTTCACCCTTTAGGATAGCTGACTCCACCTCAGGTACCCATACCTGAGTCTAAAAAACGTCCGCAACAGTCACCTCGACCCGTTCGCTCACCAAACACCTGTCCTAATGAATGAACTAGGCTGAATTCGAACCTACCTAATTTATAATGGGGACATTGCAAATCTTAGGCATGGTGGGGGATGAAAAGTGGAAAAATGTATGAAAACTCATATCAAGAAAAGGTTTCAACAGAAAATCACATATCTAAAAAAAACTGAGAAGAGGAGGAAAAATTTTTGGGCTATATAAAATAGGAGGAAAAAGAGCAAAATGTCAAAAAAGGAGCACAAAATGAAAAAGAAAGAAATAGTCATTAGTAAGAAATTAAGGGATTAACCAAAGTTCTAGACCACATCAAGAAAAGTAAAGAAAAGTGCTAAAGAGACAAAAAGAGATTAATAGGAACGCTGACCTTAGGCCTTTTTGGCCAGACTCGTAGTATCGGTTAAGATCTAGATAATCCTCAAGAGGATGAGGAAAATACAAAGCTTAAGTATTAGGTCTAAGGCTTAGGGAGTATTCGGCCTCGCTAACTGGCCTTCAGTTTGCGGGACTTAGTAACCTAAGCACCCCAATCCACACACAGTCTGGTTCAGTACGCACAACTATCAAAATCACGCAAAAGCATTTTAATGTTCTGAAAATGTTGCCTAGATTAGGAGTGACCGATCAACATAAGTTGATTCGGACAAGTTCTCGGTGCGGAGAGGCGGGAAATTCCCCTCGAAGATGCGGAACAACATATCGTCTCCTCGGTGCTTGTCTCTTAGGATATTTACATATCCTACTGGGGGCATGTAAGCACTCTACTAGTTCAGATACCATGGGTGGAATTATCACAAAATGTCGATTGCCAGGATCTGGATTCAGCCATGGAACGCCATGGGAGGGATTATCTCGAAATCTCGAAAACCAGGGTTTTGGGGGTTACCATGGGCGGTGCTATCACGAAGCATCGATTGCTAGGAACCTTTAAGGATTGATGATGGGGACGAGGAATCTGATACAGACCGTGTTGAGAAGCCAATCCGAAGCTAGAAATAAAAAGAAAAGAAAGAGAAAACTCTCCAAACAAATAAATCCTCTGTCTCCCTCTTACAAAAATGCACTGCAAACTAAACCAAGGCTAAAATATGTCTCAAGTACGGGTGCTTTAACCATGGAGTCCAATGAACCTTAGGGTAGTTCCTGCGGGCCTTAAAAGCCTTCACAGAGGATCGAGGCTAAAGCTGGACAGGTCCTAATCTTGGTAGGTACTAGAGTACCTCTAGGCCTATTGTCGGCATTCTAACCTAATCAAAGAAGAAAAAGCACATATCATAACTGGTGAAAGAAATTCATGGTCTAGAACAAAAGTTAAAACCTTAAATTTTTGCTAAGGGACTAGCAAAAGCTAGGCATGGGGGTATGATGAGAACCTCATCATGAGCCCTAACTAGCTTATTTTGACCTAATAAAGTGAACAGAAGCTCCTGCATAACCTAAAGCAAGGTCTGACTCAAGAGATTACTGATCTGAAAAGAATACATGAAGAATAGGGTAAAACTGTATTTTTACCATTGCAGTGCATCAATGGGATTCCTCAACATCTATACATAGGTCAATTGGACTTAATAAGAGAAAAAGTGGGATGATTCAGTCAGAAAAGGGTTATTGTGAAATTTAAGAATTAAATGACATTCTGTAACCCTAAAACAAATCCACTTAAATTCACAAAGTTTCAGGCAGGATAAAAATCAAATAAGCCCTCTAAAATTTATGGAAAAATGTCCCCTAGGATTTAGAACCTTCAATTTGGCCTTTCGAACCTGTTTTGACCTAGATTGGGATCCAAGCTCAATATTTAACCTAATTTGGGTTTCTGTGCAAAATATCTAGTCAAACGCTTTCAAACCTAAAATCCAACCTCACCATTGGATTCCTTAGGTTAAAATTAGGTTTGTACCAAAATTTGGACCTAATGGAAGATCATCTTGACCTACTTTGCAAAATAGCTCACCCAATTACATTCTGACCCTTAACTTTTGGAAACCCTTACAAAAACTCCCTCAACTTTCTCATCACTTTCTACATTCAGGTCCCTCTGCCATTGCAGTAGGGACCCATACCTCCGATGAGGTTTCGAGGCAGTTTTCTGCTCGTTTCCCCAGGGAGCTGCTCCCTGATTTGAAATGGGAGTCCTCTGCGAAACCTCCTACCGCCTAAGCAGCTCCCCATGCCCTAAATCGTCACATACCTCTCGTGCGAACGCTCGAGAGGTATGGGTATCACCTCCAGCCATGCCTCCAGCGAGGACTTTTCGCCGCCACCATGCGACTGACCTTCTGCCCGTGCCTTTATAAGTAAGCCCAGATCCCTCTGCATCGAGCAAGCTTATCCTGGCCTGAGATATCCCCAAAATTCATCCTCCCTCACCTCCGACCAACAACCCGCAAGATCCGGCGACATCTCCTCCCTCCTCTAGTCACTCTGCCACCGTACCAGTGGAAGAGTCATCTCCGCCTCACTCCTCCGCATCGCGTCGTACCAGCGCGAGCCTCTCTGACCTCCTCCTCATCGTCGTTATCTCCACCTGAGGGTCATCTTCTTCGACAACAGCACATACGCGTTGTTCGTCTCCTCTTCCTCCCCTTCGCTCCAAGTACCCTAGATAAGTTCCTCTTCTCCTACCCTCTATTTGCCCTCCTTTTATTTCACAAACCACCCCTCGACTGCCACTATCCACCATCATCTTCCTCATCTCTAACTAACCTCCGGTGAGGCGCATCCGTCACTCCACACATCCACACACCACGCCAACCACCTCACAGGCTCCGCCTCCATCCACTGTCCACTTTCCACCCACTCACTGCCCGCCACACATGCTCCACACCTCCACCGAACAACCCCACACATACGGTCACAGTGCGACCTAGGCATGCACGCCTAGGCCATTCTAAGCCACACCGACCCCCGCCTCACCTTCGTTGTGATACGGAGAAGGTTTTTCTGTGGTTTTCTAGGGCCGTGAGGCAGTATTTGTGTGGACAAATCTGACCCCTCACCGCCACTACCGAAGACGCGAAGCTTGCTCGCGAGCTTGTGTCAGGTGGCCCCGTCCTAGGAAACCAAGTCCCAGGTGCGCAGAATCCTTCCACAACACTTTCGCACCCAGCTATCGAGGGCTTGAGCAACTGCAGCTGGGGCAAATGAGCAAAGTCCCCTGCGGGCACGCGTGAGAAACAGGTGGGACATTTAGTCCCACCTCGGAAGTCTATGAGCAAGAGGCGTGGCATAAATTGAAAATTTGTCAGGGGCTTAGCGCCTCGTGACACGGGGTGAGGTCCCACTCGCCTTTCATGCCTTGTCCACGACGCACACCTTTGCGGACCCGGTATCCTATCCGACTACTCGTGCACTCCTCGCCCACCACACACGCCGGTGGGCCTTGACTTGGGTGCGCTTGACCCGACCCGATTACCTGGCTCTAGGAGAGCATTCCTAAGAGCAAAATAGACAGAGAGAGAGATGCGGGGGGAGGGTAGGGGATAGGTTTTGCTCTCTGTGCTGTGCAGGGAAGGAAGAAGAAGGAGGCACGACAGAGAAAGAGAAGAAGAAGAAGCCAAGGAGGAAAGCCAGCTGAAGATAGAGAAGAAGACAGGAAGGAGGAAAGCCAAGGAAGAAGAAGAAGGAGGCACAGTAGAGAAGAAAAGAAGAAGATAGAGAAAGACTAAGAAGAAGAGAAGAAGAAGAAGCCAAGGAGGAAAGTCAGCTGAGGACAGAGGAAGAAGACAGGAAGGAGGAAAGCCAAGTGAAGAAGAAGAAGAAGAAGAGAAGTGAGCACTGTAGCATTCGCCAGTTAAGACGTCTGATTCACAGAATCAGACGTCTAAGAAAAGGAAAATCAAAGAAAGAAAGGAAGAGAAGGTGTGATCAAGCAGAAGAAAGAAAAAGGAAAAGAAAGAGAGAAGGAAAAAGAAGTCACAGAGAGAGAAGAAGGAAGAAAAGAGAAAAAGAATCTATTTCTTTTTATATTTTCCTCTCTAGCATTTCATATACATTGCATTATTATTGAACATCATCTTTCGAGTAAAATTTGAGATTGTGATTTTTGCTTCTAAAATACCAATTTGCTCCCTGAGTTCGACCTCAGAAATTTTAACATTCGAGTAATAAAATTGTTATTTGTTTAGACGACGATTTCAAACTACACTACAACGAATGTCTTTTTAAAACACGATCTTGTCACGTAAGCACTTATCCTGTCTTCCAACCACTCACGATCCTCGTCGAGTGGTTGGAGAACCTCCTAGCCGAAGAAAGAAATAAGCAGAGGATCTCGGGTGGAGAACTTTTAAATAAAAGGAAGAGCCATCATCTTTTTTCGGCTGGTAGGGCCTCCTCCATCCTTCACCACCGTGAAGAAAGCCTGCACTATGGCCAGAGCGTACACCATTGCTTGAGCGAACTCCATCGTAGCCTTTCCCATCACACTCCACGCTCATGGTGACAACACGAGCACCACCCACCCTCCCCTCTTCTTTTTTTCCCTTCTTCCACCAACAGAGCAACCCACCTTCACCACCTTCTCCCTTCCCACTCCAACACCACCACCCCTCAACCTTGCACCCACCTCATGCGCCCCTCACCGAGCGCACCTGCCCTCGACACCTGCAGCCGCGCACCCCCTTACGCACGCGTAGCAGCGCAACCCCTCGTACAGTAGCAGCACCTTCGCCCTCTCACAACACCAGTAGAAGAACCCAACACCAACATCGCCTCTCCCACACCAACACCACCATTTGCAACTTCACGCAAGGAACCCAAAGTCAACGCCGACCCTCGACAGCCCTTTCTCCCATGCCAAATGCCATCCACGTCCGGCCACCCCTCCTCCGACCGGCCGTCGACGGCCACCTCCAACCACGTTCAGATCGTCAACGCGAAGCCCTCCTCGAGACGCAACTTCCCCTTGTCCTTGCTGGCAGCAAAGCTTACTAGCACACGCACAAGCACGCACGAGAAATCCTCTGTTTAGATTTGAATTAATAATTACGGTGAATGCCATTGCCACTATCACTATTCTTTTACTTAAGGTTTTAATATATTAAAGTGAAATTGCATGGACATCCTTCTTTTTAATCTGAATTACATGTGGTTGAGTTCTTATGAATGACATAAAACATGGGATATTGGTTATAGTAAATGGGTGTTATTAGGTAGGAGATTAATATAGACATTGTTTGCTATTGCCAAGATCACTATTAGTGACAGGATATTATGGTGGTGATTTGCATCTAAGCACCTGCATTCTTGATTAAGTGTTTAGAGTAAGAATTTATGTTGGAAATAAGCTACACTAACTAGTACACGCACCTATTATTATTCTTGAATAAACGAGGCACCACTCACAAGTTTAATAGGCTAATTCCTCCCTGTGGAGACGACCTAATCACTATGGTTAGAAATGTTAAAGGTTTTGATAATCGATTTTCCACCACTAAAGACTTACAATGACACTTTATTTTATGTTTAAGATTTCAATGAAAGCAAAGATTGACTTATTAAGATGCGCTCGAGCTTAAGCCCAATGTAATTAGTCTAATTCAGAATTACTTCTATGGGAACTTGAACGAAGATCCATTCCAGCACTTAGAGGACCTGAGTCAAATAGCCGAAATGGCTCGACCTAGGAACGTAGACCTTGGAATTGTTCTAATGAAGCTTTTCCGTTTCTCTCTTAAGGACAAAGCTTCATACTGGTTCAAGACCATCGAGAGGCCAATTGGAACTTGGGTGGAATTACGATGTAAATTCCTGCAAAAGTTCTTCCCAATCGGTAGTACGAACGCGATGAGGTGCGCAATCACAACATTCTCCCATGGACCTGGGGAGAAGTTGCATGATGTCTGGGATCGATTCCATGATCTCCTTAGGAAATGCCCGCACCATGGTTTGCCCAGATGGCACTTGGCTCAGATCTTCTACCATGGACTGGATGACACACATCAGTATTTGGCTAATGCATCTAGTGGTGGGAATTTCCTCATGAAAGATGAGAACAGTGCATTTGAATTGTTCGAGTCTTTGGCAGAGAATTCGATGAATGCCGCGTCTACGAACTAGTTCCAGCGGCCTAAATAGCAGCGGGTTGGTGTCCATGAGGCTCACATCGAGTCTATTCGAGCCGATATGGATATCATCGTCAAGCAGCTAGATAAGATGAATCTGATAGAAAAGAAGATCAAACAACTGGGTCAGGGCGATCAGATCTGGTCAGAAATTTTGTTGCTCCGAGATCCTCTTATGCACCCCGAGCCCCTCTTGCTCAAGTTAATTTACTCACTTGGGATGCATCTACTCTGTATTCACGGGAGTTCGTATATCAGGATCCCGTAAATAACCTCAAGCTGGTACCACAAAATCAGGGTTACGCACCGCATGATGATTTTGATGCATACTCCCTTGATGACTATACATCTCAGATGTCGTCGAACTACGAAGACATCAACGCTATTCAGGGATACGGGCATAATAACCCGTACTCGGAGACATATAACCTTGGTTGGCGCCAGCATCTAAACTTCTCCTGGTTTGGTAATTCGTAGAGACCACATCAAGATCCATGCTACCAGACCAGGCAGTACGGGAGTGCGTAAAGCATGTACCCTAGGTAGCAGTCATTCCCATCTCAACAGCAACAACCTCATTCTATATACCAGCCGCTGCAACAAGCTACTAGTCATCCTCTAAAGCGGGCCGACCTTGTGGAGGCATTAAAAGAGGAGCTGCAGGAATCAATGTAGAAGTCGACACAAGATAACTTACACTTATGAAGATGATGGCTGACCAGATACAGAGCATCCAGGACGCGCAGAACTAGCTGTTGCAGGAGCATAGGACTCAGGGAGCCTTACCCTCCCAACCTATCCCAAACCCATGATATGTGCAGAACCAAGGCGCCCCGCCTAGGTTTCAGGCACCACAGGGACAGGCGCATGCTATATTACAGGCGCATCCTGTACCACCTAGTTATGCTCAAGGCCAACCGCCTTTGTTGCAAAACCCCAATTACTCAACCCCTTCCGCCCCTCCACCACCTCAAGGACAGCATGCCGATGAGAAAGCTATTTCATTGAGGAGAGGGAAGAAGACATACGACCCACCAGTTAGGTAGGCAGGTCCTGATTTTTCACGCCCTTCACTGTAGGGTGGCTCGACTCCTTCTCAGGAGCCACCCACAATAGATAAGGGCAAGAGGCCAATTAACCCTGAGATTCCAATCCCTTTTCCCAAGGCTTTGACACAAAATGTAGCGGAGAAAAAGGATACGCAGAATTTTGAAGACCTGATGTCAATGTTCAAGGAAGTACATATTCAAGTCCCTCACCTCGAGGCCATTGATCACATTCCCGCTATCGCTAGGTTCTTGAAGGAGTACTATACCCCAAAGCGACAGCTGAGAATTAGGCGGCAAGCGGTACTGTCAAAGGTGGCTAGCGCCGTGATTCTAGCTGACTTACCGCCTAAGAAGAAAGACCTTGGTACCCTACTCATTTCCTACTTTTTGTAGGATTCTCCATTTGATCGGGCCCTTCTTGATATGGGTTCATCCATCAACCTGACTCTCACTGCAGTATATGATCGATTTTGATTTGGGGAGTTAAAACCCACCTCGGTTACTATTCATTTAGCTGATCGAACAGTGAAAATACCGAGGGGGGTGGTTGAGAACATGATCGTAAAAGTCCGCGGATTCTACTTTCCCGTAGACTTTTTCATTCTCGTTATGGAGGTTCCTCCTAATCTCCGTGATGCACCAATCATTTTAGGTCACCCATTTTTGGCAACAGCCCAAGCAAACATTGACTGTGCATCCAGGTGTATGGAGATCGCCTTAGGAGATGAATGACTTAGACTTGATATATTCAGGGCATCAAGAAACTTTGATTGTGATCACATCGAGGAGAATGGTGAAGACGAAGAACCAGCATACTGTGGTAACATTGGGCTCCTTTGTGACAACCCAATGTCTCATTCGTCTTCACCGTCAAGGTTTCTAGACCTTGATCCACACTGGACTGAGACCATCGAAATGCACATTTCTTCCCATGGATCCAATTGTCTGGGGTGTTCATCTGACCACAACACCCTTGACTCTGACTGTCCTGATCCGCACATCACCGAATCACCCTTACTAATACAGGAAGGCATGACTCCAACAAACGGGTTTCCTATTAATGCAGTCACGACTAACTATGTTCCAAGTGACAAATCAGCAGGAATCCCCATGGATTAGGATCATCAAATTTCCGCCACTGATTTTGCTTCTCCTACTCCCACCCGCAGCTTTGATACTGACCCAGCCATGATCGAACTGAAGGCCTTACTTGACTCACTCAAATATGTCTTTTTGGCCAAAAGTGAGACATACTCGATTATCATTTTTTTTAAAAAAGATGAGGAGTGCTATCGATGATGATAGCAGATCGGAAACAATTTATTCATGAAAGAAAACATGAAGTTACAAGGAGTCACACCACTCTCTAGTAAATCTCCAACACTCCCTTACAATACCCCCAACATTCAACACACCCCCATTAAACAAAATTTCCAAGCCCACCATACACCCCACACTACGCTCACCATTTTCACCTGCTCCCCTCCCTTCATCAGGATGGACTGCCACAAATTGTCCCACGTGGGTAGAGCAACTCCACATATGTCTCTCCATACACGATCCATCACCAAACATGAAGAAAAAAGGTGCATCCTGTCATCTGAGGGAAATGTACACAAGGGGCAGTTTTGGGGAGGCGACCCCATCCTTTTCGACCTCATTTCACCGGTGATAAGACCGTCCTGACGACAAAGCCAAAGGAACACTTTGATTTTTAAGGGTATCTTCAACGACCAAATCTTGATGCAATCCATCTCCTCCCTTGATTGATCAGCAACCAGTGAGGCCATCAACTTTTTGTATGCCTTGGTTGAGGGGAAAGGCCCATGTTTCCACCTACACCCATCTGCCCTGTCCACCGGTTGAAAAGCCAGCAAGTCTACCAACAGCCTCTCTTGTTCGGCCTACGTGCATCCGCCCTCACACAAACCAGCCCCTACAATATTCCACCTTCCAGCTGCAAAATTTCAGTAGTCAACAATGGGGATGTTGCTGTCTGGAGCTACAGCATACGCCCGTGGAAAGGCCTCGTTCAGTCTGGCCAGGTTCAACCACTGATCTATCCAGAACTTGAAATGACTTCCATCTCCCACAGCTGGGTCAAATTATGACCTGTTGGCCTGCATCACTTTCCAAACATAACATCAGAATGGAGAAGGATGACAAGGCTGGGTCACCCACAGCTGAACCTGCGAACTGCTGTGTGCCTTCATGACCAGCTGAGGCCAGACCTTCCCATCAACATTTGCCAGTTTAACTGCCCATTTCAGTAGAAGGGCATCGTTGAATTCCTTGAGAGATCAAATTCCCATCCCACCCTTGGAGCAAGGTCTGCATAGGTGCACTGGGTGCAAGAATTTTCCTTCCGCCTTCGCACCTTTCCAAAAGAACCATTTCCTCATGATATCTAACCTCTTCCAAACCGCCTTTAGAGATCTGAACATAAAGAAGGAAACAGGGATAGATGTGATAACCAAGTTGAGGAGAATCAATCTCCCTCCATTGGACAAAAATTTGCTACTCCAGCCCTCTAATTTAGTCGAGACTTTCTAAAACAATATTGCCCAATCACTCTTCTTTAGTTTACCTTCTCTTAGCGGCAGCCCCAAGTATCTAATTGGCAACGTAGCCAGTGGAGTATGCAAGATGGTTGAGATAGTATCCCTCTCTTGACCTGCCATACCAAAGCGACGACTTCTGTTGAACGTGTAACGAATCGCTACACTAACGTGTTTGGTTTTGGAAAACCTGTCGTTGTAGTTCAAAAGCGAAGAATTCGTGTTCAACAAATAAAATTTATACCGAAAAGAATTCTGGGTCGAACACAGGGAGGCTACGTTGATCTATATTCGCAATTATATTTTTTTAGGATTTTTGATAAGCAAGGCGATATAATTACAATGGAGCTATCAGACTAAAAGAAAGAGAGAGAGAATGAGAGAGAGAGAGAGAAAGAAAGAGAGAGAGAGAGAGAAAGAGAACAAGCATTCAATATTTCAATTGTTTATATAATCAAACTAAATAAAAGTTACACTAGAAAGCGAAAAATCAATTACACTATAAAGCAGGAAAATTCTACACTAGAAAAGCTGTAAATAAGAATGGGAGAGAGAAGTTATCCTCCTCGACGATTGCTTGGAGGACGAGCCGGACGGGACGATGCCTGGATGAAGGAGAACGAAGCAGGACGAAGGAGGACAAAGCAGAAGAACGGGAACGGAGCAGCACGCTGTCGCCGTCGCGGGATCCACTTCCGAAGGGGAACGAAAATTGGACTTTATCTCTCGAGAAGCATCCCGGGTGTGGGACAAGCTTCTCTTGAGCTTTGGAGGGGTAGAGAGGAGAAAGAAGGGATGAAAATTTTGTATGGAGGGGGTCTCCTTTTATAGTTGCAAGGAGTGGGGGCAAAATGGACATTACAACTTCAAAACAATAAATGAGGGGTCTTTAGTGACGGATAAATTCATCACTAAAGCCCCGACGTGGGCGTAGCTTCCGCGCCCACGTGCGCCGCTTCAGCTGCCCGCGCGCCGAACGCCATCGCATGCATGCTGAGTCTCAATCATCCGATCGTGAGATCGGACGGCTTAAAACGCATCTTCGGCCGCTACACTGCACGCCCGCCCGCGTGTGATCGCGCATCCACGCTGTGTGTCCAATCGCGCGTCGGCGCTATTGGGCACGCGCAGCCGTTGGATCGCAATCTGACACTCCACGCGCCGCTCGCTTGCGCCTGATTTGAGGCTCGCGGGACTCGATCCCGCGACCTCTGCTTCGCCCGCCGCTTCATCTCTGCTGCGCTACGCCGTCGAGAAGGTCGCGAGGATGATTTTAAAGCGCCACATCCACAGCCGTTGGATCGAGATCCAACAGTGGAGAGGGGGCGGGTGCGCGGTCTTCATGGAATGTAGGCGGCCGTTTGGGCGGCCGAGATGGCACCACGTGGCGCCATCTTGGCCGTCCATCTTCTGGAAGTTGTAGATGGTGCCACGGATGTCGGATTGACTCGATTTTTGTGTCGAGCTGCGATCGTCGATCCGAATTCATCCGTGTGGTCGGATTTGTCATCTGAAGTGCGGATTTTCACCATCCTAGACCTTGATCTTCTAGGGTTCCCCAGTCACTATCTGATGCTACGAATGCCTGATTAGGGCGATCTTGGAGTCGTTGAACTCCAATCGTTGCCCTGATCACATCCATACGATTGGATCTTTGATCCGAGGCCCCGATAAAATGTTTGCCCTATCCAAGCACATAAAAGGAGATAATTAACCTCCATTTTATTCAAACTACTCTAAATGCAAGATGATGCATGTTATGCAATATTTATATCATGAAATGCAATCCTATGCTTAAGAACATGCATAAATAGACATTTTAAGTAGTGTAAATGTGTTTACATCAACTTCGCTCCAGTAAGTCTAAGGCCCAAAATCTCTCCAAAAATGCTCACCAAAGTGGAGAGGGTCTCCGCCTCATCCCTTCCTCCAACAAAAAAGATCGTGTCATCGGTGTATTGCAAAATTGGTGCCAAAGCCCTAGAGTTGGAAATGTAATATCCCCTCACCAAACCCTCACTGGCCAACATACAAGTATATTGAGCTAGTGTGTCCACAACTAAGTTAAAGATAAGAGGAGCTAAAGTGCACCCTTGTCGCACTTCGCATCGTGGCTACAGCCAAACCCCGCATGGTCGCCCGTTAACCAATGGTGAGAAGGATGAAGTGATTATGCATCTTTTCATCCATTGGGTCCAAAGCGGAGGAAAGCCTCGTCACTTGAAGATCTCCCATAAGTCGGACCAAGTAACAGAGTCATATGCTCTACTAAAATCAACCTTCCACATATACACTTTGCTTTTCCTTCTGTGCCATCCAACCACCACCTCCTACGCCATAATGAAGGATTCTTGAAGCGACCTATTTGGGAGGAACGTCAACTGCACAGGACTGATCAACTCAGCTAGTACCCCTCTCAGCCGGTTTGCAAGCACTTTACTAATTATTAGGTAGATCGAATTCAAAAGTGCTATGAGTCTAAAATCCGACACCTTCTCAGCCCCACACATCTTTGGTAAAAGGAAAAGATATGACTTGTTCAATCGCTCCATGCCTGAATTTCCACATTGAAACCCTTGGATGACCTCCATAACATCCCCTTTACAACCGGCCAAAATTCTTTGTAAAAAACCACTTGAAACCCGTCAGGTCCTAGAGAACCTTCAACATTCAACCAAGCCATAGCGTCAATCACCTCCTATTCAGTAATGGAAGCAATCAAATTTTTGTTGCATAATCATCTATCCTTGGCATACTTGAAGCTGCCATCCTCCATTCTCCCCTCTCCGCTGCCCTAGTAGTTTCCTTAAAGTATCTAACTACCTCCCCACGAATGTCTTCAGAGGAGGTTAGAATATGACCGTCCTTCTTCAAGGAGGAGATGAGGTTCACCCTTCTCCTCGAGCTGGCTGCCATGTGGAAGAACTTCATATTCTCGTCACCCTCCTTCAGCCACAGCTACCCCGACTTCTCCCTCCAGTCCACCTCTCCCATCAAGTCCTTTGCTTGAACCACACCTTGCCATATCCTCCTCTATGCCAACTCCTCTTCAGCCAAGATCCCACTATCCTCTTTTTCATCCAGGTCCTGCAGTGCTACCAGAGCTTCAGTCCTCTGTTGACTTCTCACCACCTCAATGGTTTGCCTATATTCTTTCAGTACTAGCCATAGATCTTTCAGTTTCCTCGCCAGTCGATAGGTTGCTGAACCCTCCACCTGTTTTTGCTCCCTCCGCCGACTCACCATTTCTCTAAAGCCCACTTCCTTAAGCCAAGACCTTTTGAATTTAAAATAAGTACCTGTGATAGAATCCTCCCTGCTATCCCATAACAAGGGAGTATGATCTGAGAAGGGTCTAGGCATTCCTATCACAGCTGAGAGTTGGAATCTCACCAATAGGTCAGCATTTTTAAAGATCCTATCCAATTTTGAAACTAGCCCACTCCCATTCCTCCACGTAAACTCCACTCCAGCCGAGGGGTACTCATTCAAACCCAGCACAGAGACCACCAATTGGAACCCAAGGGAAGCTCGGTCAACTCTTCCATTACCTATATCATTCTCCGATAGCACACAATTGAAATCTCCTCCCATGAGCCACGGTAAACCCTCAATACTACCCGACATCTGCCGTAGTTCAGTCCACAAATTACTAAGATGATCTACACATGGGCCATAGATACTGGAGATGACTAAGTCCTGACCGTCCCTGACTTATTGAAATTTGCAAGACACCTGGAACTGACCCTTCCAAACCTCTTTCAGAACCAACCTAGATGTCTTCCACCACACAACCAGACCTCTAGATCTTCCCTGTGAATCCACAGCCCGGACATCAACTTGATCGCTCTGAAGAAGTGACTACCACAGAGAAGCTCCTCCATCCTCAATGTGAGTTTCCTGCAGTAGAGTGTAATCCACCTCCCACTCCCGAAGATATCGAGCTAGCAAAGTTCGCCGCACCCCGTCGTGCAACCCATGCACATTCCAAGTCATAATCCTCATCCCTTGGTTTCTTTAGCCCCCTGCTGTTCCCTAGCCCTTCTCTCTACACATAGAATGGATGCAATCCTCTCTTCTTTACATTGCTGACCACCGGCAGTTGTTCTTCCCCGAAGCTTATAAGGGGAACGCACAGCCTTACCCTTCGATGACGACCCCATATCATAACTCGAGCCCTCCGGGGTCATAAAAGAGAAAGGATATGAACTGTATGTTGTAGTGAATTGTGTAACCTCCTGCCCCTGCCGATATGGATTCACCACCACAAGTTCCCTACTAAATTCTGCCTCTTACACCATGGTGCTCGCAGTTGATGGTTGTACCACCCCCTTCATCTCCTCCTCCCACATCTCTGAAAAATGTAGCTCCTTCCTCTTCTTATGTTCTGGCCGATCTGATTTGACGGGCCTACAGCTGTTGTCAGCAGTGTGTGCTCTTTAGTCTCCACCCATTGTGCTTTTTGTTGCTCCTGCTGCTGTTCTTCAACACGAAGGCTAACCATCTTCAGCCAAAGGAGCCACGAGCTTCCCCCACACCTGAGTATAATTTTGTATGGAATTTGCCCCCCCCCCTCAGCACTGACACCTCTACCTTAACTGATCTCCTATCCCCTTGGCAGAGACACACCCTTGCATCCTCCGTAAAGGCTGCAAAGCCCACCATCACCCCCGCCACCACCTCTCCAGTTCGGAGATGCAGAGGGAGCCCCCAAATCTCCATGGTGCCCCTTCTATTCTCTGCCCTCTGCACAGGTCGATCCTGCAAGGCCCCATCGAAGGGGGACACCAGCCTCCATAAAACAATCATCTCCTCGAAGATTGTTGAGCGAAAGCGAAGACCTTCAACATCAATCATACCCAGGTCAAAAAGTACAAAGCAGGCACCACCCAGATGCGCCACCTTCCAGCCCTAAGATGACAAGGATAGGGATCTTACCAGATTTTGTATCCGCTCGTGGGAGAAGGAGCCAATCATGATCTCGCCGATCAGGGTGCCACTTATTGCCATCTCTGCCACCTTAACCTCCTCTGTATGAGGGACTTCAATATCGTACGCTTCCCTATGCTCACTGAAGGTGGAGGTGGCACTGCCCCCTTCACTTCTTGGCCCCTTTATTGTCCACCTTCTTACTGGTCTTTCTTCCCCACCCTCCTACACAAATCTTTCTAATGGCCCCGGCCTCCACATGCCAAACACAACTTAGGAGATCTGCAAATCGCCACCATGTGCCCCCTTCTTCTGCATCGGTAGCATACTACATCTGCATTCCCCCTCTCCATCTCCTCCAGGAGTTGCTGACCCCGAATGCAGCACGATTGTTGTCCCGGTCGGCCTCCATCCTCTCTCTTTGGTGCCACCTCCTAGACCTCCACACCCTCTAGCCATCGTCATCCTCCCTAACCCTAGCCGCCATCCTCCAGAACCCCCCATACCCGGTTATCATTAATGCTCATTTAACCCAAGAATAGGAACATCAATTGATTTCTGTATTACAAGACCATAGGGCTGCTATTGGGTGGAGTATTGCTGATCTTCGTGGGATTCGCCCCTCATATTGTACTCATCACATTTACATAGATGAGGGGGTGAAACCCTAGAGACAACCTCAAAGATAGATGAACCCGAATATGCTAGAGGTTGTTAAGAAGGAGATCATCAAATGACTGGATGCGGGCATTTTGTACCCGATCTTCAACTACCAATGGGTGAGTCCGATCCAAATTGTGCCCAAGAAAGCAACACTCATCGTAATAAAAAAAGATAAGGGTGAATCCATCCCAACCCGCACTGCAACATCATGGTGGGTTTGCATAGATTATAGGAAACTGAATACGGCTACCCAAAAGGATCACTTTCCTTTACCGTTCATTGATCAAAGTTTAGAACGGCTAGCCGGATGCTGTTTCTTTGCTTCTTGGATGGATACTCCAAGTATAATCAGGTAGCGATTAGCCCGGAAGATCAAGACATGACCACATTCATATGTCCCTTTGGAATATTTGCCTTCAAGCAAATGTCCTTCAGCTTCTGCAATGCACCAACGACATTTCAGCGTTGCATGATGGCCATCTTCTCTGACTTGATTGGGGACTATGAGGAAGCGTTCATGGATGACTTCTCCATTTTCGGAGATGATTTTCAATCTTGTCTTGATAACCTCACCAAGATCCCTAAGCGATATATTGAGGTAAACCTAGTACTATCCTGGGAGAAAAACCATTTCATGGTGAGGGATGGCATTGTACTAGGACATAGATCTTTGCAAATGGACTCGAGGTCGACCGAGCCAAATCTAAAGTTATATCACAATTACCTCCACCTAGCTCGGTCAAGTAGATAAGATCATTCTTGGGTCACGTCGACCTCTACCAGAGATTTATACATGATTTCTCGAAAATCACGCAGCCATTGACTAATCTCCTGGTAGCCGATGCCCCATTCGATTTAACACATCATGTCTCAATGCCTTCAAGACTTTGTTAAGTGTTGTTTCTTATTCCCCGATTCTCCAACCACCCGACTGGTCGCTCGCTTTCGAGATGATGTGAGATGCCCTGATTTCGTTGTCGGAGCTGTTTTAGGCCAACGTTGGGAGAAACAACCCTTCGTCAAATACTATGCTAGTTAGATGCTAAATGAGGCTTAGCATAATTATACTGTCACTAAAAAGGATCTACTAGTGGTAGTATTTGGGTTGGAGAAATTCCATTCATATTTACTGGGGTCCAAGGTGATAATTTTCACAGACTACTCCGCCCTTCAGCATTTGTTGGCAAAGAAGGATGCCAAACCCCTCCTTATCAGATGGATCCTTCTCTTACGAGAATTCGATGTTGAAATACATGACAAAGTTGGAGCACAAAATGTTGTGGCGGATCACTTATCCAGACTAGACCTAGTCCACATTCCATATTCCTTGCCTATTTCAGATCAATTCCCGGATGAATCTCTTTTGGCAATTCACTCTGTTGAGTTTCCCTGGTATGTGGATATCGCGAATTATCTTGTCGTAGACAAGATTTTCGCGAAATTATCCAAGGACCAGAAACTCAAATTCGTATCTGAGGCCAAATTTTATTTTTGGGATGACCCTTTGCTCTTTCGCATTGGAGCAGATTATATTATTAGGTGATGTGTCCCAGATTCTGAAATCTCTAGTGTGTTATCTTTCTACCACGGCGATGCTTGTGGTGGGCACTTCTCAGGTCGAAAATTGTTGCAATGATTTTACAGTTGGGATTTTTCTGGCCAACCATCTTCAGAGATGCACATGATATGCCACACGCTACAAGCAATGCTAGTCGGTCGATTCTATGACCAAGAGAGACATGATGCCTCTCCAACCTATCTTGGTCTTAAAAGTGTTCAACATGTGGGGCATTGATTTCATAGGCCCTTTCTCGAATTTTCATGGCTTCGAGTACGTACTCCTCGCTATTGATTATGTCTCGAAGTGGGTCGAAGCCATCCCGACGAGACATGTTGATCATAAGACCGTCATTTCTTTCGTATGGGAATACATTTTTGCGAGATTCGATGTGCCCCACACTCTAATCAGCGACGAGGGAAGCCACTTCATCCATGCCTACTTTAGGTCATTACTAAAGAAATACGAGGTACATCACCATATAGCCACCCTGTATCATCTATAGACCAATAGGCAAGCTAAGGTATCTAACCGTCAAATCAAGTTGACTCTCTAGAAGATGGTTAGACCAAATAGGAAGGACTGGTCTGGCAAATTAACCGATGCACTTTGGGCATATTGGACCGCCTACAAGGCTCTGCTCGGAATGTCACCATATCGTATGGTGTATGGTAAGGCCTGTCACCTTCCTATTGAGTTGAAGCACCGTGCTTTTTGGGCAGTACGAAAGTGTAATCTTAACCTCGATGCGGGAGGTTATGAAAGGAAGCTCCAGCTCAACGAATTAGAAGAGA
The DNA here is from genome assembly GCA_037157565.1 of Thalassia testudinum. Taxonomy (NCBI): domain Eukaryota; kingdom Viridiplantae; phylum Streptophyta; class Magnoliopsida; order Alismatales; family Hydrocharitaceae; genus Thalassia; species Thalassia testudinum. The sequence goes on from JAZHRO010000077.1 coordinate 83,796,573, forward strand.
TCCAGTGGGAGGCCTATGAGAACGCATCGATATACAAAGATAAGACCAAGGCCTTTCACGACCACTACATCAGGAGCAAGGAGTTCACACCCAACCAATAAGTCTGGTTATTCGTTTCACGCCTAAAATTCTTTATGGGAAGCTCAAGTCCAAGTGGACTGGCCCGTATAACATGATTCACCCATATTCTAATGGGGTGATCCAAATCATGGACCCAAAATCTGGGCATGTTTCTATGGTAAATGGCCAATGCCTCAAGTCATTTATGGCCCAGGAACCTCCTCCTACTGACGAAATCATTCCTTTTATTGAGGACGTATGATTGAGTTTTCGCCTAACTGAAGGCATTAAACTCAGCATTTATAAATAATATTTGATACCTTTCTATACATAGCATATTTTCGTTTAGCATATTTTTCTGCATATCATCAGGTTGGTCGGTGCTGAATGAAAATTTAGGAGCAATTCCAGGTGATTTCTACCCACTTACTCCCTATCGTAATTTATTTCTTTTATATTCATGCATGAGGACATGCAAGAACTTAGGCATGGGGGGGTAGATACATCAAACTAAAAATTTTCATGCCAACATTTAGGAAAACCTCAAGAGCAGCATGTTAAATGTACTTTAGGGTCCTAAATTTAAGAACAACCGACTCCACCGCCAATGCCTGCATTGGAACTAGAAATCGTTCACAACAGCCACTTCTGACTCGTTCGCTCACTTTATTGTTCTGAATTAAGGACTAAGCTGAATGTAACCCAATAAGGGAACAACATTAAAGTACAAATTAAAAGAGGTTACTTGTATATAGCATATATACATATTGCATGCATGAATAAGATTTTTATCAAAAGAATGCATTAGGGATTTTATCCTCTAGTTGATTGCTAAAATCTAAAATCCAATACAATTTTCACAGTCACACGTAGATTTTACAATGGATTCATTGCAAAGACTGATAGATGTCTTTAGTTTGTCTAGAAGAAGCAATGCTTCTTTTCCTAAACCCCTAGACAGTGTTTTGGGAGTCAGGCAAATGTTCTTCTAAAAATCTACCACAAATGTGAGATGAGAGTAGAGTATTACTGGTGCTCTAAGATTAGTGCAAGGAATCTGGAATTCTGGATAATTGAGTGGTGATACTCAGAGATAGGCATAGTCTCGCTCTCGATTCCCGCATATAAATTTTGTGTGAATTTTTGAGAGACACCAAATAAGGCAAATACGTAGAAATCGAGTTCTAATAAAACTAGGACTAAGGTGGATGGTTACGGCCATTCTTTATGGAATCCTCGGCTGAAGGAGGGTATTAGTGTCAAGGTCAGGAATACGCTATCCTATCTATCTCTTCCTGGTGCCGAGAGTAGGCACTTCCACCAAATAAGCCACCCAATATCTCTTGAACACCACCAATCCCTAATAATGCCTCTTGAATAAAAGTCATGTATGTCATGTGCTGTATTGAGTTGTGTGAAAAAATGATTAGAAAAAAAAGAGAAAAAAGAGAAAGAAAAAAAAACAAAATATATATAAAAAAAGAGAAAGGAAAAAATTAGAAAAAAAAAGAAAAAGCAGAAAAAAAGTGATGAGTTTTTGAGTGCCTTAGTATTTATTTCCATTACATTGAGGCAGCATTACCCACCACAGTTGTGACCCACCAAATATAGCCTTAACCTACCTTTTTTGTATTCCTAATCACCCGAATACTAGCTGAGGAATTCCAACTTAGTGTTAAGGTTATTGAAACTCTATTAAAGTGTTAATGCCATGTGAGACCACTAAATATAAATTCTATGCATAAATCGGGTGAGATTGTGAGCTCAAAAAGAAAAAGAAAAGAAAAAAGAAGAGAGATTGAATACAAAGGTACCAAAGAGAGCATAGTTTTTCTCGCTTTTCTCTAAGTTGATTCACTTAATAATTTAGGAATCTAGATTCTGTAGTACTAATCTCTATGTAACACCAGATGAGAGTGAGCCACCAAATACATACCCATTTGCCTTAAACATTCTCTACCCAAGCTTAAAGTCAAGGTGCAATTCATAGAATATCTTAGATACCTCGAGGGAAGAAGTTTTCCTATCCTACTAGAATATTACTAGGGGTCAAGTATAGGCTTTGGAGGTAAATCAGGTTTTTCACTCGAATCAGATGCAAAAGCTACATAGCTACACTTACATAATTGTCTAGATTTCTAGATTTTAGGATGAAAATGAAAAGGAAAGAATCTCTAGTCATACAATTGATAATAATCAATCCTTTAGGGACCCAGCTGTAGATAACTTAGTCTTGCATTTGCTAGGGCTCGCAAGATTTAGGCATGGGGGTATGATTGTGCAGCGATCATAGTTCTTAAATGACCTAAATTAAGTTAGAACCTAGCTTAACTTAGTGTAATCCATGCAATCATGAGAATACTTTGTGATGAGAACCTCATCATGAGCCATAAGTAGCTCAGTTTGACCTAATACAAAGGATAAAAGCTCCTACATAACTCAAGGAAAGGCTTAACTCAAAGAATTCTGAGTTTAAGGAGAAAACAAGTCATAAGGGGTAAAAATGCAATTTTACCAGTATAATCTGCATACAGGGTAATTCAGGACCCAAACATAGGTCAAAGCAACTTAATAAGAATAAAAGTGGGATGAGATGATCTAGCAAGGGCTACAACAATTCCAAGGAACTAAATGATAATCTGTAACCCTAAAACAACCCACTTCAATTCACGAGGTTCGAGGCAAAGTAAAAATAGAATAAACCCTCTAAAATTCATAGAAAAATAATCTCTAGGGTTTAGAACCTTCAATTTGGCCTTCAGAACCCATTTTGACCTACATTGAGAACCATGCCCAATTAATAACTTAATTTGGGTTTTCGCATAAATTGACCGGTCAAATAAGGTTTAATATAGAAATGAAATTCACCATCAGATTCCTTAGGTCCTAATTAATCATGTATAAAAACTTGAGCCTAAGAAGAAACCTCCTTGACCGACTTTACACTTTGGTCCTCATATATTTACTTTTTGGTCCTCAACTTTTGAACCCTCGCATTTTGGCCCCTAACTCTCCTTCGTTCTTTGCGTTCAGGTCCCCCCTACAAAACCTGCCAGCACCATGCTCCGGCGACCTTGCGCGGAGCATGGCGCCGCGCAGGGTGAGGGGGAGAGCCTGGCAAGTAAACCGGGGGTGCCCTGCGTCGTCAGCCGTCGCAGGGACACCCCCCTGGTCGCTGTAGTCCACCATACCGGCCGTGCGAACGCACGGACGGTATGGGTTTTCGTCTCCGGCCATCCTCCGGCGAGGGAGACACGTCGTCTCCCTCCGCCTTCCTCCCTGTTTTGATCCCTATAAATACCCCCTGTCGCTCCACCGACCTCGGCAGCTCGGATCTGACGGAGAAAACCCCCAACTTTCCTCTCTTCTCACTTCGGCAGACGCTCACCAGCTCCGGCGGTTCTTCCCCCTCCTCCTCTTCACTCTGCCGCAATACCAGCAGCAGAGACTTCCTCCCCTGCTCTTCCCGCGCCACGCCGCACCCAGCTAGCGCCTCTCCGGCTCTCTGCTCGCCGCCGCCCCTTTCCCTGGGCATCTTCTTCTCCGACGACAGTCGATACGACTGTCGCCCTGCTGCTCCCCCTTCGTCCCTGCAAGTAAGTTAGAACTACTTCCCTTCCTCTCCTCTTTCTTTCCCCAGTTTCAATTGGTTCAATTAAGCCCTCGACCGACCCTGACCATCGTCACCCCCTTCGTCTCCGGCCACCCTCCGGTGAGATGCTCCCATCGCTCCACAGCCTCACGCGCCTCGCCGACCCTCACCGAACCTCCGCCTCATCACACTGAGCACCCCCCACCCCTCCACTGCCACTCCACACCTCCGTAACGCTCCCCCAAACAAACCCATTTCTCCGGTTGCAGTCCAACCTAGGGCTGCCGCCAGACACCACCTTACGGCTTGCTGCACAGCTCCACACCTTCGCCGTGCCACGGCGAAGGCTCCCCAGTAGTTTGATCAGGCCGAGAGGCCATATTCGTGTCCGACAGGTTCTGAGGCTCGACCGCCATTAACGCCACATTGAAGCAGCTTCTCCCGCGCTCCAGGCTTGAGGACTCCAGGTCTCCAGCTGCTGCGGATTACGGAGACTCCTGCGAAGGCAGCCAGCTAGCAACCGACGCAAATCCAAGCTGCAGCTGCAGAAGCAAAGCCGCGGTCTTCCAGCAGGCGCACGCGAGGAGAGGCCTCCGTTTAGTCCCACATCGGTAAGCCTCACAACTCTTTCACCGTTTAAATTGATTTTGTGAATAAGCCTTACTGCCACAGCACACGGGGTGAGGTCCCCTTCACCCGCCCGGTTACCCGGTCTCGTCCGCGCTCACGCCCCGCGGACCTGACCCGACCCGACTTAGACTGACCTGCACTCCTCGCCCACCACGCACGCCGGTGGGCCTGGACCCGGGCGCGACCCGTACCCGACTACCCGGCAGCTCTGGGAGAGCTTTCCCAAGAGTGGCTTCTGAGAGAGAGAGAAGCGGGGGGGAGGGTAGAGTAGGTTTTGTCCTCTGATGTAAACTCTGAAGTGTGCAGGCACAGGTAAAGAAGAAGGACCGTGGAAGAAGAAGGAAGCTGAGGGAGACACTGTAGCAACAAGCAGTTTAAGTCGTCTGATTGGAAAATCAGACGACGTCCTGAAGGGAAAAGAAGAAAGAAGGAGGGACGACGTCCTGACTGGAAAAAGAAAAGAAGAAAGAAGGAGATCTGAAGAACAGCAGAAGAAGGCGAGGCAGAGGAGAACACAAAAGAACAAGGGAAGAACTGAAAGAAGAAGAAAAAGAGAAGAAGATCTGAAGAAAGGAAAAGAAGAAGAGCAGGACCGCTCTGCAGAAGAAAAAGGTAGAGCAGGAACAACTGAAAGAAGAAGAAGAACATCACCACTGCAGATAAAGAAGAAGATAACAGAAGATCTGAGACGAGGAGAAGCAAAGAGAAAAGAAGAAAAGACAACAAATTCTTTCTCTCTTTCTTTATTTTTGTAAAAGAAACTTGTACCCCTAGAATACAACTTGCTCCCTGAGTTCGACCTCGGGAACTCTTTTATTTTTTGAGTAAAAAATTTATATATTTGAAATGTTGGTAATAACTGGCTATACTACAACGCTATAACAATAAAACCCGGTTGTCACAACGTTTCATTTTGGCGCCGTTGCCGGCGAGCAACGGCTATTCTAGAGGTAAACATTCCTGTGTCTTTTTAATTTCTGATAATCTCCTCTCTTTTGTGCAGAAAACTACAGGAAATCAAGAAGACAAGCAACCGCGCGACAACCACTCCGAGGACAGGTAAATTTTTCCTCTCGCTATTAACCCCTAAACTCTAAAGAGGAAGAAAAGAAAAGAACAAGCAATATAGGGCTAACCTGTCTTCCATACTTAGTAACCATAAAGAGTTGCATGTTTTCAACTCATTAGTCCTGCACACTATTAAGGGTATTTAAGGGCTAACACATTCTTGCTTGAGCCATAATTACCCAACAGAGAACTAACTGGACCAAGTAGAGCCAACATAAGATTCAACATTAGGGTTTTAGAGACACACTACTTAAATCAAGAATGGAGAAAATCCAAAAGAAGTGTGCCTAAACCATTGATTGAAAATACCTATTCAAAAGAAAACCTAAAACAATTGGCTCTCTAAACACTTGAACCCTAAAAGACAAGACCTAAAAGCTCTCAAAGAAAAACAAGAGGTAAAGTTGACCCCTTGGGTCAACCAACCTTAAATTAGGTCACTCTTTGCACTTAAAAGACTAAAGTTCAAGTGAAACCTTAAGCACCCTGATCTTAAAATTGGTAGACTTAAGAGGTCAAGATCCCCATTCTGGTCTACCTGGAACTGCAGTGACAAGAGAGGTCGGGTGGGGGAAACCCTGTAACCCGTGGGGACGCTCTACCGTGTAGGGGTCTTTGCGGGACTCTCCCTCTCTGGCTGCCCAGGTAATTCTCAGGTGGACGATCTTTCTGATCAAGGGGTCCATCTGCCCCGCACCTCTATAGTCACCCAACACATTTTTGGGTGTCTTGATTGGGTCCAGCACCTTCTAAACTTACCTCTTCCAACAGTGCATGTACGGAAGAAGGTCCCTAAGACCACCCTTAAGACCTCCTTTAGAAATTCGCTCTCATCAAGGCCAAGCCTCGACGCCCGTGTTTGTGCAGCAACACCCTCACATTATTCTCTCTTCTGATTCAGAACCAAGTTCTTCTTCTTCCCCCATCATGGCTCAGCCAGTTGAGGAAGAAAATAATCTGGAACACCAGCTCCAGCGACTCAATGACCTCTTCCAAAACTTCGTGCACCCACCACAGCGTCCTATGATGCGGGACCACTACAATCCTGCTGCGGTGGCCATTGAGCCTCGAGTCAGAATCCCGACTGGAGGACCTGATTCCGAATTAAAGCCCAACATGATTCATGCTATACCTAAATTCCATGGGCTTAATTCTGAAGATCCCTTCCAGTACATCAAACAGCTAAAGCATCTGGCCCACACTTTTGGATCAGATGCGCAAAATCGGGATATTCTTCTCATGAAGATGTTCTCCTTTTCTCTTATGGACAAGGCCGCCCATTGGTATCAAACTCAGACCCGGCCGATCAACACCTGGGAAGAACTTCAATCCGAGTTTTTGAAAAAGTTTTTTCCCGTTGGTCGGACCAACGCCTTGCGCCATCAGATTACACACTTCACTCAACAATCAGGAGAACCTCTCCATGAGGCATGGGATCGTTTTCAGGATCTCATGAGAAAATGCCCCCATCACGGAGTTCCTAAATGGGAACAAGTCCAATCTTTTTACCAGGGACTCCGTGAGGACATCCGCCTTTTCGTCAATGCAACTTGCGGAGGAAACATCATGGGTCAACATGAAGACACCGTATGGGAGATTCTCGAAAACATGTGCGAGAACTCCATCAACAATGACTCCATGGGATTATTCGACAGGACGAATACCCGCGCAGCGACGAATCTTAAGGGAGCACATGAGACGCAGGGCCTGTCCGCATCAGTCGACCTGGAATTAATGGCCAGTCGATTGGACAAGGTCTCAATCATTGAAAAGAAGGTGGATGAGCTGACTCAGCACTTGCAGCGAGCCACCTCCGCGCGTAACTCCTTTGCACAACCTCCTTCCACACAGGAGACTGTGCAAAACATCCTCCACCGATCTTCCCCTGGGATGGATCCATATCCATCCCCATCTGATTCTTGGATTGGAGGATCATCCGATCCTTTCTACACCAGCCGGGGGAACTCCATTCCCCCTTTCCCTGATTCTCAGGAGGTTCCTCAGACCTGCGAGGACCTCAACGCCATCCAGAACGACCCATTCTCCAACACTTACAACCCTGGATGGCGAAACCATCCCAATTTTCAGTGGGCGGCAAATTCCCAAACCCAAAGACCACCTTTTCAGTCCCGCCCACAGCCCTCTCGTCATTACCAGCCGCCTCAGCCTCGGCCCAACCCTACTTATCTATCAGGGCCAAATCAGGATCAAATGTCCCTAATCCTTCAGACTCTGGCTGACATTCAAAAAATGAATGCGGCTATTCAAAAACAGCACAAGGACGAGCTTACAGAAGTTAAAACTCAACTGGCCCAGTTGGCAAATTCTCGCCAGCCAGTTACACTCCCTTCCCAACCTCTTCCTAACCCAAATAACGTGCCAACCCAGAAGCGCGTTATGAATCCAAATTTAGGCCACGCTCAATGGATTTATCAGGCCCCTACTGCTCCATCTCCAGACGAGATGGAAGCCTCAACTTCTTGTGCGGGATTTCAGCAGCAGCCACCCCTCTTACCAAACCCAAACCAAAATCAGGCCAGATTAAATTCTGTAACAACACGTAGTGGTAAAACAACTCAAGACCCGCATCATCCAAACCACTCCAAGCCTGATAACCATGACCCTAGGATAGTTATCCAAGATACCGCTGTTCCGGATCCACAACCTGAACCTATCCTAGAAGAACCAACCAAGATCCCGTTTCCCGAGCCCTTGACCAAGGGAAAGAAGACCACCAAACCCGGGGCCCCTGAGGAGGACCTGGTCAAGCTCTTTGAGCAGGTCCACATAAACATCCCCTTGATCGATGCAATCCGGCACGTACCAGCTTACGCACGATTTCTAAAGAATATATGTACACCCCAGCGTAAGCCGCGAACCAAGGGAGGGAGCCCAATTGTTCTGTCAGAGCAAGCCAGCTCTGTAATCCTTAGTAGACTCCCACCCAAGGCAAAAGATCCTGGGACTCCCCTGATTTCCTGTAAGATAGGTGGTACCCAATTTGATAGAGCATTGTTAGACTTGGGTGCATCCATAAACCTGATACCCACATCCTTACTTGACCATCTAGAAGAATCTGAGCTAAAACCAACCGAGGTGACATTACAATTAGCAGATCAATCTATAAAGTCACCAAAAGGGATTCTCGAGGATGTTATCGTAAGAGTGCGGGATTTCTATTTTCCAGTGGACTTTATAGTCTTAGATATGGATGCACCTGAGAACCCTAGGGATACACCAATCATTCTAGGGAGACCTTTCTTGGCTACTGCTAGAGCCAACATCAGCTGTGAGGAGGGCCAAATAGAGCTTAAGTTTGGAGATCAAACACTGAAAATTGGTATATTTAAGGCCCAACAAGGAATTAATTACGGCGTCATCGAACAAATTTGTGACATCAAGACTTTGGTTGATGAATCACACCTCCTGAATGACTCGATTATGCCTCATCAACCACAGAAGGATCTTGACCCGCAAACAGAGGAGTCGAATCCAGATATGAACAACCCAGTAACTCCCACCCTTGAACCTCACATCTATACTGAACCACCCGCTGCTGCTGAAAACCCCATCCTCGAACTGAAACCCCTTCCTACTCACTTGAAATACGTCTTTTTGGGTTCTAATCAGACCCTTCCTGTGATTATCAATTCCAACCTCAGTCCTGAACAGGAATCCCGTCTGATTATTGTCCTCCAGCAACATCGCAGAGCCATCGGATGGACTCTCGATGATTTGACTGGAATAAGTCCCTCTTATTGTACTCATCATATCTATTCAGAAGAGGGCACACGACCTTCTCGTGAAATGCAGAGACGCTTAAACCCCAATCTGCAGGAGGTCGTGAAAAAGGAGATCATCAAGTGGTTAGATGCCGGAATCATCTACCCGATCTCCGATAGTCGTTGGGTGAGCCCAATTCAGGTCGTGCCCAAGAAGGCAGGACTCACCACTATAACGACTGAGACCGGAGAAATCATTCCTACCCGATTAGCCAACTCGTGGAGAGTCTGTATAGATTACCGCCGACTCAATTCCTCCACGAAGAAGGATCATTTCCCACTACCCTTCATTGATCAAATTCTCGAAAAACTTGCGGGAAATAGGTTCTTCTGCTTTCTTGACGGGTACTCCGGTTATAACCAGGTGGCAATCCATCCTGAGGACCAAGAAAAGACCACGTTCACCTGCCCCTTCGGAACATACGCTTTCCGAAGGATGCCTTTCGGTCTTTGCAATGCACCCGCTACTTTTCAGCGATGCATGCTTGCCATATTCTCAGATATGGTAGGTGATTATCTGGAAGTCTTCATGGATGACTTTTCAGTTTTCGGAGCATCATTCGACGATTGCCTCCAACACTTGGTCCAGATACTCAGGCGGTGCATCGATGTGAATTTGGTTCTTTCTTGGGAAAAGAGCCATTTCATGGTGCCTGAGGGAATTGTCCTGGGACACTCAATTTCGGAGAAAGGTATCCAAGTGGATCGAGCTAAGGTTAATCTGATTTCTCACCTTCCTATGCCTAGCTCGATCAGGGACATCCGATCCTTTTTAGGGCATGTAGGTTTTTATCGACGATTTATCCCTGATTTTTCAAAAATCGCGCGCCCCCTGACCACTCTTCTCTCCAAGGATGTTCCCTTCGAAATTTCCAAGGAATGCACTCAAGCATTTGAAATCCTACGTGACCGAGTCACCCAAGCCCCGATCCTACAGTCCCCTGATTGGTCTCAACCCTTTGAGATCATGTGTGATGCATCCGACTTCGCTGTAGGGGCGGTTTTGGGACAGAAAATTGACAAGAAACCTGTGGTCATTTACTACGCCAGCAAAACACTCGATGAGGCTCAGCGTAACTATACGGTTACTGAGAAAGAGCTGCTAGCTGTAGTATTTGCCCTAGAAAAGTTCAGATCGTACCTTCTGGGTTCCCGTGTCATCATATACTCGGATCACACAGCTGTGAGGCATCTCCTTGCAAAGAAGGACGCGAAACCTCGATTAATCCGATGGATCTTGCTGTTGCAAGAATTTGACCTTGAGATTCGCGACAAAGCGGGAAAGCAAAACGTGGTAGCTGATCACTTGTCCCGTCTTCCTTCTGAAATAATTGACCCTTCCGGACCCATCACTGAGCATTTTCCCGATGAGCACCTGCTGACTATTGGTACTAGCCTTCCATGGTTTGCTAATGTAGTAAATTACTTGGCATCTCATCAGATCCCGTCCGATTGGCCGAAGGCCAAGAAAGACAAATTACGCTCCGATGCCAAGTATTACATTTGGGAAGACCCGTACCTCTTCCGCATAGGTGCCGATCAGATCATCCGGAGATGTGTCCCGGAAGGGGAATTCAACAATATCCTCTCTTTCTGCCATGACCAGGCATGCGGTGGCCATTTCGCCGGGCATAAAACCGAATCAAAAGTCCTCCAGTGCGGCTTTTACTGGCCCACACTGTTCAAAGACGCATACAATCACTGCAAGGCATGCAGTCGTTGCCAGACTTTGGGCAACATGAGCCATCGCGACATGATGCCTATGCAACCGATTCTAGTATGCGAAATCTTTGATGTTTGGGGGATTGATTTTATGGGCCCCTTTCCTGTTTCGGATGGTTTCGAATACATTCTGTTGGCTGTGGACTACGTGTCCAAATGGATCGAAGCCATACCGACCCGAACCTGTGATCACAAAATCGTTCTCAAATTCATTCATCAACACATTTTCTCAAGGTTCGGGATTCCTCGTGCAATAATCTCTGATGGGGGGACCCATTTCACAAATGCTCAGTTTAGGTCACAGATGACCAAATACGGGGTGTCTCACCGAATCTCTACTCCTTACCACCCCCAAACTAATGGTCTAGCTGAGCTGTCTAATCGGGAGATCAAGAAAATCCTGCAAGTCACTGTTCGACCTGACAGGAAGGACTGGTCGTCCCGACTTCCGGAAGCATTGTGGGCCTATAGGACCGCCCACAAGACCCAATTGGGCATGTCTCCCTTTAGACTGGTGTACGGAAAGGCATGCCACCTTCCCGTAGAACTGGAGCATAAAGCCTATTGGGCAGTACGGAACTGTAATCTAGATCTTTCCAAGGCTGGGACCCACAGAAAACTCCAAATCAGCGAGATCGATGAATTACGCCTAGACGCGTACGGGAACTCGCAAATCTACAAGGAGTGGGTTAAAGCCTTCCACGACAAACACATCTCGAGAAAGATCTTTCATCCTGGTCAAAAGGTCCTACTCTTTGATGCCCGACTAAAACTCTTCCCAAGAAAACTGAGATCCAAGTGGGTCGGACCATATTTGGTCCGACAGGTTTTTGGAAATGGAGCAATCGAAATCAGTCCACTCAGCCACGATTCTGAACCTTTCATCGTGAACGGTCAGAGACTCAAGCCGTTCATTGATGTAAATTCTACTGATTTGGCTAAGGCATCTTATATCCTCCTTTCCCCTTGAGCTTATTGCGCCCAGCCGATGGCGTAAAACTCAGTGCTTAACGGGAGGCAGCCCGTCATTCTCTTTGAAAACCTGAAACTTGTTCTGACACCTTTTTGCACTCAAAGTTCACCCTTGTAGACAGCCGACCCCAACTCAGATGCTTGCATCTGGGATTTGAAATCGTCCGCAAAAATTCAACCCGACCCATCCACTCATCCAAATTTCTGTCTTAAGGAATGAACTAAGTTAACTAAAAACCCCCTAGGTTACAATGAGGACATTGCAAATCTTAGGCATGGGGGGGGTATGAAAGTGCAAAACTTGTAAGAAAAGGTTTCAAACAAAAAAAAAAAAATTCACATATGCCAAAAACACCATAAAAATTAAAAATTTTTTCAAAAAAGAATAACAGGAAAAGAGGAGAAGGAAATTTTGTGAAGGAGAAGGAGAAAAGAAACAAAATGAAAAAGGAGCATAAAATTATGAGAAAAGGTGATAGTCATTAGTAAGGAACTAAGGAATTAACCTAAGTTCTAGACCTCATTCAAGAAAATAACTGAAAAGTGCACAATGAGATTAGTAAGAATGCAAACCTTAGGCATTCTTGAATAGACTCTTAGTACCCATTAAGATCTGGACACTCCTCAAGAGGTTGAGGAAAATGAAAAGCTGAAGTATTAGGTCTAAGGCTTAGGGAGTATTTGGCCTCGTTCACTAATTTTTGGTTTACGGGACTCAGTAACCTAAGCACCCTAACCTCACACACAGCCTGGTTCAGTAAGCGTAAAAATCAGAATCACGCAGAAGCGTCGCAAAATTCTGAAAAGAACACTTAGAATAGGAGCGGCCGATCAACACAAGTTGATTTGGACGAGTTCCCAGCGCGGAGAGGCGGGAAATCCCCTCGAAGATGCGTAACAAAATATCATCTCCTCGGTGCTTGTCTCTTAGGATATTTACATATCCTACTGGGGGCATGTAAGCACTCTGCTGGTTCAGATTCCATGGATGAAATTATCTCGAAGTGTCAATTGCCAGGGTCTGGATTCGGCCACGGAACACCATGGATGGGATTATCTCGAAATCTCAATAGCCAGGGTTCCGGGGGTTGCCATGGGCGGTGTTATCTCGAAGCATCGATCGCCAGGAACCCTTGAGGATTGATGATGGGAGCAAGGAATCTGATACAGACCGTGTCGAAAAGCCAATCCTAGGCTAGAACTAAAAAGAAAAAGAGAGAGAAAACTCTCCAAACAGAAAAACTTTCTATCTCTCTCTTACAAAACGCACTGCGAACTGAGCCAGGGCTAAAATCATTTCAAGCACGGGTGCTTTAACCACAAAGTCCAATAAACCTTAGGTTAGTTCTTGTGGACCTTAAAAACCTTTGCTAAAGACTGAGGCTAAGGCTAGACAGATTTGGATCTTGATTGATACTAGAGTACCTTTTAGGCCTATGGTCAGCATTCTAACCTAATCTATGCTCAAATAAAAAAGGGCACTTATCTAAAACTATTAAAAACTTCATGGTCTAGAACAAGGGTTGAAACCTTAAGTTTTTGCTAAGGGACTAGCAAAAGCTAGGCATGGGGGTATGATGAGAACCTCATCATGAGCCATAAGTAGCTCAGTTTGACCTAATACAAAGGATAAAAGCTCCTACATAACTCAAGGAAAGGCTTAACTCAAAGAATTCTGAGTTTAAGGAGAAAATAAGTCATAAGGGGTAAAAATGCAATTTTACCAGTATAATCTGCATACAGGGTAATTCAGGACCCAAACATAGGTCAAAGCAACTTAATAAGAATAAAAGTAGGATGAGATGATCTAGCAAGGGCTACAGCAATTCCAAGGAACTAAATGATAATCTGTAACCCTAAAACAACCCACTTCAATTCACGAGGTTTGAGGTAAAGTAAAAATAGAATAAACCCTCTAAAATTCATAGAAAAATAATCTCTAGGGTTTAGAACCTTCAATTTGGCCTTCAGAACCCATTTTGACCTACATTGAGAACCATGCCCAATTAATAACTTAATTTGGGTTTTCGCATAAATTGACCGGTCAAACAAGGTTTAATATAGAAATGAAATTCACCATCAGATTCCTTAGGTCCTAATTAATCATGTATAAAAACTTGAGCCTAAGAAGAAACCTCCTTGACCGACTTTACACTTTGGTCCTCATATATTTACTTTTTGGTGCTCAACTTTTGAACCCTCGCATTTTGGCCCCTAACTCTCCTTCGTTCTTTGCGTTCAGGTCCCCCCTACAAAACCTGCCAGCACCATGCTCCGGCGACCTTGCGCGGAGCATGGCGCCGCGCAGGGTGAGGGGGAGAGCCTGGCAAGTAAACCGGGGGTGCCCTGCGTCGTCAGCCGTCGCAGGGACACCCCCCTGGTCGCTGTAGCCCACCATACCGGCCGTGCGAACTCACGGACGGTATGGGTTTTCGTCTCCGGCCATCCTCCGACGAGGGAGACTCGTCGTCTCCCTCCGCCTTCCTCCCTGTTTTGATCCCTATAAATACCCCCCGTCGCTCCACCGACCTCGGCAGCTCGGATCTGACGGAGAAAACCCCCAACTTTCCTCTCTTCTCACTCCGGCAGACGCTCACCAGCTCCAGCGGTTCTTCCCCCTCCTCCTCTTCGCTCTGCCGCAATACCAGCAGCAGAGACTTCCTCCCCTGCTCTTCCCGCGCCACGCTGCACCCAGCTGGCGCCTCTCCGGCTCTCTGCTCGCTGCTGCCCCTTTCCCAGGGCATCTTCTTCTCCGGCAACAGTCGATACGACTGTCGCCCTGCTGCTCCCCCTTCGTCCCTGCAAGTAAGTTAGAACTACTTCCCTTCCTCTCCTCTTTCTTTCCCCGATTTCAATTGGTTCAATTAAGCCCTCAACCGACCCTGACCATCGTCACCCCCTTCGTCTCCGGCCACCCTCCGGCGAGATGCTCCCATCGCTCCACAGCCTCACACGCCTCGCCGACCCTCACCGAACCTCCGCCTCATCACACTGAGCACCCCACACCCCTCCACTGCCACTCCACACCTTCGTAACGCTCCCCCAAACAAACCCATTTCTCCGGTTGCAGTCCAACCTAGGGCTGCCGCCAGACACCACCTTGCGGCTTGCCGCACAGCTCCACACCTTCGCCGTGCCACGGCGAAGGCTCCCCAGTAGTTTGATCAGGCCGAGAGGCCATATTCGTGTCTGACAGGTTCTGAGGCTCGACCGCCATTAACGCCACATTGAAGCAGCTTCTCCCGCGCTCCAGGCTTGAGGACTCCAGGTCTCCAGCTGCTGCGGATTACGGAGACTCCTGCGAAGGCAGCCAGCCAGCAACCGATGCAAATCGAAGCTGCAGCTGCAGAAGCAAAGCCGCGGTCTTCTAGCAGGCGCACGCGAGGAGAGGCCTCCGTTTAGTCCCACATCGGTAAGCCTCACAACTCTTTCACCGTTTAAATTGATTTTGTGAATAAGCCTTACTGCCTCAGCACATGGGGTGAGGTCCCCTTCACCCGCCCGGTTACCCGGTCTCGTCCGCGCTCACGCCCCGCGGACCTGACCCGACCCGACTTAGACTGACCTGCACTCCTCGCCCACCACGCACGTCGGTGGGCCTGGACCCGGGCGCGACCCGTACCCGACTACCCGGCAGCTCTGGGAGAGCTTTCCCAAGAGTGGCTTCTGAGAGAGAGAGAAGCGGGGGGGAGGGTAGAGTAGGTTTTGTCCTCTGATGTAAACTCTGAAGTGTGCAGGCACAGGTAAAGAAGAAGGACCGTGGAAGAAGAAGGAAGCTGAGGGAGACACTGTAGCAACAAGCAGTTTAAGTCATCTCATTGGAAAATCAGATGACGTCCTGAAGGGAAAAGAAGAAAGAAGGAGGGACGACGTCCTGACTGGAAAAAGAAAAGAAGAAAGAAGGAGATCTGAAGAACAGCAGAAGAAGGCGAGGCAGAGGAGAACACAAAAGAACAAGGGAAGAACTAAAAGAAGAAGAAAAAGAGAAGAAGATCTGAAGAAAGGAAAAGAAGAAGAGCAGGACCGCTCTGCAGAAGAAAAAGGTAGAGCAGGAACAGCTGAAAGAAGAAGAAGAACATCACCACTGCAGATAAAGAAGAAGAAGATAACAGAAGATCTGAGACGAGGAGAAGCAAAGAGAAAAGAAGAAAAGACAACAAATTCTTTCTCTCTTTCTTTATTTTTGTAAAAGAAACTTGTACCCCTAGAATACAACTTGCTCCCTGAGTTCGACCTCGGGAACTCTTTTATTTTCCGAGTAAAAAATTTATATATTTGAAATGTTGGTAATAACTGGCTATACTACAACGCTATAACAATAAAACCCGGTTGTCACAACGTTTCACTTTGCATCTTTACTACTTTATTTTAGCTATGCATAGAATAATGTTATAATGTGTTGATTAAGTACATTATAAGGTTTGTAGGTAATAAGAAGATTGAAGCTGGATCTGAAGAGTATAGAGAAGCTGATGCTGCAGCAGAGCTGGAGCAGAAGACTTAGGAATAAAGTAGAAAAATAATATAGAGTTGAGGTATGCTACTCTACTTAGTAGAATTTAATGTAGAGTTTAAATTATGAACTTAGGACCAATCCTAGCCTTAGGATAGCCGTAAAGACCATCCTAACCCATAGCCACCCTTAGATTAGGTCACTTCAGCCTAGGATACATCAAAACCCTACTTCCAGCCCTTATCTAGACGTCCAGATAAGTTATTGGACGTCCAAAACCCTTAGGCACAATTCACAGACCTAGAACCCAAGTCTACAGTGTTATTGGACGTCCAAACAAGTTGTCTGACGTCCAATTGCTACAGAATTCCAAGGCAGAACCTTGAATCTACCCTGATCTCTGATTAGACATCCAGATAAGAGATCTGGACTTCTGATTTTTGAGTATAAGTCGTCTGACACATAGATTGGACGACTAATACCCCTCTCCAGACCCTATTTTGGAAATCAAGCTTGGATCTTGATTGCTTAAGCCCCTAAACCCAATTCTACACCCTAGGGAACCTAAATTAAGGTGCCCTAAGCCTAGTACACCACCCTAAGACCCTCTTAAGAACCTAATTAGGTTCTCACTAAGCCCAATTGACTTCTATCAAGTTAATCACACTTCACCTTGTCAATTAAACTCATAGAATCCAATTGAGCTATGATCTCAACTAGCACAAGTCCAATTGGACTTAGTGAGAGTCCAATTGACTCAGGCCTGACCTAATTAGGTATCTTCTCTTCCAATTAGACACACATAAACTCAATTAAACTTGTGATAAGTTTAATTTCCCATTCACTTTAGTATTAGGGTTTATAACCCTAATTCTAGGAGCCTACCTAACTCAAACCCTTAGGACCTAACCTAAACCACTAGACCACCTAGCCATCTAGGTCACTCACACACACACACACCCTTACCTAGCCACACACACCTAGAGTTCTCTAGAACTCTCCATAGGTGGCGCCACCCTTGGACGCTAAAAATAGCAACCAAGTGTTCATAGCGTAGATCGCGTAGAAAATTAGTGCGTTGTAGAATAGTGCAAAATACGTCTCCAGCAAATAAATTAACGAAACTTGGTGAGTCCCGATCGATCATAGGGAGGCAGATAGCACTTTTGATTTCATGCGTTGTTCCAAATATAAATACTAAATAGTATAGACACAGTATATTTATCAATCAAAGAGTTTGAACATGAATTGCATACATCTAACTAAACAAATTCTAGCATAAACATAAACTACTTAAGTAACAGAACGAGGGCACCACGGGTGGTTCGTGGTAGCCTTTTGGAAAGGTTGGGAAGAGCAGCAACAATCCGTCGGGGTGGCCCAATGGAGGCTTCAGACGAAGGTGCAGAGACGGAGGCAAAGAAGACAGGAAGAAGAAGAGAGAGAAGGTGTAGAAGGAGGAAGAAGAAAAACTAAAGAATGCCTTTCAAAGGGGGCCCTTAGGCCTCCTTTTATAGCTTTAGTGAAGGGCATTTAGGGTATTTGGGCCCTTAAATCCATGCAAAGGCTTCAGATTAATCAAATCCATTGATCAGGAGACCAACAGCCCTGATTAAGCCTTTCAAATCCTTTTATCCTTGATTTGTTCTGATGCTGCCATGTGGCGCTCTGTGCGCCATTGGATTTGAATCCGATGGCTCCCGCTCACCCACACGCCCGTTGCTTCGCCCACTGCCCCCCGCTTAGCACTTAAACGCACCTCAAGTCCTAACTCTCCTCAACTGTCCGATCTCTCGATTGAACGGCTTAAAAAGCCTATGCAACACCTGCTGAGTCCTATGCTTTCGCGCCTGCTATGCGTTCGCTTGTCCACCTCCCGATGAAGATTCGGCGGTGGAATTTCATCTGCGAGAGCCCGACTCTCAAAATGCATTTCGATCCCACGTTGCGCATGGTCTGTTACGTGCACTCTCCGCTGCGCTACACGCACGGATTGTCATGCTTTCCAATTCCTGTGTAGTTGACCTCGACCGTTGGATGGGAATCCAACGGTCGAGATCTCACCCGTGCGTGAAGATGACACTAGAGGTGGGCAACATGGCTGCATCGCGGCCATTGGATGGCGATTCAATGGCCCAAGCACTCCTTTCCAGATTGAGGTGCGGTGAGGGGTGGTTGTGATGGTGCCACATGGCACCATCGTGGCCGTCCATCTTCTTCTCCTTGTATCTGATGATGTAGGCCTCCGATTGAGATGATTTTTGCGCTGTTGGGCTGCGAACATCGATCCGAATCCCTCTGTGCAATTGGATTTGTCATCGAAGATCCGGATATTCTTCAATTTGCCCCTTTGCTCCTGCTTCTTCTACAGACTCCCTAGGGTGCTATAGGAGTCTAATTGATGTGCTCTTGGAAGCGTTGGACTCCCATCGTCATTCCAAATGGATCCATAAGGTTGGATCGATCATCTGCAATCCTAGATTACCTGCAATTATTAATACCTCTCAAATAGCACATTATTATGTATAAAACATATAAATCATATAAGATGCAAAGTACGATGTGTATGCATGTAGAATGCCCATATTAAGCTACGTTCTACCTTAATTCAGGCAAATTAGGGCCTATGATTACTGCCCAATCATACCCCCATGCCTAAATCTTGCTAGTCCCTAGAAAGTGTAACGCTAAATGCATTTTATCAAGAATTTAACAACAGGTTTATTTCTTTTTGTTTCATCCAAAAATTCAGAATCCAGATAACCATGAATATATAATATTGTAGCATATGCAACGGATCCAAGCAAGAGTTGATGCACATTTAAAGCTTGTATTTGACCCATAGTAAAATTCTATTGGGATAGGAAAACCTCTTCTCTCGGGGATATAAACTATTCTTTGATTTTAGCCCTGGCTTTTGGCTTAGGTAGAAGATGTCTGAGTTAACTGGATTTGTATTTGGTGGCTCACTCTCGTCTAGTGCTACATAGAGACTAGTATTTCAGAATCTAGATTTCTGGATATTGTATAAATTAACTTAGAGAAAGGCTGGGAAACTGTGCTCTCTTTAATCTTTTGTACTTTTTCTTTTCTCTCTTTCTCTCTCTCTCTTTTTCTTTTTCTTTTTCTTCCTGAGCTCACATCTTACCAGATTTGCAACTGTATTTGGTGGTCTTGCATGGCATTACACTTTAATTAGGTTCTAATAACCCTACGACTAAGTCAGACTCCTCAGCCCATATTTAGGCGGTCAGAAATACAGAAAAATAGGTTAAGGCTATATTTGGTGGTTTGTGGGGATGGTAGGTGTTTCTACCTCAAAACATTTTGACTTACATAATTCAAACTTCTTAACATAACACCTTTTTTTTCACAAACAAATATCTCTTTTGTATGCTTTTTCTTCTTTTTTTTTATATATATCTACTGGCATAATGCTGTTACCAACATAACATAACGCAACAATGCAACATGACATACATACTTTTATTCATGAGGCATTATTTGGGATTTTTTTTGGGATGACCAAGAGGATCTCAGGTGGCTTATTTGGTGGAAGTGCCTATTGTCAGCACTGGGTAGGGAACAGATAGGACAACGTATTTTTGACCTTGACATCAGTACCCTCCTTCAACTGAGGATTCCGTAGAGGATAGTCGTGACCATCCACCTCAGTCCTAGTTTTATCAGAACCCACTCTCTGTGTTTTTGCCTTATTTGGTGGCTCTCGCACGGAATTTCTCACAAATAACCAGACCTGCTGGTTTAGTGCAAACTCCTTCCTCCAGATGTGTCAATCATGGAAAGCCTTTGTCTTGTCTTTGTAAATTTTTGCATTCTCGTAAGCTTCCAGCCTAATCTCGTCTAACTCACTGAGCTGGAGCTTCCTTTCATAACCTCTGACCTCGATATTAAAATTACACTTTTGCACTGCCTAAAAGGCACGATGCTCCCGCTTCACAGGAAGGTGATAGGCCTTTCCATACACCAAGCAGTATGGCAACATTCCAAGCAGGGCCTTGTACATGGTCCGATATGCCCATAGTGCATCAATCAGCCGATCAGACCAATCCTTCCTATCAGGTCTAACCACCTTTTGAAGGATAAGCTTGATTTGAAAGTTTGATACTCTAGCCTGCCTGTTGGTCTACAGGTGATACGGGCTAGCAATGTGGTGCTGCACCCCGTATTTCTTCAATAATGACCTGAAATGGCCATGGATGAAGTGACTAGCCCCATCGCTTATCAGGGCGCGGGGAACTCTGAATCTAGCAAAAATGAATTCTCGGACGAAGGATATAACAATCTTATGATTGGCTCGTCTTGCCAAGATAGCTTCTACCCACTTTGAGACATAATCTACTGCAAGGAGTATGTACTCAAAGCCATGCGAGTTCAGGAAGGGGCCCATAAAGTCGATGCCCCAGACGTCGAATACTTTTATGACCAGAATGGATTAGAGAGGCATCATGTCTCTCCGGGTCATAGAACCGACCACCTAGCATCGCTTACAACACTTGGCAAACTCGTGTGTATCTCTGGAAATGGTTGGCCAGAAAAATCCCTACTACAAAATCTTTGCAGCGGTCCTTCGGCCCGAAAAATGACCCCCACAAGCATCACTGTGGTAAAAGGATAGCACACTAGAGATTTCTGAATCAGGGACGCATCAATGGATGATCTGATCATCCCCAATGCGAAAGAGCAGTGGGTCATCCTAAAAATAGAATTTAGCCTCCGATATAAATTTGAGTTTTTGATCCTTGGATAACCCCGTAGGTAGCCTACTTGCGACAAGATAGTTTGCTATATTAGTGTACCAAGGAAACTCAATAGAGTTGATAGACAGCAGAGACTCATCCGAAAATCGGTCTGATATCGGCGGGGAGTACGGAATGTAGTTTGGGTCTAATCGAGACAAGTGATCCGCCACAACATTATGTGCTCCAACTTTATCGTGGATCTCAACATCAAACTCTTGCAAACGAAGGATCCATCTGATAAGGTAGGGTTTGGCATCCTTCTTTACCAACAAATGCCGATGGGCAGAATGGTTAATGTAGATGATAACTTTGGACCCAAGTAAGTATGGCCTAAATTTCTGCAACCTGAATACCACAGCTAGCAATTTTTTCTCAGTGACTATATAGTTATGCTGAGCCTAGTTCAACGTTTTGCTAGCGTAGTATATTACAAATTGTTGGCACTCCCGACACTGGCCAAGAATAGCTCTGATAATGAAGTCGGAGGTGTCACACACCATCTCAAAGTCGAGAGACCAGTCAGGAGGTTGGAGAATAGGTGCACTTGAGACAGTGCTTCGCAAGGTCTCAAAAGCGCTGAGACATGAGGAGTCAAAATCAAAGGGTGTGTCGGTTACCAGAAGATTCGTTAAAGGATGAGCAATTTTCGAGAAATCTCGAATGAATCTTCGATAAAATCCGACATGCCCTAAGAATGATCTGATTTGCCTGATCGAGCTAGGTAGAGGTAATTGCGAAATGATTTCAGACTTAGCTTGGTCGACCTTGAGTCCATTAGAGGAGATCTTGTGACCTAGTACAATGCCATCCCTCACCATAAAATGGCCTTTTTCCCATGAAAGTACTAGGATAACCTCTATACATCTCCTCTAGATCTTTGTGAGGTTCTCAAGACAAGACAAATAATCAACTCCAAACACGGAGAAATCATCCATGAACACTTCTATGCAATCCCTGATCATGTCTGAAAAGATGGCCATCATGCATCGTTGAAAAGTAGCTAGTGCATTGCAGAGGTCGAAAGGCATTCGCTTAACAGGGAATGTTCCAAAGGGACACGTAAAAGTCATCTTGTCTTAATCTTCTAGGTTGATTGCTACTTGATTGTACCCAGAGTATCCATCCAAAAAGTAGAAGAAACTACTCCTGGCTAGCCGTTCTAGAATCTGATCAATAAAGGGTAAAGGAAAATGATCCTTTTTGGTAGCTGAGTTTAGCTTCCTATAATCAATGCAGACCCACCAAGAAGTCGTGGTGTGGGTCGGGATGGATTTTTCCAATTCATTTTTTATCACGGTGGGTCCCTCCTTTTTGGGCACAATTTGAATGGGACTCACCCACTAGCTGTTGGAAATAGGAAAGATAATGCCCACATCCAGCCATTTAATGATCTCCTTCTTGACAACCTCCAACATATTTGGATTTAGGCGTCTCTGAGGTTGTCTCGATGGTCTCACCCCTTCATCAGTGTAGGTATGGTGAGTGCAATATGAGGGGCGAATCCCGTGGAGATCAGTAATGCCCCACCCAATAGCAGCCCTATGTGCTTACAGAACGGTGATCAACTAGTGCTCCTGATCCAGAGTCAAGTGAGCATTGATAATCACGGGATACGTCTCACTTTCTCCCAAAAACACGTACTTGAGGGAATCGGGTAAGGGCTGTAACTCTAGTAGCGGAGGGTGGGGACAGGGTTTATGCAGGGGAGGAGAGGAAACAATAGCAAAAATCTACTGATCCTGACTACTGGAGAATCCGCCTGTAGTGGTTATGTAATCCTGCCTTAAGATATCAATGTTAGCTAGGACAGGATAGTCAGGATTAGGGGTGTTGGAAGCAGATGAAATGTGTATGCCATTAGTCTCAGTCCCGTATGGATCGCAAGCTAAGACCCCTAATAGTGAAGATGAATGTTCCATTGGGTCACTGCAGAGGAACCCAATGTTCCCACAGAAAGCTAAATCTTCATCTTCACTATCCTCCTCGACTAAATTGCAATCAAAGTTCTTTGATGCCCTGAAAATGCCCAATCTAAGCTTTTCATTCGCTATGGCAATCTCCATGAATCCTGATGCACAGTCGATGTTTGCGCGGACGGTTGCCAAAAATGGGCAATCTAGAATAATCAATGCATCATGGAGATTAGGAGGAACCTCCATTTCAAGAACAAAAAAAGTCCACTGGAAAGCAGAATCCTTGGACTTTGACGATCACATTTTCAACCACCCCCCTCGGCGTTTTCACTAATCGGTTAGCCAATTGTATGGTAACCGAGGTGGGCTTTAACTCCCCAAATCGAAATCGATCAAATACTGCGGTAGGAGTTAGGTTGATGGACGACCCCAAGTCAAGAAGGGCCCTATTAAAAAGGGAATCCTGCAAAAAGAAGGAAATCAGTGATGTGCCTGGGTCATTCTTTTTGGGTGGTAAGTCGGCTAAAATAACCACGCTGGCTTCCTCAGATAATACCACCTATCGTCCGATTCTCTGCTGTCACTTTAGAGTATAGTAGTCCTAAAAGAACCTAGCAACAACAGGGATGTGATCTATTGCTTCAAGGCGAGGGACCTGAATGTGAACTTCCTTGAACAAAGATTTCAGGTCCTCGAAATTCCACGTGTCCTTTTTCCATGCTGAATCTTGTGTTAGAGCCGCGAGAAAAGGAACGGGAATTTCAGGGTCTAGGAGCTTCTTTCCTTTATCTAATGAAGACGACTTGTGAGAGGAAGAGGGTTGTGATCCATTTTGTGGTAGAGTGCAGGAAAAATCATTACCCGCTTGCCTAGGTAGCAGGTCCTATGTAGTCTTTCCGCTCCTTAAGGTGACAGCTTTTGCATCGGCATGCTATCCATGAAGGGGCAGAGGAGTGGGATGGTCTGGATATACAGGGTTTGACAACAGAGGTGGCTGACCGAGCCCATAACCAGATGGTGTGAGAGGTGCTTGCAGAACAGCATGTGCATGCCCATGTAGTGCTTGGAATCTAGGCAAGGCACCTTGATTCTGCACATATCTCGGGTTTGAGACAGGTTGGGAAGGCAAAGCTCCCTATGACCTATGCTCCTGCATCATCTGGTTTTGCGTGTTCTGTATGCTCTGTATTTGGTCAACCATTGCCTTCATTATTTGCAAGTTGTCATGAGTAGATTTCTGAATTGATGCCTGCAATTCCTCCTTCAGAGACTCCAAAGGGTCAGCCCGCTTTGGAGGGTAGTTGGCAGCTTGGTGCAGCAGCTGATAGATAGAGCGTGTCTGTTGCTGCTGAGACAGGAATGGTTGCTGCCTAGGATACATGTTCTGCACAGTCCCGTATTGTCTGGTCTGGTAGTGTGGAGCTTGACTCAGTCTTTATGGGTTACCAGAATAGGAGAAATTGGGATGCTGGCACCAACCAAGGTTATACATTTCAGAATACGGGTTGTTACACCCGTAACCATGAACAGCATTGACATCCTCGTAGGCCGAAGACATCTCAAATGCAAATTCATCAAAAGAATACGCACTTGCATCGTCATGTGGAGCATAACTGTGATTGTACGGTACCAGATACACATTGTTCACTGGTTCCTGGTATGCAGGATCCAGTGAAGATGGAGAGAAAACATCCCAAGTGAATGGATATGTATGAGTAGAGGGGGCCCGGGTTGCTTGAGAGGAATAAGATGGAGTAGTGCTGCCAGAAGATCCAGATCTTGCTCGCATTAATTCATCGAGCTTCTTATCGAGTAGATCCACCTTGTCCAGCTTCTTGGTGATAATGTCCATGTTGGCTCTGGCAGACTTGGCTTGAGCCTCATGGATGCTGACTCATTGTTGTCCAGGTCTCTGGATCTGGTTCATTGAGGCAGCATTCATCGAGTTCTCTACTAAGGACTCGAATAGTTCAAATGCGTTGTTCTCATCCTTCGCAAGGAAATTCCCACCGCTAGATGCATCGACCAAGTACCGATGTGTGTCATCCAGCCCATGGTAAAATACTTGAGCGAGGTGCCATTTGGGTACACCATGGTGTGGGCACTTCCTAAGAAGATCATGGAATCTATCCTAGGCATCATGCAACTTCTCTTCTGGGACTTGGGCAAAAGTCGTGATCGCGCACCTCATAACATTTGTCCGACCGATCGGGAAGAACTTTTGGAAGAATTCACGACGTAATTCCTCCCAGGCTCCAATTGGCTTCCCGATGGTCTTGAACTAATAAGCAGCTTTATCCTTGAGAGAAAAAGGAAAAAGCTTCATGAGAACAATTCCAATATCTACATTCCTGGGTTGAACTGACTCTGCAATCCGACTCAAATCTTCGATGTGTTGGAAGGGATCCTCATTCAAGTTTCCATGGAAATGAGTCTGAATCAGACTAATCATATTCAGCTTCAACTCGAATGCATCTCCACCTGTGGGAATCCGGACCTGAGGTGCTATAATTGTTGCCACCGGATTGTACAAGTCCCGCAGTTGTTCTCCGCATGGTGGATGCTGCATTCTGTCAAGTGTTGTGAGAATCCTGTTGATGCTCTGCTCATATTTTTGTTTCGTTTCCTTGACCCTGGCTTCCAAACGAGCCATTGGGTCCTGATTCTCAGGGTCCTAACGAACTCGAGGATTGGGATTAGCCATCTTAGCTAATTGAGTGGAAGAAGGTTGAGAAGTGAGATCAGGTGAAAATCACCTTTGCCGCCTTGGGTTCGACTCCCAAGGTCCTACAAGTTTAAGTCCTAATGACATTCTTCCTTGCATACACCAACTCAAAGGGCTGGTGCAGTCAAGTAGAACAAGGCTAAGGCCTTGCTAATCAGAGTGGTCCTTCAGATCAGATGATCGAACTTTTTCATTTAAGTTTGTGTTATTAAAAAAATTCAGCGAGAGAACGACTTCAAGGAATTCCTGTCTCTCAGGCTAACCTGGCCAGTCTGGTTACGAGGGGACTACGAGGAAGGTTCTTCCTTTGGTTTTCACCTCTGGTTCCGTTACCCCGTAGCCGCAGTCATTTGATGCTACCCTGCAGGCTTAGACACTAGGTTTTGCAAGAGAGGTTGGAACTACCCAGTAGATTCAGCCAAATGCAAGTTATTTGATATATTTTCATGAATTTTTAACCTATTTCTTCAATTTAGTAGATGGTGGGAAGTCCACAAGGTGACTCGCATCACCGACTAATTCTTGAGCTCGTTGGAGTCCAAGTTAGTCTATGTGGTCCTATAGGCTCATGCACTTCTAAGTTCTTTTTCAAATTGAAGACCACAATTCAAATGTATACTCTAAGGTAAGATGGAATCCAAATGATTTGAAACTTGGTAAGAAAATTTCTTTTTCAATAATCTTTTAGAGAGTATTTTTTCAAAATTTTTTTCTATTTCCAACAATTAGTTATGAATTTTTAACAAACCAGGGGTCAAATCTGGGATTTAGACCGTATTTTGGTTTTTCTATTGGAAGTGGTATCAAATATGCTCCAAAAATTTTGTAAAAATATGATATTGAAAGCTAATTTGATTATCTTTCAAACCCCATAAATCGTGAGTAAATCCGATTTGTATGTTAGTCAGACAAGTTTATGCTCCATGAATTTTTAAAAATTCCACGGAAGGAATTTCTTTTTGGGAAAGGTGGCGTTGGAAAGATAATTTGAAAATCTAGTTCTAGTCCAAATTTCAGAATTTTTGGAGCACCAGAAACATGGCTACTGAATTTTAAAGATGGCACTTAATTTCTGGTCAGGTTTCTAATAAGAATGTGTGCACCTGATTTTTGCAGTGCCCACTTTTCTTCGTTCGCCACTTCATGTCGTACCTGCACACGAAAATATATTGTAATAGAATGAGGGCACCATGGGTGGTTCATGGTGGCCTTTTGGAGAGGTTGGGAAGAGCAGCAACGATCCATTAAGTTGGCCCAACGGATGCTTCAGACGGAAGTGTAGAGACGGAGGCAGAGAAGATGGGAAGAAGAAGAGAGAGAAAGTGTAGGAGGAAGAAGAACAACTAAAGAATGCCTTTCAAAGGGGGCCCTTAGGCCTCTTTTTATAGCTTTAGTGAAGGGCATTTAGGGTATTTGGGCCCTTAAATCTGTGCAAAGGCTTCAGATTAATCAGATCCGTGATTAAGCCTTCCAAATCCTTCTTTTATGCTTGATTTGTTCTAATGCTGCCAAGTGGCACTCTGTGCACCCTCGGACTCGAATCCGACGGCTCTCGCTTGCCTGCACGCCTGTTGCTTTGCCCGCTGCCTGCTGCTCAGCTCTTAAAAGCGCCTCAAGTCCTAACACTCAACCATTCGATCTCTCAATCAGATGACTTAAAATGCTTGTGCAGCGCACGCTGAGTCCTAGGACGTGCATCATCACACGCGTCTGCATCCAACGCTTGCATGCCCGCCACATGTTCACCGCTCCACTGCCCGATGAAGATCCGACGGTGGAATTTCATCCGCGGGCACCGACTCCCAATTGCGTTTCGATCCTGCGTCGCACATGGTTTGTTAGGCATGCTCTCCACTGCGCTATGCGTGTGGATTATCGTGCTTTCCAATTCCTATGCAGCAGCCCTTGACTGTTGGATGGGAATCCAACGATCGAGATCTCGCCCGTGCGTGATGAGGTGGCTAGAGGCGGGCAACATGGCTGCATCACGGCCATTGGATGAAGATCAATGGCCCACGACTCTCCTTTCCAGATTGGGGCACAATGAGGGGTGGCTGTGATGGCACCACATGGCACCATCGTGGCTGTCCATCTTCTTCTCCTTGTATCTGATGATGTAGGCCTCTGATTGAGTTGATTTCTACACCGTTGGACTGCGAACATTGATCTAGATCCATCCGTGCGGTTGGATTTGTCATCGAAGGTCCAGATATTCTTCAATTTTCCCCTTGGCTCTTGCTTCTTCTGCAGACTCCCTAGGGTACTACGGGAGTCTGATTTATGCGCTTGGAAGTGGTAGACTCCATCATTCCAAATAGATCCATAAGGTTGGATCAGTTATCTACTGCCGTAGATTACCTGCAATTATTAATACCTCTCAAATAGCACATTATTATGTATAAAATATATAAATCATCTAAGATGCAAAGTATGATGTGTATGCATGTAGAATGCCCATGTTAAGCTAGGTTCTACCTTAATTCAGGCGAATTAGGGCCTATGATTGCTGCGGAATCACCAAGGGAGAGTCTTCTCTTAGATCCATGATTTTCGGACCTAAAAACCACCTCTCCCTCTTTCTCTTGGATGGCCACCTTAGTGACTCTCTAGAGAATTCTATAATTCACTAGAGAGCCCTCCCTTGGTCTATAAAAAAGACCCCATGGGTGGCCACATGCACCCAATTCCAAGAGAATCTAGTTTTGGCTTCACTTCCACCCTCTATTAGTATAGCTCTCCACCTCCAGTCCACCTCCACTCCACGAGTTCCACCACCATGGCCACATCACCTCCATGCCAAGACTAGAGCCTCCTCTCCCCCCTTCTCCATGGGCCAGCCTAAGCACCACTGGCCAACCCTCCTTCTCCCTACCACCTCAAGACCAAAAGGCCATTGGATATCACTTCCAATGCCCTCCTTTCTGCTAGATACATAAGTAGATCATAGTAGTTCTTCATAGCTTTTTCTCTGCATTATTTTCTGCTTTAGTAGTGTAGTCATCTTCCTTCTACCTGATGCATGCACAATCTTCTGTAGATCCGCGCATGCACTCAGTTTCTGTTAGCTAGTTTCTGCTTTAATCATTCTTGTATAAGCTTTCATCTAAATCCACTTTATAATAACTCCTTTCGATGAAATGAAAATCACCTGTGCTTTATATATATATATATATATATGTATGTATGTATGTATGTTTGTATGTATGTATATTGTGGAATCACCATGATCTTTCTTGCAAAATCTTTCTTGTGATAATAAGTTGTTTACTATAACTTCTTATATTTTTTTGCAACAAGCATGTCGGTGCATGAAGATGTTAACGACCTAATGATCGATGCTATTTCGGTAAATAGCCATCGCATAACTAGGATCGTGCGCACTGATACTCACACGTTCACTTTTGTCATCTATCTGACACACGCACATGTCATTAGGGTTAATAACATGACTGGCAACACATTTATTTGTACGTTGGAAACTGGCATGCATTTCCAAGCAAGTAGCAAAAAGATCGAATCAATTTCTCTTTTCTAAACGCCTCCCAGAGATTGATTGGGACTCACCGTCTCGTTAACTAAAATGTTTTGTTAAGTCGAATCTCATGCTATACTATAACACTATTTTAAATTAAATACGAGACCTATGATTCCCAACATGACCCAATTCCTACCCCTGACCTAGAATCTAGATCTAAGACTATTTGGAATGATCATGAGGTCCAATGTGATGAGAATCAAATTTTAAATCTGAATTATGATTTTGTGCCTATATTTGATGATATATATCTCCAGATTCCTCAGAAGAACGAATTGATTTTTCCAAAGTCAAACCGATTTACGATACAGAATCAGAGGAGTTAGAAGAGTTGGGATTTTATTGGATCTACCCGAGGTGCCAAGAACCCAAGCCTATGCCTAATAAGGATAGCCCTGTGAGCATGGAATTTGAGACTAGGTTAGACCAAAGTCAGGTTGATGATTCCACGCATCATGATTTGTTTTATGGTGGACATCTCAATTTTGAATTAGGTTCAGAAGCTGATTGTCACAAATTCTCCGATGATTTTGAATCATACTTTCATTTCAGAGAACCATTATTTCCAAATGATTATGAGCCAATTTACAACCTTAGCATTCATGACCAGTTCTTTGATTCTGACTCTAAGGTCCCTGATCCCAAGTTCATTGATTCAAAATCATATTCCACTGATCTAGAAACATTTTGCTATGATCTATAGGAATCAAACACAATAAGTGCCGAGAGTATCTGCAATGTAGAATTTGAATCCTTTATCGACTCAGATTTCCATGATCCTATAAGCACTCTCCAAGCATTTACATTTGATTGGGATGAACATCATGAAGAAGACTCTGTGGATGAACCAATCTTTGAATCATTTCTTGAGTCCATACCACAACCAGATATCAAAGTAGCCATACCTCCCAGTGATCCTTTCAGAAATCAATCCCATTACCGACTCGCCAATAGAATCAATTTCTATTCTAACTTACCTCTTTCTAATCCAATTGCAGATGATTCACCACCATATTTTGACGAGGAATCAAACATTGATCCAATTGATAACCACATTCTGTCCCCCTCTGATCCCACCAATAGGGTTCCTACATTTTTGATAGATCCATTATCATTTGAGGACCCCTACTTTAATCAGGCTGAGCCGATTCAGCCAAACCCTAGATTCTCATTTCCACATCTTTTTGAGCCACAGAGCATCTAGTGGGTTCCACACCTATTAATTCACATCCATCAACCCACCAGACTGATTAGGTTTGGTCTGCATCATCAACCTGCTAATCTCAACAAGCACCTATTTGGACCAACAGACTACTCATCAAGATGCTTGTTCTACAAAATTCCTCCAATCTGACTACTGACCGTGTTATTGTAGTTTTTGAAAATATAAATCAAGATTGTTGCAGTACAGAAATCTAGTGGCGAACAACGCGAATAAAAAAAAAAAAAATAAACCATTCATGAAGGGAGCGGGTCGTGTCCACAAAAAGGCAATGGCCTATTAAAACTTGCACGAGTTAAAAACAAATGTCCACTATTGGTTTCCCCCAAGTATCAATCCAAAATCCCCTTTAGATTAAGGAAATAGTGTGAGATAATGCTGGAATAGAATTTACATGAAAGAGGAGAGAGTAACTAGCAATTGCACCACAATATTTAATTGATTTAATGATAAATTTGAAGTGGCAATGGCAAGAGATGTAAAAAGAAATACAACCCGAAACAAGGGATTTCTTCCCCGAGCTCGTGTGCGAGGACGTGGGAATGGCCGGAGGTGCGAAGCTCGAAGAAGGATCTCTAGACTGAGGGCTTCACGGTGGTGATTGAGGTGGGTCGTGACGTGGCTAGAGCCTACCAGACGGAGCGGTGGCGGAGTGGGTGTCTGGCAGCCTGCTGTTGCTGTTGGAGTGGGTCCACGTGCGGGCAGAGGCGAGAGGGGCGCAGGGGCACACGCGTAGCGAGCTGCTGGTGTGTGTACGCGCGTGACCATGGTGAGGGCGGCGTGCGTGCAGAAGCTGAAGGTGGAAATGGCAGTGCTGTGGTTCGGTGGTGTGGAGATGAAAATGGTGGTGCGTGGAGGTTGAAGAAGAAGAGAAAGAAGTGAAGATGGTGGTGGTGCTGTTGGGTCTTCAAATGTCTGGGAACCTTCCCGAATGACTTAACCGAAGGGAATGGCATGGCAAGGATGGATGTGAGGTGAGCGTGCATGGTGGCGTGGCTGTGACCTCGTGTTGATGGCACGACGAGGGCTGCTACTGCTGTTGTTGAGCGTGTAGAGACGCACGCGCATGTAGGCAGAGGTGTGACAAGCCGGGGTCGTATGGCTAGCCTACTAGGTGCACATGGACGTGCTACTAGCCGCACATGGGAGAGAAGAAGGCATAGCGTGGAGTGCTGCAGGTGGTTTACTGGAGGTGGTGGTTGTGAGAGGGAATGGTGATGGAGGTTATGGGTTCTTTGGTGGTAACCGAGAAAGAAGATGGGGAAGATGAATAGTGGCGTTGGAGGTGTGTGGTGACTTGGGTTCACGGTAATGTATTGAAATCTGGAGGAGGGTGATGGGTGTGTATGGTAGTGTTGTTGGAGATGAAGTGGAGGGGATGAAGATGAAGGTGGAGTGGTGATGGTGTTGTTGCAGTGGACGATGGACCACGGTGGAGTGCACACCTATGTGTGCTCATGGTAGTACAACTGCTCGGATTTGGCAGTACGTCCTACCACAACGCACACCCACAGTAGTGGAGCAAACTACCACAGTCAAGGTCGGAAGTGGTGGAGTGGAGAGCTTGAACTCTCTGCACAGTAGTGGAGTAGGGTAGAGGCTTGCCGAGCATGGTTGCCTCCTCCTCTCTCTTGTAACCGTGACCGCCTCATCCAGATCCTTATTTCACGGCCATCAAAGCAGTGAGTAAAGGGCGTCGTCACTGTAGCCGTTGAGGAGAGGAAATAAAAATGGATTAGTAAAATAAGAAAACAAGTGATGGCTTATTTATCTACAAACCCTCACATAAAATGTCAATTCTGATACATGCATGTAATGCAACCTAAAGACTAATTATTTCAATGCATGTTATTCTAAATGTATTTAGATATTAATGCAATGCATGAAATATGCAAATAAGTGAATAATTAGATTAATCTATTTACATCTTATTGTATGCTATTTTTATGTCACTATTAATCTAATGTCTAGATATTTAAGTAACTAATTATCCCACAAATATGGCCTGATCAAATGCCCCCATGCCTAATTTTTGCTAGTCCCTAGCAAACTCAAGCAATAGCTCAGCTCTCCAAATAGATTAGCCAACCCAATTGGTCTCCCCTTAGAAACATGTTAAGTTACAAACTTTAGACCCAAGGTTCCCAAGTAGTTGCTAAGTTACAAACTAGGTCGGCTAAGGACGAGTTGCAGGCATAGGTTTCCTTGATTTCTAGCTCTACCATAGGGTTTATTTG
This sequence comes from Thalassia testudinum, assembly GCA_037157565.1. Classification (NCBI taxonomy): domain Eukaryota; kingdom Viridiplantae; phylum Streptophyta; class Magnoliopsida; order Alismatales; family Hydrocharitaceae; genus Thalassia; species Thalassia testudinum. The sequence goes on from JAZHRO010000077.1 coordinate 83,829,247, forward strand.
TCCCAAAGATTAAAGCATCTGTGCATGTGCATTGGTCTGATTTATTTGAGGTTGGTATGATTGCCAACCTAGAAAGAGAGTAAGAGAGATTTTTTTTTTGTAATATATATATTTTTTTGTTTGATTCCTCTAAGTCTAACCTTGGATCAGCTATCAACACAGTTTTTGTCTAATTCATTATCCCCATCACCAAACCTCAAAGGGTGCCTAGCTTTCTTTCCTTCGAGATAGCATCGCCGATAGCGACCCCAAGAACTCCTGACAATCGACACTTCGAGATAGTATCACCCATGGATTTCTTAAGCGAATTCAAGCCTATGGCAATCGGCACTTAGAGATAGGGCCGCCTATGGTACCTGAACCACGCGATGCGCTTACATGCCCCCAGTAGGATATCCTAAGTGACAAGCACCGATGAGGTGACATGTTATCAACGCGTCATCAAGGTGAGTATATCTCCACCTCTCATGCGACAGGAACTTGTCCAATCAAATTGTGATTTCAAGCTTCTCCTAAATCAGAAGTAAGAGAACCAAATTTTCTTCAAGAAAGGAATTAAAGTGATCATTATTTACACATGACCAAGTGTGTGTAAATTGTTGATGCTTAGGTTACGAGGACCTGTAAACCAAAAGGTAGAAAAAGACACTAGGTACTACCCAACCCTTAACTCAATCCCTAGCTTTCCTTCCTTAACCTCTTGAGGAATGGTCCATAACTTAACTCCTACTTAGGTTTTTAAGTCCACAAAGGACCCTAAGGGTCTAAAGCTAGTAGCTCAACTTAGCTTCTAAAGTCAGACACCTAGAGTCAACTTAGTCTAACCTAAAGTTCTGGTCTTATGCCCAAGAATGCAGGGCCCAGCCAGTTAAGCTCAATTCTACTGTAGGCCTAAATGCAATTTTTTTTTTTAATAAATGCAAATGTATGCAATGCAAAATGTTTAACTAAATGCATAAACGCACTATGTATAAATGCTATGTATATCCCCAAGTACACCCCCCCATGCCTAAAATCTACAATGTCCCCATTACATAGAAGGGTATTACCTACGTCAGAGTTGGGCTGCCGTTATTTTGTTAGCAGCCAAGTAGCCAAAGAATCTGCAAGTCAAGTTCAAGGATCACAAAAATAGGCCCTAAAAATGAGCGTAACATTATAGGCCTAGAAAAGAGGTAACCTACGATGTTGGCGAGTTGATGATGAATCCCGATAGCAAATGCTTGCCCAACCATGATGGGAATGAAATCTTCCCAAGTCACCGCAGGAGGTTCTAAATGATAGGCGGGAATAACAACCTCCATAGGGGTAGGGGGAGGATGACAAGAATCCTCCAAAAGGAATGGGAAGGCATAGTGCAAAGACATACCCCCAGGGTGATGGACTAACCATAGAAAGCATCAATCCATACCTAGTACCCCAATATAGGAAATATTGGTCTGTTAAGCCCCCCAGTCAAAATAGTAGTGAGCATGTCTCTAAGCCAAGGATCGTCTAGGGTGTCTAAGTTTTGAGGTTGTGGAATGGCTATAAGATCTAGGTTGGGTTTAGTTGGCTCAATGTCCATCCCTAATAATCTTTCTAATTCCTCAATTGTATCCCAGCATCCCTTGCAATATCACAAGTATCTACCTGCTCGTCATTAGTGATCAGTTCAATGTATGGAGTCAAAATTGCACCTTCAGACATAGGCAAATCAGACAGTGACTCCCAGTCAAATGAAGGCAGGTTAGAAGCAACAGAATTAGGGATTACCCTATCAATCTCATCCCCAGGTTCTTGTTCCTTACTCAAATCCTCCCCGCAGTCTAAATGTGAATCAACATAAATCTCAGAAGTTGCTTCCACGTTTTCCATTATTTCATGAGGAGGAATATCATCAATGGGTGTTCTAAGGAAACCTAATTTGATCAAATTTGCGACATCCTCAGGGGCTAATTCTTCAAATAAGACATAATCACCCTTAATGTCACTCCAAATCTTGAATGTAGTTTCCTCACATAATTCATCATTCTCCTCATCATACAATTCATCATGTACCTTAGGTCTAGAATCATCTAATATTTCCACAAATCCCTTGGGACACTCTATCTGGGGTAAAATGTTCCTAATTGTATCATCAGATTCCTCAGATAGGTGAATTTCAGGGTCAGGTTCCCTAAGGGTTGGTTTGAGTTCCATCTCATGATCAGAAGGGAGGGTGGGATTAACCACATGACCTGAACCCTGCTCAACAAATGTGACAAAAATACTAGCATCTTAGTTGAGGTCTTCCAAAGGTACCATTTGTCCCTTCTTTTGACTCCAATACAATTCAAGTGGATACTCAACTTGATCATTATCTTCCTCAGGTTGCCACCTTTCTAAATCCAAATGGTAGCTACTTTGATTTATACCCTCTTCACACTTAAGGCGTGGACCTCTCAAGGAAGTGTCATCTAGCAGGGAAGGTTCAAAATCAGTCCCATAGAACTAGCTATTCTTTCTTTCAAAATCCCCTAAATTCACCTCTAACTTAGGGCGTGGCTCTCGCATGAGAGATGCATTTAGCTTAGAGGGGTGCACGTCATCGTCAAAGGGGTAGGTTGGGTGGCTAATGTCTTCTTTTTCTTGTTGGCCTGTTCTCGAAGATTCTCCTAATAATTAAATCATTTCGACCTGCATTTTCCATATTTCCATCTTCAAGGAGGAGAGGTCATCATTACTATCAGAAGGGAAGTCAGGCTCTGGCTTATAGTTCCTAGGAGTTTCAATCCAACCGTTAAAATCATTCAGGGAGGGTGGGTTGGGTATTTCTATGGTGTGTGGGATATTGGGCAAGGCAAATCCTGCTCTTAGATTCTGCTCACTGATTTGGGGCTTAACCAGGCCAATACTCCTATAGTAGGAGTAAAAGGGATCTCAATGACTGTTATTATGTCCATCAAAGGATGGACCATCTCAGTGTATGGGATCAAAGATCGTAAATTGGGGGTAAGGGTGTGGGCAAGAGCTGAAAGAGGGGTGATCAAATTGGTCCATTCTAACTCACACCCAAGTCATATTCTTCCTAATACAAACACAGATCAAAGGACTTTTTAGGTCTTTACCAATTTAGGCATTTGAGATTTAAGTCCAGTTGTATGTGACAAATCAAGTTATCTAAACAATTACACACCTACTTGTCGACCTACGATACGCCTAAGAAGACCTAACTGGGACTTAGGTGATCCTCTCAAAAACCCAAAAAGTTTAGTCACCACCAAACATGACAAAAGGGATGCAAGTAGGGTCAATCCCTTCCTTTGAAGCGTTGCATTCGCAGTGCTTCTTAACTACCCTCAAAAATCCGTGACAAGGTATCCCCCTCTTTGGATTTACAAAACCTTTGATATTGAGTTCTGAACACTTCAGAATCCAACAGTAAGAGGGTTCTTTCCTAGCAACTTAAAACCTAGGAGTGTCTAAATGCGTGCCTTGGTGCAAAGATCAAACAAGTGTGCATACACTGTAAAAGTTTTGAGTTTGAAACTGCAGCACAATGCCTCAAATCAACTCCTTGGGTTTTACTATGTTCCTCCTTTACTTAGTCCTTTTCAGGAAATTTACGGTGACCACCTGTTAAATCAATTCAAATCAAACTTGGTGGTCTTGGAATTAAGTCCAAATGCAAGTGCACGACGTCGCTCTCGTTATTGTAGGTAGGAGAGCGGGTGCACGGCGAGAAAGAAGCTCTCAAGATGAAGACAATGGCTTTTGAGAGCTAAAACTTCTACTTCTCTAGGACATAAATATAGTGGAAAATAGTGTCTCTTAGTGTGTCTTGGTCTATCTAACAAAGGAGGGCTCCCCCTCTATTTATAGATGGCTTAAGAACCCTTAAGAAGGCTGTGGAAGTCTTAGGTAGCCGTTGGGGATGAACCCAAGGTAAAACAGGCCAGAATTAGAGTCATTAATGATTCTGACAATGTTATCAGGCGTCTAGGAAAAGTATCAAACATCTGGAAGCTATTTTTAAGACGTCTAGAAAGTAAATCGAACGTCTAATGCTAGACGGGTTTCCTTACTGACTTGGTTCAAACCTAAACAAGGTTCTTGTGTAAGTCGGACACACGACTTATTGGACGTCTGACACTAGGTTTGGACGTCTGGAAACCTATATTATTGTGGGAATGGATTTTCCAAGGCACAAAGGGCTAGACTATTAATGAGAGGTGATTTTGGCTTGATCGAGGGCTAATGTCTATATATCAAACATCTAAGGTCCTCTACGGACATCTGATAGAAGATTAAGGGTTATTTCTCAACGATTAGATTTCTAAGCCAACATTCCATTAATTGGATGTCTGGAAATGTCATCAGACGACTGCTAAGATGTCTGTACTAAGAGCTGGACGTCTAAAAATGGCAAACAGAGAGGTTTCTAGCCTGTGTTTTTGGACGTCTAATCAAACAGTCAGATGTCTTAAAGTCAAGGATCAGACGTCTGATGTCCAGATTGGATGTTGAATCAGACTGTATGATGCCTACTTTGGTTTTCTAAGTTAACTACAAAGAGTCTAAGTATCCTAGGGTTGAGTAAGTGTTCCTAGGATTACTGTTTTGTTACTTTGGTGCTCTTTAACAAGTAATCTAGGAAAATAAAGAGCAAAGAACAAAAGATAGAAAGCACAGACTACAAGACAAATAGAAATCTATCCTATTCTTCTTGTCTTCAAGCTCTCGCTCCAAGCGAAGCTCCTTCTCCTCCAATAAGCTCCTCCAATCCACCATGGACTCAAGCTCTTCACACTTGTATCCATTTGCAATTGACCTGAAATCTTGGACTCAAAAGCAAATGTCAAATATCAAGTGTTTTGTTATCATCAAAATTAACTATCGTGGTGCCCTTGCATCAACACAAACCCCTCAACTGTACCCCAAAACAAGGGTCTCAAACTGAAATGAAAAGAATGAAAGAAGTCTAAACTAATTCTAAGCTAATCTAATATATTATCTATTCTATCTATTCAGAATGAAGATGATGATTGCAGCTCCCTCGAAATGTTCTCCAACAGTGGAATCAAGGTCCACCTAAGTCACGAGCGCAATGGCTGTGGTGCTTCTTCTCCAATGTGTGGCCTAAGGTCTACAGTGCTGTAGATGATGCGGTGGGTGCGATGAGATGTCTCCAAATACGCATACCTCTCACTAAACAGATAATCGAATTGAAATGTGCCTGAAATAAAATGTGAACAAATAAATAAATAAATAAATGCAAGTTTAACAGGCTAATTGCATCTCTGGCAGCGGAGCCATTTTTTACCGTGTTCTTTTAGTTTTCTAAAATATAAATCAAGATCATTGCAGTATAGAAATCCAGTGGCGAACAACTCGAATCAAAACAAACTAAATAAACCACTCACGAAGGGAGCGGGTCATGTCCACAAGGAGGAAATAGCCTATTAAAACTCGCATGAGTTAAAAATGGATGTCTACTATTTATTTCTCCCAAGTATCAATCCAAAATCCCCTTTAAATTAAGGAAATGGTATGAGATAATGCTGAAATAGCGTTTACATGAAAGAGGAGGGAGTAACTAGCAATTGCACCACAATATTTAATTGATTTAATGATAAATTTGAAGTGGCAATGGAAAGAGATGTAAAACGAAATACAACCCGAAACAGGGGATTTCTTCCTCGAGATTGTGTGAGAGGAGGTAGGAATGGTTGGAGGTGCAAAGCTCAAAGGAGGATCTCTAGACTGAGGACTTCATGACAGTGGTCGAGCTTGCTAGACGAAGCGGTGGTGGAGTAGGTGTCCAGCGGCCTGCTGCTGCTTGAAAGAGAGATGTACTCGAGAGATAACCAGGATTTATTGTTATAACGTTGTAGTATAGCCAGTTATTGCCATCATTTCAAATATATAAATTTTTTTTTACTCGGAAAATAAAAGAGTTCCCGAGGTCGAACTCAGGGAGCAAGTTGTATTCTAGGGGTACAAGTTTCTTTTACAAAAAAATAAAGAAAGAGAGAGAAAGAATTTGTTGTCTATTCTTCTTTTCTCTTTGCTTCTCCTCGTCTCAGATCTTCTGTTATCTTCTTCTTCTTTATCTGCAGTGGTGATGTTCTTCTTCTTCTTTCAGCTGTTCCTGCTCTTCTTTTTCTTTTGCAGAGCGGTCCTGTTCTTCTTCTTTTCCTTTCTTTCTTCTTTTCCTTTCTTCAGATCTTCTTCTCGTGCTCTTCTTCTTTCAGTTCTTCCCTTGTTCTTTTGTGTTCTCCTCTGCCTCGCCTTCTTCTGTTGTTCTTCAGATCTCCTTCTTTCTTCTTTTCTTTTTCCTGTCAGGACGTCGTCTGATTTTCCAATCAGACGACTTAAACCGCTTGTTGCTACAGTGTCTCCCTCAGCTTCCTTCTTCTTCCGCGGTCCTTCTTCTTCACCTGTGCCTGCACACTTCAGAGTTTACGTCAGAGGGCAAAACCTACTCTAACCTCCCCCCCCGCGTCTCTCTCTCTCAGAATCCGCTCTTGGGAAAGCTCTCCCGGAGCTGCCGGGTAGTCGGGTACGGGTCGCGCCCGGGTCCAGGCCCACCGGCGTGTGTGGTGGGCGAGGAGTGCAGGTCAGTCTAAGTCAGGTCGGGCCAGGTCCGCGGGGCGTGAGCGCGGACGAGACCGGGTAACCGGGCGGGTGTAGGGGACCTCACCCCGTGTGCTGAGGCAGTAAGCCTCCAGCACTTTTGCGCCTTATACCGCTGCGCCTCTTCAGACTTTTCCGAGGTGGGACTAAATGTCCCACCCTAATTGAGCGCCCGCAGCGGAGAAAGCAGCGGGCGATCGCGGCTTCACGCGAGGCTTTCGCCCCAGCTGCGAGCCTGATGCTTTGTCGAAACGCCTCGCAAGGTATGGGAGTCGAATCTGGGCATGGCGCGCCTGCAGCTGCAGGCGGAAGCAGCTCCTTCTGCACGGCAATGGCGGCGGAGGTCGGGTGGCCTGTTCACAGCAAAACGGCCTCTCGGCCTAATCAGAAGGTGCCGGGAGCTTCGCCAGGGTGCGGCGAAGCTCGTGTGGGTGGTGGCGAGGCGTGGGGCGGCGTGCAAGGGCTGCCCTAGGTCGGACTGTGGGTCGGAGGATGGGTTTGTTCGGTGGGGTTGCAGAGGGTGATGTGGGGGAAGTGGAAGGGCGGGGGTTGATCAGGGTGAGGAGGCGGAGGTTCTGCGGTGGTCGGCGAGCCGTGTGGGTTGCTGAGGTGATGGGAGTGGCTCGCCGGAGGATGGCCAGAGGCGGAGAAGGTGAGGGTGAACAGGAGCGGTCGAGGGTTTAATCAAATAAAAGACAGTGAGGAAAAGAAAGAGGGGGAGATGGGGAGGAGTTCTGACCTAGCTACGGAGACGAAAGGGGCCGGGGCAGGGCGACAGTCGTATCGACTGTCGCCGGAGAAGAAGATGCCCAGGGGAAGGGGCGGCGGCGAGCAGAGAGCCGGAGAGGCGCCAGCTGGGTACGGCGTGGCGCGGGAAGAGCAGGGGAGGAAGTCTCTGCTGCTGGTATTGCGGCAGAGCGAAGAGGAGGAGGAGGAAGAACCGCCGGAGCTGGTGGGCGTCTGCCGGAGTGAGAGGAGAGGAAAGTTGGGGGTTTTCTCCGTTAGATCCGAGCTCGGAAGAACGGTGGAGCGACGGGGGTATTTATAGGGACCGAATCAGGGAGGTAGGCGGAGGGAGACGACATGTCTCCCTCGCCGGAAGACGCCGGAGATGGAAACCCATACCGTCCGTGCGTTCGCACGGCCGGTATGGTGGGTTACAGCGACCAGGGGGGTGTCCCTGCGACGGCTGACAACGCAGGGCACCCCCGGTTTACTTGCCAGGCTCTCCCCCTCACCCTGCGCGGCGCCATGCTCCGCGCAAGGTCGCCGGAGCATGGTGCTGGCAGGTTTTGCAGGGGGGACCTGAACGCAAAGAACGAAGGAGAGTTATGGGCCAAAATGCGAGGGTTCAAAAGTTGAGGGCCAAAAAGTAAATATATGAGGACCAAATTGTAAAGTCGGTCAAGGAGGTTTCTTCTTAGGCTCAAGTTTTTATACATGATTAATTAGGACCTAAGGAATCTGATGGTGAATTTCATTTCTATATTAAACCTTGTTTGACCGGTCAATTTATGCGAAAACCCAAATTAAGTTATTAATTGGGCATGGTTCTCAATGTAGGTCAAAATGGGTTCTGAAGGCCAAATTGAAGGTTCTAAACCCTAGAGATTATTTTTTTATGAATTTTAGAGGGTTTATTCTATTTTTACTTTACCTCGAACCTCGTGAATTGAAGTGGGTTGTTTTAGGGTTACAGATTATCATTTAGTTCCTTGGAATTGCTGTAGCCCTTGCTAGATCATCTCATCCCACTTTTATTCATATTAAGTTGCTTTGACCTATGTTTGGGCCCTGAATTACCTGTATGCAGATTATACTGGTAAAATTGCATTTTTACCCCCTATGACTTGTTTTCTCCTTAAACTCAGAATTCTCTGAGTGAAGCCTTTCCTTGAGTTATGTAGGAGCTTTTATCCTTTGTATTAGGTCAAACTGAGCTAGTTATGGCTCATGATGAGGTTCTCATCATACCCCCATGCCTAGCCTTTGCTAGTCCCTTAGCAAAAACTTAAGGTTTCAACCCTTGTTCTAGACCATGAAGATTTTAATAGTTTTAGATAAGTGCCTTTTTTATTTGAGCATAGATTAGGTTAGAATGCTGACCATAGGCCTAAAAGGTACTCTAGTACCAATCAAGATCCAAATCTATCTAGCCTTAGCCTCAGTCTTTAGCAAAGGTTTTTAAGGTCCACAAGAACTAACCTAAGGTTTATTGGACTTTGTGGTTAAAGCACCCGTGCTTGAAATGATTTTAGCCCTGGCTCAGTTCGCAGTGCGTTTTGTAAGAGAGAGATAGAAAGTTTTTCTGTTTGGAGAGTTTTCTCTCTCTTTTTCTTTTTAGTTCTAGCCTAGGATTGGCTTTTCAACACGGTCTGTATCAGATTCCTTGCTCCCATCATCAATCCTCAAGGGTTCCTGGCGATCGATGCTTCGAGATAGCATCACCCATGGCAACCCCCGGAACCCTGGCTATTGAGATTTCGAGATAATCCCATCCATGGTGTTCCGTGGCCGAATCCAGACCCTGGCAATTGACACTTCGAGATAATGCCATCCATGGAATCTGAACCAGCAGAGTGCTTACATGCCCCCAGTAGGATATGTAAATATCCTAAGAGACAAGCACCGAGGAGATGATATTTTGTTACGCATCTTCGAGGGGATTTCCCGCCTCTCTGCGCTGGGAACTCGTCCAAATCAACTTGTGTTGATCGGCCGCTCCTATTCTAGGTGTTCTTTTCAGAATTTTGCGACGCTTCTGAGTGATTCTGATTTTTACGCTTACTGAACCAGGCTGTGTGTGAGGTTAGGGTGCTTAGGTTACTGAGTCCCGTAAACCAAAAATTAGTTAACGAGGCCAAATACTCCCTAAGCCTTAGACCTAATACTTCAGCTTTTCATTTTCCTCAACCTCTTGAGGAGTGTCCAGATCTTAATGGGTACTAAGAGTCTATTCAAGAATGCCTAAGGTTTGCATTCTTACTAATCTCATTGTGCACTTTTCAGTTATTTTCTTGAATGAGGTCTAGAACTTAGGTTAATTCCTTAGTTCCTTACTAATGACTATCACCTTTTCTCATAATTTTGTGCTCCTTTTTCATTTTGTTTCTTTTCTCCTTCACAAAATTTCCTTCTCCTTTTATTCTTTTTCGAAAAATTTTTTTTTAATTTTTATGGTGTTTTTGGCATATGTGAATTTCTTTGTTTGAAACCTTTTCTTACAAGTTTTGCACTTTCATACCCCCCCCATGCCTAAGATTTGCAATGTCCTCATTGTAACCTAGGGGGTTTTTATTTAACTTAGTTCATTCCTTAAGACAGAAATTTGGATGAGTGAATGGGTCGGGGTGACTGTTGCAGACGATTTCTAATCTCAGATGCACGCACCTGAGGTGGAGTCGGCTGTCTTAAAGTGTGAACTTCAAGTGCAAAAAGGTGTCAGAACAAGTTTCAGGTTTTCAAAGAGAATGACGGGCTGCCTCCCGTTAAGCGCTGAGTTTTACGCCATCGGCTGGGCGCAATAAGCTCAAGGGGAAAGGAGGATATAAGATGCTTTAGCCAAATCAGTAGAAGTTACATCAATGAACGGCTTGAGTCTCTGACCGTTCACGATGAAAGGTTCAAAATCGTGGCTGAGTGGACTGATTTCGATTGCTCCATTTCCAAAAACCTGTCGGACCAAATATGGTCCGACCCACTTGGATCTCAGTTTTCCTGGGAAGAGTTTTAGTCGGGCATCAAAGAGTAGGACCTTTTGACCAGGATGAAAGATCTTTCTCGAGATGTGTTTGTCGTGGAAGGCATTAACCCGCTCCTTGTAGATTTGCGAGTTCTCGTACGCGTCTAGGCGTAATTCATCGATCTCGTTGATTTGGAGTTTTCTGTGGGTCCCAGCCTTGGAAAGATCTAGATTACAGTTCCGTACTGCCCAATAGGCTTTATGCTCCAGTTCTACGGGTAGGTGGCATGCCTTTCCGTACACCAGTCTAAAGGGAGACATGCCCAATTGGGTCTTGTGGGCGGTCCTATAGGCCCACAATGCTTCCGGAAGTCGGGACGACCAGTCCTTCCTGTCAGGTCGAACAGTAACTTGCAGGATTTTCTTGATCTCCCGATTAGACAGCTCAGCTAGACCATTAGTTTGGGGGTGGTAAGGAGTAGAGATTCGGTGAGACACCCCGTATTTGGTCATCAGTGACCTAAACTGAGCATTTGTGAAATGGGTCCCCCCATCAGAGATTATTGCACGAGGAATCCCGAACCTTGAGAAAATGTGTTGATGAATGAATTTGAGAACGATTTTGTGATCACAGGTTCGGGTCGGTATGGCTTCGATCCATTTGGACACGTAGTCCACAGCCAACAGAATGTATTCGAAACCATCCGAAACAGGAAAAGGGCCCATAAAATCAATCCCCCAAACATCAAAGATTTCGCATACTAGAATCGGATGCATAGGCATCATGTCGCGATGGCTCATGTTGCCCAAAGTCTGGCAACGACTGCATGCCTTGCAGTGATTGTATGCGTCTTTGAACAGTGTGGGCCAGTAAAAGCCGCACTGGAGGACTTTTGATGCGGTTTTATGCCCGGCAAAATGGCCACCGCATGCCTGGTCATGGCAGAAAGAGAGGATATTGTTGAATTCCCCTTCCGGGACACATCTCCGGATGATCTGATCGGCACCTATGCGGAAGAGGTACGGGTCTTCCCAAATGTAATACTTGGCATCGGAGCGTAATTTGTCTTTCTTGGCCTTCGGCCAATCGGACGGGATCTGATGAGATGCCAAGTAATTTACTACATTAGCAAACCATGGAAGGCTAGTACCAATAGTCAGCAGGTGCTCATCGAGAAAATGCTCAGTGATGGGTCCGGAAGGGTCAATTATTTCAGAAGGAAGACGGGACAAGTGATCAGCTACCACGTTCTGCTTTCCCGCTTTGTCGCGAATCTCAAGGTCAAATTCTTGCAACAGCAAGATCCATCGGATTAATTGAGGTTTCGCGTCCTTCTTTGCTAGGAGATGCCTCACAGCTGAGTGATCCGAGTATATGATGACATGGGAACCCAGAAGGTACGATCTGAACTTTTCTAGGGCAAATACTACAGCTAGCAGCTCTTTCTCAGTAACCGTATAGTTACGCTGAGCCTCATCGAGTGTTTTGCTGGCGTAGTAAATGGCCACAGGTTTCCTGTCAATTTTCTGCCCCAAAACCGCTCCTACAGCAAAGTCGGATGCAACGCACATGATCTCAAAGGGTTGAGACCAATCAGGGGGCTGTAGGATCGGGGCTTGGGTGACTCGGTCACGCAGGATTTCAAATGCTTGAGTGCATTCCTTGGAAATTTCGAAAGGAACATCCTTGGAGAGAAGAGTGGTCAGGGGGCGCGCGATTTTTGAAAAATCAGGGATAAATCGTCGATAAAAACCGACATGCCCTAAAAAGGAACGGATGTCCCTGATCGAGCTAGGCATAGGAAGGTGAGAAATTAGATTAACCTTAGCTCGATCCACTTGAATACCTTTCTCCGAAATTGAGTGTCCCAGGACAATTCCCTCAGGCACCATGAAATGGCTCTTTTCCCAGGAAAGAACCAAATTCACATCGATGCACCACCTGAGTATCTGGACCAAGTGTTGGAGGCAATCGTCGAATGATGCTCCGAAAACTGAAAAGTCATCCATGAAGACTTCCAGATAATCACCTACCATATCTGAGAATATGGCAAGCATGCATCGCTGAAAAGTAGCGGGTGCATTGCAAAGACCGAAAGGCATCCTTCGGAAAGCGTATGTTCCGAAGGGGCAGGTGAACGTGGTCTTTTCTTGGTCCTCAGGATGGATTGCCACCTGGTTATAACCGGAGTACCCGTCAAGAAAGCAGAAGAACCTATTTCCCGCAAGTTTTTCGAGAATTTGATCAATGAAGGGTAGTGGGAAATGATCCTTCTTCGTGGAGGAATTGAGTTGGCGGTAATCTATACAGACTCTCCACGAGTTGGCTAATCGGGTAGGAATGATTTCTCCGGTCTCAGTCGTTATAGTGGTGAGTCCTGCCTTCTTGGGCACGACCTGAATTGGGCTCACCCAACGACTATCGGAGATCGGGTAGATGATCCCGGCATCTAACCACTTGATGATCTCCTTTTTCACGACCTCCTGCAGATTAGGGTTTAAGCGTCTCTGCATTTCACGAGAAGGTCGTGTGCCCTCTTCTGAATAGATATGATGAGTACAATAAGAGGGACTTATTCCAGTCAAATCATCGAGAGTCCATCCGATGGCTCTGCGATGTTGCTGGAGGACAACAATCAGACGGGATTCCTGTTCAGGACTGAGGTTGGAATTGATAATCACAGGAAGGGTCTGATTAGAACCCAAAAAGACGTATTTCAAGTGAGCAGGAAGGGGTTTCAGTTCGAGGATGGGGTTTTCAGCAGCAGCGGGTGGTTCAGTATAGATGTGAGGTTCAAGGGTGGGAGTTACTGGGTTGTTCATATCTGGATTCGACTCCTCTGTTTGCGGGTCAAGATCCTTCTGTGGTTGATGAGGCATAATCGAGTCATTCTGGAGGTGTGATTCATCAACCAAAGTCTTGATGTCACAAATTTGTTCGATGACGCCGCAATTAATTCCTTGTTGGGCCTTAAATATATCAATTTTTAGTGTTTGATCTCCAAACTTAAGCTCTATTTGGCCCTCCTCACAGCTGATGTTGGCTCTAGCAGTAGCCAAGAAAGGTCTCCCTAGAATGATTGGTGTATCCCTAGGGTTCTCAGGTGCATCCATATCTAAGACTATAAAGTCCACTGGAAAATAGAAATCCCGCACTCTTACGATAACATCCTCGAGAATCCCTTTTGGTGACTTTATAGATCGATCTGCTAATTGTAATGTCACCTCGGTTGGTTTTAGCTCAGATTCTTCTAGATGGTCAAGTAAGGATGTGGGTATCAGGTTTATGGATGCACCCAAGTCTAACAATGCTCTATCAAATTGGGTACCACCTATCTTACAGGAAATCAGGGGAGTCCCAGGATCTTTTGCCTTGGGTGGGAGCCTACTAAGGATTACAGAGCTGGCTTGCTCTGACAGAACAATTGGGCTCCCTCCCTTGGTTCGCGGCTTACGCTGGGGTGTACATATATTCTTTAGAAATCGTGCGTAAGCTGGTACATGGCGGATTGCATCCATCAAGGGGATGTTTATGTGGACCTGCTCAAAGAGCTTGACCAGGTCCTCCTCAGGGGCCACAGGTTTGGTGGTCTTCTTTCCCTTGGTTAGGGCCTCGGGAAACGGGATCTTGGTTGGTTCTTCTAGGATAGGTCCAGGTTGTGGATCTGGAACAGCGGTATCTTGGATAACTATCCTAGGGTCATGGTTATCAGGCTTGGAGTGGTTTGGATAATGCGGGTCTTGAGTTGTTTTACCACTACGTGTTGTTACAGAATTTAATCCGGCCTGATTTTGGTTTGGGTTTGGTAAGAGGGGTGGCTGCTGCTGAAATCCCGCATAAGAAGTTGAGGCTTCCATCTCGTCTAGAGATGGCGCAGTAGGGGCCTGATAAATCCATTGAGCGTGGCCTAAATTTGGATTCATAACGCGCTTCTGGGTTGGCACGTTATTTGGGTTAGGAAGAGGTTGGGAAGGGAGTGTGCCTGGCTGGCGAGAATTTACCAACTGGGCCAGTTGAGTTTTAACTTCTGTAAGCTCGTCCTTGTGCTGTTTTTGAATAGCCGCATTCGTTTTTTGAATGTCAGCCAGAGTCTGAAGGATTAGGGACATTTGATCCTGATTTGGCCCTGATGGATAAGTAGGGTTGGGCCGAGGCTGAGGCGGCCGGTAATGACGAGAGGGCTGTGGGCGGGACTGAAAAGGTGGTCTTTGGGTTTGGGAATTTCCCGCCCACTGAAAATTGGGATGGTTTCGCCATCCAGGATTGTAAGTGTTGGAGAATGGGTCGTTCTGGATGGCGTTGAGGTCCTCGCAGGTCTGAGGAACCTCCTGAGAATCAGGGAAAGGGGGAATGGAGTTCCCCCGGCTGGTGTAGAAAGGATCGGATGATCCTCCGATCCAAGAATCAGATGGGGATGGATATGGATCCATCCCAGGGGAAGATCGGTGGAGGATGTTTTGCACAGTCTCCTGTGTGGAAGGAGGTTGTGCAAAGGAGTTACGCGCGGAGGTGGCTCGCTGCAAGTGCTGAGTCAGCTCATCCACCTTCTTTTCAATGATTGAGACCTTGTCCAATCGACTGGCCATTAATTCCAGGTCGACTGATGCGGACAGGCCCTGCGTCTCATGTTCTCCCTTAAGATTCGTCGCTGCGCGGGTATTTGTCCTGTCGAATAATCCCATGGAGTCATTGTTGATGGAGTTCTCGCACATGTTTTCGAGAATCTCCCATACGGTGTCTTCATGTTGACCCATGATGTTTCCTTCGCAAGTTGCATTGACGAAAAGGCGGATGTCCTCACGGAGTCCCTGGTAAAAAGATTGGACTTGTTCCCATTTAGGAACTCCGTGATGGGGGCATTTTCTCATGAGATCCTGAAAACGATCCCATGCCTCATGGAGAGGTTCTCCTGATTGTTGAGTGAAGTGTGTAATCTGATGGCGCAAGGCGTTGGTCCGACCAACGGGAAAAAACTTTTTCAAAAACTCGGATTGAAGTTCTTCCCAGGTGTTGATCGGCCAGGTCTGAGTTTGATACCAATGGGCGGCCTTGTCCATAAGAGAAAAGGAGAACATCTTCATGAGAAGAATATCCCGATTTTGCGCATCTGATCCAAAAGTGTGGGCCAGATGCTTTAGCTGTTTGATGTGCTGGAAGGGATCTTCAGAATTAAGCCCATGGAATTTAGGTATAGCATGAATCATGTTGGGCTTTAATTCGGAATCAGGTCCTCCAGTTGGGATTCTGACTCGAGGCTCAATGGCCACCGCAGCAGGATTGTAGTGGTCCCGCATCATAGGACGCTGTGGTGGGTGCACGAAGTTTTGGAAGAGGTCATTGAGTCGCTGGAGCTGGTGTTCCAGATTATTTTCTTCCTCAACTGGCTGAGCCATGATGGGGGAGGAAGAAGAACTTGGTTCTGAATCAGAAGAGAGAATAATGTGAGGGTGTTGCTGCACAAACACGGGAGTCGAGGCTTGGCCTTGACGAGAGCGAATTTCTAAAGGAGGTCTTAAGGGTGGTCTTAGGGACCTCCTTCCGTACATGCACTGTTGGAAGAGGTAAGTTTAGAAGGTGCTGGACCCAATCAAGACACCCAAAAATGTGTTGGGTGACTATAGAGGTGCGGGGCAGATGGACCCCTTGATCAGAAAGATCGTCCACCTGAGAATTACCTGGGCAGCCAGAGAGGGAGAGTCCCGCGAAGACCCCTACACGGTAGAGCGTCCCCACGAGTTACAGGGTTTCCCCCACCCGACCTCTCTTGTCACTGCGATTCCAGGTAGACCAGAATGGGGATCTTGACCTCTTAAGTCTACCAATTTTAAGATCAGGGTGCTTAAGGTTTCACTTGAACTTTAGTCTTTTAAGTGCAAAGAGTGACCTAATTTAAGGTTGGTTGACCCAAGGGGTCAACTTTACCTCTTGTTTTCTTTGAGAGCTTTTAGGTCTTGTCTTTTAGGGTTCAAGTGTTTAGAGAGCCAATTGTTTTAGGTTTTCTTTTGAATAGGTATTTTCAATCAATGGTTTAGGCACACTTCTTTTGGATTTTCTCCATTCTTGATTTAAGTAGTGTGTCTCTAAAACCCTACTGTTGAATCTTATGTTGGCTCTACTTGGTCCAGTTAGTTCTTTGTTGGGTAATTAGGGCTCAAGCAAGAATGTGTTAGCCCTTAAATACCCTTAAAAGTGTGCAGGACTAATGAGTTGAAAACATGCAACTCTTTATGTTTATTAAGTATGGAAGACAGGTTAGCCCTATATTGCTTGTTCTTTTCTTTTCTTCCTCTTTAGAGTTTAGGGGTTAATAGCGAGAGGAAAAATTTACCTGTCCTCGGAGTGGTTGTCGTGCGGTTGCTTGTCTTCTTGATTTCCTGTAGTTTTCTGCACAAAAGAGAGGAGATTATCAGAAATTAAAAAGAAACAGGAATGTTTACCTCTAGAATAGCCGTTGCTCCCCGGCAACGGCGCCAAAATGAAAGAGAGTTGTACTCGAGAGATAACCGGGTTTTATTGTTATAACGTTGTAGTATAGCCAGTTATTGCCATCATTTCAAATATATAAATTTTTTTTTACTCGGAAAATAAAAGAGTTCCCGAGGTCGAACTCAGGGAGCAAGTTGTATTCTAGGGGTACAAGTTTCTTTTACAAAAAAATAAAGAAAGAGAGAGAAAGAATTTGTTGTCTATTCTTCTTTTCTCTTTGCTTCTCCTCGTCTCAGATCTTCTGTTATCTTCTTCTTCTTTATCTGCAGTGGTGATGTTCTTCTTCTTCTTTCAGCTGTTCCTGCTCTTCTTTTTCTTTTGCAGAGCGGTCCTGTTCTTCTTCTTTTCCTTTCTTTCTTCTTTTCCTTTCTTCAGATCTTCTTCTCGTGCTCTTCTTCTTTCAGTTCCTCCCTTGTTCTTTTGTGTTCTCCTCTGCCTCGCCTTCTTCTGTTGTTCTTCAGATCTCCTTCTTTCTTCTTTTCTTTTTCCTGTCAGGACGTCGTCTGATTTTCCAATCAGACGACTTAAACCGCATGTTGCTACAGTGTCTCCCTCAGCTTCCTTCTTCTTCCACGGTCCTTCTTCTTCACCTGTGCCTGCACACTTCAGAGTTTACGTCAGAGGGCAAAACCTACTCTACCCTCCCCCCCGCGTCTCTCTCTCTCAGAATCCGCTCTTGGGAAAGCTCTCCCAGAGCTGCCGGGTAGTCGGGTACGGGTCGCGCCCGGGTCCAGGCCCACCGGCGTGTGTGGTGGGCGAGGAGTGCAGGTCAGTCTAAGTCGGGTCGGGCCAGGTCCGCGGGGCGTGAGCGCGGACGAGACCGGGTAACCGGGCGGGTGTAGGGGACCTCACCCCGTGTGCTGAGGCAGTAAGCCTCCAGCACTTTTGCGCCTTATACCGCTGCGCCTCTTCAGACTTTTCCGAGGTGGGACTAAATGTCCCACCCTAATTGAGCGCCCGCAGCGGAGAAAGCAGCGGGCGATCACGGCTTCACGCGAGGCTTTCGCCCCAGCTGCGAGCCTGATGCTTTGTCGAAACGCCTCGCAAGGTCTGGGAGTCGAATCTGGGCGTGGCGCGCCTGCAGCTGCAGGCGGAAGCAGCTCCTTCTGCACGGCAATGGCGGCGGAGGTCGGGTGGCCTGTTCACAGCAAAACGGTCTCTCGGCCTAATCAGAAGGTGCCGGGAGCTTCGCCAGGGTGCGGCGAAGCTCGTGTGGGTGGTGGCGAGGCGTGGGGCGGCGTGCAAGGGCTGCCCTAGGTCGGACTGTGGGTCGGAGGATGGGTTTGTTCGGTGGGGTTGCAGAGGGTGATGTGGGGGAAGTGGAAGGGCGGGGGTTGATCAGGGTGAGGAGGCGGAGGTTCTACGGTGGTCGGCGAGCCGTGTGGGTTGCTGAGGTGATGGGAGTGGCTCGCCGGAGGATGGCCGGAGGCGGAGAAGGTGAGGGTGAACAGGAGCGGTCGAGGGTTTAATCAAATAAAAGACAGTGAGGAAAAGAAAGAGGGGGAGATGGGGAGGAGTTCTGACCTAGCTATGGAGACGAAAGGGGCCGGGGCAGGGCGACAGTCGTATCGACTGTCGCCGGAGAAGAAGATGCCCAGGGGAAGGGGCGGCGGTGAGCAGAGAGCCGGAGAGGCGCCAGCTGGGTACGGCGTGGCGCGGGAAGAGCAGGGGAGGAAGTCTCTGCTGCTGGTATTGCGGCAGAGCGAAGAGGAGGAGGAGGAAGAACCGCCGGAGCTGGTGGGCATCTGCCGGAGTGAGAGGAGAGGAAAGTTGGGGGTTTTCTCCGTCAGATCCGAGCTCGGAAGAACGGTGGAGCGACGGGGGTATTTATAGGGACCGAATCAGGGAGGAAGGCGGAGGGAGACGACGTGTCTCCCTCGCCGGAAGACGCCGGAGATGGAAACCCATACCGTCCGTGCGTTCGCACGGCCGGTATGGTGGGTTACAGCGACCAGGGGGGTGTCCCTGCGATGGCTGACGACGTAGGGCACCCCCGGTTTACTTGCCAAGCTCTCCCCCTCACCCTGCGCGGCGCCATGCTCCGCGCAAGGTCGCCGGAGCATGGTGCTGGCAGGTTTTGCAGGGGGGACCTGAACGCAAAGAACGAAGGAGAGTTAGGGGCCAAAATGCGAGGGTTCAAAAGTTGAGGGCCAAAAAGTAAATATATGAGGACCAAAGTGTAAAGTCGGTCAAGGAGGTTTCTTCTTAGGCTCAAGTTTTTATACATGATTAATTAGGACCTAAGGAATCTGATGGTGAATTTCATTTTTATATTAAACCTTGTTTGACCGGTCAATTTATGCGAAAACCCAAATTAAGTTATTAATTGGGCATGGTTCTCAATGTAGGTCAAAATGGGTTCTGAAGGCCAAATTGAAGGTTCTAAACCCTAGAGATTATTTTTCTATGAATTTTAGAGGGTTTATTCTATTTTTACTTTGCCTCGAACCTCGTGAATTGAAGTGGGTTGTTTTAGGGTTACAGATTATCATTTAGTTCCTTGGAATTGCTGTAGCCCTTGCTAGATCATCTCATCCCACTTTTATTCTTATTAAGTTGCTTTGGCCTATGTTTGGGCCCTGAATTACCCTGTATGCAGATTATACTGGTAAAATTGCATTTTTACCCCTTATGACTTGTTTTCTCCTTAAACTCAGAATTCTCTGAGTTAAGCCTTTCCTTGAGTTATGTACGAGCTTTTATCCTTTGTATTAGGTCAAACTGAGCTAGTTATGGCTCATGATGAGGTTCTCATCACTGCTATTGGAGTAGCTCCACATGTGGGCGGAGGCGAGGGGGCGCAGGGGCAAGTGTGCGGTGAGCTGTTGGTGTGTGTGCACGCGAGACCGTGGTGAGGACGACGTGCGTGTAGCAACTGAAGGTGGAGATGGTGGTGCTGTGGTTCGGTGGCGTGGAGGTTGAAGAAGAAGAAGAGGAAGAAGTGAAGATGGTGGTGGTGCTGTTGGGTCTTCAGACGTTCGGGAACCTTCCCGAATGACTTAACCGAAGGGGATGGCACGGCGAGGATGGATGTGAGGCGTGCATGTGTGGTGGAGTGGCCATGACTGCGTATGGATGGTGCGGCAAGAGCTACTATTGCTGCTGCTGGGCATGCGGAGACGCACGCGCACGTGGGCAGAGGTAAGACGAGGCGGGGTCGCACTGCTGGCCTGTTGGAGGTGCACGTGGGCGCCCTACTGGCTGCGCATGAGAGAGAAGGTGCAGTGTGGAGTGGTGTAGGTGGTTTACTGGAGGTGGCGATTGTGAGAGGGAATGATGATGGAGGTTACGGGTTCTTTGGTGGTAACTAAGAAAGAAGATGGGGAAGATGAACAGTGGCGTTGGAGGTGTGTGGTGGTGTAGGCATGTGGTGACTTGGGTTCATGGTAATGGATTGAAATCTGGAGGGTGATGAGTGTGTATGGTAGTGTTGTTGGAGATGAAGTGGAGGGGATGAAGATGAAGGTGGAGTGGAGATGGTGTTGTTGCAGTGAACGATGGATCATGGTGGAGTGCACACCTGTGTGTGCTCACAGTAGCGTAACTGCTCGGGTTTGGCGGTGCGTCCTATCACAATGCACGCCCACGGTAGTGGAGCAAACTGCCATGGTCGAGGCCGGCGATGGTGGAGTGGAGGAGAGCTTGAACTCTTTGCACAGTAGTGGAGTGGGGTGGAGGCCTGTCGAGTATGGTTGCCTCCTCCTCTCTCTTGTAGCCACGGCTACCTCGATCTGATCCTTATCTTTCAACCATCAAAGAAAGCAGCAAGTAAAGGGCGTCGTCACTACAGCCGTTGAGGAGAAAAAATAAAAATGGATTAATAAAATAAGAAAACAAATGATGGCTTATTTATCTACAAACCCTCACATAAAATTTTAATTCTAATACATGCATGTAATGCAACCTAAAGACTAATTATTTCAATGCATGTTATTCTAAATGAATTCTAAATTTATTTAGATATTAATGCAATGCATGAAATATGTAAATAAGTGAATAATTAGACTAATCTATTTATATCTTATTATATGCTATTTATATGTCACTATTAATCTAATGTCTAGACATTTAAGTAACTAATTAGCCCACAAATATGGGCTCATCAACCACCCTTCTCTTTGACCACCTTTTGCTCAACTAAAGGCATTGAATTTAGCACTTAACGGGAAGCAACCCATCATTTCCAAAAAATCCGAGACCCCTATGACTATCTTTCTAAGCTACATGCATATTGCACTTTAGGGTTCAACTTTAGAATAGCCGACTCCACCTTTCATAATTGTATCAGAGCTTGAAATCATCCACAACGGTCATCTCGACCCGTTCACCCACCATTGGATCCTGTTCTAATCCTTGAACTAAGCTAAATTCGTACCCACCTAATTTACATTGAGGACATTGCAAAACTTAGGCATGAGGGGGTATTAAAGTGCAAAACAAATGGGAAATTCAATTCTCTTAAGGGGTTCTCACAAAAAAAAGGAGAAAGGGAAGGAAATTTTGGTGAAATGAATGAAAAAATCTGTCTCGAGGAGGTAAAGAGGAGGAAACAAAGAATGTCAAAGGAGAAAAAGAAGAAAAAATTGATAGTCCTAGCAATTGATTATGGATCCTACTTAAGTTCTAGACCAAATCGAAACAAAGATTAAAGTCCTCAAGTGCTAAAAGCAAGGAGAGAGTCCCTCAGGGGCTCTCTACATACAACCCTAGAGAGAGAACGAGAGATATTGTATCACTCACAACTATAGTGGAAATTTAGGAGCATCACCCTCCCCCTAAACGTACACCCCTTTGGGTGCAACTAGGTCATCAATCTCTTGTGCATCCTTTTTGTGTTTGTTTGCAATTCATGTTGATTCGGGTCCCCCATCAATAACAGTCTCAATCAATTGGCACCATATGTGGGAACAACTAGCATTTGATATCGTTTCCTTACTTTAAACCTAAGAAATGGCCCCTACAACTCGCAATTCCTCCTGCAGCAATGCCGAGAAGGGGCCCCGATGGAATCCATCATCTTGATGTCCAAGGGATGCCACTTGCAAGTCGGACCCAGCAAGGAGAAGTCCACACAGCCTAGCTGGCAACCTAAGTCATCTCACCCTGAGAATCCTCAACTGGACCCTCTACTCGAGATGCAGGTAAGGGAGGATGAGTAAGAAGCCAAATTGGTAGCCCTAAAGGTCGAGCAGTAGTCATTCACGGATAAACTCCTCGAAATCAAGCAGATCAAGGAGGACTGCAAGATTCAATCGGAGGAGCCCCATAACATTGGTCTTGAAGACAACCAACTGAAGTGGCATCTTGTGGTAGAAGAGGAGAACACCCACCTGCATGAATAGCTCGAGAAGTTAAAATGTGAGCTTAGTAGCCAGAAAAGGGAAGTTCCTCCTAGCCAGCTTAAAGCTTATCGCCCACCTTCGTCGGGGGAGCAGTCTGGGGCTCACCCAATGATGACCAGCGGAGGAGGCTTGATCCCCGAGATCGTCACTAGGTCACCCAGGCAATGAGGGGCATACACCCACATGCCTATCTCACTACCTATCCCTTCACGGAGGATGTAATCATGGCACCCCTATCAAAGAAGTTTAAGTAGCCCATCATGGCCCAATATGATGGGACAGCGGGCCCCAACAGCTTTTTGGGGAGCTACCACCAAATGATGCTTATTCATGGCTGCCCTGATGTGGTATTTTGCCGAGTATTCTCATCATATCTATCCAACATGGCCCATGAGTGGTTCAATGAGCT
This sequence comes from Thalassia testudinum, assembly GCA_037157565.1. Classification (NCBI taxonomy): domain Eukaryota; kingdom Viridiplantae; phylum Streptophyta; class Magnoliopsida; order Alismatales; family Hydrocharitaceae; genus Thalassia; species Thalassia testudinum. The sequence goes on from JAZHRO010000077.1 coordinate 83,851,764, forward strand.
ACCGACTGGGCAGATCACCTGCTTTCAAGAACTGGAGGATAAATTCTGCTAGTACTTTGTAGGACAGCAGAGGGTTAGAGATAACCCACTTCTGACAACGAAAAAATGAGTCCTTCCAATCATAATTGGATCGATTTAAGGCTCAATACTTCAAGTGCAAAAGGCCCCATGATACCATTACCATGCAGTACTTCAAGTCAGGCCTCTTGACCTAAAGGTTCTGGTATTGACAATTTCTCGCCTAAAGATATGGCAGAATTGTGGGACCGGGCTACGAGGTTTGCTAAGCAAGATGACTCGTTCCTCTCCCGCAGCTGATTGTCGGATGGGTATGGAGATAATCTCGGTCCCATGGAGGAGAAGAGATTCTTGGGAGAACTGGATCCACGGAGGAAGTCACTTCAACAAGCGGATGGCCAACTTCCAATATCAAAGGAGCGACAAGCCCTGTAAAGGCCAAAACAACAGACCCCGCCAAACTAGGCGGGAATTCTTTGAAGAATACACTCCCCTGGCCATGAACCAGGCAAATGTATTGGCGAAGGTGTGGTCCACCGACAATGACCTCCTACCCCCACCAAAGCCTCTCAATAAGAAGGCTGATACCAGGCCCTACTGTAACTACCACCAGGTTCGAGAGCACGCCATAGAAGACTAACGGAATCTGCATGACCAAATTGAGTCTTAGATCCGGCATGAAAACTTGGCCCATTTTATCAAACAGAATGAAGGTTAAGAAAAAGGCAAGAGGCCTATGGAGGGATCAAAGGCGTACCACAAGGAGAAGCTCCAACAACTCCGAGGGGCCAACATCGTCTTTGTGGCAGACCAAGAGCCAAATGGGTCCGAAGCCTGTCAGATTGAGCAAGCAGTGCCCCCTGGCTCCCCCCTAGAATACCACCATCAAGTTTTAGCAGCGAAGGCAGTCTACCCTAGAATGCTCACCTCTTGCCGCCTAAATCAATGGGTGCAGAGGTCAAGGTCATCTTCGGGGTCAACGCTGCCCCAAGCCAGCAAGTTGCTCCTCCCGAGTGGATGCCCCATAGTGCATTTCTTACTCTTCAGTGGGGCAAGAGATGTACTGTCACACAAGTGGCCTCCAAGTTGTTCGCCGCCTTGCCCAACCCAGTAGAGCACACAGATCCACTCTTGGTAAATCTCCTGTTGGCAGGGTAACTCCAGCTTAGGCTCCTAGTAGATAAAGGTAGTGCAGTAGATGTTCAATTCTGGTAGTCACTGCTTAAGTTGGGGTTCAAAGAAGAATACCTCTCCCCGTCAACTCACCTGGTAGTGGGCTTCAAAAATCACAAGGTGATGTCAAAGGGAGAAATCAACTTGCCCTTATCCATTTGTGATTGGGACAAGCACCTGAACAGAACGGCCACTTTCATCGTGGCCGAGTTGGCAGCAGTGTTTGATGGCTTTATCGACTGCCCAACAACGCATGCCTTCCGAGGGATCCCCTCTTCTTATTTCCAGTTCATGCTCTTCCAAACTTCTTGAGGAGTAGGGATACTACATGGGGATCAGATGGCTGGGCACGAACTCCTTTGAATCAAGGTGGAGCAGTCCATGGATCCAAGGTTCCCCATGCCATAAAAATGGGGGAAGAAGAGAAGCCAAGTCTAGGCGATTCAGCCAGAAACAAATCCAGCTGATCTGCTAGCAACTTCAAAGTTTTAGCCGGGCTCTTCTACCTTGGCTAGACAATAATCCCTGATGACTCGACTAAGCTCATCAAGGTAGGGACAAACCTTGATCCCTCCGAAGTTCAGGAACTGCTACTCCTACTAAGGGCTAACGCGGACGTATTCGCATGGTCTGCCAATGACCTACAGGAAGTGGACCCGTCTCTAATTTAGCCCCGCCTCAACATTCAGGTAGGTGCTCGGGCCGTGAAACAGGCGCACAGGCAGAAGTCAATCGAGCAGTGGAAAGTGGCTAAAATAGAAGTCCAGAAGCTCCTAAAAGCCAACTTCATTGAAGAGTCCTTGTACCCAGCATGGCTGTCTAACGTGGTCATGGTGAGGAAGGCAAACGACAAGTGGCAAATGTGCGTAGACTTCACCAACCTGAATGAAGCCTGCCCAAAGGATGACTTTCCCTTACCTAGGGTCGACGCTCTAGTGGATTCCAACAACGGTCAATCTCACATGTCCTTCTTGGATGCTTGCAGCGAGTACCATCAAATAAGCCTTGCTCCACCAAATAGACCTCATACCTCCTTCATAATAGATAGGGGTCTATTTCAATATAGAGTCATGCCCTTTGGCTTAAAAATACTCGTGTAACTTACCAACACCTTGTAAACATGATTTTTTACCATTTAATAAGAAAATCATTTGAGGTGTATATTGACGACATGTTGGTGAATGGATCAAATTTCCCGCAGCACTTAGTATATTTGGCAGAGGTGTTCCATGTCTTAAGGGACACCCATCTTCGCCTATACCTCGAGAAATGTGCCTTTGGTGTTTTAGTGGGGAAATTTTTAGGGTTCCTACTTTCTAACAGAGGAATAGAAGCCAACCCTGACAAATCAGGCTATCATGGCCTTGAAACCACAAAAAATTTTGAAAGGGATGCAATCATTAGTCAACAAGATCGCCTCTTTAAGCCAATTCTTGTCTCGATCTTCTGACAAATGCCTTCCCTTCTTTGAATGTATAAAATAGGGAAAAAGCTATACCGTCGCCCATTGGACTCCTCACTACCAGAAGGCTTTAGATGAAGTAAAGGAAGCCCTTAGAAGTCCTCCCATCCTGACGGCTCCTAAGACTGGGGAGTCTCTTTTCTTGTACCTGGCGGTGTCCATGTCCGCCATCAGTGTTGTTCTAGTCGGCGAACGAGAAGGGGGGCAACAACCAGTATACTTCATTAGCAAAATCTATCAGGGCACAGAAGCTAAGTATACTGTGATCGAGAAACTCGAGCTAGACTTGGTGACTGCCTCCAGAAAAGTACGCCCATACTTTCAAGCCCATTCAATGGTAGTCTAGTTTGACTACCCTCTACTCCGAATGCTGCATAAACCCATTGGATCAACACAACAAATTAAATGGGCCATGGAGGTGGTGGAGTTCGATATTCAGTATCAACCAAGGAGATCAATCAAAGGTCAAGTCCTGAAAAACTTTGTAGCAGAGTTCACAGACCCGGATGCCTTCCTTACTCTACCGTGGAGGTTGTCTGTAGATGACTCATCCATGATAGTTGGGTCTGGGGCAACCAGAGCCCTGATTGCCCCAGATGACTCTACTCATATGTACACCATTAAACTTATCTTCCCCACTTCCAACAATGTGGCAAAATATGAAGCCATGTTAGCCGGCATCTAGGTGGCCAAGTCAAGGGGTATCTCCTCATTGGAAATCTATACGGATTCCCAGTTGGTCGCCAATCAAGTCAACAACGAGTACCAAGCCAGGGATCCAAATATGATCTTGTATGCTAACAAGGTCAAGGAGGAGTTGTCAGACTTCAAGATCGTCTCAATTAGTCGGGTACCTCGATCCAACAACCCTTTGGTGAATGCTCTGGCCTGTTTGGCCTCAGCAATCTCGCTCGAGCATGAAGAAGACATATGTCTCCAAACCCTGAAGGACCCAATAGTTCTTACTCCCAGAACATTCATGATAGAACAATCCACATCATGGATGACACCTAGCATTACCTATTTGAACACCAGCGAGCTACCCTCGAGGGAACCATGGCCCAAGGCATTCCGCCTGAGGGCCTCTAGGTACACTCTAATAGAGGGGCAGTTGTACAAAATGGGGTATTCCACCCCCTTGTTGCGTTGCCTTAAAAAAGAGGAGGCGTCACAGGCACTCCAAGAAGCCTATGGAGGCATTTGCAGGAACCATAAAGGGTATAAGGCACTCTTAGCCTGGTTGTTTCAAGCGGGGTACTTCTGGCCCCAGATGAAACAACACTACAAGGAGTTCATGCGCAAGTGCGATAAGTGCCAACGGTTTGCCACCCTGCACTACTTGCTGCCTGGAAAGTTGGTTCCCATCATGTCACCCATCCCCTTTGCCAAATGGGGCATGGAATTCATTGGCCCTTTCTCACCAGCACCAGCTCAGAAGTGCTTTATACTGGTGGCGGTGGATTACTTCTTCAAGTGGGTAGAAGTTGAGGCCATGGCCAAATGGGGCATGGAATTCATTGGCCCTTTCTCACCAGCACCAGCTCAGAAGTGCTTTATACTGGTGGCGGTGGATTACTTCTTCAAGTGGGTAGAAGTTGAGGCCATGGCCAACACAACAGCTGACAGGGTCGTATCATTCATCCGAAAGACTATCATTGCCTAGTACAGAATACCTTAGTACATTGTTATGGACAATGGTACCCAGTTTGGTTGCAAAAAGTTTACAGAATTTTACACAAGTTGGGACATCCGCCTATGCTTCATGTCCTTAGGGCACCCTCAAGCAACGGGCAGGCGAAGGTAACCAACCATATCATCATATTAAAGTGCCAACTAGAGTTCGCAAAGGGAAGATGGGTCAAGGAGCTACTGGATGTACTGTGGGGCTACAGGACTTGCCAAAGGACTTCCACAGGTCACACCCTTTAGCCTGGTGTACAACATGGAAGCCCGGTTGCTTATAGAGACAATCCTTCCCATGTATCGAACACAACTATACGACCCTGACACTAACAATGATCAAGTCCACCTGGCCTTGAACTTGATGGATGAGCTGATGGAGAAGGCATAAGAGGTGGTGCTAAAGTACAAAGAAGCGACCGTGACCGCCTACAACAGGCGGGTCCGCAAGCAGAAGTTCTCTGAAGGAGATCTCGTCCTACGAAAAGGTGAAGTCTTCATGCCAAGCAACTCAAGCGGAAAGTTGGACGACCCGTGGGAGTGGCCTTACAAAATTCACGAAGACAGACCAGGCGACTTCTACGAGTTGCAGACCCTACGCGGCAATCCAATTCTTCGAACTTGGCATGAGAGCAATTTACGATTATATCATGTATGAGAAAAAAGAAAGAAAGGAGACAAAATAAAAGATAGAAATTTTCTTTCATTTCTTCCAAATGTGTTGCCTTACATCTTCCATTAAAGACGATTCCCATCAAATGGCACATAAAAAAGGAAAAGATAAAAAAGGGAAAAAACAACAACACGAGGTAGGGACAGACTGCTTCACTCGAAGTCCTCGGGACGGTCAACCCGAGAGGTCAGAGGGGGCAAAGAGGCTATGTAGGATGGGCTAACTGGGCATGAAGGCTGCTCCACAGCTCCTAACGGACCTGGTTTGTCCACCTCCTCTTCAGGAGTCGAGCTTCCTGGCTAGTCCTCAGGTGGCAATATGGGAGCCTTGTCCACAACAAGACCCTCATGTGACAACCAAAGTCTCGCCAAGTGACGAAACCTGAGTCGCTGCGTGCTACCAACAAGCATGAACACCCACAAGATTGCAGTCACCCAACACATAGCCATAAAACGTCAATAGCCAACATTCACTCATGATGCATTAAATGAAAGAAAACTAAAGTGCTGACAATATAATTAAAATTCACCATAAAACAGAAAGTAAGGAGAGTCTCCTACAATCACCAAACGATAAGAAAATAAAATCTAACAGCGGAAAGAAAACTACTACTACGAGCCATTGGCTCAGTATGGACAATCTCCTCAGGTAGGACCTGGTTCCACAAAAACCGGACCGACGGTAGCCGCTGCACCCGACTCCTCAGCAACACCTAAGTATGGAACCCGAAACTATATGCCAGTGAAAACTTAGTAGAGTAGACAATGAAACAAGTGGTAACAATAACAGGAGCACAGAAAAAGGGTACTATATCAACAATTCATCTGTTTATAGTTTATTTCTTAGCTAATTCTGTTCATGTATCTTTCACATGTTCTTATAGTTCACAATCCGTAAATTGACGTCTCAGGACACAAGACGATCTCAGCACAAGATCGATATAAGCCATCCTCCCAGCCGAGAAGACTGCTTATACCCATCGAGTCACCACACTCCATCACCCTAGGGTCATTGCGGAAAGGGGTGGAGGCTACATCGTCTACCGTGAACACGTACAAGCACTATGTACGCTGAACCATAGATAGCCAATGACCAATCCTCCGGTCGAGAAAGAACCAAACCTCGAGCCCCGCATCTCGCTATCCCAGTTGGCCACTAAGCCTAACCAAAGAGTCGTAGGAAGGCCAGCAACTCCCTAAATCAGCCCTTGAAACCAAATCTGAAAGACCAAAGCTACAACCAAACTCCGACGAGTAGCGAGGCTAAAACTAGCTATCTTATCCTTTTAATTCTTGACATATCCATCATGTTGAATATACAAATAATTCCAAATAACAGTATCTCTTATTTTTCTCATTTCAGAAAATCCTTAGTAATTTCATATTACTAATTTCCAGGATTAATAGATATTCCTATTTTCGTGTAACCTATCCATTTACAGATAGTTTTTTAGTTCATGACAGTGGTCCCATATTATTTAGAAACTACTGAAGACAACAAAACTTATTTCATGGAAAACAGAATTTGTTTCATGCATGTGATAGCTAGGGTATTAAATCTTAATTATTCACGTAAAACATATCATTTCTCATTAAAGCGCCCATAAATTAGGGAAAACACTAGGGGGTTCCAAACTCAGCAAAAAGGAGGACTCCACACCAACCAAGGTGGTATACGTGAAGAATCGCATAAAACGGGTCTACAGATACTCGAAAATCAGTCGAAATCGAGAGAAGGGTAGACTACTCTACCTAATGTCACCGGAGGGTCATGATGACTCCAAATCATTCGAACAGGGCTTGTGTAGTCTCCACCCCACCTCAAGATCCGCGCATGCATCGGGGAGTAAGACCTAGTTCACTGATGAGAGCCTCATCATGAACCATAACTAGCTTATTTTGACCAAACAAAGAAGATAAAAGCTCCTACATAACCCAGAAGAAGGCCTAAATGAAGGAATAAGTGCTCTGAGAAGAAAACATGAATTAAAGGTTAAAACTACAATTTTACCATTGCAGTGCATAAATTGGATTTCTCAGAAGCAAAAAATAGGTCAAATGGTCTAAATAAGATAAAAAGTGGGTTGAGTCAATCAGAAATGGGTTCATGGGCAATTTAGGAATTAAATGACATTTGGTAACCCTAAAACAGACCTGCTTAAATCAACAAGGTTATGGTCAGGATAAAAATCAAATAAACCCTCTAAAAATCATGGAAAAATATCATCTAGGGTTTAGAACACTTAATTTGGCCTTTGGAACCTAGTTTGAACTAGGATAGGATCCTAGCTCATTAATTGACTTAATTTGGGTTTTTATGCAAAATGTTCAGTCAAACGAGGTCAAACCTAAAATCCAACTTCACCATTGGATTCCTTAGGTCCAAATTAGGTTTATACCAAAATTTGGACCTAAGGGGAGGTCATCTTGACCTACTTTGCAATTTAGTACACCCAAATCACAATTTGGCCCCTATCTTTTGAAAATCATTGCAGAGAGCCCCCTAATTTCCTCGCCACCTTTGCAATCAAGTCCTTCCACCATTGTTAGGGCAGAATCAACCTCCGACGAGGTTTAGAGAGGGAATACTCTCTGATTCCTCAGAGATCCCCTCCCAGAAATGGAAGGGAGATTCTCTGAGGAATTCCCTTCCATCTAAGGCCAATCACGATCTCTGGTGTGAACCCAATCTCTCGTGCGAACGCACGAGGGATTTGGGTATCCACCCTCTTTCCTTCTCCCGCGAGCCATCGGAGATAATTGCGTAGCCCTCCGCACACTAGAAAGTTCGGCCAGCACCTATAAAAGGATCCCCAAACCCGGCCGCTGATCTTCAGACTTGTTTTGGCGGAGATTCCCCCAAATTTTCCTCTCTTCCATCTCCGGCCAAGAAACCCTCAAACTCCGGCGACCTCCTCCCCTCCTTCTCGTCGCTCTGCTGCCATACTAGCAGCAGAGTCAACTCCGCCTCTTCCTCCTGCATTGCGCCATACCAAGCGTGCGTGCCCCTGACCTCGTCCTCGTCGCCGCTCCCTCCCTCAGGGTTCTTCTCCGACAACGGCAGCTACGCGTCGTCTACTCCCCTGCCTCCCTCCCTTCCAGAACACTCCAGATACCTTCTCCATCTTCCCCTCTCTCTTTTCCCCCTTTTATTTCATTTAATTGCCCCCCGACATTGCCTGACCACCCTCATCTTCCACGTCACCGACCGACCTCCAGCGAGCTGCCCCCACCATTCCGCCCCTCCACACGGCTCGCCAACCGTCTCATAAGCTCCACCTCACCACAAGGAACAATCTCCGCCCATCCACCATCCCTCTACGCCTCCACCACAGCCCCCCGAACACCCCCACACTTCCGGTCACAGGTCGACCTAGGCACGCACGCCTAGGCCATCCCACAACCTGTTACACTGTGCACCACCTTCGTCGTGCCACGGCGAAGGTACCCAACTGGTCTGATTAAGCTGAGAGGCTTGTTTTGTGTTTGACAGGATTTCAGCCCCTGCCTCCATTGACGGTTGGAGCAGCTCCAGGCTTCAGTAGCTCCAGGCGTCAGGTTCTCCAATCTTCAGGTGCAGCGTATTCAGGAAAGTAGTGCGAAGCATCTAAGTCCAGCAAGGAGCGCAGCAACGTCCGCAGTTGTGCGATTGCACGAAGGCTCTGCGGGTGCGCGCGGGAGCGGGGCAGAACTAATAGTCCCACATCGGCGAAACGCGAAGCGCAGGTATACTTTAAATTATTTTTGTGATATTGCCTCGTTGCCTCCGAACGCACAGGGGTGAGGTCCCTCACCTTATCCCACGCTTGCCTCGTCCGCGGTTTCACCTCGCGGATCTGGTGGGCTCCGACCCGACCCAACCTGAGCACTCCTCGCACATCACCCACCTGCCGGTGCACCTGGTCCCGGGTGCGAAATCCGACCCAATTACCTGTGGCTCTGGAAGAGCGTCCTTGAGTGAATTGAAGAGAGAGAGTGAGAGACGCGCGGGTAGAGGGACAAGTAGGTTTTGCTTCCACCTCTCTGTGCAGGCAGGTTGAGCATTGAGAGACTTAGCCGCAAGAAGAAGCCTTTGCAAAAAGGCTAAGGAAGGAGACCAAGGAAGGAGAAGACTTCGCAGGAAAGAGAAAAGAAGAGAAAGAAGTTCAAGGAAGAAGAAGACCTGTAGACCATAAGAAAAGAAGAAGAACCTACAAAGAAGAAGAGGGCAGCAGAGAGAAGAGCAAGCAAAAATCAGAGAAGGCCAAGGCAGAATCAAAACAGGAAGAAGAATAGTCGCATTTAAGACGTCTGATATAGAAATCAGACGTCTAATCCTGTTATCTTTTAGCAATTCTTTTTATAACTCTCTCCCTTTGAATCAATTGTTCTTCATTTAAAAGTTGTATTCCTTAGTTTTAAAAGTACTGAGATTGCTCCCTGTGTTCGATCTCGGATACTCCGATTTTCGAGTAATAAAATTCTCTATTTGTTTGAACGCTTTTTCGGCTATATTACAACGTGTTATTCTTTAAAACCCGATCAAGCGCGATAAACATTTTGGCACCATTGCCGGGGAGCAACGGGCACTTTTAAAGCTTTTGATTACAACTTTTCTATCCAATATTTGACCTAACTCCTCTCTTTTGTTGTGCTTATTACAGGGAAAGCAAAAAGGAAAGAAGAGCAGCTACACAACAGACACTCCAAGGAACAGGTAATTTCCATAAGCCCTCCCTCTTAACTCTCTCAAAATCTGAAAAGAAAAAAAAAAAAAGAGAACAATCAACTTAGGGCTACCTGTTTCATATTTTAGTAACTCATCAAGTTGCCTGATTTTCATTTCAACACATTTTTTATCTGCTCATCCAACTAAGGTGACTAGGGCTAAAACTTTCTTGATTTAGCCCTAGGTACTAAATTCTGAGGCAACTAAATTGGACCCACTAGAGTCAATTTAAGGATTAAAAAGCTAGGGTTTTTAGAGACACACCTTATCTTAAACAAAGAAACAAATTTTCCCAAAAGAGGTGTGCCTAAACCTTGTTTGAAAAGATCTATACAAGAGGAACCCTAAGCAAATCAGGCTTTTAATCCATTTGAACCTTAAAAAGAAAAGGACCTAAAAGCTCTTAAAGGAACAAAAGGTGAAGTTGATCCCTTGGGTCAACCAACCTTAAAATTAGGTCACTTTTTTACTCAAAATACTTAAAAGTTCAAGTGGAACATTAAGCACCTTGATCTTAAAGTAAAAAAGGTAGACTTAAGAGGTCAAGGTCCCCATTCTGGTCTACCTGGAACCGTAGTGACAAGAGAGGTCGGGTGGGGGAAACCCTGTAACTCGTGGGGACGCTCTACCATGTAGGGGTCTTTGCGGGACTCTCCCTCTCTGGCTGCCCAGGTATTTCTCAAGTGGACAACCTTTCTGACTAAGGGGTCCATCCGCCCCGAACCTCTATAGTCACCCAATAATTTTTGGGTGTCTTGATTGGGTCCAGCACCTTCTAATCTCATCACATCCTTCGGTGCATGTTCGGTAGGAGGTCCTTAAGGCCACCCTTAAGACCTCCTTTAGAAATTCACTCTCGTCGAGGCCAAGCCTCGACGCCCTTGTTTGTGCAGCAACCCCACCACATAAATCTTTCATCTGATTCAGACCCTGGTTCTCCTTCTTCTTCCATCATGGCACAACCCATTGAAGAGGAGAATAACCTTGAACACCAACTTCAACGCCTTAACAATCTCTTTCAGAACTTTGTAAACCCACCGCAGTGACCTATGATGCGAGATCACTATAATCCCGCTGCGGTGGCAATCGAACCTCGAGTACGAATCCCGATTGGAGGACCTGATTCTGAACTGAAGCCCAATATGATTCATGCCCTACCAAAGTTTCACAGGCTTAACTCTGAGGATCCATTCCAACACATTAAACAACTCAAGCATCTGGCCCTGACCTTCAGGTCAGATGTACAAAACCGGGATATCCTACTCATGAAAATGTTTTCGTTCTCCCTCTTGGACAAGGCCGCACACTGGTATCAAACTCAGACCCGTCCGATCAACACATGGGAGGAACTTCAGTCTGAATTTTTGAAAAAATTCTTCCCCGTTGGCCGAACGAATGCCTTGCACCACTAGATCACTCATTTCACTCAACAACCAGGAGAACCTCTTCATGAAGCATGGGATCGATTCTTAGATCTCATGCGAAAGTGCCCCCATCACGGAGTTCCTAAGTGGGAACAAGTTCAGTCTTTTTACCAGGGACTCCGTGAAGATATTCGTTTATTCGTCAATGCAACGTGCGGAGGAAACATCATGGGTCAACATGAGGACACGGTGTGGGAGATTCTCGAAAACATGTGCGAGAACTCCATAAATAATGACTCCATGGGCTTATTCGACAGGACGAATGCCCGCACATCGACGAATCTAAGAGGGACACATGAGATGCAGGACCTGTCCAATTCCGTCGACTTGGAACTGATGGCCAATCGGTTGGACAAGGTTTCTATCATAGAAAAGAAGGTGGACGAGCTAACTCGGCATTTGCAGCAAGCCACCTCTGCGCAAAACTCTTTTGCACGACCACCTCTGGCAAGGGAAACTGTGCAAAACATCTATCACCAATCTGCCAAGGGGATGGACCCATATCCACCCCCGTCTGCCTCTCGGACCGGAGTGACCTCCGATCCATTCTACTCGAGTTGGGGGAACTCTGAACCCTCGTATTCTAACTTTCCTGACATTCCTCAGAACTGCGAGGACCTCAACGCCATCCAGAATGACCCATTCTCCAATACCTATAACCCTGGATGGCGAAATCATCCTAACTTTCAGTGGGCGGGAAATTCTCAAAGACCACCATATCAACCCCGTCCACAAACCCCTCGTCCATATCAGCCGCCTCAACCTCGGCCCAATCCCACCTACCAATCCGGGAAAAACCAGGATCAACTAACTCTTATCCTTCAAACACTGGCTGACATTCAAAAGACAAACACGACAATGCAAAAACAGCACAAGGACGAGATCACAGAGGTTCGCAACCAACTGGCCCAGATGGCAAATTCCCGCCAACCTGGCACCGTTCCCTCGCAACCTCTGCCCAACCCAAATAACGTGCTAACCCAGAAGCGCGTTATGAATCCAAATTCAGGCCAAGCACATTTGATTTATCAGGCCCTTGCTGCTCCATTGCCAGACGGGATGGAAGCTTCGACATCTTATGCGGGATTTCAGCAACAGCCACCCCTCCTACCAAACCCAAACCAGAATCAGGCCGGATTAAACTCTGTAACAACACGTAGTGGTAAAACAACCTAAGATCCACATTATCCGAACAACTCTAAGCCTGATAATAGCCAAGACCCTAGGATAGTCATCCAAGATACTACTGTCCCAGATCAAGAACCTGGACCTATCCTAGAGGAACCAACTAGGATCCCATTTCCTGAGGCCTTGACCAAAGGAAAAAGGATAACTAAACTCGTGGCTCCTGAGGAGGATCTGGTCAAGCTCTTTGAACAGGTCCAGATAAACATCCCATTGATGGATGCAATTCGCCACATACCGGCTTACGCAAGATTCTTGAAAGACATATGTACTCCTAAACGTAAGCCGCGAACCAAGGATGGGAATCCAATCGTATTGTCAGAGTAAGCCGGCTCTGTCATCTTGAGCAAACTCCCACCCAAGGCTAAAGACCTAGGAACTCCCTTGATTTCTTGTAAAATTGGTGAAACCCAATTTGATAGAGCCTTACTAGACCTAGGTGCCTCCATAAATTTAATACCTACATCCCTCCTTGACCAACTTGAAGAATCTGAACTTAAACCCACTGAGGTGACATTGCAGTTAGCCGATCGATCCATCAAGTCACCTAGAGGAATACTCGATGATGTCATTGTTAGGGTACGAGATTTCTATTTCCCAGTGGACTTCATAGTACTGGACATGGATGCACCTAAGAACCCAAGGGACACACCAATCATATTAGGGAGACCCTTTTTGGCCACTGCTAGGGCCAACATAAACTGCGAAGAGGGCCAGATAGAATTAAAATTTGGGAATCAAAACCTGAAGATTGACATTTTTAAGGCCCAACAAGAGATTAATTGCAGGGTTATAGAGGAAATATGTGATATCAGAGCCGTCGTTGATGAATTGCATATAGAGGACAACCTGATTATCCCTGATCAACCACTAGAGAATCAAAACCCGCTAACAGAGGAGTGCGAACATGATCTAGACACACCTATGACTCCTACCCTTGTTCCTGATACAAACCCCGAACTGCCCGCTGCTGCTGAAAATCCTGTCATGGAACTCAAGCCCCTTCCCGAGCATCTGAAGTACGTATTTTTGGATTCAAATCAGACGTTTCCTGTGATTATCAACTCTCAACTCACACCTGACCAGGAACTCCGTTGGATTTCTGTTCTCCAGCAACATCGTAGAGCCATTGGATGGACTCTCGATGATTTGACTGGCATAAGCCCTTCATACTGCACACATCGAATCTACACAGAAGAAGGCGCACGACCTTCAAGAGAAATGCAAAGATGCCTAAACCCTAACCTACAGGAGGTCGTGAAAAAGGAGATCATAAAGTGGTTAGATGCAGGGATCATCTACCTGATCTCCGACAGTCGTTGGGTGAGTCCAATACAAGTGGTGCCTAAAAAGGCAGGACTTACCATCATCACGACTGAAACTGGAGAAGTCATTCCCACCTGAATAGCTAACTCGTGGAGAGTCTACATTGATTACAGAAGACTTAATTCCTCCACGAAGAAGGATCATTTCCCACTACCGTTTATTGATCAAATCCTTGAAAAACTAGCGGGAAATAGGTTCTTCTGCTTTCTTGACGGGTACTCCGGTTACAATCAGGTGGCAATCCATCCAGAGGACCAAGAAAAGACCACATTCACCTGCCCCTTCGGGACATACGCATTTCGAAGGATGCCATTCAGTCTCTGCAATGCACCTGCAACTTTTCAGCGGTGCATGCTTGCCATATTCTCAGATATGGTAGGTGACTATCTGGAAGTCTTCATGGATGACTTTTCAGTTTTTGGAGAATCATTTGACGATTGCCTCCAACACTTGGTCCAAATACTCAGGCGGTGCATCGAGGTGAATTTGGTTCTCTGATGCTCGATCTTCACCTGCTGACATACCAGGCACTGTATCACAAACTTTCCCATATCCTTCTTCAGATCACTCCACCAGAAGTCTTTCTTGAAATCATGGTACATCTTAGAGTTCCATGGATGGATGGTGAACCTGTTGCAATGAGCCTCGGACAACAGTTCCTTCCGAAGCGCTTCATCTCTTGGAACACATAATTTGCCACGGAGTCTGAGCACTCCGTCTACAAAGGTGAATTTGCTGGCGTCTCCTGAGAATACCTGATCACGGAGAATCAGTAACTCGACATCCTCATCTGCTGGTCAATTATATGAGAGCGAGTGTACCTCATCACCGTCAGCTCCCCCAGGTGTCCTCTCACCCGTAAAGGCTTCCACTAGGCTGTCTCAACCATACTGGTCCATCTCTGTGCCTGAAGAGCTGCCAACCTGGCTGGTGGCTTTCTACTGAGGGCGTTTGCCATGGCACTCCCCTTCCCGGGGTGATAGACTATCGAACAGTCATAATCCTTTAGGAAATCCATCCAGTGCCTCTATCTCAGGTTCAACTCCTTTTGATCAAAAGGTACTTAAGGCTCTTTTGATCTATATGGATCTAGAAGGTCTCACCGTACAGGTAGTGGGGCCAACTCTTCAGGGCGAAGACTATGGCTGCCAATTCCAGGTCATTTGTCAAATAGTTCTTCTCATGAGGCTTCAATTGCTTCGAAGCATAGGCAACCACATGCCCATGTTGCATCAAAACACAGCCCAGTCCCTTGAGTGAAGCATCAATGTATACGATAAATTCGCCACTGCTGCTCGAGATGGTAAGTACAGGGGCTGAAGTCAACTTCTCCTTGAATGTTTGGAAACTACTCTCACACTCACCAGTCTAGATAAAAGGGGTATCCTTCCTCGTTAATTGGGTTAACGGAGAGCGATCTAAGAGAAGCCTTGAATGAACCGCCTATAGTAACCCGCTAGACCTTATCGACAACAATCTGTCTGCAATAAAAATGTTGTTTCAAGGTGTCATTGTTGTAGTATATTTGTCACAATGTAAATAGATGTCGCATCATTTTTACTTAATTACAACTTTTATTGGTTAGTTTCCAAGTCATTCACTGGAAGGCAATTATTGATATACATCACTCTCTCAGTCCAAAAATGTTCTTTTATTCCAAAAATGTTAATTTTATTTACCATAAAAATGAATGAATGGGTTAATTATATGCAAAAGAATCAATTAATTCCTAAACCATTATGTTAATTATGTACAATTATTCTAATTAATACTAAATATAGGTACAAAAATAGCTACTAATATCTACTATACTAAGTTATATTAACATACTAATATCTTTAGTAACATATACATATGTTGGTATAGCCTTAGTAAAATATCTTCATAACATAAGGTAAAAGGAACTACTTATACTAACGTATATACATACATACAGTGACGGTTGTATCTGTCGCTAAAGCCTAAGGTTATTTATATACATATAAGGTTAAAACAAGTATCTATTCTACTTATATACATCTATATTATACGTCTATATACTTTAATTAGATATAATTACTTACATTATGTATACACATACTTATACTATATTATACCTATACATATATACATATATCACATACACACACATACGCACAAACTTAGTTGCATTTGCGACTCTTCTCTTCTTTCTCTTCTTTTCGTTCTTCTTTCTCCAATTCTTAGTTGTTTTCAGGCCTCCCCTCACCTCTCACAACCACTCAGACACTGTACACCAACCCAAAAATTGGGTTTAAGTAGGCTGGCTGACCCATTTTCGAGGGATACGCAACACCTCAAAAGGTGGGACCAAACCTCTACTAGTAAGTCAGCCCTAGTTCATTACTTGTGCATTAATATCTCGTTATAGGTCCATTATAGGCCAAACATGGTCCTATCAACAGTGCGTGGCCCCTTGCCCACCACTATACATAATATGCTCATGTATATGGGTATGGTATGGGTATGTGTGGGTGCCCGGTGCCATGACGACTGAGAAGGCAGTGGCACGGATTCAATACATACTGCATCGGCGCTCCCACAACACATGATGTGGTGCTAATGTTGCGGCCGATTTGTGCACTGCTCAACACTGAGAACCGTATGGATTTGATGAATTTGACTCTCGATTTGAGGGCCATAATTTAGTTTAAATTAAAAATAAATTATATTGTTGCAAAGCCCTTATATAGGGCTATATGATTATACAATTTATTTACCAAAATAATTTATTTAAATATATAATAAAATTAGTTAAAGTTGGTTGTTTATACACATTAAATTAGAGTTTAATTTGTTAATTAGAGTACAAATTGGTTAATTAATTATACAATAGACCTTATATAGAGTTAATTTATATAATAAAGTATTTATTACACATTTTTAATGTATTTTAGAAATTTTATTTTAATTTATTTACATTTAAATACACGTTTTAGATAGATATGTATATAAATAATTTATAAATACTAGAGTATCAAACAAATATAGTATAAATAGGTTAAATATACTTAAAATAACACTATACAAATATACATGATAAGTTACTTCAGTTTTAACTTAAATTATTAATTTAATTTATTTTAAGTTAATAATTTACTTAATTAACTCAATAACTTAATTATCTACTGTAATTACTTAATTAAATCAGTTTACAGGTATTATACAGTATACAATACTTAGTTAAATATGTATGTATAGTATTAGATATAGTTATGTACATATACATAGGTTTATATAATTACTTATGTTAATATAGATTAAGTTAATATAAATTTATATATAATAATACAATAAAGTTATTACTAGTCCTTAGCAAAATCCTATGGAAAGAACTAGATTTTTAGATCATGCTTTGATGTTCAAATGCCTAATTTGTGACTCTCAAGAAATTAGATCAGAATGCCAACAATAGGCCTAAAGATACTCAAGTATCAATCGAGATCCAGACCTGATCAGCTTCAGCCTGAGTCTGCCGCGAAGGTTTCTAAGGCCTACAAAAACTTCCCAGAGGTTCATTGAACCTAGTGGTTAAAGCATCCGTGCGTGAGATGTATTGAGTCCAAGTTCAGTTTGCCAGTGCATTTTTATAAGAGAGATAGAGAAATATTTTTTATTTTAAGAGTTTTCTCTCTTTTGTTTTAAATTTTCCCACAATCTAGCCTCAGATTGGCCCTAAATATGGTCTATATCGAATTCCTTGTCCCCACCATCAACCTCGAAGGGTCCCTGCCTTTTGATGCTTCGGGATAGCACTGCCCATGGTAACCCCTAGAACCTTAGCTTTCGATACTTTAGGATAGTGCCACCCATGGCGTTTTGTAGCTAAATTCAAGCCCTGGCAATCGACATTTAGGGATAATACCGCCCATGGCACCTGAACCAGCACATGGTGCTTACATGCCCCCGATAGGATACTTAGACATTCTAAGAGACAAGCACCAAGGAGACGACATGTTAATACGCATCTTCAAGGGGAATTTCTCACCTCTCCGCACCGGGAACTCGTCCAATCAACTTGTGTTGTCGAGCTGCTCCTAAGCTAGATCTTCGAGATGGCTTTTCAGAATAGAATACTTTTGGCATGATTCTCTTTATTAAACGCACTGAACCAGACTGGTGTGTGAATTTGGATACTTAGGTTACCAAGTCCTGCAAACCAAAGGGCAGGCAACGGAGTTGAATAATCCCTAAGCCTTAGACCTACTACATCAACTTCACACTTTCCTCAACCTCTTGAGGATTAATCCGGATCTTAATAAATACATGAATGTTTAAGACCTAAAATAAGTCTAAGAGGCCTAAGATCAACACTCATTACTAATCTCCTTGTCTCTAGCATTTCAGGACTTAATCTTTGTTTGATTAAGTCTAGAACTTAAGTAAATTCCATAATCAATTGCTATGACTATCATTTTTGTTTTTGATTTTTGCTCCTTTTTGACATTCTGTGTTTCCTCCTCTTTTCATCCTCAAGAAAGATTTGCAATCAATTCACAAAATTTCCTTCCCTTTCTCCATTTTTCTCTTTTTATTTTTCTTTTTTTAATTTTTGAATATGTATTTTTTTGTGAGAACTCAGAGAATTGAATTTCCATATGTTTGAACTTTAACACCCCGCATGCCTAAGTTTTGCAATGTCCTCGTTGTAAACTAGGAGGGTACAAATTCAGCTTGGTTCAAAGTTTAGAACAGGGTCAAAGGGTGGGTGAGCGGGTCAGGATGACTGTTTAAAGATGATTTCATGCTTTGATATGAGTACCAAAGGCAGGGTCAGCTATTCTAAAGTTGAACTCAAAAGTGCAGTAAGAGTGTAGCTCAAAAGAAGGATCAAAAGGTTCTCAGGTTTTTGGAATGATGGGTTGCCTCTCGTTAAGCGCTAAATTCAATGCCTTCAGCTGAGCAGAAGGTGGTCGACGAGAAGGGGTGGTCAAATCAGAAGAATTTTGTAGAACAAGCACCTTGATAAGTAGCCTGGTTGGTCCAACCAGGTGCTTGTTCAGGTTAATAGGCTAATGATGCAAACCAAACCCAATCAATTTGGTGGGTTGATGGATGTGAATCAATACGCATGAAATCCACCAGATACTTTATGGCTCAAAAAATATATGGAAATGAGAATCATGGGTTTGGCTGAATCAGTTCAGCCTGATCAGAGTAGGGGTCCTCAAAAGAAAATGGATCTATAGAGGATGTAGGAACCCTACGAGTGAGATCAAAGAAGGATAAGAAGTGATTAACGATCTGATCAATGTACGATACCCAATCAAAAGACGGAGGTGAATCATATGCAATGAGATTAGAGAGAGATGAATCAGAACAGAAGTTGATTCCGGTGGCGGGTCAGAGTTGGGATCGGATTTTGGAAAGCTCTGGCTCTGTGATGGAAGATTTGGCCTCTTCAAAATCTGGGTGCGATGAGGGCTCTTCTAGAAATGATTCAAAGATAGGTTCCTTTAGAGAGTCTTCATGATGCTCACTCAAATCAAATGTAAATGCTGAAGAGTGTTTATAGGATCATGGAAATCTGAGTCAATAAAAGATTCAAACTCTAGATTGTGGACACTCTCGGCACTTACTGTTTCTGATTCCTGCGGATCGTAAAAGAATGATTCCAACTCAATAGAACATGATTTCAAATCAATGATCTCGGGAGCAGGGACCTCAGAGTCAAAATCAAAGAACATGTCATAGATGCTGATGTCATAAATTGGTACGTAATCATCAGGAAATAAAGGTTCTCCGAAATCAAAGTAGGATTCGAAATCATCGGAGAATCTATGAAAATTAGTTTCTGAACCTAATTCCAGATTGGGATTTCCACCACAGAATGAATCATAATGCATAGAATCAACAACCTGACTTGGATCTAACCTAATCTCAAATTTCGAGCTCAAAGAGGTGTCCTTATTAGGCATAGGTTCAAGTTCTTGGCTCCTAGGATAGACCCAATTAAATCCCAACTCTTCCAACTCCTTTGTTTCTGTATCATAAATTAGTTTGACTTACGAAAAATCAATACTTTCTTCTAAGGAGTTTGGAGAGGTGTAATCATCAAATGCAGGCCCAAAATCATAATGCAGATCTAAAATCTGATTCTCATCATATTGGGCCTCATGATCATCCCAAATAGGCTCGAATCTAGATTTTAGGTCAAGGTTAGGAATTGGGTCACTAGAATCAGGACTTGGTTCTATTAGGATGTCAAAATTACTCTCGAGGATTACCTTAACAGGATAAGGTTCAGGAATTACATCATTGAGAGGTTCTGAGTCTAATTCATCACAGGTGTTTGGAAAATCAAGGCATGATTGACCAGCTTCATGGCTCTCTAAGAATGGTTCAGAATCGAGAACACTTGCAACTGGATCCACCCAACCAACAGCAAGATTAGGTATGTCAATCTGCACAAAATTTGAATCTAATTCCATTTGGGTTGGGGGTCCACAACAACCTCGATTTTCAACCTCGGTTCTAGGAAATCATGTTGATCCTCAATGTTGTTCCGAGGTTTCTCATCAATTTTTGAAGAGATATATGGGTATTTTTGTTCAATGGCTTCATACATCATATTCAGTAATTTTCCACGTTTCTCAATGAAACCTTGGTGTTTTTCCAAAAGTGGGGGATTTAACCAACATTGTAGATACTCGTTGCTATGTAACTTCCCCAATTCAATATATTCTAATAAGAGATTATCCTGGGTTGAACCATGTATCATTTGTGTCAATATCATTGCAACACGGTTCATAATGTGGGTTGTTTTCGAAACATTAACCTGAACATGCCTAGATGCATCAAAGGTTTTGTAATACTCATCATGATGTCTAAGATCATCCTCAATCATCTTTCCTTCCATGCTCATTTGGGATTCAGGTTTCCTAAATATTCTTCCAAAATTGTCAAGTTGCATTTTCAAATTAGGTGGTGGATCAAGATGTAAAATCAAATTCAGGTTCAAATTGAATTGATCAGATCATATCAGATCAGAAATCCCCAAGAAGATCAACTCTAATGAGGCCTCTAGGTTAACAACCTAGGGACCTTTCCTGTGTATGTGCTCTAAAGAATAAATGAGGGACTGGATATGAATTGGACCCAATCAAGGCACCCAAAGATTTTTGGATGACTAAGGTTGTTTCGAGGTGGATGATACCTCTGAATCAAAAATCCACACACCCAAGAAGTACGTAGGCAGCCAGGAAGGGAGAGCCCCACAAAGTCCCCTACACGGTAGAGCATCACCACAGGTTACAGGGTTTCCCCCACCCAACCTTCCTTGTCACTGCAATTCTAAGTAGACCAGAATGTATGAATTAAGACCATAAGTCTACCAATTTTAGTCCTAATTTGTGCCATGAATTTCATTTGATTAAAAGTTGATTCAATTTGTGACCTAATTTGGAGGTTGGTTAACCCACAAAGTAGACCAACTTCACCTGACCTGCCCGAAAGATGGAGTCTAAAATTTGGGTCATGACCTAAAATCACCCTGAATTGACTCTCAAGTTATTAGGTCCAAAATTTTAGAGTTCAAGTGAATTTAGAGACTGATTTTAGGGTTCTCTTGAATAGATCTTTTCAAACAAGGGCTTAGGTGGCACACAAATGCGGGAATGTCACTTTCCTTTAATGTAGGCAAGTGTGTACTAGCACTTTAAAATCCTAGAGTGGAAACCCTAATTGGTTCTATTTCAAGTCCAATTTAATCTCAAATGTAACACCTTGGACTCAAACAAGAAAGTGAGTAGTCCAAAATGTTTAAAATTTAAGCGTAAATCCCTAATAGATACAGGAAACCTAGGGAATCTCAAATCAAATCGTCTCAATCTTCAATCAAATATCAAGCAAGTTCGTAAATCAGGAAATTTGTTTCCTTTCTCTCTTCCCAAGATTAGGAGGTTGATTAGGGAAGAAGAGAAATTTTACCTGCCCCTAGAGTGGTTGATTACGTGGAAGATCTTCTCATAATGTACCTTACAAAATCACATCAAAACAAATAGGGCAAGTTAGTAATCAACTCAATCAAATAAGATACAACTAGTGGTGAATTGTTTGTTGTTCTCCAGCAACAACGCTAAAATGTTGTAGCACAAATGAGGAGATTTATGAAATGGTTGTCGTAGTACACTCCTCAAAATGTACAACAAACACTTAAATTTATAAAACTTGAAATCTATTTGGAGTCCGAGGTCGTTCGCATGGAGCAAAGATGGAGTTCATGCACTAATCATATTCAGAATTAATGAGCACAATAAATCAGGCGCTAGATAAAAGATATTCAATGAATAAACTGGTTAGGATAGAATATAATCCAATGTATCATAGGAAATGTAGGGACAAAAAGAATAGAAGAAACCTAAAAATTGGTGATTTAGATCACCATTTAGATCCTTCAAGTTAAGCATATCCCAAACATTCAAAGAAACTCAAATATCTTAAATAATTCAATAGTAGTTTCAACCATTAATCCACGTCAGTTGAGTTCACAATATCAGATGAATAATGCCACAGTGTTTTGAATGAAATTAGACGTCAGGTCTGATGACTAGACAACTTAACTATCAAGACACAGCACCACAGTAAGGCGCACAAGGGCACCAAGGCTCTCCTCTCAAGCACAGCATAAGGGCGAACACCCTTCAGAGGCTAAGTGTTAGCCTTCAGTACACACCTCGAGGTAGATCAAGCTAAAGCAAAACCCTCCCCTCTCCTCCTCACAAATTCTCCTCTTTCTCTCATAACCAGGCATAATTGGATCTGTTAACGGGTAATCGGGTGTGCGGGTGAGCGAGGGTGCGTGGCATGTGAAGGAGGGGACCCGACCCCCTGTGTTCATGGGCGATAAGCCCTGAGCACTTTTTCCTCTTATAAGCAGTCATCAGCTCGTTCACTTACGAGGTGGGACTAAATGTCCTGCCTCTCTCCTTTACGCAACAACACAGTGACGTCGTCTAAATTGTTGCAGCTGCTGACTCTTCAGCGTCCAATTGCCGCTGCATCTGGACTCGTAGGTGTAATCCACAACACCTAGAGGTGGATTTAAAGTTGGAGGAGGTTGGCTGATGGCTGTCAGTGACGGAGATGGTGGTCGACTGCAACAACAGCTGAAATTCAAGAACATGGGCTAAACGTCCCAATTAGTAGGTCTAGAAGCATCGTCGAAGCACGACTAAAATGACCCACCACCCCTTTGGCCATTTAAGACGTCTGGGATGTTCACCAGACGTCTGGAAATGCTTTTAGCGTGCAGCACACGAGCGCCATGCTTCCTCCCTCACCGCGCCTCACCGCGCCTTCTCCTACGACGCCACTCCACGCCCATACTCCGCCTTTCCGTCCCCCTCACCTCCCCTCTCTTTATAAACCTATCCCCCTCCTCTTCGTTCCCCACCCGCAGCCGAGAGCAGAGCGAAGGCAAGAACGAGTGAAGAGCGGAGAGCCAAGCGAGAGGAAGTGTGAGGGAAAAGGCTATAGCGTTGTTCTGCTGCAGCACCTGTAGGCAAGGGGAGCCAGAGCGGTTCTGCGGAAGTCATTTTTCCGAGGAATCAGACGGTTAGAGAGACACCCAAACATCTCACCAAACGTCCGAAGGTATGGCAAGGCGTCTGGTAGAGATCTACTTTCCGTACTTTTCCTCTCTGACAAGTCCTGACAACGTACGCTTATGTGTCAGAGGGCGGGAGCATAGCCGAGGCAGCACCCCCAGATGTCTGACAAAGTCCTTGGACATCGGCTTTGAGTTCCAGATGTCTGATAGTGGAACACCAAGAGAGGTATCCCTGAAGAACTATTTTAAGACGTCTGGGCCCTTTCCTAGACGTCTGATTTCCGTCTGATAGCGTATTTTGGGCCGTGTAAGGCCCTATCATTATCACTTTTTCATAAATGAACCGTCTCTGTTTTCCATACGAGTTTCTCTGTATAATGATACCTCGTTTATATCTTTCTGAACCTTTTGGCCCATCAATCCATGTTTTAGGTCTCTAGTCCGTCCGGTGTACGGGACCTGTGGAGACGTCGGGAGCCACTGTACGAGCCCCCATTCCACCCGGTTACCCAAATAGAGTGGTTAAAACCCTAACCTCTAATTCAATATATGCGAGTAAGTAATCCTAGGACTTGAGATGAACCCTAGGAAAGAATAAACGTATATTCGAGAATAAATTCTTGAACCCTAGGTCTTGGCATGAACACTAGGGTCAGAAGAAAGTACGTGTGAATGATTGTGTAATCAAGAGCTGCCTGTTTTTAGCTAAAATGGACCCCTACTATAATAAAATGGAAATTGAGCTGTTGTCCCGAACATTCCAACCTAGATGAGATAAAGAAATTCCTGTACGAACCTCACGGGGAATGTAAACATGAACACCGTACCTCGAAGAACCAGATGGTTCTAGGAATTTGCTGCCTATGGACAGCTATTAAGGGAGGTAAGCTGACCTTCGTGTACGTAGTACCGAAGAGAGCAACTATCCCTTGTAGTGTAGAGGGGAGCTTGCCGCCCTTGGGATGGGACCCGAGGTGGGTTTGGCCACTCTACGACAACTCTTACTGGCCCTCGTGTACATGGTACCAAGGTGAGCCACTTAGTGTAGGGGGGAGCTATCCACCCCAAGGGGCCTGGGGCTAGGTATGGCCACCCTACACTGACTCTCGTTAGCCCATTGGGCAAATCGGGGTAGTCAGACGAGGGTACGCGGACTGAAGAGGGGCAAGACCCCTATTCTGTTCTGAGAGGGCAAGGCCCTACACTGTTCCACACTGTACGTTGAGGCATACCCGCTAGCGGAAATGACTGACCGCGTGCTAGTGCGGGGTAGCTACCCGCGTGCTTATCACACGTGCCGTAGTCACCGCTACGTTACGACCGTGACCTCGGGGTAGTAGACCGAGTATAGGACTACCACGGTGGGACTCCGCCGGCCATGAGAGTGCCACGTGGGCATCCTATATCACGGGAAGCTGCAAGCAAAATCATTCCTATAGGGAACCAGATGATTAATTAACAAATCCTAATTAGAGATCTCTACACACCCACATGTATAATATAATTAGAAAATGGAAAAGTTTATGTTAATGCATGTTAATTCTTAGCCACCACTCTACTCAGCTTTAGCTAACTCCAGTCAAATATATACTGTACAGGTCAGGGATTTGAGCAGCCCGAGCCACCGGATGCTGAGGACGCTGGGCCTAGTCGAGCCTAGCTTTAGTTCTACTGCCTGCTAGTGAGTTTTATAGTTTGTATTCTATAATATCACTATTCTCTTTCCACCTGTTGAAACTTTCTTTTTGCTTTGTTACTGTACTTGTGTGATTGTGGTTTGTTGAATGTTACTTGGTTATTTCTTGTTGGACGACTAGATCTTGGGATAAACCGAAACGAGCCAGTCTCAGATCCTGTCGGGATTTGGGACTGGGTCGTGACAACGGCGAACATGATGGTGGCGGAATTATGGGGTGAGATGGTCAGAGGAGGTTTGTCATCATCTGAGATGAAGGTGCGACAGTGGGTTGATCGATAGGGTGTTTCAATGGATGTGAGGTGGAATTAAGGGCTTTTGTGCGGAAAGGTGAAGCAGAGCTTTGGTGGTGGTAAGGGGTGATTTGGTTGCATGTGTTGGCCGGGCGAGCTCACCGCAGCTTCGCCAGCCATGGAGAAGATGAGAGGGGAGAGCGGTGAGCGTTGTTCGAAATAGGGAGATAAGGGGTTAGGGAGACAGTAGAGTGAAGAGGAAGATTTTGAACCTATTTATAGACGAAGAGAGAGAGGTTTGCATCGGCTGTGATTGTCCGGTCGCAGAAGGGATGAAGACCTCCGGTGGGGTGGGGGAACGGCGAGGAAGAACGGGATCTGGGGAGCTCCTGCAGGTATTGCGAGGAGCAGAAGAAGTTAGGGAGGCAAGTCCCTCTGCCTATGGCATGTGGCATAGGGTGAGGAAGCTTGAGAAGAAGGTTCACCGGAGCTACGGTGGAGGTGGCCGAAGGGAGAACTTGAAGAGATGCAGCCAAAATCATGCTAGCTCTAGACGGCCTGAGGATCTAGAGCTTATATAGAGCTCAAATCCGAGCTCTAGACAAGGAAAGAGCTCTGATTGACTTGAGAATTAGGGCATGAGGTACCCACGGATTTCATGAATTCACTAGGGTAAATCCGTGCGATTTAGGAGCCAAGATCTGTCTCAAATGATTCTCTGTAGTGTAAACACCAATCTCACCAATTTTGGTGAGATTTGGCGGTGATTTGATCAGGTTTTGATGTGGTCAAAGTCGGTTGAAGGTCAGTTTGACCTGCAATGTCATCAAGGACCGTTCTACAAAGAAGATGATGAAGCTAGGGACCTTTCTACAAATATTTTGAAAGTTAGGGGCTTGATTGAAAGGAACAAAGTTTAAATGGATTAAAATGCAAACTAGGTCAAGATGGACTCTAAATGGGCCCATATTTTGGTACAAACCTAATCTGGATCCAAGGAATCTAGTAGTGAAGTCAGATTTGAGTTTTGACCAAGTTTGACTGAGCAATTTGTGTAGAAATCCAAATTAGGGAAGAATTTTGTCTGTAACACTATTCAAGGTCAAAATGGGTTCAAATGGTCAAACCAACAATACCAAACCTCTCAGAATATTTTTCTATGAATCTTAGGAGTTTTATATGAATTTTATCCTGACCAAAACCTCTTTAACTCAAGTGGGTCAGAAATTAGGGTTTTAGGTGCTGTTGTGGTTCTCAAAACGTGTGAAACCCTATTTCTGTCTGTATGGTCCCACTTATTAGACTTTAATGCTCATTTGACCTTCAATTTACCCCTAACAAACCCTGTGGTTATTCTGTGTTCATGATATGTTCTTTTATCTGCAGAATTAAGCCTATTTTAATATTTTTTTTCTCAGAATGGATTTGCATGGAATTATTATCCTCAGGGGATTATGTAGGAACTTTAATCAATTAAACCTAACTAAATGTGGCTAGTTAGCTCCCATGATAGTGTTCCCATCAGTTATATATATAATAAATTATTCTAAATATTTAATTTAATATATAGAATACATATATAAGTTATTTATACACATTATGTACATATTGTATACTATATACATATAGCTTAGGTTTAAATACAAGTATATACATAATATACAAAGTATTTTTGGTTATTTTTGATGATTTTCTTATTTTTATAGTTTTGTAGGTATAGTAGAGGTAGGTGATGAAAGAGAAAGGTGAGATGAGAGAGAGAAGGATCCTTTTTGGTGTTTTTGATCTTAGGTCTTTTATTAAATTTCAAGGTATATTGAACTGCCAATTGGTATGTTCTACCAAGTCAGGGGTTCGGATTACTTTGAAATTTGATTCACACTTAGAAAAATACCTGATCTTACTCAAGATACATTTATTTTATTTTATTATGATTTTTTTTGTATTTTATTTATTTACAAATCTCATACAAAAGAGGCCTAAATGAAGTTTGAGACAAATAACCTAAGGCCTCTAAGTGTGCTCTAAATGTTGGAAATGCAGAGAAACAGTTCATACATGTTTAGAACAACACATGGAAGGGGTTTAAGCCAATAAACAAGATTTTCACCAACAATTTTCATTAAACACAAGGGTTGGACAGATAATACATTGATTTCCTGAAATTGAGCTCAAAGTATGGATTCGAGCCATTACAAATTAGATTCAGGGTATGAAATGGAAATTCAATTATATGGAAACCTTCAGACAATATGATTAAACATAAAAGCATGATTTTTTACCTTGATTTCATCAAATTACAGATTAGACAGTTAGGATAGCTGACAATGACTCCATTAAGTATAAACAAGAACTTCAAACTAAATTAAATTTTTTTTTTAGGTACATGAATGCTTGTTCATTACTGTTCTACAATTATACACACATTAGCTACACAACAATGCAGATTTCCAGCTCAAATTCCACTCAAATCTCTAGCTGATTAGTTGCTACTACCTATGCAGTAGGACTACTATTAATGCAAGCTGAAACTTTAAACCTAATCAGAGGCTCATGAAATCATCCTAGGATATGGACAATCAGATCTAAGGGTTCCATTTCTTCATCAAATCACTTAAATCAAGGAATAAAATCCATAAATCAACTAATTCAAGTAGTAGAACAGTTGTTGAAGATCTGATCTAAATCAAATCAGATTTTAATCTTGAAAATTCAATTCTCAGCTGTGTAAACCTTTCAAACAAGATTTGGAAATCATTTTAGCCTGAGCCCATTCTTTATGTGTGGATTAAAGCAATTTGGATGAATGATATTATGTTGCCCGAGTGGTTATTAATATGAGTATGCTCAAGTGATCTGAGCATCTAGAGGTCTTACACACCATTAACTGATGTTCAGAATCTCTAAGTGATGCTCTCAAACTCATCGGGTCACTGCAGGAGCTTCAAAGCCATGCATCAAAGCATAACTCCTGCTATCTCAGACAACAATTGCCAATAGGAATTACACTCAAGTAAAATCCAACTTCAAGAGTTCCAATTCATTGCCATGCTCAATTGGACTAAAACACACTCAATTCACTCACAGTGAGGGGGGGATCTTTATGAATTTGTCGATTGACTGGAAAAACCCCCAGGTGAGATTAGCGCTCAACCAAATCTGGATGCTATGGAGCATCTGATCTGATTGATGCTTCAATGAGTGGGTGAATTGTGATTCAAACGTCGAGGGAAAGAAATGACTGTGGAAATGGTGTGTTGAGAAAGCTGTTTGATCTATGCGCGAGAGGTGAAATCATCTCTGATCTAGATTGAACAGAGAAGCATGATTGTTCCTACTCTAAATTACACTAATCTATGCCAATTCATCACAAAGTCTGACATCTAATCTACAGATAGCTACTCCATAATACTCTATTTACTACTCTTAACTACTCTAGAAAATAGGAAATCCTAATCTAAAGGGAAGAACAAGACTTGATGAAAACTACAGTTGGTGGCTGCAGCAAGGAATGATGGGAGAAACTCCAGCAGAGGGAAAGTCCACTAGTGGGACTCAGGATCGCCCTCAGGTGCTACAACATCCTTAGCGGTGAGGAAGATTAGAGAGGGTGGAATTCACACTACCTTAGTAGTGGAATAGAGACTATGAGGTGAGGAGACCAAAGGGACGAAGGGATTACCTCGAGAAATGTTGGAGTGAGGTCGATGCCCTACACGTGACCTCAGGGGGTCACTTAAGAAGCTGCAAAAGTAGATTAAGGCACCATGAGGGTTAGATTAGACGAGAAGGGTTCAAACAGTGGGATGAAGAGATGAGGAGGGTAGGAAGGGTTTGAGATGAATTCCAACCATTGGATGGGATTTGGGTTGGGGGTGATGACATGCATAAACGTGCACGAAGGTTAGATGAGGATCGATCATAGGATCAAGGTGCACGTAATCAACTATAGTGATTGGCCATGTTCTTGTGAGTGAAAAGTGGGCCGATCTGTTGCAGGCGTAAAGGGAAATTTGCAGACAAGCCCTGAAAAGCAAAACGGTATGACATTTGTTAAGAAGCCCTTAAGTGACCAGTTTTAATGTAGCACCATCCCTAGGTCATGCAAACAGGTCCCCAGAGTCTTTCAAACAAGTCCCTGAAAAGTTTATATTCATAAAATGTGAATTCCTAAGGACCTAAGTGAAAAGTCATTAATGCAAGGTTTTGATAATGTCCAAATGCCATGAGATTTTTGTTGGAGCTTAATTGAAGATTTAAGGATATGATTTCACTTCCAATTTTGATCTTTTGAACCCAAATATGTGTTCAATTTGCAATCGGATCACCATATTGCACTTTTAAATAGAATATCTCATTTTATGACCTAATTATGCTTTTTTAATATCGATTTTCTGTTTTAGGTCATTTATGTTATTTCTCATACCTAACCCATTTCTTGTGTTAATTATGTAGTGTTTAACCTAGTTTCTAGCTTCACTTAGGCATTTTAGCTATAATGGCCACACCTCATCAAGACCCAGAAAACTACGAATATCTGTCACTATCTTGGGTCTCTCCCACTTCAATATTGCCTCTACCTTAGAAGGATTGCAGAAATCCTTGCACCTGACACCACATGTCCCAAAAACTCCACCTGTTGCAGCCAAACTCACACTTGCTGAACTTGGCATACAACCGATGCTCCTTTAGTGTCTCCAAGACCAACCAAAGATGTTGCTCATGCTATACCTTATCACAAGACTAGATGAGAACATCATCAATGAATACCACAATGAAGCGGTCAAGATAGGGGCTGAAGATCCGGTTCCTCAAATCCACGAACACAACGGGGGCGTTCGTCAATCCAAACGGCATCACGAAGAACACGTAATGGCCATAATGAGTCCCGAAGGTAGTTTTCAATATGTCCCCTTTTCTTATTCTGAGCAGGTGGTAGCCTGAATGCAAATCAATCTTGAAGAATATCGTGGCCCCACGAAGCTGATCAAACAAGTCATTGATTTGCAGAAGGGGATATCTGTTCTTGAAGGTTACCTTATTCAGCTGCCTATAGTCAATGCAAAGACGTAAGGTACCATCCTTCTTCATGAACAATACCGGTGCTCCCCTAGGTGACACACTAGCTGAATGAACCCCTTCTCAAGGAGTTCCTGAAGCTGCGTCTTCAACTCCTTCAACTCTGCTAGTGCCATCCGATAAGGGGTAATCGATATAAGATTAGTCCCTAGAATGAGAGAGATCTCAAACTTGATCTCTCACTCAGGTGGGAGTCCTAGCAGATCCTCTAGGAACACATCATCATATTCCTGTATGGCAAGCACACTCCCTAATTCTAGTTTCTCTCCTGGGGTTGCAAATACATAGGCAAGGTATCCACTGCACCCCCCCCTTCAGTAACCTGGCTGCTTGCAAGACTGAGATACACCTGACTGGTCTGCTTTCAAATCTACCATGATACTCAAATTAAGGCGCTACTAGAATCGAGAAGACATTCTTCTTCTCAAAACAATCCACTAATGCATGGTGCCCCAACAGCTAGTCCATGCCGAGAATGGCATCGAAATCCTCCATCTCGATCTCCATCAGGTCGGATAGCAGAGTGTAGGCCTCAATGTCCACCTCACAACCCCTAAAAACTGTCTCAGCTACCCATAGTTGCCCTGCTAGGCCCCTGATGACTAACGGCTCATCTAGTAGTACTAGTTCTTTCTTTAGTTTTGCAAAAAAGTCAGGTGATATATACGAATGAGAAGTGCCAGAGTCAAATAAGGTAAAACCAAACACTGGTCAATTGTCACCATACCTGCTAGCTGATCACGATCGACTACGGTTCATATAAAAATATGTCATTTTTGTAGTATATGTCACAAATACTAACCATTGTCGCATCAATTTTATTTAATTACAAAATTTTTACTGGTTTATTTCAAGTCATTCACTGGGAGGCAGTTATTGATATACATCACTCTCTAAGTCCGATATTATTCTTTAATTCCGAAAATATTGGTTTATGTACAATTATGAATGAATGAATTAATGAATAAAAAATGAATTAATTTTATACACAAAAATGAATTATAAATGCTTGAAACAACTATTTACAATCAAGCATAAAACACTATAACTAAATACGATATTCTATCTTTTTATAACTTATAGTAATAATTATTACATATCTATACAATAATATGTTACAAAATATATCAAACTAACTTAACTTAATATACTAACACCTATAGTAACATATAAAATATGTACAGCGATTTATATAAGTGTCGCTAAACCTTAGGAAAATTATAAACATGGACTAAAGTCAAAATAAGGGTCTATAGTGACATTTATTTTATCTGCAGTCACGTAATTATCTGTCAGTAAAGCTCATATGTTATTTATATGCATATATGAGCTTGACATGCGGTTGTGCGTGTTTGTTAAGAAGTGTCGTTATAGTCGCACTTGCAACGTCAATTTTAAAATAAGTAAATGGAGGCGAGTCCGAGTGTCGGTCTCAGGGAGGTGTCAATCGGATTTTGCTTATCACTTGTCACTGAAAGTGCGGAGTTTTGCTTGCGAAAGGTGCAATTTTGAAAAGCGAGAAAGAGATTAGGGTTAGAGCGTTCCTTGTTTGATCATGCAACTTAAATAGAAATTAAAGTAACAACTGAACAGGAAATAGCTTCATTAATCATGCACTTTTAGTTCATAGCTTACAATAATAAACACATGCTCAACAAAAGTAATGGAAAGCTTAAAAGAGAGAGAAAGAGAGGATGGAGAGCGACGAGGCAGCCATGGTGGTGGAGGAGGCTCCGTCGATGGCTCGTCGTCTCTGACGATTACAAGAGGGCCTAAAGCTAGCTAAGAGAGGGGTGGAGTAGTTGCAAGGGAAGTAAATGCCTTGAATGAGTGGTTGGAGGGGATTTAAACAGGGTTAAGGGCTTTCCAAAAGAAGAAGGGGCTTTAGCGACGTCCGGGACGTCGCTAAAACCACTCCAGAAGCGTCGGTGAAGCCCTCCAGCCCGCCGATCAACCGCGCGCGTCGTTCTTCTTCGCGCTTAATCCGTGGCCCTTGCGCAATCTCAACCACCCGCTGCTGATCGGACGGCCCAATTTCTCCGCATGCGTCCTTCGTCTTTGATTTCACACACTGCACTGCTTGAACCCACATCGCGTGCATGCGGGCGTACGCGCTAACCGTTACTCCACACCCGCGCTTTGTCGCGGCGATTGCGGGCAGACGCGCAAGTCTCGGCCGTCCAATCAAAGATCGACGGCTGAGATCTGATCTCAGCTGGATGAAGAGGTGGCATGCGGTGGGGTGGGGGTGACATGGCACAATGAGGACCGTTAATCTCTAGATCAATGATCAGAACTTCTTGGGCCCATTGTAGGAGCTCCGGATGTCGGATTTGGTTGATCTTGAGTCCATTGGACTTCGTTCGTCGTTCTGAATCCATTCGTGCGATCCGATTGCTCATCTGAGGCCTACTTTGACAAGTGCTTACACAAATGACCATTAATAAATTTTTATAAGCAATCTTAGTACATGATGCATGCAATGCTCCTATTCTACTTATGTTGTGCCTTTTATTCTTAAGATGGGTCATATTCAACATAATTATCACCCCCTTGTGCAGTGTTATCATACCCCCATGCTTACTCTTGCTAGTCCCTAGCAAGGTTTATTCTAGCCTTTATTTCCTTTCAGAATTTAAGAAGTAATTGCTTAGACACTTCGTCACTTGTCAATAGGAGGAAATATACGAAGATCTTAATCTACAAAGACTAAGTAGCGCCCGGGTGTCTACCAAAATACGAATCGCCCGAATCCTTGCTTTAATGTATATAACTATACATATGTATATGTATATATATATATATATTTTAGAATTTTTTTTGGAATTCAGTGTGGGTTGGTAACTTTTTACGGCTACCCAACCCACCCAAAACTCAGTCAAAACCCTAAGTGCTAAGCATCTTGGTGTGAATGTTGTGATAGACTCACTTAACGGTAATTTAGACAGACTTCGGGTTTTTACGTCCCTAGGTGACCGAAAAAGGAAATAAATTTGCCTGAAGGTGTATTTGTTCGATTGGTAGCTTTCTCCCTACATCTGTTTTAATTAGGGTTAACACAAGGATTTTTCCAGTGTATATCTCCCCGACTTGTACTACTTCCCCCACTTCTTCCTTAAGTGTTTTGGTTCTTTTTGTACAGTTATTGAGCTGGGCTCTGGACAACCGACCAATAGGCTGTTACCCACGATCACTTGCCAGCCATACTTGTGCGGTGAAGTGTGGTTATTTTCTTTTCTTCGCCTTAGGCTTTTTTTTTTTCGTAGGTGGCTTCCCTGATCTCAAATGTACCTAAAGGCAATGAAGAGGAAATGGTCTGTGGCTGGGCTCTGGATAACCTGCCAATGGGCTGTTACCCACGACAACTTGCCAGCCATACCACCCTAGAGAATTCATTAGCTACCCAATTTCTATCAAAATCTCCGAGGAGTGAGTCTGTGCAAAAATGTGTGCAAATGCTTAGACTCAAAGTTTTTCTGAGTTCGAGGGTGAGTTGATAAGTCATATACTTATCACCTTATTTAGTATGTGGATTAGAATAGCTTAAGGTTGTAAGGATTCGAAGCTAAATCCATATTTTAACGGACACCAGGGCTGATTAAGCCTGAAAGCCTAAAAAGTCTAAGTGTTTAAGTTCTTTATGTATTATTTCCCACTATTGATAAGTTTCTAATGCGTAAGTTTTCTTCCTAAATTCAAATTTTTTATTTTTTTATTTATTTATTTATTTTATTTGATTCAGACTGATTAAATGAGCTCAGGATTATGTAATTTATCACCCCCCCATGCTTAAGTTGGACAATGTCCTCATTGGCAAGTACATGGATGCATAAGGGTTCAAAAAGATAGTACCTGAGTGACGTAAAATATCGGATCAGTCTGAATCCTCTGGGTTCCCTCCCAGGAAGCGCTGAGTTTAACGCCTCCAGCTGGACGGTGCTCCGTGTCAACCCTCAACGAGGGTGACACTCTCCTTTGGGGGAACCTGGGCTAGGAAATGCTTCAATCGTTGACCATTAACTGTAAAAGTGTGCCCAGTGTTAAGATCAGCAATTTCAACTGCCCCATTAGAGTAGGGCTTAACCACTTGAAATGGTCCTGTCCATTTGGACCTGAGTTTCCCCGGGAAGAGTTTTAGACGGGCGTCAAACAGCCAGACTTGCTGGTTAGGCTCAAAGGTTTTTCTATGAATGAGTCGGTCGTGGACGGCTTTCATTTTCTCCTTATACAGTAGACTATTGTCAAAGGCGTCCCAACAAATTTCTTCGAGCTCAGATAATTGGAGCGTCCTCTGTGCACCAGCTAACTGGGGATCCATGTTACATTGCTTGACAGCCCAGTAAGCCCGATGTTCCAATTTGACAGGAAGATGGCAGGCTTTGCCAAAGACCAGGCGATAAGGCGACACGCCTATCAGGGTCTTGAAAGCGGTCCTGTATGCCCACAGGACATCATCAAGTCGTGTGGACCAGTCTTTCCTGTCAGGTCTCACAATCTTCTGTAAAATGTTCTTGATTTGTCTATTTGAGATCTTGGTCTGCCCATTTGTTTGCGGATGATACGGGGTAGCAATGCGGTGGTTCACCCCGTATTTTCTAAGTGGGGCATGAAATTGGGAATGAATAAAATGGCTTCCACCATCACTGATCATGGCCTTGGGTATTCCAAATCGGGAAAAGATGTTCTTCTTAACAAAGTCCATGACAGTCCTGTGATCGCATCGACGAGTGGCGATGGCTTCAATCCATTTAGAAACATATTCTACTGAGACCAGGATGTACTCGAAGCCGTTGGATGGTGGAAAGGGGCCCATAAAATGGATACCCCAAACGTCGAAGATTTCGACAATCAAAATGGGCTGAAGGGGCATCATATCTTTCTTGGTCATGATCCCCAGCGTTTGGCAGCGTGAGCAAGTCTTGGCAAAGTTGTGTGCATCCTTAAATAGGGACGGCCAGTAAAATCCAGACTGCAAAACTTGTGCAGCTGTTTTCTTTCCAGAGAAGTGGCCACCATAAGCCTGGTCATGACAGAAGGAAAGCACACTCTGAACTTCGTCTTCGGGGATACACCTCCTGATGATCTGGTCAGCACAGAGGTGAAACAGCATGGGATCATCCCAGAAATAGTGCTTTGCCTCAGCCAAGAACCTGTCTCGTTGCTATCTGGACCAGCTGTGCGGGGTTTGTCCTACAACTAGGTAGTTGACGTAGTCAGCATACCATGGCATTTTCTTGTCTTGCACGGTCAGGATGTGTTCATCAAGGAAGGCGTCAGATAGAGATAGGGAGGGTTCAATGTGGTCTGGATGAAGTCTAGACAAGTGGTTAGCCACCACATTCTTCGATCCAGCCTGGATTTCCAGGTCAAATTCCTGCAAAAGCAGGATCCATCTGATGAGCCTGGGCTTTGCATCCTTCTTGGCCAACAAGTGCCGAATGGCTGAATGGTCAGTGTAAATAGTCACGTGGGATCCCAGCAAGTACGATCGGAACTTTTCAAGTCTAAAGACTACAGCGAGCAACTCTATCTCTGTGACCATATAATTACGTTGGGCCTCGTCCAACGTTTTTCTCGTGTAGTAGATCACCACGGGCTTCTTGTCTTGCCTTTGTCCCAGGACAGCGCCTATGGCAAAATCTGATGCATCACACATAATCTCAAAGTCCTGGGACCAGTATGGGGGTTGAAGTACAGGTGCGGTGGAGACTAAGTCCCGGAGGGCTTGATAAGCCTGGATGCAATTAGAAGACATGTGGAATATGGCGTCGTTGGCTAGAAGGTCGGTCAAGGGTTTGGAAAGCTTGGAAAAGTCTTTAATGAACCTTCGGTAGAAGCCAACATATCCTAGGAAGGAGCGAATCTGTCGGACCAAGCTAGGTGGAGGAAGTTTGGAAATTAAATCAACCTTAGCCCAATCTACCTCGATGCCCCTATGCGATACGATGTGACCGAGGATAATTCCTTCTTGAACCATAAAATGGCTCTTTTCCCAACTTAACACCAGGTTAACCTCGATACATCGTTTCAGGATTTTCTCCAAGTTGCTCAAACAATGGTCGAATGAATTCCCAAATACAGAGAAATCATCCATAAAGACCTCTAAGTATTCACCCACCATTTCTGAAAAAATGGCTAGCATGCAACGCTGGAAGGTCGCAGGTGCGTTGCATAACCCGAACGGCATTCGACAAAATGCAAACGTGTCATACGGGCAAGTGAATGTAGTCTTTTCCTGATCTTCCGGAGCAATTGCAACTTGGTTATATCCTGAATATCCATCCAGGAAGCAAAAATACTTCTGCCCTGCCAATCTTTCAAGGTTTTGGTCAATGAATGGCAAGGGGAAATGATCCTTCTTAGTGGCTTCATTGAGCTTCCTATAATCAATACACACCCGCCATGCGGTGGTGGTGCGGGTGGGGATGGATTCGCCATGATCATTGGTGACAACGGTGAGCCCAGCTTTCTTGGGAACCACTTGAGTGGGGCTCACCCAGGGGCTATTGGAGATAGGGTAGATGATATCGGGGTCAAGCCACTTGATAATTTCTTTTTTAACGACCTCCCGCATGTTTGGGTTTAAACATCTCTGCATCTGGCGAGAAGGTCGGGCCCCGTCTTCCAGGTAAATCTTATGGGTGCAATAGGTGGGGTTAATTCCTCTTAAGTCCGAAATGGTCTAACCAATGGCAGCCCGATGTTCTGAAAGGGTCGCAGTCAACCTGAGTTCCTGATCCTTGGTTAGATGAGAATTAATAATCACTGGGAAGGTTTGGTCAGGTCCCAGGAAAATATACTTGAGATTTTCGAGCAATGGCTTAAGTTCAGGTGCGGGTGGAACCTCAGTCGATGGGAAGGGAAAGGGTGGGAGTTGATCAACATCGATCTCCTCAAATGGTGTCGTGTGATGGTACTCAGCCTTACAGAGGTCCACGGGTAATGATGGTGACGAGTCAGCACAGTCACTTTGGGTTTGGTGGTCTGATACAGAACTGAGGGTGAGGCATTCCTCGATCAGAGTTTCCATGGGATCATGTTCCTCAACGCAATCACAATCAAAAGACTTTGTCGCCCGGAAGATATCCAATTGCATTTTCTTGTCCTCGAAGGCGATTTCCATACATCCCGTGTCGCAATCAATGTTTGCCTTAGCCGTAGCTAAGAAAGGTTTGCCTAAGATTATGGGTGCGTTCTGTAATTTTTCAGGGACTTCCATGTCGAGCACCAAAAATTCGACCGGGAAATAGAAGTCCTTGACCCGTATAATTACGTCCTCGACAACCCCCTTCGGGGTTTTCACTAATCTATCAGCCAGTTGGATGGTGACAAGGGTTGGTGTCAACTCTCCAAAACCAAATTGGTGGTACAAGGTTGTTGGAATCAGATTGATAGAAGCACCCAGGTCCAGGAGAGCTCTATCAAATGTCATGTCCTCGATATTGCAGGAAATCAGGGGCGCTCCTGGGTCAATTTGCTTGAGTGGAAGGTTGCTTGATATTACAGAGCTTGCTTGTTCAGAGAGTACAACCTTCCTAGGTGCTTGAGGTCTCGGCTTACACTTGGGTGTACAGGCATCCTTTAAAAACTTGGCGTAAGCAGGGATGTGTTTGATGGCTTCAAGGAGCGGAATATTAATCTGTACTTGCTTAAAAATTTCCAACAGCTCCTCAGTTTCCCCAACATTCTTCTTTTTCTTGATTATTTCCAAGGCCTCAGGGTAGGGTGTCTGACTGTGGATTGGTTCTATTTCTGGGTCCTTGGTTGGTGCCTCTTCTAAGTTGGGTGTTTCGACGGGTGAAGTCTCGGGGAGAGTTGGCCATTTGGGATCCTGGGTTTTGGTGTCGCTTCTCAAGGTTACCGCATTCACAAAGGCATTGGGGCCCTGGGTTGATCCTTGAGAAGACGAGGACGAAGAAGCACCAAACCCAGGAGGTGTTTACGGGGCCGACTGGACCATGTGAGCCTGCCCGGGGTTACTTTGGAACCCTTGCAAATTGGGGCCTCTATTAATTATGTTTCGCGGGTTCGGTTGTGGTTGGGAAGGTAGGGATCCTTGTTGCTTACAGTCCAAGAGTTGGCTTAACTGTCCCTTTACCAAGGCCATTTCCTCCTGATGCTTCTGGTTCATGTCAGCCATCATCTTTATTAGGGTATCCATTTGGTTTTGTGGGGGAGGGGTAGCCCTATTCTGATTATATTGGGGTCTAACTGGTGGTCCTTGCTGATAAGGCTGCAAGTGTGGCTGCTGGTTTGGCCTGGGCTGGTTTTGGAATTGCGATGGTTTCTGGTTTGTCCAACCAATGTTGGGGTGGTTACGCCAGCCAATGTTGTAAGTGTTGGAGAAAGGGTCTGGTTTCGCATAACCTTGGACAGCTTGCACATCTTCAAGGATAGCCGATGTTGATGGAGAGGGAAGGGAGTAATCAAGGGTTGAGGGAGCAAAGGTCCCTCCCTGGAACGTGGTCAGGGGTTGTTCCAGGTTCAGTTGGGTTAAGGGCTGGACCAAGTCAATATTATGCATTCCCTTTGCTAAGGAGAAAGTCTGTAAGGGGTTCCTGGTCTGGTTCAGTAGCTCATCAATCTTTTTGTCCACCAATTCCACTCGATCCAATTTCTTGGCAATGATGTCCATGTCAACCATTCCAGAATTTGCTTGCACCTATAAATCCCGCCACGGGGTTGACTGGACTTGTTAAACTGGTTCATGGAGGCATTGTTGAGCGAATTCTTGATCATAGACTCAAAGAGCTCAAACGTGCTCTCCTCGTCTTTGTTCAGGAAGTTTCCCCCACATGAGGCATCGACGAAGTTCCGTAGGTTGCTGTCTAGACCATGGTAGAAGATCTGGGCCAATTGCCACCTTGGTACTTCGTGGTGTGGGTATTTCCTCAAAAGTTCATTAAATCTTTCCCATGCCTCATGAAATTGTTCCCCACCCTAGAGTGTAAAGGTAGTGATAGCTCTTCTGAGGGCATTGGTCTTTCCTATGGGGAAGAATTTCTTTAAAAATGCATGCCTCAGTTCTTCCCAAGTGGTAATGGGTCTACCTAGGGTTCTAAGCCAATGAGAAGCCTTGTCTCTTAATGAGAAGGGAAACATCTTGATTAGAACAATGTCAAGGCTAATGTTCCTAGGTTTCACAGTTCATGCTATGCGATCGAGATCCTCTAGGTGCTGAAAGTGGTCCTCATTTGAGCTTCCATGAAAGTGGCTCTGGATCAGACTTAAGACATTCGGTTTCAGCTCAAAATCATCTCCCCCCTCGGGGATCCTAAGGTGTGGTTCGACTCTAATAGTAGAGGGATTATAGAAATCGCGGAGGGGCCTCGGTTGATCCTGAAATGGTGGTATATCAAGTGGTGGTTGCCCTGGTATGTCTTGGAAAGGTGGTGGTGGTTGTTCTTGTGGGTTCTATAACCGTTGTATCGCTTGCATGATGGTGTAGATTTGTTGTTGCTGAAGCCGATGGTTAGCATTAATTTGGGCTTGGATGATGGCCATAGCGTCTGGTGGGGGTTGATCCTCAGCCTCATCTACCCTAGGTTCAGCCATGTTTCCAACAGAATTACGTCGCCTAGATTCCTGCCCCAAAACACACAACTCGAGATGCAGTGAGCGTCTCTCGTGCATACACTAGAGAAGAACAGGAGGGGATATGGAGGGCGACAGATGCGAGAAATGTGTTTCAATCAAGCAAACAAGCCTAGTCCTTATGGTGTATTCCTTAGGAGACCTAGAAATCTCACAAAGGGTGATTAAGTCCGTAAGCACTGGATTCCCCTTCCCAAGGATAATCTGGCCAGGTTGATTATGAGGGGATTGCAGGGAAGGTTCTTCCTTTGGCTTGCGCCTTCGATTCCGTAGACCCCACAACCGCGGTCATTTGACACTGCCCCACAGCCTAGTCACCAGATTCTGCCAAGGGAATGAAAGCCAAGTGCCCAGCGAACAAAATCTCGCCTTTCGAGACTTAACTCAGTCCTGCCTAGGGCACGTCTACTCAGTTTTAAAGGGCTAGGATAGTGCTTGTGCTAGGGTTATGTGATGAGGCATTGATTGGGGTGGTGCCTCTTAATTTTCCACTTTCAAGGTGTGTGCTTCTAGCAAAACATGGTTTTCAAGCAAGGACTTTTTTAAGATGTGGTGTCTTTTAGTGTTTCATCCTTACTTTAGTACTTTTTAGGGTTGACGTGTCGTAATGTTTTCAAACAAGTTTCAATGGACACATCAAGTTCTGCACACAACTCAGTGAAAGTAGATTTCCTTTTATTCTGTAGAGGCTCTAAAACCCTAATGTACTCATCCTAATGATCATGCAGCTTCTATTAGATGAGTCAGTTTTAGGGTTGAGTGCTGAGGCCCAGGTCAACTCACGGTGGCTTCGCAAACACCACTCAGGAAAAAGAAAAGAACACTCCAAGAATTTATTCAGAATGTTAGAGTATACATTTTTTTTTGTGGGGTGATGTGTTAAGGATGTGGGTCAAGCAATCATACACCACGTCAATTTTTTTTAATTTTTATAATTTTTTTAATTTTTTCACGCAAGCAAATAATCATGAGAGAAGAATTACTCACTATCGGTCCTTGTAGCACCTACTCCCTTGCTACCGTCATGGGATGCATTGCTTCGCCGTCCACGCGCTGAATTCCTGCAACCATCAAGTAAAAAGGAAAATAGGGCATTAGACGATGTGAGAATGGATGTGGAATGGAGGTGACAAAACAAATCCGTCGCCTCCCCGACGACGGCACCAAAAACTGACGTGCGGTTGTGTGTGTTTGTTAAGAAGTGTCATTATAGTCACACTTGCAACGCCGGTTTTAAAATAAGTAAACGGAGGTGAGTCCGAGTGTCAGTCTCAGGGAGGCGTGAAAATCGGATTTTGCTAATCACTTGTTGTCACGGAAAGTGTGGAGTTTTGCTTGCGAAAGGTGCGATTTTGAAAAGCGAGAGAGAGATAGAGAGAGAGATTAGGGTTAGAGCATTCCTTGTTTGATCATGCAACATAAATAGAAATTAAAGTAACAACTGAACAGAAAATAGCTTCATTAATCATGGACTTTTAGTTCATAGCTTACAACAATAAATACATGCTCAACAAAAGTAATGGAAAGCTTAAAAGAGAGAGAGAGAGAGGATGGAGAGCGACGAGGTAGCCACGTTTGTGGAGGAGGCTGATAAACGCCAGTTTATCATCATTTTTATGCATTAAAACAAACTTAGCTCTTAGGATTTTGCTCCGCAAACGGGTTTTTGGGCTGCATTTAGGCATCAATTAGGTTAGGCATGCATTGCACTTTTTATTATCTTTTTAATGTGTTTTTGTGAGTGTTAGGGATATGCAGATTGTCAGAACTTCAAAACCCTAACACTCAGGAAGGCAACTGGTGAAGAAGAAGCGAAAACTAACTGGAACTCAGCTTGATCCAGCTCACCATAGCTGGATTCCAGCTCACTTGAACTAGGGTTAGCTCATCTTAGCTCCATTCAGCTCATCTTAGCTCACCCTAGCTCAGGTCAGCTCAGATCCAGCTCAACTTAGCTAAGTCTAGCTCATCTCAGCTCCCATTAGTCCACAAGGAGCTCTAGCTAGCTCAGCTGAGTTGACTGGAGTTCACCCCAGCTCAGGTCCAGCTACATCCAGCTCTACTCAACTCCGGCCAGCTAAAGATGACTTCATTCCAGCTTAGGAAGCTCAAGTCCAGCTCCCGGGGACTCAGCTTAGCTCAACTCAGTTGAACTAAGATACCTTAGCTGCCTCACCCAGCTTGATCCTCCCCGGGAGCATTAGACCCAGCTCACCTCAGCTCCTTTTAGCAGAAGCCAGCTTGCTTTAGCTTGGCTTAGTAGCTAGCAAAGAACTAGCAAGCTAAGCTAGCTAAGGTAGCTCCTTCCAGCTCTCTTCAGCAGCCACCAGCTCTAGTGCAGCTCAAGATAAATACCTCCAACTCTTCTCCCTGAAAACCTTAGCTCCAAATGCCTCCAACTCTACTCCCTACTAGCTAAGCTAGCTAAGCTATTTAACTTAGCTAGTCCACCTCCATGGCACCAAAACCTACTACCCTACTACCTAAGCTCCAGCAAAAAGACCACCTACTCCTACTTTATTTTGGTGCCAACTATCCCTTCCATCACCACCCTACATCCACCATCAAAACCCATCTCCACCCTCCATTTTTTTCCCTCCAAAATTGCCTTCTAGAAGGTATTTTTGGAGGGAAAACCAAGGCACCTCTTCATTTCCCTCCCATTTTTCCCTCCAAAAATAACCAAGCACCCCTTCATTTCCCTCCAAAAAAACATCATAACCACCCCCCTCCCCATCCTATAAATACCCTACCCTACCACCACATAATTCCCATCCTCCCTTAGTATATTTTCTACCTAAACCACCTATACCTACGGCCAAGAAGAAGGAGTAGAGAAGGAGATTAAAGGGGCACATCACCAGCCCTTTTGGTGCCTTCTTCTCCCCACTCTCTTCAACTTGAGCCACGCCAAGGAGGAGGACTCTCCCACTTCAAGGAGGATGGCCAGGCAAAGGAGAAAAGCTTAGGGTGGACGTCCACCCTTGGAGAGAAACTTAGGGCACGCCCCCTTAGGGCTTGCCTTGGAGGTCATCACCTTGGCGGAGTTCTGCAAGGAAGGAATTGAAGGATTCTTTTCAAGCTTGGGAGCCACCAACCTTGGAGCAAGAAGCCCTCTTCTTCACCATCTATTTCGAGGATTTGTGTTTTCTTTTACTTCAA
This sequence comes from Thalassia testudinum, assembly GCA_037157565.1. Classification (NCBI taxonomy): domain Eukaryota; kingdom Viridiplantae; phylum Streptophyta; class Magnoliopsida; order Alismatales; family Hydrocharitaceae; genus Thalassia; species Thalassia testudinum. The sequence continues at coordinate 83,894,744 of JAZHRO010000077.1, forward strand.
TTATCTAGTAGTATAAGCATTCCTCTACTAGGCATTTTTTTTAAACACTTTATCAATTATCTAGTTGCCTTCTTCGCATATCTTGTTCGCATTTCTATTTGCTTATTTTCAGCATTCTTCACTTCCTCTCCCTAATTATTCTAGGTTTCCACTTGCCTAGAGTGAGCTTAGGGAGAGGCTCTACTTGCTACTTTAGAGTTGTTTACTTAATTGGAAGTGTAAACACTTTTCCCGCCATCAGTTCGCATGTTGCCTTAGTTCAAAAATAAAAAAAAATGGTATATTGAAAATTACCAAAAAGAAAGTTGAGAAATATTCCAAGCAAGAAAATCAATTTTGCAACCATATTGCCTCCTTGGACGACCCTAGATACTTCCCTATCTAGGATTATAAATTTATGAGCGAAAGCGGATTTACGCGTTACAACGACCTAATTAACAAACCGCGTGAAATCGCTATCACTTTTTGAGGCTCCATCGGCGGCTCGTCGTCTCCGGCGATTACAAGAGAGCCTAAAGCTAGCTAAGAGAGGGGTAGAGTAGTTGCAAGGGAAGTGAATGCCTTGAATGAGTGGTTGGAGGGGGTTTAAATAGGGTTAAGGGCTTTCTAGAAGAAGAAGGGACTTTAGCGACGTCCGGGACGTCGCTAAAACCACTCCAGAAGCGTTGGTGAAGCCCTCCAACCCACCAGTCAACCGCGCGCGTCGTTCTTCTTCGCGCTCAATCCGCGGCCGTCCAATCGAAGATCGACGACTGAGATCTGATCTCAGCTGGATGAAGAGGTGGCATGCGGTGGGGCGGGGGTGACGTGGCGCAATGAGGGTCGTTGATCTCCAGATCAACGGTCAGAACTTCTTGGGCCCATTGTAGAAGCTCCGGATGTCGGATTTGGCCGATCTTGAGTCCATTGGACTCCGTTCGTCGTTCTGAATCCATCCGTGCGATCCGATTGCTTATCTAAGGCTTGCTTTGACAAGTGCTTACACAAATGGCCATTAATACAGTTTTATAAGCAATCTTGGTACATGATGCATGCAATGCTCATATTCTACTTATGTTGTGCCTTTTATTCTTAAGATGGGCCATATTCAACATAATTATCACCCCCTTGTGCAGTGTTATCAGAGCTCAAACACTCTATATACTACATATTCTATATTAACATATTATTTACAATATACTATACTTATATACATATACACATATACTATATATATGTTACATATGTACAGATACACACGCACACAGAAGACTTAGATTTTTTTTTTACTTAGTTGCAGAGGCTCCTTTCTTCCTCTCTTACCTTAGTTAATTAGGCATGATTACTATTCATCGTTAACAAAAATTAGGATTTTTAATTGGCCGGTGACCCTTTCGAGGGATGCACAGCACCCTCAAGGGGTGGGACCAAACCTCTACTAAGGCCACCCATAATTCGTTATTAAGCGTCTTAATTCTGGTTTATGCTCATTAATGGTCCCATTCAGGCCCCTCGCGCAGTGCATAGCTCCCAACCGTACATCGCACACCAATGTCTCATGCCATACTCATTTAAATGCTCAGAGGGGATAAGGGGAGAAGCTTTTCGGGTGCCCAGCACCCATGATGACTGTAGAGGGGGGAGAGCAAAAACAACTTAAGCGCCGCAGGTGCTCTTCCACGCCCGATGTGGCGCTTTCTTAGGGCCCCACAGGCGTGCAACTGAGGTGCGAATGTGCTGGATTGGTCATTTTGGCCCTTGATTCAAGGGCCATAAATTATTATAATTTAAAAATAAATTATGGGTTCTTAAAGTATTTACATAGAGATACTTAATTATATAATTTATTTACAAAATTAATTACATTTACTATATAAATAATTTAGTCAAAGTTTACAATTTATGCATATTGTTTATTGGGTTTATTTTTTAATTAAAATATAAATTAGTTAATTAGTAGTCTAATTGATACTATACAGTATTAATATACATAATAAAGTATTTAATACACATTTTTATTTTATTCTACACAATTTATTTTAATTTATTTACATTTAAATAGGTAATTTCAAGGTGTTTTTAGATAATTTAAGTATAAATAGTATAATACATTATAAATATACTAAAATTAGTCTAATTTTCTTAAAATACTACAATACAACTATACAGTATAAATTATCTCAGTTATAATTTAATTTACTAATTTATTTTAATTTAACTTAATAACTTAGCTAATAACTTAATAAATTAATTGTTTATTATATATACATAATTAAATTATGATACAGGATTTACAATATACATAATACATATATAGATATGTATATACAGTATCATTAGTAAATACAGTTATTTACAAGGTTTTATATACTTACTTAAGTTATAGTGTATATAAGTTAGTATAAATAATAAATAGTTATATGATTAAGTTATATACAGTTTAAATAATCTTAGATATTTAATTTACATTATAATATATATATATATATATGTAAGTTAGTTATACTTATTATACGTCTATTTTACAATATACATACATATAGCTTACTACATAGCTTATATTTACAAGTATATACACAATATACATGGTATTTTTGTGTATTTTTGGAGTTTTTCTGCTTTTTGTGGGTTTTATATGTTTTATAGAGGTAGGGGATGAGAAAGAAAGAAAGAGATGAGAGATAGAATGTGTTTTTGGTATTTTTATAGGTTAAGGTTTTTTATTAAGTTTTAAGGTAGACTGAACTGTCGGCTAGTATGTTCTACTAAGCCGAGGGTTTAGAATGTCTTGAAACTTGGCATACACCTAAAAATATACCTAATCCTACTCGCTACAACATTATTTTATTTTTTTGTATTTTTTTATGAATTTTTTATTTAATTTCAAATCTAGCACATTTTAGGCCTTAATAGGTGTGTTCAAGTGAATCCTAAGGCCTAAATTTTAGTTATAAGGTTAGAAAGTTCAATGAGATGCCTTATAGATGTTTAACAAATCAAATAGAAGATATTCCTACAAATAGCCTTGGTTTTCACTTCAATTTTCCATGCATTTTCCATGTTAAACAGTTATGCATAAATTTTAGCTGACAATAGAATTTAATGTCAAATTAAAAGCATTCAAAAAAGATTAAAAAAACATTGGTTATACATGAAGGTTTGTACATAGTATATATAACAAGTAAAACATATCAGCTATCTTAGAAAATCCAAATTCAAGTTATTGTCCTACTGAATTTCATTCCATAAAGCAGCATTGTTGCAGCAGCAGCATAACAAGGACAGCAGCAACAGCTACTAATTTGATCAGCAAAGATCACAGTAGCTTCCAGCAACCAAAGACAGCAGCAACCAAGCCCAACAGCAACCAAGCTCAGTAGCAACCAAGCTGCTGACAGCACCTGTAGCTACTGAATAGCAGCTAAGTTGATCTGCTGCAACAGCTCCAGATGACTTAAGAAAAATTCCAATGGTCATTATTGCAGCTAATGCTCAATTTCAGCAGATCCATTGGGGATTTCAGTACAAAAATCATTCAAAACCAAACTTGGAAAGTCTGATATTGAATCATTATTGTCCAAACCAAATTCTCCCCTTCAAATCATAGGATTTAGAGTTGAAAAACCCATGGATATGCAGCTGCTATTGCAACACTTTACTGTGTTGATTTGGGATTCACCAAACACTTTAAAATTTGATAACACATCAAATCCTCTTTGAAAACAATTGGAAGCATTGAATCTTCATCAAAAATCTTGAAACAACAATCCTAGGCTCAAATCAGAGAAGACATACTGATCTAAAACCTTCCTAATGCTATAGACACAGCATGTAGGAAGATCTTAGAATAGGCCATTAAATTCAACCAATCCTGAATCCCAATTCTCTAAACCTTAAGGAATATTGACAATTCCTTAGGTTAAAAATTAGAATCTCAAATTCAAATCAACACAAAAATCCTTGGTAGAGCCTCAAATCAAGAAGATTGATTCTCCTTGGCTTTACCACACATTCAAAATCATAAAATCCTAATTCAAGCGAAATTCAGATATGGCTCATCTGAGGAAAATTTCTTTACTTATAACATCTCAGATTCACTGCCAAGGACTGATTTACTCAAAAACATATCGATTTACTTGATCAAAAATCCATTCAAAACACAATTTAATCAAAATCTCACGATCTTGCCTTTAAAAACCAAACTGTAATCAGATCAAGCAAACCAATTCCATTTTAAACTCAGATCAGGGGTCTTTGTGGATTTCTAAAATGAATGGGAGACCCCTAAATGGATTTGAGCGTAAACCCTCATCTCAAAGCTAGATAGCAATGAGATGATGGTTTGACTCTTAATGAATGGGTGAACTGAAAAATAAAACATGAGGAAATTCAGAACATGGACTTGTGAGGTGGTAAGGGACAGATTGATGATCAATTGAGCGAGATGGATTCATCTCCTCTGATCTGAAATGATCAAAGGAGGTGGAGTGTGAATTCTACACTACATTATCTACTCCTAGCTAGCAATCAATCCAGTGAATTTCCTACATCTAATCTACTTCTATTCTACTATAAATTATACTAACTAAACTACAATTAACTAGGAAATACGAAAATTCTATTCTAATCAGATGAATGGGACCTATTAAGAAGATCTGCAGCTGGTGGCTGCAGCGACGAAGAGGAGTGGATCTCCAGCGGATTGAAAGTCCACTAGTGAGACTCAGGGTCACAGTCAGGTGCTATGTGGTCCTTAGCGGCGATGAGAGTTGGAGAAGATGGAGATCCTTTGCTCACAGTGCCAGAACATGATCGAGTGGAGAGGAGAAACTAGGGAGGATGAAGAGATCGCCTCGAGAAAGTAGGAGAGGAGGTCGAACCTTTGTGCGCGAGGCAGTAGAGGTGGTTAAGTAGAGTGATCGATGAATCAGAGCACCATAGTGGTGTGATTAGATGATTAGGGCATGGGCGGTGGTGATGAAAGGAGAGGAGCGCATGTAAGTTTAAATCAAATCCTAACCGCTAGATCAGATTTGGGAGGAGAGGTGACCACATGCATGGACTTGCGTGAGTGTTCGATTGATGGTGAGCCACAGATCAAGTGGTTCAAGAGAATGAACGGCCAAGATGGAGGGTGTTCTTTGTAGCTACAGTAGCTTGAGGGCTCTATTGGTGAAATAGCGTGGAAGGCCCCTCAGCAAAATAGTGGAAAAATGTCAAGGTAGCTCATTAGTGGTTAAGAAAGGTTAAAGAGCAATCCTTATGGGCTTTCAAATAGGTCCCTTATGGCCTTCAAGTAGGCCCTTAGAAGCTTTCTAGTGAACAAAATGTGATGTGTGAAGGACTTAAATGTAAATCCTTAATGCAAGGCCCTACTGATGTCCAAATGCAACCAAGTTTTTAATGAAGCTTAATTGAACATATTAGATGTTAATTTTACTTTTGATTTGTAATTTTGAGCTCATTTGTGTTCTCAATTTGCACTTGGATCATCATTTGACCTTCTTTAGTAGAATATCTCATTTAATGACCTAATTATGTATTTTTAGCACAAAATTGGTGTTTTAGGTCTTTTTCTCTATTTCCCACACTTAACCCCTTTTTATGTGTTAATATCATAGTGTTTAACCTAGTTTCTAGCTTAACTTAAGCGATTTGGCTATGATGAGTATCAACTCATCACTACCATCGATGGCGAAGCCTGTGCGTCCCTCAGAGATAGTGCATACACTTGTCCTGTCTATGAGGGCGTAGAAGAACCGACCATGCTCTAACTAGGCCTCTGTCCTGGAGCAGTCCTATCTCCTCGTAATTGCTGGGAGACCCTACCATGGGTCTGGTAGGTTCAAGCTACTCCATTCTGGCCAGAGGACATCCCACCCTGGGCCCCCGTCTTGGCTGGGCAATCCTTCCTAAGGTAACCCTGCTGGCCACACTTGTAGCAAGATCGCTGCTCCAGTCCTGACTGCGCCCGTCCCACGATGCTCTGAGTCTAAGTCAGCGAAGACGGACGAGACTAAGTGTACACTGAAGCCGAAGTTGGTGTCTGCTACAAAGTAACCTGAGTCACAGGGGGTGCTCTGTACGGCTGGTACCTCTTGTCCCTGATGAGGTGTGGCTCATCATAGATAAAATACCCAAGTTAAGCTAGAAACTAGGTTAAACACTACATAATTAACATGATAAAAGGGTTAAGTGTGAGAATTAACAGAAATGACCTAAAACAACAAATCAATGTCAAAAACACAAAATTATGTCACAAATTGAGACATTCTAGTCAAAAATATAATTTAATGATCCAATTGCAAATTGAACACTGATTCGAGTTCACAAGTTCAAATTGAAAGTGAAATTAACTTCCTAAATGTTCAACTTTGCTTCAATGAAAGCTTGGTGGCATTTAAATATCAATAAGACCTTGTATTTAGAGTTCTTCATTTAGGTCCTTTAAGCATATACATTTATTCACGATTGAAAACTTTAAGGACCTTTCTGATAGTTGCAGGGACCTCTTTATAAATCCCAGATACAGCTCTGTAAGACTATTCCACCACTTATGGGACTCCTTGCATTTTCCATACCCCTTTGCATTTAAGAGCCTTAGCGCAAAAATCCCATTAGACCTGCAGCCAAAGGTCCACTGTAGCAGCGCAAGAACAAGCTCCATCGCAACCGTCCATTACGTACATCCATGATCCTATAGCTAAGCCCAATCCAAATTTCGCGCACCTTTGCACAAAGAAACATCCCCTTATCCAGATTTAATCCTATGGCTCATCTTTGATTTGGACCTTCCCACCCTCCTCTTAGCCAATCACCATCGTTTTCCCTAATCTTGCCTAAATCTACCATAGCAGCGATCTGATCAGCTCGCGTCCCTACTTAATCACTCCTCTGAGCTCGCACACGTAGCATCAGCTCCCTCTTACTTTCTCAAGCTGAGCACTTCAACCTCTCCAGTTTCCTCCCCCCATACCACCTGTGTTCCATCGCCATGGCCTTGGAAATCCATCTCTCCAACTCTCCTCGCCGCTAAGGACATTGTAGCACCTGAGGGTGACATCGAGCTTGACTAGCAAGCTTCCAACCCGCTGGAGATCCTCCCTTATTCATCGTTGCATCCACCAACTACAGATCTTCTCCACAGGTCCCATTCTTCCTGTTAGATTAGGTTTACTGCTTTCTTCATGTAGTTTAGTGCTTTCTATCTTAGTTTATATTAGTTAGAGTAGCAAACATTGGTTGATCTGATCTGATTTAGTATAGGTTAGGAGTAGAGTAAAATAGATTCGATTTCACCCTCTCCAATCAATTCAAATCAGAGAGGTGTTCTCACATGCTCATATTGATTCATTAATCTTTCTCTATGCCTCATTATCTACGTTCTACTGATTTCCTTTCTTGTTAATCCACAATTCACTTCACCCATCAAAGTTGAGTTGGATCTGAAGTTCACCAACTTCTAGATCCAACTCATGCTCAAACTTATCTGGGGGTCTTCTCACTCATTCCATCAGTTCACAAGGACCCTTGATCATGTTTTAATTGACTTGATTTTCTCAATTATTTCAGATTTGTGTTTCACGCCCAATCTTGCAATTTGGAGTCAATTCAGATTTGTTTGAGTTTAATCGAGAGATTAAAGGTTTTAATTGCTAAATTGGGTGTAAAGCAATGAATCTAAAGTGTTGGGATCAATTTCTAGAAGAGCTTATACCCAATTGGAGCTTTATTTTGTAGTTTTGTCAATGATAATCAGTGGTACTGATTTGAGGCTAAGCGAGGACCCAACGAATTCTGAGATGATCACTAGATCACCTTGATCACCAATCAATGGTGTTCAAGATGATCAAGTGATCAGATCAGCAATAGATCCAAGGTAAATGCCCAAATCAGGGCAACATTGATTTTTCACTCAAAAGATTTTTCTCAATCTGAAATTTGAGGTTTAATTGAGATGTTTGAAGTTTCCACTGTGGTTTTTGAGTTTAGCAGGAAGTGGATTCACTGTTAATTCAATCTATCTCTCTTTTATTGTCTATGATAAAGAGAGTGGTTTGGATTAAGATGTATTGAATTTCATAACTCAGAGATGGATTTTCAGACTTTGATGCAAAAGGGTTTACACTGATTTTGAGTGGTTTTAATTGAATCTGAGGATGGAAATATGTTTTTTAGTGTATTTAAAGATTTCAAATTTGATTTGATAGTGGGTTTGATGTTAATCATGGCTTGAGCACCAAACACCAACAACTACAGTTGCTAGTCACTGCTTTTGAAAAATCAACAGCTGCTGGGTTTTATGCAGCAACAGCAACTTTCAGCTGATGGCTTCATGGCTGAGTAGCTGCTGTGATAGAAGCAGTAGCTGCATTTGTGTTTTAAGATGTTCGAGCAGCAGGTGCAACGTCTGATCTGAAGTGCAACAGCAGTAGCTACTAAATGTTTGATGTAGCAGCTGCTGTAGGATTGAACCAAGGATTTCAAAATTAGAATTTTGGCCTATTTGAGAATTAAAGGAGCTAGCACTGTTGTGTACTGTTAGGACTTCCTAGAACAAGCGTTCTTGTACTAAAATTGGAATGAAATCTAGCTAGTTAGAATTGCTTATCTTTTTTAAATTAAATTCTTTGTCAGCAATTTAGTGTTGTGAATTGTCCAATTGTGATTTGACTTGGAAATTGAATTGAAAATCAAGTTTAAATGCTTAAGTATCTTTTATATGAAGAATTGGATGTATTTTAGTGGATGTGTTACACTTCCAGCACATAGATTTCATTTAGAGCCCTTAGGCTCCTAGTGAAAAAATCCTTCAAGGTCTCTTATGTGTGAGTTTTGTAAATAAATAAAATTGATAAAAAAATCAAAAAAAATAAAATAAACTTGTCTTGAATAAGATTAGACATTTTTCTAAGTGTTTGCCAAGTCTCAAGGTAATCTGAATCCCCAGCTTAGTAGAACATACCAGCCAACAGTTCAGTATACCTTGAGCTAGCCTAAAGACCTACAGACTCCCAGAACCCATCTTGAAATAAAGAAATGATTTGATCTACTTTCCAGTCAATCCACCCAGCTAGAGGAAGGGCTGGGGAGAAGGTTCTTCCTTTGGCTTGCGCCTCCGGTTCCTAGTGTACCCCCCAGCTGCAATCCTTTGATTCTGCTCTCCTAGCTAGACATCAGATTGAATGGTAGAAACAAACTAATCGAAAATAATCTCGATCTAGGCTCCAAAGAGCGAGTCCAATCCTTAAGGCCAACGTCTACTCTGTTTTAATTAGGGTTAGGTTTGAATGTGCTTTGGAATGTGATGGACCCTTTATCTGGGTTGTGCCCTTAATGATTGATTGATATGTGTGTGCGTGCACAACCAATGGTTTTCAAGCAAGATTATTTTTTTGGATGTGGTGAATTTTAGGGTTTAAATCTTGCTTAATAGCTTTTAAGATTCAACTTTAGGTGTATCCAATCAAGTTCAGTTGGCACACCAGGTTTTGAAAGCACAGGTGAAGATGTTTTCCTTTAAAGCTTAAAAGAATGTAAAGTGCCTGGTAAATCCCTAAAAGTTGAACCTATGTGGCAGCTACTTAATGAGTTGTTTTTAATTGAAGTGGTGCGGCTTAAATAACGCAAACAATCGGCCTAATGCACCACTTAATTAGGCACACAAGTGATTACCTAATCTGATTTCTACTCAATTATGTGTTGGTGAGTGTACCGGTCCCAAAGATCGAGTTACCGGTTGAGTATGAAGAATCAAAAGAGGTTGTGTACCTTTGTGATATTTTTAAAATTTTTCTTTATATGCGGAGGGTGAGGCGGGTGAGGTGACAACCAAACAATCAAAACTAATCTTAGGGTTTATGAGAACTACTAGGTTAATTAGGGTTTGTGTTATTAGGTGATGGAATGAAATCTAGTGGGTGGGGAGGTGGGGTAAACTTACAGACCCTTCAATAGCACTTTACTTCAATCCACTGCTTTTGCTCGCCTCGTGAGAGTACCTACAATCACAATAAGAAAGGAGAAAAGTGAGGTAAAAGATAAGTAAGGCAGGAAAACGCGAAAAATCAAAGAGTGTCGCCTCCCCGGCAATAGCGCAAAAATGTTGAAGCAGAAAATCGTCGCAAATAGATTTGAGTTTGGAAAACCAATCATTATAGTGTGATTTTGTGAAGAAATCCATCAACAGATAAATTTTACCGAAACTCGAAAGGAATTTCGAGTCAAACACAGGGAGGCGGACATTTGATTAAAAATCGCATTTGTTTTATTTGTCACGAAGCAGATTAACTGGTCTAATTGAATCTGAACTAGCTATCTACTTAAATAATAATGAATAGAAGAGAAAGAGAATATATTACAAATAAAGATAAAATAGAGATAGAATAAGCATGGATTTCATAAGCACAGAATGATATCTATTACAACTAACCACTACAGTAGAAAGCGGGAAATCTTACAACTAGAAAGCAGTAAATCTACTCTAGAATGCAGTAAAAAGAAGGTGGAGAGAAGTTACCCTCCTCGATGGCTGCTTGAAGGACGAGATGCGTTGACAAAGTGCCCGGATGAAGGGGTGAGATGCGGGACGAAGGAGAATGACGACGGACGAGAAAGAACGGGGCAAGATGACGTCGCAATGGGATCCACTTCCCGAATGGCGGTGACAGGACCACAGCAGAATGCTCCACGAACGGGATGAGAAGGTAAAATTATATGTTAACTCTAGAGGAGCATCCCGGGTTTGGGACAAGCTCTTAGAGCTTTGGAGGGGGTGAGAGAAGAGAGGAAGGGATGAAGAAAGTATATAGGTCGTAGGGCCTTTTATAGGTGTAGATTGGAGGGGGAAATTGGGTCATTTCAAACATTAAATGAATGGTCTTTAGTGACGAATTTATTCGTCACTAAAGCCTAAATGTGGCTAAAACTCAACGCGTGCGCCCGTCGCTTCCTCTTCTGCGCACAAACACCTCACACACAATCGCATGATCACAGCCGTCCGATCGCGAGATCGATCGGCTTAGAAGCCATCGTGCCCACGTCTTCATTAGCCCATCACGCACCTACGTGCAATCGGGCATTCAAACACGTGTCATCGAGCGCATGCGCAATTTGCACCCAATCGTGCTGCCACATCGTGCATCTCCCGCCCGCACGATCGCCATCCGACGATCGAATTGAGCCGCGCCCTACGCTTGCACTCGATTTGAGGGGCACAGGGCTTCGAACCCATGCCTACGTTGAGTGCTCAATCGTTGCGCCACCCTTGCCTTTGTGATGCATTTATGCTTAAACGCTCGAGCGCTTTCGTCCATTAGATGACGATCCAACGGTCAAGATCGCTCGAGCAGTTGAGGGAGAGAACAGTAGTAAGCTCTTAGCCGATTTGGGCGGCTGTGATGGCACCACATGGCGCCATCATGGCCATCCATCTTCTGTGTCTTGTAGATGGTGCCACAGATTCGGATTGGATCGATTTTCTCACCGTTGGGTTGCGATTATCGATCCGAACCCATCTGTGTGATCGGATTTGTCATCTGATGTACAAATTTACACCATCTTGGCCCCTTGACCTCTGATCTTTCTCGAATTGCATCTAATGCTATGAAAGTCTGATCAGGGCGATCTTGGAGTCGTTGAACTCCGATCGTCACCCTGATCAGATCCGTACGGTTGGATCTTCAATCCGAGGCCCTGATAAGATATTGCCCTATTTCCTGACCACAAAAGGAGAAAATTAACCTAAAATTTATACAACTTAATATAAATGCATGATGATGCATGTTATGTGATAAACGCCAGTTTATCATCATTTTTATGCTTTAAAACTAACCTAGCTCTTAGGATTTTACTCTGCAAACGAGTTTTTGGGCTGCATTTAGGCATAAATTAGGATAGGCATGCATTGCATTTTTTATTGTTGTTTTAATGTGTTTTTGTGAGTGTTAGGGATGTACAGATTCACAGATCCCTAAAACCCTAGCACTCAAGAAGGCAATTGGTGAAGGAGAAGCCCAGACTAGTTGGAACCTAGCTTGATCCAGCTCACCATAGCTGGAACCTAGCTTACTTGAACTAGGGTTAGCTCATCCCAGCTCCATTCAGCTAATCTCAGCTGGATGGCAGCTCAAGAGAGTTCACCTTAGCTCACCCTAGCTCAAGTCAGCTCAGATCCAGCTCAACTTAGCTGAGTCTAGCTCACCTCAGCTCCCACTAGTTCACAGGGAGCTCTAGCTAGCTCAACTGAGTTGACAGGAGTTCACCCCAGCTCAGATCCAGCTACATCCAGCTCCACTCAACTCCAGCCAGCTGAAGAAGAATTCATCTCAGCTCAGGAAGCTCAAGTCCAGCTCCCGGGGATTCAGCTTAGCTCATCTCAGTTGAGTAAGCTACCTTAGCTGCCTCAACCAGCTTGATTCTCCCCGATAGCACCAGACCCAGCTCACCTTAGCTCAGTATGGTAGAAGCTAGCTCACTTTAGCTTGGCTTAGTAGCTAGCAAAGAACTAGCAAGCTAAGCCAGCTAGAGTAGCCATGCCAGCCTCTTCAGTAGCAGCCAGCTCCAGCTCCAGCTCCAGACTCTCCTCCTCAGCTCCTTCCTCCAAACCCTAGCTCCAACACCTTCTCCTCCACTCCACCTTTAGCTAAGCTAGCTTAGCTTATCTTAGCTTAGCTTAGCATAGCTAACAACCAGCTCCTTGGCCCTTCATTACCTCCAAAATCAACCCTAGCTAGCTCCACCAACTCAAGCCTACCTAAGCTAGCTACTCTACTCAAGTTGGCGCCACCTCCTAGCCATCCCTTCAGCCCATTATCTCCACCAAAAGACACTTCAAGTTGGCGCCAAAAACCACCCCTAACCACCTCTATATTGGCGCCACTTTTCCCTCCAAAATCTCCTCTCATCTCCACCACACAATCTCCCTTGAACCCATCTCCACCATCCACCTAACCCCCCTTCTAGAAGACCCCATGTTGGCGCCAACATGGTGGTGTCTCTCCACCACCAAAAGACACCAACACCACCATAACCACCCCCTTTAACACCCCTTGGGTTGGCGCCAACTCTCCTTGGCCATAGGATCTCCAACCACCTCCATCAACTCATCTTGGCCATCCATTTCAAAGGTCACCATAGCCCCCCTCCTATTCTATAAAAGGCCACCACCTACCACCATTTTTGGGGATCCTCCCTTAGTATATTTTCTACCTAAACCACCTATACCTACGGCCAAGAAGAAGGAGTAGAGAAGGAGATTAAAGGGGCACATCACCAGCCCTTTTGGTGCCTTCTTCTCCCCACTCTCTTCAACTTGAGCCACGCCAAGGAGGAGGACTCTCCCACTTCAAGGAGGACGGCTAGGCAAAGGAGAAAAGCTTAGGGTGGACATCCACCCTTGGAGAGAAACTTAGGGCACGCCCCCTTAGGGCTTGCCTTGGAGGTCATCACCTTGGCGAAGTTCTGCAAGGAAGGAGTTGAAGGATTCTTTTCAAGCTTGGGAGCCACCAACCTTGGAGCAAGAAGCCCTCTTCTTCACCATCTATCTAGAGGATTTGTGTTTTATTTTCTTATTTGCAATTTTCTAGTAGTACAAGCTTTCCTCTACTAGGCCTTTTGTAAAACACTTTATCAATTATCTAGTTGCCTTCTTTGTAATTTTTTTGTTTGCATTTCTATTAGCTTATTTTCAGCATTCTTCACTCCCTCTCCCTAATTATTCTAGGCCTCCACTTGCCTAGAGTGAGCTTAGGGAGAGGTTCTGCTTGTCACATAAAAGTAGTATTTTAATTCGAAGTGTAAACACTTTTCCCGCCATCAGTTCGCATGTTGCCTTAGTTTAAAAATAAAAAATGATATATTGAAAAATACCAAAAAGAAAGTTGAGATTTATATTCCTAGCAAGAGAATCAATTTTGCAACCATATTGCCTCCTTGGACGACCCTAGATACTTCCCTATCTAGGATTATAAATTTAAGAGCGAAAGCGGATTTACGCGTTACAACGACGTATTTTAACAAACCGCGTGAAATCGCTATCATTATGCAATATTTATAATGTATGATGCAACTTTATGTCTAAGAACACACAAAAATAAATGGTTTATGTGATATAAGCGTGTTTACATCAATAGCTGTTTCAACTACCTGGGCGAAAGTGTCCAATAGAAGTAGGTTAAGGTACTTCCGTATCTTCGACCCAAGTCCCTGAAAGAACTTAAAGTACTTGTCTGCCTTTGAGGCCACTGTGATCGGCTCGAAACATGAAAGCTCGATGAAACAAGTCTGATACTCACTAACCATCATCGAACCCTACCTCAGGTTGTGGAATTTGAGCCTCTTCTGGTCCTGCCAGGTCCTCGGGGAGTACTGGTCGCTAAAAAGCTCAAGGAAGTGACCCCAGGACACCACCTGAGTGCCCTACTACTCTCGAATGGACACCCACCAGCGGTGCACCACACTAGTCAGCTGGTATGTCGTGAAGGGCACCTTGTAGTCCTCCGATAGGTGGATAGTATTGAAGGCCTTCTCGACCTGCTATATCCAGTCCTCCGCCCCCATAGGATCGGTTAGGGTCTTCAACTTCCTGAACTTGGTGAAAATCTGCCGATACTGATGCAGTGGGTCTACTAGTTCATCCTTCAGTGGGGGAGGCCCATGGTTCTCACTCTCCTCATGCAGAGGAACATGCACACTCACGACCGAGGGCTTCTCCTAATCCCCACCACCCCCTCCTCCCGCCTGAGATGCGGGTGGTAGCCTTTGCTCCAACATCCTGAAGAAAGTCTTCATAAAGACCTGAAACTGGGCGGCCAGATCCGGAGCCTGCTAAGGGGGATCCACTTGTTGGTCTCCATCAATCTGGCTACGAGCACTAGCCTGGCTAGACATACGTGGAGCCATCTCTCTTTCCATGGTGAAAATCAACTATCAGCAACCTCAAATCCGCAACAAAACCAAGACGTGCAAATCTTATGCGAATCGAGTTTCCCATCAATCAACGGATGGGTACCTGTTATTTAATGCATTACGAATGTCTGTATGGCTTTTCTGGACAGTTTTATGACTTAGTGGGGTGACCTTGCTCTGATACCATCTGTGACGACCCAAGTCTCACCAAGTAACGGAACCCATGTCGTCGTGTGATACCAACTAGCGTGAACACCCACATTATCAGTCACCCAACACATAGCCATAAAACATCAATAGCCAACATTCATTCATGACCTGTTAAATGAAAAAAAACTAAAGTGCTAACAATATAATTAAAATTCACCATAAAATAGAAAGTAAGAAGAGTCTCCTACAATCACCAAACGACAGGAAAATTAAGTCTAACAACTAAAAGAAAACTACTACTACAAGCCATTGGCTCAGTACGAACCATCTCCTCAGGTAGGACCCAGTTCCATAAAAGTCTGACCAACTACAATCGCTGCACCCGACTGCTCAACAACACCTGAGTACGGAACCCGAAACTATACGTCAGTGAAAACTGAGTAGAGTAGACAACGAAACAAGTGGAATAAGAACAGGAGTACAGAAAAAGGGCACTATATCAATAGTTCATCTGTTTATAGTTTATTTCTTAGCTAATTCCGCTCATGTACTTGCCCATATTCTTATAGTTCACAATCCTTAAATCGATGTCTCGGGACATGAGATGATCTCGCGTAACTTCCTGCGGCGCAAGATTAGTATAAGCCGTCCTCCTAGTCAGGAAGACCGCTTATACCCATCGAGTCGCCACACTCCATCACCCTAGGTTCATTGTGGAAAGGGGTGGCAGCTACATCATGTAGCATGAACACGTACAACCGCTACATACGTTGAACCACAGACAGCCAATGACCCACCCTCCGGTCAAAAAAGAACCAAACCTCGATCCCCACATCCCACTATCCTAGTAGGCCGCTAAGCCAAACCAAAGAGTCGTAGGGAGGCAGCAACTCCTTAAACCAACCCTTAAAACTGGTCTAAAAGACCAAAGCTACAACCAAACTTCGGTGAGTACTGGGGCTAAAACATTTATCTTATCCTTTTAATTCGCAACATATCCGTCATGTTGAGTATAACTAATTCCAGATAACTATATCTCTAATTTTTGTCATTTCAGAAAATTCTTAGCAATTTCATATTACTAATTTCCATGATTAATAGATATCCTCATTTTCGTCCAACCTATCCGTTTACAAGTAGGTTTTTAGTTCATGATAATGGTCCCATATTATTTAGAAACTACTGAAGACAACAAAACTTATTTCATTGAAAATAGAATTCGTTTCATGCATGTGATAACAAGGGTATTAAATCTTAATCATTCACATAAAACATAATATTTCTCATTAAAGAGCCAATAAATCAGGGAAAACACTAGGGGTTCCAAACCCAACAAAAAGGAGGACCCCACACCAACCAAGGTAGTATATGAGAAGAATCGCACAAAACGGGTCCATAGATACTCAAAAATCAAATGAAATCGAGGAAAGGGTAAACTACTCTACCTAATATCACCGGAGGGTTACGGTGACTCCAAATTGTGCACACAGAGCCTGGGGCATTCTCCACACCTGCCTTGGGATTCGCACATGATGTGCGAAAGATGTATTTGTTTAAAAGGATCGTTATAGTTTATGTTCGCAACGTTGATTTTAAAAGAAGAAACGGACGTGAGTCCGAGTGTCGATCACAGGGAGGAGTAAAAATCGGATTTTCTTTGTCACTTAATGTCACAGAGATAACGAGTTTTTGCTTGAGAGAAGATGTGGTAGAAAAATGAGTGAGAGAGAGAGAGAGTAGGGTTAGAGTCTTTCAAATCATAGCAATTACTCAAACCAAGATGGAGAACAACATCAACACTATATTAAACATGCAAATCAAGTTTTACAAATACAACGATAGCTAAATGATTGAACAAAAAGGAAGTAAAGCTAGATTAAAGGGAAAGAAAGAGAGAGAGAAGGGAGACGACGAGGCAGCCACGGCGGTGGAAGGAGGCTCCGTCGGTGGCTCGTCAACTCCATTGACTACAAGAGAGGCTAAAGGGGGCTAGGAGGGTGTTACAACACTTGCAAGGTGAATTGAATGCTTTACATGGGTGGTTGGGAGGGGTTTATATACGGAGAAGAGGTTTTCATTTCAAGTATGGGCTTTAGCGACGTCCAAGATGTCGCTAAACCCATGCTAAAAGTGTCAGTGAAGCCCCCTACCCAACGGTCTCACGTGCACGCCATTTTTTTCATGCGCGACCCGTGCGCGCACGTTGTGGGCCGTCCGATCGAACATCGAACTGTCGAGATCGCTCGTAGGGTGCGCCTTTGGATCGTGCCTACTGAGCTTACGCCCCGCGCATCATTACGAGCGTCTGCCTTAGATGCATGAGGTTGCGCCGCGTCGCCTGCTGCCGAGCCGCTTGATCGTGCATCGACGGCCGAAATCGCGCGCGTCGATCAAGCCTTGATTTTACGCTGCGGAGGGTGCCACGAACCCGCGCCCCACTGTGCGGGGGTGAGGCGCATTTCGTTGCACTACTCTCATAGCTATGTTGTGGAGATGCGGAGATGGCGTGGTGCGGGCGACCATTAGATTAAGATCCAACGGTTGTGAGCTGCTGTGGCCGTGGGGTGCTAAGGTTGTGGGGAGCGAGGAGAGCGCTTCTCAGCTGTCCGATCAAAGATCGGACGGTTTAGATTCATCCTGTGAAGGAGGCGCTGGTGTTATGCTGCGGTTGAGGAGCGCAGGGATGCTGACACATGGCGGCCTCATGACCGTTGATCATCAGATCAACGGTCAGAGCTTCTTGGGCCAATTGTGGGAGCTCCGGATGTCGGATTTAGCTGATTTCAAGTCTGTTGGACTTCGTTCGTCGCTCCGAGTCCATCCGTGTGGTCTGATTGCTCATCTGAGACCTGTTTTGACATGTACTTGTACACATGGCCGTTAATAATGCACTATAAGCAATCTTAATGTGCAATGCATGCGATGCTTCTATTCCTATTTATGATGTATCCTCCATGCATTTTACCTTTAAGACCGTCCCCTTTTGGCAGAGTTAGCAGTGTACAATGCAGTGTTATCATACCCCCATTTTTACACCTTGCTAGTCCCTATCAAGGTTTATTCTAGCCATGATTCTCTGTCAAAATTCAAGAAGTAATTACTTAGACATTTTGTTACTTGTCAATAGGAGGAAATATACTAAGATCCTAATCCATAGAGACTAAACAGCGCCCAGGTGTTTGCCAAAATATGAATCGCCTGAATCCTTACTTTAAGGCATGTATATATATATTTTTTCATCTTTTCTTATTTTTAGATTTTTGGAGTTAAGAGTGTTGGTAACTTTTTACGGCTACCCAACCCACCCAAAACTCGGAAAGAAACTCTAAGTGCTAAGCATCTTGGTGTGAAGATCGTGATAGACTCACTCAACAGTAATTTAGATAGACTTCGGGTTTCTACGCCCCTAGGTGACTGAAAAAGGAAGGGTTTTGCCTGAAGGTGTATTTGTTCGATCAGTAGTTTTCTCCCTACGTTTGTTCGACTTGGGGTCAACACAATGATTTTTCCAATGTATATCTCCCTGGCTTGCTCTACTTCCCCGCTTCTTCCTTAAGTGTTTGGGATTTCTTTTGTGCATTTAATGAGCTGGGTTCTGGACAACCGACCAATGGGCTGTTACCCACGATCACTTGCCAGCCATACTCGTGCGGTGAAGTGTGGCTTATTTTGTTCCTTTTTTCTTCCCTATTTTTTTAATTTTAGTAGGTGGCTTCCCTGATCTCGAATTTACCTAGAGGCAATAAAAAGAAGGTGGTCATGTGGCTGGGCTCTGGACAACCTGCCAATGGGCTGTTGCCCACGACAACTTGCTAGCCATACCACCCTAGAAAGTTCATTAGCTACCCAATTTCTATCGGAATCTCTGAGGAGTGAGTCTATGCAAAAAAATGTGTGCAGATGCTTAGACTAAAAGTCCTTCTGAGTTAGAGGATGAGTTGATAAGTCATATACTTATCATCTTATTTAGTTGGTGGATTAGGATAGGTTGAGGTTGCAAGGATTTAAAGCTAAATCCATATTTTAACGAACACCAGGGCTGATTAAGCCTGAAGGCCTGAAAAGTCTAAGTGTTCAGGTTCTTTTCGTATTATTTCCTACTATTGACAAATTTCTAATGCCTAAGTTTTTCTTCCTAAATTCAATTTTTTTTATTTGTTTCTATTCAGACCAATTAAATGAACTCAAAATCATGCAATTTACCACCCCCCATGCTTAAGTTGGACAATATCCTCATTGACAAGTACATGGATGCAACAGGGGTCAAAAAGATATTACTTGAGTGAAGTAAAATACCAAATCAATCTGAATCTTCTGGGTTGCCTCCCAGGAAGTGCTAAGTTTAATGCCTCCAGCTGGGTGGTGTTCTGTGTCATCCTTCAATGAGGGTGATAACCTCCTTCGGGGGAACCTGGGCGAGGAAGTGTTTCAATCTCTAGTCGTTAACTGTGAAAGTGTGCCCAGTATTTGGATCAGTGATTTCAACTGCCCCGTTGGAGTAGGGATTGACTACCCTAAATGGTCCTGTCCACTTGGACCTGAGCTTCCCTGGAAAGAGTTTTAGACAGGCGTTAAAAAGCCAGACTTGCTGTTAGGCTTGAAGGTTTTTCTACGGATAAGTCGGTCATGGACGGCTTTCATTTTCTCCTTGTATAACCAACTATTCTCAAAAGCATCCCAACGAATTTCCTCAAGCTCGGAGAGTTGGAGCGTCCTCTATGCACCGGCTAACTTGGGATCTATGTTACACTACTTGACGGCCCAGTAAGCCCGGTGTTCCAACTCGACAGGAAGGTGGCAAGCTTTTCCAAAGACCAGGTGATAAGGCGACATGCCTATCGGGGTTTTGAAAGCGGTCCGATATGCCCACAAGGCATCATCCAGTCGTGCAGACCAATCCTTCCTGTCAGGTCTCATAGTCTTCTGTAGAATATTCTTGATCTGCCTGTTTGAGACCTCGATCTACCCATTTGTTTGCGGATGATACGGGGTAGCAATGCGGTGGTTAACCCTGTATTTTCTGAGTAGGGCACGGAATTAGGTGTGGATAAAATGACTTCCACCATCACTGATCATGGCCTTTGATTTTCCAAACCGGGAAAAGATGTTCTACTTAACAAAGTCCATGACAGCCTTATGATCGCATCAGCGGGTGACGACGGCTTCAATCCCTTTGGAGACATAGTCAACAGAGACTAAGATGTACTCAAAGCCATTGGATGGTGGGAAGGGGCCCATAAAATCAATACCCCAAACGTCGAAGATCTCGACAATCAAAATGGGCTGGAAGGGCATTATGTCTTTTCCAGTCATGGTTCCCAGAGTCTGGCAGCGAGAGCAAGTCTTAGCAAAATTGTGTGCATCCTTAAATAAGAAAGGCCAGTAAAATCCAGATTGCAGAACCTTTGCAGCCATTTTCTTTCCTGAGAAGTGGCCAAAGATAGCACACTCTGAACTTCATCTTCAGGGATACACCTCCTAATGATCTGGTCGGCATAGAGGCGAAACAACATGGGATCATCCCAGAAATAATGCTTGGCCTCAGCCAAGAACTTGTCCTATTACTATCTGGACCAGCTGTGCGAGGTCTGACCTACAACTAGGTAGTTGACATAGTCAACATACCAAGGCAGTTTCTTGTCTTGCACAGCCAGAATGTGCTCATCAAGAAAGGTGTCAGATAAAGGTAGGGAGGGCCCAATGTGGTCTGGGTGGAGTCTAGATAGGTGGTCAGCCACCACATTCTTTGATCCGGCTTTGTCGCGGATTTCCGGTCAAATTCCTGCAAGAGCAGGATCCATCTAATGAGCCTGGGCTTCGCATCCTTTTTAGCTGATAGATGCCGGATGGCTGAATGGTCCATATAGATGGTCATGTGGGATCCCAAAAGGTAAGATCAAAACTTGTCAAGTCCAAAAACTACAGCAAGCAGTTCTTTTTCTGTGACCATATAATTTCGTTGGGCCTCATCCAACGTCTTGCTCGCATAGAGATCACCACAAGTTTCTTGTCTTGTCTTTGTCCTAGGACAGCGCCTATGGCAAAATCCAGGGGCTGAGGTACAGGTGCTGAGGAGATTAAGTCCCGGAGGGTGTGGTAAGCCTGGATGCAATCAGTGGTCATGTGGAATAGGGTGCCATTGGCCAGAAGGTCAGTCAAGGGTTTGGAAAGCTTGGAGAAGTCTTTGATGAACCTTTGGTAGAAGCCAACGTGTCCAAGGAACGAACGGATCTGCCAGACCGAGCTAGGCGGGGGAAGTTTGGAAATCAAATCAACTTTAGCCCGATCCACCTCAATGCCCCTATGTGATACAATGTGATCGAGGACGATTCCTTCTTGAACCATGAAATGGTTCTTTTCCCAACTTAACACCAAATTAACCTCGATACATCGTTTGAGGATTTCCTCCAAGTTACTCAAATAGTGGTCGAATGAATTCCCAAATACAGAGAAATCATCCATAAAGACCTCCAGGTATTCACACACCATTTCTGAAAAAATGGCTAGCATGCAACGCTGAAAGGTAGCGAGTGTGTTGCATAACCTGAACGGCATACAATGGAATGCAAGCGTGCCGTACGGGCAAGTGAACGTGGTCTTCCCTTGATCTTCAGGAGCAATTGTGACTTGGTTATATCCTGAATATCCATCCAAGAAGCAAAAATACTTTTGCCCTGCCAATCTTTCAAGAATCTAGTCGATGAATGGCAGGGGGAAATGATCTTTCTTGGTTGCTTCATTGAGTTTCCTGTAATCAATACACACCCGCCATGCGGTGATGGTGCGGGTGGGGATGGATTCGCCACGTTCATTGGTGACAAAGTGAGCCCAACTTTCTTCGGAACCACTTGAGTGGGGCTCACCCAAGGGCTATCGGAGATGGGATAGATGATGTCGGCATCAAGCCATTTGATAATTTCCTTCTTAACAACCTCCCGCATATTTAGGTTTAACCGTCTCTGCATCTAACAGGAGGGTCATGCCCCATCTTCTAGGTAGATCTTGTGGGTACAATAAGTGGGGCTAATTCCTCTTAAATCTGAAATAGTCTAGCCAATGGAAGCCCTGTGTTCTGATAGGGTCACTGTCAATCTAAGTTCTTGATCCCTAGTTAGGTTGGCATTGATAATTACGGGGAAGGTCTGGTCAGGTCCCAGGAAGACATACTTGAGCTTCTCAGGTAGCGACTTTAGTTTAGGTGTGGGCGGCACAATGTTTGATGGAAAGGGGAAAGGCGGGAGTTGATCAACATTAATTTCCTCGAATGGTGTTGGTTGATGGTAATCAACCCTACAGAGGTCCATGGGCAAAGATGGTGATGGGTCAGAACAGTTGTTACAGGATTGGTAAATCGAGACAGAACTAAGGGTGAGGCATTCCTCAACCAAAGGTTCCACGGGATCATGTTCCTTAATACAGTCGCAATCAAAAGATTTGGTCGCCCAGAAGATATCCAACTGCATTTTCTTGTCCCCGAAGGCGATTTCCATGCATCCCGTGTCACAATCGATGTTTGCCTTAGCCGTAGCTAAGAAGGGTCTGCCTAGGATGATGGGTGTGTTCTGCAGTTGTTCAGGGACTTCCATGTTGAGCACCAAGAAGTCGATCGGAAAATAGAAGTCCTTGACTCGCACAATTACATCCTCAATGACCCCCTTTGGGGTTTTCACAGACCTATCAGCCAATTGGATGGTAACAGGTGTGGGTGTCAACTCTCCGAATCCAAATTGGTGGTACAGGGTTGTCGGAATCAGATTGATGGAAGCACCTAAATCCAGGAGCTCTCTATTAAATGTCATGTCCCCGATATTGCAGGATATCAGGGGTGCTCCTGGGTCAGTTCGCTTGAGCGGTAGGTTGCTTGATATTATGGAACTAGCTTGCCCTGAAAGCACAACCTTCCTAGGTGCTTGAGGTCTTGGCTTACGTTTTAGTGTACAGGCATCCTTCAGGAACTTGGCGTAAGCTGGAATGTGCTTGACGGCTTCGATGAGCGGAATATTAATCTAAACCTGCTTAAAGATCTCCAAAATCTCCTCAGTTTCCACAACACTTTTCTTCTTCTTGATTGTCTCCAAGGCCTCGGGATATGGTGTCTAAATGTGGATAGGATCTATTTCTGGGTCCTTGGGTTTTTCCTGTGCCTCTTCTGAGTCGGGTGTTTCAGAAGGTGAAGTCTAAGGAAGAGTCGGCCATTTGGGATCCTGGGTTTTGGTGCTGCTTCTCAAGATTACCGCATTTGCAGAGGCATTGGGACCATGGGTTGATCCTTAAGAAGATGAAGACAAAGAAGCACCAAACCCAGGGGGTGTTTGTGGGGCTGGCTGGACCACGTGAGCCTGCCCGGGATTGCCTTGGAACCCTTGCAAATTGAGGCCTCTATTAATCATGTTTCGTGGGTTCGGTTGTGGCTAGGAAGGCAGGGATCCTTGTTGTTTACAGTCCAACAGCTGGCTTAACTATCCCTTTACCAAAGCCATTTCCTCCTGATGTTTTGGTTCATTTCAGCCATCATTTTTATCAAGGTGTCCATTTGATTTTGTGGGGGAGGGGCTGCCCTATTCGGATTATATGGGTCTAACTAGTGGCCCTTGATGATAGGGGGACAAGTTTGGCTGTTGGTTTGGCCTGGGCTAGTTCTAGAATTGAGGCGGTTTCTGGTTTGTCCAAGCAAAGTTTGGGTGATTACGCCAGCCGGTGTTGTAACTGTTGGAGAAAGGGTCAGGTTTGGAATAACCGTGGATTGCCTGTACATCTTCAAGGATAGCAGATGTCGAGGGGGGAGGGAAGAGAGTAATCAGGGGTTAAGGGAGCAAAGGTCCCTCCCTGGAACGTGGTCAGGGGTTGTTCCAGGTTCATTTGGCTTAGGGGCTGGACCAGGTCAACATTGTGAGCTCCCTTTGCTAGGGAGAAGCTCTGTAACAGGTTCCTAGTCTGGTTTAGTAGCTCATCTATCTTTTTATCCACCAATTCCACTTGATCCAATTTCTTAGCAATGATATCCATGTCAACCATTCCAGAATTTGCTTGTACCTCATAAATCCCACCACGAGGTTGATTGGATCAGCTAAACTGGGTCATGGAGGCATTGTTGAGCAAATTTTTGCTCATAGACTCAAAGAGCTCAAATGTGCACTCCTCGTCTTTATTTAGAAAGTTCCCCCCACATGAGGCATCAACGAAGTTCCAAAGGTTGCTGTCCAGACCATGGTAAAAGATCTGGGCCAATTGCCACCTTGGAACTTCATGGTGTGGGCATTTCCTCAATAGTTCATTAAATCTTTCCCACGCCTCATGGAACTGTTCCCCGCCCTAGAGTGTAAAGGTAGTAATGGCTCTTCTGAGGGCATTGGTTTTTCCTATGGGGAAGAATTTCTTTAAGAATGCATGCCTCAATTCTTCCTAGGTGGTGATGGGTCTACCTAGGATTCTAAGTCAGTGAGATGCTTTGTCTCTCAGCGAGAAGGGGAACGTCTTAATCAAAACAATGTCAAGGCTAATGTGCCTAGGTTTCACAGTCCAAGCAATCCGGTCAAGATCCTCTAGGTGCTGGAAGGGGTCCTCATTTGACCTTCCATGGAAGTGGCTCTGAATCAGACTTAAGACATTTAGTTTCAGCTCAAAATCATCTCCCCCTTCGAGGATCCTAAGGTGCGGCTCCATTCGAATAGTGGAAGGATTGTAGAAGTCGCAGAGGGGCCTAGGTTGGTCCTGGAATGGTGGTGGATCAAGTGGTGGTTGCCCTTGTGGGCCTTGGAAAGGTGGTGGTGGTTGCCCCTGTGCGTTCTGCAACCGGTGTATGGCCTGCATGATGGTGTGGATTTGTTGCTGCTGAAGCCGGTGGTTTGTGTTGATCTGGGCCTGGATGATGGCCATTGTGTCTGGTGGGGGTTGGTCCTCAACCTCATCTACTCTAAGTTCAGCCATGTCTCTAACAAAATCAGGTCACCTAGATTCCCGTCCCAAAACAAACAACTCGAGATGAAGTGATCATCTTCCTGCATACACTAGAGAAGAACAGGAGGGGATGCGGAGAGCGACAGATGTGAGAAGTGTGTGTGCACAACCAAGCAAACAAGCCTAGTCTTTATAGTGTATTCCTTAGGGGACCTAGAAATCTCCAAAGGGGAAATCAAGTCCGTAAGCACTGGACTTCCCTTCACAAAGCTAATCTGGCCAGGTTGATTACGAGGGGATTGTAGGGAAGGTTCTTCCTGTGGCTTGCACTGCCGGTTCCATAGACCCCACAACTGCGGTCGTTTGACACTTCCCCATAGCCTAATCACTAGATTCTACTAAAGGAATGAAAGCCAAGTGCCCAGCGAACAGAACCACACCTCTTGAGACTTAACCCAATCCTGCCTAGGGCACGTCTACTCTGTTTTAATGTGGCTCGGATAGTGCTTGTGCTTGAGTTATGTGATAAGGCATTGATTGGGGTGGTGCCTCTTAGTTTTCCAATTCCAATGTGTGTGCTCCTATCAAAACATGGTTTTCAAGCAAGGATTTTATGATGTGATATCTTTTAATGTTTGTCCTTACTTTTGTGTCTTTTAGGGTTGACGTGTTTTAATATTTTCAGACAAGTTGTAAGTGGGCACGCCAAGTTTTGCACACAATTGGTGAGAGTAGATTTCCTTTGATGTGAAGAGGCTCTAAAACCCTAAAGTACTCATCCTAGTGTTCATGCAACTACTATCAAATGAGTTGATTTTAGGGTTGAGTGGTACGACCCATGTCAATTCAAGGTGGCTTCGCAAACACCACTCAAAAAGAAAGAAAAACACTCCAAAAAGGTTAGGTCATTAAGAATGTTAGAGTGTATTTTTTTGTTGGGTGATGTGTTGCGGATGTGGATCAGGCAATCATGCACCATGCCAATTTTTTTCGATTTTACAATTTTTTTTTTAGATTTTTTTAAGGCAAGCAAACAACCACAGGTGAAGAATTACTCACAATCGATCCTTGTTGCGCTTACACCATTTCTACCGTCACGAGTTGCATTGTTTCACCGTCCAAGCGTCGAATTCCTGCAACCATCAAGTAAAAGGAGAAATTGCATTAGATGATGTGAGCATGGATATAAAATGGAAGTGACAAAATAAATTCGTTGCCTCCCCAGTAACGGCGCCAAAAACTAACGTGCGAAAGACATGTTTGTTTAAAAGGATCGTTATAGTTCATGCTCATAACGTCGATTTTAAAAGAAGAAACGGACGTGAGTCCGAGTGTCGATCACAAGGAGGCGTAAAAACCAGATTTTCTTTGTCACTTAATGTCACAGAGATAATGAGTTTTTTCTTGCTAGAAGACGTGGTAGAAAAATGAGTGAGAGAAAGAAAGAGAGAGAGAGAGAGTAGGGTTAGAGTCTTTTAAATCATAGCAATTACTCAAACCAAGATGGAGAACAACATCAACACTATATTAAACATGCAAATCAAGTTTTACAAATACAATGGTAGCTCAATGATTGAACAAAAAGGAAGTAAAGCAAGATTAAAGGGAAAGAAAGAGAGGGGGGAGATGGCGAGGCGGCCACGGTGGTGGAAGGAGGCTCCGTCAGCGGCTCGTCAACTTCGTTGACTACAAGAGAGATTAAAGGGGGCTAGGAGGGTGTCACCAGCTGCCGTAGTGAAGAACCCATTCAAGGAGGAGCGGAAATGTTGGATCTGGTCAGGCAGCTGATTTCAAATTGGTGCAGGCCACTACAAAAGGAGGAGGGAGGCAGCCGAGCTAGGGAGGCCTCCACCACCGACCACCACTGTGCAGAGAGATCTCCTCTCTTCCATTCCATACCGCCGGCCTCAACCGTGGCGGCGAGTCTCCACCACCGTGGGCATGTGGTGTGACAGACCACACCGCCATCCGGAGCTCGTCCGCATTACCGTGAGCACCTTAGCGTGCATCTCCCTCGCTGTCGTCACCAACAACCATCACCGTAGCTACTGTGCAATCACCCTTTCAGTCAATTAAGACGTCCGGGAAATTTCCCGGATGTCTGAAGTCCACCCCCCCACTCCAGCAGCAATCTCCATCCTCCCACTTCACTTCCACCACCCATGCCGCAGAAGCCACCCGCTCACCCTCAGCCTGCACCTCACCGCTCACCCGCGCGCATCAACCTGCGCACACGTCTGAAGCCATCCCCACCATTCCAGCAGCGCCTCACCGCTCACGCCCGCTCACTCCACCTTCCGCGCACGCCCTCCTCCCACATCTGCAGCCTTCGCCATCTCCACGCCCTCCAGCCTGTGCACCCACTCCAACAGAGAGCGCAACTGCCCGCACGCCTGCAGTAGAGCCAAACCAACCGTAGCAACTGCCCGCACAACCGCGCACGCCCTCCTCCCGCACTTGCAGAATCATTCCCACGCCCGCAGCACCTTCCCCGCGCCTGCCGCACCCGCTCTCACCGTCAACAGAGCTCGCACCGACTGCAGTGCGTGCCCATGCCTCCAGTCAACACGCAGCAGCAGCGCGCGGCAGTCCTCACCACCAACAGGCCGCGCGTGCTCCCGCACCCGCCTACCACGCCCGCCTACAGCAGCTGCAGTACCGGCTATAGCCACCTCCGCCGGAGGTCGTCCGACCGCCTCCGGCCGCCACGCGACACGCCGCCACCACCGTTTCGAAGTCCTCAGTCCAAGGGACTTCCTCCGAGCTTCCCTCGTCCAATCGTCCACTCCTCGTCATGCACGCCAAAGGGGAAAAAATCCCCTGTTTTGCTACAGTAACCGGGCCATTAAAAATTACATTTTCTGCCATTGTCAATTTTTATTAATATTTTATTGATTCTACATTGCGACAAATATCCTCTAGTTACTCATAATTGCTATTTCAGCATTGTTTCTTGTTTCAACCTTAATCTGAAGGCAAATCTGGCTTGATTCTTATCCAAACTAACTACGAACAAACATTTTTAACTGGTGCGAATTTAAATACGTCATTGCCTCCCTGTGGATACGACCCGCTCCTCTGCGAGTGGTTATTTCTTTTTAAATATTGATTAGTCAATTTTTCCACCACATAAAGCTGCAAACGACTTTAAAGTGAATAATCGACCAGTCAAATGGCACCGTTGCCGGGGAAGCAACAGACGCAATAATTTCACCTGATTTTATTTTGATTATTTGTCAATTGCACACTGATTTGACCATTTATTATTTTCTTTCCTGTGCGAGAAAATTTGTGCAAGAATCAGCCAGTGTGAGAGGTGACCCTTGACGTCGCCAGAGGAGAATTGGACGAGCAATTTTGAAAGGAGAAGGACGAGGACGCGACGGACATCAGTGAATATTTAGTTGCTAGTTTGATAGAATTAAGACTTTAGATTTAATTTTTATTGCATTTTGTTTGAAACCATTGTTTTGGGGTATATTTTGAGGGGTTTGTTCCCCGATTTTGTTTTGGGCCCTTGTTGGGTAATTTTTGGGAGCCTATTCCCTTTTCTTTAGATTTAGGTTTTTAGTTTATTGATTACTTTTATTTACTTGCGCATAAGTAGTTTAAAAATAAAAAACAAAAAAAAAATGAGCTGCCTGCCCAAGGACGAACCATTTAGGTCTGTATGAGCAGCCTCTAGATTTATTTCTCTGCATTGCGTGCATTCTTGCATCGTTGATTGCTGAAAGCAAGGTACGCATTCTCTTACTTTGCATCCTATTCTTGATCACACATTGCAATTGGAATTAATTCAAAGACCACAAAGTTTGTCTTAAAACTATTTAACAAGTGGTCACATATTTTCTAAAAAAAGGACTAATTAAAGGAGGGACATTTTAAAAATCAAGGACTTGATTGTAAAACGTGGTGTGCGATTCAAAATTCAAAATCCTTTTGCGGTGAATGCACACTTATATCTGTTGCACCACAGCACTCATTTAGACACTCCTAAGTCTTGAAACGACTAGGACAAGAGCCCTCCTACTGTTGGATTCTGAAGTATTCGAAACTTGAGATCAAAGGTTTTGTAAATCCAAAGAAGGGGATACCCTATCACAGATTTTTGGGGGTAGTTGAGAAGCACCGCGAAAGCACAGCTTCAAAGGAAGGCTTAGGCCTACTTGCATCCCTCAATCTTCCGTCTTTGGATTTACTTGATCATTTGAGATTTAGGGAAGAATACCTAAGCTCCAACTAGGTCTTTTTAGGCATTTTGAAGGTTGACAATAGGCGCATAATTGATTGGGCAACTTGTTTTGTCACCTACAATTTGAACTAAAGTCAAAAGCCTAAATCTGTAAAGACCAAACAAGTCCTTTTAAATTGTGTTTGTAGTGCATGCTTGGTAGGCGTTCTCTTAGGAGACAACTTGTATTTGATCCTGAACCTGAAAGAATCCTAAGAAGAGACCTTCCAAGGGTAGATATGGCCGGTCAAAGGAGCCTTAAGGAATATTTCATCCCAACCAATCAAGCTGGCCCTGCACTATGTAGACCTAGAGGGGACAATCCGTATGAGATCAAAAGTAGTACCATATCCTTGCTACCCTCCTTTCATGGTACTACTAGGGAAGACCCTTACAGGCATATTGAGGAATTCACCAAGGTCTGTTCCACGGTGAAGCTACAGGGCGTTACTGATGACGCTCAAATGCGGACCCTCTTTCCCTTCTCCCTGAAGGACAAAGCCAAGTATTGGTATCACACCCTTGATAATATAAATACTTGGGATGCCCTAAAGAAGGAGTTTTTGAAGTACTTCCCCATGAGTAAAACAAATCACTTTAGGAGGGAAATTGTGAGTTTTGTTCAAAAGGATGGGGAAGCATTCCACGATGCGTGGGAACGCTTTAACGATTTGCTGAGACTTTGCCCACATCATCAGGTGCCTAAATGGCAACTGGTTGAAAGGTTCTACACCGGACTTAATGATTCGCATAGGCAAACTGTGGATGGTGCCTGTGCAGGAACCTTTCTATCTAAGACTGAGGATGAAGCTTGGAACTTATTTGATACTTTGAGTGAGAATTCTATTCACTTGAATTCTACCTACATGGATAGAAAGCCCACTCACATGCAAAGAAAGTTGGAGTCGAATGAAGCAAGGGACACCTAGAATTTCGCCTATCAGATTCAATTATTGAATCAAAATATGGAAAGGCTTATGTCGAACCCGAGTTCATTCGTACCTAACACCTCCACATCCCAAGCTTCCGAATGCGTAATTTGTCAAGGCAACACACACGCCACTGTGGATTGCCACTTGGCCTCCCAATTCCTTGAGCTTGTACAAGTGGATTTGAATGCCGATTAAGGGTTTCATCTAAGACCTCGTAATGATCCTTTCTCCAACACTTATAATGAGGGATGGAGGAACCACCCAAACTTTTCATGAAGACAAGGAAATATCTCAAATTCAGGGAATTACAAACCACAATCCTTTCAAAACCATCAAATGAACCAACCTCAGACCTTTGCCCAACCTAAAACCTCTGAGATGGATGAATTAAAGGCGATGTTGAAAACTATGCAAGAAAGTCAAAGTGCCATCATCCAATCTCATGACAAGGCTATACATGAGATGAAATCACAAATTGGACACCTTGTTGAGGCCGTTAGACAGAGGGAGACTGGGAAGCTCCCCAGTGCTGCTAAGGAAAATCCTAAAGGAAAAGGGATTGTCTTTAGGGAGCATGCTCAGGTGGTGACTATTCTGAGGAGTAGGAAAGAAATTTCCAAACCCGATGCTCCTATAGTCTCACCCCCTAAAAAACCATCCACCCCAACTTTCACCCCCACCGGAGAAGACTTGCCCAAATCTTCTCCGCTTGAAATCACCTCACTGGAAGAAGTTGCCCCCGTTCCACCCCTTACTCAACATGACAACCCTTCCACCCAGAGATCGAGAGTGCCTTTTCCAGGGTGCTTATCCACCTCTGGGCAGACTTCTGCTGGCTTATCTGGAGCCAAAGATAAGATGGATGAGATTATGGAAACTTTCAAGCAAGTGCAGATTAACCTACCTTTGCTTGAAGCTATCAGGCAGATTCTGTCTTATGCCCGCTTCTTAAAGGACCTATGCATGAAAAAGCGGCAATCTAGAAAACAGGTCCAATCAAAAGTTGTCCTGCCTGATTCTGTTAGCTCAATTGTTCAACATGGCACACCCCTGAAGCTTAAGGACCCAGGAGCCCCATACATCTCTGTAGTTATTGGTGACTTATAAATTGATGAGGCTCTACCTGATCTGGGTGCGGGGGTGAACATCCTGCCGAGCTACGTGTATGAACAACTTGGGGGAGGCAATCTGAAGCCTAGCCCTGTAATCCTTCAAGTTGCTGATCGATCACTTAAGACACCACAGGGAATTTTGGAAGATGTCCTCATAAGAGTGGAGGATTTCTTCTTTCCTGTTGACTTCTTAGTTTTGGACACTGACCCTACAAACAAGCCAACCAAACCCTCCATCATTTTGGGCCGCCCCTTCCTTGCAACTTCTCATGCTTCAATTAATTGCAATACTGGGGCATTGAAAATGGGCTTTGGGAACAAGAAAATCCGGCTTAACGTGTTTGATGCTTACAAATAAGCCGGACTTGAGGATTATTCTCAAGTTGAGGTGATAGATGACCTGATTGAAGAGGCAACTCCTGCAATGTTATGTGATGACCCCCTTCAGCATGTCATGCTAAATGAGCATTCCCATCTCTTGGAGGAATGTGAAGGGGATATACTAGAGCTAGAGGAATTGCTAGGAGTTTCTGCTGAGTCTCTTCCCCCATCATTTCCGCCGAAGATAGATTTGCTACCTGAGATGGGGACATCTATTATGAAACCCTCAACCATACAAGCCCCCGACCTTGAGTTGAAACCCCT
Source organism: Thalassia testudinum (assembly GCA_037157565.1). Taxonomy (NCBI): domain Eukaryota; kingdom Viridiplantae; phylum Streptophyta; class Magnoliopsida; order Alismatales; family Hydrocharitaceae; genus Thalassia; species Thalassia testudinum. The sequence continues at coordinate 83,926,597 of JAZHRO010000077.1, forward strand.
CCCTGACACTCTCAAGTATGTTTTCCTAGGTGCCAATGATACGCTCCCCGTTATCATTTCTGTTGTACTATCTAAGGCACAGGAGGGAGCCTTGATTGAATGCCTGTCTAGGCACAAGGAAGCTATTACTTGGAGCATTGCTGACATTAAGGGTATAGACTCTACGCTCTGCATGCACCACATTTATACCGTTGATTCCATCAAGCCTTTTAGGGACATGCAGAGACGTCTGAACCCTAATATGAGGGAGGTTGTAAAAAAGGAAATCCTAAAGTGGTTGGATGCCGGGATCATATATCCCATTACCGACAGTAAATGGGTCAGTCCCATTCATGTGGTGCCAAAGAAAGCAGGCTTTACTGTGGAACTCAACGACCAAGGTGAACAAGTTATCACTAGACCCTCAACTGGATGGAGGGTCTGTATTGATTACCGCAAGCTGAACACCGCTACCCAGAAGGGTCACTTTCCTTTGCCTTTTATTGATCAAATTCTCAAAAAATTGGCAGGGAATAAGTATTATTGCTTTCTCGATGGATATTCTGGGTACAATCAGGTGGCAGTCTTTCCTGATGACCAGGAAAAGACGACATTCACGAGTCCTTACGGTACTTTTGCATTCAGGCGTATGCCGTTTGGATTATGTAATGCCCCTGCAACTTTCCAGCGGTGTATGATGTCTATCTTTTCGGACATGATTGACGAGTGTGTCGAAGTATTTATGGATGACTTCTCCATTTATGGCTCATCTTTCGACCAGTGTCTCCTGCACCTAGAGAATGTGTTGAAACAATGTAAGGAAACTGGTTTACTCCTCAGCTGGGAGAAGAGTAACTTCATGGTACAGAAAAGAATTGTACTTGGGCATGTTGTACATAAGCAAGGTTTGGAAGTAGATAAAGCCAAGATTGATTCTATTTCCAAACTTCCATTTCCTACGAATGTCAAACAGATTAGATCCTTTCTGGGCCATGCTGGCTTTTATAGGCGCTTTATTAAAAATTTTAGTAAGATTTCTAGGCCACTTTGTGACTTGTTGGCGAAGGAATCTTCCTTCAGTTTTGATTCAAAGTGTGCCGAGGCCTTTCAAACTCTAAAGGAGGCCTTGATCTCTGTGCCTATTCTCCAAGCTCCTGATTGGACACTCCCATTTGAGCTTATGTGTGATGCTTCGGATTATGCAGTGGGAGCAGTCCTTGGACAAAGGGTTGAGGGAAGACCTCATGTGTTGCATTATGCAAGCAAGACTTTAACCGAACCTCAGCAAAACTACACCGTCACTGAAAAAGAATTACTTGCTGTAGTTTTTGCTCTGGAGAAGTTTAGGTCTTATCTACTTGGGTCTAAGGTGGTTATTTTTACTGATCATGCAGCAGTGAAACATCTCATTGCTAAGAAAGATTCTAAACCACGTCTGATTAGGTGGATCTTACTCCTTCAAGAATTTGACTTGGAAATACATGAAAAGAAAGGAGTAGAAAATGTTGTGGCTGACCACCTGTCTCGCCTTCCTCTTAATGACTCTCTTTCTGGAGACATTCGCGAGACATTTCTCAATGAAACTCTGATGGCGGTACACCAACTTTACCTTGGTATGCAGACACTGTAAATTACTTGGTCATTGGACAAACTCCTGGCTCTTGGGATGAGCAGAAAAGAAAGAGATTCATTTCTCAAGCAAGATATTGTCATTGGGAAGAGCTAGAATTATTTAGAATTAGACAAGACCAAGTATTGAGACATTGTGTTCCTGAAGAGGAACAACAAAGTGTGCTGAGTTTCTGCCATGAACTTCATTGTGGAGGACACTTTGGTGCTAAGAAAACTGCTTTTAAGGTTCTCCAGTCCGATTTTTGGTGGCCTTCCTTATTTAAGGATTCTCATAATTTTGTTAAGGCCTGTATTAGATGTCAACGGACTAGAACGATTGGGAAGAAGAATGAAATGCCTCAACATCCTATTCAATCTGTTGAAATTTTTGATGTGTGGGGAATTGACTTTATGGGCCCTTTCCCGTCGTCCCATGGTTTTGAATATATCTTGGTGGTAGTTGATTATGTCTCTAAATGGATAGAGGTCATTCCTACGCGCACAAATGACCACTCTGTAGTTTTGAAATTTGTGAAGGCCAATATCATATCCCGTTTCGGCTGCCCCAAGACTATTATAAGTGATGGGGGACCTCATTTCCGAAACCACCACTTCAATTGGTTAATCAAGAGTTTGGGAGTGACTCACAAGGTTGCTACCCCTTACCACCCTCAGACAAGTGGCCAGGTTGAAGTATCAAATAGGGAGATAAAAAATATTTTGGAAAAGACCGTTAGACCTGATAGGAAAGACTGGTCCCAAAAGCTCGATGATGCTTTATGGGCTTATCGAATGGCCTATAAGACCCCTTTGGGTACTTCTCCCTTTCGGATGGTGTATGGAAAAGCGTGCCATTTACCTGTTGAGTTGGAACATAAAGCACTTTGGGCTATTCGAAGTGTTAACATGGATTTAGAAAAGGCAGGTAAGGCACGACTTCTAGAATTAAGTGAGCTTGAGGAGCTAAGGAATGATGCTTATGACACCTCTCAAGCTTATAAAGAAAGAACTAAGGTCTTGCATGATAAGTTTATTCTTCGAAAGACCTTTGAGCCCAACCAACAAGTCTGGCTTTTCAATTCCAGACTTAAGCTTTTTCCTGGGAAGTTAAAATCACGTTGGGATGGGCCTTACATAATCACCAAAGTATTTCCACATGCAGCTGTGGAGATCAAAAATCCTTCCTCTTCAGCAACTCCCTTTATCGTCAACAGTCAACGGTTAATACCGTACATAACTTTAGATGGCCATCTGGTTGACGAAGTCACTCTTGAGGAGCCTTAGCTCCTACCATTCTCCGCCTCAGGTAATATCTTCCCTTAGCTATTTTTGTTTTCAATGAGGACATTGTTTGAACCAGGCATGGGGGAGAGGACCTGAGGCATTTTGTTTATAGCATGCATATATATATAAAAAAAAGAGAAAATGAAAAAAAAAAAAAGTTTTGAGCTTAACTGGCTAAGTTCTGCAGTCTTAAGCAAATCAGAACTCTAGGGTAGACTAAGTTAATTCTAGGGTCAAACTTTAGAAGCTAAATGAGCTGCTAGCTTTAGACTTTTAGGGTCCTTTGTGGACTTAAAAGCTTAAGTAGGAGTTAAGTTGCGGACCATTCCTCAAGAGGTTGAGGAAGGGAAGCTAGGGTTTGAGTTAAAAGGTGGGGTAGTACCTGGAGTCTTATTCTAACTTTTGGTTTACGGGTCCTTGTAACCCAAGCATCCAAATTCACACACTTGGTCTGGTAATTAACTTAATTTCTGTCTTTCTGAAAAGAGATTTGGTTCTCTTAGTTTTGACTTAGGAGAGGCCTGAAAACACATTTTGATTAGAAGAGTTCCCGCCGCAGGAGAGGAGAGTATATACTTACCTTGAGGATGCGATGATAACATATTACCTCCTCGGCGCTTGTCTCTTAGGATATCCATCCTACTGGGGGCATGTAAGCGCATTGTGTAGTTTAGGTACCAGGGGCGGCCCTATCTCGAAGTGCCGATTGCCATAGGCCTGAATTCGCTTAAGAAATCCATGGGCGATACTATCTCGAAGTGTCGATTGCCAGGAGTTCTTGGGGTCGTTATGGGCGGTGCTATCTCGAAGCATCGAAAGCCAGGCACCCTTCGAGGTATGGTAATGGGGACAATGAATCTGACACAGACCGTGTTGATAGCTAATCTGAGGTTAGACTTAGAAGAATCAAGCAAAAAAATATATATATATATAATAAAAAAATATATATATAACAAAAAATTTAAAAAAAATTCTTTAACTCAAATAACTCAGACCAATACACAAGCACGGATGCTTTAATCTCAGGGATCAATAAACTTTAGGGTAGAGTTAGAAATCAGGGAAATTTGTGCTTGCAACTCGTCTTTAGCCGACCTAGTCTGTAACTTAGCAACTACTTAGGAACCTTGGGTCTAGAGTTTGAACTTAATATGCTTCTGAAGGAAGACTAAGTGAGTTGACTGGTCTACTTGGAGTGCTAGGTTTCGCTTAATTTTTCTAGGGACTAGCAAAAACAAGGCATGGGGATATTTGATTAGCCCATAGTTGTGGGCTATTTAAGTATTTAAGTGCCTATACATTAGGTTAATTCTAACATTTATTTAGCATAAATTAGGATGTAAATAGATTAATTCATATTTTTAATTTAATTACATAATACATGCATTGCATTCATATTTTAAGTGCATTTAGAATTAGCTTAGAATGACATTCATCTAATTAGTTAACCAATTAGGTACATTGTTTTCATTAACATAAAAGTTGAGGGTCTGTATATAAATGACCATAATATTTTAACATTATTTTCTTTATTCTTCTTCTTGCAGGAACGGCTAGCTGTCGCTCCAACACCACCAGCTACCGCAGTGAAGAACCCATTCAAGGAGGAGCGGATATGTTGGATCTGGTTGGGCAGCTGATTTCAAATTGGTGCAGGCCACTACAAAAGGAGGAGGGAGGCAGCCGAGCTAGGGAGGCATCCACCATCGACCACCACTGTGCAGAGAGATCTCCTCTCTTCCATTCCATACTGTCGGCCTCAACCGTGGCGGCAAGTCTCCACCACCGTGGGCGTGTGGTGTGACAGACCACACCGCCATCCGGAGCTCGTCTGCATTACCGTGAGCACCTTAGCGTGCATCTCCCTCATCGTCGTCACCAACAACCACCGCCGCAGCTAATGTGCAATCACCCTTTCAGTCAGTTAAGACGTCCGGGAAATTTCCCGGACGTCTGAAGTCCACCCCTCCACTCCAGCAGTAATCTCCATCCTCCCACTTCACTTCCACCACCCACGCCGCAGAAGCCACCGCTCACCCTCAGCCTACACCTCACCGCTCACCCGTGCGCATCAGCCTACGCACACGTCTGAGGCCATCCCCACCATTCCAGTAGTGCCTCACCGCTCACGCCCACTCACTCCACCTTCTGCGCACGCCCTCCTCCCGTACCTGCAGCCTTCGCCATCTCCACGCCCTCCAGCCTGCGCACCCACTCCAACAGAGCACGCAACTGCCCGCACGCCTGCAGCAGAGCCAAACCAGCCGCAGCAGCCGCCCACACAACCACGCACGCCCTCCTCCCGCACTTGCAGAATCATTCCCACTCCTGCAGCACCTTCCCCGCGCCTGCCGCACCCGCTCTCACCATCAACAGAGCGCGCACCACCTGCAGTGCGTGCCCATGCCTCCAGCCAACATGCAGCAGCAGCGCGCGGCAGTCCTCATCGCCAACAGGCCGCGCGAGCTCTCGCACCCGCCTGCCACGCCCGCCAGCAGCAGCTGCAGCACCGGCTGCAGCCACCACTGCCAGAGGTCGTCCGGCCGCCTCCGACCGCCGCATGACACTCCACCACCACCGTTTCGAAGCCCTCGGTCCAAGGGACTTCCTCCGAGCTTCTCGCGTCCGGCCGTCCACTCCTCATCGCGAACGCCAAAGGGGAAAAAATCCCCTGTTTTGCTACAGTAACCGGGCCATTAAAAATTACATTTTCTGCCATTGTCAATTTTTATTAATATTTTATTGATTCTGCATTGCGACAAATATCCTCTAGTTACTCATAATTGCTATTTCAGCATTGTTTCTTGTTTCAACCTTAATCTGAAGGCAAATCTAACTTGATTCTTGTCCAAACTAACTACGAACAAACGTTTTTAACTGGTGCGAATTTAAATACGTCATTGCCTCCCTATGGATACGACCCGCTCCTCTGCGAGTGGTTATTTCTTTTTAAATATTGATTAGTCGATTTTTCCACCACATAAAACTGCAAACGACTTTAAAGCGAATAATCGACCAGTCACACTACGCTCGCAGCTGTGTCACAAATGCGGAGATGGAGTGGTGCGGGCGACCGTTGGATGAAGATCCAACGGTTGTGAGCTGCTGTAGGTGTAGGGTGCTAAGGCTGTGGGGAGCGAGGAGAGCGCTTCTCAGCCGTTCGATCTTCATCCTGCAGTGGAGGCGCTGGTGTTATGCTGCGGTTGAGGAGCACGGGGATGCTGACACGTGGCGGCCTCATGACCGTTAATCATCATCTCAATGGTTAGAGCTTCTTGGGCCAATTGTGGGAGCTTCGGATGTCGGATTTAGCTGATTTCAAGTCCGTTAGACTTCGTTCGTCACTCCGAGTACATTCGTGCGATCCAATTGCTCATCTGAGGCCTGTTCTGATATGTACTTGTACACATGGCCGTTAATAATGCACTATAAGCAATCTTAATGTGCAATGCATGCGATGCTTCTATTCCTATTTATGATGTATCCTCCATGCATTTTACCTTTAAGACCGTCCCCTTTTAGCAGAGTTAGCATTGTACAATACAGTGTTATCAGCACACACATCGAGGAGTAAGACATGGTTCATGCGGATCAGAAATAGGTTCGAAAACACCTAATTACATTTCTAATTTTTCACTAAATGAAACAGACTCAAAAGTGAAAATAGACCACATCAAGGCATAGTAAGCATAGATATGATTCCAACGATACCTTGTTTGTCAAATTCCGAGGTCAGGAAGGCCTCAAACCGGATGAAACAACTTGAAGGGGTCCTGAACCGAACCAGTTCAACCAGACCGACCCATTGGTCCACGCTAACCTGCCCGCAACATGTGTCGCCTGCTGATACACCACCTGCAAGCTGCTGGGATCGCGTCACGCTCGTCCGATGCACGCCACACGTTGCGATCGCCCGCACCGCACATTGCTCGCCCACGCGAGCTCACATGTGCTGCTGCCACACGTCGCTCGTGTGTCGCACACCGCCCAAGCTACCACCACGCATCACCTGCGCGTCGTGCGTCACCGCATGAAATGAGACTTTTGCGGTGGGATGCCCACATTTTGCGGATTTGCAAATGGGTACCCAAGAAAAGGTTTTGAAATTTTTGAAAAGGAAAGTCTTAAGGCTTTTCCTCTCTTAATTAAGAGGTTTAGAGCCTAATGATGTAAACACATTTACACTACTTAAAATGTCTATTTTTGCATGTTCTTAAGCATAGGATTGCATTTCATGATATAAATACTGCATAACATGCATCATCTTGCATTTAGAGTAGTTTGAATAAAATGGAGGTTAATTGTCTCCTTTTATGTGCTTGAATAGGGCAAACATTTTATCAGGGACTCGGATCAAACATCCAACCGTATGGATGTGATCAGGGCGACGATTGGAGTTCAACGACTCCAAGATCGCCTTAATCAGGCATCCGTAGCATCAGATAGTGACCGGGGAACCCTAGAAGATCAAGGATCAGGATGGTGCAAATCCGCACTTCAGATGACAAATCCGACCGCACGGATGAATTTGGATCGACGATCGCAGCTCAACAACACAAAAATCAAGTCAATCCGACGTCCGTGGCACCATCTACAACTTCCAGAAGATGGACGACCAAGATGGCGCCATGTGGTGCCATCTCGGTCGCCCAAACGGCCACCTACATTCCATGAAGACCGCGCACCCGCCCCCTCTCCACCGTTGGATCTCGATGCAACGGCTGTGGACGTGGCGCTTTAAAATCATCCTCGCGACCGTTTCGACCGCGTAGCGCAGCGGAGACGAAGCTGCGGGCGAAGCAGAGGTCGCGGGATCAAGTCCCGCGAGCCTCAAATCAGGCGCAAGCGAGCAGGCGCGTGGAGCGTTGGATCTTGATCGGACGGCCGCGCGCACCCGATAGTGCTCACGCGCGATTGAACGCGTGGCGTCATGCGCGATCGCACACGAGCGGGCGCTCAGCGCAACGGGTGAAGGGCCGTCTTAAGCAGTCCAATCTCACGATCGAATGGCTGAGAATCAAAGTGCGTGCGCATGCGTTTCGCGCGCAGGCAGCTGAGGCGACGCGCATGGGAGCGGAAGCTACGCCCACATTGGGGGCTTTAGTGACGAATTTATCCATCACTAAAGACCCCACATTTATTATTTTGAAGTTGTAATGTCCATTTTGCCCCCACTCCTTGCAACTATAAAAGGAGACCCCCTCCATATGAAATTATCATCCCTTCCTTCTCTTCTCTACCCCTCCAAAGCTCAAGAGAAGCTTGTCCCACACCCGGGATGCTTCTCGCAAGATAAAGTCCAAATTTTCGTCCCCCTTCGGAAGTGGATCCCGCGACGACGACGGCGTGCTGCTCCGTTCCCGTTCTTCTGCTTCGTCCTCTTTCATCCTGCTTCGTTCTCCTTCGTCTAGGCGTCCTCCCGTCCGGCTCGTCCTCCAAGCAATCGTCGAGGAGGATAACTTCTCTCTCCCATTCTTATTTACAGCTTTTCTAGTGTAGAATTTTTCTGCTTTATAGTGTAATTGATTTTTCTCTTTCTAGTGTAACTTTTATTTAGTTTGATTATATAAACAGTTGAAATATTGAATGCATGTTCTCTTTCTCTCTCTCTCTTTCTCTCTCTCTCTCTCTTTCTTTTAGTCTGATAGCTCCATTGTAATTATATCACCTTGCTTATCAAAAATCCTAAAAAAATATAATTGCGCATATAGATCAACGTAGCCTCCCTGTATTCGACCCGAAATTCTTTTCGGTATAAATTTTATTTGTTGAACACGAATTCTTCGCTTTCATGCTACAACGATAGGTTTTCCAAAACCAAACACGTTAGCGTAGCCATTCATAACGTTCAACATTCTGGCGCCGTTGCCGGGGAGGCGACGTTCTTTGATTTCTCTTCACGTTTTGTAACTTACAAATCATTTATCTCACTTCTCTCCTTTCTTATTGTGATTGCAGGGACTCTTTTGAGACGAGCAAAAGCAATAGATTGGAGTAAAGTGCTGTGGAAGGTTTTGTAAGTTATCCCCCATTCTTTCCCCCTCCATAGATTTCATTCACCACATTAAATCCAAATTCCAATTAACCTAGGTGTTTGCATAAATCCTAGGAATAGTTTGGTTGTTTGGATTCTCACTCACATTCATTCCACCTTCATTTATATATAAAAAACAAAAGTATAATTTTGTGGGGCAATTTTCAACTAACACATAACGTACACCCACATTCAAAGGCACTTAACCGAATTGATTTGTTTCTACTCAACCGGGTTCTAATCTGTGGAACCGGTACACATAAAGCAACACATAAAAGAGTAGAAATCATTCTAGGTTAACTATCTTTGTGTGCCTAACTTAGTGGTGCATTTGTGGCCAGTTGTTTGAGTCGTTTGGGCCGCACCAGTTCAATTAAAATCAACTCATCAAGTAGCTGCCACTTAGGTTCAACTCTTAGGGATTTACTAGGCACTCCACATTCTTTTTAAACCTTAAAGGAAAACATCTTCACCCGTGCTTGTAAAACCTAGTGTGCCAATGAAACTTGTTTGAAAACACCTAAAGTTGAATCCTAAAAGCTACTAAGCAAGATTTGAACCTTAAAATTCACCGCATCAAAAATAAAGTTGCTTGAAAACAGTTGGTTGTGCACGCACACACAAATCAATCAATCATTAAGGGCACAACCCATTTAAAGGGCCCATCACATTCCAAAGCACATTCAAACCTAGCCCTAAATAAAACAGAGTAGATGGCCTTAAGGATTGGACTCGCTCTTCAGAACCCAGAACGAGATTATTTTCGATTAGTCTGTTTCTACTATTCAATCTGATGTCTAGCTAGGGGAGCAGAGTCAAACGATCGTGGCTGGGGGGTACACTAGGAACCAGACACGCAAGCTGAAGGAAGAACCTTCTCCCCAATCTCTCCTTCTAATTGGTTGGATTGAACAGACAGAAGTAGATCAAATCGTTCCTTTATCTCAAGATAGGTTTTGGGAGTCTATAGGTCTGTAGGTGATAAACACCAGTTTATCATCATTTTTATGCTTTAAAACTAACCTAGCTCTTAGGATTTTACTCTGCAAACGGGTTTTTGGGCTGCATTTAGGCATAAATTAGGATAGGCATGCATTGCATTTTTTATTATTGTTTTGATGTATTTTTGTGAGTGTTAGGGATGTACAGATTCACAGATTCCTAAAACCCTAGCACTCAAGAAGGCAATTGGTGAAGGAGAAGCCCTGACTAGTTGGAACCCAGCTTGATCCAGCTCACCATAGCTGGAACCTAGCTTACTTGAACTAGGGTTAGCTCATCCCAGCTCCATTCAGCTAATCTCAGCTGGATGGCAGCTCAAGAGAGTTCACCTTAGCTCACCCTAGCTCAAGTTAGCTCAGATCCAGCTCAACTTAGCTGAGTCTAGCTCACCTCAGCTCCCACTAGTTCACAGGGAGCTCTAGCTAGCTCAGCTGAGTTGACAGGAGTTCACCCCAGCTCAGATCCAGCTACATTCAGCTCCACTCAACTCCAGCCAGCTAAAGAAGAATTCATCTCAGCTCAGGAAGCTCAAGTCCAGCTCCCGGGGATTCAGCTTAGCTCATCTCAGTTGAGCTAAGCTACCTTAGCTGCCTCAACCAGCTTGATTCTCCCCGATAGCACCAGACCTAGCTCACCTTAGCTCATTTTGGTAGAAGCTAGCTCACTTTAGCTTGGCTTAGCAACTAGCAAAGAACTAGCAAGCTAAGCCAGCTAGAGTAGCCCCATGCCAGCCTCTTCAGCAGCAGCCAGCTCCAGCTCCAGCTCCAGACTTCTTCTCCTCAGCTCCCTCCTCCAAACCCTAGCTCCAACACCTTCTCCTCTACTCCTCCATTAGCTAAGCTAGCTTAGCTTAGCTTAGCTTAGCTTAACTTAGCTATGCTCCAACTTCCTTGGCTTGTACTACCCCAAAAACCCACCTACCAACTCTACCCAACTAGCTCCACCTAAGCTCCACATAAGCTAACCTACTTGGCACCAACCTAACCTACCCACCACCTCCAAAAGACACCTAAAAGTGGCGCCAAAAACTACCCATAACTACCCCTTAATGGCGCCACTTTTCCCTCCAAAATCTCCCCTCATCTCCACCACACAATCTCCCTTGAACCCATCTCCACCATCCACCTAACCCCCCTTCTAGAAGACCCCATGTTGGCGCCAACATGGTGGTGTCTCTTCACCACCAAAAGACACCAACACCACCATAACTACCCCCTTTAACACCTCTTGGGTTGGCGCCAACTCTCCTTAGCCATAGGATCACTAACCACCTCCATTCTTCCATCCTAGCCCTCCATTTCAAGGGACACCTTAACCCCCCATCCTACCCTATAAAAAGACCACTACCCACCACCATTCAAGCCATCCTTGGCTAGCCATTTCACTCTCATATTCCACCAAGAATCCCACGTCCAAGAGAGAAGAAGAAGAAGAAGATTAAGGGGATATTCTGTCCCCTTGGTGCCTTCCCCTCTTCCCTTCTCTCTTGGGTCACGCCAGCCAAAGGAGAAGCCAGGCAAGGAAGATCTTGGAGGAGATCTTGAAGGTGGTCACGCCACCTTGGAGGAGTTTTTAAGGGTGGTGCACGCCCACCCCTTTGGAGAGAGCATTAAAGGTGGTAGCTTCCACCTTGGAGGAGCTCTCAAGGAAGGAGAAGAAGGAGGCCCTCTTTTCAAGCCAAGGAGCAGCTAGGCTTGGAGCAAGAAGACAACCTTCTTCACCATTGTTACAAGAGGATTTGTGTTTCTTTTCTTGCTTTTAAATTGTTCACTTCTAGTAGAAGCTTTCCTCTACTTGTCCTTGAAAAGAACACTCATTCTACTCAATCAAAAATTGCCTTCTTTTAAGCTTTTTATTGCAGTTGTTTGTTTTGGTTCTAGCACTTATTTCACCTCTTCTTCCTAATTACCCTAGGCCTACACTTGCCTAGAGTGAGCTTAGGAAGAAGATATTTCTATCTTTTAGAATTTTAATCATTTGTAGGTGTTAGTTCTTTTCGCTACAATCTGCCGTTTGCCCTTGTCTTTTCAAAATACAAAAAAATTACATATTGAAAAATATTAAAAAGAAAGTTGAGATTGTATTCCAAGCAAGAGAATCATTATTGCAATTTTTGCCTCCTTGGACGACCCTAGATACTCCCCTATCTAGGATATAAATTTTAAAAGCGAAAGCGGATTCGCGTGTTACAACGACGTTAAAAAACTGCTTTTACAAATCACGCGTATTTCGCTATCACTTTTTGGCGCCGTTGCCGGGGAGGCACGGCTTTGCATTAACTCATTTTCTCTTGCTTGAAGTGGATCTCATCCCCTTCTCTTTCTTTCTTTTGTGTGTGCAGGAACTACAGCGGGAAGGCGGGAATCTGGAAGAGAAAGCTCAAAGGTCCTTTTCTTCCCACAAAAATTCAGGTTGGTTCCTCTTTCTGGTCACATAAATAATTAAAACTACCAAAAATATATTAAACTTGGCTTTCAGGACCCTAAACACTTAAATTAAGTGGAGTGGTGCATTTTAAAATCCATTGTTTGCTTGTATGCTTCTTTAACACCACTCCATTGCAAGTATTGGTGTTCTATTTTTCGGGTCCAGATTTCTGTCCGGACTTGAAAAATCGATTCCTAACACCCCAGGCCTCCTAAAATCATAAAATTTCATAGAGTGATTCCCAATTAAGTTAGGAACATCTGTTCCAAATTTCAAATCAATTGGGTTTGTATTTAATTTTTAAAAATTCGTGGATTGCAGAGAGGTCATACCCTCTTATCTTCCTGTTTTACTACTGTCCGCGAATTTTCAGAATTTTTATACTCATCCAATTTTTGGGAAATTGAGCTTGCTGGAATCCTTGTGAAATTTTATATATCATATAAAATCATAAAAATTTTCTGAGGTCGGTGGTAGTACTAAAAAGTTCATAATACCCACAGGTATTATTTCTGGACTTTGACACCAGTACAATTAAAAATTCAAAACAATTATCAAACGAATTCCTAAAATCTTACAAAAATCTTTTCTGGAATCCTTGTTTGATTTTATTCAAAGTAGTGGTGTTGTTTGACTTGTTTGGACCACTACTTAATTCTGAAAGCCTAAAAAATAACTCATTGGTAGTTAAATTTCTGTCTTAGGGATAATTGGCTTAGGGTTTCTTTCTTTCTCTTTTGAGGATTAATTCAAAGGAAATATACAATCACCCATACAACTTGTTTTCCTTTGATTGTGGGTTTTCAAACTTGTTTGAAAAGTTAACTAAAGAAACCCTAAAATACATTCAATTAAATCAAATCCTAAAAGACAAAAATACAAAAAAAAAAAAATTGTGTGACAACTTGATTTTCATTGGAGCCACTCTCCAATTCTTGCACACACACAAAAAAATCAAATAACAGGGCCACATCCCAATAAACGCCCTCTACATTCCATGTGCACTATAGCATCCTAGACCTAATTAAAATTTGTAGCAACTTGACCCCTAAGGCTTTATCAACTTAGGCTTGCTATTTAGGTCTTAAGTTTTCTTTAGTTAGTACCAATTTTGTCATCTATATCTGGTGTTCAGGCTGAGGGGCTGTGTCAAACGACCAGGCGCGGGTTTGTACAAGCACCTGGGGTTTTCCCTGGGAAACGTTTGGGCCCAAACCTCCCCTTAAGCAACCTGGCCAGATTTGTTGATAGAACGGGTATTCACTATTGACTACTTAATTCCTACATAGACCAAGTCTTAGGTTTATTTTTTAGGGAGTCACAACTAAGTTAGGTCTAGAATTTGATTGCTTGTGTGCACATTTCTCTCATCTCTATCTCTTCTCCTCCCCTCCATTTCTTCCAAGTAGTGCATGCACGGGCGACGGTCCCAAAAGCCACACCTTGAGGGACCATCTGATTTCGCCCCCCGTAGCAAGAAATCATTGTTTTCTTCCCCCTCATCTTCTAGAAAAATGGAAAACCCAGGAAGCCGTCAAAAAAAATTCTGCTTCCACTTCTAACCCGTCAGCCGACCCACAAGCTGACTCCACCCTCCCTCACCTTCCTAACTTGGAGCAACCAGAAATATCAGCAGGGCCAGGTGGCCCTCCAATTATAACCCATAATACAAATCCCTTTGCATTAATGGTCGACCATTTGGCTCGACTACAACAAAATCAAGAAGATCTAGCTAGGACTGTCACGAACCTAGCTAATCAAGGACAAAATCCACCACCTCGCCAACAGCCTGTCATTCCTCTTAAGGATTTCTATGATCCTTCCAATTATGAGGAAAGACCAGGGGTGGTCATACCACAAGGGGATTTTGAAATCAAACCTGCTATTCTAAACCTTATCAAGCATTTTCATGGTCTTCCAAGAGAGGACCCTTTTTGTCATCTCGAGGAATTAACTGTCCTCGCTCAAACCACTCGTTCCCGCCAGGTACAGGAAGACATGTGGTTAATGAGACTCTTTCCTCTCTCTCTCAAAGACAAAGCATCACATTGGTTTAGAACAGTTGGGCGTCCTATTACCACCTGCCCCAATTAAAAAGTACTTTTCTTAAAAAAATTTTTCCGATCGGTCGAACAAATGCATTAAGAAGATCTATAACGACCTTTCAACAAAAAATTGGTGAACCCCTCCATGAAGCCTGGGAAAGATTTCAGGAACTTCTAAGAAGTTGTCCCCACCATGAAATTCCACAATGGCAGCTAGTGCAGATCTTCTATCATGGATTAGAAGATCAATTAAAACGATTTGTGGATGCCTCATGTGGGGGCAATTTTCTTAACAAAGACGCCGAAAGTGCCTATCTTCTCTTTGAAGAAATGAGTGAAAACTCATTTAACATGACTTCAATGGACACTTTTGGCAGATCACAAAACCCCAAACATGGAGTCCATGAAATTGACTCCAAAACCACCTCTGTTCCAGTCACACAAGATGATTTATATATGTTAGCTCAACGACTGGACCAGATGCAAATTCACCAAAAGAAAATAGAAGAAAAGCTCACAAACAAACAAGCTCCACACGTCCACTCTCCACACACTCACCCCCCACACATTCTCCGAAGAGAGAATCTGCACAATATCGATGCCACATCTGTTGACCAGCAATTCCCGGCTGATTTCCCGCAAGATTTAACCGGGAATTTTGACCAAAATATTGTTGATTCCACCTCGGAAAATATTTATGCTCTCCAGGAGCAATTTAGAAACTCCTCCAACATTTCCAATCAAAATTGGAGGACTAACCCGAATCACTCCTGGAAAAACCCGAATCCGATTTCTCTTCCCAAACAAAACTATTGTGGGAATTATGGGCAACCTTTGTATCAACCTGGACCATCCCAGGATGATATTAATAATCAGGTCATGAAAACTCTGCAAGGAATGCAGACTCAAATGACAGAAGTAACCCGCATGGTTACCAATTTACAACAACAAGTTAAGGTTACTCCTGATCATCGACCTATTGGGAATTTACCATCCCAACCCATGCCCAACCCCAACAATCAAAGGAGTCAATTCCAAGGTGGATATCACAGTCAACCTATTCATCCAGCACCTCAGCATCCACCGGGTTTCAATAATAGCCAGGCTCCCCGTCCTCACCCTAGAAACAACCAGACTGCAAATGCAGTTACCTTGAGGAATGGGAAAACCACTCAAAATACCCTGCCTGTTAAAGAAACCCGCTCTAATGACACACAGATTAACTCTTCCCCTCCTATTGTTCAGGAACCAATTCACGCAAAACAGGGCAACCCTGCCCCATTTCCACAAGCCCTCCACTCTTCAAAAAAGAAAAAAACAAAATCTGAGCCCACTGAGAAGGAATTAATGGATTTATTTGGGCAAGTAGAAATTAATATCCCTATCCTAGATGCCATTAAGTATATCCCTGCCTATGCAAAATTCTTAAAAGATTTATGTACTCCAAAAAGGCAGCCCAAGAATTTAGGAAAGGTGATTCTTCCAGAGACAGTCAGCTCAGTTGTGCAGAGCCGACTGCCTCTTAAGAGAAAAGATCCCGGCGCCCCCCTAATCCAAGTTATCATTAATGATACCTCATTTGATCACGCTCTGTTGGATCTTGGTGCCTCAATTAATCTTATCCCCACAATTATTTTTGAGGAATTTAAGATCGGTGAATTGAAACCTGTTGAGGTTACTCTCCAATTAGCCGACCGATCTACGATTAAACCAAGGGGAATTGTTGAAGATGTTCTTGTCCGGGTCAAAGATTGTCTATTCGCTGTAGACTTTTTAGTCCTGGACATAGAGGTACCTGAAGCACTTAAGTTTGCCCCCATTATTCTTGGAAGACCATTCTTAGCCACCGCCCGCGCCAATATTGATTGTGATTCTGGAAAGATGAAGATCATGTGTGGCGGTGAATCTGTAACCCTAGACATTTTTCAAGCCTCTAGGCGATTCCAGGAACCAGATTTCTTTGATGATTCGGATTCAGAAATAGAAAACATTGTGGAGGAAACATTGCAGATTTCCCAATTAGGTTCCTGTTTTGCTGTAAATACAGTTCCTGAACAATCTACTTTTTCTCACCCTTCCACCTCAACTACACAACCAGCTAACATTCCAGCTGACCCTTTCACTCTCACCTCACCTCTAACCCACAAAGCAGAAACTCTTTCGGAACCGGGCCTACAATTGGAATTAAAACCTTTGCCCGATTCACTTAAATATGTTTTCCTGGGTCCAAATCAGACCCTGCCCCTGATTATAAATTCTGGACTCACCGGGGCACAAGAGCACAAACTTCTCCAGGTTTTGAGTAAATATCGAAAAGCTATTGGCTGGACCCTTTCTGATCTTAAAGGCATTCATCCGTCCTATTGTACGCACCGTATATTTTTAGAGGACGATTCTCGCCCCTCCCGCCAACCACAAAGGCGCTTGAATCCTAGTATGCAGGAGGTGGTAAAAAAGGAGATTATTAAGTGGCTGGATGCTGATATCATCTACCCCATTTCTGACAGCTCCTGGGTTAGTCCAACTCAAGTAGTCCCCAAAAAGGCTGGACTAACAGTTGTCACCAATGAAAAGGGGGAAAATATAGCCACTCGAACTGCTTCTTCTTGGCGCGTGTGTATAGATTATCGAAAATTAAACACCGCCACTAAGAAGGATCATTTCCCGCTCCCTTTTATTGATCAAATCTTGGAGCGGTTAGCCGGACGGGAATTCTACTGTTTTTTGGACGGTTATTCTGGCTATAATCAAGTAGCGGTTCATCCTGAGGACCAGGATAAAACAACTTTCACCTGCCCCTTCGGAACCTTTGCTTTCCGAAGAATGCCCTTCGGTCTTTGCAACGCACCTGCGACTTTTCAAAGGTGCATGCTTGCAATTTTTTCAGACCTGGTAGGTGAATGTTTAGAAGCTTTTATGGATGACTTCTCTATTTTTGGAGATTCTTTTGATCATTGCCTCAAAAATCTTGAAAGAACCCTCCAAAAGTGCATAGAAGTTAACCTGGTCCTCAGCTGGGAAAAAAGCCATTTCATGGTCCAAGAAGGTATTGTCTTGGGCCATGTTATTTCTCAACAAGGAATTGCGGTAGATAAAGCAAAAATAAATGCTATATCTAAGCTCCCACCGCCCACTACTGTCAGACAAATCAGATCCTTTTTGGGTCATGTGGGTTTCTATCGTCGATTCATACAAAACTTTTCCCAAATCTCCAAGCCTTTAAGTCAGCTTCTTACTAAAGACCAGCCATTTGATTTTAATAATAAGTGCCTGGAGAGTTTTTTGAGGTTGAAGAAAGAGGTTACTGAGGCACCAATATTGCAGGGACCTGACTGGAATAGTCCCTTTGAATTAATGACAGATGCCTCAGATTTTGCTGTAGGGGCCGTTCTAGGGCAAAGAATTGGCAAGAAACCCGTTGTGATCTATTATGCCAGCAAAACCCTTGATGACGCACAACGGAATTACACGGTTACTGAAAAGGAACTTCTTGCCATTGTATTTGCCTTGGAAAAATTTAGATCTTATCTGTTGGGGTCACGTGTCACTGTTTATACCGACCACTCAGCAATTAAATATTTGCTGACTAAGAAAGATGCGAAACCCCGCCTTATCCGTTGGATTCTGCTGCTCCAGGAATTTGACCTGGAAATCAAGGATAAGGCGGGATTGCACAATGTAGTGGCCGATCATCTCTCTCGTCTTATGACAAATGACATAATGACCCCACCAGATCAGTTCCCTGATGAAAGTATTTTAGCTGCTACAACCCTCCCTTGGTTTGCACCCATTGCAAACTACTTAGCAACAGAACAAATCCCCGCTGATTGGCCAAAAACAAAACGGGATAAGTTCTTTGCTGATATTAAATATTATTTTTGGGAGGAGCCCGACCTTTTCCGCATTTGTGCCGATCAGGTTATTCGACGATGTGTCCCTGATTCTGAAATCCATGATATCTTAACACATTGTCACTCAATGGCCTGTGGCGGACATTTTTCGGGCAAGAAAACTGCAGCTAAAATCCTTAATGCAGGATTTTATTGGCCCAGCTTGCACAAAGATGCTCATGACTTTGTTCGGTCCTGTGTGCGTTGCCAGAGCATCGGCAACATGACTCGAAAGGATATGATTCCCCTTAATCCTATTTTAGAGGTTGAAATTTTCGATGTTTGGGGCATCGACTTCATGGGACCGTTCATCAACTCTGGTGGGTATTTGTATATATTAGTCGCAGTAGACTATGTTTCTAAATGGATAGAAGCAATACCCACCCGCACTAGTGATCACCGTGTGGTTGTCGAATTTCTTAAGAAAAATATTTTCTCAAGATTCGGCATACCAAAAGCCATTATCAGTGATGGAGGCTCACATTTCACCCACTCACACTTCCGTCACCTCCTTTCTAAATACGGGGTTAATCATAAAATTTCCACACCATATCATCCCCAAACTAATGGCCAGGCTGAAGTTTCTAACCGGGAAATTAAAAATATTCTACAAAAAACGGTTAGGTCCGACCGTAAAGACTGGTCCACCAAATTGGACGACGCTTTATGGGCCTACCGTACCGCTTTTAAAACTCCGCTTGGCATGTCTCCCTTCCGTCTAATTTTCGGGAAGGCATGCCATCTCCCGGTAGAATTAGAACATAGGGCTTTTTGGGCAATAAAACAACTTAATATGGATTTATCTGATGCCGGTAACCATAGAAAATTACAATTAACTGAATTGGAAGAATTACGTAATTTTTCCTATGAAAATGCGAGGATTTATAAAGACCGAACAAAGAAATTTCATGATAAATATATTGTTCGGAAACACTTTGACGTTAATCAACGTGTTTGGCTTTTCGATGCGAGATTACGTCTTTTTCCTAGCAAATTAAAATCTAAATGGACCGGCCCCTTTATTGTTCATAAAACATATCCATACGGCGCTGTTGACCTTTTTGATCCACAAACTAATTCGATATTTCAAGTCAATGGCCAGCGTTTAAAGCCCTATTTTGACCATACGCCTAAAATTCCATCTGAATCTTTTAATTTTACTGAGCCAACCACCCTTGATCACTAGTACACATCACGCCCGGCTGAATGGCGTAAAAGATAGCACTGGATGGGAGGTAACCCATCATTTTCTTGCTTTTTTTTTTTTCTTCTTTTTCCAGGTTTTGATCATCCTAAACCCGACCGTCATCACTAAGGTGATCCCTTTTCCCTCCTAATGCATGAGGACATGGCATATCTTAAGCATGGGGGGGTGTTTTTAAATTTTTATGATCGATTCAGGATGTTCAAAACCTAAAAACATGCAATTTTCTTTAATTTATTTCCTTCTTGCATACCCAAAAAAAAAAAAAAAATGTTGAAAACTTTTTGAGGAAAAATTTTGAAATCAGGACTAAGGTCGTAAAATTCACTTCTGGTACAATGGGATTTAATATTTAACAAATTATGGATGAGGATAAGGATCTGATCATTAGAATTTCTGGGTCTATTTTAGACTAGATCAGATATCCTTCTCTAAAATTCCACCTGAACTCATGATAGTTCAGGTGACTTGATCCTATTTTGTAATATGGAAAGTATTTGACTTAGTTTCTGATTCAAAAACTTGCGGGTCTCAAGAAACTTCTTGTGTCAATTTTCACACACAAGCCAACACTTAAAAACAACTAAAAAAAAAAATTGAAAAGCTTCCTTGTTTGGATTTAGTAAAAGTCTGAAGCAGATCATTGGTTTGAGTTCCCACTGCCGAGAGGAAGGAAAATACCTTCTTTGAGGACGTGATGTCAACATGTTACCGCCTCGGCACTGCTCTATATCTATATTTCATATCTTTAGACGGAGCATTAAAGCGCATTTCAGCAGCTCAAGTGTCTTGGACGGTGCTCTACCTATAGCGTCGGAGCAAGAGCTTGAGTTTGCTTGGAGCGCCCCTTTTCACCGCATCGTGTTTTGGGGTTGTGAGCTCCTGGGTGGTGTCATGGACAGTGCTATCCCGAAGTACTGGCGCCAGAGCCCCCTCGAGGAATGGTAATGGGAATGATGATACCGACACATCTGTTGTAAGACTAAGCTAAAAATAAGCATGGGTAAAAAAAAAAAAAAAAAATGTCCTTATAAAGGTTGGCTTTTCACAAGCACAGACACAAGGTTTTAAAGGAATTTGCAAGTTGCGAATCAGATTCACGAGCCAGAAAAATCCTAAAAACAAACATTTCAAGTCATCTGAATTAACAAGGGGTTAATTTGTGAATTTTCTGAGGATATATTGATCCCGTTCTATCTAATGGTTGGATCCAAAAACAAATCCTGATGTTTATCTTCAACAAATCCCGTATCTCCTGTGTTTTAATCTACCAAGGTCCCTTAATCTCTTTTTCTCCTCAAAAGTCAAAAAAAAAAAAAATTAGATTTCCCAAAAATTCCGTTTTCCAAAAAAAATTAATGTTTTGCTAAGAGACTAGCAAAAGATAAGCATGGGGGTGTGATAAACACCAGTTTATCATCATTTTTATGCTTTAAAACTAACCTAGCTCTTAGGATTTTACTCTGCAAACGGGTTTTTGGGCTGCATTTAGGCATAAATTAGGATAGGCATGCATTGCATTTTTTATTATTGTTTTGATGTATTTTTGTGAGTGTTAGGGATGTACAGATTCACAGATTCCTAAAACCCTAGCACTCAAGAAGGCAATTGGTGAAGGAGAAGCCCTGACTAGTTGGAACCCAGCTTGATCCAGCTCACCATAGCTGGAACCTAGCTTACTTGAACTAGGGTTAGCTCATCCCAGCTCCATTCAGCTAATCTCAGCTGGATGGCAGCTCAAGAGAGTTCACCTTAGCTCACCCTAGCTCAAGTTAGCTCAGATCCAGCTCAACTTAGCTGAGTCTAGCTCACCTCAGCTCCCACTAGTTCACAGGGAGCTCTAGCTAGCTCAGCTGAGTTGACAGGAGTTCACCCCAGCTCAGATCCAGCTACATTCAGCTCCACTCAACTCCAGCCAGCTAAAGAAGAATTCATCTCAGCTCAGGAAGCTCAAGTCCAGCTCCCGGGGATTCAGCTTAGCTCATCTCAGTTGAGCTAAGCTACCTTAGCTGCCTCAACCAGCTTGATTCTCCCCGATAGCACCAGACCTAGCTCACCTTAGCTCATTTTGGTAGAAGCTAGCTCACTTTAGCTTGGCTTAGCAACTAGCAAAGAACTAGCAAGCTAAGCCAGCTAGAGTAGCCCCATGCCAGCCTCTTCAGCAGCAGCCAGCTCCAGCTCCAGCTCCAGACTTCTTCTCCTCAGCTCCCTCCTCCAAACCCTAGCTCCAACACCTTCTCCTCTACTCCTCCATTAGCTAAGCTAGCTTAGCTTAGCTTAGCTTAGCTTAACTTAGCTATGCTCCAACTTCCTTGGCTTGTACTACCCCAAAAACCCACCTACCAACTCTACCCAACTAGCTCCACCTAAGCTCCACATAAGCTAACCTACTTGGCACCAACCTAACCTACCCACCACCTCCAAAAGACACCTAAAAGTGGCGCCAAAAACTACCCATAACTACCCCTTAATGGCGCCACTTTTCCCTCCAAAATCTCCCCTCATCTCCACCACACAATCTCCCTTGAACCCATCTCCACCATCCACCTAACCCCCCTTCTAGAAGACCCCATGTTGGCGCCAACATGGTGGTGTCTCTTCACCACCAAAAGACACCAACACCACCATAACTACCCCCTTTAACACCTCTTGGGTTGGCGCCAACTCTCCTTAGCCATAGGATCACTAACCACCTCCATTCTTCCATCCTAGCCCTCCATTTCAAGGGACACCTTAA
Source organism: Thalassia testudinum (assembly GCA_037157565.1). NCBI lineage: Eukaryota > Viridiplantae > Streptophyta > Magnoliopsida > Alismatales > Hydrocharitaceae > Thalassia > Thalassia testudinum. Next base: position 83,948,810 of record JAZHRO010000077.1, read on the forward strand.
CCCCCCATCCTACCCTATAAAAAGACCACTACCCACCACCATTCAAGCCATCCTTGGCTAGCCATTTCACTCTCATATTCCACCAAGAATCCCACGTCCAAGAGAGAAGAAGAAGAAGAAGATTAAGGGGATATTCTGTCCCCTTGGTGCCTTCCCCTCTTCCCTTCTCTCTTGGGTCACGCCAGCCAAAGGAGAAGCCAGGCAAGGAAGATCTTGGAGGAGATCTTGAAGGTGGTCACGCCACCTTGGAGGAGTTTTTAAGGGTGGTGCACGCCCACCCCTTTGGAGAGAGCATTAAAGGTGGTAGCTTCCACCTTGGAGGAGCTCTCAAGGAAGGAGAAGAAGGAGGCCCTCTTTTCAAGCCAAGGAGCAGCTAGGCTTGGAGCAAGAAGACAACCTTCTTCACCATTGTTACAAGAGGATTTGTGTTTCTTTTCTTGCTTTTAAATTGTTCACTTCTAGTAGAAGCTTTCCTCTACTTGTCCTTGAAAAGAACACTCATTCTACTCAATCAAAAATTGCCTTCTTTTAAGCTTTTTATTGCAGTTGTTTGTTTTGGTTCTAGCACTTATTTCACCTCTTCTTCCTAATTACCCTAGGCCTACACTTGCCTAGAGTGAGCTTAGGAAGAAGATATTTCTATCTTTTAGAATTTTAATCATTTGTAGGTGTTAGTTCTTTTCGCTACAATCTGCCGTTTGCCCTTGTCTTTTCAAAATACAAAAAAATTACATATTGAAAAATATTAAAAAGAAAGTTGAGATTGTATTCCAAGCAAGAGAATCATTATTGCAATTTTTGCCTCCTTGGACGACCCTAGATACTCCCCTATCTAGGATATAAATTTTAAAAGCGAAAGCGGATTCGCGTGTTACAACGACGTTAAAAAACTGCTTTTACAAATCACGTGTGGGTTGCTGGAGTGATGGGAGCGACTCGCCGGAGGATGGCCGGAGGCGGAGAAGGTGAGGGTGATTTGGGGGAAGCGAGGGCGACAGTAAATGTTTAAAGTGAGGAAGAGGAAGAGGGGAGGAAGAGGAGGAGTTCTACCTACTTAGCAGGACGAGGAGGGGCCGGAGCGGGCGACAGTCATATCGACTGTCGCCGGAGAAGAAGATGCCCGGGGGAAGGGGCGGCGGTGAGCAGAGGGTCGGAGAGGCGCCAGCTGGGTGCGGCGTGGCGCGGGAAGAGTGAGGGAAAGAAGTCTCTACTGCTGGTATTGCGGCAGAGCGAAGAGGAGGAGGAGGAAGAACCGCCGGAGCTGGTGGGCGTCTGCCGGAGTGAGAAGAGAGGAAAGTTGGGGGTTTTCTCCGTCAGATCCGAGCTACTCAGAACGGCGGAGCGACGGGGGTATTTATAGAGGCCGAATCAGAGAGGAAGGCGGAGGGAGACGACGTGTCTCCCTCGCCGGAGGACGCCAGAGATGGAAACCCATACCATCCGTGCGTTCGCACGACCGGTATGGTGGGTTGCAGCGACCAGGGGGGTGTTCCTGCGACGGCTGACGACGCAGGGCACCCCCGGTTGTCTTGCCAGACCCTCCCCCTTACCCTGTGCGGCGCCATGCTCCGCGCAAGGTCGCCGGAGCATGGTGCTGGTCAGGTTTTGGCAGGAGGGACCTGAATGCAAAGAACAAAGGAGAGTTAGGGGTAGAAATGCGAGGGTTCAAAAGTTGAGGGTCAAAAAGTAAATATATGAGGACCAAAGTGTAAAGTTGGTCAAGAAGGTTCCTTCTTAGGCTCAAGTTTTTATACATGACTAACTAGGACCTAAGGAATCTGATGGTGAATTTTATTTCTAGATTAAACCTTGTTTGACTGGTCAATTTACGCAAAAAACTCAAATTAAGTTATTAATTGGGTATGGTTCTCAATGTAGGTCAAAATGGGTTCTGAAGGCCAAATTGAAGGTTCTAAACCCTAGAGAATATTTTTCTATGAATTTTAGAGGGTTTATTCTATTTTTACTTTGCCTCAAACCTCGTGAATTGAAGTGGGTTTTCTTTAGGGTTACAGATTATCATTTAGTTCCTTGGAATTGCTGTAGCCCTTAGCAGATCATCCCACTTTCCTTCTTATTTGGTTTGTTTGACCTGTGTTTGGACCCTGAATTACCCTGTATGCAGATTATACTGGTAAAATTGCATTTTTACCCCTTATGACTTGTTTTCTCCTTAAACTCAGAATTCTCTGAGTTAAGCCTTTCCTTGAGTTATGTAGGAGCTTTTATCCTTTGTATTGGGTCAAAATGAGCTAGTTATGGCTCATGATGAGGTTCTCATCATACCCCCATGCCTAGCTTTTGCTAGTCCCTTAGCAAAAACTTAAGGTTTCAACCCTTGTTCTAGACCATGAAGTTCTTAATAGCTTCAGATAAGTGCTTTTTTATTTGAGCTTAGATTAGGTTAGAATGCTGACCATAGGCCTAAAAGGTACTCTAGTACCAATCAAGATCCAAATCTGTCTAGCCTTAGCCTCAGTCTTTAGCAAAGGTTTTTAAGGCCCACAAGAACTAACCTAAGATTTATTGGACTTTGTGGTTAAAGCACCCGTGATTGAAATGATTTTAGCCCTAGCTCAGTTCGCAGTGCGTTTTATAAGAGAGAGATAGAAAGTTTCCTGTTTGGAGAGTTTTCTCTCTCTTTTTCTTTTTAGTTCTAGCCTAGGATTGGCTTTTCAACACGGTCTGTATCAGATTCCTTGCTCCCATCATCAATCCTCAAGGGTTCCTGGCGATCGATGCTTCGAGATAGCACCGCCCATGGCAACCCCCGGAACCCTGGATATTGAGATTTCGAGATAATCCCATCCATGGTGTTCCGTGGCCGAATCCAGACCCTGGCAATTGACACTTCAAGATAATGCCATCCATGGAATCTGAACCAGCAGAGTGCTTACATGCCCCCAGTAGGATATGTGAATATCCTAAGAGACAAGCACCGAGGAGATGATATTTTGTTACGCATCTTCGAGGGGATTTCCCGCCTCTCCGCGCTGGGAACTCGTCTAAATCAACTTGTGTTGATCGGCCGCTCCTATTCTAGGTGTTCTTTTCAGAATTTTGCGACGCTTCTGCGTGATTTTGATTTTTACGCTTACTGAACCAGGCTGTGTGTGAGGTTAGGGTGCTTAGGTTACTGAGTCCCGTAAACCAAAAATTAGTTAATGAGGCCAAATACTTCCTAAGCCTTAGACCTAATACTTCAGCTTTTCATTTTCCTTAACCTCTTGAGGAGTGTCTAGATCTTATTGGGTACTAAGAGTCTATTCAAGAATGCCTAAGGTTTGCATTCTTACTAATCTCATTATGCACTTTTCAGTTATTTTCTTGAATGAGGTCTAGAACTTAGGTTAATTCCTTAGTTCCTTACTAATGACTATCACCTTTTCTCATAATTTTGTGCTCCTTTTTCATTTTGTTTCTTTTCTCCTTCTCCTTCACAAAATTTCCTTCTCCTCTTTTCCTCTTATTCTTTTTCGAAAATTTTTTATTTTTATGGTGTTTTTGACATATGTGAATTTTTTATTTGAAACCTTTTCTTACAAGTTTTGCACTTTCATACCCCCCCATGCCTAAGATTTGCAATGTCCTCATTGTAACCTAGGGGGTTTTTATTTAACTTAATTCATTCCTTAAGACAGAAATTTGGATGAGTGAATGGGTCGGGTTGAATTTTTGCGGACGATTTCTAATCCCAGATGCAAGCATCTGAGGTGGGGTCGGCTGTCTACAAGGGTGAACCTTAAGTGCAAAAAGGTGTCAGAAAAAGTTTTGGATTTTTAGGAAAATGACGGGTTGCCTCCCGTTAAGCGCTGAGTTTTACGCCATCGGCTGGGCGCAATAAGCTCAAGGGGAATGGAGGATATAAGATGCTTCAGCCAAATCAGTAGAAGCTACATCAATGAACGGCTTGAGTCTCTGACCGTTCACGATGAAAGGTTCAGAATCGTGGCTGAGTGGACTGATTTCGATTGCTCCATTTCCAAAAACCTGTCGGACCAAATATGGTCCGACCCACTTGGATCTCAGTTTTCCTGGGAAGAGTTTTAGTCGGGCATCAAAGAGTAGGACCTTTTGACCAGGATGAAGGATCTTTCTCGAGATGTGTTTGTCGTGGAAGGCTTTAACCCGCTCCTTGTAGATTCGCGAGTTCTCGTACGCGTCTAGGCGTAATTCATCGATCTCGCTGATTTGGAGTTTTCTGTGGGTTCCAGCCTTGGAAAGATCTAGATTACAGTTCCGTACTGCCCAATAGGCTTTATGCTCTAGTTCGACGGGAAGGTGACATGCCTTTCCGTACACCAGTCTAAAGGGAGACATACCTAATTGGGTCTTGTGGGCGGTCCTATAGGCCCACAATGCTTCCGGAAGTCGGGACGACCAGTTTTTCCTGTCAGGTCGAACAGTGACTTGCAGGATTTTCTTGATCTCCCGATTAGACAGCTCAGCTAGACCATTAGTTTGGGGGTGGTAAGGAGTAGAGATTCGGTGAGACACCCCGTATTTGGTCATCAGTGACCTAAACTGAGCATTTGTGAAATGGGTCCCCCTATCAGAGATTATTGCACGAGGAATCCCGAACCTTGAGAAAATGTTTTGATGAATGAATTTGAGAACGATTTTGTGATCACAGGTTCGGGTCGGTATGGCTTCGATCCATTTGGACACGTAATCCACAGCCAACAGAATGTATTCGAAACCATCCGAAACAGGAAAGGGGCCCATAAAATCAATCCCCCAAACATCAAAGATTTCTCATACTAGAATCGGTTGCATAGGCATCATGCCGCGATGGCTCATGTTGCCCAAAGTCTGGCAACGACTGCATGCCTTGCAGTGACTGTACGCGTCTTTGAACAGTGTGGGCCAGTAAAAGCCGCACTGGAGGACTTTTGATGCGGTTTTATGCCCGGCGAAATGGCCACCGCATGCCTGGTCATGGCAGAAAGAGAGGATATTGATGAATTCTTCTTCCGGGACACATCTACGGATGATCTGATCGGCACCTATGCGGAAGAGGTACGGGTCTTCCCAAATGTAATACTTGGCATTAGAGCGTAATTTGTCCTTCTTGGCCTTTGGCCAGTCGGACAGGATCAGATGAGATGCAAAGTAATTTACTACATTAGCAAACCATGGAAGGCTAGTACCAATAGTCAGCAGGTGCTCATCGGGAAAATGCTCAGTGATGGGTCCGGAAGGGTCAATTATTTCAGAAGGAAGACGGGACAAGTGATCAGCTACCACATTTTGTTTTCCCGCTTTGTCGCGAATCTCAAGGTCAAATTCTTGCAACAGCAAGATCCATCGGATTAATCGAGGTTTCGCGTCCTTCTTTGCAAGGAGATGCCTCACAGCTGTGTGATCCGAGTATATGATGACACGGGAACCCAGGAGGTACGATCTGAATTTTTCTAGGGCAAATACTACAGCCAGTAGATCTTTCTCAGTAACCGTATAGTTACGCTGAGCCTCATCGAGTGTTTTGCTGGCGTAGTAAATGACCACAGGTTTCCCGTCAATTTTCTACCCCAAAACTGCTCCTACAGCGAAGTCGGATGCATCGCACATGATCTCAAAGGGTTGAGACCAATCAGGGGACTGTAGGATCGGGGCTTGGGTGACTCGGTCACGCAGGATTTCAAATGCTTGAGTGCATTCCTTGGAAACTTCGAAAGGAACGTCCTTGGAGAGAAGAGTGGTCAGGGGGCGCGCGATTTTTGAAAAATCAGGGATAAATCGTCGATAAAAACCGACATGCCCTAAAAAGGAACGGATGTCCCTGATCGAGCTAGGCATAGGAAGGTGAGAAATCAGATCAATCTTAGCTCGATCCACTTGGATACCTTTCTCCGAAATTGAGTGTCCCAGGACAATTCCCTCAGGCACCATGAAATGGCTCTTTTCCCAGGAAAGAACCAAGTTCACATCGATGCACCGCCTGAGTATCTGGACCAAGTGTTGGAGGCAATCGTCGAATGATGCTCCGAAAACTGAAAAGTCATCCATGAAGACTTCCAGATAATCACCTACCATATCTGAGAATATGGCAAGCATGCATCGCTGAAAAGTAGCGGGTGCATTGCAAAGACCGAAAGGCATCCTTCGGAAAGCGTATGTTCCGAAGGGGCAGGTGAACGTGGTCTTTTCTTGGTCCTCAGGATGGATTGCCACCTGGTTATAACCGGAGTACCCGTCAAGAAAGCAGAAGAACCTATTTCCCGCAAGTTTTTCGAGAATCTGATCAATGAAGGGTAGTGGGAAATGATCCTTCTTCGTGGAGGAATTGAGTCGGCGGTAATCTATACAGACTCTCCACGAGTTGGCTAATCGGGTAGGAATGATTTCTCCGGTCTCAGTCGTTATAGTGGTGAGTCCTGCCTTCTTGGGCACGACCTGAATTGGGCTCACCCAACGACTATCGGAGATCGGGTAGATGATTCCGGCATCTAACCACTTGATGATCTCCTTTTTCATGACCTCCTGCAGATTGGGGTTTAAGCGTCTCTGCATTTCACGAGAAGGTCGTGTGCCCTCTTCTGAATAGATATGATGAGTACAATAAGAGGGACTTATTCCAGTCAAATCATCGAGAGTCCACCCGATGGCTCTGCGATGTTGCTGGAGGACAACAATCAGACGGGATTCCTGTTCAGGACTGAGGTTGGAATTGATAATCACAGGAAGGGTCTGATTAGAACCCAAAAAGATGTATTTCAAGTGAGCAGGAAGGGGTTTCAGTTCGAGGATGGGGTTATCAGCAGCAGCGGGTGGTTCAGTATAGATGTGAGGTTCAAGGGTGGGAGTTACTGGGTTGTTCATATCTGGATTCGACTCCTCTGTTTGCGGGTCAAGATCCTTCTGTGGTTGATGAGGCATAATCGAGTCATTCTGGAAGTGTGATTCATCAACCACAGTCCTGATGTCACAAATTTTTTCGATGACACCGCAATTAATTCCTTGTTGGGCCTTAAATATATCAATTTTCAGTGTTTGATCTCCAAACTTAAGCTCTATTTGGCCCTCCTCACAGCTGATGTTGGCTCTAGCAGTAGCCAAGAAAGGTCTCCCTAGAACGATTGGTGTATCCCTAGGGTTCTCAGGTGCGTCCATATCTAAGACTATAAAGTCCACTGGGAAATAGAAATCCTGCACTCTTACGATAACATCCTCGAGAATCCCTTTTGGCGACTTTATAGATCAATCTGCTAATTGTAATGTTATCTCGGTTGGTTTTAGCTCAGATTCTTCTAGATGGTCAAGTAAGGATGTGGGTATCAGGTTTATGGATGCACCCAAGTCTAACAATACTCTATCAAATTGGGTACCACCTATCTTGCAGGAAATCAGGGGAGTACCAGGATCTTTTGCCTTGGGTGGGAGTCTACTGAGGATTACAGAGCTGGCTTGCTCTGACAGAACAATTGGGCTCCCTCCCTTGGTTCGCGGCTTACGCTGGGGTGTACATATATTCTTTAGAAATCGTGCGTAAGCTGGTACGTGGCGGATTGCATCCATCAAGGGGATGTTTATGTGGACCTACTCAAATAGCTTGACCAGGTCCTCCTCAGGGGCCACGGGTTTGGTGGTCTTCTTTTCCTTGGTCAAGGCCTCGGGAAACGGGATCTTGGTCGGTTCTTCTAGGATAGGTCCAGGTTGTGGATCCAGGACAGTGGTATCTTGGATAACTATCCTAGGGTCATGGTTATCAGGCTTGGAGTGGTTTGGATAATGCGGGTCTTGAGTTGTTTTACCACTACGTGTTGTTACAGAATTTAATCCGACCTGATTTTGGTTTGGGTTTGGTAAGAGGGGTGGCTGCTGCTGAAATCCCGCATAAGAAGTTGAAGCTTCCATCTCTTCTGGAGATGGAGCAGTAGGGGCCTGATAAATCCATTGTGCGTGGCCTAAATTTGGATTCATAACGCGCTTCTGGGTTGGCACGTAATTCGGGTTAGGAAGAGGTTGGGAAGGGAGTGTGCCTGGCTGGCGAGAATTTGCCAACTGGGCCAGTTGATTTTTAACCTCTGTAAGTTCGTCCTTGTGCTATTTTTGAATAGCCGCATTCGTTCTTTGAATGTCAGCCAGAGTCTGAAGGATTAGGGACATTTGATCCTGATTTGGCCCTGATGGATAAGTAGGGTTGGGCCGAGGCTGAGGCGGCTGGTAATGACGAGAGGGCTGTGGGCGGGACTGAAAAGGTGGTCTTTGGGTTTGGGAATTTCCCGCCCACTGAAAATTGGGATGGTTTCACCATCCAGGGTTGTAAGTGTTGGAGAATGGGTCGTTCTGGATGGCGTTGAGGTCCTCGCAGGTCTGAGGAACCTCTTGAGAATCAGGGAAAGGGGGAATGGAGTTCCCCGGGCTGGTGTAGAAAGGATCGGATGATCCTCCAATCCTAGAATCAGATGGGGATGGATATGGATCCATCCTAGGGGAAGATCGGTGGAGGATGTTTTGCACAGTCTCCTGTGTGGAAGGAGGCTGTGCAAAGGAGTTACGCGCAGAGGTGGCTCGCTGCAAGTGCTGAGTCAGCTCATCCACCTTCTTCTCAATGATTGAAACCTTGTCCAATCGACTGGCCATTAATTCCAGGTCGACTGATGCGGACAGGCTCTGCGTCTCATGTGCTTCCTTAAGATTCGTCGCTGCGCGGGTATTCGTCCTGTCGAATAATCCCATGGAGTCATTGTTGATGGAGTTCTCGCACATGTTTTCGAGAATCTCCCATACGGTGTCTTCATGTTGACCCATGATGTTTCCTCCGTAAGTTGCATTGACGAAAAGGCGGATGTCCTCACGGAGTCCCTGGTAAAAAGATTGGACTTGTTCCCATTTAGGAACTCCGTGATGGGGGCACTTTCTCATGAGATCCTGAAAACGATCCCATGCCTCATGGAGAGGTTCTCCTGATTGTTGAGTGAAGTGTGTGATCTGATGGCGCAAGGCGTTGGTCCGACCAACGGGAAAAAACTTTTTCAAAAACTCGGATTGAAGTTCTTCCCAAGTGTTGATCGGCCGGGTCTGAGTTTGATACCAATGGGCGGCCTTGTCCATAAGAGAAAAGGAGAACATCTTCATGAGAAGAATATCCCGATTTTGCGCATCTGATCCAAAAGTGTGGGCCAGATGCTTTAGCTGTTTGATGTGCTGGAAGGGATCTTCAGAATTAAGCCCATGGAATTTAGGTATAGCATGAATCATGTTGGGCTTTAATTTGGAATCAGGTCCTCCAGTCGGGATTCTGACTCGAGGCTCAATGGCCACCGCAGCAGGATTGTAGTGGTCCCGCATCATAGGATGCTGTGGTGGGTGCACGAAGTTTTGGAAGAGGTCATTGAGTCGCTGAAGCTGGTGCTCCAGATTATTTTCTTCCTCAACTGGCTGAGCCATGATGGGGGAAGAAGAAGAACTTGGTTCTGAATCAGAAGAGAGAATAATGTGAGGGTGTTGCTGCACAAACACGGGCGTCGAGGCTTGGCCTTGACGAGAGCGAATTTCTAAAGGAGGTCTTAAGGGTGGTCTTAGGGACCTCCTTCCGTACATGCACTGTTGGAAGAGGTAAGTTTAGAAGGTGCTGGACCCAATCAAGACACCCAAAAATGTGTTGGGTGACTATAGAGGTGCGGGGCAGATGGACCCCTTGATCAGAAAGATCGTCCACCTGAGAATTACTTGGGCAGCCAGAGAGGGAGAGTCCCGCGAAGACCCCTACACGGTAGAGCGTCCCCACGGGTTACAGGGTTTCCCCCACCCGACCTCTCTTGTCACTACGGTTCCAAGTAGACCAGGATAGGGATCTTGACCTCTTAAGTCTACCAATTTTAGTTTAAAATCAGGGTGCTTAAAGTTACACTTGAACTCTTAGGTATTTTGAGTGAGAAAGTGACCTAATTTTAAGGTTGGTTGACCCAAGGAGTCAACTTTACCTCTTGTTCCTTTGAGAGCTTTTGGGTCCTTTCTTTTAGGGTTCAAGTGTTTAGAGAGCCAATTGTTTAGGGTTTGTCTGAATAAGTGTTTTCAGACAAGGGCTTGGGCACACTTCATTTAGTTTTCTCAATTCTTGCTTAAGGAGTGTGTCTCTAAATCCCTAGTGTTGGATCCTAGGTTGGCTCTACTTGGTCCAGTTAGCTCTTTGTCGGGTAATTAGGGCTCAAGCAAGAATGTGTTAGCCCCTAAATACCCTTAATAGTGTGCAGGAATAATGGGTTGAAAACATGCAACTTTTTATGGTTACTAAGTATGGAAGACAGGTTAGCCCTATATTGCTTGTTCTTTTCTTTTCTTCCTCTTTAGAGTTTAAAGGTTAATAGCGAGAGGAAAATACCTGTCCTCGGAGTGGTTGGTTGCTTGTCTTCTTGATTTCCTGTAGCTGCACAAAAGAGAGGAGATTATCAGAAACTAAAAGAAACAGGAATGTTTACCTCTAGAATAGCCGTTGCTCCCCGGCAACGGTGCCAAAAACTGGTGTCGACCATCCTCTATAGTTTTATTATTTCGTCGTAGTATAGTATAGAGAGAGGTGATTACCAATTTAATACAATTTGTTACTCGGAAAATAAAAGAGTTCCCGAGGTCGAACTCAGGGAGCAAGTTGTATTCTAGGGGTACAAGTTTCTTTTACAAAAATAAAGAAAGAGAGAGAGAGAATTTGTTGGCTTTTCTTCTTTTCTCTTTGCTTCTCCTCTTCTTCCTTCTCAGATCTTCTTCTCTCTTCCTTTGTTCTTCTTCTGCAGTGGTGATGTTCTTCTTCTTTCAGCTGTTTCTGCTCTTCCTTTTTCTTCTGCAGAGCGGTCCTGTTCTTCTTCTTCTTCTTTCTTTCTTCAGATCTTCTTCTCGTGCTCTTCTTCTTCTGCAGAGTCTTCACTTGGCCTCTCTGTGTTCCTCCTCTGCCTCGCCTTCCTTCTCCTTCGTTGCCTTCAGGACGTCGTCTGATTTTCCAATCAGACGACTTAAACCGCAGCTGCTACAGTGCCACTCGGTGCTCCTCCTTCCTTCAGCCTTCGTCTTCTTCCACGGTTCTTCACCTGTGCCTGCACACTTACACAGCTTGATCAGGGGAAAAACCTAACTCTACCCTCCCCCGCGTCTCTCTCTCACAGAAGCCACTCTTGGGGAAAGCTCTCCCAGAGCTGCCGGGTTGCCGGGTACGGGTCGCGCCCGGGTCCAGGCCCACCGGCGTGCGTGGTGGGCGAGGAGTGCAGGTCAGTCTAAGTCGGGTCGGGCCAGGTCCGCGGGGCGTGAGCGCGGACGAGACCGGGTAACCGTGCGGGTGAAGGGGACCTCACCCCGTGTGCTGAGGCAATAAGCCTCCAGCACTTTTTCGGTTTATACCGTTGCGCTCCTTCAGAGCTTTCAGAGGTGGGACTAAATGTCCCACCCCAATTTTGCGCCTGCGGAGGAAGCCGCTGGTAATCGCAGCTTTACGCGAGGCCTTCGCGCGAGGGATTCGCCTCAACTGCAGCCTAACGCTTTGCCGAAATGCCCCCGCACAGCCTGGGAGCGTGACCTGGGCGCGGCGCACCTGGGGCAGCAGGTGAAGAAGCTGCTTCGCTTCAACAATGGCGGCGGCGAGCGCAGGTACCTGCCCACAGAGAAACGGCCTCTCGGCCCAATCAGAAACGCGGAGGACCTTCGCCGTGGCACGGAGAAGGTGGTCGGGGGGTGTGCAGGCGGCGGGGCGGAGCCTAAGGGCTGCCCTAGGTCGGACTGTGGATCGGGAGATGGGTTTGTTCGGTGGAGTTGCAGAGGGTGATTTGGAGGAAGTGGAAGGGCGGAGGTTGATCAGGGTGAGGAGGCGGAGGTTCTGCGGTGGTCGGCGAGCCGTGTGGGTTGCTGGAGTGATGGGAGCGGCTCGCCGGAGGATGGCCGGAGGCGGAGAAGGTGAGGGTGATTTGGGGGAAGCGAGGGCGACAGTAAATGTTTAAAGTGAGGAAGAGGAAGAGGGGAGGAAGAGGAGGAGTTCTACCTACTTAGCGGGACGAGGAGGGGCCGGAGCGGGCGACAGTCGTATCGACTGTCACCGGAGAAGAAGATGCCCGGGGGAAGGGGCGGCGGTGAGCAGAGGGCCGGAGAGGCGCCAGCTGGGTGCGGCGTGGCGCGGGAAGAGCGAGGGAAAGAAGTCTCTGCTGCTGGTATTGCGGCAGAGCGAAGAGGAGGAGGAGGAAGAACCGCCGGAGCTGGTGGGCGTCTGCCGGAGTGAGAAGAGAGGAAAGTTGGAGGTTTTCTCCGTCAGAGCCGAGCTACTCAGAACGGCGGAGCGACGGGGGTATTTATAGAGGCCGAATCAGAGAGGAAGGCGGAGGGAGACGACGTGTCTCCCTCGCCGGAGGATGCCGAAGATGGAAACCCATACCATCCGTGCGTTCGCACGGCCGGTATGGTGGGTTGCAGCGACCAGGGGGGTGTTCCTGCGACGGCTGACGACGCAGGGCACCCCCGATTGTCTTGCCAGACCCTCCCCCTTACCCTGCACGGCGCCATGCTCCGCGCAAGGTCGCCGGAGCATGGTGCTGGTCAGGTTTTGGCAGGAGGGACCTGAATGCAATGAACGAAGGAGATTTAGGGGTAGAAATGCGAGGGTTCAAAAGTTGAGGGTAAAAAGTAAATATATGAGGACCAAAGTGTAAAGTTGGTCAAGAAGGTTCCTTCTTAGGCTCAAGTTTTTATACATGACTAACTAGGACCTAAGGAATCTGATGGTGAATTTTATTTCTAGATTAAACCTTGTTTGACTGGTCAATTTACGCAAAAGCCCAAATTAAGTTATTAATTGGGTATGGTTCTCAATGTAGGTAAAAATGGGTTCTGAAGGCCAAATTGAAGGTTCTAAATCATAGAGATTATTTTTATATGAATTTGAGAGGGTTTATTCTATTTTTACTTTGCCTCGAACCTCGTGAATTGAAGTGGGTTTTCTTTAGGGTTACAGATTATCATTTAGTTCCTTGGAATTGCTGTAGCCCTTATCAGATCATCCCACTTTCCTTCTTATTTGGTTTGTTTGACCTGTGTTTGGACCCTGAATTATCCTGTATGCAGATTATACTGGTAAAATTGCATTTTTACCCCTTATGACTTGTTTTCTCCTTAAACTCAGAATTCTCTGAGTTAAGCCTTTCCTTGAGTTATGTAGGAGCTTTTATCCTTTGTATTGGGTCAAAATGAGCTAGTTATGGCTCATGATGAGGTTCTCATCTGTCCATAAACCAGCTGCACAACTCCTCCATGGTGGTATACTTACTCTCCAACAGAGCCTGCACAGTCGCCAGGGTGTACTTGCCTACCTCCTTTGAGACAAGATCCCAGCTCTCCTCCATAGCTGGGTTGGAGGTGAAGAACTCTATAGATCCAGCTCCGGCGAGGCTATACTCTCTAGCTCCAGCACCCTTTTGCCCCTGTTCTCTGCGATCTGCTCGGCCTTGGCGAGGTCACTTCTCAAGCTTTCCATAGCCGCCTTCGCCTTCTCATGACTTGCCTTTAGATTGGCAAGGTCATCAATAGTTGAGCCTAGGTGAAGGCATTCTTCTTTAAGAGCTACCTCGTATCCCTCCACGACCGGGGAATGGGCAACCCTAAGCACTTGCACTTCCTCCTTTAGCCAGTGTGTGTTGCTACAGGAAGTTTACAGGCGCTCGAACAAGTCTCATAACTTCACAAGATCTCTCCTATGAATGTTAATGAGACTCTCCTCAAGCTTTCCGGCTAAGTACCCAACTCTCTTCAAGCCCAGGTGGGCCTCCTTCATCTCCTATTGTAGCCAAGACACCAGGTTGGCTTCCTGTTGCTGTGAGTGGAGCCTATTGGTTGCCTCCTCAGCAACTTTCTCCGCCTTCTCGTGGGTGGCAGTAGCCTCTTAGAGCAAACGAGCAAAGTTCCTTTGCTCCATCTTGGCAGTCATCGCCCATTTTTCGGCCAAATCAACCACATCAATGGGGACGTTGGGTTCGGCAACTTTAGACGACACATTGCCAGCCGGGACAAAAGAGGTACCAAGAGTCTCAACCTATCAAAGAGTAGTGATGGAAATTTGAGATTCAATGCTTTATAGAAGCGAGAATTAGATATAATGAGGGAGAAAACTTACCACGCATAAACAATAGAAGAAAACGTGGTTGTAGTTCATTCCCCTTTAACAGGAGGTAGCCCAAAATAGGGCATCCTGCAGATGTCAAAGCACCTGCCTCTCCACGTGTGGGGCACTGCTGGAAGAGCCCGCTTGAGCCAGAGTCCCCTGGTCTGGTATGGGGCCTTTATGGGTCCCCTCTAGTACAGATCCCCTTACAGACCCGATGGTCTGCCCTATCATCCCCAGATCCCCTGACCAGAGGGGTCCACCAGCATTTGTGCCCCGATTGAACTCCACCTGTAGTATGGCCACTCAAAATTGCTACTAGCCAAAAAACCTCCGACTGCCACCTCCTCCTGCACCAACTTCACAAAGGCATTCGAGGAACCACTCGGAGGCATGAGAAAGCCGGCACTCCCCTTCTTAGCCACCTTGACAGGGGCCTCAAGTAGGGAATCGCCCAAAACAATTGGCTCAGGTGGGGCAGATGGGCCAGGCAGCTCTGCTAGTGCATCCGACGCTTCATCCTCACCCAAGCTTGAAGGAACAGGGACCATCGACTCTCCCGTTGGAGGAGTCATAGCGAATTTCTTTATTAGGCACTTAAGGGGGACCTCCATCCCTTCTTCGCCGCTTACTACCTCCTTCCTCTTCCCCTCCTTGGGGCAGGAAGATCCACTCCCTTCACCCCACTCCGAGGGCATGTCCCTTGCCTCCCCACATCGAGACCCATTGTGTGTGGAACTATCAGGTCGCCTCCTAGGGGTGTCAGGACGGGCGAACAGTCCAAAAGCTGGAATAAGGAAAAATAGAAGTTAATCAAAGGGCAAAGAAACTAAGCTATCTAAAGCTATTACCAACCCCTCCCCAAACTTACATGGTGTGGGATAGGAATCTTCAACCCACGTCAATGCCACCAGAACATCTTTCTACCTTACTTCTAACTGGGCAATTGGCCCAAATTTCATTACCTAGTTTGCATCCACCTACGCAGATGGGTCAAGTTCCCCAGAGCTAGGTGGCAAATCTTTTTTAGGCGGGCCTTGCCATGTAGAGGGAACTATTAGGTTGTCAATGTTGTGAAGGAAGAAAAAGTGGCGATCTTGCCCCTTCAAGCTATTGAGGAGATCAACTATCCGATATTTAGTACACTGGCTATACAAAGTGTATGTACTAGAGGGAGGCCTACCGCTTTTCACATTAAGGGGCATGAGCCCAAAAATCAGGCAGAATACACCCAACCAAGGAGTGATTCTCAGACGGAAATAAATAACGGTGAAGGCGTTGAGAACAGGCTAATAGTTTAGGCTAAGCTGAGAGGGGGCAAGGTTGTAGTAGAAAAGGAAGGAAACCAAAAAGGGGTTTAAAGGCACCCGCAGGCCATGCTCTATGACATATCTACAAATTATAAACATCTCCTTCGTCCCATCAGAGCAAAGGCGGGTCATGGACCTACAGGCATGGACTGGACTCCATCGAGTCCGTACGTCACCAGGAACTCCTTAATGGTGGACCAGTTACAAAAGTCCGAACTAAAGTTGTATAATTCCTTGGTCTCAGGCGTGATCACGGATGACGAGGAGCTAGACTTACCCTTGCCCGTGAGTCCAGACATGATTAAGCCTCTGCTACTCCTCTGTATGCAGCGTTTCTGACAAATGGAAGCTCTCACAGCTTGCCGGAGGATCAGAGGCAAGCTCGCAAGATGGGAACACAGTAGTAAAAGCAAGTAGGTGGGGCATTAACTCTTCCCTACCCCTCTATTTATAACCTCCAGGGGGGATTCCCCCCCTCAGGGGCGCGGACTTTGAAAAATGAAATCCCGCGATGTGCAATGCGGATTTCAAAAGATCTCGCCAAATTCAAAATGATCTTGGTCATCATTACAAGCATTAAATGCCCCTGCGCATGTATCATTTCGCCACAATAATAGCGATCACATTGCTGTCAATTACGACATTTGAGGCAAATATACCTCATAATGATGGCAATTAATGCCAGTCTTGTCACACAAACAGACGAAACAAATTCCTGCAGTGATTGGCCACCACTCAAGGAAGGTGGCGCATACGTCACATTTTTACCTAAGATGCTGGCCTCTTAAGGCCGATAGGGACCCAGGCGGCGATATGCCTATGATCCCTTTGTTGTATGTGGTAACAACCCTATTCCCGAATCCCTACGAGATACGAGAATCGGACTGACTCAACTAATCCCAAGACCCAGTCATCCAACGAGAAAGTAACCAAAAGAACAGTAAAATAAACCACATTCACCATGCATATAACTAGCAGTAACAAAATACAGTAGTAAGAAAGGAAATACTACAGTATACACCACCACAACAGAAGAGAAATAAACATGTACATAACATGAAGCTTACAATAAAGAGAGTACAGGGAGTAACAGAAAACTACTCACTACAGCGGAAAGAAAAGTGCAGAAGGTACTACAGGCAACACTACTGGGCTCTACTAGGCCCAGCGCCCTCTGCAATTGCTGACTCTGGCTGCTCAACACCTGGTCCTGAAAAGGTAACAAGGGTGACACGTCAGCGAAACGTTGAGTAGAGTGGCAACTAAAAGATAAAAGAAGCAGTAGAGTGTACAGTAGCTGTTATTTTTTTTTTTTGCTTTCTTTATTTATATTTTTTCATTTATTCACGACTGATTTAATTCTCAGATCCTTCTCTTGATCTTGAATGTTCCTCGTGGGAACGATCTTGATTGAAATCTTTTCTGAAAAGTAGAAGTAACACGTGGTGCTCTCCTGGTCGGGAGAGTCCCCCGTGGTGGTCCTACCCTCAGTCAACCACCCCAAGGTCACCGACAGACGTAACGGTGACTACGGCACGGGCAATAAACGCACGGGTAGCTACCCCGCACTGGCACGCGGTCAGTCGTTTCCGTTAACAGGTGCGCCCAAAGCACAGCATGGAACCAGTATAGGGCAGAGCCCTCTCAGTAATAGGGATCTAGCCCCTCCACAGTAACCAAACAGGGGTCTTGCCCCTCCACAGTCCGCACACCCTCGCTTAACTACTCTGGTTTGCTCAGTGGGCCTAACAAGTTAGTGTAGGAGGGCTAGCAGAACCCCGGGGCCCGTGGGGTAGCTAGTACTCTCCCTACACTAGTAGCTCTCCTCGGTATTGTGTACACGAGGGCCAAAAGTCGGTACAAAGTGGCCAGTCCTAACCCCGGGTCCCTGGGGCGGCTAGCTCCGCTCTACACTAAATAGGGGGACAGTTTCTCTCCTTGGTACTCCATACTCAAGGGCCAGCACACTTCCCCAATTCTATTTCATTCACTTTCCAGGAGTTCTACTCCTAATTCCCCGTAGGGTTCAGGCTCTTCTAACTCAGCCAATTTAGGTTTCACCGTTCCAGGTTTATATCCATACAATTCATGTTCTCAACCGTATTTATTCATTCCTAAACTGAGCATTTGTGAAATGGGTCCCCCCATCAGAGATTATTGCACGAGGAATCCCGAACCTTGAGAAAATGTTTTGATGAATGAATTTGAGAACGATTTTGTGATCACAGGTTCGGGTTGGTATGGCTTCGATCCATTTGGACACGTAGTCCACAGCCAGCAGAATGTATTCGAAACCATTCAAAACAGGAAAGGGGCCCATAAAATCAACCCCCAAACATCAAAGATTTCGCATACGAGAATCGGTTGCATAGGCATCATGTCGCAATGGCTCATGTTGCCCAAAGTCTGGCAACGACTGCATGCATTGCAGTGACTGTACGCGTCTTTGAATAATGTGGGCCAGTAAAAGCCGCACTGGAGGACTTTTCATGCGATTTTATGCCCGGCGAAATGGCCACCGCATGCCTAGTCATGGCAGAAGGAGAGGATATTGTTGAATTCCTCTTCTGGGACACATCTCCGGATGATCTGATCAGCACCTATGCGGAAGAGGTGCGGGTCTTCCCAAATGAAATACTTAGCATCAGAGCGTAATTTGTCCTTCTTGGCCTTTGGCCAATCGGACGGGATCTGATGAGATGCCAAGTAATTTACTACATTAGCAAACCATGGAAGGCTAGTACCGATAGTCAGCAGGTGCTCATCGGGAAAATGCTTAGTGATGGGTCCAGAAGGGTCAATTATTTCAGAAGGAAGATGGGACAAGTGGTCAGCTACCACATTTTGCTTTCCCGCTTTGTCGCGAATCTCAAGGTCAAATTCTTGCAACAGCAAGATCCATCGGATTAATCGAGGTTTCGCGTCCTTCTTTGTAAGGAGATGCCTCACAGCTGTGTGATCCGAGTATATGATGACACGGGAACCCAGAAGGTATGATCTGAATTTTTCTAGGGCAAATACTATAGCTAGCAGCTCTTTCTCAGTAACCGTATAGTTACGTTGAGCCTCATCCAGTGTTTTGCTGGCGTAGTAAATGACCACACGTTTCCCGTCAATTTTCTACCCCAAAACCGCTCCTACAGCGAAGTCGGATGCATCGCACATGATCTCAAAGGGTTGAGACCAATCAGGGGATTGTAGGATCGGGGCTTGGGTGACTCGGTCACGTAGGATCTCAAATGCTTGAGTGCATTCCATGGAAATTTCGAAAGGAGCATCCTTGGAGAGAAGAGTGGTCAGGGGGGCACGATTTTTGAAAAATCAGGGATAAATCGTCGATAAAAATCGACATGCCCCAAAAAAGATCGGATGTCCTTGATCGAGCTAGGCATAGGAAGGTGAGAAATCAGATCAACCTTAGCTCGGTCCACTTGGATGCCTTTTTCCGAAATTGAGTGCCCCAGGACAATTCCCTCAGGCACGATGAAATGGCTCTTTTCCCAGGAAAGAACCAAATTCACATCGATGCACCACCTGAGTATCTGGACCAATTGTTGGAGGCAATCGTCGAATGATGCTCCAAAAACTGAAAAGTCATCCATGAAGACTTCCAGATAATCACCTACCATATCGGAGAATATGGCAAGCATGCATCGCTGAAAAGTGGCAAGTGCATTGCAAAGACCGAAAGGCATCCTTCGGAAAGCATATGTTCCGAAGGGGCAGGTGAACGTGGTCTTTTCTTGGTCCTCAGGATGGATTGCCACCTGGTTGTAACCGGAGTACCCGTCAAGAAAGCATAAGAACCTATTTCCCGCTAGTTTCTCGAGAATCTGATCAATGAAAGGCAGTGGGAAATGATCCTTCTTCGTGGAGGAATTGAGTCGGCGGTAATCTATACAGACTCTCCACGAGTTGGCTAATCGGGTAGGAATGATTTCTCCGGCTTCAGTCGTTATAATGGTGAGTCCTGCCTTCTTGGGCACGACCTGAATTGGGCTCACCCAACGACTATCGGAGATCGGGTAGATGATTCCGGCATCTAACCACTTGATGATCTCCTTTTTCACGACCTCCTGCAGATTGGGGTTTAAGCGTCTCTGCATTTCACGAGAAGGTCGTGTGCCCTCTTCTGAATAGATATGATGAGTACAATAAGAGGGACTTATTCCAGTCAAATCATCGAGAGTCCACCCGATGGCTCTGCGATGTTGCAGGAGGACAACAATCAGACGGGATTCCTATTCAGGACTGAGGTTGGAATTGATAATCACAGGAAGGGTCTGATTAGAACCCAAAAAGATGTATTTCAAGTGAGCAGGAAGGGGCTTCAGTTCGAGGATGGGGTTATCAGCAGCAGCGGGTGGTTCAGTATAGATGAGAGTTTCAAGGGTGGGAGTTACCGAGTTGTTCATATCTGGATTCGACTCCTCAGTTTGCGGATCACGATTTTTCTGCAGTTGATGAGGTATAATCAAATCATTCTGGAAGTGTGTTTCATCAACCAAAGTCCTAATGTCACAAATTTGTTCGATGACACCGCAATTGATTCCTTGTTGGGCCTTAAATATATCAATTTTCAGTGTTTGATTCCCAAATTTGAGCTCTATTTGGCCCTCCTCACAGCTAATGTTGGCTCTAGCAGTAGCCAGGAAAGGTCTCCCTAAAATGATTGGTGTATCCCTAGGGTTCTCAGGTGCGTCCATATCTAAGACTATGAAGTCTACAGGAAAGTACAAATCCCGCACTCTCACAATAACATCCTCGAGAATCCCTTTTGGTGACTTTATAGATCGATCTGCTAATTGTAATGTCACCTCAGTTGGTTTCAGCTCAGATTCTTCTAGATGGTTAAGTAAGGATGTGGGTATCAGATTTATGGAAGCACCCAAGTCTAGTAATGCTCTATCAAATTGTGTATCACCTATCCTGCAGGAAATCAGGGGAGTACCAGGATCTTTAGCCTTGGGTGGGAGTCTTCTTAGGATTACAGAGCTGGCTTGCTCTGACAGAACAATTGGACTCCCACTCTTGGTTCGCGGCTTACGCTGGGGTGTACACACATTCTTTAAAAATCGTGCATAAGCCGGTACGTGGTGGATTGCATCCATTAAGGGGATGTTTATGTGGACCTGCTCAAATAGCTTGACCAGGTCCTCCTCAGGTGCCACGGGCTTGGTTCTTCTCTTTTCTTTGATTAAGGCTTCAGGGAATGGGACCTTGGTTGGTTCTTCTAGGATAGGTCCGGGTTCTTGATCTGGGACAGTGGTATCTTGGATAACTGTCCTAGGGTCATGGTTATCAGGCTTGGAGTGGTTCGGATAATGCGGGTCTTGAGTTGTTTTACCACTACGTGTTGTTACAGAATTTAATCCGACCTGATTTTGGTTTGGGTTTGGTAAGAGGGGTGGCTGCTGCTGAAATCCCGCATAAGAAGTTGAAGCTTCCATCTCGTCTGGAGATGGAGCAGTAGGGGCCTGATAAATCCATTATGCGTGGCCTAAATTTGGATTCATAACGCGCTTCTGGGTCGGTACGTTATTCGGGTTAGGAAGAGGTTGGGAAGGGAGTGTGCCTGGCTGGCGAGAATTTGCCAACTGGGCCAGTTGAGTTCTAACCTCTGTAAGTTCGTCCTTGTATTGTTTTTGAATAGCCGCATTCGTTCTTTGAATGTCAGCCAGAGTCTGAAGGATTAGGGACATTTGATCCTGATTTGGCCCTGATGGATAAGTAGGGTTGGGCCGAGGCTGAGGCGGCTGGTAATGACGAGAGGGCTGTGGGCGGGACTGAAAAGGTGGTCTTTGGGTTTGGGAATTTCCCGCCCACTGAAAATTGGGATGGTTTCTCCATCCAGGGTTGTAGGTGTTGGAGAATGGGTCGTTCTGGATGGCGTTGAGGTCCTCGCAGGTCTGAGGTACCTCTAGAGAATCAGGGAAAGGGGGAATGGAATTCCCTGGGCTGGTGTAGAAAGGATCGGATGATCCTCCGATCCGAGAATCAGATGGGGATGGATATGGATCCATCCTAGGGGAAGATCGGTGGAGAATGTTTTGCACAGTCTCCTGTGTGGAAGGAGGTTGTGCAAAGGAGTTACGTGCAGAGGTGGCTCACTGCAAGTGCTGAGTCAGCTCATCCACCTTCTTCTCAATTATTGAGACCTTGTCCAATCGACTGGCCATTAATTCCAGGTCGACTGATGCGGACAGGCCCTGCGTCTCATGTGCTCCCCTAAGATTCGTCGCTGCGCGGGTATTCGTCCTGTCGAATAATCCCATGGAGTCATTGTTGATGGAGTTCTCGCACATGTTTTCGAGAATCTCCCATACGGTGTCTTCATGTTGACCCATGATGTTTCCTCCGCAAGTTGCATTGACAAAAAGGCGGATGTCCTCACGGAGTCCCTGGTAAAAAGATTGGACCTGTTCCCATTTAGGAACTCCGTGATGGGGGTGTTGGTGCTAGAGCACCACGATCATTTGTTTTGATGATAACAAAACACGTGTTATTTAACATTTGCAATTTGAGTCCTAGATTTCAGGTCAATTGCAAATGAGGACGTGTTTAGACGGAGTTTGAGCTCGCATCCAGGACGGATTGGAGGAGCTTGACGGAAAACAAAGGAGGTTCGCGTGGAGCGAAAGATTGGAGATGGAAGAAAAGAAGAATAGGATAGATTCTTTTTTATCCTTTCATGTATCTCCTGTATTTATTTTCTTGCTCTTTTTGATTCCTTAGAACATTATGTTAAAGAGCCTCAAAGTACCCTAAAAATAGTCCTAGGAACACCTGCACAACCCTAGGATACTTAGGTTTTCTGTAGAATACTTAGAAAACCAATATAGGGCTCAAACAGCACTTCCAGACGTCTAATTCCAAAATCAGACGTCTGATAAAGAATTTTAAGACGTCTGACTGTTGTTTCAGACGTCTGATAACTGTTAGGCTGGACATAGTTAGTTCTGTCTGATGAAATCAGACGTCCAGACCTTAGACCAGACGTCTTAGGAGACGTCTGATGACTTTGCCAGACGTCCAATTAGTGGATCGTTGGCTGGCTTAGAAAACACTCAAGATTATGACCGTTAGAGACTTATCAGACGTCCATAGGACTTACCAGACGTCTGATAAATGACCGTTTTGCCTCGGCTGACCCAAAATCTCTTCTCAGAGATTTTCTAGTCGTTGCAACGTTTGGAAATCAATTCCCACAGTAAAAGTAGGTTTCCAGACGTCCAGACATAGTACCAGACGTCCTATATGTCGTCTGATGGACTTGCACAAAAACCCTGTTTAGATCTGATTCAAGTCAGAGAGAAACCCGCATAGAATCAGACGTCTGACCTTGGAATCAGACGTCTTAAAGTGGCCTTCCAGACGTCTGATGCCAGAGTTAGACGTCTGATAACCCTGTCAAATGCAATCATTGTCCTGATTTCGGCCTGATTCTCTTGGGCTTTGCACCCAACGGCTATGGAAGCTTTTCCAAGCCTTCCAAAGCCTTCCTAAGGCCTCTATAAATAGAGGGGAACCTTTGTAACACAAAAACAAGATATACACTTAGAAAAACAAGATATACACACTAAGACACACACCTTGCAATATACTTTCAAACCTTTTGTGTCCAAAGAAAAGACTCTCTTGCTCTCCAAGCTCAAGCTCCATTTTCTTGAGAGCATTCAACCGTTGCGCACCCGCTCTCCCGGCGTTGTTAACGAGAGCGACGTAGCGCCATCGCGTGGCACACGCACCGCGTCATCGTCGACGCACTCCTTGCAAAGGGGAGTTTTCTATTTCCTATAGAAGCTAGGTTTAATTATTTTGTTGGCTCTATAGGACTATTGTTTCTTTTATCTTTGTCTTTTGGTTGGGTATTCGCTTTGCGAATTCCCGTCTCCTTCGTGGGACAAAATCCTTCTCGTGGAGAGAAGGGGTTGAGGAACGCTACCCTCGTACTCGTAGCGTGGTTGTATTGAGGTTGAATCACCCTCGTTTTAAGTGATTCGGTTTAGTGGATTTGATCAACTTGGTTGATCGGTAAATCCTAACTCGAGAGGGTTAGGTGGTGGTTTTCACCCGGTTTGGGTTTCCACCTAAAATTACTTGTGTACTTGTGCGATTGATTTTTGTGAGATTGCTTTATATTTTATTTCCGCATATTATTACGTCACCCCTCCTAGCAGGGAACCTTCAGGGGGCACTTTCTCATGAGATCCTGAAAACGATCCCATGCCTCATGGAGAGGTTCTCCTGATTGTTGAGTGAAGTGCGTAATCTAATGGCACAAGGCGTTGGTCCGACCAACGGGAAAAAACTTTTTCAAAAACTCGGATTGAAGTTCTTCCCAAGTGTTGATCGGCCGGGTCTGAGTTTGATACCAATGGGCGGCCTTGTCCATAAGAGAAAAGGAGAACATCTTCATGAGAAGAATATCCCGATTTTGCGCATCCGACCCAAAAGTTTGGGCCAGATGCTTTAGCTGTTTGATGTGCTGGAAGGGATCTTCGGAATTAAGCCCATGGAATTTAGGTATAGCATGAATCATGTTGGGCTTCAATTCGGAATCAGGTCCTCCAGTCAGGATTCTGACTCGAGGCTCAATGGCCACCACATCAGGATTGTAGTGGTCCCGCATCATAGGATGCTGTGGTGGGTGCACGAAGTTTTGGAAGAGGTCATTGAGTCGCTGGAGCTAGTGCTCCAGATTGTTTTCTTCCTCAACTGGCTGAGCCATGATGGGGGAAGAAGAGCTTGGTTCTGAATCAGAAGAGAGAATAATGTGAGGGTGTTGCTGCACAAACACGGGCGTCGAGGCTTGCCCTTGATGAGAGCGAATTTCTAAAGGAGGTCTTAAGGGTGGTCTTAGGGACCTTCTTCCGTACATGCACTGTTGGCAGAGATGAGTTTAGAAGGTGCTGGACCCAATCAAGACACCCAAAAATGTGTTGGGTGACTATAGAGGTGCGGGGCAGATGGACCCCTTGATCAGAAAGATCGTCCACCTGAGAATTACCTGGGCAGCCAGAGAGGGAGAGTCCCGCAAAGACCCCTACACGGTAGAGCGTCCCCAGGGGTTACAGGGTTTCCCCCACCCGACCTCTCTTGTCACTGCGGTTCCAGGTAGACCAGAATGGGGATCTTGACCTCTTAAGTCTACCTCTTTTACTTTAAGATCAAGGTGCTTAAGATTCCACTTGAACTTTAGTCTTTTAAGTGCAAAGAGTGACCTAATTTAAGGTTGGTTGACCCAAGGGGTCAACTTCACCTCTTGTTTCCTTTGAGAGCTTTTAGGTCTTGTCTTTTAGGGTTCAAGTGTTTAGAGAGCCAATTGTTTTAGGTTTTCTTTGAATAGGTATTTTCAGACAAGGGCTTGGGCACACTTCATTTGGTTTTCTCAATTCTTGCTTAACGAGTGTGTCTCTAAATCCCTAGTGTTGGATCCTAGCTTGGCTCTACTTGGTCCAGTTAGCTCTTTGTTGGGTAATTAGGGCTCAGGCAAGAATGTGTTAGCCCTTAATTACCTTTAAAACTGTGTGCAGGAATAATAGTTTCTGAGAATATGCAGCTATTACTATGTATAAAAGACAGGTTATACCTATTTCTTTTCTTTGTGTTTCTTTTAAAATTTTAGGATCTAATAGGAAGTTACCTGTCCTTGAAGTGGCTGTGGTGCGGCTGCGTCTTTTTTTCTGTAGCTGCATAAAAAAGAGAGGAGATTATCAGAAACTAAAAAGAAACAGGAATATTTACCTCTAGAATAGCCGTTGCTCCCCGGCAACGGCGCCAATGTTATTAACGGCTATTTCGTGACTACTAGTTTTGTTATAACGTTGTAGTACAGGTAGTCATTGTCATTATTACAATTTTATATTTTTTACTCGGAAAATAAAAGTGTTCCCGATGTCGAACTCAGGGAGCAAGTTGTATTCTAGAGATATACATGTTCTATTACAAAAATAAAGAGAGAGAGAGATGAAAGTTTGGCTTCTTCTTTTCTTCTTTCTTTCTCTGTCTTCTCTTTAGCTTTTGTTCTTCTTGTTCTTCTTTTCTTGCTTCAGATCTCCCTCCCGTGCTCTTCTTCTTCTTTTCTTCTTGCTTCTCTTCTTCTTCTGCTTGGCTGCTCCGTCTCTCTTCTTTTTCTTCTTCTTTGTCTTCACCTGTCTTCAGGACGTCGTCTGATTTTCCAATCAGACGACTTAACCCGCGGATGCTACAGTGTTGCTTCAGTTCTTCTTCCTCTTCTTCCGCAGTCCTTTGCTTCGGGCAGCCCTGGCTGCTCTTCTTCCTTCAGTCTTCTTCTCCTTCTCTGTTCAGCAGGCGTCTTTCTTCTTCTTCTCTGCCTGCACACTTGCACAGCTTGATCAGAGGGGCAAAACCTAATTCTACCCTCTCCCCCGCGTTTCTCTCTCACGGAAGCCGCTCTTAGGAAAGCTCTCCCAGAGCTGCCGGGTATTCGGGTACGGGTCGTGCCCGGGTCCAGGCCCACAGGCGTGCGTGGTGGGCGAGGAGTGCAGGTCGGGCTTAGTCGGGTCGGGCCAGGTCCGCGGGGCGTGGTCGCAGACGAGGCCGGGTCGAGCGGGTAAGTGAGAGGGACCTCACCCCGTGCTCAGGAGGCAACGAGGCTAAGGCACTTTTTGCCTTTATGCGGGCGCGTACCTCTGAATTGGGCGCCTGCAGCTGAAGACGCTGCAGGAGTTCGTGGTTGCACGCGAGGCCTTTGCCCCAGCTGCAAGCCTGGGACGCTTCGCGGAGACTCTCCGCGAAACCTGGGAGTCGGACCTGGGCGAATCGCGCCTGCAGCTGCAGGTTGAAGGAGCTCCGGCTGCTCAGCAATGGCGATGGAGGGCGAGACACCTGTTCACAGAAGAACGGCCTCTCGGCCTAATTAGACAAGCGGAGAACCTTCGCCGTGGCACAGCGAAGGTGGTGGGGGGTCTGGCAAGCCGTGGGGTGGAGCGTAGGGGCTGCGCTAGGTCAGATTGTGGCGCGGGAAATGGGTTTGTTCAGTGGAGTATGGTGGAGGCGAAGAGTGGTAGCGAAGGGGCGGAAGTTGGTCGGCGTGATGAGGCGGAGGTTATATGCAGGTCGGCGAGCCGTGTGGGATGCTGGAGTGATGGGAGCGGGTCGCCGGAGTGTGGCCGGAGGTGGAGAAGGTGAGGGTGATTGGTCGGAATCGAGGGCGACAGTAAGGGTTTAAAGTGAGGAAAAGGAAGAGGGGAGAAAGGTGAGAAGTTACACCTACTTAGCAGGACGAGGAGGGGCCGGAGCAGGCGACAGTCGTATCGACTGTCGCCGGAGAAGAAGCTGCCCGGAGGAAGGAGCGACGGCGAGGAGAGGGCTGGAGAGGCGCGCGTTGGGTGCGGCGCGGCGCGGGAAGAGCGGGGGAAGGCAGTCCTGCTGCTGGTAGTGCGGCAGAACGACGAGGAGGAAGAGGAGAGACCGCCGGAGCTGGAGGGCTTCCTGTCGGAGTGGGAAGAGAGTGAAAAGAGGGTGTTTCTCCGTCAGGACCGAGCTAGGAAGAACGGCGGAGCGACGGGGGTATTTATAGGGGCTGAACCAGAGAGGAGGGCAGAGGGAGACGACGTGTCTCCCTCGTCGGAGGACGCCGGAGATGGAGACCCATACCGTCCGTGCGTTCGCACGGCCGGTATGGTGGGTTGCAGCGACCAGGGGGGTGCTCCTGCGACGGCTGACGACGCAGGGCACCCCCGGTTGACTTGCCAGGCCCTCTCCCTTACCCTGCGCGGCGCCATGCTCCGCGCAAGGTCGCCGGAGTATGGTGCCGGTCAGGTTTTGCAGGAGGGACCTGAACGCAAAGAACGAAGAAGAGTTAGGGGCCAAAATGCGAGGGTTCAAAAGTTGAGGGCCAAAAAGTAAATATATGAGGACCAAAGTGTAAAGTTGGTCAAGAAGGTTTCTTCTTAGGCTCAAGTTTTTATACATGACTAATTAGGACCTAAGGAATCTGATGGTGAATTTTATTTCTAGATTAAACCTTGTTTGATCGGTCAATTTACGCAAAAACCCAAATTAAGTTATTAATCGGGCATGGTTCTCAATGTAGGTCAAAATGGGTTCCTAAGGCCAAATCGAAGGTTCTAAACCCTAGAGATTATTTTTCTATGAATTTTAGAGGGTTTATTACGTTTTTACTTTGCCTCGAACCTCGTGAATTGAAGTGGGTTTGTTTTAGGGTTACAGATTATCATTTAGTTCCTTGGAATTGTTGTAGCCCTTATCAGATCATCCCACTTTTCTTCTTATTTGGTTTGTTTGACCTATGTTTGGACCTGTATGCAGATTATACTAGTAAAATTGTATTTTTACCCCTTATGACTTGTTTTCTCCTTAAACTCAAAATTCTCTGAGTTAAGCCTTTCCTTGAGTTATGTAGGAGCTTTTATCATTTGTATTAGGTCAAAATGAGCTAGTTATGGCTCATGATGAGGTTCTCATCATTTCGTCTCCGAAACTTGCGCTAACTAGGGTGCGAGAAAGAACAATATATACATAACAAACTCAAAGAGGACCGAAGCTGGTCCGAAAAGACGTACCCGTGAAAAGCTCCGGGTACCACTCCTGCATCGTTGCCTTAGGCTCCCAGGTGGCCTCCTCGTACCGCTGGCTCCTCCACAAAACCTTCACCAGGGGTACTTGCTTCCGTCTCAGACTGTGGACAGCTCTGTCCAGAACCTGCACTGGCCGCTCGGGGTAGGTCAGGTCGTCGCCCACCTCGACGCTCTCGTGGCTCAGGACGTGACTGGGATCGGCGACATACTTTCTGAGGTTGGACACGTGGAACACATCGTGCACACCAGAAAGCTAGGGAGGGAGGGCAAGCCTGTAAGCAACGGGTCCAACTCGCTCCAGGACCTCAAAGGGCCCCACAAACCTCGACGCGAGCTTCCCTCTCACCCCAAACCGCTGCAGGCCCTTCATGGGCGAAACACGAAGGAAGACGTGGTCCCCAACCTCGAACTGCACCTCTCTGCGTTTCTGATCCGCGTAGCTCTTCTGCCTGCTCTTGACAGTGCAGAGTCGCCTGTGAATCTGCTCGACTACCTCCTGACTCTGCCGGATCAGCTTGGGGCCAACCTCCCACTTGGTCCCCACCTCAACCCAACTCAAGGGTGCCGTACATCTCCGTCCGTACAGAGCCTCGTAGGGAGCCATGCTGATGCTCGAGTGATAACTGTTGTTGTATGCAAACTCCGCCAGGGGTAAGTGTTCCTCCCAACAGCCCCTCCAGTCCAGTACACAGGCACGCAAAAGGTCCTCAAGTGTCTGTATCGTGCGCTCAGACAGTCCGTCCGTCTGGGGGTGGTAAGCTATACTGAATCTCAACCACGTCCCCATGGCCTGCTGAAACTCAGTCCAAAACTGGGACGTAAAGTGGGTATCCCGATCTGATATGATCTCCCACGGAAATCCGTGTAGACGTACCACATCATGAATATACCTCTCTGCCAACTGTGCTGGTTCCAAGGTGACTCAGATCGACAAGAAACGCACCATCTTCGTCAATCTATCAACAATTACCCAAACTGCGTCGTGTCATCGCTGGGTAACAGGTAAGGCCACCACCAAGTCCATGGTGATACTCTCCCACTTCCACTCTGGCACAGGAAGTGGGTGTAGTGGCCCTGCAGGCCTCTGATGCTCGGCTTTCACCTGCTGGCACACTAAACACTGCTGCACGAATTCACCCACATCCCTCTTCATCCCCCTCCACCAAAACTTGCGTCTCAAGTCATGGTACATCTTCGTGTTTCCGGGATGTATGGTGAATCGGAACCGTGTGCCTCAGTCAGGAGCTCTCTCAACAGCTCCTCGTCTCTGGGAACGCACAAATGTCCCCTCAGGCGCAGCACCTGGTCTGTGAAAGAGAAGTCCCTCGGGTCACCTGACAGTACTCTGTCGCGCAAAGACTACAAGTACAGGTCAACCATCTGTCTTGTGATGATGCGATCTATCAGCTCTGGCCTCGTCTGTCGTGTCACAGTCACTGCCCCACAGTGCCCCCGTAACTCTAGGGGTCGCCAACTGCCCATCTCCTCCAAAAGGCTCCAACTCTGCACCTGTAAACTGGCCAAGTGTGCGGGCGCCTTCCAGCTCAAGGCGTCAACCACCACGTTGGCCTTTCCCGGGTGGTAGGAAATGTTGCAGTCATAGTCCTTCAGGAGCTCCAACCAACGTCTCTGTCTCATGTTGAGCTCCTTCTGATCAAATAGGTATCTGAGGCTCTTGTGATCTGTAAAGATCTCGAAGGTCTCACCGTACAAGTAGTGCCTCCAGGTCTTCAGCGCGAAGACCACACCTGCCAGCTCCAGGTCGTGGGTAGGGTAGCTATGCTCATGGGGCTTCAGTTGCCGCGAAGCGTAAGCGACAACGTGACCCCTCTGCATGAGCACACCCCCTAACCCCTGCAAGGAGGCATCCGTGTACACAACGAACCCGCCACTACTGTCAAGGATGGTGAGCACGGGAGCCGAAGTCAACCTCTCCTTCAGCTCCTGAAAACACACCTCACAGGCGTCTGTCCAAGTGAAGGGCACGTCCTTCCGGATCAACTGTATCATAGGATGTGCAATCTGTGAAAAACCCCTGATAAACCGTCTGTAGTAGCCTACCAGTCCTAGGAAACTGCGAATCTCAGTAACCGTACATGGTCTCTCCCACCTGAGCACTGCCTCGACCTTGGCTGGGTCCACCGCCAAGCCATCTCCATAGATCACATGACCTAAGAAGGTCACCTCCCTCAACCAGAACTCGCACTTGCTGTATTTGGCATACAGCCTACATCGTCTCAGTGTATCCAGAACCATCCGCAAGTGTTGTCCGTGCTGCGTCTGATCTCGAGAATAGATGAATACATCATCAATGAATACCACCATGAACTGGTTCAAGTACGGTCTAAACACTCGATTCATCAGCTCCATGAAGGCAGCGGGGGCATTGGTCAGCCTAAATGGCATGACCAAAAACTCGTAGTATCCGTACCGGGTGCGGAAAGCTGTCTTGGATATGTTTGCCTCCTTGATCCTCAACTGGTGGTATCCAGACCTCAAGTCGATTTTGGAGAATACTGTGGCACCTCGCAACCGGTCAAACAAGTCGTCATCCTCGGCAGCGGATATCTGTTCTTGATGGTGACCCTATTCAGCTGTCGGTAGTCCACACAAAGGCGTAGGGTACCATCCTTCTTCTTTACAAACAGTACCGGAGCTCCCCAGGGAGACGCACTGGGCCTCACAAAGCCCTTCTCCAAAAGATCCTGCAACTGAGACTTGAGCTCTCGCAGCTCAAGTGGTGCCATCCTGTATGGTGCGGTGGAGATGGGGCTGGTCCTTAGTATTAATGAGATCTCAAAGTCGATCTCACGCTCGGGCGGTAGCCCTGGAAACTCGTCTGGGAACACGTCGGGGTACTCTCTGACCATCGGGATAGTCTGGAAGTCTGCCACAGGGTTGGGCTCTGCCACCACACAAGCTAGGAAGCCCTCACACCCCTGGCTCAAAAGTCTCGCCGCCCGAAGTGTAGAAATGCACCTAAAGCCTCCGTCCACTGGCTGACCGTGGTACTCGAAAGAAGGCAACTCCGGTATGGAGAAGACAATCTTCCTCTCAAAACAGTACACCAAAGCGTGGTAAGCGGACAACCAGTCCATCCCCAGAATAACACCAAAGTCCTCCATCTGTATCATAATCAGGTCAGCAGGAAGGCTATGTCCCCCAATACTGACCTCGCAACCCGTGTACACCTCCTCAGCTACAAACAACTGACCACTCGGACCTCTGATCACGAACAGAACCTCTAACAGCATATAATCCTGGCCCAAACTAACCGCGAAACTGGCTGCGACAAACGAGTGCGTAGCGTCGGAATCGAAAAGTGTGTAAACGAGTCTACCGGAAACTGAAACCATACCTGCCACCACTGATCCCGAAGCTCTGGCATCCCTGTGTGTCAGAGCATTGATACGCCCCTCAGCCCTAGGTGCGGACGAAGCAGCCACACTCTACGTCGGACGGGTAGCTGCTGGCCGGTACCCTCCTCGTGACGGCTGTCCTCCTCCTCGCGCCTGGAAACCGTGGCCTCCTGCTCGCCCTCCAGTGCTCGACGCGGGAAGTATCTGCAGACCTCCTGCCCTAGACGAGAAGTCCCTCCTGATGTGGCCGGCTGGCCACACTGGTAGCAGAGGGGAACCCGACTCCCGCCCTCAGTGGGTCCCTGCTATCGGCTGGGTGGGGTTCGGTACTGGCAACTGGCCCCTGTCGAGGGCCCCCAAAGGCCACTGATGGCCCTGCAAAACATGACGGCCTCCTGCGGATGCCACATGTCTCCCTCTCGCCGACCCTGTGAAAAGTCTGGCTGGTAGGGCCTCTTCTGCCCGCTGTAAGTATCTCGCGTGGACGGCTGGTCTCCTCGTAGGTCATAGCTACCTCCACCACCCTCGAGAACGTAGGGAGCTTCATGGGTTTGACATACCCCCAAATCGCAGGCCGAAGCCCCTCGGTGAACCTCCAAAGGCGCTCCTCCTCGGTGGCTACTGCCATCGCAGTGAAACAGGACAGCTCCAGAAAACGCGTGCGGTACACGCTCACAGTCATCGTCCCCTGGCGGAGAGCGTGCAACTCCCGCCTCCTATGGTCCTGCCACGTCTGGGGAAAGTACTGCTCGCAGAAGAGGGTGACGAACCGGTTCCAGGTCGGCTCGTCCCTCTCCTGTCCCCTGATCGCCCTCCACCACCTGTGTGCCGCACTCTCTAGCTGGTACGTGGCAAAGGCCACGCGATACTCCACCGGGGGTGAAGGGTATTGAAAACCTTCTCGATCTGCTCGAGCCAGTCCTCCGCCTCGGTCGGGTCCTCATCCCCCTTGAAGGAAGGGGGCTTCAGCTTCCGAAACTGCCCGAAAAGCTCGAAGTGGTGCTGCAGTGGAGATGCTGGTGCACCTCCAGGTAAAGGAGCCTCGTGCCCAGAAGTGTTAGAGGAAGGTGGGGGTGGTGGCGGCCCATCCCCTCCCCCGCGTCCAGCGCCGCATCCGTCGCGTGGTCCCACAAAGGACTCCCCCTCCACAGCCCCAGGGAGAGGCGCTCGGGGCGGTGGGTGGAGTTCCTCTCGCACTATGTCCCGTATCAGCTGGGCTAAGTTCTGGGCCTGAATGCCCGGGAGCAGTGGCTGGTCCACTGAGACATCGATCGCACCACACCCACCTTGCCGACCTCGTCCTCGGCCACGCCTGCGGCCCGCCTCGCTAGTCCCTCGTCGAGGCATCTCCTGCAAGGAGACGCGAAACAGAACGGAAATACGTTTATAACGAACGATATCTAATGAAGAATTCTAAGAGCTCATGTCAAAAGAAACGTTGTGGTGGCTACTTTAGTTACAGACACGTGAATTTGTTATTTTCTAGTCAGTTGATTCACTTCTCGGGACGACCTTGCTCTGATACCATCTTGTAACGACCCAATTCCAGAATCCCTACGAGACACGAGAATCGGACCGACTCGACTAATCCCAAGACCCAGTCGTCTAACGAGAAAGTAACCAAAAGAGCAGTAAAATAAACCACATTCACCATGCATATAACTAGCAGTAACAAAATATAGCAGTAAGGAAATACTACAGTATACACCACCACAACAGAAAAGAAATAAACATGTACAAAACATGAAGCTTACAATAAAGAGAATACAGGGAGTAACAGAAAACTACTCACTACAGCAGAAAGAAAAGTACAGAAGGTACTACAGGTAACACTACTGGGCTCTACTAGACCCATTGCCCTCTGTAGCCGCTGACTCTGGCTGCTCAACACCTGGTCCTAAAAAGGTAACAAGGGTGACACGTCAGCGAAATGCTGAGTAGAGTGGCAACTAAAAGCTAAAAGAAGCAGTAGAGTGCACAGTAGCTGTTATATTTTTTTTTTACTTTCTTTATTTATATTTTTCCATTTATTCACTGTTGATTTATTTCTCAGATCCTTCTCTTGATCTTGAATGTTCCTTGTGAGAACGATCTTGATTGCAGTCTTTTCCGAAAAGTAGAAGTAACACGTGGTGCTCTCCTGGTCGAGAGAATCCCCCGTGGTGGTCCTACCCTCAGTCAACCACCCCAAGGTCACTGACAGACGTAACGGTGACTATGACACGCGCGATAAACACATGGGTAGCTACCCCGCACTAGCACGCGGTCAATCATTTCCATTAACGGGTGCACCCAAAGCACAGCACAGAACCAGTATAGGGCAGAGCCCTCTCAGTAACAGGGATCCAGCCCCTCCACAGTAACCAAACAGGGTCTTGCCCCTCCACAGTCCGCGCATCCTCGCCTGACTACTCTGGTTTGCCCAGTGGGCCTAACAAGTCGGTGTAGGAGGGCTAGCAGAATCCCAGGGCCCGTGGGGTAGCTAGTACTCTCCCTACACTAGTAGCTCTCCTCGGTACTGTGTACATGAGGGTCAAAAGTCGATACAAAGTGGCCAGTCCTAACCCCGGGTCCTTGGGTCGGCTAGCTCCACTCTACATTAAACAGGGGGACAGTTGCTCTCATTGGTACTCCATACTCAAGGGCCAGCACACTTCCCCAATTCTATTTCATTCACTTTCCAAGAGTTCTACTCCTAATTCCCCGTAGGGTTCAGGCTCTTCTAACTCAGCCAATTTAGGTTTCACCGTTCCAGGTTTATATCCATACGATTTATGTTCTCAACCGTATTTATTCATTCCTAACAGGTAGTTCTTAACCAATTTACAGGCAGTTATCATTTCCTTTCCACTTTTCCAAGACTGCAATGTATATATTCAACTTGTTTTCCAGTCCTAGGATTCATGCCATACCCTAGGATCTATCATTCAATCTAATTTTCCAGTCCTAAGATTCATGCAATACCCTAGGATCTACCATTCAATCTAATTTCTCAGTCCTAGGGTTCATGCAATGCCCTAGACTCTATCAATTATTTCATAATTGTACAAATTTTGTTAAATAAATTAAAGGGCCACTCTACCCGCAAAATCGGGAGTACTGGGGGGCGTAGTCGATAATCCCGCGTGCCTCCGCAACGCCCACAACTGCAACGAAATGGGGCCCTAACACAAGGATCAATCACAAGGAGTTTCTCATAACAGTATACGATTATTGTAAACAGGTAGAGGAAATAAATCTGGAAAGAACGAAACTTGAAACGTAGAAAACGGACTCCGAACGGACACTAAACGGGTCAAAAATAACAAGTCTGCCCAAAATCAAACGTCTTGAACTTCTTCCAAACATCTTAAAAGGTTGATCAGGTCATACCTCGATCTACGCAGTCCTTCAGACGTCTAGAAGCCCGCTAGACTGTCTGGTCCTAGTCCCCAGACGTCCGATTGTCACCCCGGACGTCTGGAGGTCCTCTCCGTCGTCTGGTACTGTGGCCAGACGTATGATCCGTGTGGGATGGCGAGCCCTCGTGCCCTCCCGAACAGAACCTACGCATACACACACCCACTCTCATTACGAAGAGGCGCAGAAGAACGCGGCGGACGGCTGCATGGCCGTACACACGTAAAAAGGACAAGGTAGGAAAATATCGTACCTGTCAGACGTCTGGACTTTCCTCCAGACGTCTTCGGCGTCGTCTGGACGTGAGTCCAGATGTCTGATTCTGGGAAATTTTCCTAGAATCAAGACCCTTTTCGCTCTCCGCCCGTGACGCACAGCCGCGCCGCGTCGCGTCCTCCTGCTGCCCAAGCTGCAACAGCTCCTCCGCACCACCCCACGCTCGCTGCTCTCCCGCCGGCCGACTCTAACTGTCCGGGCAAGCTCGCACCTTCGTGGTCGAGCTTTCTTCTTCCTCTCGCAACACTCCTTCCCACACGCTCGTAGCAGCCGCTGCCGCAGCACTCACTCGCTCACGCTCTCGCTGGCAGGGAGAAGGAGAAGAGAAGACAGTGGAGTGAGGGTGATGGAGAGGGGGAGCGTTCTTATAAGGCAGCTGTGGGGAGAGAGAAGGAAAGCGACGCCTGCAGGGAGAGAAAAACGAAGGCTGCGGGTTCAGTCTGTACACGCAGACGCGAACCCATACGTCGAAAAAATTTATTACCAGACGTCTGGGAATGGTTCCAAACGTCTGGGACACTTCCCAGACGTCTTAAACTACATCTGATGCCCATGTTCATAACATATGTTGACCACTTAAGGCCGACAGAAACTCAGGCGGAGCACGCATATGTTCCCTTCGTTATATGTTGACCTCTTAAGGTCGACAAGAATTCAGGCAGAACATGCCTACGTTCCCTACAAATCTTAGTGGTCATACACTGCATGAATAAAGGTGTCTTGCCCACCTAAAATTAAAATATACGCCTCATGACAAATGCTCACCCCTCTTGAAATACAGCCGAGATATCATTTAGGGGCACCATCCATATGCGAAGTTTTAATACCTTGACTACTCTCTTAGTAGCATTCGCTAGCTAGAGAGTGGGGGCATATGGTTACGGGCAAAAGGTACCCACAGATTTAAAGCTTCGCATAAAGCTCAAAAGAATCTGGCTACCCGAATAGCCAACATCCAGGCAAATCCAAGAGAGCTTGAGCTGCAGAAGAATATGATTGACCGGAGTTAAAGAGGCTTCAACATCTACGTCAATGCTAACGATGGCATTACAAACTCTATTTATAGCCAAGCAACAGACATGCTGGGGAATGAACGAAATCTGTTATAGGGATTAAATGTTGTTAGATATTTCATGTACTATAAATAGAGAAGAGAGAGCCTCAGGGACTCTCTTCATGCGACTCTGGAGAGAGAACGAGAGATATTAGATCACTTGCAACTATAGTGGAAATTCGGTAGCATTACCTTCCCTCCAGACGTATACCTCTTTAGGTGAAACTGGATCACCAATTTCTTGTGCATCTTTTTTATTTTTATTTGCAATTCTTATTGATTCAGGCTCCCCATCGATAAAGACCTCTATCATAGAGATTCTTAATTGATACTAAACTAACCATTACTCAAAGTCATACCTCCTTGATTAATAAAATCTAAGTGATCTAATCGATCCCAGAATATACAAATCTATAATATACATGTAGACAGGAAGATAAAATGTCTAATATTTTTTCACGAAAAAAATAAATCAAGTTGTTATGAGTGGAACAAATAAGGTGTACTTTGGATGAAATAATTTGTTATCAATTAATTTGCATATGAATAACTAAGACATCCATGACTATTCTAAGTGTCATATCTCAAATTAGCTTTCGAGAAATTATCGGAATTTTAACAAAGCCTAGCCCTCGGGGTAGGTGTACATGCGTTCCCCCATAAACCGGTGCACCAGCATACAGATTTGCTATTAATTTTTTGACACCGTACCAAATGTCACTCTCACTCTTATCCGGCGTGATAAACCCATTATCTGTTTTACCGACATATGCGCCAACGTTTTCGACTGAGTAGTAGTACCCCAACCCCAAGTTTATCCAATGCCACGTCTAACCGAGACGTGTCCAACTCATACCAAATAATAATAAAAAAAATTAAAATATACAAAAATATATCATAGGATGTATATTGTAACATATTAGCGTGATACAACAATATAAAGTGATTTAAGGTAATTAAAAATCAATGTCAAATAATAATGGATTGATTTTGTATCATTGTAAATTGATTTGGATGATTCTACGTTACTATAAAATAATTGATGGTGATCTCGCATCGAGATATCACGTCAATGTATTATAAAATAAATTAATCTTTACATGTTTTGTCCCCCCACATTCTGAAAAAAAAAAAAAAAAATCACTCCTCGTGACACGTCCAATATCTCCGTAAAGGCATTGCATCTACCAAATATCCTTGACAACTGTATCGTTTACATCACATTAATACATGTATCACTTAAGCAACTACACGCATGGTGATTAATATTGCCACATTAGCTACCACGCGGACTAGAATGTAAGTTTGACGTATTTTACGACGTAAGAATATATAAATTATTTTACATCGACGTAGATTTAGTTTATATTGATATAAAATTAATTAAAATATAGAGAAATATAAAAGTTAAAATAAAAAAAATGATATTAGATGATGTAAATATGAGTTTTACTTGATAATTAATATTTTATGTAAAAAACTAATTGTAGAGTTTGTTACGTGGGTGATCCATTATATTAAACAAAATTACTACATTATTTTGAATTAAAATATATATGTGATAAATAATTTTATATTAATGATAAATAATTTACAATGATAATAAATAATTTTACGTCGTTGATAAATAAATCTTCATCGGTGAAATTATTTTGAATGATTTTATATCGATGTAAAATTATTTTGAATCAATGATAAATTATTTTCTACCGGTAATAAATTATTCTGAGGTATTTTTGTATCAGTATAATTTCATTTTGTATCAATGTAAAATTAATTCAAAGGTGATCTGGTGATTTTGTATCGATGTAAAGTAATTTTGCACCTATACAAAGTGATTTTAACTTATGAGTTTAAGATTTAAGATTTAAGGTTTAGGGTGTAGGATTATGGAAAGTGATTTCACATATGAAAAGTGATTTTTCACTTAAAAGGTGATTTTTTACTTTACAGTTTAGGGTTGACACTAAACCCTAAATCTAAAATACTAAACCTTAAATCTTAAGGTGAAAAATGATTTTTCAAGTGTAAAATCATTTGTCATAGGTGAAGAAACACCTGGAATTTAATTTTACACCGATGTAAAATAAGATTACACTAATACAAAATAATTTCGAAGATGCAAAGTTATTTTACACCGATATAAAGTGTTTCGAAAGTGATTTGATTGATTTTTACTTATACAAAAATGACTATTTTTTGTTTCAACAATTGTGTACCACATACGTGTGAGTACTTTTTTGTATAAAAAAAATATCTCGTGTGAGAACCACCTTCACACCTCTCTAAGTTATTTTTTTCATCAATTTTTACGTTTTCCCATCCACATCTATAAAATTATGTCATAATTATTTTTCGTGAATGTAAAATCATTATCACATTTTGCATCATATGATCCATTTTTATACACTTCCTCTGGTAGATATATGGGCCGGTTTCGGTTTTTTACCCATTCCCAGTTCGATACCGACCACTAATTCCGCCCACGGCGCCGCGCTCCACACCACGTCGGCGAAATCACCCCTCCACAACCGCAGATCAACCAGAACTACCACCACCGACAGAGGGCCGAACGGTCCCCACCACACCGAGGGCATAATGGGAAGACCAGGGAAAAAAATAACGGCCTCCGGAGTCCAGAGGGCCCACCGGACAGAGCAAAACCGGACTCAATCGGGCGATCCCCACTGCCGCCCCCTACCCCACCCCCCGCCACGATATACACTATAAATAACGTGAAGATCTGAGCGAGCTCCCATCTGATGGTCATTTCACTCGCTCACACTCCCACCATTGTCATCCCCTTCCCTTCCCCATCGCTTCTTACCCCCCCTCAGATGCGCGCCTCCGGATCCCACGCGGTAAATTCTACCCCGCTAGCTGTTCGATTCTGATGCGTTGTTCGTTATTCCTTTGATTGTTTCCCGACGTTCGATCTCAAATTGGCTTATGTTGGAGGCCGATCTCGGCCGATGTGGATTGGAGTTGCTTTCGGATCGTTCATTTTCGCATGTGGATGATAGTGTGGTGTTGTTTTTCGGGAATGTACTTCAGATTTACGTGTGCATTTGTCTTAATTTGTATGAATGCCAGAATGTCGTGGGATCAGATGATTTTTTTTTTTAATTTTTTAATTTTTGTTTTTGTTGGTGGGGACTCGATTTCCGTGGCCAGAATCTAGAAATCATATCATATGGGGCAGTAGTTGTAACCTTGGAAACTCTGATGGAGCAATTTATTTATTTTTGTAAAGAACTCTGATGGAGCAATTTGATCACATGTCACAAACAATGTCATTTAGTGCCTTAGGCTAGCTAGAAAATGTGTTAGGAAACGAGATGCCGTGGGTGGCTGTGTGTTCGCAAACCATAGAATCGGCTAAATTACCAAAATGTGGGCTTAAGGCTTCTCTTTGGACCCGTTTGTTTAAGGGAATAAAGTAGGATCTTCCACAGTTAAGTGAAGAAAATACAGAAGAATGTTACATCGGATTTGTCTTAGTTAAGTAACACCAACCTTTTATTTATTCTCAAGGTCAAAGTTAGATCCAAATAATAATAGGATATTAATCCTCCACTTATTCCACAAAATATCAATTTCATTTGCAATTTCACTAATCTTATTACACAAACTATAAGCGTGGCCTTTGTGTTTTCTTGATGGCGTAAGCTTTGAGTTTTTGTGATGGGACATTAAAGGTTTCCTCTGAGGGTGTGGTGTAGACATAAAAACTAGAAGCTGCAATCTTGATGCATATATATTGACGAGAATTATCGATGAGGTAGTTTATTGCTGTCTTGAAGTTTACGCTATATTGAATTCCTGTGGAGAGGGTATGGTAGGCATTTTAAATTGGGAAGGATACTGCACAATGCAATGGCTGTGCATAAGGAAAACAGAAGGCAGGTAGGTTGAAGGGAAATAGTTCAATGGTGAAATTCAAAGCACAGATGGATTGGTAATGATATATATTCAGTGAACTTGTTTCTTGCATCATTCGTGTTCTTGAAAGCATTTTGCAATGGTCTGTTACTTGAACCAATCAGTGGAATCAATTTTGAGGGATTGAAAGGGCCATGTATTTGTATTTTCAATGGCAATGTTCTCCTTCGTATATATATGCATATCATGCAACAATGACACTTTCAAAGGACTTAGAGTCAGGACTTTTTTCAATGTTTTGAAACTAAAGCAAAGGGTACACATTAATTCTATCTATATATGCAAAATGTCTTTGTTGGATTTTATAGATGAATCAACTTTCCTTTTGCTTTATACATGCAAAGGGATTGAAAGGGCCATGTATTAGTATGCCGTTGCTTTATACAACAACAATTTCCTTTTGCTGTACAGTGTAGTAGAGCGCACTTCATCTGCACTTTGTTGCATGCTTAATATGTTATTCAAGATTTATTTCTGTTGTTCATCTTTCTGTTGCATTTCTTGCTTAGAGCTCTTGTGTTCCCATTTGTGGTTGCAACAAAGAAATTTTAGCATATTGACACTTTATTTACCATGTTTTTAACTCACATTCACATTGGATGATTCCAGAGAATTTTTTTGAAGAGTACTCCAGGAGAGACAGAAATTTGTAACTGCAATTATTGAGAAGTGTTGAGCTTATGGTAAAATTTTACTTAAGAAATGATGATGTCCCATCACTCACTGAGCCCACACAGCCGCAAATCCAAGAGTTTCAAAACTAGGCGGATAGTTCTATTCTCTGCACTTTTGGGAGTTGTGTTGTGGCTATCCTATCAAATTAAGCACTCATATGATGTGAAGCGTGAGTATTACAGGATCACTGAAGCCAAGGATGATCATGGACACACGCAGGTTTATTTGGGCCGTAAATTCCATCCAGGTGCTTATGGTGGGAGTTGGGAGGATGATACCTCTGGATTGAAGGGTGATTCAAACAATGATGATTCACAAATACAAACCGAAGAAAGAGACCATGAATCTTTTGACAAAGATGAGGGATCAAGGGAAGGCACTGAAAGCAAGGAGGATACTGAGACTCAGAAGTTGGACCTAGTGCTCACAGAAAACAATGTCGATGATTCTCACACCAATGATGATGATAGTGGCTTCAAAGAAAGTGAAGCAGAAAAGCTTGGTGAGACTTCTGCATCAATCTCAGAAAAGGAGGAAGAGGTGCAGGAAGGTGCTTCCGATTCGAGTAATCAAGGAAGCGATATCAACAATGAGGTAGAACACACAGAAGAAAACGGTGTGGATGGCACAAGTGGAAAGAGTGAGGATGGCTCTGAGGTTGCAAAGGAAGATGTCTTAGGAAATCTAGATGACACAAATGGAAAGAGTGAGGATGGCTCTGAGGTCACAAATGAAGATGTCTCAGAAAAACAAGATGAAAATCCAGAAAGCATAGCTAGCTTGGAATCAAGTGAACATACAAAGGATAAAAAGAAAGGTACAGTTAGCATCACAGAGGAGATGGAACACAATGCAAAAGAAATGGAACAAAATAACCATGAAGAAACACATCTATCTAGTGTGAAGGAAGACAATGTTTCGCGTGAGCAAACAGAAACCGAAACAGGCATCAGTGACTCCCACAATGAAAACAATGAGTTAGAAAGTCAAGTGAATCAATCAGATGGTAGAACTCAAAACAAGCAATCGAAGCAGGAAGAAACACATCCATCCAAGGAGAAGGAAGATGATGTTTTAGGTGAGAAAGTTGGAACTGAAACGGACTCCCACAATGAAAACATTGAATCAGATAATCAAGTGAGCCAATCAGATGATACAACTCGGAGTGAGCAATCCAAGGGATCGAGAAGTGAGGAAGAGAAGATTTCAAATTCCCAAGATAAAAATGATGTGGTTGACGCCACAGGAAGTGCAGGAACAGAATCTGGTGAAGGCATTGTTGGAGGTTCCACAAATGAAGAAAAATTGTCAGATTCATCTCTTTCTAATTGGCAGCACGAAAACAACACAAAAATGGAGGATAAGTCATCTAGAACGGAAGAGATCAAATCTAAAGGTCATGACGAATCCACTGACAGTAAGATTAATAGTGAGTCTTCTAATTCATCTGAATATGTCAAGAGCCATATAGAGATGTCGATCAACCGTGAAAATTTGACTGAGGATGTGGTAATGGACACCAAAGGAAATCACTATCCAAAAAGGGAAGAGAGCAGCACTAGCACAACTGAAGCCACGCCATCAAAGCCAGGTACACAAGAGAGTGAAAATTCACAAGAAATTGCAGAAAATAATCTCTTGATTGTTACTCACAATGTCACCTCTAAAACAGTAGTTGATTCCCAAGAGGGTGGTGGGTCAGAAACCAAAGATGCTGAAGATGCACATTCTGATGGCGGGGATTTGGGATCAAAATCCAATGAGGAAGAGGGTTCTGAACAGGTCCATCCATCCTTCAGTGAAGAAGTGGGTGCCGAACATGTCAATTCATCCATCGATGAAGAAGTAGGTTCTGAGCAGGTCCATCCTTCAAATGAAGATGCACATCAAGAAGGAAGAGGCGAGGATGAGGTGAGCTCAAGTTCTTCTAGCTCTCAAGCGATTTCTTCTAATGAAACTAGCATTCAACCAAGAAAGGAGGAGTTCTAGTTAATTTGTTGCGATTGTTCATTCTTCTATCGTAATCGATTTCTGTTTCGCTTTCA
The DNA here is from genome assembly GCA_037157565.1 of Thalassia testudinum. Lineage (NCBI taxonomy): Eukaryota > Viridiplantae > Streptophyta > Magnoliopsida > Alismatales > Hydrocharitaceae > Thalassia > Thalassia testudinum. Next base: position 83,991,510 of record JAZHRO010000077.1, read on the forward strand.
CCAACTGCTATTTTAGACTACCATCAGCTGAAAGCTGTGGCTTGCAATCTCAATATTATACATTTTACTGTAATAATTACATCGTTTAGTACTATTTTGCATTTCCTCTTCTTCTGCCAAGCCATTTTCTAGCATGGCCTATTTTAGTTTGACTTCCTATTGCAATAGCGGAGTGTAGATGTCAAACTTGCTTGGAGTGTATAATTTAGCAACTTACAACTTCATGCAAATATTTATTGCCTTCACGTCACCGTTCCTTGAAAAGTTGTCTCAATGGATATTTAGTTAGTGCCTTGGTCATCTTAAGTTTGGATTTATGGAATCTACTCTAGCTATGTTGATTTACTTAAAATCAACTTGTGCTTTACTTGTGTTCTTCATGGTTGTTGGCAAAGACATAATGACATGCATATATGTTGACAAGCCACCATATTAAGAAGTGCAATTCCGATGATAGATAAGTCTGAAATAATGAGAGAATATTGATGTGGTTTAATTGAGAGAAATTAATGTTAGAGAGTAGCCGTCAACTAGTTTGTTGAAGTATATTAATACTAACACCTAGTTAGTTTGGTTGCCAGGATATCCTTCTAACAAGTGGGATATCTTGGCTTGTTTTGTAGAATGATCTGGGAGATGAAATGTTGTGAACTAGTTACTTATTTCATACTAGTAATTTCAAATTTGAGTGTGAATAAAGGATTAGATAGATCCTCCACTCACACTATATATTCTAGATTTTAGACGAATATGCAACCAATTAAGAAACGAGATTGTCCCACTTACACAAGCAATTCTAGAATTCGTATTCCTCTAGAAATGGATGGAGCTAGAAAAATTTTTACCGTAGCACAAAATAGAACGCAAGCATATAGACCTTTTTAAGATAACTTTTGAAGAAAAAAAAACTTAATGAATAACGATCGTAATAGAGATTACTAAGAGAGAAATAACCATGTATACCTGGAGATGATGATTGTGCTCTCTTTCCATCTTCTTGTGAGCAATGTTTGAGTTGGTGATTTCTTAGTCTCCTTTTTCTTTGATCATAAAATTAAAGAGTTTTTATATATATATATTTCTGTAAATTTTTGATAAAATATATATATCCTATATTTTTTATATTTACGTATATAATTCCATAAATTTACTTCATTAAGACCGTGTGTCCCTGCTCTGTTAATTGAACGGAAAACATCAAAAAAATATTTTTAAAAAAATTTATATTTTCATCCCCATATTTTTCCCCTAAACTTTCACACCTCCTCCTCCTCCCCCCCTCCTCCCGTGCCTCCACCGCCACCTCCCGTACTACGACCTCCGTGCAGCCACCTAGGGCAAGCTCACCATCTTCATCATCTCAATACCACCGTACGCGTTGCCGTCGTACCCCACATACACAATGGGCCTTGGGATCGTAGTAGGGGAGGTGGCTACACGAACGTTGTGGTATTTTACAAAGCGGGGCTACTAGCAGCGAATATAGGTCTGTGAGTGAGTTCGCCAAGGTCGAAGAAGGAGAGGAAAATAAGAGAGGAGAGGAAGGGGGAGGGGGAGGAGGAGGAGGAGATGTGAGGGTTTCGGGAAAAATAGGAGGATGAAAATATAAATTTTTCTATTTTTATATTTTTTTTAATATTTTCCATTCAATTTAATGAAACAGAGGCATACGACCTTAACGTAGTAAATTTATAAGGATATATATGTAAATATCAAAAATATAAAAATATATGCATCTTTTATATATATATATATATCCACATGCGTAAAACCCCTAAAATTTATCAACTATCACATGGGTCATTTGTTCCACGAAAGGTAAAGGTGTACCGCTGATATATATATTTAGGGAAATTGTTGGCTTGTAGAGATGTGGCATCCAATTTTACTGGAATTTAAGAGTATAGTATGCTTTAGAATAAAATAGATTTAATACACCTTGTATCGTGTAATAGAAAGCATCAAGTTGTGTTTAAGAATTTGGATCTTAGCTAGTTAGCGCACTTTTTTTCTTTTCTTTTTTTTTCCGGTTGGGGATGTCTTGGACTTGTATTAATTGGGAAAATGGAAAAAATTAACTGTGAAAAAATTTTATAATAATTTGATAATATATATGTTGGTTTCTTTTTTGTTTTCTAAGGAAAAAGTTACTTGAATGATAATTCCCTTTATTCAACATGAGGGGAAGGAGGAGATGATTTCATAGAAATGTCATATGTATTTGGTCCAGGTTATGGGAGAGGGTTTGGTCAAAGGAGGAGAAAGCTTTACATTGATATTTTATAGGTATTCTTAGATTTTAGGCTTTTATTTTTTATATTTAGGATTTAAAGTAAGATTTTAAAAAGTTGGATCGGGAATTGATGATAGACCGATCGAATCGGTCGATTTTAAAAGGTCTTTAAATTGATAGAATCGTTTAAAATCCGATTCAACTGATGTGATTCGGTGAATCGAGATCGATCGATACACCGGTCCTCACATAAAAAAAAAAAATGGAGTCCTTTTTAATTACCCTTCCCTTGCACATCATTGGATTGGTCGAAACTTCAAAATCTCTATCTTCCCCCTCCCACTGCCCTAATCGAGACCTTCCCCCTCCCATTGCAACAGCGTCGCCAACCTCCTTCCACCGTGCGTGCACGTCGACGCCAACCTCCTTCCCACGACACGTGCACCCAGCGGTGCCTTGCCGCCTCCTTCCCACCATGCGTGTGCGTCGGCGCCAACCTCCTTCCCACCGCGCACAACAGTGCCTCGCTGCCTCCTTCCCACCGCACCAACCTCCTTCCCACCACGCACAGTAGCACCGACTTCCCTCCACGCAGCGCCTCCGCCCACACAACTCTAACGGGTAGATATCTATATAATTTAATTCAATTTTCATAAGTTATGATTTGATAAACTGGCAACTATTTTGTGTAACCCTACTATATTTATATATATATATAAAGTAACAGATGATCAAAACACTTTCCCGTTTCAAGCAATCTTTCTTCCGATTTTTCATTTTCTTTTAAATTTGAGGTTAAAAAGGGCGATCCATTCCTTTCCTCTAATTACAAGTAAAGTTCAGCAGATACAATAAGGTAAAGAAGAGGAAAACGTTACAGCCTATCTGCAGTAGAGCAGAGCGTGGAATTTCATCACAGAGTGAGGAGAGGAAGTGCATTGCAGAATAAAACAATAAAACCCCAGCACACACTGACAAAATAAAACAATAAAACAAAACTATCGAACAACCCAGCACACACAACTATCGAACAATCCCAACACACAGGCAAAGAATTTCTTGTTGCAGACATGCATTGAATGGCTTTTCATTAAATTATCTTAATTTATTATTAAGTTTATCATGTTAGAATAGGTAGATTTGTTAATTTGAAGTTAATATCTTTATTTAATGTGTAATATGATATCTATTTATAATATGATATTTGATGTTCATGATTATCGATGTGTAATATGATATTTGGTATGCATGTCATTTTGTGATATATATAATTATCCATGTGTAATAATTGATGTGTAATATGTAATTTGATTGTCGATATGATATGATTTTATGAAAATGATGAGTAATGAATAAAAATCATATTTTATATCTTTTGTCTTATTTTATTTGTAGAACAATGGATAAAAATGAGAAATAAATCCTTAATAAGTTTCATCACACTCTTAAAGTTAATCAAATGACAGCTAGAATAAAATAAAATATTACTTGGGATCATTATACACTTATTTCATCAAAATTTTTCAAGGTGAAATGTAATTACTATCTTATAAGATTATCAATGGAGGAGGGATTCACAAATTTAAAGAACACTTGGCAAAGAAAAAGAAGCAGACTAAGTCATATAAAAATGTCCCAAGCCATGTGGAGTATCAAATGAAAAATACATTGGAATCATATCAAATAGAAAAAAAGAGAGTTGATGAAACTTTTGCAATGACTTCCACTGACTCTCAGTTAGTTTCATTTCATGGTTTACCTGAGCATCCATCAGGGCCATCAAGTAGTGTTGCATCGAAGAATTCTCAAACTCATAGCTTAAAAAAATTTTTCCCTCCAACTACTACACCTGGAAGTCAACCTTCAATTAAAAGTGTTTTAACTTCAAAAGATCTTATTCACACTGTAGATTTTAAAATTGCAAAGTGGTTTATTAAGGTATGCATACCATTTCACACAGTTGATATTCCATAGTTTTAGGAGATGTTGGATGCTGATTTGATTATAAAACACCATCTATATATAGGGTTAGTAGACTTACTACAAGAAAATGTGAAAGATATGTCTAATTTGTGATAGTTATATTTAATTTTTTATATATTAAATTTTGATTTAACTCGATTGAATCAATACAAATCAAATCTAAGCATAATCGGTCCGATTTTTACTAATCCGATTCTAATGATGACATTATCACCAGTTTGATCAATTTGAACCAACGATTAAACTATTAAAAGTCAAAATCGAAGTTTGACCAATTCAATTTTTAAACCTTTGATTTAAAGAGCTAATTTCATGGAGCATTTGCATGGAGAATCTTGGGCCGAAAGGGAGGTGGGGCAGGGGGATATGGGCCCGTTGTCCCGCGTTCTATTCGTTAGCGATCCAACTAACTATATTCTTCCAACTAAACTAAGCCCAGTGAGAGAATGAGATTGAGAAGAGAAGCATACTCAAAGATGCGAAAGAGTGACGATTTCAATAGGTTCCACCTTGGGGAGGTGGTTGCCATGTGAAGTGATATAACATTCAAGATGCATTAATTAAGCAAGGATTGAGGGCACTTGCTTAATTACCCTCGAAGCTCTCTTCCGAGAGCTAAGTTCCTTGCACCAGGAAAATTTGGAGTACTGTAATGTAATTGAGGACTTTTGAGAATGCAATGACTTTGATATGGGACTAATGGTCTAGCTAGATCAAGCATGGATGCCGTGATATGATCCAAACAGTTTTCGGCTATCCATGCCGATGGCCTGTTGTGCTCAGCCATATCCTCACACGTATTCAACTTTTGTATTGCTACGCCTCCAAGTATTTGAAAATTGTGCATTGTCTTTTTGCTAAGCCTCTACAGGAGGATCAAGTGGTACCTTTTGTCTCTGCGAGATCAAAACAGGATGCCTCACTGTCCTCGCTGTAGATGTAAAGAACAATTAACAATACAGTTAAGCAAGACATTGTAGCCAATTAACCTATCAATTAGACTGGAAATGGTTGCCATGGAAGCATTTGGATTTTTAAGAGATTATGAAAGTAGTGTTAAAAATATGAAATTAGTATTCATCTGTAATTGTATTTACTTACAAAGTAGTGTTAACATCAATTTGTATTTACTTAAATTGATATCAAGTTGTACTGTTAACCATTGTGACGTTTACTTGATATTGGTGTTAATAATATGAAATATGAGAGTTGTCAATAATTTTAAGATAGATCTGGCTAACACCAGTTGAAATTAGTATTATACAAGTCCGTGTTAAAGTAATTAAACCTAGGTCAACAAATGGTGAGTTAAATAGTCAAATAAATGAGAATTAACCTTACTTTTGAAGAGTTAACCTCCCAAGTAAACTAGGCCTGATGATTTGTTTACTTGGTGGATTAGAAAAGTAGTGTTAAGAAATATAAAAGTACTATTAACCAGTAATTATGTTTACTTACATAGTATTATTAACACCAATTTGTGTTACTTGAATTAATGTTAATTTATGGTGTTAACTCTTATGACGTTTACTTGATAGTGATGTTAAGGATATAAAACATGAGAATTCTCGTAGGCATAATTGGCATATGATTTTAATTCAGATTTGTCTAACATTAATTTTTTTGTTAAAGTGACTAAATTCATATTATCAAATGGAAGATTAAGTAGTCCAGTAAATGAATATTACCTCTCCTCATGAGAGATTAACCCTCGGAATAAACTAGAACTAGGAGGAGTGCCTCTACAAGACACGTAGATCCGGGTAGATCCGGTGGAGTTGTGGTCTAAGTTAGGATGGCTGAAACCGAGAAATAACATATCTCAACACTCAAGTAGTTCGACCAATGCCATCTGACCATATCACAGGCCAATATATGCATGCTACGCATGTGGGTTAGTTTCTTGCTTCATCATTCACGATAGCGTAATTAATTATAACTTCATTTTAACTGATAGCGTATTGAAATCAATCATTTGATTACTCGATCGTTTCTCAAAATATCATATTAAATAGATAATATATATGCGCAGCAATATAATACAAATAAAAATTGTCAAGCATGTTAAGTTATAATGTGGAGAACCTCAAAGAAAAAAACTACGCGAGAAGAGCCTAGGAGGGTTGTTTTTTTTATTAACTTTTTTGTGTGACCCAAGACTCGTAGGATATATTTCCATGGTAAACTAGGGGACGCAGGCCTTCCGCACAACCAGCTCCCAGGTAAAGCAGGATGAGGGCTCCAACAGGCGTAGGCCCACATGTAAGTACACACCTTAGCCCAAGTACTCTTCATAATCTTATTTCTACCACCATTCCTATTCTAAATAAGACTAGACTTATTAATTAAGAATATTATTCTAAACACTCTCCCTTATACGATTATAGTCCACCTTAATAGATCTTCAAGTAAGCAAAACAATAGATGGGCTAGAGTGCTAAGCCACAAACAATTAGGCATGTTGAAGAATATTCTTCATGAAAATAAGTTGAAAGTGACCTTTAAAGAGTATCCAATATAAAAATAAGATTTGCTGAAGGTGTCCACCAAGTGAGATCATTCCTTCAAATAAAGAGTTTCTAGATTGGGTGGTGAGATAGAGAAGACCAAAGCACAAATTGCCAGTAGATAAGGGTTTTGTTAGGTTTGAGCACCCACAATTATCATTATTTGCAGTTTAAGTACCCAACTGACATATATTAGAAGACAAACATGATTGGACTCAGATCAACAAGAATATGAAACATAAGCAAACCAATGATATATGCATAGAGAGTCACATTGTCAAAACATGAAGAGAGGGAGTTTCGACTACTCTACTTAACTTTCGTTGACTTTTTCCTTGAGCTCCTTACTTAGGTATAGATGAGTAGTTAAGTGTAATGGTCGCATTTGATACTTCAGGTCCAGGACCTCGCTTAGTGCCGAGAGACAGTCTATGTAGAGAGTAATCCTTATTTGATTACTTAGTTTTTTTCTCATTTTCTAGTAAATGCACTCTGAAACCTTAGTTACTCTTTGGTATTGATTTTTTTGGTCAACACTTTATTTACATTGATACGAACTATTGTTTAGCTATTGATGATTTATGACTACATGTTGAGTGACTAGCATGAGTCTCTATCTTCAAACATAAGGCCTTTTGAACAAGAACCTCATGAAGAAGGTGTAAAAAACATCTCAATAACTAAGAGATAAGAGTGAGGCACCCTAATAATTAACGAAGAAAGATAAGTAGCTAGTAGAGAAGTTTTAAATAGAGTTAAAGATTGAAGATCGTCAAAGATATTCTTTTCTAATTTTTTCCTCTAAATAAAGAGTAGAGATGAGAAAAGACCTACGTCATCAAGTAAATTCTAAGTGGGAGATGAGAAAAAACTAATAATTATACAAGAGAAGGGGTGAATTGTATAATTCAAATATTCAATGAAAATAATGACAATCACAAAAATTCAATCCACAAATAACACAGATTTATATATGAAACTTAAATCGGGAAAAACCTTTACCTAGTTGTTTCCCAACTAAAATTTTCCTCTTACTCTCCAAGTAAAAAATCCACTAAACTTCACTACTTCAACCGAAGGTAGTGAGCTTCTATCACATAAATTCCTTCTTGTACAACCCACAATAAGTTATTTGTTCTTCACTTACCAGAAGAATAGGAAGCCAACAACCTTAGCACCCAAACTACAAGTAGAAATATAGCAAAATTGATACAAGTTCTATTGAACAAATATACAAGTGTTTAATCAAGTGTAATAGGACTCAAATATTCTTTTTAATTCCCTTTGATAATAAATATATCTTGGCGCAAGCAAACGGAATTTTGTACAATTGATATGCTTGATGAACGAAATTTGAGAAAATATATTCTCTTGCAACTTCCTTTTAATAGAAAATAAATTTTGTGCTTAGGAAGTGTATTTAGAAATATGTTTAGAATCAAGATATGTTCAAAGATGTAAACATGAGATTCTAATAGAGAGGAACTTGTTTGATCAAAATGCTTCAAAAGATAGCAGAATGGATATATGAAGCAATATCAAGTAACCAAAATACTCCCTTGTACTTCCCTTTCAAGTATAACAAGTTGGCATGAAGGAAGTAGAGAAGGAGATCATCTTCTTAGATCACAAAGTTGGCACAATCAAGGCAAGAAGAAACTTGAAGTCTTTTCGAGAAGCACTATGTTGGCATGGAGTATGCTTCTTGAAGGCAGAAATGTTGGCATGTGGAGACTTGATTGAAAATAACTTCTCAAGAATGTATTTTGCAAGCAGAAAGTAGGAGAAAGTAGTATATAAATGTGTTTTTGTTGTTGTGTAAAAGAAAGAACCCATGTAAGGTATTTATAGAAAAAAAATGGAAGTTATGATCATATGAAAGGGTGTGAATCTAATAGATGTTAACCAATCTAGCCATTTACATATGTAGAAATTCGAATATAAGTGCTAGAAGCCTGATTAATCGATTAGTTGATCAACTAATAAACTCTAAATTGTTCTTTAAAAAGTCGCAGAAAATTAACCAACAAAATTAATCGATTAGTTAATAGATTAATTATGCAGCCGACAGAATCTTAAAAGTGGTTATTTGGGTAATTTTTTTTTTGTGAAAGGGTGCAAACACACCTGTAACCACCCTTCTATGAAAGGGTGCTTTATTTGAAACATGTAACCACCCTTCTAGAAAGTGTAACCACCCAATCTAGAAGAATAATTTATATTTTATGATATAATTAAAAAGTATTTTACACATTTTTTAGTAATTAAAATATCTTAAGGCTTATAGTTACCATTTTATTTTATAAAATATTTTAGAGTATTTTACACACATGGGATTTGTGACAAATATTTTAAAGTTTATTTATTTATTTTATGCACATGTCGAACATTAGAAATATAGTACTTAGGCACTTAATTAAACTAATTTGTGCTTGTGAGTAAGTGTAATTGGCTTTTAACAAAAATTCTGAGTAATAAAACAACAAATTAAATGTGGAAGAGACTTGGAATCTTCAAGTTAGATCTCCTCTTTATTGCAATCAACATTGTCTTCATTATCATGGGAGCTTCCTTTCATCATAATTTAGATCTTCCATACTATTGGATGAATATTTGATTCTACAAACAACTTTATAGTAAAATATAATTATGCATAAAACATCAAAATTGTAACGAGCGCGTGCCCCAGACGTCTTTTAAGACGTCTGGGAGGTGGCCCAGACGTCTGTCAAGACGTCTGGGATCACATCCAGACGTCTGTCAAGACGTCTGGGATCACATCCAGACGTCTGACCAGACGTCCGGGATAGTTTACAGACGTCTGGCGAACAGTTATGCTCGCACGGGATATTCGTCTACACGCCTGTGCGCGCAGACCTGCGATCCTGCCTCTTTCTCTGCGGCTGCAGGCGACTGCGACCGCCTTCTCTCTCCTCTCCGCGCGGCGTTAAAAGGGGGGGCGCGCCTCCCCTCCCGTCTCCACCATCTTCCTCCTTCTCCTGCCTGTGCGCGAGAGCGAGCGGACGCGAGGGCGCAGCGGCAGCCGCAGTAGGCGCGGAGGAGCTGCGGCATGCGAGGGCGGGGCTCTGCCGTGAGGGCGAGCTCGCCGGGAGCGGCTTGGCCGGCCGGCGGGGGGCGCAGAGCGTCGCGGAGAGGGACCTGCTGCGGGCGGAGCAGCAGACGCACGAGGTGCGACGCTGGCGGCGTCGCGAGCGGAGGCCGAGCAAGGTTCTGATTCTGGAAAAATTTCCAGAATCAGACGTCTGGATTGATATCCAGACGGCAAGGTCGACGTCTGTGAGATCATACAGACGTCTGAAAGGTGAGTTTCCGCTTTCTTCTACTTTTTGTCGACTGACCGTACTGAGGGAGGAGGGTTGGCTGTGCGCAGGTCCTCTGATTCGTCATCTTTGCGAATCAGACGTCTGAAATTTGTACCAGACGGCGGGAGTGACCTCCAGACGTCCGGAGTGACCATCGGACGTCTTGGATCTAGGCAGACGTCCCCACAGACTTCTGGACGTCCGGGGAACCAAGCCGAACAGGTAATTCTCTGATCCACCGTTTAAGACGTCTGGAAGGAGTTCCAGACGTCTGATTTTGCACAGTATTGTCTTTCTCGACCCGTTTAGGGCCCGTTTGGGCTCCGTTTTCCGCGATTCGAGTTGCGTTCGTTTCAGAATTTATTCCTCTACCCGCCTACAGTAGCTATACACTGTTGTGAGACACTCCTTGTGTTTGATCATTGTGATAGGACCCCGTTCGGTTGCAGTCTTGAGAGTCGCGGAGGCGCGCGGGATTCCCGATCACGCCCCCATTACTCCCGTTGTACCTGGTAGAGTGGCTTTAAGTATTAATAAAATCTGTTAAAGTATGGAACCATAACTAGAACCTAGGGCATTGCATGAATCCTAGGAATGAGAAATATATGGAATGATAGCTCCTAGGTGTGGCATGAATCCTAGGGCCGGAAAACTAGATTGTATGATAGATCCTAGGATATGGCATGAATCCTAGGATGGAAAAACTAGTGGAATGAATATTACTGCAGTCTTGGGAAAATGGAAAGGAATATATAAAGCTGCCTGTGAATTTAATTAACTGCCTGTTATGAACAAAGAAACATGTTTGAGATCATGGAATTTGAGAACGTGAATCTGGAAAGTGAAACATATGATGTTCTGAGATAAAGAGCTGGAACCCTACGGGGAATTAGGAGTGGAACTCCTGGAAAGGAAAAAGGAATGGAACTGAGATGTAGTTTGTACTGTCTCTTGGGTACGCAGTACCAAGGGAAGTACCTGTACCTGTTTAGTGCAGAGTGGGGCCAGCCGCCCCAGGGACCCGGGGTTAGGATTGGTCGCTCTGTACCGACTTGTTGGCCCTCGTGTACGTAGTACCGAGGAGAGCTAGTAGTGTTAGGAGAGTACTAGCTACCCCACGGGCCCCGGGGTTCTGCTAGCCTCCTTCACCGACTTGTTAGGCCCACTAGGGCAAACCAGGGTAGTCAGGCGAGGGTGCGCGGACTGTGGAGGGGCAAGGCCCCGGTTTAGTTACTGTGGAGGGGTTGGACCCCTGTTACTGGGAGGGCTCTGCCCTGGTTCCGTGCTGTGCTTTGGGCGCACCCGTTAACGGAAACGACTGACCGCGTGCCAGTGCGGGCTAGCTACCTGTGCGTTTATCGCGCGTGCCGTAGTCACTGTTACGTCTGTCAGTGACCTTGGGGTGGTTGACTGAGGGTAGGATCACCACGGGGGACTCTCCCGGCCAGGAGAGCACCACGTGCTACTTCTACCTTTGGAAAAGACTGCAATCAAAATCGTCCCACGAGGACATTCGAGATCAAGTAAAGGATCTGAGAAGTAAATGAAATAGTGAGAAAAAAATTGAAAGATGTAAATAAAGGAAGTAATAGAACATAACAGCTACTGTACACTCTACTGTTGCCTTTAGTTAGTTTGCCACTCTACTCAGCATTTTGCTGACGTGTTACACTCGTTACCTTTTTCAGGACCAGGTGTTGAGCAGCCAGGGTCGGCGGCTGCAGAGGACGCTGGGCCGAGTAGGGTCCAGTAGAGTTACCACAGCTTTGTACCCCTTTTTGTTTCTGTTCTAGTGAGTAGTTTCTGTTTCCGCTGTACCTTCTTTACCTGCAGTTTTGTTATATGATAAATGTTGTTTTACTGTTGTGGTGGTGCCTACTGTAGTAGTTTCTTTCCTTACTGCTGTACTTTCTTACTGTTAGTTATATTCATGCTGAATGTGGTTTATTTTACTGTCTTTTGGTTACTTCCTCGTTGGACGACTGAGTCTTGGGATTAGTCGAGTCGGTCCGGTTCTCGTGTCTCGTAGGGACTCGGGAATCGGGTCGTTACAAGATGGTATCAGAGCAAGGTCGTCCCGAGAAGTGAATCAACTGACTGGAAAATAACCAATTCACATGTTTATAGCTAGAGTAGCCACCACAACATATCTCTTGACATGAGCTCTTAGAAGTGTTGTTAGGTACCGTCTGTTTTGACGTTTCCGTTTTGTTTCACCTCTCCTTGCAGGAGATGCCTCGTCGTGGGACTGGCGAGACTGGCCGCGGGCGCGGCCGAGGGCGAGGTCGGCGAGGTGGACGTGCTGTCGTTGACGTCTCGGTGGACCAGCCACCACTACCTGGCATCCAGGCCCAGGACCTCGCCAGACTGATACGGGATATTGTACGAGAGGAGCTCCACCCACCGCCCCGAGCACCTCCTCCTGGGGTTGCAGAGGGGGAGTCCTCTGTGGGACCACGCGACGGACGCGGCGCTGGACACGAGGGAGGGGATGGGCCCCTGCCGCCCCCACCTTCCTCCGACACTTCTGTACACGAGGCACCTTCGCCTGGAGGTGCACCAGCACCTCCCCTACAGCACCACTTCAAGCTTTTCGGACAGTTCCGGAAGCTGAAGCCCCCCTCCTTCAAGGGGGATGAGGACCCGACCGAGGCAGAGGACTGGCTTGAGCAGCTGGAGAAGATCTTCGACACCCTTCGCCCCCCGGTGGAGTGCTGCGTGGCCTTTGCCACGTACCAGCTGGAGAGTGCGGCACACCGGTGGTGGAGGGCGGTCCGGGGACAGGAGAGGGACGAGCCGACGTGGGACCAGTTCGTCACCCTCTTCTGCGAGCAGTACTTTCCCCAGACGTGGCAGGACCAGAGGAGGCGGGAGTTCCACACTCTCCGCCAAGGGACGATGACCGTGAGCGCGTACCGCACGCGTTTCTTGGAGCTGTCCCACTTTGCAGCGACAGCGGTAGCCACTGAGGAGGAGCGCCTTTGGAGGTTCACCGAGGGGCTCCGGCCTGCGATCCGGGGGTATGTCAAACCCCTGAAGCTGCCGACGTTTTCGAGGGTGGTAGAGGCAGCTATGACTTACGAGGAGACCAACCCGTCCGCGCGAGAGACCGACGGCGGGCGGAAGAGGCCCTTTCAGCCAGACTTCTCACAGGGCCGGCGAGAACGGAGACACGTGGCATCCGCAGGAGAGCCGTCACGTTGTGCAGGGCCATCAGTGGCCTTTGGGGGCCCTCGACAGGGGCCAGTCGCCAGCACCGGACCCCCGCCTAGCCGACAGCAGGGACTCACTGAGGGCGGGAGTCGGGTTCCCCTCTGCTACCAGTGTGGCCAGCCGGGCCACGTCAGGAGGGACTGCCCATCTAGGGCAGGAGGTCAGCAGATACTTCCCGCGCAGAGCACTGGAGGGCGCGCAGGAGGCCGCAGTTTCCAGGCGCGAGGAGGAGGACCGCAGTCGCGAGGAGGGTACCGGCCAGCACCTACCCGTCCGACGCAGAGTGTGGCTGCTTCGTCCGCACCTAGAGCTGAGGGGCGTATCAACGCCCTAACACACAGGGACGCCAGAGCTTCGGGATCCGTGGTAGCAGGTATGGTTTCAGTTTCTGGCAGACTCATTTACACGCTTTTCGATTCCGACGCTACGCACTCGTTTGTCGCAGCCAGTTTCGCAGTTAGTTTGGACCAGGATTATACATTGTTAGAGAATCCGTTCGTAATCAGAGGTCCGAGTGGTCAGCTGTTTGTAGCTGAGGAGGTGTACACGGGTTGCGGGGTCAGCATCGGGGGACACAGCCTGCCAGCTGACCTGATTATGATACAGATGGAGGACTTTGGAGTGATTCTGGGGATGGATTGGCTGTCCGCTTACCACGCCTTGGTAGACTGCTTTGAGAGGAAGATTGTCTTCTCCATTCCGGAGTTGCCTTCCTTCGAGTTTCACGGGCAGCCAGTGGATGGAGGTTTCAGGTGCATTTCGGCACTTCGGGCGGCGAGACTTTTGAGCCAGGGGTGTGAGGGCTTCTTAGCTTGTGTGGTGGCAGAGCACAGCCCCGTGGCAGACTTCCAGAGCATCCCGGTGGTCAGAGAGTACCCCGACGTGTTTCCAGACGAGTTACCAGGACTACCGCCCGAGCGTGAGATCGAGTTTGAGATCTCACTAGTACCAGGGACAAGCCCCATCTCCACCGCGCCATACAGGATGGCACCGCTTGAGCTGCGAGAGCTCAAGTCTCAGTTGCAGGACCTTTTGGAGAAGGGTTTCGTGAGGCCCAGTGCGTCTCCTTGGGGAGCCCCGGTACTGTTTGTGAAGAAGAAGGATGGGACCCTACGCCTTTGTGTGGACTACCGACAGCTGAATAGGGTCACCATCAAGAACAGATATCCGCTGCCGAGGATTGACGATTTGTTTGACCAGTTGCGGGGCGCCACGGTGTTTTCCAAGATCGACTTGAGGTCTGGATACCACCAGTTGAGGATCAGGGAGACCGACGTCTCCAAGACAGCTTTCCGCACCCGCTACGGACACTACGAGTTTTTGGTCATGCCGTTTGGGCTGACCAATGCCCCCGCTGCTTTCATGGACCTGATGAACCGGGTGTTCAGACCGTACTTGGACCAGTTTGTGGTGGTTTTCATAGATGATGTACTCATCTATTCTAGAGATCGGACGCAGCACGGACAGCACTTGCGGATCGTTCTGGACACTCTGAGACGACGCAGGTTGTACGCCAAATACAGCAAGTGCGAGTTCTGGTTGAGGGAGGTGACCTTTTTGGGTCATGTGATCTCTGGAGACGGCCTGGCGGTGGATCCCGCCAAGGTCGAGGCAGTGCTCAGGTGGGAGAGACCGCGTTCAGTCACTGAGATTCGCAGTTTCCTGGGACTGGCAGGTTACTACAGACGATTCATCAGAGGGTTTTCGCAGATTGCACGTCCTATGACACAGTTGACTCGGAAGGAGGTGCCTTTCGCTTGGACAGACGCCTGTGAGGCGTGTTTTCTGGAGCTGAAGGAGAGGTTGATCTCGGCTCCCGTGCTCACCATCCCTGACAGTAGTGGCGGGTTCGTTGTGTACACGGACGCTTCCTTGCAGGGGTTAGGAGGTGTGCTCATGCAGAGGGGTCACGTGGTCGCTTACGCTTCGCGGCAACTGAAGCCCCATGAGCATACCTACCCTACCCACGATCTAGAGTTGGCAGCTGTTGTCTTCGCGCTGAAGACATGGAGGCACTACTTGTACGGTGAGACCTTCGAGATTTTTACAGATCACAAGAGCCTCAGATATCTTTTTGACCAGAAGGAGCTCAACATGAGACAGAGACGTTGGTTGGAGCTCCTGAAGGACTACGACTGCAGCATCTCCTACCACCCGGGAAAGGCCAATGTGGTGGCTGACGCCTTGAGCCGTAAGGCGCCCGCACGCTTGGCCAGTCTACAGTTACAGAGTTGGAGCCTTTTGGAGGAGGTGGGCAGTTGGCGACCTCTAGAGTTACGAGGGTACTGTGGGGCAGTGACGGTGACACGGCAGACCAGACCAGAGTTGATAGACCGCATCATAACGGGACAGATGGCCGATCCGTACTTGCAGTCTTTGCGCGACAGAGTACTGTCCGGGGACCCAGGGGACTTCTCTTTCACAGACCAGGTGTTACGCTTGAGGGGACGGCTGTGCGTCCCCAGAGACGAGCTGTTGAGAGAGCTCCTGACTGAGGCACACGGTTCCAGATTCACCATACATCCCGGAAACACGAAAATGTACCATGACTTGAGACGCGAATTCTGGTAGAGAGGGATGAAGCGGGATGTGGGTGAGTTCGTGCAGCAGTGCTTAGTGTGCCAGCAGGTGAAAGCCGAGCATCAGAGGCCTGCAGGGCCGCTTCAGCCGCTTCCAGTACCAGAGTGGAAGCGGGAGAGCATCACCATGGACTTGGTGGTGGGCTTACCTGTTACCCAGCGAGGACACGACGCAGTCTGGGTAATAGTGGATAGATTGACGAAGACGGCACGATTCTTGCCGATCCGAGTCACTTTGGGACCAGCACAGTTGGCAGAGAGGTATATCCGTGATGTGGTGCGACTACACGGAGTTCCGCGGGAGATCGTATCCGACCGAGATACCCGCTTTACGTCCCAGTTTTGGGCTGAGTTTCAGCAGGCTTTGGGGACGAGGTTGAGGTTTAGCACGGCTTACCACCCCCAGACGGACGGACAGTCAGAATGCACGATACAGACACTTGAGGACCTTTTGCGTGCCTGTGTACTAGACTGGAGGGGCTCTTGGGAGGAGCACCTGCCCCTGGCGGAGTTTGCATACAACAACAGTTATCACTCGAGCATCGGCATGGCTCCCTACGAGGCTCTGTACGGACGGAAGTGCACGGCACCCTTGAGTTGGGTTGAGGTGGGGACCAAGTGGGAGGTTGGCCCCAGGTTGATCCGGCAGAGTCAGGAGGTAGTTGAGCAGATCCATAGACGACTCCGCACTGTCAGGAGCAGACAGAAGAGCTACGCAGATCGCAGACGCAGAGAGGTGCAGTTCGAGGTTGGGGACCACGTCTTTCTTCGTGTTTCGCCCATGAAGGGCTTACAGCGGTTTGGGGTGAGAGGGAAGCTCGCGTCGAGGTTCGTAGGGCCCTTTGAGGTCCTGGAGTGGGTTGGACCCGTTGCTTACAGACTTGCCCTTCCCCCGCAGCTTTCTGGTGTGCACGACGTGTTCCACGTGTCCAACCTCAGGAAGTACGTAGCCGATCCCAACCACGTACTGAGTCACGAGAGCGTCGAGGTGAGCGACGACCTGACCTACCCCGAGCGGCCAGTGCAGATCCTAGACCGAGCCGTCCGCAGGTTGAGACGAAAGCAAGTACCCCTGGTAAAGGTTTTGTGGAGGAGCCAGCGGTACGAGGAGGCTACCTGGGAGCCTGAGGCGGCAATGCGGGAGCGGTACCCGGAGCTTTTCGCGGGTACGTCTTTTCGGACCGGCTTCGGTCCTCTTTGAGTTTGTTATGGTTATTTGGACATCTTTTTCCCGCACCCTAGTTGGCGCAAGTTTCGGGGACGAAACTTCCTTTGAGTTTGTTATATTGTAACGAGCGCGTGCCCCAGACGTCTTTTAAGACGTCTGGGAGGTGGCCCAGACGTCTGTCAAGACGTCTGGGATCACATCCAGACGTCTGACCAGACGTCCGGGATAGTTTACAGACGTCTGGCGAACAGTTATGCTCGCACGGGATATTCGTCTGCGCGCCTGTGCGCGTAGACCTGCGATCCTGCCTCTTTCTCTGCGGCTGCAGGCGACTGCGACCGCCTTCTCTCTCCTCTCCGCGCGGCGTTAAAAGGGGGGGGCGCGCCTCCCCTCCCGTCTCCACCATCTTCCTCCTTCTCCTGCCTGTGCGCGAGAGCGAGCGGACGCGAGGGCGCAGCGGCAGCGGCAGCCGCAGTAGGCGCGGAGGAGCTGCGGCGTGCGAGGGCGGGGCTCTGCCGTGAGGGCGAGCTCGCCGGGAGCGGCTTGGCCGGCCGGCGGGGGGCGCAGAGCGTCGCGGAGAGGGACCTGCTGCGGGCGGAGCAGCGGACGCGCGAGGTGCGACGCGGGCGGCGTCGCGAGCGGAGGCCGAGCAAGGTTCTGATTCTGGAAAAATTTCCAGAATCAGACGTCTGGATTGATATCCAGACGGCAAGGTCGACGTCTGTGAGATCATACAGACGTCTGAAAGGTGAGTTTCCGCTTTCTTCTACTTTTTGTCGACTGACCGTACTGAGGGAGGAGGGTTGGCTGTGCGCAGGTCCTCTGATTCGTCATCTTTGCGAATCAGACTTCTGGAATTTGTACCAGACGGCGGGAGTGACCTCCAGACGTCCGGAGTGACCATCGGACGTCTTGGATCTAGGCAGACGTCCCCACAGACTTCTGGACGTCCGGGGAACCAAGCCGAACAGGTAATTCTCTGATCCACCGTTTAAGACGTCTGGAAGGAGTTCCAGACGTCTGATTTTGCACAGTATTGTCTTTCTCGACCCGTTTAGGGCCCGTTTGGGCTCCGTTTTCCGCGATTCGAGTTGCGTTCGTTTCAGAATTTATTCCTCTACCCGCCTACAGTAGCTATACACTGTTTTGAGACACTCCTTGTGTTTGATCATTGTGATAGGACCCCGTTCGGTTGCAGTCTTGAGAGTCGCGGAGGCGCGCGGGATTCCCGATCACGCCCCCATTACTCCCGTTGTACCTGGTAGAGTGGCTTTAAGTATTAATAAAATCTGTTAAAGTATGGAACCATAACTAGAACCTAGGGCATTGCATGAATCCTAGGAATGAGAAATATATGGAATGATAGCTCCTAGGTGTGGCATGAATCCTAGGGCCGGAAAACTAGATTGTATGATAGATCCTAGGATATGGCATGAATCCTAGGATGGAAAAACTAGTGGAATGAATATTACTGCAGTCTTGGAAAAATGGAAAGGAATATATAAAGCTGCCTGTGAATTTAATTAACTGCCTGTTATGAACAAAGAAACATGTTTGAGATCATGGAATTTGAGAACGTGAATCTGGAAAGTGAAACATATGATGTTCTGAGATAAAGAGCTGGAACCCTACGGGGAATTAGGAGTGGAACTCCTGGAAAGGAAAAAGGAATGGAACTGAGATGTAGTTTGTACTGTCTCTTGGGTACGCAGTACCAAGGGAAGTACCTGTACCTGTTTAGTGCAGAGTGGGGCCAGCCGCCCCAGGGACCCGGGGTTAGGATTGGCCGCTCTGTACCGACTTGTTGGCCCTCGTGTACGTAGTACCGAGGAGAGCTAGTAGTGTTAGGAGAGTACTAGCTACCCCACGGGCCCCGGGGTTCTGCTAGCCTCCTTCACCGACTTGTTAGGCCCACTAGGGCAAACCAGGGTAGTCAGGCGAGGGTGCGCGGACTGTGGAGGGGCAAGGCCCCAGTTTGGTTACTGTGGAGGGGTTGGACCCCTGTTACTGGGAGGGCTCTGCCCTGGTTCCGTGCTGTGCTTTGGGCGCACCCGTTAACGAAAACGACTGACCGCGTGCCAGTGCGGGCTAGCTACCTGTGCGTTTATCGCGCGTGCCGTAGTCACCGTTACGTCTGTCAGTGACCTTGGGGTGGTTGACTGAGGGTAGGATCACCACGGGGGACTCTCCCGGCCAGGAGAGCACCACGTGCTACTTCTACCTTTGGAAAAGACTGCAATCAAGATCGTCCCACGAGGACATTCGAGATCAAGTAAAGGATCTGAGAAGTAAATGAAATAGTGAGAAAAAAATTGAAAGATGTAAATAAAGGAAGTAATAGAACATAACAGCTACTGTACACTCTACTGTTGCCTTTAGTTAGTTTGCCACTCTACTCAGCGTTTTGCTGACGTGTTACACTCGTTACCTTTTTCAGGACCAGGTGTTGAGCAGCCAGGGTCGGCGGCTGCAGAGGACGCTGGGCCGAGTAGGGTCCAGTAGAGTTACCACAGCTTTGTACCCCTTTTTGTTTCTGTTCTAGTGAGTAGTTTCTGTTTCCGCTGTACCTTCTTTACCTGCAGTTTTGTTATATGATAAATGTTGTTTTACTGTTGTGGTGGTGCCTACTGTAGTAGTTTCTTTCCTTACTGCTGTACTTTCTTACTGTTAGTTATATTCATGCTGAATGTGGTTTATTTTACTGTCTTTTGGTTACTTCCTCGTTGGACGACTGGGTCTTGGGATTAGTCGAGTCGGTCCGGTTCTCGTGTCTCGTAGGGACTCGGGAATCGGGTCGTTACAAAAATAAATATAATTAGTACCAAAATACTAACAAAAACATCTCCAGTAATAGTACCTTTGTGTGGAAACCTAAAAAAGCATGGGTTTCTCCTATAAGAGAATCAAAGAGTGGTCCTCTCCCATTTGGAGACCTATAAAAGAGTTGGCCTCTCTCACATGAGGATCTTTAAGAATGAATCTTCTAATATATATATATATATAGAGAGAGAGAGAGGAAGATCTCAAAGAGAATGGGTCTCTTCCATTCGAAAATCTCAAGAATAGTAGATCTTTCTCATATGGAGACTCAAAGAGTAGGAGTCTCTTGAAGTAAGATTAGTTGTGGGAAATCACCCTATAACTTTCATATTTACCTCCCTTATCTTCTTGGGTTGTTCCTTATTATTTTCATATTTACCTCCTTTATATCTGGTGTCCACATTGAGAACAATTACTCAAGTATGCAAATTCATTTCTAAATAGACTATAGTCATTCGGACATGCATCGATCTTCTGACAATCCAAATCAAACCTGCGGATATGTTTGTTTACCTCGTACCATGAACCCAGAAAACTAATGAGATTATTCAACAGCTCAGTAATGAACTGAAATATTTCAAACGTTAATTTAATAGTCGTTCTACAAATAACCTTAACCTGAAACATTCCCAACAAAAATGACAACCTAAACATGCTCGTAACTTCAAGAGCAATAGGATCATCAGTAGCCTTAACAATATCATAAAGTTGATCACAACATCTTAATGGATCTTCCTCATCTGCATTTACACCATCTCCTACTCTCATCTCGTTTGGCATTTCTTCAATTTCTTCACTTGCACTATCAGCAATCTATTCTTCAATAGCCATTTCATCGAATCCTCCGTAAAATCTTCTCCATGAGCCACTAACATGGTCGACATCATCAATCACACTAAAACACTATTGTCGAGTTTTTATCCCCCGCAACGACGCCAAAAATATGGTCAACGAAAACCGTCTGCATGTTACAAATGTGATTTAATTATGTCATTGTTGTATTATAGTGTTACAATGCAAACAGATGCTGTATCATTTCATTTATTTACATAATTTTTACTAGTTTATTCCACATCGTTCACTGAAAAGTAATTATTGATGTACATCACTCTTTATGCTTCAAAAATGCTCTTTTATTCCAAAAATATTAGTTACATATACAAAATAAATCAATGAATAAGAGGATGAATGAATTAATTAATTATGTACAAAAAAATCAATTAATGCTCACTACAATGTCTTAGATATATTTACAACTAAACAGACATAAAAAACTAAGTAAAACTACTTTATGTTAGTTATATACAATTATCCTAAATAATACCTAAGTATATGTACAAAAATAGCTATTAATCTATATTAAACTAAGTTATACTAACCTATACTAACATATTATATAATCTATAGTGATAGATATAAATGTCACTAAAGCATTAAAAATATATACACATAAAAAGCTCAAAGAGTATATGTATTTACTCTATTTATACTTATATATAAATATTACATACATATATACATATACTTATATCTTTTATTTATATACATTATGTATTTATATTACATATGTAAATTATATAGTTATATACTACATATGTATATACATATACATACACAACACAACCTACTCTCTCACTCACGCACACACTTAACTTATATATTCTAACACTCACAACACAAACAGCACATAGACACTCAACACTTAGTCAAATTTCGACTCTCACTCAATTTCCACACTTAGCCGTTTCAGCCAAAAGGTCTCTCACACTCATCCCTCACTTAACAAAAATTTTGATTTTTTTATGAGTGAATCAAATTTTTCATGGGATACACAGCACCCTTGCAAGTTGAACCAGACCATTACAAGATCCGATTCTAGTTTTAATTTAGTGTTTTCTAGAGCATTCTCTCAGCCCAGGTTCGACTCGATTGAATCGGACCAGATCGCCAAATCGAGCCCCTAGCCCACTAAATACTCAATAATATGCTCATATATGCTCAGAGAGGGAATAAGGGGGTAATGGTTGTGCCCGACACATGACATTTGAAGGGGCTGACAACGAAAATCAATTTATACCGCTAACGGCACTCATTACCACACAATGTGGCGCTAAATGGGCAGAAGAATAGGTGCTGTTCATTTGCTAAGATTTGGGTCTCGATTTGAGAGCCTAATATTAATCCAAATTTCAAATAAATTATATATTTGAGAAGCCCCTACAGAGAACTACTTAATTATGTAATTAATTTAGAATAATAACTTATTTAATTATATATAAAAATTGCTTAAATTTATTGATTTATACACATTAAATTAGAGGTTAATTACTTAATTAATGTACAAATTAATGAATTGATAAGTCAATTGACCTTGTAATTAGTTAATTAACATAATAAGGTATTTATTTTATATTTTTAATTTATTTTAGAACACATATTTTAATTTATACGCATTTATTTACACGCTTTTACTAGATATACATATATTTAGTTATAAATATTATTATCCAATAAAAATATATTATAAGTAGACTGAAAATATTTAAAATTAATATATATAAGTGTACAGCCATAAGTTAATTTACTAATTTACTTTATTTTAACTTAATAACTTAGATAATTAACTTAATAACTTAATTACCTATAATAAATACATAAATAAATAAATATACATGTATCGTAGAGTATATAATAATTACTCAAATACGTATGTACAATAAAAAATATGATTGTACATGTTTACTTATTTATTTATAATTACCCTAGTATATGTACATATAATTTACTAAAAATAAATAGATAATTATATAGTTAATATATGTACAGTATAACTTAATATAAATACTTAAAAAATTATAATACATGTATACATTAGTTATGTCCAATGTAGATATATAAGTTATTATTTACATTAGGCTTAGCTTAAGTTATATTTACAAGTATAAATAATATATACATTGTATTTTTATGTATTTTTAGGTATTTTTGAGTTTTTATGGTATTTGTATATTCTATAGAGATAAGAGGAGATAGATAAGGTGAGATGATGGAAGAACTCTTTTTTTATGTTTTTGAGTTTAAATTCTTTTATTAAGTTTCAAAGTAGATCAAACCGTCGACTAGTATGTTCTACCAAGTCAGGGTTTAAAATACTTTGCAACTTTGTAAACACTTAAACAAATATCTAATCTTATTCAAGACAGGTTTATTTCAATTTTTTTATTATTTTTATAATTTTTATTCATTATTTCAATCTCACACAAAAGAGACCTAAATGGAATTTGAAACTAAGAACCTAAGGCCTCTATAAGTGTTTTAAAAGTTGAACAAACATCAAGTTTAAACACACATACATTCAACAAAATACAAGGAAGATTTATAATCATTTAAACAAGATTTTCAACTCAATTTTCATTCAAATTTCAAATTGGACTAATAAAACATTTAATAGTAGCATGGAATTATCAGCCATTCAAGTCAAATTAAATCCCAAACTTATACATGATTGATTATAAAAAATGTTCTAACAATACACACATATTCAACTCAATCATTCCTCAAAAACCAATTCAAATCATCTTCAATCCAAGCCAAACAGTGGCTGCAGTTGCTGCTGTCTAGCAACTTCTGCTAAGATCATTAGCAGTTGTTCATGCTGCTACAATTCTACTACAACAGCCTAGTCTCGTAGCTCAGATTAAATGTCGAATGCCTATATCAAGCCTGATCTAAGGTCTCAAGTAATTCTGTAAGTCCGTAAAACCTAGATCTAGGCGTCCTTAAGCTCAGAGAAAACTCGGATCACAAACTCCTCTGAAATCAGAGTTCAATCCCACTGAATGTAGCTGCTATGAATCCTTTAATGTACTAATATGGGAGAATTGAACCAAAAAACACATATTCAAACAATTGTTTAAGACTTGCTCATGCTCCAAACTCATTTCAAAATCAAATCCGAACATTAAAATCTTCATCAAATGCCCTTTGAATCTAGATCTCATCTCCAATCAGGGTTATAAAATTACATCCCAGTTCTAAGATGGGTGATTGAATCTCATGAAAAAATCATCTCAAAAACTCTCCTAATCATCTTGAAAATCAAGGAAATTCAAATATATCTCCCAAGAAACATTGAAATCTTGATGCAATTTCCATCTTACACCATAGACAGTGTAAGATGTAAATTCTTCTCAAGGTTTCAAAACATGAAAGCTTAAACTCCCATTCATTGCAAATCATTTAGGAAAAATCTTCAACATGTCCAAATCAAAATCAGAGCTCATAAAACACAAGAATCGCCAATCTAATGTTCCTCTTATGCCATAGTCAACATGAAGAGAGAAAATCAAATTAGGTTGTACCAACACTCACAAATCATTCCAAAGCTCTGATCAATATTGAATCAAAACCACATCTGAGAAAATCGACAATTCAGCTCATTCAAAATCAGAATAGGATCATTGCGAATTTGCGGAATGGATGAGATGACCCTTAAATGAAAATGGCACATGTAACAAATCCGTTAATGGCCTAGATGGATGGGTGAATGGTGATTCAAATGCGAGGGAAATCAGAAGGCGATCGTGAGGTGTAGGAGAGAGATCAAGTGAACATGATGAAAGGGTAATTTCAACTCCTCTAATCTGAAATGATCAAAGGAGGTGGTGAAAACTACCTAATCTAACCTACTCCTAACTAATCAATCCATCAGTGAATTAACTAATTCTACTCCTAGAAAGCAATAGATCTACTCTATGAAAGCATTAAAAATCCTAGCTAAGTGGAAGAATGAGATGCCTGGGCTGTAGCTAGTCACTGCAGCTACGAAGAGGGATGAGGAGATCTCCAGCGAGGAATGGGGTCCCTGGATCCACAGCGGGTTGCTATGACAATGAAATTAGGGAAGAAGAACCGCCCCTATCAGAAACGACCCTGATGAAGGAGGAAGAGAAGAACTGGAGATATGGATGATCACCAACTCAAGGGGGAGAGAGCTGATGGTTGTGTGCGAGCTCAAGGAGTGTGCTTAAGTAGGCACAGGAGTGATCTGGGCTCCACTAAGGTGGGATTAGGCATTTAGGGCGTAGACGGTGGGATGAGTTAGATAGGAGAGACGGAAGCTCTAAACCAATTCTCCATCATCAAATGGGATCTGGAGGAGGCTACAGTGCTACGCGCAAAGGCGCGTGAAGAATGGAGATGGATCCATCGTTGATCTCAAGGAGTAGAGAACGGATGGCTCAGAAGAGTCGTGTTCTTCGTGTGATGGCAATGTGCCTGGCTGGTGAGTCCCAGCCATTTGCACAATTTGGTTGCACATATCTACCATATTTGTGGTATGCTGCCTCTACATAGCAGCATTGGTATTCTACATATCAGCCAATGTCTAAAGAATCATGCTCATTTGATCATCTTTACTAGGCCCAAATTGAATATTCGAATTGGGCGTAGGTTGAGCTGGCTAATATGAGTGCGGATTATGTGGTCAGGGTTGATATTAAGGTTTAGGATTTTGAAGATAAGAGTTCCCTGACCAGGAAAAATCAAGATGATTACGCCATCCAGGATTGTAGGAATTGGAATAGGGGTTGTTTTGGATGGCATGGAGTTCCTCACAGGGTTGAGCAACTCCAGAGTAATCAGAATATTGGGGTTTAGAGGACCCCCAACTAGAATAAGCAGGTTCGGAGTTTCCTCCGAAACCTGAGTTTGAAGAAGATGGATACATACCCATCCTAGTCTGGTGAATATTATGCATAGCCTCCCTCCCTGCGGACAGACGTGCATGCGTGTTTTGCTAAGAAGTGAATTTTTGTAGCTGATGAGTCAGATCATCAAGCTTCTTCTCTATCATAGAGACCTTATCCAATCGACTAGCCACAATCTCCATGTCGATGGAGGTGGATAAGTCTTGTGCCTCATGTGTCCCGCGTGTGTTCGTCGATCCACGGGTAGTCATCCTATCATACCCATGGATGCATTATTTATGGAATTCTCAAATATATTTTCGAGAATTTCCCAAACGGTGTCCTCAAGTTTCCCATAAAGTTGCCTCCACAGGCTGCATCGACGAAAAGTCGAATATCTTCACTAAGACCCCCGTAAAAAGATTGGACATGTTCCCATTTAAGAACTCCATGATGCGGGCATTTCTGCACAAGATCGAGAAAGTGATTGATGTGCATACATCTGAATAGCCAAAAATGTCTATTAATGTATGTTCTTAGTATCATATAACCATCATGCGTTGTAAATATTGCATAGCATGTATCATCATGCAATTAGGTCAAATTATACAAATTGTATAGTAATTTCTTCTTTTTGGTAGCTAGGGACAAGGTGACATTCAACCGGGGCCTCGGATTGAAGATCCAACCATATGAATTTAATCAGGGCGACGATCAGAGTTCAACGACTCCAAAATCGCCCTGATCGGACTTCCATAGCATCAGATATAATCTGAGGAAGATCAGAGATCAAGGGTCCAAGAAGGCGTAAATCAGTACATCAAATGACAAATCCGACTACACAAATGGATTCGGATCGACGATCGTAGCCTAATGGCACAAAAATCGATCCAATCCGACATCCATGGCACCATCTACAAGACACAAAAGATGGATGGCCAAGATGGCACCATGTGGCACCATCTCAGCCGTCCACACCAGCCAAATGCACCTGCTCTCTCTCCTCAATCGTGCGATCAGATCTAGACCGTTGCATCAAGCCATAGCACAGCAGTCTCGAAGCCACGAGCGATGCGAAGGTCGCACGTTCGAGGCCCTGCAAGTGTCTCAAATCAGCTGAACGAGGGGCGCGGTTGATTTCAGTCATGCAAAGCACATCGGGCAGCGGCAGGAGCACCACGTGGCACGCCCAGATGCAAGGAGTGCCACACATGCGATCAAACATGCCTCTGCACGCACCATCGCACGCGGGCGAGGCATTATGAAGGCGTGACGTGACGCAATCTCAGCCATTGATCGCAAGATCAAATAGCTGAGTTTGTCTGGACGTGCGCGAGCGTTGTTGAGAGCGGGAGAGGAAGAGGTGGCACGTGCGTGCGAGCTAAGGCCACATTCAGGGTCTTTAGTGACGCTTAAATCCGTCACTAAAGGCCCCTACATTAATGTTTCCAACTTGAAATGACCTTTTCGCCCCCAACCTCCACACCTATAAAAAGGCCTATGCCCCCCACATTTCATTCATCCCTTCCTTCACCTCTCTCCCTCTCCAAAGCTCTAAAGAAGCTTGTCCCAAATCCGGGATGCTCCTCTAGAGTTAAAATCAAAGTTTTCTCGCCCCCATTCTGAAAGTGGATCCCACGACAACGACGCCCTGCCTCGCCCCTGGTTCTTCCCGCTTCGTTCTCTGTCTTCCGTCTTTGCCCTCCATCTTCCAGGCGTCGCCCCATTTAGCTCGTCCTCCATGCAGCCGTCGAGGAGGATAACTTTTCACCTCATTTCTCTTTACTGCTTTCTAGAGTATATTTTATCGCTTTCTAGTTGTAATATTCCATACTTTCTAGTTGTAAAAATATTATCCATATTATTAAGTTTTTGTTCTCTCTCTATCTTTCTCTCTCTTATTATTAATATCAAATTCATTGTGATTATCTCGTTTTCTAAACAAAAACAACAAAAAAAATATAATCGCGGATTTCAAATAGACGTAGCCTCCCTATGTTCGACCTTGAATTCTTTTCGAGTTTCGGTAAAATTTATTTGTTGACAGATTTCTTTGCAAATCACACTAGAACGACGGATTTTCAAAACACAACTTCCATTTGCGACGATTTTCATATTCAACATTTTGGCTCCATTGCCGGGGAGGCAACGAATCTCGCTTTTCTTTCCGCATTTCACGCACTTAATTGTTTCCTACCTTGCCTTTATTTATCTTCTATTGTTTTGCAGGTACCTCAACAAGAAATCTTCAAGCGGTAGAAAGGAGTAAAGTGCAATGCAAGACAATTGTGAGTGCTCCCCATTCTCCCCCCTACATAGATTTCATTCCACAACCCTAATTCCAACCCTAATTAACCTACGTGTTCGCATAAACTCTAGGATTAGTTTAGATGCTTTGATTTCCACCCCCACTCATCTCACCCTTGTAAAAAAACAAACAAAAAAATACTTCTTGTGGGACAAATTAACATACACCTACATTCGAGGCACATAACCTAACTTGATTTTTATCTACTCAACCAGGATTCCAACCTGTGGAACCGGTACACACACCCAAATACATAATTGAGTAGAAATCAGATGTAACGAGCGCGTGCCCCAGACGTCTTTTAAGACGTCTGGGAGGTGTGCCAGACGTCTGATCAGACGTCTGGAAACGATCCCAGACGTCTGAAAATCAGTTATTCTGGCACGAGTCTTCGTCTGCGCGCCTCAGCGCGCAGGCCCGCGAATATCTGATATTCTCTGCGGCTGCAGACGCTCTGCCGTGTCTCTCCCTCCTCGCGTGGCCTTAAAAGGGCACGCCTCCCCTCCCGTCTCCACCGTCTCCTCCTTCTCCTTCAGCCAGTGAGTGGAGCGTGAGCGCGAGCGCGAGGGCAGCAGCGGCGGCCGCAGTGAGCGCGGAGGAGGTGCGGCGTGCGAAAGCGGAGCTCTGCCGTGAGGGCGAGCTCGTCGGAGCGGCTTGGCCGGCCGGCGGAGGGCGCAAGGGGCGCGGAGTGACGCGGAGAGGGACCTGCTGCGGTCTGAGCAGCAGACGCGCGAGGTGCGACGTGGGCGGCGTCGCGAGCGGAGGCCGAGTAGCGCCCTGATTCTGGAAAAATTTCCAGAATCAGACGTCTGGGTTGATAGGCAGACGGCGAGGACGACGTCTGGTAGCTCATACAGACGTCTGAAAGGTGTGTATTCCGCTTTCTTCTTCCTTCCTGTCGACTGACCGTACTGAGGGAGGCAGTTGGCTGTGCGCAGGTTCGCTGATTCGCCATCCTTTGCGAATGAGACGTCTGGAAGTTGTACCAGACGGCGGGAGTGACCTCCAGACGTCCGGGGTGACCATCGGACGTCTGGGAGCTAGGACAGACGTCCCCGCAGACTTCTGGACGTCTGGGAAACCACGCTGAACAGGTAATTCTCTGATTCACTGTTTAAGACGTCTGGAAGAAGTTCCAGACGTCTGATTTTGCACAGTATCGTCTTTTTCGACCCGTTTAGGGCCCGTTCGGGTTTCGTTTTCCACGATTCGAGTTGCGATCTTTTCAAAATTAATTCCTCTACCCGTCTACAGTAGCTATACACTGTTTTGAGACACTCCTTGTGTTTGATCCTTGGGATAGGACCTCGTTCAGCTGCAGTCTTGAGAGTCGCGGAGGCACGCGGGATTCCCGATCACGCCTCCATTACTCTCGTTGTACCTGGTAGAGTGGCTTAAGTTTATTATTAAAATCTGTTAAAGTATGGAACCATAAATAGAATCTAGGACATTACATGAATCCTAGGGCTGAAAAACTAGTTGTATGCTAGATCCTAGGATGTGGCATGAACCCTAAGATGGAAAAATTAGTGGAATGTATAATACTGCAGTCTTGGAAAAATGGAAAGGAATATAAAGCTGCCTGTAAATTGAATTAACAGCTGCCTGTTATGAATAAAGAAACATGATTGAGATCATGGATTGTGAGAACGTGAAACTGGAAAGTGAAACATATGATATTCTGAGATAAAGAGCTGGAACCCTACGGGGAATTAGGAGTGGAACTCCTGGAAAGAAAAAGGAATGGAACTGAGATGTAGTTTGTACTGTCTCTTGGGTACGCAGTACCAAGGGAAGTACCTGTACCTGTTTAGTGCAGAGTGGGGCCAGCCACCCCAGGGATACGGGGTTAGGATTGGCCGCTCTGTACCAACTTGTTGGCCCTCGTGTACGTAGTACCGAGGAGAGCTACTAGTGTTAGGAGAGTACTAGCTACCCCACGGGCCCCGGGGTTCTGCTAGCCTCCTTCACCGACTTGTTAGGCCCATTAGGGAAACTAGGGTAGTCAGGCGAGGGTGTGCGGACTGTGGAGGGGAAAGGCCCCGGTTTGGTTACTGTGGAGGGGTTGGACCCCTGTTACTGAGAGGGCTCTGCCCTGGTTCCGTGCTGTGCTTTGGGCGCACCCGTTAACGGAAACGACTGACCGCGTGCCAGTGCGGGCTAGCTACCTGTGCGTTTGTCGCGCGTGCCGTAGTCACCGTTACGTCTATCAGTGACCTTGGGGTGGTTGACTGAGGGTAGGATCACCACGGGGGACTCTCCCGGCCAGGAGAGCACCACGTGCTACTTCTACTTTTGGAAAAGACTGCAATCAAGATCGTTCCCACGAGGACATTCGAGATCAAGTAAAGGATCTGAGAAATAAATGAAATAGTGGGAAAATTGAAAGATGTGATTAAAGGAAGTAATAGAACATAACAGCTACTGTACACTTTACTGTTGCCTTTAGTTAGTTTGCCACTCTACTCAGCGTTTTGCTGACGTGTTACACTCGTTACCTTTTTCAGGACCAGGTGTTGAGCAGCCAGGGTCGGCGGCTACAGGGGACGCTGGGCCGAGTAAGGTCCAGTAGAGTTTACCACAGTCTTTTGTACCTCTTTTGTTTCTGTTCTAATGAGTAGTTTTTGTTTCCGCTGTACTTTCTTTACCTGCAGTTCTTGTTATATGATAAATGTTGTTCTACTGTTGTGGTGGTATCTACTGTAGTAGTTTCTTTCCTTACTGCTGTACTTCCTTACTGTTAGTTATATTCATGCTGAATGTGGTTTATTTTACTGCTCTTTTGGTTGCTTCCTCGTTGGACGACTGGGTCTTGGGATTAGTCGAGTCGGTCCGGTTCTCGTGTCTCGTAGGGACTCGGGAACTGGGTCGTTACAAGATGGTATCAGAGCAAGGTCGTCCCGAAAAGTGAATCAACTGACTGGAAAATAACCAATTCACATGTTTATAGCTAGAGTAGCCACCACAACATATCTCTTGACATGAGCTCTTAGAAGTTTTGTTAGGTACCGTCTGTTTTGACGTTTTCGTTTTGTTTCGCGTCTCCTTGCAGGAGATGCCTCGTCGCGGGACTGGCGAGACTGACCGCGGGCGCGGCCGAGGGAGAGGTCGGCGAGGTGGACGTGCTGTCGTTGACGTCTCGGTGGACCAGCCACCACTCCCTGGCATCCAGGCCCAGGACCTCGCCAGACTGATACGGGATATTGTACGAGAGGAGCTCCACCCACCGCCCCGAGCACCTCCTCCTGGGGTTGCAGAGGAGGAGTCCTGTGTGGGACCACGTGACGGACACGGCGCTGGACGCGAGGGAGGGGATGTGCCCCTGCCGCCCCCACCTTCCTCCAACACTTCTGTACACGAGGCACCTTCGCCTGGAGGTGCACCAGCACCTCCCCTACAGCGCCACTTCGAGCTTTTCGGATAGTTCCGAAAGCTGAAGCCCCCCTCCTTCAAGGGGGATGAGGACTCGACCGAGGCAGAGGACTGGCTTGAGCAGCTGGAGAAGATCTTCGACACCCTTCGCCCCCCGGTGGAGTGCCGCGTGGCCTTTGCCACGTACCAGCTGGAGAGTGCGGCACACCGGTGGTGGAGGGCGGTCCGGGGACAGGAGAGGGACGAGCCGACGTGGGACCAGTTCGTCACCCTCTTCTGCAAGCAGTACTTTCCCCAGACGTGGCAGGACCAGAGGAGGCAGGAGTTCCACACTCTCCGCCAAGGGACGATGACTATGAGCACGTACCGCACGCGTTTCTTGGAGCTGTCCCGCTTTGCAGCGACAGCGGTAGCCACTGAGGAGGAGCGCCTTTGGAGGTTCACCGAGGGGCTCCGGCCTGCGATCCGGGGGTATGTCAAACCCCTGAAGCTGCCTACATTTTCGAGGGAGGTAGAGGCAACTATGACTTACAAGGAGACCAACCCGTCCGTGCAAGAGACCGACGGCGGGAGGAAGAGGCCCTTTCAGCCAGACTTCTCACAGGGCCGGTGAGAACAGAGACACGTGGCGTCCGAAGGAGAGCCGTCACGTTGTGCAGGGCCATCAGTGGCCTTTGGGGGCCCTCGACAGGGGCCAGTCGCCAGCACCGGACCCCCGCCTAGCCGACAGCAGGGACTCACTGAGGGCGGGAGTCGGGTTCCCCTCTGCTACCAGTGTGGCCAGCCGGGCCACGTCAGGAGGGACTGCCCATCTAGGACAGGAGGTCAGCAGATACTTCTCGTGCAGAGCACTGGAGGGCGCGCAGGAGGCCGCGGTTCCCAGGCACGAGGAGGAGGACAGCAGTCGCGGGGAGGGTACCGGCCAACACCTACCCGTCCGACGCAGAGTGTGGCTGCTTCATCCGCACCTAGAGCTGAGGGGCGTATCAACGCCCTAACACACAGGGACGCCAGAGCATCGGGATCCGTGGTAGCAGGTATGGTTTCAGTTTCTGACAGACTCGTTTACACGCTTTTCGATTCCGACGCTACGCACTCGTTTGTCGCAGCCAGTTTCGCAGTTAGTTTGGACCAGGATTATACACTGTTAGAGAATCTGTTCGTAATCAGAGGTCCGAGTGGTCAGCTGTTTGTAGTTGAGGAGGTGTACACGGGTTGCGAGGTCAGCGTCAGGGGACATAACCTGCCAGCTGACCTGATTATGATACAGATGGAGGACTTTGGTGTGATTCTGGGGATGGATTGGCTGTTCGCTTACCACGCCTTGGTAGACTGTTTTGAGAGGAAGATTGTCTTCTCCATTCCGGAGTTGCCTTCTTTCGAGTTTCACGGACAGCCAGTGGACGGAGGTTTCAGGTGCATTTCGGCACTTCGGGCGGCGAGACTTTTGAGCCAGGGGTGTGAGGGCTTCCTAGCCTGTGTGGTGGCAGAGCCCAGCCCTGTGGCAGACTTCCAGAGCATCCCGGTGGTCAGAGAGTTCCCCGACGTGTTCCCAGACGAGTTATCAGGGACCAGCCCCATCTCCACCGCGCCATACAGGATGGCACCGCTTGAGCTGCGAGAGCTCAAGTCCCAATTGCAGGACCTTTTGGAGAAATGTTTCGTGAGGCCCAGTGCGTCTCCCTGGGGAGCCCCGGTACTGTTTGTGAAGAAGAAGGATGGGACCCTACGCCTGTGTGGACTACCGACAGTTGAATAGGGCCACCATCAAGAACAGATATCCGCTGCCGAGGATCGACGATTTGTTTGACCAGTTGCGGGGTGCCACGGTGTTTTCCAAGATAGACTTGAGGTCTGGATACCACCAGTTGAGGATCAGGGAGACCGACGTCTCCAAGACAGCTTTCCGCACCCGGTACGGACACTATGAGTTTTTGGTCATGCCGTTTGGGCTGACCAATGCCCCCGCTGCATTCATGGACCTGATGAACAGGGTGTTTAGACCGTACTTGGATCAGTTCGTGGTGGTTTTCATTGATGATGTGCTCATTATTCTAGAGATCGGACGCAGCACGGACAGCACTTGCGGATGGTTCTGGACACTCTGAGACGACGCAGGCTGTACGCCAAATACAGCAAGTGCGAGTTCTGGTTGAGGGAGGTGACCTTCTTGGGTCATGTGATCTCTGGTGACGGCCTGGTGGTGGACTCCGCCAAGGTCGAGGCAGTGCTCAGGTGGGAGAGACCGCGTTCAGTCACTGAGATTCGCAGTTTCCTGGGACTGGCAGGTTACTACAGACGGTTCATCAGAGGGTTTTCGCAGATTGCACGTCCTATGACACAGTTGACCCGGAAGGACATGCCTTTCGCTTGGACAGACGCCTGTGAGGCGTGTTTTCTAGAGCTGAAGGAGAGGTTGACCTCGGCTCCCGTGCTCACCATCCCTGATAGTAGTGGCGGGTTCGTTGTGTACACGGACGCTTCCTTGCAGGGGTTAGGAGGTGTGCTCATGCAGAGGGGTCATGTTGTCGCTTACGCTTCGCGGCAACTGAAGCCCCATGAGCATACCTACCCTACCCACGACCTAGTGTTGGCAGCTGTTGTCTTCGCGCTGAAGACCTGGAGGCACTACTTGTACGGTGAGACCTTCGAGATTTTTACAGATCACAAGAGCCTCAGATATCTTTTTGACCAGAAGGAGCTCAACATGAGACAGAGACATTGGTTGGAGCTCCTGAAGGACTACGATTGCAGCATCTCCTACCACCCGGGAAAGGCCAATGTGGTGGCTGACGCCTTGAGCCGTAAGGCACCCGCACACTTGGCCAGTCTACAGCTACAGAGTTGGAGCCTTTTGGAGGAGGTGGGCAGTTGGCGACCTCTAGAGTTACGAGGATACTGTGGGGCAGTGACGGTGACACGGCAGACCAGGCCAGAGCTGATAGACTGTATCATCACAGGACAGATGGCTGATCCGTACTTGCAGTCTTTGCGCAACAGAGTACTATCAAGGGACCCAGGGGACTTCTCTTTCACAGACCAGGTGTTACGCTTGAGGGGACGGTTGTGCGTTCCCAGAGACAAGGAGCTGTTGAGAGAGCTCCTGACTGAGGCACACGGTTCCAGATTCACCATACATCCCGGAAACACGAAAATGTACCATGACTTGAGACGCGAGTTTTGGTGGAGAGGGATGAAGCGGGATGTGGGTGAGTTCGTGCAGCAGTGCTTAGTGTGCCAGCAGGTGAAAGCCGAGCATCAGAGGCCTGCAGGGCCGCTTCAGCCGCTTCCAGTGCCAGAGTGGAAGTGGGAGAGCATCACCATGGACTTGGTGGTGGGCTTACCTGTTACCCAGCGGGGACATGACGCAGTCTGGGTAATAGTGGATAGATTGACGAAGACGGCGCGATTCTTGCCGATCCGAGTCACTTTGGGACCAGCACAGTTGGCAGAGAGGTATATCCGTGATGTGGTGCGACTACACGGAGTTCCACGGGAGATCGTATCCGACCGGGATACCCGCTTTACGTCCCAGTTTTGGGCTGAGTTTCAGCAGGCCTTGGGGACGAGGTTGAGGTTTAGCACGGCTTACCACCCCCAGACGAACGGACAGTCTAAGCGCACGATACAGACACTTGAGGACCTTTTGCATGCCTGTGTACTGGACTGGAGGGGCTCTTGGGAGGAGCACCTGCCCCTGGCGGAGTTTGCATACAACAGTTATCACTCGAGCATCGGCATGGCTCCCTACGAGGCTCTGTACGGACGGAAGTGTACAGCACCCTTGAGTTGGGTTGAGGTGGGGACCAAGTGGGAGGTTGGCCCCAAGTTGATCCGGCAGAGTCAGGAGGTAGTTGAGCAGATCCACAGACAACTCCGCACTGTCAGGAGCAGACAGAAGAGCTACGCGGATCGCAGACGCAGAGAGGTGCAGTTCGAGGTTGGGGACCACGTCTTCCTTCGTGTTTCGCCCATGAAGGGCTTACAGCGGTTTGGGGTGAGAGGGAAGCTCGCGCTGAGGTTCGTGGGGCCCTTTGAGGT
Organism: Thalassia testudinum; assembly: GCA_037157565.1. Lineage (NCBI taxonomy): Eukaryota > Viridiplantae > Streptophyta > Magnoliopsida > Alismatales > Hydrocharitaceae > Thalassia > Thalassia testudinum. Next base: position 84,026,744 of record JAZHRO010000077.1, read on the forward strand.
CCTGGAGCGGGTTGGACCCGTTGTTTACAGACTTGCCCTTCCCCCGCAGCTTTCTGGTGTGCACGACGTGTTCCACGTGTCCAACCTCAGGAAGTACGTAGCCGATTCCAGTCACGTACTGAGTCACGAGAGCGTCGAGGTGAGTGACGACCTGACCTACCCCGAGCGGCCAGTGCAGATCCTAGACCGAGCCGTCCGCCGGTTGAGATGAAAGCAAGTACCCCTGGAAAAGGTTTTGTGGAGGAGCCAGCGGTACGAGGAGGCTACCTAGGAGCCTGAGGCGGCAATGCGAGAGCGGTACCCGGAGCTTTTCGCGGGTACGTCTTTTCGAACCGGCTTCGGTCCTCTTTGAGTTTGTTATGGTTATTTGGATGTCTTTTCCCTCACCCTTCTTGGCGCAAGTTTCGAGGACGAAACTTCCTTTGAGTTTGTTACATTGTAACGAGCGCGTGCCCCAGACGTCTTTTAAGACGTCTGGGAGGTGTGCCAGACGTCTGATCAGACGTCTGGAAACGATCCCAGACGTCTGAAAATCAGTTATTCTGGCACGAGTCTTCGTCTGCGCGCCTCAACGCGCAGGCCCGCGAATATCTGATATTCTCTGCGGCTGCAGATGCTCTGCCGCGTCTCTCCCACCTCGCGTGGCCTTAAAAGGGCACGCCTCCCCTCCCGTCTCCACCGTCTCCTCCTTCTCCTTCAGCCAGTGAGTGGAGCGTGAGCGCGAGCGCGAGGGCGGCAGCGGCAGCCGCAGTGAGCGCGGAGGAGGTGCGGCATGCGAGAGCGGAGCTCTGCCGTGAGGGCGAGCTCGTCGGAGCGGCTTGGCCGGCCGGCGGAGGGCGCAAGGGGCGCGGAGCGACGCGGAGAGGGAACTGCTGCGGTCTGAGCAGCAGACACGCGAGGTGCGACGCGGGCGGCGTCGCGAGCGGAGGCCGAGTAGCGCCCTGATTCTGGAAAAATTTCCAGAATCAGACGTCTGGGTTGAGAGGCAGACGGCGAGGACGACGTCTGGAAGCTCATACAGACGTCTGAAAGGTGTGTATTCCGCTTTCTTCTTCCTTCCTGTCGACTGACCGTACTGAGGGAGGCAGTTGGCTGTGTGCAGGTTCGCTGATTCGCCATCCTTTGCGAATCAGACGTCTGGAAGTTGTACCAGACGGCGGGAGTGACCTCCAGACGTCCGGGGTGACCATCGGACGTCTGGGAGTTAGGACAGACGTCCCCGCAGACTTCTGGACGTCTGGGAAACCACGCTGAACAGGTAATTCTCTGATCCACTGTTTAAGACGTCTGGAAGAAGTTCCAGACGTCTGATTTTGCACAGTATCGTCTTTTTCGACCCGTTTAGGGCCCGTTCGGGCTCCGTTTTCCACGATTCGAGTTGCGATCTTTTCAGAATTAATTCCTCTACCCGTCTACAATAGCTATACACTGTTTTGAGACACTCCTTGTGTTTGATCCTTGGGATAGGACCTCGTTCAGTTGCAGTCTTGAGAGTCGCGGAGGCACGCGGGATTCCCGATCACGCCTCCATTACTCCCGTTGTACCTGGTAGAGTGGCTTAAGTTTATTATTAAAATCTGTTAAAGTATGGAACCATAAATAGAATCTAGGACATTGCATGAATCCTAGGGCTGGAAAACTAGTTGTATGCTAGATCCTAGGATGTGGCATGAACCCTACGATGGAAAAATTAATGGAATGTATAATACTGCAGTCTTGGAAAAATGGAAAGGAATATAAAGCTGCCTGTAAATTGAATTAACAGCTGCCTGTTATGAATAAAGAAACATGATTGAGATCATGGATTGTGAGAACGTGAAACTGGAAAGTGAAACATATGATGTTCTGAGATAAAGAGCTGGAACCCTACGGGGAATTAGGAGTGGAACTCCTGGAAAGAAAAAGGAATGGAACTGAGATGTAGTTTGTACTGTCTCTTGGGTACGCAGTACCAAGGGAAGTACCTGTACCTGTTTAGTGCAGAGTGGGGCCAGCCACCCCAGGGATACGGGGTTAGGATTGGCCGCTCTGTACCGACTTGTTGGCCCTCGTGTACGTAGTACCGAGGAGAGCTACTAGTGTTAGGAGAGTACTAGCTACCCCACGGGCCCCGGGGTTCTGCTAGCCTCCTTCACCGACTTGTTAGGCCCACTAGGGCAAACCAGGGTAGTCAGGCGAGGGTGCGCGGACTGTGGAGGGGCAAGGCCCCGGTTTGGTTACTGTGGAGGGGTTGGACCCCTGTTACTGAGAGGGCTCTGCCCTAGTTCCATGCTGTGCTTTGGGCGCACCCGTTAACGAAAACGACTGACCGCATGCCAGTGCGGGCTAGCTACCTGTGCGTTTATCGCACGTGCCGTAGTCACCGTTACGTCTGTCAGTGACCTTGGGGTGGTTGACTGAGGGTAGGATCACCACGGGGGACTCTCCCGGCCAGGAGAGCACCACGTGCTACTTCTACTTTTGGAAAATACTACAATCAAGATCGTTCCCACGAGGACATTCGAGATCAAGTAAAGGATCTGAGAAATAAATGAAATAGTGGGAAAATTGAAAGATGTGATTAAAGGAAGTAATAGAACATAACAGCTACTGTACACTCTACTGTTGCCTTTAGTTAGTTTGCCACTCTACTCAGCGTTTTTTTGACGTGTTACACTCGTTACCTTTTTCAGGACTAGGTGTTGAGCAGCCAGGGTCGGCGGCTGCAGAGGACGCTGGGCCGAGTAGGGTCCAGTAGAGTTTACCACAGTCTTTTGTACATCTTTTGTTTCTGTTCTAGTGAGTAGTTTTTGTTTCCGCTGTACTTTCTTTACCTGCAGTTCTTGTTATATGATAAATGTTCTACTGTTGTGGTGGTATCTACTGTAGTAGTTTCTTACCTTACTGCTGTACTTCCTTACTGTTAGTTATATTCATGCTGAATGTGGTTTATTTTACTGCTCTTTTGGTTACTTCCTCGTTGGACGACTAGGTCTTGGGATTAGTCGAGTCGGTCCGGTTCTCGTGTCTCGTAGGGACTTGGGAACCGGGTCGTTACATCAGATTAGGTAACCACTTGTGTGCCTAACTCAGTAGTGCATTAAGGCCAATTGTTTGAGTTGTTTGGGCCACACCACTTCACCTAAAATCAACTCATCAAGTAGCTTCCCCTTAGGGTTTACAATTTAGGTCAATACCAGACACTCCACTTTACTTTTGATTTCAAAAGGAAAATACCTTCACCCGTGTTTTGAAAATCTGGTTTGCCTCTTGAACTTAATTGAATTTACCTAATTCTAAACCCTAAAAGCTACTTAAGTAAGATTTGAACCTTAAAATTCAATCATTCAAATAATCTTGCTTGAAAACCCTGGTTGTGCACACACTCACACATATTCAATCAATCATTAAGGGCACAACCCATTTTAGGACCCACCACATTCCATAAGCACCACAATCCTAAGCCTAAGTTAAAATTGATTAGATGTTAGGCTTAAGGACTGATTCGCTTTTCGAGGCCTAGATTGAGATTGTTCACAATTAACCTGCTTGTACTAGTTAATCTGATGTCTAGTTAGGGGAGTAATGTCAAACGACTGCAGTTGGGGGGTACACTAGGAATCGGAGGCGCAAACCGAAAGAAGAACCTTCTCCCCAGCCCCTCCTAACTGGTTGGATTAACTGGATACAAGTAGAGTAAATAGTATATAATCTTAAGATGGATTCTAAGAGTCTGTAGATCCTTAGGCTACCCAACTTAAGAACAGGCTTATTTTGTTGTGCTGCAGGGTTCTTATCCCCAGTCCTTCCGACCTCTTCCTAGTTTATGTTTGGGAGGTCATTAAATCCTCGATTGGAAGGACCATTAGATCATTCTAGGAAGCGTAGATAGAATTTTGGCCAAATTGATCCCATGGCCGATCAACAACCTCCTTTACCTCAGAATCAACAAGAGATGTTTCAAAGGCAGCTGGAACAAATGCAGAAAATGTAAGAATGGCTCCAGAGAATGCAGAGTGCTCAGCCTTTGAAGGATTTTTATGATCCTTCAAATTACAGGAAACGTCCCGGTGTCCAGATTCCCGCCGAAGACATAGAAATCAAGCCCGAAGTGTTAAACATGATCAAACACTTTCATGGGCTTGACTCTGAAGACCCGTTTCAGCATTTAAAGGACTTGACTACTTTGGTCCAAACCACCAAAGCATGAAACTTGAATGAAGAGAAAATGATTATGGGGCTCTTTCCCCACTCTCTTAGGGATAAGGATACTCATTGGTATAGGACCATAGGAAGGCCGATAGCAACTTGGAACAATCTTAAATCGACTTTCTTAAAGAAATTCTTTCCAGTTGGGAGTGCCAATGCATTGAGGCGAATGATTACTACTTTCACCCATCGGTCGGGAGAGCAGTTTCATGTTGCCTGGGAGCGATTCCAAGACTTATTGTGAAAGTGTCCACACCATGAGGTGCCGAAATGGCAACTCGTGTAGATCTTTTACCACGAGTTGACTGAGCAACTCAGAAATCACGTGGACACTTCTTGCGGAGGCAATTTCCTCAACAAAGACGCAAATAGTGCGCATGATTTATTTGAGGAAATGAGTGAAAATTCAATCAATCATGCCTCCATGGATACGTTTAACCGGTCCCAACAACCCAGATCGAATGTTAATGAGGTCCATGACTCTCATTCATTCGATATGGAGCTGATTTATAATAAATTAGATAAGGTGGACCTGGTTACCAAAAAGATGGAAGAGTGGATGGCTGGAAACTCTGTAAACAATTCGCGATCCACTCAATCCCAGAATTCGGGATTCCATTCTTTGTGAGCTCCTTCTAAATGGGAGTTCGTGAATCAACTGGATGCGGCTCAACCTATGAGCCAGCATTGCTTGGAACCCCACAGTTCCAAACTGGGGCCTTTGATCCCAGTTTCTCTGATCCTTCTCTTTCTTTCTCTCCATCCTCGCCCTATGAGGATGTCTATGCTGTATAGGAGAACGTTAGGTCCAGCACATATTCCAATGCTTATAATCCGGGATGGAGGAACCACCTTAACTTCTCCTGGAAAAATCCGAGGCAGCAAACCCAATTCCAACCCAGTAACTATGCTCCACAAAGACCGATGGGTCAGGGTTATGTTTATACTCAACTGCCCCCGAATCAGGTCAATCGGCCAGTTTGGAATACTCGTCAACCCGTAGGGCAGGCTGATTTGAACCGTCAGATGGTAGAGATGCAAACATCTATGCTCCAGCTCATGCAACAAATGAAATCCTCACTGGACAACTTGCAAACCAGGCTCATTGCTAAGACCCGTTAGCCCGGATCTTTGCCATCTCAACCCGTACCCAACCCATGAAACATACAGAATCCGGGCAATCAAGCCCAAGGGTACAGGAATCAAAGGAACCCACACGCACATGCTCAGGTGGTTGAGCAGGGTCCTGCTTCATCAAATCCGAGGTTTCTGGCTAATCAAGCCCCTCCGATCTTTCTTAACCCTCCCTAAGACCCAAACCCGTATGCATCTGCCAACTCTGTTACTTTGAGGAGTGGAAGGCAAACCCAGGACCCACACCTACCCTGCTCTAGTCAAGAAAATCCTGGTGAGCCTGAGGAAAGAAAGGAGAATTTTGAAGAAGAAACCAAGGCTCAGGAACCTGATTCCGAAAATCTAACTCATGTTCCTTTTCCTGAGGCCTCGGTTAAACCTAGGAAGAAGAAGCCTACTGATAGTAATGAGGAGCTCTTGAATTTATTCAAGAATGTTGAAATCAATATCCACTGCCTCGATGCTATCAAACACATACCGGCTTATGCTAAATTCTTAAAGGATTTATGCACCCAGAAGCATAAGCCGAGGGAATCTGTTCCGAGGAAGGTGATACTCTCCGAGCAAGCTAGTTCTGTTATCCTGCATCACCTTCCTCCGAAAAAGAGAGATCCAGGTGCCCCTTTGATTTTATGTGTTATCAAAGATTACACCTTTGATAGGGTACTCCTGGATCTAGGTGCATCCATTAACCTAATTCCGACTTCTCTTTACGAGAAGTTCAGATTAGGTAAACTTCGACCGACCTCAGTAACACTGCAGTTAGCTGACTGTTCGGTCATAAATCCGAGAGGCGTTATTGAGGATGTTATTGTCAAGGTTAAGGACTTCTATTTTCCTGTAGATTTCCTTATCCTTGACATGGATGTACGTGAGAATTTGAGGAACACGCCCATCATTCTGGGGCATTTGTTCCTAGCTACCGCTAAGGAAAATATCAACTGTGAGAGCGGTAGCATGAAAATCACCTTTGGGGATCAGAAATTGGATATTTTCAATACGATTAATAAATTTGAGAATTGTGGATTTATAGAGGAACTCAAGGAAGATAACTTGAATATTGAGACATGTATGGCTGTTTCTGCAATTGAAAGTTCCTCCTATCTTGATGAATCTAACTTGCAACCCTCTGTGGCAAACCCGCCACATTCTGAAGAGGTTATTTATTTTGTTCACTTTCAACCTCTTCTTCTTGATAAATCTTCATTAGCATCATCCTTATCTTCCATCTTAGACCCACCCCAGCTTAAATTGAAACAATTGCCTGAGAGTTTGAAATATCAGTTTTTAGGACCTAAAAAGATGCTCCCTGTGATTATCAGTGCTAGATTGACTAAGGAGCAGGAGATTAAACTAATCAAGGTCTTAAAAGAACACAAAGAGGCAATAAGTTGGACCGTCCATGACCTTAGGGGAATTGAGTCATCGTATGCAATCACAGAATTTTCATGGAAGATGGATCCTACCCTTCTCGCCAGAAGCAGAGGAGACTGGACCCTAATATGTGAGAAGTGGTCAAGAAAGAAACAATTAAGTGGCTCGACACAAGAATCATTTATCCGATCTCAGATAATCCTTGGGTAAGTCCCGTGCAACTTGTTCCCAAGAAAGTCGGGATTACCGTTGTGACTAACAAGAAAGAAGAATCTATCACAACTCGTTCAGCTTCCACTTGGAGGGTCTATATCGATTGCAGGAAGCTAAACACAGCCACGAAAAAGGATCATTTCCCTTTGCCCTTCATCGATCAAATTCTTGAAAGACTAGCCAGGCAAAAGTACTTCTGTTTCCTAAACGGTTACTCGGGATACAATTAAGTCCCTATCCAACCCGAGGATCAGGAAAAAATGACTTTCACCTATCCCTACGGAACCTTTGCCTTTCGTAGAATACCATTCGACTTATGCAATGCACCTATGACTTTTCAAAGGTGTATGCTAGCCATATTCTCAGACATGGTGGAAGAGTTTATGGAAGTCTTCATGAATGATTTCTCTATTTTCGAAAAATTATTTGATTCTTGCCTAGCTAATCTCAAATTAATCCTTAAAAGATGCATCAAAACAAGATTGATCCTTAGTTGGGAAAAGAGACATTTCATGACACAAGAAGTTATCGTCTTGGGTCATGTAATCTCTGAATGAGGAATTGAAGTTGACAAAGTTAAGGTAGATGCTATTTCTAAACTTCCTCCCACATCTGTCAAACAAATCCGCTCATTTCTCGATCATGTGGGATTCTATTGGAGGTTCATCAAGGACTTCTCTAAGGTTGCTCACCCTTTGAGCAACCTTCTTGCCAAAGATACGCCATCTGAATTCGACGAATTGCACCACAAGGCATTCGATTTTCTTAAACAACAGTCACCTGTGCTTCGATGCTGCAACCACCAGTCTGGACAAGCCCATTTGTGATCATGATCGACGCTTCTGTTTACGCGGTCGGGGTTGTTTTGGATCAAAAGATCGACAGAAAGCCCTCTGTCATCTATTACGCTAGCGAAACTCTGGACGAGGCCCAGAGGAATTACACTGTTACTGAGGAGTTGCTAGTTATAGTATTTGCTTTGGAGAAATTCAGGGCTTATCTCTTAGGGTCTCACGTCATAATTTACACCGACCACTCGACCTTGAGACATCTCCTAGCCAGAAAGGATGCCAAACCCCGACTCATTCGATGGATTCTTCTGCTTTAAAAATTCGATCTTGAAATCGAAGATAAATCCAGGGCACAGAATGTGGTGGCAGATCATCCTTCGAGACTTCTAAGTGATTCTCTTTGTCTGGATATTCCAATTGCTAATACTTATCCGGACGAGACTATTCTTGCAGTGTCAGGTGTCCAAACCCCGTGGTTTGCAGACATAGTAAACTATTTGGCGGTTGGTCAAATCCCTTAGAATTGGACCAAGCAACAACGAGATAAACTCAAATCTAAGGCCAAATATTTCTTCTGGTAGGGCCCTAAACTGTACCGCATCAGTTCTGATCAGATTATTCGCTGATGTGTTCCGGAGAATGAATTCCAAAGTATACTTGAGTTCTGCCATACATCTACGTGTGGTGGACATTTCTCCAGGAAAAAGACGGCTGCAAAAATATTACGATCTGGATTCTATTAGCCGTCTTTATTCAAAGATGCCCAAGAATTCTCGAGGTCGTATTCCCGATGCCAGGCACTTGAGAGCATAACCAAGAGAAATATGATGCCTCTAAACCCAATCCTTCCTGTTGAAATCTTCAATGTTTGGGGCATCGATTTCATGGGACCCTTCCTCCCTTCATTTGGACACCAGTACATTCTTGTTGCTATTGATTACGTGTTCAAGTGGATAGAGGCTCTTCCCACCCGAACCAATGACCACAAAGTAGTCATCGATTTTGTCAAAAATAACATCTTCAGTTGGTTCGGGATTCCGAGGGCTATCATCAGCGATGGTGGTACTCACTTCACAAATGCCCAGTTTCGTAGTTTACTGGCAAAATACAGGATAAATCACAGTATCTCCACACCTTACCACCCACAGATGAACGGACAGGCCGAGATTTCCAATCGGGAGATCAAGAACATCCTGCAGAAGACAGTTAGGCCTGATCGAAAAGATTGGACTCAAAAGCTTGAGGACGCTCTTTAGGCCTACCGTACAGCGTACAAAACGCCTATCGGCATGTCATCGTTTCGTCTGGTGTATGAAAAGGCATGTCATTTACTCGTAGAAATTGAACATCGGGCATTCTAAGCAATCAAGAAATGCAACTTTGATCTAAGTTTAGTCGAAAAGACCAAGAAGCTCCAACTATTTGAGTTGGAGGAGCTTAGAAACAATGCAAACGAGAATTCCAAGATCTATAAGGCTCAGACCAAAGCTCTTCATGACCAACTGATTTCCCCCAAGAGCTTTTAGTCGAACCAGAAGGTCTGGCTGTTTGATTCTTGACTTAAGCTATTTCCTGGCAAGCTTAGGTCAAAGTAGGACGGCCCATTCATCATCGATTAAATATTTCCCAACAAAGCCATTGAGATTTCTAACCCAAAGACAGGTAATTCTTTTAAGGTCAACGGTCGACGTCTGAAACCTTATGTTGACCGTGTTATTCCAGAACCCGTCTCTAATAAGGTTGCTTTAACCTTAATGTGTTTTTTTTTTTAGCTGGACTTCGCCTAGCTAATGGCATTAAACTCAGCACTTGTACAGTCTAACTCAAAGCTGACCCGAGCATCATGGAATACAGGTGATATTTTCTTCATTCTACCCTACATCTCATGCATTTTATTTTCAATGACATTACACCAACTAGGCATGGGGGGGTGGATTCATTTCTGAATCATTTTGTCAGCTCTGTGAATTCTTGTAAATTCTATTATTCTCTCTCTAAAAAAATTGAATTAGGAAAGAATAATTAGGCATTGGGACTTTTCAACCTTAGGGAATAATATAGTAGGATCTGAACACTTAGGCCCTTCAGGTCCTCGGACTTAATCAGCCTAGGTGTCCACTAAAAAGTGGATTTGTTTATCGAGTCCTCGCCATTTTGAATTTACTTCAATTTGGTTAAATAAGTTGGGGTGATAAGTACACGGCTTATCAAACCGCCCTCTAATTTGAGGAGATTTTAAGTCTAAGCATCTGTACATTATTTGCACTGACTCGCTTTTCGATGATTTTAAAGAAAATTAGGTAACTAAGGAACCTTCTAGGGTGGTATGGCTGGCAAGTTATCATGGATAACACCCCATTGGTAGGTTATCCAGAGCCCAGTCACACGAGCATTCTTTTTCTGCTGTCTTTAGGTAAATCTTAGATCAGGGAAGTCATCTACTTAGAAAAAAATAGAAAAATATCCAAAAAGAAAAAAAAAGGAGAAAAGAAAGGAAAAAAAAATAAGTCACACTTCATCCACAAGTATAGCTGGCAAGTTACCGTGGATAACAGCCCATTAGTAGGTTGTTCACATCCCAGCTCAAGAAATGCATGTATAATTCCAAAACACTTATGAAGAAGTGGAAAAGTAGAATAAGCCAAGGAAATATACACTGGGTTTGCCTTTTTGTTAACCCCATAAAAATAAAAGTAGGGAGAAAGCTACCGATTGAATAGATACACCTTTAGGAAGAATTTCTTTTCAAGGTCGCCTAAGGGTGTAGAAACCCGAAGTCCGTTCTAATCACCGATCAGTGAGTCTATCACATTTCACACATAAAGATGCTTAAAACTTAGGATTCTCTTCGAGTCTTGAGTGGGTTGAGTGGCCATAGAAAGCTGCTTTGAAACCCTAAATTCAAAAATCCAAAAAAAAATTTAGAAAAGAAAAGAAGAAAAAAATATTTCTTTGAATAAGGCCAGGGCTTGAGGCGGTCTGCATTTTGGCAGACACCCAGGCATTGTTGTGTCTTTGTAGTTCAGGTCCTTAGTAAAAATCTCATAGTGTTGAAGAATAACTTTTGCCCAAGAAATCCAACCTAATTCTTTTATAAATAGCATATAGTTTTTGCTATGGACTAGTAAAAGATAAGCATGAGGGTGTGATGTGCATACATCTGAATAGCCAAAAATGTCTATTAATGCATGTTCTTAGTATCATATAAGCATCATGCATTATAAATATTACATAACATACATCATCATGCATTTAGGTCAAATTATACAAATTGTATAGTAATTTCTTCTTCTTATTGGCTAGAGATAGGGCGACATTTAATTGGGGCCTCGGATTGAAGATCCAACCGTACGGATTTGATCAGGGTGACAATCGGAGTTCAACGACTCCAAAATCGCCCTGATCGAACTTTCGTGGCATCAGATATAATCCGAGGAAGATCAGAGATCAAGGGGCCAAAATGGTATAAATCCGTACATCAGATGACAAATCCGACTACACAGATGGGTTCAGATCAATGATCGCAGCCCAACGACGTGAAAATCAATCCAATCCGACATCCGTGGCACCATCTACAAGACACAAAAGATGGACAGCCAAGATGGTGTCACGTGACGCCATTTCAGCTGCCCACACCAGCCAAAGGCGCCTGCTCTCTCTCTCCTCAACCGTGCGATCAAATCTGGGCCATTGGATCTTGAGCCAACGGCCATGGATGCTCTTGCCTTAATTCGTAATCGCGACCAAATGGCAACCATAACGCAACGGTCTCGAAGCCACAGGCGACGCGGAGGTTGCACTTTCGAGCCCCCGCAAGCGCCTCAAATCAACTAAATGCGGGGCGCGGTTATGAAGGCACGACAGAGAGCCACGTGGCGCACCCAGATGCAAGGAGCGCCGCGCGCGCGATCAGACATGCCTCTGCATACGGGCGAGGCGTTATGAAGGCGCAACGTGATGCAATCCCAGCCGTCAATCGCATAATTGGATGTCTAAGGTTGTCTGGACATGCGCGAGCGTTGTTGAGTGTAAGAGAGGAAGAGGTGACGCGTGCGCGCGAACTAAGGCCACGTTCAGGGTCTTTAGTGACGCTTAAATCCGTCACTAAAAGCCCCTACATTAATTTTTTAACTTGAAATGACATTTTTGCCCCCAACCTCTACACCTATAAAAAGGTCTATGCCCTCCATATTTCATTCATCCCTTCCTTCACCTCTCTCCCTCTCCAAAGCTCTAAAGAAGCTTGTCCCAAATCTGGGATGCTCCTCTAGAGTTAAAATCAAAGTTTTCTCGCCCCATTCTGGAAGTGGATCCCGCGATGATGCCATACCTCGCCCCCGGTTCTTCCTACTTCGTTCTCCGTCTTTCATCTTCACCCTCCGTCTTCCAGGTGTTACGCCGTTCGGCTCATCCTCCAAGCAGCCGTCAAGGATAATAACTTCTCACCTCCTCTCTTTAGTGCTTTTTAAAGTAGGTTTTACTGCTTTCTAGTTGTAATATTTTTCGCTTTCTAGCTATAATATTTCCCACTTTCTAGTTGTAAAAACATTATCTATATTATTAAGATTTTGTTCTCTCTCTCTCTACCTTATTGTTAATATCGAATTCATTGTGATTATCTTATTTTCTAAACAAAAATAACAAAAATATATATATAATTGTGAATTTCAAATCGATGTAGCCTCCCTATGTTCGACCCGGAATTCTTTTTAAGTTTCTGTAAAATTTATTTGTTGACAGATTTCTTCGCAAATCACACTACAACGACGGATTTTCAAATCTCAACTTTCATTTGCGACGATTTTCCAATTTAACAACAATCCCATGCTTCATGAAGTGGTTCCCTTGCATTTTGTTGAAAATGCGTAATTTGATGCCTGAAGGCATTAGTACGCACTACTGGGAAGTATTTTCTCATAAATTCGGCCTGCAATTCATCTCAGGTATTGATCGGTCGATTCAGAGACTGATACCAATGTGCAGCTTTCTCTTTAAGGGAGAAAGGGAACATCTTCATGAGCAGAGTATTACAATTTTGAACAGTTGGGCCGAGGGTCTGAGCTAAATGTTTCAACTCTTGAATGTCTTGGAATAGGTCTTCAGAACCCATCCTGTGGAAATGGGGAATCAAGCTGATAATATTCAACTTGAGCTCAGTCTCAGGTCCCCCAACCGGAATACACACTCTGGGCTCTATAGCCACTCCTGTGGGATTATAGTGATCCCGCATTTATGGACCTACACAGGGGTTTGCCAATCCATTAGTAAGATCTGTGAGAGTTTGAAGTTGGTTATGAAGTTGCTGAATGTCACCCCCTTCTCCTTCTGGACCAGGGTTCTCCATTGAGTCAGAATCAAAGTATGAAGAACCTAGATTTGACGTAGATGGGTCGAAGGAGATAGAAATCGGATCAAAAGAGGACCCAAACAAGTTAGTCGGGTGCTGGTCCCGATGTGAGTGAACTAATAGAGGAGGTCTTAAGAATGGTCTTAAGGACCTCCTACCGTGTATGCACTACAGAAAAGATGAGAGACTAGATTGTAATCAAACCCAATCAAGACATCGAAATATTTTTGGATGGCTTAGGCTGGTTTGAGGCAGATGGCCTCTGGATCACAAATCCACCGCCTCGAGAATTATTTGGGCAGCCATAGAGGGTGAGTCCCGCAAAGACCCCTACACGGTAGAGCACCCCCACAGGTTACAGGGTTTCCCCCACCCGGCCTTTCTCATCACTGCGGTTCCAAGTAGATCGAATATGTGTGAATTGGGTCCTAAGTCTACCAAATTTTAAGCTTATTCATGCCTCAAATTATCACTTGATTTAGAGTTTGGTTCAAGTTGTGACCTAATTTCTAGGTTGATTGGTTCACCAAGTGAACCAACTTCACCTAACCTGGCCTAATGTTTAGGATACATCCTGAGTTAACTCACCTGGATCACCTTGTTTTGGTTCGACAAGCAGATTATTAAGTCACCTCTTTTAATGTTCAAGTGATCGTAGAGCCTGAATTTTAGGGTTTAAATTGTAAATTGATTCAAACAAGACTTAGGTAGCACATAATGCGGATAATAATTTCCTTTATAGTTTTTGCAAATGTGTACTAGATAACCCTAAAATTCAACCCTAATTTGGCTCTAAAATAGAGTCCAATTCAATTTCAATGACCTCCTTGAACTCAATCAAAAATGTGTTAGTTCAAAGGTTTAGTTAATTTTCAAATAAGTCCCTATAGGTGTAGAAAATTTTAGGTAGTGTCCTCTAAGCAGATATTATCTCCTTAATCATAGTTATATCTCAGAATTGGAATTTCTTGCCGCAAATGATATCTCTAGAAAATAAAGCAAGGTTGAATCCTAATATCTTTTATATTTTTATTTTTTTATCTATACTAGGAAAACAGGGATTAAGAAGAAAGGAGAGAGATTTACCTACCATGAAGTGGTTGTCCTTGGATTCAAGAGTCAGATGCTCAGGTTCAATTTTGCAAAACCAAAACAAGACAGATATGTCAGAAATCAGAAATATTCACAATTAATAGTGATAATTACGTGTTACTTCACGGCAATGGCGCCAAAATGTTGAATCACGCTTCAATCGGGTTTTAAAAATGTGCATCGTAGTATAGGAGATCAAAGCGAATTAACATTTTAATTTTTAATGCTCAAATTAAAAGAGAATCTGAGGTTGTCTCTAGGAGCAACCTAATGCGCGACTACCACTATTTTGAATTTTAGACCCAGAAACTAGATGTAAGCAATTAAAATTCTCTTTATCATCAATCTAGTTCAGAAATACTTAATTAAGAAATATTAATATCACAAGTAAGAAAATTATAGTTTAATCGATGCTTAATTAAAGATAATAATTCAACGAAGTAATTACGCACTAAATATATCAGGCATTAATAATGTTCCATCAAATGTGCCAAATATCCAAAAATTGGAATCAATGTTAGGTAAATATAGCTAAAATCACAAATCAATCCCTGAGAATAAGATTTTCTCACATTTGAGTCCTTGGATGCCTACATTTAGGTCCCTGCAAATTACGTTCAGGTCCTTACTCTTCTTCTTACTCTTCTTCTCTTCGATGAAAGTTGCAGGAGGAGGTGGAAATCGACTGAGATGGTTCACACTGAAAGCTCACGCAAGCAAGCTACAAATCCTCCAGGGAGAGCCATGAAGCTTCTTACGGAGTTTAAGCACACGAGGTTGGCCGAAGAAGGGCCAGCGGACTTGACAAAGATGGGTCGGCCGGTGGTGGTGGTTTGTGCGAGGAGCGTCAAAGCTCCAAACTAAGGTCCCAGCGAGCTTCGACCGAACCCACTGGAGGTGATGGAGGCGTCGATTTGTTGCGAGGAGGTCAGAGGAGGTGTGGCAGACTCGAGGAAGTCAATGGCAATGAGGGGCGTCTGGGTGATTGGAGGTGTCAAACCCCTCAATAAGTTGAGGGGTTTTGCTCCTCGGAACGTGGTGATGCTTCATGGGTGGTTGGTGAGAAGGGAAAATGGCTGGACCGACGTGGTGGAGATCGCTAGAGTTCGGCCGAATGCATGGCCAGACGCGAAGAAGATGATGCAAACGAAGGGCGTGAGGTGGGTTGTTCCTAGATCTAAAGGGGGGAAACTACACTATAGGGAGAGGGGAAAATAAGAGGGTACCTAGAAATGGACGAGGAGGCGAGGAGAGGCAGTTGGCGTGGCCGCCGAAGTTGGAGAAGAAGAAGCAGCAAGTGAGTTTGGAGCAACGAAGGGGTATCAAAGGCCCAAGCTTGACGGGAAGCTCCAGCGAGGAGTGGGGAACAAGATCTGATGCTCGGTTGGCAGCAAGCAGCACCGAAGATGAAGGTTGGAGGTGCTTCTGGTCATCATCAATGGCGCGAAGGAGGAGGTGGTTTTCTTGTGCCAGAATGAGACGAAACAAATCAGAGAAGATGTGCGAAACTTTATAGCTGCAATCTGGAGCAAGCATGGCCTGGAAGTTCGAGATTTTCTCGCAACAACATGCATCAACGGTGCCAACTTTGACCGACTATTGCAGGCGACAGAGGCAACTAATGGCGATGGAGCAACCGCTGGTAGATGCAGAACGGTGAGAACTTCTCTTCAGTCGTTGAATGCAACTGCAGTCTGAGGTGGTCAGTATTCATGCGCGAAACTCGCCCCACCACACGCCATGGCTGCCTAAAGGTCGAGGGACCTTCTCGTGAAGGAGATGAAGAGTTGGGGGGTGTTAATGGGCTATCGAGGGGTTTTAAAGAGTAATCATAGTAGTAAAGCCTCAATTACTCGAAAACAATTAAATTTATAACTTAGAATAAAAAAAGAGTCCAAGGTCAATCACAGGGAGTAAATATGGAATTTACAACACTAATCTCTAATTGAAATGAACGAGCACAATAAACAGATACTACAGAAGATATTCAATGAATCAAATACCTAGAAATATATTCAATAAGGAGCAAAAGTATCTCAAACACTTATTAGGATAAAAAGAAATCAAGAAGACAACAGATTTGTGATTTAAATCACCAATTATTCTAGTTTATTTAAGCATATATCCCAACTATTCAATGTAGCCAAATAAGTCAACAGTGTTCTCAATGCTACAGTACTCAGGTTCAAACATCGGTTTCCTTCCTTAGATGGCTTAAGTGTCTCAACACTTAACCTCAGCAGCACAAGGCTTCTCCCTCTTCTCTCTTCAAAGCTTCTCCTTCTCAAGCCTTCTTAAGCAAAGGCTTCTCTTTCTTTCCTTAATGCATGACCTTTTCTTTAGCATAGAGTAAGTGTTAGCCTCTCCCAAAGGGCACACATCTCGAAGCATTGTAGAGCAAAACCCTTGCCTCTCTCTCTCACAAATCCCTCCTCTCTCAACCCAGGGCTATTCGGATATGGAAATGGGTAAGCGGGTAATCAGGTTTGACAAGGGTCGCCGGGGGTGCGGGTGATCGAGGAGTGCATGAGCGTGCGTGGAGAGGACCTCACCCTCATGTGCTTGAGGCGAACAACCTAATGCACAAATTCAATTGTTCGCTGGTGTTACTGCTCCTCACTCAATCGAGGGTCTAGACTTCTTCCTGATGTGAGATTGCTTCACCTGGGGGTGGTAACGAGTCTGATGAGTGGCCAGAGGAGTGTGGTTGCTGATGAAGAAGACGACTGGCAGCGACGACACCTGAAAACAAGAACACGGCCTCTCGGCCCAATTAAAATTACTTAAGGGGATCATCAGTGGACGTGGAGTTCGGTGGCGGTGTCCGTGTGATGAACAAGTGTGTGTGGAGGGCGTGCGAAGTCAAAGAAGGTGTTTGAAGGTGGGTGTGTTCGATGGGGCGTTTGGTGAGCTAATCCCCTTAATTTCTTGAGGGGTTTTGGTGGTGGAGGGATGGCAGAACTTTTAGGACCAGCAGCGTGGTGTTTGGTGGTCTATGGTGGTGTGGAGGTGTCACCAGAGTTCAGTCGAACGTGGAGAAGATGGAGGGTGAACGGTGGCGTCGATGGTCAAAACTAAAATCTAAAGAGAGAGAAGTGAAGTAGAGATGGAGATGAGGAAAGGAAACCTAAATTAGGGACAAGAAGGATAGGGATTGCACTGGCTTTGATTGGCCGATCGCGAAGAAGATGAAGTCCTCTGGTCAGGAGACGACGAGGAAGACAAGGTCCAGGAAGCCCCTGCTATGGTTGGTGAGGAGCGGAGGAAGGTGACGAAGAATCTGTTGCATATGGTACGTGGTAGCAGGCGAAGAGGCCAGAGAGGGAGGATCGCCGGAGTCAGGCTGGAGAAGCGAAGAAATAGAGTTTTTGGGTCTAAACTCAACTAATTTGAGAAGGCAGAGTTGCTAGAGCTTATATAGAGCTCATGGCGGAGCTCTATAACAAGAAGGAGCTCTGATTGGCTCTTTTGGGAATCAAGAAAACACCCATTGATTTCGTGCATTCACACGCACGAATCAAAGTGATTTAGGATTCAATAACAGTCCCAATGGATTCTCCATAGTGTGAACATCAATCCCACCAATTTTGGTGGGATTTAATGATGATTTGAATATGATTTGCTTAGGTCAAAGCTTGTGTGGAGGTTGGGTTTGACCTCAATGGTGGCAGGGGGCTATTTGTGAAGGAGAGACAAACTTAGGGACCTAGACGTAAGGATTTCAAAAGTTAGGGGCGTGTATGAGAGAGAAAGAGTTTGAATGGACTGAAATGTAAATTAGGTCAAGATAGACTCTAATTAGGCCGAAATTTTAGTACAAACCTAATTTGGATCCAAAGAATCTGATGGTGAAGTTAGATTTCAATTGTGACCAAGTTTGACTAGACACTTTACGCAAAAACCTAAATTATGGTAAAACTATGTCTGTGACTTTGTTTAAGATCAAAATAGCTTCAGATGGTCAAATCAAAGATACCAAACCTCATGGAATATGTTTCTATGAATTTTAGAAGGTTTAGATAGATTTTATCATGACCAGAATATCTGTTATTTAAGCGGATCTGAAATTAGGGTTTCGAGTTAAGGATCAGTGCTTGAAGTGCGTAAAACCCTATTTCTATCTGTGTGGACCCTCGTGTTAGTCTTTAATGTTAATTAGACCTTAGATTAACCCCTGAAAAATCCTATGATTATTTTGCATTCATGATATGCTGTTAAAACTGCAGAATTAACCCTGATTTAATGCCCACTTTTCATAATGAATATTCAGTGAGTTGTGGCTCTCAGGCGATTATGTAGGAGTATTCGTCAGTTAATTCTGATTAATTAAAGCTAATTATGACTCATGATGATGTTATCATCAGAGGGTGAGTGCAAGGAAATCAAAATGCTAAGGGGGTTTTTGTAAGGAAATAAGAAATTGAGGGCCAAATTGTAAAGTTAACCAAGATAAAGTCCAAATGAGCCCAAATTTTTATGAAAACTTAATTTGAATATAAGAAATTTAATGGTAACTTCAATTTTGGATTTTGATGATATTTGCATGGTTAAGTTACAATTTGACCCAAAATATACTAAATTCCCGTCTATGATTATGTTGTAGGTCAAAACATGTTTCGATTATCAAATTGACTATTTCAAACCTTATAAAATATTTTTAATTGATTTGTAGAAGATTTAAATTACTTATTTTCATCGGATCTATTTTAATTGAAGTATGGTTGAAATTAGGATTTTTGATTAGAATTAAACATTCACATTGAATGTAAATCTTGAATTATTCAATACCAACCTACTTTTAGGATATTTAAGCTCAATTGACCTTTAATTAATCATAATTTTTCCCTTCAGATATTATGCATTTATATTTATTCGTGAAAATTGTAGAATTAATCCATTTTTCTATTAATTCCTTTCTCCTCAGCTCTGATTGAGTTATACTCTTTTAATGTGTTAATTAGGTGAATTTAACCTTACAACTTAGCCAAATTAAGTTAAATGTAGGGAATGATGGTGATGCCATCATCACGCTACAGTGAACATGTGGGCGTAGGTCTTTCGTGAAAATTTCAAGGATGCCCTTTGTATCAAAGGGGTATAAACATTGCACAAAAACCCATAAGTGAAAAGAATTATGACAAAGCGATCCCTAAAGGCTTGCAAATATGCCCCTACGACTTCTATATGTAATGAAATGTTATGATATGAGGACCTAGGTGTAATTTCATGAATGTAGGGCCCTATTGATGTCCAAATACTATAAGATTTTGCTGGAATGCTAATTGAACATATTAGAACATAATTTGACTCTTGATTTGAATTTTTGAACTCTAAAAATGTGTTCAATTGGCAATTGGATCATCATTTTGTATTTATGTATAGAATATCTCATAAATTGACCTAATTATGCATTTTTAACACTAATTTGATGTTTTAGATCATTTCTGTTAATTCTCACACTTAGCACATTTATTGTGTTAATTAGATAGTGTTTAACGTAGTTTCTAACTTAACTTTAGCATTTTAACTATGATGAGCCACACTTCATCAGCTACCCAATTAGTATAATGTTGCCACCAATCATTACAAATCAAGTGCTCGAGCACAGTATTTCAATCGTGCAAGGAACCATTCAAATATCATTTACATGGGCAAAAGATCTTATCGAAGAGTTCTCGCCTAAATGACTTCCTATCATCATGGAAAGCCCAATCCAGAAATAAAATTACTCCACTCATACCAGATATAATCTGAACTCCACAAACCAATCCAAGATCGATCCATAATAACCTAAAATTTAACATAAACAACCCATTAGTTAGGAAGGAAACAGGGATCAATGATGTGTGCATGTTGATTAAGTTTTTCACTTTATAGCTCATCCTTGAAGATTTGATTACAACGTAACTTGATACATGCAACCATTGTGTGGTGAAATTTTGGTAACATCTCTCCGCACTTCTCCAGTATAACTCCCATGACTAACTTTAGCTAACCCCCAATTAAGGGCACTGCAGGAAAGTAGATAAGATTAGTTGGTATACTGAAGAAGAGTAGAAAGAAGCAATCGAAATTTCACTACACAAAGGTTACATGTAACAAGTAACAACTAAGTTGTAATCAAATCTTTAAGGACCCCCTTTAACCCGGTACTTCATTGAACTAAAGATGATCGAAACTTATGACATGCTGCAAAGACAACACATTGTGCATGTCAGTGACATACATACACTACTGTATTGTCTGTATAACATGGTCATAAGTCTCGACGGGCGAGTAATTTGACATAATTTTACTCTAACAACTTGTATCCTAAGATTAGAAAACGTATTATTTAGCTTCAAATACATCTAAAATTATACAAGTGTATGTATCTAATAATTATAATAAATTATAATTTACTTACAAAATAAATTAAATCCCCTAATTCCTAAACACTAGCAGAACCCAACTGCCCAAAGCTTAGCATGCACAACCCAATAAATTAAGGTATAAAGCTTCTCTACAAAGAATTGACAATAAGATAATAAAAACTATAATAAGAGAGGGAATCAAAAGATAATTGATAATAAATAGCAGTAACAATAATTGGATCAAATTTAGTGATGTGATCAAAGAGTCAACAACCTATCCATGAGGATGCGAATTCTCTTTTTGTGTTTTTGCTTCCAATTTTCATTCTTTTTTTCTAGTTTCAGTATTTTAGTATCTTCTAATCTTCTCAACTGTGAATTGTACTTCAAACTTGGTCAACATTCTCAACTTTTCTTTGTTTGTTTTATTGACCTCTCTAAGATTCTTTTGATTGGCTATTTAATGTTATCTGTCTCTAATCTAGGTGACTAAATAGATCTTATGGATGAGTTGTACCTAATGACTAAATCTTAGCCTAATCACTAAACAGTAGCACAAATCAAAACCTAACCTAACCAATTATTTGCACATTAAAATAATTGCAAAAAATTCAACAGAATTTCTCCTTAAAATTTAAAGTTTTTCTATAAACCTGTATATCAAAATAACATACAAAATAAAAATGGACACACATCACATCCATTCATTCAAATAAAAAATAATTTATAGGTACATCCCACATTTAACATAAACCTAAAATATCATTAAAAAAAATTATAAACATTTAAATCATACCTCTAAGTGCTATACCCTCCGAGAATACCTATCATCGATAACTTGTGATTTCAATAAAATAATAAATTAACACACTATTATATTATTAATAACTTAATAACTTGCTCTTTCAAAAAAATAACTTAGTAACTTAAGTAAAGTTATTATAACTAAAATAGTTGTTATGTTACTAACATAATTTGCAAGGAGAAGGAGGAACAAGGGCAGTAGGAGGAGAGGAGGGAGAGGAGGAGGGGGATGGGTAGTAGGAGGGGGACTGGCAATAGGAGGAGGAAGCTGTAGGAGGATAGGAGGATGGGGATGGGTAGTTGGAGGAGGAGGAGGGGGACGGGTAGTAGCAGTAGGAGGAGGAGAGTGGCGCCAGTGATGGGGAGGGGGGGGTTGAGGGGAGAACGATGACGACGAGGAAGAGGACTCACCTGAGGAGGAGAATGAGTGATGATGAGGGGCAACAAGGAGGAGTAGCGATAAGGGTGGCGAGGAGGAGCAGCAAGGAGGAGGGTTTGTGGAAATATAACAGTGGATGAAGTGGGGAGGGTCAGGCTCTACGCATACGTACATCTAATTCATATTACCGTCAGTTTAATTAATAAGCGACGGCAAATGTCAAAACACAGATATTTGTGATCACTTTTTCAAAAAATGACGACAGAACCTTTCATAGGTGCTTCCATGATTGACGGTAGAATGCTTCATAACAAATTATTATCAACAAGGGCAGGCCCATTTTTGCTCACGATTTGCCATCGATTATGGATAAAAATGATGGCAAATCAAAATTTGCCGTAATTTACCACTTAGTGACGGTATATATCATTTTTCTAATAGTATTAAAAACCAATAAGAGAAGATAGAAGCTTGATTTTCTCCCCCTTTCTCTCATACTTGTTGGATTTGTAGAGATGTCCAACAAGTTAGGCTTTCTAGTAGAAGAATTCTCCAAACATTCTTTCTTGTGTAAATTAAATCGCCAAAGAAATATGATGCCCTAATGATTTTTCCTTTTCACATCTCTGATTCTGATTTTTATAATTTGATTATGGCACAATTTAGGTAACAAACTAGATCTTAAGTTCTAGGGCAATCTAAACAAAAAGGAAACTAGATTCTCCGTGAAGAAATTTATCAAGATATGCACATGCCATCATCTTAAAATAGTCGACACAAAGTTCTAAAAGAAAATTTCTTAATCAAGAATGCAACATCATAATCATCAAAAGAATAAAGATTCTCCATGAAAACTTCGAGAAGCCTAAGAATGTTGAAATATCAACGTATCGAGAAGGTTTAAGATCAACCTAACTATGATACCATGTTAAATAAACAAAATATATATTTGCATACTAATATAATACAAATAAGAATTGTCAAGAACGACAAGGTATAAGATAGAAAATATCAAAGAGAAAATAACACGAGAATAGAGAAAAGGGTTGAATATTTTCTTAATTCTACTCAAGAGAAAAATAGTAGTACAATAATTTTTATATAGGACAACACCTTAGCCCAAGTTTTACTCCTAATCGTATTCCTACTCCCATTTCTATTTCTAATAGGATTAGACTTATTAATCAATAATATTACTCTCAATAACACATTAAAATAATATAATAAGGTCCTAATAGCACATGATATTATCTCAAATTGGCATATGTTCTCTCCATCCACTTAGCTAAAGATAAGACCAAAATACTATGTAGATTTGCTCAGATGACTTCACATACGTCTAAATTTTATGACGAGTTTCAATTCAATGCCCCAACATCAAAATGAATCCATTACACTAGCTTTTTCACATCCCATCTCAAGATGGATAGCAAATATAGGAGTTTCTATGGAAAGTATAGAGGTGGGGTTGTCGAAAAAGTTTGAGCTCTCAATACTGTTTCGAGCTTAAGTAAACAATTAGGCTCGATGCATAAATGTATGCATGTATAAATGTACGGATCCATGCATGTGTTTAGCAATGTCGAGCATTTATGATTTCAAATATTACCTATGAAAAATGCTTTTTTTTTTTGCGAAGACAACATATTAGCAGCCATCCAGATTACAAGGAATAATAGGATACTCCCATAGACCACAAACATTACCCTTAGAAGAGAACTTTGCCAACCTATGAGCCTTACTCACCAATGATCTTGGCACCTTGCTAAGAGAAAAGCCATGATTAAGATTTAACCATGATTTGCATCTTTGAATAACATACCTTGTTTTCCAGAAGGGCTACAATTGGGTTTTAATCTGATTAACTGAAACCTCAGCATTAGAAAGTAATGCTACATCCAGTAATCTTAAATGGATGGCTAGTTTAAAGCCACATAAAATCGCCCAAGTCTCAGCTTCAGAATTATCGGAGGCTCTAACCAAATAGGATGAGGCAGCAATTACATCCCCCTCACTACTAATGCATACAAAAGCCACACAATAGCCATTAGATCCCACTGCCGTGTCCACCTGAATGCAAGTTCTAGACTGCAGGATATCACTTTGCTGCACATGTGCAATCTGCTGCATTTGATTCTCAGAAATCAACCTTTGTTCACTATTCCAAGAATAGAACTTATCCAATTTTTTTGCTACCTCTGTGACCACCAACGTTTCCCTTCTATTACCACTTTACATCTATGAATCCATAAGGAATGAAGTATATATACTATCAGGGCTTTTGTGTTCCCTACCAGCTAGAAGATCTCTCCAAGCTTCTTTATCGCCTCCATCCAATCCTAATGTTCAGGCCATGCTCTAATTCCCCAGAAGAACTAGACAACCTTTGTAAAGGGGCAATTTTTTATCAGATGTTCCCAATCTTCCTATTTGATCTGACAGAAGGGGCACGAGACATCATCAATTTTAATTCTTCTCTATAATATTCCCCTTAAGGGAAGCATGTTAGTCACAGCTTTACAACAAAACCATTTGGATCTCGGTGCCATATCCTTCATACTCCAAATCTTTTTACAGCATGCTAATTGGTTATTAGTAAGACAAGCTCTAATTCCCGCTTCTTCCAACAGCATCATGCATGCAAATTTTACAGAGAACCTACCATTAGGATGAGGTTTCCAAATTAACAAATCTTCCCTGGCATGAATTGCAGTACTTTGAGTTTTATCAGCAGTCACCTTATCAAACAGGCGCATGACTTTCCCTTCATCCCATTCCTGCAATTCTTCACAGATCAACTCCGAAGCCTTTGATATTTGCAATGCACTTTAACTAATAAGCATGATATTACAATCTATTGTTGGATTTGGGAGACTAATTACATCAATCAGGATGCAATTATTATATGGTGACATGGGAATTCATGATGAAATCAGTGAAATTTGGGAGAAGTTTTTAGTCTCATACTAGAAGTGGATAAATCTCTTAGTGGGTGTAAAAGGCTTCTGCCTCTCATGACTTATGTAGCAAAGAGTGAGAGGTAAGGGTAGGTGATGGACAACTCATCAACAATCATAAGAAAACACTATTGATAGGTTTTTATCCCCTACAACAATGTCAAAAATAATCACTGAACTACAGATTTGTACTAAAAAGGGTTTTAAATGTTGTTATTGTAGTATATGTCACAAATACAAACTGTTGTCATGTCAATTTTATTTATATACTTAATTTTTATTGGTTTATTCCAAGTCGTTCGCTAAGAGACATTTATTAATATACATCACTCTCTAAGTCCAATAATATTCTTTGATTCCAAAAAGATTGATTTTATATACAATAATGAATGAATGAATCAATTATATACAAAAGAATAAATTAGAAATAATTACAATACTTGAAAATAATTATATACAAATAAGCATAAAAAATCATGTATAATTATTCTATATTATTTATTTATCACTTATAATAATAATACCTAACTATAGGTATAAAAATAAGTAACAATATGTACTATACTAACTTAACTTACTAATATCTACAGTAACATATAATATATCTACAGTGACGTATAAAAGTGTCACTAAAACCTTAGAAAAACTATATACATAAGCTAAGATAAAAACTAGTGTTTATATTAACGTTTATTACTATCTACAGTGACATCTATATCTGTCACTAAAATTATCTTTTATTTATATACATAATAGCTCAAACAATACTACTATACTCTAAGTATACTTAGATGCATATTACTTATGCTATTTACATATATACTATATATATTCACAATATATATCTATACTATATACTTTACATATATACAGACACACAACACAGAACACTTAACACATGCAATTCACACGGCTCACAACACACACACAATCACATAGTATACACTGAGGCACTCACTAAGGTATACACTACACAAGGCACAGAGGCTCCTCAGGCCAAGCTAACACTTAGTCGCAATTCACTTAGTCATTTCCTTTCTTTCACTGTGTAACACTTGGCAAATTTCAACTCAAAGTCTTCAACACCTACCAACCAGTTCAGATCGACTTTTTAATCAAAATTGGGTTTAATTTGTGGGCAGTCTTTTCGATGGATACACATCACCCATTACTGGGTGTGACCAAACCTCTACTAGAGCCACCCTAGTTCATTATTAAGTGCATTCTCATCCGATTTATGGCTCGTTATTGGACCTAATAAGACCTATGCACAGTGCACAGTGCACAGCTCCCAGCCATGCACCGCACACACAATTCAGACCATAACTCATTCATGCTCAGATAGGATATGGGTAATGTATGGGTTCGAGCACCCAGCACCTATGAGGACTGCACCTTCATCAACACAAAATCAATATAAGTCACTACGCCTACTTCAAAACCACCGATGTGGTGCTATCTCAACAGCCAATTGTGTTGCTGTCCGCACGCAGAGCTGTTCTAAATTGCTTGATTTGGCCCTCGATTTGAGGACCATATTTTATTATAAATTAAAATTGAATTATAGGGTTTTGAAACCTTATCTTAGGACTACTTAATTATATAATTTATTTACAGAAATAATTATATTTACTATATAAATAAATTAGCTAAAGTTTATACTTTATACATGTTGATATTTGGGTTAATTTCTTAATTAATGTTTAAATTAGTTAATTAATGGTCTAATTGATCCTATACAGAATTAGTATACATATTAAAGTATTTATTACAGATTTTTATGATATTTTTTCTTAATTAATGTTTAAATTAGTTAATTAATGGTCTAATTGACCCTATACAAAGTTAGTATACATATTAAACTATTTATTACATATTTTTATGATATTTAACATTGTTTATTTTAATTTATATACATTAAATATCTGATTTCAATGTGTTATACATATAAATTATATATAAATAATATTATACAATATAAATCCAGTTAACTTAGTTTAAATTACTTAAAATACTATAATACAAATATACAATATAAATTAGTTCATTTATAACTTAATTTACTAACTTATTTTAATTTAATTTATTAAAATACCTATTAACTTAATAAATTAATTATTTATTGTACATATATAATTAAATTAGTTTGCAGGTATTTTAGTGTACATTATAGATATATAAATATGTATTTACAATATCATTGATAAATAAGTTTATTTATAAGGGTTTCTTAGAGTACATATAAGTTAATTAAATTAATAGATAAATTATATAATAAAGTTACATATATATAATAATTTATCCTAAATACGTAATTTATACTATACAATACATACATAAGTTATATACACAGGTTATATACATATTTTACATTATATACATATATAGCTTAGTAGATAACTTATATATACATGTATTTACATAGTATACATAGTATTTTTTGGGTATTTTTCGAGTTTTTCTTATTTTTATGGGTTTTATATGTTTAATAGAGGTAGAGGATGAGAGAGAAAGAAAGAGATGAGAGAAATAGAATGTTTTTAGGATTTTTTAGATTTGAGGTCTTTTATTAAATTTTAAGGTAGACTAAACCGTCGGCTGGTATGTTCTATTAAGTCAGGGGTTCAGAATACCTTAAAACTTGATATACACTTGAAAATATATCTAATCCTACTCACTACACATTTATTTTATATTTTGGATTTTTTATAGGATTTTTATTTATTTACAAGTCAAACACATTTAAGGCCTTAAAGAGATGTTTCTAATAGAACCTAAGGCACTAGGATGTGTATGAAGAGTTGGATATGCAGTAGAAACACTCAGATATGTTCAACATATTATATGGAAGGTGTGCAAGTAATTGAACATAAATTCCAAACTAATTTCATCACATTTTCAAATTTGGGCAGATATGCACATAAGTGGCTGACAAAGGGATTAAAAATGAGATTACAAGCCATTCAAATGAGATTTAAATATCATTTCAGATACATGAATACTTGTACAAATAGTATACAACATATAAAACATGTCAGCTCTTTAATTCACTTCAAAACCTAGTTCACTACCCTATTAATTCAGATCATTCAATAGGAGCAACAACTGCAGCAACAGCTTCAAACAACTGCCGCAACACTGCTGCTGGGATTCAATAGAGCAACTGCAACAGCTCCAATGTCTAGATCAGCAACTCTTAAGCTGCTCCAGATGTCTTAAACATATCCCAAATGTTACAGCAGTCAAAATCTCTGATCAAAACAAATTATCATCACTCCTAGAGGATCTAAACAACTAATTAATCCACTCTCTTGTATTATAGACAACACAAGAGAGTAATTTAAAATTAGTTATTCAGATCCTAAAGGTTCACCCATTAACTCTATAAATTCATGATTTAATACAATTCCACTCGAAACTCAAGGAGCAAAATGATTCTTCATTGGGGTTTTATCCCTTACACATTAGATAGTATAGGGATCAAAACACCAAATCAAATTTATCAATTAGAAGAAAAAGAACTCCAATCTATTCCTCCTCTCATTATATAGATAACATAAAGAAAAAGATTAAATCAGAACTTAAAATCCATTGAAAACATGCTCCAATCATCAAATGCTTGAAGCTAGAAATTAACCCAAGAAAATGTCGCTGCTATGCAGCCTTTTTATGTACTGAAATGGGGAGATTTTAACTCTAAAATCACAAATTCAAGCAACCATTTAAAACATAATCAGTTTGGAAACTCATTCAAAAGTAAATCCATGCAATGCAATCATCATCACCACTTCAGAAACTCACGAATTAATTCTGAAAACTCTTCTAAGTAGCGAGAATACCAAGAGAAATTTAGATCAGTCTTTCCCCAAAAATATCTTGAAATCCTAGTGTGCACCTTACCTTACATTATAGACAATGTAAGCTAAGATTGCAACTTAGAATTTCAATGCGAGAAAATCACATAAAGAGTATCTCAAATAAACTTTGAAAAATCTGGGATTCATTCCCTCTTGAGGGAAGCTTGAAAACCATACAAACATCTAATTCATCCTCTCTCTTGTGTCATAGATAGCACAAAGAGAGAGTCTAAATCTCATGATACAAACCACCGAAAACAAATCCAAATCATCAGATTTCACATTCAAAATCAGTGGAGGGACTTTGTGGAATAATAGAATGAATGGAGAGTCCCTTAAATGGATTGTGAGCACTCAAATTAGATCTGAGTGCTCAAGAGCATCAAATCTGATTTGATGCTTTGATGAGTGGGTGATTGGTGAAAAAAACATGTGTAATTCAGTGAAGGTGAACAATGAGATGAGGGGGAAGATCAGGAAATCGATGTGAAAATGGGAAATTACCTCTTTGATCTGAATTGATCAGAGAGGGCGGGATCGAATCTAGTTTAATCTACTCCCAAGCTAATCTAATCCATCAATCAATTCACTAACTAATCCTACTACAAGAAAGCAATTAACTACATTAATTCTACTCCTAGAAAGCATTTAAATCCTAATCTAAAGGAAGAATGGGATGCCTGGGCTGCAGCTGGTCACTGCAGCGACGAAAGGAGTTGAGGAAGATCTCCAGTGAAGAATGGGATCCCTGGGCTGCAACTACTGGTCACTACAACGACAAATTGGAGGAGGGAAGCCGCTTCTGTCACCAGCAGCCGATGAATGAGGGAGGAAACTGGAGACTAGACGAAGGGATTACTCAAGGAGGAGGGAGCGATCCTTTGCACGCGAGCTCTGGGAGGTGCTTAAGTAGAAATCGAGAGTGATTCCGCTCACTGCACGATGAGAATAGGTGATTAGGGCATGGGCGGCCACAATGAGAGGAGAGGAGCACGAGAAGAGCTAATCCAAAGGACTGTTGGATGAGATCTGGAGATGGTGGTGAGGCCATGCGAGGATTCCCGCAAAGCTTCGATTTCAGATCAGCCATCAGATCGAGAGGTAGGAGTGAATGGCCTGGATTTGGTGTGCTCTTGCAATGAATAATGCACCAAGAGGTGCACCATTCTCAGCAGGTCAAATGGCGTTTTTGCACAAAGAACCCTCAAGTGAAATGGTGGAACAACTTCAACAAGGCCCATAAGTAGCAGAAAAACATTGCAAAGAAGTCCCTAGAGCCTTACAAATGGGTCCCTAGCAAGTTTTCTAATGAATGAGAGGTTATATATGGACTTAAATGTGAATCTCTAAATGCAAGCTCCTAATGATGTCCACATACTACCCAGTTTTTATTGAAGCTTAATTAAACATATTAGAAGTTAATTTCATTTTTAAGTTGAAATTTTAAACACATTTGTGTATTCAATTTGCAAATGGATCATCATTTTGTATTTATTAATAGAATATCTCAATAAACGATCTAATTATGCATTTTTAACACAAATTTAATATTTAGGTCTTTTCTATTAATTCTCACACTTAACCCTTTCTTTGTGTTAATTTGATAATGTTTAACCTAGTTTCTAGCTTAACTTGGACATTTTAGCTATAATGAGCCCCACCTCATCATTGGGGACCACGCATGCACGCGTGCGCGCCCCACCCTGCCCCGACCTAGCTCGCACTCGGATCAGGTGAATCAATTTGAAACTTAAAACTTTGACTCCTTTGCTACGAACTTTCATCTCACAATTTTAACCTGAATTAGTCGATCAAAAGGTAAAATTGGTCAACCAATTATTTTGGTTGATTATTAAATTAGGCTTGGTCGATCAATTGATTTGGTCAACTAAAAAGTCAAGTTTGATTGACCAATTTATTTTGGTCGATTAATGGACTTAATTGATCGATCAATTATCGTATTTCTATAAAACAGGAATTTCCATAAATGTTTGATCGTGGGCTCTATATAAGGGCCACGAGTGGGCTTTCATTTGACACACAACAAGAACAAGAAAACTCTCTCCACTCTCTCCTTCTCCCTCTCGTTCTTGTCTCTCTTTCTTAGTGTGTTCAATCGAAGCGAAATTGATATGAAAATCTCCAATCTCTTTTGTCAATCTTGCACAATGAGATTAAGAGATCAACGAGAAGTTTTTAGTTGATCAAACCATTAAATTGATAAATTAATCAGAAATTTAGTTGGAAACCAAATTGCCTCGGTTTCGTTCTTCTAAGGTGGTTTTCGAGGACATCTAAGATTGAAGTGCGCCAAATCTTGGAGGTGAATCATCGTATCCTAGGATGAGTTCGTTAAACCCGACACACTGATATTGTGAGAGGCGATACCTTCGTTAAGGGAAGTCCTTAATGGACGTTTCAATCGAAGTAATCTCTAACTTTTCTTTGGTTTGTTTATTTGTACTATTGCATATTATTTGTTCTTTATTTTATTTTAGATCTTGCCAAATCATATTTGACTTGTTTAATTTAATATTTTTAATATACGTAAAAACATTGAAAATACATATATTTTTATTTATATATTTCTTTTATGTATTTATTTCAACAACTATATCATTCAACCAGGGGTCACTCTAAATATTACCAGTCTCCCCATCTCCAACCAACCATAAAATATTGCTTAATAGTATATCTTTTATTTCTGCAAGAGCTTTCATGAAGGCCAAATTTGTTGCTCTTGGAAGATATTCACCAAATTTACCATTAGGGAAATACTTACCCCTTATCAGACTTTACCAAAGACCATCCTTCTTAATATACAATAACCATCCCATTTTCAACAAAAAGGCTAAATTAACTAGCCTTAATGTTCTAAATGCCAAACCACCTGAATGCTTTGGCAAACATAAATTTTTCCACGCTTTAATATATAGACACTTCTTGCCTTCATCTTTACCCCACCAAAAATCTCTTATCAAGCTATCAATCTTGGAGCAAAGCTTCTTTGACAATAAGGTAGTTGTCATTAGATGACATGGCAGGGATGCTAAAACAGCTTGAACTAGAAGCCCCCCACCAGCTTGTACCAATAATTTACCTTTTCAAGCTGCTAGCTTTTCAACAAATCTTCCCAGCACTATCTCCTTTAACCTCCGCTGATTTGCTCCATCTTATATAGGTGTTCCCAGATATACTTCATTACTTGTCATATTTTCTACCTTCAACATGTTTAGGATACATTCCTTTAGATTCTTTGATCCATCTCTACTAAAAAATACTTTAGATTTCTAAAAATTAACTCTTTGGCCAGAACATGCCTCATACTCTGACAGAATATTTTTCAAATTTGATACCTTTTCATCTGCTTTAGCAAACAACATAGTGTCATCTACAAACATCAAATGCATGAGCTGAGCTGAGTTTTTATGGATCTTATATCCAGATATCCTCTTCTCATGTAAGGCATTTTCTAAACTTCTAGATAAGTACTCAGAACATAGGATAAATAAGAAGGGAGACAAGGGGCATCCTTGTCTAATGCCTCTAGTTGGGATCACTGTCTTGGAAGGTTCACCATTTATCAACACCTAAAAGGTAGCTGTTCTTATACAAGACATAATTAGA
The DNA here is from genome assembly GCA_037157565.1 of Thalassia testudinum. Taxonomy (NCBI): domain Eukaryota; kingdom Viridiplantae; phylum Streptophyta; class Magnoliopsida; order Alismatales; family Hydrocharitaceae; genus Thalassia; species Thalassia testudinum. The sequence continues at coordinate 84,058,860 of JAZHRO010000077.1, forward strand.
TTTACCAAGGGACCCAAGATTTGTATCTGATTTAAACAAAATTGAACAAAGGCCCACTCAATCCTATCAAAGGCTTTCACCATATCAAGCTTTATCACCATTGATCCTTTCTTACATTTGGAGGTTTTCATTGCATGAATCACTTCCTTGGCTTAAACAACATAATCTGCTATTTGTCTATCTGAGAGAAAGCCTGATTGCTTAGCAGAAATTAACCTCTTTAGAATAGGCTTGATTCTTCTGACTACTAACTTAGAAACCAACTTATACAAAGTATTTGTGAGACTTTTCGGTCTAAAATCCTTCAGTTGAGTTGGTGATTCTAATTTTGGAGCAAGCACTAAGTGTGACTCATAGGAGCAGGCATGCTTTGATTTCTAAAGCAGCTTTGTACAAAATCTATCACATCTATTTTGACAATAATCCAACTATTCTGAAAGAAAAATGCTGGCAAACCATTAGGATCAAGACTTTTATATGGATTCATCGAAAATAGCACATTTCCAATTTCTTCTTCATTCGGAACTTCCAAACACCACCTCTTCTCAACTCCAGATGGTTTGTCTTGCAACCTAAATAGAGGCTTGGGACAAAACTCCTTTAATTGTGAAGCATACATACTACTAAAGAAGTTAAAGACAACTTCTTTAATTTTTTTTAAATCGCCTGTTACATCACCATTAGGTAGTGTGATCCAATTTATTGCATTCTTCTTCTGTCTATTCTGTGTATAAATGTGATAGTACTTTATATTTCTATCTCCCCTCGAAACCCAATTTTTCTTGAATTTTTGGAACCAGTATACTTCTTCGTATATCAAGACTTCATCGTATTGTTTTATAAGAAAATTTTCTTTTTCTCTTCCTTTAGCATCATACTGACTATTATGGATTTCCGCCAACTAATTTTCAATACCAGCCTTCCTTTTTTGCCAATTGACGTTAGATTTGGCATGCCATTTTCTCAGTTCACTCGTTACTTTCTCAGTTCTTTTCCAGATTTGTGCTCCACTCCCCATAATTTCCCATCCTTTTTCAACCACTCTTGCATAATCTGGCCTTAGACTCCACTCTACTCCCAATCTCCATGCTTTCTCGGAGTAGCTTGTCAATCTCAATAGAATAGGGCTATGATCACTGTTAGTAGCAGGCAAGTTTAACACTCTACCATTTGGGAATTTAACTAACCAATCAGTGGCTGCAAAAGCTCGATCTAATCTCTCTCTAATGAGAAATTGAGGTTTCCTTTTATTAGACCACGTATAAGCTTGCAGTCAGTCCAGTCTGTTTCCTTTTATTCGAAACTGAGGCCCAATCTCCTCGGTCTCTTTTCCAATCTGTCCCTGCCTCAAAACCTCCCATTCGACTGTCATCTGATCTTCTTTCCCATCAAGTCTTTCCATCATATCGTGGTCTTCAAAAAAGCCCCCTTAGGAGGTTCTTTTTCTTCCATTCCTGACTTTTAAAACTGATTTCTGATATTTTGCTCAACATGCTGCTCTTCACCTCTTTCTTCTGATTCCATCTGCTGCTCAGTCTGACTTCCTTCTGTTCTTCCTTGTCCTGAGTTTTTCCTTTCCAACAGAATTTCCTCCAACTCCTCCTCCTGTACCTCCTTAGAGAAATTAGAAGAAGCCCCAATAACATTCTTTAAGGCTTTTTGTTGCAGATTTTTAATAGGAACTCTTCTTTTTGCTCGCAAATCTTCTCCATATCTTAGTTTAATTTCCTACTCCAGACCCAATCTTGCTTCCAAAGATCGAAGTTCTTCCACTTCACTTTTCACCTCCAAAAGTATTCCACAATCCTTATGAACATGGCCCAATACACCACAAAATGCACACAGCCTAGGTAGTTTCTCATATCTGAGCGGGATAATGATGGGATCTCCCTGCAGCAAATTTAGTTTCATTTCCCGTATAAGTGGCTTTTCTGTATCCATCAAAACCTTCATTCTTACAAATCTCCCTGCCCTTTTCTCATCAAGACAATATCCTTGATAGCCATGAACGCTTTCTCTGCTCTCATCAGCACCGGCTGACATCTATACTCAGGTGGAATATCTGGAAGTTGAATCGATAAGCTAACACCGTCCAGCTTATAATCAGAGAGTTTTTTTCCTGCTTGTCCAGCTTCCATCGCTACCAAGTCTCCTTCGAAGTGCCATGGACTCTTATTGATGACTGCTCTAACCTCAGATTCCTCTGCAAACACTGTCATCCAACTCTTTTCCTCTACTTCAGTAATCATTGGAGACTGAGATACAGACCAAGCCCTTGACAGAACTTCCACGATAGCTTTGGAGCGAGGCTTTCTAACTATCACTTTCGTGAAGAATAAGCACCTCTTCCATTTCCTTGGGTCCCCTAGATCTTCCGCTGACGCTGATATTTCTAGCACTTCTTCATCGTGGTACAGCAGCTCCTTCATCCCTTCTATAATATGAGCATTCGAGCGCTCCATGGTAAAGTATCTGAGCAGACCCTAGCAAAAGCCCCTTTCCAGCACACGCCCAATAGTACTTATATTTACGACGACACAGACCCAATAGTACTTATATTTACAAGGACCACCTCAAGAACTAGATGTTGATACATACCCCATATCATCACGCCACCACAAAAAGCAGAAAAAGAAAGATAACCTATAAACAACTGTGTACATATACTATTTTACCACAAGATCCCTTCCAGATAGCGACGTCTTCAACCAGATCCTCCGTGGCTTTTCCCCACTGGCTTCTCTGTTCCGATCTTCATGCCTCGGACGATCGCCGTGCACACCAGAACTGCCGTGCGTAGGGAAACCCTAGAATGCCTTACAAGGTGGAGGGACTTTCCACCTTACTAGAAGGCGGACGGTAGTATTCTATGAAAAATGCTTTTTAACACAAGCAACTCTTGTCAATAGACTTCCTAAGTGTAGGTGTATATGATTTTAAAACGTAAAATGACTGAGCTAATTAAAAGCCAAAATCTAATCTGCATATCTCAAGGAAACTGTGCTCAGAATTGTCAAATGATTATGTACTTGACATATAGGCTCGTTAAGGATCAGTATCAGGCTTGATGATCAGGACTCGTGCAACGGCTAGGGTTTAGACCTGGATCCACGTCGACCACCCAAAATATCTAAGTTTAAATTATTAAATAATAATTTTTAATTATTATTTTTTTTTATTTATTTTTATAAGTTTACCATAGAGGATTATTTTTTAAGATATTATAACTTGTGAACTAAGCTTGATAACGTAACAAGACGAACCCAAACCAAAATTTGCACTTAAATAGCTTAGCAAGCTGCCGCGGACAAGTCTAGGTGGAGATGGCTGTAAATTAATGTGTGGACTGACTGGGCTGCGTTTAAATTCCTAAAGCTAGGGCCCATCTCAACCCATTTAAATTAGGCTGAGGTCCAGACCATGAAATTCTCGATCCCTCTCATCACTGTTGCTATACTAACAAAACGGGTATTACACTCTACACTGACGTTTGGCAGCCGGAATAACGACAGTACGGGAATTAGGCAAGAAATTGTACTGCAAAATAAGATTGGAAAGTGGAATATTATCGAAGAGGAATGATGTTTGGATCCTCTTCCAGCTGAATTCCGAAATTTTAGGATTACGTGATGTTCTGACATCAAATAAGTCTGGAATTAACCAGGATAGAGCATGATAGGCCCAAATTTGGCAGTCAAATGAAACCTCTGCAATTTAACTCGTTTGCCAAGCAAGCAACAACATATGTTACATCAAGCCTATATATCCATCAAATACCAAACAATGCAAGTTTTTCTTTTTTTTCCAAAGCCCGCATACCAAACAAAAAATTCACGATAATACCCCTGTGGAAAACGACAACCAACAAAATATATTCACCTATCCTCGCTAAGGTATTTTGCCTTTCTCCATGGGTCAGTTTGTACTCGGGGTAAAATATTGTACGGATAAGTATACGTGGAATAAGAGAAGGTGCATGTGTGTTTGAAACATGAAATAAGTAGTGAGATAAAGGTAGAGATAAGATAAATGCTGTATTTACGTGATGCTAGAGTTTATTTATTTAATATTAAAAATAAAAATAAATATTTTTGTAATTTGACGGGAATTTTTTTTTTAGATTCCAACAACCCCTTCTAATGCAACCTCCAACCGGCGCCTAATTCTTTCTGTTTGCATTAAGCTCGAATGGATTCATTGAAAGGGAATGCTCCGAACGCAAACATCATCCTCACAGCAAACGCCTGAGGATAACATCAAAACACACATCCCAGACTGTACGCACCTCAAAATTCTTTCTTTTCTTCACTCTGTTGGACCGCGTCCTTTGTGTCTTTTGAATTTCTTAATGTTAGTTTAGATGGTGGGATAAATTTTATGGTATAATTTTTTTATAGATGGGTTATCCTTTATTTTTGTTTGGAAGTAATAAAGGTTATTCTGATAGGTTAACTTGTGGCTGTTTGGAAAGTTTTTAGATTAACCTGTGAAAATATATGGAATAATCAACAAAAATAACTTATCCTACGTCAACCTCAGAATAACTTATTTCTATTTAAGTCCTCTTAATCCGGATCAAAATATCCTTCCCACCAAACAATATTAACTCTTGTTTTGAGAGGTTATTTCCCTTACTAAATTAAGCCTTAGGTCTCGTTTGGTGCGAGGTTTGGGTGTGGGATAGTGAAATTGCAGCGGATTTAGGATACCGTAGCATATGAGATCGAGATGAGTTGGAGGCAGAATCGAGAGAAGGGGCAGTCATTAACTACCAATCATTAACATCATATCAAAAAAATACACTATTAATTATTTTATCCAACTACTTATTCTTATACTACAACTAAACACCCTACAACTTATCTCTACAGTACTTTATTCGAGTATAACCCTTATCTTCTTGCCAGTACTTATCTCTACAACCAACCCTTATCCCAGTACTTTATACCACCTTAGGGGATGCTTGGTTGACAAGTTAAGTGGATTTATGTCAGGTTAAGTTTTTAACCCATTACTTAACCTGCTCCTATTTACATTGGGTTAAGTAGATTTAGCCTGGGGTAAAGCTATTCCGTTATGTATGTGGAATAACTTTAACCTGCGAAAATATCCAAACAGATTAACTCACTTATTCTATTATTTATTATATTCCTTCTTTATTCCTATATTTATTCCACAAACTTATTTCCCTTACCAAACAATGCCTTAATGAAATATCTTATCTTAAAAAAACACACACACACACATCCCAAGGCTACGTCTAGCAGACATCAACCAGCTACTGCTTCTTAATTAATGACATTTTGTATTACGCGATTGGAGTTTTGATGACAACTTTGTCAGTGTTGTTGAAGTTGACATCACCTTAGGTTATGTTTGATAGGAGGATAGTGTTGTTTTGGGATAGAATTGGAGTAGAATAAGTATAAGAATTTGTTTGGTTGATGGATTTTTAATGATTGGTAGGATTGTAATCATTAAAAGGCTTATTAATGATTGGTTTGATGGTTTTGTGTGAGAAAAGAGAGTTGATGGATTTTGAAGTGATGGATTATAATTATTATATAGTATGTTTTGAGTTAAATGTGAGGAGAGAGAGTGTTAATTGACTTAAAAATCTTTGGAGACACAACTTTTGATGGTACATCATATCCTGTGCAACTCACACCTAAATTCATTTTTATCAATCTATTAACCCTTATTCCACCCGTTAACTTGCAAGCAAATCCATCCTTAATTGTGTGACAAACAAGAAGTAGTCAGTGGAGGACTGCCAGCATCCAATTCTCCATCAATGATACTACTTACATGGAAATTTAGTGAGAGAGAGAGAGAGAGAGGGAGAGAGAGAGCTCTTACGTCTGGGCATGATCAACGGGCTTGGGTGGTATATTCCGACGTTAATCTCAGCCAACAGGTGGGTCAAGCTCATTCTACGAGCAAAAGAGTTCGATTTCGGATTTGGGTTCACCATCGACTCCATTAATTTCACCTAATTTAACGCAGTTAATGACTTGATAATTTTTCGATTTGCTTACTCATTCCAAGTCATATCAACATCGTACTGATTCCAATTAATGATACATAACATCAACATGTGTTTTCCTTATGCAGTGTTCCCAACATGACGAACGTAGGTGGGCCGAAGGAAAGGGAAGGGGTTGCCAACCAACGTAATTAGCAAGAAGGCAACCTACGCGTGTCGACCGATAATACGCCAAATCTAACCCAATAATATTTTTTTTGAAAAGGAAAATTGGCTCCCAATTTCTAGCTAACTTCTGGAGTTCCTCCGTGATCAAAGTCACGATCACTTTCCTGACGTCAAGTTAAAGTGGTTGAACACACACTCATGACATATCAACCTGTAAGAGCACTATGCACGTCTGGATCAGTCGTGGGGATTTGATCCCGCACACCCTGCACATAGAATGTTTTATAGGAAATGGACGTACCAACTATGCTACCTTATTAACCCCATGTAACCCAATAATATTAAAAACATTAATCGATAGGATCAAATTAATAACCAAGGGTGTGACTTGATCAATCGTTTCCCTAAGCTACCCAACGAAAGTTTCCAGTGACCTAGATAGGAAGTGATTGAATTAGCAATTAGCGATGTCTGATCGACAATGTCACATTTTTTTCTACTCGAAAGGATAGTGCCGAATGTTTAGATTGTTATTAGTCCAAAAGTAAACAAGTGTATATTATAGGGTATATTTTTTTTTGTTTAAAAAAAATATTGATATATTTTAATTTTTAATTACTATATTTTAATTTTTTACCAAAATATATCGGTTCATAAAAATCAAAATATATTAATTGAAAATAAAAATATATTAGTATATTTTAATTTTTAACAAATTAAAAATAGATTTTTACCTGAAAAATGAAAAATAATTTTCACCTATGAATTTTAGGTTTGAGATTTAGGATTTAAGGTTTAAAATTTAAGATTTAGAGTTTATGAAAAATATTATGAAAAGTGATTTTTTACTTGAAAAGTGATTTTTCACTTTTGAATTTAGAATTTAGTGTTTAAAATTCCCTAAATCCTAAACATTAAACCTTAAATCTAAGGTGAAAAAATACTTTTCAAAGTGAATGATAACTTTTGATTGGTAAAAAATAAATTGAAAATCAAAAATACCTATATATTAATATTTTCAACGAATGAAAAATCAAAATATACTTATCAAAAATTGAAATGCATCAATATATTTTATTAAATAAAGACTACATGTGACAAAATTTTTTGCAACATAATTCTTCTTACTCACACCCTTAGGGCTAGTTTGAATGGAGAGTTAGATTTTATGAGATAATTTTTGGTATATATATTATCCTACATCTTTATTTAAAAATCATAAAGATTATCCTGTTGAGTTAACTTGTGATTGTTTAGCAAATTTATAGATTAACCTATGAAAATATATAAAATAACTCACATGAATAATTTATCACCCATCAAGTCCAAAACAATTTATCTCAAATTAAATTATGTTAACTCGAGTCAAAATATCATTACCATTAAATAAGGTTAATCACTGTTTCCTTGGATTATCTTCTTAACAAATTAATTCTTATTATTATTATTATTATTATTATTATTATATGCGCATGAGCCTTCGGTGTACATGCACAGTATGGCTAGTTGTCATGCGGGCATGCAGCAGGTGACGTGGAAGATTGGGAACTCCCCTCGTGCATACGGATAAGCGATCCGGAAGTGGAAGTCGAAGTTCGTTGTCTTGGTTCGAATGACAGGAAAGGGATAAGCATTCTCGAATTTAATTGTTATCTTGGTTCCATTGAACATGGAAAGAATCTTTAATTCCTTCGGTCCCTTTGGGTTAATAAAATATCACTAATTTAATATAATAAATATAATTCACGATATTCACTTTTTAAAGTATTACTGACGTTTTGCGTGAGCTTTTACGCTTCCTTACAGTTGTCCTGTCGAAAACATGGCATCAATATGTTGATAAGATTGGATTAGACGACTGTGATGGTAAAATAAAGTTGAAAAGTTAATAAATGTAACGTATTTTCTATTGTATAAAGCAGGAGTTATGATTTTAATCGACATGTTTTAATTTTTTATAAATAAAAAATTAATTTTTAAATGAAAATTTACTTCCCATGAATAAAAATTTACTCTTTTAAGTGAAAAATCATTTATAATCAATAGAAAGGTAAAATATATCAGTTTATTTTAATTTTTAATTGATATATTTTGATTTCTAACTGATATATTTAAATTTCTAATTGATTAAAATAATTTCCAATCAACGTGTTTAGGTCTGCAAATGTTTAATTCTGATTTTTAATCAATTGATTCTGACCGTATATCGCAAAACGTATTGCACCGTACATTTTCATCCTCATGTTCTAAAATAAAAGAGGATTTTAACACAAGATATTTCCTTTAAAACTATTAACATTTCACGCTTATTATTGAATTCTTCATATCTACCCATACACCTCTACAAATTCTATATCTAGAGATAAATATTCTTATAATTTAGTTCAGAAAAGATTTTTTTTATGTGTAAATGTATGTTAAAATAAAAGTACATGTGCCTCCCAAATTAAATTACAACAGTAATATTTAGTTATAAAATAAATTATATTAATAAAAATTAAATTACATCTATGATATTTAATTTTATTTTAAATTAAATATCATCAATTCAAATATTATCAATGCAATATTATCAAATATCATTGATGATATCTATTTTTCAAAAGGTGCATAAGATTTTATGTGTTCTTTTGCATTAAAAAGTCACAATTATTACTTTAAAAAAAAAAAAAAGGATGAATAAAGAGGTCCAAAGAGCATCCCATATCTACGATGTATCCGACAGGGGTCTTCTACAAAAGCCTCCTAATTCCTAAGGTCAACCATGCAAAGAATCACAAATTTCTATACTGATTACATAAAAGGGGAATGTTTTGTTATTTGGAGAAAGAAATTATTTATAACTATTATCTAAACCAAACACTAAGTAACGTGCATTCTTACTTTGGAGAAAACAGAAGTTTCTTTCCACTTCCCTTTTATCCTTACATAGAAACGAAAATTCACAATTAATTGTGATCTATACCAAGTTTGAGATGGAGTCCCAAGCAGAAGAGAAGAAATAGAATAGATATTATTCCTCCAAGTGTTTTTTTTAGAATAAAACCTTTCTGCTGAAGAATATGAATTCCAATTAAGCCTCATGGTTTTGCAGCGATACATGTTTATCTCAAACCTAGGGATCTTTCGTGATCACATAATCAAACCAAGGACAGACATTTGAATATTCTTATCAAAGCGTATGTACTAATTTTTCTCATCATTAGTACTCTTTTCATGTATTAATTGTCAAATAATGTCTTTTTATCCTTCCATCTCCTTGACTACAAATCGACAGAGAAAAACATCATTCTCATGACACATGCCCATGCATGTTTAGAGACGTGTAGACTAAAGTTTAAAAACGAGTGATCCATAGAGAAGATTGGAGGTCAGATGACCCTTGAGGGCATACGTATAAAGATTGGAGGTTAGGAACTTGTTGAGGATATTCTATGGTAGCTCTAGAAATCTAGTCCCATGTTGGTTACTAAACGATGGTTCCATATTGGTCCCAGAAAGACCCATGTGATCAATCACCACTGGATGCAATCCTTACTTGGATGCATCATATAGATGCAAGGGGAGAGTGAAAAAGAGACCAAGAGCAATTACATGGTGGGTAGTGTATTCATTAACCAAAATCACACCAGTAAATGATGGTACATGCTCAAAGGGAATCAGATTCCTTTGAATGCACTATATGATTGTCTATATAAGGTAGATCACTTGAAATTATTTGAAGTATAAGGATATTTAGGAGTAAGTGTAATATTTTTTTTTTGACAAATCCAAATGTAACTCCATTAAAGAGGATGAAAAAGTTACAGGGATGCAGAATCCCTAGAGATGAGGAAAGAGGGAAGAAACCAAAACGCTCCCTTGATACCTTTCTCAAGTGCAAGTATATTGCCTCCTTAACACTCCACAAGGTGACAAAAGTTCTTCTAAATGCATCCACATGCAAGTTCTTCCAAATCAAGTAAGTTCATCACTACACATGGTGGTAAATATGAGTGACAAAATCCACCGGTCACGATGCTTTTAACCTTTGAGGTGAGTAGGCATATCCTTCACTTTCATTTGTATACATGTGGAGACCATTGGCTTGTTACACCCTAAGTTTAATTAGACCCTTTGCATCATCTGAATCCTTGGTGCATCCGTGTATGAACCATGCTTGACTTTGAATTCTACCTAGATCCAGGCCAATTAACGACCAATTCCATCCAAGGAACATTTCTTCAAGGGGTTGTCGCTTTGGATTTCGATTGATCCCTTACTTACTTTTGGATTTAGATACGGATATGGATCCTTTAGGGGATACCTTTAATGAGGGGGTTGGGGCATGAGGCTTATCTAGTGCTTAGGAATAAAATATTTTGTTAGCATTGTAAAATTAAAGTGCATGTGACTCCAAATAGATAAATTAGTTAGGTGAATAAGCATGGTTTAAGTCTTGTCAAAGGATAAGTTGAAGGGATAAATTTACCATAAGTACCTCAAGGGTGAAATAAAGTTGCACTAGAATCTCATGCTTCACCGAGAATTATATTTATTATATACTGGTTTAGATCAAACTAACACGGAGATAATGGGTTGTTAATTAGTCAGAATAATTATATACCTAACTGTGCAATTTGCAGAGTGGCGGTTCCCTCGTGCTCACGGCACTTGATAAGTAATACTCTGCGTGCTAACCCTCTTTGCCATCATTGGATGCAATTCACGAGGTCTCGTCGGAAAACGGCTTTCTTTTGATTTTCCATGTAAACGAACAGTGTGAGGTTGACGAGATGTGCACTGACACCGTCTGTCTACTCTCTCGGTCACCCTATCCTCTGTATTTTATACACACACACATATATAATAAAGGAAATCGGAAAATTGTTTTTTTTTTTTTTTAAAGTAATTGGTTTCCCACGTGGAATGCCATTTCACCAGATCTTATGAATCGATGGCATATATAGATACGTGCTGACGTTTCCCTTAATTTCCTTGTACCTTAATTATATGGCCCACGGATTTCGAGAAGCCGGAATTTGGAGATTGCTGTGGAACTTCGCGCGGAATGGGCTTGACAACGTGTGAATGATGGGGGCCGAAGCCAAGGGGGGATGCATGAATATATAATGTAGATTCATCTGAACCTATATTCTAGAATCCTTCTTTATACATCAATATTTCTTTTGTGTTTGATTCGGTGAATGAAAGGAGGAGTGATGATTACCTTTTGCTTCTCCTTTTTATTTCGTTATCCGGGAACGAAGGATAGAGTTTACCAATTGAAGGTCGCTTGTGGGCATGATTAGTTTGACTGACATAAGCTGAACCCTAGCAACTCACCGTAGGAATTTCCGACTTTGGTAAGAGGGTTTCAAATTCGAATGCCCATCTCTGCATTTTCTGAAGGCTTGGGTGTTTGAGATGGCTAATTTTTCGATAACCTGCCTAAATGAGATTTGGGATCATCCAAAGAATGTGGCATTGTAATAGGAGAGTAAACATGGTGAACAGGAGAATTGATCCCATGACCGCCATATGCTAATGAGAATGCTTAAACATTAATCTAACTCTTTCAAAGGCAATGTATACATTTTCTTATAATACACGCTTCGAGGTTGGGCATCCAACAGAGAATGCTGCTGGACTTGGTGGTTTTGCCCACTGAAGTTGTTATCACCTTCTTTTAAGGTAAATAAGTGAAAAGGAATTATTGAGATAAATCTTTCTCCTTATAAAATCATAACGGTTCCTAGTTCCCTTTCTTTATTTCCTTAGCAACCTATTTTCTTCAAGAGTCTTTGGTAGATGTCATTGAAAACTTACAAAATTGTCATATTTATATAAATGTCATCAAAATGTTATTTCATTTACAGGAATGCCACTCTGACCATCTTTATTAATTAACAAAGGTACTGAGTAATTAAGAAAGATAATGGCATGGCATTTTGTGAATGAAGCAACTTTCAGATGGCATTTATATTAATATGGAGAAGGCCATTAAAGATATACAACTTAGCTCTAGTGGCATTTATGTACAAACATTCAAAGGAATAAAAAGAAAAATTCTTAACGTATAGTTGTATTTCTATGACTACCACTTCCCCCTCCTACTTTCAACCTTCCCCCATTTCCCCCTTCAATTTTCCATCCCCGCTCCCCAGGAACTCCTATTTCTATCACTTATCAAACGTTCTTTACATACATAACTCCCCATGTGCTCTTCTCTCTGTCTCTACCTTCAAACTCCAAATTTGCAGAATCCTCCCCCTCTGTCTCCTCTCTCTCCCACATACATAAATTTAAGTTTTGAGAGATATTGTATTAGTGGGTTCTTCTCACCCTCTGTATATTTATACAGTGACCATCCTATTGGCCTAACTAATTGCTGCCCATTAATTTAGATCTATTATTTAATCAAATAGAACTCAAAATTATGATTATTGACATTATTCGTGTGAAATTTGAGTATCCTATGAGAAGGAGGTGATTAATATTGTAATCTAGCTCTTGAACTGAAGGGGCTCGTGGCCATAAGAGGGATGACAAGGAGGAGGAAGTGGGGTTAAAGGAGGAACGGGGTATAGCTAGAGGTGGGGAGGAAGGGGCGAAGGGTGAGAGTAATATTCATGTAGATTTAACAACTTCTAAATAGCATTTATGTAAACTTTAAAAGGATGATGACAATTGTGTAATTTTGTAATTTGCAATGACAAATATGTAACAAACCCTTTTTCTATTGTTAAAATGCGGTTGGCAAAAAATTAAAAAGAATACTGGGTCTATTTGTTTACTAGAATATTGGGAACTTAATTATGTGTTTGGCATAGGTAATTCTCAAATTGACCAATTTTTTGTTTTTTAAGGCTCAACACCGGAGTAGACTAATTCCAAACAATTCACTAATTTATCAATTTCTTGAAGTAACATATGATGATCAAACACCAAAGGTTATATTTCCTCGATTAATTCCACTTGCAAGCAATTTCTCTTTTAATTTCATGTAGCTGATTTCTTTAACCAAACAATGTTAAGCACTCCGATCCGATTTTTAAAATCTTGCATCATACTATAAGTGATCAAAATAATTAATATTTAACTTTTTCATTCTCGAATTAATCGAGTAATGAGAACAAGAAAATACGTAAAATATCACTATCACAGAAAGAATAATGCAGTTGATGTTCAATGTATATCAAATATATCTTTAAACAGAAAAATATAAAAAATAAGAGTAAAAATGATGATTTAAACCACTAGATTTAACCCCAATGTCTAAGCACAAATCACCTTTAGCAATTAAATTCTTCACATAAAGCTCACAGAATTAAGTCAGGTCTTAGCCCTCAGACGTAGAATATAAGGCATTGACGCCTTAACTTACTAAGCCAGCAATGCAAAGGCCAAGCACTGTGGAGGGAGGCACAAATCTCAAGGTGCAAAACCCGCCTCTCTCCTCAGTTTATTTCTCCTTAGTTCAAGCCGAACTCGGGTAATCGGATCCACAGCCCAGACCCACAGGCGTATTCGCAGGCAAGGGAGCGTAAGCAAGCGCTTGCGTGCGGGTGTGCTGTTGGTGCTAGAGCACCACGATCATTTGTTTTGATGATAACAAAACACGTGTTATTTAACATTTGCAATTTGAGTCCTAGATTTCAGGTCAATTGCAAATGTGGACATGTTTAGACGAAACTCGAGCTCGCATCCAGGACGGATTGGAGGAGCTTGACGGAAAACAGAGGAGGTTCGCGTGGAGCGATAGATTGAAGATAGAAGACAAGAAGAATAGGATAGATTCTTTTTAATCCTTTCATGTACTTTTATCTTTATCTTTCTTGCTCTTTATTTTCCTTAGAAAATTATGTTAAAGAGCCTCAAAGAACCCTAGGATACTTAGGTTTTCTGTAGAATACTTAGAAAACCAATATAGGGTTCAAACAGCACTTCCAGACGTCTAATTCCAAAATCAGACGTCTGATAAAGTATTTTAAGACGTCTGACTGTTGTTTCAGACGTCTGATAACCGTTAGGCTGGACATAGTTAGTTCTGTCTGATGAAATCAGACGTCCAGACCTTAGACCAGACGTCTTAGGAGATGTCTGATGACTTCGCCAGACGTCCAATTAGTGGACCGTTGGCTGGCTTCGCAAACACTCCAGATATGACCGTTAGAGCCTTATCAGACGTCTGATAAATGACTGTTTTGCCTCGGCTGACCCAAAATCTCTTCTCAGAGATTTTCTAGCCGTTGCAACGTTTGGAAATCAATTCCCACAGTAAAAGTAGGTTTCCAGACGTCCAGACATAGTACCAGACGTCCTGTATGTCGTCTGATGGACTTGCGCAAAAACCCTGTTTAGATCTGATTCAAGTCAGGGAGAAACCCGCATAGAATCAGACGTCTGACCTTGGAATTAGACGTCTTAAATTGGCCTTCCAGACGTCTGATGCCAGAGTTAGACGTCTGATAACCCTGTCAAATGTAATCATTGTCCTGATTTCGGCCTGATTCTCTTGGACTTTGTTCCCAACGGTTATAGAACCTTTCTTAAGCCTTCCAAAGCCTTCCTAAGGCCTCTATAAATAGAGGGGAGCCTTTGCAACTCAAAAAAAAACACAAGATATACACTTAGAAAAACACAAGACACACATAAGCAACATACTTCCACTCTCTTGTGTCCAATTGAGGCCCTTGCTCTCCAAGCTCTAGTTTCATTCTCTTGAGAGCATCAAGTCTTCGCGCACCCACTCTCCCGCCGTTGTTCACGAGAGCGACATTGCGCCGTTGCGTGGCTCACGCACCCGCGTCATCCTCGACGCACTCCTTGCAAAGGGGAGTTTCCTTATTCCTATAAAAGCTAGGTTCTTAATTACTTTGTTGGCTCTATAGGACCTGTTGTTTTATTTTATCTTTGTTATTTTGGTTGGGTATTCGCTTTGCGAATTCCCGTCTCCTTCGTGGGACAAAATCCTTCTCGTGGAGAGAAGGGGTTGAGAACGCTACCCTCGTACTTGTAGCGTGGTTGTACTGAGGTTGAATCACCCTCGTTTTAAAGTGATTCGGTTAGTGGATTTGATCAACTAGGTTGATCGGAAAATCCTAACTCGAGAGGGTTAGGTGGTGGTTTTCACCCGGTTTGGGTTTCCACCTAAAAATACCTGTGTACATTGTGCGATTGATTTTTGTGAGATTGCTTTATATTTTTATTTCCGCATATTATTACGTCACCCCTCCTAGTAGGGAACTTTCATGTGCGGGGGGGGGGGGGGGGGGGGGGGACCTCACCCCATGCATTCTAAGGCAACGTGCTTCGTGCATGTTTTCGTAATAAACACTGCACGAACTTTGGCAACAACCGATGTGAGACTAAAGTCCCCTGCTATCTCACATCTACTGGTAGCGAAGATGTCTAGCGTTGATTCATGTGCATCAGCCATTAGATCGGCTTGATGCAGTCGGGGATCAATTGACGTGGGCGTTACGCTTTCAGTTGACGAGCTTCTTCTTGGATCAGGGCATTCTATTGCGTGTAAATCTTCGTTGGAGATGACCAGAGAGCTGCTGCCTGAGGCGAAGACAAAGACCAACTCCGATGAGGACCTACGGGCAGAAAATGAGACCTCTCGGCCTCAGATCAGTCCAGGAATGTTACGAACACACTTTCAAGACGCCTTTTTAAGATGTCTGGGAGGTGGCCCAGACGTCTGACAGACGTCTAGGATTTAATTTCTGCGCCATGCACAATTGCATCTGCGCGCGCAGACCTGTGAACGCCTCTTTTTCCCTCTCTCCTCTTGCAGACGCAGACTGCACTCTCTCTCTCTCTCTCTCTCTCCCCGCGCGGCCTTATAAGGCCCTCGCCCTCTCCATCACTCTCATCTCCTCCGCTTCCTTCTTCTTCTTCCAGCCCGTGCGAGAGTGTGAGCACGAGCGAGCGGCGGCAGCGGCAGCCGCGGCGAGTTGCGGGAGGAGGTGTTGCGCGAGGGAGGAGACGCCCGACCGTGAGGGCTTGAGCTTGCCGGGGCAGCTAGAGCCAGCCGGCAGGAGAGCCGCGGGCGTGGAGCGTCGTTGGAGGGCTGCTGCAGCTCGAGCAGCGGGCGGACGAGGCGCGGCGCGGCGGTGCGTCGCGGGCGGAGAGCGAGTGGAGCTCTGATTCTGAAAATTTTTCCAGAATCAGACGTCTAGGCTTCCAACCAGACGACGGTGGAGACGTCTGGAGGACTATCCAGACATCTGGCAAGTAAGTTATTTTCGTCCTTCTTCCTTTTCTGCGACCGTTCGTACTGAGAGCGAGGAGTGGGTACGTGCAGGCTCTGAGAATTTCATCCAACGTGAATCAGATGTCTGGCCGCAGTGCCAGACGACGGGAAGGACTTCCAGACGTCCTGGATGACCATCGGACGTCTGGGAACTAGGCCAGACGCCCTCGCAGGCTTCTGGATGTCTGAGAGACTACGCAGAACAAAGGTACCATCTGACCCACATTTTAAGGCGTCTGGAAGAGGTTCCAGACGTCTGATTCTGGACTGTTTCATCATTTTCGACCCGTTTAGGGCCCGTTCGGAGTCCGTTTTCCGCGTTTCGAGTTACGTTCTTTTCAGAATAAAATCCTCTACCCGTTTACAGTAATTATATACTGTTCTAAGAAACTTCTTGTGTTTGATCCTTGTGTTAGGACCCCGTTCCATTGCAGTCTCGGGGGTTGCGGAGGCACGCGGGATTTTCGACCACGCCCCCAGTACTTCCGTTGTAGCTGGTAAAGTGGCTTTAAGAATTATTAACATAATTTGTTACAATTATGGAACAATTAATAGAACCTAGGGCATTGCATGAATCCTAGGAATGAGAAACCAGATTGAATGATAGATCTTAGGATATTGCATGAATCCTAGAGTTGGAAAACTAGATTGAATGATAGATCCTAGGGTACGACATGAATCCTAGGACTGGAAAACTAGTGATATGAATATAGATATTGCAGTATTGGAAAATGTGGAAAGGAAATAATAGTTGCCGGTAAATTGATTTAACAGCTGCCTATTATAAATAAATGAACATGATTGAAAATATGGGTTGTATGAACGTGAAACTGAAAGGGTGAAACCTGAATCTGCTGAGTTAAAAGAACTGAAACCCTACGGGGAATTAGGAGTAGAACTCCTGGAAAGAGAATGAAATGGAACTGAGAAGGAAAGATGTGGAAGTGTGCTGTCTCTTGGGTACGTAGTACCAGGGGAAGCACCTGTTACCTGCTTAGTGCAGAGCAGAGCCAGCCGCCCCAGGGACCCGGGGTTAGGTCTGGCCACTTTGTACCGACTTTTTGGCCCTCGTGTACACAGTACCGAGGAGAGCTAATAGTGTAGAGCAAGTACTAGCTACCCCACGGGCCCCGGGGTTCTGCTAGCTCACCTACACCGACTTGTTAGGCCCACTGGGCGAACTAGGGTAGTCAGGCGAGGGTGCGCGGACTGTGGAGGGGAAAGACCCCTGTTTGGTTACTGTGGAGGGGTTGGACCCTTGTTACTGAGAGGGCTCTGCCCTATACTGGTTCCGTGTTGTGCTTTGAAGCGCACCCGTTAACGGAAACGACTGACCGCGTGCCAGTGCGGGGTAGCTACCCGTGCGTTTACGGCGCGTGCCGTAGTCACCGTTACGTTTGTCAGTGACCTTGGGGTGGTTGACTGAGAGTAGGATCACCACGGGGGACTCTCCTGACTAGGAGAGCACCACATGCTACTTTTCGGAAAAGACTGCAATCAAGATCGTTCCCACGAGGAACGTTCGAGATCAAGTGAAGGATCTGAGAAATAGATAAATTGTGAAATAATAGAAAGACATAAATAAAGGAAGAAAGAAAATAAAACAGCTACTGTACACTTTACTGCTTCTTTAGTTTTAGCTGCCACTCTACTCAGCGTTTCGCTGACATGTTACACTCGTTACTTTTCAGGACCAGGTGTTGAGCAGCCAGGGTCAGCGGCTGCAGAGGACGCTGGGCCGAGTAGGGTCCAGTAGACTTACCACAGTTCTTTTGTACCCCTTTTGTTCCACTGTAGTGAGTAGTTCTTGTTACCCCTGCATTTTTCTTTACTTGTAGTTCATGTTATGTTATAAATGTTGTTCTACTGTTGTGGTGGTACATGCTGTAGTGGTTCTTTTTCTTACTACTGTATTTTGTTACTGCTAGTTATATTTCATGTTGAATGTGGTTTATTTTACTGCTCTTTTGGTTACTTCCTCGTTGGATGGCTAGGTCTTGGGATTAATCGAGTCGGTCCGGTTCTCGTGTCTCGTAGGGACTTGGGAATCGGGTCGTTACAAGGAATTTCAGGGCAGAACCCCAAAGCTTGTCCCTAAGTCTAGGTGTTGTGAGTGAGTGGGCAATGGCGTGGGGAAGAAGCTTGCCAAAGCTCATAAAGATGGTGGTCGGTAGGTGTGGTACGTGGTTGAAGTGTCAGAAGAATGAGATGAGAGGATAGAGGGGGATAAGGGGAATGAAAGCGCTAAAACTATTGGACAAAAGAGGGGAAGAAAACCAGTGGCGGTGGTAGGCTGTCGGCGACAATTCAGAGGAGGAATTGAGGTCGAAGAAGGGGTTGGAAGACTGGCTCCTTGGTTGGGAAGCTCGGTGTTACGACCCGATTCCTGAATCCCTACAGAACACGAGAATTGGACCGACTCGACTGATCGTCCAACGAGAAAGTAACAAAAAAGTAGTAAAATAAACCACATTCACCATGCAAGTAACTAGCAGTAACAAAAGTACAGCAGTAAAGAAATAAACTACTACAGTACGCACCACTACAACAATATAGAATTAAAACAGGTACAGAATATGAAGTTTACAATAAAAGAGTATAAAGGTGTAACAGAATACTCACTACTACAGAAAATGGTGCAACAAAAGTACAACTACTGGACTCTACTAGGCCCAGCACCCTCCGCAGCCGTAGGCTCTGGCTGCTCAACACCTGGACCCGAAAAAGGTGATAAGTACGACATGTCAGCGAAACGCTGAATAGAGTGGCAACCAGCTAGCTAAGAAAAACAGTAAAGGTGGACAAGTAGCTGTTATTTTCAATTTCTTTCTTTATGTAACTAATTATTCTTTCTTTCATCACTTGGTTTATTTATCAGGTCTTTTTCTTGATCTTGAATGTTCCTCGTGGGAACAATCTTGATTGCAGTCTTTTCCGAAAAATAGAAATAGCACGTGATGCTCTCCTGGCCAAGAGAGTCCCCAGTGGTGGTCTTACCCTCAGTCAACCACCCCAAGGTCGCTGACAGACGTAATGGTGACTAGGGCACGCGCGATAAACGCACGGGTAGCTACCCCGCACTGGCACGCGGTCAGTCATTTTCGTTAACGGGTGCACCCAAAGCACAGCACGGAACCAGTATAGGCCAGAGCCCTCTCAGTAATAGGGGTCTAACCCCTCCACAGTAACCAAACAGGGGTCTCGCCCCTCCACAGTTCGCGCACCCTCGCCTGACTACCTTGGTTTACCCAGTGGGCCTAACAAGTCGGTGTAGGACGGCTAGCTGAACCCCGGGTCTCGTGGGGTGGCTAGCTCTCTCCCTACATTAGCAGCTCTCCCTGGTACTGTGTACGCGAGGGCCAGAAAGTTGGTGCAAAGTGGCCAAACTCACCCCGATCTCGACCTGAGGGCGGCAAGCTCCCCTCTACACTAAGAGGTAATATGTGCTCTCTTTGGTACCACGTACCCAAGAGACAACACACTTTCCCATTCACTTTTCTCGTTCCATTCTATTTATTTCCAGGAGCTCTACTCCTAATTCCCAGTAGGGTTCGTGCTCATGTTTCCTCAGGCCAAGCCATACTAGGTTTCATCATTCAGGTTTATTCGCATGTAATAGGAGTTTCCAACATTCAATCTTTTTTTTCCAATTTATATACAAGCAGCTTGTATTTAATTTCAACCAACAGAAGTTACATGTAGCAGCTACTAACAACAGTACTCTACATTTCACAAGCAGCTGTTATCCAATTACAGGCAGTTATTATTCCATCTACTCATTTCAAGACTGCATTTCAGGCATTTAATACAATCGTTCCAGTGTTTCTAGTCCTAAGATTTATGCCATACCCTAGGATCTATCATTCAATTTAGTTTTCAGGTCCTAGGATTCATGCTATACCCTAGGATCTATCATTCAATCTAGTTTTCAGGTCCTAGGATTCAAGCCATACCCTAGGATCTGTCATTTATTTTAGATATGCATTTATGTTTGTAATTAACTAAGGGAAGCCACTCTACCCGCGAAATCGGGAGTAATGGGGGCGTGATCGGCAGGTCCATGTGCCTCCGCAACCCCCAAATCTGCAACAGAATGAGGTCCTAACACAAGGATCAGCCACAAGAAACCACTCAAAACAAGATAAAAGTATTTCAAACAAGTAGAGGAACTTATTTTGAGAAGAACGAAATCTTAAACGCAGAAATCAGACCTCGAACGGACCCTAAACGGGTCAAAAATGACAACCCTGACTCAAATCAGACGTCTAGAACATCTTCCAGACGTCTTAAAAAGGGGTCCAGATCATACCTCACTCTACGCTGCTCTTCAGACGTCCAGGATTCTGTTGAACCGTCTAGACCTAATTCCAGACGTCCGACTATCCCTTCGGACGTCTGGAGACGCTCTCTGCCATCTGGTGCCTCGCCCAGACGTCTGAACCACGTGGGAGGGCGTGTCCCGTGCCTTCCCAAAGCGAATCCTGCATGCGTACGCAAAGTCTCTCAACACGGCATGAGACAGAACTTTTGGCGGAACGGCCTGCATGGCCGTATCCGCAAAAAGGAAGCACAGTAGGAAATATGTACCTCTCAATCGTCCGCGTCATCTGGATGGAGGTCCAGACGTCTGGTTCTGGGAAAATCCCAGAATCAGAAGCTCCTTCGGCTTCTTCCCATTACGCGCGACCTCGCCACACAGCTGCACGTCCGCTGCTCGAGCTGCAGCAGAGCTGGGGGAACCTCCCCGACACACACTCCACCTCGCGCACGCCGGCCGACCTCGAGCTTCTCTGGCGAGCTCCCTCACGGCTAGCGCGCCCTCTTCTCTTCCCTCTCGCTGCACCTCTCCTCTCCGCCACTGCACCCGGCAGCAACTGCTGCTCACACTCACTCTCTCGCTCTGCCGCTGGAGGAAGGAGAAGACGGGTGGGGTGGTGAATGAGGGAGAGGGGAGAGGAGTATTTGTAGGCACGGGGGGGCAGTTCTGCAAGTCGACGAGGGGAGAGAAAGAGGAGAAGGTTGTTGGGGTTCAGTCTACGCGCAGCACGCGCGTAGATTCTCGGTTGTACGCATGCAAAAATTTATTTTCAGACGTCTGGGAAGGTGTCCAGACGTTTGACCAGACGTCTGGACCAACTCCCAGACGTCTTAAAGTGTTTTGATGTCATGGGTCTTAACACTCGATGAGAGAGAGGCGAAGATAGCTGCACTCTCGTTTGATGGCGAGACGCAGCAGAGCGATGGAGCGAAGAAGACCTCAAGGTCCGATAATGGTGGCGCACGAAGGAAGGGAAGGAGAGGGTTTTTGCACTTGATTTCTAGACGACTCGGCACGAAATGGCTGCGTGGCTCTTTATAGACCATTGCTAGAGCAACAAAGGGCGTGTGAGCGCGAGATAAGCTCGGAAAGCTCACAACAACCGCACCAACTTTGACCGTCGGTTGCAGACGACAGACCTAATCATTGATGATGGAACAACCAACGTTAGATGCAGAACAAGGCGAACTACTTCGCTTCAGGATTTGAAGGCGGTTGAGGCTCGAGGTAGCCGCCAACCGAGCTTGAAGTTCGACGAGAAGCTCGGTCAAACGGGGGAAGGTCGGTGTGAGGAGGAAGGTGACCAGGACCTTTTTGCAAGAGGGGAGGACCCAAAAGTAATAGATTTGAACCTTTTTGTAAAATTTGTAGGAAATTAAGGACTTGAATGCAAAGTAGGTGTGAATATTGTCAAAATAGGTCCAGCTTTTTATAGAAGATTGATAAAAACCTAGGGAATTTAGTTGCAATCTCAATTTTGGATTTTGAAGTCATTTGTTTGGTCAATTTATATTTAAACCAAATTGGCACTAATTATTTACTTAGGTTATTGTTTTAGGTCAACTTGGCTCTTTAGATTCAATTAAACCTTGTAGAGTGTTTATCTATATTTTTTAGAAGGTTTATTTTATGATTTTTTATTAGAACCCTGCCAATTTAAGCCATAATTAGGGTTTAATCATTATCCTTGTTGTTTTGGGCTCATTTAGCTCTCTTTTTGGGTTCGTTTGATGATTCTTTTCTTCTGATTAAGTTATACCCTTTTTATGTATGATTTAGGTGAATTTACCCTTAAGACATAGCAAAACTAGGCTGGCTATAGTGAATGATGGCAAAGCCATTAAACAACACCTCAGAAAGTCATTTATGTGGCCTAGAGAGTATTTAAGGAGTCATTGGTTTTTGGCTTGTGTAGTTGATAACAGCTAGGTTGATGGTTTTTTAGGCTCAATTTTATGCCATTTGTAGATGATAATAGCGAGTTTGATAGTTCATTAGGCTCAAGTCTATGTATGTAATGCATAGGATCAGATAAGGAGAGAGAAGGAATGAGGACTTCAATTTGTCTTAGAACAACAACTTCTATAATTCACTACTTATCTTCATTTCATTATTACAAGTCACCTAAGGAAGATACTCGAAATAACTAGGAAGATCACAAGAATATATATGTCCTTCAATTGGTAGAGTAGTATATATATATACATATGTCCATGTGATAAGAAAAATGAAGAGTGCAAATAAACCTTATCCTCCATTTTGGTCGAGGGGTTTTGTTTGCCATTTTTGAGGTGTTAGTGGACAATTACTCTTTCATAGTGGTTTTCTGGGAAAAGCTAGCCTTGTTGATTGAACCAAGGAAAAATCTTATTTGTTGTCCCTCTTTAATGAGTTGTCGATTGCCCATTTGCACATGGTCGGCTGGATGTCCAAAAGATCAATTATTTGAACAACAAATCCATGTGATCAACAGTAGAGGGATAATCTTATTCTTCTATTAGGGTGGAACAAGTTTTGATGTTAGCCAATCTTTTAGTTGAATGATTATCTAATTAACTTGTTACGTCTTTACGATGAACTCATTAAAGGAACATATTAATCTCCCCATGTGGGACTTTTTTTTTCTTTGAATAGAAGGTAAACTTTTACTTAATTGTTTAACTAGCTCAAAGCCTACAACACACAGGGCATGCCCTTTGACATCACTTAGGATTGAATTACATAACTCCTCCACACTCTTACATTTGCCTTCATGGACATGACAATTCCGCACTGTACAAAATAGTGGCACATAGAATCTTGCTATGTCTAATTCAATCCCTCTACCAATGTTGGAAAGCTTTATGATACGCATGATGGACATTTCCATGTAGTGTTCCTGTCGCCATCAATGTAACACCCTCTATAAGACTTGTACACTCCATTCAAGTCTACTCCTCTCCATTCAAAGAAGAGACGCGACGTGATCTCCTCCTCTCCTTAGCATAACGAGAATGAAGGGTCTCCCAACCTTCCCCACGAGCAAATTAAGTCAACTCCTCGTTAGGAGTCTCCTACAAATGGAAAGGATGGTGCAAGCCGACCATTTAAGAACATGCTTCCTCATCCAAACAAATGAGTACTCCTCCCTTGGCTCTACAGTGAATTGAACTTTGTCCCAAATCTTGATCCTCCCTTCTTGCCATCTCCATTCCTCCATGCCATCTTCTCCTAGTCCAAATTAAGAGTACCTACATGGCTTGCCAATGCAACAAGATGTGCTTCCAACATCGAGATGATCTCCTATCCATTGTTGCAAAGGCTAGGTCTCTTACTCGGTATTGCCCCCTCATCCAATTAATTCACCCATATTCCCTTTTCATTTTCATCCAAGATTGTTGCCGTATCCTCCTACAAACCTCCTTATCCATCCCAAGCAAATTCCTCAAATCGAATCCTCCCTCATTTTTTTTGGTAGACATACTTCCTTTCAACACATCAAATGACATTTACTTCCCCAAGGGTATTGGGCTAGAAGGTCCATCATCCTCTTAAGGATCAATGGCAAGACCACATATGAGGATATCCAAAATCTAACCAACCCTTCAATTACCCATTGGAGTAATTAGGCCTGATGTGGGATTATTTTTTGATGTTACAACTTTTTCACTTAAATTCGCAATATTCTCATTGTAATTTGATTAATATACTCCTAGAAGCAGTGGTTGTTTCACCTCATAGCCTATTCTGTAGCTATCTCAAAGACAATTCTTTTCTTCTATATGAGAGAGTTTGACTTTGATATGATTTGTGATAATTTAAGTCTAAACTTGACTTTAATTGAAAAAATTAATCTTAACAACTTATTTGATTTAAATCCAATGAATCTATGGCAACCACCTAAAATAATTAATAGTTCTCAATCCATTATATTTTATTACTTAGTTTTATGAATTTTTCATGTAAAACTATTTTTTGAGTGTTATAAATATCCCATCATATCTTCTTTAAAATTGCATCATACTTGTTATTGTGGTAATTAATGTAATAGATTTTAAAGCTCAACTATCATAGACGAAGGGGGGACAAAGTCAAATAATTATTCAAGGTACATTTGAGACTATATTTAGTTTTCTCGAACATTGTTTCAAACTATAGTTGGGGCATTGTTGAGATAGTATAATTTTGGATACGAGTATTGAAATATGTGTTGTAATGTATTTTATGATGTATAGTTAGAATCAATCAGTTGAAAATAAAAATTTATTCACTGAAAATCAAGTACAGCAAAATACACCAATTTGAAATAATTTTCAATCGGTTAAAAATCAAAATGTACTGACTGAAAATTAAAATATACTGATTGAAAATTAAAATATATCGATGTATTTTATTTTTCTATTAGTGATAAATGACTTTTCGATTGGAACATAATTTTTTACATATAAAAAGTAATTTTTTACTTTAAATGTGATTTTTCATCTATAAAAAATAATTTTTACCGATAAAAAATTAAAATACATCAGTTGAAATCACTATTCTTACTTTATATATCATAAAATATATCACAATGTACATTTATTTACTTTCCAACTTTAATTTGAATGGACTTAAGTTGCTTTAACATCTAGGTTGACATCTTCATAGGATTCGCCTGTACAATTATTAGCATTAAGAAAGATATTTTCTTTCAATGACCCAGATGTACATTCGAGTAAATAGGAAAATAATATTTTATTTGCATGGAGTCACATAAGACGTACATTATCAATGAGTTGCTATCAATGCAAACAACACCAAGTCATTAAACCAGACCACCGTAATACTTCATTAAAATATGTAAAGAATATGAATAGTTTCTGCATGACGATTGTGGATCATGCGGTGCTTCTGGTAAAAAAGTGGGGTATATATACAGTCATGTTATTGAGGCGTCAACATCTGAAAATGCCCTCTTCCCATCTCGGTATTGTATTGACTAACATTGGTTAAGCTGTTTGGGGAGTTGTGGAAAGCATCCCAACTCATAAAAACATGACGAATGGACACGACAAAACTCACCAAAGCCCTCGTTGAGTGATCGATCTCACTAATGTAAGATATAAAACTGGCCGAAGAATCTCACGTAAATCATATATATATATATATATATATATATTTGAGGACGGTAGCTCACTCCCATTAATCTTTCTATCTCAAGATATTAGATAATTAATTGAGAGTATTTTCATACATATTGGCAAATGTATCACTTACTATTATAGGATTTAATACAATCTGATTTGGATTTCACCCTTGATGGCTATGTCTTCTTTTAAAATGTATGCAAATTATATATAAACATACTTTTTGCAGTAATACTAATAGAATTAATTAACATGAAAGTCCACAAAAAGGCAGGAAAGGGAATAAAGATGGTCAAAGAGTCTTCTTTAAGGTATTGGATAGGTTTAGCAGGATATTTTGGATTTATGATGTAAGAATTCGTTACTTTGTAGTTTTTTAAGACGTCTGAAATCTCAGTCAGACGTTTGGATTCATTCTCGGACGTTTAAAAATGAAATTTCTGTACTGCACATTATACTCTGCATGTGGGCAGTGCGCAGAACCGTTCTTTTCTCTCTCCCTTCCTCATTCTTCCCCAAACCCTAAATCCCACACCTCCTATTTAAACCCCCCTCCTATCTCCTCTCCACTCCACACACCAGCCACCACCGCCTTCAGTGCTTGTGCCGGAGCGGCGAGAGGGGGCGAGTGAGGGAGAGCAAGAGGGAGGAAGGAGGAGAGCGCGGGAGGAGGAGGAGGCCTAAGGTCGGAGGAGCTTCGATGGAAGCTCGGCAAAGCTCTCACGGCCACCGGTGGGCACGTGTGGGAGGAGAGGGCTCGGGGAGGCGACCTCCCTGGCCTCTGCAACTGCTGGAGCTGCTGCGGCATGAGGCGGAGCCAGTGGAGAGAGCTGCGAGGAGTTCCTGGTAGTAAAAGTTTTCCAGTATCAAACGTCTAGAGTGGAGTCCAGACAACTGGCGGGGTACCTGGACGTCTGGAGCTAAGGCCAGATGTTTGAAAGCACATTTATCGCAAGGTACGTATCTCCCTGCACCATGCATATCGTACGCAGGTGCAGCTTTGGGAAGGAGCGCGGAATGCTTCCCCATGCGCTTTTGGATGTCTGAACACATCACTAGACGTCCAGAGGTGCGTTCAGACGACCGGAGGCATTGTCCGACATCTGGAACTGCCTTCAGACGATCGCAGAGAAGGTCTGGACGTTTGAGGATATCGCAGGGACTTAAGGTAAGATCAGACGCCTTTTAAGACATCTGGGATTATTCCCATATGTCTGATTTTGAATAGTAGGCACGTTTTTTACTTGTTAGAGTCTGATCGGGGTTCCTTTTATGCAAACGAAATACCTGTACTTTCCTCGCGAGTTCCTCTACGTACTAGAGTCTGTTGTACACTGTTCTGAACTCTCCTTTTGTGATGTATTCCCTGGTATAGGGTTTCAGCCTACTGCGCATTTGCAGCTCACAGAGACGTCTGGGTCTGCGGTTTAAGCCTCCATTACTCTCGAGTTTCTTGGTAGAGTGGTTTAATTCTGTTAATAACATTTAAATAAGAATGTGCTGGTGGAAATAGCCAAATGGAACCCTAGGATGTGGCATGAACCCTAGGATAGAGAAATGAATGAACCATTTGTGTTGTATGATGTACTTGCATGCGTGAATGAGATAAACTACTACCAATTGCCTGTATTATAATTGTAAGTTGCCTGTTAGAATATGAGCTCCCTGTATTTAATGAATAATTCCCTGTGAAATCACCAGTTGCATGTATCGAATTATGGAAATACGAGCTGCCTGTATATGGATGAGAAATGAATTGTGAAAGTTGAAATCTAGATCAGAATAAATGAGGTAAATATGAGTATGAACCATACGGGAAATTAGGAGTAGAACTCCTGTGGATAGACGGAAACCTGGAATATAGACGGGAAGTGTGCTGACCCTTGAGTATATGGTACCAAGGAGAGCAACTGTCCCATTTTTGTGTAGAGTAGAGCTAGCCTCCCTTGGGTTGAGACCCAGGGTTAGGATTGGCCAATCTACACCGACTCCTGTTGGCCCTCATGTACGTGGTACCGAGGCGAGCTACTAGTGTAGGGAGGGAGCTAGCCACCCCACAGGGCCCAGGGTTCAGCTAGCTACCCTACACCGACTTGTTAGGCCCTTTAGGAAAACCGGGGTAATCAGATGAGGGTGTGCGAACTGTGGAGGGGCGAGACCCTTGTTCTAAGAGGACAAGGCCCTATATTATTCCGTGTTGTACTTTGGGCGCACCCACTAGTGAAAATGATTGACTGCATGTCAGTGTGGGGTAGCTACCCATGCGCTTATCACGCGTGCCGTAGTCACCGCTTCGTCTTGACAGTGACCTCGGGGTGGTTGACTGGGTGTAGGACTACCAAAGGGGACTCTCCTGGTCAGGAGAGCACCATGTGTACCTTCTACTCTATAGAAAAAATTGCAATCAAGATCGTTCTCACGAGGAACATGCAAGATCAAGAATATCTGGATGCTTGAGAGAAATGGGTGAAACAGAAATATATATAAAACAGATAAATAGAAATGAGAATTAAACTTGTTGCTTTTACTGTTTTGTACTTAGATAATATAGATATCACTCTACTCAGTGTTCGCTGACTCTGTCTTTTCATAATACTATTCAGAATCAGGAGTTGAGCAGCCAGAGCTTCCAGCTGCGGAAGGTGCTGGGCCTAGTCAAGCCCAGCCGAAGCTTTCTTCAGCACTTCCTTTTCTTTTCTCTACTGTTGTAGTAAGTAATGGACTTTTAGTTACTGTTCTGCTTCTACTGTTTACTTCCGCTTTCCGTTGTTATTGTTGTTGTAGTGGTATGTACTGAAATAGTAGATTTATTTTCCTTTACTGCTTTGTACGTTTCTTCTACTTAGTTATATTGCATATGTGAATGTGATGTATTTTCCTGCTTCTGGTTATTTCTTGTTGGACGACTAGGTCTTGGGATTTCTCGAGGCGAGCTGATCTCGGGTCCTGTGGGGATCCGGGAATTGGGTCGAAACAAGATGGTATCAGAGCAAGGTCGTCCCGAGAAATAAACCAATTACCTTGAGAATAACCATTCACGTGCATATAACTAAGATAGCCACCACAACGTACCGTCTTGATTTTCGTTCAGAGTCTTTTCTCGAAATAATTCAATATCGTTGACCCTCTTGTTTTATCTTTCGCATCTTTTTGCAGGAGATGCCTCATCAGGGAGTTCTCGAGGCGGGCCGTGGCCACTGCCGTGGACGAGGTTGGAGGGGCGGACATGCCAGGCCTGAGGTACTAGTTGACTCACCTCTTCTCCCGGGCGTTCAGGCCCAGGATCTCGCCTAGTTAATCAGAGATATTGTGCGAGAAGAGCTCCACCAGTCTCCACGGGTGCCCCTCCCTAAGGACATGGAGGGGGAGTCCTCAGTGGGACAGAGAGACCGCTGCAGCGCTGGAAGCGTAGGAGGGGGAGGGGGTGGTTTTCCACCACCTCCACCGCACTCTGATACTTCCGAGCATGAGCCCTCCTTGCCTAGAGGCGTGCCTGTTCTCCTACTGTAGCTGCACCACAAGCTTTTCGGATAGTTCCAGAAGCTGAAGCCCCCTCCTTCAAGGGGGATGAAGACCCGTCTGAGGCAGAGGACTGGCTGGAGTAGATAGAGAAGGTGTTCGACACCCTTCGCCCTCCCATGGAGTGCCGCATGGCCTTTGCCACGTACCAGCTAGAGAGCGCAGAACACAGGTGATGGAGGGCAATTAGAGGCCAGGAGGGGAGGGAGCCGACGTGGGACCAGTTCGTGACTCTCTTCTGCGAGTAGTACCTTCCGCAGACCTAGCAGGACCAGAGGAGGTGGGAGTTCCACACACTCTGCCAAGAGACGACGACTGTTAGCGCGTACCACACACGTTTTCTGGAGCTATTACGTTTTGCCTTGACAGCTGTGTCTACGGAGGAGGAGAGCCTGTGGAGGTTTACTGAGGGGCTCCGACTTGTTTACTGAGGGGCTCTGACTTGCTATTTGGGGGTATGTCAAACCCCTGAAGCTGCCCATCTTCCCACGAGTGGTTGAGGCAGCCATGACCTACGAGGAGACCAACCCGGTCGCACGAGACACCAACAGCGGACGAAAGAGGCCCTATCAGCCAGAGTACTCTCAGGGCCATCGGGAGAGGAGGCACTCGGCACCCGCAGGAGAGTCGTCTCATTTTGCGGGGCCATCAGTGGCCTTTGGGGGCCCCAGATAGGGGCCAGTTGCCAGCATCGGAGCCCTGCCCAGTCGCCAGCAGGGACCTATTGAGGGAGGAGGTCCTGCCCCCCTTTGCTACTAGTGTGGCCAACCGGGCCACATCAGGAGAGACTACCCATCTAGGGCCGAAGCATAGCAGATGCTCCCCGCACCGAGTGTTGGAGGCCGAGTTGGTGGTTGTGGTCCCTAGGCACTGAGGGAGGGGAGCAATCACGAGGGGGGTACCACCAGTGGCTGCTTGCCCAACCTAGAGTGTAGCTGCTTTGTCTGCATCGAGGACTGAGGGGCGTATCAATGCCCTGACAAACAGAGGCACCTGGGCTTCCAGTTCAGTGGTGGCAGGTATGGTTACCATTTCTGGCAGATTAGTGTACGTACTTTTTTATTCCGAAGCCACGCACTCTTTTGTTGGTACGAGTTTTGCCATCAGTTTGGGGTAGGGCAGTGTACTGTTAGAGGATCCATTTGTGATCAAAGGCCTAGGTGGTCAGTTGTTTGTAGCTGAGGAGGTCTACACAGATTGCGAGGTCAGTATAGGGGGACACAGCCTTCCCGCTGACCTGATATTAATTCAGATGGAGGATTTTGGAGTGATCCTAGGGATGGATTGGTTGTTCGCCTATCACGTCCTGGTGGACTATTTCGGGGGAAGATCGTCTTCTCCATACTGGAGTTTCCTCCCTTTGAGTTTCACGGACAGCCGGTGGATGAAGGTTTCAGATGCATCTCCGCGCTTCGGGCAGCGAGGCTTTTGATCCAGGGGTGTGAGGGCTTTTTGGCCTATGTAGTGGCAGAGCCTAGCCTCGTGACTGACTTTCAAAGTATTCCGGTGGTTTGCGAGTACCTCAATATTTTTCCAGAGGAGCTGCCAGGACTACCGCCCGAGCGTGAGTTTGAGTTTGAGATCTCACTGGTACCGGGAACCAACCCCATTTCTACTGCACTGTACCGGTTGGCACCGCTTGAGCTGTGAGAGCTCAAGTCACAGTTGCAGGACCTGTTGGAGAAGGACTTTGTGAGGCCTGGTGTGTCCCCGTGGGAAGCCCCTGTGCTGTTTGTGAAGAAGGACGGTACCCTGCGACTTTCTGTCGACTACCGACAGCTGAATAGGGTCACCATCAAGAACAAGTATCCGTTGCCGAGGATTAACGACCTCTTCATCCAGTTGCGAGATGCCACAGTGTTCTCCAGGATAGATCTGAGGTCGGGCTACCACCAGTTGAGGATCAGGGAGACCGTCATCTTCAAGACAGCTTTCCGTACCCGGTATGGGCACTACGAGTTCTTGGTCATACCGTTTGGGTTGACCAATGCCCTCTCTACTTTTATGGATTTGATGAACCGGGTTTTCAGACCGTACTTGGACCAGTTTGTGGTGGTTTTTATCGACGACATACTCGTTTACTCGCGGGATCAGGCACAACATGGGTAGCATTTACGGATGATCCTAGACACTTTGAGACGACGTAGGCTATATGCCAAGTACAACAAGTGCGAGTTTTGTTGACCTTCTTAGGCCACGTGATCTCAGGAGATGGTTTGTTTGTGATCTAGCCAAGGTTGAGGCTGTACTCAGGTGGGAGAGGCCACGTATAGTGACAGAGATACGCAGCTTTTTTGGACTGGCAGGTTACTATCGGCAGTTTATCAGGGGATTTTCTCAGATTACGCATCCTATGACCCAGCTGACTCGAAAGGACATGCCCTGTGCCTGTATAGATGAGTGCGAGACATGTTTTCAGGAGTTGAAGGAGTGACTGACTTCAGCTCCTGTGCTTATCATCCCGGACAGCAATGGTGGTTTTATGGTTTACACAGACGCTTCGTTACAGGGTTTAGGGGGTGTGCTCATGCAATGGGGTCATGTTGTCGCTTATGCTTCGTGGCAACTGAAGCCCCATGAGGATAGCTACCCTACCCATGACTTAGAGCTGGCAGCTGTTGTCTTCTCGCTGAAGACATGGAGGCACTACCTTTACAGTGAGACTTTCGAGATTTTCATGGATTATAAGAGCCTCAGGTACTTGTTTGACCAGAAGGAGCTCAACATGAGATAGGGACATTGGTTAGAGCTCCTGAAGGACTATGACTGCAGCATCTCTTACCATCCAGGGAAGGCTAATGTGGTGGCTGACGCCTTGAGCCGGAAGGTGCCCACCCACTTGGCCAGTTTACAGGCACAGAGTTGGAGACTTATGGAGGAGTTGGGCAGTTGGCGACCTCGGAAGTCACAAGGGTATTGTGGGACAGTGACAGTGACGTGATAGATGCGACCAGAGCTGATAGACCGCATCATCGTAGGATAGATGACAGATCCCTACTTACAGACACTGCGGGACAGGGTGTTGATAGGAGACCCAGGAGACTTTTCCTTTACAGATGAGATACTGCGCATGAGGGGACGCTTATGCGTTCCTAGGGACGAGGAGTTATTGAGAGAGCTTCTAGCTGAGGTGCACGGGTCCAGGTTCACCATAATCCTAGGAACACAAAGATGTATCATGATTTGAGACGCGACTTTTGGTGGAGAGGGATGAAGCGAGATGTTGGTGAGTTTGTGCAGCACTGTTTGGTGTGCCAGCAGGTGAAGGCCAAGCATCAGAGGCTTGCAGGGCCGTTGTAGCCACTTCCTGTGCCAGAGTGGAAGTGGGAGAGCATCACCATGGACTTGGTGGTGGGTCTACCTATTACCCAGTGGGGACATGATGCAGTCTGGGTGATAGTAGACAGGTTGACGAAGACAGTGCATTTCCTGTCGATCTGAGTCACCTTGGGATCAGCACAGTTGGCAGAGAGGTACATTTGCGATGTGGTACGCCTGCACGAAATTCTACATGAGATTGTATCTGACAAGAATACCTATTTTACTTCCCAGTTCTGGACTAAGTTTCACCAGGCTTTAGGGACACGCTTGAGGTTCAGTTCCACTTACCACCCCCAGACCGACAGATAGTCAGAGCGCATCATACAAACACTTGAGGACCTTTTACGTGCCTGTGTACTAGACTAGAGAGGCTCCTGGGAGGAGCATTTACCCCTAGCAAAGTTTGCATATAATAACAGTTACCACTTGAGCATTGGCATGGCACCTTACGAGGCTCTGTACGGATGGAGGTGTACTGCACCCTTGAGTTGGGTTGAGGTGCGGACCAAATGGGAGGTTGGCCCCAGGCTGATCCAGCAGAGTCAAGAGGTGATAGAGTAGATTCACAAATGACTTCGTACTGTTAGGAGCAGGCAGAAGAGTTAGGCTGACCGGAAACGTAGAGAGGTGCAGTTCGAGGTTGGGGATCACGTCTTTCTCTGTGTTTCGCCCATGAAGGGCTTGCAGCATTTTGAGGTGAAATGGAAGCTTTTACCGAGGTTTGTAGGTCCCTTTGAGGTCCTAGAGAGGGTGGGACCTGTTGTTTACTGGCTTGCCCTTCCTTTCCAGCTTTCTAGAGTGCACGACGTGTTCCACGTGTCCAACCTCAGGAAGTACGTCGTTGATCCTAGTCACGTTCTGAGCCACAAGAGCGTCGAGGTGGGTGACGACCTGACTTATCCCGAGAGACCAGTGCAGATACTAGACAGAGCTGTCCGGAGTCTGAGATGGAAGCAGGTACCACTGGTGAAGGTCCTATGGAGAAGCCAGCGGTACGAGGAGGAGACATGGGAGCCTGAGGCGACGATGAGAAAGCGGTACCTGGAGCTTTTTGAGGGTACGTCTTTTCGGACCTACTTCGGTCTTCTTTAAGTTTGTTGTGCGTTTTATGTTACTTTTTCTGTACCCTAGTTAGCTCAAGTTTCGGGGATGAAACTTCCTTGAAGTTTGTTATGCTGTAAGGACCCGTTACTTTTTAGCCTTTTAAGACGTCTGTCCAGACATTTGGACCCGTTCCCGGACATCTGAAAATGAAATTTTTGTACTGCATACTACGCTCTGCACGCGGGCGGCGTGCAAAACCGTCCTCTTCTCTCTCCCTTCCTCATTCTTCCCCAAACCCTAAACCCCACACTTCCTATTTAAACCCCCCCTCCTATCTCCTCTCCACTCCACACACCAGCCACCACCACCTTCAGTGCTTGTGCGGGAGCGGCGAGAGGGGGCGAGCGAGGGAGAGCGAAAGGGATGAAGGAGGAGAGCGCGGGAGGAGGAGAACTAAGGTCGGAGGAGCTTCGGTGGAAGCTCAGTGGAGCTCGCACAGCCACTGGTGAGCACGTGCGAGAGGAGGAGAGGGCTCGAGGAGGCGATCTCCCAGCCCTCTGTAGCGGCTGGAGCTACTGCGGCATGAGGCAGAGTGAGCGGAGAGAGCTGCGTGGAATTCTTGGTAATGGAAATTTTCCAATATCAGACGTCTGGAGTGGAGTCCAGACGACTGGCGGGGTACCTGGACGTTTGGAGCTAAGGCCTGATGTCTGAAAGCACATTTATCACAAGGTACGTATCTCCCTGCGCCATGCATGTCATAGCACAGGGGTTATTGTCGGCTGACTGCACCTGCAATTTCGTATGCAGGTGCAGCTTTGGGAAGGAGCACGGAACGCTTTCCCACGCAGTTTTGGACATCTGAACACATCACCAGACGTCCAGAGGTGCGTCCAAACGACCGGAGGCATTGTCTGACGTCTGGAACTGCCTTCGGACGATCGCAGAGAATGTCTGGATGTCTGAGGATATCGGAGGAAGGAGGAGGATCGAGGGAGGAAGGGGAGGGGGAAATGGAGGGTTACGGAGAGAGAAAAAATAAGAACCAATGACAAAAAAGTGTAACTTTTTAACTTTTAGGCACAATACTTTTTAAGTTTAACGGTGATAACTAATGAAATATTAATTACGAAAGTAACGTCACTTTTTAGATGACATTAAAAATAATATTGAAAAAGATGTGGATTGAAAAATATAAAAGTTGATGTGCAGCAGTGTAAATGTTGTCCCTTGTATCTATTCTTTTTATGCAAAGAAAGTGTTACACATGGTAGGGTTTATCACTATTGAAATTAACAACAAATTACTTTGATATGGATGCAAACCACTCAAATCACCTTCTGAATCACTTCACACCAGTGTAAAATCAGTTTACATGGGTGCAATCCTATTTTGCGCCTGTGCAAAATCACTTTGCACCTATACAAAATTACTTTGCACCTTCAAAATAATTTTGCACGTGTGTAAAATTAAATTCCAAGTGTTTCCTCACATATGACAAGTATTTTACACATTGAAAGGTGATTTTTCACCTTAGTATTTAGGGTTCCTTTCAAGTGAAAAATCGCTTCTCATATGTGAAATCAATTTTCATAAACCTAAACCCTAAATCCTAAACTTATAGGTCAAAATCACTTTGCACGGGTGCAAAATCACTTTGGACAGGTGAAACAACCCTTGGAATAATTTATCACGGGTGTAAAATGAGATTGTCCCGATGCAAAGGTATATTAGAATAATTTATCATCGGTATAGAGTTATTTATCACCTGTACATTTTAGATTAAAGTGACCTGGTGAATTTTTTGAATGTAATGGCGATCACTACGTAACAAATCTTACGTTATTTTATTTCTTTACATTAAATATTAATTATCAAGTGAACCAATATTCTCAACACTGTATGAAATATAAAAATAATACCCTATTTAACTTTTTACAATAGAACATACGTTTCACTACCTTTTAGCTATTAAAAATACGATAGCATTTAATAAGTTTCGAAGGCCTACAATGTCATCTTTGTAAAAGATCCAACAAGAAGTTATCTCTACCCAAGCAATAATGGAATATTCACCGTTAAGACGACTCCCATTCCAAAAACAGAGTGACCCTTTTGTAGCCCCCATTCTCTTGGTACAAGAGGAGATAATTAATCATAATTGATATTTGGAGCACATCTATCTTGCATGGTTATAGTCTTCCATGTGGAGTTGCATACGTTTTAAGAGAGTCCCAAGCAACCGAAAAACCTCAGCCCAATTCGATTACACGACCATTCCAGTCACATCATCTGAAAATATATCGTTATCAGTCGCATGGCCTGGCAACCATGCATACCACCATGTTCCATGTTCTTTCAACAAGGGAACACTTCCGTGTACACTACTCTATACATACTTGTGTACACATCGATGTTATTGTTTACATAGGGGTATCCACGAATGAGTGCACCTTTGTAACGTACTCTAACAACATAAATTTGTAAAACATTTATCTGAGAACTGTCTCACTTGAAATATAACCAGTATTCAGCTATGAGAAAATTAATCCCATTGTTCCAATGAGTATGTTAAGATGGATAAGTAGAATGGAGCATCGGGCTTAGGTCTCTAGGGTCCTATACATGGAGCTCAAATTCATCATGTTTATTCGCACGTATAGGCTTGTGGGTCGGGTCAAACTTGAATTTTTTTCGATTTTCTGCCCGAAAACGATGCCCAAAATAAAATTAAACGGGAAACCAAAATAGATGGTTGTACAATAGAATTCCTCGTGTAGAAGATTGCAAAAAGTTCTCGACAGACAGCATCATGGTAGCTGAAAAGGACTTGGGACGATCGGCATCGTCGCTCCTCAAAAAGACTCTGAATTTGAAATTGCTAGAATACAGGGAAATGTATAAAATGATGCGAATGTGATTCTTATTTGATAATTAATATTTAATATAAAAAAATAAAAAAATAAAAAATTTAATATATCACTTTAAATTAAAATATATAAGTGATAAATTATTTTACACATACGATAGATTATTTTATAACAGTGATAAATTATTTTATGTGATTTTTTACTAGTGACAAATTATTTTTAGGTGATTTTATATTGATGTAAAATTATTTAAAGGTAATTTTACACTAGTGTAATGTCGTTTTGTATTGGTGTAATATTATTCTAAAATATTCAAAATGAATTCAAAGATAATTTAGTGATTTTACACAAATATAAAATAACTTTTATATAAATATAAAGTGATTTTAAAGATGATAGATATTTACATTTGTGTAAAATAATAATTATTAATTTTAATAATATTGATCCCATTTCAATATTTTTTTACATAAGCAAAAATAGATATATAAAATAAGGATCATATTAATTTACACCTTTATATATTACATTTTAAGTAACGTTTTACATTTGTGGGCCTAACCGAATACTCACGTAAGATTAACCACTTGGGAGACCTCACGATCTCTCAACATTAACGTGCTACCTCCTCCATTCTCCCCACTTAAAAAAAAAAAAGAACATTAGCATAGCACAAGTAGCACTACGTATACGTTCATTATGCCAAAATATCATAACAACAAGGAAAACATTATACACATACATGAAATATTACATTTGTGAGCCTACCGTCTTTACCTATTATGGCCTATCTATCATTTCTTTTTTTTTGATAAATCTAAATATATCTCCGTTAAAAGGAAACGAAGAAGTTACAGGAAACGAGAACATGAGGGATATGGAGGAGGGAAAATCGAAATGCTCCCTTGAAAAAGGGAGGAATTGATACGTCTCATTTCAAACAGCGATGGAACTTCAAAGTTGAGCTATACAAAATTGAAAAAGAGAAAAAAAGACACCCTCATAAACTCATTATTGCTACCCTGACGGAGTACTCTATATGTCTCAATGCATTCGATAATGCCACCAGAAAGAAGCCATAGCGATCGACATGATCCGCATCAATGGGCATCCGAAAGATCAGAGGTTGAAACGAGTTGACCAAATATATAGTTGGTCGTGATAGGTATGACTTCAAATATAAACCCAAACTGGAGAGCAACAATGCAAGAATAGGGAGGTGAATGTGGGGGTAGCCGTCAATGGAGACGAGAGTGGAGACGTCGACATCAAATCCACTAGCAGCGAGGAGGTTGAAGGTGGAGGCGATTGTGGCGGAGCCAAGCATGACTAGGGCAAAATCATCACCAAGCCTCTAGTGATGACAAAGGTAGCCGGAAGGGCAAGCAGTGGAGGAAGTTTGAAAGAGGAGGGGGTCTTAGATTGGCCAGTGCTAGCGGGAGGCCTGATCAAGGCCACAGGAAGGAGGAGCCTACTTGAGAAAAGGGCAAGAAGTCTTAGTTTCTAGAGAGAAAGGAGACCTTCTCTCTCGAGAAACCATGTGTGCGAGATAACTCTTCTTAGACCTATCAATCATTTCAAATGCTTACATTTAAGTTTTGATGGACTGCTTAGGACAAATTGAATGATGCAAAATCCAAGTTGAGGTTCGGGTCGAGTTGACATCAACCCTTCCAAGTGTCAAACCTAAATTTCTCGATTATGCCCCACTAACCAATAACTTGACTATGTTCAAAATCTTTGGTCACATATACCCTCCAAAAAGTTAAACTCAAACTATTGGTTGGTTTTTTTATAACTCTCCCTATCTTTCTAAGTAGATTGATTTCCTTGGTATTTTTTAATAGAAATTTTTACTTAGATGCCATTGTAATATTTCGAAATCACTTTCTTATCATTCATTTCCTAATATTATTTTAAATGTCATCGAAAAAGTGACGTCATTTTCGTAATTGTCACCTCCTTAGTTAAAATCGTTAAAGCTAATAGTTGTGGACTCAAAAGTAATAAAATTTTTATGATTTTTAAACTAGAAATTTTTTTTCTTCCAACTCCCACCCCCCCCACCTCTTCTCTCCACCTCGACGCCATGGCCACCACCACCTCCACCCCAACCTCCAATCTCCTCTTGCCACCACCACCACCACATCCACCCTGACCTCCTCCCACCTCCACTCTGACCACCACCTCCACCTTGACCTCCCACAACCTACCACCACCAGACTACCCTCTCCTCCCCTCCTAACACCCCTTTACCCCCCCGCCTTCACCTCCCCTCCCTCCCCACCTTCCTCCCTATCCTCTTTGCCCATAGTTACCCCTGGACCACCAGCACATGGCTACCTCCTCTACTCACTGACCCCACCGACCACCCTCTTCACCCTACTCCGCTTGACCTCCACCCCTCCCTCCCCACCTTCCTCCTCTTTCTCTCCACCTTCAACCACCCCCTTCACCCCCTGTACCATACCACGTGGCCACCTTCTCCCCTCATTGACCTCACTAATCACCCTCTTCAGCTTGCCCCACCTCCACCCTCCCTCACTACCTTCCTCCCCATCCTCTTTACTCTCATCTGCTGCCTCCCCCTCCACCCCCCCTCTACCTCCCCACTGGTGTCGAGGCCACGAGTCTACCCGAGTCCACCCCTCCACTACTTGTTCTTGTTGTTATTGCTTGTTGTTGTTGCTGATGCTATTGTTGCTGTCGGTGTTGTTGTGGTTGCTTGTTGTTGCTGCTTTTGTTGTTGTTGTTGCGGACAGAGTTGGTGATGCTGTGGAGGAAGAGGAGGTGGAGGTTTGGAAGTTGGGAAGGGGAGTGCACTGTGTGCTTGGAAGAGAAGGGAGAGGAGGAGGAGGTGGAGTTGCTATGTGGTCATAGGTCCCATGGGTGATGTGTGGGAACATGGTTGCAAGAGCAGGATGAGGAGAAAGGGGTCAAAGAAGGAGGTGGTTGTGGCAACATGGATGACAAGGCAATTTTGGTTGATCGGGGGAGGAGCGGGAAAGAGGGATTGAAGGTTTAGGAAAAGAGGGGGATCAGAGGAGGAGAGGTGTCTTCAATGGTGGTGGAAAGAATGGGGAGGAGGAAGAAAGAGGTGAAGGAGGAAAATGGTGTCTTGGTGGAGGATAAGGGGGAGGAAGGAGGGAAAGGATACAGGAGAGAAAAAAAGGCTTGTTAGGTAAAAAAATATAAATTTTCATTACTTTTGAGTCGATCATCTTTAACTTTAACGGTTCAACTAATGGAATTGTAATTACGAAAACGACGCCATTTTTTCGATGTCATTTAAAGCAACATTAAAAAGCAAATGGCAAGAAAGTAATTTCAAATGATTATAGTGTCATCTAAGTAAAAAATTCCCTTTTAATAGGATTACGTTTAGAAACTATATCAATAAATAAATATCGTCCATATAATTTAATTTAGGGAAAAGCCATAAATTTTTACATGAAATATGGGAGAAGTACTATTTTATATACCCACAAGCTTACCCAACCTACATGGCATGGATGAGATGGATGTCATGTGGATGTTGGTGGGTGGAGTCACATGAAAGGATTACATCTCTTTTTTGTCGCATGGCTGATAAGTACTTTTTTTGTCTTAGTTGCCACACTTTTCTAAAAGGAAAAAGTGTTATTTCCATATTTAGCTAAGAGAGACTCGTGTAGACCAACCTTTTGTCTTTTACCACTTTTGGTTCATTGCCTACATATCTCAACTAGGTTTAAATTTGAATTTCGATGGAGGAAAAGTGGTGTTAAGGAGCTAGTGCGACTATAATGGTGTCATAAACACCTATTGTTGTGTTGACAACACCTTGTTGTCAATTAGTCACTCACTTTAAAGACAAAAAGGTGCTGACGACACCACCATAGATGCTAATGGCATCACCACTAGTCACGTTTAGATGCCAACAACACCTAAAAAAAGATAAGAATCACATCAACGAAAGTTTAGATACCAATGTCACCACATACATTTTCATGTTGGTGCCCTTGGTACCTATTCAGTAACTTTTATAGTGCTCAAATATCTATTACAAACACTTATCACTTATCTTGTATTATTGGCATCAATTACTTATCACTTATTTTTGGCATGTTAACATTAATTACTTATCACTTATTTTGTTATTATTGGCATCAATTATGCAAACACCTATTGTGGTGCTAATGGTACTACCATAGTGCTAACAGTATCATCATTGGTGTTAATGGCATCACCACCACTCGCGTTGAGATACTAACAACACTTCAAACAAAAAAGATAAGAATCACATCAACGTAAATTTAGATACCAACGTCATCACGTACATTTTTATGTTGGTGCTATTGACACCTATTCAGTAACTTCTATACTGCTCAAATATCTACTGTAAACACTTATCACTTATCTTGTTATTGTTGGCATGGATTACTTATCACTTATCTTAATGTTGTTGACAACAATTACGTAAACACATATTATGGTGCTGACGATACCACCATAGGTGCTAATGACATCACCATTGGTTGAGTTGAGATGCCAACAGCACCTCAAACAAACAACACCTATTGTAATTAGAACAATGTGATGGAAGTCTCTAGTGCAGGTATGATGGTGCCATAAACACCTATTATTGTGTTAACGACACCTTGCTGTTACTAAAGTAAGTTTAAATACTATTGCCACCACGTACATTTTCATGCTGGTGCCCTTGGCACCTATTCAGTAATTTTTATAGTCCTCAAGTATCTACTATAAACACTTATAACTTATCTTGATATTTTTAGCATCAATTGTTTATCACTTATCTTATTGTTGTTGGCATCAATTATGTAAACACCTATCTTGGTGCTGATGGCACCACCATAGGTGCTAACGGCATCACCATTAGTGCTACTAACATCACCAGTTTGCCACCACTCGCATTGAAATGCCAACAACACCTCAAACAAAAAAGATAAGGATCACATCAACTAAAATTTAAATACTAACGTCATCACATGCATTTTTTATGTTGATGACTTTGACACATATTTAGTAACTTTTATAGTTCTCAAGCATCTACTGCAAACACTTATCACTTATCTTAGTGTTGTTGGCATCAATTACTTATTACTTATCTTGGTGTTGTTGGAGTCAATTACATAAACACCTATTGTGGTGCTGACGACACCACCATAGGTACGAATATAGAAAAGTAGGTGCAAATATAGGTGCTTTGGGCATCACCATGGGTGCTAACGACATCACCATTGGTGCTAATGGCATCACCAGCAGTCGCGTTAAGATGCTAACAACAAGTCAAATAAAAAAGATGAGAATCACATCAACATAAGTTTAGATACCAACGTCACCACGTACATTTTCATGTTGGTGCCTTTAGCACCTATTCAGTAACTTTTAAGTGCTCAAATATCTACTGCAAACACTTATCACTTATCTTGGTATTGTTGGTATCAATTACTTATATACATCGGAACACCTTGATTAACATAAACGTTGTTATATTTGGTATGTCTTACATTGGTGCCATCAGTACCTTACACCAGAAATAGAATTTATACATCGTGGTAGGGTCATTAATGCATGACCCGCCAATGTTGGTGTTGGAGGAGGAGGTTAGAGCTGGAGGAGGTCGAGGTCGGAGGAGCGTGTTGGAGCTAGAGTCGGAGGAGGTCGGGT
Source organism: Thalassia testudinum (assembly GCA_037157565.1). Lineage (NCBI taxonomy): Eukaryota > Viridiplantae > Streptophyta > Magnoliopsida > Alismatales > Hydrocharitaceae > Thalassia > Thalassia testudinum. The sequence continues at coordinate 84,101,107 of JAZHRO010000077.1, forward strand.
TTGGAGGAGGAGCTCGGTCGAGCTCGAGGTTGGAGCTGGAGTTGAAGGAGGTGCTTGATAGAGCTTGAGGTTGGAGGAGGAGCTCGGCTGAGCTCAAGGTTGGAGTTAGAGTTGAAGGAAGTCGAGGTCGGAGGAGGAGCTCAACCAGAGGAGCTAGGACGTCGAGGTTAGCCAGAGGAGCTCAGTCGGGATGGGAAGGGGTCAGAGGAGGAGCTCGGTTGGGGTTGGGATGGGGTCGGGGTCAGGGTTGGAATGGGGCTGGAGGAGTTCGATCAGGGTCGAGATGTGGTTGTGGTCAAGGTTGGGATGGGGCTGGAAGAGCTCAGTCGGGGTCTGGATGGGATCATAGGAGCTCGTTAGAGCCGTAGTCGGAGTAGGAGCTCAGTTAAGCTCAAGGTTGGATGAGGAGAAGCTCCAGGAAACTCGTCGAAGGAGGTTCGAGCTAGCGGAGGTCAGGGCTGCATGAGGGGAAGCTCATCGGAGGCGGTTGATGAGAACCTCATCATGAACCCTAACTAGCACAATCTAATCCAAATATGTGAGATAAAGCTCCTACAAGACCCAAAGAAAGGCTTAATTGAGAGAATTCTGAGTTTAAGAATAAAATAAATCATAAGGGGTAAAACTGCAATTTCACTAATGCAGTTTGCAAATAGGGTAATTAAGGGTCTAAACACAGGTCAAACAAGCTTAACAAGAAGGGAAGTGGGATGATCTAATCTAAAAAGGGTTATAGCAACTTTTAGGAATTAAATGACATTCTGTAACCTAAAATAAACCCACTTCAATTCATGAGGTTTGAGGCAGGATAAAAATCAACTAAACCCTCTAAAATTCATAGAAAAATATTCTCTAGGGTTTAGGACCTTCAATTTGGCCTTAGAAACCTATTTTGACCTAAAAAGAGAACCATGCCCAATTAATAACTTAATTTGGGTTTTTACGCAAATTGGTTGGTCAAACATGGTCCAACATAGAATTAAAATTCACCATTAAAATCCTTAGGTTCAAATTAGTCTGGTATAAAAACTGGAGCCTAAGCAAAGACCTCCTTGACCGACTTTACAATTTGGTCCTCTTTATTTACTTTTTGACCCTTATCTTTTGAAACCCTTGCATTTAGGCCCCCAACTTCTCATCGTTCTTTGCAGAATGGTCCTCCCTGCCACTTCTACGCAGCGCCATGCCTCTGGCAACCTTGCACGGAGGATGGCGCCGCGCAAGGCAGGGCTTCCTTCCTCTAGAACATAAGGGGGGTTCCCTGCGACGTCCTCTGTCGCAGGGACCCTCCCATGACCTCTGCTGTCCGCCATGCCTTTCGTGCGAACGTGTGGAAGGCATGGGTGTCCCTTCTGGCCATACTCCGGCGAGGCTGGCACGACGCCACCTCGCCCCTCTCTCTGCGCCAAGACCTTTATAAGGAGCGGCAGACCTTGCCGACTCCTTCAAGCTTTCTTTGACGGAGAAAACACCCCCTCTTCATCCCTTTCTCCTCCGGTCAGAGAGCCCGAAGCTTCCTGCGATCTTCTTCTCCTTCTCCTCGTCGCTCTGCTGCCCTAGCTGCAGCAGGGTTTACCCTGCTTTGTCATCCGCGCTAGGCTGTACCCGCTGGCACCCTCCGACTGCTTCCTCGTCACCGAAACCCTCCTCCAGGGCATCTTCATCTCCAGCTCCGGCAGGCACGAGCCGGCTGCTCCTCCCTCCCCCTTCGTCGAATAATTAGGTAATTAGCTTCCTCTCTCTTTCCCTTGAATTTTCCCCCTTTTAAACTACCATTTCGACCATCCGATTGCCACTGTCCAGACCCATCTTCTCCACCTCCGATCACCCTCTCCGATGAGACCATCCCACGTCCGCAGACACCTTCACCCCTCGTCAACCAGCCTAGAGGCTCCCTCACACTCCACTCAACCGATCCCGCCTCTCCATCCACTGCCAAACACCGCCTAACCATCCCCCGGACAAACCCATATTTTCGCCACAGTCTGACCTAGGTCAGCCTTTGCATGCACTCCCGCACCTCGCCGACCACCGCACAAGTTTCGCCACACTCCGACGAAGCTTTCCATGTGTTCTGACTTGGCTGAGAGGCCATCACTGTGATTTCAGGTTCGCTCCCTCTCGCCGCCATTGACGACCTACTGCAGCGGCTTCACCTGCAGCTACAAGCATCCTCCAGCCCAGGCGCACGTCCCAGGTGGTGCGGGCAGTCTCTGCGAAGGCACCCAGGCTTGCGATTTGGTTCGCAAGCCTCGCAGCTGCCTCAATTGGTTGCTGACTCCTCGCCTGCGGGCGCCAAATCGGGAGGTGGGTCTTTAGTCCCACCTCGTAAGTGCGTGGCCGAGCGCCCGCACTTAAATTGAAAAAGTGCATAGGGCTTACTGCCTTCGAACACAGGGGTCAGGTCCCTCTCTCGCACGCAGCACGCCACGTGCTCGCTCGCCCTTGCCCGTGCTCACGCCTCGCGGGTTTGGGCAGGATCCGACTACCCGAACCACGCACTCCTCGCCCACCACCGCACGTCGGTGGGCCTGGTCCCGGGCATGATACCCGCACCCGATTACCCAGCTCTGGGAGAGCAGTCCTAAAAGAGAACTCTGAGAAAGAGCAAGATGCTGGGAAGGGGTAGGGGTATGTTTTGCTCTGACCTTTGTGTGAGCGTGCAGGAAGAAAAGAAGAAGGCAGGAAGGAAAAGAAGAAGAAGAGAAGCGGCCGAAGCCTTAGCCACTCGGGGTAGTTGAAAAAGGAAGGAAGGAGAGAAATAGAAGAAGAAAAGAAGAAGGAAGGCACTATAGCAAAGCCACAGATAAGCCGTCTGAGCACTACATCAGACGTCGGAATCACCACAGTCGCAGAAGGCAGGAAGGAAAAGAAAGAAAGAAAGAAAAGAGAAGAAGAAAATAAGAAGGAAGGAAAAGAAGAAAGAAGAAAGAAGGAAGGAAAAGAAGAAAGAAGAAGGCAAGAAGAAAAGAAGAAGAAAAGAAGAAGAAAAAGAAGGAAGAAGACACAGCCGCAAGTAAAGAAAGAAAGAAAGAAAAGAAACAAGGCAGGCTGAGAAAAGAAAAGAAGAAGCAGAGAAGAAGAAGAAAAGAGAAGAAGAAAGGAAAGAGAAAGAAAGAAGGCACAGCCACAGCCAAGGAAGAAGAAAAAGAAAAGAGAAAGAGAGAAGAAGAAGAAGAAGCCAAAAAATCTCTCTCTCTCTCTCTTATTTTTGTAACATAATAGAGATCTTATTTATACTTCTGGAAACATTGTTACTCCCTTAGTTTGATCTTGTGAAAACCTTGTTCCGAGTAAAAAATTTTAATAGTAATCTAGTAGCTGTTTTGTCATATACTATAACGACTGTAACTAAACTATAATAAACATAAAGACGCAACAAGACGGTACCACGGTTACTAGCGGTTATAGATGGGTGAGTGGTGTAACAGAGGAGATTATAGGTGAGATATTTTTTTATAGATAAAACTTGAATCAAATTTGGTAAATCCATAGAGGAGTGGAATAAAAAAAGAAATTAAACTTGAGATCTATTAAAATTTTACCTAAAATTAAAATGCGATGTACGATATATATAATAGAGTATATATAATTATATCCTTTTGCGTGAACGTTATCGTTAAACGTACATTTACACTTTTTAATAATAAATTGCCTCTATACGTACGTCTGTGCGCGTTGCGTTACATTCTGGAAATCGATCTCTGCCCACAGGTCACCAATCACCTTCCCTCCACCTTCCCAAGATCTCCCTCAAGAGTCCCCACCATCGCCAGCTGTGCTCTTCCGTTGCTGCTTACACCCTTATTAAAAACCACCACCACACCAAGCTTACCGCACACCCTCCTTCTTCCTCCTCACTTGCACGACCAACCAATGGATACCGAACACCGACACCAACAGCAACGCCCCCACCGCCACCGCCACCGCCACCGCCACCCTCGCGGGAAGTGGCGCGGGGATGTCACCGTGGACCTTCCGGCCTGGGCCAATGCCGACCTCCTCTGGTCCCTCCTGGGGGACTTCTGCTCCCTCCACAAGTGGGTCCCAACGCTCGACGTCTGCCGCCGAGTCTCCGGCGCCGACGGCCAGCCAGGATGCATTAGATACTGCTCTGGCGCCGCGGGGTGGTCGAAGGAGCGGCTGGTGGCGGTCGACCACCCGCGCAGGTTCTACAGCTACGAGGTGGTGGACAACAACATAGGGATCGGGAGGTACGCCGCCACGCTGAGGGTGGTGCCCGGCCGCGGGGGTGGCGGTGCAAAGCTGTGGTGGTCCTTCGACGCTGAGCCTATGGAGGGGTCGACGCTAGAGGGGTTCTTGAGGTTCCTCGCGGTGAGGGCGGAGGCCATCGCCGTAAGGCTCGAGGAGGCCGCTGCTCCCATTGCTCGTAGGTGCTTGTGATGTGTTTAGATGTACATCCCATGCACCGTAATGTTTCGCTACGTAATTGATATAATGGCCACTGCTCGTTTAAGTTTAGGTGGGAGAAGGAAAAACATCTCCCGCCTTGGGATTTTAAGTATTATTTTTCTTTCTTGTTTCTCTTGCAATTAAAAATGGAAGTGTTGAGAAAAGAAAAATTGATAAAAAAAAAAAAAGAAAAATTAAGAGCAGTTCTTTGTATTTGCATGGTTTTGGTGTGGATTGAAAGGGCTGTGTGTTGGGAATTGAGGAGTTTCTGGAGAAAATGAGAGGAGAGAAAGCACGCGTGGTGCCCACTGGACAATAGTGGAGCGTGGATACGGTTTATTTTGACACGAGACATCTAGATTAATTTGAATCTCTATCCCCATATATTATTATTATTGAAAAGATTGGCGTGGGAGATGGCTAACTTCCCCTACTTTTCTCGCATAGAGTTCTGCTTTGTTAAAAAGAAAAAAGAAAACAAAACAAAGGCAAAGGCGGTGAGGGTCGAGAGGTTGTTGCATGGTTGGTTGGCTTGGACAGACCTAACTAGCTCTGTCCAGGTCCGGCTCGGTCGGTTTGGTTCGATTAGGAGTTCGATTGGGATGGTTTGTGCATGCTCATGTTCGGTCTGGTGGGTAAATTGGGTCTGCTTGTTGAGCCGTTTTATTTCCTGTCAAGAAAAGAGTCCTCCGCTTATTTCGGGGTGTGACGTGAGTAGATCGACCTCTTTGTTTTCTTTTTTCCTTCCCTTCTCTTTGCGATCAGGGAAGACGGAGGAAATGGAGGATTTTATTAGATTGACCCTTTTGTTTTTTCTGACTCATACCCTTTCTCTCTCTCGCTCTTTAATTCTTTAATCTGGCTTTGGAGGAGAAATAATTTTTTTGTATATTTAATTAATTTAAAATGTATAAAAATGAAAAAAAGGTGATAGAATTTGCAAAGTCCGAATATTACAAGCGTGATCCTCTCCTCGTTACAAAGTTGACGTAAATTTTGTTATATGATAGTCAAAATTTATCTTATTTAATAAAATTATCATTAATTAGTAAGTTAATCAGTGTAGGAGTAATATTTTATTTTGAATCACAACACATCGATGTAAAATGATTTTATAATTTTATATTAATAAAAATAATTTTGAAGTATATTTTATAAGTTTTCATTGATATAAAATAATTTTAAAAGTGAATTTTATATTTTTACATCAATAAAAAACTGTTGTATTAATATATTTTAATTTTTTATTGATGTATTTTTTATTTTATACCTATATTTTTTTATTTAAAAGTTGTAAATTTTTTCATTAATAGTAGATTCCATTGTATGATAATATTTATATTATTTTATTTTACATGGAGGAAGGGAATATGATGTGATCTTTACTTTAAATTTATTTTTTTTATTACCTCTTCCTTTTTACATTGTAATATACGTCAAATTTTACATTCCCGCACTTACCTCCTTTAATTAAGGGGTTGGATTTGTCCTGTAAGATAAACGATTCTTCAACCATTGCATGATAGAAACATACTCTACCAACTTGAAAATTGCATTGTTGATATTCTATTTCATTTCTTGATGTCATGTATCCAAGCAAACGAAACGGGAAAAATTATCACCGGTGCTCGGCCAATTTGTCGCTTAATTTTAATTTCCCATCCTAAATAATTACGTACGACTCGAGATGGAGAGGGAATACGGACTTTGCTATTGGATATTCATATATTCCATTACTACTGCTGATGGAGAAATACATTTTACGTTGTAAAATGTAACGCTGGAGTGTGGATATGCCTTGTAGGTGAAATTTAGTGGTGGAATCCATCGATATATTTAAATATTATAAGTAAATTATGACATTACTTCATAAAATTTTTTATATTTCTTATGATATATGTGGTGAGATCCATTACGTTTATTTATAATTAAAAATTAAAATATCAGGTGTAATATTAAATTTAAAATTAAAATTATCAACCATATTTATTTAAAATTAAAAATTATCGATAATATCTCAAAAATCATCATTATGTTATTATTAAAATATAAAAATCACTAATATTTAAGCCCTATTTAGTTGCAAGTTTACTGGGACTTGTAGTCAGGTTAGGAGAGGGTTAAGGAGAGGTCGACATGGGATACGAGGCACAAGTCACGAGATCCATTAATATTCTTTCTTTTCACATATAATTTAAAAAATACTACCTAATAATTACAATCCATCACATCAAAATCTAAAAACTCACTGATCTCTCACAAAACCAACATACTAATTGATGGGCCTCGGGAGCTGCACTCAGGGCCACCGAAGGCCATTAAAGAATTTGTTAACTCAAGAAACATAACATAGCCATAAACAATCTCAAGCAATCCATCACAAGGGAACAAGGAGATTGGTTACCCAGTTCTACCACAAGTACATCTTAGGGGAGAGCAAGGCTTCCAGAACATCCACTAGAAATAACTGTGGTGTTACAATCTCATGAAGTCTCTCTTTCTCTCTTGGATTGCATTACATGGATCGCTCTCTCCCTCTCGAGGGTCTCTCACTATTTATAACATGGGAAAAGTCCGAGCCAAATAAGATCTTTTCCATGATCTCCAGTACATCTTCTGCCAGGTCGTTCATCTGCTATTAGATTATGGGTAGCCATATCTATACAGCTGTCATTTTGACCTTGGTGTATCGAATCTTCTAGTAGCTTGGGTGGATCTAGGTCCACTTGAACGTGAGTCGAATTTGGATCCGGTTGGTCGTAGCCGAGTTGGGTAAGATCGGACCCGCCTGCTTACCCTGTAAACGGGTAGGCGGATCTTCTATTGAGCTACCCGTGGAGTTTTGGATCTGAGGGCGCTTTGTGCCCTTCATCATATGCCCCCACTCTTTAGCTAGTGGAAGCTGTTGAGAGAGTAGTTAGAGTACTTAAAACTCCGCGATAGATGATGCTTCCAAATGTTGTACCGGCTAGTATGAAGCGGGTAGAACATTTGTCTTGAAGGAGTTGCAGGATGCTGGCAGATAAGGTGCCTTTAGCGATATTGTGCATGAGTGCTGGGGAATGTAAGCTCCTTAGCCGGCCTTAAGAGGCAACGTTTGTTGTATGGGGCCTGACGTTCTTTTGCACCCAAGGCTCCTTGGTTGGCCTTAAGAGGCAACGTTTGTTACAGGGGGCCTGGAGTTTTTTTGCACCTAAGGCTCCCTGGTCGACCTTAAGAGGTGACGTTTGTTATAGGGGGCCTGGAGTTTTTTTGCGCGTAAGGCTCCCTGGTCGACCTTAAGAGGCGATGTTTCTGATAGGGAGCCTAATGTTCTTTTGCGCCTAAGGGTCCTTGGCCGACCTTAAGAGGTGACATTTGTTGTAGGGAGCTTGGCGTTCTTTTGCACCTAAGGCTCCTTTGGCAGCCTTAAGAGGTGGCGTTTATGATAGGGAGCCTGGCATTCTTTTGCACATAAGGCTCCTTTGTCGGCCTTAAGAGGCAGCATTTGTTGTAGGGGGTGACGTTCGGGAATTTATTTCGTCGTGTAGTTGGACGAGATTGGCATTAATTGTTATTGAAATGAGGAGTCATGGCCTCAAACGTCACGCTTATCAATGAGCCGATTGATGTTATTGTGGCATCGGAATATATGCGCGAGGCGATGTAATGTGAGGAATCTTGACCAAAGATTTTGTTAGTTTGGGCAGGATGCTGTAGAATCTGCATCGTATTCTGGGGGATTTCGTCCCTCCGGAACCTATGCCTTGGGGGGGTAGTGGAACTATGGTTAAAGCAGGCTATCGAGGAGTTTTAAGTCATTTCGTTGCAGTAAAGCCTTAATCGCTCGAAAACAAATAAATTTATAACTTAGATTCTAAAGGAGAGTCCAAGGTCGAACACAGAGAGCAAATATGGAATTCACAACATTAATTTCATTCAGAATCAATGAGCATAGTTAATTGAGCATTAAAATAGATATGTAATGAATACAATTTGTCAGATTGTAATTCAAATAATGATAAGATAAAAAGAATAGAGAGAATCTAGAAAGTGGTGATTTAGATCACTAATTAGGTTCTCTAATTAAGCATGCATCTCATATCCAAATTATTCAACAATACTCAATCAAGATTCAATATTAACCATGGTACTTAAATCATTCAACAGTAATAGCCAAATAATGCCACAGTGTTCACAACCAAATTAGATGTCAGGTCTGATGACTAGACGGCTTAAGTGTCTCAGGCACAAGGCTTTTCAGAGCCTTCTTCTTTAGCTTAAGGCTTTCTTCTCTTTCTTCTTTAAGCTTCCCTTCTTTATCAGGCACTGAAGGTTCGTCCCTTGTACTAGGAGGGGTGAGATCAGTGTGACAAAAAAATGCGGAATTGAAAATATATAAAGCAATCTCACAAAAATAGGCAATCACAAAATGTACACAAAGATTTTTAGGTGGAAACCCAAACCGGGTGAAAACCACCACCTAACCCTCTCGAGTTAGGATTTTCCGATCAACCTAGTTGATCAAATCCACTAACCGAATCACTTTGAACGAGGGTGATTCAACCTCAGTACAACCACACTACAAGTACGAGGGTAGCGTTCCTCAACCCCTTCTCTCCACGAGAAGGATTTTGTCCCACGAAGGAGACGGGAATTCGCAAAGCGAATACCCAACCAAAATACAAAGATAAAATAAAACAACAGTCCTATAGAGCCAACAAAATTAAACCTAGCTTCTATAGGAAATAGGAAACTCCCCTTTGCAAGGAGTGCGTCGACGATGACGCGGTGTGTGTGCCACGCGATGGCGCTACGTCGCTCTCGTTATCAACGCCGGGAGAGCGACGGGAATGATGCTCTCAAGATGATGGAGCTTGAGCTTAGAGAGCAAGTGCTTCTTGGACACAAGAGAGTGGAAATACTTGATCTTAGTGTATTGCAAAGTGTTTCTTGTGTTTCTCTTATTGTTTTCTAAGTGTGTTTGTGTTACAAAGGTTCCCCTCTATTTATAGAGGCCTTAGGAAGGTTTTGGAAGGCTTGGAAAAGCTTCCATAGCCGTTGGGTGCAAAGCCCAAGAGAATCAGGCCGAAATCAGGACAATGATTGCATTTGACAGGGTTATCAGACGTCTAACTCTGGAATCAGACGTCTGGAAGGCCACTTTAAGACGTCTGATTCAAATGTCAGACGTCTGATTCTATGCGGGTTTCTCCCTGACTTGAATCAGATCTAAACAGGGTTTTTGTGCAAGTCCATCAGACGACATACAGGACGTCTAGCACTAAGTCTGGACGTCTGGAAACCTACTTTTACTGTGGGAATTGATTTCCAAACGTTGCAACGGCTAGAAAATCTCTGAGAAGAGATTTTGGGTCAGCCGAGGCAAAACGGTCATTTATCAGACGTCTGGTAAGTCCTATGGACGTCTGATAAGGCTCTAACGGTCATAATCTTGAGTGTTTTCTAAGCCAGCTAACGGTCCACTAACTGGACGTCTGGCAAAGTCATCAGACGTCTCCTAAGACGTCTGGTCTAAGGTCTGGACGTCTGATTTCATCAGACAGAACTAACTATGTCTAGCCTAACAGTTATCAGACGTCTGAAACAACAGTCAGACGTCTTAAAATACTTTATCAGACGTCTGATTTTTGGATTAGACGTCTGTAAATGCTGTTTGAGCCCTATATTGGTTTTCTAAGTATTCTACAGAAAACCTAAGTATCCTAGGGTTGTGCAGGTGTTCCTAGGACTATTTTTAGGGTACTTTGAGGCTCTTTAACATAATGTTCTAAGGAATCAAAAAGAGCAAGAAAATAAATACAAGAGATACATGAAAGGATAAAAAAGAATCTATCCTATTCTTCTTGTCTTCCATCTCCAATCTTTCGCTCCACGCGAACCTCCTCTGTTTTCCGTCAAGCTCTTCCAATCCGTCCTGGATGCGAGCTCGAACTCCGTCTAAACACGTCCACATTTGCAATTGACCTGAAATCTAGGACTCAAATTGCAAATGTTAAATAACACGTGTTTTGTTATCATCAAAACAAATAATCGTGGTGCTCTAGCACCAACAATCTCCCCCTTTTTGATGATGACAAAACCGTAAATAATAATGCATAAAATTCTCCCCCTTTTTGACATTATCAAAAAGGTTTAATTGATTTTACATTTCTTATAACTCCCCCTTAAAACATGCTCTTCTATAAGTTTCTTTTGACAAAGGTAATATTCTCCCCCTTTTTGTAACAACAAGATAGCTATTATTTTTCTCCCCCTTACTAAAGGAAATTTAGCTACCTTACATCTCCCCCTTACAAATTGACAATTAGCTCATCATTTTTTAACTCCCCCTATCTAAATGCTTATAAAAAGATAGGGTTAAAGGGTTTTACCTCACCTACCATGGCCAATAAAATGGCCCGAATGGTGGTGGTGGATGCCACATCGGATGGGGCTCCCATCCGTAGCTTGGAGGCCCGGGCATCGGCGCCGGTCTCCAATCTGGTGGTCGACGTGCGGCGGGTCCGTCGTTTGTTCGTCGTCTCGTCGGTCTTCTTCTTCTCCTCCTTGGTCTACTCATTGGTTCTCCCAACTTAAGTTGACCAGCCTTGAGCTTGTAGGTCCAGTCCTTTATGTTGTAGTCATCCCTGAACCCTACAAAACAAGATTCTAATTTTTTCTTCGGTATCCAAGTGAGCTTGGATCCGGATTTGTTAGAAGGTCTCCTTGATGGAGATCTTTTCTCAATCTTAGGGCTATAAAAATTATCTACTTTATTGATTAATTTGTTAGAGTTTTCCCTAAGACATGCGATTTCTTTTTCTATAATATCCATCTTAGTCTTTAAATCAGAAATTTCTAACTTTAGACTATTATTTTCCTCAATCAATTTATTATTTTCATTGATGAGGTTTTGATTTTCTAATAATATGTCATCATTTTTAGGACTAGCTTCTAGATCCTTAAGTTTTATTTCTAACCTATCATTTTCATTTCTAAGAAAAGTAAGGTTCTTTTTAATGCCTTTATTTTCTACCCTAAGTGATTTACTAATCTCAAAAAGTTCATTAAAAGCTTCTTGTAAATCCAGGTTTACCTCATTGTCGGAGTCGCTTTCGCTGTCGCTATCGCTATTGCTTCCTCTGGCCATGAAACCAAAGCAAGCGGTTTCTTCCTTTTCTTCTTCTTCTTCCTCCGAGCTGGAATCGTCATGAGTGCCTTCCAACCTCCTCCATATCTCGTGGGCGGTGGTGCACTCTTGGATTTTCTCGAACTCTTCCGGACTCAACGCGCAATATAGGGCATTCATTGCCTTTGCGTTGAGTGAAAGATCTTGAATCTGTAGCTGCGAGTAGCCTGCATCCGGTCGCTCCGGGATCTCGTATGAGGCTTCGCAACGTTCCCATAGAGCGAAGTCCGTGGCTTGAAGCCACATCCTCATCCTCAGCTTCCAGTAGCTGTAGTTGTTCCCGTCAAAGTACGGCGGACGGGTTGTGGACTGTCCCTCTGAAATCCTACACGCGGAACTGCTTCCCTCCATCGATCTTCTTGCTCGGTTGTTACGCCGAAACAGCAAGACCTGCTCTGATACCAATTGAAGGTTCGTCCCTTGTACTAGGAGGGGTGAGATCAGCGTGACAAAAAAATGCGGAATTGAAAATATATAAAGCAATCTCACAAAAATAGGCAATCACAAAATGTACACAAAGATTTTTAGGTGGAAACCCAAACCGGGTGAAAACCACCACCTAACCCTCTCGAGTTAGGATTTTCCGATCAACCTAGTTGATCAAATCCACTAACCGAATCACTTTGAACGAGGGTGATTCAACCTCAGTACAACCACGCTACAAGTACGAGGGTAGCGTTCCTCAACCCCTTCTCTCCACGAGAAGGATTTTGTCCCACGAAGGAGACGGGAATTTGCAAAGCGAATACCCAATCAAAATACAAAGATAAAATAAAACAACAGTCCTATAGAGCCAACAAAATTAAACCTAGCTTTCATAGGAAATAGGAAACTCCCCTTTGCAAGGAGTGCGTCGACGATGACGCGGTGCGTGTGCCACGCGATGGCGCTACGTCGCTCTCGTTATCAACGTCGGGAGAGCGGGTGCGCAACGGGAATGATGCTCTCAAGATGATGGAGCTTGAGCTTAGAGAGCAAGTGCTTCTTGGACACAAGAGAGTGGAAATACTTGATCTTAGTGTATTGCAAAGTGTTTCTTGTGTTTCTCTTGTTGTTTTCTAAGTGTGTTTGTGTTACAAAGGTTCCCCTCTATTTATAGAGGCCTTAGGAAGGTTTTGGAAGGCTTGGAAAAGCTTCCATAGCCGTTGGGTGCAAAGCCCAAGAGAATCAGGTCGAAATCAGGACAATGATTGCATTTGACAGGGTTATCAGACGTCTAACTCTGGAATCAGACGTCTGGAAGGCCACTTTAAGACGTCTGATTCAAATGTCAGACGTCTGATTCTATGCGGGTTTCTCCCTGACTTGAATCAGATCTAAACAGGGTTTTTGTGCAAGTCCATCAGACGACATACAGGACGTCTAGCACTAAGTCTGGACGTCTGGAAACCTACTTTTACTGTGGGAATTGATTTCCAAACGTTGCAACGGCTAGAAAATCTCTGAGAAGAGATTTTGGGTCAGCCGAGGCAAAATGGTCATTTATCAGACGTCTGGTAAGTCCTATGGATGTCTGATAAGGCTCTAACGGTCATAATCTTGAGTGTTTTCTAAGCCAGCCAACGGTCCACTAACTGGACGTCTGGCAAAGTCATTAGACGTCTCCTAAGACGTCTGGTCTAAGGTCTGGACGTCTGATTTCATCAGACAGAACTAACTATGTCCAGCCTAACAGTTATCAGACGTCTGAAACAACAGTCAGACGTCTTAAAATACTTTATCAGACGTATGATTTTTGGATTAGACGTCTGTAAATGCTGTTTGAGCCCTATATTGGTTTTCTAAGTATTCTACAGAAAACCTAAGTATCCTAGGGTTGTGCAGGTGTTCCTAGGACTATTTTTAGGGTACTTTGAGGCTCTTTAACATAATGTTCTAAGGAATCAAAAAGAGCAAGAAAATAAATACAAGAGATACATGAAAGGATAAAAAAGAATCTATCCTATTCTTCTTGTCTTCCATCTCCAATCTTTCGCTCCACGCGAACCTCCTCTGTTTTCCGTCAAGCTCTTCCAATCCGTCCTGGATGCGAGCTCGAACTCCGTCTAAACACGTCCACATTTGCAATTGACCTGAAATCTAGGACTCAAATTGCAAATGTTAAATAACACGTGTTTAGTTATCATCAAAACAAATGATCGTGGTGCTCTAGCACCAACAGGCACAACCCTTCTCTTCTTTAGAGCTTCCCTCCCCCAGAGACCTTCTCTTTCTCACACATAGCACAGGGGAACCAACTCCCTCAGCGACTAAGTGTCGCACAAGGGCACAAGTCTCAGAGAGCAAAACCCTCCCCCGCTCTCTCACAAATCTTTCGCCTCCTCTCTCGTAAGACCCGGGGCATATTCGGATCCATACATAGGTAACCAGGTCACGTACAGTGTCCAGGGTCACCGGGCGTGTGTGGTGACCAAGGAGTGGATAGTAGGGAGGTTAGTGGGTGTAAGGGGATGAGGGACCCAACCCCTCGTGTTATTGGGCGAACAGCTTAGTGCACAAAAATAATATATGTGTAGTCGCACCCGTCTACTCACGATGTGGGACTATCCCACTCTTCCTTTCTTCGCGTGCGCTAGTAGGAGAAGATGCTGCTCGATTGGAGCTGCTGAGGACTTTGTGAGTCCAATTGGTGTTGCAGTTGGCTACTGAGGTGAAGTCCACACTGCCAGGAAGTGGAAGCGAGGGAGATTTCGGTCGGAAAGAGGCCGACGTTTTCAGAGATGGTGGTGGCCACGGCAAAAGGTAGTGGACACCTAAAACAAGCATACTGGCCCAAAAGCCCCAATTAGATGGCTCAAAAGTGTCATCGGAAGACGTGGAGTGCGATGGCGGTGTCCATATGGCTAGTGGAAGCGTATGGTGGTCCGGCGAACTCGGAAGTGGTGAGCGGAGGTGAGTGTGTTCGGTGGGGTGTTCAAGCGGGTGAATCAAGGTATTAGGTGAGGGGTCTTGTGCGGTGAGGTGAGGCGGATCTTTTGGAAGTGGAGCGGGTGTATTTGGTGGTGTGTAGCGTAGAGGAGGACACGTTGGAGGTACGTAGGACGTGGGGAAGACAGAGGGATTAAGGGCGAACAGTGGGTCGAATCAGGAGGTAGAGGGGTTATGGAGATTAAGGGGATGAAGGGAAAGATGCTAGGCTTAACTAAGGGACGAAGGGGTAAGGATTTGCACCGGATTTGATTGGCCGGTCGCGGGGAAGATGAAGTCTCCGACGGGGGAGAACGATAAGGACGAAGAGGTAGGGTGGCTCCTGTTGGTGTTGCGAGAAGCAGAGGAAGGAAGGGAGGTGTTTCCCTCTTCCTATGGTATGTGGCAGAGGGTGAGGATGGAGGTTGGAGAAGCTCGCCGAACCTATGGTCGGAGGCGGCCAGAGAGAGGAAGTTGTGAAGAAGTATGGCCTGAACCGAGCTCAGTAGAAGCAGAATTGTGACCTGGATCTTTTTATAAGCCTTGGGGGGTGTTTCTAGGCTTGGAAAGAAGCTTTCAAGCTTTGAGATCTTCGTGTCCAAAGGGCACCCGAATCTTTCATGCGTTCACATGAGAGATTGGGAAGGAGTTATGATTCATGGCTGGTCCATTTGGAAGGGAATTCCTTAAGGAATCTTCGGTTTAATTTTGGAACAGTTTTATTGAGAATCGAGCGAGAAATCCTCGCTCGAATCTCGACGAAGCTTGGTGTGTTCACACCAATGGAAACAGGGACTTGTTTGCAAAGAACGATGAGAAACCTAGGGACCTGATTGCAAGGATTTCAAAAGCTAGGGGCGTGTATGAGAGAGAAAGAGTCAGACTAGACAAAATGTAAACTAGGTCAAGATTATCTCTGATTGGGCCCAATTTTGGTATAAACCTAATTTAGACCCAAGAAATATGATGGTGAAGTCGGATTTTAGTTTTGACCAAGTTTGATGGGGTAAATTGCATAGAAATCCAAATTAGGGCAACTTTCCGTCTGAGACTCTATTCTAGGTCAAAATAGGTTCAAAAGGTCAAATCAAAGGTACCAAACCTCGTGGAATATTTTTCTATGATTTTTGGAAGGTTTATATGGATTTTATACTGACCAAAACCTCTGTATTTAAGCTTATCTGAAATTAGGATTTTAGTTTATGAATCAATTCTCGAAATCTGCGAAACCCTATTTTGTTTGTGTGGACCCTTTTATTAGTCATTAATGAACATTTGATCTTATATCAACCCCTAAGAAATCCCATGATTATTTTGCATTCATGATATGCTGTTAAAACTCCAGAATTAACCTTGATTTAATGCAATCTTCTCAAAAAGGATATTAAGTGAATTACGACTCTCCAGTGATCATGTAGGAGCACTTGTCTCTTGATTGTGACTAAATAAAGCTAGTTATGACTCATGATGACGTTATCATCAACTGCCCTAAGGGGGGGTTATAAATAGGGGTTAGGGGTATGATTGGAGCACATGACCCTCCAACCTTCTATTACGTCCAAACGACTTGGTAGTTGTCTTGAGGAATTTTCCTTTCACTTATTCTTGCATCCAAGGTTTTGTTGTTGGACATGCATGTTTGGTGGAGTGGTTGAATAGTGGTTATGTCCGGGCTTGGAGCGAAGGTAAATCCGATTTGTTGCCCATGTTTAGCGCATGGACTGAGATGAAGGTTTTAGGATCTTTTGTGGGAATTTTGTAACCAAAATGGTTATTGAGGCATTCTTGGTTTTAAGGCCTGCCTATGCTTGGCGGCAAAGGGTACATTCCGTCCCCCCTTTCTTCGTCTCTTTTGCATTCATTTTGATTTTCTTTTTGTTGCAGCTTTTGGGTAGTTTGTTCGACTGGACAACTCTGGGTGTCGCAGTGGTTCCTGCTAGCATGGGACTCATCTTGTATAGGGGAGGCCCATGGTGCAGGTCAAGAAGAGGAGGTCCTCTTATTTTCGAGAGGAGGGAGGTAGGAAGTAAAGAGGAGGCGGAGCAGGCTCCCTTAAAGCGTTTGTGAGGAGAGCCCACTGGGGCGCCTATTGTGGGGGAGTTAACTACATTTGTTCCTTTAAGCTCGAGCAAGGGTGGGTTGGAGGACGTCCCTGTGTGGTTATTGATCTCTTTGGATCCGTCTAGACCATCCAAGGGGTACGTGGTCGCGACCTCTTCACCCTAAGGTCGGGTAGAGGCTGCTTTAATGGGGAGGTTTGCCGCCTTTGCCACCCTGCACGACTCTCTTGGTGACTCTACGAGGGCGGTGCAGGGGGTTGCTGCTACCAATGGCTTCTCTTGCTGCAATTTATTTGCCTAGGAAGGGCTTTGGAGAGGGCAGTGGCAGGAGCGAATCCTTTTGGTCAGAGGGGTCTTGGGACGCTCGGCCAGACAATTGGGTCTATCTGGGGATCCTTTGTGGAAGGGTCTGCTGGGGACCTCGTGTCCAGCAAGGTGGCGTCGACCAGGTGGGTGCTGCAGCACCTTTGAGCCGCTTTGGTTGCCCAAGGAGTTGAGCGAAACTTGTCGAGGTCTAAGGCAGTTTGTTTTCGTGGGCTGGGGGCTGAAGGAGGGTCATGCTGGGGGTCTTCGATAGCCGTGGCTCTACAAGGCTTGTCCAAGCGCCTGTAAGCTTCTTATACCACCATCCTTTTGGTGAAGGAGGAGGTGCATGTCCTGGAAGTAGGACAATACTTTGTTGTGGAGGGGTAGAGAGCTTAAGGGCTGATCCTACCGAGGGCCAGCAGCTCACAGAGGACATGGGTAGGAAAGCGCTTCCGTTGGAGTATGTTGGAAATGACCGGCTCCTGAAGAGGAGGCGTCCAAGGCAGGTCCTTTAATAGTTGTGAGATCGCTGGAATGGCTGATTTATCTTTCGAAGACTAGGGATGAAGTCACCGAGTCCTAATGTCATTGTTTTTGTATTTCTCTTATCGTTCCCCTTTTCTTTCTTTCTTTCTTTATGGGCCAGTTGGTTGTAATGTTTCTGGGAAATGTAGTATGCAACACCTTTTATATAAAAAGGGAAACTTTTATTTGTATCTTTTGTTGTCTTGTCATAATAAATTGCTTGCATGCCGAGTACGAGGGATTGGTTTGTCACTTGGGAGTTGATATTCGCAAGAGTCGCATGGACTGCTTTTATGAATTCTGATACCTTCGATGGGGCATTCAATTTTACACTCAAATGACTTGGCATGGAGGCTTCTCCCTTTTGTCCAGCCTGGTGTGCTTTTGAAAATGCTAGCTAGCCGGCTCGTCTGCTGCAAGCGGCAATTATTGCCTTATTTTGTTTGACTTAGCCGTCATTTGTTAGTGGGCCATAGAGTTGTGCCTGTCAGGTGGAGAGAGTGGGTTACCTATAGTAGTGGCTGGAATCCCATGTCGCACACTTGGCTAAAAAAAGGGGGTGTATGGTTTTTGGGACTGACTGTACGCCTGGTACCTTGCCCGCTTGTCCCTACTTGATTGGGCTTAGTCGTTGCCTATGCATGAGACGTGGCATTTTTCTAGACATAGGAGATAACTATGTTGGTTGTCGGGCAAGGCGATTTCCTTAAGTGGCTCCTTCTTAGGTGCTTTCCTTATGAGGTAGCATGAGAAGGGGTCAGGAAATGTTTGTTTGTTTAACCGGGTTTGAGGCGAAATGCCTTAAGTTTTTGGGCATTGCTCCGTATTCTGCCTGGATGTTAGATGCTAGGAAGAGAAGCATGGCAGTGTGCTCTTAAGCAACGTAGTTCGGAGCGGTCAGGGTTATGTCGACTTTGGAACCAGCTGTCGCAAACAAGCTATTAGTATATAGTTTTTAAGGTGGACTGGGGAGGTCACCCAGGCTCGCCAAGTCGTGCCCCTGACTTTATTTGGTTTTTGAGTATTTGGACTTTGAACTCCAGGGGCTTAGCCATGGGTTTAGCCGGGGCTGCCCCAGGTGCCTCCTGATGTGCTCGGAGGAGGGGAGGGGTTAGTCAGAAGGCTGTGATAAGAATCAGCCTAAGGAAGCGATTTTGTCGAGTAATGTCTACGCCCTTTTTTAGGTGCTCGGGGGCTCAAGGGCCATGGTTGCTTAGATCTTGCCTAAGTTTTCCCATCTCTCTATTGGAGACTAAAGTCCCTCGGAGTTCTTCATGTGAGAACTTAAATGCACCCTTTTTGGCGTGGACCGAGGGGCCCAGCATTATCCTAAGGTTGACTCTTGTCCCACCGTATTGAGGTGACGCTCTAACCTAGACGGGCTTGGTGGCATCCTTATTATAGAGGCTATGTCAACAAAGGCCTTTGCCGACTTGGTTGCTTTGAGTGCGATTACTCTCACTATAACAAAATATAGATTTAGCAACATTTCACCTTGCAACAAATAAAACTTGTGTCGCTAATAGTATCCTTTAGCAATATGTCAAAATAATTCGTCGCTAATAAAAAATGTTAGCTAACAATTTTTTTTAGCAACAAATTTATATGTCTGTAGAGTTATGCATTAGCAATATAACTATACTATTTACCTCTATATAAATATGTTGACTAACAAATGCCTTTAACGTCAAATTTTATTTATTGACATTTTTATGAGTTACGAACATGTTCATTTATTTGCTATTACATTGGTGAATATAAATGTCGGTATTATTACAATTTAGGCAAATATGTATTGATATATGTTAGTAAGGAAAGTTACTATTAATTAATGCATGAAGATATACTTTAAATTTTTACATAAATCCCTTTATAAATAAGATATTGGATTTAGTGATCATTTTCTTCAAGAAAGTTACCCTTATATTATTTCAATTTTTACATAAATGCCTAAAAATATAACATTATTTTCTATCTTAATTGAGCAAGTATCACTACAAAAAAAATAATACTTTTGAAATGATTATATGTAATGGTTAAATGTAATGTTACAAAAGTGTTCATATTTATTTTTTGTGACAATAACAATATGATAATGAAAATCATGTTATAATAATTTTTAAGACAATAAAAAATGATCCCAAATATAATAAATTAACAAAAATAAAATTAAAACTGACTATTTGAGACATTATTCCAACACGTCCATCTCCTCAACTCTTTGTCCTACGAATCCATTGCAAAATCTCGTGCCTCCACTGCAAATCCCGTGCCTCCCCCAAAACCTCGCTTACCCCCTTGGCAACCTGCCTCCAAATCCCTCACCCACGGAAAATCCAATTGAGAGAAACCTAAAAACACCCCCCACCCACGCAACCTTCCCCCCACGCCCCTCGTCGCAATCCGACAAATCTGCATCGCCCTCTCCACCATAGCATATCGGCCTCGACGCAGTTTACCCCTCCAGCAGATCTCCATCACCCTCTCCACTGCAGCAAATCACGCGTACATAGTCCAGCCATCCCCTACAGCAGATCGTAGCCATCCCCCTCAGCCATTGCGCGTCGTCCCCAGCTGTTGCAGATCGTCTAGCCATCACGTGCCATCCCCACCTGTGGTAGATCGTCCAGCCATCCCCCTTAACCATCCCCTACGGTAGATTGCAGCATATCTCGTGCCTCACTTACCGTCCCCCTCTCAATCGACGATGCCTCTCAATCACCTACAGAAGCCCCTTTCAATCACGTGCACAGCCAACACCTGCAGGGATGATGATTTCCATACACTTTTAGTTCTCACTAATTCTCTAGCCCTTTTAGCAATGCTACCTAGACAAGAAAATAAAAATGATTCGTGAGTTTACACTTAAATATCATCAAGCATAACCAACCTCCCAATGACAAAAATACCTTGATCTTTTAGAACTAGCTCCATTCCTTCTGTGAAAAGAGAAATTAACTACAGATTTTATTTTAAAAAATGAAACCAACCCCAAAATTAGCTAATGGTTTGATAATGTTCATAAAAAAGATACTACAAATATATAATTTTTATATCCAAGAATCAAGTTCCTCAATAGTTGTAAGAAAAATCAATAGATCTGTAGGAGGAAGTGAGATACATCATTACAAAACCCTTACCTCTCTTTTATAGAGATTGGCTAAAGGTTGTTTATTTATTGTAAAGTAGGTGAAGGAAAATTACATAGTGCTACCAAAACTATAATGAATTGTTTCCTTTGGGAAGGTAAGAGGAGCAACTATTAGAATTTTTTTTTGAAACTGAAAGGAAAGCTATCATACTACGATAGCAATCCAGGAGGGCTTTTATTTATCATAAAAATAAAAAAGGACCATTACAAAATAGATCCCCATATACATATGAGGGACTAGCACTTATTTACAATTTGTTCCAAGTTCACTGGTCTCTCTTGAAACAAACACTCATTCCTTGCCGTCCAAATACACCACATAACTGCTACCATATGCACATGTGATTTATCTCGTAATAAAAAATTTTTCCAAAGAGAATCCCACATAGGAAGTGGTTCTCTACACACTTTTCTCCAAACTGCATCTGTCACCACATGTTGAGACGATGGGTTACTACGCTATCGAATTTGGTTTTGAAAACCTGTCATAGTTTGAATAGAGAAGAACTTGTGTTCAAGAAATAAAATTTCTACTGGAATAGAAATCCCAGGTCGAACTCAGGGAGGCGGACGTTTGATTAAAAATACACGTTTGTTTTATTTGTCACGAAATCGAATAGCTAGTTGAAAACTATTTAACAAATAATAAATAGAAGAGAGAGAAAGAGAATATTACAAATAAAAGCAAAAGGGATGTAGAATAAACATGAATTTCATTATCAGAAATTATTCATTACACTACCCATTACGACTAGAAAGCGGGAGATGATTACACTAGAAAGTAGTAAATCTATTCTAGAAAGCAGCAAAAGGAATGGAGAGAGAGATATCATCCTCGACGATCGCTTGGAGGACGAGCCGGACGGGATGATGCCTGGAAGACGGGGACGGGAACAAAACAGCACATCGTCGTTGTCGCGGGATCCACTTCTCGAATGCAAAGAGAGGACAACTATCGGATGCTCCACGAAGAGGGACAAAGGTGGAAAAATTAAGATTTTTACTTTAGAGGAGCATCTCGGGTTTGGGACAAGCTCTTAGAGCTTTGGAAGGGGTGAGAGAAGAGAAGAAGGGATGGGAATTTTGTATGGAGGGGGTCTCCTTTTATAGTTGCAAGGAGTGAGGGCAATTTGGTCATTACATGTTGAAAATCATTAATTCAGGACCTTTAGTAACGGATAAATTCATCACTAAAGGCCTGAACGTGGCCGTAGTGGGAGGCTCGCGCGCGCCTGCTTACCTCAACGCGCGTCTAGGATCTTCCAATCTCAGTCGTTCGATCATGAGATCAAATGGCTGAGAGTGCTCCATCGCTCGCCTCATCCGTGTGCCTCATCGCGTGCGATGCTGTGTTGCCTCGCCGCATCAGATGGCACGTGGATCCGATTGGGCGCGCACAGCCACTCGATCTCCATCACGTGGTCGAATGCGCCTACTCTCGTACTCCAGGAGAGGCTCCCCGCGGCTCGAACTCGCGCCTCAACGAAGAGTTAAGGCGCTCGACCAATGCATTGTGGGTGCGTTTGCGTCGAGCGCTTAACTTAAGCGCGGGCGATCACAGCTGTTGGATCTTGATCCAACGGTAGAGAGGCGTTGGTGCTAAGGGCTTCGCGGTTGCGTGCGGCTAGTTGGGCTGTCGAGATGGTGCCATGTGGCACCATCTTGGCCGTCCATCTTTTGGGCGATGTAGATGGTGCCATGGGTATTGGATTGAGTCGATTTTCATGTCGTTAGGCTGCGATCGTCAATCTGAATCCATCTGTGCGATCAGATTTGTCGTTTGAAGTGCGGATTAACATCATCTTGACCCTTGATCTTCTAGGATTCCTCGATCCCTATCTGATGCTACGGATATCCGATTAGGGCGATCTTGGAGTCGTTGAACTCCAATAGTCACCCTGATCAAATTTGTATGGTTGGATCTTCGATTCGAGGCCCTGATAAACAGTCGTCCTATCCCTAACCAAAAAAGGAGACAATTAACCTCCATTTTATTCCGACTATTCTAAAAGCATGATGATGCATGCCATGCAATATTTATAGTATGTAATGCAATTCTATGCTTAAGAACATGCATAAATAGACATTTTATGTAATATAAACATATTTACATCATACCCCCATGCCTGTCTTTTACTAGTCGCTAGCAAAAACTACATGCTATTTATAAAAGAATTAGGTTGGATTATTTGAGCATAAGTCATTTTCAACATTACGAAAATTTTTACTTAGGATCTGAACTTTCAAAGACACAATAGTGCCCGGGTATCTACCAAAATGCAGACCGCCTCAAGCCTCCGCCTTATTCAAAGAAAAATTTCTTTTTCTCTTTTTCTTCTTTTCTAATTTTTTTGGATTTTTGAGTTTAGGGTTAACGAGTGGCTTTCTACGGCCATTCAACTCACCCAAAACTTGACCAAAAGCTTAAGTTCTAAGCATCTTATTGTGAATATGATAGACTCGTTGATCGGCAATTAGAACAGATTTCGGATTTTTACGCCTCTAGGTGACCTTAAAGAGAGTTCTGCCTAAAGTATATCTTTACCATCGGTAGCTTTCTCCGTACTTTTAATTTTATGGGGTCAACACAAAGGTGAATCTAGTGTATATCTCTCCGGTTTATTCTACTTCTCCGCTTCTTCCTAAGTGTTTTGGGAATTTTAAGTGCATTTCTTGAGCTGGGTTTTGGACAACCGGTCGATGAGCTGTTACCATCGACAACTTGCCAGCCATACTCGTGCGGCGAAGTGTGGCTTATTTCTTTTATTTTCTTTTTTTCTTTTCTCCTTTTATTTTTCTTTTCTTTTTGACTTTCTTTTTCTTCTTTTTTTAAGTAGGTGGCTTCCCTGGTCTAAGATTTACCTAAAGGTAGTAAAAAGAGAATGATCCAGTGACTAGGATCTGGACAACCTACCTATAGGTTGTTACTCATGATAACTTGCCAGCCATATCACCCTATAAGATTCATTAGCTACCCAATTTCCGTTAAAACCGTCGATCAACAAGTAAGTGAAAAGAAAGTGTGTAGATGCTTTAGACTTAAAGTTTCCTCAAATCAGAGGGCGGATTGATAAGTCGTGTACTTATCGCCCAAACTTATTTAATCAAATTACAATAGAATTAAGATGGCAAGGACTCGAAAAATAAATCCACATTTTATTGGATACATAGGCCGATTAAGCCCAAAGACCTGAAGGGTCTTTGTATTCAGATCCTAATGTAATATTTTCTAAGATTGAAAAGTCCTAATGTCCAAATATTCCTTCCTAATTCCATAATTCTTTTTATATATAAATGAAAGAAAATAAAACGAATCTACGGAGCTGACAAATTAATTTAGAGATGAATATCCACCCCCCATGCCTATCTAATGCAGTGTCCTCATTGTATTAAAAAGATATAAAACAGAGTGGAATAGAGTAGAAAGCACCTGAATTACGTGAATGACAGGTCCGCTCTGAGATAAAGAAAAACTATATATGTGTTGAATTTAATGCCTTCAGCTAGGCACACTATACAAATAAGAGAAATAAAGAATTCACAGGTACAGGTCAGAATCATAATAAAAAGATGAAACCTCTGACCTACCACCAGATGTCCACAAATGTGGACCAGATTGTGGTGTAGACCCATACCCCATGATCGAGAATATCTAAGGTTCTGGATACAAATTACCCAAAACCTAAAATCAGTATGCAAGTGGGGTTGGGCTTGCGATTTATGAGGATGCAACCCAAGACCAAAAAGTTGAGTTACAGAGAAATCAAGCTCCAAAGGATAATGAATGAATGCGTGCTTGGGTTGGACATCCTCAGAACAAATGTCGTAAGGGTCCTGGTTTGATGGTTTCAGCTTAATTGGAACCCTTAGACTCGGTCTTCTACTTCCTCTGGAGTTTGCTTTCCAAATCAAAATTTTCCAGCTTCTATTCTCCTTATTCAGAATGTCAAATTTCGGGACCTCCTACATATTAATCACCCCGTCCAAGTCTAAAAGATGTGACTGAATCAGAATTGACTTGGGTCTAATTATCTCAAAAATAGAATCGTTAGTAAGCTCAATGGGGTGTAATTGACAATCTAGGCATTGAGTTGTATCCTTCAGAAAATGTGATTCTAAATCCGTCATGTGAGCCCCAATAAGATCAGTTTCCTCAGTTATTGGGCCATCATACGATCTATCGAATTCCTCAAGCCTAATTGTCTCACAAAAATCATATTATGTAAACTCACTTGAGACTTCGCAACTTGATTCTTCACCCTCAGACTAAAAAAAATCTAAATCCATATTGATGTACGTCCCAAAATCATCTGTCACTTTCTGATCCATGGAGTCATATGTTTCCTCGTACCCCGGCTCAAGGATTTCTGGTGAAGAAATCAGATCATCCTTAATTGGTTGCTCTAATTCAATCTGGTCAGCCTTGTAACATGTGTCCCCCCAACAGGTGCCTGAGCGGGCTCTGACATTTGCTCTCCTGAAGGGGGTTCATCTTGGGAGTCATCCCACGATTGAACTAAAGCAACCACAAATCTCATTCTTAATTTCGCTAACTTCCTAAGTCTAAACTTACCCGGGTTCTTATCCTTAACATCCTGGAGCTAATCCAACAAATATTTGTTCAGATCATTAATCATCTCAATCAAAGGCTCCACTTTTTCAATGCAATGTATTGGCTGAACTTCTAAAGATTGTATAGTATTTCTCAAGTTAGCCAAAACCTTATCTTTAACCTGGTTACCCTTAACCAAATGACTTGTTTCAGGGTTGGGCGGGTTTGGGATTAGTGCCGAGGAGTTAACGAATTGAGATTCGTGATACCCTTCCTGATAATAGGTCATTTCAGATTGTTCAAAAGGTGGTGATGACCTAAAGGCAGTGTAATCGGAGGATGGGTACGGATCACTGTATCCTCCTTGATTGTAGATCGTATTAGGTTGTCCATGAAAAGGTGGCGATCTATAATCGATGTGGCTTGGAGAAGGATAGAAATCATAATAATGGTGTTCAGGGTTAGACCCTAAACACGGATGTCCGGAATTGTATCCCCAATCCGAGTTGTCCTGACTAATCGATGGTTGATTACAGTACGAGTCGGGATAATCGTCATGTTGAGGATAACTCATAACATGAGGGAAAGAGCGGGAATGCGTATAAAATGTAGAAGGATTCATGATAGATGGAAGGAAGAAAGGCGCTTGCAATACAAGCAATCAAACCTGTCCTTAAGTGGGCTAGCCTAAAGACCTACAGACTCCCAAAACCCATCTTGAGATAAAGAAATGATTTGATCTACTTCTATCTGTTCAATCCAACCAGTTAGAAGGAGGGACTGGGGAGAAGGTTCTTCCTTCAGCTTGCGCCTTCGGTTCCTAGTGTATCCCTCAGCCACGATCGTTTGATTCTGCTCCCCCAGCTAGATATCAGATTAAATAGAAGAAACAAACTAATCGAAAATAATCTCGTTCTGGGCTCCGAAGAGTGAGTCAAATCCTTAAGGCAACGTCTACTCTGTTTTATTTAGGGCTAGGTTTGAATGTGCTTTGGAATGCGATGGGCCCTTTATTTGGGTTGTGCCCTTAATGATTGATTGATTTGTGTGTGCGTGCACAACCAGTGGTTTTCAAGTATGATTATTTTTGATGTGATGAATTTTAGGGTTCAAATCTTGCTTAGTAGCTTTTAGGATTCAACTTTAGGTATCTTCAAACAAGTTTTGTTGGCACATCAGGTTTTGAAAGCACAAGTGAAGATGTTTTCCTTTGAAACTTAAAAGAATGTGAAGTGCTTGGTAAATTCCTAAGAGTTGAACCTATGTAGCAGCTACTTGATGAGTTGATTTTAATTGAAGTGGTGCTGCTCAATCAACTCAAACAATTGGCCTGTTGCACCACTTAATTAGGCACACAAGTGATTACCTAATCTGATTTCTACTCAATTATGTGTTTGAATGTGTGTACCGGTTCCAAAGATCGGTTTGCCAGTTGAGTTTGAAAATCAGATGAGGTTGTGTACCTTTATGAGATTTTTATTTTTATTTTTATTTTTATATATGGAGGTTGAGGCGGGCATAGGTGTCAAACAAACAAACAAAGCTAACCTTAGAGTTTATAAGAACACCTAAGTTGATTTATATTTGTGTTATTATGTGGTAGAATGAAAACTAATGGGGGGGAAAACTTACAGAACCTTTAACAGCACTTTGCTCCAATTTACCACTTTTGCTCGTCTCAAAAGAGTACCTGCAATCGCAATGAGAAAAGAGAGAAGTGAGGTGAATGATTCATAAGTTGGAAAACGCGAAAAAAAATCAAAGAGCGTCGCCTCCCTGGCAACGGTGCCAAAATGTTGAATCCCCAGCAACGGCGCCAAAATGTTGAGATGACAGGTTACTACACTATCGAATTTGGTTTTGAAAACCTGTCGTTGTAGTTTGAATAGCAAAGAACTCGTGTTCAACAAATAAAATTTATATCGGAATAGAAATCCTAGGTCGAACTCAGGGAGGTGGACATTTGATTAAAAATACGTGTTGGTTTTATTTGTCACGAAATCGAATAGCTAGTTGAAAACTATTTAACAAATAATAAATAGAAGAGAGAGAAAGAGAATATTACAAATAAAAGCAAAAGGGATGTAAAATAAACATGAATTTCATTATCATAAATTGTGCATTACACTACTCATTACGACTAGAAAGTGGGAAATGATTACACTAGAAAGCAGTAAATCTATTCTAGAAAGCAGCAAAAAGAATGGAGAGAGAGATATCATCCTCGAAGATCACTTGGAGGACGAGCCGAACGGGATGACGCCTAGAAGACGGGAAACGGAGCAGGAAGAAGGAGGACGAAGCGAGAAGAACGGGAACGAAACAGCATGTCATCGTCGTCGCGGGATTCACTTCTCGAATGCAAAGAGAGGACAACTGTCGGATGCTCCACGAAGAGGGATAAAGGTGGAAAAATTAAGATTTTTACTCTAGAGGAGCATCTCGGGTTTGGGACAAGCTCTTAGAGCTTTGGAAGGGGTGAGAGAAGAGAAGAAGGGATGAGAATTTCGTATGGAGGGGGTCTCCTTTTATAGTTGCAAGGAGTGACGACAATTTGGTCATTACATGTTGAAAATCATTAATTCAGGACCTTTAGTGATGGATAAATCCATCACTAAAGGCCTGAATGTGGCTGTAGTGCATGGCTCGCGTGCTCCCGCTCACCTCCCCGTGCCTCAATGCGCGTCCAGGATCTTCCAATCTCAGCCGTTTGATCATGAGATCAAACGGCTGAGAGCGCTCCGTCGCCCGCCTCATCCGCGTGCCTCATCATGTGCGATGCTGCGTCACCTCACCGTGTCAGATGGCACGTGGATCCGATTGGGCGCACACAGCCGCCTGATCTCCATCGCGTGGTCGAATGTGCCTGCTCTCCCACTCCAGGAGAGGCTCCCCACGGCTCGAACTCGTGCCTCAACGAAGAGTTACGGCGCTTGACCAACGCGTCGTGGGTGCGTTTGCGTCGAGCGCTTAACTTAAGCGCGGGCGATCATAGCCGTTGGATCTTGATCCAACGACAGAGAGGCGTTGGTGCTAAGGGCTTCAGCGGTTGCATGCGACTGGTTGGGTTGCCGAGATGGTGACATGTGGCACCATCTTGGCCGTCCATCTTCTGGGTGATGTAGATGGTGCCACTAGTATCGAATTGAGTCGATTTTCACACCGTTAGGCTGTGATCGTCAATCCGAATCCATCCGTGTAGTTGGATTTGTCGTTTGAAGTGCGGATTAACATCATCTTGGCCCTTGATCTTCTAGGGTTCCTTGGTCTCTATCTAATGCTACGGATATTCAATTAGGGCGATCTTGGAGTCGTTGAACTCCAATCGTCGCCCTGATCAGATCTGTACAGTTGGATCTTCAATCCGAGGCCCCGATAAACAGTCACCCTGTCCCTGACTATAAAAGGAGACAATTAACCTCCATTTTATTCAGGCTATTCTAAATGCAAAATGATGCATGCTATGCAATATTTATAGTATGTAATGCATTTCTATGCTTAAGAACATGCATAAATAGACATTTTATGTAATATAAACATGTTTGCATCACCACACATGAGGAAACAATGTGACCTGGGCTGTCAGTGTGTAACCCACATAGATAGCAGACTTTCAATGCAATGCCCATCCTCCTATGCTTCAAATCCCCTGTAATCAATCTATCCCTCCTGCACAACCATAGAAATATTTGGGTTTTAAGTGGAATTTTCAGCAGCCACAACTTCCTTCCTATCAGATCAACCTCCTCAAATCTAGACATGAACATTATCTTTTCATATGCACTGGTTGACGTGAAGATACCATCCCACAGATAACGATCTTCTTTTCCAGCCATCGGCCTGAATGCCTACAAATCCGATAGCAGCTGCATTTTCTCCTCCCATGATCGGGTACCTTCTCTACATAACTCAGCCCTACTATCTGCCAACTCTCCTCCTGTTTAGACCAGAACCTGCAAATTGAATCATATTTGTTTGCGGTAGCCACATACACTCTTGGATAGGCTTCCTTCAGCAGTCCCAACGAAGACCATTCCTCCTGCCAAAAGTTGAAAGTACTGCCATCACCTAAAGTTGGCTATAGCACCTGCCAATTACTCTTCAGAGCTTGTACCACAGATGTCCAAAATGGAGATGGTTTAGATGGATGAAGCCTGTTCAAAGTGCTATGAGATCTACCAATACTATCTCTAATGAGATCAGTCCATACCTTATTTTCACCATTAAAAAGTTTGATTGCCCACTTAATTAGCAGCACCTCATTGAATTCCTTAAGAGATTTTATTCCCATTCCACCATATTCCTTAGGTACACATAAGTGTTCCCACTTCAATGGTTGCATAAATCTTCCTTCATGATGTGCTCCCTTCCAAAAAAATGTGCTCCCTTCCAAAAAAATTGCTTTCACATCACATCAATATGCTTCCAAATAGACTTAGGATCTTTGAAAATGGAGAAAAAGAAAATCGGAATGGATGTAATCACAGAGTTCAATAGAAAAAGTCTTCTTCCCTTGGAAAGATAACGGCTACTCCAACCTTCTAGCTTAACTGAAATTTTATCAAACAGAACATTCCAATCACTCTTCGTCAACTTAGTACATTTCAAAGGTAGGCCCAAGTATCTAATCAGAAGTGTAACCAATGGTGTGTGCCTAATAAAGAAGATAAGGCCACTTGCTCTCGATCATTAAGTCCAAAGCAGACCAAGGAGGATTTCTCCCCATTCAATTTCAGACATGATATATCCCCAAAAATCTTGACCATATCCAACAAAGCTTTCCCTTCTTATTCTTTCCCTTCTACAAAAAACGCGGTGTCGTCGGCATATTGAAGTACTGGAGCCATGGCATTCCTATTGGAGATGGAATAGCCTCTTATTATACTAACCTCCGATAATCTACATGCATATCTTGCTAAAGTGTCAACCGCAAGGTTGAATACTTGTGGAGCAAGTGGGCACCCTTGTCAAACCCCACATTGCGGCTATATCCACACCCCACAGGGACTACCATTGATCAAAGAGGTGAAGAAGGCTGTGGTGATGCACATCTTCATCCAACGAAGCCATAAAGGTGGAAATCCTCTTCTTTTGAACACCTCCCACAAATAAGGCCACAACACAGAATCGTAAGCCTTTCGGAAATCCACTTTCTAGAGAAAAGCCTTACATTTTCTCCTGTGCCACCCCATCACCATTTCTTGAGCCATGATGAAAGATTCTTGTAACAATCTGTTGGGAAGAAAGGTTGATTGAACAGGAAGAATCTGATCTTGTAAAACAGTCCAAAGTCTATTTACCAGGACTTGACTCACCACCAAATAGATAGAGTTCAAGAGTGAAATAGGCCTAAAGTCCAAAAATCTATTCGCACCTTGTTTCTTCGGAAGAAAAAATAGATATGATCAGTTTATCTCATCAAAATCGTAATTGCCTCT
The DNA here is from genome assembly GCA_037157565.1 of Thalassia testudinum. NCBI lineage: Eukaryota > Viridiplantae > Streptophyta > Magnoliopsida > Alismatales > Hydrocharitaceae > Thalassia > Thalassia testudinum. The sequence goes on from JAZHRO010000077.1 coordinate 84,131,630, forward strand.
CTTAAACTCCCTAATAACCTCCATCACCTCCTCACCTAGCAAGTTCCAAAGCTCTTTGTAGAAGAATACTTGAACACCATCCGGACTCGGTGAGCCTTCATTGTTCAAGTCATTTATAGCATCGATAACTTCTTTTTCAGAATTTAAGTCAATCAATATGCTAGCCTGGTCTTCAGAAATTCCAGGAAATATACCTACTGCAATTCACCATTCTCCCCTACCTGCTGCCTGTGAAGTCTCCTTGAAATATTTGATGGCTTCAGAACGGATCTCTTGCAATGAAGAGGTTCCCTAATCTCCCTTAACAATAGATGAAATCAGGCTCTGTCTTCTGTGCCAACTAGTTGCAAGGTGAAAATACTTTGTGTTGGCATCACCCTCTTTAAGCCATAGTTGCCTTGAACATTCACACCAATCCATTTCACGCTTCAAATCCTCCTCCACTATCACCCCCTGCCATACTTTCCTTGCTTCTAGTTCTTGGGATGACAGAGGTGAGACCTATTCCTTTGCATCTAAGCATTGCACTTCCAATAGAGCTTCATGATGTCTTTGCTCTCTCAATGCTGCTACCACTGTCCCATACTCCTTTAGCATAGTACACATAGAGGCAAGCTTTGGAGCCAGTTTGATTGTAGTAGTACCTCCCACTTGTTTTTCCCTCCACCATGCTTCACACATTTCACGAAAGCCTAGTTCTCTCAACCACGACCTTCTTAACTTGAAGTAGGAACCTACATGTGCATTCTCACCACTATCCCAAACCAAAGGCGTATGGTCTGAGAAGGGGCATTCTAGACCAACAACAGATGACAACTGAAACTTCTCCAAGAGGTCTGCATTCCCAAAGAATCTATCTAACTTAGACATCAGACCATTTCCATTTCTCCAGGTATACTCTGCTCCAGAAGAAGGAAATTCATTCAAACCCAGATTTTGTACCGTCACTTGAAATCCAAGTGATGCACTGTCCACCAAGCCACTTGACCTATTCATCCCTGTCAGAACACAATTGAAATCACCACCCACCAGCCATGGAATCCCCTATGCATGAATTGCCACTTTTGAGAGGTCTTCCCATAGCTCAGTTCGAACATTCGTAGAACAAGGCCTATAAACTCCTGTAATGAGCCATTCCACCTCCCCCTGCACCATCTTGCATTTACAAGTTATCATATGCTTGGACTTAAAGATCTCCATCATTTATAGACATGCCTTTCTCCACTAGAGAGTTATACCACCAGACCTCCCCTGTGAGTTGAGCACCACACATTTAGCTCTTCTTGATTGCATCAACTCATTCCACACCTGACTATTTTCATCCTTAATAGGAATTTCTTGGATGAGCGCACAATCAATCTCCCATTCCCTCAGATATCTCAATAAGGAGGCCCTTCGAACTCTGTCGCGCAACCCATGCACATTTTAGGAGAGTACTCTCATCTCCCTTCTTGAGATCCCCCCTTATTAGATTGTTGTATCCTTCCAACTCTAAGAGTAGCTGCAATAGAATTTTCGTCCATCTTCACTGTGTTCACATATCTTCTCTGCCTTAGCTTGTACGGGGATCTCCCAATCTCAGCTTCAGATGTTGAACCTACCCCAAACTTCAGCCCTTCTGCAACCTGAAAGGAGGAATGGAGTTCTAGAGAATTAACTGGAATCTCTTGAAGCACCCCCACAGCTACTTCCTCCTCAACTATAGGCTGATCATTTTTCATATCATCCATCTCATCCTCATCCACCCCCAGATGATGATGGTCCTTTCTCTTCTTTGGCTTAGGCGCCTCATCCGGTGTATCATGGCCTACCTGCACTAGACTTGGATCCTCTCTCACAACTTCTGCAAAGGTCTTCTTCTCTTCCTGTTCTTGAAGGATTGTGTCCTCACACCCAAACCATAGTCGCAAAAGCCATGAACTACCTCCACATCAAAGGATAATTGTAACGACCCGATTCCCGAGTCCCTACGAGACACGAGAACTGGACCGACTCGACTAATCCCAAGACCCAGTCGTCCAACGAGGAAGTAACCAAAAGACAGTAAAATAAACCACATTCAGCATGAATATAACTAACAGTAAGAAAGTACAGCAGTAAGGAAAGAAACTACTACAGTAGGCACCACCACAACAGTAAAACAACATTTATCATATAACAAAAACTGCAGGTAAAGAAGGTACAGCGGAAACAAAAACTACTCACTAGAACAAAAACAAAAAGGGGTACAAAGCTGTGGTAACTCTACTGGACCCTACTCGGCCCAGCGTCCTCTGCAACCGCCGACCCTGGCTGCTCAACACCTGGTCCTGAAAAAGGTAACGAGTGTAACACGTCAGCAAAACGCTGAGTAGAGTGGCAAACTAACTAAAGGCAACAGTAGAGTGTACAGTAGCTGTTATGTTCAATTACTTCCTTTATTTACATCTTTCAATTTTTCTCACTATTTCATTTATTTCTCAGATCCTTTACTTGATCTCGAATGTCCTCGTGGGACGATCTTGATTGCAGTCTTTTCCAAAAGTAGAAGTAGCACGTGGTGCTCTCCTGGCCGGGAGAGTCCCCTGTGGTGATCCTACCCTCAGTCAACCACCCCAAGGTCACTGACAGACGTAACGGTGACTACGGCACGCGCGATAAACGCACAGGTAGCTAGCCCGCACTGGCACGCGGTCAGTCGTTTCCGTTAACGGGTGCGCCCAAAGCACAGCACGGAACCAGGGCAGAGCCCTCTCAGTAACAGGGGTCCAACCCCTCCACAGCAACCAAACCGGGGCCTTGCCCCTCCACAGTCCGCGCACCCTCGCCTGACTACCCTGGTTTGCCCTAGTGGGCCTAACAAGTCGGTGAAGGAGGCTAGCAGAACCCCGGGGCCCGTGGGGTAGCTAGTACTCTCCTAACACTACTAGCTCTCCTCGGTACTACGTACACGAGGGCCAACAAGTCGGTACAGAGCGGCCAATCCTAACCCCGGGTCCCTGGGGCGGCTGGCCCCACTCTGCACTAAACAGGTACAGGTACCTCCCTTGGTACTGCGTACCCAAGAGACAGTACAAACTACATCTCAGTTCCATTCCTTTTTCTTTCCAGGAGTTCCACTCCTAATTCCCCGTAGGGACCCAGCTCTTTATTTCAGAACATCATATGTTTCACTTTCCAGATTCACGTTCTCAAATTCCATGATCTCAAACATGTTTCCTTATTCATAACAGGCAGCTGTTAATTAAATTTACAGGCAGCTTTATATATTCCTTTCCATTTTTTCAAGACTGCAGTAATATACATTCCACTAGTTTTTCCATCCTAGGATTCATGCCATATCCTAGGATCTATCATACAATCTAGTTTTCCGGCCCTAGGATTCATGCAACACCTAGGAGCTATCATTCCATATATTTCTCATTCCTAGGATTCATGCAAAGCCCTAGGTTCTAGTTATGGTTCCATACTTTAACAGATTTTATTAATACTTAAAGCCACTCTACCAGGTACAACGGGAGTAATGGGGGCGTGATCGGGAATCCCGCGCGCCTCCGCGACTCTCAAGACTGCAACCGAAAGAGGTCCTATCACAAGGATCAAACACAAGGAGTGTCTCAAAACAGTGTATAGCTACTGTAGGCGGGTAGAGGAATTAATTCTGAAACGAACGCAACTCGAATCACGGAAAACGGAGCCCAAACGGGCCCTAAACGGGTCAAGAAAGACGATACTGTGCAAAATCAGACGTCTGGAACTCCTTCCAGACGTCTTAAACGGTGGATCAAAGAATTACCTGTTTAGCTTGGTTCCCCGGACGTCCAGAAGTCTGCGGGGACGTCTGCCTAGATCCAAGACGTCCGATGGTCCCTCCGGACGTCTGGAGGTCACTCCCGCCGTCTGGTACAACTTCCAGACGTCTGATTCGAAAAGGATGACGAATCAGAGAACCTGCGCACAGCCAACCCCCCTCCCTCAGTACGGTCAGTCGACAAGAAGGAAGAAGAAAGCGGAAACTCACCTTTCAGACGTCTGTATGATCTCATAGACGTCGACCTTGCCGTCTGGATATCAATCCAGACGTCTGATTCTGGAAATTTTTCCAGAATCAGAACCCTGCTCGGCCTCCGCTCGCGACGCCGCCCGCGTCGCACCTCGCGCGTCTGCTGCTCAGCCCGCACAGGTCCCTCTCCGCGACGCTCCGCGCCCCCTGCGCCTTCCGCCGGCCGGCCAAGTCGCTCCTGGCGAGCTCGCCCTCACGGCAGAGCCCCGCCTTCGCACGCCGCAGCTCCTCCGCGCTTGCTGCGGCTGCGGCTGCCGCTGCGCCCTCGCGTCCGCTCGCTCTCGCGCATAGGCAGGAGAAGAAGGAGGAAGATGGTGAAGATGGGAGGGGAGGCGCGCCCCCCTTTTTTAACGCCGCGCGGAGAGGAGAGAGAAGGCGGTCGCACCCGCCTGCAGCCGCAGAGAAAGAGGGCAGAAACGCAGGTCTGCGCGCACAGGCGCGCAGACGAATCTCCCGTGCGAACCTAACTGTTCTCCAGATGTCTGTAAACTATCCCGGACGACTGGTCAGACGTCTGGATGTGATCCCAGACGTCTGGTACGACGTCTGGGCCACCTCCCAGACGTCTTAAAAGGCGTCTGGGGCGCACGCTCGTTATAATATAACAAACTCAAAGGAAGTTTCGTCCCCGAAACTTGCGCCAACTAGGGTGCGGGAAAAAGATGTCCAAATAACCATAACAAACTCAAAGAGGACCGAAGCCGGTCCGAAAAGACGTACCCGCGAAAACTCCGGGTACCGCTCCCGCATTGCCGCCTCAGGCTCCCAGGTAGCCTCCTCGTACCGCTGGCTCCTCCACAAAACCTTTACCAGGGGTACTTGCTTTCGTCTCAACCTGCGGACTGCTCGGTCTAGGATCTGTACTGGCCGCTCGGGGTAGGTCAGGTTGTCGCTCACCTCGACGCTCTCGTGACTCAGTACGTGGCTGGGATCGGCTACGTACTTCCTGAGGTTGGACACGTGGAACACGTCGTGCACACCAGAAAGCTGCGGGGGAAGGGCAAGTATGTAAGCAACGGGTCCAACCCGCTCCAGGACCTCAAAGGGCCCCACGAACCTCGACGCGAGCTTCCCTCTCACCCCAAACCGCTGTAAGCCCTTCATGGGCGAAACACGAAGAAAGACGTGGTCCTCAACCTCGAACTGCACCTCTCTGCGTCTGCGATCTGCGTAGCTCTTCTGTCTGCTCCTGACAGTGCGGAGTCGTCTGTGGATCTGCTCAACTACCTCCTGACTCTGCCGGATCAACCTGGGGCCAACCTCCCACTTGGTCCCCACCTCAACCCAACTCAAGGGTGCCGTGCATTTCCATCCGTACAGAGCCTCGTAGGGAGCCATGCCGATGCTCGAGTGATAACTGTTGTTGTATGCAAACTCCGCCAGGGGCAGGTGCTCCTCCCAAGAGCCCCTCCAGTCTAGTACACAGGCACGCAAAAGGTCCTCAAGTGTCTGTATCGTGCGTTCCGACTGTCCGTCCGTCTGGGGGTGGTAAGCCATGCTAAACCTCAACCTCGTCCCCAAAGCCTGCTGAAACTCAGCCCAAAACTGGGACGTAAAGCGGGTATCCCGGTCGGATACGATCTCCCGCGGAACTCCGTGTAGTCGCACCACGTCACGGATATACCTCTCTGCCAACTGTGCTGGTCCCAAAGTGACTCGGATCGGCAAGAATCGTGCCGTCTTCGTCAATCTATCCACTATTACCCAGACTGCGTCGTGTCCTCGCTGGGTAACAGGTAAGCCCACCACCAAGTCCATGGTGATGCTCTCCCACTTCCACTCTGGCACTGGAAGCGGCTGAAGCGGCCCTGCAGGCCTCTGATGCTCGGCTTTCACCTGCTGGCACACTAAGCACTGCTGCACGAACTCACCCACATCCCGCTTCATCCCTCTCCACCAGAACTCGCGTCTCAAGTCATGGTACATTTTCGTGTTTCCGGGATGTATGGTGAATCTGGAACCGTGTGCCTCAGTCAGGAGTTCTCTCAACAGCTCCTCGTCTCTGGGGACGCACAACCGTCCTCCCAAGCGTAACACCTGGTCTGTGAAAGAGAAGTCCCCTGGGTCCCCTGATAGTACTCTGTCGCGCAAGGACTGCAAGTACGGATCGGCCATCTGTCCCGTGATGATGCGGTCTATCAACTCTGGCCTGGTCTGCCGTGTCACCGTCACTGCCCCACAGTACCCTCGTAACTCTAGAGGTCGCCAACTGCCCACCTCCTCCAAAAGGCTCCAACTCTGTAACTGTAGACTGGCCAAGCGTGCGGGCGCCTTACGGCTCAAGGCGTCAGCCACCACATTGGCCTTTCCCGGGTGGTAGGAGATGCTGTAGTCGTAGTCCTTCAGGAGCTCCAACCAACGTCTCTGTCTCATGTTGAGCTCCTTCTAGTCAAAAAGATATCTGAGGCTCTTGTGATCTGTAAAAATCTCGAAGGTCTCACCGTACAAGTAGTGCCTCCATGTCTTCAGCGCGAAGACAACAGCTGCCAACTCTAGATCGTGGGTAGGGTAGGTATGCTCATGGGGCTTCAGTTGCCGCGAAGCGTAAGCGACCACGTGACCCCTCTGCATGAGCACACCTCCTAACCCCTGCAAGGAAGCGTCCGTGTACACAACGAACCCGCCACTACTATCAGGGATGGTGAGCACGGGAGCCGAGGTCAACCTCTCCTTCAGCTCCAGAAAACACACCTCACAGGCGTCTGTCCAAGCGAAAGGCACATCCTTCCGAGTCAACTGTGTCATAGGACGTGCAATCTGCGAAAACCCTCTGATGAACCGTCTGTAGTAACCTGCCAGTCCCAGGAAACTGCGAATCTCAGTGACTGAACGCGGTCTCTCCCACCTGAGCACTGCCTCGACTTTGGCGGGATCCACCGCCAGGCCGTCTCCAGAGATCACATGACCCAAAAAGGTCACCTCCCTCAACCAGAACTCGCACTTGCTGTATTTGGCGTACAGCCTGCGTCGTCTCAGAGTGTCCAGAACCATCCGCAGGTGCTGTCCGTGCTGCGTCCGATCTCTAGAATAGATGAGTACATCATCTATGAAAACCACCACAAACTGGTCCAAGTACGGTCTGAACACCCGGTTCATCAGGTCCATGAAAGCAGCGGGGGCATTAGTCAGCCCAAACGGCATGACCAAAAACTCGTAGTGTCCGTACCGGGTGCGGAAAGCTGTCTTGGAGACGTCGGTCTCCCTGATCCTCAACTGGTGGTATCCAGACCTCAAGTCGATCTTGGAAAACACCGTGGCACCCCGCAACTGGTCAAACAAATCGTCGATCCTCGGCAGCGGATATCTGTTCTTGATGGTGACCCTATTAAGCTGTCGGTAGTCCACACAAAGGCGTAGGGTCCCATCCTTCTTCTTCACAAACAGTACCGGGGCTCCCCAGGGAGACGCACTGGGCCTCACGAAACCCTTCTCCAAAAGGTCCTGCAACTGAGACTTGAGCTCTCGCAGCTCAAGCGGTGCCATTCTGTATGGCGCGGTGGAGATGAGGCTGGTCCCTGGTACTAGTGAGATCTCAAACTCGATCTCACGCTCGAGCGGTAGTCCTGGTAACTCGTCTGGAAACACGTCGGGGTACTCTCTGACCACCGGGATGCTCTGGAAGTCTGCCACGGGGCTGTGCTCTGCCACCACACAAGCTAAGAAGCCCTCACACCCCTGGCTCAAAAGTCTCGCCACCCGAAGTGCCGAAATGCACCTGAAACCTCCGTCCACTGGCTGCCCGTGAAACTCGAAGGAAGGCAACTCCGGAATGGAGAAGACAATCTTCCTCTCAAAGCAGTCTACCAAGGCGTGGTAAGCGGACAACCAATCCATCCCCAGAATCACTCCAAAGTCCTCCATCTGTATCATAATCAGGTCAGTTGGCAGGCTGTGTCCCCCGATGCTGACCCCGCAACCCGTGTACACCTCCTCAGCTACAAACAGCTGACCACTCGGACCTCTGATTACGAACGGATTCTCTAACAATGTATAATCCTGGTCCAAACTAACTACGAAACTGTCTGCGACAAACGAGTACGTAGCGCCGGAATCGAAAAGCGTGTAAACGAGTCTGCCAGAACTGAAACCATACCTGCTACCACGGATCCCGAAGCTCTGGCATCCCTGTGTGTTAGGGCGTTGATTCGCCCCTCAGCTCTAGGTGCGGACGAAGCAGCCACACTCTGCGTCGGACGGGTAGGTGCTGGCCGGTACCCTCCTCGCGACTGCGGTCCTCCTCCTCGCTCCTGGAAACCGCGGCCTCCTGCGCGCCCTCCAGTGCTCTGCGCGGGAAGTATCTGCTGACCTCCTGCCCTAGATGGGCAGTCCCTCCTGATGTGGCCCGGCTGGCCACACTGGTAGCAGAGGGGAACCCGACTCCCGCCCTCAGTGAGTCCCTGCTGTCGGCTAGGCGGGGGTCCGGTGCTGGCGACTGGCCCCTGTCGAGGGCCCCCAAAGGCCACTGATGGCCCTGCACAACGTGACGGCTCTCCTGCGGACGCCACGTGTCTCCGTTCTCGCCGGCCCTGTGAGAAGTCTGGCTGAAAGGGCCTCTTCCGCTCGCCGTCGATCTCTCGCGCGGACGGGTTGGTCTCCTCGTAAGTCATAGCTGCCTCTACCACCCTCGAAAACGTCGGCAGCTTCAGGGGTTTGACATACCCCCGGATCGCAGGCCGGAGCCCCTCGGTGAACCTCCAAAGGCGCTCCTCCTCAGTGGCTACCGCTGTCGCTGCAAAGCGGGACAGCTCCAAGAAACGCGTGCGGTACGCGCTCACGGTCATCGTCCCTTGGCGGAGAGTGTGGAACTCCCGCCTCCTCTGGTCCTGCCACGTCTGGGGAAAGTACTGCTCGCAGAAGAGGGTGACGAACTGGTCCCACGTCGGCTCGTCCCTCTCCTGTCCCCGGACCGCCCTCCACCACCGGTGTGCCGCACTCTCCAGCTGGTACGTGGCAAAGGCCACGCGGCACTCCACCGGGGGGCGAAGGGTGTCGAAGATCTTCTCCAGCTGCTCAAGCCAGTCCTCTGCCTCGGTCGGGTCCTCATCCCCCTTGAAGGAGGGGGGCTTCAGCTTCCGGAACTGTCCGAAAAGCTCGAAGTGGTGTTGTAGGGGAGGTGCTGGTGCACCTCCAGGCGAAGGTGCCTCGTGTACAGAAGTGTCGGAGGAAGGTGGGGGCGGCAGGGGCCCATCCCCTCCCTCGTGTCCAGCGCCGCGTCCGTCGCGTGGTCCCACAGAGGACTCCCCCTCTGCAACCCAGGAGGAGGTGCTCGGGGCGGTGGGTGGAGCTCCTCTCGTACAATATCCCGTATCAGTCTGGCGAGGTCCTGGGCCTGGATGCCAGGGAGTGGTGGCTGGTCCACTGAGACGTCAACGACAGCACGTCCACCTCGCCGACCTCGCCCTCGGCCGCGCCCGCGGCCAGTCTCGCCAGTCCCACGACGAGGCATCTCCTGCAAGGAGACGCGAAATAAAACGGAAACGTCAAAACAGACGGTACCTAACAACACTTCTAAGAGCTCATATCAAGAGATATGTTGTGGTGGCTACTCTAGCTATAAACATGTGAATTGGTTATTTTCCAGTCAGTTGATTCACTTCTCGGGACGACCTTGCTCTGATACCATCTTGTAACGACCCGATTCCCGAGTCCCTACGAGACACGAGAACCGGACCGACTCGACTAATCCCAAGACCCAGTCGTCCAACGAGGAAGTAACCAAAAGACAGTAAAATAAACCAAATTCAGCATGAATATAACTAACAGTAAGAAAGTACAACAATAAGGAAAGAAACTACTACAGTAGGCACCACCACAACAGTAAAACAACATTTATCATATAACAAAAACTGCAGGTAAAGAAGGTACAGCGGAAACAAAAACTACTCACTAGAATAGAAACAAAAAGGGGTACAAAGCTATGGTAACTCTACTGGACCCTACTCGGCCCAGCGTCCTCTGCAACCGCCGACCCTGGCTGCTCAACACCTGGTCCTGAAAAAGGTAACGAGTGTAACACGTCAACAAAACACTGAGTAGAGTGGCAAACTAACTAAAGGCAACAGTAGAGTGTACAGTAGCTGTTATGTTCAATTACTTCCTTTATTTACATCTTTCAATTTTTCTCACTATTTCATTTATTTCTCAGATCCTTTACTTGATCTCGAATGTCCTCGTGGGACGATCTTGATTGCAGTCTTTTCCAAAAGTAGAAGTAGCACGTGGTGCTCTCCTGGCCGGGAGAGTCCCCCGTGGTGATCCTACCCTCAGTCAACCACCCCAAGGTCACTGACAGACGTAACGGTGACTACGGCACGCGCGATAAACGCACAGGTAGCTAGCCCGCACTGGCACGCGGTCAGTCGTTTCCGTTAACGGGTGCGCCCAAAGCACAGCACGGAACCAGGGCAGAGCCCTCTCAGTAACAGGGGTCCAACCCCTCCACAGCAACCAAACCGGGGCCTTGCCCCTCCACAGTCCGCGCACCCTCGCCTGACTACCCTGGTTTGCCCTAGTGGGCCTAACAAGTCGGTGAAGGAGGCTAGCAGAACCCCGGGGCCCGTGGGGTAGCTAGTACTCTCCTAACACTACTAGCTCTCCTCGATACTACGTACACGAGGGCCAACAAGTCGGTACAGAGCGGCCAATCCTAACCCCGGGTCCCTGGGGCGGCTGGCCCCACTCTGCACTAAACAGGTACAGGTACTTCCCTTGGTACTGCGTACCCAAGAGACAGTACAAACTACATCTCAGTTCCATTCCTTTTTCTTTCCAGGAGTTTCACTCCTAATTCCCCGTAGGGTCCCAGCTCTTTATTTCAGAACATCATATGTTTCACTTTCCAGATTCACGTTCTCAAATTCCATGATCTCAAACATGTTTCTTTATTCATAACAGGCAGCTGTTAATTAAATTTACAGGCAGCTTTATATATTCCTTTCCATTTTTTCAAGACTGCAGTAATATACATTCCACTAGTTTTTCCATCCTAGGATTCATGCCATATCCTAGGATCTATCATACAATCTAGTTTTCCGGCCCTAGGATTCATGCAACACCTAGGAGCTATCATTCCATATATTTCTCATTCCTAGGATTCATGCAAAGCCCTAGGTTCTAGTTATGGTTCCATACTTTAACAGATTTTATTAATACTTAAAGCCACTCTACCAGGTACAACGGGAGTAATGGGGGCGTGATCGGGAATCCCGCGCGCCTCCGCGACTCTCAAGACTGCAACCGAACGAGGTCCTATCACAAGGATCAAACACAAGGAGTGTCTCAAAACAGTGTATAGCTACTGTAGGCGGGTAGAGGAATTAATTCTGAAACGAACGCAACTCGAATCGCGGAAAACGGAGCCCAAACGGGCCCTAAACGGGTCAAGAAAGACGATACTGTGCAAAATCAGACGTCTGGAACTCCTTCCAGACGTCTTAAACGGTGGATCAGAGAATTACCTGTTTAGCTTGGTTCCCCGGACGTCCAGAAGTCTGCGGGGACGTCTGCCTAGATCCAAGACGTCCGATGGTCCCTCCGGACGTCTGGAGGTCACTCCCGCCGTCTGGTACAACTTCCAGACGTCTGATTCGAAAAGGATGACGAATCAGAGAACCTGCGCACAGCCAACCCCCCTCCCTCAGTACGGTCAGTCGACAAGAAGGAAGAAGAAAGCGGAAACTCACCTTTCAGACGTCTGTATGATCTCACAGACGTCGACCTTGCCGTCTGGATATCAATCCAGACGTCTGATTCTGGAAATTTTTCCAGAATCAGAACCCTGCTCGGCCTCCGCTCGCGACGCCGCCCGCGTCGCACCTCGCGCGTCTGCTGCTCAGCCCGCACAGGTCCCTCTCCGCGACGCTCCGCGCCCCCTGCGCCTTCCGCCGGCCGGCCAAGCCGCTCCTGGCGAGCTCGCCCTCACGGCAGAGCCCCGCCTTCGCACGCCGCAGCTCCTCCGCGCTCGCTGCGGCTGCCGCTGCGCCCTCACGTCCGCTCGCTCTCGCGCACAGACAGGAGAAGAAGGAGGAAGATGGTGAAGACGGGAGGGGAGGCGCGCCCCCCTTTTTTAACGCCGCGCGGAGAGGAGAGAGAAGGCGGTCGCAGCCGCCTGCAGCCGCAGAGAAAGAGGGCAGAAACGCAGGTCTGCGCGCACAGGCGCGCAGACGAATCTCCCGTGTGAACCTAACTGTTCTCCAGACGTCTGTAAACTATCCCGGACGTCTGGTCAGACGTCTGGATGTGATCCCAGACGTCTGGTACGACGTCTGGGCCACCTCCCAGACGTCTTAAAAGGCGTCTGGGGCACACGCTCGTTACAATAATTCTCTCTAGAATTGATCCCCCCCTAAAGACATCCACCTTCACACCCATTATACGACCATCCCCTTCCCATAGGCCAACCTCCGCATCCTTTGCCAACTTTTCAAACGTTGCCAACTATCAAAATTATAAAAGCAACAAATAAGACTCCAATAAAGACTCCAGAACTAAACAAGAAAAAAATAAATTTTATAATATATGCAAGGAGAAATACAAAGGTCCTAATAACAAACTACTTTCAAGCAAAAATAAGCATCAAAAGAGTAATTAGGTATTGAGGGATTCATCAGCTATAGGATATTCTTACATATACAAGATGGGTGTACCTGTACTTGTAAATGCTTTTTTTTATGTTTCTTGTTGTTTGTGAATGTGATTGTGGGGTGTACCTACCTTATTATTATATATTCTTGCATAGGTCATTTCTCTATAAGTAAAGAATTTTGGAAAAAACTTAATAAAATAGGGAAAATTTTGCTAGATTTTGGGCAGAATTTAGCCCTTATTACAACTAGTAGTTATAGCTTTCACTTTTGAATGGCCTCTAACCCCCTTGCTGGGGAGGAGAAAAGGAGGGGAAGCACAGGAGGAGAAGGTGATGCCCCCTCCTCTGGCCTCCTTTGTGATGCGATCACATACCGTCAACTTAACACCTCCTCTAAATCCATGACCCAAATGTGTGCCTAGAGTTGGGGAAATATCAATTATGTTCGCTTTTCTTTTTGTGAAAGTTCTGGAAAAATGGGGTTAGCATACTTTACAATAGGACTTCAACTTGAACATGTTGCATGTTTTTTATCTAATGACTCCTTGGTTTAGGCCCTCAGTTTTTGTGTAACACTGTAAAATGTGATGTAATATTTTGTTTGGAGGGACCTTTATTTTGTAACAAATAGTATGTGGGTAGGTGTGCCTGTACTTGAAAATGCTATTTTTTATGTTTCTCGTGGTTTGTGAATGTGATTGTGGGGTGTACCCACCTTATTATTTTATATTCTTGCATAAATCACTTCTTTACAGGTATAGGTTTTTGGGAAAAATATAATAAAACAAGGGAAACTCTGCTGAAATTTTGGTAGAATTTAGCCCTTTAGTTATTTAGATTCCTAAGCTTGGATTGTCAATTATAGATCCAACCCTACTGAGAATTGCTTGAAAACAAGATGTCCACCACTGCATTTTCCCCCAAGAAAATCTATTTGTGTTTTTTTTCATTCTTATGCACTTCATCTACATGTTAATTGGTTTTGATTTTCATTTTTCTAGGTGTTAGTGCTTTACACATTAAACTTTTCCTTTGATTTTCACTTAAATGTATCATTAATAATAAATATCCTTTTCAAGATATCATATTCTTTTGCCAAATAAAGTCAATGGATAAAAGTTGGATACATGAAGATAGGTCAAGTAGTAAATATATGGTGGGTGTTACAAATTTCGTTGAATTTGCGTTTAATAAAGTGGCCAAGGAAGGAACCATTGCTTGCCATTGTCGAGACTGCGCTAATGCTATTCGAGTTAATTGACAAACAGTTGAACATTTATTATGGAGAGGGTTTTCCAAAGGTTATACTAAGTGGGTTTTATATGGTGAAGAGCTTGAAAACATCCAAGAAGAAGAAGTCAACAACAATCAAGAAGTTGGGCCTGATGTGCATGATTTGCTGGATGAAGCTTTTGGGTTTCAAGATATGGACAAGGATGCATCTTACATGGAATGTAATTTCCCAAATAATATTAATAAAGATGCAAATACGTTTGTTGAATTATTGGAGGATGCCGAGCAAGAGCTTTATCTAGGATTCAAGAAGTTTAGCAAGTTATCTTTTTTGGTTCAACTTTATCATATAAAGTGCCTTAGTGGATGGACAAACAAATCTTTTACCATGCTGCTTGAGCTTCTTAAAGATGCATTGCCAGTGGGAGAAACCCTTCCTAATTCTATCTATCAAATCAAGAAAATTAGAGCTAAACTTGGCCTTGCTTATGAAAAAATCGACATATGTCCAGAGAAATGTATGCTATACTGGAAAGAGCATGCAAATGATAATTCATGCCATATATGTGGTACTTCGAGATGGAGACAAAGAACATGACAATCTAAAGTTGATGAAACTCTTCAACTTGAATCAGATAAAGGAATTGCTTCTCAAGTTATGTGGTACTTTCCATTGAAACCAAGGTTACAAAGACTATTCATGTCATTGAAGACATCGCACCAGGTGACATGGCATTCTGAAGGTCGATTAAAAGATAAAATGCTTAGACATCCTGCAGATTCCCCAGCATGGAAGCAATTAGATAGTAAATATCCTTATTTTGCTTCAGAGCCTCGAAATGTTCGCCTTGGTTTAGTTATTAATGGGTTCAATCCTTTCAGAACGATGACAACACAGCATAGTACTTGGCCTATTATCCTAATTCCCTACAATTTTCCTCCATGGTTATGCATGAAGTAATCAAATTTCATATTATCGACATTAATTCCCGGTCCGTCTAGTCCAAAAGCTCATGTAGATGTATTTTACAACCATTAATTGAGGAATCGAAAGATTTATGGGAGATTGGTATTCCAACATTTGATGTTGATCGCAAAGAAATGTTTCAGTTTCATGCTGCAATAATGTGGATTATCAATGACTTTCTGGCATGTGTTGATATTTCAGGATGGGCCACAAAAGGATATCTTTCATATCCTTGTAATAAAGACAATGATTCACAATACTTGGAAGGTAGTCGAAAGGTATGCTACTTGGGCCATCATCGTTTTCTTCCAATGAATCATAGATTTAGAAGGCAATCAACACCCTTCAATGGAAAGCAAGATTTGAGGTGTATACCAAAAAGTTTATCAAACATGTTGATAATGACACAATTAGAAAAAGTTCCTAGTGTTATTAGCACAGATGCCAAAAAGAGGTGTAAGTATTGGCTTAACTGGACAAAATTAAGTATATTTTTTCAGTTGCCATATTGGAGAGAGAATGCTATATGTCATAATCTTGATGTCATGCATATTGAGAAAAATGTATGTGACAATATAATAGGAACTTTATTACAATTGAAAAAGAAAAACAAAGATGGTATAAAGAGTCGTATTGACTTGAAAAAGTTGAACATTAGACATGCGCTTCGTCCTAAAGAGGTTGGAAATAAGACTATCTTGCCTCCAGCATGTTATAACTTAGACAAGAATGAGAAGTCAAATCTATGTGAGATCTTTAAAAGAGTCAAAGCTCTAGATGGTTATGCATCTAATATATCAAGATGTGTAAATCTACGTGATCACAAGATTTCAGGCTTGAAAAGTCATGATTGTCATATACTGATGCATCAACTACTTCCCATATCATTACAAGTTGCCATATCAAATGATACTATTCGATCAATATTGATAGATTTCTGCATCTTTTTTTGATATATATGTTCAAAAGAGCTTGATCCAAAATATCTTGAATAGTTAGAGCAAGAGATTGTCATATTGATTTGTCAATTGGAGAAAATATTCCCACAATCATTTTTTGATATTATGATATATTTAGAAATACATTTGGCCACAGAAGCAAAGATAGCTGGACCAGTTCAATATCGATGGATGTATCCCATAGAAAGGTATACTCCTACAGTATTTTAAAAAAGATAATATAAATGCTTTTTAACATATTCTTTAACTCTTACATGGTTACTTAATAGGTATCTTCTTAAACTAAAAAGATATGTTCATAATAAGAATCATCCAGAAGGCTTTATTACGGAAGGGTATATAGTAGATGAATGCTTGATATTTTGTTCAAGATAGTTATCAGGAGTGGAAACAAAGTTTACATCAAGAAACTTTCCAGATGAATTCCGTGATGTGGATCAAGGGCTTTCTATATTTTCACAATCTGATTATGCAATAGGAAAGAGGACTCCCAAGAAATTAAATTTGATTACGATAAAACAGGCACATGGATATATCTTATCCAATTGTGATGCTTTCCTTCCATTTAAAGAGTAAGCACTTGAAACTCATATCATTTGAATTATTCATGTTACATGTTCTATCATAACATTTTAATAATTATTGTAAATTTGTAGAGAACATCGTCATATACTTAGGAACTCATATCGTCGATTATCACATAAGGAACTTAGTAACAAACATAATGACACTTTTAGCAAGTGGTTCAAGAGATATGTATGTTTTATAAATATCCATCAATCTAGTAGTTTTAATATCTTGAGACACTTATTAGTTTTTGTGATTCAGATTGAAGAAAAGGCAAAAAAGGAATTTGTATCAAAAGATCTTCGAGTGCTTGCTTGAGGCCCTCATGAAGTAGCGATGTATTATAGTGGCTATATTGTTAATGGCTTTAGATTTCATACGAAAAACAGAGAGAAGAATCGACAAACACAAAATAGTGGTGTTCTTGTTAATGCCTAGACGGAGAGCTTTTCCAAAGCATCAGATAAAAATCTTTTAGTTGGTGATAATGGAGTGATCACAGCCATAACTGAGTTAAGTTATTATAAAAAGTTTAAAATAGTATTATTCAAATGCCAGTGGATAAATACTAAGTCAAAAAATGCAATTGGGAAAGCAAATGGATTAACATCAATGAATTTATCTTGTTTAGGACATGAAAATGATCCATTTGTATTAGCAACTCAAGTACAACAAGTGTTTTATGTTGAACATCCGATATGCAAGGATTGGCATTTTGTTGTTAGAATAAGACCTAGAGATTTATTTGCTATGAAAGAAAAAGTTGATGACTTAGATAATGATGATACGGTAGATGTCCACTCCTATGATTTGAATGAAAGTGAGATGGATACAAATGACAATGATGATGACATTGATGTTGTACGTACAGACATTGATGGTGTTTCTTTTTCTAGAGAGAACTGGGAACAATATGTTAGAATCATAATGCGAACCTACATATATTATTATTATAGAATTATACGTTAAATGTATACGTATATTTAGACATCACATTTACGGTTATTAAAGTGATCTAATTATGTAAATTGACCATTTACGTCTCATAAGGATATGAGACTTAATGCATAGAAACCTTAAGGGAAAAATGCAATTCCGTGATGGGTGGAAATGTCATTTTATTTTAAGCGATTATGGTCCCTGGAGGGGTGAGGACGAAGTGGGCATTCGATTTTCTACATCCCATTGCAAAAAAGTTATAAATAGAACCCATGACAGAACCTAATGTTTACACCCCTATTCAGTTCTCTTTCGCTCTCGCTCTTTGAACCCTTTGGAAGTACCATTGCCACCACCTCTCATTGGAGGAGCAAGCCCACGGCTCTAGAGGATCTTCGTGATCTCAACGCTTCCGCTATGATAGATTTAGGTATCCCTCCATCGTTTTCTTTTTTCTATTTTCATTATTGTTGGTGATATGGGGAATAGATTGGTCTTGGAAATTATAGGAAAATCATATAGTTCTGATTTATTCGACATTAAATTCTATCAAGTGGTATCAGAGCCATTCTATTTATTATTTCATTGCCTTAATGATTCGATTTTGGAGAAAAATAATTCTCCGTTTGGTTTTAGGAGATTGCTTTTCGTTGATGAATCAATGAAACTAATGCTTGTTTTTCGATTTTCATGTTCATTTGTATCCCATATTTGATAATCAAATCAAGTTTTTCGATCGGAATTGTGATTTGGGGTGTTTTCCCCAAATCTTGATTTCATATTGCCACCCTTGAATCGGGCTGTAATCAGTCCGGTATCGATTCCGGTACTTGCTGGGCATAGGTACCGATTGGGTGCTTCCTGGAGCGTTGCCAGTATTGATATGGTACCGGTACTCATCACAAGTACCGGTACATGTGGGATACTGGTCACGCCCAGGAGCATAGCCAATATTGAAGGAGTACTGGTACTCATCACAAGTACCGGTACATAAAGGATACTGGTTGGGCTCAAGATTGTTTCCAGTATCGAGGTAGTACCAGTACTCACCATGAGTATCGACACATGTGGGATACTGGACACGCTACAGGAGTACTGCTAGTATCGATTGAGTACTGGTACTCATCATGTGTACCGGTACATGTAGGAGACTGGTTGATGAACGTGTTTCGCGTGGTAGAAATCAGTGTTTGGAGGAACCTGTCGTCGTAGTCTCAAAACTCGTTATCAAATACAATTTTACTAAAACTCCAAGGGAGTCCCGGGTCGAACACAAGGAGGCGACGTTTGCTTTGCTTGAAAATCGTGCTTCATTTTGTTTCTTTTTGGTATTTTGAGGTTTTGTTATTTTTTTTGTGTTTTTGAAATAAAAGGACAAGTAGAAGAAATTCACAAGAGAGGTGGAATCAAATATGATTTATTGAACAAATGTTTATTACAATAATCTACAAAAACATAAAAGAGAGAGAGGTGAGAAGGAATCTCCCGAATTGGCTATTCGGCGAGATGACGGCGCTTGGCGGAAGCTTGGATGAAGGAGTTAAGGAGGAGCAGGACAACGGAGGTGAGATGCAAGAGGACGCTGGGTAGAGGAATGCTTCACCATGGCTCTGGAATGGAGGTGAGGAGGCGGAGGTGATCTACTACCGGAATGGAGGTGGGAGGACAGCTCCAAGGTGACTTATGAAGGTGATGGGATGAGGGACGAATATTTGGTGGGATAAGGGATCGTTACACTAATAGGGGACCTTTGGAGCTTGGGAATAAGCTCTTGGGAGCTTTGATGGGCTTCTAGAGCTCTAGAGTAGGTGGGTGTTGCAAAGGTAGAGATACCTTGGATGGGAAGGGGTGTAGGTCTTTATATAGTGTATGAGAGGAGGCTAAAATAGGCATAAGAAAAATAACGACCTTGAGGACGTCACTGTAGGTGCAGCTCAAGTGTCGTAGTAGCCAGCTCGCGCCCGCTGCACTGGCCCTCCATCTAGTGCGTTGATCTCGCTCGAGCCTCACTGGCCGGTCATCTCGTGTCGCCAGTTGCCATCGCGAGCTTCCATCGAGCATCCGCTGGCGCGTCCTAATCCGAGCGAAGCAGATCCTCACCCTTGGATGGTGGATGAAGGGCTTTGAGTGCACGAGATAGAACGCTTTGGATCGCGCCTCTGGTGTGTGTATGATTGCACGTCCGCCCACACATCGGATCTCATGTGCATGGGTCTCGCGCATCAGTGACGCCACGTAGCTGCTTCCCTCGCCACCCAATCATCCATCGACAGCTCAATTTCTTACCCGCGTGCGCTCAGCAGATAAAATCCTCTTGTGAGGCTTCAATCATGTGGCGGTGCGTTGTGAGCCGAAGCATCGACCACTACGCTGAGGTTGGTTTTGTGCCTTGCTCAGGAATTAAGGCCCCACGTGCTGCGACCGTTGGATCTTGATCCAATGGTTGCGATTACGCGAAGCCCTCTCTCTTCTTTGCTTGAAGTGGGTGACACGGTGCTTTGACGACCGTTGGATTTGGATCCAACGATTGAGACTTCACAGGTGCTGCTTGGGAGGAGGGGCTGTGGCGGGCTGGAGGGCTGCGATGGTGTGACGTGGCTCCATCATGGCCATCCACCTTCTTATTGTAGAGGGTGCTATGGAGCTCTAATTGGCGTGATTTTCGCGTTGACGGACTACGATCGTCGCTCCGGATCTACCGTACGGTCAGATTTCTCATTTGAAGCCCGTAAAGATGTCGCATTGCTTCCTGGCCAAATAAAGTGTTGGAATTAATGTACATAATGTACAACTATTCTAAATGCAATGCAGTGAATGTTATGCGATATTTATACTATGATACGTAAAGCTAAGCCTAGGAACTATCATAAATGAGCATTTTATCATGAATTGATGCGTGTTTATCACTGGTCTTGTCCTAGGATCGGTCCAGTATGGATGGGGTACCGTTACTTATCATCAGTACGAGCACATGTATATACCGGACATGGTTCTAGGATCGGTCCAGCATTGATGTAGTACTAGTACATATCATTCTAGTACCGGTACAGAAGGACTAGTACCGGTACTTGGTCAATGCTGTTGGTACCGATACTCATCATGAGTACCAATACTGGTGTGTTGATTGGGATACATTGATCATGATTATTTTGGTACGAACATTAGTAATAGGTTTTAATGTATTAAGTACTCTGTCACATTTAGTAATTCTTGCCAAAGCGGGTTGCTTCTTGTACCAGTTTAGTTAAAACATTAAAGCGACTGTGTATGTTGCATTCCTGTATGGGGTGCTTAACCTAAAGGTGAATCACCTCATGATTGAATGCATATGTACACATTTACTGATAAATTATCTACTGAATTATTAGGTTTCGTGTGGGTAGTTAAGTTAATTCAAAGATGACTTAATTACTTACATGAGTGTTTTCAATAGTTATTTATCATTATTAAGACTGCCCTTTACAATATTATTGCTTATTGTCTGAAGACTAATATTAATGATTGTATTGTTTAGTTTACTTTATTTTGAGCATGTATTTGGTTTATTTTCTTTGTTTTTCAGTTAACTCCTCTACATCTGCCATAACTGCCAACTTAAATTCTATTCCAGAACTAAATGGATCTAATTTTAAGTTCTGGAAAGAAAGTGTTCTTATTGTTCTGGGATGCATGGATTTAGACTATGCACTTCGGGTTTATCCACCCTCCCCTTTTACCAATAAGAGTTCTTCTGATGAAATAGAGAACTTTGAGAGGTGGGAGTGATCAAATCGCATGTGTCTGACGATCATGAAGTGGGCTATTCCAGAAAACTTTAGGGGTGCTATCTCAGAGGAATTGAATGCTAAGAAATCCCTTTACAAGATTGAGAAAAGATTTGCTAGGAATGAGAAAGTTGAGACAAGTAATCTCCTTAGTAAACTTGTCTCACTTAAGTATAGGGGTACTGGAAACATTAGGGAGCATAGTATGGAAATGTCCCTTTTATCCTCGAAACTAAAGGCACTTAAGTTGGAGTTGTCAAATGACTTCCTTGTGCATTTAGTTTTGATATCCCTCCGTGCACAATATGGGCAGTTTAAGGTTAGCTATAACTACCAAAGGGAGAAGTGGACTCTTAACGAGCTTATTTCTCATTGTGTGCAAGAGGAGGAAAAGTTGAAACATGACAAACTAGAAAGTGCTCATCTGGTTTCTTGGCCTAAAAAAAAGCAGGTTAAGGATACAATTGCTGCCAGTTCATCCTCCTTCAAAGGGAATTAGAAGAAGCCTAAGGCATCCTGCTTCTTCTGCAAGGGAGAAGGACACGTGAAGAAGGATTGTACCAAGTATCATGCTTGGCATGGAAAGAAAGTTACATTACTCTCTTTGGTTTGTTCAGAAGTTAATTATACTTCTGTACCCTCAAACATTTGGTGGATAGATTCGGGAACTACTATTCACATTAGTGTGTCTGTGAAGGGTTGCCTAAGCTGCCAAATGCCAGGTGATGGTGAAAGATACATCTATGTGGGTGATTGTAAGAAGGTGGAGGTAGAAGCCGTTACAGATTTTACCCTGTCGCTGACCACTAGTCAGGAGTTAGATTTGAAAGAAACGTTCGTTGTACCGTCATTTAGACGGAATTTAGTTTCTGTTTATCTATTGGACAAATTTTGTTATTCTTGTTCATTTGAAGATAGACAATTTTAGTTATTTTTTAATTCAGTTTTAGTTATTTCTAGTTCTTTGTATGTTAGTGATAAATTATATATGCTACATACCTTTTCCTCCAATTTAGAAACCTTCAATCCAACTTTGAGTGGTATAAAGCGTAAAATTACTTAGGAGAATTCCACTTTACTGTGGCATAAGCGTTTTGGCCATATCTTTAAATAAAGAATGGATAGACTTATTTTGAATGGAATTCTTGATTCCCTTGATTACATGGATTTGGATGTTTGTGTAGACTGTTTAAAGGGGAAAAGAACAAACAAAAGAGGTATAAGTGCCATTAGAGCTACATATGTCTTGGAACTAATACATACGGATATCTGTGGTCCATTCCCTGCGGAATGGGCAACCAAATTTTATTATGTTCATAGATGACTACTCTAGATATGAGTGTTTATTTCTTCTTTTCGAAAAGTCACAGTCTTTAGATGCGTTCAAGTCCTATAAGGCCGAGGTGGAAAACCAACTCTAGAAAAGGATTAAGGCTATCAGATTTGATCATGGTGGTGAGTGCTACGGTAGATATGATGGATCAGGAGAACAACATCTAGGACCATTTGCTTCTTTTCTAGATGAGTGCGGCATAGTGCCTCAGTATACCACGCCTGGGACACCAAACATGAATGGTGTTGCTGAACGTCGCAACAGAACCCTTAAGGATATGGTACGGAGTATGATTAGTCATTCTTCTTTACCTGAGTCTCTATGGGGAGAAGCACTCAAAACAACTGTATATGTTCTCTATCGAGTGCCAACTAAAGCAGTGCCTAAAATCACATATGAAATGTGGACTAATAAGGTATCTAGTCTGAAACATTTTCATGTCTGGGGCTGTTCAGTTGAGGCTAGGCCATACAGGCCTGCTGAAAGGAAACTGGAGTTTAAGACAGTCACCTGCTATTTTGTAGGATACTCTGAGAGGTCGAAGGGTTATAAGTTTTATGACCCAACAACTCGCTCATTCTTTGAGACTAGGAATGCCCACTTCTTTGAGGATGTTGGTTTGGGGGGTGATAATCGCCACCCTACATTTCAAGAACTAGATCCTGTTCATAAGGAAATCATTGAACATGGTCAAGTTCTTATTCTAAACGTTGTTCTAACAATATCAAGGGAAGAAAGTAATGTGGATAATCTTCTCATTAATCAAATTGAACAACCTCAAAATATTCATGATTCTACACCCATTAGGAGATCCAGTAGAGAAATGAGAAGTGCAATATCTAGTGATTACATTGTATTTCTTCAGGAGCTAGAGGCAGGCCAAATGGATACGAATCCCATTTCGGTTACTCATGCCATGAGGAGTTCTCATTCTCAGGACTAGATCAATGCAATGAATGAAGAGATGAAATTCATGAGTGACAACGAGGTTTGGGATGTTGTCCCACTACCTGAAGGTGTGAAGCCCATTGGTTGTAAATAGATAATAAAAACCAAGCGAGATTCACAAGGTAATGTAGACAAATATAAGGCTCGTTTTGTTGCTAAGGGATTTACTCAAAAGGAAGACATAGACTATAAAGAGACATTTTCACCAATTTAATTTAAGGATTCATTTTGAACTATAATGACTTTAGTACCTCATTTTGATTTGGAGCTACATTAGATGGTTGTAAAGATAGTGTTTCTTAATGGAAACATTAATGAAACAATTTACATGGTGCAACCAGAAAACTTTACATTAGGAGACGCAAAGAAAATGGTTTACAAATTAAAGAAAGTCATTTATAGACTAAAGTAAGCTTCAAGATAGTGGTATTACAAATTTCATCAAATAATTGTCTCATTTGGTTTTGAGACAAATCCGATTAATGATTGTGTATACCACAAATTTTGTAGGGGACAATATACTTTGCTAGTTTTGTATGTGGACGATATCCTCCTTGCCTGTAATGACAATGGTTTTCTTCAAGAAACCAAGACATTTTTCTCTGGTAATTTTGAAATGAAAGATCTTGGTGAAGCCTCTTTTGTATTAGAAATCTAGATACAACAAGATTGTTCTCGGGGTATGTTGAACGTGCGAGTTACTACGCTAACGTGTTTGGTTTTGAAAACCTGTCGTCGTAGTATGAAAGCGAAGAATTCGTGTTCAACAAATAAAATTGATACCGGAATGAAAATCCTGGGTCGAACACAGAGAGGTGAATGTTTGATTTAAAGACATGTGTTTATTTTATTTGTTACGAAGTAATTCCATTGATTAGAACTATCTATCTATTTACAATAAATAGAAGAGAGAGAGAATATTACAAACAAAAATAAAATGAGATGTAGAATAAACATGGAATTTCATCATCAGAATGATTGTTCATTATACTAGAAGTGGGAAAATGATTACACTAGAAAGTAGTAAATCTACTCTAGAAAGCATTAAAAGAATGGAGAGAGAGATATCCTCCACGACGGTCGCTTGGAGGACGAGCCGGACGGGACGACGCCTGGACGAAGGAGGACAGAGTAGGACGAAGGAGGATGAAGCAGAAGAATGGGAACGGGGCAGCACGTCGTCGCCGTTGCGGGATCCACTTCCGAAAGGAGACGAAAAATAAACTTTATCTCGCGAGAAGCATCCCAGGTGTGGGACAAGGTTCTCTTGAGCTTTGGAGAGGGAGAGAAGAGAAGGAAGGGATCGGAATTTCGTATGGATGGGGTCTCCTTTTATAGTTGCAAGGAGTGGGGGCAATTTGACCATTACAACTCTAAAAACAATAATTCAGGGCCTTTAGTGATGGATAAAACTGTCGCTAAAGGTCCGAGTGTGCCCTTCGTGGGCGGCGTGCGCACGCCCGCTCACCTCCTCGCGCGCTCAACGCACACGCACGTCCAGCCGATCTCAGATCGCGCCTCCGCCCGCCTCCTCTGCGCACCCGCCTACGTGCGATTCCGCATGACGCATGGGCGTGCATGGGCGCATCATCTTGATTGAGCGCGCATGGCCGTTGGATCGCGATCGTGCGATCGATCGGGCGCGCGCTTCCACTCCAATTGCAACGCGGCGCGGATCGAACGCACGCCTGTGCTTTGTGTTAGAGCTCTTGACCAATGCGTTATGGGTGCGCTTGTGTCGAGTGCCTAACATAAGCGTGGGCGCATCGCAGCCGTTGGATCTAGATCCAACGGCGGGTAAGGGCAGATGCGGAGGCCTTCAGTAGGTGCGTGTGGATGATTGGGCCGCCGGGATGGCGCCACGTGGCGTCATCTTGGCCATCCATCTTCTGGATGATGTAGATGGTGTCACGGGTGTCGGATTGACTCGATGTTTGCGTCGTTAGGTTGCGATCGTCGATCCAAATCCATCCGTGTGGTCGGATTTTTCATTTGAAGTGCGGATTCACACCATCTTGGCCCTTGATCTTCTAGGGTTCCCCGATCTCTATCTGATGCTACAGATGTTTGATTAAAGCGATCTTGGAGTCGTTGAACTCCAATCGTCACCCTGATCACATCTGTACGGTTGGATCTTCGATCCGTGGCCCCAATAAAAAGTTTGCCCTGTCCATGAACATAAAAGGAGACAATTAACCCCCATTTTATTCAAACTACTCTAAATGCAAGATGATGCATGTTATGCAATATTTATAGTGTTACGAACGCGCGGCTTCAGACGTCTTTTAAGACATCTGGGAGGTAGCCCAGATGTCGGACCAGACGTCTGGAACCCCTCCCAGATGTCTGGGATTCGGTTACAGCGGCACGCGCGGTCGCGTCTGCGCGCCTGCGTGCGCAGACCTGTGGGTGCCCTTTTTCCCTCTCCTCCGCAGGCGCTGCCCCCCTGTTCCGCTCTCTCTCTCCTCCCTGTGAGGCTTTAAAAAGCCTCGCCCTCTCCCTCACTCTCACCACCTCCGCTTCTCCTTCTTCCTCTTCCAGTGAGTGCGAGCGCGAGCGAGCGGCGGCGGTGGCAGCCGCGGCGAGTGCGGGAGGAGGTGCTGCGCGAGAAGAGGAGGCGCTCGGCCGTGAGGGCGAGCTTGCCGGGGCTGCTAGGGCCGGCCGGCGGGGGGAAGCAGTAGACGTGGGGTGACGCGGGAGGCCTGCTGCAGCTCGAGCAGCAGGCGGACGAGTCGCGGCGCGGCCGAGCGTCGCCAGCAGAGGGCGAGTCGCGCCCTGATTCTGGAATTTTCTCTAGAATCAGACGTCTGGGCTTCCAACCGGACAGTGGGGAGGACGTCTGGAGGACTGCCCAGACGTCTGAAAGGTGAGTTATTTCCGTCTTTCTTCGACTGACCGTACTGAGCACGAGGATGGGTACGCGCAGGTTGTGAGATTCGCATCCAACGCGAATCAGACGTCTGGCTGTAGTACCAGACGACCGGTGCGACTTCCAGACGTCCGGGGTGACCATCGGACGTCTGGGAACTAGGCCAGACGTCCCCGCTGGCTTATGGATGTCTGAGAGACCACGTAGAGCAAAGGTAACCTCTGATCCACTTTTTAAGACGTCTGGAAGAAGTTCCGGACGTCTGATTTTGCACTGTTTCGTCGTTTTCGACCCGTTTAGGGACCGTTCGGAGTCCGTTTTCCGCATTTCGAGTTACGTGCTTTTCGGGATTAAATCCTCTACCCGTCTACAATAGCTATATGCTATTTTGAGAAACTCCTTGTGTTTGATCCTTGTGATAGGACCCCGTTCCGTTGCAGTCTCGGGGGTTGCGGAGGCACGCGGGATTCCCGACCACGTCCCCAGTACTCCTGTTGTAACTGGTAGAGTGGCTTTTAAGTTTATTGGTATAATCTGTTAAATTATGGAACCATAAATAGAACCTAAGACATTGCATGAATCCTAGGAATGAGAAACTAGAATGAATGGTAGATCCTAGGGTGTTGCATGAATCCTAGGGCTGGAAAACTAGATTATATGATAGATCCTAGGGTATGGCATGAATCCTAGGATGGGAAGAACTAGTGGAATATATGAATACTACAGTCTTGGAAAATGTGGAAAGGAAATAATAGTTGCCTGTGAATTGAATTAACAGCTACCTGCTATGAATAAATAAACGTGATTGAGAACATGGATTGTAAGAATGTTAAATTGGAAAGTGAAACCTAGATGTTCTGAGTTAAAAGAGCTGGAACCCTACGGGGAATTAGGAGTGGAACTCCTGGAAAGAGAAAGGAATGGAACTGAGAAAGAAAGATGTGGTAGTGTGCTGTCTCTTGGGTACGTAGTACCAAGGGAAGTACCTGTACCTGTTTAGTGCAGAGCGGAGCCAGCCGCCCCAGGGACCCAGGGTTAGGATTGGCCACTTTGTACCGACTTGCTGGCCCTCGCGTACGTAGTCCCGAGGAGAGCTACTAGTGTAGGGAGGGCACTAGCTACCCCACGGGCCCCGGGGTTCTGCTAGCCTCCTACACTGACTTGTTAGGCCCACTGGGCAAACCAGGGTAGTTAGGCGAGGGTGCGCGGACTGTGGAGGGGCAAGGCCCCTATTTGGTTACTGTGGAGGGGTTGGACCCCTGTTACTGAGAGGGCTCTGCCCTGTACTGGTTCCGTGCTGTGCTTTGGGCGCTCCCGTTAACGGAAACGACTGACCACGTGCCAGTGCGGGTTAGCTACCTGTGCGTTTATCGCACGTGCCGTAGTCACCGTTACGTCTGTCCGTGACCCTGGGGTGGTTGACTGAGAGTAGGATCACCACGGGGGACTCTCCCAGCCAGGAGAGCACCACGTGCTACTTCTACTGTTCGGAAAAGACTGCAATCAAGATCGTTCCCACGAGGAACATTCGAGATCAAGTGAAGGATCTGAGAAATAGATAAATTGTGAGACAATAGAAAGACGTAATTAAAGAAAGTAACAGAACATAACAGCTACTGTACACTCTACTGTTTCTTTTGTTTTAGTTGCCACTCTACTCAGTGTTTTGCTGACGTGTTACACTCGTTACCTTTCAGGACCAGGCGTTGAGCAGCCAGGGTCGGCGGCTGCAGAGGACGCTGGGCCGAGTAGGGTCCAGTAGAGTTACCACTGTTCTCTTGTACCTCTTTTTGTTCCACTGTAGTGAGTAGTTCTTGTTACCGCTGTACTTTTCTTTACCTGCAGTTCATATTATGTTATAAATGTTGTTCTACTGTTGCGGTGGTATATACTGTAGTGGCTTCTTTCCTTACTGCTGTATTTCCTTACTGTTAGTTATATTCATGCTGAATGTGGTTTATTTTACTGCTCTTTTGGTTACTTCCTCGTTGGACGACTAGGTCTTGGGATTAGTCGAGTCGGTCCGGTTCTCGTGTCTCGTAGGGACTCGGGAATCGGGTCGTTACATATAGCATGCAATGCTATCCTATGCTTAAGAACATGTATAAATAGACATCTTAAGTAGTGTAAACATGTTTACATCATACCCCCATGTATATCTTTTGCTAGTCCCTAGCAAAAACTATATGCTATTTATAAAAGAATCAGGTTGGATTATTTGGGCATGAGTTATTTTCAATCATTAAGAAAATGTCTACTTAGGATCTGAACTTTCAACGACACAACAGTGCCTGAGTATCTGCCAAAATGCAGATCGCCTCAAGCCCTCGTCTTATTTAAAGAAAAATTTATTTTTCTCTTTTTCCTCTTTTCTATTTTTTTTTTTGATTTTCAAGTTTTAGGGTTTAAAAGTGGCTTTCTACGGCTATTCAACTCACCCAAGATTTGATGAGAACCTTAAGTTCAAAGCATCTTATTGTGAATGTGATAGACTCGTTGACCGGCAGTTAAAACGGACTTCGGATTTCTATGCCTCTAGGTGACTTAAAAAAAAATTCTACCTAAAGGTGTATCTTTACAACTGGTAGCTTTCTCCTTACTTTTATTTTTTACGGGGTCAACACAAGGGTGAATCCAATCTATATCTCCCTGGTTTATTCTACTTCTCCGCTTCTTCCTAAGTGTTTTGGGATTTTTCAGTGCATTTATTGAGCTGGGTTCTAGACAACCGGTCGATGAGCTGTTACCACCGACAACTTGCCAGCTATACTCGTGCGGCGAAGTGTGGTTTATTTCTTTTTTTCTTTTCTCCTTTTCTTTTTGATTTTTTATTTTTTTTTAAAGTAGGTGGGTTCCCTAGTTTAAGATTTATCTAAAGGCAGCAAAAAGAGAAAGATCTAGTGACTGGGCTCTAGACAACCTACCTATGGGCCGTTACTCACGATAACTTGCCAGCCATATCACCCTAGAAGGTTCATTAGCTATCCAATTTCCATTAGAATCGCCGAACAATGAGTCAGTGACAAGATAGTGTGTAGATGCTTAAAACTCAAAATTCCCTTAAATCAGAGGGTGGGTTGAAAGGTCGTGTACTTATCACCCAAACTTATTTACTCCAATTAAAATAGAATTTAGGTTGGCGAGTATTCAAAAAACAAATCCACATTTTAGTGGATACACGGGCTGATTAAGTCCAAAGACTTGAAGGGTCTTTGTGTTCAGATCATAATGTAGTATTTCCTAAGATTGAAAAGTCCTAATGTCCAACTATTCCTTCCTATTTTTTTTTTAATGTATAAATAAGAAGAGAAAAATAATTTTCATGAATTTCAACAAAGCTGACCAAATGATTCAAAAATGAATCCACCCCCCTATGGCTAGCTGATGCAATGTCCTCATTGAAAAAGAGACATGAAAGAAAGGGTAGAATATGAAAGAAGTCACCTGAATATGAAGCTCGTATCAGCTTTGTGTTATATGTACAACTGCTAAGTTTAATGCCGTCAGCTAGGCGAAGTTCAGCCAAAGAAGTCACAGAATGGCTAGGGCAACCATGTCTGAGACGGGTTCTGGAAGAATACGGTCAATAATAGGCTTCAGACGTTGATCGTTGACTTTAAATGTGTTACCCGTCTTTGGGTTAGAAATTTGAACATCTCCATTTGGAAAAATCTGGTCAATTATGAATGGGCCATTCCATTTAGATCTAAGTTTGCCACGAAAGAGCTTAAGTTTAGAATCGAATAACCAGACCTTCTGGTTCAGCTCAAAGCTCTTGCGAGAAATCAGTTGATCATGTAGAGCTTTGGTCCGAGCCTTGTAGATCTTGGCATTCTCATATGCATCATTTCTAAGCTCCTCCAACTCAGATAATTGGAGTTTCTTGGTCTTCCCAGCTAAATTCAGATGTAAATTGCATTGTTTGATCACTTAGAATGCCCTGTGTTCAATCTCTACGGGTAGATGGCATGCCTTTCCATACACCAAACGGAATGGAGACATGCCGATGGGCATTTTATATGCCGTACGGTAGGCCCAAAGGGCATCCTCAAGCTTTTGAGTCCAGTCCTTGCGATCAGGCCTAACCATTTTCTGCAGAATGTTCTTAATCTCTCAATTGGAGATCTCAGCTTGTCCATTCGTCTGGGGATGGTAAGGTGTGGAAATTCGGTGATTAACCCCGTATTTGGCCAACAAATTCTGGAATTGGGCATTAGTAAAATGAGTGCCACCATCATTGATGATGGCCCTCGGAATCCCGAACCTACTGAAGATATTTTTCTTGACAAAATCAATAACCACCTTATGGTCATTGGTTTGAGTGGGAATCGCCACAATCCATTTGGACACATAATCAACAGCAACAAGAATGTACTGATGTCCAAATGAAGGGAGAAAGGGTCCCATGAAATCGATGCCTCAAACATCGAAAATTTCGACAGGAAGAATTGGGTTTAGGGGCATCGTATCTCTCTTAGTTATGCTCTCGAGTGCCTGACATCGAGAACATGACCTTGAGAAATCCTGGGCATCCATAAATAAAGACAGCCAATAGAAGCCAGATTGCAAGATTTTTGCGGCCGTCTTTTTCCCGAAGAAATGTCCACCACACCCAGATGCATGGCAGAACTCGAGTATACTATTGAATTCATTCTCCGGTATACATCAGCGAATAATCTGATCAGAGCCGATGCAGTACAGCTTAGGGTCCCCCCAGAAGTAGTATTTGGCCTCAGATTTGAGTCTATCCTGTTGTTGCTTGGTCCAATCCTGGGGGATTTGACCAACGGCCAAATAGTTAACAATGTCAGCAAACCATGGGGTGTAGACACTTAAAACTGTAAGAATAGTTTCGTCCGGGAAAGTGTCAGTAATTGGAATGTCCGGACGAGAGGAATCACCTAGGAGTCTCGACAAATGATCCGCTACCACATTTTGTACCCCGATTTTATCCTTGATTTCAAGATCAAATTCTTGAAGCAGAAGAATCCAACGAATAAGTTGGGGTTTAGCATCCTTTTTGGCCAAGAGATGTCTCAAGGCTGAGTGGTATGTATAGATGATAACATGAGACCCTAAGAGATAAGCCCTGAATTTTTTCAAAGCGAACACTACAGCTAGTAATTCCTTTTCAATAACAGTGTAATTCCTCTAGGCTTCATCCAGAGTTTTACCAGTGTAGTAGATGACAGAGGGCTTTCTATCAATTTTCTGACCCAAGAAAGCCCCGACCGCGTAATCAGAAGTGTTGGTCATGATCTCAAAAGGGGCTGTCCAAATTGGTGGTTGCAAAACTGGAGCATAGGTGACTGCCGTTTTCAGGAAATCAAATGCCTTTCGGCATGATTCGTCAAAAACAAACGGCGTTTCTTTGGAAAGAAGATTGCTCAAGGGACGAGAAACCTTCGAGAAATCCTTGATGAATCTTTGATAGAATCCCACATGGCCAAGAAATGATCGGATTTGTTTAACAGATGTGGGAGGAGGAAGTTTAGCGATAGCATCAACCTTAGCTTTATCCACTTCAATTCCCCGTTCAATGATTACATGACCTAAAACAATGCCTTCTTGGGTCATGAAATGACTCTTTTCCCAGCTAAGGACCAATCGTGTTTTGATACATTGCTTAAGAATCATTTCCAGATTAGCCAAACAAGAGTCAAATGATTCTCCGAAAATAGAGAAATCATCCATGAAGACTTCCATAAACTCTCCCATCATGTTATAAAATATGGCTAGCATACACCTTTGAAAAGTCGTAGGTGCATTGCATAACCCGAAAGGCATCCTACAGAAAGCAAAGGTTCCGTAGGGACAGGTGAAAGTAGTTTTTTCCTGATCCTCGGGATGGATAGGAAGTTGGTTGTATCCTAAGTAGCCATCAAGAAAACAAAAGTACTTCTGCCCGGCTAATCTTTCCAAGATTTGATCGATGAAGGGAAGGGGAAAATGATCCTTTTTAATGGCTATGTTCAGCTTCCTATAATCAATACAAACCCTCCAAGAGGAAGCTGAACGAGTTGTGACAGATTCTCCTCTCTCGTTAGTCACAACGGTAATCCCATCTTTCTTCGGAACAATCTGCACAGAACTTACCCAGGGACTATCAGAGATTGGATAAATAATTCTTGCATCGAGCCACTTGATGATTTCCTTTTTGACCACTTCTCGCATATTTGGATTTAATCTCCTCTACATCTGGCGAGAAGGGCGGGATCCATCTTCCAAGAATATTCTATGATTACAGTAAGATGACTCGATCCCCCTGAGGTCATGAATGGTCCAACCAATTGCCTCCTTATGTCCCTTCAGGACCTTGATCAATTTAATTTCTTGCTCCTTTGTCAGTTTAGCACTAATAATCAAAGGGAGCATCTTCTGAGGTCCTAAAAATTGATATTTCAAATTCTCAGGCAATGGTTTTAGTTCAAGCTGGGGCGGGTTGATGATTGATGGTTGGGTAGATGCTGAAGATTCAACAAGAGGAAGAGGTTGTGAGTGAACAAAATCGATAACCTCTTTAGAAGATGGCAGGTCAACCATAGAGGGTTGTGGGTCGAATTTGTCATCAAAGGAGGAACTTTCTATTGAAGAAACCATCAAATAAGTTTCAATGTTTCCATTATCCTCCTCAAGTTCCTCAATAAATCCACAATCCTCAAATTTATTGATTGCCTTAAAAATATCCAATTTCATTCGTTGATCCCTAAAGGCGATTTCCATGCTACTACTTTCACAATTAATATTGGCCTTAGCGGTAGCCAGGAACGGATGCCCCAAAATGATGGCCGTGTTCCTCAGATTATCAGGTACATCCATGTCAAGGATAAGGAAATCTACAGGAAAATAGAAATCCTTGACCTTAACTATAACATCTTCAATAATGCCTTGTGGATTTGTGACCGAGCGGTCCACTAACTGTAGCGTTACTGAAGTTGGCCAAAGTTCACCTAATTCAAACTTCTTGTAAAGAGAAGTCGGAATTAGGTTGATTGATGCACCCAGATCCAAAAGTGCTCTATCAAATGTGTAATCTCCGATGAAGGAAGAAATCAACGCAGCACCTGGATCTCTCTTTTTCTGAGGGAGGTGGTGTAGGATAACAGAACTAGCCTGCTCGGAGAGTACCACCTTCCTCAGAATAGATTCTCTCAACTTACGCTTTTGTGTACATAATTCCTTTAAAAATCTTGCGTAAGTCGGATGTGCTTGATAGCATCAAGGAGCGGGATATTGATCTCAACATTCTTAAATAGATTCAGAAGCTCCTCATTGCTATCAACAGACTTCTTCTTCTTTGATTTGATCAAGGCTTCAGGAAAAGGAACATGAGTCAGATCTTTGGAATCAGATTCCTGAGCCTTGATTTCTCCTCCAGAATTCTCCTCTCTCTCCTCAGGTTCTTCAGGATGCAAAAGATTAGAATAGTGTGGCTGTGGATCCTGAGTCTGCTTACCACTTCTCAAAGTGACAGAATTTGCAGATGCATAAGAATGTGGGTCTTGGGGAGGGTTAGGAAAGATTGGAGGGGCTTGATTAGCCATGAATTGTTGATTTGCAGAAGAAGAAGAAGAGGACGAGGAACCCTGCTCAACCACCTGAGCATGTGCGTGTGGGTCCTTCTGATTTTCGTACCCATGGGCTTGGTTGCCCGAATTCATAATATTTTGCAGGTTGGGTACGAGTTGGGATGGTAGAGATCCGAGTTGATGAGAGTTAGCAATGAGCCCGGACTGCAAGTTGTCCAGCAAGGTTTTCATTTGCTGCATGAGCTGGAGCATGGATCCTTGCATCTCTACCATTTGTCGGTTCAAATCAACCTGCCCTTTGGGTTGACGGGCTTTCCAAGTTGGCTGATTGACCTGATTTGGAGGCAACTGAGTATATACATGACCCTGACCCATTGGTCGTAGCGGAGCATAGTTGCCGGGTCGGAATTGGGTCTGTTGCCCCGGGTTTTTCCAAGAGAAGTTAGGGTGGTTTCTCTAACCCGGATTATAAGCATTAGAGTAGAGGTTGGATCTAACATTCTCTTGTACAGCACAGACATCTCATAAGGTGAGGATGGAGAGAAATAAAGGGAAGGATCAGAAAAACTAGGATCAAAGGCCCCAGTTTGGAACCCGTGGGGTTCCGAAAAATGCTGACTCATAGGTTGAGCCGCATCGAGTTGATTCACGAACTCCCATCTAGAAGGAGCTCGTGAACAATGAAATCCCAAATTTTGGGATTGAGTGGATCGAGAGTTATTCATAGAATTGCCTGCCATCCACTCTTCCATTCTCTTAGAAACTAAGTCCACCTTATCAAGTTTGTTATAAATCAATTCCATATCAAATGAATGAGAGTCATGGACTTCATTGACATTTGATCTGGGTTGCTATGACAGGATAAATGTATCCATGGAGGCATGATTGATTGAATTCTCACTCATTTCCTCAAATAAATCATGTGCACTATCTACATCTTTATTGAGGAAATTGCCTCCACAAGAAGCATCCACATGATTTCTGAGTTGCTCAGTCAACTCATGATAGAAGATCTGCACGAGTTGCCGTTTCGGCACCTGTTGGTGTGGACACCTTCGCAATTGGTCTTGGAATCGCTCCCAGGCCACATGAAACTGCTCCCCCGGTCGCTGGGTAAAGGTAGTGATTACCCGTCTCAAAGCATTGGTACGTCCGACTGGGAAGAATTTCTTCAGAAAGGTCAATTTCAACTCATTCCAAGTTGCAATTGGTCTTTCTATTGTCCTATTCCAATGTGCGGCCTTATCCCTAAGAGAGTGGGGGAAGAGCCTCATGATCATTTGCTCCTCGTTTACGTTTTGTGCCTTGGTGGTCTGGACCAAAGTGGTCAAGTCCTCCAAGTGCTAAAACGGATCTTCGGAGCCAAGCCCATGATAATGTTTGATCAGCCTTAACACCTGTGGCTTGATTTCTACATCACCGGCTTGAATCTGGACGTCGGGACGTTCCCCGTAATTTGAAGGATCATAAAAATCCTTCAAGGGTTGAGCGACTTGCATTCTCTGGAGCCATTCCTGCATTCTCTACATTTGTTCCAGCTGCCTTCGAAATTCTTCCTATGGATTTCCAAGCAGAGGAGGTTGTTGGTCGGCCATGGGATCAATTTGACCAAAATCCAATTTGTGCCTCCTAAAATACTCTAATGGTCCTTCCAATTGGGGATTCAATAACCGTCTTCCTAGCATAAACTAGGAGAAGGTGGGATGGACTAGGGATAGGGACCCTGCAGCACAACAAAACAAGGTTGTCCTTAAGTGGGGTAGCCTAAGGATCTACTGACTCCCAAAACCTGCCTTAAGACTGTAAATGATTTACTCTACTTGCGTCTGTTTAATCCAACCAGTTAGGAGGGACTGGGGAGAAGGTTTTTCGTTCGGCTTTCGCCTCTGGTTCCTAGTGTACCCCCCAACCATAGTCGTTTGATGCTACTCCCTTAGCTAGACATCAGATTAATCAGTACAAGTAGGTTAATCAAAGACAATCTCAGACTAGGCCCTGAAGAGCAAATCAGACCTTAAGGCCAACGTCTACTCACTTTTATCAAGGCTGGGATTGTGGTGGTTATGGAATGTGATGGGCCCTTAAAATGGGTTGTGCCCTTAATGATTGATTGAGATTTGTGTAAGTGCATGCACAACCAGGGTTTTCAAGCAAGATTATTTATGATGCGTGGATTTTAATGTTCAAATCTTGCTTAAGTAGCTTTGAGGGTTTCAAATTAGGTGGATTGCAATCAAATTTCTAGGCAAACCAAGTTGTCAAACACGGGTGAAGATTGTTTTCTTTTAAAACCAGAAAGAAAGTGGAGTGCCTGGAATAGACCTAGATTAAAAATCCTAAGGAGGACTACTTGATGAGTTGATTTTAAGTAGAGTGGTGCGGCCCAAACAACTCAAACAATTGGCCACAAATGCACCACTAAGTTAGGCACACAAAGATGGTTATCCTAGAATGATTTCTACTCTTTTATGTGTTGCTTTGTGTGTACCGATTCCACAGATCAGAACCCAGTTGAGTAGAAACAAATCAATTCGGTTAAGTGCCTTGAATGTGGATGTACATTGTGTGTTTGTTGAAAATTGCCCCGCAAGATTATCTTTTTATTTTTTTTGTTTTTTTGATAAATGAGGGTGAAATGAATGTGAGTGAGAATCCAAACAACCAAACTATTCTTAGGATTTATGCAACCACCTAGGTTAATTGGAATTTGGATTTAATGTGACGAATGAAATCTATGGACGGGGGAAGAATGGGGAGCACTTACAGTTGTCTTCAACTGCACTTTACTCCAATCTACCGCTTGATGATTCCCTGATGGAGGTCTCTGCAACACAATAGACACAAGAGAAAGCAAGTTAGAAAATAATAAAGTGCAAGAAATATGAAAAGAAGATCGGAAATCGTTGCCTCCCGGCAACGACGCCAAAATGTTGAACGTGCGAGTTGCTACACTAACGTGTTTGATTTTGAAAACTTGTCGTCGTAGTATGAAAGCGAAGAACTCGTGTTCAACAAATAAAATTTATACCGGAATGGAAATCCTGAGTCGAACATAAGGAGGCGGACGTTTGATTTAAAAACACGCGTTTGTTTTATTTATCACGAAGTAATTCAATTGATTAGAACTATCTAACTATTTACAATAAATAGAAGAGAGAGAGAGAGAATAAGAGAGAGAGAGAATATTACAAACAAAAATCAAAATGAGATGTAGAATAAACATGGAATTTCATCAACAAAATGATTGGTCATTACACTAGAAAGCGCGAAAATGATTACACTAGAAAGTAGTAAATCTACTTTAGAAAGTAGAAAATATACTCTAAAAAGCATTAAAAGAATGGAGAGAGAGATATCCTCCTCGATAGTTACTTGGAGGACGAGCTGGACGGGACGACGCTTGGATGAAGGAGGATGGAGTAGGATGAAGGAGGACGTACCGGAAGAACGGGAATGGGGCAGCACGTCATTGTCGTCACGAGATCCACTTCCGAAAGGGGACGAAAAGTTAACTTTATCTTGTGAGAAGCATCCCGGGTGTGGGACAAGCCTCTCTTGAGCTTTGGAGAGGGAGAAAAGAGAAGGAAGGGATCAGGATTTTGTATGAGGGGGTCTCCTTTTATAGTTGCAAGGAGTGGGGGTAATTTGGTCATTACAACTCTAAAAACATTAATTCAGGATCTTTAGTGATGGATAAAACTGTCGCTAAAGGTTCGAACGTGGCCTTCGTGGGCGGCGCACGCGCACCCGCTCACCTCCTTGCGTGCTCAATGCATGCGCACGTCCAGCTGATCTCAACCGTTCGATCGCGAGATCGGACGGCTTAGATCGCGCCTCCGCTTGCCTCCTCTGCACGCCTGCCCGCGTGCGATTACGCGTGACGCGCAGGTGTGCGTGGGTGCGTCATCTTGATTGAGCGTGAGTGGCCGTTGGATCGCAATCATGTGGTCGATCGGGTGTGTGCTTCTGCTCCAATTGCAGTGCGGCGTGGATTGAACGCGCACCTGCGCTTCGTTTTAGAGCGCTCGGCCAACGCGCTTTGGGCATGCTTGTGTCGAGCGCCTAACTTAAGCGCGGGTGCGTCGCAGCCATTGGATCTTGATCCAACGGCGGGGAAGGGCTGATGCGGAGGCCTTCAGCAGGTGCGTGCGGACGATTGGGCGACCGAGATGGCGCCACATGGCGCCATCTTGGCCGTTCATCTTCTGGATGATGTAGATGGTGCCACGGGTGTTAGATTGACTAGATTTTTGCGTTGTTAGGCTGCGATCGTCGATCCGAATCTATCCATGCGGTCAGATTTGTCATTTGAAGTGCAGATTCACATCATCTTGGCCCTTGATCTTCTAGGGTTCCCCGATCTCTATCTGATGCTACAGATGTCTAATTAGGGTTATCTTGGAGTCGTTGAACTCCAATCATCGCTCTGATCACATCTGTATGGTTGGATCTTTAATCCGAGGCCCTAATAAGAAGTTTGCCCTGTCCATGAACATAAAAGGAGACAATTAACCTCCATTTTATTCAAACTACTCTAAATGCAAGATGATGCATGTTATGCAATATTTATAGCATGCAATGCAATCATATGCTTAAGAACATGCATAAATAGACATCTTAAGTAGTGTAAACATGTTTACATCAGGGTATCCTTGGATTATCACAAAGGAGATACATTGAAACCATTCTAAGGCGATTTGGCATGGAGAATTGCAAACCAGGAGATACTTTAGTGGCTAAGGGAGATAAATTCTCTCTTAACCAATGCCCCAAGAATGAGTTTGATGCTAAAGAGATGGAAAATGTACCCTATGCATTGGCAATGGGTAGTTTGATGTATGCCCAAGTCTGCACGCAGTCAAACCTAGTATACATTGTTGGCATATTAGGTAGATATTTAAGCAAGCCTGCACTTGACCATTGGAAGGCAGCCAAACGGGTCATGCACTACCTACAAGGAACAAAGGATTTTATTCTCACATACAGGAGATCAGATCATTTGGCGGTCCTTGGATATTCTGACTCAACTTTGCTAGATGTCAGGATATCTGAAGATCTACTTCAAGATATATTTTTCTGCTAGCTGGAAGGGCTATCTAGTGGAGGACTGCAAAGCAAACCTTGATAGCTACCTCTACTATGGAAGCAAAATTCATAGTGTGCTTCGAGGCTTCAAATCATGGAGTATGATTTAGGAATTTTGTCACAGCACTACGGATTATTGATGGTTTCGAAAGACCACTTCGACTTTACTGTGACAATAATTTGGCGGCGATGTACTCCAACAGCAAAAAAGTTTTTCGAGGTCGAAGCACATTGATATCAAGTATTTAGTGGTCAAGAAAAGAGTTCAAAGTGGACAGGTGTCCATTGAGTGCAATGGGACCAACTCCAGGGTAGCAGATTCGCTCACTAAAGGGCTAACGCCAAAAGTTTTTCATGAGTATGTTGTCTGTATGAGTGTTGTATTTATTTTGTGATACAACAATTTAGTGGGAGTTTGTTCTATTTTGGTGTTTCATGTATGGACATGTTTTAGATTATGCGCATAATAATAAAGTTTCAATTCTTTGAACTCATTAGTCCTTGCCATGTGATCTCTTGTATGATAAGGTTTTTTGGACCAGTTGAAAACAGGCATGTCTAGATCACATTAACATGCAATTTTCATGCTATGTACCTATATCAGATTTATGCCATTACTTGTGTTAATGTATGTGATCATTGTTTGGTCTAGTCGATTTCATAATGGCGAAAACCAACTTTGGTCGTATGTTAATAGAGTATAGACAAGATTGTTGGAGATGTGGCTTATTGTGATGTTGTATTAATGAGCTCATACAAGTATATATGAGCGTATGACTATAATGATGATATATGTGGTTCGAGTGGGAGATTATTAGAATCATAATTGAACCTACATATATTATTATTATATTATTATATGTTAAATGTATACATATATTCAGACATCACATTTACAGTCATTAAAGTGGTCCAATTATGTAAATTAACCATTCACGTCTCAATAGGATATGAGATTTAATGCATAGAAACCTTAAGGAAAAAATGTAATTCCGTGATGGGTGGAATTGTCATTTTATTTTAAGCGGTTATGGTCCTTGGAGGGGTGAGGGCGAAGTGGGCATTCGATTTTTTGCATCCCATTGCAGAAAAGTTCTAAATAGAGCCCATGACAGAACCCAATGTGTACGCCCCCATTTAGTTCTCTTCTGCTCTCACTCTCTGAACCCTCTGGAAGTATCATTGCCACTGCCTCTTATTGGAGAAGCAAGCCTACAGCTCCAGAGGATCTTCGTGATCTCAACGCTTCCACTACGATGGATTCAGGTATCCCTCCATTGTTTTCTTTTGTTGATTTTCATTATGGTCAATGGGGAATAGATTGGTCTTGGGAATTGTAGAAAAATCATATGGTTCTGATTTTATTCGGTATTAAATTCCATCACAACATATTAATGATATTAGTAGAGTAGATAACAATGAAAGCGTGTTTGATGATGACAACTAGATTGATGTAAGTTATTTGTTGTTATTTGGTATGAAGATATTGTTTCACAAGTCATTTTTTTCATTGATATATGTTTTGACTTTTTTTTGTTGATTATTTAACTTATTTCCTTATTATGATTCATATAGGATGTTAAAGTAGCCATGATTTGATTCTCGAGTTATTCCAGTTCTATGAGGATATCAGTCAAAGAAAATTTTGGTAGCCCTGAACCAAGAAAATGTTAAGCCAACATGTAATGATAATGGAACTAGAGCTACAACTTCTACATTGAAGAATAATCCAGTGTTTCTGTAGAAACAATCTAAGGAAAAATAAATTATAAGGAAAGATCATTCCACGATTAGGAGAACAAAAAAAGCAAAGCATGCTGCCATTGAAACATTCGAAGAAGAATATTAGGGTAACATAGTAAGTTGTACACATTCTGTAGTTGGAGAAATTGATGAAATTGACCTTCAGGACATTGGTAAGATATTTCATGTGTGAAAATTTATTTCTATAATACGGCTTTTAGTGCTTTCTTACAAGTTAGTTTAAGAGATTTATATATCATACATAGATTAAATTTGCATTCATTTAACAATGTTCTTTTGCCATTAAAAATATAGATTCTAATTCAAAAGGAAAGGGTAAGAGAGGACCTACTTTGTAACTAAAAGTATGGAACAATTAAGATGAAAAGAAGATATTTGTCGAGATGAATGATTCATACAAACCAATTAGAGAAAATCAAAATCATTTGAAAAAGTTTTGTGGAATTATTGCATGCAATTCAGATTTGGCCCCATTGGATTATGTTGATTGGAGGAAGATGCCTATAGAATACAAGAATAAAATGATAGAATTTGTGTCGGTAAATTCTTAATTATAATAATTTTTTTAGTTACATTTAAGTTTTGATGATTTGGCATTTTTTATGATGTAGTGTAAATTTCAATATAATCAAAAGATGCGACCATCGGTACTTCTAAGCATAGTTAAGAAATGGAGAGAATTTAAGTGTTACCTTAAGGAGAAATATTATCAACCGCAGCTCTCCATGGAAGAAAGATTAGTGTATCGTGATTCACGGGTAACTAAGGAACATTGGAAGTTTCTCAATAAACATTGGGATTCAGAGAAGTCAAAGGTAATTAAAATTGTATTTTTTTTCTTTACCTTAAGTTAGAAAATAGTTCTAAAAGATTATGATTCTTGTAGTTACGTTGTTATTAAAGTAAAGAAAATAGAGGAAAATTAATGCTTCATCATATCGTGGGGACAAAAAGCTATGCATACATAAGGGATGAGGTACATTCTTTATTCTCAAAATTTTCACTTTTTAAGTTGATGATTTAAGTGTTATAATTTTTATTACTTTTAGATGGAGAAACAAATGGGAAGAAAGATAAACAAGATTGATTTATTTATAAATATTTATAAAAAGAAGGATGGCAAACCAATGGATTAAAGAGCAGCTTCTGTGATTGTAAGTTATACACATTATATAACTTCTTCTTGATGTGCAATTTATCTTTTGATCTTTGTTTACATTTATTTTGATTTAGAGTATCAACCTTTTTATGTAATTAGGAGAACAAATAATAATTTTTTATATGTAAGATACTTGAAATATTAAATAGCGGTAAAATTATAATGCTTTTAAATAAATGGTAATTTTGTTTACTTTAATGTATGCTTTTGATATTGAAAAAACTTTTAATTTAACCTTTTTTATGCCATTTTAGTTGAGATTTTTATTAGCTTCAATTTCTTCGTAACTATTTCAATACCATAGAGGAATATATGATGACAAGTTTTTCTTATAGGAACAATTTAAAAAGGCAACTGAGAAGATGGATGGTTCAGAAGACCCTTCATTAGTTGATGAAATTTATGCAAAAGTTGTTGGAAAAGATAAATGTGGTCGTGCTAAGGGATATGGATTAATATCGCCACATTCTAATTTGTGGAGGCAAAAGGAAATTAAGGAAGGAGAATAAAGGAAAGAGTGAGAAAGACAAATTGAGATGTGATTTATGGAAGAGATAAAAGAAATGAAAGAAACCCACGCAAACTTTCAAGAAATGCTACTTCAGTCTTTAGGAAGAGTAGATTTGCAGGTTTCCAATCATTAAAGAGGTCACAAGTATTATGATTTTTAGTTAAATAATTGAGTATATTTAAGTTAAGAAACTAATCATATCATCTATAATCAGGGTACTCAAGATGCGGTTATGCAACAAGGCAACATTTGTGCAAGTTTAAAGAATACAAAGAATCAACATAAGGATGGGACTCAATCTATGTTGGTTGAAGGCCAGGTAAACTTTTATGCAAAAGTACATTAAAATTTTAAATTCAATATTAAACTTTTGATAAAAACTATAACTAAATTGATCTTCAT
The DNA here is from genome assembly GCA_037157565.1 of Thalassia testudinum. NCBI lineage: Eukaryota > Viridiplantae > Streptophyta > Magnoliopsida > Alismatales > Hydrocharitaceae > Thalassia > Thalassia testudinum. The sequence goes on from JAZHRO010000077.1 coordinate 84,174,285, forward strand.
ATTATCAATTTATTGCTATATTATTACACATGTAGGATGTGTATCCACTAAGCATGGTAGACATGCAGAGGAAAGTTGCACCTGCACGAGTGCATACTATTGATCCTAGTGCAATTATTGGAGGAGTTGCCATTGGTTCCACTTGTGTAGGGGTTTATGTTGAAGTTGCCATCGATAAGAAAGAGATGTTGATCAAGCCATATGGCAAATATGAAGTTTTAGGTGACACAATTGGAGCTATCATTGCTTGGCCTAAGATGTTTGTTATTTCACGATAGGTACTGTGATAAAATTATTTTGAACCATGGTATTTAAACGTAACTCTTCCTTTATTTAATGTATCTTAGAATTATTTTCTGACAAAATTTTTATTCTTTTTTTAGGATCTTTTCAAGTTGCTAATAGAAGATGCACTCGATTTATTGATCGAAATCTTTTTACGTGCTTTTAATTTAGTCAAAATATCTTTTTAGACTTTTTCTTGCTTTATCTTGGACATGTATCTTTTTTGATTATGTTACTCTATAACTTTGACTTGTTTATGAATTTTTTTTTTCTAATAAAAGACTATTGGTTGATGAATGAATATTGTATATGATAGACGTGTCATTTTAGATGTTTGCTCTTTCTTACACCATTAAATTATAAAAACTTGTAGTTGGTTTAGACGTCTTACTACTTTTTCATTATTTATTTTTAAAATGAAAATATTTATTTTTATCACAATACTTCTTTATAATATTGTTCCATTATTTAGACATTTATTCATTTCAATTTAGGAGTCATATACTTCATAATTAAAGTTAATATAAGATAAAGTGTAATAATGACCCTTAAGTTAGGTAGCAATCAAAACTAATTTATCAAATATATAAAACAATGATGCTATTAGTGATAAAATTATGATGTTGAATAAAAGGTTTTTATTTAAAATTAGTAACAAATTTAACTACCCTTAATAATCTCCATTAGCGACGTCAATTTTTGCTGTAACAAGAATTTAAAAAATTGTGAGATTAATTAGCAGCGAAAAGTAATTGTCTCTAAAGCATCTTATATCGTCAATTTGTATTAACAATTATTTTTGTCGCTATTTTTTCTTTACAATAATGTTAATTGTAGCAACAAAAAGATAGTCGTTAAAAGTAACATTTACTGAGAAAAATATTGACAAAAGTAATTGCAGCTAAAGATTCAAAAAATACCGACAGTCTAAAATTTTCGGTAAATCTTTAGCGACACTAGTTATACCGACAGATTAGCGACGAATCCAAAAAGTGTCAGAAAATGTCTATAGCGACAAATATTAATGCTTTAGCGACATGTCACGACCTGCTCCCGGCTCCCTACAGGACCCGAGAATGGCTCGCCTCGACGATCCCCAAGTCCCCATCATCCAGGGAGAAAGAACCAAATACCATAATCATTCCACAACCACATAAGCAATGTAACTAGGCAGAAAAATATATGACTGAAAATAAAGGAAAGAAAATAGCAATCCACTAGTATCTCACATTATGCAGTAGAAAGTATGACTACAAGCATGGCCATCACAACATAAACTAGAATAGATATAACAGAATTATAACTAAGAGCAACAGGTACTCATTGCCACAAAACTCTCTGTAAGAAAGACAGAAGAAAACTATTGCTAGGCTCGACTAGGCCCAACGCCCTCAGCAGCCAGTGGCTCTGGCTGCTCGAATCCTTGTCCTGAACAAGGTTATAAAATTCTGTGGTCAGCTAACGCTGAGTAGAGTGGTGGTTAAATCATATAATTTAGACAAACAGCTAACGTGCATTTAATAGTTTATTTATTATCATCCGTTCCTAATTATCATCTTCTTGATCTGAGTATTCTAATTAGGTTTCATAATATTTTTCAATCTTCCTGTTCCCTAAGGGAACGATCTTGCTTGCAGTGTTCTCGCGATGCAGGATGTACACGCGGCACTCTTCTGGCTGGAAGAGTACCCTATGGTAGTCCTGCACCCAGTCTATTACCTCGAGGTTAAGGTCGCGATGTAGTGGTGACTACGACATGCGTGATAAGCGTATGGGTAGCTACTCCGCACTGGCGCGCGGTCAGTCATTTCCGCTAACAGGTATGCCCAAACGTATAGCACGGAACAACACAGGGCCTTGCCCTCTCAGAACAGAGGTCTCCCCTCAGAAACAAGGGTCTCACCCCTCATAGTCTACCTACCCTCGTCCGCCTATCCCGATTTGCCCAACAGGCTAACAAGAGTTGGTGTAGGGTGGCTAGTCTTAACCCCACGCCTTGTGGGGCGGTTAGCTCCCCCCCTACACTAAGTAGCTCACCTCGATACCACGTACGCGAGGGCCAAACAGGAGTCAACGTAGAGTGGCCAAACCCACCCTGGGTCTCAACTCAAAGGGCGGCAAGCTCCCCTCTACTCTAAAGGGATAGTTGCTCTCCTCGATACTACGTACACGAGGGCCAGCTCACTTCCCTTAACTAAGTCTGAATAGCCACCCGTAGGCGACATGTTCCAAAACTCGCAAGTTTTCTGTGCTACCGTATTCCTGGTTTCTTTCTAACTTCCCCATAGGGTTCATACGTGGACTTTCTTATTTTCATATATGGTTCGTTGTACGTAGAACAAGCAACTCAAATTCCACCATTAATTATTTAGTACAAGCAGGCATGACGTAGTCATTACGCGCAGCTCATGGTTTATTTCTTTCCAGGAAACAATAATTTAATCATCCACTAAATGTACATTCATTTTTTTCAGCCTTAGGGTTTATTTCACAATCCTAGGGTTTGGTTCTATAGCAGCATGCATTTACCTCTTTTTAGTCCTAGGGTTCATCTCACAACCTAGGTTTAGTTAATTCTACGCATGCAATTTAATTATAAATTCTGAAATTAATATGGGAACCACTCTACCAGGAAAACCGGGAGATGTGGGTGCACAGTCGATGGAGCTTGCAATCCCTGCAGGTCCCGTGCACACCACAAGTAAATGACCTATCACATTGACCCATATGTCAAAATGAGCTCAGAACTGTATAGACATTATACCATTACGTAGGGAAACTCGAATGGAAACCAACGAAATTTCGTTTGCGGAAAACTGACTCCATTTGGGTCCTAAACGGGCCCAAAAACACCAACCCTGATCAAAATCAGACGTCTAGGAAGAATCCCCGACGTTTTAAATGAACTCAGGGACTCACCTTGCTCGGGGTGCCTTTTCTAGATGTCTGGAACTCCATGTAGACGTCTGAGGGTGGCTTCAGACATCTGGAGACACTTTCGAACATCTGAAACTGCCTTAGTCCTTGCACCAGCATGCTTCCCCAACCTCTGACATACATACGTGCGTGGTTAGAATTTTGGCAGGAAAATAAACAAAAATACGCACTATTAGACGTCTGATTTTTACCTTTGGACGTCCGACCCAATGTCTAGAGGTCACTCTAAACATCCGATTCTGTGGAAAAATAATTTCCCAGAACCATTTTCGAGCCTTTCTTTGTCACAGCTGTAGCACTGCCTCACCCCCTCTTCTCTCCACTCTCCCTCCCCTCCTCTCGCTCAGCTGTAGGACTCCTGAAGCAGCTCCCCGCTCTCTGTCTCCTCCTCCTCTCGGTTGTGGTGTGGGGAGAAAGGAGGAGGGGCGGGGGTTTATAAGGACATAAGAGGGCATGGGGGAGGAGTAGTGAGCGACATGGAGGGGAGTGAGGGGAGATGGCATTGTAGGGGGATGGTGTGTGTGCGTGAGGGGTGAGGGGGAAGGAGAGGGTGAGCATGGGTAGGGGAGTGGTGGTGGGGAAATTGCGGAGATGCCCTTGCAATTTCCCTCTCCCCCTCATAAACCCTAAAACAAAAGCCAGCGGGTTAAAACTACACAAAAACCCCTACAAATTTTGGAAATGCCAAACAACCCTCATAAAGGGTCATTTCACGACATATCTCTTTTGTCAGTAAAAGCTATTTTTGTTGTAGTGTCTATTCAAGGCCTGTGTTTATCATAGGTGGAGAAAGGAAGACTAGCTTAATTGGCCATAGGGTATAACACCACTGCGTGTTGGCCTTCTTGATTATATCCTAGCATTTTGCTGGGGAGTGGGGAGAGTGCAAGAGGACCTCAGTTTAGGACCCCACTTGGATTTCTACCGTTCAAAGTCCAAGTGTTGGCCAATCTTAAAAGGCAGCGTAATATCAAGTGGAACTCTGGGCATGGGGGCTCGAGTTCCAGCCTGCCGTGAGAGGCAGCTTTTTTCTTACATAGAACTTGGGACGTAGGAGCCCGAGTTCCTGTTATCCTTGAGAGGCAGCATTATATTAACTTGGAACACTAGGAGTGGGAGCCTTGGTTCCTGATGGCAAGAGGAACTTGGGGCGTGGGGCCCTGAGTTCCTTCCACCCTTAATAGGTGATGTTATATGAAGTTGGAACGTTGGGTGCGGAAGCTTTAGTTCCTATCGATCTTAAGAGGTGGCATCATAAGAAGAACTTAGGGCGTGGGGACCCGAGTTCCTTCTATCCTTAAGAGGTGGTGTTATATGAAGTTGGAACGCTCGGCGTTGAAGCCCTGGTTCCTACCGGCCTTAAGAGGCGGTGTCATATTCTAAGAAGAACATGGGGCATGGGGAGATGTGTTCCTGCCGTCCTTAAGAGCCCAAGACCTCAAAGGGCCCCACAAACCTCAGCAAAAGCTTCCCTTTAACCCCAAAATGCTGTAACCCCTTCATTGGTGAAACACGGAGGAAGATGTGATCCCCAACCTCAAACTGCACCTCCCTGTGCTTCCTATCGATGTAGCTCTTCTGTATGCTCCTGACAATGCAGAGTCATCTATGAATCTACTCTATCATCTCCTGACTTTGACGGATTAGCCTAGGACCAACCTCCCACTTGGTCCCTACCTCCACCCAACTCATGGGTGCAGTACACTTCCTCCCATACAAAGCCTCGTAAGGTGCCATGTCGATGCTCAAATGATAGTTGTTACTGTATGAAAACTCTTCCAGGAGCAAATGCTCCTCCTGGGAGCGCCTCCAGTCTAATACACAAGTGCAAAGGAGGTCCTTGAGTGTTTGTATGGTGCGCCCAGACTGTCTGTCGGTCTTGGGGTGGTTGGCGGTACTGAACCTTAGATGTGTCCGCAAGGCCTACTGAAACTCTACCCAGAACTGGGAAGTGAAGTGAGTATCCCTGTCGGATATGATCTCGTGAAGGACTCCGTGCAGGTGCATCACATCTTTGATGTATCGCTCTGCTAGCCATGTCAGCCCAAAGATGACTCGGATCGGCAGGAACCACGCCGTCTTAGTCAACCTGTCTATTATCACCCAAACTACGTCATGTCCCCGCTGTGTAACTGGCAAACCCACCACCAAGTCCATGGTGATACTCTCTCACTTCCACTCTGGCACAGGGAGTGGTTGTAACAGCCCTGCAGGCCTCTGGTGCTTGGCCTTCATCTGCTGGCATACTAAGAATTACTAGACAAACTCACCAACATCCCGCTTCATCCCTCTCCACCAGAAGTCACGTCGTAGATCGTGGTACATCTTTGTGTTCCCGGGATGTATGGTGAACCTGGACCCGTGTGCCTCAGTCAAAAGCTCTCTCAACAGCTCCTCATTTCTACGAACGCATAGACATCCCCTCATGCGCAGTATCTTTTTAGAGAAGGAAAAATCTCCTGGGTTCCCTATCAACACCCTGTCTCACAGTGTCTGTAAAAATGGATCAGCCATCTACCCGATAATGATACGGTCTATCGACTCTAGTCGTGCTTGCCACGTCACTGTAACTGCCTCGTAGTACCCCCGTGACTCCTGGGGTCGCCAACTGCCCACCTCCTCCATGAGTTTCCATCTCTATGCCTGCAAGCTGGCAAAGTGGGCGGGCGCCTTCTGGCTCAAGGTGTCAGCCACCACATTGGCCTTCCCTGGGTGGTAGGAAATACTATAGTCGTTGTGCCTCAGGAGCTCTAACCAACATCTTTGTCTCATGTTGAGCTCCTTCTGGTCAAACAGGTAGCTGAGGCTTTTGTGATATGTGAAGATCTCGAATGTCTCACCATACAGGTAGTGCCTCCATGTCTTCAGCGTGAAGTCAACTGCGACCAGCTCCAAGTCATAGGTAGGGTAGTTATGCTCATGGGGCTTTAGTTGCCGCAAAGCGTAAGTGACAACGTGGCCCCGCTGCATGAGCACACCACCCAACCCCTACAATGAGGCGTCAGTGTAAACCACGAACCCGCCACTGCTGTCTAGGATGGTGAGTACAGTAGATGAAGTCAGTCTCTCCTTCAACTCCTGAAAGCACGACTCACACTCGTCTGTCCAGGTGAATGGCACGTCCTTCCAGGTCAGCTGGGTCATAGGATGCACGATCTGAGAGAAACCCCTGATAAACCGTCGGTAGTAGCCTACCAGTCCTAGAAAGCTATGTATCTTTGTCACCGTGCGTGGCCTCTCCCACCTAAGCACGGTCTCGACCTTGGTTGGATCCATCGCCAATCCATCTCCTGAAATCACGTGGCCCAAGAAGGTCACCTGTCTCGACCAAAATTCGCACTTGCTATACTTGGCATACAGCCTGCGTCTTCTCAATGTATTCAGGACCATACGTAGATGCTGTCCATGTTGTGCCTGATCCCGAGAGTAGACCAGTACGTCGTCGATGAATACCACCACAAACTGATCTAGGTATGGCCTGAAAACACGGTTCATCAGATCCATGCAAGTAGCGGGGGCGTTGGTCAGCCCAAACCCATGACCAAGAACTCGTAGTGTTCGTACCAAATCTATCTTGGAGACGTCGGTCTCCCTAATCCTCAGTTGATGGTAGCCTGACCTCAAATCTATCTTGGAGAACACTGTGGTGTCTCTCAATTGGTCGAAGAGGTCATTGATAAGAGGCAGCAAATACTTATTCTTGAAAGTGACCCGATTCAGTTGCCTGTAGTCGACACAAGTCGAAGAGTACCATCCTTTTCTTCACGAACAACACAGGGGCTCCCCACGGGGATGCAATGGGCCTCACAAAGACCTTCTCCAACATATCCTGTAACTAAGACTTGAGCTCTCGCAGCTCAAGCGCGGTCATCTTATACATTGCAGTAGAGATGGGGCTGGTCCTCAGTATTAGTGAGATCTAAAACTCGGTCTCACGCTCGGGCGGTAGTCTTGGCAGCTTTCTAGGAAGACGTCGAGGTACCCGCAGACCACCAGAATACTCTGTAAGTCGGCCACAGGACTAGGCTCTATTACGACACAAGCTAAGAAGCCCTCACACCCCTAGCTCAGAAGCTTCCTTTCCCGAAGCACGGAGATGCACCTAAAACCTCCGTCTACTGGTTGGCTGTGAAACTCAAAGGGAGGCAACTCCGGTATGGATAAAATGATCTTCCTTCCAAAACAGTCTACCAAGGCGTGATAGGAAGACAGCCAGTCCATCCCTAGGATCACGCCAAAGTCCTCCATCGAGATTACTATCAGGTCGGCGGGATGACTGTGTCCCCCTATAGTGACCTCGTAGTCTGTGAAGACCTCCTCTACGATAAGCAATTGTCCACCTGGGCCTCTAATCAGGAACAGAACCTCTAACAATACACTGCTCAGGCCCAAACTGACGGCAAAACTCGTGGCGACAAAAGAATGTGTGGCACCAGAATGAAAAAGTACGTAAGCAAGTCTGCCGAGAACTGGAACCATACCTGTCACCATGGAGCTTGAAGCTCTGGCGTCTCTGTGAGTCTGGCGTTGACATGCCCCTCAGCCCTAGGTGCAGAAGAAGCGACCATGCTTTGGGTCGGGCAGGCTACAGCTGGTTGGTACCCTCCTCGTGACTGTTGTCCTCCACCTCGTGCCTAGTAACCGTGGCCACTAGATCGGCCTCTGGTGCTCGGTGTTGGGAGCATTTGCTGTGCTCTGACCCTAAATGGGTAGTTCTTCCTTATGTGGTCCAATTGGCCACACTGGTAATAGAGAGGGGCACGACCTTCTCCCTCAGTCGGTCCCTGTTGGTGACTGGGCGGGGGTTCGATGCTGGCAATTGGCCCTTGTCTGGTGCCCCCAAAGGCCACTGGTGGCCCCACAGAGCGAGACGACTCCCCTACGGGCATCGTGTGCCTCCTCTCCCGTTGGCCCTGTGAGTACTCCACCTGGTAGGGCCTCTTCTGACCTCCTCTGGCTTGCCTGGCACTACGGTGACTTCGCTGTCTCACGGGAGACTCCCTTTCCACACCCTCGGAAGAGACATGAGGGGGTGGTGGAGTCGGCGTTAGCTGAAATTCCTCTTGCATGATCTCTCGGATCAACTGGATGAGGTCCTGGGTCAGGACACCCTGAAGAAGAGGTAAGGTAGCACTGGTCTTAGGTCTGACTTGTTTGCACTTACGCCCATAACGAGGCATCTCCTACAAGGAGATGGGAGAAAATTGGAATAGAGATTGTCAATGTTAACAGGCTCAAAATACGACTCAGACGCAGAGTTCAAGAATACGTGTTATGATGGCTATCCTAGCTACATTTACATGAGTGGTTACTTCCAGACCATTTGGTTCATTTTCCGGGACGACCTTGTTCTGATACCATCTTTGTTACGACTCGATCCTGGCTCCCTACAGAACACGAGATCGGCTCGCCTCGACTAGATCCCAAGACCCAGTCGTTCAACGAGAAATAACCAAAAGCAGAAAATATTCCAAAACTACACATGCAATGTAATTAAGTAGACAATAAATAGGAGACGGTAAGGGAAATAGAACGAAATGTCTTACAATAATACATGCAATCACAACTACCACAACGGAAAGTAAATTGGAAATGTAACTGAAACAGTCATACATATATCAAGTACACACTACCATTACAAAAGAACGTGCTGAAACAGAAAAGCGACAACAGCTATAGTTGGCCTCGACTGGGCCCAGCTCCCTCTGCAGCCGGTGGTGCTGGCTGCTCAACTCCTTGACCTGAGCAAGGTTACAATATCCATGGTCAGCAAACGTTGAGTAGAGTGGTGGTTAAGCCATTTATATGCAATTAACATAAAACAAGTCTAATTTATTAATCATTTCCATTTATCTCAACTAAATGTTTTTAGTTTGTTTATTCTACTAAGGATCCATGCATTTCTTGATCTTTCATGTTCCTTAAGGGAACGATCTTGATTGCAGTTTTTCCTATAATGTAGGTTGTACACGTGGTGCTCTCCTGGTCGGGAGAGTCCCCCGTGGTAGTCCTACACCCAGTCTACCACCCCGAGGTCACGGTTGCGACATAGCGGTGACTACGGCACGTGCGATAAGCGCACGAGTAGCTACCCCGCACTGACATGCGGTCAGTCGTTTCTGCTAGCGGGTACGCCCAAACATACAGTGCAGAACAGAATAGGGCCTTACACTCTCAGAAATAGGGGTTTCACCCCTCAATAGTCTACGTACCCTCACCTGATTATCCCGTTTTACCAGTGGGACAAACAAGAGTCGGTGTAGGGTAGCTAGTCCTAACCCTTGGCCCCGTGGGGCGGCTAGTTCCCTCCCTACACTAGTAGCTCACTTCGATACCATGTACACGAGGGCCAAATTGGAGTCGGTGTAGAGTGACTAATCCTAACCCCAGGTCTCAACCCAAGGGGTGGCTTGCTCCCTTCTACACTAAAGGGATAGTTGCTCTCCTTGGTACTGTGTACACAAGGGCCAACTCACTTCCCATCTACTTACAAGATTCTTTCCGTATATAGGAGTTCTTCCCCTAGATCCCCGTAGGGTCCATCCTCGTATTTATTTCATTTCATTTCTCAACATGCATATCTCGTTGTTCACCCTCTCATTCTCATTCATATAACAGGTAGCTTGTGTTTTTACAACTGAAGAAGTATCACATCAAGTATCTATACACTTGCTAGCAATTAGGTTTTAACATGCATATCAATGTAAATAGTGTAGCTCAAGTCACGTTCATACATTTCTGCCCTAAGGTTCATTCCACATCATAGAGTTCAATAAAATTATTCTAAGCATGCACTTTATTTATTTTAATGTTAGCATTAATGTAAACCACTCTACCGGGATACACGGGTGGAATGGGGGCTCGAATTGCAGATCTCGTCGTCTCTGCGGGCCCCGTATATGCTACTGGCTGGTGACCTATACAATTGACCAAATCACATCAAACGAGTTCAAAATAGTATACGCGTGACACAAACATGTAGAGGACTCCGAACTGAAACCAACAATACTTCGTTTGCGCAAAATCGACTCTGTTTGGACCTTAAACAGGCCAAAAACATGTACTTTGACTAAAATTAGACATCTAGGACAAGACCCAGACGTCTTAAACGACCACAAAGACTCATCTTACTTTCTTGCGGCTTCCTCAGACGTCCGAACCCCTCTACAGCCATCTGAGGGAGATCCCAGACTTTTGGCACTCCTTCCGGTTGCCTAGGAGTGCAGTCAGATGCCTAGCACTGCCTTTAGACATCCTAAAGCACCTTGAAGGGTGAGCCACATGCCTTTCCAAGGCCTGTCTCTACGCACCCAAACACAGTTCAAACACTTCTACAGCAAAATGTTTACATACTTCACGTACACATGTGCATGAGCTCACAGAACTCATACCTCAGCACCCTGTGTATTTTCAGACATCTGGTTTCAACTCTAGATGTCTTGCTGCTGCTCCTGACGTCATGTAGATGCTCCAGATGTCTGATACTGAAAAAATCCAGTACGTGTAATGACCCGTTGCCTTTTTAGTCGGATAAGACGTCTGGATTGTCAGTTAGACGATTATCCAGACATCTGGACATATGTCTGGACGTCTGAAAGTAGAAGAATATCCCATATACTTTTCGCTCTGCACGCGGGCTGCGCACAGAGACCCGCTCTCTCTCCTTCACCCCCTCACTCGAAACGTAACTCCCCTCCTATATAAACCCCTCACCTCTTCTTCTCACCCCCTTCACACCAATCAAGCCATCGCCACCTCCACCTTCTCCTTGCGATGGCCGCACCCTCCAGCCTCCCATCCTTGCTGCTGCAGCCATGGCGAGGAAGAGAGGAGCTAGAAAGGGAGAATGGGGAAGAGAGAGAGAGTGCGACGGAGGGAGAGTGGGGGAGGAGGGAGATGATCGTGGGAGTTCGGTGGAGCTCGAGGAGCTTGTGGGAGAGAGGAGGTCGCCGGTGAGGAGCTGCTCAAGCTCCTGCAGCTGTTGGAGCTGCCACTGCGGGTGGAGGGAGAGCGGGGCAAGTGGCGTGAAGAAGTTATGATACTGGAGGTTTCCAGTATTAGACGTCTGGAGTGAAATCCAGAAGACTGGCGAGGCACCAGGACGTCCGGAGCTGAGGCCGGACGTTTGAAAGCGCAATATCGCGAGGGACATATCTTCCTGTGCTACTTTTTCGCCATGCAGATTGTAGCGCAGGGGATGTCGGCTGATTGTTGTTTCTGCGGGTGCTCGTAAGCAAGTGCAGGCTGTGGGAAGGCACGCGGTGCGCTTTCCCAAGTACTTTTATACGTCTGATCACGTCGCCAGATGTCCGGAGGTACTTCCAGACGACCAGAGGCCTTGTCCGACATCTGGAGCTACCCCCAAACGGTTGCAGAGGGAGTTTGGACATCTGAATTAGCTGCAGGATGGGTAAGGTGAGTTCTGATGTCTTTTAAGACATCTGGGATTAGTCCCAGACATCTGATTTTTGTGAGTAACCGTGCTTTTAGCCCACTTATGGCCCAAATGGAATTGGATTTCCACAAACAATGTGCCGCTGTTTTCCACTTGAGTTCCTCTATGTGTCCGTGTTGAGTATCTACTATTTTGAGCTCGTCTAATGTAATTGGTCGCTGGTACAGGTTACTAGCTAGTGGCGTGTTCGGGACCCGTGGAAACGACGAGATCTGCAGTGCAGGCCCCTATTCCTCCCGTGATACCCAGTAGAGTTGTTTAATTCAATTGTTAATATTTAAATAAGAATATGTTTGGTTGGAATAATCGGATTGAACTCTAGGATGTGGAATGAACCTTAGGGTAGAAATAAATGAGCCTGTCTGAGCTGTCCTGTTTACTTGAATGCATGGTTAAAATAAATTGTTAGCAAATGCTTTTAATATAATTACGAGATGCATGTTAAAATACGAGCTGCCTATATGTAAATGAGAAATTGAACTGTGAAACCACAAGTTGCATGTTTATGATTGAGAACTGAATCATGAAAACACGAGCTGCCTGTATATGGATGAGGAATGAGTTATGGAACATGAGACCTGGATATGGATAAATGAGATGAATATGAGCATGAACCCTACGGGGAATTAGGAGTAGAACTCCTGTGTATGAAAGGAATCTGGAATGTAGATGGGAAGTGTTTTGGTCCTTGCGTACACAGTACCAAGGAGAGCAACTATCCCTTTTTAATGTATAGTGGAGCTAGCCTCCCTTAGGTTGAGACCCGGGGTTAGGATTGGCCACTCTACACCGACTCCTGTTGGCCCTCGTGTACTTGGTATCGAGGCGTGCTACTAGTGTAGGGAGGGAGCTAGTCACCCCACGGGACCCGGGGTTCAGCTAGCCACCCTACATCGACTTTGTTAGGCCCTTTGGGAAAATCGAGGTAGTCAGACGAGGGTACGCGGACTGCGGAGGGGTGAGACCCCTGTTCTGAGAGGGCAAGGCCCTATACTATTGCGTGTTGTACTTTGGGCGTACTCGCTAGCGGAAACGATTGATCGCATGTTAGTGAGGGGTAGCTACCCGTGCGCTTATCACGTGCGCTGTAGTCACTGCTACGTCTCGATAGTGACCTCGGGGTGGTTGACAGGGTGTAGGACTACCACAGGGGACTCTCCTGGCCAGGAGAGCACCACGTGTTCCTTCTACTCTATGAAAAGGCTGCAATCAACGTATCTCTTTGATATTCGTTTCCAAGTCGTTTTCTCAATGTAATCCGATATCGTTGACACTCTTGTTCTATCTCTTGCATCTCCTTGCAGAAGATGCCTCGTCGAGAAGTTCCCGAGGCAGGTCATGGCCGTGGACCAGGTAGGAGGGGCGAACGTGCCAGACCTGGGGCACCAGTTGACCCACCTCTCCTCCCGGACGTTTAGGCCCAGGATCTCGCCCAGATGATCAGAGACATCGTGCGAGAGGAGCTCCACCAGCCTCCATGGGCACCTCTCCCTAAGGACGTGGAGGGGAAGTCATCGGTGGGACAGAGAGACCATCACAGCGCCAGACGAGCAGGAGGGGGAGTGGGTGATCCTCAACCACCCCTGGCACACTCTGAAACTTTCGAGCATGAGCCCTCCTTACCTGGAGTCGTGCCCGTTCCCGCACTACAGCTACACCATGAGCTTTTCGAGCAGTTCCGGAAGCTGAAGCCCCCTCTTTCAAGTGGGATGAGGAACTGTCTGAGGCAGAGGACTGGCTGGAGCAGATAGAGAAGGTGTTCGACACCCTTCGCTCTCTCGCGGAGTGCCGCGTGGCCTTTGCCACGTACCAGCTAGAGAGCGCAACACATAGGTGGTGGAGGGCAGTCAGAGGCCAAGAGGAGAGAGAGCCGACGTGGGACTAGTTCGTGGCTCTCTTCTGTGAGCAGTACTTTCCGCAGACCTGGCAGGATTGGAGGAGGGGGGAGTTCCACACTCTCTGCCAGGGGACGATGACAGTTAGTGCGTACTGCACGGGTTTTCTGGAGCTATCACATTTTGCCCTAACAGCTGTGTCTTCTGAGAAGGAGCGCCTGTGGATGTTTACTGAGGGGCTTCGACCTGCTATTCGGGGGTATGTCAAACCCCTGAAGCTGCCTACTTTCTCTCATGTGGTTGAGGCAGTCATGACTTACGAGGAGGCCAACACGGCTACGCGAGACATTGACAGCGGACGGAAGAGGCCCTACCAGCCAAAGTACTCTCAGGGTCATCGTGAGAGGAGGCACACGACGCCCGCAGGAGAGCCGTCTCGTCCTGCGGGGACATCAATGGCCATTAGGGGCCCCAGATAGGGGCCAATTGCTAGCACCGGACCCCCGCCCAGCCGCTAGCAGGGACCTACGAAGGGAGGAGGATGTGTACCCCTCTGCTACCAGTGTGACCAGTAGGGCCACATCATGAGGGACTGCCCATCTAGGACCAGAGCACAGCAGATGCTCCATGCATCGAGCACTGGAGGCTGAGTTGGTAGTCGTGGTCACCAGGTGCGTGGGGGAGGACAACAGTCACGAGGAGGGTACCGGCCAGCTACTGCTCGCCCGACCCAGAGTGTAGCTGCTTCGTCTACATCGAGAGCTGAGGGGCATATCAACCCCCTAACAGATAGAGACGCCAGGGCTTCGGGTTCAATGGTGGCAAGTATGGTTGTTGTTTCTGGCAGATTAGTGTACGTACTTTTTAATTCCGGTGCCACGCACTCTTTCGTCGCTATGAGTTTTGCAGTTAGTTTGGGGCAAGGCAGTGTATTGTTAGAGGATCCGTTTGTGATCAGAGGCCCAGGTGGCCAGTTGCTTGTAGCTGAGGAGGTCTACAAGGACTGCGAGGTTATTATAGGGGGACACAGCCTGCTCGCTGACCTGATTGTGATCCAGATTGAGGACTTTGGCGTGATCCTAGGGATGGATTGGCTGTTCACCTATCATGGCCTGGTAGACTATTTCAAGAGGAAGATCGTCTTCTCCATACCGGAGTTGCCTCCCTTTGAGTTTCACGGACAGCCGGTGGACGGCGGTTTCAGATGCATCTCCGCGCTTCGGGCAGCCAGGCTTTTGAGCCAGGGGTGTGAGGGCTTCTTAGCCTATGTTGTGGCAGAGGCTAGCCCTGTGGCTGACTTTCAAAGTATCCCGGTGGTTTGCGAGTACCCCGACGATTTTCCAGAGGAGCTGCTAGGACTACCGCCTGAGTGTGAGATCGAGTTTGAGATCTCACTAGTACCGGGCACCAGCCCCATTTCTACTATGCCGTATCGGATGGCACCACTTGAACTGCGAGAGCTCAAGTCACAGTTACAGGACTTGTTGGAGAAGGGCTTTGTGAGGCCCAGTGCATCCCCGTCGGGAGCCCCTATGTTGTTTGTGAAGAAGAAGGATGATACCCTACTACTTTGTGTCGACTACCGACACCTGAATAGGGTCACCATCAAGAACAAGTATCTGCTGACGAAGATTGACGACCTCTTCAACCAGTTATGAGAAGCCACAGTGTTCTCCAAGATAGATCTGATGTCGGGCTACCACCAGTTGAGGATTAGGGAGACCGATGTCTCCAAGACCGCTTTCCATACTCGGTACAGGCACTACGAGTTCTTGATCATGCCGTTTGGGCTGACCAATGCCCCTGCTTCCTTTATGGATTTGATGAACCGTGTTTTCAGGCCATATTTGGACCAGTTTGTGGTGGTGTTCATTGCCGACGTACTTGTTTACTCGCGAGATCAGGCACAGCATGGACAGTATTTGTGCATGATCCTGGATACCTTGAGGCGACGTAGGCAATATGCCAAGTACAGCAAGTGCGAGTTTTGGTTGAGACATGTGACTTTCCTGGGGCACGTGATTTCAGAGGATGGATTGGCTGTGGATCCAGCCAAGGTAGAGGCCGTACTGAGGTGGGAGAGGCCATAAACAGTGATAGAGATACGTAGCTTTTTGGGACTAGCAGGTTACTACCAACGATTTATCAGAGGATTCTCTTAGATTGCACGTCCTATGACCCAGCTGACCAAGAAGGACGTGCCCTTTGTTGGGACAGACGAGTGCGAGGCATGTTTCCTGGAGTTGAAGGAGAGACTGACTTCAGCTCCTGTACTTACCATCCTGGATAGAAGTAGCGGTTTCATGGTTTACACCGACGCTTCGTTGCAGGGGTTAGCGGGTGTGCTTATGCATCCGAGTCACGTTGTCGCTTACGCTTCGCGGCAACTGAAGCCCCATGAGCATAGCTACCCTACCCATAACTTAGAGCTGGCAGCAGTTGTCTTCGCACTGAAGACATGGAGGCACTACCTTTACGGTGAGACTTTGGAGATTTTCACAGACCATAAGAGCCTCAGGTACTTGTTTGACCAGAAGGAGCTTAACATGAGACAAAGACGTTGGTTAGAGCTCCTGAAGGACTACGACTGTAGCATCTCCTACCGCCTAGGGAAGGGCAATGTGGTGGCCAACGCCTTGAGTCGGAAGGCACCCGCCCACTTGGCCAGTTTACAGGCATAGAGTTGGAGACTCATGGAGGAGTTGGGCAGTTGGTGACCCCAAGAGTCACAGGGGTATTGTGGGACAGTGACAGTGATGCGGCAGACACGACCAGAGCTCATAGATTGCGCATGAGGGATGCATAAGCATCCCTAGGGACGAGGAGTTGTTAAGAGAGCTTCTAGCTAAAACGCACGGGTCTAGGTTCACTATACATCCCAGGAACACAAAGATGTACCATGATTTACGACGTGACTTTTGGTGGAGGGGGTTGAAGTGGGATATTGGTGAGTTTATGCAGCAGTGTTTGCTATGCCAACAGGTGAAGGTCGAGCATCAGAGGTCTGCAGGGCCATTGCAGCCACTTCCTGTTCCAGAGTGGAAGTGGGAGAGCATCAACATGGACTTGGTGGTGGGTCTACTAGTTACCCAGCGGGGACACGACGCAGTTTGGGTGATAGTAGACAGGTTAACGAAGATGGCGCATTTCCTGCCGATCTAAGTCACCTTTGGACCAGCACAGTTAGTAGAGAGATACATTAGAAATGTGGTGCGCCTGCACGGAGTTCCACGTGAGATGGTATCCGACAGGGATACTCGTTTTACTTCCCAGCTCTAGGCTGAGTTTTTGCAGGCCTTGGGGACACGTTTGAGGTTCAGTACCGCTTACCACCCCCATACGGACGGACAATCAGAGCGCACCATACAGACACTTGAGGACCTTCTGCGCGCCTGTGTGCTAGATTAGAGAGGCTCCTGGGAGGAGCATTTACCCTTGGCAGAGTTTGCATACAATAACAGTTATCACTCGAGCATCGGCATGGCACCTTACGAGGCTCTGTACGGACAGAGGTGTACTGCACCCTTGAGTTGGGTTGTGGTGGGGACCAAGTGGGAGGTTTGTCCCAGGCTGATCCGGTAGAGTTAGGAAGTGATAGAGCAGATTCACAGATGACTCCGCACTATCAGGAGTAGGCAGAAGAGCTATGCTGACCGAAAATGCAGAGAGGTGAAATTCGTGGTTGGGGATCATGTCTTTCTTCGTGTTTCGCCCATGAAGGGCCTGTAGCGTTTTGGGGTGAAAGGGAAGCTTGCGCCGAGGTTTGTGGGGCCCTTTGAGGTCTTGGATCGGGTAGGACCCATTGCTTACAGGCTTGCCCTTCCTCCCCAGCTTTCTGGAGTGCATGATGTGTTCCACGTGTCCAACCTTAGGAAGTACGTCGTCGATCCCAGTCACGTTCTGAGCCACGAGAGTATCGAGGTGGGTGACGACCAAACCTACCCCGAGAGACCAGTACAGATAATAGACAAAGCCGTTTGGAGTCTGAGACGGAAGCAGGTACCACTGGTGAAGGTCCTATGAAGAAGCCAGCGGTACGATGAGGTGGCTTGGGAGCCTGAGGCGGCGATGCGAGAGCGGTACCTGAAGATTTTTGAGGGTACATCTTTTTTGACCTACTTCGGTCTTCTTTAAGTTTATTATGCACGATTACGTTCCTTTTGCCACACCCTAGCTAGCTCAAGTTTCGAGGATGAAACTTCCTTTAAGTTTGTTGTGATGTAATGACCCGTTGCCTTTATAGTTGGATAATATGTTTGGACTATCATTCAGACGTCTAGAGATATGTTCGGACGTCCGAAAGTGGAAGAATATCGCATATTCTTTTCTCTCTGCCCGCGGGCTGTGCGCAGAAACCCGCTCTCTCTCCTTCACCCCCTCATCCGAACCCTAACTCCCCTCCTATATAAACCCCTCACCTCTTCTTCTTGCCCCCCTCACACCACTCAAGCCACTGCCACCTCCACCTTCTCCTTGCGACGGCCGTGCCCTCCAGCCTCCCATCCCTGCTGTTGCAGCCGCGGCGAGGAAGAGTGGAGCTGGCGAGGGAGAATGGGGAAGAGCAAGAGAGAGAGAGTGCGAGGGAGCGAGAGAGGGGGAGGAGGGAGACAACCGCAGGAGCTCAGTGGAGCTCAAGGAGGAGCTCGTGGGAGAGAGGAGGACACCGGTGAGGAGGTGCTCAAGCTCCTGCAGCTACTGGAGTTGCCACTGCGGGCGGAGGGTGAGCGGGGCGAGCGACGTGAAGAAGTTCTAATACTGGAAGTTTCCAGTATCAGACGTCTGGAGTGAAGTCCAGACAACTGGCGAGGCATCAGGACGTCTGGAGCTGAGGCCGGACGTCTGAAAGAGTAATATCGCGAGGTACGTATCTTCTACGCTACCTTTTCGCCATGCAGATCATAGCACAGGGGATGTCGGCTGATCGTTGTGTTTGCGGGTGCTCATACACAGGCGTGGGCTTTGGGAAGGCACGCGGTGTGCTTTCCCAAGTACTTTTGGACGTCTGATCACGTCGCCAGATGTCCGGAGGTACTTCTAGATGACCGGGGACCTTGTCCGACGTCTGGAGTTGTCCCCAGACGGTTGCAGAGGGAGTCTGGACGTCTACATCAGCCGCAGGAAGGGTCAGGTGAGTTCTGACGTCTTTTAAGACGTCTGGGATTAGTCCCAGACGTTAGATTTTAGTTAATAACCGTGTTTTTGGCCAGTTTAAGGCCCAAATGGAATTGGATTTCCGTAAATGATGTACTTGATGAGAACCTTATCATGAGCCCTAACTAGCATATTTTGGCCTAATAAAGTGAACAAGAGCTCCTACATAACCAAGAGAAAGGCTTAATTCAAGGAAACATTAATCTGGGAAGAGAATATAAAACAAAGGGTAAAATTGTAATTTTACCATTGCAGTGCATCAACGGGATTTCTAAGGGTCTAGACATATCAATTGGACTAAATAAGAGAAAAAGTGGTATGGTTCAGTTAGAAAAGGGTTATTGTGAAATCTAGGAATCAAATGATATTCTGTAACCCTAAAGCAAACTCACTTAAATTCACAAGGTTCCAGGTAAGATAAAAATCAATTAAACCCTCTGAAATTCATGGAAAAATATCCTCTAGGGTTTAGAACCTTCAATTTGACCTTTGGAACCTGTTTTGACCTGGATTGGGGTCCATGCCTAAATTTGACCAAATTTGGGTTTTTGTGAAAAATGTCCAGTCAAACGTGGTCAACCCTAAAATCCAACTCCACCATTGGATTCCTTAGGTATAAATTAGCTTTATACCAAAGTTTTGACCTAAGAGAGGGTCATCTTGACCCACTTTGAAAATTGGTCCACCAAATTACATTTAGACTTTCAACTTTTTGAAACCCTTGCAAATCCCCTCCCAACTTCTTTGTCTCTTTCTTCATTTCGGTCCCTCAGCCATCGCAGTGGGGGCCCATACCTCCGACGACTTTGCGCGGAGGTTCTCTCCTCGATCTCATGGGGTGCCACTCCCAGATTTGAAAGGGGAGCTCCCTGCGAAGCCCCCTATCGCATGGGTAGCTCCCCATGCCCTGAAACGCCCCATACCTCTCATGCGAACACTCGAAAGGTGATTGCACTGCAAAATATGCCTGAAATAATGCCTTCTTGTGCTATTTCCTAGCATTACCTATGCATATTAGGATTCCGTAGTTGCATTTGTAAAAATACATGCATTCATGCATTTAATTGAGAGGAGAGGAGAATGAAATAAATGGCTTCATAATTCGCATTTTCCTCAAGTGCCTCTTTGTAAAAATCCACCACCTCTATTTTTATTCCCACTTGATTTTTTCATTTTCCCTACGGCTGCAACTTCTTCTCCACTGCCTCTCCTGCCAAGCCATTCCCTGCTGCAATTGCCCTTCCCTGCAGCTGCCATTCCATCCCTCTCCCTGCAGCCGCATGCAGCATGCAGCCATGCCTTCTCTTCCTATAAGAAGCCATGTCCTCTTCTCTTCAAAGGGGGGCTGGTCGCAGCAGCAAAGCCAAAAACCCACCAACAGGCCACCACCTTCCTCTCCTCCCTCTACCTCCAGACGCCGGTCCTCCTCCGAGGAGAAACCCGGCGGGCAGGAGCTCACTGTGGTGCACACCACCACAGTGAGACCACCACCTCCCAGCTCTTCAAAGAGCCGGTGGGCGTGGTGGCTCTTCTTTTCCGTTCCTGCAACTTCTCGCCATTGGAGCCGCTTCAAGCTTCGCAGCTCAGCAGCAGCAGCAATAATAGCTAAGCGACGACAGCAGCAGCAACCCCAGCAGCTTCCGTGAGCGTCTACAGGCACCCCAGCCCTCCGCGCGCGCCTGCAGACCTTCCTCACTTCCGTTCCTCCGCTTTGTCGCTCGCCCTCCGCGCCCGCAACCAGCTGCTGCGTGCCTCTGCAGCGGCCGGCCAGGCACCTCCCCGCCCCCCTGCAGCACCTGCAAGCTCCGCGCGCGCCTGCAGGTGCCCTCGCCCTCCAGCCTCGCGTGCTCTGTAGCGAGTTCTCGGCGCTTGCAACCGGCCGGCGTAGGCCTTCTCCCTCTCTGTGCAGACGTGCTTGCGCGTACGCACGTGGAAGCCCTAGACGACGCCTATCGCGCGCAGACGACTTAACTTACTCCCTAGCAGTGCGGCTGCGTTCCTCTCTCTCCCGCTCTCCTGCCCTCTCTCTCCCGCTCTCTCTCTCTCTCTCTCACAAGACTTTCTCACACTCTACACCAACGCACACACACACCTACACTCACACTTTCACACACACACACACACACCTATACTATAAACATATATATACGTATACTTAAATATTGATACATATATACATACATATATATATACATATATAGATATATATATATATATATATATATACTTATATTTATACATATAGTAGTATCTATATACTTATGTATTTGTGTGTATATATATATATATATATATATATGCACATATATACACACCTACTTATATATACATACATATATACATATATATATCTATATAACTATATATACATATATACATATATCTACATATCTAGATACATATACCTATATATATATATATATCTATAACTATATATACATACATACATATATATATATATATATATATATATATATATATATATATATATATATATATATACTTAGCTACATATATATACATATATTACGATATACTTATACATACATATATATATACCACTATATAGTTATATATACATATACACACACACAGATATATATATATATATACATATACACCTATATATATATACATATATATATATATCTACATATATATATACCTATACATTTATAACTATATATATATATATATACATATAGATATATTTACTTATATACCTACATATATATATTCACATTATTTACCATACGCTGTATCGTAGGAATATCTGCACTAGTTGTTGATATTCCCCGATACACGCGTACAAAAAGTGTGGTCGCATACCTCTTCCACCATCCATCCCACACTCCACGCGGCACCTAGTCCTGTTGGTTGCGTCTCTCTAGACGACGACTGACTCGACATCGTGCTACACTCCATCGCCGCCTCCACTCCCACCCCTTTATATACATAGTAGATACATATATATGTATTGTATTTACTTTATTTCTGTTTCGGTTTCTTGTTAGTAAAAAGATAAAAAAAATACATAAAAGAGAAAAGATAATCTTTGACTTGTAGGTACCCCGTCTTGTGAATAGCAAGACCCGTTTTGGACTCTGTTTTGGCTCAAAGCCAAGAACATAATTTTGAGGGTGTACCTCAAGGACAAAGATTACCAGAAAAAATCTAAATAAGAAAAACACCAAAAACATAAAAAACAAACGGAAGAGACTCGTTGTAGGAAAGGCGTAGAAACTCGACTTGTACCCCACTTCCCTAAGTTCGACCCTGGGCCTAAAAGTGACAAGATAAAATCAAATAGGCCAGGTTAAAAATTTTGTAAAGATATGGTTAGGTCCGATTTAGGTTAACCACTATACACATTTCAACGATAAAATCATCATATTAACAACCTATCCGGGCTCGACCATACAAGAGGTATGGGTCTCCTTTCGACCTTACCTCCGGTGTGGTTTTCCCGCCGTCTCCTCGTGACTCCTCCCACTGCCCTTGCCTATTTAAGGAAGCCCAGACCCCTCCGCTTCCTTCAAGCTTAAATTGGCTAGAGAAAGCCCTTCAAATTCGTCTCCTCCTTACTCCGGCCAACTGCCTGCAGCTTCTGGCGACTCTCCCTCCCTCTTCTTGTCGCTCTGCCACCATACCAGTGGTAGAGCCATCTCCGCCGTGCTCCTCTGCACCGCGCCGTACCAGCGTGCGCCCTCCGCCTCTCTTCCTCATCGCCGCTTCTTCCCCACAGGGTCTTCGTCTTCGGCGATGGCAGACACCTGCCGCTCGCCCTCCACCTCCCCCCTTTGCTCTGAACACCCTAGGTAAGTACCTCGTTATTCCCTCTTCATTTTCCCCATGTTAATTTCCTAAATCGACTATTGATGCACGCCAACCACCTTCATCCCCTTCACCTCCGGCCACCACTCCGGCGAGTTCGCTCTACCACCATAGACCACCTCCCTCCTCGCCGACCGGTCCCTATGCTCCACCACCTTCCACTGATAATTTCCCCCCTCTCCATCGACCACCACACGTCCCACAATCTTCGCCCAAACACACCCACCTGCACACACACAGTGTGCCCTAGGCACGCACACACAGGCACTATCGAACCACGCCAACACCCTCAGCACCTTCACCGTGGTCCAGCAACCCTCACTGAACATTCTGACGTGGCCGCGAGGCCAATCTTGTGTTTTCAGGTTCGAGCCATCTCCGCCATTGCCGAGGAAGCTTGAAGCGAGCTTGCTGCAGCTCCAGGCTTCATCAGCTTTAGGCCTGAGTACCAGGTGGTGTGGACTTGAGGTGCGCACACACCCAGGCCTTTGATTGGCTTTGAGGACCCTCGTAGCAATTGCAATTGAGAGCACAACCTCTGCAGGCACGCGCAAGAAGAAGGTGGGACATTTAGTCCCACCTTGGAAGTTGACGAGCGGGAGGCGATACATAAATTGAAAAAGTGAATCAGCCTTATCGCCTTCGAATCACGGGGTGAGGTCCCACTCACCCAACCCGACGCCTCATCCATGACCACACCCAGCGGACATGGTGACCTGACCCAACTAGCACACCTCGCCCACCACAGCACGCCAGTGGGCCTGGTCCCGGGCACGCTTACCCGACCCGTTTACCCGAGAAAGGCTCTGGGAGAGCTGTGTCCAAAGAGCAAAATAGAGAGAGAGAGAGAGACGCGGGGAGGGCAAGGGGTAGGTTTTGCTTCTTTGTGCTATGCAGGGAAGA
Source organism: Thalassia testudinum (assembly GCA_037157565.1). NCBI lineage: Eukaryota > Viridiplantae > Streptophyta > Magnoliopsida > Alismatales > Hydrocharitaceae > Thalassia > Thalassia testudinum. The sequence continues at coordinate 84,197,685 of JAZHRO010000077.1, forward strand.
AAGAAGAAGAAGAAGCCAACGAGGAAAGCCAAAAGAAGAAAAGAGAAGGAAAGAGTTGTCGCAGAGAGGAAGGAGCTGTAGCAGACAAGAAAGAAGAAGAAGAAGCCAAAGAAGGTTGAAGGAGCATTGTAGCATATCACCACTTAAGGCGTCTGATTCACAGAATCAGACGTCTGAAGATAGGAAAGATAGAGAAAGAAGAGAAGAGAGAAAGTAAAGAAAAAAGGAGAGGCGAAGAAGGAAGAAAAGAAAAAGAATTTCTTTCTTTTTATGTTTTTACTCTCTAGCTTTTATATATAGTGCATTATTACTAAACATTATCTTTCAAGTTTTGTGATTTTTGGCTTCTAAATACCAATTTGCTCCATGAGTTCAACCTCGGAAGTTTTTCAATTTCGAGTAATAAAAAAATTTTTTGATAATCGTTTCCGCGGTGATACTACAACGAATATATTTTTAAAACACGATCTCGTCGCGAAATTCACGTTGATTATTAGTACCGCTATTTTCTACTCGAGTTCTCCTACGTGTCCGTGTTGAGTATCTACTATTTTGTGCTCGTCTAATGTAATTGGTTGCTGGTACAAGTTACTAGCCGGTGGCATGTTCGGGGCCCGTGGAGACGATAAGATCTGCGGTGCAGGCCCCCATTCCTCCCGTGATACCTGGTAGAGTGGTTTAATTCAATTGTTAATATTTAAATAAGAATGTACTTGGTTGGAATAATCGGATTGAACTCTAGGATGTGGAATGAACCCTATGGTAGAAATGAATGAGCCTATCTGAGCTGTTTTGTTTACTTGAATGTATGGTTAAAATAAATTACTAGCAAATGCTTTTAATATAATTACGAGATGCATGTTAAAATACGAGCTGCCCGTATGTAAATGAGAAATTGAACTGTGAAATCACAAGTTGCATGTTTATGATTGAGAGCTGAATCGTGAAAACACGAGCTGCCTGTATATGGATGAGGAACGAGTTATGGAACATGAGACCTGGATATGGATAAATGAGATGAATATGAGCATGAACCCTACGGGGAATTAGGAGAACTCCTGTGTATGAAAGGAATCTAGAATGTAGACGGAAAGTGTGCTGACCCTTGTGTACACGGTACCAAGGAGAGCAACTGTCCCTTTTTAGTGTAGAGTGGAGGTAGCCTCCCTTGGGTTGAGATCGGGGTTAGGATTGGCCACTCTACACTGACCCCTATTGGCCCTTGCGTATGTGGTACTGAGGCATGCTACTAGTGTAGGGAGGGAGCTAGCCACCCCACGGGACCCGAGGTTCAACTAGCCACCCTACATCGACTTTGTTAGGCCCTTTGGGAAAATCGAGGTAGTCAGACGAGGGTACGCAGATTGTGGAAGGGTGAGACCCCTGTTCTGAGAGGGCAAGGGCTTATATGTTGCATGCCGTACTTTGGGCGTACCTGCTAGCGGAAACGATTGACTGCGTGTCATTGCTGGGTAGCTACCCATGAGCTTATCACACATGCCGTAGTCACCACTATATCTCGACAGTGACCTCGGGGTGGTTGACTGGGTGTAGGACTGCCACGGGGGACTTTCCCAGCCAGGAGAGCATCACATGTACCTTTTACTCTACGAAAAAGACTGCAATCAAGATCGTTTCCACGAGAAATATGCAAGATCAAGAAATACCTGGATACTTTGAGAAATAGATGAACCAGAAACACATAAATGAGATAAATAGAAATGAGAAATAAACATGTTGTTGTTTTACTATACTTGCACTTAAATAATGTAAACACTACTCTACTCAGCATTCGCTGACTCTGTCTTTTTGTGACCCTGTTCAGGACCAGAAGTTGAGCAGCCCGAGTTTCCAGTTGCAGAGGGTGCTGGGCCCAGCCGAGCCCAGACGTAGTCGTTCTTTCAGCTCTTTCATTTTTCTACTATTATAGTGAGTAATGGACACATATTTTACTGTTCCTGTTACTTTCTATTTCCTTTCCGTTTCTGTTGTTGTTGTGGTGGCATGCATTATGTTTTGAAACAGATGTTCTACTTTCCTTACTGCTTCGTTCTTTTCTTCTGCTTAGTTATATTGCATGTGTGAATGTGATTTATTTTCCTGCTTTTGGTTATTTCTTGTTGGACGACTAGGTCTTGGGATTAGTCGAGGAGAGCTGATCTTGGGTCCTATAGGGATCCGGAAATCGAGTCGTAACAGTACGCAGAACTCCTCGCGACGCTTGTCTTCTCGCAGGCCTCTGCCCGCAGCACAGTAGCAGCTGCTCCAACACCTGCAGGAGGTCGAGAGGCTCTTCTCCACGAGCTCCTCCTCCTCGTGCGCATGCTCTCGAGCTCCCGCGGGTGCTTGCGGCTCCTCCGACCACGCCTCCACCTTATCGTACGAGCTCCCTTGAGCGAGCTGTCTCCTCTCTCACGCCCTCGCTCTCCCTCTCCCATGGCTGCAACTCTGGCTGCGACAAAGTCAGTCCCCACGCGTGTGAGCTCTCTTGCTCGAGCTCCTCCGGTCGTGCACACTCGAGCTTCCCCGAGCTTCTCTCCTACCTCCCACGCTCTCCCTCTCTCTCCCACTCCTCCGCGCTCTGCCCTTCTCCTTCCTCTTAGTGGCTGCAAGGGGACGGGAAGGGGCTGGTGGCTCGTCGGCAGCAAGGGAAGGAGATGGAGGTGGTGGTGATGGAGAGGGTGGCATGGGGTTTTAAATAGAAGGAGGTTAGGGTTAGGGTTTGGAGGAAGAGGGGGTGGTGTGTGTGCGTGGGTGTGGGTGGTGTGGGAGGAGAGAGAGAGTAAAATTGCAGAATTTCCCCCGCAAACCTTTCTCCTCCCCGCAAAGCCCACAAACTAAACCTAGGGGGTTTTAAGATTTTCGTTTACGCCCCTAACTTTCCGGAGAAACTACGAACAATCCTTGGAAAGGGTCATTTCAATTGCTCCCTCCCTATCGGGGGTCTCTTCTCACTATTTATAACATGAGAAAAGTTCTAGCCAAGTAGGATCTTTTTCGTGATATCTGGTACATCATTTGTCAGGTCGTTCGTTTGCTGTCATATTATAGGTAGTCATATCTGTATGGTTGTCATTTTGACCTTGAGTACATTGAATCTTCTAGTAGTTTGGGTAGATCCAGGTCCGCTCGAACATGAGTCAGATCTGGATCCAGTTGATCGTAGATGGGTCGAGTAAAATCGAACATGCCTACTTATAAGTAGGTAGGCGAATCTTCTGCTGGACTACGTATAAAATTTTGGATCAAGAAATACCTCTCATCACTGATTATTAACAATCATATAAATCATTACAAACTTACCAATTAAATATTTTTTTATACTTATTTCCTTTTAATTATATCCCAAAAGGCAGGAGGGACGTATGACCTATCAAACGCGTGATGTAAGGTAAGTGAGCAGCCACCACGTATCCTTTCTGCAGCACACGTTCCAAAACGCGTTCTCTTGGCTGTGCACAACGCATTTTGTGCGTGCTTTGTCCCTAAACTGCCAGCCATCCATTACCACCGTGTCATGGTCATGGCGGCTGGATCTTGCTGGGGGTCCACCGTCCGATGGTGCAGCACAAAAGAGAGATGCTACCGAATGCTTTAAACTTTTCACATAATAAATTGATGCATCGGAAGTACGATGTGCAGCCAAACATCACATAAATATCGTACAAATAAACTTGTCTGTGCAGAAAAGACATGCGCCTCATATGCCGATGGGTTGAATTTCATCACATTCTAGAATTGCTGGGTGACGCATTGATTGTAGTATTTCTGAGTATGCAATAAGAATAGACTAGTGGTTTTTTTTTTTTTTTGTATTTTTTTTCGGCGAAAGTAAACGTAGAATGTTGTGTTAAATTACTTTTTCACTTAATATATTACCTTATCTCGATCTAAGATATGAAAAGATAAAAGAAATACCTCAAAAAGTCATCTCGGGGGTCTAAGAAAGAAAAGCAAGTAACTGTCGCGCTTTCGTCCGTCCTCTCCCATACTCGAGCAAGCAAAACCTTATAGGATTGGAAGCTGCCAGGTAGGGCCTCAGTCGGCCTTCGAGTTGGCTAAGGCCCCCGCCCTCCATCTCCTCCATTTCTGTAGTGATGTTATTTTGATGCATCTTAGGTGAAGGATCGTGAGAGAGGGCTTCTAACATGTGGGTCATCTTCACAAGTGATGGCCTGCTGCTAATGGGCTTTTGCTTGCAGGTGACAATGCTGCTCCTTAGTGGTCTCCTACACCTTGTTTGTCTTTGGTTAGAGCTATGGAGTGGTCGGTGCAAGGTTGTGTTTTGTTGACAACTTTAGCTCCTTTTCAAGTAGGACGTCGTTGATGTTACTATCCATGATTGAAGTTGCTGTTGACGATCCTAAGTCAATGTGCTTCCATTGTCATCCTCACTTTCATCGATATCCTTGACAACTTTAACATGGCTGGTGTTTTTTCTTTTATTCCTCTATGTATGATTTTTTTTCTTTTCTTGATGATGAATCACGCAAGGAACTGTACTCAACATGATTAATTATAACCATTGTTTTTTCTACTAATTTTTCCTATTTCACGTAAATCATTGACATTGTTTGATGACATGAATTATAATATATGCATTTTAGAAGCAAGTTAGATCAATATTTGAGTTCAAGTTTATGTGTTTGATTCTTTGCTTATTTGGGCGATGTTTTCTTCGTTCAGAGGGTGGGGATGTTGTGATGTGACTGTTTCACCTCATCGATGAATCTATCTATGTAAAAGGAAGAAAAAAAAAGAGTAAATCAAGTTTGACAGTGGTGTATTAAAATGAAGGATCAATTTTTATATTTACAAACTATATATCTTTAAGATAGTTTTAAATATATATAAGCAAGTTATGGGTGCTCGCACAAGTTTCTCCTAAAAAGTTTAAGAGTTAGAAATCAAACACAACGTTGGCTGTGTAAGCATCTCAACTTTCCCTACATCCATTCCGAAATATATAGGTGTTGTATGACCATTACAGAAGTTATAGTACTGCCTGCTCCGTAAGGCATGACATATTAAGTACTTGGGAATTTCACATACTACTAGATGGGAGAGTCTTGTAAGTGCAAGTCCATGGAGTCTCGTCACAATTCTACTAGACAATCACGAAGGCTGTCAAGATTAATTTCTTATCCATAAAGCGAGAAGGAAAATATGACCTATTTCCTTCACGGTATAGGTAATATGTTGCTTTAAAAAAAGAAAAATTAAAGAAGAAATCCCTCGAACACAACATTAAGTCATTGTTGGAGTTTTTGTCCTAACAAGGGATCGAATAAATAAATATTGAATATGTATAGGCATAATATTGATCCTGTTATGCTTTTAAGATTAGTTAAATAAAGGTCATCTTAGACAAGTGCAGTTAGGAGATCAATTGTTTGAATGACTCTACATATTGGAAATAAAATTGACATCTAGACAATAATCGTTTAATCACATATGACTTCAATTTCATTGAATTGTTCGTAGGAAATATTCTCAATGCATGGAGATTTCAAAATTATTACATAAGCTTAATAAAAAATTTGAGTAATAAAATTGAGATCACAAAAATTCTCTTTCAGAATTGGTCACCAGGTTTGATAAGTTTGGTCCCCCAACTTTTGTAAAAATTTACAACTAAATTTCAAAATTCCTACAAAATAACTTTTAAATGAAAACCTAATTGACGTATGATGAGGTAAGGTAATCATTATAACTCTTAATTTAGTTAAAATAGCTAGTTTACCTAGTTAATTAGTTAATAATATCATTTAAATAGGGTTAATTAGTAAATAAGTTAATAATAACTTTGGACCTTAATTATACCTTAAATTAGTCATATTATTATATATTAAGCATTCCTCTATTTTAATTTAAGAATAAGGGCTTAATATCATAAAGTAAGCTATTTATAATTGAGCTAATTATGTTAATACCAAATTTATAACCTAAGTTAATAATAGAAGCCTTAATATTAAGTATCAAGTTATATAATACAAATAGGGACAAAAATAGAATTTAACCTCATAATATTATTCTTCAACATATATATAGTCTATCATAAAAAGTTGAGAGAGATAAATTAAATTGCACGTTTAAATCAAAGATTTACATTTTAGTCTCTAGAAATCATTTCACTTAAGTCCTCCTTACAAATCAATCCTTTTTATATTACAAATAGGTCCACCGTTCACAGCCTTCTCCTTCTCTTCTTCTTCATCAACGGCTGGCAATGGCTTATCTTTTCTATCTCCGATGAGCGACCATCGGATAGTGGATTGACACTTCCTTGGACACCAAGCTTAGTCCTAATTAACCCTACCAATTCATCGGTTCAAATTGGCCAATAAGGTCCCACGACATGCGTTGACGTCGCTGTTGTCAAAGACGACAATCGTCATTTCTAAGCACCTAGAGTCAATGTCCAGCCACATTCACTGAACCTTATCCTTCGCTAAGGGCTATAAATACCTCTCCACACCTCTAATTGAATTGATCTATCATGTCCCTATCCTACTCCCCCTCATCGACGTGATCATAGGCTATTCTTTCATAAACTCCAGCATCCCATCTCCGGTGGAGCAAGCTGTCTCTCTCACCCCCCTTTTCCTCCACTCTACCTTGACAACATTAGAGCCGCGCTCATCTTTATCTCTTTCCTTGCTTTCAATTGGCCAAAGGTGCTTCCCAACCTAATCTGATTTCGTTCTCAGCTCCGACGAGTGATCACCGAAGTCCCTCTCACCCTTTCTTCCAAGTAAACGGTTCCAATTCCTCACCTCCTTCTTTAGAATAGTGTAGTGTAGTTAATTAGTAGAATTAATTAGGATTAGATTTCGATTAGTCTTCATCTTCTCCGACTTCGGCGACATCAAATCTGAAGTTGTCTGGCTTCTTCTCATCAAATTAGCCATTGATTCACCTTCTTTACCTCCTTACAACTCATCTCTATCTTCCTCCTCTTCTAATTGGCCAATACACACAATACACCCAATTTTCATCTCGCGCCAGATCTCCGCTATTTATGGCAAAGCTCCAGGGTGCTTGTTATTGGTGCTAGAGCATCATGATCGTTTATTTTGATGATAACAAAACACGTGACTTTTAACATTTGCTATTGAGTCATAGTTTTCAGGTCAAATTGCAAATGAAGACAGGTGTTTAGACGGAGTTCTAGCTCGCATCCATGGCTGATTGGAGGAGTTGGACAGAGGCGGAGGAGCTTCACGAGGAGCGAAAGCTTAAAGAAGGAAGGAGATGAAGAATAGAATAGATTTCATTTTATCCTATTCTTTGTATTTTTGTTTCATTGTTGTGCTCTTTATTTTTATCTTAGATCTTATATTAAAGAGCCTCAAAGAACCCTTAAAGTAGTCCTAGGAACACCTGCACTACCCTAGGATACTTAGGTTTTCTATAGGGAACTTAGAAAATCAAAATAGGGATCAGACAGCCTTTTTAGACGTCTAATCTGAATTTTAGACGTCTGATAAAAACTTTTAAGACGTCTGACTGTTGACTCAGACGTTCGATTATTTAGGCTGGACTTAGCTAGTTCTGTCTGATGAAATCTGACGTTCAGACCTTAGTCCAGACGTCTGATGCCTTTTCCAGACGTCCAATTAGTGGACCGTTGGCTTCCTTACCAAATGTTCAGGAAATGACCGTTATCCTCGTATCAAACATCCGTAGAGGGTCCTAGACGTCTGATACATGATCATTTTGCCTCGGCTAACCCAAAATCTCTTCTCAGAGATTTTATAGCCTCTGTACTCCCTTGGGAATCCATTTCCGTAGAAAAATAGGTTTCGAGATGTCCAGACCTTGTGCTAGACGTCCTGTGTGTCGTCTGATAGACATACACTAGAACCCTGTTTAGATTTGATTCAAGTCAGGCAGGAAACCCGCCTGAAATCATAGGTCTGACTTTGTTCCCAGACATCTTAAACGAGTTTTTTAGATGTCTGTTGCCAAGACCAGATGTCTGATGACCCTGTCAGAATCATGATTAATTCTGACTACAGCCTGATTCTCTTTGGCTTTGCACCCAACGGCTATGGAAGCCTTCGAAGGCCTTCCAAAGCCTTCCTAGGCCCTCTGTAAATAGAGGAGGACCCCTTGGCTTGTGAGATACACCTAAGACACACCCTTGCTAGAATATTTCCACACACTTGTGTCAAAAGAAGTAGAAGATCAAATAGAAGAAGCTTTGGCTCTACAAGCACTCTCTTCTCACCTAAGAGCTTCGTCTTGCTGTGCACCCGCTCTGTCAGCGACGTTACGAGAGCGTTGCTGTGCCAAAGCGTGGTTTACGCACCCGTGTCAATTCGACGCACTTCCACCAAAGAAAAGTTTCCTAACTCCTATAGAAGCTAAGTTTAAATATTTGAGGCTCTATAGGATTGTTGTACATTTTATATTGTCTTTGGTTGGGTATTTACTTTGCGAATTCCTGTCTCCTTTGCAAGACAAATTCCTTGTGAAGAGAAGGGGTGTTAAGGTACACTACCCTCGGTTTAAGTAGTGTGGTTGTAATTGATCTTCAGTTACCCTCGTTTAAATTACTGGGTTTAGTGGTTTTGATCGACTAGGTCGATCGGGAAATCCTAACTCGAGAGGATTAGGTGGTGATTTTCACCTGGTTTGGGTTTCCACCTAAAAATTCTTGTGCCCATTGTGTGATTGTTCATTTTGTGAGACTGTCTATTTTAATTCCGCAATCACTTTATATTCGTCACGCAAATCTCACCCCCTCCAGCCAGGAAATTACAATTGGTATCAGAGCAGGTTTCGCATTTTCGACATTATACACCGGCAAAAATTCGATGGAGGGAAGCGTCACTGCCACTAGAATCGCCGAGGGGCAGTCCACCGTCCGATCGCCTTTCTTCGATGGAAGCAACTACAGCTACTAGAAGTTACGAATGAAGATGTGACTTCAAGCCACCGACTTCGCTTTATGGGAATGTTGTGAAACCCCATACGAAGTCCCGGAGAAACCAAAGAGAGGCTATTCATAGCAGCAGACCCGCGAGCTTTCCCTCAATGCGAAAGCTATGAACGCGTTGTACTGTGCCCTTAGCCCGGAGGAGTTCAATCGAATATCTCAGTGCGCCACTGCATATGAGGTATGGCACACTCTAGAAGTTACACACAAAGGTACAACTATGGTAAAGGCTTCTAAAATAAATTTACTTTTTCAAGAATTTGAATCTTTTCCTATAAAGTCTAATGAATCTCTAAGTGAGATGAGCACTAGGTTCACTCTCATTGTAAATAACCTAAAAGCTTTAAGTAAGACCTTCATCAAAGGAGAGCTTCAAGGAAAACTACTCCCTTCCCTTGGACCGGAATGGGAGCAAAAGGTCACCGCCATCGAGGAGGCAAACGAAGTAGGGGAGCTCAATATGGATGATCTCCTAGGCAACCTAATGGCCTATGAGACAAAGTTAAAGAAAAAGAAGAAGGATACACTGGAGCCTAAACCAAAGAAGTCCCTCGCATTCAGAGCCGCATCAAATAGCGAGGTAAGTTCCGATGATAAAGACTTTAAAATTTTACTTAAGAAAATTTTCAAGTTTTGTAGGGAGTCAAAGAAAGAAAAGGAGAAGGAAAGCCCGAGACATTGCTACCACTGCAACGAGAAAGGGCATTTATGACCAGAGTGCCCTCTTCTCAAAAAGGAGAAGAAGAAGGAAAAGGAGAAGAAGTCTAAGAAGAAAGAGTTCCAAGCAACTTGGGACGACTTGAGCTTGGAGGAAGAGGAAGAAGAAAATTCTGAGAAGGATGAAACCGCTTGCTTTGGTTTCATGGCCATAGGAGAAAGCGACAGCGAAAGTGGAAGCGACTCCGACGATAAGGTCAATTCCGATTTACAGAACGCATTTAATGAGCTTTTTGAAGTTAGTAAATCACTTAAGGTAGAAAATAAAAATATTAAAAAGAGCCTTAGTTTTCTTAAAAATGAAAATGAAAGGTTAGAAAAATAACTTAATGATCTAGAAGCTAGTCCTAAAAATGATGACTTATTGTTAGAAAATCATAACTTTATCGATGAAAATAATAAATTGATTGAGGAAAACACTACTTTAAAGATAGAAATTTCTAGCTTAAAAACCAAGATGCATGCTATTGAAGGTGAACTTGCATGTCTTAGGGAGAAATCAAATAATTTGATAAATAAGGTAGATAACTTATATAGCCCTAAGGTTGAGAAAGGATCTCCGTCAAGGAGACCCGTTAACAAATCCGGATCCAAGCTCACTTGGATACCGAAGAAAAAATTAAAATCTTGTTTTGTAAGTTTCAAGGGTGACTATAATATAAGAGATTGGACCTACAAGCTCAAGAACGGTCAACTCGAGTTGGGAGGACTAAAGAGTAGACCAAGGAGAAGGACAAGAAGACCGACGAGACGACGAACAAACTAACAACCCGCTGCACGTCGTCCGCCAGATTGGAAACTGGTGCCGATGCCCAGGCCTCCAAACTACGGATGAGAGCCCCATCTGATGTGGCATCCACCACCTCCATTTGGGCCATTCTATTGGCCATGGTAGGTAAGGTAACCCTTAACCCTATCTTTTTATCATTAGCATATAGATAGGGGGAGTTAAAATTATAAGCTATTTGTCAATCATTAAGGGGGAGATCTTGTTTAGTTAGCTATATTTCCTTTAGAAAGGGGGAGAAAAATAATAGCTATCTTGTTGTTACAAAAAGGGGGAGGTCATTTCAACCCAATTATAGAAGAGCATGTTTTAAGGGGGAGTTATAGGAAATTTAAAATTGATAAAAACCTTTTTGATAATGTCAAAAGGGGGGATGATTTTATGCATTATTTTTTATGGTTTTGTCATCATCAAAAAGGGGGAGATTGTTGGTGCTAGAGCACCACGATCGTTTTTTTGATGATAACAAAACACGTGTCTTTTAACATTTGCTTTTGAGTCTTAATTTTTAGGTCAAATTGCAAATGGAGATAAGTGTTTAGACGGAGTTGTAGCTCGCATCCATGGCGGATTGGAGGAGTTGGACAGAGGTGGAGGAGCTTCGCGAGGAGCGAAAGCTTGAAGAAGGAAGGAGATGAAGAATAGAATAGATTTCATTTTATCGTGTTCTATGTATTTTTGTTTCGTTGTTGTGCTTTTTATTTTTGTCTTAGATCTTATGTTAAAGAGCCTCAAAGAACCCTTAAAGTAGTCCTACGAACACTTGCACTACCCTAGGATACTTAGATTTTATATAAAGAACTTAGAAAACCAAAATAGGGATTAGACAACCTTTTCAGATGTTTAATCTGAATTTCAGACGTCTAATAAAAATTTTTAAGACGTCTGACTGTTGACTCAGACATCCGATTATTTAGGCTAGACTTAGCTAGTTCTGTTTGATGAAAACAGACGTCCAGACCTTAGTCCAGATGTCTTAGGAGACGTCTGATGCCTTTGCCAGACGTCCAATTAGTGGACCGTTGGCTTGCTTACCAAACGTTCAGGAAATGACTGTTAGCCTCGTATCTGACGTCCGTAGAGGATCCCAGACGTCTGATACATGATCGTTTTGCCTCGGCTAACCCAAAATCTCTTCTCAAAGATTTTCTAGCTATTGTACTCCCTTGGGAATCCATTTCTGTAGAAAAATAGGTTTCCAGACATCCATACCTTGTGCCAGATGTCCTGTGTGTCGTTTGATGGACATGCACTAGAACCCTATTTAGATCTGATTTAAGTTAGGAAGGAAACCCACCTAAAATCAGACGTCTGACTTAGTTCCCAGACGTCTTAAATGGATTTTCTAGACGTCTGATGCTAGGACCAGATGTCTGATGACCTTGTCAGAATAATGATTAATTCTGATTACGGCCTGATTCTCTTTGGCATTGCACCCAACGGCTATGGAAGCCTTCCAAGGCCTTCCAAAGCTTTCCTAGGCCCTCTGTAAATAGAGGAGGACCCCTTGGCTTGTGAGATACACCTAAGACACACCCTTGCTAGAATATTTCCACACACTTGTGTCAAAAGAAGTAAAAGATTAAATAGAAGAAGCTCTAGCTCTACAAGCACACTCTTCTCACTTAAAAGCGTCATCCTGTTGTGCACCCGCTCTCTTACTGACGTTACAAGAGCGTTGCTGTGCCAAAGCGTGGTTCACGCACCCACGTCAATCCAACGCACTTCCATTAAAGGGAAGTTTCCTAACTCCTATAGAAGCTAAGTTTAAATATTTGAGGCTCTATAGGATTGTTGTAAATTTTATATTATCTTTGGTTGGGTATTCACTTTGTGAATTCCCGTCTCCTTCGCGAGACAAATTCCTTCTTGTGAAGAGAAGGGGTGTTGAGGTACACTACCCTCGGTCTAAGTAGTGTGGTTGTAATTGAGGTTCAATCACCCTCATTTAAGTGACTGGGTTTAGTGGTTTTGATCGACTAGGTCGATCGAGAAATCCTAACTCGAGAGGGTTAGGTGGTGGTTTTCACCCGGTTTGGGTTTTGTAACGACCCAGTTCCCGAGTCCCTACGAGACACGAGAACCGGACCGACTCGACTAATCCCAAGACCCAGTCGTCCAACGAGGAAGTAACCAAAAGACAGTAAAATAAACCACATTCAGCATGAATATAACTAACAGTAAGAAAGTACAGCAGTAAGGAAAGAAACTACTACAGTAGGCACCACCACAACAGTAAAACAACATTTATCATATAACAAAAACTGCAGGTAAAGAAGGTACAGCGGAAACAAAACTACTCACTAGAACAGAAACAAAAGAAGGTACAAAGCTGTGGCAACTCTACTGGACCCTACTCGGCCAAGCGTCCTCTGCAGCCGCCGACCCTGGCTGCTCAACACCTGGTCCTGAAAAAGGTAACGAGTGTAACACGTCAGCAAAACGCTGAGTAGAGTGGCAAACTAACTAAAGGCAACAGTAGAGTGTACAGTAGCTGTTAGGTTCTATTACTTCCTTTTATTTACATCTTTCAATTTTTCTCACTATTTCATTTACTTCTCAGATCCTTTACTTGATCTCGGATGTCCTCGTGGGACGATCTTGATTGCAGTCTTTTCCAAAAGTAGAAGTAGCACGTGGTGCTCTCCTGGCCGGGAGAGTCCCCCGTGGTGATCCTACCCTCAGTCAACCACCCCAAGGTCACTGACAGACGTAACGGTGACTACGGCACGCGCGATAAACGCACAGGTAGCTAGCCCGTACTGGCACGCGGTCAGTCGTTTCCGTTAACGGGTGCGCCCAAAGCACAGCACGGAACCAGGGCAGAGCCCTCTCAGTAACAGGGGTCCAACCCCTCCACAGTAACCAAACCGGGGCCTTGCCCCTCCACAGTCCGCGCACCCTCGCCTGACTACCCTGGTTTGCCCTAGTGGGCCTAACAAGTCGGTGAAGGAGGCTAGCAGAACCCCGGGGCCCGTGGGGTAGCTAGTACTCTCCTAACACTACTAGCTCTCCTCGGTACTACGTACACGAGGGCCAACAAGTCGGTACAGAGCGGCCAAGCCTAACCCCGGGTCCCTGGGGCGGCTGGCCCCACTCTGCACTAAAACAGGTACAGGTACTTCCCTTGGTACTGCGTACCCAAGAGACAGTACAAACTACATCTCAGTTCCATTCCTTTTCTTTCCAGGAGTTCCACTCCTAATTCCCCGTAGGGTTCCAGCCCTTTATCTCAGAACATCATATGTTTCACTTTCCAGATTCACGTACTCAATTTCCATGATCTCAAACATGTTTCTTTGTTCATAACAGGCAGCTGTTAATTAATTTCACAGGCAGCTTATATATTCCTTTCCATTTTTCCAAGACTGCAGTAATATACATTCCACTAGTTTTTCCATCCTAGGATTCATGCCATATCCTAGGATCTATCATACAATCTAGTTTTCCGGCCCTAGGATTCATGCAACACCTAGGAGCTATCATTCCATACATTTCTCATTCCTAGGATTCATGCAATGCCCTAGGTTCTAGTTATGATTCCATACTTTAACAGATTTTTTTAATACTTAAAACCACTCTACCAGGTACAACGGAAGTAATGGGGGCGTGGTCGGGAATCCCGCGCGCCTCCGCGACTCTCAAGACGGCAACCGAACGAGGTCCTATCACAAGGATCAAACACAAGGAGTGTCTCAAAACAGTGTATAGCTACTGTAGGCGGGTAGAGGAATAAATTCTGAAACGAACGCAACTCGAATCGCGGAAAACGGAGCCCAAACGGGCCCTAACGGGTCGAGAAAGACAATACTGTGCAAAATCAGACGTCTGGAACTCCTTCCAGACGTCTTAAACGGTGGATCAGAGAATTACCTGTTCGGCTTGGTTCCCCGGACGTCCAGAAGTCTGCGGGGACGTCTCTCCTAGATCCCAGACGTCCGATGGTCTCTCCGGACGTCTGGAGGTCACTCCCGCCGTCTGGTACAACTTCCAGACGTCTGATTCGCAAAGGATGACGAATCTGAACACCTGCGCACAGCCAACCCTCCTCCCTCAGTACGGTCAGTCGACAAAAAGAAGGAGAAAGCGGAACTCACCTTTCAGACGTCTGTATGATCTCACAGACGTCGACCTTGTCGTCTGGATATCAGTCCAGACGTCTGATTCTGGAGATTTTTCCGGAATCAGAACCTCGCTCGGCCTCCGCTCGCGACGCCGCCCGCGTCGCACCTCGCGCGTCCGCTGCTCTGCCCGCAGCAGGTCCCTCTCCGCGACGCTCTGCGCCCCCTGCGCCCTCCGCCGGCCGGCCAAGCCGCTCCCGGCAAGCTCGCCCTCACGGCAGAGCCCCGCCCTCGCACGCCGCAGCTCCTCCGCGCCTACTGCGGCCGCCGCTGCCGCTGCGCCCTCGCGTCCGCTCGCTCTCGCGCACAGGCAGGAGAGAAGGAGGAAGATGGTGGAGACGGGAGGGGAGGCGCGCCCCCTCCCCCTTTTAACGCCGCGCGGAGAGGAGGGAGAGACGGTCGCAGTCGCCTGCAGCCGCAGAGAAGATGTGGGATTGCAGGTCTGCGCGCACAGGCGCGCAGACGAATATCCCGTGCGAGCATAACTGTTCGCCAGACGTCTGTAAACTATCCCGGATGTCTGGTCAGACGTCCGGATGTGATCCCAGACGTCTTTACAGACGTCTGGGCCACCTCCCAGACGTCTTAAAAGACGTCTGGGGCACGCGCTCGTTACAGGTTTCCACCTAAAAATTCTTGTGCCCATTATGTGATTGTTCATTTTGTGAGATTGTCAATTTTAATTCCACAATCACTTTATATTACGTCACGCAAATCTCACCTCCTCTAACCAGGAAATTACACTTGTCACACTCAATTGACCACGCATACTCCATCGCAATACCTCTGGGATAATTTTGCCCCAAACAATTGAGTGATTCATCTATCCTTTTGATCTAACAAACTCAGGTTGAATTTTGAATTGTAATGACCCGTTACTTTTTTAGCCATTTAAGACGTTTGGAGTTTCAGTTAGATGTCTATCCAGATGTCTAGACAAGTTCCTGGACATCTGAAGTGAGTTTTTCGTACTGCGCGGTGCACTCTACGCACGGGTGGTGTGCAGAGACCCTCTCTCTCCTTCGCCCGTTACCCAAACCTTAGCACCCCTCTCCTATATAAACCCCCTCCCTTCTCCCCTCTTCTCCTCTTCACATCACTTAGCCACTACCACCTCCACCTTCTCCTGCCAGCCACCTTTCTCTTCGCCTCTACTGCAACTGCGGCAAGGAAGAAGAGCCACCGGCGAGAGGAGAGTGGGGAGGAGCGAGGGCAAGGGAGTATGAGGGAGTGAGAGTGGGGGAGGAGGAATATGACTGCAGGAGCTCGTGGAGCTCAAGGAGGAGCTCGTAGGAGAGGAGAGGATGTCGGTGAGGAGCTACTCAGGCTCTTGCAGCGGTAGGAGCTACCGCCATGGGCAGAGGTGTGAGCGGAGCGAGCTGCGAGGAGGTTATGATACTGGAAGTTTTCCAATTTCAGACGACTGGCGAGACACCCGGACGTCCGGAGCTGAGGAGCACGTGTTCGCCAGGACCTCCTCAACAGTAGAGCACGTATATCGCTAGGTACGTATCTTCCTGCATTGTGCATATCATAGCGAAGGGGATGTTGACTGACCGTTGTGCCTGCGGGCAATCGTACGCAGGTGCAGGCTTTGGGAAGGTGCACGGCACGCTTTCCCACACACTTTTGGATGTCTGATCACATCACCAGACATTCGAAGGTGCTTCCAGACGACCGGAGACCTTGTCTGACGTCTGGGACTATCCCCAGACAGTTGCAGAGGAAGTCTAGACATCTGATCAGCCGCAAGAAACACAAGGTGAGTTTTTGATGTCTTTCAAGATGTCTGAAATTAGTCCCAGACGTTTAATTTTGATCAGTAACCGCGTTTTTGGCCTGTTTAAGGCCTAAACGGAATCGGATTTCCGTGAACAAAGTACCGTTCTTTTCTACTTTAGTTCCTCTACATGTTCATGTTGAGTATCTACTATTTTGAGCTTGTCTGATGTACATTGGTCGCTGGTACAGATTACCAACCAGTGACGTGTTCAGGGTCTGCAGAGAGGACGAGATCTGCGGCATAGGCTCTCATTCCTCCCGTGATACCCAGTAGAGTGGCTCAACTCAGTTAATATTTAAACAAGAATGTGCTTGGTTGAAATATTCGGATTGAACTCTAGGATATGGAATGAACCCTAGGGTAGAAATGAATGAGCCTGTTTGAGCTGTACTGTTTACTAGAATGCATGGTTAAGATAAATTGCTAGCAAATGCGTTCGATATAATTATGAGATGCATGTTAAAATACGAGCTGCCTGTATGTAATTGAGAAATTGCCTGTGAAACCACAAGTTGCATGTTATTGAGAATTGAACTATGAAAACACGAGCTGCTTGTATATGGATGAGGAACAAATTATGAGACATAAGATCTGAACCTGGATAAATGAGATGAATATGAGCATGAACCTTACAGGGAATTAAGAGTAGAACTCCTATGGATGAAAGGAAATACGGAAATGTAGACGGGAAGTGTATTGGCTCTTGTGTACGCGGTACCAAGGAGAGCAACTATCCCTTTTTAGTATAGAGTGGAGCTAGCATCCCTTGGGTTGAGACCTGGGGTTAAGATTGGCCACTCTACACCGACTCCTGTCGGCCCTTGCGTACGTGGTTTCGAGGCAAGCTAGTAGAGTAGGGAGGGAGCTAGCCACCCTACACCGACTTTGTTAGGTCCTCTAGGCAAACCAAGGTAGGCAGACAAGGGTGCGTGGACTGTGGTGGTGCAAGACCCCTGTTTGGTTATGAGGGATGAGACCTCTGTTCTGAGAGGGCAAGGCCTTATACTGCTCCGTGCTGTACTTTGGGCGTACCCACTAGCGGAAATGATTGACTGCGTGTCAGTGTAGGGTAGCTACCCATGCACTTATCACGCGTGCCGTAGTCACCGGTACATCTTGACAGTGACCTCGGGGTGGTTGACTGGGTGTAGGACTACCACAGGGGACTCTCCTAGCCAGGAGATCACCACGTGTACCTTCTACTTTACAGAAAAGACTGCAATCAAGATCGTTCCCACGAGGAACATACAAGATCAAGAAATATCTGGATACTTTGAGGAATAGAAGAAACAGAAACACATAAATGAGATAAATAGAAAGGAGAAATAAATATGTTGTTGTTTTTACTGTACTTGTACTTCAATAACACAAACACCACTCTACTCAGTGTTCGCTGACTCTATCTTTTCATAATATTGTTCAGGACCAAGAGTTGAGTAGCCCGAGTTTCCGGTTGCAGAAGGTGTTTAGCCTAGCCGAGCCCAGCCGTAGTCATTCTTTCAGCACTTTTCGTTTCTCTACTGTTGTAGTAAGTAATGGATACATAGTTTACTGTTCCGGTTACTTCTGTTTCCTTTATTTTTTCTGTTGCTGTTGTGGTGACATGTACTGAGACAGTTGTTTTACTTTCTTTACTGCTTCGTACTTTTCTTCCACTTAGTTATGTTGCATGTGTGAATGTGGTTTATTTTCCTGCTTTTGGTTATTTTTTGTTGGACGACTAGGTCTTGGGATTAGTCGAGGCGAGTCGGTCTCGGATCCTATAGGGATCTGGGAACTGGGTCATAACATGTAACGAATGTGTGCCCCAGACGTATTTTAAGACGTCTGGGAGGTGGCTCAGACGTCGTACAAGACGTCTGGGATCACAACCAGACGTCTGATAAGACGTCTGGGATAGTTTCAAGACGTCTGGAAATCCGTTATTTTCGACATACGCAAGTCGCCTGCGCGCTTGAGCGCGCAGACCGCATATTCCCCTTTTTCTCTCTGCGGCTGCAGGCGGCCTGCCACCTCCTCTCTCCTCTCCGCGCGGCGTTAAAAGGGGCGCGCCTCCCCTCCCGTCTCCACCGTCTCCTTCTTCTTCTCCTTCCTGTGCGCGAGAGCGAGCGGACGCGAGGGCGGCAGCGGCGGCCGCAGTGAGTGCGGAGGTGCGGCGTGCGAGGGTGGAGCTCTGCCGTGAGGGCGAGCTCGCCGGAGCGGCTTGGCCGGCTGGCGGAGGGCGCAGGGGGCGCGGAGCGACGCGGAGAGGGACCTGCTGTGGTCTGAGCAGCAGGAGCGCGAGGTGCGACGCGGGCGGCGTCGCGAGCGGAGGCCGAGCAGGGTCCTGATTCTGGAAAAATTTCCAGAATCAGACGTCTGGATTGATAGCCAGACGGCAAGGTCGACATCTGTAAGATCATACAGACGTCTGAAAGGTGAGTTTCCGCCTTCTTCTTCCTTCTTGTTGACTGACCGTACTGAGGGAGGGGGGGTTGGCTGTGCGCAGGTTCGCTGATTCGCCATCCTTCGCGAATCAGACGTCTGGAAGTTGTACCAGACGGCGGGAGTGACCTCCAGACGTCCTGAGGGACCATCGGACGTCTGGGATCTAGGGCAGACGTCCCCGCAGACTTCTGGACGTCTGGGAAACCACGCTGAACAGGTAATTCTCTAATCCACTTTTTAAGACGTCTGGAAGGAGTTCCAGACGTCTGATTTTGCACAGTACCGTCTTTTTCGACCCATTTAGGGCCCGTTCGGGCTCCGTTTTCCGCGATTCGAGTTGCGTTCTTTTCAGAAGTAATTCCTCTACCCGTCTACAGTAGCTATACACTATTTTGAGACACTCCTTGTGTTGATCCTTGTGATAGGATCTCGTTCGGTTGCAGTCTTGAGAGTCGCGGAGGCACGCGGGATTCCCGATCACGCCCCCATTACTCCCGTTGTACCTGGTAGAGTGGTTTTAAGTATTAATAAAAAAAAATTGTTAAAGTATGGAACCATAACTAGAACCTAGGACATTGCATGAATCCTAGGAATGAGAAATATATGGAATGATAGTTCCTAGGTGTTGCATGAATCCTAGGATCGGAAAACTAGGTTGTATGATAGACCCTAGGATATGGCATGAATCCTAGGATGGAAAAACTAGTGGAATATATAATAATGCAGTCCCGGAAAAATGGAAAGGAATATATGAAGCTGCCTGTAAATTGAATTCACAGCTGCCTGTTATGAATAAATAAACATGATTGAGATCATGGATTTTGAGAACGTGAATCTGGAAAGTGAAACATATGATGTTCTGAGATAAAGAGCTGGAACCCTACGGGGAATTAGGAGTGGAACTCCTGGAAAGAAAAAGGAATGGAAACTGAGATGTAGTTTGTACTGTCTCTTGGGTACGCAGTACCAAGGGAAGTACCTGTACCTATTTAGTGCAGAGTGGGGCCAGCCGCCCCAGGGACCCGGGGTTAGGATTGGCCGCTCTGTACCGACTTGTTGGCCCTCGTGTATGTAGTACCGAGGAGAGCTAGTAGTGTTAGGAGAGTACTAGCTACCCCACGGGCCCCGGGGTTCTGCTAGCCTCCTTCACCGACTTGTTAGGCCCACTAGGGCAAACCAGGGTAGTCAGGCGAGGGTGCGCAGACTGTGGAGGGGCAAGGCCCCGATTTGGTTACTGTGGAGGGGTTGGACCCCTGTTACTGAGAGGGCTCTGCCCTGGTTCCGTGCTGTGCTTTGGGCGCACCCGTTAATGGAAACGACTGACCGCGTGCCAGTGCGGGCTAGCTACCTGTGCGTTTATCGCACGTGCCGTAGTCACCGTTACGTCTGTCAGTGACCTTGGGGTGGTTGACTGAGGGTAGGATCACCACGGGGGACTCTCCCGACCAGGAGAGCACCACGTGCTACTTCTACTTTTGGAAAAGACTGCAATCAAGATCGTTCCCACGAGGACATTCGAGATCAAGTAAAGGATCTGAGAAACAAATGAAATAGTGAGAAAAATTGAAAGATGTGAATAAAGGAAGTAATAGAACATAACAGCTACTGTACACTCTACTGTTGCCTTTAGTTAGTTTGCCACTCTACTCAGCGTTTTGCTGACGTGTTACACTCGTTACCTTTTTCAGGACTAGGTGTTGAGCAGCCAGGGTCGGCGGCTGCAGAGGACGCTGGGCCGAGTAGGGTCCAGTAGAGTTACCACAGCCTTTTGTACTCCTTTTGTTTCTGTTCTAGTGAGTAGTTTTTGTTTCCGCTGTACCTTTTTTACCTGCAGTTCTTGTTATATGATAAATGTTGTTTTACTGTTGTGGTGGTACCTACTGTAGTAGTTTCTTTCCTTACTGCTGTACTTTCTTACTGTTAGTTATATTCATGCTGAATGTGGTTTATTTTACTGTCTTTTGGTTACTTCCTCGTTGGACGACTAGGTCTTGGGATTAGTCGAGTCGGTCCGGTTCTCGTGTCTCGTAGGGACTCGGGAACCGGGTCGTTACATAACATGAATTAATTAGAGTTCATAAAGCTTCTTCAAGCATTCATCGACTCCATTAGGAATCTTTTGAGGTTTTTGAGTGTTAGAGGAATCTTTTGAGCTATTTCTAAAGCTAATTCATTGAGTAATTTGATCTAACGACCTCAGTCTCATTCGCTGCCGTGTTTTGATGTCTTCTTAATCTCCGGTGACTTCAAATCAATTCTTCACATAATTCAATCAATTCTAATTGATTCCTTAATTCTCAAGCATTTGATTTCCATCCTTAACTTTAAGTTTCATTGAATGAATCACCCTGAGCTCCTTCTTCTTCCTTAGCTCCGACAAGGAAGAGTGGCATTATTTCGACATCATTAGAGCTTTGCAATAGATACATAAGCTTTAGCATAATCTTCTGGCTGTAAGATGTTTCATGTTCTCTGTAGACCAACACCACCTAGTGATAGATGCGGTGGACTTTAGAAGCCATCGAAAGTGTTCGATTGTATTCTTTCTTGCTCCCTGTAGTTTTTATAGGTCATGTAGAATCTTTTTGGCTTGTTAGTTGGATCTGACAATCTTTTTACTTGAAAGTCAACTCTTAGCTTGAGTTGAGTCAAACTCTATACACCATTGAAGCTCAAAGCTTCTGAGCTCAGTTTGAAAGGTTGCAGCCCATTCTGGAAGTCTTTAGGAATGATTATGATTCACAATTAGCATTGTTTTAGGTTGACTGAGTTTTGTTATATAGGACTTGTTTTTTGGTATCTTTAGTGCAGAGAAGTTGTTTTCCAGGTTAGTATTTAGCCTAAGAACTATCTTTCGAATGTTGAGTGTAGTTCAGGATCTTTGAGAGGCATTTGGAATCGATATGACGACACAAAAGTAGAGTTCATTCTAAATTGAAGTACTTCTAAGCTCCTCTATGCTACTCACCTCTGAGTTGTCCCTCAAGTCATATTTGAGTCCAAATCTCCTCCTTAAGGTTTTGGCAAGTAGTTTAGGATATAGGAAGGCACTGTGAGATTCTTAAGAATGCGAGTGTTTGTTCCATGCCTTAGTCAAGGTTTTGTGGGTCTTCTTTAAGCTTCTACTCAAGCGAAGCTTTAGAATAGCAGCTGAGCAACAACCATTCTAAAATGACGATTGAGTTGCTAAGGGAATCCATGAGGAAGTTTGATCTTGGATTAGCTTCTGAGTTCTCATTGTAGATGAATTGAAGAAGTTTGTGCCCTGTGTGATAAGGAATGAAGCTTCGTGAAATTGTTGCTGAGCCACACGCTAAAGAAAAGTAACTTGTAATAGTCCCACGTTAGCAATGGAACAGTAGTCGAGCACATATATAAGTAATTGTGTCTAAGGGCTTATCTCCCGATCGAGGGTGGGCTCCTCTAAGCATGCATATGATTATTCCCTTGAGCATATATCGAGCATTTTCCATTACCTAGCGAGGGGCGGCATGAGTTCTAATTGAATCACATGATGCTATCTTGGTCGTCGAGCCAAATATTTTAAATATTTTTAGAGTAGAGTACAATGTGTACTTGGCTTTGAAATGAGTTGAACTTGTGCTTAACCATGTATAAAGAACATTCCTTTAAGCATATTCTCAATGCTTATGATCTTTGTTGCTTTAATCATCATTAACAAGATAATTGCCTTATTTTTACCTTCATCTTCTTGCAATTAACTTGATGTACTAAATGATTAAATAAGCTATTCGTAAGTTATTCATTAAGTAACTTATTAATTAACACAAGTTATAATTGAGTAAGTCATCTAAGTAAGTTATATAAGCCTAATGCAATTAACTTAATATAAGCTAAGCAATAAGTCTTAATGTAATTATATCTAATTATTATGTATATATCTAACTTAAGTTAAGTCGAATCTAATTTAGCCTAAGTTAAATAAATCTTATGTATATTTAAGTTAAGTAAGGCTATTCTAATTATTTATAAGTTATACTTATAAGTTAAGTTAAGTATTTAATTTAGGTAATTAAAAGTTCTAGTAGTAATTTAAGCTATTAAATAAGCTTTATGTAGGTAAGTAGTCTAAAGTATTAAGTAAATTATTCTACATATGTTCTATTTATTAATTTGAGCTAAATAAAAGCTTATGTATATATTATAAACTTTTAAGTTAAACTCATTTATTAATATTGAATCTATAGTAATATTAAGTATAATTACTATGTTTAATATAATCAAAATAATTTAAGATAATAATTGATAAATTAAATTATAATAAGCCTTTCAACGAATGACTTATACTCATCCAATTTTATAACATGTGATCCTATATTAAGTAGGTCTTCATTTAGAAATTATTGCTTCCGTAGAAATTTTAGAATTTAGCTATAAATTTTTATAAAAGTTGGTGGAAACAAATTGGTCGAACTTGTAATCTAATTAGATTCTACAATAGGTTAAAACCTTTGCAATCCTGTCAAAAGAGATGGACTTTAAAGGGAAAATTGTTATTATTTTTTTACCTATAAGTTTAGATTCCGTACAATGGACTAAAAAAAATTATTACAAGAAATTACAAAAACAAGAAATATAATAACAACATCTTTGTTTACACAACAGCCAACAAACAATGTTGAAATTCCTGAATATGATGACGAAGAAAATTACAATGGAAGTGTAATAACCTAAAAGGAAATGATATAATGAGAAATTAGAATACTACAAAAACTATAGAGAAATATATATAAAAGGCATACCTAAATATAAGAATCAAAAGGAAGGAATCCAATTAAACGTTATTACTAACCTGCATTATTGAAAGGAAATAAACACGTGCATGAAAAAGCCAAGGAGGACAACAAGCCTAATTAGGAAATTATTGAATGTATGCTCAAAAAAGAACTTATAGGTTAAGTAGAAGGTTGACACTCCATTGCATTGGAGATGGTTGTTTAGTTCTTTGAAGAGGTTTAGTGCTACCATGTTTGCTCAGGACCGGAAATTGTATACTAGTAGCTAATGCAAATAGCCTTACTTCGAAGACTAAAGTCTAGAAAGGATGATAAAGATTTTCTAGCAAAGTCGGTACATAGAAAGAAGAACTTTCTTGATGTCACGATAGATCTAATTTGATGTTTATTTTGGTTAAACATCAAGTACTATATCCATTTGGATGTTTACGAGGTAAGAGTAGTTTCTTTACTTGTAGTAAAATTAGTGGAGGGTAACGAAATTTAATAAAGATTCTATTGCACAATGCACCATTCTTTCCAATAGTGCCACAAAAGTTGTGGAGGTCATTGTTCAGTCTCTCTCTACCCACAGCTCCCAACAAAACCTCAAGTTGATTTTTCATGAAAGGATGTAAGATTTCTCTTGGAAGAGATTCCGAATACGAAAACAACCTTAATCCTTAGTTTGTGCATCTGCAATGACGAAATAAATGGTCAATCGATTTTTCCTCAAACTGACATAATTCACATCTAGAGGGGTTAGAGGGGTGTTAATATCCAATTTCTTTGATTAGAGGATGCTGTCTATTGGCAACTTATCCTTGATTGTTGGCCATGAAAGGGATGAAAACCTCACAGAATGGTAATAGGTCTCTCGCACTCAGCTGTGAGGACCTTACTTCCAATTATAATTAAGCTTCTCAAAGGGTTGCAACCTGCACACAGTTCCAAGAAACTCAAACCATCAGTTCAAGCAGGTCACCAATTTCCAAATAATTATAACAACAACCATTGATTACGAGCTACAACACAACAAACTCAATTGCACTAGCAAATTAAAAGCAGGTGATTTTGCGTGACAGGGCGGCTTTCTAAATTTCCAGGCCTAGTTGCGACCTTTAGTTCCCCCACACAGAAAGAAGTCACAACTATTCTTGATGAGTTTATTTCCGTTAAGAAAGAATGCCAACAAAACCTTGTTATCGTCGTTAGCTAACTGGATAGCTTGATGTTTTTTACTGCGTTATCACGACAATTATTTGCCGTTTCGATCAAGGCTTAGCTTCAATTCATCCAAATATTGTTTGGAGCAAGTAGCAGTGTTAAAATTGCTCATGCCAGCGTGTCTTTTTTCTTCTGGTTAGAGAGTAAAGGATAGGGTATTGTTGTAAGGACGCCAGCAAAAAAATGTAAAAAATAACGTACTTTGCAACGTAAGTAGATGATGGCAACTAAAGAAGTGAATTTAAAAGTATAGAACACATCATGTGTCCCTTAGTCACCTAAAAAAGTAATATAAGTACTGTCATATGGTGATGTCCACCACCACTTGAAAAAAGCCACTATCACTTCTAAATCTAAAATGTATTGGTGTAAAATAAAAAAAACACAAGTGGAAAATCAAAATAAAATACACGAGTGTAATGGTTTTGCACAAGTGAAAAAAAAAAATCACCTTCAAAATCATTTTATACCATTACAAAACTAAAAAAATTACCTTTATAATTGTTTTGCATTGATGCAAAATAACCAAAATCACCTTAAGAATCATTTTACATATCCATGCAAAATCACAAAAATCACCTTCAAATTTATTTTGCATCCAAGTAAAATTACATAAATCACCTTCTTAATCATTTTACACAAAATATACTTCGGAATCATTTATAGCACCGATGTAAAATTACAAAATACTCTTCATAACCAATTTCCATCGATGCAAGACCATTTTACTCCTTTGTACTTTTATGAAAAACCAAAAATCACCTCTGTATCCACTAAGTCAAAAAAGTGGCAATAGCTTTTCTAAGTGAGGTGGATTCCATCACATAATAGAACTTATATTATTTTTAAAATTTTTTTATATTAAATACCAACGATATGATAGGGATCGTGCGTATAACATCCATGTGTTACAAAACACATCGCCTTTTACTTTTTTTTTTTTTTTACACATTTTAGCTTGCTGTAATAAAGGGGGGTTTTCCCCTGTTCTCGTCAATTTGGCCAAAGCTAATTTCCCTTCTCCTGGAATCGAAGTGAGCAACTGCCGGAAGAAGTCACCAGACCTTACGAGAGTTTGATTACCATATTCTTCTAGGAAGAGGCAGGTGAGGTGTCCGAAGTGCCTAGTAAGCACTTACAGGTAAAACACAGTGATATTCGAAGATTTTCTATATTCAGATAAGGGTGATCCAATATGGTTCTGGTTGGCTTATCTCAGCCCCTCAGGAAGGTCAAGGCCCCGATCAAAAAGGGAATTTGATCATTAGCGCTCTTTAATTTACATGCCCTACAATTTTGCAGCCTCTTCTACTGGTTGTCGGGGAAAATCTCAATATATAAACCAGTAGTATAAGGTTTGCTTCTCCAAACTTCTGTCCTTCAAAAATTATATATCTTACTTTGTTTTTGTTCACGAGTTTGCTAACACCATGGCTAATTAATTAAGGCCTTTATGAGCTCTCCTGCTCGTTCACAGGGGGGATCATGGGAAACATTTCCCTTCCCTTACTGTTGGCAGGGCTGCTACGTCAACCTCTGATATACTCTTGTTGCTTTTTGGGTTTAGGATAGGATATACTTGATACTTTGTAATCCCCTTTTGATTGTGCCTGGGTTAGGTTTATGTCCCCCGTCATTTTGTTCAACGAATCAATCCTTTGTTTGCTTATTTTTTTGAAAGCCAATAATAAAGAAAGTCTTCTCAGCCTGCTCCTTCTGTTGCTCCACATGATAAGGCTCCACTTGGAAGAACAGATTGTATGCGCACTCGTACTATGGATGGAATACCTAGAAAGAAGGCATTCAGCTCTAGGCCTCATCCTCTACCAACAATAGTACTTCAGTCTACAAAAATCCTTTTTGAAAAATTTAATGCCCTCATTAAAAATGACACTTGGACTCTTGTTCCTCATCCGAGAAACATGAATTTTATCCGCAATAAATGGGTATATCGGATTTTTTTTTAAAAAGAAACTAATGGTTCAACATATCGATTTAAAGCTTGGTTAGTTGCAAAAGGTTTTCACCAGAAGCTTGGTCATGATTACTTAGAAATGTTTAGTCCTGTTATAAAGGAAACTACTGTCCACTTTCTTTTTACTTTGGTTGTTCACATATATGGTCAGTATTTGAAGCAATTAGATGTTGTTTTCGTGGAATAGCCCAAGGGTTTTGTTCGCAAGCACCTCATGCTTAGTTTAGTTGCCTCAGTACTTATCTTCTCAGCAAAGGATTTGTTGGCTCCAAGACTGATACTTCTCTTTTCCTTCTCCAACACCATACAATTAAAATGTTCCTTCCAATCTATGTGGATGATATTTTGAGAATTCCCTCTAATCAGTCATATATGGATACATTATCACAGCAGCTCTCCACTGAATTTCTTATTAGGGCTGGATCTTAGATATCCTTCTTTCTTCATTGGAATTGACTTCCAACAAACCAAAATTAGTTGGGTTGGCCCTCTCACAACAATGATATATAGCATAATTGTTGATTATGTTCCATTTTGATGGCTTGAAGGTTGTAAAGACTCCAATGTCCCATCTTGAAACTGATTAGATAGCTAAGAATGTTGGGGATCCATTGGATGCGGCAACAACTGTAACTATTTTGTCAAATCATTGGGAGCCTCCAGCACTTAAATTTTACAAGACCAAACATTGCCTTTGCGGTGAATAAACCTTCCCAAATGATGCACAAGCGCACACTTAAGCACTTTGAGAGTCTTAAGCAAGTGTTGCTGATACTCAAAGGGTACTTTATCTCATGCTCTTCATTTCCATCACTCAACTAAACCAGAGCTTCATGTGTATACTGATGCTGATTGGGCCTCCTCGATAGATGATCGTCGCTCCACATTGGGCTATGCTATTTTTCTAGGCAATTCTCTTATCCCTTGGGCATCAAAGAAACAACATACTGTTGCATGATCATCTATAGATCAGCATAGTAGTGATCCATAGTTAATGCAGCAACTGAGGTTACTTGGCTGTAGTCTTTAACAAAGGAACTCGGTCTTGGCTTCTCTGCACCCCTAATTCTTTGGTGACAACATTGGCACCACATACTTAACCTCAAATCTTATTTTTCATGCTAGAACGAAGCACATTGAGATTGATAAAGTCGCTTCAGAGGTGCTTGTTTGTTTCACAATGGTGTACTCACCAAGCCTCTATCTACTTAGGTGGTGTTTGGTAAGAGAAATAGGCTTGTGGAATAAGTAGAGGAACAAGGAAAGAATGGAATAAAATGTTGGAATAAGTGGGTTATGATGTTTGGGAGTTTAGACAGGTTAAACTTATTCCACAGAGGAAGTGGAAAAAGTTTGTATTGGGTTAAGTTCTCTTAATTCGACACAAATAAAAGATGGGTTAAATGGTAAACAAATGTAGGTTAAGTCACTTAACTTACTTACCAAACAGGACCTGAGTGACTTCGATTATCGTGTAACAAACTTCAGTTCTATTGAGACCTTCGTCCGAGCGGGGGGGGGTAGTAAATATATGTTGAATACAGGGCCCTACACACTCGAAAGGCACTCTTGAGCTATGATTAATTGACCCTATCATTTTTCAGCTCCACTTGTAAATATAAATGGTGATATATGGTAGGCATTCTCATTGCTGGAACATCGTGGTACCTTTTCCTTAAAACAATCATTGGTCAAATATATTCGTTATGCCTTTGCGATATATGTAGCAGGATCGAATATTCTCTCCTATATATCCTCTTTAATCTTGCCTGATCAAGAATATTGGTGGTCCTCACACCACTTTGGAAAACACCGCACTTTGCCTTACTGGCACCATTGGCGTGACACAGCTTTTTGCATTTAATTGATCCTGTATCGATTATTTTATCGTACCCATGCATATGCTAAACCACTGCCTTTGAACGTGAAACTGCGTGGCTCCACCACTGACCTGCCTCCTACGCCAGGGGGAAAATCACTGCTGAACCATCTCTTGTTTAAAGTACAAGAAATATATCCCGTGGAACATAGCATATCTAATAGAGTAGACCCCTCCTTACAACCGTGGATCGAGCGTTCATGTATTATTCTACTAATTAGCAACAGTTCGATCCACCGGGATGCTCAAATGCTTAATTTAAACAGACCACTTTTAAAAGCTACCCGTTTTCTGTCAAAAAGGTTTGGATTAACTTTACGTATACATGTCTAGCTGTAGGAATAAATTAAAGCAATTGGAATAATCTTCGAATAGCTGGAACAACCTGATCGATAATTATTAATCCGATCAGGAAAACTATCCATATATCCGCTGAAGTGATGCGGATAGGGTACTGTCTGCGTCGGTTCATTTATTTTTATTTTATATTGTGTGTGTGTGTTTTTTTTTTACTACAGTATTTTCTCTCCGTCATTATCTATCTTTCTCATCTTTTTTCTTTTCCTTATTTATTTTTTTTAATTATTATTTAATGCATACATCCATTTCAAATTTTATCTCTATCATTAATCTTTTTATGTTATATTTTTTTATTAAAGATCAATATTAAATACACTTTTACAAAAGTATAAAATATACAAAATTAGGCAATATAAATAGAATTTAAGATAGTGATTGGTAATTAAAATACATCAGACAATGTATTTTGTAACACATGTAAGTTATGTTTTGATTTGCGATCAGTATTTTTTTTTCTACCTGTCGAAAACAAAAATACACTGGACAATGTATTTTACAACATACCGTATGTTAATTTCCCTCAATCAAAAATCAAGATACACAAATTAAAAATCATATTAAATTTTTATATAACTAATTTTTACACTTTCATAACGACAGAGGTTTACACTCCATGGTAGTATATTTTGATTATCAAATGACGAAGATATGTGTTTTAGCCTGAACTGTACACCACGTGTAAGACTATAGAGCTCACGACGTGTTGTTCCAAAGCCACCGATCTGCCCCTGTCCTTTAAGAGGTAATTTTTCTGTCCTTTGAAATTAAGTAATCACCTCTTCCTGTAAAAGGTACTTTGCATATGTTTGGTGAGGAAAGCGAGATGGTGAGTGGTGACATAAACCCATGAATTGCGCACGCACACAGAATGTAGTTAATTTGGAAGTGGGCTGATTCCATCGATCTGTTGTTAAAGCTTGACTCTGGTGACGTGAGATCTGCCTTTTGGCCAAGAAGACCTCATGGGCGGATCTTCCCGACCACATGCGGGGCATGGTGTTTCCTTGCAACATCGATCCTTGGTGCAACCCACGTGGCCGTATCTCGTCAACTACAGTGGGCGCATCATGCATGTGATCCATCTCACACGTCTCCAACATACATACATATATATGTATACGTACAGGAACTAACTTTCTGAAATTAAGGAAGACCACATGCGGCAAGTTGATATCTATTAATGCAAATGACCGTACAACATCTAATGCTTCTGACGTTGGACAGAAAGATCTTATCGGCGGGGGTTCCGTGTGGCTTCAAGAATATGTTTATGTATCAAATTAATTAGTCACATCGAGGCATGCATGAACGGCCCGAGGATGTGATGAGTTTTCACCTGCTTGACGTGGGATCCCAACTTCAACTTTGTGCTCCACTTTGGTCCACTGGTACTTCAAATCTATCAGCCACAACCGTCCAATCACATGAAACAACCTACTTTACACATGTCTTCCTGATATTTGCTGCATCCAGAAGCTTCTCTATTAATACAATTCAGGTGTTTGGAGCCATTGTATCTCTGGTGCTTATCTTAGATGGTGCCGTAGAGATCTAACTCGTATTGAGTTGGCTGATATCTTTGGTAATTGAGGGTATCTGCTCGTGAGGTATGGATGTTCCTTGAGCGTTGTTTTGCCATCGACTTGCGATCTCGCATATTCCAAAATAGATATCAACTTTATACTCTGGAAAAGGTTGAACAATCTATGTCAGACTATATTAATAAAGCTAAAGAACTCGCTACAAATCTCATGATCTGTGGTAAATCTATTCCTGAAGATGACCTGATTTTGGCCATATTGAGTGGTCTTGGACCCGGATATGAGGCCGTTGTTACTGTCATCTCTAGTTAGACAGGATTAATCAACTATGATGAGGTGATTGGGTTATTATTAAGCCACGAGCAACGAGTACAACAATTTTAGAGTCATGGTGCTGATATCAATAATGTAACTTTTAGTTCAAATCCCACCACAAAAGGTGGTCATTACAGTCATCCCCTGCACAAGGTGGTTCTTCCTCTGTTCCTGTCGAAGCACCTATTGCTCGAGGATTTTCCAATCCAATAACACTTCTCAGGTACTATTTGGAGGTCATGGCCGTGGTTTTCCATATTCATATGTCAGTCCTTGTCAGATATGTGGACGAGACCATATAGACACTCATTGTTACTATCGTTACGAAGAATTTGAGGCTCCTCAAGCCAAATCTATTGCGCACGAACAATCTTGGCACGTTGATTCCGGGGCGACCCATCATTTAACTAATTCCTTGGCCAATCTCGATCTTGCCAACGACTATTCCGACCGTGATAAATTTAACTCTGCCAGTGGTCAAGCATTGATCATATTGGTACAAAATTTATTTCTCGTTCTCTTAAACCTCTTTCGACGAAACAAGTTCTTTACGTACCAGATGTCTCTAAAAAGTTAATGTTTGTATATAAGTTCACTAATGACAATCAATATTACTTCAGGATATATCCACAGTATCTCGTAGTCAAGGATTTGAAAACAAGGATGGTCGAGCTGTACGCGACTTATATCAACTGTTGCTTCCATCAACTACACTACCAGCAACACCCTCTGCATTTGAGTCATCTCCAGTAATCTTTCTGTCTGAACGAGCTCCTCCTTCAGTCTGACATTCACGACTTGGTCATGACCACAATAATCTAATAAAGCACGTCATCCATTAGTTTAATCTACCTACCAGCTCTCCTAAAGAATTTGGTGTCTGTGGAGAAAGCCAAACAACAGCAGTTTCATCTACCGTGTACTGACACAGTGAGCTCCCACCCCTTTGCTCTAATATACTATGATATATGGACATCACTCGTACTTTCAATTCAAGGACACAAATATTGTGTTACCTTCACAGATTGTTTTAGTAAATATGTTTGGGTGTATACCCTTTCCACAATAGATCAAGTATTTTCAGTTTCTCTCTGATTCATTTTCATGTGAGATGTCGGTTTCATACTACAATACGAGCTTTTCATTCAAATGGGTGCAACGAATACAATTTAATTTGAAAATGGAGTTAGCAACATGGTATTCTTACCCATATCTCGACTCCAAACATTCCCGAACAAAATGGAACAGCAGAATGCAAACATTGACATTTAACCGAAATGGTTCTTGCTCTCCCGAGTCATGCTAATGTTCTCTTGAGGTATTGGACTCTTGCATTCCATACAGCTACATTCATCATTAACTACCTCCCTTCTCACAGCACCAATCATAACTCACCACACCAACTATTGCTGAAACTAATCCTGATTATAATTTCCTCCGGACCTTTGGATATGCATGTTATCCATTTCTTCGCTCATATAATCGCCATAAACTACAACCTCGATCCTCTCTTCATATTTTCCTTGGGTACGCACCACATTACAAAGCATATCACTGTCTTAACCCTCTTACCCACAAAATAATCATCCCATGCCATGTCACCTTCAATGAATCCCATTTTCCATTTAAAACAAATCCCATATACATCCCAAACCAACCAACTATTCCCCGCCTGCTACTACCCTTATCCCCATGCCACGAAATATTTTTCCAAAACACACTACACTAAATAATTCCATTCAACCTAGCATCTCTCAACCATCTTCCACCCCACCAGAATCTAATTCCAACATACCCTCTCCCATTCCACTACCACTGACCACTTCGATCCAATCAATCCTAAAATCAGTCGGTCCTCTCAACCACAACCTCCAACACAATCACCTGTGGCTCCAATACCTCAGGGAACAGATGTTATGGAAACGTATTCTATGTTGAAATAAACACATATAAGAAATAAATAAATAAAAATATATGAATTCCCAATATTTTTGCATATATCAAAGACATTAAATCAAGCAAGTAAAATATGCTTTGACAAGATCCAGAATAAATAAAGAACAAATAACATGCAATAGCACAAATAAACAAAACAAGGAGTTAAAGTTGACGTAGATTGAAGTGCCCATTAAGGACCTTCCTTAGATAAGGTATCGCTCCGCACAATACCGATACGTTGGGGTCTGATGAATGCCTCCCATGATACAACAATCATTCTCCAAGATTCGACACACTCAAATCTTGGACGTTCCCGAAAATCACCTCAGGAAAACGAAGTCGAGGCAATTTGATTTCCAACCAAATTCCCGATTGATCTACCAATTTAATGGTTTGATCAATAAAAAACTTCTCGTGGATCTCTCAATCTTCTTGTGCAAGATCGGCAAAAGTGATTGAAGATTTTTCTACGAATCTCATCTCGAACGAACGCACCAAGAAAGAGGGACTAGAACGAAAGAGAAGGGGAGAGAGTAGAGAGAGCTTTTCTGCTTTTATTGTGTGCCAAATGAGAACCTCCTCGTGGCCCTTATATAGAGCCCATGACTCGACGTTTATGGAAATTCCAATTTTATAGAAATACTGCAATTGATTGACCAATTAAGTCTCATTAATTAAAATAAATTGGTTAGTCAAAGTTGACTTTTTGGTCGACCAAACTAATTGATCGACCAAACATAACTCATTGATCGATCAAAATAATTGATCGACTAATCCAGGTCAAAATTGTGAGATTAAAGATCCGTAGCAAAAGAGTCAAAGTTTCAAGTTCCAAATTGATTCTCACCCAAGCCCTAACCTAAGCTGGAGCCGGGTCGAGACCGGGCGAGGCGTTCGTACGTGTCTACGTGGTCCTCAACCCCGCCTCACACTCTTTGCTACATAAGTCATGTGAGGCAGAAGCCTTTTACACCCTCCAAGTGGTTTACCCACTTCCAGTATGGGACTAAAAACCTCTCCCAAAATCTCACTGATTTCAACATGAATTCTAACGTCACCATATAACAATTGCATCCTAACTGGTGTAATTAGACTCTCAAATCTAACATTCCCTCATAAATTCATTGTTGAACTTTAATGATAAATTCATCAGCTACCACACTCTGCTTTAAGAAAAGGTACCTTCCAGTTTGAACCCTTACCTAAGTCATTCACCTTCACCACCATCGGAATAAAGTGAAACTAATCTTGAACTCTAGACCTTTGATGTGGGTTGTATAGTGGTAACAACAGAATGAAGTTCTTGATAATAATTTCAGGGTTGGGGCTCTTAAGAGTCATGCACCCTATCCTATTTTATGAGTGTAATCAGGAAAGATCCCATTCCCTTACCTACGACCCATAATAACACTCACATAGGTGGCGTTCTCCAAGGATGCACTGTTCACATCCTGTCATAAAGGCTTGAACCCATTCAGAGCCTTATTCCAAGTTAAGGCACTTAGGCTTCTCTAAGCAAATTCAGAGCCATAGGTGGCGTTCTCTAAGCAAATTTACAACTTAAGGCACTTAGGCTTCCAGGGATTGGACTCAGATGCAAAAGCATCCAATAATGAGTGCTAATCAGTTTACCATACAACTTGTTACCATATTGAACCTACTTTGTGAGATCTCTACTTAGTTAGGTTGTGTTACAACCCGGTTCCCAAATCCTTAAAGGACCCGAGACTAGCTCAACTCGACTAATCCCAAGACCCAGTCGTCCAACAAGAAATAACCAAAAAGCAGGAAAATAAACCACATTCACTATGCAATGTAACTAACAGTAAAAGCGTACAAGCAGTATAAGAAGTAAAAGCTGTCAGTCAGTACATACTATCACAACAACAGGAAAATAGAACAGAAGTAACAGTAACAGTAAACATAGTCTGAAACTCACTAGCAGAAAGAGAGTACAACAGTAAGAAGACTACTGCTGGGCTCGACTCGGCCAGCACCCTCTCTAGTCGGTAACTCGGGCTGCTCAACTCCTGGACTTATAAAGGGTTATGAGAAAATAGAGTCAGCGAACACTGAGTAGAATGGTAACCAGACTATCTAAAGTAGTAAAAGCTAGCAGGTAAATTTATATTTTCCAATTATTTTATTTTACAAGTAATTCCTTTTCACCCTATTGGTTTACTTTCAGATTTATTTCTTCATCTCGCATGCTCCTCGTGGGAACGATCATGATTGCAGTCTTTTCCGAAGAGTAGAAGGCGCACGTGGTGCTCTCTTGGCCGGGAGAGTCCCCCGTGTTAGTCCTACACTCAGTCAACCACCCTGAGGTCACAGACAGACGTAGTGGCGACTACAGCACGCGTGATAAGTGCACGGGTAGCTACCCCACACTGGCACACGATCAGTCGTTTCTGCTAGCGAGTACGCCTAAAGTACAGCACGGAACAGTATAGGGCCTAACCCTCTCAGAAACAGGGTTCTAGCCCCTCAGAACCAAATAGGAGTCTCACCCATACACAGTCTGCGCACCTTGTCTAACTACCCCAGTTTACCCAGTGGGGCTAACAAATAGGTGTAGGGTGGCTAGCTGAACCCCGGGTCCCGTGGAGTGGCTAGCTCCCTCCCTACACTAGTAGCTCTCCCCATTACCGTGTACGCGAGGGCCAATAGAAGTCGGAGTAGAGTGGCCAATCCTAACCCTGGGTCCCAACCCAAGGGCGGCTAGTGATGAGAGCCTCATCATGAGCCATAACAAACTCATTTTTGACCTAATAAAGAGAATAAAAGCTCCTGCATAACTTATAAGAAGGCTTAATTGAAGGAATAAGTGTTCTGAGAAGAAAATATGAAATAAAGGGTAAAACTGTAATTTTACCATTGCAGTACATAAACAGGATTTCTTAGAGACAAAACATAGGTCAAATGGTCTGAATAAGATAAAAAGTGGGTTAGTTTAATCAGAAATGGGTTTATGTGCAAACCAAGAATTAAATGACATCTAGTAACCCTAAAACAGACCCACTTAATTCAACAAGGTTTCGGTCAGGATAAAAATCAAGTAAATCCTCTAAAATTCATGGAAAAATATCCCCTAGGGTTTAGAACATTCAATTTGGCATTTAAAACCTAGTTTGACCTATATTAGGGTCCTAGCTCATCAATTGACCTAATTTGGATTTTTACGCAAAATATCAAGTCAAACGTGGTCAAACCTAAAATCCAACTTCACCATTGGATTCCTTAGGTCCAAATTATGTTTGTACCAAAATTTGGACCTAAGGGGAGGTCATCTTGACCTACTTTGCAAATTAGTACACCTAATTACATTTTTGGTCCCTATCTTTTGAAAGCCATTGCATAAACCCCCCTAACTTCCTCGCCACTCTTACACGTAGGTCCCTCTGCCATTATTGGGGAGAAATCCTACTCTGGCAAGGAATAGAGAGGGATACTCTCTGATTCCTCAAAAATCTTCCAGATTTGGAAGGGAGATTCTCTAAGGAATTCCCTTCCATCTGAACTCAATCCTGATCCCTGATTTGCACCCAATCTCTTATGCGAATGCACGAGAGATTTGGGCCTCTTAACTGATTCCATCTCCGTCGAGTATTCCCGCGCTTGGAAGCTTGGCTTCCAAGCACAGGAGTCCCTACTTATGCCTATAAATTAACCCCCAACTCCGGCCGCACCTTCGGAGCTCGACTTGGCTGGAATTCTACCTCAATTTCCTCTTCTTCTCCTCCGGCCAAGGGATCCAGCGAGCTCCGACTAGCCCCCATCCTCTTCCTCGTCGCTCTGCCTCAATACCAGTGGCAGAGCTGTCCTCCTCATCCTCCTTCGTGTCGCGCAGCACCCGCACGCGCTTCCCAAGCTCCATCGTCGCCGCCATCTTCCTCCACTGGATGCCTTCTTCTCCGATGACAGCAGGTACTACCAGCCGCCCTCTCGCCCCCTTCGTCCACTTAGTTAGGTTAGAACTGTTCGTCTCTATCCCCTCTTTCATTTCCCTCATCCTATTTCACCAAACACTCCTCGACCGCTGCTGTCCACCACCATCTTCTTCATATCCGGCCACCCTCCGGTGAGACGCTCCCGTCACTCCGCAGCCCTACACGTCTCGCCAACCACCGCATAACCTCCGCCACATGCCATTGAACATCCCCCACTCATCCACAG
The DNA here is from genome assembly GCA_037157565.1 of Thalassia testudinum. Taxonomy (NCBI): domain Eukaryota; kingdom Viridiplantae; phylum Streptophyta; class Magnoliopsida; order Alismatales; family Hydrocharitaceae; genus Thalassia; species Thalassia testudinum. Next base: position 84,234,611 of record JAZHRO010000077.1, read on the forward strand.
ACCCTTTAAACCACCACAACTACCCCCTGACCAAACCCTTCCATCCGGCCACAGAGCGACCTAGGCACGCATGCGTAGGCCACCCCGCGGCCTACCACCTACTGCCTCACCTTCGCCGTGACACAACGAAGGTGCTCCTGTGGTCTGATTGAGCCGCAAGGCCCTTTTTGTGTCAGGCAGGGTTCGAGCTCCAGTTGCCATTAGCGGTGACTCGAGGAGGTTGCACGCTCGTTCTAGGCTGCAGTGCTCCAGGATTCTAGGTCCAGCAAACTCGGGGAGGTCTTGTGCATCCATCTGTTCCAGCAAGTGGTGCTGCGAGGCCTGCAGTGCTACAATTGGAGAACGATCTCCTGCGAGCGCGCGAGAAAAAACGATGGAACAATAGTCCCACCTCGGTAAGCAGTAACCTCGTCGAGTAGTTTAAATTGATTTTATGCTATCGGCTGGTTGCCTCCGAGAACACATGGGGTGAGGTCCCTCACCTAAACACAGTGCCTCTGAGCACTCCTGAGCACTCCTCGCGCACCACACCCACGCCAGTGCGCCTGGACCCAGGCGCACGACCCGACTCGATAACCCGGCTCTAGGAGAGCATTCTGATGAGTGATATACAGAGAGAGAGAGACGCAGGTGTGGGTAGAGGGGTAGGTTTTGCTCTCTTTGGTTGTGTAGGGAAGGAACTAAAGAAGGAAGCAGGGACTTAGCCACTGCAAGCGAAAGAGAAGCAGAAGAAGGAAGGAAGCTTCGCAGAGGAAAAAGGAAAAAGAAAGGCAAGGCAGAGGGAAGGGGCGAAGCTAAAGAGAAGAGGAACTGAAGAAGAAAGAAGAAATAAAGAAAGGGAAAGACAAACAGAAGAAGAAGAAGAGAAAGCAGAGCCAAGGAAGAAGACCCGCAGAGAAAAGGAGAAAGAAACTGCAGAAGAGAGGCAAGGCAGAAGACAGGAAAATAAGAAGAAAGAAGCAAGGCAAGAGAACTGCAAAGAAGAAACAAGGAAGAAGAAGCACAAAGAAGAAAGGAAGAAAATCAGAAGAAGAAGAAGAAGAAGAAGAACAAGATAGGAGAAAACATCTTTTTAAGACGTCTGATCCCATGATCAGACGTCCAAATTCCTTATTTTTGCCACAATTAACTTTCAAACTCATGCATATATATTTTGAATTAAGTTTTGAGTAATTAAGTGTTCAATTACATTCTTGAGATTAGTAATAAATTCTAATTGCTCCCTGTGTTCGACCTCAGATACTTAGGTTTTCGAGTAATAAATTTTTATTTGTTGACACCGCTTGATCACCTATACTACGATGTAACTAATTGTTAAAACATGATCAAGCCGCATTAACATTTTGGTGCCGTTGCTGGGGAGCAACGTGCAATTTATCACTAGTCTCTGCATTCTCTTTGATCATATTGAACACTAACTTGCCCTACGTTGCTTTGTTGTGATCTTGCAGGTATTTCACGAGAAGATCCCTTCCGCAAGTCAACCACTCCAGGGCAGGTAATTTCTTTTCTTCCTTAAACCATCCCCTAATCCTGGAAAGACAAAAGGAAGAAATTAATTTAGGAATCAATTTCCTTCTTTCTATAGTAATCACCATCTTTAAGGCAAACGTTTCCTGATTTTGCGAAAATTTTTCAAATCTTCTTGAAGCGGAGCGATTTTTTTAGATCCTATCCCACAAAATTCATGTGCCTAATAGAAATCACGCTTAATTTCTGCGGACAACACACTTGTTTTTAAGTCAAAAGAGAACCTTTTCAAGAAGAAAAAGAGGATTGGAAATAGAACCAAATTAGGGTTTCTACAGTAGGGCCTTGGAGTGCTAGACACACATGGCTGTATAAAAGGAAATGAACCCTCCCACATCAGTGTGCGACCCAAGCCATTGATTGAAGAAATCTAAATAAGACAAACCCTAAGAAAAATTGAGTTCTAAAATCACTTGAATTTTAAAATCTTGGACCTAATAAACTGGGAGTCAAATTAGGGTGATCTTTAGGTCCCAAGCCTAGAATCATTCTACCATCTTTAGGATAGGTCAGGTGAAGTTGACCCCTTGGGTCAACCAACCTCTAAATCAGGTCACAACATCAAAACATCTAAAGTTCAAGTAAGAACCCTAAGGCACCTTTGAAATAAAAGTGGTAGACTTAAGAGGTCAAAGTCCCCATTCTGGTCTACCTGGAATCTCAGTGATAAGAGAGGTCAGGTGGGGGAAATCCTGTAATCCGTGAGGATGCTCTACCGTGTAGGGGTCTTTGCAGGATTCTCTCTCTCTGGTTGCCCAGGTAATTATCGGGTGGACGACCTTCTGATCCAGGGATATCATCTGCCCCGAACCTCCATAGTCATCCAAACGTATTTAGGTGTCTTGATTGGGTCAAAAACATCTCCAGTCCCTCATCTTTTCTCTTTAAAGCACACACATTTTCAGTGAGACTCGTTATTCAGATCTAATCGCTTCATAACTTGATTCTACACCTTGATTCAAACTCTGATTCTACATCTTGATTCCACCACCTGATCCAAATATGCAGCCAAACCACTTAGGACTACTATTCAAGAAACCTGAATATCGAAGATCCATGAGAGATAGGATGATTGAGGATGCCTTGAACTTCTATGAAAAAGAAGACAAAACCTCAACAACAGTAGAAAACATTCAGGTTGATGTCCCAACAACCACAACCTTTATCATAACTTGTGCCCAAGTACTATTGGCAGAAGCCACAAAAATGATCAACCCGTGACTTGCTCATCACAGGGTACATTGAGATAGAAAAACTGCACAATCTTGAATACCTTCAATGTGTGACAAATCCTCGACTTTGGAAGCAACACCAAGATGACCTTGAAAAATGGGAAGAGATAATGAGATTAGTAAAACAAATTATCGACCAAAAGTACACGTATATACCACAAACAGAGGATGAACCATCTTGGGACAACATTGAGGATCAATCTGATCTCGGGTTTGAGGCACAAAATGGGTGTGGATTCCCAACCCAGATGGAATACAATGTGCTTGATATTGAAGAAAGTTGGGAAACTTCAAATGTAGGAAAGCATAATATTGAACCCACTTTAGACCATCATTCACCAGGCTTAGAATCCCAAAATTCCTGCAATAATGAGAGTAGAACTAAACCTCTCGAGGGTGTAAATTTTATCCCTTATTCTGAAAAGGTGACCCTCGAAGGTTATTCGGACATAGATTCTAGCGATTCAACTCACATCTTAAGCCCAGAATCAAGATCTGAAACCTATTGGGAAGATTTTAAGGCCCCACATGAGGAAGATCAATCTTTCAATGAAGAATATGAGTTTGGGCCTCTATTTATGAATATCCCTTGCCAACATCCTCAAAGGAACTAATCGATTTTTTGGAAGTCATGCCAATTTATGATACAGAAACTGAGGAGTTGGATGAGTGGGGTTTCAATTGGGTCTTCCCTATCAGCTTAAAACCTAAGCCTCTACCAAATAAGGACACTTTTTTAAGCTCAGAATTAACATCTAACCTAGACCCCAGTCAGGCTGTTGAATCTACAACATATGATTTATTCTATGGTAGAACTCATGATCCTGAATCTCATTCAGATTTTGATTTTCACAAACTCTCTGATGATTTCGAATCTGACCATAACATCGGAGAAAATCTGCTTCCTGATTATAACAAGCCAATTCTCTTTGAAGCCACCTCCTCCACATATACAAAACCAATCAAAACCCGTTCTCTACCCCGACCTGCAACCGGACTCAATTTCTTTTCTGATTCGCCTCTCACTGAGCCGTTTGCAGATGATTCAACTCCATATCTATACCTGGTATCGGGTATTGATTAGATTGAAAAACAGGAGCCATCATTCTTTGATCACCCCTGTAGGGTTTCCACACCATACATTGATTATTTTTCGGAACCCTACTATGAACAGGCTGATTCGACTCAGCCTAAACCTGAGTTTTCACTTCCATATCCATCCGAGCCACATTGCATATGGTGGGTTCCGCATCTGTTGATCTACATCTATCAACCCACCAGACTGATTGGGTTTGGGCTACATCATCAGCCCACTGCTCTTAATAAGCACAAGGTTGGACCAACCAGGCTCTTAATCAAGGTGCTTGTTTTACAAAATTTTGCTGATTTGACCACTCCCTCTCCACCCCATTTTCCGCTCAGCTGAAGGCATTGAATTTAGCGCTTAACGGGAGGCAACCCGTCATTCCAAAAACAAAGACCCGTCTGATTATCCGTCTGTACTCCATGTCCATTGCACCTTAAGTTTAGCCTTAGACAGTTGATCCCACCTCTGGTACACATACCAGAGCTTGAAATCGTCCGCATCAATCATTTTCGATCAATCATTTTCGACTCGTTCACCCACCCGATGTATCTCGTTCTAAGTCCCTGACCTCAACACTATTTCACACCCTCCGTTTACAATGAGGACATTACAAAACTTAGGAATGGGGGGGTGATAAAGTGCATACATACAGAACCAAGAAAAAGTCAGAAGGATTCTCACAAAAAAAATTCACATATGTTAAAAACACAAAAAAATTGAAAAATTATGAAAAAGAACAAAAAAAATGGAGGGAGGAAATTTTGCGAGCCACATAATCATAAGGAGGAGAAAAAGAGCAAAAATGACAAAACGGAGCATAAAATGAAAAAAGAGAGATAGTCATTAGTAAGAGATTAAGGGATTAACTGAAGTTCTAGACCAGATCAAGAAAAATGAAAGAAAAGTGCTAAGGAGACATAACAAGAGATTAGCGGGAACACTGGTCTTAGGCCTCTTGGGCTAGATTCTTTAGCTTAAAAATTCATGTATCCGCTAAAATCTGGATAATCCTCAAGAGGTTGGGAAAATGTGAAGCTTAAGTATTAGGTCTAAGGCTTAGGAAGTATTCGGCCTTGTTAACTGACCTTTGGTTTGCGGGATTCGGTAACCTAAGCACCCTAATTCACACACAGTCTGGTTCAGTGTGCATAAATATCAAAATTACTCAAAAAGCATTTCAATGTCCTGAAAAAGACACCAATATTATGATCGGCCGATCAACACAAGTTGATTTGGACGAGTTCCCGGCGCGGAGATGTGGGAAATCCCCCTCGAAGATCCGTAATAACATATCATCTCCTCGATGCTTGTCTCTTAGGATATTTAAATACCCTACTGGTGGCATGTAAGCACTCTGCTGGTTCAGATGCCATGGGCGGCATTATCACAAAATGTCAATTGCCAGGGTCTGAATTCGGCCACAGAATGCCATGGGCGAGATTATCTCAAAATCTTGAAAGCCAGGGTTCTAGGGGTTGCCATGGGCGGTGTTATCTCGAAGCATTGATCGCCAGGGACCCTTGAGGATTGATGATGGGGACGAGGAATCCGATACTGATCGTGTTGAGAAGCCAATCTGAAGCTAGAAATAAAAAGAAAAGAGAGAGAAAACTCTCCAAACAAATAAATCTTCTATCTCTCTCTTACAAAAAATGCACTGCAAACTGAACCTAGGCTAAAAAATGTCTCAAGCACGGGTGCTTTAACCGCGGAGTCCAACAAACCCTAGGATAGTTTTTGTGGGCCTTAAAAACCTTCGCGGAAGAGTGAGGCTAAAGTGGGTTAGGTCCGAATTTCGATTGATACTTGAGTACCTCTAGGCCTATTATCGGCATTCTGACCTAACCACAAAAGAAAAAGAAAAGCACTTATCATAACTGATGACAGACACTCAGGGTCTAGAACAGAAGTTAAAACCTTGAAATTTTGCTAAGGGATTAGCAAAAGCTAGGCATGGAAGTATGATGAGAGCCTCATCATGAGCCATAACTAGCTCATTTTTGATCTAACAAAGAGAATAAAAGCTCCTTCATAACTTAGAAGAAGGCTTAATTGAAGGAATAAGTGTTCTAAGAAGAAAACATGAAATAAAGGGTAAAACTGTAATTTTACCATTGCAGTACATAAACGGGATTTCTCAGAGACAAAACATAGGTCAAATGGTCTGAATAAGATAAAAAGTAGGTTAGTTCAATCAGAAATGGGTTTATATGCAAACCATGAATTAAATGACATCTAGTAACCCTAAAACAGACCCACTTAATTCAACAAGGTTCCGATTAGGATAAAAATCAAGTAAATCCTCTAAAATTCATGGAAAAATATCCCCTAGGGTTTAGAACATTCAATTTGGCCTTTAAAACCTAGTTTGACCTAGATTAGGGTCCTAGCTCATCAATTGACCTAATTTGGGTTTTTACGCAAAATATCAAGTCAAACGTGGTCAAACCTAAAATCCAACTTCACCATTGGATTCTTTAGGTCCAAATTAGGTTTGTACCAAAATTTGGACCTAAGGGGAGGTCATCTTATCCTACTTTGCAAATTAGTACACCTAATTACATTTTTAGTTCCTATCTTTTGAAAGCCATTGCATAAACCCCCCTAACTTTCTCGCCACTCTTACAAGAAGGTCCCTCTGCCATTATTGGGGAGAAATCCTGCTCTGGCGAGGAATAGAGAGGGAATACTCTCTGATTCCTCAGAGATCTTCTTCCAGATTTGGAAGGGAGATTCTCTGAGGAATTCCCTTCCATCTGAACTCAATCCTGATCCCTGATTTGCACCCAATCTCTCGTGCGAATGCACGAGAGATTTGGGTCTCTTAACTGATACCATCTCTGGCGAGTATTCCCGCACTTGGAAGCTTGGCTTCCAAGCACAGGAGTCCCTGCCTATGCCTATAGATTAACCCCAAACTCCGGCTGCACCTCCGGAACTCGACTTGGCCGGAATTCCACCTCAATTTCCTCTTCTTCTCCTCCGACCCAGCGAGCTCCGGTGAGACCCACTCCTCCGCCTCGCGCAGCACCCACATGAGCTTCCCTAGCTCCATCGTCGCCGCCGTCTTCCTCCACTGGACGCCTTCTTCTCCGGCGACAGCAGGTACTGTCAGCCGCCCTCTCGTCCCCTTCGTCCACTTAGTTAGGTTAGAAGTGTTCGTCTCTATCCCCTCTTTCATTTCCCTCATCCCATTTCACCAAACGCTCCTTGACCGCCACTGTCCACCACCATCTTCTTCATCTCCAGCCACCCTCCGGTGTGACGCTCCTGTCACTCCCTAGCCCCACACGTCTCGCCAACCACCGCATAACCTCCGCCACATGCCACAGAACATCCCCCACTCATCCATAGACCCTCTAAACCACCACAACTACCCCTCGACCAAACCCATCCGTCCGGCCACAGAGCGACCTAGGCACGCATGCCTAGGTTGCCCCACAGCCTGCCACCTACTGCCTCACCTTCGCCGTGTGCTCCTGTGGTCTGATTGAGCCATAAGGTCCTTTTTGTGTTAGGCAGGGTTCGAGCTCCAGCCGCCATTAGCGGTGACTCAAAGAGGTTGCACGCTTGTTCCAGGCTGCAGTGCTCCAGGATTCTAGGTCCAGCAAACTCGAGGAGATCTTGCACATCCATCTATTCCAGCAAGTGGCGTTGCAAGGCCTATAGTGCTACAATTGGAGAATGATCTCCTGCGGGCACGTGAGAAAAAAATGGTGGAACAATAGTCCCACCTCGGTAAGTAGTAACCTCGTTGAGTGGTTTAAATTGATTTTATGTTATCGGCTGGTTGCCTCCGAGAACACATGGGGTGAGGTCCCTCACCTAAACACAGCGTCTCGTCCGTGAGCTCATCACGCGGATCTGGTGACCCGACCTGATACACTCCTGAGCACTCCTTGCGCACCACACCCACGCCGGTGCGCCTGGACCCGGGTGCGCGACCTGACCTGTTAAGGCCCACAACATCAAACGTCTTTTTAGACGTCTGGGAGTTGGTCCAGACGTCTGGTAAGACGTCTGGACACCTTCCCAGACATCTGGAATTTAATTTTTGCGACGTACAATTGCGAGTCTACGTGCATGTGCGTGCAGACTGAACCCGCCGCCCTCTTTTCTTCTCTCTCTTCCCTCCCCATCCTGCAGCGCCTTCTTTTTCTCCATCTCTCTCTCCCCTGGCACCTTCAAATAGCCCCTCTTCCCCCTTCCCTCTCCCTCACCACCACTCCACTGTCTCCTCCTCCTTCCAGTGATAGCGTGAGGGTGAGAGAGCGAGGGCAGTAGCTGTTGCCAGGTACGTGCGGGGAGGAGGTACAGCGAGAGGGAGAAGAGGCGAAGTGCATGAGGAAGAAAGGGCGAGCTCGCCGGAGCAGCCAGGGTCGGCTGGCGGGCACGCAGCGGGAGCGCGGTGCTGGGGAAGTTGCCCCAGTGCTACTACAGCTCAGGCAGCAGGCGAGCGTGGCGTGACACAGTCGTGCGCAGTAGGCGGAGGGTGAGGAGGTCCTGATTCTACGAAATTTTCCTAGAATCAGACGTCTGGACCTACGTCCAGACGACGCGGGAGATGTTTGGGGAAAGATCCAGACGTCTGAAAGGTACAATAATTCTTTTCTCCTTCCTTTCGTGGGTACGGCCATGCAGGCCGTTCCGTTGAGGGTTCTGCCCCTTTGACGTGTTAAGGACGGTTGCGTATGCGTGCAGGTTCATTCGGGAAGGCGCAAGGGCACGCCCACCCACACAGATCAGACGTCTGGGCACAGCACCAGACGGCGGAGAGGGTCTCCAGACGTCCGGAGTGATAGTCGGACGTCTGGAACTAGGTCCATACGATTCAGTGGGATCCTGGACGTCTGAAGAACCACCCAGAAGCAAGGTATGATCTGAACCATCGTTTAAGACATCTGGAAGGTGTTCCAGACGTCTGATTTAGGGCAGAGTTGTCATTTTTGACCCGTTTAGGGTCCGTTCGAAGTTCGTTTTCCGCGTTTAAAATTTTGTTCTTCTCAAAATTAGTTCATCTACTTATTTAAAGTACTTGTATCCTGTTCTGAGTAGTTCCTTGTGTTTGATCCTTGTGATAGGATCTCGTTCTGTTGCGGCTCTGGGGGTTGCGGAGGCACGCGGACCTGCCGATCACGCCCCCAATACTCCCGATTTTGCAGGTAGAGTGGCTCCCCTTGAATATTTATCAACATTTATGCTCTTGTGAGATAAATAATAGATTCTAAGGTATGGAGTGAACCCTAGGACTGGAAAACTAGATTTGATGATAGATCCTAGGGTATGGCATGAATCTTAGGACTAGAAAACTAGATTGAATGATAGATCCTAGGGTATGGCATAAATCCTAAGACTGGAAAACTAGATTGAGTTATAGATCCTCGGATGTGGCATGAATCCTAGGAACAGAAACACTGAAACGAATGTCGTGAATACATGAATTGCAGTCTTGGAATAGTAGAAAGAACAATGATAATTGCCTGTAATTAGATAACAGCTGCTTTTATATGAATGAATATTAAATGTTGGAAACACGGGCTATATAAGAATAAAACTAGATTGATGAAACTTAAAATGGCTTGGCTAGAGAAATATGAGCATGGACCCTACGGGGAATTAGGAGTAGAGCTCCTGAAAGGTAAATGAAATGGAATTGGGAAGTGAGCTGGGCCTTGAGTATGGAATACCAAGGAGAGCGACTGTCCCCTTGTTTAGTGTAGAGCGGAGCTAGCCGCCCTAGGGACTCGGGGTTAGGTCTGGCCACCATGTATCGACTTTTGGCCCTCGCGTACACAGTACCGAAGAGAGTTACTAGTGTAGGGAGAGCACAAGACACCCCATGGGCCCCGGGGTTCTGCTAGCCGTCCTACACCGACTTGTTAGGCCTACTGGGCAAACCAAGGTAGTCAGGCGAGGGTGCGCGGATTACGGAGGGGCAAGACCCATGTTTGGTTACTGTGGAGGGGCTGGACCCCTATTACTAAGAGGGCTCTGCCCTATACTAGTTCCGTGCTGTGCTTTGGGGCACACCCATTAACGGAAACGACTGACCGTGTGCCAGTGCGGGGTTGCTACCCGTGCGTTTATCGCGCGTGTCGTAGTCACCGCTATGTCTGTCAGTGACCTTGGGTTGGTTGGCTGAGGGTAGGACCACCACGGGGGACTCTCCCGACCAGGAGAGTACCACGTGCTACTTCTACTTTTCGGAAAAGACTGCAATCAAGATCGTTCCCACGAGGAACATTCGAGATCAAGAGAAAGATATGAGGAACAATTCAAGAATGAGTAAATAGAAATAAAGAAAGAAATTAAAAATAACAGCTACTTGTCCACCTTACTGTTTTTCTTAGCTAGTTGGTTGCCACTTTACTCAGCGTTTCACTGATGTGTCACCTTTGTCACCTTTTCAGGACCAGGTGTTGAGCAGCCAAAGCCTGCGGCTGTAGAGGGTGCTGGGCCTAGTAGAGCCCAGTAGTTTTACTTGTGTTGTACCTACTGTACCGTTTCTTCTGTTGTAGTGAGTATTTTCTGTTACAATTGTACTCTTTTATTGTAAGCATCATGTTTATGTACCTGTTTAATTCTCTACTGTTGTGGTGGTGTGTACTGTAGTAGTTCATTTCTTTACTGCTGTACTTTTGTTACTGTTAGATACATGCATGATAAATGTGATTTATTTTACTGCTCTTTGGTTACTTTCTCGTTGGACGATTGGGTCTTGGGATCAGTTGAGTCGGTCTGATTCTCGTGTCTCGTAGGGATTCGGGAATCGAGTCGTAACACGACTCGATAACCCGGCACTGGGAGAGCGTTCTGAAGAGCGATATACAGAGAGAGAGAGATGCGGGTGTGGGTAGAGGGGTAGGTTTTGCTCTCTTTGGTTGTGCAGGGAAGGAACTGAAGAAGGAAGCAGGGACTTAGCCACTGCAAGCAAAAGAGAAGCAGAAGAAGGAAGGAAGCTTTGCAGAGGGAAGGGGCAAAGCCAAAGAGAAGAGGAACTGAAGAAGAAAGAAGAAATAAAGAAAGGGAAAGACAAACAGAAGAAGAAGAGAAAGCAGAGCCAAGGAAGAAGAAGACCCGTAGAGAAAAGAAGGAGAAAGAAATTGCAGAAGAGAGGCAAGGCAGAAGACAGAGGAAAATAAGAAGAAAGAAGCAAGGAAAGAGAACTGCAGAGAAGAAACAAGGAAGAAGAAGCACAAAGAAGAAAGGAAGAAAATCAGAAGAAGAAGAAGAACAAGAACAAGATAGGAGAAAACATCTTTTTAAGACGTCTCATACCATGATCAGACATCCAAATTCGTTATTTTTGCCACAATTAACTTTCAAACTCATGCATATATATTTTGAATTAAGTTTTGAGTAATTAAGTGTTCAATTACATTCTTGAGATTAGTAATAAATTCTAATTGCTCTCTGTGTTCGACCTCGGATACTTAGATTTTCGAGTAATAAATTTTTATTTGTTGACACCGCCTGATCACCTATACTACGATGTAACTAACTGTTAAAACACGATCAAGCTGCGTTAACAGGTAGCTCTGCTTTACACTAAGAAGGGGACAATCGCTCTCCTTGGTACCATGTACTCAAGGGCCATCACACTTCCGTCCACATTTCCAGGCCTTTCTATTCATCCACAAAGCTTTACTCTTAACTCCCCATAGGGTTCATGCTCATATTCACCATATTATTCTACATCAGGCTTCATCATTCACAATTCCATTCTCGTATTATACACATGCAGCTCATATTTCCACCATTTAACACATGCACAAGCAATATCACATGTAACTATTTAGTTATCTCAGGCATTTCATATTCTAATAGGAAGCTCGTATTTATTTACAGGCAGTTGCTAACAATTCAGCTCATTCATTTATGAATACAATCTCAATCACGCACACAAACAATGAAACTACTTCTCATCCTAGGATTCATGTCACATCCTAGCTTTCTAGTTATCTAATTTTCATGACTACATTCATGTTTTATAAATAAAGCAGGGGGAAACCACTCTACCAGACAATCTGGGTGTATTGGGGGCACGAACTGCAAGCCCCAGACATGCAACAGATCGAAGTCCTATACTTAGGAACACATCATAACAGAACATTTAGAACAGTATATAAAGATTTCTAATATGTAGAGGAACTCATAGGGAAACCACAGATATCTCGTTTGCGTAAAACGGATCCCGATCGGACCCTAAACGGGTCAAAACATGTCTGCAGACCCAAATCAGACGTTTGGAACCAAGTCCAGACGTCTCAAAAGTCATCAGAGACTCACCTCAGGTTTTCGTGCTGACCTCAAACGTCTAGGACTCAGTTCCAGACGTCCGACTTGTCCTCCGGTCGTTTGAAAATGCCTCCAGTCATCTGGTAAGCTGTCCAGACGTCTGAAAAGCGTGGGAGGGAGTGCCACGTGCCTTCCCAAAGCTACTCCTACGCACAACAGAGCAACACACCCCTTTTTATCCAAGCAAATCACCTCTGCGGTGCGGCCTGCTTGGCCGTAACCGCGAGGAAAACGTACCTACGTGAATACCCGCTTTCAGACGTCTGGTGTCATCGCCAGACGTCCAGCCCCTCATCCGGAAGGCACTCCGGACGTCTGAAACTGGAAAAACTCCAGTATCAAACAACACTTCTGCCTCTCTCGCCGCACTCCGTTGTGGCTCCTGCTCTGCTGCAGCTCCGACTGATGCAGGAAGTCGGGGACGATGCCCCGACGCTCTCCTCCTCCCTCACGTGCCGCGGTGGCCATAAAACCCTTCGGCGAGGTCCCACGAAGCTCGCAAGCTCGACCTTCTCCTTCTCTTCACTCCCTCTCCTCCTCACTCTTGCTCCCTCTCTCTCGTGCGCCTCACTCACGGTAGTGGAGCGGAAAGGAAGGTGGTGGTGGTGGAGTGGAGAGGAGAGGAAGGGGGCTTCTTATATAAGCGGGAGGGTTAAGGTTCGACGGGGGGTAAAGCGAAGAAGAGATAGAAGGAAAAGGTCTACACGCTAGCTGCGTGCAGAACCAACATTGCGTACAGATTTTTCAATTTCCAGACGTCTGGGAAGGAGTCCAGATATCTAACTGACAATCCAGATGTCTTAAAAGGCTCAAATCAAAATGGGTCATTACATCATAACAAACTTAAAGGAAGTTTTGTCTCCAAAACTTGAGCTAGCTAGGGTGTAGAAAAGGAATATAAAACGCATAACATAAAGAGGAAGTCAGTCCGAAAAGACATACCCTCAAAAAGCTCCGGGTATTTCTCTCGCATCGCCTCCTCAGGCTCCCAGGTAGCCTCCTCGTACCACTGGCTCCTCCACAAAACCTCCACCAGGGGTACCTGCTTCCGTCTCAAACTCCAGACGGCTCTGTCTAGTATCTGCACTGGTCTCGTTTGTCATGTCACCGTCACTGCCCCACAATACCCCTGTGACTCTCGAGGTCGCCAACTGCCCAACTCCTCCATAAGTCTCCAACTTTGTGCCTGTAAACTGGTCAAGTGGGTGGGCGCCTTCCGACTCAAGGCGTCAGCCACCACGGTGGCCTTCCCTGGATGGTAGGAGATGCTGCAGTCATAGTCCTTCAGGAGCTCTAACCAACGTCTCTGTCTTATGTTAAGCTATTTTTTATCAAATAAGTACCTGAGGCTCTTATGATCCGTGAAAATCTCAAAGGACTCACCGTAAAGGTAGTGCCTCCATGTCTTCAACGCGAAGACAACAGCTGCCAGCTCTAAGTCATGGGTAGGGTAGTTATGTTCATGGAGCTTCAGTTGTCGCGAAGCGTAAGTGTAACGACCCGATTCCCGAGTCCCTACGAGACACGAGAACCGGACCGACTCGACTAATCCCAAGACCTAGTCGTCCAACGAGGAAGTAACCAAAAGAGCAGTAAAATAAACCACATTCAGCATGAATATAACTAACAGTAAGGAAATACAGCAGTAAGGAAAGAAGCCACTACAGTATATACCACCACAACAATAGAACAACATTCATAACATAATATGAACTGCAGGTAAAGAAAAGTACAGCGGTAACAAGAACAACTCACTATAATGGAACAGAAAGAGGTACAAGAGAATAGTGGTAACTCTACTGGACCCTACTCGGCCCAGCGTCCTCTGCAGTCGCTGACCCTGGCTGCTCAACACCTGGTCCTGAAAGGTAACGAGTCTAACACGTCAGCAAAACGCTGAGTAGAGTGACAACTAAAACTAAAGAAACAGTAGAGTGTACAGTAGCTGTTATGTTCCGTTACTTTCTTTATTTACGTCTTTCAATTGTCTCACGATTTCATTTATTTCTCATATCCTTTACTTGATCTCGAATGTTCCTCGTGGGAACGATCTTGATTGCAGTCTTTTCCAAAAAGTAGAAGTAGCACGTGGTGCTCTCCTGGCCGGGAGAGTCCCTTCTGATCACGTTGAGTCTCATGTTGAGCTCCTTCTGATCAACGTCTCTGTGTAGTCGTACCACATCACGGATATACCTCTCTGCCAACTGTGCTGGTCCCAAAGTGACTCGGATCGGTAGGAATCGTGCCGTCTTCGTCAGTCTATCCACAATTACCCAGACAACGTCGTGTCCTCGTTGGGTAACAGGTAAGCCCACCACCAAGCCCATGGTGATGCTCTCCCACTTCCACTCTGGCACTGGAAGCTGCTGTAGCGGCCCTGCAGGCCTCTGATGCTCGGCTTTCACCTGCTGGCACACTAAGCACTGCTGCACGAATTCACCCACATCCCGCTTCATCCCCCTCCACCAAAACTCGCGTCTCAAGTCGTGGTACATCTTCGTGTTTTCGGGATGTATGGTGAACCTGGAACCATGTGCCTCAGTCAGGAGCTCTCTCAACAGCTCCTTGTCTCTGGGAACGCACAACCGTCCCCTCAGGCGCAGCACTTGGTCTGTGAAGAAGAAGTCCCCTGGGTCTCCCGACAGTACTCTGTCACGCAAGGACTGCAAGTACGGATCGGTCATCTGTCCTGTGATGATGCGGTCTATCAGCTCTGGCCTGGTCTGTCGTGTCACTGTCACTGCCCCACAGTGCCCCCGTAACTCTAGCGGTCGCCAACTGCCCACCTCCTCCAAAAGGCTCCAACTCTGTAACCGTAGACTGGCTAAGTGTGCAGGCGCCTTACGGCTCAAGCCATCAGCCACCACATTGGCCTTCCCCGGGTGATAGGAGATGCTGCAGTCGTAGTCCTTCAGGAGCTCCAACCAACATCTCTATCTCATGTTGAGCTCCTTCTGATCAAAAAGGTATCTGAGGCTCTTGTGATCTGTGAAAATCTCGAAGGTCTCACCGTACAAGTAGTGCCTCCAGGTCTTCAGCGCGAAGACAACAGCTGCCAACTCGAGGTCGTGGGTAGGGTAGGTATGCTCATGGGGCTTCAGTTGCCGCGAAGCGTAAGCGACAACGTGACCCCTCTGCATGAGCACACCTCCTAACCCCTACAAGGAGGCGTCCGTGTACACAACGAACCCGCCACTACTGTCAGGGATGGTGAGCACGGGAGCCGAGGTCAGCCTCTCCTTCAGCTCCAGAAAACACGCCTCACAGGCGTCTGTCCAAGCGAAGGGCACATCCTTCCGGGTCAACTGTGTCATAGGACGCGCAATCTGTGAAAATCCTCTGATGAATCGTCTGTAGTAGCCTCCCAGTCCCAGGAAACTGTGAATCTCAGTGACTGAACGCGGTCTCTCCCACCTGAGTACTGGCTCGACCTTGGCTGGGTCCACCGCCAAGCCGTCTCCAGAGATCACATGACCTAAGAAGGTCACCTCCCTCAACCAGAACTCGCACTTGCCGTATTTGGCGTACAACCTACGTCGTCTCAGAGTGTCCAGAACCATCCGCAAGTGCTGTCCGTGCTACGTCTGATCTCTAGAATAGATGATTACATCATCTATGAAAACCACCACAAACTGGTCCAAGTACGGTCTAAACACTCGGTTCATCAGGTCCATGAAAGCAACGGGGGCATTGGTCAGCCCAAACAGCATGACCAAAACCTCGTAGTGTCCGTACCGGGTGCGGAAAGCTGTCTTGGAGACGTCGGTCTCCCTGATCCTCAACTGGTGGTATCCAGACCTCAAGTCGATCTTGGAGAACTCCGTGGCACCTCGCAATTGGTCAAACAGGTCGTCGATCCTCGGCAGCGGATATCTGTTATTGATGGTGACCCTATTCAGCTATCGGTAGTCCAGACAAAGGTGTAAGGTCCCATCATTCTTCTTCACAAACAGTACCGGGGCTCCCCAGGGAGACGCACTGGGCCTCATGAAACCTTTCTCCAAAAGGTCCTACAACTGGGACTTGAGCTCTCGCAGCTCAAGCGGTGCCATCCTGTATGGCGCGGTGGAGATGGGGCTGGTCCCTGGTACTAGTGAGATCTCAAACTCGATCTCACGCTTGGGCGGTAGTCCTGGTTACTTGTCTGGAAACATGTCAGGGTACTCTCTGACCACCGGGATACTCTGGAAGTCTGCCACAGGACTGGGCTCTGCCACCACACAAGCTAGGAAGCCCTCACACCCCTGGCTCAAAAGTCTTGCCGCCCGAAGTGCCGAAATGCACCTGAAACCTCCGTCCACTGGCTGTCCGTGAAACTCAAAGGAAGGCAACTTCGGAATGGAGAAGACGATCTTCCTCTCAAAACAGTCCACCAAGGCGTGGTAAGCAGACAGCCAATCCATCCCCAGAATCACTCCAAAGTCCTCCATCTATATCATAATCTGGTCAGTTGGCAAGCTATGTCCCCCGACGCTGACCTCGCAATCCGTGTACACCTCCTCAGCTACAAACAGCTGACCACTTGGACCTCTGATTACGAACGGATTCTCTAACAGCGTATAATCCTGGTCCAAACTAACTGCGAAACTGGATGCGACAAACGAGTGCCTAGCGCCGGAATCGAAAAGTGTGTAAACGAGTCTGCCGGAAACTGAAACCATACCTGCCACTACCGAGCCCGAAGCTCTGGCATCCCTGTGTGTCAGGGCGTTGATACGCCCCTCAGCTCTAGGTGCGGACGAAGCAGCCACACTCTGCGTCGGACGGGCAGGTGCTGGCCGGTACCCTCCTCGTGACTGCTGTCCTCCTCCTTGCGCCTGGTAACCGCGGCCTCCTGCGCGCCCTCCAGTGCTCTGTGCGGGAAGTATCTGCTGACCTCCTGCCCTAGACGGGCAGACCCTCCTGATGTGGCCCGACTGGCCACACTGGTAACAGAGGGGAACCCGACTCCCGCCCTCAGTGGGTCCCTACTGTCGGCTGGGCGGGGGTCCGGTGCTGGCGACTGGCCCCTGTCGAGGGTCCCCAAAGGCCACTGATGGGACTGTAAAATGTGACGGCTCTCCTGCGGATGCCACGTGTCTCCTCTCTCGCCGGCCCTGTGAAAAGTCTGGCTGAAAGGGCCTCTTCCGTCCACTATCAGTGTCTCGCGTGGACGGGTTGGTCTCCTCGTAAGTCATGGCTGCCACCACCACCCTCGAAAATGTAGGCAGCTTCAGGGGTTTGACATACCCCCGAATCGCAGGCCGGAGCCCCTCGGTGAACCTCCAAAGGCGCTCCTCCTCAATGGCTACTGCTGTCGCTGCAAAGCGGGACAGCTCCAGGAAACGCGTGCGGTACGCGCTCACGGCCATCGTCCCTTGGCGGAGAGTGTGGAACTCCCGCCTCCTCTGGTCCTGCCACGTCTGGGGAAAGTACTGCTCGCAGAAGAGGGCGACGAACCGATCCCAAGTCGGCTCGTCCCTCTCCTGTCCCCGGACCGCCCTCCACCACCTGTGTGCCGCACTCTCCAGCTGGTACGTGGAAAAGGCCACGCGGCACTCCACTGGGGGGCGAAGGGTGTCGAAAATCTTCTCCAGCTGCTCGAGCCAGTCCTCTACCTCGGTCGGGTCCTCATCCCCCTTGAAGGAGGGGGGCTTCAGCTTCCGGAACTGCTCAAAGAGCTCGGAGTGGCGCTGTAGTGGGGATGCTGGTGCACCTCCAGGCAAAGGTGTCTCGTGCACAGAAGTGTCGGAGGAAGGTGGGGGCTACGGCAGCCCATCCCCTCCCCTGCGTCCAGCGCCGCGTCTGTCGGGTAGTCCCACAGAGGACCCCTCCACAGCCCCAGGGGGAGGCGCTCGGGGCGGTGGGTGGAGCTCCTCTCGCACAATATCCCGTATCAGCTGGGCGAGGTCCCGGGCCTGGATGCCCGAGAGTAGTGGCTGGTCTACTGAGGCGTCGGCAATGGCACTCCTACCTCGTCGACCTCGTCCTCGGCCGCACCCGCGGCCCGCCTCACTAGTCCCGTGACAAGGCATCTCCTGCAAGGAGACGCGAAACAAAACAGAACACGTTACTACGGAACGATACCTAACGGAACGACTAAGAGCTCATGTCAAAAGATATGTTGTGGTGGCTACTCTAGTTATAGACAAGTGAATTTGTTATTTTCCGGACAGTTGATTCACTTCTCGGGACGACCTTGCTCTGATACCATCTTGTAACGACCCGATTCCCGAGTCCCTACGAGACACGAGAACCAGACCGACTCGACTAATCCCAAGACCTAGTCGTCCAATGAGGATGTAACCAAAATAGCAGTAAAATAAACCACATTCAGCATGAATATAACTAACAGTAAGGAAATACAGCAGTAAGGAAAGAAGCCACTACAGTATATACCACCACAACAGTAGAACAACATTCATAACATAATATGAGCTGCAGGTAAAGAAAAGTACAGCGGTAACAAGAACTACTTACTATAATGGAACAAAAAGAGGTACAAGAGAACAGTGGTAACTCTACTGGACCTTACTCGGCCCAGCGTCCTCTGCAGCCGCTGACCCTGGCTGCTCAACACCTGGTCCTGAAAGGTAACGAGTCTAACACGTCAGCAAAACGCTGAGTAGAGTGGCAACTAAAACTAAAGAAACAGTAGAGTGTACAGTAGCTGTTATGTTCCGTTACTTTCTTTATTTACGTCTTTCAATTGTCTCACGATTTCATTTATTTCTCAGATCCTTTACTTGATCTCGAATGTTCCTCGTGGGAACGATCTTGATTGAAGTCTTTTCCAAAATGTAGAAGTAGCACGTGGTACTCTCCTGGCCAGGAGAGTCCCCCGTGGTGATCCTACTCTTAGTCAACCACCCCAAGGTCACGGACAGACGTAACGATGACTACGGCACACGCGATAAATGCACAGGTAGCTAACCCGCACCGGCACGTGGTCCGTCGTTTCCGTTAACGGGTGCACCCAAAGCACAGCACGGAACCAGTACAGGGCAGAGCCCTCTCAGTAACAGGGGTCCAACCCCTCCACCGTAACCAAACAGGGGCCTTGCCCCTCCACAGTCTGCGCACCCTCGCCTGACTACCCTGGTTTGCCCTAGTGGGCCTAACAAGTCGGTGTAGGAGGCTAGCAGAACCCCGGGGCCCGTGGGGTAGCTAGTGCCCTCCCTACACTAGTAGCTCTCCTCGGTACTACGTATGCGAGGGCCAGCAAGTCGGTACAAAGTGGCCAGTCCTAACCCCGGGTCCCTAGGGCGGCTGGCTCCGCTCTGCACTAAACAGGTACAGGTACTTCCCTTGGTACTACGTACCCAAGAGATAGCACACTACCACGTCTTTCTTTCTCAGTTCCATTCCTTTCTCTTTCCATGAGTTCCACTCCTAATTCCCCGTAGGGTTCCAGCTCTTTTAACTCAGAACATCTAGGTTTCACTTTCCAGTTTCACGTTCTTACAATCCATGTTCTCAATCACGTTTATTTATTCATAACGGGCAGCTGTTAATTAGTTTACAGGCAGCTATTTGTTCCTTTCCATTTTTCCAAGACTGCAGTATTCATATATTCCACTAGTTTTCCCGTCCTAGGATTCATGCCATATCCTAGGATCTATCATACAATCTAGTTTTCCAGCCCTAGGATTCATGCAACACCTAGGATCTATCATTCAATCTATTTCTCATTCCTACGATTCATGCAATGCCCTTGGTTCTATTTATGGTTCCATAATTTAACAAATTATACTAATAAACTTAAAAGCCACTCTGCCGGTTACAACAGGAGTACTGGGGGCATGGTCGGGAACCCCGCGTGCCTCCGCAACCCCCGAGAATGCAACGGAACAAGCTCCTATCACAAGGATCAAACACAAGGAGTTTCTCAAAATAGTATATAGCTACTGTAGACGGGTAGAGGATTTAATTCCGAAAAGAACGCAACTCAAAATGCGGAAAATCGACTCCGAACGGGCCCTAAACGGGTCGAAAACAACGAAACAGTGCAAAATCAGACATCTGGAACCTCTTCCAGATGTCTGATTTTGCACTGTTTCGTCGTTTTCGACCCGTTTAGGGCCCAGACGTCTTAAAAGTGGATCAGAGGTTACCTTTGCTCTGCGTGGTCTCTCAGACGTCCAGAAGCTTGCGGGGGCCTCTGGCCTAGTTCCCAGACGTCCGATGGTCACCCCGGACGTCTGGAAGTCGCTCCCGTCGTCTGGCACTGCAGCCAGACGTCTGATTCGCGCTGGATGGAGAATCCGAACCTGCGCGTACCCATTTCCTCTCTCTCAGTACGGTCAGTCGAAGAAGAGGAAGAAAGACGGAAATAACTCACCTTTCAGACGTCTGGACAGTCCTCCAGATGTCCTCCCCACCGTCTGGTTGGAAGCCTAGACGTCTGATTCTGGAGAAAATTCCAGAATCAGGGCACGTCTCGCCCTCCGCTCACGACGCACGGCTGCGCCGAGCCTCGTCCGCCTGCTGCTCGAGTTGCAGCAGGCCTCCCGCGTCACCTCGGACGTCTACTGCTTCCCCCACAGGCCGGCTCTAGCAGCCCCGGCAAGCTCGCCCTCCGGCCGAGCGCCTCCTCCCTCGCGCAGCACCTCCTCCCACTCTCATCGCGGTTGTCGCTGCTGCCGCTCACTCGCGTTCGCTCTCGTGCACCGGCTGGAAGGAGAAGAGGAATGGGGCGGAGGTGATGAGAGTGAGGGAGAGGGCGTGGCATTTTAAAGCCGCGCGGGGAGGAGAGAGAGCGGACCGATGATGCAGCCTATGGCCGCAGGAGAGAGGGAAAAAGAGAGAGAGAGATGCGCTCACAGGTCTGCGAGCTCAGGCGCGCAGACGAAACCACACGTGTCGAAAAAATCGAATCCCAGACGTCTGATGTCTGGGCCACCTCCCAGACGTCTTAAAAGACGTCTGAAGCCGCGCATTCGTAACAGTAAGCGACAATGTGACCCTACTGCATGAGCACACACCCTAACCCCTGCAATGAAGCGTCTATGTAGACCACAAAACTGCCACTACTATCTGGGATGGTAAGCACAAGAGCTGAAGTCAGCCTCTCCTTCAACTCTTGAAAACAAGCCTCACAAGAGTCTGTCCAAGCAAAGGGCACGTCCTTTTGGGTCAACTGAGTCAAAGGATGTGTAATCTGTGAGAATCCCCTGATAAACTGTCGGTAGTAACCTGCCAATCCCAAGAAGTTGTGTATCTCTGTCACTGTACGTGGCCTCTCCCACCTTAGTACGGCCTCAACCTTAGCTGAATCCACAACCAAACCATCCCTTGAGATCACGTGGCCCAAGAAAGTCAACTGCCTCAACCAAAACTCGCACTTGCTGTACTTGGCATATAGCCTGCATCGTCTCAAGATGTCCAGGATCATCCGTAGGTGTTGTCCGTGCTGTGTCTGATCCTGTGAGTAAACTAGCACATCATCGATAAATATCACAACAAACTGATCCAGATACGGTTTGAAAACCCGATTCATCAGATCCATAAAGGCAGTGGGGGCGTTGGTCAGCCTAAACGGCATGACCAGAAACTCGTAGTGTCGGTACCGAGTGCGGAAAGCAGTCTTGGAGACGTCAGTCTCCCTGATCCTCAACTGGTGGTAGCCTGATCTCAGATCTATCTTGGAGAATACCGTGGCACCTTGCAACTGGTCAAAGAGATCATCAATCATCGGCAGCGGATACTTGTTCTTAATGGCGACCCTATTCAGCTGTCTGTAGTCGACACAAAGGTGCAGGGTACCATCCTTCTTCACAAACAACACAAGGGCTCCCCACGGGGACGCACTAGGCCTCACAAAGCCCTTCTCCAACAGGTCCTGTAGCTGTGACTTGAGCTCTCGCAGCTCAAGTGGTGCCATCCAGTACCGTGCAGTAGAAATGGGCTAGTCCCCGATATTAGTGAGATCTCAAACTCGATCTTACGCTCGGATGGTAGTCCTGGTAGCTCCTCTGGAAACACGTCGGGGTACTCACTAACCACCGGAATGCTCTAAAAGTCCATCACGGGGTTGGGCTCTACCACCACACAGGCTAGAAAGCCCTCACACCCCTGGCTCAAAAGTCTTGCTGCCCGAAGCGCAGATATGCACCTGAAACCTCCGTCACTGGCTGTCCGTGAAACTCAAAGGAAGGCATCTCCGATAAGGACAAGATGATCTTCCCCCCAAAATAGTCCACCAAGGCGTGGTAAGCGGACAACTAATCCATCCCCAGAATCACGCCAAAATCCTCCATCGGAATCACAATCAAGTCAGTGGGAAGGCTGTGTCCCCTAATACTGACCTTACAGTCTGTGTAGACCTCCTCAGCTACAAATAGCTGGCCACCTGGACCTCTGATCACAAATGAATCCTCTAACACGCAGTGCTGTCCCAAACTGACAGCAAAACTTGCAGCTACAAAAAAGTGTGTGGTGCCAGAATAAAAAAGCACGTAAACTAATCTGCTGGAAACGGCAACCATACCTGCCACCACTGAATTGGATGCCCTGGCGTCTCTGCGTGTCAAGGTGTTGATACGCCCCTCAACTCTCGGTGCAGAAGAAGCAGCCACACTCTGAGTCGGGCGAGTAGCCGCTGGTTGGTACCCTCCCAATGATTGCTGCCCTCCATCACGTGCCTGGGGACCATGACCACCTGCTTGGCCTCCAGCGCTCGGTGCAGGAAGCATCTGCTGTGCTCCAGCCCTAGACGGGCAGTCCCTCCTGATGTGGCCCAGCTAGCCACATTGGTAGCAGAGGGGGACTCGACTCCCTCCCTCGGTAAATCCCTCTGACGGCTGGGCGAGGGTCCAATGCTGACAGCTGGCCCCAGTTGGGGGCCCCCAAAGGCTACTGACGGCCTCGCAAAATGAGATGACTCTCCCGCAGGTGCCACGTGCCTCCTCTCTCGTCGGCCCTGAGAGTACTCTGGCTGGTAGGGCCTCTTCCATCCACTGTCGATGTCTCACGCGGCCGGATTGGTCTCCTCGTACGTCATGGCTGCCTGCACCACTCTCGAAAAGGTGGGCAGCTTTAGGGGCTTGACCTACCCCTGAATAGTAGGCCAGAGTCCGTTAGTGAACCTCCATAGGCTCTCCTCTGTAGCTACAGCTGTCGTAGCAAAACGTGATAGCTTCAGGAAGCGCGTGCGATATACGCTAACAGTCATCATCCTCTAGTGGAGAGTGTGGAACTCCTGCCTCCTCTGGTCCTGCCAAGTCTACGGGAAGTATTGCTCGCAGAAGAGGGTCACGAACTGGTCCCACGTCGGCTCTCCCCTCTCCTAGCCTCTGACTGCCCTCCACCACCTGTGTGCTGCACTCTCTGGCTAATACGTGGCAAAGGCCACACGGCACTCTGCAGGGGGCGAAAGGTGTCAAACACCTTCTCTATCTGCTCCAGCCAGTCCTCTGCCTTGGACGAGTCCTCATCCCCCTTGAAGGAGGGGGCTTCAGCTTCCGGAATTGTCCGAAAAGCTCGTGGTACAACTACAGTGGGAGAACGGGCACGCCTTCAGGTAGGGAGGGCTCGTGCTCAGAAGTGTCAGAGTGCGGTGGGTGTGGTGGAGGACCACCCCCTCCCCCTCCTGCTCGTCCAGCATTGTGATGGTCTCTTAGTCCCACCGAGGACTCCCCCTCCACCTCCTCAGGGGGAGGTGCTCGTGCAAGCTGGTGGAGCTCCTCTCGCATAATGTCTCTGATCAGATGAGTGAGGTCCTAGGCTTGAACTCCTAAGAGAAGTGGCAGGTCAGCTAGCACCTCGGGCCCGGCACGTCCTCCCCTTCGACCTCGTCCACGGCCGTGTCCGCAACCCACCTCGAGAACTCCCCGACGAGGCATCTCCTACAAGGAGATGTGGAAGACAAAACAAAAGTCAACTCTAATGGACTTCAGCGAAAGGAACTCAGACCATATGTCAAGCGGTATGTTGTGGTGGTTACCCTAGTTACATGCACGTGAATTGGTTATTCTCAAGCTAGTTGGTTCATTTCTCGGGACGACCTTGCTTTGATACCATCTTGTTACGACCCGGTTCCCAAATCCCTACATGACCCGAGATCAGCTCGACTCGACTAATCCCAAGACCCAGTCGTCCAACAAGAAATAACTAAAAAGCAAGAAAATAAACAACATTCACGATGCAATGTAACTAACAGTAAAAGCGTACAGGCAGTAAAGGAAGTAAAAGCTGCTAGTCAGTACATACCACCACAACAATAGGAAAATAGAACAGAAGTAACAGTAATAGGAACAGTAAACATAGTCTGAATCTTACTAGCAGAAAGAGAGTACAACAACAATAAGAAAACTACTACTGGGCTCAACTGGACCCAGCACACTCTGCAGCCGGTAACTCAGGCTGCTCAATTCCTGGACCTGTAAAGGGGTTATGAGTAAATGGAGTCAGCGAACGTTGAGTAGAGTGGTAACCAAACTAACTAAAGTAGTAAAAGCTATTAGGTAAATTTATCTTTTCCAATTATTTTATTTTGCAAGTAATTCATTTTCATCCATTGGTTTACTTTCAAGTTTCTTTCTTGATCTCGCATGTTCCTCGTGGGAATGATCTTGATTGCAATCTTTTCCGAAGAGTAGAAAGTGCACGTGGTGCTCTCCTGGCCGAGAGAGTCTCCCATGGTAGTCCTACACCCAGTCAACCACCCTAAGTCCACAGACAGACATAGCGGTGATTACGGTACACGCGATAAGCACACGGGTAACTACCCTACATTGGCACGTGGTCAGTCGTTTCCGTTAGCAGGTATGCCCAAAGTACAGCACGGAACAGTATAGGACCTAGCCCTCTCAGAAACAGGGGTCTAGCCCCTCAGAACCAAACAGGGGTCTCGCCCCTCCATAGTCCGCGCACCCTCGTCTGACCACCCCGTTTGCCCAGTGGGCCTAAAAAGTCGGTGTAGGGTGACTAGCTGAACCCCAGGCCCCGTGGGGTGGCCAGCTCCCTCCCTACACTAGTAGCTCTCCCCGGTACCGTGAATGCGAGGGCCAACAAAAGTCGGTGTAGAGTGGCCAATCCTAACCCCGGGTCCCAACCCAAGAGAGGCTAGCTCCACTCTACACTAAGAAGGGGACAATCGCTCTCCTTGGTACCACGTACTCAAGGGCTAGCACACTTCCATCCACATTTTTAGGCCTTTCTGTTCATCCACAGGAGCTCTACTCCTAACTCTCAGTAGGGTTCATACTCATATTCACCATATTATTTCATACCAGGTTTCATCATTCACAATTCCATTCTCGTATTATACACATGCAGCTCATATTTCCACCATTTAACACTTGCACAAGCAATATCACAGGTAACTGTTTAGTTACCTCAGGCATTTCATATTCTAACAGGCAACTCGTATTTATTCACAGGTAGTTGCTAATTCAGCTCATTCATTTATGAATACAATTTCATTCACGCACACAAACAGTGCAACTATTTCTCGTCCTAGGATTTGTGCCACATCCTAGGTTTCTAGTTATCTAATTTTCATGACTGTATTCATGTTTTATCAATAGAACAGGGGAAAACCACTCTACCAGACAATCTGGGAGTACTGGGGGCTCGAACTGCAGGCCCACGTGCCTTTGCAAGCCCCAGACACGCAACAGATCGAAGTCCTATACCAAGGAACACATCTTAACAGAACATTCAGAACGGTATATAAGGGTTTCTAATATGTAGAGGAACTCACAAGGAAATCACAGATATCTCGTTTGCGTAAAATGGATCCCGATCGGACCCTAAACAAGTCAAAAACATGTCTGCAGACTCAAATCAGACGTCTGGAACCAAGTCTAGACATCTCAAAAGTCATCAGAGACTCACCTCAAGTTTCTGTGACGACCTCAGATGTTCAGGATTCCTCCACGACCGTCTAGACTCAGTTCCAGACGTCCGACCTGTCCTCCGATCGTCTGGGAATGCCTCTGGTCTTCTGGTAAGATGTCCAGACGTCCGAAAAGAGTGGGAGGGTGTGCCGCGCGCCTTCCAAAAGCTGCTCCCGCGCACGACAGAGCAGCACACCCCTTTTTAACCAAGCAAATCACCTCTGCGGTGCAGCCTGCATGGCCGTAACCGCGAGGAAGACGTACCTGCGCGAATACCCACTTTCAGACATCCAGTGTCATCTCCAGACATCCAGCCCCTCGTCCGGAAGGCACTCTAGATGTCTGATACTAGAAAAACTCCAAAATCAGACCGAGCTCTCGCATCTCTCGCCACACTTCTCCACGGCTCCTACTCTGCTGTAGCTTCAACTGCTGCAAGAAGTCGAGGACGCCCCGACGCTCTCCTCCCGCACGTGCCGCGGTGGCCGTGCAACCCTCCGGCGAGCTCCCATGAAGCTCGGGAGCTCGACCTTCTCCTTCTCTTCACTCCCTCTCCTCCTCGCTCTCGCTCCTTCTCTCTCGTGCGCCTCACTCATGGCAGTGGAGTGGGAAGGAAGGTGGTGGTGGTGGAGTGGAGAGGAGAGGAGTGGAAGGGGGCTTCTTATATAGGCGGGAGGGTTAAGGTTTGACGGGGGAAAAGCGAAGAGAGAGAAGGAAAAGGTTTGCGCGTTGGCTGCACGCATAACCAACATTGCATACAGATTTTTCAATTTCCAGATGCCTAGGAAGGGGTCCAGACGTTTAGCCAGACGTCTGACTGACAATCCAGACGTCTTAAAAGGCTCAAATCAAAATGGGTCTTTACAGGTTGGGTTGCTGCTACGGGTGAACTCCCAATGGGTCTTAGTCCCATCCAAAGCCTAGACTTAAGGACTAAAGATCTATCAAGTCCTTTAGTAAATGGATCTGCTATATTATCCTTAGATCCTATAAATTCCACAGCAATCACTCCTTGAGACACTAAATCCCTTACAGACTTGAGTCTAATTTGGATATGTCTTCTTGTTTTCTAATTAAACTTTGAACTGTTAATCTTTGCTATAGCAGTCATGCTATCACAATGCAAAGATATCACAAGAATTGGCTTACCATAGGAATTTCTGAAAGAAGTCCCGTTAATCATTCAACCTCAATTCCAGTGGTGTCCAAAGCACATAGCTCAGCCTCAAAGGTAGATCGGGCTAAAATGAGCTATTTTGCAGACCACCAGGAGACTACATCGCTTCCAAGGGTAAAGACATACGCTGTAACACCATTACTCCAGGAATCCTCCATTTGACCAATCCAACTTTCATCACAGTATCCTTCCAAAACTGAAGGATATTTGTCATAATGCAAATTACGGGAAATAATTCCCTTTAAGTACCTAAGTACTCGATCCAAGGCACCCCAAGATAGCTTGTGTATCTACTCAATTTAGACACTCAAAAAAAATATCTGGTTTAGTACAATTAGCCAAATACATCAAGCTTTCTATAATTTGTGAATATCTTAATTGTGAAACAAGCGTTCCATTTTTGTTATTATAGAGAGTTTTTTATTAACCAAAAGGAGTGCTTACAGCCTTGCTCTCAGGAACCTTCTCAACATAATGAGATTGAGAAATAACTATCACCTCTACTAACCGACTCAGTTTAAAGCTTAAGATCACATTTGCAACACTCATCCTTCATCTCAAACTTACTACTCAAGAACAACTTAGTTTTATTAACAATTCTAATGTCTGATCCAAACAGTAATATATCATCTACAAATAGGCATAAGACAATACACATATCACCCTTAACTATAGAGTAGGCACATCTATCAGATTCATGACCTATAAAGCCAAAAGGCTGTATAGTCTTATCAAACTTTTCATGTCATTACTTAGGTGCTTGTTTTAAACCATAAAGAGATTTAACAAGCTTGCAAACCTTTTTCTCAATCCCAGGAGCTATAAATCCCTCAGGCTAGTCCATATAAATCTCCTCCTCATGATCGTCATGAAGAAAGGCGGTCTTCACATCCATTTGGTGTGAGATCATAAATGGAAGCCAATGCAATAAGCATGTGGATAGTAGTTATCCTAGTTACCGGAGAATAGGTATCGAAATAATCGATTCCTTCAATTTGCTTGAATCTTTTGGCAACAAATCTAGCTTTGTATTTTTTAATAGATCCGTCAAGCCTGAGTTCTCTCTTAAACACCCACTTGCACCCAATAGTAGAACACCTTTAAGGTAAATCAACCAACTCCCAAGTGCCATTAGAGATTATTGAGTCCATTTCATTCTTAACGGCGTCTTTCCAATGCTTAGCTTTAGAAGAAGTCATTGCATCACGATAAGTGGGGGGATCGCCCTCGATTTGGTAAGTAATAAAATCACTTCCAAATCCTTGACAATTCTTGATCGTTTACTTCTCCTAGGTTCAAAATCCTCTACTTCATTATATTCAGAATAGGAAGAGCTGACCCCCACATTAGACATTCATTCCACTTGATTAAGAATAGAATCAAATGAGGTGGCTAAATCATCTGAAGTCACATTTTGAGGTAATCCAGTCTTCATAGGGAAAATATCCTAGAAAAATGTAGCATTGTGAAGCTCGTCAATAGTGTTGACATTTATCCTTGAAATCTCAGATTTTATAACCAAAAATCTATAGGCATAGCTATTATCAACATAACCAAGAAAGACCACATCAATTGTCTTAGGGCTAAACTTCTTTCTCTTGCGTTCTGCGACAACCACCTTTGCAAGGTAGCCCCACACTTTGAGGTATTTTAGACTTAGTTTCCTGTATTTCCAAATCTTAAATAGACTACTTTCCTGATGCTTGAAGGGATCTCTATTTAAAATATAGCATGCCATATTCGAAGCTTCTTCCTACATGTAAGTAGGTATTCTTGAGCATTGCAGGAGAGCATTGACCATATCAGTTAGGGTTCTATTCTTTTGCTCTGCTATCCCATTAGATTGAGGGGAATATGGAGCCGTCACTTCATAAACTATAGCAAAAGCTTGGCACTGTTTATCAAATAAGTTGGGCGCATATTTCCCCCCTCTATCCAACCTCAGTCTTTTAAGAGCTTTCCCAGTTTGTGTTTCTGCTTCTATCTTGAAGATAAGGAATTTACATAATGCCTCATACTTAGACTTAAGCAAATACACATCGTGGTATCTACTACTGTCATCTATAAAGATGATAAAATATTTTTCATTGTCCCTAGTCAACACATCGTTAAATTCGCAGATATCCCTATGCACCAAATCTAGAACCTTAGTATCTCTAATAATAGAGTGAAAATCCTTCTTAGTTTGTTTAGCCTGCACGCATATCTTGCATTTTTTAGTTTTATCTATGGTGTGTTAAGGAATCATATTTAATTTCATCATTCTTTTTAAAGAATTGAAATTTACATGACTCAATCTACCATGCCATATATCACAAGATTCAATATTACTGCAAACAGATAGAATCGAATGAAAACTAACATTATTTAGAGCATTTCTAGATGATACATCAACATCACATTTTACTCTAAATAATAGATCATAATCTGCCAAATACCCCTTTCCATATAATATTCCATGTCTTAACAATTTTATTACATTAAAAGTTTAACTCAAAACCCTCTCTAACTAACAACGAACTAAAAAGAACATTCTTTTTACAATAGGAATGTGCAACACCCTGCGCAAGCCTAATAGGAAGAAAAGAACGATTAGTACAAATATGTACTTTGAATCCAGTATCAATGAACCATTCAGTAGGATCATGAATAACATAGAGTTCAAGTTTTATTGAGACATACCCATCGCTAGGCCCGACCTCCTCAGTAATTACATTCACCTAGGGATTCCCATCTGTGGTCTTCTGTTGAGCTTTATTAGAAGTATAATCCTTCTTCTAATGCCCAACTTGCCCATAGTGCCAACACGGTTCATTCTTGTATTTCTTTTGGATTTTGGGTTTAGCCTTCATTTTATTTTTAATGTTCTTATTTTTATTCCCCTTGCCCTTAGATGTCATGACATTTACCTTAAACTCCACAAGCACTACGGGTTTTTATTTTCTATGCTCTTCCTCCATAGCAATGGCTATCGTCAAGTCATCTAGAAAAGTTTTTCCCTTCCTATGCTTGAGAGTCATCTCGAAGTCCTCTCAAGATTTAGGGAATTTCTCAATGATAGACATGACTTGAAACTTCTCAGGAAGTTTCATTTCAGCTTCTGCTTAACCTTGGAGTAATAACAAAAATTTGTATGCCTACTCCGCTATCGATTTAACCTTAGCCATTTGGAATTTAAGAAACTTTGTGACAGAGCATTTTTCAACACCAAGATCCTCACTATTATACTTCTTATCTAACTCCTATAACCCCTTTACAGTAGATGTGGATGTGTTGTACATATCAAACAACACATTGGATAAAGCCAATAAAGTGCAACCATGACAAAAGCAATTGCGTTTATTCCACACATCCATCGCCTTTTGGCCTTCAGGAGTTGATTTTTCCTTATCCAAAATCGTGCAATCACAATGCCAAGATCAAACCAATGGTGGCCAATAAATTCTCACGCGTTGTTGCCAACACTTGAAATTTTATCCACCAAATTTCTCGGGCATACCAGATAAGTCTACACGTGATTTGAAAGTCATTTATGATATTCCAAATATTTTAGATCTAAGCAATACCTTCTCTAAGATTGTTGAAATAAATGCATATAGGAAATAAATAAATAAAAACATATGCATTTCCAATATTTTTGTATAAATCAAAAATATTAAATCAAGCAAGTTAAATATGATTTGGCAAAATCTAGAATAAAATAAAGAATAAATGACATACAATAGCACAAATGAACAAAACGAGAAGGGGTTAGATTTTACTCGGATCGAAGTGTCCACTAAGGACTGCCGTTAGAGAAGGTATTGCCCCTTACAATACCGGCGCGTCAAGGTCTGACGAAATCCTCCTAGGATAGCACGATCCACCTCCATTATTTGACGCACTTCGATCTTGGATGTCCTTGAAAACCACATCAGAAGAATGAAGATGAGGTAATTTGGTTTCTAACTAAATTCCCGATTGATCTACCAATTTAATGGTTTAATCAATAAAAAAGTACTCGTCATTCTCTTAATCTCGTTGTGCAAGATTTACAAAAGTGATTAAAGATTTTTCCACCAATCTCACGTCGAACGAATGCACCAAGAAAGAGAGACAAGAATGAGAGAGAGGGGGAGTGGAGAGACTTTTTTGCTCTTGTTGCGTGTCAAATGAGAGTCTCCTCATGGCCCTTATATAGAGCCCACGACCCGATGTTTATGGAAATTTCCATTTTACGGAAATACGGCAATTGACCGATCAATTAAGTCCCATTGATCGACTTAAATAAATTAGTCGATCAAACTTGACTTTTTGGTCGACCAAACCAGTTGATCGATCAAGCATAACTCATTGATTGATACAAATAATTGATCAACCAATATTACCTTTTGATCGATCAATTCAGGTCAAAATCGTGAAATTAAAAATCCGTAGCAAGGGATTCTAAGTTCCAAGTTCCAAATTGATTCTTGCCCGAGCCGAGCTCGAGCCGAGCCGGGGCAGGGTGAGATGCGCGCTTGTGCATGCATGTTGCATCGCTTTCGTCGAGTTTTAAGAATATGCATTGTAGCATAATCAATAGAGGCGATACAACATTTAAACTTATAATCTCGAAAACAAAAGTGAGTCCGAGATCGTTTTCAGGAAGCAATTATAGGAGATCAATTACTAATCACAATATGAAGAATAATATGCAAGTAGAATCAAAATGATTCTCAATATATATCAGAAGATCATCCAGAAAGTTAGGTATCAAAGTGCAAAAAGATCAAGTTAAAAATGGTGGTTTGAACCACCAATTTTAACCTACAATTAAGCTCTAATCAATATCTCAAATAAATCAACAGTAATCCGCAACCACTAATAGCAAATTCCACGTCAGTAGATGTATGAACAGTAACCATTGAGTCAAAACCAAGCCAAGGCACTAAGTCAGACTGCAGTATAAAGGCTCAGACTCCTTATCTCATGCCTCAGAAACGGCTCAGGCATGCAGCACAATAGAGAGAGGCACAAGGACCTAACAAGCCACAGGATGGCTAAGTACCAAGCAAGTGGGGGGGGCACGATTCCCGAGGCCATAGTGCAAAACCCTCCCCCCTCCTCAGATTTCTCTCTCTCACACCAAGTCAGACCAGGGTAACCAAGTAAACGGATCCGACCTAGACCCGCTTGGCATGAACTGTGGGCAAGGGCGTGTATAAACACGTGTGAGCGCATGCGCTGGGGCGTGGAAGGGGACCTCACCCTGCGCATTTGGAGGTGATAAGCCTTCTCACTCAATTCAACTTATACACTGTTGCGAGTTCTTGAATTCACGAGGTAGGACTAATCCCACCTCCTTCTGTGCGCGATCTACTGCTGGTAAGCTCCACTTAATTGGAGCTGCTGAGGCTGTTCTCACTCAATTTAAGCCCTAAGTGGGCTCTTGAGTTCATTCTGCACTGCCTGGATGTGGAAGCGGCTGGGATGATGACCGGACAATGGCAAACAAAGTTCGAGAAGACAGTGGTGACGACGGTTGTCCGGTGAAGACATGAAACCAAGAAAACGGCCTCTTGGCTTGATTAAATATGTTCAAAAGCTTTGTTGGAGCTTGGTGAAGGTGCTAGTGGTGTTTTGGTGGCAGTTGGCAGCCGGAGGAGGCCTGCCGATGATGGAGTAGGTGTTCAGAGGTGTGTGTGCTCTTAATCTAATGCGGAAAAATGGTTCGTTTAAAAAAAAATGTCATTGTTGTAGTGTCACAAATACAAACCATTATCGCGTCAATTTTATTTAATTACGTAATTTTTACTGATTTATTCCAGGTCATTCACTGGGAGGCAGTTATTGATTTACATCACTCACTAAGTCCAAGATTATTCTTTAATTCCAAAAATGATTAATTTTATATACAATCAATA
Organism: Thalassia testudinum; assembly: GCA_037157565.1. Classification (NCBI taxonomy): domain Eukaryota; kingdom Viridiplantae; phylum Streptophyta; class Magnoliopsida; order Alismatales; family Hydrocharitaceae; genus Thalassia; species Thalassia testudinum. The sequence goes on from JAZHRO010000077.1 coordinate 84,267,640, forward strand.
ATGACTGAATGAATGAATGAATGAATCCATAAGGAATGAATTAAGGGCTCCATTATGTACAAAAAGAGTTAATGAAAATGCTTGCAAAAATCTACTTGCAAACAAGCATCAAATAATACATAGATATATTTTATACTATCTATTTATAAGTTATATTACTAATACTTACATAAATATTCACTACTAACTAATATTACATAGCATACTAACTTAACTTAATATACTAACATATACAATAACATATATAATAGCTACAACGACAGATACAAACGTCGCTGGACCCAAGAAAAACTATATGCAAACTCCAAAGCAAAAAAACTAGGATCTATAATGACAGTTATCTTTCCTTTAGTAATGTTTTATTCTGTCAGTAATGACATGTAGTTATTTATATACAGATATATATATAGCTATAGTACTTACCTATACATATTATACAACTTATTTTTTTTTACTTATACATATTATTTACATATACTATCAATACAGATATACATTATACCTATATACTTCATCTTCTTCTTTTTCTCTTAAGCCACTTCTATGTTCTTCTTCCTTGTCACACACTTAGCCAGTTATTCTTCTGTGCTTAATGGTGCATTAGGGCCTTTTATTACTTAACGAAAATTTGTTAATTGGTGGGTATGCCTTTCGAGGGATACACAGCACCCGAGAACCGGGTGAGACCAGACCTCTATTAAGCGCACCCTAATTTCTTAATTAGGCTGCTTAAGTACGTTTTTAGCTCACATTTGGGCTTAACCAAGCCCTTGCATAGTACCGGCCCCCAACCCACACACAATTAGAATGCTCAAGCATGCTTAGATGTAATGGGAATGTTCGGTTGTTTCAGACGCCCGGCGTCCGTGACGACTAAACTACCCATAACACAAAAATAATATAAAGCACTGAGAGAACTCCTCATCTGACGATGTGGCGCTATCCTAGCGCCTACATAGTGTTGGAAATCAGGCAACTGTGCACAAATTCGTAATTTTTGTCCTCAATTCGAGAGCCATAATTTATTATAAAATAAAAATAAATTAAGGGATAATAAAGTATTTACATAGTACTACTTAATTGTATAGTTAATTTGGAATTTTAATTATATTTACTATATAAATTAATTAGGTAAAGTATACAGTTTATACATAACTGATTTTAGAGTTTATTCATTAATTACGTATAAATTAGTTTTTATATGGTCTAATTGACCTTATACAGAGTTAGTATACATGTTTAAATATTTTATAAACATTTTTATTGTATTTTACAAGTTTAATTTTTATTTTATTTACATTTAATTAGTACAATTCTAGACTATTTTATTTGTAAATTGAGTTTAAATAGTATAAACAATATAAATATACTTAAATTAGCTTAAATTACTTAAAATACAGTAATATACATATACAGTATAAGTTAACTTAGTTTTAACTTAAGCTACTAATTTATTTTAATTTAATCTAATAACTTAACTACTAACTTAATAAATTAATTATTTATTCTGTATAGATAATTAAATTAAGGTACAGGATTTAGTATGTTTATAATACACATATAAATACATATATACAATATTATAACTTAATATGGTTATTTACAGTGTTTACTACTTCATATAGCTTATTAGTACATATAAATTAGTTTAATTAATAATTAATTATATAATTTAGTTATATATAGTATAATCTAACTTAAATATTTACTTTACATACTATAGTATATACATAAGTTATTTCTATTATAAATATGTATAATTTGCATTATAAGTTAATAAGCTTACTATATAGCTTAAATATACACTTATATACATATTATACAAATGATTTTTAGTATTTTTAAGGTTTTTTCACTTTTTATGGTTTTTATATATGTTATGGAGGTAGGTGATGAGAGGGAAAGAAGTAGGTGAGAAGAATGAGATATTTTTGGTCTTTTTATATTTGGTTTCTTTTATTAAGTTTCATGGTATATAGAACCGTCGAATGGTAAATTCTACCAAGTTGGGGGTTCTGATTACCATGAAACTTGGTATGCATTTGAAAAAATACCTAATCTTCAATTAGACATGTTTATTTTATTTTTTTATATTTTTATATGATTTTTATTTAATTTCAAAGTTCACACAATCTAGGCCTCTTAAAGGTTTTCTAAGGTGTTCTACGGCTAGAATGGAACCTACAGTGGTTTTAAAAGGTAGTAAACTGCCCTGAACAGTTTCAACACAATTGTAACGACCCGATTCCCGAGTCCCTACGAGACACGAGAACCGGACCGACTCGACTAATCCCAAGACCTAGTCGTCCAACGAGGAAGTAACCAAAAGAGCAGCAAAATAAACCACATTCAGCGTGAATATAACTAACAGTAAGGAAATACGGCAGTAAAGAAAGAAGCCACTACAGTATATACCACCACAACAGTAGAACAACATTCATAACATAATATGAACTGCAGGTAAAGAAAAGTACAGCAGAAACAAGAACTACTCACTACAGTGGAACAAAAAAAAAAGTGGTACAAGAGAACAGTGGCAACTCTACTGGACCCTACTCGGCCCAGCGTCCTCTGCAGCCGCTGACTCTAGCTGCTCAACACCTGGTCCTGAAAAGTAACGAGTGTAACATGTCAGCAAAACGCTGAGTAGAGTGGCAGCTAAACTAAAGAAACAGTAAAGTGTACAGTAGCTGTTTTAATTTTCTTTCTTCCCTTATTTACGTTTTTCTATTATCTCAAAATTTATCTATTTCTCAGATCCTTCACTTGATCTCGAATGTTCCTCGTGGGAACGATCTTGATTGCAGTCTTTTCTGAACAGTAGAAGTAGCACGTGGTGCTCTCCTGGCCGGGAGAGTCCCTCGTGGTGATCCTACTCTCAGTCAACCACCCCAAGGTCATGGACAGGCGTAACGGTGACTACGGCACGCGCGATAAACGCATAGGTAGCTAACCCACAGTGGCATGCGGTCAGTCGTTTCCGTTAACGGGTGCGCCCAAAGCACAACACGGAACCAGTACAGGGAAGAGCCCTCTCAGTAATAGGGGTCCAACCCCTCCACAGTAGCCAAACAGGGGCCTTGCCCCTCCACAGTTCGCGCACCCTCGCCTGACTACCCTGGTTTGCCCCAGTGGGCCTAACAAGTCGGTGTAGGAGGCTAGCAGAACCCCGGGGCTCGTGGGGTAGCTAGTACCTCCCTACACTAGTAGCTCTCCTCGGTACTACGTACACGAGGGCCAGCAAGTCGGTACAAAGTGGTCAGTCCTAACCCCGGGTCCCTGGGGCGGCTGGCTCCGCTCTGCACTAAACAGGAGGACAGTCGCTCTCCTTGGTACTCCGTACTCAAGGACCAGCTCACTTCCCCAATTCTATTCCATTCACCTTCCAGGAGTTCTACTCCTAATTCCCCGTAGGGTTCCAGCTCTTTTAACTCAGCACATTCAAGTTTCACCTTTCCAGTTTCACGTTCATACAATCCATGTTCTCAATCACGTTTATTTATTCATAGCAGGCAGCTGTTAATTCAATTCATAGGAAGCTATTATTTTCTTTCCACATTTTCCAAGACTGCAGTATTCATACATTCCACTAGTTTTCCCGTCCTAGGATTCATGTCATATCCTAGGATCTATCATACAATCTAGTTTTCCAGCCCTAGGATTCATGCAACACCCTAGGATCTACCATTCAATCTATTTCTCATTCCTAAGATTCATGCAATGTCCTAGGTTCTATTTATGGTTCCATAATTTAACAGATTATACTAGTAAACTTAAAACCCACTCTACTGGTTACAACAGGAGCACTGGGGGCGTGGTCGGGAATCCCGCGTGCCTCCGCAACCCCCGAGACTGCAACGGAACGGGGTCTTATCACAAGGATCAATCATAAGGAGTTTCTCAAAACAGTATATAGCTACTGTAGACGGGTAGAGGATTTAATTCCGAAAAGAACGCAACTCGAAACGTGGAAAACGGAACCCGAACAGGCCCTAAACAGGTAGAAAACGACGAAACAGTGCAAAATCAGATGTCTGGAACTTATTCCAGACGTCTTAAAAAGTGGATCAGGGGTTACCTTGCTCTGCGTGGTCTCTCAGATGTCCAGAAGCCTGTGGGGGTGTCTGGCCTAGTTCCCAGACGTCCGATGGTCACCCCGAACGTCTGGAAGTCGCTCCAGTCGTCTGGCACTGCAGCCAGACGTCTGATTCGTGTTGGGTGGCGAATCAGAACCTGCGCGTACCCATTTCCTCTCTCTCTCAGTACGGTCAATCGAAGAAAAGGAAGGAAGACGGAAATAACTCACCTTTCAGACGTCTGTACAGTCCTCCAGACGTTGTCCCCGTCGTCTGGCTGGAAGCCCAGACGTCTGATTCTGGAAAAATTTCCAGAATCAGAGCGCATCTCGCTCTCCGCCCGCGACGCACGGCCACGCCGCGCCTCGTCCGCCTGCTGCTCGAGCTACAGCAGGCCTCCCGCGTCACCCCACGTCTGCTGCTTCCCCCGCCGGCCGGCCCTAGCAGCCCCGGCGAGCTCGCCCTCACGGCCGAGCGCCTCTTCCCATGCGCAGCACCTCCTCCCACGCTCACCGCGGCTGTCGCTGTTGCCTCTCACTCGCGCTCGCTCTCGCGCACCGGCTGGAAGGAGAAGAGGAAAGGGGGCGGAGGTGACGAGAGTGAGGGGGAGGGCATGGCCTTTTAAGGCCGGGCGAGGAGGAGAGAGAGAGCGGGACAGAGGGCGTAGGAGGGAGAGGGAAAAAGAGAGAGAGAGAGAGACGCTCGCAGGTCGGCGCGCTCAGGCGCGCAGACAAAACACGCATGCCAAAAATAACCGAATCCCAGACGTCTGGAAGGGGTTCCAGACGTCTGGTCAGACGTCTGGGACACCTCCCAGACGTCTTAAAAATGTCTGAAGCCGCGCGTTCGTAACAACAATGTATAGGAAAGGATACAAGCATTAAGCACACAAATCATTATGGATTTTATTTAATTCTACTTGTTGGACAGTTAGACCTTAACTAGCTGACAAAGGATTAAAAAAGAAAAAAAGATTACAAGCTTTCAAATGAATTTAAAGGCAATTACAATGCATGAAAGCTTGTATACAACTCAATACACCTTTAATTACAAGTTAGCTAACACTTAAGATCTACACCAACTGTCCACTGACTTCCAGATAGAAATCTTCTGCTGAAACAGCAGAAGCACAGCAGCAGCAAGGTTCAGCAGCACAGTAACTGCTTAGCAGTCCAACAGCTACTGACATCAACAGCTGTTGCAGACCAAACTTCATCCCAGATGGATTAACTGTTGTTGCAATTAATCTATCTGGAATTAAATTAAGTTTGCAACAGGAACAAAGTTAAATTCAGCTTGTATCTCCTGATTTAGCCATTTATATCCCAGATCAAATTCAAGAGAACCTGATCAAGGCTACAAAAAAGCTAATCCAGGGAATACTTAGCTGGAATTGAGGAAGGGAATGTAGCTGCTTTTGCAGCAGTTTACTATAATTGCTGGGATTCAAAAACACAAAGACAGAAATCATTAAATCAACCTTTGACAAGGTTTTTAAATTAACATAAAAGAAAACATGCTCAGATGTTCAGTATAAAATCCAGGTCCTTGTCACAAGTTTAATAACAAATTAGATCACAAAAACTATTGATCTGGGATGATCAGAGGTGAGGAAGAAAATTGCTATGCTAAAACTACTCCTAATGCTAAACTAATCAGAACAACAAATCAATTACTAATTCTACATCTAATTCTACTCTAATTTACCTATCTAATGCTACAGCTAATCTAGAAAACATTAAAATTACTCTAACAGGAAGAATGGGACCTGTGGGTCCTTAGTCGGTGGCTAAGGAGGAAGAATGGAGGGGGAAAAGCTCCAGCGGAGTGAAAAGTCTGCTAGTGAGACTTCTGGGTTGTCCTCAGCTGCTACGTGGTCCTTAGCGACGAGGAGAGTTGGAGAGAAGTCAGAGATTCCACAGCCAGTGACTGTGAAATCATGGAATTGGTAAGGAGGAGAGACTGGAGTGGAAGAATGATTGCTAAGAATATAGAAGAGAGCGATCCCTTGCATGCGTGACCACTGAGGTGCTTAAGTAGCAACCTCAGTGACTCAGATCACTGCGCAGGTGAAGATAGGTGATGAGGGCATCAGCGGCAAGGATGAGAGGAAAGGAGCGTGGGCTGCCAAATTGAAAACTGACCGTAGGATGGGATATGGGGGAAGGGGTAAGCACACGCGTCGCTTCGCGCAAAGCTTCAATTGAGATCGAGCAGAAGATCAGGATCAAGAGAGAGTGGACGGTCGAGATGCCGCGAGTTCTATGCACGCACAGTGCACACATAGAGGCTCCAGGTTGCCAGTTTCTATTGGGAAAATTGCAGGGAGGCCCTTCTGTGAAGTGGTAGAACATTTATTGGTAGGCCCATAACTAATAGAGAATAATTGTTGAATGGTCCCTAAGGGCTTTCAAAGAGGTCCCTACAGGTTACAAATAGGTCCGAGAAAGTTTTCTAAAGAAGGAAATGTGATGCATAAAGGACCTAAATGTAAATTCTAAGTTTCAAGGCCTTAATGATGTACAAATGCCTTCAAGTTTTTATATGTGCTTAATTGAGCTTTCAAGAAGTTAATTATACTTTTGATTTGGACTTTTAAACTTATTTGTGTGTTGAATTTACACTTGGATCATCATTTAACCTTCTTCGAAAAGATATCTCAACTTATGACCTAATTATGCAATCTTAACACAGAATTAATGTTTTAGGTATTTTTCTTTGATTCCCACATTTAACCTTTTTTATGTGTTAATTTGGTATTGTTTAACCCAGTTTCTAACTTATCTTTAGCTTTTTAGTTATGATGAATAACCACTCATCAGTTCGGTGGGGTGGAAGTGTGATCAAAACCCTAAATTTCTTTGGGGCTTTTGATCAGTGAAGTGTGGGGGAGGTGTGGGTGATCGTGCTAGGTGCTTTCGTGTGGTGTAGCGCTAGCGTGAGCTCGCCGAAGCTCATGCAGACCCTCGAGAAGATGAAGTAGGAGGAGTGTGGTGAGGTGTTCGATCTTAGAAGCTAAGGATCGAGAAGTGTTCTAGATAAGGAGAGGAAGAGAGCAGGGGTTTTACCGGGGCAAATTGAGGTAGGGAGAATCCGAAGTTGACTAGCCTGCTGCAAGGAAGGAGATGAAATTCGATGGAGGAATCAACAAGGAAAAAGGGGTAGAAACTACTTAAGCTTTGATGGGCGAGGAGCGTGAAGAAGAGAGGGAAAGGATAGGCCACCCAGGTTGATGATTGGTTGGCTGGAGGAGAGGGCGTGAGGGTCGTCGGGGCCGATTATGGAGCTAGCTGGAGGAGGAGAGGGAGGAGAGTTTACGATCAGAAATCGACTGCCAAATACGCTAGAACCTAGAGTTCTATTTATAGAGCTCAAATTCGTTCTCTAAGGCAAGGAAAGAGGGCATGAGAGACGGATTTGGAATCAAGAGAAACCCTATGATTTTCTTGAATTCACGAGCTCTTCCAACTCTGAATTAGGAGCCAAAATCTTGCTTAAATGGATCTCCAATGTATGAACTCCAATTCCACCAGATTTAGTGGGATTTGGTGCTGATTTGATGTAGTTTCAAGTCGGTCAAAGGTTGGTGCTACTCGGTTGACCCATCAATGGTGGTAAGGACCTAAGTGCAAGGAATATGAGAAAGCTAGTGTTACGACCTGGTTCCCGAATCCCTGCAAGACCCAAGACCAGCTCGACTCGACTAATCCCAAGACCCAGTCGTCCAACAAGAAATAATCGAAAAGCAGGAAAATAAACCACATTCATTATGCAAGGTAACTAACAGTAAAAGAGTACAAGCAGTAGGGAAAGTAAAAGCTACTAAACAGTACATATCACCACCAGAACAGGAAAGTAGAACAAAAGTATAGAATAGTAACAGTAATAAAGTCTGAACTCACTAACAAAAAGAAGCATTACAATAACAAGAGACTACTGCTGGGCTCGACTAGGCCCAGCACCCTCTGCAACCTGTGACTCGAGCTTTTTAACTCCTGTACCTGTAAAGGAGTTTTGAGTAAATGGAGTCAGCGAACGCTGAGTAGAGTGGTAACCAAACTAACTAAAGCAGTAAAAGCTTACAGGTAAATTTATCTTTTCTAATTATTTTATTTTGCAAGTAATTCCTTTTCATCCATTGGTTTACTTTCAGGTTTCTTTCTTGATCTCGCATGTTCCTCGTGGGAACGATCTTGATTGCAGTCTTTTCTGAAGAGCAGAAGGCACACGTGGTGCTCTCTTGGCCGGGAGAATCCCCCATGGTGATCCTACACCCAGTTTACCACCTCAAGGTCACAGATAGACGTAGCGGTGACTACAACACACGCGATAAGCGCACGGGTAGCTACCCCGCACTGGGACGCGGTCAGTCGTTTCCGCTAGCAGGTATGCCCAAAGTACAGCACGGAACAGAATAGGGCCTAGCCCTCTCAGTAATAGGGGTCTCGCCCCTCCACAATCCGCGGACCCTCGTCTGACTACCCCGGTTTGCCCAGTGGGCGTAACAAGTCGATGTAGGGCAACCAGCTGAACCCCGGGTCCCGTGGGGTGGCTAGTTCTCTCCCTACACTAGTAGCTCTCCCCTGTACAGTATACGCGAGGGTCAACAGAAGTCGATGTAGAGTGGCCAATCCAAACCCCGAGTCCCGACCTAAGGGCGGCTAGCTCCGCTCTATACTAAACAGGGGACAGTCGCTCTCTTTGGTACCATGTACTCAAGGGCCAGCACACTTCCCACTCACATTTCCAGATCTTTCCATTCATCCACAAAAGCTCTACTCCTAACTCCCCGTAGGGTTCATGCTCATATTCACCATATTATTCCATACCAAGTTTCATCATTCATAGTTCCATTCTTGTATTATACACATGCAGCTCATATTTCCACAAGTTAACATATACAACAAGTAATATCACAGGTAACTGTTTAACTAGCACATGCATTTCATATTCCACAGGCAGCTTGTATTTATTAACAGGCAATTGTTTACAATTTTATTCATTCATTTATGACTGCAATCTCAAATACGCATACAACCAGCGTAAGTATTTCTCGTCCTAGGATCCATGCCACATCCTAGGTTTCTAGTTATCTAATTCATATATGCATTCATGTTTTATAATTAAAACAGGGGGAAACCACTCTACCAGATAATTCGAGAGTATTGGGGACTCGAACGACAGACTCACATGCATCTGCAAGCCCCGAACACGCAACAGACCGAAGTCCTATACCAAGGAACATACCACAATGGATCATTCAAAATAGTATATAAGGATTTCTAACATGTAGAGGAACTCACAAGGAAAATATAGATATCTCGTTTGCGTAAAACAGATCCCAAACGGATCAAAAACAAGACTACAAAACCAAATCAGACGTCTGGCACAAAGTCCAGACGTCTTAAAAGTCACCAGAGTCTCACCTCAAGTTCTTGCGTCGACTTCAGATGTCCAGGACCCCTACTTGACTGTCTAGACTCAGCTCCAGACGTCCGACCTCTCCTCCAGTCGTCTGGGTGTGCCTCCGGTCGTCTGGTAAGCTGTCCAGACATAAGAAATGCGTGGGAGGGCATGTCGCGTGCCTTCCCAAAGCTGCTCCTACGCACGACAGACAAATCCTCCCCTTTTAGCCAAACAAAAAGGTTCTGTGGTGCGGCCTGCATGGCCGTAACCGCAAGAAGAACGTACCTGTGCGAAACCTTACTTTCAGACGTCCGGTGTCGTCACCAGACATCCAACTCGTCGTTTGGATGGTACTCCAGACGTCTGATACTAGAAAAATCCCAGTACTAGAGCGAGCTCCCTCTCCTCTCGCCGTGCGCAACCACGGCTCCTCCCTCTCATCTCCAGTAGGAAGTCAGGGACGGCTTCCCCGATGCACTCCTCCTGCACGCGCCGCTCCGGCCGTGCGCCCTCCAGCGAGCTCCCATGAACTCACGAGCTCAACCTCATCCTCCTCTCTTCACGCCACTCCTCACTCCTCGCTCTCGCTCCCTCTCTCTCGCTCGTCCCCCTGACGGCAGTGGAGAGGAAGTAAGGTGGTGGTGGTGCAGTGGAGAAGAGAGTAAGGGGTGAGGGCTCTTATATAGAGGGTGGGGGTTAGGGTTCGGTGAGGGGGAAGGAGAAAAGAAGGGAGAGAAGAAAGGAAGGCTGTCTGCGCACAGCCAGTGTGCAGACCTGACCCTGCATATAAATTTTTCAATTTCCAAACGTCTAAGGAGTCCAGACATCTGACCGAAAGTCCAGACGTCTTAAAAGGCTCAGAATAGAATGGGTCTTCACAGCTAGGGCCCTGTTTGCAAGGAATTTTGAAAGCTACGGGCCTAATTGAGAAAAATAGAGATCTTAGGGATTGAGTTATAAACTAAGTCAAGATGGACTCTAATTAGGTCCAAATTTTGATCCTAACCTAATTTGGACCCAAGGAATCTAATGGTGAGCTTGGATTTGAGTTTTGACCCTATTTGACTGGGCAATGTCCACAGAAGCCCAAATCAGGGCAACATCTCGTCTGAAACTCTCTTCTAGGCCAAAATAATTTCAGATGGTCAAACCAAGGGTACCAAACCTCTTAAAATATTTTTATATGAACTTGATGAGGTTTAGATGGATTTTATCCTATCTAGAACCTCTTTAATTTAAGTGGCTTGATAATTAGGGTTTTGGTGTTATTTTCGCCCTCGAAATGCGTAAAACCCCGTTTCTGTCAATGTTGACCCACTTTTTGGGCTTTTGTGCTCATTTAACCTTTAGTTAACCACTAAGTGACCCCGTGGTTAATCTGTGTTTGTGATGTGCTGCTAAAATTACAGAATTAACCTTGATTTCCTATCTTCTCAAATCAAAATGATGCAGAGTTGTGGCTCTCGGATGATTAGGTGGGAGGTTTTATTAATCAAACCTGACTAAATGTAACTAGGTAGGGCCCATGATAGTGTTACCATCAGTGCGTGGTGCCTAACCCCACCTCACACTCTTTGTTACATAAGCTTTGGGAGGCTGAGGCCTTTTACACCCACCAAGAGGTTTGTCCACTTCCAGTATGGGAATGATGAGAGACTCATCATGATCCCTAATTATCTATAATTAACTAGTTTTCCTAGTTAATTAGCCAAGAGTATACTTAATACAAGGTTAATTATAATATAAGGGTTAAATTACTAAGGGCCTTCAAAATAAGTTAAAAATACTAACTTAAATATCAATTAATCTTAATAATAATTTAATTAATAAATTGGACTCAATTAATAATCATATAGATAGTTTTTTAATATTTAAACAAACTTAATTAATATTAACACCTAAGTATTTAATTAACTTAAGTAAATCAATCATTTAAATAAATATAGCTAAATTGGGAAAAAAATGTAATTTCAAGGCATAAATATAATATTTACATAATTTATAATAACATATAAAAATTTGAAAAAGAAATAAATTAAAATAAGCCTTGAAACTCACTATTTACGTTTAGGTCCTTAGCTTTTATTTCAATTGAGTCCTTAATTATTTTCATTCAGGTATTTTTATTACAAAAAAAGCCCCTGTGAACACAACACCGTCTTCATCTTCAACTTCATACCACTGACAACAGTCAGTGACCGTACCTCTCGATCACCACCAATCCAGTGTTAGAACTCTATTGCCACTACTGTCAGACCTTCCGCTTACCACCAACTTTCTATCTAACGGCTTGGATCTTCCTCAAATCCTATTTAGGGTAGGCGAAGAAGCTCACCAGCATTGAAGACGATGCCAGTGAGTTAGGATGTACCTAGCTGTGTATCCGCCCAAGTTCTTCCCCCTTGACCACCTGCTCCAACTATAAATACCTCCTACCTCTTTGATTACAAGGGTCGGCTCCCTTCCCTCTTCCCCAACTGTAGATCGACGATAGGCCGAAGAGCCTTCAGTGGAGGTGTTCGCCTCTCTCAACCCCTCTTCGTCTCCCGCAGCTGTGACAGAGCTTGGGAGCGCGCCATCTTCCCTTCTACTCCCCTTCTTTTCTTATCAGAGTTTGATCCGACTTCATTGGATTTCATCCTCCGTTATGCGCCATCGACGGAGATCTTCTTCCTCCATCCAGGTAATCGTAGATTAGCATAGATTTTAGTTTAGTTTAGATTTAGTTAGTTGATTAGTTAGTGTTAACTCATCTGTATGATCATCTTCTCCGACTCCGGTGAGGCCAACCTCGGCCACATAGGACTTCGATTCACATCTTTTACCACTTGAAAACCTTTCTTTTCCTGCCACGATCACTTTTCATCTTCTTTCCTCTCAATTCTATCATCTAATTACCTAATCCCATTCCACCTCCACCGGAGACTTCTGCTGTCTATGGTAGAGCTCTCTAGCGTAGTTCACAGCCACTAGGGACCCTTCATCACTTTATCATCAATTCAAGGCCCTGATCTACCTCTTAATTAGGAAAATAAATAATCACACAGTAAACGCCTAATTCCCCTCAACCTCCTAAACTCACTGTCAATAGCGGCTCAGGAGGAGTTCTTCCACTTAATTGATCACTCACGCATCATCGCCAGACTCCCCTGAGTCTTTCCCCTCACTCAATTGAGTGAGAGGGTCACGATTGAGTTCAGGTGAACTCAATAGATGCTTTTACTGAATTTAGTGATCAATCCATATATCTGATCTATAATTGGATCAATTGACATGATCCTAAGGTTCCTTGAGACCTCAAGAGTCATTTGAGACCACTTTTGGTCATTTTGATGGAGAATTAATCTCCAACCGATTCAAGCGGTGTTCACCGGAGCTCCGACTAGCTCCAGCGAACCAAAATCGAGCTTCAGCCTTTAGAACTTTCTCAAAAGTTCCAAATCACTTCTCTGTGATCATAGGAACAGGAATCAACAATTAAGTTTTTATTTCAATGAAGATTCCTCTCTATTAAGTCTCATCTTCTCCAACTCCAGTAGAGTTGGAGAAGATTAACCGCTAAGGTTTAGCGCTTAGAAATAGGTCCTGAAGCACCAGTAGACCCTAAAGAACCTATTCTAGGTGTTGATTAGGTATGAGAACCTTTGGAAGCATCTGTTGAACTCATCACCTTTTGATCCGAGGCGGCAGTGCCTGAGAGCACTCAAGGAGTGCTCAAAACTTGGTTTTGAAATGCAAAATCGTTTCCTTGAGTTGATTTGAGAAGATTTAGGTCTCTAATTTGACCTGTGAAACACAAATTTAGAAAGTCAATCTTTGAGTTCCGTAGGTCAGCCCTGTGTTGAATTTGAGGTTTAGAGATTTAAATTTATGATTTTTAGGTTTGAATGAGTCCCTGCAATGTTTACAAATCTGTTGGAACTGGTTTGAAGGAATTTTATTGAGATTTTAGGAACATTTTCAGATTTGGTTAATTTAGATTCAAACTGAAACCCAAAGTCATTCAAAGGTTTTGTGGCGAGTTTTGCTACTAAATTCTACTCAGTTCAAATCTTTATAATCCTATGAACTAATCTAGATCAATTCCTATTGACCTAATCTATCATCTAAATAGATTCACTTTTGAAATCAGAAGTCCTAAACTCCTTGATCGAAGTTCAGATGTTCTTGAGCTTCTGAAGCACTTCTTCTGCTCAAATCTCTCTCAACTGGTGTGAAATGCTATCTGCAGCATTCTATTCCCCCCTGTCGAGGGTATTATTTGGTCTACAGGTCATTTGACGTAAGATTGCTTCTTCAGAGTACTTTCCAGACACGTGAATAGTGTCTTGCTCATCGTTTAAATCGGTGGATCAAATCTGATCCAAAGCCCAAATTGGGGCTAAAATTGAATAACTGAGATCATTAGCTTTCCATTGAGCCTTTGTGCGCTCGATTTGACTCAGTGAGTCAATTGCAATCTTCTTCTGAAGATTGACCCGAAGCAGCTATGCACGAAGGAGGAAGCAGCTTGGTTAGTCCCATATCAGGGAAATGTAGGCGTGCATGTGTGTGTAAAAGGGAAAAGGCACTACCATCAGCCGATCATCAACGTAGGGCGCATGAAAAGTATCTGGTTCTCTTGAGAGTGCAAATGCATGTTAGAGTGTGCGTGTGCAGGGGTGTGTGCACACCTGTGTGCGTGAGCCCGGGTGGGTGAGCGTGTGGGCCTGGAATGGGCCTGAGACTGTGCATGGGTTAAATGACTAAAAATCCACCTAGTCTGAACTAGGCTTGGACTTAGTAGGGTTTGGTCCCACCCTAATGGGTGCTGCATATCCCCGAAAAGCCCATGCCGCCCATTAACACACTTTTTGTTAAGTAGAGAAGAGAACATGGGCTTGAGGTTGAAGCAAATTCGACTAAGTGTGGAAGAAAAGTATGCCCAATAAAGGTGAGTGAAGGAGAAATGAAGAGCTTAAGAAAGAGAGAAGAGAGCTAACAGAAGAAAATAGAGAGAACATAGAAAGGATTCAAGAGAGATTAACTGAAAGAACAAAAAAAAGAGAGGAGAGACATCTAATATACACATCAGAAGTCTAATATTAATTTTTAGGTCGTCTAATCTTTTTATCAGACGTCTGATTGAAGGCTGAGAGCTGAGAAGAGAGAGTTCAAGCTTTATATTGTATAAGAGGCATTTGTATTCACTTGTAAACAATCTTTTATGCCTTACTTTGTAATAATCATTCTTCTACTTGTTATTCATTGAAAATCCTTCATAAACATTTGTCTCTATTAATGGAATAGTTGCATGCTTTTGAGTTTAAGTTTTTGTGCAATTATTCATGTGCTTAATATATGTTGTAATTATTAATTTGATTAATTACGTAATTAATAAATTATGCATTCACAACAACAGTTTTTACCCACACTGACGGTCAGAAACCGTCGGTGTTGGCCTAAAATACCATCGCTATAGCTGCATATGCCTAATCTGATGGTCAACTTTGGCGTTCTCCTATGAGGTGTCGCTATAGGCTATGCTGACAGTAAAAATCGTCGGTGTTGTACCACACTCTACAGTGATGAAATTTCTATCTAATTTGACTTCAAGCTAGTAGCAACGATTTTATCCATTGGTATAGCTCAAGGCTATCAACTGCAACAATGTTAAATGTCGATAATACCATCACTATAGGTAAGTACTCCATGTTTGAATTAATATTTAGTTACAGAAAAAATGTTACCATAGGAAATAAGGTTTTGATGAACACATACAGTGATATTTTTCCTTTATTGTTGCCAAAATTTTTTAATATACTAATTTATAAATGTATTGTTAGGTATCACCTGCTCTGTTTTTTTTCTATATTATATAAGGTACACAAATGTAACTTTTTCTTATACTACAACAGAAATAAGGGAATTGATAGAGTTAATAAAAATTAAATTTATTCTATTAAGCCAAAAGTATATTAAGTTTTAAAAGTGTAATGACCCGCTACATTTTAGCCATTTAAAACGTCTGAAATTTCAGTTAGACATCTGTCCAAACGTCTGGACCCTAGACATCTGAAAGTGGATTATTTCTTACTGCGCTTTGCGCTCTGTGTGCAGGCGACGCGCAGAGGCTACCCCCTCTCTCCCTCTCACCCCCGCAAATACTACTCCCCTCCTATTTATACCCCTTCTTTCTCTTCTCCTCTCCTCACACCACAGCAACCACCACCTCCAGCACTCCTGTGCGGTAGCGGCAAGGTCTGAGAGAGAGGTGCGAGTGGGGGCGGTGAGCGAGGGAGAGCAAGAGGGGGAAAGGAGGATAGCGTGGAAGATTGGAGGACCTTCAAGAGCTCAACGGCGCTCGCACGGCCGGTGGCGGATTCGTGCGCGTGGAGGACGTCGGCGAAGAGCTACCCAAGCTCCTGCAAATGGTTGGAGCTACTGTCGCAGGCGGAGGTGCGAGTGGAGCAAGCTGCGAGGAGCTTCTGATACTAGAAGTTTTCCAGTATTAGACGTCTTGCGTGACATCCAAACGACTGGCGAGGGACCTGGATGTCCGGAGCTAAGGCCGGTCGTCTGAGAGCACGTTTCACGCGAGGTACGTACGTTCCTACGCTGATCTCTCCCATGCAGAAGATCTCAGCACAGGAGTCGTCGGCTGACCGCGCCTGCGTTTGCTTGTGCAGGTGCAGCTTTGGGACGGCGAGCAGTACGCTTTTCCACGTGCTTTTGGAGTCTAATCACACCACTAGATGTCCAGAGGTGCTTCCAGACGACCGGAGACCTTGTCCGATGTGTGGAACTATCCTCAGACGGTCGTAGAGGAGGTATGGATGTCTGATCAGCCGCAGGAGATATAAGGTGAGTTTTGACATCTTTTAAGACATCTGGGATTAGTCCCAGACGTCTGATTTGATCAGAAACTGCGTTTTTGGCCTGTTTGAGGCCCAAACAGAATCAGATTTCCGCAAACGAAGTATCGTTGTTTTCTACTCAAATTCCTCTACATATTCGTGTTAAGTACCTACTGTTTTGAGCCTGTCTAATGTACATTAGTCTCTAGTACAGGTTACCATCCAGTGGCATGTTCGAGGACCGCGGAGATGGCACAATCTGCGGCACAGGCCCCCATTCCTCCCACGATACCTGGTAGAGTGGTTTAATTCAGTTATTAACATTTAAATAAGAATGTGCTTGGTTGAATTAGTCGAATGGAACTCTAGGATGTGGAATGAACCCTAGGGTAGAAAATGGATGAGCCTGTTTGAATTGTACTGTTTCCTTGAATGCATGGTTAAGATAAATTGCTAGCAAATGCCTGTGTTATAATTACGAGTTACATGTTAAAATATGAGATACCTGTATTTAATTGAGAAATTGCCTGTGGAACCACCAGTTGCATGTTATTGAGAATTGAACCATGAAAACATGAGCTGCCTGTATATGGATGAGGAATGAATTATGAAACACAAGATCTGGATCTGAATAAATGAGGTGAACATGAGCATGAACCCTACGGAAAATTAAGAGTAGAACTCCTATGGATAAATGGAATCTGGAACGTAGATGGGAAGTGTGCTAGCCCTTAAGCACGTGCTACCAAGGAGAGCAACTGTCCCCTTTTAGTGTAGAGCAGAGCTAGCCTTCCGTGGATTGAGACCAGGGGTTAGGATTGGCCACTCTACACTGACTCCTGTTGGCCCTCACGCACGTAGTACCAAGGTGAGATACTAGTGTAGGGAGGGAGCTAGCCACCCCACGGGACCCGAGGTTCAGCTAGTCACCCTACACTGACTTGTTAGGCCCTTTGGGCAAACCGAGGTAGTCAGACGAAGGTACGCGAACTGTGGAGGGGCGAGACCCCTGTTTGGTTCTGAGGGGCGAGACCCCTGTTCTGAGAGGGCAAGGCCCTATACTGTTCCATGCTGTACTGTAACGACCCGATTCCCGAATCCCTACGAGACACGAGAATCGGATCGACTCGACTGACCCCAAGACCGAGTTGTCCAACGAGAAAGTAACCAAAAGAGCAGTAAAACAAACCACATTCAACATGTATATAACTAGCAGTAACAAAATACAGCAGTAGAGAAAATAAATACTACAGTATACACCACCACAACAGTAGAGAAATAAACATATACATAAACATGAAGCTTACAAAAAAGAGAGTACAGGGGGTAACAGAAACTACTCACAACAACAGCAAAAAAAGTACAGTGGGTACTACAAGTGACACTACTGGGTTCTACTAGGCCCAGCTCCCTCTACAGCCACCGACTTTGGCTGCTCAACATCTGGTCCTGAAAAGTAACAAGGGTGACACGTCAGCGAAACACTGAGTAGAGTGGCAACTAAAAGCTAGAAGAAGCAGTAGAGTGGACAGTAGCTATTATATTTTTACTTTCTTTCTTTATATTTTTTTATTCATTCACTATTGATTTATTTCTCAGATCCTTCTCTTGATCTTGAATGTTCCTCGTGGGAACGATCTTGATTGCAGTATTTTTCGAAGAATAGAAGTAACATGTGGTGCTCTCCTTGCCGGGAGAGTCCCCCGTGGTGGTCCTACCCTCAATCAATCACCCCAAGGTCGCTGACAGACGTAACGGTGACTACAGCACGCACGATAAATGCATGGGTAGCAACCCCGCACTGGCATGCGGTCAGTCGTTTCCGTTATCGGGTGCGCCCAAAGCACAGCACGGAACCAGTATAGGGCAGAGCCATCTCAGTAACAGGGGTCCATCCCCTCCACAGTAACCAAACAGGGGTATTGCCCCTCCACAGTCCGCTCACCCTCGCCTGACTACCCTGGTTTGCCCAGTGGGCCTAACAAGTCAGTGTAGGAGGGCTAGCAGAACCCCGGGGCCCGTGGGGTAGTTAGTGCTCTCACTACACTAGTAGCTCTCCTCGGTACAGTGTACACAAGGGCCAAAAGTCGGTACAAAGTGGCCAGACCTAACCCCGGGTCCCTGGGGCGGCTAGCTCCGCTCTGCACTAAACAGGGGGACAGTTGCTCTCCTTGGTACTCCGTACTCAAGGGCCATCTCACTTCCCCAATTCTATTCCATTCACTTTCCAGGAGTTCTACTCCTAATTCCCCGTAGGGTTCATGCTCTTTTAACTCAGCCAATTTAGGTTTCACCGTTCCAGCTCTATATCCATACAATTCATGTTCTCAACCGTATTCATCCATTCATAATAGGCAGTTGTTAAGCAATTTACAGGAAGTTATCGTTTCCTTTCCACTTTTCCAAGACTGCAATGTATATATTCAACTAGTTTTCCAGTCCTAGGATTCACGCCATATCCTAGGATCTATCATTCAATCTAGTTTTCCAGTCCTAGGATTCATGCAATACCCTAGGATCTATCATTCAATCTAATTCTTCAGCTCTAGGGTTCATGCAATGTCCTAGACTCTATTAATTATTTCATAAATGTATAATTTTTTATAATTAAATTAAAATACCACTCTACCGGCAAAATCGGAAGTACTGGGGGCATGGTCGGCAATCCTGCGCCTCCGCAACCCCTAGAGCTGCAACGGAATGGAGTCCTAATACAAAAATCAAAGACAAGGAGCTACTCAGAATAGTATACAATTACTGTAAACAGGTAGAGGAAATAAATCTGGGAAGAATGAAACTTGAAACGTGGAAAACGAACTCCGAACGAAACCTAAACGGGTCAAAAACAACGAGTCTGCCCAAAATCAGACATCTGGAACTTCTTCCAGACGTCTTAAAAGGTCGATCTTGCCATACCTTCGTCTGCGCAGTCCTTCAGACATCCAGAAGCCCGCTGGATTGTCTGGACTTAGTTTCCAGACGTCCAATTGTCACCCCAGACGTCTGGAGGTCCTCTCCGTCGTCTGGTACTGTGCCCAGACGTCTGATTCGTGTGGGATGGCGAGCCCTCACGCCCTCCCGAACAAAACCTGCACTCACACACACCCAGTCTCACACGAAGAGGTGTAGAAGAACGCGGCGGACGGCTGCATGGCCGTACGCGCGTAAAAAGAAGGCAAGAAAATATTGTACCTGTCAGACGTCTGGACCTTCCTCCAGATGACTTCTGCGTCGTCTGGGCGTAAGTCCAGACGTCTGATTCTGGGAAATTTTCCTAGAACCAGGACCCTTTTCACTCTCCGCCCGCGACGCACAGCCGCGCTGTGCCGCGTCTGCCTGCTGCCCGACCTGCAGCTGCCCCTCCACGACACCCCACGCTCGCTGCTCCCCCGCCGATCGGCTCTAGCTGCCCCGGCAAGCTCACACCCTCGCGGTCGAGCTTCTTCTTCCTCTCGCAAAAGCTCCTCCTTCCCGCATGCTCGCAGCAGCCGCTGCTGCCGCACTCACTCACTCGCTTGCTCGCGCTCTCGCTGGCAGGGAGAAGGAGAAGAAGGCGGTGGAGTGAGGGTGAGGGAGAGGGAGGTGCTATTTGTAGGCAGCGAGGGGAGAGAGAGAAAAGAAGCGGCGTCGTCTGCAGGAAGGGAGAGAAAAGAGAAAAATGAAGGCGGTGGGTTCAGTCTGCGCGCGCACGCGCGCAGACGCGAACCCGTACGCCGAAAAAATTTAATACCAGATGTCTGGGGAGGGTTCCAGACGTCTGGGTCACTTCCCAGACATCTTAAACTACGTCTGATTCCCATGTTCGTAACAATATAACAAACTCAAAGGAAGTTTCTTCCCCGAAACTTGTGCTAACTAGGGTACGGGAAAGAACAATATATATACATAACAAACTCAAAGAGGACCGAAGCCGGTCTGAAATGACGTACCCATGAAAATCTCTGGGTACCTCTCCCGCATCGCCGCCTCAGGCTCCCAAGTGGCCTCCTCGTACCACTAGCTCCTCCACAAGACCTTCACAAGGGGTACTTGCTTTCATCTCAGATTGCGGGCGGCTCTGTCCAGAATCTACACTGGCCGCTCGGGGTAGGTCAGCTCATCGCCCACCTCGACGCTCTCGTGGCTCAGGACGTGACTGGGGTCGGCGACATACTTCCTGAGGTTGGACACGTAGAACACTTCGTGCACACCCGAAAGCTGTCGAGGGAGGGAAAGTCTGTAAGCAACGGGTCCAACCCGCTCCAGGCCCTCAAAGGGCCCCACAAATCTTGGCGCAAGCTTCCCTCTCACCCCAAACCGCTGCAAGCCCTTCATGGGCGAAACACGAAGGAAGACGTGGTCCCCAACCTCAAACTGCACCTCTCTGCGTCTCCGATCTGCGTAGCTCTTCTCCCTGCTCCTGACAGTGTGGAGTCGCCTGTGGATTTGCTCGACTATCTCCTGACTCTGCTGGATCAGCTTGGGGCCAACCTCCCACTTGGTCCCCACCTCAACCCAACTCAAGGGTGCCGTACATCTCCGTCCGTACAGAGCCTCATAGGGTGCCATGTCGATGCTCGAGTGATAACTGTTATTGTATGCAAACTCCGTCAGGGGCAAGTGCTCCTCCCAAGAGCCCCTCCAGTCCAGTACACAGGCACGCAAAAGGTCCTCAAGTGTCTGTATCGTGCGCTCAGACTGTCCGTCCGTCTGGGGGTGGTAAGCTGTACTGAATCTCAACCGCGCCCCCAGGGCCTGCTGAAACTCAGCCCAAAACTAGGACGTAAAGCGGGTATCCCAGTCGGATACGATCTCCTGCGGAACTCCGTGTAGACGTACCACGTCGCGGATATACCTCTCTGCCAACTGTGCTGGTCCCGAAGTGACTCGGATCGGCAAGAATCGTGCCGTCTTCGTCAATCTATCAACGATTACCCAGATTGCGTCGTGTCCTTGCTGGGTAACAGGTAAGCCCACCACCAAGTCCATGGTGATGCTCTCCCACTTCAACTCTGGCACTGGAAGTGGCTGTAGCGGCCCTGCAGGCCTCTGATGCTCGGCTTTCACCTGCTGGCACACTAAACACTGCTGCACGAATTCACCCACATCCCGCTTCATCCCCCTCCACCAAAACTCGCATCTCAAGTCATGGTACATCTTCGTGTTTCCGGGGTGTATGGTGAATCTGGAACCGTGTGCCTCAGTCAGGAGCTCTCTCAACAGCTCCTCGTCTCTGGGAACGCACAAACGTCCCCTCAGGCGCAGCACCTGGTCTGTGAAAGAGAAGTCCCCCGGGTCTCCTGACAGTACTCTGTCGTGCAAGGACTGCAAGTACGGGTCCGCCATCTGTCTTGTGATGATGCGATCTATCAGCTCTGGCCTCGTCTGGGAACACGTCGGGGTACTCTCTGACTACCGGGATACTCTGGAAGTCTGCCACAGCGCTGGGCACTGCCACCACATAGGCTAGGAAGCCCTCACACCCCTGGCCCAAAAGTCTCGCCGCCCGAAGTGCAGAAATGCACCTGAAGCCTCCATCCACTGGCTGACCGTGGAACTCGAAAGAAGGCAACTCCGGTAAGGAGAAGACAATCTTCCTCTCAAAACAGTCCACCAAAGCGTGGTAAGCGAACAGCCAGTCCGTCCCCAGAATTACGCCAAAGTCCTCCATCTGTATCATAATCAGGTCAGCGCGAAGGCTATGTCCCCCAATACTGACCTCGCAACCCATGTATACCTCCTCAGCTACAAACAACTGACCACTCGGACCTCTGATCACAAAAAGATCCTCTAACAGCATATAATCCTGCCCCAAACTAACTGCGAAACTGGCTGCGACAAACGAGTGCATAGCGCTGGAATCGAAAAGTGTGTAAACGAGTTTGCCGGAAACTGAAACCATACCTGCCACCACTGATCCCGAAGCTCTGGCATCCCTGTGTGTCAGGGTATTGATACGCCCCTCAGCCCTAGGTGCAGACGAAGCAGCCACACTCTGCGTCGGACGGGTAGCTGCTGGCCGGTACCTTCCTCGTGACTGCTGTCCTCCTCTGGTCCTGCCATGTCTGGGGAAAGTACTGCTCGCAGAAGAGGGTGACGAACCGGTCCCAGGTCGGCTCGTCCCTCTCCTGTCCCCTGACCGCCCTCCACCACCTGTGTGCTGCACTCTCCAGCTGGTACGTGGCAAAGGCCACGCGGCACTCCATCGGGGGGCGAAGGGTGTCGAAAACCTTCTCGATATGCTCGAGCCAGTCCTTTACCTCGGTCGAGTCCTCATCCCCCTTGAAAAAGGGGGGCTTCAACTTCCATAACTGCCCGAAAAGCTTGAAGTGTAGTGGGAATGCTGGTGCACCTCCAGGTAAGGAAACCTCGTGCATAGAAGCGTCGGAGGATGGTGGGGGCGGTGGCGACTCATCCCCTCCCCCGCATCCAGCGTCGCTTCCGTCGCGTGGTCCCACAGAGGACTCCCCCTCCGCAGCCTCAGGGAGAGGCGCTCAGGGCGGTGGGTGGAGCTCCTCTGTGGGCCTGAATGCCCAGGAGCAGTGGCTGGTCCACTGAGACGTCGACCGCAACATGCCCACCTCGCCGACCTCGTCCTCGGCCGCGCCAGCGGCCCACCTCGCTAGTCCCTCGTCGAGGCATCTCCTGCAAGGAGACGCGAAACAGAACGGAGATACGTCAAAATGGAACGATATCTAACGAAGAAGTTTAAGAGCTAATGTCAAAAGAAACGTTGTGGTGGCTACTCTAGTTACAGACACGTGAATTGGTTATTTTCCAGTCAGTTGGTTCACTTCTCGGGACGACCTTGCTCTGATACCATCTTGTAATGACCCGATTCCCGAATCCCTACGAGACACGAGAATCGGACCGACTCGACTGACCCCAAGACCCAGTCGTCCAACGAGAAAGTAACCAAAAGAGAAGTAAAATAAACCACATTCAACATGTATATAACTAGCGGTAACAAAATACCGTAGTAGAGAAAATAAATACTACAGTATACACCACTACAACAGTAGAGAAATAAACATATACATAAACATGAAGCTTACAAAAAAGAGAATACAGGGGGTAACAGAAACTACTCACAACAACAGCAAAAAAAGTACAGTGGGTACTACAAGTGACACTACTGGGCTCTCCTAGGCCCAGCGCCCTCTACAACTGCCGACTCTGGCTGCTCAACACTTGGTCCTGAAAAGTAACAAAGGTGACACGTCAGCGAAGCGCTGAGTAGAGTGACAACTAAAAGCTAGAAGAAGCAGTAGAGTGGACAGTAGCTGTTATATTTTTACTTTCTTTCTTTATATTTTTTCATTTATTCACTATTGATTTATTTCTCAGATCCTTCTCTTGATCTTGAATGTTCCTCGTGGGAACGATGATTGCAATCTTTTCCGAAAAGTAGAAGTAACACGTGGTGCTCTCCTTGCCGGGAGAGTCCCCCGTGGTGGTCCTACCCTCAGTCAACCACCCCAAGGTCGCTGACAGACGTAACGGTGACTACGGCACGCGCGATAAACGCATGGGTAGCTACCCCACACTGGCACGCAGTCAGTCGTTTCCGTTAACGGGTGTGCCCAAAGCACAACACGGAACTAGTATAGGGCAGAGCCCTCTCAGTAACAATGGTCCAGCCCCTCCACAGTAACCAAACAGGGGTCTTGCCCCTCCACAGTCCGCGCACCCTCGCCTGACTACCCTGGTTTGCCCAGTGGGCCTAACAAGTTGGTGTAGGAGGGCTAGCAGAACCCCGGGGCCCGTGGGGTAGCTAGTGCTTTCCCTACACTAGTATCTCTCCTCGGTACAGTGTACACGAGGGCCAAAAGTCGGTACAAAGTGGCCAGACCTAACCTCGGGTCCCTGGGGTGGCTTGCTCTGCTCTGCACTAAACAGGGGGACAGCTGCTCTCCTTGGTACTCCGTACTCAAGGGCCAGCTCACTTCCCCAATTCTATTCCATTCACTTTCCAGGAGTTCTACTCCTAATTCCCCGTAGGGTTCATGCTCTTTTAACTCAGCCAATTTAGGTTTCACCGTTCCAACTCTATATCCATACAATTCATGTTCTCAACGTATTCATCCATTCATAACAGGCAGCTATTAACCAATTTACAGGCAGTTATCGTTTCCTTTCCACTTTTCCAAGATTGATGTATATATTCAACTAGTTTTCCAGTCCTAGGATTCATGTTATATCCTAAGATCTATCATTTAATCTAGTTTTCCAGTCCTTAGATTCATGTAATACCCTAGGATCTATCATTCAATCTAATTCTTCAGCCCTAGGGTTCATGCAATGTCCTAGACTCTACTAATTGTTTCATAAATGTATAATTTTTTATAATTAAATTAAAAGGCCACTATACCCGCAAAACTGGAAGTACTGGGGGCGTGGTCGGCAATCATGCGTGCCTCCGTAACCCCTAGAGCCGCAACGGAACTGGGTCCTAATACAAGGATCAAAGACATGGACCTACTCAGAATAGTATACAATTACTGTAAACAGGTAGAGGAAATAAATTTGGGAAGAATGAAACTTGAAACGCGGAAAATGGACTCCGAACGGACCCTAAACTGGTCAAAAACGACGAGTCTGCCCAAAATCAGACGTCTGGAACTTCTTCCAGACGTCTTAAAAGGTCGATCATGCCATACCTTGGTCTACGCAGTCCTTCAGACGTCTAGAAGCCTGCTGGATCATCTGGACTTAGTTTCCAGATGTCCGATTTTCACCCCGGACGTCTGGAGGTCCTCTCCGTCGTCTGGTACTGTGCCCAGACGTCTGATCCGTGTGGGATGGCGAGCCCTCGCGCCCTCCCGAACAAAACCTGCACTCACACACACTCGCTCTCATCACCAAGAGGCACAGAAGAATGCAACGGACGACTGCATGGCCGTACACGCGTAAAAAGAGGAAGGCAAGAAAATATTGTACCTGTCAGACGTCTGGACCTTCCTCCAGACGACTTCTGCGTCGTCTGGGCGTAAGTCCAAACGTCTGATTCTGGGAAATTTTCCCAGAACCAGGACCCTTTTCGCTCTCCCCCGCGATGCATGGCCGCACCGCGCCACGTCCGCCTGCTGCCCGTGCTGCAGCAGCCCCTCCGCGACACCGCACGCTCGCTGCTCCCCCGTCGGTCGGCTCAAGCTGCCCCGACAAGCTCGCACCCTCGCGGTCGAGCTTCTTCTTCCTCTCGCAAAAACTCCTCCTTCCCGCACGCTCGCAGCAGTCGCTGCTGCCGCACTCGCTCACTCGCGCTCTCGCTAGCAGGGAGAAGGAGAAGAAGGCGGTGGAGTGAGGGTGAGGGAGAGGGAGGTGCTATTTGTAGGCAGCCTGAGGAGAGAGAGAAAAGAAGCGGTGTTGTCTGCAGGAAGAGAGATAAAAGAGAAGAACGAAGGCAGCGGGTTCAATCTACGCGTGCACGCGCGCAGACGCGAACTCGTACGCTGAAAAAATTTAATACCAGACGTCAGGGAAGGGTTCCAGACGTCTGGCTAGACGTCTGGGCCACTTCCCAGACGTCTTAAACTACGTCTGATTCCCATGTTCATAACATATACTTTAGGTGTACCTGTTAGTGGAAATGACTGACCTCGTGTCAATATGGGGTAGCTACTCGTGTGCTTATCATGTGTGCCGTAGTCACCGCTACATCTTGATAGTGACCTCGGGGTTGTTGACTGGTGTAGGACTACCACAGAGGACTCTCCCAACCAGGAGAGCACCACGTGTACTTTATACTCTACAGAAGAGATTGCAATCAAGATCGTTCCCACGAGAAACATGTAAGATCAAGAAATATCTGGATACCTTGAGAAATGGATGAAACAGAAACATATAAATGAGATAAATAGAAATGAGAATTAAATCTGTTGTTTTTACTGTTCTTGTACTTAGATAATATAAACACCACTCTACTCAGCGCTCGCTGACTCTGTCTTCTCATAACACTGTTCAAGATCAGGAGTTGAGCAGCCCAATTTTCCAACTACAGAGGGTGCTGCACCCAACCGAACCCAACCGTAGTCTTTCTTCAGCACTTTCTTTTTCTCTACTGTCATAGTAAGTATTGGACACTTAGTTACTGTTTCCGCTACCTCTGTTTCCTTTCCGCTTTCAGTTGTTGTTGTGGCATGTACTGAGACAGTTGTTCTATTTTCTTTACTGCTTTATACTTTTCTCCTACTCAGTTATATGACATGTGTGCATGTGATTTATTTTCCTGCTTTTGGTTATTTCTTGTTGGACGACTAAGTCTTGAGATTAGTCGAGGCGAGTCGATCTCAGGTCCTGTAGGGATCCAAGAACCGAGTCATAACAAGATGGTATCAGAGCAAGGTCGTCTCGAGAAATGAACCAATTGGCTTGAGAATAACCACTCACGTGCATATAACTAGGATAGCCACCACAACGTATTGCTTTGATATTCGTTCCGAGTCTTTCTCGATGTAATTTGGTATCGTTGACATTCTTATTCTATCTTTCATGTCTCCTTGCAGGAGATGCCTCATCGGGGAGTTCTTGAAGCAGGTCATAGTTGCGGCCATGGACGAGGTCAGAGGGGCGAACGTGTCAGACCTGAGGTGCCAATTGACCCACCTCTTCTCACAAGCGTTCAGGCTCAAGATCTCGCCCAGCTGATCAGAGACATCGTGCGAAAGGAGCTCCACCAGCCTCCATGGGCACCTCTCCCTGAGGACGTGGAGGGGGAGTCCACGGTGGGACAGAGAGACCGTCGCAGTGCCGGATGAGCAGGAGGGGGAGGGGGGTGGTCCTCCACCGCCCCCACCGCACTCTAACACTTCTGAGCACGAGCCCTCTTTGCCTGGAAGCGTGCCCGTTCCCCCACTGCAGTTGAATCACGAGCTTTTCGGATAGTTCTGGAAGCTGAAGCCCCCCTCCTTCACTGGGGATGAGGACCCGTCTGAGGCATAGGACTAGCTGGAGTAGATAGAGAAGGTGCTCGACACCCTTCGCCCTCTCGCGGAGTGTCGCGTGGCCTTTGCCACATACCAGCTCAAGAACGCAGCACACAGGTGGTGGAGGGCAGTCAGAGGCCAGGAGGGGAGAGAGCCGACGTGGGACCAGTTCGTGACTCTTCTGCAAGCAATACTTTTCGCAAACCTAGCAGGACCAGAGGAGACAGGAGTTTCACACTCTCCACCAGGGGACGATGATGGTTAGCACGTACCGCATGCGTTTTCTGGAGCTGTCACGTTTTGCTTCAACAGCTATGCCTACTGAGGAGCAATGCCTGTTGAGGTTTACTGAGGGACTCCGACTTGCTATTCGAGGGTATGTCAAACCCCTGAAGCTTCCCACTTTCTCTCGTGTGGTTGAGGCAGCCATGACTTACGAGGAGACCAACCTGGTCGCGCAAGACACGGGCTGCGAACGGAAGAGGCCCTACCAGCCAAAGTACCCTTAGGGCCGTCAAGAGAGGAGGCACACGACACCCGCAGGAGAGCCGTCTCATTTTGTGGGGCCATCAGTGGCCTTTGGGGGCCCCAGACAGGGGCCATTTGCCAGCATCAAATACCTACCCAGCCACCTTCAGGGACCTACTGAGGGAGGAGGCCGTGTTCCCCTCTGCTACCAGTGTGGCCAGCCGAGCCACATCAGAAGGGACTACCCATTTAGGGCTAGAGCACAGTAGATGCTCCCCTCACCGAGCGTTGGAGGCCGAGTTGGTGGTCGTGGTCACCAGGCACGTGGAGGAGGGCAGCGGTCATGAGGAGGGTACCGACCAGCGGCTACTCACTCGACCCAGAATGTGACTGCTTCGTCCGCACCAAGGGCTGAGGGGCATATCAACGCCCTGACACACAGAGACGCCAGGGCTTCAGGTTCAGTGGTGGCAGCTATGGTTACTATTTCTGGTAGATTAGTGTATGTACCTTTTGATTCCGGCTCCATGCACTCTTTCGTCGCTATGAGTTTTGCAGTCAATTTGGGGCAGGGCAGTATACTGTTAGAGGATTCATTTGTGATCAGAGGCCCAGGTGGCCAGTTGTTGGTAGCTGAGGAGGTTTACACGGACTGCGAGGTCAGTATAGGGGGACAGCCTCCCCGCTGACCTGATTGTAATACAAACGAAGGATTTTGGCATGATTCTAGGGATGACTGGTTGTCCGCCTTTCACGCTCTGGTGGACTATTTCGGGGGAAAGATCATCTTCTCCATACCGAAGTTACCTCCCTTTGAGTTTCACAGACAGCAGGTAGACGAAGGTTTCAGATGCATCTCCGCGCTTTAGGCAATGAGGCTTTTGAGCCAGGGGTGTGAGGGCGTTTTGGCCTGTGTGGTGGCAGAGCCTAATCCCGTAGCTGACTTTCAGAATAGCCCGGTGGATTGCAAGTACCTAGATGTTTTTCCAAAAGAGCCGCCAGGACTACTACCTGAGCGTGAGATCGAGTTTGAGATCTCATTGGTACTGAGGACCAACCCCATTTCTACTGCACCGTACCAAATATCACCTCTTGAGCTGCGAGAGCTTAAGTCACAGTTACGAGACTTGTTAGAGAAGGACTTTTTGAGGCCCAGTGCATCCCCGTGGGGAGCTCCTGTGCTGTTTGTGAAGAAGGATGGTACCCTGCGACTTTATGTTGACTACCGACAGCTGAATAGGGTCACCATAAAAAATAAGTATCCGCTGCCGAGGATTGACGACCTCTTCAACTAGTTGCGAGATGCCACAGTGTTCTCCAAGATAGATCTGAGGTCGGGCTACCACCAGTTGAGGATCAGGGAGTCCGACGTCTCCAAGACAGCTTTCCGTACCCGGTATGAGCACTAAGTTCTTGGTCATGCTGTTTGGGTTGACCAATGCCGCCGCTGCTTCTATGGATTTGATGAACCGAGTTTTTAGGCTGTACTTAGACCAGTTTGTGGTGATGAACCGAGTTTTTAGGCTGTACTTAGACCAGTTTGTGGTGATGAACCGAGTTTTCAGGCTGTACTTAGACCAGTTTGTGGTGATGTTCATTGACGATGTGCTCGTTTACTCGTGGAATCAGGCACAGCATGGACAACATTTACACATGATCCTGGACACCTTGAGGCGACGCAGGCTATATGCCAAGTACAACAAGTGTGAGTTTCGGTTGAAGCAGGTGACTTTCTTGGGCCACGTGATTTCAGGGGAAGGTTTGGCTATAGATCCAGCCAAGGTTGAGGCCGTACTCAGGTGGGAGAGGCCACGTACAGTGACAGAGATACGCAGCTTTTTGGGACTGGGAGGTTACTATTAGAGGTTTATCAGAGGATTCTCTTAGATTGCGCGTCGTATGACCCAGCTAACTCGGAAGTACGTGCCCTTTGCCTGGACAGATGAGTGCAAGGCGTGTTTTCAAGAGTTGAAGGAGAGACTGACTTCAGCTCCTGTGCTTACCATTCCAGACAGTAGTGGTGGTTTTGTGGTTTACACCGATGCTTCGTTGTAGGAGTTAGGGGTGTGCTCATGCAGTGGGGTCACGTTATCGTTTACGCTTTGCGGCAACTAATGCCCCATGAGCATAGCTACCCTACCCATGACTTAGAGCTAGTAGCAGTTGTCTTCTCACTGAAAACATGGAGGCACTACCTTTACAGTGAGACTTTCGAGATGTTCACAGATCATAAGAGCCTTAGGTACTTGTTTGACCAAAAGGAGCTTAACATGAGACAAAGACGTTGGTTAGAGCTTCTGAAGGACTACAACTGCAGCATCTCCTACCACCTAAGGAAGGCCAATGTGGTGGTTGACGCCTTGAGCCGGAAGGTACCCTCCCACTTGGCTAGTTTATAGGCACAGAGTTGGAGACTTATGGAGGAGTTGGGCAGTTGGCGACCCCTGGAGTCACAAGGGTATTGTGGGACAGTGACAATGATGCGGCAGACGTGACCAGAGCTGATAGACCGCATCATTGCAAGCTAGATGGCCGATCCGTACTTACAGATGCTGCGAGACAGGGTGTTGACAAAGGACTCGGGAAACTTTTCCTTTACAGATGAGATACTGTACATAAGGGGACGCCTATGCATTCGTAGGGACGAGGAGTTGTTGAGAAAGCTCCTGGCTAAGGCACATGGGTCCAGGTTCACCATACATCCTGGGAACACCAAGATGTACCATGACTTGAAACATGACTTTTGGTGGAAAGGGATGAAGCGGGATGTTGATGAGTTTGTGCAGGAGTGTTTGGTATGTCAGCAGGTGAAGGCCGAGCATCAAAGCCCTGAAGGGTTGTTGCAAGCACTTCCTATGCTAGAGTGGAAGTGGGAGAGCATCACCATGGACTTGGTAGTGGGTCTACCAGTTATCCAGCGGGGACACGACGCAGTCTGGGTGATAGTAAACAGGTTGACGAAGATGGCACGTTTCCTGCTGATCTGAGTCACCTTTGGACCAGCACAGTTAGCAGAGAGATACATTCGAGATGTAGTGCGCCTGCATGGAGTTCCGCGTGAGATTATATCCGACAGGGATACCCGTTTTACTTCCCAGTTCTGGGCTAAGTTTCAACAAGCTTTGGGGACACGTTTGAGGTTCAAGACCGCTTACCACCCCCAGACTAACGGACAATCAGAGCGCACCATACAAATACTTAAGGACCTTTTACGTGCCTATGTACTGGACTGGAGAGGCTCCTGGGAGGAGCATTTACCCCTGGCAGAGTTGCATACAATAACAGTTACCACTCGAGCATCGGTATGGCACCTTACGAGGCTTTGTACGGACGGAAGTGTACTACACCTTTGAGTTGGGTCGAGGTGGGGACCAAGTGGGAGGTTGGTCCCAGGCTGATCCGGCAAAATCAGGAGGTGATAGAGCATATTCACAGACGACTTCGCACTGTCAAGAGCAGGCAAAAGAGTTATGCTGACCGGAAATGCTGAGAGGTGCAGTTTAAGGTTGGGGATCACGTCTTTCTACATGTTTCACCCATGAAGGACCTACAGCATTTTCAGGTGAAAGGAAAGCTTGTGCCGAGGTTTGTGAGGCCCTTTGAGGTCCTGGAGCGGGTAGGACCCGTTGCTTACCGACTTGCCCTTCCTCCCCAGCTTTTTGGAGTGCACGACGTGTTCCACGTGTCCAACCTCAGGAAGTATGTCACCAATCCCAATCACGTTCTGAGTCACGAGAGTGTCGAGGTGGGTGACAACCTGACTTTCCCCGAGAGACCAGTACAAATACTAGACAGAGCCGTCCGGAGTATGAGACGGAAGCAGGTACCACTGGTGAAGGTCCTATGGAGAAGCCAACGATACGAGGAGGCGACTTGGGATCCTGAGGTGACGATGCAAGAGCAGTACATGGAGCTTTTTGAGGGTACGTCTTTTTGGACCTACTTCGGTCCTCTTTAAGTTTGTTATGCATTTTTACATTCATTTTTCCACACCCTAGCTGGCTCAAGTTTCGAAGACGAATAATGACCCGCTACGTTTTAGCCATTTAAGACGTCTGGAATTTCAGTCAGACGTCTGTCCAAACGTCTGGACCCATCCCCAGACGTCTGAAAGTGGATTATTTCGTACTACGCTTTGCGCTCTGTGAGAGGACGGCGCATAGAGGCTGCCCCCTCTCTCCCCCTCACCCCCGCAAACCCTACTCCCCTCCTATTTATACCCCTTCTTTCTCTTCTCCTCTCCTTACATCACAGCAACCACCACCTCCAGCACTCCTATGCGGCAACGGCAAGGTCTGAGAGAGAGGCACAAGGGGGGGTGAGCAAGGGAGAGAGAGAGGAGGAAGGAGAGCGTGGAAGGTCGAAGGACCTTTGGGAGCTCAACAGCGCTCGCACGGCCGTTGGCGGGTGCGTACGCACGTGGAGGACGTCGGTGAGGAGTTGTCCAAGCTCCTACAAACAGCTGGAGCTGCCGCCGCTGGATGAGGCGCGAGCGGAGCAATCTGCGAGGAGGTTCTGATACTGGAAGTTTTCCAGTATCAGACGTCTAGCGTGACATCCAGACGACTGGCGAGGGACCTGGACGTCTGGAGCTAAGGTCGGACGTCTGAGAGCACGTTTCGTGCGAGGTACGTATGTTCCTGTGCTGATCTCTCCCACGTAGAAGATCTCAGCGCAGGAGTCATTGTCAGCTGACCGCACCTGCATTTGTGTGCGCAGGTGCAGCTTTAGGAAGATGCGCGGTACGCTTTTCCACGCACTTTTGGACGTCTGATCACATCACTAGACGTCCAGAGGTGCTTCCAAACGATCAGAGACCTTGTCCGACGTCTGGAACTATCATCAGACGGTCGCAGAGGAGAACTAGACGTCTGATCAGCCACAGGAGACATAAGGTGAGTTTTGATGTCTTTTAAGACGTTTGGGATTAGTCCTAAACGTCTAATTTTGATCAGAAATAGCATTTTTGGCCTGTTTGAGGCCCAAACAGAATCGGATTTCCGCAAACAAAGTATTGTTTTCTACTCGAGTTCCTCCACGTATTCATGTTGAGTACCTACTATTTTGAGCATGTCTAATGTACATTAGTCGCTGGTGCAGGTTACCAGCCAGTGGCGTGTTCGAGGCCCGCGAAGATGGCGAGATCTGCGGCACAGGCTCCCATTCCTCCCGTGATACCCGATAGAGTGGTTTAATTCAATTATTAATATTTAAATAAGAATGTGCTTGGTTGAATTAGCCAAATGGAACTCTGTGAAGTGAAATGAACCCTAGGGTAGAAAATAGATGAGCCTGTTTGAACTGTACTGTTTCCTTGAATGCATGGTTAAGATAAATTGCTAGCAAATGCCTATGTTATAATTACGAGTTTCTTGTTAGAATACGAACTGCCTGTATTTAATTGAGAAATTGCATGTGGAACCACCAATTGCATGTTATTGAGAATTGAACCATGAAAACACGAGCTGCCTGTATGTGGATGAGGAATGAATTATGAAACATGAGATCTGGATCTGGATAAATGAGGTAAACATGAATATGAACCCTACGGGGAATTAGGAATAGAACTCCTGTGGATAAATGGAATCTGAAACGTAGACGGGAAGTGTGTTTGCCCTTGAGTACGTGCTACCAAGAAGAGTAACTATCCTCTTTTAGTGTAGAGCGGAGCTAGCCTCCCTTGGGTTGAAACCCGAGGTTAGGATTAACTACTCTACACCGAATCCTGTTGGCCCTTGCGTACGTAGTACCGAGACGAGCTACTAGTGTAGGGAGGGAGCTAGCCACCCCATGGGACTCAGGGTTCATCTAGCCACCCTACACCGACTTGTTAGGCCCTCTGAGCAAAAGCGAAGTAGTCAGACGAGGGTGCACGGACTATGAAGGGGTGAGACCCCTTTTTGGTTTTAGGAGGAGAGATCCCTGTTCTAAGAGGGCAAGGCCCTATAATGTTCTGTGATGTACTTTGGACGAACCCGCTAGTGGAAACGACTGACCGCGTGTCAATGCGAGGTAGCTACCCGTGAGTTTATCATGCGTGCCGTAGTCACCGCTACGTCTTGACAGTGACCTCGGGGTGGTTGACTGGGTGTAGGACTACCACGGGAGACTCTCTCGACCAAGAGAGCACCACGTATACCTTCTACTCTACAGAAGAGACTACAATCAAGATCGTTCCCACGAAAAATATGAAAGATCAAGAAATATCTGGATACCTTGAGAAATAGATGAAACAGAAATATATAAATGAGATAAGTAGAAATAAGAATTAAATATATTGTTCTTACTATTCTTGTACTTAGATAATATAAACACCACTCTACTCAGCGTTCACTGACTCTGTCTTTGCATAACACTGTTCAGGACTAGGGGCTGAGCAGCCCGAGTTTCTGGCTGTAGAAAGTGCTGGACCCAGCCGAGTCCAGCCGTAGTCTTTCTTCAACACTTTCTTTTTCTTTACTATCGTAGTAAGTAATGAACACTTAGTTACTGTTTCCGCTACCTCTGTTTCCTTTCTACTTTCAGTTGTTGTTATGGCATGTACTGAGATAGTTGTTCTATTTTCTTTACTGCTTTGTACTTTTCTCCTACTCATTTATATGACATGTGTGAATGTAATTTATTTTCTTACTTTTGGTTATTCCTTGTTGAATGACTAGGTCTTCAGATTAGTCGAGACGAGTCAATTTCGAATCCTATAGGGATCCGAAAATCGGGTCGTAACAAAAAAAGAATCACTAAAAAGTAAATAAATATTGAAACAAAATTTTAAGTATCTACCTTTACAAAATAATAAAGAAAAGAAATAAAATCTAATAAAAAATATCCAAGCTTTCTAGGACCCTCAAATTCAAATTACAAGTTACATCATTATCATAAAAATGCAAGAAATTAATGTCACCTAATTATTTATAATTCTAATTTCTTAAACAACCTCTCCTTTTTATGCTTAAAGTAAAGAAATTCGAGAAGCATAAAGATTAAAAATGAATTCCCCAACTTGGAACCAAGAAAAGATGCACCAACTGAAAATTGAACCTGGGTCTGTACTGTGTAAGGGTACCATTTTACCACTAAATCACTGATGCTATTCATTTTCATGAACCTAATTAAATAACACAGATGAAGAGTGGTCAAAACATAAATAATCTCGAAACAACCTTATTAAGACATCTCACCTTACCCTCTTGAATACTAAAATACCACAAGAAATCAAGGCAAAGATAACACAAGATCTCTCTAAAAGCCACATTGAATATTGCCACCTTGGGCAACATTTCAAGCTCATCATTTTTTCCTACCTATAAGAATATCACCAATATCCAAAGATGCCCACCCATCAAATCTATACACTTTAGCCATCTACATCATAGAATTCAATCCATGAAAAAAAAAAGTAGATTAAGCAAAATACTTGGCAGATGAAAGAATTAATATAACTGATACACCATCTTTCGCCAAATGGAAGTGTTGGCAGATGTTCTTAACAAATTAAAGAATTAGTTGGCTACAAAACAAAACTTGAAAAAATCTTCTGCGAGTAAATTATAATTGACACACCATCTACATTCTCAAGCTCCAATAAAGTGATGTTTGTTTCTTTTACATACCTATTCTTCCCATTAAGCAGTCATAACTAGAGCAAATAGCACAGCTGGCTTTGAATCTGTACCAAAAAAAAGCTACCTTCGAGAAACATCCTTGTTACCATGACCTAACTCAACCAACTCATTGTAAACACATTAGAAGTACTTAATCTATGGATACTTAGAAACTTGGCAATTAAAAAGAACCTATGATGAAAACTACCTTATATTATACATCATAGAATTCGTTATAACTTATTTAAAAAATAAAGTAAGAACACTGTAGCAAGTTAATTAGCACTAAACAAATCAGATAATTGCTATAAATGAATACTTTTTATTTAAATGGAGAATATAAAAAAAAATTTAATGTTGACCTTTTCTTAAGTTTGAACTCATTGGCAAAAGATCTGCCCACTTGCTAATAGAAGTCAAGCCCCCACTAATCCACCTCCATCTACCACTTGAGCCTCTTCTCATGAAAGCCCGTAAATGATTGGCCATGGATGTCTTGATCTCCTTGACAAAGACATTCCCTACCATTGACCTCAATCCTTTCTATGAAATTCCTCTGCGTTGTCCATTGGCCATCATGTGAAAGAAATATAACCAAGGCATGTTCAGAATCAAACGTATACTTCACAATAATACATACATATTTTGAGTCAGATATAGATTAGCTTATGACGGCGGTGATAAGCTGTGTACAAACTTGTGACCCTTGAGGGAAAGAACCTTAAATGAAAAAATATATTTCTTCTATTTAAAAGGAAATGCATATTGTTTTTTAATGTAAAATGGCTCATGCTTAGCTAATTGAATAGTGAAATAGGAGAAAACTTCCAATCTTGTACCTGAATCATTAAGAACTTCTCCAGTAGATGGTATGTCTTTGAAGAATTCGATCGATTTGCAATATGAAGTGCATGGGAAGTAAGAAAAGAATTATGATGATAACTGCAAAAGAATTGCAAACAATGATTATAAATTTTTCTTCTTGGATATGTGGTACATAAATATTGCATGCATTCTGGCACAGGGCAACAATGCCATGTATAAACCCACGTTGAATTCAAATCCAATCAAAGAAGGTGATGTGGACATATCAGTCATATGTCAAAATATGATATTAGGGCTCGGTGATTTCTTCAAGCTACTCAAAGTAGATCAAGGACCGAAAAGATAGGGAATCTTCAAAGGTAGGTTCTTCTTAGGAAAAACTATTTTCTACATCATTTTCCAATGTTCTAACTATATCAGGCATCCAAAGTTTCCAAATTATGGATATACACGGGTTTTGCAACCTTTTAAATGCACCTTATCTCATGGAGACTCGTGTTTTGAAGGGTGAGGATGAAAACTGCAGATTGAATCAGGAGTAACAGATAAACTAGTAATCAATCACAACAGTTAAAAACTTAATCTCAATGGTCATATAGATATGCCACTTCAATAGCTATCGATATCTAACTCATTCTGTCACACATTTGAGTTGCCAACATATATAAGAGAGACTAAAATGATCAAATCTGAGATGCCTCAACGAACAAACAAATATAGTTGACTTGTGGGGTTTGGGTATCATAAATGAGACCACTCCATTTGCATTGCAAATTAATTTAGAGTCCGGGTCCTCACATGATCCAAACAACTTGACAAAATGGCATCTGAGTATAGCCACACATGAGGGCATATCAGAGAGACCCTTCAGAAGTCCACAATATGCCAAGATCAGAATGTGATTTCATTCATCCTAAGGAAAAGTGTGGCCTCCTGTAATGCATACCTTTAAATATACAATAAATACCAAGGAGAAAGCTCGAAACAGAGGGTGGTCCTACACCCACCTTCCACAAAGACCAGAGTCAAATACATCTCGCAATTTAAGAACAAGATTAGTTCTAGAGGTGCTTTCCACATGCAGTATGCTTTGGGCAATTGGGAGAGGTCACATCAAACCAGCTAACACAAACACTAATCAAGAAGTACTCTTGAGTGCTAGCCACTCCTACCTAATGCTATTAACTTTCCAGGAAATGGTGATCTACTCGATGTTAAATCAGCCTCGGCCAACTATAATCCGATACTCTTGGTTAAGTTCTCGATATAAAACTTCTACACAACTTCAAATTACAAACATTAGCAACGAAGAGCCAGGAAGTTATGTCGAAGGGGGCAAAACTAAAGCATGGTATGGTTATTAGCCCAAAAGTTACTAGAAGTTGGATAGTGAACTTGAGAAGAGGGTAAGAGGAAAGTCAAATAAGTATTGAATAGAAACTACAAGGCACTGCCTTGACTTTCGGAATTCAAAATCTAGAATGACCTAAAATGTATCCGAAAAGGGATAAAAATATCCATGGAATTGACCTCACTTAATGTAGGAAAATACTCGTTTATTGTTGCTGCAAGAGTCAATGTTTATACCACTTCTCCCACAAGAAAAGGTCACAATGCTCCTTTCAAAAAGGGGAAGAAATTGGCATTTCCATTGGACGATAACATTCTCCAAAGGAATCAA
Organism: Thalassia testudinum; assembly: GCA_037157565.1. Taxonomy (NCBI): domain Eukaryota; kingdom Viridiplantae; phylum Streptophyta; class Magnoliopsida; order Alismatales; family Hydrocharitaceae; genus Thalassia; species Thalassia testudinum. The sequence continues at coordinate 84,305,437 of JAZHRO010000077.1, forward strand.
CATTCCAGAGAGCTTGTCTATTATCAATAGTGGGCACGAGGACAGAAACGATATTTAATTCCCATAACTTCTTTTTCACATTTACTAAAGGCCAAATGTACCATAAAATGGGTTTCTTTTGATGAGAGGGGAGCACAGATAAAGCTTGATAATAGACGAATGTACACATCAAATTTTGAATTAGAATAAGAAGTTCAGTCATTGGAAAAGTAAAGTCCACTTTTTCAATCGAATTTCAGCAAAAGTACCAACAAGTTCCCGTAGCCTTTGCTAGTCAAATTTTGTAAGATTGTGGAAAGTAATTACAGACTGTAAAGGTTAACATGTTGGAATTAAACCGAATATGGCTCAATTCAAATGCTTTAGAAATCTGTCAAATCAATGTATTTAACAAGGGAGCAGTGCATCGATCTATTTCACTAAGTTGAGTGACAGATGGAAATGCAATCAATAATTTTTTCTTGATCCATTTCCTCCAGGACAGCATGAACAAGTAGGTTTTTTATCTCTTGAAGCCTTCGAAAATCAGAATGTCTAATTTCCATTTACAACATATTACATGAGATTTTTAAATCGCCTTGGCATTTATCATATAATCAATTTAATATGCTTGGTTGTCCCTTGACATCCTTAATTAAAGTTGTGGAATTCAAAGCCCTTGTACAAATGCATATATGTAAACTAAGAACAAAAATACCTACTTCTGAAGGTCCTCAACTTTCTGAAATGCTATACGCACTCGATCGTTAACCTACCAAATCAACATTAAATAGGAAATTCCATCGCAATCAAATGTGAAATGACGGCTTTATATGGGATAAATAGATTTAGAAGTAATAACACATACAAGAAATTAATTTAAATACCTCATCTCGGTATTCATCCTCAGAGCTTGATGAGGAATCTCTACCTCGTTGATTGTTGGACCGACCCCTCTGACAGAGATAAGTCTTTTGAGTAGTCCATACATTAAGAAATTGACCAAAGGCTTAAAGATATTTGTTCTTTCACATGTATTTTTTGCTTGAAAAGATGTTCTTTCAGCTTATTGGATTAGAGCATGCGATAAAATAAAGCTTTGAAATGTAAAATATAGAATCAACAAGAACACAAGGAGACTATGCCTCCTACACATTCGAGACAGGATTGCGCCATCCTACTTCCACAACCTGGGGTTTTTTTCTAAAATCAACATGTGAGCCTTACAATATCTATTTACAATAAAAAGTTTTGAATCATTTACAATTGCAACCACGTTCCTAAAATTTATAAAATACTTTTAGCATATAAATCTAATGTCCCCCTCAAATTGTTTGTGCCATATGGCACCCAACCAAGTAAGATCTACCCTTAGCAATCAATCGAGATATCATAGGAACCCCTTTGACAAGGACATCAACAATTTGATTATAGGATGATATGTGTTGCACATCAATCCCCTATCTTGAACCTTCTCGTGAACAAAACAATGATCTATCTAGATATGCTTATCATGAAAGGGATGAATCAAGGTAAGCAGATGTGCACTCTTGCTATCACAAATAATTATGCAATTTGTTGATCTAAGAGCACTAATGAGTACATAGATCCAACTGCACAAAAATAACTAGCAAAGATACAGTGCTCAGCCTTCATATTTGAACTAGAATAGATTGTTGCTAAGATAAAAACATTGGCCACTCATTGATTGCCTACTGTTAGAATTTCTAGCCCAATTAGCATCAAAATAATTAGTAATGCAATTTCTACAACCTGGTATTCAAGCATCATGAACACCACTACCAGTTCCTTTGAGGTGTCAAAAGATATCCTTAACTGCTTCCAAGTAATTGCATGAGAGAGCACGAATTGGAACTTGATTAACAGTATGCATGCTATAAAAATTCTACAAGGAGCCACACTGCTGCCATATCTCCATACTTGAATACATACTTGAAAAGAGGGACCAGAGTGAGAGTCCAAAAGACGAAAGATAGCATGCCGAAGATCTCCTCATTTGTGTTCGAATGCGTGATGTCCTCTGCCAAGGTGCTCCTATAGACATAAAGAGTTGAGATGCTCAGGTCTCCATGCACCACTCCAAGGCTCTGATACGCCAATAGCAATATGGTCCGCCAAGATTCCTTTTGCCACACAACAAAGCAAACAACATTACAGCTAAAGAAATCCACATAAACCTCAAAAAAGATAGGAACTTGGTCTTGCTTCTTTTATCAGGATACATAGAAATTTGCCAATTTTATTCTGCTAAATAAAGATAAATAAATTTGTTACCTTGGGCACACCCAACCCTTCAGGATCCATAGTCACCGACCTTGATTGCTCTCACATCCTCACCTTCGGATCCCTTCCTAACTGTCTTCCTCTCCTCCTCCGTGAGTCTCCCTTTCTCGTCCTTCTCCGCCGCCGCCTCGAGAACCATCTCTTTCACCTCCGCCTCCTACACTGTAACGACCCGATTCCCGAGTCCCTACGAGACACGAGAACCGGACCGACTCGACTAATCCCAAGACCTAGTCGTCCAACGAGGAAGTAACCAAAAGAGCAGTAAAATAAACCACATTCAGCATGAATATAACTAGCAATAACAAAATACAGCAGTAAGAAAAGGAACTACTATAGCATGTTTCACCACAATAGTAGAACAACATTTATAACATAACATGAACTACAAGTAAAGCAAAGTACAGAGAGTAACAAGAACTACTCACTACAGTGGAACAAAAAGGGATACAAAAGAACTGCGGTAACTCTACTGGACCCTACTCGGCCTAGCGTCCTCCGCAGCCGCTGACCCTGGCTGCTCAACACCTGGTCCTGAAAAGTAACAAGTGTAACACGTCAGCGAAACGCTGAGTAGAGTGGCAACTAAACTAAAGAAACAGTAAAGTGTACAGTAGATGTTTTATTTTCTTTCTTTCTTTATTTACGTCTTTCTATTGTTTCACAATTTATCTATTTCTCAGATCCTTCACTTGATCTCGAATGTTCCTCGTGGGAACGATTTTGATTGCGGTCTTTTCCGAAAAGTAGAAGTAACACGTGGTGCTCTCCTGGCCGGGAGAGTCCCCCGTGGTGATCCTACTCTCAGTCAACCACCCTAAGGTCACTGACAGACGTAACGGTGACTACGGCACGCGCGATAAACACACGGGTACCTACCCCGCACTGGCACGCGGTCAGTCGTTTCCGTTAGCGGGTGCGCCCAAAGCACAGCACGGAACCAATATAGGGCAGAGCCCTCTCAGTAACAGGGGTCCAACCCCTCCACAATAACCAAACAGGGGTCTTGCCCCTCCACAATCCGCGCACCCTTGCCTGACTACCCTGGTTCGCCCAGTGGGCCTAACAAGTCAGTGTAGGTGAGCTAGCAGCACCCCGGGGCCCGTGGGGTAGCTAGTACTCACTCTACACTAGTAGCTCTCCTCAGTACTATGTACACGAGAGCCAAAAGTCGGTACAAAGTGGCCAGACCTAACCCCGGGTCCCTGGGGTGGCTGGCTCCGCTCTGCACTAAACAGGAACAGGTGCTTCCTCTGGCACTACGTACCCAAGAGACAACACACCTCCACATCTTTCCTTCTCAGTTCCATTTCATTCTCTTTCCAGGAGTTCTACTCCTAATTCCCCGTAGGGTTCCAGCTCTTTTAACTCAGCACATTCAGGTTTCACCCTTTTAGTTTCACATTCATACAACCCATATTCTCAATCATATTCATTTATTCATAACAGGCAACTGTTAAATCAATTTACAGGCAGCTATTATTTCCTTTCCACATTTTCCAAGATTGCAACATCTATATTCATATCACTAGTTTTCCAGTCCTAGGATTCATGCCGTACCTTAGGATCTATCATTCAATCTAGTTTTCCAGCCTTAGGATTCATGCAATACCCTAGGATCTATCATTCAATCTGGTTTCTCATTCCTAAGATTCATGCAATGCCCTGGGTTCTATTAATTTTTCCATAATTGAAACAAATTATGTTAATAATTTTTAAAGCCACTCTACCAGCTACAACGGAAGTACTGGGGGCGTGGTCGGAAATCCCACCCGCCTCCGCAACCCCCGAGACTGCAATGGAACGAGGTCCTAACACAAGGATCAAACACAAGGAGTTTCTTAGAATAGTATATAATTGCCGTAAACGGGTAGAGGATTTTATTCCGAAAAGAACGTAACTCGAAACGCGGAAAACAGACTCGAAACGGGCCCTAAACGGGTCGAAAACGACGAAACAGTCCAAAATCAAACGTCTAGAACCTCTTCCAGACATCTTAAAAGGTGGTTCAGAGGATACCTTCGCTCTGTGTAATCCCTCAGACGTCCAGAAGCCTGCGGGGGAGTCTGGCTTAGCTCCTAGACGTCCGATGGTCAACCCGGACGTTTGGAACTCCTCTCCGTCGTCTGGCACTACGGCCAGACGTCCGATTCGCGTTGGATGGCGAGTCGCGCGCCCTCCCAAGAAGAACCTGCACACACCCACACCTGCTCTCAGTACGACGGGTCGCAGGCGAAGGCGCGGCGGACGGCTGCATGGCCGTACGTGCGAAGAAGGAAGAAGGACGAAATAACTTACTTGCCAGATGTCTGGACAGTCCTCCAGACATCTTCACCGTCGTTTGGTTGGGATCCCAGACGTTTGATTCTGGAAAAACTTCCAGAATCAGAGCTCGACTCGCTCTCCGCCCGCGACGCACGGCCGCGCCGTGCCCCGTCCGCCTGCTGCTCAAGCTGCAGCAGCCCTCCCGTGACACTCCACGCCCGCTGCTCCCCCGCCGGCCGGCTCTAGCCGCCTCGGCAAGCTCGAGCCCTCACAGTCGAGCGTCTCCTCCCTCGCGCAACACCTCCTCCCGCACACTCACCGCGGCTGCCACTGCCGCCGCTCGCTCGCGCTCTCACACCGACTGGGAGAAGAAGAAGAGGGAAGCGGAGGAGATGAGAGTGAGGGAGAGGGCGAGGGCCTTGTAAGGCCGCGCGGGGAGAGAGAGAGAGAGCGCAACACTACGCCTGCAGGAGGAGAGAGGGAAAAAGAGGAAAGCGGGTGGCGGTTGCAGGTCTGCGCGCGCATGCGCGCAGACGGAACCCTATACGCCGCAGAATTTAAATCCTAGACGTCTGGAAGGGGTTCCAGACGTCTGGTCAGACGTCTGGGTCACCTCCCAGACATCTTAAAAAACGTCTTGAAGCCACGTTCGTTACAATATAACAAACTCAAAGGAAGTTTCATCCCAGAAACTTGTGCTAACTAGGGTGCGGGAAATACGTCATATAAAAACATAACAAACTCAAAGTGGACCAAAGCCGGTCCGAAAGAACGTACCCGCGAAGAGCTCCGGGTACTGCTCCCTCATTGCCTCCTCAGGCTCCCAGGTAGCCTCCTCGTACCGCTGGCTCCTCCATAAAACCTTCACCAGGGGTACTTGCTTTCGTCTCAAATTGCGGACGGCTCGATCAAGAATCTGCACTGGCCGCTCGGGGTAGGTTAGGTCGTCGCCCACCTCGACGCTCTCGTGACTCAGTACATGACTGGGATCGGCTACGTACTTCTGGAGGTTGGACACGTGGAACACGTCGTGCACACCAGAAAGTTGAGGAGGGAGGGCAAGTCTAGAAGCAACGGGTCCAACCCGCTCCAGGACCTCAAAGGGCCCCACGAACCTCGGCGCGAGCTTCCCTCTCACCCCAAACCGCTGCAGGCCCTTCATGGGTGAAACACGAAGAAAGACGTGGTCCCCAACCTCGAACTGCACCTCTCTGCGTCTCCGATCCGCGTAGCTCTTCTGTCTGCTCCTGACAGTGCAGAGTCACCCGTGGAACTGCTCGACTACCTCCTGACTCTGCCGGATCAACCTGGGGCCAACCTCCCACTTGGTCCCCACCTCAACCCAACTCAAGGGTGCCGTACACCTCCATCCGTACAGAGCCTCGTAGGGAGCCATGCCGATGCTCGAGTGATAGTTGTTGTTGTATGCAAACTCGACCAGGGGCAGGTGCTCCTCCCAAGAGCCCCTCCAGTCCAGTACATAGGCACGCAAAAAGTCCTCAAGTGTCTATATCGTGCGCTCAGACTGTCCGTCCGTCTGGGGGTGGTAAGCTGTACTAAACCTCAACCGCGCCCCCAGGGCCTGCTGAAACTCAGCCCAAAACTGGGACGTAAAGCGGGTATCCCGGCCGGATACGATTTCCCACGAAACTCCGTGTAGTCGTACCACATCGCGGATATACCTCTCTGCCAACTGTGCTGGTCCCAAAGTGACTCGAATCGGCAAGAATCGTGCCGTCTTCGTCAGTCTATCCACAATTACCCAGACTGTGTCGTGTCCTCGCTGCGTAACAGGTAAACCCACCACCAAGTCCATGGTGATGCTCTCCCACTTCCACTCTGGCACTAGAAGCAGCTGTAGCGGCCCTGCAGGCCTCTGATGCTCGGCTTTCACCTGCTGACACACTAAGCACTGCTGCACGAATTCACCCACATCCCGCTTCATCCCCCTCCACCAAAACTCGCGCCTCAAGTCATGGTACATCTTCGTGTTTCCGGGATGTAAGGTCAATCTGGAACCATGTGCCTCAGTCAGGAGCTCTCTCAACAGCTCCTCGTCCCTGGGAATGCACAACCGTCCCTCAGGTGCAGTACCTAGTCTATGAAAGAGAAGTCCCCTGGGTCTCCTGACAATACTCTGTTGCGCAAGGACTGCAAGTACGGATCGGCCATCTGTCCTGTGATGATGCGGTCTATCAGCTCTGGCCTAGTCTGTCGTGTCATAGTCACTGCCCTACAGTGCCCCCGTAACTCTAGGGGTCGCCAACTGCCCACCTCCTCCAAAAGTCTCCAACTCTGTAACTGTAAACTGGCCAAGTGTGCGGGCGCCTTTCGGCTCAAGGCGTCAGCCACCACATTGGCCTTGCCCGAGTGATAGGAAATGCTGCAGTCGTAGTCCTTCAGGAGCTCCAACCCACATCTCTGTCTCATGTTGAGCTCCTTCTGATCAAAAAGGTATCTGAGGTTCTTGTGATCTGTGAAAATCTCGAAGGTCTCACCGTACAAGTAGTGCCTCTGGGTCTTCAGCGCGAAGCCGACAGCTGCCAACTCCAGGTCATGGGTAGGGTAGGTATGCTCATGGGGCTTCAGTTGCCATGAAGCGTAAGCAACAACGTGACCCCTCTGCATGAGCACACCTCCTAACCCCTGCAAGGAGGCATCCGTGTATACAACGAACCCGCCACTACTGTCAGGGATGATGAGCACGGGAGCCGAGGTCAACCTCTCCTTCAGCTCCTGAAAACACGCCTCACAGGCATCTGTCCAAGTGAAGGGCACGTCCTTCCGGGTCAACTGTGCCATGGGACACGCAATCTGTGAAAAACCTCTGATGAATCGTCTGTAGTAGCCTGCCAGTCCCAGGAAACTGCGAATCTCGGTTACTGAATGGGGTCTCTCCCACCTGAGCACTGCCTCGACCTTGGCTGGGTCCACCGCCAAGCCGTCTCCAGAGATCACATGACCTAAGAAGGTCACCTCCCTCAACCAGAACTCGCACTTGCTGTATTTGGCGTACAGCCTACGTCGTCTCAGTGTGTCCAGAACCATCCACAAGTGCTGTCCGTGCTGCGTCCGATCTCGAGAATAGATGAGTACATCATCAATGAATACCACCACGAGCTGGTCCAAGTACGGTCTAAACACCCGGTTCATCAGGTCCATGAAAGCAGCGGGGGCATTGGTCAGCCCAAACGGCATGACCAAAAACTCGTAGTGTCCGTACCGGGTGCGGAAAGCTGTCTTGGAGACGTCTGCCTCCCTGATCTTCAACTGGTGGTATTCAGACCTCAAATCGATCTTGGAGAACACCGTGGCACCCCGCAACTGGTCAAACAAGTCGTCGATCCTCGGCAGTGGATATCTGTTCTTGATGGTGACCCTATTCAGCTGTCGGTAGTCCACACAAAGGCGTAGGGTACCATCCTTCTTCTTCACAAACAGTACCGGGGCTCCCCAGGGAGATGCACTGGGCCTCACGAAACCCTTCTCCAAAAGGTCCTGCAACTGAGACTTGAGCTCTCGTAGCTCAAGCGGTGCCATCCTGTATGGCGCGGTGGAGATGGGGCTGGTCCCTGGTACTAGTGAGATCTCACGCTCGGGCGGTAGTCCTGGTAACTTGTCTGGGAACACGTCAGGGTACTCTCTGACCACCGGGATGCTCTGGAAGTCTGCCACAGGGCTGGGCTCTACCACCACACAAGCTAGGAAGCCCTCACACCTCTGGCTCAAAAGTCTCGCTGCCCGAAGTGCCGAAATGCACCTGAAGCCTCCGTCCACTGGCTGTCCGTGAAACTCGAAAGAAGGCAACTTCGGCATGGAGAAGACAATCTTCCTCTCAAAACAGTCTACCAAGGTGTGGTAAGCGGACAGCCAGTCCATCCCCAGAATTACGCCAAAGTCCTCAATCTGTATCATAATCATGTCAGCTGGCAGGCTATGTCCCCCGACGTTGACCTCGCAATCCGTGTACACCTCCTCAGCTACAAACAGTTGACCACTCGAACCTCTGATTACGAACGGTTTCTCTAACAGCGTATAGTCCTGGCCCAAACTAACTGCAAAACTGGCTGCGACAAACGGGTGTGTAGCGCCGGAATCGAAAAGTGTGTAAACGAGTCCGCCGGAAACTAAAACCATACCTGCCACCACCAAGCCCGAAGCTCTGGCATCCCTGTGTGTCAGGGCGTTGATACGCCCCTTAGCTCTAGGTGCGGACGAAGCAGCCACACTCTGTGTCGGACGGGCAGGTGCTGGTCGGTACCCTCTTCGTGACTGCTGTCCTCCTCCTCACGCCTACGAACCGCAGCCTCCTACGCGCCCTCTAGTGCTCTACGCGGGGAGTGTCTGCTGACCTCCTGCCCTAGACAGGAAATCCCTCCTGATGTGGCCCGGCTGGCCACACTGGTAACAGAGGGGAACCCGACTCCCGCCCTCAGTGGGTCCCTGCTGTCAGCTGGGCGGGGGTCCGGTGCTGGCGATTGGCCCCTGCCAAGGGCCCCCAAAGGCCACTGATGGCCCTGCAAAATGTGACGGCTCTCCTACGGATGCCACGTGTCTCCTCTCTCGCCGGCCCTATGAAAAGTCTGGCTGAAAGGGCCTCTTCCGCCCGCCGTCAGTGTCTCGCGCGGACGGGTTGGTCTCCTCGTAAGTCATGGCTACCTCCACCACCCTCGAAAATGTAGGCAGCTTCATGGGTTTGACATACACCCGAATCGCAGGCCAGAGCCCCACGGTGAACCTCTAAAGGCGCTCCTCCTCAGTGGCTACCGCTGTCACTGCAAAGCGGGACAGCTCCAGGAAACACATGCGGTACGCGCTCATGGTCATCGTCCCTTGGCAGAGAGTGTGGAACCCCGCCTCCTTTGGTCCTGCCACGTCTGGGGAAAGTACTGCTCGCAGAAGAGGGTGACGACTGTAACGACCCGATTCCCGAGTCCCTACGAGACACGAGAACCGGACCGACTCGACTAATCCCAAGACCTAGTCGTCCAACGAGGAAGTAACCAAAAGAGCAGTAAAATAAACCACATTCAGCATGAATATAACTAACAGTAAGAAAATACAGCAGTAAGAAAAGAAATCACTACAGTATATACCACCACAACAGTAAACAACATTCGTAACATAATATGAACTGCAGGTAAAGAAAGGTACAGCGGAAACAAGAACTACTCACTACAGTGGAACAAAAAGAGGTACAAGAGAACAGTGGTAACTCTACTGGACCCTACTCGGCCCAGCATCCTCTGCAGCCGCTGACCCTGGCTACTCCACACCTGGTCCTGAAAGGTAACGAGTGTAACACGTCAGCAAAATGCTGAGTAGAGTGGCAACTAAAACTAAAGAAAACAGTAGGGTGTATAGTAGCTGTTATGTTCTGTTACTTTCTTTATTTACGTCTTTCAATTTTCTCACGATTTCATTTATTCTCAGATCCTTTACTTGATCTCGAATGTTCCTCGTGGGAATGATCTTGATTGCAGTCTTTTCCAAGAAGTAGAAGTAGCACGTGGTGCTCTCCTGGCCGGGAGAGTCCCCTGCGGTGATCCTACTCTCAGTCAACCACCCTAAGGTCACGGACAGACGTAACGGTGACTACGGCACGCGCGATAAACGCATAGGTAGCTAACCCGCACTGGCACGCGGTCAGTCGTTTCCGTTAACAGGTGAGCCCAAAGCACAGCACGAAACCAGTCCAGGGCAGAGCCCTCTCAGTAACAGGGGTCCGACCCCTCCACAGTAACCAAACAGGGGCCTTGCCCCTCCACAGTCCGCGCACCCTCGCCTGACTACCCTGGTTTGCCCCAGTGGGCCTAACAAGTCGGTGTAGGAGGCTAGCAGAACCCCGGGGCCCGTGGGGTAGCTAGTGCCCTCCCTACACTAGTAGCTCTCCTCGGTACTACGTACACGAGGGCCAGCAAGTCGGTACAAAGTGGCCAGTCCTAACACCTGGTCCCGAGGGTGGCTAGCCACACTCTGCACTAAACAGGTACAGGTACTTCCCTTGGTACTACGTACCCAAGAGACAGCACACAACTACATCTTTCTTTCTCAGTTCCATTCCTTTCTCTTTTCAGGAGTTTCACTCCTAATTCCCCATAGGGTTCCAGCTCAGAACATTTAGGTTTCACTTTCCAGTTTCACGTTCTTACAATCCATGTTCTCAATCACGTTTATTTATTCATAACAAGCAGCTGTTAATGCAAATTACAGGCAGCTTTCTTGTCCTTTTCCACTTTTTTCAAGACTGCAGTATTCATATATTCCACTAGTTTTCCCGTCCTAGGATTCAAGCCGTATCCTAGGATCCATCATACAATTTAGTTTTCCAGCCCTAAGATTCATGCAACACTTAAGATCTATCATTCAATCTATTTCTCATTCCTAGGATTCATGAAATGTCCTAGGTTCTATTTATGGTTCCATAATTTAACATATTATACTTAAAAGCCACTCTACCGGTTACAACAGGCGAACTAGGGGCGTGGTCGGGAATCTCGCGTGCCTCCGCAACCCCCGGGACTGCCACGGAACGGGGTCCTATCACAAGAATCAAACACAAGGAGTGTCTCAAAACAGTTTATAGCTACTGTAGACGGGTAGAGGATTTAATTTCGAAAAGGACACAACTCGAAACGCGGAAAACGAAACTCGAACGGGCCCTAAACGGGACGAAAATGGCGAAACAGTGCAAAATCAGACGTTTGGAACTTCTTCCAGACGTCTTAAAAAGTGGATCAGGAATTACCTTGCTCTGCGTGGGCTCTCAGACGTCCAAAAGCCTGCGGGGGCGTCTGGCCTAGTTCCTAGACGTCCGATGGTCACCTCGGACATCTCGATGTCGCTCCCGTCGTCTGGTACTACAGCCAGACGTCTGATTCGCGTTGGATGGCGAATTACCGAACCTGCGCGTACCCATCTCTCTCTCTCTCTCTCAGTATGGTCAGTCGAAAGGAAGGAAGGAAGACGAAAAAACTCACCTTTCAGACGTCTGTACAGTATTCCAGACGTCTCCCCAGCCGTCTGGATATAAGCCCAGACGTCTGATTCTGGAAAAGTTTCCAGAACCAGGGCGCGACTCGCCCTTCGCTCGCGACGCCTGGCCGTGCCGCGAGTGCTCCGCCTGCTGCTCGTGCTGCAACAGGCCTCCGCACCACTCCGCGCCCGCTGCGCCCCCGTCGGCCGGCTCCCGCTGCCCCGGCAGGCTCGAGCCCTCACGGCCGACGCCTCCTCCCCCACGCAGCACCTCCTCCCGCACCCGCCACAGCTGTCGCCGCCGCCGCTCACCCTCGCGCTCGTTCTCACGCACTGACTGGAAGGAGAAAAGGAAAGAGATGGAGGTGACGGGAGTGAGGGAGAGGGCGTGGCCTTTTAAGGCCGCGTGAGGAGGAGAGAGAGAGCACGACAGAGGGTGCAGGAGGGAGAGGGAATTTCTGTAGGTCTGCGCGCTCAGGCGCGCAGACAAAACAATCGTGTCAAAATAATCGATTTCCAGACGTCTGTAAATGATCCCAGACGTCTGGTCCGACATCTGGTTCGACGTCTGGGCCACCTCCCAGATGTCTTAAAAGACGTCTAGAGCGCGCGTTCATATCAATATAACAAAGTCAAAGGAAGTTTCGTCCCCGAAACTTGCGCTAACTAGGGTGCGGAAAAGATGTCAAAATAACCATAACAAACTCAAAGAGGACCGAAGCCGGTCCGAAAAGACGTACCCGCGAAAAGCTCCGGGTACCGCTCCCGCATTGCCACTTCAGGCTCCCAGGTAGCCTCCTCGTACCACTGGCTCCTCCACAAAACCTTTACCAGGGGTACTTGCTTTCGTCTCAAACTGCGGACGGCTCGGTCTAGAATCTGCACTAGCCGCTCGGGGTAGGTCAGGTCGTCGCCCACCTTGACACTCTCGTGACTCAGTACGTGACTGGGATCGGCTACGTACTTCCTGAGGTTGGACACGTGGAACACGCCATGCACACCAGAAAGCTGCGGGGGAAGGGCAAGTCTGTAAGCAACGGGTCCAACCCGCTCCAGGACCTCAAAGGGCCCCACGAACCTCGGCGCGAGCTTCCTTCTCACCCCAAACCGCTGCAGGCCCTTCATGGGCGCAACACGAAGAAAGACGTGGTCCCCAACCTCAAACTGTACCTCTCTGCGTCTCCGATCAGCGTAGCTCTTCTGTCGGCTCTTGACAGTGCGGAGTCGCCTGTGGATCTGCTCGACTACCTCCTGACTCTGCCGGATCAACCTGGGGCCAACCTCCCACTTGGTCCCCACCTCAACCCAACTCAAGGGTGCCATACACCTCCGTCCGTACAAAGCCTTGTAGGGAGCCATGCCGATACTCGAGTGATAACTGTTGTTGTATGCAAACTCCGCTAGGGGCAGGTGCTCCTCCCAAAAGCCCCTCCAGTCCAGTACACAGGCACGCAAAAGGTCCTCAAGTGCCCGTATTGTGTGCTCAGACTGTCCGTCCGTCTAGGGGTGGTAAGCTGTACTAAACCTCAACCGCGTCCCCAAGGCCTGCTGAAACTCAGCCCAAAACTGGGACGTAAAGCGGGTATCCCGGTCGGATACGATCTCCCACGGAACTCTGTGTAGTCGTACCACATCACGGATATACCTCTCTGCCAACTGTGCTGGTCCCAAAGTGACTCGGATCGGCAGGAATCGTGCCGTCTTCGTCAGTCTATCCACAATTACCCAGACAACGTCGTGTCCTCGCTGGGTAACATGTAAGCCCACCACCAAGCCCATGGTGATGCTCTCCCACTTCCACTCTGGCACTGGAAGCGGCTGTAGCGGCCCTGCAGGCCTCTGATGCTCGGCTTTCACCTGCTGACACACTAAGCACTGCTGCACGAATTCACCCACATCCCGCTTCATCCCCCTCCACCAAAACTCGCGTCTCAAGTCGTGGTACATCTTCGTGTTTCTGGGATGTATGGTGAACCTGGAACCGTGTGCCTCAGTCAGGAACTCTCTCAACAGCTCCTTGTCTCTGGGAACGCACAACCGTCCCCTCAGGCGCAGCACTTGGTCTGTGAAGAAGAAGTCCCCTGGGTCTCCCGACAGTACTCTGTCGCGCAAGGACTGCAAGTACGGATCGGCCATCTGTCCTGTGATGATGCGGTCTATCAGCTCTGGCCTGGTCTGTCGTGTCACTGTCACTGCCCCACAGTGCCCCTGTAACTCTAGCGGTCGCCAACTGCCCACCTCCTCCAAAAGGCTCCAACTCTGTAACCGTAGACTGGCTAAGTGTGCAGGCGCCTTACGGCTCAAGGCATCAGCCACCACATTGGCCTTCCCCGGGTGATAGGAGATGCTGCAGTCGTAGTCCTTCAGGAGCTCCAACCAACGTCTCTGTCTCATGTTGAGCTCCTTCTGATCAAAAAGGTATCTGAGGCTCTTGTGATCTGTGAAAATCTCGAAGGTCTCACCGTACAAGTAGTGCCTCCAGGTCTTCAGCGCGAAGACAACAGCTGCCAAATCTAGGTCGTGGGTAGGGTAGGTATGCTCATGGGGCTTCAGTTGCCGCGAAGCGTAAGCGACAACGTGACCCCTCTGCATGAGCACACCTCCTAACCCCTACAAGGAGGCATCTGTGTACACAACGAACCCGCCACTACTGTCAGGGATGGTGAGCACGGGAGCCGAGGTCAACCTCTCCTTCAGCTCCAGAAAACACGCCTCACAGGCGTCTGTCCAAGCGAAGGGCACGTCCTTCAGGGTCAACTGTGTCATAGGACGCGCAATCTGTGAAAATCCTCTGATGAATCGTCTGTAGTAGCCTCCCAGTCCCAGGAAACTGCGAATCTCAGTGACTGAACGCGGTCTCTCCCACCTGAGTACTGGCTCGACCTTGGCTGGGTCCACCGCCAAGCCATCTCCAGAGATCACATGACCTAAGAAGGTCACCTCCATCAACCAGAACTTGCACTTGCTATATTTGGCGTACAGCCTACGTCGTCTCAGAGTGTCCAGAACCATCCGCAAGTGCTGTCCGTGCTGCGTCTGATCTCTAGAATAGATGAGTACATCATCTATGAAAACCACCACGAACTGGTCCAAGTACGGTCTAAACACCCGGTTCATCAGGTCCATGAAAGCAGCGAGGGCATTGGTCAGCCCAAACGGCATGGCCAAAAACTCGTAGTGTCCGTACCGGGTGCGGAAAGCTGTCTTGGAGACGTCGGTCTCCCTGATCCTCAACTGGTGGTATCCAGACCTCAAGTCGATCTTGAAAAACACCGTGGCAGCCCGCAACTGGTCAAATAAGTCGTCGATCCTCGGCAGCGGATATCTGTTCTTGATGGTGACCCTATTCAGCTGTCGGTAATCCACACAAAGGCATAAGGTCCCGTCCTTCTTCTTCACAAACAGTACCGAGGCTCCCCAGGGAGATGCACTGGGCCTCATGAAACCTTTCTCCAAAAGGTCCTGCAACTGGGACTTGAGCTCTCGCAGCTCAAGCGGTGCCATCCTGTATGGCGCGGTGGAGATGGGGCTGGTCCCTGGTACTAGTGAGATCTCAAACTCGATCTCACGCTCGGGCGGTAGTCCTGGTAACTCGTCTGGAAACACGTCGGGGTACTCTCTGACCACCGGGATGCTCTGGAAGTCTGCCACAGGGCTGGGCTCTGCCACCACACAAGCTAGGAAGCCCTCACACCCCTGGCTCAAAAGCCTCACCGCCCGAAGTGCCGAAATGCACCTGAAACCTCCGTCCACTGGCTGTCCGTGAAAGTTGAAAGAAGGCAACTCCGGAATGGAGAAGACGATCTTCCTCTCAAAACAGTCCACCAAGGCGTGGTAAGCGGATAACCAATCCATCCCCAGAATCACTCCAAAGTCCTCCATCTGTATCATAATCAGGTCAGCTGGCAGGCTATGTCCCCCGATGCTGACCTCGCAATTCGTGTACACCTCCTCAGCTACAAACAGCTGACCACTTGGACCTCTGATTACAAACGGATTCTCTAACAGTGTATAATCCTGAACCAAACTAACTGCGAAACTGGCTGCGACAAACGAGTGCATAGCGCTGGAATCGAAAAGCGTGTAAACGAGTCTGCCGGAAACTGAAACCATACCTGCTACAACCGATCCCGAAGCTCTGGCGTCCCTGTGTGTCAGGGCGTTGATACGCCCCTCAGCTCTAGGTGCGGAAGAAGCAGCCACACTCTACATCGGATGGGTAGGTGCTGGCCGGTACCCTCCTCGTGATTGCTTCCTCCTCCTCGTGCCTGGTAATCGCGGCCTCCTGCGCGTCCTCTAGTGCTCTACGTGGGAAGTATCTGCTGACCTCCTGCCCTAGACGGGCAGTCCCTCCTGATGTGGCCCAGCTGGCCACACTGGTAACAGAGGGGAACCCGACTCCCGCCCTCAGTGGGTCCCTGCTATCGGCTGGGCGGGGGTCCGGTGCTGGCGACTAGCCCCTGTCGAGGGCCCCCAAAGGCCACTGATGGCCCTGTAAAACGTGATGGCTATCCTGCGGACGTCACGTGTCTCCTCTCTCGCCGGCCCTGTGAAAAGTCTGGTTGAAAGGGCCTCTTCCGCCCGCCGTCAGTGTCTCGCGCGGATGGGTTGGTCTCCTCGTAAGTCATAGCTGCCTCTACCACCCTTGAAAATGTAGGCAGCTTCAGGGGTTTGACATACCCCCGAATCGCAGGCTGGAGCCCCTCGGTGAACCTCCAAAGGTGCTCCTCCTCAGTAGCTACCGCTGTCGCTGCAAAGCGGGATAGCTCCAGGAAACGCGTGCGGTACGCACTCACGGTCATCGTCCCTTGGCGGAGAGTGTGGAACTCCCGCCTCCTATGGTCCTGCCACGTATGGGGAAAGTACTGCTCGCAGAAGAGGGTGACGAACTGGTCCCACGTCGGCTCGTACCTCTCCTATCCCCGGACCGCCCTCCACCACCTGTGTGCCGCACTCTCCAGCTGGTACGTGGCAAAGGCCACACGGCACTCCACCGGGGGGCGAAGGGTGTCGAAGATCTTCTCCAGCTGCTCAAGCCAGTCCTCTGCCTCGGTCGGGTCCTCATCCCCCTTGAAGGAGGGGGGCTTCAGCTTCCAGAACTGCCCGAAAAGCTCGAAGTGGCGCTGTAGGGGAGGTGCTGGTGCACCTCCAAGCGAAGGTGCCTCGTGCACGGAAGTGTCTGAGGAAGGTGGGGGCGGCAGCGGCCCATCCCCTCCCCCGTGTCCAGCACCGCGTTCGTCATGTGGTCCCACGGAGGACTCCCCCTCTGCAGCCCCAGGAGGAGGTGCTCGGGGCGGTGGGTGGAGTTCCTCTCGTACAATGTCCCGTATCAGCCGGGCGAGGTCCTGGGCCTGGATGCCCGGGAGTGGTGGCTGGTCCACCGACACGTCAACAACGGCACGTCCACCTCGCCGACCTCGTCCTCGACCGCGCCTGCGGCCAGTCTCGCCAGTCCCGCGATGAGGCATCTCCTACAAGGAGACGCGAAACAAAATGAAAAACGTCAAAACAGACGGTACCTAACGAAACGTCTAAGAGCTCATGTCAAGAGATATGTTGTGGTGGCTACTCTAGTTATAGACATGTGAATTGGTTATTTTCCAGTCAGTTGATTCACTTCTCGAGACGACCTTGCTCTGATACCATCTTGTAATGACCCGATTCCCGAGTCCCTACGAGACACGAGAACCGGATCGACTCGACTAATCCCAAGACCTAGTCGTCCAACGAGGAAGTAACCAAAAGAGCAGTAAAATAAACCACATTCAGCATGAATATAACTAACAGTAAGAAAATACAGCAGTAAGAAAAGAAATTACTACAGTATATACCACCACAACAGTAGAACAACATTCGTAACATAATATGAACTGCAGGTAAAGAAAGGTACAGCGGAAACAAGAACTACTCACTACAGTGGAACAAAAAGAGGTACAAGAGAACAGTGGTAACTCTACTGGACCCTACTTGGCCCAACGTCCTCTGCAGCCGCTGACCCTGGCTGCTCCACACCTGGTCCTGAAAGGTAACGAGTGTAACACGTCAGCAAAACGCTGAGTAGAGTGGCAACTAAAGCTAAAGAAAACAGTAGGGTGTACAGTAGCTGTTATGTTCTGTTACTTTATTTATGTCTTTCAATTTTCTCACGATTTCATTTATTTCTCAGATCCTTTACTTGATCTCGAATGTTCCTCGTGGGAACGATCTTGATTGCAGTCTTTTCCAAGAAGTAGAAGTAGCACGTGGTGCTCTCCTGGCCGGGAGAGTCCCCCGTGGTGATCCTACTCTCAGTCAACCACCCCAAGGTCACGGACAGACGTAACGGTGACTACGGCACGCGCGATAAACGCACAGATAGCTAACCCGCACTGGCACGCGGTCAGTCGTTTCCGTTAACGGGTGCGCCCAAAGCACAGCACGGAACTAGTCCAGGGCAGAGCCCTCTCGGTAATAGGGGTCCAACCCCTCCACAGTAACCAAACAGGGGCCTTGCCCCTCCACAGTCCGCGCACCCTCGCCTGACTACCCTGGTTTGCCCCAGTGGGCCTAACAAGTCAGTGTAGGAGGCTAGCAAAACCCCAGGGCCTGTGGGGTAGCTAGTGCCCTCCCTACACTAGTAGCTCTCCTCGATACTACGTACACGAGGGCCAGCAAGTCGGTACAAAGCGACCAGTCCTAACCCCGGGTCCCTGGGGTGGCTGGCCCCACTCTGCACTAAACAGGTACAGGTACTTCCCTTGGTACTACGTACCCAAGAGATAGCACACAACTACATCTTTCTTTCTCAGTTCCATTCCTTTTTCTTTTCAGGAGTTCCACTCCTAATTCCCCATAGGGTTCCAGCTCAGAACATTTAGGTTTCACTTTCCAGTTTCACGTTCTTACAATCCATGTTCTCAATCACGTTTATTTATTCATAACAGGCAGCTGTTAATTCAAATTACAGGCAGCTTTTTTGTCCTTTTCCACTTTTTTCAAGACTGCAGTATTCATATATTCCACTAGTTTTCCCGTCCTAGGATTCATGCCGTATCCTAGGATCTATCATACAATCTAGTTTTCCAGCCCTAAGATTCATGCAACACTTAGGATCTATCATTCAATCTATTTCTCATTCCTAGGATTCATGCAATGTCCTAGGTTCTATTTATGGTTCCATAATTTAACATATTATACTTAAAAGCCACTCTACCGGTTACAACAGGCGAACTGGGGGCGTGGTCGGGAATCCCGCGTGTCTCCGCAACCCCCGGGACTGCCACGGAACGGGATCCTAACACAAGAATCAAACACAAGGAGTGTCTAAAAATAGTGTATAGCTACTGTAGACGGGTAGAGGATTTAATTCCGAAAAGGACGCAACTCGAAACGCGGAAAACGGAACCCGAACGGGCCCTAAACGGGTCGAAAACGACGAAACAGTGCAAAATCAGACGTCTGGAACTTCTTTCAGACGTCTTAAAAAGTGGATCAGGAATTACCTTGCTCTGCGTGGGCTCTCAGACGTCCAGAAGCCTACGGGGGTGTCTGGCCTAGTTCCCAGACGTCCAATGGTCACCCCGGACGTCTGGATGTCGCTCCCGTCGTCTGGTACTACAGCCAGACGTCTGATTCGCGTTGGATGGCGAATCACCGAACCTGCGCGTACCCATCTCTCTCTCTCAATACGGTCAGTCGAAAGGAAGGAAGGAAGACGGAAAAACTCACCTTTCAGACGTCTGTACAGTATTACAGACGTCTCCCCCGCCATCTGGCTATAAGCCCAGACGTCTGATTCTGGAAACTTTCTGGAAAAGTTTCCAGAACCAGGGCGCGACTCGCCCTCCGCTCGCGACGCCCGGCCGCGCTGCGAGTGCTCCGCCTGCTGCTCGAGCTGTAGCAGGCCTCCCGCGCCCGCTGCGCCCCCGCCGGCCGACTCCCACTGCCCCGGCAGGCTCGAGCCCCGACGGTCGACGCCTCCTCCCCCACGCAGCACCTCCTCCTGCACCCGCCACGGCTGTCGCCGCCGCCGCTCACCCTCGCGCTCGCTCTCGCGCACTGGCTGGAAGGAGAAAAGGAAGGAGACGGAGGTGACGGGAGTGAGGGAGAGGGCGTGGCCTTTTAAGGCCTCGCGAGGAGGAGAGAGAGAGCGTGACAGAGGGCGTAGGAGGCAGAGGGAAAAAGAGAGAGAGGGAATTTCCACAGGTCTACGCGCTCAGGTGCGTAGACGAAACAATCGTGCCAAAATAACCGATTTCCAGACGTCTGTAAATGATCCCAGACGTCTGGTCCGATGTCTGGAGGTGATTCCATACGTCTGGTCCAACGTCTGGGCCACCTCCCAGACGTCTTAAAAGACGTCTGGAGTGCGCGTTCATAACACGAACCGACCCCAGGTCGGCTCGTCCCTCTCCTGTCCCCTGACCGCCCTCCACCACCTGTGTGCCGCACTCTCCAGTTGGTACGTGGCAAAGGCCACGCGGCACTCCACCGGGGGGCGAAGGGTGTCGAAAATCTTCTCCAGCTGCTCGAGCCAATCCTCTGCCTCGGTCGGGTCCTCATCCCCCTTGAAGGAGGGGGGCTTCAGCTTCCGGAATTGCCCGAAGAGCTCGGAGTGGTGCTGCAGTGGGGATGCTAGTGCAACTCCAGGCAAAGGTGCCTCGTGCACAGAAGTGTCGGAGGAAGGTGGGGGCGGCGGCGGCCCATCCCCTCCCCCGTGTCCAGCACCACATCCGTCGTGTGGTCCCACGGAGGACTCCCCCTCTGTAGCCCCAGGGTGAGGCGCTCGAGGCGGTGGGTGGAGCTCCTCTCGCACAATGTCCCGTATCAGCTGGGCAAGGTCCTGGGCCTAGATGCCCGGGAGTAGTGGCTGGTCCACTGAGGCGTCAGCAACAGCTCCCACCTCGCTGACCTCATCCTCGGCTGCGCCCGCGGCCCGTCTCGCCAGTCCCGCGACGAGGCATCTCCTGCAAGGAGACGCGAAACAAAACGAAACACGTCAATATGGAACGATACCTAACGAAAACGTCTAAGAGCTCATGTCAAAAGATATATTGTGGTGGCTACTCTAATTATAGACATGTGAATTGGTTATTTTCCAGTCAGTTGATTCACTTCTCGAGACGACCTTGCTCTGATACCATCTTGTAACGACCCGATTCCCGAGTCCCTACGAGACACGAGAACCGAACTGACTCGACTAATCCCAAGACCTAGTCATCCAACGAGGAAGTAACCAAAAGAGCAGTAAAATAAACCACATTCAGCATGAATATAACTAGCAGTAACAAAATACAACAGTAAGAAAAGGAACTACTACAGCATGTACCACCACAACAGTAGAACAACATTTATAACATAACATGAACTACAAGTAAAGCAAAGTACAGAGAGTAACAAGAACTACTCACTACAGTGGAACAAAAAGGGGTACAAAAGAACTGCGGTAACTCTACTGGACCCTACTCGGCCCAGCGTCCTCTGCAGCCGCTGACCCTGGTTGCTCAACACCTGGTCCTGAAAAGTAACGAGTGTAACACGTCAGCGAAACGCTGAGTAGAGTGGCAACTAAACTAAAGAAACAGTAAAGTGTACAGTAGCTGTTTTATTTTCTTTCTTTCTTTATTTACGTCTTTCTATTGTTTCACAATTTATCTATTTCTCAGATCCTTCAATTGATCTCAAATGTTCCTCGTGGGAACAATCTTGATTGCGGTCTTTTCCGAAAAGTAGAAGTAACACGTGGTGCTCTCCTGGCCGGGAGAGTCCCCCGTGGTGATCCTACTCTCAGTCAACCACCCTAAGGTCACTGACAGACGTAACGGTGACTACGGTACACGTGATAAACACATGGGTAGCTACCCCGCACTGGCACGCGATCAGTCGTTTCCGTTAGCGGGAGCACCCAAAGCACAGCACGGAACCAGTATAGGGCAAAGCCCTCTCAGTAACAGGGGTCCAACCCTCCACAGTAACCAAACAGGGGTCTTGCCCCTCCATAGTCCGCGCACCCTCGCCTGACTACCCTGGTTCGCCCAGTGGGCCTAACAAGTCGGTGTAGGTGAGCTAGTAGCACCCCGGGGCCCGTGGGGTAGCTAGTACTCGCTCTACACTAGTAGCTCTCCCCGGTACTGTGTACACGAGAGCAAAAAGTCGGTACAAAGTGGCCAGACCTAACCCCAGGTCTCTGGGGCGACTGGCTCCGCTCTGCACTAAACAGGAACAGGTGCTTCCCCTGACACTACGTACCCAAGAGACAACACACCTCCACATCTTTCCTTCTCAGTTCCATTTCATTCTCTTTCCAGGAGTTCTACTCCTAATTCCCCGTAGGGTTCCAGCTCTTTTAACTCAGCACATTCAGGTTTCACCCTTTCAGTTTCACGTTCATATAACCCATATTCTCAATCATGTTCATTTATTCATAACAGGCAGCTGTTAAATCAATTTACAAGCAGCTATTATTTCCTTTCCACATTTTCCAAGATTGCAATATCTATATTCATATCACTAGTTTTCCAGTTCTAGGATTCATGCCGCACCCTAGGATCTATCATTCAATCTAGTTTTCCAGCCCTAGGATTCATGCAATACCCTAGGATCTATCATTCAATCAGGTTTCTCATTCCTAGGATTCATGCAATGCCCTGGGTTCTATTAATTGTTCCATAATTATAACAAATTATGTTAATAATTTTTGAAGCCACTCTACCAGCTACAACGGAAGTACTGGGGGCGTGGTCGGAAATCCCACCCGCCTCCACAACCCCCGAGACTGCAATGGAACGGGGTCCTAACACAAGGATCAAACATAAGGAGTTTCTCAGAACAGTATATAATTACTGTAAACGGGTAGAGGATTTTATTCCGAAAAGAACGCAACTCGAAACGCGGAAAACAGACTCCGAACGGGCCCTAAACGGGTCGAAAACGACGAAACAGTCCAAAATCAGACATCTGGAACCTCTTCTAGATGTCTTAAAAGGTGGTTCAGAGGATACCTTCGCTCTGTGTAATCCCTCAGACGTCCAGAAGCCTGCGGGGGTGTCTGGCTTAGTTCCCAGACGTCCGGTGGTCAACCCGGACGTCTGGAACTCCTCTCCATTGTTTGCACTGCGGCCAGACGTCCGATTCGCGTTGGATGGCAAGTCTCGTGCCCTCCCGAGCAGAACCTGCACGCACCCACACCTGCTCCCAGTACGACGGGTCGCAGGCGAAGGCACGACGGACGGCTGCATGGCCGTACGCGCAAAGAAGGAAGAAGGACGAAATAACTTACTTGCCAGACGTCTTCACCGTCGTCTGGTTGGGATCCCAGACGTCTGATTTTGGAAAAACTTCCAGAATCAGAGCTCGACTCGCTCTTCGCCCGCGACGTACGGCCGCGCCGCGCCCTGTCCGCCTGCTGCTCGAGCTACAGCAGCCCTCCCGCGACACTCCACGCCCGCTGCTCCCCCGCTGGCCGGCTCTAGCCACCTCGACAAGCTCGAGCCCTCACAGTCGAGCGTCTCCTCCCTCACGCAACACCTCCCCCCGCACACTTGTCGCGGCTGCCGCTGCCACCGCTCGCTCGCTCGCGCTCTCGCACCGGTTGGGAGATGATGAAGAGGGAAGCGAAGGAGATGAGAGTGAGGGAGAGGGCTAGGGCCTTATAAGGCCGCGCGGGGAGAGAGAGAGAGAGAGAGCGCAACACTGCGCCTGCAGGAGGAGAGAGGGAAAAAAAGGAAAGCGGGTGGCGGTTGCAGGTCTGCGCGCGCATGCGCGCAGACGCAACCCCGTACGCCGCAGAATTTAAATCCCAGACGTCTGGAAGGGGTTCTAGACGTCTGGTCAGACGTTTGGGTCACCTCCCAGACGTCTTAAAAAACATCTTGAAGCCGCGTTCGTTACATACACCAGCACCAATGGTGGTGCCCCCACTCCTTGAGGGCCTTCAGGAGTATCTCCACGCTCACCGGATCCCTTCCCCCTTGCTCGATGGCCTCGAGCCTCTCACGGAGGGTGGCGATCTCGCGGAGGAGCGACTCGTGCTCGGAGTTCCATCGGGACTCCTCTCGGAGCTGTTGCTTCTCCTCTCTAAGCCACCGCTGCCCGTTGTGGAGCCATCGGGACTCGTTGCTCTCCGACGGGGAAGGAGAGAGAGAAGGGGAGGCGAAGATGGAGGAGGTTGAACGGAGTGGGAGGTTGTTAGGGTTTGGTCGGAGGAAAGGCTTGTGGGAATGGTGGAGTCTGGAAGGGGATTTGTGAGGGGAGGGAAAGGGGAGAGAGGAGCATGGAGGTGGATCTGGAGGGGCTTAGGGTGAGGGGCTTCGGGTATTGCAGCCTTAAGTGGTTGTGCTGGAAGGGCGAGGGGCGTCAGGTGTTGGAGGTAGGAAGTTGGGAAGGAAAGAAATTGAATAGGAATATGGTTTAGTATTATAGAGGACGTAGAGATATATCTACCCCTAATTGTTTCTAGGTGTAGCATGTAATATTATGACATATAATTGAACCTATAGCGACATATGTTTTATGTCAGTGTATGTACATCATTGGTGTAGAGCTATTTTTTTGTAGTGATTAAAATAAAATGGTGAAATAAAAATTATGATTATGCCTCCCAGTGAACGATCTGAACTCAATCAGTTAAAAAGAATTAAATCTAAAATGTTAGATTAGCTTGACCTTGTATTACAATCAACGATAACGATTTAATTGATTCAAGTTAACCTAAGTCATTTCTTAAAGTGATTAATTAAGCCTGATGACCTTAATAAACTGTGTTGAGATTTGGATCATTAGACTAAAAACCTCTCTCAAATCTCACTAATTTCAATATGAATTCCCACATCACTATGTAACAATTACATTCCGATTGATGTATTTAGACTCTCAAATCCAACATTCTATGCATGGGATCTACAAAACGAAGATACATTTGGCTAGCACTCAGACAATGCCACAGCACCTTCATCATGTATACAATGAGCAAGAACCCACTACTTATTGTCATGCAGTGATAAACACCAATTTTGATGATGAATTACCTTCTTTTTCCAAGCTTCCTAAGCAATCTTGTTAGTTTGAATTGCATACATACAGTTAACTTATTTTGCATCTAGCTAGCTTTGCATAGATTTTTGTAATAAAATGATGTTGAGATGCTTTTGCTTAGCTTGTGCAGGCATTAATGTAAGAGATGGAGCTCAACATTCCTTGTGGACATCTGAGATCAACTCACCAAGCAACAATCTGGAGCACTTCATTAATGAAGCTCCTCCACTTCATTTAATAGCCTCCAATCCTCCTCCTGAGCTCCCTTATGTTCTCCCTTGCTCCATTAATGGTTCCCTCCCAATTCCAACACGGAATAAAAGCCTCAACTTTATTTCCAAAACCCCAATTATTACATACACACCCACCTATGTAGCCTCTACCCCATTTTTGCATTACACTTCACAAAACATAGAAACCCCAACCATTAAACCCTCCACCATTTACAACACCTAGAGAACTACATCATCATTTAATGGCCCCAATTTCCCTTCAAAAAACCTAAGCGCTCCACTTCTATTTAAGGGCTTCCCATTCCATCATTTGGAGGCAACCTTTTGTTTGCTAGGGGTCTACCCTAGAAATACCACCACCATTTCATGCCAAGAAGACCTTTGGGAGGAGGGAGATTCAAGAGGAGCACACCACCACCTATTAGAGCTCTTCCTTTGCTTCAAGCTTCATGCCAAGCTCAAGGAGGAGGAGCAAGCCATCATCACCCATTGGAGCATGCTAGTATAAGCATTCTTTGTTTCTACTTTTAGTATTTCATTTGTAATCTTAGCTTTGTTGTAAGCAAACATCTTTTTAATTGAACTTTAGTAGATTTACTTTCATTACTTCACTCCATTTTCTTTTCCATTTTCTTATTTGTCCTCCATCTTGATTTCCTTAGCACATCCGTGCTTTGGAGAACTTAAGTGGAAGGATTTGCATTCTTGTTAACCTAGGTAGTTTAAATAACTTATATCTGTTTCATCTCCAATCGCATTTCATTTTCGATATATAAAATAAAAAAAAATTGACATATTCCCAAAAAACAAAAAATGCACAAAGCAAGACTTCATTAGCAATCTCTTAAACACCATCTTTGCCTCCATGGACGACCTTAGATACTTCGCTATCTAGGGTTATAAATATTAAAAGACGAACGGATAAATACGTTACAACGACATATTTCACGTTAATTTCAAAATCATGTTGCAAAGCACACTCACTAGATGGAAGCTATGAATGATGAGTTCAATGCCTTACAGAAAAATAAAACGTAGTCTTTTGCTCCATACCATTCCTCAATGAACCTTATCGGCAACAAATGGGTGTACAAAATTAAACACGCACCAAATGGTCATATTGATCGATAATAGGCAAGGCATGTTGGAAAGGGATTTCATCAGATCGAAGGTGTTGATTATTCTAAAACCTTTAGTCCTGTTGTCAAACCAACAATTATTCAGCTACCATTAAGTATGGAATTGGTCAATTGATGGTTTATAACTCAACTAGACATAGAAAATGCATTCTTGCATGAAACAATTGATGAAAACATTTTCATGATTCAGCCACAAGACTTCATACATTTTGGCCATCCAGATTATGTTTGTAAATTGCATAAGTCACTTTGTGACTTGAAGCAAGCACCACAAGCATGGTATAAACATTTAACAGAATTTATTTAGCCATTAGGTTTCCATGGGTGGAGGACAGAGAGTACTCTTTTTATTCATCGTTACTCAAGCCATGTTATGTATGTGCTTATCTACGTGGATGACATACTTCTTATTAGCTCTGCCAGAACACCTACACTCCCTGCCCTTCATCACGAATTTCCAATGAGAGAATTGGGGTTTCCATCTTATTTCTTAGGCATTGAACTCGCTTGTACAATTGATGGTCTTCATATGTGCCAGCAAAACTACTTTGCTGACATCCTAATCAAACATAAATTTGACAGCTTAAAGCCCATTAAGATGCAAATGGCTATCAATTTCAACTCTTAGCTTCATTCTTTCACTCAGCAAACTCTTTGAAAATCCCACCACATATCGTCAAATAATTGGGAGTCTTCAATATGGTACATTAGTACAACCTGATATGACATGTGCAATAAATCATTTATCGCAATTTATGCAGTCACCATCTGATGTGCATTTTGAATGCTTAAAACGATTACTTAGGTACATTAAAGGTACTATCTCATTTGGCCTGAAATACAATTCCAACTCCACTATGTAGCTTCGAGCATTAATTTTCAGATGAGAACTGGGCAACCTATTCTATAGACAGAAAATCTACATCTGGTTACATCACTTTCCTTGGCTCTAATCCGATTTCATGGATGGCCAAGAAACAACAGAGCATCGCTAGGCCATCTACTGAGGTGATGTACTGTGCTATTGCAGATACTATGGCTGAATTAATTTGTCTCAAATCTCTACTTGGTGAATTACAAATCAATCTACCCAAACCACCAATATTATCCTGAGATAACGTTGGAGGAACTTACATGACCTCCAACCTCATATATCTTCGAACGAAGCATGTTGAAATTGACATGCACTTAATTTGTGATCAAGCGTCGAAAGGACAACTTCTTGTTCAGATCATCTCCACCAAAGAACAATCGACCGATATCTTTGCAAAGCCCCTACCAACAAGCAATAACATTTAAGACATTTTGCACCAAACTGAAGCTTGCTCCACGCAAGACTCACAGTTTGAGGGGGCATGTCAGCCACAGCTGTCTAACCACCTGAAACAACCTACGTTACACGTCTCCCTGATATTGGCTGAGAGATAACAACATCCAGAAGCTTCTCTATTATAATACAATTCAGGTTCATGGATGAGTCTGGTGAGCTCATTCCA
This sequence comes from Thalassia testudinum, assembly GCA_037157565.1. NCBI lineage: Eukaryota > Viridiplantae > Streptophyta > Magnoliopsida > Alismatales > Hydrocharitaceae > Thalassia > Thalassia testudinum. Next base: position 84,332,839 of record JAZHRO010000077.1, read on the forward strand.
TCGTTTTGCTCCTGTCCTCCTTTGTTCAGCTATGTTCGCCGACGCAAACAAAATCTGCTCTTCTGTTTTTCTTTTCAGGTGCTTGATGTTCATGTTAATTACTTCCGGGATATTAATCGCGAATATTTTGAATGCAATATTTGTTTTATGGCTGCGATATGGTCTTTTGCTTTCAAGTTGGAAAAACTGTTTCTGCCTGAAGCTTTATTAGAGCTTAGTGGATGTGGCTAGAGGTTTGTTCTTGGTCTCCTTATTTTGAGCGAATTGAGACCACTGAGAATCGTGGAAAGTTTGACATCTAAGATTAGGAGTCTCCAATTGAAATAAAATTTGATATGCACGCATAGCTTCACACCATATCAACAGTGCCTGGAGTTTGTACGTGGGAGTAAAATGTTGAAAATGATAGATCAAATGTACATATTTAATCCCGTTGTTATATTATATCTATTTCATGTCTAACTGTTGCCACTTTTGAGCCATTTTAGTTGTAAACAAGATAGCGTATAACATATATTTCATATTTCACAAGCAATTTGATATTCTTCGACGTTGCAGGTATCCAGGCTTGGAGGCCGCCAGTAAATCTCTATGATGATCAGGGAGTCAAAATATAATGAGGGAGCACGTTTGTAACGAGAAAAGAGCTTAAGAGGGCATCTGTGTGAAGAATAAAGTAAAAATGGGCCTCCAGTACAAATTGCAGCCGCATAGGAGGCTTCCTTGCCATTTAACAGCCGCATAGGAGGCTTCCTAATTTAACCTTAATTGCACCTATTTTACATTTCAAACCCTAACTTTTAGGTCTGTTTCTCTTGCATCACGGTCCCTAGAGCATGACGTCAGCCGTCTTCCTTCTCGGGTCATTGTTGATGAAGCTCTACGTCGAGATTTGGGCGCAAATTGCGACCAACCAAGGCCACGGCTGCCCTTGTAGCTTGAAGAGGAATTGTTCCTCTTGGTATTCCGCACTCGCAGACGGTTGTTTCGCCGTCAACAGCCGCCTCTACAGCCTTATCTCGTTGGTCAAAGCCAGTGCGGCTGTTGCGAGCTCTCCAAGCTTTTCTCTCAACCACACGCCTTTAGATGCTCTAGCGTTGGTCTATAAAGAACCGCACAGCCCTTCCGTGCTTCGTCGTCCAAGAATTGTGCTCATTTCCATTCTTCATCTTCTTCCCTGAGTGCAGCCATTAAAGGACCTTGAAGCTGCTTCCTCCTCGTCAATCCGCTGCCCCTCACCACCAACTAAGGGCACAACGCCTTCCCTTCTTCCTTGCCATGCTCCCCATCAAGGACACTGTTGCTTAGGCCCTTCCTCTACTCCAAATGCCATCGCCAGACTTCTTCTCCTCCACCACGTCTGACGACTTCCTCTGACGTCCTCTCCTCCTCTCAGGTATCCTCTCTTCTTCTCCTACCCCCGTAGAGTAGACGTAGGTTTCTACCACTACAACTCCCCCCTCTCCTTCATCTTCTTCACTCACGGCAAGACGTCAGCCGAACTCCGGCGAGTCACACCTCGTCGCTCCACACCTCCTCCCGCTCCACCAACCATCCACGAAGCATCGCCTTAACGCGAGCATCAAAACCCCTCAACCAATTTGGGGTTTTGACATCGTAAAATGTACATAGGACACACGCCGCCACCACCCTCTTCGTCGTCTTTGGCCGACCTCCTCCTCCTTTGGCATAACAAATCTCCACCACCATCACGATCAATAGGATGAGAAGAAGCTTTTCGAGTACTCGCCGGAGGCAAAAATCTCTCCTCGCATCAACCCATCAATCCGGACGCCACCATCCAGCCCCAACGTCGCTCGGCCTGCTTCGACCTTCCCTGAGCACAAAGCTTCATGAGAAGCTTCGAGAGGTCATGTTGAGTCTTCCGAGACCCACAATAGGTTGTTGCATGCATGGACGAGCTCCGTCCAACTCATCGAATTCTCACCGCCCTCCTCAACTTCGGCACTGTCATCTGCTACCGTCGCCATGGCCAATTACCACCACGCCATCACAATCACATCGGCCCTTTGTTGGTGCAAGAGCACCACAATCGTTAATTTTGATGATAGCAAAACACTTGTTATTTAATATTTGCATTTGAGTTATAGTTCAGGATAACTGCAAATGGAATCATGTGTGAAGGAGTTCAAGCTTGCATCCATGGTGGTTTGGAGGAGCTTGACACAGAAGAGAAGATGGAGCTTGACAGAAGAATAGGATAGATGTCTTTTTATCTTACTCATGTATTTGTCTTTACTCTTTGATTTTCTTAGATTCATGTAAAGAGCCCAAAGTTCCTTACATTAGTCCTAGGAACATTTACACTATCCCTAGGACAGTTAGAAAATCTTAGAAATCACTTAGAAAACCAAAACAGTAATCAGACAACCCGATCAGACGTCCAACTTGGACCTCAGATGTCTGATCTTGACATTTAAGACGTTTGACTTTTTGTCCAGACGTCTAAAACACTTAGGCTGGAATCCTATTCTCTGTCTGCCAACTTCAGACGTCCAGCCCATAGTCCAGACATCTTACAAGATGTCTGAGGACCTTACCAAACCTCCAACAATAGGATGTTGGACTGTTAGCCCTTTATCTTAGAGGATTATGTGTTAATTAGATTTACATCTATTTTTAGACGTCTGTAGAGCATCCCAGACGTTTGATAAATAGACGTTAAGCTAAGATCTGACCTAAATCTATTTTTGTTAGGTGTTTTAGCCATTAAGCCTCTCGGGAAATCTATTCCCACAAAGGATTGCTTTTCCAGACGTCCGATCCGTCGTCTATGCAACTTAACACTAGAACCCTATTTCGATCTGGTGAAAACAAGAAGCAACCCATCTTTTGATTAAATGTCTGATTTATTTCTCAGACGTCTTAAAAATGAATCCTAGACGTCCGTCTTGATCCAACCCCTTATAGAAGATCAACCCTTCTAAGATCAGACGACTGAACCTTACATCAAACGATGACCTAAACGTCTGACCATAAAACTAGACATCTAATAACCTTGTCAAAATCATAAATGACCTTAATTTCGGTGGGATTTTGGACCACTCTCTTGAACCTTGTTCTCAATGGCTACAAGAGACTTCTAAGGCCTTCCAAAGCCTTCTCAGGACCTATATAAATAGAGGAGCACCCTTCCTAAGTAAAATACACCTTGAGAAACTACTTCCACCTATATTGTGTCCAAAAGAAGAGATAGAAAGTAATCTTGCTCTCCAAGCCCTTGTCTGTACTCTAGAGAGCAACATCTTCGCCATACACCCGCTCTCCCATCTCCGTTTACGAGAGCATCTTAATGCCTTGCGTGGCTCATGCATGACGCATTGCTAGCTGACGCACTTCCATTAAAGGAAAGTTTCTTTTGTCTATAGTAACTAGGTTTATTACATACTTTGTGGCTATATAAGATACTTTGTATATTGTCTTTGTTTGGGTATTCGCTTTGCAAATTCCCGTCTCCCTCATGAGACAAAATACTCCTTTTGAAGAGGAGGGGATTTGAGGTACTCTACTCTCGTGTAAGTAGCATGGTTGTAAGAGGTTAAGTTAACCTTGTTTAAGTGACTTGGTTAGTAGATTTGATCGGCTAGGTCGATCAGAAAATCCTAAATCGAGAGGTTTAGGTGGTGATTTTTACCCAGTTTGGATTTCCACATAAAAATACTTCTATACTTGTGAGATTGTTTATTTTGTATGGTTGTTATTCTATTTTCGCATTATTGTTTATCACGCACGTTCTCACCCCCTCCTTAGGGAATCTACACCCTCCTTCAACGGTTGTCCTCCACTGCTTGCCGGAGCTATGCTACCACAACAGCATGATTTCGACGAGCCTCCGATGGTCCTACCAACGAACGAGGAAGAAGAAGCACGGGAGGTGCTGCAGGGACCTATCTGCAAGAAGAAAAATTCGTAGGGACTGATCTGCAGAGAAAAAAATTCATAGGAACTTATTTGCAAATTTTCAAAGACCAAATTGGAAGCCTCCATGGACCAGAATGCATGAGAACTAATTCTCAAGGTCTGATTTGAGATTTTTAATTAATTTGGTTTTCAATCTTAATTTTAAATAAGTTCTCATTGCAAAGTTTAGTCCATGCACTATTAAGCTTGATTATTTGATCAATTGGCTTGGGAAGTAAATGCTTGAAGAATAATTTTCTTAATCTAATTTATGTGCCTAATTTTTACATTTATGAACTAGATTTTGACCATAGAGAATTGGATTAATTGTATCTAGTCCTATTTTATAAAAAAAATCGACATAGTGATATTCGTGCATTTCTTGCTCCCAGAGACAATTTCGGGGTACTCTGAAAATTCGAGAATATAAATTGTAAATGTTAATTCGCTTTGATCATCTATACTATGACATAATTTTAAAACCCGATCAAAGCACATTACCACTTTGGCACCATTGCCGGAGAGCAACGCGTAATTATCACTATTATTTGTGAATATTTCTGATTTTTGATGCATCTACCTTGTTTTGGTTGCTTTGCAAATTGAACCTAAGCACTTAACTTCTTAGATCTGACGACAACCACTCCACGGTAGGTAAGTCTCTTTCCTTTCTTCTTAATCCCCTCTTTCTTAGTATAGATGGAAAAAAGAAATTAGGATTCAACCTTTCCTTATTTTCTTAGCAATATCATTTGTGGCAAGAATGTCTGAGATTTAACCATGGTTAAGGAGATATACTTGCTTAGAGGACACAACCCAAAATTTCCTACACTTATAGGGATTTATCTGAAATTAACTGAACCCTTGGATCAACATGTTCTTGACTAAGTCCAAAGGGATTGTTGAAATTGAATTGGACTCCACTTTAGAACCAAATTAGGTTGAATTTTAGGGTTATCAAGTACACATTTGCAAATCCATGAAGGAAATTATTATTTGTACCGTGTGCTACCTAAGCCTTGGTTGAATTGATTTACTACTTAAACCCCAAAATATAGGCTCTAAGATCACTTGAACATTAAAAGTGGTGACTTAATAACCTGCTTGTCAAACTGGAACGAGGTGATTCGGGTGAGTTAGCCCAGATTTCATCCTAAACATTAGGCCAGTGAAGGATCTGTAGGGTACAAGCACACTAGAAGGGGGGATGAATGGTGTGGTATATAAAAAATTGAAGAATAATCAAATCACAAAAAGCACACGAGATGTATAGTGGTTCCCCTCACTTAAGTACTCTACTACTTAAGTCTCCCAACTTAAGATTTTTTAACCCCATTCCCTCAACTCGGAGGGAATCAATTTATTAATAACCTGAGGTAATTAAAGGATTACCTCAACCCAATTACAAGATGACAAAAAGAAATAAAGATTACAAGTGTAAACAAGACACAAACAAAAGCTTACAACTAATTCCTAAGTCTCCAACAAGTGTATTTCTTAATAGATGATATATAAATTCTAACTAGAATGCGAAAGCAAAAATAGACAATATACTAAAAACGCAATCGCCTTGGGAACTTGTTGCAACCAGAGAATAGCCTTGTGAAGAGAGCAACATGACAAGTTCCTTTGCAGCTAGAAAATTAGAAAAAGAAGGTGTAGGCAAAGAGAATATTTTTAGCTTATTGGTTGTTGAACGTGAATCTACGCTAACGTGTTTGGTTTTGGAAAACCCGTCGTTGTAGTTCGAAAGCGAAGGATTCGTGTTCAACAAATAAAATTTATACCGAAATAAGAATTCCGGGTCGAACACAGGGAGGCGAACGTTTGATTTAAAAACTTCGCGTTTCGTTTTTTATTTTGTCACGAAGAAATTTAATTTAAACTATCTAAGTATCTACAACGAATAAAAGAGAGAGAGGGAGTAAGAGAGAGAGAAAGAATACTACACATGGAAATTAAAATGAGATGTAGAATAGACAAGGAATTAATCATAAAAGAGTTCATTCGTTACAACTAGAAAATATAAAACAATTACTCTAGAAAGCATTAAAAGAATGGAGGGAGAAATGTCCTCCTCGACGATCGCTCGGAGGACGAATAGACTACTCTTAGAAAGCAGTAAATCTATACTAGAAAGCAGTAAAAAGAATAGGGAGAGAGAAATCCTCCTCGACGGTCGCTTGGAGGACGAGCCGAACGGGACGACGCCTGGACGAAGGAGAACGAAGCGGGACGAAGGAGGACGAAGCAGAAGAACGGGAACGAAGCAGCACGCCGTCGTCGTCGCGGGATCCACTTCCGAAGGGGGACGAAAATTTGGACTTTATCTCGCGAGAAGCATCCCGGGTGTGGGACAAGCTTCTCTTGAGCTTTGGAGAGGTAGAGAGAAGGAAGGGATGAAAATTTCGTATGGAGGGGGTCTCCTTTTATAGTTGCAAGGAGTGGGGGCAAAATGGACATTACATCTTCAAAATAATAAATAAGGGGTCTTTAGTGACGGATAAAACCGTCGCTAAAGCCCCGCCATCGCCGTCGCCGCCGCGCCCACGCGCGCCCGCTCGGCTGGCCTGCGCGCGTAACGCAGACGCACGTCCGCGTCGTCTCAGCCGTCCGATCGCGAGATCGGACGGCTTAGATCGTGTCCGCGCCCGCTGCGTAGCGCGCCCGCCCGCGTGCGATCGAGCGTCCACCAGAGCGTCCAATTGCGCGTCGGCGCTATCGGGCGCGCACGGCCGTTGGATCTTCATCCGACGCTCGTGCGCGCCCGCTCGCCCGCACCTTCGACCCCCTCTCCGCAGCTCGAACCCGCGACCTCCGCTTCGCCCGCAGCTGCGTCGCCGCTGCGCTACGCGGGCGAAATGGTCGCGCGGATGTTTTTAAACGCGCGCGACCGCAGCCGTTGGATCGAGATCCAACGGCGGAGAGGAGACGGTGCGCGGTCTTCACAGGACTCCTGCGGCTGATTGGGCGGCTGGGATGGCGCCACGTGGCACTATCTTGGCCGTCCATCTTCTGGAAGTTGTAGATGGTGCCACGGATGTCGGATTGACTCGATTTTTGTGTCGTTCGGCTGCGATCGTCGATCCAAATTCATCCGTGTGGTCGGATTTTCCATCTGAAGTGTGGATTTATACCATCCTGGCCCTTGATCTTCTAGGGTTCCCCGGTCTCTATCTGATGCTACGGATGCCTGATTAGGGCGATCTTCGAGTCGTTGAACTCCAATCGTCGCCCTGATCATATCCATACGGTTGGATCTTTGATCCGAGGCCCCGATAAAATATTTGCCCTGTCCAAGCACATAAAAGGAGACAATTAACCTCCATTTTATTCAAACTACTCTAAATGCAAGATGATGCATGTAATGCAATATTTATATCATGAAATGCAATCCTATGCTTAAGAACATGCATAAATAGACATTTTAAGTAGTGTAAATGTGTTTACATCATTGGTTATGTGCAAATGATACTCAAGGAGTGTATATATAGGCCACTAAACACCTCCCCTACGAATACTAGCTGTTAGGGGCAAAAAGGGAAGTGTAGGGTTAAGATTAATTGTAAAATAGTCATTCAAATTAGGCACAACGGTTAGTTGGTACTGATACTAAACTTTTGGTACCGGTACTGATTGCCTACAGTCAATTCAACAGTTTTTTGGGTACGGTACTGATCACTGGTACCGATACTTAGTGTATTCTGTTGAGTACCAACAAAGCCACTTGGTACTGATATCAATTATAAGTACCAGTACTTGTGACTCACAGGCTATGGGGTTGTGACCTACATGTATCAGTACTGGTGATTAGTACCGGTACTTGTAAGGTCTAGGCAAAACCAAGTACACAAACTGTGACCACTTGGTACCGGTACTCACGATAAGTACCGGTACTTGTTCACAGTTTGGGACTTAGGCCCAAACCTATGCCTAGCATGTACCAGTACTTATGACCAGTACCGGTACTTGCTACAAGTACCTAATATTATAAGTGAAAGTTAATTTTTAGAGTAAACCCATCTAATCTATACGACTTTATTTTGAAAGAATCAATTTTGAGTTGAAAAGATAAACGATTGAGCATTAATATGAACCCTAATTATCTCTACTTTGATTTTAGCTCCTAGATTATTTTTTACTTGTTAGGAGACATACAAAGATTCTAAAATACAATAAATGAAACAAAATCTATAATCTTCTTCCTTTATATCTTCAATGCTATCTTGTTGCTTGCTAGCATCCACAAATTATATTTCCCGTATAGTCCTGTAACACTTCATAATCGCATTAGACTTTAAAAGGATTTTGTTAACACCAAAACACAAAAGAGAAGCGGAACTGGGTTCCAACAATCTCTCCCTTTTTGGTGTTGACAAAACAAATAAGATACCCATATTTAAAAGTAGACAGAAACTTAATAAGGGAAGAGTAGAAAACTCCACAAGGAGTAAACAACCTCCCCCTCAAACTAAGCCTATCTTCTAGTTTAAATATGAAGTATCCATACCATTTTATCTCCCCTTTTTTGTCAAGCAAGCAAAAAAGATGGATAAATAATACAGTACTAAGAAGCATGAGACATGAGCAAACTACTTCATTTAAATGAGAAAAGTCATACAAATAAGATCAAAACATGCATGTTCAGCAAAACACAAAAGTAAACAAACTAGCTGTAAAGACCCGTTCTGTTTTGAGCCTTTTAAGACGTCTGGACTGTCAGTCAGACGTCTGGACCCCTTCCCAGATATCTGGAAATTGAAAATTTGTACGTAGCTTCGCGTCTGCACACTGGCTACGCGCAGATTGCCTTTTTCCCTCTTCTCTCTCTACTTTCTCCCCCGCAGAACCCTAGTGCACCCTTATAAAACCCCTCTCCCCCTTCCTCTCCTCCCCACTCCACCACAGCCACCTTCCTTCCTTCCTCTCCACTACAGCGAGAGGGGTGAGCGCAAGAGAGGGCACGAGAGTGAGCGACGAGGAGGAGAGCCGACGTGAGGAGAAGAGGAAGATCTTGAGCTTGCGAGCTCGTGGAAGCTCGCTGGAGGATGCACCGCCGCAGTGGCACGTGCGGGAGGATGAGCGCGTCGGGGGAGATGTCCCCGATACCTGCTGTAGTCAGAGCTGCAGGCGAGGAGGAGAGGCCGCGGCTGCGCGCGGCAAGGAGGAGCAGGAGGTCGTTCTGATTCTGGATTTTCCCAGAATCAGACGTCTGGCATGCCATCCAGACGACGGGGTGAACGTCTAGTGACGACACTGGATTCTGAAAGCAATGTTCCACGAAGGTATGTTCCTCTTATGGTTACGGCCATGCAAGCCGCACCGCAGCTTCAATCTGCATGGCTAAAAGTGGATGATTCGCCTGTCGCGTGAAGAGATAGCTTCGGGAAAGCGTGGGGCACGCCCTCCCACGCATTTCAGACGTCTGGTAGAGTGGTTTCCCTTTTTTCATTATGAATCATAAATGCGTATGTGAAATTGGATAACTAGAAACCTAGGATGTGGCATGAATCCTAGGATGAGAAGTACTTGCACTATTTGAATGCGTGTTGAGATTGTAGTCTTAAATGAATGAATAGAAATGTGAACAACTGCCTGTTAATAAACAAGAGCTACCTGTGAAATACAAAAGGCTTACGCTAGTTAGACAGATACCTGTGACATTTCTTGTTGTATATGCAAATTGTGGAAATACGAGCTGCATGTGTAAAATCTGAGAATGGAATTGTGAATGACGAAACCTGGTATGGAATAACATTGGGAAAATGAGCATGAACCTTACGGGAAATTAGGAGCCGAACTCCTGTGGACAAATGGAATGGATCTGGAAATGTGAGTGGGAAGTGTGCTGGCCCTTGAGTACGTGGTACCAAGGAGAGCGAATGTCCCCTGTTTAGTGTAAGGCGGAGCTAGCTACCCTTGGGTTGGGACCCGGGGTTAGGATTGGCCACTCTACACCGACTTCTTTGGCCCTCGCGTACACTGTACCGGGGAGAGCTACTAGTGTAGGGAGAGAGTTAGCCACCGCACGGGACCCAGGGTTCAGCTAGCCACCCTACCCCGACTTGTTAGACCCACTAGGCAAACCGGGGTAGTCAGACGAGGGTCCGCGGACTGTGGAGGGGCAAGACCCCTGTTTGGTTCTGAGGGGCTAGACCCCTGTTACTGAGAGGGCTAGGCCCTCTACTATTCCGTGCTGTACTTTGGGCATACCCGCTAGCTGAAATGACTGACCGCGTGCCAGTGCGGGGTAGCTACCCATGCGCTTATCCCGCATGACGTAGTCACCGCTACGTCTGTTCGTGACCTCGGGCAGGTTGACTGGGTGTAGGATCACCACGAGGGACTCTCCCGGCCAAGAGAGCACCACGTGTGCCTTCTACTCTTCGAAAAAGACTGCAATCAAGATCGTTCCCACGAGGAACATGCGAGATCAAGAAAGAGATCTGAAAAGTAAACCAATAGGTAAAAGGGAATGACTTGTAAAATAAAATAATTGGAAAAGATAAATTACTTGTTAGCTTTTACTGCTTTAGTTAGTTTGGTTACCACTCTACTCAGCGTTCACTGACTCCGTTTTTCCCGTACCCCTTTACAGGTCTCGGAGTTGAGCAGCCCGAGCTGCCGGCTACAGAGGGTGCTGGGCCCAGTCGAGCCCAGCAGTATTTTCCTGTTGTTTTACTTCCTTTTTGTTAGTGAGTTCAAACTCTTGTTACTATTTACGTTTCTGTACTTTGTTTCCGTTTTACTATTGTGGTGGTGATATGTACTGTTAGCAGCTTTTACTTCCTTTACTGCTGTACTCTTTTACTGTTAGTTACTTAGCATAGTGAATGTGGTTTACTTTCCTGCTTTTTGGTTATTTCTTGTTGGACGACTAGGTCTTGGGATTAGTCGAGTCTAGTCGGTCTCGTGTCCTGTAGGGCTTCGGGAACCGGGTCGTAACAAGATGGTATCAGAGCAAGGTCATCCCGAGAAATGAACCAACTAGCTTGAGAATAACTAATTCACGTAACTAGAGTAACCACCATAACGTACCGCTTGACTTCTGTTATGAGTTCTTTCGTTGAAGTTCGTTAGAGTTGACTTCTTTTTGTTCTGTCTTCCACACCAACTTGCAGGAGATGCCTCGATGTGGAGTCCTTGAGGCGGGCCGCGGCCGCGGCCGTGGACGAGGTCGGAGGGGCGGACGTGCTGGGCCCGAGGTGCCAGTTGACTAGCCACTTCTCCCAGGCGTTTAGTTCTAGGACCTCACTCAGTTGATATGAGACATTGTACGAGAGGAGCTCCACTCACCTCCACGGGCTCCTCTCCCTGGGGACGTGGAGGGGGAGTCCTCTGTGGGGCCGAGAGATCGACGCAGCGCTGGACGAGGGGGAGGGGGTGGTCCTGCACCGCTCCCACTTCACTCTGACACTTCTGAGCACGAGCCCTCCCTGCCTGGAGGCGTGCCCGTTTCCCCACTGCAGCTGCACTACGAGCTTTTTGGATAGTTCTGGAAGTTGAAGCCCCTCCTTCAAGGGGAATGACGACCCGTATGAGGCAGAAGACTGGTTGGAGTAGATTGAGAAGGTGTTTGACACCCTTTGCCCCCTGTGGAGTGCCACATGCCTTTTCCACGTACCAGCTAAAGAGTGCAGCACACAGGTGGTGCAGGGCAGTCAGAGGCGAGGAGAGGGGAGAGCCGACGTGGGACTGGTTTGTGACCCTTTTCTGTCAGTAGTACTTCCCACAGACTTGGCAGGACCAGAGGAGGTGGGAGTTCCACACTCTCTGCCAGGAGACAATGACTGTTAGTGCGTACTGAACGCGCTTCCTGGAGCTATCACGTTTTGCTGCGACAGCTGTGGCTACTGAGGAGAAGCACCTGTGGAGGTTCACTAAGGGGCTCCGGCCTGCCATTCGGGGGTATGTCAAACCCCTGAAGCTGCCCACCTTCTCGAGAGTGGTGGAGGCAGCTATGACGTACTAGGAGACCAACCCGGCCGCACGAGAGATAGACAGCGGACGGAAGAGGTCCTACCAGCCAGAGTACTCACAGGGCCAACAAGAGAGGAGGAACGCGACGCCCGCAAGAGAGCCGTCTCATTTTGCGGGGCCCTTAATGGCCTTTGGAAGGCCCCCGACAGGGGCTAGCTGTCAGTACTGGACCCCCAACTAGCCATCAGCAGGGACTTACCAAGGGAGAGAGTCGAGTTCCCCTCTGCTACCAATGTGGCCAGCCGAGTCACATCAGGAGGGACTGCCCGTCTAGGGCTGGAGCGCAACAGATGCTCCTCGCACCGAGCGCTGGAGGCCGAGTAGGTGGTCGTGGTTCCCAGGAGCGTGGGGGAGGACAACAGTCGCGGGGAGGGTACCGGCCAGCGGCTACCCATCCGACGCACAATGTGGCTACTTCTTCTACATCGAAAGATGAGAGACGTATCAACGCCTTGACACAGAGACGCTAGGGCATCAGGTTCAGTGGTGGCAGGTATGGTTACAGTTTCTGGCAGATTAGTTTACGTACTTTTTGATTCCAGTGCCACGCACTCGTTTGTTGCTGCGAGTTTTGTTGTCAGTTTGAGATAGGACTGCGTGTTGTTAGAGGATCCATTTGTGATTAGAGGTTCGGGTGGTCAGCTGTTTGTAGTTGAGGAGGTCTACACAGACTGTGAGGTTAGTATTGGGGGACACAGCCTCCCCGCTGACCTGATCGTGATACCGATGTAGGATTTTGGCATGATCCTGGGGATAGATTGGCTGTCTGCTTACCACGCCTTGGTGGACTATTTTGAGAGGAAGATCGTCTTCTCCATACCATAGATGCCTTCCTTTGAGTTTCTCGGGCAGCCGGTGAACGGAGGTTTCAGGTGCATTTCTGCACTTCCAGCAGTGAGACTTTTGGACCAAGGGTGTGAGGGCTTTCTAGCCTGTGTGGTGGTAGAGCCCAACCCCGTGGTAGACTTTCAGAGCATCCCGGTGGTCAGAGAGTACCCCGACGTGTTTCCAGAGGAGCTTCCAGGACTACCGCCTGAGAGTTTGATCGAGTTTGAGATCTCACTGGTATCGAGGACCAGCCCCATTTCTACGGCACCGTACCAGATGGCACCACTTGAGTTGCTAGAGCTCACATCATAGTTGCAGGACCTATTGGAGAAGGGCTTTGTGAGGCCCAGGGCATCCTTGTGGGGAGCCCCGATGTTATTTGTGAAGAAGAAGGATGGTACCCTACGCCTTTGTGTCGACTACAGACAACTGAATAGGGTCACCATCAAGAACAGGTATCCGCTGCCGAGAATTGATGATCTATTTGACCAGTTACGAGGTGCCACGGTATTCTCCAAGATAAATTTGAGATCAGGCTACCACCAGTTGAAGATCAGGGAGACCGACGTCTCCAAGACAGCTTTCCGCACTCGGTACGTACACTACGAGTTTCTGGTCATGCCGTTTGTACTGACTAACGCCCCCGCTGCCTTCATGGATTTTATGAACCGAGTGGTCAGGCCGTATCTAGATCAGTTTATAGTGGTATTAATTGATGATGTGCTCGTTTACTTGCGGGATCAGGCACAGCACGGACAACACTTGCGGATGGTTCTGGACACTTTGAGACGACGCAGGCTGTATGCCAAATACAGCAAGTGCGAGTTTTGGTTGAGGCAGGTGACCTTCTTGGGCCATGTGATTTTAGGGGATGGCTTAGCTGTGGATCCAGCCAAGGTTGAGGCAGTACTCAGGTAGGAGAGGCCACGTACAGTGACAGAGATACGTAGTTTCTTAGGAATGGCAGGTTACTACTAATGGTTTATCAGGGGTTTCTCGCAGATTGCGCGTCCTATGACTTAGTTGACCCGAAAGGACGTGCCCTTTTCTTGGACAGATGCTTGTGAGGCGTGTTTTTAGGAGTTGAAGGAGAGGCTGACTTCGGCTCCTGTGCTTATCATCCCAGATAGCAGTGGCGATTTTATTGTCCACACAGATGCTTCGTTGTAGGGGTTAGGGGGCGTGCTCATGCAACGGGGTCACGTTGTCGCTTACGCTTCCTGGCAACTGAAGCCCCATGAGCATGGCTACCCTACCCATGACTTAGAACTGGCAGCTGTTGTCTTCGCGCTGAAGACATGGAGGCACTACATTTATGGTGAGACCTTTCAGATTTTCACGGATCATAAGAGCCTCAGGTACTTGTTTGATCAGAAGGAGCTTAACATGAGACAGAGACGTTGGTTAGAGCTCCTGAAGAACTATGACTGTAGCATCTCCTATCATCTGGGGAAGGCCAACGTGGTGACTGACGCCTTGAGCCAGAAGGCGCCCGCCTACTTGTCCAGTTTACAGGCACAGAGTTGGAGACTTATGGAGGAGTTGGGCAGTTGGCGACCCCTAGAGTTACAGGGGCATTGTGGGACAGTGATGATGACACGGTAGACGAGACCCGAGTTGATAGACCGCATCATCATAGGACAGATGACAGATCCGTACCTACAGTTGTTACGAGACAAAGTGCTATCAGGGGACCCAGGAGACTTCTCTTTTACAGATGAGGTGCTGCGCATGAGGGGACATTTGTGCGTTCCCAGAGACGAGGAGTTGTTGAGAGAGCTCCTGACTGAGGCGTACGGGTCCAGGTTCACCATACATCCCGGGAACACGAAGATGTATCATGATCTAAGACGTGACTTTTGGTGGAGAGGGATGAAGTGAGATGTAGGTGAGTTCGTGCAGCAGTGTTTGGTGTGCCACCAGGTGAAGGCCGAGCATCAGAGGCCTGTAGGGCCGTTGCAGCCACTTCTTGTGCTAGAGTGAAAGTGGGAGAGCATCACCATGGACTTGGTGGTGGGCTTACCCGTTACCCAATAAGGACACGACGCAGTCTGGGTGATTGTAGACAGATTGACAAAGACAGCATGTTTCCTATCGATCCGAGTCACCTTGGGACCAGTGCAGTTGGCAGAGAGGTATATTAGTGACGTGGTACGTCTGCACGGAGTTCCTTGTGAGATTGTATCTGACCGGGATACCCGTTTTACTTCTCAGTTTTGGGCTGAGTTTCTGCAGGCCTTGGGGACACGATTGAGGTTCAGTACAGCGTACCACCCCCAGACGGACGAACAGTCAGAGCGCACGATATAGACACTTGAGGACCTTTTACGCACCTGTGTACTGGACTGGAGGGGCTCTTGAGAGGAGCACTTACCCCTGGTAGAGTTTTCATATAATAACAGCTATCACTTGAGTATCGGCATGGCACCCTACTAGGCTCTGTATGGACGGAGGTGTACTGCACCCTTGAGTTGGGTTGAGGTGGGGACCAAGTGGGAGGTTGGCCCCAGGCTGATCCGGCAGAGTCAGGAGGTGGTAGAGTAGATTCACAGACGAGTTATGCCGATTGGAAGCACAGAGAGATGCAGTTCGAGGTTGGGAATCACGTCTTTCTTTGCATTTTGCCCATGAAGGGCTTGCAGCGTTTAGGGTGAAAGGGAAGCTTACGTTGAGGCTTTGGGGCCCTTTAAGGTCCTGGAGCGGGTAGGACCCGTTGCTTACCGGCTTGCCCTTCCTCCCCAGCTTTCTGGAGTGCATGACGTGTTCCACATATCCAACTTCAGGAAGTACGTTGCCAATCCCAGTGACGTTCTAAGCCACGAGAGTGTCAAGGTGGGTGACGACCTAACCTACCCTGAGAGACCAGTACAGATACTAGATAGAGCCGTCCGGAGTTTGAGACGGAAGTAGGTACCCCTGATGAAGGTCTTGTGGAGGAGCTAGCAGTATGAAGAGGCTGCCTGGGAGCCTGAGGCAGCGATGCGAGAGTGGTACCCGGAGCTTTTTGAGGGTACATCTTTTTGGACCGACTTCAATCCTCTTTAAGTTTGTTATGCGTATATAATTCCTTTTTCCTCACCCTAGCTAGCTCAAGATTCGGGGACGAAACTTCCTTTAAGTTTGTTATGATGTAAAGACCCATTTCATTTTGAGCCTTTTAAGACGTCTGGACCCCTTCCCAAACGTCTGAAAATTGAAAATTTGTACGTAGCTTCACGTCTGTGTGCTGGCTGCATGTAGACTGCCTTTTTCCCTCTTCTCTCTCTACTTTCTCCCCCGTAGAACCCTAGCGCACTCTTATAAAACCCCTCTCCCCCTTCCTCTCCTCCCCACTCCACCACAGCCACCTTCCTTCCTTCCTCTCCACTGCAGCGAGAGGGGCGAGCGCGAGAGAGGGCGCGAGAGGGGCGAGTGCGAGAGAGGGCACGAGAGGAGAGGTGGTGTGAGGAGAAGAGGAAGAGCTTGAGCTTGCGAGCTCGTGGGAGCTCACTGGAGGACGCACGGCTGGAGTGACGCGTACGGGAGGAGGAGAGTGTCGGGGGAGACATCCCCGATACCTGCTGCAGCTGGAGCTGCAGGCAAGGAGGAGAGGCCGCGGCTGCGCACAGGGAGGAGGAGCAGGAGGTCGTTCTGATTCTAGGATTTTCCCAGAATTAGACATCTGGCGTGCCGTCCAGACGACGAGGTGGATGTCTGGTGATGTTATCGGACGTTTGAAAGCAATGTTTTGCGAAGGTATGTTCCTCTTGCGGTTACGGCTATGCAGGCTGCATCGCAGCTTCGATCTACATGGCTAAAAGTGGATGATTCTCCTGTCGTGTGTAGAGGTAGCTTCGGGAAGGCAGGAGGCATGCCCTCCCACGCATTTCGGAAGTTTGGATAGCTTACCAGATGATTGGAGGAGAGGTTGGACGTCTGGAGTTGGGTCCAGATGGCCAAGAAGGGATTCTGGACGTCTGAAGTTGATGCGGGAACCTGAGGTGAGACTCTGGATACTTTTAAGATGTCTGGACCTTGTGCCAGACGTCTGATTGTGTTTTTGACCCATTTAGGATCCATTTAAGGTCCATTTTACGCAAAAAAGATATCTGTGGTTTCCTTGTGAGTTCCTCTACATGTTAGAAGTCCTTTTATACCGTTCTAAACATTTCGTTGTGGTATGTCCCTTGGTATAGGATTTTGATCTGTTGCGTGTTCGAGGCCTGCAGAGGCACGTGAACCTGTTGTTTGAGCCTCCAGTACTCTCGGATTGTCTAGTAGAGTGGTTTCCCTTTTTTAATTATGAATCATAAATGCTTATGTGAAATTAGATAACTAGAAACCTAGGATGTGGCATGAATCCTAGGACGAGAAGTACTTGCACTATTTGAATGCATGTTAAGATTGCAGTCTTAAATGAATGAATAAAATTGTGAACAACTTCCTGTTAATAAACAAGAGCTACCTGTGAAATAGAAAAGGCTTGTGCTAGTTAGACAGATGTCTGTGACATTTCTTGTTGTATATGCAAATTGTGGAAATACGAGTTGCATGTGCAAAATCTGAGAATGGAATTGTGAATGACGAAACCTGGCATGGAATAACATGGGGAAAACGAGCATGAACCTTACGGGGAATTAGGAGCCAAACTCCTGTGGACAAATGGAATGGATCTGGAAATGTGAGTGGGAAGTGCGCTGGCCCTTGAGTATGTGGTACCAAGGAGAGCGACTGTCCCCTGTTTAGTGTAGAGCGGAGCTAGCTACCCTTGGGTTGGGACCCGGGGTTAGGATTGGCCACTCTGCACCACTTCTTTGGCCCTCGCGTACACTGTACCGGGGAGAGCTACTATTGTAGGAAGAGAGTTAGCCACCGCACGGGACCCAGGGTTCAGCTAGCCACCCTACCCCGACTTGTTAGACCCACTGGGCAAACCGGAGTAGTCAGACGAGGGTGCACGGACTGTGGAGGGGCAAGACCCCTGTTTGGTTCTGAGGGGCTAGACCCTTGTTACTGAGAGGGCTAGGCCCTATACTGTTCTGTGCTGTACTTTGGGCGTACCCGCTAGTGGAAATGACTAGCCGCGTGCTAGTGCAAGGTAGCTACCCGTGAGCTTATCGCGCATGTCGCTACGTCTATCCGTGACCTTGGGGTGGTTGACCGGGTGTAGGATCACCACAAAGGACTCTCCTGGCCAAGAAAGCACCACGTGTGCCTTTTACTCTTCGGAAAAGACTGTAATCAAGATTGTACCCACGAGGAACATGCGAGATCAAGAAAGAGATCTGAAAAGTAAACCAATGGGTAAAAAGGAATGACTTGTAAAATAAAATAATTGGAAAAGATAAATTACCTATTAGCTTTTACTGCTTTAGTTAGTTTGGTTACCACTCTACTCAGCGGTCCCTGACTCCATTTTTCCTGTACCCCTTTACAGGTCCCGGAGTTGAGCAGCCCGAGCTACCAGTTACAGAGGGTGCTGGGCTCAGTCGAGCTCAGCAGTAGTTTCCTGTTGTTTTACTTCCTTTTTGTCAGTGAGTTCAGACTCTTGTTACCGTTTACGTTTCTGTACTTTGTTTCCATTTTACTGTTGTGGTGGTGATATGTACTGTTAGCAGCTTTTACTTCCTTTACTGCTGTACTCTTTTACTGTTAGTTACTTAGCATAGTGAATGTGGTTTACTTTCCTGCTTTTTGGTTATTTCTTGTTGGACGACTAGGTCTTGGGATTAGTTGAGTCGAGTCGGTCTCGTGTCCTGTAGGGCTTCGGGAACCGGGTCGTAACAAGATGGTATCAGAGCAAGGTCATCCCGAGAAATGAACCAACTAGCTTGAGAATAACTAATTCACGTGCATGTAACTAGAGTAACCACCATAACGTACCGCTTGACATCTGTTATGAGTTCTTTCGTTGAAGTTCGTTAGAGTTGACTTCTTTTTGTTCTGTCTTCCACACCAACTTGCAGGAGATGCCTCGATGTGGAGTCCTTGAGGCGGGCCGCGGCCGCGGCCGTGGACGAGGTCGGAGGGGCGGACGTGCTGGGCCCGAGGTGCCAGTTGACCAGCCACTTCTCCTGGGCGTTTAGGCTCAGGACCTCACTCAGTTGATATGAGACATTATACGAGAGGAACTCCACCCGCCTCCACGGGCGCCTCTCCCTGGGGACGTGGAGGGGGAGTCCTCTGTGAGGTCGAGAGACTGACGCAGCGCTGGATGAGGGGGAGGGGGTGGTCCTGCACCGCCCCCACCACACTCTAACACTTCCAAGCATGAGCCCTCCCTGCCTGGAGGCGTGCCCATTCCCCCACTGCAGCTACACTACGAGCTTTTCGGATAGTTTCGGAAGTTGAAGCCCATCCTTCAAGGGGGATGATGACCCTTCTGAGGTAGAGGACTGGCTGGAGTAGATTGAGAAGGTGTTCGACACCCTTTGCCCCCCTGCGGAGTGCCGCGTGGCCTTTGCCACGTACCAGCTGGAGAGTGCGGCACACAGGTGGTGGAGGGCAGTCAGAGGCCAGGAGAGGGGAGAGCCGACGTGGGATCGGTTCATGACCCTCTTCTGCGAGCAGTACTTCCCACAGACTTGGCAAGACCAAAGGAGGCGGGAGTTTCACACTCTCCACCAGGGGACAATGACTGTTAACGAGTACCGAACGCGCTTCCTGGAGCAATCACGTTTTGCTGCGACAGCTGTGGCTACTGAGGAGGAGTGCCTGTGGAGGTTCACTGAGGGGCTCCAGCCTACCATTCGGGGGTATGTCAAACCCCTGAAGCTGCCCACCCTCTCAAGACTGGTGGAGGCAGCTATGATGTACAAGGAGACCAACCCGGCCGCACGAGAGATCGACAGCGGACAGAAGAGGCCCTACCAGCCAGAGTACTCACATAGCCGACAAGAGAGGAGGAACGCGGCGCCTGCAGGAGAGCTGTCTCATTTTGCGGGGCTCTCAGTGGCCTTTGGAAGGCCCCTGACAGGGGCTAGCTGTCAGTACTGGACCCCCACCTAGCCGTCAGCAGGGACCTATCGAGGGAGAGAGTCGAGTTCCCCTCTGCTACCAATGTGGCCAGCCGAGCCACATCAGGAGGGACTGCCCGTCTAGGGCTGGAGCGCAGTAGATGCTCCCCACACCAAGCGCTGGAGGCCGAGTAGGTGGTCGTGGTTCCCAGGCGCGTGGGGGAGGACAACAGTCGCAGGGAGGGTACCGGCCAGCGGCTACCTGTTCGACGCACAGTGTGGCTGCTTCTTCTGCACTGAAAGCTGAGGGGCATATCAATGCCTTGACACACAGAGACGCTAGGGCATTAGGTTTAGTGGTGGCAGGTATGGTTACAGTTTCTGGCAGATTAGCTTACGTACTTTTTGATTCCGGTGCTATGCACTCGTTTGTTTCTGTGAGTTTTGTTGTCAGTTTGGGACAGGATTGCGTGTTGTTAGAGGATCCATTTGTGATTAAAGGTTCGGGTGATCAGCTATTTGTAGCTGAGGAGGTCTACACAAACTGTGAAGTCAGTATTGGGGGACACAACCTCCCCGCTAACCTGATCGTGATACCAATGGAGGATTTTGACGTGATCCTGGGGATGGATTGGTTGTCTGCTTACCACGCCTTGGTGGACTATTTTGAGAGGAAGATCATCTTCTCCATACCGGAGATGCCTTCTTTTGAGTTTATTGGACAACTGGTGGATGGAGGTTTCAGGTGCATTTCTGCACTTCGGGCAGCGAGACTTTTGGGCCAGGGGTGTGAGGGCTTTCTAGCCTGTGTGGTGGTAGAGCCCAACCCCGTGGCAGACTTTTAAAGCATCCCAGTGGTCAAAGAGTACCCTGACGTGTTTCCAGAGGAGCTGCCAGGACTATCGCCTGAGCATGAGATCGAGTTTACGATCTCACTGGTACCGGGGACCAGCCCCATTTCTACGGCACTGTACCGGATGGCACCACTTGAGTTGTGAGAGCTCAAGTCACAGCTGCAGGACCTATTGGAGAAGGGCTTTGTGAGGACCAGTGCGTCCCTGTGGGGAGCCCCGGTGTTATTTGTGAATAAGAAGGATGGTACCCTGTGCCTTTGTGTCCGCTACAGACAGTTGAATAAGGTCACCATCAAGAACAGGTATCCACTGCCGAGGATTGATGATCTGTTTGACCAGTTACGAGGTGCCACGGTATTCTCCAAGATAGATCTGAGATCAAGCTACCACCAGTTGAGGATCAGGGAGACCGACGTCTCCAAGACAGCTTTCCGCACCCGGTACGAACACTACGAGTTTTATGTTATGCTGTTTGGGCTAGTACTGGTGATTAGTACTGATGCTAGTTGGTTTCTGTTCTAACCAAAAATTCGAGCTAGTACCGGAGCTCATCTTCAGTACTGGTACCTACTCTCTAAGGCAGGTACTGCTGCTCCAAGCTAGTACCGGTACCGATGATGGGTACTGGTAGCATTTGGTACCCGACAAGAAAAAATTGCAGTAGCAGGAAAGGTTTTGAGAGAGTGAAAAACAAGATTAAGATTGACTCATGGAAGCACGATTTGATAAGAAGATAAGAGTGTACCTAGAGTTGAAGCTTGGAGATGATTCTTCTCTTCTTGGCTAGGGCTTGGAGAGACATTTGAGGAGGTAAACTAGAGTTTGCAAAGAGTGGAATGAGGCAAGTGTTTGCACTTAGCCTCTTTTATATAGGATGGGTCATGTGCTAGTCACATGACCACTTAAGTGGTTGAAAAAAAAATTTCAATCAACTTAGGTGTTGAAAAATAATGTAGTCAACAACCTAAGTTAAGTAACCATATTGCAAATAATACCCTGATATTTTTAGACATATGAAAATATTATAGTTTACCCCTTTTTAACAAAAATGGGTAAATTGTAGTAAATTCCTCAGGGATTTTTATAAATATAAACAAATTTCATATTAATCAATTTATTAGTTTTGAATCTCTTTTATTATACAAAGTCCTAATTTTCTTCTTATAAAGCAGAATCTCTCTGTTGCAAGTGGTTTTGTAAAGATGTCTACTAATTGGTTTTGTGTGTCTATAAATTCTAATTGAATGGATCCTTGAAGCATATTATCTCTAAGGAAATGATGTTGAATATCTATATATTTGGTACGTGAATGATGTAGCGGATTTTTGGATAAATTTATTGCACTTGTATTATCACATAATATTTTGGATTGCGTAAAAATCAATCCAAAGTCAGACAAAGTCTGTCTCATCCAAATGACTCAAGAGCAAGTAAGTGAAGCAATAATATACTCTGCTTCAGTCATAGAAAGTGAAACACAAGTCTGTTTCTTAGAGAATCATGAGACCAGAGATTCTCCAATAAAATGACATGTGCCGCTAGTGCTCTTTCAGTCTGTCTGACTCCCTGCATAGTCTGCATCACTATAAGATAATAGGTCTAAGGTTTGTGCTTTAGGATAAAAAAGACCAAGATCTTTTGTACTATTTAGGTATCTAAATATTCCTTTTACTGTATTAAAATGAGATTCCTTGGGTTTGGATTGGAATCTCGCACATAGACATGTTGCAAAAAGAATATTAGGTCTAGAAGCTGTAAGATATAGTAGTGAATCTATCATACCCCGATATTTCTTTTCATCTACCCTCTTGCCGGATAAGTCTTCACCAAGAGAAGTAGATAAAGCAAATGGAGTCTCTTTGCCATTTACATTTTCAAAGTTAAACTTCTTGAGAATTACAAGAACATATTTTGCTTGACTAATGTAAATTCCTGTGTCTAGTTGTTGAATTTGGAGTCCTAAAAAGAATCTGAGTTCACCCATCATACTCATTTCGAACTCAATCTTCATAGTCTCACAAAAATGCTGACACAGGGACTGCTTGGTTGATCCAAATATAATATCGTCAACATATATCTAAACTAGTAGGATGTCATTTCCTTCTTTTACAAAAAGAGTTAAATCAACATCT
The DNA here is from genome assembly GCA_037157565.1 of Thalassia testudinum. Taxonomy (NCBI): domain Eukaryota; kingdom Viridiplantae; phylum Streptophyta; class Magnoliopsida; order Alismatales; family Hydrocharitaceae; genus Thalassia; species Thalassia testudinum. The sequence goes on from JAZHRO010000077.1 coordinate 84,355,489, forward strand.
CCAATTCTATATCCATGCTGGAGAAGGAAGGTCCTAAGCCTATCATACCAGGCCCTGGGAACTTCTTTAAGTCCATATAACACCTTATTGAGATTGTATACATGCTCTGGGTGTGCTGGGTCCTCGAACCTGGGAGGCTGATGAACATAAACTTCTTCCTTAATATATCCATTAAGAAAAGCACTCTTGACATCCATTTGATATAGCTTAAAATCCTTTGCACTTGCAAAGGCAAGTAGCATCTATATAAACTCCAAGCGAGCAACAGAAGCATATGTCTCATCAAAGTCAATACCCTCCTGTTGGTTATAGCCTTGAGCTACAAGTCTGGCTTTATTCCTGATTATTGAACCAGATTCATCTAATTTATTTCAGAACACCCACTTGGTTCAATGATGGAATTACCGTTAGGAGCGGGTACCAAGTCCCATACATGGTTCCTTGTAAATTAGAGTAGCTCCTCCTGCATAGCTACAACCCATGATTCATCCTTTAATGCCACATCAACTTTCTTAGGTTCAAGCTGAGAAACAAAGGCATTAAGGACAAAATTAGCGCTAAAATGAGATCAAGTTTTTACACCTTGTTCAATATCACCTATAATCTGTTCTTGAGGGTGATCCTTATGGTGTACCCATTCTTTTGGAAGATCATGTATATTTTGTGTATCTTCCATTTTTGATACATCGATGAAGGAGATATCTTCATCATCAGAATCTAAATGATTTGGTTCAGGTTCTCTTAAGTTTGTTTCATCAAATGAAACATGCAGGGATTCCTTTTTAACAAAAGTCCTTTTATTAAAGACTCGATAAACTTTGCGTTTTGTTGAATAGGCAATAAAGATGCCTTCATCACTTTTAGCATCAAACTTATCAAGCTGATCACGGGTGTTTAACAAACAACACCGACTTCCAAACACCCTAAAATATGAAATCCTAGGAGACTTCTCATAATAAAGCTCATATGGAGTTTTCTTAATAATAGGCCTTAAGAGAGTTCTATTAAGAACATAACATGACTTATTAATGGCTTCAACCCAAAAATATTTTTGAAGCCCAGACTCTAAGAGCAAAGTTTGGCCGCATTCTTGTAGAGTGAGATTCTTGTGCTCTATAACACCATTTTGAGATGGTGCCCGAGGAAATAAAAATTCATGGGTTATGCCAAAATTGACACAAAAACTTAAAAATTTTTTGTTTTCAAATTCACCCCCGTGATCAGTCCTAAGTCTCAGAATTGAGGATGATTTTTCCTTTTGAAGTCTTCGTGCAAGACTTAGAAAGGAATCAAATGAGTCATCCTTATATTTCAGGAAGATGACCCAAGTGAACCTAGAGAAGTCATCAACAATAACTAGGCCAAAATTTTGATCCATTTAGGCTCTCAAATCATGTTAGCCCATATAGATCAAGGTGTAACAACACTAAAGGTCGTGTGGTTGAAACTAAGTCTTTAGGCATGAAAGAAGCCTTGTGCATTTTTTTGAGTTCACAAGATTTGCACAAAACATCCTTTTTATAAGTTAGTTTGGGTAGGCCCCTTACTAACTCATTTTTGGCTAACCTATTAAGATGTTTGTGATTAATGTGACCTAGCCTACTGTTAGTCGCTCTGAAATGGGTTTTAAAATCGTAACGTTGCAGTATAGGTCGAATCAGTGCGAAAAACACATAAGATTATAACTCGAATATTAGAAATGAAGTCTGAGGTCGTTCGCTGGGAATAAGTGGCAAATATAAATCTCAAGATCACAATTCTAAACAAGAATATATCAAATTGAAGCACTAATAAGATGAATATATAAGAGCAAGAATCAATGTAGCAAAAAATGTCAGGATAAAATGTTGATTTGAATTATCCTTTTCACAATGATATTCAATGAAGCAATCAATATCAAATGATCAAATGTCACACAATAAGTGCACTGCACTTCTTCATTCTCCCTCTTCAACTCCTCTTCTCTTTCTTTTCCTTGGCTCTTCTCAAGCCTTCTGTTCTTCTTTTTCTCTTCACTCATGGAGAGGGGTTTCTTCTTCAAACGGCTAAGTGTTAGCCGTTGATCTTCAGAGCAAAACCCCCCCAAACCCCCGCTCTCTCTCTTTCTCTCTCTCTCTAGGATCCACTCTCCCAAAGCCTTAGGCAATCGAATTCGGATCTAAGTGCACCCGGGACCAAGGTTGCGGGTGTGATATCGCAGCAGAGGTGTGTGCGGGTTAGGCGAGTCGGGTCAGTGCCATTCCTGCGTGAGCAGTGTCACGGGTGAGGCTGTGTCGGGTGAGTGGGGATCTTACCCCCTTGTGTCTGAGGCGATAAGCCTACAACACAAAATCAATTTATGCGTTGTTTGGAGTTCTGCCTCACCCGATGTGGGACTATTAGTCCCTATCTTCTTCCACGCACTGGCCGCAACAACTGAAGCTCCGATTGAGGTCATGGGAACGGTCAAAGGCTCCAATTGGAAATCCAAGTGTATTCTTGATGCAATTTCATGACTCCTGGAGCAGGTACTTGGGCGAATCCCTGCACGAGCAAGGCTTGGAGCTTCGCGAAGAAGCTCCAACAATGGCGCGGAGATCCTATACCTGAAAACAAGAACAAGGCCTAATGGCCACGTCAAAACAGTTCAGGAAGCATCGTCGGATGTTGACCAATGTAACGGTGGAGGTGGCATCGTGTGCAAGTGGATGTGGAGGCCGTCGACCTTGCGGAATGTGTGTGAAAGTGCGTGAGTTGGGGGAGGCGATAGAGAGGCCAATCCCCTCAATTACTTGAGGGGTTTTGGTCAGTGGGTCGAGGTGACAGTGAGGATCCTGGAAACGGTGCGGTTAGGCGAGTGTGGAAGCTGCTAGGGTTCGCTGGAGGTACGCCGGCAAGGTGGAAGACGGAGGGCGTTAGGGCAAGTCGGCAGTTGAATCGGAGTTACGAATGCACGGAAATGACAAGTGGAAGATAAGGCGTCGATAGGGCTAGATAGCGGATGAAATAAGGTAGGGGTGGCATCGGTTGTGGTGTGGTCGGCGTTGGGGATGAAGGTGGCTCTGGTGGGAAGGAAACGGCGAGGAAAACGAAGGGACAGACACAAGCTGGTATGGCGCAACGCAGAGGAATATGAGGAACATGAATCCGCCGCTGGTATTGTGGACGGATGACGAGGGAGGTTGGGAGGAATCGTCGAAGCTCGAGGAGCCTTTCGGTCGGAAGAGGAGGGATGAACGTGGGGAATTGCTGGCCAAAATCGAACTTGGGCTCGTCGGTATGCATTGGGGCATCTTTTATAGGCCTCTGGAGGATGATTTGAGCTTGGGAAGTAAGCTTCCCAAGCTTAGAATGTTTGCCGAAGATGGAAGCTTGAAATATACCAAAATATCTCATGCGTTCGCATGAGAGATTGGGAAGGTTGTAAGGCTTAGGATTTGGCTCAAGAGGAAGGGAATTCCTTGATGAACTTCCATTTCAAATCTGAGAGGGATTTATCAAGGAATCAAGGAGAAAATGCCAAATCAAGCTCGTCGGAGTTGTAGGATTAGGATTTCATGGCTGCAGAGACCTATTTGTGAAGAAGACGACAAAGCTGGGGGGTGATGACTCTACATTTTGTGGTGATAATTCTATCAATCGTGGTTTATCTTAAGGGTAACATGCACAAATAACACATCATAAATGAGCATTGGAGCATTACATGCATTGCATATTGAGATTGCTTACAAAATAATGTTAATGGCCATTTGTACAAGTTCATGTCAAAACAGACCTTAGATGAGCGATCGGACCACATGGATGGATTCAGAACGACAAACGGAGTCTAACAGACATAAAATCGATCAAATCCGACATCCGGAGCTCCCGCAATTAGCCCAAGAAGCTCTGACCATTGATCTGATGATCAACGACCCACAGGCAACCACATGGCAGCATCTGATGCGCCCGCACCTGTGGCGCACCTTGTCATCATGCCCAACAAATTTAAGCCATCCGATCCTTCAATCAAACGACTGAGAAGCCATTAGCTCGCCCACATGCACCTCATCATCGCGTGCCTTCGATCAGATCCTGACCGTTGTATTTTCATCCAACGACTGACCTACGCTGCACCCGACCTCATCGCCGCAACAAAGTAAGGCGCGCAGCATAGCGGTCCACGCCTTGCCCTCGCATAGAGAGGCAAGGGTTTGACCCGCCCCACACCTCACTCTTCGACCATGCACGCACTGTGGCTAAATCAAGCCGCCCGATCAACAGCGAAAGGCTCAAATGGAAGCCACGCGGCGCAACGGATGCGCACGGATGCACCTGGGCAGGATGAGGCTTGATCCTTAGCGTGCGCTCACGCGAAGTCTCAATCGTCCGATCTTTGATCGGACGGTGCATAGCGAGCGCACATGGATCGCGGGAGTAATAATAGGTGTGAACGAAAGATCGACGGGTAATGGCCTTCATCGACATTTCTAGGGCGGTTTTAGCGACGTCCCGGACATCGCTAAAGCCCCTACTTAATTTAGAAACCCCTTCTTCCTATAAAAACCCCCTCCAACTACCCATGTAGAGGCATTGAATACACTTGCAAGCCTTCTACCCCATTCCTAGCCTCCCTTAGCACACTTTGTACTCGCCGGAGTTGACGAGCCATCGACAAAGCCCTCCTCCACCGCCGTGGCCACCTCGCCTTCTCCCCCCTCTCTCTCTCTCCCTCTACTTTAGCTTTACTTTACTTCTGTTTAAGCATTTAGCTGTTGTTGTATCTGTAAAACTCAAGTTGCATGTTAAATGATGTTTCTTATATAGCTATTGCCTCTCTCTTTTTACAGGGTTTTTCTTATTTTAATTTGCATGAATGCTGTAATCAAAAGACTCTAACCCTACCCTCTCTCTCTCTCTTTCTCTCTTATTCTCCTTTCTCTCCCGCATTTTCTCGTGCGCAAGCAAAGCCTGCCATTTCCGTGACAACTAAGTGACAGAAAATGCCGATTTCACGCCTCTCTGTGTTCGACACTCGGACCCACCTCCGTTTCTACATTTAAAACCGACGTTGCAAATGTGAGCTACAACGACCTATTTAGACAAACGCGTCCGGCTCACGTCAGTTTTTGGCGCCGTTGCCGGGGAGGCAACGGATTTATTTTGTCGCTTTCATTTTGCATCCATACTCACATCCTTTAACTCATTTTCTCTTTCTACTTGATTGGTTGCAGGAACTCGACGCCTGGGCGGCAAAGGAGTGCGACTCGTGATGGTGGAGATGGAGTAAACGCAGCAAAGACTGGTTGTGAGTATCACTCTACTCGTGGTTGTTTGCTTGCCTAAAAAAAATCTAAAAAAATTGAAATCAAAGAAAAATTGATGTGGTGAATGATTGCTTGATCCACATCCTAAACCCATCACCCAACAAAAAAAATACACTCTAACATTCTTAAAGACATAATATCTTTGGAGTGTTCTTTTTCTTTTTGAGTGATGCTTGCGAAGCCACCATGGCTTGACTTGGGCCGCATCACTCACCTTAAAATAGACTCACCTAGTAGATTGCATGAACAGTAGGATGAGAACATTAGGGTTGTTTCCTAGGGCCTCCTCACTCTAAAGGAAATCCACTCTCACCCATTATGTGTAAAACTTGCGTGCCCACTTGAAACTTGTTTGAAAACACTAAGTCATTTCAACCCTAAAAGACATTAAAGTAAGGATAAACATTAAAAGACACTACATCTTAAATCCTTGCTTGAAAATCATGTCTTGTTATGTGCACATTTGAATCGGATAACTAAGAGGCACCACCCCAATCAATGCCTCATCACATGTCTTGAGCACAAGCACTGACCTAAGCCCTCATTAAAACAAAGTAGACGTGCCCTAGGCAGGTCTGGTTTAAGTCTCGAAAGGCATGATTTTGTTTGCTAGGCACTTGGCCTTCATTCCCTTCGTAAAATTTGGTGACTAGGCTGTAGGGAAGTGTCAAACAACTACGATTGTGGGGTCTACGGAACCGACGACGCAAGCGAAAGGAAGAACCTTCCCCACAATCCCCTCGTAATCAACCTGCCCAGATTAGCCTTGGGAAGGGCTGTTACGTGCCTACAGTCGTGATTGTTCCTTTTGAGATTTCTAGGTCCCTTAAGGAATACACTATAAGGACTAGTCTTGTCTGCATGTTTGAGCACACACGCTTCTCGCATCTGTTTCTCTCCGCATCCCTCCCCATTCTTCTTTAGTGTATGCATGGGAGACGATCACTTCATCTCGAGTTGTTTGTTTTGGGACGGGAAACCTAGGAGAGACTTGATCTTGCTAGAGATATGGCTGAACCTAGAGTAGATGAGGTTGAGGACCAACCTCCACCAGATACGATAGCCATCATCCAGGCCCAGATTAATGCAAACCACCAGCTTCAGCAGCAACAGATCCACACTATCATGCAAGCCATACACTGGTTGCAGAACCCATAAGGGCAACCACCACCACCTTTGCAGAACCCACAGGGGCAACCACCACCTGATCCACCACAATTCCATAACCAACCTAGGCCCCTCCTGACTTTTACGATCCATCTACTATTCAGATCGAACCACATCTTAGGGTCCTCGAAGGAAGAGATGATTTTGAGCTAAAACCTAATGTTCTGAGCCTGATTCAGGGCCACTCCCATGGAAGCTCAAATGAGGACCCCTTCCAACACCTAGAGGACCTTGACCGGATTGCCCAAACTATCAAGCCCAGGAACATCAGTTTAGACATTATTTTGATTAAGATGTTCCCCTTCTCATTGAGAGACAAAGCATCTCACTGGCTTAAAACCTTAGGAAGACCTATCTCCACCTGGGAAGAACTGAGGCGTGCAGTCTTAAAGAAATTCTTCTCCATAGGAAAGACCAATGCCCTTAAAAGAGCCATTACCACCTTTACACTCCAGGGAGGGGAACAATTCCATGAGACGTGGGAGAGATTTAACGAATTGTTGAGTAAATGCCCACACCATGAGGTTCCAAGGTGGCAATTGGCCCAGATCTTCTACCATGGTCTGGACAACAACCTTCGAAACTTTATCAATGCCTCATGCGGAGGAAAGTTTCTAAACAAAGACGAGGAAAGCGCGTTTGAGCTTTTCGAGTCTATGAGCGAAAATTCGCTCAACAATGCCTCCATGACCCAGTTCAGTCGATGCAGTCAACCCCGTGGTGGGATCTATGAGGTACAAGCAAATTCTGGAATGGTTGACATGGATATCATTGCCAAGAAGTTGGATCAAGTGGAATTGGTGGATAAAAAGATAGATGAACTATTGAACCAGACCAGGAACCCGCTACAGACTCTCTCCCTAGCAAAGGGAGCTCACAATGTCGACCTAGTTCAGCCACTAAGCCAGATGCACCTAGAACAACCCCTTACCATGTTTCAGGGAGGGACCTTTGCTCCCTCAACCCCTGATTATTCTCTTCCCTCCCCCTTAGCGCCTTCTATCTTTGAAGATGTCCAACCCATCCAAGGTTATTCCAAACCTGACCCCTCTCTAACACCTACAACGCCGAATGGCGTAATCACCCAAACTTCACTTAAACGAACCAGAAACCGAATCAATTTCAGAACCAGCCCAAGCCAAACCATTAGCCAAACCCGACTTCCTATCAGCAAGGTCCATCGGTTAGACCCCCCTACAATCCGAATAGGGTGACCCCTCCCCCACAAAATTAAATGGGCACCTTGATGAAAATGATGGCTGACATGAACCAGAAACACCAAGAGGAAATGACATTAGTGAAGGGACAGTTGAGCCAGCTGTTGGATCTTAAACAACAGGGATCCCTTCCTTCTCAGCCACAGTCGAACCCGCAAAACATGATTAACAGAGTCCCCAATTCGCAAGGGTTCCAAGGCAATCCTGGGCAGGCCCACATGGTCCAACCTGCCCCACAAATATCACCTAGGTTTGGTGCTTCTTCCCCTTCTTCTCAAGGATCAACCCATGGTCCCAATGCCTCTGCAAATGCGGTGACCTTGAGAAGTGGCACTAAAACCTAGGATCCCAAGTGGCCGACTCCTCCCGTGACCTTACTCCTTGAGATACCCTACTCTGAAGACGAGCAGGAAACACCCAAGGACCTAGAGACTGACCTAGTTCAAATCCAGACACCATACCCCGAGGCCTTGGAGAAGATGAAGAGAAAGAAAGCGGTTGTGGAAAATGAGAAGCTTTTGGAAATTTTCAAATAGGTTTAGATTAATATCCCGCTCCTTAAGGTAGTCAAGCACATTCCAACTTATGCTAAGTTCCTAAAGGACGCATGTACGCCGAAGCGTAAGCCATGACCCCAAGTAGCTAGGAAGATTTTGCTCTCAGAGAAAGCGAGTTCCGTGATATCTAGCGACCTTCCGCTCAAACGAACAGACCTAGGAGCACCCCTGATATCATGTAATATCGGGGATATGACATTTGATAGAGCACTCCTGGGCTTCGGTGCTTCAATCAATCTAATCCCAACAACCCTACATCACCAATTCGAATTCGGAGAATTGACACCTGCACCTGTGACCATCCAATTGGCTGATCGATCTGTGAAGACCCCGAAGGGGGTTGTCTAGGACATAATTGTTTGGGTCAAGGACTTCTACTTCCAGTCGACTTCTTGGTGCTCGACATGAAAGTCCTCGAACAGCTACAAAACACACCCATCATCTTGGGCAAACCTTTCTTAGCAACGACTAAGGCAAACATCGATTGTGACACGGGATGCATGGAAAACGCCTTCAGAGACAGGAAGATGCAGTTGGATATCTTCAGGGCGACTAAGTCTTTTGATTACGACTGGATTGAGGAGCACGATCTTGTGGAGCCTCTGGTTGAGAAATGCATCACCATTAGTTCTGTATCAGACCATCAGACCCAAACCTATGACAATTGCTCTAGCCCATCCCCGTCTGTGAACGCTAACCTCTGTAGAGCTGATTACCATCAGCAACCTCCGTTCGAGGAGATTGATGCTGATCAACTCCTGCCTTTTCCCTACCCATCGAGTGTTGTTCCACCCACACCCAAGCTGAAGCCGCTACCTGAAAATCTAAAGTATGTCTTCCTTGGACCTGACCAGACCTTCCCAGTGATTATCAATGCCCATCTAACCAAGGATCAGGAACTCAGGTTGACCGCAACCTTATCAGAACATCGGGCAACCATTGGATGGACCATCTTGGATTTGCGAGGAATTAGCCCCACCTATTGCACCCATAAGATCTATCTGGAAGATGGGGCTTGACCTTCCCGTCAGATGCAGAGATGATTAAACCTGAATATGCAAGAGGTCGTTAAAAAGGAAATCATCAAGTGGCTCGATGCCGACATCATCTACCCAATCTCCGATAGCCCCTAGGTGAGCCCCACTCAAGTGGTCCCCAAGAAAGTCGAGCTCACCGTTGTCACCAATGAGCATAGCGAATCCATCACCACCCACACCACCACTGCATGGCGGGTGTGCATTGATTATAGGAAGCTCAATGAGGTGACCAAGAAAGATCATTTCCCTCTGCCATTCATTGACCAGATTCTTGAACAATTGGCAGAGCAGAAATATTTTTGCTTCCTGGATGGATACTCAAGATACAACCAAGTCGCGACTGCTCCCAAAGATCAAAAGAAGACCACATTCACTTGCCCGTATGGCACATTCGCGTTCCATCGTATGCCATTTGGGTTATGCAATGCACCCGCTACCTTTCATCATTGCATGCTAACCATCTTTTCAAAGATGGTGGGTGAATACCTGGAGGTCTTTACGGATGATTTCTCAGTGTTTGGGAACTCATTCGTCCATTGTCTGAGCAACTTGGAAAAAATCCTGAAGCGATGTATCGAGGTTAACTTGGTTTTGAGCTGGAAAAAAAGCCATTTCATGGTTCAAGAAGGGATTGTCCTCGAGCACATCGTATCGCATAGGGGCATTGAGGTGGATCGAACTAAGGTTGATTTGATTTCCAAACTTCCGCCACCTAGCTCAGTCTGGCAAATCTGATATTTCCTAGGACATGTTGGTTTCTATCGAAGGTTCATTAAAGACTTCTCCAAACTCTCTAAACCCTTAACCGACCTTCTGGCCAATGACGACCTGTTTCACATGACACTTGATTGCATCCAAGCTTACACCACCCTTAGGGAATCAGTCTCCACCGCACCTGTGTTACAACCCCCAGACTGGTCCCAAGATTTTGAAATTATGTGTGATGCATTAGACTTTGCCATTGGTGCAGTTCTGGGATAGAGACAAGAAAAGAAACCCGTGGTGATCTACTACGCAAGCAAGACGTTGGATGAGGCCCAACGGAGCTATACAGTCACAGAGAAAGAGCTGCTCGCCGTAGTTTTTGGACTCGAAAAGTTTCGATCTTACCTCCTAGGATCCTACGTGACCATTTTTACGGTCCACTCTACCATCCGACATTTGTTGGCCAAAAAGGATGCTAAACCCATGCTCATCAGATGGATCCTGCTCTTGCAGGAATTTGACCTAGAAATTCACGACAAAGCTGGGTCCAAGAATGTTGTGGTCAATCACTTGTCCAGACTCCACCCGGACCGCATTGGGCCCTCCTTGCCCTTGACTGATACCTTTCCTGATGAACAACTTCTGGCTGTGCATGAAAGGAAACTACCCTGGTATGCCGACTTCGTCCACTATCTGGTAGTAGGACAGACCTCGCACAGCTGGTCCAGACAGCAACAGGATAAGTTCTTGGCTGAAGCCAAACATTATTTCTAGCATGATCCCATGTTGTTTTGCCTCTATGCCGACCAAATTATCAGGAGGTGTATTCCGAAGGAAGAAGTTCAAAGTGTGCTATCCTTTTGTCATGACCAAGCATGTGGTGGCCACTTTTTGGGGAAGAAGACAGTTGCAAAGGTTTTGCAGTCCGGATTTTACTAGCCTTCCTTATTCAAGGACGCACACAACTTTACAAAGGCTTGCTCTCACTGCCAGACTTTAGGGACCATGACCAGAAAAGACATAATGCCCCTCCAGCCCATTTTGATTGTCAAGATGTTCGACGTTTGGGGCATCGATTTTATGGGCCCTTTCCCACCATCCAAGGGCTTTGAGTACATCTAAGTTTCAGTAGACTGTCTCAAAATGGATTGAAGCCGTTGCCACTCATAGATGTGGCCATAAGGCTATCATGGATTTTGTTAAGCAAAACATCTTTTCTTGGTTTGGAATACCGAAGGCCATGATTAGTGATGGTGGAAGTCACTTTATTCACACCCAATTGCGTGCCCTACTCAGAAAATATGGGGTTACTCACCGCATTGCCACCCCGTATCATCTGCTAACCAATGGGCCAACTGAGGTCTCCAATAGGCAGACTAAGAACATTCTGTAAAAGACTGTGAGACCTGACAGGAAGGATTGGTCCACACGACTGGATGATGCCCTGTGGGCATACAGGACCACTTTTATGACCCCGGTAGGCATGTCACTGTATCGCCTGTTCTTTGGTAAAACTTGCCACCTTCTGGTCGAATTGGAACACCGGGCTTACTAGGATGTTAAGTAGTGTAACATGGACTCTTGGTTAGCCGGTGCACAGAGGATGCTCCAACTCTCCGAGCTCGAGGAAATTCGTTGGGACGCATTTGAGAACAGTCGACTTTACAAGGAAAAGATGAAAGCCGTCCACAACCGACTCATCTATAGAAAGACCTTCGAGCCTAACCAGCAAATCTGGCTTTTTGATGCCCAGCTTAAACTTTTTCCCAGGAAGCTCAGATCCAAGTGGATAGGACCATATCGGGTGGTTAAACCTTTTTCCAATGGGGCGGTTGAAATTGTAAATCCGAACACTGGACACACCTTCATAGTAAACAATCAGAGATTAAAGCATTTCCTTGCCTAGGTTCCACAAAAGGAGGTTGCCACCCTCATCGAGGGTTGACACGAAGCATCGCCCAGCTGGAGGCATTAAACTTAGCGCTTCCTAGGAGGCAACCCGAAAGATTTAGACTGATCTAGTACACGGCATCACTCAGGTGACTTCTTTCTGAATCCCCTTTGCATCCATTTATTTGTCAATGAGGACATTGTCCAACTTAAGCATGGAAGGGGTGGTAATTTGCATGTTCTGAGTTCATTTTATCAGTATGAATAGACTAAAATAAATTTAAAAAAAATGAATTTAGGAAGCAAAAGTTAGGCATTAGGAACTTGTCAACAGTGGGAAATAAAACGAAAAGAACTTGAACACTTAGACTTTTCAGGCCATCAAGCTCAATCAGCCCTGTTGTCCGTTAAAATATGGATTTAGCCTCAAATCCTCGCAATCTTAATTTACTGTAATTCACCAATAAAGTAGGGTGATAAGTATACGATTTATCAACCCGTCCTCTGACTCGGAGGGACTTTTAGTCTAAGCATCTGCACACATTTTCGCACTGACTCACTTCTCAGATATTCTAACAGAAATTGGGTAGCTAATGAACCTTCTTGGGTGGTATGGCTGGCAAGCTGTCGTGGGTAACAGCCCATTGGCCGGTTGTCCAGAGCCTAGCCACAGGACCACTTTCTTTTATTGCCTCTAGGTAAATCTGAGATCAGGGAAGTCACCTACTAAACAACAAAAGAAAAAGAAAAGAGAAAAAGAAAAAAAAATGGGAGAAATAGAAAAAAAATAGAAAAAGAAGAAAAAGAAAAAATAAATAAGCCACACTTCACTGCATGAGTATGGTTGGCAAGTGGTCGTGGGTAACAGCTCATTGGCAAGTTATCCAGAACCCAGCTCACTAAATGTACAAAAAGTCCAAAACACCTAAGGAAGAAGTGGGGAAGTAGAGCAATCCGGGGAGATATACACTGAAAACACCCTTGTGTTGACCCCAAATAAAATAAAAGTAGGGAAAAAGCTACCAATCAGACAGATACACCTTCAGGCATGCACTTCCTTTTCCGGTCACCTAGGGGTGTAGAAACCCAAAGTCTGTTCTAATTATCATTGAGTGAGTCTATCACATTATTCACACCAAGATGCTTAGCACTAAGTGTCTTTTTCCGAGTTTTGGGTGGGTTGGGTAGTCGTAAAAAGTTACCAACACACTCTCAACTCCAAAAATCCAAAAAAAATGAGAAGAGATGAAAAAGAAAAAATATATATGTATACCTTAAAGCAAGGATTCGGGTGATTCATATTTTGGCCGACACCCAAGCGTTGTTCAGTCTCTATAGATCAGGCTCTTAGTATATTTCCTCCTGTTGACAAGTAACAAAATGTCTAAGTAATCAATTCCTGTATTCTTACTGAGAATAATGGCTAGGATGAACCTTTCTAGGGACTAGTAAGGAATGTGCATAGGGGTATGATAACTCTACATTTTGTGGCGATAATTCTATCAATCGGGATTTATCTTAAGAGTAACATGCACAAATAACACATCATAAATAGGCATGGGAGCATTACATGCATTGCACATTGAAATTGCTTACATAATGTTAATGGCCATTTGTACAAGTTCATGCCAAAACAGGCCTCAGATGAGCGATCGGATCGCATGGATAGATTCAGAACGACGAACGGAGTCCAACGGACTCAAAATCAATCAAATTCGACATACGGAGCTCCCGCAACTAGCCCAAGAAGCTCTGACCGTTGATCTGATGACAACAGCCCACAGGCGGCCACGTGGCGGCATCTAATGCTCCTGCACCTGCGGCGCACCTCGTCATTGCGCCCAGCAATTTTAAGCTGTCCGATCCTTCGATCGGATGACTAAGAAGCCACCAGCTCGACCGCACGCACCTCGTCACCACGCGCCTTTGATCAGATCCTAACCGTTGGATTTTCATTCAACAGTTGACTAGTGCCGCGCCCGACCTCGTCGCCGCGACAAAGTGAGGCGCACAACACAGCGGTCCACACCTCGCCATTGCACCGAGATGAGGGTTTGACCCACCCGCGCCTCACTCTTCGACCATGCGCTCACTGCGACTAAATCAAGCCACCCGATCAACAGCGAATCGCGTAGATGGAAGCCACGTGGTGCAACGGATGCGCATGGATGCACCCGGGCAAGATGAGGCACGATCCTTAGCACGTGCTCACGCGAAGTCTCAACCGTCCGATCTTCGATCGAATGGTGCACAGCAAACGCACATGGATCGCGGGCACGGTGCGCGGGAGGAAGAACATGTGCGCACGAATGACCGGCGGGCAGGGGCCTTTATCGACATCTCTGGGGCAGTTTTAGTGATGTCTTGGACGTCGCTAAAGCCCCTACTTAATTTAGAAACCCCTTCTTCCTATATAAACCCCTTCCAACTACCCATGTAGAGGCATTGAATACACTTGCAATCCTTCTACCCCATTCCTAGCCTCCCTTAGCACACTTTGTACTCGCCGAAGTTGACGAGTCACCGACGGAGCCCTCCCCACTGCCATGGTCGCCTCACCTTCTCCCCTCTCTCTCTCTCCTTCTACTCTAGCTTTACTTTACTTTTGTTTAAGCATTTAGCTATTATTGTATCTGTAAAACTCAAGTTGCATGTTAAATGATGTTGTTTTTTATATAGCTATTGCCTCTCTCTTTTTACCGGGTTTTTCTTATTTTAATTTGCACGAATGCTGTGATCAAAAGACTCTAACCCTACGCTCTCTCTCTCTCTCCTTCTCTCTTATTCTCTTTTCTCTCCCGCGTTTTCTCGTGCGCAAGCAAAACCCACCATTTCCGTAACAACTAAGTGACAGAAAAAGACAATTTCACTCTTCCCAGTGTTCGACACTCAGACCCACCTCCATTTCTACATTCAAAATCGAAATTGCAAATGCGAGCTACAATGATCTATTTAGGCAAACGCGTTTGGCTCACATCAGGGGGATATTTGTAAGAAATTCAAAAGCTAAGGGGCCATGTGAAATAAAGAAACTCAGACTTGGACCAAAGTGCAAACTAGGTCGAAACAATCTCAGATTGGGCCCAAATTTTGGTACAAATCTAATTTTGACCTAAGGAATCTAATGGTAAAGTTGGATTTTTTTTTTGACCTAGTTTGACTAGGTAATTTGCACAATTACCCAAATTAGGGCAAATGTCTATCTAAGACTCTATTTTGGGTCAGGATGGGTTCTAATGGTCAAAGTGAAGGTACCAAACCCTAGAGAATATTTTTCTACGAATTTTATTCTGGCCAGAACCTCAGTAGATTAAGAGGGTCTATTTTTAGGGTTTCAGATGTCCATTAGTTCCTATAACGCATGAAAATTCTTTTTTGTCTGTTCTAACCCACTTATTAGACTCTTAAGACCATTTGACCTTTGTTTAACCCCTAAGAAAACACGTGGTTATTTTGTTTTTGTGATAAAATGGTCAATTTGCAGAAATAACCCTATATTCTTATTTTCTTCTCAAATTAATGTTTTGTGCCCTTAGGACCTTCTGATGGATATGTAGGAGCTTTTATTGACTTAATCAGATCAAACAGAGCTAGTTATGGCTCATGATGGTATTCCCATCATACCCCCATGCCTAGCTTTTGCTAGTCCCTTAGCAAAACCATCTGAATCGAACTAGTTATCCAGGTCGGATTTTAACCGTCAGGATGCCTTACTAAGCCCCGTCTCTAGGAATCAAATCTTAATACCAACAATAAGCCTAGAGGTACTCAAGTACCAGCCCAGATCCAGACCTGACTAGCTTTCACCTCAGTCTTCCACGAAGGTTTCTAAGGCCCACGGGAACTATCCTAAGGTTCGTTGGACCCAGCGGTTAAAGCACCCATGCTTGAAACATGGTTAGTCCGGTTCAGTTTGCCAATGCATTTTGAGAGAGACATAGAAGGAGAATTTGAGTTGTGGAGAGCTTTCTCTCTGTTTTCTTTTCATTATATTTTTCCGTAGATCCATCCTTGGATTGGCCCTAAACACGGTCTGTAAAGGATTCCTTGTTCCAACCATCAATCCTCATAGGGTCCCTAGCAATCGATGCTTCGAGATAGCACCGCCCATGGCAACCCCCAGAATCATGGCTTTCGAGATTTCGAGATTATCCCACCCATGGCGTTCTGTAGCTAAATCCAGACCTTGGCAGTCGACATTTCGTGATAATGCCGCCCATGGCATCTGAACCAGCACAAGGTGCTTACATGCCCTCAGTAGGATATTTAGATATCTTAGGAGACAAGCACCGAGGAGATGGTATGTAATTGTGTTCGAGGGGAATTTCCTGCCTCTCCGTGTCGGGAACTCGTCCAAATCAACTTATGTTTTCAAGCCGCTCCTAATCTAGATCTTAGGACCTTTTTTAGAATAGATTAAATTCCTTTTGACATGGTTTCATCTTTAGAGCACACTGAACCAGACTGTGTGATTTAGGGTGCTTAAGTTACTGAGTCCTGCAAACCAGCGGTCAGTTAACGGGATTGAATAATCCCTAAGCCTCAGACCTAATACATAAGCTTTGCATTTTCCCCAACCTCTTGAGGATTAATCCAGATCTTGACAAGTATGTGAATGTTTAAATCCAATATAGATCCAAGAGGCCTAAGGTCGGTATTCTCCACTAATCCCTTAAGTTTTAGCTTTTTAGGTCTTAGTTCATCATTCGATCCAACCTAGAAGGTAGGTAGGTTCCAAATTGCTTCTAAGGGGCTTAATTTTTTTCTTTTCTTTGTGCTCCTTTTTTTCATTTCAATTTTCTTTCCTTCTTTTCAAAAATGGCTCTTCTTTTTCCTCAACCTCCTTTTTTTTTTGCAAAATATGTATTTTCTTTTTATCAAATCCTTTCTTATGAAGTGATTCTCACAGCGTTTTGCACTTTAATACCCCCCCCCATGCCTATGATTTGCAATGTTCTCATTGTAAATTAGGTGGGTTCAAATTCAGCTTAGATCGTACATTAGAACAGGTTTTAGGTGGGTGGACAGGTCGGGGTGACTATTGCAGATGATTTCAACCTCTAGTATGGGTACCAGAGGTGGAGTCAGCTGTTCTAATGGATGAACCCTAAAGTGCAATATGAGTTTAGCACGGGATGTGTCAAGAAGGGTTTCGGGCTTTTCAAGAAGATGACAGGTTGCCTCCCATTAAGCGCTGAGTTTAACGCCATCAGCCGAGCACAATATGCCTAAGGAGAATGGAGATCAAAAGATACCTCAGCCAAGTTTGTATCGGTGAGTTCAATGAGTGACTTAAGTTGCTAGCCATTCACAATAAAAGGTTTAGAATCAAGGCTGGGTTGACTAATTTCAACGGCTCCATTTCCAAAAATCTGCCAGATAAGATATGATCCAATCCATTTTGATCTGAGTTTGCCCAGGAGGAGTTTTAGTTTGGCATCAAAGAGTAAGACTTTCTGACCAGGGTGAAAGATCTTTCTGAATATGTGCTTATCGTGAAAGGCCTTAACCCGCTCTTTGTAAATTCGTGAGTTCTCATACGCGCCATTGCGTAGTTCATCGATCTTGCTCATTTGAAGCTGTCTGTGGGTTTCTGCCTTAGAAAGATCTAGATTACACTTTCGTACAACCCAATAGGTTTTGTGCTCCAACTTGACGAGGAGGTCACATGCCTTCCCGTACACCAATCTGAAGGGAGACATGCCTAATTGGGTTTTGTAGGCGGTCCAATAAGCCCACAAGGCTTCCGGAAGTTGGGATGACCAATCTTTCTTGTCAGATCGAACAGTGACCTGAAGGATTTTCTTGATTTCCCGATTTAATAGCTCAGCTAGACCGTTGGTTTGGGGGTGATAAGAAGTAGAGATTCGGTGTGACACCCCGTACTTGGTCATCAGTGATCTGAACTAAGCATTCGTGAAATGGGTCCCTCCATCAAAGATAATGGCACGTGGGATACTGAACAGAGAAAAGATGTTTTGATGAATGAATTTGATTACCACCTTATGATCGTTGGTTCAAGTTGGGATGGCATCGATCCATTTGGACATGTAGTCTACAGTGAGAAGAATGTATTCGAAGCTGTCTGAGATAGAGATGGGTCCCATGAAATCAATCCCCAAATATCAAAGATTTCGCATACGAGAATCAGCTGTAAAGGCATCATATCGTAGTGGCTCATGTTGCCCAAGGTTTGGCAACGAGTGAACGCCTTACAGTGATCGTATGCATCCTTGAAAATCGTGGGCCAGTAAAAGCTACACTTGAGGACTTTTGCTGTAGTTTTATGTCAGGAGAAGTGTTCGCCACAGGCCTGGTCATGGCAGGACAAAATGTCCTGAATTTCCTCTTCCAAGATGCACTGTCTGATGATCTGATCAGCACTAATGCGAAAGAGGTACGGGTCTTCCCAGATGTAGTACTTGGCATCAGATTCAACCTTGCCATATTTTCTTAGCAATATCATTTGTGGCAAGAATTTCTGAGACTTAACCATGGTTAAGGAGATATACCTGCTTAGAGGACACAACCCAAAATTTCCTACACCTATAGGATTTATCTGAAATTAACTAAACACTTAGATCAACATGTTCTTGACTAAGTCCAAAGGGATTGTTGAAATTGAATTGGACTCCACTTTAGAGCAAAATTAGGTTGAATTTTAGGGTTATCAAGTACACATTTGCAAAGCCATAAAGGAAATTATTATCTGTATCGTGTGCTACCTAAGCCTTGCTTAAATTGATTTACTACTTAAACCCTAAAATACAGGCTCTAAGATCACTTGAACATTAAAAGTGGTGACTTAATAACCTACTTGTCGAACTGGAACAGGGTGATTCGGGTGAGTTAGCCCGGATTTCATCCTAAACATTAGGCCAGTGAAGGATTTGTAGGGTACAAGCACAGTAGAAGGGGGGGATGAATAGTGTGGTATATAAAAAATTATAAGAATAATCAAACCACAAAAAGCACACGAGATGTATAATGGTTCCCCTCACTTGGGTACTCCACTACCTAAGTCTCCCGACTTAGGATTTTTTAACCCCATTCCCTTAACCCGAAGGGAATCAATTTACTAATAACCTAAGGTAATTAAAGGGTTACCTCAACCTAATTAAAAGATGACAAAAAGAAATAAAGATTACAGGTGTAAGCAAGATACAAACAAAAGCTTACAACTAATTCCTAAGTCTCCAACAAGTGTATTTCTTAATAGATGATATATAAATTCTAACTAGAATGCGAAAGCAAAAATAGACAATATACTAAGAATTCAATCACCTTGGGAACTTGTTGCAACCAGAGAATAGCTTTGTGAAGAGAGAAACACGACAAGCTCCTTTGCAGCTAGAAAATTGGAAAAAGAAGGTGTAGGCAAAGAGAATATTTTTAGCTTATTGGTTATGTCCGAATGATACTCAAGGAGGGTATATATAGGACACTAAATGCCTCCCCTACGAATACTAGCTGTTAGGGGAAAAAAGGGAAGTGTAGGATTAAGATTAATTGTAAAATAGTCGTTCAGATTAGGCACAACGGTTAGTTGGTAACGGTACTAAACTTTTGGTATTGGTACTGACTGCCTACAATCAGTTCAACAATGCTTGGGGTACCAGTACTGATCACTGGTATTGGTACTCAGTGCATTCTGTTGAGTACCAACAAAGCCACTTGGTACCGGTACTGATCATAAGTACCGGTACTTGTGACTCACAAGCTATGGGGTTGTGACCTACATGTATCGGTACTGGTGATTAGTATCGGTACTTGTAAGGTCCAGGAAAAATCAAGTGGGCAAACTGTGACCACTTGGTAGCAATGCTCATGATGAGTACCAGTACTTGTTGTTCACAGTTTGGGACTTAGGCCCAAACCTATCCCTAGGATGTACCAGTACTTGCTATAAGTACCTAATATTATAAGTGTAAGTCAATTTTTAGAGTAAACTCATCTAATCTGTACGATTTATTTTGAAAGAATCGATTTTGAGTTGAAAAGGTAAACGATTGAGCATTAATATGAACCTTAATTATCTCTACTTTGATTTTAACTCCTAGATTATTTTTTACTTGTTAGGAGACATACAAAAATTCTAAAATACAATAAATGAAACAAAATCTATAATCTTCTGCCTTCATATCTTCAATGCTATCTTATTGCTTGCTAGCATCCACAAATTCTATTTCTTGTATAGTCCTGTAACACTTCATAACCGCATTAGACTTTAAAATGACTTTGTTAACACCAAAACACAAAAGAGAAATGGAACTGGGTTCCAATAGCCAGATCTGAAGTTGGTTCATTTGGTGAAGCAATCAACCTAGAAATTAGATCACAACTTGAATCTAACTCCAAATCAAGTGATAATTCAAGGTACAAATAGGCTTGAAATTTGGTAGACCTAGGACCCAATTCATAGGTATCCGGTCTACTTGGAACCTTAGTGACAAGAAAGGTCGAGTGGGGGAAACCCTGTAACTCATGGGGATGCTCTACCGTGTAGGGGTCTTTGCGGAACTCTCCTTTTCTGGCTGCCTGATTGCACAGCAATCATAGGTCCTAATCAACCTAAATAATGTCTAAACCTATCTTAAATTGTGGATATTGCACTCATCTTGCATATCATGCATTGCATCAGTCTATTTAGAATAAGATGAGATATCCTGCTAGTTAATGTTTTTTTTATTGCTATTTACAGATAATAAAGTGATCCAGGATGGAGATAGTGGAATAAAGCAATAAAGGAAGAAGAAGATTGATCCAGATAAGAGGAGTGAGGAGGATAGCTTTATCCCTACCCTTAGAAACCCTAGGACAGCCTTCCCAAACCCAAAACAACCTCCATTAGGGCACCTTAGCCTCAAAACCCAAAACCCACTCTCCAGCACCTTTTAAGACGTCCAGACATTTGGCTAGACATCTGATTTCTGTAGAATAACAATCCAGGAAGCCAAAACTCATACTGACACAGAATTGGACGTCTAATTTAGTGTCCAGACGTCCAATTTTGTAGTATAAGACGTCTGACCACTATCCTGGATGTCTGATACTGCTGTCTGGTTCCTGATTTTGGGTGTTGGAAGCTCTAGCTTGCCTATTTTGACCTAGGAACCCCACCGGACACCCTAGGAAACCTAAGTAGAGACCTCCTAAGCCTAGTCCACTATCCATAGCCCTACTTGTCCTATCCCTAACCCAATTGAACCATCCCATACCTAATTGGGTGCATCTACAGTTGATTGGGTGCACCCGAGCCCAATTAGATCCACCCAGGATCTAATTAACTCATACCTATTAGGGTTACCCTAGCCTAATCACATGCACACATCTAATTAGACTTTCCTAAGCCTAATTAGGTCCATACCCGCTTAATCTAGATTGACCCAACCTATTTAGCACCTAATCCTACCAAAACCCACAACCTAGCCCTACGAAAAACACACACCCACACGCACACGTACACCTTCCCATTTTACTCCCACCAAACCCATGCACACTCTCTTGGAAACCCTAAAAGCTTGTGTCAAACCTAGATCCAAAAATTGTGGCATTTGCTATTTTTGGAGCCACCAAAAGTGGCAACCAAATGGAGCCTTCCATGAGGGCAAAGAGAGGGCTACGAAATTAGACAATCTCCATACACTCTCCCATCCATACTCTCCACTCTAAACTTGCTTCCACCCTCCAAAACCTGAAGGCCGTCCTCCTCATCCTCCTCCAAGGCTCCATGGACGGCTAGCTAGAGAAGCTTCTCTCCAAAGCTTCAAGGACGGCCATTGGTAGAGAAAGGGAGCAACACCCTCCTCTCTCCACTTGGGTGCACTAGCCCCCATCTTCTTCTTCTTCTTGGACGGCCATGAAGGCTCACCCATAGCCTCTTGTGGCCAGCCATCTCTTTTGGTAGGCGTGTAGATGGGTTTGTATACCCAAGGTCTAGCCTACACCCTCACACAAGGCCGATAGCCCTAGTGGCAACTTTCCGGCGTGAGGGATTTTCTTCTATTTATATGCTTTCTAGTGTAGATGATGTGTGATAAATTTCTATGCATAGATAATGTTTTTGTGATTGATTGTCATGTTTGCTTGCTTATATGACACTTTCGTTTGTTCACACCATGCACGGCCACCATGGCCTCATTTAGATGCACATAGTTACTTAGGTTTTTGCTAGTTTATCTAGATCTAGGTTTTAATTCGCTTTTCGAAATAAAAAAAAATCAAAAACACAAAAAGGAAAAATAGTAGCTTAGGTTAGATTTAGGTTATAAAAGCCGATCCAAATCTCGATTCGTTTTCATGCCTCCCAGAGACGAACGACCGGGACTCAAGTTCTAAAAAGAATAAAGATCTACGAGAGTTTCGTTATCACAAATATCTTTGACGAGTGGTTTTTGCAACTATACTACGATTTCCAACGATTTCAAAATACGTGAATGCCACTCCCGTCACTGCCCAAGTAATTCTCAGGTGGGTGGATTTGTGATCTAAAGGCCATATGCCTCGAACTAGCTTAAGCCAGCCACAAATATTTGAGTGTCTTGATTGGGTCAAATTAATATCTAGTCCCTCATCTTTTCTATAGGGCATGCTCAGGAGGAGGTCCTTAAGACCATTCTTAATACCTCCTTTATTAGTTCACTCACGTCGGGGCCAGCACCCTATTAACATGTCTGGGTCCTCTTCTGATCCAGTTCCTATCTCCTCCGACCCATCTACATCCAATCCAGGTTCTTTATACTCTAATTATGACCCAATGGAGAACCCTGGTCTAGAAGAAGGGGGTGACATCCAGCACCTTCAAAACCAGCTTCAGACTCTCACAGATCTTATCAATGCACTAGCAAACCCCCAAGCACGCCCACAAATGCGAGATCACTATAATCCTGTAAGAGTGGCTATAGAGCCCAGAGTGTGTATTCCGGTTGTGGGACCTGAGACTGAGCTCAAGCCGTATATTATCAGCTTGATTTCCCATTTCGATGGGATGGGCTCTAAAGACCCATTCCAACACATTCAAGAGTTGAAACATTTGGCTTAGACCCTCAAGCCAACTGTACAAAATCAAAACACTCTACTCATGAAGATGTTTCTTTTCTCTCTTAAAGAGAAAGCTGTCCATTGGTATTTGTCACTGAATCGACCGATCAATACCTGGGTTGAATTGCAAATCAAAATTTTGAGGAAATACTTCCCAGTAGGGCATACTAATGCCCTAAGGCATCAGATAATGTATTTTTTACAAAATGCAGGGGAACTACTTTATGTGGCATGGGATTGCTTTCTCGATCTCATGGGGAAATGCTTGCATCACGGAGTCCTTAAATGGGAAAAGGTCCAATCTTTTTACCGACTCTGTGAAGATATTCCACATTTTGTCAATGCAGCCTATGGAGGCAACTTTATGGTCAAACATGAGGAAACCATTTGGGAAATTCTTGAGAATATGTCTAAGAATTCCATAAACAATGCGTTCATGGGTATGTTCGACAGGATGATTGCTTGTGCATCGACGAACACACGTGGGGCACATGAGGCATGAGACCTATCCTCCTCCATCAACATGGAGATTGTGTCTAGTCGACTGGATAAGGTCTCTATTATAGAGAAGAAGCTTGATGATCTAACTCGCAAGCTGCAAAAAGTCACTTCTTCTAAGCAAAACATGCATGCACGTCTGCCTGTAAGGAGGGAGGCCTTGCATAATATTCACCACACTGGGATGGATGCGTATCCATCCTCTTTTGACTTGGGTTTCAGTGGAAACTCCAAGCTCATTTACTCTAGTTGGGGGTCGTCTGAACCCCAATATTCTGATTTCTCTGGAGTTGCTCAACCCTGTGAGGAACTCCATGCCATCCAGAGCAACCCCTATTCCAATTCCTATAATCCTGAATGGCGTAATCATCCCAACTTTTCCTGGTCGGGGAACTCTTATCCTCAAAATTCTAGACCACAATATCAACCCCGACTATAAAATCCGCACTCATATTAACTAGCTCAACCTAGGCCCAATCCAAATTTTCAATCTAGGCCTAGTAAAGATGAGCATGATTCTTCAGACATTAGCTGATATGAAGAAAACCGATGCTGTTATGCAGAGGCAGCATACCATGGATATCGCAGATATACGCAATCAAATTACGCAAATGGCTAGGGCTCGCCAGCCAGGTGCATTACCCTCGCAACCACTGCCAAAACCTAACAACGTACCGAACCAGAGGTACATTATGAACCCAAAACTAGGCCAAATCCACTGTGCAACCAAGCCCATCTGCACCCATATATCAAGACATGTCAGAAGCATCAACTTCTGTACCTGAAACGTCTCAGTAGCAATAGCCACCAATCCTACCCACTCCTTCATATCCTGCAGGATTACATTTTGTAATAACTAGCAATGGTAAATGTACTAAGGATCCTTTGCCAAAGAGATACACTAAACCTAATCCTTGTACATTTCAATCCAGGGTGATTATCAAGGATAACCAAGGATCAACAGAACCCATCCCGGATGAGCCTAGACCACACCATTTCTTAAGGCCTTGACGAGGGGAAATAAGGGTAGGAAACCACCTCAGATTGACGAGGACTTGGTCAAGCTCCTTGAGTAAGTCCAGATTAGCATTCCCTTGATAGATGCTATATGTCATGTACCAGCTTACGTAAGATTTTTGAAGAATTTATGTACACCTAAGTGAAAGTCAAAAAATTCTGACGGAAGTCCTATTTTGCTATCAGAGTAGGTTAGCTCCATTATTTTGAATAAGCTTCCTTAGAAATTGAAAGACCTTAGGATGTAGTTGTAAGAGTCCGAGATTTTTATTTTTCCGGTTGATTTTATCATTTTAGACATGGATACTCTAGAAAACCTGAAAGAAACACCTATAATCTTGGGGAGACCGTTCCTAACAATAGCTAGGGAGAACATTAATTATGAGGAGGGCCAGATGGAAATCAAATTCGGGGATAAAACAATGAAGATTGACATTTTTAAAACCCATAGAGGAATTAATTGTGGTGTGATTGAGGAATTGAATGGAATTGATTTACTTCTTGAGGACCTGATCTAAGATGACTTGGATTTGATTAATCCTAGCAAGAGTCTCTAGAAGCTCAATCCTAATTGCACCTTGAGGATCCAATTCTACTTATAGTTCCCTCCCAGGCTAATCCTGACCTTCCTGTTGCTACTGAGAATCAGGCACTTGAGTTAAAACCGCTTCCTAAAAATCTCAAGTATGTCTTTTTGGGTTCGAACAACATGTTTCCTGTGATTATCAATTCTTCTCTGTCTACGAATCAGGAAACACATCTAATTTCTGTCCTCCGGGAGCATCACAAGGCCATTGGTTGGGCCTTGGATGATCTCACTGGTATAAGTCCTTCTTACTGTACACACCGTATCTTTAGAAAAGAAGTCTCACGACCTACGCGTTAAGGACAACGCCAACTCAACCCGAATCTTCAAGAGGTTGTGAAGAAAGAGATAATAAATGGCTTGATGCGGATATTATTTATCTCATCTCTGACAGCCATTAGGTAAGCCCAATTCATGTGGTGCCTAAGAAGACCGAAATCATTGCTATCAAATCCGAGTTAGGAGAATCCATCCTCACCCGTGTTTCAAATTCATGGAGAGTCTGCATAGACTACAAGAAATTGAATACCTCCACAAAAAAGGACCATTTCCCGCTACCCTTTATTGATCAGATTCTCAAAAAATTAGTGGGAAATCAGTACTTCTGTTTCCTGGATGGATACTCTGGCTATAATCAAGTAGCCATTTATCCTGAAGACTAGGAGAAAACTACATTCACCTGCCCCTACAAGACATTTGCGTTTCATAGGATGCCATTCGGACTCTGCAATGCACCTGCCACCTTCCAGCGGTGCATGTTGGCAATATTCTCCGATATGGTAGGTGAATTTTTAGAAGCCTTCATGGATGATTTCTCTATATTTGGAAAGACTTTCAATGAATGTTCGGGCCAATTGACTAAGGTCCTTAAACGATGCATTGACGTAAATCTAGTCCTTAGCTGGGAAAAGAGCCATTTTATGGTTCCCGAGGGCATCGTTCTGGGACATCATGTGTCCGAACAAGGTATCCAGGTTGATCGAGCAAAGATCAATTTGATATTTAATCTTCCTCCTCCCTCCTTAGTCAAAGACATTAGATCCTTCTTGGGCCACGTCAAGTTTTACCGATGTTTCATCTTCGATTTCTCAAAAATTGCCAGGCCCTTGACTCACTTGTTATCGAAGGATATCCCCTTCGATTTCTCTAATGAGTGTGTCGAAGCTTTCAAAATTCTTAAAGATCGAGTTATCAAGGCACCGGTTTTGCAACCCCTAACTAGTCTCTACCATTTGAGATCATGTTTGATGCTTCGGATTATGTTGTGGAAGCAATCCTTGGTTAGAAAATAGACGGGAAACCTGTAGTGATCTATTATGCGGGTAAGACGCTGGACAAAGCCCAGAGTAATTACCCGATCACTAAGAAGGAACTTCTGGCTATTGTCTTCACCCTGGAGAAATTCCGATCATACCTTCTCAGGTCCTACATTATCATATACTCGTACCAAGCAACAATTCGGCACTTACTCGCTAAGAGGGACGCGAAGCCTCGCCTGATTCATTGGATCATTCTTTTGCAAGAATTTGATTTAGAGATTCGCGACAAAGTGGAAAAATAGAACGTAGTTGTAGATCATCTGGCCCACCTTCCCTTGTCTATCATTGATCCTTTGGCTCCTATCACCGAACACTTCTCAGATGAGCATCTTATGAGCATAGATGCTGGGCTTCCTTGGTATGCAGATATTGTGAATTACTTGGCATCAAACCAAATTTTGTCTTATTGGCCCAAAGCCAAGAAAGACAAATTAATTTCAGATGCCAAGTATTACTTCTAGGAAAATCCATACCCTTTTCTCATCAGAACGGATAAGATCATCCAATGATGTATTCCTCATACTGAGGTCAATGATATCATTTCATTTTGTCACGGCTAAGCCTGCGGTGACCATTTTTCTAGGTATAAAATCGCAGCAAAAATCCTCCAAAGTGGCTTCTATTGGCCGACTTTATTTAAAAACACACACAATTACTGTAGGGCATGTGCTCGTTGCCAAACTTTGGGAAATATGGGCCATTGCGATATGATGTCCTTAAACCCGATTATCGTGTGCAAGATTTTTGATATTTAGGGGATTGATTTCATGGGTCCATTTTCACGCTTAAACGGCTTCGAGGATATTCTTCTTGCTGTGTACTATGTGTCTAAATGGATTGAAGCCATTCTGTCCACGATAACATCTTCTCTTGGTTCGGTGTCCCTAAAGCAATCATCTTAGATGAAGGGACCCATTTTGTGAATGTGCATTTCCAGTCCATGCTTAGAAAATATTGGGTATGTCACCGCATTTCTACCCGATATCATCTGCAAACAAACGGACTGGCCTATCTTTCAAAATAGGAAATTAAAAAGATTCTGTAGGTAACTATTTGGCCTGACAGAAAAGATTAGTCAACTCAACTTCTAGAAGTATTATGGGCTTATAGGACAGCCCATAAGACCTAGTTGAGAATGTCACCCTTCAGGATTGTTTATAGGAAGGCATGCCACCACCCTGTAGAAATAAAGAATAAAGCCTACTGGGCAGTACGGAAATGCAACCTGGATCTCGGAATGGTTGGCATTCACCGTCGCTTGGAAATAAGTGAGCTCGATGAGTTACGCAACGATGCATACAAGAACTCGCAAATTTACAAGGAACGAATAAAATCCTTGCATGATAAGCACATTTCATGAACATCATTCAATCCTAGTCAGAAGGTACTTCTATTTGATGCCCGTCTCAAACTATTCTTAGGAAAGCTCAGATCAAAGTGGACAGGACCATTTCTTGTAAGGAGGATCTTTGGTAATGGAGTTGTGCAAATCTCACTTCCCGATCTTGACTCTACACCATTGTTGTTAATGGCCAACGTCTTAAACCTTTTCTGGAACTTCATGACTTGAGCCAGATCGACGAGTCGCTTGACCTCCATACCACCTAAGGTGAATTGTGCCCAATTGATGGTGATAAACTTATCGCTTAATGGGAGGCAACCCATCATTCTTTTGAAAAACCTCGAGACCTTTCATAATTTATTTGAAATTCACTCTTACTGCACTTTAGGATTCCTAATTTAAGGACTAACCTGTTCTAAAATTATGAACTAAGCTGAATGTGAACCCATCCTGTTTTCAATGAGGGCATTGCAAAACTTAGGCATAAGGGGGATTAAAGTGCAATCATCTGAAATTCATGTCTGAAAGGTTCTCACAAAAAATATACTTTCAAAAAAAAAAATCAATAAGACATTTTTAGTTTGTCAAACCCTTGGATAGTTAGTTAGGGAGTCAGGCAAATTATCTCCCATGAGATCCACCAAACAATCGTGAGGTGAGAGTAGAGTGTCCACCAGTACTCTAAGTCTAGTACAATGACTCTTAAATTCTGGATAATTAGATAATGACACTTAGAGTTAGGTATAGTTTTCACTCTTAGCTCCTGTGTACGAACACTTTTTGTTAATGCCATGAGAGATCACCAAATATATTTACAAATCTGGTGAGATTGTAAGATTGAAAAAAAAAAGAAAGAGTGAGCACAAAGGAACTAAAAGAGAGCACAGTTTTTTCTAGCCTCTCTCTAGGTTGACTTGTTTGATAGTCTAAAAATTTAGAGTCAGTAGTACTAAATTACATGTAGCACCAGAAGAGTGTGAGCCACCAAAAATAAAATCCTTCAACTTAGACATCTTCTACCTAAGCCTAAAAGCTGGGGTTAAATCACAGACACCCGCTATGTCATCCCTGTGGGAAGAAGTTTTACCTATCCTGATAAATTTGTACGAAGGGTCAAGTACAAACTTTAAATGTATATTGGTAATTGGCGAAGAGATAAATTCTTTTTGAGCTAAATGTCAAAACTACCCTTACGCTGAAAATCTATTTTGAACTCTAAAATTCGATAAGGAACTAACAAATGGTAGGATGAGAGTACGTCATTGTTCGTTATATCTAATCTAATTTGGCTAAGTTCTAAAGTTAAATTCACCTAATTAACACATTAAAAGGCTATAACCTAATCAGGGCTGAAGAGAGAAGAATTAATAAAAATAGGGTTTAATTATGCAATTTTCATGAACAAATATAAATGTAGAATAGATGAGGAAAAATTTATGATTAACAAAAGGTCAATTGAGCTTAAATTTCCTAAAAGTGGGTTGATACTAAGTAATTTAGGATTTCATTTAAATTGAGTGTTAATCATTAATTAAAATGGCTAATTTCGACCTCACTTCAATTAAAATAGTTTCGATGGAAATAAAAGTAATATAGACCTTATAAAAATCATTTAAAAATATTTTATAAGGTTTGGCTCAATTGATTTGACAATCGAAACTCAATTCGACCTTAAATAGAACGTAGGTGGATATTTGGTACTTTTTAGGTTAAATTATAAATTTACCATAAAAATGACATCAAAATACACAATTGAGGTTTCTAATAGATTTCCTATGTTCTAACTAAGCTACCATAAAAAGTTGGGCCTAATTTGACCTCAATTGCACCTACTTTGCATGTCAACTCCTAACTTTCAAAACCCTTTCAAATACGTCCAAAATTATTACTTTTAGGTCCTTTTCTCTTGCAAAATGGTCCCTAGCTGACATCATGCTGATGTCAACTGTCTTCCTCCTCGTGTCACTATTGATGGAGCTCCACACCGAGATTCAGGCACGAATTGCAGCCAACCAAGGCCACGGCTGCCCTCGCAGCTTGAAAAGGAATTGTTCCTCTTGGCATTCCACATCTGCCGACGGTTGTTTCAACGTCAACAACCGCCTCTACAGCCATATCTTGTCGGTCAAAGCCGGTGCGGCTGCTGCAAGCTCTCCGAGCTTTTCTGTTACAACCCGATTCTCGAATCCCTATGAGACACGAGAATCGGACCGACTCCACTGATCCCAAGACCTAGTCGTCCAACGAGAAAGTAACCAAAAAGCAGTAAAATAAACCACATTCATCATGCATGTAACTAACAGTAGCAAAGGTACAGCAGTAAAGAAAAGAATTACTACAATACATACCACCACAACAGTAGAGAATTACACACAGGTACAGAATATGAAGATTACAATAAAAGGGTACAAGTGAAACAGAAATACTCACTACTACAGAAATATGGTACAACAAAAGTACAACTACTGGGCTCTACCTTCCGCACCCGCAGGCTCTGGCTGCTCAACACCTGGTTCTGAAAAGGTGACACGTCAGCGAAACGCTGAGTAGAGTGGCAACCAGCTAGCTAAGAAAACAGTAAAGGTGGACAAGTAGCTGTTATTTTTAATTTCCTTTTTTATTTCTCTATTTACTCTTTCTTGATTCATTTCTCAGGTCTTTCTCATGATCTCGAATGTTCCTCGTGGGAACGATCTTGATTGCAGTCTTTTCCGAAAAGTCGAAGTAACACGTGGTGCTCTCCTAGGTGGGAGAGTCCCCCGTGGTGGTCCTACCCTCAGTCAACCACCCCAAGGTCGCTGATAGACGTAGCGGTGACTACGGCACGCGCGATAAACGCATGGGTAGCTACCCCGCACTGACACGTGGTCAGTCGTTTCTGTTAATGGGTGCGCCCAAAGAACAGCACGGAACCAGTATAGGGCAGAGCCCTCTCAGTAACAAGGGTCCAGCCCCTCCACAGTAACCAAACAGGGGTCTTGCCCCTCCATAGTCCACGCACCCTCGCCTGACTACCCTGGTTTGCCCAGTGGGCCTAACAAGTTGGTGTAGGAGGGCTAACAGAACCCCGGGGCCCGTGGGGTAGCTAGTGCTCTCCCTACACTAGTAGCTCTCCTCGTACAGTGTACACGAGGTCCAAAAGTCGGTACAAAGTGGCCAGACCTAACCTCGGGTCCCTGGGGCAGCTAGCTTCGCTCTGCACTAAATAGGGGGACAGTCGCTCTCCTTGGTACTCCGTACTCAAGGGCCAGCTCACTTCCCCAATTCCATTTTATTTATCTTCCAGGAGTTCTACTCCTAATTCCCCATAGGGTTCATGCTCATATGTCTCTGGCTAAGCCACTTTAGGTTTCATCATTTCAGTTTTATTCTCATATAGCCCATGTTTCCAACATTTAATATCAATTTATATGCAAGCAGCTCAAATTTAGTTTTCAACAACAAGAATCACATGTAGCAATTACTAGAAATGGTACTCTATATTTCACAGGCAGTTGTTATCCAATTACAGGCAATTATCATTATTCTATCTACTTTTCCAAGACTGCAATTCATGTATTCACGACATTCGTTTCAGTGTTTCTATTCCTAGGATTCATGCCACACCCTGGGATCTATCATTCAATCTAGTTTTCAAGTCCTAGGATTCATGCCATACCCTAGGATCTATCATTCAATCTAGTTTTCAGGTCCTAGGATTCATGCCATACCCTAGGATCTATCATTTATCTCAGAGATGCATTAATGTTGGTAAATAACTAAGGAGAGCCACTCTACCTGCAAAATCGGGAGTAATGGGGTCGTGATCGGCAGGTCCACGTGCCTCTGCAACCCCTAAAGCCACAATAGAATGAGGTCCTAACACAAGGATCAATCACAAGGAACCACTTAGAACAGGATACAAGTATTTTAAACAAGTAGAGGAACTAATTCTAAGAAGAACAGAATCTTAAACGCGGAAATCGAACCTCAAACGGACCCTTAACGGGTCAAAAACAACAACTCTGACTCAAATTAGACATCTGGAACACCTTCCAGATGTCTTAAAAGGTGGTCCAGGTCATACCTCACTCTAAGCTGTTCTTCAGACATCCAGGATCCCACTGAGCCGTCTGGACTTAGTTCCAGACGTCCGACTGTCACTCCAGACGTCTGGAGACTCTCTCCGCCTTCCAATGCTGTGCCCAGACGTCTGATCTATGTGGGAGGGCGAGTCCTCGCGCCTTCCCGAAATGAAACCTGTACGCGCGACGAAGACCTTCTCATCACAATACGTCTCAGCCTTCAGCGGATCGGCCTGCATGGCCGCATCTGCAAAAAGGAGGAAGATGAGAAATATCGTACCTTTCAGACGTCTGGATCTCTCTACAAACGTCGCCCGCGTCGTCTGGACGTAGGTCCAGATGTCTAATTCTGGGAAAATTTCCCAAAATCAGGACCTCCTCGCCTTCTTTTTGCTGCGCACTGCCGCATCGCGCTAGCCCGCCAGCTGCCTGAGCTGCAGCAGCACCAGGGTAACCTCCCCAGCACCACGCTCCCGCTGCCCGCCTGTCGGCCAACCCTGGGCTGCTCCGGTGAGCTCGCTCTCTCTTCCTCACACGCTCTCCCTCTTCTCCCTTCCGCATGCAACCGGTAGCAGCTGCTGCCCGCTCTCACTTCCGCTCTCACGCTCGCACTGGAGGAAGGGGAAGACGGTAGGGTGGTGACGAGGGAGAGGGGAGAGGCGAGAGGGGTATTTGAAGGCGTGGGGGGAAGGTGTCCGCAGGACGGCAAGGGAAGAGAGAAGAAAAGAGGGCAGCGGGTTCAGTCTGCGCGCGCACGCACGTAGAGTCGCAATCGTATGCACGCAAAAATTTATTTCCAGACATCTGGGAAGGCATCAAGACGTCTTGACCAACTCCCAGACGTCTTAAAAGTGTTTGATGTCTTCGGTCTTAACAACATAACAAACTCAAAGGAAGTTTCGTCCCCGAAACTTGCGCTAACTAGGGTGCGGAAAAAGAACAATATATGCATAACAAACTCAAAGAGGACCGAAGCTGGTCCAAAAAGATCGCCGCCTCAGGCTCCCAAGTAGCCTCCTCGTACCGCTGGCTCCTCCACAAAACCTTCACCAAGGGTACTTGCTTTCGTCTCAGACTTCGGACGGCTCTGTCCAGAATCTACACTGGCCGCTCGGGGTAGGTCAGGTCGTCACCCACCTCGAGACTCTCGTGGCTCAGGACATGACTGGGATCGACGATGTACTTCCTGAGGTTGGACACGTAGAACACGTCGTGCACACCAGAAAACTGGGGAGGAAGGGCAAGCCTATAAGCAACGGGTCCAACCCGCTCCAGGACCTCAAGGGTCCCACGAACCTTGGCGCGAGCTTCCCTCTCACCCCAAACCGCTGCAGGCCCTTCATGGGCAAAACACGAAGGAAGACGTGATCCCCAACCTCAAACTGCACCTCTCTGCGTTTCCGATCTACATAGCTCTTCTGTCTGCTCCTGACAGTGCGGAGTCGCCTGTGAATCTGTTCGATCACCTCCTGACTCTGTTGGATCAACCTGGGGCCAACCTCCCACTTGGTCCCCACCTCAACCCAACTCAAGGGTGCCGTACACCTCCGTCCGTACAGAGCCTCGTAGGGTGCCATGCCGATACTCGAGTGATAACTGTTATAATATGCAAACTCCACAAGGGGCAAGTGCTCCTCCCAAGAGGCCCTCCCGTCCAGTACACACGCGCGCAAAAGGTCCTCAAGTGTCTGTATCATGCGCTCAGACTGTCCATCCGTTTGGGGGTGGTAAGCTGTACTAAACCTCAACCGTGTCCCCAAGGCCTACTCAAACTCAGCCCAAAACTGGGACGTTAAACGGGTATCCTAGTCGGATACGATTTCCCGCGGAACTCCGCGTAGATGTACTACGTCGCGGATATACCTCTCTGCCAACTGTGCTGGTCCCAAGGTGACTCGGATCGGCAAGAAACGTGTCGTCCTCGTCAATCTGTCAACGATCACCCAGACTGCGTCGTGT
Source organism: Thalassia testudinum (assembly GCA_037157565.1). Lineage (NCBI taxonomy): Eukaryota > Viridiplantae > Streptophyta > Magnoliopsida > Alismatales > Hydrocharitaceae > Thalassia > Thalassia testudinum. The sequence goes on from JAZHRO010000077.1 coordinate 84,389,172, forward strand.
CCTCACTGGGTAACGGGCAAGCCCACCACTAAGTCCACGGCGATGCTCTCCCACTTCCACTCTGGCACTGGAAGTGGCTGTAACAACCCTGCAAGCCTCTAATGCTCGGCTTTCACCTGCTGGCACACTAAACACTGCTGTACGAATTCACCTACATCCCACTTCATCCCCCTCCACCAAAAGTCGCATCTCAAATCATGGTACATCTTTGTGTTTCCGGGATGTACGGTGAACCTGGAACCGTGTGCCTCAGTCAGGAGCTCTCCTAACAGCTCCTCGTCCCTGGGAACGCACAAACGTCCCCTCATGTGCAGTACCTAGTCTGTAAAAGAGAAGTCCCCAGGGTCTCCTGACAGCACTCTGTCATGCAATGACTGTAAGTACGGGTCGGCCATCTGTCCAGTGATGATGCAGTCCATCAGCTCTGGCCTCGTCTGTCGTGTCACTATCACTATCCCACAGTGCCCCAGTAACTCTAGTGACCGCCAACTACCCATCTCCTCCATGAGGCTCCAACTCTGCCCTTGTAAACTAGCCACGTGGGCGGGCGCCTTCCGGCTCAAGGCATCAGCCACCACGTTAGCCTTTCCCTGGTGGTAGGAAATGCTACAGTCATAGTCTTTTGGGAGCTCCAACCAACGTCTCTGTCTCATATTGAGCTCCTTCTGATCAAACAAGTATCTGAGGCTCTTATGGTCTGTGAAAATCTCAAAGGTCTCATCGTATAAGTAGTGCCTCCAAGTCTTCAGCGCGAAGACGACAGCTACCAGCTCCAGGTCGCAGGTAGGGTAGCTATGCTCATGGGGCTTCAGTTGCCACGAAGCGTAAGCAACAACGTGACCCCTCTGCATGAGCACACCCCCTAACCCCTGCAAAGAGGCGTCCGTGTACACAACGAACCCGCCACTACTGTCTGGGATGGTGAGCACGGGAGCCAAAGTCAGCCTCTCCTTCAGCTCCTGAAAACACGCCTACAAGCGTCTGTCCAAGTGAATAGCACATCCTTCCGGGTCAGCTGTGTCATAGGACGTGCAATCTGCGAGAAGCCTCTGATAAACCGCTTGTAGTTGCCTGCCAGTCCCAAGAAACTGCGGATCTCAGTAACAATACGTGGTCTCTCCCACCTAAGCACTGCCTTAACCTTGGCTGGGTCCATAGCCAAGCCATCCCCGAAGATCACATGACCCAAGAAGGTCACCTCCCTCAACCAGAACTCGCACTTGCTGTATTTGGCATACAACCTACGTTGTCTTAGTGTGTCCAAAACCATCCGCAAGTGTTGTCCGTGCTGCGTCTGATCTCAAGAATAGATGAGCACATCATTAATGAATACCACCACGAACTAGTCCAAGTACGGTCTAAACACCCGGTTCATCAAATCCATGAATGCAGCGGGGGCATTGGTCAGCCCAAACGGCATGACCAGAAACTCGTAGCGTCCGTACCGGGTGCGGAAAGTTGTCTTGGAGATGTTTGCCTCCTTGATCCTCAACTGGTGGTATCCAGACCTCAAGTCAATCTTGGAGAATACCGTGGCACCTCGCAGCTGGTCAAACAAGTCATCAATCCTCGGCAGCGGATACCAGTTCTTGATGGTAACCCTATTCAGCTGTCTGTAGTCCACACAAAGGTGTAGGGTACCATCCTTCTTCTTTACGAACAATATCAGGGCTCCCCATGGAGACTCACTGGGCCTCACAAAGCCCTTCTCCAGAAGATCCTACAACTGAGACTTGAGCTCTCGCAGTTCAAGTGGTGCCATCCTGTACGGTGCTGTAGAGATGGGGCTGGTCCTCAGTACCAGTGAGATCTCAAACTCGATCTCATGCTCGGGTGGTAGTCCTGGCAACTCATCTGGGAACACGTCAGGGTGCTCTCTGACCACCGGGATACTCTGGAAGTCTGCCATAGGGCTAGGCTCCGTCACCACACAAGCTAGGAAGCCCTCACACCCCTGGCTCAAAAGTCTCACCGCCCGAAGTGCAGAAATGCACTTGAAGCCTCCGTTCACTAGCTGTCAGTGGAACTCGAAAGAAGGCAACTCCGGTATGGAGAAGATGATCTTCCTCTCAAAGCAGTCCACCAAGGGGTGGTAAGCGGACAGCCAGTCCATCCCTAGAATTACGCCGAAGTCCTCCATCTGTATCATAATCAGGTCAGCGAGAAGGCTGTGTCTCCTAACACTGACCTCACAACCTGTGTACACCTCCTCAGCTACAAACAGCTGACCACTCGGACCTCTGATCACAAACGGACCTTCTAACAGCACACAGTCCTTCCCCAAACTAACCGTAAAACTGGCAACAACAAACGAGTACGTAGCGTCGGAATCGAAAAGTGTGTAAACAAGTCTGCCAGAAACTGAAACCATACCTGCCACCACTGATCCCGAAGCTCTGGCATCCTTATATGTCAGGGCGTTGATACTCCCCTCAGCCCTAGGTGTAAACGAAGCAGCCACACTCTGAGTCGGACGGGTAGCCGCTGGTCGGTACCTTCCCCGCAACTGCTGTCCTCCTCCTCGCGCCTGGAAATCGCGGCCTCCTGCTCGCCCTCCAGTGCTCGGTGCGGGAAGCATCTGCTGACCTCCTGCCCTAGACAGGCAGTCCCTCTTGATGTGACCCAGCTGGCCACACTGGTAGCAAAGGGGGACTCGACTCCCGCCCTCAGTGGGTCCCTGCTGATGGCTGGGTGGGGGTCCGATGCTAGCAGCTGGCCCCTGTCGGGGGTCCCCAAAGGCCGCTGATGGCCCCACAAAACATGACAGCTCTCCTATGGGTGCCACGTGTCTCCTCTCTCATCGGCCCTGTGAGAAGTCTGGCTGGTAGGGCCGCTCCCGCTCGCTGTCAATGTCACGTGTGGACGGGTTGGTCTATTCGTACGTCATAGCTGCCTCCACCACCCTCGAGAACGTAGGTAGCTTCAGGGGTTTGACATACCCCCGAATAGCAGGCCGGAGCCCCTCGGTGAGCCTCCAAAGGCGCTCCTCCTCAGTAGCCACGGCTGTTGCTACGAAACGGGATAGCTCCAGGAAACATGTATGGTACGCGCTCACGATCATCGTCCCCTTGCGGAGAGTGTGGAACTCCCGCCTCCTCTGGTCCTACCACATCTGGGGGAAGTGCTGCTCGCAGAAGAGGGTGACGAACTAGTCCCAAGTCAGCTCGTCCCTCTCCTGAGCCCTGACCGCCCTCCACCACCTGTGTGCCGCGCTCTCCAGCTGGTACGTGGCAAAGGCCACACGGCACTCCACAGGGGGGCGAAGGGTGTCAAAAACCTTCTTGATTTGCTCGAGCCAGTCCTCCGCCTCAATCGAGTCCTCATCCCCTTTGAAGGAGGGGGGCTTCAGCTTCCAGAACTGCTTGAAAAGCTCGTAATGGCACTGAAGGGGAAACACTGGTGCGCCTCCCGGTAAAGAAGCCTCATGCTCGGAAGTGCCGGAGGAAGGTGGGGGCAGTGGAAGCCCATCCCCTCCCTTCGTCCAGCACCATGTCCGTCGTGTGGTCATACAGAGGACTCCTCCTCCGCAGCCCCTGGGAGAGGCGCTCGTGGCAGCGAGTGGAACTCCTCTCGCACGATGTCCCGTATAAGCTAGGTGAGGTCCTAGGCCTGAATGCCCGGGAGCAGTGGCTGGTCCACTGAGGCGTCGGGCTCAACGCGCCTACCCCTCTGATCTCATCCTCGGCCGCGTCCGCGGCCCACCTCGCTACCTCCTCGTCGAGGCATCTCCTGCAAGGAGACGCGAACACGGAACAGAAAAGTCGTCAATACAAATCGATATTCAACGAAGTAACCTTAAAACATATGTCAAAAGGTACGTTGTGGTGGCTACTCTAGTTATAAGCACGTGAATTGGTTATTTTCCAGCCAGTTGGTTCATTTCTCGGGATGACCTTGCTCTGATACCATCTTGTTACGACTCGATTCTCGAATCTCTACGAGACACGAGAATCGGACCGACTCGACTGATCCCAAGACCCAGTCGTCCAACGAAAAAGGGACCAAAAAGCAGTAAAATAAACCACATTTACCATGCATGCAACTAACAGTAACAAAGGTACAACAGTAAAGAAAAGAACTACTACAATACATACCACCAAAATAGTAGAGAATTACACACAGGTACATAATATGAAGATTACAATAAAAGAGTACAAGTGAAACAGAAATACTCACTACTACAGAAATACGGTACAATAAAAGTACAACTACTGGGCTCTACTAGGCCCAGCACCCTCTGCAGTCGCAGGCTCTAGCTGCTCAACACCTGGCCTGAAAAGGTGACAAAAGTGACACGTCACCGAAATGCTGAGTAGAGTGGCACCCAGCTAGCTAAGAAAACAGTAAAGGTGGACAAGTAGCTGTAATTTTTAATTTCCTTCTTTATTTCTCTATTTACTCTTTCTTGATTCATTTCTCAGGCCTTTCTCTTGATCTCGAATGTATCTCGTGGGAACGATCCTGATTGCAGTCTTTTCCGAAAAGTAGAAGTAGCATGTGGCGCTCTCCTGGCCGGGAGAGTCCCCCGTGGTGGTCCTACCCTCAGTCAACCACCCCAAGGTCGCTGACAGGCGTAACGGTGACTACGGCACGCGCGATAAATGCATGGGTAGCTACCCCGCACTGGCACGCGACCAGTCGTTTCCGTTAACGGGTGCGCCCAAAGCACAGCACAGAACCAGTATAGGGCAGACCCCTCTCAGTAACAGGGGTCTAGCCCCTCCACAGTAACCAAACAAGGGTTTTGCCCCTCCACAGTCCGCGCACCCTCGCTTGACTACCCTGGTTTGCCCAATGGGCCTAATAAGTCGGTGTAGGATGGCTAGCAAAACCCCGGGGCTCGTGGGGTGGTTAACTCTCTCCCTACACTAGTAGCTCTCCCCAGTACTGTGTACGCGAGGGCCAAAAGTTGGTACAAAGTGGCCAGACCTAGCCCCGGGTCCCTGGGGTGGCTAGCTCCGCTCTGCACTAAACAGGGGGACAGTCGCTCTCCTTGGTACTCCGTACTCAAGGGCCAGCTCACTTCCCCAATTCCATTCTATTTATCTTCCAGGAGCGCTACTCCTAATTCCCCATAGGATTCATGCTCATATGTCTCTGGCCAAGCCATTTTAGGTTTCATCATTTCAGTTTTATTCTCATATAGCCCGTGTTTCCAACATTTAATATCAATTTATATGCAGGCAGCTCAAATTTAGTTTTCAACAACAGGAATCACATGTAGCAATTACTAGCAACGGTACTCTATATTTCACAGGCAGCTGTTATCCAATTACAGGTAATTATCATTATTCTATCTACTTTTCCAAGACTGCAATTCATGTATTCACGACATTCGCTTCAGTGTTTCTATTCCTAGGATTCATGCCACACCCTGGGATCTATCATTCAATCTAGTTTTCAAGTCCTAGGATTCATGTCATACCCTAGGATCTATCATTCAATCTAGTTTTCAGGTCCTAGGACTCATGCCATACCTTAGGATCTATCATTCATCTCAGAGATGCATTAATGTTGGTAAATAACTAAGGGGAGCCACTCTACCCGCAAAATCGGGAGTAATGGGGTCGTGATCGGCAGGTCCACATGCCTCTGCAACCCCCAAATCCGCAACAGAACGAGGTCCTAACATAAGGATCAATCACAAGGAACCACTTAGAACAGGATACAAATATTTTAAACAAGTAGAGGAACTAATTATGAGAAGAACAGAATCGTAAACGCAGAAATCGAACCTCAAACAGACCCTAAACGGGTCAAAAACGACAACTCCGACTCAAATCAGATGTCTGGAACACTTTCCAGTCGTCTTAAAAGGTGGTCCAGGTCATACCTCACTCTGAGCTATTCTTCAGACGTCCAGGATCCCATTGAGCCGTCTGGACTTAGTTCCAGACGTCCTACTATCACTCCAGACGTCTGGAGACTCTCTTCACCGTCTGGTGTTGTGCCCAGACATCTGATCTGTGTGGGAGGGCATGTCCTCGCGCCTTCCCAAAACGAAACCTGCACGTGCGATGAAGACCTTCTCATCACGACATGTCTCAGCCTTCGGCGGATCAGCCTGCATGGCCGCATCCGCAAAAAGGAGGAAGATGAGAAATATCGTACCTTTCAGACGTCTGGATCTCTCCACAGACGTCGCCCGCGTCGTCTGGACGTAGGTCCAGACGTCTGATTCAGGGAGAATTTCCTAGAATCAGGACCTCCTCGCCTTCTTCCTACTGCGCACGGCCGCGCCGCACTCTCCCTCCTGCTGCCTGAGCTGCAGTAGCAGCAGGGTAACCTCCCCAGCACCACGCTCCCGCTGTGCGCCCGTCGGCCGACCCTGGGCTACTCCGGCGAGCTCGCTCTCTCTTCCTCACGCCCTCTCCCTCTTCTCCCCTCCGCACGCCCTCTCACTTCTGCTCTCATGCTTGCACTGGAGGAAGGGGAAGACGGTAGGGTGGTGACGAGGGAGAGGGGAGAGGCGAGAGGGGTATTTGAAGGTGTGGGGGGAAGGTGTCCGCAGGACGGTGAGGGAAGAGAGAGAAGAAAAGAGGGCAGCGGGTTCAGTCTACGTGTGCACGCGCACAGACTCGCAATCGTACGCACGCAAAAATTTATTTTCATACGTCTGGGAAGGTCCAGACGTCTGGACCAACTCCCAGACGTCTTAAAAGTGTTTGATGTCTTCGGTCTTAACATTTTCTCACACCCACATGCCTTCAAATGCTCCAACGTTGGTCTATAAAGAACCGCACAGCCCTTCTGTGTTTCGTCATTCAAGAATCGCGCTCATTTCCACTCTTCATCTTCTTCCCTAAGCGCAACCATTAAAGGACCTTGGAGCCGCTTCCTCCTCGTCGATTCGCTGCCCCTCACCACCAACTGAGGGCATGACCGCCTTCCCCTCTTCCTCGCCATGCTCCCCATTGAAGGAAACGGTTGCTTAGCCCCTTCCTCAGCTCCAAATGCCATTATCGGACTTCTTCTACTCCCCCACGACTGGTGACTTCCTCCAACATCCTCCGACCTCCTCTCGTCCTCTCAGGTATCCTCTTTGCTTCTCCTTCCCCAGTAAAGTAGCTTAAGCCCTTTAGACATAGGTTTTGACCAATACAACTCCCCCCTCTCCTTCATCTTCTTCACACACGGAGAGACACTAGCCAAACTCCAGCAAGGCACGCCTCGTCACTCTATGCCGCCTCACGCTCCACCAACCACCCATGAAGCATCGCCTCAATGTGAGCGTCAAAACCTCTCAACCAATTTAGGGTTTTGATGCCTCAAAACAGCCACAGGATGCACGTAGCCATCACCCTCTTTGTCGTCTCCTGACGACTTCCTCTGCCACAACAAATCACCACCACCATCACAGTCAGTAGGATGAGGTGAAGCTTTTCGAGTACTCGCCAGAGCCAGAAACCTCTCCTCTCACCGACCTATTAATGTCGACCGCCACCTTTCAGCCTCGACGTCGCTCGGCCTCCTCCAACCTTCCCCGAGCACCAAGCTTCTCAAGAAGCTTCGAGAGGTCACGCTGAGTCTTTCGAGACCCACAACAGGTTATTGCGTGCACGGACGAGCTCCATCCAACTAGTCGAATTCTCGCCGCCCTCGTCAATGCTGGCGTGATCATCCACTAGCATCACCACCACTAACTACCATCGTGCTGCCGCCATCACATCTGCCCTCCTCCAACGATCGTCCTCCATTGCTCATCGGAGCTACGTGACCATGATAGCGTGATTCCAATGAGCCTCCGGTGATCCTACTGGCAAATGTGGAAGACGCACAGGAGGTGCTGCAGGGACCTATCTACAAGAAGAAAAAATCATAAATGTTGATCTGTAGAAAAAAAAATTCGTAGGGACTATTTGCAAATTTTTAGGGACCAAATCGCAAGCCTCCAAGGATCGGAATGTGTGAGAACTAATTCTCAAGGATTGATTTGAGATTTTTAATTAATTTGGTTTTCGATCTTAATTTTAAATGAATTTTCATTGCAAAAGTTTGGTCTATGCACTATTAAGCTTTATTATTTGACTGATTAGCTTGATAAGTAAATGGTTGAAGAATAATTTTCTTAATCTAATTTATGTGCCTAAGTTTATATTTATGAATCAGATTTGGATCATAGAGAATTGGATTAATTACATCTAGTCCTATTTTATAAAAAAATTGAAATAGAGATATTCGCTCATTTCTTGCTCCTAGAGACAAGTTTGGGATACTCTGAAAATTTAAAAATATAAATTGTAAATATTAATTCGCTTTGATTATCTATATTACGACGCATCATTTTAAAATCCGATCGAAACATGTTAGTAGTATGGTTTTCAATAATATATTAATTTTATAAATGAAATTGATAAAGAAATAATATTTTTGTTATTATTATAAAGTAATTATCTTACATTGCAAATGCTAATTACATTGTAATAATAATTACATCATAATGCTCTGATTATATGCTAGTTAAGAAGTATATATTATTGTAGTCACTAATTATTTATAGTAGTAAGAATATCATTATTTGTCAAGTTGGATGGATAATTATGATTTAATTATATGTTAAAATAGAGTTTTCTATTTAATTATACACTAATTATATTAAAATATTTATTAACTAAAATATATTAATCCACCAACCATGTGAAGGTAAAGGATAGGATGAGAATGATGTTGAGATGAAGTGGAAGAAAATATAAGTTAAGAACGAGGGCTATTTGAACCTACACCATTAATCTCGAGTTAGCTTATCTCGTATTTTAAAGATAAAATAGTATTGAGTTTACTGTTATGGTAAATGGGGGTTAATATTTAAAAAGAAGAATAACTTCTACTGTAAATTAGGCTTCAAGAATTAATACGTGGGAGACAGTCCATTCTTACACAGTTTACTTAATTAAGTTCTAAGTCATAGAAAAAAAAGGTAAGGGTCAAATGTTTTATTGAACGTTTGATTTCCTTATGAGCGGAGAAAACGAAAAAAAAAAAAAGGGGCAATCGATCCTTGCGATTGCATCGGGCTGACCTTGGTGCTCAAAATCGGAGACGAGACGGAAATTGAGGCTTGTAGGGCGGAAAAGTAAAAAATGGAAAAGAAAAGGAGAAGGAAGTCTTGACGCTGGCGGGAGTTATGAACCCAAATATAGCTATGGGAGAGCCACGGTTAGGGATGAGTATTGGATTAAATCGGTCCAATCAAAGTTAAGTTTAGAATGTAACTTGGGTTGGATTTAAGTTGTAAATACGATTCATTTACTAAATGGATTGAATCTTGGATCGAGGTGTTTCAAATCTAACTTGACTTGTGTGACTGATTTATGGGGTCACCTAAATTAAGGCATTTCCTGTTAATCTAATTACATTAATACATATTATATATGTATAGATATTCATTCTATCTGTCAAAATATATATTATACATGCATCATACATTAAATGCTAAATAAATACATAATATACTTATTATTTTTTAATCAACAAAACTTTAACCATAGTTTTTCCTGCAAATGTAAGTTGTGCAATGCAATCTTAAAATCATGTTCTAACTAGATATGAATTATTTACTTCTTATCATAAAGAAAGTGTAGATATCCAAATTCAAATTAAATATGAACACATAAGATGTGTAATTTTATTTTTTATTATAATTTTTTCATACTTGATTACTTTTGGTTGCCTTGTCATATGATATATATGTTGAATATTTTAGCTAAACATTTGTAATGCAAGCAGTTTGATCATTTTGATTGAACGTGTATCTATAAGGACTTAAAGGTCTTTTAATATACACAAAAGGTAAATATAATAATACCATCGTATTTATATAACTGAAAAAGATAATTATTCTTTACAAGTTATTTTTTCTTACTTGTACAAAATCATATTGCTGCCTATACTTTTAAAATAATTATTTATGTGAAACTCTCACTTAAATATTATTTTATAGGTATAAGTGAAATAAATAATTAGATTATAAATAAATAGGTCAGCTCAACATAACCTGAGTCCATTATTTTTTGGGTCGAGCCAAACTTTAATCAAGAAAATTTTCAACTCATTTATTAAATAGACTTGAGTCAGATTGAATCTCATCTTTAGTCATGACCCTTAACTTTTATATATCTTTCTTAATGTATTGATTATTTTACATGTTAGCCTCATGTTATTTGTGTATTTGTTTAAGATACTTTAAAAAGAATTGAAAATAATATTCTTTGCTTCTTAGTTTAGTTAAAAATTATATATTCAATTAAACTTTGATCTTTGCAAGGAGAAAAATATGAAAAAAATAATATCCTTAATTTTATTTTTAATGATAAGTATATACAACACTCAACTATATCTAATCCAAATTTAATACTAAATACATATGTTATACGTGCCAATACTTTTCTTTCAATTTGGCAGTAAGTTAGTTTCACACAACACTTATAAGTTCTCTTATAACATTTATCTTATTTTACCATCTCGATGTACGCTGCTATCCTCTAGGTGACCTCAAAAGTATTTACGATTTTTATAATTCGATCTTTATGGAGAAAAAATAATATTTTTTGAAAAAATGACATGTTAATATCTAAAAGATCACCTTTTTTTTATGAGAAATCTAAGAAATGATTTGATTGGCTTCCTTTAGCAAAATAACTTTTTACTAATTTTAATTATTATAGGCAATTAATTCATATTCGTTGATTTTGTCAATTAAATTATATAATTCTATTTTTTTAACAAATAATCTGAATGATGATTTTAAAAATAAAAATTATTCATTTTCTCTTTATTATTTATTTTATAAAAGATATTACAACATTAGCCCCTCGCTGATGAGTCTACTAGTTTCCCGCTGCCAGGAGAGGTAACGTGAGAGGCACCAGCATGATGGTTACGATCGTGACGGCGGCAACAGGACTTGGTATTGGGCCATGTGAGTTTCTGCATGGAAGTGATGATTTCGGCCCAATGTACCAGTTTTAACTAAAATTTCGAGATTTGACTAATTGGATTTTATTTATTGTAGGAAAAGCGGCCAATTTCGACCTCATTTTATTTCTAGACATTTTTAAGGTTTCTAGCCCCTTCAAGAATCTATAAATTCTTGTAAAGGGCCTTAGAACTAGGAAAGCTTACTTGCACTTCAATTTGACATTCTCTCTAAGTCTCCACTCTCTTCTTCAACATGGAATCTTTATATCGGGATCAAGCGTGCAAAGGACAAGGGGTATCGTTGTTGAGACTGTCTCATAATAAGGGAGTTTATTTTAATGCCTTATTTTTGTCATCCCATTAGTCATGCATATTGATGTTATATTCGTTACGAATTCTATGATTTGGAATTCATTTTCTATATCTCTTCCCGTTGATTTATGGAATGCTAGTGTAGTATATTTACGGTGTATATTGTGCATAGAATGTAATTTACTTTGCTTTTTATGATTTCCTACATGTTACTTGAATCGTAAGCTTGTTGGTTAGTTAACATTGAATTTGTTATGTTTGCACTTGATGTTCATGTATGTGTGTGTTTGTAATAAATCATGTGAGATGCTAGATCTTGCGAAGATTCAGATGTGGAAATTCATGATTTCAAATGCTAAACTATAGATTGAGAGAGAAGTTTTGTTATAATCTAAGCTATTTGGGTTGTTTAGTTGTTAGCTGATTAGTTTAGGATCATTAGATTTTAGTTTGCATTTTGAATTAGGTTTTGATATATATGCCCTTGTAAACTTTGGAAAAAATATGTATATCCCCACTTATTTCATATTTATGTATATACCCTCAGAAATATCCACTTGCTTGTCTAAATGCTCTTATGAACTTTGAGGACTATAAAATGAAGTGATTTTTATATCCATATCCTTTTCTTTCACTTTTTTAGTCAAAAATGCCTCTACCTCCTTTCATCTTCCTCTCCTTACCTTCCTCCTCCACTACCACCAGCTCTTGCCTCCTCCCAGTTCCTCCTACATCCTCCTAGCTCCTCCCCCTCCTTCTGTTTCTCCATTGGTCACCACCACCTCCTCTGGCTCCTCCTCCCCTTCGACTCCTCTCTCCCTTGCTCTTCCTCCCTTCCACTCCCCTTACCTCTAGCTCCTCCCATGCCTCTTACTCCTCCACCTCCACCTCTTGCCTTTTTGCTCACCCCCTCACCTCCTCCTCCTCCAGCCCCCTCTCACCTCCTGCTTGTCCTCACTTTGGTCCCCTTTTCCCTCCCCTCTCTTCTTACTCCCTCTCCTTGCCTCTAGCTCCTCCACCTCTAGCTCCAACTCCTCCTCTACTCCTCCTTCTTATCTCCGCCTCTTGCCTTTCCCCTAGGGAGGTTTGAAAGGCTTCCCTAAACAATTTAAAGTCTCTTAAAGATTGGAATAACTTTGAGACGATTGTCCCCCTAGGCTTGGCCCATCATCTTTTCAATCCAAGGCATAACCCGACTCGAAGCCATGTCCTAGGCTCGAGCTCTCTCCAAATTTGGGGATGTATAAACCAACTCGGGTTTAGATCTTCCTAGGCTATTATAACCCCTAAGAACTCTTAGTTGCCTAAGTTCACCCACATTCCTCCCACACCACGAGGAAATCAACTAGACAAAGTCATCTCATCACCACCAAGATCATTCAACAAGAACAATAACATGCTTTTTGTTAAATTAATCTAAGAGTTCCAAATATAAGAAATATAATAATTTGAAAACACCAAATAGAAAACCCTCGTAGGAAACTCCTGTAGTAATGTGATGACAAGTACGGTGAAGATCCCCTCGTGGAGGTGGTGGCTGGTTGGAGATAACACCCCCGAGCTCTACCTCCTAGCCTCGACTCCTCTTGGCAGCTGCTCCTCCTCTAATGGTGACTTGAAGATGGAGATAGATAGAATAGGGATGTGGATGGCTGTGGGGCTATAGATGGTTGTGTCGGTTGTGAGGGAGGAGATGGCGAACTCCTGTGGTGGTCGAGTGGGATGGCTATGGTGAAGATGAGAGGAGAGGATTGATGGTTGCAGATGGGAGTCATGCGTAAGGAGAGTTGGTATGTCCAGTGAGATCAGAGAAATGGGGAGAGGAGAGGAGCGAAGGAGGGGAGGGGGCGTCGAGTGTGCATGGCTATGGGAATGGGGATTGATGGGCAGCAATGTACGATGGAGAGAGTGAGGTAGGGCCTGGGGCCGTTGGTTGGAATGGGATGGGAGTCCATGTGTGTGGAGGGCAGTGCGATGGGTGAGGAGTGAGAAGTCGTATATGGTTATTCAAGAAACATAGTCCCTCCTCCTAGCACCCTGCAAAAAAAAATCATATACACTTATTCATTTGACAGTATATGATGTATATTGCAAGCATTATCTAAATGCAATGATCAATTAACATACTAATCTAATACAAAGATGCATGCACTGTTATGGGACTGATGCAAATTAAGCATGGTTGATGTCGAGCTATGCATGCACATCAAAAGGTTTCTACCCATTTTCATGAAACAAATTCCAAGTAGGAGGCAAAGAGTCAAGTCAAAAACTTGAGCTTCTCATCATTTGCATGGAATTCAAGGGTTCATACACCAAGAATCGTTGTCATCTAGCAAGAGGTAAAGGAAATGGTCAAGCAACCAACTCCCCAAGCTCATACGTAGCTTGAATTTGCACAAAACCCCTACAAAATGCTCCAAACAAATCGGAATTCAAATCAAATTGAGTACAACCATGAAATGGACCCAAATTTATGCCTGTAAAGGTTAAATGGGAAAATTCTTCTTACGTTGCTTCCCTACCAACTAAAGAAGTGTTTGGGCAAAGCAGCTGTCTCGATCCCTGCTTTCCTTTAACATCAAGATTGTGATGCCTTATCTCTCCTATGCAGAAAGCTAACATTCTTATATATTCTCCATAGTATACCTAAGTTCTGGTCTTCTACTCTCCCATCGAGATCATGCAATTGAAATGTGATTTCACTGGTCTACAAGACATCGAGCTATTTACATAAGAGGTGTTTCCTAGCATCTTATACTCGCATGGTTCAATTCCAGCTATTCTGGCTACGACAGCCTCCATTTATGTGACTTAGGATAGCTGTCTACTACAAAATCCCATGTAATCTCATGTTTGTCCACATAAATATCGTCATGCTTTTACCTTCAATTTTGACTAACCAGGGCTATGTTCAAGTGCCAACACTTGTAGGTTTTATGACCATGGAGTTACGGTGTTTATGACACGAAATTCAAGGTAAAAAGATGGCCGTCAATGCATGTATTGACCAATAGTGGCTGAAAATTTTTGGTTCCAAAATGCTAAGTCAATCCCAAGATATTATACGTAGCATGTCCATCTCGCAATGAAGGAAATCCATAAAAGAAATTCGGTCATTCCTTTCCTTAGATTTTACTCAGTCTCTACCGAACTCCCGTGTGATCTGGAAAGTAGTGTACTGCATTACTCGTGCATCAAAATCCTGAAGAAATTCCTTCCACCAACGAGAATTTTCCTGCTTCTCTTGAGCTTTGTTTGGTGGTGAGATTTTGAGGAGATTTTTTCTATTAAAAAATTTTTGTTGGAGTTTTTTTAATTAATTTAATATAAACTTCAACATAATTAATTCTAAAGTAAAAGTAAATGAATATACTTTATAACATATTTTACAATGTATGTAAAAGATTAACAGTTTCAATCGATGTATTTTAGATTTTCACCGATATTAATGAAAAATTACTTTTTTCAAGTGAAAAATCACGTTGCAAGTAAAAAATCATTTTCTACTGATAAAAAGGTAAAATACACTGGTGTATTTTCATTTTCAACTGATGTATTTTAATTTTCAATCGATATATTTTGATTTTCAACCACTTGAAAATTATTTCCAACCTATATGTTTTAGTCTACTTAATTTACAACAGGTTGATTTTCATTTTCAACTGATTGATTCTCATTTTTAATTGATTGATTTTGATTTTCAACTAATTGATTCTTGATTATACACTACAACATGTATTTTCATACTCACGTCCTTACTTCTAATCATTCTAATCAAATCACAATAATATTTACTTACATTTTTACTGTTAATAAATATCTACTACATCCTCCATTTTCACTTTTAATATTAATAAATATTTACTTATATTTTTTACTCTCACTTATATTATTGAATAAATATCTATTAATATCACATCATTACACCGTCATTTTATCTTTCTACCTTATTCTTCTTGTATTCTACCACATAAATAAATATCCATCTTTAATTATTTTATTTTAGTCTATACTTACTATACTTTATCCTACCTCCAAAGGAACCTTGGTAACAGCCATTTACCTCGTTTGAAGTTTATTTTAGCCAAACCAAAAAGGTGTAAAGCAAAGGCTCCACATACCTGCTGGAACACGGGCTCGTGCACGCCCACAAACAATCCCATCAACACTCACATGCAGGCTTCCATGACAATCATCACCTTAGCTTTGCACAGCCGCAAAACTTTCCTTGCAAATGGTTAGGGTTTCTCCTCGAAATCAGTTCCTAGTTAATATATACGCGACATGTAGATTCTCTGGCCGATAAAGAGAAATAAAGTAATTAATAGTTGGCGGAATGGAGAAAAAAATTAAGGTTGAAATTTATGTTCGGTAGTTTTTATTTTGATCGGTGGATTTTAGAGTTAAGAGGTGAATTTTAAAATAAATGAATTTCGTCCAAGAAGTTGAATTTATTTATTCTGTTGATTTATTTTATTTTTTTTTAATTTTATCATATAAAATTCATTATTTTTCCTACAAAATACCTCAAATAAAATAAATACTTCTAATTATTTGATGTAACAACAAACACGATCAAATACTTAGGATGAATAAAAACTTCTAATTCCTACTACTCTTTTATATCCTTTTTTTATCCTTCGTAATTATTCTTCTAACCAAACAAACCCTATAAATACCCCCACCATCCGTAAGGGTTTAGAACCATAAGACCACATGTAATATTGGTCTCTCCTCCCATTTCTCTCACCAATCATCACACATAATTATGTTACCCAATGATTGAAATGATTTGCTGCCATTTGGATTGGTTAAGACGTATGGATTAGCAATCAGACATCTGTCCAAATGTCTGGATAGATAGTCAAACGTCTGAAAGTAGATGAATCGTACCTTGTTTTCTTTTTACGTGCGTGCACACACGCACACACCCCCCCTCTCCTCACCCCAAACCCTAACCCTTTTCCTACTTAAACCCCCCCCACACACCCATGCCACTCTCTCCATCACCACCAGCCACCACCTCCATCTTTTCCCTCCAGTCGGCTGCCATCTTCCTCCCAACCTCCGGCGGGGCGAGTGGAGAGGAAGAAGAGAGACGGGATGCGGAGGAGGAGGAGAGGGGAGCAAGAGCGTGGGAGGAGCTCGCAAGGGAGCCGTGGGAGCTCGTGCAGGAGGAGTCGAGGACGCGTGCGAGGAGGAGTTCGCGAAAGTGAGCTTTGCGACCTCTTGAAACTATTGGCGTAGCAACTACGAGCGGCGTGGAGGGGTTCGCGCATAGGAGAAGGCTCGCGAGAGTTCTACGTAGTGGATATTTTTCCAGTATCAGACGTCTGGAGCATATCCCAGACGTCTGGAGTAGCAAGGGGACGTCCAGAGCTGAAGTCGGACGTCTGAAAGCACGCTAGTGCCAAGGTATGTGCTTTTGCACGGTTCTCGGCCATGCAAGCCTTACTGCAAGAGTTGTGTTTCGCCTCTTTTAGCTCTGCGCGTGTGTACGTAGGGACAGAGCATTGGAAAGGCGCAAGGTGCACCATTCGAGGTGTTTTGGATGTCTGGACACGCTGACAGACGTTTGATTGCACTCCCAGACGACGGGAAGTATAGTCTGACGTCTGGAACTCCTCTCAGACGATCGCGAAAGGACTCGAACGTCCGAGGAAGCTGCAGGAAACCCAGGGTGAGTACTGATGCCTTTTAAGACGTTTGAGACTAGTCTCAAACATCTAATTTTGAACAGTGTGCGTGTTTTTGGCCTATTTAGGACCCAAACGGAATCAGATTTTCGCAAACAAACTACCATTATCTTTCGCTTGAGTTTCTCTACGAGTTAATGTCACTTGTATACGATTTTGGACTTGTTTCATGTGGTTAGTCAATTGTATAAATCTCCAGCCAGTAGAGTAGATGAGACTCGCGGAGGCGACGGGATCTACGATTCGAGCCCCCATTCCTCCTGTATTTTCCAATAGAGTGGTTTACATTAATATTATGATTTAAACAAATAAACTGCATGTTTAGAATAACTTGAATGAACCCTAGGATGAGAATGAACCCTAGGGTAAGAACAAATGAGTATGGTTTGAGCTATACTGTATACTTGAGATACATGTAAAAGTGTAGGATGAGAATGAACCCTAGAGCAGGAACAAATGAGTATGCTTGAGCTACACTGTTTACTTGAGATATATGCAAAACCATAAATGTTAGCAATTGTATTGGTTATTGATATGATGCCTTCTCTGTTAGTAAATCATGAGCTGCATGTTATAAGAATGAAACCGGTAATGTGAATAGAGAGATCGGAATGTTGGAAAATAAAATGAAAGAAATACCAGCATGAACCCTAGGGGAATTAGGAGAAGAACTCTTATAGATGGGAAGTGAGCTGGCCATTGTGTATGCGGTACCAAGGAGAGCAACTGTCCCTTTAGTGTAGAAGGGAGCTAGCCACCTGTTGGGTTGAGCCCCAAGGTTAGGCCTAGTCATTCTACACTAACTTTGTTTGGCCCTCGTGTACGTGGTACCGAGGTGAGCTACTTAGTGTAGGGAGGGAGCTAGCCACCCCATGGGGGCTTGGGGTTAGGACTAGCCACCCTACACCAAGTCTTGTTAGGCCCACTGGGCAAACCGGGATAGTCGGACGAGGGTATGCGGACTATGGAGGGGCGAGACCCCTGATTTGTTCTGAGGGGCGAGACCTCTGTTCTAAGAGAACAAGGTCCTATACTATTCCGTGTTGTACCTTTAGGCGTACACACTAGCAGGAACGACTGACCGCGTGCCAGTGTAGGATAGCTACCCACGCACTCATCACGCGTGCCGTAGTTACCGCTACGTTGCGACCGTGACCTCGGGGTGGTTGACTGGGTGTAGAATTACCACGCAGGACTCTCTCAAACAAGAGAGCACCACATGCACCTCCTACATCATGGAAAAGACTACAATCAAGATCGTTCCAGTGAGGAATAGGCCAGATCAAGAAATGATTAGATGAATAAAGGAGCAACAAATTAAAACTACTTGGTTGAGCTAAATGAAAATGGATAGTTACTTAATTTCATTAATTAATTGCTTGTCTTTATTACATGTAAATGGCTGAATTATCACTCTACTCAGCGTTCGCTGACTCCGAAAATTTTATAACCTTGTTCAGGTTAGGGAGTTGAATAGCAAGCACCATCGGCTGCAGAGGGAGCTGGGCCTAGTCGAGCCCAGCCTTAGCTGCATTTTCTTACTGTTTCCTTAGCTTCTGTTGTAGTAGTGAGTATTTTTGTTCTATGTAATACTGTTTCAGTTACTTTTCCGCTATACTTTCTTCTATCATAGTTGTTATGGCCTGTAATATTGATAGACTATTGCTCTATTTCTTTTACTATCTCTTGATTACTTTCTGCTTAGTTACATTACATGTGTGGTTGTGAATTGTTTCCTGCTTTTGGTTATTTTTCGTTGGACGACTAGGTTTTAGGATTAGTCGAGGCGGGCCGATCTCGAGTCCTATAGGGATCTGGGATCGATTCGTAACAATGGTGAAGTTCTTATCAACCCTTTCAGAGCCACAAATATAATCACAACCAACACCACCACCACCATCAGCCACAACAATGATGATGATACCATATATGCTCTATAGTTGGGCGAGGTTAGGTCCCAAGGAAGGCCTCTTGTAGGTTTTCTTGGACCTATCGTTCGAAGTGGTCATGGAGAAGAGGCTTCCTACGATGGCCAAGGTGGAGGAGGCCAGGTGTGCTTGCTGTGGCATGATGGAGGTGTGCACCCCTGGGTATATTGGTTATATATGAGATCGCTTCTACGACAATTGGGTGTGTGGGTTGTGCGTGGAGGCGGTGAAGGAGGAGGAGAAGACTGGGACGAAGATGAAGGATTCCCTTAGGGCGCACATGAATGTTTTTGTGCGGTTCAATAGGGTTGGGAGGAAGTAGCCGGTGTTCGAGCAGGCAGAGGCGATGAGGGAGATATTGAAGAAGTGCTTGAGGCGAGTGAAGTCGAGCAGCCTGAGGGAGAAGGCGGCGAGACGTAGGTGATGAAGAGATATCTTACAAGAAGCTCGAGTTGCATCCTAGCAATCTCCAAGGGGATGATGGGAGTGGTGTGGAATATCGATTCATAGTTTGGTTTTTCAATGTTGCATGCTCTTTCAAGTTAGGTTTGGTCGATCTGTGTTACCAAGACCACTCCTTGTAAGTTTCCCTCATGCGTACTTTTTGTGGGTATGGTTCTGTTGTCTTAGGCTGCATTTGGTTGGGGGATTAGCTAGTCTTAGCATAGAATTGGGGTGGGAAAAGTTGTGTAACATGTCTACTTCGAGTGATGGGATAAGTGGTGTGAAAGAAATGATTGGTATACTATTGTGATACTAGTAGATAATATTTTAATATCATGATGCAAGTGTGAGATCATATTCATTAGAGTAGGTATATTTTAGTATATATTGATATTAATGTTATATAGTGGTATGGTTTGAAAGTGAAATATTTAATAAATATTGATGTCAATTGATATAGTGAAATCTAAGAGTTGCATTTGTTTAATTTTAAAATTTATCTCTCGGGTATATACCCCTCTAACTTTGAGATATTCCTTAAATTATCTCTCAACGAAATAAAGCCTTACTAGTTTCCTTTTTAGGAAACACTTCTTTGATCAATAATGGTTTCCTATGTATTTGCATCGTTAAGATGCCTTGGTATTGTATTGGTTGTACTGATAACTTTGTAGTTAAGAGCGATCATTGTGCTCTTCACCTTTTCGTTCCTTGTTTTTTTTTTTTGTTTTTCTTTTTCTGCAATAATGGATTCCGGATTAGAATCTTTCTCCAAGAAAGAGGTTCGTAATAAGGATATATTTCTTTTTGTTTTAGAGTTAATTAAGAATAGAAAAATGTTCAACAAAATTGGCACTCTCGCTAACTCTAGGATCTGTAAGGGGGAAAACTCATTGTGTTTGCGACCGAGGAAACAGTACTATGTTGTTTTGGAAAATAACCAAGAAGACGTTATGTTGCATTCCTGTGGTATTGGATGTGTAATTTAGACAAGGCTGAAATTATAAATCTCCAGAAGGGCATTCACCACTGCTTATCAAGATTCTACTAAGGAGATTCAGTCACAATGATTCAAACGTTGGAAATCCAAAATTCTGCCTCACATGGAAGTCAATCGCGACCGGTCTCCATGGGGATAGGTTTGTTTTTACCCAAAAAGAAGAGCAATGGTTAAGCAAGTTCTTTTTCAAGTTCTTTTCCAAGCTTTCAATCTTGACCCTTAAATCAATAGCATATGCGCTATTCCGGACAGCCAGGACATGTGCTGTTTGGGATAGCTCTCTCTTTTGATAAAAGGTGGGGCTTGGAAAGAGACTTGGAAAGGAGTCTGTGCAAAGCCTTTCTCAAGAAGAAAAGCACATGCAGATTATAGACCTACATGACCGTGTGTGTCCCAGGTGCAAATAATAGCTCTGAACAACTAAAGGCCCCGAATTATGATACTTGGTGTGTAGATAAATGCATGCTTGTCATGGGGTAAAATATTCTCCCACGAGAATCACATTTATCCTAGAGGAATCTTGCTCCACAATAACGATAAGGCTTTGTTATCTACCACCAATTCTTTTAGAACGGTAAATTCTAGATTTCTTTTTCAAAAATTGGTAGATACAAATAAAGATTTGAGTAAACTACTTCTACTAGGGGTCCTGAGCAAAACAAAATAAATCAAAACAAAGCTACAAAACAAAATAAATCAAAACAAAACAAAACAAAGCTGAAAATCCAACTCACTTTGGCAGAAGTCTTTGTTGCATATCTATCATATGCAATAAGCCTCTAAACACTATGTTGTCCTAGTGGAGGAGTTGTACTCTCCTAAAAGGCTTGCGGCCAATATACCCATAAAGTTGAAAACTAAAATTCAATAAACATGTCAAAGAGCCTGATTTAAGGTTTTATTAAATGAATAGAATAATCACAAAATAAAATCACAAAAAATATAACAAAATCTCAAGATGAAAACTCAATAGCTCTTGAGTACCAACCAAAATAATTTTCTATGACTCCAGAATTAACGCATGATTTGAATAGAGATTGAAGGCCTAAGAATCTGTGCATGCAATTGATGATTTAGTGGGTGGGCAACTCTATCTAGAAACTCAAGATTTCTCTAGTGTTACGACTTGAGCCCCTATCTTGGTACACGCTCGAGTCGATTTCCTAAACTTCTAAGATGTGAATGTTCAACATATAAATATAAAACAATGTTCACATGTAAAGCATATCATATAACAATAAAAAAAGTAATAAACTAAACTAAACAATATTGAAGAATTCAATCATAGCCATCTCCACCACGAGTACACAATTAAAGAAAGAAAAACTAAGGTACTACTGAAAAACAGAACTGAGGTTCTATTAAACAAAATCAAAGTGGGAATGATATAACTACGTACCATGACTGTAGCACTGCACTCAAACTGACACTGTCAGCTCTCACAGCAATGAAATCCGATTGTCGCTCACCAAGGCCTGAGTATAGAGTTCAAAAGATGTAACAACGCGATTCCCGAGTCCCTACGAGACACGAGAATCGGATCGACTCGACTAATCCCAAGACCCAGTCGTCCAACGAGGAAGTAACCAAAAGAGCAGTAAAATAAACCACATTCAGCATGAATATAACTAACAGTAAGAAAGTACAGCAGTAAGGAAAGAAACTACTACAGTAGATACCACCACAACAGTATAACAACATTTATCATATAACATGAACTGCAGGTAAAGAAAGTACAGTGGAAACAAGAACTACTCACTATAACAGAAACAAAAGAGGTACAAAAGGCAGTGGTAACTCTACTGGACCCTACTCGGCCCAGCGTCCTCTGCAGCCGCTGACCCTGGCTGCTCAACACCTGGTCCTGAAAGGTAACGAGTGTAACACGTCAGCAAAACGCTGAGTAGAGTGGCAAACTAAACTAAGACAACAGTAGAGTGTACAGTAGCTGTTATGTTCTATTACTTTCTTTATTCACATCTTTAAATTTTCTCACTAATTCATTTA
The DNA here is from genome assembly GCA_037157565.1 of Thalassia testudinum. Taxonomy (NCBI): domain Eukaryota; kingdom Viridiplantae; phylum Streptophyta; class Magnoliopsida; order Alismatales; family Hydrocharitaceae; genus Thalassia; species Thalassia testudinum. The sequence goes on from JAZHRO010000077.1 coordinate 84,411,479, forward strand.
TTTCTCAGATCCTTTACTTGATCTCGAATGTTCCTCGTGGGAACGATCTTGATTGCAGTCTTTTCCAAAAGGTAGAAGTAGCACGTGGTGCTCTCCTGGCCGGGAGAGTCCCCCGTGATGATCCTACCCCCAGTCAACCACCCCAAGGTCACTGAACAGACGTAACGGTGACTACGGCACGCACGATAAACGCACAGGTAGCTAACCCGTACTGGCACGCGGTCAGTCGTTTCCGTTAACGGGTGTGCCCAAAGCACAGCACAGAACCAGTCCAGGGCAGAGCCCTCTCAGAACCAGGGGTCCAACCCCTCCACAGTAACCAAACCGGGGCCTTGCCCCTCCATAGTCCGCGCACCCTCGCCTGACTACCCTGGTTTGCCCCAGTGGGCCTAACAAGTCGGTGAAGGAGGCTAGCAGAACCCCGGGGCCCGTGGGGTAGCTAGTGCTCTCCTAACACTAGTAGCTCTCCTCGGTACTACGTACACGAGGGCCAACAAGTCGGTACAGAGTGGCCAGTCCTAACCCCCGGGTCCCTGGGGCGGCTAGCTCAGCTCTGCACTAAACAGGGGGACAGTCGCTCTCCTTGGTACTCCGTACTCAAGGGCCAGCTCACTTCCCCAATTCTATTCCATTCGCTTTCCAGGAGTTCTACTCCTACTTCCCCGTAGGGTTCCAGAACATCTTATGTCTTACTTTCCAATTTCACGTTCTTACAAACCATGATCTCAATCATGTTTCTTTATTCATAACAGGCAGCTGTTAATTCAATTTACAGGCAGCTTTATATTCCTTCCCATTTTTCCAAGACTGCAGTATTATACATTCCACTAGTTTCTTCCATCCTAGGATTCATGCCATATCCTAGGATCTATCATACAATCTAGTTTTCCAGCCCTAGGATTCATGCAACACCTAGGAGCTATCATTTAATATATTCTCATTCCTAGGATTCATGCAATGTCCTAGGTTCTAGTTATGGTTCCATACTTTAACAGATTTATTAATAACTTAAAGCCACTCTACCAGGTACAACGGGAGTAATGGGGGCGTGATCGGGAATCCCGCGTGCCTCCGCGACTCCCAAGACTGCAACTGAACGAGTTCCTATCACAAGGATCAAACACAAGGAGTGTCTCAAAACAGTGTATAGCTACTGTAGACGGGTAGAGGAATTAATTCTGAAAGGAACGCAACTCGAATCGCGGAAAACGGAACCCGAACGGGCCCTAAATGGGTCGAAAACGACGACACTGTGCAAAATCAGACGTCTGGAACTTCTTCCAGACGTCTTAAACAGTGGATCAGAGAATTACCTGTTCAGCGTGGTTTCCCAGACGTCCAGAAGTCTGCGGGGACGTCTGGCCTAGCTCCCAGACGTCCGATGGTCACCCCGGACGTCTGGAGGTCACTCCCGCCGTCTGGTACAACTTCCAGACGTCCGATTCGCAAAGGATGGCGAATCAGCGAACCTGCGCACAGCCAACTCCCTCCCTCAGTACGGTCAGTCGACAAGAAGGAAGAAGAAGGCGGAAAACTCACCTTTCAGACGTCTGTATGAGCTTCTAGACGTCTCTCTCACCGTCTGACTATCAACCCAGACGTCTGATTCTGGAAATTTTTCCAGAATCAGGCCCCTACTCGGCCTCCGCTCGCGACGCCGCCCGCGTCGCACCTCGCGCGTCGGCCGCTCAGACCGCAGCAGGTCCCTCTCCGTGTCGCTCTGTGCTCCCTGCGCCCTCCGCCGGCCGGCCAAGCCGCTCCGGCGAGCTCGCCCTCACGGCAGAGCTCCGCCCTCGCACGCCGCACTCCTCCGCGCTCACTGCAACCGCCGCTGCCGCCCTCGCGCTCGCTCGCTCTCGCGCACAGGAAGGAGAAGAAGGAGGAGATGGTGGAGACGGGAGGGGAGGCGTGCCTTTTAAGGTCGCGCAAGGAGGAGAGAGGAGCGTGGCAGGTCGCCTGCAGCCGCAGAGAGAGAGAGGGAAAAAGAGAGAGAGAGAGAGGAATCGCGGGTCTGCGCGCACAAGCGCGCAGACGAATCCTTCGTGCGAAAATAACTGTTTTCCAGACGTCTGGAAACGATCCCAGACGTCTGGTCAGACGTCTGGATGTGATCCCAGAAGTCTGGTCCGACGTCTGGGCCACCTCCCAGACGTCTTAAAAGACGTCTGGGGCACGCGTTCGTTACAAAAGACGTCAACAAAAGTTAAGTAAAACAGTGAAAACAATAGAAAAAAAGAGAAAACTAGTGCAATTGTGAGAAACAAGGAAAGTAGGTACTATTATCAATTATTCTGATTTCTTAGTTATTAATTATGTTTATTCATGCCTTCCCATCTTTCGTTCGTTAACCTGTCTAAATCAATTCCCTCGGAATGCACAAGGAGATCTCATTGTGGTATTCTAAATAGTAGAGTTGATATACTACACTGTCTTGGTTGAAAATGTGCCCTGCACTAGCTCTACCACCTAATTAACCCCCCTAGGGTCCCAGCCTAGGTGAACTGGTGACTGGAACAAGTTCCTAGAACAAGTGAGATCTCAAACCCAATCTCACAATTAGGAGAAAGTCCAGAAAGATCATCAGGGAACATATCAAAGTCCTCTTTCACCATAAGGACACAGTGTAGCTTCGATTTCATCTCTGGTGTCGCAATCATGAATGCTAGGTATCCGATGCAACCTGTAGCATAGGAGTGCTCCAAAAGAATCCATCCAAAGCTCTTCCTACGAACGCAAACTATGATACCACAAGGAGAAGATTCTATGTTTCTCGAAGCAGTCCAAGAGCACGTGGTACGTGAATAGCCAGGCCATGCCTAGAATCACATTGAATACTTCCATTTCAATCACTATTGTATCAGCAAGAAGCTCATATCCACTTATCGGGACTACACAATCCTGATGGGCCACACAAGCTACCCTTCTCACAATAATAATTTGCAAGCGTAGAACATGTAGGAAGCTAGTTCGCACCTAGAATGGTGTTGAACTTCGATTCTTAATAGTCTTCATACTTACTAGCTGCTCACATTCGTCCAAACTACACCATCCTCAGAAGTCATTGTCACAATGAAGATTTACCTTCCCCTTCGACAAGGAGATTCGAATATCTCAAAATAATGTCCAAGTGCTAACCAAATTATTCATTTAGCGACTTTTAAGATGATGGATAATTCATGCAAGTATTGATTAGTATCATCCCAGGTAGTAAGCTAGAATTAAAACAACAGTAAGATTATCAAAATAGTTTGTAGATACTTGAAAGTTCTTACAAGATTTGACTTACCAAAGGATGCTAATTGATTAACATTTCCTTGAGGCCTTTCAATTCTTTAATCACCAATATCGTCCTCATGGGAAGCATCCACCACCTTAATACTCTCGTCATGTGAATAGTGCCAAGGAAAAACAAGGTCAAGGGGGTAAGGATATATTAAACACATCAATATTCTATCTTGGCTATCCGCATCACCCTCAGTTAATTTAATATTATGTCGACCAAGGAAGTATGAGTAGATTGATGGCCAACTCCATCACTTAGATCTTATCTTGATCAGTTCATTCATAGTTTGAGGGAAATATGTGCTTTTAACCTTAGAACTCAAAATTTCCCAAATATGCTATACTTGAGGGCAATGTTCAGGAAGTTGGCCGAGTAGGTTGACTACGCAGCTACATACTTGTTAGCGCTACCCTCTCCACACCAAGTATCCTCATGCAATCCACTAAGTCGGCAAGGCCAACACTTGGGTCGAATACCTAAGTAGTCAGCTGATTTTGTGATAAAATATTTTTTAAAAAAAGATATTTTAGGTTTGATTTTGTTGTAGGACTTATTATTATGATTTTAGGTCTCATTTTAGTTATAGTTGATGTTTATTATTTATGTGTTATTTGTTAGAATATAAATTTTAATAAGTTGATTAATTATTTTATATTTTTTAAAATAAAAAATACAAAATCGCACACTCGTCCGCATTCTCATTCGCATACCGTATACTCTCTATGTAGTGACCCAATCGACCACATATCGCATACTGAGTTCCTAAACCTTTCTTGAGGACCAAGGGCCCCATAGTTCATCTTACCTTAGGGAAGGATAGCAGGAAGACTTAATATGAAGATGGAAACTAGGAGAATGGAAATTTGCACAATGATCACCTCAAAACCCGCAACATGAATGGGTTAGTCTTATCTTAGAAGGAGTTGATAGAACTCTTACATAGACAACCAAGTGAGAACGATGAGAGACTACTCATTACCACACTAAAGGTCATAACTTACATAGGCAGGTTTCAGAGTGGGTAGGAAGAGAATCGCACCAAACTCATCATGTTTGAGATAATGATACTCTAATAAGCACTTATTAGGATTTTCCAAACTCCCTTAAAATAGAGTGTGACCTTCTCAAATTAGAGACATAACAAGAAGTACAGAATGATTCAAGAGCTCTAAATCATGACTTAATCGGTGGCTATGATCAGTGATGTATGACTAATATGCTAAGCCTATTTGATCTATTCTACATTTATACAGGACAACCTTGCTTTGGTATGTACCATATGTTACAACCCGAGCCCCCACCTTAGTAGAGGCTCGAGTTGATTTTCTAAACTCCCAAGATTTGATTGTCCAACATAAAAACATAAAATAACATTCAAATGTATAGCATATCACATCACAATAAAAGAAACAATAACTAAAACTAAATAATGCTAAAGAAATCAATGATAGTCATCTTCATCACAAGTACACAACTAAAGAAAGCAAAATTGAAAGTACTACTGAATAACAAAATTGAAGTCATACTAAAGAAAGCCCGAATGAGAATATTTCAACTACCATGACTATGGCATTGCACTCAAACTAGCATTGTCAGCTCCTACAGCTGCGAAATTCGGTTGTATCTTGCCAAGACCTGAGTACAGAGTCCATGAAATGTCAACAAAAGCTAAGTAGAGTAGTAGAAATAGAAGAAAAAGAGAATAGGAACTAGAGCAGCTACAAAAAGCAAGGAAAGTGTATGGGTATTGTTATCAATTATTTTGATTTCCCAAGTATTAAATTCGTTTACCTATGCATTCACATGTTTTAGTCCCTAACCTGTCCAAATCAATTCCTTTGAAAGGCTCAAGAAGATCTCATTGCGATATCCTAAATAGTAGAGTTGGTACGTTGTACTCTCTTGGCTGAGAGGATGGCCTACACTTGCTCTACCACTTAGTTAACCGCCTTGAGCTCTCAGCCTAGGTGAAGTGGTGACTATGACCCTGCGATACACATGTGAGGAGCTACCGGTGCGTACTCGAATAGGCTTTGTTAAAATGGTGATATTAATGTCGAAGTGAGTATAGTGAGTTAACCTAAATCAAGTCTACACCAATTTCACAAAATTTTTTTTAACCTGGCCTACTTGATTTTAGCTTGATCACTTTTAGGCCTAGGATCGATCTCAGGGAGGCGGGGATTAGGAGAATTGCGAAGTTTCTATGCCTTTCCTAAAATGTATCTCTTTCTTGCGTTTATTATGCTTTTGGCTTTCTTGATTTTTAGGTTTTTTTCTGATAATCTTGTTCTTAAGGCACACCCTCAAATAGGTCCTTGACTATATGCCAAAATACGAGTTCTGTCTTGCCACACGCGAGACCGTGTGCCTGCAAATCAAGACTTATCTTTTCTATTTTATACTTTTTTTAGTCTTTTTAGTAGCAGGAAGAAAAGAAAAATTGAAATAGAATGCAATGAAAAGAAATACTTAACTTAGTATATCTCTATATATGTATATATAATAAATATAGAATATGTATAGTTATATAGATGTTATATAGATAGAGGTGAACATGGAAATGTGAATGGGATGTAGCACGGTGTCAAGTTGGTCCACGTCTAGTAAGACGCAACCAACTGTTGGTGCTAGAGCACCACGATCATTTGTTTTGATGATAACAAAACACGTGTCATTTAATATTTGCGCTTTGAGTCCTAGATTTCAAGTCAATCGCAAATGGATACGTGATTAGACGGAGTTCGAGCTCGCATCCAGGACGGATTGGACGAGCTTGATGGAGAACAGAAGAGATTCGCGAGGAGCGATATATTAAAGATGGAAGGAAATGAAGAATAGGATAGATTTCCTTCTATTGTACTTGTATTTTTCGTTTCTTTTGTTGCTCTTTATTTCCTTAGATAATTCATGTTAAAGAGCCTCAAAGTACCCTAACAGTAGTCCTAGGAACACCTGCACAACCCTAGGATACTTAGGTTTTCTGTAGAACACTTAGAAAATCAATATAGGATTCAAACAGAGTTTCCAGACGTCTAATTCCCAAATCAGACGTCTGATAAAGTATTATAAGACGTCTGACTGTTGTTTCAGACGTCTGATAACTATTAGGCTGGACATAGTTATTTCTGTCTGATGAAATCAGACGTCCAGACCTTAGACCAAACGTATTAGGAGACGTCTGATGGATTTGCCAGACGTCCAATTAGTGGACCGTTGGCTGCCTAGCATACACTCAAGAATATGACCGTTAGAGCCTTATCAGACGTCCATAAGACTGTCCAGACGTCTGATAAATGACCGTTTTGCCTCGGCTAACCCAAAATCTCTTCTCAGAGATTTTCTAGCCGTTGCAACGTTTGGAAAATCCATTCCCACAGTAAAAGTAGGTTTCCAGACGTCCAGACATAGTGCCAGATGTCCTATATGTCATCTGATGGACTTGCACTAGAACCCTGTTTAGATCTGATCCAAGTCAGGAAGAGACCCGCCCAAAATGAGACGTCTGACCTTGAAATCAGACATCTTAAAGTGAACTTCCAGACGTCTGATGCTAGAATTAGACGTCTGATAAGCCTGTCAGAGCAATGATTGTTCCTGATTTCGGGCTGATTCTCTTGGGCTTTGTTCCCAACGGCTATAGAACCTTTCCTAAGTCTTCCAAAGCCTTCCTAAGGCCTCTATAAATAGAGGGGAACCTTTGCAACACTAACACACACCAAGACACACTAAGAAACACCTAGAGACACCAAGATACACAAGAAACAATTTGTATTACACTTTCCACTCTCTTGTGTCCTAGCTAGCTCTTGCTCTCCAAGCTCAAGCTCCATTCTCTTGAGAGCATCAAGCTGTTGTGCACCCGCTCTCCCGCCGTTGTTCATGAGAGCGAAGTTGCGCCGTCGCGTGGCTCACGCACCGCGTCATCAACTCGACGCACTCCTTGCAAAGGGGAGTTTCCTAATTCCTATAGAAGCTAGGTTTATAATTACTTTGTTGGCTCTATAGGATTACTTGTTTATTTTATCTTTGTTATTTGGTTGGGTATTCGCTTTGCGAATTCTCGTCTCCTTCGCGAGACAAAATCCTTCTCGTGGAGAGAAGGGGTTGAGGTACGCTACCCTCGTTTAAGTAGCTTGGTTGTATTGAGGTTGAATCACCCTCGTTTAAAGTGATTTGGTTTAGTGGATTTTGATCAACTTGGTTGATCGGAAAATCCTAACTCGAGAGGGTTAGGTGGTGGTTTTCACTCGGTTTGGGTTTTCACCTAAAAATACTTCTGTACTTGTGTGATTGACTTTTTATGAGATTGTTTATTTTATTTCCGCAATTATTACGTCACCCCCTCCTGGTAGGGTCGGAAACCTTCACCAACAAGACTAAGTGCCATGTGGAGTGTGGAGTGGATGTGTGTGAGTGAGGGTGGAGGCGCTTGCTTTGCGTGGATATCGGGGAATATCAGCAACTGGTGCAAATATTCTCGTGATATGATGCGCGGTGGAGGGGTGAGTGCACGGAAATATGGGTGGTGTTTGTGAGGTGAATACGTGTATAGAGGAATGTAGGTAAGTGGATGTATATATAAGTATATATATGTATATATATATCTATAACTATATATGTATATATAGATGTATATGTATATGTATATGTATATATATATAACTATATATATATATATATTTAGGTATATGTAAATATACGCAAGGGTGAGAGTATGTGAGTGGATATATATATATATATATATATATATATATATATATATATATATATATATATATATATATATATATATATATACATACATATATATATATATATATATATATATATATATATATATATATATATATATATATATATATATATATACACATACATACATACATATATATATATATATATATATATATATATATATCTGTGTGTGTGTATCAGTGTCTATGTGTGTGCGCTAGAGGAGGAGGCAGCAATTTAAGTCGTCTGCCGCGCGGGGCCAACATTTAGAGGCGCAGAGGTGCGTGGGCTCAGGAGTTGAGGCGTACATGTGCACGCGGGCGAGTAAGGCACAGCGCAGCACTGCGCGGGCATGTGAGGTGCAGTGTGCTGCGGAGTGCAGCGCACAGTGTTGCGGGATAGGAGAGAGAGCACAGCGCCATCGGTTAAGTGAGAAACTTGCCGGTGGCTATAGTGTCTTGTAGACCAAGCGCTATAGTGTGCTACAGTGCGCGCACGGTTTGGCGACCGGCTAGAGAGGGTTTTGTGTACGCCCGGTGCTATGGAGCGCCTACACGCATAGGAAGAGGTCGTGCGCGGTCTGCTCGGGCATGCAGTGACCGGCTGGAGGTGCAGGCGGTGCGTGGGCGAGCTGGAGCTTGAGAGCTTGAGAGCTTGGAGTTCTGTATTAATGGTGGAAGAGATGAAATAAAAAGAAACGAAACGAGAAGCCACCATGCCCACCTGCTCACAAAAGAGCTAGGTGGTGGTGGAACTCACGATGGTGGTCTGAGACCACTGTGAGCTTTCTCCTGCACACGGTGTGCCTCTTCTCAACTTGTGAGAAGAGGAACTATGTATGGAGAGGGAGAGGGAAGGAGGTTGTCCAACTATTGACTGAGGGTGGTGGCTGGTCTAAAGGTGGATGTAGCCCCGCAGCAAGGGGGAGTGCAAGGTGTTTTAAAGAGGGAGGGCACGCCTCACACCATGCTGCTAGCAGGAGGAGTGGCGAGGAAAGGTGCGCGCACCATGCCCTGCAGCCATACAAAAAAAAAGGAAAATAAAAATAAAAATGAAAAAATGGTGAAATTGCAATGCCACACTTAAGGAAAATGTCAATAATAGAAGTGGATTGGATGGCCAATTATTCTCACTCTCTTCCCCTCTTTATGCATGCAAGTGTATATTTACAAATGCAAGTAGGGCTATATAAGATGCAATGACAATGCTAGGAAATAACACATGATGGCATATCTACTGGTGTATTTTTGCTGTGCAATCAGCTACCCAGCACTAGCACACGGCTAGTCATCTCCACTATAAGATACAAAAGTAAACAACACACCAACTCCTCACAATAATAAACGTACCCACTATACCTAGCCACTCAGTTGGCTAAACAGCCTTATCGAAAGTCACATTGAGGCTAGCTCACTCCCTGAGCCAGTCTCCACCTCTAAACAAGTATAACCGGTAAAGCCGATGATACCATGTATAGCTGGCAATGTTGTTGATACCATGCATGAGACTAACTTCTAATTGTTACCATTCTCACAAAGTTTCATATTTTCTAATAGCCCGACATTCATTATTTCAATCTTAATCCATTTTCTAAACCATTCATGGTATTGATGTAATCTCAACTAGTTCATTAGTTTTGGAATATCATTTAGTTAATGAGCTCATGCATTTTGTACATACATCATCATCATTAGAGATAATTCGATCACACTAGTATAGGACAATTATCAAAGTTCCATCAATTAGCCACACGATTACATTAAACTAATAATCATTTGATTTCATGAGTTATCCTTAATCATTAAACACAAATTCACAAGATAAGACATCATTACTGCCATTAACTTAATTTCGTGTGTCCATAGTGAGAAAGGTAGAAAAACCACTACCCAAAACTGTGGAACTCAGCAAGAGGCATTGGGTAACATATATCGAATATGGCGAATACTTTATGAAACACCAATGAAAGCCATACAAGGAAGGGTAAAGATACTCTACCTAAGGCCACTGAGGAGTTACAATGACTCTAAGAAATAGGTCAGAGGCTCCTTTGACTCTGTGCTTGCTCTGAGCATCTAACTCTATGCAAGGCAGGAGAGGACAAGATTAAAATGTGATTATTAGAGTACCTGGGGGTAAAAACATAATTTATCACCTCTTATGTTTACTTGGAACTCATCAGATCAAAGTTCATCTCAAGACGATTCCAATGGTGTGTTGCTTGTCAAAATCGGAACCCTATAAACCCCTGAACTGGAATAACAAGTTATTGATCAATAATCCAATAAGAGACTATTTTGATTTATCACATTAGAAATGTCTTCAAAATATGTTTTAAAGTGCATAGGAGTATAGTTCATTAGTACCTTATTTTCTCAATTCTGAGGTTGTGAACACTCTGACCCATTCGAAATATGTGAAGGTATGCAAATCGGGGTTAAACCTGGCCAATTCAACCAAATTGGCATTGAACCTCTTCATCCCACCTGCTTGAACACGTGGCGTCCTCAGATTGGTCGCCACACTGCATGAAAATCATCGTAGGGATACATCCCCATTTCTCACGCTTGATGATGTAGTGTTTCGTAAACACATTATCATAATGCCATGCTTCATTATATTTCTCTATGGCCTGAATTCTCAGGAGGTCTGGAGCACAACACATAGCTCATGTTATCTGATCTCAGTCTAATCGCAACCATTGCAAACCATTCATCATGAATGGATTTTGTCCACTTATTAGGGTTGATGGGAATTTTGAAAACCATCATCTAGAAACAACACAAAGATGGTTAAGTTTTGAAAAGCACTTTGTTTTGGAAATTTTAAAACAAAGGTCTCCCACTATGTCCAATTTGAGTATTGTTCTCTCTCTAGATCTTAAATTAAGAGGCATGTTAATCCTAATGCCACAAGTGGGAATGAACTCTCCTTTCCATTGAGACAGTGTAACTGCGAGGGTCTATATACACAATCTCAACAAAAGATAGGGAAACTCTTTCCTCATCGCAAGTCCAACCTGTGTGTTCCTTTTGTTTGGACTTTTGGCGTACATTACACCATGCACATCAAATCCTTGCTGAGCGTGCATGCAATTACATACGTGAACTCCTGAATACACCTAACCGAGGGTCTAGGAACTACACCTAAAAGGACTCACATACAACCCATCCCTTTAGAAAACAAGGTGACTCGCTACACGTGCATGCCATATGCCAATGCCCTCCTGTTGGGACTAAAATCACGTGAAATCGATCCTAAAAAAAATAATAACGAAACTCAAAGGAGTCCTGGTCGAACTCTAGGAGGCGTGATTAAGTGAGATTTGAAATCAACACTTAACTTACTTCTAATCTAAATCTAATTCCTAGGAAGATAACTAATCTACTAGGTGTGGTGGATCTCGTGCATGACAAATTCTCTGTTTGCAATCTCGAAGCGTAAAATCATAGTATAATGTAGATAGATATAGCAAGTCTAGGTGTAGCATTCGTCACGAAATTCAGTAAGTACGTAAACACTATCGAGAGAGTTCTAGTGGATCATAGCATCATTAATCTATGCAGAAGCAGCCATGTATTTTTTTTTATTTTTCTATTTTTGATTTTTTTGTGATTTTTGAGTTTTGGAAAATGGAAAGATAACCATGCTAACTAATCAAATTGAAACCGGATGGTTGTGATTTGGAAAGCGATTTGGTGGGTTCGTTGGTGCATAAGATGCACCAAGTGCGGAGAGGGATTGGGCATGAATCGTGTGGTTCTAGTAATTATAGGAGTGATTATGAAGACCAACACGATCATGATTTTGAAATCAAAGCACACCCTATTGTAAAAGAGGCACGAAAAAATATTGGAATGAATCGCAAATGCCATAATATAAATCAAAGCAACTTTATAACAACTAGAACAAGATAACCAATTAGAAGAGAACTAGAACTACTACTAGAACTATGTAGAAAACTAAGAGAAGAATTAATCAACTAGGGAACTAGAAGGAGGGAACTAAGGGAGCTTCCAAGGGGAAGTCCTTGGTGACCTTGGAGAGGCCAGGGGAGAAGGTGGAGGTTGGCCACCAATGGAGGAGGTGGATAGCTATGGAGGGTGGTAGGAAGGGCTATGGGGTGGTGATCTAAGGAGGAAGGAAGGAGGGCTAAGGGGAACTAAGGGGGGTTAATGGCTGACCATGGGGTTCTTTTAAAGAGGAGGGAGGAGGCTATGTTGGCCGGCCACCTATTGGATAAAACAACCCAAGTGGTGGCTTCCAAAAGATCTTATGCTTTGATCTTTCATAAGGAAAGATCATTGGATAAGATCTTCCTTAATGTAGGTCAGCTAGGAAGGGGTATAACCTCTTCAAGTTGGCACCAAATGATGAAGGTTCTAGAAGGGTAGGCTTAGGTCTACGTACATTATAGTGGTAGGTCCCTGATTAGGCTAGGCTGACCCTATGTCTAGTGGGTTGGGTCCAACTAAATTGATCCTAGTGTAATTGTGTGTGTGGGTGTACTTGGGTTACAGAAATCCTAAATAGGTTAAGCGGATCCTAATTAGGTTCTAGGTTAACCTAATTAGATTGTGGATAAGTTCAAATGGATTTCAATTGAGTCCAATTGAACATGTGTGGGTTGATTTAGACTCAATCAAGTTCTAGGTGCACTTTATTGACATTAGGTGCAGCAAATCAAATAGGTGTGCACCCAATTAGGTTAGGGTTAGGTTCAATTAGACTTATTGAGTCTAATTAGGTATAGCATGGTTGGGCTTGACCCAATTAGGTTCAACTGAACCTAATTAGAGTTGGGTGCACCCAATCAGGTTGTACTCCACCTGATTAGATGTGGCTAGGTCTATAGTATTTGGCTGGGTCTGCTTAGACTCAATTGAGTCTAATTACTTAGGATTAGTCCAATCAGGTCCCATGGATCTAATTGACACATGGCTGACCCAATTAACTCAGATTGAGTCAACTAGTTGTGGTATGGACCTCATTTGGTTTCTAGGCTAGGGATAGGGTTTTGGATAGGTGGACTATGGATATGGATAGTAGGATAAGGCTGGGGATAGGATAGATAAGTTCATGGATAAGGTTATCCATGTTTTTGGGTTTTGAGCTTAGATGTGTTACTGTTAAGCTAATTCAGGAATAAGTACTGAGATAGGGCTGTCCTAGGGTTTTAGGGAGAGGATAGGGATATCCTAGTTCTTCTCTTTCATTTTCTGCATTAATTCTAAACAAGTAGTTAACATCTTTATTCTTTCTCTCTTCTTGTGTTCTCAAGCTTCTTTATTCCAAAGATTCAGCTCCAGCTCTGCAGCAGTTCTAGCTCCTATCCAGCTTTATTATGCTCAAGACAACTTCTGAGCTCGTTATTCCCTAGAGACAAGAATAAACCCTAATAAGCATAGTAAAATAGCATTATAACATATGCAGCTAAATAAAAGAATGCAATGCATGATATGCAATTTATGAATGCACTAATCACAAGTTATGGTGGGTTCTAACATAATTTAGGTTAATTAAGTTCCATGATTGCTATGTAATCATACTTCCATGCCTAAACTTTGCTAGTCCCTAGCAAAACCAACATGCGGAAACCTACGGATAAGACGAGAAAATTAAATACACAGGTTTTCCTTTATTCTCGGATGACACTTTTTTTTTTGTGTTTGTGCATCTTTTTTCAACGTGCATTGTTGTCGACGAACCCAGCCAATTCAAATAAAAAATCCCAATAAGATTCTTCACCAACAAAAGAAAATTACGGATAAATCTTTAACGGCAAAGACTCAACAGCTCTAAAGTATTAACTCAAATCCAGACCTCCCAAATCAAATCAAAAGTCCTATTAGCCATTAGACTTGGGTCACAAGAGCAACTTTTTCTGACTAAGTCAACCCACCCAAATCTTGAATCAAATGTAAGAAACCAGCATCTTGTGTGTGATTATTATGTGATTCGTCAAACGGGAAACTAACTTAATTCCTAGCATTCAATAAGACTTAAAATATTTCTATGCTCTCTCTAAAATAGCCGGTCTTCGGTTACTCCATACTAAGATTTGACAGCTTTTCTGCCCACCTCTTTTCTACCCCGAGGTTAACACACTAGGTGTCTATCTCCCTAGCTAGACCCATTGGTTTCTTATTCCTAATTTTTTCTCCATATTTTTTTCTTTTTTTCTATAGGATAAATACCCATTTGTAGCGAGGTGCTTTTATTTTGGAAATGGAAAGGGTAGAATTTATATGTAGTGAGATGCTTTTATTTTGTGGAATTGCACCCATTTGTAGCGAGGTGATTTATTTCGTGGGATTTTTTTCCATATTTTTTTCCTTATTTTTTTAAGGCTAAATATCTCTTTTTTTTTCCAACTCATTTTTTTAAGTGAGTGGTTCTCCTTCATCCATTCTAAATGCATTTCCCTACAAACAGGAGCAGTCCTAAGAGCTAGAAACATGGCAAGGTCCTTTGGATCTGCTTGCCCTAAGACTAAATCTTATTGACACTTAAGGACTCAACAAAATCACCCAAAAGACGAGTTAGTGCACTGTGCGGGTGAAGATGCTTGAAACTCCAAGAATATATAAACCAAAGGACAGAATGATAAGGCACTCACTTATCACTCTTTTAACTTAATACTTCTAGCTTTTTCAGATTCGTTTCAAAATCTCGAAAAAATAAATCTAGATTTAGGTAAATACTCGAGAAGATTAAGTCCATAAGGACCTGAAGAGTCTAGGCGGAGAGACTATGTTTCGTATTTCCCAAGGTTGGTAAATCCTCAAAATTGAGAATTCTTGATCCTACTTAGCTTAAATTCCAAAAACAAACTTAAAAGCACTTTTTTTTCAAAGCTTTATATATATATATATATATAATTTTTTTCTTTTTTTTTTTTCAAAAACCATTTGTTTAGATGAAATATGGCTGGAAAACATGTAGATGTCAATGCAATTTCTACTAGAAATTCTAGGTGTTGCCAGAAAAATGTTTAGTATATATATACTACCCCTACCCCCCCCCCCCATGCCTAAATTCTTGCATTCCTCATGCCTAAAAATAAACATAGAAACAAAGCATAATATAATTATGAAGTGCATAAAGAAAGGGGCAGAATTCACCTGGAATGGCTCTTGAACACTGTCATTCAGCTCATTCCAACATCTATACAAATGATCAAAAACAAATATGCTATATATAAAAGGAGAAACAAAAGCTAATTATATACGTATAGATGCTGAGTTTAATGTCTCCAGCTGGGCGAAAACTCAAAATAGATGCGTCAATGATGTGATAAGAGTAGCGATCAAAATGATATGCAATTTGAGTTGAATCACCAGCAGCAAGCCGTAAATGCAGACCAGCTGCCTGTGAATACCAACCCTAAAAGGTCAGAAAAATAAAATAGCCAGGCTTGGAATTATCTGCAGCTAAGTGCTACAACAGAAAGAAAAATAAGTGTGGGTGCCAGAGTGGAATGTAGATAGTGGCAACCCTAAAGAGTGGTGCATAGATAAGGTTGATGAGGTGTATAAAGAGTGGTCAGTGGGGAATAAATCATACGAGTCTTGAAAGTAATGAGAAATGAAAGGAGGGACCCGAGTGGGGTAATCTGAAATGATATAAGGAACCACTTCGTGAGTTGATCTGGGTGTAGATGAGTGAGGAGTAGGTGTGTCAAATAAAAACTAGTGGTCCGTCTCAACTTTTTTATCTACCCACATCATGCTGGATATCCATATCAGAATACTCAATCTCATCCCTAAGGTGATTAAAAATCTCCTAAGAATCACCCAAATTCTTTCCTAATTGCAAATTCTCAAATACAATGGGCGAAAATTCATTATTCCTCAAAATTATTTCCCGAGGGGGTGTAAGATCAAAATCCAACTTCAACAGTCTCGAATTCTTTCATTTTTAGTTCCATGGCTTCCGTGAAATCCTCAGTGTTAGAATCCAAAAGTCAAGACGCGAAATGACAAGTGAGATGTTCATCCAACCCCAAATCCAAAAATTCCTCAAGGTCTCTTAGATTTTCCTCAAAATCAGAAATAGGGTTTTCACCTTGACTAAAGTCAGATTCCTCCTCAAACTTAATTGGATTCTTTGACAATTCAAATCTAAACCCATAAAGGATGTGTAAGCAATCGAGTTACAACAATAAAGCTCGATGTTCACACAATGTTTAGAGTCTTCATCATCTAAGTATTCCTTGATAAGATCACAATGCGGGCTCTTGTTCACCCTGAAAATATCCAATATGAGCTTCTCATTCCCAAGGGCATTCTCCATACACCCGGATGCATAATTAATGTTGGCTTGGACGGTCGCTAAAAATGGGCGACCCAAAATGAAAGGTACATCTTGGAGACTAGGAGGAACGTCCATATCCAAGATGAAAAGGCCCGTTGGAAAACAAAACCCAAGGACTTTAACAATGACGTTCTCAACCACACCTCGAGGCACTTTGACTAATCTATCAGCCAACTAGATTGCGACCGAGGTACACTTTATCTCCCCAAATCAAAAGTGGTCAAAAACAACAGTGGGGGCTAAATTAATGGACAAACCCAAATCAAGTACGGCCCAGTCAAAAGGAGCATCTTGCAACTGATAGGAAATGAGTGGGGTTCTCTGATCTTTTTTCTTTGGTGGTAGGTCAGACAAAATGACCATACTAGCTTCTTTAGACAATACCACCTTATTGGCCCTTTCTAGACTGTCGCTTGGGTGTACTTTAGTCTTTAAAGAACTTAGCAATAGTAGGAATGTGATCAATAGCATCGAGGAGGGGAACTTTAATGTCAACATTCTTGAATATTTCCTTTAAATCCTCATTTCTTTTGATTCCCTTGGTCTTTCCTTTAGGTTCATGAGTTAAGGCTCTAGGGAAGGGTAAAGGGATGTCAGTGATCTCAATGATTGGTTCTTTTCCTTTGGTTCTCGTCTCCTTAGGCTGCTCCTTATCAAAATGAGAATGGGAAGTGGAGCTAGCCTAAGGAGGGAATTGAGAAGTGTCCTGGCCCACTTGCTTATGTGGTGGGTCATTAGTAGTCTTTCCACTCCTCAATGTGACAGCATTTGCATTGGCATATTGTCCGTGAGGTGGGGGAGGAGTAGAAGGGGCAGAATGGGTCGGTGTGGGCAACAAAGCAATGACCTAAGGCTGAGCATTTCCTGGAGTTACAGGAGGTGCCTGGTATACAACATGTGCCTGTCTCGATGGTAAATGGAACCTATGTGGGGCACCTGGGTTTTGCACATGTCTCTGGTTTGAGACAAGTTGGGAGGGCAAAGCTCCTTGTAATTTAGTCTCTTGTAAGCTCAACACCTAGTTGTCAAGTGCTTGTATGAGTCCCAAATGTTGTTCCTGCATCTGTTGCATATTTTTTTTCAACTCCTCCACCTCTTCAGCTCGCGATGGAGGGTAAGAGGCAGCATTATGCATAGGTTGATAAACGGGTTCAGAGTGTTGTTGAGACGAGAATGTCTACTGCTCGGGGTATGTGGGTGCTACATTCCCATACTTTTTGGGCTGGTGCTATGAAACATGAGCATATCTCTGTGTGTTTCCAGCCCAAGAGAAGTTTGGATTCTGGTGCCAACCAGGGTTATGTCTCTGAGTAAGGGTTGTTATGCCCATATCCTTGAAGAGCATTAACATCCTCGTAGGTTGAAGATGCCTAAGATGTATAGTCATCATATGAGTCAACACTCACATAGTCTCTGTAGGTGTAACCCTGGTCAACCAGAGCCAACTCCAAGTTGTTCACAGGTTCCCTGTATGAGGGAGCCATAAGGAGTAGAAGAAGGAGGAGGAACAGAAGCATCTCGAGTGAGTAGACGAGGTCTAGAAAAAGGAGCTTGGGATGAAGACGAGCAATAGACAAATGAAGAACCTTATCCTGCTGGACAAGAGTGATTGAATTTGTCGAACTTCATGTGCAACAGATCAACTATATCCAGTTTCTTCATGATAATGTTCATGTCAGCCCAGGCTGACTCAGCTTGGATTTCGTGGACCGATACCTTTTCCTGGGTATGGCACGTAAATTGGTTCATGGGGGATGCATTCAATGAATTCTCCGCCAAGGACTCCGACAGCTCAAAGGCACTTACCTCATCCTTGGCAAGGACGTTCCCACCACTAGATGCATCGACTAAACACTGATGTGTCTCATTTAGCCCATGATAGAAGATCTGGGCAAGGTGTCATCAAGGCACCCCGTGGTGAGGACACTTCCTAAGAAGGTCATGGAAACGCTCTCAGGCCTCATGCAACTTTTCACCCTGCTGCTGGGTGAAAGTTGTGATGGCCCGCCTCATCGCATTTGTTTGACCAATCAGAAAGAACTTTTGAAGGAATTCTCTACATAATTCCTTCCAGGTAAATACAAGCCTCCCGATGGTCTTGAACCAATAAAAAGCTTTATCCCTTAATGAGAGAGGGAAAAGCTTCATGAGAACAATTCCAATATCCACATTCCTAAGTCGAACTATTTCCACAATCCAACCTAGGTCATCCAAGTGCTGGAATGGATCTTCATTCGAGTTCCCATGAAAGTAAGTCTGAATCAAACTTATCACATTTGGTTTCAGCTCAAATGTGTCTCCACCTGTAGGCATCCAGACTTGAGGTTGCACATTACATGCAGCTGGATCATAAAAATCTCACAATTATTCTCCACATAGGGGATGCTACATTCTATCTAAGATGTTGAGGAAAGCATCAAAGTGTACATAATTCTGCCTATCTAAAGTAGCCATTCTAGCCTCAACCCTTGCCATAATATGTCATCATTCCCCTTTAGGGGAGGAAGAAGAGGATCTTGCCCAACCATTGGAATTGCGGAAGAAGGAGAAGGGGTAAAGGAGGAAGGGGTAAGTGGAAAGAGTCGCCTATGAGAGCTAGTTAGTTTCCTTGGGGTAGGTTCCCAAGGACCAACTAACTCAGGTCTAAGTGACCTTCTACCGTGCATACACCAGCTACAAAGGCTGGTGACTCAACCCATAGGTTGACCTAAAATAGTTGCCTAGGTTAGCAATAATTCAATTCTTCATTAAGTAGGTGAGGAGTCAAGTAAGCCAACAACCCCACCTACTAGGAAACTTCTAATTGAGTTCACTTAAGTCTCATGTGTGGCCTTATGAAAGATAAAAACCCTAAAATGTAAACCTAGGATTTATGGTTACTTCAATTTAGGCCAACAGACCCTGATCTTGGTTCAAAATGCTCTCTAGACCCGAAACAGTATCAAATCAAAATAAAAGTTGACATACAAATTTATTTTTCAAATAGCTTTCTAGAGAACATTTTTCTAAGATTTTTATTGATCAAGAAAATTTTCTATAACTTTTTAAGTGACAGGGCGTCAATCAGGCCAAACAGACCCCTCCGACTATATCAAATTGAAACAATAACATAGATATTCCAAAAATTCTTTGAAAATTACTGGATAATTTTAGTTTTAGTGGATTTCAAACCCAACAAATTCGAGTTAATTTTCCTATCCATAGAGGTCAAAATAAATCTTCAAAGTCAGATAGGATTCTATTTTACGCAGTACTGACCCCTGCACACTATCCATATTTTTAAAAATCGTACCGTACGAATTGTTCCACATAAAAGGATGTGCTTGAAAGCCAACTTGATTATCCAAGTCCTGATCGAATTTCATAATTTATGGATGTTTGGATTAACAACCACAAAATTTTAAAAATTGGAAATTATTTCTGGCCGAATTTCAGAGATTGATGTAGGTGTGTTTAAGATAAGGTTAAAGTCAAAATAATACACCAACAAAAGTTATTTCAAAAATATCTTCCCAACAAACCCAAATTTGGAATTTTGGATTTATTATAATATTTTTGAAATCTCTTTTTTTTTTCAAATTATAGTTAATTTGGCTATTTATAGAGGTCAAAATAAATCTTCAAAGTCAGATAGGATTCTATTTTATGCAGTATTGACCCCTTCACACTATCCAAATTTTTAAACATCGTACCGTATGAATTGTTCCACATAAAAGGATGTGTTTGAAGGCTAACTTGATTATCCAAGTCTTGATGAATTTCATAATTTTTGGATGTCCGAATTAATGACCATGAAATTTTAAAATTTGGAAATTATTTCTGGCCAAAGTTTAGAGATTGATGTAGGTGTGTTTAAGAAAAGGTTCAAGTCAAAACAACACACCAACAAAAGATATTTCAAAAATATCTTCCCAACAAACCAAAATTTGAAAATTGGGACTTATTATAATATTTTTGAAATCACTTTTTGCTTTTCAAATTCCAGTTAATTTGGCTATCTATAGAGGTCAAAATAAATCTTCAAAATCAGATAGGATTCTATTTTATGCAGTACTGACTATCCAAATTTTTAAAAATCGTACCGTACGAATTGTTCCACATAAAAGGACGTGTTTGAAAGCCAACTTGATTATCTAAGTCCTGATCAAATTTCATAATTTTTGGATGTCTAGATTAATGGCCACAAAATTTTAAAAATTGGAAATTATTTCTGGTTGAATTTCAGAGATTGATGTAGGTGTGTTTAAGATAAGGTTCAAGTCAAAACAACACACCAACAAACCCAAATTTGAAAATTTAGATTTATTATAATATTTTTGAAATCTTTTTTTTTTTTCAAAATAAAATTTCAAAGCAAACCTTACTACTTAGACAATAAGATCCTAACTAATTTTTTTTTCTTTTTAAAAATTTCCTTTACATATATATATAAAACTCAAATCTTAACTTAGGATAGAATGTGTGCAGCTGATCTTATCTTTGTCTACGGGTCATCGTGTGCATAGATCCACTGCACCCGACCAATTTCCTACATACAAAGATATCGCCGGCAATGACAAAAATTTATTGGGACTAAAATCGTGCGAAATCAAATTTTTAACATTGTACTATAGGAGTGATAAAATTGATCCTAAACAAAAAAAATAACGAAACTCAAGGGAGTCCCAGTCGAACTTTGAGAGGTGTGATTAAGCAAGATTTGAAATCGACACTTAACTTACTTCTAGTCTAAATCTAATTTCTAGGAAGCTAACTAATCTACTGGGCGTGGCGAATCTCTTACACGGGGGTTGGGTCCAACTAAATTTTATGGGTGTGTAATTGGGTTAAGGAAATCCTAAATAGGTTAAGGGGATCCTAATTAGGTTCTACGTTAACCTAATTAGATTGTGGTTAAGTTCAATTGGATTCTAATGGAATCCAATTGAAAATGTGTGGGTTAATTTGAACTCAATCAAGTTCTAGGTGAACTTTATTAACATTAGGTGCATCCAATCAAATAGGTGTGAACCCAATTAGGATAGGGTTAGGTTCAATTACACTTATTGAGTCTAATTAGGCATGGCATGGTTGGGCTTGACCCAATTAGGTTCCAATTGAACCTAATCAGAGTTGGGTGCACCCAATCAAGTTGTACTACACCTGATTGGATGTGGCTAGGTCTATAAGGTTTGGTTGGATCTGATTAGACTCAATTGAGTCTAATTACTTAGGATTAGTCCAATTAGGTCCCATGGACCTAATTTTCACATGGCTGAGCTAATTGACTCAAACTGAGTCAATTAGTTGTGGTATGGACCTAAATAGGTTTCTAGGTTGGGGATAGGGTTTTGGATAGGTGGACTACAGATATGGATAGTAGGATAAGATTGGGGATTGGGTGGATACATTCATGGATAAGGTTATCCATGTTTTTGGCTTTTAAGCTCAAATATCCTAGTGTTAAGGTACTTCAGGGATGGGTATTGGGATAGGATTGTCCTAGGATTTTAGGGATATCCTAGTTCTTCTCTTTCATTTTCTGCATTAATTCTAAACAAGTAGTCAACATCTTTATTCTTTCTCTCTTCTTGTGTTCTCAAGCTTCTTTATTCCAAAGATCTAGCTCCAACTTTACTGTAATTGTAGCTCCTATTTAGCTTTATTATGCTCAGGATAGCTTCTAAACTCCTTATTCCCTAGAGACCAGAATAAACCCTAATAAGCAAAGTAAAATAGCATTACAACATATGCAGCTAAATAAAAGAATGCAATGCATGCTATGCAATTTATGAATGCACTAATCACAAGTTATGCTACGTTTTAACATAATCTAAGTTAATTAAGTTCTATGATTGTTGTGCAATCACCTCCTAAGGGAGAGTGTACTCATTGACAAAACCCAGTGGTTTTGTCCACCTTGTCTTAGCGGAGGCCAACGGTTCATCATCGTCATGATGATCTACTTGACGTTTACCCAAACCCTAATCCTAATACCTAGTCCCAACCTTAAACCAACTCCACTTAGCTCCTCCTAAAACCAAGTTCACACACTAGTGATACTAGCTCACTCCTAATCGTATCTTATCCTATGGAGCCCTATACATTATCCACATGTGCCACTTAATTCTTCTACACAAAAGTGCCCTAAATATTCTTGAAATTAATTAGTAAAAAGTGGCTTTGATCGTATCCAAGGAGTACTCCAAGGAGGTGAGGCTTCATCCTTTGCTGCCCATAGCACCAGCACCTCCATTACCACTTTGTTGTTGCATTTCACCCTGCAACGCTAGAGAATCTTCTTAAAAAACCAAGGTTATCCATAAGTGGCCAATCATGCGTCTACCCTACAATCACATGCATCTCATTTGATCATGAATGGTTGTTTGAAATCAAGGAGTTGCAATACAAGGCAGTCGAGAGGGTATCTTTGGGCTTCTAGAATGCGATGGTCACCTCAGACCATTTGAACATGGTCCCTTTAAGGCATGCATGTAAGGGGACGATAATTAATTCCTCCATAGCCATGAACAAAGTGCCTATAATAACCTGCAAGCCCGAGGAACCTCCAAAGGGCTTGAGTAGTTTTAGAAGCAGGCCATTCAATTATGACCTGAATCTTCCCAGGATCTATTTGAACTCCTTCGCTAGTGAGGATATCTCCGAGGTACTCGACATGAGTGACCTCAAAGACACATTTGTTAAGCTTGGTGTAGAAGTGGCGAGCTCATAGAATGGCCAAGACCTACTTTACATGTTGTAGATGGTCCTCCCACGTTCGACTGTACACCAATATGTCCTCAAAATACACCAACCTTGTTCGTTGTAACAAAGGCCAAAACATATCATTCGTAACAGACTGAAAAGTTGAAGGAGCATTACAAAGCCCAAAGAGCATGACAACAAATTCATAATGACCCTCATGGGTTTGAAATGCAAGTTTTGGGATGTCTTCTTCCATCACTCGAATTTGGTGCTAGTCGAAGCAAAGGTTTAGCTTCATGAAGAACTTGGCACCTAGTAGCTCATCAAGAAGTTCATCTACGCTAGGAATGGGATACTTATCTTTTACCATCGGATTGTTGAGTGTCAGATAGTCGATGCAAAAGCACCAACTAACATCCATCTTCTTTACCAAGAGTGGCCATACTCCTCGTTGAGTGTTCGATCATTGAGTGGTCATATTCCCCATTGTGCACGACACATTGGTCGCAAGGGTCACCTACAGGCACCCTCTGCATATGTTCCAACCCTCTAGGATGCACACATAGTGTAGAGCTTGCACCATAGTGCAAGGGTCCGAGATGAGCACCTTTGTACATGTCATCAAAGTTCTCTTCCATGTAGGGAACTTTCGCTTGTAGTGCCTTAAATCATGTGTAATAGTCGATGACTCTTGTGGTTTGTCTAAGGTGGCATAGTTGGCCTATAGGGGTCTCATATTCATTTGCAAGGATTTCGTGGTGAAATTCCTCCCACATGGTAACTTGTTCGCTCATTTCTCCCCAGTTTAACTATTGCATAGCATCTCCTTCAAGATTAAGAGAAGTGAACTGGACCCTCTCACGCTCTGCGATGAGATGGTCGGCCATGAATCTCTCCACACACTACAGCGATGTCATTGGCTTCATAGAGCTATCGTTTTGCGAGAAGTTCATCTTGATGGTCAAGGGTGGAAAGAGTGAGGTTGATGAAGATGCCCCCACCTCTGCTTCCCTTTCACTCCACCACCTCCCTCCTACACATGAGCTCGACCTGATTAACGAGGGTGCCGTAGCTTCTTTGTAGAAGTTCACGTGTCTCTTGTTGCATGTGAATCAACATCTAAACCTATTCGTCCTCCATGTTCAATCGTTCATTCCAATGGACATGTAGTTGGCTTTGATACCACAAAGTTAGCTACCCTACGATCCTCCAACCGTTGAGAGCACCTCACAGCTTGTGGTGGTCGTTGTTGGGCTCTCTTACCTGGAATGGTGGGAGGTAGCATTGATCACAACAAAAGAGAAGAAACAAATAGAGGAAAATGGAAAAGATATTGCTTACCTTCTCCACCAAGGACTCAGGACCCTCAATAGGACCATGTGAGATCACATGCACACAGGAGCCCTAACGGTGCTCCCATGCATACATGACAAGGCCGGGGCAGCGGTACAACACCACCAACTACCTGCTAAAGATGCCCACAACCCACCAAGCATGACGACATTAAGGGACAAAAGTACAACGTCCCTAAAGAGAAAATCTTTGTTCTAGAGCCATCCTCAAGCATGCTAGCTCCTTCTTCAATTGTCGTTAGGTGTCAGCTAATCTGGCAAGGTTGATATCAAATACTTACACAACGACCTCCACCTAATCGATTTCTTCAGTTATGTCAGCATATCTATGGTCATTTAAATGCCTTTTTTTAAAAAAATTCAGAAGAGGTGTTAATGTAATCTATGTCTAATTAAATGAAGCCGTTATTAGTTGAGAGAGGGAGCTAGAGTCAGATACCTTGTAATTGCTTCTGTCCATGTCAACAGTCCAGCTCAGAGTTGTAACAAACTCTTTCTTCAAAAATAATACAAAGATCCACAACTCAGGTGCTATCCAATTATTTGGCCTCGAACATTTAACTTGAGAATTGAGCGAGAAGTGTCAGTGTCCGTGAGTAACAATTGCCTTGATTCGACCCATAGACAAGCGCCAACGTGAATATGACAAAAGTACTCTCCAGTTTTGCTCAACGGCCGTAGAAACTGCATCCGAATTGTTTTCCCCCCTTTCCCGAGAAGTGAGGTTTTAATCTTTTCATTCAATTATCTTTTCTTAAATCTGAAGTAGCAGCAGCACAAGACAAAGGATGGGGGTGCCAATAAAAAGGCCATGACCATTTTTTTTTGACTTCAATGGACAGAAGGAAAGTCCTGCTTGATGCACGTGTATCTCAAGGCAGCACTTTGATGAAAGATGCTGCAGGAATAAGTCAGCGTTCGACGGAATTCAAGTGGTTAACGATGCGAGAAGCGTACAAGTGACCAAGGAGGAGGGCAGCAGAATGGGAAGCATCTGCAGGATATGTGCAAGACTCGGTAATGTAAGCCCAGAGGGTGGGAAGGAGACTGCGGAGGTGCCAAGAACTACCAGATGATTGGAAGGCTCTATCTTCATCAACCTTCCTTACTGCTGGAATCCATGTAAACTCCACCTCGTATTGGCTTCACCTGTGTATACCACATCACTATAATCCATCTAACTTAAATGGACTAGTGATAGGGCGGTTTGCGTACCACCCAAAGACCAGTTTCAAGATCTCACCTTTCGGACGAAAATACATGTAGGCACAGAGAATCCACTGCCAGGCGCATCATAGGATGTTAAATTTGTGTTTGATTTTACCTTGTTACCTCTGCATCCGCAAAAACTAAGGTTCATATTTACTAGTTTTTCCGAAAAGAGATTAGAGAACATGGAACGCGATGTGAAATTAACAATCGTCTTTCTTGTAAGATACGTCATTGAGACAGACCCCGCAAAGCGGAAAAACCGAAACCAATAAACAGGAAGCATAAATTATTGGGGTTGACAAAAATGGGAGGGCAAACAAAATGTGTTCAACTGATATATATATATATATATATATATAAATCGAAACCAATAAACAGGAAGCATAAATTACTGGGGTTGGCAAAAATGGGAGAGCAAACAAAATGTGTTCAACTGGTATATATATATATATATATATATATATATATATATATATATAGTGTGGTGATCTTTGTTCACTGCATGAGGGAGGGTTGGGGAGGAAATGGAGACCATGAAGGCTGCACACGTTGGTTGTGACAGTCTTCCTGCCTAACTTTTTGTTTGTAGATTCCCGGCCATTCCTGGTGATTTACATTTTCTGAATAGTCAAATGGAGGTTTGGTCACATGGAAGAAGTACAAAGCATGGAGTATACCTGAGGAGATCAAATGTGCCGCGATGGAATGATGCTATTTACGATGTATGTACTCGATAAGTCGTCGATCCAGCTCAAAGTGACGGCACAAGAGGTTCTGCAAGGAGAGATGATATTAAAACTTTAACTACTGCAGGCAGGAAAATGTCGACGAATAAAACCAAACAACAATTTTAACGTTGATATGAACTTCACTAAAATCTAATACTAGGATCTCTCTGGAACTAAGAGGACGGCTACAAAAGAACAGTGGCTCCTCTCAGGATTTGCGTAAGTAGGAGCGTGGATGCTCCTTAGTGTGGGAGAGTATTGCCCCACGTAGACTTGATGGTAGGCCTTGATGGTGGCAAGTGATGGTATTGTTGAAGAAGAGAGAGGAAGTGGAACCGTATGATAAGAAATATTATTAATGACTCAAAGAAAATATAAAGGAAGACTCTTTTTATATAAAAGAATTTATCCCAACAATTATAAAAAAGAGATCTTATCACTAAATAAATCCCAAACATATTTCCTAAAATCCATTTACTAAAACTAACAAACTTAACAATTAAGTAAATGACAACTTAATCTCTTGGACCACTAAACCGTTGGGCCTGTGGGCCCTCTACTGCCTGTCACGCGGCAGTGCCACGTGACTTGGATGGCTGTCACATGACCTATCTTTATTCCCAACAGCTCCCATTCTCGTAAAAAGGCCATTAAGAATTACAGCGACAAGCTATAGCGTTTCCTCCAAAGTTAAGGCCAAATACAAAACACAAGGAACCCCATTTTAGGATATGGCCTCAACCCCTTGAAAGTAACCAAATGAACCACAAAACTATGACGACTTCTGAGAGCTCACATTTAAACCTGAAGACAGGGGCCCCACCCCCGGGCCAAATATGCCATGATGAAATCCAAAGTCTACCAACTGTGGAAGAGTCAATCCACTGAATCCCAGAATGACAGAATACCACTTTTTCAGCCCCACATTTAACGAAAAATATGTAAATATCTTGATATATTAACGATATATCCTTATCTCCAACATGACTCATATTAATGTCACGAAAATATCTATTTTCAGGATATTCGTGATATATTACCCATATCAGTGGATCTTGATCGATATCCCTAAATATTAAGAGCTAGTTTACTTAGGGACTTAATCCCTATTTTGAGGTGTTAACCTCATTTTACTTGAGGGTTAATCCCCATAATTTTAACACTTATTTTAGGAGGTTAAGACATATTTTGCTAACACCATTTTAATGGATGTTAGCAAAACAGGTGTTAACTCCATAACTCCCCCACACCTAAACTCCACTCTTCAGAAACTGGTGTTAACACAAGGTCAAGTAAACATCGCAAGAGGTACGACTATAGCTTAACACTAGTTTAAGTAAACAGAAACTGATGTTAACACCACCTTATAATTAAACAAAAATAAAGGTTAATACTAATTTCACATTTCTTGACACAATTTTCCTAACCCATGAAGTAAACTAACTCTAAGGGATATTGATGTGATTGATAGGGATCCCATAAAAACGTCTTTCAAGCCTAAGTGTGTTAGGTTTCGGGATCAAAAAATGATATATAAGAGACCAAACATAACAAGGAATGAGTTTGACTCCTATTGATCATTGGCATCCACCTTCGAACGTTGGATAGAAACCCAAAGGCTTGGATGGTCTACCAAGAGGAGATAATTAAAGACATTACATTAATAAGCTCAATTGAATGAAACTGTTCTCTCAAAATGAATATCCCATAAAACAAGCAATATGTTTTAATATGTCCTTGATATTGTTGTGTCCATTGAATTGTTCTCAAGTCCAAAGTTTTATAGGCATTGGTTTGTAATTTTTGAGCCTCTTCTCAAGTATCTAATTCTTTTCCTTCTTTCATATCTTCCAATTCTCCACTTTCTCTACAATTTAAGATTTTATTCTCCTTCCCTCCACCTCTATTCTTTTTATATGAATTTTTTTTGTCCACTGTTACTAGTAAATCCTTACCATACATGTAAACAATGCTTAGCTCATGTTTATACCTATGTTGACCATCCTAATAAGTCATATATGTAACTAATCCATGCTTATATTTTTTTTTGCTTGCCATCACCAATTAACTCGTACGATACGTTAAAATTATGACAATGCTTAACTCATATTTGGTCTTATATGACAATTTCCTCATGTTTTTTCTATTTCTCATTGATGGTCTCAAAAATAATACACTCCAAATCTTGGCTCATGATCTATTAATATTCCTTATTTTCTATGATCATTAAATGTTTGGTTATCAACTTTTGACTTTCTTCATTTTACAGTGAGTTCTCATGCTACTTATGAGATTATTACCAAATCTTTTATTTTTCCATTTGAATATTACGAAGGTAGTGTACTTCAGTTGTGTCATTTAAAATTTAGTTTCGATATTTATTCATATGCATATTAATGATTAAAATCATAATTTTATACACTATCAATAAAATCATAATTTTGTAAAATGATATCGACAATACATCAACAATATATCTTTGATATGCTCCATTTTAAACTTGTCAATATGAAGTCAACATCGACATTTAAAACCTTAGCCACAAAATATCCATACGCTAGCGCAAAGTGGAGGAAGTATCTGTGCCTGACAACTATCAAAAACACTATGCCTTCGTGGTGATCCCGCCATGCTAATGGCCAGGAGAAAACATGCGCCTTTAAAAGGCATTTTGAGAAACAGATTAAGTCTGCAATCTTGCAATTGGATGTGATTCTAAATAGATGCTGTTGCCCTTACTTCCAATAGTCCTAAACGAAGAATTCAGCATCCTCCAATTACATAGTGTTGGTAAAGTATTTATTATATTATTATTTTGGAGTTTGTCATGGTTCTTGTTTTACTGGACCTATGATGTAATTTTCTTAGTACCTCCCTATATAAAGAGGTGTAAGGTTTCATTTGAAAATAAGATTTGTCATTTTCTCTGACTTGGTATCAGAGTGATGATCCTAAATTGACGTTCCGATATCCTACCCCTCACAAGTTTCCGTATCCCCTTCATCAAAACCCTAATCCTCTCGGTGCACCCATAGGAGCCTCTATCGGCATGCCACCTACCGCTGTCAGCCCCTGCAGGTCATCTCCGCGATCACAGCGGTTGCTGGCACTCGCCGTCGACCACTGTTGTCCTTAGCAAGCCGCCTTTGACAGCCACAAGGCGGTGCCACCCCCCTATTATAGGCGACTGCAGGTGCTCCTCGGGGTCCTGCAGCCCCGTTTCTGACCTCGGAGCGTCACCTCCTCATCGTCGGTAGATCACAGTTGTGCTCCTCGTCGCCTGCAGGTCAAAGCGACGCCGATCCTGATGTGAGAGAGCTACCTTGTCGTCTGTAAGTCAAAGCATCGCCTCCATGTCGCCTGTAGATCACAACTCCCTGCAGAGCCATCTACTAAAGGTCACGCCGCCTCCTACAGCGTTGTATCCCCTTCTGCCTGCTGTGTATGGCAGGTAGTGGGGTTGGTAGCGTGATTTCCTTATCGTAGAGGAGGCGTTACACCCCTTAGAGATATTGTTAGGACTTTTCCCCACACCTAACATGCGCTAAGTCATGATCTAAGGAGTGCTTGTGATTCTTGGGATGTTATCTAGGGTCTTTCGATCTTATAGATCTCATGTTCAAGAGATCACTTCTCTCTTATTGTGAAGTTTTCATATCTGAATATTGATTTCAGATCGCATCTGTGGTATCTTGTGGCAGTCCTAAGGCACGATGGCCTTCTCAGATTCTTCGGAAGTGTCGTTGGTTACCGCTATGTACAATAGGGGTTACAAATCTCCTTTATTCCAATCACCAAGTTAAACGAGGTCAATTATTCTAGATAGTTTCAAATGTTCTACATGACTGTTGAGGGGCATGATAAGGAACACCTATTGTTGGAGTTGAATCCACAAGATAAAACAAGAAAGAATGCCACGTGAAAGAATGATAATTAATGGTCTGTGCTTGGATCACGAATTCTGTTGAGCCTCAAATTGGTGATGGGATTATGTACTACAAGACCGCAAAGGAAATGTGGGATTCTCTACATGACACCTACTCCCATGAAAAGAACTCTAGCAAAGTATTTGAGATTCACCAGGCTATTGGTAGTCTTAAACAGGAGGGTCAGTCTCTTTCACAATACTATGCCTCTTTAAAGGAGCTCCTTGAAAAGTACAATGCCTATCAATCTATTTGTACTTGTGCCACTCAGAGGGCACATAGGAAGGAGTATGCTGTCCTACAGTTTCTTGATGGACTTGGACCAGACTATGAGGCTGCTGGGTCCCAAACCTTACTCTGGCTAAGTTTCCAACTTTGGAGGAGGTTTATAGTCTTGTGAGCAGGGTGGTTGTTAGGCCACCCTATCAGAGATTGGATAGACTCCTATGCTTGTTGCTGCTGCACGTGGAGGGCATGGTGCTCCATCTACTAGGGGGAGAGGGCGTGGTAGTCGGGGTACAAGTAGTAAACCTCGCACCATTTGCTCGCATTGTGAAAAGATTGGCCATATAGAGGCCTCTTGCTGGACGAAGCATGGTCAACCTCCCATAGCCAACCAAGTTGGTTCTTCAGAGGAGGTAAACGACATGGTGTCCCGTGTAGACTATGATGTTGTAGTTCAGCATATCTCCCAGTTGACCCAGAAGACCACTACTACTGTTGATATTGCCGCCTTGGCCACTTCAGGTATGACTTTTGCTCATAGGTCGGGTAGCACTGACAGTGCTTTGTAATTGGTGGATTCAGGCACATCTCAGCATCTCAATGGGGATGAGACATGTTTTAGATAGATTCATGGTGTTCCCTCAGGGAGATCTGTGCAGGTAGCAAATGGCAGGCAGTGTAGGGTTCATGGCAAAGATGTTGCAGTGACTCCTGTACTGACACTGCCTAATGTTCTTTATATTTTAGAATTTCCAATTAGTCTTTTCTCTGTTAGTAGGATTACAAAGGACTTACACTATCATGAAATATTTGATGAGTTGGGTTGTATCTTTCAGGACAAACTCACAGGGAGGACGATTGGTGGCAAATATGAGAGGATGTGTATCGCCTAATCCAGACTCCATTTCCTGCTGTGTCAGAGCGAGGTTGCATTTAGTGTTAATACAACTCTTCAGTAGCATCGCCGTCTTGGGCACCCCTCACTAAATAGGCTTCAACGCGTCATTCCTCATATTTTGCCAACTACGGAGATTTTGTGTGATGCATGCCAACTGAGAAAGCATCACAGAGTCAGTTTTCTAGTTTTTCTCAAAGTTCTATTGCTATCTTTGATTTACTATACATGAATGTATGGGGACCTAATCGTGTCCCAGATAGACTGGGTCATAGATTTTATCTACTTGTTGTGGATGATTTTTCCAGGATGTCATGGTATTTCTTTTGAAAAATAAATGTGATGTTGGAACAGTGATTGAAACATTTATTTTACAAATAAAGACTCAATTTTCTACTATTGTGAAGATTGTACAGTCTAATAATGCTCTAAAGTTCTGTACATCGAAGTTGGCAGCCTTTTACAGATCTCTTGGGATTGTTCACTAGACATCCTGTCCCCATACATCGCAATAGAATGGTGTAGTGGAAAGAAAGCACCGTTATGTACTTGATGTGACTATGACACTACTGATACAACTTAATGTGCCACAGGTGTATTGGGGAGATGAAGTGTTAACTACGTGCTATTTGATTAACAAGTTGCCCAACTCAGCTATACATGAACAAGTTCCTTTGGATTTATTTACTATCCCACCTCGGGTGTTTGTCTGTGTTGCCTTTATTCACATTCTTGGACTTGGTAGAGACAAGTTGGCTTCAAGAGCAGTGAAGTATCTTTTTGGGTTACAATAACACCTAGAAAGGATACAAATGCACTCCCGTGGTAAGAAGTATTATGTGACTACAGATGTCACATGTTAGAAGCCCATTCCTTATTTTTCTATAGATGATCATCAGGTGACATTTGAAGGAGGCTTAACTCTTATGCCTGTTCCACCAGTTCCCATGAAATAGATCCCCGCTACACATAATGAGGTAACTACCACAGAGACTTCTAGGAGGTAGAAAGCTAAGATTACTCAGGTTTATAGGTTACCTATGGCATATAGACAGCATGCATGGCAAGAAGAACACACCCTCCACCACCTCAGCCACCTGTCTCCTCCCCTTATCAAGCATGGGTTGATACTGACGTGAGTTGTCCTAGTGGTGCTTGTGCAAGTTCCTCCAATGAATCTCCTACTCCTGTTGCTACTAAGCATATTGAGGGGGACCTCGATCTTCCGATTGCTATTCGGAAGGCTCCACACCGTTGAGGCCAGTATCATACTGTACAGATAATCTCTACTGCTAATCTTGGTAGTTCATTTGCTACGTTCACAGCTGCTCTCTACGACGCACATTCCTACCTCTCATCAGTTGGCCATGCTGGATCCAAAATGACGTCAGGACATGGAGGATGACATGGCTACTCTACACTCTAGAGGGACATGAGACCTGACCACCTTGCCTCATGCCAAAACAGTTGGGTGTCGTTGGATCTTTGCTGTCAAATACAACCTAGATGGTATGATCTCGCTACAAGACGAGACTAGTTGCAAAGGGATTTACCCAAATGTATGGGATAGATTTCTTTGATACCTTCCCTCCTGTCACTTGACTGTCTACTGTTCGGATTTTGATGTTTGTAGCTACCCACTACGACTGGCCTCTTCATTAGTTGGATGTGAAGAACATATTTCTTTATGGAGATCTTTAAGAGGTCTATATGCAACAGCCTCCTGGGTTTGAGATTCAGGAGGAGTGTGTATGCAGATTGAAGAAAGCCAACTATGGCTTGAAGCAGAGTCTGAGAGCATGGTTCTAGAGATTCTCAAAGGAGGTATAGGCCATGGGACTTATAAAGTCTTCTGCTAATCACTCTCTGTTTGTCAGGAAGAGTAAAAGGAGAATGGTTGCACTCTTTGTCTACGTAAATGACCTGATCCTACTGGAGATGACTTTGCTGGAATAGCTGAGGTAAAAAGGAAGCTAATTGATGCCTTTGTGATGAAGGATCTAGGAGAGCTCAGATACTTTCTTGGTATTGAAGCGGCACGCAACAAAGATGGCCTTGTTCTTAGTCAATGCAAATATGCCTTTGATATCTTGTAGGAAACAGGAATGATGGGGTCCAAACCTACTAATATACCTATAGATCCCAAAGGACACCTCTATGATGCTGAGTCTCTGCCTGTAGATAGCATATCTTATAGGAAGTTGGTTGATAAATTATTGTATCTTACTATTACTTGTCCAGATCTTTCCCTTGCAATGGGAAAACTCAGTTAATTCATGAACCGACCAGGCAACATTGGGATGCTACTATACAAGTGCTTAGGTATATGAAGAAAGCACCTGACAGAGGTGTTTTATTTCAGAGGGGCACATCTATGTGTTGTTGGTTATTCTTATGCCGACCATGCAGGGTGCATGATAGACAGGAAGTCAATTGGATTCTGCACTTATGTGGTAGGCAACTTAGTGACTTGGAGAAGCAAGAAGCAGCAAGTGGTATCCAGGTATAGTGAAGAGTCAGAATACAGGACTATGGCTCAAACCGCAACAAAAATGATCTGGAACAGATCTGTGCTACATGATCTCCATGTTCAGGTAGAGGGACCAATAGAGATAAGATGTGATAATCGCACTGCTATATATATTGCAATCAACGCAATGTTCCGTAAGTAGATAAAGCATGTAGAGGTTGATTGCCACTACACCAAAAACTTGATATAGTGTGAAATCATGTACACTTCATCTATATCTTCTGAAGATCAAATTGCGGACATATTCACAAAGTCCTTTGCTAGATCTATTTTTGATAAGTGTTGTTTCAAGATGAGCATCATTGATATATATGCTCTACCTTGAGGGAGAGTATTGGTAGAACACTTATTATATTATTATTTTGAAGTTGTTTGTTATGGTTCTTGTCTATTGGACTTATGATGTAATTTTTCTAACACCTCGTCCTATATAAAGAAGTGTAGGATTTTATTTGAAAATATGATTTGTCATTTTCTTCAACTCAGTGTGTCAGCATTCTTCCAAGGACATTACCCATGAGATGCTCCAACATCTTAGATCATCCGTTTCTCAGGCCGAAGCAACAGGAGAGAGCCCATCCAGCAATCCGTGACCAAAAGCCTCTTTACTCGGCCAAAGCAAGAAGTGTGGGAACAACTTAGAGAGGGAACCAGCTGAGGACCAGTTGTCCTACCAAAATGTAAAGGTCCTTACCAACCCAGGAATAACACAAAAATGGTGCCACCTTATGGCATAAACCGGCCACTCTTCCAAAATCCTAAAGCACCTCTTGGATAGTGCTCCTGTCCCATTCAGGACACCATCCAGAACAGGCATGTAGTAAATTTGCCCATAACTCCCTGATATGACCCATTGAACATACCACACTTCAAGAGTAAGACCTCATTCATAGTCTTCAATTGTAACACCCCGAGTCCGTCTTTATCAATTGTCCTTCAATCAGATTACCAGTCTCTGAATCAGATTACCAAGCGGGATAGGTTAGAGGATTTAAGGCAGCTAAATAATGATGAAGCATTGGATAGAGATGATTTTCGAAGAGGACTTCTAGAAAGAAGTTGAATGGAGACAGTGATCCAGCAAACTTAGCTGAAGAGGGAGATTCCCATATCCGATTCATTTATATGATGGTTGTGAAGAGTAAGCGGCCACGTGGCAAAATGGATCACGTGTCAGGTCTGTACGGTCACCAAGGGGCACCAGCCCTAAGGGTTTTGGTTGAGGTTGCTTTGAGTTCAAGTCTTCCTATTTTTAGAATGGAAGGTGTCAATTAATTAAGTTGTTAGTGGGATATTCTATTTACTGATTTTAGCCGATTAGTGATTTGTTAGTTACTGTTTTCCTTATTTAGATATTAGGAATATCTCTTTATGTATTAAGAGAATATTTCATTCTTATTTGAATTGAAAACAATAATATTCTACCATCTCTCAACTCCTCTCCTCTCGCAAACTCTCTCTCAATTCACGCACCACCAACCTCCACGCATGGACCTTTCATGTGTGCATCCTTACGCCAAAGAGCCTCCATGCTACGCCGACTTTTACATGATATTAGAGCCTTCAATTTAAACTCTCCTTGGCATGCGTGAAACAAGGAGATACATGGGAGAAGAGTTCACACAAAGAGAATCTCTCTTGTGTGTACTCTCTACGTCAACTACAAGGCCACACAGTGCATGGCCTTCTTCAATGTGGAAACTCGCTCAACAAATTCCTTGGAAGACCATGGTGCCTTACGCAAAGCCCAAGAGATCGTGTAAGGGGTTATTGATGAATCCACTTCCTGCCATACTTAACGCCTTACGCAAAGTAGAAGGATCATAGATTTAAGGAGATGGCCGACACCGAGGCCACGTTGTCGACAGGAAAAGGCAAGGTGGTCATTCAAAGAGCAACCATCAAGCTTCAAGGTGCTTCCAATTATGTCTTGTGGGCCCGTGCATTCAAGATCTTTGTGGGGAGTCGAGACAAACTCAATATTCTAGTCAAAGTACCTAAAACGAAAGATGGAACCAATAAGAAGCTTGAAAAAGAGAACTACATCATGATGAACTGGATCATGAATTTAGTTGATCCTACCATAACCTCAAATATGTTGTACAAGAAGAGCATATACGAGATCTGGATAACCCTGAAGAAGTGGTATTCCCAGAAGTTGAGTAATGCGAGCAACACCGATCTCTACACACGCATATGGATAACTACTCAAGGAAATCTTTCCTTGACTAATTACTATACAAAGATGGCAGCACTATTCAGCGACTTGGATATCTACGAGCCCATCTTTTGCGATAAACAGGGGGAGACATGTGCTCAATGGCAGGCAACCAAGTTCTTGTCGAGGTTACATCCCCGTTAACATCCGATGCATGACCAAATTCTTGCATCAGACAAAATGATGGATCTTGAAATCACTTTGGCCATTTTGAGAAGATGGAGGTCTTGGAGGTAAAGGCTACTACAAAGAATGACAACTTTGCACTTGCTATTCCAGAGATTGGTGCTAGGCATAGGAGAGGACACAACCGAGGCTTAGGCCAAGTCTATTCCCCATGTCAACATTGTGGATGCACCAATCACCCGTAGGACAAATTTTGGGACAAGTTTGGAAGGCCTCCATGTGGGGCTACTATTACGTCACATGTAGACTCCCTTACACCTACCGATCTTGAGAAGATTCAAGACATGGTTCAAGAAGAAAAGGAGAAGAAGACCACAGCGACTATCGCAACGACCATTGAGGTTACCCAAGAGGCAATGACTTCAAAAGTCACAAGAGATTGTACCATAACTTCCACAAATGACAAGTTGGAGAGCTTTGGGCTTGAAGAAGACGAAGAATGGTGGGGCATCTAGCCTCACAAAATCGAAGAGCAAGTCGTTGTCCTCCTAGCCTCAACTTGAAGGGGAGTGTCAAGAATAAGCGGCCACGTGTCTATACGGTCACCAAGGGGCACCGACCCTAAGGGTTTTGGTTGAAGTTGCTTTGAGTCCAAGTCTTCCTATTTTTAGTCTGTTAGGTGTCAATTAGTTAATTTGTTAGTGGGATCTTCTATTTACTATTTTTAGTCAATTAGTGATTTGTTATTTACTGGTTTCCTTATTTAGAGATTAGGAATATCTCTCTATATATGGAGAAAACATGTCATTCTTATTTGAGTTGAATACAATAATATTTCACCATCTCTCTCTCTCTCTCTCTCTCTCTCTCTCACGCATCACCAACCTCCACGCGTACATCTTCACACCAAGGAACCTCCACGCTGCATCAACCTTCACAATGGTAATGGGAGGTGAAAAGCTAATTTTATCAAGAAGCTGCATCTTCAAGGGGTTGAGGTTAAGGGGAGACAGGTTATTGGAGAGACACTTCAAATTTTTGGCAGTTTTCAAGTTCTCCTTCCTAGAGGTGGGTGAGTGGAGACGTGGTTCATGTGTCATAGGAACAGGATAATCAACTGATTAACCATTCTCTGGGGAGGAAGTCATTAGAGTATTGAAAGGCCTGTTTGCTGAGGGGTCTTCAGGATCAGATAGATTCCCGTCCTTTTCTTTAATGCGTTTTGGATTATTGTTAGGGAGGATGTAATGGGCACCCTTAGGGAGTTCGTTGTGGGAAATAGTGGCATGGAAAGACTAGCAAATCTCTATTGTTCTTCCTTCCAAGGGAGTGAGCTAAGAGGATAGAGGATATCACATGTCAATTTCCTTGTCAAATGCCATCTATTTTATCATTGACAAGGTGCTGACAAATACATCAAGGAAGGTCATGGCTGGTGTTGTTAGCAAGGTCCTGTGGGCATTCTCAAGGAGAGACATGCAGGACAGTGTGGTAATCACTCTAGACAATGTATTTCCTTTGGAAGGTGGATTTTTAAGGTGGCAATTCCTGTGATCATCCCTATTGAAGAGAGAATTTCCAAAGAAGTGGATAGCTTAGATAAAGAGATGTATTCCTATTACTTTGGTCCTTGTCAATGGCAAACCAAAAGGTGGTTGGACATAGTCTCAGAGGGGGATGCAGCAAGGATGCCTGCTAACTCCTTTGCTATTTGTTTTAGCCGATGATGCTTAGACGAGGTGTTCCTTCAGGTTGCGTGACAAGGGGTTTATTCTAGGGCTCCATGCCACAAAGAGCATAGCACTCTTTAGTCTTGGTTTTGCTATATGCGGACAGCATGTTTTTTGCAAAAGGACCAGCGCAGGTGGTAGCAAATGTTGCAGGATTATTGGAGCTTTTTGGCAGTTCTTCGAGGTTGTAAATAAGGATAAATTATCTTAGGATAATTACATATATGCCCCTAAAAAATTTGTA
This sequence comes from Thalassia testudinum, assembly GCA_037157565.1. Lineage (NCBI taxonomy): Eukaryota > Viridiplantae > Streptophyta > Magnoliopsida > Alismatales > Hydrocharitaceae > Thalassia > Thalassia testudinum. Next base: position 84,449,685 of record JAZHRO010000077.1, read on the forward strand.
AAAGATGTACATATCGCTATGGATCCTATATTTACACATGTACCCTCAAAACCTGTTCCTTTGCTTGTTCATATGCTCCTATGAACTATGTGGACTAAATATTAAAAACTTCTTTATGTATACATCCTTTTCTTTTACATCTCTCTCACCACCAACCCCCTCTCCCTTTCTTTCTCCACCTCCTCCACCTCTCTGGCCATCCTTTCCTCCCCTCCCCTCCTCTCCCCTCCTCCACTAACCTCCTCCAATCTCCTTGTCCCCATGTGCGAGCTTCCCCAACCTCAAATGGGTTTTCGGTCTTCTTTTCTCTCCCCCCTTTTTTTTCTCAAATAGGATCAAACCCGCTCTAATATCATATCAGAGAATAGACTTGGTGATTTTTGTTATTGAGGAAAGGAGGCCTTGGCCCTCTTTATATGGAGAGAGGACTTAGGCATACAAGAAAATCACAATAACCTACTTACTAAAAATTAAAATGGACTAAAATATGACCTAAAATATCTCTAATTTTATTTCCTAAAAGAAGTCATGGATGTCTTGGAATTTTAAAGTGGGAACTTGAGGTTTAACCATATTAATAGAAGTCTTCTTTTCCTTTTGCCAAAGGAAGATACACATAAAAGGATTGAGGATTATAGATCCATAGCACTTTCGAATTCTATTTATTCAATTATGGTGAAAGTTCTAGGGAATCACCTTAGGGAGGTCTTAGATGATCTGGCCTCTCCTATGCAATCAGCATTTATCAAAGGAAGACACCTACTTGATTGTGTGGTCTTAGCTATGAAGGCCATAGCTTATTGGAAGAGAATGGGACCGAAGGGCTTCCTTTGGAAAGTAGATTTCCCAAGGCTTAGGATTCAAAGTAATTGTGAATTCCTCTGGAGAATTATCAGAAAGCGCTAATTCCCTGATGTTTGGATCTTGTGGATGAAGCGATGTATTACTACCGAATCCTTTTTAGTCCTAATTTATGGTAGTTAGAACAAATGAATCTAGTTGTTTATTCCATAACTCAACCTCTCAATATATGGTGGAGGAAAAATTACATGAGTATTCCTTGAAGAAATAAGAAATACTACAAATAAGAAAATAAACGAAATAACATAAGTAACAATAAACCGTAAGGGCTAACACTTCCCCTCAAACTAAAGCATAGATATTTATCATGCTCAGCTTGGAACACCAAATATCGAGGGATGATCGGACAAGTGCTTTGGTGAAGATATCTACTGTCTGGTCATCAAAGGAGACATGGGTAGTGAAAATGAGACCTCTCTAGATCAAGTCACATGTGTAGTAGCAATCAACCTCCACATGCTAGGTCCTCTCATGAAACATTAGATTGTTGGCGATGCAAGTAGTTGTCTTGTTATCACACCTCATCCTCATAGATACATCAACAGAAACATGCAAGTCTATAAGAAGAGATCTCACCCACATCATCTCAGACGCAGCGTATGCCATGGCCCTATATTTGACTCTATACTAAATCTGAAAACTTGCTTCTTGCTCTTCCAAATCATTAGATTTCTTGCCACATAGGTTTAACAACTAATAATGAATTTCTTGTCCGCCAAACATCCTACATAGTCTGCATTCAAGTAGGCCACAACACTCATAGAGATCCCCTTAGTGAATAAGACCCCTTTCCCGGGTGCTTTCTTCAAGTATCTCAACACCATCATTGCAACATCACAATGTTGCTTAGTAGGCCTATCCATAAATTGTCTCAATCTCCCAATAGCAAGGGAAATATCAGGTCTGGTAATAGTCAAATACAGAATCTTGCCTACTAGGCCACTATATTGTCGATTGTTCACTGCCTCATCCTTATCATACAAATGCACCTTAGGATCTATAGGAATATTAGCTAGCTTTGCTCCTAGTATACCAATCTCCTATAGCAAGTCAAGTGTATACTTCCCTTGGGAAAGGACAACACCCTTCTTACTTTGTGCCACCTCTATCCCAAGAAAGTATCTAAGAGGACAAAGATCTTTTATAACAAAATTAGTTACCAAACTCTTCTTGACCTCAACAATACCATGTCCATCACTTCCCATAAGAATGATATCATCGACATAAACCAACAGTGCCACCATACCCTGTGTCGTCTTTCTGACAAATAAGGAATGATCTGAAGACCTCTGGAAGCCCAACATCCCAACAACCTCTGACTTCTAGAAGCATGCTCTGGGGCTCTGTTTCAGACCATAGATCACCTTCCGTGGGCAACACACTTGGGAATACTCCTCCCGAACCTCAGGTTGTTGCATGTATACTTCTTCCTGCAGGTCACTGATGAGAGACTCATCATGGCTCTTAAATACCCCTAAGTAACTAGTTTTCCTAGTTAATTAGCTAAGAATATGTTTATTTAGGATTTAATTATAATATAAGGGGCAATATATTAAAGGACCATAAAATAAGTTAATAATACAACATTAAAAATTAATTAATGTTATTAATAATTTAAATAATAATTTGGACTCAAATTATAAATATTTAGCTACCTAATTAATATTTAAGTTAACATTATAAATATTTAACCCTAAGTATGTAATAAATTAAGTAACTTAATCAATTAAATAAATTTAAGCTAAAAAGGTCAAAAATGTAAATTCAAGGTATATATATAATATTTATCTAATTTATAAACATATATAAAAAGTTGAAAAAGGATTAAATTAAAATAAGCCTTGAAAACCTCAGTTACATTTTAGTCCTTAGGTTTCTTTGCACTTGAGTCCTTTCTATGCACATAGGTCCTTAATTTTTCCTGCGAATAGGTCCCTGTGAGCGCAACACTTCTTCCTCTTCTTCTTCCTTGCACTGGACGACTGAGAGCATCTAGTCACCGCACCTTCTGATCCACCTTCATCCCATGACAGAACACGGCCGCCTTGGCCATTTCTCTTCCGCTCACCTCCCTCTCTTCATCTGATGGATCGGATTGACCTCTAATTCTATTTAGGTCTAGGAGTTAAGCTCACTGGCGTCGGAGATGATGCCGATGGTTTAGCTGAACCTAGACGTCCTTCCGTCCAGGTACACCCCCCTTACCCTCCACCGTAATCTATAAATACTCTAGGACCCCTGCGATTCAAAGGGTCGGCTCCCTTTCCCCCTTCCCCAACAACAGTCAACGATAGGCTATTCATCACTCACCTCCGGCGACCTCTCATCCCTCCTTCAGAGTTTTTCCGAGCGAAAGACTCGTCTCTCTCACCCCCTCTTCCTCTCCGGAAGGCTATGATAGAACCTTGGAGCGTCATCTTCTCTTTCTCGCCGCTTTCAGTTTCTTGCCGGAGCTCTATCCCCTTTCCTCTGATTTCATCCTCCGTTATGCGCCATCAACGGAGCTTCTCATCTCCTTTCGTCCAAGTAAGTAATTCTAACTCAGGAGTAGTTTAGCAATAGTTAAGAGTAGGTTTAGCTTAGATTTTAGTATGTTAAGCTTCGCCTTCCTCAGCTCCAGCAAGTCCATGTCCGGTCTCGGCGGACCTTCTTTCACTGATCCAAGCACAATTCCACTTTCTCTACCTTTCCACGATTCATTTCCATTTTCTTCCCCTCACTGTTAACACCTAAAACGCCTAGTTCACCCCGCCGTCACCGGCGGTCTCTGTTATCTATGGCGGAGGTCACCGAGCTGTTACACCTCCAATTAAGGTCTTCCAACACTAATCCATCACCTTAAGACCCTTACTGACCCCAGATCTAACTTGATTGACCATCTAATCACCTAAATCACTTCACACGCACCTGGATACTTCACTGTCCATGGTGAAGTGCCTAGAGACTATTCCACACTCGATCAAGGTCCTACATCACTTCCATAACACTTAAGAACCCCAACGAATCCATCTATTGCTCCTATTAAGTAGTGTACTTAAAACGCCTAATTTCCCTCATCTTTAAGCTTGCTGTCAATAGCAACTCAGAGATGAGTTATTCACCTAATTAATTAGTTCACTAGCATTACCTCATTCCATAGACCATTTCCTCTCACTCAATTGAGTGAGAGGAGGCATTCTAAGCTCTGTCGAACTCAGAATGTCAGATCTTTAAATTTCACGATGAATCCTTTATTTTGATCTTTAAAAGAGTTAATTAAAGAGTTCTTAAGGTCTATCTAAGTCTTAGGAATCTTTGCAAGTCAGTAATGGCCTGCTTCATTGAAGTTTTCCCCTCTGTACATCAGAATTTGACTTACCAGAGCTCCGGTGAGCTCCGACGAACCAAACTAGAGCCTTAGCCTCCGGAACTCTTTGAGAAACTCCAGTTACTTCTTTTCGACTTAGGGATTAATTTTCTGGAGATAGATTTGTGTTTTAATGTTTAAAACTTTAGTTTGATCTCTGTCTTCTCCAACTCCGACAGAGTTGAAGAGACAAACCTGTTAGGATTTAGATTATAGGAGTAGGTCCAAAAGCTTTAGCGAAACCTAAGTAATCCATCCTAGGTCTTTAATTGAACTGAAAACCTATAGATCGCTCTGCCCATCACACCTCTCCCAACCCAAGCGACAGTGCCTGTAAGCACTCAAGGTAGGCTCAACTTTATTTTGGAATGCAAAAACGAATCATTGAGTTGATTTGAGGACATTTAGTCTTTAATTTGACACTGTGGTGATGTATTTAAAAGTCAACTATTGAGCTTTAATGGTCAAATTGGGAGTGAATTCAAGGATTAGATTGTTGAATCTGATTGAATGGGCTGATTAGGTTTCTGGAAAGATTTAGAATGTTTTTAGGGTGATTTGTTAGGATCTTATTGAGGATTAATTGAGATTTGACCTACTGCGCAGTTTAGGTTCATATGGAACCCAATACTATTATTGAACTTTTTTGTTGAAATTTGGAGTCAAATCCTGATTAGAGCAATTACTCTAAGCATTATAAATCAGTTTAGATCAACTCTTGGTGATTTGAGCCTTCAGTTGGACGAATTGGAGCTCAATTCCAAGCTCTGAACACTACGAACGAAGCTTTTCAGCTTCTGTTGCTTCCTGAGCTTCTTTAGACTCCTTTCTTCTCCAATTTGATGTGGAATGCATCAATAAGGTCACGCAGGCCTTCAGTTGAGAGCTGCATAGCCTCTGCAGGTCAATTGACATGAGTTTCTTCTTCTGCAGGCTATTAATGGCCGTGCATAACCCTTGATTTAGCCCTTCAAATCAAAGGGCTAGACCAAATCTGGGCACCAAATTGGTGCTGAATCCTGATGGAGCATCCTTAGGGCTTTCGATCAAGCCTTTGCTCGATCGGCACCATCCAGCCAATCGCCTGGAATCATCGGCTGAAGTTTGGCCTGAAACTGTTAAGAATAGTCCCACCTCGAGAATTCTGGAGCGCACGACATAGTATAAAGTGATTGTGTTTATGACATTTTCAGCGTAGGGTGCAGCTTATGAGCATGGGTGCAGGTGCGTGCGTGTGCACATGTCTGCGCATAGGTGTGTGTGTACGCCTGTGGGTGTGAACGTGGGCCAATAAGTGGGCATGGGCCTGGGAGGCCGGTATTGTGCATTAATATAAATATATGAAAATCAACCTAATTAAAATTAGATCGGATCTCTAGTAGGATCTGGTCCCACCCTACGAGGTGTTGTGTATCCCTGAAAGAAGTCCAACTGCCCATGGATAAAATAATTTTTATAATTAAAGGCAAAATGGGCTTAAGTGTTCACACAAATGGCTAAGTGTGGAAGGTTTATATGCACAGTACGTAGAAGAGTGAAGGAAGAAATAAAGAAGAGATGAAGAGAAGAGGGCTTAAAAGATTAAGTGTTGAGAGAGGGTTAAGGAAAGTTAAAGACTTAGGAGATTAGCTAAAGAAGAACTTAAGAAAAATATAAGGGAAGAAGAGAAACTCGCGAAATAAAAGAAAGAGAAAGAGAGCAATAACAGAAGAGAAGAAAAGGAAAGGAACAAGAGAAGAAAGAAGGGCTGAAGGCATTTAATGAAGGAAGGAGAAATATCAGACGTCCCTCACTTGCATTAGACTTCTAATTTTACTTTCTAAGTCATCCAATATTATTCTTAGATGTCTGATTTTCTGATTTGATCTTATATTGCAATTTCATGCTCTTTTATTATTGTTTTGAGCATCAAATGTTGTAAAAAGTAAATATATCCCTTGTATATCATTTTCTTACTTTATACTCTTGTAAAATGATATAAATGATGTAACAAACACGTTTACTTGAATTTTAATGATAGATTTCTTGTGTAAACATATTTTACCTTAATGGAATGTTGCATGCTTATATTTGATGTATCTTTTGTGTAAGATTCATGTTCCTAAAGTATTACAATTATATTCTGACTAATTAAATAGTTATTAATTATTTCTTACAGATTAATGGTAATGGTGAATTATGATTAAGTTATGCCTCCCAGTAAATGACCTGAACTCAACCAGTTAAAAAAGAACTTTAAAATCTAAAATTTAGGTTAACTTGACCATATACTACATTCACGACTTTGATTCGAGTTAACCTAAGTTACATTCTTACGCATTTAATTAAGCCTAAATAACTTAATTAACTGTGTTGAGAAATCTAACCATCAGTCACCATATAAGAAAGCATTTTTAATATCAAGCTAATGGAGGGACCACTTATGTTGCACAGGGATAAATCAAGATTTGGACAATAGGAAGACACGCCATTAGAGAATCGAAAAAATCCACCTCATAAGTTTGTGTGAATCCCTTGGCCACAAGACGAGCTTTGTGTCTAGCAATCATCCCGTTGAGGTTATATTCAATGGTAAACACCCATCGATACTCAACAACTGAAACTCCTGGAGGCAAGTATGCAAGCTCCCATGTTCCACAGGAACGGAGAATGGCCATCTCATCCTCCATGGCCTGCTAATGACTAAACGGAATGGGCATGGCAAAGAGAGCATTGCAAAACTTGCTATAAGCCCCTCCTAAAAATGCAGTAGACATGACATGTGATATGAGGTATCGAGCACAAGTTCGTGGTGCCTTGCAAATTGCAATGGAAAGATTAAAGCCATCTGCTGTAGGAGGTTTTATCTTAGCACTAGGTACAACCTCACTACTATCATCCTATAGACACCTGCATCATAACTATACACAATCTCATCAGTGTGAATCACTTGTACTCACTTGAGGTAGGGAAGGAGTTAACGTAGAAGGGGGTTACTGCCTGTAAGTAACGAGCTGTCAATAGGTAATGGGGGGTCCCCAAAACCTAGCCAACTCCAAGGGTATAAGCTCTGAGGGTGGTGACTCATCAATTGGGATAGTCTCCAGGGGTGTAGAGGGAATGGGCATAGGTACCTTAAAAACCTCAGGAGAAAGACCCCACCCTATAGTAGAGAAGTAGGGAGGAATAGACTCGTGGAAAGTGACACATGAAATGAGCATATGAAATGATGATTTAGCATGACTGTGCGGTGCATGGGCTGGGAGCCATGCACTGTGTGTGGGCCTAATTGGGCCCATTAACGAGCATAAAATGATATTAAAGCGCCTAATTGTGAACTAGGGTAGCCATAGTAGAGGTCTGGTCCCACCCATTAAGGGTGCTGTGTATCCCTCGAAAAGGTCGCCCGTCAATTAAAAATCCTAACTTTTGATTAAGTAAAAAGTAAATCACATAAGAAGAAGAGAGGAGTTGAGCCTAATTGCAACTAAGTATCATGAGCCTTGTGTGCAGTGCGTGTGTTGTATGTGTATATAGAGTATATATGTATATAAGTAATAAAGTATATAGTATATATATATAGTAAAGGGATCATAACAATGATATCACTTCGAAGTACGAGAATATCTCATAAAGACACATTTGACAACCCTGGGGGCAAGCTTATCCTAACCTAGAGTGATAACGTGGACAAAAGCAACACAACCAAATACCCAGAGAGGAACATGGAACATATTACCCTCAAGATAGAGAATCTGCAAGGGAATATGTTCATGAATAGCAGAATAAGACATCCTATTAATCAAGTAGCACACCGTAAGAACATGATCACCCCAATAGAAAGAGGGGACGCTGGTGAATGAGCAACGTGCATGCTACATCAATATGCCTATGTTTTCTCTCAAAGATCCCATTCTGTTGGGACATATAAGAAAAGGTACTCTGATGGATAATCCCATGAGATTTATAAAAACATAGACAGGTGCTGGGTACAAAACTTGAGCATTATCAGAACGGGCATTTTTAACACAAATACCAAACTGATTTTTTATTTCTAAAATAAAATGTTCTGACACACTGCCTAGATCAGACTTCTTTGTTGGTGTATTTTTAGCATATCATGTTTCGTCTTATTGTGTGGCTATAATAGCCCTTGTCCCTCAGGGACATTCATGTACTTTTAGCCCTCTGGTTTCTCTCTATATAAAGAGACCTAGGGTTTCTAATAAACTTGAAATCTTTCAACCAACTTGGTCTCAGAGCACCGGTCCTAAATAGTGACTCTAGGTATCCCACCCCTCAAGGCCTCCGAAACCCTAACACCCAAATCCTGTTCTCTCTCCTCCTTCCTTGGTGGCAGGGACGCTCTCTGGCAACCCTCCGGCTGCACACAAGTGCCCTAGTAGCTGGAGGTGGCACCTCTGCGAGCAACCTTCAGCCTTGCAACGGCGCTGAAGCGGCGCCAAGTCTCCTGAGCCATCACGTGACCCCACAGGCGCCACGCAACAGCCCTAGCACCCGAAGGCGGCATTGCTCCGACCTGATTCGACCTCATGACGGGGCTGTGGCAGCGCAGAAGCTCCTCAACCATCGATCAGAGCTTCGACGAGGCCCTAATGGGTTGAGGCGACGGCACTGCGACCTATTTTAGCCCTTGCGATGGGGCTGAGGCAGAGGTCAACAGACCCACCAGCAGCGCAGCATCACCCAGTGGCACCCAGCGACCTGTTTTAGTCCTAGCGACCTCCAACATCACCCAGCGGCGCTCCGGCGAGGGTCAACAGACCTAGTGGTGGCACTCGCAACCCCATACAGGCGCTCCAGTAGGCGCTACAGGTCCTAGCAGATGCGGCGGCGCCCTGTAGCAAGCCTTAGCGTCGTCACCCATCTCCTGTTGGTGTTACAGTGGCTATCTAAGGCCGCGACCGGCGGAGATCAGTCACTAGAAGGGGGGCTAGACCTGTTCATGGCCTCCTTGGGTGTTCTCCTTGCACCCAAGTAAGGCTACCACTTGTCCAAGGAAGCCTCCTAGCAGCTACGTTGATCTGAATCTACTGCATTGTTGGATTATTGATGATCTCTTGGTCCTAGACACTTGAGTGAGGCTTCCGAATTGTGGAGATGGCTTCAGATGATCAGTCTGAGGTGTCTTCGAGCTCTACTTCGGACACCGGGGTACTTAAGAACCCGTTCTTTGGTCCAGTTGTTAAGTTGGATGAGACCAACTACCCGCGGTGGTCCCAGACCTTTCTTATGACTATCAGAGGTCATAAAAAGAGCCATATACTTATTCAGAGCCTGAGAACAAGACTGGTATAAATGCCAATTGGGGCAGTGATAATGCCATGGTTTGTGCATGGCTGATGTAGACAGTTATTCCCAGAATAGGAGATGAGATCATGTATTATACTACAGCAAAGGAAATGTGGGAGTCCTTGCGTGATACCTATTCACATGCCAAGAACTCCACACGTGTTTTTCAGGTTTTTTACGATCTCTTCTACCTACGTCAGGAGGGGCGTACGCTGTCACAATATTACTCTCTTATGAAGGGTATGCTGGAGAGGCACTACTACCTGACAGGGTGTTCCTGCGAGTCCTGGAGGAGTTTCAGGAGACAGTTGGCCGTCTCTCTTTTCTTGGTTGGCCTTGGACCTGAATATGTTGTAGCCAGAGATCAGATTCTTACTGCTCCGGATCATCTTAGCCTGGAGGAAGTATATAGCAGGCTCAACAGAGTTACAGTGCATTCTCCTACTGCTCATTCTACTGCTCAGTCGTCCACGTTGGCTACGATCCCTGGACGTGGTAGGGGTACTTATCCTGCATGTAGTCGTGGACGTGGATGCTCTTCTAGTATGCGGAATAGAACTCCGTGTACTTACTGTGGCAGACTTGGTCACTCTGAGGCTACATATTGGTAGAAGCATAGTAGCCACCGGTGGGCAATTAGGCAGCTGAAGTCCCAGATTCAGCTCTTACTACCCCTAATGTAAGCTCCTTGAGTACCGAGATTGAAGCTATGTGGCAACAGGTTGCTCTTTTGACTCAGCCTTCCTCTTCTCAATCTCCTGACACGGCAGCTATTGCTACATCTTTAGAGGTTCCTGCGATTGGTATGTCCTCCCTTTCGTCTTCTGGTGAGTGGCTGATTGACTCTAATGCATCCAAGCACCTTTATGGCGACAGAGGTTCTTTCTCCCACCTTGCACCTATTACACCTGCCAAGACAATACAGGTGGCTGATGGGAGACATTCGCCACTTGTTAGCAAGGGAGATGTCTTTATCTCCTACCTTGAGGCTTACAGATGTTTACTATGTACCTGATTTTCCATTGAGTTTATTATTTGTTAGCAGTATCACCAGAGATTTGAACTGCCGAACTATTTTTGATGCGTCCTCTTGTGTTTTGCAGGACAAATTCACTGGGAAGACAATTGGTGGAGGACGTGAGGAACATGGGGTGTACCATTTGAGCCGTACTGGTTTTGCTGCTTCTGCTACTCAGGGTCTTGCTTCTACTGGATCTCCTCTCTAGCAACACCACCGCCTTGGCCATTTACCAATTCATCGCCTCACACGTGTTCTTCCGCATATCCCCTCCACTATTGCTTTCACCTGCGATGCCTGTCAGCTTGGCAAGCATCACAGGGCTAGTTTTTCCAGTTCTTTCTCTGTTTCATCTATTGCTGCATTTGACCTGGTTCATATGAATGTGCAAGGTCCCTGTCGTACTCCTGATCGACTTGGAAACAAATATTATCTTGTTTTAATTGATTTTTCTCATGTTACTTGGATGTTTCTCTTAAAGAATAAGTCTGATGTGGAGCAACTTATTGAAAACTTTATTAAGGAAATAAAGAACCAGCATTTATGTTTGGTGAAGTGTTTTCATTCGAATAATGCTTTAGAGTTTTGTACTACCCGCTTGCGCACTTTTTTTTCTAGTTGTGGCATTATTCATGAAACTACATGTCCTCATACTTCTCAGCAAAATGGTATTGCTGAGAAAACATCGGCATATTCTGGATGTTGCCCACACCTTATTGATTCATCATTCAGTCCCGTCTCTTTACTAGGGTGATATTGTTTTAACTGCATGTTTTTTGATAAATCGGATGCCCAATGCTGCGTTACATTAACGGATTCCTCTTTAGGTCATGTATCTCGATCGCCCTCTATTTCATGTCACCCCTCGGACATTTGGCTGCATTGCCTTTGTCCATTTGTTGGGACCGGGTCGGGATAAACTTGCATCGAGAGCAGTTAAATGTATTTTTCTAGGGTATACCCACACACAAAAGGGGTATCACTGTTTTGATCCGCTTACCTCTCGACATTTTGTTTCTACTGTTGTTACCTTTCATGAGACTGTACCTTTCTTTTCTATAACGGCTGCTGAAATGCCTCCTGAGGATGATATGGCACCTATGCCGCATACACCTATTTGCTTTCGGAGCTTCCCTGAGATCCATGTCCCTACTACATCACCACTACCACCTGTTACGCATCCCTTTCCATGCCTGACCGAGCCACTACGGACATATGTTCGCCCCCATACTACCTATCAGGGACCCCCACCCTCGCCTTCACCATCGGCTTCTCAGGTGAGTCCTTTAGACACCGACGTATCTTTGCCATGTAATGGTCACAGGGACAGGACATATGATGTGCCAGGAGATGATCTTGATATTCCGATAGCCATTCGGAAACAACCACGGACCTGCACCACTTATTTTACAGCAGGGGCACTTGCTACTGACAGTTTATCTCTTGGATTTGCTAGATTTACACAGGCCTTAACTACTATGCAGATTCCAACCACTTACTGTGAGGCCATGCTTGATCCAAAATGACAGGCAGCCATGAAGGATGAGATGGTCGCTCTTCGAGGTCGTGGGACTTGGGAGCTAACCCCACTTCCTGATGGTGCTGTAGTTGTTGGCTGCCGGTGGGTATTTACTGTGAAGTTTAACCCTGATGGTGGTATTGCTCAGTACAAAGCCTGCCTCATGGTAAAGGAGTTCACCCAGACCTATAGGGTTGACTTTTTTGACACCTCACCAGTCGCCAGGCTTCCAACGGTCCGGGTCTTGATTGCAGTGGCAGTTTAGCTAGATTGGCCCCTGTATCAGCTAGATGTCAAGAATGCCTTCCTTTATGGTGATCTCCAAGAGGAAGTCTATATGCAGCAGCCACCTGGCTTTGAGAGACGGGGAGCTTGTATGTCGGTTACGGAAGGCTATATATGGCCTAAAACAAAGTCCCAGAGCCTGGTTTCAAAGATTGTCACAAGTTGTTGAGGCAACTGGTTCAGGAGGTCAACAACTGATTTTTCACTCTTTGTCAAGAGGACTTCGCGAGATACTATGGTACTCTTGGTTTATGTTGATTTGATTATCACAGGGAATGATGAGCAGGGCATTACTGAGATCGAGCACCTCCTTGCAGAGCAATTTGTTATGAAGGACTTGGGGGGGCCTACGATATTTCCTTGGAATTGAGGTTGCTCGCAATAAGAAGGGTGTGGTCTTGTCACAGAGGTATTCTTTAGATATTCTGCAAGAGGTTGGTATGCTTGGGGCCAAGAAGGTCAATATTCCTATGGATCCCAAGATGCTACTGTATGATGAGGATGCACAGGTAGTGGACAGTGGATAGTATAGACAGCTTGTAGGCAAGCTATTTTATCTCAATATCACAAGGTCAGATATCTCCTTTGCAGTTAAGAGACCGAGTCAGTTTATGGCTAAGCCAACACGTCAGCATTGGGATGCGACATTGATGGTACTTAGATATATCAAGAAGGCTCCTGGGAAATATCTTTTCTTCTCCAAGGGGTCTTCTATGACATTGGTTGAATACTCAGATGCAAACTATGCAGGATGTCATGTGGATCGCAAATCCACTATTGGGTTCTACACCTTCTTAGCAGGGAACTTGATCACATGGAGGAGAAAGAAACAGGGTACAGTTGCGAGGTCCAGTGCCGAGTCTGAGTACAGAGCTATGGCTCAGACAACTACTGAGATGATGTGGATTAGATCCTTGCTTGTTAATTTACAGGTGCAGTTTTCTAGTCCCATGGAGATAAGGTGTGATAATAGAGCAGCCACCTTCATTGTTAAGAACCCTGCATTTCACAAGAGGACGAAGCATGTTGAGGTTGATTATCACTATACCAGGGATATTATTCAGAAGGGACTGCCATACACAACCTCTGTTACATCTGAGGAGTAGACAACAGATATTTTCACCAAACCCTTGGCCAAATCTTCATTTGATACCTGTATGTCCAAGCTGAGCATAATTGATATCTATGCTCCAGCTTGAGGGGGAGTGTTGGTGTATTTTTAGCTTATCTTATTCCGCCTTATTGTGTGGCTATAATAGTCCTTGTCCCTCAGGGACATTCATGTACTTTTAGCCCTCTGATCTCTCTCTATATAAAGAGACCTAAGGTTTTTAATAAACTTAAACTCTTTCAACCAACTTTCTTTAACAAAAACAACCAAGGCAGACATGAAAAATCATCCACAATGACCAAATAATAACGATGACCTAGTCGATTAGGAATACGACTAAGCCCCGACACATCAACATGAACAAGATGAAAAAACTCAATGGACCATGGGCTTTGACTAGTAGGATACGAACTCCAGTGATGTATTCCTAGCTGACAAGCATCACAAGTGATAACAATAGACAAAGAATTATGAGGATAAGCATGGGGAAGCCTATCCAATGAAAGATGGCCAAGGTGAAGACACCACTAGAATGGGGACCCAGCAGAGAAAGTAACACCCCATGGAAAGCAACAACAAAGGAAGATTGGAACAAGCGATAGACACCCCCATCCTTGCAGCCACCACCAATCGTCCTCTACATCAAGATATCTTGAAACGTGCAAGTAGTAGCGTCAAATATTGCATGACAATTCAGCTCCTTAGTAATCTCGCTAATTAACAACAGACTAATAGGGAAATCAAACACAAAAACATCAATCAATCTAATAATGGGGGTAATGGAAACCTCCCCCTATCCTGTAATCTAAAAATGTCTCCCACCAACATGTACTGTCCTCCTAAGTGGAACAAATCAGATATGACGAAAATATCGTCAATCTCCGCAAAGATGTTGGGAGCAATGCTATCAAGGCGCTTGCCTAGGTGCACCTAAGCACTCGCTTGACGTGAGGCGAGGCCTTGGCATCTTAACAGCCATCAGGAGAGGTGTTTTGCCTTAGGCGACGCCTAGGCAAGCACTTTAGGTCGAGGCATAGGGTACTAAGGTGAACGCCAACCCACCCTATGCATTACCCAATTACACACATGCCTAACCTGAATACCCTGTAACCACTAACCTAATAAACCCAAAAAAACCTCTCCAAAAACCCTCTCAAATACCCAAAAACCATATCAATAACACCCTATCTCCTTCAAATCTTCATTCGTCTCCTTCAATCGCACAAGGGCTCCTCCCTTCAATCGCCACCGAGCAAGAAGTCCTCCCCATCGCCACTCAGTGCTGGAGCTCCACTCCCCATTGTCGCTCACTGCTACAAGCCTACAACTTCGACCCATTGATGAGTTGTGACTCATCATAGCTAAAATGTCCAAGTTAAGCTAGAAACTAGGTTAAACACCATCAAATTAACATATAAAAAGGGTTAAGTGTAGAAAATAGAGAAAAAGACCTAAAACATCAATTTTATGCTAAAAATGCATAATTAGGTCATTTATTGAGATATTCTATTAAATAATGTAAAATGTTGATCCAATTGCAAATTAAACACACAAATGAACTCAAAACTCCAAATCAAAAGTGAAATTAACTTCTAATATATTCAATTGAGCTTCAATAAAAATTTGGTTGCATTTGAACATCAATAGGTCCTTGCAATTAGAGTTTCACAATTAGGTCCTTCATACATCACATTTTATGCATTAGAAAACCTCCAAGGACCTACTTGAAGGCCGTAGGGACCCATTTGTTACGCTCCAAGGATTGCTCTGTAGGCATTCTTATCACTAACGGGCCTTCTTGTAATACTTCTACCCCTTCACTAAGGGGCATTTCATGCAAATTCACCATTAGGCATGAGAGAACAGTGCACCGAGCTGTTCATCAAAGAATAGGGATCATCCTCACCGTTCATTTCTTCGATCCTCTTGATGTGCGATTGCTCCTCAATCGAACCTTTGCACAAATCATCGCGTGTGGTCACCTCTACCCGCAGATCTGATCTTGCGGTCCACATTTGGATTAGAACCTCGCGCATGCCTCTCCTCTCATCTCAACCGCACATACCCTAATCGCCTATTTTCACCCTTGCGGTGAGGGGAATCACTGATCACTCTACTTCAGCACCCCTCCCTCAGGCGTGCGCATGCTAACGACCTCCTCTCCTACTTCTTTGAGGCCAATCCCTTCGTCCCCTCTAGTTCCCCTTATCCTTTTATTCGCCACATCAGTGACAGTGGTGTGGTTTTTCACCACCATTTCCTCCTTGCCGCTAAGTATGACGTATGCCTGAGGACAACCCTGAAGCTCCTCTCGTGGGCTTTTCCTTCGCTGGAGATCTCCCCCCATTCTTCCTCCTTAGTCGCTGGCTCTAGATCCAAAGGTCACATTCATCTGATTAGATTAGGATTTACTGCTTTTTAGATTATAGTGATAGAGAAATTTAGGAGTAGAAATTAGATGTAGAATTGTCTGATCTTATGTGTGATTGTAGTTTAGTTATGAGTAGATTAATTTAGAAATCACCTCCACCTCCTCTGATCACTTCAGATTAGAAGAGATGATCTCATCTCACTTGCTGATCACTGATCTCCCTCTTCACATTTCCATTTCGCATTCTGATTTCCCTCGATTTTTATTTCGCGATCCATTCACTCATTAAAGTCAAATCCTCATCCCACTACTTTCGAGCTTTGAAATGAGGATTTGCGCTCAAAAACCATCTAGGGGTCTCCCATCCATTTCAGATTTACCACAAAGACCCCTGATCTGATTTTAAATTGAATCAGTTTGCTTAATCGATTTTTAATTTGATTTTCAATGCAAGATCGTGAGATTTTGATCCAATTGAGTGTTGAAGGGTTTTTGATCAAGTGAATCAATATGATTTTATGTAATTCAAATCATAGCCATGAATTGATGAATTCTTCCTCAGATGAGCCATGTCTGAAATTGGATATGAATTGGAGATTTCATGGTTTTCAATGTGTGGGAGAGACAAGGAGAATCAACTTTGCTGATTTGAGGTTGTACCATGTATTTTTTAGTGGAATTGTTTAGGATTCTGATTTCCAACTTAAGGAATTTTCAATATTCCTTAAGGTTTAAGACAATTGGGATTCAAGTTGGATTTATTAGACTGATCTAAGACCCTCCTTCATGCTATTTACAGCATTAAGAAGGTGTTAGATCAGAGTATTCTTCCTGATTTGGAGTATTACTATTAAGAATTTTTTGATGCAAAGTTTGACACTTCAATGTGGTTTTAATGTGATTTTCAAACCTTATCAAACTCTACAATGTTTGATGTTGTGTTTTGAATCCCAAATTTCACATATT
This sequence comes from Thalassia testudinum, assembly GCA_037157565.1. Classification (NCBI taxonomy): domain Eukaryota; kingdom Viridiplantae; phylum Streptophyta; class Magnoliopsida; order Alismatales; family Hydrocharitaceae; genus Thalassia; species Thalassia testudinum. The sequence goes on from JAZHRO010000077.1 coordinate 84,466,454, forward strand.
AAAATGCTGCATAACAGCGACATTTTTGTTGGATTAATTTTCAATCTAATCCCATGATCTTTGTTGTCTATGACAGAGATAAGGGATTAGATTTGGTCAATTCAGCAGTTACTGAAATTCCCATTTCAGAGCTGCCGGAAATGGGATTGGTCACTGCAGCAACCACTCTATTTGGTTTTAAGTTGTCTAAACCAAGTTCTAGACATTTGGAGCATCTTATTTAATCCCTGATCAGGCCAACAGCTATTGTTGTTGTGTTGTTGCTGTGCTGTTGCTGCTACTGCAACAGCTGCTATTGTTGTTTATGGCCTGTAATTGTAAGACAATGAGCTGGGATTTGAGTTATTTTGAGAGGCTAACATGTTTTATAGTATTAAAACTTCATGTACAAGCATTTACATATCTATTAGTGTCTTTAAATCTCTTTTGAATTGCTTGTAACCCTATTTAATCATTCATTGTCAACTAACATCTGTCCACATTGGTAAATTGAATGAATTTGAATGAAAAACCATGTTTAATTGCTTGAACACCTCCTTTTTGTCTTGATGCATGTTCTGAGGTGTTCATACTACATTGTTAGCCACTACAAAGCTTTCTAATGCCTTAGCTTCACATTGAAAAAACTCCCTTAAACCTAGAATTGTATTTCACTTGCACATAAATAAAAATTATATTAAAAAATCTTTAAAAAAAAATAAATGTGTAGCAAGTAGGATTAGCTTTATTTCTATGTACATGCCAAGTTTCAAGGTCATCTGACCCCTAATTTGGTAGAACATATCAACCAACGGTTCAGCATACCTTTAGACTTAAATAAAAGACTCTAACTTAAAAAATACAAAAACACTCTCTTTATCTCATCTCTTTCTTTCTCTCTCATCCTCTACCTCTACTAAATATATAAAACCTATAAAAAGCAAAAAAACCTTAAAAAATCCTAAAAATGCCATGTATAATATATATATACTTGTATATATAATTTATACTAAGCTATATATGTATATAAACTGGATATATAACTTATAGATATATAATATAATGTAAATTAAATATTTAAGAGAACTTAAATTGTATATAAAGTATTTATATACTTATTCATTAATTATACTGACTTATATGTACTATAAAGTAAATAAATTAATAAAACCCTATTAATAAACATATTTATGAATGATACTGTACATACGTATTTATATATGTATAATACACATTAATACACCTGTAACTTAATTTAATTATATATATACAATAAATAATTAATTTATTAAGTTATTACTGAACTAACTTATATTGTATATTTATACTATAGTATTTTAAATAATTTAAACTAATTTAATTATATTTATAAAGTGTTATACTATATATACCTAATTTATATGTATAATAGCCTGAAATCACATATTTAACTGTAAATAAATTAAAATAAAAAGTGTAAAATACAATAAAAATATGTGATAAATAATTTATTATGTACATTAACTCTGGACTCGCTCAATTAGACCACTAATTAACTAATTTATACTGTAATTAAGAAAAACTCAAAAATCAGTGTATAAATCACAATCTTTAACTAATTCATTTATATAGTAAATGTAATTATTTTTGTAAATAAACTAAATAATTATATAGCCCTATATAAGGGCTTTACAAATATATAATTTATTTTAAATTTAGAATTAATTTGGGCCCTCAAATCGAGGGCCAAAATCGACCAATCAAGACTGTCGCGGCTGGAATTCTAGAGTTGAAGGGCACCTTCAATAGCGCCACATCAGGCGTTGTAAAGCGCCCACTGCCACATATATTGAGTTCGTCTTCTGGGCTTACCAGTCGTCAGCGCTCGGCGCGAATATAAATGTCATACCCTTCCCCATGAAATGAGCATATGAAATGATGATTTGGCATGAGACTGTGCGGTGCATGAGCTGGGAGCCATGCATTGTGTGTGGGCCTAATTGGGCCCATTAACGAACATAAAATGATATTAAAGTGCCTAATTGTGAACTAGGGTAGCTATAGTAGAGATCTGATCCCACCCATTAAGAGTACTGTGTATCCCTCGAAAATGTTACCTATTAATTAAAAATCGTAACTTTTGACTAAGTAAATAGTAAATCACATAAGAAGAGAGGAGTTGAGCCTAATTGCGACTAAGTATCATGAGCCTTGTGTGCAGTGCGTGTGTTGTATGTGTATAGAGTATATATGTATGTAAGTAATAAAGTATATAGTATATATAGATAGTATATATGTAAATATATATGTATATAAGTAAATAATATGTTTGAGCTATATGTATATAAATAAAACATAGCTTTAGTGTCATATGTATCCGTCACTGAAGGTAGAATAAACATTACTATAGATCCTTATTTTTACCTTTAACATTTATATATAGTTTTTTCTAAGATTTTAGCGATGCTTATATATGCCGCTGTACATACATTATATGTTACTATATATGTTAGTATGTTAATTTAGGTTAGTATAGTATATATTATTACTTATTATTGTACATATATCTAAGTATTAGTATTATAAGTTGTAAATAAATAATATAGAGTATTAAATTATAGTTTTTTATGCTTGTTTGTACATAGTTGTTTGCAAGCATTGTAATTCGTTCATTTGTATACAATTGACTCATTCTTTTATTCATTAATTAATCCATTCATATTTGTATATAAAAATCAATCTTTTTTTAATTAAAGAATATTATTAGACTTAAAGAGTGATATATATCAATAACTACCTCCCAATGAACGACCTGGAATAAACCAGTAAAAATTAAGTATATAAATAAAATTAATGCGACAACAGTTTGTATTCGTGACATACTACAACCCCTTTTTGTACGAACCGGTAGTCGTCGATCACCCATCACCACCATTGTAGATCTCAACCCCCTCAAGAGATCTCTCCATCCCCTTGCGCTAGTTCTTGATCCTTCATTTTTGCTCATGCTCCTCTCATTTGATCTATCTCTGCCTTACCGCTCTTATTCTACGATTTTTTTCTTTTTTAGCAACAGTATTTCACTGTTCAAGTGTGATTATTTTGGCACTCTTAGATCAGAGTGACATTTTTTTATTATTTTACTATTCAATGTTCACCGAAAATTTCATTTCATTTCAAATTGAAAGTGGTTTCGATAACCCAATGATTTCATTCAAATGGGTTACAACGACTGGTTCAATTTTTTGGTTTCACCCCATTGATTTCAATATTTTATTACAGTATATTCAAGCCTTTATTTGGGTTAAATTTTTAGTATTTATGTTAATCCAATAATTAATAATGGCTTAGATTGTACTGAGTGGCTGCCACAAGTAGAGAAGATGCATTTTCCGTAAAGAATGAAAAGAGAGATCCTATTTAAAAATATAATTTTTTAAAGGATCAATCTAACAAGAATGCAATCACTTATACTTTTTGTGGGAAGACTGCAAAAGGTAGAATCTATTGAGCCAAACAACATCAAATTGGATCATACAAGAACGCATCAGTTTGTCAAAAATTTCCTCTAAAGGTAAAAGAGGAATTAAGAAATTACAAGATTGATAGAAAACACAAAAAGAGGTTTTGTGGTGGTATGCCTGACTTTGATGATTTAGAGAATTCGATAAATGTTGAAGATTATGGAGAAGAGATGGAAGTAACTACTTCAACTGAGAGTTTTTTTTTTTGAAAAGGGGAAGGGTGGTTATCCACACGATAACCACCCGTGATTGTTTCATTTCAAACTTCAAACATCAAAACCATTACATCAAGGTCAAAAACTGGACCTCCAAAACTCCACCTGAGACATAACGGAATAATAAACATTTTCAACATAGGGCCTCTCTCCCCTAAATAGCGCACTCCATTCCTGCCTAACCATACACCCCACAACACTGCCAAAACTTTCGCTCGGTCATTCTTGGATCTAAAAGCATTGTGACCAACATGAGCGCTCGCTCTACGGAAAGATGACCAAAAGCTAACCTCATCTTGAGGAACAACCCAGTCATCCCCATCTTCTGCCACACTTGTTCCACAAATGGACACCTGAAGAAAAGGTGATGAACGTCCTCCTTCGCACCACCGCAAGGAAGACAACTCATGTCATCCATCTGAGCCCACCTCGCTCTCCATTTCTGTCATAATCCTCCCCCGCCTCACCAGCCACGCAAAAATCTTTATCTTCAACGGACATTCCGCCTCCCAGATAAGTCTGCAGTCTCTCCAAAGATCTATGTCTGTGCCAATCTCGCCACCATTCAATCTGTGGAAGACCTTCGCCACTGAGAACTCGCCTTCATCCCAGTTGTATGTGTCACCCTTCACCTCTGGCTCCCAACCTTCCAACTCCTGTAACATCTAAAGGTCTATGCATCTCTGGTCAGACAGTCCCCTCCAAAAGATAAGACACCAGGCCCCAGACCAACAGTCTTTCACTAGGGCTGCCAGGTTCGCCGCACACCCAAAAAGATGAGGAAACTTGTCTTTGAAGGGCCTACCGACTCCTTACCAATCATCCAGCCAGAATCTGAACACATCACCCTCACCCAACACAGGAGTGGAGTGCACCTTGCTCGTCACAGCCGCGAGTCCCCTGAGAAAGAAAGAAGCTCCTGGAGGTGGTGAGTCCAAAGGCTCCCAGGACTCAAAAGAACCGTAACAACTTCTCATAACATCACCAAACATGCCATGCTCTTGCCCCATGAGTCTAGCAATCCACTTCGTAAGGAGGCTAGTATTCACCTTCCCCACCTCTCTGACCCCCAGGCCCCCCTCCTGCACCAGCCTACAAACCTCCATCGAGGCCACCAACCTCGCCCCCCTCCCCAATGCTCCCACATTGGACCAGAAAAAATCACGCATCAGTCCAGATCTTCTCTATTTGCTTCGGCATCCTAAACACAGACAAGAAATATGAAGAAATGGATACCAGAACCACCTTCACCAGGACAAGCCTCCTCCCCCTGGATAACAATTTTGCTGACCATCCTGCCAGTCTCCTCTCAATCCTCTCCAACAGAGGGAGCCACTCACCAAACCTAAACCTCCTATCCCACAAAGCAAGGCACAGATAAACCAGCAGTAGGGATCCCATCTCCGTCGCAAGTGCCCTACCCACCATCTCCACCTCCTTGTCCACCATGTTCATCAGGACAAACGTCAACTTCTGATAATTGATCTGCAAACCAGACGCTGCACCAAAAAGCTCCAGTATGATCCTCATCTTCCTAGCCTCCAGCCTCCCTCCAACCAAAAAGAGGGTATCATCAGCATATTGCAAAATTGCAATGTGATCCCTCCCTCCAGCCTGGAAATCGATTATCAGACCTCTCTCGCAAGCTCTGTGGGTCGCCCTTGCCAAAGCATCTGCTGCCAGCACAAATAACATAGGGGCTAAGGGACACCCCTATCTGACACCTCTCCTAGGCTACACCCAACCTCCCGCCGAGTTCCCATTGACCAGGATCGAGAATGATGTCGTTACACACCTCTTCATCCATTCAATCCACCTCGTGGGGAAGCCTCTTCTCAATAGAGATACCCAAAGGAAATCCCACTGCACTGAGTCATACACCTTGCTGAAATCTACTTTCCAAAGAAACGCTTGTTTCTTCTCCCTCTTCCAGGCAGCCAGCACCTCCATAGCACAAACAAAACCATCCAGAATATCCCTACCTAGTACAAACGCTATCTGCACAGGTGATACCAGATCTCCAAGGATAGCACTAAGCCTATTTACCAATACTTTGACCACAATAAGGTAGACATTTGAGAGAGCAATCGGGCGAAAGTCCTGAATCTCCTCTGCTCCATCTTCCTTAGGCAACAAGAACATGTAAAACCTGTTCAGACTGTCAAAACCCCTATTCCCTTCCGCGAACTCCTCCAACATCTCCATCACATCTGCCTCTACCAGCATCCAGAATTCCCTAGAAAAGAATACCGGGAAACCGTTCGACCTAGGACACCCATCCACATTCAATCCCCACAACGCCCACCTCACCTCGTCTTCCGAAAAGCTAGCCATAAGACCCTGTACCTGAGTCTCCAATACCTGACGAATATCCTCCCCTCCAACTCCAATTACATTTGCTACATCTACCTATGAAATCTCTAAAGAAATCTACCACAGCCCTCCCCACCTCCTCCCTGCCCGCAAACTCCTCCCCATGTATCACCAGTCTCTCTATCCAGTTCCTCCTCCTCCTGGTAGATGCCACTTGGTGGAAGAATCTAGTGTTTGAGTTACCTTCCCTAAGCCACTTCTGGCGTGATCTCATCTTCCACTCTATCTCAGCTTTTTTGTCCTACACCACACGTGACATCTTCATCCTTATCTCTCTATCGTCGGCTGAAATAGGGGACTGATCTTCCTGTCTGTCAATCTTGGTGATTACTTGTAAAGCCTCTACCTTTCTATCTCTTCTGGCTGTTCTGATCTCCTTTCTGTATCTCTTGAGGCGATCCCATAATAAGGACAACTTTTTCACTATACAAGATGTAGCTGACCCTTCCACCACAAAAGACCTCCATCTCTCCTCCACCATCCCCCGAAACCCCTCCTCAAGCAGCCAAGATCTATCAAATTTGATGTACGTACCAAAATGAACTCCATTCGACTGCCACACCAGGGTAGTATGGTCAAAGAAGGGCCTCTCCATAGGGGACACCTCCACCACTAGGAATGCTTCCGCCAGCACCACATTGGCCAAGAATCTATCAATCCTAGACATCCGACCACAGTTGTTCCTCCATGTATAAGCACAAGAGAATGGGCACAGATCAATGAGGCCATGAGTGGCTACAAAATCAACAAAGTCATCTAATCCAAGGTCTTATCTCCCTCGCCCCCGGGCCTATCTTCTAGCTGCAAAGTCATGTTGAAATCTCCCCATATAAGCCAAGGACACCCTTGGCAATTCGCTACTACCGACGTGAGCTCCTCCCACATCACCTCTCTGGCTTGAGAATCTACCGGTCCGCAGACCCCCATGACCACCATCCTGGCCCCACCCACCCTCCGTAGCAGCTTCGTCGAGATAATATGCTCGCCCTCGAAACAGTCCTCCAAAGAAAAAATGTCTTCCCGCCATCCCAATATCTATCCCCCAGAGTGGCTAGTTGCTCCAACACATCGGAAACCCTCCATCCACGAAACGCCAATTTCACTCCACGTTCTAGTATCACATTCCACCAGATTTGACTCTTGTAACAGTACAACATCCATCTTCCACTGCCTGATGTAATGCCCCAACGTCCTCAATGGGTCATTAAGACCCTACACATTCCACGTGAGCACTCCATTCATGAGGGAACGGTAAATGGCTCCCCCATTTACAAATGAAAGCTGCAGGCTTCTGCAGTGCGGATGACCTCATCATCCTTAACATCCGAGGTGCAACCGCCGAGGCTTGTGGCTAATTGCTACGCCATCCACCACCACCCTCCGCCCCCGGTTGGACCCTCGATAGGCTCCACTTTCGCTTGTATCTAAGAGCTCCGTCTTGACCCCCCTCCACCATCTGCGGCTTCCACCCTGTCAGAGGTACGCCGGCTGAGTATCCTCATGGCGGAACCTCCGCACGACCTGCTTCAGGCGCCACCACCTCCTCTCCCAGGCTCGCAACCTCCTCCACCTGAAGAGAAGCACCCACATCGCTTCGATGTCTCTCCTCCATCGCCCCCCCTCCAGCATCGCTCCTCTCCTCCAGCAGTGACACCAGATAAAGCTGCGATGGGAGGCTCCATCAGCTCCTCCACCGACCCCGACCGTGTCTCTGAGGAGGGACCAGCTGCAGAAGCCTCCCCAGCTCCCCGCACCGAACCCAAACCCCCGCTGCCCAAACCGGTGGCTTTAAACAGATCCAGTGCAGATCCAGCCTGCGCGCTCGCTAGCCCATAAGAAGAGCTCGCAGTCGGTTCAACCTCCAGAAGTCTCGATGCGAGATCTTTCCCCGCATCGCACGCCGAAGGAAAATCGACCATTGATTGCTCGAGATTTGCCTGCTCCTTCGATCGCAGTGCTTTCAGCACCTCTTTCGCTTCCAGATGAGCCGCAATCAATGGTCTGTGCAGCGCATTCAACAGGTCCACGTCCACGTCATCGTCCCGACTCTTGGGATCCCAGGTGTCGACCGAAACCCTAGCCCTAGGGAGCGGCGCATCCGCCGCCTCGTCACCTGTCCTCGCCTCTCCTCCGACCACCTCTACGAAGGAGGGGCCCTTCCCGAGCTCGAAGGACCTCTTGCGAGCGCAAGAGACCACCTACAGGTGACCTCCATGGCGGAGGATCACCTTCTCCCTCAAGGTCTCCCCACATTCAACTCCACCTCTGCCTCCAGCGGTCTGGACGGAAACTAGCCCCCCTACACCATCGAAGATGCGCGAAAGGGGACACCAGCACTCGAACGACCCCCACCGTCCTGAGCCACCATGGGATGCCCTCCACCTTCAGCACCACCAACACCCTCCTTGGAACCCTCTCCTTCCTAGCTCCATCATGCATGGATGTCTTCCGCCAGGACACCGACCCCAACTTCAGCCATGACATCACAAAGCACATCCGCCCCACCATCACCGAGGGGAGCCCTACCACCAAGACCCTCCCATCACCCACCTGGATGACCCTCGTTGCAGTTTCCCCTAAGGTCACACCCAGTGCCTCCACCTCGGAGAACTGCAAAAGGCCTGTGGTCAGCACGCCAACCAGACCGCCCTCCACCAGACTTCGAAGTGCGGTCGCATCTGCCGACCAAGAGCCTCCACCTCTGACAAGGTAACCTCCACCGACGACGGCGGCAGAGGGCACCCAACCTCCGGGGTCTGCCTCCCAACTCGACCCATGGACCTTCGGCACCACTCCTGACAATGACCAAAGCCCTCGCAACCCCAGCACCTCACAGGTTCTCGGCACGTCCTCGCCCAGTGCCCAGTCTCCAAGCACTTGAACCACCGGTCTATATTGGTCCTCCGTCAGTCCGCCGCTCCACGTGCCTCCACCACTGTCCCGGCTCTCCTCCAACCGTCCTGGCGTGAATCTTCACCTTCCTTCTCCTCTGGACAACCACCTTCCAGCCACCGAGTCCGTCTCCCCGATCCTCCCGCTGCCGAAGAGGTTCGACACTGCTCTCTCCCTCATGGAATCTCTCTCTCGCTCTCACCCTTCCGCTCTCTCGCTCTTTCTGCACTTCTCAAAAGAGGAGTTATATTCAATAGAAAATGGAGTTGAGCTTGAATCTTCAACTAAGAGAGTTGTTACCAATGAAAATAACACAATTTCCATCCCTAACAAGAAGCAAAAGAGGCAGAGACCCACAGACATGTTTGTGAAGGGTAAAAGGAAACTCTCTTGAGGCAAGGCAACATCAAAGATGCATTTGATAAGGAGATGCAACCTAGAGTAATTGAAAAGATTGCTCATTTTTTCTATCAAGTGAGCATTCCATTCAATTGTGCTAAATTGCAAAGCTTTATAGAAATGATTCATGGCATTGGAGAGTATAGGCCAAACTTGAAACCTCATTACCATGAGCTTAAAGTTCCTTTATTGAAGAAAGAGGTAGAGTACACACAAGACTTGATGCAAGATCATAAGAAGGCATGGGCTAAATATGGATGCTCTATCTTGTCAAATTGTTGGACTGATAGAAAGCAAAGGAGTATCATCAACTTAATGGTGAATTGTGCCAAGGGTACCATGTATGTTGATTCCATTGATGCATCATCTATCATAAAAATGGGAGAAAAGATATACAAGTTGCTTGATAACTTTGTAGAAAGAATTGGAGAATCCAACGTAGTTCAAGTCATCACTGACAATAGAAGCAACTACATATTGGCAAGTATATTTTAGTTAGGTATGTTTCAATTAGAGTATTGTTTGCCATGTGTTTAAATACTTCTTTTCTAGACAAGTTTTTACAAAAAAAGAGACTGCACTTGTATTGGACACCTTGCACCGCTCATTGTATTAACTTAATGTTGAAAGACATTGGAAAAATATAATCAATAAAGAAAAATCTCTACAGAGCCATCTTTGTTGTAGCGTTCAGTTACAACCACACAACCACACGAGTTTCAAATATGATGAGAGGCTTGACCAACAATTGGGAGCTGGTTCAACATAGAATTACTTGATTTGCCACAACCTTTCTTTCCTTGCAATCTATTTACAAACAAAAGCATAGTTTGAGGAGTATGTTTACATTAAAGAAGTGGGCAAAATGTAAGTATTCTAAGGAGAAGAAGCACAAAAAAGGTAAGGACATTATTTTGATGCCTTCATTTTGGGATTATATGCATGAAATCTCAAGTACATGGGGCATTTGGTGAAAGTTCTTCAACTTGTTTATGGTGAGAAAAAGCTAACCATGGGCTACATTTATGAGGCGACGGATCAGGCTAAAGTGGCCAATGGAAAAGATTTCAAAGAAAATGAGGATAAATATAAGGAAGTGTTTCAAATTATTGATCGAAAGTGGGCATCCCAAGTGAAGCATCGATTACATACAGCTAGCCATTTTCTTAATCATAAGTACTTCTATGCAAAACCCTCTATGAAATTCGACAAGGAAATCATTGATGGTTGTACAAGTGCATATGGAGATTGACACCTAATACACATGTCCAAGACAAGATAGAAAATGAATTGTCTTTGTATAAACATGCCGAAGGAATTTTTGGAAATCCAATGGCAATTAAATTAACCAAATCACCAGGTATTAACCTGTGTAATGATTTAAATTTTGATGTTGTATCATAATTTCTCTTTAAATATAAACTAATAAAGCATCACTTTGCAATGAAGTAGTAGAGCTTATTTGAAAGTTCAACTCCAAATTTACAGAGATTAACCATAAAGGTCTTAAACTTGACATGCAATGCCTCTAGATGTGAACGTAATTGGAGTGTATTTGAGCATAAGAGAATGGTTTCTCAAACATATGACAATAGTATGATCATTAAGTTTGATAATGTGATTTATGTCTTAAGCACTTATTTTGTAATATCTTCAACTTCATTCAAAGAAAAGAAATGCTCTTGATATTGCTAAATTGCAAGATTTGGTGTACATCAAGTATAATCAAGCCTTGAAGAATCGTTATGATGTGCGAGACACAATCAATCCCATTACGCTCAACTCTATTGATTTTTCAAATGAATGTTTGATTGGAAAAATGGAAAATGATGATAATGAAAATAATATGGCTTTTGGTGATGATACTTTGACTTGGGGTGATGTTACAAGGGCATCCAGAGTTACAAAAATAAGAACCTACATAATAAGTCAAGCAATGCTCCATCGTGCTACATAGCCATCAAGTTCAAAACCAATGATTGTAATTCTAGAAGGTGCAGCAGAGGCAGAGGAATATATATCATATGTAAGAGAAAAAGCAAGACTAGGACTTTGAAGGAGATGAGGAAGATGAATTTACTACTAACCTCCAGACCTAGATGTTTTAGTTTGGTGTGGCATTGCATTTTCTAATACTTTTGGTCATGCTTGGGTTTATTTATTTTTTGTGCTTGTGTCCCTTTAAAAAAAAAAATTATGCTTGTGAACTTGGCATTATGGTGGTTGGACATGTTAGGATTCAGGGTTCAAGAAGTCAACTGAGTAGGCTGACTATGCGGCTAAATACTCATCAGCGTTGCCCTCTTCGCACCAAGTATCCTCAAGCGATCAACTAAATGGTCTAGACCGACTACTCAGGTCAAACACCTGAGTAGTCGATCGAGTAGGTAGCCAATTTTGTGATAGAATTTATTTTAAGCCTGATTTTTTTAAGAAAAAATGTATTTTAGGTATGATTTTGTTATAGGAATGAGTTATGATTTTAGGTGTAAGTTTATATCTCATTTTAGTTGTGGTTGATGTTTATTATTTATGTATTATTTGTTAAAACACAAGTTTTAATAAGTTTGACTACTTATTTTATATTTTTAAAATAAAAAATACAAAACCGCATATTCATCCGCAAACCATATAGTCTCTATGCGATAACCCAGTCGACCGCATACCACATATCGACTTCCTGAAACTTACTAGGATTTATGTTTATAGTCTTGAGCATGTGCTTTCTATGATCTTTGGTATGATTTTTATTTGGACATATACTTTTTATCTATAAATTTCATGGTTGGATGTGTTTTTACTTATTGAAAATAGTTTTTATTTGGCAATTTTTATTTTTGTTTGACATTTTTGCTTATTATATTTTGCTGATGGATCCATGTATGAGATTATGAGAGCACCTAATTTATTAATAATTTATTTTTTTTCAAAAAAAAATATTTTAGGACCTCATTTGTCTCGAGCAAGTGCCTAGCACCTCGGGTGTTTTGGACCCCTCTCACCTTTGACAACACTGGTTGGGAGGTCCTAAAGTCAACCAACTAGTCTACATTACACTGATCATCAGTAGTAGTGGTGAAAGCAAACTTTATGCCTGATAGAGAAGCAAGTGCAGCAGTCTCTAAGGCAGATGATGTGTCTTGGAACAACCGTGTAAGACGTCATAGCAACTCATCATAGTCCGCCTTGGGCACAGGCATAGTGTTAGTTGGTTGCTCTATAGTAATAACTGCTTCATTGGTCATGGGAGGACGACCATGTTTGGTCTAGCATGTACTCTCAATATGTCCAGTCTTGCCACAATATGTGCAAGTCAGGCACCCTCACCTAACAGATCCACGGCCATGTCCTCTACCCCATACAGCAGGGGTACCATGCCCACGACCATGAGTGGCAGCAAGGGCTATGGTCTCTTCTGTAGGCTCAATATAAGGGCAACGGAGATCCTACTCATCCAATTGTATGCCTCCTCCAAGATAAAAAGCTCTGAAAGAGCATCTGTAAGAGCACAGCATTATAGTTTGGCCCAAGGCCTACCAAGAACTACAGCATTGCAACCTCACAACGATAGGCTCTCTAAGTAGCATACGTGCACACCGGTCTGCACATGTTATACTTCTCCAACATACCCTGTCGGGTCGAGTAGAAATGTGACAACATGCGACCCTCCTGACAAAGCTGAGAAAGCTCGCTATATATCTGGAAGACTCTGCTACAGTTCTTCTCGTGGGAATAGAATTGGATGAAATGACTTGACTTCTATTAGAAACCCTAGGACTCTCTTATATAGAAAGAGACCGAAAGGGTAGAAGTACACAAAACCCCCTGAGGAGCAAATCAAACCCAACATAAATGCAGAAATATAAAATATATGCTAACACTCCCCCTCAAGCTAAAACATAGATATCTATCATGCTCAACTTGGATACACATGAATTAAATAGAGATCTGGCAAGGGCTTGGTAAAGATGTCAGCAATCTACTCCTCAGATGTGACTGGCATGTTAAAAAGCAACCCTTTCTGAATGATGTCTCTGGTGTAGTGACAGTCAACCTCAACGTGCTTCGTCCTCTCATGAAATGCTGAGTTGCTGATAATAAAGTTGGCTACTCTATTATCACATCTCATCTCCATCGGGGTGGAAAACTATATCTGCAAGTCAGCAAGCAGGGATCTAATTGACATCATCTCTGCAATGGTCTAAGCCATAGCCCTATACTCAGACTCGGCACTAGATCTAGCGACTGTGCTCTGCTTCTTGCTCCTCCATGTAATCAAACTTCCTGTTAGAAAGGTGCAGAACCCAGTAGTGGATTTGCGATCCACATGACATCCAACGTAATCCACATCGGAGTATCCAACCAAAGTCATAGAAGACCCCTTGGAAAAGAGAAGACCCTTCCCAGAAACCTTCTTGATGTATCTGAGCACCATCAATGCTGCATCCTAGTGTTGGCGTGTTGGCTTAGCCATGAACTGACTCAGTTTCCCTACTACAAAGAAGATGTCTGGCCTCGTAATAGTGAGATATAACCGCTTGCCCACAAGGTGCCTGTAGTACTTGCTATCCACCAGCTGTGCATTCTCATCATATAGTGGCATCTTGGGATCCACAGGAACATTGGCCTCCATGGCCCAAGCATTCCGATCTCCTGTAAGATGTCCAAAGCATATTTCTTCTGAGATAAGACCACCATTTTTGTTGCGAGCAACCTTAATACCAAGAAAGTACCGTAAAGCTCCCAAGTCCATGACAAACTGCTCTACTAGGATGCGCTTAATCTCAACAACACCCTACCCATCATCTCCTGTGACAATTAAGTCATCAACATAAGAAGTACCACCGTACCTCATTCAGTCCTCCTGACAAAAAGGGAAAAGTCGGTTGTTGACCTCCTGAACCCAACTACCTCTACAACCTGTGATAGTCTCTGGAACCAAATTCTGGGACTCTGCTTAAGGCCATAGATAGCCTTCTATAGTCGGCATACACACTCCCCCAGAGCTTCAAAACCAGGCGGCTGCTGCATATACACTTCCTCTTGGAGATCTCCATAGAGGAAGGCATTCTTCACATCCAGCTGATATAAAGGCCAATCTAATTAAACAACCACTGCAACTAGCACTCGTACAGTAGGAAGTCTGACAACTGGTGCAAAGGTGTCAAAGAAATCCACCCCAAAGGTTTGGGTGAACCCCTTTGCCACTAGACGTGCCTTATACCTAGCAATGCCCCTATCTTGATTGAATTTCACTGAGAATACCCATCTACAGCCAACAACAATAGCCCCATCAAGAAGTGAAGTGAGCTCCCAAGTCCCGCGACCCCAAAGTGCAGCCATCTCATCCTCCATGGCAGCCCGCCATTTTGGATGAAGCATCGCTTGCTGGTAGGTAGTGGGAATCTCTGCAGCTGACAAGGCAGAAGTAAACTGGACAAACGACTTCCCAATATGGGCATTGGGAAGATCACCTACAATGCAGTAGCGAGCACAAAAGCGTGGAGCCTTTCTAATAGCAATAGGAAGATCCTCAGTACCATCAGGCACCGTAGAGTAACTTGTGGGACCATCATCAACAGGCAGCTCAATGGAGTCAACATGCACCTGTGCAAGAGAGTCTGGTGGCGTAAATGGAGATGGCCTCTACAGAGTCAAGTGAGGTCTACTGTATATGTGCATTGGGCCATGTAGTTTCTCAAAATCATCCACAAACTCCCTAGAATCTAAAGCAGATGGCAAGGGAGTCGAGATAGGTATATCATAGCTGGACAGGGGGAAAAGACATCGGGGCAGGTGCATCTGAAGTAGACATTCAGTGGCCCCTCATAGAAAAATGAGGCACCTCATGAAAGGTGGCATCCATGATAACATAGTGTCTCCTACCAATGGGATCATTACATTTGTAGCCTTTCTGAGTGGCATTGTGACCCAAAAATACACACTTGACCGCACGAGGAGCAAGCTTGTCCCTGCAAGGACCAAGAATGTGAACAAATAAAACACAGCCGAAAACTCGAGGTGGCACAACAAACAAATCTCTATCTGGATACAATATCTGATAAGGAATTTGCTCATGAATGACCGACCTAGGCATCCTATTGATTAGGTAGCAAGCAGTCAAAACGTCATCTCCCCAGTAGGAAGATGGAACATTGTGATGTATCAATAATGTCCAGGCCACATCTAAGAGATGTCTGTGTTTCATTTCTACCACACCATTCTGCTGGGACATATGGGGCCAAGAGGTCTGATGTATGATGCCTAGGGAGCTGTAAAACTGGGCCAATCTCTTGGTACAAAACTCAGGTGCATTGTCGATTCTAACAATCTTTACAACTGTAGAAAATTGAGTCTTTAATTAACATCTCAATCGTATTTCCTTACTACGAAGCAAAAAGGTCCATAATAGTCTGGAGAAATCATCAACAACCACCAAGTAGAAGCGGAATCCTTGTCTGTCCAGAGTACGACTCAGGCCCCATATATCCATGTGGCGTGAGTCAAAACATGCAGATGACGCAACCATAGTGCTAGAAGAATAACTAGAACAATGATGCTTGCCTAGTTGGCAAGCATCACAAAGATCAGTAGCGAGTGATAAATGAGGAATAACCCATCTCAGTTGATCTAGAGAGGGATGTCCCAGCCAATGGTGCCACTGAAGTATTGTCCCTGCCTTGTAAGCCACATCTGCCTGTCCAACAACTACCAATGGAGACTGAGCTAAGCGGTATACGCCTCCTTCCTCGTGTCCACCGCCAATAGTTTTCCCTGTGAATTTGTCCTAGAAAACACACCCCACATCATCAAAGATTACTCTGCAATTGAACTCTTTGGTAATCCTACTAACTGACAACAAATTGATTGGAAAATCAGGAACAAATAAAGCATTGGACAGTCTTAAGGTAGGGGATATAGTAACCTCCCCCTCGCCTTGAACCTGAGAAAGGTGTCCATCAGCCACCTGAACAGTCCTGTCAGGAGGAACATCACGCACCATGCAAAAGCAATCCCGGTCTCCACTAAGATGCCTGGATGCCCCAGAATCAATTAGCCATCCATCATCCGCAGAAGAAGCAAGAGCTGCGGCATCTAAAGTAGTAGGCACCACAGCCACATCTTCTTTCGTAACAATCTCATCGGCCTGCTTTACAGCTTTAGTCACAGTCTGAGCATGACCTATCTTGCCAGGAAACATACCAATGACCCACTGCCTACTACCCTATCGATGACGATGCCCCTTACCTCGTGTACAAGGGTCTCGTCTATTCAGATGACATTGTCTGACACGATGGTCTCTGTCAAGACTGACTAGTCCTGCTTCCGTAGCAGCCTCCATCATGAACCCAACAATTCTCGGCGAGTTCAACATGTCCAAAGAGAGCACGAACTCATCCACAAATCTCTCTGTCGATCTATGCTGCCTTCCGCCACCAACGGAGTACTGTAGCACCGTCGCCGAAGTCAGCGCCACCTGCAGCATCGCCACAAGGTCAATCTTGAGCTGTTGTAGGATCATCACAAGCTACTGCGCCACTGTCGGAGGTCAGATCGACCTCCAACCTTGCTGTAGCACCTCCTTTGATTGCCTGAAGGGCCTCTATAGGTCCACCAAGCAGTTGCGACGCCGCCGCTGGTGGCTAGATAGCCCTCCAAGGGCACTGCAGTGCCGCCACGTGCAACCCTCAGTGCTACAACGCCGCCGTTGAAGCCTAGGAAGAGCTCCAAAGCTGTTGTGGTGCCGCTACGATAAACCAAGGCGTTGCAACGCTGCCGCCGGAGGCTAGGAGAGCCTCCAAGCTCGTCGCATCGCCGCCTCAAGCGCCCTGTGGTGCCGCTGCAATCGACCAAGGCGCTACAACACCGCCACCGGAGGCTAGGAGAGCCTCCAAGCTCGTCGCATTGCCACCTCAAGCGCCACCTAAGCACTACTGACGGTGCAGCAGGCTCACCCACGCCATCGGAGTTCCACCGAGAGCGGCTGCTGCTTACGAGGGAGATAGAGGTGGTTAGGGTTTGGTGGTTAGGGTTTTGGAGGCTTTGAGGGGTAGGATACCTAGAACCACGATCTAGAACCGGTGCTCTGATACCAAATTGGATGAAATGACTTGACTTCTATTATAAACCCTAGGACTCTCTCTTATATAAAGAGATCGAAAGGGTGGAAGTACACAAAAGCCACTGAAGAGCAAACCAAACCCAACATAAAAGTAGAAATATAAAACATATGCTAACAAATAGGTATCATGCAGACTATCCCACATCTCCTTCGTTGACCTGTAGTACGTAATCTCGTCTTCAATCCTTAGAATAATGCAATTCATGATCCAGTTGTGGACCATGACGTCACCCTTCTTCCAAGATGCATTCTTGCCAGTCTTGTCTTATGATTCTTGTTGAAGTAAAACACACTCCTTGTTGTGGCCTTCTACTGTCATAAAAAAGGTCTATGACCACTGCATAATTAGTCTCATCCAACTTCACCATGGAAGCAAAGAAAGGGTCTTATACCCTCCTATTTACGAAGCACGCTCCGATGTTACCTCAGATGGACTCTTAAATGCTAGTTTGCTTCAACTAAACTACACACAATCTTCCTACTGATAGAAAGTAAAATCAAACCATTAGAACTAATTTAGAGTCAGAAACTAGGGGCCAACCATCGGAATCAAGGCTAATAAGGATGACACAGGCAAAAAGCAACCTGAACAGCACCCAAGCAATACCCGACGACGTCGCAAGCCTAAAGCAGCACCTGGTGACGTTGGACGACGCATGAGGTGGCATTGCAGTATGGTGTGGTGCTCACAAAGCAGTGGTGGGCTAATCAGGGGTGCTAGCTATGCAAACACCCCACCAATGGGGCTGCAAGGTGAAGCACTGCCTAAGTCAGACCAGGCGATGTTATTGAGCTGATGAGGGGCCACACAAGATGGCACGAGGCTACGTGAGGTGGTGCAAAGCATTGTGACAGTGTAGCTGGGCACCGGGTAAAACTACAAAATGGTATTAGAACAGCTTGAGCCTTGACAACTTGTTGGATATAGGCCCCATAAACCCAAACAACCACCCAAAATGCTTAAGCTCAAGTTGTCAAACAGTAATTCTTAGTTCTCTTATATCCCACCACTCACTTTCATGAGTTTACTATGTGTGACTATTCTTAGGGATGTTACAACCTCCCCCACTTGAAATCCTTAAGTCCTCCTCAAGATTCAATTAATTAATCTATATACTGCCATTAGTAGTGGCAGCTCCACCTCATGACACTCTTTCGTCGCCCCAAGGGTAGCCCTGTCCTCTTACTAGAGGGAGTTTGACTCTGATCTACACAGGCCTCGTGAGGCAACGCGAGGTAGCTGATCATTGAACTACCACAAAAGGCTGATGGTGGTGGTGGGAGGCACTCCTTAGGAACTACTAGGGTTTCAATTTTTTTTTTTTGGTGGAGAAGAAAGGGGTATAAGAATTAATGGAGGTACAGACACCGGTCTAGGATTGCTGCTCTGATACCAAGTTAAAACAAATGAATCTAGTTTATTCCATCGTCTAACCTCTCAATATATAGATGGGGAAAAATTACATAAGTCCTCGAAGAAATAAGAAATACTACAACTAAGAAAATAAATGAAATAACATAAGTAGCACTAGACTATAAGGGTTAACAATGGTAGGCCCAATGGAGGGCAGATACAGCCATGGAAGGGTGTCTAACAAGGGTGTCCACTTGCGCCCTTATTATTTCTGTTGATGATGGATGCCTTGGCTACTTGCAGTTTTGCTGCATGTGATCGTGGCTTGTTAAGATTGTTCAATCCTAGTGAGTGCAATAACCTCATACATGTACTTCAATATGCTGATGATACTACCTTTATTGTGAAGGATGCTGATAATGCTACCCGAAGCTTATCAATTATGTTAAACATCTTCTTGGATCTCTCAGAGTCTACAAGTGAATAGAATGAAATCATCTTTTGTCCCATTTGCCATGGATGATGCAGAAGTGACAATGTGTGGACAGGTTTTGCAAACACATAAGGTATCTTTACTTATGACTTATCTTGGCCTTGCACTCACTGATCAACCACTGAGAGCTACAGAGTGGCAGGTGGTTTTAGAAAAGTTGAGTAAGATTAGATGAGTGGAAGTCCAAGTTGTCCAGGGTAGGTAGACTGGTACTCTTGAAATCAGTTCTTTCTGCCATCCCTTCTCATTTATCCCACCACCTTTGAGATGCCTGTGAAAGTCCATAGAGAGATTGGTAAGTTGAGGAGATTTTTGTGTAGAAGGCTTGGTGAAGGGTCAAGAGCTTTACATATGGTGTCTTGGCAGGTCATTTGTGAGCCCCTTGAATTAGGGGGGTCTCACGATCATCAATGTTCACATAATGAATGATGCCCTACTTTGTAAATGGGTAAGCCAGCTCTTTGGAAATGAAGGAACTTTGGTCAATACTATGTTGGAAGCTTGTTATGGAGGCAGGGTTTTTGATCAGGCTGATAGAATTATCCCCATACATGGAGTGTCTAATTTCTGGAAGGGAATTATGCGTGTAATTCCCCTTGTGAAGGACTACTTTTCTGCATAACTCTGCAATGGCCATGTTTTTAAGCTTTGGATGGATGAGTGGACACAGTTTGTCTTGTTGGCAAATAGATATCCTCGTCTATTCCACCTGGCATCTAAAATGAATGAAACTGTCGGGCACCTACTTTTCTAGGTCCACTTTCCAATCAATGCTTGCAAGAGTTCCTAGAGTTGCAAGACATCTTGACCAATAGGAGGCCGATGGCGAAGGGGCAGGATAGTTGGGCTTGTGCCCACGGCTCCTTTTCTATAAGGTCGGCTTACAATTTTCTTTATACCACAAGGGAGGAAAATGATCAGCATCTTGACAGAGACTGAGCTTCTGTGGCAGGCAAAAATGCCTATGAAGATCAAGGTGTTCGGTTGGTTGCTTAGAAGATCAAGGCCTACACGAAGAGATTTACCCCTGTAGAGGATGCAACTTGCCATTTATGTGGAATTGACAAGGAGACTGTCAAGCATCTTTTTTTGATTGCCAGTTCGAAACATGGGTATGGTAGGAGCATGGTCCCTCGTGTCATTGTGGAATCAGGGGACACTTTCTGAGCTTTGATGTGCCGAGGCACATTTCAAACTCGAAAGGAGAAGGCGACATCGTTTGCAGTTTTATGGGGGATTTGGCTACAAAGGAAGGGGATGATCTTCAAAAGAGAGCATCCTTTTGTTGAGAATGTTTGTAGGGATGTCTCTGTGGAATGTGTTATAATGTATTTCTAACTTCAACCATTCCGTTAATGAAGTGGATTATCACTAAGCTCATGTGATCATCTTGTTCCTTCCAAAAAACAAAAAAGAACTCCTTATTCTCTATTCCACCTTCCAGCAGGAAAAATAAGAGAAGATCAAACCATTCTGAAAGAAGAGGTATGGGCTTCCTTGTGTCAACTTCATCCATATGGGGAAAGGAGATTTCCAGGGTTCCCCCTCGCTCTCCCTCTAATATATTTGGATCATGTGCTGCTTGGTTTTCAAGTAGCCCCCTATTTTTTGTTGCTTATAATAATAATAATAATAACAATATAAAAAAAGGTGCTTATCTATATTGGCAAATACAACTCCTGACATACCATTATATGAGAATTAGATCATAACTAATCAAATTAATTCTATGAAAATAGGTTTCCACAGAAAAAGGAGCATTTGTGGGTTACTGCTTAAGGATAAATAGCCAAGGCAACAATCAAGTACAAACCTTGGTTAGAGTTGGAGTGAACCCTTCCGATACAAAATTGAACTCTGGAAATCGGGAAACCTCAGCTGTATGATCAAATAGTATGTATGTTGGAAGCTGGCCCGAACCAACTGCAAGACCCAATCATTTGACAAAATCCAAATTATCAGCAAGAATACAAATATTTTTGTAAATATAAGCTACAACAGGGTGATCACCTCCTAATGATATTCCGAACTTTGCTGCCACATTAGGAAAGTGGCCAATATCTACTATCCCAAAAGAAATGTTTTTATTTGAATATCTGAAGAAAAAAGAAAAAAAAAAAAAAGATCTTATAAGCTTAATTTAGTCTCTTTTTTGGCCAGTTTAAGTCAACAAGAAATATAGTGCAGATTTTATCGTAGCTAATCTGGAAAAGGATGTTAAATCATAAAAGGAGCTTTAAACTTACATAACTGAGAGATCAGGTAAAAAACGACTTGCGCGTATGCATGAGGGAGAGCATAAAGATCGAAATTCAACCTGTAAACTTTGATGTTAAGCTGTTGACCACATTACAAGAAAGTCATTGAAAATTTTGCATTATCCATGTACAACATCCCAAAATAGTTGATCTAGAGTCTAAAAAAGCAAAATGGAACATATAACAAGAAATTAACTTGCCCCTTTGATGCACTTACTACAGAAACTTTAAAATAGCTTTTCAAATTCAATTAAAAACTAAAAACCAATGTGGATACGGACCTTGCAATGTCCTTACATAACAGCAAAGAAGATATATAGAATTGTTCAAGCACATACGTATCAAGTTGATGAATTATGCAATTAAACTTTAGGTTAAGATAACAGAAAACAGGTTCGAAAAAAATTATATAAAGAGAATCGGTTTCACATCATGCTTAGGTGATCTGCAGCATACCTTTTGTTAGAGATAATTTAAGAAATAGTATCTAGGAAAGTAGAAATTCTCTTTTTCTATGTTTTTAGGAATTATCATTTTCTATATTTATCTTTTTTCAAATTATAGCAAATATGCTTTAGTTTCTTTAGGATTTGATTTGTTTCCATGTTTAGGATTAAGATTGGAAGTAGGATTTATTCATTTATATAAAGAAATGAACTCTATTTGTTTTCTTTGAGATTTGAGATAAATGAATTCTAGTTACAGAAATCTCCACATAGTATCAGAGAGGATCTATCTTGGAACCCTAATGTGTTCCACTGCCTCTAGGGTTGCCGCTGGAACCTCCCTATATCGGGGTGTGTGCGCAATCCCCATGGCATATATCTGCAACACCATATGCCTCTCTACTACCAAGATATTCATTTCGAATCACCTCTTCCTCCTCTTCACGTGGTTGAATAAGATAATCAAGCGGAAGCATAAATCAAAGTAATAAACAATAATAAAATGCTTGGATTCACGTGGAGACCCCACTCACGAAGAGTGGGGAAAAAACCACGGGAGTACCCTATGGGCATGTTTTCTCTATATTTCTTCTCAAGGGAAAATAGGAGTACACGTTTATTTATAGGCCATCACTCACAATGGAAAGTCCACATCTTCCAATGTGACACTAAACCAACACACAATTCTCTCAACACTCCCCTCAAGCTGGAGCATGGAATGCTCAGCTTGTAACACAAAGGAACCCACTCTACACAAGCGGGAACATAGGCTAGAGTTGCTGAAGGAACTATAGCTGGCACTGACAGGAGGCCTCTCCTCTGGAGACCTGGTGGTGGTAGCTCCCCATTCAGTATCCCCGTAAAAGGGATCTTCCTCTGAAGACCTTGAAAAAGTGGATCTCCCTCTCTAGAGTCCACAAAACTGTATCTCCCACATAGAAACCTGAAATGGGTCCTTCTTCTGAGGACCTCAAAACTGGATCTCCCTCTCTAGAGACCTCGAAACTTTGGACCTCCTAGAGTTACGGTTTCTTATGTGTAGTCCAAGAACAAAAGGGACTCCCAAACGGAGAGATGACTACAACACGATTCCACACTCCCCCGTTCTCCCATACTCGTACGGCAAAAGAAAAGTAATAGTGAGAAGAAAATAAAACAATAAAAGCTAGAAAAATTTCTCCATCTCTTCTCTTAAACATAAACCGCATCACCATCATTTCTTTTTTTTTTGTGATTTTTTCTCTTTTTTTTCTTTTCTTTTCATTTCTTTCTTACTATTTTTTTACGTCATTTTTTTTCTCCTTTTTTTCTTTCCTCATTTTCATTTTTTTTTTACATATCTTTATTTTACAGAGAGATAAGCCAGAACTCTAAACCCTCTTAAAAGGAACCCTCGATCTCATATTAGGGTTCAGAGAGAACCCGACTCTGCAAAGCATGATGCTCCTTCTGCGCTGCCTCCGGCTCATGCATCCGCTCCGATTGACACCATCGAGCCAACCAACGCCACCATGGAGTTCCAACACAGAGCATCCCTCGCCAGTCCTCCTCCGGTGCCTTAACACTGACATCGCCTGATCCCGGTGCCTTGTCGGAAGAGGGGCCTTCTTCCGCGGCACCTCGTCGAAGAAGCACGGCGCCGCGACCTCTTCCTCATGCTCGTAGCTCCCCTCGTGTGATCATCTCCTTCACGGTCCACTGTCGCCTCCTTCACAGCTCACCACTGCCTTGCCTCTCTAAAGCGACCGCAGACGCTGCCAGCGTCGACCACCACTGCATGCTATGGGGTGATCGTGGGGCCCCTCGCGTGCGACCTCTCTACCGTGCACGAGGCACAGCACCCCACTAGGTGCCTTCTCTTCCTCTTCATCCTCTTCCTATTCTCGTTCCCCATTGCAGCCACAGATCTACCAACAAGAACTTCGCAAGGATCGACACACCGCCATCGCCACAGCCCTATTAGGGGTTGCATGATCTTCCTCATTCGCCAAGATCAAGACTATTGTGGCCCTTGCACGATTCCTCGAGATCTCCACCAGAAAGATCTTCTTATAGATCATGATCTCCAAGGAGATCTTTCTTCTTGGAAGAGAGCACCAACTACGCGAATAATAAAACATGATAATTGAATAAACATGATAACCTAAGGAACGAACTGCTCTGATACCAAGTTGAATAAGATAATCAAGCGGAAGCAAAAATCAAAGCAATAAACTATAATGAACACTTGGGTTTACATGGAAACCACACTCACGACGAGAGGGGAGAAAACCACGGGAGAAGTGCCCTATCGGCATGTTTTCTCTATATTTCTTCTTAAAGGAAAATAGGAGTACATGCTTGTTTATAGGCCATCACACACAACGGAAAGTCCACATCTTTCAATGTGGCACTAAACCAACACACAATTCTCTCAACACACGTCGATCATCTCGCCCAAAGCGGCAAACGTCAGTGCTTGGCCTATCTCTGACGCAATGCCGAATGAGCAGACCTAATTCGGTCCCTGCATCGTTACGTGGGCCCCTATCATGCGACAAGGGATGTGCAATCGAGTAACGCCATGCGAGAAGACAGAATCACCTTAGACCCGATTCGGCGGTTCGATTATCTTCTTCAGCCAATTTCTAGTCCTTGGTCGGCAAGATTCCAATTGCTACAATGGCAAACAAAGAGACTTCGATGGACTAGCACAAGAATCTTCTGAAGGGTGAAGAACCGTCTCCTACAACAACTACAAGTGTGACTACTACTGATGACGCAAAAGTACTCTCTATCCAACCTACAACTGACTCGAAAGACTCCACTAAAGCCTCAAGCCACATGATCGACGTTGAAGACGTCGATGAGTGGTTGTTAGACCCTACGATCTCTTATTACTTTGTTATTTTTCTAGCTATACTATTTTCATTCTCTTTGAGAAGTACTCATGTAATTTTCTCACATCTATATATTGAGAAGTAAGGTTATGGAATAAACTATCAAATCCATTTGTTCTAACTTGGTACACCTTCCTTCCCTCCCAACTTGGAGCTGTGCTAAGATGCAGGAGCTACTTAAGACACTGGAGGGGTGGTCTTTGGAACAGGACAAAGGCAAGTTGTTTTGGGATGATGGAGATTTCGCTATGTGGAAGGCTTATTACAGACTTTCACGGGACAGCCACCCAATTGAAATTGATCTAGCATGAGACCGCAAGCTCCTCTGGACAGTGGATTATCCGCTCAAAATCAGGTTCTTTGCTTGGCTGCTCAGATGGAGGCAGTTGGTCACCAAGGCTAGAGGGATGCAAGGGACGAACACCATGTGCTAGCTATGTGGTGCCGAAGAGGAAGACAATTGCCACCTCTTCTTTAGGTGCGACATCACGAAGCAAAGATGGAGACAGTTGGGTCCTAATTGGATTGATGCCTCCGATATGGAGGCATTCTAGATGAGTTTCCGTAGAGATAATGCTAAGCCTGGTGGTTCGATCTTCAGATCGAGGGTAGGGAGGGCTAAAGTCCTGGCAGTTTTATGAGGGATTTGGTTGGAGAGGAATGGAGTGGTGTTCAAGGGGGACAAACCATAAGTGGAGAATTTCGTCACGTCCATCTCCTCCCACCTTGTTTTTTGGGATGACGCTCGTTGATGTACTTGTTTCTTTTGGTCACTAAGGCTTGTTAATACGATGGGTGGGGGTTTATATGACCTTCACCCTTTTCCCTTCAAAAAAAAAAAAACTTGGTATCAGAGCTGCAATCCTAGGCCAAGGTCTGATACCCACCTTGATTCCCATACCTCCTCCATAAAAAAAAAAACCTAACCCTAGCGAGGTCTTAGGGAGACACCACCACCACCACCGACCTCTCTTGGCCAGTCGATAGGCCACCACTTGTCCTCCTCGCCTCGCAATGCTACCAGCAGGCTTCTCCGAGCATTATTAACACTCCTGTTTGCCTGCAGGAGCCCCAACGCCGCCCCCTACTGGCTTCTCAAGCATTGCTGTGCCCCAGTAATGTCGCCTATAGTTCCAGTGCCACCCTCTATTGCCCTCTCAGGCTCTACTGCACCCCAATGCCACCCCCTTCTGGCTTGTCAAGTGGTGTAGCACCTCAGCAACATCATCTAAAGCCTGAAGCGTCGCCCAACAGCATTATCCAACACTACTGCAATGACAACAGCATCGCCTAGCCCTACTACAGCGTCAGTGGGAGATTATAGGTGGTCACAACACTTCAATCGGGTCCTCCAAGTCTTCTTCCTGTTTTATGACGCGTTCTTGCGTTGATAGGGATTTTAGTTCCGACCTTATGATTTGATTTTCATTCTCCCGTGTGTAAGGACGTTGGTTGGTTTTGGTTGAAGTCACCATAGTGTTTGAAAATTTATCTGACGTGACATCAAAGAGCATCTCTGAGTCTGGGTTTACAAGAGCCCCCTTTTAAGTCCCATGATTAAGCCAGATGGGACCAATTGTACTAAATGGTCATAGGCATGCTTGATGACTGTGGAAGGTCATGATAAGAGGCATGCTTTGCTTCAACTAGAACCAGAGGAGAAGAAAGTTTCCACCACTGAGTATAAGGCCTTCACTGTGCCTGGAGGGACACATGGTACTATCACTATCCCAGGAGTATGAGATATTGCTTCGAGTATTTATTCAACATGGTGCGTCTCGAGTAGGAGTTGTGTGTCAGCCTCAGGCAGAGGAAGCAAATTGGCCTATTGACTAAGGTGCATCTCGATAGAGTTGTGGGGATGCGAGATAATTCCCCACCATTCGTCCAGTCCCCTCAGGCAAAACTGTGCAGGTTGCTAATGGGCAACATTCTCTCATATCAGGTCAGGGGGAGGTTCGTGTGACTCCATGCATGAAGTTCGAAAATGTTCTTCTGGCTCTTGATTTCCCACTGAGCCTACTTTCAATTAACTGAATAACAAAGGAGTTCAGATGTAGTCGCTCTCACGTTTGAAGATTTTTTCACAAGATGCACCGTTGGGTGTGGTCGTGAAGGTAGAGTCTATCATCTTCTATAGTTGCCCTATGCAGGCCATGTTTTTCTCCCTTCAGGGAGCGCCTCCAACTACTTGTGGCATCTTCAATTTAGTCATCTCCCCCTACCAAAACTTCGAAGGATGTTGCCACAAATTCCTATAACTACCACCTTTCAATGTGTGGCATGTAAACTCGTGAAGCACCATAGGAGTACCTTCCCAAGGAGTCAACATCGAGGGTCCCAAGCCTTGTTTCAATTACTTCATCTGGACATCTAGGGACCTAGTAGGACTCCATATCGTCTAGGACATAGATACTATCTAGCACTTGTGGATGATTTCACTCAGGTCACTTGGATATTCTTGTTGAAGGCCAAGTTTGAAGCAATATGATTCATGCATTTTTAGTAAAGATCTGGAATCAGTTTGAGACAAAGGTGAAGATCATTTGATAAGAAAATGCTTTAGAGTTCTACACCACCTCCCTACATACTTTCTATTAAGACAATGGAATCATCCATCAAACAAGTTGCCCCCACACGTCCCAGCAAAATGATTTGGTAGAATGAAAGCATCGACATATCTTAAATGTTGCACGAACACTCTTGATTCAAAATAGTGTACCGGATAGATATTGGGAAGATGAGTGTTGACTGCGAGCTATCTCATTAATTAGATGCCATCTATAGTCCTTGACGAGCAAGTTTCATATTGTATCTTGTTTCCATACAGTGATCTATATTTAGAGTATCATCCAAAGTTTTTGGTTATATTGCATTTGTGCATATCCATGGGCTAAATAGGGACAAGCCTCTCCTTGTGTAGTCAAATATGTTTTCTTAGATATTTGAGAACACAAAAGAGGTATAGACATTATGATCCAATTGGAAAATGCCACTATGTCAATGTAGATGTCACCTTCCACGAGGCTGTCTCATATTTTTCCATTGCTGAGAGAAGTCTTTCTCTCGAGGTTGCTAAAGCACTTATGCCTATTCGTCCTATGTCCCTAAAGGCAATCCTAGTCACCGATCATGTTCTACCACCATCTGAGCCACAACTCTCTAAGCCTGAGATATTTCGTGAGCCTTTTGTCACATACAGGCTTCCTGTCACCTACAGGCAACGACATCCTCCTGCGTCAGTGCCTCCCCTATCTCACATGACTAAAGGTACTTTATAGACTGACGAGATTATGCCCAGTGATGAAACAAAACAGAGTTAGGGTGACAGTGGTACTCCTATGGAATATGAACAGTCGGGGGAGGTCCATGGCAATGACAACATTTCAGATGATCCGGATCTTCCACTTGCAAATTCACAAGGCTCCACAGAATTGCACCAAATATACTACTTCTAATGCTATGTCCATAGCCTTTTTCAAAGGAGTGTATAGCATGCTTTTCCAAGCCTTGTCCACTATGCAGGTTCCCACAACTCACAAGTAAGCCATGCTCAATCCAAAATGATGTTAGGCCATGAAGGATGAGATGGTTGCACTTCACTCACGAGTGACGTGAGAATTGGTTGATCTACCACCAGGTGCATCTATTGTCAAGTGCAAATGGACCTTCACCATCAAGTATCATTCGGACAGAACAATCTCAAGATATAAGACTTGTCTTGTGGCCAAAGGGTTCACACAGATCTATGGTGTGGACTTCTTTGACACTTTTTCCCCCATCGCACAGCTTCCTACAATGTGTATACTTATATTTGTGCAATACAGCAAGATTGGTCACTTCATCAACTGGATGTAAAGAATGCATTTCTACATGGGGACTTGCAGGAAACGGTATGTATGCAGCAACCACCAAGTTATAACATTAAGGGGGAGTGTTCAAGGGTCTATCAACTAAAGGCTATTTATGGTCTAAAACAGAGTCACATGACCTAGTTTCAGAAGCTCTTTGAGGTGGTTGATACCCCTAGCTTCTATAAATTGTCATCAAATCACTCATTATTTGTCAGGTAAACTACAAAAGGTGTGGTGGCACTCATTGTTTATGTTGATATTATTCTCACAGGAGATGATGGGCTCATTGATTTAAATGCCGACGGCAAGGCCGGTTTTGAAGAACAGCCATGTCGATATGATTTCAATGTCGAAAAACAGGTGTTTCGGCGGCATGCCAACCGGTATGGTCGGCATGCCGCCGTGCCGCAGCCGGCAAAATGGTCACTCTCCCTCGTCCCCCTTACCTGTACAGGAACTTGGCAGGGCTGTAGGGCGTGCAGCTACCGGAGAACACCACGGAGTAGATCGTGTCGAGATCGCACACGAGGCACACGACCTTCCTGTCGTCACCCTTGCCGCCCACCTTCTTCCTCTGCTGCGGCCTGCAGACGTAGGGGTTGTGGCGGTCGCTGAGGAAGTAGTTCCTCAGGGGCAGGGTGTAGAGCAGCACCCGCAGTACGAAGTTCATGAAGCAGGTGCTGCCAAGGTTGTTGAGCCCCCGGAGGCCCCACGGGACCCCGCGGCCCGACTCGGCGGTGGCGGTGTCGGGGCACCACAGTGGGCTGGAGCAGCAGTCGAGGAGGCGCTGCTCCCTGGGGGTGGGGGTCCAGGGGCGGAACTCGACCAGTCGCCTCCTCTTGGGGGGTGTGAGGGAAAGGGGGATGGAGGTGGTCCGGTATTGGGAGGCGAGGAGGACGGCGGAGTCGAAGTCGGGGTCGTAGACCTGGTCGCGGCAGGCGAAGCAGAAGAGCTCAGCGCGGTGGACGCCGAGGGCGAGGGCGTGGGGAGGGGAGGGGGACTGGTAGAGGTGGTCGGGGGTGTGGAGGGGGCAAGAGAGGCAGAAGTAAAGGCGAGGTGGGGAGGAGGAGGGGGGCAGAGGGGACAGCAGTGGGGGAGGTCGAGGTGGAGCTCAACGCGGCCGAGGGCGGGGGGTTTGGGGCAGAGGAGAAGGTGGAGGGAGCGGAAGGGGTTGGGGGAGGAGGAGAGGAAGAGCTGGAGGTGGGGGCAGGGAGGGATGGAGGGGGAGGAGGACATGGGGAGGAAGGTGGTGGTGGTGGTGGAGTCGCAGGGTCGGTGGGCCCCGCGGACATAGAGGGTGGGGAGGGATGGCGGGGGAGGCAGGAGGGCTATTTGCTTTGGGTGTAGTGGGGGCCCCACCTTGTTAAGAGATGCTGTGTGCTTGTGCAGATATCCATAGGGTCGGCAAGCACTACCAATGTCGTAGGATGCTTAACATATAGGGACTCCCACCAAGGGCGTGTGCTTGTGCCGATGCCGATGCAGCCCACCTTGTTAAGAAATGCCGATGCCGATGCTGTGTGCTTGCTGTAGACTGCCACTGCCATCTCTTCCGC
The DNA here is from genome assembly GCA_037157565.1 of Thalassia testudinum. Lineage (NCBI taxonomy): Eukaryota > Viridiplantae > Streptophyta > Magnoliopsida > Alismatales > Hydrocharitaceae > Thalassia > Thalassia testudinum. The sequence goes on from JAZHRO010000077.1 coordinate 84,496,777, forward strand.
TCCGCTAATGCCATTGTCATTGTCATCTCTGCCGCTGCTTCAGGCTATAGCCTGCATCGTTACTTATGGAACTTCTCACCTTCTTGGTGGTGGACTAGTTGCCTGGTGGGAAGGTGGGGAAGCGTCTCCCTGTAGAGGGTGGCCGCCACACGTTTAGGATTTCCTCCAATGATGACTCTTTTGGAGGGAAGGGGAAAGGGGACAAAGGTAACGGGAGGTCGTACAACTGCTACGCAAATAGCGTGCATGAATGAGGTAGGCAAATTTAACTTGAAATTTGATGCTTAAATAAGATATTTGACATCTTCATGTCAACATGTTGTATATTAAATTATTTAGAGAAAGGATGGGATCTTTTGGGAGTCATATAGCACAGCAGGCTATTAAGGTCACTCATCCTGGTAATAACCGACATCCCTTTAATATTTACTAATAATAATTTACTCTATAAAATCTAATTTTTGACTAGAATATGTTTCCCTACAGCGGAATGGTGGAATTTGTATGCAACGGAAGCTCCAAATTTACGGCAGGTGGCTGTTAAAGTGTTATCACAAACATCATCTGCTGGTAGGTGTGAAAGAAATTGGAGTACATTTAACATTATCCATTCCAAAAGAAGAAACAAGCTTGGAATTGACAAGCTTAATGACCTTGTGTATATCCACTACAACACAAGGTTACGAATGAGGCACATTCAAGAGGACTTTGATTTTAAAAACAAGGAAATGACCGATCCAATTGATCTGGCCTACATTTTCCGAACCGGAGATAATGTGCTAGAAGGTTGGATAAATGACATTGGAGGAGAACCTGTGATGGATGTTAGGGGAAGGCCAGATCCAGAGCTATCAAAGAAAATGGGTGCTGATGTTGAAGGACATATGGTCAGATCTGGTCGTCATGCATTTCCTATAAGAGTACTGGATGAAGAGGATGAAGAACGACAGTTATCACAGTCTACTTCAACCTCAAAGGATGACTCAGATGATGGCTCAAATGCAGATGCATTTGTAATGGTAGAAGGATTTGGATCAGAAGGATCATCCGACAGAGGGAGACATGGTGGTCAAGTGCAAACTCAGGGTGCTACAGAATATGACGAACGACACACCAATATCCATGGCGAACATATTCCAAGTCCAAGTCCACCAGCCATGGATTACGAGGGATATCCAAGTCACGATGCCTACATGGAGGATTTGAGCTCCTCAATTGGTTCCATAAGCATTAGTGATCAATTTTTTGGTTCTTCAGCACCTGGATCTGGATATGACATGGGATCATACGACACAACACGTGAGACGGGATGTTCGTATGCTCAACCATTCTACCCGCAATCATTTGCACCACCACCGCCTTCATATAATTATCCATCATATTCATATGCTGAGTCTGAAAATGTTGACACTTCTGGGACTAGGACTGGGAGTGAATATTCTTACCCATATGATATGGTATGATCCAAAATTACTTTCCTCGGCAGTTCCAACCCCAAGCTCTCCCTCAAATGCCAAGATCAGAATCATCACAAGATGATTCTAGAATAACAGGATTCTCACAAACACGTGCAACTAATCGTGCACGTGGGCAGCGTGATAGACCATACACAGATAGTAGATTTCCCCGTCTTGGGATTTTTGTTAGTATGACTGAACATGAATACAAACAGCACATAATGGATTACCAGACAATGTATTCATATATGTCTTGGAAGGATTACTATGAATACATTCAAAGTATTCATCGACACAATAGTCAACAATGGTATCAATCAAGTGGTGATGGTACCCATGATAAAGATATACATCCAGCAAGACACTCTTGGTTCTAGTGAAATGTCTTTCAAGTTCCAAGTCCTGACTTCCGATACATCATACATCAAGACATTACAGTTTTAACTTTTACTTTAAAACTATACACTTTGATTCTTTCATTCTTAAATTCTTTGATTCTTAAATTCTTTGTATTCTTCTACTATTAAATTTTCTGTATTCTTAACATGGTAAGAATATTTCATCTTGTTATTGAATTTTAACATTGTATGGTCATGTTGTATATGAATATTATGATGTAACACTCTTATTGTTACATAATCAACATTTGATTTTCTTGAAACTGATATCATTTTGACCACTTCGACCATTTTTGTCGATGCATGCCCTCGGCGTGCCTTCGAAATGGCATTTTTTCGAGCCATCGAAATCATCGAAATCTGCTATCGAAAAACGGGCATTTCTCCGGCATGCCCTTGGCATGCCCACGAAATGCACACTTGCAATTTCATCGGCACGGTGTCGAAATCAGCATTTCAAACCTTGGATGGCCTTGGCATCACTGAGGTCAAGGAATGTCTTGTGAGGAACTTTGTTATAAAGGATCTTGGACCACTCAAATACTTCCTTGGGATAGAGGTTTCCCAGAGCAGAAAGAGTTATGCTTTCTGAGAGAAAATATGCACTAATCTACTGCAAGAGACTGGCATGTTGGGGGTAAAGCCAGAGAATATTCCTAGGGATCCTAAGGTACATCATATGATGAGGGGGCAGAGGCAATTGAGAGTCGTCATTACAGAGGGCTAGTTGGCAAGCTTTTGTACTTGACAATTACGAGACCTAATATTTCCCTTTCAGTTGAGAAATTGAGCCAATTTATGGATAGGCCTACTAGGTAGCACTAGGATGCTACGATGATAGTGTTGAGATACTTAAAGAAAACACCAGGTAAGGGAAAGGGAACCTCCATGAGTATTGTGGCTTACTCTAATGCTAATTATGCAGGGTGTTCGGCATATAGGAAATCTACCACCGGCTTTTGTACTTATGTTGCTGGGAACCTAGTGACCTAGAAAAGCAGGAAGCAAGCTGTTATTTCCAGATCTACTGCAAAGTTCAAGTATAGAGCTATGGCACATATAGCTGCAGAGATGATGTGGGTGAAGTCCCTCCTAGCAGACATGCATGTGACAATTGATACTCCTATGGAGATGAGGTACAACAACAAGGCAGCTAGCTACATTGCTAACAATCCCACGTTCCATAAGAGGACCAAGCACGTGATGGTAAGCTACCACTATACACGTGACTTGATCCAAAGAGGCCTTATTCGCACTTCACATGTTTCTTCTAAAGACCAAACAACAAACATCTTCACCAAGGCGTTGCCTTAATCTCCATTGATAACTATTGTTCGAAGCTAGACATGATTGACATCTATACTTTAGCTTGAGGGAGTGTTAGCCCCTACGGTCTCTTATTAGTTTGTTATTTTATTAGTTGTAATATTTTCATTTTCTTTGAGTGCTTATGTAATTTTCCCACCTCTATATATTGAGAGGTAGGGTTATGAATAAACTATCAAACTCATTTATTCTAACTATAGTAGGGTAATTTACCAATGCATTCTACCCAATCTGTAAATGCCCTACATCATTTCTGCCTCCTCATAGCGAGAAGAATTTTTTGCTGGTATAAGGCAACTCCTAATGCTTGGGATCATCTCCCCTGCTTGGGATTATCTCCCCTACGTTGCTACCTACTTGGGATTGACTCCCCTATTCTACTACAGCGTGGAGCATCTACTCTACTACTACAGCCTACCTCCCGACTACCTAAAGGTCTCTGAGTCAATTTTTTTGTTCTACCTCCAAGGGAGTTAGGCTTCCATTGGTGAAGGGATGACTCCCTATGTGCCTGTCTAATTGCATGCCTACCTTACCTATCTACCTGCTCCAGGCCCAAATTGCATTTGATGAGGGGAGCTCTCCTATTGCACTATAATTTAGGAAATAGTATTTAGCAAAATAGAAATTCTCTTTCTATGCTTTTAGGAATTATCTTTGTCTATGCTTCTCTTTCCAAATTGTATGAGATATGTTTAGGATTAGTATTGTTTAGGAAATAGTTTGCCTGTCTATGTTTTAGTTTGTTTAGGATATGATTTATTTCCGTGTTTAGGATTAGTATTGAAAGTAGGATTAATCCCTCTCAATACAAAGGGATGAACTCTATTTGTTTTCTTTGAGATTTAAGATGAATAAATTATACTTACAAAATCTCCACTCCTTTAAAAGCATTCAACTGATATTTTTAAAGCAAGAGAAAAATCAATGTAGGGTTGTTCAACATGTAGGTTTGTCTCTTTCAAAAAAAAAAAGAAAAAAAAAAATGTAGTTTTGTTGAAGTGAAGTGGAGCTTTACATGTTTTATGAGATAAGAAGATTCCTTCAAAAGTTAAGGGCAAGTACTTCAAAATGACAAAATAAACCATGTTTTATAAATTCAAATGATGGATTCTAATTGTAGGCATTCCCAGAAGACATCTATGGCAGATTGAAGATGTCCGATTAGGATGATAGAAGGGCGATCATCAGAGGGGCTTCTACCTTTTGGAAGGGTTTGTGCACGATTTTCAGAAGATTCAGGCACATTGCAGAGCATTGCTTGGAGATGATTCCAGCTTCAAGTTCTAGTTGCACCATTAGTAACAAGGTGTATCCTAGATTGGTGGCATCGGCCTTAGACCCATCTATGGTAGTTGCTGACTGGTTTCATAATGGCCTATGGTTGCCCAACACCCCCACAATCATTCTTCAATGCCAAGATGGAAGACTTATCTATTATGCTGCAGCCTTTACATGATATTACGCTACCTGGTGGTGGAGATGGGTGGTTATAGAAGTACAGTCATTTCTCGATTAGAAAGCCCCATTTGCACTTTCTGAGTGCGCATGCTCCTATTGATCAGGTTGTTTCAAAAGACTACAGGGGCATTTAGAGGACCAAGTTGCCCTTGAAAGTTCAGATCTTCATGTGGGCTACTGAGGAAGAGGCTGGTCACCTGGACTTTCAGAAGTGGGTAGCTCCGGAAGCGAATGGTTCAAAGACTACATGGGCATTTAGAGGACTAAGGTGCCCTTGAAAGTTCAGATCTTTATGTGCCTACTGAGGAAGAGGCTGGTCACCTGGACTCAGAAGAGGGTGGCTCCAGAAGCAAATGGTTCATGTGTCCTTTGCAACTCCACTGAAGATGTTGACCACCATTTCTTTGCTTACCCTTTTGCACACCAGTGCTGGCAGCACGCCTGTGATTGGCCCTGTGTCTACTTATCCCATGCATCATTTTGGGACAGTATTTGGGATCGCACAGAGGTTATCAGCATGGATGCAGATAGGCAATCCTTTGTTCTCCTGTAGTGTATCTAGCTACAGCAAAACAAATTAGTCTTTAGAGGGGAGAGAGCTAGTGTCAATGGAGTGTCATACCATTTTTCATCTTTTTGTGAGCACTGGTGTGACTAGCTCTCTTTTTATTCTTAATGAAACCGGGGGGTTTGCATCCCTTGTTAACCCCTCTCTTCCTTCAAAAAAGAAAAAGATAGAGAGGCTTGTCTGAGCTGGTTCAAGCATCTAAAGAGAATAATACTCTGATATGTTAGCTCGAATGTGTGATAAGTTGGATACTGAGTCTAGGAAGAAGGGCTTAGAGGAGACCAAATAAGTTTAGGGAGGAAAAAATATTGTGGATGAGTCCTCTAATAAAATTATCCATGTAGCCAATTCCACTTAATGAGGGAAAATGTTTGGTTATTACTGTTGTATTATTGTACGTACTCCTCTCGAAGAAGACATATTTTGGGGTGAACCTAAATAATACTAAATTATACTTACTTTAAAAAATATTTATTAGACTTTAAAACCAAATTATGGAATGCCATAAGATACAACACAGTTAAGTACTTAGAGTCCATGAAATCATATCAAATTACAGAAATCCAAGAAGCCCCTTTGTGCATCTTCATCCAGTGTTGTTTAGTTAATGCAAGTGCACAAAAGTGTCTTATTAAAAAAACAGCAACATTTCACACGGATAACTTTTTTATATGCATCAGCTTACCATCTCTATCTAATGAGTCAAAGGCAGAGATTTTATTACATAAACTACTTTTGTTATCTGGGACTAATGAGAGAAAGGACGGAAAATAATGGAAAATGAAGTTCTTTTATAACCAGCCAGAATCTTGTGGTGTTTCCTTCAGTCAATATTTCTTCAAGTTGAAGAGGGGTCAGATGACTTGAATCACCTAAATTAGAAGTCAAAACAACAAAACAGTAAATCACATGGAAAACATTTCTCAGAAATGTGATTGATCTCATTGACAGAGGAATTCAAACTAAAACATAGTTGAACAAAATCCCTAACCTTGAATAATGTCACATGAGTTCCATGAGAAAATATACAATATTTTTTAAGGTGTCAAAAGCAAAGATTAGGCCTCCTGTATAACCATGGTATTCAAGCTATCATGCTTCATACCTAAAGCATTAACATCAGTCATATTTTATCCTACAAGTCTATTCCATGCCAAGCAACATGCAAAGGCCTTCATTATTGTGTCAAAATTAACTGGCAGAAAACAAGGGAGCAGAATAGCAAAGCTTTCACTGTTTAATCCAAAGGTTTGGAAGGGCAAGCTACAAGGTTGATTCATTCTAGTTAGTTTATTGTTGTAATGTTGAGGGATTTTTCTATTAGTTCTTGGAATTTTATTGTCTATTCTTTTTTTTTTCGAAATGGTCTATTTATGGATTGTGAAGAACGTAAATTCTGTTTATGAAAAGGATTACATCCTTCTTTGGGTAGAATGAATGGATATCATGGTTCTTAATTAATAAATCTTCAATGGCAGCTTTTAGAGTTGTCATCCTTTTCCCTTTTTACCTTTTCCTTAACAAAACTATTCACTGAATCCGAAAAATGAACTGTTTATTTGACTACTTTTCATTTCAACTCTGCAAAAGTGCCATCTCAGATAAATAATATATTTTGACCCCCTTTTCCCTGAAAAAACCCACTATTTTTAGACCATCATTTCTCACTTCTTTCTTAAGAAACTGAATGTAGAAAAGATACAGCCCATGACAGATTAGTGCAAAGAATAGGTTGGTGTGACACCAAGATGATGTTATGACTTATGAGGAAACCCTGGCACCAGTGAGAAAAGCAAACAGAGAGAGAGACCCACTTGAGATTAATGGTACAGAAGGCCAATTAACAATTGTAATGCTTTCAGAAGGGGATAGCGAAAACCAAATATTTTTAGGAAATATGCATGATCTTGGTTATATGGATCCAAGTTGGGTACAAAACTGAATGGATGTGAAGTCTACATAGTTCATCCCATTCACTTTGGGAAAAAGGCTGACTTTTGGTTTTTTGGATGTATACTTGGTATCACTTACATGAGAAGTCGACTAAGATAATAGACAATCTGACACTAATGATGACCCAATCAAAAGCTAGGTTTTGAGCCCTTAGCTCTTATAATTAATGATGTATAAGTTCAGAAAATACAACCAAGATGTGGTATAGTGCTTGCCCTTATGCAGATAGCATAATGCTAGTAGATATGACTGTAGAGACGAAGTGCAAGCTAGGCTTTTGGTTTTGTAGTGTTAAGAGTCTTTGGAAAAATGGGCTTTAGATTTTTTTAATTGTTAGAGATAAGAGTAAGTTATTTCTATTCCTATTATCCCTACTAGTTCTTTTCTTAAAAAATAAGTAGGACTACCATGTAATTTCTCCACCTTGCCTCTCTCTATATATAAAGAGGTCAAGATTTTCTATTTTCAATAAGAGAACTATTTTGCTTATTCTTTCACATGATATCAAAGCAGGAAAATCCTAATCCTAGGTCCCTCTCTCTCTACCTTCCTAGGGAGGTGTGCCGCCACCCCCTTCTCTATGCGTAGGAACACCACCGGCCTTCTCTCTCTTCCTCTCACCATCACCCAACAAGGAGGCCATCTCCAATCCTCCTCCCTTACTCTTTATCCCTATTACACTTCTCTCTCTTGCATGATCTTCGAAAGGGAATCGAGCCACTACTACCCTCTTATGTCTCTCTCTTGCTGCTGGTTCCTCAAGCCATCGCCACCCCTTCATCAATAGCCTAGCATCACCTAACCCTACTGCACTGGATTTATCACCCAGTGTTGCTCTCCGATCCACGCACTACAACGTAAGTGCACGATCACCACCCCCATGCACTTGTCATGTCATGCCTCAATTTGTGTGCCATATGCATGAACAGAGGCATGCGTGATTCACATGCCTCGTGGGCTCCACACATGTGACTTGTGTGTCTTGATCAAAGTATCGTATAAATCTCTTTATTCCAATGGTAAATGCAGAATCCTCAATTGTGACTTCAAAGGCCAACATCTCAACCTCTGTGTTGGTTTAGGGAAACCACGATTAAGTTGTCAAGTTCCCCGAATTATGTGCTCTGTCTCGTGCCTTTCGCATCTTTGTTAGAGGGAAAGACAAGATGCACATATTGATTGAAAAGGGTCCTAACTCCAAGGAAGGCACAAAATACAAGAAGTAAGAGGACAACTTGTCATGAATTGACTAATGAATAGTATTGGTCATAAGATCATAGCTAACATGCTCTACAAGGACTCCGCGAAGGAGATCTGGGACTCTCAAGGAGAGGTAGTCCCTCCAGACAAATAGCTTTCGTTGCGCAACTATCTACAAGAGGATCTGGAGCATCGATTAAGGAGATCTATCCCTAGTCAAGTAGATTACTACTATGGAGGGCCTATTCGAGGAGTTTGCTGTCTACCCGCCTGCCTGCTACGAGAACAGGTTGCCAAGCAAGCAGAGTGGCAGATGTACTATTTTCTAGATGGACTTTGGCCACGATATCAATCGGTATGCAACCAAATTCTATCCTCTAATACAGTGTTGAGACTGGAGAGTCTACGGGTGTCTCCAAAAACTTGATGCCAGCACACCTCAATCTTCTCCTGCAGTGGTGACTACTGACACTTCTACCCTCTCAGCCTCGTGTGGCAGGTGTGGTCGATCTGGTGGACATGGTGGCGGCTATGGACGTAGCCACATCTTTTCTCCCTACATCCACTACAAATGAACGAATCACCCATCCGAAAAGTGCTATGAGAAATTGGGAAGCCCACTTGGGCTAACCAACTGACTATGATAAAGACTTTGGGTTTTAAGTCAACCCCTACCCAGTTTCCTTTTACCTTAACCTCCACCAAGTTAGATCGTTAAATGAATCTGTTGAGGAGCAAGCCAGGCTCCTCTACTACTTTGGTTGTGACTCCTACGAATCCTACTTCAGGTTTTGCCGTCGTCCCTACTTCTAATGATGCATCTGCAAATCCCTTCAAAGATGTAGATGATGTTGATGATTGGTGGGGGCATTAAGCGTCATGCTCAATCCTCTACCTCTGCATGTTGTCTACTGCTTGCCCGCCATCTTATGTCTGCATGTCTGTTCCCAGTTTTTGCTTGCCTACCCATTAACAAATTTTTTGCTAATATGAAATTGGCAGGGTCCGTTCCCCTGGTAGATGTGTGACCATTGGAAAGGCCATTCTCATATCATACACCTTTGTAATGGCAATTGAACTAGGAGTGGTAATGCAAGACATTTCAAATTTTACAAATCTTGGCTCCTAAAAGAGGGGTTCAAGAGGCAGGTGGAGGAGAAAAGGTAGTCCATACAAACAATCGGTTCAACGACAACTAGACATGAGGGTAAATTACAAAAACTGCGATCGTTTCTAAGGACCTATAGCAAGCAAATCAGAGAAGAAAGGAACAAGAAGAATGATGCACTAGAGAAGATTGCATAATTGGACAGCAATGAAGACTTGGGAGTTCTTTTTTTTTTTTTTTTAGGAAAGAGAGGAAGATTACCTGAGAGTGGTAATCATCCTTGGATTGTATTAATAAATAAAAGGAATGGACTTATAGATTTTGAAGCCAAAAATCAGAAATATATCTTGACTCCCTTACTACATTATCCACCCAACATCTCTCATTTTTTAAAATCTTCTCGTTCCTCTGCCTCCAAATAGATCAAAGGATAGCAACACCCTGCGACCAGCCAGCCATATCAACATGGACATGTTGTCTGAAGCTAGACCAAAATCGTTCAAAATTTGTAGAATCCACCGTCAAAAGGTTAAAATAACCCCAAACATCCCTGAAGAAACCGTAATCAAAGAACAAATGTTGGACATCTTCATCAACAACCCCACACATGGAGCAAATGATATCCTCATCCGTACACCATTTTACCCCGTAGGATTTGGTGACCAGCCACTTTCTTCTCAATAACCGAAGGAATAATTTCATTTTTAGAGGAGCCTTAATCCTCCACAAGAGCTTGGAATCACTAACCATTTCTAACTGTGTCCCACCCACTGCAGGCTGCCGTGTCTCCTCTTTTGAAACAATGAATTTATAGACACTGTTAACAGTAAATTTTCCATGCTTCCAAAAGAAACAATCATGTTCAGCTGCCGATGGAGAGAAATCTGCAAGCATCTGAATGAGACGTTGATGATCATGAAATGTAGTATCAGACAATACTTGAGGAAGTCTGATGTCCCAAATCTTCAATTCATCATCCCAAACCTCCTTCACAAATGCTTCTTTATCCAGAATGTGTGAAATAATCTCTGAAATAGATCTGAAAATGCAACATTTTCAGACCAATTATCATACCACAACCTAAGAGATAATCCATCGCCTAAAGAAGGCGAAAATCAGCCTGAAAATTCAATCTATAATGGCCGGATAGAGTGCCAAAAATCTGAGGAACCACTGATTGAAACCACCTTTTGCTTTAGGTTCATATTCTCACCATAGGAATCTTTCAAAATCGAGGTTACCATGTCCTGACCATTGGACAATAGTCTAGCAATCAACTTCAGTAAGAGAGCCTTGTTGGTAGATGATAGATTTCCAGCTCCAAGGCCGACTGCACTCTTAGGCTTACAGACCTCCTCCTAAGAGACCAAATGTGCAAATCTTCCCACCAAGTCTGCCCCTCATAGAAAAACCTCTTTCTCATCATATCAACATTCCTAAGAATCTTTTTGGTAGGTGCAAAAACAGAAAAAGAAAATTACAATAAAGCACCGACTTGAGGAGAATCAACCTGCTTCCTCTAGAGAGAAGTCTACCACTCCAAGACGACAGCCTACCCACCAATTTCTTCAAAAGTGGCTTCCAATCCGAAGAGGCCAATTTCTTCCCCTTCAACGGGGAATCAAGATACCTAATAGGTAATCTAGCCACCGGAGCCTCCAAGATACTAGAGATATCATTCACCTCCCCACCATCCATACTAAAAGACATCAAACTTGACTTCCCTCTATTAATTATAAGGCCTGAAATTTCAGCACATATCTTAGTGTCTAAGAATTTGAGAATTAAATGGTAGAATCTTAAGAAAGAGCAAGTGAGATTTAAAGAGAATATGATACAACAAAAGACTTAAGATCTTGATGGTAGTGTTGATGAAATGTGGTTAAATATGGCAAACTATATTAGGAAGGTGGCAAAGGAGGTGTTAGGCGTGTCTAAAGGAGGTGTTCCAGGACAAAAGAAGGCTTGGTGGTGGAGTGAGGAAGTGCAAGAGAAGCTTAAAATTAAAAGAGCCTACTTTAAAGCCTTATATCGAGATAAGACCGATAAAAATATGGAAAACTACAAAAGAGCAAAGAAAGAAGCAAAGAAAATAGTCAGTAAAGCAAAAGCAAAAGCTTGGGAGCATTTTTATAAGAAACTTGATTCTAAAGAAGGTGAAAAAGATATTTTCAAGTTAGCTAAAGCAAGAGAGCGGAAAGCAAAGGACCTTACATATGTAAGATGCATCAAGGATGAAGAAGGAAGGGTGCTTATAGCTAGTAAAGATATAAAGACAAAATGGAAAAGATATTTTCATAAGCTATTTAATGAAAAATAAAAGAATGATATAATCTTAGGGGAGTTAGCCAACTCAGAAGAGTATGTGAATGGGGAATGTTATCGAAAGATACAAAAGAAAGAAGTAGAGGAGGTTTTGAAGATGATAAAAAGTGGGAGGGTTGTTGGGCCTAATGATATTCCTATAGACGTTTGGAGAATGACGGGAGAACGGGGTATAACTTGACTCACAAATTTATTTAATACTGTGTAGAAAGGCAAGAAGATGCCAGAGGAATAGAGGAAAAGTTTTGTGGTACCTTTATACAAGAATAAGGGTGACATACAAGTTTGTTCCAACTATAGAGGTATTAAGTTGATGAGTCATACGATGAAACTTTGGGAAAGAATAATTGAAAGAAGGGTGAGGCAAATCTCTATGATAATTGAAAATCAGTTTGGCTTTATGCCAGGCAGATCTACTATTGAGGCAATACATCTCTTGAGATGTATGATGGAGACATACAAAGTCAAGAAAAAGGATTTACATATGATTTTTATTGATTTGAAGAAGGCCTGTGATTCTATCTCAAGAGATATCTTGTGAAGAATTTTGGAGAAGAGACAAGTATCAGTTAAATATATCAACCTCATAAAGGATATGTACTATGGAGCAGCAACTTGTGTAAAGACTAACGATGATTTGACGGACTACTTTGATATCACCATTGGTGTGCATCAAGGTTCGACTTTAAGCCCTTATCTTTTTGCCTTGATCATTGATGAGTTGACGAAGCATATCCAAGTTGAGGTGCCTTGGTGTATGCTTTTTGCTGATGACATTGTGTTGGTTAATGAGACAAGAGATGGAGTGAACAAAAAACTTGAGCTTTTAAGAGAAGCCCTGGAAGATAAAGGATTACGCATAAGTAGGACGAAGACTGAGTATATGGAATGCAAATTTAGTAGTAGAGGGAATAATAAAGGGATTGATGTAAAAATTGGAGAAGAGTGCATTCCAATGAAAGATTTTTTAAATACTTGAGATCCATTTTCCAACATGATGGTGGAATTGATGAAGATGTTACACATAGAATTAATGTAGGGTGGTTGAAATGGAGGGGTGCTTCTGGTTTTCTCTGTGATAAGAAGGTTCCTTTAAAAGTTAAAGGAAAATACTATCAAGCTGTGGTAAGACCAGTCATGTTGTACGGTTCTGAATGCTGGGCTATAAACTATAGGCATGTACAGAAGATGTCAGTAGCAGAAATGAAGATGTTAAGATGGATGTGTGGTCATACAAGAAATGACCGTCTTTCAAATGAGATTATTTGAAAAAAGATTAGGGTGACACCGATAGAGGATAAAATGAGAGAGGCACGTCTAAAGTGGTTTGGACATTTACAAAGAAGGCCACTAGATGCTCCAATTAGGAGATGCGAGAAGTTGGAGGCTGAACACGCTAAGAGGGGGCGAGGAAGACCAAACAAGTGTTGGAAGGAAACTATTTAGTATAACCTCAATTACTTTAATTTAAGTCCTGAAATGGCTGAAAATCGATCTGTGTGGAGGCAAAGAATCCATATAGCCGACCCCACTTAGTGTGGAAAAAGGCTTGGTTGTTGTTGATCTTCACTAAAGAAGAGACATGTCTTGCCTCTACTACCACCCTAAATGAAGAAACACGTGTCATCCGCATATTGCAATAAGGGGGTTATGACCCTACCATCTCCATGTACCGTGAAACCTATAAACAAGCCCCCGAAAGATGCCTTAAAAGCCGTACAAGCAAAGGAATCCACTACAATATTGAATAGCATAGGTGCCAAGGGACATCCCTAATGCACTCCCCTGTGCGGCTGAATCCAAGAACCATTGGGTCTTCCATTAATGAGAATAGAAAATGATGACGTAGTGATACATCTTTTCATTAACAATACCCATTGCTCCGAAAAACCCCTCCTTTTCAGAACCTCCCATAGATAATTTCACGAAATGAAGTCAAATGCCTTTGAGAAATCAACTTTCCAAATGAAAGCTTTACATTTCCTTCTCTTCCAAGTTCTCGAAAACTCTTCAGCCAAAACGAAATAATCTTGTAGAGATCTCCCTTTCACAAAAGAAAATGGAACTGGAGAAATAATATCTGGAAGAACATGTCGCAAACGGTTGGCAAGAATCTTCACCACCAATAAATAATACCATATTAGACAAAGCTATGGGTCTAAAATTGCCCACCATCTCAAGACCAAGCTTCTTAAGTAGAAGGAATAGGTAAAATTTATTAATTCTCTTTATACCACTATTCCTTCGAAAAAAATTCTTTAACCATTGCCACAACATCTTGCCCCACTATAACCCACATTTCTTTGTAGAACAAGATTTGTATGCCATCAGGTCCTGGAGTTCCTTCTGCTTTCATTCCACGCATAGCACACAAGATCTCCTCGTCCACATCCTTAAAGAGCAAATTCTTTACATCCTCCGTAATTTGTTCCATCTATAGATGGGCTAACCTCCAATCACCACAAGGCTTCTTCTTGGTAAAATCCTGGAAGTAGTCCCAAAATGCAGTACATATTTGGTCCATTTTATCAAGGACCACATCCCCAACTTTCAAAGTATTTATCAAATTTTTCCTCCTTTTGGCGGTAGCTAACATATGAAAGAATCCAATGTTTGCATCACCTTTAAGCCAAAGTTGTCTTGATTTCTCTCTCCAATCTAGTTCTCTTTTGAGATCCTCCTCATGTACCACGGACTGAGACCTCCGTCTTTCTTAACACTCTTCAAAGGACAATGACATCACCTCCTCTTTCTAATCACAAGAAGAGATCTTCTGAAGGGCCTCAACTCTTTTCTCTCCCTTTGTGCTTTAAGATCATGTTTAAATTTCATCATTACCAAATGAATAGCACCAATCCTACAGGCTAAGGTGCGCGTGGCAAAGGTAGAGGTTGGTGTGGAAGACCATTTAATCCTGAATCAAATCTTTAAAACCAGGCTCCCTGAGCGAAGATTTGTGAAACTTCAAATAAGATGAATATCTTAACTCCTCATTACTCCTCCATAACAAAGGAGTATGATTCGAGAAAGGTCTTTCACACGCGATCACATCAGCCATGTGGAAAGACTCAGCTAGAGCAACATTGCAAAGAAATCTGTCAATACAAGACAAAGAACCACTACCATTCCCCCATGTGTATCTCAACCCTGCCGTTGGGATGTCAATAAGCTACAAATTCTACACCAGCTACTGAAAATGTGTCATAGATGCATTAATTCTGCCGTCAGGCCTATCCTCAGCATATAGCGTCACATTAAAATCACCACATATCAACCAAGGCATTCCTTGTACAAAGGAAGATGCCTGTTCCACCTCCTCCCAAAACCCCATCCTCACACTATCATCACAAGGCCCATACAAGGTAGATAACACTATCATTTACATCCAAAGCTGCATCTTCCGGAGCATAAATGGTCATCTAAGAATTCTCCACCAAGCCTTCAACTGGACCAATGTTAGGACCAACAAAGATCGACCCAAAAGCAACGGGGGGGTTGTTGCTCCTGCATAAACATTGAAAATTCAACAGGCCTCGGCGTAGCCAATCAATTGAAAAAAGTTGGCCTAGGCTCTATATGCGCAAAGCAGATAGACTCACCACGACCGGACCCAACCGTGGGTCCGGTATCCACCTGCAAAGGGCGAGAAACACATATTGTCTTTCCCAGCATCAGGTTTGCTTCAGAGTCCATGGAGTCCACCATCCGGATTGGTGCCTCTAAAATCGTGTGCACTCCATTACGCGATCCATAAGTACTGCTTCCAAGATTCTACAGCATACATTCGACCTCAACAGAGAGGCGAAAGGCCCCCTCAGCATTAAAAACATGAACCGAATCAAGAGATGGATCAGCAAACTCACCACCTCTGAATCCAATTACGAATCCGAATTCCACCTGCAGTGCATCGAGAGAGATGGTAGCCACCTCATCGCCTCCAGCCTGATGGTCCACGTCACCACCTAAAAATGGCAAAGCGAAACCATCCTGCAAAAAATGAGCACCTACTAAATATGGAAAGTCATCCTCCCCAAAATCAGGACAAAAAGAACTAAGAGGATTAGAAATTCGAATATTCTTCCCCGAACTGGCAGCAGAAATCGCACTAGCAGCTCTCTGACGTCTCCATTCACTGTAGATCTATCGGTGGGTCCAAGACCTGCCAGCCACCGCCTGTGAATCATCGCCCAACATTGCTAGATTGGTTCCTGTAGCCTTCATCTCAGCACCTACCACTGGATCAGATCTCACAACTCCACCCATATCGAACCTATCTTCCACGCGTGGAGATAGGAACAAAACCATCTTTCGTTGTGACCCCCGTAACCACCATGTGCGCATACGTCAAACCATGATCACCCAACTCTTCGAAAGATACAACGCAAGCACCTCCTCTAAACCGCAAAATCTCTTTTAAAGGAATCGATTTCCCAACCAATAATTCACCAACCACCAACACTGATGAAGCATCACCCTCCTGCAACCCAACCCGTGAGCAGCGCCTGATTCGTGCAAATGAAGAGCAAATAGCCACAATCGTGTTAGTAGTCCTCAAATGTAACGGTATCCCAAAATGCGAAACCTCACAATCAAACAAAGAGGAATCCATTCATCTGACGCTCCTTCATAGATGCTTGGAAGTGACCAGCAGATCACCTCGCTCCCAAAAAAAAACCCCTTAAATTTAAGGCAATCCACATCTACTTTCTCCAGTCCAAACACCATAAAACACTTCTCTAATAAAATCGAAATCTTCCAGTTCTTCAATTCTAAACCACAGTGATTTAAAATAGATCTAACCTTTAGAGCATCCACTAAACCCCGATGGATGGTTCCAATAAGGGAAAGCTCCAATAAGGTGTCCAAAGCCTTCATTTCACTCAGCCAAGAGACATCAACACCATCGGTTGGTATCACCACAAGCGAAGGTGGTAGATGCAATGAGGGCCCCGAGGAGGACCTCCTCAACAACAGCCACACAGGACAGCTCCTCTTCTTATGCCCCCAACCACGACAATGTAGGCATACCAAAGGATCTCAACAATCCCTCGCAAGATGACCACTCCCTCAGCATTTGAAACAGACGATGTTCCTCTCAGGATGGCCCTTTGCATTCCCTCTCCTCCCTCTCACACCACCCCCAAACAGCCGCGCTTCCCCCATGAACCTTCTCCCTCTCACCCTCTTCTAACCCGAGTCCGAAGGAGAGTCGGCTAAGCCAAGGCATCACATTGACACAATGCAGGTGGAAGATAGAAAGTTTAAGGTTGAATGGAAGACCAAGTCTAAACAAAGGTCGCTAAAGGAAGGGGACTCGAATACTAAATTCTTTCATATGATGGCTTCTAGAAGAAGGCAAAGGAACTTGATAGAAAAGTTGAGGGTGAACAGCACTAATTATTGTGGTAGGGAGGCAATTGGCAGAGCAATTGCAAATTATTTCAGGAAACTTACAAGGAAAAGGATGACAGGGCACTGGAGATGGTCGAGAACAAATGTTCCGACTATTACAGAGGAGCAAGCAAGGAATCTTACCATGCCTTTCATAGAGGATGAAGTTAGGAAGGCCATTTGGGGGGCTGAATGCAAATGCTTGCCTGGGTCCTGATGGTTTCCCCATTCTTTTTCATGAGGAGTTCTGGCCTCTGCTTAAGGAAGATGTCATCCAGATGATTAGCAAATTTGCTAATGGGAATCAAGGATTCAACAGGATTAACAAATTTTAGATGTTTTTACACCCAAAGGAGGGGGCAAGGGCTATTGAGGAGAACAAACCCATCGCACTATGTAATGCTATTTATCTCATTGTGGTGAAGGTCCTTGCAAACAGATTGCGAGTTTTGGGAGAATTATCGCACCTGTGCAAACAACATTTGTTCCAGGCCGAAATATTCTAGATGGATATGTCATTGCCTCAAAAATCTTTTCATTTTGGAGAAGAATGAGGAAGAAGGGTTTCCTTTGGGAGGTGTATTTCAACAAGGCCAACAACTCCATCTAATGGTCATTCATTTGGGCATCTCTAATGAAGAAGGGGTTTCCCCCATGGTTAGATTGGATGAAGCAATGCGTGACGACTTCTTTCTCCATCCTGATCAATGGCAACCCAACAAGTGGATAGATCCAACCTAAGAGAGGGGTTTGGAAGGGATGCCCCCTGGCTCCCATGCTATTTGTATTACCGGTGGATGCCCTGGCGAGATCTTCAATTAGAGCTTCTGAGAGAAACCTAATTAAATGTTTCTCGACAGGAAATGGGATTCAGGTCCTACAGTATGCGAATGACACTTTATTTTTTGTAAAAGGATCTACTGATAAAGCAACAAAGATGCACATCCTGTTAGAACTCTTTGGAGAGGCTTTAGGGCTCCAAATAATTTTTTCGAAATCCACATTTGTTCCTTTCTAGATGTCCACGTAGGGGCCAACACATGTAGCATGGATTTGCATACAATGAAGGGTTCCCTACTTATCTCGTATTGAGGCTTAGTGTTGTCAGAGAACCAGATTTCCTTATAAGAATTGAAGCCATTGGTTGAAAGATTGGAGAAAAGACAATAACGAGTCAGGCATCTAAAGTACTATCTAAGGGAGGAAGACTAGTCCTTTTGAAAGCAATGTTGGTCTTCATGCCCTCTTATTTTACATATGTTATAAAATTGAAGGGAAGATCTCGAGTCTGACAAGAGATTTCTTCTGGACTAATTATACCACAACTGAGAAAGGTACCAGGATGGCAACAAGCCATTAAAAGAACGAGGTTTGAGAGTAAGAGATGCAAGGAAGATGAATGGCAGTCCCTTAGCAAAATTGATTGCTAGACTTCTAGAGCATAGACAAGGCTTGTTTGGGAGAATTGTGGAGTCCTGCTATGGTACTTCTAGAAGCTGGGACCTGCTAGCTTCAACTCAGAATGGAGCTTCTCACTTCCTCAAGTCACTTCCTCAAGGGTTTGTCTTTAGTGATGCCAAAGGTGCAAAGCTTTTTCTACCCATATGTAGGCGAGGGTGATGCATTTTTGTTTTGGTTGGACAACTAGATGCGACAAGGTAAATTGAGGGATAAGTTCCCAAGATTACTTGCTTTTGCTACAGATCAACAGGCAAGGGTTACAAATTACTAGATGGAGTCTTGGAATCCTACCTTTGTGGGCAACCTCTCATATTAGAGGATTCAAGAACTCCAATTGTTGTGTGGCACGAATCGTAAGGCTTTCAACCGGTGAGTGGCTTGGATTCTTTCCTATGGGATGGTGGAGAATTCACTCTCAGAGAAGGGTATGAAAGATTGGGAAATGGAGGGTCGGTGATAGATTTTGATGTCATCAGGAATTGCAAATAGATTTGGTCGGCCTCGTGTCCATTGAAGATAAAAAATTTTGTGTGGTTGCTCAAAAGAGGAAGGTAGATGACGAGTTTAGAGAGCTAGATAGACGGTAGAGACAAACAAGACTTGCCAATTGTGCCAGGCGACCGATGAGGATATAGAACATTTGTTCTTTGGATGTCCTTTCTCTACGCAATTGTGGGAACACTTTCATCTGACATGGATAGTGCATTCCAATAGTAGTGAGTTCTGGAGTTCCTTTAGAAGCGGGAATCTTAGTGAAGGACAAAACATCTTCAGGACAAAAAGAGAAGGCTAAAGCTTTAGTGATACTGTGGAGCATTTAGCTTGGAAGAAATGCAGCTATTTCAAAGGCAACATCTTTACCTTGAAAATTTTATTGATTGTATTTCTTCTTTAGCAAATTATTGGGCAAGCACTTTGTAATTTTGGCCTCTTTCCTTGGTCTTTAATTAATTTATTTATTTTCTAGGTGGTTATCAACCAAATAACCACCCTTCCTCCTTTCAAAAAAAAAAAAGGTCTCTTCCCTTCTTTTTTTTTTCTCCTTCAAGCAAAAGAGTTTCGTCGGCCTAAGGCAACAACTTCTGCCTACCTTCCTACCTGCCTACCTACTCCAACAAGACAAAATTGTTATTAGGGGGAACCTATTTTGTTTTCCCACCTGCAAGTTGAGCATTGCAAGCTCCAACTTGGAGAGAAGAGTTACTCTTTAAAAAAAATAGGCTTTAGTTATTTTTTATTGTTAAAGATAAAAGTTAGTTATTTCTATTTTCATTAACCCTGCTAGTTCTTTTCTTAAGTAGTAAGTAGGACTAATATGTAATTTCTCCACCCTCCATGCTTTTATATAAAGAGTTCAGGATTTTCTATTTTGAATAGTGAGAAATATTTTGCTTATTCTTCCATAAGTAGGATAGAGGTGTATACATGGAATGGAACGCAAGTCCAGTATGAGAAAGATAAATGTAAGAGAAATGGAAATAAATGAAAACATATTACTGCTAAAGGTTGGCTTTTCAACCATCGCGTACATAGAACAGATGTATGTTGGTTGACGTGAAGAGGAAGATTAGGTATTTGCATGAGAAGAATATTAATTTAAGAGCAAAAGGAAAATGTAGCACTAAGATTAATAATGTTACTGGAGCTGCATGATGTGTTTTATCTATCATGGTTTATGGATATTTGCAAATTTGATTCCACCTGATCAAAACTAGGCTATATAACAGTATGCCAGGTCACCTTCACATCAACGATGGTTTGGTTGTTCTTAAGCTTATATGCAATGCTTTTTTGCAATGTGGGTGATGCACATTATGTGTTGTAGGGTACATCTCCTATGATGTGCAACGGACAAGTACTGAACCTAAAGAATAGGTGATTCATGATTGATGGTCTACCTTTTTGCAGTGGGTGGTAGTGGCTCCTTGTTGCCTAGAAACTGTTAGGGATGGCGAAGATTGCTTAGCTCTTCGAGGGTGATCTATCACAGGCTCTTACTAGTGATTTCAATGTTGTTTCTGACTACTGAATAGATCTTTTTTCTTAAGGGAAAAGGATGACTAGTCGAGATTAGTCATCCAGTTAATAAAGCATCAAAGTTTACATCAAGAAATTGTAAAAATAACAAACATAACACAAACACTGGAGATGAAATGATTTGGTAACCCAGGTCGAAAGGCGGAGTACCTCTCTACGCCTAAGCCTAGGGTTTCCCTCTCTCTGATGATAAGTAGAGGAGGCCCTAGGGATTTATTTATAACAACAAGTTTTCTTGCTCTCCAAGTAATGGAGAATTAGAATGCACACCCACACACTAATATTCTATTTACAAAAGATCCAACACTTCAATTTTATCATCCCCCCGCAAACTAAGTATGGGGACGAGAAGTACTCAGTTTATGCTTCATCTTGGAAACTATCTCATTGCCACTAGTTTTGTCAAAATAACAGTTCTTTGACTGTCTGCAGCTATGTGACCGACAACAATTTCTCCACTTTGTATCATTTCTTTGAAACTGATAATCGATATGTATATGCTTCAATTAGTTGTGAAATACCGAGTTGACGATAAGAGCACAGGCACTACGATTGTCTCATAACATAGTAGTGCAGCTATTCTTCACTCCCAAATTATTGATGGAACGAATCCAACTAACTTCACTAACAAAAGACGTCAAGGCCCTGTATTCAACTACAACATTAGATCTAGCGACACTTTTTTGTTTACGACTTTTCCAAGATATAAGGTTCCTCCCAAGATAGATGCAATATCCATTGATAGATCTACGATTATCGAGGTCTCCTGCCTAATCGGCATCAAAAAAGGCCATAAGAACACCAATTCCTTACGATAAAAGATCTCCCTCATGCTAAATCTACTTGTACTCATACCCTTAAGATATCTGAATATTCGCTTGACAACTTCTAAATGATTGATGGTGGGTGAATGCATATACTACGAGCTTAATTTACAGCAAAAGTAATGTTGGGCCTGGTGATAAGCATTGAAGTGATCACAATATCATCAATGTGAAGTAAATAATAACACAAATTTGTCACCCTTCTTGTGAATAAATAACGATCAATGGAACAATGTTGAAAGCCCAGGCTAGTAGACTGGTAAGAACCTTGTGAAAACTAGAATACCATGCTCAAGAGGCTTCTTTTAGCCCATAAATAAATTTCTTAAGCTTGCACACATAGCGAACCGTATCAAATTCTTTGAATCATTCAGGATGCTCCACATACACTTCTTCAAAGTCACCATCGAGAAAAGCGCTTTTGAAATCAAGTTGGTGCAAAGACCATCCACAACTGAAGGCAAGGCTTAAAATAATCCAGATGGTGACAATCTTAATCACAGGCCTAATGGTTTCATAAAAATCTTCGCCAAATTGTTGGGTAAATCCTTTAGCGACCAATCGAACTTCAAATTTGTCAATGGTGCCATCGGATTTATGCTTGGCTTTGTAAACCCATTTTGCGCCAATAACATTCTTCTTAGAAGAGCGTAGAACAAGAACCCAAGCCTAATTTTTGTGCATGTCATTTACTTCTTGCATAGCTTGAACCTATTGATTATCCTTGATAGCTTCTTTGAAGTTGCACGATTCCTAGATAGCAAGGGCAGTACTCATGAACTGTTGAAAATCTATGGTGAAGGTAGCATAATCAACGAAGGATGCTAAAGGATAAAGCATTTTCAATTGTCGGTAAGGACGGAGATTATAGTTGTGTATGGGTATGATGGCTTGTTGATTACTCAGGATGGTTTCAACGTTGTCACCGTTCAGACTAGCTGCAGTATTTATTGTGGTAGGTACTAAGGAATACCATGTTCTTACATAAGGAATGTCGGCATTCTACATATTACTTGTGCCTCAAAAAACCTTCCATTAATAAACAAGATCGTATGTTCTCTAAACATCTTGTGCTTCATTAGGAACACTCACAATAGGTGCCTTCTCACTCTGATCACTTTGCTCATTGTTTGTCCTAGATTGGTTTTCAATGTGTTGTGGTTCCTTGGGTGCATCTAGTGCCTTCTTTGTTTAAAGATTTTGGTCACAGTTAATCTAAGGAAAAAGAATCTCAACTTCTGATTTGGATGGGATGCCATTCTAAATAACTGTCTAAGCATCGTTTCCAGGGGTGTTTTCATCAAAGACATGTCGAGAAACAGAACTTTTGTATCAGAACATTGAAACATTTATATCCTTTCATTTGTTCATCGTACCCAACAAGGATACATTTAACAACCTTGGAATCCAACTTCGTTCACATGAACATAAGCAGTACAATTGAAAGTGCAAAGCAAGTAATAACTACGTGAACTGTTATATAATCACTCATATGAACTTTTCAAATTCAATTTTTGTGAAGTTATATTAATGAGAAAAACACCGGTGTGAAAAGCTTTAGGCCAAAAAAAAGTATGAACTCCTTTCCTATGCACCATAGTGAAAGCAGTTTTGTAGATATGCCTACACCTTCTTTCAACCACACCATTCTACTATGGTGTTCTGACAACTCTTCTAATGCACAATAATATAATTATTTAACAAATCTCGAAACTCTTGTGACATATATTCTCCCCTATCATCACTTTGGAGATTTAATTTTACATTCAAAATGATTCTCAACAAAGGCTTTAAGTTTGATAAAAATGTAATAAACCTCATTTTTTTTCTCTCGGGAAAAATATCCAAGTATATCTAAATAAGTCCTCAATGAAATTTACATAGTAATGAAAGCATCATAATGAAGTACAAGGGGATGGACCCTAAACATCAATATGAATCAGCTCTAAAATACGTAGTAGAGACAGTACTAGATAATCTAAAGGGCTACTTAGTATTCTTTGCATGTTGCCATCCATGACATGCAATGTTTTTATTAAAACCATCTTTAGACTTTATAATGCCAAGATCAAGTAACTTCCTTAAGGTTTCTGTTAAAATTATATTGTAGTTTTTATTGAGTGGTGCATTATTTTTATTTATGTTTAGACTTCCCCGTACTCCTCCCAGTACTTCTCTTTATAAAAGAAGGCTAGGATTTTCTTTTGAATGATTAAGCATTCTCTCTCTTTCTCAACATGGTATCAAAGTAGGGTGAGTCCTAGATTTTTCCTGCTCAGGTACCCTTCACCACCAAACCCTAGAGAAGAAAGAGGGATTTCTTCTCTCTCTTCTCTCTGTTCTCCATGTCGTCGGTCTTTTTGACCTTCTTCACATTGTTGTTGGTCATTATTTAACCAGATCCTCTTGCTGCTGCTAGCCTTGCCCTTGCCAGAGTTGTCGCAAGGGTAGGAGCAACCCTTGCCACATCACCATCAACCAACAGCAATGCTGCTAGGCTACTGTGGGCTTCCTGCAGGACCACGAACACCAACAGCAACGTCGTTAGGCTATTGTGGGTCTTCTGTAGCACCGCCAGGGATCTCCTTGGCCAATGAGGCCCTTGTTGGCTACTTAAGGGGGTATTCTACACTCCCTTGCTCCTGTTTGTGTCTTGGGCTATGCTACGCATCTGTCATGGTCCAAAGCACATGTTAGAGATCTCTACGGTTGTTGTGAGATGGGTTTGCACATGAGTTGATGTTGTTTCAGATCTGAAGTTGTGATTGCTCTTGTTTGGGCGCCAACATGGCAATGTCTAGACCCTCTACGTCTCTTGAAGTCAGTTGGTTGAAATGAGATAAATTAATTGTAACCCTAATATAGAGAGAGATCAAAAGAGTAAAAGTACACATTTGCCCCCAAGGAGCACACAAGCTACAACTAGAAAAAAATACACATGGTATGCTAACACTCCCTCTCAAGTTGGAGCATATATATCTATCATGCTCAGCTTGGATATACATGAATCAAATGAAGATCTGGTCAAGGACTTGATGAAAATATATGCAATCTGCTCCTTAGATGCAATAGAAGTGATATATAGCAACCCTTTCTGAATAATGTCCCTGGTATAATGACAGTCAACCTCAACATACTTTGTTCTCTCGTGAAATGCTGGGTTGTTGGCAATGAAGGTGGTTGCTCTATTATTACATCGCATCTCCATAGAGCTAGAAAACTGCACCTGTAGGTCAATAAGCAAAGATCCGATCCACATCATCTCTACAGTCGTCTGAGCTATAGCTTTGTACTCAGACTTGACACTGGACTTCGCAACTGTGCCTTGTTTCTTACTCCTCCAGGTGATCAAATTTCCTACTAAGAAGGTGCAAAACCCAGTAATGGATTTACGATCCACATGGCACCTGGCATAGTCGGCATCCGAGTATCCAACCAACGTCATAGAGGGCCCCTTGGAGAAGAAAAGACCCTTCCCAAGAGCCCTCTTGACATATCTAAGCACCATCAATGTTGCATCCCAATGCTGATGTGTCGGCTTTACCATGAACTGACTCAGTCTCTCGACGACAAAGGAGATATCTAGTCTCGTGATAGTAAGGTACAATAGCTTGCCACCAAGCTGTTTGTACTTTCTGTTGCCCACCACCTGTGCATTCTCATCATAGATTGGCATCTTGGGGTCCATAGGAATATTGGCCTCCTTGGCCCCAAGCATGCTAACCTCCTGCAAAATATCTAAAGCATAATTTCCCTGAGATAAGACAATACCTTCCTTACTGTGAGCAACCCCAATACCAAGGAAATATCGTAAAGCCCTACGGTCTTTCATGACAAACTGCTTTACTAAGATGTGCTTAACCTCAGCAATACCCTTCATATCATCCCCCGTGATGATCAAATCATCTACATAAACTAGAAGTATCACAATACCCTGTCTAGTCCTCCTGACAAAGAGAGAAAAGTCAGCTGTCGATCTCCTGAATCTAACCGCCTCTACAACCTATGACAATCTCTGAAACCAGGCTCGGGGACTTTGTTTGAGACCATATATAGCCTTCCGTAATTGGCATACACACTCCCCCTGTCTCTTAAATCCAGGCAGCAACTGCATATAGACTTCTTCTTGGAGATCACCATAAAAGAAGGTATTCTTCACATCTAATTAGTGCAAGGGTCAATCAAACTGAACTGCCACTACAATCAACACCCGGACTGTAGGAAGTCTGACAGCTGGAGAGGTGTCAAAAAAGTCCACCCTATAGGTCTGAGTGAACCCTTTTGCTACAACGCGAGCTTTGTATCTAGCAATACCACCATCAGGATTGAACTTCACAGTAAATACCCATCAACAACCAACGAGTGCAGCATCATCAGGAAGTAAAGTAAGCTCCCAAGTTCCACGGTCTCGAAGAGCAACCATCTCATCCTCCATAGCTGGCCGCCATTTTGGATCAAGCATGGCCTCATGGTGTGTAACAGGAATCTGTCTAGTAGCTAACGCCTGGGTAAATCCAACAAATCTAGGAGCAAGAGTATCAGTAGCAAGTGCCCCCGCCGTGGGATAAGTAATGCAAGTCTGTGGCTGCTTCCGAATAGCTATCGAAAGGTCAATATCATCACCTAGCACATCACCTGTCCTGTCCCTGTGACCATCACATGGCAAGCATACGTCGGTGTCTAAAGGACTCACCTGAGAAGCCAATGATGAGGGTGAGGATGGGGGTCCCTTATAGGTAGCATGAGGGCGAACATATATCTGCAGAGGCCCAGTCAAGTGTGGAAAGGGATGCGTAGCAGGAGGTAGTAGTGGTGTGGTAGGGACAGAAATCTCAGAAAAGCTCCCAAAACGAATGGGAAAATATGGCATAGGCGCCATATCACCCTCGGGAGGCATCTCAACAACTGTCACAGAAAAGAAAGGTATAGCCTCATAAAAGGTAACATCCGCTGAAACATAGTGTCAAAAAGTAAGCGGATCAAAGCAGCGATATCCCTTTTGTGTCCAGGTATACCCAAGAAAAACACACTTAACTGCTCTCGGTACTAGTTTATCCCAACCTGCTCCCAATAATTGGACAAAGGCAACGCAACCAAACATCCGAAGGGTGACGTGAAACAAGGGACGATCATGATACATAACCTTAATAGGAATCCGTTCATGTAATGCAGCATTAAGCATCCGGTTAATCAAAAAACAAGCAATCAAAACATCGTCACCCCAATAGAGAGAAAGGATTGAGTGGTGAATCAAAAAGGTGCGAGCAACATCAAGAATATGACGATGCTTCCTCTCAGCAACACCATTTTGCTGAAAGGTATGAGGACATGTCTCATGGATAATGCCACAACTAGAAAAGAAATTATACAAACGTAAAGTACAAAATTCCAAGGCATTATCCGAGTGAAAGCACTTCACCAAAGAAGCATACTGAGTTTTTATTTCTTTGACAAAGTTCTCAATAATTTGTCCCACATCAGACTTATTTTTCAAGAAAAATATCCAAGTCACACGGGAAAAATCAATTAAAACAAGATAATACATGTTCCCAAGTCGAAGGAGTAAAACTAGGACCCCACATGGCCATATGGATCAAATCAAAAACAGCAACAGATGAGACAGAAGTACAACTGAAAAAACTAGCCCTATGGTACTTGCTAAGTTGAGAAGCATCACAGGTGAGATCAATAGTGGAGGGAATATGCGGTATAACACGTCTGAGACGATGAATGGGTAGATGGCTAAGACGGTGGTGCCACTGGAGAGGAGATCCAACAGAAGCAAAGCCCTGGGTAGCAGAAGCAGTGAAATCAGTACGACTCAGACGATACACCCCATGTTCCTCACGTCCTCCACCAATCGTCTTCCCAGTGAATTTGTCTTGCAAGACAAGAAGACGCATCAAAAATCGCCCGGTAGTTCAGATCCCTAGTAATGCTATTAATAAATAATAAACTCAAGGGTAAATCGAGCACATAAAAAAATCTGCAAATCTCAAAGTAGGAGATAATGACATATCTCCCTTGCCAACAAGTGGCGAGTGTCTCCCATCAGCCACCTATACTATCTTGGTAGGTGTAACAAGTGCCAACTGAGAGAAGGATCCACAGTTGCCACATAGGTCCTTGGATGCACCAGAATCAATCAACCACTCACCAAAAGACAAAAGTGACAACATACCAATCGCAGGTATCTATGATGAGGAGACCATGGCTGTAGTGTCAAGAATCTAAGAGGAGGATGAAGCATGTGTCAACTGTGCAATCTGTTGTCTCAAAGTCTCAATCTCGGTACTCAAGGAACTCACATCAGGACCGGTAGGTACTCCGTCAAGAACCTCAGCTGCCTAATTGGCCATGGGTGGCCTGCTGTGCTTTTGCCAGCATGTAGCCTCTGGATGACCAAGTCTGTCACAGAAAGTGCATGGTGTCTTACTACGTGAACCAGACAAGCATCCACGTCCACAGCCACGTGCAAGGAAAGGAGTACCCTTGCCACGTCCAGGAGTCGCTGCCAATGCAGACGTCTGGGTACCTGTGTCTGGGGCAGTAGTACAAACTGCAACTTTGCTAAGTCTACTTTAAGCCTCCTCCATGATAAGAAGCTCAAAAACTGTGAGAATCTGATCTCTGGCAGCTGTATACTCAGGTCTAAGACCTGCCAAGAAGAGAGAGGCGGCCAACTGTCTTCGAAAATTCCTCCAAGACCCACAGGTACGTCCCAGCAAATAAAAGTAATGTCTCTCCAACATTCCCTTCAAGAGGGAGTAGTACTGTGGCAGGGTGCGTCCTTACTGATGTAAATAGAAAAGGTCGTAGAAGACCTGAAAAACTCGTGCAGAGTTCTTGACATGAGAATAGGTCTGGCACAAGGACTCCCACATTTTCTTTGCAGTGTTGTAATACATGATCTCATCCCCTATACGGGGAATAATTGTCTGCATAAGCCACGCAGAGACCATGGCATTATCTCTACCCCAAGTGGCATTGACGTCAGTCTTGCTCTCGGGCTCCAGATCTGTAAGGATGTGGCTCTTCCCATGACCTCTGATAGTCATGAAGAAAGTCTGAGACCACCATGGGTAATTGGTCTCATCCAACTTGACGATAGGACCAAAAAACAGATTCTTCAACACCTCGGTGTCCAAAGAAGTGCCCGAATTCACCTCAGACTAATCATCTGAAGCCATCCTTACAATCTTGGAGCCGCAATCAAACTTCTATATCCAAGAAGTCATCAATCAGGTCTAAGATCCAAATATTTAGGTCGACATCTTCACGATGGACAAACTTTGGCCTATCCTGGGTGCAGGGAGACCACCCAAGAAGGCCCCACCGACGCTGACGGAGACCAAACAAGGCCCTAGGCGGTGCTGATGGTGCTGGCGGTGCCCTGGGCGACGCTGGTGGCGCCTTGGGTGACATTAGCGGTGCTGGCGACACCCTAGACAGAACTGGCGACGCCCAAGGTTTTAAACGTCGATATCGATATCATATCGACAAGTCAAAACGGGGATATGTCGGGATATATCAGAGATATATCGCTGATATCGTGAATTTTGGGAAAATCGCTCAAAAAGGCCCAAAATGACGTAAAATGTCACAAATTTGATGAAAATTAACATTTTAATAATACATGCACGAAGAAATGCCTAAAAGATGAAAATTATAAATTTTGAATGAAAATATAATAGAAACGTACTAAACTATAGTGATTTAGGCCACAAATCATCACTAAGATGGGGATTAATCGGGGATCTTGCCTAAATAATGTGTAGACCACATCAATTTATGTAATAATCAAGTGTAACACAAGATTTAACCGTGATATGAATAATAACCAATGTTAAATCGAGGTTATTTAGGCCTAATGATATAAAAAATGGTAAGATTAAGGTGAGTAATTTGTTGAGAGATAAACAAGGACTCCAAATTACTTAATAATCGAGGCGAATGGGTCGGTGAACTCTCGCAGCTAGCAGCTGAAGAAAGCAAAGGAGACTATAGAGTAGCTATAGAGATATCGTCCGATGTCATAAGAGATTAGCAATATTTGAGAAAAATTGCACATGTGCTTTAGTTTCAATGATATATTGTCGACAAACATCGACATGGCCAATATTTCTCCTGACATCCTGGAAAAAAGACATTTTGGCAATGTTAACACAGGTATTGTTGACGATATTGACATATCGACGACATCACAAATACGTCGTGACATCTCTTTCATTGCTCGAAAGACATTTTTATTGGATCCCTATCAACCACATTAATATCCCCACTATTTAGGGATATCAAGGTCAGATATCGACGATATCATGTAAAAAAGATATTCACGTGATATCAATATAAGTCATGTTGGAGATAGGGATATATCGCCGATATATCGCTGATATATCGAGATACATGTTTCCATGGTAGTGCCCTGGGCGGCGCTAGCAAGGTCTAGCGATGCTCGCAGCACCTTAGGCAGCGCGGGCAACGCCTTAGACGAAGCCCTAAGGCCCGCAAGTGAAGCCCTAGGGGATCGACGAGGCTAGAGGCAGAGGTAGCGATGCTACACTGGTGGCTGACGGCGCTAACAGAGTCTCCTGAGGCAATGCGCGCCGGTAGAGGTCAGTTTGGGGCCTTCCAAGGTAGCCCGATCGACGTCAAAGGCCGATGAGGCTGGTTGGCAGTGGTGCTGGCCCGAACGGCGACCGGTAGAGGCCGCCAGCCGACGGTGGAGGCTCCTCCAGGTACCTCCAATGGAGATTAGGGTTTTAAGTGGACAAGGTACGGAGGCTTTGTGAATGTGGGACACCGAAGCGCCGATCTAAGATCGCCGCTCTGATACCAAGTTGGTTGAAATGAGATAGATTGATTGTAACCCTAGGTCTCTCTTATATAGAGAGAGACCAAAAGAGTAAAAGTATACCTTTGCCCCTGAGGAGCACACAAGCCACAACTAGAAAAGAAACACACATGGTATGCTAACAAAGTCAAACCCATGACTTCCTCAACCTCTTTGGTATTCCAAGGCACCTCAATGAAACTCAATGGTGTCCAGAACTACCTACTCTGATCCCAGGCGTTTAAGATTTCTATTGGCAGCTAGAAGAAGCTATATATATTGACCAAGGATCCTTCCAAAGCAAATGCTCCAAATTTTGACAAGTATGACCAAGATAATTATCTTGTTATGAATTAGATGATGAACTCTATTGAGCCTCATTTTGCTTCCAATCTTCTCTACAAGAAGACTACGAAGAATATATGGGACAACCTAGCAAAGAAATATTCTTAGAAGTCGAATCATGCCTGCTTGACCGACATCTATAATCAGATTTGGTCTACCATACAGAGATAAAGTCTCTTTTTGGTGGATTACCATACAGAGATAGAGTCTCTAACTGTATTCCAATCGTCTAGTTGTGATATTTACATTCAGCAACGATAGAATTGGCAGGACTACCATTTTCTAGATGGTTTAAGCCTTAGATGCATGCCAACCCGTGATCAAATTTTTGCTTTGGAGGCAATCCCAGACCTTAAGATGGTGTATGGACATCTCTAGAAGATTATGCCAGACAGGACCACTGGTTTCTTCTACTAAGACGCCAGGCATTACTCCCACTTAGACTTTTGCCTTTACAGTTACCGAGGGTCGAGGTGGCCTTGGTGCTAGCCATGGACATACATATAAGCCCTGTATCCACTTCCAGCGGATCAATCATCCCTTTGAGAACTATTAGGCGAAGTTTAGTCGTCCTGGTAGAGCCAACTCAGTCGTGGTTCAGGGGGAGTCTTTTACCCCTGGAGCTCATACACTTACTACCTCTGATTACACCAGGCTTATGGATCTTCTCCGCCAGGCTGTTGGCCCCACTTTCTCTCAGGAGACGACTGTTTCCATTGCTGCTATGGGTACCTCTACCGATTTGGCTACTGCTACTTCTACATCCTCCTGGGTGGTAGATTCTAGTGCCTCCAATCATCTTACCAGTAAAAAGGAAGCTTTGACATCTATAGGGCAGAAAATAGTTCAATTCATTTGATAAACGGGTCATATTACCAATCACAGTTGTTGGGGATGTTCATTTTTCAAATTCTCTACGTGTGTCTGTTGTTTTCGATTCTCCAGAGGTTCCCCTTAGTTTATTATCTGTCCATAGATTATGCAAAGAGCTTGCCAACCGAGTGATTATTGATGAGCATTTTTTTTTCTTTTAGGACATCCGGATGGGGAAGATGATTGGTAGGGGGATTGAGTATGATGGTCTCTACCATGTAAACTCTCCTTAGGTGTTTGCTGGTGCTACTTCTATTTCTATTGATCTAGAACTCTAGCATCGCCATCTAAGTCATCCGTCTATCTCTAGATTACATAAGATGTTTCCAAAGTCTATTGTCCTTCACATTTTGGAGTGAGACCATCTATATTAAGAACAATGAGCACATAGACATACATGCCATTTCATATGCAAGATCCTTGGAGGATAGACAATCGACTACAGGCTATGCCAACTTTCTAGGTGGTAATCTTGTTACTTGGAGGAGCAAAAAATAGGTTTTTGTAGCCAGATCTAGCATTGAGACAAAGTACAAACCTATGGCCCACATGGCTTGTGAGATTGTGGCTAGTTAATTTTCTTAGTGGTCTTGACCTTTAGGCGCCCCTTCCCGTGCCCATGTTCTGTGACAATCGCTTAGCTACTTTTATTGCTTCCAACCTCATGTTCCATGAGCATACCAAGTATATTGAGATGGATTGCCATTTCATTAGAGACATGGTTACTGTAGGAAATATTTGCATTTGCACACCTATAACTGCTTCAAAGTAGCAAATTATAGATATCTTTACTAAGCCACTCCTACGAAACTGCCATGAGTTCTTATGTTCCAAGCTAGGCATGCGTGACATTTATGCTCCACCTTAAGGGAGAGTGTTAGAATTATATTGTAGTCTTTATTGAGTGGTGTGTTATTTTTTATTTACGTTGGACTTCCCTGTAATTCTCCTAGTACCTCTCTCTATAAAAGAGGCCTAGGGTTTTCTTTTGAATGATTAAGCATTCTCTTTCTTTATGATAGTTTCAAATTTTCATTGGCCAAAATGATGATCCCAATGTTCAAAAGAAGCTACAGGAGTTTTATTCTGAAAGGTAGAAACTAATGCAGAATGAAAAACAGAAACGGTAACAATATTAGCTTTACTAACACACGTAACAACCCATAGATGCCCATGCTGATGTCCTCTAAGAAGAATCTTGTTGGATGGATTTGCCTTCAGAAAAACATAAGCCTTGGTAAATATACTATTAGCATTATAATCGTCTAGTACACAAGAAATAGAAGGAAGGCAATATTGCATCATGAGAATATAGAAGACATTATGAAGTCAAATGCAACCATCAATAGTGAGAATTTTAATGTCTCCGATGTAAGCAATAGGGTGCACAGTATCGTCACTAGTGATAACCTGACCTTTTCGAAAATAAGGCTTTAATGAAACGGAGTTACCATTGTTATTCAAAATATGATTGTCAACTTTAGTGTCAACGATCCAATCATCAGGAGCAAGCTGGATGTCATCAAAGTTTATCCAAAGAGTATTAGCCTCTTGTTGTTCATTAAATGATGGCCTCTCATCATGTCCAACAAGGTATACCCTCATACATGTCTAGGAAGTAGTAGAAGAGAATTTGTGCAAATCATATCAGTTGAGGGCACTGTAATTAGACCTCCCACAAAGTTGGCAAATAACTCCAGCCTGACTAGCATAACCGCAAGCACAGCCACGACCCCCTTATTTTCACTGACCACATCCATAAGAGGATTATCTACGACCAATCATAGACACTTGCTGATTATGTCCTCTGGCATGATTGCGATTATGCCCTCTTCCACAACCTCAGGCAGCAAAATTCACATTCAATGCCTCAGTACCAAAATCAATTTCAGTAGAGGCATTCTAGTCCATCTCAGAACTAGACTATCATACTAGACCAATGAGAATTTGAGTTCTTCAAATGTTGGAAGTGGTGGTCCAAAAGTCACAATAGTGATAAACATTTTGTATTCATTCCTTTCGAAAAAATATTTTGTGCTCATTATGTAGGCCAGCAAGACAATGCATGACCTTATCAGCATCACTGGTGGCATAGCCAACAAAAGCAAGTTCATTACATATATCCTACACTTTATTACAATACACTACCATGCTCATCTTTCCCTGCCTGATATGAGTCAATTCTGACTTTAACTGGATAATTTTGGCCTCAGTCATCTGAGAATAACCACTACAGAGGCAATCCCAAAGCTCTTTCACGATTTCCACAGGAACAACCTGAGTAACAACTTCCACAAACAAGGTAGACTTGATCCAACTAATTAATCGCTGGTCTAAAGCAAACCATTCATAATACTCAAGATTTGAAACAAAGAGTACCTTTTAGGAAGGGCCAAAGCCACCCTTTCCTTTATCTTCAGTGATCACCGTTGTCATCAAGAATTTAGAAGGAGCAGGATTTGTCCCATCAATGTATCTAGTAAGGTGTAGCTTATGAATAAAAGGGAGAATCAAACTGTTCCAAAGAAGATAATTTCCACTGGTAAGCTTGACAAAAACGATCTAATTTTCCATATTCAGAAAAGAAAGGGGATGTTGACTCAAAGTCATGATGCCAGCTTTCTCCTTTTTTAAAAAAACAACCATGCAAAAGAAGAAAGTCTAAAGATTCTTTAGAAAACTTTCTAACCTAACAAGGCAGGGATGGAGCCGACCCTAGGGAGACGAACCGCCGACACCAAAAGGAGCATCAGAAGGGTCACACGATGCCATCAACATGGGGTCTGGCCACGAAGAGGCTGCACGAGCATCAGATGAAGATAGAGAAGATCGACGGCGCTGAAACAAAACAGCAACAGCAAGAGGAGAGACCTCTCACGAGTGTTACAACGAAGATCTAACCCCGCTAAGGTTGGATCAGGCAAAGAAGGGTCATGCAACAGTCAGTTAACAGCAAAAAGGACCGGTGGCGGTGAAACAAGGGAGTAGTGGTGAGAATGGATTCGAGCGATGATGGCGGCAGTGATCTAGGTTACTGCTATTACCCGGATCAAACCTTGTCTTAGTCAAATCCAACAAAGAGGGTCAAGGATGAGGGTCAAAGGACAAAGACGAAGCGAACTAGGCAACTTCAACATCATGGAAGCTGCTTCCAACAGGGTTGATTTTCCAGCGACGACAATAACCCATGTGACTCCAATAACGAGAGCAATCCACGAAGAACAAAGAATCAAACCGTTTAAACAACAGACCAATGCTCTAATACCATGTAAAAATAACAAATATAAAACAAACAGCAGAGGCGAAAATGATTTGGTAACCCAGTTCTAGAAGCAATGTACCTCTCTACGTTTGGGCCTAGGATTTTCCTTACTCTGATGATAAAAAAAAGCGGTGTACCTCTCTACATCTGGGCCTAGGATTTCCCTTACTCTGATGATGAGTAGAAGAGGTTTTCAAGGATTTATTTATAACGACAAGTTTTCTTGCTCTCCAAGTAATGAAGAAATTACAACACACACCCACACACTAATATTTTATTTACAAGAGATCCAACACTTTAGTTTTATCAGAAATTACAAGGAATCCCACTCCGCTATCAAAGGCTGAGCACACAGCATCACATTCTCCACATACAGTCTAACCCCCCCCCACCCCCTAAAACACAACCGCATTCCTCTCCTTCCACAATGGCTATAAAAAGAGCCCAAGGTGCACCTTTCAGTTCTGGAACAGAAAACATTTGGTTCATTTGTGGTCTTCCCCTTCTAAAAGATCTCCAAAAGTAGTTAAAAGATGTGTTAACCCACTCCAAGCCTGCCTCCATCCATGTTGTAGAGGCAAAGGGGCAAGAAAGAAACAGATGATCAATTTGTTCCTCCCCATCTCCACAAGGTGAACAGGGAGTCTCTGCATCTGGAGTCCATTTACTGCATCTGCCCTTCGTTAATATCCTTTGCCTCTGAAACTCACAGGAGAAGAAGCAAACCTTGACTGGTGCTTTTGCCTTCCACAATAAATGACAGTACCTGAAATGACCCACGTCCCTATTCTCCATTTGATGCCACAACACATGAAAAACCTGACATACTGTCAATTCCCCATTTTCTCATTGCCACCCATCTTCTGCTCCTTCAACAAGATGAATATCCCCTATAGTAGCATATATCTCCAAAAGTTCCTCCGTTCTAGCATCTGAAACTCCCGAGACAAAAGATAAGGTCCAGTTTCCCCCATTTGTCCCAAGAGGTCCAGTTCAATGCTGGATTTTAGGATATTTGATGCCCAAGGATGGATATGGTTTCCCATGTTAAACTAGCTTCTATGTTCATTGAGTAGAATACTTGTTGAAGTTTCTCAATGGTCAAAGAGATAATTACCAATTGAAAATTTGTATGATTTGTGGATGGTAAGTGATGGGAATTTTGCTATCAGAAAGCCATGACCTGTCTCCTGGTACACCACAGATGATAGCACATCCCTTGAAGACAGTGCAAGCCCTTATGGGGCACCAAGTCTCCTATGAAACTTTGATTATGTGTAAAAGAGTTCTCGTGAATGGGTTTTGAATACCAAGCATAGATATTTTAACACCCTTGTTGCCAAAAAGGGGTGGTACAAACCTAGGACCTGTCATGGATTAATTGTAATTTGGAGAAAGCATTTTGGTGGAGCCTCGAGAGTGGGCGCATTCAAGGAGACATCATCACCTTTTGTTTAAGGGGCAGACAACTTCCTCAATGGCTTTTTTCTTGGTCATTCGATTTGAGAGGAATGCAATGGCGTTCCTTAACTCTAAACCTAAAATGTGCTCCATTTTGCCTTAGGGCTTCTGAGATGGAATGCAGGAACGATCTTTCTTTTTTTTATGGGAATGTAAGGATACTCTTGTAATTCATGACTTGTGTTTCTATAAATAATATATTACTGAGGAAGACAGTTGACCTCAAGAAGTTGTCCTTTCATTCCCTTGACAAAAAAAAAAAATCATTGACATAGCTACGTTCAGGCCCTATACTAGATGGGTAATTAGGAAAATTTTTCCGGTTTGGATTTGGGTTACAACAAATAGTTCTAGCATTATCATCAGAAGGTTCAGATGATCACTAAGCTCATGTGATTGTCCTTTTTCTTTTCAAAAAATTATGAGTCAGAAGGAAAATGCATGAACTAAGTAAAAACATCTCATAAGAGAAATGATTTAACTCCAGGTAGCCCTATCAAGTGAGAGTCAAAAGACGCCAACAATTAATCCCATATTGCAAAATCCCATTTGGCGTAAAAGACAACAAAACCATCACCACCTCATCTTCGACTTTCAGCATCTGGAAGTTGGCCAATCTATCTATGCCTAAACCCAAAAGTTATAAGGGCAATTTTCATAATTTGACTAGAATGAACTCTAGTTATTACAAATATGATAATAATGATATCAGGTCTGATCATCTATCTCTTAAGGTCTGAAGTTGGAAATGGAAATGTTGAGGTCAGGACAGATTGCATCTCATCATGAAAGCTGAGGATTCCTTGAAGACCAAACTTTTTGCTTAGTTCCTTAGAAGAGGCAAGTTGGCAACTACAATATTAAAGAAGAGATGGTGCTGGAATCAGATGATACTTGCCCCCTTTGCAGCAGTGGGGAGAACATATTTCTCATTTTTTTAGTGCAAACTTTTCCAAGTGGATGTCTCCTTACCAGATTCTTTGCATTTAGAATCCCCATGAATGATGATCCAAATAGATGAGTATAATGGTTTGTGTGATTGAGGTCAGTTTGACTTCAAGGGCAGGGTGGTTTTTAGACCAGAATGGCCTTGGCTGGAAAAATGTTGTTGGGAAAGGGTTGTGTTTGTGCAACTTTTCGATGCAGACCATGTAATTGGAGTTTCTTTCCCCAGTAATGAGGTGGATGCCTATTGACCTTCAATAGTCAATCATCTTTTCATTATAAAAAACGAAAAAACGATGCTCACCTAGGAAAACCTGAATCCATGGAAAAAGTTGGCATGGCACATAGAAAATGTAATGAGATCAGCACTATAGTAGTCATTTCATGGACTAGCTCAAGAGAAAGAGAAATAGAGGACAAAATAAGTGTTAGAAAGGAACCATTAATCATGATTATGCTTCTTTCTAGGCTAAGCAATCAAGTGGCCAAGCACACCAACATGGGAGATGACTTTGATTTTGGTTATGGTTCTTTGTGAAAAGGAAGGACTTATCTCAAGGCTTACCAAGACTGCAGGACTTTAAACATGCATTCCATGTATTTTAACCAAAGGACAAACCTTCCTATACAAGTTGCATCCTTTAATATGCTAATTAAACAGAAAGATATATCTATCATATCTAATCATTAAAGAAAAAAAAAGGAATCAGACATGTTTTAAAAAAGTAGAATGTGGCAAATAGGCTTTATGTTAAAGAAAGAAAAGACAGCTTCTCAAGCATCTCACTCATCAAATGTGAAAAAGTAAGAACCACATGCAACCAAATGTCTTTTCTATGAGATGATCTGCCGAACACCACCACCAGTTTTCACAAAGTGAATATAGTGCCAACCAAAGACCACAGTTAACGAAGGAATAGACGCTAAATCATTATAGCTTCATACCAGTTTTTTAACAAAGATTGTGGAGAAGCAGAAATGAAGGTAACTCGAAGTTAACAGAAAAAGTACCTAAACCATCATATGCCGGTTGCTGTGTCAAGATATAGATGACTGCAAGAAAATAAACATAAACAGGATGAAAACACATTGATAACTTGGTGGTGAATTGCTACTGCTGCTACTCTTTTGGAACAACCACTAAAGCTTGCTTAATTTCCATTCACTCTAAAAACCTTTACTTATTTTGAAAGCACGAAAACAAAGAAATCAATTCTTTCAAAAACAGGTCTTGCATGAGATGTTTCATCCTCAACAAATCATTCAAGAAAGCAGTTTGACATACATTCAGAAAAAAAAGTGAAATCAACAACGCAAGCAAAGACAAGAAGCACCGAAATACTTCAACAGACACATTTCTCTGTCTTTTCACTAAGATCAAATGTTGTATCTGTTTTTGTCAGGTTAACCTAGCAACAGAGTTATCTTATCATTACTACATCATGAATCAACTACTTCAAGTTTGCTGAAAATGTATATATAATTACAAAACCATCCGAGGATGAAGATGGAACTAGAAATAAGTTGTGAAGTAACATGAATAGAGAATAGAGAATAACGATATGATCTGGCTACCTAAGGCCTCTATTTCTAAAGGAGAGGCCAAGGGCAAAACTGTGAACAGACCTCTCTACAATAAGAAGGTAGGAAAGGCGAGTAATGAGATAAAACATAGAATTGATAAAATAAGTAAAACTCTCAAGACTCCCCCTCAAGCTAAAGCATAGATGTCTACCATGCTTTGCTTGAAATAGCATCGGTCAAAGGAGGAACAAGGAAGAGCCTTGATGAACACTTCTCCTACCTGATCTTCGGATGACACATGCTAACTGCGAATGTATCTCTTCTAGATCATATCTCGCATATAATGACAAACTATTTTCACATGCTTGGTTTTCTCGTAGAAGACAAGATTGTTAGTTGACAAATCTAAATAATGCGAAAGTAATAATATCAAAGCAATAAAACACCAAAGAACACTTGGGTTTACATGGAAACCCCACTCACGAAGAGCGGGAAGAAAACCACGGGAAAAGAACCCCAATAGGGCATGTATCTCTATATTTCTTCTCAAAGGAATAGATGGGGGGTACACGCCTATTTATAGGCCAACACACACTAACAAAAGTGCCACTCCACTATGTAACTAAACCACTACACATTTCTCTCAACAATCCCCCTCAAGCTGGAGCATGGAATGCTCAACTTATAACACAAAGAAATCCACTCTATACAACAGAACACAACTCTCTAGACTAGTTCTTGTTTGTAGGCGAGAACACAAGAAGGAGCTACTAAAGGAACTGCTATAGCTAACTTTGACAATAGCCACTCCTCTAGAGACCAGGTGCTGATGGCTCCCCATTCAATGTCCCTGAAATGGGTCTTCCTCTGAAGACCACGCAGCTGTATCTCTCATATAGAAACCAACTAGGCCCTTCCTCTAAGGACCTCGAAAATAAACCTCCCTCTCTAGAGACCTCGAAAATCTAGACCTCCCAGAGTTTGGTTTCACGTGTGATGATCATGTTAGGTTGATATGTCATAAACTTTATTCTGAGAGACCTTGGGCCTTTATATAAAGAGACACTAAAGAAAGGAATTACACAAATACCCTTTCACTTACAATATGAAAATAAGACCTACACCCATACATAACTCAACCCTCCCCCTTAAGCTGGAGCATATGCATCAAGCATGCTCAGCTTGGAACAAATATAGAGTAATCGCTTCTTAGGAAGTGCTTTAGTAAAAATGTCTGCCAGTTGGTCTTCAAAACATATGTAAGGTGTAGAAATCTTCTTAGCTAGAATGGCCTCTAAATAGTATTGCACATGCTAGGGCATAGATTAGGCCCTAGCAGTGCTCTTCACCAAGAAGTGCTGCTGTCGGAGGCCTTGAGATGGAAAATGGGACTAGAAAATCCTGGCCTAGCTCTTGTAGTATGTTTCTAAGGTCTCCGAAGAGGAGATCAGGGATGTAGACACCCTCCTAGGGCCCCAAACCAGTGGTCAGTGGCAATAGAAGCCCTGGGCAACGCTAGGGGCAGCATTGGCGACACTAAAGTGAGAACCGCAGCCCTAGGCGGTGCTAGGGTGGCACTGGTGAGAGCCCAACAGCCCTAGGCGGCGTTAGGGCGACGCTGGAGAGAGAATCACAGCCCTAGGTGGCGCTAAGGCAGCACTAGGTCGAAGATCTGGCCTGCAGCGATCGTCCTAGGTGAGGAGGAGAGCAACTATGACAAGATCTGGCGCGATGGTGGCAAGATCAGCCGGCGATGGCCTGATCTAAGGGCCAGCAGGGGTTGCCGGTGGTGTTGTTGGCCTGAGGGTGGCAGGGCAATG
Organism: Thalassia testudinum; assembly: GCA_037157565.1. Lineage (NCBI taxonomy): Eukaryota > Viridiplantae > Streptophyta > Magnoliopsida > Alismatales > Hydrocharitaceae > Thalassia > Thalassia testudinum. The sequence goes on from JAZHRO010000077.1 coordinate 84,537,349, forward strand.
CAAAGAGAGTAAGAAAGAAAGGGGTTTGGGTTATGGGTTCTGGCGGCTAGGGTTTCGGGTGGGGTACCCAAACACCAGTCTAAAATCGCTGCTCTAATACCATGTTAGGTTAAAATATCATAAACTTTATTCTGAGAAATCCTAGGCCTTTATATAGAGAGGTACCAAAAAAAGGAATTACACAAATACCCTTTCACTTACAATATGAAAAATAAGACCTACACTCATACATAACTCAACAGATCAGTTACTCCAAAAGTCCGTAGCGGTATCCGATGTCATTCATCTTGCCTTGAGACTACAACAAAGGGACTCCCAAATAAGGGTAACTATAATAGGCTTCCACACTCCCCCTTTCTCCTATACTCATATGGGAGAAGAAACAAACGAGAACACAAAATAGAACTAGAGAAGAGCCTCTCCCCCTTTTCTCATAATCATCATCATTTTTTTACTTTCCTCTTTTTTTTCTTTTTTTTTGTTTGCTCCACTTTTTTTTTTTTGAACTTCTCTCTTTTTTTTTCATTTTCTTGCCTTCCTTTCTCTTTCTTTCCCCTTTTTTTTTAACTATTTCCAACATAGGGACCGAAGAGGTAAACCTAAAACATAGCCTTGAAAAAAAAAGGAAACCCACTGCGAGATCCCTCTCCTTTTCCACCACCACCACTATGTCAGCCGCTCCCCTGTTTCCTGGTCGAGGTCCTCTAGGGCTTCCGTGAGATCCGCCGCCTCTGGATCGAGCTCCCTGCCATGCAACTCGAGGTCACGACGGTGCTCTCCTCCGCTGGAACGTCGAGTTCAGCTCCACCCTCCACAGTTGCATCATCCTCGGTGCCTCCAAGGCCAGGGAACAACCCGACTCTTCGTCGTCGGGACCGTGCTAGGGCGAGGGGGAGCGAAGCATCCCAGAGTCATTCTATGACGGCGTGGCTGCTGCCCCCAAGGCACTTCGACTCATCCACAACAACGATGAAGTGGCAACTGACAGACTCGATCATCTTCTCGCGAAGGAGGGATCTCACAACTTTCTTCTCCCTTGCCGCCAGCACCATCGTGACTGTTGCTGTCGAGGGTTTGCCACAGCTTGCGCCGCCGCCATGGCTACCACCGTCGGAGGATCTGAAATGTGGCCATTAGGGCCCTGCAACCACCAAAAAACCCTAGAAGAAGGCCTTCAGCTTCATATGCTCCTGATCATGGAGCAAAAAGAACTTCCAAGAAAGATAAACATGATAATCGGAAAAGATAACCTAAGAATCGACTGCTCTGATACCAAGTTGACAAATCTAAATAATGCGGAACAGTGATTTAAATGCCGACGGCATGCAACCGGCATGCCGTAAGTAAGGGGGTTTTTGGAGAAAGGGCATGCCAACACAAAGATAGTGTCGATTTGCAGGGAAACCGTCGGCATGCCGAGGGTTTCGCCGGCATGCCAACAGTTGCCGACGAAATGGCGGCATGCCGACCGTCTGCTGAACACACACGTTGATTTTTTGTCATATAGGTTCAAATAACCTGTAAATACATTTCCAACATCTTGATTTAGTTGTCTTTCGAATTTTAATCATTCCTGCACACACATATGTTGATTGTCATATAGGCTTAAATAACAATTATTTTTTTTTCATATAGGCTTACATACAACTGTAAATATGTTTCTAACATTTTGATTTAGTTATCTTTCAAATTTTAATCATTTCTGTCATTTCTGTCGGCATGCATCGGCATGCCCTCGACGTGCCTCGAAATGTCATTTTTTCGAACCGTCGAAATCGTCGAAATCTGCCATCGAAAAATGGCCATTTCCACAACATGCCTTTAGCATGCCCATGAAATGCATACCTACAATTTCATCGGCACGGCATCGAAATCAGCATTTCGAACCTTGATGCGGAAGCGATAATATCAAAGCAATAAAACACTAAAGAATACTTGGGTTTACGTGGAAACCCCACTAACAAAGAGTAAGGAGAAAATCACGGGAGGAGCCCTAATACGGTGTGTATCTCTGTATTTCTTCTCAAAGGAATAGATGGGAGGCCCATGCCTATTTATAGGCCACCACACACTGACAAAAGTCCCACTCCAATATGTGGGACTAAACCACTACACATTTCTCTCAACAGTTAGCAATGAATAATGCAACTTTGTTGTCACACCTCATCTCCATAAAATCAAGCATGGAAATCTATTGAGCCATGAGGACAAACTAAATCCACATGAGTTCCATTGTAGCTTAAGCCATAGCTTTGTATTCTAACTCCACACTCGATCTGGCCACTACGGTATGTTTCTTGCTCCACTATGTAACAAGATTTCCTCCAATGAAAGTACAGAATCCAGTAGTGTAATTCCTATCCTTCAGACACCTTGCATAGTTTGCTTCATTATTATGCCATCACCCCTAACAAGTCACCTCAAGTAAATAGGAATCATTTCCCTAGAGCAAACTTCAGATATCTAAGAATCAAGATTGTAGCATCCCAATGAACTATCCTTGGTTTATCCATTAATTAGCTTACCTAGCTAACAACAAGAGCAATGTCAAGTAGTGTAACAGTTATATACAGCAACTTTCCCATAAGGCATCTAAATTGCCTTGCATCCACAAGAGTAGAGTCATCCTCGTATAGATGCACAGTTAGGTCCACAGAAATGAAGGTCAGCTTGGAACCAAGCATGCTCGTCTCCTGAAGAAGGCCAAGCATATATTTCCTCTAGGAAAGAGCAAATCCCTTTGCATTCCAAGCAACTTCAATGCCAAGTAAGTGTCAAAGAGAGCCCAAATCCTTCAGAATGAAGTGTTTCGCCAAAAACTCCTTGGTAGCGGTGATGCCTCTAATATCATCTCCAGTCAAGATGATGTCATCCATGTAGACTAGTATCACAACTCTCCTCCTTTCTTTCTCACAAACAAAGAATGATCTGGCGCAAACCTCTTGAACCCAATGTCCTCAAAACTTTAGACAGTTTCTGAAACCATGTACGTGGGCTCTACTTAAGGCCATAAATAGCCTTATGTAATTTGTAGATCTTGGAAGACACCCTTGCTACCTCAAACCCAAGAGGTTGCTGCATATAAGCCTCCTCCTAGAGATTCCCATAGAGGAAGGCATTTTTGACATCAAACTAATGTAGTTGCCAGTTGAGATGAGCTGCAACAAAAATGCAAATCCAAAGTGTGGGGAGCCTTGCCATTGAGGAGAAAGTGTCAAATACTCAACCCCATAAGTCTATATATATCCTCTTGCCACCAATGCCATGTATCACTCCTCGAATCCATCAGGCAAGTATTTAACCATAAAGACCCACTTGCATCCCACTATAGTAGCATTTGATGGCGAGTCAACAAGGCTCCAAGTCCCACATAAGGAAAGCCTTGATCATATCACCAGCTTCAGCCTTGGATTTCAAAAGGAATGTCCAAGTAAGTCCAGAAGAATCATCCACTGCTACCAAATAAAATGTGTCCTCTGGGGACTAACTAGGTCCTTAAATGTCCAGGTAGAGTAATTGGAACATAGCTTATGAACTCCAATGTTGGCTCCTTGGGAACACACTCCTATGATGTTTGCCAAGTTGACATGCTTCACATTGGAAGGTGGTTGTTAGTGGAATTTACGATAGCATCCTTCAAAGCTTATGCAAAGGAAGATAACCAAACCGAAGGTACCACAGGTAGTTAGATGCCCCTTGTGATGGAAGAGAAATGTAACCAGCATAGGGTAAATATAGAAGACAATGGACACCCCCTTCTTCACAACCACAACCAATAGTACGTCCTATCATAATGTCATGGAATGTCAGGGACACTGCATCAAATGCCACCTTGCAATTCAACTCCTTCGTGATCTGACTAACAGAGAGTAGGCTCAAAAGGAAATTAGGAGCTAGAAGGACATTCTCCAATTTCATGTGAAGAACCACGTGTACCTCTCCCTGACCAGCAATGAGAGAATGCTGCCCATCTACTACCAGTGTAGTCCTGCATGACGAGACCGATTTGAGAGTGGAAAATTGTCTAGCATCACCACATGTATCGGAATCAACTAGACAATCTGCTACCTCTACCTAAGACTAACATGCAATTCCTACCTAAGATGCATCATACTGACAAAATCTTCGGATCAGTATCTCATACTCACTCCTAGGGATAGTCACAGTATCTTGCATGAATCCCGATATGGCAAAGGCTTGATGCCCTATTTCCAAAGAGGCATCTAAGCCCTTCGTAGCAACTACACACTTCTTTAACTCCAATTTAATGTAGATGTAATCCTTTCCACATTCCTCAACTCTATAAAGGAATAATCGCAACTGTGACACATAACTAGACCCCTTGAGCTCCACACTCAGGTCAAATAGGTGTTTCTAACACTCCCCCTTATTCCCATCTTCCAAATCGAGTGAATTAACTATTACAGAGACCATCTCACATAAATCGAAGTCCCACAATGACCGATCAATGAACGAACTTGACTTTTAATACATTAAGACCACCGGTAACTTAATGTGACCACAAATATCAAGAAGACATGGGAAATACCACTATCCACAAATAAGAGCTCATCTGAATGTTATCTCAATGGAACATCTTCAAATATCATATCTAAATTAGGTAAGAAATTTTTGAAAAATGAGTTTCGACCCCTTAGATTGAGGCAAAGGGGTCCTTATAATCTCCAACACTCCAAAATTAGGTCACTAGTGACCCTAATCACAGCTCTGACAAGCTTCTCCGGCAACGAGTTGGCTTACTGGTCACCGAAGGTGACTCCTCCTCAGAGCAACCCTTCCAGTGAACTCCTCACAAAGGCAGCAGCACCCACATGATCCTCCAGCAGTCCAAGAACCGAGGGTCAATTCCTGTTCACTATTGCAAGAGGCTCGTAAGGTCAACCCCTAACAACTAGTGGTGTCACAATAATCAAGCAGCGCTGCTTCAATGCCACCCCAACCTGGTGGTGACAAGGATGATCGCTAGTAAGCTCCTTCCTAGGAATTGAGGCGAGATTGAGGGTCCCTTCCCTTGGGTCTTGAGCCTTAGGGCTTTGGACCCTAGAGCATCTTGAGAAGAGGCCTCTCTTCATTCTCAAGAGAGGCATAAATCCCAAGAAACCCTAGATTATTTGGTGAAGAAAGAAAGAGGCCAAGGAGGTATAAAGCTTTGGCCTAGGATCGTCACTCTGATACCAAGTGAAGAAGAAAATGATACATTCATCTCACTACGAAATCCTAGGCTTCTATCTATAGAGGAGAGTCCAAAGGCAAAACTGTGAATAGACCCTCTACAATAAGAAAATAGAAAAGACGGGCAACAAGGCAAAACACAAAAATGATAAAATAAGTAAAACTCAACAAAAGCAACTTGGAAACAACAAATAAAGCTATAAATGAAATCTCGACAACAGATACAAATAGAAACTTTCAGAAATATACCTAAGAAAGCCAAGAAATAATATATAGCCAAGTTATAGTCGATGACTAGAGCAACTGCAAGAAGGAAACCCTGGCACAATTAATGCAAATCAGGAGAAACAGAAAACTATAACAAAATCTGCAATGATGGAAATGAATGCATTTTTCAAGAATTGCCATGTTAAAAGTTTAAAACCAATTCTAAAACGTGATCAAAGTAATCATAGCTGCAGTTTGCATTCTAAATCATACACGAGTACCTTTGCATAAAACAATGTGTCAGCAATGAAACCCTCCCAACTTTCCTCCTTGACCAACTGCCAAAAAAAGGATGGGATCAAAAAATAATTGATGCCAGAATAGTTTGGTCATAAAATTCATAACTTTTATAGGAAAATTATGTTCTATATGTAAGTTCACTTGAGTATTAGCAATAAGATGGAAATGTATTAATTATCATCTGAAGTCTCTCTCTCTTTCTCTTTTATTTTTTTTACGGTAATTTGATGTTTCTTATTTTACAAATGAAAATGCACACTGAAGGGGGGAGTAAATAGTATGACAACAATAATATGAAAATAAAAGGCAATTGTCATGAGAGAAAAGTTAACTTTAGATGAAAAACCATTTAGATAAAATCAACCACCTAAGTCTCCCCAACTTAGGATCTTCCTGATTAGTCGAACCGTTTAAAATCCACTAATCAACACCACTTGAACGAAAGTGGTGTAACCTCAATTACAATACCTCTCTCCAATCCCTACCAAAGAGTTTCTTTCTTCCTTTTTGAGGAAGAGACAAAGATCTAACATGCCAAATAACCAAGTACAAGTAGAAAAGAAATTACAAAGCCCTATAAGGCCACAAGTTATATTAAAATGAAATTAGTATCTAAACATTAAGGATGCTTCCCTTTAGATGTGAAATTAGTGTGAACCAAAAATTCAAAGCTCTTAGAGAGTTGGACTTAAGTGCAATGTAAGAGCTTGATCACTAGGCCTAGAGAGAATTGTAAATGACTTTGTAGTGCAGCATGTGTTCTATATCTGTGTAAGGCTATGAGAGTCTCTTAGTGTATTTATAGATGATTTAGGAAGGGCCTTCATGATCTTAGGAAGAAGAGAATAGGTTTTTCTTATTAAAAAGAAAACCCTAAACCTCTTTATATAGAGAGGCTTTGAAAAGATTACACACGACACCATCAATAAAAACAATTATAACAAAACACTCCTACATAAGTGAATAACTTCAACACACCCTCTCAAGCTGAAACATATAAGTCTAACATGCTCAGCTTAGAACATAAGAACTCATGGCACTTCCTAGACAGAGACTTGTGTTGGCACCTCAATTTAAATGCACCAAAATTATGTTTGTCTATCGGCTAATCTTTTAGGTAATCCACCATGGATCTTGTCAAGCTAAGAGAATGAATCCTGGAAGATAGTCTTGTGGAATCGACCAAAATTAATTAGTGATCGACAAAACCAATTTGATCGACCAATGCAAATATTTTGATCGACCAAATTTTGCAAAGAAATCTGGTTTTCAAAAGATATTCAATCAAAATAACTATTTAATCGATCAAAAGATAATCAATTTGATCGACTAAGCAATTAAATTAATCAACCAATTGATTTTGAATCATTTCCTAATCTGCATGGATTTCAAGTATAAATAGGACCTTCTTGCAGCCTTTTTCCACACACTTCAAAGAAAATCTCTAAGAGAAAAGCATTCTTGCACTCTCATTCTAAGTGCTTCTACATTTTTCTAAGCACTTCATTTAGAGCTTCTACAAAAAAATTCAGCTTGAATTCTCTACTCATTTGAGATTCCTTAGGATACATGTATTATTTTATTTTTGTCAGTTTAATTTGGGTCCCAAGTTGTTTGGAAGACCCCATTGTTGCTATTGTTCTTCTCTCCAGGTTTATAAGAGAAGGGTTGCTGTAAGAGATTATGCCACCCTCATTTTACGTGGTACAAGTTTTAGTGAATTGGCTAGCTCTGTCTAGTCAGAAAATCTTAAGCTAAGAAACTTAGGTAGTAATTTTTACCCGAAAGAATTTTCACTATAAATCCAAGTGCACGCATGTGATTTATTTTAGGGCTTTTACGTGAAAGCCATTCAAATCTTTCGAAATTATTTAAATGTCATTCAATTCACTATATTAACAGATGTCATTGAAAAAGTAGCATTATTTTCGTATTTGCCACTCCATCAACCATAACCGTTAAACTTAACGATTTTAGACTGAAATATAATAAAAAAATTATTTTTTAGTCCTCAATTTTTTTTTGTCATCACATTTTTTTTTTAATTTTCACCCGCTCCCTCCCCTCCCCCCTTCCCTCACCCATTCACTTCCCTTCCTCCTCACCTCCTCCACTCCCACTCTCCAACCTTCAACCAACTCCTCTACCCCCTATCTCACGTGGGGGTCGCGTGGTAGACCTCTAAACATCCAAGGGTTATTTCATAATTTCTACGCGTCTTTTATAGTGTCTCATAGTTTTGAAGAATTCTTTAAACTCTGAAGGACCTTCCCATAGTTTTCACGCATTGTCCAACCCACGTAAGGACCCCCGCGTATTTTCTCTCTTCTCGAAGGGGGCTGGGTGCAAGTTTCTACTCCCTTAGTTATGTTTGAGAAGAGATGAGGTGGTGGTTAGAGAGAGGGCGGAGGAGGTGATCGGAGGTTGGAGAGTGGGGGTGGAGGAGGTGGTCGGAGGTAAGGAGGAAGGGAGGTGAACTGGCGAGGGGAGGGATGAGAGAGGGACTGAAAATTTAAAAAATAAAATTTGACGAAAAAAAAATTTAAGGATTAAAAAATAAATTTTGAGGACTAAAAAATATTTTTTTATTACATTTTAGTCCAAAAGTGTTAAGTTTAACGGCTATGGCTGATGGAGTGGCAAATACGAAAACGACGTTACTCTTTTAATAGCATATCTGTAAATATAGTAAATTAAATGGCATTTAAGTAATTTCAAAAGATTTCAGTGGCATTCATGTAAAAAAACCCTTTATTTATGGTTTGTAATTTTGATTAAAGTTTATTTTTGCTATCTAGTGTAGTTATTAGATCCTACAAGCTCGTCACCTTGGTGAAGATGTCAACAACTTGTTACTCTAATGGAGTAGTAAGAGTACATATCTTCCCTAAGGAGACCATGTCTCGTACAAAATGACAATCTACCTCAATGTATTTAATACGCTCATGGAACATAGGATTTGATGTAATAAAAGTAATTGACCTATTATCACAGAACATAGGCACCGAAAGCTTGACCTAAACACCTAGATCCTTAAGAAAATAAACTAACTCTATAATCTCACAAGTCGCATGAGTCATGACTCTGTACTCGACCTCTGCAATAGACCTTGAGACCGTACTCTGCTTCTTGCTCCTTCAAGTGACTAGATTGCCACCAAGAAAGATGGAATATCCAGCAGTAGATCTGTCCTCCATAGAACTTGCATAATCAGCACCAAAGTAGTCATGCAGATCAACATGTCCATTATTCTTCATGTAGAGTCCTCTACCTAGACTACCCTTGAGATACCTAAGGATGAGACATACTACCTACCAATGATTATAACATGGATTTTCCATAAACTGGCTCACTCTATTCATAGCAAAACCGATATCCGATCTAGTAACGATCACATATAATAGTTTTGCAACTATGCTCCTCTATCTTCCCATGTCTTTAAATAGTGAGTCATCTTCCACACTAAATCTCTCATGTGGCTCAACTGGAATAAAAGAAGGCTTTGCACCTAACAGTTCAGTCTCCTCCAGAAGCTCAAGTACATACTTCCTCTGCGACAGAGACATCCTGCATGAATTTCTAGCCACTTCAATGCCAAGTACCTCAAGGTGCCCAGATCCTTAGTAACAAAAGTTGTCTACATAAAATTCTCTGTCTCCTATATCCCCATCGTCCAAGTAAAGACCATATCGTCCACATTTACTACAAGAATCACAATGCTAGATTCCCTGCATCTCACAAGACAGAATGATAAAAAGTAAACCTGCAAAATCCAATCTTTGAATCTCTGAACTGAGCGTCTCAAACCAGGCTCGAGGACTATGTTTCAGACAATAAATAGCCTTCCAAAGTCTGTAAACTCTCTCCCTCAACCACAAAGCCAAGTGGTTAGACCATGTAGACTTCTTCCTGCAGATCTCCAGAAAAGAATGCGTTCATAACATCAAGTTGATATAAAGGCCAAGCTTTATTTACTACAAGTTAAAGAATGATTCTGACAGAGTTGAGGCACGCCACAGGAAAGAAGGTATCCAAGTAGTCTACAGCATAAGTTTGAGTGTAACCCTTTGCCACAAGTCTAGCCTTGAGGCGCTCAATGGTCCCATCTGGGTTGTAATTCACAGTACACACCCATAAGTAGCTAACAATCTTAGCACCCTCCGGGAGGTCTATCAGCTCCCAAGTGCCACGAGGGATGAGAATCAGCATCTCATCTTCCATGGTGTATCACCAACTGACATCCTGTAGAGCCTCATGATGATGTTTAGAAACAACCATGGTAGAAAGAGTTGTAGAGAGCTGGGCTCAGATGATCAGTAGCAATATAATGAAACATTCGATGTAAAGCACAAGTTATTATAGCTTTCCTAAGAGCGATACGTAAGTTGCCAGGCTGTTGAGCCAGAACATTCGGATCAGATGGTGAAAGGGAAGATTAAGCGGCCTGACTCTCCTCAATGAACTCAACCTGCATAGAGGGAAAAGAAACAAACACATTATCCTTCTGTGGGTAAACTAGCCAAGAGAGGACCTCTCATGAGAGAAATAAGGGACCCACTTAAAGAAAGAGACATCAGCTGAAACAGTAGCATTTACCCATAGGGTCAAAACATCTGTACCCCTTTTAAGATATGGAATACCCCAGAAAAACACTCTTAACAAACCTCGAAAACAACTTATCAACAACTCTAAACAAATTAACAAAGCACATGCATCCAAAAATTCGTAATGGTAATACAAAAAAAGAAGCATCAAGCTGTAACAGAAGAAAAGGTGTCTCACCATCAAGCACAGGTGAGGGGACCTGATTAATCAAATAAGTAGCGGTAAGAATGGTATCTCCAAAGAAATACTTAGGCAAATTAATAGCATTAATGTCTAAGCTCCATCAAAAAGATGGTGCACTCTGCGCTCAGCCACCCCATTCTGTTAAGATGTATAGGCATAAGAAGTCTAATGAAGAATGTCGTTCACAGACAAAAAATCAACAATGTCTTTTTGCACAAATTCAAGGGCACTGTCACTGCAAAAAATCTTAATGCACATGGAATAAAAATTTTAAACTTCATTGAAAAACTTAGGAATAATAGGCCCAATCTCAAGCCGATCCTTTATCAAAAATGTCCATGACAACCAACTATAATCATCAATAAAAACTACAAAATACTGGTAGACTGATCAATGACTTATCCAACATGGATCACATACATCACAATGAATCAAATCAAAAGGAGCTAAACTCTTATTTTGGCGAGAAGCAAGAGAAACACGATGGTATTTGCCAAGTCAGCAAGCTTCACAGTCTAGTCTATCAGGAATGAACGACTCAAGGAACACCTTCCAAAGTCTGGAAACAGAAGGATGACCCAAATAACGGTGCCACAAAATTGGATTGATCAAGATAGACACAGCACCAGCAAAAATGTGAGGAGTATCAATGTAGTAGAGGTCATCATGTTAAATCCCCCTACCAGTTATCTTCCCCATCTAGATGTCTTAAAGAAATACAAAATGCTCATTAAAAATTTGTCAACAATGAAACTTTTTACATAGTCTATATAACAAACAGTAAACTCAAGGGGAACTCAAAAGCACAGTAGACATCTATTAGCCTTAATAAATCTGAAAACTAGAAATCTCCTACTGCAATGACGAAAGAGTAGGTTCCGTTGGTTAGACGGACCAAAGTAACATTAGATGCCTACTGTAGAGATAAAAGCACATCCTTCTTACAAGTGAGGTGGTTGGAAGCACTTGAATTAACCACCCAGGACAAAGTAATGCAATGGTGGCCAGGTTAGTAGAGCTACCAATAGTAGCCAGAGATGCAAAGGTTGAGGCTGCCTACCTAAGTATCTGCATGAGTCAAGCATAATCACCAATAGTCAAAGCAGGAGGTCCATGTAGGGTAGTAGTAGTCTCCCCCTGAATAACAGTCACATTCGCTGCTTGACCAGGATAGCTAAACTTAACCCAGCACCTCTCAGAAGGATGGTTGCTCCTCTGGCAATGAATACATGGACCATAGGTACAACCACTTCCACAACCATGTTTATGTTCGGCAACAGGAGTACCACGCTCACCAGAGACCTCAAAGGCTGACCTCTGTAGTAATGGGTGGTATAGTAGCAAAAGAATTGTCTATCCCAATATCAGAGGAAATCTTCTGGAGTCTCTCGTAGACAGCCTTCAGATCAGGAATATGGTCCATGGCAAGAATTTAATCACAAGTCGAAACATATCTGGTGCTCAGACCATCCAAGGACCTGTAAGCCTACCAAGTTTGCCATTGTCTGGTCTAAGTCTCACAAAAAGAGGGTTGAAAAATATTAAGCTCCTTAAGGAGTCCCTCCATCTCAATAAATAAAGTAGTGTATGATCCCTCTAAGAAGTGGACCAGATGCGACGATAGATATCGACCAAACGAACGTGATTAGATTGTTGGGAGTACTTCACCAGACTCTCCCAAATCTCCTTAACATTCTTCTTGTATAAGAGATTCACTGCAATCTGAGGTTCCACACTATTCATCATCCAATCCATCACAAAATAATTGCCTTACTCATACTTGTCAAAATCAGGAGCATCAACCAACCTTATGAGGATCCTGAGTATGTAGAGCTTCTTTTGGCCACCAACAAAAAACTTATGTGCCCAGGTCAAAAGGAGGTAGTTCTTGACACCGTTTTTCATAGAGGTGCCTTGGACTACTAAAGAAGTAGATGAAGTCAAAGGCTTGACTTCAAAGGAAGACAAGGACCCAAAGGCAGCCATCTTGAGACCAAGGAAGCAAGTACCTCATTGTTTCATATCTGAAACAATAGCAAAATCCTCGAATTTCTTCAACCGCAGCAGCTTCTCATGTGTATTGGGCCTTGCAGGAACTCTTGAGTGACCCAAGACACCAAGGAGGTGAAGCTTGCATAGAAGATCAGCCTTGCAACAGGAAGGAAAGACCTCAGCGGTCTGCAGCAAGATCTAGCACCTTAGATGGTGATGCTAGAACCTGTTGCACGAGGAGAACCCAGTAGCCAGTGCCGCAGAGCCACACCCAAGGAGCTGGCGGTGCCTGAGCACCACCTTCAGTGCTGCAGAGGGCAGCAAGGGTGCTACAACACCTCACCCAAGGTGCTGGCAATGCCTGAGCACCACCTTCAACGACGCAAAGGGCAGCAGGAGTGCCACAGCACCTCACATAAGGTGCTGGCAGCACCTGATCAACACCTTCAGTGACGCAGAGGGCAGCAAGGGTGTCGTAAGGCCTTACCCAAGGGCTGGCAGCGCCTGAGCACCACCTTCAGCGCTGCAGAGGGCAGCAGGGGCACCACCTAGGGCCACCCATGTACCAGTGGCGCCAGGACAGGCCAGCAGTAGCTAGTGAACCCTCTTACGGTGACAAGTGGAGGTTGACAATGAGGAAGAGAGAGAGATGACCTCTCTAGGGTTAGGGTTTTTTGGGTGTGGAACAATACCCAAGCACGAAGAGTCTAGAACACACCTCGCTCTAACACCATGTTAAGGGAAGAAGAGAATATGTTTTTCTTATTCAAAATGAAACCTTAAGCTTTTTATATAGAAGAGGCTTTAGGAAGAGGAAGATTACACATGCACCCTCAATAAAAACAATAGTAACAAAACGCTCCTACATAAGTGAGTAACTTCTCTAGGAAGGTTTCATGGTTGTTGGAAATTCTTCGAATAAGCAGCCAACGGATACAATTTAGGAAATCAAAAGGTCAAGTAGACTCACTACAGACCAATCATCTGACATTATCCATCAGTCAGTGCCCATGTAAAACGTTGGTCGATGTAGATTGTCACTTGAACAATGAGGTAAAATCAAAGCTACAGGCCTAAGTGTTGGACGGCACTTGGCTTCTTTAAACAACACCTGCAAGTGTCATCGGACGTTGACTACATGAAAAGTGTTCAACTCACATGAATGGGATTTTTCTTGAAAGTTTCTGGAATTTGACAAGTGCCTGAGAAGTCATCTGTTGATATTATCCACAACAAGTCATATGTTTAGTATTGAACATCCAGTAAGGTAGGTGTCATAATAATGGCTAATTAATGCTAATCCGGTTCCAAAATCAATTAATGCAAATGAATGTTAAGTGACCAACGTTCAGCCGTCGGCCAAGATGATCAGACAGCTTAAAAATAATATTGGACAACACCTCAGATGGGCCGTCGACTGGTGACTATTGCACTAGTCGTTGATTTGGTCTGATAGTCATCCAATATCTACTTTTTTCTATCTTAGAGCTATTTACCTAGGTTTAAGCAATCCTAAGGGTTTCTAACTATGTTCTAATGGCCATGAGGTTTAACAAGCATTTATTTTAGACAACTTGGGCTCTTTACGAAAGTCCTAAGTATAAGGAAAAAGCTTACAACAAATAGAATAAAAGATACATCAAAATAAGCCACTCATAAGAGGTTTCTTTAATGTCTTGAGCTTCTTGTCTTCAAAGTTCATTTCTTGAGCTCAAACCCTTCAATCATCTCCAACATCTAACTCAAGAGCTTGTAACAGTATCTGCAAATTATCTAAAGCATATACAAGTTCAAGCAACAATATATCTAGTAAATTTGGTTAATTTAACTTAATCCCTTTTTGTAAATCATTAAAAAAAGGCTTGCAGTAACAGCAAACACATGAAAAGAACATCCTAACTAACACAAGATTCATGATAGAAAGGATGATCCCTACACTAAGCAAACTTCGCCAATGCCTACAGAGTCAAGGCCACCCCTTAAGAAAACATCCTCTCATTCCACATAAGCTGCTGCAATATCATTCTTTTCAACCAAAATTCACACACAAAAGCTACAGGCCATGTGCCATAGAAAGATGAATAGTGTCCCTCAAACACCAATAATACTAACTGCAGAAAATCAACGAATTCACCGTCACAAGCAATCAATCATAGTTGAGACAGCTGATTTTATATCAGTTCACCCACATCTTGATGGTTCAATATCTGAGATTGGTCTACTCAAAGTTTTCGTAAACAATCCCTGGGTCCTAATCCTAACAAGTTTCAACCCTTAAATCTCGGTAAGAACTCTCCCAAGAGTGGTTCTGCTTGATTGTAGGAGAATGGTCCTCTTTCATTCAAAGTACCAATAGCAAATAACAAAATAAAAGACATTCAATTTCAAACAGTTATAGATTATCATGCACATATCTATGGTGTCAAAAGTATTATAAAATATAAATAAGTGGAAACATAACATAAATATCAAAATATAAATAATAAAGAACACTTAAGTTTACATGAAAACCCCACTCACAAAGAACAGGGAAAAATCACAGGAGAAGGCCCGATAGGACTGATAGTTCTATTCTTCTTTCAAAGATAAATGAAGGGGTTACAATGCCTATTTAAAGGCTCCCACACACACCGCTTCTTCATTTCACTTTGTGGTACTAAACGTACCAATACAACACACCCCATCTCTCAACACTCCCCTCAAGCTAATGCTCAGCTTATAAAAAAGAAATCCTCATTCTACATAGCAAAACACAACACACAACTCAAATGATGCTACCGAGTCACTGCTTCTACACATCCTGTGTCACCTGCTTCCTTGCATCATCGTTCTTACTTGTAGGCAAGTGTAGATCGGAGTCCAAAGAAGGGTCACTAAAGCTGGTGCTAATGCCTGTGCCCTCCATTTTGAAGACTCCATGAGTCTCATATAGGGTACATTGTACTCTATGAGTCTCATATGGGGTACATTGTACTAGTGCCTATACCCTTCATTTTGAAGACTCTAAGAGTGTCATATAGGGTACACTCAGATAGGTTCTCACACTCCCCCTTTCTCCCACACTCGTATGGGAGAAGAAAATAACGTAAAGAAGAAATAAAAAATAAAATAGAGAAGAGTTTCCCCCCTCTTCTCTTCACCATCATCATCATTCTTTTTTTCCCCTTTTTCTTATTGTTTTCCTTCTTTTAATATATTTCTTCTTTTTTTCTCATCCTTTTTTTCCTTTGTTTTTTTTTCTTTGATATATTTTCTTTCTTCTTCTAATATTTTTCTTCTTCTCCCCAAAATGACGAAACCCAACTATCATGTGAAAAACAAAAGACAAGAGTATCTATATGCAAAAATACCTGTTTGGGTTCTAAACCTGAAGCAGATGACTCAAAGAGAATGTGGCTGGAAGATAGAAAATGTTCTAAGAGTTGGAATATAACTTGCACTTGAAGAACACTTTCCAAGAATATCGATAATGAATATGAACTTAACCGCTGTAACAAAAGACCTTGACAATTTTCTCTTTAGCACTTAGCAATGGTTGTTTGTTTGAATGCCTCAACCTTTTCTCTATTTACAAGCGAACTCCCCTCTTAGAAGACTAAAATATTGCCCCTCTAACAACTAAAACTCATGGGAAAATCTATCTTTATTTAAAACTTAATATATGAGAGTAATAATATCATTTAGTATTAGTTTTGCAATCCATTTCGAATGCTCAAATCTCTCCCAACTTAACTAAGACTACTAAGTTGAACAATTGGAATTTCTTGAACCAATTGATCTGCAGTTTACCTGATTGGAATGTGTTGGATCGATTGGACTTTGAATTCCTTTATAAATAGGTTAGGGTGGGTGGCAAATCAAGTCGGTGGTAGATTGGCTGGTCAAGATGGTTCAATTGATTAAGAACTATTGTAAGTATGGGTTACTTGACCTAATCAATTAGAAATATTGTGTTAAGAGTGCTTAGTTATAGTTGTTTTCTATTTGGTTATGTCATTTTATTTTTATTAGACTCTATGTAATTTTTCCATTCCTTCTTCTTTATATAAGAGAGGCCATGGTTCCTGAATAAATTAAGTCACTCTTTTTCACTACGTAGTATCAAAGCAACAATCCTAGACCAGTGGTTTGTACTTGATTCCTATTTCTTTCTTCCACCAAATAAACACCAAACCCTAGAGTGAAGGCCTTCGAAGGTCTTAATTCTCATTTTTGCCATCATTAACCTCCAGATCGGTTGGGCACCGCTCTGGTGACCAACACCGACCGTTATCTCTCACCAACGATCCTATTGGAGTCGATTGGTCATCTAAAGGATTCTCTCCACATCCATTGACCAGTCCTCCATCACCTTATTAGCATAGATCTCTTGACCGATCACTCGATCAAGATGGTGATTGGTCCCACCGCCCAGATTGTGATCTACCCTAATTAGGTCTAATGGATCAAGATTTAGTGCCCAGATTTGCCATCAAAGGTATGCTTGCCAATTAGGAGTTACTGTTGCCAACCTTGGTCTCATGGGTGTTCCTCTCCATACCGAACTTTTAATTCAAGCAAGTTCTATTTGATTGGCCTGATCTTGGTTTCCTCTTGACCAACCTAGTTGGTTAGACTAACTCTTGTTGCGATGCATGGACTACATGTAGCGTGCATATAGCGCCCTGCACATAATCTAATTTCGACTCGTCATCCTATGTGCATTGCGGTGCACGCAAACTATGCGAAATATTATTATTGTACTCTGCATATTCCTTGATCTCGCCTGATTTCTCTTGACTACCTTGTTCCTATCGTCATAGCTAAGGTTCGAAACACCCATTTCGATGCTATTTCAATAAATTTTCAAATGCGCATTCGCTGACATGCCAAGGGCATGCCAACAAAAATGGCAGAAATAGTCAAAATAATTATAATTTTAAAAATAACTATTTCAATGGATAAATATTTTCATTTAAGCCTTAAATCCTATCTTTTACTTCATATGTGATATGCCGATACATAACCTGTGCAGCAACAGCAGAGCAACAACAGCAGCAGCAACAGCATGTCGACAGCATGCTGACGGTTTCTCCGACATGCCAATGAAACACCTGCATGTCATCATATAATACATGTCAATATGGTCCTATCGCAAAATCTATCATTTCAATGGCATGCCGCCAACATTTAAATCACCGCTCATAGCGGACACAAACTCTTTGACCTTGGTTCAGGGGACCACAATTAAGTTGACTGGATCCCCAAACTATGTCCTGTGGCCAAGAGCATTCTACATATTTGTTGAAGGATGGGATCATCTACACATTCTTACTAATAAAGTTCCTAATCCCAAGGATGCGACAAAGTTCAAGAAGTGGTAGGACAATTATTTAATGACAAATTGGCTAATGAAAAACATCAACTCAAAGATTGCCGCAAATATGCTCTACAGGAAGACAACCAAGGAGATCTGGGAGACTTTAACGAAGAGCTACTCTCTGTAAACGACTAGTTCTCGTCGTGTAGGCATTTGCATGCATAAATGGAATATCAATCAAGGTGATACGTCGTTTGTTGAGTATTTCACTACTCTATGGGCCTGTTTAAGGAGCTTATTGTCTTTTAACCCATCTGTTGTGAGAAGTGGGTCACTAAGCACTTCGAGTGGTAGACATATTGATTTCTAGATGGCGTAACACCTTGATACCAGTCTGCCAGAGATTAGATATTGTTGTCAAATTTGATACTAGATCTCAAGACCATTTATGGACAACTTCATAAGATTGATGCTGATGCTCCACCTGTTTCTCCTATCGTTGCTCCAGAGATCATTGCTCTTGCCGCCTCTGGAGGAAGAGGTGGCCACTCTGGTGGACGTGGACGTGGTTGTGATGGTGGTTGCAGCCAACGCATCCATCCTCCTTGCACGCACCACAAGAGGACAAATCATCCATCTGAGAAGTAATGGGAGAAGTTCAACAAGCCCGCTTAGGCTAATAAGATATCCACTGTTGGGACTCCCATGATAGGGATCAATGCAGAGCCATCTACCATTCACTACTAAGGACTTGAATCGTCTAAGGAGTTTACTAAGGAGTGAGCCCTCCTCCACTATTGTTGTTTCTACAAGTATTGTGGCCAATTTTGCTTCTACAAGTTCTTATTGGATCATCAACTCTAGAGCTTCCAATCACCTTACAAGTAAGGCAGATAATGTATCTTCTTCGTGGAAGTCTACTACCATCTCCTCAGTTCAATTAGCAAATGATTCTCATTCGCCTATCACTACTATTATCAATACCGTTGGTTTTTTTGCTCAATTACAATTGCATGATGTTTACTGTGCACTTGAGTTTCCTTTGAGCCTATATATGTCTACCAGTTATGCAAGCAACTCAAGTGTCAAGTTATTTTTGGCAGGCATCATTGTTATTTTTAGGACATTTTTTTGAAAAATTATTTTAAAGGCATCTAAACGATGCAGATGATTGGTGAGAGATTTGAGCAAGGTAAGGCTTTACTACCCCAACCTACTAACTATTTTTGCTGGAGCCACTTCCATTTCCAATAACCCTTTAGCATTACCAACTAGGGCACCCATCCATCACCAAACTTCACCCAATGTTCCATGATCTCCCTACCTCTACCAGTTGACTGTGAAGCCTGTCAATTGGGGAAACATCATCGAAGTACTTTTCCTTCTCGACTCAAGAAGTAAAGTCAAAGTCCATTTTAGCTAGTTCATTGCAATCTTTAGGGTCAACATCATGTTAAAATTGGTCATAGGTATTCTGTTGTCTTCGTTAATGACTTTAGTAATGGCTCATGATGAAATATAGGTGTGAAATTCTTCATGTAATAAAGTTCTTTTATGAGTTCAAAATTTTTATTCTACCAATATTAAAATTTTTAGATCTGATAATGATCATGAGTTTCAACAGCATGCCTTGTGGCAATTTTTTTAGGATAATGGTAGCATCCACCAAACATCATGTCCTTACACCTCCCAAGGAAAATGGCGTTGCTGAGAGAAAACAGCACGATCTTTTTAATATCCCTTGCACCCTACTTGTGTCTATGAATGTTCCCAAGCATTTCCAAGGTGATGTCGTACTTACTATTGTTTATCTCATAAATAGAACCCCTCGTTTGTTCTTCATGGGAAGATTCATTTTCAGGTTTTACACCCTCAGTCAAACCTATTTGCCTTGCCTCTTCAGACCTTTGGATGTGTTTGTTTTATCCACAGTTTTAGCAGTCAGGACAAGTTGTCTCCTCGAACCACCAAGAGAATGTTTCTAGGATATTCTAGAACATAAAAGGGATACAAATGCTATGATCCTAATCACACTGGTATATAGTGAGTGTTGATGTTACATATTTTAGAAGGGTGTAATATTTCTCTAATGAAGGAGCTACTCAATTCTCCTCAAGTCTACCATAAACAAGGTTCTCTACCATGCATGTCCATGTTCCTACTTCTGTACCTATACCTACTGATGATACTGCAAGTGATAGCCCACCACACTCCTACTGCCACACTTGCTTTGGATGATCCTCAATACAATAATGGATCGATTGCTCTAAGAAAATCGATTAGATCCTATACTCTACATCTTATCTCATGATATACATCTACTGTGCATTTAAGTTCCTCTATAAGAAGTTTTTCGTAGACTTTGTTCAGTACTATTGTTCCAAGGAACTACTTTGAGGCAACACAAGATCCTAGGTGAAAGAAGACCATGAATAAAGAGATGGATGCTCTTCCAAGATGAGGGATGTGGGAGCTTGTACCCCATCCTCCTGATGCTATAGTGGTTGATTGCAAATGGGTATAAACAATGAAATAGTTCTCAGATGGCAATGTTCTCAAGGCCAGATTGGTGGCTAGAGGCTTCACATAGACCTATGAGGCAGATTATTTCAAGACCTCCCCTGTCGTGAGAGTAAGCTCTATCAAGAACGCAGATGGTTGTCCAGGGCCGGATGATTTTCCGGTTGCCTTCTATAAAGAGTTCTGGCCGGTGGTGGAGGATGTGATGCAAGTTGTGCAAGAATTGAGCTGGAAATTTAGGTTTCAATAGGCTGAACAAGTTCTACATGTTCCTGCTGCCGAAAAAGGAGGATGCTAAGGAGATCCAGGAGTACAGACCGATAGCCCTCTCGAATGCTATCTACCTTTGTGGCGAAGCTTCTGGCGAATAGATTGAGGACACTGGCTGGAATTGTAGACCCGGTGCAGACGGCTCTTGTTCCTGGCAGAAATATTTTGGAAGGTTATGTGTTGGCCTCGGAGATCCTTTCGTCCTGGAAGAAAAATAAGAAGAAGGCCTTCCTGTGGAAGGTCGATTTCAGCAAGGCTTGTGACTCGATCCAGTGGTCGTTTCTTTGGGCATCCTTAGTGAAGAAGGGTTTCCCGCCGGTGTGGATTGACTGGATGAAAAGATGTGTCACCATGACGTCATTCTCGGTTCTTATCAATGGAAACCCAGCAGGGGATTGGATTCAGCCGAGGGGGGTAAGGCAAGGATGTCCGTTGGCCCCGATGCTTTTTGTGATTGCAGCGGATGCTCTTGCGAGAGCAACTAAGAGGTCGTGTGAGAGGAACTTGGTGAGGGGTTTCTCCTTGAGAGATGGGACAAATATCTCGTTACTACAGTATGCGGATGATACGATTTTCTTCATTGAAGGTGGGGAAGTGGAAGCCAGAAGAATGCGGATCCTAATCTTGTTTGGTGAGGCTTCAGGACTGCAGATCAACCTGTCTAAATCTGATTTTGTCCCTTTCAATCTGACTAAGGCGGAGGTGAGGGGGTGTAGCTTGGGTCTTGGCACAGAGCAGGTGAAGCTTCCGATCAGATATCTGGGTTTACCATTGACGGATGGCAAGATTCTGGTGAAAGATTAAGCTCCCCTGGTGGAGAGACTGGAAGGGAGATTGGAAGGGTGGGCGTCTAGGCTTTTGTCAAGAGGTAGAAGGTTGGTCTTGCTCAAGGTAGTTCTGGCAGCAATGCCATCGTATTTCACTTCTATTCTGAAGATGCTTCGACAGGTTGTTGGGAAAATAGAGAGACTTATGAGGAATTTCTTTTGGTCCAACCAGGGGACGAATAGACCGAGTGCCAGGTTGGTTGCGTGGGAGGAGGTCTGCAGGCTGTTGGAAGACAGGGGGCTCGGGGTAAGGGACCTGGGGTGGTCTAATGACAGCCTGTTGGCGAAATAGGTGGGAAGCCTCTTGGAATGTAGGGAGAATTTGGTGGGCAAGGTGTTCGAGACGGCTTATGGTGGCCCGGTGCGGTGGGATCTCCTGATATCTCCGCCGAAGGATGCTTCTCATTTTTTGAAAGGTCTGTCGATGATGGCCCCTAGGGTGCGGAACTGCTTTGTTCCTGTGGTGGGAACGGGGGAGATTTTCAGATTTTGGCAGGATGATTGAACGGGAAATGGAGTGCTTGCTAGAAGATTTCAGAGGTTGTTTGCTTTGTCCCAGAACAAAGAGGCATCTGTGGTAAGGTGTGGGAAGATGGGTGGTACCCACGCTTTGTAGGAAACCTGTCAAATGCGAGAACTCATGATTTTCAAGTTCTGCTTGAAGAGTTAGAAGGGCTACAACCGGCCTCTGGTACGGATATGTTTGGTTGGGATGAAGGTGAGTTCTCAGTAGCAGCTACCTACAAGAGATTGTCCACTGGAGATCCCATGGTTGAGCTGGATCTAGTGAGGGACTGCAGACAGATTTGGAAGGCTGCGTGTCCTTTAAAGGTCAAGATTTTTGTCTGGCTTCTTAGGAGGAGAAGGCTTGTGACCAAGGTTTGGAGGGCAAAATGGGCTCCTGGAGAAAGTAAGGTCTGCCCTTTGTGTGGAGGTGGAGAGGAGATAGACCACCTTTTTTTCACTTGCCCGTTTGTGGTGCAAATATGGGGCAGGGTGGGAGAGGGGTGCTCGGAGTGTCGATCTTTCGAAGATTTTTGGCACAGCTTCAGAAGCGGAGGTGATGTTGGATAGATCGTCTTCCTACAAAGAAGGAGGAGGCCAAACCATTGGCAATGCTATGGGGCATCTGGTTGGGCAGGAATGCTGTGGTCTTCAGGGGCCAGAGACCCTATGTGGAGAATTTTGTTGAGTCTATTAATTCCTTGTTTAATCTTTGGTATGGTTCCTTGTGAGTGGAGGACCTTGGGGTCAACTTGTTGTATTGGCAGTGGCTGTTGATTCTATAATTTATATATTTAGGTAGTTATCACTCTGGATAACTACCCTTTCCTTTTTCAAAAAAAAAAAAAAAGATTATTTTATCTATAGCTATTAATTGTGATTGGCCTCTATTTCAACTTGATATTAAAAATATCTCTCTATGGCAATCAACATGAAGAGGTGTACATGTCACAACCTCCTGGCTACAACATTGAGGGGGAGTATGTGTGCAAATTAAACAAGGCAATAATATATGGCCTAAAGCAAAGCTCCTGAACCTAGTTTGCAAGGCTTAACACTGAGGTGATGAAGATTGGGTTTCTCAGATCATTCTGTATTCATTCGAAGGACTAGGACAAGAACAGATAATTCAAGAATATAGGAGACTAAAGCATTCTTGCATAAGAACTTCGTAACAAAAGATTTGGGCAAGTTGAGATATTTCCTAGGCATTGAGGCTATTAGAAATGAACAAGGCCTAATTTTATCTCAACGGAAGTACACTTTGGAAGTTCTTAAGGAGACAAGACTGCTTGGCACAAAATAATCTTCTATTCCAGTTGAGAATAAAGGGAAGTTATGAGATTCTAATGATCCCCCATTTGAGGATGTGCAGCAGTACATGGCCAAGCCTTGTTGCAGTCATTAACAAGATGTGTGCCTCATTATAAAGTATGTAGAGGAGTCTTCAGAACAAGGCTTATACTTCAAAAGGAATAGGCATCTAGACTTGTGCTCTTATTTTGATGTTGATTATGTCCAATCACATGATGATAGAAAGCCCACTAATGGATTTACAATCTTTCTAGGTGGAAATCTTGTCTCTTGGTACAGCAAGAAACACTAGAGTTGCTCAATCCAATGCAAAGGCAAAGTACAAGGCAATCTCCCATACTGTGTGTGAAGTCTTACGAATAGTCTCCTTCCTTGGTGATCTTGGTATACCAGTCAGTGGTTTAATGCCAATGTCATGTGATGATAAATTAGTCACATAAATAGCCTCGAATCCTTTCCATGAGAGGACCAAGCATTAAAGGTGGAGTACCACTTTATTCGCAATGCTGTTCTAGGTGGAAAGATTACCGCTCCTCATGTCTCTACCAGTTTCCAAATTACTGATATATCTACCAAGGCTCTGCCAAAGAAGTGGGCATCTAGTTCTCTACAACAAGTTGGGCTTAATCAGTGATTTAAATGTCGACGGCATGCCATTGGTAAGGCTATTTCTGGAAGAGGACCGTGCTGGCACGATTCTAGTGTCGATTTACAGGTACGCCACCGGCATGCCAAGGATTTCGCTGGCATGCCGACAGTTGCCGACGATTTCGGCGTCATGCCAGTTGCTGCTGCTGCTGAGGATTTCAACTGCAAAGAGGCAGGCCAAAAATTGGAAATTGGTGGGAGGTCTGGATTTGAAATTGGCGGCAAGCAGGTCTGGACACACACCTTAAAATTACAAAAAATTTTGAGTATTTACGTGATTTTACACAAAAATTTGAGTATTTTAACATCATTTTGAGTATTTATGTGATTTTTTGTCGGCATGTTGTCGGCATGCCCTCCGCATTCCCACGGCGTGCCCTCGGCATGCACATCGACATGGCCATTAAAAAACGGACATTTCCACGGCATGCCCACGAAATGTAGACTTAAAATTCGTTGGCACGGCTCCAACTTGAGGAATGTTTGAGTCCTTGGTTTTAGTTCTTTTCTATTTGGTTGTCATTTCATTTTTCTTTTTTACTATTTCCATCCCTTCCTCTCTATATAAGAGAGGTTAGGGTTCCTAAATAGGATAAGTCACTCCTTTCCTCTACACCATGAATTCTTGAACTAATCAAGAAATTAAGTAATCTTTCTTGATGTAAGATGCCTTTAGCTTCTAATACGTTCGTCAATTCTTAATCTTCGTTGTGGCTAATTAGGAGAAAGCGGGATCATCACCATGGTGAGAAGAAAGCAATGGATTCCTGATGAAAACACCCTATGCTCAATATGCAATGTGAAGGATGAAGATTGTGGTCATCTTTTTGTTCGATGTTCCTTTATCCAAGACTCTTTTAAGGCACCATTCATCCCGACTATAGAGGATCTCACATTGAATGGTTCACAGAGGGCTTTTAGATAGGATGTGCAAATTGATATAACAATTGGTTTGAAGGTTGCATCAAGCTTGTGGTTTGTTAGAATCCTAGTTTTATGTTATTTTAGACTTGTTTGTAATGTTTGCATACATTCTCTCTATATAAGATATTAGGGTTTTCTTTTCAAATAAGATGATTCATTTTCTCTAAAGTAGTCTACTTAGCTACAAAAGAATGGAGTTGTCATCAAAGGCGAAAGAGCATGGGTTGACAATGTGGCAAGGGAAGCCACCTCTTTATCTACTTTTTGGATGCAACTCTTGGAATCATTTTTGGGCCTTAATTGTACTATCCTTTTGGTAGTAATGAAGCAGATGACCACCAACCTCCGACAGCCATCCTTTTTCCTTTCCAAAAAAAAAAAAACCATTTGATGCAACAAGAGAAATATATAAGCAAACTTCACAATGAATGATCCATCCTCCCAATGCCAATTATCTTAAACACCAACTACTAGCCACAATTGCAAAAGACTCCCTCGCATTTTGAGGAACTCATCTACCCATTGATCTACAAGAATGACATTGAAAAGCATGTCCAAATAAAATCACTCAAATCCCAACAATCAGCCATTGAAGCTACGAAGTCTAAAGACAATGAAAAGACAAAGGTATTTGTCAACTAGAGGCCATGCCTAGTCTAGTTATGCATCAAAAAATTGAAATCCTTTCATACCCAATTCATCATAGACAAAGGTATTACTTGTTGCATCACCCATCTCAAACCCTTCCAAAAAAGAGAATCACCTCTTTCAGGAAGCACTCTGTCTGTCCATCCCATGCTCCTTCCAATATCAAGCCTCTACCAGTTCAAGAGAAAAGACCACCACCCTACCCCCATAATCCATGCAACCCACTTCCACAACGACACGAGGTTCATGACCCTGAGATCCAACACTCCTAGTGCACCATCCACCATAGACACACTTCATCCCAAGAGATCATTGCCATACCACCTTGCACATCTGTAACCCCTTTCCACAAAAATTTGCATCTCAACACGTCAATCTTTCCCCACCACATTTTGAGGCATGAGAAAACCTGAGTTGAAATATTGGTGTGGAGATTTTTGTAACTAGTCATCTCAATTTTTTATTTTTATAAAGGCATTCATATTAAATCGCAAAGAAAACAAATAGAGCTCATCCCTTTATATAGAAAGGGATCAATCATACTTTCAATCCTAATCCTAAACGTGGAAATAAATTAAATCCTAAACAAACTAAATCATATCTCCTACAATTTAGAAAGAGATAAACATAGAAAAAGATAATTTCTACATTCCTAAATACTATTTCCTAAATTATCTCTAACACTCTCCCTTAAGCTGGAGTGTACAACATCCGACTTGTAAACACAGTACAACCGGAGAGTTCCCACCATCTGATGCAACCCAGGGCTGAAGCAAGCAAGCAAGGTAGGCGTGCAATCAAACAAGTGTGTAGGCAGTCGTCCCTTCACCAGTGGAAGCCTACCTTAGAGTTAAAACAAAAAAACTAACTCGGGGACCTTTAGGTAGCTAGGAGGTGATCCTAAGCAAGCTACAGTAGTAGAGTAGAAGATCCCACGCTATAATGAAATAGGAGAGTCAATCCCAAGTAGATAACAACGTAGAAGAGACAATCCCAAGCACTAATAGGAGAGAGAATCTCAAGCAATTACCAAAGGGGAGACAATCCCAAGCACTAGTAGTTACCTTACACCATCAAAAAATCATTCTCACTATAAGGAGGCAAAACTGACATAAGACATTTACAGATGGGACTGAGTGCATGGCTCAGTTACCCCACCACTCATCGACATCTTCAACGTTGATCATGTGACTCGAGGCTTTAGTAAAGTCCTTTAAGCCAATTGCAGGTTGGGCAGAGAGTACTTTTGCAACATCAGTAGCAGTCACACTTGCAACAATTGTGGAAGAGGGTTCTTCGCCGTTCAGAAGATTCCTGAGGCAGTCCATTGAAGTCTCTCTATCTACCATCGCAACAACCAAAATCTTGTCAACTAAGAAGAAGACTAGAAACGGGTCGAAGAGAATAATCGAACTGCTCAACCAAACCCAAGCTAGTTCAGTCTTCTCGCGTGGCATCACCTAGCCATGCAACAACCACTGCCACATGATAGGGGCCCACGCAGCGATGCATGGGCTGGATTAAGTCCCCTCAATCGACGTTGTGTCAAAAATAGGCCAAGCACTAACACTTGGCTATTCTTCGAGTGAGATGAAGATCGACACGGAGAGGAGGAAAAGGAGAACCGAGATGAATATTTTGACAATAGAGTAACATGCAGTGTCGCAAATAGAAGCAATGGGAGCTACGCATGCACCCTAACGCAAGGTGCCAGCAGCAACCCTAAGCACAATAGAACATGTTGGGGTCCCAGGATGGACCTACTCTAATACCATTTGGAGACCTTTGTAACCAAAATTCATTCATCTCAAATCTCAAAGAAAACAAATAGAGTTAATCTCTTTATATAGAGAGGGATCCATCATACTTCCAATCCTAATCCTAAACATGAAAATAAATCAAATCATAAACAAGCTAAAACATATCACTTACAATTTGGAAGGAGATAAACATAAAAAGAGATAATTCCTGAAAAGAGATAATTTCTACTTTCCTAAATACTATTTTCTAAATTATCTCTAACAATTAGAATCCCCAAGAGGATAAAGTTTAGCATAATAAGTCTTCCACCTTTAGAGAAAAATCTCAGTTTCTACCCTACCAATCTGCCATCTACAAACTGCAGGACTAAATTCCAGCACCCTGTTTGAGAGTGGTGAGAACAAATACTGCATAAAGAGTGTATCAGAGTCTAAAGGATTACCATAAACCTTTCCGCCTCAGGTGTCTTCATCTCAAAGGATACAAATGATGACTTCTCCCCATTCATTTTCAGCCTTGAAAAACCAACAAAGACATCAAGAAGAGTGGAGATACTTTTTGCTTCCTCCTTGGTCCCTTAATGAAAAAGATAATAGCATTTGCATATTGCAAAATGGGCAGCAAATTTTTTTGTTTCAAGGACTGAAACCTTTTAAGAAGCCTCTATCTCAGGCCAAGAAATAAATTGCTAAGGCATCCACAATCAGGACAAAAAGCAATGAC
The DNA here is from genome assembly GCA_037157565.1 of Thalassia testudinum. Classification (NCBI taxonomy): domain Eukaryota; kingdom Viridiplantae; phylum Streptophyta; class Magnoliopsida; order Alismatales; family Hydrocharitaceae; genus Thalassia; species Thalassia testudinum. Next base: position 84,565,267 of record JAZHRO010000077.1, read on the forward strand.
AAAAAGTAACAGAGCAAGTGAACATCCCTATCTAAAACCACCTTGGATTAAATCTGTCTTCCTTTTGGTCTTCCATCAACTAACACCTCAAAAGAATTCATTGTGACTCATCTCTTCATCCAAGAAATCCACATATCAAGTAAACCGTTTTATGCAAGGAGGCCCACATGAAGGCCCAATCCAAAGAATCGTACGCCTTTGTAAACTCTAGTTTCCAAAGAAAACTACTCCACAATAAGTTGATTAGAAATAGCAACATCATCTATGAGGTAGTGGCCTCAAATAAAGGCAGACTGCCCAGATTGATCAATGCATCAACAACATTTTGCAGTCTACTCGTCATCACATTTGCAATAATCGAATACACTGCATTAAAAAGCAAAATAAGCCCATAATCCTCAATTCTTTCAGCCACATCTCTCTTCAGTAGCAAGAAAACGAGAAACCTATGCAACCTCTCAAACCCCTATTTCCATCTCCAAACTCCGCTAAAACCCCCATGAAATCCTAACCCACCACCGACCAAAACTGCTTAAAAAAATTTCTGAAAGGAAACTAGTCCGTATGCCCCTTCAAGATTCAGTCCCAGAATTGACTCCTTTACTTCTGCCTCAATTAAAAGTTGTACCAGGGAATCTGGCTGCTCACCTGAGAGGTAAGAAGCTTCCGCCCAATCCATCTCCAGCTACAACGTGGAGCATGTCACATGAATGCTCTAAAATACTTTGTTACAGACCTAACAATACTTTCCTTGTCAGAATACTCTGCCCCATGACCTGGATCCTCTCAATCGTGTTTCTTCTCCTTCCATTTGCCACCATATGAAAGAACCTCGTATTTGCACCCTCCTCGAGCCACAACTGCCTCAACCTCTATGTGCACCCCACTTTCTCTTTTTTAACTTCCAAAGAAAGTGCACACTGCACCCTTTCTTAAATCCCAGCTTCAATCAATGGCCATAAATCTTCCACCTATCCAACTTTGTAATCCAAATCCAAACAGCATCCTTCTTCTGTCTATGCTCTTCCTTGACCCTTCTATACATTATTGGATGGCTCTCAATGCCTACAATCTCCTTGCCATAGTAACAGTAGCTAACTGAAGTGAAGGAGCATTCATCCACCAATGCCCCACCATACCTATAAATCTTCTTCAAGCAACCACGCATGTTCAAATTAAAAATAGGTGTATGGTAGAATGTATTCATTGGACTTCCAAATTAACTAAGCATGGTCTAAAACTGGTCTAGGTGTAGTCTTCATGGCAAACAAAGGAAAAGTCTCAATGAAATGGGTAGTGGCAGGAAATCTATTTATCTTCAATTTGGAAGTTGGTGTGGCTGCGCTTTTCCAAGTATAGAGATAATTGGCAAGATTGAGATCTTGCTGATTGAGTTCAGAAAAAAACTACCAAAAACTCTGCTGAATCGGCATTGAACCTGCACACCCTTTAGGCCTATCATCTGCCAAAGTAACATTGAAATCCCCCTACCAAGAAAGGTGTTCTACCAAGAAAATTTGTAGTTGATCTGAAGTCAATCCGAAGTTGTTGGTCCATACACACCAATCACCCCAAACATCGAACCATCCCTATGTCATGCAAGTGAAATCACAGCCAAGTGTCTTCCCAACCAATCAGCCTATCATTCCAACAAGGGGTTGTCCCAAGATATGATCATAATCTCCTACCTGCCTTGTGAATTAACAATATAAAGTAACCTAATCTTGTCATGACAATAGATCACCACAACTTCTGATCACAAGAATCCACCTTTGTTTATCGAAGAATCACCAAATCCACACCCATTCTGGTAGATAACACCCAAGGATCCCCCATGATCCAGATTCCCAAGACCAAAGACCTTCCATGATAGGACTTTCATTTATGAGAAGAGAATCCCCCCCCTCCCCTCCCCACTTCACCACCACTCTTAGCTGCACCCACTACCTTTGCAATCTGTGCCATCTTCTCCAAGGCATGCTCTTTTGCTTGCCACCAGGAAATATCCTTATCAGGAATCACCATTGAATACCCATGCAGAGAAGACATTAACACCTGACCATGTTGATCAAGTGGCCTGTTGAGAGGGTCTCTTCACCACAGAAGAACCTTTGGTCTGAGGCAACACTCGCATAGCCAAAAAGCACTCCCTTGATGCAAGAGAAGGATCCACCATTGCAAAATCATGAGTGGAACCCTCGCATGTCCACTTGTTCAAGCAATCCCAACCAAAAGTCCCAAAATTAAATAGGACACAGACCAAATCTGAAGGCATTCTCCTCCTCGCGATTGGATCTCGAAAGGTCTGAATAGCCACCCAAGTTGAGGGTGTAGGGCTCCCACCAGGTCCAACTACACTTGTAGCGCATGCCTCAAAAGGCCCCACCCAATCCCCTTCGGATATCAGCTCCTTCTGCAACACCAATTCATTAACTTCCTCCAATATCCATGCCCAGTTAGCCACAATCATGCTATAAAGGAATGGAATAGCCCTCAAGATATTCGAGTCACTCAATCTTCAAAATTCCTTCCATTATTGCATGTGATCCTCAGATGCTAGATTTGTCCCAATGGCAGTTCTTGGGCCATGTTGAAGCCATCATAGCCTCCAACATCAAGAGAAAGGGCACCCCCCTTGCAGCACGACTGTTGGCAACACCATTCACATTGACACAACTTCCACCCATATGCCATCAATGCCAAGATCACAGCACCTAAGTAGCCTCCCAAATAATCCTTAACCTGTAAAGGCTTAAACAAAGTATTTATTGTTTTGAAGATAAAGGGGGATGCCCTAAACAAATAGGAATCACAGCATACGCTTCGGTCGATCACTAAGAGACCCATAACTCCATCAACCTCCAACATACAATTCCCTCCCCACACTTCATCTCCAAGAAAAGGAGTCTCCCTATTGCCTTTAGTGATTCCATAAAGCAGAAACTCGTTCCTTGCCACAAGTGACGAGTTGAATTAAATTTTCTTGCCTAACAATCGCTTCAAAGCCAGAGACACTTCAAAAAAAGGAAGATGCAGTTCCATGAACATCCCCTATTAAGGAATCTCCATGTATGTGATAAACATCACCGATGATTAGGGACCGGTGCTTCAATCGCTAGCGCTATCCGGTCATCTTTCTCAACTACGACACCTTCATGTTTCTTGCAAGTCCTCCAATAATGGCCCAAGGCCCCATAAGCGAGGCATTTAGTTGGATCCCAGCATTCTTCATGAAATGCCCAAACTCCCGACATTGAGAACACAAGATCGTTGCAATAGACCTTCCCACTATCACCACTCCCCCCCTCCCCTTCCTACAATTGTCAATTTTTAGGCAAAACAATTGTTATCATATGTATATTGTAAACATCAAAATCTTGTTCTTTAGTACTTTGATTAGAATTGCACCAACATACGCATCCTATATTATGTCCATACCTAAAACTTCTTATATCCCCATCAGAAATATAAGAATAGCCCACATCAAACATTATAATCCATTGAGCTTTAATTGCCATGCTAACTAGTTATCAGCCTTATTACCCTTTTCTAGTGAAGAAATCACATAAATATGAACTTTCCATGATGGTGGAACTCACCATTGCAACCTGCAATTCGAGAGAAATAAACTAGCTAACCCACAACGAGTGCCACACACCTTATGAGCCATTAAAATGGCAAAATCCCAATGTGCACAACCCACCCCTAGAGTATGGCTAAGGATCCCTTCCAAAAAAAAGAGAACATGGATAAGCATAGGGCATCATCATGACCTTTTAGAAAAATGCAGCTCAAAGGCTAGGGGAGCAATGAGTAAGGGAGTGGAAGGGGGCTCGAGGGATGCTGACGATGGTGGTTGGGAGACAGTCCATTCTCAGAGGGCGAGGAGACGGCCTAGGAGATCCGCTGCTTCAAATGCCTTAGTAGGGGACACTTGGCTACGTGTTGTCGCAAACTTATGTGCTACTTGAGATGCGGAGGCCTTGGACATCGGAGGGCAAGGTGCTCCTGAAGTCTTCAGGTAGCGAACAAGGGAGGCCTCTCTAGTCTGCCTCCTCCTCCGATCGAAGCCCTGACGACTGAAGTGTTGGCGTCGTGATCGCCCCAAGTCCAGCTCATTAAGGAGGCTCTCGGGGGGGGGGGGGGGAGGGCATGGTGGGATACACGGTGAAAGAACTGGAGAGAGCGGAGCTTAAGAAGGCGTTGTCGATCATGCTTGGAGTAAGAGTGGCTATGAAGGTGGCAAAGATTGCCTCGTAGTAGTTCCTCCTCTATGGGTTGCCACATGAGTTGACGCGAAAGCTAGTCTTCCAGACCTCTGCGGTCAAAGGTGCCTTGGTTTGATAGAGGTGGCCTTCGAGGTATGACTAAGGTTTGACATATCAGCGGCATATCGGCGATATGTCACCAATATATCAATATCGACGAGTTGAAGCATATCGATATCATGTATCATTTCTTTTTCTAGGATATTGATCAATATATCATCGATATCGAAGGATATCAACAATATATCACCAAAATGAAGGACTGCAGTTCAATTTTTCCTTTAAAGTGACGATATGTGACCGATATAGGGGATATGTCGATCACATATCTTTACGTGCTTGTGAAATTCACATGGACACACATTCTTTTCATTTCTTTTCTTGTTCCCTTCTCTGTGCGACTCACATGGACAGATGATTTGCTGACAGACTAAATCATAAAAAATTCATAAAATATTAATCGATGAATTTATCCACCAACGGACATCTTTGTAAAAGTTTAATAAAAAATAACTTGAATAACATGATTTCCAGTGACTGCACGACACAACGGACTAAATTATCAAAAATCCATAAAATATTAATTGATGAATTCATCTAACCTAAGATGAGGCACAAAGTTCATCTAATTACTTCCCCACTACATCAGCCCTCCATCTTATTATGGTTCCTCCTATAGGTATGATGGTCGCCACCAAAGTGAAACTACCCAAAGTAGTCTTGCATCCGCAAGTTATGGGTATGGGATATTCCTTGAGTATTTTGCATCTCAAGGTCCTTAACTATTTTCTTATTGACCTTCCCACTCTACTACACAACTTTCTCCTCGACCACAACAAAGTTCATCGATGAGACAACATGAACCTTGTGAATCGTTAAGTTCTACATTGAAACAAAGTGGTTCTACCGGGTCCACAAATTCAAGAGGCCATTAAGATGAGTCTACTCAGGGTAGATCTAGAACTAGAAGCAGGAGCAGCTCATCCGACAGTCACAGTCATATCCACGTCTTTGAATACTTCTATATTACAGTGATGAAAACTATCAATGATGCATAAATGAATATAATACTCGATATAGCTACATAGTGTGGGAGTCATACTGTGAATATGTTAGTGTTACAAATAGAGGAAGATAATCAGAGGAGAGGTATCGAGCCAAGTCGAAGGTCAACTTGGTATTGATTTGGTGGCATTGGTTGGTGCTTCCGTATTTGGTGCAGTCTACTGATACTCTAACACTACTGATCTTTTATTTCTTCATGTGAGTAACATTACTATGAACATTTTTCAATTATTATCATGTTATGTACACTTTCTTTTCAATATATGACTTTATCGATATGCGACTAGTGCATTTCTATTATGTTTTCATTCAAAATTTATGATTTTCGTTTTCTAAGCATTTCTTCATGAAGTACTAGTTATTAAAATGTTAATTTTCATCAAATTTGTAACATTTTGCCCCTTTTTGAGCGATTTGCCTAAAATTCACCGATATCAGCAATATATCCCCAATATATCCATTTTTCAACTTGTCAACATCTATATCGACATTTAAAACCTTAGGCATGATAAAGCCATTGCGAAGCGACCATCGAGAACAGCAAAGATGGTCGTGGACATGGAGGGTGTCCCTCTTTGGCTACGCATGAAGGTCGTCGAGGCGATAATGGCACCTTTTGCGAATCTCAAGAGGTGCAATGGTCTCAACCTTATGGAAGGTGACTTGTTAGTGGTGAGAGTGGTGGTGCAACTCGATCCGGGGGCTACCCTTCCCTCCATGGTGGTACTGCACCTCGAAGGAACGGCTTAGTTGGTGAAGATTTCGAAGGTCAAGCCGAGGGACAAGGGTCTGGAGAGGGGTTCGTGCATCGAGAGCTGAGGCAGCAGTTGACAACAACACTACCATAGGCATGGTGCAGGCGAGTCAAGTTTAGAAGGCGAAGGGTCAAGGTGCTGATTGCAAAGCTGGCGGGAGATCGACAGCGTCGATTTCACTCCCCAACGATCGCATTGCGGATGGCAAGCCTTCGATGGCATGAACTGTGGAAGTGAGGATTTGGTGGATTTGTAATTTAATGTGAAGCCAGCCTTTTATGGAAGTGGAGACGAACTCGAATGGGTGTCTCGAATCTGGATTAGCCCATGGATCCAAGATGGCGAGATGCTTTTCGGACCTAGGCGTGACTGTTTTGAGTAGAGGCTCGAGCCCATCTTGGGAGCAAGTGGTTTATCAGGAAGGTTCGGGCCCACGTTCGTATTTCGATGGCGAAGGGGATGGCGAGGGATCTCCTTAGCTTCGTCAAAGTGGTCTACGGAGCAGAAAGTTGGGGGCGATAGATATCGATTGAACCTTGCACCATCGTTTTAAATGCTATCGGCAAGGCCATTTTCGAGCAAGGGCCATGCCGACACGGATAAAGTGTCGCTTTGTAGGAATATCGTTAGCACGCCGTCAGCATTGTCAACATGCCTTCGGCATGGTCAGCATGCCGGCGAAATAGGTGCCCATGCCGAGGTTGCTGCTAATTTTTTTGACTACTTATGTTATTTTTGTCAGTATGCATCACAGCGTGCCCTCGACACGCTCATCGACATGCCCACGAAATGCACGCTTAGAATTTCATCGGCACGGCATCGAAATTGGCATTTCGAACCTTGCCTTGCACGATGGAGACCAATGCAAGGACGGGGGCTGAAGCTCTTCTACCAAGCTCGGTGGAGGTACCGTGGTCGTGTGTCGAAGCCTCCTTGGGTGGTGAGAATGGTAGAGAGGGAGATGGCTGTAGCGACGTGCTAAAGGATGCTAAGGAGGCGATGGCAACAAGGAGAGATGGGGGCGTGAAGGACCCAGTGGAGGGGGTTCTAAAGGGAGGTGGAGTTGGCCTTGGTGGGGGCTCCCCTTGGAGTAGGGCTGTCAAAAATATTCAAGTTCAATTGTTCACTCAAATTCAATTTGGTAAAAGTTCAATTTAGATTCGGTTCGCAAATAAATGAATTGAACCTAAGCAAGGTAGGTTCGCTTGGCTTCAATTTGTTAAAGGTTCAATAACTATTATACTAGTTGATTCAACCTGCATGATGTTACAGGATGTACCATAATTTTCTTATTTTTAAAATATACTATGATTAGTATTATAAATGATTACCTTTTGAATTTTCATATTTACATGAATATATTTACTTATATCTGAAAAAACATTTTTATACTCTGATGTTTAAAAAGAATTTAGAATGACTTAAAGTGCAATTTTTTTTTATCAATTTGTAAAGCCATCACTATTCTAGTTAAATTTATTTGAATATTCTGGTAGTTTATGTATTGGCTATCTTGATATAGTTTAAATTTGACTATAATAAAGTCATTTTGGATAATACTCCCTATGCTATAATACCTAAAAATTTAAGTTAAAAGAATATGGTATAAAGGAGGAGGGTAGAGGTGTATATAGATTGCTAGTGGAAATGGGAATATAAGCAATTGGTGGTGTATAGGTGTAAACGATAGGTAGGAGGGGAGAGATCATTTGTTACATCAAATAAATCATAAGAGAATAATAAAAATGACTAGACATATTCTCCAAGGACATTGCCTTGGATAAAAATGGCAAAAAAAAATATATTGAACATTTGGGGTTGAAGAACCTCTTTTTAAATATTTTCATTTTTAAATGTAAATATTATACCTATTTTTGTTGAGAAGATGCAATCAATTCTATCTAAAAGATTAAAAGTTATTTGTCATGTAAGTCAATTGTTTTCTTCCCAAATTAAGCTACATAGTAAGATATATTGTTGTGAAATTATAATCTAAAATATATATACTTGCTTTCACTTGTGGGAGAATGAACAATATAAGTTCAATTTTTTGTAATATGTGATAGATAAGTGAGTTCTTAGAGATATGAATCCTTGTGAATTATATAGCTTGATATTTTTAATTTAAAGGAAAGAAAACTCTACGATAGCCCAATAATGTAAGATTTTTACATATCATTTAGTCTTTAATAGGTGGAGGGAGGCCTATAGCAATAAAACAAATCCCACTTGAACGAAAATTAAAAAGAGATAGATTGTCTCAAACGAAAATGAAAGAGATAGTACAAATGGGAGAAAATATAGTTGGTAGAATGAGATTATGGAAATAGAATGGGAGAGTAGATCATGAGAATAATTACAAAAGTGATAACTACACAAAAGTTATCCTTTATGATTCCAAAATTATTTTTTAATCCAATGGATGGACCAATTCTTTAAAAAAAATGAAAGCAACCTTCTCATCCCAACCTTCAGGAAAAAAAAAACAAACGTGGTAGAGGGACGGAGAGAGAGGGGGGAGGGAGAGATGGTGGTGAGCAGCTGACATGGGTGAGAGCTATTGCCTTCTGCCAGGGAAGAAAAACCAAAAAAAGTGAAACATAGAGGGAGGGACGGTTGTGAGTTGACGTGGGTGAGGAGGGGAGCTGAGATCGAAATTTAGCAAGAGAGCGCGCAATGGATTCTGATCGGTTGACACGTGGGTGAAGGAGGTGCCCAACACCTTCCTTTAGTTTATAAGATGGATATGTGTGTGTGTGCATATGTATGTATAAAATACATAAATATAAAGTATTAGTATGTAAATTTTCCAAAAATAGTGAGAAGTCATTTTCCCTCTCCCTACCAAGTTTCAAATTTTCATTTCCCACCTATGACAAAGGGAAAAAAAATTCATTTAAATTATTCTAATCCCAACCCCACTCTTAACTCTCCCCCCCCCCCCCCCCCCCTCCCCTTCCCAGGTCGTTACTCTACCCAAATCCTAACATTCTCCCCCAATATGTATCGTTGCCCCACCACCTCACCTCCTCTGTACTTTGCCATCTCCTAGTGCACCGCCACCTCACCTCCTCTGTCTCCTGTCATCTTTCAGTGGCTCCCTCTCCCTTCTCCACATCCTTTTCCAATTATCGTCGCTACCTCCTTTGGTAACCCCCGTCCTCATCCCTTTCTATAACAATTCGAGAAAGGAAAGTAAGTAATTGTTATTCTTCTTCAATTAAGAGCTATGATCTCTCATTTCATGTAATTGTTAGTGGACTGTAATGCTTACAAATCAGTTAATAGCTATTATCTCAGAGTTCATTTCATGTGATTGTTAATGGAATTCTTAAATGAGCCTTAAACGAACCGAACATAAACAAGTTAGATTCACTCAGTTCCGATTCGCAAAATAAACGAACAAAACCTAAACAAAAGCTTAAGCTCGTTTAGATAAATGAATCAAACCTAAACAAGGTAGGTTCACTCAAATTCAGTTCGTTCACACCCCTACCTAGGAAAGGGCAGTGGGGTGGCCAAAGGGGGGGGTTGTGCCTACTACCGTGGCAAGTGGGGAGACGTTGCATTGGAGGCTAAGGAGGCTGACCTTGTTGCGAAGGCAGCAAGGTTCAGGCGCACATATAGGGGGGCTTCTTCTATTTCCCTTGTCTAAGGTTCTGACATGGAATGTCAAGGGCCTTAACGACCCCTCTAGGAAGGCGGCGTTAAGAGGTTACCTGCAGCTGTGGGGACCCGAGGTTGTGCTTCTCCAGGAAACCAAACTAGAATGTTGTGATCAGCAAGTTTTGAGGGAGATAGGAGGTGGAGTTTTGGGAGAGTTTGTGGCCCTAGATGTTGTTGGGTGCTCAAGTGGAGTGGTAGTGGGATGGAAGGATAATATATATTCTCTAGTTGACTCTTCAATAGGGTCCTTTGTGGTGTCTATTCGGCTGAGGAGATGTCACGACAATTTCTACTATGTGTTCTCGACACTATATGGTCCACATGACAATACATCTAGGCACAAGTTATGGGTAAAATTAGGGCAGGTGGCTATGAGATTCCAAGGTGGTCCTTGCTAATTGGCAGAGACTTCAACGTGACACTGGTAACGAATGACAAGCCGGGTGGAAGAGGAGGAAGGGACCATGGTTCTGAGGAGTTCTCAGAGTTCGTTGCTATGCACGATTTGTTAAACATGCATCCAAACTCATGTGCCTTCACTTGAAGGAGCTATGGGGAGCAGAGATCCAAGCTAGATAGATTCTTTTCCTTGATGGAGCTAGTGCGGGTGTTCCCCTTGGCAAAGGTCAAATATATGACGAAGTCGTTCTTAAATCATACGCCACTACTGTAGATGTCAAACGAAAGAAGGCAGTATGGCATTCAAATTTGATAGAGCTTAGCTATTAGAGGATGGGTTCAGGGGAAAGATAGAGGAGAAATGGAGGTCCATAAGGCCAGGTGGTTCAGCAACAGGAACTTCGAGAGCTCAAATCGTTTCTTAAGGAGTGCATGAGGCAAATTAAAAAGGAACAAAACAGGAAGAAGAGCAAGGCGTTGGGAAAGATTGCAAGGTGAACAAAGTAGATGCTATGGGTCTCCTATCTGAGGAAGACCAGGCAATCCAAGCGGTGCACCTGCAAGTTGTCCAAGAGGAGAATCGAAAGGCTAAAGTGGAATGGAGGGCGAGGTTTAGGTAGAAGTGGCTTAAAGAGGGAGATTCCAATACACATTTCTTCCACATGGTGGCCTCAAGGAGGTGACGAAGGAACTGGATTGATAGTTTATCGGTGAATGATATAAAGCTCATTAGTAGAGATGCGGTTAGCAAAGTTGCGGCTAATTTCTACAGAGATTTCACAAGAAAGAGGCCAAGTGGAAGGTGGAGATGGTTTGGGTCGAGCGTGCCAAGAATCAATGAGGATCAAGATAGGGGCCTAATAGGGCCTTTTACGGAGGACGAAGTAAGAGAGGTGAAATGAGGGTTGAATGCAGATGGTTGCCCTGCCCTGATGGCCTCCCAGCGTATTTTTATAAGGAGTTTTGGATGCTCCTTAAGGAGGATGTCTTGTAGGTGTTGGTGAAGTTCAGGGAGGGGAACCTTGGATTCAACAGGCTCAACAAGTTCTTTATGTTTTTACTACCGAAGGAGAAGGTGGAGGCCATTAGTGATTTTAAACCCATTGCCCTATCCAACGCCATCTATGTGATTGTGGCAAAGGTCTTGGCGAATAGATTGAGAGGGTGCTAGCAAGGGTGGTATCTCAAGTGTAGACGACCTTTATTCCAGGAAGGAATATTTTCAATGGTTATGTTGTGGCGTCACAAATCTTGGCACACTAGAGAAGGAAGAAGATGGCTTTCTTGTGGAAAGTAGATTTCAGGAAGGCATACAACTCGGTCCAGTGATCATTTCTTTAGGCATCCTTCATAAAAAGAGGCTTTCCGTCAGTCAGGATTGAATGGATGAAGAGATGCATCACAACAATATCTTTCGCAATTCTTATCAATGACAATCCAACAGGTGGCTAGATCCAACCAAGGAGAGGTGTCACTGTGTTAGGCAGGGATGCCCTTTGGCACCAATGCTTTTTGTCTTGGCAGTAGATGCTTTGGCAAGGTCATCGATTAGATCATGTGAGAGGAACCTCATTAGAGGTTTCCCTATAGATGATGGGGTTGTGATACCGATGCTTCAGTATATGGATAACATGTTTTTTTGTGAAGGATTTGAGACAAAGGAGAGGATGCGTATTTTGTTGGAGCTTTTCGAGGAGGCATCCAAGCTATAGATAAACTACTCGAAATCACATTTGTCCCTTTCCATATGATGTCGGCTGATGAGGCCACCAGATGTAACCGGGCACCGGACGCACGAGAGGGAGCCTTGCCCATTTCCTACCTAAGCCTTCCCCTAACAGATAGGAAGATTGCCGCATATGACTGGACCCCCCTAGTAAGCGGATGGAAGGAAGGTTGGCAAGGTAGGCATCCAAGATTCTTTCCAGATGAGGGAGATTGGTGATAATCGAGGCAATGCTGACATCCATGCCCTCATATTTTGCCTGTGTTGAAGATGTCTCATAAGGTAGACAAAAAGATTCTGGGCTTGATGAGAAATTTCTTTTAGACGAACTATAGACTTAGTAGGAAGGGCGCGAGGATGGTGGCCTAGGAGGAGGTGTGCAAACCTATGAAGGAAGGGGGCCTGGAGATTAGGGAGGTGGGAAGAGTATATGACAGTTTCTTGACAAAGTAGATTGGCAGGCTGCTTGGGAATGAAGATGGCCTTGTAGGGAAGATCTTTCAGGCATGTTATGGTGGCGTAGTATAATGGAACCTGCTATTGTCTCCTCCACAGGGTGCCTCCCTCTTCCTTAGAGGTCTTTCTGCAGTGGCACCTAGGGTGCGGGATTTTTTTACGCCTATGCTTGGTTCTGGTAGCTTGTTCAGTTTTGGCTGGATGATTTGATGGGGCATAGGAGATTGTGTGACCGGTACCCTAGGCTGTGTGCGCTCACTGAGGGAGGGCTTTGGTGGTTGATGTTTGGGAGAACTGTCGGTGCCCCACGTTTGTCGAAAACCTATCGAACAAGAGGACAGTGGAGTTTCAAACTCTTCAGTAGGAATTAAAGGGCTTTCAACCAAAGGAAGGTCGGGATGCCTACTTCTAGGAAGAGGGTTATTTCTCCATCCGTGATGCATGCAGAAGGTTTGGAAATGTCAGTGGGTTGCAGGATATTGAGTATATTAGAGACTGTAACCAGGTCTAGTCGGCAACTTGTCCACTGAAGGTGAAAATCTTTGCTTGGAAACTCAAGAGAGGCAGGCTCATGACGAGAGCATGGAGGGCAAGGTAGCTTCCAGAAGCAGAAACGGAGTGCCTTCTGTGTCTAGGGGTGGAGGATGTTGACCATTGGTTCTTTCAATGCCCCTTTGTGTCTCAAATTTGGAGCCGTTTTGATGCAAGATAGTGGACGCACACTATTTTTTATGAGTTTTGGAGATCGTTCAGGTGCAGGGTCAGTAATGGGGATCAAAATGTCTTCAGGATGAAGAAGGAGAGAGCAAGGCCTTAGGCAGTTTTGTGGGGCATCTCGTTGGAGAGAAATGTGGTTGTGTTTAACGAGCAGCGCCTTATGTGGAGAATTTTATTCATTCTATTTCTTCTTTGATTGGCTTCCGGAGCTCTAATTTGTAATATGGCCATGTATCTTCTTTAGTAATATAATTTTGGGGGTTATCAATTTAGATAACCACCCTTTCACTTTTCAAAACATCATCATGACCTTCTAATCAGATAAGCCACATTTCTTTTTAAACAGACCAATGCCCCCTCCTTAAACTCATGCAAAAGGAGTGAAAAGTCCAATTGCGTCCTGATCCAACATTCTAGTTTCCTGGCGACAATGAAGTTGACCCTACTCTCACTAGCAAGCTTTAACCCTTGTTTTGAGTAAGCATGGGCATTAATTAGGTACTTGACCGAAATGGGCTAGGTTTAGGTGTGAAATTTAACTCTCGAGCGAATAGAAAGTGGGCAAAGCTCACCCCGTTGATAAGTGGAGAGGAGCCTGTACAGAATTACTGTTTGATAACATGGGCTTTAACTATCATAAGCGGACCCACTGGGTCAAACGACCCGTCAGCCACTCGAGTTTAGTTTTAACTTCGCCGACGGTAAAGGAAAAAGAAAAGAAAAAAAGGTGGCGGGAACATATTACCTTGACAGCAGCGTACACCAGAAATATCAGCGTTGCCTGCAGTTCCTGCGCGCATCACGAAGGAATGAACCACACGGATCGCGTAAGCCCCAACGGAGGGAGGGAAGAACGGGAAGAAAAACAAAGTTACCCGACGGAGGAGTCGGTGGGATGATCGATCGGAGGGGAGGGCTTGGACGTAGGAGGCTCGGACGGGGAAGTAGGAGCAGAAGGCGAGGGAGTGGAAGAGGTAGAAGGGCTCCGTCGCAGCCACCTTCAGCACCCACGATAGGAGGGTGCTTGTGCTTGTGCTTTGGCTTTGGTTTTGGCTTTGGCTTTGGCTTTGCCCACGCCGCGCTTTGCTCGAGCCCGCACCCGCGGCCATTACGACACCCTGAAGGCTTGAGCTCGCCACCGCAACCTGCTGTGTAGCCTCTTGGGATTGGATTGGGGTGAGCTGAGCACTGAGAAGGCGGGGGAGCGCTTGGTGGTAGAATAGATGCATCATTATAGAGAGGATCCGATTGTAGAGGAGATGGATCGTGGAACGATTTGGGCCTACTGGACAGCCTGCTTGTGGGGCCAGAGAATTTATTACCTTCCTGAAAAAAAAAAATCGGGATCAAGAAATTCGAGTTAAAAGAGAAATGCAGACAGAATTAAGGATATAAATGGATTGAATTTATGCAAAGTCAAACTCAGTGGTCACTACTAAATTTACCTGTCGAATATCTATTTATGAATTAAATATCGATTGAAAAATTATCATTGAGGAAGTCAATGGATTAAATTTAACATGAATTTGAATATATTTATACTCATATCCTTTTACAAGTCTAGCATCTATACTTGTTTGATCAACCACTAAATATTTATATTTAAATGATGTTAGTATTATGGAAATGATTTCTAAATAAAAATATCCAAAATCAAATTTAACATTAAAAATTATTTATAAATCATAATTAACATATAAATTTGAAAAAATTAGTAGCATGAGATCATATTAGTGATATATTTATATTATATATGTATGTATTTCGTGTTAACGAGTCCAATAAATGGGTAAAGAATCAAATATACACTTATTTTCGATCAGATTTCAAATTAAAACTCATACCCATACTTATTTATAAATGGGTCGGATTTTACTCATTAGAGTCAAGTCAAGTTAGTCAAATTTAGGTTAGGTTAAAGAAAACTTGCATCCCTTGGAAAATAAGATGAAGATAGATACATTTTGAATTATTTGGTGAATAAGTTGGAGTAGAATAATGCCTCCACCAATAAAAATTACAAGAACTACCTAATTAATATATATATGAAGTATTGTGGTTACAACAATGTTCATAGCACTAGTTCCGGATGTTACTATTGATTTTTTTTTCCCTTTCCTTTTGAATTTTGCACTCCCCTTCCCCCCCCTCTCTCTCTTACCTTTATTTTTATAAAGTTTCCCTTTTCAAATTATTCCTTTGGACAATTCTCTTTCTCTTAACTTTATTTTTCTAGAATTCTCATTTTCAAATTATTCCTTTGGACAAATGACAATACATTTTATAAAGGGCGGTATATTTTAATTTCTAATCATTTTTAATTTTTCAATAATCGAAAATCAAAATACATCACACCGACTGAAAAATAAAATATACTAGGCAATCAATATATATATATGAAGCGTTGTGGCTACAACACTGTTAATAGCAATGTAACCACGATTATAGATGGTGCTGTTGATTTTTTTTTTCTCTTTTCTGTTGAATTTTGCTCCCCCCTCTTTCTCTCTCTTTTACATTTCTTTTTCTAAGGTTTCCCTCTCCAAATTATTTCTTTGGACAAGTGACAATGCACTCTGAAATGCACGATATATTTTGATTTCTAATTAATGTTTTTAGTTTTTCACCAGTCAAAAATCAAAATAAACCACATCAGTTGAAAATCAAAATGCATTGAGCAATCAATATATATATGAAGTGTTGTGACTATTGCACTGTTTACAACACTATAACCACAATTTTAGATGTTACTATTTTTTTTCTCTTTCCTTTTGAATTTTATTCTCCCCCCCCCTCTCTCTCTCTCATCTTTTATGTTTGCTTTTCTAGAGTTCCCCTTTCCAAGTTATTCCTTTGGACAAGTGACAATGCATTTTGTAACGTGCGGTATATTTTGATTTTCAATCATTGTTTTTAAATTTCCAACAATAGAAAACCAAAATACACCGCACTGACTGAAAATCAAAATACATCAGGCAATGCATTTTGCAACAAAACCAAAATACACCGATCAAAAATCAAAATACACCACGCATTGCAAAATGTATTACAATAAATACACCGATGTATTTTGATATTTAGCCGATGTATTTTGGGTTTTCCACCGGATGTATTTTGGGTTTTCTATCGGTGGAAAACCAAAATATATCGACTAAAAATCAACATACATCGTTGTATTGTTATAATACATTTCGCAATGCGTGATGTATTTTGATTTTCAATCGGTGTATTTTGATTTTCCAAATTAAGATTTGAAATTTTTTTTTGGACAAGGGGTAATGCATTTTGTAACACGCAGTGTATTTTAACTTTCAATCGGTGTTTGGAAAACACAAACACACCATTGTGTGTTTTTGTTTTCAATCGGTGTATTTGACTTTCAACCGTTGAAAAATTAAAACACATCTATTGAAACCATCATGCATTGTAAAATACATTTCTTTACTTTTTTGCTTTTTTTTATTGCAGTAGTTTTTTTGGGTGTTAAAGTTTTGATACAATTTTATTTTTTTTACTCCTGCTTTAAACCACGGGCTAAAAACTAATTATATACAACCACATGAATTACCTAATTAAATACACTTAGCAGATATTTCTACTTTATAGATTATGGTTTTTATTATTAGGAGACAACGATATGTTATTTAACTGTCATACTACACATTAATAATATCTATGAAATTGCATTGAGTAGCCACTATTTACTTTACTATTTAAATATTTGACACCCACTATCGCTAATTTTCGCCCCAATCCTCTCTCTTAAGTCTCAACCCATCACGTGGACTCGAACAGCCCCACTCTCCATCCCCCTCCCGACTTCTGCATTGTCCTCCTCGCCTCAGCGCTCGCTTCCTTCCACTCCTCCTCCTCCTCGACCTCCTCCCCCGCCTACATTGTTGGAGCCCCCATTCCCCTCTCATCACCCCTCACCTTTCCCCTCTCTTTAATCACCTCTTCCCTTTCCCCACCCCTTATCACCTCTTTCATCTCCATCGAACCCAACGCCCAAATCCACCTCCACCTCGATCAAATCCCTCTCAATGCCACCCTACCCACCATCGACTCCATGGCACCACCTGACCACCTTACCACTTGCACCACCTCATCTCCCATCAACCACCTCACCTCTGCTTGCGCCTCCTCACTACATTGCCACGACACCTCTCCGCCTATCGACTCCACCTCTACTATGCCAACCCTCCACACTTGAGTCGTACCCTGGTCCTCTCCGCCACCCCACCTCGCCTCCTTTCCTATCGATGTGTCAAGGCCCTTGGGAGGTGGGAGATGAAGTCCTCAACGAAGAAGATGGCATGGTCTGTGGATAAAAACACATATAGGAAACAAATAAATAAGCACATATGCATTTCCAAAGTTTTCCCATATATCAAAAATATTAAATCAAGCAAGTCAAACATAATTTGGCTAGATCTATAATAAAATAAAGAACAAATAACATGCAATAACACAAATAAACAAAACAAGAAGGGATTAGATTTTACTCCGATCAAAGCGTCCATTAAAGACTTCCCTTAGAGAAGGTATTGCCCCCTACAATACCCGTGCGTCGGGGTCTGATGAACTCCTCACAGGATACGACGATCCACCTCCAAGATTCGATGCACTCCGATCTTGGATGTCCTCAAAAACCACCTCAGCAAAACGAAGACAAGACAATTCATTTTCCAACTAAATTCGCGATTGATCTACCAACTAAATGGTTTGATCAACCAAAAACTTCTCATGGATCTCTCAATCTCCTTGTGTAAGATCAACAAAAGTGATTAGAAAATTTTCTACCAATCTCACATCGAATGAACGCACCAAGAAAGAAAGACAAGAACGAGAGAGTGAGAGAGAGTGGAGAGAGCCTTTCTGCTCTTGTTGTATGTCAAATGAGAGCCCCCTCGTGGCCCTTATATAGAGCCCATGACCAGACATTTAAGAAAATTTCCATTTTATGGAAACATGGCAATTGATCAATCAATTGAGTTCAATGATTGACCAAAACAATTGGTCGATCAAATTTCACTAATTGATCGACCAAACCAATTGATCGACCAAACTAAATTCATTAATCGACCAAAATAATTGGTCGACCAATTTTACATTTTAATAGATCAATCCAGGTCAAAATAGTGAGATTAAAAATCCCTAGCAAAAGGAGTCCAAGTTCCAAGTTTCAAATTGATTCTCACCCGAGCCCGAGCCAGGTTGGGGCGAGGCACGTGCACATCCGTGCATGGTCCCCAACCCCACCTCTCACTCTTTGCTACATAAGTCATAGGAGGCAGAAGCCTTTTACACCCACCAAAAGATTTGTCTACTTCCAGTATGAGACTAAAAGCCTCTCCCAAATCTCACTAATTTCAACATGAATTCCCACGTCACCATATAATAATTGCATCCCAATCGATGCAATTAGACCCTCAAATCCAACAATCCCCCACAAATTCATCGTTGAAATTCAATGATGAATTTCTCGGCTACCACACTCTGCTTTCAATAAAGGTACCTTTCGATTTGAACCCTTACCTGAGTCATTCACCTTCACCACTACAGGAATAAAGTGAAATTAGTCTTGAACTTTAGACCTTTGATGTGGGGTGTATAGTAGTGACAACATAATGTTCTTGGTGATAATCTTCAGTGTTGGTGCTCTTAAAGGTCATGCACCTTTTCCTGTTTCATGAATGTAATTGGGAAAGACCCTATTCCATTACCTATGACCCACAATAACACTCACATAGGTGACTTTCTCCAAGGATGCACTACTCACATCCTGCTATAAAAGCTTGACCCATTCAGACCCTTTGCTCTTCCTAATTTGCAGCTTACAGCACTCAGGCTTCCAGGGATTGGACTTAGATGTAAAAGTATCTAACAATGAGTGCCAACTAGTTCCTCATACAACTTGTTGTTACCACTTGAACCTACTTTGTGGGATCTCCACTCAGTTAGGTTGGGTTCCTGCTGCGGGTGAACTCCAAATGGGTCTCAGTCCCATCTCAAGCCTAGACTTAAGGACTAAAGATCTATAAAGTCCTTTAGTAAACAAATATGCTATGTTATCCTTGGATCCTATAAATTCCACAACAATCACTCCTTGAGACACAAAATCCCTTATAGACTTGAGTCTGATTTAGATATGTCTCCTTATTTTCTAATTAAACATCGAAGTCTTAATCTTTGCTATAGCAGTCATGCTATCACAATGGAAAGATATCGCAGGAATTGGCTTACCTACAATAGGGGATTCTATAAGAAGTCCTTTTAGCCATTCAGCCTCAATTCCAGTGGTGTCCAAAACACATAGCTCAGCCTCAAAGGTAGACCAGGCTAAAATGGTCTATTTTGCAGACTGTCAGGAGACTACGCTGCCTCCAAGGGTAAAGCCATACCCTGTAACACCATTACTCCCGGAATCCTTCATTTGACCAATACAACTTGCATCACTATATCCTCCCAAAACTGAAAGATATTTACCATAATGTAAATTAAAGGAAATAGTTTCTTTTAAGTACCTAAGTACTCGATCTAAGGCATCCCAATAAGTATGGTTAAGACAACTTGTGTATCTACTCAACCTAGACAAGGAAAAAAAAAATCAAGTTAGTACAGTTAGCCAAATACATCAAGCTTCCTATAATCTATGAATATCTTAGTTGTGAAATAGGTGTTCCACTTTTATTCTTATAGAGAGCTTTTGATGAATCAAAATGAGTGCTTACAACCTTGCAATCTTCATAGCCAAACTTCTCAAGAATCTTCTCAACATAATGAGATTGAGAAATAGCTATCCCCTTTGCTAACTGAATCAATTTGAGGCCTAGGATCACATTTGCAACACCCATATCCTTCATCTCAAACTTACTACTCAGGAACACTTAGTTTCATTCACAATTCTAATATCTAATTCAAACAATAATATATTTACATATAGGCATAGGACAATACACATATCACCCTTAATCATAGAGTAGACACACCTGTCAGATTTGTGATCTACAAAGCCAAAAAATTGTATAGTCTTATCAAACCTTTCATGCCATTGCTTGGATGTTTGTTTCAAATCATAAAGAGATTTAACAAGCTTGCAAATATTTTTCTTGTTCCCAAGAGCTACAAATCCCTCAGGCTGGTCCATATAGATCTCTTCCTCAAGATTGCCACGAAGAAAGGCGATCTTCACATTCATTTAGTGGATAGTGAGATCATAAATAAAAGCTAATGCAATAAGCATCCAGATAGTAGTTATCCTCATTACTGAAGAATAGGTATCAAAATAATAGATTCCTTCCGTTTACTTGAACCCTTGGCAACAAGTCTAGCTTTGTATTTTTCAATAGATCTGTCAGGCCTGAGTTTTCTCTTAAACACCCACTTGCACCCAATAGTAGAACACACTGGAGGTAAATCAACCAACTCCCAAGTGCCATTAGAGATGGTTGAGTCCATCTCATTCTTAATGGCATTTTTTCAGTGCTTATCTTCAGAAGAAGCCATAACATCACAATAAGTGGGGGGATCGCCCTCGATTTGGTAAGTAATAAAATCACTTCCCAAATCCTTAGCAATTCTTGGTCTTTTATTTCTCCTAGGTTCAGACTCTTCTACTTGATTGGGTTCAAAACGGGAAGAGCTAGCCCACACATTAGACATCCTTTCCACTTGATCAGGAATAGAACCAGATGTGGTGGCTAGATCATCTGAAGTCACATTTTAAGGTAATCCAGTCTTCAAAGGGAAGATATCCTCAAAAAATGTAGCATCGCGAAGCTCAACAATAATGTTGACATCTATGCCTGAAATCTCAGATTTTATAACAAAAAATCTATAGGCATAGCTATTATCAACATAACCCAGAAAGACCGCATCAACTGTCTTAGGTCCAAGCTTCTTCCTCTTGTATTATGGGACAACCACTTTTGCAAGGCAACCCCACACTTTAAGGTATTTCAAACTTAGTTTCCTGTTTCTCCAAATCTCAAATGGACTACTTTCTTTATGCTTGAGGGGAACTCTATTCAGAATATGACATGACATTTTCAAAGCTTCCCCCCACATGTAAATAAGTAATCTTGAACTTTGGAAGAGAGCGTTGACCATGTCAGTTAGGGTCCTATTCTTCAACTCTGCTATCCCATTAGATTGAGGGAAATATGGGGCCATCACTTCATGAACTATACCAAATGGTTGGCATTGTTCATTAAATAAATTTGACATATATTCCCCTCCTCTATCTGACCTCAGTCTCTTAAGACTTTTCTCAGTTTGTGTTTCTGCTTGTTTCTTAAAGATGAGGAATTTACTTAATGCCTCATCTTTTGACTTAAGCAAATACACATAGCAGTATCTGCTACTGTCATCTATAAAGGTGATAAAATACTTTTTATTGTCCTTAGTCAACACACTGTTAAACTCGCAGATATCCGTGTGCACGAAATCTAGAACCTCGGTATCTCTAGTAATAGAGTAAAAAGGCTTCCTTGTTTATTTAGTGATGAGAACATCATCATGAGCCATAACTAGCTCATTTTGACCCAATTAAGTCAATAAATGCTTCTACATAACTTCCAGAGGGTCATATTTCACTACATAATCATTCTAAGGGAAAAATAAGAAACTATAGTTAAAACTGTAATTTTACCAGCATATCATGAATGCAATGCAACCACGGGTTTTTTTATGGGTTCATTAAGGGTCAAAAGGTCCTAAAAAGGTAACAAGTGGGTTAGATCAGTCAGAAAAGGGTTTGCACATATTTTGATAATTAAATGACTTTTGAAACCCTAAAAACTGACCCACTTAATTAACCAAGGTTCTGGTCAGGATAAAATTCACCTAAACCCTCTAAAATTCATAGAAAAATATTCTCTAGGGTTCGGTACCTTCAATTTAACCATCAGAACCCATCTTGACCCAAAACAAAGTCTCAGACAGATATTTGCCTTAATTTAGGTTTTTACATAAATTATCCAGCCAAACATGGTCAAAACCAAAATCCAACCTCACCACTGAATTCCTTAGGGCCAAATTAGGTTTGTACCAAAATTTGGACCTAAGATGAGCTTGTTTAGACCTAGTTTGCAAATTGGTCTTGCCTGATTGCATTTATGCCTTTAACTTTCAAAATCCTTTCAAATAGCCCCTTAATTTCTTTATCATCTTCACAATTAGGTCCCTCCGCCATTATCGCGGTGCAAACCTACTCCGACGATCTTTGACTGGATAGTTCTCCCTGATTGCTTAGCGAATCCCTTCCAAAATTGGAAGGGAGATTCATTGAGAAATTATCTTCAATCTGAACCTGTCCATGTGCTCCGAATCTTTCTCAATCTCTCATGCGAATGCATGAGAGATTCGGATATCTTTCAAAATCCTACCCCAGCGAGACTTTCCAAGCTTGGAAAGCTTGTTTCCCAAGCCCAGGCAGTCTCTAAAGGCCTATATAAGAGAGCCCAGATCCCCCTGAACTTCCTACGCTCGAAATCGGCCGAGATTCCCCATAATTCCTCTCTCTCTTTCACGGCGAAAGGTTCCTCGATGTCCGGTGACCTTTTCTGCTTCTCCTCGTCGTCCGTCCACCATACCAGCGGCGAATTTATCCTCCCTGTTCCTCTCCGAGTCTTGCCGTACCAGTAGATGCCTGTTTCTTGTTCGTCCTTGCCGTTTCTCCCTCATCGGAACCACTTTCGTCTCCGGCGTCAGCAATACCGCATCCGACGCTGTCTCTGCCCCGCTTCGTCCACCAACCTCCTAGCTAAGTCTCCTATCCCCTCTATTTTATTTCCAGACCTACCACATCTTGTTTCAACCACCGACAACCCTCTGCGACTTCATCCCTTCCATCTCCAGCCATCCCCTCCGGCAAGACCATCTCACCTCCACAGACCACCAAATCCCTCGTCAACCACCCTACAACCATCCCTACACCTCTCCGCTCATTTCCCCTCTTTATTCATCATTTCACTCACTCACATGCACCCCCGAACACACCCACTCTCACGCACACAGTCGACCTCACCACGCACTCACGAACCACAAGACACCACACAAACACCCTTATAGCACTCGCCGTTGTCCGGCGACCCTCCCTAAGCATTCTGATGTGGCCGAAAGGCCGTTTTGTTGATTTCAGGAACTCGCCTTGTTCGCCATTGACGAGCAAGCTGCGAGCTTGCTTGAAGTTCACTCCAGGTCCTACTACGCCCAGGTCAAAGCTCCAGGTTGTACGGAAGTCTTTTGTGCACATGCCCAGGTAGCCAATTGGATGGATTAACCTCATCAGTTGAGGCAATTAAAGGGAGACGTGCTGCTGCAGACGCGCGAAGGAGAGGGATGCGCAGATAGTCCCACATCGGAAGCTACGGGAGCAACTACAGCGTATATCATGCAAAAGTGAAAGGGTCTATTCGCCTTAGTTCACGGGGTGAGGTCCCTCTCACCCACTCACCCGGCCTCATCTGTGACACGTACACACAGACTTAGTTCGACGATAACCCGCCTAGACCTGCACTCCTCGCTCACCATCGCACATTAGTGAGCCTGGACCCAGGTACGCGCCTGAATCTGATAACCTGATTACCTGTGGCTCTGGGAAAGCGGATCCTAAAGAGAGAAAGAGAGAAGGAGAGCCGTGCGGGTAGAGTGAGGGTTTTGCCCTGAGAAGCTTGGCCCTAACACTTAGCCAAATTCTGAAGAAGAAAAGAAGGGTCGAAGAAGAGGAGGAGTTACAAAGCAAGGATCAGAAGAAGAGGTGAAGGCTTGTAGAAAAAGAAGAAGAAGAAGCCGCAGCTGAGAAAGAGAAGAAGCTGAAGAGAAAGACAAAGCCATAGAAGGAAGGAGAGAAAAGAAGAAGAAGAAAATCACTTTAAGTCGTCTGATTTACAAATCAGACGACAGATTTGAGCTTTCATTTCATACATATACATTGAGTTTCTTAGTTAATATTGTAGAAGTATATGGTGATTTAAATCACCATTTTACTCCCATCTTTTTGCATATTGATACCTGATATTATTGTAAATTCTTTTAGTTTAAATTATGATCTTAATTTCTGAATTCCATATTACTCACTGTGTTCGACCTCGGAATCTTTTCGAGTAAAAAAAAATCTATTTGTTTTCAAAGCGATTTCGACTATATTACAACGCTTTATTTAAAAACTCGATATCGCCGCGTTAACATTTAGCCTGCACACATATCTCGCATTTCTTTAATTTATTTATAGTGTGTTCAGGAATCATATTTAATTTCATCATTTTTTTTAAAGAATTGAAATTTACATGACCCAATCACCATGCCATATATCACAAGATTCAATATTACTGCAAACAAATTGAATCGAATGAAAACTAACATTATTTAGAACATTTCTAAATGATACAACCACATCATATCTCACTCTAAATAATAGATCAAAATCTGCCAAATACCCCTTTCCATAAAATATCCCATGTCTCAACATAACAACTTTATTACATTTAAAGTTTAACTCAAAACCCTCTCTAACTAATAAGGAACTAGAAAGAACATTCTTTTTCATAACAAGAACGTGCATTACCTTGCGCAGTGTCAAGACTCGCCCCTAAGAAAACCTCAAGTCCACGCGTTCGAATCCCAGCACCTTGGCTACAGAGTCGTTCCCCATCTTCACAGTCCCACCACTGCAGGTCTAATAGAAAGAAAAGAATGATTTATCAGTACAAATATGTACATTAGCTCCAGTATCCACGAGTCATTCAGTAGGATCGTGAATAATATAGAGTTCGGATTTTATTGAGACATACCCATCGCTAGCCTCGACTTCCTCGGTGATCACATTCAGCTGAAGATTCCCATCTGTGGTCTTTTGCTGAGCTTTATTAGAAGGACAATCCTTCTTCCAATACCCAACCTACAAATAGTGTCAGCATGGTTTGTTCTTGGATTTCTTCTAGATCTTGGATTTGGCCTTCGTTTTATTTTTATTGTTCTTATTTTTATTCTCCTTGCTCTTATATGTCATGACACTCACCTTAGACTCCACAGGCATTACAAGTTTCTGTTTCTTATGCTCTTCCTCAATAGCAATGGCTATCATCAAATCATCCAAAGAAATCTTTCCCTTCCTTTGCTTGAGAGTCATCTCAAAGTCCTCCTAAGATTTAGGGAATTTCTCAATGATAGACATAACTTGAAACTTTTTAGGAAGCTTCATTTCAGCCTCTGCTAAATCATGAAGCAATAACAGAAATTCGTGTGCCTGCTCCTATACTGATTTACCCTCAACCATTTGGAATTTAAGGAATTTTGCGACAAAGTATTTTTCAATACCAAGGTCCTCTGTATTATACTTCTTGTCCAACTCCTCCCATAGCCCCTTCGCAATGGTCGTGTACACATCAAACAGCACATTGGACAATGCCAATAAGATGCAACCATGGCAAATACGGTTACACTCATTCCACACATTCACCGCCTTTTGGCCTTCAGGAGTGGATTTTTTCTTATCCAAAATCGAGCAATCGATTTCCAACATCGAGATCAAACCAATGATGGTCAACCAAATTTTCATGCGTTGTTGCCAACGCTTGAAATTTTGCCCACCAAATTTCTCGAGCATACCAGATAAGTCTATACATGATTTGAAAGTCCTTTCCAACATCCCAAATATTTTAGATCTAACCGATACCTTTTCTAAGATTGTGGGTAAAAATGCATATAGGCAATAAATAAATAAAAATATATGCATTTCCAAAGTTTTTGCATAGATAAAAAATATTAAATCAAGCAAGTCAAACAAGATTTGGTAAGATCCAAAATAAAATAAAGAACAAATAACATGCAATAGTGCAAATAAATAAAATGAGACTGGATTAGATTTTACTCCGATCAAAGCATCCATTAAAGACATCCCCTAGAGAAGGTATCGCCCCCCACAATATCGGTGCATCGGGGTCTAACAAACTCCTTCTAGGATACGATGATCCACCTCCAAGATTCGGCGCACTCCGACCTTGGAAGTCCTCGAAAGTTACCTCAAAAGAACGAAGCTGAGACAATTTGGTTTTCAATCAAATTCCCGATTGATCTACCAAGTGAATGGTTTGATCAACCAAAAACTTCTCGTGGATCTCTTAATCTCCTTGTGCAAGATCGACAAAAGTGATTGAAGATTTTTCTACCAATTTCACGTCGAGCAAACGCACCAAGAGAGACAAGAATGAGAGAGGGAGAGAGGGAGAGAGTGGAGAGAGCTTTTATGTTCCTGTTGTGTGTCAAATGAGAGCCCCCTCATGGCTCTTATATAGAGTCCATGACTAGACGTTTAAGGAAATTCCCATTTTATGGAAACATGGCAATTGATCGACCAATTAAGTTCATTGATCAACCAAGATAATTTGTTGATCAAACTTCACTAATCGGTTGACCAAACCAATTGATCGACCAAAATAATTGGTTGACCAATTTTACATTTTGATCGACCAATCCAGGTCAAAATTGGGAGAGTAAAAATCCGTAGCAAAAGGAGTCCAAGGTCTAAATTGATTCTCACCCAAACCTGAGCTGAGGCAAGGCGGGGCGCGCGCACGTGCGTGCATGCATGGTCCCCAACCTCACTTCTCACTCTTTGCTACATAAGCCATAGGAGACAGAAGCCTTTTACACCCACTAAGAGGTTTGTCCACTTTCAGTATGGGACTAAGAACTTCTCCCAAATCTCATTGATTTCAACATGAATTCACACGTCATCATATAACAATTACATCCCAATCAATGTAATTAGACTCTCAAATCCAACATGATCTTCCCCGTCCACCGCCTGCCTTCCAATGACATGCCCCCTCCCCCGAGGGCTACAGCTTCATCTCCTCCAAGGTGCCTCCAATTTGTTAGTGATTGAGGGCATTGAGATCGTTGTTGGAGGGGATTTTTAATATTTAGTAATGATCTCTGCTATGATTGATGGGAGTTTGGCAGATTGGATTTAACGGATATGGTTTACTATATGGAGTTATTTCTGGGAAAGATACTTTCTGATGGAGGGTGGGAATGGATAGATTTTGGATGGAGAAGATTGACTTTACACTCAACTTTTGATGTTGAATCTTGCAACATGGCAATTGGCAAATCGGAGAATTCTCAACATCATTGATATTTTGTTGCTGATAATGTTTGAGAACTATCGTGTTATCCTATATATTATTACTACAGATATGTTTGCATTTTGTTGTCAATTAGCTAGTTATGATGAGCCAAAAACTTTCCCCTACAGCAAAGCATGGGTGTTATTTCACTACTAGTATACTAAGCAAGTGAGTGATGAACATGCACCTTCAGGCTTTGTTGGAGAGACAAGGATCGGAGTTGAAGGAGGTGAGGATGGTTATTCCCTCTCTCTAGAAGCAAGTCAGTTCCCTCAATGGTTAGTTGTAGTGTCTTGCAAAGGATCATGCTGAGGTATGAGATACTAAGAAATGATTTAGTTGTTCCTTTTGCTAGTTTTAGCTTTCAATAGTCTATGGGAAGCGGATGGGACTTAAGTCAAACCTATTGTTTAGCCCACCACTAAGTCAAACTTAGGTTAACCAATATTAAATTCCTTATTGCATCCAACTCATTAGTTATTTCACATCCAACCAAACACCTTTATTCTCTTTGTTCATGCATCAACTTTATCGAGACCATGACTTATTCCATGACCAATAAGGATTTTGGATGTTCATTTTCAGACATTGCTTGTGCTTGTGCTCTTTTATTTGAATATTAACTTTGAACCGTTGGTTTAGAGAACATTTGAAATTTACTTCCATTGAAGATTTTATAGACATTGTTGTTTTGTTGTTTGCTTAACAACATCAGGACTCATTCTCAAAGTGATTTCCAATAGCCAGCCCTTGGTGGATGCCTTAAGGGCATGAAGTTGCAAATGCAACCATTAGGTAATAAGAACATTGGCTATTTTAAGATGTCACATAATCTAATGACATTTTTACTACATCAGAAAAATACAAAATTAGGATTAGTGAATCAGCATTTAGGTTAATTTATAGGAATTATGGGATATTATAAATCTTGAATGTAATGCTTATGTATTTGGTGACAAAATTGAAGAGACAAGTGAAACAAGACATTATGTTTTATGATCAACAAAGTGAAAAAATTCTCTCAAGGAAAATGGAAAAAAAACCTATTGACATCTTGAGGAGATTGAGGGTAAATTGTAAAATAATTAAGTCAAAATATGATAATTTTTTCTATTAAACAAGTACACGAATCCTTAAGTGTGGGCCTATATATCTCGACTTATATTTTGTATCATACCCTCATTTTTTATCATTAGTAAAGAGAATCCCTACCCTCTATTGAGGGAGGTCTAGGGAATTTCCTCCTATGGTTTTCTCTCTCCCACCGAGGGTTTTCATATAAACCTTGTGTCCCATGTGATTATTCTTATGCTTCATCAATCTATACATGATATTAGAGCCTTGATCTTGTGGGCTTTGTATTTTTGAGAGATTCTTTCATGTTTGTGGCTAAATTGAGGTAGTTGTAATGATATATCTTCAATGCTTTCTTTTTTCCTGATAGGTAAATCTTAGATCATGTGTGTCTTTATTTTCGTAGTATATTGGTTAATTTGCTCTTGGTTAACTTTATCGAAAATCTGGGTAATACGTGGCTGACTAAAATGTTGGCCTTAAGTTACAGGCATTAATGTGAATGTTCAATACGAGTTAAAATTCTAAAGAACATGTTCTAATACTTCATGTTGTATGTTATTTGCAAATTGTGTAAGATCAAATGATATTTGCATGGTTCGAATTTAGTTTGTATCAAAGTTTCCCTCCACCGCAAGGGTGCCTTACTCTTATGTACTAGCCGTGCATGCCATCCAACTATTTCCTCCTCCTTTCTATATCTATCTATCTATATCTTCTATGATCTTCTATATCTATATAGATAGTGATGCCCTGTCCACGATGTTCACTTCTTTTTTAACTTTGGTCAAGCAGCAGTGGATGTGAAATCGGCCAGAAATCTTCATCATCTCTCTCTCTCTCTCTTGCAAGCTTCCAATTTTTGTTAAATCCAAGCATATTTATCAGCATGCAAATTAAAATGAATGGAAGAACCATAAGACACTACGATTATGTTTATAAACAAATAAAATGAGACTTTTATGTTTTTTTTTTTGAAAAAGAGAAAGGATTACCACCATGAACGGTGGTCATTCAACTTTATTAATTCACTTCAAGAATAAATTACAGAGAGGATCATAGCTTAATAATGACCCAATCTCATTCCAAATGTTTTCAATCCACACCCTTTGCCCCTTGAACATGGCCTCATTCCTGGCTCTCTAGATGCACCATAGGGCAACTGCTATATGTGCCCTTGGCTTAGATGAGCACGTAAAGTCCGACCACAATCCCTCCCAAGATGGAATGCCGGATGAGTAGAACCTGGACCAAACCTCGTTGGTGACGAGGCATGAGCTCAACAAGTGCATCGTGTCATCCTCCTCGAACCCACATAATGGACATGCCATCACTGGAGCAGACAAGATGCGTCGACAGAACACCCTCGTAATGAGCCCTCCTCTCCTTGCCAGCCACAGAAATACTTGTACCTTTAGGGGAATTTTGATCTTCCAGATGGCCACATACACAGGCTGATGATCAGACTCATTCACCACCATCATCTTCCCATATGTTTTTTCAGGGGAGTAAATGCCCTGTCTCCACACGAAGCCATCCACCCCATCCATGGGTCTAAACGCCGCAATGACCTTGATCAACCTCTCACTTTCATCCATAGATCGACTATAGTGCATTCCACCAGGAACCTGAATATTCCACCTCTCTTCATCCGCCAGCCAACAATCCGCCACCTTTGCCTCTTTATCAGAGTCATTATTATACGCCCTAGGGAAGTTCACCTCCAGTGGCCCCTCGCCACACCAATCATCTTTCCAGAATCTGAAATGTTTCCCATCTCCCAATGATGGAGAAAAGGAACTCCACGATGCCTCAGCTGCTTTGGTCACGAACTCCGAAAAGGGGGACGGCTTAGAGGGAAGAAGGCACACCTCAACAGAGTTTGAGACCCCATAGGAATCAAGCACAATGTCTTGCCACATGCCCTTCCCTCCTTTGAGAATGATCACACCCTACTTCAAGAGAAGAGAGTCACCAAACTCCCGCAGCGACTAAACACCCAACCCTCCCAACTTCTTCGACAAGCAAGTCTTTTTCCACTGGGCAGGTTGGATGAAGCGACCCTCAGACGATGCCTCCTTCCAGAAAAATTGCTTACGGATCATGTCCAATCTCTTTAACATCGATCCAGGTGGCCTGAACATGGAAAAATAGAAGACTGGCATAGCTATAATAACAAAGTTAAAAAGGATAAGTATACCTCTTTTAGAAAGGAACCTGCTGCACCATCCCACCAACCTCAAAGAGATCTTCTCAAACAAGTCGACCCAATCCCTGCTTCGCACCTTCTTAGCTTGTAATGGAAGACCCAAGTAACGTATGAGAAGTGAAGCCACTGGAGTTTAAAGAATATCAGAGATTTGCTCACTAATGCTAGCCATGCTCTCGAAGCAAATCAAGCTAGATTTATGTCCATTAATCTTACATAAATAAAATAATTATCATAATAAATAAATACCATCAAAAATAAATAATAGAATAAGACTTTTATGTTAATAAATAAATAAAATAAGACTTTACATAAATACCATCAAAGACTTTTGATATTACATAATTATCATAATGAACTTCATATTTACATGTAACTACAGATATGCCATCGTGAAAAAGATTGAAATCATCCAATCTATCGATCTATCTATAATATATACAAACACTCTTTTTCTAGAGTAACATATATGATGAGTAATGTATTTATGTTAAATTTACATATAATGATAGATAAAAAGGAAAAAAAATCTCCTTTCCAAATTTTGATTTAAGATTTTTTTATTTTAGTTCTATGTCGTCATTTAAGCAATAAAATTTTGATACAAATTTAACTTTACACTCTCACAGCAAAGGCATGTTAAAAACTAATTTATGTTAACCATACAAAAGGGAGTTTACATTTAAGTGAGTGAGTTTAATTATAAAGCATGTTATCTGTGGGCTGGTGCAATAGAATCTCCTCTGTGTCGATGAGAATCAGACGTCGATAGCATGACATTTTGTCTTTTTTTTTTTTTCTGCTTCACGAAAAGGTTAGCATACCTAGTGATCAGTAAGAGAAATGTCCTTTAAAACTCTCACTCCAAATCCCTTCCAAACTCCCTTCCCTCTGCAAAATTTATGGTATTGTACGAAGGAGTGGGACTGAGGTAGGGTGTGTGTCGGGTAATGGGCTTCGAATTAGGGATCAGATTTAATTAAATTTATAATTTAATTTACACGTGTAGAATTAAGATTTTTGCAATCTAATCTAATCAATTTTATGATCGAATCAAATCCAATCTAATTTATAAAATTTTAAATTAGATCAAGCTGAAACGAGTTTTTTTGGTACCGTACATGACTTTGTAGGTTATACATAATTTTTTATTAGTCGATGTAAAGTTTTAAATTTAAAATTTATTTTTTACTATTAGATCATTAACACAATGATATTAACACATAAAAAAAACTAAGAGATTTATGCTAAAGATATACAAATTTATTTACTTCATTTATCTTGTATCATCATAGGTAATAAAAAAATAATAAACATACCTATAAATGACTTTTGTATTACTTGCCCTTTAATATTAAAGATTTATTTCTTCTTCTTATTATATATAATATGTGGGTGCATACAAATATTATTCTTTTACTGATTTGATATAAATTTAACGGATTAGGGATTGGATCATATTCGTAAATATCTTAATTCAAATTCAATCTAATTAAGATTGATCGAAAATTTTTTAATCCAATTTAATTTATAGTAGTAAAAAATTCAATCCAATCTAGTCCAATGGACTTAGGAAAAATTGGATCGTAGATCAATGCAATCCATGTGTGTGAATGGTAGAGATTTGCATTGAATTTAGGTGTTTGATGGAAGAAGTGGTAAAACTAGTATTCATGTAATAAAACCTTTGTATGTGTTAGTTTGTATCCATGTACAAGATCATTTTAGTTAATTTTGATAATATAGTTGGATGGAAAGTAATTCCCTCATCCGAAGGAATCGCCACACTATTCAAGTTGAAATTGAATGCCAAAATGCAACCCAAACACTAAGAAACAAATTAACTTTGGAATTGTGATTCCATGCTAATTCCTTCCAACGACATCCTTTAAGTCTAATTCAATTCAATGTCAAGAATGGTTTGGATGGTAACAACAAAGGGTGTTTGCACCAACAATTCTAATTATCACCTATCATCTAGCACAAATACTACAAATACATGGATGCGTTCTTGTGCTCATATATATGCTTGCATGTGTGAGTATATATGTGTATGTACATACATATTTGTATATGTATATGTATACACATAGTTGCATGGCATTTATGGATTCTCTTGAAGTCACATACAACTTTTCTGTAGCTATTTGCGAAAGTATCAAAGACTATACAACAACTACCATTGGCATAAATCTTGGGGATAAGATAAAAGAAAAACTAGCCATCAATGGTACAAAGAACAAAGAAAGTTCATTGTTTTCCTTTCTTCTCTTTAATTGGTGAGAATATGGTAGAGAATAATTTGATGATTTTTGGATTTTTCGAATGAAGAGATAATTTTTTGGGCTTTATTAAAGGGTTGTGCGACAAGGTGGGGGTGCAAGAGAAGGGATTCGATTCCAAGAGGAGTAGAGAAATCAACAAACTCATCGGACTCATGTGCAAAACTGGCCCCCATTGGAGTACACTCAAGAATTTTCAAACAAGTCATCCTTTTGATCTTAATAGAGCTTTGAAGTTAAGTGGAAGATACAAGTGAAGCTTTAAATATAGACCTACAAGACAATTTTCCTAACTTCCAATTTTGAAGACCACAAAATAAGATGCGTCTCCTTCAAATTAATAGTACACATAACACCTATTCCATCTACCAATACTAGCAAGAATGAGCATGTACACAATTGGATCCAACACACCTCCTCTTTCCTATTTGAAAGCCCTTGTGAGGGAATGGTTTACTCATTGTATCAAAAGTGCACTTTTGGATAATTGATGATTATATCTAAATATTATCAAATTCACATATTTCAGTTTAAATATTTATCAGATTCAGGTATGGGTTTGAATATTGAATTAAAAATTTTGTTCAATATGAATTTGTATCCAATGTTGCAAAATTCGAATCAGTTTCAACTATCTAGTAGAATAAATCTATATATTGAGAGAGTCAAATGCCTTTTGTATATACTAATTTTTAAGTTCTAATGGGATTCAAAGTGCTTGTAGTTGCTAACAATGATTTGCAAGTAATTTAACTTAATTTATTAGATGTTTAAGCTTTGAGAGATATATTTGATCAAAGCCCAAAGTAATCTTGACATATTCCTATTTAATTAGTTAATTCACGCATAGCTATTATTGGTTTGAGGTTAATTTAGGTCTATCTGCATTAGATTAGGTTAATTTAGTCATTATGTATCATTTTGTAAATATTGTATTTTTAAGGATTTAACTACACTATTTCTGTTACCTATATTTAGTACCTTGATGTGTTTATTTATATACCAGGTTTGGATTTAATTGGAGCTCTACTTCAAGGCTAAATTCATTTGAGCTCACTTGTTCCAATTGATCTCTTAGCCTAGTCTACTTGTGCATCCAATTTTCTACATCCAAAACCCTAGCTAACCTAACCTATTTGAGACCTATGTTGGTTGGCCAAATATCTGAATTAAATCACACCGTAGATCTCAAATCCAATGGTCCAAACTACTTCTATATCTATTGCAACAACCCGCCTTTTGGTCGTCCATATTGTCTCCTAAAACACCACATATAGCCGATCATTATACACCCTCTAGATCCATCATTGACTTTAGATCCTAGGGCCCTAAATTACCCTACCTAACCCTAGCCTAACCTAGCCTTATCACCATCCCTTGGCCAACCCCTATCTCCAACAAAACCTAGTTGGCCAACCATATATCTCTTCCTATCCAACCACCATTGCCGGCCAACACGTGTGCCTAATCTCCACCATCAAAAGCTGATTTAATGGCCTAGATTTAACCACCAAAAACCTAGCCTATTCCCCAACTAAACAACCCTATAACTAGCCACCTATTTTGCATTAATCATCACCCTTCATCCAACATCCAATGGCCCTCCATCATCCTCCATGTAGCCACCCATGTGCCCAACAAGACCAACCTAGTTGGCCGGCCATGTCACTTTTAATCATGGCCCTCCATGCCCCCTTTGATCACATCATGGCCCTTCATTAGATCCAACAAAACCTAACTTCATTTATCCACATGTGCTTTAATCCTAGCCCTTAATTTTCACCATCAAATCTAAGCCATCCATCACCTTGATCAAATTATCTAAATAAAGACTGTGGTCGACCTCCCCTTGCACCTTACACATCTTCCTCTCTCAACTCTCTACAATTCTGGACATCCACCTCTACTGTTGCATTATTAGCTCCCATTGCATCTCTACATCCTCCGATCCACCAGGGCAAGAAGATCAGAAGGAGTTCTCCACCACCTTCTCGATGCTTCTACACTCACCTATTTCTCATATTCTTTATTTGCTTTTCTAGTTGTAGTTGCAATTTGATTCATAGTTCCAATTCTAGTTCTAGTTTTAGTCACTTTCAATTATTTGTTCTAGTTGCTTCTAAGCATTCTTCTAATTGTAACTTGAACTTCTATTAGAAATAAATTTTCAATTTTCTAGTTCATGTTCATTATCTCTCTATTCTTCTAGTTTAGTTGCTTAGGCTTCGATTCCCATTCATTTTTGTGTTTCGCATTCCATAGTTAGTTTCGCAACCACTTGTATTATATTTGTTTTCATATTGAAAAACACAAAAAAAAAACAAAAATAGCCAAAAATACCAACAAAGAAAAATCTCTCGAGTGCTTTGAACTCAATAGCTAACTCCGATTAGCTCATTGTGAACGACCTAGACTCTTGATTCTATTTCAAAAATCCATTGAGTTCGTTCTTTATAAATTTAAAACCTTCTCAATTTCTCATTCTACAACGATAGGTTTATCTACATAGGATTCTTGTGAACAAAGCTCTATCATGTTCAAGGTAGAGAATTATTCCGACCAAATAAATTCAATCACAGAAAGACACAAGAATTTGGTAATTCAGTTCCACCACCAAGGGTGTACGTTTGGGAAGGGGATTTAACTCTAAAGGCTTTTACTAAGTGGAGAGTATGAAAGAGAGTGGAGTAAAAAGTATATCTAGTACTTGATTCTTTTTTCTATATCCCTCTACCTCTTGTTGATCCCCCTTTTATATTTGGTTCTCCCCCATCCATTTCACCCAACGTACATAAATTGGGATCTCGTAATTTTAGGTCATGATATTTAGTAATGGTCCTTCTTTTGCACATTACTCCATGTGCAGGTTGCATGTTCTTTCACTAACTTTGTAACATTCTAAGCAAATTGTAGCATAAATGTTGGACCACTTCTCCACATCCCTTCGTCACATAGTCATCCGTCTTCTTGATCACCTCTCGTTATTTTACTTGAAATAGGATGATCGTGATGTTTGACTAGATAGGCAACTCGAAGGATTCGCTTTGTCAAGTGGTTCAAGGGATCCTTCTAATATAGGCGATTTGTATGATCCTCATGGATAGGTGGTTTGTATGGTTTGCCTGGATAAGCGGTCTCTACATATAGATCTGTCAGAGTTGAGTGCTAGATCAATCATGATGGACCTCTATGGGTCGAATCCATGAGTGAGATATTTTTTCCTTCATTAGTTACCCTTAGTCTCTTAGTTCAGTTTAAATGACTAAGAGTGTAAGCATTTGGGTTATTTCTATCCCTTTTCTTTCTTTCTTTTTTTTGTTGGAGTCTTTGGGCTATCCCTCCTATCCCCAGTAGTTAACCTCTGCACATTATCAAGCGGGCGACTGCTTTGTTAGGGGATAGAGCATTGTGGGATTTCTCTTTGCTCTTATGTGCATGAAGGTGAATACTTTTTTGTGTTGTAATTTGGATTAGTGGGTAATTTTCCATTATTATGAGTCATGACATCACGCTTGGAGAGAGGTAATGTAACTTTCTATTTTGGGCAAGTGGTGGCTAGCCACCACCTCACGTGGCCAACTGTTACGAACGCACTCCAAGACATTTTTTTTAAGACGTCTGGGAGGTGGCCCAGACGTCTGGGATCTATTTTCGGTGGCACGCGGGGCTGCGTCTGCGCGCAGGCGCGCGCAGACCCGCAACCGCCTTCCTTTCTTTTTCCCTCTTCCTCCTGCGGGCGCAGGCTGAGACCCTCTGTCTCGCTCTCTCTCTCTCTCCCCGCGTGGCTTTAAAAAGCCACGCCCTCTCCCTCACTCTCATCACCTCCGCTCCCTTCCTCTTCTCCTTCCAGCCGGTGCGCGAGTGCGAGCGTGAGCGAGCGGCGGCAGTGACAGTCGCGGTGAGTGCGGGAGGAGGTGCTGCGCGAGGGAGGAGGCGCTCGGCCGTGAGGGATCGAGCTTGCCGAGGCAGCGAGAGCCGGCTGGCGGTGGGCGCAGCGGGCACGGAGTGACACGGGAGGTCTGCTGCAGCTCGAGCAGCAGGCGGACGAGGCGCGGCGCGGCCGTGCGTCGCAGTCGGAGGGCGAGTAGCGCTCTGGTTCTGGAAGTTTTTCTAGAATCAGACGTCTGGTCTTCCAACCAGACGACGGTTATGACGTCTGGAGGACTATCCAGACGTCTGGCAAGTAAGTTATTTTTCGTCCTTCTTCCTTTTCTGCTACCGTCCGTACTGAGAACGATGAGTGGGTACGTGCAGGTTCTGAGATTCGCATCCAACGTGAATCAGACGTCTGGCAGCGGTGCCAGACGACTGGAGGGACTTCCAGACGTCCGGGTTGACCATCGGACGTTTAGGAACTAGGCCAGACGCCCCTGCAGGCTTCTGGACGTCTGAGTGACTACGCAGGACAAGGTACCATCTGATCCCCATTTTTAAGACGTCTGGAAGAAGTTCTAGACGTCTGATTTTGCACTGTTTCGTCGTTTTCGATCCGTTTAGGGCCCGTTTGGAGTCCGTTTTTCGCATTTCGAGTTGCGTCCTTTTCGGAATAAAATCCTCTACCCGTCTACAGTGATTAGATACTGTTCTGAGAAACTTCTTGTGTTTGATCCTTGTGATAGAACCCCGTTCCATTGCAGTCTCGGGGGTTGCGGAGGCACGCGGGATTCCCGACCACGCCCCCAGTACTCCTGTTGTAACTGGTAGAGTGGCTTTTAAGTTTATTAGTATAATCTATTAAATTATGGAACCATAAATAGAACCTACGACATTGCATGAATCCTAGGAATGAGAAACTAGAATGAATGGTAGATCCTAGGGTGTTGCATGAATCCTAGGGTATGTCATGAATCCTAGGATGGGAAAACTAGTGGAATATACGAATACTGTAGTCTTGGAAAAATGGAAAGGAACAAATAGCTACCTGTGAATTGATTTAACCACTGCCTGTTATGAATAAATACACGTAATTGAGAACATGGATCGTAAGAACGTGAAACTGGAAAGTGAAACCTAGATGTTCTGAGTTAAAAGAGTTGGAACCCTACGGGGAATTAGGAATGGATCTCCTGGAAAGAGAAAGGAGTGGACCTAAGAAAGAAAGACGTGGTAGTGTGCTATTTCTTGGGTACATGGTACCAAGGGAAGTACCTGTTACCTGTTTAGTGTAGAGCGGAGCCAGCCACCCCAAGGACCCGGGGTTAGGTCTGGCCACTTTGTACCGACTTGCTGGCCCTCGTGTACGCAGTACCGAGGAGAGCTACTAGTGTAGGGAGAGTACTAGCCACCCCACGGACCCCGGGGTTCTGCTAGCTCACCTACATCGACTTGTTAGGCCCACTGGGCAAACCAGGGTAGTCAGGCGAGGGTGCACGGACTGTGGAGGGGCAAAGCCCTTGTTTGGTTACTGTGAAGGGGTTGGACCCCTGTTACTGAGAGGGCTCTGCCCTGTACTGGTTCCGTGCTGTGCTTTGGGCGCACCCGTTAACGGAAACGACTGACCGCGTGCCAGTGCGGGTTAGCTACCTGTGTGTTTATCGCGCGTGCCGTAGTCACCGTTACGTTTGTCCGTGACCTTGGGGTGGTTGACTGAGAGTAGGATCACCACGGGGGACTCTCCCGGCCAGGAGAGCACCACGTGCTACTTCTACTGTTCGGGAAAGACTGCAATCAAGATCGTTCCCACGAGGAACATTCGAGATCAAGTGAAGGATCTGAGAAATAGATAAATTGTGAAACAATAGAAAGACGTAAATAAAGGAAGAAAGAAAATAAAACAGTTACTGTACACTTTACTGCTTCTTCAGTTTTAGCTGCCACTCTACTCAGCGTTTCGCTGACGTGTTACACTCGTTACTTTTCAGGACCAGGTGTTGAGCAGCCAGGGTCAGCGGCTACAAAGGACGCTGGGCCGAGTAGGGTCCAGTAGAGTTACCACTGTTCTTTTGCACCCCTTTTGTTTCCACTGTAGTGAGTAGTTTTTGTTACTCTATGTACTTTTCTTTACCCGCAGTTCTTGTTATGTTATAAATGTTGTTCTACTGTTGTGGTGGTACATGGTATAGTAGTTCTTTTTCTTACTGCTGTATTTTGTTACTGCTAGTTATACTTCATGTTGAATGTGGTTTATTTTACTACTCTTTTGGTTACTTCCTCGTTGGACGACTAGGTCTTGGGATTAGTCGAGTCGGTCCGGTTCTCGTGTCTCGTAGGGACTCGGGAATCGAGTGGTTACAAGATGGTATCAGAGCAAGGTCGTCCCGAGAAGTGAATCAACTGACTGGAAAATAACCAATTCACATGTCTATAACTAGAGTAGCCACCACTACATACCTTTTGACATAAGCTCTTAGACGTTTCCGTAGGTATCGTTCCATATTGACGTGTTCCGTTTTGTTTCTCGTCTCCTTGCAGGAGATGCCTCGTCGCGGGACTGGTGAGGCAGGCCACGGGCGCGGCCGAGGACGAGGTCGGCGAGGTGGGCGTGCCGTTGCCGACACCTTAGTGGACCAGCCACTACTCCCGGGCATCCAGGCCCAGGACCTCGCCCAACTGATACGGGATATTGTGCGAGAGGAGCTCCACCCACCGCCCCGAGCGCCTCCCCCTGGGGCTGCGGAGGGGGAGTTCTCTGTGAGACCACCCAACGGACGCGGCGCTGGACACGGGGGAGGGGATGGGCCGCCGCAGCCCCCACCTTCCTCCGATACTTCTGTGCACGAGGCACCGTTGCCTGGAGGTGCACTAGCATCCCCACTGTAGCGCCACTCTGAGCTCTTCGGGCAGTTCCGGAAGCTGAAGCCCCCCTCCTTCAAGGGGGATGAGGACCCGACCGAGGCAGAGGACTGGCTCGAGCAGCTGGAGAAGATTTTCGACACCCTTCGCCCCTCGGTGGAGTGCCGCGTGGCCTTTACCACGTACCAGCTGGAGAGTGCGGCACACAGGTGGTGGAGGGCGGTCAGGGGATAGGAGAGGGACGAGCCGACCTGGGATCGGTTCGTCGCCCTCTTCTGCGAGCAGTACTTTCCCCAGATGTGGCAGGACCAGAAGAGGCGGGAGTTCCACACTCTCCGCCAATGGACAATGACCGTGAGCGCGTACCGCATGAGTTTCCTGGAGCTATCCCGCTTTGCAGCGACAGCGGTAGCTACTGAGGAGGAGCGCCTTTGGAGGTTCACCGAGGGGCTCCGGCCTGCGATTCAGGGTTATGTCATACCCCTGAAGCTACCTACGTTTTCGAGGGTGGTGGAGGTAGCCATGACTTATGAGGAGACCAACCCGTTCGCGCGAGACACTGACGGCGGGTGGAAGAGGTCCTTTCAGCCAGACTTTTCATAGGGTCGGCAAGAGAGGAGACACGTGGCGTCCGCAGGAGAGCCGTCATGTTTTACAGGGCCATCAGTGGCCTTTGGGGGCCCTCGACAGGGGCCAGTCGCCAACACCGGACCACCGCCCAACCGACAGTGAGGACCCACTGAGGGCGGGAGTCGGGTTCCCCTCTGTTACTAGTGTGGCCAGCCGGGCCACATCAGGAGGGACTGCCCGTCTAGGGCAGGAGGTCAGCAGATACTTCCCGTGCAGAGCACTGGAGGACGTGCAGGTGGCCGCGGTTCCCAGGCGCGAGGAGGAGGACGGCAGTCGCGAGGAGGGTACCGGCCAGCACCTACCCGTCCGACGCAGAGTGTGGCTGCTTCGTCCGCACCTAGAGCTGAGGGGCGTATCAACGCCCTGACACACAGGGATGCCAGAGCTTCGGGCTCGGTAGTGGCAGGTATGGTTTCAGTTTCCGGCAGACTCCTTTACACACTTTTCGATTCCGACGCTACGCACTCTTTTGTCACAGCCAGTTTCACAGTTAGTTTGGGCCAGGATTATATGCTGTTTGAAAATCCGTTAGTAATCAGAGGTCCGAGTGGTCAGTTGTTTGTAGCTGAGGAGGTGTATACGGATTGCGAGGTCAGCGTCGGGGGACATAGCCTGCCAGCTGACCTGATTATGATACAGATGGAGGACTTTGGCGTAATTCTGGGGATGGACTGGCTGTCCGCTTATCATGCCTTGGTAGACTATTTTGAGAGGAAGATTGTCTTCTCCATGCCGGAGTTGCCTTCTTTCGAGTTTCACGGACAGCCAGTGGATGGAGGCTTCAGGTGCATTTCGGCACTTCGGGCGGTAAGACTTTTGAGCCAGGGGTGTGTGGGCTTCCTAGCTTGTGTGGTGGCAGAGCCCAGCCCTGTGGCAGACTTCCTGAGCATCCTGGTGGTTAGAGAGTACCCTGACGTGTTTCCAGACAAGTTACCAGGACTACCACCCAAGCGCAAGATCGAGTTTGAGATCTCGCTAGTACCAGGGACCAGCCCCATCTCCATTGCGCCATACAGGATGGCACCGCTTGAGCTACGAGAGCTCAAGTCTCAGTTGCAGGACCTTTTGGAGAAGGGTTTCGTGAGGCCCAGTGCGTCTCCCTGGGGAGCCCCGGTACTGTTTGTGAAGAAGAAGGATGGTACCCTACGCCTTTGTGTGGACTACCGACAGCTGAATAGGGTCACCATCAAGAACAGATATCCGCTGCTGAGGATCGACGACTTGTTTGACCAGTTGCAGGGTGCCACGGTGTTCTCTAAGATCGACTTGAGGTCTGGATGCCACCAGTTGAGGATCAGGGAGGCAGACGTCTCCAAGACAGCTTTCCGCACCCGGTACGGACATTACGAGTTTTTGGTCATGCCGTTTGGGCTGACCAATGCCCCCGCTGCTTTCATGGACCTGATGAATCGGGTGTTTAGACTGTACTTGGACCAGTTTGTGGTGGTATTCATTGATGATGTACTCATCTATTCTCGAGATCGGACGCAGCATGGATAGCACTTACGGATGGTTCTGGACACACTGAGACGACGTAGGCTGTACGCCAAATACAACAAGTGCGAGTTCTGGTTGAGGGAGGTGACCTTCTTAGGTCATGTGATCTCTGGAGGCGGCTTGGTGGTGGACCCAGCCAAGGTTGAGGCAGTGCTCAGGTGGGAGAGACTGCGTTCAGTCACTGAGATTCGTAGTTTCCTGGGACTGGCAGGCTACTACAGACGATTCATCAGAGGTTTTTCACAGATCGCGCATCCTATGACACAGATGCCTGTGAGGCGTGTTTTTAGGAGCTGAAGGAGAGGTTGACCTCGGCTCCCGTGCTCACCATACCTGACAGTAGTGGCGGGTTCGTTGTGTACACGGACGCCTCCTTGCAGGGGTTAGGAGGTGTGCTCATGCAGAGGGGTCACGTTGTCGCTTACGCTTCGCGGCAACTGAAGCCCCATGAGCATACCTACCCTACCCACGACCTGGAGTTGGTAGCTGTCGTCTTCGCACTGAAGACCTGGAGGCACTACTTGTACGGTGAGACCTTCGAGATTTTCACAGATCACAAGAGCCCCAGATACTTTTTTTATCAGAAGGAGCTCAACATGAGACAGCGACGTTGGTTGAAGCTCCTGAAGGACTACGACTGCAGCATCTCCTACCACCCGGGAAAGGCCAATGTGGTGGCTGATGCCTTGAGCCGTAAGGCGCCCGCACACTTGGCAAGTTTACAGTTACAGAGTTGAAGCCTTTTGGGGGAGGTGGGCAGTTGGCGACCCCTAGAGTTACGGGGGTACTGTGGGGCAGTGACGGTGACACGACAGACTAGGCCAGAGCTGATGGACCGCATCATCACAGGATAGATGGCCGATCCGTACTTGCAGTCCTTGCACGACAGAGTACTGTCGGGAGACCCAGGGGACTTCTCTTTCACCGACCAGGTGCTGCGCCTGAGGGGACGGTTGTGCGTTCCCAGAGACGAGGAGCTGTTGAGAGAGCTCCGGACTGAGTCACATGGTTCCAGATTCACCATACATCCTGGAAACACGAAGATGTACCATGACTTGAGACGCGAGTTTTGGTGGAGGGGGATGAAGCAGGATGTGGGTGAATTCGTGCAGCAGTGCTTAGTGTGCCAGCGGTGAAAGCCGAGCATCAAAGGCCTGCAGGGTTGCTACAGCCACTTCCAGTGCCAGAGTGGAAGTGGGAGAGCATCACCATGGACTTGGTGGTGGGCTTACCTGTTACCCAGCGAGGATACGACGCTGTCTGGGTAATTGTGGATAGACTGACGAAGACGGCACGATTCTTGCCAATCCGAGTCACTTTGGGACCAGCACAGTTGGCAGAGAGGTATATCCGCGACGTGGTACGACTACACAGAGTTCCGCGAGAGATCGTATCCGACCGGGATACCCGCTTTACGTCCCAGTTTTGGGCTGAGTTTCAGCAGGCCCTGGGGATGCGGTTGAGGTCTAGTACAGCTTACCAACCCCAGACGGACGGACAGTCTGAGCGCACAATACAGACACTTGAGGACCTTTTGCGTGCCTGTGTATTGGACAGGAGGGGCTCTTGGGAGGAGCACCTGCCCCTAGCGGAGTTTGCATACAACAACAGTTATCACTCGAGCATCGGCATGGCTCCCTTCGAGGCTCTGTACGGACGGAGGTGTACGACACCCTTGAGTTGGGTTGTGGTGGGGACCATATGGGAGGTTGGCCCTAGGTTGATCCGGCAGAGTTGGGAGGTAGTCGAGCAGATCCACAGGCGACTCCGCACTGTCAGGAGCAGACAGAAGAGCTACGCACATCGGAGACGCAGAGAGGTGCAGTTTGAGGTTGGGGACCACGTCTTTCTTCGTGTTTCGCCCATGAAGAGCCTGCAGCGGTTTGGGGTGAGGGGGAAGCTCGCATCGAGGTTTGTGGGGCCCTTTGATGTCCTGGAGCGGGTTGGACCCGTTGCTTATAGACTTGCCCTCCCTCCGCAGCTTTCTGGTGTGCACGACGTGTTCCACGTGTCCAACCTCAGGAAGTACGTAGCCGATCCCAGTCACGTACTGAGTCACGAGAGCGTCGAGGTGGGCGACGACCTGACCTACCCCGAGCGGCCAGTGCAGATTCTTGACTAAGCCGTCCGCAATCTGAGACGAAAGCAAGTACCCCTGGTGAAGGTTTTGTGGAGGAGCCAGCGGTACAAGGAGGCTACCTAGGAGCCTGAGGCCGCAATGCGGGAGCGGTACCCGGAACTCTTCGTGGGTATGTCTTTTCGGGCTGGCTTCGGTCCTCTTTGAGCTTGTTATGGTTATTATGACGATTTTCCCGCACCCTAGTTAGCGCAAGTTTCGGGGACGAAACTTCCTTTGAGTTTGTTATATTGTTACGAACACACTCCAAGACGTTTTTTTTAAGACGTTTGGGAGGTGACCCAGACTTCTGGCCAGACGTCTAGAGCCCCTTCCACACATCTGGGATCTATTTTCGGTGGCACGCGGGGCTGCGTCTGCGCGCAGGCGCGCGCAGACC
The DNA here is from genome assembly GCA_037157565.1 of Thalassia testudinum. NCBI lineage: Eukaryota > Viridiplantae > Streptophyta > Magnoliopsida > Alismatales > Hydrocharitaceae > Thalassia > Thalassia testudinum. The sequence goes on from JAZHRO010000077.1 coordinate 84,609,394, forward strand.
TGCAACCGCCTTCCTCTGTCTCGCTCTCTCTCTCTCCCCGCGTTCTTTAAAAAGCCATGCCCTCTCCCTCACTCTCATCACCTCTTCTCCTTCCAGCCGGTGCGCGAGTGTGAGCGCGAGCGAGCGACGGCAGCGACAGCCGCGGTGAGTGCGGGAGGAGGGGCTCGATCGTGAGGGCTCGAGCTTGCCGGGGCAGCGAGAGTCGGCCGGCGGGGGGCGCAGCGGGCACGGAGTGACGCGGGAGGTCTGCTGTAGCTCGAGCAGCAGGCGGACGAGGTGCGGCGCGGCCGTGCTTCGCGGTCTGAGGGCGTGTAGCGCTCTGGTTCTGGAATTTTTTCCAGAATCAGACGTCTGGAGGACTATCCAGACGTCTGGCAAGTAAGTTATTTTTCGTCCTTCTTCCTTTTCTGTTACCGTCCGTACTGAGAACGATGAGTAGGTACGTGCAGGTTCTGAGATTCGCATCCAACGCGAATCAGATGTCTGGCAGCGGTGCCAGACGACTGGAGGGACTTCCAGACGTCCGGGGTGACCATCGGACGTCTGGGAACTAGGCCAGACGCCCCCGCAGGCTTCTGGACGTCTGAGAGACTATGCAGGACAAGGTACCATCTGATCCCCATTTTTAAGACGTCTGGAAGAAGTTCCAGACGTCTGATTTTGCACTGTTTCGTCGTTTTCGACCCGTTTAGGGCCCGTTCGGAGTCCGTTTTCCGCGTTTCGAGTTGCGTCCTTTTCGGAATAAAATCCTCTACCCGTCTACAGTGATTAGATACTGTTCTGAGAAACTCCTTGTGTTTGATCCTTGTGATAGAACCCCGTTCCATTGCTGTCTCGGGGTTGCGGAGGCACGTGGGATTCCGGCACACGCCCCCAGTACTCCTGTTGTAACTGGTAGAGTGGCTTTTAAGTTTATTAGTATAATCTGTTAAATTATGGAACCATAAATAGAACCTACGACATTGCATGAATCCTAGGAATGAGAAACTAGAATGAATGGTAGATCCTAGGGTGTTGCATGAATCCTAGGGCTGGAAAACTAGATTGTATGATAGATCCTAGGGTATGGCATGAATCCTAGGATGGGAAAACTAGTGGAATATACGAATATTGTAGTCTTGGAAAAATGGAAAGGAACAAATAGCTGCCTGTGAATTGATTTAACAGCTGCCTGTTATGAATAAATACACGTGATTGAGAACATGGATCGTAAGAACGTGAAACTGGAAAGTGAAACCTAGATGTTCTGAGTTAAAAGAGCTGGAACCCTACGGGGAATTAGGAGTGGATCTCCTGGAAAGAGAAAGGAATGGACTTGAGAAAGAAAGATGTGGTAGTGTGCTGTCTCTTGGGTACGTGGTACAAAGGGAAGTACCTATTACCTGTTTAGTGCAGAGCGGATCCAGCCACCCCAGGGACCCGGGGTTAGGTCTGGCCACTTTGTACCGACTTGCTGGCCCTCGTGTACGCAGTACCGAGGAGAGATACTAGTGTAGGGCGAGTACTAGCGACCCCACGGGCCCTGGGGTTCTGCTAGCTCACCTACACCGACTTGTTAGGCCCATTGGGCAAACCAGGGTAGTCAGGTGAGGGTGCACGGACTGTGGTGGGGCAAGGCCCCTGTTTGGTTACTGTGGATGGGTTGGACCCCCGTTACTGAGAGGGCTCTGCCCTGTACTGGTTCCGTGTTGTGCTTTGGGCGCACCCGTTAACGGAAACGACTGACCTCGTGCCAGTGCGGGTTAGCTACCTGTGCGTTTATCGTGCGTGCCGTAGTTACCGTTACGTCTGTCCAGACCTTGGGGTGGTTGGTTACTTCCTCGTTGGACGACAAGGTCTTGGGATTAGTCGAGTCGGTCCGGTTCTCGTGTCTCGTAGGGACTAGGGAATCGGGTCGTTACACCAACTCATCATGGCGGCACGCATACAATGTTTTGCACCATCATTGTTGTCATTATGTTATCATTATAATTGATGTGTCATGCCCTCATTTGTCAGGAGCGGATAAGTTTGATGGCAACATTAAACGCTAACATGACCTTATTGGGTAGGAAAAATGTGCCCTTTCACCTGCCCACCCCTGGCTATAAATAGTAGTAGGTGGGCAGTGAATGTGCATTTTACGCATGGTAAAACTCTAAGTTCGTTTGTCTTGCAATGCGCTTAAGTCCAATGCAAACCTCAGCTAGATCTGCCTTAATTTGTCAAGTTCCATTAGTTCTTGTCTGCCAGAGTACCGCTTGATTTGAGAAAAGACTGGCGGGTCTCACAAGGAAAGATAAGGACCCCTCAATCTATGGTAGATTATCAGAAGATATGCTTTCTTTATACACATTCCCTTCCCTTATGAAAGATGGGAATGAAATCAAGGAGTTTCTCACAAAGCATGAGTTGTCCTAATGTAAAGTTTACTATGCTGAGTGATGATTTACGACTCTACTCACATGGGAAGATGGATTCCTTTGTAATTTGTGAATATGTGGTAGAACATGGGCTTAGGATCCCACTTAATCCATTTGTAATGTCTTTTCTTTGTTATTATAACTTAGTACCATCCCAGTTGTGTCTCAACTGCTAGCTAGGGATAATTGCATTTTGTCTTTTATGTTTTCACCTGGTGTCTACTCACAAATGGGGATCTTTCACCTTCACTTCAGGCTTATGCCCTTCAAAGTGAAGAAGGTTAAGTTTGAATCCGCCACATACATCCTCTAGTGCAAGCGAAACAAGGAAAGAATTGTGAACCTGTTGGATAGTTTGAAAGGGTAGGACCACTATTTCTTTATGGTCCATAATAATGAGCCATTAGAGGTTCCCAACTCGTGGCAAGGACCGCCCACCAAAGACCTGTTGCCTAAACCCAAGGAGCTCGATCCTTCAACTTGCTAGGATACCGAGACTATAGCCAAGCATGGGGACATTGCTTGGTTCGAATTAAGGTAGAGTAAGGTGTGGAAGGCATTTTCCTAGGTGGCGGATTCCTATCTGGTGCCAAGTAAGTAGGCACGAATGTGCATTTGTCTATGACACGGGCTGATTATTGACCATATTTTCCTTTGCAGCTTTCTGAGCCTTCACCAGTAAAAGTGTGGCACCATCGATTGAGTCAGCAACCTATGCGGAAGAAACATTGTTTGGCCACCATAAGAAGGAGGATGAGCCCCCAATAATGCTGAAGAAAGGGACCTGTTAGGAAGAGGTGTAGGTGGAAAAGGATGAGCCCAAACACGACACGGAGTGCTAAGCTACCAACTCTTCAAGCAACCATTCCAACATTTAAGGCAGTGAAAAGGTTTCCCCAAAGTACCTGGTCAAGACCTCAGTGCCTCTATCAAGCTATCATGGAGCAAGCGGCTATCGGGTGGTGATTGACCTCAGTGGTCGAGGTGGCTTCGACCTCATCGGGTTATTGCAGGCTCCGTTTAAGGCTTAGTGTTCGAGGAGCACATGGAGTAGCCAGTCCTTTGGAGACTCTACCCTACTCACCCACCAAAAGGGTAGAGGAACCTCAGGTGAAACATTATTTGCTTGTGAGTGAGATGGAGAAACAAAGTAGGAAAAAGGAGGCCTCATTCTTCAAGTGTTCGATTTTGCCTGAGATGACCTCCTTAAAGAAGGCATAGTTGTTGAAGAAAGTAGAGGCTTACTAGCAATGAGTCTTCACTAGTCCTAGATAAGACAAAGCGCTGACTCAGTAGGTTATTGAGGTCCCATTGGATGTATTCTAGCAAGTGAAGTTAACTACAGAGTAGATATTGCTGACATTGTTAAGCTCCTCAGTGGAGTGGGCATGCATGCCACATGCTCCATTGAACATGTGGAACATCTACTGCAATTATTTGTGGGTGGTAAGTTGTTAACTCATCTTATCGATACTATGTTCTTTTCTAGTATGTTGTCCATAGTCATTAACTTAGGAGATCGATGCATTTTCAGATAGAGATTGAGGGGGCCAATATGTGCTCTTTGGGAGTCACGTCTGACGCTACACTATGTTAGGACTATCTGAAGGGTTTTTGAAATGACCCTTCCCAAGGGTCGGTAGGCTTTTTCCAGAGACTATGGGGGTTTTCTTGCAAGTTTTAACCCCCTAGCTATTTGGTGGAAGGATGTGAGGAAAATTTTGGAGTCTTGGGGGATGCTTTATGCAATTTCCCTGGGCCCACAACCATACCCATTGCACACCACCCCTCCCCTAAACCCTAACCCTAGGCTAAAACCTATAAAACCTCCCCCCCTCCCTTGGGAGTCGAGCCCTACCTCTCCCCACATTTCTTCCCTGTGGCTGCACCTTCCTCACCCTTTCTTCCTGTGTCTTCTCCGTCGTGCAAGGAGTCGAGTTGCTGGAGCTCGAGCTCACATGGAGGAGGAGTTGCTGAAGCTTGGTTGCGAGAAGGAGTTCATGAGAAGCTGGGAGCGAGTTGGGAGCTAGCTATTGTTGAAGCTCCTGCGCAAGGTGGGAGCGGGTAGTCACAGAGGGAGTCTGTTGTGAGGGGAAAAAACCTCGCAAACTGTTTAGGGAGTCATTTTTTCCATTAAATCGGACGTTTGAGAGGACCCTTAGATGTCTTATCGGACATCCGGATCCGCATCCAAACGTCTGATCCTGCACAAAAATCGGAGGTAATGCCCTACTCAAGGTCTGTACATTTCGTACCGTCTCCCCTTACCCGACTGTAAACCTAAATGCGTTGAGGGTTGTGCGTGTGCGACACAGGGCAGGGGGAAGATCCCTGGGAGGAGTTTCTCTGCATATTAGACGTCCGAAGAGGAGGTTTTCAAACAGTAAAGTCTTGACCCTGTGTGTTTCATGAGTACGTTTTGTCGCCACTTAACTGTATGAGCCTGTGAGCCTACAGAGTTGTCAAGAAGAGGCGCAGGTGCAGCTTTCTAGACGCTTTAGGATGCCTGGACATCTCTACAGACATCTGATACCTAACTCAGACATCCAGGCATTGTGACAGACATTTGGAAAGACCCCAGGACAACCATGAGGGGCTCCAGACATTCAGACTTCAGCACAGAATACAAGGTGAGCTTCCTGTTGCCATTTAAGATGTCTGGGACCTCTCCCAGATGTCTGATTTTAGTCTGATTTGATAGATTCAGGCATCAGGCAGCCGGTCCAGCTGGACCAGCCAACCTGGTCCAGTTTAAGTGAACTGGGAAGGGTGTTTCGGCCAGTTTAGGTCCCAAACGAAGTCATTTTTTCGTAAATAAGGTACCATTGGTTTCCTATCGGAAATTCCCATGTGATGGAGCCTTGTTCTAGCTATTTTGAACTCCTTTTTCTGTCTCAAGAAATATTGAAATGGTTGGTCTAACCGTCCATGTTAATAGGACGGCCGTCTGTGGTGTGCACGGGACCCGTAGAGGCTACAAGTCCGCCGTTCGTGCCCCCACACCTTCCGGTTACTCTGGTAGAGTGGTCTTTACTATCCCTTGTGAATTAAATGATGAAAGTGCATGTTATTTAGAATTTATTGGTTGAACCCTAGGATGTACAATGAACCCTAAGGCTGAGATAGAAAAATGAATAATTATACATGCTGTGAATGTTGAATTGTGGTAAAGTGTTAAGACCCGAGACATCAAAACACTTTAAGACGTCTGGAAGTTGGTCCAGATGCCTGGTCAGACGTCTGGATGCCTTTCCAGACGTCTGGAAATAAATTTTTGCGTGCGTACGATCGCGAGTCTGCGCGCGTGCCGCACGCAGACTGAAACCCACTAACCTACAGTGCTTTTTTCCCCCCTCCTCGTGCCTACTTATATCATCCTCTCCCCTCTCCCTCGTTCACCACCCCACCGTCTTCTCCTTCCTCCAATGCGAGTGCGAGAACGAGAGTGAGAGCGGGCCGCTGCTACTGCCGGGTTTGGTGGCGGAGAGGAGAGGTGCTGCGAGAAGGAAGAAGAGGGAGAGCACGCGAGAAAGAGAGAGAGAGCCTGCCGGAGCAGCTCGAGGCCGGGCGACGTGTACGCGGAGGAGCGTCGTGCTGGGGAGATCTCCCCTGGTGCTGCTGCAGCTCAAGCAGCGGACGAACGGCTGTGTGGCGAGCTCGCGCACAGCGAGAAGAACATAAGGAGGTTTTGATTCTGGGAATTCTTCCCAGAATCAGACGTCTGGACCTACATCCAAATGACTCGGACAACGTTTAGAGGGAGCTCCAGACGACTGAGGGGTACGTATTTCCTCCTGTACCTCCTTTTTCGGATACAGCCATGCATACCGTTCCTCCGAGGTTCTGAGACGTGTCGTGTTGAGAAGGTTTTCGTCGCGCATGTAGGATTCATTTCGGGAAGGCGCGGGGACATGCCCTCCCACGCAGTTCAGACGTCTGGGCAAGGCACTAGACGGCAGAGAGCATCTCCAGACGTCCGGAGAGGTGGTCGGACGTTTGAAACTGGGTCCAGACGGTTCCGCAGGATCCCTGGACGTCTGAGGAGTAGCACAGAGTGAGGTATAACCTGGACCACTTTTTAAGACGTCTGGAAGGTGTTCCCGACGTCTGATTTGAGTCAGAGTTGTCGTTTTTGACCCATTTAGGGTCCGTTCGAGGTCTAATTTCCACGTTTAAGATTCTGTTCTTCTCAGAATTAGTTCCTCTACTTGTTTGAAATACTTTTATCCTGTTCTGAGTGGTTCCTTGTGATTGATTCTTGTGTTAGGACCTCGTTCTGTTGCGGCTTTGGGGGTTGCGGAGGCACGTAGACCTGCCGATCACGCCCCCATTACTCCCGATTTTGCGGGTAGAGTGGCCTCCGTTAGTTAATTACAAACATTAATGCATATTTGAAATAAATGATAGATCCTAGGGTATGGCATGAATCCTAGGACCTGAAAACTGATTGAATGATAGCTCCTAGGGTGTGGCACGAATCCTAGAACCTAAAACTAGATTGAATGATAGATCCTAGGGTATGGCGTGAATCTTAGGACCTGAAAACTAGATTGAATGATAGATCTTAGGGTGTGACATGAATCCTAGGACCTGAAAACTAGATTGAATGATAGATCCTAGGGTATGTCATGAATCGTAGGACCTGAAAACTTGATTGAATGATATATCCTAAGGTGTGGCATGAATCCTAGGAACAGAAATACTGAAACGAATGTCTTGAATGCTTAAATTGCAATCTTGGATAAATAGATAGAATAATGATAATTGCCTGCAATTGGATAACAGCTACCTGTGAAATGTAGAGTCCTGTTGCTAATAACTGTTACATGTAATTTCTGTTGGTTGAAATTAAATATGAGCTACTGGTATATAAATTGGAAAGGAACAGAAGTTTGAATGTTGGAAATACGTACTATATGCGAATAAACCTGAAATGATGAAACCTAGTATGGCTTGGCATGAGAAACATGAGCATGAACCCTACGGGGAATTAGGAGTAGAACTCCTGAAAATAAATGGAATGGAACTGGAAAAGTAAATGGGAAAGTGTGTTGTCTCTTGGGTACGTAGTACCAAGGGAAGCACAGGTTACCTCCTAGTGCAGAGCAGAGCCAGTCACCCTAGGAACCTGGGGTTAGGTTTGGCCACTTTGTACCGACTTTTGGCCCTCGCATATGTAAATCCCTACTTGGAAGGGGTGAGATCAGCGTGACGTAAAAAATGCGGATTTGAAAAGATACCAATCTCACAAAATTAACAATTACACAATGTACACAATTATTTTTAAGTGGAAACCCAAACCGGGTGACAACCACCACCTAACCCTTTCGAGTTAGGATTTTTCAATCAACCAAGTTGATCAAATCCACTAAACGAATCACTTAAACGAGGGTGATTCAACCTCAATTACAACAACGCTACTTTATACGAGGGTAGCGTACCTCAAACCCCTTCTCTTCACGAGAAGGATTTTGTCCCACGAAGGAGACGGGAATTCGCAAAGCGAATACCCAACTAAAGAACAAAGATAAATAACAACAATCCTATAGAGCCAATAAAGTAATATTTAACCTAAGCTTCTATAGGAATTAAGATGCTTCCCTTTGCAAGGAGTGCGTCGAATCGATGACGTGGGTGTGTGAGTTACACGACGACGCAATGTCGCTCTCGTGAACTACGGCTTGAGAGCGGGTGTGCAAAGGCTTGATGCTCTCAAGATGAATAACTTGAGCTTGGAGAGAAAGAGCTTTTCTTGGACACAAATGAGTAGAAAGTATGTTGCTTGGGTGTGTCTTGGTGTATCTTGAGTGGCAAAGGCTCCCCTCTATTTATAGAGGCCTTAGGAAGGCTTTGGAAGGCTTTGGAAATCTTCCATAGCCGTTGGGAGCAAAGCCCAAGAGAATCAGGCCGAAATCAGGAACAATGATTGCACTGACAGGGTTATCAGACATTTGATCCTAGCATTAGATGTCTGGAATATCAGTTTAAGACGTCTGGGAACAAAGTCAGACGTTTGATTTTAGGCGGGTTTCTTCCTGACTTGAATCAGATCTAAACAGGGTTCTAGTGCAAGTCCATCAGACAACATACAGGACGTCTGGCACTATGTCTGGATGTCTGGAAACCTACTTTTCTGTGGGAATGGATTTCTAAGAGAGTGCAACGGCTAGAAAATCTCTGAGAAGAGATTTTCGGGTCAGTCGAGGCAAAACAATCATTTATCAGACGTCTGGAAAGGCTTAAGGACATCTGATAAGGCTCTAACGGTCTTATTCTTCAGTGTTTGTTAAGCCAGCCAACGGTCCACTAATTGGACGTCTGGCAAAAACATCAGACGTCTTCTAAGACGTCTGGTCTAAGGTCTGGACGTCTGATTTCATCAGACAGAGCTCCAGCCTAAATGTTATCAGATGTCTGAATCAACAGTCAGACGTCTTAAAACATATTATCAGACGTCTGATTTTGAAATTAGATGTCTGAAAAAGCTATTTGAACCCTATATTGGTTTTCTAAGTTCTCTACAGAAAACCTAAGTGTCCTAGGGTTGTGCAGGTGTTCCTAGGACTACTATTAGGGTACCTTGAGGCTCTTTAACATGATGTTCTAAAGTACAAAAAGAGCAAGGAAATAAATATAAAAGTACATGAAAGAAATAAATAGAATTCTATCCTATTCTTCTTGTCCGTCCATCTTCAATCTATCGCTCCTCGTGAATCTCCTCTATTCACCATCAAGCTCCTCCAATCCATCCTGGATGCGAGCTCGAACTCCATCTAATCACGTCTCCATTTGCAATTGACCTGAAATCTAAGACTTTAAGTGCAAATGTTAAATGACACGTGTTTTGTTATCATCAAAACAAATGATCATGGTGCTCTAGCACCAACAGCGTACACCTTACCGGGGAGAGCTACCAGTGTAGGGAGGGAGCTAGCCACCCCACGGGCCCCAGGGTTCAGCTAGCCGTCCTACACCGATTTGTTAGGCCCACTAGGCAAACCAGGGTAGTCAGGCGAGGGTGCTCCGACTGTGGAGGGGCGAGACCCCTATTTGGTTATTGTGGAGGGGTTGGACCCCTGTTACTGAGAGGGCTCTACCCAGTACTGGTTCTGTGCTGTGCTTTGGGTGCACCCGTTAACGAAAACGACTGACCGCGTGTCAGTGTGGGGTAGCTACCTGTGCGTTTTTCGCATGTGCCGTAGTCACCGTTACGTCTGTCAGCGACCTTGGGGTGGTTGACTGAGGGTAGGACCACCACGGGGGACTCTCCCGGCCAGGAGAGCACCACGTGCTACTTCTACTTTTTGGAAAAGACTGCAATCAAGATTGTTCCCACGAGGAACATTCGAGATCAAGAGAAAGACTTGAGAAATAAACCAAGAAAGAGCAAATAGATAAATAAAGGAAGAAATTAAAAACAACAGCTACTTGTCCACCTTTACTATTTTTCTTGGCTAACTAGTTGCCATTCTACTCAGCGTTTCGCTGACATGTCATATTTGTCACCTTTTCCAGGACCAGGTGTTGACCAGCCAGAGCCTACGGCTGCAGAGGTTGCTGGGCCTAGTAGAGCCCAGTAGTTGTACTTTTGTTGTACCCATTTTCTGTAGTAGTGAGTATTCTGTTACACCCTTGTACTCTTTTATTGTAAACTTCATATTTCTGTATATGTTTTTAATTCTCTACTGTTGTGGTGGTGTGTACTGTAGTAGTTTTTTTCTTTACTGTTATACTTTTGTTACTGTTAGTTACTTACATGGTGAATGTGGTTTATTTTACTACTTTTTGGTTACTTTCTCATTGGACGACTGGGTCTTGGGATCAGTCAAGTCGGTCCGATTCTCGTATCTCGTAGGGATTCGGGAATCGGGTCGTAACATAAAGTTTCCTGAATATGCTAAATTACGAGCAACCTATTTACATTCGTTGAATCATGACTTGAACTGAAATGCATGTTGTATCCTGTTTAGCTTGATTGGTGAGATAAGTGTCGAATTGTGAAACCATGAGTTTCCTGTTATAGCCTAAGTTTATCATGATATGAATAGAGGCATGTGTACTGTACGGAAGTAAGAAATTCCTATGTATGAACCCTACGGGGAACTAGAAGAGGAACTCACGTGTACGGAATAAATATCGGATGTCGAAGGGAAGTGAGATGGCCCTCGAGTATACGATACCTAGGAGAGCGACTGTCCCTTCGGTATGGAAAGTAGTTGGCCCTTGTGTACACGGTACCGTGGAGAGCTACTGTACTTAGTGTAGGGGGGGAGCTAACTGCCTCATAAGGCCCGAGGTTAGGATTGACCCCCCTACACCGACTCTTGTTAGGCCCACTGGGTAAACCGGGATAGTCAGATGAGGGTACGCGGATTGTGGAGGGGTAAGACCCCTGTTCTAGGAGGGCATGGCCTTGTGCTGTTCCATGTTGTACTTTGGGCATACCCGCTAGCGGAAACAGCTGACCGCGTGTTAGTGTGGGGTAGCTACTAGTGTGCTTATCGCACGTGCCGTAGTCACCGCTACATCGCGACCGTGACGTCGGGGTGGTAGACCAGGCGTAGGACTACCACGAGGTGCTCTCCTGGCCAGGAGAGTGCCACGTGTACATCCTACATCGTGGGAAAATTACAATCAAGATCGTTCCCTTGGGGAATAGGAAGATTGAGAGACATTGTGAACCTTTTGTTAGAAAATTGACTCGTAAACACTAGTTGTTAAATTAACTGTTAATTGGATAATTAGATGAGTACATATATATCTGTGGTTTTCTTTACTTCTTAAATGATATAACTGTTGTATGTACCACTCTACTCAGCGTAAGCTGACCCCCCTGTCATATATAACCATGTACAGGTCAAGGAGTCGAGCAGCCAGCACCACCGGCTGTAGAGGGTGCTGGGCCCAATCGAGCCTAGCCTTAGCTTCCAGTACTAGTTCTCTTTCAGCCTTTCTACTGTAGTGAGTGATTCTATTTCATGTTGAACTTGATGGTGTGAACTTTTATTGCTGTGATGGCTAGTTTTTGGATTATGTTTAATGTCTTTTTGAGCTCTAGTTACTTTCGTTGCTTTCTTTAATTATTTCTAGCTACTTCCATGCGTGGTTTGTGTTGGTTTCCTGTATATGGGTTAGTTTCTCGTTGGATGACTGGGTCTTGGGGTTAGTTGAGGCGATCCGTTTCCAGGTTCCTAGAGGGGTCAGGGTCGGGTCGTAACAATTTTGATCTTATACCACAGAGTAGGTGGCGAGTTGAGTGAATGCTTCACTTAATGGCATTTGCACTCTCCCCTACTAGCTTAAGGAGGCTATTGCTACCTAGAAGGTTGAGGTGAAAGAAGCTGGCTCGTCAGAGTAGCTAGAGGCAGAGAAAGCCTCCAATAATGCCTTTACTTCGTAACTGGAGAGGACGCAACGAGATGAGGAGAGAGCTCAATCGTTTATGGTAGAAATGAAAATGATCGTGAAGGAAGATGATCGATCTATGAAAAAGATTCTCATGACCTTCGAGGGCCACTACGTAGGAATGGTAGCTCTTGAAAAGAGGTTAAAATTGTTAACATTCGCGACCTCAAAGGTGATGGAGACCGTCAAGTCCAATTAGGAGGCTGGTTGAGGGGCATTGGAGGTTGCAAAAGAGGTGCACCACATCGAGCGCATTAAGATTCACTCCCTCGTGTTGGGGTGGTGAAGCTATGGGTGTCCCTTCAAGCGACGAAGGAGATAATTGTTGGTACTACAGCACCACGATCGTTTATTTTGATGATAACAAAACACAAGTTATTTAACATTTGCATTCGAAGTCTTAGATTTCAGGTTATATCAAATGGAGACGTATTTAGATAGAATTTGAGCTTGCATCCATGGTGGATTGGAGGAGCTTAACGGAGGAGGAAGAGCTTCGCAAGGAGCGAAAGCTTGAAGAAGAAAGGAGATGAAGAATAGGATAGATTTCCGTTCTTGTTCATTGTAATTTGTCGTTATTTCTTTTGTTGCTCTTTATCTTTCTTAGATTACTTGTTAAAGAGCCTCAAAGAACCCTTAAAGTAGTCCTAGGAACACCTGCACAACCCTAGGATACTTAGATTTTCCGTAGAGAACTTAGGAAACCTAAATAGTGTTCTGACAGCCTAATCAGACGTCTAATCTGGAAATTAGACGTCAGATAGTAACTTTTAAGATGTCTGATAATAACTTTTAAGGCGTCTGACTGTTGTCTCAAACGTCCAACAACTTAGGTTGGACTTAGTTGGTTCTGTCTGTTGAAATCATACATTTAGACCTTAGTCCAGATGTCTTAGAAGACGTCTGATGGTTGTGCCAGACGTCCAATTAGTGGAATGTTGGCTAACAAAATAGACGTTGAGGAAAATAACTGTTAGGCTTCTATCAGACATCCATAGAGGACCCCAAACGTCTGATATGTGACCGTTGAGCCTTGTCCGACCCAAAATCACTTTGTGAGATATTCTAGCCATTAACCTCTCTTGGGAATCCATTCTCGCAGTACAATAGGTTTCCAGACTTCCTGACCTAGTACCAGACGTCCTGTACGTCGTCTGATGGCCTTAAACTAGAAACCTGTTTAGGTCTGATTGAAGTCAGAAAGGAAATCCGCCTGGAATTAGACGTCTGATACCTGAACCAGACATCTGATGACCCTATCAAAATCATAAATGATTCTGATTACGGCCTATTTTGCCTTGGGTTCAACCCCAACAGTCATGGAAGACTTCTGAGTCCTTACAAAGCCTTCCTAGTCCCTCTATAAATAGAGGACCCTTGCCTTGTGAAAAAACACCTAAGCAACACATTTCCACATCTCTTGTGTCAAAAGAAGTAGATCATCTAGAAGTGCTGCTCTCCAAACCCTTGTCCACACTCTTGAGAGCTTCAGCTTCACTGCACTCCCGTTTTCCCTCCATGATTACGAGAGCGACGAGGTGCCATCGCATGGTTCACGCACTCGCGTCGTCACACCGACACACTTCCACCGAAGGGAAGTTTCTAAACTCCTATTGTAGCTAGGTTTAAGTTTTGTGACTTGTAACGACCCTGTTCCCGAGTCCCTACGAGACACGAGAACCGGACCGACTCAACTAATCCCAAGACCTAGTCGTCCAACGAGGATGTAACTAAAAGAGCAGTAAAATAAACCACATTCAGCATGAATATAACTAACAGTAAGAAAGTACAGTAGTAAGGAAAGAAACTACCACAGTATGTGCCACCACAACAGTAGAACAGCATTCATCATATAATTTGAACTGCAGGTAAAGAAAAGTACAGCGGAAACAAGAACTACTCACTATAGCGTAACAAAAGAGGTACAAGAGACAGTGGTAACTCTACTGGACCCTACTCGGCCCAGCGTCCTCTGCAGCCGCTGACCCTGGCTGCTCAACACCTGGTCCAGAAAAAGGTAACGAGTGTAACACGTCAGCAAAACGCTGAGTAGAGTGGCAACTAAAACTAAAGACAACAGTAGAGTGTACAGTAGCTGTTATGTTCCATTACTTTCTTTATTCACATCTTTCAATTATCTCACTATTTCATTTATTCCTCAGATCTTTTTCTTGATCTCGAATGTTCCTCGTGGGAATGATCTTGATTGCAGTCTTTTCCAAAAAGTAGAAGTAGCACGTGGTGCTCTCCTGGCCGGGAGAGTCCCCCGTGGTGATCCTACCCTCAGTCAACCACCCCAAGGTCATTGACAGACGTAACGGTGACTACGGCACGCGCGATAAACGCACAGGTAGCTAACCCGTACTGGCACGCGGTCAGTTGTTTCCGTTAACGGGTGCGCCCAAAGCACAGCACGGAACCTGTCCAGGGCAGAGCCCTCTCAGTAACAGGGGTCCAACCCCTCCACAGTAACCAAACCGGGGCCTTGCCCCTCCACAGTTCGCGTACCCTCACTTGACTACCCTGGTTTGCCCCAGCGGGCCTAACAAGTCGGTGTGGGAGGCTAGCAGAACCCCGGGGCTCGTGGGGTAGCTAGTACCTCCATACACTAGTAGCTCTCCTCGGTACTACGTACGCGAGGGCCAGCAAGTCGGTACAGAGTGGCCAGTCCTAACCCCGGGTCCCTGGGGCGGCTGGCTCTGCTCTGCACTAAACAGGGGGACAGTCGCTCTCCTTGGTACTCCGTACTCAAGGGCCAGCTCACTTCCCCAATACTATTCCATTCACTTTCCAGGAGTTCTACTCCTACTTCCCCGTAGGGTTCCATCCTTTTTACACAAACATCCAGGTTTCACTTTCCAGTTTCACATTCTTACAATCCATGTTCTCAACCACGTTATTTATTCACAACATGCAGCTGTTAATTCAAATTACAGGCAGCTTTATATCTCTTTCCATTATCCAAGACTGCAGTATTATATATTCCACTAGTTTTCCCATCCTAGGATTCATGCCATATCCTAGGATCTATCATACAATCTATTTTTTCAGCCCTAGGATTCATGCAACACCTAGGAGCTATCATTCCATCTATTTCTAATTCCTAGGATTCATGCAATGTCCTAGGTTCTATTTATGGTTCCATAATTTAACAGATTTTATTGATAACTTAAAGCCACTCTACCAGGTACAACGGGAGTAATGGGGGCGTGATCGAGAATCCCGCGTGCCTCCGCGACTCCCGAGACTGCAACGGAACGGGGTCCTATCACAAGGATCAAACACAAGGAGTATCTCAAAACAGTGTATAGCTACTGTAGACGGGTAGAGGAATTAATTCCGAAAAGAACGCAACTCGAATCGCGGAAAACGGAACCCGAACGGGCCCTAAACGGGTCGAAAACGACGACACTGTGCAAAATCAGACGTCTGGAACTTCTTCCAGACGTCTTAAAAAGTGGATCAGAGAATTACCTTGTTCTGCGTGGTTTCTCAGACGTCCAGAAGCCTGCGGGGACGTCTGGCCTAGCTCCCAGACGTCCGATGGTCACCCCGGACGTCTGGAGGTCGCTCCCGCCGTCTGGTACTACAGCCAGACGTCTGATCTGCGTTGAATGGCGAATCACCGAGCCTGCGCACACCCATCTCCCTCCCTCAGTACGGTCAATCGACAAGAAGGAAGAAGAAGACGGAAAACTCACCTTTCAGACGTCTGGACAGTCTTCCAGACATCGACCTCGCCGTCTGGCTATCAGCACGAACGTCTGATTCTGGAAATTTTTCCAAAACCAGGGCGTGACTCGCCCTCCGCTCGCGATGCCGCCCGCGTCGCACCTCGTGCGCCTGCTGCTCGAGCCGTAGCAGGCCTCCCGCGTCGTTCCGCGCCCGCTGCGCTCCCCGCCGGCCGGCCCTGGCAGCCCCGGCGAGCTCGCCCTCACGGCTGAGCGCCGCTCTCGCACGCAGCACCCCCTCCGCGCTCACTGCGGCCGTCGCCGCCGCAGCAACCCCGCACCCGCTCTCGCGCTTGCTCACTGGAAGAAGAAGAGGAAAGGGGTGGAGGCGACGGAAGCGAGGGGAGGCGTGGTCTTTTTAATGTCGCGCGAGGAGGAGAGAGAGGGAGCACGGCAGCGGCGTCTGTAGCCGCAGAGAGAAGAATAAGCGAATATGCGGTCTGCGCGCTCAGGCGCGCAGACGACCCGCGCGTGTCGAAAATAAGTGATTTCTAGACGTCTGGAAATGATCCCAGACGTCTGGATGTGATCCCAGACGTCTTTTAAGACGTCTGGGGCACACGTTCGTAACAATATAACAAACTCAATGGAAGTTTCGTCCCTGAAACTTGCGCCAACTAGGGTGCGGGAAAAGATGTCCAATTAACCATAACAAACTCAAAGAGGATCGAAGCTGGTCCGAAAGACATACCCGCGAAAAGCTCCGGGTACCGCTTCCTCATTGCCGCCTCAGGCTCCCAGGTAGCCTCCTCGTACCGCTGGCTTCTCCACAAAACCTTTACCAGGGGTAGTTGCTTTCGTCTGAAACTGCGGACGGCTCGGTCTAGGATCTGCACTGGCCGCTCGGGGTAGGTCAGGTCGTCACCCACCTCGACGCTCTCGTGACTCAGTACGTGACTGGGATCGGCTACGTACTTCCTGAGGTTGGACACGTGGAACACGCCGTGCACACCAGAAAGCTACGGGGGGAGGGCAAGCCGGTAAGCAACAGGTCCAACCCGCTCCTGGACCTCAAAGGGCCCCACAAACCTCGGCGCGAGCTTCCCTCTCACCCCAAACCGCTGTAAGCCCTTCATTGGCGAGACACGAAGGAAGACGTGGTCCCCAACCTCAAACTGCACCTCTCTGCTTCTCCGATCCGCGTAGCTCTTTTGTCTGCTCCTGACAGTGCGGAGTCGTCTGTGGATCTGCTCAACTACCTCCTGAGTCTACCGGATCAACCTGGGGCCAACCTCCCACTTGGTCCCCACCTCAACCCAACTCAAGGGTGCCGTACACCTCTGTCCGTACAGAGCCTCGTAGGGAGCCATGCCGATACTCGAGTGATAACTGTTGTTGTATGCAAACTCCGCCAGGGGCAGGTGCTCCTCCCAAGAGCCCCTCCAGTCCAGTACACAGGCACGCAAAAGGTCCTCAAGTGCCTGTATCGTGCGCTCAGACTGTCCGTCCGTCTGGGGGTGGTAAGCTGTACTAAACCTCAATCGCGTCCCCAAGGCCTGCTGAAACTCAACCCAAAACTGGGACGTAAAGCGGGTATCCCGATCGGATACGATTTCCTGCGGAACTCCGTGTAGTCGTACCACATCACGGATATACCTCTCTGCCAACTGTGCTGGTCCCAAAGTGACTCGGATCGGCAATAAGCGCGCCGTCTTCGTCAGTCTATCCACTATTACCCAGACTGCGTCGTGTCTCCGCTGGGTAACAGGTAAGCCCACCACCAAGTCCATGGTGATGCTCTCCCACTTCCACTCTGGCACTGGAAGCGGCTGAAGCGGCCCTGCAGGCCTCTGATGCTCGGCTTTCACCTGCTGGCACACTAAGCACTGCTGCACGAACTCACCCACATCCCGCTTCATCCCCCTCCACCAAAACTCGCATCTCAAGTCGTGGTACATTTTCGTGTTTCCGGGATGTATGGTGAATTTGGAACCGTGTGCCTCAGTCAGGAGCTCTCTCAACAGCTCCTCGTCTCTGGGAACGCACAACCGTCCCCTCAAGCATAGCACCTGGTCTGTGAAAGAGAAATCCCCTGGGTCTCCTGACAATACTCTGTCGTGCAAAGACTGTAAGTACGGATCGGCCATCTGTCCTGTGATGATGCGGTCTATCAGCTCTGGCCTAGTCTACCGTGTCATCGTCACTGCTCCACAGTACCCTCGTAACTCTAAAGGTCGCCAACTGCCCACCTCTTGCAAAAGGCTCCAACTCTGTAACTGTAGACTGGCCAAGCGTGCGGGCGCCTTACGGCTCAAGGCATCAGCCACCACATTGGCCTTCCCGGGTGGTAGGAGATGCTGCAGTCGTAGTCCTTCAGGAGCTCCAACCAACGTCTCTGTCTCATGTTAAGCTCCTTCTGGTCAAAAAGATATCTGAGGCTCTTGTGATCAGTAAAAATCTCGAAGGTCTCACCGTACAAGTAGTGCCTCCAAGTCTTCAGCGCGAAGACAACAGCTGCCAACTCTAGGTTGTGGGTAGGGTAGGTATGCTCATGGGGCTTCAGTTGCCGCGAAGCGTAAGCGACAACGTGACCCCTCTGCATGAGCACACCTCTTAACCCTTGCAAGGTGGCATCCGTGTACACAACGAACCCGCCACTACTGTCAGGGATGGTGAGCACGGGAGCCGAGGTCAACCTCTCCTTCAGCTCCAGAAAACACGCCTCACAGGCGTCTGTCCAAGCAAAAGGCACGTCCTCAAGTCTATCTTGGAGACGTCGGTCTCCCTGATCCTCAACTGGTGGTATCCAGACCTCAAGTCTATCTTGGAAAACACCGTGGCACCCCGCAACTGGTCGAACAAATTGTCGATCCTCGGCAGCGGATATCTGTTCTTGATGGTGACCTCGTTCAGCTGTCGGTAGTCCACACAAAGGCGTAAGGTCCCATCCTTCTTCTTCACAAACAGTATCGGGGCTCCCCAGGGAGACGCATTGGGCCTCACGAAACCCTTCTCCAGAAGGTCCTGTAACTGAGACTTGAGCTCTCGCAGCTCAAGCGGTGCCATCCTGTATGGCGCAGTGGAGATAAGGCTGGTCCCTGGTACTAGTGAGATCTCAAACTCGATCTCACGCTCGGGCGGTAGTCCTGGTAATTCGTCTGGAAACACGTCAGGGTACTCTCTGACCATCGGGATGTTCTGGAAGTCTGCCACAGGGCTGGGCTCTGCCACCACACAAGGTAGGAAGCCCTCACACCCCTGGCTCAAAAGTCTCGCCGCCCGAAGTGCCGAAATGCACCTGAGACCTCCGTCCACTGGCTGTCCGTGAAACTCGAAAGAAGGCAACTCTGGAATGGAGAAGACGATCTTCCTCTCAAAACAGTCCACCAAGGCGTGGTAAGCGGACTATTCCCCAATACTGTTCCATTCACTTTCCAGGAGTTCTACTCCTACTTCCCCGTAGGGTTCCATCCTTTTTACTCAAACATCCAGGTTTCACTTTCCAGTTTCACATTCTTACAATCCATGTTTTCAACCACGTTATTTATTCACAACAGGCAGCTGTTAATTCAAATTACAGGCAGCTTTATATCTCTTTCCATTTTCCAAGACTGCAGTATTATACATTCCACTAGTTTTCCCATCCTAGGATTCATGCCATATCCTAAGATCTATCATACAATCTAGTTTTCCAGCCCTAGGATTCATGCAACACCTAGGAGCTATCATTCCATCTATTTCTCATTCCTAGGATTCATGCAATGTCCTAGGTTCTATTTATGGTTCCATAATTTAACAGATTTTATTGATAACTTAAAGCCACTCTACCAGATACAACGGGAGTAATGGGGGCGTGATCGGGAATCCCGCGTGCCTCCGCGACTCCCGAGACTGCAACGGAACGGGGTCCTATCACAAGGATCAAACACAAGGAGTATCTCAAAACAGTGTATAGCTACTGTAGACGGGTAGAGGAATTAATTCCGAAAAGAACGCAACTCGAATCGCGGAAAACGGAACCCGAACGGGCCCTAAACGGGTCGAAAACGACGACACTGTGCAAAATCAGACGTCTGAAACTTCTTCCAGATGTCTTAAAAAGTGGATCAGAGAATTACCTTGTTCTGCGTGGTTTCTCAGACGTCCAGAAGCCTGCGGGGACGTCTGGCCTAGCTCCCAGACGTCCGATGGTCACCCCGGACGTCTGGAGGTCGCTCCCGCTGTCTGGTACTACAGCCAGACGTCTGATCCGCGTTGGATGGCGAATCACCGAGCCTGCGCACACCCATCGCCCTCCCTCAGTACGGTCGGTCGACAAGAAGGAAGAAGAAGACGGAAAACTCACCTTTCAGATGTCTGGACAGTCTTCCAGACGTCGACCTCGCCGTCTGGCTATCAGCACAGACGTCTGATTCTGAAAATTTTTCCAGAACCAGGGCACGACTCGCCCTCCGCTCGCGACGCCGCCCGCGTCGCACCTCGTGCGCCTGCTGCTCGAGCCGCAGTAGGCCTCCCGCATCGTTCCGCGCCCGCTGCGCTCCCCGCCGGCCGGCCCTGGTAGCCCCGGCGAGCTCGCCCTCACGGCTGAGCACTGCTCTCGCACGCAGCACCCCCTCCGCGCTCACTGCGGCCGTCGCCGCCGCAGCAACCCCGCACCCGCTCTCGCGCTCGCTCATTGGAAGAAGAAGAAGAGGAAAGGGGTGGAGGCGACGGAAGCGAGGGGAGGCGTGGTCTTTTTAAGGCCGCGCGAGGAGAGAGAGGGAGCATGGCAGCGGTGTCTGCAGCCGCAGAGAGAAGAATAAGCGAATATGCGGTCTGCACGCTCAAGCGCGCAAACGACCCGCACGTGTCGAAAATAATTGATTTCCGGACGTCTGGAAACGATCCCAGACGTCTGGATGTGATCCCAGACGTCTGGATGTGATCCCAGACGTCTGGATGTGATTCCAGACGTCTTGTCCAATGTCTGGGCCACCTCCCAGACGTCTTAAAAGACGTCTGGGGCACGCGTTCGTAACATGACTCTATAGGACTGTGTACTTTATTGTCTTTGGTTGGGTATTCGCTTTGCGAATTCTCGTCTCAATCGAGAGACTATATACTCCTCGTGAAGAGGAGGGGTTTGAGGCACACTGCCCTCGTTCAAAGTAGTGTTGTTGTATTGAGGTTCAGTCACCATTGTTTAACTGACTGGGTTAGTGGATTTGATTGACTTTGTCGATCGGAAAATCCTAACTCGAGAAGGTTAGGTGGTGGTTTTCATCCGATTTGGATTTCTACCTAAAATTTCTTGTGCCTATTGTGTGATTGTGCTATTTGTGAGATTGTTTACATTATTCCGCATTTTATACGTCATGCATATCTCACCTCCTCCCGTAGGAAATTACAATAATAACCTCCTTAAATAGTGAACTAGCCGCCAAGGAGAAAGCGATGGAGGCAACCACCTCCTAGGCGAAGGAGCTTTCTAATAGCGTTTGCTGATTGAAAGATGAGAGACAAGAAAACTTTGTCCAATAGCATTGATGGAATTCTTCGCCACAGACTCATCCATGGAGGGTAGCCAAAATAATTGACGGATGAGATCAAGAAGCATACCCTTGCCACCACTCAATTTGTACTGGGCGACAAAGTGTCCAGCCTCGAGGATTTCCTTAGTTGGTCCATAGTCTAATTCACACGAGTCTAAAAGTGCTAACTTTATGAAGCTATCATCAAAGATCGGCCTCCAATTGAGCCTACGTCTGAAGACTTCCCTATTGGCCCCCATTGAAGATGAAGGCATGATGGAGGAAGGAGAAGTAGAAGATGAGGAGGAAATCGAGGAAGAAAATGCAATAGGGGGGACCCTGGTGTAGAAGGTGGATTGAGCTAATCTGTCTAGGGCATCAGCTAAGATGGGTGGGGATGGAGGCGTGGTGGGGCCTTGAGTGGGCGAAGAAAGGGTCGGGGAGCTAGAAGATGTGCTTGTGTCATCCGACGTTCAAGTAGTTTGAGGACTTAGTCATATTTTGTCCTGTTATGTCTATTACATTTTTAGTTTTTTCTTTTTTTTTAAGTTGATGTAATCAAGTGGGGTAAGCCATCCTTTGTTAGTTGTAACAATCACCTTGATATGAAAAAAAAGGGTGTTTCCTTAGTTGATTGGTCATGAGTCTCATGACATTGTTTGGAAAATGACTAAGTATGTGTGATTGGCTAGAATTTGACTTGTACATGAAAGCAATTGGACCTACCTAAATAAACACATCCATATTTCATAGTTAGACAAAATACAACACAAATTTATGGCATGCCAAAAATGCGAGGTAGGTCACCCTTCTAATGTTTCCAACTTGTAGGAGCCAACTATGCTGGAGCTTGTGACCTTGTATGGTCCTTCCAATTTGGGGCTATCTTGTTGCCTAGTTTAGCTATGTTTGACGCTTCTAGTCGTTTGAGGACCAAGTCTCCCACACTGAAGCGTTGCCGCTTGACTCTTTGATTGTAATATCAAGCGATGGTTGCCTTATAATCGTCTAATTTGGCAATCGTCTCCTCTTTTGAACTATCGACTAGGTCAAGGGAAACCTTCATCTATTCTTTGTTATGGTCAAGGTTGTCGAATTGCACCATGTAGGATAGTAAGTTTACATCCAAAGGAATTTTGGCCTTTGACCCTTACGGTACAAGGTTGAAGGGTGTGTGTCCTATGGCTGTTTTTTGCCCTTTCTTGTATCCCTATAGGACATATGGTAGTTCTTCCACCCATTTACTTTAAGCCATGTCTAGCTTCTTCTTCAAGGTTGAGATGATAGTTCTATTAGTGACTTCAACCTATCCATTATCTCGTAGATGGGCTACTGAGGTAAAGTTCAACTTGATTCCCCAAATTGCACAAAAGTCTTCGAACCTTTTGGATGCAAATTGGGTTTCATTGTTGGCTATGATTACTTATGGGATCCTATACCTGTAGATTATGTCTTTCTTGATGAAACTTACTACTCTTTCTACGTTTGGGCTGGCTATGGCTTCTACCTCAACCCATTTGGAGAAGTAGATGACAACTACGATTGCAAATTTCTTTTGTTTATGGGATATGTTGTTCTATGTTTATATGTTGGATGATCGAACCTTGGGTGAATACAAAATCGATTCGGGTTCCTACTAGGATGGGGACTCGGGTCGTAATAGGCAGATCTCAGGTAACCTCTTAGGGTTATCTATGACCCGTTGTTGGTCGACAAAGTATTAGCAAAAGTTATTTGTCAGTTCTTGAAAGCAAGATATTTGGCTTGCCATGAGTTCATTAAACCATTTGTGGGACATTCCCACCAAATAAGATGGGAACACTCGACACAGGGCACCATCTGGGTAGTCATAGACTAACATCATTTGATGATAATTTCCCATGAAGCTGCCAGGGTCTATGGTTCTGTCATATTGAGAGAGTTGGGTGTTTAAATTTCTTTAGAAGGGCTACGTTCATGACCTCCTCCGTGAAGGGTTATGTGGTAACATAGGTCCGAGAGCGGAACCGTCTCATCACTCGTGTGACTTAGCAAACAATCTCGGGTAGGGATCCTCCATCGCTAGACTGGGGGGCCCATGAGGTCGATCGACAATCTGAATCCTGGGGGCCCAGCAGTGCCGTAAGTGGTTGAGGTGCTTCCCCTCCTTTCTGCCTCATCTCCACTTGAACTCCTCAATTTGCTCATGGAGACGAGCATTCTTTTCTTCCACGACATGATGCCACTGTTCCTATTCATCTAGCTGATTCTAGGAAGAATTTGGATTTTGCTGAAGGACTTCCTCCTTGCGTTTTCAGGTGTCACAAAGGAATAATGTTATCTTCTCTTGCTTCATCCTGATGCCTTCCAAACGGTCAAGATAGTCCTATTCTTCCTTCTCTGCTTGGAGAAAGGGGGAGAGGGGAGGTTCCTCTACTGGTGGCACAACTTTGTTTTTCCTCAGATTAATCAACCTGTTGTTGGTAGAGTGATTGTCCGACACTTGATTCCTCATTAGCTGTTAACTGGTTACGTTTGAAACCATTATGAGTCGTTGGGGTCATAGATCTTTAGGAGAACCAATAGGTTAAAAAATACAATGGAGAAGAACACTATGGCTATGTAGATATGAAAACTATGGGTTTCACATAGATGATGCCAATGATCGGAGCGCAAAGTAAGCCCTATCAAGTTTAAGGTAGAGAATGATTCTGACCAAATAAATTCAATCATAGAAAGACTTAGAGAATTGTAACACAGTTCCACAACCAAGGGTGTATATTTGGAGAAGGATTTAACCCTCAAGATTTTTACTAAGTGGAAAGTGCGAAAGAAAGGGGAGTACAAAGTATATTTGATACTTGATTCTTTTTTCTATATCCCTCGCTTCTAGCAGATCCCCCTTTTATATTGGGTTCTCTCACATCTATTCCACCCAATGTACATAAATTGAAATCTTTTAATTTTGGGTCATGATATTTAGTAGCGATCCTTCTGCTACAACTCACACGTTCTTCTACTAACTTTGATGCATTCTAAGCAAAGTGCAACATAAATGTTGTACCACTACTCCACGTCCTCTCGTTTGAAAGCCATCCGTCTTCTTGATCGTCTCTTGCCATTTCACCGAAAATAGGCTGATTGTGAGGTCCTATTAGATAGGCTACTCAAAGGATCTGCCTAGGTACATGGTTTAGGGGATCTATCTAGATAGGTGATCTCCACGTATAGATCTGTTAAGGTTGTGAACTGGACCAATTTTAATGGGCCTCTGTGGGCTAGATCCATGAACAGGATATTTTTTCCGTCATCGGTATTGACCCCTTAATATGTTTAAATAAAGATCAAAATTCATAAGATACTGATATTTTTATCCATATTGACTATATTCTATATTAATATTCGATTTCTATGTACCTTTGCATCTGATTTTTATCTAAACTATCCTAACAATTTCACTAAATATGGTAAAGAAAAATTACATTCGAAATAATTCTTTGAATATCCATATTTGACTTTAGAGAATCAATATTATTATGGAGGTATCTTCATCGAAACCGTATCTGCTTGAATTTCATCCATATGTATATAAAAGGTATAATCATACCCTTTCCATTAGACTGATACTACTCAACTGTATTTCCGCTCCTCTAATTGATTGATTACTTTGTTCCTCTCAAAAAAAAAAAGGATCCAAAAGAAACTGCAAAATAGGTAGCAATTTGGAGAAGGGCCTCACGCTGCATAAGGTACATTGGGCTTCATGTGATCTCCTTCAGCGTGTGTTCCCCTCCTCATACACCCAAACAATTGCAGCTATATCTTATTTCTTCTTTTATTGTCAATAAAGATACAAGATCACATTCTCGAGTAGTTGGCCATGTTCCGTATGGTCCTTAGTTTGCAAGAATTCTCGACTTGGTCCAGATGAGCCAACTTAGCTTTGGCCCAACTCAGGCTTCCCACATCAGAACTCTTTTTTTGGGCTTGACGTAATATCGGCCTGCTCCCTCTAAATTATGACATGCACGTGATGTAATTAAGGGATCTCACCGATATTGTTTTTGAGTTTGTAAACTAAATCGTGAATTCCTGGAAACCTCGTGGAAGACACATTCTGACTTATAATTGAGGGGGCTTTTCGTAAGGTGTAATCATGTCTCATGCGTGTGGATAAAGTATATTGTTTAATACAAAGGGTAGGTAGGGAGGAGCCTATGGTCAGTGATGTCTGGGATCATGGGTGCAACGATTTGCCAAAAAAAGAAAAAATCATGAAAGGAGGAAAATAAATGGGCATGCATGGCTCATGCTTCACGGAGAAGGTCGCTCTCTTTTGGAAAAGCAACAGCGACGTTCACTCATGACTTGTCTCCGTGCATGTGACGACGACTTCGCCTTGCAATTCAATCCTCCGTTCGCTTTCAAGCGAGTTAATTGAGAAATAAATAAATAAATAAATAAAACAAGGGATTCCTACGTTTTGCAACGAGAGTACGGTTCATATTACAGATTCTCTTAAGAAGAGCGTGTTGAGTGTATATATTGAAAGCAATCATCGTTTTATCTCGTTAAAAGCAAAAAATGAAAACATACAAGGTATAGTAAGGTAAAAAAAAAAAAAAAAAAAGAGTACCGAAAGAGAAGTAACAAGTAAAATAATATCAAGTAAATTAGTTATTTTAAAGTCAATTCTGCATCAAATTTTAAATTCTATTGAGTTTTTTCTAACAAAAAAGAAATAAATTTTTTTAATGCATCCATTCCAAAAGAATTGAAACCTATAAGAAAATCATCTCAAAGGCTATGCAGCAGCACCAGAGAGAGAGGCCATCGTGGAATGGAGAGACGTGGGAGAGAGAGAGAGAATGGGAGAGCGAGAGTGAGAGGAAGAGAGGAGAGGTGTGCGACAATGAGAATTGGGAGGGGCGAGAGAGGAGAGCGGGAGAGGATAGAGTAGGAGTGATAGAGAGAGTGGTGGCAGAGAGATTGTGTAAAGACCCGTTTTATTCCGAGTCCTTTAAGACGTCTGGACTGTCTGTCAGACATCTGATCAGATGTCTGGAAATTGAAAAATTAATACGTAACTTCGCGTCTGCGCGCGGGCTGCGCGCAAACAGTACCGCTCTTTTCTCTTTCCCACTTCTCTCCACCCGAACCCTAACACACCCTTATAAAACCTCTTTCCCCCTTCCTCTCTTCCCCACTCCACCACAGCCACCTTCCTTCCACTCCACTGCAGCGAGAGGGGCGAGCATGAGAGAGGGCACAAGAGCGAGCGACGAGGAGGAGAGGCAGCGTGAGGAGAGGAGGAAGAGCTTAAGCTCGCGAGCTCGTGGGAGCTCGCTTGTTAAGACCCGTGCTGTTTGAGCTTTTTAAGAAGCCTGGACTGTGGGTCATACGTCTGGTCAGACGTCTAGACACCTTCCCAGAAGTCTGGAAATCAAAATTTTTGGGTACGAGCTCGTGTCTGCGCGCGGGCTGCACGCAGATAGTACCCCCTCATTTTTCCTCCTTCTTCTCTCTCTTCCCTCACCTCCAAGCAAACCCTAACCCCGACCTTATATAAGACCCCTGATAAACGCCAGTTTATCATCATTTTTATGCATTAAAACAAACCTAGCTCTTAGGATTTTACTCCGCAAAAGGGTTTTTGGGCTGCATTTAGGCAAAAAATAGGTTAGGTATGCATTGCATTTTTTATTGTCTTTTTAATATGTTTTTGTGAGTGTTAAGGATGTACAGATATATAGATCCCTAAAACCCTAGCACTCAAGAAGGCAAATGGTGAAGGAGAAGCCCAGACTAGCTGGAACTCAGCCTAATCCAGCTCACCTCAGCTTGATCCAGCTCACCTCAGCTTGATCCAGCTCACCGCAGCTGGAACCTAGCTTACTTGAACTAGGGTTAGCTCATCTTAGCTCCATTCAGCTCATCTCAGCTGAATGGCAGCTCAAGAGAGCTCATCTTAGCTCACCCTAGCTCAGGTCAGCTCAGATCCAGCTCAACTTAGCTGAGTTTAGCTCATCTCAGCTCCCATTAGTCCACAGGGAGCTCTAGCTAGCTCTGCTGAGTTGACTGGAGTTCACCCCAGCTCAGGTCCAGCTACATCCAGCTCTACTCAACTGCGGCCAGCTAAAGATGACTTCATTCCAGCTTAGGAAGCTCAAGTCCAGCTCCTGGGGACTCAGCTTAGCTCAACTCAGTTGAGCTAAGATACCCTAGCTGCCTCACCCAGCTTGATCCTCCCCGGGAGCATTAGACCCAGCTCACCTCAGCTCCTTTTAGCAGAAGCCAGCTTGCTTTAGCTTGGCTTAGTAGCTAGCAAAGAACTAGCAAGCTAAGCTAGCTAAGGTAGCTCCTTCCAGCTCTCTTCAGCAACCACCAGCTGTAGTGCAGCTCAAGATAAATACCTCCAACTCTTCTCCCTGAAAACCTTAGCTCCAAATGCCTCCAACTCTACTCCCTACTAGCTAAGCTAGCTAAGCTGTTTAACTTAGCTAGTCCACCTCCAGGGCACCAAAACCTACTACCCTACTACCTAAGCTCCAGCAAAAAGACCACCTACTCCTACTTTATTTTGGTGCCAACTATCCCTTCCATCACCACCCTACATCCACCATCAAAACCCATCTCCACCCTCCATTTTTTTCCCTCCAAAATTGCCTTCTAGAAGGTATTTTTGGAGGGAAAACCAAGGCACCTCTTCATTTCCCTCCCATTTTTCCCTCCAAAAATAACCAAGCACCCCTTCATTTCCCTCCAAAAAAAACACCATAACCACCCCCCTTCCCATCCTATAAATACCCTACCATACCACCACATAATTCCCATCCTCCCTTAGTGTATTTTCTACCTACATCCACCTATACCTACGCCCAAGGAGAAGGAGTAGAGAAGGAGATTAAAGGGGCACACCACCAGCCCTTTTGGTGCCTTCTTCTCCCCACTCTCTTCAACTTGGGCCACGCCAAGGAGGACTCTCCCACTTCAAGGAGGACGGCCAGGCAAAGGAGAAAAGCTTAGGGTGGACGTCCACCCTTGGAGAGAAACTTAGGGCACGCCCCCTTAGGGCTTGCCTTGGAGGTCATCACCTTGGCGGAGTTCTGCAAGGAAGGAGTTGAAGGATTCTTTTCAAGCTTGGGAGCCACCAACCTTGGAGCAAGAAGCCCTCTTCTTCACCATCTATTTAGAGGATTTGTGTTTTCTGTTACTTCAATTATCTAGTAGTAGAAGCATTCCTCTACTAGGCATTTTTGTTAAACACTTTATCAATTATCTAGTTGCCTTCTTCGTATATCTTGTTTGCATTTCTATTTGCTTATTTTCAGCATTCTTCACTTCCTCTCCCTAATTATTCTAGGTTTCCACTTGCCTAGAGTGAGCTTAGGGAGAGGCTCTACTTGTCACTTAGAAGTAGTATTTTAAATTAAAGTGTAAATCACCTTCCCGTCACCATTCCGCATGTTGTCTTAATTTAAAACAAAAAAATGATATATTGAAAAATACCAAAAAGAAAGTTGAGATTGTATTCCAAGCAAGAGAATCACTATTGCAAACATTTGGCCTCCTTGGACGACCCTAGATACTCCCCTATCTAGGAATATAAATTTAAGAGCGAAAGCGGATTTACGCGTTACAACGACGTATTTTAACAAACCGCGTATTTTCGCTACCAACCCCCTTCCCCTCTCGTTCTCCCTACACTAGCCCTTCCCCTCTTCTTCTCCACTCCAGCAAGAGAGGCAGTGTGAGTGAGAGAGTGCGTGGGTGGCATCGAGGAGGAGCGACGTGAGGAGAGGAGGAGAGAAAGCTCACGAGCTCATGTGGGAGCTCATTGGTGAGCGCACGGCCAGAGCGGCGCGTGTGAGAGGAGGAGTGCATCGGGGAGGTCCTTCCCGATGCTGTTGCAGCCGGAGCTACAAGCGAGGAGGGGCGCTGTGCGGCCACGCGCGGCGCGAGAGAGAGGAAGCGGGTTCTGGTTTTGTGTTTTCCCAGAATCAGACATTTGGAGTGACGTCCAGACGACGGTGAGGACGTCTAGAGGCGGTTCCATACGTCTGAGGAGAGGGCTTCGCGAAGGTACGTCCTCCTTGCGGATACGGCTATGCAGGCCGCTCCGCTGCTACCCTGTTGCATGGCCTTTTTGAGAAGATTGCAGGATGGCGTGCAGGATTTGCTTTGGGAAGGCGCGAGGCATGCCCGCCCACGCATTTCAGACGTCTGGGAAGCTTACCAGACGACTGGAATCGCTTTCAGATGTTCGGAGAGGTGGTCGGACGACTGGAGCTGGGTCCAAACGGTCCATAAGAGTTCCCGGACGTCTGGGGTGGACGCAGAGATTGAGGTACGATATTGGACCCTTTTAAGACGTTTGGAAGTTGTTCCAAACGTCTGATTTTGCGTCAGTAACCCTATTTTGACCCGTTTAGGGTTCGTTTGAGGTCTGTTTTACGCAAATAAGATACCGATGTATTCCTTGTGAGTTCCTCTAGTTGTTGGAAGGCTTTCCATACTGTTTTGATAATTCCCTTGTGATTGTTCCTTGTTATAGGATTTCATTCCGTTGCGGGTTCGGGGCTTGCTGAGGCACGTGAGCATGTCGTTCAAGCCCCCAATACTCCTGGGTTTACTCTTAGAGTAGCTTCCCCTAATTTAATTACAAATCTGAATGCATGTGTGGAATGAATGATTAGAACCAAGATATGGCATGAATCCTAGGACGAGAAATACTGGAAATGTATGTATTGGATGAATGAATTGCAGTCTTGAATGAGTAGATAGAAATGATAACAACTACCTGAAAATGATAACAACTGCCTGTAAATGAATAACAGCCGCCTGTGAAATATGAAGTACTTGTGCTAGTTACCTGTTGCATGTAACTATCCTGTCGTATACGTTAAATGACATAATATAAGCTGAATGTATGTAATTTGAGAATGGTAATGTGAATGATTGGAAATACGAGCTACCTGTGCATAACCTGAGTATGGAAATGTGAATGATAGAAATACAAGTTGCATGTGGATAACCTAAGAATGGAAATAGAAATGATGAAACTTGGTATGGAATGGCACGAGGAATATGAGCATGAACCCTACGGGGAATTAGAAGTAGAGCTCCTGAAAATAAATGTAATGGATATGAAAATGTGAGTGGGGAAGTGAGCTGGCCCTTGAGTACGGAGTACCAAGGAGAGCGACCGTCCCCCTATTTAGTGTAGAGTGGAGCTAGCCGCCCTTGGGTTGGGACCCGGGGTTAGGATTGGCCACTCTATCCGACTTCTTGGCCTTCGCGTACACGGTACCGGGGAGAGCTACTAGTGTAGGGGGAGAGCTACCACCCCACGGGGCCCGGGGTTCAGCTAGCCACCCTACATCGGCTTGTTAGTCCCACGAGGCAAACCAAGGTAGTCAGGCGAGGGTGCGCGGACTGTGGAGGGGTGAGACCCCTATTTGGTTCTTAAGGGCTAGACCCCTGTTACTGAGAGGGCTAGACCCTATACTGGTTCCGTGCTGTACTTTGGGCGCACCCTCTAATGGAAATGATTGACCGCGTGCCAGTGCGGGGTAGCTACCCGTGCGCTTATTACACGTGTCATAGTCATCGTTACGTTTGTCCGTGACCTTGGGGTGGTTGACTGGGTGTAGGATCACCATGGGAGACTCTCCCGGCTAAGAGAGCACCACGTGTGCCTTCTACTCTTTGGAAAAGACTGCAATCAAGATCGTTCCCATGAGGAACATTCGAGATCAAGAAAGAGTTTTGATAAATAAACCAGTGGGTGAAAATGAATAATTTGTGAAATAATGTAATTAGAAAACAACAGTTACCTGTTCACTTTTACTGCTTTAGTTAGTTTGTTGCCACTCTACTCAGTGTTCGCTGACTTTGTGTACTCATAACCCCTTTTCTGGTCCAGGTGTTGAGCAGCCCGAGTCTACGGTTGCGGAGGGTGCTGGGCCTAGTAGAGCCCAGTACCTGTAGTTTCTCTTGTTGTACTCTTTTGTAGTAGTGAGTAGACTCTTGTACTTTTACGTTTTGTACCCTTATGTTCTGTACTTTCTATTCTTGTACTTGG
This sequence comes from Thalassia testudinum, assembly GCA_037157565.1. Lineage (NCBI taxonomy): Eukaryota > Viridiplantae > Streptophyta > Magnoliopsida > Alismatales > Hydrocharitaceae > Thalassia > Thalassia testudinum. The sequence continues at coordinate 84,640,445 of JAZHRO010000077.1, forward strand.
TTACTTTTCTACTGTTGTGGTGATATGTACTGTAGCATTTCTTACTTCTTTATTGCTGTACCTTTTTACTGTTAGTTGCTTAGCATAGTGAATGTGGTTTACTTTCTTGCTTTTTGGTTACTTTCTCGTTGGAGGACTGGATCTTGGGATTAGTCGATGCTAAGATCCGTGCTGTTAAAGCCCTCTAAGACGTCTTGGAATTGGATCAGACGTCTGGACATCTTCCCAGACGTCTGGAAATCAAATTTTTCATTTACGTCCTTGCGTCTGCGTGCGTGCTGCGCGCAGACAGTACGCAGCCTCATTTTCTTCTCTCCTCTCTCCTCTTGCCGACGAAACCCTATCCCAGTGCCTACTTAAACCCCCCTCCTCTCCCTTATTCACCTCACCTTCAGCCACCCTCCTCCTTCCTCCAGCGCGAGAGCAGTGAGCGGCGAGTAGCGAGCTGCAGGCGTAAGCGGCGTGAGAGGAGAGGAGGAGCAGCGAGGGGAAGAGAGGAGAGCAATCGCGCGAGCTCGTGAGGGAGCTCGCCAGAGAGCTCATGGCCGGTCGGGGATGCACGAGGTGAAGAGGTGCGTCGGGGAGTTCCTCCCCGACACTGCTGCAGCCAGAGTAGCAGGCGAGCGAGCGCGGTGCGAGAAGGCTAAGGTAGTTTCTGGTTCTGGGATTTTCCCAGAATTAGACGTTTGGATCTGCATCCAGACGAGGCAGACGGCGTTTGGAGGAGGTTCCAGACGACTGAGAGGTGAGTTCCGTGACGTACACCTTCTTTGCAGATACGGCCATGCAGGCCGTTCCGCCGAGGCACTGTTCCGTGCCATATTGAGGAGATTTGCGTCGATGTGTGGAGGATTCACTTCGGGAAGGCACGGGACACGCCCTCCAACGCATTTTAGACGTCTGGGCGAGGCACCAGACGGCGGAAAGCGTCTCCAGACGTCCGGAGAGGTGGTCGAACGTCTGGAACTGGGTCCAGATGGTTCAGCGGAGTTCCTGGACGTCTGAGGAGTAGCGCAGATTTGAGGTATTGTTCTGGACTCTTTTAGGACGTCTGGAAGGTGTTCCAGACATCTGATATGAATCGGAATTACTATTTTTGACCCATTTTGGTTCCGTTTGAGGTTCAATTTCCGCAGTTAAGATTTCGTTGTTCTCTGTATAAGTTCCTCTACTTGTTGGAATACTTTTATCCTATTCTGAGTGGTCTCTTGTGATTGATCATTGTGATAGGACCTCATTCTGTTGCAGATTTAGGGTTTGCTGAGGCACGTGGACCTGCCGATCAGGCCCCCATTACTCTTGGGTTTGCTGGTAGAGTGGCTTCCCCTAGTTTAATTACAAACTTGAATGCATATGTGGAATGAATGTTAGATCCTAGGGTATGGCACGAATCCTAGGACTAGAAACACTAGAATATTTGTATGGAATGTATGGATTGCAGTCTTGGATGAGTAGATAGAATAATAACAATTTCCTGGAAATGAATAACAACTGCCTGTGAAATGTAAAGTACTTGTGTTAGCAAACTGTTGCATGTAAATTCCTGTTGTTTACGTTAAATGTCATAATATGAGCTGCATGTATATGAACTGAAAATGGAAGATTGAATGTTGAAAACACGAGCTACCTGTGAATAAACCTGGAATGTGAACAATAAAGTTACATGTTACATGTGTAGAACCTGAGAAATGGAAATAGAAATGATGAAACCTGGTATGGTTTGGATTGAGAAATATGAATATGAACCCTACGGGGAATTAGGAGATGAGCTCCTGGAAATAAATGGAATGGATCTAGGAATGTGCTGGAAAGTGTGATGTCCCTTGAGTACGTGGCACCAAGGGGAGCACATGTTACTTTTTAGTGTAGAGCGGAGCTAGCCGCCCTAGGGTTGGAACCTGGGGTTAGGATTGGCCACTTTGTACCAACTTTTTGGCCCTCGCGTACACAGTACCGGGGAGAGCTACTAGTGTAGAGAGATAGCTAGCCACCCCACGGGGCCCGAGGTTCAGCTAGCTGCCTTACACCGACTTGTTAGGCCCACTGTGCAAACCAGGGTAGTCAGGCGAGGGTGCGCGGACTGTGGAGGGGCGAGACCCCTGTTTGGTTCTTAGGGGCTAGACCCCTACTACTGAGAGGGTTATGCCCTATGCTAGTTCTGTGCTGTGCTTTGGGCACACCTGTTAATAGAAACGACTGATCGCATGCCAGTGCGGGGTAGCTACCCGTGCGTCTATCGCACGTGCCGTAGTCACCGTTACGTCTGTTAGTGACCTTGGGGTGGTTGACTGAGTGTAGGACCACCACGGGGGACTCTCCCGGCCAGGAGAGTACCACGTGCTACTTCTACTCTTCGGAAAAGACTGCAATCAAGATCGTTCCCATGAGGAATATTCGAGATCAAGAAAGAGACCCGATAAATAAGCCAAGTGATGAGAGAAAGAATAATTAGTTAAAGAAAGAAAGAAATTAAAAAACAACAGCTACCTGTCCACTTTTACTGCTTTAGTTAGCTAGTTGCCACTCTACTCAGCGTTCGCTGACGTTTTGTACTCATAACTTTTTTCAGGTCCAGGTGTTGAGCAGCCAGAGCCTACGGCTGCAGAGGGTGCTGGGCCTAGTAGAGCCCAGTAGTTGTAGCTTTTTGTTGTACTCTGTTTCCTATTGTAGTGAGTAATTTGTTACACTTCTGTACTCTTTTATTGTGAACTTATATTCCTGTACTAGTTTACTTCCTTACTATTATGGTGGTGCGTACTGTAGTAGTTTACTTCTTTAGTGCTGTACTTTTCTTACTGTTAGTTGCTTGCATGGTGAATGTGGTTTATTTTACTGCTTTTTGGTTACTTTCTCGTTGAATGACTGGGTCTTGGGATCAGTCGAGTCTGTCCGGTCTCGTGTCCTGTAGGGATTCGGGAATCGGGTCGTAACAAGATGGTATCAGAGCAAGATCGTCTCAAGAAATGAACCAACTAGTTGGAAAATAACCAATTCACGTGCTTGTAACTAGAGTAGCCACCACAATGTACCTTTTGACATCTGTTCTGAGGTTCTTTCGTTGAATGTCGGTTAGAATTGACGTCTTCCTATTCTGTGTTCACGTCTCCTTATAGGAGATGCCTCGACGTGGAGTTAGTGAGGCGGGCCGCGGACGCGGCCGAGGACGATGTCAGAGGGGCGAGCACGTTGAGCCCGACGTCTCAGTGGACTAGCCACTACTTCCGGGCATTCAGGCTCAGCACCTCGCCCAGCTAATACGGGAGATCGTATGAGTGGAGCTTCACCCGCCTCCACGAGTGCCTCTCCCTAGGGCTGCAGAGGGGGAGTCCTCTGTGGGACCACGAGACAAACACAGCACTGGACGTAGGGGAGGGGGTGGCCCTCCACCGCCCCCACCTTCCTCTGACACTTCTGAGCACGAGCCCTCCTTGCCTGGAGGCGTACCATTTTCTCCACTTCAGCACCATTACGAGCTTTTCGGGCAGTTCCAAAAGCTGAAGCCCCCCTTTTTCAAGGGGGATGAGGACCCAACCGAGGCGGAGGACTGGCTCGAGCAGATCGAGAAGGTGTTTGACACCCTTCGCCCCCTTGCGGAGTGCCACGTAGCCTTTGCCACATACCAGCTGGAGAGCGTGGCACACAGGTGGTGGAGGGCAGTCAGAGGTCAGGAGAGGGCCGAGCTGACTTGGGACCAGTTTGCCACCCTCTTCTGTGAGCAGTACTTCCCCCAGATGTGGTAGGACTAGAGGAGGCGGGAGTTCCACACTCTTCGCCAGGGGACGATGACCGTGAGTGCGTGTCGCACGCATTTTTTAGAGCTGTCTCGTTTCGTTGTGACAGCTGTGGCTACCGAGGAGGAGAGCCTTTGGAGGTTCATCGAGGGGCTCCGGCTTGCTATTCGAGGGTATGTCAAACCTCTGAAGCTGCCTACGTTCTCGAGGGTGGTGTAACGACCCGATTCCCGAGTCCCTACGGGACACGAGAACCGGACCGACTCGACTAATCCCAAGACCTAGTCGTCCAATGAGGAAGTAACCAAAAGAGCAGTAAAATAAACCACATTCAGCATGAAATATAACTAGCCGTAAAAAAATACAGCAGTAAGAAAAAGAACTACTATAGCATGTACCACCACAACAGCAGAACAACATTTATAACATAGCAAGAACTACGAGTAAAGAAAAGTAAAGAGTGTAACAAGAACTACTCACTACAATGGAACAAAAAGGGCACAAAAGAACAGTGATAACTCTACTAAACCCTACTCGGCCCAGCGTCCTCTGTAGCCGCTGACCCTGGCTGCTCAACACCTGGTCTTGAAAAGTAACGAGTGTAACACGTCAGCGAAACGCTGAGTAGAGTGGCAGCTAAACTAAAGAAGCAGTAAAGTGTACAGTAGCTGTTTTAATTTCTTTCTTCCTTTATTTACGTCTTTCTATTGTTTCACCATTTATCTATTTCTCAGATCCTTCACTTGATCTTGAATGTTCCTCGTGGGAACGATCTTGATTGCAGTCTTTTCCGAATAGTAGAAGTAACATGTGGTGCTCTCCTGGCCGGGAGAGTCCCCCCCGTGGTGATCCTACTCTCAGTCAACCACCCCAAGGTCACTGACAGACGTAACGGTGACTACGGCACGCGCGGTAAACGCACGGGTAGCTACCCCGCACTGGCATGCGGTCAGTCGTTTCCGTTAACGGGTGCGCCCAAAGCACAGCACGGAACCAATATAGGGTAGAGCCCTCTCAGTAACAGAGGTCCAACCCCTCCACAGTAACCAAACAGGGGCCTTGCCCCTCCATAGTCCGCGCACTCTCGCCTGACTACACTGGTTTGCCCAGTGGGCCTAACAAGTCGGTGTAGGTGAGCTAGCAGAACCCCGGGGCCCGTGGGGTAGCTAGTACTCGCCCTACACTAGTAGCTCTCCTCGGTACTGGGTACACGAGGGCCAACAAGTCGGTAAAAAGTGGCCAGACCTAACCTCGGGTCCCTGGGGCGGCTAGCTCCGCTCTATACTAAGCAGGTAACAGGTGCTTCCCCTGGCACTACGTACCCAAGAGACAACGCACCTCCACATCTTTCCTTTTCAATTCCATTTCCTTTCCAGGAGTTCTACTCCTAACTCCCATAGGGTTCCAACTCTTTTAACTCAGCACATTCAGGTTTCACCCTTTCAGTTTCACGTTCATACAACCCGTATTCTCAATCATGTTCATTTATTCATAACAGGCAGCTGTTAAATCGTTTTACAGGCAGCTATTATTTCCTTTCCACATTTTCCAAGACTGCAATATCTATATTCATTCCACTAGTTTTCCATTCCTAGGATTCATGCCGTAACCCTAGGATCTATCATTCAATCTAGTTTTCCAGCCCTAGGATTCATGCAATACCTTAGGATCTATCATTCAATCTGGTTTCTCATTCCTAGGATTCATGCAATACCCTAGGTTCTATTAATTGTTCCATAATTGTAACAAATTATGTCAATAATTTCTAAAGCCACTCTACCAGCTACAACGGAAGTACTGGGGGCGTGGTTGGAAATCCCGCGCGCCTCCACAATCCCCAAGACTAAGATGGAACGGGGTCCTATCACAAGGATCAAACATAAGGAGTTTCTCAGAACAATATATAATTACTGTAGACGGGTAGTGGATCTTATTCCGAAAAGAATGCAACTTGAAACACGGAAAACAGACTCCGAACGGGCCCTAAACGGGTCAAAAATGACGAAACAGTCCAAAAATCAGATGTCTGGAACCTCTTCCAGATGTCTTAAAAGGTAGTTCAGAGGATACCTTCGCTCTGCGTAGTCTCTCAGACGTCCAATGGTCACCCCGAATGTCTGGAAGTCGTTCTCGTCGTCTAGCACTACGGCCAGACGTCTGATTCGCATTGGATGTGAATCTCAAAACCTGCACGTACCCACTCATCGTTCTCAGTACAACGGTCGCAGAAAAGGATGAAGGACGAAAAATAACTTACTTGCCAGACGTCTGGACAGTCTTCCAGACGTCTTCACTGTTGTCTGGTTGAAAGCCCAGACGTCTGATTCTGGAAAAACTTCCAGAATCAGAGTTCGACGCGCTCTCCGCCCGCGACGCACGGCCGCGCCGCCCCTCATCCGCCTGGTGCTCGAGCTGCAGCAGCCCTCCCGCGTCACTCCGCGCCCGCTGCTCCCCCGTCGGCCGGCTTCAGCTGCCCCGGCAAGCTCGAGCCCTCACGGCCGAGCGTCTCCTCCCTCGCGTAACGCCTCCTCCCGCACACCCGCCGCGGCTGCAGCTGCCGCCGCTCACTCACTCTCGCATTGGCTGGAAGAAGAAGAAGGGAGCGAAGGAGATGAGAGTGAGGGAGAGGGCGAGGGCCCTTTTAAAGCCACGTGGGGAGAGAGAGCGAGAGAGAGGGGCGCAGCCTGCGCCCGCTGGAGGAGAGGGAAAAAGAGGGGCATCTGCAGGTCTGCGCGCGCAGGCGCGCAGGCGAAATCCACCGTGCCGCAGAAAATAAATCTCAGACGTCTGGAAGGGGTTCCAGACGTCTGGTCAGATGTCTTAAAATACGTTTGAAAGAGCGTTCGTAACAGGTGGTGAGGCATCTATGACATATGAGGAGACCAACCCGTCCGCACGTGACACTGACTGCGGACGGAAGAGGCCCTACCAGCCAGACTACTCACAGGGCCGACGAGAGAGGAGGAACGTGACGCCTGCAGGAGAGCCATCACGCTTTGCGGGGCCATCAGTGGCCTTTGGGGGCCCCCGACAGGGGCAAGCTGCCAGCACAGAACCCCCTCCCAGCCATCATCAGGGACCTACTGAGGGAGGGAGTCGAGTTTCCCTTTGCTACTAGTGTGGCCAGCCGGGCCACATCAGGAGGGACTGCCCGTCTAAGGCTGGAGGTCAGCAGATGCTCCCGACGCCAAGCACTGGAGGACGAGTAGGAGGCCGCGGTTCCCAGGCGCGTAGGGGAGGAGAGTCGTCGCGGGGATGGTACCGGCCAATGGCTACCCATCCGACGCAGAGTGTGGCTGCTTCGTCCGCACTTAGGGCTGAGGGGCGTATCAACGCCCTGACACAGAGACGCTAGAGCTTCAGGTTCAGTGGTGGGAAGTATGGTTACAGTTTCCGGTGGACTAGTTTACACACTTTTTGATTCCGGTGCCACGCACTCGTTTGTCGCTGCCAGTTTTGCTGTTAGTTTGGGGCAAGACTGTGTGTTGTTAGAGGATCCGTTTGTGATCAGAGGTCCGGGTGGTTAGCTGTTTGTAGCTTAGGAGATTTACACAGATTGTAAGGTCAGTGTTGGGGGACACAGCCTCCCCGTTGATTTGATTGTGATACAGATGGAGGACTTTGGCGTGATTCTGGGGATGGACTGGCTGTCCGCTTACCACGCCTTGGTGGACTGTTTTGAGAGGAAGATCGTCTTCTCCATACCGGAGTTGCCTTCTTTCCAGTTTCACGGATAGCCAGTGGACGGAGGCTTTAGGTGCATTTCTACACTTCGGGTGGTGAGACTTTTGAGCCAAGGGTGTGAGGGCTTCCTAGCTTGTGTGGCGGCGGAGCCCATCCCTGTGGCAGACTTTGAGAGTATCCCGGTGGTCAGAGAGTACCCCGACGTGTTCCCTGATGAGTTGCCAAGACTACCGCCCGAGCGTGAGATCGAGTTTGAGATCTCACTGGTACCGGGGACCAGCCCCATTTCTACAACACCTTACAGGATGGCACCACTTGAGCTACGAGAGCTCAAGTCCCAGTTGCAGGACCTTCTAGAGAAGGGCTTTGTGAGGCCTAGTGCGTCTTCGTAGGGAGCCCCGGTATTGTTTGTGAAGAAGAAGGATGGTACCCTACGCCTTTGTGTGGGCTACAGACAGCTGAATAGGGTTACCATTAAGAACAGGTATCCACTGCCGAGGATTGACGACTTGTTTGACCAGTTGCGAGGTGCCACGGTATTCTCCAAGATAGACTTGAGGTCTGGTTACCACCAGTTGAGGATAAAGGAGACAGATGTCTCCAAGATAGCTTTTTGCACCCGGTACGGACACTACGAGCTTTTGGTCATTCCGTTTGGGTTGACTAATGCCCCCGCTGCCTTCATGGAATTAATGAACCGGGTGTTCAAACCATATCTGGATCAGTTCGTGGTGGTATTTATTGATGATGTGCTCATTTACTCTCGGGATCTGGTGCAGCATGGATAGCACTTGCGGATGGTTTTGGACACACTGAGACGACGTAGGCTGTACGCCAAATACAGCAAGTGCGAGTTCTAGTTGAGGGAGGTGACCTTCTTGGGTCATGTGATCTTCGGGGATGGCCTGGCTGTGGACCCAGCCAAGGTTGGGGCAGTGCTTAGGTGGGAGAGACCACGTACAGTGACAGAGATTCGCAGTTTCTTGAGACTGGCAGGCTATTACAAGCGGTTTATCAAGGATTTCTCGTAGATTGCACGTCATATGACACAGCTGACCCAGAAGGACGTGTCCTTTTCTTGGACAGACGCTTGTAAGGAGTGTTTTTAGGAGCTGAAGGAGAGGCTGACTTTGGCTCCCGTGCTTACCATCCCAGACAGCAGTGGCGGGTTCGTTGTGTACACGGATGCCTCTTTGCAAGGGTTAGGAGGTGTGCTCATGCAGTGGGGTCACGTTGTCGCTTACGCTTCGCGGCAACTGAAGCCCCATGAGCATAGCTACACTACCCACGACCTGGAGCTGGCAACTGTCGTCTTCGCGCTGAAGACTTGGAGGCACTACTTGTACGGTGATACTTTTGAGATTTTCACAGATCATAAAAGCCTTAGATACTTGTTTGATCAAAAGGAGCTCAACATGAGATAGAGACGTTGGTTAGAGCTCCTGAAGGACTATGACTACAGCATTTCCTCCCTTCTGGGGAAGGCCAACGTGGTGGCTGACGCCTTGAGCCGGAAGGCGTCCACCCACTTTGCCAGTTTACAGGCGCAAAGTTCCAGACTCATGGAGGAGATGGGCAGTTGGCGACCCTAGAGTTACTGGGACACTGTGGGGCAGTGACTGTGACACGATAGACGAGGTCAGAGCTGATAGACCGCATCATGACAGGACAGATGGCTGATCCGTACCTGCAGTCGTTGCGTGACAGAGTACTATCAGGGGACCCTGGAGACTTCTCCTTTACAGACGAGGTGCTGCGCATGAGGGGACGTTTGTGCGTTCCCAGGGACGAGGAGCTGTTGAGGGAGCTCCTGACTGAGGCACATGATTCCAGGTTCACCATACATCCCAGGAACACAAAGATGTATCGTGATCTGAGATGCGACTTTTGGTGGAGGGGAATGAAGTGGGATGTAGGTGAATTCATACAGCAATGTTTAGTGTGCCAGTAGGTGAAGGCCGAGCATTGGAGGCCTCCAAGGTCGTTGCAGCCACTTTCAGTGCTAGAGTGGAAGTGAGAGAGCATCACCATGGACTTGGTGGTGGGCTTGCCCGTTACCCAGTGAGGACACGACGCAGTCTGGGTGATCGTAGACAGATTGAAGAAGACGACACGTTTCTTGCCTATCCGAGTCACTTTGGGACCAGCACAGTTGGCAGAGAGGTATATCCGCGACGTGGTACGTCTGCACGGAGTTCTGCAGGAGATTATATCCAATCGGGATACCCGCTTTACGTCCCAGTTTTGGGCTGAGTTTCAGCGGGTCTTGGGGACACGGTTGAGGTTCAGTACAACATACCACCCCCAAACGGACGGACAGTCAGAGCGCACGATACAGACGCTTGAGGACCTTTTGCATGCTTGTGTACTGGACTGGAGGTGCTCTTAGGAGGAGAACTTACCCCTGGCGGAGTTTGCATATAATAACAGCTATCACTCGAGCATCGGCATGGCACCCTACGAGGCTCTGTACGGACGGAGGTGTACTGCATCCTTGAGTTGGGTTGAGGTGGGGACCAAGTGGGAGGTTGGCCCTAGGCTGATCTAGCAGAGTCAGGAGGTGATCGAGCAGATTCGCAGGCGACTCCGCACTGTCAGGAGTAGGCAGAAGAGCTATGCAGATTGGAAATGCAGAGAGGTGCAGTTTGAGGTTGGGGATCACGTCTTCCTTTGCGTTTCGCCCATGAAGGGCTTGGAGCGGTTTGGGGTGAGAGGGAAGCTCGCGTCGAGGTTTGTGGGACCCTTTGAGGTCTTGGAGCGGGTTGGACTCGTTGCTTACAGGCTTGCCCTTCCTCCCCAGCTTTCTGGTGTGCATGACGTGTTCCACGTGTCCAACCTCAAGAAGTACGTCGCCGATCCCAATCACGTTCTGAGCCACGAGAGTGTGGAGGTGGGTGACGACCTGACCTATCCCGAGTGGCCAGTGCAAATACTAGATAGAGCCGTTCAGAGTCTAAGACGGAAGCAGGTACCCCTGGTGAAGGTTTTGTGGAGGAGCCAGCATTACGAGGAGGCTACCTGGGAGCCTGAGGCGACGATGCGAGAGCTGTACCCGGAGCTCTTTGAGGGTACGTCTTTTCAGACCGGCTTCGGTTCTCTTTGAGTTTGTTATGTATATGTTGTTCTTTATCCGCACCCTAGCTAGCTCAAGTTTCGGGGATGAAACTTCCTTTGAGTTTGTTATGTTGTTAAGACCCGTGCTGTCAAAGCCCTCTATGATGTCTTGGAATTGGGTCAGACGTCTGGTCAGATGTCTGGACATCTTCCCAGACGTCTGGAAATCAAATTTTTCGTGTACGTCCTTGCGTCTGCACGCGTGCTGTGCGCAGATAGTACACAGCCTCATTTTCTTCTCTCCTCTCTTCTCTCGCCGACGGAACCCTAACCCAACGCCTACTTAAACCCCCCTCCTCTCCCTAGTTCACCTCACCTTCAGCCACCCTCCTCCTTCCTCCAACGCGAGAGCAGTGAGCGACAAGTAGCGAGCAGCGGGCGTGAGCAGCGTGAGAGGGGAGGAGGAGCTGCGAGGGGAAGAGAGGAGAGCAATTGCGCAAGCTCATAAGGGAGCTTGCCGGAGATCTCACGGCCGGTCAGGCGTGCACGAGGCAGAGAGGTGTGTCTGGGAGGTCCTCCCCGACATTGCTGCAGCCAGAGTAGCGGGCGAGCGGGCGCGGTGCGGCCGCGCGTGGCGTGAGAAGGCGAAGGCAGTTTCTTGTTCTGGGATTTTCGCAGAATCAGACGTCTGGATCTGCATCCAGACGACGCAGACGACATTTGGAGGAGGTTCCAGACAACCGAGAGGTAAGTTCCGTGATGTACACCTTCTTTGCAGATACGACCATGCAGGCCGTTCCGCCGAGGCACTGTTCCATGTCATATTGAGGAGATTTGCGTCGCTGCGTGCAAGATTCGCTTCGGAAAGGCGCTGGACACGCCCTCCCACGTAGTTCAGACGTCTGGATGAGGCACCAGACGGCAGAAAGCGTCTCCAGACGTCTGGAGAGGTGGTCGGACGTCTGGAACTGGGTCCAGACGGTTCAGCGGAGTTCCTGGACGTCTAAGGAGTAGCGCAGATTTGAGGTATGGTTTTGGACTCTTTCAAGATGTCTGGAAGGTGTTCCAGCTGTCTAATATGAATCAGAATTATTATTTTTGACCAATTTAGGGTCCGTTTGAGGTCCGATTTCCGCAGTTAAGATTCGATTGTTCTCTATATAAGTTCCTCTACTTGTTGGAATACTTTTATCCTATTCTGAGTGGTCTCTTGTGATTGATCATTGTGATAGGACCTCGTTTCGTTGAGAATTTAGGGTTTGCTGAGGCACGTGGACCTGCCGATCAAGCCCCCACTACTCTTGGGTTTGTTGGTAGAGTGGCTTCCCCTAGTTTAATTACAAACTTGAATGCATATGTGGAATGAATGTTAGATCCTAGGGTATGGTACGAATCCTAGGACTAGAAACACTGGAATATTTGTATGGAATGTACGAATTGCAGTCTTGGATGAGTGATAGAATAATAACAATTGCCTGGAAATGAATAACAACTACCTGTGAAATGTAAAGTACTTGTGTTTGCAAACTGTTGCATGTAAATTCATGTTTACGTTAAATGTCATAATTTGAGCTGCATGTATATGAACTGAAAATGGAAGATTGAATGTTGAAAACAGAGCTACCTGTGAATAAACCTGGAATGTGAACAATAGAGTTACATGTTACATGTGTAGAAACTGAGAAATGGAAATATAAATGATGAAACCTGGTATGGTTTGGCCTGAGAAATATGAACATGAACCCTATGGGGAATTAGGAGATGAGCTCCTGGAAATAAACGGAATGGATCTAGGAATGTGCTGGGAAGTGTGCTGTCCCTTGAGTACATGGTATCAAGGGGAGCACATGTTACTTTTTAATGCAAAGCGGAGCTAGCCGCCCTAGGGTTGGGACCTGGGGTTAGGATTGGCCACTTTGTATCGACTTTTTGGCCCTCGCGTACACAGTACCGGGGAGAGCTACTAGTGTAGGGAGAGAGCTAGTCACCCCACGGGGCCCGGGGTTCAGCTAGCCACCTTACACCGACTTGTTAGGCCCACTGGGCAAACCAGGGTAGTCAGGCGAGAGTGTGTGGACTGTGGAGGGGCGAGACCCCTGTTTGGTTCTTAGGGGCTAGACCCCTACTACTGAGAGGGCAATGCCCTATGTTAGTTCCGTGCTATACTTTGGGCGCACTCGTTAATGGACACGACTGACCGCGTGCCAGTGCGGGGTAGCTACCTGTGCGTCTATCGCACTTGCCGTAGTCACCGTTACGTCTGTTAGTGACCTTGGGGTGGTTGACTCAGTGTAGGACCACCACGGCGGACTCTCCCGGCCAGGAGAGCACCATGTGCTACTTCTACTCTTCGAAAAAGATTGCAATCAAGATCGTTCCCATGAGGAACATTCGAGATCAAGAAAGAGACCTAATAAATAAACCAAGTGATGAAAGAAGGAATAATTAATTAAAGAAAGAAAGAAATTGAAAAACAACAGCTACCTGTCTACCTTTACTGTTTTAGTTAGCTGGTTGCCACTCTACTTAGCGTTTGCTGATGTTTTGTACTCATAACGTTTTTCAGGTCCAGGTGTTGAGCAGCCAGAGCCTACGGTTGCAGAGGGTGCTGGGCCCAGTAGAGCCCAGTAGTTGTAGCTTTTTGTTGTACTCCATTTTCTGTTGTAGTGAGTAATTTGTTACACTTCTATACTCTTTTATTGTGAACTTATATTCCTGTACTAGTTTACTTCCTTACTGTTGTGGTGGTGCGTACTGTAGTAGTTTAGTTCTTTACTGCTGTACTTTTGTTACTGTTAGTTGCTTGCATGGTGAATGTGGTTTATTTTACTGCTTTTTGGTTACTTTCTCGTTGGACGACTGGGTCTTGGGATCAGTCGAGTTGGTCCGGTCTCGTGTCCTGTAGGGATTCGGTAACCGGGTCATAACATTACCGGAGGGTGCACGACCGGAGCGGCACGTGCGGGAGGAGCACGTTGGGGGAGACGTCCCCGACACTTTCTACAGCTGGAGCTACAGGCGAGGAGGCGAGGCCGCAGCTACCACGGCGAGGAGGGGCAGAAGGTAGTTCTGGTTCTGGGATTTTTCCATAATCAAACATCTAGCGTGCCATCCTGACGACGAGTTGGACGTCTGGTGACGACACCAGACGTCTGAAAGCAGTGTTCCGCGAAGGTATGTTCCTCTTGCAGATACGGCCATATAAGCAGTACCGCAGCTTCGATCTGCATGGCTAAAGATAGGTGATATGGTTTGTTGCATGCAGGGATAGCTTCGGGAAGGCACGGGGCACGCCCTCCTACGCATCTCGGACATCTGGACAGCTTACTAGACGACTGAAAGCACTCCCAGACGATTGGAGGAGAGGTCGGACGTCTGGAGCTAGGTCCAGACGGTCAAGAAGAGGTTCTGGACATCTGAAGTTGACGCAGGAACCTGAGGTGAGACTTTGGTTACTTTTAAGACGTCTGGACCTTGTGTCATACGTCTGATTTTGGTCTGCAGTCTTGTTTTTGACCCATTTAGGGTCCATTTGAGGTCCGTTTTAAGCAAACAAGATATCTGTGGACTTCTTGTGAGTTCCTCTACATGTTAGAAATCCTTTTATACTATTCTGAATGCTCCATTATGGTATGTTCCTTGGTATGGGACTTCGATCGGTTGTTGGTTTGAGGCTTGCTGAGGCACGTGAGTCTGTCGTTCGAGCCCCCCAATACTCCCGGGTTGTCTAGTAGAGTGGTTTCGCCCTTTTTTAATTATACAACCTGAATGCATATGTGAAATTGGATAACTAGAAACCTATGATGTGGCATAAATCCTAGGACAAGAAGAAATTACACTATTTGTATGCGTGTTTGAAATTGCAGTCTTAAATGAATGAATAGAAATGTGAACAACTGCCTGTTAATAAACAAGAGTTGCCTGTGAAATATAAAATGCCTGTTGATGAGAATCTCATCAACAGGCATTTTATATTTCACATCATGAGCCATAACTAGCTCATTTTGACCTAATACAAAGGATAAATGCTCCTACATAACTCAAGGAAAGGCTTAACTCAGAGAATTCTGAGTTTAAGGAGAAAACAAGTCATAAGGGGTAAAAATGCAATTTTACCAGTATAATCTGCATACAGGGTAATTCAGGGCCCAAACATAGGTCAAAGCAACTTAATAAGAATAAAAGTGGGATGAAATGATCTAGCAAGGGCTACAGCAATTCCAAGGAACTAAATGATAATCTGTAACCCTAAAACAACCCACTTCAATTCACGAGGTTCGAGGCAAAGTAAAAATAGAATAAACCCTCTAAAATTCATAGGAAAATAATCTCTAGGGTTTAGAACCTTCAATGTGGCCTTCAGAACCCATTTTGACCTACATTGAGAACCATGCCTAATTAATAACTTAATTTGGGTTTTCGCATAAATTGACCGGTCAAACAAGGTTTAATATAAAAATTAAATTCACCATCAGATTCCTTAGGTCCTAATTAGTCATGTATAAAAACTTGAGCCTAAGAAGAAACCTCCTTGACCGACTTTACACTTTGGTCCTCATATATTTACTTTTTGGCCCTCAACTTTTGAACCCTCGCATTTTGACCCCTAACTCTCCTTCGTTCTTTGCGTTCAGGTCCCCCCTGCAAAACCTGCCAGCACCATGCTCCGGCGACCTTGCGCGGAGCATGGCGCCGCGCAGGGTGAGGGGGAGAGCCTGGCAAGTAAACCGGGGGTGCCCTGCGTCGTCAGCCGTCGCAGGGACACCCCCCTGGTCGCTGTAACCCACCATACCGGCCGTGCGAACGCACGGACGGTATGGGTTTCCATCTCCGGCGAGGGAGACACGTCGTCTCCCTCCGCCTTTATCCCTGTTTTGATCCCTATAAATACCCCCGTCGCTCCACCGACCTCGGCAGCTCGGATCTGACGGAGAAAACCCCCAACTTTCCTCTCCTCTCCCTCCGGCAGACGCCCACCAGCTCCGGCGGTTCCTCCTCCTCCTCCTCTTCGCTCTGCCGCAATACAAGCAGCAGAGACTTCCTCCCCTGCTCTTCCCGCGCCACGCCGTACCCAGCTGGCGCCTCTCCAGCCCTCTCCTCGCCGCCGCCCCTTTCCCTGGGCATCTTCTTCTTCGGCGACAGTCGATACGACTGTCGCCCTGCCCCGGCCCCTTTCGTCTCCATAGCTAGGTCAGAACTCCTCCCATCTCCCCCTCTTTCTTTTCCCCACTGTCTTTTATTTGATTAAACCCTCGACCGCTCCTGTCCACCGTCACCCCCTTCGTCTCCGGCCATCCTCCGGCGAGCCGTTCCCATCACCCCAGCAACCCACACGGCTCGCCGACCACCGCAGAACCTCCTCCTCATCACACTGAGCACCCCCCACCCCTTCACTGCCACTCCACACCTCCGTAACGCTCCCCCCAACAAACCCATCCTCCGACCCACAGTCCGACCTAGGGCAGCCCTTGCACGCCGCCCCACGCCTCGCCACCACCCACACGAGCTTCGCCGCACCCTGGCGAAGCTCCCGGCACCTTCTGATTAGGCCGAGAGGCCATTTTTCTGTGAACAGGCCACCCGACCTCCGCCGCCATTGCCGTGCAGAAGGAGCTGCTTCCGCCTGCAGCTGCAGGCGCGCCACGCTCAGTGCCACGCCCAGATTCGACTCCCAGGCCTTGCGAGGCATTTCGACAAAACATCAGGCTCGCAGCTAAGGCGAAGGCTTCGCGTGACGCTGCGATCGCCCGCTGCTTTCCCCGCTGCGGGCGCGCAATTGAGGTGGGACATTTAGTCCCACCTCGGAAAAGTCTGAAGAGGCGCAGCGATATAAGACGCAAAAGTGCTGGAGGCTTACTGCCTCAGCACACGGGGTGAGGTCCCCTTCACCCGCCCGGTTACCCGGTCTCGTCCGCGCTCACGCCCCGAGGACCTGACCCGACCCGACTTAGACTGACCTGCACTCCTCGCCCACCACGCACGCCGGTGGGCCTGGACCCGGGCGCGACCCGTACCCGACTATCCGGCAGCTCTGGGAGAGCTATCCCATGAGCGGTTTCTGAGAGAGAGAGATACGCGGGGGGGGAGGGTAGAGTAGGTTTTGCCTCTGACGTAAAACTCTGAAGTGTGCAGGCACAGGTGAAGAAGAAGGACCGCGGAAGAAGAAGGAAGCTGAGGGAGACACTGTAGCAACAAGCGGTTTAAGTCGTCTGATTGGAAAATCAGACGACGCCCTGAAGGGAAAAGAAGAAAGAAGGAGAGACGACGTCCTGACAGGAAAAATCTGAAGAACAACAGAAGAAGGCGAGACAGAGGAGAACACGGGGAAGAACTCAAAGAAGAAGAACTCAACAGCTGAAGGAGGAAGAAGAACATCACCACTGCAGAAGAAGAACATCACCACTGCAGATAAAGAAGAAGAGGATAACAGAAGATCTGAGACGAGGAGAAGCAAAGAGAAAAGAAGAAAAGACAACAAATTCTTTCTCTCTCTTTCTTTATTTATTTTTTTTGTAAAAGAAACATGTATCTCTAGAATACAACTTGCTCCCTGAGTTCGACCTCGGGAACTCTTTTCCGAGTAAAAAAAATTTATATATTTGAAATGTTGATAATAACTGGCTATACTACAACGCTATAACAATAAAACCCGGTTATCTCTCGAGTACCACGTTTCATTTTGGCGCCGCTGCCGGGTAGCAACGGTTATTCTAGAGGTAAAGATTCCTGTTTTAGTTTCTGATAATCTCCTCTCTTTTGTGCGGCTACAGGAAATCAAGACGACAAGCAACCGCACGACAACCACTCCGAGGACAGGTAAATTTTTTTTCCTCTCGCCATTAACCCCTAAACTCTAAAGAGGAAGAAAAGAAAAGAACAAGCAATATAGGGTTAACCTGTCTTCCATACTTAGTAACCATAAAAAGTTGCATGTTTTCAACCCATTATTCCTGCACACTATTAAGGGTATTTAAGGGCTAACACATTCTTGCTTGGGCCCTAATTGCCCAACAAGGAACTAACTGGACCAAGTAGAGCCAACCTAGGATCCAACACTAGGGATTTAGAGACACACTCCTTAAGCAAGAATTGAGAAAACCAAATGAAGTGTGCCCAAGCCCTTGTCTGAAAATACCTATTCAAAGAAAAAACCCAAAACAATTGGCTCTCTAAACACTTGAACCCAAAAAGAAAGGACCCAAAAGCTCTCAAAGGAACAAGAGGTAAAGTTGACCCCTTGGGTCAACCAACCTTAAAATTAGGTCACTTTCTCACTCAAAATACCTAAGAGTTCAAGTGAAACCTTAAGCACCCTAATCTTAAAATAAAAATTGGTAGACTTAAGAGGTCAAGACCCCATTCTGGTCTACCTGGAACCGCAGTGACAAGAGAGGTCGGGTGGGGGAAACCCTGTAACCCATGGGGATGCTCTACCGTGTAGGGGTCTTCGCGGGACTCTCCCTCTCTGGCTGCCCAGGTAATTCTCAGGTGGACGATCTTTCTGATCAAGGGGTCCATCTGCCCCGAACCTCTATAGTCACCCAACATTTTTTGGTGTCTTGATTGGGTCCAACACCTGCTTATCTCATCCAGTCCTTCAGTATTTTGCAGGAGGTCCTTGAAACCTCCTATAGAAATTCACTCTCCCCGAGGCTAAGCCTCGGCTCCTTTGTTTTTGCAGAAATCATTCACATAGCCCCTCTTTCCTCTGATTCTGAACAAAATCCCCTTCTTCCATCTTGATTCAAACTTTGATTCTATATCTTGATTCCACCACCTGATCCAATTATGCAGCCTAATTACCTAGCAAGACTACCATTCAAAAAACCTGAATATCTGAGATCCATGAAAGATAAGATGATTGAGGATGTCCTTGAAATCTATGAAATCAAACCCTCAACACCAGTAGAAAACATTCAGGTTGATGTCCCAACAACGACAGCTTTCATCGTAAACTGTGCCCAAATTCTATTGACTGAAATTTCAAAAGGATCAACCCTAGATATGCTCATGACAGGATACATTGAGATAGAAAAATTACACCAATCTGAATACCTTCAATGCTTGACAAATCCTGTACTTTGGGAACAACACCAAGATGCCCTTATAAAACGGGTAGAAATGATGAAATCAGTAGAACAAATTATCAACCAGAAATACCCATATATACCAGAAATAGAGGATGAACCATCTTGGAACAATATTAAGGAACAATCCAGTTTCCCAGATCTCGGGACTGGGGCACAAAGTGGTTGTGAAATCCCAACCCAAATAGAAGACAATGTTGAATTAGGTTGGGATATTGCAGGAGAACACAATGATGAGCCAAACTTAGACCATGAATTGCCAAGCCTAGAATTTCAAAACTCCTGCAATAATGAGATCAGAACTGAACCTTTTGAGGGTATAAATTCCGCCCCTTATTTTGATAAGGTGGCCCTCGAAGGTTATTCGGACTTAGGTTCTAATAATTCTACCCACATCCTAAGCCTAGAACCTAGATCCAAAACTTATTGGGAAGATTATGAGGCCCCTTTTGGGAAAGATCAAATTTTTGTAGAATATGATTCCGGACCTCTATTTGATGAATATCCCTCTCCAACATCTTCAGAAAATCTGATCGATTTTCCAGAAAACATGCCAATTTATGATACAGAAACTGAGGAGTTGGACGAGTTGGATTTTAATTGGGTCTATCCTACCAGCTTGGAGCTTGAGCCTAGGCAGAATACCTTTTCGAGCCCAGAATTGACATATAGGCTAGACCCCAATCAGGCTGCTGATTCCACATCTGATGATTTTTGCTGTGGTGGAATTCATGATCATGAATCTCATTTTCGCCAACTCTCCGACAATTTCAAATCTGACTATAATTGCGGAGAGATTCCCCTTCCTGAACACGCCAGGCCTATCTACGACCTCAGTTCTCATGACTCTGACTCCGACTCTGAGGTCCTGATTCCCGAGATCACTGATAACACAGAATCATTCCTTTTCGATCCTCAGGAACCAAAAACAGAAAATGCCAAGAGTGATTGTAACCCAGAATCCAAATTTTTTCTCGAATCCGATTCCTTTCATCCTACAGACACTCTTCTGGCATTTGATAGTTACCCAGAGGACTCTCTACAGAAAACCACCTATCATCTGTTTCTAGAAGAGCCCTCGTACACAATGGCCACCTCGTCCGCACACACAGAACAGATCAAAACCTCTCCCAAACCCCGACCCGCAACCGGACTCAATTTCTATTCAGATTCACCTCTCACCGAGCCGATTGCATTTCCACATCGGGTTTCGAACATTGATCAGACTACATACCATGCTCTATCATTCTCTGATCACCCCTGTAGGGTTCCTGCATCAACCACTGATTATTCTACGAGTCCCTACTTTGACCAGGCTGATTCGACTCAGCCAAACCCTGCGTTTACACTTTCACATCTATCTGAGCTTCATAGTATATGGTGGGTTCCACACCTTTTTATCCACATCTATCAACCCACCAGATTGATTGGGTTTGGGCTGCATCATCAGCCTGTTGATCTGAACAAGCACCTGGTTGGACCAACCAGGCTCTTAATCAAGGTGCTTGTCTTACAAAACTCCGCTGATTTAACCATCCCCTCTCCATCGCATTTCCCGCTTGGCTGAAGGCTTCAAATTTAGCGCTCAACGGGAGGCAGCACGTCATTCTCTTTGAAAACCTGAAACTTGTTCTGGCAGCTTTTTGCACTTGAAGTTCACACTTTAAGACAGCCGACTCCACCTCAGGTGCTTGCATCTGAGATTAGAAATTTTCCGCAACAGTCACCCCGACCCATTCACTCATCAAAACAGCTATCCTAATGTATGAACTTAGTTAAATAAAAACCCCTAGGTTACAATGAGGACATTGCAAATCTTAGGCATGGGGGGGTATGAAAGTGCAAAAACTTGTAAGAAAAGGTTTCAAACAAAAAATTCACATATGCCAAAAATACCATAAAAATTAAAAAATTTTTCGAAAAAAAAAATAAGAGGAAAAGAGGAGAAGGAAATTTTGTGAAGGAGAAGGAGAAAAGAAACAAAATGAAAAAGGAGCACAAAATTATGAGAAAAGGTGATAGTCATTAGTAAGGAACTAAGGAATTAACCTAAGTTCTAGACCTCATTCAAGAAAATAACTGAAAAGTGCATAATGAGATTAGTAAGAACGCAAACCTTAGGCATTCTTGAATAGACTTTTAGTACCCATTAAGATCTAGACATTCCTCAAGAGGTTGAGGAAAATGAAAAGCTGAAGTATTAGGTCTAAGGCTTAGGGAGTATTTGGCCTCATTAACTAATTTTTGGTTTACGGGACTCAGTAACCTAAGCACCCTAACCTCACACACAGCCTGGTTCAGTAAGCATAAAAATCAAAATCACGCAGAAGCGTCGCAAAATTCTGGAAAGAACACCTAGAATAGGAGCGGCCGATCAACACAAGTTGATTTGGACGAGTCCCCAGCGCGGAGAGGCGGGAAATCCCCTCGAAGATGCGTAACAAAATATCATCTCCTCGGTGCTTGTCTCTTAGGATATTTACATATCCTACTGGGGGCATGTAAGCACTCTACCGGTTCAGATCCCATGGATGGCATTATCTCGAAGTGTCAATTGCCAGGGTCTGGATTCGGCCACGGAACACTATGGATGGGATTATCTCGAAATCTCAATAGCCAGGGTTCCGGGGGTTGCCATGGGCAGTGCTATCTCGAAGCATCGATCGCCAGGAACCCTTGAGGATTGATGATGGGAGCAAGGAATCTGATACAGACCGTGTTGAAAAGCCAATCCTAGGCTAGAACTAAAAAGAAAAAGAGAGAGAAAACTCTCCAAACAGAAAAACTTTCTATCTCTCTCTTACAAAACGCACTGCGAACTGAGCCAGGGCTAAAATCATTTCAAGCACGGGTGCTTTAACCACAAAGTCCAATAAACCTTAGGTTAGTTCTTGTGGGCCTTAAAAACCTTTGCTAAAGACTGAGGCTAAGGCTAGACAGATTTGGATCTTGATTGGTACTAGAGTACCTTTTAGGCCTATGGTCAGCATTCTAACCTATTCTGAGCGCAAATAAAAAAAGCACTTATCTAAAGCTATTAGAAACTTCATGGTCTAGAACAAGGGTTGAAACCTTAAGTTTTTGCTAAGGGACTAGCAAAAGCTAGGCATGGGGGTATGATGAGAATCTCATCATGAGCCATAACTAGCTCATTTTGACCTAATACAAAGGATAAATGCTCCTACATAACTCAAGGAAAGGCTTAACTCAGAGAATTCTGAGTTTAAGGAGAAAACAAGTCATAAGGGGTAAAAATGCAATTTTACCAGTATAATCTGCATACAGGGTAATTCAGGGCCCAAACATAGGTCAAAGCAACTTAATAAGAATAAAAGTGGGATGAAATGATCTAGCAAGGGCTACAGCAATTCCAAGGAACTAAATGATAATCTGTAACCCTAAAACAACCCACTTCAATTCACGAGGTTCGAGGCAAAGTAAAAATAGAATAAACCCTCTAAAATTCATAGGAAAATAATCTCTAGGGTTTAGAACCTTCAATGTGGCCTTCAGAACCCATTTTGACCTACATTGAGAACCATGCCTAATTAATAACTTAATTTGGATTTTCGCATAAATTGACCGGTCAAACAAGGTTTAATATAAAAATTAAATTCACCATCAGATTCCTTAGGTCCTAATTAGTCATGTATAAAAACTTGAGCCTAAGAAGAAACCTCCTTGACCGACTTTACACTTTAGTCCTCATATATTTACTTTGGTCCTCATATATTTACTTTTTGACCCTCAACTTTTGAACCCTCGCATTTTGGCCCCTAACTCTCCTTCGTTCTTTGCGTTCAGGTCCCCCTGCAAAACCTGCCAGCACCATGCTCCGGCGACCTTGCGCGGAGCATGGCGCCGCGCAGGGTGAGGGGGAGAGCTTGGCAAGTAAACCGGGGGTGCCCTGCGTCGTCAGCCGTCGCAGGGACACCCCCCTGGTCGCTGTAACCCACCATACCGGCCGTGCGAACGCATGGACGGTATGGGTTTCCATCTCCGGCGAGGGAGACACGTCGTCTCCCTCCGCCTTTATCCCTGTTTTGATCCCTATAAATACCCCCGTCGCTCCACCGACCTCGGCAGCTCGGATCTGACGGAGAAAACCCCCAACTTTCCTCTCCTCTCCCTCCGGCAGACGCCCACCAGCTCCGGCGGTTCCTCCTCCTCCTCCTCTTCGCTCTGCCGCAATACCAGCAGCAGAGAGTTCCTCCCCTGCTCTTCCCGCGCCACGCCGTACCCAGCTGGCGCCTCTCCAGCCCTCTCCTCGCCGCCGCCCCTTTCCCTGGGCATCTTCTTCTTCAGCGACAGTCGATACGACTGTCGCCCTGCCCCGGCCCCTTTCGTCTCCATAGCTAGGTCAGAACTCCTCCCATCTCCCCCTCTTTCTTTTCCCCACTGTCTTTTATTTGATTAAACCCTCGACCGCTCCTGTCCACCGTCACCCCCTTCGTCTCCGGCCATCCTCCGGCGAGCCGTTCCCATCACCCCAGCAACCCACACGGCTCGCCGACCACCGCAGAACCTCCTCCTCATCACACTGAGCACCCCCCACCCCTTCACTGCCACTCCACACCTCCGTAACGCTCCCCCCAACAAACCCATCCTCCGACCCACAGTCCGACCTAGGGCAGCCCTTGCACGCCGCCCCACGCCTCGCCACCACCCACACGAGCTTCGCCGCACCCTGGCGAAGCTCCCGGCACCTTCTGATTAGGCCGAGAGGCCGTTTTTCTGTGAACAGGCCACCCGACCTCCGCCGCCATTGCCGTGCAGAAGGAGCTGCTTCCGCCTGCAGCTGCAGGCGCGCCACGCTCAGCGCCACGCCCAGATTCGACTCCCAGGCCTTGCGAGGCATTTCGACAAAACATCAGGCTCGCAGCTAAGGCGAAGGCTTTGCGTGACGCCGCGATCGCCCGCTGCTTTCCCCGCTGCGGGCGCGCAATTGAGGTGGGACATTTAGTCCCACCTCGGAAAAGTCTGAAGAGGCGCAGCGATATAAGACGCAAAAGTGCTGGAGGCTTACTGCCTCAGCACACGGGGTGAGGTCCCCTTCACCCGCCCGGTTACCCGGTCTCGTCCGCGCTCACGCCCTGCTGACCTGACCCGACCCGACTTAGACTGACCTGCACTCCTCGCCCACCACGCACGCCGGTGGGCCTGGACCCGGGCGCGACCCGTACCCGACTATCCGGCAGCTCTGGGAGAGCTATCCCATGAGCGGTTTCTGAGAGAGAGAGATACGCGGGGGGGGGGAGGGTAGAGTAGGTTTTGCCTCTGACGTAAAACTCTGAAGTGTGCAGGCACAGGTGAAGAAGAAGGACCGCGGAAGAAGAAGGAAGCTGAGGGAGACACTGTAGCAACAAGCGGTTTAAGTCGTCTGATTGGAAAATCAGACGACGCCCTGAAGGGAAAAGAAGAAAGAAGGAGAGACGACGTCCTGACAGGAAAAATCTGAAGAACAACAGAAGAAGGCGAGGCAGAGGAGAACACGGGGAAGAACTCAAAGAAGAAGAACTCAACAGCTGAAGGAGGAAGAAGAACATCACCACTGCAGAAGAAGAACATCACCACTGCAGATAAAGAAGAAGAGGATAACAGAAGATCTGAGACGAGGAGAAGCAAAGAGAAAAGAAGAAAAGACAACAAATTCTTTCTCTCTCTTTCTTTATTTATTTTTTTTGTAAAAGAAACATGTATCTCTAGAATACAACTTGCTCCCTGAGTTCGACCTCGGGAACTCTTTTCCGAGTAAAAAAAATTTATATATTTGAAATGTTGATAATAACTGGCTATACTACAACGCTATAACAATAAAACCCGGTTATCTCTCGAGCACCACGTTTCACCTGTGCTATTTAAACAGTTACCTTTGACATTACTTGTTATATATGTTAAATGATGGAAATACAAGCTGCATGTGTATAATCTGAGAATGGAAATGTGAATGATGAAACCTGGTATGGAATGACATGGGGAATACGAGCATGAACCCTATGGGGAATTAGGAGTAGAGCTCCTGTGGATAAATGGAATGGATCTGGAAATGTGAGTGGGAAGTGTGCTGGCCCTTGAGTACGTGGTACCAAGGAGAGCGACTGTCTCCTGTGTAGTGTAGAGTGGAGCTAGCCGCCTTTGGGTTGGGACTCAGAGTTAGGATTGACCACTCTACACCAACTTCTTTGGCCCTCGTGTACACTGTACCTGGGAGAGTTACTAGTGTAGAGAGAAAGCTAGCCACCCCACGGGGCCCAGGGTTCAGTTAGCCACCTTACACCGACTTGTTAGGCCCACTGGGCAAATTGGGGTAATCAGACGAGGGTGTGGGGACTGTGGAGGGGCGAGACCCCTATTTGGTTCTGAGGGGATAGACCCCATATTACTAAGAGGGCTAGGCCCTATACTATTCCATGCTGTACTTTGGGCATACCCGCTAGTGGAAACGACTGACCGCGTGCCAGTGCGGGGTAGCTACATGTGTGTTTATCGCGCGTGTCGTAGTCACCGCTACATCTGTCCATGATCTTGGGGTGGTTGACTGGGTGGAGGATTACCACGGGGGACTCTCCCGGCCAAGAGTGCACCGTGTGTGCCTTCTACTCTTCGGAAAAGACTGCGATCAAGATCGTTTCCACGAGGAACATGCGAGATCAAGAAAGAGATCTGAAACGTAAACCAATGAGTGAAAAGAAATGACTAGTAAAATAAAATAATTGGAAAAGATAAATTACCTATTAACTTTTACTGCTTTAGTTAGTTTGGTTACCACTCTACTCAGCATTTGCTGGCTCCGTTTTACTCGTACCCCTTTTCAGGTCCAAGAGTTGAGCAGCCCGAGTCGACGACTGCAGACGGTGCTGGGTCTAGTCGAGCCCAGCCATAATTTCTTGTTGTTGTACTTCCTTTTGTTGTGAGTTCAAACTATTTTTACTGTTTCTGTTCTGTACTTTGTTTCCGCTTTACTGTTGTGGTGGTGATATGTATTGTTAGTAGTTTTACTTCCTTTACTGCTTGTACTCTTTTACTGTTAGTTACTTAGTATAGTGAATGTGGTTTACTTTATTGCTTTTTGGTTATTTCTTATTGGACGACTAGGTCTTAGGATTAATTGAGTCGAGCCGGTTTCGGATTCTTTAAGGATTAGAAAATCGGGTCGTAACAGATTACACAAGAGTGGGCGAGGGGAGTAAGAGGCGGGAGAGGGAGAGAGAGTGAGGAAAGAGCAGGAGAGAGAGAGGGAGAGAGAGAGAGAGTAGAAGTAAGGGTGGGAAAGCAGGAGAGGGGAGTGAGAAGTGGGAGGTGGGAGAGAGAGTGGGAGAATGGGAGTGAGAGAGATAAAGGCAATTGCAGGAGGGGAGAGAAGCAAGAGAGAGAGGATGCAAGAATGTGAGTGAGAGGCATGAGGTAGGAGAGGTGAGAGTGGGAGTGCAAGAGAGAGATTAAGTGGAAAGGTGTGGGTCTAACGAATGGGAATGGAAGGGGAAAGAAAGGGATGGGAAAAATAACAAATCGGCAATAACAATAGTAGCGATTTTACTTTATGCTACTTTTGTGTCACGACTAAAATAAGAAAAAAATAAATGCTGAAGGGTGGTCACTATACATCACTTCATGTATATTGTAGATATATTATTACACGATTACCCATTTATGGTTAATATTTATACAAATATCTTGAAAAAGTTAATTTATATGTGGGAGTAGGTAGAAGATGAGACTGTGGATAAAAGGAGGAAGAGGAAATGGATGTGGCGGGAAAGGCTGAGGGTAGTTGGAAGAGAGGATGAATTATAGGGTACAGCGTTTTTTCAAGTCAAAAGGGGACAAATAAATTAAGGGCATTCACGTGAAATTCTGTGAAGGTACTTGAGGTTGCAAAGGAAATCTTATTGTAACATTTATTTATACCAAGGTTAATTTGAGCTTCTCATGATATGCACATGTCTTAAACTAACTATCGAATCAATAGAGCTCGAGATGTTGAGATGATATTTTGAAATATATTTCAGATAAATATTTTTTTTTGGCTTGTTTTTCAATTAAGACGAGGTTAAAAATCCGTTACGTTATAAATTGAGCCAAGATCCAAGCGAAGTTATGTATATTCTTATGTTTCCTTATCTTCATGCAAATAACCATTTTTAATGCAGAAAAAAATATCGAGGCTAATGCTTAGTGACTAATTGCCTAGTTTATGTTGAGAAAGTCCGTACGTGTCGGCAAGTATTCTCTTTGCAGTAGGTCAAAGGTTGAACATTTTTTAACCAAAGGATCATATTTAATTATCAAGTAGCTTCCTTGGGTTAGGGAAAAGTTACCAATGCTCTTCAAAGGTCGACTTTACGAAGTACCTTTTCCTTATGGGAAATAATGTTCGAACTATCCAAGATATGGATCAAAAGATAATATATTGAGTTATCAAAGCACCTTGGTTGTCCCTTTTAGAGTTCACACATATTCCTATATCAATCTTTATTGACGACTTATCACTTTTTAGTACAGAAATTAAGTTAACTTTCTAGCTAATGAAAAGTAAATGTAATAAGCTTCTATACAAATTCGGTTTAGCAAAGAGCCCAAAATAAAATAGTTGTCCCGTACAACAATCTCGCAGCTTCATTAATTTTTCCATGTGTGAAAAACAACAAATTAGGCGTACAGACGAAACTAAGATTCCACCGTGATATCGGTGGAAATAAACAATATTTAGTTGTAGTCAAAGCCAATAATAAAAGGGGTTCATATCCTATTTTCGATCATCTAAATTATTTGTAAAATTCTTATTTCAAAAGGTGGGACTACAATTACCAAATGGCGATAGATATCTGGAGGTTAGATTCATTATCGATGCTTGTTCAATCAATTTTATTTTTTTTTTAAATGATGGGAGCTTGATCATGTTAATGGTGAGGGTGTAATTTATTTGTCCAAAATCATATCTGTTATGATCTGATCTTAGATCTTTATAGGATTTGAGATTGGTTCGTCTCGACTAATTTCAAGATCCAGTTGTCCAACGAGATAATCAAAAGTAGAAAATATTCAATAGCCAAACATGTAATATAACTAGGCAGAAATAATCAAAAGTAGTAAAGGAAACAAAACGAAATGTCTTACAATGTTACAGGCTATCACAACTATAACAGCAGAAAATAAAGTGAAAACATAACAGAAATAGTATTATATATAACAAATACTCACTACTATAACAAAAGAACGTGTTGGAACAGAAAACGACAACAGCTATGGTTGGGCTCGACTGGGCCTAGCTCCCTCTACAGCCGGTGGTGTTGGCTACTCAACTCCTTAACCTGAACGAGGTTATAAAGTCTGTGGTCAGCTAACACTGAGTAGAGTGGTAGTTAAACCATTTACATACAATTAACATAAGACAGGCAACTAATTCATTATTCATTTCCATTTAGCTCAACTAAGTAGTTTTGATTTGTTTATTCTCTTAAGAATCTGATCATTTCTTGATCTTGACTGTCTCTCAATGGGACAATCTTGATTGCAATCTTTCCCGTGATGTAGGATGTACATGTGGTGCTCTCCTGGTTGGGAGTCTCCCGTGGTAGTCCTACACCCAGTCAACCACCCCGATGTCATGGTCACGACATAGCGGTGACTACGGCACGCACGATAAGTGCACGGGTAGCTATCACGCATTGGCACGTGATCAGTTGTTTCTACTAGCGTGCACTCTTAAAAGTACAGTACGGAACAGCATAAGGCATTACTCTCTTAGAACAGGGGTCTCACCCTTTAGAACAGAACAAGGGTCATGCCCCTCAACAGTCTGCGTCCCTCACGCGACTATCCTGGTTTGCCCAATGGGCCTAACAAGAGTCGGGTAGGGTGGTTAATCATAACCTCGGGCCTCGTGGGGCGACTAGCTCCCTTCCTACACTAAGTAGCTTACCTTGGTACCACGTACGCGAGGGTTGAACAGGAGTCAATGTAGAGTGGCCAAACCCACCCTGGGTCTCAACCCAAGGGGTGGCAAGCTCCCCTCTACTCTAAAGGGACAGTTGCTTTCCTTGGTACTAAATATATAAGGGCCAACTCACTTCCCGTTTACTTACAAGTTTCTTTCCGTATACAGGAGTTCTTTTCCTAATTCCCCGTAGGGTTCAAGCTTGTATTCCTTTCATTCTATTTCTCAACATTCAGATCTCATTGTGCACATCCCGAGTTTCATTTTTATAATAGGCAACTCATATTTTAATAACTGAGAAAGCATCACATCAAGTAGTTAATACACTTGCTAGCAATTAGGGTTTAACATGCATCTCAAAGTAAATAGTGTAACTCAAGCAATATTCATTCGTTTCAGTCCTAAGGTTCATTTCACATCCTAGGGTTCAATCAAGTTATTATAAACATGCACTTTACTTATTTAAATCTTAATATTAAAGTAAACCACTTTACCGGGAAACACTGGAGGAATGGAGGTTAGAACCGCATGTTCTATTGTCTCCGCGAGCCCCGAATATGCTACAGGCTAGAGACCTATACTAGTGACTAAATCACTTCAGATGAGTTCAAAATAGTATATAATTGACACTAACAAGTAGAGAAACTCAAGCGGAAAACAATGGTACTTCGTTTGTGTAAATCCGACTTCAATTGGGCCCTAAACGGGAAAAAAACGTGCATACTATCTAAAATCAGACGTCTAGGACTTGACCCAGACATCTTAAATGACCTTAGAACCTCACTTTGCTTCCCTGCATTACTGGCGGGCATCTGGAACCCTTTTACAGTCATCTTGGGTCTTTTTAGACGTTCGTCGGTGCACCTGGACGTCCGATGCGTCTATCAAACATCTGTGGAGACGTCCAGACGTCCTAAAGCACCTCGAAGAGCATGCTTGCGCACCTTTCCAAGACCTGTACTTGTGCATACGTTCGCAGGTTTAAAACCACGACAGCACAACATTACGTATGTAATGTACGCGCATGCATGCGCATTCAGGATGCTTACCTCGGCACTCCGCGAGTTTTCAGACGTCCAGCTTCAGCTCTAGACATCCGCTGCCGCTCCAGACGTCTGGCAGATGCTCCAGACGTTTGATACTAGAAAAATCCAGTACGTTGAACCTCCTCACGCGGTCCTGCTTCTCGTGGGCCTTCGCCCATAGCAACTGCAGCGGTGACCTCAGCAGCTGCAAGAGGTCGAGAAGCTCTTCTGCACGAGCTCCTCCTCCTTGCGTGTGTCCTCGTCTCCTCTCGCACGAGTTCCTTCGAGCTCCTGCAGCTCCTGCGACCACAGCTCCTCCCCTCGCAACTCCCTTTCTCCCGCTCCTCCACGCGAGCTCCTCTCCTCCACGTGTGGCTGCAGGCGGAGATGGGGAGGCCGTTGGTGGCTCGTCGGCAGACCCGGGAAGGAGGTGGTGGTGGTGGTAAGGGTAGTGTGGAGATGGAGAGGGTGGTGGGGTTTAAGTAGAAGTGGGGCTAGGTTTAGAGGGGAGGGGGAAGGAGAGGTGTGCATGTGTGTGTGCGTGAGTGTGTGTGTGGGAAGGGAGAGAGAGGGAAAAATTGTAGAAACTCCCCCTGCTTTCCTCTCTTGTTCTCGTAAAGCCCACACACTCAATTCAAAAGGGTCAAAAATTGTATTTACACTCCTAACTTTCCAAAAAACTCCGAACAATTCTTAGAAAAGATCATTTCAATATCACAATCTAGGAAATAATCTCGAAAACAAACCTATTTTCCTCTCCTTTTAGCTTGCTCTCCCATGATTTCGTTCCTTACCTTCCCAACCAACCATCTCTGATTATTATTATTATTTCTTTCCTCTTTTCAAAAAGAGAGCACCACCAGCTAGTTAAAATGACATGCCTAATCCTTTTAACCATGAAGAATGATAATTCCATGTTCCTTTCCAACCCCTTATCTCCTTAATCATGCTCCACACATCACCACCACCTTCGACGTGCAAGCACTTTCCTAACACCTTAGGCCATAGCACTCGACCAGCACCTCTGGCACACCACCATTGGCCACACATCACTAGCACACTGCGGCACACCACCTCCGACCACAGCCCACCAACTCCGATGCACCACCTTCGATGCACCCTTCATTACCAATTCTTGACCACACAGCACCAATCACCACCTCATTGCAACACCAACTCAGCCCTCATCACAACCTTCGAGTACCATCAACACATCGACAACCTCCACCACCATTAGCTCCACTACCCTAGACCTGGAGCACACCACCTGAGCACTGCTAGAGCACACCACCACATTCCAAAAATAGAAATTGTTGTATCCAACAAGTTCTCTCTGAATCAAACTAGATAATCTTGCATCACTAGGCTCATCAATCAACCTGGACTTTCATTCACATTATTTATTCTATAAGGTCTGAAAACCATTAGGATTGTTTTCAACCATGAGTTCCCATATGACATAAGTACTTGTCGGGTGAGCCATCATTCGCCAAGTCTATTGAGTTCCCATAACACATGATTCGTGCACTAGGATAATCAAAATGTTCCACTTTAGTCACTTGAATCTAGCAACACAAATGATGAAGCACACATCACAACAAACGCATTCAGACTTCCCAAGGATGAGATGAAGGAATAAGATAGGAAAATCAAGAAAAAGATCTATCTCAAAGAAAAATGTATCTTAAAATAATTACAAGAGAAAGAGATGAACCCAAAACAAAAATTCAAATCCACCTTAAAAACATCGATCATTTGAATTCAAGATTTTAA
The DNA here is from genome assembly GCA_037157565.1 of Thalassia testudinum. Classification (NCBI taxonomy): domain Eukaryota; kingdom Viridiplantae; phylum Streptophyta; class Magnoliopsida; order Alismatales; family Hydrocharitaceae; genus Thalassia; species Thalassia testudinum. Next base: position 84,671,736 of record JAZHRO010000077.1, read on the forward strand.
AAATGTTAAGTGATTAAAATTAAAAAAACACATCACATTGATGGAAATTAGGAAAAGAAGTGACAAAAAAAATAAAGTTAGTACAAAAAGAATTAAAAAAATAAAGAAAAAATTTAAATAAAATGATAATAGAATATTATACTAAAGTTTCATTTGATAAGGGAAATAAGATGAAGAAGTGAAATAAATAGTAGAATAAGTGAGTTAATATGTTTGGATATTTTGATGGATTAAAATTATTCTACAGAAATGGTAAAATAACTTTATGTTGAATTAAATCTACTTAATTCGACGTAAATGAAAAATAAATTAAATAAAAAATTAAATTCTGATAATCAAATACAACCAAAGTACATTTAACACCCAGAAATCTAAAGACGCAGGATATATATATCATTTTTAAAATCACAGCATGGCAAACAAGGAAAAAAAGAAAATGTCGGCAAACGAAGCACTTGGAAAAATATTTGAAAAAAGCACCTGAGTTAAACCAATTTTCTTTAACTAAGCCCCCTTCACGTGTCCTTGCCACAGACCCTCTGCATGGTCTTGGTGATCCCAAGAAACACACGCAGCATCCGCCCATTGTGGGTATAATACCATTGGAGTCAGCGAACACTCACTTGGAGGTGAAGGTGACCCCTCACTTGGTTTTATACCTTACCCATGAAAATTAATTCCTCTGCCTTCGGTAAGATGGGGAACATTGGGCGTGAGGTGTTCATTGGAAAGATGGATATGTACGTCACGGAACAGCAAGTGAATCTTTCCCACGTGCTGTTGTACTCCTCACCTGATATATATATATATGTGTGTGTGTGTGTGTGTGTGCGCGCGCGCCCACATGTTTCCAATATTTGCCTGAAGTTCGTAAAATAACAAATGGAAGGATGGGAGAATGGTGCGGTGATGGGAAAGACGAGAGAGATGGGAGGGGGATATCCCCCTAACCAAATCACATGGAGGGCACGGTGTGGCCTCGGAATGGAGACCCACTCCGCCTGGACTTGCCTTGCCTTTCCGCATGGCCAATCCCCAGGTTTGTGCCCCCTCACTCTCTCTTCTTGGCCATGTCTTCCGTGACCTCATCTCTTTTGAAAACGTGCATTGCTTTAATTCGGTTGGGGGTGTAAGGAAATTGATGTACCTTGCATAAGTTACGTAAAATTGATTTTACCTACAATGGAAAACTATTAATGCATATCCATACCATACCGTAGGCAAATGTTATAGAAAAAGTTAATCTGTTTTATTTGCATTTGGCATTTATAATTACATTTTTGATAAACTAAATGAAAAAAAAAAAGTAGGATTTCAAGAGGAATATTGTAAGATATCAGAATGAAAAGATTGTTCTCTCTAAGATCTTCTTTGATTTTTTTTTATGTTGGTACGGTGGATAAAATGACACACAATGTATCCCAAGGTAGTACAGAATTACCGATTCATCCGAATGTACCATCTAGCGGGCGAAGGACAAAGTTAGCTGATGCGGAATCGAATGTATATATCTGATGGAAGGAATGAAATCAAAGGTTATCTTCATTTGGAGGCTTATCTTGCATTCAAATAATATCCACGTAGAGGCTGACAAACCATATTGACATCATATTAATGGACTCTTAACCGAGCATGGGAAATGGCCTAATCTTGCAAGAACATGTTTTTCTTTGTTGATTTTCAATTTAGACTTTTGAAAAAACAGAATGAGTAGATGATAAACCTATGTACAATTTGTTTCGAGGGATAACTCTCCAGCTGAAGGATTAACTTTTCTTATTCCACCTAAAATTCCTCAAAACACTTCTTTATTTCAAATAGAGCTCTCCAGAAAAATTGGCGAACCATTTTGGTTAGGATTAATAAAAAAAAAAAGGGAGAGAAAAGGGAGAGGAAAAATGTAAATTTTGAGCCTCTCAAATAATTGGGTAGTTCCATAAGACGTGCTACACACTCAATCAACTAGGGAAGGCTTGGTGCAACACCCTCTTCTCTCTCCGGTGGAAATATTCTCGCTGAGATAGAGAGGTACCTCCTCTTCTCCTTTGTTTGCACGAAGAAGGTGCTGCCACTGTACAGCCCTGATCGGGCATTTGGGGTTGATCAGACCTCCCTTTCCTTTCGTTTTATCTCCTTCTCCTTCTAGGACTCTCCTCCCACCTTGTGAGGGACATGCATGGCTCCTAGCTGTGTGTACAGTGGGTTTGGATGTGTCGGCGACGTTCGGTGGTGGACGGCGTGTGTGGCGTGTCGAGCAGTGGCGAGAGCTTCTTTGTCAAGGTTCGATTGCTGCTCTCCAATCATCGACCGATGGTGTAGGCATTGAAATGACCCTTTCCTGGAGTCATTTGGCATTTTCGGAATCCGTATGGATTTTTCTGTAGTTTTAAACCCCTTATCTTTTGTTTTGAGGGTTTGTAAGGGGGAGAGGGAAATTGCAGGGACATCCCCGCAATTTCCCCACCACCTCTCCTCACTGTACGCACCCTCATTCCCTCCCCCTCACCCCGTATGCCTCACCTCTTTCCCCCCTGCGATGACCACCATCCCCTCATCCATGCTGTCCCCCTCACCTCCACTCTCCATATATACCCCCTCCTCCTCCTTCCGTTCCCACACCGGCAGTTGAGAGGAAGCGGGAGAGGGAGAGCGAGGAGAGTAGGAGGACCTGAGGGAGAGCGAGGGCCTGAGAGCAGAGGAGCCGAGGCGATGCTGATGCTGCTACATACTTTCGCGGCGAGAAAGGATTCAGAAATGGTTTTGCGGAATCATTTTTCCGTATAATTAGACGTCCGAAGTGACTTCTAGACGTTTGGTACGATGTCCAAAGGTAACCTCAGACGTTTGATAGAGTATTTTTCTTCAATTATCTTTCTGCCATCTGACCATGCACGCGCATGTGTCAGAGGTTGGGAGGCGCATCGGTGAGAGGATCGAGGCGATTTCAGACGTCTGGGAGAATCTCTAGACGTCTGAAGGCACCCTCAGATGTTTGCACTGAGTCCAAAACGTCCGAGGAAGGCACCCCGAGCAAGGTATGCCTGTGAGTTCGTTTAAGATGTCTGGGACCTTTCCCAGACGTCTGATTTCAATCAGGATTGGTGTTTTTGGGCCTGTTCAGGGCTCAAACGATGTCAATTTTCCGCAAACGAAACGTCTTTGGTTTCCGTACGAGTTTCTCTATGTATTGGTACTTTGTCCATGTCCTTTTGAACACATTTGACCTGCCAATCCATGTCCTAGGTCTCCAGTCCGTCGAATATACGGGACTTGCAGAGACGTCAGGAGCTACTGTACAAGCCCCCATTCCACCTGGTTACCCTAGTAGAGTGGTTCTTACCTTAATTTCGAAATTAATAAAGTGCATGCATAAAATTAGTTGAACCTAGGATTTGAGATGAACCTTAGGAAGAAGTAAACGCATGCTTTAGAATACATCTATTCGATTGAACCCTAGGTTGTGACATGAACACTAGGGCTAGAGGAAATGCATGTGTAGAGGGTTGAATAATTGAATAAATCATGAGCTGCCTGTGCTACCTGAAAGGAATCACGTTATGGATAGAAAAACAAACTTGTACTGTGATAAATATGGAAATTGAGCTGCCTGTTCTGTATGTAACAAACCGGATATGAAATAAGAAAAGTTCATGTACGAACCCTACAGGGAATGTAGAACGAGACAAGAATACTGTGGTACGGAGAACCAGATGGTTCTGGAACACGTCGCCACGGGCTGCTGTTTGGACTTAGTTTAGGGAGGTGAGCTGACTTTTGTGTACGTAGTACCGAAGAGAGAAACTATCCCTATTAGAGTAGAGGGGAGCTTGTCGCCTGTCACGACCCGATCCCAGACCCTACAAGACCTGAGATCAGCTTGCTTCGATTAGTCCCAAAACCTAGTCGTCCAACAAGAAATAACCAAATAACATTCAACAAACCACAATCGCACAAGTACAGTAGTTAAGCAGAAAGAAATTGACCACAACAGGGGAAAAGGAACAGTAATATTATATGTCATAATACGACCATCACAACAAAACGAGCACATATAGTACAAGACAAGGCTATAAAACTCACTACCAAATAGTAGAACTAAAGTTAGGCTTGACTAGGCCCAGCGTCCTCAGCAGCCAGTAGCTCGGGCTGCTCAAATCCCTGACCTGTACAAAAATTTATTTAACTGGAGTAAGCTAACACTAAGTAGAGTTGTGGCTAAGAAGCAACATGTATTTAACAAGTAATTAACATAAAATTTTCCGTTTCCAATTATATTATACATGTGGGTGCGTAGAGATCTCTAATTAGGATTTATCACATTAATTAATCTTCTTGTTCCCTACAGGAACGATTTTGCTTGCAGCTTCCCGTGATATAGGATACCCATGGGGCACTCTCCTGGTCGGGGGAGTCCCTTCGTGATAGTCTTACACTCGGTCTACCACCTCGAGGTCACGGTTGTGACGTAGCGATGATTACGACGCACGTGATAAGCACGTGGGTAGCTACCCCGCACTGGCACGCGGTCAGTTGTTTCCGCTAGTGGGTACACCTCAACGTATAGTGCGGAACAGTATAGGGCCTTGCCCTCTCAGAACAGAACAGGGGTCTCGCCCCTCCTCAGTCCACGTACCCTCGTCCGACTATCCTGGTTTGCCCAACAAGCTAACAAGAGTCGGTGTAGGGTGACCATACCTAGCCCCGGGCCCCCTAGGGTGACTAGCTTCCCCTACACTAAGTAGCTCACCTCGGTACCACGTACACGAGGGCTAGTGAGAGTCGACATAGAGTGGCCAAACCCACCTCGGGTCTCAACCCAAGGGCGGCAAGCTCCCCTCTACATTACAAGGGATAGTTGCTCTCTTCGGTACCATGTACACGAAGGTTAGCTTACTTCCCTTAACAACCGTCCATGGGCAGCATATTCCAGAACCATCCGGTTCTCTGTATTTCAGTATTCTTGTCTGCATTCCCCGTAGGGTTCGTACATAAGTTTTTTCACATCCGGGTTGGAATGTACGGAACAAGCAATTCAGTTTCCATTTATATCATAGTATGGGTCCATTTTAGATAATGTAGGCAGCTTTTGATTACTCAATCATTCACGTGTATTTTCTTCTAGCCCTAGTGTTCATGCCATGACCTAGGGTTCAAGAATATATTCTAGAGTTTTACTTCTTCCTAGGGTTCATCTCAAGTCCTAGGATTACTTACTTGCATGTATTAGTTTAGAGATTTATGATTATAACCACTCTACCTGGGTAACCGGGTGGAATGGGGGCTCGTACAGTAGCTCCTGATGTCTCCGCAGGTCCCGTACACCCGACGGATTAGAGACCTAAAACATAGATCGATAGGCCAAAAGGTTCAGGATGATATAAAAAAGGTATCATTACATAGAGAAAACTTGTATGGAAAACAGAGATGTTTTGCTTGCGGAAAACTGATAACATTAGGGCCTTGCACGGGCCCAAAACATGCGGTCAGACAGAATCAGACATCTGGGAAAGGTCCTAGATGTCTTAAAACAGTTCTTAGGGATACCTCTCTCGATGTTCCTCTATCAGACGTCTAGAATTCAGTGCTAACGTCCAAGGGCTCCGTCAAACATCTGGGGGTGCTCTCGGACGTCTGAAACTGCCTCGATCTGCCCTTCACCTTCTGACACACATACGTACACTGTCAGGATTTTGATAGAGAGGAAAATACAAAAAGTAGATCTCTACCATATGTCTCACTCTACCTTTGGATGTCCGATAAGACGTCTGGGTGTCGCTTCGGTCGTCTGATTCCACAGAAAAATGACCTTCGCGGAACTGCTTTGGCTTCCCTCACTTGCAAGTACTGTAGCAAAACGGCGTAGCACCCTCCGCTCTCGTGCTCAGACTCGCTCTGGCTCCTCGCTCTCACTCTCTCTCGCCATTGCTCTGCTCTCGCTCTACTCTCTCGTCTTGCTATGGGGTGGGAAACGAAGAGGAGGAGAAGTTATAAAGGGAGAGGAGGTGAGGGGGACGAGATGGTGAGGTGTGGAGCGGAGTGGTGTCGCGGGGGAAGGTGCGGTGAGGGGCGGGTGAGGGAGAAAGCATGGTGTACATATGGTACGTGCCGAAGAGAAAAGGTATTTTCAAATGTCCGTTGATCTTTCCAGACGTTTGGTGAACATCCCAAACGTCTTTAAATGACCAAAGGGTGACGGGTCATTTCACCGCCCCTTGGGTGGAGACCCGGGGTTGGTTTGGCCACTCTACGTCGACTTTTGTTGGCCCTCGTGTACGTGGTATCGAGGAGAGCTACTTAGTGTAGGGGGGAGCTAGCCACCCCAGAGGGCCTGGGGTTAGGATTGGCCACTCTACACCGACTCTTATTTGGCCCACTAGGCAAACTGGGATAGTCGGACGAGGGTACGCGGACTGTGAGGGGCGAGACCCCTGTTCTGAGAGGGTAAGGCCCTGTGCTATTCCGTGCTATATGTTTGGGCGTACCCGCTAGCGAAAACGATTGACCACGTGCCAGTGCAGGGTAGCTACCCGTGTGCCTATCACGTGTGCCGTAGTCACTGCTACGTTGCGACCGTGACCTCGGGGTAGTAGACTGGGTGTAGGACTACCATGGGGGACTCTCTCGGCAAGGAGAGTGCTACGTGTACATCCTGCATTGCGAGAAAACTACAGGCAAGATCGTTCCTTTAGGGAACAGGAAGAGTGAGCAATGTCATGGAACCCGATTAGAGTACTCAGATGAGCAACATGTAATAAGATAATTGGAATCGAAAGATAATATTTTAAGCTGCTTGTTTAAATTACATTACATGTTTTAGCCACCACTCTATTCAGCGTTAACTGACTCCAGATGTTATAACCTAGTACAGGTCAGGGATTCGAGCAGCTAGAGCCACCGACTGCTGAGGGTGCTAGGCCCAGTCGAGCCAGTTGTAGTTTTCCTTCTGCTAGTGTTGTAGTGAGTTCCTGCAGTTTATGTATTTCCAGCTATATTTACATCATATGTGTACTAGTTTTTGTTGTGATGGCTGTGTTCTGTACTTGTACTTCTCGTTGATAGCCCGTAATATTATCATAATTGCCATTCTTTTTTCTCTACTATTAGTTTTTATTTTCTTCTTAGTTACATTACTTGTGTGGTTGTGGAATGAATGTGTGTTCGGTTATTTCTCACTGGATGACTAGGTCTTGGAGTTCGTCGAGGTGACCCATCCTCGGGTTCTGTAGGGAGCCGGGATCAGGCCGTGACAAGATGGTATTAGAGTAAGGTCGTTTCGAGAAATGAGCCGAATAGTCTGGAAATAACCACACTTGTACATGTAGCTAGGATAGCCATCACAACGTGTTATCTTGATGGTCGCTTCCGAGTCTTACTTTTCTCAATAAGGTCACTATCGATTCCATTTTTCCTCCTCGACCTCTGTGTAGGAGATGCCTCGCCAGGGAGGTCTTGAGGCAGGTCGTGAACGTGGTTGTGGGCGTGGTCATAGGGGAGGGCGAGCAAGGGCCGAGGATGGGGCCGCTCCACCTCTCCTTCCGAATGTTCATGCCTCGAACCTTGCCCAACTGATTCAAGATCTCATACGGGAGGAGCCCCAGTAGCCTCCTCCTCAGCCTCCTTTTCCTGGGGATGAGGAGGGGGAGTCCTCCGTGAGGCATGCGAGCCGCCACGATGCTGGATGAGCAGGAGGGGGAGGGGGTGATCCTCCACCACCCCCACCTTCTTCAGACACATCAGGGCACGAGTCCTTCTTGCCTAGAGGTGCGCCCGTTCCCCCGTTGCGGCTCTACCACGAGGTCTTTGGCCAGTTTAGGAAGCTGAAGATCCCTTCCTTCAGGGGGGAGGAGAGCCCGTCTGATGCAGAGGACTGGCTGGAGCAGATGGAGAAAATCTTCGACACACTCTGTCCCCCTACAGAGTGCCGCGTGGCCTTCACCATGTATCAGCTGGAGAGTGCAGCCCACAGGTGGTGGAGGGCGGTCAGAGGATAGGAGGGAGAGCTGGCGTGGGACCGATTTCTAGCGCTCTTCTGCGAGCAGTACTTCCCACAGACCTGGCAAGATCAGAGGAGGCGGGAGTTCCACACTCTCCGTCAGGGGGAGATGATGGTTAACGCGTATCGTACACGTTTCCTGGAGCTGTCACTCTTCGCCCCGATAGCTGCATCTATCAAGGAGGAGCGCCTGTGGAGGTTCACTGAGGGCCTCCGACCTTCCATTCGAGGGTATGTAAAGCCCCTGAAGCTGCCTACATTCTCCGGTGTGGTCAAGGCTACCATGACCTACGAGGAGACCAACCCATCTGTGCGAGATGTTTACGGGGGAGGACAGAAGAGGCCCTACCAGGAGGAGAACTCATAGGGCTGCCAAGAGAGGAGGAACATGGCACTAGCGGGGGAGTCGTCCCGTTCTGTGGGTGCACCAGGGACCCGCCAACTGCAGCAGACCCCCGCCTAGCCTCTAGTAGGGGCAGTAGATAGAGGGAGGAGGTCGCGTTCCCCTTTGCTACCAGTGCGGCCAGCCGGGCCACATACAGAGAGACTGGCCATCCAGGGACGGAGCACAGCAAATGCTCCTAGCCCCGAGCACTAGAGGTCGATCAGGCGGCCACGGTTACCAGGCCCAAGGAGGAGGATAGCAGTCACGAGGAAGGTACCGGCTAGTTGCTTCTCGCTTGGCTCAGAGCATGGCTGCTTCTTCTGCATCGAGGATTGAGGGGCGTATTAACGCCCTGACTCATGGAGATGCTAGAGTTTCAGGCTTCGTAGTAGCAGGTATGGTTACAGTTTTTGGCAGTCTCGTTTACACACTTTTCGATTCCGGTGCCACGCACTCATTTGTTTCTACGGATTTTTCCATCAGCTTGGGGTCAAGCAGTGTACTTTTAGAGGAGCCATTACTGATTAGATGCCCAGGTGGGTAGGTGTTTGTCGCTGAGGAGGTATTCACTGACTATGAGGTCACGATAGGGGGACACAGTCTTCTGATTGACCTGATCATGATCCCGATGGAGGATTTTGGCGTAATCCTAGAGGTGAACTGGTTGGCTGCTTACCATGCCTAGTGGACTGCTTTGGGAGGAAGATCGTTTTCTCCATACTAGAGTTGCCTCCCTTCGAGTTCAACGGCCAGCCAGTAGACAGAGGATTCAGGTGCATTTCCGCTCTTCGGGCAGCGAAGCTATTGAGCTAGGGGTGCGAGGTCTTCCTCGCTTGTGTCGTGGAAGAGCCTAGCCTCATGGCCAACTTACAGAGTATCCCAGTAGTCCATGAGTACCTCGACGTCTTTTCAGAGGAGCTACCAAGACTACCACCAGAGTGTGAGATCGAGTTTGAGATCTCACTAGTACCGGGGACCGGCCCCATCTCCACTGCACCGTACTAGATGGCCCCGCTTGAGCTGTGAGAGCTCAAGTCGTAGTTACAAGACCTGTTAGAGAGGGGCTTCGTGAGGCCCAATGTCTCCCCGTGGGAAAACCCTGTTCTATTTGTGAAGAAGAAGGATGGCACTCTTTGGCTGTGCATTGACTACAGACACCTGAACCGGGTCACCGTCAAGAATAAGTACCCACTGCCTCGCATCGATGATCTCTTTGACCAGCTGAGAGATGCCACAGTATTTTCCAAGGTAGATCTGAGGTTGGGATATCATCAGTTGAGGATTAGGGAGACCGATGTCTCCAAGACAGCTTTCCACATGCAGTATGGTCACTACAAGTTCTTGGTCATGCCGTTTGGGCTGACCAATGCCCTCACCGCTTTCATGGACCTGATGAACTACGTTTTCCGGCCGTACCTGGATCAGTTTGTGGTGGTTTTTATTGACGACGTACTCTACTCCCGGGATCAGGCACAACATGGACGGCATCCCCGCATTGTCTTGGATACTTTGAGATGGCACAGGCTGTACGCCAAATACAGCAAGTGTAAGTTTTGGTTGGGACATGTTATCTTCTTGGGCCATGTGATCTCGGGTGATGGGTTGGCTGTGGATCCAGCTAAGGTTGAGGCTGTACTTAGGTAGGAGAGGTCGCGTACAGTGACAGAGATTCGTAGTTTCCTGGGCCTGGCTGGTTACTACATGCCGTTTATCCGAGGGTTCTCACAGATTGCACGTCCTATGACTCAGTTGACTCGGAAGGACGTGCCCTTTGCCTGGGTAGACAAGTGTGAGTCTTGCTTCTAGGAGCTGAGGGAAAGGCTGACCTCCTCTCTTGTACTCACCATCCCAGATAGCAGTGGTGGATTCCTCATCTACATAGATGCCTCATTGCAGGGATTGGGAGGTGTGCTCATACAGTGGGGTCACGTTGTGGCCTACGCTTCGCTGCAACTAAAGCCTCATGAGCATAACTACCCCACCCATGACTTTGAGCTAGCAGCAGTTGTCTTCGCACTGAAGACATGGAGGCACTACCTATACTGAGAGACGTTTGAGATATTCATTGACCATAAGAGCCTCAGATTTCTGTGAGAAATTGGGCGTCATACGGCCGGGTTTTCTGATTCACGTCAGGAACCATTTCTTAACCTTTTGGTCATTTTAATTGATTCACTTGTTGGTGCACTCTTCGAGATTCATCTCGTTGGTGCCTTTCCGTACCTTAGAGCGTGGGGTTGACCTCTTTCGGGAGGTTAACCAGATCCTGATTTTGAGACGCGTCTTTCTTTTTCTTTTTTCTTTATTTCTTGTCTTCTTTTTGTGTTTCTGCTTTCCCCCGTTTCTACGGGGAGCAACCTCCCCCTCATTGAGGGCGATAGGATCTTTTGTTTTTCTTTCCCCTCTGAGGCGTGTCTTTGTGTATTCCCTTTGGAAATGTTGCACCTAGGAAAAAAAAAAAACCTTGGGGAGGCTAGCTAGGTTAGGAGAAATATATTTTATGCCATAGAGTGTAGAGTCCATGGAGAGTATGCACACCATTTGAATTCGTTGTTGATTGGTCGCAAACCCCAAGAAGCCTATAGGGTAGAACTAGAGCCCGATCCCAAATTTAGAGTATAAAGCAAACAAATTATGAAATGAAATCAGAGAATACACTAGCAATATGGTAACCTGATTCCACCTTATCGAGTATATCTCTGGGAATGAAATCTAACCCTCAAATTTACTATAGAATGAAAATTGAGCAGAGTGGAATATTCTTTCAATATAGTGATTCACTCAATAGAAAGCAATCGATATGATGAGATACTTGAATGATCCCTATTGCTTGGTCTATCCACCTTTTAATGGACTTACCATAATTGTAATGTCAATATGATTTTCTTGTTGATTAACAGGTGATTTTATATGAGAATTATGGAGGTTTTTGTTTGAAATTTCTTGAGGAGCATGACTCTTAAAAAGTTCTCTTTTTCTATCAGCATCTCTAATTGTTGCAAAGATCATAATGAAAAAGGAAAGGTGATAAAAATTGAAATACTTTACATGTTGTGTACAGGTGTTTATGGCTGCTCATACATGTGACTATATGTAGATGGTAAGTACAATCTCATACAAGCTAGTTGCTCAGATCGTAAAGTGGTCTTTTTATGACTCAAGTGAGCCATGATTTTTCTTGGGCCAGTAGAGAAGTCTGTACTCCACTTATTTTGTAAATGCTCGAGCTATGGCTTGAGCCTTGGTATTGTTCTCTAGACCTATTTATGGAACTTCATTATCTCGTGGGCACATGGCAAGGATGCAGTACTCAAAATTTTTTCCCCCATCACTTGTGAGTGGGTTATCTAGAGTTATTGACATGTTTTTGTCCATAAGGTTGCATTTCGTGGAAAATAAGTAGGGTAAGTTGATCAACAAAATAAGTGAGATTAAGGCATTTGGTTGTATGGTAGATAACTAGTAAGTTAGATGTGATGATTGTTGTAGCAAAAATGATTATAATATCTTTTTACATAGGCACTTGAGAAAAGTAGTGGTGATGAGAGGTAAAATTACTTCATGTATTTAGTTTTAAAAAATAAAAATTATTTTGATTATGTACATTTATGCAAAAAATACTCAAGTGACTGACAGGAGGCGATTCTCGCGCGTGTTTTGAAAATAGAGATCTCGTCATAGTATAGTGCACGAAAACACTCATAAAAAATAATTTATAAAATAACGAGACTTGAGTCCCGGTCGTTCGTCTTTGGGAGGCGTTTAGAAAATGCAGAATTGAATTTGATCTGGCTCACTCTACTTATTCAGAAATGCATGCCAATTCACAATAATTCGTATTGGTGCACGACATGCTTAGTTGCAAGAGAATACAAAGTTCGCGCATGCAACTTTAATCACAAGGAAATATGGCAATCAGCTCATGGTGATTTTAACACATAGACATAGAGATATATAACAGATGATTTCATTGATTTCATCATGGTGGCTACAGAGTGAAACTCGCGGAAAGCTTGTACAGGAAAGCTTGAAAGCAATAAATTAACTAATAGAAAACGATTGCATACATGAATCTATGGGGGGGTTATGCATGCATTATTGGGGGAGAATTTGGAGCTACACTACTAAGCAGTAATAAAACATTAATCTACGAAGAACTACGCTACTTATCTAGCTAATAGAATGAAGGGCATTCGGAGGTAGCTCCGATAGCCTTTGACTTGGTTGAGAGGAGAAGGAGGGGCGACCAATGGTGCTTAGGTCGGTCCTTGGAGAGAGGTTGGAGGTGATCTAGGCCTGGCGTGGAGGTGATGGGGATGCCATGGTGTGCTCGTGGAGATGGAGGTGGAGTAATGGAGGTGGAATGAAGCTAAAACTAGATGGAACGTTAGATGGATGCAAATGGCCATCCAAAGGTCCTTTAAGTAGACCTAAGGGAGCCTCTCTAGAGAAGTGTGGAACTCTGTAGAGAAGCCTATGGTGGGAGCTCATGGGAGAGAGAGAGAATGGATGGGTGGTTTCTAGATCCACATTTGGTAGATCTAAAAATTGAATGCATCTTGGTTGCTATTTTTAGCAACCAAGGCAACAACACATGGTAGAGAGTTCTAGAGAACTCTAGGCAAGGTATTTTTATGTAGATGGTGTGTGTGGGTCGAAACCTAGGTAGCTAGGTTGATTAGGTTAGGTTATAGTGGGTTTAGGTCAAGGTAGGTCTTAAATTAAGGTTGTAAACCCTAATTAATTAAGGTAAAATGCAATTAAACTTGATATAAGTTTAATTGGATGTGTGAAACACTAATTGAGAGTAAAACAGCTCAATTAAGGTAGGTCTAGATCAATTAGATTCTCACTGAGTTCAATTGGATAATGTGTGCTAAGATCAAGGCTCAATTGGACTCAATGAGTCCAATTGAATAGGCTGATGGAATTGACTAAGATCCAAGTCAATTAGGTTTGGTGAGGACTTAATTAGGTCCTTAGGGAGGTATAGAGGTGATGTACTAGGGTTAGGGTACCTTAATTTGGTTTCTATGGGGTTGGAATTGGGTTTAGGGACCTAGGAATTCAAGATTCAAGCTTGAATTCAAAAATAGGAACTAGAGAGCAGTTCCAGACGTCTGACAATAGTGTCAGACGTCTTAAAATGAAAAGTTAGATGTCCAGACTTATTGTCTGGACGTCCAAACAGAGGCAGGGAAGAATTAAGGTTCTATCTGAAGAAATTGGATGTCCAGACCAAGTGTTTGGACGTCTTAAAATGCTACAGAAGTGGGTTTTAGGTGCGCGGGTTGTGGGTAAGGGTTTTGGATGTCCTGTAACTCATCTGGATGTCCAGATAGAGGCTGAAAATAGGGTTTTAGGGCTTCCTAGGGTATAGTGACCTAATCTAAGGGTAGCTAAGGCTTGGGAAAGCTTCTAGGTTGTCCTAGGGCTAGGATGGACCTAAGTGCTTCGTAGTTTACTGCTTTATTCCTACTTAACAGAATAGCATACCTCAACCCCTTACATTATTGTCTACTACATCTTATTCTTGGTCTTCTGCTCCAGCTTTGCTGCAACTCTAGCTTCAGGTCTTGCTTCAGATCCAGTTTCAAATCTAGCTCCTGAGCTTCTTATTTCTTGCAATTTATATAATGCGCCTAATTAGCATATTATAGCATTATTCTATACATAGCTATAGGAGGAACATTAAAGATGCAAATAATGCTTATGCATGCATGAACTGCCCTAACTTATGCTAAGTCCTAGCCTAATTCTGGACAATTAAGACCTATGATTGCTGTGCAATTAGTGACTTTTTTTGAGAAGAATTCTCGAGTATATTTTCAGAACAAATGTGATATTTTTCAAGTATGGAATTCTTAGAGATGCCTTATTTTTTGGGAGTTGCTTTCAAATAATATAAAGGGATTTTAGTGTAGATGTCACTGTAAACTTTCTATATGAATAAAATGCCATCATGTTCCAAATATTGCTTTTTCTACCATTTAAAACATTGCTTTGTTAGCGTAAATACCACTCCATTAGTTATCCATTAGTCTCCAAACCATAGTTAAGAAAAAGTGAATTGTGGTTGAGTTTAGCCATATATCTTTATGCAGGATCGAGCTATGGAGATTTAATCCATCATATAATGAAGATCAAACGATCAAGGATGAATGGGTTTGCGAGCCTACTTGAGGATAGGGTCATACCCCATTCAAGGTCCCTAACACATCATTTCAGAGGAAAGGTGGGAAAGGAGAGCTCTTCCCTCCATTTTCGACCCTTCCTTTCCAGAGAGAGCAAAGAGGACAAGAGGAGAGGGGTTGAGACCTCTAGAGTTCAACCACCCACCACCTTCCCTTCTCTCTCAATTGGTTGGTGGTGTCATCAATACACTGATCTCCGTTAATCGTGACTTTTACCAATCGTATGGGGCAAGCTCCATCCCCATGCAAAGGTTAGAGCATTACTCCCTCTCTTAAATGCTCACACTGTACTCTTTTTTCACCTTTTGTTGCCTTCATTTCTGGTTTCCCTTGTTCCCTTGCTCCTTCTTTTGGGTTAGGGTTCTTATTCGTATGGTTTAATGTTACATAGGTGATGGGCATTAGAAGGCCACTAAAAGATTCATACAAGTAGGGAGCGCTATTTAGCCATTGACATCCATCGCTTAGGGAGAGAGATCGACAATCACCAAGCAAACACCAGAGAAACGAGGGTTTGGGGACCCAATTCCACCACAAGGGGTGTATGTCTGGGGAAGGATGGTGCTCCCAACTATGCACTAGAATATCAGTGATTACAGTATTTTCTCTCCCTCTCTGGGGGGAGGGTCCCTTCTTCTGGGGGCCTTCCTTTCTATTTATAACATGGGGGGAACCCTCACTCGATGGGCTCTAGTATCCCTATTTGTCAGGCTACATGGTAATTGTTAGGGTATAGGTGGGCAGGGCCATCATATCGTATCTTCTGCCCTTGCTGCACTAAATCTTTTGGCAGGCTGGTAAGGTTCCTGTTCGGATCCGGCTAGCTTGAGGAGGGGCGAGCGGTGCCTGTTCCACCTATATACCACTTGCACTACAACATAAACGTCTTTTGCCATTGGTTCAAAACCAATAGCAATAAGCGATGCCATTAATATCGTTGCTGTTTAGATTTGCCGTTAGTTACAAGGATAATTTGACGTGGAAATAATGTATGACCATCGGACGAATTAAAGTTTTCGACGTCGTTTCATAACCGACGACAATTATTTTTGCCATCGGTTCTCTAAAAACCAATGGTAGATGTAAGTCACTTCTTCATGCATTTACGTGCCCTTTTTGTTTTTACCCTGTCATTTAAGCCAGTTTACCGTCGCTACCTAAGGAGGTGGAGGAGGAGTGGCGGCAGGAGGGGCATTGTTGTGTTGAAGAGGAGGGTGGTGGCGTGTTTAGGGAAGAAGATGAACAGTAGGAGGGGCGGGAGCTCGCAAGCGATAGATTAAAGACTCTACGCCGTCGGTTATACTCCAAATCGACGGCAAGGGGTCAATTGAATTACTTGGTCAGCATGCCCAAAATTTTGGAATCCCTCCAAAACCTTAAATTATTAGCATCACTTACTCTATTAACCGACGACAAAATATTTTCCCCTTCACTTATTCAGAAAATCGACGGTGAAAGATCAAATAAATCCACCCCATCAATAAAATATAACCAACTTTTTACCGTCGCTTATGTAATCAACCAACGGTAAATGAAAGTATAACTTGATCTTTACCGATAGTTTGGGTGGATATTGTAACCGACCTTTCACCGTCGCTTTTTCATATAATCGATGACAAATATTCCACTATAAGACGTCTGGAAAAGGTGTCAGACGTCTAACACTATGATGATTTTTTTCTTATTCTCACAAGAATGAAATAGGGTTTTAGATAAGTTGTCCAGAAGATAGGTCGGACATCTGACATTATGTTGAACGTCTGGAAGGATAAATCACAGTGGAAATGAATTTATGACAATCCTTTGCCGTTGCTTATTATAGAAACTGATGGTATTAATAGTTTTACCGTCATTCATGAAATAAACTGACGACAAAAATATATTTGCCGTTGCTTATTACAGCGACGGCTAATAATAATGACAACCGCTCACTCAATCACTTTTGTTCAACCGATGGCCGGTCGAGTACAAGCCTTCGCCGTCACTTATAGTAATATGCGACGGTAAATATAATATTGCCATCGGTTTTATTAACTGACGGAAATGAATCGTCGACATAACCCATTTTTCTAGTAGTGGTAGTTGGGTAGCCGAATCCTCTCTCGGGTCATGTGTGGAGTTTTGGATCCAAGGGTAATTTTTTCCCCTCATCATATGCCCCTACTCTCTAGCTAGTGTGAACTGATGAGAGTAGTAAGAGTAGCCAAAACTTTGTAGTAGATGATGCCCCCAAATGTTCTTCCTACTGTATTGCAGTGGGGGCAGCATTTATGATTGAGGGGTTGAGTGGCTTTCACCTGCTTCCGGTTGCTTAGAAGAGGTCCCAAGTTAGGGGCGTATGAGCCCGAGCTCACGTCGGCCTTAGGAGACGACGTTGCTTGAACATGTGGCGTATTCTCTCGAGATTACGTTGGCCTTAGGAAGTGGCATAAACTTTGGCGTGGGGAGTACGAGCCCGAGTTGGTGCCGGCCTTAGGAGGTGGCATAACTTTGGTGAGGGGCGTGTGAGCACGAGCTGATGCCGGCCTTAGGAGGCGACATGTACCAAGGCTGAACATAGGGTGTGTAAGCCCAAGTTCGAGTTGGCCTTATGAGGCAGTGATTGTTGATGTTGGGGCTAATGAGCCGTGGCTTACGCCTACCTTAGGAGGTGGTGTAAGTTGGCCACGGGGCACATGAGCCTGAACCCATGCCAGCCTTAGGAGGTGGCATGACTTTGGGGAGGGGCGTATGCCGGCCTTAGAAGGCGGCATGACTTTGGCGAGGGGCGTACGAGCTCGAGTTGGTGCTGGCCTTAGGAGGTGGCATTGACTTTGGCGAGGGGCGTACACGCTTGAGTCAATGCGGGCCTTAGGAGGAGCCATTGACTTTGATGAGGGGCGTGTGAGCCCGAGCCGATGTCGGCCTTATGAGGCAGCATGTTGCCAAGTTGAGATGTTGAGGCAGGCGTTAATCGTGTTTGTCGTAAGCGGTCGAGGCCCGAAGCGTCTTGCAGTTTGAAAGGCATGAAAGGCTTTTTGAATATCTGTCGTGTAATAATGTGCGGGGTCCTTGACCGACGATTTTATTAGCGTGTTCATGCAACTACAGGACTAGTACTGTATCTCAGGGGATTTGGTTCCTTGGGAACTGGTGATCCATAGGGGGATAGAAAGACGTTACTGCCTTCGGGAGCCTGTGTGGTGGGGCTATAAATAGAGGTCTGTTGTGGCTTATATTTCACAGCCTTTCCTCATCTTTGGTCGTGCTTGAGGGACTTAAGTGTCGTGGGGACGAACACTTATGACTCGTTCGCTCCATGGGTAGAGCTCTATCACCGAACTTTCGCGTGCTTGGCAGAGCGACTAAGGGACGGTTATGAACAGCTCTTCGGACGGGGGTGAGCCCCGTTTCATGCTTCCCTTCAACGCATAGGTTGGGGTAAGGGCTTCCATCCTTCGGTACGCTTGCTGTAGCTTACCCGCCCTCGTGCGCACTCATTTTGCCTTGTTTTCTGGTGCAGGCTTCTGGGGGTTTTCTTTACCGGGAGATATCGGTTGCCGCAACGGCTTGTTCCAACCAGCCTTTCATCTGGCATGGGGAGGTGCATTGGCCAGGATAGGAAGAAGGCCTTCCCTAATGATCAGGGAGTTCAAATGGAGGGAAGCCGGTGGCAAGGGTTCTTCCTTAGTGCACCCGCAAGGGGAGCTTGGTAGGGCGTCTTGTGGAATGAGGTCAGCTGTGTCCATTCTTCTACGACCAGGGGGGTATGGTGGGGAGCGTTCTGTTGGGGGTGCTGCCCCTTTGGTTCTACGTGGAGCACCCGCTAGACGTTGGGTTGCAGAGCTACCACTCAGAGCTTGGGGGAATCTTGCTCCTTCACAGAGGCTTGGTGCTTTTCCCATGCTGCTTTATTCCCTCTACGACTCTGTGAAGGTAGAGTAGAGGCTGCTGCTACCGGGAGCTCCTCGCATGGGAGTGTATTTGCCCGGGCAGAAGTGGGGTAGGGCTCACTGGTAGGGATGGGTGCAGCGTACGCCTAGGCAGTTGAGCTCAACTGGCTATTCCCCCTTAAATGGCCTACTGGAGGCCTTACTGCTTCAACTACGTGGGGTACCTCAC
This sequence comes from Thalassia testudinum, assembly GCA_037157565.1. Taxonomy (NCBI): domain Eukaryota; kingdom Viridiplantae; phylum Streptophyta; class Magnoliopsida; order Alismatales; family Hydrocharitaceae; genus Thalassia; species Thalassia testudinum. Next base: position 84,690,409 of record JAZHRO010000077.1, read on the forward strand.
TGATATATAGGAGGGTAGCCCACACGGTTGAGTCGTGGTGCCTGCCTCACACCGCCATTTTGGCCCGCCAAGACTTGCCGCTCCGCCTACGGGGTTCCTTGGTTAGCCATCCTTCCTCTGTAGGGGGGATTAAGGGGGAGTTCACCTCGCCTAGTCGGGGGTTCACCTTGGGGAGGTAGTGTTGGCTAGGAAAAGACAGACCTTTGTCGAGGGGCCATCTCAAGCTGCAGGGTCTGCTAGTCTTGATGCTGCACTATCACCCATGTTACTGAAGGTGAGTGGGGTTGAAGACCTAGGGCGAGGCTGCTGAGTCATGATGACTAGTGCTGACTTTTCCTTTGTACCAGTTTGCCTTTTGCCAATTGTAATTTAGCCGGGCATAAGAATGCAGGGAATGTAACAGTCAGTGTTTATTGTAAAAGGAAGAAATTTTTTCGTTCCTTTCATGGATTGCTCGCATGCCAAGTGTGAAAATATATTTTTTTTGCCTGGGATTTCGTTGCTCGCATGGGTTTTGTGAACCACGTTTTATGTGGCTTGGCTTGATCCCTTTTGTTTGCTCAAATGACTTGGCATGGAGGCTTCTCCTATTACTCCCTCCCAGCTAATCATTGGTAGGGCCTACTGGGATGCTCGTGGAAAGGGCAATTCACGGTAGTGGTCGGGAGCTCGTGGCTTGCGTCCTGAAGGTGCAGGCGGGTTACCCTTGGGGGTCTTCATGCGGCCTCTATGGGCCGATTAGTTGCCCTACGCCTGGTCCGCCCACCTGTACTGGCCGTGGGTGGAATCATTGCCTTGACTGCGCCCGTGTGCCTAATGGGGCAATCATACGTATTCCCTTGGTAGGAAGGAGTAGCACTCTCTCTATAGGTGAGAGGTTATGTCGGGGACACTAGTTATGTAGCGCTAATTGCCGTCAGATGTTGGGCTTGGGGCATTTAGCGACTCTCCTTGTGAGGTGGTGATAGGAGGGGGTGGAGAGTCTCAGCTTGGCTCGCTGGCTCTCAAATGGGATATCCTAGTTCATCACGTGCTCCTTCGGAGCCGGCTACTGACGGTATTAGCTAAGGTGGAGTCGAACAGGTATTCGAGCTCCGTTTGCATCGCTGGGGCCCTCCTTCCTAGAGCCTATGAGCGAAGGGGCTTAGGTCGCCTTAGCGATGCTGTCCTCCTGTCCTTTTGTTGAGGACTGGGGGGGACTTGGGACTCCTTGTATCGGGACATGCTACTTCGTCTAAAGGGTACTTAATTGGGTCTCTTGGGAGACCCCCTAGCAGGGATAGGTTCATCTTTGGTGGTATTCACTGCATTGTCCCGCATAGGGGTTAGGTCGGAGCACCCAATGCGAGTGCGCCCAGGCGTCTATCCTCAACGAGGGAACCTTGAGGCTGGCTTTCACGGTGGAGCTTGTGCGTGCATTTTATTTAGGATCGCCACTTCCCTTTGGAGGTTATTTTCCTAAACGAGCTAGGTGGCATTGTTAGGGTATGATCGAGTGGCCAAGGTTGAAGAGCCTGGCGAAATTCCTATGAGGGTTGGCTCGGACTCGAGTATTGGATCGCAGTCCATCACCTCGGCCTCTCTACGGAGGCGAGGGTCTGGGAGTTGGCTGCTGGGTGGCCTACCAATTTTGCAACGGCGGTTGGTGGCTTGGCTGCTCTCTGGACGCAGCCATTTTGCTACTAGGCTCGTCCTTATCGTATGTGGATGAGGAGAGATTTCGTCATCGTGGTTGCGAGGTGTGATACTGTCGGGCACTTGCCTGCTCGGCTGTGCCTTTGAACAGGGTGAGCGCCGGGGGATTTCTGTGTAGGTCAGGCCTTAAAGGTGGTCGTTGCCTAGGGCCATCATTAAAGGGTGGCCCTGAAGTAGGGTCGACCTAGGGTGGCGGCCCAAAGGGAAGGTGGAAATGAAGAAGAATCGACCTTGGAAAGCTACCGTGGGCCAACCTCCAGCGAGCTGACGCCCGGGCTCTTTCTGCCAAGAGTCTGAAGGTGTATCGAGTGGTGCTTGGAGTTCAGGGGCCCAAGCTCTTGTTGTTATGCAACATGGTGTTGAGGCGTTGGGGGCTCGATCCCTACCAGCCTTAGAGGTTGGTACGATGACCATTAGGCGAAATGGCCTGAATGCTTGCCGTGCACTTAGGTGGGGAAATGCCGCTAAGGGTGGAGAGGCCGAAGGTTTGCCAGCGGGTGGTATGTGGAACTTCGGGGTGCATGGGCCCAAGTCGTTATCGACTCGGGGAGCTGCCATCATGGCTGCCTGTATGTGGGGTGTGGGAGCCGTTGTTCTGCCGTTCTTTTGGGATAGCATTATTGTGGTCAACAAGCGGGGCGTAAGTCACGCCAGTTGTTGGGAGTGACTTCGTTGGCCTTAAGAGGTGGCAATTTGAGGAGCAGCGGCCACGCCTGTCTGAGTTCTCAGATGCATCGTCTGGGTTTTGGCCGACCTTAAGAGGTGGCTAGCCAGCCTAAAGAGGCGGTAACATAAGGAACGTCGGACGTATCAGTTCGAGTTCTTACTGACCTTAAGAGGTTGCCTGCTAGCTTGAAGAGGCGGAAATTCTTTAGGATTGCTGGGCGGGCTTGTCCCTGTTCCAATCAACCTGGAAAGGTGACCGGCCAACTTGAATAGGTGGTGGTGTAAGGGATCGTTGGGCGGAATCGTCCGAGATGGGACCAATCCTTAGGAGTGGCGAGCTGGCCGTAAGAGGTGGCAATAGTTGGAATGCTAGATGCGTCCGTCCGAGTTCTCGCCGACGTTAGGAGATGGCTTATCAGCCTGAATAGGCAGCAATAGATGGAACGTCGGATGCGTCCGTTCATGTTCTCGCCAACCTTAAGAGGTGGCTTGCTGGCCTGAAAAGGTGGCAACAGATGGAATGTCGAATGCATCCGTCTGAGTTCTCGTCGACTTTAGGAGGTGGCTTGCCGGCTTGAAGAGGCCACAATAGATGGAGCGCCAGATGTGTCTGTTCGAGTTCTTGCCGACCTTAAGAGATGGCTTGCCGGCTTGAAGAGGCAGCAAGAGAAGGAATGTCGGATGCGTCTGTCTGAGTTCTCGCCGACCGTAAGAGGTGGCATGTCGGCCTAAAGAGGCGATAATAGATAGAACATCGGGCCCGTCTGTCCGAGTTCTTACCGACCTTAACAGGTGGCTCGCCGACCTCAAAAGGTGACATGCCGGCTTGAAGAGGCGGCAACAGATGGAACGTCGAATGGATCTGTTTGAGTTCTTGTCGATCGTATGAGGTGGCATGCCGGCCTAAAGAGGCAGCAACAGATGGAACGCCGAACGCGTCTGTCCGAGTTCTGGCCGACCTTAAGAGGTGGTTTGCCGGCCTAAAGAGGTGGTAATAAATGGAACGTCGGACGCGTCCGTCCGAGTTCTTGTCGACCTTAAGAGGTGGCATTCCAACCTAAAGAGGCAGCAATAGATAGAATGTCGGACGTGTCCATCCGAGTTCTCGCCGACCGTACAAGGTGGCATGTTGACCTAAAGAGGTGGCAACAGATGGACCATCAGACGCGTCCGTCCGAGTTCTCGTCGACCTTACGAGGTGGCTTGCCTGGTCGAGGTCTGGACCCTACCATTCCCTTGGGGCAAGTTGCTTGGGTGAAGGCGTTGGGTGATCGTCACCTTTCGTGAATGATGGCCAACCATCGCGAAGGATAGGGCTCCGCCCTTGGTAGGGCAGGTCGGGCCTCTTACCACCATTGTGGTAGGGTGTAGGCCTCAAATGCCAAGTTTGGAGGTTACGTGATTTCTCCTTGCGTGGCCTAGGATTGCATGCGTAAGGGATATCTAGTGTCAACCACCTGCATGGGGTGATTTCATCATTGCATGGACTCAAGGGAATGCCATGTCCCTCGTAGCTTTATGAGGATATTTTTGGGCGAGTTGGCCCCTCCAGGGGGTTGTCACCCCTGGACCCTTGGAGGGATCAATATCCATCCTGACCTCGATGAGCTTGGTCGCATTGTGAGGAAAGAAGAGAAGGCAGATAATGCCGCGACTGAAGAGTCTGTCTATGATCCAGAAATCTCTTGGCAGATCAGCCAAGTTATCCCCATGCTGGATTGCATGGACTTGGTTCCTCTTTCCTTTCTCCATGTGGGCCTTTCGGGCTGCTTTGCCTTCACCGCAAGGGGTTTGTGCTAGGTCATCGTGCCTTTGCGGATTTTCCTCGTTCTTTGGGAGGGTCAGGCACGTACTAGGAGGACCTGGCAGCGGGCGGGTGTTGATGGTCAGCTGATTAGGCCACCAAATGCTACTGTTAACCCGGTCGCCATTTGTATGGCAACATGGTTGAGGTGCCTGTCCTTGCACAAGTTAGTTGGAGGAGGACTGCCTCCTTCCTCTCTCCTCTTTTCCCGGAATGGCCGGAGGGAGGAGAGGAGAGTATTCCATCGGAATGGTGGTCGCACCATGGGCATGCTGACCCAGAAGGGGTGGCTTAGAAGGCAGCTTGGTTCGGGCATTTCAAAGTGCTGCGGGCATCACCACTAGAAATTAGCCACATGGGCTGTCGACCTGTCTCGGATGGCACCACTTCGGGGGTCGCTTTGCCCCTTTTGCTGACGCGCCTGGGCGTTTGGAGGCGAGGACCTCGAACAATTGGGGGAGTCGCGACGAAGACTTCCGCCTAGTTCATGGCCAGGGGAGCACATTTCCCGAAGGGTTCGGGGCCATCCTGATAGGGGAGGCTCTCGCTGAAGCGAGCCTGGATTCTCTATCGAGTCATGTGGGGAGACTTAATCGTATCCTTCTTGCCCTGATGAAGATCGAGGGGAGGTGATGAGAGCCTCATCATGAGCCATAACTAGCTCATTTTGACCCAATAAAGAAGATAAAAGCTCCTACATAACCTAGAAGAAGGCTTAACTGAAGGAACAAGTGCTCTGAGAAGAAAACATGAAATAAAGGTTAAAACTGCAATTTTACCATTGCAGTACATAAATGGGATTTCTCAGAAGCAAAACATAGGTCAAATGGTCCAAATAAGATAAAAAGTGGGTTGAATTAATCAGAAATGGGTTTATGTGCAATCTAAGAATTAAATGACACTTGGTAACCCTAAAATAGACCCGCTTAAATTAACAAGGTTCCGGTTAGAATAAAAATCAAGCAAACCCTCTAAAAATCATATAAAAACATCCTCTAGGGTTTAGAACACTTAATTTGGCCTTTGGAACCTAGTTTGACCTAGATTAGGGTCTTAGCTCTTCAATTAACCTAATTTGGGTTTTTACGCAAAATGTCCAGTCAAACGAGGTCAAACCTAAAATCCAACTTCACCATTGGATTCTTTAGGTCCAAATTAGGTTTGTACCAAAATTTGGACCTAAGGGGAGGTCATCTTGACCTACTTTGCAAGTTAGTACACCCAAATCACAAATAGGTCCCTATCTTTTGAATATCCTTGCAGAGAGCCCCCTAGGTTCTTCGCCTTCTTTGCAAACCGGTCCTGCCGCCATTGCTAGGGCAGAACCGAGCTCCGACGAAGTTTCGAGAGAGATTGCTCTCTAATTCCTCAGAGATTCTCTCCCAGAAATGGAAGGGAGATTCTCTGAGGAATTCCCTTCCTTCTAAAGCCAATCAAATTTGCTGGCGTGAACCCAATCTCTCGTGCGAACGCACGAGAGATTTGGATATCTTTCTTCCTTCCAACTCCGGCGAGCCGGCTGACCTAATTGCGCGTTTTTCACGCACTGATAGGAGCGGCCAGCACCTATAAAACACCTCCCGGACCCGGCCGCTCATCTTAAGCTTGATTTTGACGGAGATCCCCTCCAAATTTCTTCTCTCCCATCTCCGGCCAAACGACCCACAAGCTCCGGCGACCGCCTTCCCTCCTTCTCGTCACTCTGCTGCCATACCAGCAGCAGAGTCCTCTCCGCCTCTTCCTCCCGCGGTGCGCTGTACCCTGCACGCAAGCTCCCGACCTCATCTTCGTCGCCGCTTCCTCCCCCAGGGTCTTTCTTCCCCGACGACGGCAGTCACGAGCTGTCCTCTCCGCCACCTCCCTTCCCTCCAGACAACCCCAGATACGTTCTCCACCCTCTCCTCTCTCTTTTCCCCCTGTTATCTCCCTTGATCGACCTTCGACAGACGCTAACCACCTCCATCATCTTCGCCTCCGACCACACTCCGGCGAGCCGCCCACACCACTCCAGCCCTCCACACGGCTCGCCAACCACCTCGAAAGCTCCGCCTCACCTCCAGGAACACACTCCACCCTACCACTGCCACTCCATCCCTCCACAATCACCCCCCGACCAACCCACCATCTCCGGCCACAGGTTGACCTCGGCACGCACGCCTAGGCCGACCTACGGCCTGCAGCACTGCCCACCGCCTTCGCCGTGCCACGGCGAAGGTCTCTAGCTATTCTGATTTGGCCGAGAGGCGCGTTTTGTGTACGACAGGATTTGAGCTGCTGCCGCCATGGACGACCTCTGATGAAGCTCCCACGAAGCTCCAGGCACCCGGTCTTCCAGGCTACAGGTGCTGCATACTAGCGCGAGTGTCGCGAGGTGAACGAGTCCAGCAGCTGCGGGGCAATCGCACGACGAGGCTTCTGCAGGCGCGCGTGAAGGCGAGGCCAGATAGTCCCACATCGTGGGATTGCAACCGTCAGGTACCATATAAGTTGTTTTTGCGTTTTACTCTTATCGCCTCAGTAAGCACAGGGGTGAGGTCCCTCACTGACCCCACCCGCCTCGTCCGCGGCCTGACCACGCGGACCTGGCGGATCCGACCCGACCTAGACCTACGCACTCCTCGCGCATCACACACCTGCAGGTGCGCCTGGTCCCGGGTACGATCCGACCCGATTGAGACTGTGGCTCTGGTTGAGCGGTTTGAGTGAATTGCTTGAGAGAGAGACACATGCGGGTAGAGGGAGAAGGGTTAGGTTTTGCTCCTGTGCAGGCAGGCTGATCGTAGGAGACGGACTTGGCCGCTGCAGAAGAAGGAAAAGCAAGCCAAAGAAGAAGAAGAAGGCAACGAAGAAAGGAGGAGCAAGACAGAAGAAGAAGAAAGAAAGAAGTCTTCGCAGGAGAAGAAGGAAAGCAGAAAGCTTAGAAGTCTTCGCAGAGAAGAAGAAGAAGGACAAGGGAAGATTGCAAAGAGATCAGAAAGGCAAAGCAGAAGAAGGAAGAGAGAAAGAAAGATTACATTTAAGACGTCTGATACATAAATCAGACGTCTAATTCTATTTTTTTTACATCTTTTAAAAAAAAAACTCTTTGAATCAATTATATTTGCATTTAACAGTTGTATTCTTGGGTTTTACAAAGTACTGAGTTTGCTCCCTGTGTTCGACCTCGGATACTCTAGTTGTTCGAGTAATAAAATTATTTATATTTGTTTAAACATTTTGTCGGTTCTACTGCAACGTAATACGCCTTTAAATCCGCACAAAAACGTTGACAACAGAGGTATGTGGGGAGAGACAACTCAGAAGGGAGGGTTCAACTGTCTGGGGTGACGTCGACCCAAGGTTATCTTTTCCTCTACGCTGATGTGCTCAGGCGGAAGGAGGTGAGGGTCTCGGGCCGCCCGAGCGTCACCGCCAAGATTTTGTAGCAATGTCCGCCGAATGAGGAGCTAGGGCGACATTGCCTGCCTGCTTGGGTGGGGTGTCGACCAGTATGACTCTCAGTACACCAGGGAGATCACGTCAGCTACTTGCAACTGCCAGAGCTCCTTCTCGAGGTGGTCCCCTAGGCGCTTCACAGACCTTCCATTCTCTCGCTCTATGCGGCCTAGAGGCAACGAGTCCTAGCTTGCGGACTTGTCCCCTTTAGGCACGCTTGCTTGGTTCATGGCCAAGGAGGTGCATTCTCTAGGGGATTCCTGCCCGGAGTGGTGGGGTCTGTAATGACGAACTTTGGTGGACCGATTCCACTCAAGCATGTCCGCTTGGCACATGACCAAGGGAGTGTGTTCCTCAAGGAACTCTTTTTCCTGACGTGGCCCTCCGGAGCTATCTTCTTTCTCAGGGAAGGAGGCCCTTCGCTTGCGGAAGGGGAGCCTCTTCCGTAGGTGGGTGCAGGGGAACGCTATTTGGGGGTATTTTTAACTCTAGCGGGGCTGCCGTTGCTGCAACATCCCTCGATTGATCCACAGGGGTAGTTAACTCACTTCGCGTGGCTTCTCATTGGGCACTTGGATGCACGGATGAGGGCGTTGCACTCGTGCTTGTGAGTTGAACGGTTTGAATTGGGGTGCCGAGGGATAATTACCTTATGGGGCTTCCCTTGTTTAGAGTGATAAGCGTCGAGTTGATTTGGGCAAGACTGGATGGGCTTAGTTTCTTGTCGCTCGACTTCTAACAACCTCTCAGGGTTGTCTTCGATTCGTAGGTGCTTGGTGAAGCGCTCTTAGGACTGCCCACCATGCCTTGGGGGGGTCAGGCGGTCTGTTCGACTAATCGGGTGACGGCACACAGGTGGGCCAGAGCTGGGCATGCATCGCTGGAAGTGCCCAATGGGGTCTCCTCCGAAGGGGGCTGAGCGTCGGCTTTATATGAGGGTGGCTCCTCAGGGTGTGGCGTATAAGCCAGGGTCCACTGTCCTTCCGCACTAGGCCTTGACTGGCTCTTCGAGTGCTTCCAACGTGGGACCTCCATTTCCTATGTCCCGAGCGGGTGGGGGGTACGCACAAGGGCGTATGCCTGAGGCCATCGGCCTCGACTCTCTATTCCTCCTCCTTGGGTTGTGCCTTGAGAAGGGGAGGTTGGCCTTGGGTCCTCGGGCGGTCTGCTGAGGTTACCGGGGCGTAAAGACACTGAATCCCGACTGGGCGCCTCCGAGGGGAGGAGAGTCGCGAGTGGGATCGCAGGTGGTCACGACCACCGTGGAGGTTCTCCCTTGGGTGGTCGAGGAAAAGCGTCGGAAGGGCTCCTCCTCCCAGCGATCGGATGCTTAGAAGCGTGATGGCATTTTTGTTGACTCTTCCTACAGACGGCACCATTTGATGGGCCTCGGAAGGCCACCAAAAGATTTATACGAGTAGGGAGCGCTATTTAGCCATTGACATCCATTGCTTAGGGGGAGAGATCGACAATCACCAAGCAAGCACCAGAGAAAATGGGGGTTTGGTGACCTAGTTCCACCATAAGTGGAGTATGTCTGGGGGGAGGAGGGTGCTCCCAACTATGCACTAGAATATCAGTGATTACAGGGTTTTGTCTCCCTCTTTGGGGGGAGGGCCCCTTCTCCTGGGGGCTCCTTCTCTATTTATAACATGGGGGGAACCCTCACTCGATGGGCTATAGTATCCCTAGTTATCAGGCTACATGGTAGCTACCAGGGTATAAGTGGGTAGGCCCATCATATCGTATCTTTTGCCCTTGCTACGTTGAATCTTTTGGTAGGCTGGGAGGGTTCCTGTTGGGATCCGATTGGCCTGAGATGGGGCGGGCAGTGCTGGTTCCACCTGTATACCTTGTAGTCGGGTAGCCGGATCCTCTGCCAGGTCATGTGTGGAGTTTTGGATCCAAGGGCAATTTTTGCCCTCATCAACAAGAAACCCCATCAATTGATGATTAGTGTTGGGCGACTACATGTGAAGGAAGGTCGTGTGTTGAGGAGGAGTGAAAAGGAGGAACAAAGAAGAGAATCCTAAAACGTAAATTGGGTTTTAGGGATGGTTAGGGTTTTTGATGTAGATATTCAAATGGTGATATTCGTGATATTCGAATAGCTTGGGTGATATTCGAATATCACCTGTGATTTTCAAATATTAGTTGTGATTTTCAAATTGTGATTTACACATTCTTCTATGCTATTAAACAAGAAAGAGAAATCGAATATCAAATGAAATCCTTCATGTGCCTGCTATATGAAGAAAGAGAAAAGAGAGAATAAGAGAATGAGAGAGAAATTGAGGAAAGGAATTGGAGAAGAATATGCAATCATTGATTTGATTGTTACCAAAATATGAGAGCTATTATTTCCCTCCTAAATTAAGCTTGCCAAAAATTATAACAGTGAAGATAAAGCAAGATTTAAGAGAGAATCTTTGATGGTTTTCTTGCCATTTTCATTGGAAAAATCAAATGTCATGATAGCATTCCAATTAAGATGGGATATTATGAATTCATGCCATAGAAATGAGTATACATTAATTAGCAAAATGGATGCATGCAGTATCAATTAAAGGAAAATGCTGGATTATCAACACGCGAGCTTAAATAATTTATCAATGTAGTGCATGCTCTAAACTGACTTCTCATCCAAATAATCATGTCCTTAGGCTTAATTATAGTCCACTAAAGTGGACCTATTAATGATCACTGTTGCTCCTCCCCTTACACTTGCATGATTACACGTACCGTCTCCCTCTCTAGCACATGCTCAACTTTGCAGCTGCTACTTTCCATGTGCATGCATAGCGATCATCTCCTTTGCGCTTGTTCCTCTCCTTACCTATGTGTCTCCCCCACGTGCACCACGCATAATCGTGACTATTCCACACATGCCCTTTCTTTCCTCTCTTCACTTTTTTTCCCTCTCTTCTTCTTACTTCTCTCTTTCTTTTCCTCATGATGTATGTAGTGTTGAGGGGAGTTTAATTACCCAAAACCCTAATTAGAACTTTATATAGGACACTAATAAGGGTTTAGGCAAAGTGCCACCTTATCCCCTGACAAGTGCGTTTTCGCGTATTTTGAAATTGTTGGAAATCGTAGTATAGTTGCACTAAACTCTTGATCAAAATATTTAATTATTTACGAAACTTGCTTAGATTTCTTTTCTTTTTAGAATTTGAGTCCTGGTCGTTCGTCTCTGGGAGGTGTAAAAACGAGTTGAGATTTGAATCAACTTTTCTAACCTAAATTTAACCTAACATAATATTTTTGTCTTTTTTGTGTTTTTTGATTTTTATTTTGAAACACAAAATGAAACCTAGACCTAGACGTGCTAGCTAAAACCTAAGTGACTACATGCATCTAAGTGGGCCATGGTGGCCGTGCATAGTGTGAATGAGCCTAAGTAACATGAAGACAAGCAATCACAGAAGCAATGATCACACAATATTATCCATGCATAGAGTACTCAAAATAATGTCACACAATATCTATACTAGAAAGCGCATAAATAGAGGAAATCCCTCACGCCGAAAAGTGCCACTAAGGCCATCGGCCTTGTGTGAGGGTGTAGGCTAGACCTTGGGTATACAAACCCGTCTACATGCCTACCAACAAGAGATGGCTGGCCATAAGAGGCTATAGGTGAGCCTTCATGGTCGTCCAAGAAGAAGAATAAAGAGAGGGGGCGAGTGCACCCAAATGGAGAGAGGAGGGTGTTGCACCCTTTCTCTACCAATGACCGTCCTTGAGAAGACCTTGAAGATGGTCTCCTCTATGGTTGTTTAAGAAGAAAACAAATGGGGCATGGTCCCTCTATGGTGGAGGAAGAAGGCACGCCCACATGATGTTGCAACCTCAAGCTCTTCTTCTTGCCACCCTTGAAGAAGCTTGAAGGAGAGCTTCTTCTAGCCATCCATGGGGGGAGCCTTGGAGGAGGAGGATGGCCTTGAAAGGGAGAGGAGGAGGTGTGGTCGCAAGTTGAGAGAGGAAGAGAGTGAATGGAGATGGTGTGCAATTTCGTGGCTCTCCATTTGTCCTTATGGGAAGGCTCCATTTGGTTGCCACTTTTGGTGGCTCCAAAAATAGCAATGCCACATTTTTAGGATCTAGGTTTGACATGAGTTTTAGGGTTTCCAAGAGAGTGTGCGTGGGTTTGGTAGGGGTAAAATAGGAAGGTGTGTGTGTGGGTGTGGGTGTGTGTTTTTCGTAGGGCTAGGTTGTGGGTTTTGGTAGGATTATGTGCTAAATAGGTTGGGTCAATCTAGATTAAGCGGGTGTGGACCTAATTGGGCTTAGGAAAGTCTAATTGGATAGGAGTGATCCTAATTAGGTCTAGGTCAAGTCTAATTGGATGCGTGCATGTGATTAGGCTAGGGTAACCCTAATAGGTATGCGTCAATTAGATCTTAGGTGAATCTAATTGGGCTCGGGTGCACCCAATCAACTGTAGATGCACCCAATTAGGTATGGGATGGTTCAATTGGGTTAAGGATAGGATAAGTAGGGCTATGGATAGTGGGCTAGGCTTAGGAGGTCTCTAATTAGGTTTCCTAGGGTGTCTGGTGGGGTTCCTAGGTCAAAATAGGCAAGATCAAGCTTCTAGCACTAAAATCAGGAACCAGACAGCTGTATCAAACGTCCAGGATAGTGGTCAGACATCTTATACTACAAAATTGGACGTCTGGACAATAAATTGGACATCCATTTCTATGTTAGTATGAGTTTTGGCTTCCTGGATTGTTATTATGCAGAAATCAGACATCCAGTGAGATGTCTGGACGTCTTAAAAGGTGCTGGAGAGTAGGTTTTAGGCTTTCTAAGGTGGGTTTTGGTTCCTAAGTATTTGGGAGAGGGATAGGGTGGATAAGAACATGGATAATGCTATGCATGTTTGGGTTTTGAGGCTAAGGTGTCCTAATGGAGGTGGTTTTAGATTTGGGAAGGCTGTCTTAGGGTTTCTAAGGGTAGGGATAAGGCTATCCTCCTCACTCCTCTTATCTGGATTAGTCTTCTTCTTCCTTTATTGCTTTATTCCACTATCTCCTTCATCTTGGATCACTTTATTACCTGTAAATAGTAATAAAAACCATTAAATAGTAGGATATCTCATTTTATTCTGAATAGACTGATGCAATGCAAGATATGCAAGATATGAGTGCAATATTCACAAATTAAGCTAGGTTTATACATTATTTAGGTTGATTAGGACCCATGATTGCTGTGCAATCATACCCCCATGCCTAAACTTTGCTAGTCCGTAGTAAATGCAAGACTAAATGCATGACTAAGTTATTTACAAGTTCGATCCCTAAAGGACTACTTATTCTTTTATCAAAGAACTTGACTAAAGATTTTTCTACTTTTGTTTCATCCAGAAATCTTAAAATCCAGATACGTGAAAGTGCAACTATGTAGCTTTCGCAACGGATTCGAGTGAAAAACCTGATTCACCTCTAAAGTCTATGCTTGACCCCTAGTAAAATTCTAACAGGATAGGCGGACTTCTTATCTCGGGGTATTCAAGATATTCTATGAATTCCACCCTGGCTTTAAACTTAGGTAGAGAATTTTAGAGGGAAATGGTTGTTTATTTGGTGGCTCACTCTCACTTGGTGTTACATAGAAATTAGTACTATAGAATCTAGATTCCTAAATTATTAACTCAACTCAGAGAAAGATGAGAAAAACTATGCTCTCTTTTGGTTCCTTTGTATTCATTCTCTCTTTTTCTTTTTCTTTTTCTTTTTTAATTTTTTCTTTTCTTTTCTTTCTTTTTCTTAGAGCTCAAAATCTCACCAAATTCACACATATGACCTGTATTTGGTGGTATCACTTGGCATTAACACTTTAATTGAGTTTCATAACCATAACACTAAGTCAAAATTCCTCAGCCAGTATTTGGGTAGTCAGAAACACAGAAGATAGGTTAAGGCCTTATTTGGTGGATCTTAAATTTATTTGGTGATATTGCCTCAATGCAATTAAAATAAACACTAAATATTCACACACTCTTTTTCTTTGCCTTTTTTTCTTTTTCTAATTTTTTCTTTTTTTTTTCTTTTTTTTCATTCATTTTTTTTCTTCCCTTTTTTTTCTATGTATAATTTTTTTTTCAACACAACACAAGCTAGCATATATTCATGAACTTTATTGAGGAGGCATTATTAGGGATTGGTGGTACTCAAGAGACATTGGGTGACTTATTTGGTGGAAGTGCCTACTCATGGCACCGGGAAAGATGGATAGGATGATGTATTTTTGACCTTGACATCAATACCCTCCTTCAGCCGAGGATTCCGTAAAGAATGGTCGTAACCCTTCACCTTAGCCTTGGTTTTATGAAAACTCGTTCTCTACGTATTTGCTTTATTTGGTGGCTCTCAAATATTCACGCAAAAATGTATACGCAGGATTCGAGAGTGGAAACTATGCCTAATCTCTGAGTATCATTACCTAATTACTTAGGATTCTAGATTCCTTGCGCTAATCTTAGAGCACCAGTACACTCTACTCTCATCTCACACTATTTAGTGGATTTTTGGAAGAAAACCTGCCTGACGCCCAAAACACTGTCCAGGGGTTCAGGAAAAAAAGCATTGCTTCTTCTCGACAAACTGAAGATGTTCATCAATCTTCACCGTGAATCCATTGCAAAATCTACATGTGAGTGAAAATTGTACTGGATTCCAGATTACAGGAATCAACTACAGGATAAAATCCCTAATACATTCTTTTGATAAAAATCTTATTCGTGAATGCAATATATATAAATGCTATTTGTAACCTTTCAACATTGCACTTCGAAAATTTTCCTAATTTAGGTTATATTCAGCTTGGCCCTAAATTTAGAACAAAAAAGGTGAGTGGATAAGTTGAAAGTAGCTGTTGCGGATGATTTTTAGCTCCAATGCAAACATTAGAGGTGGAGTCGATTGTTCTTAATTTAAGGACCCTAAAGTGCAATTAACATGATGTACAAAAGGTTTTTCTTAGGCGTTGGTAGAAAAAAAAATTTTAGTTTACAATTACTACCTCCCTATGCCTACTTTCTTGCATGTCCTCATGCATGAATATAATGAAAAATTTCTTAAGACAGGGTAAATGGGTAGAAATCACCTGGAATAGCTCTTGAATTTTGACGTTCCGCTTATTCCAACACCTAAAATTGAATATGCAGGGAAAATATGACAAATAAAATATGCTATATATAAGTGTTGAGATTAACGCCTCTAGCTGGGTATACACTCAAAAAGGATATATCAATACAGTATTAAGAATGGTGAATAAAATGATAAGAACTTTAATCTCATTTGCCAACAGCAGGTCGCAAATGCGGACCAGCTGTTCATGAATTCCAAGCCCAAATAATTGGAAAAATATGTTGATGGGGCTTGGTATTATTTGCAGCCAGATGCTATAGAAGAAAGACAGATAATTACAGGTGCTTGGAAGAAATGAAGGTGAAGGCATCCTGAAGAGGTGATGGAGAATGTGGGTGGTAGGGGTATGGGTGGAGTTGTGTGGGGTGAAATCATGGGTCTTGATAATGGTGATGAATGGAAGGCATGACCCAAGTGATGTGGTCAGATCTGGAAATCAAGGTCCACTGATTAGTCTCTGTCTCTACCAAAGATGTTTGGGTATCATCTTCTTTCATCTCTTCCAAATTTTCCAATGCCAATTCCCAATTATCATATGATTCCCCAAAATTTTTAACTTCCTCCGATAACTCATCATATGTAATCCCTA
The DNA here is from genome assembly GCA_037157565.1 of Thalassia testudinum. Classification (NCBI taxonomy): domain Eukaryota; kingdom Viridiplantae; phylum Streptophyta; class Magnoliopsida; order Alismatales; family Hydrocharitaceae; genus Thalassia; species Thalassia testudinum. The sequence goes on from JAZHRO010000077.1 coordinate 84,705,758, forward strand.
ATAATCTTTCAATTTCTTGAATATCTCTTTCATAGGGGGATATTTCCTTCTCACTTAGATGAAATTGGTCATTAAACTCGGTAGTGAGTCCCTCCATGAAAGTGGAATGGGCTGAATCATTGATTGAGGAGTTGTTACAGTCTTTTGATTTTGTTGCTCCGTGTATGTGATCATTTGAATTAATTCGTCAATGTCTCCATGGGTATTCTCAAATATAACAAAATTGTATTCCGGTCCCTTAATGCTTGGTTCCTCAAAATGAAATGATTGGTATTCAAGCCCTAAATCAAGATCAAGATTCTCGAATAAATCTCCATTCTTAACTTCAATAGGATTATCAATATCACCCACCTTAGGTGTTTGATCAATAGAATCCTGCATGACCACCATCGAATCACAAATTGGTTGTGACACACCTGATCCAAATTCAAACATTTCTGATTTTTGTTGCTCGTCTCGGATTCTGTGAAGCTCTTTTCTTATATCATCATATTCTCTTGCCGTAGCTTCTTTTATTTCATGAATCATTTTGATCAATTGAGTAATCTGGGATTCATTGCAAGGGGCAGGGGTTTGAATTGGGCTAGGTCAATCAAGATAGTCAACCATGCTATTAATGATTTGATCTGGTATTGAGGGTGAGTTATGTGATCTAGTGGATTGTTGATTCGGGTCATGTGGTTCTACCCAGGTGTCAATTGCCATAGTTTTTTCTGAATTGTGGCCCTCTGAATCACTTTCTGTGTCATCCAGAAAATGAATCTTCTCATTGCCGCTAGTCATCTCCATACATCCTGAGTAACAGTCAATCCGTGCATTGGCCGTAGCCAAGAAAGGTCAACCCAGAATGATGGGTGAATTACTTAGCTTCTCTGGTATATTCATGTCCAAAACATAAAATCAACTGGAAAGCTAAGACCTTGCACTTTGATGATCACATCCTGAACTACCCCCTTTGGTGTTTTGATGGAGCCATCTGCCATTCTAATGGTGATAGGTGTGTGGTACAGATCTCCAAGTCTACTGTGGTCAAAATGGGTGGTAGGAATCAAGCTAATGGAAGACCCTAAATCCACAAGGGCATTATTGAAGGCGAATCCCTTGATGGCACAAGATATGAAAGGTTTTCCAGGGTCGATCTTTTTGGGTGGTAGACTGCTGGAAACAAATGCACTTATGTTAGCTGATAAAATCACCTCTTTAGGTGTGCAAGTCTTTTTCTTCTTTTGTGACTCTTGAAATTCCCTACCAGGAGGGGTGACGTAATAAAATTGCGGAATTGAATATATAAAGCAATATCACAAAAATAAGCAATCACAAAATGTACACAGGTATTTTTAGGTGGAAACCCAAACCGGGTGAAAACCACCACCTTACCCTCTCGAGTTAGGATTTTCCGATCAACCAAGTTGATCAAAATCCACTAAACGAATCACTTTAAACGAGGGTGATTCAACCTCAGTACAACCACGCTACAAGTACGAGAGTAGCGTTCCTCAACCCCTTCTCTCCACGAGAAGGATTTTGTCCCACGAAGGAGACGGGAATTCGCAAAGCGAATACCTAACCAAAAGACAAAGATAAAAATAAACAATAGTCCTATAGAGCCAACAAAATAATTAAACCTAGCTTCTATAGGAAATAGGAAACTCCCCTTTGCAAGGAGTGCGTCGACGATGACGCGGTGCATGTGCCACGCGATGGCGCTACGTCGCTCTCGTGAACAACAGCGGGAGAGCGGGTGCGCAAACTGAATTTAGCTCTCAAGATATAGAACTTGAGCTTAGAGAGCAAGAGAGACACAAAAGAGTGGAAAGTATGTTGCTTAGGTGTGTGTGTGTGTTACAAAGGTTCCCCTCTATTTATAGAGGCCTTAGGAAGGCTTTGGAAGGCTTGGAAAAGCTTCCATAGCCGTTGGGTGCAAAGCCCAAGGGAATCAGGCCGAAAACAGGACAATGATTGCATTTGACAGGGTCATCAGACGTCTAATTCTGGCATCAGACGTCTGGAAGGCCACTTTAAGATGTCTGATTTCAAGGTCAGACGTCTGATTCTGTGCGGGTTTCCTCCTGACTTGAATCAGATCTAAACAGGGTTTTTGTGCAGGTCGATCAGACGACATACAGGACGTCTGGCACTATGCCTGGACGTCTGGAAACCAACTTTTACTGCGGAATGGATTTGCACCGGCTAGAAAATCTTTGAGAAGAGATTTTCGGGTCAGTCGAGGCAAAACGGTCAATTATCAGACGTCTGGAAAGGCCTATGGACGTCTGATAAGGCTCTAACGGTCATATGCTACAGTGCCTGCTAAGCTAGCCAACGGTCCACTAATTGGACGTCTGGCAAGTCCATCAGACGTCTTCTAAGACGTCTGGGCTAAGGTCTGGACGTCTGATTTCATCAGACAGAGAACTAAGTCCAGCCTAAATGGTTATCAGACGTCTGAAACAACAGTCAGACGTCTTAAAATACTTTATCAGACGTCTGATTTTGGGATTAGACGTCTGGAAGTGCTGTTTGAGCCCTATATTGGTTTTCTAAGTATTCTACAGAAAACCTAAGTATCCTAGGGTTGTGCAGGTGTTCCTAGGACTACTTTTAGGGTTCTTTGAGGCTCTTTAACATAATATTCTAAGGAAACAAAAAGAGCAAGAAAATAAAGACAAGAGATACATGAAAGGATTAAAAAAGAATCTATCCTATTCTTCTTGTCTTCTATCTTCAATCTGTCGCTCCACGCGAACCTCCTCTGTTTTCCATCAAGCTCCTCCAATCCGTCTTGGATGCGAGCTCGAGTTCCGTCTAAACACGTCTACATTTGCAATTGACCTGAAATCTAGGACTCAAATTGCAAATGTTAAATAACACGTGTTTTGTTATCATCAAAACAAATGATCGTGGTGCTCTAGCACCAACAACTCTTTCTTTAAGGTCTCAGGAAAGGGTAAATAGGTCAAATCAACTTCAGAAGCCTTTTTCTTCTTTTTTCCCCTAGAGTCTGAGTCGGAGCTTGATGTGGGTTTAGTCTTATGATTTTTGGTTGAGCCCAAATTAGATCGTTTGGGTGGGCTTTTAGCTTTTCTCTTCCTTTTAGAGGCCAAAGAGTTGGCCCCTGCATAATGTCATGTATGAATAATTGGAGGAGGGGTCGGAAGAATAGGTGGAGAATAGGAGTGAAAAGGAGTGTGCATCCAGGGATAAAGTGATTCTTGAAGTCTCTTGATTTGATCCCCTTGAGATTTCACTTGATTTTCCAACTTAGTCAGCCTTTCTCCATTTTTCTTGTCAAAGTCCAACAAAATGTTCATGATATCCTCAAGGGTGGTTGTGGGTTGGGATGGACTAGATGGTTGCCCTAAAGTGGTTTGAGTGGAATATTGTGCTGGCCTAGATTGATGTTCAGTCTGAGTCAGTCTTTGTGGTGGCCATGAATGATCAGGATTGTTTCTCCACTCAGGGTTACACGAATCTGGATATGAATCAATAGGTGTATCACCCTGAGTGGGGCTGACTATAGAGGGAGTTGATTGAGAACCTATTATGTGGTACTGTACTTGTGATCCATTACTCCAATTCCTTAGTGATATATCATCAGGTACAGGTGTATCAGAAATGGTGCATTCCTTAAATGATCTAGCCAAATCACAAATTAGGTCCAAAGGTGCCTTTTGGGTTGGCTGAGTCCAGGATGCCTCCCCATGGTAGCAAGAATCAGTAGAGTAGCTGGTGGATCCAAAATATGGGTTACTAGACCCATTAGGCTGGTTGTTCCAAGTCTCTTGTTCCTGGGAGGAGTGATAAGATTGAGATTGTGCCTGAGATTGTCTAATTTGCTCCAGGAGCTTGGCACATTGATATGTATAGTCTTTGTTATATTCCTGGAATTCAGCAACTATGGCTTTCAATTGGTTCTGATCTAGATAAGGGTCAGATCCATGAGGTTTAGGCTCTAAATAAGCTAGGGGATAAGGATGATCATATCCCAGCTGGTTAGGATGAGTCTCCCAACCAGAAGGAGTCGAAATCATGGTTGGGTTGGGAGATGGAGGACCCTGAGGGTCAAAAGAATGATATGAGTTCATGGATATTTGAGAAAAGACGCGGATAGAGATAAGAGATAGTCTTCCTTAGGAAGACACAACCAGCTACAAGGGGCTGGTGGAATTAAGGCAAAGGCCCAGGAAGAAAGATGAGAGAGCCCCAAATCAAGCAAATACGCTAGCCTTAAATTGTATACCCTAATTGGATCTAAACCTAGTACCCTAAATTTGACTTGGGTTAAACCAACCCTTGAATTACTTGGCTGGCCAAAATGGTGGGACCCCCTAGGACACCCCGCACGGCGGGACACCACTAGAGGTTAACGTGGTTACCGCATCGACCTTTCTTGTCACCAGTTGGTCCAAATAGACAAGGCCTTGATTTTTACTCAATTAAATTTTGGTTACCAAGTAAATTTGTCCCGCCTAGGGCACGTCTACTTAGTTTTAGGCTTGGGCTTAAAGTGCTCTTGGAATGTGATTGGGTGTTTTGGGGGTGTTGCCCTTAAAATTTGATTTAGAAGTGTGAAGTGCATAGACAGAGGGTTTTCAATACAAGCTTTAATTGGTGCAGTGGCTTTTATGGTTCAAGTGCTTATATTAATTTTTTTTCTTTTATGGTTTCCTTGTTTAAGTCAATTTAAACAAGGTTGTGGTAGAGCACGCAACAGTTTTTGCAAGTCCCAATTTATTATATGAATTTCCTTTAAGTATGGAATGTAAATGTGCTCTACCTTATTGTGGAAACCCTAATGTCAGATAGGTCTATATGATGCTTTTTAGTCCAATAAGGTAGAATTGGTGAGACCAAATCAAGGAAAACAATGGTCCTAATGCACCACTACTAAATGAAATAGACCTAAGTGGTTGCCTAAGTTGAAATGTAGATCAAATTCAATTTAAGTGAGTGAGGGGAAGACAACCAATCAAATTAGATCCCCTCATGCAATCGCACCCAAATCAGGCTCAAACGGGTTTGTTTGGGGTCTCTAAATTTAAACCCTAATGTGAATTACCTAGGGTTTGTGCTTTTTCTAAAATCTACAGTCAGACTTTAGTTTGACTTGAAATCACTCCCCAAATCAGTAATTGAAGAAAAATAATATAAAATTTGGTAGATATCTTCCTTTTTTAACAGGTCTTTCAGGAATATTTTTTTTAAAGATTTTTACCATTTCATGCAATTTTCAAGAATTTTTTAGTGTCAGGAGATCAAACAGGCCAGATAGACCCCCTGCGAGTAATTCAGTTTGAAATAGTAGCAAAGAAAATCCAAAAATTCTTGAAAATTTATATAAAAAACTAGCTTTCAGTGGCTTTCCAACCCCACAAATTTCAAAGAGATCTGATTTATATAGAGGTTAGAATTAATGTTTAAGGTTATATAAAATCAGAGTGTAGACTATTCTGACCCCTTTCCACTATACGAATTTTATAAATTCATATGGTATGAATTTTTTAAATAAAAGGTGGCGCTGGAAAGCTCGTTTGAAAACCTAATGTCAGACTGAATCCCAAGAGTTTTGGATTCCTAAATTGACAGCAATAAATTTTTGAAAATCGTCAATAATTGCTGGCCGGATTTCGAAATCTGACTTTGGTGTGTTTAAATAGTTTCCAAGTTAAAACACACACCAAAGAAAGAATTTTTTTTTTGTAAATTCAAATCCAAAAATTTTAATTTGAATTTATATATATATATTTGATTTTTTTTTTAACCTAAGAAAGCAACAAATAGAGGATGAAGAAAATACCTGTGGTCTTCACCACGGGTCGATGTGTGCGTCGATCCTAGTCTTGACAACCTACAATCAAAACAATAGAAAGTTAAGCAAATCCAATTCTAAACTCACGCGTTGCCTCCTTGACAACGACGCCATTTGACAAGTGCATTTTCGCGCATTTTGAAATTGTCGGAAATCGTAGTATAGTCACACTAAACCCTTGATCGAAATATTTAATTATTTACGAAACTTGCTTAGATTTCTTTTCTTTTTAGAATTTGAGTCCCGGTCGTTCGTCTCTGGGAGGCGTAAAAACGAGTTGAGATTTGAATTGACTTTTCTATCCTAAATTTATCCTAACATAATATTTTTATCTTTTTTGTGTTTTTTGATTTTTATTTTGAAACACAAAATGAAACCTAGACCTAGACGTGCTAGCTAAAACCTAAGTGACTACGTGCATCTAAGTGGGCCATGGTGGCTGTGCATAGTGTGAACGAGCCTAAGTAACATGAAGACAAGCAATCACAGAAGCAATGATCACACAATATTATCCATGCATAGAATACTCAAAATAATGTCACACAATATCTATACTAGAAAGCACATAAATAGAGGAAATCCCTCATGTCAGAAAGTGCCACTAAGGCCATCGGCCTTGTGTGAGGGTGTAGGCTAGACTTTGAGTATACAAACCCGTCTACATTCCTTCCAACAGAGATGGCCGGCCATAAAAGGCTATAGGTGAGCCTTCATGGTCGTCCAAGAAGAAGAAGAAAGAGAGGGGGAGAATGCACCCAAATGGAGAGAGGAGGGTGTTGCACCCTTTCTCTACCAATGGCCGTCCTTGAGAAGACCTTGAAAATGGTCTCCTCTATGGCTGTTTAAGAGGAAAACAAATGGGGAGTGGACCCTCTATGGTGGAGGAAGAAGGCACGCCCACATGGTGTTGCATCCTCATGCTTTTCTTCTTGCCACCCTTGAAGAAGCTTAGAGGAGAGCTTCTTTTAGCCGTCCATGGAGGGAGCCTTGGAGGAGGAGGATGGCCTTGAGAGGGAGAGGAGGAGGTGTGGTCGCAAGTTGAGAGAGGAAGAGAATGAATGCCTTTGTCCTTATGGGAAGGCTCCATTTGGTTGCCACTTGATGTGCATACATCTGATTAACCTAAAATGTCTATTAATGCATGTTCTTAGTGTCACATGAGCATCATACATTGTAAATAGTGCAAACATGCATAATCATGCATTTAGATTAAGTTGTATAAATTGCACAGTAATTGTCTCCTTTTTATGGTCAGGGACAGGATGACTTTTTATCGGGGCCTCAGATCGAAGATCCAACTGTATGGATTTGATTAGGGAGATGATTAGAGTTCAACGACTCCAAGATCGCCCTAATCGGATATTTGTAGCACCAGATAGAGACCGAGGAACCCTAAAGATCATGGGCTAAGATGGTGTAAATCCGCACCTCAGACGACAAATCCGACCGTACAGATGAATTCGGATCGTGATCGCAGCCTAACGGCATGAAAATCGGTCCAATTCGATACCTGTGGCACCATCTACATCACTCAGAAGATGGACGTCCAAGATTGCGCCACATGGCGCCATCTCAGCTGCCCAAACCAGCCCATCCAATCTAGGATACTGCCGTGCCCTCTCTCTCTCCTCACCGTGCGATGGATCTTGGCTGTTGGATCACCATCCAATGGCCACGGATGCTTACGCCTTAAAGCATCCACGTGACAAACTAACCGCTGTAGCGCAGTGGTCGAGGGCTTTAACGTGAAGAAGAGGCGCGGGTTTGAGCCCCTGCAAGCCTCAATCTAGCACAGATGCAAGGAACGACTCAAATTGGGCCGTCGGATCAAGGATGAGCAGTGGCGAGAGCGGAGACGTGGTGCGCTTAGAGGCCGTGATGCGCGAATGTGCGATTGGACGCGCCAAGTGCGCGATGAAGCGCTGGCGGTTAGCGACTTTTAAGTCGTCCGATCTTATGATCGGACGACCGAAGATCGACGAATGTGGGCAGCTGAGCACGACGTGGGAGAGGAGCAGACGGTAGGTGCGGGTGCACGTCGCCCACGATCTGGGCTTTAGTGACGCTTAATTCAGACACTAAAGGCCGCTCATTTAATATTTTGAATTTGTAATGCCCAAAATGCCCACACTTTTTGCAACTATAAAAGGAGCCCCCCTCCATGCGAATTTCTCATCCCTTCCTTCTCTTCTCTCCCTCTTCAAAGCTCAAGAGAAGCTTGTCCTACACCCAGGATGCTCCTCAAGAGATAAAATCAATTTTTCACCCCCATTCCAGAGGCAAATCTGTGACGACGATGACGTGCTGCCTCGTTCCCGTTCCTCCTGCCTCGACCTCCTTCTTCCCGCTCCGTTCCTCGTCTTCTAGGCGTTGTCTCATCCGACTCGTCCTCCAAGTGATCGTCGAGGAGGATAACTTCTCTCTCCCATGCCTTTTTCCAGCTTCTAGACTAGAATTTTCCTGCTTTCTAGTTGTAATAATTTTCCCTGCTTTCTAGTGTAATTTCTCGCTTTCCTAGATGTACAAACATTTTTCAACTTCAAGTGGATGCTCCCTCTCTCTCTCTCTTTCTGATTGTTTATAGTGATTCCATTGCATTATAATTACTCCACTCTTTAAACAAAAATAAAAAAAAACATAATTGCGAATTTTGATCGACATAGCTTCCTTGAGTTCGACTCGAGATTTCTATTCCAGTATAAATTTTATTTGTTGAACTCAAGTTCTTCTCTATTCAAACTACAACGACAGGTTTTCAAAATCAAATCTGATAGTGTAGTCCTCCGACGTTTCAACATTTTGGCACCGTTGCCGTGGAGGCAACGATTTTCCGATCTTCTTTCGCATTTCATGCACTTTGCTGTCTTCTAACTTGCTTCCTCTCGTATCTATTATTTTGCAGAGATCTCTATCAAGGAATCGTCAAGCGGTAGATCAGAGTAAAGTACAGTTGAAGACGACTGTAAGTGCTCCCCATTTTTTCCCCCTCCATAGATTTCATTTGTCACATTAAATTCAAATTCCAATTAACCTAGGTGTTTGCATAAATCCTATGATTAGTTTGGTTGTTTGGATTTCCACTCACACTCACATTTCACCCTCGCTTATATAAAAAAAATAGAAAGATAATTTTGTGGGGTAGTTTTCAACATACACAACATACACCCACATTCAAGGCACATAACCTACTTGATTTTCTTCTACTCGATCGGATTCTGATATGTGGGACCGGTACACACAAATCAACACATAAAAGAGTAGAAATCATTTTAGGTTAATCATTTCTGTGTGCCTAACCTAGTAGTGCAATTGTGGCCAATTGTTTGAGTTGTTTGGGTCACACCACTCAACCTAAAATCAACTCACCAAGTAGCTTCCTCTTAGGTTTTCAATCTAGGTTCATACCAGGCACTTCACTTTATTTCTGGTTTTAAAGAAAAGCAATCTTCACCCGTGCTTGAAAACATGGTTTGCCTCAAACTTGATTGAAATCAACCTAATTCTAAACCCTAAAAGCTACTTAAGCAAGATTTGAACATTAAAATCTACACATCACAAATAATCTTGCTTGAAAACCCTAGTTGTGCATGCACTTACACATACTCAATCAATCATTAAGGGCACAACCCATTTTAAGAGCCCACCACATTCCATAAGCACTACGATCCCAGGCCTCAATAAAATCGAGTAGACGTTGGCCTTAAGGACCGATTCGCTCTTTGGGGCCTAGTTTGAGATTATTTACGATTAACCTACTTGTACTGATTAATCTGATGTCTAGCTAGGGGTGTAGCGTCAAATGACTGCGGCTAGGGGGTACACTAGGAACCGGAGGCGCAAGCCGAAGGAAGAACCTTCTCCCCAGTCCCTCCTTTTAACTGGTTGGATTGAGCAGACACAAGTAGAGTAAATCGTTTATAATCTTAAGGCAGGTTCTGGGAGTCTGTAGATCCTCAGGCTACCCCATTTAAGGACATGCTTGTTTTATTGTGCTGTAGGATCCTTATCTCCAGTCCTTCCGACCTTTTCTTAGTTTATGCTGTGAAGAAGGTCATTGAATCCCCGATTGGAAGGACCACTAGAGTATTCTAGGAGGCGTAGATTGGATTTCGACCAAATCGATCCCATGGCCGATCAACAGCCTCCTTTGCCTCGGGATCCATAGGAGGAATTTCGAAGGCAGCTGGAACAAATGCAGAGAATGCAAGAATGGTTCCAGAGAATGCAGGGCGCTTAGCCTTAGAAGGATTTTTATGATCCTTCAAATTACGGGGAACGTCCCAGCATCCAGATTCCGGCCGGAGACGTAGAAATCAAGTCCCAGGTGTTAAGCCTGATCAAACATTACCATGGGCTTGGTTTTGAAGACCCATTTCGGCACTTGGAGGACTTGACCACTTTGGTCCAGACCACCAAGGCGCTAAACGTGAATGAGGAGCAAATGATCATGAGGCTCTTCCCCCACTCTCTTAGGGATAAAGCTGCTCATTGGTACAAGACTATAGGAAGACCAATTGCAACTTGGAATGAGTTGAAATTGGCCTTTTTGAAGAAATTCTTCCATGTCGGACGTACCAATGGTTTGAGACGGGCAATCACTACCTTAACCCAGCGGCTGGGGGAGCAGTTTCATGTGGCCTCGGAGCGATTTCAAGACCTATTGCGGAGGTGTCCACACCACGAGGTGCCGAAGTGGCAACTTGTGCAGATCTTCTACCATGGGTTGACTGAGCAACTCAGAAATCACGTGGACGCTTCTTGCGGAGGCAATTTCCTCAACAAAGACGCTGATAGCACGCATGATTTGTTTGAGGAAATGAGCAAGAATTCGATCAATCATGCCTTCATGGATACTTTTAACTGGTTTCAGCAGCCCAGATCGAATGTTAATGAAGTCCATGATTCTCATTCACTTGATATGGAATTGATTTGTAATAAACTTGATAAGGTGGACTTGGTTGATAAGAGAATGGAGGAGTGGATGGTTGAAAATTCAGCGAACAACTCTCGATCCACTAAATCCTAGAATTCGGGATTCCATTCGTCGCGAGCTCCTTCTAGATGGGAGTTCGTGAATCAACTTGATGCGGCTCAACCTGCGAGCCAGCATTATTCGGAACCCCACGGGTTCCAAACTGGGGCCTTTGATCCCAGTTTCTCTGATCCTTCCCTTTCTTTCTCTCCATCCTCACCCTATAAGGATGTTTGTGCTGTACAGGAGAACGTTAGATCCAACCCCTACTCCAATGCTTATAATCCGGGTTGGAGAAACCACCCTAACTTCTCTTGGAAAAACCCAAGGCAGCAGACCCAATTTCGACCCAACAACCATGCTCCGTAATCGCTTGTTTTCGCAGTTTAAAAAGATATGCATTGTAGTATACCGCGAAAAATGATTATCGATTTTCTCGAAATTTGAAAAACTTCCAAGGTCGAACTTAGGAAGCAAATTGATATTTAGAAGCCAAAAATCACAAAACTTGAAAGGCAATGTTTAGTAATAATGCATTGTATATAAAGGCTAGAGAGTAAAAACAAAAAAAGAAATAAATTATTTTTCTTTTCTTCCTTCTCCTTTCTTTCCTTTTTCTTTGCTTTCTCTCTTCTCTTCTTTCTCTGTCTTCAGACGTCTGATTCTGTGAATCAGACGCCTTAAGTGGTGATCTGCTACCGTGCTTCTTCAGGCTTCTTCTTCTTCTTCTTCCTTCTCTGCTGCAGCTCCTTCCTTCTCTTTTCTTCTTTGGCTTCTTCTCTTCTTGAGCTGCTGAGCCTTCAGCTTCTCTGCAGGCTTCTTCCTCTGCGGCTAAGTCTTTAGCTTCAGCTGCTCCTCTTCTTCTTCTCTTCTTCTTCCTTGCAGTTGCTTCCTCTTCCTCCTTCTTCCTTGCACAGCACAGAGAAGCAAAACCTACCCCCTACCCTCCCTGCATCTCTCTCTCTCTCTATTTCTCTCTTTGCTCTCTCAGAGCCAACCGGGTAATCGGGTCGGGTTACGTGCGCCTGGGTCCAGGCGCACCGGCGTGGGTGGTGCGCGAGGAGTGCAGGGTAAACGGGTCAACCAGGTTCACGTAGGTGTGGTTGCGGATGAGGCAGGCGGAGTGGGCGAGGGACCTCACCCCATGAGTAGGTGACGATGAACCTTATGTAGTTTTTCAATTTATATTGCTGCGCTTGCTCACCCACTTCCGAGGTGGGGCTAAATGTCCCACCTTCTTCTCGTGCGCACCCGCAACAGGTGTCGCGCTCGATTGCAGTAGATGCAAAGGCTTGTAGCTACAATTGGAAGTCTGGAGTCATGCGTGAAGGGAATCCGCACGACCTAGGACTGTGCCCTGGAGTGGGCATGGCCTAGAGAAGCTTGCAAGGAAGCTTCGAGCTGCGCGTCAATGGTGACGAGCCCCTGGAACCTAAAAGCACCAAAATGGCCTCGCAGCCACGTTAAAAAGCTTAGGGAGCTTCGCCAAGGTGTGGCGAATGTGTAGAGGTGGTCTGCGAGGCGTGGGAATGCTTGTGGGAGCATGCCTAGGGCACACTGTGGCCGTGAAGGTGGGTTAGGTTCGGTGGAGGTGTGCAGTGTGTATGGTGGTTGGTGAAGGTGCGGAGGATGATCAGTGAGTCGGGGTGGTGCTTAGGGACTGGTCGGCGAGGAGGGAGGTGGTCTGTGGTGGTGGTGCGACCTCGCCAGGGTTGGTGGCTGGAGGTGGAAACGATGGTGGTGGTAGTGGCAGTCGAGGGATCGAAACTAAAAATTGATAAGGGGGAAATAAAGGGGGGTGGAAGAGGACTTAACTGAGGTGTTTAGAGTGAAGGGGGGAGGCGGAGGGCAAGCGGAGGGTATTTGCCATCGCTGGAGACGAAGGCCCTGTGGGGAAGAGGTGGCGACGAGGAAGAGGGTCAGAGGGCGCACGCTGGTACAGCGTGGCGCAGAGGAGTACGGCGGAGATGGCTCTGCCACTGGTACTGTGGCAGAGCGACGAGAAGAGGGAGGAAGAGTCGCCGGAAGCCGCGGGCAGTTGGCCGAAGTGAGGAGGAGACGAGATTGGGGGGTAATCTTCGGCTAAATCAGGCTTGAAGGAAGCAGTAGGGTCTAGGCTTCCTTAAATAGGCAATGGTAGAGGGAGGAGTCACGAGGAGACGGCGGGAAAACCATGTCGGAGGTAAGGCCGGAGGGAGACCCATATCTCTCGAGCGTTCACGCGAGAGGTATGAGGCGTTTCAGGGCATGGGGAGCTGCCCATGCAGTAGGGGGCTTTGCAGGGAGCTCCCCTTTTAAATCTGGGAGCGGCTCCCCATGAATCCAAGGAGAGAACCTCCGCGCAAAGTTGTTGGAGGTATGGGTCCCTGCTGCGATGGTGGAGGGACCAAAATGAAGAAAGAGGCGAAGAAGATGAGGGGGAAGTTGCAAGGGTTTCAAAAAGTTAAGGGTCTAAATGTAATTTGGTGGACCAATTTGCAAAGTGGGTCAAGATGACCTTCCCTTAGGTCCAAATTTTGGTAGAAATCTAATTTTGACCTAAGGAATCAAATGGTGAAGTTGGATTCTAGGTTTGACCATTTTTGACTGGACATTTTGACCAAAAATCTAAATTAGGTCAAATATTGGGCATGGACCCCAATCTAAGTCAAAATAGGTTCCAAAGGTTAAATTGAAGGTTTTAAACCTTAGAGGATATTTTCCCATGATTTTTAGAGGGGTTAGTTGATTTTTATCTTGCCTAGAACCTTGTAAATTTAAGTGGATTTATTTTAGGGTTACAGAATGTCATTTAATTCCTAGATTTCACAATAACCCTTTTCTGACCGAACCATCCCACTTTTTCTCTTATTAAGTCCAATTGACCATTGTCTAGACCCTTAGAAATCCCGTTGATGCACTGCAATGGTAAAATTACAATTTTATTCCTTGTTTTATGTTCACTTTGCAGATTATTGATCCCTTGGATTAAGCCTTTTTCTTGGTTATGTAGGAGCTCTTGTTCACTTTTTTAGGTCAAAATATGCTAGTTAGGGCTCATGATGGGGTTCTCATCATACCCCCATGCCTAGCTTTTGCTAGTCCCTTAGCAAAATCTTAAGGTTCTGACTTCTATTTTAGACCATGAATTTCTTTCACCAGTTATGATAAGTGCTCTTTCTTCTTTGATTAGGTTAGAATGCCAACAATAGGCCTAAAGGTACTCTTGTACCAACCAGGATCTGAACCTATCTAGCTTTAGCCTCGGTCCTCAGCGAAGGTTTTTAAGGCCCGCAGGAACTACCCTACGGTTTATTGGACTTCGTCGTTAAAGCACCTGTGCTTGAGGCATATTTTAGCCTTAGTTCAGTTTGCAGTGAGTTTTTGGAAGAGAGAGACAGAGGATTTATTTGTTTGGAGAGTTTTCTCTCTCTTTTCTTTTTATTTCTAGCTTCGGATTGGCTTCACAATACGGTTTGTATCGGATTCCTCGTTCCCATCATCAATCCTCAAAGGTCCCTGGCAATCGATGCTTCGTGATGGCACCGCCCATGGTAACCCCCAGAACCCTGATTTTCGAGGTAATCCCGTCCATGGCGTTCCGTGGCCGAATCCAGACCCTAGCGATTGACATTTCATGATAATGCCATCCATGGTATCTGGACCAGCAGAGTGCTTACATGCCCCCGGTAGGATATGTAAATATCCTAAGAGACAGGCACTGAGGAGATGATATGTTGTTACGCATCTTCGAGGGAAATTTCCCACCTCTTCGCGTCGGGAACTCATCCAAATCAACTTGTGTTGATCGGCCGCTCCTAATCTAGGTAACATTTTCAGAACATGAAAATGCTTCTGCGTGATTTTGATAGTTATGCGCACTGAACCAGATTGTGTGTGAATTGGGGTGCTTAGGTTACTGAGTCCCGCAAACCGAAGGTTAGTTAACGAGGCCAAATACTCCCTAAGCCTTAAACCTAATACTTAAGCTTTGCATTTTCCTCAACCTCTTGAGGAATATCCAGATCTTAACGGGTACTAAGAGTCTGGCCAAAAAGGCCTAAGGTCAGCATTCTTACTAATCTTTTTGTGTCTCTTTAGCACTTTTCTTTACTTTTCTTAATATTGTCTAGAACTTCGATTAATCCCTTAATCTCTTACTAATGACTATCTCTTTCTTTTTCATTTTGTGCTCCTTTTTAGCGTTTTGCTCTTTTTCTCCTCCTTTTGATTATGTAAAGCCCACAAAAATTTCCTCCCTCCTCCAGTTTTTTTGTTCTTTTTCTAAAAAATTTTTTTATTTTTTTGGTGTTTTTGACATATGTGATTTTTTTGTGAGAATCCTTCTGCCTTTTCTTGATTTCTGTATGTTTGCACTTTACCACCCCCCCATGCCTAAGATTTGCAATGTCCTCATTGTAAACCGAGGGTGTGAAACAGTGTTGGGTCCAGGGACATAGAACATGATTTATCATGTGGATGAATGGGTCGGGAATGACAGTTGCGGATGATTTCAAGCTCTGGCACGTGTACCACAGGTGGAGTCAGTAGTTCTAGTGGATGGACCCTAAAGTCCAATATGAATTCAGCATGGAAATGTCAAGAAAGGTTTCGGGTTTTTCAAAGAATGACGGGTTGCCTCCTGTTAAGCGCTAAATTCAACACCTTCAGCTGAGCGGGAAATGGGATGGAGAGGGAATGGTCAAATCAGCAGAGTTTTGTATAACAAGCACCTTGATCAAGAGCCTGGTTGGTCCAACCAGGTGCTTGTTTAAATCAATAGGCTGATGATGCAGCCCAAACCCAATCAATCTGGTGGGTTGATAAATGTAGATCAAGAGGTGAGGAACCCACCATATATAATGAAGCTCAGACGGATGTGGAAGTGTGAATGTGGGGTTTGGCTGAGTCGAATCAGCCTTGTCAGGGTAGGGATCTGTAAAATAATCAGTGAATAACGTAGAAACACTACAGGGGTGATTAGAGAATGATGGAGCATGGTCTTCAGTCTGATCAATGTCCGAAACCCGGTATAGATGTGGAGTTGAATTGTCTGCAATCGGCTCAGTAAGGGGTGAATCTGAATAGAAATTGAGTCTGGTTGTGGGTCGGGGTTGAAAATGGGTTTTGATCAGTTTTGTATGTGTGGAAGAGGTGGCTTCAATGAGAATTGTGTATGAGGGCTCTTATAGAAATGAATGACAGGTGGTCTCCTGTAGAGGGTCCTCTGGGTAGTTATCAAATGCAAATGCCTGAAGAGTGTCTATAGGATGACGGAAATTTGAATCGAGAAAAGATTCAAATTCTGGATTACAATCACTCTCGGCATTTTCTGGTTTTGGTTCCGGAGAATCAAGAGGAATTGATTCCATGTCACTGGAACCTGAACTTAAATCAATGATCTCGGGAACCGGGACCTCAGAGTCGGAGTCGGAGAATGAGTCATGTGAGCTGAGGTCATAGATTGGCTTGGTGTGTTTAGGAAGTAGAGTCTCTCCGAAATCATAGTCAGATTCGGAATCGTCGGAGAGTTTGTGAAAATCAAGTTCTGCATGAGATTCGAGATCATGAGTTCCACCACAAAATAAATCACATGATGTGGACTCAGCAACCTGATTGGGTTCTAGCCTATATGTCAATTCTGAGCTTAAAAAAGTGTTCTTTCTAGGCTCAAGTTCCAGGCTGGTAGGACAGACCCAATTGATACCCCACTCGTCCAACTCCTTGATTTCTGTATTGTAAATTGGAATGACTTCTAGAAAATCGATCTGATTTCCTGAGGAAGTTGGAGAGGGATAGTCATCAAATAGAGGCCCAGAATCATACTCTTTATTGAAAATTTGATCTTCATCATATAGGGCCTTGTAATCTTCCCAATAAGTTTCAGATCCAGATTCTAGGCTTAGGATGTGGGTGGAATTACTAGAATATAAATCCGAATAACCTTCGAGGGTCACCTTATCAGAATAAGGGGTAGGTTTTACACCCTCAAGAGGTTCAGTTCTAATCTCATTATTGCAGAAGTCTTGGAATTCTAAGCTTGGCGATTCACGGTCTAGGGTTGGCTCAATATTATGTTCTCCTGCAATTTCCCAACCTTATTCAATATTAGGCATGTTATTTTCTATCTGGGTTGGGAATCCACAACCACTCTGTGTCTCATTCCCGAGATCTGGGAAATCGGATTGATCCTCAATACTGTTCCAAGATGGTTCTTCCTCTGTTTGTGGCATATACGGGTATTTCTGGTTGATAGTTTGTTTTAGTAATCTCATCATCTCCTCCTGTTTTTTAAGAACATCTTGGTGTTGTTCCCAAAGTACAGGATTTCTCATGCATTGAAGGTATTCAGAATTGTGTAATCTTTGTATCTCAATGTATCCTGTTATGAGCATTTCTCGGGTTGATCCTTTTGTGACTTCTGTCAACAGAATTTGGGCACAGTTTATGATGAAGGTTGTGGTTGTTGGGACATCAACCTGAATGTCTTCTATTGGTGTTGAGGGTTTATATTTAATTTCATTGAACTCAAGGGCATCCTCAATCATCCAATCTCTCATGAATCTTTATGATTCAGGTTTCTTGAAGGATGATGCTAAGTAACTAGGCTGCATATTTGGATCGGGTGGTGGAATCAAGATGTAGAATCAGAATTTTGAGGTAGAATCAAGTTGTGCCATGATGGAAGAAGAAGGGGAACTTGGTTCAGAATCAGAGGAAAGGTCTATGTGGTGGGGTGGCTGCACAAACAGAGGTACCAAGACTTGGCCTTGGGGAGAGTGGATCTCTAAAGGAGGCTTCAAGGATCCCTTACCAAACATACACCGATGGATTGGATAAGTTCAGAATGTGCTTGGACCAATCGAGGCACCCAAAATACGCTGGGTGACTATAGAGGTTTGGGACGGATGATACCCCTCGATCAGTAGGTCGTCCACCTGAGAATTACCTGGGCAGCCAGAAGGGGAGAGTTTCGCGAAGACCCCTACACGGTAGAGCACCCTCACGGGTTACAGGGTTTCCCCTACCCGACCTCTCTTGTCACTGAGATTCCAGGTAGACTAGAATGGGGACCTTGACCTCTTAAGTCTACCGCTTTTAGTTAAGATTAAGGTGCTTAGGGTTCCACTTGAACTTTAAGCCTTTTGAGTGCAAAGTGACCTAATTTAAAGGTTGGTTGACCCAGAGGATCAACTTCACATCTTTGTTCCTTTGAGAGATTCTTAGGTCCTTTCTTTTAGGGTTCAAGTAGATTAAGAGCCTGATTCGCTTAGGGTTTCTCTTGGATAGGTCTTTTCAAACAAGGCTTAGGCACATCTCTTTTTGGAATTTTTGATTCTTTATTTAGAAGAAGATGTGTCTCTAAAACCCTAGCTTATAATCCTTAGGTTGGCTCTAGTTGGTCCAATTTAGTTGCCTCAGAAATTGGTATCTAGGGCCCAATCAAGATGGTTTTAGCCCTAGTTACCTTAAGTGGATATGCAATTAAGATGTGTTGAAAGTGAAAACCAAGCAACTCTTGTGGATTACTAAAATATGGAAAACAGGTGGCCTTAGATTGATTTTTCTCTATGTTTCTTCTTTTCAGATTTTTGAGGGGGTTAGGAGAGGGTTAATAAAGGGTTACCTACTCCCTGGAGTGGTTGTTGTGCGGCTTCTTGTCTCTCCTCGGATTTTCTTGAAACAAACATAATAAGAGAGAAATTAAGTCAGTATAAAATCAAAAATTGTGATTTAAAGCTTCTAAAATGCCTATTGTTTCCCGGCAACGGCGCCAAAAATAATCGCTTATTTTCGCAGTTTAAAAAGATATCATTGTAGTATACCATGAAAAACGATTATCAATTTTATTTACTCGAAATTTGAAAAACTTCCGAGGTCGAACTCAGGGAGCAAATTGGTATTTAGAAGCCAAAAATCATAAAACTTGAAAGGTAATGTTTAGTAATAATGCACTATATATAAAGGGTAGAGAGTAAAAACATAAAAAGAAATAAATTCTTTTTCTTTTCTTCCTTCTTCTCCTCTCTTTCCTTTTTCTTTGCTTGTTCTCTTCTCTTCTTTCTCTGTCTTCAGACGTCTGATTCTGTGAATCAGACGCCTTAAGTGGTCATCTGCTACAGTGCTTCTTCAGGCTTCTTCTTCTTCTTCCTTCTCTGTTGCAGCTTCTTCCTTCTCTTTTCTTCTTTTCTTCTTTGGCTTCATCTTCTTCTCTTCTTGAGCTGCTACACCTTCAGCTTCTCTCCAGGCTTCTTCCTCTACGACTAAGTCTTTAGCTTCAGCTGCTCCTCTTCTTCTTGTCTTTTTCTTCCCTGCACAGCACAGAGAAGCAAAACCTACTCCCTACCCTCCCCACGTCTCTCTCTCTATTTCTCTCTTCGCTCTCTCAGCGCCAGCTGGGTAATCGGGTCAGGTTACGCGTGCCCGGGTCCAGGCGCACCGGCGTGGTGGTGCCCGAGGAGTGCAGGGTAAACGGGTCAACCAGGTCCGCGTAGGTGTGGTCACGGACGAGGTAGGCAGAGTGGGCGAGGGACCTCACCCCGTGAGTAGGAGGCGAAGAGCTTTTTGCGGTTTTTCAATTTATATTGCTGAGCCTGCTCACCCACTTCCGAGGTGGGGCTAAACGTCCCACCTTCTTCTCGTGCGCACCCGCAGCATGTGTCACGCTCAATTACAGCAGATGCGAAGGCTTGTAGCTGCAATTGGAGGTCTGGAGTCGTACGCGAAGGGAATTCGCGCGACCTGGGACTGTGCCCTGGAGTGGGCATGGCCTGGAGAAGCTTGTAAGGAAGCTTCGAGTTGCGCGTCAATGGCGGCGAGCCCCTGGAACCTGAAAGCACCAAAATGGCCTCGCGGCCACGTTAAAAAGCTCAGGGAGCTTCGCCAAGGTACGGTGAATGTGTAGAGGTGGTTGGCGAGGCGTGGGAACGCCTGTGGGAGTGTGCCTAGGGCACACTGTGGCCGTGAAGGTGGGTTAGGTCGGTGGAGGTGTGCTGTGTGTGTGGCGGTTGGTGAAGGTGCGGAGGATGATCAGTGAGTCGGGGCGGTGCTTATGGATCGGTTGGCGAGGAGGGAGGTGGTCTGTGGTGTTGGAGCGGCCTCATCGGAGTTGGTGGCTAGAGGTGGAAACGATGGTGGTGGTAGTGGCAGTCGAGGGATCGGAACTTAAAATTGATAAGGGGGAAATAAAGAAGGGAAGAAGAGGACTTAACTGAGGTGTTTAGAGCGAAGGGGGGAGGCAGAGCGCGAGCGGTGGGTATCTGTCGTCGCCGGAGACGAAGGCCCTGTGGGGAAGAAGCGATGACAAGGAAGAGGGTCGGAGGGTGCACGCTGGTACGGTGCGGCGTGGAGGAGTACGGCGGAGATGGCTCTGCCACTGGTACTGTGGTAGAGTGACGAGAAGAGGGAGGAAGAGTCGCTGGAATCTGCGGGCAGTTGGCCAGAGTAAGGAGGAGATGAGATTGGGGGGTAATCTTCAGCCAAATCAGGCTTGAAGGAAGCGGCGGGGTCTAGGCTTCCTTAAATAGGCAATGGCAGAGGAAGGAGTTGCGAGGATACGACGGGAAAACCACATCGGAGGTAAGGCCGGAGGGAGACGCATACCTCTCGAGCGTTCGCACGAGAGGTATGAGGCATTTCAGGGCATGGGGAGCTGCCCATGCGGTAGGGGGCTTCGCAGGGAGCTCCCCTTTCAAATCTGGGAATGTCTCCCCATGAATCCAAGGAGAGAACCTTTGCGCAAAGTCGCCGGAGGTATGGGTCCCTGCTGCGAGGGCAGAGGGACCGAAGTGAAGAAAGAGACGAAGAAGATGAGGGGGAATTTGCAAGGATTTAAAAAAGTTAAGGGTCTAAATGTAATTTGGTGGACCAATAAAAGTGGGTCAAGACGACCTTCCCTTAAGTCCAAATTTTGGTATAAACCTAATTTGAACCTAAGGAATCCAATGGTGAAGTTGGATTTTAGGTTTGACTACATTTGACTGGACATTTTGACCAAAAACCCAAATTAGGTCAAATATTGGGCATGGACTCCAATCTAGGTCAAAATAGGTTCCAAAGGCCAAATTGAAGGTTATAAACCCTAGAGGATATTTTTCCATGATTTTTAGAGGGTTTAGTTGATTTTTATCTTACCTGGAACCTTGTGAATTTAAGTGGATTTGTTTTTGGGTTATAGAATGTCATTTAATTCCTAAATTTCACAATAACCCTTTTCTGACTGAACCATCCCACTTTTTCTCTTATTAAGTCCAATTGACCTATGTCTAGACCCTTAGAAATCCCGTTGATGCACTGCAATGGTAGAATTGCAGTTTTACCCCTTGTTTTATGTTCTCTTCCCAGATTAATGATCCCTTGAATTAAGCTTTTCTCTTGGTTATGTAGGAGCTCTTGTTCACTTTTTTAGGTCAAAATATGCTAGTTAGGGCTCATGATGAGGTTCTTATCACTCCGCAACGACCAATGGGTCAGGGTCATATTTATACTCAGTTGCCCCCGAATCAAGTCAATCAACCAGCTTGGAATGCCCGTCAACTCGTAGGGCAGGCTAATTTGAACCGACAAATGGTAGAGATGCAAGGATCCATGCTCCAACTCATGTAGCAAATGAAAACCTCGCTGGACAACTTGAAAATTGGGCTCATAGCTAACTCTCGTCAACCCGGATCTCTACCATCCCAACCCGTACCCAACCTGTGAAATATCCTAAATCTGGGCAATCAAGCCCATGGGTACGGAAATCAGAGGGACCCACACGCACATGCTCAGGTGGTTTGGCAGGGTCCTTCCACTTCTGCTTCTGTAAATCAACAATTCTTGGCTAATGAAGCTCCTCCAATCTTTCCTAACCCTCCCCAAGATCTAAACTCATATGCATCCACAAATTCTGTTACCTTGAGGAGTGCTAAACAAACTCAAGATCCACAACCACACTGTTCTGATATACCAAATCCTGAAGAACCTGAGAAGAGAAAGGAGAACTCTGGAGAAGAAATCAAGGCTCAGGAACCTTATATTAAAGATCCGCCTCATGTTCCTTTTCCTGAAGCCTTGATTAGATCAAAGAAGAAGAAGTCTGTTGATAGTAATGAGGAGTTTCTGAATATTTTCAAGAATGTTGAGATCAATATCCCACTCCTCGATGCTATTAAGCATATACCGGCTTACGCGAGATTTGTAAAGGATTTATATACATAGAAGTGTAAGTCGAGAGAATTTGTTCTGAGGAAGGTGGTACTCTCCGAGCAGGCTAGTTCTATTATCCTGCATCACCTTCCTCAGAAAAAGAGAGATCCAGGTGTTCTGTTGATTTCTTGTGTCATTGGAGATTACACTTTTGATAGAGCACTGCTGGATCTGGGTGCATCCATCAACCTAATTCCGACTTCTCTTTACGAGAAGTTCGGATTAGGTGAACTTCGGCCGACTTCAGTAACGCTGCAGTTAGCGGACCATTCGGTCACAAATCCGTGAGGCATTATTGAAGATGTTATTATTAAGGTTAAGGATTTCTATTTTCTTGTAGATTTCCTTGTCCTTGACATGAATGTACCTGAAAATTTGAGGAACATGCCCATCATTCTGGGGCGTCCGTTCCTGGCTACCGCTAAGGCCAACATTAACTGTGAAAGTGGTAGCATGGAAATCGCCTTTGGGGATCAACGAATGAAATTGGATATTTTTAAGGCGATTAATAAATTTGGGGATTGTGGATTTATCGAGGAACTTGAGGACAATAATGTGAATGTTGAAACTTGTATGATGGTTTCTGCATTTAAAAGTTCCTCCTTTGATGATGAATTGGACCCGCAACCCTCTATGGCAGAGTTGCCATCTTCCGAAGAGGTTATTGATTTTGTTCACTCTTAACCTCTTCCTCTTGATGAGTCATCAGCATCTTCCTTACCTTCCATCATCAACTCACCCTAGCTTGAATTGAAACCATTGCCTGAGAATTTGAAATATCAATTTTTAGGACCACACAAGATGCTCCCTGTGATTATCAGTGCTAAATTAACAAAGGAGCAGGGGATTAAATTGATTAAGGTCCTGAATGAACATAAGGAGGCAATTGGTTGGACCACTCATGACCTTAGGGGGATCGAGCCATCTTATTGCAATCATAGAATATTTTTGGAAGATGGATCCCGCCGTTCTCGCTAGATGCAGAGGAGGTTAAATCCATATGCGAGGAGTGGTTAAGAAGGAGATTATTAAGTAGTTCGATGCAGGAATCATTTATCCGATCTCTAATAGTCCTTGGGTAAGTCCCGTGCAGATTGTTCTCAAGAAAGTCGGGATTACCGTTGTGACTAATGAGAGAGGAGAATCTGTCACAACTCGTTCAGCTTCCTCTTGGAGGGTTTGTATTGATTACAGGAAGCTGAACGCGACCACGAAAAAGGATCATTTCCCTCTACCTTTCATTGATCAAATCTTGTAAAGATTAGCAGGGCAGAAGTACTTATGTTTTCTTGATGGGTACTTGGGATACAACCAAGTTCCTATCCATACTAAGGATAAGGAAAAAACTACTTTCACCTGTTCCTACGGAACCTTTACTTTCTGTAGGATGCCATTCGGTTTATGCAGTGCACCTGCGACTTTTCAAAGGTATATGTTACCCATATTCTCTGATATGGTGAGAGAGTCTATGGAAGTCTTCATGGACGATTTCTCTATTTTTGAAAAATCGTTTGCCTCTTGTCTAGCTAATCTAGAAATGATTCTTAAACGATGCATCAAAACAAGATTGGTCCTTAGTTAGGAAAAGAGTCATTTCATGACACAAGAAGGCATCGTCTTGGGTCATGTAATCTCTGAACGGGGAATTGAAGTGGATAAAGCTAAGGTTGATGCTATCGCTAACCTTCCTCCTCTCACATTTGTTAAACAAATTCGATTATTTCTTGGTCATGTGGGATTCTACAGAAGATTCATTAAGGACTTCTCGAACGTTGCTCATCCTTTGAGCAACCTTCTCGCCAAAGATATGCCGTGTGATTTCAACGAATCATGCTGCAAGGCATTTGATTTTCTTAAAACGGCAGTCACTTGTGCTCTGGTGTTGCAACCACCGATTTGGACAACCCCTTTTGAGATCATGACTGACGCTTCTGATTACGGGGTCGGGGCTATTTTGGGTCAGAAAGTTGACAGGAAGCCCTTTGTCATCTACTACGCTAGTAAAACTCTGGATGAAGCCTAGAGGAATTACACTGTTACTGAGAAGGAATTACTAGCCGTAGTACTTGCTTTGGAGAAATTCAGGGCTTATCTCTTAGGGTCTCATGTCATTATTTATACCGACTACTCGACCTTGAGACATCTCTTGGCCAAAAAGGATGCCAAACCCCGACTTGTTCGTTGGATTCATCTGCTTCAAGAATTTGATCTTGAAATTAAGGATAAATCTGGGGTACAAAATGTGGTGGCGGATCATTTGTTGAGACTTCTAAGTGATTCTTCTCGTCCGGATATCCTGATTGCTGATACTTTTTTGGACGAAACCATCTTTATAGTTTCAGGTGTCCAAACCCCATGGTTTGCTGACATTGTTAATTATTTGGCCGTTGGTCAAATCCCCCAGGATTGGACCAAGCAACAACGGGATAGACTCAAATCTGAGACCAAATATTACTTCTAGGAGGACCCTGTACTATACCTCATCGGCTCTGATTAGATTATTCGCCGATGTGTTCCGGAGAATGAATTCAACAGTATACTCGAGTTCTGCCATGCATCTGCGTGTGGTGGACACTTCTCTGGGAAAAAGACAGTTGCAAAAATTTTGCAATCTGGATTCTATTGGCCGTCTTTATTCAAGGATGCCCAGGATTTCTCAAGGTTGTCTTCCCGATGCTAGGCGCTTGGGAGCATAACTAAGAGAGATATGATGCCCTTAAACCTAATTCTTCCTGTTGAAATTTTCGACATTTGGGGCATTGATTTCATGGGACCCTTCCTTCCTTCATTTAGACATCAGTACATTCTCATCGCTATTGATTACATGTCCAAATGGATTGGGGAGATTCTCACCGGAACCAATGACCACAAGGTGGTCATCGATTTTGTCGAGAAGAACATCTTCAGCAGGTTCGGGATTCCGAGAGCCATCATAAGTGATGGTGGCACTCATTTTACTAATGCCCAGTTCTGTAATTTGCTGGCTAAATACAGGGTTAATCACCGAATCTCTACACCTTACCATCCCTAGACGAATGGACAGGCTGAGATCTCCAATCGGGAGATCAAGACTATTCTGCAGAAAACGGTTAGTCCTGGGCAAAAAGACTGGACTTAAAAGCCTGAGGATGCTCTTTGGGCCTACCGTAGGGCGTATAAAATGCCCATCGGCATGTCTTCATTTCGTCTCGTGTATGGAAAGGCATGCCATTTACCCATAGAGATTAAACATAAGGCATTCTAGGCAATCAAGTAGTGCAATCTAGATCTGAGTTTAGCTAGGAAGACCAGGAAACTCCAACTATCTGAGTTGGAGGAGCTTAGAAATGATGCATATGAGAATGCCAAGATCTACAAGGCTCGGACCAAAGCTCTACATGAACAATTGATTTCCCGCAAGAGCTTTGAGCTGAACCAAATGTTCTGGTTATTCGATTCTCGACTTAAGCTCTTTCCCGGCAAACTTAGGTCGAAATGGAACGACCCGTTCATTATCGACCAGATTTTTCCAAATGGAGCTGTTCAGATCTTTGACCGAAAGATGGGTAATTCATTTAAAGTCAACGGTCAACGTCTGAACCCTGTTATTGATCGTACTCTTCCAGAACCTGCCTCAGATATGGTTGCTCTAGCCATGTTGTGACTTCTTTTGCTGGACTTCGCCTAGCTGACGACATTAAACTCAGCAGTTGTACATATGACACAAAGCTGACCCGAGCTTCATATTCAGGTGATATCTTTCGTACTCTACCCTTCATTTCATGTCTCTTTTTCTCAATGTGGACATTTCATTAGCTAGGCATGGGGGGGTGGATTCATTTTTGAATCATTTTGTCAGCTCTATGAAATTCTTGTAAATTTTATTTCTCTTCTTATATATACATAAAAAAATTGAATTAGGAAGGAATACTTGGACATTAGGACTTTTTAATTTTAGGAAATATTACATTAGGATCTGAACACAAAGACCCTTCAGGTCTTTGGGCTTAATCAGCCCGTGTATCCACTAAAATGTGGATTTATTTTTCGAGTTGTCGCCATCTTAATTCTATTGTAATTTAATTAAATAAGTTTGGGTGATAAGTACATGACTTATCAACCCACCCTCTGATTTGAGGGAGCTTTAAGTCTAAAGCATCTACACACTATCTTTTCACTAACTTGTTGATCGGTAGTTTTAACGTAAATTGGGTAGCTAATGAACCTTCTAGGGTGATATGGCTGGCAAGTTATCGTGGGTAACAGCCCATAGGTAGGTTGTCCAGAGCCTAGTCACTGGACCATTCTCTTCTTACTGCCTTTAGGTAAATCTTAGACTCGGGAAGCCACCTACTTAAAAAAAGAAAGAAAGAAAGAAAGTCAAAAAGAAAAAGAAAAGGAGAAAAGAAAAAGAAAACAAAAGAAATAAACCACACTTTGCCATACGAGTATGGCTGGCAAGTTGTCGGTGGTAATAGCTCATCGACCGGTTGTCCAGAACCCAAGTCAAGAAATGCACTGAAAACTCCCACAACACTTAGGAAGAAGCGGAGAAGTAGAATAAACTGGGGAAATATACACTGGATTCACCCTTGTGTTGACCTCATAAAAATAAAATAAGGGAGAAAGTTGCCGGTCGTAAATATACACCTTTAGGCAGAACTCTCTTTTTAGGGTCACCTAGAGGCGTAGAAACTCGAAGTCCGTTCTAATTGCCGATCAACGAGTTTATCACATTCACAATAAGATGCTTAGAACTTAGGGTTCTCATCAAATCTTGGGTGGGTTGAATGGCCGTAGAAAGCCACTCTTTAACCCTAAACTCAAAAATCCAAAAAAAATTGAAAAGAAGAAAAAGAGAAAAAGAAAATTTTCTTTGAATAAGCAAGCGTTTGAGGTGGTTTACATTTTGGCAGATACCCGGGTGCTGTTGTGTCTTTGAAAGTTCAGATCCTGAGTAAAAAATTTCTTAATGTTGAAAATAACTTATGCCTAAGTAATCCAACCTAATTCTTTTATAAATAGCATGTAGTTTTTGCTAGGGAATAGTAAAAGATAGGCATGGGGGTGTGATGTGCATATATTTGATTAACCTAAAATATCTATTAATGCATGTTCTTAGTGTCACATTAGAATCATATATTGTAAATAGTGCATAACATGCATAATCATGCATTTAGATTAAGTTGTATAAATTATACAATAATTGTCTCCTTTTTATGGTCAGGGACAGGGAGACTTTTAATCGGGGTCTCGGATTGAAGATCCAACCGTACGGATCTGATCAGAACGACTATTGGAGTTCAATGACTCAAAGATCGCCCTAATCAGATATCCGTAGCACCAAATAGAGATCGAGGAACCCTAAAGATCATGGGCTAAGATGGTGTAAATCCTTACCTTAGACGACAAATTCGATTGTACAGATGAATTTGGATCGACGATCGCAGCCTAACGACGTGAAAATTGGTCCAATCCGATACCTGTGGCACCATCTACATCACTCAGAAGATGGATGGCCAAGATGGCATCATGTGGCGCCATCTTAGCCGCACAAACCGGCCCAGCCAATCTAGGAGACAGTCGCGCCCTTTCTCTCCCCTCACCGTGAGATGGATCTTGGCCGTTGGATCACCATCCAACGGCCACAGATGCTCACGCCTTAAAGCATTTACGTGACAAATTAATCGCTATAGCACAACTGTCGAGGGCTTAAATGCGAAGAAGAGGCACGGGTTCGAGCCACCGTAAGCCTCAATCTAGCGCAGATGCAAGGAATGGCTCAAATTGGTCCGTCGGATCAAGGAAGAGTGGCGGCGAGAGCGGAGACGTGGCACGCTCAGAGGCCATGATACGCGAACGAGCGATTGGATGCGCCAGGCGTGCGATGAAGCGTTGGCGGTTAGCGACTTTTAAGTCGTCCGTTCTTACTAACGGACGACCGAAGATCGACGAACGTGGGCAGCTAAGCGTGACGTGGGAGAAAAGCAGATGGCAGGCGCGGGTGCACGTCGCCCATGATCTGGTCTTTAGTGACACTTAATTCCATCACTAAAGGCCTCTCATTTAATATTTTGAATTTGTAATGCCCAAAATGCCCCCACTCCTTACAACTATAAAAGGAGGCCCCCTCTATACGAATTTCTCATCCCTTCCTTCTCTTGTCTCCTCCAAAGATCAAGAGAAGCTTGTCCCACACCCGAGATGCTCCTTAGGAGATAAAATCAATTTTTCGCCCCCATTCCGGAAGCGGATCCCGCGACGACGACGACGTGCTACCTCGTTCCCGTTCCTCCTGCCTTGACCTCCTTCTCGCTCCGTTCCTCATCTTCCAGAAGTTGTCTCGTCCGACTAGTCCTCCAAGCGATTGTCGAGGAGGATAACTTCTCTCTCCTATTCCTTTTTCCAGCTTTCTAGATTAGAATTTTCCTGCTTTCTAGTTGTAATAGTTTTCCCTGCTTTTTAGTGTAATTTCTCGCTTTCTTAGATGTACAAACATTTTGCAACTTAAAGTGGATGTTCTCTCTCTCTCTCTGATTGTTTATATTGATTCCATTGCATTGTAATTACTCCACTCTTTAAACAAAAACAAAAAAAAATATAATTACGAATTTTGATCGATGTAGCCTCCCTGAGTTTGACTCGGGATTTCTATTCCGGTATAAATTTTATTTTTTGAACCCAAGTTCTTCGCTATTCAAACTACAACGACAGATTTTCAAAACCAAATCCGATAGCGTAGTCCTCCAACGTTTCAACACCACTTTTGGTGGCTCCAAAAATTGCCAATGCCACATTTTTAGGATCTAGGTTTGACACAAGTTTTAGGATTTCAAAGAGAGTGTGCGTGGGTTTGGTAGGGGTAAAATAAGAAGGTGTGTGTGTGGGTGTGTGTTTTTCGTAGGGCTAGGTTGTGGGTTTTGGTGGGATTAGGTGCTAAATAGGTTGGGTCAATCTAGATTAAGTGGGTGTGGACCTAATTGGGCTTAGGAATGTCTAATTGGATAGGAGTGATCCTAATTAGGTCTAGATCAAGTCTAATTGGTGTAGGATCTAAAAAGATATGGCTATGCACAAATACTTAAACAAACAAATTAGTAATAATAAGAAAGATAATTTGCACAAAACACAATCACAGAAATAGGCAAAAGATATATAGTGGTTCCCCTCCCTTGGGTACTGATGTGAGCCTCATCATGAACCCTAACTAGCACAATTTAATCAAAATAAGTGTGAAGAAGCTCTTACAAAACCTAAAAGGAAGCTTAATTCAGAGAATTCTGAATTAAAGAATAAGACAAATCATAAGGGGTAAAACTATAATTTTACCAATGCAGTACGCAAATAGGGTAATTAAGGGTCTAAACACAGGTTAAATAATCTTAATAAGGAGGGAAGTGGGATGATCTGATCTGAAGAGGGTTATAGCAATTTCTAGGAATTAAATGACATTCTATAACCCTAAAACAAATTCACTTTAATTCACGAGGTTTGAGGTAGGATGAAAATCAACTAAACCCTCTAAAATTCATGGAAAAATATTCCCTAGGGTTTAGAACCTTCAATTTGGCCTTTGCAACCTATTTTGACCTAAAATGAGAACCATGCCCAATTTATGACCTATTTGGGTTTTTGCACAAATTGACCAATCAAACATGGCCAAACCTAAAATAAAATTTCACCATTAAAATCCTTAGGTTAAAATTAGGCTGGTATAAAAATTTGGGCCTAAGAAAAGACCACCTTGACTGACTTTACAAATTGGTCCTCTTGAATTACTTTTTGACCCTTATCTTTTGAAACCCTTACACATTGCCCCCTATTTTTCTCGTCGTTATTTGAAGAACGGTCCTCCCTACCATTCTGAGCAGCGCCATACCTTCGGCGACCTTGCGCGGAGGATGGCGCCGCGTAGGGCATGGCGCTCGTTCTTAGGAACGAACGGGAGGTTCCCTGCGTCGTCCCCTGTCGCAGGGACCCTCCCCTGTGTCCTGCAACCTCCCATGCCTCTCGTGCGAACGCATGAAAGGCATGGGTCTCCTTCTCCGGCCATCTCCGGCGTGGTCTGCACGTCGTTCCCTCAGGCCGCTCTCCTCGCCAGCGCCTTTATAAGGAGCGGCAGGGGCTACCGTCCAAGGCAAGCTAGTTCTGGTCGAGAAACTCTCCCTTCCTCGTCTCCTCTTTCTCCGGTCAGACTGCCCAAGCTTCCGACTGACTCTCCTCCTCCTCGTCGCTTTGCTGCCATACCTGCAGCAGAGCCCCCTCTGCCCCGTCTTCCCATGCCAGGCCGCACCAGCTGGCATCCTCAGATCTCCTCCTCGTCGCCGATAACCCCCTCCTGGGCACCTTCGTCCCCAGCGTCGACAGGTACATGCCGAGCGCCACCTCCTTCCCTCTTTGTCAATTAGGTAAGTAGAAACCTTCCCTTCTCTCTCCATGTTATTTCCCCCTTCTTAATTTACCATTTTAACCCACTGACCGCCACTGTCCATCACCACCTTCCCCATCTTCGGCCGCTCTCCGGCGAGGCATTCTCGCCACTCCACGCCTCCACCCGCCTCGCCAGCTACCCATTAAGCTTCGCAACATATCACTGATACCGAATCTGCCCTCCATTCACTTCCTAGCACCTCCAGACCATCCCCCGAACACACCCACTCCCATGCACGTAGTGTGCCCTAGGTGTACGGCCACAGGCACGCTCGCACCTTGCGGACCTCTGCACTGCCTTCGCCATCTTCTAGCGAAGCTCCCTGCGTTGTCTGATGTGGCCGTGAGGCTGTCTTCGTGATTTCAGGTCTCAGCCTCCTCGCCGCCGTTGACAGCAGGTCGGAGCTACTTCGCAGGCAGCTCCAGACTTCTTCAGCCCCAGGCCCCAGGCAGCGCAGGGCACTTTCGCAGAGACGCCCAGGTTCTCGATTGTGGTCGTGAGCCTTCGCTGCTGCCCCAATTGTGTGAAGCCTTCTCCCGCGGGCGCCCGAGATTGGAGGTGGGACTTTAGTCCCACCTCATAAGTGTGTGGCCCCACGCCCACACTTAAATTGTTTTTGTGATATGAGTCGATTGCCTCCGATACACACGGGGTGAGGTCCCTCACCTATCACCACCCTCGTCCGTGAGCTCACCGCACGGATCAGACGCGATCTGACCCGACACTCCTGTACACTCCTCGAGCACCACCCATGCCAGTGCGCCTGGACCTGGGTGTGCGGCCCGACCCGATTACCCGGCTCTGGGAGATCTTTCCAAAGAGAGATCCAGAGAGAGAGATGCAGGGAAGGGGTAGGGGTAGGTTTTGTGCTGATGTTTGCTTGTGTGCGTAGGGAAGAAGAAGGGAAGGAAAGGAGCTGAAGGAAAAGAAGAGGACCCGCACTGTAGCAACCACGCAGTTAAGCCGTCTGAGCGCTGAATCAGATGTTGGAGGGTCAGCAGCCAGAGTAGAGAAGAACCGTAGCTGCTGAAGAAGAAGAAAGAAGAAGGCAGGCTGAAGAAGAAGAAGACAGGAAGAAGAGAAAGAAAGAAGAGGAAGGGCTAGAGCAGAAGAAAAGAAAGAAAAAGAAGAAGAAAGGAGAGAAGAAAATCAGAGAGGAAGAAAGGAGAAAGACTTAGCAGCTGAAGAAGAAAAGAGAAGGCAGAAGCCTCTGCAGCTGCAAGGAAGAAGAAGACCCAAAAGAAAAAAAGGAAATTAGAAAAGAAGAAAGAAGAAACAGAAGAAGAAAAGAAAGAAGAAAGAAGGAGAAGAGAAGAAGAAAAGAAAGAAGAAGAAGCAGAGAAGAGTAGCTGAAGAAAGAGAAGAAAAAGCCAATTACCCTCTTTCTCTTTCTTTCTCTCTCTCTCAATTTTTGTAAAACCTTATATTGTGAATTTATAGGCTTCTAGAATTATAGTTTGCTCCCTGAGTTCGACCCCGGGAAACTCTTCATTCCGAGTAATAAATTGTATTAGACTGGTAACCGTTTTGTCATATACCACAACGACTATAATAACTATAAAGACGAACATAGTACCAGTTTTTGGTGTGTTGCCGGGGAGGAACGGCTATTCTAGAAGCTATTGATTCACAATTTCTGATCTACTATTGGCTTAATCTCTTCTCTTTTGTTGTGCAAGCACAGGAAATCAGGAAGGAACAAGCAACTACACAACAACCACACCAAGGGATAGGTAATTTTCTATCTTCTCTCTTTTAAGCCCCTAAAATTCTAAAGAGGAAGAAAAAAGAAAAATAATCTAGGAATTACCTGTCTTTCGTACATAATAAATCACAAGAGTTTCCTATTTTTCAATTTCAACACATTATATCTGTACATCCACTAAAGGTAATTAGGGCTAAAACCTTCTTGCTTGAGCCCTAATTACCTAATCTTGAGGCAACTAACTGGACCAATTAGAGCCAACCTAAGACTCAAAAGCTAGGGTTTTAGAAGACACACTTTCTAATCAAGAATTGAAAATTCTCGAAAGAAGTGTGCCTAAGCCATTGCTTGAAAACATCTATTAAGAGAAACCCTAAGAAATTTGGCTCTTAAAAACACTTGCACCCTAAAAGACAAAGGCCTAATAAGCTCTCAAAGGAACTAGTAGGTGAAGTTGACCCCTTGGGTCAACCAACCTTGAACTTAGGTCACTCTTAGCACTCAAAAGACTAAAGTTCAAGTGAAAACCTAAGCACCTTGATCCTAACTAAAAGTGGTAGACTTAACAGGTCAGGGTCCCCATTCTGGTCTACCTGGAATCTCAGTGACAAGAGAGGTTGGGTGGGGGAAACCCTGTAACCCGTGGGGGCACTCTACCGTGTAGGGGTCTTCGCGGGACTCACCCTCTCTGGCTGCCCAGGTAATTCTCAGGTGGACGATCTTTTGATCAAGGGATCCATTTGCCCCGAACCTCTATAGTCACCCAACATTCTGGGTGTCTTGATTGGGTCTAGCACCTGCTAAACTCATCCTCTCCATTAGTGTATGTTTGGTAGGAGGTTCTTGAAACCTCCTTAGAAATCCACTCACCTCGAGGCCGAGCCTCGGTGTCCTTGTTTGTGCAACCAACACTTCACATAGACCTCTCCTCCAATTCCGAACCCAACTCACCTTCTTCTTCCACAATTGCTTAGCCAGTTGAGGAAGAGAACAATCTGGAGCACCAGCTCTAGCGACTCAATAACCTCTTCCAGAACTTCATGCACCCACCGCAGCGTCCCATGATGCAGGATCACTATAATCCTGCTGCGGTGGCTATTGAACCTCGAGTCAGAATCCCGACTGGAGGACCTGATTCTGAACTAAGGTCCAACATGATTCATGCCATACCCAAATTCCATGGGCTTAATTCTGAAGACCCCTTCCAGCACATTAAACAGCTAAAGCATCTGGCCTAGACTTTCGGGTCAGATGCACAAAATCAGGATATTATCCTCATGAAGATGTTCTCCTTCTCCCTTATCGACAAGGCCGGCCATTGGTACCAAACACAGACCCGGCCGATCAACAATTGGGAGGAACTTCAGTCCGAGTTCTTGAAGAAGTTCTTCCCTGTTGGTTGGACCAATGCCTTGTGCCATCAGATTACCCACTTCACGCAACAAATGGGAGAACCTCTCCATGAGGCATGGGATCGCTTTCAGGATCTCATAAGGAAGTGCCCCCATCATGGAGTCCCTAAATGGGAACAAGTCCAGTCTTTTTACCAGGGACTTCGTGAGGATATTAGGCTATTCGTCAATGCAACTTGCAGAGGGAATATCATGGGTCAGCATGAGGACATCGTGTGGGAGATTCTCGAAAATATCTACAAGAACTCCATCAATAATGACTCCATGGGATTATTCGACAGGACGAATACCCGCTCAACGACGAACCTTAGGGGAGCACACGAGACGCAGGGCCTGTTCGCATCAGTCGACCTGGAATTGATGGCCAGTCGATTGGACAAGGTCTCTATTATCGAGAAGAAGGTGGATGAGCTGACTCAGCACTTGCAGCGAGCCACCTCTGCGCATAATCCCTTTGCACAACCTCCTTCCACACAGGAGACTGTGCAAAACGTTTTCCACCGACCTTCTCCTGGGATGGATCCGTATCCACCCCGATCTGATTCTCGGATCGGAGGATCCTCCGACCCTTTCTATACTAGCTGGGGGAATTCCACTCCCCCATTCTCTGACTCTTCGGAGGCTCCTCAGACCTACGAGGACCTCAACGCCATCTAGAATGACCCATTTTCCAATACCTGCAATCCTGGATGGCGAAACCATCCCAACTTCCAGTGGGCGGGAAATTTCCAATCTCAAAGACCACCCTTTCAGCCCCGTCCACAACCACCTCATCCTTACCAGCCCTACTTATCCATCCGGGCAAAACCAAGACCAAATGTCCCTCATCCTTTAGACTCTGGCTGACATTCAGAGAACGAATGCTGCTATTCAGAAGTAACACAAGGACGAAATCACAGAGGTTCAAAATCAACTAGCCCAGTTGGCAAATTCTTGCCAACCAGGCACACTTCCTTCTCAACCTCTTCCTAACCCTAATAACGTGTCGACCCAGCGGCGCATTATGAACCCAAACCTGGGCCAAGCACACATGGTTTATCAGGCCCCCTCTGTTCCTTCACCTGACGGGATGGAGGCCTCAACTTCTTATGTGAGTTATCAGCAGCAACACATCCTATCGAACCCTAACTAGAACCAGGCAGGACTGAATTCTATGACCACCCACAGTGGTAAGGAGACCCAAGATCCACTTTATCCAGACCACTCCAAGCCTGGTAGTGACCCAAAACCTAGGACAGTAATCCAGGACGTTCCTATCACTGTCCCCGATCAAAGACCTAGACTTATCCTAGAAGAACCAACCAAGGTTCCATTTCCCGAGGCCTTGACCAAGGGAAAGAAGACAACCAAACCCGTGGCTCTTGAGGAGGACCTGGTCAAGCTCTTTGAGCAGGTCCAAATAAACATCCCCTTGATGGATGCAATTCGCCACGTACCGGCTTACGCACGATTCTTGAAGAATGTATGTACTCCTCAGCGTATGCTGTGAACCAAGAGTGGGAGTCCAATTGTACTGTCAGAGCAAGCCAGCTCTGTAATCCTGAGCAAACTCCCACCCAAGGCAAAAGACCCAGGTACTCCCCTGATTTCATGCAAAATAGGTGAAACCCAGTTCAACAGAGCATTGCTAGACTTGGGTGCTTCCATAAATTTGATACCCACATCCTTACTTAATCACCTAGAAGAATCTGAGCTAAAATCGATTAAGGTGACACTACAGTTAGCAGATCGATCTATAAAGTCACCTAAAGGGATTCTTGAGGATGTTATTGTAAGAGTGCGGGATTTCCATTTCCCTGTAGACTTCATAGTCTTAGACATGGATGCACCTGAAAACCTTAGGGATACACCGATCATTCTAGGGAGACCTTTCCTGGCTACTGCTAGGGCCAACATTAGTTGTGAGGAGGGCCAAATAGAACTGAAATTTGGGAATCAAACCCTCAAAATTGATATCTTTAAGGCCCAACAAGGAATCAATTGCGGTGTCATCGAACAAATTTGTGATATTAGAGGTTTGGTTGATGAAACATAATTTGAGAATAACCTTATTATGTCTCATCAACCACAAGAAGATCTTGAACCGAAATTAGAGGAGTTAGACCCTGATTTAGACAAATCCATAACTCATATCCTTGAACCTCACATTCACCCTGAACCACCCGCTGCTGTTGATAACCCCATTCTTGAACTAAAACCCCTTCCCGATCATTTTAAATACATCTTTTTGGGTTCTAATCAGACTTTTCCTGTGATATAAATTCCAAGCTCACTACTGATCAAGAATCTCGTCTGATTACTGTTCTCCAGCAACATCGCAGAGCCATTGGTTGGACTCTCGATGACTTGACTAGAATAAGTCCCTCTTATTGCACACACTGTATCTATTCTGAAGAGGGTGCACGACCTTCCCGTGAGATGTAGAGACGTTTGAATCCCAATCTGCAGGAGGTCATGAAAAAGGAGATCATTAAGTGGTTAGATGCAGGGATCATCTACCCGATCTCCGACAGTTGTTGGGTGAGCCCAATTCAGGTTGATCCTAAAAAGGCAGGGCTCACCACCATTACGACTGATACCGGAGAAATCATACCTACCCGAATAGCCAACTCGTGGAGAGTCTACATAGAGTATCGAAGACTAAATTCCTCCACGAAGAAGGATAATTTCCCACTACCTTTCATTGATCAGATTCTCGAGAAATTAGCGGGAAATAGATTCTTCTGCTTTCTTGACGGGTACTCCGGTTATAACCAAGTGGCTATTCATCCTGAGGACCAAGAGAAGACCCCGTTCACCTACTCCTTCGGGACGTACGCATTCCGAAGGATGCCTTTCGGTCTCTGCAATGCACCCGTGACTTTTCAACGGTGCATGCTTGCCATATTCTCTGATATGGTAGGTGATTATCTGGAAGTCTTCATGGATGACTTCTTAGTTTTCGGGGCATCATTTGATGATTGCCTCCAGCACTTGATTCATATACTTAGGCGTTGCATCGACGTTAATTTGGTTCTTTCCTGGGAAAAGAGCCACTTTATGGTGCCTAAGGGGATCGTCCTAGGACATCTAATTTCTGAGAAAGGCATCCAAGTGGATCGAGCCAAGGTTGATCTAATTTCTCGGCTTCCTATGCCTAGCTTGATTAGGGACATCTGTTCTTTTCTAGGGCACGTCGATTTTTACTGTCGTTCATTCCTGATTTTTCGAAAATCGTGCGCCCCCTGACTACTCTTCTCTCTAAGGATGTACCCTTTGAGATCTCCAAGGAATGCACTCAAGCCTTTGAGAACCTTCATGACCGAGTCACCTAGGCCCCGATCCTACAGTCCCCTGATTGGTCTCAACCCTTTGAGATCATGTGCGATGCATCTGATTTCGCTGTAGGAGCGGTTCTGAGGCAGAAAGTTGGTGGGAAACCCGTGGTCATCTACTAGCTAGCAAGACACTTGACGAGGCTCAGCGTAACTACATAGTTACGGAGAAAGAGCTGCTAGTCGTAGTATTTGCCCTTGAAAAATTTCGATCTTATCTCCTGGGTTCCCATGTCATCATCTACTCGGATCACACAGCTGTGAGGCATCTCCTTGCCAAGAAGGACATGAAGCCTCGACTAATCCGATGGATCTTGCTGTTGCAGGAATTCGACCTCGAGATTCGCGACAAGGCGGGGAGATAAAACGTGGTAGCTGACCATTTGTCTAGCCTTCCTTCTGAGATCATCATCCCTTCTGGACCCATCACGGAGCATTTTCCTGATGAGCACCTACTGACTATTAGTACTAGGCTTCCATGGTTTGCTAATATAGTAAACTACTTGGCATCTCATCAAATCCTGTTTGATTGGTCGAAGGCCAAGAAAGACAAATTACGCTCTGATGCCAAGTACTACATCTTGGAAGACCTATACCTCTTCCGCATAGGTGCTGACCAAATCATCCGACGATGTATCCCGGAGGATGAAATCAATGATATTCTCTCCTTCTGCCATGACCAGGCAAGCGGTGGCCACTTCTCTGGGCACAAAACCGCATCAAAAATCCTCCAGTGTGGCTTTTATTGGCCCACCTTATTCAAGGACGCATACAACCACTGCAAAGCATGCAGTCGTTGCCAAACATTGGGCAACATGAGCCATCGCAACATGATGCCTTTGCAGCCAATTCTCGTATGTGAAATCTTCGATATTTGGGGGATTGATTTTATAGGCCCCTTTCCTGTTTCGAACGGCTTCGAGTACATTCTGCTGGCTGTGGACTACGTGTCCAAATGGATCGAAGCCATACCGACCCGAACCTATGATCATAAAATCGTTATCAAATTCATTCATCACAATATCTTCTCACAGTTTGGGATTCCTCGTGCAATCATCTCTGACGGGGGGACCCATTTTACGAATGCTCAGTTCAGGTCACTGATGACCAAATACGGGGTGTCTCACCAAATCTCCACTCCTTACCACCCCCAGACTAATGGTCTAGCTGAGCTATCAAATCGGGAGATTAAGAAAATCTTGCAGGTCACTGTTCGGCCTGACAGGAAGGATTGGTCGTCCCAACTTCCGGAAGCTTTGTGGGCTTATAGGACTGCCCAAAAAACCCAACTAGGCATGTCTCCTTTTAGACTAGTGTACGGGAAGACGTGTCACCTTCCTGTCGAACTGGAGCACAAAGCCTATTGGGCAGTACGGAGTTGTAATTTAGATCTTTCTAAGGCTGGAACCCACAGAAAGCTTCAGATAAGCGAGATCGATGAGTTATTCCTTGATGCGTATGAGAACTTGTGAATCTACAAGGAGCGGGTTAAAGCCTTCCATGACAAGCACATATCTAGAAAGATCTTTCATCCTGGTCAGAAGGTCCTACTCTTTGATGCTCGACTCAAACTCTTCCCTGGGAAACTGTGATCCAAGTGGGTCGGATCATACCTTGTCAGACAAGTTTTTGGAAATGGAGCCGTCGAAATCAGTCCGCTCAGCCATGATTCCGAACCTTTCATCGTGAACGGTCAGAGACTCACACCATTCATCGATGTAACCTCTACAGATTTGGCTGAGTCATCATTTATCCTCCATTTTCCCTGAGCATATTGCACCCAGCCGATGGCGTAAAACTCAGCGCTTAACGAGAGGCAGCCCATCATTCTTTTTGAAAAAACCAAAAACCTTTTCTGACACCTCTTCGCACTTAAGGTTCACCCTTTAGGACAGCCGACTCCATCTCAGGTGCTTGCATCTGAGATTAGAAATCGTCCGCAACAATCACCCCGACCCATTCACTCATCAAAACATCTGTCCTAATGTATGAACTAAGTTAAATAAAAAACCCTCCTAAGTTACAATGAGGACATTGCAAATCTTAGGCATGGGGGGGTATGAAAGTGCAAAACTCACAAGAAAAGGTTTAAACAAAAAAATTCACATATGCCAAAAACACCATAAAAATTAAAAAAAAATTTCAAAAAAATAATAAAATGAGAGGAGGAAAGAAATTTTGTGGACTCTACAAAGGAGGAGAAAAAGAACAAAATGATAAAAAGGAGCACAAAATGAAAGAAAAAAAGATAGTCATTGGTAAGAAATTAAGGAGTTAACCTAAGTTCTAGACCTCATTTAGGAAAAGAAATGAAAAGTGCACAGTGAGATTAGTAAGAACGCAAACCTTAGGCATTCTTGGATAGACTCTTAGTATCCATTAAGATCTAGATATTCCTTAAGAGGTTGAGGAAAATGAAAAGCTTAAGTATTAGGTCCAAGGCTTAGGGAGTATTTGGCCTTGTTAACTAACTTTTGGTTTACGGGACTCAGTAACCTAAGCAACTAAATTTCACACACAGCCTGGTTCAGTAAGCATAAAAATCAAAATCACGTAGAAGCGTTGCAAAAATTCTGAAAATGACACCTAGAGTAGGAGCAGTCGATCAATACAAGTTGATTTGGACGAGTTCCCAACGCGGAGAGGTGGGAAATTCCCCTCGAAGATGCGTAACAAAATATCATCTCCTCGGTGCTTGTCTCTTAGGATATTTACATATCCTACTAGGGGCATGTAAGCTCTCTGCTGGTTCCGATTCCATGGATGGCATTATCACGAAGTGTCAATTGCCAGGGTCTGAATTCGGCCACGAAACACCATGGATGGGATTATCTCGAAATCTCGAAAGCCAGGGTTCTGGGGGTTGCCATGGGTGGTGCTATCTCAAAGCATCAACTGCCAGGAACCCTTGAGGATTGATGATGGGGACAATGAATCTGATACAGACCGTGTTGAGAAGCCAATCCTAAGCTAGAATTAGAAAGAAAAAGAGAGAGAAAACTCTCCAAACATATAAATCTTCCACCTCTCTTTCTTACAAAATGCACTGTGAACTGAACCAGGGCTAAAATTATCCCAAGCACGGGTGCTTTAACCACAAAGTCTAATAAGCTTTAAGTTAACTCCTGTAGGCCTTAAAAACCTTTGCTAAAGACTGAGGTTAAGGCTAGACAGATCTGGATCTTGGTTGGTACTAGAGTACCTTTTAGGCCTATGGATGCATTCTGACCTAATCAAGGTTACAAAAGAAAAAGCACTTATCTAAACTCAATAAGAACTTCATGGTCTAGAATAAGGGTTGAAACCTTAAAATTTTACTAAGGGACTAGCAAAAGCTAGGCATGGGGGTATGATGAGAGTCTCATCATGAACCCTAACTAGCACAATTTAATCTAAATAAGTGTAAAGAAGCTCCTACAAAACCTAAAAAGAAGCTTAATTCAGAGAATTCTGAATTAAAGAATAAGATAAATCATAGGGGGTAAAACTGTAATCTTACCAATGCAGTACGCAAACAGCGTAATTAAGGATCTAAACACAGGTCAAAAAAGCTTAATAAGGAGGGAAGTGGGATGATCTGATCTGAAGAGGGTTGTCGCAATTTCTAGGAATTAAATGACATTCTATAACCCTAAAAAATATCCAATTTAATTCATGAGGTTTGAGGTAGGATAAAAATTAACTAAACCCTCTAAAATTCATGGAAAAATATTCCCTAGGGTTTAGAACCTTCAATTTGGCCTTTGCAACCTATTTTGACCTAAAGTGAGAACCATGCCCAATTTATGACCTAATTTGGGTTTTTGCACAAATTGACCGATCAAACATGGTCAAACCTAAAATCAAATTTCACCATTAAAATCCTTAGGTTTAAATTAGGTTGGTATAAAAATTTGGGCCTAAGAAAAGATCACCTTGACCGACTTTACAAATTGGTCCTCTTGAATTACTTTTTGACCCTTATCTTTTGAAAACCTTACACATTGCCCCCTATCTTTCTCATCGTTATTTGTAGAACGGTCGTCCCTGCCATTCTGAGCAGCGCCATACCTCCGGCGACCTTGCGCGGAGGATGGCGCCGCGCAGGGCATGGTGCCAGTTCTCAGGAACGAACGGGAGGTTCCCTACGTCGTCCTCTGTCGCAGGGACCCTCCCCTGTGTCCTGCAACCACCCATGCCTCTCGTGCGAACGCACGAGAGGCATGGGTCTCCTTCTTCGGCCATCTCCGGCGTGGTCTGCACGTCGTTCCCTCGGGTCGCTCTCCTCGCCAGCGCCTTTATAAGGAGCGGCAGGGGCTACCGTCAAAGGCAAGCTAGTTCTAGCCGAGAAACTCCCCCTTCCTCATCTCCTCTCTCTCCGGTCAGACTGCCCAAGCTTCCGGCTGACTCTCCTCCTCCTCCTCGTCGCCCTGCTGCCATACCTGCAGTAGAGCCCACTCTGCCCCGTCTTCCCACGCCAGGCCGCACCAGCTGGCATCCTCAGATCTCCTCCTTGTCGCCGATAACCCCCTCCTGGGCACCTTCGTCCCCAGCGCTGGCAGGTACGCGCCGAGCGTCACCTCCCTCCCTCTTCGTCAATTAGGTAAGTAGAAACCTTCCCTTCTCTCTCCATGTTATTTCCCCCTTCTTAATTTACCATTTTAACCCACTGACCGCCACTGTCCATCACCACCTTCCCCATCTCCGGCCGCTCTTCGGCGAGGCGTTCTCGTCACTCCACGCATCCACCCGTCTTGCCAGCTACCCATTAAGCTTCGCGACATCTCACTGATACCGAATCTGCCCTCCATTCACTTCCTAGCACCTCCAGACCATCCCCCGAACACACCCACTCCCATGCACGCAGTGTGCCCTAGGCACACGGCCACAGGCACGCTCGCACCTCGCGGACCCCTGCACCGCCTTCGCCATCTTCTGGCGAAG
Source organism: Thalassia testudinum (assembly GCA_037157565.1). Lineage (NCBI taxonomy): Eukaryota > Viridiplantae > Streptophyta > Magnoliopsida > Alismatales > Hydrocharitaceae > Thalassia > Thalassia testudinum. The sequence continues at coordinate 84,747,469 of JAZHRO010000077.1, forward strand.
CTCCCTGCGTTGTCTGACGTGGTCGTGAGGCTGTCTTCATGATTTCAGGTCTCAGCCTCCTCACCGCCATTGACAGCAGGTTAGAGCTGCTTCGCAGGCAGCTCCAGACTTCTTCTGCCCCAGGCAGCTCGGGGCACTTCCGCAGAGATACCCAGGTTCTTAATTGGGGTCGCGAGCCTTCGCTGCTGCCCCAATTGTGCGGAGCCTTCTCCCGCGGGCGCCCGTGATTGGAGGTGGGACTTTAGTCCCACCTCGTAAGTGTGTGACCTTACGCCCACACTTAAATTGTTTTTGTGATATGAGCCGATTGCCTTCGATACACATGGGGTAAGGTCCCTCACCTATCACCGCCCTCGTCCATGAGCTCACCACAAGAATCAGACGCGATCCAACCCGACACTCCTATGCACTCCTCGCGCACCACCCACGTCGGTGCGCTTGGACTTGGGCACGCGACCCGACCCGATTACCCAGCTCTGGGAGAGCTTTCCAAAGAGAGATCCAGAGAGAGAGAGATGCGGGGAAGGGGTAGGGGTAGGTTTTGCGCTGATGTTTGCGTGTGTGCGCAGGGAAGAAGAAGGGAAGGAAAGGAGCTGAAGGAAAAGAAGAGGAGCCGCACTGTAGCAACCACGCAGTTAAGCCGTCTGAGCGCTGAATCAGATGTCGGAGGGTCAGCAGCCAGAGCAGAGAAGAACCGTAGCTGCTGAAGAAGAAGAAAGAAGAAGGCAGGCTGAAGAAGAAGAAGACAGGAAGAAGAGAAAGAAAGAAGAGGAAGGGCCAGGGCAGAAGAAAAGAAAGAAAAAGAAGAAAGGTGAGAAGAAAATCAGAGTGGAAGAAAGGAGAAAGACTTAGCAGCTGAAGAAGAAAAGAGAAGGCAGAAACCTCTGCAGCTGTAAGGAAGAAGAAGACCCAAAAGAAAAAACAAGGAAATCAGAAAAGAAGAAAGAAGAAATAGAAGAAGAAAAGAAAGAAGAAAGAAGAAGGAGAAGAGAAGAAGAAAAGAAAGAAGAAGCAGAGAAGAGTAGCTGAAGAAAGAGAAGAAGAAAAAGCCAATTACCCTCTTTCTCTTTCTTTCTCTCTCTCTCTCTCTTAATTTTTGTAAAACCTTATATTGTGAATTTATAGGCTTCTAGAATTATAGTTTACTCCCTGAGTTCGACCTCAGGAAACTCTTCATTCTGAGTAATAAATTGTATTAGATTGGTAACCGTTTTGTCATATACCATAACGACTATAATAACTATAAAGACAAACATAGTACCAGGTACTCCACTACCTAAGCCTCCCAGCTTAGGATTTTTAACCCGATTCTCTCAACCCCGAGAGAATTAATTTACTAAACGAGGTAATTAACGGGTTACCTCAACCCAATTACAAGAACGGGTTTGTTACAACCCAAACGAGCAAATGCTCAAAATACCAGTGAAAACTGGTGTAAGAAAGAAAACTCTTACAACAAGAACCTAAGCCTCTCAACAATAATTAAAATTATATTACCAATTTGAGAACCTAGAATGAGCGTGAATCGCTTTGACAATGTGTGAAGAAATCATGTCGTTGAAGTGTTTGCAAAACGTAGAGAGATTGAGAACAGCAAACTCGATTTCTTCTCTTGAATATGTGGTGGAAAATCTGAATTATAGCTCTAGGAATTTTCTTCTCTTTTCTCTTGTTTCTTGTGTGCAAACAAAGAGTCCTAGGGTCATTATATAGAGTCTAGGACCTAGGTTACTCGTCTACTAGACGTTGGGAATTAATTCCCAACGTTCACTTTGTTGGAATTAATTTTCTAGCCTTTCAGAAACGAGCCAACGGCTACCTGGTACCGGTACTAGCAGCTTACTGCCGCCAGTACCTGAGTCCCAGTACTGGTACTCATCATAGGTACCGGTACATGTGACTCCCAGGTTTGAGATTACATGGGCACAGTAACCTACCAGTATCGGTACTCATCATGGGTACCGGTACTTGTAAGGTTCAGGCCAGAATATAAAGCCTTCAACCTGTGGCCAACCTGTACCGGTACTTATGATTAGTACCGGTACTTGTTGTTCACAGTTTGAGACGAATTCTCAAACCTGTGCCTTGCAAATACTAGTACTGATGAACAGTACCGGTACTTGCTTACAAGTACCTGTTTTAAGTGTTTTAATCAATTACGTACTTCGAAAATGATCGCAATATAAATCCTAATTTATCTCTAATTGATTTTTACGATCTAAGTTAAGTTCTCTTGTTAAGAGGCATACAATCTATGAAAATAAAATCTAAACTAGAAAAAACAAAGAATCGAAGATGATCTTCTTCTTCTAAATCCGTCCTTGTCATCTTGCCTCCTCATTGTCATCATCCTTTCCTTTTCATCAAGCCTCCATCACTTCCTATTTGCCTTGATCTTCACCTAAATTTGAAAAGAACTCAATTGCAAACATTAGTTCATAATAATTCTGTTAACACCAAAACAAGATGTGGAACAAGGTTCCAACAATTGGATGCGTGCATGTGGTTAGGCTAGGGTAACCCTAATAGGTATGAGTCAATTAGATCTTGGGTGGATCTAGTTGGGCTCGGGAGCACCCAATCAACTGTAGATGCACCCAATTAGGTATGGGATGGTTTAATTGGGTTAGGGATAGGATAAGTAGGGCTATGGATAGTGGGCTAGGCTTAGGAGGTCTCTAATTAGGTTTCCTAGGGTGTCCGGTGGGGTTCCTAGGTCAAAATAGGCAAGATTAGGCTTCTAGCACAAAAATCAGGAACCAGACAGCTGTATCAGACATCCAGGATAGTGGTCAGATGTCTTATACTATAAAATTGGACGTCCAATTCTGTGTCAGTATGAGTTTTGGCTTCCTGGATTGTCATTATGCAGAAATCAGACATCCAGCCAGATGTCTGGACGTCTTAAAAGGTGCTGGAGAGTAGGTTTTAGGTTTTCTAAGGTGGGTTTTGGTTCCTAAGTGTTTGGGAGAGGGATAGGGTGGATAAGAACATGGATAGTGCTATCCATGTTTGGGTTTTGAGGTTAAGGTGTCCTAATGGAGGTGGTTTTGGGTTTGGGAAGGCTGTCCTAGTGTTTCTAAGGGTAGGGATAAGGCCATCCTCCTCACTCCTCTTATCTGGATCAGTCTTCTTCTTCCTTTATTGCTTTATTCCACTATCTCCTTCATCCCGGATCACTTTATTACCTGCAAATAGTAATAAAAACCATTAAATAGTAGGATATCTCATCTTATTCTAAATAGACTGATGCAATGCATGATATGCAAGATATGAGTGCAATATCCACAAATTAAACTAGGTTCAGACATTATTTGGGTTGATTAGGACCCATGATTGCTGTGCAATCATCCCCCAATGGAAAAAATTCCCTTAGGAGATTGGTTTAGTCCCACCTCAATCTTGTTTATTTTATTTTTGATGTAACTTGAGTTATGCACGTTGAATTCATGAGAAAGAAGTACCGTTAAAAAAGCTTACAATGAAAGGAATTCAAAAATATCACATGTGACTCCCTTTTGAAAAGGTTTGATTGAGGGTTGATTGAAAACATGCATTTTTTGTGTTTTGCAAGGCATTTTGACTTGACTCGACCTCAATGGGTACCAATAAGTTCAAAATGATGCAATTGACTCTAAAACAACTCAAACTCATATTTGAAAAAGATAGCCCCAAGACCCTTGGTTTCGATTCATATGCACCTACGTCTTCGTTAAACGTATTTCATGTGTAACTTTTGCTACATAACTTGGATTCTCGCAAAATTGGAACCATTGAAAAACTTATAATGAGAGGAATCCAACAGTACCCTACGTGTTTCCTTATGAGCAAATTTAACCTGAGGGTTCACCAAAACCTATGTTTCTTTATTTTCAGGCTACGCTAACCCGATTCGCATCTAACAAATGTTGACGGGTTCGTCTTGGCACACTTAATCTTGACTTTGGATTTCGAATCATAATAGGAAGAATGAGAGAGGTGTTGATGAGAAGATCATTGAGTTGGATCCAGACAAGACTAGCTAGTTCAATTTCATAGAGTTCTTGGCTAAGGAGTACCCTTGAGAGGTCAGAAGTGTGCTAAAGATGGAGTATAGAGATCCAAAAGCATAGGGCATTTGATATATTTAGGTAAAAAATGAAGCTGATCTAATTAACACGTAAAATATGCTTATGGATGAAGGTACTATGCATTTAGTTGTCAATTTCATGAAGGTTGATGCTTTATATTTTGTGGAAAAATTGAATGAAAAAGTGACTTAGATCAGACATGAGAACCTTGGGGAAGGATTTATCTATAGAACCTTTGTGTATTGCTGAATTAGGTGTCAACTTAAGTTAGGCCATTGCAGTATCAGATTTCCATTTTCACATTAATGAGCCCTATGAAATTTGTGGAACTAACTTGAATGTGGATGGAGGTAATTTGTCACAACTCCCTATTATCACTGAAACAGAAGTTAATGTAACTCAACTAACCCCCTATTATCACTGAAATAGAAGAAAGAGTCACCTAAATAGAATGTCAGATATCCTATTGGGACTAAGAGTAGCCTTATATCAGGTGATGCTAAAGCTTCCAATGAAGCTACACTTGTGGATGTTAGTATGATTGGGAGCAACTTTGAGAAGGTTAGGACTTCACCAAGGCTAGTAGCAAGGTCAGGTTAGGGGCAGAAATCAGTTGAGGAGATTGTTCATGTCAATTAGAGTGCCTCAAACACTATGGGTGAGAAGGATACGGTTAGAAATGCTAGGAAGTCAAATAAGAGCAGTCATAGGAGGGAGGTTAATTTGGTCAGCCATTGGTTGGATAGTGTAGAGCAACAACATAGTGTCAGTGGAAGTCAATTGAGAAGAAGTAGCAGGCGTAGTGAGAAGCCATTTCCTGTTTTGCTATGTGATGGTGAGAGATACAGTTAAGATGATTTTGAGTTTGTTGAATTTGTCGATGAAGATGATGATGACAGTGATGCATTTGAGGATTTAGACTCTGATGGTGGAAATGATTTGGACGAGGAAACCATAGCATATGAAGGTAGGGATCTCATCACTAGCTTGGAGGATTCTAACCTTGTTGTGGGAAGGAATTTCAAGAACATTGATCTATTCAAATTGGCATGTTTGAGTATTGTATCAAGAAGCAATTTTGTGTGAGAGTACTGAAGAGTGATAGGAGAAGGGTCGTACTAGTGTGATGATGAGGACTGTCAGTGGAGAATACATGCTCGGCCTTGCAAGATGGGGTCAATTTTAGGATCAAGACATTAAGATCTGAGAATACTTGTACCTCTTTCAATCAAAGAGGAAATCTCATGGCTTCCCAGGATTGGATAGAAAATCGTGTAATGAGTTGGTTGAGTGAGAATCCCAACCTATTAGTGAAGGAAATTGGAGAAAGGATCTTTACAGATCAAAACATGAGAGTCCCTTATATGAAGATATATAGGGGCAAGGAAAGGGCTCTTGGTGAACTCTTTAGGGCCAAAGAGAAGTCCTATTTGAAAATTCCCTCTTTGGCTTATGAGTTGAATAGAATGAATCTTGGTAGTGTAATTCACCACCACGCTGAGCTTGATAACTTTTTTTTTGAGATTATTTATTAGTTTCAAAGCCATGAAAGATGGCTTTCTGAAGGGATGTATACCCTTTTTAGGCTTAGATGCATGTCATCAAGGGGAAATACTTGGGGAACATGCTAGTAGCAATAATCTTGGATGGCTTAAATGGACTGTTCCTTGTTGCTTTTGCAATATGTGATGATGAGTCCATTTCTTCATGGTCTTGGTTCATGGCCTATTTCAAAGAGGCCATTGGATTTCTTATTGGTGAAGGATTAACAATCAGTTTAGATGGTGGAAAAGGGTTGGCTGTTGCTATTAGAGAGCATATCCCATAATGTGAACACCATGATTGCATGAGGCATTTGTATAGTAACTTTGAGAGGCGTTTCTTGGGTGAAGACATGGAGAGACTTGTGTGGTGTGCTGCAAAATCATTCAATAGGAATCAATTTTTGCATTACATGTGTGAAATACAAAAGTCAAACCCGACTGGACTAGAGTATTTGGATAGGGTGAAGGAAAAATGGAGCAGGCACACTTTTGGGAATAATGCACAAATCACTATATCATAGGCAATCTTAGTGAATCATTTAATTCATGGATAGGTGATGCAAGGCCTTGTGTTGTTTGTGACATGATTGATTGCCTAAGGCAAAAAGTGATGATTCAGTTTGATTAGAGAAGAAGAGTTGCGAAAAATTGGAAAGGTTTCTACTCCCAACAACAATGGAGTACCTTAGGCATTTGACAAGAGATCTGAAGGGCCTCATTGTGAGGGGGGCAGATGATAGGAATGTGGAGGTTGAGACAATAGAAAGGAGGTTTGCTTTGGACATGTATGAAAAGAATGTCGCTGTAGGAAGTGGCAGGTGATTGGTATGGTCTGCCCACATGCTATTACTGCACCTAGCAACATAAGAGGGGTCAAGTGGATGGATTATGTTAGTCATTACTACACAATTAACAAGTACTCAGCCTCTTATGCTGGATCTATTGCGTCTTTGCTAGGTAAGGATGATTGGGAAGAAATGAGTCTCCTATATGTTGTACATTGCAAAAGGCCTCTAGGGCGACCAAGGAAGAACAAGATGAGAGGTAGAGATGAGGCAGGCACTAATAAAAAACAACATAGATGCAAAAGATGCAAAGGATTTGGTCATCTTCGCAATAGTTGTAAGGCTCACATCAATCCATCACAGTAAGCAACTGCACAACCAATACCCTATACACAAGAATCATTTGCAAGGGGCAATACAGATACAAGTGTAATTTCTCTTGCAATTCCTCTTTAATTGATGAATTTTCATCTTTTTCATACTAATTTGCCTCAATTTTGTTCTTCTTAAAGTGTTGTGAAATACAAGCCACCTGCCCAGAATAGAGTTTAACATGAGAAAAGCTGAACCTAAAATAAGCCCATCAAGGAAAAGAGGCAGGCCAAGGAAAGAAAAGAAAGGAGCAACTATTGATAAAATGCTGATCGGTTGTCACCTATTAGGTTGGACTAAGGTAGAGAATAGTATTTATCTTTGTTGTAAATAACATACTAGGCAATATCCAAATATTTGGTTCTGAACTGAAATATCGATATTGATATTGATATTGGGTTTAGAACTAAATATCACCGGCACTAGTGATCATTAGTTCATAATTGAAATATCATTGGGGATGTTTCAAAAATCACCAGTGATATTCGGTTCATAACTAAAATATATTTGTTTAGGCCTCTTCTAAGATTCCATTCTCTTACCTTTGATTGTTATTGATTGGTAGGGAACAATTTTGGATGGGTGTGGAGTATTTTGGCATGGAACTGGAGCATAAAGGATCTTCTTTGTATTTCTTCTCCTGGTAAATTGTCCTATTATAGTGCATGTGCATTTGTATCTATCCTTCAATTTCATGCATTAACATATGCATTTAATCCACCATGCAAGTTAGTTTGAAGTGTTTATCTGGCTTAGAATAGGACAAATACATATTGCCACTCCATGTGAACTTTTTTGCAACACATGGAGTCTAATAGACTTTTTTTTGGATAATTAGAATGGTTAAAGTATAGAAAGATAGCAAGGGTTAAAGTATAGAATCATAAGAATTTGTGATACTCTTTAGTGGTCTTTGGATACTTTCTAAATATGTAGATATGATGGGACATGCTAACTTATATGTGGCTGTTATGTTAGTGATTTATGGACTATTAGGCATGTGGTTTATTTGATTATTATGGATTGGTGGAATGCTAACATGTTTAATTGGTGAATTATGTGGAAATTTTTATCTTTGGCAATGTATTAGTGCATTTCCAGGTTGGATTGTGGTAAAGCCCAATGTGCACAAGAAGAAGAGATGATGGACAAGGAAAGAATGAAGAAGAGGAGAATGATAGACTTGAAGGTAATGTCTATTTCTATTAACCATGAAACATCGCCTCTACTAAGATAAGAAATAGGCATGTTAGGACTCCTTTCACATACATCATGAGTTTGTTCCTTTGCTTTTGCATATATGTAATGGTAGAATTTATTTCATTTACCCTCTATTTGATGTATATCAAGTCATTGATACATGCATCTTTCTCTTCAATTGGTGAGATATATTCTTCCTCTGTGAGTCATTTGAAGAACTTATAAGACTTGGTGCAACATGTGAAGAATGTTTGCCTGATAGGAACCTTGCAGAAGCAAGAAACATATGGAGTCTGAGGAGAATGATCTGAAGAAGCTTGGGAGCAATCTATTCTAATCACGTATCCTAAGAGAAATAAGAATTACTTTGTACTTTTTGCCCATGTAAAAAAAGTCTATACACATGTTGAACTTAGTGTAGTGAAATGTATTTACAAGTACTAAATTATGCAATGTTGATGTACTTACCTTCATATTGAAATGAAATATTTCCTCTTGTGTCTCTCTCTTTTCGGTTGATTGGTTGTGGTTCTTGGGAGTATAAATTAGGGGAAAAAGACTTGATGGAAAAGCTCAACCATTGGAAGGAAACAATGAGAAATTTGTCCAAATAAACCAGCGGCTAGGTGATGTGGGTAATGGTCATCAGAAATGACCTAGAGATTTTCAAAAAGCTTTGACTTTTGTTAGAGTTAACGATGGTTACCCACACATTTAATGGAGGTTAATCACGAGGTTGATCATATAAAACGAGCAATGATTTGATTGGCATTAATACGATAGTGTTATATTAATTGCAAGAGTTTACAGCGACGTCTGTCTGAAAATCCTTAATATAAATTTCTGGGAATTTTCTGGAAGAAACTTATTTCCCAGGAAATTGATCACAACCGATGATTACGAAGAAGATATTTCTCTAAAGTTGGCCATGATCACTTCCGATGGTCACAAAAATATTTTTTTAATATGACACCAGAAATGACAAAGCCAATTTTATCCCTTATCATAATCCATGAGCACCTTAGAAGATAAACCTCTTCAATGAAATAAGCCAAGTGGTCACCATTGAACTGAACGCGGCGGTCTCCAATCTCTATCTAACATAACCATAACTAGAAAATGAGATATGCCCTTTTAAAATTATATTGTGAAGGGCTTAAATTCATGTAAAACAATTTCTTCCGAATGCAAAATAGCCATTCAAGTAAGATGTTAGCTCAGGCAGAAAGCCTGATAGGAAATTATGAGTCTCTTCCACCTCGGTCCAATCCAATGCATGGATTGTCACCTTAGGTTCGATAAGATTGACCCTCTATTTGAATTAAGTTACATAATCGTACTAATGATAATATAATGAAAATCTAGCATAACCTAATTATGGAAATCAAAAGATGCTTTTAGACAAAACGAGCAATTAAGAGATGAATACGTTTGTTCGCATGTTAGAAACAAAGCATCTAGAATATCGTCGAACCTGATTTCTAAAACCACAAATATAAATTGAGGGAAGTTAAGTTAAACAATGGTGAAAAATAGCCTTCGCTTGCAAAGGTAGAACCGTCAGAATGACGAACTTAATTCCATTTGAATTTTCTATTAATCGAAGAGCCGGTCTTCCATCTCAAAAAAGACACTTCAAATATACAAAGGAAAAAAAAAATCATTTCTGGTTAAATTAGAGTATTTTAAAAATGAGAGAGTAGAGATAAATGCCAACTCACATCTAAGGTGTTGTTTAATGGCAACATTTGGATGCTTGAAAAGCTGTGTATCCTAACTTTTAAAATTTTACACTTGCAAAATGCATCTGTGGCTTTTACTCTAAATCATAATTTCTTAATTTTATAGCAGTATTTTCAGAAGCAGCTTTAAGATTGCTTGTTCCAGTTACATCTATTTTAATTATTTCGTAAGCCAAGCTTCATCGAGCCTCACGAGCTCGACAGGAAAATCCATCAGGCAAAGCCAAAGGGAAAGTTCACAACACAAAGATGCTAGTAAGTTGGTTACCTAGTTCGTTAGTACGAGGTATGTTCCAGGAGGTGGTACTCGCAAATTTTCACTATATGATGTCTTTTGTAGTTTTACAATCGGAGAAGAGAATGGAATGCTCTCATCTTGGGTACATCTCTCTTACATAGGGTTCGAGGAAGGTAATCATTAGTTTCTCGAGGAGTAGAACAAATTGCCTTGGGTTTTGCTGCGCCACCTCCTTGATGGTGGTGTGTCCTTGGTTCTGGGACCGTTGCCTCGACTCTCCTATAGTTGCACTGTTGCAGGGTGGTGGCCCTTGGGTCCCTCTTTTAGCAGCTGCAATCTTGGTAGTAGGTTGGAACATGTGCCCTTCGCTCTCTTTGGGTAGGGGTTTAAGCCCTTGGGTTTGACTGCTTTCTTGGCTAACACTTCCCCTAATCAAAGCTAAAAGCTATATTTATCTTAAATGCATCATACCGCAACTACATCCAAACAACCACTTGAATTAGGTCATTTATGGAAGAATTGAGAAGGATCCATTTACCTGAGGTGATCCACAAGTGGATTCATCTTATGCTCAAAAGTCATAATTTGATGTTAACAACCTTCGTTATAGCCAATGCGGACTAGTTGTACCATCCACATTGAGTTGGTGCCGAGTGACAGTGATATAAAGAAGTCTAAGACATATGAGGTTGAAGAGTATTGCTCAACAACTTAGACTTGATCGACTCAAATTTAATACAAGATAGCATCATGTGGCTATAGTCATGATCGTGGAGGTGAAGATGTGGTATCAGAAGTAACATGGAGCAACTCAGGTTGATTAATTAGAAAGCTTAAACCATCATTTGGAAAAGCTCATATGGTGATCCTTTAATTTATACCTGATCCTTTTTAATTTTCATACTTACTGTTTACTTCTTTCCTAATTTTCATTTCTTCTCTTCTTTATGTATTCCATCGAGACACCCTGCTGGTCAACCCATAAGTTTGAAAAGAATGACTTCTTTAATAAAGCACATGTAAGCACATGATCTTCGAATATGCCTTAAATGGAGAAAAGGTCAACTTGGGTCAGTTCCCTCACACTCCACCTATTGCCGGGGCTCACATAATTGCAGATCAACTTGTAAATTGCAACTGTTTTGAGTGGGGTCAAGAGTCAAAGTTTGCAAATTTCATCGATATTTTTGGTAAAGTAAGAATGGTATTTCTCGGGATTGGTTCCTATTAGAATAATTACTATACATATTAATCCATGCCCGGCTCATCTTATGATGACAAATGATAAATTTAAATAATTCATCTTTTTTTTTTTAAATAGACAACTCTTAATAATTTATTGAATATCGATCAATTAGATCTAACCTAATCACTTAAAATATTTAAATTTAAATTGTTAAATGATAATTCTCAATATTTTTATATCTCATCATTCACTGTCAGAAGTTTATTATATAGGATTACGAATTTTACATCTCGCCCACTTGAAATCTTAATGTCTTCATTAAGATTTAATCAATCAATCAATATATTATCAGTAACGATTCATGTCTGGATTCAAATCTAATTAAAAAAAATTAACTTTGATAGCTTTTTAGATATATATCTAATAAACTTAAGCTAATCACTTAAAATATTTTTAATCTAAATTATCAAATAATAATTCTCAATCCTTTTATATCTCACCATTTATTTAGTAAATTTATCATATAAAACTATTGTACATGGTAACTCTTAGGCCAACTTTACAAATCTATTCTAAGTAACAATTGGCCTTTTCATGATCCGAAGGGTAAAATTCAAATATAATCTTTCTAGGAGAAAAAGTGAACTTTTCTACGAAAGGTAATTACCGAGTAGATCGGCATCACTTTAACTATTAGTCTACGAAAATTAAGAAGGAATGAAAAATCAAACTTGAGTAGTCCAAATTATGAGGGTTAAGAGCCAACAAAACTTTTCTACATTGAAGTTTGTATCTTTGCCAATGAGTATCCTTTTATAATAAAACCTTGTGAGATGAAATCATCCCCATCAGCAGTAATACGTAATCAAAATTTCATCCAAAGTAAACATTTCTAACCTCTTCATCAAATAGGTTAAAATTTACGCTACGGAAACCATTGAGATTTGTTAAAATTGGTCACCCTTGATGTAAGAGTTAAAGATGTCACTTGACTTGTAAGACGATATAAAGTATGACTATTCGAGATTATCTCGATCCCCAAATTTCACCTAAAAGGTATTATCAGTGGGTAAAGTTAATGTGCTCCTTTTCTCTATATCGTATCACTTAAAAATAATCCATCCACTTGCAAGTTCGTCCATAAAATATGGTTGGGATATCTATTATCTATTAGTCATTCTGAAAGTGAGTGTCGTGACGTTAAGGGATAGATTACGTTATGGGATGTAGCTGGTGTGATTAAATTTTTTAAATATGAGATATTTTATATTGGTATTTACATGAAATATTGGATAACTTCGTGAGGATATTTATGTGAACATGAGATAATGTAAGAATAAGTTGGAGATGAAAAATTAAGATATTTATTTGGAAATGAGGGATGAAAGGAAGGATAAGTCGTTAAAAGATAATTATACTTTTAGATTGATAGTTATGTTGGTTAGTGTATTTTTTTTTTTTAAAAGGTAAGTGAAAAGGAGAGGGTAAATGTAAAAAAAGTATAGGATGTTGAGAGAGGGTTGCAAGAGATTAGAATATGGGATAACTTATTCCTTACTCATATTTAAATTTAAAAAATTTCAGATTTAAAGTAAAACACATAGTCATTTATTCTTCTTCGTAAATATGAGATATCTCACAAAAATATAATACATCCCAAACGAGCCATCCCTCCTCTCCTCTTTTTTCAGTTCCTCCTCTTCCTGCTTTCTCCCCTCAGGACATAGGATATATGTAGGTAGTTATCAAATCACCGTTCCATTTTTTTTTGTGCAGAAAATAGGTGTCGACAAAGGGGAATCAAATATGTGAGCAAATTACTTGTTTCTGTCTACTAATTTATTTCGTTTCACGTAAATTATCGACGTTGTTTCGACAACGTGACTGGTCATCTAAGCGTGGGCTATGTCTGAGAAGCAATTTTAATCGAGCACCGGTGTCCCTAAGTTCATGTATTTCTTGTCTTTCACCTCTGAAGTGTTACTCCTTTCAAAGGGTATGATGCTGTGATGTAAGCTGATTATTTTCATTAATAAAGTTCTATCTTTACGGAAAAAAAAAGAGGTGAGCACTTGCGATGCTCATGAGATCACGAGGGATTTTAAAGGTAGTCTAGAGCACGTACCAAGGCTGATTGCTGCTCCTACGGGATAATTTAATTGAGTATTTGACTTAACATATTTCCATTGGCTTAAATTAAATTAAATTTTATTATAGTTTTGATTTTTGTGTCCATGTGATGAAATGTTGGCTTTATTTTTTAAAGTGAAAAAAAAAAAAGTAAAGAAATACATGTTTGTAATATATTTTGTAATGTATGGAATGAGTGTGGTTTTAATTAGTGTGTTTTTATTTTCTATCGATGAAAATTATATTTCATCGGTGAAAATCATTTTCTAATTGAAAAATTACTTTTTCATTGATGTCTTCTTTATTTTTAACTAGTTTATTTTGATTTTTAATTAGTGAAAAATCATTTTGCATAAGTATTGGCTGAGAGGCAAGATCCGATGCATTTTCATTTTCAATCGAATTATTTTTATCTTCAACCTGTTGAAAATCATTTCAACCAGTGTGTTGTGGTTTTTAACTAGTTGATTCTTTGAATGTTGGCATGAGTGGAAGTCGTATATTGTAAATTACGTTGCAATGCGTAATTTCGTATTCGGATTATTTTTTGAATTGCTACATGGAAAACATTATATTTGATGTGACAATGGTGAATCTGTTTATATAGTGTGACATGGGACCATATCACCAAAGTGAATAATTGGTGCAAGGAATGTGTATTTTAAAGGATATGAGCACAGAAATACGTGTTACAACATATTTTGTGTAACGTAGTTCCCACTCATGCTCTCGTTTAAAAAAAAAGCGAAACACATCAATTGAAAATCAAAATCCACTACTTGAAAAATAAAATCATTTGGTTGAAAATCAAAATATACCGATTGAAAGTCAAACTCCAGTACTAGTTGAAAACCAAATAGATCGGTTGGAAATAAAAATACATAGGTTGAAAATGATTTTCCAATGGTTGAAAAAGAAACCATATCGATGTATTTTGTCTCTCAATTGGTATGTATTCAAAATAATTTTTCATCAGTTAAAAATCAAGATACACCAATTAAAAATATAGAAAATATCTATAAAAAATAATTTTTATTTAAAAAATAATTTTTTAACTATAAAAGATAATTTTCACTACCATGAAATCAAACCTGTCATTGAAATCATGCCTTCTTACTCTGGACGTTGCAAGGTTCGGTACGGCCTATATTTATTTACTTTTTACCTATTTCAAATTTTAGACATAAAAAAGGTGGATTTGCAGCGATAGTCGTTGTTATGGCTGTACTAGTGTCACCATCAACTAGTTGATAGCCCACGTGTTATTGCAAGATTCTGTAGCTTTGTCGGCGATTTTAAAGTAAAAAATCTCACTAATTTTGTGGACTCCTCGATCATTCCTCTTTACGTCGTGACTCTTACCAAAAATAAGATCCAATGAAAAACACAACTTAACCAAATTATTAGACCAATATATATAAAATAGATTCACGGGTATCAATTTCATAAGACAGATCAGATAACTACAATCTAACTTAAAAATAATTTTCACAGATACCAAGATCACCTACATCAGCACTCCAGGTTGACGAAAACGTACCTAAATGTACCAAAGGTAGAAGATAGTATACGGCAATAACCCTCAGCAACTCAAACAAAATGGAGAGCACATCATGAAGACTACCTTCTGCATTTTTTTTGCAATAGCAAGTTACGAAAATATGCGTATAATTTGACAGTTGAATATATCCCATGATGTATGCATTCCCGATTATTTTGGCGGAAAGCCTATCTTTAGCCAGCATGCTCCTGTATATATCGGGTCAACGGAAGGCTCTCCGCTTGGATAGCACCACATTTTTTATCCATAGTCTCAAGGATAGATGCACTCTAGCATGGCATAAAAAACACCAGCATGCATGAGATAGAATCAGGAAAAGAGAGATCAAGTGACATGGTCAAGAACAGGTAGAGCCTGCTAAAATCGATTTGAGAGTTTGTAGGATAGAGTAATGAGTGCATCCACCGACCACTGTCCACAGAAGGAATTAATGGAACTAAACAGAGAAATGCCCAACAGCCAAGAAACAACACTTGCCATGTGGTGAGTAAATACGGAGATGAATCAGAGCCGGAGAGAAGGATCGAATGACGCATGGGACCTTGAGATCCCTCTCCATAGTTTAATGGATGGAAATAGGAGGATTTATGATGCCAATCTGCTCAGTAACGTTTTTAAACTATGAATCAATGTAAGTGCCAAGGAAAAGACATCTGGATTTGGTGGAATTCAACGAAATGGAAAAATAACTCCATCTGGAAGAGAGTGGTATTTGCAGTTAGACTTTTATGTTAACAGGCATAGATGCATCTGATGGGAAAAAAATTTACGAGAGATTATTAACATGCAATAAGGTTTATGTCGCTTGCCAAAACCGTAATTAAATCACTCATGATATGAGGAAATTTAGCAATCCTCATGTCAGAAATCATCCCACAACTGCAGGGATGCACTATATATATGGCCAGGATAGCGACATCGACTTTGACTCACATCCAAAGATTATTAGGAATTAGCACTTGTAGGCTACTTGTCAATTGTTCACCACACTTTCTCTCTTTTAAGAGTGTGAAGATTTGCACAATACGAGAGTGTGGAAGCTCTTTCACGAGGTAACATCTGTCGGCAGCAGGGTGCTACTAATGATGGCTGCACGTGTGAACAGGGAGAGAGAGATGGTAGTCGACGGTCTTGAAGAAGAAAGAGAAAGAGAGAGTTGATGTGTTGAAAGAATTATTTCTCTAACTCTAGGATAAAAGGATTACGAAGATTCTCTCTTTTATAGAGAGAAAATATATCACAATCCTCTAAAACAAGTAACAAACTAAATCTTAATCAAATCGTATTTCCTATTTTTCGAAAGAGCAAATCCTCTAAGATAAACTTTCTAAAATCAAACATATCAAACTAAAAAGTACCAAACTGGGGCCAAAAGCCACACAAAGGTCCCATAGGGTCAGTGCTCCTCTGGGTGATTCCTAGACTACCACATGGCACTGCCAAGTGGCCTGATAGTGCTATCACATGGTACTTTTATTCCCCACACTCTCCTTCAAGTCAAAGTCGGGAGGATGATGACTTGCTTAACTTGACTTGATGGTGATGCGGTGATACATTCCACCATCTTCTCTTGATGAACATCCTCTTGCCATCTCCGTAGTTGTTGCCTTTTTAGCAACTTACGAAGTCATGGCTATTGGAGTTATTGTCTTGTCTTTCTATAAGTTGATGGGCTCTCTTCTCTAACTTTTTCCTAGCTACATCTTTTGTCTTAAGTGCTTTCTCAAGTAACATGAATCTTCGAATCTGCCATCACTTTATTCAAAAAGGTTGAAGGAAGTCTTTGTGTGTCTTTTTTTATACCTGAGAGCCACACACTTGAACTTGGGGTTCCCGACGTACTAGAGGGTTCCAAGCACCCTCTCAATCTGAGTCGGTGTTGTTGCTCCTACACCCGTGAGCCAGCGTAAGGTGCTCAGTTTCTCTAGGCATGTATAAGGTCACCAAAAAGAAGGTGAAATCAATGGTCCTCTAGGAAAAATCATCCACGACTTGACTTTTTCTTTTTTTTTTCCTTCCTACCTTTGTAAAGAATCCTTTTGAAAGAGCCTAGATCAAAGGCTTTGATACTATGTTGAGAATTTGTGGAGGATATGAACTTTATTGATTTAAAAATAGAGGTCTTAGCCCTCTTTATATAGAGAGAGGGCTTTGACGTACAAGAAAACACACCACAAATTTACTAAAAATAAGAAGAACCTTTGTTTCAAAAAAAAAAAAAAAAAGAACCTAAATATGGAAAAATACCTAACATAATCCTAATTTATTACTTGTGATTTATTTCCTAACACTCCCCTTTAAGTCAAGATGCGGGAGACAGTGAAGACTTGGATCCTTAAGGTAGTGGAGATCAACTCTTGTTGACGTGGTAGTCCCTTCTTTGTGTCTTCAATCTTGGGTGCTTCTTCTTGTATTTCCTTGCAGAGCTATCCATTATTTGGACATCTTGAGGTTGCTCTCGTCTTCATTGTTTCTTCCACTTGAACATATAAGGACCCAAACAAGACAACTTATACGGGGGAGAGAGAACCCATAGCAACCTTATATGGCCAACAAGGCCTCCTGTAGTTGAGAGAGAGGGTAGTACAACAATAATTACTACTGTTGTCACTGATGTTATTACTGTAGCTATCGTTGATGTCATGCATGGCTATTGTTTGCAGCAGTAGCAATAGTGGAAGGAGAGAAAGAAGAAGAAAGGAGAGGCTTGGGAGAGGAGAGGGCCTCTTTAGTGGCTTGCCGAAGACCAGCAGCACCGTTGGAGGGCCTCCCCCCTCCTGGGTTTCTCCTTCTAAACTCTAGCCCACCAAGATCGAAAGCTTTGATACCATGTGAAGATTTGCACAATACGAGAGTGTGGAGGCTCTTCCACGAGAGAAAATATGTCGGCAGCAGGGTGTTGGAAATGATGGCTGCACGCGTGAAGAGGGAGAGAGAGATGGTGGCTTGTGGTCTTGAAGAAGAAAGAGAGAGAGGGAGTTGATGTATTGGAAGAATTGTTTCTTTAACTCAAGAATAGAAGGATTACAAAGACTCTTTTATAGAAAAAACATATCACAATCCTCTAAAACAAGTAACAAACTAAATTCTAATCAAATTATATCTCCTATTTTTAGAAAAAATAAATCTTTTAAAACAAACTTTCTAAAACCAAACATATCAAACTAAGAAACACCAAAATTAAACCAAAAGCCATACAATGATCCCATAGGGCTAGTGCTCCTCTGGGTGATTCCTAGACTGCCATGTAGCACTGCCACGTGACCTGACAGTGCTTATATGGTACTATCACGTGGCACTTTTATTCTCCACAAAGAGAAATCCCCATGACATCATGGAATGTCCCCGTATGGATTGCTCCTCTATTTATATTTATAGGTGTGGCTTGTGCATTGAAAATGGCTTTTCGAACATTCAATCTCTAGTTCCTACAAAACTTGATCTCATGAGTTTCTAGGTAACTTTAATCTAACCACTTTCTCTATACCAGAAGGATCTCATGATTCCCAGTGAAGTTCACCTTAGTCTCCTTATCTAGGGTCCATCTTAAGTGATTCTCATGTGCCTCCACTAATCCCACAGTGGGACACCTCACTTACGTATGAAAATGCCACATATCAATTTATCATCTTATTGGAATCCGAATAGATCCAACAAATTTTGAAGACCAAGTGTTAAATACGAAATATGGTGCTGGTAGGTCTTCCATGCCCTTCATTTTCTTCAACAACTAGCTTATGCTCTAGGGTTTCCAATCCATTTTATCACCGAGGTTGGTCCCAAGCTGGTGGCGACCTTCCTCTATAGTTCTATTATTTCGTCGTAGTATAGTATAGAGAAGTGATTACCAGTTTAATACAATTTGTTACTCGGAAATAAAAGAGTTCCCGAGGTCGAACTCAGGGAGCAAGTTGTATTCTAGGGGTACAAATTCTTATTACAAAAATAAAGAGAGAGAGAGAGAGATGAAAATTTGGTTCTTCTTCTTCTCTTCTCTTCTTCCTCTTTGGCTTTTGGTTTCTTTATCTCCTTGTGGTCTTCTTCTTCTGCCTTCTGTTCTTCAGATCTTCTTCTCGTGCTCTCTTCTTCTGCTTTTGCTGTCAGGACGTCGTCTCTCCTTCTTTCTTCTTTTTCTTTCTGTCTTCTTTATCTGTAGCAGTGGGTGATGTTCTTCTTCTTCTTTCAGCTCTTGTTTCTGCTTGTCTCTTTCTTTTTCTTTTCCCTTGCGGTCCTGTTCTTCTTCCTTTTTTCTCTGCCTTCAGAGCGTCGTCTGATTTTCCAATCAGACGACTTAAACCACCGCTGCTACAGTGCTCCTCCTTCCTTCAGCTTTCGTCGTCCTTCTTCTCTGCCTCGCTCGTCTTCTTCTTCTTCGCCTGTGCCTGCACACTTCAAAGCTCTCGTCAGCGGGCAAAAACCTACTCTACCCTCCCCCCCCGTGCGTTTCTCTCTCACAGAAGCCGCTCTTGGGAAAGCTCTCCCAGAGCTGTCGGGTAGTCGGGTACGGGTCGCGCCCGGGTCCAGGCCCACCGGCGTGCGTGGTGGGCGAGGAGTGCAGGTCAGGCTAAGTCGGGTCGGGCCAGGTCCGCGAGGCGTGCGTGCGGACGAGGCCGGGTAGTCGGGCGGGTGAAGGGGACCTCACCCCGTGTGCTGAGGCGATAAGCCTCCAGCACTTTTTCACTTTATACCGCTGCGCTCCTTCAGAGCCTTCCGAGGTGGGACTAAATGTCCCACCCCAATTTGACGCCTGCGCGGAGGAGGCAGCGGCGGTCGAGGCTTCGCACGAGGGCTTCGCGCGAGGGCTTCGCCTCAACTGCAGCCTGACGCTTTGCGAAGACGCCTCGCGCAGCCTGGGAGCGTGACCTGGGCGTGGCGCACCTGGGGCAGCAGGTGAAGAAGCTGCTTTGCTTCAACAATGGCGACGGCGAGCGCAGGTACCTGCCCACAGAGAAACGGCCTCTCGGCCCAATCAGAAACGCGGAGGACCTTCGCCGTGGCACGGCGAAGGTGGTCAGGGGGTGTGCAGGCGGCGGGGCGGAGCCTAAGGGCCGCCCTAGGTCAAACTGCAGGTTGGGAGATGGGTTTGTTCGGTGGAGTTGCAGAGGGTGATTTGGGGGAAGTGGAAGGGCGGAGGTTGATCAGGGTGAGGAGGCGGAGGTTCTGCGGTGGTCGGCGAGCCATGTGGGTTGCTGGAGTGATGGGAGCGGGTCGCCGGAGCAGGGGCCGGAGGTGGAGAAGGTGAGGGCGATTGGTCGGATCGGGGCAACAGTAAAGATGTAAAGTGAGGAAAAGGAAGAGGGGAGGAAGAGGAGGAGTTCTACCTACTTAGCAGGACGAGGAGGGGCCGGAGCAGGCGACAGTCGTATCGACTGTCGCCGGAGAAGAAGCTGCCCAGGGGAAGGGGCGGCGGCGAGGAGAGGGCTGGAGAGGCGCCAGCTGGGTGCGGCGTGGCGCGGGAAGAGCGAGGGAGAGCAACCCTGCAGCTGGTAGTGTGGAAGAGCGACGAGGAGGAAGAGGGGATGCCGCCGGAGCTGGAGGGCTTCCTGTCGGAGTGGGAAGAGAGGAAGTGGGGGTCTTTCTTCGTCAGGACCGAGCTCCCCTGAACGGTGGAGCGACGGGGGGTACTTATAGGGTAGAATCAGAGAGGAGGGCGGAGGGAGACGACGTGTCTCCCTCGCCGGAGGACGCCGGAGATGGAGACCCATACCGTCCGTGCGTTCGCACGGCCGGTATGGTGGGTTGCAGCGACCAGGGGGGTGTTCCTGCGACGGCTGACGACGCAGGGCACCCCCGGTTTACTTGCCAGACCCTCCCCCTTACCCTGTGCGGCGCCATGCTCCCCGCAAGGTCGCCGGAGCATGGTGCTGGTCAGGTTTTGGCAGGAGGGACCTGAATGCAAGGAACGAAGGAGAGTTAGGGGTAGAAATGTGAGGGTTCAAAAGTTGAGGGCCAAAAAGTAAATAAATGAGGACCAAAGTGTAAAGTTGGTCAAGAAGGTTTCCTCTTAGGCTCAAGTTTTTATACATGACTAATTGGGGCGTAAGGATTATGATGGTGAATTTTATTTCCAGATTAAACCTTGTTTGACCGGTCAATTTACGCAAAAACCCAAATTAAGTTGTTAATTGGGCATGGTTCTCAATGTAGGTCAAAATGGGTTCCTAAGGCCAAATTGAAGGTTCTAAACCCTAGAGATTATTTTTCTATGAATTTTAGAGGGTTTAGTTGATTTCTTTCTCTGCCTCGAACCTCGTGTTTTTAAGTGGGTTTATTTTTAGGGTTATAGGATGTCATTTAATTCCTTGGAGTTGCTGTAGCCCTTATTGAATCATCTCATCCCACTTTTCCTCTTATTAGGTTTCTTTGACCTCTGTTTGGACCCTGAGTTACCCTGTTTTCAGATTGGATTGGTGAAATTGCATTTTTACCCCTTAGTTTCTGTTTTCTTTGCGAACTCAGAATCTCTCTGAGTTAAGCCTTTCCTTGAGTTATGTAGGAGCTTTTATCCTTTGTATTAGGTCAAAATGAGCTAGTTATGGCTCATGATGAGGTTCTCATCACAAGCCATCCACAATTCTCAATCCAAACCCCAAAACATTACTGAATAGGGTTAATACCTTAAACATGGTTTAAGGCCTTAACTCTTACTGTCACGCCTCGCTAATCCCCCGACGGTTTAGGAGTAGATTAATGATGTGACGGCACAAGGGTCTTGGTTACCAAGTTAGTTAGGACCATACGAGTCAATATAAGGTACAAGCAGGGAATACTTATTTAATTAAGGGGCTACAATTTCTCACAGATCTGTTATAAATCCGGCAGAGTTCTATTTTATCACATTTTTTTCCAAAATCCTACTTGAAAAAGAACTTATGCATGCATAGCATAAATAAAAAGTGAATACACCCCAAAATTCAACCACATGGATAAACATAAAGAAAATACGATACAAAGTGAGACCCTGCAACCACCAAGCAGTAAATGCATAAAAATAAGAAAATACACATCAAGACAATCTCAACATTTATCACATCAGCCATCATTTAATATTTACATAACCTACGTATCGTCCACAATCCACTATTTATGTATAAAATACTTACAAAAAGATCATAGGTTTTATATACAGGCTTTAAAAGAAAAGCTATTTATGTATAGGATCATGTTAAAAAGCAGGGCATGTTTGCTCTAGTTACACCACATACAAAAATGGGGCCTAACAAATGGAACAAAAGGTCGGATCTATCGAGCGTGCTACCTATCCATAAAAGTATCCAACTCGACAAATCCCATAATGGGGAAGGGAGGTTGCTGTGATTAACTCAGACAAGGCTTCCCACTCCTTAGTGGTGAGGCCCTGCGGCTGGACCAAATCCTGTGGCTCCCCCATTTGGGCCCTCATGCCCCAACGCTCCTTGTAAAAGCAACACTTCACTTGATCCAACAAAACTTGCTCAGCCCTACTCATGTGGAGCGTACCTCTCCTTGGTATTGAGACCTAAAAACAAGTCACAAAAATAGGGATGAGCCAAGTGACTCAGTAGGGACAAAACTGTGTAAAAACTAGAACAGAAAGGGTAGTGTGCGGGTTTCTACACTACAGTCTAAACTGCTAGATACAATTTTTTATCCTTTTCAAGCCACAATTAGCCCTTGTTTTTAATTAGCCTCGTGTTTTATTCTCTCGCTCTTCGCACGAGTCAGATTTTGGAAATCATACCTTTCTAATAGAGGTGATGGGGACAAACCCTCCTTTGGAGTCCCAGCCTGGTAGGCTCTCCTTGGTTAAGGGAGAGACTATCACCACTAGTAATCCTCAAGTGCAGCATACTCTCCCTCGCAGAGCAAGGATGGTGTTGATGTAGTTAGAAGCGTCGGACCTACTGGGAATGACCCAGGCCAAATCCTTGGGATTATAAGGAGAAGCTCGACTCGTATCTGTCAAGGTACGGTCATGATTTTTTGTATTTAGTTGTGGTAAGGTAGGTTGCATGTTTAATGGGCCACACTAGTACCTCTCGTTAGGTGCACGTACTCTGGGTGTGCCCTCTCAGCCACCCCTCTAGCTAAGGCTACAACTCTTACCCATTTCAGGGAAGATTAGCCAGATGTTTAACGACTCGCACCATTGCTCCCTCATGGAACACGATCCTCTGAGTGTGCTCTCTCAGTCCCCCATTGATATTGAGGCCATGACTAAATCCCGCATCTCACATATCTTGACACTTTCAATTGGATTCAAGTACCCCATTGTACCTAAGCTTGACGACAGCCACCTGGTGTGTCATCATGATTGGGAATCCTCCAGATTCCAAGGCTAACCATAAGTAGCCACTAGCTACTTCAGCCCTTCGAGTCTCCAACTCGCAATAGTGAACCCTCGGTTCATGTAGGCAATGTGCCATTCCTTACAGGTTTGCCTAATTGGACCTAATCACCCTCTTTACTCGATTTCTTGTCCAACATTAGGATCTCAAAATTCTATGGACCTATTGGATCTCTTAAGGTTTCCCCTAAAACCCCTCAAATCCAAGAACATTCCTTTTTATTAGACTTCAGCTAAAGTCAATGTGCATGGTGCTCAGATTAGCTTTGTTACTTGTCCAAATTAAACTGGCTTCCATCCTTATTTTAGGGAGCTTACAAGTTCTTTGAATTCTTTTAGTTTGAAGATTATGGCCTTCCTTTTGATGTCCAAGATGGAGATAAAAGAATTCTCTAACTTGTTCTCCCTAAATAGGACTTAATAGGGGTTCATTTGGGTTGACTTAGTAGACCAACACTAGTATTAAGCTTTAGCGTCAGTAGTGGTCACTATCTCTCCCCTCTTTATGTGGCATAATTTGGCCCAATCTCAAACCCTAAGATATTCCCTTTTTAGTTCCCTTTATCCATGGCTTCATTCCATACGTTTCAACATGTGTGAAACATGTGGAACACAACAAATTCGATTGGACCCATTGCCACCACATCCAATAATATATCATTTTAGATGCTTTTACAAGCCTACATAGGCATTATGTTACATACATGCATGCCATACCATCCCAATTCTTATCCCAGCACATGCAGTAGGAGACCCCATCCATCATTTCCACGAAAGTGGACTTAAAAAATCAAATCTTGTGCTCATCTAAATACCCTTTATCCTTCATCCTGTTATCATCGGAGGATGGTTCATAAGGAAAGGGGAAAAAGTCTCTACCTTAGGAAGAGGTGAGAACCCCAATTAGCTTCCTGTTGCACGATCTCCTTCCTCGCAATGGCAACTGCCCCTATTGTCATGCCCTAAAAACCCAAGCCACCAATGAGGGTCGGAGTTAAGGGGAATGGCAATAAAAGAGGTGCTGGTCTATTTAATTCGGTTCGGCACGTAATTCACGTTTTAAAAGTTAATTAGTTGTAGTATAGCACGAAAACACGTCGACAAATAAATTTATAAAACTTCGGTGAGTACCAGGTCATTCACAGGGAGGCAATCTTGATTTTTGCAGAAGTGTTTCAATAAAATTAATTCTAACTAGATATATATATGTATATTTGTATAAAGCAGATATCCAGAGAATCAGAATTTATTGCAATTAGATAAAGTTTTTCACAATAGAAAATGCTAATAGAGACAGATAGATAGATAGAAAGAGAGAGAGAGAGAGAGAGAGAGAGAGAGAGAGAGAGAGAGAGAGAGAAGTGGTAGAGAAACGACGTCGCTTGTAGGATGCTTGTGCGAGGTGCGGTAGCACCTTAGATCCAGAGAGCTGAAATGAAGGTTGGAGCAGAGTTGTAGAGCGACGGAGAGTTGCAGAGAAGGTGGAAGAGTTGCATCTGGAGTTGATGGGAGAGAGATATTTCAATTGGGGGGCCCTAGGCCTTCTTTTATAGCTTTTGTGGAGGGCAAAAGGGGTATTTTAGCTTTTAATCTCGTGTAACTCTGGTTTGATCCCGATCAATAGATCAGATCTGGCCTCAAAACACCTTCAAATTCACCCTCTACACGCGGATTCAACCTGGCGGTGACACGTGGCGCATTCTTGTGCCTTGGATTGTGATCTGACGGCCCCGCTCGTAGCTCGAGCCCGCTTAACACCGCTTCGCCACTTCTCCCTCATGCTCTTGCGCGAATTCAAATCGCTATCTGACGGCTCACGCGCGCGCGCAACATCCCGATTTCGCAAAAAGCATGGGATCACACGTCCGCCCGCGGTGCGCTCTGATCGCGCCACGTGGTCGCGCCTCCACCCTCCAATCGCATAATTGCACCTGCGCCCAATGTGCATTCAATTTCATGCAAGCCACGGCTCAAACACGTGCCACCCGCTTAAACATGAGTGCGTGAGCTAATGTGTTGCGCAAATGTTCTGTTATAATTACTTGATTGTTTTTATTTATACTTATCCAGCTAGACGGGCGACGTGGCGCGCTTGTGGCCGTTGGATGAAGATCCAACGGCCCATAGCATGTGGTGTGGCCTTCCTAGATGGAGTGGTGGTGAGGGAGTGGCTGTGATGGCGCCATGTGGTGCCATCATGGTTGTCTATCTTCTTTTCCTTGTATCTGGTGATGTAGACCTTCGATTGAGTTGATTTTTGCGTCATTGGATTGCGATCATCGATCCGAATTTATCAATGTGGTTAGATTCTTTATCTGAGGCTCGGATCTTTATCCTTTGGCTTTATGATCTTCATTCTTTTTTGGACTACACAAGATGCCTTGGTTGTTTAATCGAGACAATTTTGGAAGCATTGGACTCCCGTCATCTTATTGATCAGATCTGTCCGGTTTGATCTGACATCCACGGTTTCGAATCATCTGCGATTAAAATCATCTCTCTTTTAGGTCATAAAATGATGATATTATCTATCTAACTAATAAACTAGCTATTGTGCAAATTACAATGCCTATGAATGCATTATTCCTAAGTAATGTTAGAATCTAGCTTAATTCAGGTGATTTAGGTTGCATGATCGTTGTGCAACTACATCACCATGCCTAAATCTTGCTAGTCCCTAGCAAATGCATGATTGAATGCAAAGTGATCTTACATGAGTAACTTTTATCAAGAGTTTGACTAGAGGTTTATGCCTTTTGTTTACATCCAAAGCTTTAGTAATCCAGATAACCGTGAATGTGTTTTGTTGTAGCCTATGCAATGGATCCAAGTGAAAGCCAATCCTCATCTAAAGCTCATACTTGATCCTTAGTGAAATACTATCGGGATAGGCAAACTACTTCCCTCGGGGTTATAAAGTAACCTGTATTTTCAGCCCCGACTTTTGGCTTAGGTAGAGGATTTTTGAGTCAAGTAAATTTGTATTTGGTGGCTCATACTCATCTGGTGCTACATGTAGGCTAGTACTTTAGAACCTAGATTTCTAGATTATGAAATAATTCAACTCAGAGAGAGATGAGAAACTGTGCTCTCTTTAGTTCCTTTGTACTCATTCTCTCTCTTTCTTTCTCTTTCTCTTTCTTTTTCTTTTTCTTATCTTATCTTATCTTTTCTTTCTTTTTGAGTTCACAATCTCACCAGATTTATCAGTATATTTGGTGGTCTCTCCTGGCATTAACACTTTGATTTGGTTCTGATAACTCTAAGATTAAGTCATAATTCCTCAGTCCGTATTCAGGCAGCCAGAAATACAGAAAAGTAGGTCAAGGATGTATTTGGTGGATCGTGAGGGTGGTAGGTGTTGTTGCCTCATTGCACTTGAAATAAATTCTAAAAGCACTTATAAACTCTTTCTTTTTCTTTTCTGCTTTTTCTTTCTTTCTAATTTTTTTCTATGTATATATATATTTCTTTTCTTTTCTCTCTCTCTTTCTTTTTTTTTTTCAAATATCTACTAATGCAACGCAGCATATACACTTTTATTTACGAGGCATTATTCGGGATTATGAGTGTTCAAGAGGATATCGGGTAGCTTATTTGGTGGAAGTGCCTATTTTTAGCACCGGGTAGGGAATGGATAGGACAATATATTTTTGACCTTACATTAATACCCTCTTTCAGCCGAGGATTCCATAAAAGATGGTCGTGACCATCCACCCAGTCCTAGTTTTATCAGAACCCGTTCTCTATGTATTTGCCTTATTTGGTGGCTCTCAAGAGATTCACACTAAGAAATTGTACATAGAAACTTAGAGCGAAAACTATGAGTAACTTCGAGTATCGTTATCTCATTATCTAGAGTTTAAGATTCTTCATACTAGCCTTAGAGCACCAGTAGACTTTCTACTCTCACCTCACACTTGTTTGGTAGATCTGTTAGAAGATAGTTTGCCTGACTCTTTAATTACTGTCCAAGGGTTTAGGAGAAGAAGCATTACTTCTTCTCGATGAACTAAAGATGTTTATCGATCTTTACAGAGGATCCATTGCTTACGTGTAAGTGTGAAATTGTATTGGATTCTAAACTTAGGAATCAACTTAAGAATAAATCCCTAATAAAACCTTAATAAAAATTCTTTATGACTAAATGCAATTATTTTTTTACATAAAAATTAGACATGCAATGTCCACCCCCCATGCCTATTCATTACAATATCCTCATTGAAATGTATGCATGAAAATCAAAATATAATAAGCAAGAGGAGGGGATATCACTTGACTATTCTTGTTAATCCAGGTCAGCATGTATGCAGAGCTACCTGTAATGAATACTGGGTTGCCTCCCAGCCAGCGCTAAGTTTAACGTCATTTGTCAGACTTAAACCCAAAAATATGTAGTTCATATAAATGGGTTGAGTCAAGATTAAAATGAAGATGTGATCATGTAATGTAAGGATCAGTGATCCACAAATGCAGATCAATTGATGGTGAATACCAAGCCCAAAAGGTCGGAAAAATAAAGTGAATAGGCTTGAAACTATTTGTAGCCAGATGCTACAAAAGAGAGAAATATTAGTTCGGGTGCCATAATGGAAAGTAGATAATGGCAACCTTAAGATGTCATGCATGAGGAAGGCTGATGAGGTGGATATAGGGTGGTTTGTGGGGAATAAATCAGATGGGTCTTGAAAGTGATGGGAAATAAAAGGAGGGACCCGAGTGGTGTAGTCTGAAATGGTGTAAGAAACCACTTCGCAAGTTAAGGTAGGTATGGATGGATGTTGAGTAGGTGAGTCAAATAAGATCTAGTCGTCCATCTCACTAGTTCCAGACTTATTAGAATCCTCAATCTTTTCACTCGGGTGATCAAAAATCTTATTTGAGTTGCCCAAATCATGATGCAAGTCTTTAAATGTAATGGATGAAAATTCATTATTCCTTAAAATCACAGCCCAAGGGGGAGTAAGATCAAAATCTAGATTAGTCAAGATCTTGAATTCTTTTAGTTTTACGGACTTCTGAATTTGATCCCAATTGTCTTTCTCTTGAATTACATCTTCTAAGGGATTATTTTTTCATTCTTCATCAGTCAAATCAAACTCCTCAGGATTCCATGATTTAGCTAAATTCTTTGCTTCTTCAGATAGATCCTCATAAGTCATCCCTAGTAATTCTGCAATTTCTTGAACATCTTTTTCATAAGGGTCTTATTTGTCTTGTTCAATCTCGAGATGATGAGGATAAGAGTCAGGGTTTTCCTCATGACTCTGGTGGATGGGAAGAGAAGGGTGTGAATTAGCTAAAATAGAAGTGAAAACAGATTTGGCTTCAATATGGGATATCTTAGAATGCTTAGTATCGCCAAATCCAGATATCAAATCGTCTAAGCATATTTGAACATGGTAATCTCAGACAAGATGACATCAGAGCCATTCAACTGTGCTTGGTTGGGAGTGTCACTGTCCCTAATCTTTCTATATTCTTGATCTTGCTCTGATTTTCCCAAATCAACCATGTAGTCCAATTGTGTGTCTTTAAATATGAAAGTCTCATACTCCAGCTCACCATGGATTGGCTCCTTAAAATAGAATGGTTGCAATTCAAGGCGTAAATCAAGATATAATTCCTTAAGTGAGCCTTCCTCCTCAAAGTCAATTTTTGGGATGTCAAAAAGGATATGTTCTGTATAATCAAAGGGCTGGTGGGTGGGGTTAGTCTATGTAGAGGTTGGGATTGGATAAGATGTCATACTTAAGGTTGGATCCTCAACCTTGAATGGCTTATCACCAACTTGTGGCATACTCAGACCAGTTTTATCATCTTGTGCTTTCCAGATTCTATTGAGCTATTTTTTTCAGATTTTTTGTATTTCTTTTATTAGCTTCTCTCATCCCCTGGACTACTTGGAGTAATTGGGTGATCTCAGGATCACCGCCATGGTCAATTATTTGATCAGGCTGAGGATAATAATTTCCAGGATTTCTTTCCGCAGTTGAATCATAATATCTATCATCTGAATACCTAAGGTAAGAATCATATCCTTGGTTTGGTGTTGTAGGGTTATCCTAATGAGAAGGTAAAGTTGTTTGGGTGGAATTGGGATAATTTGTAAAGTGATTTCGAGGATAGGATTGATATTCTAGGTATTGGGATTCTGAGGCATATCCCTGCTCTAGGGAGAGATGAGTTTGGCTGAACCGGTCAAAATAGTTGGTCATGCCAATCAGGTGCTGGTCCTGCATGGAGAGTGTCTTTTGAGGTTGTAGAGATCCTTGATATCCAGCACTTCGTGTGGGATTCGATGTAGGCCTAGCTATACTTGGGGAATATGAGGTGTAGGCAAGGGAATCAAGTCCCAGGTGTTGAGGAGGGTTCTCTCATCTTGAAGAAGTTGAAGGGAAGGGTTGGGATAGGGAGAATAGTGTGAGGCAAAAGAGTATGGGTCCATGGTTTCCTCCTCAATCAGTTCTTCCTCATGGCAATTAGTCATTGGAATGTATTCAGAAAAATTAGGTCTTCTCCTTAGTTTACTAAAGGTGGTACCAAAACAGGGTTTAGAGACCTTTTAGCATGCATGTACCAGAAGAAAGTTAATAGATGAGGGAGAGAAGACAGATGAGAGAATACCCCACCCTTTCAATAGAAGCAATCAAACTGGTCCTTAGAGTGTCAACTCTAAATAGACTTGATCTTGGCTCCTCAAAACACGATTGGGTTAGATCAACCCTTGAATTACTTGGTTGGCCACAAGGGTGGGACCCCTTAGGACACCCCGTACGGCGGGACACCACTAAGGGTTAATGTGGTTACCATACCAACCTTTCTTGTCACTAGTGGGTCCAAGTAGATAAGGTCTTGACCTTAGCCCAATTTAGTTTCAAGTCGCCAAGTCTATTAGTTCTGCCTAGGACACGTCTACTCAGTTTTAGGTGTGGGTTTGATGTGCTTTTGGAATATGATGGGCATTAGGGGAGTGTTTTCCCTTAAAATTGATTTTGAAATGTGTGAAGTGCTCAGGCAAACAGGGTTCACAAGCAATTTCTTATGATGAAGTGAATTTTAAGATTCGAATGCTTGTGTTAATGTGTTTTAGGGTTCACTTGAGTTAATATATTCAATCAAGGTTTTGATGAGGCACAAAAGACTTTTGCAAATCTCAATTTGTTTGATAAATTTCCTTTAAGTATGGAAATGCAAGTGTGCTCCATCCTTAGCGTGAAATCCTAAATGCAGATAGTTCTAGATGTTCTTTTAAGTCAAATTTAGAGAAGTGGTGCAACCCAAGAAATGTAATAAATTGGTATTATTTCACCAATAACTAGGCACTCAAAATATTTTTGAAGAATTTTTAATGCACATTTTCTATTTTTTTCTGATTTAAAGTGTACTGGGGTTTTGAAGTCTGTTTTGACCCTCAGTTTGTGCTTGGATAATCCTTACAACCAAACGTGAAAAAATTATTTTTTTCATATTTTTCATAAATTATTGATTATCTCATAAATTCAGTTCCACAAATTTCAAGTCAATTGGAGTTGTATAAAAATTCTTATGATATTTTGAACTCTAAAAAATTAGGAACAATAACTGTATTGATAACAGATCAATACGCGAATTTTTAAAATTTTTATATAACTTTGATTTGTGCAAAATTTAGATATGTTGATCTTGACTTTGAAATATAAGTCCAATAAAACTATGATAATTTTTGGACATAGGGATCTCCAGGGATTGAAATTTTAAGGTAAAACTTTATTTCAGCCCGAAAATCAAGAGAGTTTTTTTAAATAAGCAAACAAATTCTAACTAATCCTAGGGTTCGAGCAAATCCTAGATCTAACTAATCTAAACTAAGGGTACTTACCTGAGGTTCGAACCCACAATTCTCATTGTCGTGTTTCGTTCTGATTTCCTTGCTTTTCTGCACACACGAATTCAATGAAAATAGCAAGTTAGAAATCTCAAATTAGCACCAAAGAAAGCTTCAAAAATTTCTGTTGCCTCCCCAGCAACGGCGCCAACTTGTCCGATGCATAATTCACGTTTTAAAAGTTAATTAGATGTAGTATAGCGCGAAAACACATCGACAAATAAATTTATAAAACTCTGGTGAGTACCGGGTCGTTCGTAGGGAGGTAATCTCGATTTTTGCAGGAGTGTTTCAATAAAACTAATTCTAACTATATATATATATGTATGTATATTTATATAAAGCAGATATCCAGAGAATCAGAATTTTATTGCAATTAGATAAAGTTTTTCATAATAGAAATTGCTAATAAAGAGAGATAGATAGATAGAAAGAGAGAGGGGGAGAGAGATAGAGAAGTAAGTTGCAGAGAAAACAACGCTACTTGTGGGATGCTTATGCAAAGTGCGGCAGCACCTCAGATCCAGAGTGCCAGGTTGAAGGTTGGAGTAGAGTTGCAGAGGGACAGAGAGTTTAGAGAATGTGGAAGAGTTGTATCTAGAGTTGATGGGAGAGAGATATTTCAACTGGGGGGCCCTGGGCCTTCTTTTATAGCTTTTGTGGAGGCCAAAAAGGGTATTTTAATCCTTAATCTCATGTAAAAGCTCCTGTTTGATCAGATCCGTTGATCGGGAGATCAACGGATCAGATCTGGCCTCAAAACACCTTCAAATTCGCCCTCTACGCATGCATTCAACCTAGTGGCGACACGTGGCACGTTCTCGTGCCTTGGATCGCGATATGATGGCCCTGCTCACACCTTGCGCTCGCCCAACGCTCGCTCGCTGCTTCTCCTTCCTCATGCGCCTGCGTGAATTTAAATCGCACCCAACGATCTCAGGACGGCTCAAGCGGGTGTGCAACTTCCCGATTTCGCAAAACATGTGGGATCCATGTTCGCCCACGGTGCGCTTCGATCACACCACGTGGTTGCGCCTCCGCTCTCCGATCGCACTATTGAGCCCACGCTCAATGCACGTTCAATTTTGCACAAGTCGCGGCTTGAACGCACGCCACTCGCTTACACACGAGCGGGTGAGCCAACGTGCTGCACGAACGTTCTGTTATACTTGATTGTTTTTATTTATACTTATCTAGATGGACGGGCGATGTTGCGCGTTCGTGGCCGTTGGATGAAGATTCAACGGCCCACAGCGTGCGGTGTAGCCTTCCTAGATGGGGCGGTGGTGAGGGAGTGGCTGTGATGGCACCACGTGGCGCCATCATGGCCGTCCATCTTCTTTTCCTTGAATCTGGTGATGTAGACCTCTGATCGTGTTGATTTTTACGCCGTTGGACTGTGATCGTCAATCCGAATTCATCCGTGTGGTTAGATTCTTCATTTGAGGCTCGAATCTTTGTCCTTTGTCTTTACGATCTCCATTCTTTTATAAACTGCACAAGATGCCTTGGTTGTCTGATCGAGACTATTTCAGAAGCGTTGGACTCCCGTCATAGTACTGATCAGATCTGTTCGATTTCATCTGACATCCACGACTTCGAGTTATCCACGATTAAAATCATCTCTCTTTTAGGTCATAAAATGACGAATTATCTATCTGGCTAATAAACTAGCTATTGTGCAAATTACAATGCCTATGAATGCATTATTCCTAAGGTATGCTAAAATCTAGCTTAATTCAGGTGTTTTAGGTTGCATGATTGCTGTGCAATCAACCTATCTATGTCGAGCTACCAACAAGTTTCATTTAACAAGAAAATAGAAGAAAGTCTCAGGAGAATGGCACACAATTCCCATTGCACGATATCCTTCGTTACAATAGCAACTGCCCCTACTGTCATGCCCCAAAAACCTATGCCCCCAACAAGGGTCGGAGTTTAAGGGAATGGCAATAGAAGAGGTGTTGGTATATTTAATTCGAGTTGTACTAAGTCTAGCTACCAACAAGTTCCATTTAATAAGAAAATGAAAGAAAGTATCGGGAGAATGGCACACAATTGAAAGTGTAAAATAGTAACTTAAATATGCACTAAACAAGAATTTAATTAAAACCAGATTATAAAGTTACCTACCAAAAATCTCGACAAAAACTTGCATAGCGACAAACCCTACCCGTCGACGACTCATGATAGCAATCACTTGAAATTAGGTCACAAAGTATGGATGGGCCAATTGGCTTAGTAGGGAACAACAAACTACTATATCACAATAAAAAACATGGGGTAGTGAACAGTCTCACTAACCGGCTAGATTCCTAGCCCACACTCAACACCCCAGGTCCTAACTCTCGATCCAATTTAACCTGACCAAACACCGTGGTCCAAAGCCCATTAATGAAGTTGCCCCAAATCCTCATGATTTGATGATTATAACTCATTCTCTCTTTTGCCTCAATGATTACATTCTGGGAATCATCCCTTTTTACCAGAGGAGATTGAGATGCATTCGTTCCTTTGAATTCCAGCCTGATAGTCTCTCCTTGATCAGGGAAAGGTTAGTAACTCATTTGATCCTCGAGAAAGGCTTGCCCGATCTCAATATCTAGAACGTTGTTGACCTCAGTTAGAAGAGTCAAGCCTCTTGGGAGCTACCCAAGCCTATCCCTAGCAACCATGAAGCGTAAGCTTGGTTCGTGTCCAGTAAGGACCAGTCACAGATAAACCTGATCATCATCGTAGGATTGGCTAGAATTGTCAAGCCACACCAATGCTTCTGCTAGGAGAAGCTCTCTGTAGGAGTGTAGTCTCCGGGTGTGCCCTTTTAATCCACCATTGGACAAGATCTTAACCAATCCATCACAGTACCTCGGCACTTCCGTATCCACGGGTGTCAAGTGAGCTCTAGTCACATGTACCCCAGTGTTCCCTCTCTATGCATGCAACCACCGGCCAAGCCTAGAGCCACGAGTACCTCCACATCGAGTCGGATTTAGGTACATTCAAGTACCAAACATCGATGATAGCCCATGGTCTGTCACCACACCTAGGAACCCTCCAAGTTCCATGGTAGAAATCCTTGATAGCCTCCTGCCATTGCAACACCTCGGGTCCCCCCTACCCAAGAAGTGAACCCATGCTTCAGCAAGTCCAAGGGTGTAGCCTTACGAGCTCATCTATTCGACCTAATCATTTTTGAGTCCTTTTCCACCTGATCCGAACCAGATCAGAAAACCCTAATTACCTACTGGATCACCTGGGGTGTTTAGCAAAGACCTTAGGATCCAATCATTTCCTTTTATTAGACTCTAGCCAGGTCATTGATGTCATCATGTGAGGTTCTAATTGTTACTTAGTAAATTCAAGTCACTTTTAATCCCTTTAGAGAGCTTCAAGCTCAATTAGAAATACCTTAAACCCACATAGTGTTTAACAAAAATTTCACCATTTTCCAACCCATTAGGGCACCCACTATACTCCCAATTAGGTTATAACCTAGACTCAAACATTCCTTAGGACTCTTAGCATCAGAAACCCTAATTTCAGGCCAATAAGAAATCCAAATAGGCTGCCTAACTTTAGAGGCCTATTACCTAATGTTAAGAGGGCCTCCAGCAGCTACCTAATGTTAGGTAAGGCTGTAGCAGTAAGGCAAACTTGCAAAACAGACCATGCAAGCCCCAGATCACATCGTATACTCAACCAAACCTCATGTAACATTTAGCATCAACTACCACACATACAAGAAACACAAAGAAACAATTAAATCCCCTACCAAACATTAGGGCATGCTTAACTAGAAAAATCCCATTACCACATATATAAACCACCAAGACATGAAACCACAACATGCTTCACCCAAATCCCACATACAAACATGGATTTGAATCCTATACATCCCCTCAACATCTACTCATAGGAAGAAAAGAATGGAATGAGAGAGGGGAAACCCTACCTTTGAGAGGAACTTCTCCTCCTCTTCTTTTTTGATGTGCACAACAACAACAGTAGAAGTAGCAGCTTCGGCAGCCATGTCGAGGACAGTAGCGATGGCGATGGCCGGAGAGGAGGGTGGCCAGCAGTGGAGCAAGGTGGAGGTAGAGGTGGTGCTTGATAAATATGCATTTATTCATGATAAAATTCCTACTTATGTCAGTTCCTAAGCTTAACATTGCATTTAACATTGTGAATAATGCATAACATTCATCATATTACATTTAGGATGATTTGTGTAATTTGTATATTAATTTATACATTTTGTGTGGCTAGAGGACAATACGACATCTTTACGGGCTTCATATGAAAAATCCAGCCGTCTGGATGGATTCGAAACGACGATCGTAGTACGACAATGCAAAAATCATCTCTATCCGACATCCGTAGTAGTCCCAACAAAGGAACGAAGATGGATGACCCAGATGACACCACGTGGTGACATCCGAGCTGCCCAACATCGGCCATAGCCCCTGCCTTGCCTCAAGGAGAAATCCTAGTCATTGGATCCCAATCCAATGGCTGAGATTCACCTCAGCGCATTGCTCAACTTCAAAGGAGAAGACCTTGATGAGATCTCGACCATTGGATCTTCATCTAACGGTCGAGATTGAGCACTACAGCTTCCCTTCGGCGTGATAATCCTGCCCCTTTGCCACAACGGTAGCATGCGCACCTCTCAAAGAAGAGGAGGAGTGGGTTAAAGTGGTAATTTGCCACATCCTCTACAACACCAACAAAATTGGACCGCTTGATCACAATCGAGTGGTTAGGATTGACACATGCAAATGCACACGTGGGCGGGAAAGATCCGAGGGGCGTAATGAACGGTGGAGTGAGCACCATGCGGCTTTGCGGATATGCATTTGCATGATATGCACGATCGTATGCATTAGCAAGGAGCGATCCAAAGGCACAGGTCTCATGTAATCTCCACCCTCTAGCTTCGATTGAATAGCAGCGATTTCTCTAGCCTTGCATGTGCGAAGCTCTAGCGCACTGTACGTGATTCCAATCGAGTGATCACCGAGCGATCCAGTGATCTACATGTGCCTAACAAAGCCTCTACAACAATCCAGCGATCTAGTGAATAGATAGCACTATCCATTAGCTATCCATCGATCACCGAATGGTCCACAGCCTCTACAGTGCCATCCAGCTGCTTTGTGCAGAGATGCGAGCACTGAGCGCGCAATGCACACAGCTAGGCACGGGCAGTGCACGTGCGGGAGTGTCCTGCACGTGGCCCTCAATGCTTGGTCAAGAATGACCCCTTCCTACATGGTGACGTGCTGTTTCTTGCTCTTGGCGGTGTTATAATGATTAATTCGTTGTAGTATATTACAAAAAATGGTCACCAGTTTATTACAATTTATTACTCGGAATTAAAAGTTTCCTGAGGTCGAACTCAGGGAGCACACGTCATTCTAGAAACATAAAGGTTCACAACTCTGTTACGAAAAAGAGAGAGAGAGAGAGAGAGTGAGCAAAAGTTCTCTTTTTCTTCTTTCTCTTGGCTTCTTTCTTCTCTTTTCTTCTTTTCCTTCAGCCAATTCTTTTCTTTCTCTTTTCCTTGCATCTTCTTCTTCTCTCTTTTCTTACTGTGCCTTCTCTTCTTCAGTTTGCCTTCTTCTTTCTTCTTCTCCTCTGCTGCGGTTCTTCTTCTCTCTTCCTTTTCTCTGCTGCTACTTCTCTTCTTTCTTCTATCTTCTGCGTCTTCTTCTTTCTTCAGCAGCTCCTTCTTTTCTTTTTCTTCTCTTCTTCTCTTCGTTTTCCCTGATCTGGACGTTTGATTCTTCGAGTCGGACGCCTTATCGGCGCTGTTGCTACAGTGCCTCCTTCTACTCTTCTTCTGTTGTCTTCTTTTCTTCTTCAGCTTCTTCCTCTTCTTCTCTTTGCTGCTGCTTCTCCTTCACCTTCTTCTTTCTTCTCTCTTCTTCTTCCTCACCTGTTCCCTACAAACACACGATGCAAAACCTACCCCTACCCTTTCCTGCGTCTCTCTCTCTCTCTGAATCTCTCTTTGGTACGCTCTCCCAGAGCTGGGTAATCGAGTCAAATCGCGTGCTCGGGTCCAGGCACACCGGCATGGGTGTGGTGTGCGAGGAGTGCTCAGGAGTGGGGGTAATCGGGTCACGAGTCAGGTTCGCGTGGGCAGTGCTGCGGACGAGACCCGGTGGATAGGTGAGGAGGGACCTCACCCCAGTGTTTCGAGGTGAAAAGCCTATGCGACTTTTTCCTCTTATGTGTGGGCGCACGCCCACACACTTTCGAGGTGGGACTAAAGTCCCACCTCCGATCTCGGGCGTCTGCAGGAGGAAGGTTCGTTCAATTGGGGCAGTGGCAGAGGCCTGCGACCCCAATTGAGGTCCTGAGTGCGTGCGCGAAAGCCTTCCGCGCGACCTGGGACCTGCTGCCTGGGACGAAGAGACCTGGGTGAAGCTCCCGAGCAAGCTTCACTTGCATGATAATGGCGGCGAGGGTATGAGACCTGAAACCACCAATATGGCCTTGCGGCCCTGTCAGAATACTTGGTGAGCTTCTCCAGAGCATGACGAAGACAGTGCAGGGTTGGCGAGACGCGAGAGTGCCTGTGGCCGTGCGCCTAGGGCACACTGCATGCGTGAGAGTGGGTGTGCTCGGGGGGTGTTATGGAGGTGTGGCGTGGTGAATGGAGTGCAGATCTAGGTTGAGTGAGGTGTCGCGGTGCTTAAGGGGTCGCTGGCGAGGCGGATGGAGGCGTGGAGCAGCGGAAATGCCTCGCTGGAGGGCGGCTGGAGATGGAGAAGGTGGTGATGGACAGTGGTGGTCGGTGAGTGGAACAGCAAATTGATAAGGGGGAAATAAAGGAGAGAGTAAAGGGAAGAGTTTTACCTACTTAACTGACGAAAGGGGAGGAGGAAGGCACTCGACGCGTGCCTGCTGACGCCGGAGACGAAGATGCCCAGAGGGGGGTAATGGCAACGAGGAGGAGGTCAGGAAGGTGCCAGCTGGTGCGGCTTGGCACAGGAGGACGAGGTGGAGTAAACTTTGCTGTAGGTATGGCAGCAGAGCGAAGGAGGGGAGGTGGAAGGGTCACCGGAGCCTGCGGGCACTTGACCTAAGGAGGAGGAGACGAGGATTGGGGGAATTCCTCGGCCAAATCAGGCTTGACCAAATTAGCAGCCCCAGCCGCTTCTTATAAAGGTGCTGGCGAGGAGAGGATCTCGAGGGGGCAATGTGGGGAGCTCGCCGGAGAATGGTCGAAGAGCAGACCCATTCCTCTTGTGCATTCGCATGAGAGGCATGGGCAGCTGCAGGGCAAGGGGGAGGGTCGCTACGAAAGAGGACGACGCAGGGAACCCCCCTTTCGTTTTTGAGAGTGGCCCCCATACCTTGTGCAGCGCCATCCTCTGCGCAAGGCCGCCGGAGGTATGGGCGGCTGTGTGGGGTGGCAGAGGGATCGTTGTGCAAAGAATGAAAGAGAAGCTGGGGGGCAAAATACAAGTGTTCAAAAAGATAAGGGTCGAAAAGTAATTCAAGAGGACCAATTTGTAAAGTAGGTTAAGATGGCCTTCCCTTAGGTCCAAATTTTAGTATAAACCTAATTTGGACCTAAGGAATCCAATGGTGAAGTTTGATTTTTGGTTTGACCACGTTTGACCTATCAATTTGCATAAAAACCCAAATTAGGTCAAAAATTGGGTATGGTTCTCAATTTAGGTCAAGATAGGTTCCAAAGGCCAAATTGAAGGTTCTAAACCCTAGGGAATATTTTTTCATGAATTTTAGGGGTTTAGTTGATTTTTATCCTTCCTGGAACCTTATGAATTAAAGCAGGTTTGTTTTAGGGTTACAGAATGTCATTTAATTCCTAGAAGTTGCTATAACCCTTTTCGGATCGGGTCATCCCACTTTCTTTCTTATTAAGCCCATGTGACCTATGTTTAGACCCTTAGACACCCCGTCTGTGTGCTGCATTGGTAAAATTACAGTTTTACCCCTTGTAAATTATTTTATTCTTAAATTTAGAATTCTCTGATTTAGGCTTTTCCTTAGGTTTTGTAAGAGCTTTTGTCCATTCATTTGGATCAAAATGTGCTAGTTAGGGTTCATGATGAGGCTCTCATCACTACACCTATATAAACCCCCCTACACCCCCATTTTTCACCATCACTTCCTATGCTATTCCTACCTACTCAAGAGCTCTAAAAGCCTACCAAAGCTCCCAAGAGCCCACTCTCAAGCCTTAGGCAATCTATTAGTGTAGAAATCCTTCACATCCACCAAATATTCAACCTACCTCTCACATCCATTCAGGAAGTTGATCATCTCCGCTGCCTCATCTCCATTCCTATGAGCTTGGCAAAGCTTTCCTCTACTTGTATTCCTCTTGCATCTTTTCCTTTCTCTCCCTTACCACCTCCAAGGTGTAGTTTCCCACTAGGAGGGGGTGAGATCAGCGTAACGTAAAAAATGCGGAATTGAAATAAACAATCTCACAAAAAATCAATCGCACAAGTACACAAGTATTTTTAGGTGGAAACCCAAACCGGGTGAAAACCACCACCTAACCCTCTCGAGTTAGGATTTTCCGATCAACCAAGTTGATCAAAATCCACTAAACCGAATCACTTTAAACGAGGGTGATTCAACCTCAATACAACCACGCTACTTAAACGAGGGTAGCGTACCTCAACCCCTTCTCTCCACGAGAAGGATTTTGTCTCGTGAAGAAGACGGGAATTCACAAAGCGAATACCCAACCAAATAACAAAGATAAAATAAACAAGTAATCCTATAGAGCCAACAAAGTAATTTTAAACCTAGCTTCTATAGGAATTAGGAAACTCCCCTTTGCAAGGAGTGCGTCGAGTTGATGACGCGGTGCATGTGCCACGTGACGGCGTAACTTCGCTCTCGTGAACTACGGTGGGAGAGCGGGTGCGCGAAGCTTGATGCTCTTAAGAGAATGGAGCTTGAGATTGGAGAGCAAGAGCTAGCTAGGACACAAGAGAGTGGAAAGTGTAATACAAATTATTTCTTGTGTATTGAAACGTCGGTTTTGTATTTGTTATAACGTTGTAGTAAGGCCGGTTATTGCCAACATTTCAAATATAAATTTTTTACTCGGAAAATGAAAGAGTTCCCGAGGTCGAACTCAGGGAGCAAGTCGTATTCTAGAGATATACATGTTTCTTTTACAAAATAAAGAGAGGGAAAGAATTTGTTGTGATGTTCTTCTTTCTTTCTCTTTCTTCAGATCTCCTTCTTCTTCTTCCTTGGTTTCTGCTACGGTGATAATCTTCTTCTGCAATGGTGATGCTCTTCTTCTTCTTCCTGCTGTTCCTGCGTTGGTGATGTTTTTCTTTCTTCAGAGCTCCTTGTTCTTCTTCTTCTTTGGTTTTCTGCCTTGACCTCTCTCCTTCTTCTTCTGCAATCGTGGTGATGCTCTTCTTCTTCTTCTTCTGCAATCGTGGTGACCTCTTTTTTTTTATGGCTGCAGAGCTTCTGCCTTCAGCTACTAAGTCTTCCTTCCTTCTTCAGCCTGCCTTCTGTGTTGCTCTGGTTGCTGACTTTCCGTCGTCTGACCCGGTGCTTCGACGACTTAACTGAGCAGTTGCTACAGTGCAGCTCCTTCTTCTTCGCCTGCACTTCTTCCGCGGGTCTTCTTCTTCTTCTTTGGCCTGCACACTTCAGAGTTTTTCGTCAAGAGGCAAAACCTACTCTACCCTCCCCCCCCCGCGTCTCTCTCTCTCTGAAACCACTCTTGGGAAAGCTCTCCCAGAGCTACCGGGTAATCGGGTTCGGGTCAGGCCCGGGTCCAGGCCCACCGGCGTGCGTGGTGGGCGAGGAGTGCAGGTCGGTTTAATCGGGTCGGGCCAGGTCCGCGGAGCGTGGTCACGGACGAGGCCGGGTCGAGTGAGAGGGACCTCACCCCGTGGTCAGGAGGCAGACAGCATAAGGCACTTTTTGCCTTTATGCGTCCGCGCGCCTCCGAGAAGTTCCGAGGTGGGACTAAATGTCCCACCCCAATTGAGCGCCCGTCGCGGAGGGAGCAGTGGGCGATCGTGGCTTCACGCGCTGCTTTCGCCCCATCTGCGAGCCTGGGACGTTTCGCGGAGACTCCCTGCGCAACCTGGGAGTCGAACCTGGGCGAAGGCGTGCCTGCACCTGCAGGTGAAGGAGCTCTGCCTGCTCAGTAATGGCGACGGCGGGCGAGTCACCTGGTCACAGAAGAACGGCCTCTCGGCCAAATCAGACAGGCGGGGAACCTTCGCCGTGGCACGGCGAAGGTGGTCAGGGGGTCTGCAGGGGGCGTGATGGAGCCAACAGGTCGTCCTAGGTCAAACTGTGAGCGAAGAAGTGGGTGTGTTCGGTGGATCTGCAGAGGGTGTTTGGTGGGAAGTGGAGGGGCGGAAGAGGATCAGGGTGAGGAGGCGGATGTTCTGCGGTGGTCGGCGAGCCGTGTGGGTCGCTGAGGTGATGGGCGCGGCTCGCCGGAGGGTGGTCGGAGGCGGAGAGGGTGAGGGTGAACAGGAGCGGTCGAGGGTTTAATTGACTAAATTGAAAGCGGGGAAAGAAAGAGGAGAAGAAGGGGAGTAGGTCTAACTTACTTGCAGGGACGAAGGGGGAGGAACAGGGCGACAGTCGTATCGACTGTCGCCGGAGAAGACGATGCTCAGGGAGAGGGGCGGCGGCGAGCAGAGAGCCGGAGAGGCGCCAGCTGGGTGCGGCGTGGCGCGGGAAGAGCAGGGGAGGAAGTCTCTGCTGCTGGTATTGCGGCAGAGCGAAGAGGTGGAGGGGGAGGAAGCCGCCGGAGCTGGTGAGCGTCTGCCGGAGGAAGAAGAGAAGAAAGCTGGGGGTTTTCTCCGTCAGATCCAGGCTGCCCTGGTCGGTGGAGCAGCGGGGGGTATTTATAGGGATGAAACAGGGAGGAAGGCGGAGGGAGACGACGTGTCTCCCTCGCCGGAGAATGGTCGGAACACGAACCCATACCGTCCGTGCGTTCGCACGGCCGGTATGGGGGGCTACAATGGCCAGGGGGGTGCTCCTGCGACGGCTGACGACGCAGGGCACCCCCGGTTTACTTGCCAGGTCCCCTACCTCACCCTGCGCGGCGCCATGCTCCGCGCAAGGTCGCCGGAGCATGGTGCTGGCAGGGTTTTGCAGGAGGGACCTGATTGCAAAGAACGAAGGAGAGTTAGGGGCTAAAATGCGAGGGTTCAAAAGTTGAGGGCCAAAGAGTAAATATATGAGGACCAAAGTGTAAAGTCGGTCAAGGAGGTTTCTTCTTAGGCTCAAGTTTTTATACATGACTAATTAGGACCTAAGGAATCTGATGGTGAATTTCATTTTCATATTAAACCTTGTTTGACCGGTCAATTTGCGTAAAGACCCAAATTAAGTTATTAATTGGGCATGGTTCTCAATGTAGGTCAAAATGGGTTCTAAAGGCCAAATTGAAGGTTCTAAACCCTAGAGATTATTTTTCTATGAATTTTAGAGGGTTTATTCTATTTTTACTTTGCCTCGAACCTTGTGAATTGAAGTGGGTTGTTTTAGGGTTACAGATTATCATTTGGTTCCTTGGAAGTGCTGTAGCCCTTGCTAGATCATCTCATCCCACTTTTATTCTCATTAAGCTGTTTTGACCTGTGTTTGGGCCCAGAATTACCCTGTATGCAGATTATACTGGTAAAATTGCACTTTTACCCCTTATGACTGGTTTTCTTCTCAAACTCAGAATTCTCTGAGTTAAGCCTTTCCTTGAGATATGTAGGAGCTTTTATCCTTTGTATTGGGTCAAAATGAGCTAGTTATGGCTCATGATGAGGTTCTCATCATACCCCCATGCCTAGCTTTTGCTAGTCCCTTAGCAACAACTTAAGGTTTCAACCCTTGTTCTAGACCATGAAGTTTTCAATAGTTTTAGATAAGTGCCTTCATAGATTAGGTTAGAATGCTGATCATAGGCCTAAAAGGTACTCTAGTACCAATCAAGATCCAAATCTGTCTAGCCTTAGCCTCAGTCTTTTAGCAAAGGTTTTTAAGGCCCGCAAGAGCTAACCTAAGGTTTATTGGACTTCGTGGTTAAAGCACCCGTGCTTGAAATGATTTTAGCCCTGGCTCAGTTCGCAGTGCGTTTTGTAAGAGAGAGATAGAAAGTTTTTCTGTTTGGAGAGTTTTCTCTCTCTTTTTCTTTTTAGTTCTATCCTAGGATTGGCTTTTCAACACGGTCTGTATCAGATTCCTTGCTCCCATCATCAATCCTCAAGGGTTCCTGGCGATCGATGCTTCGAGATAGCACCGCCCATGGCAACCCCCGGAACCCTGGCTATTGAGATTTCGAGATAATCCCATCCATGGTATTCCGTGGCTGAATCCAGACCCTGGCATTTGACACTTCGAGATAATGCCATCCATGGAATCTGAACCAGCAGAGTGCTTACATGCCCCCCGTAGGATATGTAAATATCCTAAGAGACAAGCACCGAGGAGATGATATTTTGTTACGCATCTTCGAGGGGATTTCCCGCCTCTCCGCGCTGGGAACTCGTCCAAATCAACTTGTGTTGATCGGCCATTCCTATTCTAGGTGTTCTTTTCAGATTTTTGCGACGCTTCTGCGTGATTCTGATTTTTACGCTTACTGAACCAGGCTGTGTGTGAGATTAGGGTGCTTAGGTTACTGAGTCCCGTAAACCAAAAATTAGTTAACGAGGCCGAATACTTCCTAAGCCTTAGACCTAATACTTCAGCTTTTCATTTTCCTCAACCTCTTGAGGAGTGTCCAGATCTTAATGGGTACTAAGAGTCTATTCAAGAATGCCTAAGGTTTGCATTCTTACTAATCTTATTGTGCACTTTTCAGTTATTTTCTTGAATGAGGTCTAGAACTTAGGTTAATTCCTTAGTTCCTTACTAATGACTATCACTTTTTCTCATAATTTTGTGCTCCTTTTTCATTTTGTTTCTTTTCTCCTTCACAAAATTTTCCTTCTCCTCTTCTCCTCTTATTCTTTTTCGAAGAATTTTTTTTTTAGTTTTTATGGTATTTTTTTGGCATATGTGAATTTTTTGTTTGAAACCTTTTCTTACACGTTTTTGCACTTTCCTACCCCCCCATGCCTAAGATTTGCAATGTCCTCATTGTAACCTAGGGGGTCTTAGTTCATTCCTTAAGACAGAAATTTGGATGAGTGAATGGGTCGGGTTGAATTTTTGCGGACGATTTCAAATCTCAGATGCGAACATCTGAGTTGGGGTCGGCTGTCTACAAGGGTGAACTTCGAGTGCTGAAAGGTGTCAGAACAAGTTTCAGGTTTTCACAGAGAATGACGGGCTGCCTCCTGTTAAGCGCTGAGTTTTACGCCATCGGCTGGGCGCAATAAGCTCAAGGGGAAAGGAGGATATAAGATGCCTCAGCCAAATCAGTAGAAGTTACATCAATGAACGGCTTGAGTCTCTGACCGTTCACGATGAAAGGTTCAGAATCGTGGCTGAGTGGACTGATTTCGATTGCTCCATTTCCAAAAACCTGTCGGACCAAATATGGTCCGACCCACTTAGATCTCAGTTTTCCTGGGAAGAGTTTGAGTCGGGCATCAAAGAGTAGGACCTTTTGACCAGGATGAAAGATCTTTCTCGAGATGTGTTTGTCGTGGAAGGCTTTAACCCGCTCCTTGTAGATTTGCGAGTTCTCGTACGCGTCTATGCGCAATTCATCGATCTCGCTGATTTGGAGTTTTCTGTGGGTCCCAGCCTTAGAAAGATCCAGATTACAGTTCCGTACTGCCCAATAGGCTTTATGCTCCAGTTCGACGGGGAGGTGGCATGCCTTTCCGTACACCAGTCTAAAGGGAGACATGCCTAATTGGGTCTTGTGGGCGG
The DNA here is from genome assembly GCA_037157565.1 of Thalassia testudinum. Classification (NCBI taxonomy): domain Eukaryota; kingdom Viridiplantae; phylum Streptophyta; class Magnoliopsida; order Alismatales; family Hydrocharitaceae; genus Thalassia; species Thalassia testudinum. The sequence continues at coordinate 84,792,353 of JAZHRO010000077.1, forward strand.
TCCTATAGGCCCACAATGCTTCCGGAAGTCGGGACGACCAGTCCTTCCTGTCAGGTCGAACAGTGACTTGCAAGATTTTCTTGATCTCCCGATTAGACAGCTCAGCTAGACCATTAGTTTGGGGGTGGTAAGGAGTAGAGATTCGGTGAGATACCCCATATTTGGTCATCAGTGACCTAAACTGAGCATTTGTGAAATGGGTTCCCCCATCAGAGATTATTGCACGAGGAATCCCGAACCTTGAGAAAATGTGTTGATGAATGAATTTGAGAACGATTTTGTGATCACAGGTTCGGGTCGGTATGGCTTCGATCCATTTGGACACGTAGTCCACAGCCAACAGAATGTATTCGAAACCATCCGAAACAGGAAAGGGGCCCATAAAATCAATCCCCCAAACATCAAAGATTTCGCATACTAGAATCGGTTGCATAGGCATCATGTCGCGATGGCTCATGTTGCCCAAAGTCTGGCAACGACTGCATGCCTTGCAATGACTGTATGCGTCTTTGAACAGTGTGGGCCAGTAAAAGCCGCACTGGAGGACTTTTGATGCGGTTTTATGCCCGGCAAAATGGCCACCGCATGCCTGGTCATGGCAGAAAGAGAGGATATTGTTGACTTCCCCTTCCGGGACACATCTCCGGATGATCTGATCGGCACCTATGCGGAAGAGGTACGGGTCTTCCCAAATGTAATACTTGGCATCGGAGCGTAATTTATCTTTCTTGGCCTTCGGCCAATCGGACGGGGTCTGATGAGATGCCAAGTAATTTACAATATTAGCAAACCATGGAAGGCTAGTACCAATAGTCAGCAGGTGCTCATCGGGAAAATGCTCAGTGATGGGTCCGGAAGGGTCTATCATTTCAGAAGGAAGACGGGACAAGTGATCAGCTACCACGTTTTGTTTTCCCGCTTTATCGCGAATCTCGAGGTCAAATTCTTGCAACAGCAAGATCCATCGGATCAATCGAGGTTTCGCGTCCTTCTTTGCAAGGAGATGCCTCACAGCCGTGTGATCCGAGTATATGATGACATGGGAACCCAGAAGGTACGATCTGAACTTCTCTAGGGCAAATACTACAGCTAGCAGCTCTTTCTCAGTAACTGTATAGTTACGCTGAGCCTCATCAAGTGTTTTGCTGGCGTAGTAAATGACCACAGGTTTCTTGTCATTTTTCTGTCCCAAAACCGCTCCTACAGCGAAGTCGGATGCATCACACATGATCTCAAAGGGTTGAGACCAATCAGGGGACTGTAGGATCGGGGCTTGGGTGACTCGGTCACGCAGGATTTCAAATGCTTGAGTGCATTCCTTGGAGATTTCGAAGGGAACATCCTTGGAGAGAAGAGTGGTCAGTGGGCGTGCGATTTTTGAAAAATCAGGGATAAATCGTCGATAAAAACCGACATGCCCTAAAAAGGATCGGATGTCCCTGATCGAGCTAGGCATAGGAAGGTGAGAAATCAGATTAACCTTAGCTCGATCCACTTGGATACCTTTCTCCGAAATTGAGTGTCCCAGGACAATTCCCTCAGGCACCATGAAATGGCTCTTCTCCCAAGAAAGAACCAAATTCACGTCGATGCACCGCCTGAGTATTTGGACCAAGTGTTGGAGGCAATCGTCGAATGATGCTCCGAAAACTGAAAAGTCATCCATGAAGACTTCCAGATAATCACCTACCATATCTGAGAATATGGCAAGCATGCATCGCTGAAAAGTAGCGGGTGCATTGCAAAGACCGAAAGGCATCCTTCGGAAAGCGTATGTTTCGAAGGGGCGGGTGAACATGGTCTTTTCTTGGTCCTCAGGATGGATCGCCACCTGGTTATAACCGGAGTACCCGTCAAGAAAGCAGAAGAACCTATTTCCCGCTAGTTTTTCGAGAATTTGATCAATGAAGGGTAGTGGGAAATGATCCTTCTTCGTGGAGGAATTGAGTCGACGGTAATCTATACAGACTCTCCACGAGTTGGCTAATCGGGTAGGAATGATTTCTCCGGTCTCAGTCGTTATAGTGGTGAGTCCTGCCTTCTTAGGCACGACCTGAATTGGGCTCACCCAACGACTATCGGAGATCGGGTAGATGATCCTGGCATCTAACCACTTGATGATCTCCTTTTTCACGACCTCCTGCAGATTGGGGTTTAAGCGTCTCTGCATTTCACGAGAAGGTCGTGTGCCCTCTTCTGAATAGATATGATGAGTACAATAAGAGGGACTTATTCCAGTCAAATCATCGAGGGTCCATCCGATGGCTCTGCGATGTTGCTGGAGGACAACAATCAGACGGGATTCCTGTTCAGGACTGAGGTTGGAATTGATGATCACAGGAAGGGTCTGATTAGAACCCAAAAAGATGTATTTCAAATGAGCAGGAAGGGGTTTCAGTTCGAGGATGGGGTTTTCAGCAGCAGCGGGTGGTTCAGTATAGATGTGAGGTTCAAGGGTGGGAGTTACTGGGTTGTTCACATCTGGATTGGACTCCTCTGTTTGCGGGTCAAGATCCTTCTGTGGTTGATGAGGCATACTCAAGTCATTCTGGAGGTGTGATTCATCAACCAAAGTCTTGATGTCACAAATTTGCTCGATGACGCCGCAATTAATTCCTTGTTGGGCCTTAAATATATCAATTTTCAGTGTTTGATCTCCAAACTTAAGCTCTATTTGGCCCTCCTCACAGCTGATGTTGGCTCTAGCAGTAGCCAAGAAAGGTCTCCCTAGAATGATTGGTGTATCCCTAGGGTTCTCAGGTGCATCCATGTCTAAGACTATAAAGTCCACTGGAAAATAGAAATCCCGCACTCTCACGATAACATCCTCGAGAATCCCTTTTGGTGACTTTATAGATCGATCTGCTAATTGTAATGTCACCTCGGTTGGTTTCAGCTCAGATTCTTCCAGATGGTCAAGTAAGGATGTGGTTATCAGATTTATAGATGCACCTAAGTCTAACAATGCTCTATTAAATTGGGTACCACCTATCTTACAGGAGATCAGGGGAGTTCCAGGATCTTTTGCCTTGGGTGGGAGTCTACTAAGGATTACAGAGCTGGCTTGCTCTGACAGAACAATTGGGCTCCCTCCCTTGGTTCGCGGCTTACGCTGGGGTGTACATATATTCTTTAGAAATCGTGCGTAAGCTGGTACGTGGCGGATTGCATCCATTAAGGGGATGTTTATGTGGACCTGCTCAAAGAGCTTGACCAGGTCCTCCTCAGGGGCCACGGGTTTGGTGGTCTTCTTTCCCTTGGTCAGGGCCTCGGGAAACGGGATCTTGGTTGGTTCCTCTAGGATAGGTCCAGGTTGTGGGTCTGGAACAGCGGTACCTTGGATAGCTATCCTAGAATCATGGTTATCAGGCTGGGAGTGGTTTGGATAATGCGGGTCCTGAGTTGTCTTACCACTACGTGTTGTTACAGAATTTAATCCGGCCTGATTTTGGTTCGGGTTTGGTAGGAGGGGTGGCTGCTGCTGAAATCCCGCACGCGAAGTTGAGGCTTCCATCTCGTCTGGAGATGGGGCAGTAGGGGCCTGATAAATCCATTGAGCGTGGCCTAAATTTGGATTCATAATGCGCTTCTGGGTTGGCACGTTATTTGGGTTAGGAAGAGGTTGGGAAGGGAGTGTGCCTGGCTGGCGAGAATTTGCCAACTGGGCCAGTTGAGTTTTAACTTCAGTAAGCTCGTCCTTGTGCTGTTTTTGAATGGCCGCATTCGATTTTTGAATGTCAGCCAGAGTCTGAAGGATTAAGGACATTTGATCTTGATTTGGCCCTGATGGATAAGTAGGGTTGGGCCGAGGCTGAGGCGGCTGGTAGTGATGAGAGGGCTGTGGGCGGGACTGAAAAGGTGGTCTTTGGATTTGGGAATTTCCCGCCCACTGAAAATTGGGATGTTTTCGCCATCCAGGGTTGTAAGTGTTGGAGAATGGGTCATTCTGGATGGCGTTGAGGTCCTCGCAGGTCTGAGGAACCTCCTGAGAATCAGGGAAAGGAGGAATGGAGTTCCCCCGGCTGGTGAAGAAAGGATCGGATGATCTTCCAGTCCAAGAATCAGATGGGGATGGATATGGATCCATCCCAAGGGAGGATCGGTGGAGGATGTTTTGCACAGTCTCCTGTGTGGAAGGAGGTTGTGCAAAGGAGTTACGCGCAGAGGTGGCTCGCTGCAAGTGCTGAGTCAGCTCATCCACCTTCTTTTCAATGATTGAGACCTTGTCCAATCGACTGGCCATTAACTCCAGGTCGACTGATGCGGACAGGTCCTGTGTCTCATGTGCTCCCTTAAGATTCGTCGCTGCGCGGGTATTCGTCCTGTCGAATAATCCCATGGAGTCATTGTTGATGGAGTTCTCGCACATGTTTTCGAGAATCTCCCATACGGTGTCTTCATGTTGACCCATGATGTTTCCTCCGCAGGTTGCATTGACGAAAAGGCGGATGTCCTCACGGAGTCCCTGGTAAAAAGATTGGACTTGTTCCCATTTAGGAACTCCGTGATGGGGGCACTTCCTCATGAGATCCTGAAAACGATCCCATGCCTCATGGAGAGGTTCTCCTGATTGTTGAGTGAAGTGTGTAATCTGATGGCGCAAGGCGTTGGTCCGACCAACGGGAAAGAACTTTTTCAAGAACTCGGATTGAAGTTCTTCCCAAGTGTTGATCGGCCGGGTCTGAGTTTGATACCAATGGGCGGCCTTGTCCATAAGAGAAAAGGAGAACATCTTCATAAGAAGAATATCCCGATTTTGCGCATCTGATCCAAAAGTGTGGGCCAGATGCTTTAGCTGTTTGATGTGCTGGAAGGGATCTTCAGAATTAAGCCCATGGAATTTAGGTATAGCGTGAATCATGTTGGGCTTTAGTTCGGAATCAGGTCCTCCAATCGGGATTCTAACTCGAGGCTCAATGGCCACCGCAGCAGGATTGTAGTGGTCCCGCATCATAGGACGCTGTGGTGGGTGTACGAAGTTTTGGAAGAGGTCATTGAGTCGCTGGAGCTGGTGTTCCAGATTATTTTCTTCCTCAACTGGCTGAGCCATGATGGGGGAAGAAGAAGAACTTGGTTCTGAATCAGAAGAGAGAATAATGTGAGGGTGTTGCTGCACAAATACGGGCGTCGAGGCTTGGCCTTGACGAGAGCGAATTTCTAATGGAGGTCTTAAGGGTGGTCTTAGAGACCTCCTTCCGTACATGCACAGTTGGGAGAGGTAAGTTTAGAAGGTGCTGGACCCAATCAAGACACCCAAAAATGTGTTGGGTGACTATAGAGGTGCGGGGCAGATGGACCCCTTGATCAGAAAGATCGTCCACCTGAGAATTACCTGGGCAGCCAGAGAGGGAGAGTCCCGCGAAGACCCCTACACGGTAGAGCGTCCCCACGGGTTACAGGGTTTCCCCCACCCGACCTCTCTTGTCACTGCGGTTCCAGGTAGACCAGAATGGGGATCTTGACCTCTTAAGTCTACCAATTTTAAGATCAGGGTGCTTAAGGTTTCACTTGAACTTTAGTCTTTTTAAGTGCAAAGAGTGACCTAATTTAAGGTTGGTTAACCCAAAGGGGTCAACTTTACCTCTTGTTTTCTTTGAGAGCTTTTTGGGTCCTTTCTTTTAGGGTTCAAGTGTTTAGAGAGAGCCAATTGTTTAGGATTTTTCTTGTTAATTATTTTCAATCAATGGCTTGGGCACACCTCTTTTGGATTTCCTCAATTCTTGATTAAGGGGTGTGTCTCTACTGAAATCCTAATGTTTGACCTTATGTTGGCTCTACTTGGTCCATTTAACTCTTTGTTGGGCAATTAGGGCTCAAGCAAGAATGTGTTAGCCCTTAAATACCCTTAATAGTGTGCAGGAGTGATGAGTTGAAAACATGCAACTTTTACGGTTACTAAGTATGGAAGACAGGTTAGCCCTATATTGCTTGTTCTTTTCTTTTCTTCCTCTTTAGAGTGTAGGGGTTAATAATGAGAGAAAAGATTTACCTGTCTTCGGAGTGGTTGTGTGGTTGCTTGTCTTCCTGTAGCTGCACAAAAGAGAGGAGATTATCAGAACTTAAAAGAAACAGGAATGTTTACCTCTAGAATAGCCGTTGCTCCCCGGCAACGGCGCCAAAATGAAACGTCGGTTTTGTATTTGTTATAACGTTGTAGTAAGGCCGGTTATTGCCAACATTTCAAATATAATTTTTTTACTCGGAAAATGAAAGAGTTCCCGAGGTCGAACTCAGGGAGCAAGTCGTATTCTAGAGATATACATGTTTCTTTTACAAAATAAAGAGAGAGGGAAAGAATTTGTTGTGATGTTCTTCTTTCTTTCTCTTTCTTCAGATCTCCTTCTTCTTCTTCCTTGGTTTCTGCTACGGTGATAATCTTCTTCTACAATGGTGATGCTCTTCTTCTTCTTCCTGCTGTTCCTGCGTTGGTGATGTTTTTCTTTCTTCAGAGCTCCTTGTTCTTCTTCTTCTTTGGTTTTCTGCCTTGACCTCTCTCCTTCTTCTTCTGCAATCGTGGTGATGCTATTCTTCTTCTTCTTCTGCAATCGTGGTGACCTCTTTTTTTTTATGGCTGCAGAGCTTCTGCCTTCAGCTACTAAGTCTTCCTTCCTTCTTCAGCCTGCCTTCTGTGTTGCTCTGGCTGCTGACTTTCCGTCGTCTGACCCGGTGCTTCGACGACTTAACTGAGCAGTTGCTACAGTGCAGCTCCTTCTTCTTCGCCTGCACTTCTTCCGCGGGTCTTCTTCTTCTTCTTTGGCCTGCACACTTCAGAGTTTTTCGTCAAGAGGCAAAACCTACTCTACCCTCCCCCCCCCGCGTCTCTCTCTCTCTGAAACCACTCTTGGGAAAGCTCTCCCAGAGCTACCGGGTAATCGGGTTCGGGTCAGGCCCGGGTCCAGGCCCACCGGCGTGCGTGGTGGGCGAGGAGTGCAGGTCGGTTTAATCGGGTCGGGCCAGGTCCGCGGAGCGTGGTCACGGACGAGGCCGGGTCGAGTGAGAGGGACCTCACCCCGTGGTCAGGAGGCAGACAACATAAGGCACTTTTTGCCTTTATGCGTCCGCGCGCCTCCGAGAAGTTCCGAGGTGGGACTAAATGTCCCACCCCAATTGAGCGCCCGTCGCGGAGGGAGCAGTGGGCGATCGTGGCTTCACGCGCTGCTTTCGCCCCATCTGCGAGCCTGGGACGTTTCGCGGAGACTCCCTGCGCAACCTGGGAGTCGAACCTGGGCGAAGGCGTGCCTGCACCTGCAGGTGAAGGAGCTCTGCCTGCTCAGTAATGGCGACGGCGGGCGAGTCACCTGGTCACAGAAGAACGGCCTCTCGGCCAAATCAGACAGGCGGGGAACCTTCGCCGTGGCACGGCGAAGGTGGTCAGGGGGTCTGCAGGGGGCGTGATGGAGCCAATAGGTCGTCCTAGGTCAAACTGTGAGCGAAGAAGTGGGTGTGTTCGGTGGATCTGCAGAGGGTGTTTGGTGGGAAGTGGAGGGGCGGAAGAGGATCAGGGTGAGGAGGCGGATGTTCTGCGGTGGTCGGCGAGCCGTGTGGGTCGCTGAGGTGATGGGCGCGGCTCGCCGGAGGGTGGTCGGAGGCGGAGAGGGTGAGGGTGAACAGGAGCGGTCGAGGGTTTAATTGACTAAATTGAAAGCGGGGAAAGAAAGAGGAGAAGAAGGGGAGTAGGTCTAACTTACTTGCAGGGACGAAGGGGGAGGAACAGGGCGACAGTCGTATCGACTGTCGCCGGAGAAGACGATGCTCAGGGAGAGGGGCGGCGGCAAGCAGAGAGCCGGAGAGGCGCCAGCTGGGTGCGGCGTGGCGCGGGAAGAGCAGGGGAGGAAGTCTCTGCTGCTGGTATTGCGGCAGAGCGAAGAGGTGGAGGGGGAGGAAGCCGCCGGAGCTGGTGAGCGTCTGCCGGAGGAAGAAGAGAAGAAAGCTGGGGGTTTTCTCCGTCAGATCCAGGCTGCCCTGGTCGGTGGAGCAGCGGGGGGTATTTATAGGGATGAAACAGGGAGGAAGGCGGAGGGAGACGACGTGTCTCCCTCGCCGGAGAATGGTCGGAACACGAACCCATACCGTCCGTGCGTTCGCACGGCCGGTATGGGGGGCTACAATGGCCAGGGGGGTGCTCCTGCGACGGCTGACGACGCAGGGCACCCCCGGTTTACTTGCCAGGTCCCCTACCTCACCCTGCGCGGCGCCGTGCTCCGCGCAAGGTCGCCGGAGCATGGTGCTGGCAGGGTTTTGCAGGAGGGACCTGATTGCAAAGAACGAAGGAGAGTTAGGGGCTAAAATGCGAGGGTTCAAAAGTTGAGGGCCAAAGAGTAAATATATGAGGACCAAAGTGTAAAGTCGGTCAAGGAGGTTTCTTCTTAGGCTCAAGTTTTTATACATGACTAATTAGGACCTAAGGAATCTGATGGTGAATTTCATTTTCATATTAAACCTTGTTTGACCGGTCAATTTGCGTAAAGACTTAAATTAAGTTATTAATTGGGCATGGTTCTCAATGTAGGTCAAAATGGGTTCTAAAGGCCAAATTGAAGGTTCTAAACCCTAGAGATTATTTTTCTATGAATTTTAGAGGGTTTATTCTATTTTTACTTTGCCTCGAACCTTGTGAATTGAAGTGGGTTGTTTTAGGGTTACAGATTATCATTTGGTTCCTTGGAAGTGCTGTAGCCCTTGCTAGATCATCTCATCCCACTTTTATTCTCATTAAGCTGTTTTGACCTGTGTTTGGGCCCAGAATTACCCTGTATGCAGATTATACTGGTAAAATTGCACTTTTACCCCTTATGACTGGTTTTCTTCTCAAACTCAGAATTCTCTGAGTTAAGCCTTTCCTTGAGATATGTAGGAGCTTTTATCCTTTGTATTGGGTCAAAATGAGCTAGTTATGGCTCATGATGAGGTTCTCATCATGTATCTTGGTGTCTTTAAGTGTATGTTGGTGTGTCAAAGGCTCCCCTCTATTTATAGAGGCCTTAGGAAGGCTTTGGAAGGCTTAGAAAAGCTTCCATAGCCGTTGGGTGCAAAGCCCAAGTGAATCAGCCCGAAATCAGGAACAATCATTGTTCTGACATGCTTATAAGACGTCTGATTCTAGCATCAGACGTCTGGAAGAGCACTTTATGACGTCTGATTTCAAGGTCTGAAGTCTGATTTTGGGCGGGTCTCTTCCTGACTTGAATCAGATCTAAACAGGGTTTTTGTGCAAGTCCATCAGACGACATACAGGACGTCTGGCACTATGTCTGGACGTCTGGAGACCTACTTTTTCGTGGGAATGGATTTCCAAACGTTGCAACGGCTAGAAAATCTCTGAGAAGAGATTTTGGGTCAGCCGAGGCAAAACGGTCAATTATTAGACGTCTGGAAAGTCCTATGGACGTCTGATAAGGCTTTAACGGTCACATTCTTGACTGTTTGCTAAGCCAACCAACGGTCCACTAATTGGACGTCTGGCAAAGTCATCAGACGTCTCCTAAGATGTCTGGTCTAAGGTCTGGACGTCTGATTTCATCAGACAGAAAAGTAAGTCCAGCCTAATAGTTATCAGACGTCTGAATAAACAATCAGATGTCTTAAAACACTTTATCAGACGTCTGATTTGAGAATTGGACGTCTGGAAGTGCTGTTTAAACCCTATATTGGTTTTCTAGGTTCTCTACAGAAAACCTAAGTATCCTAGGGTTGTGCAGGCGTTCCTAGGACTACTGTTAGGGTACTTTTAGGCTCTTTAACAGAAATCTAAGTAACAAAAATAAAGAGCAACAAAAGAAACAAAAAATACAATGAGTACAAGAGAAGGAAATCTGTCCTATTCTTCATCTCCTTCCTTCTTCAATATATCACTCCTCGCGAATCTCTTCTGCTCTCCATCAAGCTCCTCCAATCCGTCCTGGATGCGAGCTCGAATTCCGTCTAAACACGTCTACATTTGCGATTGACCTGAAATCTAGGACTCAAAGTGCAAATGTTAAATGACACGTGTTTTGTTATCATCAAAACAAATGATCGTGATGCTCTAGCACCAACACAAGGCTCTAGAGGGAGATCATCCCAAGCCCTGGATGCTGCTTTAGAGTAGAAATTAAATATTTTTTTTCCACTTCTCACCCCTGTTCGTGGAGCATCTCGTGGCTGTCCTCTCACCACCTTCTGGAAGAAGATACTCGCTGCGACGCTGTCCTACCCTGTCCTCTTTCCTCCGACACCGTTTTCCTTCCTCCAACTCCTCACCACCTCATCCAGGCACCGTCAGAGCGAGTTGTGCTCCAATCAGCCGTTGAGGGAGATTCTTCTCAACTCATTCTATCTTTTATCGCTTTCTAGTGTAGTCTTGTACTTTGACATTAGTTGTAATAGACTTTGGTTATATATTGATATTTTCTCTCTCTAATTAGTTATATAGTAGATTAGTTAGATAAATCCTTGCCTACTATTCTATTTATCTAAAAATACCAAAAAAATTACAAAGCCCCAAAACACCAAAAACAAATAAAATCGAAATGCGGATTTGAAAACCAAACGTTCGCCTCCCCGTGTGCGATCTGGGGCTTGTTGAGAGCAGAAAACTACACGATCGAAGTTGGTTTCGAAAAACTCATCGTTGTAGTTCGATTTGCGAAGAAATCCATCAACAAATAAATTTATATTGAAATTCTAAGAATTTCGGGTCAAACACAGGGAGGCTACGTCGATCTAAAATTCGCGATTTATATTTTTTTTATTTTTTTGTTTGAAAACAAAATAATTACAATGGAATTGATATAAACAATAATAGAGAGAAAGAAAGAGAACAATCACTTGATATAATCAGAATGTTTTTACAACTACAAAGCGAGAAATGATTACAACTAGAAAGCAGAAAATTCTATTCTAGAAAGCGATTAAAAAGAAGGGAGAGAGATGTTATCCTCCTCAACGAATGCTTGGAGGACGAGCCAGATGGAGCGACACCTGGAAGACGAAGGACAGAGCGGGAAGAAGGAGGACGAAGCAGGAAGAAGTGGGAACGAGGCAGCACGTCGTCGCGAGATCCACTTCCAGAACAGGGGTGAGAAAATTGAATTTTGGTTTTAGAATAGCATCCTAGGTGTGGGACAAGCTTTTCTTGAGCTTTGGAGAGGTAGAGAAGTGAAGGAAGGGATGAAGAAGAAGTGGAGGTCGGGTCTCCTTTTATAGTTGTAGGAATTGAGGGCAAATTTGTCATTGCAAGCTTAAAACATTAATATCAGATCTTTAGTGATGGATTTATCCATCATTAAAGGTCTGATCGTGGCTGACATGCTCGCGCCGCGCGTGCCTCCCCGCCTCCCGCACTCAAAACGCCGACGCACGTTTTCACGATCGGACGGCTCAGATTTCTCCTCGCGCACCTTAGTCTACGCCTTCACGCGCCTGCATGCGATCAGGCATGCACGCTGTGCGTCAGATCGCGCGTGCGCGCTATTGGCTGATCCGTGTCGCCCGCAGCTGATCTCACGGTTGTGATTACTCACCCGTACGTTGTGGATAGCAAATCGAACGTGCGTCGCGCGCTTGCATAACGCCGCTCGATTGCTGTGCTGTGGCGCTTACTTTGTTGTGGTTTTGATTTCAGGCGCGCGTGCTCGCGGCCGTTGGATCAAGATCCAACGGCCCAGCTCGTGCATTGGAAGTCCTTTGGAGATGCAGTGGCAATTGTTTAGGGCCGATTGGGTGGCTGGGATGGCACCACAAGGTGCCATCTTGGTCGTCCATCTTCTACGTGTTATAGATGTTGCCACGGATGTCGGATTGAGCTAATTTTCATGTCGTTAGGCTGCGATCATCGATTCGAACCCATCAATGCTGTCAGATTTGTCGTCTGAAGTGCGGATTGGCACCATCTTGGTCCTTGATCTTTAGGCTTCCTCGATTTCTATCTGGTGCTACGGATGTCCGATCAGGGCGATCTTGGAGTCATTGAACTCCAATCGTTGCCCTGATCAGATTCATACAGTTGGATTTTCTATCCAAGGCCCCAATTAAAAATCACCTTGTCCCTGACCATAAAAGGAGACAATTACTATACAATTTATACAACTTGACCTAAATGCATGATTATGCATGTTATGAAATATTTACAATGTATGATGGTAATATGACACTAAGAACATGCATTAATAGACATTTTTAGCTATTTAGATGTATGCACATCAGGGCTTACCTTAAGCTTCGGTTATAACTTTTATTTGGTAGTGGATTTTTATGCACTACGACGATGGGTATTTAAACTCAAAATCTTTTCGTGTGCGAAATCATGCTCACTAGTGCTCTTCTGCACTGATGGAGAAGAAGCTTGGAATGGAAGATAATAAAATGAGAGTTTTTATTTTTATTTTTATTTGCCTTGCCTTATATAAGGGGTAGAATTTTTATGGAAAGGCCCTTCCACCCAAAGCACACATTAATAAAGAATCTACAAAGTTTAATGTTCTTGCACGCAACTCCTCAACTTCCATTACTTAAACACAAGCTTAGTAATTAAAGGAATTTCTTATCCTTTAAGGATACCACTACCTAATTTAAGTTCTCAAAGCCCTTAATCCATTATTAAGTAAGCAATTAGAGCTTTAATTAATCCATTAACTACATTAGAAATCCAAGCCCTTACACCTACACCTCCCAAGAGACAATAGCAACAGCAACAACACCATCAATCTGAAATTGTACAAGAGGGGGTGAATAGTGCGGTATAAAAAATATATGCAAATAAAAATCCAATCACACAAAATATTTACCACAAAGGATAACAAATTTTTACATTTAAACCTTAAGTGTAAAAACCATCATCTAAGCCTCTTAACATAGGATTTCCTAATTGACTGAATTGATCAAATCCACTAACGTATCACTTTAAACCGAGGGTGATACAACCTCAATTGCAAACCATACTACTTTACAATGAGAGTAGTGTACCTCCAAACCACTCTTCTCCATGAAGAGTATTTTGTCTCACTAAGTAGACAAGAATTTACTACGTGAATACCTAAACGAAAACAAAATTAAAAGTACAACTTATAGAGCCCAAATGTAAGATTTAACCTAAGCTTTATAGGCAAGAATTACTTCCCTGAAGATGGAAATGAATGAGCTTGATGTAGCAGAGATTCGGTGCTCTTTAATGTATGCTAGGAAGCTTGGATAGTAGGGCCAAAATCTTCTTTTAGATGATCTCTCTTTCTCTTAAACACTTAAATGGTGGAAAGTGTTGTTTCTTAAGGTGTATCTTTTCAAGGGGAGGTCCTCTATTTATAAAGGTGTTAAGAACCTTCAAGAAGGCCTTGGAGACCTCATAGCTGTTAGAAACAAATCAAAGGCAAATCAGGATGAAATCAGGGTCATAATGATTTTGATAGCAGAATTAGATGTCTTATTTTAGGGTCAGACGTCTAATAAAAATTTTGGACGTCTGATCTAAAGGGTCAGAGTTCCTAATTCTGTCGGACGGAAACAAGATCTAGGTTAGACATCTGGAAACCTATTTTAGGATGTTTGGGTAAAGATTTGGACGTCTAATTCTGTGCAGGTTCGTTCCTATTTTAGATCAGATCAAAACAGGATTTTAGTGTAAAGAGGTTAGAAAATGTATTGGATGTCTATGCATGTTATTGGACGTCTGAAACTAAACGTTTTCTATGGGAATTGATTCCCAAGAAGCCAACGGCTAGATTCGATCTAACATCTTAAGATTTTGGTCTAACCTCTGTTTATCAGACGTCTAAGGGTCTCTACGGACATCTGGGAATAATAAATAAAATATTCCTAAGCTGATTCTTGAAGATTTTGCTCTGACAGGTTAATGGTCCTATTAATGGATTCTTGGAAAGGTTATCAGACGTCTTATAAGATGTCTAGATCTAAGTCAGGACCTCTAACTGGAAAGGCACAGAATATGAATTTTTAGCCTAGATAAATGGACGTTTGGTCATAAAATCAGATGACTTAAAAGATTGGATCAGACGTCTGATAATCATGTTAGACATCTGATCAGTCTATATGATTCCTATTTTGGCTTTCTAACTCTATTTTAAGGTTTGCCTAAGTGTTCTAAGGATGTGTAAGTGTTCTTAAGACTAAAGGTGATATACTTTGGGCTCTTTAATATGAATCTAAGGAAAATATAAAGAGCAAATAAATACAAGAATATGAACAACACTTCTATCCTATTCTTCAAACTCCTTCTTATTCAAGCTTTTTTTCCATGTGAAGTTCCTCCTCCTCCATCAAGATCCACCATTCCGACATGGATTTGAGCTTGAGCTCCTTGCACTTGCTTACATTTGCATTTTATCCTGAAATCTTAAACTCAAATGCAAATGTTAAATAATAAGTGTTTAGATGCTGGACAATCGGCCTCTCATGCGAGTTCTTAAATATAGTTGCAGCTGCTCGTCAATCCACAATGTGGCACCATTAGAGGTGCCCAAATTGCAGCGCACAACATTAATTGATTCAAGAAGGATTTAGAGGTTAATTTAGGTGTTAATTACTTAATTAATTTACAATTAAATTATATGGTTATGTAGCCAATACATAGGGCTACTTATTAGTATAGTTTATTTCAATAATTAAATATATAATTATATTTAAAAATTCATTTAAGTTAGGAATAAATACACGTTGATTTTATGTTTAATTCATTAATTAAAGTATAAATTAATAAATTATTGGTACAATTGACTTATAAATTAGTTGATTTACATTATTAACTAATTATTATAGATTTTTAATTGATTTTTATTCATTTATTTTTGTTTATACACATTTAATTACATGATTTACATGTATATATAGATATATACAATATAAATACTATTCTATAGTATAAATAAGCTATAAATATACTTAAAATACTTTAAATTATAGGCTATAACTATACAACATAATTTATTTCATTAGTTTATTAATTTACTAATTTCAATTATATTAACTTACTAATATACCTAATTAACTTATAAACATAAATATGTACAATATATAGGTAAATAAATAAATATAAGGGTATATTACTATATATTAAAATTACTTTAATTTATATCTACAGTTATAATTATGTTTATAAGTATATACATAGCTATTTATGAATACATATGGATTATGTACATGTACTACAAATAAATAAATACATAATTATATTATTAAAATATATATTGTATAACTTAATATAAATACCAACTTAATTAAATAAAATAGATATATAATTATTTATATACTTTATACATATCTAAGTTACTTTATATACTTAGTATTATATACAAGTATAAATACCATATACAAAGGTATTTTTATGGGATTTTTAGAATTTTTCAGATTTTTGTTTTTTTTTTTTTGTGATTTATGGAGATAGGGGAAGAGAGGGAAAACTTGAGAAGAGAACTTTTTTTGGTGCTTTTGTATTGCTTTCTTTTATTTCAAACCAGAGAAGGCCTAGACTTTTACGAGTATGTTCTCCTAGCTAACACACTAAAATCCTAAATCTAACTCAACACACACTTAAAACTAAACATAATCTAACTCAAGACACATTTATTTTATTTATTTACATTTATTTTGGATTTTTCACCCTATTTACAATTTGGGCAAAATAAGTCTTAATAGATGTCAAAACATGAAACTTAAAGCCATACAAACTCAAATTTAGATGCTGGAATGAAAGGTAAGAACACTAAAAACATCCAGACATCCATCTACATCAGAAATAAGCATAAAAACATGATTTCAGACATCCATCTACATCATAAATAAGCCAGTTAATTGGATAGTTAATGGAAACACATTTGCTGACAATGAATCCATAATATGATTGAAAAATATTTACAGAGTCAATATCAATCTTTGAATGCTTCTTACATTAAATCTACTCGATACATGCTTTCAGAATACTGATGTGATTCTCAAATCTTCAAGAACTAATTGAAATTTGGATTTACAACTTCATTTAGTTGAGTTTAACAGTAGCTACTGACAAAACATATTAAATATGATCTAAGCTTCAATCCATTTGTATCAAGGCTTGTTCATAGCTTTGAAATGGTCATACTTATAGAATTTATGCTAGAGCCATGCCAAATCATTTGCAACTTATTTTCATTCCTCAATTACAATTGATCAGACCGATGTTCAGCTTATGACATCTGTTGCTGCTATCATACTGACAAGAATACCCTTCAGACTTCATTTGAAACCCAAGACATCATTCAAATCACTCCATTGGACTCTAAAAGCATTGAAATCCATCTTCAAACCTTTATCTGTTCATTAGAGCATTAGTTAAATGTATGATTCCCAGAAATTGCTTCTGACCTGGGCGATGAGAATGGACATCCCAAATCTAATTCGAAGGGCTAAAACCCCTTGCCAAATCATTGTAAATACTCCTTGAAGGTTCTAAAACTCACTTAGCATCAAATCACAATGTTCTGAATCAAGAAACCCTAGTTTAATCCCTTCCCCTTCTGATTAGCTAGATTTTGTACGCGAAAAGATTGAGTTAGAAACCCGTTATTATAGTGCGTAAAAATTTGCTATTAGATAAATTTAACCAAAACTTTGGCGAGTCCCAAGTCGAACACGGGGTGGTGAACGTTTAATTTAAAATCCATGTTTTATTTCTATAAAGAAAAATAGTTGGTTGAAATTAATTTACGTGAGCTAAACTACTTAAAGAATAAACAATAGAAGAAAGAGAGAAAATAATACAAAGAAAGAGAAAAAATAGAGAGAGGATGAACAAGTCTTGCATTTAAATATATTAGAGTCTACTACAGCCACTTAAAGAAAACAAATCTACACTAGGAAGAGGTAAAAAGGTAGGGATGAGAAAATTCTCCTTGACAGTCGCTTGGAGGACGAGCCACGTTGATGAAGCACCCAGAAGATGGTGGTGAGATGTTGGAGGAGGGAGAACGAAGCTGGAGGACAGAGGACAAAGCAGGGCGGTGTCACAGCGGGATCTGCTTCGCAAATGATGGTGACAAAACAACCATGGGTGCTCCACAGAGGGGTTGAGAAGATGGACAAAATTTTGTTTATTTTACTCTAGAGGCGCATCCCGAGTTTGGGACTAGCTCCTTAGAGCTTTAAGGAAGAGAGAGAATAAGAGAGGAAGGGATGAATATAATGAGGGGTGTGCGGTCCTTTTTATAGGCAAAGGGAAAGGGGTTGAAAGGTCTTTTCCAAGGGCTAATATTAATTCAGGGCCTTTAGTGACGCTTGTAAGCATTACTATAGTCGCATGTTGCTGAAAGGTGTGTGGAACATGGGCCCTCTGATCGCGATACCACACTCCTCAAGCGGCCATGTTAGGTGGCTCTTCCACTTCAATGTTGAAGCGGTCAGATTGTACTGCATCGAGATTAGCCGTCCGATTGATGGATTAGACGGCTTAAAGCCATCAACCCGCAACACGTCTTCTTGCGAAACGTTAAATCGCGAGTGTGATTTGGTCTCAACACGTGCGTGATCATCGCATCTCTCTCGGTAAGCCATGTCTCGCTTCCGCAGTCGCTGGATCGCGATCGTGTGATCGAATTTCAATTGCGTGCGCCTTCGGGGGATTAAGATCGAGAGGCGAGACTTGAACACGCACTCCTTGTAGATTAAGGTCACGACCGCTGCACTGAGGACCTCTTGTGTCGAGATTTTGATTTAAGGCATCAACCCTTGTGACCGTTGGATAAAGATCCAATGGTCGTGATCACACGATGAGAGCTCCTTTGCAGATGTGAGGGTTCGGTGTGGCTTGATCTTAGCCGTTGGATGTTCATCCAACGGCTGAGATCAATCGTTGATTGACGTGTGGAAGACGCGTATGTTTAGAAGAGTCGTTATAACTTGTGCTTGCAACATCGGTTTTAAATGAAGAAATGGACGTGAGTCCGAGTGTCGATCTTAGGGAGGCGTGAAAATCAGATTTTTCTTGTCATTTAATGTCATGGAAGTAATGGGTTTTTGCTTGCGAAAAGACGTAGGTGAGAAGCAAGAGAGAGAGAGGGAGAGAAAGAGAGAGGGAGAGAATAGGGTTAGAATTTTTCATTCACAATATGTAACTTAAACATAAAAGAGGGCAAGTAACTAGATAGGAAACAACTTCATTTGACATGCAACTTTAGTTTTATAATTACAACACTAGATAAATGCTTAAACACAAGTAAAGTAAAACTTAAGATAAAGAGGGAAAGAGAGAGAGAAGACCGCGAAGCAGCCACGGCGGTGGAGAGGGGCTCCGTCAGCGGCTTGTCAGCTACGGAGATTACAAAGAGAGCTAGTGGTGGCTAGGAGTGAGGTAGAGCACTTGCAAGTGAATTGAATGCCCTCCATGGGTGGTTGGATGGAGTTTATATAGGAAAAAGGGTTTTCTAATTTAAGTATGGGCTTTAGCGACGTCCGAGACATCGCTAAACCCATACCAAATCCATCGGTATAGCACCTTGCCCGTTGGTTGCTTGCGCGCGTGCGCGTGCTTTTTCGCGTACAATTCGTGTGCACGGCTTGAGGGTCGTCCGATCGCGGATCGGGCGGTCAATGTTGCTAATGGGGCGCATGCATGGATCACGCCCACGCCCCACGTGTCATTGCGGGCGTCAGCTTTGGATGCGCGAGATCGCGCCGTGTCGCTCGCTGCCTGCCGCTTGATCACACATCAATGGCTGAAATCATGCGCGCGTGTTCTTCCTCGAATTTACACTGCGGTTGGCGCCTCGAATCCACGTCTCACTGTGTGGGGGTGAGGCGCGCACCGCTGCGCTGCACTTTCTACTTTGTCATGAAGGCGAGCTGCGGTCGCTGTGGGGATGGCCGTTGGATGAAGATCCAATGGTCGGGGGCTACTGCTGCTGCGGCTAAGAGGCGCGCGGATGCGTGGTTCCCAGCCGTTTGATGAGCGATCGGACAGCTTAAAATGACGCCGCGCGATGAGGGTTGGTTGCGGGCACGGCAAGGCTGACACTTGGTGGCCCCATGGTCGTTGATTATCAGATCAACGGTCAGAACTTCTTGGGCCAATAATGGGAGCTCCGGATGTCGGATTTAGCTGATTTTGAGTCCGTTGGACTCCATTCGTCGTTCTGAATCCATCCATGCAGCCCGATCGCTCATCTGAGGCCTGTTTTGATAAGTACTTATACAAATGGCCATTAATAATATTCTATAAGCAATCTTGATGTGTGATGCATGCAATGCTCCCATTCCTATTTATGATGTGTTATCTGTGCATTTTGCTCTTAAGATAAACCCTAATTGACAGAATTATCACTCCAAGATGCAGTGTTATCATACCCCCATGCTTACTCCTTGCTACTCCGTAGCAAGGTTTATTCTAGCCTTTATTTTCAGTTAGAATTTAAGAAGTAATTACTTGGACACTTCGTCACTTGTCAATAGGAGAAAATATACTAAGATCTTAATCTACAAAGACTAAGCAGCGCCTGGGTGTCTGCCAAAATATGAATCGCCTGAATCCTTGCTTTAATGTATGTATATATATATATTTTCTTATTTTTGGATTTTTTGGAGTTAAGAGTGTGTTGGTAACTTTTTACGGCTACCCAACTCACCCAAAACTCGGACAAACTCTAAGTGCTAA
Source organism: Thalassia testudinum (assembly GCA_037157565.1). Lineage (NCBI taxonomy): Eukaryota > Viridiplantae > Streptophyta > Magnoliopsida > Alismatales > Hydrocharitaceae > Thalassia > Thalassia testudinum. The sequence continues at coordinate 84,811,962 of JAZHRO010000077.1, forward strand.
TCATCTTGGTGTGAAGATTGTGATAGACTCACTCAACGGTAATTTAGACAGACTTCGGGTTTCTACGCCCCTAGGTGACCGGAAAAGGAAGTGTTTTGCCTGAAGGTGTATTTGTTCGATCGGTAGCTTCCTCCCTATGTTTGTTTTACTTGGGGTTAACACAAGGATATTTCCAGTGTATATCTCCCCGGCTTGCTCTACTTCCCCGCTTCTTCCTTAAGTGTTTTGGTTCTTTTTGTGCATTTACTGAGCTGGGCTTTGGACAACCGACCAATGGGCTGTTACCCACGATCACTTGCCAGCCATACTCATGCGGTGAAGTGTGGTTTAGTTTGTTCTCTTTTTTTCTTCTGCTTCTTCTTTATTTTATTTTATTTTATTTGGTAGGTGGCTTCCCTGATCTCAAATTTACCTAGAGGTAATAAAGAGGAGGTGGTCTCGTGGCTGGGCTCTGGACAACTTGGAAATGGGCTGTTACCCACGACAACTTGCCAGCCATACCACCCTAGAGAGTTCATTAGCTACCCAATTTCTATCAGAATCTTCGAGGAGTGAGTCTATGCAAAAATGTGTGCAGATGCTTGGACTAAAAGTCCTTCTGAGTTAGAGGGTGAGTTGATAAGTCGTATACTTATCACCTTATTTAGTTAGTGGATTAGAGTAGCTTAAGGTTGCAAGGATTTGAAGCTAAATCCATATTTTAACGGACACCAGGGCTGATCAGGCCTGAAGGCCTGAAAAGTCTAAGTGTTCAAGTTCTTTCCGTATTATTTCCCACTATTGACAAATTTCTAATGCCTAAGTTTTTCTTCCAAAATTCAATATTTTTTTTATTCCATTCAGACTGATTAAATGAGCTCAGAATCATACAATTTACCACCCCCCATGCTTAAGTTGGACAATGTCTTCATTGACAAATACATGGATGCAACAGGGGTTTGAAAAGATATTACTTGAGTGAAGTAGAATACCTGATCAGTCTGAATCTTCTGGGTTGCCTCCCAGGAAGCGCTGAGTTTAACACCTCCAGCTGGGCAGTGCTTCGTGTCATCCCTCAATGAGGGTGACAATCTCCTTTAGGGGAACCTGGGGTAGGAAGTGTTTCAATCTCGGGCCATTGACTGCAAAAATGTGCCTAGTATTCAGATCAACGATTTCAACCGCCCCATTGGAGTGGGGCTTGACCACCCTAAATGGTCCTGTCCACTTGGACCTGAGCTTCCCTGGAATGAGTTTCAAATGGGCATTAAAAAGCCAAACTTGCTGGTTAGGCTCAAAGGTCTTTCTATGGATGAGTCAGTCGTGGACGGCTTTCATTTTCTCCTTATACAGTCGACTGTTCTCAAAGGTGTCCCGACGAATTTCTTCGAGCTCAGAGAGTTGGAGTGTCCTCTGCCCACTGGCTAATTGGGAATCCATGTTACACTATTTGACAGCCCAGTAGGCCCGGTGTTCCAACTCGACAGGAAGGTGGCAAGCTTTGCCAAAGACCAGGCGATAAGGCAACATGCCGATCGGGGTCTTGAAAGCGATCCGATATGCCCACAGGGCATCATCCAGTCATGTGGACCAGTCTTTCTTGTTAGGTCTCACAGTTTTCTATAGAATGTTCTTGATTTGTCTATTTGAGACCTCGGTCTGCTCATTTGTTTGCGGATGATACGGGGTAGCAATGCGGTGGTTAACTAGTGTCAGACCCGATTAGGTTGTTAATATGGTGATTTTATCGTTGAAGTGTGTATAGTGGTTAACCTAAATCGGACCTAACCATCTCTTTACAAAATTTTTAACCTGGCCTACTTGATTTTATCTTGGTCACTTTTAGGCCCAGGGTCGAACTCAGGGAAGTGGGGTTACAAGTCAAGTTTCTACGCCTTTCCTACAACGAATCTATTCCGTTCGTTTATTGTATTTTTGGTGTTTTTCTATTTAGGTTTTTTTCTGATAATCTTTGTCCTTGAGGCACACCCTCAAAATTAGGTTCTTGGCTTTAAGCCAAATCAGGGTTCCAAAATGGGTCTTGCTATTCGCAAGACGGAGTACCTGCAAGTCACAAATTATCTTTTCTCTTTTATATATATATTTTTTATCTTTTTATGGGCATGCAAGAGAAATAGAAATAAAGTAAATATAGTATAGATATATATGTATATACTATATATGTATAAAGGGGTGGGGGTGGAGGCGGAGATGGAGTTTAGCACGGTGTCGAGTCGGTCGTTGTCTAGAAAGTCGTAACCAACAGGACGAGGCGCCGCGTGGAGTGTAAGGTGGATGGCGGAAGATGTGTGCGACCACGCTTTTTGTACGCGTGTATCGGGGAATATCAGCAACTGGTGTAGATATTCCCGTGATACCATGCATGGTAAATAATGTGAAAATATATATATATGTATATATGCAAATATATTTATATATATATATATGGTTATAAATATATAGGTATATATATGTAGTTATATATGTATATATGTATATGTATATATATATATAGGTATGTAAATATATATATATATATATGTATATGTATGTATATAATACTATATAAATGTGTATATATATATATAGTAATATATGCATATATAGATATATGTAGCTAGATATGTATATATATGTATATATGTATATATAGTTATATATATATATATATATGTATGTATGTATGTATGTATGTATGTATAAGTAGGTGTGTATATATGTATATATATATATTTATATATATATATATGTATATAAATATATGTATATAGGAAAGTATATCTGTGTATGTATATATACATACACACATACATACATACATACATACATACATATATATATATATATATATATATATATATATATATATATATATATATATATATGTATGTATGTATGTATATAAGTATATGTATATATATCAATATATATATGTATACGTTTATATATATGTATATAATAGTGTATAGGTGTGTGTGTGTATGAAAGTGTGAGTGTATGTGTGTAAGCGTCGGTGAAGAGATAGGGGAGAGTGCGGTGAGGAAGAGAGAGAGAGAGAGAGAGATCGGGAGAGAGAGAGCGAGCGCTGCTGAGGGTTAAGGCCTCTGAAGCTGTGGAGCGTCGTTTGGTCCACGTGCCCACGCGCAGGCGCGTATGCGCAGAGAGGAGCTCGCTGGAGGGAGTGGCACGGAGAGGAGGCCGTAGCACACTGCGCTGCGTGGAAGGGCTGGAGTGGGCGCTCGCATGCGCACGTGGGTGAAGGGAGCAGGCAGGTTCTGGATACGCGGACGCACGCAGGTTCTGGAGCGAGCACAGGGCTGAACCCGTGCACGGGCAGTGGCCGGTAGCGGCGCACCAGGTGACCGGTTAAGTGAGAAACTCACTGGTCACCCCACTGTAGCCACAGTGTTCCGCAGAAACACGTGAACAGTGGCTACAGTGGCCGGGCGAGTTGCGCGACTGGGAGCGGGCGGTGCTGTGAGTGTGGACGGCTCGGCGCGCGCGGTGGTGTGGCTCTGGCTGCTGGCTTGTGGGAGGGACCTCGCGATAGAGCGTGCCGAGAGGGCTGGGTTGCGAGCGAAGGGGCGCGACAGGGCGCGCAGTGGCCTGCGGGTGTTGGCTGGGGTGCGTGGGAAGCTTGGCCGGCTGCTGCAGAGGCGCACAGTGGCCGGTTGCGGGCAGAAGAGAGAGCGCGACAGGGCAAAGAAGCGGGAGGCGATGGTGCTTGCAGGAGCGCGCTGGAGGTTAGGGCGGCTTGCAGGCGTGCGCGGAAAGGGCCGGGGTGGCTGCTGCTGCCTTGCTGCCGCTGTTGGAGCTTTTGAGCTTCAAGCGTGAAGCTTCCGCTCCAATGGCTGAAGTGGCGTTGTCGTTCAAATAGGGAAAAGAAGGCCACCACGCCCACCGGCTCTGGAAGAGCTGGGCGGTGGTGGTCTCGCTGTGGTGGGTGTGCACCACAATGATAATTCCTGCCCGTAGGGTGTCTCCTCTGAGGAGGAGGTCCTGCGTATGGAGGGAGAGGGGGAGGAGGTGGCCTGGAAGTGAGCTGCTGTGTGGAGTTTTGGCGTGGACCAGGTTGCCTGCAAGAAGAAGTCGTGCCCTATTTTTATAGAAGGAGAAAGCATGCACAGCCATGCCCTGGCTGTGCATGCTTTGCATGCGGCTGTAGGGAGTGGCTGCATGCGGCTGGCTGGGAGAGGTGATGGAGAGCATGGTGCGAGGAGGAAGAAGTCAATCCATGCAGCCGCAGGAAGCATTTCAAAATAAAGTGGAAATGAAAATAAAAAGATGGTAGATTTTGCAAAGATGCACTTGAGGAAAAAATGTTAATTGCAAGGCCACTTATTTCATTCTCCTCCTTTCTCAATTAAATGCATGCATGCGTGTATTTTTACAATTCAACTATGGAGACCTAATATGCATAAGTAATGCTAGGAACTAGCACAAGAAGGCACAATTGTAGGTGTATTTTTGTGGTGCAATCATACCCACATGCCTATCTTTTGCTAGTCCCTAGCAAAACATTTTTTGTAGTATTTAGAAATGATCTTTAAGCTGAAGATTTTCTCCTGAGGCATCATAGGTGTGTTTATTGTTGGATATTGTGCGAACCAATTGTAGAGAAGACTACCAGTACTTTAAGTCTCATAGATCATCTCTCGACTAACCAGGACTCTTGGTATTTAAACCTTAAGTACGATTTGCAGGACCCAGGAGGTTTTTGCCGTACTCGAGATCTCAAGAGGTTATGGCTTGTGCTTAGTGAAGAATGAAGATTGACCAGATGAACATTAAGACTCAAGCACAGGTTTTCACGAATTTTTAAGTATAGGTTGGTCCCAGTTTCAGCTCGTGTTTTCGGATTGACCCTTAAGAAGATGACGGAAAACTCAACTCCCATTTTCTGACATATGTGGCTCACAGGAAAACAGGGTATTTGCGACTTGCCCTGAAGAACTTTTTTAGGGTAGAGACTTTACAGACATTTGCTAGATATACTGACTTATTTGCATTTTTTTTTTTTGAGACATGTGTCAGTATATCTCTTACAACATTATTTGGAGGAGCACACTTTTCTTTTTGGTGGGAGAGTTCTTTCTTGGTGGAAAGAGTCGCTCCTAAGCACAAGACTAAAGCTTGGGATAAAAAGTCTACCTGCTCGCACAGGTAAGGACTCCACCTTCCCTAATGAACACTAGGGTTGGATCTTATGTTCACTTGGTCTTTCCTGATATGTGTAGTGTGAACCAAGTTTACTTAAGCTCTTAAGTAAAAGCAAACCAACGGATCTTGTACTGGTGTCTTCGGTACAAGAATACGTCCTTAGTTAGGAGAGATTCTGATCTATTTTTTCAATGCTCAAGTGAATTAAGCTTGAGCCTGAGCGAATCAAGCTTCTGTGGCCTGGAAAGTCTTCAAAACAGAGGTTGAATATCCATAAACCCTTATTGTATTTTTGTTTCAGCCTTTAGATCATTACTAAACACCATTTTCATTTTTCATTTATATATATATATATAGAGAGAGAGAGAGAGAAACTGCATGATACCCTAAAATACCCAGATCCTAAGGATGCCTATCCACCCCCTCATGCCAAATGATGCTATGTCCTCATATGCATGCAGGGGAGGGTAGAGAAAGGAGGAAAGATCGGGTAACGAGAGCTGAAGTGCAGGGTATACAGCAGGGTGGGTGGATGGTGGGTGGTGAAGTGAAAAGTGAAGTGATCGTGACAGTGAAGTGAAAAGTGATGGTGGATGGTGAGTGTTGTTGGGGTGCCTCCCAACAAGCGCTGAATTTAACGTCCCCAGCTGGACTCAGAATGAGGCAAGGAATTAGTTACCCTCCAGCTGGGCAACGGTTTCTCCAACGGGGGCAGGTTCATGAGTCAGATAGGATTTCAAATGCTGCCCGTTGATCTTAAATTTACGCCTAGATTTGGGATCTTCGATTTCGACGGCCCCGTTGGGGATGGTCTTGAGACCATGAAAGGACCAGTCCATTTGGACTTCAATTTCCCAGGAAAGAATTTGAGTCGGGCATTATAGAGCCAAACTTGCTGAGATGGCTCAAATTCTTTCCGCCGAATACGGCTGTCGTGAAAAGCCTTAGTGCGTTGTTTGAAAGTTAAAGCGGAATCATAGGCTTCACGATGGAGCTCTTCCAGCTCTTGGAGTTGGAGTTTCCTGTCTCGACCACACAGGTCTGGGTCGAGGTTACATTGGCGAACCGCCCAATAAGCGTAGTGCTCCAACTCCACGGGCAAATGACAAGACTTCCCGTAAACGATTCTATACGGAGACATACCAAGGGGAGCCTTGAAGGCGGTCTGATACGCCCAAAGTACGTCAATCAGCTTGTTGGACCAATCCTTACGGTCAGGCTGAACCATTTTCTGGAGAATCTGTTTGATTTATCGGTTTGACACCTCTGCCTGGCCGTTCGTCTGAGGATGATACAGGGATGCGATATGATGGTGGACTCCGTATTTCCTCAGAAGTGCCCAAAAAGAAGCATGGGTAAAGTGGCTTCCTCCATCCGAGATAATGGCTCAAGGGATCCCAAAGCACGCAAAGATGTGGTCTTTGACAAAGTGAGTGATATAATATGGTCAGCACGGTGCACGGGAATAGCCTCGATCCATTTTGAAACATAGTCAACGGCCACGAGGATGAATTCGAAGCCGTTGGAAGGAGGAAAGGGACCCATGAAATCAATTCCCCAAATGTCGAAGATTTCTGCAGCTAGGATGGGTTGCAAGGGCATCATGTCACGACGTGACATTGACCCTAACAACTGGCACCTAGTGCAATGCTTGGCATAAGTGTGTGCATCCTGGTGAAGGGAGGGCCAAAAGAAATCGCATTGCAATACCTTGGTTGCAGTTTTCCTCCCAGAGAAATGGCCTTCGCAGGCCTGATCGTGGCAGAAGGATAGCACACTGGGGAACTCTTTGTCAGGAATACAGCGACAGATGATTTGATCAGCACCTATCCGAAAAAGAAGTGGATTATCCCAGAAATAATACTTTGCTTCTGCCATGAGATGCTCCCGCTGGTTTTTAGGCCAGCCACGTGGAAGGGATCTAGAAGCAAGGTAATTGGCAATGTCGGCATACCACGGTCCACTTGCCACATTAATTGCCAATAGGTGCTCATCAGGAAAAATTTCATTGATCGGCAGAGTAAGTCCAATGTGGTCAGGGTCCAGTTTGGAAAGGTGATCAGCTACAACATTCTGGGCTCCGGCCTTATCGTAGATCTCAATGTCAAATTCTTGGAGCAGAAGGATCCAACGAATCAGTCTAGGCTTGGCATCCTTCTTGTGCATGAGATGGCGATTGGCCGCATGATCGGTGAAAACAATAACGTGAGAGCCCAGAAGGTAAGAGCAGAATTTCTTTAGCCCAAAGACAACCGCCAGTAGTTCTTTTTTAGTGGTAGTATTATTACGCTGGGCCTCGTCCAACGTCTTACTGGCGTAGTACACCACTAAGGGGTGTCTATCATGTCTTTGTCCCAGGATGGCTCCGACTGCAAGGTCAGAAGCGTCACACATGAGTTCAAAGTCGAGGGACCAATCAGGCGGCTGGAGAACAGGGGCCTTGGTGACAACATTACGCAGCTGTGTGAATGCTTGTATACAGTCGGAGCCCATATCGAAGGGTACGTCAGTTGATAGGAGATGAGTTAAGGGTCGAGAAATTTTGGAGAAGTCTTTGATGAATCTCCTATAGAAACCAACATGTCCCAGGAAGGAGCGGATTTGTTTGACAGAGCCAGGCATAGGTAAATCAGTAATGACATCGAGCTTAGCTCTATCAACCACGATACCCTTATCAGAGATGATATGTCCGAGAACAATTCCCTCGTGCACCATAAAATGACTTTTTTCCCAGGAAAGCATGAGGTTTACATCAATACATCTCCTAAGGATACGGGTCAGGTTGGCAAGACAGTCATCAAAAGATGGTCCAAAGACCGAGAAGTCATCCATGAAGACCTCGAGAAAGTCGCCCACCATGTCATGAAATATTGCCAGCATACATCTCTGGAAAGTTGCTAGCGCGTTACAAAGTCCAAACGGCATCCTTCTAAATGCTAAGGTGCTGAAGGGGCAGGTAAAAGTGGTTTTCTCTTGGTCCTGGGGGTCAATTGCCACCTGGTTATATCCTGAGAATCCATCTAGGAAACAGAAAAATTTATTTCCCGCTAACCACTCCAGGATTTGGTGAATGAATGGTAGCGGAAAGTGATCTTTCTTGGTTGCAGCATTGAGTTTCTTATAATCTACACACACTCTCCAAGATGTAAGAGTGCGTGTAGGGATGGATTCGCCCCTGTCATTGACATGGATGGTGAGTCCTGCCTTCTTGGGCACAATGTGAATCGAACTCACCTAGGGGCTGTCGCTGATCGGGTAGATTATACCAGCATCCAGCCACTTAATGATTTCCTTCTTAATGACCTCCCGCATGTTAGGGTTGAGACGTCGCTGCATCTCGCGAGAAGGTCGAGCCTCCTCCTCCGTATATATACTGTGAGTGCAGTAGGAGGGGCTAATGCCAGATAAGTCTGATAAAGACCATCCAATGGCTGCCTTGTGTTCTATGAGGACCTTTGTTAGTTTGCACTCTTGTTCCCTGGTCAATTTTGAACTGATGATTACAAGGAGCATTTCATTTGGTCCTAGGAAAACATACTTAAGTGTACAAGGCAGCTCTTTCAGCTCGGGAGTGGATGGTGAAAGGTCTGGCATTTCTTGGGACAAGAGTGTCCCAGGCGGTTTGGAGAACAGGTCAGGAGGAAGAAATTGGCCTTCAGATTGGCCAAGAAGAGGGGCTTCTTGGATAGATGGATCCAAAAAGGAATAGCCCCAGTGAGAAGTATATGGGCTCAAGGTCCCAGTGTGGATTTGCAAATTTGCCTGATTTAGCGGGAAAGAAAGGGAAATTCGATCTTCGAGAGTGTGGACCGGTGGTAAGTAGCCCGGATATGACTCAGACCATGAGGTATGGGAAGCGGAGAAAACCTCGTCAGAAGTCTGGCCAGGAGAAGGTACGGGACAAGGGAGGGATGGGGGAACGTCACAATTTGTGTTGGTCAGGTAGTCATCAGTGTTTATAGGTAATCCGCAGCAGTCCGAATAGGTCCCAATTAGTCCGATACACGCGCTGATGGCCATGTCCTCGTCAGACGTGTCATCCTCGATGCAATCGCAATCAAAGTTCTTGGCTGCCTTGAAGATGTTAAGCTTGAGATTTTCAGATCCAACGGCAATCTCAATACATCCTGACTCGCAGTCGATATGGGCGCAGGCTATGGCCAAGAAAGGTTGACCAAGGATGATCGGACAATCAGAAAGTGTGCTAGGAACTTCCATATCTAAAACATGAAAGTCAACAGGAAAACAGACTGTTGACCCTAACCACCACGTCTTCCACCACACCCTTCAGGATTTTGACAGAATGATCTGCCAACTGTAACGTGACAGGGGTGGGTTTTAGATTTCCCAAAGAAAATTTTTCGAGCATGATGGTCGGAATAAGATTTATGGAAGATCCTAGATCAAGCAGGGCACGGTTAAAACTACAGCCTTAGATGCTACAGGAAATAAGAGGTGTGCTCGGGTCTTTCTGCTTCGGTGGTAGGTTTGACTGTATAACACAACTCGCATGAGGCGAGAGAACCACCGGATTCTTGGTTTTCTTTGACTGTCGCCTGGGTGTTGTGTAGTCTTTGAAAAATTGGGCAACGGTAGGTATGTGGTCGATAGCCTTGAGCAGGCGTACCTTGATTTCTACATCCCTGAATAAATTATGCAGGTTATCAAAGGCCTACGTATCTTTCTTTTTTCCTTTTGGCTCCCTCAGTAGAGCCTCAGGGAATGGAACTGATTTTGGCACCAATTTGGGTGTATCGTCCTCTCACAAATGCGACGCGCATCCCGAATGAGAGGGCGATGAAGAAGACGGGCCAGGATCAGGTCGAGGCGGATCGACGGTCTGCTTACCTCTCCTTGTAGTGATAGCATTGGACGATGCGGGTCCAGTGGGATCATACGGCGGAGGAGGGTTTACAATAGGGACATAAGAGTGCGGTGCTGTAGTGGGATTAGCTTGAAATCCCGGTGGAATGCTCGGAGCTTGCAAAATTTGATTAACCTGCCCTGAGAAGGTCGTACCTGTGGTTGAGGACCACGGGGTACGAAGTTTTGCGGGTTTGGAACAGGTTGGGTAGGAAGAGTGCCCTGAGATCGAGTCGCCATCCGTAGTTGACTGATCTCAGCATTCTGTTGCGCCAATTGGTGCTGAAGAGAGGTCATGTTCTCTTCATGGCGCTTTGACATTTCCGTCATCATTCGCATCAATTTGTCAAGAGGACTTGATGCGTGTTCTGCTTGCGGTAAGCAAGGGCTTGGTGGCGGATTCACCATAGGATTAGACTGGGCCCTTGGGATGACGGGTGCGGACGGTCGCATTGGTCCACCCGCGGGGTTTTGGCGTTGTGGGTTGTTGGACCATGCGAAGTTCGGATGATTGCGCCTCCCTGGGTTATACGTGGCAGAGAACGGGTTGTTCCCCAGGGCGCAAGCGTCTTCTATGCCAGAGACGTGTCCGCATGTAAATACGCTTCCAAGCACACGGAGGCTTGGTCCTTCGTGTCGAAATACTAGCTCACAGAAGCCAGATCCACGTGACTTACCGAGTCGCTCGGCGCGACACTCGGTAAGGAAGGCCTTATGGGGTTTCTTGGGATAGGCCTGGTGTTGGTAGAGTTGGGATTGTGACGAAGTGGTGAAGTGGTGGTATTTGCCATAGAACGGGCGGGGTTGGCCAGAAGCTCGTCCAGCTTCTTGTGCACGACGGAGACTTCATCCAGTTTTTGTGCGATAAGGCTTAGATTTGTGGATGAATGGGAGGGTCCCGTGTCAACTTCGTGGACATTACGGGGCTGGCTGGAACGATTAAAGGTGACACTGGAAGCATTGTTCATCGAGTTTCCACTCATATTTTCAAACAATTCGAATGCTCCATTCTCGTCTTTATTCATAAAATTCCCTCCGCAGGAAGCATCTACAATCTGCTTCAAAGTCTCATTTAGCCTGTAGTAGAAAATCTGAGCTATATGCCACTTAGGCAGATCGTGGTGCGGACACTTCCTGAGGAGGTCATTATACCTCTCCCATGCCTCATGAAATTGTTCGCTGTTTTGTTGCGTAAATGAATTGATGGCTTGGCGAAGCGCATTGGTTTGCCCGATTGGGAAGAACTTCTTGAGAAACACTGTTCGCATCTCTTCCCAAGAGTGGATAGTTCTCCCAAGGGTGCGTAGCCACTGCGACGCTTTATCCTGCAATGAAAATGGGAACATTTTCATGAGGACTATAGGTAACCCGACATTTCTAGGTTTAACCGTTTCAGCCAGTCGGGTTAGGTCTTCCAAGTGGAGAAAAGGATCTTCACTTGCAAGACCATGGAAGTGGAAATTTATTAGGCCAATTATGTTCGGTTTCAATTCAAAGTCATCCCTGCCCACAGGGACCCGAATTTGTCCTATGGTCTTTGTAGCAGCGGGATTCTGATAGGAGCTAAGAGACCTAGGCTCCTCTCGTTTGGGAGGGTTCTGCATTTCCTCCAATGTTTCCCGAATGGCTTCCATTTTCTCATTATACATTTCCATTTGGGCTTGGAGGCGGGTTATGGGATCTAAGGCTCCATCACCTGGTGGGTTCTGAGGGTGGTTTCCTCCCTCGGGATTTGGGGGTGGGCATGCAGCCATGTTTGTGGAGGAGGAGGACGATTCAGCTTCTTTTCTAAAATTAACAGGCAATTCACACAGTTCAGGGTTTTGTGACCTCCTCCCAAACATGCATTACCGCAGGAAGAATTGGAAAGATGAGAAGGGAAAAGAGATGAGAGAAATGACACCGCAAAGGTACACTTGATGACAAATCAATTCAATTCAATTCCTAACCTCTACAATGTGCCCTAAGACCTAAAGATCTAAGTTACCTGCTATCACAGACTACAGAACTGAATGCGAGAACCACGGAACCACCAGGCCAAATTGAAAGGCCGTTTGCCCCAGTCTTAGACACCCGATAGCACGCGGGAACCCTCACCAGCACGTAGGCGCTACACGCAGGTAGTTAGACCTCCAATCCTTAATAAGGGTCAAGTTGCTACCAATTTTAGTTAGAGGCTTAGGATCAAGTGCTTTTTGAATGTGAAGGACGTTATTTACGAGTAATGCCCAAGTGATTGATTTTCAGAGTGTGTAAAACAAGCATGCAACGGGGAAATCTCCCCGAATTGAAGTTTTTAATTGGTGAATGGTCTTTAGAGTTCAGCCTTAAATAGTATAGATTTTAGGATTTCTCTGATTTCCCAATTCAACCAATCTTCAGGTTTTTGAGAGAATACAAGTTTTCTTCTAAGCCCAACAAACCCTTCTTCAATGTCAATTGGTTAATGCATACTACAATGCAATGGGCTTCCCTAAATGGATATTTCTATGTGTGGATGCACGAATTAGTTTTAGATTAGTGTGAAAGGGAGCCAAAGCACTTCAATTCAAGTGCTCCCAATCACCAAAAAGATTTCCACACAAGGCTCAACCGAAAGATAAAGAAAATCAATTTGTTGGGGTTGAAATATTCGGGATCGAATCTTAGGCAAGTTGAAAAGTCGTGGTGGGGTTGGAATCGACTTAATTCCAAGTCTCCTCACCAAAAAGGTTATCCCAAATTGCAGGTAAATGAGGGAAAGAGGGGTGGCAACCAATCTTTTTATTTGCCTCAAAGAATACTTCACACGGAGAAAAATTCAAGAATCAAGATTCTTGATTTTCGCTATGCGAAGTAAGGTGGGAAATCCCGGGGCGGTGGGAATAAGGGAAAACAATCAAATAAGTGAATTTTAATCCACTTGCCTCAAGAGATCCCAAGAAGTTTTTCAAGTTTTTTTAGTTTTTTTTAGTTTCTTTTTTTACTAAGGTTACAAGTTAACCTAGGTTGCTAAGAAAGAAAGACTTGTGCAGCAACGTGTGCGGAGCTCCAGTGTGGTGTCGGTGTCTTCACGCTCTCATTCTCGCCTTGGATTTGCCCACGTCTTCGACTTCTTCTGCCTATCTTCTCCTTGCAACAGGTTTACCTGCACACCAAAAACAAAAACATCCGTGAAGAGAAGGGTGTGAGAAGAGAAAAATTACAGGAATGGAGTAAAAACTTACTTGAAGGCGCACTTTCCCAGCAACGGCGCCAGAAAAGGTATGGTGTCGGACCCGATTAGGTTGTTAATATGGTGATTTTATCGTTGAAGTGTGTATAGTGGTTAACCTAAATCAGACCTAACCATCTCTTTACAAAATTTTTAACCTGGCATACTTGATTTTATCTTGGTCACTTTTAGGCCCAGGGTCGAACTCAGGGAAGTGGGGTTACAAGTCAAGTTTCTACGCCTTTCCTACAACGAATCTCTTCCGTTCGTTTATTGTATTTTTGGTGTTTTTCTATTTAGGTTTTTTTCTGATAATCTTTGTCCTTGAGGCACACCCTCAAAATTAGGTTCTTGGCTTTAAGCCAAATCAAGGTTCCAAAACGGATCTTGCTATTCGCAAGATGGAGTACCTGCAAGTCACAAATTATCTTTTCTCTTTTATATATATATTTTTTATCTTTTTATGGGCATGCAAGAGAAATAGAAAGAAAGTAAATATAGTATAGATATATATGTATATACTATATATGTATAAAGGGGTAGGGGTGGAGGCGGAGATGGAGTGTAGCACGGTGTCAAGTCGATTGTCGTCTAGAAAGACGCAACCAACAGGACGAGGTGCCGCGTGTAGTGTAAGGTGGATGGCAGAAGATGTGTGCGACCATGCTTTTTGCATGCGTGTATCGGTGAATATCTGCAACTGGTGCAGATATTCCGGCGATACCACGTATGGTAAATAATGTAAAAATATATATATATATATATATGTATATATGTAAATATATCTAAATATATATATGGTTATAAATATATAGGTATATATATGTAGTTATATATGTATATATGTATATGTATATATATAGGTATGTAAATATATATATATATATATATATATATATATATATATATATATATATATATATATATATATATATATATGTATAGATAGATATATGTATAGATCTATATATATATATATGTATATGTATGTATGTATATAATACTATACAGATGTATATATATATATGTGTATATATATATATATATATATATATATATATATATATATAGTAATATATGTATATATAGATATATGTAGCTAGATATGTATATATATGTATATATGTATATATAGTTATATAGACATACATGTATATATATATATATATATATGTATGTATACTAATACTTAGTTATATATATACTAATATATGTATAGATATATATATATATGTGTGTGTATGTATGTATGTATGTATATAAGTATATGTATATATGTAAATATATATGTATATGTATATATATATATATGTATATGTATATAAGTATATGTATATATATCAATATATATATGTATACGTTTATATATATATGTATATAATAGTGTATAGGTGTGTGTGTGTATGAAAGTGTGAGTATATGTGTGTAAGCGTCGGTGAAGAGATAGGGAGAGAGTGCTATGAGGAAGAGAGAGAGAGAGAGAGAGATTGGGAGAGAGAGAGCGAGCGTTGTTGAGGGTGAAGGCGTCTGAAGCTGTGGAGCGTCGTCTGGTCCACGCACGCACGCGCAGGCGCGTATGCACAGAGAGTAGCGCGTTTTAGGGAGTGGCGCGGAGAGGAGGCCGCAGCGCACTGCGCTGCGTGGAAGGGCTGGAGCGTTCGCTCGCATGCGCACTCGGGCAAAGGTGCGGGCGGGTGCAGGAGATGCGGACGCACGTGGACCCGCCGACGGGCGTTGGAGCAGGCGCGGGGCTGAACGCATGCGCGTGCAGTGGCCGGTAGCGGCATGTCGGGTGACCGGTTAAGTGAGAAACTCACCGGTCACCCCACTGTAGCCACAGTGTTTCGCAGAAACGTGTGAACAGTGGCTACAGTGGCCGGGTGAGCCGCGCGACCGGGAGCGGGCGGTGCTGTGAGTGCGTACGGCTCAGCGCACGTGGTGGAGTGGCTCCGGCTGCTGGCTTGCCGGCAGGACCTTGCGATAGAGCGTGCGGAGAGGGTTGGGTTGCGAGCGAAGGGGTGCGACAGGGCGCGCAGTGGCCTGTGGGTGTTGGCTGGGGTGCGTGGGAAGCTTGGCCGGCCGCTGTAGTGGCGCACAGTGGCCAGTTGCAGGTATAAGAGAGAGCGTGACAGGGCGAAGAAGCGGGAGGCGATGGTGCCTGCAGGCGCGCGCTGGAGGCGAGGGCAGCCTGCAGGTGTGCGTGGAAAGGGCTGGGGCGGCTGCTGCTGCCTTGCTGCGTGCTGCCGCTGCTGGAGCTTTTGAGCTTCAAGCTTGAAGCTTCTGCTCCAATGGCTGAAGTAGCGTGGTCATTCAAACAGGGAAAAGAAGGCCACCACGCTCACCGGCTCTTTGAAGAGCTGGGCGGTGGTGGTCTCACTGTGGTGGGTGTGCACCACAATGATAACTCTTGCCCGCAGGGTGTCTCCTCTTAGGAGGAGGTCCTGCGTATGGAGGGAGAGGGGGAGGAGGTGGCCTGGAAGTGAGCTGCTGTGTGGTGTTTTGGCGTGGACCAGGCTGCCTGCAAGAAGAAGCCGTGCCCTATTTTTATAGAAAGAGAAAGCATGCACAGCCATGCCATGGCTGTGCATGCTTTGCATGCGGCTGCAGGGAGTGGCTACATGCGGCTGGCAGGGAGAGGTGATGGAGAGCATGGCACGAGGAGGAAGAAGTCAATCCGTGCAGCTGCGGGAGGCATTTCAAAATCAAGTGGAAATAAAAATAAAAAGATGGTGGATTTTGCAAAGATGTACTTGAGGAAAAAATGTTAATTGCAAGGCCACTTATTTCATTCTCCTCTCCTCTCAATTAAATGCATGCATGCGTGTATTTTTACAATGTGACTATGGAGACCTAATATGCATAGGTAATGCTAGGAAGTAGCACAAGACGGCACAATTGCAGGTGTATTTTTCGGTGCAATCATTAACCCGGTATTTTCTAAGTAGGGCACGGAATTTGGAGTGAATAAAATGACTTCCACCATCATTGATCATGGCCTTTGGTATTCCAAACTGGGAAAAGATGTTCTGCTTAACAAAGTCCATGACAATCTTATGATCGCATCGGTGGGTGGCGACGGCTTCAATCCATTTAGAGACATAGTCTACAGAGACTAGGATGAACTCAAAGCCGTTGGATGGTGGGAAGGGGCCCATAAAATCATTACCCCAAACATCGAAGATCTTGACAATCAAAATGGGCTAGAGGGTCATCATATCTTTTCTGGTCATGGTCCCCAGCATTTGACAGCGAGAGCAAGTCTTGGCAAAGTTGTGTGCATCCTTAAATAAGGAAGGCTAGTAAGATCCGGACTGCAGAACCTTCGCAGCTATTTTCTTTCCTGAGAAGTGGCCACCACAAGCTCGGTTATGACAAAAAGATAGCACATTTTGAACTTCGTTCTTCGGGATACACCTCTTGATGATCTGGTCGTCACAGAGGCGAAACAGCATGGGATCATCCCGGAAATAGTGCTTGGCCTCGGCCAAGATCTTGTTCCGTTGCTATCTGGACCAGCTGTGCAGGGTCTGTCCTACAACCAGGTAGTTGACATAGTCAGCATACCAAGGCAGTTTCTTGTCTTGCACAGCCAAAATGTGTTCATCAGGAAAGGTGTTGGATAAAGGCAGGGAGGGTCCAATGTGGTATGGGTGAAGTTTGGATAAGTGGTCAGCCACCACATTCTTTGATCCGGCTTTGTCGCGAATTTTCAGGTCAAATTCCTACAAGAGCAGGATCCATCTGATGAGCCTGGGCTTCGCGTCCTTTTTAGCCAACAGGTGCCGGATGGCTGAATGGTCAGTATAGATGGTCACGTGGGATCCCAACAGGTATGATCGAAACTTCTCAAGTCTGAAAACTACAGTGAGCAATTTTTTCTCTGTGACCGTATAATTTTGTTGGGCCTCGTCCAACGTCTTTCTCGCGTAGTAGATCACCACGGGTTTCTTGTCTTGTCTTTGTCTTAGGACAGCGCCTATGGCAAAATCTGATGCATCACACATAATCTCAAAGTCTTAGGACCAATCCGGGGGCTAAAGTACAGGTGCTATGGAAACTAAGTCCCAGAGGGTGTGGTAAGCCTTGATGCAATCAGAGGTCATGTGGAATAAGGCGTTGTTGGCCAGAAGGTCAATTAAGGGTTTGGTAAGCTTGGAGAAGTCTTTGATGAACCTTCAGTAGAAGCCAACATGTCCCAGGAATGAATGGATTTGCCGGACCGAGCTAGGCGGAGGAAGTTTGGAAATCAAATCAACTTTGGCCCGATCCACCTCAATGCCCCTATGCGATATGATGTAACCGAGGACGATTCCTTCTTGAACCATGAAATGGCTCTTTTCCCAACTTAACATCAAATTAACCTTGATGCATCATTTCAGGATTTTTTCCAAGTTGCTCAAACAGTGGTGGAATGAATTCCCAAATACAGAGAAATCATCCATAAAGACCTCCAGGTATTCGCCCACCATTTCTGAAAAAATGGCTAGCATGAAACGCTGAAAGTTAGCGGGTGCGTTGCATAACCCGAACGGCATACGACGGAATGCAAACGTGTCATACGGGCATGTGAATGTGGTCTTCTCTTGATCTTTAGGAGCAATTGTGACTTGGTTATATCCTGAATATCCATCCAAAAAGCAAAAATACTTTTGCCCTGCCAATCTTTCAAGAATATGGTCGATGAATGGCAGGGGGAAATTATTTTTCTTGGTTGCTTCATTGAGTTTCCTATAATCAATACACACCCACCATGTGGTGGTGGTGCGGGTGGGGATGGATTCGCCACGTTCATTGGTGACAACGATGAGCCTGGCTTTCTTTGGAACCACTTGAGTGGGGCTCACCCAGGGGCTATCAGAGATGGGATAGATGATGTTGGTGTCAAGCCACTTGATAATTTCTTTCTTAACGACCTCCCGCATATTTGGGTTTAACCGTCTCTGCATCTGGCGGGAGGGTTGTGCCCCATCTTCCAGGTAAATCTTATGAGTGTAATAGGCGGGGCTAATTCCTCTTAAGTCTGAAATGGTCCATCCAATGGTAGCCCGATGTTTCGAAAGGGTCGCGGTCAACTTGAGTTCCTGATCCTTGGTTAGATGAGAGTTAATAATCACAGGGAAGGTCTGGTCAGGTCCTAGGAAGACATACTTGAGATTCTCAGGTAGTGGCTTTAGTTCGGGTGTGGGTGGAACAATAGTCAAAGGAAAAGGGAAAGGTAGGAGTTGATCAACATCAATCTCCTCAAATGGTGTTGTTTGATGGTAATTAGCCCTACAGATGTCCATGGGCAGAGATGGTGACGGGTCAGAATAGTCGTTATAGGATTGGTGATCCGAGACAAAACTAAGGGTGAGGCATTCCTCGACCAAAGGTTCCACGAGATCATGTTCCTAGATACAGTCTCAATCAAAAGACTTGGTCGCCCGGAAGATATACAACTTCATTTTCTTGTCTCCAAAGGCGATTTCCATACATCCCGTGTCACAATCGATGTTTTCCTTAGCCGTAGCTAAGAAAGGTCAGCTTAAGATTATGGGTGTGTTCTGTAGTTTTTCAGGGACTTCCATGTCGAGCACCAAGAAGTCGATCGGAAAATAGAAGTCCTTGACCTGCACAATCACATCCTTGACAACCCCTTTCAGGGTCTTCACAGATCTATCAGCCAATTGGATGGTGACAGGTGTAGGCGTCAACTCTCCGAAACCAAATTGGTGGTACAGGGTTGTCGGAATCAGATTGATGGAAGCACCTAAGTCTAGGAGCGCTCTATCAAATTTCATGTCCCCGATATTATAGGATATCAGGGGTGCTCCTGGGTCAGTTCGCTTGAGCGGAAGGTTGCTTGATATTACGGAACTTGCTTGCTCAGAGAGCACAACCTTCCTAGGTGCTTGCGGTCTTGGCTTACTCTTGGGTGTACAGGCACCCTTTAGGAACTTGGCGTAAGTCGGGATGTGCTTGATGGCTTCGAGGAGAGGAATTTTAATCTGAACCTGCTTAAAGGTCACCAAAAGCTCCTCAGTTTCCATAACACTTTTCTTCTTCTTGATTATCTCCAAGGCCTCGAGGTAGGGTGTCTGAACATGGATAGGATCTATTCTGGGTCCTTGGGTTTTTCTAGTGCCTCTTCTGAGATGGGTATTTTAGCTGGTGAAGTCTTGGGAAGAGTCGGCCATTTGGGATCTTGGGTTTTAGTGCTACTTCTCAAGGTTACCGCATTCATAGAGGCATTGGGACCATGGGTTGATCCTTGAGAAGACAAGGACGAAGAAGTAGCGAACCCAGGGGGTGTTTGTGGGGCTGGCTGGACCATGTGAGCCTACCCGAGATTGCCCTGGAACCCTTGAGAATTGGGGCCTCTGTTAATCATGTTTCGCAGGTTCGGTTGTGGCTGGGAAGGTAGGGATCCTTGTTGTTTACAGTCCAATGGTTGGCTTAACTGTCCCTTTACTAAAGCCATTTCCTCCTGATGTTTTTGGTTCATTTCAGCCATCATCTTTATCAGGGTGTCCATTTGGTTTTGTGGGGGAGGGCCGCCCTATTCGGATTATATGGGAGTCTAACTGGTGGTCCTTGCTGATAGGGGGGCAAGTTTGGCTGTTGGTTTGGCCTGGCTAGTTCTGGAATTGAGGCGGTCTCTAGTTTGTCCAAGCAAAGTTTGGGTGATTACGCCAACCGGTGTTGTAAGTGTTGGAGAAAGGGTCAGGCTTAGCATAACCTTGGACAGTCTGTACATCTTCAAGGATAGTAGATGTCGATGGGAGGGAAGAGAGTAATCAAGGTTTGAGGGAGCAAATTTCCCTCCCTGGAATGTGGCCAGGGGTTGTTCCAAGTTCAGTTGGCTTAAGGGCTGGACCAGGTCAACATTTTGAGCTCCCTTTGCTAGGGAGAAGGTCTGTAATGGGTTCTTGGTCTGGTTCAGTAGCTCAGCTATCTTTTTATCCACCAATTCCACTCGATCTAATTTCTTGGCAATGATATCCATGTCAACCATCCCAGAATTTGCTTGTACTTCATAAATCCCACCACGGGGTTGACTGGATCAGCTAAACTGGGTCATGGAGGCATTGTTGATGAAATTTTTGCTCATAGACTCAAAGAGCTCAAACGCGCTCTCCTCATCTTTGTTCAGGAAGTTCCCTCCGCATGAGGCATCGACGAAGTTCCGTAGGTTGCTGTCCAGACCGTGGTAGAAGATTTGGGCCAATTGCCTGCTTGGTGCTTCATGGTGTGGGCATTTCCTTAATAGTTCATTAAATCTTTCCCACGCCTCATGGAACTGTTCCCCACCCTGGAGTGTAAAGGTAGTAATGGCTCTTCTGAGGGCATTAGTCTTTCTTATGGGGAAGAATTTCTTTAAGAATGCATGCCTCAGTTCTTCCCAGGTGGTGATGGGTCTAAATAGGGTTATAAGCCAGTGAGATGCCTTGTCTCTCAGCCAGAAGGGGAACATCTTAATTAAAATAATGTCAAGGCTAATGTTCCTAGGTTTCACAGTCTGGGCTATCCGGTAAAGATCCTCTAGGTGCTGGAAGGGATCTTCATTTGTGCTTCCATGGAAGTGGCTCTGAATCAGACTTAGGACATTTGGTTTTAGGTCAAAATCATCTCCCCCTTCAGGGATCCTAAGGTGCGGCTTGACTCGAATAGCGAAAGGATTGTAGAAGTCGCGGAGGGGCCTAGGTTGGTCTTGGAATAGTGGTAGATCAGGTGGAGGTTGCCCTTGTGGGCCTTAGAAAGGTGGTGGTGGTTTCCCTTGTGGGTTCTGCAACAGGTGTATGGCTTGCATGATAGTGTGGATCTGTTGCTGCTGAAGCCGGTGGTTTGCGTTAATTTGGGCTTGGATGATGGCCATTGTGTCTGGTGAGGGTTGGTCCTCAACCTCATCTACCCTTGGTTCAGCCATGTTTCTAGCAGAATCAGGTCGCTTGGATTCTCGTCCCAAAACAAACAACTCGGGATGCAGTGATCGTCTCCCATGCATACACTAGAGAAGAACAGGAGGGGATGCGAAGAGCGACATATGCGAGAAGTGTATGTACAACCAAGCAAACAAGCTTAGTCTTTATGGTGTATTCCTTAGGAGACCTACAAATCTCCAAAAGGGTGGTCAAGCCTGTAAGAGTTGGACTTCCCTTCCCAAAGCTAATTTGGCCAGGTTGATTACGAGGGGATTATAGGGAAGGTTCTTCATTTGGCTTGCGCCGTCGGTTCCATAGACCCCACAACCACAGTTGTTTGACACTGCCTCGCAGCCTAGTCACCAGATTCTACTAAGGGAATGAAAGCCAAGTGCCTAGAGAACAAAACCCCGCCTCTCAAGATTTAACCAAGTCCTGCCTAGGACACGTCTACTCTATTTTAAAAGGGTTAGGATAGTGGTTGTGCTAGGGTTATGTGATGAGGGTTGATTGGGGTAGTGCCTCTTAGTTTTTCAATTTCAATGTGTGTGCTCCTATCAAAACATGGTTTTCAAGTAAGGATTGTTTTAAGATGTGGTGTCTTTTAATGTTTTATCCTTACTTTTGTGTCTTTTAGGATTGACGTGTCTTAATGTTTTCAGATAAGTTTCAGTGGGCACGTCAAGTTTTGCACACAATTGGTGAAAGTAGATTTCCTTTGTTGTGTAGAGTCTTTAAGACCCTAATGTTCTCATCTTAGTGATCATGCAGCTTCTATTAGATGAGTCGATTTTAGGGTTGAGTGGTGCAGCCCATGTTAATTCAAGGTGGCTTCGCAAACACCACTCTAAAAGAAAGAAGAACACTCCAAGAATCTTAGATTATTCAGAATGTTAGAGTGTATTTTTTTTTTGTTAGGTGATGTGTTAAGGATGTGGATTAGGCAATCATGCACCATGCCAATTTTTTTCAGTTTTACAATTTTCTTTTAGATTTTTAAGCAAGCAAACAACCATGGGTAAAGAAATACTCACGACCGATCCTTATTGCGCTTACTCCCTCGTTACCGTCACGAGTTGCACTGCTTTGCCGTCCAAGCGTCGAATTCCTACAACCATCAAGTAGAAGGAGACAAGGCGTTAGACGATGTGAGCATGCATGTAAAATGGAAGTGACAAAATAAATCCGTTGCCTCCCAGGCAACGACGCCAAAAACTGACGTGCGGAAGATGCGTATGTTTAGAAGAGTCATTATAGCTTGCACTCACAATGTTGATTTTAAATAAAGAAATGGACGTGAGTCCAAGTGTCGATCTCAGGGAGGCGTGAAAATTAGATTTTTCTTGTCACTTAATGTCACGGAAATAACGGGTGTTTTCTTGCGAAAAGACGTGGGTGAGAAGCGAGAGAGAGAGAGAGAAAGAGAGAGAGAGAGAGAATAGGGTTATAATTTTTCATTCACAATATGTAACTTAAACATAAAAGAGGGCAAGTAACTAGATAGGAAACAACTTCATTTGACATGCAACTTTAGTTTTATAATTACAACACTAGATAAATGCTTAAACACAAGTAAAGTAAAACTTAAGATAAAGAGGGAAAGAGAGAGAGAAGACCGCGAAGCAGCCACAGCGGTGGAGAGGGGCTTCGTCGGCTGCTCGTCGGTTCCGGCGATCACAAAGAGAGCTAATGGTGGCTAAGAGTGGGGTAGAGCACTTGCAAGTGAATTGAATGCCCTCCATGGGTGGTTGGATGGAGTTTATATAGGAAAAAGGGTTTTCTAATTAAGTATGGGCTTTAGCGACATCCAGGACGTCGCTAAACCCATACTAAATCCGTCGGTGTAGCACCTTGCCCGTTGGTCTCTTGCGTGCACGCGTGCTTCTTCACGTACAATCCATGTGCGCGGCTTGAGGGCCGTCCGATGGCGGATCGGATGGTCGATGTCGCTCATGGGGCACGTGCATGGATCGCGCCCACGCCCCACGCGTCATCGCTGGCGTCCTCTTTGGACGCGTGAGATCGCGCCATGTCGCTCGCTGCCTATCGCTTGATTACACATCAACGGCTAAATCATGCATGCGCGTTCTTCCTCAAATTTGCGCTGCGGTCGACACCTCGAACCCGTGTTTCACTGTGCGGGGGTGAGGCGTGCACCGCTGCGCTACGCCTGCTGCTTTGTTGTGGAGGTGTGCTGTGGTCGCTGCGCGGATGGCTGTTGGATGAAGATCCAATGGTCGAGGGCTGCTGTTGCTGCGGTTGAGAGGCACGCGGATGCGTGGTTCCCAGCCGTCCGATGCGTGATCGAACGACTTCAAATGACACTGCGCGATGAGGGTTGGTTGCAGGCACGGCGAGGCTGACACGTTGCGGCCCCATAGCCGTTGATCATTAGATCAACGATCAGAACTTCTTGGGCCAATAATGGGAGCTTCGGATGTCGGATTTAGCTGATTTCGAGTCCGTTGGACTCCGTTCGTCGTTCTGAATCCATAAGTGTGGTCCGATCGCTCATCTGAGCCTGTTTTGACAAGTACTTATACAAATGGCCATTAATACTGTTCTATAAGCAATCTTGATGTGTGATGCATGCAATGCTCCTATTCCTATTTATGATGTGTTATATGTGCATTTTTCTCTTAAGATAAACCCCAATTGACAGAATTATCGCCCTAAGATGCAGTGTTATCATTGATCTCCCCTTCAGAGATTGTGAAGGAGGGGGAAGGCAGCCTCTCAGCCATTGGATACAAATCCAATGGCTGAGATCACCCATTGATTGCCCTTTTGTGATTAAGTGGGGATGTTGGGGCATTTTGGATGATCAGACCTTTAGTGAAGGTCATCCACGTGGAAATTAATATACAATTTATACAAATTAATCTAAATGCATGATGATGCATGTTATGCAATATTTATATTGCATGATGCTTCTATAGACCTAGGAACATGCATAAATAGGTATTTTAGGCCAATTAGATGTGTACACATCACCTTCGCTATAGATAACTAGGAATAAGGAATCAAATTAGGTATTAATTCTAATGTACTTTCAAATCTTCATCAAAACACATTAAACCTCATTTAATCTTCAAGTAGCAAATTAAAACAAGATTCATCAGAGACCTATTGTCGCCTACCTGGGTGATTAATATAGCTTTGCTAGAATGATTTGAGTGTCCATGAACTTTGCACACTATTGACTAGTGTTTAGTAGATCTTGTAGGTGCACTAGTGGGGTGGTGAATAGTGTGGGATAAAAACTATGCAGAAATAAAATTACAATCACACAAACATTCATCAAAAGACAAAAGGATATTTAGGTGGAAATTCAACTTAGGTAAAAACCACTACCTAAGCCTCTCGACTTAGAATTTCTCAATTGATCGAGTCAATCAAATCCACTAATCGTGTCACTTAAATAAGGGTGACACAACCTCAATACAATCACACTACTTTAACCGAGGGTAGTGTAGCTCAATCCCTCTTCTTCACAAAGAGAATTTTTTCTCTTGAAGGAGACAGGAATTCACCATGTGAATACCCAACCGAGACAATTGAAAACAAAGAACCTATAGAGCCCAAAATATAGATCTAATTTAAGCTTCTATAGGTTAAGGTACTTCTCTTAAACGGAAGAGACTCGGTGTGAATGCGTAGCAATTTTGTGCTCTTAAATATGAAGTGTAAGGCTTTGAGAGCTTGGACACTATCTTCTTTTATTTCCTTCTTAAAATGTGTATAAATGGCGGGAAGAATTGTATCAAGGTGTAACTCCACAAAGGAGAGGCTCCCATCTATTTATAGATGTGCTAAGAACCTTCAGAGGCTTAGGAGAAGGCTGATAGCCGTTGGGATAGATTCCAAGCAAATCAGGCCCAAATCAAGGTCATAATGACTCTAACTGCAGAATTAGACGTCTAATTTTAGGTTCAGACATCTGGTCAGACATCTAATGACAGGTTTGGATGTCTGATGTAAAGGGGTCAGAGTTCCTGATTTGGTTGGATGGAAACAGGATTATAGATCAAACATCTGGGATGACATTTTAAGATGTTTGGGTGAAAAATTGGACACCTAATTTTGTGCAGGTTTGTTCCTGTTTTGGACCAAATCTAAATAGGAGTCTAGTGTAAGGTGGTCAGATGAAGTATTGGATGTCTAGACCTGTTATTGAACGTCTAAGACTAAACATACTCTGCAGGAATTGATTCCCAAGAAGCAACGACTAGATATGATCTAACATCTTATGATTTTGGTCTAACGTCTCTTTATCGGACGTTTGGAAGGCTCTACGGATGTCTATAAATAATATAAAATTATTTCTACTTTGGATCACAGAGATATTGGTTTGATAGTCCAACGGTCCTAATATTGGACACCTGTCAAGGTCATCAGACGTCTTATAGGATATCTGGAATTGAGTTAGGATGTCTAAAAGGAAAGGCACAGATTATTAATTTCTAGCCTAGGTGATTTGATGTCTGCTCATAAAATCAAAGAACTTAAAAGTCAGGGTTAGAGGTTTGATTATCATGTTCGATATTCGATTAGTTTGTCTAAATCCTATTTTGGCTTTCTAATTTTGTTTTAAGGTTAGCCTAAGTTTCCTAAGGATGTGTAAGTATTCTTAGGACTTAGGTTAATATATTTTGGGCTCTTTAAGATATTTCTAAGGAAATAAAGAGCAGAAACAAATTGCAAGTACATTTTTACAATAACCATCTATCCTATTCTTCATTCTCATTCTTCTTTAAGCTTTAGCCCTAAGCAAAGCTCCATCTTCTCTAGTAGGCTCCTCCATCCTGCCAAGGACGTGAGCTTGAGCTCCAAGCACTTGCTTTCATTTGCATTTCATCCTGAAATCTTAAAATCAAATGCAAATGTCAAATAAAAGGTGTTTTGTTATAATCAAAATCAATGATCGTGGTGCTCTTACATCAATAATCTTCCCCTTTTTGATGATGACAAACTCCAAATAATGTTCCAAAACATTTTCCCCCTTTTTGACATTATCAAATGTGTTTAATTTTAATCATTTTATCGTATACTCCTTGATTAACAAGATTTTGGTACGCTAAAAGTTTAAGTTAAAAACCCATCGTTACAGTTGTGTAAAAATCTATCAATTAGATAAAATTTATAACCAAAACTCAAAGTGAGTCTTAGGTTGAACACGGGGAGGTGAATGTTTGATAAAAAAATACATTTATAATTATTGTCACGAAGTAGATTGGCTAGTCGAATTAAATCTACATTAGCTGTTCTACTTAAATAATAAATAATAGAAGAAAGAGAAAGAATAATACAAAGAAAGAAAAAATAGGGAGAGTGAAAAAAATTTATAACCATAAGAGCATGTTCATTACATCTAATCACTACAACTAGAAAGCTGGAAATCCATACTAGAAAGCAATAAAAGGAGAGGAATGAGAAAATCCTCCTCGACGGCTGCTTCGAGGATGGGCCACGTTGACGGAGCACTCGGATGAGGGAGGACGAAGCTGGAGGATGGAGAACGAAGCATGGTGACATTGTAGTGGGATCCACTTCTTGGATGGTGGCGAGAAGAAAACCACGGGCGCTCCATGAACGGGGATAAGAAGATGGAAAATTATATTTAAGACTCTAGTGGAGCATCCCGGGTATGGGACTAGCTCGTTAGAGCTTTGGAGGGGGTGAGAGAAGAAGAGAAGGGGTGAAGAAAAAGTGATGGAGTAAGGTCCCTTTTATGGGTGAAGAAAAAGGGCAAAAGAGTCATTTTGATCAATGCCTTTAAAATGAATGCAATAGTTACTAAAGCCCCACATCGCTGAAGCCACATGGAACAAGGGCCCTTCATCGCCGATCCGACTCTCCTCGTGTGACCACGTCACCTGGCCACTTGCCTTCAGCCGTTGAAGCCTCTGATTGTGCCTTATCGGCATTAGCCATCTGATTAAATGATTGGACGACTTAAAAGCGACCTCATCCCACAGTGCCTCTGCGACATGTCAGATCTCGCATGAGAAGCTACGTGGTTGTGCATGTCGACCTAGTGCTTGCATTTAGCTCTCGTGATTGCGCCACGTCGCCTCCTCAATTGTCGCTTGATGTCGATTGGATGGTCCAATTTCTATGTGAGCGGGTGTGCTTTGGATTTGAGGCGCACGGAGACTCGAACGCACGCCCTCGCTTGGATTGTATGGTGCTTCACCATTGCACTATCTCACTGAGTTGTCAAGAAGATTCACTTCAGCTCAATCGTTCATGACCATTGGATGAAGATCCAATGACCATGATCACATGATGAAGTCTTCTTTGAGGATATGTGAAGGTGGGCGAGGCTTAGTCTCAGCCATTGGATCGAGATCCAACGATTGAGATTAAAGATGGCAAGGGTGTATGAGAAGGCAACGGCCGGATTAGAGGGTCTGGATGGCGCCACGTGGTGCTGTCTAGACCGTTCGTCTTCTCTTGCTTGTAAGTGGTGCCACGGATGTTGGATTGGATTGATTTTTACGTCGTTCGGTTGTGACCGTCAATTTGAACCCATCCATGTGATTGGATTTGTCATATGAGGTATGGATTTACACCACCTTGACCCTTGAGCTCTGATCTTCATCGAATTGCATCTGATGCTACAAAGGTTCGATCGAGGCGATCTCGGAGGCGTTGGACTCCGATCGTCGTGCTGTTCAGATTTGTATAATTGGATCTTCAATCTGAGGTCCCAAAATGATATTGCCCTGTCCCCTAGCCACAAAAAAGATAAATCAACCTATAATTTGTACAAACTAATCTAAATGCATGGTGATGCATGTTATGCAATATTTATAATGCATGATGTAATTATAGGCCTAAGAACACACATAAATAGATAGTTTATGTGGCATAGATGTGTCTACATCACTCCCCCAAAAAACATGCTCTCCTAGAAACGGGTCAACTCCCCTTTTTTAACATAATTATACAAGATATGTGTTTTTCTATTATCTCCCCGTTTTTGACATAAGAGGTCTATTCTTGTTCTTCATTAACTCCCCCTTATTGTTGGAAATATAGCTCAATTTATCTTTTAAAATCTCCCCCTAAATACATGCATTCTTATATCAAGTCAACTATTGTTAAGGGTAATCTTCCTTTCTTAATGAACTTAAACCATATACCAAGTTTAAATTATCCCCCTATCTTAATAGAAATAGATCATCAAAATCAAAAAACATTTTACTTAACTTACCAAGGCTAATAGTATGGCCGATATGGAGGTTGCCACATGTAGTCATCTCTCCATCCATGGCTTTTTAATCTGGGAAATGGTGCTTGATTCTAGTTGTTTTCCATTGGCCTCCTTACCATCCATCTCGGGTTTCTTCATGTTCGTTGAGACTTATTAGATCCATTCTTTGGTCTGGTTAATTTGAGTTGTCCATTCTTTGATTTGTAAATCCAATTCTTCACATTGTAATCTCCTTGGAATCCTACAAAACAAAGTTCAAGTTGCTTTTTCGGTATCCAAGTAAATTTAGATCTAGATTTGTTAGTGGGTGTCCTTAGTGGAGATTTTATCTCAGCCTTTTGGCTTGTGCTAGCCTCATAATACCCAAGCCCAAATTTATTAGAGGTTGGCTTTTGATGGGTAATCAATTTGTCCAAATTTTCCTTCCCTTTAGTAAATTTGGCTAGATCATCAAGGAGTTGATTTGACTTCTCCTTGAAATGGGCTATTTCAAGTTTCAATTTTTGAATATTATCTTTGAATTCTTTAATATCTTCTTTCAACATATGATTTTCAAAACTAACCAAAGATTCATTTGCTTCAACTTCCTTAACTTTCTCTAAATAGATTTTATTTTCAGAATCTAGTTTAAACTTATCTAAGAGAGATTTATTTTCAAATTTAAGCTTCTTGCATTCATTTTTAACAATCTTATACTCAGAAAATAAGGATTCAAAACTATCCTGAAGTTCTTCTCTTGAGATAGAGTTTACCACATCTTCTTCTTCGTTATCATCCGCGATTGCCATGAAGCTCATGCACGCGATTTCATTCTTTGTTTCCTTCTCGGGTTCTTCCTCCTTCGAGCTTGTGTTATCCTGATTGGGCTCCTTAATTGAGGGAGGATTCGACTCAACCATCACACAAGAAGGCAATCACAAGAAAGACATGGAGATTGGTGACTTAGTTTCACCGCAAGGGTGCACGTCTGGGGGGAGGGCAAGGCTCCCAGAAAATCCACTAGAAATAGTGGTATTACAATCTCTCGAAGTCCCTCTCTCTTGGATTGCATGAAGAGGCTCTTGTAAGGGCTTCCTTCTCTATTTATAGTTATAGAAAGTGTTGTTACAGCCGAGAAATCCTATGAGATCTTCTCTGTGGTCTTGTCATGTTCCTTGGTAATCCCATTGTCAAGGCTCGTCCATTGTCAGAACATTAATTGCGTTGATGATCCCATGATTACTATCGGCATGGGCATTATGGGAGCTATTACCATGCTTTATTGAATTTGGATGCACCGGGCCTTCAGGAGAGGCCAGGCTTGCCTGGATCCAGATCTGCTAGAATCGAGAAGGGTTGGGCTAGGTCAGGTCTGCCTGTTTACTCCAAGTCTGGGTATCCAGATCCTTATATGGGCTACGTGCAACATTTTAAGTCCGATGGTGCTTTTTATCCCTCATCATATACCTCCACCCTCTAACGGGCCAATGCCGCTAAGAGAGTAGTAAGAATACTTAAAATTTTGCAATATTGTATCTGCCCAAATGTTGTTCTAGCTATATGAAAAGCGGGGGGAACATTTGTGATGGGGTAGAAAGTTTTACGGCATTTTCTTGCTGGCCTTAAGAGACGTTATGCCGGCCTTAGGAGGCGGCAATCTTAAGCGAACGTGAGCGCAAGGGCCCGATTTCCCATCATCCTTAAGAGGCAATGTTAACACGCTTTCATCAAGTTTGAAATATGCGTAGTATAGTCAACAAAAGTGAATTGACAACATTTAAATTTATAGGTGCTCAAAAAATAATCGTGAGTTCAAGGTCGTTCGCAGGGAGCAAATATAAACTTCATGCACTAGTCGCAATGATAAATGAATGAGCATAATAATTAATCACAACAAGATATTCAATGAATGATCTACTAAAAAATATATTCAATAATAGCAATTTGTGTCTCAGAAATCATTGGGATAAAAAGAAGAATAAAACCTTAAAAATGGTGATTTGAATCACCAATTAATTCCCTCAATCAAGCACATATCCCAATGTTTCAATCTAATTCAAATTTCCAATAGTGGTTTTGAACTATTTATTCACAAATATCCACGTCAGCCAGATATCCAATATGTTCACAGTACTTTCCAATCAGACGTCAACACAAGAGCCAGATGACTTAACCGTCCAAAGCTGCAGCCCAAGTATAAGGCCTTAGAATTTTGCTAAGTGTTGGGTGTGTGTGCATGCTTCTCGAGGCAAGTGCATGCACCCTGAGGCAAAACCACCACCTACCCTCCTTAGAATCTTCCTTCTTCTCTTTCCTCTAAACCGGGTAAACGGGTGAGCGGGTAATTAGGTTATCGAGTCATGAATAGGGACTAGGCCCACCAGCATAGTGGTGGGTGAGGAGTGGGAAAGGTAGAGTGAGGTAGGGACCTCATCCCTACTTGTGAGAGGAGATAAGCCCTTTTACCAAAAATAATTTATGCGCTACACTGGGTTTTCCCACACACGATGTGGGACTATCTGGATGCTTTTCCTTCGCACAACGCTGCAGCGAGCCTCTTCATCAAATTGAGGCTATGCCTCGCTGCTTCCTTGCAATTGTTGGTGCAGAGGGCTTCGTGAACTGGAGCTGCTCCGATTGTGTATGGTAGCAAGTTGGAAGATGGCCTGAGAGAGGCGAGCGATGTCAAAGAAGACAGTGGCGACGGTGGATGTCTGACGATGACCTGAGAAACAAAATACAGCATCATGACCCAATTAAATGTGCTTAAAAGCTTCTCCATGTGGGGGCGAGTGTAGTGGTGGTCGTGATTTGGTGTGAGGGTGTGTGTGGCTGTGTGGCGATGTCAAAGAAGGTGATGCGATGGTGGGTTGTTCAACGGTGGGTTGGAGTGTGTGTTTCGTGAAATTGGTTGAGGGGTTTTGATGAGGGAGGTGAGGCGATGCTTGTGGGCTTGGTGGGGAGTAGTTTGGTGGAGTGGTTTGGTAGCGTGGACTCACCAAAGTTGCGACCGAAGTTGGGGAAGACGAAGTGGGAGTAGGTGGTTGTGTTGTCAAAAGTGAGTGTTAAGGGGTTGTGTTGATAGGGCTAGATTGAGGTTTTAGAAAGATGTGTTCGTTGTAGTAATAAATCCTCAAAAATAGCTCGAACAACAGATAAAATTTATACTCGAATGAAAGTCCGAGGTCGTTCGCTGGGAGCACATAGGAATTCAAGCACTAATCTCAATGAATAATGTAAATGAGCACAAGATATTACTCAAAAACTAATATATAACGTATGGAATGAGTATATGAATGGACAAAAAGGAAATCTAGACAAAATAATAGGGATTTAGATAAGCAATTATTAGTCTAACATATGGGACAATTACTCAAACATTGTCAAAGGAAGGAACATATGATCAGACATCTTCTACAGTGCTCCTCCTTTTTCTTCTTCTTTGGTTTCTCTTTTCTTTTTCTTTCTTCTCAAGTCCTTCTCCTTCCTTCCTTCTGCTTTCACAGTACACACAAGCCTTCTTTTCTCTTCACGGACAAGGGCCATGTACCCTTCAAATTTGGCTAGGTGTCGTAGAGAGCAAAACCTCCCTAACCCCCACACACTCTCTCTCCTGTTCCTCCTCTTCTCTCTCAAATCAGGAGGCTATACGGGTAATTTGATATTCGCGTGCCCGGGACTGGGGCTGCCGGGGGTGTATAGTAGCCGAGGTGTGAGGGTCGTGTAAGGAGGGACCTGACCCCTCTTGTACTGGGCGAGGGGTCAGTGTCACAAAATCGACTTATACCACTGTAGGAGCTCGTAAGTTTACAATGTGGGACTAAGGTCCCATACTATCTTCTTTGTTCACAGTAGCGGCTATCTTCGGCCGATTCGTACGATGGAGGCGGTCAATGCCACAATTGTTTGGTCAAGAGCGAAGGTGGGTCGATCCACGTTGCCTAATCCGGACACCTAGAACTGCAGCTGTCGGAGAGAGCTTCAAGCAAGCTCAAAGCTTGCACGTTAATGGCAGCTGGAGGTGAAAACCTGAAATAGAAAAGTACGGGCTAAACGCCCCAATTAGAAAGCTCAAAATGATCGCCTGATGATGGCGAAGAAGGTGGAGGTGGTTTCATGGTGCGGGAGTGAGTGTGGTGGCCGAATGGAGGTGAGGATGACCAGAGGAAGTAGGTGTGTTCAAGGGAATGGTAGATCGGCTAATCAAGTGCGTGAGGTTAGGGCTTTAGTTGGTGGGAACATGACGATGCTAGTGGGGGTGACAGCGGCGTGATTCATTCGGTGTAGCAGTGTGTTGGCGTCGCTAGAGCGGAGGAAGATGGAGGGTGAGACGTGTGGTCGGCGGTCGTTTTGAGAGATAGAAAGAGGGAAAAAGAAGTAGGAAGTAGAGGAAGCTAAAAAGCCTAGTTTAGGGATGAAAGGGGGAGAGGTTCCCACGCCGGTGTGATGGCCGGACGTGGGGAAGACAAACCTCCTTGAGGGAGATAGCGGCGAAGAAAGGGGTCTGAGGCACCTCTGATGTGACCGTCAAGAGGCGGAGGAAGTTGGGGAGGAAGGAGATGCTCTCAATTTGGTCGTTGGGAGGCTGTAGGATGACGGGGGAGGATGCTCACCGGAGCTAGGTTGGAGGAGGCCTGAGGTTGGGTTAGGAAGAGATTTTTGGGCCAAAACCTAGCTGAGAAAATGCGCAAGGCCACGGAGGTCCTTTTATAGGGCTCTAGATGGAGTTCCAAGCTTGGAAACTCTAAGCTCCTCGCCGACATAGGATACCTATTCAATCAAATCGTTTGCACAAGGATTCTAAAGAGATTTAGGATCCCTGGATGGGCTCACTTAGAAGACAATTACTTGACAAGTTTCCCTTTCAATTTTGAAAGGGATTCGTCAAGAAATCACGGAGATCTTGCCAAATTGAGGTTGCTGGAGCTTTAGGATTAGGAGTTGAGGGTAGTAGGGACCTATTTGTGAATAAGATGATAAAGTTGGGGGGCTATTTATAAGAAATTAAAAATTTAGGGGCATGTGTGAGAGAAAAGAGTTAGACAGGACCAAATTGCAAACTAGGTCAAGATGATCTCAGATTGAGCCCAAATTTTAGTACAAACCTAATTTTGACCCAAGAAATCTAATGGTAAAGTTATATTTAGGTTTTTACCAAGTTTGACTTGGTAAATTGCATAATTATCCAAATTAGGGCAAAAGTTTGTTTGAGACTCTGTTTTAGGTAAAGATGGGTTCTGATGGTCAAATTGAAGTTACCAAACCCTAGAAAATATTTTTATATGAATTTTAGAGGGTTTAGGTTAATTTTATTCTAACCAGAACCTCAGTTAATTAAGTAGGTCTGTTTTTAGGATTTCAGAAGTCATCTAATTCCTGAAATGTGCGAAAACCCATTTCTGTCTAGATGGACTCTCTTGTTAAACTCTTAAGATCATTTGACCTTTATTTAACCCCTGGAGAAACCCCGTGATTATACTGAAATTGAGATATGCTGTTAAAATTATAGTTTTACCCCTATTTTCTTATCTTTATCTCAGAATGATTATGCAATGAATTAGGGCTCTCTGGAGGTTATGTATATTATGACTAAATAAAGTTAGATATGGATGATGATGACGTTATCATCAGGTTGGATGTGATTTAAAGAAGAAGAGGAAGAGGGAGAAGAGGCTTAGGGAGAGAGATGAAGGCAGAGTTGTTTGGCGTTGGTTGGCTGGAGTTGGAGAAGACGAAGGTGATGGTGAGGGAGAACGGCGACGACGAAGGCGGAGAGAACCTCTACTTTGACCAGCGGGAGGCAGAAGAGAGAGAGAAAGATGGAGGGACGTCTAATTTGATGGTTGGACGATAGGAGGAGGAGGGTGGAGGCAGTCGTTGGAGCGCAAGTTGCGATGCCTGGAGGAGGAGAGAGAGGTTTCTCGACCTATTCTTGGCTAAGGAGAAAATTGGGAACACGGGGGCTTTATATAAAGCTTAAATACGAGCTCTAAACCAAGAAATGCGCTTGATTGAGTCATGATTTTGGCAATTTGAGATCCCTAAAATCTCAAACCTGCTATGGATTTTGGCTTTGAGTTAGGTCTTGGAACCAAGTTCATTGGATTCCCTTGGTCTGAACACTAATCCCTCCAAATTTAAAGGGATTTGGTGCTGATTTTAGAGAGATATTCTCTCTTGAAGCTCGATTTGTGGAGTGTCTACATGACTATGGCAGTAGGGACCTAAATGTGAAGATGTCGATAAAGTTAGGGACCTAAATGCAAGAAACTTGAAACTTGGGGGGCTAAGTGTAAGAAATAGAGTTTCTAAGGGTTAAATTGCAAACTAGGTAAAGATGAACTCTGATTGGGCCCAAATTTTGCTGTTAACATAATTTTGACCTAAGGAATCTAATGGTGAACTTGGATTTGAGTTTTGACCATGTTTGACTTGGTAAATTTTATAGCAACCCAAATCAAGGCAAATTCCCATCTGAAACTCTATTCTAGGTCAAAATGGGTTCAGATGGTCAAACCAAAGGTACCAAACCTCTTAGAATATTTTTATATGAATTTTAGGAGGTTTATATTAGTATTATCCTGACCAGAACCTCTCCAATTTAAGTAGGGCTAATAATTTGGGTTTTCGATCCTATGTTGGTACTTGAAATGTGTAAAACCTTTTCTTGTCAGTGTGGACCCACTTTTTATTATTTTATGCTCAATTGACCTTTAATTAACTCTTATGTGACCTCATGGTTAATCTGTATTTATGATGTGCTGTTATAATTGTAGAATTAACCTTGTTTTATTGTCTTCTTCTCAAAACAGATCAGAGTGGAATTATGGTCCTTTGGCGATCTTTTAGGTGCATTTATCTCTTGATTCCAAATAATTAAAGTTAGTTATGATGAATGATGGTATTACCATCAGGTAGCTTGGTGGCCTTAAGAGGTGGTATGCCAGCCTTAGGGTGCGACAATGTTACTGGAATGTGGGTGCAGGGGCTCATTTTCCCATCAGCCTTAAGAGTTGGCTTGTTGGCCTTAAGAGGCGGTATGTCAGCCATAGGTGGTGGCAATGTTAAGGGAACATGGGAGTAGGGGCCCGATTTGCCATCAGCCTTAAGAGGTGACAATGCCAAAGGAACGTGAGGCGTATCGTCCTGAGTTCCTAATAGCCTTAAGAGGTCGCCTCTGGAGGGAGCGAAGGCATATCGACACCTAGTCCCCGCCGGCCTTAAGAGGCGGCTTCCTAGGAAATGGTGTGACGTATGCGTCACCTTCCGTGAGTGATGACCAGTCATTACGGGAATTGGGTTTTGTCTTGAGTGTGAGAAGACCAGCATTAATTGTCGTTATGATGAGGCGAATGATGATAATGTCATCATCAGCCATATCTAGCTTTATTTAGTCATAATCCATTGCTAAATGCTCCTACATAATTGCCAGAAGATCATAATTCATTGCATATCCATTTTGAGAGAAATGCATTAAAACATGGGTAAAACTGTAGTTTTAACAGAATATCTTAATTGTAGAATAATCATGGGGTTTCCCAGGGGTTAATTAAAGGCTAAATGGTCATAAATGTCTAATAAGTGGGTTCATGCAGACAGAAATAGGTTTTCACACATTTTGAGAATTAAATGACATCTAAAATCCTAAAAATAGACCTGCTTAAATAACTGAGGGTTCGGTCAGGATAAAATTCACCCAAACCTTCTAAAAATCATAGAAAAATATTTCCTAAGGTTTGGTACCTTTACTTTGACCATTGGAACCCATTTTGACCTAAAACAGCACCTTAGTTGGATAGTTGCCCTAATTTAGGTTTTTGCACAAATTACCCAGTTAAACTTGGTCAAAAAAAAAATCCGACTTCACCATCAGATTTCCTAGGTCGAAATTATGTTTTTACCAAAATTTGGGCCCAATCAGAGATCATCTTGACCAAATTTGCCTTTTAATCCTATTCTAACTCTTTCATAGAAAGAGCCCCTTAACTTTTGAAATCCTTACAACAAGCCCCCTAACTTCTTCATCTTCTTCACATCCTGGTCCCTACTGCCATTAGGAATAGCTGTAGCTCACCGACGAGATTCGAGCAAGATTTTCTTGCTCGTTTCTCAATCAATCAATCCCAAATTTGAACCAAAGATTCATTGAGGAATTCTCTTTCAGTTAGACCCGACCTTGGACCCTAGGTCTTTCCCAATCTCCAATGCGAACACATGGGAGATGTGGGTATCCCACATGAGAAAAAACTTCAAAGCTTTCAAGCTTCTTTCCAAGCTTGAAACTACTCCTTAGGGCCTATAAAGGCACGCCTAAGGCATGCCTTACCTCCTTATCTTGGTTTGGAGGTCGGGCATCCCCTCTTCCCTTCTCCCTGACCTCCATCTCCACCACTCCGGCGAGGCCCATCTCACACCACAAGCCACCAACTGCCTTACCACCTACCCAACAACCTCTGCCACATCAGCACGACCAAAAACCCTCTCCTATTTTGCCATTCCCTCCACTCAAACCCCTTGTCGACCAACCCATTGCTGCACGACCATCTTCGAGGCCGTTCGACCACCACACGCTACCATACACCACACAAACATCGCCATCAACTTGCACATCATCTGGCGATGCTCGTGAGCTATTTTAATGTGGCCGTGAGGCCTTATTCATGAGTTTCAGGCTCACCGTTCTTCGCCACCGCCGCCATCAACGCCGCCGTGTTCTTCGAGTTCCAGGTCATGCAAGCCCCAGGTGTAACCTTCAAGTGCTGCGGACAAGGCTCAAGTACCCTTCCAGGTCCTTTATCTGGGGGCGCTAGCATCTGTAGCTGCCGTAATTAAAGGAGCTTTCATAGCAGTTGCGCGCGAGCAGACAAGGGGACTTAATAGTCCCACATCATGGATTTGCATGCCGCTGAAGGTGCATAAAGGTTTTTTGTACTGAGGCCTTGTTGCCTCAGACACTTGGGGGTGAGGTGCCCACTCACCTGCACTTAACCCAACACGACTAGCCTCACTCCTTGGCTTCGACACTCACGAATGCACCCCTGGACCTGGTTACGCATATCCATAAACCTGATTACCGAGCTATTTGAGAAAGAGCAGAGGAGGAAGGAAACAGAGAGAGAGAGTGGGGGAGGGGTGGGTTTTTCTCTTTAGAGAGAAAGCCTGACACTTAGTCGAGAAAAGAAGAGGAGAAGGTTGCCATGAAGAGCTGAAGAAGGAAGAAGAAGCTAAGGCATAAGAAGAGCAGAAGGAGAAAACCCTTGGCCGTACCT
Organism: Thalassia testudinum; assembly: GCA_037157565.1. Classification (NCBI taxonomy): domain Eukaryota; kingdom Viridiplantae; phylum Streptophyta; class Magnoliopsida; order Alismatales; family Hydrocharitaceae; genus Thalassia; species Thalassia testudinum. The sequence continues at coordinate 84,849,525 of JAZHRO010000077.1, forward strand.
GAGAAGAAGAAGAGTAGGGCTAAGGAAGAAAGTATAAGATAAGGTAGAAGAAGAAGAAGAGCCAAAAAGAATAAGAGTAAAAAGAGAGCAACAGAAGCAGAGAAGAAGAGTACTGTAGTAGGAGACAGTTAAGTCGTCTGATCCATATATTAGACGTCTGAGTACTGTTCATTTATTTGAAATTATTGAATAATTGATATATTTATGCTTAGACTAATAATTAGTTATCTAAATAACCATTATTTTGTCATAATTATCTTTGTGGTATCTTAAAGTCTTGAAATACTGATGTTATTCATTTAATATCTAATGTGACAGATTAGCATTTATTGAATATCATTATTCTTGGCTTATTCCTGTGCTCATTTATATTTTAATTAAAGATTATCATGTGAATTCCTATTTACTCCTTGTGTTCGACCTCAGACTTCATTTAGATATTCGAGTTATAAATTTTATTTGTTGAAGAGCTATTTAGGAAACTTTACTAGTGAAGGCCTCAAGTTTCGCGCTTGTCATTGATGGGACTACCTTCACTGTGGCGGAGGATATGCACGCAGGGCGAATTTAATGCCTGTAATGATGGCCGGAGTTTTTTTCACTCTTAGTGGTATATTTGGAATCTGCGTTGGATACAGCGGGATTTGATTTTTTTGAAACGTTCGCTCCACAAGGGGGAACCACCCTCTGTGGGGGGTATATATAGGGGTGGTGGGTCATAGTTAATGCCCCACCTGACCTCAACTTCCGTAGAGAGCACTGTGCACTGTACTCGTCTTCACTGGCGTGCTGTGAGAGAGTGCCCTTCGTCGGTGCATCTTCGTCTGAAGCTTTTTTAGAGGAAGCATCATCATGTTGGGACTTGCAGGCAAGGGTGAGTCCATTGGTTCCTCTTTCGAGGTCTTTGCTGAGACGAGATATTTATATAGTTTTTCATTGGGCTTTTGTAGCTGATTTATGATTCAGACTTTTTTGGAGGAGTACAAACTCGATGAAGTGTTATTTCATGCTTGTGGGTCCCAGACCCGTTTATCTTCAGATGGGTTGAAGGATATGTTTATAATTTGTAGATAAACTATAGAACACTGCCTGTAAGTACCCTTGAGCCCTGTTTTCTCCACCTTCCTTTCCTTTTACCATCTCGCCCCTTCATAGCTTAGCCTTAATTGTTGGCTGCTTTTAAATGCTTTACTACCATCCACTTCCACTTGGGGATTGTTCCCCGTCTTGTTTTGTTCTGCCTACTTTTTAGGCTAATGCCCCTGAAGGTGAAGAGGGGTAGATCTCCATCTGGTACTTACACCCTGTATGGTTGTTAGAGCGGATACCGGATAGTGAACACCCCCGATAGTTTGAAAGGGCAAGACCACCATTTCTTTCTTCTTTCAAATATAGAGGACCTTGAAGTCTCCTAGCAAGGTTCGCTTGAGAGAGATCAGCCGCCTTGATTGGAGGAGCTTGACTCATCTGCTTGGGCAGCCACAGACAAAATAATTATGTTTGGTCCGATTTCTTCGTCAGAACTCACCCAGAAGGTCATTCGGAAGGATTTGTCAAGGGTGGCAGATTTGTTGCCCATGCCATGTAAGTATGGGGGAGGTAATAGCTTTTATATTGCGTATCTTATCTGCTAGATACTTATTAATTGGGTCTTTTTGTTCTTTTGGTTGAAGCTTTCAGGCAATTCGCTTTGACGGACACGCCCAGGCATCGAGGCAGTAGCTCGACTCCCCATGGGTCATGGCATGGCGAGGAAAGGCCAGTGGAGCAAGGGGAGAGGAGGCCGGTGGAGTAGGGCAAGGGGACTCTAGCCACTTATCAGAAGGGACTGAAGCAGGGGAGGAGGAGGCCCTTGAAGAGGTATTGGAGTAGTCGGAAGCCCCCTTGAAGTGTCCTAGGAGGGGTCATCTTTTGGTGCTTCCATGGGAGGAGTCGGTGACGTCCTCTTTGTGGAGTGCTGAGGAGGCTAAGGGGGAAGGTGTGACCTTTGCCCCATTAGAGGCATCTGGGTTGCCCAAGGCCATCACCCTGAGCGACTCCCTGCAGGAGGCACCTTTGGAGGTGACTCGTACGGGGGGTACTGGTGGCTTCCCAACCTCGTCGACTTCCCCCGGTGCATTTGCCCTGCTGGCACAAGAGGTGGGCACCACTGGCAACATCTTCGACTAGCCGTACTATAGGTGTAGCTCCATGGGGGTGAGGGTTTTGGTGGATCCCCTTGGCTGGGGGGGCTCAGGGATGATCGGCCATACAGTCGGGTCCCTCATGGGATCCGTGCTGGAGGGGGCTCACAGTGGCCCCGTATCTGGTCAGGTGGAACCGATTCGGCCAGGGGCATCAAGTAGTGCCCCCACCTTAGAGCAACAGGTGTTAAGGCACTTGAATGATGCCCTGTCCTGGGCTACCTCCGGGCCATTGGGCATAAATTTCAACCATGTCTTTTTCTACTGCATGCTCGTGTTAAGCTTTTGGTCTTTCCTTCATCTGTTGTTCTCCCCCTTTTCCTCTTTTTATTTTTTTTAGCTGACATGCACGTGGATTGCAGGTAGAAAAGCTTGGGACCACCATTGTTCTGCTGGTGATGCTCCTTTAGATCTCCCTAGATAGGCCAGCAATGTTGATGTGGCGGGCATGGCCGCCAAATGGGTCGTGATAGCTAAGGTGGAGTAGAGGAGTTACCATTGGCGCTCAGGAGAAGGCGGAGAAGACATCAGAGGAGGTCGTGTGCAAGCTTCGGTCACAGTAGCAGGTGGCCAATGATATGGCCTGGTTGGGGGATGAGTTGAAGAAGGCCCATCTTGGTTTGAGGAAGGCCCTGCACGTTGGCGGGGGGCTTGAAGCCTCATCAGAGAGCATAAGACTGAAGTAGTGGCTCTAGAGGGCTTGTCCAAGCGCCTTGCGACCGGTTGCACCAGAGTCCTTTCTTTGAAGGAGGTGGTGCAAGTGCTCAGGGCTGAACGCTACTCGTCCATGGAAGGGTACGAGAGGGCTCTTAAGGAAGAGCATCTCTGCTTGAGCACCATGGTTGATAGACTTGCTTCTATGAGAGCAAGTCTCGAAAAGGCAAAGGCAACTACAGGGGATTTGAGGGCTGACCTCAGCAAGGCCCAGCAGCTCGCAAAGGAGAGGGTCCAGTGGGTGGCAGAGTTGGAGTATGCTGCACAGCCGAAGCTAGATGCAGAGGCAGTGATAGAGTTTTTCACCAATGATCCATCGATCGAGGCAAGCTGGAAGGATCTCTCGAAGGAGACCAGGAAACATACCTTGGTTTCCGTGCAGTCCCTCCTCGTGGGGAAGCATACTCCTGATGAGGAGTTATGTAATTGGTCTATGGACCAGTTTTTGTCAGAGTATGACCGTTAGAAGGATGTCGGTTGAAGGAGGCCCATGGACCAGTTGTCTCTTGAAGAGGAGGCAAACCAGTTGAGTTCGTTAGGGGCCGTTGAGTCACCTTCAGGGGTGATCAGCCCTCTCCGCCAGTCGCTAGTTGATGAGGTGTGGCTTATCATAGCTAAAATGCCCACGTTAAGCTAGAAACTAGGTTAAACACTATCAAATTAACACAAAGAAAGAATTAAGGTCAGAATTAATAAAGAAGACTTAAAACACCAAATCTATGTTAAAAATGCATAATTAGGTCAGTTCCTGAGATATTCTATTAATAAATATAAAATGATGACCCTTTAGTAAATTGAACATACAATTGAGTTCAAAAGATCAAATTAAAAGTGAAATTAACTTCTAATATGTTAAATTAAGCTTCAAGAAAAACTTGGTAGCATTTGGACATCATTAAGACCTTGCATTTAGAGATTCACATTTAGGTCCTTCATTCATAACATTTATTCACATTAGAACCCTTCCAGGACCCATTTGTATGCTGTAGGGACCCATTTGTATATCTTTAAGGACTGCTTTGATAGAGTTCTTTACCACTTATGGGTCTCTATGCGAAAATTGTATCGTTTCAATTGAAGACTGTTGTTGCAATTACACCATTAGAGCCTGTGTGAACAGTGCACCTCTTGGTGCACTGTTCATCGCAAGAACATAGCCGATCCAAGCCGTTCATTCCTTCATCTCTTTGATCTGCAGCTGCTCCTCAATCGAAGCTTCTTGTGAATTTGCGCATAGCTTCACCTCTACCCCCAGATCCCATCCAATGGCCCATCTTCGATTTGGCTCTTCCCGCCCTCCTCTCCTTTCATCCTTGCCGCCCATAACCTAAACCCCTAATCTCACCAATGCGATGAGCATAATCACTCTCAACTCAACTTAAGCACTCCCTCAGCTCGCGTGCACACCTGAACCACTCCCTCCCCCTGAGTGATTCCATTCTTCCATGCCCTCAGCTTCCCTCACCTCAATTTCATGGGTCTGCGGTGATAGCACAAGCTTTCCTCTCCCTTTCAATCGCCTCTAGCTGCTGGCCGTTGGCTCTTGGACATCACCTTCGTTAGCTGATGGGTCTCATTCCCTTTCGTTGTCATCAGCCAACGGCAGGTGACCTTGACACCTCCTACTTTCCATTAGATAGATTTAGATGCTTTTTAGGAGTAGAATTAATGTAGTCTATTACTTTCTAAGAGTAAGATTAGTTGGTGATTTGATTGATGGATTAGATTAGTTTAGGAGTAGATTAATGTAGATCTGATCCTGCCCTCTCTGATCAATTCAGATCAGAGAGGTGTTTTCCCACGACCATTTAGATCCATTAATCTCCCTCATCATTTCATTACTCTCATTTTCTGATTTCCTCGAATCATTCGCAATCCACCCACTCATTGGAGTTAAAATCTCATCTCATTACTCTTGAGCTTTGAGATGAGGATTTATGCTCAAAAATCATCTAGGGGTCTCCCATCCATCTCAGATTGTTCACAAAGACCCCTGATTTGATTTGAGAAGAATCGATTTGCTTGATCTGTTTTTAATTTGGATTTCAAGGCAAGATCGCAAGATTTTGATCAAATTGGGTTTTGAAGGGCTTTTGATTAAGCGAATCGATATGTTTTTGAAGTAGATCAGTCCATGGCTGTGAATCTAAGATGATTTTAATGATGAATTTTTCCTTAGATAAGCCATGATTGAATTTGTCATGAGTTGGGGTTTTATGATCTTCAATGTGTGGGAGAGCCAAGGAGGATCAACTTTGTTGATTTGAGTCTCTACCTAGTATTTCTGATTGGTTTTTGAGTGAAATTTTGATTTTTAACCTAAGGAATTTTCAGTATTCCTTAAGATTTTAAACATTTGGGATTCAAGTTAGATGGCTTTAATGGACTGATTTGAACTCTTCTTTCATGCTATCTATAGCATAAGGAAGGGGTCAAATCCGTGCTCTTTCTCTTATTTGAAATGGGGATCAAGGTTTAAAAATTTTTGATGAAGATTAAATGCTTCCAATTGATTCTTAAGAGGATGTGGTGTTTATTCAGATTTTAAAGTGAGTTGTGAATCCCAATTTTAGCACATGAAAAGGATGCATGGAAGCAACATTTTTTATTGGATTGATTTCCAATCTAATCCTGTTATCTTTGTTGTCTGTAACAAAGATAATGGATTCGATTTGGCCATCTGAGCAGCTACTAAAATCTCCATTTCAGAGTTGCTGGAAATGAGTTTTATACTGAAATCCCCATGTCGGATCTACTGAATTGAGAAATGGCTGCATAGCAGCCTTGGAAATCAACTTAAGACATTTGGGCAGCTCCTTGAGCTGCTGAGAGTCACTGCAGTTGCTGTAGCTGTTGCTCCTGGATTGAAATTTAGTAGGGCAGTGGTTGGGATTTTTAGAGTTTTAAAGGGTTGACATGCTTTCAACGTTGTAAACTTTATGTACAAGCTTTCATGTACTGAGATTGAATCTTAATTTAAGTAGAATTGCTTGTATAATTTGTTTCTAAACATTCCTTATCAGTTATATGCCAGGCATAACTGTCCAAATTTGCAATTAATGGAAATTTAAAGTTAAATTCCTATTCAAATGCTTGAGCACCTTATCGTGTGTTGAACACCTTTGAGTGTTTTCTCTGACATTCCAGCCACACAACCATATTCTAAGGCCTTAGGTTCTTAAGTTTAAACCCCTTTAAGGCCTAGAATGAGCTAGACTTGTAATTAAATAAAAATAATATAAAAATTCCAAAAAAATAAAATAAAGGGGTAGCGAGTAGGATTTACTTTATTTCTATGTGTTTGCAAAGTTTTGAGGTCATCTGAACCTCTGACTTTGTAGAATTATATTTCAGTATACTTTTAGACTTAATAAAAGACTCCAAACTTAAAAAATACAAAAACACTCTATTTCTCCCATCTCTTTCTTTCTCTCTCACCTCCTGCCTCTATGAAATATACAAAACCTATAAAAAGTAGAAAAACTCTAAAAACTCCTAAAAATACCATGTATATTATGTAAATACATGTATGTATAAGCTATATACTAATCTATCTATGTAAATAATGTAAAATATGTACATAATATGTATATATAAATATACTCTATAATGTAAATTAAATATTTAATATAACTTAAATTGTATATAACTTATTTATATATTTACCTATTAATTATATTAGCTTAAATGTACTATAAACTAGATAAATCAACAAACCATTATAACTAACCTTATTTATAGATGATATGCATATAAATATTTGTATATGTATAATGTACATTATAAGACCTGTAACCTAATTTAATCATATATATGTAATAAATAATTAATTTATTAAATTATTAGCTAAATTATTAAATTAAATTAAAATAAATTAGTAAATTAAGTTATTACTGAACTAACTTATAGTGTATATTTGTATTATATTATTTTAAATAACTTAAACTAATTTAACTATATTTATATTGTGTTATACTATTTATACCAAATTTATATGTATAATAGACTGAAATCAGTTATTAAATGTATACAAATTAAAATAAAATGTGTAAAATATAATAAAAATATGTAATAAATACTTTAAGATGTATATTATTACTTTAATAAATCAATTTGATCATTAATTAACTAATTTATGCTGTAATTAGTAAATTAAACCTTAATTTAACTTGTATAAAGCATAAACTTTAGCTAATTTATTTATATAGTAAATATAATTATTTTTATAAATAAAATAAATATTTATGTAGCCTTATATAAGGCCTTTACACATATATAATTTATTTGGAAAATGGAATTAATTTGGGCCCTCAAATCTAGGGCCAAATCTACCAAATTAGAACACACTAGTGCTTGATTTTAGTTACTAGAAGCTGGCGCAATAGTGTCACATCGTGGCTTGATGAATGGCCACTCCTATATAAATTGTTTTTGTGATTTATCCCCTTCAGTCGTCATGGGTGTGAAAGAGCGATCTTCATTTTTGATAAAAATTTGAACATAAATTGTCGCATCATTGTATTTAGTTGCGTGGTAGAAAATCACTTTTCAAAAATATTTATTACTCAAAATCTAACCACGAAAATAGTTAGGTTGTCTCCACAGGGAGGAATAAGGCTATAAAAAAAATTATTAATGATGCATCAAGTATTTTGGAATATCAACGGACATGCATGTTAACTAGTGCTCTCATTTCTGACACAAATTCTTGATCTAAATAATTAATCAGTAATTTAAGTGTGCACGTGCAAAATCGCCACAATATAATTTTATGTAAAATAGTGATCTTGATATTGATAAATACCATAAATACTAATTTCTAAAATATAGCTTGTTCACTGTAATCCATGCATTATATCATTCATGAGAGATATTCATCTGCAAACAATTTTGATTAAGTAGAAGGATGCCTATGCAAATTCACCTCAATAATTTAATTCATTAAATAAGGGAATAGTGTACCCCACAATGGCAGAAATCATAAATACTAATTGCAGGAAAAATAGAGGATTTCTCCTCTCTTCCTTACGCGTGAAGAAGGAGCGTCGACGGGCTACTGACGTGTGAGGGAGGTTGACGAAGACGAGGTTGATTTGATGGAGGTTGCGGTGTCGAAGGAGATGGCTGGAGGTGGCTATTCGATGGAGAAGCTCACCGGCGGCGGGTCTCCAACGCGCGTGCGTGGGCTATTGTTGATGGCTCTGGTGGCGTGGGTCGTCGACGGAGGTTAAGGTGAGCACTTTGGTGATGACGGTAGTGAGGGACATGGCTGGCGGTGGTGGCTGTGAACAACGGTCATTGGTAGGACTTTGGGTTCCTTTGTTGAGTTGCAGGTGGTTGGTTGGGAAGGAAGAAGAGGATGAAGAAGAAGAAGATGATGATGAGGAGAAGGTGCCAGTGGTGTTGGTGCCTTGGATGGGCTGCTGCGGTCGGGGGTGTGTGTGTGCTAGAGGGTTTGCGGTGAGTAAGGGAGACGGTGACGACGGTTGTTGAGGTGGTGGTGAAGGTGGGAGAGTAGCGGTGGAAGGAGGTCGAAAACGGAGAAGATGAATAGTGGACGGAGAAGCTGGTTGATGGAGTGGGTTGATGGGCACGCATACACTGTCGCCGTGAGTGCGACAACGGTGAGGGCTATGTTGAGGACGCAGGGGCCATGGTGTTTGCTAAAGTTCACGGTGTACGCCTGTTGTACGGTGGAGGAGGAAGAAGAAGTCCCCGCCATTAGGAGAAGGAAGCGATGGCTAGATCCCCCAGCCGTAGGTCTTATACCTCTCAGATCGACAACTTCGCCTCTCCCTTCGTAGGTGTGTAACTGCTTGATTTGAATGCCAATGGAGGGAGAAACGGTAATGGGTAATTATAGGCATACCCCTCATTCAAGTGCTAATCACATTCACGCCCAGTTACGTTTCTTTCTACCTGCACATACTAAATAAGAAGCATAAAAGTATATATTAGAATGCAAAGCAGACACAAAATATTTATAAGCTAAGATTAATTACTACTTAGCTTAGACCATTAAACTATAAGAAAATGTATTCTATATGTACTTAAGCTAAATAAATGTCTAATAAATTGGACTTATCAGGGGATGCTCGTGGACATGCACATATTACATACCCTTATATGAGCATTAATCTGGATTGAGAATGGCATGAGACTGTGAGTTGCGGTGCATGGTTGGGAGCTGTGCACTGTGCGTGGGTTTGATTAGGCCCATTAATGAGCCATAAACCGGTTAAAATGCACCTAACTATGGATTAGGGTGGTCCTAGTAGAGGTTTGGTCCCACCCATTAGGGTGATGTGTAACCCTCGAAAGGGCTGCCTGCAAATTCAAACCAATTTTTGGTTAAAAGTCGGTCTGAACCGGTTGTGAATCGGTCTGAAGAAGAAAAGAGAAGAGGCTTGAATTGCGGCTAAGTGTCACCCTTATGTGCCCTATAAGCCCTTGTGTACATAGTGTGTGTTGAGTGTTAGTGTCTACCTGAGTGCATGCATGTTGTGTTAGTGCGTGAGTGCGCGCGCCGTATATAAGTAAATATAGATGTATATTGTATATATAGTATATATGTAAATAATACGTATATAAGTAATACAAGAGTATAGAGTAGTGTTTGAGCTATATATGTATATAAATAAAACATAGCTTTAGTGACGTATCTATACGTCACTATGCATAGTATTATATGTTAGTAAAGACCCTAGTTTTACCTTAGCGTATGTATATAGTTTTTCTAAGGTTATAGCGATACTTTTATACGTTACTGTACATACATTATATGTTACTATAGGTGTTACTATATTAATTTAAGTTAGTATAGTATATATTATTACTTATTATTGTATATATATCAAAGTATTAGTATTATAAATTGTAAATAAATAACATAAAGTATTTAATTTTAGTTTTTGATGCTTGTTTATAGATAAATGTTTGTAACCATTGTAATTCATTTTTTGTATATAATTATTTCATTCTTTCATTAGTTGATTCATTTATTTATTGTTGTACATAAAATCAATATTTTTAGAATTAAAGAATATTATTGGACTTAGAGAGTGATGTATATCAATAACTGTCTCCCAGTGAACAACCTGGAATAAACCAGTAAAAATTAGATATATAAATAAAATTGACACGACAATGGTTTGTATTTGTGACATTTACTACAATAACGATGTTTTAAAACCCTTTCTTTTTAGTACGAACTGATAGTCAACCATCATATTTTTGGTGCTGTTGCAGGGGATAAAAACCCGACAACATTGTTTTATTGTGATTGTTTGACGAATGTCACAGAAAGTCAAATACCAGTAATCGAGGGAGACATTTTTGGGGCTTAGAAGGGGAGTTTTTGAGCCTCTTATTGGTGTTGCTATTTCTTCTCTCCTTTTTTTTTTGGGAATGTAACAGGAAACACTCTTTTGGAATAAAAAAGAAGATTTCTATCTTTATTGTTGACGGAGAGATTTTCGCTTAGTTGTGATAGCAATAGAGGATATGTTGTAATTAATGTGGTGGAAATCTCTCAATCAAAACTAAATATCAATTTTAACCACAGTAAAGATGTCGTATCCATAGGGAGGAATAGACCAATAAATTCACAAAAAGAGGAATATATTGTTCGCAGACACTTTCGCGACTTTAATGCGAGGAATATGCTAATTTAAATGGAGCTTGCAAGTTTCCTTAAAAGTTCAGGGTTATTTATGTAATTTTCATGTCAGGAATTAAGCTCCAAAAATATGCATATGATGCATGTGTAATGGCATATCATATAAATTCAACTTGCATGCAAATTTGGTTTGAAATTCAATGTAGAATCATGCACATAACACAAGTAACGTAATTTTAGGAAAGTTTGAGTGCATCAATGCAATGTGGCCAGAATAAAATATGAATATATAATTGGCAATGGCATTGAATGTAATTATTAAATGAGGGGAAAATAGAGGATTTCTCCTCTCTCTTCCTCCTGTGGGTAGCCGTGCACGGTTGGCGGCGAGAGTTGACGGGGAGGTGCGCCTTGACGAGGGCTATGCAACGGCAGTTACGCGGCGGCTGGAGGTGGCCGGTTGCGGTCAGACGGAGGAGGATGGCCGCCGGCCTGTTGGAGGAGGAAGAAGATAGCCGCGCGTCGATGCGCGGGTGGCGTCGCTGCTGTAGTGAACTAGACGTGCGAGTGCAAAGCATTCTGCAGGGAGGCGTCGTGCCTGCAGGCAGCTGCTGGCTTGGGCGCCTGCGGGTTGTTGTGGCCTGCGGGCTGGCGTGAGACAGTGCCTGCGGGCGGTGGAAGGTGATGACGTGTGCTTGTAGTGGAGAGGGTGCGCGGTGCAGTAACGTGAGGTGCGGGTGCACGCGTCTGCTAGCCACGGGAGAGCGTTGGAGAGGGTGCGCCTATGGGGGTGCACCTGTAGAGGGCGCGGTGCAGCGCCTGTGGTGTTGGCTGGCGGTGTGAGTGTGCTTGCAGAGGGTGCGCAAGGTGCTAGAGGTGGAGGGTGATGGTGCGGGCGTGCGAGGCTGGGCACTTGCGGTGGAAGGCGAAGCATGCGGTGGAGGCTAGTGCACGCCTGCAGAGGGTGCAAGTGCGGGCAGGCGGTTGCACGCTGAAGGAAGGAGGGCTTGGCATGAGGCGCGCTACTGCCTGCAGCACCTGCAGGGCGCGACTGGCATGCTATGCGGGGGCGATGATGGAGCTGGAGGGGGCTGGAAGAGCACTTGCGGTGGGAGGCTTGGGTGCAAATTGCCTGTAGACAGTGCGGGTGAGGTGATGGCTTGGTGCAGGTTGGAAGGGCGCTTGCGGTGGGAGGCTTGGTGCACAGTGCAAGCACGGTTGCACAGGGCATGCGACCTTCAATGGATATCCCCTCAAGGGGGAGGAAGAAGATCCGGAGATCCAAATGCCCTCCTCTCCTGTGCAAGTCCCTCTTTTATCTCCTCTCTCCGCCTCTCAAGGGATTTTCAAATCCCTTTACTAATTTTGGCCAGCAGCTGTTGGGGAGCTGTTGAGGTCGGCTGGAAGACTCAGTTGAGGCCGATGACTGTTGGGGAGGGGAGAATTTAATTCACCCCCCTCAACTCTTGGAATTTATTCCTGCAACAACAAAACATAAAATAATTACATACTAAATTATAGAATGCAATAAAATAGATAAAAACTCAAGTAATGATGCATGTACTTATTTAATGACCTAATATAATTATTAATAAACATGCTATGTTAGAATTAAGTACTTAGGCTTAACAATAGTCCATTAAAATGGACTCATCAATTACCCCCATGCCTAAGATTTGCTAGTCCCTAGTAAAAATGAAAAATAATAAAAGTAATAAGAAGATTCCTTCTTTTCTTATTTCAAAACTTTAGAGATCCAGACAAATGTGACGTGATAATAGCCTAAGTAACAGATCCAAGTGAAAGAGCCAATTCGCATTGTACTTCACCCTTGGTAAATATTGCTGTTGGGATAGGCAACTACTTCCCTCGGGGATAAAGCAGAAGATAATCTGTAATTTGACCCCAGCGTTTGGCTTAGGTAGGAGATATTGAGTTGAATGGATTTGTATTTGGTGGCACACACTCATCTGGTGCTACATGTAATCTAATACTATAGACTTTAGATCTCTAGATTATTAGACAAGTCAACTCGGAGAGAGGCTAAACAACTGTGCTCTCTTGATGTTCCTGGACGCTCACTTTCTTCTTTTTCTTTCTGAGATCACAATCTCGCCAAATTTAGTAATTGTATTCACTGTTTGGTAGCCTCACATGGCATCCACACTTCAATTAAAGTCCCAATAACTCTACAACTAAGTTAGAGTCCTTAACCAATATTCGGGCGATTAGAAATACTGAAAGGTAGGTATGGGTCATATTTGGTGGAACGCGATAGGTGTTTTGTTGCCTCAGAAATAATGTTACAACGATAACCTTAGACTCTTTTCTTTTTCTTTTCTCTCTCTTTTCTTCTTTTTTCTTTTTTTTTATTATTATTTGTTGTTGTTCTTCTTCTTGTTTTTTTTTGTTTTTGTTTCTTTTTCAATCAATACAACACGATACAGACTTTTATTTGTGAGGCCTTATTAGGGATGATGATGGCCAAGAGGAAATTGTGTGGCTTATTTGGTGGAAGTGACTATTCTCGGCACCGGGAAGGAATGGATAGGACAGGTGTATTTCTGATTTTTGACACTATTACCCTCCTTTAGCTGAGGACTCTATGAAGGACGGTCGTAACCATCCACCATAGTCATAGCTTTATTAAGACTTAATCTTTGTGTATCTACCTTATTTGATGACTCTTAGGAATTCACACAAAGTACGCACACAGGAACAGAGAGCGAAAACTACACCTACACCTAACTCTGAAGTATCATCATCTAATTGTCCAGAACATAAGAGTCCTTGCACTAGACTTAGTGCACCAGTAATCTCTCTACTTTCATCTCACAAATATGAGGTGGATCTACTAGAAGATAGTATGCCTGACTCCCTATTAATTGTCCAAGGGTTCAGTAGACTACAAATGCTCATTGGTTTTCCTCAAGGATCCATTACCCAGTTTACGTGCACGTGAAATAAATGAAATGGATTCTAAACTTAAGAAATAATTCAGGAAGAAAAACCTCCAATGACAAAGGTATTCTGCTAGGGACTAACCCATTCAGCTCAAGAAAAGAGATTTTTTTTTTATATGCGAACCTAAATTCATGAATACTTGCAAAATGCACCCCCTCCATGCTTAAATCCTACAATGTCTCCATTGTAAAATTAAAACAGGGAGAGAAAGGAAAAAAATCACCTGACAATGGTGTTATTCAGACTGCTGGGTTGCCTCCCAACAAGCGCTGCATTTTCTGTCAGCAGCTAGACTTAGAAGGAACCTATAAGTTTGGTTCCAGATAGAAAAGGTTAGGCCCTAAAAATATGCGTAACAGTGTGGGCCTAGAAAACAGGTAGCCACGGATGTTGGCGAGCTGATGATGCAACGTAATACCAAATGCTCACCAGAAGATATGAAAGTGAAGAACCTCGTTGGCTACCTTGGGAGGTCTAGGAATAATAAAAGGAATATGAAAAGGGACCTCCCGAAATGGAATAAGTGGAGGATAATAAGGATCTTCCAAAGCAGGACAGGTTTTAAAAGATATAAACATTAATAGTTCAAACCCTTGAATGGCGAGAGTAAAAGTACAAGCATCAATCCACACTCGCCATTCTACCTGAGGATGTACTGGCCTGATATGTTCTCCAGAAAGAATGTACATGAGCAGAGATCTGAGCCAAGGATTGGTTAGGGAGTATAAGGGTTGTTTGTAGTGTTGGAAGGCAATGCTTAAGTATAATGAGGGCTTAGTCGGTGTCAGGTCCAATTCCAACAATGATTCAGATTGTGTACACTCCCTAACAGTTGTAGACAATTGCACATTACCCTGCCTAGCATTAATGATCGGAGTCATATTTGAATCAAGAGTAGACTCCAAATTACAACTCCTTGATGGCAGGGTCAAAATATCTGAATCATTATCATTAAGCTCATCCCTAGATTCGTTTGGTTCACTTAAATTTTTGTCGGGGTGTATATGTGATTCATTAGTGAAGACAGGAGTTGGATCAGTATCCTTAATTATTCCTAAAGGAGGATTAGTTTTAATATTTTGGAGCAAGCCTATATCATTGAATTCATTATTCTTCTCGAGGTATAAATCCTCAATTGACGTGTTTTGTCCCCGAGAGTCTCCCATAGGCTTCTCACTATTTTGTTTTTCCTCCTCTAATAGCAATTCCTGTTTTGATGGAGGATGACTCTCAAAAGAAGGGAGGAATCTGGATTTCACCATATATTTATATCCTCTGGAGGTAAATCCTCAAATAATAAATAATTCCCTTGTGATTCACTCCAAATTTTCAGTCCAAGTTCCTCTATTGGGGCATCCTCGTCCTCTGAAATAGACTCTTCATATCCCTGAGACCAAAATTGATCTAATTCATCCTCCATTCCCTCAGGGTCACCTTCATTGGGTGCATTTAAATCCTTAGGATACTGAATGATAGGTGTTGATTCCCTAAGTGGAGGGTCAGGAGTAGGCTTACTAAGGGTAGAATGGGATTCCACAAGATAATCAATAGGGAAGTGATAGGAACAATACAACCTTGACCCGGGTTGGTAGGGGTAAGGAGAATACTGTCATTGGGGTTAAGGTCCTCAAGAGGTACCATCTTCCCTTGCTTTTGACTCCAATAAAGCTCGAGTGGATAATCACTATGATCGTTGTCCTCTAGTGGCCATGTCTCATTGGGAGAGTCTAAGTGATAGCTACATAAAACTGGATTCCTATTGTCATTGGGTTCCTCAGAATTATTTGCATGATCATGGTCGTATGGGTAGGGATCAGAATTACTGGGAAGTGTGTAGCTAAGCTGTCTTATTTCTTCATTTAATTGTTGACTATTCCTCAACATCTCTCCCATTGATTCCATCATTTCCTTTTGCTGTTTTTGCATTTCTATCATAAAAGAGGAGAGGCAACTATTATCAGATTGGGGAGGATAGTCAATTTCAGGCTCTGGTTGCCTAAGGGTATCGGTCCAACCTCGATACGGAAAATCATGAAGGGTGGGAGGGTTGGGTGTTTGCATGGAAGTAGGGATTTCAAGGTTGGAAAATCCTGCTCCTAGGCTCTACTCAAAAGTGGGACTTATCAAGCCAGTACTCTCAGGATAAGAATAAGAATGATCCCATGAATTGTCAATGTACCCATCAAAGGATGGATACGCTTGGGGCAAGGGATCCTGATTAAAAGATGGGAAGTATTGACTCTGATAATCTAAATGATAGGAGTACGGGTGATCCATTTCTTTAAGCAAAATAGTTTTAACTCTCTTAGGATTTAGAAGAATTCAGAACACAAGCAGACACTTCCTAGAGAGTTCTACTGTCAAAGAAAACACAAATTCAGTGGGATCTTATTTTTAGTAGATTGTAGGCTTTAGAATTAAATGTTCAGTTGGTGTCCAAACAAGTTTTGCACAACTTACGCTTCCTAGGCCAACCTTCGTTGGTGCTTATAACCTACTCGCAAGGGATGGAAATCTGAAATCGAACCCACACACGAGGAACCGAAGTAACTTGGTGGATAGGCTTGTTGATTTCCGACTAACTTCCCTTGTGGTGCAAAAGAAGAGAGGTAGAAATTTATCTAGTGATCTTATGTGTGACGTGCACAGTGTCTTAGGTGTGTAAATATACGATCTTGTTTTAAGTTTTGAAATATCGCAAATAAGATCCTTTTGCACACAATTTTAAGTCACAGATTTTAAGGTTCAACCTCTTAACAGTCCCAATTTTTAAAGTGACCATTGAATTAATTCAATTCAAGCACTTTAGTGGTCTTAGATTTAGGTTCAATGTAGATGCATGATAGGTAATTGATGCTTAAGAGAAGACATACCTTCTCCAGCTTTCTTTGTGCAATAATGAATGCAATGCAGTAAAAATAAACTAGATGCTGCTCATTCAGTCCTAGATGGTCGTCCTATAGATATGCAGCTTCTAGCAGGCAGGTCGATTTTTTTTTTTTAATAATAATAATAAGCAAACATACCTAATCTAACTAACTAACAAACATGCAGTTCAAATAATTCAAATAATCCTATAATCTAAATAAATGGGAACATGCTCTCGAAAATACGCTCCCACATACAAGAGTGATAAGAAATAAAGAGGCACTGGGAACACGTTCACAAAAATACCCGACAAGGGTCCAAAAGACAGTAATTAAATTCTAATGTCTATCTAAACTAAATCTAAACTAAGCTCTACTAACTAAATCAAAAACAGGCTCCTTCGTAAGCCTATGTGCGTGGGATCAAGGCCTACGTGTTCCTTTTGCTGGCCTCCAGGTGGCGTCAAGGTCCACCAAAAAGATCGTCTACACCATGCGCGGTGTTCAAATTCAATGTCGTTGCTCTGCTGCGCCTGTCGCCATGTCAGATTCCTCTCACAATTAAAAAAATGATCAGATAACTGTGCAACTCAGAATATTCAAAAAAATAATAATGTGAATCTATTACGTTCGTTGCCTCCCTGGCAACGGCGCCAATTTGACGGAGAGATTTTCGCTTAGTTGTGATAGCAATAAAGGATATGTCATTGTAATTAATGTGGTGGAAATATCTCAATCAAAACTAAACACCAATTTTAACCACAGTAAAGATGTCGTATCCACAGGGAGGAATAGGCTAATAAATTCACAAAAAGAGGAATATAATTTTCACAGACACTTTCGCGACTTTAATGCGAGGAATATGGTAATTTAAATGGAGCTTGCAAGTTTCCTTAAAAGTTCAGGGTTAGTTATTCAATTTTCACGTCAGGAATTAAGCTCCAAAAATATGCATATGATGCATGTGTAATGGCATATCATATAAATTCAACTTGCATGCAAATTTGATTTGAAATTCAATGTAGAATCATGCACATAACACAAGTAACATAATTTTAGGAAAGTCTGAGTGCATCAATGCAATGCGGTTGGAATAAAATATGAATATATAATTGGCAATGGCATTGAATGTAATTATTAATTGAGAGGAAAATAGAGGATTTCTCCTCTCTCTTCCTCGCATGGGTGGCCGTGCATGGTTGGCGGCGAGAGTTGATGGGGAGGTGCACCTTGACGAGGGCTACACAACGGTGGTGACGCGGCGGCCGGAGGTGGCCGGCGGTGGCCTGACGGAGGAGGATGGCCGCTGGCTTGTTGGAGGAGGAAGAAGACAGCCGCGCTTGGATGTGCAGGTGGTGTCCTTGTTGTAGCGCGCTGGGCGCGTGCGTGCAAAGCGTTCTGTAGGGAGGTGTTGCGCCTGCAGGTGGTTGCTGGCTTGGGCACTTGTGGGCTGTTGTGGCCTGTGGGCTGACGTAAGGCAGTGCCTGCGGGCGGTGGAAGGTGATGGCGTGTGCTTGCAGTGGAGATGGCACGCGGTGCAGTAGCGTGAGGCGCGGGTGCACGCATTTGCTATCCGCGGGAGAGCGCTAGAGAGGGTGCGCCTGTGGGGGTGCACCTGCAGAGGGCGCGGTGCAGTGCATGCAGTGTTAGCTGGAGGTGTGAGCGTGCTTGCAGAGGGCGCACAAGGCGCTGGAGGTGGAAGGCGATGGCGCAGGCGCGCGAGGCTGGGCACTTGCGGTGGAAGGCGAAGCGTGCAGTGGAGGCTGGTGCCCTCCTGCAGAGGGCACAAGTGCGGGCAGGCGGTTGTGCGCTGAAGGAAGGAGGGCTTGGCGTGAGGTGCTCTACTGCTTGCAGCACTTGCAGGGCGCAGCTGGCATGCTGTGGGTGGTGGGGGCGGTGATGGCACTGGAGGGGCTTGAAGGGCGCTTGCGGTGGGAGGCTTGGGTGCAGACTGCCTGCAGGCAGTGCAGGTGAGGGTGATGGTTTGGTGCAGGTTGGAAGGGCACTTGCGGTGGGAGGCTTGGTGCACAGTGCAAGCACGGTTGCACAGGGCATGCATCCTTCAATGGATATCCCCTCAAGGGGGAGGAAGAAGATCCGAAGATCCAGATGCCCTCCTCTCCTATGCAAGTCCCTCTTTTATCTCCTCTCTCCGCCTCTCAAGGGATTTTCAAATGCCTTTACTAATTTTGGCCGGCGGCTGTTGAGGAGCAGTTGAGGATGGTCGGAAGACTCAGTTGAGGTCGGTGGCTGTTGGGTTGGGGAGAATTTAATTCACCCCCCTCAACTCTTGCAATTTATTCCTACAACAACAAAACATAAAATAATTACATACTAAATTATAGAATGCAATAAAATTGATAAAAACTCAAGTAATGATGCATGTACTTATTTAATGACCTAATGTAATTATTAATAAACATACTATGTTAGAATTAACTTTAGGCGTAACAATAGTCCATTAAAGTGGACTCATCAATTGTCTGTCTGTATTCATACATGGTACAAACGTAAGGGAATTTTACCAACAATAAAGATAGAAATTTTCTATACTTTTACCGCCTAGGGTCTGTAACCCGTAGAAGTCCCCTGGACTGTCTTTGCGAACCTTGTAAGGCATGGAGACTTGGGAGAATGTCCACTTGTGGATTCGTCTGTGTTATGGGCGGCAGCAGTTGCTTCTTTATGCTTGAGCGATGCTTCTGAAGTCGTCTCCCTTTGCTCATCTATGAGGTCTAAGGATAGGTGAATTTGATCATTGTTGGTGGCGCAATCATAGAGTTGTGTCTTGTAGGTGGGGAGAACTGTTTCGATAGGCAGTCGAGCTTCCATGTTGTATACCAAGCTAAATGGTGTGTGGCCTGTAGAAGTCCTCTGGCAAGTCCTATAGCCCTACAACATGTCTGGCAGCTCGTTTGCCCATCTCCCTTTGGCTAAATCTAGTCAAAGTTTTAGCGCTTAGATGATGGTGAGATTGGTTACCTTCGCTTGTCTGTTTGCCTAGGGATGTCCCACGGACGTGAAGTGTAAGCGAATACCCTAGTTGGTGCAAAATTCCTCGAATGGTTTGCAGGCTAACTGGGTACCATTGTTTGTGACAATGCACTAGGGCATCCCATAACGAACTATAATAACTTTGCAAACCAAGGAGATAACTGTATCAGCTGTTGGGCTAGCCATAGCCTCAGCTTTGACCCATTTGGGGAAGTAATTAATTGCCACTCGTATAAATTGCTTCTGAGCCGGGGTTTTCGGGAAAGGGCCAATGAAGTCCATGCCCCACCTTGCAAAGGGGATGGGTGACATCATAGGCACTAACTTTCTAGGCGGCCAGTGGTGTAGGGTAGTGAACCACTGGCACTTGTCACACTTGCTCATGTAGTTCTTGCAGTGTTGGTTCATTTGGGGCCAGAAGTAGCCCGCCTGGAATAGTCAGGCCAGAAGCGCCTTGTACCTTTGTGATTCCTGCACACGCCTTCGCGGGCTTCTTGAAGGGTCTACTTTGATTTCTCTTTTTCCAAACAGTGTAATAGGGGGGTGGAATACCCCATTTGTACAGTTTCCCCTCTATCAACGTGTACCTTGAGTCTTTAAGGCGGAAGGCCTTGGGTCGTGTTTTTCTTGAGGGTAGCTTGCTAGAGTTCAGGTAAGTGATGATAGCCGTCATCCAAGAGATGGGCTAATCTATCATGAACATCTTGGGAGTGAGTATAGTTGGCTCTTTTAGGGTCTAGAGGCAGATATATTCCATGCCACGGCTTTGGAATCTTCCACTTTGATCGGACGAAGTTTCTCCTCTCACCAAGCTTTGATTTCGTGCCCATTCTTGTCCTGTTAATGGTAAGATCCCTCACCTCCTTTGTCAGGTAAGTAGTCTAACATCTTAGGAGTAGATTTAGCTAGGAATTAGGCAAGTAATAGCTAGGAGTAGTTGCAATTTGTTTAAGTTTAATGTCGTCTTCCTCATCTTCGGCGAGCTAATTTCAGTTTGCCGGACCTTTGTCCATTGATCTAATCACCTGTACACTTTCCCTATCTCTCTGCGAATTCATTTCACCTTCTCCCCTCTTAATTGTACCACCTATTTGTTTAATCTAAAACACACACACTTGAGTACCTCTGCTGTCTATAGTGGGGGTCTTAGGTCTATTCCACAACCAATTTTGGACCTCCATCATCAATTCATCACAGAAGGGCCCCGATCTTGTACCCAATTTGATTAATCACCATCTATACATGAAACACCCAATTTCCATTCAATCTCTGAGCTCACTGTCAATGGTGAACTCAGAGAAGTTCTCTCATCTAATTAACCACCTTTTCATCATCGTATCACCTATGAAATCATTTCCCTCCACTCAATTGAGTAAGAGGGCTTATCTTTAGTTTGTTCAAACTCAAGAAATGAATTTACTATGTTTACTACATCATTCAAAGAAATGATCATCAATTGTTGTAATTGATGTGTTCCTAATGTTCTTCGAGACCTCAGGAACATAATGATGCCTTTCCTTTGGCAATTGGTGAAGATCCTAGTTTCTTTCTGTTAAATCGTAGTTCACCAGAGCTTCGGCATGCTCCGATGAATGAGATAATGTGACCAGCCTTCAATTGGATGAGATAAGCTCCAAATCACTTTAAGTGGATAAAAGGATTTGATCTAACACATTAAAATTGTATTTTGAAGTTGATTTTGTTATGTCAAAGGTCATCTTCTCCAACTCTGGTGGAGTTGGAGAGGCGTTGTGCTTGAGGTTTAGAACTAGATTTTAGTTCGGGAAGCATGAGGAGGTTATATAGAGTTCGTTATAATTGTTTGTTAGTGTTGAATGAAAACCGTCGTAGTTTAGGAAAATGTGTCTACCGTGTTTTAGAAAAGAGACGTGTCGTAGTATAGGCGATAAAAGAGCAACAAAACGTAAATTTGTAAAGCTTGAAAAATTGTGAGTTCCAAGGACATTCACAGGGAGTAAAATTGAAATTCAATCCACCGGTCAAATATAAATGATGAGCACAACAATCACAAGAGAGATATATGCAATGAATAATTAGTCAACTAAAAATGTATTCAACAAGGATCCAAAGTGTACCTCCAATTCAATAGACAAAAATATAATAAAGTGCCTAAAAAGTGGTGGTTGATACCACCATTTAATCATTTAACGCTTGGCTCAATTTCCAACTCAAGATCAACCTCTCAAAGGGTATCAGTAGCCTTAATTAAACATTTAATTCAAGCCCAACAGTCAGCTTTAAGCGTTTAGCCCCAAAGCACATCAAATGCACATAAGACATTGGGCACAGTTCCCAAGAACATAACCCCTCCACTCTCTCACAAATCCCTTTCTTTTCTTTCTTCTCAAACCCGGTTCAACATGGGTCCCACAATTGCATGGTGTGGGTGAGCATGTGCATGTGGGTGTTTGGGTATGGTTAGGGGACTTGACCGCCTGTGAACATGGGCGAACAGGTATCACACATAAAACGTTATGTACGTGTTTCAAAATTAGGTTCCCACAATGTGGGACTATCCATCGAGTCTCCATCGTGTGTTCGTGTGTGAAGCTCTAGTCCAATCGTTGCTGCTGCGGGTGATGGTTCCTCAAATCAAAGGTCCAAGGAGGTTTCTGGAATAGTTCCACACTGATTGGATGTAGTGTCGCTATGATTGATTGTTGGACGGTGGTGGACAACGACAGAGAAGGCGACGACGTTGGTGATGATCTTGCAAGAGATATACGGACCTAGGGTCCCAATTAAATATCCATGAAGCTCCACCGTGATGAGGCAAGGCTAATGGTGGTGGCGATTTGGTGGTTAGGGCAGTGCGGTGGCCGGATGATGGAGATTTGTGGAGCTCCAGCGAATGGAGTTGGGGAGGGTGACGGAGGTGCGGTGAGGGTGAATTGAGTTAGGCAAAAGTGTCGTGGGGGTGAGGTGAAGCTTTCTCCATGGTCAATTGGATGTGGGGAGGGTGTAGGAAGGTCGGTGGTGAAGGTGGTCGGTAGAGCTGTGGCCAGCGTCAGAGAAGGAAAGGAGAGGGAGACTGGAGCTGAGAGTTGTCCTAAGCCTAATTGGGCGAGAGAGAGGATAAGAAGCCTTAAACTAATTTACCTAAAGGACAACGGGGGAGTGGTCGCTGGTTTGGCCATCGACGAGGAGGAAGAAGGTTGGAGATCGGAGCGATAAGGAGGAATTAGGAGTTGAAGCTTCGCATGAAGCTCCGTGGATGTGTGAGGGTGGAGAGCCCTCTGCCTATTGTACTTGGCAGATGGCGAGGGAGCTTCGAGGTGTGGTGGAGCTTGGCCAGAGAAGCAGAAGAAGAGGGATATGGCCAATTTGCACACCATTTGGTACTTAATAAATGCCAGTTTATCAGCATTCTTATGCCCTAAAACAAACCTGTCTTTTAGGATTTTGACTTTGTGAATGGGCTTTTGGGTTGTATGTAGGCATCAATTAGGTTAGGAATGCATTGCATATTTTATTGTATTTTTAATACATTTGTTTGATTGTTAGGTACGAACAGATAGACAGATCCCTAAAACCCTAGTACTCATGAAGGCAACTGGTGAAGAGGAAGCTCATTCCAGTTGGGACTCAGCCAAATCCAGCTCATCATATCCGGGCACCAGCTCACTTGAGTTAGGGTTAGCTCCATTAAGCTCCATTCAGCTCATCTTAGCTAAATGGTAGCTCAGGGCAGCTCATATTAGCTCACCCTAGCTCAACTTAGCTCAGACCCTTCTCAACTTAGTTGAGTCTAGCTCACCTTAGGTCCATTCAGTTCATTGGGAGTTCTAGCTAGCTCAACTAAGTTAACTGGAGTCCATCTTAGCTTAGGTCCAGCTACCTCCAGCTCCACTCAACTCAAGTCAGTTGAAGATGACTTCACACAGCTCAGGCTAGCTCAAGTCTAGCTCTCGGGGACTCCACTTAGCTCAACCTAGTCGAGCTAAGTTACCTTAGCTACTCCAGCTAGCTAAGTCCTCAAGAAGATCTGACCCAGCTCACCTTAGCATATTTTAGCAGAAGCCAACTCACTTTAGCTTGGCTTAGAAGCTAGCAAAGAACTAGCAAGCTAAGCTAGCTAAAGAAGCTCCCTACAACTCCCTTCAGCAGCTACTAGCTCCAGTTCAGCTCTAGACATCCCTTCCTTAGCTCCTTCTCCCTAAACCCTAGCTCCATTCCACCTCCTCCACTACTCAACTACTAGCTAAGCTATCTTAGCTAGCTTAGCCTAGATTCATCTCAACTCCAACTTGGTGCCACCACCATTACAACCCTTCACCCGATCACCACCTCCAAAAGCCACCAAAAAGGTGGTGCCAAAACCCCCATAACCACCCTTGTTTTGGCGCCACTTTTTCCCTCCAAAAACCCATCCATCACCACCATGCACCTACCCCTACTAGCCATCCTAACCATCCACCTACACCCCTTCTAGTGGCACCCTTCCATGGTTGGTGCCAACTTTAAACAACCCTTAGCCACCATAACTACCCCCATAGCATCCCCTTAGGTGGCGCCAACTAACCCCCTCCATTGGATCCCTTTAACCACCCATAACTACCCATTTAACCCATCCTTGCCCTACATGTGTCCATCCCAACTTCTCCCTTCATAAGTCCTATATATATCCCCCATAACCACCATCATATTTTTCATCTTTTGGCTTGACATTCTCCACCTATATCCCACCATATTCACGGCCAAGAGAAGGACAAGAAGAAGATTAAGGGGATACTCTATCCCCTTGGTGCCTTCCCCTCTTCCCTTTTCTCTTGAGCCACCACCAGCTAGAGGAGCAGCCAGGCAAGGATGACCTTAGGAGGAGGTCATGAGGGTGGTACATGCCACCCTAGGAGGAGATTGTGGGTGGAGATCACCCACCTTTGGAGGAGCAAAGGCACGCCCCCCCTTAGGGCTTGTCAAGGAGGACACCATTTCGGAGGAGCTATTCAAGGAAGGAAAAGGAGAGCTTCTTTTCAAGCCCAGGAGTAGCTGAGCTTGGAGCAAGAAGCCTCTCCCTCCTCTTCACCACCATCATTAGGAGGATCTTTGTTTCACTATTTTCTTTGTTTTTAATTTTGTAGTAGAAGCATTCCTCTACAAGCATTCCTGTAGAACAAGTTTCTCTTTATATTAAGTTGCCTTTCTTAATTTTGTGCATCTTTATTGTCTTTTCTAACACTCTTTCACTCCCTTTCTTTAATTATCCTAGGTATTCACATACTTAGGTTGAGATTAAAGAAAGGATTATCTTATCACTTTAGTGTTAGCAATAGTAATTTAGGTGTAGTTGTTTTCTCGCTCAAGATCGCATATTTGCTTGTTACTTCAAAATAGAAAAAAATCTTATATTTAAAAACTTAAAAAGAAAGTTGATTTTCCATTTTCAAGCAAGAGTTTTTAATGTGCAAACTTGCCTCCTAGGATGACCCTAGATACCCTACTATCTAGGTTTTACAAATTTTAAAAGCGATTGCGAAATTGTGTGTTGCAACGACTTAAAACCTAGTTTTAACAAATCACGCATTCTTCGCAGCAGTATTGTAGACATGGAGACCTATTTATAGATGTGCTTCCCTCTTCAATTAAGCAAAGAGATATGGATTTGGAAGGTGTTACTGACGCATGTTGAGCTTGAGTTCCTCGAGTTTGCTGGCATTGAAATTTGTTGTGATTGACTCCAAAAAATTGCTTAGGAGATTGGGAGGGATCTTAGGAGTGATCTTACCAAATTTGGTAAGATTCCATCCTGATTTGATCCCTCAAAGTTAGGATCAAAACTCAGCGTTGATTGGTTTGAAGACCTCTGCAACTCACTGATTAGGAAATGAGGAAGGCGATGGCAGCAGGTGTGTTTTTGAAAGAAAAACCAGAAGTTAGGGACCCATTCATAAGAATATCAAGAGTTGAGGGGTTGTAGGTGATAAATACATTATTTTGGACTGAATTGCAAACTTTGTCAAGATGGATTGTGATTGGATCCAAATTTTGGTGTTAACCTAATTTGGACCCAATGAATCTAATGGTGACTTGGATTTGAGTTTTGACCACTTTTGACAGGTCAAATTGAACAGGAGCCAAAATTAGGGTAAATTCCCCTTTGAATCTCTATTTTTTAGTCAAAATGGGTTCAGATGGTCAAAGTGAAGGTACCAGACCTCTTAGAATATTTCTCAATAATTTTTAGGAGCTTTAGATTGAATTTATCTCTATTAGAACCCTTTTAATTTAAGTGGGGCTGATAATTACGATTTTCAGTACTATTTTCATCCTCGAAATGTGTGAAACCCTGATTCAGCCAGTATGAGTCCACTACTTGGCCTTTTAAGTTCATTTGACCTTTAATTAACCCTTTGATCAACTCTTGGTTAATCTCCATTTGTGATGGATGGTAAATGACATGCGTTAGTGCGTGTGTGTTAAGAAGTGTCGTTATAGTTCGCACTTGCAACGCTGGTTTTAAAGTAAAGAAATGGAGGTGAGTCCGAGTGTCGGTCTCAGGGAGGCGTGAAATCGGATTTTGCTTATCACTTGTTATCACGGAGATTGTAGAGTTTTGCTTACGAAAAGGTGCGGCTGAAAAGCGAGAGAGAGAGAGAGATAGAGAGAGATTACGGTTAGAGTCGTTTCTTTCTTTAACATGCAATTTGCATAGGAAATAAAGTAAACAACTGAGTGGAAAATAACTTCATTAATCATGTAGCTTTAGTTCACAGATTACAACATTAGATACATGCTTAAACATAAGTAAAGGAAAGCTTAAAAGAGAGGGAGTGCGGCGAGGCGGCCACGGTGGTTGAGAAGGCTCCATCAGTGGCTCGTTGTATCTGGCGATTACAAGAGGGCCTAAAGCTAGCTAAGAGAGGGGTAGAGTAGTTGTAAGGGAAGTGAATGCCTTGAATGAGTGGTTGGAGGGGGTTTAAATAGGGAGAAGGGCATTCTAAAAGAAGAAGGGGTTTTAGCGATGTCCTAGACGTCGCTAAAACCCTTCCAAAAGCGTTGATGAAGCCCCTAGCCCTCGGTCGCACGCCCGCGTCGATCTTCTTCGCACTCGATTCGTGGGTGCGGCATGAGAGCCGTCCGATCGAAGATCGGACGGTTGAGATCCTAGCCCGAGCGTGCTTGGATCATGCCTTGGGCACGTGTGCGCGCGGGCGTCGTCGCCCGGTGTGTGCGTATGTGTGGGAGATCGCTACCTGAGGGAGCGCCGTGTCGCGCTATCTCGGCCTTCCGCTACTGATCGGGGGGCCCAATTTTGCCACGCGCCTCGCTGTCTTCAATTTTTCCACACTGTGCGGCTCGATCCCACGTCGTGTGGTTGCGGGCGTGCGTATTAACCGCTGCACCACGCCCGTTGCTTTGTCGCGACGACTGCGGGCATGCGTGCGGTTCTCGGCTGTTCGATCAGAGATCGACGGCTGAGATTGGATCTCCGGCTGAAGGTGGGTTGGGCGTGCGGTGAGCGGGTGCCACGTGGCGCAACGAGGGCCGTTGATCATCAGATCAACGGTCATAACTTCTTGGGACCATTGTGGGAGCTTCGGATGTCGGATTTGGCCGATTTTGAGTCCGTTGGACTTCGTTTGTCGTTCTGAATCTATCTGTGGGGTCCGATTGCTCATATGAGGCCTGCTTTGACAAGTGCTTACACAAATGGCCATTAATACAGTTTTATAAGCAATCTTGGTATATGATGTATGCAATGCTCCCATTCTACTTATGTTGTGCCTATTATTCTTCAGATGGCCCATATTTAACAGAATTATCACCCCAATATGCAGTGTTATCATACCCCCATGCTTACTCCTTGCTAGTCCCTAGCAAGGTTTATTCTAGCCTTTATTTTTTGTCAGAATTTAAGAAGTAATTGCTTAGACACTTCGTCACTTGTCAATAGGAGGAAATATACTAAGATCTTAATCTACAAAGACTAAGCAGTGCTTGGGTGTCTACCAAAATACGAATCGCCCGAATCCTTGCTTTAATGTATATAACTATACATATGTATATGTATATATATATTTTTTTTTAGATTTTTTTTTGGGAATTCAGAGTGGGTTGGTAACTTTTTATGGCTACCCAACCCACCCAAAACTCGGTCAAAACCCTAAGAGCTAAGCATCTTTGTGTAAAGATTGTGATAGACTCACTCAACGGTAATTCAGACAGACTTTGGATTTCTATGCCCCTAGGTGACCGGAAGAGGAAATATATTTGCCAGAAGGTGTATTTGTTCGATTGGTAGCTTTCTCCCTACGCTTGTTTTGATTGGGGTCAACACAAGGATTATTTCAGTGTATATCTCCCCAGCTTGTACTACTTCCCCGCTTCTTCCTTAAGTGTTTTGGTTCTTTTTGTGCAATTATTGAGCTGGGCTCTGGACAACCGACCAATGGGCTGTTACCCATGATCACTTGCCAGTCATACTTGTGCGGTGAAGTGTGGTTTTATTTTTCTTTTCTTCTCCCTTTTTTTTTTGTAGGTGGCTTCCCTGATCTCAAATGTACTTAGAGGCAATGAAGAAGAAGTGGTCTCGTGGCTGGGTTCTGGACAACCTGCCAATGGGTTGTTACCCACGACAACTTGCCAGCCATACCACCCTAGAGAGTTCATTAGCTACCCAATTTCTGGTAAAATCTCCTAGGAGTGAGTCTGTGCAAAAAAGTGTGTAGATGCTTAGACTCAAAGTTTTTCTGAGTCAGAGGGTGAGTTGATAAGTCGTATACTTATCACCTTATTTCATAGGTGGATTAGAATAGCTTAAGGTTGCAAGGATTCAAAGCTAAATCCATATGTTAACGAACACCAGGGCTAATTAAGCCTGAAGGCCTGAAAAGTCTAAGTGTTTAAGTTCTTTTTGTACTATTTCCCACTATTGACAAGTTTCTAATGCCTAAGTTTCTTCCTAAATTCAATTTTTTTTAATTATATTTTATTAATACTGATTAAATGAGCTGTGCAATTTACCACCCCCTCCATGCTTAAGTTGGATAATGTCCTCATTGGCAAATACATGGATGCATAGGGGTTCAAAAAGATAGTACCTGAGTGACGTAAAATACTGGATCAGTTTGAATCCTCTAGGTTGCCTCCCAGGAAGCGCTGAGTTTAACGCCTCCAGCTGGGCGGTGCTTTGTGTCATCCCTCAGTGAGGGTGACACTCTCCTTTGGGGGAACCTGGGTAAGGAAGTGTTTCAATCTTTGACCATTAACTGTAAAAGTGTGCCCAGTGCTAGGATCAGCAATTTCAACTACCCCGTTAGAGTAAGGCTTAACCACCCGAAATGGTCTTGTCCATTTGGACCTGAGTTTCCCGAGAAAGAGTTTTAGGTGGGCGTCGAACAGCCAGACTTGCTGGTTAGTCTCAAAGGTCTTTCTATGGATAAGTCAGTCGTGGACGGCTTTCATTTTCTCCTTATATAGTTGATTATTCTCAAAAGTGTCCTGATGAATTTCTTCGAGCTCAGATAATTGGAGCGTCCTCTACGCACAGGCTAACTAGGAATCAATGTTACATTGCTTGACAGCCCAGTAAGCTCGGTGTTCCAATTTGACAGGAAGATGGCAGGCTTTACCAAAGACCAGGCGATAAGGCGACATGCCTATCGGGGTCTTGAAAGTGGTCCTGTATGCCCACAGGGCATCATCTAGTCGTGTGGACCAGTCTTTCCTGTCAGGTCTCACAGTCTTCTGTAAAATGTTCTTGATTTGTCTGTTTAAGACCTCGGTCTGCCCATTTGTTTGCGGATGATACGGGGTAGCAATGCGGTGGTTCACCCAGTATTTTCTAAGTAGGGCACGGAATTGGGAATCGATAAAATGACTTCCACCATCACTGATCATGGACTTGGGTATTCTAAATGGGGAAAAGATGTTTTGCTTAACAAAGTCCATGACAGTCTTGTGATCGCATCGGTGGGTGGCGACGGCTTCAATCCATTTAGAAACACAGTCTACTGAGACTAGGATGTACTCGAAGCCGTTGGATGGTGGAAAGGGGCCCATAAAATCGATACCCTAAACGTCGAAGATTTAGACAATCAAAATGGGCTAAAGAGGCATCATATCTTTCTTGGTCATGGTCCCCAACATTTGGCAACGTGAGTAAGTCTTGGCAAAGTTGTGTGCATCCTTAAATAGGGATGGCCAGTAAAATCCAGACTGCAGAACCTTTGCAGCCATTTTCTTTCCAGAGAAGTGGCCACCACAAGCCTGGTCATGACAGAAGGAAAGCACACTCTGAACTTCGTTCTCGGGGATACACCTCCTGATGATCTGGTCAACACAGAGGCAAAATAGCATGGGATCATCCCAGAAATAGTGCTTGGCCTCATCCAAGAACCTGTCCCGTTGCTGTCTGGACCAGCTGTGTGGGGTTTGTCCTACAACTAGGTAGTTGACATAGTCAGCATACCATGGCAGTCTCTTGTCTTGCACAGCCAGAAAGTGTTCATCGAGGAAGGTGTTAGATAGAGGTAGGGACGGTCCAATGTGGTCTGGATGAAGTCTAGACAAGTGGTCAGCCACTACATTCTTCGATTCGGCCTTGTCGCGGATTTCCAGGTCAAATTCCTGCAAAAGCAGGATCCATCTGATGAGCCTGGGCTTTGCGTCCTTCTTGGCCAACAGGTGCCGGATGGCTGAATGGTTAGTGTAAATAGTCACATGGGATCCCAGCAAGTACGATCGAAACTTTTCCAGAAATTAGAATAGAATACCAACAATAGGCCTAGAGGTAGTCAAGTACCAGCCAAGAGCCAAACCTAACCAGCCTCAACTTTGGGTCCGCCGTGAAGGTTTCTAAGGTTCGCAAAAACTACTTAGAAGTTCATTGGCCCTAGCAGTTAAAGGATCTATACGTATTCGTAGCAATGTCTAGGTCGAGTTGCCAATTCATTTTTGATAAGAGAGATAGAGATGGATATTTATTTTGAGAGTTTTCTCTCTTTTCTTTTTACATTTCCCTAAATCCAATATCGGATTGGCTCTAAACATGGTTTGTATTGGATTCCTTATCCCCACCATCAATCCTCGTAGGGTCCTTGGCTTTCGATGCCTCAAGATAGCACTGCCCATGGCAACCCCTAGAACTCTTGGCTTTCGACACTTCGGGACAGTGACACCCATGGTGTTCTGTACATAAATTCAGGCCCTGGCAATCGACATTTCGGGATAATCCTGCCCATGGCACCTGAACCAGCATAAGGTGCTTACCTGCCCTAGTAGGATATTTGGATATCCTAAAAGACAAGCACCGAGTAGACGATATGTTATAACACATCTTTGCGGGGAGTATTTTTCATTTTGCCTCTCTGCGAAACTCGTCCAATCAATTTGTGTCATCGAGCCTCTCTTAAGTCGAATCTTTAGGAAAACATTTTCAGAACAAAACACTTTTGGCATTATACTTCTTAAGCACACTGAACCAGACGGGTGTGCGATTTTTAGGTTCTTAGGCTATCAAGTCCCGCAAACCAAAGGGCAGGCAACGGGGTTGTATAATCCCTAAGCCTCAGACTTAATACATCAACCTCGCAACTTCCTCAACCTCTTGAGGAATAGGCCAAATCTTAACAAATACGTGAGTGTTTAAGGCCTAGAATAGGCCCAAGAGTCCTAAGGTCGGTACCCTTTACTTATCTCCTTATCTCTAGCACTTTAGGACTTAATCCTTGTTTTGATTCAGTATAGAACTTAAGTAGATTCCATAATCAATTGCTAGACCCATCAAACTTTCTATGATTTTGCTCCTTTGTCATTCTTTGTATTTCCTCCTCTTTTTCCTCCTCAAGAAAGATCTTTCATTCAACTTGCAAAATTTTCCTCCCCTTTTCTCCATTTTTTTTTGTGAGAACCCCTTAATGAATTGAATTTCTCATTTGTTTTGCACTATAATGTCCCCTATGCCTATGTTTTGCATTGTCGTCATTGTAAACTAGGTGGGTTCGAATTTAGCTTAGTTCATAGTTGAGAACAAGATTAAAGGGTGGGTGATCGGGTTGGGATGACTATAGTGAATAATTTTAAGCTCTAATATAAGTATCAAAAGTGGAGTTAGTTGTTCTAAGGTTTAAACCCTAAAGTGCAATATGAATGCAGCTCAAACAGAATCAGAAGGGTCTTTGGTTTTTGAATTGATGGTTTGCCTACCATTAAATGCTAAATTCAACGCTTTCAACCTAGCAGAAGGTGGTCAAGGAGAAGGGGTGGTCAGATTGGAAGAATTTTGTAAAACAATCACCTTGATGATTGGCCTGGTTGGTCCAACTAGGTGTTGATCAGATCAATGGGCTGATGATGCAGAGCAAACTCAATCAGTCTGATGGGTTGAGGAATGTAAATTAATAGGTGTGGAGCCCACCAGATCTCTGACTAGGACAGCATTGATAGGTTTTGCTGATGAAGTATACGGGTCACTGTGCTCCTTCCCGATCGCTGACTAGGATAGCGTTGACGGCAGACACGGAGGCTGCCAGGTATAATGAAAGGACCTCCTCGGGCTTAGGAGTCATTATGACGGGGGGACTTTGGAGTGTGGCCTTGACTTCCTCTAAAGCTACTTAGCAGTGAGCCTTTGACCTTTTTTGTGCACTCAAAGAAGTGGAGGCATTTGTCAGAAGATCGGGACAAGAATCGGCCTAACGAGGTGATCTTGTTGACAATCGACTGCATCCATTTCAAGGTGCTTGCCGGTTGCAGGTCCATGATCGCTCGAATCTTGACAGGGTTGGCTTCGATCCCTCGGTTGGAGACCAGGAACCCTAAAAACCTACTGACTGAGACCCCAATGGTACACTGTTTGGGGTTCAGGTGAAGGCGGGTGTCCCTTAGAATCTAGAACACCTTGGCCAAATATTGTAAGTGTTGAGGGAAATTGGATCCCTTTATAAGCATATCGTCTATGTACACTTCAAATGATTTTCCTATTATTTTTAATAAAACCATATTTACAAGGTGCTGGTACGTTGGTCCAGCGTTTTTCAAGCCGAAGGGCATGACTTCATATTGGAACAGACCCCTATAGGTGATGTAGGAGGTGTGGGGTTTATCTGCTGGAGCAAGACTGATCTAGTGGTATCTGCTGTAGGCATCCAGGAAGGACATGTGAGATTGTTTGCTATAAGAGTCCACCAGAGCATCCACCCTTGGTAGGGGGAACTTGTCCTTCAGATAGGCTTCATTGAGGTTAGTGAAATCTATGCACGTACGCCAATTGCCGTTAGAACATTCGAGAGCCATGCCAAGTATAAGGATTCCTCGAAGAATCCGACTTTAAGGAGCTTTTGGACTTTAGCCTCAACTGCTTGTCATTGTTCGTTCGACTTATGCTGGTGTGGTTGTTTGACCATACGGGTGACCACCTTGATATTCAGGTGGTGTTGAATCAAGGATGGGTTGACTCTCGGCAGGTTATTGGCAGACTAAATGGAAATGTCCGCGTTGGCCGTCAGCAGAAGGAGTAACTCCTGAACCTCGGAGGGATCAAGGTTTGCTTCGACCTCGACGAGTTTAGTCGTGTCATGACGAAAAGGCTGTGTAGCCATGGCTGAAGAGCCTAGTTGTAGTCCCAAAGTTGCTGGTGGATTAGCTAAGTTTCCTTCTTACTGGATCGCCTCGACTTAGTTTATCTTCTTCCCCTATTTTTGTGGCTTGGGTGGTTTTGGCTGCATGGATCATTCCAGCTCGATCCTTAGGAGCTCATACCCAGCCGTTTGATCCCCATGTACTATTCGTACTCCCCTGGGGAGTGGAAAAGTATGAATTGGAAGTACGAGGAGGGGATGAGGCAAAAGGCGTGGGTGGATGGGCGGTTGATGATGTTGCCAAATGTCGTCATCAACCTGACCACTGTGAACGTGGTCGTCCAGTTGAGGTGCCTGTCCCCATCGCAGATGGATGAGGGAAGGCTAATATCTCCCTTTGTCATTACTTTGTGGTTGCCAAAGCTCACGACTAGATGGGTCGATGGGGAGAGATGCTCCTCTCGGAAGCCCAGCTTGAGCAGCGTCTTTGTGAACAAGACGCCAATTGCGCTGCCTTTTTCCACCAAGAGTCTGGGGTGCAGCTGCCCTGCTAAGAGGAGTATCACTAGAAGCGGGTCCATATGTTCTATCGGATCAGGCAGGGATGCGAACAACCGGGATGCTGCTTGCTTGACTGTACCCCTCTCACCCCACTAAAAAGTTAGGAAGGCGATCAGAAGAGCTGACTTAGAAGGAGTGGCTTGTTGGCCTGGGACGACTAGGGGAGTGTATTCCTCAAAGGACTCCTACCTTGTCTGGTGAGCCGGTCGCTCCTTTGGTAGGGGAAGTTGGCCCTTCGCTTGTGGAAGTGGCCACTTCAATGGACGTGGCATTGGAGCATGCTCGCTAGAGTTCTCCTTTTTCTTTGTGGGGTTGGCGTCGTTGCCATGACCTTCAAACAGCTGGTTGTGGGAGCGATTGGAGTTGTCCTACTCTGCGAACCTCATGGATCTGTCCCAAAGCTCCACTATATTCCTTGGCAGGAAATCATTGATGTCGTACCAGAGCCTTTGAGTTAAAAGGCCCGACTTGAAGTACTGGATAGCTATAGCATCATGGGGCCTCTTACACTTGAAGTACTGAGCCTTGAACCGATCCAGGTTGGATCGGAAGGACTCAGTCTTCCGCTGTTTGACTTTCGACAGCCTCTCAGGGTTATCTCTAACCCTTTGCTACCCAGCAAAGTTTTGGCAGAAGTTGTCCGCCAGGTCTTGGAAGCAGGTAATCTGCCCGGTTGGCAAGTCATTAAACCATTCATGGGCCATGCCAGACAGATACGATGGGAATACTCAACAAAGTACTCTATCAGGGCAGTTGTGTACCAACATCATCTGGCGGTAGCTTCCAACAAAACTATTGGGGTTCGCCGTCCCGTCGTATGGAGCCATGACTAGCTGCTTGAATTTCTCGGGCATGGGGGTCGCCATCACCTCCTCTGTGGACTTGCAGATGGGGATGTACGTGCGTGGGTGTATACTCCTCATTGCCCGGGTGACTTGGCAGATGATCTCCAGAATGGAGCCCCCACCGTTGGAAAGGGGTTGAGCACCTGAATGCTCTGTAAGCACCTCTGTTTTGATGCACCAAAATTATGCTTATTGCTAGACTAACATTTCAGGACTATCTCGGATTAAAGCATTAAAGCGTCTTTCAAGTCAAGTTCAGATAGTTGCTGATGTGTGTCTTTTCATCTTTATTTGAATCTAAGACATTATTGTAAGGAACCTCAAATAAAACTCATATATGGAATTTTTGTGTATCTTTTCAAAACCAAGCTTTGAGGATTATTGATCGACCAAATCACCTTGATCAACCAACGAACTTCATTAATCGATCAAATTAGCCAATTTTAGGAAGTTGAGAAATATCCTTTTAATTGACCAACAAAGTTAATTGATCGATAAATTAGTGATCAACCAACCATCCTAATTGATCAACCAAATTTCCCTTTGGTCAACCAATTTAATTTCCTATTTAGGCAAAACTTTTAGTATAAATAGAGGTTGTACTTAGCCCATCTTTTCATAACTTTCAAATAGAAATACCATTCAAAAATAGAGTTTCTCATGCTTATTCCAAAGGCTTTCATGCCCTGTTCTTCACATTCTTCGAAAGCATGATGCCTCGAACCTCTGCAGAAAATCAGTTTGATCTTTTATTGAGGTTCCATAGAAGTTATTCCTGTTATTCTATTTTGTTGATTTGATTTATGGATCCCAAGTTTGTTGGGAAGATCCGTGGTTGTTTTTGCTTTTCTTCAGGATAAAAAGGGAAGTGGTTGTAAGAAGATATGCCACCCTCATTCAAGTGGTACGTCTAGTGGATTGACTAGCTTGGGCTAGTCGGACAAATCTTAAGTTGGAAGGCTTAGGTAGTGGTTTTCACCCGGATTGGGTTTCCACTATAAATTAGGTGTACTCTGTGCATGAATCTCTGGTGCTTTATTTTTTGATTTGTGCATATATTTTTAAAGCAAAACTATTCACCCCTCCCCTCTAGTATTTAGTTGTGATCCACGGGATATTCTCCTACTCTCACTTGGTATCAGAGCCTAGTTGTCTAGAAGATGTCAAAGTCCTCTGTCGACACATACACTGAGGGGTAATCTGTTGTTCGTCCTCCTCTCTTTGATGGGACAAACTACTGATACTGGAAGACTAGGATGTAGATCTTCCTAGAATCCATGGACTTTGAGGTATGGGACGTCATCGCCTCCAAGTACACTCATTTTGAAATCAAGTAAGGAGTGGTGTTGTTGAATGCGGAAAACTACGAGATCAAAGTTAGTTTCAAAAAACCCGTCGTTGTAGTTTGATTTGAAAGGAATCCGTCAACAAATAAATTTATACCGAAATTCTAAGAATTCTGGGTCAAACACAAGAAGGCTACGTCGATCTAAAATCCGTGATTTATATTTTTTCGTGTTTTTGTTTGAAAATGGAATAATTACAATGGAATTGATATAAACAATAAGAGAGAGAAAGAGAGAGAGAGAGAGAAAGAGAGAGAGAGAATAATCACTTGATATAATCAGAATGCTTTTACAACTACAAAGCGGAAAATGATTACAACTGGAAAGCAGAAAATTCTATTCTAGAAAATGATTAAAAAGAAGGGAGAGAGATGTTATCTTCCTCGATGAATGCTTGGAGGATGAGCCGGATGGAGCGATGCTTGGAAGACGGAGGATGGAGTGGGAAGGAGGACGAAGCAGGAAGAAGTGGGAACGAGTGATGGGAACACCATCATGAGCCCTAACTAGCTCATTTTAACCCAATTGAGTCAATAAATGCTCCTACATAACCAACTGAAGGTCATAATTCATTGCTTAACCATTCTGAGAGAAGAATAAGAAACTAGGGGTAAAACTACAATTTTACCATCACATCTTGAATGTAGTACAACCATAGGTTTTCTCAAGGGCTGAATAAAGGTCAAATGGTCTTAATAAGATAACAAGTGGGTTGGATTAGACAGAAAGGTTTGTGTGTGTTCTGAGAATTAAATGACTTTTTGAAACCCTAAAAATAGATCCACTTAATTAACCAAGGTTTTGGTTAGGATAAAATTCACTTAAACCCTTTAAAAATCATAGAAAAATATTATCTAGGGTTTAGTACCTTCAATTCGGCCATTAGAACCCATCTTGACCTAAAATGGAGTCTCAGACAGATGTTTACCTTAATTTTGGTTTTTACATAAATTACTCAGTCAAACATGGTCAAAACGAAAATCCAACTTCACCATTGGATTCCTTAGGTCCAAATTAGGTTTGGACCAAAATTTGGGCCCAAGATGAGTTTGCCTTGACCAAGTTTGCAAAAAGATCTTGTCTGATTACATTTCTACCCGTACTTTTAAAAACCCTTGCAATGAACCCCCTAACTTCATCATCTTCACAATTAGATCCGTCCACCATTATCGCGGAGGAAAGATACTCCAGCGACCTTTGACAGGGAATTTCTCCTTGACTGCTTGGAGAATCTCTTCCAAAATTGGAAGGGAGATTCTCTGAGAAATTATCTCTAGTATAAACCCATCTTTGTGCTTTGATTCCCTCCCAATCTCTCATGCGAACGCATGAGAGATTTGGGTATCGTAATAGCTCCCAAGTCCGGTGACCTTCCAAGCTTGGGAAGCTTGCTTCCCAAGCCCTAACCACCACTCAGATCCCTATTTAAAGAAGCCCAGATCCTCCCGCATTCTCCATGCCCGTGATTCCCCTCAATTCATCTCTCCCTCTCACGGTTGAATGCTCCTCGATGTCTGGCAATCCCCTCTACCCTTTTCTTGTCATCCGTCTGCCATACCTACGGCTGATTCCCCTTCCTTATCCTTTCCGCTTCTTGCTGTATCAGCAGACGCCCGTTCCTCATCATCCTCGCTATTCCTACCTCACAAGAGCCGCCTTCGTCTCTGTTGTTGGCCACACCAGATCTGACGCCCTTGCTGCCCCCCTTCGTCCCTTGACTTCCGAGATAAGTCTCCTATCCCCTCTACTTTGTTCTCCGCCCTTTACTTTCCAAAACCAACCACTGACGACCCTTCGTACCTCCATCTCCAGCCACTCCCTCTGGCAAGGCCATTCCACCTCCACAGGCCACCAAAATCCTTGCCGACAAGCCCACGACCATCACCACATCTCACTGATCACTTCCCCTCTCTTCATTCACCCATCCATCCACTCACAAGCACCCTCGAACACACCCACTCACACACTCACAGTTTGACCTAGGTACGATTTTCATAAGGTATAGTTTGACCTAGGCCACACGAGAATCTATTGGCCTATGATTTTCAAAGACGCATACAATCATTGTAAGGCATGCATTCGTCGCCAGACCTTAGGCAACATGAGCCACTGTGATATGATGCCCTTACAGCCGATTCTTGTATGCAAAATCTTCGATGTCTGGGGGATTGATTTTATGGGACCCTTTCCTGTTTCGGACGGTTTTGAGTACATTCTACTCGCTGTTGACTACGTGTCCAAATGGATCGAAGCCATTCCGACCCGAACCAATGATCATAAGGTGGTTATCAAATTTATTCATCAGAACATCTTTTCTTGGTTCAGGATTCCACGTGCTATAATCTCTGATGGATGGACCCATTTCACTAATGCTCAGTTCAGGTCACTGATGACCAAATACGGGGTGTCACACTGAATCTCTACTCCTTATCACCCTCAAACTAACAGTCTAGCTGAGATATCAAATCGGGAGATCAAGAAAATCCTCCAGGTCATTGTTCGACCTGATAGGAAAGACTGGTCATCCCAACTTTCGGAAGCTTTGTGGGCTTATAGGACCACCCACAAAACCCCAATAGGTATGCCTCCCTTCAGATTGGTGTACGGGAAGGCATGTCACCTCCACGTCGAATTGGAGCACAAAGCCTATTGGGTAGTATGGAACTGCAATCTCGATCTTTCTAAGGCAGGAAACCATAGAAGGCTTCAAACGAGTGAGATCGATGAATTACGCCACGACGCATATGAGAACTCGTGAATTTACAAAGAGCGGGTTAAAGCCTTTCACGACAAGCACATATCCAGAAGATCTTTTTCCCTGGTCAGAAAGTCCTACTCTTTGATGCCAAACTCAAACTATTCCTACGAAAACTCAGATCAAAGTGGATCGAACCTTACCTTGTCCGACGAATCTTTGAAAATAGAGCTGTAGAAATTAGTCAACTTAGCCATTATTCAGAACCTTTTGTCGTGAATGGTCAGAGACTCAAATAATTCATTGAACTTACCGATACAAATTTGGTGAGACATCTTTTACCCTCTATTTTCCCTGAGCTCATTGCGCCTGGCTGATGGCATTAAACTCAGCACTTAACGAGAGGCAACCTGTCATTTTGAAAACCCAAAACCTTTCTTGACACATTCTTATGCTGAACTCATATTGCACTTTAGGGTTCATCCATTAGAACAGTAGACTCCACCTCTGGTACCTGTACCCGAGCTTGAAATCGTCTGCAATAGTCATCACAACCCATTCACCCACCCAAAACCTGTTCTAATGAATGATCTAAGCTGAACTCGAACCCACCTAATTTATAATGAGGACATTGCAAATCGTAGGCATGGGGGGTATTAAAGAGCAAAACGTCATGAAAATCATCTCACAAGAAAGGGTTTCATCAAAAAAATCACATATCCCAAAAATACCAAAAAAATAAAAAAATTCTTGAAAAAGAACAAAAAGTGAGAGAAAATTTTGAGGGCATATTAAATTTTGAGGAGAAAAAGGGGAGGAGTTAAAAATGTCAAAAAGGAGCACAATTTGAAAAGAAAAAGAAAACGAGGTAGTCATTAGTAAGAAATTAAGGAATTGACTTAGTTCTAGACCATATCAAGAGAAAAAGAAAGGCAAACAGTGCTAATGAAAGAAAGAAGAGATTAGTAGGAACGCGGATTTTTAGGCTCTTGGGCTGTGATCCTAGGCTTAAAAATTAAGTACTCGCTAAGATCTAGATAATCCTCAAGAGGTTGGGGAAAGTGCATAGCTTAAGTATTAGGTCTAAGGCTTAGGGAGTATTTGGCCTCGTTAACTGATCTCTGGTTTGTGGGACTCGGTAACCTAAGCACCCCAATCCACACACAGTTTGGTTCAGTGCGACTAAGTATCAAAATCATGCAAATGCATTTAAATTGTTATGAAAAAGTTACCTAGATTAGGAGCGGCTGATCAGCACAAGTTGATTTGGACAAGTTCTTGGTGCGGAGAGGTGGGAAATTCCCCTCGAAGATGCGCAATAACATATCGTCTCCTCTATGCTTGTCTCTTAAGATATTTACATATCCTATCGGGGGCATGTAAGCATCCTATGCTGGTTCAGATGTCATGGGCGGCATTATCCCGAAATATCAATTGCCAGGGTCTGGATTTAGCTACAGAACACCATGGGTGAGATTATCTCAAAATCTTGAAAGACAGGGTTCTGGGGGTTGCAATGGGCGGTGCTATCTCGAAGTATCGATTGCCAGGGACCCCTCGAGGATTGATGATGGGGACTAGGAATTCGATACAGACTGTGTTGTAAAGCCAATCCGAAACTAGAAATAAAAAGAAAAGAGAGGGAAAACTCTCCAAAAACAAAGAAAAATTCCTCTGTCTCTCTCTGACAAAAACGCACTGCAAATTGAACTGAGGCTAAAGCATGTTACAAGCACAGGTGCTTTAACTACGGAGTTCAACGAACCTTAGGATAGTTCTTGTGGGCCTTAGAAACCTTCGTGGCAGACTGAGGCTAGAGCTAGTCAGGTTCGGATCTTGGTTGGTACTTGAGCACCTCTTGGCCTACTATCGGCATTCTGACCTAATCTAGAGAAGAAAGCACACATCACAGTTTTTGAGCATCAAAGGATCTTATGGTCTAGAATCGAAGTTAATACCTTGAAACTTTGCCAAGGGACTGGCAAAAGGTAGGCATGGGGGTATAATGGGAACACCATCATGAACCCTAACTAGCTCATTTTGACCCAATTGAGTCAATAAATGCTCCTACATAACCAACTGAAGGTCATAATTCATTGCATACCCATTCTAAGAGAAAAATAAGAAACTAAGGGTAAAACTATAATTTTACCAGCACATCTTGAATGCAGTACAACCATGGGTTTTCTCAAGGGTTGAATAAAGGTCAAATGGTCTTAATAAGATAACAAGTGGGTTGGATTAGACAGAATATGTTTGTGTGTGTTCTGAGAATTAAATGACTTCTTGAAACCTTAAAAATAGACCCACTTAATTAACCAAGATTTTGGTTAGGATAAAATTCACTTAAACCCTTTAGAAATCATAGAAAAATATTTTCTAGGGTTTAGTACCTTCAATTCGGCCATTAGAACCCATCTCGACCTAAAATGGAGTCTCAGACAGATATTTGCTCTAATTTAGGTTTTTGCATAAATTACTCAATCAAATGTGGTCA
The DNA here is from genome assembly GCA_037157565.1 of Thalassia testudinum. NCBI lineage: Eukaryota > Viridiplantae > Streptophyta > Magnoliopsida > Alismatales > Hydrocharitaceae > Thalassia > Thalassia testudinum. The sequence goes on from JAZHRO010000077.1 coordinate 84,890,350, forward strand.
AAATCAAAATCCAACTTCACCATTGGATTCCTTAGGTACAAATTAGGCTTGCACCAAAATTTGGATCCTAGATGAGTTTGCCTTGACCTAGTTTGCAAAAAGGTCCTGTCTGATTACATTTCTACCCCTAACTTTTAAAAACCATTACAATCAGCCCCCTAACTTCTTCTTCATCTTCACATTTAGGTCCCTCTACCATTATCGTGGAGGAAACCTACTTCGGCGACCTTTGAAAGGGAATTTCTCCTTGACTGCTTGGACAATCTCTTCCAAAATTTGAAGGGAGATTCTCTAAGAAATTATCTCCAGTATGAACCCATCTTTGTGCTTTGATTCCCTCCCAATCTCTCATGCGAACGCATGAGAGATTTGGGTATCTTAACAGCTCCCAAGTCCGGTGACCTTCCAAACTTGGGAAGCTTGCTTCCCATGCCCTAATCGCCACTCAGATCCCTACTTAAAGAAGCCTTGATCCTCCCGCATTCTCTACGCTCGAATTCAGCCATGATTCCCCTCAATTCATCTCTCCCTCTCACGGTTGAAAGCTCCTCGACATCCAATGATCCCCTCTGCCCTTTTCTCGTTGTCCGTTTGCCATACCTGCAGCGGATTCCTCCTCCTTGTTCTTCTCCACGTCTTGCCGTACCAGCAGACGCCTGTTCTTCTTCATCTCGTCGTTCCCACCATACCGGAGCCACCTTTGTCTCCAACGTCAGCCACACCAGACCCGATGCCCTCGCTGCCCCCCTTCGTCCCTTGACTTCCTACCTAAGTCTCCTATCCCCTCTACTTTCTTCTCCGCCCTTTACTTTCCAAAACTGACCACTGACGCCCCTTTGCACCTCCATCTCCTCCATCTCTAGCCACTCCCTCTGGCAAGGCCATTCCACCTCCACAGGCCACCAAAACCCTTGCTGACAAGCCCATGACCATCACCACACCTCACTGATCACTTCCCCTATCTTCATTCACCTATCCATCCACTCACAAGCACCCCCGAATGCACCCACTCACACACACACAGTTTGACCTAGGTACGCACTCACAGTCACTCTTGCTCCATGCCACCACCCCCAGCACATTCGTCGTGCTTCGGCGACACTCCCTGAGTCCTCTGACATGGCCGAGAGGCCGTTCTGTTGTTTTCAGGTTCAGACCTTGTCTGCCATTGGCTAGCAAGCTTGAAGCTTGCTTGAGGCTGTCCCAAGTGCTGCCACGCCCAGGTTAAAGTTCCAGGACGCGCGGAAGTCTCTTATGCATGTACCCAGGTCTTTAATTGGAGTCAAGAGCCTCAGCAACTGCTGAAATTGGAGAGACACTCCCTGCTGTTGGCGCGTGAGAAAGGGGTGCTCGGATAGTCCCAACTTGGGAAGTTCTGAAGCCGCGCACCCGCATAAATTAAAAAAGTGGTGGTAGCTATTCTCCTTAGTTACCACAAGGTGAGGTCCCTCTTGTTGGTGCTAGAGCACCGCGATCAGTTGTTTTGATGATAACAAAACACGTGTCATTTAACATTTGCACTTGAAGTCTTAGATTTCAGGCAAATTACAAATGGAGACGTGATTAGACGGAGTTCGAGCTCGCATCCAGGATGGATTGGAGGAGCTTGATGGAAAACAGAGGAGATTCGCGAGGAACGATAGATTGAAGATGGAAGGACAAGAAGAATATGATAGAATTCTGTTTATTTCTTTCATGTACTTTTATCTTTATTTCCTTGCTCTTTTTGTTCCTTAGAACATCATGTTAAAGAGCCTCAAAGTACCCTAACAGTAGTCCTAGGAACACCGGCACAACCTTAGGATACTTAGGTTTTCTGTAGAGAACTTAGAAAACCAATATAGGGTTCAAACATCTTTTTCAGACGTCTAATTCCAAAATCAGACATCTGATAATATGTTTTAAGACGTCTGACTATTGATTCAAACGTCTGATAACATTTAGGCTGGACTTAGTTAGCTCTGTCTGATGAAATCAGACGTCCAAACCTTAGTCTAGATGTCTTAGAAGACATCTGATGTTTTTGCCAGACGTCCAATTAGTGGACAGTTGGCTGCCTTACCAAACACTAAAGAATATGACCGTTAGAGCCTTATCAGATGTCCTTAAGCCTTTCCAGACGTCTGATAAATGACCGTTTTGCCTCGGCTGACCCAAAATCTCTTCTCAGAGATTTTCTAGCCATTGCAACTCTTGGAAATCCATTCCCACAGAAAAAGTAGGTTTCCAGACATCCAAACATAGTGCCAGACGTCCTATGTGTCGTTTGATAGACTTGCACTAGAACCCTGTTTAGATTTGATTCAAGTCAGGAAGAAACCCGCCTAAAATCATACATCTGACTTTGTTCCCAGACGTCTTACATTGATCTTCCAAACGTCTGATGCCAGGATCAGACGTCTGATAACCCTGTCAGTGCAATCACTGTTCCTGATTTCGGCCTGATTCTCTTGGACTTTGCTCCCAACAGCTATGGAAGCTTTCCAAAGCCTTCCTAAGGCCTCTATAAATAGAGAGGAACCTCTTGCACACAAACACACACCTAGAGACACCAAGACACACCTAGATACACAAGACACACCTAGTAATACACTTTCACACTCTTTTGTGTCCAAGAAAAGCTCTTGCTCTCCAAGCTCAAGTTCTACATCTTGAGAGCATCAAGCCTTTGCGCACCCACTCTCCTGCAGTAGTTCACGAGAGCGACGTTGCGCCGTCGCGTGGCTCACGCACCCGTGTCATCGATTCGACGCACTCCTTGCAAAGGGGAGTTTCCTAATTCCTATAGAAGCTAGGTTTAAATCTTTGTTGGCTCTATAGGACTATATTTGTTATTTTACTTTGTTATTTGGTTGGGTATTCGCTTTGTGAATTCCCGTCTCCTTCGTGGGACAAAATCCTTCTCGTGAAGAGAAGGGGTTGAGGAATGCTACCCTCGCACTTGTAGCGTGGTTGTAATTGATGTTGAATCACCCTCGTTTAAGTGATTCGTTTAGTGGATTTGATCAACTTGGTTGATCAGAAAATCCTAACTCGAGAGGGTTAGGTGGTGGTTTTCACTGGGTTTGGGTTTCCACCTAAAATAATTGTGTACATTGTGCGATTGAATTTTGTGAGATTGTTTTATATTATATTTTCGCAATTTATTACGTCACCCCCTCTTGGTAGGGAATCTACACCTCTCACCTTCACTCGGTCTCGTCCACGACACCTCACTTGCTGACCTGGCCTGACCTGACCTGCACTCCTTGCTCACCGCCGCAAGCCGACGAGCCTGGACTCGGGTACGTGCCCAACCCGATAACCCGTATACCTGTGGCTGTAGGAGAGCAGATCCTAAGAGAGAAAAAGAGAGGAGAGTTGCGTGGGTAGGGAGAGGGTTTTGCTGTAGTGATCTTCGGCTGACACTTATTCGAATTCTGAAGAGGAGGCTAGAGCAGAAGCTGAAGAAGAAGAGAAGGCTCGCAGGGTTGAAGAAGCAGAAGGAAGAAGAAGAAGAAAGGAAGAGTCAGAGAAGGAAAGAAGAGAGAAGAAGAGGAGGTGAAGGCCTGAAGAGAAGTAGAGAGGAAGAGGACACAATAAAGATAGAGAAGAAAAGAAGAAGCAGACAACTTTAAGTCATCTGACTTCCTCATCAGATGACAAATCATTAGCTCTCATTTCATAACATTTACATTGAGTTCTCTGGTGATATTGTAGGAGTATTTGGTGATCTAAATCACCATTTTACTCCCATATTTTTGCACATTGCTACTGATACTACTGCAATCTCTTTTAATTTTGAATTGTGATCTTGATTTCTAAATCCCATATAGCTCCCTGTGTTTAACCTCGGAAATCTTTTAGAGTAATAAAAATTGTATTTGTTTTAAAGCGATTTCGACTATACTGCAACGCGATTATTTTAAACATCGATCTCGCCTTGCAAACAACGAGGCAGCATGTCGTCGTCGTCGTGAGATCCACTTCCAGAACGGGGGCAATAAAATTGGATTTGGCTCTAGAATAGCATCCCGGGTGTGAGATAAGCTTTTCTTGAGCTTTAGAGAGGGAGAGAGATGAAGGAAGGGATGAAGAAGTGGTGGTCGGGTCTCCTTTTATAGTTGTAGGAATTGAGGGCCAAATTATCATTTCAAGCTTAAAGCATTAAAATCAGGTCTTTGGTGACGGATTTATCCGTCACTAAAGGTCTGATCGTGGACGACATGCGCGAGCTGCGCGCGCCTCCTTGCTTACAGTGCTCAAAACACATGCTCACATCCTTCAAATCTTAGTGATCGGACGGCTCAGATTTCTTTTTGCACGCGCCTTCATCTGCGCTTAATCATGCGCCCGCATGCGATGGGCGTGCACAAACGCGTTTGATCGAGCGTGTGTGGGATTGGATGATCCGAGCCGCTTGTAGCTGATCTTGCAATCGCGATTAAACGCTCGCGTGCTGCGGATGGCGAGTCGAATGCGCGTCGCTCACTCGTGCAACGCTGCTCGACCGCTGTGCTAGCGGCGGCTCTTTGTCACGCTTACGATTTAAGCACGCGCGCTTCACGGTTGTTGGATCAAGATCCAACGTCCCAGATCATGCCTCGCCGTGCCTTCAAAATATGGGGAGCGATGCTACAGTTGATTTGGGCTGCTGTGATGGCACCACGTAGCACCATCGTGGCCGTCCATCTTCTATGACATGTAGAAGGTGCCACGGATGTCGGATTGAGTCGATTTTCGCACCGTTAGGCTGTGATCATCGATCCAAACCCATCCGTGAGGTTGGATTTGTCATCTGATGTGTGGATTGGCACCATCTTGTCCCTTGATCTTTAGGTTTCCTCGATCTCCATCTGGTGCTATGGATGTCCGGTCAGGGCGATCTTGGAGTTGTTGAACTCCAATCGTTGCCATGATCAAATCCATATGGTTGGATCTTCGATCCGAGGCTTCGTTTAAAAATCACCCTGTCCCTTACCATAAAAGGAGACAATTACTATACAATTTATACAATTTATCCTAAATGCATAATTATGCATGTTATGCAGTATTTAAAATGCATGATGCTACTATGATAATAAGAACATGCATTAATAGACATTTTTATCTATTTAGATGTATTCACATCACACCCCATGCCTACCTTTTCCTAGTCCCTAGCAAAAACTACATGCTATTTATAAAAGAATTAGGGTTGGATTACTTGGGCAAAAGTCATTTTCAATATTAAGAAATTTTTACTTAGGACCTAAACATTCAAAGACACAACAATGCTTGGGTATCTGCCAAAATGCAGACCATCTCGAGCCCTTGCCTTATTCAAAGAATGATCTCTTTTTCTCCTTTTTCTTCTTTTCTTTTTTTTTTGGATTTTTGAGTTTAGGGTTACAAAGTGGCTTTCTATGGACACTTAACCCACCCAAGAGTTGATGAAAAGCCTAAATTCTAAGCATCTTTTTGTGAAAGTGATAGACTCGTTGATCGGTAATCAGAACATACTTCGGGTTTCTACACCCCTAGGTGACCTTAAAAAGAATGCTGCCTAAAGGTGTATCTATACGACTGGTAGCTTTCTCCCTACTTTTCTTTTTATGGGGTCAACACAAGGGTGACTTCAGTGTATATCTCCCTGGCTTATTTTACTTCTCCGCTTCTTCTTAAGTGTTTTAGGAATTTGACGTGCATTTCTTGAGCTGGGTTCTAGACAACCTACCAATGGGCTGTTACCCACGATAGCTTGTCAACCATACTCGTGAGGTGAAGTGTGGCTTATTTCTTTTTTTTTCTTTTTCTCCTTTTCTTTTTCTTTTTCTTTTCTATTTTTGGACTTTCTTGTTCTCTCTGTTTTTTTTTTTAAGTAGGTGGCTTCCTTGGTCTAAGATTTACCTAAAGGCAGTAGGAAAAAAATGGTCCAGTGGCTGGGCTTTGGACAACCTACCTACGGGCTATTACTCACGATAACTTGCCAGCCATACCACCCTAGGAAGTTCATTAGCTACCCAATTTTCGTTAAAACTGCCAAACAATGAGTTAGTGATGAATAGTGTGTAGATGCTTAGACTTAAGGTTCCCTCAAATCAGAGGGCTGGTTGATAAGTTGTGTACTTATCAGCCAAACTTATTTAATAAACTTAAAATAGAATTTAGGATGGGGAGGTCTCGATAAACAAATCCACATTTTAGTAGATACCCGGGTTGATTAAGCCTAAAGACCTGAAGGGTCTTAGTGTTCAGATCCTACTGTAAGATTTCCTAGGATTGAAAAGTCCTAATACCCAAGTATTCTTTCCTAATTCAATTTTTTTTTATGTATATATAAGAAAACAAGTAGAATTTACAAGAATTCTACAATGACAAATTGATTCAGAAATGAATCCACCCCCCCATGCCTAGCTGATGCAATGTCCGCATTGAGAATAAAAGACATGAAAGGAAGGTAGAATGTAGAAGATATCACCTGAATATGATGCTTGGGTCAGCTTTGAGTCAGACTATACAACTGCTGAGTTTAATGTCATCAGCTAGGAAAAGTCCAGCCAAAGAGATCACAACATGATGAGAGCAACCGTGTCTGAGACAGGTTCTGGAACAATATGGTCAATAAAAGGCTTCAGACGTTGACTGTTGACTTTGAATGAATTACCAGTCTTTGGGTCAGAAATCTGAATGGCCCCATTTGGGAAAATCTGATCGATGATGAACAGGCCGTTCCATTTTGACCTAAGTTTGCCGGGAAAGATTAAGTCAAGAATCAAAAAGCCAGACCTTCTGGTTCAATTCAAAGCTCTTGCGGGAAATCAATTGGCCATGAAGAGCTTTGGTCCAAGCCTTGTAGATCTTGGCATTCTCGTATGCTTCATTTCTAAGCTTCTCCAACTCAGATAATTGGAGTTTCTTGGCCTTTCCAGCTAAACATAAATCCAGATTGCACTGCTTAATTACCCAGAATGCCCTATGTTCAATTTCTACCGATAAATGACATGCCTTTCCATACACCAGATGAAACAGTGACATGCCGATAGGTGTTTTGTATGCCGTACAGTAGACCCAAAGAGCATCCTCAAGCTTTTGAGTCCAGTCTTTACGATTAGGCCTAACCGTCTTCTGAAGAATATTCTTGATCTCCTGATTGGAGATCTCGGCATGTCCATTCGTCTGGGGATGGTAAGGAGTGCAGATTCTGTGATTTACTCTGTATTTTGCCAGTAAATTATGGAATTGGGCATTAGTGAAGTGAGAACCACCATCACTAATGATGGCCCTCGGAATCCCGAATCGACTGAAAATGTTCTTCCTGACGAAATCGATGACCACCTTGTGGTCATTGGTTTGGGTAGGAATGGCCTTGATCTACTTGGACATGTAATTAACAGTGACGAGAATGTACTGATGTCTAAATGAAGGGAGGAAAGGTCTCATAAAAATAATGCCCTAAATGTCGAAGATTTCGATAGGAAGAATTGGGCTAGGGGGCATCATGTCTCTCTTGGTTATGCTCCCAAGTGCTTGGCAACTGGAACATGACTTTGAGAATTCCTAGGCATCCTTGAGTAAAGACGTCCAAAAGAATCCAGATTGCAAAATTTTTGCAGTCGTCTTTTTCTCGGAGAAATGTCCACCACACGCAGATGTATGGCAGAAGTCGAGTATACTTTTGAATTCAATCTCTGGAACACATTGGCGAATAATCTGATCAGAGCTGATGCGATACAGTTCAGGGTCCTCCAAGAAATAATATTTGGCCTCAGATTTGAGATTATCTCGTTGTTGCTTGATCCAATCCTGAGGGATTTGACCAACGGCCAAATAGTTTACAACGTCAGGAAACTATGAGGTTTGGACACCTAAAACTGTAAGGATAGTCTCGTCTGGAAAAGTATCAACAATCGGAATATCCGGACGAGAAGAACCACTCAGAAGTCTCGAAAGATGATCTGCCACCACATTCTATGCCTCGAATTTATCCTTGATTTCAAGATCAAATTCTTGAAGCAGAAGAATCCATCGAATAAGCTCGGGTTTGGCATCCTTTTTGGCCAAGAGATGTCTCAAGGTCGAGTGGTCAGTATATATGATGCCGTGGACCCTAAGAGATAGGCCTTGAATTTCTCCAAAGCAAACACTACAGCTAGTAATTCCTTCTCAATAACAGTGTAATTCCTCTGAGCCTCGTCCAGAGTTTTACAAGCGTAGTAGATGACAGAGGGCTTCCTGTCAATCTTCTGACCCAAAATAGCCCCAACCACGTAATCAGGAGAGTCAGTCATGATCTCAAATGGGGCTGTCTAAACCGGTGGTTGCAACATCGGAGCACAAGTGACTGTAGTTTTAAGAAAATGAAATGCCCTATGTCATGATTCGTTGAAATCAAATGGCGTATCTTTGGCGAGAAGGTTTTTTAGAGGGCGAGCAACCATAGAAAAGTCCTTGTTGAACCTCCTATTGAATCCCACATGACCAACAAATGATCGAATTTATTTGACAGATGTGGGATGAGGAAGTTTAGGGATAGCGTCATCCTTAGCTTTTTCAACTTCGATACCTCGTTCAGAGATTACATGACCCAAGACGATGCCTTCTTGTGTCATGAAATGACTCTTTTCCCAGCTAAGGGCCAGTCTTGTTTTGATGCATCTTTTAAGAATCATTTCAAGATTAGCCAGACAAAAATCAAACGATTCTCCGAAAATAAAGAAATCGTCCATGAAGACTTCCATAAACTCTCCCACCATGTTTGAGAATATGGCTAGCATACACCTTTGAAAAGTCGCAGGTGCATTGCATAAGCCGAATGGTATCCTATGGAAAGCAAAGGTTCTGTAGGGACAGGTGAAAGTCATTTTCTCCTGATCCTTGGGATGGATAGGGACTTGATTGTATCCTGAGTAACCGTCAAGGAAATAGAAGTACTTCTGCCCGGCTAGTCTTTCAATGATTTGATCGATAGAGTGAAAAGGGAAATGATCCTTTTTCATGGCTGTGTAACTCTCTAGGAGGAAGCTGAATGAGTTGTGATAGATTCTCCTTTCTCGTTAGTCACAACGGTAATCCCAGCTTTCTTGAGAATACTTTAAACGGGACTTACCTAAAGACTGTTAGAGATCAGATAAATGATTCCTGCATCGAGCCACTCAATAATTTCCTTCTTGACCACTTCTCGCATATTAGGGTTTAATCTCCTCTGCATTTGGTGAGAAGGGCGGGATCCATCTTCTAAAAATATTCTATGATTGTAGTAAGATGGCTCGATCCCCCTAAGGTCATGAATGGTCCAACCAATTGGCTCCTTGTGTTCCTTTAGGATCTTGATAAGTTTAATCTCCTGCTCCTTAGTTAATCTGGCACTGATAATCACAGGGAGCATCTTCTGAGGTCCCAAAACCTGATATTTCAAATTCTCAGGTAATGGTTTCAATTTGAGCTGGGGCAGGTTTTGGATTGAGGATAAAGATGATGCTAAAGAAGAATCATCAAGAGGAAGAGGTTGAAAGTGAATAAAATCAATAACCTCTTTAGAATGTGGCAGGTTTGTCACAGAGGGTTGCGGTTTAGATCTATCACAACAGGAGGAACTTTCAATTGTAGAAACCGTCATACAAGCTTCAATATTCAAACTATCTTCCTTAGGTTCCTCTATAAATCTACAATCCTCAAACTTTTTAATGGCCATAAAAATATCCAATTTCAATTTCTGATCCCCAAAGGTGATTTCCATGCTACCACTTTCACAGTTAATATTGGCCTTTGTGGTAGCTAGGAACGGATGCCCCAGAATGATGGGCATGTTTTTGAGATTTTTAGGTACATCCATGTCAAGGACAAGGAAATCTATAGGAAAATAGAAATCCTTAACCTTAACAATAACATCTTCAATAACGTCTCGTGGATTTGTGACCGAACGGTCTGCTAATTGCAGCGTTACTGAAGTCGGTCGAAGTTCACCTAATCCGAACTTCTTGTAAAGAAAAGTCGGAATTAGGTTAATAGATGCACCTAGATCCAAAAGTGCTCTATCAAAAGTGTAATCTCCGATGACACAAGAAATTAAAGGAGCACTTGGATCTCTCTTTTTCTGAGGAAGGTGATGTAGGATAACAGAACTAGCCTGCTCGGAGAGTTCCACCTTCCTCAGAACAGATTCCCTCGACTTACGATTTTGTGTGCATAAATCCTTCAAAAATTTAGCGTAAGCTAGTTTGTGTTTGATAGCATCAAGGAGCGGGATATTGATCTCGACATTCTTGAATATATTCAAGAGCTCCTCGTTATTATCAACAGGCTTCTTCTTCCTAGGTTTAGTCAAGGCCTCAGGAAAAGGAACATGAATCAGATCTTCGGAATCAGGTTCCTGAGCCTTGATTTCTTCTTCGGAGTTCTTTCTCCCCTCAAACTTTCCAGGATTTGGTAGATTAGAACAGTGCGGTTGTGGATCCTGAGTTTGTTTTCCACTCCTTAAAGTAACAGAATTAGCAGAAGCATACGGGTTTGGTTCTTGGGGAGGGTTATGAAAGATTGGAGGGGCTTCATTAGCCAAAAACCTTTGATTTGAAGAAGCAGAAGAGGAAGGACCTTGCTCAACCATCTGAGCATGTGCATGTGGGTCCCTTTGATTCTCGTACCCTTAGGCTTGGTTGCTTGGATTCTGGATATTACGTGGGTTGGGTACGGGTTGAGATGGCAGAGATCCGGGTTGACGAGTGTTAGCAATGAACCCGGTTTGCAAGTTTTCCAGCGAGGTTTTCATTTGCTGCATGAGCTAGAGCATGGATCCTTGCATTTCTACCATCTGTTGGTTCAAATCAGCCTGCCCTATCGGTTGACAGGTATTCCAAGATGGCTGATTGACCTGATTCGGGGGTAGCTGAGTGTAAACATGACCTTGACCCATTGGTCTTTACGGAGCATAATTGCTGGGTCGGAATTGGGTCTATTGCCCTGGGTTTTTCCAGGAGAAGTTAGGGTTGGACCTAACATTCTCCTGTACAGTATAAACATCCTCATAGGGTGAGGATGGAGAGAAAGAAAGGGAGGGATCAGAGAAACTGGGATCAAAGGCCCCAATTTGGAACCCGTGGGGTTTCAAATAATGCTGACTCGCAGGTTGAGCCGCATCAAGTTGATTCACGAAATCTTGTCCAGAAGGAGATCGTGACTAATGGAATCCCAAATTCTGGGATTGAGTGAATCGAGAATTGTTCATTGAATTTCCAGCCATCGACTCCTCCATCCTTTTAGTAACCAAGTCCACCTTATCTAGTTTATTGCAAATCAATTCCATAATGAATGAATGAGAGTCGTGGACTTCATGAACATTCGATATGGGTTGTTGGGACCTGTTAAAAGAATCCATGGAGGCATGATTGATCGAATTCTCACTCATCTCCTCAAACAAATCGTGTACGCTATCTGTGCCTTTGTTGAGGAAATTGCCCTCGCAAGAAGTGTCCACGTGATTTCTGAGTTTCCCAGTCAACCCGTTGTAGAAGATCTGCACGAGCTGTCATTTTGGCACCTCGTGGTGTGGACACCTCCGCAATAAGTCCTGGAATCACTCCCAGGCGACATGAAACTATTCCCCCGGCTGCTGGGTGAAGGTAGTAACTGCTCGTCTCAAAGCATTGGTACATCTGACTGGGAAGAATTTCTTCAGGAAAGCTGATTTCAAATCATTCCAAGTTGCAATTGGCCTTCCTATAGTCCTGTACCAATAAGCGGCTTTATCCCGAAGAGAGTAGGGAAAGAGTCTCATGATCATCTGCTCCTCATTCACGATTCATGCCTTGGTGGTCTGGACCAAAGTGGTCAAATCCTCCAAGTGTTGAAACGGGTCTTCAGAGCCAAGCCCATGGAAATGTTTGATCAGGCTTAACACCTAGGGCTTGATTTCTATGTCTTCGACAAGAATTTGGACACCAGGACATTCTCCGTAATTTGAAGGATCATAAAAATCCTTCAAGGGCTGAGCACCCTGCATTCTCTGGAACCATTCTTGCATTCTCTACATTTGTTCCAGCTGCCTTTGAAATACCTCCTATGGATTCTGAGGCAGCAGAGGCTATTGATCGGCCATGGGATCAATTTGACCAAAATCCAATCTACGCCTCCTAGAGTACTCTAGTGGTCCTTCCAATCAGGGATTCAATGACCGCCTTCCCAGCATAAACTAGGAAGAGGTCGGAAGGACTGGGAATAAGAACCCTGCAGCACAATAAAACAAGCCTGTCCTTAAGTGGGATAGCCTAAGGATCTACAGACTCTCAGAATCTGCCTTAAGATTATAAACGATTTACTCTACTTGTGTCCACTCAATACAACCAGTTAGAAGGAGGGATTGTGGAGAAGGTTCTTCCTTTGGCTTGCGCCTTCGATTTTTAGTGTACCCCCCAACCACGTTCGTTTAACGCTACTCCCCTAGCTAGACATCAGATTGATCGGTACAAGCAGGTTAATCGTCATCAATCTTAGACTGGGCCCCAAAGAGCGAATCAGTCCTTAAGGCCAACGTCTAGTTGATTTTATTTAGGCCTGGGATTGTAGTGCTTATAGAATGTGGTGGGTCCTTAAAATGGGTTGTGCCCTTAATGATTGACGTGCTGTTGTGCGTGTGTGTTAAGGAGTGTCGTTATAGTCACACTTGCAATGTCGGTTTTAAAATAATTAAACGGAGGTGAGTCCGAGTGTCGGTCTCAGGGAGGCGTGAAAATCGGATTTTTACTTACCACTTGTTACGGAAAGTGAGGAGTTTTTGCTTGCGAAAGGTGCGATTTTGAAAAGCGAGAGAGAGAGATAGAGAGAGAGAAGGTTTAGGGTTAGAAAGCTCTTTGTTTTGATCATGCAACTTGAACAGAAGTTAAAATGGCAACTGAACGGAAAATAACTTCATTAAACATGCACTTGTAGTTCATAACTTACAACATTAAATACATGCCTCAACAAAAGTAATAGAAAGCTTAAGAGAGAGAGAGAGAGAGAGAGAGAGAAAGTGTGTGGAGAGCGACGAGGCAGCCACGGCGGTGGAGGAGGCTCCGTCGGCGGCTCGTCGTCTCCAGCGATTACAAGAGTGCCTAGAGCTAGCTAAGAGAGGGGTGGAGTAGTTGTAAGGGGGAGTGAATGCCTTAAATGGTGGTTGGAGGGGGTTTAAATAGAGTTAAGGGCCTCCTAAAAGAACAAGGGGCTTTAGCGACATCCAGAGCGTCGCTAAAACCGCTTCCAAAAGCGTCGGTGAAGCCCTCCTGCCGCCGATTAGCTACTCGCCTTGTTCCTTCTCCTCGCGCGATCCGCGGCTGAGAGCCTTCCTCGCCTGCGTTGGGATCGTGCCTCGGGCACGCGTGTGCGCGCGTGTCTTCGCCTGGCGTGCGCGCGCGCGTGGACGCTCGTGAGCTGCGGTCGTGCCGCGTGGCAAAATCCTGGCCGCCCGCTGCTGATCGGGCGGCCCAATTTCTCCGCGCGGCTGGAACGCGCGTCGCGTGGGTGCGGGCGTGCGCGCTAATCGTTGTGCCACGCCCGCGCTTTGTCGCGGCGACCGTGGGCGGGCGCGTGGATCTCAGCTGTTTGATCGAAGATCGACGGCCGAGATTTGATCTCGGCTGGCTGAAGGCACGGTGTGCGGTGGGGGCGGGGCTGACATGGCGCAATCTGAGCCGTTGATCTCTAGATCAACGGTCAGAACTTCTTGGGCACATTGTAGGAGCTTCGAATGTCGGATTTGGCCGATCTTGTGTCTGTTGGACTCCGTTCATCGTTCTGAATCCATCCGTGCAGTCCGGTTGCTCATCTAAGGCCTGCTTTGACAAATGCTTACACAAATGGCCATTAATACAGTTTATAAGCAATCTTGGTACATGATGCATGCAATGCTCGTATTCTACTTATGTTGTGCCTTTTATTCTAAAGATGGACCATATTCAACATAATTATCGTTGCCCTGATCAGATCCGTACGGTTGGATCTTTGATTCGAGGCCCTGATTAAAAATCTCCCTATCTCTGACCATAAATGGAGACAATTACTGTACATTTATACAATTTATCCTAAATGTGTAATTATGCATGTTATACAATATTTATAATGCATGATGCTACTATGACACTAAGAACATGCATTAATATACATTTTTGGCTATTTAGATATATGCACATCAGGCGGTGACACCAGATCAAAAGAAGATGGCAGCCCACAATGCTAAAGCCATGAATGCAATCTTCTATGGGCTTTCGAGAGCAAAATTCAACCGCGTCTTTGCTTGCAAGACAGCCTACAAGATCTGAAGCATCCTCAAAGTCACCCATGAGGGGACAACGGAGGTAAAAGAAACTCGAGCAAATTTACTAACACAGAATTACGAGCTTTTCAGGACGAGTCAATCAAGGAGATGTTCACGAGGTTTATGGACATCATAAACTCTCTAAGAAACCTACATCAGGAGATAAAAAATGAAGCCTTGGTGAGAAAGATACTTTGATCACTCACAAGTGATTGGGAGACCAAGACTACAACCATACAGGAGTCGAAAGATCTGTCTACCCTAAAATTAGACGATCTTATCGGAAGCCTTATGGCCTATGAAGTTCAACTTCAGCACATGAAGGAACATGAAGACGAAGGAATAAAGAAGAATGCTATAGCCCTTGAGGCCATTCAAGAATCTGAAGAAAGTTCAAGTGGAGAAGAAGAGGAAGATATAACACTCTTGTCCAGAAAATTTAGGAAGTTCCTCAAGGATAAGAAGAAATGGAAGAAGAAGAAGAAACCAATAAGGATGCAGTCATCTGTTACAACTGCAAGAGAAAGGGACACATCAAGAAGGATTATTCGCTTCTCAGGAAGGAATCATATAAGAAGAAGCACTTCAGAAAAGATGAAAAGAAGAAAGCTTTTATTGTAACTTGGGATGAGTCAAATTCAAGTTCAGAGGAAGAAGAGACCTCAAGAAAAGAAGCTCTTCTTGGCCTTATGGCACTAGAAGATGAGGTAACCTCCTTTACCCCAGATGAATTATTAGAAGCATTCTTTGACATGTATGATATAGCAAAATCATTAAAATTAGAAAACAAAAACCTAGTAAAAGCATTAGGTAAAGAAAATGCTAAAAAAGAAGTACTTGAAAATCAAAACAAAGAGTTATTTGTTGAGATCGTTGCATTAAAATCATAGATAAACAACTTAAAAGTAGATATAGACAAACTAAAATAAAACTCTACTATTATGTTAAATGACCTAACTAAATTCACAAATGGAAGTAGAAACTTGCATAAATTGTTAGGAACACAAATCCAAAGCTTCACAAAATTTGGGTTAGGCTTTATACCAAAAAATAACCATGAAGCATCTAGTTCAAGCCAAAACAAAGAGAAAGGTAGCTTGCCAAAGCAGGCAATGCAAACTAACCACCGTGGATCCAAACAAAAATGGGTACCAAAAAGTATTTTGGGATCTTGTTTTGTAGGTTCTGTAGATTATAAGAAGTGGACTTTCCAACAAATCAATGGAACACTGAAGCCACTTTATCAAACAAAGCCTCACAATCACAACCCAATGACAGGAAAGAGAAGAAAGAAGGTGGATAATGGACAACGGCTGTTCCAAACACATGACCGAAGAGGAAGACCTATTCCGGTAGCTCAACCATCAGGAAAGTGGTACGGTCACATTTGGGAACAACCACAAGGGCCGTATTATTGGTATTGGCCAAATTGGTAACTCTTCTACCTCTTTTGATAATGAGCATTTAGTTAAAGGTTTAAAACATAATCTGTTAAGTGTAAGCCAAATATGTTATAAAGGGAATAAAATTACATTCACATCAAAAGGTTTTAAAATTTGTAATAAAGAAATAAAATAAATTATTCTTAAAGGAAATAGACATAAAGACATTTACATTGTAAACTTCGATAAATATGACAGTCTTGATTGTCTAGTCGTATATGACGAAGAGGCAACACTTTCGCGTAAAAGACTAGGTTATCTTCACATGGGCAAAATTAGTAAACTTGTGAAACATGAACTTGTCAAGGGTCTGCCAAAGATCAACATCAAGGAAAGCAAAGTTTATGATTCTTGTCAAGTTGGTAAGCAAACAAAAAATCCTTATAAACCAAAAAGGATGGTTAGCACTTCTCAATCCCTGGAGCTTCTTCACTTAGACTTGTTCGAACCAACCAAATTCGAAAGCCTAAGCGGGTACAGATACTGTTTAGTCATAATTTACGACTTCTCTAGATTTACTTGGGTATATTTCTTAAAAAGTAAGGACTAAACCATAGATGCCTTTAGCAAACTACTTAGAAGATTACTGAATGTGAAAGGATCTGAGGTAATTAGGATCAGAAGTGATCATGGTGGAGAATTTGAAAATGAATCTTTTTTGAATTTTTGTGATCAATATGGAATCAAACATGTGTTTGCCTTCCCTAGAGCTGCACCTTAGAATGGTGTAGTTGAGAGGAAAAATAGGACTTTTCAAGAGTATGCCCGCACAATGCTGTGCGAGTCAAAGTTGCCTCGATATTTTTGGGTTGAGGCTGTAAACACTGCTTGCTATACCCAGAATAAAACCTTAATCAGACCAATCCTAAAGAAGATACATTTTGAACTCTATCATGGAAGAACACCTAGAATTTCCTACTTCAAGATTTTCGGATGTCGATGCTTTATACTTAACACTAAAGATAATCTTGATAAGTTCGATGCTAAAAGATCGGAAGGGATTTTCTTAGGTTATTCAACCAGAGGTAAAGCCTATACGGTCTTTAATAAGAAGAACTCTGTTGTTGAGGAAACCATGC
The DNA here is from genome assembly GCA_037157565.1 of Thalassia testudinum. Taxonomy (NCBI): domain Eukaryota; kingdom Viridiplantae; phylum Streptophyta; class Magnoliopsida; order Alismatales; family Hydrocharitaceae; genus Thalassia; species Thalassia testudinum. The sequence continues at coordinate 84,907,116 of JAZHRO010000077.1, forward strand.
ATGTATCATTTGATGAAACATTAGTTCAACCTAAATCTTCTACGATTGATGATGATGACCTAGTACATGATCCATCGAACATTCTAGAAGAGAATATTTCTAATGCACTACCCAAAGATATCTCTTTTGTGAAAGATCATCCTAAAGAACTGGTAATAGGAGAATTGTCAAAAGGAGTTCAAACCAGATCTTCCCTTAACACACTAGCCTTTACAACCTTTGTTTCTTAATTGGAACCTAAAAATGTTAAGGAAGCCTTCTCAGACAACTATTGGATTATTGCTATGGAAGATGAACTAAATCAATTTAAGAGAAATCAAGTATGGGAACTTGTTTCAAAGCTTGAATCACAAACCATTATAGGAACCAAGTGGGTTTTTAGGAATAAACTTGATGAATCAGGAAATGTAGTTAGAAATAAAACTAGACTTGTAGCTCAAGGATACAATCAAGAAGAAGGAATATATTTTGATGAAACATATGCACCTGTTGCTCGACTAGAATCTATTAGAATGTTGCTAGCTTTTGCAGCCCATATGGAATTCAAACTCTTCCAAATGGATGTCAAAAGTGCCTTTCTAAATGGATTCATCAAGGAGGAAGTCTTTGTTAAACAACCTCCAGGTTTTGACAATCCGAATAATCCAGAACACGTATACAAATTAAACAAAGCATGATATGATTTAAAACAAGCTCCATGAGCTTGGTATGATAGATTAAAAACATATCTAATTGACAATGAATTTAAAATTGGTCAAATAGATCCAACCTTATTTACCAAAAGAAAAGAAAATGATCTCTTAATAATTCAAATATATGTTGATGATATTATTCCCAGGGTGAAATGACTTCCTATGAATGTGACGGTCATGGAAGGCCTTTAATTTATCCTTATAAATCCTCAACCTTTCATAAGTTTTATTCCTTAATTCATTTAACTTGGAAATTTGTAATCTTCTATAATCAACGGCCTTCTTAATGTCCAAGTTACACTTTCTAATGGCCCAATAGGCTTTGTGCTCAAGTTCTATGGGAAGATGACAGTGTTTCCCGTACACAAGTCTAAAAGGAGACATGTCTAATGAGGTTTTGTGAGCTATCCTATATGCCCACAACGCATTAGATTGGTGGGAAGACCAATCCTTTCTATCAGGTCGGATGGTAGTTTGTAAAATCTTCTTGATCTCTCGGTTGGACAATTCAAGTAGTCCATTGGTTTGAGGGTGATATGGTGTAGCAATCCTATGTGACATCTCATACTTTTGAAGTAGGGACTGAAAATGTGTGTTCCTAAAGTGAGGCCCTCCATCACTAATGATGGCTTTTGGTACCCCGAATCTAGAGAAGATAAAGTCTTGGACAAGTTGTGTCACAACTATATGATCATTAGTCCTCGAGGGGATGGCTTCAATCCATTTAGAAACATACTCAACTGCCAGTAATATATACTCGAAACCATGAGAATTTGGAAAAGGTCCCATGAAGTCAATGCCCTAAATATCAAAGATTTTGCACACTATGATCAGATTCAAGGGCATCATGTCTCGGTAGCAAATATTGCTGAGAGACTGACAACGTGGACATGCCCTATTATATTCGTGTGCATCTTTGAAAATTGTGGGACAATAAAAATTGTTCTGCAAAATTTTTGCAGCAGTCTTTTTGCCAGAGAAATGACCGCCACAACCCTGGTCATGGCAGAACGACAGAATACTATCAATCTCCTTATCAGGGACACGCTTCCTAAGAATCTGGTCTTTGCAGTGCTTGAAGAGCCAAGGTTCTTCCCAGTAATAGTGCTTGGCCTCGGATCTAAGTTTGTCTTTTTGATGTCGGATCCAATCAGAGGTTACGATTCGAGAAGTCAGGTAGTTGACAATGTTAGTATACCAGGGAAGATCAGAATGGATGACCAGCAATTGCTCGTCAGGGAAGTGGTTAGAAATAGGAAGTGAAGGAGTTATCCTTTCTGAAGGAAGGTGAGATAAGTGGTCAGCTACCACATTCTGCTTCCCATCCTTGTCATGAATCTCTAAATCAAATTCCTACAACAGTAGGATCCATCTAATTAGATGAGATTTCACATCCTTCTTGGTGAGAAGATGTCGAACTACAGTGTGGTCAGTGTAGACTATAATGTGGGAACCTAAAAGAAAGGGTCTGAATTTTTCTAGTGCAAATACTGCAGCTAGCAATTCCTTTTTTGTGACAATGTAATTCCTCTGAGCTTCATCTAAGGTCTTGCTAGCGTAATAAATGACTGTTGGTTTCCCGTCAAGTTTTTGACCAAGGACAGCCCCTACTGCATAATCAGAGGCATCGCAAATGATCTCAAAAGGGTGAGACCAATCCAAGGGTTGCAGTATTGGTGCCTTGGTAACCAGATCACGAAGTGTCGTATAGGCACGAACACAATCGTTAGAGATCTGGAAGTCTACGTCCTTAGAGAGGAGATTGGTGAGAGGTTGGGCTATTTTCCAGAAGTTTGCTACAAAGAGGCGATAAGAACCAACATGCCCGAGAAAAGATCTAATCTATTTAACCGACGAAGGTAGTGGTAGTTCTGAAATCAATTTTACCTTCTCACGGTCAACCTCTATTCCTCTCTCAGAAATAAGGTGGCCTAAAACTAGTCCTTCTGGTACCATGAAATGTGATTTCTCCCAGGAAAGTACCAGATTCACATTTATGCATCTTTGGAGGACCTTAGTCAGGTGGTCTAAGCATGCATCAAATGTGCTCCTAAAGATTGAGAAGTCATACATGAAGACTTCTAAGCAATCACCTACTAAATCGGAGAAGATTGCAAACATACACCACTGAAATGTAGCTGGTGATTGCACAATCCAAATGGCATCCTACGGAATGCAAAGTTTTCGTAGGGGCAAGTGAAGGTCATTTTTTCTTGGTCATCGGGGTGAATTGCCACCTGATTATAACCTGAATAGCCATCCAAAAAGTAGAAAAATCTATTCCCAGCTAGTCTTTCTAGTATCTGATCAATGAAAGGCAATGGGAAATGATCTTTCTTCGTGGCTTGGTTGAGTTTGCAGTAGTCAATACATACTCACCACGAACTAGCAATCTATGTAGGGATGACTTCTCCAGATTCAGTGGTTATGACGGTAAGTCTGGCCTTCTTAGGCACAACCTAAACAGGACTTACCCACTGACTATCAGAAATGGGGAAAATGATTCCATTGTCTAACCACTTAATCATCTCATTTTTAACCACCTCTTAAAGTGTAGGATTCAATCTACGTTGTGGCTGCCTAGTAGGTCTAGATCCTTCTTCAGTGAAAATCCTTTGTGTGCAGTATGAAGGACTAATGCCAGTCAAGTCAGAGAGGCTCCACCCTATAGCTTGTCTATGTGCTCTCAGGATAGATAAGAGTCATGATTCTTGATTAGATGATAATAAAGAGTTGACAATCACAGGATAGGTTTGATCAGGTCCTAAGAAGACATACTTCAAAGAATCAGGAAGTAGTTTGAGCTCAACAGGTACAAGATCAGGTGAAGGAGCAGGTGTGGAGAACTCAGAAGATCCTAGAGACACTAAGGGGATAGGGGGTAAGTCCTCAATTTCTACAGCTGGTGTCTCAGTGAGAGTCAAGTCAGAGTTCAAAGAGTGTTGAGGTTCTAAATTCAGTGAATCAATCAAAGTTTCCTCAATCAACCTATCCAAAGAATCCAAGGAACATATTTCCTCAATTAAACTACATAATGGTCCTCTTTGGGCTTGAAAAATATCAATCTTTATCCTTTGATCTCCAAATTTCAACTCTATTAGGCCCTCCTCACAATTATTGTTTGCCTTGGCAGTAGCCAAGAAAGGTCTTCCTAGAATGATAGGTGTGTTATGAATATCCTCAGGTACTTCCATGTCAAGGACTATAAAGTCTATAGGGAAATAAAAGTCTTTGACTCGCACTATAACATCTTCCAACACTCCTTGAGGTGTCTTAACTGATCTGTCAGCTAATTGCAAGGATACCTTGGTTGGCTTCAAATTGCCAGCCTCGAATGTGTCAATAGGGATGTCGGGATAAAATTGATGGAAGCACCTAGATCAAGTAATGCTCTATTGAATGTGGTGTTACCTATCATGCAGGATAGGAGAGGGGTGCCTGGGTCTTTCATCTTAGTAGGGAAGGTACTGGATATGATGGAACTAGCTTGTTCTGAGAGGATGATTGGACTACTCCTTTTTGAATCCTTTCTTTACGCATAGGTGTACATAGGTCTTTTAAAAACTTAGCGTAAAGAGGTATGTGGCGAATTGCATCCAACAAGGGGATGTTTATGTGGACTTGCTCAAAGAGCTTAAGCAAATCCTCCTTAGGTGCCACATAGGTCTTTTTCTTTCCTTTCCCCTTCTTCTTTAAAGCCTCTGGAAATGGAACAGAAGTGGTGATAAGAGGGTCATTCCTAGGTAGAGAAGAAGCAAGAAGAAGTGAATCAGATGGAGGAGTGGAAGTAGAAGGTCCAGAAAAAAATGTAGAAGCAGGAATTGGTGGATCTACGGTGCTTCTACCACTCCTAGTGACTATGGCATTAAGTTCAGCCCTAGATGTAGATAGTAGCTCAGAGTTTGGTAACAGAGGTGGTTGAGGTTGTTGAAAGGAAGAATTTGGGTCAGTGTAGAATTCAGTTTCGTGCAAGGGTTGTGATATGGCATGTGCTTGACCTTGCACTGAAGGTCTAGGTTGAACATACCTCTGGGCAGGTATGTTCGTTGGATTAGGTTGTGCTTGAGATGGAAGTGAATGTGATTGACGGGATTCTATCAAGTGTGATAGTTGGGCTCTCATCCCAGCTAGTGCCGCGTCCTATCTCTGTTGCATAGCAATGTTTTGTTGTTGCATATCAGCAAGAGCTTTCATGATAGACCCCAACTGGTTATCTCGTGTAGGCCTAGGTTGAGAGTATTGGGCGGGCCTGGGTTGGGGTTGCTAGTAGGTATGCGGTGGATACCTGTGTGATTGTGGAGGTGGTGCTCGGATCGGGTTGTGCTGTGGTAGTGCAGAAGGTTGTTGATATGGAGGTCTTTGTGAATTTCTCGACCATGAGAAATTTGGATGATTATGCCATACAGGGTTGTAGGTTTGTGCAAAAGGGTCATTGTGAATGGTGTGGAGCTCCTCCAAAGCTCTAGAAGCTGTAAGGAGGAACAAAGGTTCCTCCAACCGGTGAAGATATGGAAATGAATAGTTCAGTAGTGTAGGTTGTGCCACAGAAAGGTTATTCACAGTTTCCCTCCCTGTGGGAAACTGAGAAGTGTATTGTGCAGGTGACTGAGAAGAAGAAGATGATGAAGGTTTAGAGAGAAATTTTCATACTTCATCTACTTTCTTCTCGATTAAGCCCACCTTATCCAGTTGACTAGCCACTATCTCTAAGTCTCTGCTGCTGCATTGGGCTTCGTGTACCCCCAAATGTCTGTGGGAATGTGAGGACTTTCTATTAAATACGCTCATCGAAGCATTGTTAATAGAGTTTTTGGCCATGCCTTCGAAGAGCTCAAAGGCTGAGTCCTTGTTCCAACACAGGAAATTGCCTCCACAAGCAGCATCTACAAAATTTTGTGTGTCATCATGGAGCCCATGATAGAAGATTTGGACCTGTTGCCAGTGTGGGACATCATGCTGGGGACATTTTCTCAGAAGCTCGTGGAATCTCTCCCAAGCCTCGTGCATTTGTTCTCCTGAATTCTGGGTAAATGTATTGATAGCATGCCTTAAAGTGTTAGTGCGGCCTACAGGGAAGTCCTTTAGGAACTCATGTTCCAGAGAAGCCCACATGTCTATTGGTGTAGTCCATGCAAGGGTTCTGAACCAAAAGGTGGCTTTGTATTTTAAAGAAAAGGAGAACATTTTCATCAAAAGTGTGTGCTGATCATGGCCTTGCGGACCCAGAGTTTAAGCAAGATTTTTTAGCTCCTCTAAATGCTGAAAAGGGTCCTCAGAAGCAAGTCCATGGAAGTGAGGAATAAGTGCTATAATGTTCGGCTTCAGTTTAGTAGCACAATCCCCATCGGGATAACGTACCACAGGCATAGGTTGGGCAACTGCGGGATTATAGTAATTCCGTAGTTGACGTCTACGAAGTTGAGGTGGTTCCTGAGGGTTTCTAGGTTGAAGGAAAGGTTGGGCGTTTGCTAAAAGATTCACAACTTATGTAAGCTATTGCACCTGTTGGGTAAGGGTGTTCATTTGAAGTTGTGTTTCGAACAGGTGTTGAAGATGAGGCATAGGTCCTCTCTCCAGTGGTGGGTTAGGCAAATTAGGATATGGTGGAGGTTGGAACCTATGGGTTGGTGGTGGTGGAGGATGTGCAATAAGATGTGGAGGAAGTTCTTCGAAATCCTCGAACTGTGCAGTATCATGATCATGCTCATGATGTGTGGAGTAGTGAATAGGAGTTTGAGGTTCAGGAGTTATAGGATTGGATGTGGAAGGCAAAGAAGTAGAAGTGGTGGCTTGGGCATCAGCACCCAAGGGGAGTATTAGCTCAGGGTTTTGGGATCTCCTACCTTCCATTGAGTCGATTTTTGAAAATGCAATTTTAAAATAGTCATAACTCAATAGAAAGGATAAATCTCAATCTCACAAAAATCAGAAATCCCAATCAATCTCAATCAAAGCAAGACCAATCTATCAAGCAAGCGAGAAGAAATTGAATTTTCCTAGAGGCTGCCACGGAAAATAATAGTACGCAAACAAATGTTTCAAGCAATTGTACGTGTCCTAGATAAACCTAGCGAAGTGCAGACCTATATAATCCACTGGGAGTCTGGATAAGACTGACATACGAATCCAGATCTTGTGGGTGCTGAAGGAGATGAGGTAGAAACCCGTGTATGTGTATCTTAAGTGATCATGTTGTGTGCATGATAGCAATCAACACAGTGAGAGGTGAAAATCTCAGTCAGGGTTTCAATCAAGTTTTTATGTCTCCTTTTTGACTGATTCAATGATTAAAAGATATTTTCTATGCTGCTTGTCTCACTTTTTTAAGTCTTTTCAAACAAGAGATGGTCTTTTTAATTGTAAGTCAAATGCAAGATGGCAGGAGCTAAGGAAGGATAAGAAAGTGCATACATGACTTCAGCAATTCTACAAGTATGCAATTTGACTTGAAAATTAAATCTAGCAGGAAAGAATGCAACCTATGAATGGATGCCTAAATATATGCTGCTGTTAGATAATGATGAGATTTTTTTTGAATTTTTGAATTTTTAATTTTTTTAGATTTTTGAATAATGCACAAACAAAAACAAAAGAAAAAGAAATCGATACGGAAAAATCGCAAACAGAAAAACCGCGTCGATGAGAGATGAGTAGAGAGATAATAGAGAGTCTAGAAAGTCCACAATTGTTACAAATTATGTGAGAACAGGCCCTCACAATTTATGCCTAACAAATAATCCTAAGTAATATACCTAAATCTAAACTATACTATACTACTACTATTGCTACTAATGCTAATGCAGCTCCTCTAAGGGAAAACTCCGTTAGAATGTCGGGTCAGGATTGCACCGAACCCGCCAGGAAGACGACCTTCGCCGGGAAGATGATGCTACTCCTACTCAAGTGCTACAAAAACAACAATTAATTAGTAAAAGAATAAAAGAATGTGTATACAAAAGAATTTGAATAAACGAATATCTATGTACAAATAATGAATATAAATGAATGAATTTATATACAAAAATAAAGAATTATTTACAAATGAAGAATTAAAGAATAATTTTGGCGTATAGAGAGTTGCCTCCCACCAATGGCGCCAAAAATAATGAAGCACGATCAACCATGGTTCGTATAAAAAGAATTGTCGTCATTGTTATTGTATATGTCACAAATACAAACTGTTATCACATCAATTTTATTTAATTACATAATTTTTACTGGTTTATTCGAGGTCGTTCACTAGAAGGCAATTATTTGATAATACTGCATCGTGGGATGATAATTCTGTCAATTGGGGTTTATCTTAAGAACAAAATGCACAGATAACACATCATAAACAGATTGTTTATAGAATAGTATTAATGGCCATTTGTATAAGTACTTGTCAAAATAGGCCTCAGATGAGCAATTGGATCGCATGGATGGATTCAGAGCGACAAACGGAGTCCAACGGACTCAAAATCGACCAAATCCGACATCCGGAGCTCTCGCAATCAACCCAGGTTGATCTGACGATCAACGGCTCACAAGGTGCCACGTGGCGCCCGATCAGCACCCGCATGCCTGCCCAGCCCCCTCCATCAATCGCAGAATGATCTGAGCCGTTCGATCTTTGATTGGACGACTGAGAACGCCGCACCATCGCCAGTGCCATCACTACACTCTTCGCCCGCAGCAGATCACGACCGTTGGATCTCCATCCAACGGTCGGCAGCAGCCGAGCACCGATGCACAATAACAACCATCCACGCAAGGCAGCGCAGCGGTCGAAGTGCTCACCTGCGCTCACGCGACGTGGGTTCGAATCGCGCTGCGTTGAAATGTGAAGGCAAAGGTGCGCACCACGTAAATTCAACCGCCCAATCAGCAACGGACGGCGCAGATGGAGCGACGCAGCGCGATCTCACGCGTCCAAAGCTGACGCCCGTGATGACGTGGGGGGCGTGGGGGCGATCCAGGCGCGTGCCCCACGAGTGACCTCAGCCGTCCGATCTTTGATCGGACGGCTTACGACGCGCACGAGCGACCGGTGGGTAGGGGCCTTCATCGAGGTTTTGGGAAGGGTTTTAGTGACGTTCTGGACGTCACTAAAACCCCTTCTTCATTTGGGAATCCCTTCTTCCTATTTAAACCCCTTCCAACCACCCAAGGGAGGCATTCATTTCACTTGCAAGTGTTCTACCCCTCTCTTAGCCACCATTAGCCCTCTTTGTAATCGTCGGAGATGACGAGTCGCCGACGGTGCCCTCCTCCACTGCTGTGGCTGCCTTGCCGTCTTCCCTCTCTCTCTCTTTCCCTCTTTATCTTAAGCTTTACTTTGCTTATGTTCAAGTATTTATCTAGTCATGTAATTATGAAATAAAGTTGCATGTCAAATGAAGTTGTTTTCTATTCAATTGCTTGCTCTCTTTTATGTTTGAATTGCATTCTATGAATGAATAAATTCTAACCCTATTCTCTCTCTCTCTCTCTCTCTCTCTCTCTTTCTCCCTCTCACTCGCTTTTCACCCACGACTTTTTGCAAGCAAAACCCCATGATTTTTGTGACATCAAGTGACAAGAAAAATCCGATTTTCATGCCTCCCTGAGATCGACACTCGGACTTATATCCATTTCTTCATTTTAAAATTGATGTTGCGAGCGCAAGCTATAACGACTCTTCTAAACAAACGCACCCCATGCCACGTCAGTTTTTGGCGCCGTTGCCGGGGAGGCGACGGATTTATTTTGTCACTTCCATTTTACATCCATGCTCACATCGTCTAATGCCTTGTCTCCTACTTGATGGTTGCAAGAATTCGACATTTGGACGGCGAAGCAGTGCAACTCATGACGGTAACAAGGGTGTAGGCACAACAAGGACTGATCGTGAGTATTTCTTCACCCATGGTTTTTTGCTTGCTTAAAAATTAAAAAAAAAATTTTGTAAAACTGAAAAAAATTGGCGTAGTGCATGATTGCCTGACCCACATCCGTAACACATCACCCAACAAAAAAATACACTCTAACATTCTGAAAAAATTCTTGGAGTGTTCTTTTTTCTTTTTTGAGTGGTGTTTGCGAAGCCACCTTGAATTGACTTGGGCCGCACCACTCAACCCTAAAATCGACTCATCTAATAGAAGCTGCATGATAACTAGGATGAGTACATTAGGGTTTTAGAGCCTCTACACAATAAAAGGAAATCCACTTTCACCAAATTGTGTGCAAAACTTGACGTGCCCACTGAAACTTGTCTGAAAACATTAAGACACGTCAATCCTAAAAGACACAAAAGTAAGGATGAAACATTAAAAGACACAACGTCTTAAAAAAATCGTTGCTTGAAAATCATGTTTTGATAGGAGCACACAATTGATAGTGGAAAACTAAGAGGCACTACCCCAATCAATGCCTCATCACATAACCCTAGCACAAGCACTATCCTAGCCCTTTTAAAATTGAGTAGACGTGCCCTCGGCAGGACTGGGTTAAGTCTCGAGAGGCAGGGTTTTGTTCGCTGGGCACTTGACTTTCATTCCCTTAGTAGAATCTGGTGACTAGGCTGCGGGGCAGCGTTAAACGACCGCGATTTTGGGGTCTATGGAACCGGCAGCGCAAGCCAAAGGAAGAACCTTCCCTGCAATCCCCTCGTAATTAACCTGGCCAGATTAGCTTTGGGAAGGGGAGTTTAGTGTTTACGGACTTGATCACCCTTTCGAGATTTCTAGGTCTCCTAAGGAATACACCATAAGGACTAGGCTTGTTTGCTTGATTGAACACACACTTCTCGCATCTGTCGCTCTCCGCATCCCCTCCTGTTCTTCTCTAGTGTATGCACGGGAGATGCTCACTGCATCCCGAGTTGTTTGTTTTGGGATGGGAATCTAGGTGACTTGATTCTGCTAGAGACATGGCTGAACCTAGGGTAGATGAGGTTGAGGACCAACCCCCACCAGACACAATGGCCATCATCCAAGCCCAGATTAACGTAAACCACCGGCTTCAGCAACAACAGATCCACACTATCATGCAAGCCATACACCGGTTGCAGAACCCACAAGGGCAACCGCCACCACCTTTCCAAGGCCCACAAGGGCAACCGCCACCTGATCTACCACCATTCCAGGACCAACCGAGGCCCCTCCACGATTTCTACAATCCTTCCGCTATTAGAGTCGAGCCGCACCTTAGGATCCCCGAAGGGGGAGATGATTTTGAGCTAAAACCAAATGTCTTGAGTCTGATTCAGAGCCACTTCCATGGAAGCTCAAATGAGGACCCCTTCCAGCACCTAGAGGATCTTGACCAGATAGCCCGAACTGTGAAACCTAGGAACATTAGCCTTGACATTATTTTGATTAGGATGTTCCCCTTCTCGCTGAGAGACAAGGCATCTCACTGGCTTAGAACCCTAGGTAGACCCATCACCACCTGGGAAGAACTGAGGCATGCATTCTTAAAGAAATTCTTCCCCATAGGAAAGACCAATGCCCTCAGAAGGGCTATTACTACCTTTACACTCCAGGGTGGGGAACAGTTCCATGAGGCGTGGGAAAGATTTAATGAACTCTTGAGGAAATGCCCACACCACGAAGTACTAAGGTAGCAATTGGCCCAGATCTTCTACCACGGTCTGGACAGCAACCTACAGAACTTCGTCGATGCCTCATGCGGGGGAAACTTCCTAAACAAAGACGAGGAGAGCACATTTGAGCTCTTTGAGTCTATGAGCGAAAATTCCCTCAACAATGCCTCCATGACCTAGTTTAACCGATCCAGTCAATCCCATGGTGGGATTTGTGAGGTACAAGCAAATTCTGGAATGGTTGACATGGACATCATTGCCAAGAAATTAGATCGAGTGGAATTGGTGGATAAAAAGATTGATGAGCTACTGAACCAGACCAGGAACCCGTTACAGACCTTCTCCCTAGTAAAGGGAGCTCACAATGTTGACCTGGTTCAGCCCTTGACCACGTTCCAGGGAGGGACCTTTGCTCCCTCAACCCTTGATTACTCTCTTGCCTCCCCATCGACATCTGCTATCCTTGAAGATGTACAAGCTGTCCAAGGTTATGCTAAACCTGATCCGTTCTCCAACACTTACAACACTGGCTAGCGTAATCACCCCAACTTTGGTTGGACAAACCAGAAACCACCTCAATTCGAGAACCAACCCAGGCCAAACCAACAGCCAAACTTGCCCCCTTATTAGCAAGGACCACCAGTTAGACCCCCATACAATTATAACAGGGTGGCCCCTCCCCCGCAGAACCAAATGGACACCCTGATAAAGATGATGGCTGAAATTAACCAGAAACATCAGGAGGAAATGGCCTTAGTAAAGGGACAGTTAAGCCAACTTTTGGATAGTAAACAACAAGGATCCCTACCTTCCCAACCACAACCGAACCCGTGAAACATGATTAACAGAGGCCCCAATTCACAAGGGTTCCAGGGCAATCCCGGGTAGGCTCACATGGTTCAGCCAGCGCCATAAACACCCCCTGGGTTCGGTGCTTCTTGGTCCTCGTCTTCTCAAGGATCAACCCATGGTCCCAATGCCTTTGTGAATGAGGTAACCTTGAGAAGCGGCACCAAAACCCAGGATCCCAAATGGTCGACTCTTCCCGAGACTTCACCAGCTGAAATACTCGACTCAGAAGAGGAACTAAAAAAAACCCAAGACCCAGAAATAGATCCAATCCATATTCAGACACCCTACCCTGAGGCCTTTGAGACAATCAAGAAGAATAAAAGAGTTGTGGAAACTAAGGAGCTTTTGGAGATCTTTAAGCAGGTTCAGATTAATATTCTGCTCCTCGAAGCCATTAAGCACATCCCGGCTTACGCCAAGTTTTTAAAGGATGCCTGTACACCCAAACGTAAGCCAAGACCTCAAGCACCTAAGAAGGTTGTGCTCTTCGAGCAAGCAAGTTCCGTAATATCAAGCAACCTTCCGCTCAAGCGAACTGACCCAAGAGCACCCCTGATATCCTATAATATCGGGGACATGACATTTGATAGAGCACTCCTGGACTTAAGTTCTTTTATTAAGCTGATTCCAACAACCCTATACCACTAATTTGGTTTCGGAGAGTTGACACCCACACCTGTCACCATCCAACTGGCTGATAGATCTATGAAGACCCCGAATGGGGTTGTCGAGGACAAGATTGTGTAGGTCAAGGACTTCTATTTTCCAGTCGACTTCTTGGTGCTCGACATGGAAGTCCCTGAAAAACTACAGAACACACCCATAATCTTAGGTAGACCTTTCTTAGCTACGGTTAAGGCGAACATGGATTGTGAAACGAGATGTATGGAAATTGCCTTTGGAGATAAGAAAATGCAGTTGGATATCTTCTGGGCGACCAAGTCTTTTGATTGGGATTGTGTTGAGGAACATGATCCTATGGAACCTTTGGTCGAGGAATGCCTCACCCTTAGTTCTGTCTCAGACCACCAATCCTGTAATGCCTGTTCTGACCCGTCACCATTGCTGCCATGGACCTCTGTAGGGCTAATTACCATCAAACAACACTATTTGAGGAGATTGATGTTGATCAACTCCTTCCTTTCCCTTTCCCGTCGACTGTTGTTCCACCCGCACCCAAACTAAAGCCACTACCTGAGAATCTCAAGTATGTCTTCCTGGGACCTGACCAGACCTTCCTTGTGATTATTAACTCTCATCTAAACAAGGATCAGGAACTTAGGTTGACCGCGACCCTTTCGGAACATCGGGCCGCCATTGGATGGACCATTTCAGACTTGAGAGGAATTAGCCTCGCCTATTGCACTCATAAGATTTACTTGGAAGATGGGGCATGACCCTCCCGCCAGATGCAGAGATGGTTAAACCCAAATATGTGGGAGGTCGTTAAGAAAGAAATTATCAAGTGGATTGACGCCGACATCATCTATCCCATCTCTGACAGCCCCTGGGTGAGCCCCACTTAAGTGGTTCCAAAGAAAGCCGGGCTCACCGTGGTTACCAATGAGCATGGCGAATCCATCCCCACCCGCACCACCACTACATGGCGGGTGTGTGTTGATTACAGGAAGCTCAATGAAGCAACCAAGAAGGATCATTTCCCCTTGCCATTCATTGACCAGATCCTTGAAAGATTGGCAGGGCAAAAGTATTTCTGCTTCCTGGATGGATATTCAGGATATAACCAAGTCGCAATTGCTCCTGAAGATCAAGAGAAGACCACATTCAGTTGCCCGTACGGCACGTTTGCATTCTGTCGTATGCCGTTCGGGTTATGCAACTCACCTACTACCTTTCAGCGTTGCATGCTAGACATTCTTTTAGAAATGGTGGGTGAATACTTGGAGGTCTTTATGGATGATTTCTCTGTATTTGGGAATTCATTTGACCATTTTTTGAGTAACTTGGAGAAAATCCTGAAACAATGTATCAAGGTTAATTTGGTGTTAAGTTGGGAAAAGAGCCATTTTATGGTTCAAGAAGGAATCGCCCTCGGTCACATCATATCGCATAGGGGCATTGAGGTGGATCAGGCTAAGGTTGATTTGATTTCCAAACTTCCTTTGCCTAGCTCGATCTAGCAGATCTGTTCATTCCTGGGACATGTTGGCTTCTATCGAAGGTTCATCAAAGACTTCTCCAAGCTTTCCAAACCCTTAACCGACCTTCTGGCCAACGACGCCATATTCCACATGACCTCTGATTGCATCCAGGCTTATCACACCCTCCGGGACTTAGTTTCCACAGCACCTGTACTTCAACCCCCGGATTGGTCCCAGGACTTTGAGATTATGTGTGATGCATCGGATTTTGCCGTAGGCACTGTCCTGGGACAAAGACAAGACAAGAAACCCGTGGTGATCTACTATGCGAGCAAGACGTTGGACGAGGCCCAACGAAATTATATGGTCACAGAGAAAGAATTGCTCACTGTAGTTTTCGGACTTGAGAAGTTCCGACCTTACCTACTGAGATCCTGCGTGACCATCTATACTGACCATTCAGCCATCAGGGACCTGTTGGCTAAAAAGGATGCGAAGCCAAAGCTCATCAGATGGATCCTACTCTTGCAGGAATTTGACCTGGAAATCCGCGACAAAGCCAGATCAAAAAATGTGGTGGCTGACCACTTGTTCAGATTTCACCCAGACCACATTGGACCCTCCCTGCCTTTATCTGACACCTTTCCTGATGAACACATTTTGGTTGTGCAAGACAAAAAACTGCCTTGATATGCTGACTATGTCAACTACCTGGTTGTAGGACAGACCCCGCACAGCTGGTCTAGACAGCAACGGGACAAGTTCTTGGCTGAGGCCAAGCATTATTTTTGGGATGATCCCATGTTGTTTCGCCTATGTGCCGACCAGATCATCAGGAGGTGTATCCTCGAGAACGAAGTTCAAAGTATGCTATCTTTTTGTCATGACCAAGCTTGTGGTGGCCACTTCTCTGGAAAGAAAACGGCTGCAAAGGTTCTGCAGTCCAGATTTTACTGGCCTTCCCTATTTAAGGATGCACACAACTTTGCTAAGACTTTCTCGCACTGCCAAACACTAGGAACCATGACTAGAAAAGATATGATGCCCCTACAGCCCATTTTGATTATCGAAATCTTCGACATTTGGGGCATTGATTTTATGGGGCCTTTTCCACCATCCAACGGCTTTGAGTACATCCTAGTCTCGGTAGACTATGTTTCTAAATGGATTGAAGCCGTCGCCACCCGCCGATGCGATCATAAGACTGTCATGGACTTTGCTAAGCAGAACATCTTTTCCCAGTTTGGAATACCAAAGGCCATGATCAGTGATGGTGGAAGTCATTTTATTCACTCCCAATTCCGCATCCTACTTAGAAAATACGGGGTTAACCACCGCATTGCTGCCTCATATCATCCGTAAACAAATGGGCAGATCGAGGTCTCAAATAGACAAATCAAGAATATTCTACAGAAAACTGTGAGACCCGACAGGAAAGACTGGTCCACATGATTGGATGTTGCCCTGTGGGGATACAGGACCGCTTTCAAGACCCCGATAGGCATGTCGTCTTATCACCTGGCCTTTGGCAAAGCCTGCCACCTTCCTGTTGAATTGGAACATCGGGCTTACTGGGCTGTCAAGCAATGTAACATGGATTCCCAGTTAGCCGGTGCGTAGAGGACGCTCCAACTCGCTGAGCTTGAAGAAATTCGTCGGGATGCCTTTGAGAACAGTCGACTGTATAAGGAGAAAATGAAAGCCGTCCACGAGCGACTCATCCATAGGAAGACCTTTGAGCCTAACCAGTAAGTCTGGCTTTTCGATGCCCGCCTAAAACTCTTTCCAGGGAAGCTCAGGTCCAATTGGAAAGGACCATTTATGGTGGTCAAGCCCCACTCCAATGGGGCGATTGAAATCGCTGACCCAAACTCTGGGCATACTTTTACGGTTAGTGGCCAAAGATTGAAACACTTCCTAGCCCAGGTTCCCCCAAAGGAGAGTGTCACCCTCATTGAGGGATGACACGAAGCACCGCCCAGCTGGAGGTGTTAAACTCAGCGCTTTTTGGGAGGCAACTTAGAAGATTCAGACTGATTAGTGATTCCACGTCACTCAGGTAATATCTTTTCGAACCCCTATTGCATCCATATATTTCTCGATGAGGACATTGTCCAACTTAAGCATGGGGGGGGGGTAGTAACTTGCATGATCCTGAGCTCATTTAATCAGTCTAAATAGAATAAAATAAAAAAAAAGAATTTAGGAAGAAAAACTTAGGCATTAGAAATTTGTCAATAATGGAAAATAATACGGAAAGAACTTGAACACTTAGACTTTTCAGGCCTTCAGGCTTAATCAGCCCCGGTGTCCGTTAAAATATGGATTTAGCTTCAAATCCTTGCAACCTTAAGCTACTCTAATCCACTAACTAAATAAGGTGATAAGGATACGACTTATCAACTCACCCTCTAACTCAAAAAGACTTTTAGTCTAAGCATTTGCACACATTTTTGCACAAACTCACTTCTCATAGATTCTGACAGAAATTGGGTAGCTAATGAACTCTCTAGGGTGGTATGGCTGGCAAGTTGTTGTGGGTAACAACCCATTGGAAGGTTCTCCAGAGCCCAGCCATGGACCACCTCTTCTTCATTGCCTCTAGGTAAATTTGAGATCAGGGAAGCCACCTACCAAAAAAAAAAGGATAAAAAAAGAGAACAAAATAAACCACACTTCATCGCACGAGTATGACTGGCAAGTGATCGTGGGTAATAGCCCATTGGTCAGTTGTCCAGAGCCCAGCTCAGTAAATGCACAAAAATAACCAAAACACTTAAGGAGGAAGCGGGGAAGTAGAGCAAGCCGGGGAGATATACACTGGAAAAATCCTTGTGTTGACCCCAATTAAAACAAATGTAAGGAGAAAGCTACCGATCGAACAAATACACCCTCAGGTAAAACACTTTCTCTTCCGGTCACCTAGGGGCGTAGAAACCCAGAGTCTGTCTAAATTACCGTTGAGTGAGTCTATCACAAATTTCACACCAAGATGCTTAGCACTTAGAGTTTTATCCGAGTTTTGGGTGGGTTGGGTAGCCGTAAAAAGTTACCAACACACTCTTAATTCCAAAAAAATCTGAAAATAATAAAACATATATATATTTACATACATTAAAGCAAGGATTCAGGCGATTCATATTTTGGCAGACACTCGGGCACTGCTTAGTCTTTGTAGATTAAGATCTTAGTATATTTCCTCCTATTGACAAGTAACGAAGTGTCTAAGTAGTTACTTCTTAAATTTTGATTGGAAATAAAGGCTAGAATGAATCTTGCTAGGGACTAGCAAGGAGTAAGTATGGGGGTATGATAACACTGCATCGTGGAATGATAATTCTGTCAATTGGGGTTTATCTTAAGAACAAAATGCATAGATAACACATCATAAATAAGAATGGGAGCATTGCATACATCACACATCAAGATTGCTTATAGAACAGTATTAATGGCCATTTGTATGAATACTCATCAAAATAGGCCTTAGATGAGCAATCAAACCGCACGGATGGATTCAGAGCGATGAATGGAGTCCAACGGATTCAAAATCGACCAAATCCGACATCCGGAGCTCCCGCAATCAACCCAGGAAGTTATGGCTGTTGATCTGATGATCAACGGCTCACAAGGCGCCACATGGCTCCCGATCAGCACCCACACGCCTCGCCCAGCCCCCTCCATCAATCACAGAATGATCTGAGCCGTCCGATCTTCAATAGGACGGCTGAGAACGCCGCACCATCACCAGCGCCATCACTACACTCTTCGCCTGTAGCAGATCACGACCGTCGGATCTCCATCCAACGGTCAGCAGCAGCTGAGCACTAACGCACAATCGCAACCATCCACACAGGGCAGTGCAACGGTTGAAGCGCTTACCCACACTCACGTGTCGCGGGTTCGAATCGCGCTGCGCTGAAATGCGAAGGCAAAGGCACGCACCGTGTAAATTCAACCGCCTAATCAGCAGCAGACGGCGCGGATCGAGCGACAAGGCGAGATCTCTCACGTCCAAAGTCGACGCCCACGATGACACAGGGGCATGGGCGTGATCCAGGCACACGCACCACGAGCGACGAAGATCGGACGGCTTACGACGCGTGCACGCAGATCAGGCGCAAAGAAAAATAGACGGGCGCGAGCGACTGGTGGGCAGGGGCCTTCACCAACGTTTTGGAAAGCCCTTCTTCCTATTTAAACCCCTTCCAACCACCCATAAGAGGCATTCATTCCACTTGCAAGTGTTCTACCCCTCTCCTAGCCACCATTAGCCCTCTTTGTAATCGTCGGAGACAACGAGTCACCGACGGAGCCCCCTCCACCACCGTGGCTAGCTTGCCATCTTCCCTCTCTCTCTTTCCCTCTTTATCTTAAGCTTTACTTATGTTCAAGCATTTATCTAGTCTTGTAATTATGAACTACAGTTGCATGTCAAATGAAGTTGTTTTCTATTCAATTGCTTGATCTCTTTTATGCTTGAATTGCATGTTGTGAATGAAGAAATTCTAACCCTATTCTCTCTTTCTACTTCTCTCACTCGCTTTTCACCTGCGACTTTTTGCAAGCAAAATCCCATGATTTTCGTGACATCAAGTGACAAGAAAAATCTGATTTGCACACCTCCTTGAGATCGACACTTGGACTCATATCCGTTTCTTCATTTTAAAACCGACGTTGCGAGCGCAAGCTATAACGACTCTTTTAAACAAACGTGCCCCACGCCACGTCACTATTGATATACATCACTCTCTAAGTCCAACATTATTATTTAATTCCAAAAAGATCAAATTTATATACAATCATAAATGAATGAATTAATGAACGAAATAATAGCTTAATTATGTACAAAAGAATTAACTAAAATGCTTGCAAACACCTAATTACAAATAAGCATCAAACATTATACTTATATACTATATACTATCTATTTATAACTTATAATACTAATACTTGCATATATATACAATAATACATAATAATATATACTATACTAACATAACTTAATATACTAACATATATAGTAACATATATAATATATACAGTGAGAAAGAAAAACGTCGATAAACTCCAGCAAAACTATATACAGAATCTAAGGTAAAAACAAGGCCTATAGTGACACTTATTCTATCTACAGTGACAGATAATTCTATCAGCAAAGCTATACTTTTATTTATATACATATATAGCTTAAACAACATTTATACTACGTATACTTAATCTACTTATACTTATTATTTACAATATACACTTATATATACACTACACTATATACACTATACTATATATATGTACATATACATCCTCTCTTTCTCATTCTTTTTCTTTTACGGCTCTCTTTCTCTGTTAACACTTAAGTCTTTTTTTTATCTCTTTAGTTCCTCTTCTTCCTTACACTCTCAACAGTTAACCATTTCTGAGTTTTCTCTCTTCTCTTCTATTCTTCCCTTAACCCTTCATTAAGCCTTACTTAATTCAAAAATAGTTTTTAAGGTTGGCAGGCGGCCTTTTCGAGATACACAGCACCCTTAATGGGTGGGACCAGACCTCTACTAGGGCCACTCTAGTTCGTTCAATTATCCTTTTAATCTCGATTTATGCTCAGAACTAGGCTTAATCAAGCCCTCGCACAATGTCGAACCCCCAGCTCACACTGCACACATCATCACAGTACCATGCCACAGCCATAACATGCTCAGTATATGCTCAGGGTAAGAGGTAAAGGGTTTGGTTGTGCGTCGAGCGCATGACGACTGAGGGGCTTAGATAACAAATTACTCTTATAGTGCTACAAGCGTTCTGTGCCACACGATGTGGCGCTTTGTTTAGCGCTACCTAGCGCTGGAATCAAGCACAGTTGTACAGAATTTGGGATTTTGGCCGTTGATTTGAGGGCCATAATTTATTGTAAATTAAAATTAAATTATAGGGACTTAAAGTATTTACATAGTACTATATAACTGTACAATTAATTTATAAATTTAATTATATTTACTGTATAAATAAATTAGGCAAAGTTCCTAGTTTATACATACTATATTTTGGGTTTTATTTCATAATTATGTATAAATTAGTTATTGTATGGTCTAATTGACATTATACAGTATTAATATACATATTAAAGTATTTAATAAAGAATTTTATTGTATTTTACATATTTTATTTCGATTTTATTTACAATTAAATAGCTTCTTTTGGATTGTTTTATATATACATTAGATATAAATAATATAATACATTATAATATAAGTAAACTAGCTTAATTTACTTAAAATACATTAGTACAAATATAAAGTATAAGTTAGTTTAGTTTTAACTTAAATTACTAATTTATTTTAATTTAATCTAATAACTTAGCTAGTAAATTAATAAATTAATTATTTATTCTGTATATATATTTAAATTATGGTACAGGGGTCCTAGTGTACATAATATACATATAAATACGTATGTACAGTATCAGTACTAAATATGTTTATTTATAGTGTTTATTAATTTATATAGCTTATAGTACATATAAATTAGTATAATTGATAAATAGTTATATAAATAAGCTATATACAGTTTAAGCTAACTTAAATACTTAAGTTATATTATATAATATATACATAAGTTATTTATACCTTATATACATTTATTTTACAATATTTACAAATATAGCTTACTATATACCTTATATCTATAAGTATTTACATAGTATACAATGGTTTTCTAGGTATTTTTAGGGTTTTTTCACTTTTTATGGGTTTTGTATATTTTGTGGAGATAGGGGATGAGAAAGAAAGAGAGGGATGAGAAGAATGGAGATGCTTTTGTATTAAGGGATTTCTATTGAGTTTTAAGGTAGATTGAATCGTCGGCTAGTATGTTCTACCAAGTCGGGAACTCAGAAAATCATGAAACTTGGTATACGCTTAAAATTATAAATGATCTTCACCAAGATAGTTTTATTTTATTTTTTTTTTGGATTTTTTTGTAGGATTTTTATTTATGTGCAAGTGAAGCACATTCTAGGCCTAAAGAGGATTTCCTAAGTGAACCAAAGGCCTAGAATGGAGCTCTAATGGTTAGATAGGCAGTGAACTGCCTTAAATATGCTCAACACATGATAAGGAAAGATTAAGAATAGTTAAGCATGAAATTCAACAAACATTTCCATTATTTCTAATTTTGGACAGTTAGGCAAAAACTAACTGACAATGAATGATTAACACAAGATACAAACATTCAAATGCAATTTTAAAATCAATATCAATACAGGAAAGCTTGTACACAATATATGTAACAATACAAAGCATATCAGCCATTCAAATAATCTAATCCTAACCACCTGTCCTACTATCTTCAGAGGTAATAGAAGTTGTAGGAGAAGCAGTCAGCAGCAAAATAAAGTAGCAGCAGCAACTTCTAGAATTTAGCAGCAATAGCTGCTACTCTTTCTTCCACAATCATCTGATCCCTCAACCATTCAGACGTCTTAAAATCAATGTTGCTACTGTTGCAGCAGTAGATTCACAAAAGTCTGATATGAAATTCCTTTGAAAACAATCCCAAATTTTTTCAATGCACGAGATCATGATTGAACCCAAAAATTGTTGCTGCTGTTGCAGCTATTTCTTGTATTGAGGTGGGAGAATTTAACACAAAAATCACATGTTTATGCAATCATTTAAAACATGATCTATTTGAAATTTTCATTCAAAATCAAAATCAACCATCAACTCTTCATTAAACACTTTCAAATCTCATGAAAGCTCATCTAAACACTCTTGAAAATCAAATTCATCTCCCACATCTTTAAAATCATGATATAAAATTATACCTTACACAATGGACAGTGTAAGATATAATTTTATCTCACATACATGATTAACCTCTCAAATCTCATGAAGTCCTTCAAATCACACAGAAATAGTGAATCCAATAGAAGCCAGAGTTCATGAAATCCACACTAATATTGATTCAAAACTCCAGCTATCTCCACACTAATATTGTTCATGAAACTCCTAAGCTATCTAATTAACACTACAGCTAATCTAAAAAGCAATAAACCAAATCTAAAAGGAGGAATGGGACCTTTGGATCTCCACTTGGTTGATGGAGAGGAAGAAAGGAGGGAGGAGATGCTCCAGTAGAGTGAAAACCCTCTAGTGGAGTTCAGGGTCACCCTCAGGTGCTATAGAGTCCTTAGCGGTGAGGAGAGTCTGAGAGAAGGTGGATTTCACAGTCGGTGGCCGTGAAAATGGGGAGAGGTGGGGAGAGTAGTTGGAGAGGAAGAATGATTGCTAAGAGATGTAGGAGGGAGCGATCCCTCACATGCGCAGCTAAGGAACTCCTTGAGTAGCATATCAGTGTGCTAACACTTACCACAATGGTGAGATTAATCGCAAAGGGCATGGGCGGTGTGGATTTGAGGAGAGGAGCACGCGAGCTAAAATAAAAAATCAGTTGTTGGATGGGATCTGGGTGAATAGGTGACCACACGCGTCAAATTGTGTGAAGGTTCGATTCAAATCAAGCCATAGATCAAGTGTGACAAGAGATCGACGGCCAGGATTACGCGAGTTCTTCGCATGCTACAGTGCACGTGCGGGACTGTAGGTGGCTAGGATTCTTTTAGTGAATTTGTAGGGCTCACCCCTCTACGTAGGGGTAGAAATATTGCAGGTAGGCCCATAAGTGGTTAAAAAGTATAACAGAATAGTCCTTTTAGGCTTGCAGAGAGGTCCTTGCAGTCTACAAATAAGTCCCTAGAGGTTTTCTAATGAACGAGATGTAATGTACTATGGACCTAAATGTAAATCATTAAGTGCAAGGCCTTAATGATGTCCAAATGCATCCAAGTTTTTATATATGCTTAATTGAACATTTAAGAAGTTAATTACACTTTTGATCTGAGCTTTTTAGCTTATTTATGTGTTCAATTTGCAATTGGATCACCATTTTACATTTATTAATAGAATAACTCATTTAATGACCTAATTATGTGTTTTTAACACATAATTGATGTTTTAGGTCTTTTTCTCCAATTCCCACACTTAACCCTTTTTATGTGTTAATTTGATATTGTTTAACCTAGTTCTAGCTTAACTTAGGAAATTTAGCTATGATGAGTTGCAACTCATCAATGACACTTTTGATCGATTTTTCATTATCGAAGCCACCTACGACCGTTTTTCATTGTTTGCAAAATTCTCTCCACATGTCGGCAGGCCTGTTGACTTCACTTATTTCGAGTCCGTTTTCCCTGGGATCCGCAAAAAATTTTTATACCATCATATTTTACGATTGTTTGAGCAAAAGTTTTATGTGGGTTCCAAGCATAGTCGCATTCCCGATGTTGATCCCATGGCCTGTCATCTATTTTATGCCAATCTCAAAGGTATAGGTGAAGGCTCCAACATCGAGTTGACCTCGAACGTCTACGGGATAGAGGTTATGGTCAATGTGGATGTTGTGACAGAGATTCTTGGTTGTCCTTCTGTTGGACCTACTTTTCTTGAGTTGCATCAGCAGGCTCAGTCTAACACCATTAGGGAGACCCTACACACTCCCTCTTATTTTGACTTAGGCCATCTTGCCAAGTCACCCTACTTTCGACGTTTGCCTCATTTTCTGAATCGTGTCTTTTTGTGGAATTTTATATCCAAGTCCACATCTTTTGAGAACTACCCTGGCATTATGCTGATCACCCTCTATGCCTTTATGAAGAACAAACGGTTCAATTGGAGCCATTTGATTCTTTACCTCATGAGTAAGCCACCCAGTAGCTCCTAGTTTGGGACACTTCTTTCTCATATTTTTTTCCACTTTAGTGTGCCTAAGGAGATTAATCATAAATAGTTTCACTCATGTCTCCATATTTGATAAACTCACTTATGCAAAGATGGAGCAAGCACAAGCAGCTTGTGGTGAGGAAGTAGCCCAGGAGCAGCAGTAGTAGCAGGAGTAGATAGCAATACCTTTTTCGTTCTCGCCTTATGAGCACTTCACTATGACGTGTCCTCCTCCAGTGAGACCATCTCCATCTTTCTACGACCAGGATTAGAGCCTCTTGGACCGATAGCTCTCAGGTAGGGACTTTGTGACTATTCAGGATGTGACAAGTGGTATATCTTTGATGATGCATTGGCAGAGGGAGACATATTTGATGATGATGCGCCACGGGCATCAGGTATCAGAGTACCTGAATGCTCAGAGTCAGTTCTTGGACATGCTTAGAGAGTTTGTTCATAGCATCCAGCAATAGCTTCACTAACCTCCTCGACCTCGCCGATCTAATACCATGCCTTCAGCACCTCCTCCTCCTCCTACATCATCTGAGCATCAGCAAGATCAAGTGACCATCATATCACTCCTCCTCGCAAGATCTTTAGGCAGTTGACACTCGTTCATTAGCTTGACGTCGCCTCTGTATTGGTCTACCTACATCTTCTGAAAGATCAACATACAACATGCACGCCTTTTGCCGTCGATTGAAAACCGACGGCAAATCTCAAATAACCGAAGGCAATCAGTGATGCCGTTAATACCGTCGCTGTTTTGCTTTGCCGTCAGTCACAGGGCTAATCCGATGTCAAAATAATGTTTGACCGTCGGACGGATTGGAGATTTCGACGTCGTTTCACAATCGACAGCACTTGTTTTTGCCATCGGTTATTTAATAATCGACGATATATGTAAGTCACTTTTTCCAGCCTTTACGTGCCCATTTTTATTGTTGTTGTCGTTTACATAACTTTACCGATGCCTCAATAACCGACGGTAAAAATTTTTACCATCACTTATTCAAATAAGTGACGACAGATATGTGACAGTAAAAATAATTTAGCCGTCACTTATTCATAAAACCGACCGCATAAAATGGGAAATAGTGATTTTATCAAACCTTCTATGTTGTCGGTTATTACATAAATGACGGTAAAAATATTTATACCGTCACCTATATGCTGTCACTTATTTGAATAAGCGACGACAAATGTATGGGTTTTTTTTGTGTTACCAAATGATGGAAACTACCTACTAACCTACTTAAAAGTCTTGCTTTTATAGTAAAACAAGTAATGAAAATGAACAAAAATTTATATTTCATAAATATAAAATCTAGTACATTAAAAGTTTGAAAATGAAATATTTACATAAAAAAGTATACATGAAAAACATAAGAAAAGAAAATGGATATAAATCAAGATACAGCTGCCCTAATGCCACCAGCTCCACCTGCACTACCCATGGAGTCGTCGTCGTCTCGTCTGTAGATGCTGGGATCTGTGGAAGATGGATGCTCTGACTGACCCTTGCTCTGAATAAGGGCTATAAGTTTTTGAAGCTCATCATCCATGACATTCATCTTATTCTTCATCTCTACCTCTCTCTTCTCCCTCTCCTCCTCTCGTCTTTGTAGTGTGTAGATCCTTTGATGTAGCTGATCGACAACACTAGATGAGATGACACCTTTCCTCCAATACCAGGTGGATAACGAGTATGCCCTCCTTGCACTACGAATGAAACCACCGTGGTCCGATGGCATCACTCCCCTAAATGCCTCCTTTGCATCCAAAGGCTGCTGGACTCTATCGGAGGTCTCGTCAAGGGGAGATGTCATAGGTTTATTTTTTGGATTTTTTTTTAATACAAACACGTCCTACCATCAAATTTACTCCTGAACTGTGACATTCGCCATCTATGTTCAATAGGTAGAAATCTGCGATGTTCTAAGTAACAGAATTTCTTACTTTTTGGTAGTCGTACGTGATGAGTGTTTTCCATAAAGACTAGTCAAGTAAGGTTTCCTTTAGTGCTCCAACTTGACAAATTTGTGTATGTCGGGAGGTCATTTATGGTCCACAACAATGCTGCATACATATTATAAAATTCTTTCTTTTCTGCATCATATGTCTTCACACTGGTGAACCACAACTGTTTTAGTTCATCGATTAATGGCTGGAGATAAACATCTATTGCATTTCTTGGTTGTTTTGGACCAGAGATTAATAAGGTTACCGTCATGAATGACGATCTCATACACAACCAGGGAGGTAAGTTATAAGTCATCATTACCACTGGCCATATAAAGTACGACGGGTACATACTCTTAAATGGATTGAATCCATGGCTTACAAGACCCAACCACACATTCCCTGCTTCTCAAGAGAATGAATTGTTTCTTTCATCAAATCTCTTCCACTCCCCTGCATCAGTAGGATGACATATTCTTCCATCTTGAGATTTAAAATCCAGGTGCCATATCATCAATCGTGCAGTTTTACTTGATATAAAAATGCGTTGAAGCCTAGGTGTCAGTGGGAAGTAATGAAGAACCTTCTGAGGTTGTTTCCTCTTAATTTTTTTTTAACCTTTCTTATATCTCTCATGTCCACATTCGTGACAGTTACTCAAGTTTGCGAGTTCATTTCTGAAAAGAATGTAATCATTCAGACATGCATCGATCTTCTGATAGTCCAAACAAAGCTTACGAATCTGTTTCCTTGCCTCATACCAAGCAGCTGGAAAACCATTAGGATTATTCAATAGCTCAACAATAAACTGAAGTATTTCTGACATGAATTTAGCACTAGCTCTATTCATAACCTTCAGTTGAAACATCTTTAACAAAAATGACAACTTTGAGATTTTCATA
Source organism: Thalassia testudinum (assembly GCA_037157565.1). Lineage (NCBI taxonomy): Eukaryota > Viridiplantae > Streptophyta > Magnoliopsida > Alismatales > Hydrocharitaceae > Thalassia > Thalassia testudinum. The sequence goes on from JAZHRO010000077.1 coordinate 84,933,966, forward strand.
ACACCTAGAGCAATAGGGTCCTTAGCCGCCTTAATAGCATCGTAGAATGGATTACAATTGAATGGATCTTCCTCATCTGTATTTATATCCTCTTATGCTCTCATCTCGTTCAACATGTCCTATATTTCTTCACCTCTGCTATCACCAATTTCCTCGTCGATCTCATCGCCAACAATGTTTTCATTGTTTATGACTTTCTTAGTCAACTCCTCACCATAAGCTACCTAAGTAGTGTAATGCTGCCACCACCCATTATAAATCAAGTGCTCGAGCATAGTATTACGATCATGCAAGGAACTATTCAAACATCTTCTATATGGGTAGATGATATTCTCAAATTGACATCCTCGCCTAGATATCTTTCTATCGTCATCAAAGGCCCAATCCAGGAATAAAATTACTCCATCCTTATATTTGGTGTAATCTGAACCCGGCAATCCAATCCAAGATTTATCCATTGTAACCAAAAATTTAATGTAAACAAATCACTTATTAGGAAGGGAAATGACCGAATGATGTATATCTTGATTAAGATTTTCACTTTATAGTCCATCCTCAAATATTTGATCACAACTTAGGTTTGCTCGTTACATGTAACCTTAGTGCAGTGAAATTTTGGCAGCATCTCCCTGCACTTCTCCAGTATACCTCCCAATACGAACCTTAGCTAGATTTTCTTTAACACCCATTTAAGGGCACTGCAGGAAACAAGATAAGATTAGTTGGTATACCAGAAAAGAGCAGGAAGAAGCAACCAAAATTTCATCGCATAAGGTTACATGTAACGAGCAAAACTAAGTTGTGATCAAATCTTTAAGGATCTTCTTTAGTTTGGTACTTCACCGAACTAAAGTCGATCGAGTCTTATGGCATGCTACAAAGACAACACATCATGCATGTAAGTGAGGTGTACATACACTTCCTGTAATGTCTGTATAATATAATCATAAGTCTCGACGGGCGAGTAATTTGGACACAATTTGACTCGGAGGACTCTTATCCTAGGGATTAAAGTACCTAATGTTTGGTCTTGCATGCATATATCTTCTTTAGCAAGTGTGTGCATCTAAACAATAACTAATTTAAACATTAAAAAAATTTACCAAAAAACTAAAATATCATTCAATTAAATTAAAAAGATTGAATGTATATATATATACCTCAAACTACTGAAGCCTCTGAGTGTACCCGACACTGATAACTTGCAATTTCAAAAGTAAAATTAAGTAAATAACAAATTCTAATCCTAAACCCTAGGAGGATACACTTAAATGGAAGACAAAAGGATAATTTGAGAATGATTTATCAACCATAGCACAACCCGAACCAACCCAACACAACCACATTCCCAAACCCTAACCCAAACCAAACGTGCAAACCATAGCTCAAGTCAAATCCTAAACCCTAACCCAAACCAACCATCCAATCCCTAGATCAAGTCAAATCCTAAACCCTAGCCCAACCCAACCACCCTAACCCTCCCCCAACTCAAACCCTAAAACCCTAGCCCAAGCACCATATACACAACCTAATACCAAACCTAAACAACATATATTAAACCCAACTAAACCTAGGGAATGCAATGTTCCAGGTCCGTCGCCTAAATTCTAAACACTAAAACAATTTTGAAAAAAAAATTGACAGTGTTTCCCCTTATATTTTGAAGTTTTCTATAAACCTGCATAGCAAAATAAGACTAATCGTAAAAGTGAGCACACCCCACATTAAATTTTAATTTCAATCAAACAAGTGGGCACTCCACATTCACAATAAATCATACATCTATTCAATGAAATTAACAACAATATGTGGGCACACCCCACATCTAACAAAAGCCTAAAATATCATTACAATAAATTAAAAACATTAAAATTATACCTCGAACAACTACAACTTTCGAGAATGGTCGTCATCGATAACCTACAATTTCATAAACACAATTAATTAAATAACATATTATCATGTTATTCAAAAAATTAGAACTTATAAAATAGAGGTGACAGTAGTGGCAATAGGAGGAGGAACATGACAGGAGAAGGGGGATGAGGATGGGGCAGTAGGATGAGGAGGAAGATGAGGAGGTCGACAGTAGGAGAAGGAGGAGGAGGACAGCAACAAGATGGGGAGGAGGAGGAAGGGGGTGGTAGGATAGGGAGGAGGAGGGGTAGGTAGGATAGGGAGGAGGAGGAGAGGGGTGGTCAGGAGGAGGAAAGGGAGGAACCAAGGAGGAGGAGGAGAAGGGGGGTGTGGTTAGGAAGTGGAGGAAGATGGGGGGAGCTGAGGAGGAGGAGGGCAGAGGGGTGTAGTTAGGAAGTAGAGGAGGATGGGTGGAGCTGAGGAGGAGGGCAGGGGGGTTTGGTTAGGAAGTGGAGGAGGATGGGAGGAGGAGGAGGACAATAGGAGGGGGAGGAGGAGGGCAGCGGCAGTAGGGTGTTGGAGAGGAGGAGGGGGGCGACGCGAGGGGGTCTAGGAGGAGGATAGGGGGTAGCTTCTGAGGAGGAGGAGGGGCGGATCACAGGAGGAGCGAGGAGAGGCAGATCATAGAGGAGCAAGGAGAGGAGGCGGCGGTTGCAGGAGGTGGATGAAGAGCAAGAGAGGCAAGGGGGCGAGGAGGAGTAGGGTGCCATTGGTGGAAGCGAAGGTGGGGGAGGTGTCGAATTGCATGAGGATGAGGCGAGGCGGCCGCCGGAGGGGGAGGATGACAGGAGGTGATTCTCGTGCATGATTTGAAAATAGAGATCTCATCGTAGTATAGTGCGCGAAAACGCTCGTCAAAAATAATTTATAAAATAACGAGACTTGAGTCCCGATCGTTCGTCTCTGGGACGCATTTAGAAAATGTAGATTTGAATTCGATCTAGCTCACTCTACTTATTCAGAAATGCATGCCCGTTTTCAATAATTCGTATTGATGCACGACATGCTTAGTTGCAAGAGAATACAAATTTCGCACATGCAACTTTAATCACAAGGAAATATGGCAATCAGCTCATGGTGATTTTCACACATAGACATAGAGATATATAAAATACGATTTCATTTATTGCATCATGGTGGCTACAGAGTGAAGCTCGCGGAAAGCTTGAAAGCAATAAACTAGTTAACAGAAAACGACTGCATACATGAATCTATGGGGGGATTATGCATGCATCATTGGGGGAGAATATGGAGCTACACTACTAAGGAGTAATAAAGCATTAATCTATGAAGAACTACGCTACTTATCTAGCTAACAAAATGAAGGGCATTCAGAGGTAGCTCTGATGGCCTTTGACTTGGTTAAGGGGAGAAGGGGCGGCCAATGGTGCTTAGGCCGGCCCTTGGAGAGAGGTTGGAGGTGATCTAGGCCTGGCATGGAGGTGATGGGGATGCCATGGTGTGCTAGTGGGGATGGAGGTGGAGTAAGGGAGGAGGAATGAAGCTAAAACTAGATGGAAGGCTAGATGGGTGCAAATGGCCACCCAAAGGTCCTTTAAGTAGACCCAAGGGAGCTTCTCTAGAGAAGTGTGGAACTCTCTAGAGAGGCCTATGGTGGGAGATCGTGGGAGAGTGAGAGAGAGGATGGATGGGTGGTTTTTAGATCCACATATGGTGGATCTAAAAATTGAATGCATCTTGGTTGCTATTTTTAGCAACCAAGGCAACAACACATGGTAGAGAGTTCTAGAGAACTCTAGGCTAGGTATTTTCTTGTAGATGGTGTGTGTGGGTGTGTGTGGGTCGAAACCTAGGTGGCTAGGTTGATTAGGTTAGGTTTTAGTGGGTTTAGGTCAAGGTAGGTCTCAAATTAGGTTGTAAACCCTAATTCATTAAGGTAAAATACAATTAAACTTGATACAAGCTTAATTGGATGTGTGAAACCATAATTGAGAGTAGAAAAACTCAATTAAGGTAGGTCTAGCTCAATTGGACTCTCATTGAGTCCACTTGGACAGTGTGTACTGAGATCAGATTTGATGAGTCCAATTGAATAGGCTGATGGAATTGACTAAGATCCAAGTCAATTAGGTTTAGTGAGGACTTAATTAGGTCCATAGGGAGGTCTAAAGGTAATGTATTAGGGTTAGGGTACCTTAATTTAGGTTCCTATGTGGTTGGAATTGGGTTTAGGGACGTAGGAATTCAAGATCCATGCTTGAATTCAAAAATACGAACTAGAGAGCAGTTCCAGACGTCTGACAATAGTGTGAGACGTCTTAAAATGAAAAGTTAGACATCTAGACTTGTTGTCTAGATGTCCAAACAGTGGCAGGGAAGAATTAAGGTTATGTTTGCAAAAATTGGATTTTCAAACCAAGTGTCCAGACGTCTTAAAATGCTGCAGAAGTGGGTTTTAGGTGCGCAGGTTGTGGCTAAGGGTTCTGGACATCCTATAACTCATCTGGACGTCTAGATAGAGGCTGGAAATAGGGTTTTAGGGTTTCCTAAAGTACAGTGACCTAATCTAAGGGTGGCTAAGGCTTGGAGAAGCTTCTAGGCTGTCCTAGGACTAGGATGGACCTAAGTTCTTTGTAGTTTACTGTTTTATTCCTACTTAATAGAATAGCATACCTCAACCCCTTACATTATTGTCTACTACATCTTACTCTTGGTCTTCTACTCCAACTCTACTGCAACTCTGGCTTCAGGTTCAACTTCAGATCCAGTCTCAGATCTAGCTCCTGAGCTTCTTATTTCCTACAATTTATATAATGCACTTAATTAGTATATTATAGCATTATTCTATGCATAGCTATAGGAGGAACAGTAAAGATGCAAATAATGCTTATGCTTGTATGAACTACCCTAACTTATGCTAAGTCCTAGCCTAATTTTGGACAATTAAGACCTATGATTGTTGCGCAATTAGAGGACAAGAAGGAGGAGAGCCAGAGGGGGCCGGGAGGACGATGGTCGAGGAGGAGGAAAGGCGGAGGGGCCGGGGAAGAGGGGTCTCGCCTTAGATGGTGAGGAGAGGCTGTGAGGAGGGTTTTGCGAGGAGAGGTGGCGAGGAGAGTTTTGCAAGGAGAGGCATTAGGGAGAAGATGGACAGTGATAGGAGGTTGGCACCGTGAATGATAGATGAAACGAGATACGTCATCAGTTTAACTACTAACTGATGGTGAAAGATGAATTAAATCCACTCTCGAGCATGCCCAAATTTTGGGTGCTAATTTTAACATACTTTTACTGTCGCTTATTAAAAATCGACGGCAAAGGATAACTTCAATTGCTCCTCCATCGAACCTAAATTTTGGCCGCTAATGTTAACCTATTTTGCCGTCGCATATTCAAAAATCGACGGTAAAGGATAAATTGAATCCCCCCTCCATCGCGCCCAAATTTTTGCTGAACCACAATTTCGTCGTTGCTTCTTCCTATAATCGATGGTAAAGCTTCAATTATAAGACATCTGGGATAAATGTCAGATGTCTAACCCTAGGATGCTTTCCTTCTTATTCTCACAAGATCAAAACAGGGTTCTAGGATAAGTTGCCCAGACGACAGGACAGACATTTAACAATATGTCTGGATGTCTGAGAAGACAAAAATACATTCGCTGTCATTTATCTAAAAAACCAATGGCAAAAACACAATTAAAACTTCATCGTTGTTTGAGGAGTTAGTGAGGAAAGGAGGGGTACATAATTGTACACTACTCCTTTGTAGTCGCTTAATACTCTAACCGACAGTCAAAATATATTTACCATCACGTATTCTACCAATTGACAGAAAAAAAATATTTGCCGTCGCTTATTCTAGCGACGGTGAATATTAATGACAACCGCATGCCTAATCGCTTTTCTTCAACCGATGGATGGTTGAGTACAAGCCTTCGCTGTCGCTTATTTTAATAAGCGATGGTAAAAATAATATTACCATAGGTTTTATTAACCAATGGAAAGGAACCAATGGCATATCACATTTTTTTATTAGTGTAAATTCACTGGACCTCGAGTTGGACACTGATCTTCAGAGCACTATGGATGCCTTCATGGCATCATTAGATGATTAGATGTTCTATTTGTTTCTATGGCATATATAACCTAATTTTTCTCAGAACGTTTATATTCTATGCACTGCTTATCTAGACTCTTTATTTATGCATGAAGATTATCTCCTTCAGTTTTATGTTACTCTTTAGCTCTCTTGTATAGCATGATATTTCTGATCTTGAATTACATGTTTAAGGGGGAGTTAAATGTAAAATCAATAGTAGCATGTTTTACTTTTTGCTAAAACAAAAAGGGGGAGATATTATGCAATCTTTTAAATTTCATAATTATAATTTTGTTGTCATAAAAAAGGGGGAAAATGTAATCACCTCTGTTTTGATGCACCAAAATTATGTTTATTGGTAGACTAACATTTCAGGGCTATCTCGGATTAAAGCATTAAAGTGTCTTTCAGGTCAAGCACAGAAAGTTGCTGATGTGTGTCTTTTCATCTTTATTTGAGTCTAGGACATTATAGTAAGGAATCTCAAATAAAACTCAAATGCATATTTTTGGCGTATCTTTTCAAAACCAAGCTTTTAGTGTTATTGCTTGACCAAATTAGTTAATTGATCGACCAAATCACCTTGATCAACCAACGAACATTAATTGAACAAATCAGCCCATTTTAGGAAGTTGAGAAATATCCTTTTGATCGACCAATAAAGTTAATTGATCGACCAAATTGCCTTTTGATCGACCAATTTAATTTCCTATTCGGGCAAAACTTTTAGTATAAATAGAAGTCATACGCAACCTATCTTTTCATAACTATCAAATAGAAATACCATTCAAAAATAGAGTTTCTCGTGCTTATTCTAAAGGCTTTCGTGCCCTGTTCTCCACATTCTTCAAAAGCACGATGTCTCGAACCTTTGCAAAAAATCGATTTGATCTTTTATTGAGAATCCATAGAAGTTATTCCTGTTATTCTACTTTGTTGTTTTGATTTACGGATCCCAAGTTTATCGGGAAGATCCGTGGTTGTTGTTTTTTCTTCTCTTAAGGATAAAAAGGGAAGTGGTTGTAAGAGGTTATGCCACCCTCGTTGAAGTGGTACGTCTAGTGGATTGACTAGCTTGGACTAGTCCGAAAAATCCTAAGTAGGGAGGCTTAGGTAGTGGTTTTCACCTGGATTGGGTTTCTACTATAAATTAGCTATACTCTGTGCATGAATCTCTGGTGTATTCTGTGTATATTCTATTCATTATTGTAAAATGATGATCCATTTGCAAATTGAACAAACATTTGTGTCCAAAAGTTCAAATCAAAAGTAAAATTAACTTCTTTAATGTTCAATTAAGCTTAAATAGAAACTTGGTTGCACTTGGACATCATTAGGACCTTGCATTAGTGGTTTTAGTTTTAGGTCCTTTGTTTGCATACATTTATTCACATTAAAAACTTTCAGGGACCATTTTGAAAGCCACAGGGGCCTCTTTGTGACACCTAAGGATGGCAGGCACTGCAGAACTTCTTAGCCACTTATGGGCCTCACTGTAAACTTTCTACCCCTTCGCCCATAAGGGCTTTTGTGCAAAAACACCAAATGACCTGTTGCCGGAAGTCCACTATAGCCGCGAAGAACTTGCCCAATCTCGACCGTCCATTCCTTGATCCATGATTTGACAGCCATTCTCAAATTGAGGCTTCACGCTCTTTGGTGCGTGCGATCACCACCTTGCTCAGATCTCATCCAATGCCAACTTTTGATTTGGACCTCGCGCACGCTCTTCTTCTCATCCCTATCGGCCAAGCCTTAGGTCAGTGATTGCACCTCCATGGTGACCACAATCATTGTCTCGGCTACTTAAGGAGCTCCCTTGAGCTGTGCGCTCAGATCGACTCCCTCCACCCTGAGCAGATCCTTTCATCCACCCTCCAGTTCTCCTTTCTTCTTCTTCAGTTGCACCTGTGATAGGGGTGTGGCTCTCCCTTCTCAATTTTGTTGCCACAGCAACCCACTGTGGATACGGGGATCCCATTCCTCGCTGGAGTGATCATCTTCCTTCGTCGTTGCAGCATCCAGCTGCAGCCTAGGCATACCATTTCTCCTTTAGATAAGGATTTATCTGCTTTCTAGAGTAATTAGATTAGTAATTAGTGTAATTTAGATCAATAGGAGTAGATTAGAAATCAAATTTGATGATGGATTAGTGTAGTTTAGGAGTAGATCAGTGTAGATCCACTCTACCCTCTCTGATCATTTCAGATCAGAGAGGTGTTTTTCCACCGCTATTTTGACGCATATAGCTTTCTCTACACTTCACGATTCGCTTCTGATTTTTCGTCGCAATTTTATTCATAATCCACCCCTCCATCAAGGTCAAATTCAGATATGAAGCCTTGGCTTCTAGATCTGAATTTACGCCTAAAAACCCACTTGGGGGGTCTTCCACTCACTCCATAAGTTCACAAAGACCCCCCGATCTGATTTGATTGTCTCAAATTGCTCGATTATCTTTCAATTTGCTTTTAATACCTAATCTCATGATTTGGAGCTCATTTGGTTTTCATTGGATTCAATCAAGCTTTTTGAGGTTTTTAATTGCTTAATTAAGTGTCATGCAATGAATCCAAGGTTTTGGATTTGGTTTTTAATTTGTGGATGAGCATGCACTTAATTTAAGTGTTATTTTGGAGAGTTTGGTTGAGGATAATTAGTAATATTGATTTGAGGTTGAACAAGGATGCAACGGATCCTAAGATGATCACCAGATCACCTTGAACACCAATTAATGGTGTTCAAGATGATCAGGTGATCAGATCAATGAGAGATCCATATCAACAGCCCAAATCAAGGCAACATTATTTCTAACTCTAAATGATTTCTAGATTTTTGGTTGAGAGATGCCCATAGCTGAAAATTGAATCTCTGAGATCCAGATCTGATTTGATTCATATCAGAATTAAGTAGTTGTTCTATTGATGGATTTATGGATTTTTACTTTGGTGAAGAAATGGATTTCATGTGCCTCAGATCTGACCTTCTTAGGTCTGATCTGGGTTGGTTTTTAGAGATAACTACAGTAGCTATTGCTACTGAGATAGTAGCTGAAATTGTAAGACGTCTAAGCTACCATTCTTGCATCTGATTTCAATTGAGAACAGTAGCTGCAAATCAACTGCCAATCTGTTGCCAGCAGATCAAATTTCAGCAGCAATCAGTTGATGTTTTGATGCAGCTGCAGCCACTGTGGAGTTTGATTAGTTTGGGATTTTGGATGGGAATTGGAGGTTTTGAGAGGCTGACTTGTTTTATAGTGTTAGAACATATTGTAACAAGTATTCATGTACTGAATTTGGATCTTAATTTAACTTGAATTGCGTGTATCTTTTTTTAATTCCCTTGTTAGCTCTTTGATTTGTGCTTATCTGTCCAAACTGAAAATATTAATGAAATTAAGTGAAAATTAGGCTTAAATATCTCAAAACCTTTCATGTAGTGTGCTGAGTGTAATGAAGTGTTTAAATTGAACTTCCAGCCACTAGAATTGGTTTTAGGGCCTTAGGTTCTTTTTGAAAACACTCTTTGAAGGCCTTACTTATTGAACTTTGTAAATAAATAAAAATTATATAAAAATTCCAAAAAAATAAAATAAACCTGCCTTGGTTAAGATTAGGTATATTTTTAAGTGTGTGCCATGTTTTAGTAGAACATACCAGTCGATAGTTCAGTCTATCTTGAAACTTACTAAAAGACATCAACTTCAAAAACACCAAAAACATCTCCTCTTCTCTCATCTCATTCTTTCTCTCTCTTCCCTTATCTCTACTAAATACAAAATCCATAAAAAGCTCAAAACCCTAAAAACTCCTAAAGATACCATGTATACTATGTATATACTTGTATATAGTAATTAAACCTAAGCTATATGTAAATGTATAATATGTATAAAATATCTATAAATAACTTATATATGCATTCTATGTATTAAATTAAGCATTTAGAGTAATCTAATGTATATATAACTTTATTGTATTATGTTATATTAATTCATATAACTTAATTGTATAATAACTAAGTAATTATATAAACATATTTATATGTACATATTTGTACCCAATACTGTACATACGTATTTATATATGTATTATGAATAATATTATACCTGTAATGTAATTTAATTATATATATACAGTAAATAATTAGTAATTTAAGTTAATACTGAGATAATTTATATTGTGTACTTGTAGTATGTTATAATAAGTATTTTCAACTTATTTATATCATATTTATACTGTATTATAGTATCTATAGCTTATTTATATGTATAACTAACTAAAACATGTATTTAAATCTATATAAATTAAAATAAAGCTTGTCAAATATAATAAAAATATGTAATAAATAATTTATTATGTATATTAGGACTGTACTAAGTCAATTTGACAATTAATTAACTAATTTATATTGTAATTAGCAAAGTAAACTCTAATTTAACTTCTAAAAATTGTAGACTTTAGCTAATTTAATTATATAATAAACTAATTTATTTTTGTAAACTAACTACATAATTATGTATCCCTATGTAAGGGCTTTACAATCCCATAATTTATTTCAAATTAAAATAAGTTATGGTCCTCAAATCTAGGGCCAAAATCACCAAATCAAACACGTAGTTGCGCACGGCTGCAACACCAATTGGGCGCGAGGTAAAGTGCCACATCGTTAGCGTGAGAGCGCCCGCACTGTCTTATTTAGATTTTGTGAAATGGCCTTACCGATCATCAGGTTTCAGGGACCAATACAAACATTACTCTCCTCTCTCTCTCTCTCTCTCGAACATGATATGGCATACGATTATGGGTGCGGTGCACTGGGCCGGGGGCCGTGCACTGTGCATGGGCCTGTGTGGGCCTAATAATGAGCATTAAATCGGATCTAATACACCTAATAAAAACTAGGGTGACCCTAGTAGAGGTCTGGTCCCACCCAGAAATGGGTGCTATGTATCTCTCGAAAAGGCTACCCGCTAACTAAACCAATTTTTGGGTTAGAAACCAAACCGAGCCGGTCTGAACCGAATGAGAAGCGAAGAGAGGAGAAGAGCGAGGCTGAAATTAACTAACTGTTGAACCACCCCCCTCCTTGAGCCTTGTGTCTGCGACTATGTGTTGAGCTCCTCTATGCTTGTGTCTGTGTGTATGTGTTGTGTGTGTTGTGTGCGTAAGTGGTGTGTGTATATGTGTGTCTGTGAGTATGTATAGATATATAAGTGTATAGTATATAAAGTATAAGTATATAAATAATATAATGTAATAATGTTTACTGTAAATAATAGTGTAAATTAACGTATGTATAGGTAGTAAGCTTGTTTGAGCTCTTATATGTATATATATAACACTAGAGCTTTAGTGATAGACTCATCCGTCACTATAGGTAGCTATATATGATAGTAAAGATAAGTTTTTGGCTTATGTTATGTATATAATTTTACTAAGGTTTTAGCGACACTTATATATGTTACTGTAGATATTAGTATGTTATGAGTTAGTATATTTAATATAATTAACAATTTTTGTACCTGTACTTAGGTATTAATTATATTAGTTGTAAATAATTAATATAGAGTAGTTGTACATAGCTTTTAATGCTTGTGTGTGTACATTTGTTTCCAAGCATTGTAATTTATTTCTATTCATTCTTTTGTACATAATTAACCAAATTATTTTATTCATTAATTCAATCATTTATTCTTATAAATAAAATCAACATTTTTGGACTTACAGAGTGATATATATCAATAATTGCCTCTCAGTGAATGACCTATAAGAAAATAATAAAAATTAAGTGTATAAATAAAATTGACACGACATTGGTTTGTATTTGTTACATATACTACAATAATGACATTTTAAAATCCCTTTTTAGTGCAAACCAGTCATCACCCATCATATTTTGGGCACTGTTGGCAGGGAGGCAACTCTCTATACGCTAAAACCATTCTTTTGTTCTTTCACTTGTAAATATTTTTGGATTTATTTGTAAATAATTATTCTTTCATTCATATTCTTTGTTGTATATAGATTCTTTTATTCATTTTATTCTTTGATTCATTTTGTATATAATTGTCTTACTAATTATTTGTTGTTTTTGCAGCACTTGAGGAGTAGGAGTAATGATTTCCTCCAAGTAGACTTCTTCATGGCAGATTCACTGCACTTCAAACTCGACTTTCTAGAGGAGTTTTTCCACGGAGCTGCATTTCCTTGCTTTTATTAGATTAGTATAGCAATAGTTTAGACTTAGGTATATTCTTAGGACTTTTTGTTAGGCATAAGTTGTAAGAACCTGTTTTCACACACACTATTGTAATAACTTGGACTCTCTTTGGACTCTCTCTATATCTCTCTACTCATCTCTCATCGACGCGATTTTTTCGTATCACGGTTTTCCGTATCGATTTCTTTTTTTTTGTTTGTTGCATTCAAAAATCCAAAAAAATTATAAAATCCAAAATACAAAAAATATATATCATCCCTTATCTAGCAGCATGCCTACTTAGGATTGCATTCTTCCTGCTAGATTTTATTACAAGTCAAATTGCATCAACTGTAGAATTGCTGGAGCTAGGTTCGCATTTTCTATCCTTCCTTAGCTCCTACCATCTCTGCATTTGACTTAAAATTAACAAGACCATCTTTTGTGTGAAAAGAACTAAAAAGTGAGATGAGTTGCATAGAAAACATCTTCTAACTACTTGAATCAAATTCAAAAGGAGACACTAAAACCTCTTTGAAACCCTGACTGAGTTTTCATCAAAATTTTTTTGATTGGTATTGTGTACACACTACATGATCACATTAAGTCACAAATACACGGGTTTCTATCTTATCTCCTTAAGCAACCACAGGGTCTGGATTTGCATGCTAGTCATATCCAGATTCCCGGTGGACAATAGAGGTCTGCACTTCTCTAGGTTATCTTTAGGACGGGTACAATTGTTTTGAAATATTTGTTTACATACTATTATTTTTGCATAGTAGACCCTAGGAAAAATTCGGATTTATCTCACTTGCTTGCTTGATTGGTCTTTTGATTATCGAGATTGATTGGGATTTCTGATTTTATTTTGATTGAGAGATTGATCCTTTCCTTTGAGTTGTGGCTGCTTTAAATAATCGTTTTTCAAGAACTGACTCAATGGAAGGTAGGAGATCCCAAAACCCTGAGTTAGTTCTTCCCTTGGGTACTGATGCCCAAGCTTTCACTTCTATGCCTTCCACATCCAATTCTATATCTCCTAGGCCTTAAACTCCCATTCACCATTCCATCCATCCAGAGGATGATCATGATTCTGCACTATTCGAGGATTTTGAAGAACTTCCTCCACATTTCTCTACACACCATCCTTCACCACCACCACCAAACCATAGGTTTCAACCTCGTCAAGAATCGACCGTAGATCTGATGTGGAAGATGATCAACGGTTCAAAAGAGCCGTGTTCTTCGTCAGTGAATAGTGTTGAGGAATCTTGCTACAAGTGTGTTGGTGAATTTGCAATGAAGCCCTTAAGTGCGAAACAATATGAAGATTGCTTAGAGATCCATACGTGCTTAAGAATCATAACCGGTAAGTCCCTGGCAGCTTGCAAAGAGGCCCCTATGACTTTTAAACTTAATGAAATATTTAATATGGAGAACCTAAGTGTAACGTAGTGATGTCAAGGCCTTAATAAGGTCCAAATGCAATGTAATTTTTATGGCATGTTAATTGAACATTTTAGAAGTTAATCCTACAATTGATTTATACTTTCAAGCTCAAATTGTGTTCAATTGGCATTCAAAACATCCAAGTGTGTCTTAGGTATAGAATATCTTAAATTTGACCTAATTATGCATTTTTGGCACAAATTGAGTGTTTTAGGTCTTTTTCCATAAATCCCACACTTAACCAATTTCTTGTGTTAATAGATAGTGTTTTAATCTCATTTCTAGTCTAACTTGGACATTTTAGCAATGGTGAGCTACACCTCATCAATGCTAAGGTTAGCTCTACTAGAAATTTTTCTAGCAAGCCGCAAATGATGATTTTTGACTCCCAACCGTTCAATTAAATCTCCCACTTGATCATAATCCTTTTCTAGGGGTTCTTTACTATATAAAGAATGCATAATGACCAAGTAAACCCCCCAGAAACATGATTTGGAAATCATGATGTTAAGGCCATTAAAATCCCCCAATACATGCCCATATCCCTTACATGCAAAAGCCAAATCAACATGCAACAACCAAAATAACTTATTTACCCAAGCAATTGCATTCCTAAACCCTAGGAATCAAAGGAAAACCTTTATCAAGAGAAGGGAAGATCCCTACCTGAGTTTTTGGGCTTGTTCCTTATTCTTTTGGTTTTTACTACAACAACTAACAATCTTCCTCTTCCCTCCTTCCTCCTCCTATCTTTGACTTGAATCTCCTCCTTTGGTCAAGCCACCATCTATCACTCCCTCTTAGTAGCAACAACTCCACTTGTTTGCCTCCTTCTCTCCTTTAATCCTCTTTAAAACCAATGAAGAAATGGTTTAGAGCAAAGAAAAGGAATTTAAGGATCAAGATGAGGCTCTTACCTTTAGATGGATCTACCTTGCTAGTTGTACTTGAAGGAGGAGAATGGAGAAGGAAAGTTGGTGGAGATGGAAGGAAGGGAAGACGATGGTATTTCACGTATGAGCAAGAATGGGTTTCATGCCCAGCTCAAGGCCTTCTGTATGGGATGAGATAATTGCATCCCAACCCACTCACCTAATAATTTAGGTTGGAGTTGAGTCCTTTAATATGTTTTTAACTCAAATGGCCCCTTATAACCCACTTAATACTTCAAAATCCCATTATGTTATTTTTCCCCGTTAGCCTAATTTATCCTTAATCTAAATAAGTACACACCCATAGTTAAAGATTAATGAATTTTCCCCCCATGTTAGTTTATTACGGAGATTAGGCTTGACTTTAATCAACCCTTCTAATTAATATTAAGCCTTGATTAAAGCTTCTTAATTATCAGGGTCTTACAGTACTATAGTAAAAACCATGATTTCTTTAAGGAATGCCTTTTCATGACTCATGATTTAATAGGTAAAGATGATGTGATGTCGATAACGGAGTAGAGTCCCTAGTTGCTAAGCTAAGCCACAAGCAAAACCTCGCACTGAATCTAATGAGACCATTTGGTGCGCTGATGCTTGGAACCATTACCAACTAGATCTATTGGGAGGTGATCACTTCTTGCAGAGGTACTAGAGTTTGGATTTGTCATGCTTAGAGTCTTCCAAGGAAGTGGCTAGATCCACTGGCCCTAGTGGGCCTTCTTCTTGGAAGATGCTTTAGGATGGAGAATGTTCATCAAGGGATGGTGAATTTATAAGATTGGCCAAGAGGCCATGACCTATGTATGACTAATTGTCTCCTGGATTGTAGGGGTTGTAATTTTGGTAGGCCTAGGTTTAGTTGGTGGATTGAGGTATCTAGATTAAAGGTAGTGCATAGAGAGATGCATTTGTGGGACCTAGGATAACTATCACTCTAATGACCTCTTTGGTGACACTCGTCAATAGCGGTATACGAGGTGGTTTTGGAAACTCAGTGGTTGAATAACAAGTGAAACACAGGTCGGCATAAGTATGACTTTGAGATGATTTACCAAGATTGGTTAGGATAATTCTTGAAATACCAAATCTAATGAGAGGCATAGGATGACTTGGGTTTAGTGAGATGATCAGGAGGCCTTGTTAGAAATACCAGTGGGATACGGTGGTGTTGCATGGATAGAAGAGAATCCAGGAGAGACTAGTCAATGGATTGGTAGGTGAAACACATCTAATATGGAGTAAGTTCTTAAAGGGGAACGTAGAGATTCTAATAAATCAAGATATAAAGGCCTTAGTAGAGATCAAGAGAGGCCCAAGATTTCCTATTGAAAATGCTATTGTAATATAGAAAGTGGGGAAGTAAAAGATAGAGAATTAACTTAGACAAAATCAGAGGAAGTTAATTAAATATTACATTAAGAAAAATAATAGTTAAATTAGTTTATATTTTCCTTTATTTGTTTTTTATTGTGCAATTGCTCATGCATTTTTTCTCATGTTTTACTTAGGTTGAATGAGAACTAATAGAAGTGATCTTGTGGTTTTCGGTGTACGTTATACCTCATATTAAATGGTAAGATTTTAGTTTCATCTTGATATTTATACATTTATACTATTATTAGTTGATAATATAACCTAGATTATTAGAAAGGACTATGGATTATGATTAGAATAATTTTGTGGTCCTAGCAAAGGGTCATGACATTGAATCTAGCTTTTTGAATTCAAAATAATTCAAACTTGAAATTCGCTTATTGAATTGAATTTGAATGTAGGCAAAATCGATGAACATCAACAAACATCATTAGCAAATATTTCCATATCTCAGCTAAACACAACTAGAACTTATCTTTTCTTTCCATTTTGTTAACCTCTAGTAAACCCATCACATAATCTTGCTCGTCGTGTTTTTCGCGAGGGAGGGAGAGAGCAAAATAAGCATCAAAGCTCTGTCTTATTTGACTGCACATCTGTCGACGTGCAGGCAAAGAAAATAAGCTCCGTTCAAAACAGCAAAATATAGGCTTTCCGGGAAGATATCGTAATTGTCTCCAAACCATTTATTTAAACAATAATCTCACATTTAAAGTACGTAGATTAGAAAAATATAGTTTGTGATGACTTCAAGACGTATATCATTACGTTAATGTCTGTACATAGTAAGTACATGAAAATTTACAACGTTTTTCAAGAAATTTGACTTTCCTTAACATCTTGCAAGGGCAAGTTCCCAAAATATATTTCTCCAAAAATATCTTACATCAATATCGTTAAGTCAGTACCATAACCAAGTAATAAAGGAAGATACCTACTTTGTGATCATCTGTATTTCTCAAGAAAAGTAATCAAGGACAAGTATTCTACGAAAACTTTTATCACAATTAACTGACGTTAGTGAATTGAGAAATGTTTGAAAAACTCCCTGATTTATCATTCAACATCAATAAGTTACTCCTTCCATAAATTACATTGTTGTTTCGACAATATATTCACTCCATCCAAAGGTGAAATTATAATTTTCCCTACAGGCACGCACATTTAGTAGCCCCTACATCTGATTGGTTACTTGCACGTTAGACAGGTCACAGGAGTCTACGATCCTTGGAAAAGGTTCTTTCTTTATATGGAAGATATGTACGAGCGGACTTTTATATGAACGCATCCAAATCAATATACATGACAAATGTTTGCATAGAATGACATCTAGGCATAAATAATCAAATGGTGGAGACTTTTAATTTTGAAATAGGTGACCCATATTTAAATTCTAATCAAGTGGATATCATCAATAGCGGATTGCCTTCTTCCCGGGTTAGGTGCGTGTGTTGGGGGGGGGGGGGGGGGGGGGGGGTGGTGCGTGCTATTAACTCACTCCTACCTGATCCAAGTGCAATTCCCTGGTATTTATTCTGCAGGCCTCTCGTGTGTTGTTGGTGTAATTGAGGTGGCGTCGAGAGAAGTGCCCTTTCCTCACATGGGAGATGTCTATGATTAACCGAGATGAGAAAGCTTCTTCCTCAAAGCGGGTGAGTGAGGCCACGCTCTCTTTATTGTTTTCAGTCCTCTCTTGGGTGGGAGGAAGAAATAAGGCAACTCCTTGAGCGGCATAATTTGGGCAAAGTTGGGTATTCCATGGCAGGCAAATGGGCAAGGTTGAGTTCACCTAGGTTGGGGGATAATTTCCTTGGTTGGTATGCCATTGAGAATTGCCTCTGCCTCCCTTTGAATCCTTTTTTGGTTTCTTACCTTTCTCACTACAATCTCGCCCCTTCTCAGTTAGGCCTAAGCTATTGGCCTATGCTAAATGTCCTTATGGTTGTTTCTCTCAACCTTGGAGTGAAGCCTTCCCTAGACCTTTTTTGTAAGCTCTATAGGCTTTTCTCCCAAAAGTTGAAAAGGGGTAATCCTCCAACCAAAACATACATTGAAAGTGGGGCTTTCACCCTGTGGAACTACTGGATAGCTTGAAGGCCCAGGACCGATACTTTTTCTTTATGAACAACGGGGTGCCCCTCTGGGTACCAAACTATTAGCAAGGCTCGCCCGAGAATGATGTATTCCCAATTTTGCCTTCTTACCTAACAAACAACCTGGCAGTTGTGGAGGGTTTTGGTGTTGTGGATCTCCAAGAGCTTATGCGAGCGAATATCTAGAAAGTGCTTGATGAGGTATGGCTCATCATACCTAAAATGTCCAAGTTAAGCTAGAAACTAGGTTAAATACCTTCAAATAAACACAAGAAATGGGTTAAATATAGGAATTATGGAAAATGACTTAAAACATCAAAAATGTGTTGAAAAGGAATAATTAGGACACATTTAAGAGATTATGTACTTAACTATGTATATGGATGATTTAAATTCCAATTGAACACAATTTGAGCATAAATTCACAAATCAGTGGTTGAAATATTTTCTAATATGTTCGAATATTATGCCATAAAAACTTCATAGCATTTTGACATCATTAGGAACTTGGAACTAAGGATTTACATTTAGGTCCTTCATGCATATCAAGCCTTTCACATTTTATATAGCATAAGAATAACCAGGGACTTCTTTGTAAGTCGCCAGGGACTTGCTAGTCATGATTTTCTACCACTTATGGGCTTATGTGCAATCTTCATATTAGTTCACATTTAGGCCTTTAGTGTAAATTCTTCAAAACAGCTGATACTGTTCATCCTCTTCTTCAGCTCATTCATGATGAACATAGCTCCTCTTCGCCGTCCGTTCCTGGATCCATCAGATCAACGGTGGATCTAGCTCGCACCTGCTAGCGTCGGTTTCATTAGCATCGCACAATTTCAAAGATCACATCCTATGGCTAGTTTTTGACCTAATCCATTGAACACCCTCTAGAACCTATCTCAATCATTGAGATCCAATGGCCTCCACCTCTGATTGCAGGTCACCTAAACCTCCACCTATTTAAGGATACCCATAGGTGCCTTGTGCAACTATGAACTCCCCCTACACCTCTCGAGTTGGTTAGCCTTGTCCTCTTCTAGTTTTCCTTCTCCTTCATTTGCAGTTGGTGATAGGAGTTGCTACTTCCACACTTTCTTTAATGCTTGCCGCTAAGGATCATACAATGCCTAAGGGCAATCTAGAGCTCCTCTAGTCGAGCTCTTCATCGCTAGAAGCTTCTCATCTCCCTTCGTCACCACTGATCGCCAGTCATGATTTCCCTGAGATCCCATTCGTTTAATTAGATTAGGATTTAATACTTTCTAGATTAGTTTTATCGCTTTCCTAGTGTAATTTAAATGTTTAGATTGCATAGCTTAGCAGTAGAGTAGCAAAATTATAGTTGATTTTATATCCTCCCTCTCTGATCAATTCATCACACCTCACGATGTTACGAACGCGCAGCTTCAGACATCTTTTAAGACATTTGGGAGGTGGCCCAGACGTCTAATAAGACGTCTAGAACCCCTTCCAGACATCTGGGATTCGGTTTCGGCAGCACGTGCAGTTTTGTCTACGCGCCTGTGCACGCAGACCTGCAGATGCTCTTTTCCCCTCTCTCCTCCGCAGGCTGCGCCCTCTGTCCCGCTTTCTCTCTCCTCCCCGTGCGGCTTTAAAACGCCACGCCCTCTCCCTCACTCTCATCACCTCCGCCCCCTTCCTCTCCTCCTTCCAGCCGGTGCGCGAGTGCGAGCGCGAGTGAGTGGAGGCAGCGACAGCCGCGGTGAGCGTGGGAGGAGGTGCTGCGCGAGGGAGGAGGCTCTCGGCCGGGAGGGCGAGCTTGCCGGGGCTGCTAGGGCCGACCGGCGGGAGGAGCAGCAGACGCGGGGGGCGCGGGAGGCCTACTGTAGCTAGAGCAGCAGGTGGATGAGACGCGGCGCGGCCGTGTGTCGTGAGCGGAGGGCGAGTCACGCCCTGATTCTAGAAATTTTTCCAGAATCTGACGTCTGGACTTCCAACCAGACCACGGGGAGGACGTCTGGAGGACTGTCCAGACGTCTGAAAGGTGAGTTATTTTCGTCCTTCTTCCTTTTCTTCGGTCGTCCGTACTGAGAGAGAGAAATGGGTACGCGCAGGTTCTGGATTCGCATCCAACGCGAATCAGACGTCTGGTTGCAATGCCAGACGACGGGAACGACTTCCAGACGTCCGGGGTGACCATCGGACGTCTGGGAACTAGGCCAGATGCCCCTGCAGGCTTCTAGACGTCTGAGAGACCACGCAGGACAAGGTACCATCTGATCCCCATTTTTAAGACGTCTGGAAGAAGTTCCAGACGTCTGATTTTGCACTGTTTCGTCGTTTTCGACCCGTTTAGGGCCCGTTCGGAGTTCGTTTTCCGCGTTTCGAGTTGCGTGCTTTTCGAATTAAATCCTCTACCTGTCTATACTAGTTGTATACTATTTTGAGAAACTCCTTGTGTTTGATCCTTGTGATAGGACCCCGTTCCGTTGCAGTCTCGGGGGTTGCGGAAGTACGCGGGATTCCCGACCACACCCCCAGTACGCCTGTTGTAACCGGTAGAGTGGCTTTTAAGTTTATTAGTATAATCTGTTAAATTATGGAACCATAAATAGAACCTAGGACATTGCATGAATCCTAGGAATGAGAAATAAATTGAATGATAGATCCTAGGTGTTGCATGAATCCTAGGGCTAGAAAACTAGATTGTATGATAGATCCTAGGATATGGCATGAATCCTAGGACAGGGAAAACTAGTGGAATATATGAATACTGCAGTCTTAGAAAAAAAAAAAGGAAACGAACAAATAACTGCCTATAAATTGAATTAACAACTGCCTTTTATGAATAAATAAACGTGACTGAGAACATGGATTATAAGAACGTGAAATTGGAAAGTGAAACCTAGATGTTCTGAGTTAAAAGAGTTGGAACCCTACGGGGAATTAGGAGTGGAACTCCTGGAAAGAGAAAGGAATGGAACTGAGAAAGAAAGACGTGGTAGTGTGCTGTCTCTTGGGTGCGTAGTACCAAGGGAAGTACCTGTACCTGCTTAGTGCAGAGCAGAGCCAGCCGCCCCAGGGACCCGGGGTTAGGACTGACCACTTTGTACCGACTTGCTGGCCCTCGTGTACGTAGTACCGAGGAGAGCTACTAGTGTAGGGAGGTACTAGCTACCCCACAGGCCCCGGGGTTCTGCTAGCCTCCTACACCGACTTGTTAGGCCCACTGGGGTAAACCAGGGTAGTCAGGCGAGGGTGCGCGGACTGTGGAGGGGTTGGACCCCCTGTTACTGGGAGGGCTCTGCCCTGTACTGGTTCCGTGCTGTGCTTTGGGTGCACCCGTTAACGGAAACGACTGACCGCGTGCCAGTGCGGGTTAGCTACCTGTGCATTTATCGCGTGTGCCATAGTCATCGTTACGCCTGTCCGTGACCTTGGGGTGGTTGACTAAGAGTAGGATCACCACGGGGGACTCTCCCGGCCAGGAAAGCACTATGTGCTACTTCTACTTTTTGGAAAAGACTGCAATCAAGATCGTTCCCACGAGGAACATTCGAGATCAAGTAAAGGATCTGAGAAATAAATGAAATCGTGAGACATTTGAAAGACGTAAATAAAGAAAGTAACAGAACATAACAGCTATTGTACACTCTACTGTTTCTTTAGTTTTAGTTGCCACTCTACTCAGCGTTTTGCTGATGTGTTACACTCGTTACCTTTCATGACCAGGTGTTGAGCAGCCAGGGTCAGCGACTGCAGAGGACGCTGGGCCGAGTAGGGTCCAGTAGAGTTACCACTGTTCTCTTGTACATCTTTTTGTTCCACTGTAGTGAGTAGTTCTTGTTACCGCTGTACTTTTCTTTACCTGCAGTTCATATTATGTTATGAATGTTGTTCTACTGTTGTGGTAGTATATACTGTAGTGGTTTCTTTCCTTATTGCTGTATTTTCTTACTGTTAGTTATATTCATGCTGAATGTGGTTTATTTTACTGCTCTTTTGGTTACTTCCTCGTTGGACGACTAGGTCCTGGGATTAGTCGAGTCGGTCCGGTTCTCGTGTCTCGTAGGGACTCGAGAATCGGGTCGTTACACACGATCACTTCTTATTCACTCCCTCGCTATGTTATTCATAATTCATCTCCTCCATCAAAGTTGATTTGGATTTGAAGCTCTCTAGTTTCCAGATCTAAATCACGCTCATTGCCACTTGAGGGCTCTCTCACTCACTCCATCAGATCACAAGAGCCCTTCCCATCATTTGAATTGATTGCAAATCACTTGATTGACTCAGATTTAATTTTAGCACTTGATCGAAGAATTTGAGAAGTAATTTGATTTTGATTTGATCTAATTGTGTGATTGAAGAAGTTCAATTGAGATTAATGCAACGAATTAGAACTAATGTGATTAGATTTTTATCAAGTGATGGTTTCCCTCCTAATTTTGATCTTAATTACTGTGTTCTTCGCTAAGGTAGCAGTAGCCAAGGAAAATCCGAAGCACGGATTTGAGGCTCCTGCAATGACCTAACCTATCCTAGAGCTTCGCCTAGGGTTACTGCACACTAATCAATGGTGTGCAGGTGTTCTAGATGACAAGTTATCTTGGCAAGCTCAGATCAAATGTCTACCTGGGAGACATTGTGTCCTTAGATCAAAATGTTTTAATATGCTACTAAGGGTTTGAACTAGGTTTGAATGATCCGAATAAAGGTCTGGGATCAGGTGTTGATTGATTTTGAGGCCTATTTTGATCTCTTCTCTTCACGCTATCTATAGCGCAAAAGAGAGATCAATTAGGGTTTCTCGAGCCTTAATAACTTTGATTCTAGTTTTGTTGAGTTTTAAACCATTTAGAAAGTATTTGCAATAGTTGAGATCGATCTTTAGCGGAGTTAATTGAAATCTAGAATTCTGAGTTCCATTATTCAGATTCTAGGTTGATTCTGATATCTGGAGCAACAATATGAGTTTTAATGATTGACCAAGGTTTGAAGATGATTTAAAAGGATTTTAGAGTTTGAAGAAGTGCTATGAATGCATTTTTGAGTTTTAAATCAGATTTAGGAATGGCTTTTGAATAACAGTTGCAGCTGCTCTATTTCAAATGAGTTCTAATTGTGTTTTGAAATGAGTTTTGGATGTTTTATGTTTGAATCAACATCCTGGAATAGAATGAGTCTAGATCTAATTTCCTGATCACCTGAGTGAAAGATGAAGCACAAGCTGGATTGAAACTGGCAAACTCTTTAGTATGACAGGAGTAACTGTTAATTGGATAGAATGAGTCTAAAACTTTAAGGCCTTGTATTAATTTCTAATCATTTTATGACCTTTTTCCAACCCTTTATTGTACATAATGTGAAAATACAAAAATAATGTAAATAAATAAAATAAATGTGTCTTGAGTATGATTAGGATATGTTTTAGGTGTGTGTGTCCTTAGGTTTAAGTTTCGAGTCCCTTAGTTAAGAGAACGTACCTGGAAAAGTTCTAGACTTCTGCAGGTTTAGAAATAAGAAACAAAAACAAAAGAAATTATTTCTCCTCTTTCCTTTCTTTCTCTCCTTTTCTATTCTTATAAAACTCAAAAACATAAAATCTAGAAAAATTCAAAAACCATAAAAATTACCTATGCATATAGTGGAGATACTTGTATATATTCATAAGTTAACAGTATATAGTAAATTAAATGTAAATACTATATATATATGTATATATAATGTATATATATTAATTATGTGTAGTTAAGTTTTAATAAGTATTTATGTTAAGTTATAGGATATAATATTATACATATGTATATAGTGTATAATTAATTATAATATATGTACACTAGTATATATTTATGTGTGTAACTTATTACACTGATTATAGTATGTATTACATAAAATAGTTTTTTTTTTTATATATATTTAGTTATGTATTGTATGTATATTTATATAAGTTAATTAAGTATATTATTAAGTTAAATTAATGTATATTAGTAAATTAATTAAATAAGGAAGTAATTTATATTATATTCTTATATGTTATAATTTAAATTATTTAAATTATATTTATGACCTTATTTATAATGTAAATTACTATGTACATTATATAATTTGTATGTAATATATATGTATCGTGTATATTAAATGTGTAAATATATAAATAAATAAAATTAAATTATTAAAAAATCATAATTAATCATGTAAATATGTAAATTAACTAAATAAGACTTTAATTAGGTAATTAGAACTTTAATTTATAGTGTAATTAATTAATTAAAGCTAATTATAACATGTGAATATCTCTGACTTTAACTAATTTAAAATATAATTATATATTTATTTAACTTAAAGTAATTATACCAATAAGTAGCCCTGTATATTGGTTGCACAACCATGTAATTTATTTATAGATTAGAACCCTAATTCATATCTCAATTAAGGCCTAAACTTCTTAATAAAACACTGCACAATAGCGTTGAGTGTAGCTTATAAGCGCACTCCTTAAGCAATGCATTGTGTGCTGAGGAGCTCTTTGCACAGTACTTAATGAATTTCATCGGTAGCTCTCGGCCAGTATAGGGGTCATCTCCCCATACCCATTATACCCGAGCATCTGTAAGAGAGAGAGAGAGAGGTGGGCCTATGCTGGACCTGATTTGGGCTTGAAATAAATGTGCCTTTACCCCCTCATAAACTACCCTAGTAGTGGTACTGATCCGACCCTATTGGGGATATTGTTCCTACAAAAAGGCAGCCCAAAAATCCAATCTTTTTAGCCAACTTAAAAAATAAAACTAAGTGTTCATACTGTGTTAAGTGTTGTGTGTGTATAGTGTGTGCGTGCTAAGTGTTAATATATGTATATGCGTGTGTCTGTTAGGTTATATATATGTATAGTTGTTCATCGCATTTCGCATAAAAAGATTTTTTTATATCATTGTAGTTACGAATTACGCCGAAATAAATAACATTTATCAATTTTTCACTAAGTATCGAGTCATTCGCAGAGAGGTAAGACATGATTTTTGTGTGAAAGCTTTTTGGAAAGATGTTCTAAGCAAATATTTGCATATGTATATATAGACAAGCATCCATGATATCAAATAAACATTTTATTGATGAAGAGATTGTCTCATAAATGTAATTGAATGCTTGAAAATAACATGAAATAGAAGAATAAACTATGGAGGAGAAAATAGAAGAGGAGAAAACAGAAGAATAAACTATGGTTGAGACGACGAAGCCGCTTGAGGGATACTTGTATGAAGCTCCGGCAGAGCTTCAGATCCAAGGTGCAGGGAAGAAGACCAGAGAGAGAGAGCAGATAGAGAGAGAGAGCATGGACTATGGTAGACTAAATTAAACTAATACTAATTAATTCTCTAAGTGGTAGAGGCTTGGTCTTTTTATAAGCATTTAGGTGGCTTCCTATTGGTCAATCTAAGGTGCTTAGGATCACTAAGTTGGATGACTTAGATATAATCAAGAGTGATGCCTAGGATTGGTTAAATAAGAACCTTAGGATCTAGGTTGTAAGGCTAGGATAGGTTGGTGGTTTTCTAAAAATAGGCAACCCTAATTAGGTGAAAGGATAGGATAGGAATTAGGGCTTAAGAAAGATGTTCAGGTGATTTTTGGATTGTTACAAGGGAATAAGGCCATGTTCGGAGGTTTTTGCACTCAGAAGACAAGTTCTTGATGTCCAAACACCTTCTTAGACATCTTAAACTGTAGAACCAGAAGTCCAGAGATGTCTTGGACCTCCAAGCAAAGATATGGGTTGCAGGTGCATCTGGGGAGGATTCCAAAATTGATTCTATCAAATTGAACATCCAGAGAAGTGTCTGGACATCCAGACTGGGTGTTGGTCCAAGTCTGAAGGTGTTTGCATGTGTAATTGGGTGGGGGAAGCTTCTAAATGGGTTAGGGTGATCCTAATTAGGCTCCTAGGCTAAGGATAGGGTATAGGATAGGTGGACTGGGGTATGGATAAGGGTATCCTAAGATTCTAAGGGTAGGGCAAGGTTATCCTAGTCCCCCTCTCTCTTCTTCTTTACTTGGATCTTTATTTCTTCCTTAATCAAATCTTGATCTTCAACTAGCTCCTATCGAGCTTCTATTTCTCAACGCTCTAAATTATTCTAAGATGACCTCCATTATTCACAAAAGACTAGAATTAGATGATTAGGTCTAAAATAAACATAATGCATAGAATGTGCACACATGCTCTAAATACAACATATATATTTTAAATGTATTATTTTATTAAGGAGTTAACCCTAGATTAAGCCAATTAGGGTAATAAATTAGGCTCTTATCGATAGTCAATATTAAGTTATAACTATAAGAGTGTTACATATATGTTATGTATTATATACGTGCATTGTAAATAAAAATATATATATAGTATTTTTTCCATATTTTTGTGTAAATATTTTTAGGGCTTTATATATATATATAATGATGTATAAATTAGTATATTATATATGTATTAATAAGTTAATTATTTAAGTTAGATCTATGTAAGTGTTATATATATATATATACTTATGTTTATATTAATATTAATTTTGAAGTGTGTATATTATTGTTAATTTTTTTATTAATGACTTTTGCCTTGTCTTTGTTTATAAGTTTAAAGATAAGATTGTATTCATTTGTATATATTATTAGCTTGTGACATAGTTTAAGTTTGGAATAGTTTTTGATGCTTTTAGTTTGTAAATATTCTTAAGTCATTATTTACTAACATCCATTTTTTTGGTAAATAATTAATTTAGATTAGTTCATTCTTTCATTATATTGATTCTAACTCATTCTTTTGTAAATAAGTTTAACATTTTTGGAATAAAAGAGAATTTTGGATAATAAAGAATGATGTATATCAATAATTACTTCGTAATGAATGATCTGAAATAAAATCAGATGTCAATATATATATATATATATATATATATATATATATATATATATATATATATATGACATCCGTTACACTATACTATTACAATGTTAATAACCGTATGCATTAGCGGTTTCGTGGGTTGGGGACAACTACCCAAATGGTAGTAAGTTGATGTGCATCTTTTGTTTTGCCTTGGTTACTGACCAGGAAAGTAAATAAAGAGGATGAGTAGGTTGTTGTTTGACACCTACACGGTGGAAAATACCCGATCAAAAGAGTCAAATAGATAAATCTAATGTGCAAATCAAAATATGATTCAAGCCAAACCATGCATCATAACACATCGAACCACATGGAAAGAGTTATTACCTCCACAGGGAGGTAGATACAAACACCCATGAGTTTATTTGAATCTCTATTTCAAAATCTGAAATACCAATCTAAGAAAATGAGCATAAAATGTGCAAAACCTTCTAAACAACCACCGGGAAGGCGTCGAGGACGGTCGAATCCGCTGCGAGTAGGAGACGGGCAAGGGTGGTGACTGCAAGCGAGCAGGGGGAAGGCAGCCAGCGGTTGAGCGATGGACCGGTGAACGGGGTCGGTGAGGGTGCAGGTGGTACGATTGTCGAGGAAGCGGGCAGCGACGGAGTAAGGAAGAAGGTGCAAAGAGAAGGTCGTGGTCGGTAGCGGTCGCGAAGAGAGTAAGCGACACAATGCGTCGGTGAGCGATTGTCACCACGCTCGTTGATGGAAGGAGGTGGATGTGTGTGGAGGTCGCGGTGGGGGCGATGGAGCCGCGGTCGAGCGGGAGCGGTGAAGGTTGAGGTGGGGTGCGGTTGAGAGAGATGTGAGGCGAGAGACCCCGGGCGTTCTCGTTTGCCTCTCCTTTAATTGTGCCCCCCACCACGGAGGGAGAAAGCGAGATCGGTGGCAGGGAGTCGGGCAAACTCTTTTTGCAATTTCGAAATGGCATTCTAAAATTATCCACCAAGAAATTGCCAGCTTGCATGTGTGAATCCGAGAGGCAGAGGGGAGCCTCTACACGGGTAAAGGAAGGTGAGATGAGGCTCGGGTTAATTGCGTGCAAGGACGGGATGGCCTTTGGATCTCTTTGAAGTAAGATTACCCAATTTGGCCTTCATATTATTCCTGCATCGCAAATAACAACAAACGACTATTTATAAAACCTTACGAAGATGCCTAATGCCACGAAATATGAACAAGCTCAAATTTTAGCATATGCAATTATTACCTAGCTTATTACCAAGATAAATGCAACCTAAAAACCATGAGTTAACAAAGGATTGTATGCAAATTACACTAATCGGCATACTCTTATTCTATACGATACTTTATCGCACGTGTTTTGCGAGTTACAAATCAGGGTTATAAGTAACACGTCGTTGTAGTTACAAAATATGTGGTCAAATGAAATTTATAACCGAAACTTGAAAAGTGAGTTCCGGATCAAACACTGGGAGTCGAACGTTTAGTTTTATGAAATTTGTGCTTTACTTTTATTTCTTTTTGATCATTTGTCTTTTCTAATTTTTTTTGTATTTTTAACAAGCAAGAGATTAGGTCGATGAAAACTTTATCTACTTTCAAAAATATAAGAGAGAGAGAAACAATCATTTATTTATCAAGAATTGTTTGTTACAACTATGAAAACGAAAAATCTACACTACAAAAGCGTAAAAAGATAGAAAGAGGTGAGAGAAATCCCCTCAACGGTTGCTCGGAGGACGACTCGCTCTGACGTCGCCTAGAGGAAGGTGGTAAGGAGTGGGACGAAGGAGAACGGAGCCAGAGGACGGAGGATGGGGCAGGACGACGTCGCGACGAAGATCTTCTTCCCGAAGGGCTATAAGAGGATGGCCATGGGATGCTCCATGCATGGGGATGAGGGGAGGGAAAACTATCTGATTTTCTGCTCTAGAGGAGCATCCCGGGCTTGGGACAAGCTCTCTCTAGAGCCTTAGAAGTGGTGAGAGGAAGAAAGGAAGAGATGATGAAAAATGGGAGGGGTAGGGGTCCTTTTATAGTGGAGGAAAGAATCAAATTCGTATATAAGACATTTAGTGACAATCATAAATGTCGCAGAAGATCCGCTGCAAACGTCGCTGAAGATAACCCACGCGTCCACCCGCTGTTGCATAGGCATGCGCTCTGCACGCCCGTGTCGCGTGCGCACACGCGCTGCGCTGCTGTGCGCATCGTTGCACTTGTGCGTGTGTGCCTCGACGCGTACGCGCACACCTGCACTGCTGTGCGCGTGTGGTGGAGCATGCATGCGCATGGCATCTTGGGTTGAGCCATGTGACGCAATCTGGGCCGTTCATCTTCTTTCCTTTGTAAGGGATGCTACAAAGGTCGGATTGAGTCGATTTTCACGCCGTTGGGCTGCGATCATTGACCCGAATCCATCAATGCGGTTGGACTTGTTGCTTAATGCTCCAAATTGCATCACCTAGTCCCTCAGCCGTTGATCTTCCTTGGATTGCATATGGTGCTACGGGACTTCGATCGAGGCAATTTCGGAGGCGTTGGACTCCGATCGTCGTCTTGATCAGATACGTATAGTCGGATCGTCAATCCGAGGCTCTGAAATAAATATCCTTCTCTCTTGACCACAAAAAGAATGCAATTAACTTAAATTATATACAACTACTCTAAATACAGAATGATGCATACTATGTGATAAACGCTAGTTTATCATCATTCTTATGCATTAAAGCAAACCTAGCTATAGGATTTTACTCCACAAATGGGTTTTTGGGCTGCATTTAGGCATTAATTAGGTTAGGCATGCATCGCAATTTTTGTTGTCTTTTTAATGTGTTTTTGTGAGTGTTAGGGATATACAGGTTGCTAGATCCTTAGAACCCTAGCACTCAGGAAGGCAACTGGTGAAGGAGAAGCTCTAACCAGCTGGAATTCTGCTTAATCCAACTCACCTGAACTAGAGTTAGCTCATCCTAGCTCCATTCAGCTCATCACAGTTGAATTGTATCAGTAGAGAGGTCATCTTAGCTCACCATAGCTTAGGTCAGCTCAGATCCAGCTCAACTTAGCTGAGTCTAGCTCATCTCAGCTCCCATTAGTCCACAAGGAGCCTTAGCTAGCTCAACTGAGTTAACTGGAGTTCACCCCAGCTCAGGTCTAGCTACATCCAACTCCACTCAACTCCAGCCAGCTGAAGATGACTTCATTTCAGCTCAGGAAGCTCAAGTCTAGCTTGAAAGTTTCCTACTCGGAGGGGGCGACGTAATAATTGCGGAAATAAAATAAACAATCTTCACAAAATAACAATCACACAAAGTACACAAAGTATTTTTAGGTGGAAACCCAAACCGGGTGAAAACCACCACCTAACCCTCTCGAGTCAGGATTTTCCGATCAACCAAGTTGATCAAAATCCACTAAACCGAATCACTTTAAACGAGGGTGATTCAACCTCAATACAACCACGCTACTTAGACGAGGGTAGCGTACCTCAACCCCTTCTCTCCACGAGAAGGATTTTGTCTCACGAAGGAGACGGGAATTCGCAAAGCGAATACCCAACCAAATAACAAAGATAAAATAAACAAGTCCTATAGAGCCAACAAAGTAATTATGAACCTAGCTTCTATAGGAATAAGGAAAATCCCCTTTGCAAGGAGTGTGTCGAGTTGATGACGCGATGCGTGAGCCACGCGACGGCGCAACTTCGCTCTCGTGAACTACGGCGGGAGAGTGGGTGCGCAACAGCTTGATGCTCTCAAGAGAATGGAGCTTGAGCTTGGAGAGCAAGAGATAGTTAGGACACAAGAGAGTGGAAAGTGTAATACAAATTGTTTCTTGTGTATCTTGGTGTCTCTAGGTGTTTCTTAGTGTATCTAGGTGTGTCTCTATGTTGCAAAGGTTCCCCTCTATTTATAGAGGCCTTAGGAAGGCTTTGGAAGGCTTAGGAAAGGTTCTATAGCCGTTGGGAACAAAGCCCAAGAGAATCAGCCCGAAATCAGGAACAATCATTGTTCTGACAGGCTTATTATACGTCTAATTCTATCATCAGACGTTTGGAAGTTCACTTTAAGACGTCTGATTTCAAGGTCAGATGTCTGATTTTAGGCGGGTCTCTTCCTGACTTGAATCAGATCTAAACAGGGTTCTAGCGCAAGTCCATCAGACGACATATAGGACGTCTAGAAACCTACTTTTACTGTGGGAATGGATTTTCCAAACGTTGCAACGGTTAGAAAATCTCTGAGAAGAGATTTTGGGTCAGTCGAGGCAAAACGGTCATTTATCAGACGTCTGGAAAGGCCTAAGGACGTCTGATAAGGCTCTAATGGTCATAATCTTGAGTGTTTGCTAAGCGAGCCAACGGTCCACTAATTGGACTTCTGGCAAATCCATCAGACGTCTCCTAAGACGTCTGGTCTAAGGTCTGGACGTCTGATTTCATCAGACAGAACTAGCTATGTCCAGCCTAACAGTTATCAGATGTTTGAAACAACAGTCAGACGTCTTAAAATACTTTATCAGACATCTGATTTGGGAATTAGACGTCTGGAAACTCTGTTTGAACCCTATATTGGTTTTCTAAGTATTCTACAGAAAACCTAAGTATCCTAGGGTTGTGCAGGTGTTCCTAGGACTACTGTTAGGGTACTTTGAGGCTCTTTAACATGAATTATCTAAGGAAATAAAGAGCAACAAAAGAAACGAAAAAATACAACAAGTACAAGAGAAGGAAATCTATCCTATTCTTCATTTCCTTTCATCTTTAATCTATCGCTCCTCGCGAATCTCTTCTGTTTTCCATCAAGCTCGTCCAATCCGTCCTGGATGCGAGCTCGAACTCCGTCTAATCACGTATCCATTTGCGATTGACCTGAAATCTAGGACTCAAAGCGCAAATATTAAATGACACGTGTTTTGTTATCATCAAATCAAATGATCGTGGTGCTCTAGCACCAACAATCTCCCCCTTTTTGATGATGACAAAATCATAAATAATAATGCAGAAAATCCTCCCCCTTTTTGACATTATAAAAAAGGTTTAATTGATTTTACATTTCCTATAACTCCCCCTTAAAACATGCTTTTCTATAAATTTCTTTTGACAAAGGTAATGCCTCCCTCCTTTTTTATAACAACAAGATAGCTATTATTTTTCTCACCCTTTCTAAAGGAAATTTAGCTACCTTATATCTCCCCCTTAAAAATTGACAATTAGCTTATAATTTTTTAACTCCCCCTATCTAAATGCTTATGATAAAAAGATAGGGTAAAGGGTTTTACCTCACCTACCATGGCCAATAAAATGGACCAAATGGTGGTGGTGGATGCCACATCGGATGGGGCTCCCATCCGTAGCTTGGAGGCCCGGGCATTGGCGTCGGTCTCCAATCTGGTGGTCGACGTGCGGCGGGTCCGTCGTTTGTTTGCCGTCTCGTCGGTCTTCTTGTTCTCCTCCTTGGTCTACTCCTTGGTTCTCCCAACTCGAGTTGACCAGACTTGAGCCTGTAGGTCCAGTCCTTCGTGTTGTAGTTATTATGACCTACAAAATAAGATTCTAATTCTTTCTTCGGTATCCAAGTGAGCTTGGATCCGGATCGGTTAGTAGGTCTCCTTGACGGAGATCCTTTCTCAACCTTAGGGCTATATAGGTTATCTACCCTATTTATCAATTTATTTGATTTCTCCCTAAGACATGCAAGTTCATTTTCTATAGTATTCATCTTAGTCTTTAAATCATAGATTTCTAACTTTAGATTATTATTTTCCTCAATCAATTTATTATTTTCATTGATGAGGTTATGATTTTCTAATAATAGGTTATCATTTTTAGGACTAGCTTCTAGATCCTTAAGTTTTATTTCTAACTTATCATTTTCATATTTAAGAAAACTAAGATTCTTTTTCATGCTCTTGTTTTCTATTTTTAGTGATTTACTAAGCTCATACAACTCATCAAAAGCATCTTGTAAATCCGAGTTTACCTCATTATCGCTGTCGTCCCTGTCGTTGTTACTTTATCCGATTGCCATGAAACCAAGGCACGTAGTTTCCTTCTCCCCGAGATCTTCTTCCGAGCTCGTCTCCTCATGAGTGCCTTGCAACCTCCTCCATATCTCGTGGGCGGTGGTGCACTCTTGGATTCGTTCAAATTCCTTCGAACTCAATGCGCAATACAAGGCATTCATTGCCTTTGCGTTGAGGGAAAGCTCATGAATGTGCAGCTGCGAGTATCCTGCGGTGGATTTTTCTGGAATGTCGAAGGGGGTCTCGCACCTGTCCCAAATCGTGAAGTCATTGGCTTGAAGCCAAGTCTTCATCCGCAGCTTCCAGTAGGGGTAGTTGCTCCCGTCGAAGAACGGCGGACGAGTCGTAGACTGGCCCTCGGAAATCCTACTTGTGGAACAGCTTCCCTCCATGATCTTCTTACCGGGTGTTACTCCGATCTCGCAAGAACCTGCTCTGATACCAAATGAAAGTTCCCTACTCGGAGGGGGTGATGTAATAATTGCGGAAATAAAATAAACAATCTTCACAAAATAACAATCACACAAAGTACACAAAGTATTTTTAGGTGGAAACCCAAACCGGGTGAAAACCACCACCTAACCCTCTCGAGTTAGGATTTTCCGATCAACCAAGTTGATCAAAATCCACTAAACCGAATCACTTTAAACAAGGGTGATTCAACCTCAATACAACCACGCTACTTAGACGAGGGTAGCGTACCTCAACCCCTTCTCTCCACGAGAAGGATTTTGTCTCACGAAGGAGACGGGAATTCGCAAAGCGAATACCCAACCAAATAACAAATATAAAATAAACAACAAGTCCTATAGAGCCAACAAAGTAATTATGAACCTTCTATAGGAATAAGGAAACTCCCCTTTGCAAGGAGTGCGTCGAGTTGATGACGCGGTGCGTGAGCCACGCGACGGCGCAACTTCGCTCTCGTGAACTACGGCGGGAGAGCAGGTGCGCAACAGCTTGATGCTCTCAAGAGAATGGAGCTTGAGCTTGGAGAGCAAGAGATAGCTAGGACACAAGAGAGTGGAAAGAGTAATACAAATTGTTTCTTGTGTATCTTGGTGGCTCTAGGTGTTTCTTAGTGTATCTAGGTGTGTCTCTATGTTGCAAAGGTTCCCCTCTATTTATAGAGGCCTTAGGAAGGCTTTGGAAGGCTTAGGAAAGGTTCTATAGCCGTTGGGAACAAAGCCCAAGAGAATCAGCCCGAAATCAGGAACAATCATTGTTCTGACAGGCTTATTAGACGTCTAATTCTATCATCAGACGTTTGGAAGTTCACTTTGTCTGGACGTCTGGCACTATGTCTGGACGTCTGGAAACCTACTTTTACTGTGGGAATGGATTTTCCAAACGTTGCAACGACTAGAAAATCTCTGAGAAGAGATTTTGGGTCAGCCGAGGCAAAACGGTCATTTATCAGACGTCTGGAAAGGCCTTAGGACGTCTGATAAGGCTCTAACGATCATAATCTTGAGTGTTTGCTAAGCGAGCCAACGGTCCACTAATTGGATGTCTGGCAAATCCATCAGACGTCTCCTAAGACGTCTGGTCTAAGGTCTGGACGTCTGATTTCATCAGACAGAACTAGCTATGTCCAGCCTAACAGTTATCAGACGTCTGAAACAACATTCAGACGTCTTAAAATACTTTATCAGACATCTGATTTGGGAATTAGATGTCTGGAAACTCTGTTTGAACCCTATATTGGTTTTCTAAGTATTCTACAGAAAACCTAAGTATCCTAGGGTTGTGCAGGTGTTCCTAGGACTACTGTTAGGGTACTTTGAGGCTCTTTAACATGAATTATCTAAGGAAATAAAGAGCAACAAAAGAAACGAAAAAATACAACAAGTACAAGAGAAGGAAATCTATCCTATTCTTCATTTCCTTCCATCTTTAATCTATCGCTCCTCGCGAATCTCTTCTGTTTTCCATCAAGCTCGTCCAATCCGTCCTGGATGCGAGCTCGAACTCCGTCTAATCACGTATCCATTTGCGATTGACCTGAAATCTAGGACTCAAAGCGCAAATATTAAATGACACGTGTTTTGTTATCATCAAAACAAATGATCATGATGCTCTAGCACCAACACAGCTCTCGGGGATTTAGCTTAGCTCAACTCAGTTGAACTAAGCTACCTTAGCCACCCTAACCTGCTTGATCCTCCATGGGAGCACCAGACCCAGCTCACCTTAGCTCATTATGGTAGAAGCCAGCTCACTTTAGCTTGGTTTAGCAGCTAGCAAAGATCTAGCAAGCTAAGCTAGCTAGAGTAGCTCCATGCCACCCTCTGCAGCAGCTGCCAGCTCCGACTCAAGCTCCAGACTTCTCCTCAGCTTCTCTCTTCAAACCCTAGCTCACATTGCCCACTCCTCTACTCCATAGCTAGCTAAGCTAGCAACTAGCTCCTTGGCCATCCACCACCTTCAACTCAACCCCAGCTAGCTCCACCAATTAAAGCCCCACCTAAGCTCACCTAAGCTAGCTATCCCACTCCAAGTTGGCACCACCACCTAGCCACCTCTTCACCCCATCATCACCACCAAAGGGCACCAATTTTGGCGCCAAAACCTAACCCTAACTACCCCCCTTTTTGGCGCCAACAACCACCCCCATATCCAAAATACACCTAACCCTACAACCACATCTAGCCATCCACCTAACCCCCCCTTCTAGAAGCTAAAAGTGGCACCAACTCTGGGTGCCTTTTGGCCACCATAACCACCCCCTTAACACCCTTTAAGGTGGCGCCAAATAGCCCCCTCCCTTGGATCATAATAACCGCCCATAACCACCCTATATGTCCATCCTAGCCCTACATGTGTCCACGCCAACCCCTCCCCTCCTAAACCCTATAAAAACCCATCACCTACCACCATTTTCATCATCCTCCATTAGTGTATTATTCTACCTATACCCACTTACACCTACATCCAAGAAGAAGGAGTAAAGAAGAAGATTAAGGGGGCACATCACTTGCCCCTTTGGTGCCTTCTTCTCCCCACTCTCTTCAACTTGTGCCACACCAAGAAGGAGGACGACCAGGCAAAGGAGAAGGACCTAGGGTGGATGTCCACCCTTGGAGAAAAGCTTAGGGCACGCCCCCTTTGGGCTTGCTTTGGAGGACATCAATTTGGTGGAGCTTTCAAAGACAAAGAGTTAGAGCACTTCTTTTCAAGCCCAGGAGCTACTAGGCTTGGAGCAAGGAACCTTCCCTCTTCATCAATTTTTATAGGATTAGTGTTTCTTTACTTTGTACTTATAATTCTAGTTGTAGAAGCTTTCCTCTACTAGGATTTTTGTACAACACTTTCTCATTAATCAAGTTACCTTCTTTAGTTGCATTCTTAATTGCTTTGTTTCTAGCACTCTTCACTGCCTCTCCCTAATTATTCTAGGCCTCCACTTGCCTAGAGTGAGCTTAGGGAGAGGCTTTACTTGCCACTTTAGGAGTAGTGTATTGAGTTAGGTGTTAGTCACTTTCTCGCCAACAACTCGCATATTCACCGTTATTTCAAAAACATAAAAATGATATATTGAAAAGACCAAAAAGAAAGTTGAGATTTATTTTCCAAGGAAGAGATTTAATTTTTGCAAACTTGTCTCCTTGGACAACCCTAGATAACCCACTATCTAGGTCTTATAAATTTTAAAAGCGAATTTGTTTTGTGCATTGCAACGACTTAAAGCCTTAATTTAAAAAATCACGCAAAAACGCTATTACTATGCAATATTTATAACATGAAATGCAAATCTAAGCCTACAAACATGCATGAATGGACATTTTAACCTAAATAAATGTGTCTATATCATACTCCCATGCATATCTTTCGTTAGTCCCTAGCAAAATTAAACTACATGCTATGTATAAAATCAAAATTATGATTAGATCGCTTAGGCCTAAGTCGTTTATTAACAATAGAAAATTTCAACTAAGGTCCTAAACTATGAAGACTCAATAGTACTCAGGTGTCTATCAAAATGCAGACCGCCCAAGTCCTCACCTTATTTGAAAAGGGAAGATATATTTTTTTTATTTTTCTTCTTTTCTAAATTTTTTTGTACTTTTGGAGTTTGAGTGTTCCAGGATAACTTTTTATGGCTACCCAACCCACCCAAGACTCGAAAGGACTCTAAGTGCTAAGCATCTAGTGAAAAGAGTGAAAGACTCATTAGGCAGCTGTTAAAACGGACTTCGGATTTCTATGTCCCTAGGTGACCTTGCCTAGAGGTTTATCTTTTTGAACGGTAGCTTTCTCCCTACTTTTATATATGGGGTCAACATAAGGCCAAATCCAGTGTATATCTCCCCGATTTATTCTACTTCCCCACCTTTTCCCTAAGTGTTTTGGGAATTATTGTTTATTTTTCTGTGAGTTGGGTTCTAAACAATCGGCCAATGGGCTGTTACCCACGGCAACTTGCCAGCCATACTCGTGCGGTGAAGTGTAATTTTATTTTTTTTCTACTTTTCTTCTTTTTTTCTTTTTGTTTATTTTTTTTTATTTTTTTTTAAATAGGTGGCTTCCCTGATCTAAGATTTACCTAAAAGTAGTATAATGAAGATGGTCTTGTGACTGGGCTCTGGACAACCAGCTAATGAGCTGTTACCACCGACAACTTGCCAATCATACCACCCTAGATAGTTCATTAGCTGGCCAATTTCCAAAGAAACTGTCAAAAAGTGACTCAATGCAAAAAAATGTGTGTAGATGCTTAGGCTTAAAGTTCCCCCAAATCAGAGGGCGGGTTGATAAGTCACATATTTATCATCCCAATTTATTAGCCAAATTAAAAATGAATTTGAATTGGCGAGGACTCGAGACTAAGTCCACATTCGAGTGGACACCTGATCTAATTAAGCCCGAAGACCTGAAGAGTCTAAGTGTTTAGGTCCTCTCGTATCATTTCCTAAAGTTAATAACTTCCAAATGCCTAAGTTTTCTTCTCCTAATTCTTCTTTTTTTTATCATTTTGAATTTTTAATTTTTTTTGAAGAACTAAAAGAAATTCTACCTAGTTAACAAATAATTTCAGGATTAAGTATCCACCCCCCATGCCTAAATGATGCAATGTCCTCATTGTAAAAATAAAGACATGAAAAGGGAAGATTAAACACAATATCACTTGAACATCGTGAGGAATCCGGTTAGCTCCACAGAGAACGTGAAATATAAACATGTGCCAAATTTAATGTCTTCAGCTAGGCATAACATACATACAAAGAAGAAATTGAGAATTCACAAGTGCGCCAAGATGATTGCACGTGTTTCACAAGTTTGAAATCAGAGTTACAAGTAACTCGTCGTCGTAGTTGCAAAACGCGTGGTCAAATAAAATTTATGAAATCCGTGCTTCACTTTTATTTTTTTTGGTCATTTTTGTCTTTTCTAATTTTTTTGGTCTTTTAAACAAGCAAGAAATTAGGTCAATGAAAACTTTATCTACTTGCAAAAATATAAGAGAGAGGAAGAGAGAGAGAGAAACAATCATCATTTATCAAGAATTATTTGTTACAACTACAAAAGTGGAAAATCTACACTACAAAAGCGTAAAAAGATAGAAAAAGGTGAGAGAAATCCCCTCGACGGTTGCTTGGAGGACGACTCTCTCTAACATCGCCTGGAGGAAGGTGGCAAGAAGTGGGATGGAGGAGGATGGAGCTGGAGGATGGAGGATGGGGCAGGACGGCGTCGTGGAGAGGATCTTCTTCCCGAAGGGCGGTGAGAGGACGACCACGGGATGCTCCACGAATGGGGATGAGGGGAGGGAAAACTATTTGATTTTCTACTCTAAAGGAGCATTCTGGGCTTGGGACAAGCTCTCTCTAGAGCCTTGGAGGTGGTGAGAGGAAGAAAAGAAGAGATGAAGAGAAATGGGAGGGGTAAGGGTCCTTTTATAGCGGAGGAAAGAATCAAATTCGTATACAGGACATTTAGTGATAATCATAAACGTCGCTGAAGATCCGCCGCAAACATCGCCGAAGACAGCCCACGTGCCCACCCGCTGCTGAGCTGGCGCACGCTTCGCGTGCCCGTGTCACACGCACGCGCGCTGCGCTGCTGCAGGCACCGCTGTGATTATGCATGTGTGGCTCCACATACGCGCGCACCCGCGCTACTGTGCGTGTGCGGTGGCTCTTGCATGGGCATGGGTGGCCTGGGTTGTGCCACGTGGTGCAATTTGGGCCGTCCATCTTCTTTCCTTTGTAGGGGATGTACAAGGATCGGATTGAGTCGATTTTCACGCCGTTTGCCTGCGATCGTTGACTCGAATCCATCCGTGCGGTCGGATTTGTCGTTTGACACTCCGAATTGCGTCACCTATTCCCTCGACCGTTGATCTTCCTTGGATTGCATATGGTGCTACAGGACTCCGATTGAGGCAATTTTGAAGGCTTTGGACTCTGATCGTTGTCTTGATCAAATTCGTATGGTCGGATCGTCAATCCGAGACTTGGAAATAAATATCCTTCTCTCCTTACCACAAAAAGGATGCAATTAACTTAAATTATATACTACTCTAAATGCAGAATGATGCATGCTATGCAACATTTATAACATGAAATGCAAATCTAAGCCTAGGAACATGCATGAATAGGCATTTTAACCTAAATAGATGTGTCTATATCAACACTGGCCATGTACAAATATAATTAGTAAACAGGAGCTAGCATACTTAGGCTTAGGAATAGTCCACAAAAGTGGACTCATCAATAATGCTAATCTAACCACTTTTCTTTCTTTACAGCCTTCCTGTCTTTGAAGATTGTGGATCCCAAGGGACCGTAAAAGACGAAAAAGAGAGGTGCAAATTCCTCTACTGTTGAGGAGAAACTGATGGTCCTATAGATCAAAGCAGTATCCTAGAGGGGAGGGGTGAATAGTATCGCTCCATAATTAAAAAAATATAACTACGAGATAAATTCAAGTTACAAAAAAATCATGCAGAAAGACACCTAAATTTATAGTGGAAACCCTCTCGGGTAAAAACCACTCTCTAAGCCTCCAAGCTTAGGATTTTTTCAACTAGGAAATGCTAGTCAATCCACTAACGTACCACTTAAACGAGGGTGGCACAACCTTTTACAAAATCCCTTCTCTTATCAACTTGAAGAGAAGCACAACAACAACAGGCATTCCCAACAACTTAGGACGTGAATCAAAGCAATAGATAAAGATAAATACAATAAAATCTTATGAAACCTCAAAGGAAATCGAATCGATATTTTCACAATGGTTCTTTTGATCAACATGCCTTTTTGAAAGTGTAGATGCAGAAGCACAGAAGCACTTGAGTTGAAAGCATGAGAGCTCATTTTCTAGAGTATTTTCTTCTTTCAATGTGTTGCGAAAAAGGGCTACCAAGAACCTCTATTTATACTAGAAAATCGACCTCAATAGGAAGTTTTATGAATCGAATTGGTCGATTAATTAAGGTAGTTTGGTCGATCAAAGTGGCTTTTGGTCAGTCAAACTAGTTATTTAATTGATCACCTATTGGTCGATTAATTAAGCAAATTAGTCGATTAAAGGTATCTTAATTAGCTTCCTAATTTGAATATATTCGATTGATTAATTAAGTATTGATCAATCAAAGCAGTTTGGTCAATCAGTTAATAATTTGGTCGATCAATTAACCTAAAAACTTGATTTTAGACATTTATGTTTAGCGTGAAAATCATTTGAGGTTCCTTACAAAATAATATATCTCAAAGCAATGTAAAGGGCTCAACGGAAGACTACGGCTCGCTTTTTGTTCCTTTCCATGAATCAATGATAGAGTTCTGAAAGATTACTCTAGATAGATAACGTAATTTTGGTACATCAAAACAGAGTTACTTATATTCTCCTCCATTTTGATGACAACAAAATTATAATTATATATAGAGAGATAGCTGAAAATTTTAAGATTTTAAAACATGCATAATATCTCTCTTTTTGTTTCAGCAAAAAGTAAGTAAAGTAGATAACTTCACATTTTATTTTCTTTCCCTTAAACAAGTAGTTGAAGCAAGAATATAAATAACATGCAACTCTACTATATAAATATCTTAAATATAAGTATGCAGTTGAACTATAGAAATATCAAATATAAGCATGCAATTGAAAATACTATAAAGTATTAGCTAGATAATAGTCCACAATAAACTACTCTAAAGAGGCCATGAATGCATGCATGGTGCTCTGGTGGTCATTGTTGAGCTCAAGGTTCATTGAGTCTGAGAGACCTATGGAGGACAGACAGTCGTGGTAGAGGCGTCTCTAAGTAGATGAGGACAATGTTAGCTAGCTAATTATCTAGAGAGGAGGAGTGATCTGCTGATCTGTCACTATTGGAGGAGGAGGAGGAGGAGGAGGTGCTACAAAGGGAGGAATTGTAGTAGAGCATCGAGGATGAGGAGGCCTGTGAAACTGTTGTTGCAGGCTATGAATAGACTCTCCAAGTCTATCCAAGAACTATCCTTGAGCATTCAAGTGGTTGGATACTTGATGCCCGTGCCTTATCATCACCAAGTCTGTCTCCTATTGCCTATGCATCATTAATGATATCCAAGCAGTAACATCCTGAACTCTGACGTAGTCCCTACCTGAGAGAGGGCTATCTAGAAGACCCCACTCCTGGTTGTAGAAGGAAGGAGTAGGTCGAACTGGAGAAGGATAGGTGGCGGTGAAATGCTCGTAAGGCTGAAAGGTTGGAGGTACAGCAGAAGACGCTCCCTAAGTAGAAGGTTGGTCAGGCTCCTAAGGTTGATACTACTAGGGATCTGCATCCTCACCATGGGCTCCCTGAGATTGCTCTATTTTAGCATATGTGTGCTTATCAAAGATGGAGACTCTCGTGATAAATTGTTTGTGGTTTATATCCATTGGGACATTAAAATGTAGGAAAATATGAGATAGGAGTGTCCTGAATTGGAAGCAGCTGGTGGATTTCTTATCCATCAAATAAAGAATCAGCTGGTTCCAATTGAATCCCTTGTTCTTTAGGAAGGCATGGAGTGTGATAAGCATGATCCTGGGGCAGTTCTCAATGGAGGTGGATTTCGACAAGAAATTGCACTAAAAGACATGATTAAGAAAACGAGGGAGGCAAAGAAAATAAGGTGATTTGGTTGGACAACCCAAATCATAATGAGTGGGAGTAAGTAGAGTCTCCCTAATAGTGTCGCTCTGGGTTTGCTAATGGAGCTCAAGAAACATGGGACCAACACTAGGATAGCCAATAATCTCCATAAGAACATCGGCATTGACTAATACCTCTATCCCATACACATTAGAGGTAAGCTCAATGTTGAACCCCTCACCTATATTTTTTAAATTCACATAAAATAGGTGACATGCCATGAAGTCAACACCAGGGATACAACTATTTTTAGAGATGGCATAAAAGTTGCGCTAAAAAAGGCATAGAATCTAGTAATATGCAAACTTGTCTCGAAGACTGGGAAAGATCGTCTCAAAATACAAAAAATCGATAGGTTAACCGACGTGTGGAGAGAGCTTAGCTAATATGGAAAAAAGCTCATGGTCGGCCTCGGTAATGATATAATGATCAAAGGTATCATTACGTGAGGCAGAGGAGGAAGCGCGTGCATGTTTCGAGGCCATAATAGCAAACAAAAAGTACGTTGGTCGATCAAAAGACGGGCAGACAGATTTCTAGAAATACTGATTTTGGTCGATCAACCAGGTAAAATAATCTATCAAAACAGCATTTATACTACAAAATAGAGACTTCCATAGGTTGATTTGCTCACATATACCACAAATTCAGTTAACCAGCCACAAGATCTACACAATAGCAGCATACAACATCTAAGCACAATGAAAAAAATCCAAAATAAGGATTTTGCACTACTAGAAAAATGGGTTATGCTGTCGGTTTGGATAACTAATGGCAAATATATTTTCCCCATTGGTTATTAAAATAAGCAACGACGGTCTGTACTCGACTGAAGAAAAGGGGATGGGCACGCGGTGGTCATAAATATTT
Source organism: Thalassia testudinum (assembly GCA_037157565.1). Taxonomy (NCBI): domain Eukaryota; kingdom Viridiplantae; phylum Streptophyta; class Magnoliopsida; order Alismatales; family Hydrocharitaceae; genus Thalassia; species Thalassia testudinum. The sequence goes on from JAZHRO010000077.1 coordinate 84,976,899, forward strand.
ACCATCGGTTATCCAAGCGACAGTAAATGTATTTTCTCCATCGCTTCTTGTAATAACCAAAGGTAAAAAGACCCTTAAATGTTGCACCTAAAATTTTGGAGGGATTACCGACAGTTAGTGAAAGAAACAAAGACGAAAAGTAGGTTAAATTATCAGCCAAAATCTGGGCGCGTTGGTGGAGTTGGTGAAGTAAGCCTTTGCCGTCGGTTATCTTAATAAGCGACGGTGAAAAGACAGCTAAAATCTTTACTTAAATTTTGCACGGGATTCGTCACCTATACCGTCAGTTACTGTAAGAACCGATGGTCAAAGATAGGTTATATTTAGTAGCCAAAATTTTAGGCGTGTACGATGGTGAATTGAAATGATCCTTTGGTGTCGATTTATAATATAACCAATGGAATATATCGGTTCATCTATCCCCTGCAGCCGACCTCCCCATCACTATTCATTGTCTTCCCTAAAACCTAACGCACGCCGCCCCCTCCTCCAACTCCTTGTTAGGTAACCTCCCCAACACCCTCCTCCTGCTCCTCCTTCGACTCACTGCTCGTCGTCCTCCGACCCATCCTTGGCAACCTCCTTCCCATTCGTGACACCCTCCTCCTTCGCCTTCTCCGATGAGGTAATCCTCCTCCTCCCCCTCCTACCGTCCTCCTCTTCCTCCCTGACCCCTTGTGCCAGCCTCCTCCTCTACCCCGACCACCTCCTACTAGTCTCCTCCTCCACCCTACCCCTCGCTTGCCACACCCCTCCTGCCACCCCTCCTCTTCCTCCCTAACCACTCCTGCCAGCCTCCCCCTCCACCCCAACCCCCTCCTGCCGGCCTCCTCCTCCACCTTGCCTCCCTCCTGCCACCCTTCCTCCTCCTCGTCCTCGACCCCCTCCTCCTCCCCACCCTACCACCACCCTCCTCCCCCCTGACCCATCATGTCGCCCTCCTCCTCTAGCCTGAGCCCCTCTTGCTGGCCTCCACCTCCACCCTACCACCCTCCTGCCGCCCCTCCTCCTCCTCCTCCTTGCCACCCTCCTCATCTTGCAGGGAATGCCCCTACCCTCCCTCCTCCTCTACCTGCCATCCCCCTCCCACTCCTCCTCCTATTACTGCACCTTCCCCCATCCTCCTCTCCTTCTTACTTTCACCCTCTTCTTCATCCCCTTCTAATCTTACTTTCCTTATATCAAATTAATATGTTAATTTATTAATAACATAATGATTTATTATTTAATTTATTATGCATTATTAAATTTACAGATTGTTGGTGACGGTCACGCTCAGTCACACTCAGAAGTTGTAGTACATTGGAGGTATAATTTCATTTCTTTAAATTTATTTTTATGATATTTTAGGATTATATTAGATGTGGAGTGTGCCCACATAATGTCATTTGTGTGAATGTATGGTGGGGTGTGCCCACATAATGTCGTTTGTTTGAATGTATGGTGCGATGTGCCCACTTTTGTGCACTTTATTTTTTGTGTGATGCACTGTTCTTGTGAGGTGTGCCCACTTTTATTATGTCTGTTATTTTGATATATAGGTTTATGAAAAAACTTAAACTTTAAGGGGAAACTCTGTCAAAATTTTTAAAATTCTTTAATGTTAAATGTATTTGTTGGTTGGGGATTTAGGATTAGGTTGGGCTTTGGTTAGGTTATGTTAGGATTTGGTTAGGTTATGTGCACAGCATCTAGTTTACACTACACCATGCATGCCTTGCACCACCATCCTTGTTGCAAAGGGGATCTCTTCTGCCATTGCCGTCTCATGAGTTCTTGACGTAGACGGTGGGGCAGAAGGCATTGAGGCGGATGTCATCGTCATGTGGGGAGGGGAAGGGAAGGGGGAAAGGAATTGGAAACACCATAACCCTTGAACCATTTTTGAACCTTCAAAGTCCATTTAAACTCCATTTGAGCTTTTGAACCATTTTCGAACCTTAATCAACACCTTAACCCTTTAAACGAATGCTTGAAATCCATAAATCACCTCAGACCTGGGTGATGAAAGTGTTCATCCCAGATCTGATTCAAAGAAGTAAATCTCCATTCTAACTTATCGCAAATAATCTGTGATATATCTAGAATTCAATCCAACTTCTATTAGGAATCTATAGATCCTAGAAACCCTAATTGATCCCCCTCCTTACGCTATAGAAGACGTGGAGGAGGAAAATCACATCAGGTATTAAAATCAACTCAAAACCAATCATAGACCTTCATTCAAATCTCTCAAGCACTACTCAAACTCTAATAGACAAATTAAAACAACTTTCAATTGCTCAAGTTGTCGCCCAGGAAGGCATTTGATCTTATGTTCATATAATTTATTGTTCTGAAGCTACATCATCCACTTTGTAGTTCTATTTGATTTATTGTACATTTCTTTCTAGCATTTAATAAAAATAATTTTATTTCTTATCAGATGATTGCTTATGTTTATGTCAATTTCTTTGCAATTATTAGTATTATTTTAGATGCGCACACTTACTAAAGAGGATAAATGCATGCGAGGCCAAACATTAACCATTCTAACCCCTAGGGTAAAAGTCCTTCGAGTCAAAATATGTCCAAATTACTTGCCCGTCGAGACTTATGATCATGTTATACAGACAATGCAGGAAGTGTATGTATACCTCACTTATATGCATGATGTGTTGTCTTTGTAGCATGCCATAAGACTCGATCGACTTTAGTTCGATGAAGTACCGAACTAAAGAAGGTCCTTAAAGATTTAACAGCAACTTAGTTTTGCTCGTTACATGTAACCTTCTGCAGTGAAATTTTGGTTGCTTCTTGCTGCTTTTCTCTCATATACCAACTAATCTTATCTAGTTTCCTATTGTGCCCTTAATTGGGTGTTAAAGGAAATCTAGCTAATGTTAGTATTAGGGGGTATACAGGAGAAGTACAGAGAGATGTTGCCGAAATTTCACCGCAGTAAGGTTACATGTAATGACCAAACCTAAGTTGTGATCAAATATTTGAGGATGGGCTATAAAGTGAAAATCTTAATCAAGATACACATTATTCAGTTCTTTCCCTTCCTAATAAGTGATTTGTTTACATTAAATTTTAGGTTACAATGGATAAATCTTGGATTAGATTACAGGTTCAAATTACACCAGATATAAGGATGGAGTAATTTCATTCCTAGATTGGGCCTTTGATGACGATAGGAAGATATTCAGGCGAGGAGGTCAGTTTAGAATATCTTCTACCCATGCAGAAGATGTTTGAATGGTTCACTACATGATCGTAATACTGTGCTCGAGCACTGTATTTGTAATGGGTGGTGGCAGCATTACACTACTTGGGTAGCTCATGAAGAGGAGTTGACTGAGAAAGTCATAAACAATGAGAACATTGTTGACCAAGAGATTGATGAGGAAATTAGTGATAGCAGAGCTGAAGAAATGCAAGACATGTTGAACGACATGAGAGCAGAAGAGGATATAAATACATATGAGCAAGATCCGTTCAGTTGTGATCCTTTCTATGATGTTGTTAAGGCGGCTGAGGATCCCATTGCTCCCGGAGTTATGAAAATGTCTAAGTTGTCATTTTTGTTAAAGATGTTTCAACTGAAAGTTATGAATAGAGCTAGTACTAAATTCATGTCAGAAATACTTCAGTTTATTGTTGAGCTATTGAATAACCCTAATGGTTTTAAAGCTTCATGGTATGAGGCAAGGAAACAGATTCATAGGCTTGGTTTGGACTATCAGAAGATCAATGCATGTTCGAATGACTGGATTCTTTTCAAAAATGAATTCGCAAACTTGAGTAACTATCCCGAATGCGGACTTCAGAGATATAAGGAAGGTCAAAATGAAAGCAAGAGGAAACAACCTCAGAAGATTCTTCGTTACTTCCCACAGACACCTAGGATTCAATGCTTTTTTATATCAACTAAAACTGCATGGTGGATGACATGGCATCAAGATTGTAAATCTTAAGATGGAAGAATTAGTCATCCTACTGATTTAGAGGAGTGGAATAGATTTGACAAAAGAAATAATTCATTTCCTTTAGAAGCAAGGAACGTGCGGTTGGGTCTTGCAAGCGATGAACTCAATCCATTTAAGTGTATATACCCGTCGTACTCTATGTGGCCAGTGGTAAGGATCACTTATAACTTACCTCCCTGATTGTGTATGAGATAGTCATTCATGATGCTGACCCTATTAATCCCCGATCCAAAACAATCAAGAAATGCAATAGATGTTTATTTCCAACCATTAATCAATGAACTGAAAAAGTTGTGGTTCACCAACGTGAAGATGTATGATGTAGAAAAGAAAGAATCTTACACTATGAATGCAACATTGTTGTGGACCATAAACAACTTCCCAGCGTATGCAAATTTGTTAGGTTGGAGCACTAAAGGAAAGCTTGCTTGCACAGTCTGTACAGAAGACACTCATCACCTACAACTGCCGGAAAGTAAGAAATTTTATTACTTAGGACATAGCAGATTTCTACATATTGAACATAGATGGAGAACGTCATAGTTCAAGAGTAAATTTGAAGGCAGGATGTGTTTGTATTCAAAGAAAAATCCAAAAAATAAACTTAGTGCATATTCTATCAAGTTGTTGAGTCAGGTTATGATGGAGAGATTACAAGAAATGGGAGAGATACAGTTGGGTTGACCATTCAAACAAGACCAGACGACCTTGAGGAATTCTGGATTTCGAAAGAAAAGCATTTTCTTTTTAGAACTGTCATAGTGGAAAGATTTTAGAATGTCATAATTTAAATGTTATGCACATCGAAAAGAATGTGATGGATAACATCTTAGACGTATTAAATTTGATCGATGATCTAAAGGACACGGTGAAGATAAGAAAAGACATGAAGACTTTGGGGATACATCCAGAGCTACATATTCATGAGGATGATGGCTACTTCCCACCTGCTATTTACAGCTTGAATCAAGACCAGAAGAGTAGACTGCTCTCATTCTTAAAGGAAATTCAGGTGATAGATGGATTTTCCTTGCAGCTTTCTCATTGTGTAAATGAAGCGCAGAAAAAGATATCTGGCTTGAAAAGTCATGACTCACGTTTATATGCAAGTATTGTTCCCGCTGGTAATACGGGAAATACTGCCAGAGCCAGTTGTTGATTCATTCACAGAGATGAGCAGGTTTTTCAAAGCTGTTTGTTCGAAGATACTTTAGAATGATACATCAGAATACTGGGATAAACAAATAGTCATTACTCTCTGTAAGATGGAACAGATTCTTTCCCCATCCTTCTTCGATGTAATGGTTCATCTCATGCTGCATCTTACAAATGAAGCAAGAATAGGTGGACTTACACAATTCAGATGGATGTATCCTGTGGAGAGGTTTTTGAAAAAGCTTAAAGATTATGTTTTGAACAAGGAAAAGTCGGAAGGATTAATTGTAGAAGACTATCTCATGGAGGAGTGTATTAATTTTACGTCCATGTACATGAATGAAACAGATAACTGCTTTAATAAATTTCAAAGGAATTATGAGGGGGAATACAATGACAATGACAAAGAATGTTTGTCAATTTTTGATATCAGAGAAAGGTCGATTCTTTATATAGAGTACAAGGCTATTTCAGAAAATGACAGACGTTGCGTGCATCTATATATTTTAAAACAAATTCTTGAAATTGATCCATTTTACAAGGAATTCGAACAATTATCTCTTTCTAGCACAAACGAATTTGTCCTCTTAGATTGGTTTAAAGATTGAGTTCATCAATTGAAAGAAGATAAGGACCCACGTTGGGTACCAAATTTTGATTTAATTGTCGATTTACCATTGCATTATGCACATTACCACTCTGGGTTTATAATAAATGGATTTAGATTCAGAATAAAAGAAATTGATGATAGGAAGGTTACACAACAGGTCGAAGTTGTTGTTAATTCAAATCTTTCCACCAGTCCAGATGGATACTATGGTAAAATCAAAGAATTTGTGGAGATCAACTTCAGATATGATTGTAGAGTTGTCCTATTTAAATGTCATTGGTTTGACATTTTTAAAGAGGGCACTAGTTTCAAAATTGATAAGAAACATAATTTTTTGAGTTTAAATCCTAATCGTCAAATTCTTCAGTCTGATGAACCATTTACATTACCATGTCAAGCGGTACAATTTTTTTATGTTATCAATAATTGCCAAAGGGGATGGGTTATACCCATGAGAATAGTACCGCGCAACCATTTTAACGCACAATCTAAAGCATACCAAGAATTAATAGAAGGTCATTTATTTGCAATAGATGTTGACGTTTAAGGTTCGTAATAATTTCTTTGCTTTGTTTCATTTTTGTTTAAATGAATTTTTTTACGTTTAGCAAACTTTTTTAATTATTGATTTATGTATTAATGATTTTTAACTATATTAATTATTTCATTTTCTACTTGTTACAGATGAAGTTGTTTAAGAAAAAATCCAAAAGACTGAGACACAGCCCTCTACGCCACCCCCCCACAGCAGGCTCAACCACCCCTCCTTACAGTAGGTTCAGCCACCCCCCCAGTCACGTTTCGTACGACCCGGGGAGATGGCACATTTACTACAGGTGGGGGGGGAAGGGAAAGGGGAAAAAGATTGCTCAGACCTTCCCAGATCGAGTAGAGGATGATCCAGGTTATGGAGGATCAGATGACGTTGAGGGGGTGGAGGAGGGGGAGGAGGAGGCCGAGGAGACGTAGGATGAAAGGGTGGGGAGTACATCCCAAGTTCATGTCAACCACTCACCGGCGGACGTAGGTTCAGGTAAGAAATCATATCCCTTTAAGAAGTAAATTACATTCCTTCAGAAGTATATAATGAATATGATTATTATTTACGCAAGTAGATTAAGAAGAGGGCAGGGGAAGAAAAAAAATCTAGACCTCCAACGTATCCCTAAAGGTGTGAGATTAACAATTAGGCTCTGATCCACAGGGGAGGTGGAGGATTACCTAGGCTTTATCAGTAGAGTGGGCACAGTTGTTAAGTCTATTGTGTCCATTTCCTACTTCGACTGGAAGAAGGTGCCCGCAGAACTGAAAAGGCAGTTCATCCGTCAGTTGGAGGTAATTTTATTGACAAAAGTTATTTCTTTTATAATTGTATCTTTAATTTATTTTAAAGTAACATTGACATATATATTTTTAAAATTAATGTAGCAAAGTTACGATTAGGGTGACGACCCCAATGCCTCTCGATATACCCTTAAACATGCTGCCAAAATCCACAGGGATTAGAGGACGGAGACTAAGAGGAACATAAGAATTTTTAAACATTTTCATTTTTATTATATACATAATTTCTTATATTATTTCTAACAATTTATATTTGGTATTTAGTGGTTCTCGAACAAGAGTTCACCCAAAGAGGCAATGGGTGATGCTCCTCCTGATGTCATGCCTGACGATTGGAAGAAGGCATGTGAGCATTAGATGAATCCAAATACGGAGGTTAGTAAACGATTAGAAATTATTCTATTAATTTCATATATCTTAAATTCATAAAAAATATTATTATGTATGTCTATAGGAGCAAGCAAAAAGAAATAAAGCCAATAGGGCTAAAACTCCACCTCAGACCCATTGTTTGGTTCAAAGGAGCATCGAGATTGTCAGGAGCCGTTATGTAAGTATTGAAATTACTTTTTAATTAAATATTACTTAATTTTTGATTTATTTGAGCTTAATTGTATCATTTTTATTTTTTCAGTCTGCTGCACATAATGGGATGGAAAAGACAAGGATGGAAATCTATGAGGTCACCCACAGTAAGCGAGCAGCTGAGAGTGCTCGTAAGTAGATTCATGAGTCATACTAGGAGAAACACGTAAGCTTCCTAAACTCAAAAAATTTATAACTTTGTATATACATATATTACAATAATATTTTTTAATACATTTTTAATCAAATGGTACAATTAGTATATCCCATCGTTGACGAGACCTCTGATAGCGTCCAGCAGCCTTTGGATCCAGAGGAGGCATTTAAGAGAGTGATGCCACTGGACCACGGTGCTTTCGTTCGTAGTTCAGGGAGGGCATACTCGTTATCGACCTGGTATGGGAGGAAAGGTGTCGTCTCATCTAGTGTTGTCAATTAGTTGCATCAAAAGATTGACACACTACAGAGATGAGATGAGGAGAGGGAAAAGAGAGAGGCAGAGATGAAGAACAAGATGATTGCGATGGATGATAAGCTTCAGTAGCTTATAGCCCTCATTCAAAATAAGGGTCAGTCAGAGCATCCAACTTCTATGAATCCTAGTAGCTACAGACGAGACGATGATGACTCCATGGGTGGTGGAGGTGTCATTAGGCCAGTTGCATTTTATTTTTCTCCATTTTCTTTTCTTATGTAAATATTTCCTTTTGAATCTTTTAATGAACTACATTTTATATTAATGAAATATAAATTTCTGTTCATTTACATTACTTGTTTTTCTATAAAAGCATGACTTTTAAGTACGTTTAGTAGATAATTTCCATCCGCCGATAATAAAAAAAATACCCATACATTTACCGTCGCGTATTCAAATAGGTGATGGCAAAAATATTTTTACCGTCACATATATACTATCGCTCACTTAAATATGCGATGGTATATAAGCGATGGTAATAAAATTTTTGTCGTCGCTTCAAAAATAGTAGCAAGGTAAATCAAAGAGTAGGTTTATGCCGTCGGTGATAAATATAAGCGACGATAATAATATTTTTACCGTTTGTTAGATAAGCGACGGTAAACTGGCTTAAACGACGGGGTAAAGACAAAAAGGACACGTAAATGCATGAAGAAGTGAGTTACATATACCATCGATTTTTAGATAACCGACGGCAAAAGTAATTGCCATCGGTTATGAAACGTCGGCGAAAACCTTAATTCGTCTGATAGTCATACATTATTTCCACGTCGAATTATCCTTGTAACCGACGACAAATCTAAACAGCGACAGTATTAATGGCATTGCTTATTGCCATCAATTATAATGGATTTACCATTGGTTTTGAACCAACGACAAAAGTCATTTATGTTGTAGTGTTGAAAGGGCTTAGGGGGTTACCATGATCTATCAAGTGGATAGATCAAAAAGGAACCAAAGGCGAGACCAAGGTGGTGGATTGGTCCGGCAAGGTCGAGGGTGGTGCGGAGAGGACAGTCGCGTGGAGTGGCGGTCAGCACTCGAGGAGATGAAGCAACGAGCGGCATTGAGGTTGGATGGAGGTTCCACACAAAGAAAAATGGAGAGGACAGACCGAGGGAGAGAGATCAGAGGTCGAGCTTGCGCGGGAAGTTGACAGTGTTGGTTGGTGGCAACCGATTTTGGTCGGTGGCACCGGCCGTGGAGGTGGAGGAGAAGGTCGTGAGGTTTTGGTTGATGGGGTTTTTTGTGGGGTAGGGGTAATTTTTGGTTGGGTAGGGTTGAGTAAAGGTAGAGATTTGGGTAAAAAAGTACATATTTTATATATGTTTGAAAAGTTTAGTAAGGTAAAAACACTTAGGCTAGGTAACCAATCGAATCACGGATTAGGTGGAAAGAATCGAGATTAGATGCGATTAGGATCGCAATCACGAAAATGGATTCCGTCCCAACTTGGTTGATCAAACTAAGCTTTGGTCGATCAAAATTGAAATTGATCGATCAGTTAAGGTTCATAGTTGATCAAGGTTCCAAGTTTTAGAGGGAAAATTCCCACCCAAACAAAATGGTTAATCAAATAATATTTTTGGTCCACCAAACTTCAAATTTTTGGAGGAAAAATTCTCACCAAAGATTTGGTCGATCAAATGGGGAAGTTTGTTCAAACAAATAGTTTGGTCGATCAAAAGAAAATTTTTGATCGATCAAAAGTGCAAAACATATCATTCATTATTTTCCAATTAGCTCTTTTAACATTGATAATCCTATGGCACAGCATATAAGGTTAAATCTATCTTTTGGTAAGGGTTTGGTGAAGATATCAGTTAACTGATTTTCAGTTTTAGCAAACTCTAAGTTTATTTCACATTCTAGGACATAATCTCTTAGAAAGTGATGCCAAACATAAATATGTTTTGTTCTAGAATGTTGTACAAGGTTATAGATCGATTGATGGAGCTAGTATTGTCAGAAAGTATTTTGTTGTTTTTATAAGATAGGCCAAAATCTTCTAGGGTTTGTTTCATCCATAATAGTTGTGAGCAAGCTAAAGGTGCTGCTATATACTCAGCTTCTATTATGGATAAGGAAGGAGTATGTTATTTTCTAGAGAACGAAGAGATTAGTGAATTTCTGAGAAACTGGCACGTTCCACTAGTACTCTTTCGATCTGTTAAACTACCTGCATAATCAGCTTCACAAAAGAAATAAAGATTCATTGTTGTTGACTTGGGATAGAATAGCCCTAGATCTGATGTGTGGTTTAGGTACTTAAGTATTCTTTTTACGGCATTTAGGTATGTTTCTCTAGGGTCAACTTGAAAACGAGCACACAAATAAGAATTAAACAAAATGTCAGGTCTATTAGCTGTTAAATAAAGTAGAGATCCTATCATGCCTCTATATAGCTTCTGATCTACAGACTTACCTGTTTCATCACTTTTGCGTTGAGTTGAAGCTGCCATAGGCATTTCTTTTCCTTTCACCTTATCCATTGAGAATTTCTTCAAAATCTCTATGGTGTACTTTGTTTAGGATATGAACATCCTAGAGGATAGTTGGTCGATTTGAAGACCAAGAAAGAATCGAAGTTCTCCCATCATACTCATCTTGAACCAATCCTTCATAAACTTGGCGAACTCTTGGCATAAAAGATTATTAGTAGCATCGATAATGATGTCATCAACATAAATTTGAATTAATAGAAGATCATTTTCTTTTCTTTTTGTAAAAAGAGTTGGTTCTATTTTGCCAATTTTAAAATCATTTTCAATTAGATAAGTTTTTAGTCTATCATACCAAGCTCGTGGATCTTGTTTTAGACTATATAAGGCTTTATTTAATTTATAAACATATTATGGGTGTACATTTTCAAAACCTAGAGACAACTTAACATAGACTTCCTCCTTGATAAATCCATTTAGAAAAGAGCTTTTGATGTCCATCTGAAAGAGTTTGAACTCCATGTGGGTGGCAAAGGCTAACAACATTCTGACAAATTCCAACCGAGCTACAGGTGCATATGCCTCATCAAAATCAATGCCTTCCTCTTGATTATACCCTTGGGCCACAAGTTTAGCTTTATTTCTAACTACTTCTCCTGATTCATTTAGCTTATTCCTAAAAACCCATTTGGTTCCTATGATAGTCTGAGAATCTAGTTTTGGAGCAAGTTCCCACACTTGATTCTCTTAAATTGATTCAATTCTTCTTCCATTTCAATAATCCAGCATTCATTAGATAATGCATCCTTAGCATTTTTAGGTTCTAGTTGGGAGACAAAGGCTGAAAATGCTAAGGTGTTGGTTGAAGATCTGGTTTGAACTCCTTTGGATAGGCCACCTTTTACTAATTCTTTAGGGTGATCCTTCATGTATGATACATATTTTGGTAATTCGTCTGAGTTGTTTTCTTTTGGTATGTTTGAAGGATCTCTGAGCTATTCATTATCATCAATGTGAGAAGATTGTGGTTGAGCTAGGGTTTCATTGAAAGATACATGCAGGATTTCTTTAACAATAGAATTCTTCTTGTTAAAGTCTCTACAGGCTTCACTTTTGGTTGAGTAACCTAAGAAAATTCCTTCTGAGTTCTTAGCATCAAATTTATCAAGATTATCCTTTGTGTTCAGTATAAAACATTTACATTCGAATACCTTGAAATAGGAAATTCTAGGTGTTCTCCCATGATAAAGTTTAAAAAGTGTTTTGTTTAAGATAGGTCTAATCAGGGATCTATTCTGAATATAGCAAGTAGTGTTTATAGCCTCAGCACAAAAATACCGATGCAGCTTTGACTCGCATAACATTGTGCAGGTACACTCTTGCAAGTTCCTATTTTTCCTCTCAACAACTCCATTTTGAGGTGCAGCTCTAGGAAAAGCAAATTCATGTTTTATTCCAAATTGATCACAGAAGTCAGAAAAAGATTGATTCTCAAATTCTCCACCATGAACACTTCTTATCCTAATGACTTTAGATCCTTTCTCACTTTGTAATTTCCTTACAAGTTTACTAAAAACATCAATAGTCAGATCCTTACTTTTCAAGAAAGATACCCAAGTAAATCTTTAAAAGTCATCAATTATGACAAGAAAGTTGATGTGAATACCATTATGAGCCATAACTAGCTCATTTTGACCCAATGAAGAGAATAAATGCTCCTACATAACCAACTGAAGGTTATAATTCACTGCATAAACTTTCTGAAAGAAAAATAAGAAATTAGAGTTAAAACTATAATTTTACCAATGTAGTACAACCACGGGTTATCTCAAGGGTTAAACAAAGGTCAAATGATTTTAATAAGATAACAAGTGGGTTGGATTTGATAGAAAAGGGTTTGTGTATGTTCTATGAATTAAATGACTTCTTGAAACCCTAAAAATAGACTAACTTAATTAACCAAGTCTTTGGTCTAGATAAAATTCACTTAAACCCTCTAAAAATCATAGAAAAATATTCTCTAGGGTTTAGTACTTTCACTTTGGCCATTAGAACCCATCTTGACCTAAAATGGGGTCTCAGATAAATATTTACCCTAATTTAGGTTTTTACATAAATTTTCCAGTAAAATATGGTCAAACCCAAAATCCAACTTCACCATTGGATTCGTTAGGTCAAAATTAGGTTTGTACCAAAATTTGGACCTAAGGGGAATTCATCTTGACCTAGTATGCGAAAAGGTCCTATCTAATTACATTTCTACACCTAACTTTCAAAACCCTTGCAATCAGCCCCCTAGCTTCTTCATCATTTTCACAAATAGGTCCCTTCGCCATTGTTGCGGAGGAATCCTACTCTGGCAACCTTTGAAATGAGAGTTCTCCTTGATTACTTGGAGAATCCCTTCCAAAATTGGAAGGGAGATTCTCTGAGTAATTCCCGTCAATCTGAACCCGTTGATGAGCCCTGATTCTTCCCCAATCTCTCATGCGAACGCATGAGAGATGTTGGTCTCTTGAAAGTTTCCTTTGCCAGCGACCCTTCCTCGCTTGGAACCTTGGCTTCCAAGCACAAATCCCTCTCCAATGACCTATAAAAGAATCCCCAAGGCTCAACCAAATTCCTTAGCTTGAAATTGGGCCAGGTTCACCCTCTATTCTTCTCTCCTCACTGGCCACAATACTCCGCAAGCTCTGGCAGCCTTTGCCTATCTCTTTCATCGCCCAACCACAATCCAGTGGCCGGGTTTCTCCACCAGCATCGTCGACGTCGCGCAATACCGACCAACGTCGCCCCTGCCCCGTCTTCGCCACTGCCTCATCTACGAAGGTCTTCATCTTCCCCACGTCCGGCAACCATACCAACGTGGGATTCCATTCCCTTTCATCCCTTAGAAGTAGGTTTTTAGACTCCCTCTTTCCCACAATTTCTTTCCCTCTCTTTATTTCCCAAAACCAACCACCGACTCCACCGAACACCTTCACCTCCTCCATCTCCGACGATACCTCCGGCGAGGTGTTTCTGTTGCTACACACCCCCATCCACCTCGCCGACCACCCTACGACCTCCGCCTCATCTCCCTAATCACTTCCCCTCACTCCACTCACCGCGCCACTCACCCAAACACCTCACCGAACACACCCACTCACACGCACACAGTGTAGCCTAGGCACGCCACCATAGCCACCCACACGCCACAAAACCACTCCCATCACATCCACCGTGCTCCGGCGACGCTCCCTGAGCGATTTGACATGGCTGCGAGGCTATACTATTGATTTCAGGTTCAGACACCCATCCGCCATTGCTGCCGAGCGTGAAGCTTGCTTGCTGCAGCTCCAAGTGCTGCCAATCCTAGGAAGACACTCCCAGGATGCGTGGAAGACTCTTGTGCACGGCTCCAGGCCTTCGATTAGAGTCGAGAAACTCTGCAATTGAGGCAATTGAGAGGGTCACCTTGCGACTACAGTGCGCAAAGGAAGGTGGGACATTTAGTCCCACCTTGGAAGTGGAAAGGCACCTTCATGCGCACAAATTGAAAAAGTGCTGTAGTCTCTTCACCTCCAACACTGAGGGTGAGGTCCTCCTCCCCCCTTCATCGGACTTGTTTGCGACACCTAATATGCGGACCTAGCTGACCCGACTACCCGATCTGACTTCACTCTCTCACCACACACGCTGGTGAGCTTGGACCCGGGTATGTGTTAGGTCCGATTACCTGTCTGGTTAAGGCTCTGGGAGAGTGAAGCTGAAATAGAAAGAGAGAAAGAGAGAGGAGAGCTGCGCAGGGGTAGGGGGGTTTTGCTCTGAGGAATTTGGCTCCACAGTTAGTTAGATTCTGCGAGAAGACGAGCCAGAGAAGGAAGAAAAGAAGGAGAAGAGGACCGCAGAAGAAGAAGAGAAGGCCTAAGGAAGAAAAGAAGAAGAAGAGAAGGCCAAAGAAGGTAGAGAAAGAGAAGAAGGAAAAAGAAGAAGAAGAAGCCAAAGACAGAACAGAAGAAGGCGGAGAAAGAGAAGAAGAAGGGAAGAAGAAGTAGAAGAGAAGAGGGCAAAGGAAGAAGAGAAATCAGAAGAAGGAAGACTACTATAGCACAAGACAATTATAACGTCTGATTGCAAAATCAGACGTCTGATTTTCATATGCTCTCCATTATTTTATCTAAATTTCTTTTTACTCTTCATATACTCATGCTCTACATTCCTAATTAGATTTTGAGTAGTATTATGTGTTCAATTTGCATTTATTATTGAGATTAGTGTGTGAATTTCATTTGCTCCCTGCGTTCGACCTCGGAATATATTCGTGTAATAAAATTGTATTTGTTTTGAATGTTATTTTTGCTGTACTACAACGCAACACTTTTTAAAACCTGATCCAGCGACTCAAACAACAGTACCAACACCCATTCAAGATTTTGGATTTGGTTGGTCCGAATAAGTCTAAATGAAGTAATTTCAAGGGTCAAGAAATGCTGACCATCCTTTTTGGTTTAAAAGAGTTTTTAGTTTGTTTACCAATTTCACAAAAATTGCAACTTTGCTTTTCTTGAAATTGATTTTTGGCAAGCCTTTAACGAGCTCACGTTTTACAATTCTAGTGATATTTTTCGTGTGAACATGACCTAGTCATTTGTGCTAGAGTATTGCCTCATTGTTAGATGCACCTAAACATTCAAAGCTGCTGCATTTGTTGAAGTTGACAATATAGATATCCTTATATCTGTGACCTTTAAGGAGGATTTGCTTGGTTTGTTTGTCTTTTATTTTAAAATCAGTTGAGGTGAAGCTAATTTTATAACCTTTGTCACAGATTTGACTTACATTAAGCAAATTATGTTTTAATCCTTTAACTAAATGCACATTATCAAAAGAGATAGAAGAGATACTAATTTGGCTAGTACCAAGAATACGACCCTTATGGTTGTTCTCAAATGTAACTGTACCACCTTCCTGGTGGTTGAGATGTAGGAATGGGCCTTCTTCTACTGTCATGTGCTTCGAGTACCCACTGTCCATGATCCATCTTCTTTCTCCTTGATCTTGTCATTTGTTTGTGTCTATGAGGATTGGGATCATGGGATCTATATATTGGCTTCAGGCTTCCATTTGATTCACGATAAGTGTTCGTTTATTTTCTCAACACAGTTAATTAAGTTAATTAGGCTTAATTAAGTGTAAGAGAAAGTAACTTAGGTCAACTTATTTAATGTCAAATGAGTAGTATAGGGTCAACCTAACCTAACATTTTAGATTTTAATTCTTTTTTAACTAGTTGAGTCTAGGTCGTTCACTAGGAGGTATAACTTAACTTAATTCACTATTTAATCCTAAGCATTAATTACTACTTACTTAATCAATTAGAATTATAATTATATTACTTTAAGAGCATGAATCTTGCACAAAGAATATTTAATTAAAATACATGCAACATTCCATAAGACAAACATGTTTACACATGTGATCTATTATTAAAAACAAGTAAGCATATTTATTTCTACTAATTTCATTTCATTTACAAAAGATTAAGGCAAGAAAAAGAAATTCAATTAAGTACAAATGCCTTTTTCATCAACTAAGCTAAAAAAGAAATTGTATTAGAGTAAAATACAAAAATTAGATGTCTTAAAAATAAGCTTAAACTATCAGACGTCTAATAATTTAAATTTTCCTTTATTTATTTTCTTTTCAGCCTTCATTCTTCTCTTCCATTTTCTGCCATCTCTTTCTCTCTCTAACTTTACCTTTCTCCTTTGTTTACTTCCCTTAAGTTTTTTCGAGCTCTTCTCCTCTTCTTCTCCTAAATTCCTTAAGTCTCTTAACCCTTTCTCTTCTTTCCTTTTCAACACCTTAACTGTGCATTTGAACCACGTTTTGAACCAAAAATTTGGTTTAAGGTTGGCAGCTCAGATCGGTCAGGGATACGTAGCACCCCTCTCAGGGTGGGACCAGACCCTATTGGGTCCAAGCCTAGTTCATATTAGGTATGGTTTACTTCCGATTCAATCATCACATTCTTCGGCCTCCCAAGCCCATCATGCGCACGCCCGCTCACAGGCCCACACTTGCACGCCCACAGGCGCACACACACTTGGGCACGTGCATCGCACGCACCCAAACACACACACATGATCTTTATGCACCCTGTGTTGACGACCAAACAACCCATAACACTTTTTCATTTTATTCCATGGCGTGTGCTCTGATCCTACTGATGTGGGACTAATTATGTCCCCTTCAGACCAAACTTTCGCTAGAGGCACAAGCCGGCTCAGAGCTCCAAATCGAGCAAGCTATAGCTCTTTGGAAAGCTCTAGAGGAGTACTACATGATTGCAGCATCAATTTGATGTTGAGAATAGATTTAACCCTTCGATTAGAAGGATGAAGATTGAAGGTTTCACGACCATTTTTGGCCTGCAGATGAGCTTCATAGGTCCAAGGACCTGCTGATGTGCTCTTTGACCTCAGATGAGGTTCTGAATAGATTCAGGAGTTAATTCCACATCTAATGGTGAAGCAAAAATGTGCTAAAAGGCTTCTAGAAGGCAAAGAAGCTTAAAAGCTTCAAGCAGAAGCTTCAGAGCTTCAAATCAAGCTCTGAAAAGCTTAACAGATAGCTAAAGGGCAGCTGTATCTAATTAAACAACCTCTGAAGGTTGTTAGGAATCTATCTGGGCAGCATTTTCATTTAAATCTTGTCAGAAAATCACTGAAGTTAGCGTTGGGTTCAAATGAATCCAAACTGAAGAGAAGTTGGATTCATCTTTTCTGATTAAAACTCATCCAAATCAAATCTAATCTCTCTAAAATCATCCCAGAAGTCATTTAAGCTCATCAATTTCTCTAATTGGTGTATGAATCATCTAATCAGACCTAATTTTGACCATTGAACCTCGAAATTTGACTTTCTACATAAAGCATTTTCAGATGAAATTAACACTTCAGTTCTTCTCTATTTGATCTCAGGAATGGATTCAGGGTCTCACGAAGGAGTTTCAGCTTAGAAACATAGGGTTTCAGGTCTGTCGCTTGGGCTCTAAAATTAGTTTGTTCGACAGAACAAACTAAGGCTTATCTGAGTAAATGATCTTCAAATCTGACCTCAGGACATCCATCTGATGCTTCTAGGCCTCTACAATAAAGCTTATCCCTAATGAACAGTCTTCTCCAACTCTGCCGAAGTTGGAGAAGATAGAGGTCTAGATCTAACTCCAGACTTTAAAACTTCAAATTAAACACTGCAGAATGATCATTAAACCTCAAGTAAGTGATCTGGAGCTTCTTAGGAAGTTTTATAGGCTAAAGAGTGCATTTGACTCACCGGAGCTTGCCGGAGCTCCGATGAGTCCAAACATTGGCTAAAAATATGTAAACATCATCAAAACAGTCCATGAAAGGTCTAAAAAGTTTCTGAGGTCACAAGGAACCTCAGGAACACATTAATTCCTTCAATTATTGATTACACTGAAAGATATGTATTGAATTCATAAGAACTGTGACCTGAGTTCACTAGAACTCAGGACAAGTTCTCTCACTCAATTGAGTGGAGAGAACATGTTAGTGGAGTATGGTGAAGGTGTTTAGGTGATTGATTAGGTGGATACACTCCTCCTGAGTCACCATTGACAGCGAGCTCAGAAGGTTGAATGTATTTTAGGCATTTTATAGATGAATGATTATTAATCAAATTAAGGTGAGGATAGGGGCCCTAAGATGATGATTAAGTGATGGAGGGCCCCAGTGGAGGTGAATTTCCCTTGGATACTTCCGCCATGGACAGCGGAAGCAGCCGGTGAAGGTGGAGATGGATTAGGCGATTAGGTGTTAAAATCAGGGAATTAAGGCGTTAGAGATTATCATGGAGGATTAAGAAAGGTGATTAATGAAATAAAAAGACAAAAGAGTGCCCTAGTCAAGCTCAAAGAGCTCGCTGGAGTTGAGGAAGACGACGGAAAATCTAGCATTAATTATAACTAACCTACCGAATTAACTACTCTAATTACACTAACTTACCTAACCTACTGTTACCAAGACGAAGGGGGTAGAGGATCTCCGTCGAAGGATCTTAATGGAGGAGGAAATCAGAGGGCGGAGGAAGAAGTCTTGCAGGTGTAGGCAAAGCATAGAGGAGGAAATCCAACTTCGGCACTGCATCAGAAGACTCAGCAGACGATAGTGGAGCTCAGAGATGAGTGAAGACGATAGAAGGAAGACGGAGGAAGCGGAGGTAGGTCGCCGGATTTTGGAGCGAATAGTCTATCTACTAGTTCAGTGGGGGAAAGAGGGAAGGGAGCTAACCTTTTGAAATCGGAGAGGTGGAGGGGTATTTATAGGTTGCGGCGGCTAAGGAGGAGGGTGAATCTAGATGGAAAGGAGTCTAGGCGTGAAGTAACGACCAGCGTCTTCTCCGATGTCGGTGAGATTAACTTCGAATCCTAAATAGGATTTTAGCATCATCCAGACCAATGGATGAAAAGAGGGTGGTGAGCGCAAGCTCCAGGAGCTTGGCAGGGATGGGCAGATGTCATATGGACGGTGATCGGCGAGTGTAGATACCTCATGTCATCAGCCGTCGAAGAGGCTAAAGAAGAAATGAAGAGGAAGATGAAGATGTTTACAGGGACTTTTCTGCAATGAAAAATAAGGACCTAAGTGAAGAATAAGGACTCGATTGAAATAAAACTTAGGGACTAAAACGTAAACTAAGGTTTCCAAGGCTTATTTTAATTTAAATCTTTTTCAACTTTTTATATATAATTATAAATTAGACAAATATTATATTTAAACCTTGGATTTACATTTTTTTTACCTTTTTATCTTATTTTATTTAATTAAGTAAAGTTACTTAAGTTATTACATACTTAGGTATAAGTTATGCTTAAGTTAATTAACACATTAATTAGGTAAATAATTGATGATATTTCGAATCCATTTATTAATTAAATTATTAATAATATTAATTGGCTAATAATTTAGTATTTTTAACTTATTTTAAGGTCCTTTAATGTTTTATCGCTTATTCTATAATTAGCCCTTATATTTACATATTCCTAGCTAATTAACTAGGAAGACTAGTTGATTAGGGGTAATTAGAAGCCATGATGAGCCTCTCATCAACAAGTCCACCTTTTATAGTCTACTTGACCTACAAAACACGATTTCAAGAGTGTTTTTGGTACCCATTTTCATTTAGGTCCACAATTGTTAGTTGTTGCTGCCTATTTAGGCAAGCTACCTTTCTCGATCTTTTGGTTTGAACTAGATGCTTCATGATCATTTTTGGATATGTATCCTAACCCAAATTTTGTGGTGGTCTGGGTTTGTGTTCTAGTAGTTCATGCAGGTTATGACTACATTTTGTAAATTTTGCTAGATTATTTATAAGGTTAGCAGACTTTTCTTTAAGCTTATCAATGTCTAGCTTTAAGCCATCTATTTGTGATCTAAGTGATGTGATCTCAAGTGATAGTTCCTTATTTTGTGATGCAAATATCTCTTTTAGTGCTCTTTCTTCTTTTAGAGTTTTTACTAATTTTCTATTTTCTGTTTTAAGAGACACAGCTAAATCATGTATTTCATAAAAAGCTTCTAATAATTCATCGGAAGTAAAAGATGTTACCACGTCTTCTAGAGCCATGAGTCCTAGAAGAGCTTCTTCATCAAAGGTCTCTTCTTCTTCTTCTGAGATTGAGTCAGACTCATCCCAGGTTACTTGAAGAGCTTTCTTCTACCCATCTTTCTTTGAAAATTTCATCTTCTTTCTTTCTGTCTCCCTTTTAAGGAGTGGACAATCCTTTCAAATGTGTCCTTTCCTCTTGTAGTTGTAGTAGATAATGGCTTCTTCCTTGGAGTCTTCCTTCTTCTTTCTCTAATTCCTCTTGTTTTTGAGGAACTTTCTAAACTTCCACAAGAGAAGAGTGATGTCGTCTTCTTCTTCTTCACTGGAGGTTTGCTCTGAGTGATCGTTAGCTTCAAGTGCTACAGTCTTCTTCTTTGCTCCTTCACTCTCATTCTCCTTCATATGTTGAAGCTGCACTTCATACGCCATGAGACTACCAATAAGATCATCCTGCTTTAAGGTTGGCAGATCCTTTGATTCCTAGATGGCAGTGGTCATTCTTTCCCAATCATTGGTGAGAGATCGAAGAATCTTCCTCACCAGGGTTTCATTCTTGATCTCTTGATCAAAGTTTCTTAGAGAGTTTACAATGTATGTGAACCTTATAAATATCTCCTTGATGGATTCCCCCTTCTTCATCTTGAACAACTCATACTTTTGGGTTAGTAAATTTACGCGGGTTTCTTTTACCTTGGAGGTTCCCTCGTGGGTGACTTCCAAGATGCTCTAGATCTCATGAGTAGTTTTGCAGGCTGACAGTCGATTGAACTCCTCCTTCGAGAGTCCACAAAAGATGGTGTTCATTGCCTTGGCCTTATGCATCGTTAGCTTCTTCTAGTTTGGAGTCACTGCTACTCCTTCGATCTCCAGGCATGCATATTTCAATGCGAAGATATCCCACACTTTGAAGTCCATGCATTCTAGGAAGATCTGCACCCTTGTCTTGCAATAACCATAATTTGTTCCATCGAAAAATAGAGGTCAAACTGTAGATTACCCCTCAGCATACATGTCAGCAGAGGATTTTGACATCTTCTAGACAGGTTAGGCTCTAATACCAAATGATGGTCCTGCGAATCTAAGTGGTATACTAGAGAAGATGGGTGAATAGTATTGCTTGAAAATTAAGAAAATATAACTACGAGATAAATTCAAGTTGCAGAGAAATCATACACAAAGTCACCTAAATTTATAGTGGAAACCTTCTCGAGTAAAAACCACTACCTAAGCCTCCCAGCTTAGGATTTTTCTAACTAGGCAACCCTAGTCAATCCACTAACGCACCACTTGAATGAGGTTGGCACAATCTCTTACAAGATCCCTTCTCGTATGAACCAGAAGAGAAGCACAACAACAACAGGTCTTCCCAACAACTTGAGACCTAAATCAAAGCAGTAGATAAAGATAAATATAATAAAATCGTATGGAACCTTAAAGGAAATTGAACCGATATTTTCATAGAGGTTCTTTTGATTGACATACCTTTTTGAAAGCGTAGAAGCAGAAGTGCAGAAGCACTTGAGTTGAAACCACAAGAGCTCTTTTTCTAGAGTATTTTCTTCTTTGAATGTGTTGTGAAAAAGGGCTATCACAAACCTCTATTTATACTAGAAAATCGACCTCAATAGGAAGTTTTCCGAATCCAATTGGTCGATCAATTAAGGTAGTTTGGTCAATCAAAATGGCTTTTCGTCGGTCAAACTAGTTATTTGGTTGATCACCTATTAGTCGATTAATTAAGCTAATTGGTTGATTAAAGGTATCTTAATCAATGTCCTAATTTGAATAGATTTGATCGATTAATTAAGGATTTAGTTGATCAAAGTAGTTTGGTCGATCAATTAACCTAAAATCTTGATTTTAAAAATTTATGTTTAGTGTGAAAATCATTTGAGGCTCCTTATAAAATAATTTGAACTCAAAGAAATGTAAAAGACTCAATGGAAAACTGCGACGAGCTTTTTGCTCCTTTCCATGTGTCAACGAGAGAGTGCTGAAAGATTAGTCTAGAGAGATAACATAATTTTGGTGCATCAAAATAAAGGTACTTACAAGAACACCCACCCAAAAAATAGGGAGGAGGTTGTTCTCGCTCTCGAGATGTTGTGAGCGAGAATAGAGAGGTAGGCCAAGCAACACCTACTTCTACGAGTGACGCCCCTATGTCTTCGATTAGAGTGAGGGTGGGCCTTAGTTTGTTTGAGCCTGCCCCAGAGAAGGGGGACATGACTGTTCCTGCCAAGGGTCCAGCTTAGGGCAAGGCTCAGGTTTCACCCTCTACTCAACCAGACCAGGAGGGTTCTGTTGGTTGCCTCTCATGACTTCAGTGATCGCTCCTTTTCACCATGGGGCAATTAGGCTTCTCATTCTACATCGATCAATGACCCCATTTTCTAGGGTAAGGGTTCCTCACACCCACCTCTTTGTGTGACACCCTCAGTAAAGGGGGGAGAAGCGCCTGTAGACTCTAGGCTGGTTGTTTCTAGCTTACCCTCTCACTTGCCATTTGAGGGAGAGTTTCATAAGTCACACATGGTTCAGGAGGAGCAGGTGCATGATATTATTTTCACTTTCGATACCAAAGCGGACTCAGCCCAAGAAACAGTGGTCCTTCAAAAGACACATGAGTTGCAGGAGTAGGCTTTTGGCATTAGTTCATCTCAAGAGGTTATGAAGGTTCACTCGGATACTTTCTAATGGGTGAACATCCAATCAGAGAATAAGGTGTTGGAACTGTTGTCTTCTAGCATTTAATAGGAAGCACTCCCTCGCACACCAACTCATATGTGGAATATCTACTGCAACCACCTTAGGGTAGTAAGTAGTGAGTTCTCATAATGACCTGTGTTCCCTTCACATCAAGTGACCTGGTGTTTGTATGTTTCTTACAGGTTGAGATAGTTGGGCAAGACATCCTTTATGGAGGTGTTCTATCCATGGCTCTGCTTGCTAAGTTTGGGTGGGGCACTTCTTTTGATGCCAAGCAGGCAGCATCTTAAGCAGACGTCACTTGCATTGATGCTTGAGTTCTTCGGACAAAGTTGGATGAGGTAGTAGCCACCAAGGAGAAAACCAAGGAGTGGACTACCTTGGAGCAGTAGTAGGCAGATAGGGAAGACATTGCCCATTTGAAGGAGGTGTTGGCCAAGGCTAAGGTAGAGGTGTTCTCTCGGGAGAATGAAATGTAGAATGCTCATCAAGCATGTGACGACCTTTGCCAACTTGTGGTGCTTCAAGAAGAGAGCCTGGCCTGACTATCCTCCTTGCTAAAGGGCTAGGTGGCTGATAAGTCTGCACTATTTCATGTAAAAGTGCCTATTATGTGGGTTCTTAAGCTATTTAGATGCATTTAGCACTATAAATAATGCATAAAATCCATCATACTGCATTTAGTTTAATTGGTATAAATTGTAGAATAATCCATGTATTTTTATGGTTGGGGATAGGGTAGCACAAATTTGGGCTTCGAACAAGAAATCTGACCGTATGGATGGACTCAGAGTGACGATCACAGTCCAACGACGCGAAAATCATCTCGATCAGAGCTCTGTGGCATCCACTACGAAGAAGAGAAGATGAATGGCTAGGATGGTGCCACGTGACACCATCCCAATCATCCAAGGTGTCTGCACAGTCCTTGCCTCACCTGCATGCTCAAGTCTTAACCGTTGGGTCAAGATCCAACAATCAGCTCTCACGCAACATCAACCGTTGGATCTTGATCCAACGGTCTATGCTTGCCCTTAACCACTACAGCACAACGGAGATGGGGTGCCCCTGTCAACGAGGAAACGCGAGATCGAGACCTAATCTGTGTCCCCTACCAGTGCAAGGAGAACAAAAATTGAACCATAGGATCTCGATCATGTGGTTATGGAAGCACCACTCCAGCACCATCGCACCTCCTTACATTCGTAGAGTGTGTAAGGAGCGAAATCACAGCCATGAGATCCAAATCAAGCAGTGAAGGTCCTTCCATGTGGTGAGATGGATGGCAAGTATCGTATGACTAACGATCCATCCGATCTGAAGCGTTCCCACATGCGCAATCCAGGCCATGCGATGAAGATCTAACAGCTATGCGCCGTCCCCACCTCATCCACGAAGCACTAGTGTAGCACACAGTTGCGCGCGACTATGTGCTATGCACGGTGCCTTTAAGCCTTGTGCATGACCACACTTAGTTCTTGCCCCCATTCTCCACTATAAAAGACCATGCACTCCTCCCCTTCATCCTCATCACTTCATATGCTCCTCCGACCTCCTCTAGATCTTTAGAAGAATTCCTAAGCTCCCAAGAGCTCGCTCCCAAGCCATTAGGTCGCCTATTAGCCTTAGCAATCCCCTTCTCTACCAAATATTCGTCCTACTCCTCACCATCTTCATAAGAGACCTAAAGGTTGTCCCCTCACCCCCATTCAAGAAGCTGATCACCTCTACCTCCTCACCCCTATTCCCATAGTGTTTAAGCTCCATTTCCTTATCCCAGATTCCCTTAGCTTGACCCAAGCAGTCCTCTACCTATTTTTCCTCCTACACTCAACCCTATCATCCTACTCTGCACCAACTTTGTCCAGCCACTACCAAGTGCCATCCTCTCGTCGGGCAACCATCTCGGGAGAATCTTCTCACCCCCTCTCTCTTTTATTCTATTTAATATTTGCTTCACTATTATTGCAATTCACTACTTAGTTGTAATAAACATTATTTTGTTCTAATACATCATATTTTCTCTCTATCTTTATCTCTCTCTCGCTTTGATTATCTGTTAAGTAGATTAGTCTTCTCTCTTTTATGTCATTGCCTAGCTTAGATTAAAAGGTGAAAATACCAAACATAAATAAATCAAACACAATTTCTAAAAATCAAACATCACCTCTCTGTGTTCAACCCAGGACTCACCGAGTCTTGGTAAAATTATTTGATAGAGAAATTCTACAAACACGATGACACAGGTTTCTCTTTCCTGAAACCCTAAAACTAATTTCTACGCACAAATTTTTTTGACTTGTCATCGGCTGATGTGGATGGGATGATCTAGCAGGTTCCAAGACTGCAAGAGGTCATTGTGGACCTATTAGCTCTGGGTCATACTCAATTGGAGTTAGAGGAAGCTTGCTCAAAACTACTAGTTGTTATGGAGGAGGCCTGAGCGGAGTGGGATGTGGCAGAGTCCATGGCCTCACGTTTCGAGGTGAGGATCCAGGTGTTGGATAGGGTTTCCTAGGTGGTTGCAACCTTTAATGAGGTGTAGTCAAATGACAATTGTCGATTGAAGAATGAGAGATGGGAGTTTCTTAAACCCATCATTGTGAAGAAGTTCTTCACCTTAGATCATTTGATGGAGGTGCATTGCCAAAAATTGGGTCAAGGGCTGGGAAGCATACCATTATTGTCGTACAATCCATTTTGGCAAGCAGTCTTTGTTCGAGGGAGGAAATCATCTCATGGTCGACAGATGCTTTGTTTCGGGTTCATGATGAACAATTGGTCGAGACCGATCGAAGATCGTCCTTCGATTGAGCCAGCCCCTGAAGAGGTCACAACTAGCTAAGGTTCTCCTGCTAGGAACTCATCTGACTTTGAGCCCTCTACCGAGCAAACGCTGATGTGCACGAATTGAGGGTTTATAAAATGCATCGTAGTATAATCGAAACATGCTTAATCAACTTTGAAATTTATATTCTCGAAATAAGTATCTGAGGTCATTCACTAGGAGTAAAACATTATGTAATTACCACTAGTCGAATTTTTGAAAAATTTAAACTCAAGAACTAGATACAATTAATTTGATCTTCAGATTCAACCATTCTAGTTCAATAAAGTTAAGAGAAGATTTATTGGGCTTCTCTTTTTTTTCTCAGAAAATGGCTAATTAAGCCTACTGGGGAGCCTTCCCCTATGATGGCTGAGAGCTATGAGAATATATTTCTAAATAATAACTGCACAAGCCCTGCAACCCACCGATGTGGAATTAAATATGTAAGCAAATCAATGAGAAAATAATTTCACGATTTAATTTTAATAATTGGGAATCTCTCCAATTATTTAACTCTTAATTAAATAAAAAATTATTATAATTGCACACTAAATAATTCAAATAATGTAACTCTCAAATATTCAATAATTAAGATAGTTCATTAACTAATTAGAAGAAAATATAAATAGTCCCTGGAAATGTGATTTTTCTTACATTTTGGTCCCTGATTCCTTGCACATAGATCCCTAAAAGTTCTTCTTTCCATGCGAACAGGTCCCTGAAGCACTTTGTTCATCTTCTTCTTCACCACCAAGGCTCGCTGGAGCGACGTCAGAGAAGAGATCTGCCCATTGAATGGGGTCAGCCAAGGCTAAGGAGAGTTGCTGGCAGCTCGTCGACCTATTACTATGGTTCGATCATCAATTAGGGTGATGAAGGTGGTGGAGGAGGGTCAATGTATACAGAGAAGGAGCAGAGTAGGATGGAGGTTGTTGATGAACTTCTGCTGGGCACGAGGAAGACGGTGGGGAGGATGGAGGAGTTAGAGGTAATTCCTAAACCTAAGGCACCTAAGTTAGGCTATAGAGAGAGGGGAGGAAGATGAGATACCTACGGTTGGATGAGGAGGATAGGAGGGTGTTCGACGTTGGCTGGCAGGATGCAAGGAAGAAGAAGACTCCAGTGAGGAGGATTGGAGCGAAGAAGGGGCTAGTGGGACCGGCTTCTATGGCAGGAAGCTTAGCAAGGACATGAGGAAGATTACCATGACCTTGATTAGTGGTGAGATGCAGCAAAGAAGATAGTCAGAGGAGCTCCAAGGTCTTCGTTAATGGCAGGTTTGGGGAGGAAGAAGAAGGGGTTGAACTTGCGTCGAAACTCAACGAATCGTATTAGTATAGCTCAGCGGAGCTTTAAGGGTGGTCAGCAATTGTGATTGAAGTAAGAAATTGACCTCGAAATGGTTGATTTATAGCTTGGCAAATGTTGCTCTCGTAAGCTGCTGCTCTCGGTTAGAGGAGGAAGATGGCTAACGTCAACATGACGTCAGCTAGAAATCAAAGTGAAAGGAAATTAAAAGACAAGGACCTATCTACAAAGTAGGTCGAGATGAAATCAAATAACGTGTCAAGTTTTTAGGGTAACCTAATTAAGACCTAAGGAATTTGATGGTGGCTTCAATTTTGGGTTTTAATGAAAGTTTGATTGGTCAATTTGCATTTTAACCCAAAATGTTGTAAATATTAATCCTTGGTCTTTGACTTAGGTCAAAGTGGGCTCTTTTTATAAAATTGATCATTCAAAATATTAAGGAATATTTTTAAATGATTTTTAGGAGATTTAGATTACATTTATTTCAGTTAGAACCCTTTAAATTTAAGTAAGATTGAAATTAGGGTTTTTAATTAGGAATTAGCTTTAATTTTCTAAGAAACCCAAAGTCAATTCATGCAAGCTCACTTATTGAAAATTTTGACTTAATTGACCTTCAATTAAGTGTAGGTTTACCCTTTAGTTAATCTACACTTATATTTTTCTATTAAACTAGTAGAATTAACCAAATTCAAAGTAATTCCTCTTGACTCAGTCATGATTGCATTATACCCTTTTAATGGTTTAATTAGGTAAATTTATCCTAGAAAAGTAACCAATTTGAGCTAAATATAAAGGATGATGGTGTTACCATCAAACACCTACTGCTTAGGCAAGGCAAGCCATCCTGCCTTGATGTGATTTCATCTACCTCCATGCTCCCTCTCTCTCTCTCTCTCATGTGGGCGACTGACCTAGTTCTGTTGTGAAGGCGATTGTCCTAGTTGTTTTTGTAAATAATGCTATTTTGTCCATGGCCAGTTATTTCCTAGATGGGTTTTGCAAATTCTTTTCTCTCATCTTAAGTACAATATGGTCTCAAGTTGGTAGCATGATAGGAACAGAGAGATTGGGTGCCCATCTAGGGAGACTAGCTTGTAAGAGCCCATTGAATTGGAGGTTGTCAATCAGAAGGGACCTTCCTAATTTGGGGCAAGCTTTCCACCTAGTTCGAACAGGTTGGATATCGTGGTTTGTTGGAGCAAGCTTTCCACCTGGAGACTAAGTCCCCTTCTTTAAAATGATTTCTCTTGATTCTCTAATTGTTGTATTTGGCCATCGTCTCTTTGTAGGCTTCCTATTTGTCAGTTGTCTCATCACTAGTAGCTTTAAGTAAATATAGGGCCAAACACATTTGTTCCACATTCTTGTCGGAATCATAGAATTACGTTTGATAGGAAGAGATGTCAACCTCGAGAGAGACCCAGGCTTCCATCCCATAGACCATGTTGAAGGGTGTTTCTCTGATGGTGATTCTTTGGCTAGTCCAGTTGCCCCATAGCACATAGGGTAGCATCTCTACCCATTTTTCTTTTAAGTTAACCAACTTCCTTTTTAGTGTGAAGATGATCATTTGGTTAGTAACTTTCACCTGCCGATTTGCCTGGGGATGAGAAACTGAAGAGAATTTTAAGAGAATACCACATTCTATGCAAAAAACTTGGAACTCCCTAGAGGCGCCATTATCCACGACAGTAATCTACAGTATGTCATAATGGCATATAATATTCTTACGAACGAAGGTCACCACTCGCTCAGCATTAGGACTAGCCATGGTCTCTACCTCAACCCATTTTGAGAAGTAATTGACTGCCACAATCACAAACTTCTTCTAGGTGAGGGCAATCAGGAAGGGTCCAATAAAGTCCATTCCTCACTGGGTGAAGGGGATGGCAGATGCTATTGGTATCTGTACCACAAGCAGGTCCTTAGGAACATTTGTGAATATTTGGCACTTGTGGTACTTTTGAGTTGCTAGTGCAAAGCACTAATTATCCAGATTTTGATGTTAACAAAATAAAAAATATATTTGGAATAGCCTAACTTTATATAGCAAAGCTACATTTAATATGAAAAAGTCTAAAATCTAGATGATGATACATGGACAAGTGATGATATGATGATGGCTAGCTCAAGGAAGCAAAAGATTAAAGTTAAAAACTTCAAGGAGCTTCAACAATTTCAAGCAACTACAAGTACTTCAATAGTAATATTTTTATGTTTTTAGAAGTTTGTGAAAGAGCTTGCTGCATTTTTACTCACACACATGGCATCTCTTAGGAAAAATATTTAGAAATTTATTTTAAATTCAAAAATATTCAAAACACCCCTTTATGAGAAGGCACTTGATTAAAATTTTACAACATTCAAAATGGATAATTAATCATTTAAGAAAATCGGTTAGTTGATTAATTACAATTCTAGGAAGGGCATTAATTGATTCAAGAGTATATTAAACTATTAAAAACCCATCAGAAAGTTCCTAAACTAGGGTTAATTGATTAACAGAGTTGACTAATCAATTAATTTTGTATATTTGTGTTTTGGGCTAAATTGAGATGTGCAAAAATTAATCGAACAATATCTCTTAATTAATCGATTAGCTATAGTACATTAATTAGCTAATATGAGCATTAATCGATTAATTTTAGGATTTTTTGAACTATTTCATGTCATTTTGAAATTGCACCTTTTCATTTTAAATTCAAATGTTCTAATTCGAAATTTAGGTGGTTAGTAAGCCTCTAATCAAACTCAATAAATATCCTATGATGGTTTAGAACTAAAGCACAAAACATATTCCCACTTGCTCATAAGTTCCAACTCTCTTGAGATTTGCAAGTATTCACAAAGCACTAATTTGCTCTATTCTGCTTACAAAAAGCTTTGGTGCTTCACTTCCTACTTACTTTGCCTCTCCATTTTGAAAAAGGGAAGTTTAAGGTTGAATATTTAAAAGTCCTATCTGCATTTATAATCATTTAACATGATATTGGCTTTATAGGACTTGTTTAATTTATTTCATTTTTTATGTAAAGTTGGGTGCCCAGGTTGTAGGTTTCCCATTCTTCTCTAATAAAAAGGAATAAAATTCTTCTTAGGGCTATCCAAGAAGTGGAGTTGTACTAGAGGTACACTAGCCTCGGATTTATGGTGTTGATTAGTAAGTCTTATTTTAGCAAGGGAAAAATCTTAGATAGAAAATATCTAGGTAGAGGTTTTTCCTGGTTTAGATTTTCTCTCTAATTATTTGCATCCATTGTGGTTTAATTATTGTAAAGTGATTTTTTATTTGCTTATATTTTTTCAAAGCATAAATCACCCCCCTCTTGTGCCAATTACACATGTGAATTCCTTCACGTTTCTAGTTATTTGGGGCCAAAAGTACCCATAAAGAACGATTCTAGTGGTCAAGCCTTTTGGGTCCTCATGGTTGCTACAAATGCCTGTGTTGAGGTCCTCCACTGCTTGTTGTGATTTTGTTGGTTCAAGGCATTTGAGAGGGGGTGGGGGGTGGGGGTGAGGGGTTGAGTTTCCCCGCCTGTTAAGGTTGCCATCTAAGCTCACGTATCACACTGACTTGAGGCACATCACCATCTCCAAGGCACATCACATTTGGCAGGGGGAGCCATGTGGTTAGTGCAACATCTTCCTTAAGGGTTGGTCTGCTAGGACCATCATGGAGTGTGCTTGAAATTATGATTGCAATTTTTTGGTGTTGATGACTCAGTCTAGGCCGAGCTTCTCGATTGGGGGGTACTTCACTTTTGTGTCTTGGTAGGTCTTGCTTACGAAGTAAACCACCTTCTACATTCCTCCTTCCTCTTTTATGATAGCAATACTGGCTACTGACTCGGATGCAACAAGGTAGATGAATATCAATTCACTACGTGTGGGGGTTGCCAAGACTGGGTGAGATTGAAGATGCATCTTATTTCTTTCGAGGGCCTCTTGGCACTAGAGTCTCCAATGCCTAAGAGAGTATCCCTTGCCCATTTTTAGGCATTCAAAACAGGGGAGGCACTTATCGGATTCCTTGGAGAGGAAGCAACCTATTGTGGTGATTCATTTGACCAACAATTATTCCACACGAAGGTTGCTAAGCGAGCAGAGCTCCATTACTGCCTTAATCTTGTCTGGGTTGGTTCAATGCCTTTGCTTGAGACCAAGAAACCTAGGAATTTACCTAAAGTAATGCCAAAGTAACGCCAAAGGTGGATTTTCAGGTTTAGAATGAGGTGAAAAGCATGTAATGTTTAAAACACTTCCTTCAGATTAGCAAAGTGCTCGAGGTACGTGCTGCCTTTTACCAACATGTCATTGATATACACCTCAAGCAACTTTCCATTTAACTTAGCAAAAATGAAGTTTACAAATCACTGATAGGTAGCAACAGTGTTTTTCAATCCAATGGGAATTACACGGTATTGGAAGGGA
This sequence comes from Thalassia testudinum, assembly GCA_037157565.1. Lineage (NCBI taxonomy): Eukaryota > Viridiplantae > Streptophyta > Magnoliopsida > Alismatales > Hydrocharitaceae > Thalassia > Thalassia testudinum. The sequence goes on from JAZHRO010000077.1 coordinate 85,008,385, forward strand.
CCTCTATCAGTTACGAAGGAGAAGTGCAGCTAGTGTGCCTGGGCCATACTAGTTTGGTTATAACCACTGTAAGCATTTAGGAAAGACATATGGTTTTGGACAGCATAGGAATCCACCAACGCATTGATTTCTTGGGAGCGAGAATTCATCTTTTGGACAGGAATAATTGAGGTTCGTAAAGTCCATACACATCTACCATTTACTATATGCCTTTTTCGCCATTACGACATTGGAGACCCAGTTAGGGTAGATTGCCCTCTCAGTGACTTGCTTGGAGGAGCATGTCCACCTCCTCTGCTACCTCATGCCATTGTTCAGTAGACTTGTGGTGGCAAACCTACTTTATTCTTCTCATGCCTAGGTTGATATTGTGCCGGTGTTCTTTCACCAAAGGGTCGATGCCCGGAAGGTCTTGACTGGACCATGCAAATGTAGGTTCTAACGGAGGGGGTGAGATTTGCATGATCCGAAAAATAATGTGAAAAATATAATAGCAATCTCACAGAAAAGCAACCACAAGTACACAAAGGATTTTCAGGTGGAAACCCAAACCCGAATAAAAATCACCACCTAAACCTCACGGTTTAGGATTTCCCGATGGATCGAGTTGATCAAATCTACAAACAAACTATTTAAATGAGGGTAGTTTATCCTCTTACAACAACGCTACTTAGACGAGGGTAGTGTACCTCAAACCCCTCCTCTTCACGAGGAGTATTTTGTCCCACGAAGGAGATGGGAATTTGCAAAGCGAATACCCAACCAAGAATAAAGGAAAATACAACAATCTTATAGAGCCACAAAGTATAAATGTTAATCTAGCTCCTATAGGCAAAAGGACTTCCCTTAGATGGAAGTGGCGCGACGTGAAGTCGGTAGCGTGACAGTGCTCTCGGGTGGATGCTAAAGGGTTTGGAGAGTAACAGCACTTTCTTCTTTGATAATTTCTTCTCTATGACACAAAAGAGTGTGGAAGTAGTGTTATTTGGTGTGTCTAACAAAGGAAGGGTCCACCTCTATTTATAGGTGGCTTAGAAACCCTTAGGAAGGCTATGGAAGCCTTAGGTAGTCAGTCGTTGGAAACAAATCCAAGGAAAATCAGGCTGGAATCAGGGCTATTAATGATTCTGACAAGGTTATCAGACATCTAGATCTATTACCAGATGTCTGGGTTTTGTCTGATTTAGGAAGTACTTGTCTAATCTAGAAGGGTGGAAGATCTGAACTAGGTTAAATCAAGACAGACGTCTAAAGGTTACTTATAAGACGTCTGGACTTAAGGTTAGACATCTAATTCTAGACGAGTTTCCTTCCTATTTTTGTCCAGACCTAAATAGGGTTCTAGGTCTTATTGGTCAGACGATAGCTCGGATGTCTGGCACAAAGTCTGGACATCTGGAAATAGGTTTCATTGCAAGAATTGATTTCCCGAGGCTCAAACGACTATAATCACTAACAAAAGTGATTTGGGGATAGATTGAGCCTAACATTTATTTATCAAACGTCTAGGGATCTCTACGGACGTCTAAAAGTGAATGTAGGTCAGATTAAGGTTACTCCTCTAAGATTAGGTCTGACAAGCTAACGGTCCTCTAGTTGGATGTCTAACAAGGTCATCAGACATCTTGACTAAGGGTTGGATGTCTAAAACAAGCAGACAAAGAGTGGTTCTCCAGCCTAAGTGTTTTGGACGTCTGATCAAACAGTCAGACGTCTTAAAGTTAAAGATCAGATGTTTAATTTCCATATTGAACATCTGATCAGGCAGTCTGATGCCTATTTTTGCTTTCTAAGTTCTATACGAAAAAGCCTAAGTATCCTAGGGTAGAGTAAGTGTTTCTAGGACTACTGTTTAGTTACTTTGAGGCTCTTTAACATATAATCTAAACAAAATAAAGAGCAAAGAACAAAGATACAAAAACTAAGTAAATAATACAAGACAAAAAAAATCTATCCTATTCTTCTTGTCTTGCTCCATGCAAAGCTCCTTCGCCTCCATCAAGCTCCTACAAACCACCATGGATGCAAGCTTGAGCTCCTCCTCCACACTTGTAACCATTTGCACTTTCTTGAAACCTTAAACTCAATGCATATATTAAATGACAAGTGTTTTGTTATCATCAAAATTAACGATTGTGGTGCCCTTGCACCAACAGCAAAGATGCTTTGTTTTCCAATAGTAAATAGAGCATCTCTTTACCCTGTGTTTCATCCAGGTCAACTCCCACTCAGACAATCTTGGTGGGGCCCTCTAGGGAAAGTCCACCATCATTGTGGTAGATCCTAACTATACTACACTCAATGGGTCCTCAACTTGTGGTTAGGCGCTTTCTACCAGTCTCTTTTTTCCTTACTTTTAAAGCTTCAAGGTGGCTCTCCAGGTCATGTGTTCAATTTTCAGGCGTAGTAGTTCTCATCTAGTGGATTGGTGATAAGGTGTAGCTCATCATAGCTAAAATGCCCAAATTAAGCTAAAAATGAGGTTAAAACACTATCAATTAACACAAGAAATGGATTAAGTGTGAGAATTAAGAAAAATGACCTCAAATATTAAATTTGTGTTAAAAATGTATAATTAGGTCATATTTGAGAGATTATGTATTGAACTATGTAAATGGTTGAATTAAATGCTAATTAAACACAACTTGAGCTTAAATGCACCAATCAATTGATGGATTATGTTCTAATATGTTCAAAATAGCTGTCGTAAAAAGTTCATTACATTTTGACATTGTTTGGACCTTGAAATCAATGTTCTACATTTAGGTCCTTCCATACATATTCAACCTTCACATTTTGTGCACATAAAACATTCCAGGGACACATTTGTAGATCACCAAGGGCCACTTTGTAAATGTCAGGAACTAGGTGGTCAAAATTCCTATCACTTATGGTTTTGAAGGCAATATTTCTATCATTTCACCTTTTAGGGCTTCTCTATAAATTGCCCAATAGACCTACAGCTACAGGTGTTCTTGCAAGATGAACTCACGTGGCTGCAGCCGTCCATTCTTCCCCCATTCATCCTACTGTTGATCTAGCTCAAACCTAATGGAGTTGGTGCCAATCTCTTCGTACCCTTTTTGAGATCACATCATGCGGTCAGAGTTTAACCTAAACCCTAGGGCGCCCTCCAATCTCCATCGCAGCCATTTACACCCAACAGCTTGAAATCTTTTCTACCCAATTATGCGGTTGCTAAGAGCCTATTTAAGGACCCCTATAGTTCCTTGCGCAAGTTGACCAACTCCATTCCCTTGAGTCAGTTACTTCTTCCCCTTCCAATTCGTCTTCCCCTTTGTCTGTGACCTGTGATAGAGGCTGCTACTTCTTCCTTCATTACTCCACGTAGCTAAGGATCCCTGAACACCTGAGGAAGTCCCAGAGCTCATCTTCCTTTGAGCTTCCGATCCCTGGAAGCTTCTCCCTCCATTCTTCGCCACAGCCACCAGTTGTGGTTTCACTCAGATAACATTCATCTTTAGAGTAGAATTTACAGCTTTCATAGATATATTTATTGCTTTCTTAGTTTAAATTAGTAGTAGATTAGCTTAGAGTCACTTCTTCATCAAATCACCCTCTCCGATCAATTCGAATCAAAGAAGAAGATCCACTCCTTCTCATCATTCCATAAGACTTCCTCTACACTTCATGAATCCATTTCACCCGATTTAATAATGTTTTGATTACAATTCATCTTCGCCATCAAAGCTACCTTGAGATCTCAAGTTCTAAAGCTTCTAGATCTCAAGGCAAGCTAATTCCACTAGAGGGCTAACCCATTCACTCTAGCAAATCACAATAGCCCTCTTTACAGTTTAAATTGAACATAATTCACTCGATGGATTTTGATTTGGCTTTCATGACTAATCGATGGATTTAGGATTCAATCTAGGTTAAATCAATTTTTATCAAGTGAATTGAGTTTTGATTATGAGATTGAACTGATTGTGATGGGTTTGAGCTCTTTTGATTTGATTTTCATCTCTTAATGAGCTTAAGCCTAATTTGAGTTTTAGTATTATTTTCATCCTCGCCCAGACAATGAGCTATGAAAATGCACGCATGGATTTGAGGTCCTCACAATGGCCTGAATGATTTCTAGGGATTTCCTAGAATCCCTAAACACTAATTAATAGTGTGTAGGGATTCAAAGTGGTCATATCACTTTAGTGGAGCTATATCAGGAGCCCAGGTGGGCGACAACCTAATCTCAAATCAAACAAGTTTGAATTTGATTTTCAAAGATTGAACGAGGTTTAAAGAGTCTTTATGAAGTTTCTCAATTGGTTTGCAAATAGTTTTTAAGTCTAGATTGATCCAACCTTCTTACACTGTCCATGGAGAAGGAGAATTAAATAGGGTTTTCTTGGATCACTGAGCCTTAATCCTACTCCTATGGAGTTTCAACTCCTTTTAAGTGTGATTGTGATGCTTGAGTTTAATTTCTAATTGACTTGAGTGAGATGTGAAGATTTGAGATTAATTTTCCAAATTTGCAATTGGTCGTGATTCCTGATGTTTCAAATTGAATTTCTATGACCTGGGAAAGAATTAAACTTGGTTTTAGATGTTTATTCAACAAAGTGGTAATGATTAATTGATGCTTTGAGCTTCAATTTGATCTAAGATGATTTGCTAAGGTTTCATATGTTTAAATTGAATCAAATAAGAAAGTACTTTGCTGAGTCTAGTGAGTGTTGATAATATTGTAAACAATTGCTGGAATCTCATACATATGTGGGGTTCAATTTTGTAATCCTTTTCTTTCGTATAATCAATAAAAGCTCTCCTGGATTGCTATCGGCGATTCGATAGCTTTCCTTTTCTTTTCCAAAACAAAAAAAGCAAGTACCTTGCTTATGGATTTTTAAATGATTAAATGACTACATTGGATTTTAAGGTTTAGATTTTACAGTAATATACCTTCTAGATGTTTGAGCAAGTCTTAAAACTGAGATGATAAGCATTTGATTAGTCTGAAGACTTATTAAGCAGTAGTAGTACCTCGGTTAGCAGCTGAGATTGGATGAGATTATGATTCAAGATTTTAATTACATTCTGATGATTGTTACAAGTGTCAATGTGTTTCTGAGTTAGCTTAGTGATGGTACAATGTTCTAACAGTTTGTAGAGATTTTATCTTGTCTGAATTAAATCAACGATCTTGTAATTGATGTTAAGAATCTTTTGTCAGCAACATAACATATTGATAACTGTCCAAACTATGTTTTAGGCCTGGATTCAATGTTCAAATCTTGTTTTTATGTTTGAAATTGGTGTTTATCAGTTTATTGAATTTATTAATATCTCAATCTTTATTTCCAATACATTTAAATGATTTTTAGGGTAAGGAATCAATTTCTAACCATTGAATAGCCCTATTTTAGCTGTTTACTGTAAATATCAAGAAAAACAAAAAAATAAATGTAAATAAATAAACAAAAGGTGTCTTAAGTGAGATTAAGATGTGTTTTAGATGTGTGTTGAGTTAGATTTAGGTTTTAAGTCCATTAGTTAGGAGAACATACCTGCAAAAGTTCTAGACTTCTATAGGTTTAGAAATAAAATTCAAAATAACAACAAAATAAAAAGAGTCTTCTCTCCTTCTCTCTATCTTTGTCTCATCTTTCTTTATTTTTATAAAACACAAAAACAAAGCAAAAATATGAAAAACACCAAAAATTATATAAAAATACCTATGTAAATAGTGTATATACTTGTATATAAATATAAATTAATTCTGTATAGTAACTTAAATGTATATAAAATATGTAAATAACTTATATATTTCCTTTATTTATTTAGATAGGTATTTATATTAGGATACATAGTATAAATTATAATAATATAATTATGTATATATTTATTTATATTATATACATATAATCTATATGTAAATATAAATAGCTTTGTATGTACTTATTAACATATTCTTATGTAGATATATAAGTTAAAGTAATTATTATGTACACTAACATATTCATATATTTATTTATTTACTTATATATTGTACATATTTATATTTATAAGTTAATTAAGTAAATTATTAAGTTCATGTAATCTAAATTAATAAATTAGTAAAATAATGAAATAAATTATATTTTATTTTTATGTATTATAGTTTAAAGTATTTTCACTATGTTTATAACTCTATTTATACTGTAGAATAGTATTTATACTGTATATATATGTATATATATATCATGTATATTAAATACGTATGTATAGAAATAAATCAATACAAATTAATTAAAAATTTGCATTAATTAAGTAATAAGGTAAATTAACTAAATTAAGAGTCAATTGCATTATCAATTTATTAATTTATACTCTAATTAAGTAATTAAACTTAAATTCAACATGTATTTATCCTTAACTTTAACTAATTTTTAAATATATTTATATATTAAATTAAGCAAAAAAAATTATACCAATAAATAGCCCTATATATTGGTTACACATACATATTATTTAATTGTAAAATAATTGATTAATTAATATCTAATTAAGTCCTTAAAGTCGACTAGAAATCACGTAATGGGTGCCAATTTAGCGCACGAATTTGGTGCCACATCATTAACCGAAAGTGCATTTGTAGCATATTTAAGCAATCACGTGACCTAACCTCTCATCCAGTACAGGGGTCAGATCACTAATGAGCATATGAATCAGGCATTTATTGAGAGAGAGATAAGGGCCATTGGGCCCATGGGCCTATGGGTGCATGTGGGCCTATGTGTGCATGTGTGCATGCATAGGTAGTCTCTTGGGCCTAGGTGTGTGACTTAGCTTTGCTATCCCCATAGAGTGCGCTTAGTTGGACTTGCTTCAGCCTACTTAGGTCATTGAGGTGTCCGAAAGGCCCACTATATTTTTGGGCCAAATTCAAGTTAAGTTTAAGTGCTAACTTAGAGTAAAAAGAAAAAAATTGATTGTTAGGAGTTGTGTAGTGCATGTGCTAAGTGTGTTAAAAATGTGAGTATTATATTTGTATATAGTAAGCATTGTGTAAAATAACTAAGTGTTATGAGTGTTGGGTATGAATGTGTTATTATATGTATTTAGTATATATATAGTATTATAAGATGTGTATATATATATATATATATATATATATTGACTATATTATATGCATATGTAGTAAATAGAGAATTATACATTTCCTTTGCCTTATTTGTGTATATATATGTTTTTAAGGTTTTTATATATACGTATAGGGTAATGATATGTACAAATATTATTAGTAGGTATATATGTTAGTACGTTCATATAATTAATGTAATTGTTGTATATATATAGGATAGTTAGTATAGATATTTAGATATTGAGTATGTAACTTAGATTAGTTTAGAATAGTTTTTGATGCCTTTAATCTTGTACATATTCTTGAGGCATTGTAGTTAACATTAATTCATTCATTTTTTTACATAATTAACTTATATTAGTTCATTCTTTGATTCTTTCATTCATAATTCATTCTATAATAAACAAATTTAACATTTTTGGAATAAAAGATGATTTTTGGATAATAGAGAGTGATGTATATCAATAATTGCTTCCTAGTGAATGAACTGGAATAAAATCAATAAAAATTGTATACAAAGAAATGTCATCCGTCTGGATTACAATACTATACTACGATACGATTAATTAACACTAATTAACTAGCGATCCAGATGGTACATCAATTGATTGCCCAGGACAATTCTTACACCTATTAAGGTGTCGAAGAGGGCCATTTGGAAATAGGAAGATGCAACAGCCTCGAAGGCATGCATAGACGATCGCTTGATAATTCTGACGAAGGTGGTGGAGAAGTTAGCCACTGTAAATGCTGGTTATCTGGTTTAAGTATTAGGCACCATCCCTGATCGTGCCTGGGAGGGTGATCTCCCACTTTAGCATTATCTTGTGGTTGCTAAAGTCCACCACACTGTAAGCAGACAGATTGAGGTCACACTCTTTGATGAGAACCTCATCATGAGTCCTAACTAGGTAATTTTGACCTGAGAAAGTAAACAAAAGCTCCTACATAGCCTAAAGGAAGGCTTAATTCAAGGGATTACTATTCTAGGAAGGAAACATGAACTAAAGGGTAAAACTGTAATTTTACCATTGCAGTACATCAACAGGATTTCTAAGGGGCTAAATATAAGTCAATTGGACTTAATAAGAGGAAAAGTGGGATGGTTCAATCAGAAAAGGGTTATTGTGAGATTTAAGAATAAATGACATTCTGCAATCCTAAAACAAACCCACTTAATTTCACAAGGTTATGATCAAGATAAAAATCAACTAAGCCCTCTAAAATTCATGGAAAAATATTCCTAGGGTTAAAAACCTTCAATTTGGCCTTTGAAACCTATTTTGACCTAGATTGGGGTCCTAGCTCAGTATTTAACCTAATTTGGGTTTTTATGAAAAATGTCCAGTCAAACGTAGTCAAACCTAAAATCCAACTTCACCATTGGATTCCTTAGGTCAAAATTAGGTTTGTACCAAAATTTGTGCCTAAGGGAAGGTCATCTTGACCTAATTTGCAAAATGATCCACCCAATTACATTCTGGCCCCTAACTTTTGAAAACCCTTGCGCAGAAACCCCTAACTTCCTCGCCACCCTTACACTCAGATCCCTCTGCCATTACAGTGGAGGAATCCCACTCTGCCGAGGATTTGAGGAGGATATCTCCTCGAATCTTCAGAGATCTCCCCCCAGATTTGGAAGGGAGATTCTCTGAGGATTTCTCCATCGTCTGAATGAGATCTCCAAATCAAATTTACACCAAATCTCTCATGCGAATGCTCGAGAGATTTGGGAGTCTTGTGCACCTTCCTTCTCCGACGAGGCCTTCTCACAAAGGGTTCGGCCAGCGACTATAAAAGGACCCCCGGTCCTTTACGCATCTTCCAAGTTTGATTTGGTCGCAGATACCCTCTCAATTTCCTCCTACCTCATCTCCGATCAAACGCCTGCAAGCTCCGGCAATCTCTCCTCCCTCCTCTTGTTGCTCTGCCACCAAACCAGTGGCAGAGTTATCTTCGTCTCGTTCTTCCGCGTTGTGCCGCACCAATGCAAGCCACTTTGACCTCCTCCTCTTCTTCGTCATCCTCACCTCAGGGCTTTCTTCCTCGACGACGGCACATACGTGCCACTCGTCTCCTCTGCCTCCCCTTTGTCCCAATACCCACAGACAAGTTCCTCTCCTCCCACTCTTCATTTTCCCTCATTTAATTTCAGGAAACACCCCTCGACTGCCACTGTTCACCTTCGTCTCCCTCATCTCCGGCCGACCACCGATGAGGTGCATCCACCGCTTCGCACCTCCACATGCCTCACCACCAATCTCATCACCTTCGCCATCACCCACTGATCACTTTCCTCCCATCCACTGACCTCCACACATGCCCTACACTTCCATCGAACAAACCCACAAGCACGATCACAGTCTGACCTAGGCATTTATACCTAGGCTGTTCTGCACCACACCAACCCCTGCCTCACCTTCGCCGTGACACTGAAGCAAGCTTGCTTGCTAAGAGCTCCAGGCCGCACGCTCTAGGCATAAGGGCTCCAGGCGACGCGCGTTGAGTGTGCGAATGTAGCCAGCCTAAGAGCAGACTTCGCAAGGCTCCCAGCTGCTCCAATTGAGTGGAGTTCCCTCCTACAGGCGCCTAGGGTGTGCGAATGTAACCAGCCTAAGAGCAGAAGCAGGTAGGACTTTTAGTCCCACCTCGTAAACTCAGGGGTGAGTGGTGTTACTTAAATTATTTTCCTGTTTCTATCTCTTTGCCTCAAGTGACACGAGGTGAGGTCCCTCGCCCTCACACACTCGTGCCTCGTTTGTGACCCCTACCCCCACAGACTTGGCACTCGACCCGATTACCTAGCACTCCTCGTGCACTACACCACGCTGATGTGCCTGGACCCAGGCACGCGAAACCCGACCCGATTACCCGGCTCTATGAGAGCGTACCTAAGAGCAAAATAGAGAGAGACACGGGGAGGGGTAGGGGTAGGTTTTGCTCTGTTGTGCTGTGTAGGAAAGGAAGAAGAATCTGAAGGTAGAAGAAGAGAAAGCTAAGAAGGAAGAAGAGGAGCGGCTGAAGAAGAAGACCAAGTGCAGAAGAGGAAGAGAAGAAGGAGGCAGCTGCTGAAGGCAGGACTTGAGGACAAGGGAAGACAAAGCTAAGGAGGAACTTAGCCACAGAAGAAGATTGCAGAGGAAGAAGAAAGAAGAGGAAGAAGAAAGAAGAAGAAGAAGCCAAAGAAGGCAAGGGCTGAAGAAAAAAAAGGAGTGGCCAAGTAGAGACAGAAGAAGAAGAAGACAAAGAAGAAAAGAAGAAAGAAGACTGAAGGCAGAAGAAGCGTAGCCGTAGAGAGAGAAAGAAGAGAGAAAGAGAAGACAAAAATCAGAAAGAGAAGGACAAGTCGTGCACTGTAGCAGATGAAAGTTCCCTACTAGGAGGGGTGACGTAATAATATGCGGAAATAAAATATAAAGTAATCTCACAAAAATCAATCGCACAATGTACACAAAGATTTTTAGGTGGAAACCCAAACCGGGTAAAAACCACCACCTAACCCTCTCGAGTTAGGATTTTCCGATCAACCTAGTTGATCAAATCCACTAACCGAATCACTTTGAACGAGGGTGATTCAACCTCAATACAACCACGCTACAAGTACGAGGGTAGCGTTCCTCAACCCCTTCTCTCCACGAGAAGGATTTTGTCCCACGAAGGAGACGGGAATTCGCAAAGCGAATACCCAACCAAAATACAAAGATAAAATAAAACAACAGTCCTATAGAGCCAACAAAATTAAACCTAGCTTCTATAGGAAATAGGAAACTCCCCTTTGCAAGGAGTGCGTCGACGATGACGCGGTGCGTGTGCCACGCGACGGCGCTACGTCGCTCTCATTATCAACAGCGGGAGAGCGGGCGCGCGAAGGCTTGATGCTCTCAAGAGAATGAAACTAGAGCTTGGAGAGCAAGGGCCTCAATTGGACACAAAAGAGTGGAACTAAGTTGCTTAGGTGTGTCTCTTGTTTCTCTTAGTGTGTATATTGTGTGTTTTTGAGTTGCAAAGACTCCCCTCTATTTATAGAGGCCTTAGGAAGGCTTTGGAAGGCTTGGAAAAGCTTCCATAGCCGTTGGGTGCAAAGCCCAAGAGAATTAGGCCGAAATCAGGACAATGATTGCATTTGACAGGGTTATCAGACGTCTAACTCTGGCATCAGACGTCTGGAAGGCCACTTTAAGACGTCTGATTTCAAGGTCAGACGTCTGATTCTATGCGGGTTTCTCCCTGACTTGAATCAGATCTAAACAGGGTTTTTGTGCAAGTCCATCAGACGACATACAGGACGTCTGGCACTAAGTCTGGACATCTGGAAACCTACTTTTACTGTGGGAATTGATTTCCAAACGTTGCAACGGCTAGAAAATCTCTGAGAAGAGATTTTGGGTTAGCCGAGGCAAAACGATCATTTATCAGACGTCTGGTAAGTCCTATGGACGTCTGATAAGGCTCTAACGGTCATAATCTTGAGTGTTTTCCAAGGCAGCCAACGGTCCACTAATTGGACGTCTGGCAAAGTCATCAGACGTCTCCTAAGACGTCTGGTATAAAGTCTGGACGTCTGAATTCATCAGACAGAACTAACTATGTCCAGCCTAACAGTTATCAGACGTCTGAAACAACAGTCAGACGTCTTAAAATCCTTTATCAGACGTCTAATTCGTGAATTAGACGTCTGGAAAGTCTGTTTTAACCCTATATTGGTTTTCTAAGTGTTCTACAGAAAACCTACGTATCCTAGGGTTGTGCAGGTGTTCCTAGGACTACTGTTAGGGTTCTTTGAGGCTCTTTAACATAATGTCTAAGGAAAATAAAGAGCAAGAAAATAAATACAAGAGATACATGAAAGGATAAAAAAGAATCTATCCTATTCTTCTTGTCTTCCATCTCCAATCTTTCGCTCCACGCGAACCTCCTCTATTTTCCGTCAAGCTCCTCCAATCCGTCCTGGATGCGAGCTCGAACTCCGTCTAAACACGTCCTCATTTGCAATTGACCTGAAATCTAGGACTCAAATTGCAAATGTTAAATAATACGTGTTTTGTTATCATCAAAATAAATGATCGTGGTGCTCTAGCACCAACAGCAGAAACTTTTAAGACCTCTGATTTTACATTAGACGTCCAATTTTTTAGCTTATCTCTATATTGACATTATTTTTACTTTTCAATTGTGATTGGATTGGTTATTGCTTTTTATTAAATTGAGAGTTGTGCTCTTAAGTTTTTAAATATCCAATTGCTCCCTGTGTTCGACTTTGGATACCTTGGATTTCGAGTTATAAATTCTTATTTGTTTTCACGGTGATTTCATTTATACTGCAACGAACATCTTTTTAAAAACACGATCTCACCTCGTCAACATTTTGGCGCCGTTGCCGGGGAGCAACAGGCATTTTAGAAACTTTGATCACAACCCCTGATTCAATACTGACTTAATCTCTCTCTTTTGCTGTGTTTGTCTCAGGGAAAGGACAAGAAAGAAAAGCAGCCACACAACAACCACACCAAAGAACAGGTAAGCTTTCATTAGCCCTCTCGCTTAATCCCCTCAAAGTTTGAAAAGGAAAAAACAAAGAAAAATCAATCTAGGGCTACCTGCTTCCATATTTAGTAATTCACCAAAGTTTCCTGATTTTCATTTCAACACGTTTTGAATTGCACATCCAATTAAGGTAACTAAGGCTAAAACCTTCTTGATTGAGCCCTAGATACCAATTTTTGAGGCAACTAAATTGGACCAACTAGAGCCAACCTAAGGATTGCAAAGCTAGGTTATTTAGAAACACATCTTCTCTTAAGCAAAGAAGTAAAAAATTTTAAAAAGAGGTGTGCCTAAGCCTTGTTTGAAAAGATCTATCCAAGAGAAACTCTAACCAAATCAGGCTCTTAATCCATTTGAACCCTAAAAGAAAGGACCTAAAAGCTCTCAAAGGAATAAAGAGGTGAAGTTGATCCTTTGGGTCAACCAACCTTAAAATTAGGTCATTGTTTGCACTCAAAAGACCTAAAGTTCAAGTGGAACACTGAGCACCTTGGTCTTAATTAAAAAAGGTAGACTTAAGAGGTTAAGGTCCCCATTCTGGTCTACCTTGAATCTTAGTGACAAGAGAGGTCGGGTGTGGGGAACCCTATAACTCGTGGGGACACTCTACCGTGTAGGGGTCTTTACGGGACTCTCCCTCTCTGGCTATCTAGGTACTTCTCAAGTGGACGACCTTTCTAACTAAGGAGTATCATCCGCCCCAAACCTCTATAGTCACCCAACAATTTTTGGGTGTCTCGATTGGGTCCAGCTCCTTCTGATCTCATTAAATCCTTCGGTGCATGTTTGGTAGGAGGTCCTTAAGACCATCCTTAAGACCTCCTTTAAAAATTCACTCTCACCAAGGCTAAGCCTCGATGCCCTTGTTTGTGCAGCAACCCCACCACATAGATCTTTCCTCTGATTCAGAACCAAGTTCTCCTCCTTCCATCATGGCACAACCCATTGAAGAAGAGAACACCCTTGAGCACCAGCTTCAGCGCCTATGATCTCTTCCAAAACTTTGTAAACCCACCGCAACGTCCTATGATGCGAGATTACTATAATCCCGCCGCGGTGGCAATCGAGCCTCGAGTCCGAATCCCGGCTGGAGGTTCTGATTCTGAACTCAAGCCCAATATGATTCATGCCATACCAAAATTCCATGGGCTTAACTCTGAGGATCCATTCCAGCACATAAAATAGCTCAAGCATCTAGTCCAAACCTTCGGGTCAGATGCACAAAATCGGGATACTCTGCTCATGAAGATGTTTTCTTTCTCCCTCATGGACAAGGCTGCTCATTAGTATCAAACTCAGACTCGTCCGATCAACACATGGGATGAACTTCAGTCTGAATTTTTGAAGAAGTTCTTTCCCGTTGGCCAGACAAATGCCTTGCGCCACCAGATCACTCATTTCACTCAACAAACGGGAGAGCCTCTTCATGAGGCATGGGATTGATTCTTAGGTCTCATGCAAAAGTGGCCCCATCACGGAGTTCCTAAATGGGAACAAGTCCAGTCTTTTTACCAGGGACTCCGTGAAGACATTCGATTATTCGTCAATGCAACATGCGGAGGAAACATCATGGGTCAACATGAGGACACGGTGTGGGAGATTCTCGAAAATATGTGCGAGAACTCTATCAATAATAACTCCATGGGCTTATTCGACCGAACAAATGCCTGCGCATCGACGAATCTTACAGGAGCACATGAGATGTAGGACCTGTCCACATCCGTCGACTTAGAACTGATGGCCAGTCAGTTGGACAAGGTCTCTATCATAGAGAAGAAGGTGGACAAGCTGACACAGCATCTGCAGCAAGCCACCTCTGCGCATAACTCTTTTGCACGGCCATCTCTTACGAGGGAAACTGTGCAGAACATCTATCATCAATCTTCTCAGTGGATGGACTCGTATCCACCCCCATCTGACTCTCAGACCAGAGGACCTCCGATCTACTCTATTCTAGTTGGGGGAACTCTGAACCCTCGTATTGTGACTTTCCTGAGGCTCCTCAGACCTATGAGGACCTCAATGCCATCTAAAATGACCCATTCTCCAATACCTACAACCCTGGATGGCGAAATCATCCCAACTTCCAGTGAATAGGAAATTCTCAGACTCAAAGACCACCGTATCAACCCGGCCACAAGCTCCTCATCCATATCAGCCGCCTCAGCCTCGGTCCAATCCCATCAATCAATCCAGGCCAAACCAGGATCAAATGACTCTTATCCTTCAAGCACTGGCTGACATTCAGAAGACGAATGCAGCAATGCAAAAACAGCACAAGGATGAGATCACAGAGGTTCGCAATCAACTTGCCCAAATGGCAAATTTCCGCCAACCTAGCACTCTTCCTTTGTAACCTCTGCCAAACCCAAATAACATGCCAACCCAGAGGCGTGTTATAAACCCAAGTCTAGGCCACGCACATATAAATTATCAGGCCCCTCTGTTCCATCACCAGACGGGATGGAAGCTTTGACATCTTCTGCGGGATTTCAGTAGCAGCCACCCATTCTACCAAACCCAAACCAAAACCAGGCAGGATTAAACTCCGTAACAACTCATAGTGGTAGAGCAACCCAAGACCCACGTTATCCAAACCACTCTAAGCCTGGTAGTAATCCAAGCCCTAGGATAGTTATCCAGGATACCCCTATCCCAGATCAAGAACCTGGACCTATTCTAGAGGAACCAACTAGGGTTCCATTTCTCGAGGCCTTGACCAAGGGAAAAAGGATAACCAAACCTGTGGCTCCTGAGGAGGATTTGATCAAGCTCTTTGAACAGGTCCAGATAAACATCCCCTTGATGGATGCAATCCGCCACATACCGGCTTACGCATGATTCTTGAAAGATGTGTGTACACCCAAGCGTAAGCCGCGAACCAAAAGTGGGAGTCCGATCGTACTGTCAGAGCAAGCCAGCTCTGTAATCTTGAGTAAACTCCCACCCAAGGCTAAAGACCTAGGAACTCCCCTGATTTCATGTAAAATTGGAGAAACCCAATTTGATAGAGCCCTGTTAGACTTAGGTGCCTCCATAAACCTAATACCTACATCCCTCCTTGACCACCTTGAAGAGTCTGAACTTAAACCAACTAAGGTAACATTACAGTTAGCCGATCGATCCATCAAGTCACCTAAAAGAATACTTGAGGATGTCATTGTTAGGGTACGGGATTTCTACTTCTCGGTAGATTTCATAGTTCTGGATATGGATGCACCTGAGAACCCAAGGGATACACAGATTATATTAGGGAGACCATTTTTGGCTACTGCTAGGGCCAACATAAACTGTGAGGAGGGCCAAATAGAATTAAAATTTGGGAATCAAACTCTGAAGATTGACATCTTTAAGGCCCAACAGGGGATTAATTGCGGGGTTATAGAGCAAGTATGTGATATCAAAGTCGTGGTTGATGAATTGCATGTTGAGGACAACATGATTATCCCCAATCAACCACCAAAAGATCAAAACCCGCAAATAGAGGAGTCTGAATCTAATCTAGACACACCCATAACTCTGACCCTTGTCCCTGATACTGACCCTAAACTGCCTGCCACTACTGATAGTCCCGTCCTAGAACTCAAGCCCCTTCCTGATCATTTGAAGTACGTCTTTTTAGGTTCTAATCTGACGTTTCCTGTGATTATCAACTCCTGACTCACACCTGACCAGGAATCCCGTCTGATTACTGTTCTCCAGCAACATCGTAGAGCCATTGGATGGACTCTCGATGACTTGATTGGCATAAGCCCCTCGTATTGCACTCATTGAATCTATACGGAAGAGGGCGCACGACCTTGCGAGAGATGCAGAGACGTTTAAACCCTAACCTGCAAGAGGTCATGAAAAAGGAGATCATCAAGTAGTTAGATGTAGGGATCATCTACCTGATCTCCGACAGTCACTGGGTGAGTCCAATCCAGGTTGTGCCTAAGAAGGCTGGATTCACCATCATTACGACTAAAATCGTAGAGGTCATACCAACTTGAATAGCTAACTCATGGAAAGTCTACATTGATTACAGAAGACTCAATTCCTCTACGAAGAAGGATCATTTCCCACTATTGTTTATTGATTAGATCCTCAAGAAACTAGCAGGAAATAGGTTCTTCTACTTTCTTGACGGGTACTCCGGTTATAACCAAGTGGCAATCCATCCAGAGGACCAAGAAAAGACCACGTTCACTTGTGCCTTCGGGATGTACACGTTTCGAAGGATGCCATTCGATCTCTGCAATGCACCCGCAACCTTTTAGCGGTGCATGCTTGCCATATTCTCAAATATGGTAGGTGATTATCTGGAAGTATTCATGGATGACTTTTCAGTTTTTGGAGCATCATTTGACGATTACCTCCAACACTTGGTCCAAATACTCAGACGGTGCATCAATGTGAAATTGGTTCTTTCCTGGGAAAAGAGCCATTTCATGGTGCCTAAGGGAATCATCCTGAGACATCTAATTTCGGAGAAAGGCATCCAAGTCAATTGAGCCAAGGTTAACTTGATTTCCAAACTTCCTATGCCTAGCTCGATCAAGGACATCCGATCTTTTCTGGGGCACGTCTGTTTTTATCGTCGATTTATCCCTGATTTTTCAAAAATCGCATGCCCCCTAACTACTCTTCTCTCCAAGGATGTGCCTTTTGAAATCTCCAAGGAATGCACTCAAGCATTTGAGATCCTTTGTGACCGAGTTACCCAAGCCCCAATCCTACAGTCCCCTGGTTGGTCTCAACCCTTTGAAATTATGTGCGATGCATCCGACTTCGCTGTAGGAGCGATTTTGGGGCAGAAAATTGATGGGAAACCAGTGGTCATTTACTACGCTAGCAAAAAACTAGACGAGGCTCAGCGTAACTACACGGTTACCGAGAAAGAGTTGCTAGCTATAGTATTTGCCCTAGAAAAATTCAGATTACACCTCCTGGGTTCCCGTGTTATCATCTACTCGGATCACACGGCTGTGAGGCATCTCCTTGCAAAGAAGGACGTGAAACCACGATTAATCCGATGGATCTTGCTGTTGCAAGAATTTAACCTTGAGATTCATGAAAAGGCAGGAAAACAAAATGTGGTAGCTGATCACTTGTCCCGCCTTCCTTCTGACATCATTGACCCTTCTGAACCCATCACAGAACACTTTCCTGATGAGCACCTCCTGACTATCGATACAGGGCTTCCATGGTTCGCAGACATAGTAAACTACTTGGCATCACATCAGATCCCGTCCGATTGGCTAAAGGCCAAGAAGGACAAATTACGTTCCAATGCCAAGTATTACCTTTGGGAAGACCCATATCTATTCCGCATTGGTGCTGATCAAATAATTCGATGATGTGTCGCGGAAGCAGAAATCAAAGACATACTCTCTTTCTGCCATGACCAGGTATGCGGTGGACATTTTTCAGGACATAAAATCGCATCAAAAGTCCTCCAGTGTGGCTTTTACTGACCCACAATTTTCAAGGATGCATACGATCACTGTAAGGCATGTACCCGATGCCAGACCTTGGGCAACATGAGCCATCAAGACATGATGCCTTTACAGCCAATCCTGGTATGCGAGATTTTTGACATTTGGGGGTTTGATTTTATGGGACCCTTCCCAATCTCGGATGGCTTCGAATACATCTTACTCGTTGTTGACTACGTGTCCAAGTGGATCGAGGCCATTCTGACCTGAACCAATGATCATAAGGTTGTTATCAAATTCATTCATCAAAACATCTTCGCAAGGTTCGGGATTCCATGCGCAATAATTTCCGACGGAGGGACCCATTTCACAAACGCTTAGTTCAGGTCACTGATGACCAAATATGGGGTGTCGCATCGAATCTCTACTCCTTACCACCCCCAAACTAATGGTCTAGCTAAGCTATCAAATCGGGAGATCAAGAAAATCCTCCAGGTTACTGTTCGACCTGACATGAAGGATTGGTCAGCCTAGCTTCCAGAAGCATTGTGGGCTTACAGGACTGCCCACAAGACCCAATAAGGTATGTCTCCCTTAAGACTGGTGTACGGGAAGGCATGTCACCTTCCCGTCAAATTGGAGCATAAATCCTATTGGGCAGTATGGAATTGCAACTTAGATCTTTCTAAGGCTGGAACCCATAGAAGGCTTCAAATGAGCGAGATCGATGAATTACGCCACGACGCATATGAGAACTCGCGAATTTACAAAGAGCGGGTTAAAGCCTTTCACGACAAGCACATTTCTAGAAAGATCTTTCATCCTGGTCAAAAGGTTCTACTCTTTAATGCCCGACTCAAATTATTCCCAGGAAAGCTTCGATTTAAGTGGATCAAACCCTACCTAGTCGGATGAATCTTTAGAAATGGAGCCATTGAGATTAGTCCACTCAGCCACGATTCCAAACCCTTCGTCATGAACGGTCAGAGGCTCAAATCATTCATTGACATGACCAATACAGATTTGGTTGAGTCATCCTTTATCTTCCATTCTCCCTGAGCTCATTGTGCCCAGCTGATGGCGTAAAACTCAGCGCTTAATGGGAGGCAACCCGTCATTCTTTGAAAAACCCGAAACCTTTCCTGACATTTCTATGCTAAATTCATATTGCACTTTAGGGTTCATTCATTAGAACAGTCGACTCCACCACAGGTATCCGTACCCGAGTCTAGAAATCGTTCGCAACAGTAACCTCGACTCGTTCGCTCACCCAACACCTGTCCTAATGAATGAACTAAGCTGAATTCGAACCCACCTAATTTACAATGGGGACATTGCAAATAGTAGGCATGGGAGGGTATGAAAGTGCAAAATGTCATGAAAACTCATGTCAAGAAAAGGTTTCAACAAAAATTCACATATCACAAAAAACACAAAAAAATTGAAAAATCTTGAAAAATAAAAAAAAAATTGAGGGGGGAGAGAAAAATATTTAGGCTATACAAATATGAGGAGGAAAAGAGCAAAATGCCAAAAAGGAGTACAAAATGAAAAAGAAAAAAAGCATAGTCAGTAGTAAAAAATTAAGGGATTAATTGAAGTTCTAGACCACATCAAGAAAAAAGAGAAAAATGAGAGAGAGAAAGGTGCTAAGGAGACACAAAAGAGATTAGTAGGAACGCTGACTTTAGGCCTTTTTCTTAGGCTTAAAAAATTCAAGTACCCGCTAAAATCTGAATATTCCTCAAGAGGTTGGGGAAAGTGCGAAGCTTAAGTATTAGGTCTAAGGCTTAAGGAGTATTCATCCTCGTTAACTAACTTTCGATCTGCAGGACTCAGTAACCTAAGTACTCCAACCCACACACAGTCTGATTCAGTGCGCATAACTATCAAAATCATGCAAAAGCATTTTAATGCTCTGAAAAATTGCCTAGATTAGGAGCGGCCGATCAACACAAGTTGATTTGGATGAGTTCCCGACGCGGAGAGGCGGGAAATTCCCCTCGAAGATGAGTAACAACATATCGTCTCCTCGGTGCTTATCTCTTAGGATATTTGAATATCCTACCGGGGGCATGTAAGCACTCTGCTGGTTCAGATACCATGCGTGACATTATCACGAAATGTCAATTGCCAGGTTCTGGATTCGGCCACGGAACGCCATGGGCAGGATTATCTTCAAATCTCAAAAGCCAGGGTTCTGGGGGTTGCCATGGGCGGTGCTATCACGAGCATCGATTGCCAGAGATCTTTGAGGATTGATGATGGGGACAAGGAATCCGGTACAGACCATGTTGAGAAGCCAATCCGAAGCTAGAAATAAAAAGAAAAGAGAGAGAAAGCTCTCCAAACAAATAACTCCTCTGCCTCTCTCTTACAGAACGCACTGCAAACTGAACCTAAGCTAAAAATGTCTCAAGCACGGGTGCTTTAACCGCGGAGTCCAATGAATCGTAGGATAGTTTCTACGGGCCTTAAAAACCTTTGCGGAGGACAGAGGCTAAAGCGGGTTAGGTCCGGATTTTGGTTGGTACTTAAGTACCTCTAGGCCTATTGTTGGCATTTTGACCTAATCATAAAAATTTAAAAAAAGCATGTATCATAGTTGGTAGAAGAAACTCATGGTCTAGAACAGATGTTAAAACCTTAAAATTTTGCTAAGGGACTAGCAAAAGCTAGGCATGGGGGTATGATGAGAACCTCATCATGAGCCCTAACTAGCTTATTTTGACTTTAGAAAGTAAACAAAATCTCCTACATAACCTAAAGGAAGGCCTAATTCAAGGGATTACTGTTCTAGGAAGGAAACATGAACTAAAGGGTAAAACTGCAACTTTACCATTACAGTACATCAACGGGACTTCTCAAGGGCTAAACATAGGTCAATTGGACTTAATAAGCGGAAAAGTGGGATGGTTCAGTCAGAAAAGGGTAATTGTGAGATTTAAGAATTAAATGATATTATGTAACCCTAAAACAAATCTACTTAATTTCAGAAGGTTTTTGTTAGGATAAAAATCAACTAAACCCTCCAAAATTCATGGAAAAATATCCCCTAGGGCTTAGAACCTTCAATTTGGCCTTTGGAACCTATTTTGACCTAGATTGAGGTCCTAGCTCAGTATTTAACCTAATTTAGGTTTTTGTGCAAAATATCCAGACAAATGTGGTCAACCCTAAAATCCAACTTCATCATTGGATTTCTTAGGTCAAAATTAGATTTGTATCAAAATTTGGGCTTAAGGGAAGGTCATCTTGACCTACTTTGCAAAATGATCCACCTAATTACATTTTGGCCCCTAACTTTTGAAAACCCTTGCGCAGAAACCCCTAGCTTCCTCGCCACCCTTACATTCAGATCCCTCCGCCATTATAGTGAAGGAATCCCACTCTGGCAAGGATTTGAGGAGGATATCTCCTCGAATCCTCAGAGATCTCCCAGATTTGGAAGGGAGATTCTCTGAGGATTTCTTCATCGTCAGAACGAGATCTCCAGATCAGATTTACACCAAATCTCTCGTGCAAACGCTCGAGAGATTTGGGTGTCTTGCGCACCTTCCTTCTCCGGCGAGGCCTTTGCGCTGGAAGGCTTGCCTTCCAAGCACAAAGGGTTCGACCAACGGCTATAAAAGGACCCCCGGTCCTTTACGCATCTTCCAAGCTTGATTTGGTTGCAAATACCCTCACAATTTCCTCGTTCCTCATCTCCGATCAAATGTCCGGAAGCTCTGGCGATCTCTCCTCCCTCCTCGTTGCTCTACCACCATACCAGTGGCAAAGTTATCTTTGTCGCGTTCTTTTGTGGTGCGCCGCACCAGTGCATGCCTCTCCGACCACCTCCTCATCACCGTCATCCTCACCTCAGGGCTTTCTTCCCCGACAACGGCACATATGAGACGCTCATCTCCTCTGCCTCCCCTTCGTCCCGATACCCGCAGATAAGTTCCTCTCCTCCCACTCTTCATTTCCCCTCATTTAATTTCAAGAAACGCCCCTTGACTGCCACTGTCCACCTTCGTCTCCCTCATCTCTGTCCGACCATCGACGAGACGCATCCACCGCTCCGCACCTCCACACGCCTCGTCACCAACCTCATCACCTTTGCCATCACCCACTAATCACTTTCCGCCCATCCACTGACCGCCACACACGCCCTACACTTCCACCGAACAAACCCACAAGCACGGTCACAGTCCGACCTAGGCACTCACGCCTAGGCCATTCTGCGCCATGCCAACCCCACCTCACCTTCGCCGTGACACGGCGAAGCTTTCCCTGTTGTTTGATAGGGTCACAAGTCTATCTTTGTGTCGTGTAGGTCTGAGCCCCCTTTCGCCCTTAACACTGAAGCAAGCTTGCATGCTAAGAGCTCCAGGTATATGGGCTCCAGGCGGCACGCATTGAGTGTGCGAACGTAACCAGCCTGAGAGCAGACTTCGCGAGGCTCCCAACTGCTCCAATTGAGTGGTGTTCCCTCCTGCGGGCGCCAGCAGAAGCGGGTGGGACTTTTAGCCCCACCTCGTAAACTCATGGGTGAGTGGTGTTACTTAAATTGTTTTCCTGTTTCTATCTCTTCACCTCAAGTGACACAGGGTGAGGTCCCTCACCCTCACACGCTCGTGCCTCGTCCGCGACCCCTGCCCTTACAGACCTAGCACCCGACCTGATTACCTAACACTCCTCATGCACTACACCACGCTAGTGCACCTAGACCCGGGCACGCAAAACCTGACCCGATTACTTGGCTCTGGGAGAGCATACCTAAGAGCAAAATAGAGAGAGAGACACGGGGAGGGGTAGGGGTAGGTTTTGCTCTGTTGTGCTGTGTAAGAAAGGAAGAAGAATCTGAAGGCAGAAGAAGAGAAAGCTAAGAAGGAAGAAAAGGAGCGACTGAAGAAGAAGACCAAGTGCAGAAGTGGAAGAGAAGAAGAAGGAGGCAGCTGCTAAAGGAAGGACTTGAAGGCAAGGGAAGCCAAAGCTAAGGAGGGAATTAGCCACAAAAGAAGACTATAGAGGAAGACGAAAGAAGAATAAGAAGAAAGAAGAAGAAGCCAAAGAAGGCAAGGGCTGAAGAAAAAAAAGGAGCGGCTAAGCAGAGACAGAAGAAGAAGAAAAGAAGAAAAGAAGAAAGAAGACTGAAGGAAGAAGCGTAGCCGCAGAGAAAGAGAAAGAAGAGAGAAAGAGAAGGAAAAAATCAGAAAGGGAAGGACAAGTCGCGCACTGTAGCAGAAACTTTTAAGACGTCTGATTTTACATCAGACGTCCAATTTTTGAGCTTATCTCTACATTGACATTATTTTCACTTCTCAATTGTGATTGGATTGGTTATTGCTTTTTATTAAATTGAGAGTTGTGCTCTTAAGTTTCTAAATGCCCAATTGTTCCCTGTGTTCGACCTCAGATACCTTGGATTTCGATTTATAAATTCTTATTTGTTTTCACGGCAATTTCATTTATACTGCAACGAACATCTTTTTAAAAACACAATCTCGCCTCGTCAACACTCTTCGAACCCCAACTGGGACAAAGTCCTTGAAAATAGGACGTTAGCCACGCTGCCTTCACCAACTTGGAGGCGGGGCTGGTTCCTTTCAACCATTAGGAGCATTATGAGGAGGGGACCATTGTGGTGGCCAAGGTCTAGGAGTTGCTGCAAGGTGATTCAAGTTACCTTCTCAACCTCGTTATAGAGAGGCCCAAATCCACAGCCAGCGATGGCGAGTGTCTCCTCTGGCTACTTGGTCGACTGGGTCTTGGGTGGACTTAGGGTATGCTCTGAAGATGACCTTACGATGGGAATAGCATCATGAGCCATAACTAGCTCAATTTGGTCTGATAAAGTCGATAAAAGCTCCTACATACCATCAGAGGGTCATATAAGCATGTTGTCTTGTTTTGAGAAGAAGATAAGAAACTAGGGTCATTTCTGCAATTTTAACAAAATTTCACAAATACAAAATAACCACGGGGTACTTCAGGGATTTATTAAAGGTCATATGGTCATTAATTTCTAATAAGTGGGGTCTATGCAGAACGAAACGAGTTTTCACGCATTTCTAAAATTAAAAGACACCTGAAATCCTAAAAATAGACCCACTTAATTAACTAAGGTTTTGGTCAGGATGAAATTCACCTACATCCTCTAAAATACATAGAAAAATATTCTATAGGGTTTAGTATCTTTGATTTGACTATCAGAGCCCGTTTTGACCTAAACAGACTCACAGACAAAATGTTGCCCTAATTTAGATTTCTGCATAATTTACCCAGTCAAATTTGGTCAAAACCTAAATCCAACTTCACCATTAGATTTCTTGGGTTCAAATTAGGTTTGTACCAAACTTTGGGCTCAATCAGAGATCATCTTTACCATGTTTGCATTTTGGTTCAGTCTGACTCTTTTCACTCACACACATGCCCATAACTTTCGAATTCCTTGCAAAATACCCCCTAACTTCTTCATCATCTTTGCATATTGGTCCTTTCCACCATTGGAGGTCAACCGACCTCTAGGCAAGCTTTGACCTGGCTAAATCCTACTCTAATGGCAATCAAATCCCACCAAATTTGGTGGGATTGATGTTCACACCTAGACAAACCTATTGGGATAGATCCTAACTCCTAAAACCCTTTGATTCGTGCATGTGAACGCACAGAATCAATGGGTGTTTCTTGATTTCCTAAAGAGCAAATCAGAGCATGAAACGCTGTGGGCAACCGGGTTTTATTGTTATAGCGTTGTAGTATAGCCAGTTATTGCCAACATTTCAAATATAAAATTTTTTTACTCGGAAAATAAAAGAGTTCCCGAGGTCGAACTCAGGGAGCAAGTTGTATTCTAGAGATATACATGTTTCTTTTACAAAAATAAAGAAAGAGAGAGAAAGAATTTGTTGTCTTCTTTTCTCTTTGTTTTCTCCTCGTCTCAGATCTTCTTCTTTGTCTGCAGAGGTGATGCTCTTCTTCTGCAGTGGTGATGCTCTTCTTCTTCTTCCAGCTGTTCCTGCTCTTCCTTTTTCTTCTGTCTTTCTTCAGATCTTCTTCTTTCTTCTTTGTTTTTCTTCTTTCAGTTCTTCCCTTGTTCTTTTGTGTTCTCCTCTGCCTCGCCTTCTTCTGTTGTTCTTCAGATCTCCTTCTTTCTTCTTTTCTTTTTCCAGTCAGGACGTCGCCCCTCCTTCTTTCTTCTTTTCTTTTTCCAGTCAGGACGTCGCCCCTCCTTCTTTCTTCTTTTCCCTTCAGGACGTCGTCTGATTTCCAAATCAGACGACTTAAACTGCCTGTTGCTACAGTGTCTCCCTCAGCTTCCTTCTTCTTCCGCGGTCCTTCTTCTTCACCTGTGCCTGCACACTTCAGAGCTTATGTCAGAGGACAAAACCTACTCTACCCTCTCCCCCCCGCGTCTCTCTCTCTCTGAAACCACTCTTGGGAAAGCTCTCCCAGAGCTGCCGGGTAATCGGGTTCGGGTCGCGCCCGGGTCCAGGCCCACCGGCGTGCGTGGTGGGCGAGGAGTGCAGGTCAGTCTAAGTCGGGTCGAGTCAGGTCCGCGGGGCATGAGCGCGGACGAGACCGGGTAACCGGGCGGGTGAAGGGGACCTCACCCCGTGTGCTGAGGCAGTAAGGCTAATGCACAAAATCAATTTAAACAGTGAAAATGTTGTGAGGCTTACCGATGTGGGACTAAACGGAGACCTCTCCTCGCGTGCGCCTGCTGGGAGACCGCGGCCTAGCTTCTGCAGCTGCGGCTTCGATTTGCGTAGGTTGCTGGCTGGCTGCCTTCGCAAGACTCCCCGTAATCCGCAGCAGCTGGAGACCTGGAGTCCTCAAGCCTGGAGCGCGAGAGAAGCTGTTTCAATGTGCGTTAATGGCGGTCGAACCTCAAAACCTGTCGGACACGAATATGGCCTCTCGGCCTGATCAAACCACTGGGGAACCTTCGCCGTGGCACGGCGAAGGTGTGGAGCTACGCGGCAAGCCGCAAGGTGGTGTCTGGCGGCAGCCCTAGGTTGGACTGCAACCGGAGGAATGGGTTTGTTCGGGGGAGCGTTACGGAGGTGTGGAGTGGCAGTGGAGGGGTGGGTTGTGCTCAGTGTGATGAGGCGGAGGTTCGGTGAGGGTCGGCGAGGTGTGTGAGGCTGTGGAGCGATGGGAACATCTCGCCGGAGGGTGGCCGGAGACGAAGGGGGTGACGATGGTCAGGGTCGGTCGAGGGCTTAATTGAACAAATTGAAACCGGGGAAAGAAAGAGGAGAGGAAGGGAAGTAGTTCTAACTTACTTGCAGGGACGAAGGGGGAGCAGTAGGGCGACAGTCGTATCGACTGTCGCCGGAGAAGAAGATGCTCAGGGAAAGGGGCGGCGGCGAGCAGAGAGCCGGAGAGGCGCCAGCTGGGTACGGCGTGGCGCGGGAAGAGCAGGGGAGGAAGTCTCTGCTGCTGGTATTGCGGCAGAGCGAAGAGGAGGAGGGGGAGGAACCGCCGGAGCTGGTGAGCGTCTGCCGGAGAGAGAAGAGAGGAAAGTTGGGGGTTTTCTCCGTCAGATCCGAGCTGCCCCGGTCTGTGGAGCAACGGGGGGTATTTATAGGGATCAAAACAGGGAGGGAGGCGGAGGGAGACGACGTGTCTCCCTCGCCGGAGGATGGCCGGAGACGAAAACCCATACCGTCCGTGCGTTCGCACGGCTGGTATGGTGGGCTACAGCGACCAGGGGGGTGTCCCTGCGACGGCTGACAACGCAGGGCACCCCTGGTTTACTTGCCAGGCTTTCCCCCTCACCCTGCGCGGCGCCATGCTCCGCGCAAGGTCGCCGTTGCATGGTGCTGGCCGGTTTTGCAGGGGGGACCTGAATGCAAAGAACGAAGGAGAGTTAGGGGCCAAAATGCGACGGTTCAAAAGTTGAGGGCCAAAAAGTAAATATATGAGGACCAAAGTGTAAAGTCGGTCAAGGAGGTTTCTTCTTAGGCTCAAGTTTTTATACATGATTAATTAGGACCTAAGGAATCTGATGGTGGATTTCATTTCTATATTAAACCTTGTTTGATCGGTCAATTTATGCAAAAACCCAAATTAAGTTATTAATTGGGCATGGTTCTCAATGTAGGTCAAAATGGGTTCTGAAGGCCAAATTGAAGGTTCTAAACCCTAGAGATTATTTTTCTATGAATTTTAGAGGGTTTATTCTATTTTTACTTTGCCTCGAACCTCGTGAATTGAAGTCGGTTGTTTTAGGGTTACAGATTATCACTTAGTTCCTTGGAATTGCTGTTGCCCTTGTCAGATCATCTCATCCCACTTTTATTCTTATTAGGTTGCTTTGACCTATGTTTGGACCCTGAATTACCCTGTATGCAGACTATACTGGTAAAATTGCATTTTTACCCCTTATGACTTGTTTTCTCCTTAAACTCAGAATTCTCTGAGTTAAGCCTTTCCTTGAGTTATGTAGGAGCTTTTATCCTTTGTATTGGGTCAAAATGAGCTAGTTATGGCTCATGATGAGGTTCTCATCATACCCCCATGCCTAGCTTTTGCTAGTCCCTTAGCAAAAACTTAAGGTTTCAACCCTTGTTCTAGACCATGAAGTTCTTAATAGCTTTAGATAAGTGCTTTTTTATTTGAGCTTAGATTAGGTTAGAATGCTGACCATAGGCCTAAAAGGTACTCTAGTACCAATCAAGATCCAAATCTGTCTAGCCTTAGCCTCAGTCTCTAGCAAAGGTTTTTAAGGTCCACAAGAACTAACCTGAGGTTCATTGGACTTTGTGGTTAAAGCACCCGTGCTTGAAATGATTTTAGCCCTGGCTCAGTTCGCAGTGCGTTTGTAAGAGAGAGATAGAAAGTTTTTCTGTTTGGAGAGTTTTCTCTCTCTTTTTCTTTTTAGTTCTAGCCTAGGATTGGCTTTTCAACACGGTCTGTATCAGATTCCTTGCTCCCATCATCAATCCTCAAGGGTTCCTGGCGATCGATGCTTCGAGATAGCACCGCCCATGGCAACCCCCGGAACCCTGGCTATTGAGATTTCGAGATAATCCCATCCATGGTGTTCCGTGGCCGAATCCAGACCCTGGCAATTGACACTTCGAGATAATGCCATCCATGGAATCTGAACCAGCAGAGTGCTTACATGCCCCCAGTAGGATATGTAAATATCCTAAGAAACAAGCACCGAGGAGATGATATTTTGTTACGCATATTCGAGGGGATTTCCCGCCTCTCCGCGCTGGGAACTCGTCGAAATCAACTTGTGTTGATCGGCCGCTCCTATTCTAGGTGTTCTTTTCAGAATTTTGCGACGTTTCTGCGTGATTCTGATTTTTACGCTTACTGAACCAGGCTGTGTGTGAGGTTAGGGTGCTTAGGTTACTGAGTCCCGTAAACCAAAAATTAGTTAACGAGGCCAAATACTCCCTAAGCCTTAGACCTAATACTTCAGCTTTTCATTTTCCTCAACCTCTTGAGGAGTGTCCAGATCTTAATGGGTACTAAGAGTCTATTCAAGAATGCCTAAGGTTTGCATTCTTACTAATCTCATTGTGCACTTTTCAGTTATTTTCTTGAATGAGGTCTAGAACTTAGGTTAATTCCTTAGTTCCTTACTAATGACTATCACCTTTTCTTATAATTTTGTGCTCCTTTTTCATTTTGTTTCTCTTCTCCTTCACAAAATTTCCTTCTCCTCTTTTCCTCTTATTCTTTTTCGAAAAATTTTTAATTTTTATGGTGTTTTTGGCATATGTGAATTTTTTTGTTTGAAACCTTTTCTTACAAGTTTTTGTACTTTCCTACCCCCCCATGCCTAAGATTTGCAATGTCCTCATTGTAACCTAGGGGTTTTTATTCAACTAAGTTCATACATTAGGATAGCTGTTTTGATGAATCTCAGATGCAAGCACCTGAGGTGGAGTCGGCTGTCCTAAAGTGTGAACTTCAAGTGCAAAAAGCTGTCAGAACAAGTTTCAGGTTTTCAAAGAGAATGACGGGCTGCCTCCCGTTGAGCGCTAAATTTGATGCCTTCAGCCAAGCGGGAAATGCGATGGAGAGGGGATGGTCAAATCAGCAGAGTTTTGTAAGACAAGCACCTTGATTAAGAGCCTGGTTGGTCCAACCAGGTGCTTGTTCAGATCAACAGGCTGATGATGCAGCCCAAACCCAATCAATCTGGTGGGTTGATAGATGTGGATAAAAAGGTGTGGAACCCACCATAAACTATGAAGCTCAGATGGATGTGGAAGTGTAAACGCAGGGTTTGGCTGAGTCGAATCAGCCTAGTCAGAGTAGGGACCTGTAGAATAATCAATGAATGACGCGAAAACCCTACAGGGGTGATCAGAGAATGATAGAGCATGGTATGTAGTCTGATCAATGTTCGAAACCCGATGTGGAAATGCAATCGGCTCGGTGAGAGGTGAATCTGAATAGAAATTGAGTCCGGTTGCGGGTCGGGGTTTGGGGGAGGTTTTGATCCGTTCTGTGTGTGCGGACGAGGTGGCCATTGTGTATGAGGGCTCTTCTAGAAACAGATGATAGGTGGTTTTCTGTAGAGAGTCCTCTGGGTAACTATCAAATGCCGGAAGAGTGTCTGTAGGATGAAAGGAATCGGATTCGAGAAAAAATTTGGATTCTTGGTTGTAATCACTCTTGGCATTTTCTATTTTTGGTTCCTGAGGATCGAAAAGGAATGATTCTGTGTTATCAGTGATCTTGGGAATCAGGACCTCAGAGTCAGAGTCAGAGTCATGTGAACTGAGGTCGTAGATAGGCCTGGCGTGTTCAGGAAGGGGAATCTCTCCGCAATTATAGTCAGATCTGAAATTGTCGAAGAGATGGCGAAAATGATCATGAATTCCACCACAGCAAAAATCATCAGATGTGGAATCAGCAGCCTGACTGGGTTCTAGCCTATATGTCACTTCTGGGCTCAAAAAGATGTTCTGTTCAAGCTCTAAGCTGGTAGGATAGATCCCATTAAAACCTTGCTCATCCAACTCCTCAGTTTCTGTATCATAAATTGGCATGTTTTCTGAAAAATCGATCAGATTTCCTGAGGATGTTGGAGAGGGATATTCATCAAATAGAGGCCCGGAATCATATTCTGTAAAAATTTGATCTTTCTCATAAGGGGCCTCATAATCTTCCCAATAAGTTTCAGATCTAGGTTCTAGGCTTAGGATGTGGGTAGAATTATTAGAACCTAAGTCCGAATAACCTTCGAGGGTTACCTTATCAAAACAAGGGGCGGAATTTATACCCTCCAGAGGTTCAATTCTAATCTTGTTATTGCAGGAGTCTTGGAGTTCTAAGCTTGGTGATTTATGGCCTAGGGTTGGTTCAGCATTGTGTTCTCCTGCAACTTCCCAACCTATTTTAATGCTATCTTCTATTTGGGTTGGGAGTCGACAACCACCTTGTGCCTCAGTCCCGAGATCTGGGAAACTGGATTGTTCCTTAATACTGTTCCAAGATGGTTCATCCTCTGTTTCTGGTATATACGGGTATTTCTGGTTGATAATTTGTTCTACTGATTTCATCATTTCTACCCGTTTCATAAGGGCATCTTGGTGTTGTTCCCAAAGTACAGGATTTGTCAAGCATTGAAGGTATTCAGATTGGTGTAATTTTTCCATCTCAATGTATCCTGTCATGAGCATATCTCGGGTTGATCCTTTTGAAATTTCAGTCAATAGAATTTGGGCACAGTTTATGATGAAAGCTGTGGTTGTTGGAACATCAACCTGAATGTTTCCTATTGGTGTTGAGGGTTTATATTTGATTTCATAGATTTCAAGGGCATCCTCAATCATTTTATCTTTCATGGATCTCATATATTCAGGTTTTTTGAATGGTAGTCTTGCTAGGTAATTAGGCTGCATAATTGAATCAGTTGGTGGAATCAAGATGTGGAATCAAAGGCTTCGATGTAGACTCATGTTGTGCCAAGATGGAAGAAGGGGGTATCAGAGGAAAGATTAATGTGGTGGTGCTGCATAAACAAGGGAACTGAGGCCTAACCTCAGGGCAAGTGAATTCCTAAAGGAGGTTTCAAGGACCTCCTTCCAAGCATATACTGAAGGATGTGATGAGATTAAAAGGTGCTGGACCCAATCAAGACACCCAAAAATGTCTTGGGTGACTATAGAGGTGCGGGGCAGATGGACCCCTTGATCAGAAAGATCGTCCACCTGAGAATTACCTGGGCAGCCAGAGAGGGAGAGTCCCGCGAAGACCCCTACACGGTAGAGCGTCCCCACGGGTTACAGGGTTTCCCCCACCCGACCTCTCTTGTCACTGCGGTTCCAGGTAGACCAGAATGGGGATCTTGACCTCTTAAGTCTACTAATTTTAAGATCAGGGTGCTTAAGGTTTCACTTGAACTTTAGGTGTTTTTGTGAACAAAGTGGCCTAGTTTGAAGGTTGGTTGACCCCAGGGGTCAACTTCACCTAGTGGTTTCCTTGAGAAGTTAGGCCTTGTTTTAGGGTTCAAGTGTTTAGAGAGAGCCAATTGTTTAGGATTTTTCTTATTAATTATTTTCAATCAATGGCTTGGGCACACCTCTTTTGGATTTCCTCAATTCTTGATTAAGGGGTGTGTCTCTACTGAAATCCTAATGTTTGACCTTATGTTGGCTCTACTTGGTCCATTTAACTCTTTGTTGGGTAATTAGGGCTCAAGCAAGAATGTGTTAGCCCTTAAATACCCTTAATAGTGTGCAGGAGTGATGAGTTGAAAACATGCAACTCTTTATGGTTACTAAGTATGGAAGATAGGTTAGCCCTATATTGCTTGTTCTTTTCTTTTCTTCCTCTTTAGAGTTTAGGGGTTAATAGCGAGAGGAAAAATTTACCTGTCCTCAGAGTGGTTGTCGTGCGGTTGCTTGTCTTCTTGATTTCCTGTAGTTTTCTGCACAAAAGAGAGGAGATTATCAGAAATTAAAAAGAAACATGAATGTTTACCTCTAGAATAGCCGTTGCTCCCCGGCAACGGCGCCAAAAATGAAACGCTGTGGGCAACCGGGTTTTATTGTTATAGCGTTGTAGTATAGCCAGTTATTGCCAACATTTCAAATATAAAATTTTTTTACTCGAAAAATAAAAGAGTTCCCGAGGTCGAACTCAGGGAGCAAGTTGTATTCTAGAGATATACATGTTTCTTTTACAAAAATAAAGAAAGAGAGAGAGAAAGAATTTGTTGTCTTCTTTTCTCTTTGTTTTCTCCTCGTCTCAGATCTTCTTCTTCTTTGTCTGCAGAGGTGATGTTCTTCTTCTGCAGTGGTGATGCTCTTCTTCTTCTTCCAGCTGTTCCTGCTCTTCCTTTTTCTTCTGTCTTTCTTTAGATCTTCTTCTTTCTTCTTTGTTTTTCTTCTTTCAGTTCTTCCCTTGTTCTTTTATGTTCTCCTCTGCCTCGCCTTCTTCTGTTGTTCTTCAGATCTCCTTCTTTCTTCTTTTCTTTTTCCAGTCAGGACGTCGCCCATCCTTCTTTCTTCTTTTCTTTTTCCAGTCAGGACGTCGCCCCTCCTTCTTTCTTCTTTTCCCTTCAGGACGTCGTCTGATTTCCAAATCAGACGACTTAAACTGCCTGTTGCTACAGTGTCTCCCTCAGCTTCCTTCTTCTTCCGCGGTCCTTCTTCTTCACCTGTGCCTGCACACTTCAGAGCTTACGTCAGAGGACAAAACCTACTCTACCCTCTCCCCCCCGCGTCTCTCTCTCTCTGAAACCACTCTTGGGAAAGCTCTCCCAGAGCTGCCGGGTAATCGGGTTCGGGTCGCGCCCGGGTCCAGGCCCACCGGCGTGCGTGGTGGGCGAGGAGTGCAGGTCAGTCTAAGTCGGGTCGAGTCAGGTCCGCGGGGCATGAGCGCGGACGAGACCGGGTAACCGGGCGGGTGAAGGGGACCTCACCCCGTGTGCTGAGGCAGTAAGGCTAATGCACAAAATCAATTTAAACAGTGAAAATGTTGTGAGGCTTACCGATGTGGGACTAAACGGAGACCTCTCCTCGCGTGCGCCTGCTGGGAGACCGCGGCCTAGCTTCTGCAGCTGCGGCTTCGATTTGCGTAGGTTGCTGGCTGGCTGCCTTCGCAAGACTCCCCGTAATCCGCAGCAGCTGGAGACCTGGAGTCCTCAAGCCTGGAGCGCGAGAGAAGCTGTTTCAATGTGCGTTAATGGCGGTCGAACCTCAAAACCTGTCGGACACGAATATGGCCTCTCGGCCTGATCAAACCACTGGGGAACCTTCGCCGTGGCACGGCGAAGGTGTGGAGCTACGCGGCAAGCCGCAAGGTGGTGTCTGGCGGCAGCCCTAGGTTGGACTGCAACCGGAGGAATGGGTTTGTTCGGGGGAGCGTTACGGAGGTGTGGAGTGGCAGTGGAGGGGTGGGTTGTGCTCAGTGTGATGAGGCGGAGGTTCGGTGAGGGTCGGCGAGGTGTGTGAGGCTGTGGAGCGATGGGAACATCTCGCCGGAGGGTGGCCGGAGACGAAGGGGGTGACGATGGTCAGGGTCGGTCGAGGGCTTAATTGAACAAATTGAAACCGGGGAAAGAAAGAGGAGAGGAAGGGAAGTAGTTCTAACTTACTTGCAGGGACGAAGGGGGAGCAGTAGGGCGACAGTCGTATCGACTGTCGCCGGAGAAGAAGATGCTCAGGGAAAGGGGCGGCGGCGAGCAGAGAGCCGGAGAGGCGCCAGCTGGGTACGGCGTGGCGCGGGAAGAGCAGGGGAGGAAGTCTCTGCTGCTGGTATTGCGGCAGAGCGAAGAGGAGGAGGGGGAGGAACCGCCGGAGCTGGTGAGCGTCTGCCGGAGAGAGAAGAGAGGAAAGTTGGGGGTTTTCTCCGTCAGATCCGAGCTGCCCCGGTCTGTGGAGCAACGGGGGGTATTTATAGGGATCAAAACAGGGAGGGAGGCGGAGGGAGACGACGTGTCTCCCTCGCCGGAGGATGGCCGGAGACGAAAACCCATACCGTCCGTGCGTTCGCACGGCTGGTATGGTGGGCTACAGCGACCAGGGGGGTGTCCCTGCGACGGCTGACAACGCAGGGCACCCCTGGTTTACTTGCCAGGCTTTCCCCCTCACCCTGCGCGGCGCCATGCTCCGCGCAAGGTCGCCGTTGCATGGTGCTGGCCGGTTTTGCAGGGGGGACCTGAATGCAAAGAACGAAGGAGAGTTAGGGGCCAAAATGCGACGGTTCAAAAGTTGAGGGCCAAAAAGTAAATATATGAGGACCAAAGTGTAAAGTCGGTCAAGGAGGTTTCTTCTTAGGCTCAAGTTTTTATACATGATTAATTAGGACCTAAGGAATCTGATGGTGGATTTCATTTCTATATTAAACCTTGTTTGATCGGTCAATTTATGCAAAAACCCAAATTAAGTTATTAATTGGGCATGGTTCTCAATGTAGGTCAAAATGGGTTCTGAAGGCCAAATTGAAGGTTCTAAACCCTAGAGATTATTTTTCTATGAATTTTAGAGGGTTTATTCTATTTTTACTTTGCCTCGAACCTCGTGAATTGAAGTCGGTTGTTTTAGGGTTACAGATTATCACTTAGTTCCTTGGAATTGCTGTTGCCCTTGTCAGATCATCTCATCCCACTTTTATTCTTATTAGGTTGCTTTGACCTATGTTTGGACCCTGAATTACCCTGTATGCAGACTATACTGGTAAAATTGCATTTTTACCCCTTATGACTTGTTTTCTCCTTAAACTCAGAATTCTCTGAGTTAAGCCTTTCCTTGAGTTATGTAGGAGCTTTTATCCTTTGTATTGGGTCAAAATGAGCTAGTTATGGCTCATGATGAGGTTCTCATCAAAGCTCTTTCCCAATCTAGAGCCCTCTTTGGAGATCTATTTAAGTCTTGGAACTCCTGCCTTACCTCTTTAGTGAGTTTTGGTCTAAGAAAACCTCCTCTTATCCATCTCCGGCAACCTTCGAACTCAGCTCCGGTGACCTCTCTCCATCCTCCTCTTCTAGCAGTCCAACCATCAAATTGGATGACTGACCATCTTCCCATCTTCATCGCGGTCATCGCCAGCCAAAGCACGATTGCCATCTGTACCTCTTGCTTTGTCAACGCCTCGCCGTCCTCATCTCCTTCTCTGGCTCTGGTGAAGCCACGACTAGAGCTCTTTGGCTCTCTTCCTCATTCCTAAGACCCTCTACCTTCTCCTCTACTCCCCAACATCAGTTCCCCCTCACCTGCACTTCAAATCAACCACGCTACCACCCTCTACACCATCATCTCTCTCCTCTTCAATGAAGCTCCGGCGACACCTTCCCACCGCTTCACTGCACGAACCTCACCGCTACCACCTCCATTAGCTTCGCCATGACCTCTTGGTGAAAAGCCCTAACATTATTAGGGTAATTGACCACTCAACACTCCTGTCGAGCACACCCACCTCCACGCACCTTCTTCGACCTCGCTCCACCCACACACACCATGCCACACCATGCAATCACCACCGTTGACTTCGCCTCACAAAGGCGAAGCTTTTGAACTTGTCTAACACAGCCAAAAGGCCTTATTTGCATTTTCAGGTTCCAGGTTGAAGCCGGCATTGCCGAAGCTTCTTCGAAGAGCTCCAGGTTGCGTTCTAGTGACTCCACTCCCAGGCGTTAGCTCCAGGCAATGCAAAATCACATAAGGGTCATCACCATGTCTTCAATTGGGGACGTTAATCTCATCCACTGCCCCAATTCGACGGAGAAGCGCCTGCTGCTACGCGAGGAAACGAAGAAGGTGGGATAGTCCCACCTCGTGAGTTGCTGAAGCCCGCGTAGGGCATAAGAGGAATTTCTGCCTCTGCCTGGTTGCCTCCAAGAGCACTGGGGTGAGATCCCGCTTGCACGCTCCACGCACGTGCCCTCGCCTATGCTCACGCCACGCCAATCTGGGCCCTAATCCAATTACCCAGGTCCGATCTAGTCTGCCTATTCTGATTGAGAAAAGAAGAAAGAGAGAGAGAGGGGGGGAGTTTTCCCTTCACACCTTCTGATCTCTCTACACTTAGTCTCTAAGAGGACCTTTGTTCCTCTGTTGGTGCTATACTGTGCGCCTCTCCCTTGAGGTAAAAAGGAGAGAGGAGGCCTTTGCCTCTTCTATGGAGTTGTGTTCAGTTGGTTCTGAGGCTACTATTGCATCATTTAACTTGGTTGACGTGAAATGTTGGTTGATAATCACTATTGATACATTTGATATATTTGAAGGGTTAATTGGTGATTCAAATCACCATTTTAACCCATCATTTTTGCATATAGATACTTGAATTATTGATATATCATTCTTGAATAAGTTTTGGTTGCAACTGCTTATATCTTTTACGTAGAATTGTGATCTTGAGATTTACTTTCTACTTACTCCCTGGGTTCGACCTCGGATTTCCATTCGAGCATAAATTTTATTTGTTTTCACACTTTATCAGCTATACTGCAACGTATTATTTTTAAAACCCCGATTTAGATAAATAAACACCTTAATAGGGCATTCAGCATCTTTGTCTCAATTGGGCAAAACTATCAGGGGTCAACCAAGGTGTCGAGAGAGTACTTGAGGGCTCGACGGTGGAACTCCTCGGGGGTAGGGGACATCCCAATTTGGGCCTTTACCTAGGAGGGGTGGGAGGTTGTTCTCCCTGTCAATGTTGATAGCATTGCTCACCCTAAATCATTGTTGTTAAGCCCAATGGAACTCATCTGGGTCCTCAAGGGGGCACTTTCCCTTCTCCATCTTGTTGTGACAGACATATTACACCAAATTGCCTTCTTGTATCTCAAATTTGATTTGTTTGTGCAAGCCCCTACAATTTTCAGGGGAGTGGCCCTTCACTCGATGATATCAACTGTAGGGACCATTTGTCGATTGCCAATGTAGGGACGAGAGCAATCATGCTTAGTTGGTGTTAAGGACCTTTGCTAGCAAGTTTTCTTGGTTACAAGTGAGAGGGTGCATTCTTGGTACACCTCTCTTGTTTGTGGCGGGTGCCTATCCACACACTTATCATAACAATGCCGACCATTTAGTTATTTGGGAAACTCTGATTGTTCCAATTGAACTGTGATAAGCTTGCTTAATTATGTCATAACATGCTTAGTTATGTTAGTCTTGTAGCATTAGTTGCATTAAAATTAGAGCATTTTATATATAAGTGCATGCATGCATCTTAGAATTACAAATACATAATTGAACCTAATTATTTCATGATTATTAATATGAGGCTCTATTCTTCCTTGCAGGTGTGCTTAAGCTGAATTGGGAGATAAAATGGTTCACATCACCTTAAGACCCTAGCCTAAATTCCACATCACCTATTGGATCACCTAAAACCAAGGCCACCTAACTAAAAAAACTAGCCCACTTAAACACATCCCTTGTCCACCTTCCAAATCCCAATTCCAAACCATAACCCTAAACCTTAGCCCATCTAATTCTAGCCACAAAACCCTAATCCCAATTTCAATCTCCATCCTAGTCCTAGTCTTAGTCTTAATCCTAGCATTAATTCCAAGCCACCTCATTAAAAAAAACCCAAATCCCAATTCCCCACTTCCTTATTCCTAATTTCCAAGAAATTCTACCCAAAATACTTACCTCAAACCCTAACCATCATACCCACCACTTTCCAAAACGACCACACCACACAACATCCCACGTCAATATAGTCCCACCAAACTCACGCACACCTCCACCAAAAATCCCACGCAACTTCCTCCCAATATTCTGAATCCCACCTAATCCTAATTCCAAATCCTACTTTCTTAAAAAACCCTAGTCCTAATGCTAATTGCCTAAAAAGTCAACATTTCTAAACTAACATCCCACGCCAACCTAAATCTACCCCCCTTCTGCACTAACTTAGTTCCCCCATAATAAATAATGACCACCCTCCACATCTCTCCCTCTCCCACCTCCCTCCCTAAAACCTAGCTACTCCCTTGCCTCCTTTCCATCCTTTGCGCCATCTTCCTCCTCCTCCTCCTTCTTCTTCATGCCACCCTTGCTTCCTCCATACTCACTATTTATGTACGAAATAGAGGTTTTAAAAGCTGCGTTGTAGTATAGCCAAAATCACTTTGAAAGCAACTAATATTTATTACTCGAATATCAGAAATGAAAGTCTAAGGTCAAACATAGGGAGCAAATAGGAATTCACACACTAATCTCAAATAGTGCAAATGAGCACAAGAATTTAAACCAAAAAACTACTCAAAAATGATAATCAATGTAAAACATGAGTATAACAAGAATTCAACATGATAAAAAGAGATCTATAACAAAATAATGGTGATTTAGATCACCACTTATTTAGTATAGTTATATGTAAACTAACATAATCAATAATGCCACAGTAATCAAGACCAAATCAACCAAATATCCGCACAGTAGCTTGAATGCTACAGTAATCAGATGTCTCCTTTGGAGATCATGCGCCTTAAATGTTCAACTGCTACAGTGCCTTCTTCTTTGTTTCTCCTTTCTCTTCCCTCACTTTTTCCTTCTCCTTCTCTTCTTCCACGGCCCTGTTCTTCCTTTAGTTCTTCTTTGTGCCTCTTCTTCTAC
The DNA here is from genome assembly GCA_037157565.1 of Thalassia testudinum. NCBI lineage: Eukaryota > Viridiplantae > Streptophyta > Magnoliopsida > Alismatales > Hydrocharitaceae > Thalassia > Thalassia testudinum. Next base: position 85,046,973 of record JAZHRO010000077.1, read on the forward strand.
CTTGACTTCTCTTTTCTTTCCTTCTTTCTCCTTCTTTCTTCTTCTACCTCTCTGCCTTTCTGTTCTTCTACCTTTCTTCCTATTCAGCTCCCCTTCTTCTTCTTTGGCTTCTGTTACTTCTCCTTAGCTCTACGTGCCTCTTCCTCTTCTGCCTTGACTTCTCTTTCTTTTCTTTCTCTTCTTCTCTTATTCACACACAGAGGGGGATCCTTCTTCAAACAGCTAAGTGTCAGTCATTATTCTCTATAGCAAAACCCCCTACCCCACACAAGATCCTCTCTTTCTCTCCTTAGGTCACGTTCTCCTAGAGCCTCCAACAATACCAGGTTATCGAGTTTCGGACCTAAAGCGCACCCGGGTTCAAGGCTGCGGGCGTGGTCGCAGTGGAGGAGTGAAGTCGAGCTAGGTGGGTCAGGTCTGCACCAAGCCCGCAGGGGACGGGTCACAGGTGAGGCGCAGGTGAATGGGTGAGCGGGGGACCTCACCCCCCAAGTGTTTGAGGCAACAAGGCACTGTGACAAATTCAATTTATGCTCTGCGGTGTGATCTTGTCCTCACGATGTGGGACTATCCCACAAGCCTCTTCTCGCGAGTGCCTGCAATTGAAGATGTGTCCTCAATTGGCGTAGCCGCAGGTGATGTGGTCTCCAATTGACCATCTGGGAGTGGTCTTTAGGTGATTCCGCACTGCCTGGAGGTGTCACCTGAGGTGTGCATGACCTGGAGGTCGAAGAACGTGGTGGCGGTAATGGCAGCGACGGTGGTGAACGACGGAACCTACAAGTCACAAACACGGCCTTTTGGCCACATTAAATTAGCTCGTAAGCATCTCCAGTGAACGAGGAGTGCAGTGGTGGTGATCTTGTGGTGTGAGAGGGCGTGAGATGGCAGGATAAAGTTGGGAACGAACGCAGGAAAGTGGGTTGTTCGGTGAGGAGATTGGGTGTATGGAATGGCAAATAAGGAGAGGGTTTTGGTTGGTGGAGTTGAAGCGAAGGTTATGAGGTGGTTAGTGTGGTGGATGGAGGAGTGTAGTGGCAAATACACCTCGCCAGAGGAGCGGCTGGAGACAGAGAAGATGAGGGTGAACGGCAACATCGAGGGTCGAATTGAATGATAGAAGAAAGGAAGAGGAAGTAAAGGGGAAGGAGGAGTTATAGGACCTAGTATTAGGGATGAAAGAGGTAGGGCGGTGTCGGCTGTGGTTGGCCGACGCTGTGGATGAAAGTTTTTCCGATGAGGGAGATGGCAAGGATGAAGGGGCTAGGGCACCTCTGAGTTGGCTGTCGAGAGGCAGAGGAAATCGAGGAGGAAGGAGATGCTCCCAATTTAGCCGTTGCGAGGCCGTAGGACGACGGAGGGAGATGCTCGCCGAAGCTAGGTCAGAGGAGGCCGAAGGTAGGGTTAGGAAGAGTTTTTTGGCCTCCAAACTAGCTACCCTCTATGGTCGTGCGCCAGGAATCTTTTTATAGGGATTAGGAGGGGGTTTTAAGCTTGGAAGCCAAGCTTCCAAGCTAGGAATTATCGCCAGAGTAGGAAACCTAATTGTTCCACTAGTTAGCATTATGTAGGAATTATCGCCGTATTTGGGCGAGAATTAAAGCCTAAGATGCGGCTCAAATTGTAAGGAAATCTCTCAAGAATCTCCCTTCTAATTTTGGAAGGGATTTGCCAATCAATCAAGGAGAAATCCCTAGTTGAAGGTTGCTGGAGTAGGATTCCTTCGTGATAATGGTGGAGGAACCTATTTGCAAAGAGTGAAAACAAAGATAGGGGTCTTTTTGTAAGGAATTCGAAAGTTAGGGGTCTGAATGAGATAGAAAGAGTCTAATTAGACCAAAATGCAAAATTGGTCAAGATGATCTCAGATTGGATCCAAATTTTGGTGCAAACCTAATTTGGACCCAGGGAATTCAATGATGATGTTAGATTTAGGTTTTGATCAAGTTTGACTAGGTAATTTATGCAAAAACTCAAATAAGGGCAAATGTCAGTATGAGACTCTATTTTGAGTCAAGACAGGTTCTAATGGTCAAATCAAGTATACCAAACCATAGATAATATTTTCTATTAATTTTAGAGGGTTTAGGTAAATTTTATTCTGACCAGAACCTCAATTAATTAAGCGTATCCATTTTGAGGGTTTCAAAAAATCATTTAATTCTCAAAACACGAGCAAACCCTTTTTTGTTTATTCTAACCCACTTGTTAGCCTTTTAGGACCATTTAACCCTTGGTTACCCCCTGGGAAAACCCGTGGTAGTACTGCATTCATGATGTGATGGCAAAATTATAGTTTTAACCCTATTTTCTTATATTTCTCCCAGAATGGATTTACAGTGAATTATGGATCTTTGGTAGTTATGTAGGAGCATTTACTGGCTTAATCAGATCAAAATGAGCTAGTTATGGCTCATGATGGTGTTCCCATCACTCACCACCTTTCATCTTCTTCCACTAGGTGTCCAACTTCTTCTTAGTTTCCCCTCTAGGTTCCCCCTTCCTCTAGATTCTCTTCTTCTTCCCTACCTCTACCTTCCTCTCTAGTATACACATCGAGGTGCTACTTCTTTGCTGAATCTTCTTCGAGCTTGCTTTATCTTGGTGGTCGTCAGCGGGTCTCTCCACCTCTGCCACAAGTCCTCCATCTCCCTCGACCTTCCTCGGATTACCCTTCTACTTCTACTTCTTCTTCTTCTCTTGTTAGCAATAAAATCACTTTCTTTCATGTGCAATCCACATGTTTCCTTCCTTTATTAGTTTTATTTTTCTTATGTTATATTTATTACTTCCATATCTAAAAATACCAAAAAAAATAGAAAAACCAAAAAAATAAAAAAAGGAACTGTTTTCTCCAACCCTCATCCATTCACTTCCCATCTAGAATTGTAACTTCGCATTTAAAAATTCATTCTGCAAATTTTTATCATCTAAAAATTACCAAATTTTATATGTGAGTCAAGAGTCAAGTAGGAATGCATGTTGCAAAATTTCGGAGCCTAACTCAATGTATACAATTTATAAAATTCGTACACTAACTTGGGAACGACTGTTAAATAGGACACTAAAATTTTGGTATTTTCATATTTTTAACGATTTTTATGCAACTTTGATTTGCATGAAATTACTTGTCGATGTTTTCTTACACAATCATGAATCTTAGATAAATTAGACATAATTTGTTGACATCAGTAGATTTAGTTTAGTCGCATATCTTACATTAGGGGTCATAATAGTCCTTCTGCCTAGTTTTGAAAACAAAAATCCAAAACTATAGAAAAACACTTCCAAAAATTTTAAAAAAATTTCATGCATTCATCACATTGGTTAGGAAGTAACTTGAGCCATTCACCTCTCTATGAAATGACTCTGACTCCCATCTTCACTCGAGTCTTTATGAGTTCGACAAAATAAATTTGAAATGATCATGATTTTCGTGTTAGAACAACAATACTATTCCTTAGCGAATTTTGCACTTCAAATCAATTTTCTCGATGTTTGTCTCAATAGCCAAGTTCTTACTTGTCTCGTCACTGCTGGTATTCACAGGTTAGTGCATCCGACAACTGATCCTCAAGGGCACCTGCCTCCCTCAAGCAGAAATAGAAAGACTAGTCTGTATTTACATAGTGGTTGGCACGGTCCTAGAGTTCTGCTATGTTGTAGAACTCCCAGTCCAGAGGCCCTTGCTTGAATAACTAAATGGCTACCTAGTCATGGGGTCTTTGACAACGGAAGTATTGGGCATTATATCTGCCCAGGTAGGACTTGAATGTCTCTCCTTTCTTTTAGTAGATCTCTGCTAGTTTTTAGGCTTATCACAATTTCGCTATTGACTGGAGAATTATTGGCAAAACTTCTCTACCAACTTCTGAAAAGATCTAATTTTCTCTGCCGGTAAGTCATTGAACCACTCGTTGGTGCTGCCTATGAGGAGGGACGAGAAGGCCCAGCATGTGATGGCATTAGGGTAGCCATGGATCAACATGCACTACCAATAGCTTACAACTAATTTCATCAGGTTAGTAGTCTCATCATATTGGAGGTGGTTGGGGTGCTTGAAGTGTTGTGGTAAGGGGGTGCCCATGACCTCCTCTATGAAAAGAAATGCCACAATGAACAACTTTCTATGTTCCCCCCTCATGGCCCAAGTGACCTACTAGATAATGTCTAGGACTTGATCATCTACGCAAGGGCAAGATGGATTGGGGGAGGACATGGAGTTCACCATAGATGTCCTGGGTAGTTGCTCGAGGCTTCGAACAAATTGGCGGTGAACTTATTAGAACAACTCCTCCAGCTGTTATTGGAGTCAAAAATTCTCCACCTCGACTTAGCAGATGCGTTCATCATTTGGGCCCCCAGAATGATGTTCCTCTCCCAGGAGGTCTTCCATAGCTTTAAGGGCCACATCTCCTTAGGCTCGAGCCTTTTGGATTACCTTCGCCAGTTTGCAGGACTCCTTTGTGATGGCACGAAGTCTTACCTAACACTTTCTCTTGAATTCCTCCTCTTTTTAGAGAGGGCCAGGGTCATCTTGGCTCCACATTTCGAGCTCAGGATCCAACTCCTTTCTACTCGCCAAGACAGGGGTCTTGTTTTTCCATGGTGGAGGATTCCATTGATTGCTCATGACATTTTGGCAAGTCCTTTCGGGGGGGACTTGGGGTTACAATCTATCCCCCCACTGAAGTCGAGTCTCTTTGCCTTATGGGCCATTTTTTGTAGCTAATGTGTCCTAACTTCTTAGTTGGTGGAGTGGATACCTCTCTTCCCATAGACGACACAAAATGATCAAGCTTACGAGGCCCGACAGGAGAGTGCAAAAGAGAAAGTGGAAGAACAAAACCATAATAAGAGATGAGAATGTGAGAGCTTTGTTTCCTAGTTCCACCAAATCGATGAACATCTAAGGAGAGAGTTCGACCCTTGAATATTCACTATTATATTTTTCTTTTCTTTGGGTTGGAGTCTTACAAAAGGGTACGGTCCTTTTTAGATACAACAATCTCCTTATATAAGGAATGGCAAGGTAATCATTTGATCATCGAGGAGTGAAATCAGGTTGCCTCAAGGATCATCCTGTCGCCTCACTTCCTACTTCGCGCCACCACCCTATCTCTGGTGTTGTCATCATCTTACGTCGACGGGAGCATAGTAGTGGCAGGGATCGAGGGGCCAATCTTCTGGGTGATTTCCCGTTGGCCACAATTTGGGCGACCACATGGAGAGGGTGCTCTTGGTTATTTTAGAGCAAAGGATGGAGCGAGGATTCCAAAGTGGTTTCTTGAATGCCGAGGCCTTCTCTAGGCTCTAGGTAGGTGATGAGGTGTGGCTTATCATAGCTAAAATATCCAAGTTAAGCTAGAAACTAGGTTAAACACTACACAATTAACATAAGAAATGGGTTAAGTGTAGAAAATAATAAAAAAGACCTAAAACATGAAATATGTGCTAGAAATGCAAAATTAGGTCGTAAAATGAGATATTCTATTCATTAATGTAAATTGATGATCCAATTGCAAATTGAGCATACATTTGGGTTCAAAAGTTTAAATTAAAAGTGAAATCAACTTCTTAAATGTTCAATTGTGCTTCAATAAAAACTTGGTTGCATTTGGACATCATTAGGACCTCGCATCATTGACATTACATTTAGGTCCTTAGTTCATATACATTTATTCACGATTGAAACCTTCAGGGACCATTCTGAAAACCACCGAAGACCTTCTTGCAAATCCTAGTGGCTGCTCTGTAAGACTATTCCACCACTAATGGGCCTTCGCACAATTCTTCTACCCCTTCGACCTTGAGGGCCTCTTCACAAAACCACCAACACACTTGTGGTGCACATGCACTGTAGCACTCGTAAGAACATGGCCGATCTTAGCCGTCGTTTCCTTGGATCCCTTGATCAACGGCCATTTCCAAATCGAAGCTTCATGCGAGCTCGCACATGTAATCACCATTCCCTCCAGATCTCATCCAACGACCGTGATTTGAGTTGGGCTTTTCGCGCGTCCTTGCAAGCACATCCCACCGTCGGTGACCTAGGAGCTTAATCTCACCACTACGGTGACTACAATCACTCAAACACCTACTTAAGCAGCTCCAAAGCTCGCGCGCACGCCATCGACTCCCCCACTAAGCCGATCAATTTGTGTACCCTCTAGTTCTTCCTCCATTAGAGTCGCCAATGACAAGGGTGGTTCTCCCTCCCCAACTTTGTCGTTGTAGCGACCAGCTGCAGCCCAGAGACCTCATTCTTCACTGGAGACCCTCACATCCCCCTTTGTTGCCACAACAACCTGCTATGGATCCAAGCATCTCATTCATCCACCTAGCTAGGATTTTTAATACTTTCATTGATTAGATTTACTGCTTTTTAGGAGTATAATTAGTTAGTTACTTCACTAATGAATTGTTAGGAGTAGAATTAGTTTAGAACGACTCTGCCCTCTCTGATCTGATCAGAGAGGTGGTTTTTCACTATCATACCAATCCACTAATCTCCCTCATCATCTCACACTCATATGTTCTGCTTTCCTCGACAATTTACATCACATTCCACTCCACTAAGTTGGATTTAGATCTGGAAACTCTCTAGTTTTCAAATCAGAATCCACGCGCCAAGGCAATTCAGGGCCACTCCATTCATCCCATTTGTTCACAATGACCCTGGTGTGGTTTTTGACTGAGCTAAATCGCAAATTGTTTTAGATTTGTTTTAACAATCAAAGTTTTGGATTGAAACATCAATGAGTCAAGTGCCTGATGTAAATGTTTCTCTTCATGTTGTCTATAGCATAAGAGGAGCATTAGATTAGAATTATTTTGCATCTTATGAACTCTGATTTTCATTTGAATTTATTGAGATTTATATTATGTGAGTTGGAAAGTGTGGAAGAGCAAGTTTTCATGTTTTTAAATTTTTCGATGAACCTACATCTTACACTGTCCATAGTGTAAGATGGAGATCAGATCAAATCTTTAATGATCCTAGGGAGATGAATTTAGTTTTCAAGATATTTGAGATGAATTTGAAGTGATCTATTATGCGACTTTCAACATATCTGAGTTTCTAAGAGATGGTTGAGACATCACATTTGATGAGAATTTTAATGTATGGATTTGAATCTTAAAATGAGTCTAAAGTCACATCAGTTTTTGTACAATGTTTAAACATGTGGTTGTCGATTTAAATCTCCCAAATTAGAATATAAAATGCTGCATAACAGCTACATTCCTTTGGATTCAACCTTGATTTCAATAAAATGGAGGACTTTCAAAGTTTAAGAACACCTAACTCTAGGTGTTAATATCTGTGAAATGTTCAAGACCATAATTAAAGACCTATTGGGTCCAATGTCTGAACTAATCATCTGAAATTAGTAGCTGGAATATCTTGCTGCTGAAAGAGCAGCATTTTGGTCTGAAATGAGCAGCACAGCAATTGCTAAGGTTTCGACTGCAAATTAAGACGTCTGATTAGCTGTTACAACGTCTGATTTGAAAGGAAATTGAAGAGTTCTTTGCTGCTGATAGATGAGATAGCATCAATCACTATTTTGGCTGAATTGAAGTGGGATTTTGGGTTGAACTTAGGGATCTAATGAAGTTGACTTGCTTTGTAGTGATAGGGTTTTATGTACAAGCATTCATGTACCAAGATTTGGCTTTAGTTCTTTCCAAAATGCTTGTAATTTCTATTTTAAACTTCTTGTCAGCTTATTTGAAATAGATTAACTATCCATCTTTGATTGTGATTAATAATTGATTTGAAATGCATGTTTAAATGATTGAATATCTTCCTTGTGTCAAGCCAAACATTCATGAATGCTCACTTGGCTGGTTAATCTATTCAAACCCATTTTAATGCCTTAGGTTCTTTATTGAAAGCCCTTTCTAGGCCTAAACTTGGGTTCCTTTGTAAATAAATAAAAATTATTAAAAAAATCACAAAAATCAAAATACCTTTGAATTTAATAAAACAACCAAACTTGAAAAACACCAAAAATAATTCTATCTCTCTCATCTCACTCTTTCTCTCTCATCCCCTACCTCCCCTAAACCTATAAAAATCATAAAAATCAGAAAAACCCCAAAATACCCAAAAATACCCTATATACTATGGATATACTTGTATATATAAATTAAGCTAAGCTAAGTATATATATTATATAATATGTACATAATGTATATAATTAACTTTTATCTTTATTCTATGTATTAAATTAAATATTTATGATGATTTAATGTATATATAACTTTATTGCATTATTATTTATTAATTTATATAACTTAAATGCATAATAATCTAAGTAATTACTTAACCTATTTAAATGTACATAATTAAACCTAATACTGTACATAGGTATTTATATATGTATTATGTACTATACAGTACCTGTAATTTAATTAATTTAATGTAATTACGTTATTAGGTTAATTAGGTAATTTATTAACTTAAAATAAAATAAATTAGTAATTTAATCTAATACTGAAGTAAGTTATAATATATGCTTGTATCATATTATATTAAGTATTTTCAATGTATTTATATTGTACTTATACTATATTATAGTATTTATAAATTATTTATGTGAGAAACTAACTTAAACATGTATTTAAATCTATATAAATTAAAGTAAAGTTTCTAAAATATAATAAAAATGTGTAATAAATAATTTATTATATATATAAACATTGTACAAGGTCAATTATATAATTAATTAACTAATTTATGCTTTAATAACATATTAACACATAATTTATCTTGCATAAATTGTAAATTTTAACTAATTTAATTATATATCTAAATATGTATTTCTATAAATTAACTATACCATTGTATAGCCCTATATAAGGGCTTTTCAAAAATATAATTTATTTTAAAATCTATCCTAAATTGGGCCCTCAAATTGGGAGCCAAAAACCTCGATTTTGCACGCTGTTCAGCACTGGTAGAGCGCTAATTTGGCAACAAAGATGGTGCCACATCGGTAGTGGAAAATTGCACGCAGTGGTATAAGTGGAATTTCATTCTCAGCCTACTTAGTCGTCATATGCGGCGAGCGCACACACACAAACACATACCCATTCCCATACATGATCCATATGAGCATGTTGTGCACAGTGGTGGGTCGGGGACCACGCACTATGCCAGGGCCGACATGGGCACAATATTGGGCCTAAAACTGAATTAAATGCACAATAAATGAACAAGAATCAAGTTTAGTAGTGGTCTGGTCCCACCCATACGGGTGCTCTATAAACACAAAAGGTCAGTTCGCCAACTAAAAACCAAATTTTTAGTTTAAAGTGAATAGTGCTCATGTGTGCGTGTTTAAGAGAAGAAGGCCTGCTAGGTCTGAAGAGGAAGAGAGAAACAGAGTTGTGAGTCGTGAGTAGCTAAGTGTCAAGCGTGAGTGCTCGTGTATGTGTGTGTGTTGAGAGAAAGGATAGGTGTTGAGAGAAAGAAAGAACAAGAGCTGCTGAGCGGCTAAGTGCTGAGAATTGTTAATGTGCTTGAGTGCCTGTATGTGTATGTATGTATGTATATACTTGTAATATAAGTATATAAAGTATATGTATAAATAATGAAAATAAATAATTATAAATATGTATACGTATACTATATAATATATATATGTATGTATGTATATAGTAATAGTATAAGTAATGTAAACACACTATTTGAGCTCTTATATATGTGTATAAATAACTAGAGCTTTAGTGACGTTAGATCTGTCACTATACATAGCTATATACATTAGTGTAGATAACTATTTTGCTTTATGTTATGTAAATATTTTACTAAGGCTTTAGTGATGCTTATTTATGTTACTATATATAATATATGTTACTATAGATATTAGTATGTTATCATGATTTAGTATAGTAGATATTATTAGATATTTTTGTACCAATACTAAGGTATTACCTATATTAGTTGTAAATAATTAACATAGAGTAATTATATATAGTTTTTGTTGCCTATTTATTGTACATATGTTTTAAGCATTGTGATACGTATTAATTGATTCTTTTGTGAATAATTAACCAATTCATTCATTATTTGATTCATTCATTCATTTTGTAAATAAAATCAACATTTTTGGAATAAAAGAACATTTTTGGACTTAGAGAGTGATGCATATCAATAACTACCTCCCAGTGAACGACTTGGAAACAAATCAATAAAAATAATAAATAAATAACATTGACGCGACATCGGTTTGCATTTTGTGACATCTATATTACAACTGTGACACATTAAATACCGTTTTTAATGTGAATCGAAAGTTGTCGATCAGGCTCTTCTCTTAAACTTGTAAGGGTTCGGATTTTTGAATATACTTAATAGGTTCATTAAAGCATTAATTGATTACTTATTGATGGATTAAGGGCATTTGGGGCCTTAGTTTGGCATTGGTAATCCTAAAAGATAAGTAAACCCATAAATCATTAATCAAATGCTCATGTAATAAAAGTTGAGGGGACTTGAGTGCAATTTTTCCTTTTCATATTTTAAAAAGGTGGATGGCTTGTGAAGGAAGCCTTAATCTTATTTTGGCTTACGAAGGAAGCATCATTCTTGTTTTGGCTTGCAAAGGACTCTACCTCTTTCTTCCCCTCCAAGCCACTCTTTCTTTCCCTCCAAGCCACTCTTTCTTTCCCTCCAAGCCACACCTCCCCCTCTTTGTATCCTAACATGAGAAGAGAAAGAGAACACTTCCCCCTCCACTCTCTACCACCGACCAGCCACCACCCTCACCGGCCTCCATTGCTAGAGGAGCTACAGTAGCTGATGTTGCTACTGCTACCATTGTAGCTGTTGTGGCTATGCTGCAGGAGAAGAAAAGAAAAGAAAAAAAAAGGATCTCATATCTGAAGTAGGTATTTTCCCTTCTTGGTACCTCCTCTTGCTTTCCTATCATTAAGAGTGTGTTTTGGGAGTAAAATTAGGCTTTTACATGTGGAGATTTGTTGATAGAATGCTATATTTTATGCCTTGGTGGATTAAAATTGTGGTAATGTGATTTTTTCTGCTTGAGGGATACCCTAATGTTTGGTGATAGGTTTCTTGGGTTTAATATGGTTCTTACGTGGAAACTTGTGATCAAGATTATATAATTTTTAAATGTTGCTATTGTTACTTTCTTTCCTAAAAATTATTAGGAGGATTTTCTATTATATGTTAATAAGTGTATGGATTAAAGTAAATATAACCTTTCACAAAAAAAGGCTAAATGTAATTTCTTCCACTCTACATATTTTGACTCCATTCAATAGTCAGTCAAGACCATGTAGGGTACTACACTGGTGGGTGGAACATAAGTGAGAGGCATTATTTAGCTTCTGCTGGTTTACTGTGGCTCCTTACTTTAGCCCATTCAATTACTAATGTGGACTGAGTCTAGCTTGAGCCTTTTGGTACCATTTCTTTTCTTTCACATACTATTCTTTATACTGAATCTTCATTATGTTATTTGTTAAAATATCTATTGGTATAGAAAGTTAAGTAGCATATGAATATGAATATTATGCTATAGTGGAATGATTAGAGCCACCTTTCTTAGGTGGTATTTATAATGAGGATCTCGTTGTCCTTATATATCTTGCACATTGTCGTTTAATCACCTTCCTGTTCCTCCCGCCTCATGTTGTGGAACAATTTATGGCCTTGTAGGCATCAAGAAATTAGAGGACATGGGATTGGTCTGTGTGTGTGTGGTGTTAAGTTACATGAGAGCAAACCCCTTTTTACATCGTGATCTTGAGGATTTTGAGGGTGATTTTGGATATAAAGGTTTTAAATAAAAAGGGGGAAGAGGGCTAGATCAAGCAATTGGTTGCTATTATGGATTTTATGTAGATCATTACTTTTACACTTTTGCAGTTATATTGTGAATTCGTGGGGTGTACCTGACGTGAGCTCGTGCGTATGTGTTAAGAAGTGTCGTTATAGTTCGCACTTGCAACGCCGGTTTTGAAGTAAAGAAACGGAGGTGAGTCCGAGTGTCGGTCTCAGGGAGGCATGAAAATCAAATTTAGCTTATCACTTGTTGTCACGAAAATCACGGAGTTTTGCTTGCGAAAAGGTGCGGTTAAAAAGCTAGAGAGAGATAGAGAGAGAGAGATTAGGGTTAGAGTCGTTTCTTTCTTTAACATGCAACTTGAACAGGAAATAAAGTAAACAACTGAATGGAAAATAACTTCATTAATCATGCAGCTTTAGTTCACAGATTACAACATTAGATATATGCTTAAACATAAGTAAAGCTTAAAAGAGAGGAAGAGAGAGAGAGAGGAAGAGCGGCGAGGCAGCCACGGCGGTGGAGAAGGCTCCGTCGGCGGCTCGTCGTCTCCGACGATTAGAAGAGGGCCTAAAGCTAGCTAAGAGAGGGGTAGAGTAGTTGTAAGGGAAATGAATGCCTTGAATGAGTGGTTGGAGGGGGTTTAAATAGGGAGAAGGGCTTTCTAAAAGAAGAAGGGGTTTTAGCGACGTCTGGGACGTCGCTAAAACCCATCCAAAAGCGTCGGTGATGCCCCCAGCCCTCCGGTCGCACGCCCGTGCCGTTCTTCTTCACGCTCGATCCATGGGCGCAGCATGAGAGCCATCCGATCGAAGATCGGACAGCTGAGATCCTCGCTTGGGCGCGCTTGGATCATGCCTTGAGCACGCGTGCACGCGAGCGTTGTCGTCTTGCGTGTGCGTGCACGTGGCCAATTGCTGCTTGAGGGCACGTCGCGTGGCACTATCGCCACTGTCCAAGTGTTGATCTACGGCTGAATTTCGTTCGTGCACCTCACTGCCTTCAAATTCCCTCACCGCGCGGCTCGAACCCGCGTCGTGTGTGCGGGCGTGCATGCTAACCGCTGCGCCACGCCCGCTGCTTTGTCGTGGCGACCGCAGGCGTGCGCACGGTTCTCGACCGTCCAATCAGAGATCGATGGCTGAGATTTGATCTTTGGCTGAATGTGGGAGCAGCGTGTGGTGAGCGGGCGCCACGTGGCGCATCGAGGGTCGTTGATCATTAGATCAACGGTCAGAACTTCTTGGGCCCATTATGGGAGCTCCTGATGTCGGATTTGGCCGATTTTGTGTCTGTTGGACTCCGTTCGTCATTCTGAATCCATCCGTGCAGTCCGATTGCTCATCTGAGGCCTGCTTTGACAAGTGCTTACACAAATGGCCATTAATACAGTTTTATAAGCAATCTTGGTATATGATGCATGCAATGCTCCCATTCTACTTACGTTATGCCTTTTATTCTTAAGATGGGCCCTGTTTAACAGAATTATCACCCCCATATGCAGTGTTATCATACCCCCATACTTACTTCTTTCTAGTCCCTAGCAAGGTTTATTCTAGCGTTTATTTTCTATCAGAATTTAAGAAGCAATTGCTTAGACACTTCGTCACTTGTCAATAGGGGGAAATATACTAAGATCTTAATCTACAAAGACTAAGCAGCACCCGGGTGTCAGCCAAAATATGAATCGCCCGAATCCTTGCTTTAATGTATATAACTATACATATATATATATATTTAGAATTTTTTCGGAATTCAGAGTGGGTTGGTATCTTTTTATGGCTACCCAACCCACCCAAAACTCGGTCAAAACCATAAGTGCTAAGCATCTTGGTGTGAAGATTGTGATAGACTCACTCAATGGTAACTCAAACAGACTTCGGGTTTCTATGACTCTAGGTGACAGGAAGAGGAAATATATTTGCCTGAAGGTGTATTTGTTCGATTAGTAGCTTTCTCCCTACGTTTGTTTTAATTGGGGTCAACACAAGGATTTTTCCAGTGTATATCTCCCCGGCTTGTACTGCTTCCCCGCTTCTTCCTTAAGTCTTTTGGTTCTTTTTGTGCAATTATTAAGCTGGGCTCTGGACAACCGACCAATGGGCTGTTACCCACGATCACTTGCCAGCCATACTCGAGCGGTGAAGTGTGGTTTATTTTGTTTTCTTTTCTTCTTCTTCTTTTTTTTGTAGGTGGCTTCCTTGATCTCAAATGTACCTAGAGGCAATGAAGAAGAAGTGGTCCCGTGGCTGGACTCTGGACAACCTGCCAATGGGCTGTTACCCGAGACAACTTGCCAGCCATACTGTAATGACCCGATTCCCGAGTCCCTACGAGACACGAGAACCGAACCGGTTCGACTAAAACCCAAGACCTGGTCGTCCAACGAGGAAGTAACCAAAAGAGCAGTAAAATAAACCACATTCATCATGAATATAACTAACAGTAAGAAAATACAGCAGTAAGGAAAGAAACCACTACAGTATATACCACCACAACAGTAAAACAACATTCATAACATAATATGGAACTGCAGGTAAAGAAAAGTACAACGGAAACAAGAACTACTCACTACAGTGGAACCAAAAAGAGGTACAAGAGAACAGTGGTAACTCTACTGGACCCTACTCGGCCCAGCGTCCTCTGCAGCCGCTGACCCTGGCTGCGCAACACCTGGTCCTGAAAGGTAACGAGTGTAACACGTCAGCAAAACACTGAGTAGAGTGGCAGCTAAACTAAAGAAACAGTAAAGTGTACAGTAGCTGTTTTAATTTTCTTTCTTCCTTTATTTACGTCTTTCTATTGTTTCACAATTTATCTATTTCTCAGATCCTTCACTTGATCTCGAATGTTCCTCTTGGGAACGATCTTGATTGCAGTCTTTTCCGAACAGTAGAAGTAGCACGTGGTGCTCTCCTGGCCGGGAGAGTCCCCCGTGGTGATCCTACTCTCAGTCAACCACCCCAAGGTCACTGACAGACGTAACGGTGACTACGGCACGCGTGGTAAACGCACGGGTAGCTAACCCGCACTGGCACGTAGTCAGTCGTTTCCGTTAACGGGTGCGCCCAAAGCACAGCACGGAACCAGTACAGGGCAGAGCCCTCTCAGTAACAGGGGCCCAACCCCTCCACAGTAACCAAACAGGGGCCTTGCCCCTCCACAGTCCGTGCACCCTCGCCTGACTACCCTGGTTTGCCTAACAAGTCGGTGTAGGAGGCTAGCAGAACCCCGGGGCCCGTGGGGTAGCTAGTACCTCCCTACACTAGTAGCTCTCCTCGGTACTACGTACACGAGGGCCAGCAAGTCGGTACAGAGTGGCCAGTCCTAACCCCGGGTCCCTGGGGCGGCTGGCTCCGCTCTGCACTAAACAGGGGGACAGTGGCTCTCCTTGGTACTCCGTACTCAAGGGCCAGCACACTTCCCCAATTCTATTCCATTCACTTTCCAGGAGTTCTACTCCTAATTCCCCGTAGGGTTCCAGCTCTTTTAACTCAGAACATCCAGGTTTCACTTTCCAGTTTCACGTTCTTACAATCCATGTTCTCAATCACGTTTATTTATTCATAGCAGGCAGCTGTTAATTCAATTCACAGGCAGCTATTATTTCCTTTCCACATTTTCCAAGACTGCAGTATTCATACATTCCACTAGTTTTCCCGTCCTAGGATTCATGTCATATCCTAGGATCTATCATACAATCTAGTTTTCCAGCCCTAGGATTCATGCAACACCCTAGGATCTACCATTCAATCTATTTCTCATTCCTAGGATTCATGCAATGTCCAAGGTTCTATTTATGGTTTCATAAATTAACATATTATACTTAAAGCCACTCTACCGGTTACAACAGGCGAACTGGGGGAATGGTCGGGAATCCCGCGTGCCTCCGCAACCCCCGAGACTGCAACGGAACGGGGTCCTATCACAAGGATCAAACACAAGGAATTTCTCAAAACAGTATACAGCTACTGTAGACAGGTAGAGGATTTAATTCCGAAAAGAACGTAACTCGAAACGCAGAAAACGGAACCCGAACGCACCCTAAACGGGTCGAAAACGACGAAACAGTGCAAAATCAGACGTCTAGAACTTATTCCAGACGTCTTAAAAAGTAGATCAGGGGTTACCTTGCTCTGCGTGGTCTCTCAGACGTCCAGGAGCCAGCGGGGGCGTCTGGCCTAGTTCCCAAACGTCCGATGGTCACCCCAGACGTCTAGAAGTCTCCCAATTCGTCTGGCACTTTAGCCATACATCTGATTCGCGTTGGATGCGAATCTAAGAACCTGCGCGTACCCATTTCCTCTCTCTCTTAGTACGGTCAATCGAAGAAAACAAAGAAGACGGAATAACTCACCTTTCAGACGTCTGGACAGTCTTCCAGACGTCTTCCCTGTCGTCTGGTTGGAATCACAGACGTCTGATTCTAGAAAATTTTCCAGAATCAGGGCACCACTCGCCCTCCGCTCACGACGCACGGCCGCGCTGCGAGTGCTCCGCCTACTGCTCGAGCTGCAGCAGGCCTCCCGCGCCACCCCGCGTCTGCTGTGCCCCCGCCGGCCGGCTCCCGCTACCCCGGCAGGCTCGAGCCCTCACGGCCAACGACTCCTCCCCCGCGCAGCACCTCCTCCCGCACCCGCCGCGGCTGTCGCCGCCGCCGCTCACTCACGCTCGCTCATGCGCACCGGCTGGAAGGAGAAGAGGAAGGGGGCGGAGGTGATGAGAGTGAGGGAGGGGGCGTGCCCTTTTAAAGACGCGCGGGGAGGAGAGAGAGAGCGGACAGACAGCCTGCGGCCGCAGGAGAGAGGGAAAAAGAGAGAGAGAGCGTTCGCAGGTCTGCGCGCTCAGGTGCGCAGACGAAACTGTTGGTGCGAAAAATAACCGATTTCCAGACGTCTGGAAGTGGTTCCAGACGTCTGGTCAGACGTCTGGGTCACTTCCCAGACGTCTTAAAAGACGTCAGAAGCGTGCGTTCATAACAATATAACAAACTCAAAGGAAGTTTCGTCCCCGAAACTTGCGCTAACTAGGGTGCGGAAAAGACGTCAAAATAACCATAACAAACTCAAAGAGGACCGAAGCCGGTCCGAAAAGACGTACCCGCGAAAAGCTCCGGGTACCGATCCCGCATTGCCGCCTCAGGCTCCCAGGTAGCCTCCTCGTACCGCTGGCTCCTCCACAAAACCTTTACCAGGGGTACTTGCTTTTGTCTCAAACTGCGGACGTCTCGATCTAGAATCTGCACTGGCCGCTAGGGGTAGGTCAGGTCGTCGCCCACCTCGACGCTCTCGTGACTCAGTACGTGACTGGGATCAGCTACGTACTTCCTGAGGTTGGACACATGGAACATGCCGTGCACACTAGAAAGCTGCGGGGGTAGGGCAAGCCTGTAAGCAACGGGTCCAACCCGCTCCAGGACCTCAAAGGGCCCCACGAACCTCGGCGCGAGCTTCCCTCACCCCAAACCGCTGCAGGCCCTTCATGGGTGAAACACGAAGAAAGACGTGATCCCCAACCTCAAACTGCACCTCTCTACGTCTCTGATCCGCGTAGCTCTTCTGTCTGCTCCTGACAGTGTGGAGTCGCCTGTGGATCTGCTCGACCACCTCCTGACTCTGCCGGATCAACCTGAGGCCAACCTCCCACTTGGTCCCCACCTCAACCCAACTCAAGGGTGCCGTACACCTCCGTCCGTACAGAGCCTCGTAGGGAGCCATGCCGATACTCAAGTGATAGCTGTTGTTGTATGCAAACTCTGCCAGGGGCAGGTGCTCCTCCCAAGAACCCCTCCAGTCCAGTACACAGGCACGCAAAAGATCCTCAAGTGTCTGTATCATGCGCTCAGACTGTCCGTCCGTCTAGGGGTGGTAAGCCGTACCAAACTTCAACCGCGTCCCCAAGGCCTGCTGAAACTCAGCCCAAAACTGGGACGTAAAGCGGGTATCCCGGTCGGATACGATCTCCCGTGGAACTCCGTGTAGTCGTACCACATCACGGATATATCTCTCTGCCAACTGTGCTAGTCCCAAAGTGACTCGGATCGGCAGGAATCATGCCGTCTTCGTCAGTCTATCCACAATTACCCAGACAGCGTTGTGTCCTCGCTGGGTAACAGGTAAGTCCACCACCAAGTCCATGGTGATGCTCTCCCACTTCCACTCTGGCACTGGAAGCAGCTGTAGCGGCCCTACAGGCCTCTGATGCTCAGCTTTCACCTGCTGGCACACTAAGCACTGCTGCACGAATTCACCCACATCCCACTTCATCCCCCTCCACCAAAACTCGCATCTCAAGTCGTGGTACATCTTCGTGTTTCCGGGATGTATGGTGAACCTGGAACCGTGTGCCTCAGTCTGGAGCTCTCTCAACAGCTCCTCGTCCCTGGGAACGCACAACCGTCCCCCCAGGCGCAGCACCTGGTCTGTGAAAGAGAAGTCCCCCGGGTCTCCCGACAGTACTCTGTCGCGCAAGGACTGCAAGTACGGATCGGCCATCTGTCCTGTGATGATGTGGTCTATCAACTCTGGCCTGGTCTGTCGTGTCACCGTCACTGCCCCACAGTGCCCCCGTAACTCCAGGGGTCGCCAACTACCCACCTCCCCCAAAAGGCTCCAACTCTGTAACTGTAAACTGGCCAAGTGTGCAGGCGCCTTACGGCTCAAGGCGTCAGCCACCACATTGGCCTTTCCCGGGTGGTAGGAGATGCTGCAGTCGTAGTCCTTCAGGAGCTCCAACCAACGTCTCTGTCTCATGTTGAGCTCCTTCTGATCAAACAGGTATCTGAGGCTCTTGTGATCTGTGAAAATCTCGAAGGTCTCACAGTACAAGTAGTGCCTCCAGGTCTTCAGCGCGAAGACAACAGCTGCCAACTCTAGGTCGTGCGTAGGGTAGGTATGCTCATGGGGCTTCAGTTGCCGCGAAGCGTAAGCGACAACGTGACCCCTCTGCATGAGCACACCTCCTAACCCCTGCAAGGAGGCGTCCGTGTACACAACGAACCTGCCACCACTGTCAGGGATGGTGAGCACGGGAGCCGAGGTCAACCTCTCCTTCAGCTCCAGAAAACATGCCTCACAGGTGTCTGTCCAAGCGAAGGGCACGTCCTTCCGGGTCAACTGTGTCATAGGACGCGCAATCTGTGAAAAACCTCTGATGAATCGTCTGTAGTAGCCTGCCAGTCCCAGGAAACTACGAATCTCAGTGACTGAACGTGGTCTCTCCCACCTGAGTACTTCCTTGACCTTGGCTGGGTCCACCGCCAAGCCGTCTACAGAGATCACATGACCTAAGAAGGTCACCTCCCTCAACCAGAACTCGCATTTGCTGTATTTGGCATACAGCCTACGTCGTCTCAGAGTGTCCAGAACCATCCGCAAGTGCTGTCCGTGCTGCGTCTGATCTCTAGAATAGATGAGTACATCATCTATGAAAACCACCACGAACTGGTCCAAGTACAGTCTAAACACCCGGTTCATCAGATCCATGAAAGCAGCGGGGCCATTGGTCAGCCCAAACGGCATGACCAAAAACTCGTAGTGTCTGTACCAGGTGCGGAAAGCTGTCTTGGAGACGTCGGTCTCCCTGATCCTCAACTGGTGGTATCCCAACCTCAAGTCGATCATGAAGAACACCGTGGCACCCCGCAACTGGTCAAATAAGTCGTCGATCCTCGGCAGCGGATATCTGTTCTTGATGGTGACCCTATTCAGCTGTCGGTAGTCCACACAAAGGCGTAAGGTCCCATCCTTCTTCTTCACAAACAGTACCGGGGCTCCCCAGGGAGATGCACTAGGCCTCACGAAACCTTTCTCCAAAAGGTCCTGCAATTGAGACTTGAGCTCTCGTAGCTCAAGCGGTACCATCCTGTATGGCGCAGTGGAGATGGGGCTGGTCCCTGGTACTAGTGAGATCTCAAACTCGATCTCACGCTCGGGCGGTAGTCCTGGTAACTCGTCAGGAAACACGTCAGGGTACTCTCTGACCACCGGGATGCTCTGGAAGTCTGCCACAGGGCTGGGCTCTGCCACCACACAAGCTAGGAAACCTGCACACCCCTGGCTCAAAAGTCTCGCCGCCCGAAGTGCCGAAATGCACCTGAAACCTCCGTCCACTAGCTGTCCATGAAACTCGAAAGAAGGCAACTCCGGAATGGAGAAGACGATCTTCCTCTCAAAACAGTCCACCAAGGCGTGGTAAGCGGACAGCCAATCCATCTCTAGAATCACTCCAAAGTCCTCCATCTGTATCATAATCAGGTCAGCTGGCAGGCTATGTCCCCCGACGCTGACCTCGCAATCTGTGTACACCTCCTCAGCTACAAACAGCTGACCACTCGGACCTCTAATTACGAACGGATTCTCTAACAGTGTATAATCCTGGTCCAAACTAACTGCGAAACTGGCTGCGACAAACGAGTGCGTAGCGCCGGAATCGAAAAGTGTGTAAACGAGTCTGCCGGAAACTGAAACCATACCTGCCACTACCGAGCCCAAAGCTCTGGCATCCCTGTGTGTCAGGGCGTTGATACGCCCCTTAGCTCTAGGTGCGGACGAAGCAGCCACACTCTGCGTCGGACGGGTAGGTGCAGGCCGGTACCCTCCTCGTGGCTGCTGTCCTCCTCCTCACGCCTGGGAACCGCGGCCTCCTGCACGCCCTCCAATGCTCTGCGCGGGGAGTATCTGTTGACCTCCTATCCTAGACGGGCAGTCCCTCCTAATGTAGCCCGGCTGGCCAGACTGGTAACAGAGGGGAACCCGACTCCCACCCTCAATGGGTCCCTACTGTCGGCTGGGCGGGGGTCCGGTGCTGGCGACTGGCCCCTGTCGAGGGCCCCCAAAGGCCACTGATGGCCCTGCAAAACGCGACGGCTCTCCTACGGATGCCACGTGTCTCCTCTCTCGCCGGCCCTGTGAAAAGTCTGGCTGAAAGGGCCTCTTCCGCCCGCTGTCAGTGTCTCGCGGGGACGGGTTGGTCTCCTCGTAAGTCATGGCTGCCTCCACCACCCTAAAAAACGTAGGCAGCTTCAGGGGTTTGACATACCCCGAATCGCAAGCCGGAGCCCCTCGGTGAACCTCCAAAGGTGCTCCTCCTCTGTGGCTACTACTGTCACTGCAGAGCGAGATAGCTCCAAGAAACGAGTGCGGTATGCGCTCACAGTCATCGTTCCTTGGCGGAGAGTGTGGAACTCCCGCCTCCTCTGGTCCTGCCACGTCTGCGGAAAGTACTGCTCGCAGAAGAGGGTGACGAACTGGTCCCAGGCCGGCTCGTCCCTCTCCTGTCCCCGGACCGCCCTCCACCACCTGTGTGCTGCACTCTCCAGCTGGTACGTGGCAAAGGCCACGCGGCACTCCACTGGGGGGCGAAGGATGTTGAAGATCTTCTCCAGCTGCTCAAGCCAGTCCTCTGCCTCGGTCGGGTCCTCATCCCCCTTGAAGGAGGGGGGCTTCAGCTTCCGGAACTGCCCGAAGAGCTCGGAGTGGCGCTGCAGTGGGGATGCTAGTGCACCTCCAGGCAACGGTGCCTCGTGCACAGAAGTGTCAGAGGAAGGTGGGGGCTGCGGCGGCCCATCCCCTCCCCCGTGTCCAGCGCCGCGTCCGTCGAGTGGTCCCACAGAGGACTCCCCCTCCACAGCCCCAGGGTGAGGCGCTCGAGGCGGTGGGTGGAGCTCCTCTCGTACAATGTCTCGTATCAGCCGGGCGAGGTCCTGGGCCTGGATGCCCGGGAGTAGTGGCTGGTCCACTGGGGCGTCGGCAACGGCACGCCCACCTCGCCGACCTCGTCCTCGGCCGCGCCTGCGACCCACCTCACTGGTCCCACGGCGAGGCATCTCCTGCAAGGAGACGCGAAACAAAACGAAACACGTCACTACGGAACGATACCGAACGGAAACGTCTAAGAGCTCATGTCAAAAGATATGTTGTGGTGGCTACTCTAGTTATAGACATGTGAAT
Source organism: Thalassia testudinum (assembly GCA_037157565.1). Lineage (NCBI taxonomy): Eukaryota > Viridiplantae > Streptophyta > Magnoliopsida > Alismatales > Hydrocharitaceae > Thalassia > Thalassia testudinum. Next base: position 85,068,742 of record JAZHRO010000077.1, read on the forward strand.
TGGTTATTTTCCAGTCAGTTGATTCACTTCTCGAGACGACCTTGCTCTAATACCATCTTGTAACGACCCGATTCCCGAGTCCCTACGAGACACGAGAACCGGACCAACTCGACTAAAACCCAAGACCTGGTCGTCCAAAGAGGAAGTAACCAAAAGTGCAGTAAAATAAACCACATTCAGCATGAATATAACTAACAGTAAGAAAATACAGCAGTAAGGAAAGAAACCACTACAGTATATACCACCACAACAGTAGAACAACATTCATAACATAATATGGAACTGCAGGTAAAGAAAAGTACAACGGAAACAAGAACTACTCACTACAGTGGAACCAAAAAGAGGTACAAGAGAACAGTGGTAACTCTACTGGGCCCTACTCGGGCCAGCGTCCTCTGCAGCCGCTGACCCTGGCTGCGCAACACCTGGTCCTGAAAGGTAACGAGTGTAACACGTCAGCAAAACGCTGAGTAGAGTGGCAGCTAAACTAAAGAAACAGTAAAGTGTACAGTAGCTATTTTAATTTTCTTTCTTCCTTTATTTACGTCTTTCTATTGTTTCACAATTTATCTATTTCTCAGATCCTTCACTTGATCTCGAATGTTCCTCGTGGGAACGATCTTGATTGCAGTCTTTTCCGAACAGTAGAAGTAGCACGTGGTGCTCTCCCGGCCGGGAGAGTCCCCCGTGGTGATCCTACTCTCAGTCAACCACCCCAAGGTCACTAACAGACGTAACGGTGACTACGGCATGCGCGGTAAACACACGGGTAGCTAACATGCACTGGCACGCGGTCAGTCGTTTCCGTTAACGGGTGCGCCCAAAGCACAGCACGGAACCAGTACAGGGCAGAGCCCTCTCAGTAACAGGGGTCCAACCCCTCCACAGTAACCAAACAGGGGCCTTGCCCCTCCACAGTCCGCGCACCCTCGCCTGACTACCCTGGTTTGCCTAACAAGTCGGTGTAGGAGGCTAGCAGAACCCCGGGGCCCGTGGGGTAGCTAGTACCTCCCTACACTAGTAGCTCTCCTCGGTACTACGTACACGAGGGCCAGCAAGTCTGTACAGAGTGGCCAGTCCTAACCCCGGGTCCCTGGGGCGGCTGGCTCCGCTCTGCACTAAACAGGGGGACAGTGGCTCTCCTTGGTACTCCGTACTCAAGGGCTAGTTCACTTCCCCAATTCTATTCCATTCACTTTCCAGGAGTTCTACTCCTAATTGCCCGTAGGGTTCCAGCTCTTTTAACTCAGAACATCCATGTTTCACTTTCCAGTTTCACGTTCTTACAATCCATGTTCTCAATCACGTTTATTTATTCATAGCAGGCAGCTGTTAATTCAATTCACAGGCAGCTATTATTTCCTTTCCACATTTTCCAAGACTGCAGTATTCATACATTCCACTAGTTTTCCCATCCTAGGATTCATGCCATATCCTAGGATCTATCATACAATCTAGTTTTTCAGCCCTAGGATTCATGCAACACCCTAGGATCTACCATTCAATCTATTTCTCATTCCTAGGATTCATGCAATGTCCTAGGTTCTATTTATGGTTTCATAATTTAATAGATTATACCTAAAGCCACTCTACCGGTTACAACAGGCGGACTGGGGGCGTGGTCGGGAATCCCGCATGCCTCCGCAACCCCCCAGACTGCAACGGAACGGGGTTCTATCACAAGGATCAAACACAAGGAATTTCTCAAAATAGTATACAGCTACTGTAGACAGGTAGAGGATTTAATTCCGAAAAGAACGTAACTCGAAACGCGGAAAATGGAACCCGAACGGGTCTTAAACGGGTCGAAAACGACGAAACAGTGCAAAATCAGATGTCTGGAACTTATTCCAGATGTCTTAAAAAGTGGATCAGGGGTTACCTTGCTCTACGTGGTCTCTCAGACATCCAGGATTCCAGACATCTTAAAAAGTGGATCAGGGGTTACCTTGCTCTGCGTGGTCTCTCAGACGTCCAGGAGCCTGCGGGGGCATCTGACCTAGTTCCCAGACGTCCGATGGTCACCTCGGACGTCTAGAAGTCTCTCCAGTCGTCTGGCACTTCAGCCAGACGTCTGATTCGCGTTGGATGCGAATCTCAGAACCTGCGCGTACCCATTTCCTCTCTCTCTTAGTACGGTCAATCGATGAAAACGAAGAAGACGGAATAACTCACCTTCAGACGTCTGGACAGTCTTCCAGACGTTTTCCCCGTCGTCTGGTTGGAATCACAGACGTTTGATTCTGGAAAATTTTCCAGAATCAGGGCGCCACTCGCCCTCCGCTCGCAACGCACGGCCGCACTGCGAGTGCTCCGCCTACTACTCGAGCTGCAGCAGGCCTCCCATGCCACCCTGCGTCTGCTGCGCCCCTGCCGGCCGGCTCCCGCTGCCCCGGCAGGCTCGAGCCCTCACGGCCGACGCCTCCTCCCCCGCGCAGCACCTCCTCCCGCACCCGCCGCGGCTGTCGCCGCCGCCGCTCACTCGCGCTCGCTCACGCGCACCGGCTGGAAGGAGAAGAGGAAGGGGGCGGAGGTGATGAGAGTGAGGGAGGGGGCGTGCCCTTTTAAAGCCGCGCGGGGAGGAGAGAGAGAGCGGACAGACAGCCTACGGCCACAGGAGAGAGGGAAAAAGAGAGAGAGAGAGAGAGAGAGAGAGCGTTCGCAGGTCTGGGCGCTCAGGCGCGTAGACGAAACTGTTGGTGCCAAAAATAACCAATTTCCAGACGTATGGTCAGATGTCTGGGTCACTTCCCAGACGTCTTAAAAGACGTCTGAAGCGTGCGTTCATAACACATACCACCCTAGAGAGTTTATTAGCTACCCAATTTCTGTCAAAATCTCCGAGGAGTGAGTCTGTGCAAAAATGTGTGCAGATGCTTAGACTCAAAGTTTTTCTGAGTTAGAAGGTGAGTTGATAAGTCGTATACTTATCACCTTATTTAGTAGGTGGATTAGAATAACTTAAAGTTGCAAGGATTCGAAGCTAAATCCATATTTTAATGGACACCAGGGCTGATTAAGCCTGAAGGCCTGAAAAGTCTAAATGTTTAAGTTCTTTTTGTATTACTTCCCACTATTAGCAAGTTTCTAATGCCTAAGTTTCTTCCTAAATTCAATTTTTATAAAATTTTTAATTTTATTTTATTCAGACTGATTAAATGAGCTCAGGATCGTGCAATTTACCACCCCCCCATGCTTAAGTTGGACAATGTCCTCATTGGCAAATACATGGATGCATAGGGGTTCAAAAAGATAGTACCTGAGTGACGTAAAATACCAGATCAATCTGAATCCTCTGGGTTGCCTCCCAGGAAGAACTGAGTTTAACGCCTTCAGCTGGGCGGTGCTTCATGTCATACATCAACGAGGGTGACACTCTCCTTTGGGGGAACCTAGGCTAGGAAGTGTTTCAATTTTTTACCATTAACTGTAAAAGTGTGCCCAGTGTTTGGATCAACGATTTCAACTGCCCCATTAGAGTAAGGCTTAACCACCCGAAATGGTCCTGTCCATTTAGACCTGAGTTTCCCCGGAAAGAGTTTTAGGCGGGCGTCGAACAGCCAGACTTGCTGGTTAGGCTCAAAGGTCTTTCTATGGATAAGTCGGTCGTGGACGGCTTTCATTTTCTCCTTATACAGTCGACTATTCTCAAAAGCGTCCTGACGAATTTCTTCGAGCTCAGATAATTGGAGCATCCTCTGCGCACCAGCTAACTGGGAATCCATGTTACATTGCTTGACAGCCTAGTAAGCCCGGTGTTCCAATTCGACAAGAATATGGCAGGCTTTGCCAAAGACTAGGCGATAAGGCGACATGCCCATCGGGGTCTTGAAAGCGATCCTGTATGCCCACAGGGCATCATCTAGTCATGTGGACCAGTCTTTCCTGTCAGGTCTCACAGTCTTCTATAAAATGTTCTTGATTTGTCTATTTGAGACCTCGGTCTGCCCATTTGTTTGCGGATGATACGGGGTAGCAATGCGGTGGTTCACCTCGTATTTTCTAAGTAGGGCACGGAATTGGGAATAGATAAAATGACTTCCACCATCACTGATCATGGCCTTTGGTATTCCAAACTGGGAAAAGATGTTCTGCTTAACAAAGTCCATGACAGTCCTATGATCGCATCAGTGGGTGGCGACGGCTTCAATCCATTTAGAAACATAGTCTATTGAGACTATGATGTACTCGAAGCCATTGGATAGTGGAAAGGGGCCCATAAAATCGATACCCCAAATGTCGAAGATTTCGATAATCAAAATGGGCTGGAGGGGCATCATATCTTTCTTGGTCATGGTCCTCAGCGTTTGGCAGCATGAGCAAGTCTCGGCAAAGTTGTGTGCATCCTTAAATAGGGACGGCCAGTAAAATCCAGACTGCAGAACCTTTGCAGCCGTTCTCTTTCCAGAGAAGTGGCCACCACAAGCCTGGTCATGACAGAAGGAAAGCACACTCTGAACTTCGTTCTCGGGGATACACCTCCTGATGATTTGGTCAGCACAGAGGCGAAACAGCATGGGATCATCCCAGAAATAGTGCTTGGCCTCAGCCAAGAACCTGTCCCGTTGCTGTCTGGACCAGCTGTGCGGAATATGTCCTACAACTAGGTAGTTGACGTAGTCAGCATACCATGGCAGTCTCTTGTCTTGCACAGCCAAAATGTGTTCAACGGGGAAGGTGTCAGATAGAGGTAAGGAGGGTCCAATGTGGTCTGGATGAAGTCTAGACAAGTGGTCAGCCACCACATTCTTCGATCCGGCCTTATCGCAGATTTCCAGGTCAAATTCATGCAAAACCAAGATCCATCTGATGAGCCTGGGCTTTGCATCCTTCTTGGCCAACAGGTGCCAGATGGCTGAATGGTCAATAGAGATGGTCATGTGGGATCCTATCAAGTACCATCGGAACTTCTCAAGTCCAAAGACTGCAGCGAGCAATTCTTTCTCTGTGACCGTATAATTTCGTTGGGCCTCATCCAACGTTTTGCTCACATAGTAGATCACCACGGGCTTCTTGTCTTGCCTTTGTCCCAGGACAGCGCCTATGGCAAAATCTGATGCATCACACATAATCTCAAAGTCTTGGGACCAGTCTGGGGGCTGAAGTACAGGTGCTGTGGAGACTAAGACCCAGAGGATGTGGTAAGCCTGGATGCAATCAGAAGACATGTGGAATATGGCATCGTTGGCCAAAAGGTCGGTTAAGGGTTTGGAAAGCTTGGAAAAGTCTTTAATGAACCTTCAGTAGAAGCCAAATTGTCCTAGAAATGAGTGAATCTGCCGGATCGAGCTAGGTGGAGGAAGTTTGGAAATCAAATCAACCTTAGCCCGATCAACCTCGATGCCCCTATGCGACACGATGTGACTGAGGACAATTCCTTCTTGAACCATAAAATGGCTCTTTTCCCAACTTAACACCAGATTAACCTCGATACATCATTTCAGGATTTTCTCTAAGTTGCTCAGACAATGGTCGAATGAATTCCCAAATACAGAGAAATCATCCATAAAGACCTCTAAGTATTCACCCACCATTTCTGAAAAAATGGCTAGCATGCAACGCTGGAAGGTAGCAGGTGCGTTGCATAACCCAAACGGCATTCGACGGAATGCAAACGTGCCGTACGGGCAAGTGAATGTGATCTTTTCTTGATCCTCCGGAGCAATTGCGACTTGGTTATATCCTGAATATCCATCCAGGAAGCAAAAATACTTATGCCCTGCCAATCTTTCGAGGATTTGGTTAATGAATGGCAAGGGGAAATGATTCTTCTTAGTGGCTTCATTGAGCTTCCTATAATCAATACACACCCGCCATGCTGTGGTGGTGCAGGTGGGGATGGATTCGCTATGATCATTGGTGACAACGGTGAGCCCAGCTTTCTTTGGAACCACTTGAGTGGGGCTCACCCAGGGGCTATCGGAGATAGGATAAATGATGTTGGCGTCAAGCCACTTGATAATTTATTTCTTAACAACCTCCCGCATGTTTGGGTTTAAACGTCTCTGCATCTGGCGGGAGGGTCGTGCCTCGTCTTCCAGGTAAATCTTATGGGTGCAATAGGTGGAGCTAATTCCTCTCAAGTCAGAAATGGCCCAACCAATGGCGACCCGATGTTCTGAAAGGGTCGCAGTCAACCTAAGCTCCTGATCCTTGGTTAGATGAGAATTAATAATCACAGGGAAGGTCTGGTCAGGTTCCAGGAAGACATACTTGAGATTCTCGGGTAGTGGCTTGAGCTCAGGTGCGGGTGGAACCACAGTTGATGGAAAAGGAAAAGGAGGGAGTTGATCAACATCGATTTCCTCAAATGGTGTTGTGTGATGGTAATCAGCCTTATAGAGGTCTACGGGTAGTGACGGTGATGGGTCTGAACAGTCATTACAAGTTTGGTGGTCTGAGACAGAACTAAAGGTGAGGCATTCCTCGACCAGAGTTTCCACGGGATCATGTTCCTCAATGCAATTGCAATCAAAAGACTTTGTCGCCCGAAAGATATCCAATTACATTTTCCTGTCTCCGAAGGCGATTTCCATACATCCCATGTCACAATCAATGTTTGCCTTAGCCGTAGCTAAGAAAGGTCTACCTAAGATTATGGGTGCGTTTTGTAATTTTTCAGGGACTTCCATGTTGAGCACCAAGAAGTCGACCGGGAAATAGAAGTCCTTGACCCGTACAATCACATCTTCGACAACCCCCTTCGGGGTTTTCACTGATCTATCAGCCAGCTAGATGGTGACAGGTGTTGGTGTCAACTCTCCAAAACCAAATTGGTGGTACAGGATTGTTGGAATCATATTGATAGAAGCACCTAAGTCTAGGAACGCTCTATCAAATGTCATGTCCCCGATATTGCAGGAAATCAGGGGTGCTCCTGGGTCAGTTCACTTGAGCGGAAGGTTGCTTGATATTACAGAACTTGATTGTTCGGAGAGCACAACCTTCCTAGGTGCTTGAGGTCTTGGCTTATGCTTGGGTGTACAGGCATCCTTTAAAAACTTGGCATAGGCCAGGATGAGCTTAACAGCTTCGAGGAGCAGAATATTAATCTGTACTTGCTTAAAGATCTCCAAAAGCTCCTCAGTTTTCACAACATTCTTCTTTTTCTTGATTGTTTCCAAGGCCTCAGGGTAGGGTGTCTGGATGTGGATCGGGTCTATTTCTGGGTCCTTGGTTTTTTCTGGTGCCTCTTCTGAGTCGGGTATTTCAGCGGGTAAAGTCTTGGGGATTGTCGGCCATTTGGGATCCTGGGTTTTGGTGTCGCTTCTCAAGGTCACCGCATTCGCAGAGGCATTAGGACCATGGGTTGATCCATGAGAAGACGAGGACGAGGAAGCACTAAACCCAGGGGGTGTTTGCGGGGCTGGCTGGACCATGTGAGCCTACCCGGGATTGCCTTGGAACCCTTGCGAATTGGAGCCTCTGTTAATTATGTTTCGCGGGTTCGGTTGTGGCTGGGAAGGTAGGGATCCTTATTGTTTACAGTCCAAGAGTTGGCTTAACTGTCCTTTTACCAAGGCCATTTCCTCCTGATGTTTCTGGTTCATGTCAGCCATCATCTTTATTAGGGTGTCCATTTGGTTTTGTAAGGGAGGGGTAGCCCTATTTTGATTTTATGGGAGTCTAATTGGTGGTCCTTGCTGATAGGGGGGCAAGTGTGGTTGCTGGTTTGGCCTGGGCTGGTTTTGGAATTGCGGTGGTTTCTGGTTTGTCCAACCAAAGTTGGGGTGGTTACGCCAGCCAGTGTTGTAAGTGTTGGAGAAAGGGTTAGGTTTAGCATAACCTTGGACAGCTTGCACATCTTCAAGGATAGCCGATGTCGATGGAGAGGGAAGAGAGTAATCAAGGGTTGAGGGAGCAAAGGTCCCTCCCTGAAACGTGGTCAGGGGTTGTTCCAGGTTTAGTTGGGTTAAGGGCTAGACCAGGTCAACATTATGTGCTCTCTTTGCTAGGGAGCAGGTCTGTAACGGGTTCCTAGCCTAGTTCAGTAGCTCATCAATCTTTTTGTCCACCAATTCCACTCGATTTAGTTTCTTGGCAATGATGTCCATGTCAACCATTCCAGAATTTGCTTATACCTCATAAATCCGACTACGGGATTGACTGGACCTGTTAAACTGGGTCATGGAGGCATTGTTGAGTGAATTCTCGCTCATAGACTCAAAGAGCTCAAACGCGCTCTCCTCGTCCTTGTTCAGGAAGTTCCCCCCGCATGAGTCATCGATGAAGTTTCGTAGGTTGCTGTCCAGACCAGGGTAGAAAATCTGGGCCAATTGCCACCTTGGTACTTCGTGGTGTGGGCATTTCCTCAAGAGTTCATTAAATCTTTCCCACGCCTCATGGAACTGTTCCCCACCCTGGAGTGTGAAGGTAGTAATAGCTCGTCTGAGGGCATTGGTCTTTCCTATGGGGAAGAATTTCTTTAAAAATGCATGTCTCAGTTCTTCCCAGGTGGTGATGGGTCTACCTAGGGTTCTAAGCCAGTGAGAAGCCTTGTCTCTTAATGAGAAGGGAAACATCTTGATTAGAACAATGTCAAGGCTAATGTTCCTAGGTTTCACAATTCGTGCTATGCGGTCGAGATCCTCTAGATGCTGGAAGGGGTCCTCATTTGAGCTTCTATGGAAGTGGCTCTGGATCAGACTTAAGACATTCGGTTTCAGCTTAAAATCATCTCCCCCTTCGGGGATCCTAAGGTGTGGCTCGACTCTAATAGCGGAAGGATTATAGAAATCGCGGAGGGGCCTCGGTTGATCCTGAAATGGTGGTACATCGAGTAGTGGTTGCCCTTGTGGGCATTGGAAAGGTGGTGGTAGTTGTTTTTGTGGGTTCTGTAACCAGTGTATGGCTTGCATGATGGTATGGATTTGTTGTTGCTGAAGCCGGTGGTTTGCATTAATTTGGGCTTGGATGATGGCCATTGTATCTGGTGGGGATTGATCCTCAGCCTCATCTACCCTAGGTTCAGCCATGTTCCTAACAGAATCACGTCGCCTAAATTCCTATCCCAAAACAAACAACTCAGGATGTAGTGAGCGTCTCCCATGCATACACTAGAGAAGAACAGGAGGGGATGCGGAGAGCGACAAATGCGAGAAATGTGTTCAATCAAGTACACAAGCCTAGTCCTTATGGTGTATTCCTTAGGAGACCTAGAAATCTCAAAAAGGGTGATTAAGTCCGTAAGCACTGGACTCCCCTTCCCAAGGCTAATCTGGCCAGGTTGATTACGAGGAGAATGCAAGGAAGGTTCTTCCTTTGGCTTGAGCCTCAGGTTCTGTAGACCCCACAACCACGGTCGTTTGACACTGCCCCACAGCCTAGTCACCAGATTCTACCAAGGGAATGAAAGCCAAGTGCCCAGCAATCAAAACCTCTCCTTTCGAGACTTAACTCAATCCTGCCTAGGGCACGTCTACTCAGTTTTCAAGGGTTAGGATAGTGCTTGTGCTAGGGTTATGTGATGAAGCGTTGATTGGGGTGGTGCCTCTTAATTTTCCACTTATAATGTGTGTGCTTCTATCAAAACATGGTTCTCAAGCAAGGCTTTTTTACGATGTAGTGTCTTTTAGTGTTTCGTCCTTACTTTAGTGTCTTTTAGGGTTGACGTGTCTTAATGTTTTCAAACAAGTTTCAGTGGGCACGTCAAGTTTTGCACACAATTTGGTGAAAGTAGATTTCCTTTTATTCTGTAGAGGCTCTAAAATCGTAATGTACTCATCCTAATGAACATACAGCTTCTATTAGATGAGTCGGTTTTAGGGTTGAGTGGTGCGGCCTAAGTCAATCTACGGTGACTTCGCAAACACCACTCAAAAAGGGAAAAGAACACTCCAAAAATTTATTCAGAATGTTAGAGTGTACATTTTTTTTTTTTTGTGGGGTGATGTGTTAAGGATGTGGGTCAAGCAATCATACACCACGCTAATTTTTTTTCAATTTTTACAATTTTTTTAATTTTTCACGCAAGCAAACAGCCATGAGTGGAGAATTACTCACTACCGATCCTTGTTGCGCCTACTCCCTTTTTACCGTCATGGGATGATTCGCTTCGCCGTCCAAGCGCCGAATTCCTGCAACCATCAAGTAAAAAGGAAACAAGGCATTAAACGATGTGAGAATGGATGTGAAATGAAAGTAACAAAACAAATCCGTTGCCTCCCCAGCAACGGCGCCAAAAACTGACGTGCGCTCGTGCATAGGTGTTAAGAAGTGTCGTTATAGTTTGCACTTGCAACGCTGGTTTTGAAGTAAAGAAACAGAGGTGAGTCCGAGTGTCGGTCTCAGGGAGGCGTGAAAATCGGATTTTGCTTATCACTTGTCACGGAAATCGTGGAGTTTTGCTTGCGAAAAGGTGAGGTTGAAAAGCGAGAGAGAGATAGAGAGAGAGAGATTAGGGTTAGAGTCCTTTCTTTCTTTAACATGCAACTTGAATAGGAAATAAAGTAAACAACTGAATAGAAAATAACTTCATTAATCATGCAGCTTTAGTTCACAGATTACAACATTAGATACATACTTAAACATAAGTAAAGGAAAGCTTAAAAGAGAGGAAGAGAGAGAGAGGGAGAGCGGTGAGGCAGCCACGGCGGTGGAGAAGGCTCCGTCGGTGGCTCGTCGTCTCCGGCGATTACAAGAGGGCCTAAAGCTAGCTAAGAGAGGGGTAAAGTAGTTGCAAGGGAAGTGAATGTCTTGAATGAGTGGTTGGAGGGGGTTTAAATAGGGAGAAAGGCTTTCTAAAAGAAGAAGGGGTTTTAGCGACGTCCGGGACGTCGCTAAAACTCCTCCAAAAGCGTCGGTGAAGCCCCCAACCCTCCTGTCGCACACCCGCGCCGTTCTTCGTCACGCTCGATCCGTGGGCGCGACATGAGAGCCGTCCGATCGAAGATCGGACGGCTGAGATCCTCTCCTGGGCACGCTTGGATCGCGCCTTGAGCGCGCGTGCACGTGGGAGTCGTCGTCTAGAGTGCGCGCACATGTGGCCAATCGTCGCCTAACGGCGCGTTGCGTGGCGCTATCGCCACCGTCCAAGTGCTGATCTACGGCTGAATTTCGTCCGGTCACCTCGCTGCCTTCAAATTCCCACACCGTGCAGCTTGAACCCGCGTCACGTGTGTGCGGGCATGCGCGTTAACCGCTGCACCACGCCCGCTGCTTTGTCGCGGTGGCCGCAACCGTGCGCACGGTTCTTGACCGTCCGATCAGAGATCGACGGCTGAGATTTGATCTTTGGCTGAAGGTGGGAGCGACGTGCGGTGAGCGGGTGCCACGTGGTGCATCGAGGGCCGTTGATCATTAGATCAACGGTCATAAATTCTTGGGCCCATTGTGGGAGCTCCAGATGTCGGATTTGGCCGATTTGAGTCCATTGGACTCCGTTCGTCGTTCTGAATCCATCTGTGCGGTCCAATTACTCATCTGAGGCCTGCTTTGACAAGTGCTTACACAAATGGCCATTAACACAGTTTTATGAGCAATCTTGGTATATGATGCATGCAATGCTTCCATTCTACTTATGTTGTGCCTTTTATTCTTAAGATGGGTCCTGTTTAACAGAATTATCACCCCCATATGCAGTGTTATCAGTACCGACTTCTATGTTATTTGTGTAATTTGGTGATGAATGTCGGTAAACAAATGGAAGGCTTTCCCTTGATTTCTCTAGTTACTTATGTTCTTTCCATGCTTATAAATGCTTAGAATGATGTTCTAAAGGTGTGGTGTTAAGTAGTAAACATGGGTAATCAAATGAAAGGCTTAAAGTTTGGACTGGAGACACCTAGTACCGGTATTGCTGACCTGTATCGATACTAGTTGGCTCAGCACAGGCTAAAAGGGGCCTTAAGTCCGGTATTGAAGGCACCCAATTCGATATTGGTGGCCAGTATCGGTATTAGATGAGTTCAGCCAGCCATAACAGTAGGTGCCTACTACTGATACTGGTGCTTGGTACTAGTATTGGTTGGAGTCGTGAAATTGTATTAGGAGTGTCCAATACCGATACTAAAGTTTAGTACTAGTACTAGCTGGCATGCTTGAGGTTGTGCTGTAGGTGCCTAGTATAGGTACTAGGGCTCAGTATCAGTACTGGCGAAGAGGATTAAAAGTTGATTTAATCTAGCTAAGTAACGGATTGAAGCCAAAATGTTGAATCTGTCAAGACTCCGTTAGAGTCTAATAAATGGAATGTTTGGATCCTAAGCTCTTGGGCAAGACCCCAGGCGATACACTAGGTCTTTAGGGCTTCATTCTAGACATGGAACCCAATGGAATTAAATGATAGTAGGTCTACTAGGTGAGCTTGTAAAGCTACACCCTTGGACTTGGTGAACCATGGATTCACTGCTCGGGTAGAGGACTCGAGTTGTTGCAAAAGTTGGAGGCTATCATGGATTTTACCTCAAAACTTGAAGGATTCCTAGGTACGGTGATAGCCTTGGGCTGTCATCAGTGCATGGTACTTGGATATACCCGCATCCGACTAGATGCAGAGATACTCGTTGTTTTAGGCTCTATCGGCAGCCACACGCACAGCGGGGATGTTGGGGGTACTTGGTACTTATAGCTAGAGGCTCACTTGGTGCCCCTTTGTACGGAAGTGCTAGGGTACCGTTAAGGGTTGGTTGAGATCCCATCAAACGGTGGATTGGGAGGGCACACCCGCAAACTGTGCTCCTATAGGGAGCTGCTCCTAAGAGGTGCATTGGCATGGCTTGACAATTCTGGCCAATCCTATAATGATGATCTGATTTTATCTGTGACTGATCCTTGTTGGAAATGAACCAAGCTTGCACTTGTGGTCGCAAGATGTAGGCTTGTGTTGTCGACGGTTTTGTGCTGGTTTAAAGGATGTCACGTTGTAGTATAACCGACAAAACGTCCAAACAAATACAAAGAATTTTTATTACTCGAAAATCGGAGTATCCGAGGTCGAACACAGGGAGCAAATGGAATTTACTACTAGTCAAAATGTAATTGAACACTCTAATTTACTCAAAATATCAATTCAACTATGAATGTATGCAATTAAAAGTAGTTAGAACAAAAAGAAATGAAATTGGGCGTCTGATCACAAGATCAGACGTCTTAAAAGTATTTCTCATTTTCTTCTGCAGTCTCTCATTTTCTTCTTCGTTTGCTTCTTTCTCTGCTTTCTTTCTTGTCTTGCGAAGCCTTCTTCTTCTTCTTGTGCTTTCCTTCTTCTCCTGCGAAGGCTTCTTTCTTTCTTCTTCTCTGTCTTGCTCCTTCTTTCTTTTCTTCTTTGGCTTGCCTTTCCTTCTTCTTCTGTAGTGGCCAAGTCCTTCTTCTCCTGCGTTCAGCCTGCCTGCACAGGAGCAAAACCTAACCCTTCTCCCTCTACCCGCGCGCCTCTTTCTTAAGCAGTTCACTCATAGACGCTCTCCCAGAGCCACAGCCATAATCGGGTCGGATCGTATCCGGGACCAGGCGTACCTGCAGGTGGTGTGATGTGCGAGGAGTGCGTTGGCTTAGGTCGAGTCGGATCCGCCAGATCCGCGTGGTCAAGCCGCGGACGAGGCGGGTGTGGGGTCAGTGAGGGACCTCACCCCTGTGCTTACTGAGGCAACCGGCTTAAAGCACAAATACCATTTATAGCGTACCTGAGTGTTGCAATCCCACGATGTGGGACTAAAGGTTCTGCCCTAATTTCACGCGCGCCCGCAGACTCTCGTATGCAATTGCCCAAGCAGATGGCTCTGCTGGTGCTCCGTGCTGGGCTCACTCACCTCGCAACACTCGCGTGAGTCTCCTGCATCTGCAGCCTCGGAAGCCTGATGCCTGGAGCTTCGTTGGAGCTTCATTAGAGGTCGTCCATGGCGGCAGGAGCTCAAACACTGTCATGCACAAAATAAGCCTCTCGACCCAATCAGATCAGCTAGAGACCTTCGCCGTGGCACGCGAAGGCGATGGACGATGCTGCAGGCCGCAGGTCAACCTAGGCGTGCGTGCCTAGGTCAACCTGTGGCCGGAGATGGTGGGTTGTTCGGGGGGTGATTATGGAGGTCTGGAGTGGCAGTTGTGGGGTGGAGCGAGTTCCTGGTGGTGAGGCGGAGCTCTCGAGGTGGTTGGCGAGCCGTGTGGGGGGCTGGAATGGTGGAAGCGGCTCGCCGGAGGTCGGTCGGTGATGTGGAAGATGAGGGTGGTCAGCGTCGGTCGAGGGGTAATCAGATGAGATAACAGGGGGAAAAGAGAGAGGAGAGGATGGAGAGGAGTTCTAACCTAATTGTAAGGACGAAAGGGGACGGAGGGCGAACAGCAGTACCTGCTGGCGCCGGAGAAGAAGCTACCCAGTGGGGGAGGACGGCGGCGACGACAGGGCTGAGGCGGCGTGCGCTGGTACTGCGCGACGCGGAGGGAGGTCAGGAAGCTAACTCTGCCACTGGTTTTGTGGCAGAGCGAAGAGGGAGGGAAGGAGGGCTCGCCGGAGCTAGCTGGGACATTTGGCTGGGCAGGAGGAGAGGAATTGAAGGGGGAAACTCGGCCAAATCAAGCTCTCGTCCTGCGGCAGGGTCTGGGGGGTGTTTTATAGGTGCTGGCCGCTCCTGTCAGCGCGTGGAGAGCGCGCAATTAGGTCTGCCGGCTTGCCGGAGTTGGAAGGAAGGTGGATACCCAAATCTCTCGTGCATTCGCACGAGAGATTGGGTTCACACCAGCGATTGTAATTGACTTTATAAGGAAGGGAATTCCTCAGAGAATCCTCCTTCCATTTCTGGGAGGGAATCTCTGAGGGATTAGAGAGCAATCCCTCTCCGAACCTCGCCGGAGCTCGGTTCTGCCCTAGCAATGGCGGCAGGACCGGTTTGCAAAGGAGGCGAAGAACCTAGGGGGTTCTCTGCAAAGGTATTCAAAAGATAGGGACCAATTTGTGATTTAGGTGTACTAAATTGCAAAGTAGGTCAAGATGACCTCTCCTTAGGTCCAAATTTTGGTATAAACCTAATTTGGACCTAAGGAATCCAATGGTGTAGTTGGATTTTAGTTTTGACCTCGTTTGACTGGACATTTTGTGTAAAAACCCAAATTAGGTTAATTGATGAACTAGGACCCTAATCTAGGTCAAACTGGGTTCCAAAGGCCAAATTAAGTGTTCTAAACCCTAGATAATATTTTTCCATGATTTTTAGAGGGTTTAATTGATTTTTATCCTGACCGGAACCTTGTTGAATTAAGCGGGTCTATTTTAGGGTTACCACATATCATTTACTTCCTCGATTGTACATGAACCCATTTCTGATTGACTCACCCACTTTTTATCTCATTTAGATCTTTTGACCTGTGTTTTGCCTCTGAGAAATCCCATTTATGTACTGCAATGGTAAAATTGCATTTTTAACCTTTAATTCATGCTTTCTTCTCAGAGCACTTATTCCTTCAGTTAAGCCTTCTTCTAGGTTATGTAGGAGCTTTTATCTTCTTTATTGGGTCAAAATGAGCTAGTTATGGCTCATGATGAGGCTCTCATCAGCTTGGGTAGTTCCCAAGAGGCCCGACTCTTCTGACTGAGGTTAACAACATGCTCGATACGTCAAGAACATTAGACTTGCTAGCCTCTCCCCTAATCAGGGCAAGATTATCAGGCTGGAATCCAACGGAAAGGATACATCTCAATTCCCTCTGGTAGAGAGGGATGATTTCCAGAATCTAATCATTGAGGCAAGTGAGAAAAGAAATTTCATATTACTAAATAATGGGAAAAAGGGCAACTCGATTAATGGATTTAGACCACGATGGTTGATAAGCTTTAACTGGGTTGGGATTTAGGACCTAGGGTGTTGAGTGTGGGCTAGGAATCTAGTCGATCAGTGAAATTGTACATTACCCTGTATTTTTTTTATTGTGATATAGTAGTTGTTTGTTCCTTACGAGCTAATTAGCTAATCCATACTTTGTGACCTAATTTCAGGTGTCGTGTAACATCGACGCATGAGATTTATCGCTGCGTGGATTTTTGTGGAGACTTTTTTCAAATAATTTTTATGCTTTGATTTTGCCATGAATTTCTTTTATATGCTAGTTTAGTGCATGTTTGATTTGTACTGTACATTATCACTTATGTGTCTTCCTTCTCGTACTTTCTTCCATTTTATATAATAAATGGAACTCTTTGATAAGTCATCTTAGTTTGATACAACCTAAATTAAATAAACTCACACCTCTTTTGTTGCCATTCCTTTGAACTCCGACCGTCATTAGGGGCCTAGGCTTTTAGTGCGTTACAACCTTTAGATGTACGAAAGTGCCAGGGTACTGTGATGGGTTGGTTGAGATCCCGTCCAAAGGCAGATTGAGAGGGCACACCTGAAGACCGCACTTCTACGTGGAGCCGCTCCTAGCAGGAGCATTGGTATGGCTCGACAATTCTGACCAATCCTACGATGATGATCTAGTTTGACCTGTGACTAGTCCTTGTTGGACACGAACCAAGCTTGCTCTTCGTGATCACAAGGTGTAGACCTGGATAGCTCCCAGAGGCCCAATTCTTCTAACTGAGGTCAGCAACGTTTTCGATATGTCGAGAACAAGTATGCCTTTTTGAGGATCAAGAGACTTGCAAGTCTCTCCCCTAACTAGGGTGAGACTATCAGGCTAGAAATCCAAGGAAAAGATGCATCTCAATCTCCTCTAGTAGAAATGGATGATTCCTAGAATCTGATCATTGAGACGAGTGAGGGAATAAATTTCATAATATTAAATAATGATAAAAAGGGACAACACAGTTAATGGGTTTAAACCACGGTAGTTGGTAAGCTATGACCGGATTTGGGAGTCGAAACCTAGGGGTTGAGTTGGGGTAGGGATTTAACCAGTTAGCGAAACTACACACTACCCTTTGTTTTTTATTGTGTTATAATACTTATTTGTTCTCTACTAAGCTGATTGGCTCATCATAACTTTGTGACCTAATTTCAAGTTGTTACCGTCATGCAACATTGACACACGAAATTTACCGCTACGTAGGTTTTTGTCAGAATTTTTGATAGGTAGTTTTTATGCTTTGATTTTATAGTGGATTTTTATTTTATACACCAACTTAATATATGTTTAATTTGTACTGTATATTTTTATTTATATGTCTTTATTAAATAAAACTCTTTGGTAGCTGAACTTAATTTGGTAAAAATTAAATTAAATAAATTAGTATATCTTTTGTTACCGTTACCTGAAACTTCAACCCTCGTTGGGCCTGTATTTTTTGAACGTGACAAATACTTCGTGGGCCTACTCTAGGCAAACCTAACCTTCTTCTCCTTGTTAAATTCCCATCCCTATACGAATATCCTTTTAATTTATTCTACTTCCACAATTCCTGTGGAAGCGATGGATCCAAGGATTCTCGATCATTGATAGAAACATGTTGCAAATCCATGGAAATAAGAATTCACGTGATGGTAGGAAAACCTTTTTAAAAAGGGGTGGAGTCAAGTAAGGGTAAGCACTGAGCATGTTTTCTTTTCTTTTAGTTAAAAATTATATACTTCAACCTCTAATTTTAATCAATTACATCATCCCCTCCTATGTAATAACAATTAGATTCCTAGTAACAAACGTAACCTCTGTCGATTTTGCCCTCCCTGATGTACATTGCCGACTCCATCCCGCTTGTAAACGAACCAACTAAATTTGGATTATTTTTCTACTTTTATTTCAATCCATCCACGATTGTATTTTCATTTTTCTCTTTGCTTCGACGATTTCAATTCCCAAGATCTCCACCATTTTTAATGTGGAGTGGACCTGCACCATTTTATGCTCATCCAGAACGAACTTCGCGAAACTCTTCCGTCGAGAACATAGGCTTCCCAAGTTCTATAGGCTCAAGAATATTTTATTCCGCAAACGAAATCCATGTCATTTTTCCACTCTCTTCTATAAGCAGAAGCCGCCTTGGCCGTGCCATCACTTTTCCAAGGATACAAGAAAATTTCCATCAGAACTCATCAGAATCAGACATGGAGATGCCAACTTGCAAATATTCCCACTTTCCCAACATAAGATTTTTTTAAAAAAAAAAATCAAAGTCGAAACCCCCTGTAAAATCCAACTGCTGTTAGAATTGAAAACCAGAACATTAACTTTCAAAAGGAAAAACCTGAAATCATGAAAGCAAAAACGAAGAAAAAAAAAAAACAGAGGGGGGAAGAACAAACGGAACATTACCCCCGAACAGAGAATTAACACTTTGGAAGTTCTTTCCACCTCTTGCTAAAACTCCCAACAACTCAAAAATTTCTAAACCCATATTAAGAAAAGAAAAACAAAAGGAAAAGCAGCAACCAGATGTGGATAAAAAAAAAAATTGGTGGGGGGTGCAAATAAATTTTTTTTTTTAAAAAGGGACACCTACTCCTTCCCGCCACATTGGGCGGGGTCAGATTAACTGCCGGAAGTCCGGCCCGAGATGGTTATGGATCAAGAAGTCGTCACCTCCCTCGAAATATCCTCCACCATTCTGCGGCTGCAAATGGTGTCCCATGAACAATCCATTATTCCCATTGTTGGCAATGTTGTTGCCACCAACATGTTGGTGTTGGTGTTGCTGTTGCTGTTGCTGGAGGATCTCCTTCTGCCTGCGGAGCTCCATGACCTTGCGGTGGGAGTTGGAGTGCTTGGAGAGGACGAAGGTGGGGCTGGCGGCGGGGCGGTACTCGGGGACGAGGCGTCCGGACTTGTAGCGGACGCCGCAGGCGTTGCAGAGGGTCTTGGGGCCCATGGGGCCGGTGCGCCACTGGGGGGTCTTGTCGGTGGAGCAGTGGAGGCACTTGCGCCCGTCGGGGTTGGGGGCGAGGGAGGTTTCGAGGGCGTTGTGGTGGTGCTTCTTGGGGGCCTTGGAGGGCTTCTTGCTGCTGGTTGGGGGAGGGGGGCTGCTGCTTCCGCTTCTGTTGCTGTTGCTGTTGCTGTTATGGTTGTTGTTGTTGTTGTTCTCGTGGATGTGGGTGGGGGTGGGGCTAGGAGGAGGTAGGGGTGGGGAGAGGAGGGAGGCCTCTGGGGGGATGGGGTTGGTGGGAGGCGTGAGGACGAGGAGGCGGGAGGCCCAGTCGCGAGGGGCCGAGCGGCAGCGCTTGCTTCGCGCGCAGCGGACGGGGGGGTCGGAGGTGAAGAGAGGGGCTGAGGGGGATGTTGGGGTGTAAGAGGTGGCATTGTTGGTGGTTGCGGTGGGTGTGGTGATGATGGAGGTGGGGTTGGTCGTGGTGGTGTGGGTGGTTGTGAGAGTCGAGGAGTTGTTGTTCGTGGTGGTCGTGGTGGTGGTGGAGGGGAGAGGGTGCAGCTTGTGGGAGGAGGAGTCGGCGGAGAAGGAGTCCTCCACGAAGTGGGAGAGCCACTCGAGCTCCGCCAGCTCGTCGTACTGCATGGGAGGAGAAACAGAAATGAGAGTTATTAGGAGTTTAGAGGCATATGTGAAAAAACACCAATATCCTGTTCGAATTATCCCTGCCTTGTTTCCTTATTTTTCTGAATGAGGAACGTAACGTAGATTGAAGAACAAAAAGGGAGGTGGGACCCAAACTCAAGTGGTCGGGTGGTATAGCAAGTGCATCCTGATAAGAAAAATGTTAAGATTTTTGTTTATTCTTTTTTAGTTGGTAAGGGATGGTCATTCATACTAACTTTGTTAAAAGAAAGAAGATGTGGTTAGTGGTGGAAGAAAATGTTTGAGATGTGAATATTTTACATTACCAAGAGAAGAAGAGTATAGAAGCCAACGTAGAGGGCGTTTTTTATTTTTTGCTTTTTAAAGAAATGCCTCTAAATGGGCGTATATTTTTAGAGGCCAATGAGATGATAGTGAAAACAGGGAAAGGAGGGATGTACCTTTGATGAGAAATATGAAATGAGATTTTACTAATTAGTATTCACTTTGACATTTGGGGATGGAAGCGAAGGAGGAGAAGGGGAGAGAATTAGAAGAATATTAATTGCTTGAGTAGTTCAAGGTCATGGGGTCGTGTGGCCTCGTTACAGAGGCCACAAGTCATTGGACGATTGTGCGAAGTGGAGAAGTTGGGCATATATAGGGAAGCATAATGTTGGTGCCGTGTACGTGCCTTTCACTTGGGTACGGATAAATGAAGCTAATTTGAAAGATTCTCATCGTAATGACATAACGAAAGAGGTTTAATTGCTCTTTCAGCTAACTGTCGCCTCCACGTGTGCATTTCTAAATATTTTTCTCCCTTAACGAGAGCCAAGGAAAAATCAAAGAATTGACTTTACCCCCTCCCGTGAAATGCAAACTCTTCACGAAAAACTTCTTCCTCCTAACAACATCATTTGTAACTCATAAAGAAACTCACCAGTCAAAATTCAACCCATACCTAACAAGGGAAATGTCTGAGGCACTCAAAATTCATCAAGGGTGGTAGCACAAAAAGGGTGGGCATCTACGTGAGAGATCCCAGGGGTTTCTGCCACTTCTCATTTAAGAAAGACGAGGGTGCCACAAAAACCGATGCCAACTCAAAACAGAAAGAGAGGGAAATATTATATAAATTCCTCCTTTTAAACAATACGCTCAACATAATCGTAGGTCGCCCTGATAATTGAAATACCTTCCTCTCGTTTAAGGAAACCCACTTCTTTTTCGTTTTAAGGGAATAAACCACCAGAATCCTTTTTTTTTTTCCTCCCATCTTTCCTGATAAAAGGGCGATAAATCCACCAAAATTCGACGGGGAGGAAGAGTGGGGGAAAACGTGAATGCCAATACGAAATCACACGTTTCCCGCTCCAAAGCCCACTGCGGGTGGGAGTTCCGGTTTCAGCTTTCCTAACTTCTTTACGTTATTAGCACCGAGGAGAAAGAAAGAAAAAACGCAAATAACGCCCTCACGCTCCCAAGTCGCAACCGGTGGGTGCACACCCCGAAACCCGTGCGTTTCCCCTCACCTTCCGGTGAAACCGGTGACCCACCGCAGCTCATGGACGCTGCTCGCAATTGTTGGCTACGCACGAACCCAAACGTTCCGACAAAGAAAACGGAGCTAAAAAACAGCACCACTTTGAACGGAACCAAATGCGTCAAAGATTGAAAAAAACAAACAAAAAAAAAGAGGAAAAAAAAAAGCGACCCTCCACCTCCACCTAAAATCGAGAAAATTTCCTGCAAAATATACAGCAAAAATTGGGAATAATGTCATCTAAATTCAAACGTATTTAAGGACTACCACAAAACGAAATAGAGTTAAGGAAATGCGTTACATTTCACTGTAGCCCCGTAAATACAAAGTTTCCTTATCCGTATCGTAAACTCTTCGACCCGAACCGGACGTAAAGAGGCTCGAGACAGCTGAAGGTATGCTTTCTACCTACGAAAGAGAGCAGAGAAGTACAAAAATTCGCGTAAACACGAACAATTAACAAGAAATGTGATTTAATCCGATTATCAGACATCAGGAACCTACAAGCTTAGGCCAAAAAAATTTTAAAAAAGAACAAAAATGGCAACAAATTCCAAAGGGAGAAACGAGCAGAAAAGAAGGGGAAAAACCTATAATTCGAAAGAAACAGAAGTGGGACGTTAGAAACGGAATTCGCAACTGAGACGAGAGAACTCCTCCGGGCTTCTCGGCAGCTGAGGAAACGCCTCTGTTTCAACGGAGAGGACAGAAGGAGAAGGGAAGGAAAGAAGCAAAATATGGGGTGGAAGGATGATCGTGAAAATGGAGAAGGGAGGGTGGGGGGGGTGTGTGCTGGGACGAGCAAATTTACCGGGACGCAGAGGTCCTCGCCGAGGAAGTGGGGTTCGCGGGGTCCGGAGACGGGGGAGGTGGAGGAGCAGTACTCGATGGGGGCAACGGCGCTGGACGACTCGGCCGAGCTCTGGAATATGGCCGAGCTGCTGCTGTCGAGGCCGAGCTCCTCCTCCCCCTCCCCGCCCCCATCTCCCTCCCCCTCCACCATGCCGCCGTTTGAGAAGTCCAGGAGGTCCTCCACCAGGAAGTGGTCCCCACACCCCTTCCCCTTCTCGAACCCCATCACCTGCAGGTGCTCCGGTGCCTCCATTGCCACACAAAAACGCACGGAGAAGAGAGAAGAAAGAGAGAGAGAGATGGAGAGAGAGTGAGGGTTTATTTTGGGGGTCCTCAGAGAAGAGGAAGAACAGGACAGCGGAGAGAGAGAGACAGAGAGAGAAGAGAGAGAGGGGGTGGGGGGTGAGGAGAGGTGCGGGGAGGGTGAGGTTTTGAGGAGTAAATAAAGCGGAAAGGGGAGTGGTGAAGCAGAAATAAGGTACGGAGAGGAGGAGGAGGAGGAGGGTGAAATATCTGACGACTTTGGGGGGTGGGGAGGTAAAAGTCGCGCCGGGGGGGTGTGAACCGGGGGGGTGGTGGTATGAGGACGTGAATGCCCCCATCCACGTCAGATTTTGACGGTGGGTGCTTTTACGTATCTGCCCTTCTAGACGAGGGGTGGGTGGATGTAAACTTGACGCTGGAAAGGGAGTGAACGGGTTGGGGGGCCGTGTCCGTGGTGGAGCTGGAGTCTGCAACTTTGTTGTGCAATACGTAGGAAAGTAGATTAATTGGGTTTAATTGAATTTGTCGTTGAGGTTAGGAGAAGCTCATTGTGGATCGAAGAATGGTGCAAGGTTAGGATTTCGGGGTTGAGGGCCTGAATGGTCAGATTTCTTCGTAAGATTGCTGAGTCTCGGAAGGCAACATAATATATCGAAGCGATTGTACGACGGTACTCGAAGAGTGCGAGATTAAATATGGTTTGACACTTTATAAGCATCACAAACTTAATGAATTCAATGTATAGCAACGGATTAACCCGATCAAACTTTAATGGAATAGTTGAAACGATCGATGTCGGTGAGTGAAGGTCTCTCACATGGCTTGCTACGAAGGACATTTGAGCATGTTTAATTTGTCTCCCATGCTTTTTTTTTTATTAAAGAAATTTATCTCCTACACCAGTAATTACAATGGGGCTTACGCAACATTGAACTGATCGTGGGATCCGTGCTTTAGAAGAGCGAAAATCAGTTGATCAAATGTGTTGCATGTAAGTTTAACATGTGTTGGCAATTGAGCGAGTCGGGTTGAATAAGGAAGGTATGGTGATGCCATAACAATCTTGTACAAATTACAAGCCAAAATATCAGCAGATGAAGGTCACTTGCGTGGAGTGTCAAAGTAAAAACATCGGGATGACTTGTAGATCAGCGTGTTTACTTGATAAAAGGTCTCCAATTCGATAATTAGTCTAGCTTTGGTTCCGGGATGTCTGGACAATCCACAACTTGTTTCACGGTTCAAAAAAAAAGGGTACCGTGCTACCTTCCACAAATGCAGTTTTTCAAGTCAGCACATTTAAATTATATTGATATGCTTAGGGTGAAATTGATTTTAACAAATTAAATCTGGGTTGGGAAGTGTCGGAGAGTAAGACTAAATATTAATTGCCCCTTTTGTGTTCCCTATGTTGAATATTTTGGACTCGAGAAGATAAAAATTCTACTTATTCAATTTCGTAGCAAACACGATCTCCCAAGTCGGTGCATTGTCAAAAGCCATGTTGGAAGGGAGACGGTAAAAGCAATTCGAAATGAACAGCGATGGTGCAGCGATGGTGACATGGTTATTCTCAAAGGTGGACACAAAAAATCATCCCCATCCAATTGCAGCCAAGTATCTCTTTTACGGAACGCAAAAGCCCCAATATTCAAAATTTCGAAATTGGAACCGCGTACACATGTTTTAATATAAATATCCGAAGAATGTGCGTAGTAGTGAAAGGTGGGGGTGGGGGGAGGGGGTGTGGGGAAGGGATATTCACCCTCACGAGTAGAAGAAGCAGAGGGCACTTTCGTCCCACAATGACCCCCACAACGCGTCCACAGCACTCATCCCCTCGCCACCCCACAACGGTAATTTGTCACAAAGCACCACGTCACCCCTGCCCTCCAAAGACCCTTCCACCTAAGCAGCGTCCCCCGTAAAAAAGAAACATCTCGATTTCAGTTATCGCTCTCCAAAGAACGAGAGAGAGGGAGAGAGAGAGAAGGTGGGGTTGCGGGGGAAGGAGAGAGATGGAGAGAGCTTAACTTAGAAGTCAAACCCAAAATTCACAAAAGCACAAAAAAAGGGAAAAAAGGGAGAGGCAAGGAAGTGTGGAGGGCGAGTACAAGTGAAGGTCGTGTCTCCCCCTAAACTCCCGCAGACTCTCCAATTCCTCCCTGAGGAGGCGTTCATCCCTGTTGCCTCCCCGCCACACTCTCCACCAAGTTTATACCGCCAAATGCGCTCCATTTTTTTCTTAAGGAAAACATTTTTCTAGATAACCATTTCTTCCACCCCCGAGCATCTACCCCAGGAACATTAACCCTCTATTTTCCCGAATTAAATAAGATAGTTTCTCCATTTTCAATGATGGGACTCATGTTTAGGCACGACGGTTACAGCTCACCACCTTTGGTTCCATGTGGCACTGACAACAGCCGCATGACCCTCCCTTTCCAATTTACTACGCGGCCCCTGCCCTTTTTCTCCATTTCTTTTCCCTTTCTTTTTTAATTTTTGTCATACCAAGATGGGGCTCGTACTTGTCTCGGAGCGAGTCCGCCGTTCGATCTCCGGCAGTGGAACACGTGGCAGGAGCGGAGGACGGGTGGGTCCATGTCGGGTGCGGTCAGCCGGATATCCATGCGAGGGTTTTGGGGAAACGGATAAGGTGCTCGAGGGCATGGTTGAAGATAACAGTAAGTGATTTAAGGGGGTTGGTACATTAGGTCACAACCACCTCCCATCAGCAATTATTTTCACCGGTCAAAATATGAGTACGATTAATAATATCTCGAGATATATGATAAATATTATTTAAAAAATATTTTTTTAGCAATGAGTAACATTTTTAAATTTCAGATCATTCAATAAAAAAAAGTGAAAATGAGTAGAGCGACATGATTTATTTGATGTTGAAAAAAAAATGATACGATATTATTTTCTTTCATATATAGGAATAATGTATGGAGAGAGATAGGTTCCATACAAATTAAAAGATTTGCTATCAACTAATTTCTCTTGAGAGTAAAAGGTACATGATCAATGTAGTAATCTATCACAAAATAATTTGGTTGAGGTAGGAAAAGGACAATCCACCAGTCATACCTTCAACGTAGAAAATTTACGCAACCTTAACTTGCATGTGCCTCTAAGGTAGCAAACTCGCCTTAAACACGCCACTCAACCCAGATTGCCATAAGATTACCAAATAAATATGTAGTCGTACGACAAATCCAAGTCTCGTTAACCAATTAAACTTGATGTAGACCCAAGTCACTAGTTAATAAACCAAATCACAGGAGTTAAAGTCACCCAACATTTAGTAATAAAATATACAATAGCCAAAAAAGGAAATGTAAAACATTAAACAAAAAAAATAATGCAATACAAGCATGGTAGCTAGTAAGAATTAAATGAACTAGAATATAATACTGTTAACTAAAGGAAGAGCTAAAGCAAATCTACTGGTAGCGAAACACTTGCTTGTCCTAATTGCTTCAAACACAACTGTTGTATCAAATTGTTCAACTACACCTAAACAAGGTCCAATGAATATGTAAGTGAATGCTGAAAAGAGTAGAAATGAATAGTGAAAGTAAATAGAAGGTGAGAAAATGGGTATTCAATAGTGAATTTAATTATTATTATTATTATTATTATTGTCGATCATTGAATCATCTATGTATTACCTTTAATATTTGTGGTCCTTATTATCTTATATATCATTCTCACAGAAGGCATTAGGAGATCTCAATATAACATCCTAAGTAGCTCGCAAACACATAACAATTTACTTAGATCCATAGGAAGTGTGATTGATAAGCACCAGTTTATCATTAGTCTTATGCCTAAAAACACATCTAGCTCTTAGGTTTTCCACATTGCAATCCAGTTTAGGACTCCATTTAGGCATTTTGTAGAATAAGCATGCATTGGATATTTTCTCCTTATTTTTTGTTTTAATACACTTCATGACATTGTTAGGAATGATCACACAGTGAAAATCACTTAAATCCTAGTAATGTGAAAAGTAGAAGATGAAGATTGAGCTCATTCCAGCTGGACCTTAGCTCAATCCAACTCACCTTAGCTGGATTCCAGCTCAACCCAGCTCAATGCAGGTGGATCCAACTCATTCCAACCCCACATAGCTCATGGCAACTCTACTTGATCAAGCTTAGCTACTACTCATCAACGAGCTGAGCTTAGTCAACTAAAGAGTCCTCAACCAGCTTAGATCAGCTCAATTCCAACTCCCAAAGGCTCAACCTAGCTCAACTCAGTTGAGCTTAGCTACCAGACCTAAGCTAGCTAGCTAGCTTATCTAGCTAGCAAGTCTTCGAGAAGACCAACTTCAGCTCACCTCAGCTTCAGACCAGAAGATGCCAACTTAATTTAGCTTAGCTTAGCTGCCAGCAAAGAACTAGCTAGCTGAGCTAGCTATTGAGTTCTCAAGCACCTCTTCTTCAACATCAGTCTAGCTCTAGGAAGACCTATGTAGCTCAAGTCTCCCTCCTTTCAGCAAAACCCAAGCTCCTCCCCTACTACTCTACTTGCTAAGTTAGCTTAGCTAAGTTTCACCTAAACTCCTCTACCATGGCTGACCACCCCCCCTACTTAGCCCCACAACTACCACCACATTCCATAACCAAAACCACCACTCACATCCCCTCCTTTTGGCACCAAGAATGGCATCCCTTCTCCCCATAACCTCCACCAAAAGCCACCTATATGTGGTGCCAAATCACCTTCTAGAAACCCTTCTTTTGACACCAACATACCCTTAATGAAAAAACCTCCTTGACGAAGGGGGTTGGATGGAGAGAGGGAGAGAGAGTGTGTGGTGACGGGCGACAGGAGAAGAAGATGAGGGTGTGGCTAGGGTTGGGGATGAGGGTGATTGGAAAACATGGAGATCGAGAAATTAGAGAAGGAGGGAGAGGAGATGCCAGTCATACGAAGGTAGGGCAACTAGATTCGTTCCAAGAGAGGGCTGGAGGAGGACCAATGGAGAGGTTCTGTCTTATAGATGCAGACGAAGAGGGCATATGGCTGCAGTGTGTAGAAATCCCCTCGTCTGTCTAGCATGTGGGGGAGACGGTCACAAACATGATTCGTGCACAAGGGTGAGGCTGCAGCACACAAAGAAGAACCCTCTGCACCCAAAATAGGAGGTTCTTTAGGAGCCCTGGCTGCCCCTGCCGTCGACGCTAGGTGGTCACACGATTGATGTGGAGATTCCATTCTCAAAGGATATTGTCTCTGCAGAGTTTATGCTTAGGGGCGCTCTGATCGGTGAAGTCATGATTGGCAATCCATCTATTGAGAGGTTTCATCAACTGGTGAGTTCCCTAACCCTTGTTTCATCGGGCTGGAAGGTTGCAGTGCTATCCCAGACTCACTTTCTTGTTTTTGGTCTGGGAATGATAGATGTGGAAAGGCTACGCTTTCGTTCGAGTACCTTCGAGAACATCAGTGTGCTATGGAGACTGGTCTCTCCCTTTGATGGGGCACTTCCTGAACAGCCCCCTCAAAGAATGGGAACTAGGAGGGTGACACTTGAGATCAAAGGATTGCCTCTGCATTTGAGATCTAGAGGGGTGGTCACCAATATGATTGCTGGCTTTGCATCTGTTAGTGATGATACTGAAATCACAATTGGGGAAGGTGATGCCTACCTACTACAATTTGAGGCTGAGGTTTTTAGAAGTGGGTCACTGCTAGACAAAATCATTCTCAGGTGGGGCTCTTCGTGGCTCATTCGTCTATTAGTGATAGGGCAGGAATTTGTATTACCAGAATTAGGCCAAGATAAGACGTCTATTGTTAGATCGGTGAGGCACAACAGGATGAATTGGAGGGTCGTAAGCCCTCAGATGATGCTCCTGAACCAAAGAAGAGGAAAGTTTACCACAAGGAAGTCTTAGAGAGGGACTAGGTGGCTATGGTGGATGACACTGTCATGGGGAGTGTTAATCAAACCCTTGTGGACTCAGGCAAGGGACTCATGGTTGATGACACTATCTTAAAGAGGAACTCAGGCAAATCCACCAGTTGTGAGGAGGTGAAGTCAAGTATGGAAATTGTAAATAGCAGTGGAAGAAGTGCCCTTAGGGAAGTGAATCAAATGCCCTTCCCTGCTCTTGATGAGCTGAAATTCGGGAAAGGGACAAACCAAAAGAGGGGGGTTGGGGTCTCCCCTTACATGCTTAGGAGGCGAAAGAAAGGAGAACTTGAGTCCTATAGAGGAGGAAACTGTTGCAAAGTCCATCATGGTTTAATATGTGGATAATTTGGCTCAAGGGGATCAGCCATGCAAGGGATGAGAGTCCTAACATGGAATGTGCGTGGGTTGCGCAACAAAGTGAGAAGGACGTCTCTTATCAGATATCTTGTGGAGTGGGAGATTGATTGTGCTCTTATTCAAGAGACACATTTGGAGGAGGAAAATGGCCTTGTCTGGGACTCTCTGAGACAATCTGGGAGAGCAGACTGTGTGGGGAAAGCTACAATTGGCAGATCTGGTGGGATGCAATATGGTGGAAAAAACCCAGCCTTAAAGTGATTGAAATCCATCGTGACAGACATGTGCTTACTTGTAGATGTCAGAACCTTCAAGGTGATCTGGATTGGTTCATTTCATGCATATATGGACCTTGTGTAGCAGTTGGTTGGGTGGAACTTTGGGAGGACCTGTCAATAGTGCATCAAAGAGTCCAGGAGGTACCATGGCTTGTTGGTGGTGATTTCAACTATCCTTTATCAAGTGGAGACAGACCTGAGGGTAGTTCTGAAAGTGTAATGGCTGGATTTCAATTGACTGTGCAGAGATTGGGAATCACTGAATAACCTGTCAGTGGGGTTGATTTCACCTGGAGAAATGGCAGTGGCATGGTATCAAGGTTGGACAGGTTCTTTGGCAACCCAAGCCTCTTGGAGAGATTCCACCTGTCTTCTACTATGAGCCTTGACAAGCCATTCTCTTATCACACACCAATTGTGTGGGACTATGGGGTGAATGCGGATATTGGTTCATACTTCAAGCTTAGAAAGTCTTGGTTCAGAGAAGAGGGGTTTGCAGTTATGTTGTCCAGTTGGTGGCAGAATAAGAATGTGACTGGCTCGGCCGCACAACAGCTTGCATCAAAGCTGGCAGATATGCACTCAATGTTGAAGGAATTTGGGCAAACAATGGTGGCTATCGGAGAGCAGAAGAGGGCTGAGGCATTGGCAGAGATCCAAAGGCTTGATTTGAAGGAATGCAGGCTAGTTCTAAGTGCCCAGGAGCAGGAACAAAGAAAATATCTGCAGCAGGTCATTGGGGAGGAGGACTTAAAGAAAGAAATGGACTAGCGTGAGAGGTCTAGACAACTGTGGCTCAAGGAAGGTGATGTCAATACGAAATTCTTTCATCTTGCTGCCAATTCTAGGAGAAGATTTAATCTCATCTCCTCTATTAAACTGGGTGAGAGAACCATTACCTCTACTCGTGAAATAAGATATGAAGCTGGCCGTTACTTTAAAGAAGCAGCCAAGGCTGCACCAAGAGGCTCCTGGAGGATGGCTTTGGCTGATTTTTTGTGTGTCAGCAGTGAATAGGTTGCTATGTTAGCTACCCTTTTACTGAACATGAAACAATGGAAGGAATCAAAGGTTTGAATAATGAGGGAGCTCCAGGACCGGATGGGGTACAGGTCTTCTTCTACAAAGAAATGTGGAATGTTCTTAGGAAGGATGTGATGGAAGTTATACATGAGTTTGAAAAGGGCAACTTTGGTTTTGAAAGACTGAACAAGTCTTATTTGTTTTTGTTACCAAAGAAGTCGGGCGCAAAGAAATTTTCATATTATAGGCCTATTGCTTTGTCGAATTCCATTTATCTTATCATCAGCAAGATCCTAGCCAACAGAATTCGTGATGTATTGCAAGATTTGATTATGCCTGTCCAATCTGCTTTCTTACCTGGGAGGTCACTGCAAGAATCATTCATCATGGTGCAAGAAATGGTGATGGGATGGCATAGGCGAAAATCCATGGCCTTCTTATGGAAGGTAGATTTCACTAAAGCCTATGACTCAATTTCTTGGTCATATCTTTGGGAAATTCTTAAAAGGAGAAAATTCCCCCCTCTTTTGATACAATGGGTGAAAAGGTGCATCACGACTGCTTCCTATTCCCCTCTGATAAATGGGAAACCATGTCGAACCTGGATTCATCCTCAGTGTGGGGTAAGGCAAGGCTGCCCATTAGTCCCCTTGATTTTCAATCTTGCAGTGGATACCTTGTCAAGATATGCTTGCAAGCTGGTAGCAGATGGGTTGATAAGGGGATACTCGATGACAAACAGTAGGGCCTTGGCCCCCATTCTTCAGTATGCGGATAACACTATTTTTTTTGTGGAAGGTGGGAAGAGGGAAGTGCAGGCGCTATATTATATGGTCAACATTTTTTGTGAGATTTCTGGTTTAAAATTAAATGGAAGAAAGTCCTCCTTGGTCTGCTTTGGTATGAATGGTACAAACCAAAATGACATCTCCACCATCCTGGGCACGCCTGTGATTTCACTACCAATCAAATACCTAGGATTACCACTGAAGTGCAAAAAAATGAAGAAAACAGATTGGTTTTTTCTCTTTGAAAAGGCAGCTACGAAACTAGAGGGCTGGAGAAGTCGCTACTTTTCGAAAGGGGGAGGTATATTTTATTAAATTCAGTTATCACATCCATTCCCGTCTTCTTCTCTGTTCTCCGAGCTCCAAAGTCAATTTGGAAAAAACTTGACGTGATGCGCAAGAGGTTCTTCTGGAAAGGGGCTTCTCACCAAGGTGCCTTCCTCCAACCTATAAAATGGGATTCAATTTGTTCACCTAAGAAGTATGGTGGCATGGGAATCAAATCCCTCAAAGAATTTAATGACGCCCTACTATTGAAATGGGCAATTCGGCTGCTCCAAGGGGAACAAAAAATGTGGACAGAAATCATTCAGGATAGTTATGGGGTGGCAAATGATAAGAAGAGCCACTTGAATCCTCATAAGCCGTCTCCCTTCTGGTCCTCTGTGGTGTGTGCTTTGGCAGATAATGATAGCGATAATACGCGGTTGTTAAATACGTCGTTGTAACGCGCAAAATCGATCAACTCTTAAATTTATATTCCTAGATAGGGGAGTATCTAGGGTCGTCCAAGGAGGCAATATGGTTGCAAAATTGATTCTCTTGCTTGGAATATATCTCAACTTTCTTTTTGGTAATTTTCAATATACCATTTTTCTTTATTTTTGAACTAAGGCAACATGCGAACTGATGGCGGGAAAAGTGTTTACACTTCCAATTAAGTAAACAACTCTAAAGTAGCAAGTAGAGCCTCTCCCTAAGCTCACTCTAGGCAAGTGGAGACCTAGAATAATTAGGGAGAGGAAGTGAAGAATGCTGAAAATAAGCAAAAAGAAATGCAAACAAGATATGCGAAAAAGGCAACTAGATAAGTGATAAAGTGTTTAACAAAAATGCCTAGTAGAGGAATGCTTCTACTACTTGATAATTGAAGTAAAAGAAAACACAAATCCTCTAAATAGATGGTGAAGAAGAGGGCTTCTTGCTCCAAGGTTGGTGGCTCCCAAGCTTGAAAAGAATCCTTCAACTCCTTCCTTGCAGAACTCCGCCAAGGTGATGACCTCCAAGGCAAGCCCTAAGGGGGCGTGCCCTAAGTTTCTCTCCAAGGGTGGACGTCCACCCTAAGTCCTTCTCCCTTGCCTGGCCGTCCTCCTTGAAGTGGAAGAGTCCTCCTCCTTGGCGTGGCCCAAGTTGAAGAGAGTGGGGAGAAGAAGGCACCAAAAGGGCTGGTGGTGTGCCCCTTTAATCTCCTTCTCTACTCCTTCTCCTTGGGCGTAGGTATAGGTGGATGTAGGTAGAAAATACACTAAAGGAGGATGCCCAAAAATGGTGGTAGGTGGTGGCTTTTTATAGAATAGGATGGGGGGTTAAGGTGCCCCTTGAAATGGAGGGCTAGGATGGAAGGATGAGGGTGGTTGGTGATCCTATGGCTAGGGTGAGTTGGCGCCAACCCAAGGGGTGTTAAAGGGGGTGGTTATGGTGGTGTTGGTGTCTTTTGGTGGTGGAGAGACACCCCCATGTTGGCGCCAACATGGGGTCTTCTAGAAGGGGAGTTAGGTGGATGGTGGAGATGGATTCAAGGGGGATTGTGTGGTGGAGATGAGGGGGGATTTTGGAGGGAAAAGTGGCGCCATTAAGGAGTGGTTATGGGTAGTTTTTGGTGCCACTTTTAGGTGTCTTTTGGAGGTGGTGGGTAGGTTAGGTTGGTGCCAAGTGGGTTAGCTTATGTGGAGCTTAGGTGGAGCTAGTTGGGTGGAGTTGGTAGGTTGGTTTTTGGGGTGGTACAAGCCAAGGACATTGGAGCATAGTTAAGCTAAGCTAAGCTAAGCTAAGCTAGCTTAGCTAATGGAGGAGTAGAGGAGAAGATGTTGGAGCTAGGGTTTGGAGGAAGGAGCTGAGGAGAAGAAGTCTGGAGTTGGAGCTGGAGCTGGCTGCTGCTGAAGAGGCTGGCATGGGGCTACTCTAGCTGGCTTAGCTTGCTAGTTCTTTGCTAGTTGCTAAGCCAAGCTAAAGTGAGCTAGCTTCTACCAAAATGAGCTGAGGTGAGCTAGGTCTGGTGCTCCCGGGGAGAATCAAGCTGGTTGAGGCAGCTAAGGTAGCTTAGCTCAACTGAGTTGAGCTAAGCTGAGTCCCCGGGAGCTGGACTTGAGCTTCCTGAGCTGAGATGAATTCTTCTTCAGCTGGCTGGAGTTGAGTGGAGCTGAATGTAGCTGGATCTGAGCTGGGGTGAACTCCTGTCAACTCAGCTGAGCTAGCTAGAGCTCCCTGTGAACTAGTGGGAGCTGAGATGAGCTAGACTCAGCTAAGTTGAGCTGGATCTGAGCTGACTTGAGCTAGGGTGAGCTAAGATGAACTCTCTTGAGCTGCCATCCAGCTGAGATTAGCTGAATGGAGCTGGGATGAGCTAACCCTAGTTCAAGTAAGCTAGGTTCCAGTTGCGGTGAGCTGGATCAAGCTGAGGTGAGTTGGATCAAGCTGAGGTGAGCTGGATTAGGCTGAGTTCCAACTAGTCTGGGCTTCTCCTTCACCATTTGCCTTCTTGAGTGCTAGGGTTTTAGGGATCTGTGCATCTGTACATCCCTAACACTCACAAAAACACATTAAAACGACAATAAAAAATGCAATGCATGCCTATCCTAATTTATGCCTAAATGCAGCCCAAAAACCCGTTTGCGGAGTAAAATCCTAAGAGCTAGGTTAGTTTTAAAGCATAAAAATGATGATAAACTGGCGTTTATCAGATAACTGGAATTTATTCAAGTCTGTCTTAGGTGACGGGAAAAGCTTCAAATTCTGGTTGGAAAAATGACTACCTGGTGGGGCGATAAAAGGCAGGTATCCTCTTTCTTTTCGGCTGCTACTGATAAAAATGCTTTGGTGTGTAACTATTGGGACACGACTTCTGAGAATTAGATGTTAAATAATGAGGTGGGAAATGACCATGGAATAAGAACATGGGCAGAAAATGAACGTCTCTTGCAGGAACTTTCTGCTTTCAGACCTACCCCTGAGGAGTGTGATACATACAAATGGGTTGGGGCTTTCTGAAATTGCACTAGAGGGGGGGTGAATAGTGAAATTATATTATATTGTAATACAAAAAATTCAATCACAAAAGGTGACACCAGATTTTTAGGTGGAAACCCAAGATGGGTGAAAACCACCACCTAAGCCAATCCCTTGACTTAGGATTTTCAATCACAAGGTGATCAATCTAGTAACCACACTACTTAAACGAGGGTAGTGTACCTCAATTACAAATCTCACCTCCGATCCCTAAACGGAGGTTTCTCCCTTCAAAATGAAGAGACGGGGACCTGATAGGCCGGATACCCAAAGTACAAAAATAGGAATTAAAACAACACCTATAGAGCACCCCAATACTTTAATTACTTTCTTATCTACTAAGCATAAAAAGAACTCCCTGAGGATTTGCAAAACGGAGTGAGCCGGGAGTATGGATTTGCCTTTTGATTAGAGTGTTGGCATAGCATAAGGGCAAGATGAAGCTTAGAGTAGTGAGCAAGTGATTTTTCTAAGGGAATTGAATCTCAAGAGGTGTATTGTGCCTAAGAGGGGTTGTAGTCTATTTATAGGCAAGTTTGGAACCTTCAAGAATACTTGGGAGAGATCTCCTAGTCGTTGGAGACAAATCCCAAGAGATTGGGATGAAATCCACTACAAATCAGGGTAATGATGAGTCTAACAGCAATATCAGACGTTTAAATTTAGGGTCAGACGTCTCATAAGACGTCTGATTATAATTTTGGTTGTCTAATACTATAGGCCATCCTGAATTGACTTCATTGGATCGAAACAAGGACGTCTGATATTTTCACATAAGACGTCTGACAAAGCTATTGGGCATCTAATAATGTGTGGATTCGTTCCTATTTTGATCTAATCCAAACAAGGTTCTAGATTTAAAGAATCAGACGTTGGTATGGACGTCTGAGGAATTCACCAGACGTCTGGAAACCTTAAAAGACTCGGCTACGATATTTGACAAAAGATCTTATGTTAGTAATGAGATACGCACAGAAACACATGGGAATGGTTCAAAGGTAGACGTCTGGAAGCATGTCCAGATGTCTGAAAATACATTTTTGCCTATTATTTGTAGAATGAAGATAGGTGCTTAGTCTAACAGTTATTCTGAGGGCGTCCAGGTAAAGCATCAGACGTCTGGATGAGGTTATGGACATCTGATAGATGAGTGCTTCGACTGATGTTTATGAAGACGGAAACTAAAGGTAGAACTATAGGTAGTAGATGTCTGAGACACTTGTCAAACATCTTAAAGTTGAAAATCAGACATCTGACAATTGTCATGGATGTCTGATAAGAGTCTTAGTGTTAGGTTTTTGTTTCTAATTTATCCTAAGTGTAGAGTGCCTAAGTTAGCTATTTATAAGTTATATTTTGGGCGCTCTTTACAACATTTCTAGACTCAAATAAAATGAAAATTACAACCTTTGAAAGTTTACATGAAAAGCCTATGACCTAATACTTATGCTACTTAGTCTTTACGCTTTTAATCTCCCGTCTTGGAAAACTTTATGAAACCTGCAATTATGTTATTATAGAGAGAAACAATATGCTACGCTTATTTTTTATTTCATTTTCTTCATTTTGTAAAATCATCAAAATATTATATATGAGTAGTTGAACTAACATTCTCCTCCTTTTTGATGATTTTCAAAATATAGCTGTAGGTTCTTATTTTCTCCCCCTGAAAGTTATACTTAGTAGTCTATATCTATTTAAGAAGTTTTTTTTTTTATGTTATTCCCTAGGTTCTTACCTACGTTCTTCTCCCCCTTTTTGAATATCTTCATGAAGGGTACTGAAAGGGAGTTGAAGCCCAAACTACAAGAGTGACATCTACAAAGTGGAGGGCATTAATAAAATTGCATGCCTAATAAAAGATGACAAAGCATTAAAGAAAATTGACTAGGAATATGGAAGATAGAAATATTTAAGCATGGACTAGCTATTGTTCCCAAAAAATATTTAAGTATGGGGTCAAGGCCCCTTAATACAAACTTGGAAGAAAGAAAAAGAAAA
This sequence comes from Thalassia testudinum, assembly GCA_037157565.1. Lineage (NCBI taxonomy): Eukaryota > Viridiplantae > Streptophyta > Magnoliopsida > Alismatales > Hydrocharitaceae > Thalassia > Thalassia testudinum. The sequence goes on from JAZHRO010000077.1 coordinate 85,104,446, forward strand.
GAAAAAAAGAAAGAAAGGAAAATAGGACTAAACTATTCTTCTTGATCATGACGACGGCGGCGACGAGCAAGTCCGTGTCCCATCTGCAAATTTTGAACGTCTAATCAAAGTTCGTCGATGTCACGGCGCATGCTTCCCATGTAGGTGTACATCTCACCGGTTTGTCGCAGCAAGAGGGAGATGCCGGAGGAGAGGGAATTTGTGGTCGGATCCCATGCTTCTTCAAAGCTAGAGCGGGGAGCTTCTATTTGAAGGAACCGTGCTTCATGGAAATCCGGAAAGGGTGGAAGGTGCTCTTCTTCAATGGGCTCGTCGGCTGGCTCAAGATGCTCCCTAAGTATATGCATCTTGGCAGCTATGGCCCGGTTGTAGGGCTCAATTTTCTTGTCAACAACCTGGTTAGTTATGGAAATCTGATGGGTTGAAAACATTTTGGATAGAATGGACCCAAATGGAAGTGATGTCCCATGGTCCTCATTCATAACGCGAACAATGAGGCGGTAATAATTGAAGGGAATATGACGTACGACAGCAAAAAGGAGCGCCTTGTGTTGGCACGAGATATAATCAAAACCTCCCGATTTGTTTAGGAGGTCCCACCCAAAAATGCGAGAGAGTAAGCGTGGAAGGGGTTTGAGGTTTTTGCAAGGTAGGATGCCAAGATTTTCAACATATTTTTCAGGAAGGACTAATTCTTGATTGATGACTTCTGAGTTGTATTACCTCAGAATGTCATTGAAGTCATTTCCCTCATTGGGGATGGCTAGAAGGTTGGAAATAGATTCGAACATGATGTGGATTTCATGCCCAAATAAGCGGGTATGGAGTTCAAGTTCATCATTGCTGTAGTCCTCAACAGTGTTGGCGTAAAAGAGACAGACAAGATCAGGGAACACGCCAATAGTTCCAACGCCAGAGTGGAATTATCAATCAAAATATTGGAAGAGATGGAGAGTTTCGAAGTGTTCCCGAAGGTTTAAATTAGCAAAATCATTCTAGACAATAAAACGAGGGCATTTAACTTTGGCATTTGCAAAGCGACGAAATCGCTGCCTGGCGATGTTGCTCCGCAGTTGGTCCGCCAAATAGGTGGAAGAGGAGGTGGAAGAGTCCTCGGCTCGCTTCCGACGGGGAGGCATATTTGGTGGAATGGGTGGTTAGGTTTTGGAAGAAAAGGTTGGTGTTTTAAGGACAGAATACCTGCAAAAACATCCATACGAAAACATTCAACCAATAGACTTCTACCACTCAGATTCAACCAATAGATATGTAATCATCATTGATAAATAATGTGTGGCAGTATGCCTTGAGGCAATACATCCTGCCATGAAGTTGTGGCAATATACCTTTGAATTCAAGAGACTAAAATGTCGGCTTGAATCTCATGAGGTAATACCCTTGCCAAAAAACATAGAACTTTTATTCTCCAAGAAAAAAGAGGGTTTGATCTAGGGTTTTAGGTTCTAGGGCAAACGATGGCATGAAATATGCAAGTAGGCCGAGTGGATCAAGAAGGAAAATAAGATGTGGCTAGGGCAAAGGTAATCATGGACAAAAAAACATGGAGATGCCCTAAGAGTTGAGAGAGTATACCCACAGGAGGGGGGGGGCTTTTAGATGCACGGTCAAGAAGTGGGGAGCACACACGCAGGGGAGCGTCAGCTCCGCCAGTCATCGAGGAGGTGCGACGGTAGTCTGACGGCGAGAGGAAGGTCGCCAACTGTAGTTGTGGGTCATCAGGTGGGAGGGAGAGCTTTAGGGATTTGAGAGAGGGGTGTGGGACCTTGCAATGGGGATGTTATATCCCAAGGTCTTGGAGGAAGTCTCCCCATGAAGTTGGGGAGATTTGCATTCCAAACCATCAAGAGAACATACACGAACTGCAAATTTTTCCCAGATCGGACGTCTGGACACATTGTCAGACATTGGGATTGGACTTTTGGGATTTTAACCCTTTTGATGGCGTCGTCTATTTTAACCATCAAACGATATATCAGACGACTAATTTATAAATTAAACGTCTGATTTCTACAGGCATTCCTCCCTGGAAAATGATTTATTCTCCAGGTTGTTGTCTGATCTCTGTATCAGACAACAAACCAGACGTCTAAATCTAAAATTAGACATCTGATTTCTATAGACAGACCTTCCTGGATTTCACTCTAAAGTTACAGGGTCGTCTGATTTCATGGTCAGACGACCTATACAACGTCTAAACACATCATCAAACGTCTGACTCATAATACATGCTCTAACTCATAGATAGACGTCTGTCAACACATTTGGACGATGGCCCAGACATCTATGGATGATGACGGACATCTGAAATAGCTCTTTTATCAACTCTTTTGTGATATAAAATCGTCGTCTGTCCCAGATCTTCAGACGACGAATTTTTAAGTATAAGACGTCTGATAGTTTAATCAGACATCTGATATTGCACAGAATGTGCATTTTGATGTTTGAATTGAGTATGAAGGCTCTTAACTTGGTAAAGTCAAGGCTCCATCTATGTTCATGACAAAAGAAGTTCCATTAAGTCACTAAATTCTTCAAATATCACTTAGCTTACATATGCCTAGTTTCCTACGTATATAATTAAAACAATCATAATTTAAAGGTTTAGTGAAAATATTAGCCAATTGCAATTCAGTACAAATAAATTCAACCTTGATTTCTCCCATAAGTACATTATCTCTCAAAAAGTGATGTTGAACATCAATATGTTTTGCACGAGAGTGATGTACGGGATTTTTCGAGAGATTGATAGCACTAGTATTATCACATAATATTTTTACCTTATTAAATATCAAGTTAAAATCCTTCAAAGTATTTTTCATCCAAAGCACTTGGGAACATGCTAGAGCGGCGGCTATGTATTCAGCTTCTGTAGTTGGTAGGGCTACACTAGATTGTTTCTTTGAGAATCAAGAGACTAGTGATTCGCCCAAGAATTGGCACATCCCACTAGTACTCTTCCTATCGGTGCAGCTACCTATGTAGTCCGCATTGCTATATGTAACTAAGTTGAATTGTGGACTCCTATGGTAGAATAAGCCATATTCGATGTGTCAACTAGATATCTAAATATTCATTTTACAGCATTTAAGTGTGATTGTTTAGGGTTTGATTGAAACCTAGTGCATAAGCAGGTACTAAACAAAATGTCAGGTCTACTGGAAGTTAAATACAGTAAAGATCCAATCATGCTATGATAGAGCTTTTGATCTATGGATGTACTTGATTCGTCCAAGTCTAGGGAAGTTGTGACACTCATAGGAGTGTTCGTCCCTTTACTTTGCATCATTTCAAATTTTTTCAGCATCTCCATTGAGTATTTTGATTGACACACAAAGGTTCCAGATTCGAGTTGAGTGATTTGTAAACCCAGGAAGAACTTGAGTTCACCCATCAAACTCATTTCGAATTCTTCCTGCATAATTTCTGAAAACTTTCTACACATAGATTCATTAGTAGCACCAAATATAATATCATCTACAAATATTTGAACTAATAAAATGTCTTTTCTTTTAATGAATAATGTGCAATCAGCTTCCCCTATAGAGAATTTTGCATTTAACAAATAGTCTTTGAGCCTTTCATACCAAGCTCTAGGAGCTTGCTTTAGACCATATAGTGCCTTGTTTAATTTATAGACAAAATGAGGCTTATCATGAGACTCAAAACCAGGAGGTTGTTTTACGAAAACTTCCTCCTTAAGGAATCCATTCAGAAACGCACTCTTAACGTCCATTTGAAAGAGTTTAAAGCCAAGAAAGCGGCATAAGCAAGAAGCATGAGGATTGATTTGAGTCGAGCTACGGGAGCGTAAGTCTCATCAAAATCAATTCCTTCTTCTTGGTTGTACCCTTGTGCTACCAGCCAAGCCTTGTTCCGAATGACTATACCAGATTCATTCAACTTGTTCCGGAATACCCATTTGGTACCTATTACCGTTTGCCCTTCAGGCTTAAGTACTAGATCCCAAACTTCATTCCTTTGGAATTGGTTGAATTCCTCCTGCATGGCCATCATCCAAGGTTCTTCGGAGCATGCTTCCTCGACACTCTTGGGTTCAACTTGAGATACAAAGGTGGAGAGACCAAAAGAGCAACTAAAACGAGATCGGGTTTTAACGCCATCGGAAACACTTCCAATGACTTGGCTTTCGGGATGATCCCTTTGAAATATTCAATTTTTGGAAGATTATGGATATTGGAGTTTGGAATGTTAGACACATCAATAGTAGAATCATCTTCATCTTCCATATTAACTCGATCAATGGAGGAAGAGTGAGGAGATTCATCGAAGGAAACATGGAGGGTTTCCTCCACTATTAATGTGGTCTTGTTAAAGACCCGATATGCCTTACTACGTGAGGAATAACCAATAAAGATGGCTTCTTCACCTTTGGCATCAAATTTATCTAAATTAGAGTGGGTACGCGAAACAAAACATCGACATCCAAAAACTTTAAAATAACTAATTTTGGGTATTTTCCCATATTATAGTTCAAAATAAGTTTTTCTCAACTCGGATCGAATTAAGGTGCGATTTAACACGTAACAAGCCGTGTTAACCGCCTCGGCCCAAAAGCACTTCGGTAACCCCAAGTCTATGAGCAATGTTCGAGCACACTCTTGAAGAATACGGTTCTTTCTCTCAACCACCCCATTTTGTTGAGGTGTTCAGGGAAAAGAAAACTCATGAGCAATACTATGCTTTTGACAAAAATCATCAAACAAGGAATTTTCAAACTCGTCGCTATGATCACTACGGATACGAGTGATTTGGTAGCCTTTTTCAGTTTGAACTTTCCTACATAAAATAGAAAAGATGAAAAATACTCCTTCTTTGGATCTCAAGAAGGAGACCCATGAAAGCCTCGAAAAATCATCCACTAAAGTTCTCATATTTTGTAGGTCTAAACAGATCTAGGTGAAGTAGTTCTAAAGGTCTTGATGTGGATATAACTTCTTTGCTTTCAAAACTAGAATTCATAATTTTACCTAATTTACATGAATCACAGATAGGCTCATTTAAAAATTTTCCTTTAGGAAGACCTCGGACTAGTTCAAGTTTAGCTAGTTTTTGAACTAGCTTCATATGAACATGCCCTAGTCTTCTATGCCATATACTTAACTCATCATTTGTTACAAGACATTGATAAATGCTATTTTTATCAAATTCTATGATATAAATGTCCTTAAATCTAGTTTCCTTAAGAAGGGTTTCATTGGTTAATGCATGCATAATTTCAAATATTTTTGAAGTAAACACTACTTTAAAGCCCTTATCATAAATTTGACTGACACTTAAAAGATTATGTTTTAGTCCTTTAACTAGAGAAACATTTGAGATGGGAGAGAGAGAGTTACCTATTTTACCAAGGCCAATAATATGGCCCTTGTGGTTGTTGCCAAATGTAACCGTTTCTCCATCCGTAGGTTGGAGGTCCAAAAATAGGTGCTTGTCTCCCGTCATATGTTTGGAGCATCTGGAGTCCATCACCCAATGACCTCCTTGATGGCGGTGGTCTCCTTGTCTTCTTTCTTGTAGACCTCCTGATAACACTACATATGGGGGTGATAATTCTGTTAAATAGGGCCCATCTTAAGAATAAAAGGCACAACATAAGTAGAATGGGAGCATTGCATGCATCATATACCAAGATTGCTTATAAAACTGTATTAATGGCCATTTGTGTAAGCACGTGTCAAAGCAGGCCTTAGATGAGCAATTGGACTGAGCAATTGGACTGACAGATGGATTCAGAATGACAAACGGAGTCCAACGGACTCAAAATCGGCCAAATCCGACATCCGGAGCTCCTACAATGGGCCCAAGAAGTTCTAACCGTTGATCTGATGATCAACGGCCCTCGTTATGCCACGTGGCGCCCGCTCACCGTGCTCCGCTCCCACCTTCAGCCGGAGGTCAAATCTCGGCCATCAATCTTCGATCGGACGGTCGAGAACCGCACGCCCGCCCGCGGTCGCCGCGACAAAGCAACGGCAGTGGTGCAGCGGTTAGCACTTACGCCCGCACGCATGCGACGTGGGTTCGAGCCGCGCGGTGCGAGAAATTGAAGACGAAGAGGTGCGCGGCAAAATTGGGCCACCCGATCAACAGCGAGCGGCCGAGATAATGCCACGAGGTATGCCCTCAGACAGCGAGCGCTCACGCGCGCGCGCACGCCGGGCGACTACACCCGTGCGCACGTGCGCCTGAGTCGTGATCTGAGCACGCCCGAGGGAGGATCTCAGCCGTCCAATCTTCGATCGGACGGCTCTCACGCAACGGCCACGGATCAAGCGCGAAGAAGAACGGCGTGGGCGTGTGACCGGCAGGCTGGGGGCTTCACCGACGCTTTTGGAATGGTTTTAGCGATGTCCCGGACATCGCTAAAACCCCTTCTTCTTTTAGAAAGCCCTTCTCCTTATTTAAACCCCCTTCAACCACTCATTCAAGGCATTCACTTCCCTTACAACTACTCTATCCCCCTCTTAGCTAGATTTAGGCCCTCTTGTAATCGTCGGAGATGACGAGCCTCCGACGGAGCCTTCTCCACTGCCGTGGCTGCCTCACCGCTCTCCCCCCCTCTCTCTCTCTTCCTCTCTTTTAAGCTTTCCCATACTTATGTTTAAGCATGTATTTAATCTTGTAAGCTGTGAACTAAAGTTGCATGATTAATGAAGTTACTTTCCATTCAGTGTTTACTTTATTTCCTGTTTAAGTTGCATGATCAAGCAAGAAACGACTCTAACCCTAATCTCTCCCTCTCTCTCTCTCTCGCTTTCCAACCGCACCTTTCGCAAGCAAAACTCCGCAATTTACGTGACAACAAGTGATAAGCAAAATCCGATTTTCACGCCTCCCTGAGACCGACACTCGGACTCACCTCCGTTTCTTTACTTTAAAATCGACGTTGTAAGTGCAACTATAACGACACTTCTTAACACACACGCACGAGCGCACGTCAGTTTTTGGCGCCGTTGCCGGCGAGGCAACGGATTTGTTTTGTCACTTCCATTCCACATCCATTCTCACATCGTCTAATGCCCTGTTTTCCTTTTTACTTGATGGTTGCAAAAATTCGGCGCTTGGACGGCAAAGCAACGCATCCCATGACGGTGACAAGGAAGTAGTGCAACAAGGACCACCGGTGAGTAATCCTTCACTCATGATCGTTTTCTTGCGTGAAAAACTAAAAAAAATTATAAAAATTGAAAAAAATTGGCGTGGTGTATGATTGCTTGACCCACATCCTTAATGATAAACATGTATAAATTCATCGTAAAATGCTTATTTGTGATAGTTCCTAGGCTTAGCACTGCATATCATGATATAAATATCGCATAGCATTCATCATTTTGCATTTAGAGTAGTTGTTTATATTTTTGGTGAATTAGGTCCTTTTTATGGTCAGCAGAAGAGATGATTTATCTCAGGGCCTTGGATGGACAATCAGACCATACAGATCTGATCGGGACGACGATCGGAGATTAACGCCTTTGAAATCGTGCAGATCAGAGTCCCGTAGCATCACATTAAGCCCAAGGAAGATCAACGGCCAGGGGGCAATGCGACATCCATACAGGTTTCGGATGGAAAATCCGACCATAAGGATGGATCCGGAGCGACGATCGCAGTCCAGCATCGCAAAAATCATCCCGATCTGAGCACTGTGGCACCCTCTACAAGAAGAAGAAGACGGACGGTCCAGATGGAGCCACGTGGCACCATCCAGGCCGCCCAAACCCGGCCAGCAACCACCTCCCAATCTCCCTCATCATCTACACCGTTAATCCTAGTCGTTGGATCAAGATCCAACGGCTGGGAAGCGTCTGCACCGATTTCCTCCTCGCGACACAAAGGGCGACGTGGCCCATTGGTTGACGCAGCGGCTTGCAAAGGAGAGGCGCCGGTTCGATTCTCCGCAGCCGCTCCAATTATCAATTGGACGGGCATTTGGAGTGAAGCGCAGCGGTAGCGGCAGCGGCAGCACGTGCGCGTATGCGCGGGTCAGCGCATTGCAAGCGCGCACACCAGCACACAGCACACGCGCACACAGCTGGGCGCGCGGTCAGCGTGCGTGAAGAGCGGGGCAGGCGGCGCGGGCACAAGGGGCAGTTGGCACTAGCTTTTAGCGACAGCTGGACTGACCTACAGTGATGCTTACAGCCGTCGCTGTTTCATTTCAAGCCAGCAGAGCCAGCTATGGGCGTGGGTAGAGGTGAGCTGTCTACAGCAACGTTTCCAGCGACGGTCCGGAGGTCGCTAGAGGTCCTTTATCCATTTTTAGCCTCTTCTCCACCACTATAAAAGGGCCTTCACCCCCTCCCTTCCAAGCCATCTCTACTTTACTCCCACCTACTCCCAAGCTCTAGCAAGCCTACCAACGCTCCATTGGAGCTTGTTCTCAAGCTCCCAAAAAATATCAAAACCTTAAAATACCAAAAAGAAATGAAATGAAGCGCGATTTTCAATAAAGTAAACGTCGCCTCCCTGTGTTCGACCCGGGACTCCCTTGGAGTTTCAGTATAAATTTTATTTGATCGACGTGTTTTGCAACTACGACAATAGGTTACTTGTAACCCCAGTTTCTAACACGCGAAGCACGCCCGACCATTTTGGCATCGTTGCCGGGGAGGCAACGGAATTTACTTTATTGTTTATTGCGTTTCTTTGCATTTACATAGCACTAACCTTACTTGTCTTTGATCTACTATCTTGCAGGTGCCCTAGCATGGAGATCCAAGTGTGGTAGATTGGAGTAAAGTGCGGGTAAAGTACTCTATAAGTGTCCCCCATTCCCCCCCCTAGTTCATTTCGCCACAATCATAACCAAGACTTAATCTATTTAGGTGTTTTGCATAAACCCTAGGATAGACTCTGTCTGTCTTGTTTGCCACCTTCACCCATCTCACCCACATCTTATAAAAAAAAACAAAAAGATATTTCTGTGGGACAAATCAATTTACACACTCTATACACCCACATTTGAGGCACATAATCGGACTTGATTTTTCATCTACTCAACCGGGCTTCCGACCTGTGGACCCGGTACACGAATTCAACACATAAAAGAGTAGAAATCATATTAGGTTAACCATCTTTTTGTGTGCCTTAAACGGTGGTGCATTTGAGCCAATTGAGTGAATTGTTTGGGCCGCACCACCTAATCTAAAAGAGGTTCATTTTCTAGCTGCCCCATAGGATTCAATAGTTAGGTCAAGTCAGGCACTCCATATTTTTCTTGATTTCTAAAGGAAAATACTTGAACACGTGCTTTCAACAACAAACTTGGTTTGCCTCACAAAACTTGGTTGAAAACACCTAATATTTGAATCTTAAAAGCTATTAAGTAAGATTCGAATCCTAAAACTCACCTCATCATTAATAATCTTGCTTGAAAACCACTTGGTTGTCCACATTCACACATTCTCAAACAAATCATTAAGGGCACAACCCATTAAGGGCCCATCACATTCCAGAGCACCAATTTCCCAAGCCTAACTAAAATCAATTAGACGTTGGCCTTAAGGACTCATTCGCTCATCAGGATCCAAATTGAGATTATTCACGATTAACCTACTTATACTAGTTAATATGATGCCTAGCTAAGGGAGTAGCGTCAAATGACCGCGGCTGGGGGGTACACTAGGAACCGGAGGTGCAAGCCAAAGGAAGAACCTTCTCCCCAGTCCCTCCTTCTAACTGGTTGGATTGCCTAGACATAAGTAGAGTAAATCGTCCATAATCATAGGACGAATTTTGAGAGTCAGTAGACCTTAGGCTACCCAAACTAAGGACAGGCTTGTATTTTTGTATTGCAGGGCTCCTTTCACTTCTGATTTCCCTCCTTACTTCACCATGTACCCTTCCACATCCTACACACATTTTACATCCTATCCTCCTACCACCACTTATCCCCAAGATGATTACTATCCCGACTTGACTTATAATTACCCATTCACTAGCCAGGATGACTTTGATTGGGGATATGAATCTGGACCTCGGTGTCCAGGGCCTAACCCTGGACAACAAGACTATGATTATTATCCTTCCCAGAGCTATAATGATTATGGATCTCCATCCTTTGATGACCAAACCAACCCGATCTACAATCAGGAAGGATATAATGATTATAACACCTACCCTCCCCAGTATTCCATTGAAAATAGGTCATCACCCTTCTTTGAACAATCCAAGACGACCTACTACCAGGGAGGAACTCAAGAACCTCAACATCTTGACTCCCCTAGATTTAATCTGAACCCACCCAAACCTGAACCAAACCAGTCGGTTCAGGTGAACCAGATCCAGGATAGGGTGTTGGCTAATTTGAGGAACACTATACAATCTTTAGAAGCTCAGCCAACACCATGCACTGAAGCACTAGAGCCTATGATCAAAATGATTGATGAACTTAATAGTTCTCTATTGGATTTGCTCCAAAGTGTTAGGGATAGGGACTTGGGTGAGTTCCTTCTTGGGAAATTGTCGAGGTTGAGGATGAAATTTGTGGTTGCACTAGTCAAATCTTGGGATGATTCTCAAGATGAACCCGCTTTAGGAGAGCCAATGTCTGAACCCGCTCAGGCACCTGTCAGGGGGGATACATTTTCTGAGACTGGGGATGACCAGGATGGGCTTGAGCAACCATTTGAGGATGAACCGATTGATTCACCCGAGATCCCCGAGCTAGGGAGAAAGGAAAAATATGTCTTCACGGACCATGAAATGACATATGATTTTGAGACATATATAAATGAGGATCATCAATTCTTTGACTCTGAGGGTGAAGAATCTTTTGGCGAAGTCTCACTTGAACTTAAGGAAGAGGATTTTAGTGAGACAAATGGGCTTGAGGAATCTGACAAACCAGTTGATAGCCCAATTATTGAAGATTTGGATTTAGTTGGGGTTAACTTGGAGGATCCTAATCTTGATGATTCAATCAGTGACCCCAGTCCTCATCTGCACCCTGAAGAGATGACTTCTGAGATCTTTGTGCCCAAGTCGATCTTGATTCAGCCACGATTTTTGGACTTGGGCGATTCATATGGGGTGAATAATATGCTAGAGGTCCCGAAGCCTAAGCCCTTGATGTTGGAGGATAGAATTGTTGAAATAAAGATTTGGGAGGCTAATTCTGAGGGAAGTTTGATTTTGGATCTAAGGGTACCTATTGACTTAAAACCACCTACTTTCTACCAGGACCCTTACGATGTCTTTCACGTGCAACCCAAGCTTGAAATAACTGATTATTTTTCTGAGCTAGATGTTAAGTGGACAACAACACCTATTGAACCATCTTTACCCGTTGTTCGACACTTTGGTCTTGGGTTGCACACCACTAAATTGCAGGCCCGGCCCCACAAACACAACAACCTTCGGTTCTGGGTGATTTTCATCCAGAACCTGAGAACCACTCGACCCTGGGGCATGGGTCTGCACCATAATCTCGTCCACGTCTGTGGACATCTTCTGCTGGCGGGTTTCAGGATCAATATTTTGATTTTGATTCTGAACCGCACTTGTGAATTCTCAATCTCTTCTTTGTATGTATGCTATGCCTAGCTGAAGGCATTAAACTTAGCATGTGTGTATACACCCTTCTCTCTGCGGAGCTGACCAGATTTTCACGACACTCAGGTGATGTTCTGTTTACTCTACCCTTCTCATGTCTTTATTTTTACAATGAGGACATTGCATCATTTAGGCATGGGGTGTGGATAATCAATTCCTGAAATCATTATGTTAACTCCGTAGAATTTCTTTTAGTTTCTTATAAAATTAAAAAAAAATTGAAAATTAAAAAATAAAAAGAAAAGAAAGAAATTAGGAAAAGAGAACTTAGGCATTTAGAAGTTATTAACTCTAGGAAATGATACAAGAGGACTTAAACACTTAGACTCTTCAGGCCTTCGGGCTTAATTAGCCCGGGTGTCAACTCGAATGTGGACTTAGTCTCGAGTCCTCGCCAATTAAAATTCATTTTAAGTTGGTAAATAAATTGGGATGATAAGTATACGACTTATCAACTTGCCCTCTGATTTGGGGGGACTTTAAGCCTAAGCATCTACACACACTATTTTGCACTGACTCACTTTCTGGCAGTTTTTACGGAAATTGGGTAGCTAATGGACTGACTTGGGTGGTATGACTGGCAAGTTGCCGGTGGTAACAGCTCATCGGTCGGCTGTCCAGAGCCCAGCCACAAGATCATTTTCGTTGTACTACCTTTAGGTAAATCTTAGATCAGGGAAGCCACCTACTTATTAAAAAAAAAAAAAGAGAAACACTCAAAAAGAAAAAAAAAAAAGAAGACGAGAAAAAGAAAAGAAAAACAATACAAATACCACACTTCACCGCACGAGTATGGCTGGCAAGTTGTTGGTGGTAACAGCTCATCGGCCGGTTGTCCAGAACCCAGCTCACAAAAGAATAAATGCACAATAATTCCCAAAACACTTAGGGAAGAAGCGGGGAAGTAGAATAAACCGGGGAGATATACACTGGGTTCGCCCTTGTGTTGACCCCATAAATTAAAGTAGGGAGAAAGCTACCGATCGTAAAGATAAACCTTTAGGCAAGGTCACCTAGGGTCGTAGAAACCCGAAGTTCGTTTTAACGGCCGTTTTGTGAGTCTATCACTTTTTCACAAAGATGCTTAGTACTTAGAATCCTTTTCGCGTCTTGGGCGGGTCGGGTAGCCGTAAAAAAGTTATCCCGTAACTCTCAAACTCCAAAAGTACAAAAAAATTAGAAAAGAAGAAAAATAAAAATATATATATTTCTTCCCTTCTCAAATAAGGCGAGAACTTGGGCGGTCTGCATTCTGCCAGACACCCGAGTACTGTTGAGTCTTCGTAGTTTAGAACCTTAGTTGAAATTTTCTATTGTTAGTAAACGACTTAGGCCTAAGCGATCTAATCCTAATTTTGATTTTATACATAGCATGTAGTTTAATTTTGCTAGGGACTAGCAAAAGATAAGCATGGTGGTATGATAAACATGTATAAATTCATCGTAAAATGCTTATTTGTGATAGTTCCTAGGCTTAGCACTGCATATCATGATATAAATATCGCATAGCATGCATCATTTTGCATTTAGAGTAGTTGTTTATATTTTTGGTGAATTAGGTCCTTTTTATGGACAGGAGAAGAGAGGATATATCTCAGGGCCTTGGATGGACAATCAGACCATACAGATCTGATCGGGACGACGATCGGAGATTAACGCCTTTAAAATCGTGCAGATCGGAGTCCCGTAGCATCACATTAAGCCCAAGGAAGATCAACGGCCAGGGGGCAATGCGACATCCATACAGGTTTCGGATGGAAAATCCGACCATAAGGATGGATCCGGAGCGACGATCGCAGTCCAGCATCGCAAAAATCATCCCGATCTGAGCACTGTGGCACCCTCTACAAGAAGAAGAAGACGGACGGTCCAGATGGAGCCACGTGGCACCATCCAGGCCGCCCAAACCCGGCCAGCAACCACCTCCCAATCTCCCTCATCATCTACACCGTTAATCCTAGTCGTTGGATCAAGATCCAACGGCTGGGAAGCGTCTGCACCGATTTCCTCCTCGCGACACAAAGGGCGACGTGGCCCATTGGTTGACGCAGCGGCTTGCAAAGGAGAGGCGCCGGTTCGATTCTCCGCAGCCGCTCCAATTATCAATTGGACGGGCATTTGGAGTGAAGCGCAGCGGTAGCGGCAGCGGCAGCACGTGCGCGTATGCGCGGGTCAGCGCATTGCAAGCGCGCACACCAGCACACAGCACACGCGCACACAGCTGGGCGCGCGGTCAGCGCGCGTGAAGAGCGGGGCAGGCAGCGCGGGCACAAGGGGCAGTTGGCACTAGCTTTTAGCGACAGCTGGACTGACCTACAGTGATGCTTACAGCCGTCGCTGTTTCATTTCAAGCCAGCAGAGCCAGCTATGGGCGTGGGTGGAGGTGAGCTGTTTACAGCAACGTTTCCAGCGACGGTCCGGAGGTTGCTAGAGGTCCTTTATCCATTTTTAGCCTCTTCACCACTATAAAAGGGCCTTCACCCCCTCCCTTCCAAGCCATCTCTACTTACTCTACTTCCACCTACTCCCAAGCTCTAGCAAGCCTACCAACGCTCCATTAGAGCTTGTTCTCAAGCTCCCAAGGTGCCTATTAGTGTAGCGAAACTCTGCCCCACCAAATACTCCTCCAACTTCCCATCTCCCTTCATAGGTCACCTTGGAGCCGTCCTCTCACCTCCATTCCAGTAGCAGATCAACTCCGTCTTCTCACCTCCATTCCGGAGCTACGCCAAAGCTTTCCTCAACCCGACGTCCTCCAACATCTCACCTCCGTCATCCCGCTCCTCACCTCCTTCATCCAAGCTTCTGCCAGGTGCCGTCGTCTCGCCGAACAGCCGATTCGGGAGATTTTCTCTCACCTCCCTCTTTTTATATGCTTTCATAGTTTCTTGTAATTGATATTAGAAGTAATATATATCAGATTTGTTCCAGATCTCTATCTTGTGATACGTTTGCTTGATTTCTTTTATTACAAAAATACAAAAAAAATATCAAAACCTTAAAATACCAAAAAGAAATGAAATGAAGTGCGATTTTCAATAAAGTAAACGTCGCCTCCCTGTGTTCGACCCAGGACTCCCTTGGAGTTTGGGTATAAATTTTATTTGATCGACGTGTTTTGCAACTACGACAATAGGTTACTTGTAACCACTGTTTCTAACACGCGAAGCACGCCCGACCACTTAACAGATCACCCCACAAAAAAAATGTACACTCTAACATTCTGAATAAATTCTTGGAGTGTTCTTTTCTCTTTTTGAGTGGTGTTTGCGAAGCCACCGTGAATTGACTTGGGCCGCACCACTCAATCCTAAAACTGACTCATCCAATAGAAGATGCATGATTATTAGGATGAGTACATTAGGGTTTTAGAGCCTCTACACAATAAAAGGAAATCTACTTTCACCAAATTGTGTGCAAAACTTGACGTGCCCACTGAAACTTGTCTGAAAACATTAAGACACGTCAACCTTAAAAGGCACTAAAGTAAGGATGAAACACTAAAAGACACCACATCTTAAAAATCCTTGCTTGAAAATCATGTTTTGATAGAAGCATACACATTGAAAGTGGAAAATTAAGAGGCACCACCCCAATCAATGTCTCGTCACATAACCCTAGCACAAGCACTATCCTAGCCCTTTAAAACTGAGTAGACGTGCCCTACGCAGGATCGAGTTAAGTCTCGAAAGGCGAGGTTTTGTTCGCTGGGTACTTGGCTTTCATTCCCTTGGTAGAATCTGGTTACTAGGCTGCGAGGCAGTGTCAAACGACCGCGGTTGTGGGGTCTACGGAACTGGAGGCGCAAGCCAAAGGAAGAACCTTCCCTGCAATCCCCTTGTAATCAACCTGGCCAGATCGGCGTTGGGAAGGGGAGTCCAATGCTTACGAACTTAATCATCGTTTGTGAGATTTCTAGGTCTCCTAAGGCATACCCCATAAGGACTAGGCTTGTTTACTTGATTGAACACATTTCTCGCATCTGTCGCTCTCCGCATCCCCTCCTGTTCTTCTCTAGTGTATGCACAGGAGATGCTCACTGCATCCCGAGTTGTTTGTTTTGGGGCAGGAATCTAGGCAACATGATTCTGTTAGAAACATGGCTGAACCTAGGGTAGATGAGGTTGAGGACAACCCCCACCAGACACAATGGCCAACATCCAAGCCCAAATTAATGCAAACCACCGGCTTCAGCAACAACAAATCCATACCATCATGCAAGCCATACACCGGTTACAGAACCCACAAGAACAACCACCACCACCTTTCCAAAGCGAACAAGGGCAACCACCACTCGATGTACCACTATTTCAGGATCAACCGAGGCCACTCTACAATTTCTATAATCCCTCCGCTATTAGAGTCGAGCCACACCTTAGGATCCCCGAAGGGGGAGATGATTTTGAGCTGAAACCGAATGTCTTAAGTCTGATCCAAAGCCACTTTCATGGAAGCTCAAATAAGGACCCCTTCCAGCACCTAGAGGATCTCGACCGCATAGCACGAACTGTGAAACCTAGGAACATTAGCCTTGACATTGTTCTAATCAAGATGTTTCCCTTCTCATTAAGAGACAAGGCTTCTCACTGGCTTAGAACCCTAGGTAGACCCATCACCACTTAGGAAGAACTGAGGCATGTATTTTTAAAGAAATTCTTCCCTATAGGAAAGACCAATGCCCTCAGAAGAGCTATTACTACCTTTACATTCCAGGGTGGGGAACAGTTCCATGAGGCGTGGGAAAGATTCAATGAACTCTCAAGGAAATGCCCACACCACAAAGTACCAAGGTGGCAATTGGCCCAGATTTTTTACCACGGTCTGGACAGCAACCTATGGAACTTTGTCGATGCCTCATGCGGGGGGAACTTCCTGAACAAGGACGAGGAGAGCGCGTTTGAGCTCTTTGAGTCTATGAGCGAGAATTCGCTCAATAATGCCTCCATGACCCAGTTCAACAGATCCAGTCAACCCCGTGGTGGGATTTATGAGGTACAAGCAAATTCTGGAATGGTTGACATGGACATCATTGCCAAGAAACTAGATCGGGTGGAATTGGTGAAAAAAAGATTGATGAGCTACTGAACCAGACCAGGAACCCCTTACAGACCTTCTCCCTAGCAAAGGGAGCACATAATGTTGACCTGGTCCAACCCTTAACCCAACTGAACCAGGAACAACCCTTGACCACGTTCCAGGGAGGAACCTTTGCTCCCTCAACCCTTGATTACTCTCTTCCCTCTCCATCGACATCGGCTATCCTAGAAGATGTGCAAGTTGTCCAAGGTTATGCGAAACCTGACCCTTTCTCCAACACTTACAACACTAGCTGGCGTAACCACCCCAACTTTGGTTGGACAAACCAGAAACCATCGCAATTCCAAAACCAGCCTAAGCCAAACCAGTAGCCACACTTGCCCCCTATCAGCAAGGACCACCGTTAGACCGCAATATAATCAGAATAAGGCGGCCCCTCCCCCACAAAACCAATTGGACACCCTAATAAAGATGATGGCTAACATGAACCAGAAACATCAGGAGGAAATGGCCTTAGTAAAGGGATAGTTAAGCCAACTCTTGGACTATAAACAACAAGGATCCCTACCTTCCCAGCCACAATCGAACCCGTGAAACATAATTAACAGAGGCTCCAATTTGCAAGGGTTCCAAGGCAATCCTAGGCAGGATCACATGGTCCAGCCAGCCCCACAAACACCCCTGGGTTTGGTGCTTCTTCATCCTCGTCTTCTCAAGGATCAACCCATGGCCCCAATGCCTCTGTGAATGCGGTGACCTTGAGAAGCGGCACCAAAACCCAGGATCCCAAATGGCCGACTCTCCCCGAGACTTCACCCGCTGAAATACCCGACTCAGAAGAGGCACCAACCAAGGACCCAGAAATAGACTCGATCCACATTCAGACACCCTACCCTAAGTCCTTAGAAACAATCAAGAAAAAGAAGAATGTTGTGGAAACTGAGGAGCTTTTGGAGATCTTTAAGCAAGTACAGATTAATATTCCGCTCCTCGAAGCTGTCAAGCACATCCCGGCTTACGCCAAGTTTTTAAAGGATGCCTGTACACCCAAACGTAAGCCAAGACCTCAAGCACCTAGGAAGGTTGTGCTCTCCGAACAAGCAAGTTCCGTAATATCAAGCAACCTTCCGCTCAACTGAACTGACCCAGGGGCGCCCCTGATTTCCTGCAATATCGGGGACATGACATTTGATAGAGTGCTCCTGGACTTAGGTGCTTCTATCAATCTGATTCCAACAACCCTGTACCACCAATTTGGTATCGGAGAGTTGACACCAACCCCTGTCACCATCCAGCTGGCTGATAGATCAGTGAAAACCCCGAAGGGGGTTGTCGAGGACGTGATTGTATGGGTTAAGGACTTCTATTTTCCGGTCGACTTTTTGGTGCTCGACATGGAAGCCCCTGAAAAATTACAGAACGCACCCATAATCTTAGGCAGACCTTTCTTAGCTACGGCTAATGCGAACATTGATTGTGACACGAGATGTATGGAAATCGCCTTCGGAGATAGGAAAATGCAATTGGATATCTTCTAGGCGACAAAGTATTTTGATTGCGATTGCGTTGAGGAACATGATCCTGTGAAAACTCTGATCAAGGAATGCCTCACCCTTAGTTCTGTATCAGACCACCAAACCCGTAATAACTTTTCTGACTCGTCAACATCACTACCCGTGGGCCTCTGTAAGGCTGAGTACCATTACACAACACCATTTGAGGAGATCGATGTTGATCAACTCCCGCCCTTTCCCTTTCCATGAACTGTGGTTCCACTTGCACCTGAACTTAAGCCATTGTCCGAGAATCTCAAATATGTCTTCCTAGGACCTGACCAGACCTTCCCAGTGATTATTAATTCTCATCTAACCAAGGATCAGGAACTTAAGTTGACAGCGACCCTTTCAAAACATTGAGCCGCCATTGGTTGGACCATTTCTGACTTAAGAGGAATTAGCCCCACCTATTGCACCCATAAGATTTACTTGGAAGACGGGGCACGACCCTCCCGCCAGATGCAGAGACGTTTAAACCCAAACATGTGGCAGGTCGTTAAGAAAGAAATTATCAAATGGCTTGACGCCGACATCATCTATCCTATCTCCGATAGCCCCTAGGTGAGCCCCACTCAAGTGGTTCCAAAGAAAGCTGGGCTCACTATTGCCACCAATGATCATGGCGAATCCATCCCCAACTGCACCACCACCGCATGGCAGGTGTGTATTGATTATAGGAAGCTCAATGAAGCCACTAAGAAGGATCATTTTCCCTTGCCATTCATTGACCAAATCCTTGAAAGATTGGCAGGGCAGAAGTATTTTTGCTTCTTGGATGGATATTCAGGATATAACCAAGTTGCAATTGCTCCAAAGGATCAAGAAAAGACCACATTCATTTGCCCGTATGGCATGTCTGCATTCCGTCGAATGCCGTTCGGGTTATGCAACACACCTATGACCTTTCAGCGTTGCATGCTAGCCATTTTTTCAGAAATGGTGGGTGAATACTTAGAGGTCTTTATGGATGATTTCTCTGTATTCGGGAATTCATTCGACCATTGTCTGAGCAACTTGGAGAAAATCCCGAAACGATGTATCAAGGTTAATTTGGTGTTAAGTTGGGAAAAGAGCCATTTTATGGTTCAAGAAGGAATTGTCCTCGATCACATCGTATCGCATAGGGGCATCGAGGTAGATCGGGCTAAGGTTGATTTGATTTCCAAACTCCCTCCACCTAGCTCGATCCAACAGATTCGCTCATTTCTGGGACATGTTGGCTTCTATCGAAGGTTCATTAAAGACTTTTCTAAGCATTCCAAACCCTTGACCGACCTTCTAGCCAACGACGCCATATTCCACATGTCTTCTGATTGCATCCAGGCTTATCACACCCTCCGGGACTTAGTCTCCACAGCACCTATACTTCAGCCCCAGGACTACTCCCAGGACTTTGAGATTATGTGTGATGCATCAGATTTTGCCATAGGCGCTGTCCTGGGACAAAGGCAAGACAAGAAGCCCGTGGTGATCTACTACGCCAGCAAAACGTTGGACGAGGCCCAATGAAATTATACGATCACAGAGAAAGAGTTGCTCGCTGTAGTCTTTGGACTTGAAAAGTTTCTATCATACTTGCTGGGATCCCACGTGACTATTTACACTGACCATTCAGCCATCCGGCACCTGTTGGCCAAGAAGGACGGAAAGCCCAGGCTCATCAAATGGATCCTGCTTTTGCAGGAATTTGACCTGGAAATCCTTGACAAGGCCGGATCGAAGAATGTGGTGGCTGACCACTTGTCTAGACTTCATCCAGACCACATTGGACCCTCCCTACCTCTATCTGACACCTTCCCCGATGAACACATTCTGGCTATGCAAGACAAGAGACTGCCGTGGTATGCTGACTACGTCAACTACCTAGTTGTAGGACAAACCCCGCACAGCTGGTCCAGACAGCAACGGGATAGGTTCTTGGCTGAGGCCAAGCACTATTTCTGGGATGATCCCATGCTGTTTCACCTTTGCGCCAACCAGATCATCAGGAGGTGTATCCCCGAGAACGAAGTCCAGAGTGTGCTTTCCTTCTGTCATGACCAGGCTTGTGGAGGCCACTTCTCTGGAAAGAAAACAGCTGCAAAGGTTCTGCAGTTTGGATTTTATTGGCTGTCCCTATGTAAGGATGCACATAACTTTTCCAAGACTTGCTCACGCTGCCAAATGTTGGGGACCATGACCAAGAAAGATATGATGCCCCTCCAGCCCATTTTGATTGTTGAAATCTTCGATGTTTGGGGTATCAATTTTATGGGTCCCTTTCCACCATCCAACGACTTCGAGTACATCCTAGTCTCAGTAGACTATGTTTCCAAATGGATTGAAGCTGTCGCCACCCGCCAATGAGATAACAGGACTGTCATGGACTTTGTTAAGCAGAACATCTTTTCCCAATTTGGAATACCCAAGGCCATGATCAGTGATGGTGGAAGCCATTTTATCCATTCCCAATTCCATGCCTTACTTAGAAAATACGGGGTGAACCACCGCATTGCTACCCCGTATCATCCACAAACAAATGGGCAGACCGAGGTCTCAAATAGACAAATCAAGAATATTTTACAGAAGATTGTGAGACCTGATAGGAAAGACTGGTCCACACGACTAGATGATGCCCTGTGGGCATATAGGACCGCTTTCAAGACCCCGATAGGCATGTTGCCTTATCGCTTGGTCTTTGGCAAAGCTTGCCATCTTCCTGTCGAATTGGAACATCGGGCTTACTGGGTTGTCAAGCGATGTAACATGGATTCCCAGTTAGCCGGTGCATAAAGGATGCTCCAATTATCTGAGCTCGAAGAAATTCATCGGGACGCTTTTGAAAATAGTCGACTGTATAAGGACAAAATGAAAGCCGTCCACGACCGACTCATTCATAGAAAAACCTTTGAGCCTAACCAGCAAGTCTGGCTGTTTGATGCCTGCCTAAAACTCTTCTAGGGGAAACTCAGGTCCAAATGGACAGGACCATTTCAGGTGGTTAAGCCTTACTCTAATGGGGTGGTTGAAATCGCTGATCCTAACACTGGGCACACTTTTACAGTTAATGGTCAAAGATTGAAGCACTTCCTGGCCCAAGTTCCCCCAAAGGAGAGTGTCACCCTTGTTGAGGGATGACACGAAGCACCGCCCAGCTGAGGTGTTAAACTCAGCGCTTCCTGGGAGGCAACCCAGAGGATTCAGACTAATCCGGTATTTTACGTCACTCAGGTACTATCTTTTTGAACCCCTATGCATCCATGTATTTGCCAATGAGGACATTATCCAACTTAAGCATGTGGGGGTTGTAAATTGCACAATCCTAAGCTCATTTAATCAGTCTGAATAAAATAAAATAAAATAAAAGAATTTAGGAAGGAACTTAGGCATTAGAAACTTGTCAATAGTGGAAAATAATACAAAAAGAACTTAAACACTTAGACTTTCAGGCCTTCAAGCTTAATTAACCCTGGTGTCCATTAAAATATGGATTTAGCTTCAAATCCTTGCAACCTTAAACTATTCTAATCCACCTATTAAATAAGGTGATAAGTATACGAATTATCAACTCACCCTCTAACTCAGAAACACTTTGAGTCTAAGCATCTGCACACATTTTTGCACAGACTCACTCCTCGGATATTTTGATAGAAATTGGGTGGCTAATGAACTCTCTAGGGTGGTATGGCTGGCAAGTTGTCGTGGGTAACAGCCCATTGGCAGGTTGTCCAGAACCCAGCCACGGGATCATCTCTTCTTCATTGCCTCTAGGTACATTTGAGATCAGGGAAGCCACCTACAGAAAAAAAGAAAAAGGGAGAAGAAAAGAAAATAAACCACACATCAACGCATGAGTATGGCTGGCAAGTGATCATGGGTAATAGCCCATTGGTTGGTTGTCTAGAGCCCAACTCAATAACTGCACAAAAAGAACCAAAACACTTAAGGAAGAAGCGGGGAAGTAGTACAAGCCGGGGAGATATACACTGGAAAAATCCTTGTGTTGACCCCAATTAAAACAAATGTAGGGAGAAAGCTACCAATCGAACAAATACACCTTCAGGCAAATATATTTCCTCTTCCGGTCACCTAGGGACGTAGAAACTCGAAGTCTGTCTAAATTACCGTTGAGTAAGTCTATCACAATCTTCACACCAAGATGCTTAGCACTTAGGGTTTTGACCAAGTTTTGGGTGGGTTGGGTAGCCGTAAAAAGTTACCAACCCACGCTGAATTCTAAAAAAATTCTAAATATATATATATATATATATATATATATATATATATATATATATATATATATATATGCATATACATATGTATAGTTACATACATTAAAGGAAGAATTCGGGCGATTCATATTTTGGCAGACACCCGGGCGCTGCTTAGTCTTTGCAGATTAAGATCTTAGTATATTTCCTCCTATTGACAAGTGACGAAGTGTCTAAGCAATTACTTTTTAAATTCTAAAAGAAAATAAAGGCTAGAATAAACCTTGCTAGGGACTAGCAAGGAGTAAGCATGGGGGTATGATAACACTGCATATGGGGGTGATAATTCTGTTAAATAGGGCCCATCTTAAGAATAAAAGGCACAACATAAGTAGAATGGGAGCAGTGCATGCATCATATACCAAGATTGCTTATAAAACTGTATTAAATGCCATTTGTGTAAGCACGTGTCAAAGCAGGCCTCAGATGAGCAATCAGACCGCACGGATGGATTCAAAACGACGAACGAAGTCCAACGGATTCAAAATCGGCCAAATCCGACATCCGGAGCTCCTTCAATGGGCCCAAGAACTTCTGACCATTGATCTGATGATCAATGGCCCTCGTTGCACCACGTGGCACTCGCTTACCGTGCGCAGCTCCCACCTTTAGCCGGAGATCAAATCTCAGACGTCGATCTTCGATCGGACGGTCGAGAACCGCGCACCCGCCCGCGGTCATCGCGACAAAGCAGCGGGCGTGGTGCAGTGGTTAGCGCGCACGCCCGTACGCACGCGATGCGGGTTTGAGTCGCACGGTGCGAGAAATTGAAGACGAAGAGGCGCGCAGCAAAATTGGGCCGCTCGATCAGCAGCGGGCGGCCGAGATAGCGCCACGCGGCGTGCCCTCAGACAGCGAGCGCCCACACCCGCGCGCACGCTGGGCGACGACGCCCGCGCGCATACACACCCAAGGTGCGATCTAAGCGCACCCGAGGGAGGATCCCAGCCGTCCGATCTTTGATAGGACGGCTCTCACGCAGCGGCCACAAATTAGGCACGAAGAAGAACGGCGCGGGCGTCTGACCGGCGGGCTGGGGGCTTCACCGATGCTTTTGGAAGGGTTTTAACGACGTCCCGGACGTCGCTAAAACCCCTTCTTCTTTTAGAAAGCCCTTCTCCCTATTTAAACCCCCTCCAACCACTCATTCAAGGCATTCACTTCCCTTGCAACTACTCTACCCCCCACTTAGCTAGCTTTAGGCCCACTTGTAATCGCCGGAGATGACGAGCCACCAACGGAGCCTTCTCCGCCACCGTGGCTGCCTCGCCACTCTCCCCCTCTCTTTCTCTTCCTCTCTTTTAAGCTTTCCCTTACTTATGTTTAAGCATGTATTTAATGTTGTAAGCTATGAACTAAAGCTGCATGATTAATGAAGTTACTTTCCATTCAGTATTTAGTTTATTTCCTGTTTAAGTTGCATGATCAAGCAAGAAACGACTCTAACCCTAATCTCTCCCTCCCTCCCTCTCTCTATCTCTCTCTCGCTTTTCAACCACACCTTTCGCAAGCAAAACTCCGCAATTTCCGTGACAACAAGTGATAAGCAAAATCTGATTTTCACGCCTCCCTGAGACCGACACTCGGACTCACCTCCATTTCTTTACTTTAAAATTAGAGTTGCAAGTGCGATTATAATGACACTTCTTAACACACACGCACAAGCGCACGTCACCTCCTTCCTCCTATAAAAGATCTTCGTTGGTGACTTGGTGTTTCTATAGGTCTTTCTAATTTGAGTCGTCCATCCTTCATTTTGTATATCTAATTTTTGACATTATGATGTCCTTTCATCCCTACAAAACAAAGTGAGAGTTGTCTTTTAGGTATCCATTGTAATGTGGATCCGTATTTGTTAGTGGTCTCCTTTAGAGGAGGGTCCTTTTTCGGCTCACTTTGACTAGGTTCATAAAAGCCTAGTCCAAATTTACTTGAGAAAGGTTTTTGATGGGCAATGAGCTTTTCCAAGTTATCTTTCCCCTTTGTAAATTTGGCTAGGTCCTCAAGAATTTGATTTGATTTTTCTTTGAGGTGATTTATCTCTATTTTCATTATGTCTAGTTTATCTTCTAGTCCCCTAATCTCTACTCTAAGTTATTTTCATCCATTTTAAAGGGGTTTGATTTTTCAGGCACATGGATTTTGTCGAGTAATTCTTCTCTATCTAGAAATTTTTGTTCACTCATTGCCGTATACAAATCATTTGTTAATGACTCCTCAATCATTAGATTTCTTATTTGCATATTTAAGGCAGTGGTTTCTTTTGTAAGAATTAGATTCTTGTCTTCAAGATCATTGATTAATTTCTAATTTTCTAAGTTTTCTTAAGATCTACATATAGTGAATCAAAGGCATCTTGTAATTCATCTAAAGAATAGGAGTTTACCTCAGGTTCCTCATATTCAGACTCAGAAGCATCGTTTGTTGCCATTAATCCCAAGCATGCCATTTCTTCATTTGTTTCCTCCTCCTCTTCTTCTTTGGAGGTGGAGTCATCCTAAGTAGCTTGAAATGCCTTCTTCTTGAATCCCTTCGGCTTGGAGATCTTCTTGCAGTCGGAAGGCTTCTTGGGTTTCTTCTCATCATCCCTTTTGAGTAAGGGACAATCTTTCCTTATGTGACATCTCTTTTTGCAATTATAGCAAATTAGAGGTTCTTCCTCTCTTTTCCTTCCCTTGATCTCTTTTCTATTTCTGAGAAACTTTTTAAAGTTTTTAGCTAATAAAATGAATTCTTCGTCATCGGTACTTACCTCATCATCCGAAGTAGCTTTGAAGGCTAAAGTCTTCTTCTTTGGCTCCGATGAGCTTGATTTCTTCTTTTGCTCCATTTTTTATTCATAAGCCATGAGATTCCCAAGTAGATTTTCCATGTCTAGATCCTCTACTTGGTTGGCTTCTTCTATCACCTTTACCTTTTGCTCCCACTCGGGTCCAAGGGAGCGAAGGAGCTTCCCTTGAAGCTCCCCCTTTATAAATGTCTTTCCTAGTGACTTGAGGTTATTCACGATTAATGTGAATCGGGTATACATATCCCCAAGTCTTTCATTTTCCTTCATAGAAAAGGCTTCAAATTCCTACAATAACAAGTTAATCTTTGAGGATTTAACTCTAGACATACCTTTGTGAGTACCTCCAAGGTTCTTCAAATCTCATGGGCGATTTTGCATTGGCTGATGTGATTGAATTCCTCCGAGCTGAGTGCGCAGTAGAGTGAGTTCATTGCCCTAGCATTCAATCCAAGATGATGAATTTGCTCCACTGTATATCCTGTTTCTGGTTTCTCGGGAATGATGTATGCGGATTCGCATTTCTTCCAAATGGAGAAATCATTGGCTTGAAGCCACATCTTCATTCTCAGCTTCCAGTAAGTGTAGTTTGTCCCTTCAAAGAGTGGTGGTCGAGTGGTGGATTGTCCCTCCAATCTGCCCGTGGAAATGACTTTCCCCTCCATGTGATATTCCACGGATGTTACTCCTGAAGGCGGAAAACCTGCTCTGATACCAAATGAAATTACACTAGAGGGGGGTGAATAGTGAAATTATATTATATTGTAATACAAAAAATTCAATCACAAAAGGTGGCACCAGATTTTTAGGTGGAAACCCAAGATGGGTGAAAACCACCACCTAAGCCAATCCCTTGACTTAGGATTTTCGATCACAAGGTGATCAATCCACTAACTACACTACTTAAACGAGGGTAGTGTACCTCAATTACAAATCCCACCTCCGATCCCTAAACGGATGTTTCTCCCTTCAAAATGAAGAGACAGGGACCCAACAGGCCGGATACCTAAAGTATAAAAATATGAATTAAAACAACACCTATAGAGCACCCCAATACTTTAATTACTTTCTTATCTACTAAGCATAAAAAGAACTCCCTCAGGATTTGCAGAACGGAGTGAGCTGGGAGTATGGATTTGCCCTTTGATCAGAGTGTTGGCATACCACAAGGGCAAGATGAAGCTTAGAGTAGTGAGCAAGTGATTTTTCTAAGGGAATTGAATCTCAAGAGGTGTATTGTGCCTAAGAGGGGTTGTAGTCTATTTATAAGCAAGTTTGGAACCTTCAAGAACACTTGGGAGAGATCTCCTAGCCGTTGGAGACAAATCCCAAGAGATTGGGATGAAATCAACCACAAATTAGGGTAATGATGAGTCTGATAGTAATAACAGACGTCTAAATTTAGGGTCAGACGTCTTATAAGACATCTGATTATAATTTTGGTCGTCTAATATTATAGGCCATCCTAAACTGACTTCATTGGATCGAAATAAGGACATCTGATATTTTCACATAAGACGTCTGACAGAGCTATTGGACGTCTAATAATGTGTGGATTAGTTCCTGTTTTGATCAGATCCAAGCAAGGTTGTAGATTTAAAAAATCAGATGTCGGTATGGACGTCTGAGGGATTCACCATACGTTTGGAGACCTAAAAAGACTTGGCTACGATATCTGACAAAAGATCTTATGTTCGTAATGAGATATGTACAAAAACACATGGGCAACAGTCCAAAGGTAGACGTCTGGAAGCATGTCCAGACGTCTGAAAATATATTTTTGCCTGTTATCTGTAAAACGAAGATAGGTGCTTAGTCTAACGGTTATTCTGAGGACGTCTAGGTAAAGCATCAGACGTCTGGATGAGGTTATGGACGTCTGATAGAGGAGTGCTTCGACTGATGTTTATGAAGACAGAAACTAAAGGAAGAACTATAGGTAGTAGATGTCTGAGACACTTGTCAGACGTCTTAAAGTTGAAAATCAGACATCTGACAATTGTTATGAAGGTCTAATAAGAGTCTTAGTGTTGGGTTTTTGTTTCTAATTTATCCTAAGTGTAGAGAGCCTAAGTTAGCTATTTATAGGTTATATTTTGGGGGCTCTTTACAACATTTCTAAACTCAAATAAAATAAAATTACAACCTTTGAAAGTTTACATGAAAAGCCTATGACCTAATACTTATGCTACTTAGTCTTCACGCTTTTAATCTCCCATCTTGGAAAACTTTATGAAACCTGCAATTATGTTATTATAGAGAGAAACAATATGCTAAGCTTATTTTTTATTTCATTTTCTTCATTTTTGTAAAATCATCAAAATATTATATATGAGTAGTTGAACTAACACTTTCTCCTCAGCGGCTGCCTATGAGAAACTCATCATTTCTTCTAGGTTGGCAGAGGTTGATGAGATTAGGAAGAAGCTATGAAAATTGAAGGTACCACTGAAGGTACAAATATTTTTGTGGTTATGCAGAAGAGATGGCCTGATAATGGGAGATATGAGGCATAGGAGAATGGGCACCCCTGCTCATTTCTGCCATTTGTGTGGGATGCACAATGACTCCAGTCTTCATATTTTTTCCACTTGCATGATAACAGATTACGTTTGGAGGAAGGTATGCAGGGAAACTATTCCCATGTGGGAGGATCTATGGAGTTCCTTCTTAAGGGTGAATACGCCATATTTGCCCATGGTGGCAGTATTATGGTTGGTGTGGAGAGCTAGAAATGAGAGTTTCTTTCAGGAGAGACCAGTGAATGTGGATAATATTGTAAACAATTGGTGGAATCTCATACATCAATGGGGTTCACTCATGTAATTCTTTTCCCTTATTTAATCAATAAAAGCTCTCCCGGACTGCTATCGGCGATTCGATAGCACTCCTTTTCATTTCAAAAAAAAGCATACCCCTTAATCACCACTGATGGTAACACCATCATCTTCCATATCTAGCCTAATTTGACTAAGTTTCAAGGTGAAATTCACTGTATTAACTAATAAAAGGCTATAAATTAATGATATGAAGAATTAGGAGGAATAGCATTCAAATTACTTAATTCTGTTGTTTTAACTGGTTAACATAAATGCAAATTAACTAAAGGGTAAACTGATGGGAACACCATCATAGGCCCTAACTAACCTCTTTTAGTCAGGTTTGATGGATAAATGCTCCTATATAATCATCTGAGGGTCTAATTCTATGATATTCTAATTTGAAAGGAAAACAGGAAACTGTAGTCAATTCTGTAACTTTTACAACACATATTGTACATAGATTAACCATGGAGTTCGGCAGGGGTTAATTAAAGGCCAAATGAGCATTAAAGTCCAATGAGTAGGTCCATACAGATAGAAACTGGATTTTACGCATTTTGAGAACCGTAACAACACAAAAACTCCTAATTTTAGACCCACTTAAATTAAAGATGTTCTAATAAGGATAAAATTAATCTAAACCTCCTAAAATTTATATAAAAATATTCTAAGAGGTTTGGTACCCTTGGTTTGATCATCTGAACCTATTTTGACCTTGAACAGAGTCGTAGATGGAATTCTGGCCTAATTTGGGTTTCTATCCAAATTGTCCAGTCAAATGTGATCAAAACTGAATTCTGACTTCACCATTAGATTCCTTGGGTCCAAATTAGGTTTGTATCAAAATTTGGGCCCATTCAGAGTTCATCTTGACATAGTTTGCAATTTAGCCATTTAAAACTCTATTTCTTACATGTAGCACCTCAGGTTTCGAATTCTTTGCATCTAGCCCCCTAACTTTTCATAATTTTCTTCAAATGGGTCCCAACCACCATTAACGTCTAAACGCATCTGCTACCAACCTTCAAACAAGGAAATCTCCTTAATTCTTCAAAGAAATCCTCCAAAAATTGGAAGGAACAATCTTCAGGAGATCCTCCTTTGATTGAACCACTTCATGGTCTTGGATTTGCACAGTAGGGCTTGTGTGAACTCTGTGAAATAAAGGATTCTTCTCCCTGATGTCTTGACCCAATTAAGCTCTTTTCCTCATCTAGATCTTGATCTGAAGCTTTATAAAAGCTCTCCTATGATCGGTCGTCCTCTTTGGCTTAGAAAAGAAGACCCACCTCTTCTCTCCTCTGGTCGACATCTCTTCGAGCTTCGGCGAGCCTCTCCACCCCTCTCATCGAGCTGATCAATGGCCAAATCGACCAGCTCATCATCTTCAACTCTTCATCGCGACCGCATCCAGCCAAAGACCGACCGCCTCCGTCCTCTCCTACCTCATCTCTCCTTTACTGTCACTAATGAGTTATGACTCATCATAGCTAAAATGACCAAGTTAAGCTAGAAACTAGGTTAAACACTATCGAATTAACACATGAAATAGGTTAAGTGTGGGAAATAGAGAAAAAGACCTAAAACATCACTTTCGTGCTAAAAATTCATAATTAGGTCAACTATTGAGATATTTTGTTATTAAATACAAAATGATGATCCAATTGCAAATAGAACACACAATTGAGTTAAAAAGTTCAAATCAAAAGTGAAATTAGCTTCTAATATGTTCAATTAAGCTTCCATAAAAACTTGATTGCATTTAGACATCATTAGGGCCTTGCAATTAGAGTTTCACAATTAGGACCTTCATACATCACATTTTATGCATTAGAAAACTTTTAGGGACCTACTTGATGGTCGCAAGGACCCATTTGCAACGTTTGGAGGATTTCTCTGATAACATTTCTAGCCACTAATGGGCCTCCTTAATATTTTTCTACCCCTTTGCCTGAGGGCCCTTCTGCA
Source organism: Thalassia testudinum (assembly GCA_037157565.1). NCBI lineage: Eukaryota > Viridiplantae > Streptophyta > Magnoliopsida > Alismatales > Hydrocharitaceae > Thalassia > Thalassia testudinum. Next base: position 85,134,462 of record JAZHRO010000077.1, read on the forward strand.
ATTTCACCAATGGAACTCTCGAGGTCACCTGCAATTGATGTGCACTATTGGTGCAATGTTCACCATGAAGAACAAGCCTCATCCTGGATGTTCAACACATAGTCCTTTGATTTGGTGGTTGTCCTACTTTGGAACCTTTGCGTGAATCATTACGTGTGGTCATCTCTACCTCCAGATCCCATCTAACGACTAGGAATTGATTTCAAAGCTTCGCTCGTCCTCTCCTCTCATCCTCGCCACCCATGTCCTAAACGATTATTCTCACCAATGCGGTGAGTGGAATCACTGATCTAGCCTACTTAAGCACATCCCCTGGTCGCGTGCACGTTATCGCTCCCTCCACTTGAGCGGTCCCTTCGTCCACACCTGCAACACCTGCTGTGACAGAGCAGGCACTACTCCCTCCCTTCAATCGCCGCCAGCTGACCTGGTGGTGGACCTTAGAAATCTTCGTCAACTGTTGGTCCTCTCCCCTTTCGTCGTCACCAGCCACTGGCGGGTGACCTTAGACATCTTCCTCCATTTAGATAGATTTACTGCTTTCCTAGTCTAGTTTACTTGCTTTCTAGGAGTAGGATTAGCTAGCATACTGAGTAATTATTAGATTAGCTTAAGAGTGGGGTAATTTAGATCTGATCCATTTCTCTCTGATCAATTTAGATCAGAGAGACCTTTCATGTTCATCATCACCATTTTTCTCCCCTTTCACTTCACTAGATCACCTTCTAATTCCTCGATTTTAATTTCGCAAATCACCCATACATTGAGGTCTAATTCCAGACCTGAGAACCTTGGTTCTCAGATATGAAATTAGTGCCAAAAATCACTTTGGGGGGTCTCCCACTCATTCCATAATTCCATAAAGACCCCCCGATCTTGTTTGACCAATTCAAATTGCTCGATCATGTTTAAAATGGTTTTTAACACCCAAATTGGTGTTTTGGAATTCATTTTAAGCTTTATTGGATTTGATCGAGCTTTTTAAGGATTTTAATGGGCTTGATTACGTGTTATGCAAGGATTCCAATGTCCTTGAGTTTTGTTTTGATTGATGGATGAGCATGTACCTAATATAAGCCATTGGTTGGAGAGTTTTATCAAGGAGAATCAGTTTCCCTGATTTGAGATAGTACAAGGACCCAATGGATCTTGATCAATCCACAAAATCACCTTGAACACCCATCAATGGTGTTCAAGGAGATTAACTAGAGAAGATCATCATAAGACCCAAATTGAAAGCCCAATTGAGTCGACATTTCACCCTCCATATAACCAATTTCATGATGTAATATTGGAGGCTTAATCAAGGTTTCAAAGGATGTCCTGGGATGATTTTAAATGATTTTTAAAGAGGAATGAAGGTGCATTTTATAAGCAGGGATTTAAGCTCTTCTCCTTTGATTTCAAAATGGTTTTCAATGAAAATCACCTTATGAATTTGGGTATAATTCATCCCTGATCAGATTTTCTTAAGTCTGATCTGGGATAAGTGATCACTGAAATCCCTTTCAGATCTATTGAAATTGAGACCTAATAGCTGCTATAGCCATGGAACCTATGTATAAGATGTCTGAATGAACTGTAAAACATCTGAACTGAGCTACTGCAGCTATAGTAGGATCATAGCTGCAGTTGGATCTTTTGGTTGGGTTAAACAGATGGGCAGTGGGTTGGGGTTTTAATTATTTTAAAGAGCTAACATGTGTCATAATTGTTGTGTAATATTTTGTAACAATCATCCATGTACTTTTATGCCTTTTGATTGCATTTGAATGGCTTGTAAGTTAAATTTTAACTCCTTTGTCAGCTAATTATTGTGCCTAAGTGTCCACATTGGGAAATTAAGGGAAAAATTGAATGAAAATCATGTTTATTGGCTGGAACATCTTTCATAGACTATTTAGAGCATATTTGAGGTAGTTGACTACCTATCCAGCCACTACAAGGCTTTTTAGGGTCTTAGGTTCTTCTTGAAACTTCTTAAAAGACCTTAAATTGTGACTCATTTGTAAATAAATAAAAATACTACAAAAAATACAAAAAAAATAAAATAAATGTGTAACGAGTAGGATTTAGTACATTTCTAAGTGTTTGCAAAGTTTTAAGATCATTTGAACCCACGACTTAGTAGAATATATTAGTCGATGATTCAGTATACTTTGAAATTTAATAAAAGACGTCAATATGAAAAATACCAAAAACAACTCTATCTCCTTCATTTCTTTCTTTCTCTCTCATCCCCTACCTCTATAAAACATATAAAACACATAACAATAAGAAAAATCCCATAAATGCCCAAAAATACTATGTAAACTATGTATATACATGTAAATATAAGCTATATACTAAACTATATTTGTAAATAGTATAAAATATGTACATAATATGTATATATAACTTATGTATATATGCTATAATGTAAATTAAGTATTTAAGATAACTTAAATTGTATATAACTTATTTATATAATTAACTATTAATTGAATTAACTTATATGCACTCTAATCTGGATAAATTAATAAACCCCTATAAATAACATTATTTATTAATGATACCGTACATACATGTATATGTATATATAATGTACACTAATATACCTGTAACATAATTTAATTATATATGTATAATAAATAATTAATTTATTAAGTTATTAAATAAGTTACTAACTTAAATTAGAATAAATTAGTAAATTAAGTTATTAATGAACTAATTTATATTGTACATTTGTATTATAGTATTTTAAGTAATTTAAACTAATTTAACTATATTTATACTGTATTATACTATTTATACATAATTGATATGTATAATAGCCTAAAATTACATATTTAAATGTATATAAATTAAAATAAAATGTGTAAAATATAATAAAAATGTGTATTAAATATTTTATTATGCATATTAACTCTATAATAAGTCAATTTGACAATTAATGAACTAATTTATACTATAATTAGTAAATTAAACCTTAATTTAACTTGTATAAACGTCAAACTTTATCTAATTTATTTATATAGCAAATATAAATATTTTTGTAAATAAATTATATAATTATGTATCCCTATATAAGGGCTTTACAACCATATATTTTACTTTAAAATAGGAAATAATTTAGGCCCTCAAATCGAGGGCCAAATCAAGTTATTTCACACGCATCCTGCGCGGGTAGCAGCGGTTGGTGGAGGGTGCAATTGTGCCACATCGGTAGCTGGAGAGTGAGGGTAGTGGCTCTTATATGTTTTCTGCACTAGGCATACCAGTCGTCACGGGGGCACCCAAGCATATGCACACCTATACATCTGAGCATTTGATTTGAATATGTGGCTATGGCATGAGACTATTGGCTACGGTGCAGGCTAGGGGCCATGCATTGTGCGTGGGCCTAATTGGGCCCATTAATGTAATGAACTATACCTTTTTAGCCATTTAAGACGTCTTGAGTTTCATTCAAACGTCTGTCCAGCCATCTAGACACGTTCCCGGACGTCTGAAAGTGAAATTTTTTGTATTACACTTTGCGCTCTGCTCACGAGCGACGCGCAGAGGCCACTCCCCCTCGCTCTCCCTCACCCCAGAACCCTAACCCTCTCCTATTTATACCCCTCCTTTCTCCTCTCCTCTCCTCACACCACAGCCACCACCACCTCCAGTTTTCCTATGAGGCTGCGGCAAGGCCTAAGAGAAAGGAGAGAGGGGGGCGAGTGAAGGAGAGTGAGAGGGAGGAAGGAGGAGAGCGTGGAAGGTCGGAGGACCTTCGAGAGCTCGGCGGAGCTCGCACAGCCGGTGGCGGGTGCATGTGCGAGGAGGAGAGGGCTCGGGGAGGCGGCCTCTCGGCCCTCTGCAACGGCTGGAGCTGTTGCGGCACGTTGCGAGTAAGCGGAGCGAGCTGCGAGGAGCTTCTGATATTGGAAGTTTTCCAATATTAGATGTCTAGAGTGAACTCCAGATGACTGGTGAGGTACCTGGACGTCTGGAGCAAAGGGCAGACATCTGAAAGCATGTATATCGCAAGGTACGTATCTTCCTGCGCCACGTATATCGCAACACAGGGGTTGTTGTCGGCTGACCATGCCTGCGCTCTTGTACGTAGGTGTAGCTTTGGGAAGGCACACGGTACGCTTTCCCATGCATTTTGAACGTCTGATCAAATCACCAGACGTCTAGAGGTTCTTCCAAATGATCGAAGACCTTGTCCGACATCTAGAACTATCCTCAGACGGTCGCAGAGGAGGTCTAGATGTCTGATCAGCCGCAGGAAACACAAGGTGAGTTCTGATATCGTTTAAGACATCTGGGATTAGTCCCAGACGTCTGATTTTGATCAGAAACCATGTTTTTGGCTTGTTTAAGGCCCAAATGGAATCAGATTTTCGCAAACGAAGTACCGTTGTTTTCTACTTGAGTTCCTCTGCATATTCGTGTTGAGTACCTATTGTTTTGAACTTGTCTAATGTACATTGGTTGCTGGTACAGGTTACCAGCTGGTGGCATGTTCGGGGCTTGCGGAGACAACGAGATCTGCGGCACAGGCCCCCATTCCTCCCGTGATACCCGGTAGAGTAGTTTAATTCAGTTATTAATATTTAAATAAGAATGTGCTTGGTTGAAATAGCTGAATGGAACTCTAGGATGTGGAATGAACCCTAGGGTAGAAAATGGATGAGCCTGTTTGAGCTGTACTGTTTACTTGAATGCATGATTAAGATAAATTGCTAGCAAATGCCTGTATTATAATTACGAGTTACATGTTAGAATACGAGCTACCTGTATTCAATTGAGAAGTTACCTGTGAAAACACCAGTTGCATGTTATTGAGAATTGAACTATGAAAACATGAGCGGCTTGTATATGGATGAGGAATGAATTATGAAACATGAGATCTGGATCTGGATAATGAGGTGAACATGAGCATAAACCCTACGGGGAATTAGGAGTAGAACTCCTGTGGATAAACAGAATCTGGAAGGTAGAAGGGAATTGTGTTGGCCCTTGAGTACATGGTACCAAGAAGAGCAACTGTCCCCTTTTAGTATAGAACGGAGCAAACCTCCCTTGGTTTGAGACCCGGGGTTAGGATTGGCCAATCTACACCGACTCCTGTTGGCACTCGCATACATGGTACCGAGGTGAGCTACTAGTGTAGGGAGGGAGCTAGCCACCCCATGGGACTTAGGGTTCAGCTATGCACCCTACACGAACTTTGTTAGGCCCTCTAGGCAAACCGAGGCAGTCAGACGAGGGTGCGCGGATTGTAGAGGGACGAAACCCCTGTTTGGTTGTGAGGGGTGAGACCCTTGTTTTGAGAAGGCAAGGCCATATACTGTTCCGTGCTGTACTTTGGGCATACCTGCTAGTGGAAACAACTGACCATGTGTCAGGGCGGGGTAGCTACCCGTGCGCTTATCACCCATGCCGTAGTCACCACTACGTCTTGACAGTGACCTCGGGGTGGTTGACTGGGTGTAGGACTACCATGGGGGCCTCTTCCGGCCAGGAGAGCACCACATGTACCTTCTCTCTACAGAAAAGACTGCAATCAAGATTGTTCCCTTGAGGAACAAGCAAGATCAAGAAATACCTGGATACTTTAAGAAATAGATGAAACGAAAACACATAGATGAGATAAATATAAATGATAAATAAATATGTTGTTGCTTTTACTGTACTTGTACTTAAATAATACAAACACCACTCTATTTAGCGTTCGCTGACTCTATTTTTTCATAACACTGTTCAGGACTAGGAGACGATGGTATCAGAGCAAGTTCATCCCGAGAAATGAACCAATTAACTTGAGAATAACCACTCACGTGCATATAACTAGGATAGCCACCACAACGTACTGCTTTGATATTCATCTCTGAGTCTTTTTCTTGATGTAATTCGGTATCAATGACACTCTTGTTTTATCCTTTGCATCTCTTTGCAGGAGATGCCTCGTTAGGGAGTTCTCGAGGCAGGTCGTGGTTGCGGCCGTGGACGAGGTCGGAGGGGCAGACGTGCCAGACCTGAGGTACCAGTTGATCTACCTCTTCTCCTGGGCGTTCAGGCCCAGGATCTCACCCAACTGATCAGAGACATCATGCAAGAGGAGCTCCACCAGCCTTCATGGGCACCTCTCCCTGAGGACGTGGAAGGGGAGTCCTCGGTGGGACAAAGAGACCGTCGCAACGTCGGACGAGCAGGAGGGGGAGGGGGTGGTCCTCCACCACCCCCACTGCACTCTGACACTTCCGAGAATGAGCCCTCCTTGCTTGGAGGTGTGCCCATTCCCCCACTGCAGTTGCACCACGAGCTTTTCGGACAATTCCGGAAGCTGAAGCCCCCCTCCTTCAAGGGGGATGAGGACCCGTCTGAGGCAGAGTATTGGTTGGAGCAGATAGAGAAGGTGTTCGACACCCTTTTCCCTCCTGCGGAGTGCGACGTGGCCTTTTCCACGTACCAGCTAGAGAGCATAGCGCACAGGTGGTGGAGGGTAGTTAGAGGCCAGGTGGAGAGAGAGCCGATGCAGGACCAGTTTATGGCTCTCTTTAGCAAGCAGTACTTTCCGCAGACCAGACAGGACCAGAGGAGGCCAGAGTTCCACACTCTCCGATAGGGGACGATGACGGTGAGCGCGTACCACACGTGTTTTCTTGAGCTGTTATGTTTTGTCTTGACAGCTGTGTCTACAGAGGAGGAGCGCCTGTGAAGGTTTACTGAGGGGCTCCGACCTGCTATTCGGGGGTATGTCAAACCCATGAGCTGCCTACTTTCTCTCGTGTGGTCAAGGCAGCCATGACTTACGAGGAGACCAACCCAGCCGCGCGAGACATTGACAGTAGACGGAAGAGGCCCTACCAGCCAAAGTACTCTCAGGGTTGTTGGGAGAGGCACACGGCACCTGCAGGAGAGCCGTCTCATTTTATGGAGCCATCAGTGGCCTTTGAGGCCCCCAATAAGGGCCAGTTGCCAGCATCGGACCCCCTCCTAGCCGCCAGTAGGGACCTACGGAGGGAGGAGGTCATGTACCCCTCTGCTACCAGTCTGGCTAGCCAGGCCATATCAGGAGGGACTGCCCATCTAGGGCTGGAGCATAGAAGATGCTCCTCGAACCAAGCGCTAAAGGCCGAGCTGGCGGTCGTGGTCACCAGGTGCGTGGGGGAGGGCAGCAGTCACGAGGAGGGTACTGGCCAGTGGTTGCTCACCCAACCCAGAGTGTAGTTGTTTCGTCTGCACTGAGGACTGAGGAGTGTATCAACGCCCTGACACACAGAGATGCTAGGCCTTCGGGTTCAGTGGTGGCAGGTGTGGTTACTGTTTCTGGCATATTATTGTACATACTTTTTTATTCTGGCACCGCACACTCCTTCGTCGCTACGAGTTTTGTCGTCAGTTTGAGGCAGGGCAATGTACTGTTAGAGGATCCATTTGTGATCAGAGACCCAGGTGGCTAGTTGTTTGTAGCCGAGGAGGTCTACATGGATTGCGAGGTCAATATAGGGGGACACAGCCTCCCCGCTAACCTGATTGTGATACAGATGGAGGATTTTGGTGTGATCCTAGGGATGGATTGGCTGTCCGCCTATCACTCCCTGGTGGACTATTTCGAGAGGAAGATCGTCTTCTTCATACCGGAGTTGCCTCCCTTTGAGTTTCACGGACAGCCGGTGGACGGAGGTTTCAGATGCATCTCTGCACTTCGGGAAGCGAGGCTTTTGAGCCAGGGGTGTGAGGGCTTCTTGGCCTGTGCAGTGGCAGAGCTTGGCCCCGTGGCTGACTTTCAGAGTATCCCAGTGGTTTGCGAGTACCCCGATGTTTTCCCAGAGGACCTGCCAGGACTACCGCCTGAGCATGAGATTGAGTTTGAGATCTCACTAGTACCAGGGGCCAGCCCCATTTCTACTGCACCGTACCAGATGGCATCGCTTGAGCTGTGAGAGCTCAAGTCATAGCTACAGGACCTGTTGGAGAAGGGTTTTGTGAGGCCTAGTGCGTCCCCGTGGGGAGCCCCTGTACTATTTGTAAAGAAGAAGGACGGTACCCTGCGACTGTGTGTCGACAACCGACAGCTGAATAGGGTCACCATCAAGAAAAAGTATCCACTGCCGAGGATTGACGACCTCTTCGACCAATTGCGAGATGCCACAGTGTTCTCCAAGATAGATCTGAGGTCGGGTGTTGTTCGCACAAGTTGCTACACTAACGTGTTTGATTTCAAAACCTTATCGTTGTAGCTTGAAAGCGGAGAATTCGTGTTCAACAAATAAAATTTATACCAAAATTTGAATTCCGGGTCGAACACAGGGAGGCTACGTCGATCTATATTCGCAATTATATTTTTTTTAGAATTTTTGAAAAGCGAGGCGATATAATTACAATGAAGCTATCAAACTAAAAGGAAGAGAGAGAGAGAGAAAGAAAGAGAGAGAGAGAGAAAGAGAACATGCATTCAATATTTCAAAATGTTTATACAATCAAACCAAATAAAAATTACACTAGAAAGCGGGAAATCAGCTACACTAGAAAGCAGGAAAATTCTACACTAGAAAAGCTGTAAAGAAGAATGGGAGAGAGAAGTTATCCTCATCGACGATCGCTTGGAGGACAAGCCGGATGGGACGACGTCTGGACAAAGGAGGACGAAGCAGGACGAAGGAGGACGAAGCAGAAGAACGGGAACGGAGCAGCACACCGTCGTCGTCGTGGGATCCACTTCCGAAGGGGGACGAAAATTTAGACTTTATCTTGCGAGGAGCATCCCGAGTGTTGGACAAGCTTCTCTTGAGCTTTGGAGTGGTAGAGAAGAGAAGGAAGGGATGAGAATTTCGTGTTGAGGGGGTCTCCTTTTATTCAAGGAGTGGGGGCAAATTGGTCATTACATCTTTAAAACATTAAATAAGGGGTCTTTAGTGACGGATAAAACCGTCGCTAAAGCCCCAACGTGGGCGTAGTGGACGCTGCCCACGCACGCCCACTCAGCTACTCTCTCTCTCAATGCATTCGCACGTTCAACCATCCACAGCCATCCGATCGCTAGATCGGACGGCTGTGATTACGCCTTCGCCCGCTGCTGCGCGCCCGCCCCAACGGGTGCGAAAGCGTGCAATGGCGCGTCCTTACCTCGCATGAAATAGCGCGTGGGTGCTATTGGAAGATATGAGCCACTCGCAGCCGATCGGGTGGTCCCCTTTAATCGTGCGCGCCCACAGATCGCGATTCGAACCCGCGTCTTGTGAACGCGGAGCGCCTCGCGATCGCTGCATTTCGGAGCACGGATGATCGAGCGAACGCTTTTAGGTGCAGCTGTCCACAGCCGTTGGATCGAGATCCAACAGTAGAGAGGGGGCGGATGCGGAGGCTTTAGTGGTTGCATGCGGGTGTTTGAGCGGCCGAGATGGCGCCACGTGGTGCCATCTTGGTCGTCCATCTTCTGGATGTTGTAGATGGTGTCACGGGTGTCGGATTGACTCAATTTTTGCGTCGTTAGGCTACGATCATCGATCCGAATTCATCCATGTGATTAGATTTGTCATTTGAAGTGCAGATTTACACCATCCTGGCCCTTGATCTTCTAAGGTTCCCTAATCACTATTTGATGCTACAGATGCCTGATTAGGGCGATCTTGGAGTCGTTGAACTCCAATCGTCGCCCTGATCACATCTGTACGGTTGGATCTTCGATCCGAGGCCCTGATAAAAAGTTTCCCTGTCCAAGCACATAAAAGGAGACAATTAACCTCTATTTTATTCAAACTACTCTAAATGCAAGATGATGCATGTTAGGCAATATTTATATCATGCAATGCAATCCTATGCTTAAGAACATGCATAAATAGACATCTTAAGTAATGTAAATATGTTTACATCGTACCCCCATGCCTATCTTTTGCTAATCCCTAGCAAAAACTATATGCTATTTATAAAAGAATTATGTTGGATTATTTGAGCATGAGTTATTTTCAATCATTAAGAAATTGTCTACTTAGGATCTGAACTTTCAAAGACACAACAGTGCCCGAGTATCTGCCAAAATGCAGATCGCCTCAAACCCTCGCCTTATTCAAAGAAAAATTTCTTTTTCTCCTTTTACTCTTTTCTAATTTTTTTGATTTTCAAATTTTAGGGTTTAAGAGTGGCTTTCTACAGCCATTCAACTCACCCAAGATTTGATGAGAACCCTAAGTTTTAAGCATCTTATTGTGAATGTGATAGACTCGTTGACCGGCAATTAAAATGGACTTCGAATTTCTACACCTCTAGGTGACCTAAAAAGAATTCTGCCTAAAGGTGTATCTTTGCAACCGGTAGCTTTCTCCTTACTTTTATTTTTTTACGAGGTCAACACAAGGGTGAATCCAGTGTATATCTCCCCGATTTATTCTACTTCTCCGCTTCTTCCTAAGTGTTTTAGGAATTTTTTAGTGCATTTACTGAGCTGGGTTCTGGACAACCGGTTGATGAGCTGTTACCACCGACAACTTACCAGCCATACTCGTGCGTCAAAGTGTGGTTTATTTCTTTTCTTTCTTTTCTCCTTTTCTTTTTGAGTTTTTCTTTTTTTTTAAGTAGGTGGCTACCCTAATCTAAGATTTACCTAATGGCAGCAAAAAGAGAAAGGTCCAGTGACTGAGCTCTGGACAACCTACCTATGGGTTGTTACCCACGATAACTTGCCAGCCATATCACCCTAAAAGGTTCATTAGGTACCCAATTTCTGTTAGAATCGCTGAACAATGAGTCAGTGCAAAGAAAGTGTGTAGATGCTTAAAACTCAGAAATTCCCTCAAATCAAAGGGTGGGTTGATAAGTCGTGTACTTATCACCCAAACTTATTTATTCCAATTACGATAGAATTAAGATGGAGAGGACACAAAAGACAAATCCACATTTTAGTGGATACACGGACTAATTAAGTCCAAAGACCTGAAGGGTCTTTGTGTTCAGATCCTAATGTAAAATTTCTTAGGATTGAAAAGTCCTAATGTCCAACTAATCCTTCCAAATTTTGATTTTTTTTTATATATAAATAAGAAGAGAAAAATAATTTACAGGAATTCCACAAAGCTGACCAAATGATTCAAAAATGAATCCAACCCCCCTTGCCTAGCTGATGCAATGTCCTCATTGAAAAAGAGATATGAAAGAAAGGGTAGAATATGAAAGATGTCACCTGAATATGAAGCTCGTATCAACCTTGTGTCGTATGTACAACTGCTGAGTTTAATGCCGTCAGCTAGGCGAAGTCCGGCCAAAGAAGTCACAGAATGGCTGTAGCAAGTGAGTTTGAGACAGGTTCTGGAAGAATACGGTCAACAATAGACTTCAGACGTTGACCGTTGACTTTAAATGTGTTACCCGTCTTTGGGTCAGAAATCTGAACGGCACCATTTGGAAAAATCTGGTGAATTATGAATGGGCCATTCCATTTAGATCTAAGTTTGCCAGGAAAGAGCTTAAGTTTAGAATTGAATAACCAGACCTTCTGGTTTAGCTCAAAGCTCTTGCGGGAAATCAGTTGATCATGTAGAGCTTTGGTCCGAACCTTGTAGATCTTGTCATTCTCATATGCATCATTTCTAAGCTCCTCCAACTCAGATAGTTGGAGTTTTCTGGTCTTCCCAACTAGATTCAGATCTAAATTGCATTGTTTGATTGCCCAGAATGCCCTGTGTTCAATCTCTACGGGTAGATGGCACGCCTTTCGATACACCAAACGAAATGGAGACATGCCGATGGGCGTTTTATACGCCGTACGGTAGGCCCAAAGAGCATCCTCAAGCTTTTGAGTCCAATCTTTGCGATCAGGCCTAACCATTTTCTGTAGAATGTTCTTGATCTCACGATTGGAGATCTCGGCTTGTCCATTCGTCTGGGGATGGTAAGGTGTGGAAATTCGATGATTAACCCCGTATTTGGCCAATAAATTCTGGAATTGGGCATTAGTAAAATGAGTGCCACCATCACTGATGATAGCCCTCGAAATCCCGAACCTACTGAAAATATTTTTCTTGACAAAATTAATGACCACCTTGTGGTCATTAGTTCGGGTGGGAATTGCCTCAATCCATTTGGACACAAAATCAATAGCAACAAGAATGTACTGATGTCCAAATGAAGGGATAAAGGGTCTCATGAAATCGATGCCCCAAACATCAAAAATTTTGACAGGAAGAATATGGTTTAGGGGCATCATGTCTCTCTTAATTATGCTCCTGGGTGCCTGACATCGAGAACATGACCTTGAGAAATCTTGGGCATCCTTGAATAAAGAAGGCCAATAGAAGCCAGATTGCAAGATTTTTGCAGCTGTCTTTTTCTTGGAGAAATGTCCACCACACCCAGATGCATGGCAGAACTCGAGTATACTGTTGAATTCATTCTCCAGTATGCATCGATGAATAATCTGATCAGAGCCGATGCGATACAGTTCAGGGTCCTCCCAGAAGTAGTATTTGGCCTTAGATTTGAGTCTATCCCGTTGTTGCTTGGTCCAATCCAGGGGGATTTGACCAACGGCCAAATAGTTAACAATGTCAGCAAACCATGGGGTGTGGACACCTAAAACTGTAAGAATAGTTTCGTCCGGAAAAGTGTCAGCAATCGGAATGTCCGGACAAGAAGAATCACCTAGGAGTCTCAACAAATGATCCGCTACCACATTTTGTACCCCGGTTTTATCCTTGATTTCAAGATCAAATTCTTAAAGAAGAAGAATCCAACGAATAAGCCAGGGTTTAGCATCCTTTTTAGCCAAGAGATGTCTCAAGGCCGAGTGGTCGGTATAGATGATAACATGAGACCCTAAGAGATAAGCTCTGAATTTTTCCAAAGCAAACACTACAGCTAGTAATTCCTTTTCAGTAACAGTATAATTCCTCTGGGCTTCATCCAGAGTTTTACTAGCGTAGTAGATGACAGAGGGCTTGCGATCAATTTTCTGACCCAGGATAGCCCCGACCGCATAATCAGAAGTGTCAGTCATGATCTCAAAAGGGGCTGTCCAAATTGGTGGTTGCAAGATTGGAGCACAGGTGACTGCCATTTTCAGGAAATCAAATGCCTTTCGGCATGATTCGTCAAAAACAAACGGTGTTTCTTTGGCAAGAAGATTGCTCAAAGGACGAGCAACCTTCGAGAAATCCTTGATGAATCTTCGATAAAATCCCACATGGCCAAGAAATGATCGGATTTGTTTAACAGATGTGGGAGGGGGAAGTTTAGCGATAGCATCAACCTTAGCTTTGTCCACTTCAAGTCCCCGTTCAGAGATTACATGACCCAAAACGATGCCCTCTTGGGTCATGAAATAACTCTTTTCCCAGCTAAGGACCAGTTGTGTCTTGATACATTGCTTAAGAATCATTTCCAAATTAGCCAAACAAGAGTCAAATGATTCTCCAAAAATAGAGAAATCATCCATGAAGACTTCCACAAACTCTCCCACCATGTCAGAAAATATGGCTAGCATACACCTTTGAAAAGTCACAGGTGCATTGTATAACCCGAAAGGCATCCTACCAAAAGCAAAGGTTCTGTAGGGACAGGTGAAAGTAATTTTTTCCTGATCCTCGAGATGGATAAGAACTTAGTTGTATCCCGAGTAGCCATCAAGAGAACAGAAGTACTTCTGCCCAGTTAATTTTTCCAAGATTTGAGCAATGAAGGGCAAGGGAAAATGATCCTTTTTAGTGGCTGTGTTCAACTTCCTATAATCAATACAAACCCTCCAAGAGGAAGTTGAACGAGTTGTGACAGATTATCCTCTCTCGTTAGTCACAACGGTAATCCCGACTTTCTTTGGAACAATCTGAACGGGACTTACCTGGAGACTATCAGAGATTGGATAAATAATTCCTGCGTCGAGCTACTTGATGATTTCCTTTTTGACCATTTCTTGCATATTTGGATTCAATCTCCTCTGCATCTGGCGAGAAGGGCGGAATCCATCTTCCAAAAATATTCTATGATTACAGTAAGATGGCTTGATCCCCCTGAGATCATGAATGGTCCAACCAATTGCCTCCTTATGTTCCTTTAGGACTTTGATCAATTTAATCTCTTGCTCCTTTGTCAATTTAGCACTGATAATCACAGGGAGCGTATTTTAAGGTCCTAAAAATTGATATTTCAAATTCTCAGGCAATGGTTTCAATTCAAGCTGGGGTGGGTTGATGATTGATGGTAGGGTAGATGCTGAAGATTCAACAAGAGGAAGAGGTTGTGAGTCAACAAAATCAATAACCTCTTCCGAAGATGTCAAGTCAGCCATAGAGGGTTACAGGACAAATTCATCATCCAAAGAGGAACTTTCAATTGAAGAAACTGTCAAACAAGTTTCAATATTATCATTGTCCTCATCAAGTTCCTCAATAAATCCACAATCCTCAAATATGGTGATCTCCTTAAAAATATCCAATTTCATTCGTTGATCCCCAAAGGCGATTTCCATGCTACCGCTTTCACAATTAATGTTGGCCTTAGTGGTAGCCAGGAACGGATGCCCCAGAATGATGGGCGTGTTCCTCAGATTATCAGGTACATCCATGTCAAGGACAAGGAAATCTACAGGAAAATAGAAATCCTTAACCTTAACAATAACATCTTCAACAACGCCTCGCGGGTTTGTGACCGAGAGGTCCGCTAACTGTAGCGTTACTGAAGTTGGCCGAAGTTCACCTAATCCAAACTTCTCGTAAAGAGAAGTCAGAATGAGGTTGATGGATGCACCGAGATCTAAAAGTGCTCTATCAAATGTGCAATCTCCGATAATGCAAGAAATCAATGGAGCAAGAAGATCTCTCTTTTTCTAAGGGAGGTAGTGCAGGATAACAGAACTAGCCTGCTCAGAAAGTACCACCTTCCTTGGAATAGATTCTCTCGACTTATGCTTTTGTTTACATAATTCCTTTAAAAATCTTGCGTAAGCCGGTATGTGCTTGATAGCATCAAGAAGCGGAATATTGTTCTCAACATTCTTAAATATATTCAGAAGCTCCTCATTGCTATCAACAGACTTCTTTTTCTTTGGTTTGGTTAAGGCTTTAGGAAAAGGAACATGAGTCAGATCTTTGGAATCAGATTCCTGAGCCTTGATTTCTCCTCTAGAATTCTCCTCTCTCTCCTCAGGTTCTTCAGGATTCAAAAGATCAAAATAGTGTGGTTGTGGATCCTAAGTCTTCTTACCACTCCTCAAAGTTACAGAATTTGCAGAAGCATAAGAATTTGGGTCTTGGGGAGGGTTAGGAAAGATTGGAGGGGCTTGATTAACCATGAATTATTGATTTGCAGAAGAAGAAGAAGAGGAGGAACCCTGCTCAACCACCTGAGCATGTGAGTGTGGGTCCCTCTGATTTCCGTACCCATGGGCTTGATTGCCTGAATTCATAATATTTCGCGGGTTGGGTACAGGTTGGGATGGTAGAGATCCGGGTTGACGAGAGTCAGCAATGAGCTTGGATTGCAAGTTGTCCAGCGAGTTTTTCATTTGCTGCATGAGCTGGAGCATGGATCCTTGCATCTCTACCATTTGACGGTTCAAATCAGCCTGCCCTACGGGTTGACAGGCATTCCAAGCTGACTGATTGACCTGATTCAGAGGAAACTGAGTATATACTTGACCCTGACCCATTGGTCGTTGTGGAGCATAATTGCCGGGTCGGAATTTGGTCTGTTGCCCTGGATTTTCCCAAGAGAAGTTAGGGTGGTTTCTCCAACCTGGATTATAAGCATTCGAGTAGGGGTTGGATCTAACATTCTCTTGTACAGCGCAGATATCCTCATAGGGTGAGGATGGAGAGAAAGAAAGAGAAGGATCAGAAAAACTAGGATCAAAGGCCCCAGTTTGGAACCCGTGGGGCTCCGAAAAATGCTGACTCACAGGTTTAGCCGCATCGAGTTGATTCACGAACTCCCGTACAGAAGGAGCTCATGAGGAATGGAATCCCGAATTTTGGGATTAAGTAGATCGAGAGGTTTTCATAGAATTGCCAGCCATCCATTCTTCCATTCTTTTAGCAACCAAGTCTACCTTATCAAGTTTGTTACAAATCAATTCCATATCAAATGAATGAGAGTCATGGACTTCATTGACATTTGATCTGGGCTGCTAGGACCAGTTAAAAGTATCCATGGAGGCATGATTAATTGAATTCTCACTCATTTTCTCAAATAAATCATGTGCACTATCTGCATCTTTATTGAGAAAATTACCTCCGCAAGAAGCATCCACATGATTTCTGAGTTGGTCAGTTAACCCATGATAGATGACCTGCACAAGTTGCCATTTCGGCACCTCGTGGTGTGGACACCTCTGCAATAAGTCCTGGAATCGCTCCCAGGACACATGAAACTGCACCCCCGGCTGCTGGGTAAAGGTAGTGATTGCCTGTCTCAAAGCATTGGTACGTCCAACTGGGAAGAATTTTTTCAAAAAGGTCGATTTCAACTCATTCCAAGTTGTAATTGGTCTTCCTATTATCCTATACCAATGCGCGGCCTTATCCCTAAGAGAGTGGGGGAAGAGCCTTATGATCATTTGCTCCTCGTTTACGTTTCGAGCCTTGGTGGTCTGGACCAAAGTGGTCAAGTCCTCCAAGTGCTGAAATGGATCTTCGGAGCCAAGCCCATGATAATGTTTAATCAGGCTAAACACCTGGGGCTTGATTTCTACGTCACCGGCTGGAATCTAGACGTCGGGACGTTCCCCGTAATTTGAAGGATCATAAAAATCCTTCAAGGGATGAGCGCCCTGCATTCTCTGGAACCATTCCTGCGTTCTCTGCATTTGTTCCAGCTGCCTTCGAAATTCTTCCTGTGGATTTCCAAGCAGAGGAGGCTATTGTTCGGCCATGGGATCAAATTGACCAAAATCCAACTTGCGCCTCCTAGAATGTTCTAATGGTCCTTCCAATCAGGGATTCAATGACCGTCTACCCAGCATAAACTAGGAGATGATCGGAAGGACTGGGGATAGGGACCTGCAGCACAACAAAACAAGGCTGTCCTTAAGTGGGGTAGCCTAAGGATCTACTGACTCCCAAAACCCTCCTTAAAACTGTAAATGATTTACTCTACTTGCATCTGTTTAATCCAACCAGTTAAAAGGAGGGACTGGGGAGAAGTTTCTTCCTTCGACTTTCGCCTCCGGTTCCTAGTGTACCCCCCAGCCGCGGTCGTTTGACGCTACTCTCCTAGCTAGACATTAGATTAATCAGTACAAGTAGGTTAATCAAAAACAATCTCAGACTAGGCCCTGAAGAGCGAATCAGACCTTAAGGCCAACGCCCACTCAATTTTATTAAGGCCTGGGATTGTGGTGCTTATGGAATGTGATGGGCCCTTAAAATGGGTTGTGCCCTTAATGATTGATTGGGATTTGTGTAGGTGAGTGCACAACTAGGGTTTTCAAGCAAGATTATTTATGATACATGCATTTTAATGTTCAAATCTTGCTTAAGCAGCTTTTAGGGTTTCAAATTAGGTGGATTGCAATCAAGTTTCTAGGCAAACCAAGTTGTAAAACATGGGTGAAGATTATTTTCCTTTAAAACCAGAAAGAAAGTAGAGTGCCTGGAATAGACCTAGATTGAAAACCCTAAGGTGGAGCTACTTGATGAGTTGGTTTTAAATAGAGTGGTGCGACCCAAACAACTCAAATAATTGGCCATAAATGCACCACTAAGTTAGGCACTCAAAGATGGTTAACCTAGAATGATTTCTATTCTTTTATGTGTTGCTTTGTGTGTACCGGTTCCACAGATTAGAACCCGGTTGAGTAGAAACAAATCAATTTGATTAAGTGTCTTGAATGTGGGTGTATGTTGTGTGTTTGTTGAAAATTACCCCACAAGATTATCTTTTTGTTTTTGTTTTTTTTTATAAATGAGGGTGGAATGAATGTGAGTGAAAATCCAAACAACCAAACTATTCCTAGGATTTATGCAAACACCTAAGTTAATTAGAATTTGGATTTAATGTGGCGAATGAAATCTATGGAGGGGGGGAAGAATGGGGAGCACTTACAGTTGTCTTCAACTGCACTTTACTCCAGTCTACCGCTTGTTGATTCCTTGATGGAGGTCTCTACAAAACAATAGACAAAAGTGAAAGCAAGTTAGAAAACAATAAAGTGCAAGAAATGTGAAAAGAAGATCGGAAATTGTTGCCTCCCCAGCAACGGCGCCAAAATGTTGTTCGCACGAATTGCTACGCTAACGTGTTTGGTTTCAAAACCTTGTCGTTATAGCTTAAAAGCGAAGAATTCGTGTTCAACAAATAAAATTTATACCGAAATTTGAATTCCGGGTCGAACACAGGGAGGCTACGTCGATCTATATTCACAATTATACTTTGTTTAGAATTTTTGAAAAGCGAGGCGATATAATTACAATGAAGCTATCAGACTAAAAGGAAGAGAGAGAGAGAGAGAGAGAAAGAGAGAGAGAGAAAGAGAACATGCATTCAATATTTCAAAATGTTTATACAATCAAACCAAATAAAAATTACACTAGAAAGCAAGAAATCAGCTACACTAGAAAGCAGAAAAATTCTACACTAAAAAAGCTGTAAAGAAGAATGGGAGAGAGAAGTTATCCTCCTCAACGATCGCTTGGAGGACGAGCCGGACGGGACGATGCCTGGATGAAGGAGGACGAAGCAGGACGAAGGAGGATGAAGCAGAAGAACGGGAATGGAGCAGCACACCGTCATCGTCGCGGGATCCACTTCCGAAGGGGGACGAAAATTTGGACTTTATCTCGCAAGGACCATCCCGGGTGTGGGACAAGCTTCTCTTGAGCTTTGGAGAGGTAGAGAAGAGAAGGAAGGGATGAGAATTTCATGTTGAGGGGGTCTCCTTTTATAGTTACAAGAAGTGGGGGCAAATTGGTCATTACATCTTTAAAACATTAAACAAGGGGTCTTTAGTGACGGATAAAACCGTCGCTAAAGCCCCAACGTGGGCGTAGTGGCCGCTGCCCACGCGCGCCCGCTCAGCTACTCTCTCTCTCAACGCATCCGCACGTTCAACCATCCACAGCTGTCCGATCGCGAGATCGGATGGCTGTGATTGCGCCTTCGCTCGCTGCTGCGCGCCTGCCCCAACGCGTGCGATGGCGCATCCTCGCCTCGCGTGAAATAGTGCGTGGGCGCTATTGGAAGATCTAAGCCTCTCGCAGCCGATCGGGCGGTCCCCTTTAATCACGCGCGCCCGCAGATCGCAATTCGAACCCGCGTCTTGTGAACGCGGATCGCCTCACGACCACTGCGCTACGGAGCGTGGATGGTCGAGCGGACGTTTTTAGGTGCAGCCATCCACAGCCGTTGGATCGAGATCCAACGACAGAGAGGGGGCGGATGTGGAGGCTTCAGTGGTTGCATGCGGGTGTTTGAGCGGCCGAGATGGTGCCACGTGGTGCCATCTTAGCCATCCATCTTCTGGATGTTGTAGATGGTGCCACGGGTGTCAGATTGACTCGATTTTTGCGTCATTAGGCTGCGATCGTCGATCCGAATTCATCCGTGCGGTCGGATTTGTCATTTAAAGTTTAGATTTATACCATCCTGGCCCTTGATCTTCTAGGGTTCCCTAGTCACTATTTGATGCTACAGATGCCTGATTAGGGCAATCTTGGAGTCGTTGAACTCCAATCATCGTCCTGATCACATCTGTACAGTTGGATCTTTGATCCGAGGTCCTGATAAAAAGTTTTCCCTGTCCACGCACATAAAAGGAGACAATTAACCTCCGTTTTATTCAAATTACTATAAATGCAAGATGATGCATGTTATGCAATATTTATATCATGCAATGCAATCCTATGCTTAAGAACATGCATAAATAGACATCTTAAGTAGTGTAAATGTGTTTACATCATTGGGCTACCACCAGTTGAGGATCAGGGAGACTGACCTCTCCAAGACAGCTTTTCATACCCAGTATGGGCACTACGAGTTCTTGGTCATGCCGTTTGGGCTGACCAATATCCCTGCTGCCTTAATGGATTTGATGAATCGGGTTTTTAGGCTGTACTTAGACTAGTTTGTGGTGGTGTTCATCGACGACGTGCTCGTTTACTCGCGGAATCAGGCGCAGCATGGACAACATTTACGGATGGTCCTGAATACCTTGAGGCGATGCAGGCTATATGCTAAGTACAACAAGTGCGAGTTTTGGTTGAGGCAGGTGACTTTCTTGGCCACGTGATTTCAGGGGATGGTTTGGCTGTGGATCCAGCCAAGGTTGAGGCCGTACTCAAGTGGGAGAGGCCATGCACAGTGACAGAGATACGCAGCTTTTTACAATTGGCAGGTTACTATAAGCGATTTATCAGAGGATTCTCTCAGATTGCACATCCCATGACCCAGCTGACTCGGAAGGACGTGTCCTTTGCCTGGATAGATGAGTGCGAGGCATGTTTTCAGGAGTTGAAGGAGAGACTGACTTCAGCCCCTGTGCTTACCATTCTAGAAATTAGTGGCGATTTTGTGGTTTACACTAACACTTCGTTGCAGGGGTTAGGGGGTGTGCTCATGTAGCGAGGTCACGTTGTCACTTACGCTTCGCGACAGCTGAAGCCCCATGAGCATAGCTTCCCTACCCATGACTTAGAGATGGCAGATGTTGTCTTCGTGCTGAAGACATGGAGGCACTAGCTTTACGGTGAGACTTTCGAGATTTTCACGGATCATAAGAGCCTCCGGTACTTGTTTGATCAGAAAGAGCTTAACATGAGATAGAGATGTTGGTTAGAGCTCCTGAAGGACTACGACTGCAGCATCTCCTTCCACTTAGGGAAGGCCAATGTGGTGGCTGGCGCCTTGAGCTGGAAGGCACTCGCCCACTTGGCCAGTTTACAGGCACAGAGTTGGAGACTCATGGAGGAGTTCGGCAGTTGGCGACCTCGGGAGTCACAAGGGTATTGTGGGACAGTGATAGTGACACAGCAAAATGACCTGAGCTGATAAACCTCATCATCGCAGAGCAGATGGCAGATCCATACTTACAGACTCTACGAGACAGGGTGTTGACAGGGGACCCAGGAGACTTTTCCTTTTTAGATGAGATACTATGCATGAGGGGATGCTTATACGTTCCTAGGGACGAGGAGTTGTTGAGAGAGCTCCTGACTGAGGCACACAGGTCCAGGTTCACCATACATCCCAGGAACACAAAGATGTACCATGATTTAAGATGCGACTTTTGGTGGAGAGGGATGAAGCGAGATGTTGGTGAATTTGTGCAGCAGTGTTTGGTGTGCCAACAGATGAAGGCCGAGCATCAGAGGCCTGCAGGGCCGTTGCAGTCACTTCCTGTGCTAGAGTGGAAGTGTGAGAGCATCACAATGGACTTGGTGGTGGGTCTACCAGTTACCCAGCAAGGACAAGACATAGTTTGGGTGATAGTAGACAGGTTGATGAAGATGGCACGTTTCCTGCCGATTTGAGTCATCTTGGGACCAGCGTAGTTAGTAGAGAGATACATCCGAGATGTGGTACGCCTACATGGAGTCCCACGTGAGATTGTATCCAACAGGGATACTCGTTTTACTTCCCAGTTCTGGGCTGAGTTTCAACAGGCTTTGGGGACACATTTGAGGTTCGGTATCGCTTACCACCCCCAGACGGACGGACAGTCAGAGTGCACCATACAGACACTTGAGGACCTTTTGCACGTCTGTGTGCTAGACTGGAGAGTCTCCTGGGAGGAGCGTTTACCCCTGGCATAGTTTGCATAATATAACAATTACCACTCGAGCATCGGCATGGCATCTTACGAGGCTCTATATGGACGGAGGTGTACTGCACCCTTGAGTTGGGTCAAGGTAGGGACCAAGTGGGAGGTTGGTCCCAAGCTGATTCGGTAGAGTCAGGAGGTGATAGAGCAGATTCACAAACAACTCCGCACTGTCAGGAGCAGGCAGAAGAGTTACGCCGACTGGAAACGCAAAGAGGTGCAGTTCGAGGTTGGGGATCACGTCTTTCTCCGTGTTTCACCCATGAAGGGCCTGTAGCATTTTGGGGTGAAAAGGAAGCTTATGCAGTGGTTTGTGGGGCCCTTTGAGGTCGTGGAGCAGGTAGGATCCGTTGCTTACCGACTTGCCCTTCCTCCCCAACTTTCTGGAGTGCACGATGTGTTCCACATGCCCAACCTTAGGAAGTACGTCGCCGATCCCAGTCACATTCTGAGCCACGGGAACGTCGAGGTGGGTGACGACCTGACCTACACTGAGAGACCAATATAGGTACTACACAAAGCCGCCCGGAGTCTGAAATGGAAGCAGGTACCAATGGTGATGGTCCTATGGAGAAGCTAGCGGTACGAGGAGGCGACTTGGGAGCCTGAGGCGGCGATGCGAGAGCGGTACCAGAGCTTTTTTAGGTTATGTCTTTTTGGACCTACTTCGGTCCTCTTTAAGTTTGTTATGCATTTTTACGTTCCTTTTTCCATACCCTAGCTAGCTCAAGTTTTAGGGACAAAACATCCCTTAAGTTTGTTATGATGTAATGAACCATACCTTTTTAGCCATTTAAGATGTCTGGAGTTTCAATCAGGCATCTGTCCAGACATCTGGACATGTTCCTGGATGTCTAAAAGTGAAATTTTTCGTACTGCACTTTGCGCTCTGCGTGTGGGTGGCACGCAGAGGCCGCTCCACCTCACTTTCCCTCACCCCCGAACACTAACCCTCTCCTATTTATACCCATCCTTTCTCCTCTCCTCACACCACAGCCACCACCACCTCCAGTTTTCCTGTACGGCAGTGGCAAGGCGTGAGAGTGAGGCTAGAGGGGGGCAAGCGAGGGAGAGCTAGAGGGAGGAAGGAGGAGAGCGTGGAAGGTTGGAGGACCTTCGGGAGCTTGGCGGAGCTCGCACAGCCGGTGGCGAGCGCGTGTGCGAGGAGTAGAGGGCTTGGGGAGGTAGCCTCTCGACCCTCTGTGGCGGCTGGAGCTGCTGTGGAGCATTGCGAGCGAGTGGAGCGAGCTGCGAGGAGCTTCTGATACTAGAGGTTTTCCAGTATCAGACGTCTGGAGTGAAGTCCAGACGACTGGCGAGGTACCTGGACGTCTGGAGCTAAGGGCAGGTGTCTGAAAGCACATATATTGCAAGGTACGTATCTTCCTACACCATGCATACCGCAGCACAGGGGTTATTGTTGCCTAACCGTGCCTACACTCTCATACACAGGTGCAGCATTGGGAAGGCGTGCGGTACACTTTCCCATGCACTTTTGGATGTCTGATCACATCACTAGACGTCCAGATGTGCTTCCAGACGATCGGTGACCTTGTTCGACGTCTGGAACTATCCTCAGATGGTCACAGAGGAGGTCTGGACGTCTGATTAGCCGCAAGAAACACAAGGTGAGTTTTGACGTCTTTTAAGATGTCTGGGATTAGTCCCAGACGTCTGATTTTGATCAGAAACCACGTTTTTGGCCTATTTAAGGCCCAAATGAAATCGGATTTTCACAAACGAAGTACCATTATTTTCTACTTGAGTTCCTCCACATATTCATGTCGAGTACCTACTTTCTTTAGCTTGCCTAATGTACATTGGTTGCTGGTACAGGTTACCAGCCGGTGGCTTGTTCGGGGCCCACAAAAATGACGAGATCTGCAGCACAGGCCCCCATTCCTCCCGTGATACCCAATAGAGTGGTTTAATTCAGTTATTAATATTTAAATAAGAATGTGCTTGGTTGAAATAGCCGAATGGAACTCTAGGATGTGGAATGAACCCTAGGGTAGAAAATGGATGAGCCTGTTTGAGCTGTACTGTTTACTTGAATGCATGATTACGATAAATTTCTAGCAAATGCCTATATTATAATTACGAGTTGCATGTTAGAATACGAGTTGCCTGTATTCGATTGAGAAATTACCTCTGAAAACACCAGTTGCATGTTATTGAGAATTGAACTATGAAAACACGAGCGGCTTGTATATTGATGAGAACCTCATCATGAGCCATAACTAGCTCATTTTGACCTAATACAAAGGATAAAAGTTCCTACATAACTCAAGGAAAGGCTTAACTCAGAGAATTCTGAGTTTAAGGAAAAAATAAGTCATAAGGGGTAAAAATGCAATTTTACCAGTATAATCTGCATACAGGGTAATTCAGGGTCCAAACATAGGTCAAACAAACCAAATAAGAAGGAAAGTGGGATGATCTGATAAGGGCTACAGCAATTCCAAGGAACTAAATGATAATCTGTAACTCTAAAACAAACCCACTTCAATTCACGTGGTTCGAGGAAAAGTAAAAATAGAATAAACCCTCTAAAATTCATAGAAAAATAATCTCTAGGGTTTAGAACCTTCAATTTGGCCTTCAGAACCCATTTTGACCTACATTGAGAACCATACCCAATTAATAACTTAATTTGGGTTTTTGCATAAATTGACCAGTCAAACAAGGTTTAATCTAGAAATAAAATTCACCATCAGATTCCTTAGGTCCTATTTAGTCATGTATAAAAACTTGAGCCTAAGAAGAAACCTTCTTGCCCAACTTTACACTTTGGTCCTCATATATTTACTTTTTGGCCCTCAACTTTTGAACCCTCGCATTTCTACCCCTAACTCTCCTTCGTTCTTTGCATTCAGGTCCCTCCTGCCAAAACCTGACCAGCACCATGCTCCGGCGACCTTGCGCGGAGCATGGCGCCGCGCATGGTAAGGGGGAGGGTCTGGCAAGACAACCGGGGGTGCCCTGCGTCGTCAGCCGTCGCAGGAACACCCCCCTGGTCGCTGCAACCCACCATACTGGCCGTGCGAACTCACGGACGGTATGGGTTTCCATCTCCGACGTCCTCCGGCGAGGGAGACACGTCGTCACCCTCTGCCTTCCTCTCTGATTCGGCCCCTATAAATACCCCCGTCTCTCCACCGTTCTTCCCAGCTCGGATCTGACGGAGAAAACCCCCAACTTTCCTCTCTTCTCACTCCGGCAGACGCCCACCAGCTCCGGCGGTTCTTCCTCTTCCTCCTCTTCGCTCTGCTGCAATACCAGCAGCAGAGACTTCTTCCCCTGCTCTTCCCGCGTCGCGCAATACCGGCGCGCGCTGCCTCTACCCCATCGTCACCGCCGTCCTCCCCCACTGGGCACCTTCTTCTCCGGCGACAGCAGGTACAGCCGTCCGCCTCCTCGCCCCCTTCGTCACTTTAGTTAGGTTAGAACTACTTCCCTCTATTCTCTCTCTCTTTTCCCCCTGCTATTTTTATCTAATTACCCCTCGACCGCGCCTAATCACCCTCACCTTCTCCGCCTCCGGCCATCCTCCGGCGAGCCGCTCCCATCACTCCAGCAACCCACACGGCTCGCCGACCACCGCAGAACCTCCGCCTCCTCACCCTGATCAACCGCCGCCCTTCCACTTCCCCCAAATCACCCTCTGCAACTCTACCGAACAAACCCATCTCCTGACCCACAGTCCGACCTAGGGTAGCCCTTAGGCTCCGCCCTGCCGCCTGCACACCCCCCGACCACCTTCGCCGTGCCACGGCGAAGGTCCTCCACGTTTCTGATTGGGCCGAGAGGCCGTTTCTCTGTGGGCAGGTACCTGCACTCGTCGCCGCCATTGTTGAAGCGAAGCAGCTTCGACCTGCTGTTCCAGGTGCGCCGCGCCCAGGTCACGCTCCCAGGCTGTGCGGGGGCATTTCGGCAAAGCGTTAGGCTGCAGTTGAGGCGAATCCCCCGCGCGAAGGCCTCGCGTAAAGCTGCGATTACCAGCTGCTTCCTCCGCGCAGGCGCCAAATTGGGGTGGGACATTTAGTCCCACCTCGGAAGACTCCGAAGCGGCACAGTGGTATAAAGAGAAAAAGTGCTGGAGGCTTATTGCCTCAGCACACAGGGTGAGGTCCCCTTCACCCGCCCGGTTACCCGGTCTCGTCCGCGCTCACGCCCCGCGGACCTCGCCCGACCCGACTTAGACTGACCTGCACTCCTCGCCCACCACGCACGCCGGTGGGCCTGGACCCGGGCGCGACCCGTACGTACCCGGCAACCCGGTAGCTCTGGGAGAGCTTTCCTAAGAGCGGCTTCTGTGAGAGAGAGACGCGGGGGAGGGTAGAGTAAGGTTTTGCCCCTCTGATCAAGCTGTGTAAGTGTGCAAGCACAGGTGAAGAAGAACCGTGGAAGAAGACGAAGGCTGAAGGAAGGAGGAGCACCGAGCGGCACTGTAGCAGCGGTGGTTTAAGTCGTCTGATTGGAAAATCAGACGATGTCCTGAAGGCAAAGAAGGAGAAGGAAGGCGAGGCAGAGGAGGAACACAGAGAGGCCAAGTGAAGACTCTGCAGAAGAAGAAGAGCACGAGAAGAAGATCTGAAGAAAGGAAAAGAAGAAAGAAAGAAGAAGAAGAAGAACAGGACCGCTCTGCAGAAGAAAAAGGAAGAGACGAGTAGAAACAGCTGAAAGAAGAAGAAGAACATCACCACTGCAGATAAAGAAGAAGAACAAAGGAAGAGAGCAGAAGATCTGAGAAGGAAGAAGAGGAGAAGCAAAGAGAAAAGAAGAAAAGCCAACAAATTCTCTCTCTCTCTTTATTTTTTGTAATAAGAATTTGTATCTCTAGAATACAGTTTGCTCCCTGAGTTCGACCTCGGGAACTCTTTATTTCCGAGTAACAAATTGTATTAAACTGGTAATCACCTCTCTATACTATACTACGACGAAATAATAAAACTATAGAGGAAGGTCGCCACCAGTTTTTGGTGCCGTTGCCGGGGAGCAACGGCTATTCTAGAGATAATCAAATTCCTATTTTTACCTTGCTAACAATCTCTCCTTTGTTGTGCAGAAAAAAATATAAGAAAATCGAGAAGACAAGCAACCGCACGTCAACCACTCCGAGGACAGGTAATTTTTCCTCTCGCTATTAACCCCTAAACTCTAAAGAGGAAAAGAACAAGCAATATAGGGCTAACCTGTCTTCCATACTTAGTAACCATAAAAAGTTGCATGTTTTCAACCCATTATTCCTGCACACTATTAAGAGTATCTAAGGGCTAACACATTCTTGCTTGAGCCCTAATTACCCAACAAAGAACTAACTGGACCAAGTAGAGCCAACATAAGATTCAACATTAGGGTTTTAGAGACACACTACTTAAATCAAGAATGGAGAAAATCCAAAAGAAGTGTGCCTAAACCATTGATTGAACATACTTATTCAGAGAAACCCTAAACAATTGGCTCTCTAAACACTTGAACCCTAAAAGAAAGGACCCAAAAGCTCTCAAAGGAACAAGAGGTAAAGTTGACCCCTTGGGTCAATCAACCTTAAAATTAGGTCACTTTCTCACTCAAAATACCTAAGAGATCAAGTGTAACTTTAAGCACCCTGATCTTAAAGTAAAATTGGTAGACTTAAGAGGTCAAGATCCCCATTCTGGTCTACCTGGAATCTCAGTGACAAGAGAGGTCGGGTGGGGGAAACCCTGTAACCCGTGGGGACGCTCTACCGTGTAGGGGTCTTCGCGGGACTCTCCCTCTCTGGCTGCCCAGGTAATTCTCAGGTGGACGATCTTTCTGATCAAGGGGTCCATCTGCCCCAAACCTCTATAGTCACCCAACATTTTTGGGTGTCTTGATTGGGTCCAGCACCTGCTTATCTCATCCAGTCCTTCAGTATTTTGCAGGAGGTCCTTGAAACCTCCTATAGAAATTCACTCTCTCCGAGGCTAAGCCTCGGCTCCCTTGTTTTTGCAGAAATCATTCACATAGCCCCTCTTTCCTCTGATTCTGAACAAAGTCCCCTTCTTCCATTAATTCAAACTTCTGATTCTATCTTGATTCCACCACCTGATTCGAAGATGCAGCCTAATTACCTAGCAAGACTACCATGTAAAAAACCTAAATATCTGAGATCCATGAAAGATAAGATGATTGAGGATGCCTTTGAATTCTATGAAATCAAATATAAACCCTCAACACCAATAGAAAACATTCAGGTTGATGTCTCAACAACCACAGCTTTCATCATAAACTGTGCCCAAATTCTTTTGACAGAAGTTACAAAAGGATCAACCCGAGATATGCTCATGACAGGATACATTGAGACAGAAAAATTACACCAATCTGAATACCTTCAATGCTTGACAAATCCTGTACTTTGGGAACAACACCAAGATGCCCTTATGAAACGGGTAGAAATGATGAAATCAGTAGAACAAATTATCAACCAGAAATACCCGTATATACCAGAAATAGAGGATGAACCATCTTGGAACAGTATGAAGAAACAATCCAGTTTCCCAGATCTCGGGACTGAGGCACAAAGTGGTTGTGAAATCCCAACCCAGATAGAAGACAATGTTGAATTAGGTTGGGATATTACAGGAGAACACAATGATGAGCCAAACTTAGACCATGAATTGCCAAGCCTAGAATTCCAAAACTCCTGCAATAATGAGATCAGAACTGAACCTTTTGAGGGTATAAATTCCGCCCCTTATCTTGATAAGGTGGCCCTCGAAGGTTATTCGGACTTAGGTTCTAATAATTCTACCCACATCCTAAGCTAAGAACCTAGATCTGAAACTTATTGGGAAGATTATGAGGCCCCTTTTGAGAAAGATCAAATTTTTGCAGAATATGATTCTGGGCCTCTATTTGATGAATATCCCTCTCCAACATCTTCAGAAAATCTGATCGATTTTTCGAAAGTCATGCCAATTTATGATACAGAGACTGAGGAGTTGGATGAGTTGAATTTCAATTGGGTCTATCCTACAGCTTCGAGCTTGAACAGAACATCTTTTTGAGCCCAGAATTGACATATAGGCTAGAACCCAGTCAGGCTGCTAATTCCACATCTGAGGATTTTTGCTGTGGTGGAATTCATGATCATGAATCTCATTTTCGCCAACTCTCCGACAATTTCAAATCTGACTATAATTGCGGAGAGATTCCCCTTCCTGAACACGCCAGACCCATCTACGACCTCAGTTCACATGACTCGGACTCCGACTCTGAGGTCCTGATTCCCGAGATCACTGATAACACAGAATCATTCCTTTTTGATCCTCAGGAACCAAAAACAGAAAATGGCAAGAGTGATTACAACCAAGAATCCAAATTTTTTCTCGAATCCGATTCCTTTCATCCTACAGACACTCTTCCGGCATTTGATAGTTACCCAGAGGACTCTCTACAGAAAACCACCTATCATCCATTTCTAGAAGAGCCCTCGTACACAATGGCCACCTCGTCCGCACACACAGAACGGATCAAAACCTCTTCCAAACCCCGACCCGCAACTGGACTCAATTTCTATTCAGATTCACCTCTCACCGAGCTGATTGCATTTCCACATCGGGTTTCGAACATTGATCAGACTACATACCATGCTCTATCATTCTCTGATCACCCCTGTAGGGTTCCTGCATCAATCACTGATTATTCTATGGG
Organism: Thalassia testudinum; assembly: GCA_037157565.1. Taxonomy (NCBI): domain Eukaryota; kingdom Viridiplantae; phylum Streptophyta; class Magnoliopsida; order Alismatales; family Hydrocharitaceae; genus Thalassia; species Thalassia testudinum. The sequence continues at coordinate 85,163,857 of JAZHRO010000077.1, forward strand.
TCCCTACTCTGACCAGGCTGATTCGACTCAGCCAAACCCTGCGTTTTCACTTCCTCATCCATCTGAGCTTCATAGTATATGGTGGGTTCCACACTTTTTTATCCACATCTATCAACCCACCAGATTGATGGGGTTTGGGCTGCATCATCAGCCTGTTGATCTGAACAAGCACCTGGTTGGACCAACCAGGCTCTTAATCAAGGTGCTTGTCTTACAAAACTCCGCTGATTTGACCATCCCCTCTCCATCGCATTTCCCGCTTGGCTGAAGGCATCAAATTTAGCGCTCAACGGGAGGCAGCCCGTCATTCTCTTTGAAAACCTGAAACTTGTTCTGACACCTTTTTGCAATTGAAGTTCACACTTTAGGACAGCCGACTCCACCTCAGGTGCTTGCATCTGAGATTAGAAATCGTTCACAACAGCCACCGCGACCCATTCACTCATCAAAACATCTGTCCTAATGTATGAACTTAGTTGAATAAAAACCCCTAGGTTACAATGAGGACATTGCAAATCTTAGGCATGGGGGGGTATGAAAGTGCAAAACTTGTAAGAAAAGGTTTCAAACAAAAAAAATTCACATATGCCAAAAACACCATAAAAATTAAAAATTTTCGAAAAAGAATAAGAGGAAAAGAGGAGAAGGAAATTTTGTGAAGGAGAAGGAGAAAAGAAACAAAATGAAAAAGGAGCACAAAATTATGAGAAAAGGTGATAGTCATTAGTAAGGAACTAAGGAATTAACCTAAGTTCTAGACCTCATTCAAGAAAATAACTGAAAAGTGCATAATGAGATTAGTAAGAACGCAAACCTTAGGCATTCTTGAATAGACTCTTAGTACCCATTAAGATCCAGACAATCCTCAAGAGGTTGAGGAAAATGAAAAGCTTAAGTACTAGGTCCAAGGCTTAGGGAGTATTTGGCCTCGTTAACTAATTTTTCGTTTACGGGACTTAGTAACCTAAGCACCCTAACCTCACACACAGCCTGGTTCAGTAAGCGTAAAAATCAAAATCACGCAGAAGCGTCGCAAAATTCTGAAAAGAACACCTAGAATAGGAGCAGCCGACCAACACAAGTTGATTTGGACGAGTTCCCAGCGCGGAGAGGCGGGAAATCCCCTCGAAGATGCGTAACAAAATATCATCTCCTCGGTGCTTGTCTCTTAAGATATTCACATATCCTACTGGGGGCATGTAAGCACTCTGCTGGTTCAGACACCATGGATGGGATTATCTTGAAATCTCAATTGCCAGGGTCTGGATTCGGCCACGGAACACCATGGATGGGATTATCTCAAAATCTCAATAGCCAGGGTTCCGGGGGTTGCCATGGGCGGTGCTATCTCGAAGCATCGATCACCAGGAACCCTTGAGGATTGATGATGGGAGCAAGGAATCTGATACAGACCGTGTTGAAAAGCCAATCCTAGGCTAGAACTAAAAAGAAAAAGAGAGAGAAAACTCTCCAAACAGAAAAACTTTCTATCTCTCTCTTATAAAACGCACTGCGAACTGAGCCAGGGCTAAAATCATTTCAAGCACGGGTGCTTTAACCACAAAGTCCAATAAACCTTAGGTTAGTTCTTGTGGGCCTTAAAAACCTTTGCTAAAGACTGAGGCTAAGGCTAGACAGATTTGGATCTTGATTGGTACTAGAGTACCTTTTAGGCCTATGGTCAGCATTCTAACCTAATCTAAGCTCAAATGAAAAAGCACTTATCTGAAGCTATTAAGAACTTCATGGTCTAGAACAAGGGTTGAAACCTTAAGTTTTTGCTAAGGGACTAGCAAAAGCTAGGCATGGGGGTATGATGAGAACCTCATCATGAGCCATAACTAGCTCATTTTGACCTAATACAAAGGATGAAAGCTCCTACATAACTCAAGGAAAGGCTTAACTCAGAGAATTCTGAGTTTAAGGAAAAAATAAGTCATAAGGGGTAAAAATGCAATTTTACCAGTATAATCTGCATACAGGGTAATTCAGGGTCCAAACATAGGTCAAACAAACCAAATAAGAAGGAAAGTGGGATGATCTGATAAGGGCTATAGCAATTCCAAGGAACTAAATGATAATCTGTAACCCTAAAATAAACCCACTTCAATTCACGTGGTTTGTGGCAAGGTAAAAATCAACTAAACCCTCTAAAATTCATAGAAAAATAATCTCTAGGGTTTAGAACCTTCAATTTGGCCTTCAGAACCCATTTTGACCTACATTGAGAACCATACCCAATTAATAACTTAATTTGGGTTTTTGCATAAATTAACCAGTCAAACAAGGTTTAATCTAGAAATAAAATTCACCATCAGATTCCTTAGGTCCTAATTAGTCATGTATAAAAACTTGAGCCTAAGAAGAAACCTTCTTGACCAACTTTACACTTTGGTCCTCATATATTTACTTTTTGGCCCTCAACTTTTGAACCCTCGCATTTCTACCCCTAACTCTCCTTCTTTCTTTGCATTCAGGTCCCTCCTGCCAAAACCTGACCAGCACCATGCTCCGGCGACCTTGCGCGGAGCATGGCGCCGCGCAGGGTAAGGGGGAGGGTCTGGCAAGACAACCGGGGGTGCCCTGCGTCGTCAGCCGTCGCAGGAACACCCCCCAGGTCGCTGCAACCCACCATACCGGTCGTGCGAACGCACGGACGGTATGGGTTTCCATCTCCGGCGTCCTCCGGCGAGGGAGACACGTCGTCTCCATCCGCCTTCCTCTCTGATTCGGCCCCTATAAATAACCCCGTCTCTCCACCGTTCTTCCCAGCTCGGATCTGACGGAGAAAACCCCCAACTTTCCTCTCTTCTCACTCCGGCAGACGCCCACCAGCTCCGGCGGTTCTTCCTCTTCCTCCTCTTCGCTCTGCTGCAATACCAGCAGCAGAGACTTCTTCCCCTACTCTTCCCGCGTCGCGCAATACCGGCGAGCGCTGCCTCTGCCCCGTCGTCACCGCCGTCCTCCCCCACTGGGCACCTTCTTCTCCGGCGACAGCAGGTACAGCCGTCTGCCTCCTCGCCCCCTTCGTCACTTTAGTTAGGTTAGAACTACTTCCCTCTATTCTCTCTCTCTTTTCCCCCTACTATTTTTATCTAATTACCCCTCGACCGTGCCTAATCACCCTCACCTTCTCCGCCTCCGGCCATCCTCCGGCGAGCCGCTCCCATCACTCCAGCAACCCACACGGCTCGTTGACCACCGCTGAACCTCCGCCTCCTCACCCTGATCAACCTCCGCCCTTCCACTTCCCCCAAATCACCCTCTGCAACTCCACCGAACAAACCCATCTCCCGACCCACAGTCCGACCTAGGGCAGCCCTTAGGCTCCGCCCCGTCGCCTGCACACCCCCCGACCACCTTCGCCGTGCCACGGCGAAGGTCCTCCGCATTTCTGATTGGGCCGAGAGGCCGTTTCTCTGTGGGCAGGTACCTGCACTCGTCCCCGCCATTGTTGAAGCGAAGCAGCTTCGACCTGCTGTTCCAGGTGCGCCGCGCCCAGGTCACGCTCCCAGGCTGTGCAGGGGCATTTCGGCAAAGCGTTAGGCTGCAGTTGAGGTGAATCCCTCGCGCGAAGGCCTCGTGTAAAGCTGCGATTACCAACTGCTTCCTCCGCGTAGGCGCCAAATTGGGGTGGGACATTTAGTCCCACCTCGGAAGACTCCGAAGCGGCACAGTGGTATAAAGAGAAAAGGTGCTGGAGGCTTATTGCCTCAGCACACGGGGTGAGGTCCCCTTCACCCGCCCGGTTACCCGGTCTCGTCCGCGCTCACGCCCCGCGGACCTCGCCCGACCCGACTTAGACTGACCTGCACTCCTCGCCCACCACGCACGCCGGTGGGCCTGGACCCGGGCGCGACCGTACGTACCCGGCAACCCGGTAGCTCTGGGAGAGCTTTCCTAAGAGCGGCTTCTGTGAGAGAGAGACGCGGGGGAGGGTAGAGTAAGGTTTTGCCCCTCTGATCAAGCTGTGTAAGTATGCAGGCACAGGTGAAGAAGAACCGTGGAAGAAGACGAAGGCTGAAGGAAGGAGGAGCACCGAGCGGCACTGTAGCAGCGGTGGTTTAAGTCGTCTGATTGGAAAATCAGACGATGTCCTGAAGGCAAAGAAGGAGAAGGAAGGCGAGGCAGAGGAGGAACACAGAGAGGCCAAGTGAAGACTCTGCAGAAGAAGAAGAGCACGAGAAGAAGATCTGAAGAAAGGAAAAGAAGAAAGAAAGAAGAAGAAGAAGAACAGGACCGCTCTGCAGAAGAAAAAGGAAGAGACGAGCAGAAACAGCTGAAAGAAGAAGAAGAACATCACCACTGCAGATAAAGAAGAAGAACAAAGGAAGAGAGCAGAAGATCTGAGAAGGAAGAAGAGGAGAAGCAAAGAGAAAAGAAGAAAAGCCAACAAATTCTCTCTCTCTCTTTATTTTTTGTAATAAGAATTTGTATCTCTAGAATACAGTTTGCTCCCTGAGTTCGACCTCGGGAACTCTTTATTTCCGAGTAATAAATTGTATTAAACTGGTAATCACCTCTCTATACTATACTACGACGAAATAATAAAACTATAGAGGAAGGTCGCCACCATATATGGATGAGGAATGAATTATGAAACATGAGATCTGGATCTGGATAATGAGGTGAACATGAGCGTGAACCCTACAGGGAATTAGGAGTAGAACTCCTGTGGATATATGGAATCTAGAAGGTAAACGGGAAGTGTGCTGGCCCTTGAGAACATGGTACCAAGGAGAGCAACGGTCCCCTTTTAGTATAGAGTGGAGCTAGCCTCCCTTGGGTTGAGACTTGGGGTTAGGATTGGCCACTCTACACCGACTCCTGTTGGCCCTCGCGTACGTGGTACCGAGGCGAGCTACTAGTGTAGGGAGGGAGCTAGCCACCTCACAGGGCCCGGGGTTCAGCTAGCCACCCTACATTAACTTTGTTAGGCCCTCTGGGCAAATCGGGGTAGTCAGACGAGAGTGCGCAGACTGTGGAGGGGCAAGACCCCTGTTTGGTTGTGAGGGGCGAGACCCCTATTCTGATAGGGCAAGGCCCTATACTGTTCCGTGCTGTACTTTGGGCGTACCCGCTAGCGAAAACGACTGACCACGTGTCAGTGCAGGGTACCTACCCGTGCGCTTATCACGCATGTCGTAGTCATCGCTATGTCTTAATAGTGACCTCGGGGTGGTTGATTAGGTGTAGGACTACCATAGGGGACTCTCCCGGCCAGGAGAGCACCACGTGTACCTTCTACTCTACAGAAAAGTCTGCAATCAAGATCGTTCCCACGAGGAACAAGCAAGATCAAGAAATACCTAGATACTTTAAGAAATAGATGAAACATAAACACATAGATGAGATAAATATAAATGAGAAATAAATCTGTTGTTGCTTTTACTGTGCTTGTACTTAAATAATTCAAACACCACTCTACCCAGTGTTTGCTGACTCTGTCTTTTCATAACACTATTCAGGACTACGAGTTGAGCAACCCGAGTTTCCGGCTGCAGAGGGTGTTAGGCCCAATCAAGTCCAGCCGTAGTCTTTCTTCAGCACTTTCTCTTTCTCTACTGTTGTAGTAAATAATGGACACTTAGTTTACTGTTTCAGCTACTTCTGTTTCCTTTCCGCTTTCAGTTGATGTTGTTGTTGTTGTTGTGGTGACATGTACTGAGACAGTTGTTCTACTTTCTTTACTGCTTTGTACTTTTCTTCTGCTTAGTTATATTGCATGTGTGAATGAAGTTTATTTTCCTACTTTTGGTTATTTCTTGTTGAATGACTAGGTCTTGGGATTAGTCGAGGCGAGTTGGTCTCGGGTTCTGTAGGGATCCGGAAACCAGGTCGTAATAATTAATGAGCCTAAAATGAGATTTAGTACGCTTAATTAAAGAATTAGGGTGGCTTTAGTAGAGATCTGGTCCCATCCATTAAGGGTGCTGTGTATCCCTCAGCGTATTTATGTATACTGATAAGTTTATAGTATATATATAAATAATATAACATAATGTAGTATATTGTTTGAGCTATACATGTATATAAATAACATGTAGTTGTAGTAACATATGTATCCGCCACTATAGATAGAATAAATGTTAGTATAGATTATATTCTTAGCTTATGTATATAGCTTTTCTAAGATTTAGTGACACTTATACATGTCGTTGTACATACATTATGTGTTACTATATATGTTACTAAGTTAATTTAAGTTGATATAATATATATTATTACTTATTATTGTATATATATCTAAGTATTACTATTATAAGCTGTAAATAAATAATATAGAGTATTTAATTATAGTTTTTGATACTTGTTTGTAGATAAATGTTTGTATGCTTTATAATTATTTCTAATTCATTCTTTTGTATATAATTAATTCATTCTTTAATTCTCTGATTCATTCATTCATTCTTGTATATAAAATCAATCTTTTTGGAATTAAAGAATACTATTGGACTTAGAGAGTGATGCATATCAATAATTACCTCCCAGCAAACAACCTGGAATAAACAAGTAAAAATTAAGTATATAAATAAAATTGACGCAACAACGGTTTGTATTTGTGACATATACTACAACAATAACCCTTTTTGTATGAATCGGTAATCATCCATCACATTTTTTGTGCCATTGCCAGGGATAAAAACCTAACAACAACACTTTATTGTGATTGTTTAACGAATGTCGCAGAAAATCGATTAGTCACCTTCACCTTCTCCAGTGCTGACCCATCATAATCGGCTACGCTCGCTCACTCTACCTCTCTCTAAATCTCTCTCTTCTCTTCGTCGCACCCTCCTGATCCTCTCCAACCCCTTAGCTTCTAGGTTCGATCACTGTATCGCCTCAACGCACTCCATATTCCCCGCAACTGGCACGACCTCCGGTAAGCTTGCACTAGCCCATCCATCCACCAAACTCTGCACCACCACCTCCAAAACTTTCGCCGTGACCCCACGACCAAAAGCCCCAACCTAATTGGAGATATTGGGTTCCCAATCACCTCACCCCACAGAATCATCCACAATCGTCGTCTTCGACTTCGCCACACTACCACACTCACACTCACGCCAAATCACGGCCACTACCGCACTCACCTCGATACGGCGAAGCTTCTAAACGCATTTGATTGGGCCTAAGGTCGTCATTCTTGTTTTAGGTCCCCCACCAGAGCTCCGTCACTGCAGTCGTCTTCTCCGACCTCGCTCGCAGTTCTCCAACCATCTCCAACCACGTTGCGACCTCCAAGGCATGCGGAAGACCATCATAACTCGCTCTAGATCCTCAATTGAGTTGCTTCCAACTGCTGTAGCGTGCACTCAAGGGAACTCCTCAACGCAGCTTCACACAAAGGAAGCAGGAGAGGATAATCCCACATCATGTGCGACAAAATCTTGACCACGCATAAATTGAATTCTCGCCATTAGTTGCTTGCCTTAGCATGCATTGGGGGTGAGGTCCCTACTCACGCACGTGCCAACCCATGCCCTAGTCCATGGTTCATGCCATGTAGGTCTAGGCTTGGGTCTGATTACCCGGATCCAGCTTGATTCTGAGGAAGGAAAATCTGAAGGAGGAAGGGGGAGGATTTTGCACCTAGGGATTCATGCCCCCTTCTCTTATGCTTGTGAGGCCCTTTCACCTCTGTATGCTATTGCTGTGCCTTGGGTTTTCTGAGGCCTTTAAGTTAAGGCGTCTGATCTCTCCTCTCAACATTTGAGGCCTTGTGCTGATTCTGATTTGGTGCTACTGTGGAGCTATTTGCGTGGATATCTGATTGAGATTACTATTAAAATATTTGAGATAATTGCATAGTTTAAACATTAGGGTTAATTTGGTGATTCAAATCACCATTTTAACCCCATCTTTTTGCACTCACATCCTTGGTTTATTGAAATATTATTCTGATTATATTGAGCATTCTTGCATATCTTTCTTCATATTGTGGTTAGTGATTTAATTGCTAATTTGCTCCCTGCGAACGACCTCGGACTCCCTTGTGTTTTCGAGCTTTATAAATTTAAATGTTGTTACATTTTCGTTGACTATACTATAACGTATACATTTCTTAACTCGACGATTTACGCTCCAACATAAACTTATACTCAATTGAAGGTCAAATATGCTTAAAATTCTAATAAGTGAGCTTGCACAGATTGATTTAGGGTCTTTTAGAAAAATTAAGCTAATTTACATATTAAAAATCCTAATTTCAGACCCACTTTAATTGAAAGGGTTCTAATGAAAATAAATGTAAGCTAAACCTTCTAAACATCATTAAAAATATTTTATAAGGTTTATAACATTCAATTTTATAAAATGAACTTATTTTGACCTAAAACAGAGACCAAGGTAGGTATTAATACATTTTGGGTTAAAACATAAATCAACCAATTAAACTTCATTAAAATCCAAAATTGAAGCCACCATTAGATTTCTTAGATTCAAATTAGGTTACCCACAAATTTTAAATCCAATCAGATTCCATCTTGATCAAGTTTGCAATTTACTCCTCTAGTTTTTTATTCTGGCAAAAACCCCCCTACGTTTCAAATTTCCTTGCAAAATGGCCCCTACGCCCTCCAGCCATCAATAGGACATCCAAACGTATCCCATGATTGGATCTTTAGTGATCTATATCTCCCAAACCGTGCAACGAAATCCCACCAAATTTGGTGAGAAGATTCCTCAATCATATCTCTTCCAAATAGAGCCATTTCTAGCTCCAATTACCATCTGTGAAGCTCGCAAATCTCAACCAAAATCCTCACTGGAGTCAATGCAAAGTTAACATGGTAAGGTCGCGAATCAACCCAAATCCTCCTCGTTAACCTTCTATAAAGATCCATCAAGCTCTCACGAATTTCCTTGTCTAGTTTTGGCATGCACACATTCCCTCCTCCTTCGACCTTGACGCCTCCATTAATGAGGACCTAGAGCTTCTCAAACCTCACTCTTCGATCGCTCCCATGTACAATAGGGAGAGGGCTTCCCTTCATCTCTTCATCACTGTCCTTCCTACCAATGAAGACGATCTAATTCCTCTTCTTCGAGCTGCATTCTCGACCTCCTTCATCGTTGGTGAGCTCGACAATGCCATCGGTTCCCTCTCTCTTTCTCATCTAATTAGATTAGGGCTTTTACTCCTCATAGTTAGCTTTATCTTTAGGACTTGTTAATTTTTGCTTTGATTGCTTCTATCACCCAAACTCCTCGTCATCCTCTTCCTCGCCTCCGGAGGAAGCTTTAGCAACTACCAATCACTCACCCTCGCCCCTTGCTCAACACTAACCATCTTAGGACCTTCTCCTCATCTCCATGAGCGAAACCCCTCATCTTATTGAGGGCTTCCACGTCGTCAACTCTCCATCAGACACCACCCACGCTCACCGTCATCCTCGATTCCGGTGCACCTCCTCCGACCTCCTCATGACAAATCAACACACCACCACCTTCGCCAAGCCCAGGCAGAGCTCGTCGACCCCTCAAGTTGGAGTTTGGTTGCCTCATGAGCCAAGCTACCAATATCGATCATCGCCGCCATCTCCAACCTCCATGCACGATCACCGACCTCCCCATACTCGTAAGCTTTTAGAGAAGCTTCGCGACAGTTAGCAAAACACCATCGACATTCGGCAGGGGTTCATATGCCCTGAAACTTCTCAGTCGAACTCGACGAAGCACCCCCTGCATGCGCATGACGAGAAGGAAGGAATTTGAGCTCTTATATATGCTGGCAAGGGCACATTTGTGAAGAACTCATAGGGACCAACTCGGAAATTTGTAGCGACTAGATCACAAGAAGAGTTTTGTTCCCAAGGACTAATGTGTGATCCTGTTTAATTGGTTGTTGATTTGATATATAGAGGTTTGATTACAAACATTATTGATTGGATACATTTAATTAGTGCTTAATCATATTTATTGATTATTTTCCATTAAGCATCAATTAAGATAGAATCTCTACAATTATATTGAGTGATTAATCTGCATCTTTTAAACTAGATTTTCTACTTTAAAAGTCAAATTAATCTTATCTAGTTCCCAAGCTAAATTTCTGCAAAAATCTTGATAGTGATAAGTAGCAAATTTTTGCTCCCTGTGAATAACCTCAGAACTCACAATTCAAAATTTATAAATTTTAAGTGTTGATTCTCTTTTATTATCTATACTATGACACATTTCTTAAACTCTCGACCTAAGCTATTCAACATTTTGGTGCCATTACCGAGGAGTAACGTGCGCTTACCACTATCGTTGTATATATTTTTCATTTTATTCTGTATATACTTTGTATTTATTCTCTTTTGTTTTATTTTGTAAATACTTGGTTTCTAACCATTGATTCTGATTTGGTTGTTTTGATTGCGGTCATTTGACCTAACCCAAGTGAAGACAAGGGAAAGGTGAAGCTCAAGTCCACTGACTCAAACCAACCACGCTAGAGAGAGGTTATTTCTTTTTCTCTTCCTTATTATACCTCTTTCTTTGTATATACATATAAAAAAGAAATTTAAAAATGTTAGGACACAACCTTGCCTTATTTTTCTTAAAGCAAATCATTTGTGGCAAGAAATTTTGATTATCCTCTGTGCTTCCATTTTTAAACAAGTGGATTAAATTAGAACACAACTCTTAATTCCTGTGCCTATAAGGTCTTTTGTGTTTAAATTAAACACCTTGGATTATCACATTCTTGTTTGAGTCCAAGTGTGTAACTAAATTAAAATTGGACTCATTTAGATCCAAATTAGGGTTAACACATTAGGGTTTTTGAAGTGTAGAAACACATTCCAAGCCTTAAAAGGAATTGACTCTCTGCATTGTGTTACCTAAGCCCCTGTTTGAATTGATTGATCAATATTAACCCTAAAATTTGTAATCCTCTCACTTGAATAGTAAAATCAGTGACTAATAATCTTGCTTGTCATACTAAAACAAGTCGAGTTCATGTGACCCTGATTTGACCTTAAATTCCTTAGGGCAAGTCAGGTGATGTTAGGTTGCATTGCAACCTAATCAAATTAAAACTAGGTCACATTTGCAATATATCTCTAAATCAAGTGATAATCAAGGCACAAGCACATCCAAGCCTAAAATTGGTAGACTTAGGGCTTAACTCACACGCTTCTGGTCTACTTGGTAGTGATAAGAAAAGTCAGGTGGGGAAACCCTATAACCCATGAGAACGCTCTACCTTATAGGGGTCTTTATGGGACTCTCCTTTCCTGGCTACCTAAGTAATTCTTGGGGCAAGTGAGTTTCTGATCTAGAGATCCATCTACCTCGAATCTACCTTAGTCATCCAATTATTTTGGGTGCCTTGATTGGGTCCAATTCATATCCAGTCCCTCTCACCTTTTCTGTTATACATGCACAAAAGGAGGTCCTCAAGACTCACCTTAAGGCCTCGATTAGAGTTTAACCTGAATCGGGGTCAAGCCCTGATTGATTTGTGTGATTTTTGATCAAATCAACTTCTTCTATTCAGTCTGAAGCTGAGTTTGATTCTTTATCTTGACCCACCACCTGATTTGATCAACCTGATGATGTGCCTTTTCTCAACACAGTTAATTAAGGTTATTAATCTTAATTAATTACGTAAAGAATGGACTTAGGTTAACTTGATTTGTTAAATTGTTGTCGTTGATTGTAGTATAGGGTCAAGCTAACCTAACATTTTAGATTTTATTTTTTTTAACTGGTTGAATCCAGGTCGTTCACTGGGAGGCATAATTGTAGTTTAATTCACCATTTTTATTCTAATGCATAATTAAATAATAAATTGATTAATTAAATCTATAATTAGTAATATGTTAAGCTCATGAATAATTGCACAAGAATTAAAACTCTAAAGCATGGCAATTATTCCATTAATAGAAGTTAAGTACATGAAAGATTTCACAATGAATAATAAAAGAAAAAAAAGTGTTTATTACAAGTGTTACAAAATTAGAGAGCATAAAAAAATAATCAATATGAACAATGCCTCTATTACAATATGCTCGAAACACTTCAGTTCTTTCAGCTCTCAGCCTTCTCTTCTCCATCAAACAACTCATAAGAAAATTAGATGACTTAAATCTTAAAGTTAGACTTTTGATTAGCCTGTCAGACGTCTGATTAACAACTTTTTTACACACTCAATCATTTAAGATGTAGTACTCTTTAACTATCTCTTCACTTAATCTTTATTTTCCTCTGTGCCCTTCAGCCTTAACCCTTTTCCTTAACTCTCATCTCCTTTCTTTTCTTTTCACTGTGCACTCAATTCTCTCCACACTTAAGCCGATTTTTTTTTTACTTCCTCACTTAAACAAAAAGTTGCTTTAGTGGGTGGATTGGTTCTTTCGAGGATACACAGCACCCATAGGGTGAGACCTAAACTAGTCCTCGTTCAATTAGTGTTGAATTTTAGCCAATTTAAGCATTTGCACAGAACCAGGCTCACATCACGCCCACCCGGGCCCATGCACACACAAGTGTGCGCACACACGTATGCTCGCATGTGCACAACACGTGCTCAGAATGGTCAAAGGAGATATGTGCGCCTAGCACTTAACGACTGAAGCAATGGGTACACTTTTTCGACTTATCCTAAGGCATGCATCCCTACCTTTCCAAGGTGGGACTAAATCCAGCCCTCCTCCTTCGCGCAACTGCAGCAGGTCAAATCTTCAGATGATGATTCTCGTCAACTCACAAGACCAAATCGAGTAATCAAAAGCTCAATGGAAAGCTGCTGAACTCAGTAACACAATTTTAACACCAATTTGGTGTTCAGATCAGATATGATCCACAGATTTGAGAGAGAAACATGGTTGTTTCACCATGGCTAGAATGAACTTCAGAAAAGAAGATTCAAGTCAAATGACTTACAGGTAATGACATGCCTTCAATTGAGGGTTACGGAAAGCTTCAGAGAGGTATTCCAAAGGGATTTAGAGAGAGATGAGGGTTTGAGAAGGCCTCAGAAGCTCCAAAAGCTTCAAGACTTTGTTCTTGAACATAGAATTCTAATTTTAGTGTTCAATCATCCCAACAGATAGTCTAGATCATCATGAATTGATCGAGAAAAGTTCAAAGGTTTAAAGAGGCCTGATTTGGGCAAAAATTAACTCCAAATTTCAACAGAAACATCAAGAACAGTGTTGGGTTCCTTTTAGAACCCAAACTGTACAGAAATTGAGATCTTCATTTAAACTGCACTAAATCCAATCAAACCTATTTTAATTGATTCTAATTCTTCGTAGAGATTCAAATAATCCATTAAATCAGATTTTTAGACCTTAATTCATCAAGAATAGCTCTGCTTTGACTTCTAAAGGTTGAAATTTGACTTTTAGGATTAGAGCTTATTAAATCAAATTGGAAGTGTGAATAGGTCTAACTCAACCTTAGGAATAGATTTAACACATCAAAATCGTATTTGATGGCCTCAGCCATGCTCTCAGACCTCTCCACGTGAGCTCAATCAATGAGCTATTTAACAGCTCATTCTAAATCTTCTCAGACCTAATTGAAAGCTTGGATAGGTTTTCTGGAGTTTGCGTGTGCTTCAGAACCTATTACCAGACTCTAGTCCTCATTAGAATCTCCTATTTAGCTCCGCCAAAGTTGGAGAAGACAAAGTGCAATGAAATGATTCAATCATCAAAACTTACGTCTAATAGGTGGAATCTGATCCTACCATCAAAGCAAAGCTATCTGGAGCTTAACATGAAGTTTCAAAGACTGAGGCTCTAGTTTGGTTCGTTAGAGCTCGCTGAAGCTCCGGTGAACACTAAAATAGGTGACTAAAGGTTAAATCTCCATGAAACACATCGAGAGATGGTTCAAAAGATTCATAAGGTCACAAGGACCTTAAGATCACTTCAATTAAATCAATTAGTGATCGAAAACAAAGGATTAACAAGAATGCCTTGTGAATCAAATATGAGTTTGAATGAACTCAGAGAAATAGATCTCACTCAATTGAGTGAGAGGAGATGTGTACGAAGGTGAGACAAATGTGAGTTAAGAGGCTGAATGTGAATTAGGTGTTTAATGTGTACGTGATTATAGATCTAACTAATAAATGGAAAGGGGCCCTAATGTTGTGATTAAATGATGGAAAGCCCCTATTGAGTGTGGATTAATCTCTGAGACCTCCTCCATGGACAGTAGAGGTATCAGATGAAGGTGAGTGGATTAGGCACGATATGTTGACCAAATTAAGGGGAGAGAAGGTGGATTGTGATCATGAGACGATAGGGAATGTGAACAAGTGATCTAATGAGTGAAAGAAGACTCGATGAGTTGGAATTGGCTCACCGGAGCTGTGGAAGATGACATGAAAGTCAAATGAAAACTACACTAAACTAATTAACTATCTACTCTAAACTAAGCTATGCTAAATTCTAAGTCTATCTACAATTACGTAGACAAATTAGGGAAGGGAATCTCCATCGAAGGCTCATAACGGAGGAAGAAGTCCAACGAAGTCGGAGCAAACTCTGGTGTGGTTTGGAGCGGAGTAGAGAGGAAGATGGGTCACACAAGAGCCCTGTCACGACTCCTGAGAAGAAAAACAGTCGAGAAGCGAGAAGCTCCTCCGGTGGAGGTGCTTCGAAGAGGGAGAAATAGGTCACCGGAAGGAGGAATAGCCTATCATCGACCACGATTTGGGGAAGAGGAGTAGGGGGTCATGACTTAAGATCAGAGGTGTGAGGAGGTATTTATAGCAGGAGAAGGGGGCAAGAGGGGATGTACCTAGATGGAAAGGTGTCTATGTTCATCCTAATTCACTGGCGTCGTCTTTGACGCTGGTGAGGTTGTCTACCTAGTCTAAATAGGATTTCCATAAAATTTGGCCCGTTGGATGAAGAGACGACGGTGAGCATAAGCTGAGCAGCAACGGTGGTGTTCCGTCATGAGATGAGCAATGATCAAAGGATATGGACACCGGACGTCGTGGACCATCCACGGCTGAAGAAGAATAAGATGATGACACTATGCTCGCAAGAGCATAAATGAAAATAAATGAAGGACCTGAATGAAATAAAAATGACTCAGTTGAAATAAAACATAAGGACCTAAATTTAAACAGTAAGTTTCAAGGCTTATTTTAATTTATTTCTTTTTTAACTTTTTAAGATCCAATTTATGACCTTGATGACCATGACCCATTCTTTGATTCTGATTTTGAGGTCATTAATTTGGAACCTAAAGCAGTTGCACCACTTGATCATGAGACCACCACCCAGGAATGGTTGGTTAAGACTCCTAACAACTGGTCTTCGTCATATGACTCCACTAAAATCCATTTTCATCCTAAATCATCTCATTTCGATCTGGTTGGAGCTAATTTTCCACCTCAGTTTGACAATGATTGAGACATTAATCAAACTGATAGTCAACTACTGATCACTTCTGATCCCATAAGTAGGGTTTCTATTTTCTTCATTAATCCATTATCATTTGAGGATCCCTACTCTGAACTGGTCGAGTGTATGCAGCCAAACCCTTCACATTTCCACATCTTTTTGAGCCAGATTTCACCTGGTGGGCTCCACAGTTATTGATTCACATTTCTTAAATCACATGACTTATTGGGTTTGGTCTGCACAATCATCCAGGTGATCTAAAGAAGCACCTGACCAGGTTAATCATCATAATCTAAATGTATGATGATGCATGTTATGCAATATTTATAATGTATGATGCAATTATATGCCTAAGAACGTGCATAAATAGACAATTTATGTGATATAAACGTGTTTACATCATCGATTCTAAATCCGCAATCGTATATTTTTTTTGTAATTTTTTTATAAAGGAATCATTCCAAATGCTAGTCGACTTAAAATATTAACAAGAGAGAGAAAAAGAGAGAATAACAATTTTATAACTATGATAATGTCAATTGCAACTAATTGCTACAACTATAAAGCTGAAAATCTATACTAGAAAGTAATAAAAAGATAGGGGATGAGAAATTATCTTCCACGACGAATGCTTGGAGGACAAGCCGGATGGACAATGCCTGTAGGAAGGAGAGCGAAGAAGAAGGAAGGAGGGCAAATCTAAAAGAACCGGGGATGAGGCAGGGCATCGACGTCACGGATCCACTTTTGGAACGAGGATGAGAGGACCACTGGCGAGAGCTCTACAAAGGATGTGAGAACTGGAAAATTTTATTTTTTAACTCTAGTGGAGCTTCTCGTAGCTTAAGAGCACTAGAGTGAGCTTTAGAACTTGAGTTCTTAGCTCTTAGAGAGGTTGAGAGAAGAAGGAAGGGATGATGTGACTAGTGGATATGGGGTCCTATTTATATTTGAGGACATGGGGGCAAAAGAGGTACTTCACATCTTTAAAATTAAATACAAGCCTTTAGTGGCACACGCATACGTCGCTAAAGCTAAACTTCGATGAAGAAGAGTGGAGCGGCGAGGAGCATTGGATCTTCATTGCACGGCACGTAGGCAGTGTTGGTTCGCGCGTGCGTTACCTACATTGAAGAGGCACCATGCTTCAGCCGTTGGATTGTGGATCAACAGCTCATATCGAGAGACGCTTCTTCTTCAGATTGCGCAAACACTTCCACATACGATCGCGCGTGATTGTAGGCGTGTTTGCATCACTCTCATCCAATGTACCTAGCACCACCACGTAGCCACCGCCGCTGTTGCTCGATCTCGATCGTGTGGTTGAATTTCAATTGCACTCCACTATTGCTGGATTTCGCCCTCCACCGCTACTCGATCATGTGTCACTACTTCACAAACATAGCATGCAACCGCTGCACTAAGAGCTTGGATGGTCGCACGGATGACTCGATGGTTGCACGCTCACCACCGTCGAATGGAGATCTTTGAGAAGAGAGGGCGCGATGACGTAGCCTGCTCTTTGCTGTTGGATCAAGATCCAGTAGCCCAGATCGTGTCCCACACACTCCTTTGAATTTGCGCAAGGGATCTTGGATGGATTTGGGCGGTCTGGATGGTGCCATGTGATGCTATCTAGGTCGTCCATCTTCTTTCCTTTGTTGGGGCTGCTACAGATGTTGGATCGAGATGATTTTTGCATTGTTAGGCTACGATCGTCGATCCGAACCCATCCGTGTGGTTGGATTGTCATCTAAGGTCCGAATTTTCACCACCTTGCCCCTTGGCCTCTGATCTTCCTTGGACTACATATGATGCTATGAAGGTCCGATTAGGGTAATCTTAGAGGAGTTAGACTCTGATCGTCCCCCTGATCAGATTCGTATGGTTGGATCTTTAATCCGGAGCCCAGATAAATATTGCTTTGTCCCCTTACTACAAAAAGAGGTGAATTAATATACAATTTGTACAAAATAATCAAAATGCATGATGACGCATGTTATGCAATATTTATAATGCAGGATGCTTCTATGACACTAGGAATATGCATAAATAGACATTTTAGGCCAACTAGATGTGTGCACATCAGATACATGAAAACTTTTGAAGGTAATGTTTAATTTTTATCTTGATTACAATGTTTTTTTGTGTGGAAATTAACGATAATGATTTAGGTGGATTTTAAATTGGATGGCCACTCAAATGCCAAAAAGTGGGTACTTGAACATCTCCATTCAAGATGGAAGTCTTGGAGAAACATTGTGAAAAGGAAGTGGATAGATCTTAAGGACCCTGAGAAGTTAAAGGCAAGCATTGAAAAGGATCCACGTAAATGCTACTCATTATGTATTAAAAGGCTACATTATTTCTTATATTCTTTTATATAGGAGAAGGCTGAAATAAATAGGATGAATCGTAAGCTAAAGAAGTTAAATCAAAATTGTGGAACACTCTCGATTACGAACATACGTGATGATATGGTAATATATATTACTGATTAATGTTCATTTTATATGAAAATGTTCATGGACTTCATAAGTTCTTTCCTTTTTTTAGATAAAGGAAATGGAAAGGGAACCAAGTAATGTGGAGCTATGAAAAGGATTTATCATAATGAGGAACTAGCTAGTGGTGAGTGTAAATGTTTATCACTGTGTACATTACTAATGATAATAATAATATATATGTAGTTACTTTTTCATTTTTTTCTTTAATTTGGTATGACATTGAAGACCATTTTGAGGAAACACAGCAAAGTATGGGGAACTTGTCTTTTGCACATATTGAGGATGAAGCATATAACCATGTCTTACAACCTAGAAAGCAGGACTACATTCGCAATCTTGGGATTGGACATGATAAATCACATTGTCGATCTATTGATTTAGTACTTTGAGAATATGATGGGATGTGCCCAGACAAGGAGGTTATAATGTTTAATTAATCATATTGTATTGTATTCATTTTACTGAAGTATAACTAAATATACATATTCTTGTCTTCTTTAATATAGGAAAAATGAAAAAGCTTGAAGATAATGTTGCATCCCAAAACATATCGATCGAACAAATGAGAAAAGAACTTCAAGAAATGAGATAGAAGTCTTCTCACCTAGGTGATGTAGGGGTTGTTAATGCTGGTAGAAATAGTAACAATCACAATGTAGACCTTTATGGAGGTGCATCACGTGTGTTTATTATGATGTCATTCAAGGGCTCTCTAACCTTCGGCATTTATTTTCAGATGAGATAGTTATCACAGGTTTTTTCTTGACCACATTACCATGTTTATTTCCCTTGTCAATTGAGCTCTCACTCTACTGCCATAACCTCATTTCTTCTCTTTTTTCCTACCATATTATCCAATTGAATTAGTTAAAGTATGTGGTGCTTTATCTTGTTATTATATTTTGCCTCCTATTTGTAGATAACAACGAACAAAATGATTTTTTTTTTGGATGTTTATGCATCAATTACAAAGGCACAAGAGTACCAATGTAAGGATGTTTCTGTGTTAGTTACAAAAGATGATGCATCAGTTACTTGCGTCATTCATGATTTGGGAATTATGACTCTAGAATGTTCATGGCAAAAAAGTGTAAAAACAATCAATCTTGAACTTGATTGTAATCAGGAAACTTTCATATGATTTACACTTGTTATTACATCTGAAATGGGAGATTTATCTACTATTGTAGGTGATGAGAACCTCATCATGAGCCATAACTAGCTCATTTTGACCTAATAACAGAGAATAAAAGCTCCTACATGACTTAGAAGAGGGCTTAATTGGAGGAATAAGTGTTCTGAGAAGAAGACATGAAATAAAGGTTAAAACTATAATTTTACCATTGCAGTACATAAATGGAATTTCTCAGAGACAGAGCATAGGTCAAATGGTCTAAATACGATAAAAAGTGGGTTGAATCAATCAGAAATGGGTTCTTGTGCAATCTAAGAATTAAATAATATCCTGTAACCCTAAAACAAACCCACTTCAATTCACTAGGTTCGAGGCAAAGTAAAAATTGACTAAACCCTCTAAAATTCATAGAAAAATAATCTCTAGGGTTTAGAACCTTCAATTTGGCCTTAGGAACCCATTTTGACCTACATTGAGAACCATGCCCAATTAATGATTTAATTTGGGTTTCTACGTAAATTGACCAATCAAACAAGGTCTGATCCAGAAATAAAATTCACCATTAGAATCCTTAGGTCCTATTTAGTCATGTATAAAAACTTGAGCCTAAGAAGAGACCTTCCTGATCGACTTTGCATTTTGGTCCTCATCTATTACTTTTTTACCCTCAACTTTTGAAACCCTCACATTTTGGCCCCTAAGTCTTCATCGTTCTTTGCATTTGGGTCCTCCCTGCAAAACCCTGAGCAACGCCATGCTCCGACGACTTTGCGCGGAGCATGGCACCGCGCAGGGTGAGGGAGGCCCTCTGCCCATTGAACCGAGTGTTCCCTGCGACGTCTGCTGTCGCAGGGACACCTCCATGATCTCTGTCATCGCCCACACCTTCCGTGCGAACGCACGGAAGGTATGGGTTGCTTCTCCGACCATACTCCGACGAGGGAGGCACGTCGCCTCCCTCTGCCCACCTCTCTGCTTTCACCTCTATAAAAGCCGCCTCCGCCTGCACAAGAGGGGAGCTCCGTCCTGACGGAGAAAACCCCCACCTTTCCTCTCTTCCCACTCCGACAGAAACCCACCAGCTCCGGCGGCTCCTCCTCCTCGTCGCTCTGCTGCAATACCGGCAGCAGAGCCACCTTCGCCTCTTCTTCCCGCGTTGGGCTGTACCCGCCGACGCTTCCCTGCCCTCTTCCTCGCCGCCGCTCTCTCCCTCTGGGTATTTCTTCTCTAGCTACGGCAGGTACGAGCCGGTGGCTCCGCCCTACCCCTTCGTCCCTGCAAGTAAGTTAGAACTACTTCCCATCTTCCCCTCTTTCTTTTCCCCACATTATTTCATTCAAACCGACCCTCGACTGTCCCTGACCACCATCACCTTCCACGCCTCCGGCCAACCTCCGGCGAGTCGCTCCCATCGCTCCGCCACTCCACACGACTCGCCGACCGACCCAAAACCTCCGCCTCATCACGCTGAACCACTTCCTCCCCTTCACTGCCACTCCTCACCTCCACAACACTCCCCCGATCAGACCGATTTTTCCGGCCGCTGTCCGACCTAGTCCCGCCGCCAAACACCGCCCCACAACCTGCCACACCCCGCATCACCTTCGCCGTGCCACGGCGAAGGTCCCCTGCTGATTTGATTAGGTCGAGAGGCTATGTTCATGTCTGACAGTTTTCGCAGCCCCTGCCGCCATTGACGGTGACGTGGAGCAGCTCCAGGCTTCAGGACGTCCAGGCTTCAGGTGCAGCGAACTCGGGCAAGCAGTGCGAAGTCATCTGGTCCAGCAAGGAGTGCAGCGAAGTCCTCAGCCTTGGCAATCGAAGAAGAGCATTCTGCAGGCGCGCGCAAGAGCAGGGCGGGACTAATAGTCCCACATCGGCAATCTAAGAAGCGCAGGTATGATTTAAATTGATTTTGTGTTATTACCTCTTCGCCTCCGAACGCACAGGGGTGAGGTCCCTCACCTTATCCCACGCTCGCCTCGTCCGCGGTTTCACCTCGCGGATCTGGTGGGCTACGACCTGACCCATCCTGAGCACACCTCACGCATCACCCACCTGCCGGTGCACCTGGTCCCGGGTGTGAAATCCGACCCGATTACCCGTGGCTCTGGGAGAGCATCCTAGAGTGAATTGCAGAGAGTGAGAGACGTGCGGGTAGAGGGACGGGGTAGGTTTTGCTGTGTTCCCTGCAGGAACAGGGCGCGGACGAAGAAGAAACCTACAGCACTTGGCCGCAGGAAGAAGAAGCAGAGGAAGAAGACGGACTGCAGGAAGAGGAAGAACAGAAGAAGAAGAAGAAAGATTGCAAGAAAGAGAAGAAAGACACAGAAGAGGGAGCACCAAGGAAGCACTGTAGCAGATGCTACTTAAGTCGTCTGATTGAGAAATCAGACGACGCTCTGAAGAAAAAGAAAAGAAGAAGGAGAAAGAAAGAATAGAAGAGAAAGAAGGCAGAAGAGCTGAAGACGATCAAGCAAAGAGAAGAAGACAAAGATGAGAGAGAAAGGAGAAGAAAAAGCCAAGAGACCAATCTACCTCTCTCTCTCTCTTATTTTTGTAATAGAAACATTGTACTTCTAGAATTATAGTTTTCTCCCTGAGTTCGACCTCGGGAACCCTTTTATTTTCGAGTAAAAATTGTAATAGTGGCAATGACTATCTGTACTACAACGCCATTTCTATAACAAACAACTAACCCTAGTCATACCGCCGCTATTTTCAGTAGGCAAAATATGATTATCTACTATTTAGAAGAGTATCAATATGTTATCATATTTTGATCATTATGAAAAATTTTTCTTACAATAGTATATTATCTCCTATGAAAGTTAAAACATGAAAATCTAAAATAAGACTTCTGAATTATTCTTCTGGAAAATGTGTTAACTAGAATGATGACTGAAATGGACAACCACTTTTTGCCTAATCAAACAATTGAATGATGACTGGAACCAGATCATGGTTGTTACTGATGGTTACACCATCATGAGTCCGAACTAGCCAACATTATTCATATTCGAATGATAAATGCCCCTACATGATCATCTGAGGGTCACAATTCTGCACTAATCTGATTTGAGAGAAAGATAAGAAAACATGACCAATTATACTATTTTAATATCACATCACAAATGTAGATTAACCACAGGGTTACTAAGGGGTTAATTGAAGGTCAAATGAACATAAAAGACTAAAAAATGGGTTCACGCTGATTGAATTAGGGTTTCATGCATTTCGAGGAATAAAATAGTACTGAAAACTCTAATTATCAATCCCACTTAAATTGAAAAGGTTATTATTAGTATAAAATCAATATAAACCTCCTAAAAAAAATTTAAAATATTCTAAGAGGTTTTGTACCTTCACTTTGATCATTTGAACCCATTTTGACCTAGAACACAGCTTCAAACGAGAATTTACCTTGATTTGGGCTTCTGCACAATTTACTCATTCAAACGTGGTCAAAACTCAAATCCAAGTTCACTATTAAATTCCTTGGGTCAAAATTAGGTTAACATCAAAATTTGGGCCCAATTAAAGTGCATCTTGACTTAGTTTGCATTTTGCACCCTAAAACTCTATTTTCTTTACACTTAGACCCCTAAATTTCAATTTTCCTTATGAATATGCCCCTAACTTATCTTCACCTTTGCAGAAGTGCCCCTGCCACAATTGTCGTCTGAATAGAACCTCCAAACCTTGTCAACTGGCTTTGATCGATTCGAATCTTCACCAAATCATCTCCAAATCCCTCAAAAATTGAAGGGATTGACATTCAAATGAAGAGGAATCAAACCAAGGTCATTTTCAATATTGAGATTGATTCTAGAGCTTATGTGAGCTCGAGAAAATTGTGGGATTTTGGGTTTCGTAATCCACAACTAGTTGAGCAAATTTTCCCAATTTGAGCTCGCATACATGCTCTATTTAAGTTGCCCAAACTCCCAGCATGCTCCTTACTCGTGAATTGGCCTAGAATCACCTTCTCCCTCATCTTCGGCCAACCCATCACACACTTTGGTGAGCCCCCTCCGACATCCTCCACGCGTGCTCACGGCCAACTGACACCGCCAACCTCTCCCTCTCTTCATCGCAAACCTTGCTAGCCAAAGCAAGGTCACCTCCAACCTCTTCTTCCTCATCGTCGACTTCTTCCTCCCCACATTCGACCGACCAACGCTATGCGTGGTCTCGCTTCCCCTCCCTCCAATAAGTTCCTCATCTTCTCCCTCTCTTTTCCTAGCTTCTTTTAGGTTCCTTAAACTTAAGTTAGACATGCTCCTATCACCGTTTCACCCTCATCTTCTCCACGACCGGCCAAGCTCCAATGAGCTCGTCCAGCCACCACATGTCACTAATCGCCTCGCCACCACCTCCAAAACCCTCGCTGTTACTCCACGGCCAAAAGCTCCAACCTAATTGGAGCTATTGGTCTCTCCTTCACCTTACTCCACAGACCCATCCACGGCTATCGTCTCCAACATCACTGATGTAAACACGTTTACACTACTTAAGATGTCTATTTATGCATGTTCTTAAGCATAGGATTGCATTGCATGCTATAAATATTGCATAACATGCATCATCTTGCATTTAGAGTAGTTGAATAAAATAGAGGTTAATTGTCTCCTTTTATGTTCATGGACAAGGCAAACTTTTTATTGGGGACTCGGATCGAAGATCCAATCGTACAGATGTAATCAGGGCGACGATTGGAGTTCAACGACTCCAAGATCGCCCTAATTAGACATCTGTAGCATTAGATAGTGACCGGGGAACCCTAGAAGATCAAGGGCCAAGATGGTGTGAATCCGCACTTCAAACGACAAATCTGACCGCACGGATGGTTTCGGATCGACGATCCCCGGCAACGGCACCAAAATGTTGAACGTCGGGTTGCTACGCTAACGTGTTTGGTTTTGAAAACCTTATCGTTGTAGTTTGAAAGCGAAGAACTCGTGTTCAACAAATAAAATTTATACCGGAATAGAAATCCTAGGTCGAACTCAGGGAGGCTACGTTGATCTATATTCGCAATTATATTTTTTAAAAATTTTTCTTGAGAGGCGATGTAATTACAATGAAGCCATAATAACAATCAGACTAAATAAAAGGGATAGAGAGAGAGAGGAAACATACATTCAATAATTCAAAATGTTTATACAATAAAATAAAATAAGAATTACACTAGAAAGTGGGAATTTACACATCAGTACATTCTTGTTGCTGTTGATTATGTGTCCAAATGGGTTGAGGTGATTCCCACCTGAACCAATGACCATAAGGTGGTTATCGATTTTATCAAGAAAAATATCTTCAGTAGGTTCGGGATTCCGAGGGCTATCATCAGTGATGGTGGCACTCATTTTACTAATGCCTAATTCCAGAATTTGTTGGCCAAATACGGGGTTAATCACCGAATTTCCACACCTTACCACCCCCAGACGAATGGACAAGTCGAGATCTCCAATCGAGAGATCAAGAACATTCTGTAGAAAATGGTTAGGCCTGATCGCAAGGACTTAACTCAAAAGCTTGAGGACGCTCTTTGGGTCTACCGTACGACGTATAAAACGCCCATTGGCATGTCTCCATTCCATTTGGGTTATGGAAAGGCATGCCATCTACCCATAGAGGTTGAACACAGGGCATTCTGGGCGATCAAACAATGCAATTAGAATCTGAATTTAGTCGGAAGACCAGGAAGCTCCAACTATCTGAGTTGGAGGAGCTTAGAAATGATGCATATGAGAATGACAAGATCTACAAGGCTTGGAGCAAAGCTCTACATGATCAACTGATTTCCCGCAAGAGCTTTGAGCCAAACCAGAAGGTCTGGTTGTTCGATTCTAAACTTAAGCTCTTTCCTGGCAAACTTAGATCTAAATGGAATGGCCCATTCATAATTGACCAGATTTTTCCAAATGGAGCCGTTCAGGTTTCTGACCCAAAGACGGGTAACACATTTAAAGTCAACGGTCAACGTCTGAAGCCTGTTATTGACTTTATTCTTCCAGAACCCGTCTCAGACACGGTTGCCCTAGCCATTCTGCGACTTCTTTCGCTGGACCTCACCTAGCTGACGGCATTAAACTCAGCAGTTGTACATATGACACAAAGCTGATACGAGGTTCATATTCAGGTGACATCTTTCATATTCTACCCTTTCTTTCATGTCTCTTCTTCAATGTGGACATTGCATCAGCTAGGCATGGGGGGTGGATTCATTTTTCAATCATTTGGTCAGCTTTGTGAAATTCATGTAAATTATTTTTCTCTTCTTATTTATAAAAAAAAAATTAGGAAGGAATAGTTGGACATTAGGACTTTTCAATCTTAGGAAATTTTACATTAGGATCTGAACACAAAGATCCTTCAGGTCTTTGGACATAATCAGCCCGTATATCCACTAAAATGTGGATTTATTTTTCGAGTCCTCACCAACCTTAATTCTATTGTAATTTGAGTAAATAAGTTTGGGTGATAAGTACACGACTTATCAACCCACCCTCTGATTTGAGGGAATTTTGAGTTTTAAGCATCTACACACTATCTTGTCACTGACTCGTTGTTCGGCGATTCTAACGGAAATTGGGTAGTTAATGAACCTTCTAGGGTGATATGGCTGGTAAGTTATCCTGGGTAACAGTCCATAGGTAGGTTGTCCAGAACCCAGTCACTGGATCTTTCTATTTTTGCTGCCTTTAGGTAAATCTTAGATCAGGGAAGCCACCTACTTAAAAAAAAAAATCAAAAAGAAAAGGTTAAAAGAAAAAAAAATAAGCCACACTTCGCCGCATGAGTATGGCTGGCAAGTTGTCGGTGGTAACAGCTCATCGACCGGTTGTCTAGAACCCAGCTAAATAAATGCACTGAAAATTCCCAAAACACTTAGGAAGAAGTGGAGAAGTAGAATAAACTGGGGAGATATACACTGGATTCACCCTTGTGTTGACCCCGTAAAAAAATAAAAGTAGGGAGAAAGCTACCGGTTGTAAAGATACACCTTTAGGCAGAATTCTCTTTTTTAAGTCACCTAGAGGCGTAGAAATCCGAAGTTCGTTTTAACTGCCAGTCAACGAGTCTATCACATTCACAATAAGATGCTTAAAACTTAGGGTTCTCATCAAATCTTGGGTGAGTTGAATGGCCGTAGAAAGCCACTCTTAAACCCTAAAACTTGAAAATCCAAAAAAATTAGAAAAGAGGAAAAAGAGAAAAAGAAAATTTTCTTTGAATAAGGCGAGGGCTTGAGGCGATCTGCAATTTGGCAGATACTCGGGCACTGTTGTGTCTTTGAAAGTTCAGATCTTAAGCATACATCTATAAATATTGCATAATGTGCATCATCTTGCATTTAGAGTAGTTTGAATAAAATGGAGGTTAATTGTCTCCTTTTAGGTTCATAGACAGAGCAAACTTTTTATCAGGCCTCAGATCGAAGATCCAACCATACATATGTGATCAGGGCGATGATTGGAGTTCAACGACTCCAAGATTGCCCTAATCAGACATCTGTAGCATCAGATAGTGACCGGGGAACTTTAGAAGATCAAGGGCTAAGATGGTGTGAATCCGCACTTCAAACGACAAATCCGACCGCATGGATGGATTCGGATCGACGATCGCAACCTAACAGCGTGAAAATCGACTCAATCCGACACCCGTGGCACCATCTACATCAACCAAAAGACGGATGGCCAAGATGGTGCCACGTGGCACCATCTCAGCCGTCCAACATGCCCTCAAGACCGCCGCTGCCTCTCCAAAGGAAATCCAACGTGCGATCTAGGCCGTTGGATCTTGATCCAATGGCTGTGGATGTGCGCGCCTTAAATCATCTCCGCGACCAACTCCCCTCCACAACACAGCGGGCGAGCGCCTTATCCCAAGGCGCTGGCGCGCGTTCGATTCCTCGCGAGCGAGTTTGCGGCGCAGGCAAGCCGGCGTGGGCAAGCGGGTGCGGGCGAGCGTCGGATCGCGATCGAATGGCTGTGCGTGCCTGATAGCGCTCACGCGCTATTAGACGTGCGGCGAAGACGTGACATCGCACGTGATGGGGAGCGCAGCGTAGGCAGGCGAAGGCGCTATCTAAGCCGTCCGATCTCGTGATAGGACAGCTAAGATCGGCTGGACATGCGCGTGCGTTGAACACACGGGCAAGCGAGTGGGCACGCGTGCGTCGCCCACTACGCCCACGTTCATACCATTAGCGACGGTTTTATCCGTCACTAAAGGTCCTGAATTAATTTTTTAAAGTTGTAATGACCAAATTGCCCCCAATCCTTGCAACTATAAAAGGAGACCCCCTCCAGATGAAATTGTCATCCCTTCCTTCTCTTCTCTCCCTCTCCAAAGCTCAAGAGAAGCTTGTCCCACACCCGGGATGCTCCCCGTGAGATAGCGTCAAATTTTCATCCCCTTTCGGAAGTGGATCCCGCGACGACAACAATGTGCTGCCTCGTTCTCCTTCGTCCTGCTTCATCCTGCTCTGTCCTCCTTCGTCCAGGCGTCATCTCATTCAGCTCGTCCTCCAAGCAATCGTCAAGGAGGATAACTTCTCTATCCCATTCTTCTTTACAGCTTTCTAGTGTAGAATTTTCTTGCTTTCTAGTGTAGCTGATTTCCCGCATTTTAGTGTAATTCTTATTTGGTTTTATTGTATAAACATTTTGAATTATTGAATGCATGTTTCCTCTCTCTCTCTGTCCCTTTTGTTTAGTTTGATTGTTATTATGACTTCATTGTAATTACATCGCCTCTCAAGAAAAATTTTAAAAAAATATAATTGCGAATATAAATCAACGTAGCCTCCCTGAGTTCGACTCGGGATTTCTATTCCTGTATAAATTTTATTGTTGAACATGAGTTCTTCGCTTTCAAACTACAATGACAAGGTTTTCAAAACCAAACAGGTTAGCGTAGCAACCCGACATTCAACAGTCACATAACCTCCACACACCACCAAACACTTCACAACCACCACTGTTGCACTCGCTATGCTCCAAAGACTCCTTTGAACCTTTTAATTAGGCCAAAAGGCCGTTCTATTGTGTTTTAAGGATCTCGCGAAGCTCCGTTGTCACCATCGATTCTTCACCTCCATCCACCTATGGCCTTCAACCACCAATAGCTACGGAATGTCTCCACGAAGTCCCTTGTAGCAGCAATTGGAGAACGAGCACTAGTGACAGCAACAATTGAAGTGGACTTCATCCACTACACGCAAGTAAGAGAGCCCCAGTAATTGTCCCCCACATCGGCGAAAGCTAAAAAAATTTTTGATTAATAGCATTTCGCTGCATTAGCCTTGTCACCTCAACTTCACGGGGTGAAGTCCCTCACTTACGTACACCCTCACCCATGCCTACGCACGCGGGCATAGACCTTGACCCAATTACTCGATTAGCCGAATAACCCTAACCCAGATCTGAGGAAAGAGAAAGAGGAAAGGAAATTCTATGGGGGAGGGGGGAGGTTTTGCACTTTCGCACCTTGGGTTTCGTGCCAACACTTAGGAACAATTTGAGAAGGTGATCTAGGGTTTGAAGTTAAGTCATCTGGGATTTATGTCCGACGTCTAACCTGAGGAAATTTGGTTCTGACATTGATTTGAGTATTGTCGGGATATTGAGATTTGATTTGAGAATTGTGCTTAATTGTGGGGTTTAATTGGTTGTTTCAACCACAATTTTAAGGCTTTCCTTTTATATTTTTGTCACTGATTCTTGAGATACAATTTCTGAAGCATTAATTATTATTCTATTTGTGATTGAATCTTGTGCTTCTTGATATATTATTTTTTAGTGGTGAATTAAACTGCTACACTTGTTCTCTGCAAATGACTTCGGAATTCATGATTTTTCGAGCTTTATAAATTCAAATGTCGTATCGATTTTCATCATTATACTACGACGCATTATTTTGCTAACTATGACAATTTTCAATTGCAACATTTTGGCGTCATTGCTGGGGAGCAACGCGCATTTCATTCACTAATCACACTCTCTGATCTGATTCTGACTTGTTATATCTAATTTGCTGTGTTGTTGCAGGTGAATCTAAAAACCGACCGCACAAGCAACCACACGAGGGGCAGGTAATCGCATCTTCTTCTTTAAGCCCCTCATCTCTTAAAAATCTTAAAAAGGAAATCAATTAGGATCAAGTTGCTTTATTTACATAGTAATCATCATTCAAGTTTCCTGATTTGATTCGATTTGATTAGAGATCCCCATCCTAATTCTTACACCTACTAGGGACATAAGGTGCCTTGGGCTATTCACCTTCTTGATTGAACCCAAGGTACCATCTTTTGGAAAGAATTGGACTTGGAAATAGAGCCAATCTAAGGTTTCCACATTAGGGTTTCAAGGGTACTTACTTGCCTGATTTAAAGGAAAATATATTTCCCGCATCGTGTGTTACCCAAGCCCTTGGTTGAATTGATCTAAAATCAAGGTTTTAACAATCACTTGGATCATTAAAATTTGGGACCTAATAACCTGTTTGCAAACTAATTCAGGGTGATTTGGGTACTTGACCCGAACTCATCCTCAACTTTAAGACGGGTCAGGTGAAGTTGGTTCACTTTGTGGATCAACCAACCTCCAAATTAGGTCACAAATCAAATCAAGTTCAAAGTTGAAGTGAAATTCAAGGCACAAGTAGAATTAAAATTGGTAGACTTAGGAGTCAAGCTCACACATTTTAGTCTACTTGGAATCTCAGTGACAAGGAAGGACGAGTAGGGAAAACCCTGTAACCCGTGAGGATGCTCTACCATGTATGGGTCCTTGTGGGACTCCCTTCCTGGCTGCCCAAGTAATTCTTGGGTGGGTGAGTATCTGATCCAGAGGTAACATCCACCTCGAACCTCCGTAGTCACTCAACTTTGTTGGGTGCTTCAATTGGATCCAATACACATTCTGTTCCTCATCTGATTACATAGTGCATGTATAGGAGGAGGTCCTTAAGACCAATCTTAAGGACTCCATTAGCAGTTCACTCTTGTCGGGGTCAAGCCCCGACCCAATTATTTGTGTTCTCGTCCAATTAGATGGAGGTCTCTTCAAATACTTCCACATCCGAGCCCGGCTCTCCATCATCTGCATCCTTGGAGAATCAAGAAGAAGAGCCCATTGTTCAGAATCAATTGCAGTGTCTCACTAATCTTTTTCATGCATCCATGAATCCCTCGTAGCGTTCGTAGATGCGAGATCACTACAATCCCGTAGTGGTGGCGATTGAACCCCTGGTGCAAATCCTGATTGGAGGACTTGACATTGAATTAAAGTCGAATCTGATTAATGCAATCCCCAAATTCCACGGCTTGAACTCTGAAGATCCCTTCCAGCACATCAAACAATTGAAACATCTAGCCCAAACCTTTGGACCACCTGTTCAGAATCGGGATGTCCTGCTCATGAAGATGTTCTCCTCTCTTATGGATAAAGCTTCCCATTGGTATCAAACCTTGACTAGTCCTATCAACACATGGGAAGAAATCCAATCCAAATTCCTGAAGAAACTCTTCCTAGTTGGTTGCACCAATGCCTTGAGGCACCAGATCACGCATTTCACGCAGAATGCGAGAGAACCACTTCATGAGGCATGGGACCACTTTTTGGATCTCATGAGGAAATGCCCCCATCACTAAGTTCTTAAATGGGAACAACTTCAGTCTTCTTACCAGGGACTCCATGAGGATATCAAGTTATTTGTCAATGCAACCTGTGGTGGCAACATCATGGCTCAGCATGAGGACACTATTTAGGAAATTCTTGAGAACATGTGCGAGAACTCCATAAACAATGACTCTATAGGTGTGTTCGACCAAACGACCACCCGCGCATTAACAAACACGCGAGGGGCACACGAGACACGAGACCTATCCACATTCGTCAACTTGGAATTGGTGGCAAGTTTCCTGGATAAGGTCTCCATCATCGAGAAGATGGTGGATGAATTGACTCGACATCTGCAAAGAGCCACCTCTACGTAGCAAAACACGTATGCACAACTACCCTCTGGTAGGGAGGCCATCCATAACATTCACCACCAAGCATATCAGGGGATGGACACATATCCAAACCCATCTAATCCTAGTTTCGGAGGAAACTCAGGTCCTTCCTACTACAGTTGGGGGAACTCTGAACCCTCATACTCTAATTACTATGGAGTTCCTCAGAACTACGAGGATCTCCATTCCATCCAGAATAATCCATTCTCCAACACATATAACCCTGGATGGCGCAATCATCCAAATTTTGCGTGGTCGGGAAATAATCAAAACTCGAGACCTCAATTCCAACCCCAACCACAAGCTCTACACCATATCAGCCCACTTAGCCTAGGCCCAACCCGAATTACTAATCTGGGCCTACTAGGGAAGATCAAATGAGCTTGATTTTGTAGGCCTTGGCTAACAACCAGAAAACCAATGTGGCTATGCAGTAACAACACAAAGAAGAAACCAGAGAGGTTCAAAATCAACTAGCACAAATGGTTGGGACTCGCCAGCCTGGTGCACTCCGTTCTTAACCTTTGTCGAATCCGAATAACATGCCGAACCAGAGGCGCGTTATGAACCTGAATCAGGGCCAAGATCACTATGTTTATCAGGCTCCTTCTGCTCCATGACCTGATGATGTAGACACATCCATTCAGGTTAAAATGCCTATTTATGCATGTTCTTAAGCTTAGAAATGCATTCCATATTATAAATATTGCATAGTACGCATCATTCTACATTTAGAGTAGTCTGTATAAATTATAGGATAATTTGTGTCCATTTGTGGTTAAAAGAGAATATTTATTTTAGGGCCTCAAATTGACCATCCGACCGTACAGATTTGATCAAGACGAAAATTGGAGTCTAACACCTCCAAAATTGTCTTGATTGGAGTCTCATAGCACATTATACAGTCCGAGGAAGAACAACAGCCAAGGGGCTAGGTGATGCAATTCAGAGCTTCAAACAGCAAATCCAACCACACGGATGGATCCGGATTGACGATAGTAGCCCAACGACGTGAAAATCGTTCCAATCTGATATCCGTGGCATCATATACAAAGCAAAGAAGATGGACGCAAGGATGGAGCCACGTGGCGCCATCCCAGCCACCCAAATCCGCCCACAATAGCCGCCCCTCCTCGAAGGCTCTTCCCCTCAAGAGATCTAGGTCGTTGGATGCCCATCCATTCCCTTTCTCCCAATAGCATCCCTCTCCAAGAGCTCACGGCCGTTGGATCTTCATCCAACGGTTGCGAGCGATCGTACTTTGGTTGATCTTCGTGACAAATCGCAGCGATAGTGCACTGGTGACGAGTGGTGTTTTCAAAGAGAGGCTGCCGCGCCCCCTCTCAACACAACATGCGCGATCTTCATCAAGCGGTGCAAACCTTGCCACACGGTGCAACCGATAAGAGCGGATGCGACTAGGCGAAATCGTGCGATCTTCAGACGTGCCCTCTAGCACGCGATTTGAGCACACAATCCTCGTGCAATCTAATCCGTTCATCATCAATCCAACAACAGGGCGCACGTGACAGCTACGAGCATGAACGGACACGTGAGTTGGAGGCTATAACAATGTTTAGGGTGGAGCTTCAGCGATGACTTTGATGTCACTAAATGTCCTATTCATGAAATGCCTCTTCTCCTCCACTATAAAAGGACCCCTGCCCCTCCCATTCTTCTTTATCTCTTCCTTTCTCTCCGTCACCACCTCGAAGGCTCTAGAGAGAGCTTGTCCCAAGCCTGGGATGCTCCTCTAGAGTAGAAATTAAATAATTTTTCCTACTTCTCACCCCCCTTCATGGAGCATCCCGTGGCCGTCCTCTCACCACCTTCAGGAAGAAGATCCTCACTGTGACGCCGTCCTGTCCCATCCCCCTTCCTCCGACGCCGTTCCCCTTCATCCTGCTCCTCACCACTGTCATCCAGGTGACGTCAAAGTGAGTCATCCTCCAAGCGACTGTCGAGGGGGACTCTTCTCATCTCACTCTATCTTTTATTTGCTTTCTAGTGTAGTTTTCTGCTTTTCTATTTGTAGCAAACTCTATATTGAAAATATATGTGATTGTTTCTCTCTCTCTCTCTCTCCCTCTTATTTTGCAAGTAGATTAGTTAGATAAAGTTTTGTCGATCAGATCTCTTGCCTTATAAAAATACAAAAAAAATCATAAAAGACAAAAACACCAAAAACAAATAAAATCGACAACGTGGATTTCAAAACCAAACGTTCACCTCCCTGTGTTTTCAAATTTTTAAGTATATTTATTATTTAAATTTTTCTATTTTTAAATTTTCTCTTTTATCTACCAATACACTTTGAGTGTTAATATTTAACTTCACACCCCCAAGCAAAATCTTTACAATGTCCTCATTGTAAGAAGGGTGAAAAAGACTCTACACTTCACTTAGTATAGGGTGACAGAAGGAGTCATAACGAGGAGATCAAAGATCTCTATGCGAATGATTTCACGTCTGACCTAAGTTAAAGTGGTCAGTCGGACTAAGTGAAGAGTAGAGAAATTAAGGAAGTGACAGATAAAAAATAGACTCAAGTGTATCGGTAGATGAAAGTGTGGAAAGCAGGAAATAGTTATGTACAAATTGCTAAGTTTTACGCCTTCAGCTAGGTGTAAAACCTAGAGAAAGTAACTCCTGTAACAGAATAGGTATGATAAAAACAAGGGAGTCAAGGAAGAATTAGCTCAAGAAACAGAAAAATAGATAAAAACCACCTGGAATCAGAATAATAAACTCACCCTGATTTTGCTTAAAACAAGATCTTGCAGAACCAAAATCTGATTCTCGTGAAAATCTCAAGAAGGATACTAATGGATCTCGCAAAAGATAGATCTAATTTGGATCGAGGTAAAAATATAAAAGAATGAGGCAAATAGGATAAGTGAATTCAACCAACAGAAGATCAGCAACAGCTCAGTTGTGATTCTGAATGATAGGTGAGTCATTTTGGTACAATAAAGGTTGCTGATGCAGGTTTGGAAGATCACTTTTGGAAGGGGCAGAGGTGGATTTTGATTCGAATCAAAGGCCTGATTAACAAAATGTACTTGGCCCTGATGTTGCCTAGGATTTGGCAGATTCCTTGGATTCGAAACTAGCTGAGATGAAAGTGTACCTAGCTGACGAGACTTAGCCAAAAGCGAGATTTGATTTCGTAAATCAGCCAATTCTACCTTACATTGCCTTTGAATCTCAACGAGAGCCTCAGCATTTTGTCACTGACTCTCTGTAACAGCCTGCGAAATTTGATCGAGCTGTGTGTCTCTATTCGACCCTGAGTAGTTCTGTGTACTCGAGTGAAAGGGCCCCACATTCGGTTGCTGAGAAGGCAATGAAGGCGAGTTTTGATGAGCCTGATTTTGATAGGTTGGTCTTTGATTTTGATCAGCCCAAGAGAAGTTTGGGTGATTTCTCCATCCAGGGTTATAGTTATTTGAATATGGGTTTGATCTAGAAGTGTTCTCCTTGATGGCATACAGATTATAAAGATTCGACGTGTTTTCTGCAAAAGACAAGGGTGGGGAAAGAGGTAGGAATGATGGGACAAAGGTCCCTCCTTGGGTTGGTGAATGAGTAGGGAGTAAACCTAAGGAAAAAGTATCTCTAGAATCCAAATTATTCATAAATTCTCTCCCCGCTTGAATTTGCAAAATGGGCAAACACACGAGATTCTGTGTAGCAAGTAGAGGTGTAATATTTTTCATCATGTTGTGGACCTCGTCGAGATGCTTCACAATGACGTCAACCTTGTCCAGTTTCTCAGCTATAATCTCTAAATCCCTTGAACTGGATGAGTTTTCGATCTTGTGAATGCCCTTATGATGTGAGTTTTGATGCGGATTTTGGTGCGTGTTTCCTCACGTGAATTGCGACATTGATCCGTTGTTGATCGAGTTTTCCACCATCCCTTCAAACAGTTCTGAGGCGGATTCTTCATCACGATTCAAGAAGTTCCCTCCACAAGAGGCATCGACTAGATTGTGAATGCTCTCTTGCAATCTGTAGTAGAAGATATGCATTAGCTGCCAACGAGGGATGTTGTGATGTGGGCATTTCCTTTGCAATTCATGAAAGTGCTCCCACGCTTCATGAATTGGTTCTCCTTGATTCTGAGTAAAGGTGGTGATGGCTTGCCTAAGGGCATTAGTGCGACCTCTAGGAAAGAATTTCTTCAAAAAGGCATATTTGAGTTCGTTCCAAGTCGAGATAGGTCGTGCAATCGTGCAGTACCAGTAGGCAACTTTGCCTTTAAGGCTGAAGGAGAACATTTTCATTAGTAGGATTTCCTGACTTTGATTTCAAGGTCCAAGAGTATAAGATAGATTTTTTAGATCTTCTATATGTTGGAATGGATCCTTGAATGAATACCCGTGAAAATGTGGGATTAGACCTATAATGTTTGGGTTTAACTCTAGGTCATTTTCTCCAATGAGAATCCTAACATTAGGCTCTAATTGTGCAATTAAATGGATTATAGTAATCTCAGAGTAGAGGCTTAGGATGAGGTGGAAGAGGAAAATCAGGTCGATCAGGACCCGCCTTAGGTCGAGGAGGAGGACAAGACTGCAAATTCTGTAGGTTTTGAAGAGTAACCGTCAATAGATTAATTTGGCGGTTATGCTCGAGCATTTTTACGTTCTGGTTCAAGAGCGCCTCATGGATATCAAAAGGCAGCATCTCCCCCTGACCAGAAGAAGGGATCTCGGGATTTGGGTTCTGTAGTTGATCCATAGAATCAAACGTAGAAAATGCAAAGAATTCAGACGGGAAATTGGTTGCTTCGGTGAAAACGGCCTAGGTAGACCTGTCAAAGGAGATACGAGAGGCGACTTCAACGATCACCTCCCGTGCATAAAATGCAAAAATGTGCAACAACACATTCACACTGCTGAAAAATAATGGCAAGCAAAACCCGAAAATAGCACGAAAAGCAGGTTTTTCTTCTTTTCAAAGGTAAAGAAGATCCTTGGAATACGTGTAAAATATAGTGACGCAAACAAGTATAATATCAATCCAAAATACACATCCTAAATTTATCTACGTAGGTACATATCCTTAAACTCAAAGGTCTAAGGTCTAAGATCGAGATCGCTCACTACCGGCTCCTTGGGGCTCTTAGTAGTGAGATAGACTTGTTGATCTTCAACCAAAGCCCTAAGAGGTGCCAAGAGGAGAGGTAGAAATAATTGACTCATGTGACTCTAGTGATCGCACTGTGTGCGCAATAGCATATGCAACAGACGTGTACGAGAAAAACCCATATGCAATCTGCAAACAGATATTTATCACGAGTTTTTAAAATTCCTCTTTTTAGTTAATCTTTTACAAAAATGATAGAAAGAAGTTAACGTGACCGCTTTTTGTCTTTTCAACAAAAATATGGTCTTGCTTATTATCCAAAGACAGGGGATCTACGTGGGTTTTTGCGAATTTTCCCACTGATGCGAGATAGAAATTCCCGAGTTAGATTGATATTAGTAGGTAAATGTACTCCTATGAGTATATGCCTAGAGATATGCTGCTGCTAGTCAAAAAGTATGAATATTTTTGGCATTTTTTTAAATTTTCTAAACTAAATGAACAAACAAATCTATACAAAAGACTAAGGAAAGAAATACTCACAATGGATATGTATAATGGAAGCGAGAAAAACAGAAAAGGAAAGCCACCTTCTTCCTGAGAACACCTGTAGAGATATCCCCGAAAGAAGACAAAAAAATAAAAAAAACAAAGACAAAATACAAAACTACTTAAAATGAAATTATTTACAAACTAATAATTAAAAATGATAATGGCGACTATATTTTACAGTTACCTTGCGGGCAACGACGCCATTAAAATGATGTATAATTTTTCAACACAGTTAATTAAGGTTAAAAGTTTTAATTAATCGTGTAAAAAATGACTTAGGTTAGCTCAAATGATTGTTATTTAGGTAGTATACGGTCAAGTTAACCTAACATTTTAGTTTTAATTCTTTTTAATTGGTTGAGTCCAAGTCATTCACAGGGAGGCATAATAGTAATTTTAATTCACTATTTTATTCTAATGTTTAAATTACTAATTACTTAAATAATCAAATCAATAATTACATATATGTTAAGCATATGAACAATTGCACAAGGAATTAAATCTCTAAAAACATGCAATTATTCCATTAATAGAGGAATATGTACAAGAAAAATTTAGAATGAAAACATGTTTATTACAATTTTCACAAGAATATAAGACATGAAAACAAATTACAATGAGTAAAGATGCCTTCTTTATCAATAAGCTCAACTAATTATCCTCGATGTAGCCTTCGACCGTTGATCAAACATCTGTTTAAGATGTTTAGATGACTTAAAAATAAAAATCAGATTTCCACTTATAGCATTAGATGTCTATCTCCTCTCTTCTTTTCTCTTTATTTAATTCTTCACTTTCTTTCTTTGATTTCTCAATTCTTAGTTCTTCTTTAATTCTTTCTAATCTCTTTTTATTCTCTCTGTCTTAATTTCTTAATTCTTCCATCTCTTCTTTACCTCTCTTCCTTCCCTCAAGTTATCTCTCCTTTAGCCTCTTCTCTTTTACTTCACTTAGTTAATTTATCACTAAGTCTTTTCTCTTCACTGTACATGAATCCACACTTAGCCAAATTTTTACACAACTCAAGGCCATCTCTCTCTACTTTAACAAAAATTTGTTAACGGGTGGCTCAGGCTTTTCGGGGTACCAGAACCTCAGTTAATTAAGTAGGTTTATTTTTAGGGTTTCAAAAGTCATTTAATTCTCACAACACATGCAAACCCTTTTCTGATTGTTATAACCCACTTATTAGCCTTTTAGGATAATTTGACCCATAATTGACCTCTAGAAAACCTGTGGTTGTACTGCATTTTTGATATGATGGAAAAATTTTAGTTTTAACCCTAATTTCTTTTTTTTCCCTCAGAATGATTATGCAGTAACTTATGGCTCTCTAATAGTTATGTAGGAGCATTAACTGACTTAATTGGAACAAAATGAGCTAGTTATGGCTCATGATGGTGTTCCCATCATACCCCCATGCCTAGATTTTGCTAGTCCCTTAGCAAAATTTCAAGGTATTAACTTTGATTCTAGACCATATGCCCTTCTATGCTTAAAACTTTGATGTGTGCTTTCTTTTGTTGATTAGGTTAGAATGCCGAGAGTAGGCCTAGAGGTACTCAAGTACCAACCAAGATCCATACCTAACCAGCTCTAGCCTCAGTCTGCCACAAAGGTTTCTAAGGCCCATAAGAACTAACCTAAGGCTCATTGAACTCCTCGATTAAAGCACCTGTGCTTCTAACATGTTTTAGCTCAGGTTTAGTTTGTAGTGCGTTTTTGTAAGAGAGAGACAGAAGAACTTTTCTTTATTTTTGGAGAGTTTTTTCTCTCTTCTTTTTATTTCTAGCCTTGGATTAGCTTTACAACACGATCTGTATTGGATTCCCAGTTCCCACCATTAATCCTCACAGCGTCCCAGGCAATTGATGCTTCGAGATAGCACCACCCATGGCAACCCCCAAAACCATGGCTTTTGAGATTTCGAGATAGTCCCGCCTATGGTGTTCTGTAGCTAAATTCAGACCCTAGCAATCTACATTTCATGATAATGCCTCCCATGGTATCTGAACAAGCACAAGGTGCTTACATGCCCCCGATAGAATATTTAGATATCCTAAGAGACAAGCACCGAGGAGACGATATGTTATTGCGCATCTTCGAGGGGAATTTCGCCCTTCTCCATGCCGGGAACTTGTCCAAATCAACTTGTGTTGATCAGCTGCTCCTAATCTAGGTAACGTTTTCAGAACAGATTTAACACATTTGCATGATTTTGATACTTTGGCGCACTAAATTAGACTATGTGTGGATTGTGGTGCTTAGGTTACCGAGTCCTGCAAACCAGAGGTCAGTTAACGAGGCCGAATAATCCCTAAGCCTTAGACCTAATACTTAAGCTTCGCATTTTCCCCACCTCTTGAGGATTATCTAGATCCTATTAATCTCTTTTTGTTTCTTGTAGATACTTGAATTTTTAAGCCTAGGATCGTAGCCCAAGAGGCCTAAGATCAGCGTTCCTACTAATCTCTTTTTATTTCTTTAGCACTTTTTGTCTTTCATTTTCTTTCTTTTGATTTGGACTAGAACTAAGTCAATTCCTTAATCTTTTACTAATGACTATCTCTTTTTCTTTTCTTTTCAAATTGTGCTCCTTTTTGACATTTTTATCTCCTCCCCTTTTCTCAACAAATGATATCAATTCAAAATTTCCTCCATCTCCTATTTTTGTTCTTTTCTAATTTTTTTTTTTGTTTTTTTTGGAATGTGTGAATTTTTTGATGAAACCCTTTCTTGTGAAGTGATTTTCACAACGTTTTGTACTTTAATACCCCCCCATGCCTATGATTTGCAATGCCCTCATTGTAAATTAGAACAAGTGTTGGGTGGGTGGATGGGTCGAGGTGACTGTTGTGGACAATTTCAAGCTCGGGTATGGGTACCAGAGGTTGTGTCAGCTGTTCTAATGGACGAACCCTAAAGTGTAATATGAGCTCAGCATAAGATGTGCTAGGAAGGATTTCGAGCTTTTCAAAATGATGGGTTGCCTCCCGTTAAGCGCTGAGTTTAACACCATCAGCCGAGCGCAATAAGCTCAGGGAGAATGGAGGGTAAAAGATACCTCAGCCAAGTTTGTATCGGTGAGTTCAATGAACGGTTTGAGTCTCTGACCGTTCACAACAAAAGATTCTGAATCATGGCTGAGTTGAATAATTTCGACAGCTCCATTTCCAAATATTCATCAAACAAGGTATGGTCTAATCCATTTTGATCTGAGTCTTCCTTGGAACAATTTGAGTTTGGCATCAAAGAGTAGGACTTTCTAACCAAAGAAAAAGATCATTCTGGGTATGTGCTTTTCGTGAAAGGCCTTAACCCGCTCTTTGTAAATTCGTGAGTTCTCATATGCGTCATGGTGTAGTTCATCGATCTCGCTCATTTGAAGCTTTCTGTGGGTTCCTACCTTAGAAAGATTAAGATTGCAATTACGTACTATCCAATAGGCTTAGTGCTCCAATTCAACAGGGAGGTGACACGCCTTCCCGTAGACCAATCTGAAGGGTGACATGCCTAATTAGGTTTTGTAGGTAGTCTTATAAGCCCACAAAGCTTCCAGAAGTCAGGATGACCAAACTTTCCCATCAGGTCGAATAGTGACTTAGAGAATTTTCTTGATCTCCCAATTTGATAACTCAGCTAGACCGTTAGTTTGGGGGTGATATGGAAGCGAGATTCCATGTGACATCCTATACTTGGTCATCAGTGATCTGAACTGAGCATTCGTGAAATGGGTCCCTACATCAGAGATTATGGCACGTGGAATTCTGAACCGAGAAGAGATGTTCTGGTGAATGAATTTGATAACCACCTTATGATCATTGGTTCGGGTCAGAATGGCTTCGATCCATTTGGACATGTAGTCAATAGTGAGAAGAATGTATTCGAAGCTGTCTGAAACAAGGAAGGGTCCCATAAAATCAATTCCCCAGATATCGAAGATTTCGCATACGATAATCGACTGTAAAGGCATCATATCGTGGCAGCTCATGTTGCCTGAGGTCTAGCAACGAGTGCATGCCTTACAGTGATTGTATGCATCTTTGAAAATCGTGGGCCAATAGAACCCGCACTAGAGGACTTTTGCTGCGATTTTATGACCAGAGAAGTGTCCACCGCAGGCCTAGTCATGGTAGAAGGACAAAATGTCCTGAATTTCCACTTCCAGAACACATTGTCTGATGATCTGATTAGCACCAATGTGGAAGAAATATGGGTCTTCCCAAAAGTAGTACTTGGCATCGGAAAGTAATTTGTCCTTCTTGGCTTTTGGCCAATCGGATGAGATCTGATGTGATGCCAAGTAGTTTACTAGATCAGCAAACCATGGAAGTCCCGAACTGATAGTCAAGAGGTACTCATCGGGAAAATGTTCAGTAATGGGTCCGAAAGGGTCAATAATGTTGGAAGGAAGGCGGGATAAGTGATCAGCTACCACATTTTGTTTTCACGCCTTGTCACGAATCTCGAGGTCAAACTCTTACAACAGCAAGATCCAGTGGATTAGCCGAGGTTTTGCATCCTTTTTCGCAAGGAGGTGCCTCACAGCAATGTGATCTAAGTAAATGATAACATGGGAACCCAAAAGATACGATCTAAACTTTTCCAAGGTAAGTACTACAGCTAGCAACTCTTTCTCAGTACCTACGTAGTTACGCTAAGCCTCATCAAGTGTCTTGCTAGCGTAGTAGATGACCACAGGTTTCCCGTCTATTTTCTGTCCAAGTACCACACCTACAGCATAATCAGATGCATTGCACATGATCTCAAAGGGTTGAGACCAATCAAGGGGCTGTAGGATAGGTGATTAGGTAACTCGATCATGCAGGACTTCAAATGCCTGAGTGCACTCGGAGATTTCAAAAGGGGCATCCTTAGATAGAAGATTAGTCAGGGGGCACGCATTTTTGAGAAATCAGGAATGAATCAACGGTAAAAATCGATGTGCCCCAGGAAGGATCGGATGTCTTTGACTGAGCTAGGCATAGGGAGTTTGGAAATCAGATTCACCTTGGTTCGCTCAACCTGGATGCCCTTTTCAGAGATAAGATGTCCCTGGACAATTCCCTCAAATACCATGAAGTGGCTCTTTTCCCAGGAAAGAACCAAGTTCACATCAATGCATCGCCTGAGGATCTGGACCAAGTGCAGGAGGCAATCATCAAACAATTTACCAAATACCAAGAAGTTATCCATGAAGACTTCAAGGTATTTACCTACCATATCTGAGAATATAGCAAGCATGCACCGCTAAAAAGTAGCAGGTGAATTGTAGAGACCGAACAGCATCCTTCAGAATGCATATGTTCCGAAGGGGTAGGTGAAGGTGGTCTTCTCTTGGTCCTCGGGATGGATTGCGACCTGATTGTAACCAGAGTACCCGTCCAAAAAGCAGCAGAATCAATTTTCCGCTAGTTTCTCGAGAATCTGATCAATGAACTGTAATGGTAAATGATCCTTCTTCGTGGAGGAATTGAGTCTTCTGTAATCAGTGCAAACTCTCCACGAGTTTGCTATACGGGTCAGTATGGTTTCTCCAGTTTCAGTCGAGATGACGGTAAGCCCTGCCTTTTTAGGCACAACTTGGATTAGGCTCACCCATCGACTGTCGGAGATCGGGTAGATGATCCCTGCATCTATCCACATGATGATCTCCTTTTTCACGGCATCCTACATATTTGGATTCAGGCATCTCTGCATTTCAAGGGATGGTCATGAGCCCTCTTCAATGTAGATGTGATGTGTGCAGTATGAGGGGCTAATACCAGTGAGATCATCGAGAGTCCATCCAATGGCTCTTCGATGTTGCTGGAGAACAGAAATCAAGTGTGTTTCCTAATCAAGTGTGAGTCGAGAGTTGATAATCACAGGAAATGTTTGATTGGAAGCCAAAAAGACGTACTTGAGATGATTGGGAAGAGGCTTTAATTCCAAAATCGAGTTGTCAGCAGCAGCGGGTGGTTCAGGGTGGGTGTCGAGAGTAAAGGAAGGAGCTATGGATGTGTCTAGGTTGAGTTTGGGCACCTCTAATTGCGGGTTTTGATCCTCCTGTGGTAGATCAGAAATAGTTGGTTTTTCCTCAATAAAGTCGTCAACCACAGCATCGATATCGCAAATCTGTTCTATGACTCCACAATTAATTCCTTGTTGGGCCTTAAAGATGTCGATCTTTAGTGTCTTGCTCCCAAATTTTAATTCAATTTAGCCCTCCTCACAATTGATATTGGCCCTTGCAGTGGCTAGAAAGGGTCTCCCTAGTATGATCGATGTATTCTTCACATTCTCATGAGCATCCATGTCTAAGACAATAAAATCCACTGGAAAATAGAAATCATGTACCCTAACTATGACATCCTCAAGAATTCCTTTTGGTGACTTAATTGATCGGTCGGCTAGCTGTAAAGTCATTTTAGTCGGTTTAAGCTCAGATTCCTCAAAGTAGTCTACTAGGGATGTAGGTATCAAATTTATGGAGGCTCTTAAGTCTAATAAAGCTCTGTCAAATCGTATATCACTGATTTCAGAGGAGATCAGAGGGGTGCCTGGGTCTTTTGCCTTAGGTGGGAGTTTGCTCAAAATGACAGAGCTGGCTTACTCTGACAGTACGATTGGATTCCCATCCTTGGACCGTGGCTTACGCTTAGGTGTACATACGTCTTTCAGAAATCAAGCGTAAGCTGGTACATGGCGTATCACATCCATCAAGGGGATGTTTATATGAACCTTCTCAAAAAGCTTAACCAGGTCCTCCTCAGGTGCCATGGTTTTGGTTATCCTTTTTCCTTTGGTCAAGGCCTCAGGAAATGGAACCTTAGATGGTTCCTCTAGAATGGGTCCAGGTTCTTGACTTGGGATAGAGGTGTCTTGGAAGACAATCCTAGGGTTCGGGTTTGTATTACCAGGATGGGATTGGCCTCGATAAGGTAGGTTTTGTGTTGTTTTTCCAGTGCGGGTAGTAACAAAATTTAATCTTGCCTAGTTCTGGTTTGGTGTGGGTAAAAGAGGTGCTTGCTGCTGGTAACCTGTATATGATGTCGAAGCCTCCATCCCGTCGAGTGATGGAGTAGAAGGGGCCTGATAAACAAAGTGAGCTTAGTACGGATTTGGGTTCATAATGCACCTCTGGTTCAGCATGCTATTCGGATTAGGCAGAGGTTGTGAAGGAAGTGCTCTAGGTTGGCAAGGATTTGCCATCTGGGCAAGTTGATTGGGAACCTCTGTGATCACGTCTCTATGCTGTTTTTGCATAGCCGCATTCATCTTCTGAATGTCAACCAGAGTCTGAAGGATAAGAGTCATTGGATCTGTATGAGTCAGCCTAGATTGAGAAGTTGGGTTAGGCCGAGGCTGAGGCAGCTGATATGGATGAGGAGCTTGTGGTCGGGGCTGATATTGAGGTCTCTGATTTTGATTTTTGCCTGACCACGTGAAATTGGGATCATTACACCATCCAAGGTTGTAAGTGTTTGAGAATGGATCATTCTAAATGGCATTGAGGTCCTTGCAAGTCTGAGGAACCTTGGGAAAGTCAGAATATGATGGTTCAAAGTTCCCCAAACTAGAGTAGGTAAGTCCAGAGTTTCCTCTGAAACCAGAATCAGACGGGGGTGGATACGGATCCATCCCCGGAGAAGGTCGATGATAGATGTTGTGCACGACCTCCCTACCAGAGGGTGGTTGCATGAACGAGTTTTGCATAGAGGTGGCTCACTGCAAATGTCGAGTTAGCTCATCCACCTTCTTCTCAATAATAGAGACCTTGTTCAGATGACTAGCCATCAGTTCCAAGTCGACAGAAGAG
The DNA here is from genome assembly GCA_037157565.1 of Thalassia testudinum. Classification (NCBI taxonomy): domain Eukaryota; kingdom Viridiplantae; phylum Streptophyta; class Magnoliopsida; order Alismatales; family Hydrocharitaceae; genus Thalassia; species Thalassia testudinum. The sequence goes on from JAZHRO010000077.1 coordinate 85,208,336, forward strand.
GATAGGCCGTGCGTCTCATGTGCTCCCTTTGGATTCGTCAATGCACGAGCATTTGTCCGGGCAAACATGCCCATGGATTCATTATTGATGGAGTTCTCGCACATATTCTCGAGAATCTCCCACACGGTGTGTTTGTGTTGACCCATGATGTTTTGAAATGACCCGTTGCCCTTTTAGTCGGATAAGACATCTGGAGTTTCAGTCAGATGTCTGTCCAGACATCTGGACATGTGCCTGGACGTCTGAAAGTGAGATTTTCATACGTCCCTTTGCGCTCTGCACGTGGGCGATGCGCAGAAGCCTCTCTCTTCCCCGCACCCTCACCCCCTTAAACCCTAAACCCATTCTATTTAAACCCTCCCTTCTCACCACCCTCACCCCCTCACCACCAGCCACTACCACCTCCAGCATTCCTCCCAATGCGACAGTGGCCAGGGAGAGCAAGAGTGACGAGAGGGAGAGCAAGCGAGGGAGGATGAGAGGGTGAGCGAGGGAAAGAGGAAGGAAGAGAGCGTGAAGGTCGGAGGACCTTCAGGAGCTCGATGGAGCTCGCACAGCCAGTGGCGGGTGCGTGCACGAGGAGGAAGGGCTCGGGGAGGCGGCCTCCCAGCCCTCTACAGCTGCTGCAGTGCGTTGCGGGCGACGTTGTGAGGGGAAGAGCGTCAAGTAGGAGATCCTGGTAGTAGAAGTTTTACAATATCAGACATCTAGGTTATTGTCTAGACGGTTGGCGAGGCATCAGGACGTCTGGAGCTGAAGCCAAACATCTGAAAGCACATATCGTGCAAGGTACGTATCTTCCTACGTTACTTTCCGCCATGCAGATCGTAGCGCAGGGGATGTCGGGCTGAGTATGTGACTACAGGTTTTCGTACGCAGGTAAGGGCTTTGGGAAGGTGTGCAGTGCGCTTTTCCAAGTACTTTTGGACGTCTGATCACATCACCAGACGTCCAGAGGTACTTCCAGACAATCAGAGGCCTTGTCCGACGTCTGGAACTGCCCCCAGACGATCGCGGAGGAAGTCTGGACATCTGCAGAAGCAACAAGAAGTGTAAGGTGAGATTTAACATCTTTTAAGATGTTTAGGACTGGTCCCAGATGTCTGATTTTAGTTAGTAACCGCATTTTTGGCCTGTTTAGGGCCCAAACAAAATCGAATTTCCACTGTGTTCCACACGAGTTTCTCTACGTGTTTGTGTTGAGTATCTCCTATTTTGAACTCATCTGATGTAAATTAGTCACTGGTACAGGTTACCAGCTAGTCGCATGTTCGGGGTCCGCGGAGATGACGAGATCTGGAGCACAGGCCCCCATTCCTCCCGTGATACCGGTAGAGTAGTTTAATTCAATTGTTAATATTTAAATAAGAATGTACTTGCTTGAAATAATCGGATCAAACTCTAGGATGTAAAATGAACCCTAGGGTAGAAATGTATAAGCCTGTTTTGAGCTATACTGTTTACTTGAATGCATGTTTAAAATAAATTGCTAGCAAATGGTATTAGTATAATCATGAGATGCATGTAAAAAATACGAGTTGCCTGTATGTGAATGAGAAAGTGAATGGTTAAACCACAAGTTGCATGTATATGATTGAGAATTTAATTGTGAAAATACGAGCTACCTGTATATGAATGAGGAACGAGTTTTGAAACATGAGATCTGAATATGGATAAATAAAATGAATATCAGCATGAACCCTACGAGAAATTAGGAGTAGAACTCCTGTGGATGAAAGGAATCTAGAATGTAGACGGGAAGTGAGCTAGCTCTTGTGTACACGGTACTAAGGAGAGCAACTGTCCCTTTTAGTGTAGAGGGGGAGTCAGCCACCTTTTGGGTTGAGACCCGGGATAGGACTGGACACTCTACATGTTGAGAGCAACATTGACTTCTATTGGCCCTCGCGTACGTGGTACCGAGGTAAGCTACTAGTGTAGGGAGGGAGCTAGCCACCCCACAGAGCCCGGGGTTAAGCTAGCCAGCCTACATTGACTTTGTTAGGCACGCTGGGCAAACCTGGGTAATCGAACGAGGGTACGTGGACTGTGGAGGGGCGAGACCCTTGTTTAGTTCTAAGGGGTGAGACCCCTATTCTGAGAGGGCCAGGCCCTATACTATTTCGTGCTGTACTTTGGGCATACCCGCTAGCGGAAACGACTGACCGCGTGCCAGTGCGGGGTAGCTACCCATGCGCTTATCACGCGTGCCGCAGTCACCGCTACATCTTGACACTGACCTCGGGGTGGTTGACTGGGTGTAGGATTACTGCGGGGGACTCTCCCGGCCAAAAGAGAACCACATGTACCTTCTACTCCACGGAAAAGACTGCAATCAAGATCATTCTCACGAGGAACAAGAAAGATCAAGAAATACTTGGATGCTTTGAGAAATAGATGAACCAGAAACACATAAATGAGATAAATAGAAATGAGAATAAAACCTGCTTATTGTTTTTACTTTACTTGTACATAAATAATGTAAACACCACTCTACTCAACATTCTCTGATTCTGTCTTTTCGTAACCCTGTTCAGGACCAGGAGTTGAGCAGCTCGAGTTTCCGGCTACAGAGGGAGTTGGGCCCAGCCGAGCTAGCCGTAGTAGTTTTATTTCCAGCTCTTTTGTTTCTACTGTAGTTGTGAGTACTGGACCCTTGAGCTACTGTTCCTGTTACTTTCTGTTTTCTTTCCACTGTTGTTGTTGTGGTGGCATGTACTATTTTGAGACAGTTATTCTACTTTTGTTTACTACTTCATTATTTCCTTCTGCTTAGTTATATTGCATGTGTGAAGGTGGTTTATTTCCTTACTTTTGATTATTTCTCGTTGGACGACTAGGTCTTGGGATTAGTCGAGGCGAGTCAGTCTCAGGTCCTGTAGGGATCCAGGAACCGGGTCGTAACATGTTTCCTCCGCAGGTCGCATTGACAAATAATCGAATACCCTCACGGAGTCCCTAGTAAAAAGACTGGACTTGTTCCCATTTAGGAACTCCGTGGTGGGGGCACTTTTGCATGAGATCCAGAAAATGATGCCATGCCTCGTGAAGTGGTTCTCCTGCTTGCTGTATGAAATGTGTGATCTAGTGCTATAAAGCATTTATCCAACCAACCGAGAAGAACTTTCTCAAAAATTCGGATTGAAGTTCCGCCCAGGTGTTGATTGGATGTGTTTGGGTTTGGTACCAGTAAGCAACTTTATCCATGAGAGAGAAGGAGAACATTTTCATGAGTAGAATATCTCGATTTTGAGCTTCTGACCCGAAGGTCTGGGTCAGATACTTAAGTTGCTTGATATGCTGGAAAGGATCTTCGGAATTATGCCTATGGAATTTGGGAATAGCACGAATCATGTTGGGCTTGAGTTCAGTGCCAGGACCTCCAGCGGGGATTTGTATTCGAGGTTCAATTGCCACCGTAGCGGGATTGTAATGATCTTGCATCATTGGATGCTGCGGTGGGTTTACAAAGGCTTGGAATAGATCATTGAGGCACTGAAGTTGATTTTCAAAATTATTTTTTTCTACAGGTTGTGCCATGATGATGGATGAAGGAGAATCAGCTTCAGATGAATCGGAAGAGATATCAATAGGATTGTGTTGTTGCACAAACAAGGAGGTCGAGGCTTGGCCTCGACGTGAATGAGTAGCTAAAGAAGGCCTCAAGGATGGTCTTAGAGACCTCCTCCTGAACATGCACCGATGGAGTAGATGAGAGGTAGAATGTGATGGACCCAATCAAGACACCCAAAAATTTTGGATGACTATAGAGGTTCAGGGCAGATGATACCCCTTAGTCAAAAAGTCGTCCACCTGAGAATTACCTGGGCAGCTAGAGAAGGAGAGTCCCGCAAAGACCCCTACATGGTAGATCACCCCCACGAGTTACAAGATTTCCCCCACCCGACCTCTCTTGTCACTGATGTTCCAGGTAGACTAGAATGGGGACTTGACCTCTTAAGCCTACCAATTTTAATTAACAGCAAGGGTGCTTATGATTTCACTTGAACTTTTAAGATGTTTTTGTGAAAAAGTGACCTAATTTGAAGATTGGTTAACCCAACAAGGTGGCTCAACTTAACCTATATTGTCCTCTTGAGAAATTTAGGTCCCTCTTTTAGTGTTCAAATGAATTTAAGAGCCTGATTTTTAGGGTTTTGATTGAATAAATCACTTCAATCAAGGTCTAGGCACACATTATTTTGGAGAGATAATTTCTTGATTAAGCAAGTATGTCTCTAAAACCCTTAAAATGGAATCCTTAATTGGCTCTAATTTTGTCCAATTTAATTTGTCAAAAATGCGGTACCTAGGGCTCAAGCAAGAATGTGATAGCCCTAGATACCTTAAGCTTCAAGTGGGTGCACAGATCAGGATTTGTTGTCTAAATAGAATGTATCAAATCAGGAAACTTGATGAATTATCTAAGGATAGAATGCAAGTAGCCCTAATTGATTTTTTTTTCCTTTTAACCTTTTCAGAATCAGGGGCTTAAGAGAAAGAGTAGTTAGAATTTACCTGCCCCTGGGGTGCTTAATGTGCGGCTGATCTTCCCGGAATATATCCCCCCTGAAACAAACTACAGCAAAAGAGATATAGCAAGTTAAAATCCAAATTAGGAGTTCCAATCAAGAGTTCTAAATTGCCTGTTACTCCCTGGCAACGACGCCAAAATGTTTGTGCACTAAATAGGTATTTTAAAATTGTCGCGTTACAATATAGCCACAATAGCGCTCAAACAAATAAATTTATTACTCTAAAAAGTTCTGAGGTCGAACATAGGGAGCAATATGAAATTCAGTTCTCAAAATTGCAATTTATGACAAGAAAGCTATAAAATTGTAAACAGAAACTGTTTCAGAATAAAGTAGCACTAAGATTAAGTGTCAGACTGCAAAAATAATGAAGTAAAATGGTGATTTAGATCACCAAGTACTCCTTACAATGATAGCTAATTAACTCAATGTATATATGTATGAAATGCAATCAAACCAATCGTCTGATTTACTAATCAGACAACTTAAACTACTCAAGCCTTTCTCCGTTCTTCTTCTTCTTCTTTTCTCTTTCCCTTCTCTGCCTTTCTTCGTCTTTCAGCTATGGCCCTTCCTCTTCTTTGTGTTCTTCTCTTACTTTCCCTTCTCTGTCTCTGCAACTCTTCTTCCTTCAGCCCTTCTTCTTTCTCTAGCTTTCTTCACACAGTAGAGGAAAAGCTTCTAAATTCAGCTAAGTGTTAGCCGGTTCTCACCAAGAGCAAAACCCTCCCCCTACCCACGTAGGCTCTCCTTTTCTCTTTCTCTCTTTAGAATCCGCTCTCCCAGAGCCACAGGGGTAATCGGATTATCAGCCCTAGCGTACCTGGGTCCAGGCTCACCGGCAGTGGGTGGTGAGCGAGGAGTAAGGCTTGGGCGGGTGAATAGATCAGGCCAGGTCCACGGGCAAAGGTCACAGACGAGGCGCAAGTGCACAGGTGAGAGGGACCTCACCCTGTGTCTTGAGGCGATAAGGCTATAGCACTTTTGTAATTTATGCGCCGCGGGGTGCTCTTCAGCTGACGATGTGGGACTTCCCTTCTTCGCATGCATCTGCAGCAAGGAGATTCCTCTTATTGGCGTAGCTGTTAAGATTCCAGCGTCTAATTGACCACCTTGGGGAAATACTTGAAGCAAGTCCGCACGACCTGGGACTTCCACTTGGGGCAGACAAGACCTGGAGAAAGCTCAAAGCTCCTTTGAAGTTCTTCATCAACGGCGGCTAGGGGACACACCTGAAATCAAGCAAATAGCCTCTCGGCTCTGCCAGAAGGTTCAAAGAGTATCACTGTAGCATGGTGAGTTAGCTGAGGAGGTCGGTGTGGTGGATGGGTGTGGATGGTGGCTGGATGGTCACAGGTTAGGTCGGAGATGATGGGTCTGTTCGGGGCGCTGTTCGGGTGGATGATGGATCGAAATGAGAGAGAAAATGAGCGGAGAGGTGTGGCGAAGGTTTTAACGTAGTTGATGAGGGGTTTGGTGTTGTGTGGAGCGAGATGTACCTCGTCGGAGGTGTGGCCGGAATGGTGGAAGACAATGAGTCGCAGAGGCATGGTCGAGGTCGAAACGGCATGTCGAAAGCATTGGTGTGATGAGGAAGAGTTTATGGAGCAGTTGAATGTAGTAATGGATGAAGTGGGAAGGAGAAGGCGTCGGTTGTGATGTTGCCAGCGTCGGAGAAGAGAACAGCTCCGGAGAGAGGGAAAAGGTGAGGAAGAAGGATATTAGGATGTCGGCTGGTACGACTCGATGCTGGAAGAAATGAGGAAGATAACTCCGCTGCTGGTATTGCAAATGGAGGACAAAGAAGGACGGAGGAGCTCGCCAGACATCGAGGAGCTTTCGGCTGAGAGAGAGAGAGAGAAGAATTGGGGGGAGATCTTGGTCGATTTCGAGCATAGGGAGAATAGTCTGATCAGGAGGTTCTTTTATAGACCTTAGGAGGAAGTTTTAAGCTTGGGAAGCAAGCTTCCTAAGCTTGGAAAGCTTGCTGGAGTTGGTAAATTCCTTGATACCCAAATTTCTAATGCGTTCGCATGAGAGATTGGGAAGGTTTTGGGGTGTGGGATTTGGCTTAAAAGGAAGGGAATTTCTTGATGAACTTCCCTCTAGAATTTAAAAGGGGTTCGTCAAGAAATCAAAGGATTCTTTCCAAATCAAGGTCTCCGGAGCAAGTAGGAATAGGTTTAATGGCGGCAGGGACCTTTTCATGAGAATGATGACAAAGTTAGGGGTATGTTTGAAAAGATTTTGAAAGTTAAGGGCATAAATGTAATCAGACAGGACCAAGTTGCAAACTAGGTCAAGACAAACTCATCTTGGGTCGAAATTCTGATACAAACCTAATTTGGACCTAAGGAATCCAATGGTGAAGTTGGATTTTGGTTTTGATTATGTTTGTCTAGGTAATTTATGTAAAAACCTAAATTAGGGCAAATGTCTGTCTGAGACTCTGTTCTGGGTCAAAACAAGTTTTGATGGTCAAATTGAAGGTTACAAATCCTAGAGAATATTTTTCTATGAATTTTAGAAGGTTTAGGTGAATTTTATCTTGACCAGAACCTCAGTTAATTAAGTAGGTTTATTTTTAGGGTTTCAAAAGTCATTTAATTCTCACAACACATGCAAACTCTTTTCTGATTGTAGACATGGATCTACATAACATAATTGAATCCTAATTCTATTCTTATACATAACATATAGGTTAATTTTGCTAGGGGCTAGCAAAAGATAGGCATGGGGGTATGATGTAGACACATCCATTTAGGTTAAAATGCCTATTTATGCATGTTCCTAAGCTTAGAGATGCATTCCATATTATAACATTGTATAGCATGCATCATTCTGCATTTAGAGTAGTCTGTATAAATTATAGGTTAATTCGTGTCCTTTTGTGGTCAGGAGAGAAGGAGATTTATTTCAAAGCCTTGGATTGACGATCTAACTGTACGGATCAATCAAGGCGACGATTGGAGTCTAACACCACCAATATCGTCTTGATTGGAGTCTCATAGCACATTATGTAGTCTGAGGAAGATCAACAACCAAGGGGCTAAGTGACACAATTCGGAGCTTCAAATGACAAATCCAACCACGTGGATGAATCTGGATTGACGATCCCTGCCCAACGACGTGAAAATCAATCCAATCTGACATCCGTGGTGTCATCTACAGAGGAAAGAAGATGGACGGCTAGAATGGTGAAATGTGGTGCCATCCCAACTGCCCCTCCTCAAAGGCACTTCCCCTCGCCAGATTTGGGTTGTTGGATGTCCATCCAACGGCCCTTGTGAAGCCACATCGCCTCTCTCCCAATAGCATACACTCTCCAAGAGCTCACGGCCATTGGATCTTCATCCATTGGCTGCAAGCGATCACACTTCGATTGCTCTTCACGACAATGCACAGCGATAGCACGTTGGTGATGAGCGGCGCTTTCAAAGAGAGGGCACGAATTTGAAACCCTCCGTGCCCCCTATCAGCACAACATGCGTGAGTGGCCAATTAGAGCTGCATGATCTTCATCAAGGGATGCAGACCTCGCCACGCAACACAACGAATAAGCACCGATGCGACTGGGCGAAACGCACAGTCGCACGCCCTATTGAACGCATAATCTAACGCACGATTTGAGTGCACGATCCTCACGCAATCTGATCTGTTCATCATTGATCCAACGGCAGGGCGAGCATAATAGCTGCAAGCACTGCGAGCGTGAGATGGAAGCTATAGAGACGTCTAGGGTGGAGCTTCAGCGATGCCTTTGATGTCACTAAATGTCCCATGCATGAAATGCCTCTTCTTCTCCACTATAAAAGGACCCCTACCCCTCTCATTCTTCTTCATCTCTTCCTTTCTCTCCCACACCACCTCTAAGGCTCTAGAGAGAGCTTGTCCCAAGCCTGGGATGCTCCTCTAGAGTACAAATTAAATAATTTTTCCTACTTCTCACCCCCTTTCGTAGAGCATCCCGTGGCCAACCTCTCACCACCTTCAAGAAGAAGATCATCGTCGTGACGCCATCTTGCCTCATCCTCCTTCCTCTGATGCCGTTCCCCGTCATCCTGCTCCTCACAACCGTCATCCAGGCAATGTCAAAGTGAGTCATCCTCAAATTTATGGAGGTGACGTCAGCTTTATTGGATTTAGGAGCCTCCATAAATTTGATCCCCACATCCCTACTAGATCATTTTAAGGAAACCGAGCTCAAACCAACTAAGGTGACTCTACAACTTGCTGACAGTTCAATTAAGTCACCAAGAGGAGTTCTCGAGGATGTTCTAGTTAGGATACAAAATTTCTACTTCCCGATGGACTTCATTGTATTAGACATGGATACTCCTGAAAATCTGAGAGACACACTAATCATCTTAGGATAACCGTTCCTAGCCACAGCTTGGGAGAATATCAATTGTGAAGAGGGCTAGATTGAGTTTAAATTCGGGAATAAGACATCGAGGATCGATATCTTTTAGGCCCAGAAAGGAATAAACTATGGGGCAATCGAAGAAGTTTGCGACATCAGTTCCTTGATTGAGGATCGGATTACAAAGGAAAACCCAATTCTCCCAGAGCCTTAACCAAAAGAAGATCTTGACAGACAGATTAAGAAGCCCAGAGCTAATCCAAATCTATCCTTAGCTTCCACCTTATTTTCTAAGGCCCGTCCCGAACCCCCAACCACTGTTGATAACCGTCTTTTTGGATTCAAATCAAACGTTTCATGTGATTATCAATTCCTGACTCACTCTAATCAGGAAACAAAGCTAATTTCTATCCTCCAACAACATCGATGAACCATTGGATTGACTCTTGATGACCTGACTGGAATAAGTCCCTCGTATTACACACATCGTATCTAACCGAAGAGGGCTCACGATCATCTCGAGAAATGTAGAGAAGACTAAATCCGAATCTACAGGAGGTCATGAAAAAGGACATCATCAAGTGGCTCAACGCAGGAATCATTTACTCGATCTCTGACAACCGTTGGGTGAGTCCCATCCAAGTTGTGCCTAAGAAGGCAGGGCTCACCATGATTACAACCAAATATGAAGAAACCATCCCAACTAGAATTGCAAACTCGTGGAGAGTCTGCATAGACTATCGAAAATTGAATGCCTCCACAAAGAAAGAGCATTTCCCACTCCCATTTATTGATAGATTCTCGAGAAACTAGCGGGAAATCGATTTTTCTGTTTCCTAGATGGGTACTCCGAATACAACCAAGTGTCAATCCATTCCGAAGATCAAGAAAAGACCACCTTTACCTGCCCCTACGGTACATACAGTTCCACAAGATGCCATTCAGGCTTTGCAACACACCTGCCACCTTTCAGCGGTGTATGCTGGCCATATTCTGTGATATGGTAGGTAAATACCTTGAAGTCTTCATGGACGACTTCTCAATTTTTGGTGAATCTTTCGATGATTCCCTCCCACACTTGGTCTAGATCCTTCGAAATTGCATTGAAGTGAACCTAGTTCTCTCCTGGGAAAAGAGCCACTTTATGGTTCCTGAGCGCATTGTCCTTGGACACCTTGTCTCTCAGAGGGGTATCCAAGTTGACCAATGTTGCTGCTCTTAAGTCGAATGTTAAGAAATGTGCATTGTAGTATAGTCAACAAAAATGCTACATCATTTAAATTTATAAAGTGCTCGAAAACAAAATTGAGTCTGAAGTCGTTCACAGGGAGAAAATGTGGAATTCACGCACTAATCGCAATATAAATCAAATAAGCACAATGATTAATTGCAAGAAAGATATTCAATGAATCTAGTCAAAAATGATATTCAATTATAACAAATGTGTCAAGAAATCAGTGGGATAAAAAGAAGAATAAAACCCTAAAAATGATGATTTAAATCACCACTTAAATCCTCAAATGAAACATATATCCCACAACTCAAATTTTTCTACAATGGTTAGAACCACTAATGTCTCAAATAGCCACGTCAAATAAGCATCTCAAATGACTCCACAGTATCAGAATTCCAAGCCAAATCAGATGTCGGACCAGAGAGTCAAATGACCTAAATGATCATAGCACCACACAAGTCATAGAGCACAAGGCAAAAGCCTCAGAAATGCCAAGTGTTAGGCATGTAAGGGCACACATCTCAAGGCAAAACCTACCCCTACCCTCCCTAGATTCTCTTCATTTCTTAGCTGGGTAAATGGGTGAACAGTACCAAGTTATCAGGTCATGAACAGGGTCCAAGTCCACTGATGTGAGTGGTGAGCAAGGAGTAAGAAGGCCGGGTGAGCGGGGGCCTCACCCCCAATGTCTGAGGTGAATAGCCTTCTACACAATTTCCCTTTATACTGTTGCGAGCATCTTGTAGCTTACAAGGTAGGACTATCTGATGAGTCCATTAAAATGGACTAATATTAAGCCTACGTATCTTCAATTGTACAATTTAGGTGTGTTAATAATGGCAATTAAGTTGTAGAAGATTTGTACACCTCATGATTTAAGTTATAACATTCTATAACTTAATGATTTTATTATTTTTTTGAGTAGGTAATAAAATGCACAAAGAGCAAGGGTGGGGGGATAAATTTCCCCAAATAGCCGCAACTCTCTTTCCCCCCTCCCCCGCCGAACATTGGGGTAATCTTCTTCCGCCACCTTTCTCAACAGCTATGACCGGGGATTTGGGAAAATCCCTGAACTCACGCGGTGAGGGGAGAAGTTAAAAAGAAGAGGCGAGGAGAGACGAAGGCTATCTAGGAAGAAAAATAATTCCAGCGTGCACTGCACCCTTTTCCCCCTTGCGGGGAAAATCCACCGCCATTTGCCGGCGCACCCTCCCCGTGCGCGCACCAACTGCAGCCACCTCCAACCACAAAGCAGCGTGCTCCACCGTCCATCTGCAGGCGCACCAGCGCCCCTTCTGCAAGCAGTTCTCCAGCCCGCGCGTGCACACACGCCCCTGCAGCCCCACGCAACACGCAACCACACGTCTACCTTCCAGCGCTCCCCAACCTCTCAAGCAGATGTCCACGCCCTGCAACTTCCCTCCACAAGCGTCTGCCCGCTCGCAATCTTCCAGCGCGCGCACCAGCGCGCCCCACCGCTCCACCTTCCTGCAGACCGCCACCCATCTGCAGCATGCTCCACCACCATCTACAGGCGCTCTCAACCGCGCGCCATCTCCAGCCCTGCTGCAGGCGCACTCCACCATGCGCGCATCCACGCCGCACCACTCCTCCCTGCAGAAGGTGCTCACGCACTACACAGTAGACGCCGCACCGCTCATGACCGCGCACCCTCTCTGCCCGCAAGTCCTCTCCGCCTGTGCGCCTCCACCCCACCTGCAAACTGCAGCCTGCAAATGCCTACCCGCGCACCAGCGCGCACGCTCGCACAGCTGTAGCAGCACCTCCGCCTTCTTGCTCCACAGGCCAGAGCTCCGGCCACTACCGCTGGCCGCCTCCGGCCACCTCCATCGCCACCGCTGCCACCGTTGGAGAGCTCTCGACCTCGCCGTCCTCTTGGGCCTCGCCTCAACCCCCGCGGTTCCTTCTCTCTCTCACAAGGAGGAGAGAGGTAGAAAGCCCTGTTTTCCTCTTAATTAAAATTTACATTCAATGCCATTTCTACCAATTTGATTTTTTTTATTATTATTATATTGTGGCAGAATTGCATTCAAACACTCATAGTTCTTTCTAATTGCATGGTATTGATATTAACTAGTTTAAAGGTCGATTTTGGGCTTAACTTAAGTACTATTTTTTTTTAGTACACATCATGTGAAAATTTCATGAATTCACCTTAAATTTATTGAGGATTTCTGTGAGGGAAAACTGTACTTAAACCCTTAACTTTTTAGGTTATTGCAAATCTACTTTCCTTCACATTTTAAGTCCGATTTGAAAAGGGATTTCACACTATCTGAAATAACATTAAATAATTAAAGTATTGATTACATCATTGCCTCCCTGTGGACACGACCCGCTCTTCTGCGAGTGGTTATTTTCATTATTTTTTATTAATCGATTTTTCCACCACTTAAATACTATAACGTTAAGCGAAAAGTCGTCTATCAAAATTGGCGCCGTTGCCGAGGAGGCAATAGACGCAATAGATTTACTTTATTATTTTTTAATCTTTTGAGTTGCGAAAATATCTAATCATTTTGATTATTGTGTAAGGAATCCGTCGAGGAGACGAGGTGCAACAGAGCAGCGACAGCAACCACGAGTTAAGCCACACGAGGAAAAGACGAAGGAGACCAAGATCCTGTTTCGCAAAGGATTTTCCATCGTCACGATTTAATTCTGTCTTTTCGCCTTTGTAGTAATTTGGGGCTAAATTTTTGGGGGTTTGTCCCCGCATTCTTTAGCTACTAGGGCTTACAATATTTTTGGGCATGCAGATTATATTTTCTGCTTGCTTGCTTTTAAAAACCAATAAAAAATATAGAGCTGCCTATTTAGAAGTTGCATGCCCTTAGGTGCGTGCATTTAGGGGTGATTGAGCAGCATATTAGATCTTATTATTGCATTGCAAGCATCTTAGCACGAAGATTGCTAGAGACAGGTATATCTTTCTAACTTTTGCATCCAGTTTCTGTTCACACATTTGCATTCCAATTCAAGACCACCAAATTGTTTAAATTTACTAATTAAGTGGTCACATAACTAAAAGCGGAACTAATAATCAGATTCAACCCTAAAAGCAATTCACTTTTGATCTGATTCTAAGGGACTTGTCTGCGATTTCAAAAGAAATTACAAAGATTTGCGGTGTGTTGCACACTTTTGACACTGAGCACGCACATTAGGCACCGCACTAAGGCTCGATCCCTTAAGGCTATAGGCACCAATCTCTTTATCGGTGCAGACCCTCCTATTGTGCTTTGTGGTAGTGGTGATACTATCTTTTGATCAAGTGTTTTGATACTCCACGGAGGGGGACACCCCTCAAAGGAACAAAAGGGTAGTTAAGAGGCACCGCATATGCATCACCTCAAAGGAAGGGTTCGCCCTACTTGCATCCCTTTGTTCGTCCTTGGAGTAACTTCTCCCTTGATCACCTGGGAGTATCATCCAAGCAAAGTATAGGTCCTAGGGCACTCAAAGGTTGAATTAAGGCACGTAATTGTAGTGAAAAAACTTGTTTGACCATTTATTTTAACTAATAAAGAAGGTTAAGATTTCAGGTCCACACCCCTCTTATACCACTTACGTGGGAATGGAGGGATAAGTCTTGATCTTTTGACTTATCTTTGGAGTGGAGGTTTGACTTACTCAATAATAAAAAAATTCTAAATTGTGTTTTGTATGCTTGGTAGATGCTCTCTTGAGGGTAGTCTAGTGTTTAATCCTGAGCCCGAGAGAATTCTTAGGAGAGCTCACCTAGGAGAAGAAAGAGAAGAAATGGTTGAGCAAGGTGCAAATCAACAAAGGACCCTAAGGGACTATTTTATTCCTACCAACCAACCTGCACAAGCACTAAGACGACCGGCAGGGGATAATCCGTATGAGATCAAGAGCAGTACCATATCTTTATTGCCCTCTTTTTATGGTACTACTAGGGAGGACCCCTATCGGCATTTGGAGGAATTCACCGAGGTCTGTTCCACGGTGAAGCTCCAGGGCTTTACTGATGAAGCCCTGATGAGGACTCTATTTCCTTTCTCCCTAAATGATAAGGCCAAGCACTGGTATCATACCCTCGATGCAAGGGTAAATGATTGGGCTACCCTTAAGGGAGAATTTTAAAAAAAGTATTTTCCTATGAGTAAAACCAACCATTACAGAAGAGAGATTATGGGTTTTACTCAACAGGAAGGAGGGCAATTTCATGAGACTTGGGAGCGCTTTAATGACCTTCTAAGGTTATGCCCCCACCATCAAGTGCCAAGATGGCAGTTGGTCGAAAGGTTCTATAACGGATTATCTGAAAGGCATAGGCAAACCATTGATGTAGCTTGTGCAGGAACCTTCATGACCAGAACTGAGGATGAAGCCTGGGCATTATTTGAAACTTTAAGCAACAACTCCATACATTTGTCCTTTGCGTATCAAGAAAGAAAACCATCAACCTTGCAGAGAAAGATAGAGGCCCATGAAGCTGGGGCTTCTCAGGATTTGGCTTATCAGATTCAACTATTGAATAAAAACTTTGATAGGCTTTTAGCAAACCCCGGCATGAACCCACAAGCAGCCTCTATTTTTCAAGCTTCAAGAGAATGCTCCATTTGCCAAAGCACAACACACGCCACTGAGGAGTGCCATCAGGCAACCCAATTCCCTGAGTTGATTCAGGCCGACTTGAATGCGGCCCAAGGTTTCCGCCTCCCTCGCAATAACCCTTACTCCAACACTTATAATCCAGGGTGGCGGAACCATCCAAACTTCTCTTGGAAGCAAGCTAATGCTTCTAACTCAAGGAATACAAGACCCTTACCTCCCCAACCCACATACCAACCTTCTTATGAAAACTCTCTTCCGAATATGCCCTCCAAAATGGATGAACTGAAGGCCATGATGAAAGCGATGCAAGAGCATCAGAATATGGTTATCCAATCTCAGAATAAGATGATTAATGATATGCAATCCTAAATTGGTCATCTTACTGAGGCAATTAGGCAACGTGATCTGGGGAAGTTGCCTAGCTCTTCTGAGGAGAACCCTAAGCGCAAGGGGGTTGTATTCAAGGAGCACGCCTAAGCAGTGACCGTGTTGAGGAGTGGAAAAAAGATTGACAAGCCTGATAACACTCCTACGATTACATCTCAGAATTCCCCTTCCACACCTGACCCAACTTCCATCTCACTTAAGGAAGAGCCACACCACTCTCCCTCACAAAAAATCATCCACAATGAGGATGTCGTCCTACCACCACCCCTTTCCCGCCATGACGACCCCTCTACTCAGAAGCCGAGGGTGCCCTATCCAGAGCGCCTATCTGCTCCTAGGGAATCTTCTGTTGGCTTGTCTGGAGCCAAAGATAGGACAGAAGAGATTATGGATACTTTTAGGCAAGTCCAGATTAACTTGCCTCTGTTGGAAGCGAATAAATAGATTCCATCCTATTCCAAGTTTCTAAAGGACCTGTGCACCCAGAAGCGCCGATCTAGGAAACAGGTCCAAACCAAGGTCATCCTGCCTGACCACGTTAGCTAGGTTCTTTAGCATGGAACACCCCCCAAAATGAAAGACCCAGGGGCCCCGTATATTTCAGTGGTTATAGGTAACCAACACATTGAAGAGGCTCTGCTCGATCTGGGTGCGGGGGTAAACATTCTACCGAGCTCTATCTACGACCTTTTGGGAGGAGGAAAGCTGAAGCCTAGTCCAGTAATCCTCCATGTTGCAGACAGATCACTTAAGACACTGCAGGATTGTTGGAAGATGTCCTTGTGAGAGTGGAGGATTTCTTCTTCCCCGTTGACTTTCTGGTACTTGATACTGACCCGTCTAATAAGCCCACAAAGCCGTCCATTATTCTGGGACGCCCCTTTTTGGCCACAACCAATGCCTCTATAAATTGTAGATCTGGGGCACTTAAAATGGGCTTTGGGAACAAGAAGATCCGGTTGAATGTTTTTGATACTTACAAGCAACCTGGATTTGAAGATTGTTCTCAGATTGAGGTCGTTGATGAAATAATTGAAGTGGCTACTCCAGCACTCTTATGTAGAGATCCCCTTCAGAAGGTCATATCTCAGGACCATCCCTCGATTATTAAAGAAACTGAAAGGAAAATGCCCAAACTAGAAGAGTTGCTGGGGATACACACTAAGTCTCGGTCCCCACCCTGGACTGTGAAGGTAGATCCGTTGCCTGAGGCGGGGACATTTCAACTAAAACCCTCAATCCAAAAGGCTCCTGAATTGGAGTTGAAACCCCTCCCGAGCACATTGAAATATGATTTCCTTGGCCCTAATAACACGCTCCCCATTATTATCTCATCTGCATTATCTGAATTGCAGGAGGGAGCTCTGCTTGAGTGTTTACAAAGGCACAAGGAAGCAATTGCCTGAACAATTGCTAATATTAAGGGTGTTGATCCCTCTCTTTGCATGCATCATATATACACGGACGAGTCCGTGAAGCCTTTCCGAGACATGCAGAGAAGGCTCAATCCAAATATGTGGGAGGTTGTTAAAAAGGAGATTCTGAAATGGCTGGATGCAGGGATTATCTATCCCATTTCAGATAGTAAATGGGTTAGTCTGATTCATGTAGTTTCGAAAAAGGCAGGAATCACTGTGGAGGAGAATGACCAAGGAGAACTAGTGACCACTAGACCCTCAACTGGTTGGAGGGTCTGCATTGATTACCGTCGTTTAAACACGACTACCCAGAAAGACCATTTCCCCTTACCGTTTATTGATCAAATTTTGGAACGATTGGCGAGGAACAGGTACTTTTGTTTTCTTGATGGGTACTCTGGGTACAATCAGATAGCCATTTTTCCTGATCATCAGGAGCGTACCACCTTCACGATTCCTTATGGCACTTTTGCATTCCGTCGAATGCCATTCGGGTTATGTAACACTCCTGCCACTTTCCAACGTTGTATGATGGCTATCTTTTCTGATATGATCGACGAGTTCGTTGAAATTTTCATGGATGACTTCTCCATTTATGGCTCATCGTTTGACCTATGCCTTTCACACCTTGATAAAGTCTTAACCCGTTGCGAAGAGGTAAAACTGGTGCTTAGCTGGGAGAAAAGCCACTTTATGGTCCAGCAGGGCATTGTGTTAGGGCATGTAGTTTCCGAGAGAGGATTAGAGGTGGACACCGCAAAAATTGATTCCATCTCTAAGCTTCCATTTCCCGCCAATGTTCGTCGGGTTAGATCTTTCCTCGGCCATGCTGGATTTTATAGGCGCTTCATTAGAGACTTCAATAAAATCTCTAAGCCACTCTGCGACCTGTTAGCGAAGGATGTCTCCTTCGATTTTGATAATAGATGTGGCGAGGCTTTCCAAGCTTTGAAGAAAGCCCTCATTACCACGCCGATTCTCCAAGCACCAGATTAGACCCTCCCATTTGAGCTTATGTGCGATGCTTCTGATTTTGCAGTGGGAGCAGTCTTAGGTCAAAGGGTTGATGGCAAACCTCATGTGCTGCATTATGCCAGCAAGACCTTTACGAATCCTTAGCAAAACTACATGGTCACGGAAAAGGAATTACTTGCTGTAGTATTTGCTTTGGAAAAGTTTCGGTCTTATCTTTTGGGATCCAAGATTGTGGTGTTCACTGATCATTCAGCCCTTAAGCATCTTCTTGCTAAAAAGGACACCAAACCTCGCCTAATTCGTTGCATTCTGCTACTCCAAGAATTTGACCTAGAAATTAAAGACAAGAAAGGAGTTGAGAATGTGGTAGCAGACCATTTGTCTAGGATCCCTATTGAGGCATCAAACCCCGCTGGTGGTATTCAAGAGACTTTCCCTGATGAGTCTCTAATGGCAGTGGAAACTAAAACTCCTTAGTTCGCTGACATAGTGAACTATCTGGTGACAGGCATCACCCCTAGTACTTGGGACAAGCAGAAGCGAGACAGGTTTATCGCCAATGCTAAATTTTATCACTGGGAGGAACCCGAGCTTTTTGGAATAGGCCTTGACCAACTGTTTCACCGTTGCATCCCTAATGAGGAACACAGAAGTGTTCTGAGTTTCTGCCATGACCTCCACTGTGGGGGACATTTTAGTGGGAAGAAGACTGCTCATAAGGTTCTTCAGTCTGGTTTTTGGTGACCCACATTATTCCGAGATGCACATTCATATGTGGGTGCATGTCTACGTTGCCAGCAGATGGGAACCATTGGAAAAAGGGATGAGATGCCCAACAACCTATCCTCCCTGTTGAAATCTTTGATATTTGGGGCATTGACTTCATGGGTCCCTTTCCTGTGTCCTGATAAGAATACATCCTTGTGGCTGTTGATTATGTATCAAAATGGATAGAAGCCATCCCCACGTGAACCAATGACGATTCTATGATCTTGGGCTTTGTTAAGGCTAATATCATTTCTCAGTATGGGTGCCCAAGGACGATCATAAGTGATGGAGGACCTCACTTTAAGAATGTATACTTCACTAGACTACTCCAAAATTTGGGAGTCAATCACATGACAGCCACACCTTATCATCCCCAAACGAGTGGGCAAGTTGAAGTGTCTAATAGGGAGATTAAGCGAATTTTAGAAAAAACTGTCAGGCCTGATCGGAAGGATTGGTCTAAAAAACTAAATGACGCTCTTTAAGTCTACAGAACTGCATATAAGACTCCCTTGGACATGACTCCTTTCAGTCTTGTCTACGGAAAAGCGTGCCACCTTCCCATTGAAATCCAACATAAAGCTTATTGGGCCATTAAAAACGTTAACTTAAATCTGGATAAAGCGGGAAAAGCACGTATGTTAGAATTAAGTGAGCTTGAGGAGCTTCGTAATGAAGCTTATGAAACTTCTCAAGCTTACAAGCAACGTACAAAAGTCTTCCATGACAAGCACATCATTAGAAAGACTTTTGAGCTCAACCAGTGGGTCTGGCTTTTCAATTCTAGATTTAAATTATTTCCTAGAAAGCTCAAGTCCTGTTGGGATGGGCCTTACGTTGTGATCAATACCTTCCCTTATGGAGCTGTAGAGATCAGGAACCATATTTCAGGTGCGAACTTTAAAGTAAATGGCCAGCGACTTAAACCGCATATTACTCTTTCAGATGGCCAGGTTTTGGACGCACTACGGCTTGAGGAGCCTTAGCTCCTCCCACTCTCCTCCTCAGGTGATATTCTTCTATGTCTATATTTTTCCAATGAGGACATTGTCAATCTTAGGCATGGGGGGATATAACTTGAGAATGTTTATAGTGTTTATAGCATTTATAAATATTTGCATACAAATTTATTAAAAAAAAATTCTTTTCTTGAGCTGATTGGGTTATTCCCTAACAAAATACCTTTATTGTAGGTTTTTCTTCCGGAATTATTTCTTAAGTTTAGAATCCAGTACATTTATTTCACGTGCACGTAGACTTGGTAATGGATCCTTTGGGAAAATCAATAAGCATTTGTAGTCTACTGAATCCTTGGACGGTTCTTAGAGAGTCAGGCATACTATCTTCTAATAAATCCACCTCATATTTGTGAGAAGAAGTAGAGAGATTACTGGTGCACTAAGTCTAGTGCAAGGACTCTTAAGTTCTGGATAATTAGATGATGATACTTCAAAGTTAGGCGTAGTTTTCACTCTCTGTTCCTGTGTGCGTACTTTGAGTGAATTCTTGAGAGTCACCAAATAACGTAGATACACAGAGATTGAGTCTTAATAAAGCTATAACTATGGTGGATGGTTACGACTGTCCTTCATAGAGTCTTCAGCTCTAGGAGGGTAATAGTTTCAAAGGTCAAAAATACGCCTATCCTATCCATTCCTTTCCAGTGCCGAGAATGGGCACTTCCACCAAATAAGCCACACAACTTCCTCTTGGCCATCATCAGCCCTAATAATGCCTCGTAAATAAAAGTCTATATTGTGTTGTGTTGATTGAAAAAGAAACAAAAAATATATATATATATATAAAAGAAGAAAAGAGAAAAGAAGTAGAAAAAGAAGGAATAGAAAGAAGAAAAAGAAGAAAAAAGTTAGTTTACAAAAAAAAAAAGTCCTAGTGTATGATGTAATACTGTTTCTGAGGTAACATAACACCTATCGCGTTCCACCAAATATGACCCACACCTACCTTCTAGTATTTCTGATCGCCTGAATACTGGTTGAGAACTCTAACTTAGTTATAGAGTTGTTAAGACTTTAATTGAAGTGTGGACGCCATGTGAGGCCACCAAATAGTGAGTATAATTCTGGCGAGATTTGTGATCTCAGAAAGAAAGAAAAGAGAGAGTGCCCAGGAACATCAAGAGAGCACAGTTGTGTAGCCTCTCTCAGAGTTGACTGTCTAATAGTCTAGAGAGCTAGAGTCTGCAGTACTAGACTATATGTAGCACCAGTTGAGTGTGTGCCACCAAATATAAATCCATTCAACTTGATATCTCCTACCTAAGCCGAACGTCGGGGTCAAATTACAGATTATCGTCTGCTTTATCCCCGAGGGAAGTTTTTGCCTATCTCGACAGAAATTTTTGCCAAGGGTGATGTATGAACTCCCAATGCGAATCGGCTCTTTCACTTAGATCTATTACCTAGGCTATCAGCACTTCACATTTGTCTGGATTTCTAAAGTTTTGAAATAAGAAAAGAAGAAATCTTCTAATTATTTCTATTATTTTTGCTAGGGACTAGCAAATCTGAGGCATGGGGGTATTTGATGAGTCCGTTAAAATGGACTAATATTAAGCCTAAGTATCTTTAATTGTACAATTTAGGTGTGTTAATAATGGAAATTAAGTTGTAGAAGATTTGTACACCTCATGATTTAAGTTATAACATTCCATAACTTAATGATTTTATTATTTTTTTGAGCAGGTAATAAAATGCACAAAGAGCAAGGGTGGGGGGGATAAACTTCCCCAAACAGCCGCAACTCTCTTTCCACCCTCCCCTGCCGAACATTGGGGTAATCTTCTTCTTCCGCCGCCTTTCTCAACAGCTACGACCAAGGATTTGGGAAAATCCCTGAACTCACGCGGTGAGGGGAGAAGTTAAAAAGAAGAGGCGGGGAGAGAGGAAGGCTATCCAGGAAGAAAAACAATTCCAGCGTGCACTGTGCCCTTTTCCCCCTTGCGGGGAAAAACCTCCGCCATCTGCCGACACACCCTCCCCGCACGTGCACCAACTGCAGCCACCTCCAGCCACAAAGCAGTGTGCTCCACCGCCCATCTGCAGGCGCACCAGCGACCCCTGTTGCAGGCAGTTCTCCAGCCCGCACGCGCACATGCACCCCTGCAGCCCCATGCAGCACGCAACCGCACGTCTACCTTCCAGCGCGCCCCAACCTCTCAAGCAGACGCCCGCGCCCTACAACTTTCCTTCGCAAGCGCCTGCCCGCTCGCAATCTTCTAGCATGCCCCACCGCTCCACCTTCCTGCAGACCGCCGCCCATCTGCAGCGTGCTCCACCGTCATTTGCAGGCGCTCTCAACCGCGCGCCATCTCCAGTCCTACTGCAGGTGCACTCCACCCTGCGCGCATCCACGCCGTGCCACTCCTCCCTGCAGAAGGCGCTCACGCACCGCACAGCAAATGCCGCACCGCTCACGACCGCGCACCCTCTCTGCCCGCAAGTCCTCTCCGCCCACCCGCCTCCACCCCACCTGTAGACCGCAGCCTGCAAGCGCCTGCCTACGCACCAGCACGCGTGTGTGCACGCTCGCACAGCCGCAGCAGCACCTTCGCCTTCTTGCTCCACAGGCCGGAGCTCCGGCCACCTCCGTCGCTACCGCTGCCACCGTCGGAGAGCTCTCGACCTCGCCGTCCTCTTGAGCCTCGCCTAAACCCCCGTGGGTCTCTCTCTCTCTCGCGAGGAGGAGAGAGGAAGAAAGCCCTGTTTTCCTCTTAATTAAAATTTACATTCAATGCCATTGCCACCAATTTGATTTTTTTATTATTATTATATTGTGGCAGAATTGCATTCGAACACTCATAGTTCTTTCTAATTGCATGGTATTGATATTAACTAGTTTAAAGGTTGATTTTGGGCTTTACTTAAGTACTAATTGTTTTTAGTACACATCACGTGAAAACTGCATGAATTCATCCTAAATTTATTGAGGATTTCTATGAGGGAAAACTGCACTTAACCCTTAACTTTTTAGGTTATTGCAAATCTACTTTCCTTCACATTTTAAGTCTAATTTTAAAAGGGATTTCGCACTATCTAAAATAACATTAAATAATTAAAGTATTGATTGCATCATTACCACCCTGTGGACACGACCCACTCTTCTACGAGTGGTTATTTTCATTATTTTTGATTAATCGATTTTTCCACCACTTAAATACTATTACGCTAAGCGAAAAGTCATCTATCACTATCTGTTCCTCTTCTTCTTTGTGAGTTGCAACAGGAAGTGTTTCTCTTGATTGCGACCTGTAGCTCTTAGAGGAGACTCAATTGAAGACCTGGAGAGTGTCGTGAGGGTATTCCACAAGTCCTAGACAAGGTAGCAAAGTCGAAGCTGGTCGGAGCACTGCTAGTGAAGGCAAACAAGAAACTGGCCTCTCAGCCCAATTAAACCATCGCAAGGTGATCATCATGGGATGAGGAAGCTGATGGTAATGGTGGCAAGGTGAATGGTGAACAAGGATGGTTGGATGGAGTCACGAAGGTTAGTGGAAGTGTGGGTTGTTCTTCGGGGAGGAGTGGTTGGAAGGTGAAATTTGTAGAGGGCTTTTGACGAGGGCTTGTGGTGGAGATTTAGGGCATGGAAGTGGGTGATTTGGTGGAGTGTGGTGAGTGCACGGCTTCGCTAGAGCCCTTGCCGGAATCGGAGAAGACAAAGGGGGAGACGGTGAATAAGTGGTTGAATTGAGGTGTGAAGGGGTTAAAGCTAATCTTGGGAGAAGGAAAGAAAGAGAGAACCTAATTATAGATGACAAGAAAGGGAGATCCATGCCAGCTTTGATTGACCGACATCGAAGGAGATGAAGGCTCCGATGGTGAGAATGGGGAGGAGGAAGGGTCGGAACAGCCCTGGCTTTGGCCCACCAAGCGCGGACGAAGATGGGGAAGATGTTCCCTCTGCCTATTGTACGTGGAAAAGGGCAACAAAGGGAGATCGAGGAGCTTGTCGGAGCTGACGTCGGAGCTGGCCAAAGGAAGGAGAGGAAGAGGAGTTCTGGCCTAAAACCAAGCTAGGGATGATGATAGAAGCTAGGGGAGTTCTTATAGAGGTCAGATCAAACTCTAATTAGGAAATTCATCTTGAATCCTTCATGATTTGGCTAGGTTTTCTTTCAAGGATTCTTCAAGCTCTCCTGAGCTCTTAGCCTCAAATCAGGGCTCAAGATCACATTTAAATGATAGGAGATCACATGGCGATCATCTCCTTTGAAGTCGGTTGATGTTGGGTTCGAGATGTTGTTAACATAGCAATGGCAGCAAAGACTGATTTGTGAAGGAGAAGAGAAAGCTACGCGGTCATTCATAAGAAAAACTGAAGGTTAAGGGGCTGGTTGTGAGAAATAAAGATTTTAGGGAGTAGAATGCAAACTAGGTCAAGATGGACTTTGATTGGGCCCAAATTTTTGCCTTAACCTAATTTAGACCCAAGGAATATAATGGTGAAGTTGGATTTGAGTTTTGACAACGTTTGACTGGGTAATTTGTATAAAAGCCCAAATTTAGGTAGAATCCCGTCTGTCACTCTGTTCTAGGTCAAAATAGGTTCAAATGGTCAAACCAAGGGTACCAAACCTCTTAGAAAATTTTTTTATGAATTTTAAGAGATTTAGATGAATTTTATCTTGACCATAACCTCTTCAATTCAAGCAGATATGAAATTAGGGTTTTGTGTGCTGTTGCAGTTCTCAAAATGCGTGAAACCCTGTTTCTGTCTGTGTTGACCCACTTTTTGGACTTTAATGCTCATTTGACCTTCAGGTAACTCTCAGGTGACTCCATGGTTACTCTGTATTTGTGATGTGATGTTAAAACTACAGATTTAACCCTATTTTACTATTCATTCCTCAAAATAGATCGGAGTGGAATTATGGTCCTAAAGTAATTATTCGAGAGAATTTATCTCTTGATTCCGAATAATTCAAGCTAGTTATGGTAAATGATGGTGTTACCATCAACTGAGCTAAGGTGAATTTGATTTCCAAATTACCTGTGCCATCCTCGGTCAAAGATATCATATTGTTTTTGGGGCACGTCGGTTTCTATCATCGATTCATATCTGATTTCTCAAAGATCGTGCACCCCTTAATGAATCTTCTCTCAAAGGACATGTCTTTCGAGATGAAAAGTGAGTGCATTCACGCATTCGAAATCCTATATGATCGAATCACCCAAGCTCTAATCCTAAAATCCCCTGACTGGTGTCAACCTTCGAGATCATGTGTGATGCATCTGACTGCGTAGTAAGAGCTGTCCTAGGGCAGAAAATCAATGGGAAACTGGTGGTTATATATTACGCCAGCAAGACACTAGACGAGGCTCAGTGTAATTACACGATTACAGAGAAAGAGCTGCTGGTTGCAGTATTCGGTCTGGAGAAATTCAGATCATACCTCCTGGGATCCCATGTCATCATTTACTCGGATCACCGCACACACTGCGATGAGACACTTACTGACGAATAAGGATGCAAAAACCTAGATTAATCCGATGGATATTGCTATTACAAGAATTCTATCTCGAGATTCGTGACAAGGCAGGAAAGCAAAATGTGGTAGCTGATCATTTGTCTTGGCTTCTTCAATCATTGACCTGTCTGGATTATCATCGAGCATTTTCCGGATGAACATCTCTTGGCCATTAATGAACTTCCCTAGTTTGCTGATATCGTGAATTACCTGGTTACGGGAAAAGTTTCGCCTAATTGGGCAACCTCCCGGCGAGACAAGCTGATTTCCGATGCTAAATACTATGTATGGGAAGATCCTTATTTGTTTCACATCTGTAATGACCAAGTAATTCAAAGATGCATTCTCGACAATGAGGTCAATGACGTCATCTCATTCTGCCATGACCAGGCCTATAGTGGCCATTACCCTGGGCGTAAAACCACAGCGAAAATCCTCCAGTGTTGTCAGACCCTCGGCAACATGGGCTCGCACGATATGATGCCTCTAAATCCGATTATCGTGTGTGAGATCTTTGACATATAGGGAATTAATTTTATGGGACCCTTTCTTGGATCTAACGACTTTGAGTACATCTTATTTTTGTTCACTACGTCTCGAAATGGATCGAAGCCAACCCCACCAAAACGAATGATCATAAAGTTGCTCTCTGGTTCATTTAGGAGAACATTTTTTCCAGATTTGGGGTTCCTAAGGCCATCATCAGCGATGGCCGGTCCCATTTCACGAATGTGCACTTCCAGTCTCTGATGAAAAAGTACAAGGTGTCGCATCGTATCCCTACTCCTTACCACCCCCAGACCAATGAATTGGCTGAGTTATCCAATCAGGAAATCAAGAAAATCCTTCAGGTCACAGTTGGTCCTGATAGGAAAGATTGGTCCACCCGACTTTCGGATGCCTTGTGGGCCTATAGGATTGCCCACAAGACTTAGCTACAAATGTCTCCATTCAGGATTATGTACGGGAAGGCATGTCACCTCCAAAGGTGGAGCATAAAGCCTACTGGGCAGTACAGAAATGCAATCTAGATCTCATGAAGGTTGGAAACCACCGTTGGTTGCAAATGAGCGAGATCAAGAAGTTACGCAATGTTGCATACAAGAACTCACGTATCTACAAAGAGCGGGTCAAAGCCTTCCATGATAGGCACATATCGTGAAAATCATTCCATCATGGTCAGAAAGTGTTCCTCTTTGATGCCAAGCTGAAGCTCTTCCCAAGAAAGCTAAGATAAAAATGGATCAGACGCTTTCTCGTTCGACAAATCTTTAGAAATAGAGCTGTTGAAATTAGTGAACTCAGCCATGACTAAGAACCATTTGTTGTGAACAGTCAGAAACTGAAATCGTTCCTCGAACTCACAAACTTAATTCTGGTTGTAGTATCTTTGATCTCCATTCTCCCTAAGCCACATTGTGCCCAACTGATGGCATTAAACTTAGCGCTTAAGGAGAGGTAACCCGTCATCTTGAAAAACCCAAGACCCTTTTGACCTATCTCTGAGCTGATATCATATTGCACTTTAAGGTTCGTCCATTAGAACAGTCGAGTCCACCTTTGATACTTGTATCAGTGCTTGATCTTCATCCCGACTCGTTCGCCACCCACCAAACCTGTTCTAATGAATGATCTAAGCCGAACTCAAACCCACCTAATTTACAATGAAGGCATTGCAAATCTTAGGCATGGGGGGGTATTAAAGTGCAGAACGCTGTGAAATCCGATTCATAGAAGGGTTTTATCATAAATATATATATGGAGACAAGGGGAGGACAATTTTGAGAGCTGAATGGAAAAATTGAGGAAGGAGAAAAGAAAAAAAATAGAGAAAATGGAACAAACAAAAGAAAAAAATGTGGCAATCCTTACAACTGAGTATGGAACTTATGTAAGTTTTAAGCTGGATCGGATGATGAATTATGACTTGAAATGGCTACAACTTAGGAGATTAGTGATGGATACCGACCTTAGGCCTCTTGGGCCTATTCTAGGGCTTAAACACTCACATATTTATTAAGATCTGGATTAATCTTCAAGAGGCTGATGTATTAAGTTTAAGGCTTAGGGATTATTCGGCCCCGTTGCCTGCCCTTTGGTTTGCGAGACTTGGTAACCTAAGGACCCAAAAATAACACACCGATCTGGTTCAGTGTGCTTAATGAAATACAATGCCAGAAGTGTTATGTTCTGAAAATGTTTTCCCAAAGATCGATCTAGCTTAGGAGCGGCTCAAAGACATAAGTTGATTGGACAAGCTCCTAGCACGAAGAGGTGGAATGAAAACTACTCCCCTCGAAGATGCATAATAACATATCATCTGCTCAGTGCTTATTGCCTAGGATATCTAAATATCCTACCGAGGGCATGTAAGTGCCTTATGCTGGTTCAAGTGTCATGGGTGGGATATCCCGAAATGTCGATTACTAGAGCTTGAATTTAGCTATAGAATGCCATAGACGGCACTATCTTGAAGTGTTGAATGTCAAGGTTCTGGGGGTTGCCATCGGCGATGCTATCCCGAAGCATCAAAGGTCAGGGACCCTTCAAGGATTGATGGTGGGGATAAGGAATCTGATACAGACTGTATTTAGGGCCAATCCAAAGTTGGATTTAGGGGAATATAAAAGGAAAAGAGAGAAAACTCTAAAAATAAATATCCCTCTATCTATCTAACCAAAAATGCACTAGCAAACTGAACCTGGACTTGCTACAAATATGCACGAGTGCTTTAACCGCTGGGGCCAACAAACCTTTGAGCAGTTTTTGCAGGCCTTAGAAACCTTCGTAGCAGACCCAAGGCTGAGGCTGGTCAGATCTGAATCTTGGATGGTACTTGAGTACTTCTAGGCCTATTGTTGGTATTTTGATCTAATTTCTAGAGATGCACCTCAATAAGCCATCCTGATAATTACATCTGGCTTAGAGATTTGGTTTAGTCCATAGGATTTTGCTAGAGACTAGCAAAATCTAAGCATCGAGGTATGATGGTAGCACCATTATGAGTCCTAACTAGCCAAAATTAGTCAAATTCAAATGATAAATGCTCCTACAAGATCATCTGAGGGTCACAATTCCGCACTGATCTGATACAAGAGGAAGATAAGAAAATAGGGTTAATTTTACTGTTTTAACAGCACATCACAAATGTAGATTAACCACGGGGTTACTAACGAGTTAATTGAAGGTCAAATGAACATAAAATACTAAAAAGTGGGTTCACACATACTGAATCGGGATTTTACGTATTTCGAGAACTAAAACAAGATTGAAAACCCTAATTATCAACCCTAATTAAATTTAAAAGGTTCTGGCCAAGTTAAAATAAATCTAAACCTCCTAAAAATCATTGAAAAATATTTTAAGTGGTTTGGTACCTTCACTTTGACCATCTGAACCCATTTTGACCTAGAACAGAGTTTCGGATGGAAATTTACCATAATTTGAGCTTATGTGCAATCTACCTAACCAAACATGGTCAAAACTCAAATCCAAATTCACCATTAAATTACTTGGGTCAAAATTAGGTTAACACCAAAATTTGGGCCCAATCAGAGTTCATCTTGACCTAGTTTGCATTTTGGACCCTAAAAACTCTATTTTTTACACTTAGACCCCTAACTTTCAATTTTCCTTATAAATATGCCCCTAACTTCTTGTCACCTTTGCATAAGTGCCCTTGCCGCCATTGTCGTTTGAACAAGACCTCCAAACCTAGTGAATCGACTTTGACCGATTTGAATCTTCTCCAAATCATCTCCAAATCCCTCTAAAATTTAAGGGATTAACGTTCAGAAAATGAGGAATCAAACCAACGTCATTTCAGATATTGAGATTGATCCTAGAGCTCAAGTGAGCTTAATAAAATTGTGGGATTTTGGGTTTCCTAATCCACAACTAGTTGAGAGAATTTTCCCAATTTGACCTCACATACATGCTCTCTTTAAGTTGCTTGAACTCCCAACATGCTCCTTAGTCATTGTTAGTCGCTTGAAATCGAGTTTTAAATTGTTGTGTTGCAATATAGTCAAAAACTCGTGAAAAAAAGATAAAATTTATACTCGAAAAGTCCGAGGTCGTTCGCTGGGAGCAAGTAGGAATTCGATTCTCAAGATTGTAATTTTAAACAGAGATAAGAAATTATGATCATAAATTGATTTAGAATAATGTGGAAATAATATCAAGTGTCAAACTGCAAAAAGAATGGAGTAAAATGGTGATTTGAATCACCAATTACTCCCTACAATAATAGCAAGTGGAACTCAATAACTATGTAGAAATAAACTCAAATCAATCGTCTGACTGAATGATCAGATGCCTTAAACGTGTGATGAACAGTGATCTCTCTTCTGATTTGCTTCTTCTTCTCGTTATCTATGCTTGTCTCTCTTCTTCTTCTGCAGCTCTTCTTCTTTTCCTTTATTTCTCTGCTTACCTTCTTTTTCTTCTCTACTTCTCTTCTTCACGTAGAGGGGGAAGGGGTCTCAAATTTGGCTAAGTGTTTAGCCAACTTCTCCAGGGAGCAAAACCCCCTAACCCCCGCACGCTCTCCTCTCTTTCTCTCCTTGGGTCACGCTCTCCCAAAGTCTTCAACAATACCGGGTATACGGGTAACCGAACCTAGAGCACACCCGGGTCCAAGCTCACCAGCAGTGGGTGGTGAGCGAGGAATGTATAGCTTAGGCAAGTAATCGAACCAGGCCTATGTGAGCAGTGTCACGGGTGAGGCAGAGTGAGGGGTGTAAGGGACCTCACCCCTTGTGTCTGAGGCAACAAGGCCCAGACACAAATTCAATTTATGCCGCTTGAGAAGGTCGACGCTTTCCGATGTGGGACTATCCCACCGAGAGTTTAGCATGAGCATCTACAGGTGGTTCCTTGTCTGATTGCAACAGCTGTCAATGGTGTTTCACCCAATTGGAGACCTAGGTGTAATCTTGGATGACTTCTGCGTTGACCTAGAGCTACAGCCTGGAGCGGAGACCTCAAGAACACGACCGAGAGCTTCGTGGAGAGGCAGCATTAATGGCGGAGTCGCTTGGCACCTACAAACAACAATAAGGCCTTTTGGCCACGTCAGAAAGCTCAGGAACGATCGCCAGAGCACGGTGAGTTTAATGGTGGCAGTGACGTGGGGTGAGTGCGTGTGAAGAGGCCTGTAAACCTCACGAAGGGTGGCCGGATGTGGGTTTGTTCGGCGGGGAGTTCGGAGAGGCAATCGTCCTAACAAAGTTAGGGCTTTTGCTCCTGAAATCAAGGTAGAGGTGTGGAGCGTGGAAGCGGCGGCGTAGGTGGTCTGTGATGGTCGCTAGCATTTGCCGGAGGTATGTTGGCGAGATGGAAGATGAAGTCGCAGAGGGTGTCGGCGGGGTCAAAACGATATGTTGGAGATGCTAACATGATGAGGAGAAGCTGAGGAGTTGATTGAGAGGGGTAGCAGATGACGAGAAGCAGAGATAGCACTGGTTGCGGTATGGCCAGTGCTAGAGAAGGAAGGAGCTCTGGTAGGTGTTGGACGGCGAGGACGAGGAAGATAGAGGCATCGGCTGGTACTATGCAACGTAGAGGAGAGAGAGAATGATAAATCTATCGCCAGTATTGTGAACGGACGAGGAATGGAGACGGAGGAGGTCGCCGAACGTCGAGGAGCAGTTCAGCCAAAGGAGGAGAGAAGAATTGGGGGTTATTCCGATCGAATTTGAGCGTGGGAAGTCTGTTGTGCCCCGGGGGTTCTTTCATAGGTCATCAGAAGGTGAACGGAGCTTGAGAATCAAGCTCTCAAGCTTGGAAAGCTTCACCAGAGATAAAAACCCAAATTTCAATTGATTCTCATGGCACTTTGGGCAAGACTTGGGGCCAAAGATGTGGCTGATGTAAACATGTTTACATTGCATAAGATGACTATTTATGCATGTTCTTAAGCATAGGATTGCATTACATACTATAAATATTGCATAGCATGCATCATCTTGCATTTAAATTAGTTTGAATAAAATGGAGGTTAATTGTCTCCTTTTATGTTCAGGGACAAGGCAAACTTTTTATCAGGGCCTCGAATCGAAGATCCAACCATACAGATGTAACCAAGGCAACGATTGGAGTCTATCGACTCCAAGATCGCCCTAATCAGACATCTGTAGCATCAGATAGAGATCGGGGAACCCTAGAAGATCAAGGGCCAAGATGGTGTGAATATGCACTTCAAACGACAAATCCAACTGCACGGATGGATTCGGATCGACGATCGCAACCTAACAGTGCAAAAATCGAGTCAATCCAACACCCATGGCACCATTTACATCATCCAGAAGATGGACGGCCAAGATGGCACCATGTGGCACCATCTCGAACGCCCAACCATCCGCACGCACCCGCTGAAGGCATCCGCATCAACTCTTTCCCGCCATTGGATCAAGATCCAACGGCTGGGACACATCCGCGCTTAAGTTAAGCGCTCGCCCATCCGCGCGCATAGTGCAGTGGACAAGAGCGCTTAAGTGAGGCATAGGCGCGGGTTCGAAACACAGGAAGCGGGTGAGTGGGCTCGAGGAGTGTCGGATCGCGATCGAGCGGTCGTGAGCGCTCAATAGAGCCCACGCGCTACTGGACGCGCACGCCTCACGTGAGATTGGACGCAGAGCGCGCGATGCGAAGGCACGGCGAGGGGCAAGTTAAGCCATCCGATCTCACTATCGGACAGCTAAGATCTGCAGATCGTGAACACGCGTTTCACGTGCAGGAGGCGAGCGGGCGCATGAACGTCGCCCCACTACGCCCATGATGGGGCTTTAGCGATAGTTTATCCGTCACTAAAGACCCCTGATTTAATGTTTTTCAAATTAAAATGACCAAATTGCCTTCACTCCTTACAACTATAAAAGGTGACTCCTTCTACACGAAATTCTCATCCCTTCCTTCTCTTCTCTCCCTCTCCAAAGCTCAAGAGAAGCTTGTCCCACACCAAGGATGCTTCTCGCGAGATAAAGTCAAATTTTCGTCCCCCTTTCGGAAGCAGATCCTGCAACTACGACGACATGTTGCCCCATTCCCGTTCTCACTTCCTCCTTCTTCGTCCTGCTCCGTTCCCCGTCGTCCCGTCCGGCTCGTCCTCCAAG
Organism: Thalassia testudinum; assembly: GCA_037157565.1. NCBI lineage: Eukaryota > Viridiplantae > Streptophyta > Magnoliopsida > Alismatales > Hydrocharitaceae > Thalassia > Thalassia testudinum. The sequence goes on from JAZHRO010000077.1 coordinate 85,240,223, forward strand.
CGACCATCGAGGAGGATATCTCTCTCCCCATTCTTTTTACTGCTTTGTATAATAGATTTACTACTTTCTAGAGTAGATTTACTGCTTTATAGTGTAATCATTTTCTTGCTTTCTAGTCGTAATGTTTAGTGTAATGAACAATCCTTCTGATAGTGAATTCCATGTTCATTCTACATCTATTTTTGGTTTTTATTTGTAATATACTCTCTCTCTCTCTCTCTCTCTTCTATTTAATGTAAATAGATAGATAGTTTCTAGTCAATTAATTTACTTCGTGATAAATAAAACAAACGCGTATTTTTAAATCAAACGTCTGCCTCCCTGAGTTCGACCTGGGATTTCTATTCCGATATAAATTTTATTTATTGAACATGAGTTCTTCACTTTCACACTACGATGACATGTTTTTCAAAATCAAATACGTTAGCATAGCAACTCGTAGCTTCAACATTTTGGCACCATTGTTGGGGAGGTGACACTCTGACTTTTTTCCGCGTTTTCTAACTTACAAATCATTTACCTCACTTCTCTCCTTTCTTATTGTGATTGCAGGTACTCTTTCGAGACGAGTAAAAGCGATAGATTGGAGTAAACTACTGTTGAAGGTTTTGTAAGTTATCCCCCACCTCCCACCCATCAGTTTTCATTTCACCACATAATAACACAAACATCAATCAACCTAAGTGTTCTTATAATCTCTAAGGTTAGATTGTTTGTTGTATGACACCTACACCCACTCCAAGCTCCACATTTAAAAAGAAAAATAAAAAAATCTCATAGAGGTACACAACCTCATCTGGTTTTCAAACTCAACCGGTAAACCAACCTTTGGAGCCGGTACGCACATCCAAACACATAATTGAGTAGAAATCAGATTAGGTAATCATTTGCATGCCTAATTAAGTGGTGCAACAGGCCAATTGTCTGAGTTGATTGGGTCTCACCACTTCAATTAAAATCAACTCATCAAGTAGTTGCCACATAGGTTCAACTCTTAGGGATTTACCAGGCACTCCACATTCTTTTAAGTTTTAAAGGAAATCATCTTCACCTGTGCTTGAAAACCTGGTGTGCCAACAAAACTTGTTTGAAAATACCTAAAGTTGAATCCTAAAAGCTACTAAGCAAGATTTGAACCATAAAATTCACCGCATCAAAAGTAATCTTGCTTGAAAACCACTGGTTGTGCACACACACACACATCAATCAATCATTATGGGCACAACCCAGATAAAGGGCCCATCACATTCCAAAGCACATTCAAACCTAGCCCTAAATAAAACAGAGTAGACGTTGGCCTTAAGGATTCGACTCACTCTTCAGAGCCTAGAACAAGATTATTTTCGATTAGTCTATTTCTACTATTCAATCTGATGTCTAGCTAGGGGAGCAGAATCCAATGATCGCGGCTGGAGGGTACATTAGGAACTGGAGCCGCAAGCCGAAGAAAGAACCTTCTCCCCAGTCCCTCCTAACTGGTTGGATTGAATAGACAGAAGTAGATCAAATCGTTCCTTTATCTCAAGACGGGTTGTGGGAGTCTATAGGTCTTGAGGCTAGCCCACTTAAGGACAAGTTTGATTGCTTGTATTGCAGGGTGCATTTCTTCCTCCCATTTATCATGAATCCTTCCACATATTATACTCATTCCCGCTCTTTCCCTTCTATTTTGAATTATCCTCAACATGACGATTATCTCGACTCATACTGTAATCAACCATCAGTTAGTTGGGATAACTCGGATTGGGGATACAATTTCAGACCTTCGTATTTAGGGTCTAACCCTAAACACTGTGATTGTGATTTCTATCCTTCTCAGAGCCATATCGATTATAGATCGTCATCCTTTCATGGACAACCTAATTCGATCTACAATCAGGAAGGATACATTGATCCTTACCCATCCTCTGATTACACTACCTTTAGGTCATCACCACCTTTTGAATAATCCGAAATGACCTATTATCAGGAAGGGTATAACGAATCTCAATTCATTAACTCCTCTACACTGATCCCAAACTCACCCAACCCTGAACCAACTCATTTGGTTCAAGGTAACCAGGTTCAAGATAAGGTTTTGGCTAACTTGAGGAATATTATACAAACTTTAGAAGTTCAGCCAACACCTTGCATTGAAAAATTGGAGCCCCTGATTGAGATGATTGATGATTTGAATAAGTATTTGTTTGATTGGCTCCAGGATGTTAAAGATAAGAACCCGGGAGAGTTTCTACTTGGGAAGTTAGCGAAATTGAGGATGAGATTTGTGGTTGCTTTAGTTCAATCGTGGGATGATTCCCCAGATGAACCCCCTTCAGGAGAGCCAATGTCAGAACCCGTTCAGGCACCTGTTGGGGGGGACACGTGTTACGAGGCTGACCAGATTGAATTAGAGCAACCAATTAAGGATGATCTGATTTCTTCACCTGAAATCCTTGATCCAGGGATCAAGGAAACGTATGTCTCCATGGATCAGAAAGTAACAGATGATTTTGGGACATACATTAATACGAATCTTGATTTCTTTGATTATGATGGTGAAGATTCGATTTGCGAAGTCTCACGCGAGTTTACAGAATATGATTTCTGTAAGACAATTGGGCCTGAGGAATCTAATCGATCATTTGATAGCCTAATAATTGAGGAAACTGATCTTATTGGGTCTCACATTACAGATCTAGAATTGCATTTTCTGGAGGATTCAATCTAATGCCCTGATTGTCAGTTACACCCAATTGAGCTTATCGATGATTCTGTTTTTGAGATAACTAGACCCAAGTCAATTCTGATTCAGTCACATCTTTTATACTTGAAAATTTCAGACGAGGTGATTAATATGGAGGTCCCGGAATTTGACATTCTAAATGAGGAGGATAGGAGTTGGGAAATTTTGATTTGGGATGCAAATTCCGGAGGAAATAGAAGATTGAGTCGAAGGATTCCAATTAAGTTGAAACCATCAAACCAAAACCCTTATGACATTTGTTCTGAGGATGTTCAACCTATGCATACATTCATTGATTATACTTTTGATATCAAATTCTCTGTAACCTGACCTTTTGGTCTTGGGTTGCATCCTTATAAATCGCAGGCTCGACCCCGCTTGCATACTGATTTTAGGTTTTGGGTAATTTTTATCCAAAACCTGCGATATTCTCGATTATAGGGTATGGGTCTGCACCACAACCTAGTCCACATCTGTGGACCTCTACTGGCAAGTCAGAGGTTTTTTCTCTTTATTCTGATTCTGGCTTGAACCTATGAATTCTTTATTTCTCTTCTTTGTATAGTGTGCCTAGCTGAAGGCACTAAATTCAGCACGTATACAGTTCTTTTTAGTTTTTATCTCAGAGCGGACTCGACATTCACGCAATTCAGGTGCTTTCTATGCTATTCCACTTTGTTTTATGTCTTTTTAATACAATGAGGACATTGCATTGGATAGGCATGGGGGGTGGATATTCATCTCTGCATTTATTCGTCAGCTCCGTAGATTTATTTTATTTTCTTTTATTAAAAAAAATTTGTGGAATTAGGAAAGAAAACTTGGGTTTAAGAAAATTTTCAATCTTAGGAAATACTACATTATGATATAAACACAAAGACCCTTCAGGTTTTTGGACTTAATCAGCCCGTGTATCCACTAAAATGTGGATTTGCTTTTCGAGTCCTCGCCAACCTGAATTCTATTTTAATTGGAGTAAATAAGTTTGGGTGATAAGTACATGACTTATCAACCCGCCCTCTGATTTGAGGGAACTTTGAGTTTTAAGCATCTACACACTATCTTGTCACTGACTCGTTGTTCGACGATTCTAACGGAAATTGGGTAGCTAATGAACCTTCTAGGGTGATATGGCTGGCAGGTTATCGTGGGTAACAACCCATAGGTAGGTTGTCCAGAGCCCAGTCACAGGACCTTTCTCTTTTTGCTAGCTTTAGGTAAATCTTAGGCTAGGGAAGCCACCTACTTAAAAAAAAGAGAAAAGAAAGTCAAAAAGAAAAAAAAAGGAGAAAAAAAAAGAAATAAACCACACTTCGCCGCATGAGTATGGCTGGCAAGTTGTCGGTGGTAACAGCTCATCGACCGATTGTCCAAAACCCAACTCAATAAATGCACTGAAAAATCCCAAAACACTTAGGAAGAAGAGGAGAAGTAGAATAAATCGGGGAGATATACACTGGATTCACCCTTGTGTTGACCCCATAAAAATAAAAGTAGGGAGAAAGCTACCGGTTGTAAAGATACACCTTAAGGCAGAATTCTCTTTTTAAGGTCACCTAGAGGCATAGAAATCTTAAGTCTATTTTTAATGCCGATCAACGAGTCTATCACATTCACAATAAGATGCTTAGAACTTAAGGTTCTCATCAAATCTTGGGTGAGTTGAATGACCGTAGAAAGCCACTCTTAAACCCTAAAACTTGAAAATCCAAAAAAAATAGAAAAGAGGAAAAAGAGAAAAAGAAATTTTTCTTTGAATAAGATGAGGGCTTGAGGCGTTCTGCATTTTGGCAGATACCCAGGCACTGTTGTGTCTTTGAAAGTTCAGATCCTAAGAAAATATTTTCTTAATGATTGAAAATAACTCATGCCCAAATAATCCAACCTGATTCTTTTATAAATAACATTTAGTTTTTGCTAGGAACTAGCAAAAGATAGGCATGGGGGTGTGATGTAAACAAGTTTACATTACATAAGATGACTATTTATGCATGTTCTTAAGCATAGGATTGCATTACATACTATAAATATTGCATAGCATGCATCATCTTACATTTAGATTAATTTGAATAAAATGGAGGTTAATTGTCTCCTTTTATGTTCAAGGACAAGGCAAACTTTTCATCGGGGCCTCGGATCGAAGATCCAACCATACAGATGTGATCAGGGCAATGATTGGAGTCTAACGACTCCAAGATCGCCCTAATCAGACATCTGTAGCATCAGATAGAGATCGGGAAACCCTAGAAGATCAAGGGCCAAGATGGTATGAATCTGCACTTCAAACGACAAATCCGACTGCACGGATGGATTCAGATCGACGATCACAGCCTAACGACGTGAAAATCGAGTCAATCCAACACCCATGGCACCATCTACATCATCCAGAAGATGGATGACCAGGATGGCACCACGTGGCACCATCTCGGTCGCCCAGCCATCCGCACGCACCCGCTGAAGGCATCCGCATCAACATTTAACCACTGTTGGATCAAGATTCAACAGCTGGGACGCATCCGCGCTTAAGTTAAGCGCCCGCCCATCCGGCGCGTAGCACAGTGGGCGAGAGCACTTAAGTGAGGTGCAAGCGCAGGTTCGAAACGCAGCAGGCGGGCAAGTGGGCGGGAGCGAGCGGGAGTGAGAAGCGTCGGATTGCGATCGAGCGGTCGTGAGTGCTCGATAGTGCCCACGCACTATTGCACGCGAGCGCCTCACGCGAGATAAGACGTGGAGCACGCGATGTGACGACGCAGCGAGGGGCGAGTTAAGCAGTCCCATCATAGATCTACAGATCATGAACACACGTTTCATGCATGGGAGGCAAGCGGACGAGTGAGCGTCGCCCCACTACGCCCATGACGGGGCTTTAGCGACGGTTTTATCCGTCACTAAAGACCCCTGATTTAATGTTTTTCAAATTAAAATGACCAAATTGTGCTCACTCCTTGCAACTATAAAAGGAGACCCCCTCCAAACAAAATTCTCATCCCTTCCTTCTCTTCTCTCCCTCTCCAAAGCTCAAGAGAAGCTTGTCCCACACCCGGGATGCTTCTCGCGAGATAAAGTCAAATTTTCGTACCCCTTTCGGAAGCAGATCCCACAACGACGACGACATGCTGCCCCGTTCCCGTACTTCTCGCTTCGTCCTTCTTCGTCCTGCTCTGTTCCCCATCGTCCCATCCAGCTCGTCCTCCAAGTGACCGTCAAGGAGGATATCTCTCTCCCCATTCTTTTTACTACTTTTTAGAATAGATTTACTGCTTTCTAGAGTAGATTTAATGCTTTCTAGTGTAATCATTTTCCCGCTTCCTAGTCGTAATGTTTAGTGTAATGAACAATCCTTCTGATAATGAATTCCATGTTCATTCTACATCTCTATTTGGTTTTTGTCTACAATATTCTCTCTCTTGCTCTCGCTCTCGCTCTCTTTCTCCTCTATTTAGTGTAAATAGATAGATAGTTTCTAATCAATTAATTTACTTCGTGACAAATAAAACAAACACGTATTTTTAAATCAAACGTCCGCCTTCCTGAGTTTGACCCGGGATTTCTTTTCCAGTATAAATTTTATTTATTGAACGTGATTTCTTCACTTTTACACTACGACGGCAGGTTTTTCAAAACCAAATACGTTGGCATAGCAACCGTAGCTTCAACAGTGGCTCAAATGGAAGGCAACTTCGTCAAGAATTTGAGTATCTATTTTGGGACTGATTGATTGAGAATTGAGAGAGAATTTCTCGCTCGATCTCAATAGTGAAGCTCAGGGTTGCCTTTAATGGCACCAGGGACCTTTTTGCGAGGACGATGAAGAAGTTGGGTGGCTGCTTGTAAGGAATTTTGAAAGTTAAGGGCATGGTTGTGAAACAAAATGTCAGACAAGACCAAATTGCAAACTAGGTCAAGATGATTTTAGATTGGGTCCAAATTTTGGTAAAAACCTAATTTGGACCCAAGGAGTTTGATGGAGAAGTCGGATTTTTGTTTTGACCACGTTTGATTAGAAAAATTACGTAGAAACCCAAATTAGGATAACTATCTGTCTGAGACTCTGTTTTGGGTCAAGATGAGTTCTAATGGTCAAATTGAAGATACAAAATCCTAGAGAATATTTTTATATGATTTTTAAAGGATTTAGGTGAATTTTATCCTGACCATATCCTTAGTTAATTAAGCAGGTCTATTTTGAGGGTTTCAGAAGTCATTTAATTCTCAAAACACGCAAAAACCTTTTCTATCTATTCTAACCCAGTTGTTAGCCTTTTAAGACCATTTGACCCTTAATTAACCTCTAAGAAAACCTGTGGTTATTCTGCATTCATGATATGATGGTAAAATTACAGTTTTAACCCTGATTTCTTATCTTTCCCTCAGAATGATTATGCAGTGACTTAGGGTTCTCTGGCGGTTATGTAAGAGCATTTAATGACTTAATCAGATCAAATTGAACTAGTTATGGCTCATGATGGTGTTCCCATTAGTCATAAATTGGCCTAAAATAACCCTCTCCCTCATCTCCGGCCAACCCATCATGCACTCCGGCGAGCCCCTTCCAACCTCCTCCACATATGCTCATGACCAACTGACACCGCCAACCTCTCCCTCTCTTTGTCGTGAACCTTGCCAGCCAAAGCAATGTCACCTCCAACCTCTTCTTCCTCGTCGTCGCCTTGCCGTCGACTCCTTCTTCCCCACGTCCAGCCGGCCAACGCCAAGCGTGGTCTCGCTTCACCTCTCCCCAATAAGTTCCTCATCTTCTCCCTCTCCTTTCCTAGCTTCTTTTAGGTTCCATAAACTTAGGTTAGACTCGCTCCTATCACCATTCCGCCCTCATCTTCTCCATGCATGGCGAAGCTTCGGTGAGCTTGTCCGGCCACCACACATCACCAATCGCCTCACCACCACCTCCAAAACCCTCGCCATGACCCTACAACCAAAAGCCCCAACCAAATTGGAGCTATTGGTCTCTCCTTCACCTCACCCCACAAATCCATCCACAGTCATCATCTTCGAGATCACGTGACCTCCACACACCTCCAAACACTTCACAACCACCACTATTTCACTCGCTGTGCCCCGATGACTCCTTTGAACCTTTTAATTGGGTCGAAAGGTTGTTCTATTGCATTTCAGGGATCTCACGGAGCTCTGTCGTCGTCGTCAATTCTCCACCTCTGTCCATCACACTCTGTCCACCTTCGACCTTGCTTCAATCACCAGCAGCTCTGGAACGTCTCCATGAAGTCCCTTGTAGCAGCAATTGAAGTGGGCTTCATCCACTGCACGCAAGCGAGACAGCCCCAGCAATTGTCCCACATCAGCAAAAGTTAAAAAAAATTTTGATTAATAACATTTCGTTGCATTAGCCTTGTCGCCTCAACTTCATGATGTGAGGTCCCTCACTCACGTGCACTCTTGCCCGTGCCCACATATGCGGGCCTAGACCTCAACCTGATTACCCGTATACCCTTGACCTAGATCTGAGGAAAGAGAAAGAGGAAAGGAAATTCTGAGGGGGGAAGGGGGAGGTTTTGCATTGTAGCACCTTGGATTCCATGCCAACACTTAGGCATAATTTAAGAAGATGATCTAGGGTTTGAAGTTAAGTTGTCTAGGGTTTATGTTCGACGTCTGACCTAAGGAAATTTGGTTCTGACATTGGCTCTGATATTGATTCGAGTACTGTTGGGATTTTGAGATTTGATTTGAGAATTGTGCTTAATTGTGGGGCTTAATTGGTGGTTTCAACCATCATTTTTAGGCTTTCTTTTTATATTTTTGTCACTGGTTCTTGAAAGACAATTTCTAAAGCATTAATTGATTGAATCTTGTGCTTATTGATATATTATTTCTTATTGGTGAATTAAATTGCTACACTTGTGACCTCAAAACTCACAATTTTTCAAACTTTATAAATTCAAATATCATATCAATTTTCGTCATTATACTACGACGCATTGTTTTCCTAATTGTAATGATTTTTTACTCCAATAGTTACCTTATTGCAAAACAATGATCATACCCTATCCAGGGTATCATCTATAAATCTTTGTGGACTAGGAAGCTATCAAAATCTAAGACAAATGGCAATCGCTCAATACTAGAGGAAGTGAGGGCCAAGCAAGAAGTCAATGCCAAGTGTACTGAGCAGGAGGCTGAAAGCAATTAAAACTATCACTCTCATTAGATATTTGGTGATGGATATGGTTGCTAACCCTCTATTTGCTCATATCTCTCTTTCCTCTGTCTATTGACCCTCTGTTGGCTCTTAAAGCTTTTGAGGAAGATCAACATTAGTTTGCCATTAGATTTTTTTTGTTGATTTTTGATATGCCTAGGGAATATAGTGGAAGTTGCTTTAAAATTTAAAGAATTATACTAAATTTTAGGCCTTGGTCTTTGTGCAATTACATCAAAGATTGAGCTAGCATTTTTTACATCAACGATCTAGTTCAAGATTATATGGAGTTGTGGTGCCACATCACTGGCTTGGCTAGGTCGATGTATGGATTTATTTCCAAGCTACTTTCTATTCTATTATTTGTTAATAGCTTGCACTTGATATTCAAGATGTGCTCCTTGTAGATTTACTCCTATGTGCTGCTCTGCTAATGGAGTTTGTTGCTCAAGTTGCCAAGGGAATAAACCATGACATGCATCCTAATGCTAAAGAGTTAGTAACCATCAAGTAAGTTTTGTTTTGTTTGACAGTTTACTGAATTTAATTCTCTTGACTAACTTACCACCTGTCACCTATTGCTTGAATGCTACTATGGATTTTTTGGATGTGTGTTTAACAATCATGGACCATATAATTTATAACCATGGAATGGTGATGTCTATCATTTATTTTTTTTTGAAGAAAGCATCTTCATTACTAGAAATGTTGATGTTACACCTTCCTTCAGTGTCTCTTTTCCAATTGCACATTTTTCCCCTTGTTTTTCATATCTCATACTTCATACAGAAGCACAATGGTAGTAAGTAAAAAAGAACAAAATGGCCTATATTAAAGAGCAATGAAAGTGATCCTAAAGAACAAAATGGCCTGTGTTGGGGTAAAAAGAATTGTGTACTGAGACATCAATAACAATCTGAAGGTCTTAAAAATCATTTGCATATGGGCTTCATCCACCACCTACAGTCATGTTTGTTTTCCAGTCAATATACATCTACTCAATCAAATACAAAGTAGTTCTCTGGTGCCAGTTCTTGCAACCAAGCACAATCCCTAAACTTGGCATCATGTTACAGCCAAGTAGAATAATTTCAATCTGATAACAGACTCAAACTTGGCCAACTTGCAGCAGAAATCCTAAGTTTAGGTCATTTGATTGTTAAAATATGGCTGGTGCCTTCTAAGAAATTTGAATAAGAAATTTGATAACCAACAGCAGTATGCTATCTAGACCCATGCTATTTGTCATCTTTTTGTTGAAGGTAGTGCCATGCCACCAGTAGTGCTCCTGGATATTACAATTTTTCTTCCTTAAAAAAATGGATGGGGGCAAATAATCCATGGAAGTGCTTTGGGCATGTTTTCCTTTTATAATCTTCTTTTAGATGTCAAATAAATTCAATTGTTTGGATATTTCTAGCTTAATTGATTCTCAAGGGGAAAAATGCATAGGTGAACTGCAGAGCCATAGGACTCTTGCAGAATCTAGGGTGCCTACTGTAGATCTTCTACATGGAGTTGTCACCAAGCATGTTGCTATTCAACCACCATTACCTAAGAAGCACATCGGTATGTGTTTGTTTTTCCATTTTATATTTCCTATCAAGAGATAATAATTGTTGAACTTTTGTTATCAAAATTCAAAGAAAAGAGAAAAGAAGGAACCTTCTTGCACATAATTGTAGTAAGTGATCCATTTCATATATGAAAATGCTCCTGTCATACAAAACAACATTGGATTATTTTATCTCTACGATTGCTTCCTCTATGGCATCTGCTCCTGAATTTGTTCTAGTAGCAGCACCAACTTTCTTTGATTCATTTGCTTTTTGAAGTTGCAACCATTTTATTTTGTTGGAGGCCTTTAAGTTGTCGGTATTACCAACTGTTGTCAAGTTGTTTCCTTCTCAAAAGATCCCCTGTAATAGTACAAACAGAACCTCCCCTATTCTTAACTCAGCATGTATTTCAGTTCCTAATTATAGAACCTCCCCTGTGTCAAGAATATTAAATAATCCATTATTTTCTAATACCAATTAATGTGCAAGCTTTACCTTTTTATGGGAATCACATTTATCCCATGAGCCATAAACCACAATCTACAGACTTGCCATTGGGGGAAAACTTGTAAAATACAATAATACTTGAAATTATTGTCTCAGAGGTTATTTATGTCTGCCAGGTTTATACTGAAATGTATTTCAGTGATGGAAAGACATGGACCATCCATCATTAGGATATTCCACATTCGGTTAGACAACTTGAATATATTCCACATTTATATATCCAATGCATTTTTCTTTTCTTACTTTTTTTCCTCTAAGTATCCCATTTTAGGACATTACTTGTGCATATTTTCAAGATGAATCCCAGGATTTTTATAAGAATCAACGACTCATAGTGTTAAATTCAGGTTTCAAAGAGGATGGCCCTCACCAAAATGGCACGACTATCATTTTTTACATTCTAAAAGTGTTATTGATAGTGCATTGAAGTTTGGAAGTTGTTGTCAAATGCAAGATGGGATAGCAAAGATTTTAAGTCATTTTTGGACGAGGCTGTTGTAATTAATTAGTCAATTTTTAGTTGTATTTACTTGTATTTTCATTTTTCTTTTGTAAAAAAAAATATTGTGACCCTAGGAAGGAAACACTTTACTTGATTTTAATTTTAATAAATTGGGGTAACTCAAACCCCAAAGTTTGTGTAGCACGGACTTTATATTAGAAATTTAATAAAAATAATGTTTTATGTTAAAGGTTAATTTTGTCAAATTATTGTGTTTGATTGTTATTGAAAAAAAGTAAAAATAATATTTGAATGGATTTTTTATCTTAATAACGTTATATCAACAAATCAAGTCATCTCCAAAAGACAATTAAAGAGAATCATTTACGTCTCCAAAAGTTATAGACATAATCATCCATCCCTAAAAACTTTTATGCCATGTCAAAAATGCATTTTTGTGTCCAATCTATTGTGACCAATTTTCCATTGCTTGAGTTGTGAGTATGGAAAATCAGTCCCCAAAGGTTTTGGAGACCCTCATTTGGATGATGGACTTTTGCAGATGAATTATCCGTCACCCGCCCTTATTTCCATCCTTAAAGCTTGTAAATTCGTCTCCATAGGTGATGAGAACATCATCATGAGTCCTAACTAGCTCATTTTGACCTAAGAAAGAGAATAAAAGCTCCTACATAACCTAGAAAAGGGCCTACTTCAAGGAATGACTGTTTTGAGAAGAAAACATGAAACAAAGGGTAAAACTATAATTTTACCATTGCAGTACATCAACGGGATTTCTCAGGGGCTAAACATAGGTCAAATGGTCTTGATAAGATAAAAAGTGGGTTGGTTCAGTCAGAAATGGGTTCATGCGCAATTTAAGAATTAAATGACCTCTTATAACCCTAAAATAAACTCACTTAATTCAACAAGGTTCTGTTTAAGATAAAAATCAACCAAACCCTCTAAAATTCATGGAAAAATATCCCCTATATTTTAGAACCTTCAAATTGGCCTTTGGAACCTATTTTGACCTAAGTAGGGGTCCTAACTAATTATTTGACCAAATTTAGGTTTTTTATGTAAAATGTCCAATCAAACGTGGTTAAACCTAAAATCCAACTTCACCATTGGATTCCTTAGGTCCAAATTAGGTTTCTACCAAAATTTGGACCTAAGGGGAGGTCACCTTGACCTACTTTGCAAAACAGTCCACCCAATTACATTTTGACCCCTAACTTTTGAAAACCATTGCAAAATAGGCCACCCTTTGCAATTAGGTCCCTCCGCCATTAAAGCGGAGGAGTCCTACTCCGGCGAGGAATTGAGGGGGATTTCTCCCTGATTCCTCAGAGATCTCTCAGATTGGAAAGGGAGATTCTCTGAGGAATTCCCTTTCATCTGAATGCAATCAAATGTCATGATTCACACCCAATCTCTCGTGCCAATGCTCAAGAGATTTGGGTCTCTCACTGATTCCTTTTCCGGCAAGGATTCCTACTCTTGGAAGCTTGCCTTCCAAGCACAAGAGCCTTTGCTAATACCTATAAAAGGACCCTCATCTCCAGCTTCTCAAAATCAGCTTGGCTTGGCCAGAGAAAACCCTCCAACTTCATCCCTTCTCCTCCGACCAAGCATCCAACAGGCTCCGGCGACTCCTCCTCCTCTTTCTCGTTGCTCTGCCACAATACCAGTGGCAGAGCCGTCTTCACCTCCTTCCTCCGCGTCACGCCATACCTATGCACGCGCCTCCAGCCCCTTCGTCGTCGCCGTTCTCCCTCCATTGGAATCCTCTTCTCCGACGGCGGCAGGTATGGCTAGCCGCCCTCCTATCCCCCTTCGTCCATTAATTTAGGTTAGAACTCTTCCCCTTTTTCCTTTCTTCATTTCACCCTTCCTTATTTTCACTTTCAACCCCTCGAAGCCGCAGACCACCTCCATCTTCTCCACCTCCGACAGACCACTGGTGAGGTGTCTCCATCACCTCCACACTTCCATCCACCTCGCCAGGCCCCTCATAACCTCCGCCATCCTCCATCACTCACTGATCATCTTCCGCCCCTTCACTAACTGCCAACACTTCCACACTCGCCCATCGAACACATGCACTGTCATGGCCACAGAGCAACCCAGGCATGCACTCCTAGGCCACCCCGTGGCCAGCCACCCACCGCTTCACCTTTGCCGTGACACGGCGAAGCTCCCTATGTGGTTTAATGAGGCCGCAAGGCCATATTCGTGAGTTTCAGATCCGACCCCCTTTCCACCATTGAAGCACGAGCAAGGAGCTTGCAAGCTCGCTCCAGGCCGCATTGCTCCAGGTCCAGGTGACGCACGAGGAGTGCGCACAGACATCCAGCTAGAGAGTGACCTTGAGAGAGCACCCAACTGCAGTAATTGATCGAAGTTCTCCCTACGGGTGCGCGAGCGAAGCGGGTGGGACTTTTAGTCCCACCTCGGAAAGGTTGAAGCGCGGTGCGTGATATAAGTTGATTTTGTGTTTCTTGCTGATCACCTTAGAACACAAGGTAAGGTACCCTCGCATGCTCACCCACCTCATCCACGACCTACGCCACGCGGACCTGGCTACCCAACCCGTTTACCCAGCACACCTCGCGCACCACCCACGCTGGTGCACCTGGACCCGGGTGTGCGTAACCCGACCCATATACCCGATTGGCTAGCTCTGGGAGAGCGAAGAGAGAAATAGAGAGAGAGTGTACGCAGGGAAGGGAAGGGGTAGGTTTTGCACTCTCATGTGTGTAGGGAGAGGAAGAAGGAAGAAAAGGCTGAAGTGAAGAAGGAAAAGCAAAGCCAAAGCTTGAGGGCAGGAAAAGCTAAGGAGGACTTGAAGGCAGAGGCAGAAGAAGAAGGAAGAAGAAGGCGCTGCTGAAGAAGAAAAGAGAAGGAAGGAGAAATCAAGGCAAAAGACAAGGAAGGAAGAAGAAGGCACAGCCAAGGCCAAGGGAAAGAGAAGGCACTGTAGCCAAAGAAGAAGGAAAGAAATCAAGGAAGAAGAGAAGTCAAAAATGAAGAAGGCCAAAGAACAGAAGAAGAAGAAGAAGAAAGGCAGAGAAGGCAAGGCTAAGGCAAGGAAGAAGGAAAAGAGAAGACTAAAGAAGAAGAAAAGAAAGAAGAAAGGAGGAGATAAAGAAGAGAGACAAGAGAAAGAGAATCAGACTTTTTGCCCTATTCTTCTCAATCTCTCTATTTTTGCTACATTTTAATATTCATAAACTCCTGCATTATATTCTGAATTAGACTTTGAGTAGATTTAAGTGTTCAAATTACATTGATTGAGATTAGTGAATAAATTTCATTTGCTCCCTGTGTTCGACCTCAGACTCAACATTCGAGTAATAAAAAATTCTTATTTGTTTACAAGGCGATTTCAACTATACTACGACGCAACATCATCTATCTTATAAACCCCGATCTCGCCTCCTAGCAACATTTCAACACCGTTGCGAGGGACACTTTTGACTTTCGATTTCGCTCTTGTTAACAATAGGCCGTCACTAAAACCTTATTTTGTTGTAGTGATAAGACAATCTTTGGCTACATTCTTTTGCCTATATTCATCTACATAGCTAGTCAAGGAAAGAGGATTTTGGAGGAGATTAGGGGAGCTATCTTGCTCCCTTAGTGACTACCTTCTTCTTTCCCCTTCCTTGGTTCCATGACAAGGAGCATTTACCTTAGGAGGATGGCCAGGCAAGAGGATTAGGGTGGGCATCCACCACCTTTGGGAGCATCATCAAGAGGAGCACACCATCATTGTCTAGGAGAGAAGAGTAGGGGAGGTTCTTCTTCAAGTGCATAAGCTGCAATGCTTGGAGCGAAGTTCTTTCCAAGCATCATTTGAAGGATCACTTCTTCTTCTTTTATATTAGCTAGCTTTTATTTTGTAATCGCAAGCATTCTTCTACTTGTGACTATATAAATTTTAGGATTATAAAAACCAAGATGCTTTTCAATTGCTGTATTTCTATTTCAAGCAATTATGCTTTACTCTAATTACCCTAAGTGCATTTGCCTAGGGTGAGCTTAGAAAGAAGGATTACATTTTGTTCACTTAGGCGTAGATTTTAATCTCGCAATTCAACAACCTTGATTTTCCAAAACCCTAAAAATATCAAAATCAAAAATTCAAAAAGAAAGGAGATTTGAGAAAGCAAGAGAGAGAAAGAGTTACCTTAATAACTAACAATTTGGCCTCATTGGACAACCCCAGATTCTTCACCCTATCTAGGTTATAAATTTAAAAGTTAATCAGATTTTGCGCATTGCAACAACACCAATTTGCATCAATTATAAAATTGCATATTTTTTGTATCAGTGATCATAAAATTTGTAAGAGTGATAAAAAGTATTATTATATGCAAAAACATAATTGTTTACAAAATTTCAAACTCATGAAAACAAATAGGAATACTATAGCAGGAGTCCAAGTTGTCCTCAGGAAGGCAAATTATCTAAATTATTAATTACTAACCTATTTTATTCTTATTTTGAGATTTTTTATTTTTTTGGGATTTCAAAATAAGGTAGAAGAATTAATCCTGAATTTAATATTAATCTTAAATAAATAAAATAAAATAGCATGCAAATCAATAAACTAATTAACAGATTAACTACTAACTATAAGTAATACTAAATGCTAAAACACAAAGAGCAAAAGAAAATAACTAAAAAAAATTAATAATCAAACCAATATCAAAATTACAACTAAAGAGTGAGTTGAGAGAAAAGAGAGCAAGGAGAGCCTCAGTAAGGGTGGTGATGAGCAGAGAGTGGTGGCTGACAATGATTACGATGGCTGAGAGGCAAACTTTCACCTGAGAGACCCCATGCCCAAGAGAAAGGGAGAGAGAGAGATAGGAAGAAGAAGAATGAGAGGATGAGAGCCAATCGACTCTTAGGCTGTGTTTATAGAGGAGAGCCCCCCCCCCCCCGAGTATCGAAATCATTAAGATTAGTGCTAAATTCATCACCCCATATTATAGCAACTTTCCATAGACAATAGCACTCCAAATCCTATTAGGATTGGGTTTATTTGCCCAATTTTCACTTAGGAATAGGCTTGGGGTGTCTGCATGAGCTTCATTTCCCTATTTTTAAAAATTTTCCAGCATGCTATGGGCTTTTTCCACCACAAAACTAACCCAATTGGGGCTTCAGTTGCACATAGGCTCATAGCTCAACTTGCCTCCATGTTGGAATTATAGATCGCGATTTTGATTTGAAATATCTAGTATAGCTTGAAATCCAATTCAACAAAACATTTTTATAACAAAACGTGTGTCCCGGTAGATCTCAGGAGGCGAAACATGGCAACTTTGATTTTGACTATATTTTTTTTCTTTTTGTTCTCTACTCTCAAAATCAAACTCCAGGTTCAATAGTGCAAATGTAAGATTCGCCCGTTGCATTGTTTGCTCGCAAAACATGTGCGTGTGTCAAGTACATAATAAACATGAACGTATGAGTACTCATTCACATAATTTTTACTTCGCGGTGGCGATTAACAGAAAATGCATCTATCGCTAATTCATTAATTTCTTCCAGAATCAATATGATTATTGCAACATAATGAAAGATGAAGCATGAAACTTTATTTCCTGAAAATTATCATGTCATTACAGCTAGTTCTAGAGGAATGCTTGTACATTGGATTGAAATCTAACTATGATAGCAGAAAGTAGATACACATGTGGATCTCAGGGAGAATACACATGCACTATTGGAGGTAGATATCACTATGCTACTAACAAACAATTAATTCGAAAATTAAAAGTGAAGAATAATTAATCTACTATGAAAACTGGGCACCAAAGGTGATTTTTCATGGCTGTGTGGCCTTTAGGTGGTAGGAGGGAGAGAGGGACTACCAAGGTGGTGTGGCCAGCCTCTAGATGAAGGTGGTGGAGTGCCTTTGCCCTTGGACATGAAGAGTGAAGATGGTGGAGGTGCGTGTGAATGGAGATCCAAGAACAAGGTGATGGATCATGTGGGCGGCCACCCATGGAGTCTTTTTATAGACTTTGGGTGGCTCATCTAGAGAAGTGTGGAATTCTCTAGAAGAGCTCCAAAGTTAATGTCAAAGAGCATGGGGAGTGGTCTTCTTAGATCCACAATTTGTGAATCTAAGAATGACTAAGGTGATATGCTATTTTTAGCATTCCAAAGGTGGCGCCAAGTGTGTGTAGGTGTGGGTATGTGTGCATGAATGTGTGGGTGTGTGTGGCCATGGGTTGGTGGTCAAGTGGACCACTTAGTCCATGTCTAAGTAGGTCCTAAGTGGGTCCAAGCAATAAGTCTTATTAGGTTTCTAAAAATAGGTTTACTCAGCCTATGGCTAAAGTGATTGATCCAATTAAACTTAGCCAAGTTTAATTAGGTCAATGTGTGTGTAATTGGGAGAGAGAGTTCCCAATTAGATTGGGTGTGAGTCAATTGGACTCTGATTAAGTCCAATTAGACTTGTACTTGCTGAGGATTGAGCTCAATTGGGCTCTATGAGCCCAATTGACTAAGTAGAGTGTAATTGACTTGAACTGAGTCAATTGGGCTTAGTAAGAACCTAAGTAGGTTCTTGGCTAGGTAATGGGTTAGCCAATTAGACTGAGTAGATCCGATTGGACTTGCTTGGGTTGATTTAAATCAATCAGATTCAGGTCTAATCCTACTTAGGTTCTACTAAGCCTAATTAGACTTGAATAGGTAAAGATGGCTCAATTGGATCCTGGGTAGACCCAATTGGATTCAGGTGCACCCAATCAAGTAGGGATGCACCCAATTGGATGTAGACTAGGTGATTAGGTTTGGGCTGAGTCTAATTAGACTACTCTAAGCCCAATCAGATTGGGGTTAGTCTAATCAGGTTCAAATGGACCTAATTAGAACATGACTGACCCAATTGACTCCAATTGAGCTAATTGGGATATCGAAGGACCTAAATGGGATTCTAAGGTAGGGATAAGAGGGTTAAGTACAGGGATAGTGGATGGTAGAAATCTAGATAGTGTTATCCAAGTTTTGGCTGAAGTGGGGAAATTGAGGCTTAGGGATAAGGGTATCCTGGGACAGAGAGAGGAGTTGGGATAGTGTGGATAAGGGCATGGATAACACTATCCATGTTTTGGGTTTTAGGCTAAATTAGCCTAATAGGAAGGTGGCTTAGGGCTAGGGACATGGATAAGGTTGTCCTAGAAACTAGGGATAGGGAGAGAGTTGTCCTAAAGCTAGGGATAAGTGCAGGGATGTCCTAATGTTCTCCATATTTTAATTCTAACATTAAAACTCCATAAGTAACATAGCGAAGCTCTCCTACACTATCTTATTTACAACTTTATTCCAGACTTCCACTCTAGCTCAACTGCAACTCTGGTCTCTATCCCACTTCAAATTAACTCCTAAGCTTCTTATTACCTAAAAATCACACAATACACAAATCAATATAAAAATTAGCATTATTGTAGAAATATTTAGGTAAAGCAATAAAGATGCAAAGTATATAGCTAATGCATGAATTATTCTACAATTATGCTAAGTTCTAACTAAATTCAGGTCAATTAGGTCCTATGATTGTTATGCAATCACTCCACCATGCCATGTGCAGGGTCTGCCTAACCGAGTCAAAAAGACCCACTGCAGTGCTCCCACACCTGGTCAAGGTTCAATTAGACTTAGGAATTGACCTCCTCCCCATGCACACGTGGGATTGAGAAGTCAAATCCCAAGTTTCATGTTTCCCATCGAGTGGGCATTTGCAAGGGCACATCATATATACAATTTTTTCTTTTTCTTCTCTTCCTTTTCTCTTCCTTTTTTTTTCACATCTTGGCCCTCGAATTTCACTCTTCTTGATCCTAAACCATTAATAGAAAATAGGCATAAAATTACACAAAATTATGATGCAACCACACCCCCATGTATAAGTTTTACTAGTCCTCAAGCAAAACAAAATGGAATTAACCAAAGCTAAAAAAACCTAATTTGATCACTTTCATAGGAATCATGGTTGCATTTACTATATGCAACAAGGCTTTAAAGCTTTAAGTTTCCCTAGAGGAGAAGTTGTAGCCTCTTAAGGATCCAACACAACCACAAAGTCGAAAATAGAACTGATATGAAATGCAAACAAGTCTAAGTTAAGGTTCATGTTACACCAGTGGGTTCATTAATCACCAACCATAGAGAATATACGTGAAATATTAACACAAAGACTCAACAACACTCAAGCACCAACCAAAATACAAATCATCACATCCCATCAGACTTTGAGTAGCCTCAGATGTAGGCTTCAAGTACAGGTTTCTATGGCTTAGAAATCCACCCAAAAGTTTGAATAGGCTCAAAAGGACTAAGCATATGTGTGTGTGATAGTTGGTTTAATAAGTGGGCAACTCTCTACAAAAATTCAAGTTTTTGTGAAGGTACGAGTCTACCTATCACTCCACGTAACCCACCTCAGATCTGTCTTACTATGCACAAGAATCATTATCCCCCTTTGTATATCAAGAAAGACCCTATACTTCAACACATCTCAAGGTGACACCATAAGAGGCATATTTTAGGTCAAGCACAACACTACGACATCTCGAGATGATGCTATAAGAGGCACCTAACCTAACTAAGTGTATATTTAGGTTTACACATATATAGATATATATTTTTCTCTTTTTCATCATTTTTTTTTTCTTAAACATAAGGGACTACAAATATGGTTCAACATCTCATCTGTGGGAACACACAGTTACCACGGTGAAAGACTTGGATCTAAAATATCCTACATATGGGGAGCACACTCAGTGTAATGTAACACCCATGCCTGCAAGGTTTGCAAAAATATATTTGAAATAAAGTCCAATTTTTAAAGATCTAACCCTCAGATCTCACATCCTTCTAAAACCCTGGGTTTTGAATAACTTGCCTATGCGTTAGATAGCATGTAAGTGCAAAGGTAAGACACTCCAAATTCAAAAACATTCAATCCAAAGGGTGGAAGAAAAACAAGCCATATACTTTCTATACTATTGACTTAGTACCTTAGCAAATCAGATTCCTCAAGGTTCAGAAAAAGATTCACATTTTAGTAAATGCTCGAGTTGATTAAGTCAAAAACAACCTAAAGAGTCTAAGTGAAAGATCTCTAATGCACTCCTATGGTTAGAGACTCTTCAAAACCTAAGTACCAGCATCCTTCCCTAGCTTAGAACTCAACAAAAGTTCCCTAAAACTTGAGCAAAACTATTTCAAAACTTTTCTTTTTCTTTTCACAAAATCCAATAAAATCTCTAGAAATTAGATAAGAAAACTCAACAAAAACATATCCACCTCCCCATGCTTGTTTCATGTGATGTTTTAATTATATGCCATAAATATGCGTGAAAAAGGAAAGATGTCACCTGAATAATTCTGAGTTGGTGCATTGAGAAGTGTTTACACGAAATCGTCAATGCTTAGAAATATGTGTTGTAGTATAGGACGAAAATCGCATGAAACACTTAAATTTATAAAGCTCGAAGTCAATTTGGCGTCCAAGGCCGTTCGTAGAGAACAAATACGACAATTTAATATTCCAATAGCAATAATAATATACAATTGAACCAATGAAATGCAAAGAATAATATTCCAATAATGAACAGAGAGTTATTGCAAAAAGATGGGGGTAAAAATGATGATTTGAGTCACCAAATTAACCCTTAAGTTTTAAGCACACAATTACTTCAAATAAATGAATAGTATGCTCAATCAAATATCAGAGTGAGAACCACTCAAATGCCAGATCAGACAACAATAGAAGGCATCAGATGCCTTAACCAGCAGCAGTACCTCGCAAGGCCAGGCCTTGCCTTGCCTTAAGCCTCATAGAAGAGGCACAGCAGCAACACACCAACAGAGATACAAGGGCCTCGCACAAAGCCCTCAGAGGCTAAGTGTTGAGAGAGAGAGAGAGGGCACAAATCCTAAGGTAGAGCAAAACCCTCCCCCCTCTCTCTCTGATTCTCTTCCCTTTCTCTCAGCTCAAACCTTGGTGAACAGTACCAAGTAAATAGGCTGGTAATCGAATCCAGGTGTCCAAGCTCACCGGTGTGGGCTAGTGATCAATGAGTAAGCGCACATGCAATGAGTAGGACCTCACCCCATGTGCTAAAGTGAACAGCCTTTATCACAAAATCCACTTATGTGCGGTTGCCTCCTTCAAAATCCACGATGTGGGACTATCCCACTACCTTCTCTTCACGCAGCAGCTGTAGGTGAAGATTTCTCTGATTGAGGTCAAAGGATGTGCCTTCTACTATAATTGAGAGCTTGGAGAAGATCCTAGAACTAGTCCGCAACTTCTGGAGGTAGTATTGAGGATGAACTCGGCCGAATAGCTGCAAATGGAGCTGGAGAAGGAGGTGGTGGCGACAGAGCTCCGACGTAGACCTGAAATGGAGAATACGGCCTCTTGGCCCTGTCAGCTATGCTCAGGAGGATTGCTTGAGTGTGGCGATCGTGCTGGTGGTGCTTGCGTGCAGTGAGGAGGTGTGTGTGTGCATGGCGAAGTTGATGAAGGTGTGTGGAGGTGGTGGAGTTCGATGGTGTGCTAGAGAGATCAATGCCCTAAATTTCTTTGGGGCTTTTGATCAGTAAGATGAGGTGGAGCTCGCGAACTCGATGGCAAGTGGATTGGTGAAGTAGAGCAGTCGTGTGAGCTTGCCGGAGGTATGCCAATGCTAAGGAAGGCAGAGATGGTACGGGTAGTGTAGTGTGCGAACATAGGTTTTAAGGGTGTAGGAAGAGTTAGGGGAAAGAGAGGAGTCGCAGGAGGATGTTTACAGACTAAGGGAGAGTGAGTGTGACGCCGGCTATGATCGGTCGGTGCTAAAGACGAAGAGAGCTCCGGAGAGGGGAACGACAACGTCTGAAGGGGGAGGAGGCTCCTAGCAGGTATGGCAAGGAGCGAATGATAGAGAGGAAGAGTTTCCCTCTACCTATGATATGTGGAAGAGGGAAAAGAGGCCGGAGGAGGAGGGTCACTGGAGCAAGCTTGGAGCAGGTCGGAGGTAGAGGAAATAGAGGAGTTTTTGGCCTAGAACTTGCTAAGGAGCACGGCTTTTCAAAGGGGATCTTTTTAAAGGTCTCAGGAAGAGCTCCAAGCTTAGGAAGAAGCTTGAGGAGCTTGAGATTTCAGGGGAGAAGATCTCCAAAATTCCTTTCATTCGCCTGATCTATGGGGAGCAAATTAGGGTTTGAGATGTGGCTCAAACGATTGGAAAGGTCCTCAAGAACAATCCTTCCAAATTTGGAAGGATTTAGTTGAGAAATCAGAGAGGAATCTCTGATTGAAGGTCGGTTGCTTTGGATTCACAATGGCAATGGCGGAAAGGACCTTTTTGAATAAAATGATGAATAGTTGGGGGTAAATGCAAATAACTCGAAAGTCGGGGGCTTGGCGGAAAGAAATAGAGACTTAATGGACCAAATTGCAAACTTGGTCAAGATAGACTCTGATTGAGCCAAAATTTTGGTACAAACCTAATTTGGATCCAAGGAATCTAATGATGAAGTAGGATTTAAATTTTTACCAAGATTGATTAGAAAATTTGCATAAAAACTCAAATTAGGGTAAAATTCCATTAGAGACTTTGTTCAAAGTCAAAATAGGTTCAGATGGTCAAACCAAGAGTACTAAACCTCTTACAATATTTTTCTATGAATTTTAGGAGGTTTAGATGAATTTTATCTTGACCAAAACCTCTTTAATTTAAGCAGGTCTGAAATTAGGGTTTTTGTATGTTGTTGTGGTTCTCGAAATGTGCAAAATCCCGTTTCTGACAATGCTGACCCACTTTTTTGGACTTTTAAGCTCATTTGGCCTTCATTTAACCCCTCAGTGATCCCGTGGTTAATCTATGTTTGAGATGTGTTGTTAAAATAGTAGAATTAACCCTAATTTCCTATTTTCTTCTCAAATAAGAATATCATAGAATTATGACCCTCAAATGATTATGTAGTGGCAATTATCTCTCAAACCTGACTAAAAGTGGCCAGTTAGGGCCTATGATGGTGTTCCCATCATACCCCCATGCCTAGCCTTTTCTAGTTCCTCAGCAAAATCTTATGGATCAAACCAGGTCTCTAGGTCAGATGTCACTGTCAAGATGCCCTACTAAGCTGTATCTCTAGAGATCAGATCAAAATACCAACAATAGGCCTAGAGGTACTCAAGTACTAGCCAAGATCTAGACCTGACCAGCTTTAGCCTGAGTCTGCTGCGAAGGTTTCTAAGGCCTGCAAATACTGCCTAGAGATTCATTGATCCCAACGGTTAAAGCACCCATGCATAGACATAACATGTCCAGGTTTAGTTTGCCAATGCATTTTTGTAAGAGAGAGATAGAGAAAGATTTTTTCATTTGGAGAGTTCTCTCTTTTCTTTTTTTATTTTTCCTAAATCTAGCCTCGGATTGGCCCTAAACGCGGTCTATACTGGATTCCTTGTCTCCACCATCAATCCTCGAAGGATCCCTACCTTTCGATGTTTTGGGAAAACATCGCCCATGGCAACCCCTAGAACCCTAGCTTTCGATACTTCAGGATAGTGCCACCCATGGCATTTTGTAGTTAAATTCAGGCCTTAGCAATCGACATTTCGGGATAATCCCGCCCATGGCACCTGAACCAGCACAAGGTGCTTACGTGCCCCCGGTAGGATATTTAGATGTCCTAGGAGGCAAGCATCAAGGAGATGATATGTTATTATGCATCTTCGTGGGGAATTTCCCACCTCTCCATGCTGAGAACTCATCCAATCAACTTGTGTCTTTGAGCCGCTCTTAGGCTAGATCTTCGAGACAGCTTTTCATAATAAAATACTTCTAGCATTATTTCTTCATTAAGTGCACCGAACCAGACTTAGTGTGTGGATTTTGGGTGCTTAGGTTACCAAGTCCCACAAACCAAAGGTAGGCAACAAGGTCGAATAATCCCTAAGCCTTAGACCTACTACATTAGCTTCACACTTTTCTCAACCACTTGAGGACTAATCTAGATCTTAACGAATACGTTAATGTTTAAGCCCTAAAACAAACCCAAGAAGCCTAAGATCATCACTCATTACTAATCTCCTTGTCTCTAGCTTTTGAAGACTTAATCTTTTGTTTCGATTTGGTCTAGAACTTAAGTAAATCCCATAATCAATTGCTATGACTATCAATTTTTTCTTGATTTTGCTCCTTTTTGCATTCTACATTTCCTCCTTTCCTCCTAAAGAAATATTTTCAATTATTTCATCAAAATTTTCCTCCCCTTTCTCCAATTTTTTTATATGTATTTTTTTGTAAGAACCCCTCAAAGAATTGAATTTCCATTTATTTTGCACTTTAACACTCCCCTATGCCTAAGTTTTACAACGTCCTCATTGTAAACTAGGAGGGTATGAATTCAGCTTGGTTTAAAGATTAGAACAGGGTCAAAGGGTGGGTGAACGGGTCGGGATGACTATTTGTGGACGATTTCAAGCTTTGATACGAGTACCAAAGGTGGAGTCGGCTATTCTAAAGTTGAACTCTCAAGTGCAGTATGAGTGTAGCTCAAAAGATGGTTAAAAGGGCCTTAGGTTGTTCAAAAATGATGGGTTGCCTCCCATTAAGAGCTAAGTTTAATGACATCGGCTAGGTGCAAGGAGCTCAAAAGGATATGTCATCTGCTGCATTATGATGAGTGATAAGGAAAAATATGTGATCGTAGTGGATGAGAGTCAAATGACCACAAATGAGTATCAAATTATGATGAAGAGTCATTCCAGAAGGTCTATGATATGGGTCAAGTCGATTCATTTTTGGGTGGCTCTTATGGTGTTTTTGTGGAGGAATCACTCAGAAGATGTAATGATCATGGGGTTCTGAAGCAAGATTGTCGTGGGCCCAGGACCCAACAAAGGTGAATCTAGTCAACATATCCCAGATGGGTGGTTCCTCTTGTGCAATGTGACCTAATGGATCCTTTTGTAATGAGTCATCTTGATTCTTCTCCAATGGGTGTAAGATCAATTCCTCAAAATATGACTCGAAGATTGGGTTGTGTAATGATTCTTCAGTATAGTTTTCATCCCAATCAAAAGTGAATGTCTGGAGAGTGACTTTTGGATTATCCAACTCCAAATCTATAAAGGATTCATACTCTAGGTTGTGGTCACTCTCGATATCTACCATGCCCGATTCCTGGAGATCCGCAAAACAATCATCATAATGAAATGTCTCCAAATTCATGGAATAAAAATCCGAATCCCATCGAATGTCATTCTGTTCCTTGAAATGTATGTCCCCAAGAAGAAAGGTGAAAGCCTTCAAAATTTTCACTTTGTTGGAATCATGCTCGACTAAATTGAGATCCTCCGTCATGCGGAAAACTTCCAGTTATAGTTCTAGGTTTTCTATTACCGAAATGGTCATAAGATCCTGAATTAAACCTAGCTGTTCTACCGAGCAATTGTCTTCTCCATTAGAAGATGCCTAAAAAATATTGATCTCAGTTCTCTTATCTCCAAAGGCAATTATCATGTGCCCTGATTCACAATTGATTATGGCTCCTACAGTAGCCAAGAAAGGTCTTCCCAAAATCAAGGGCATATCTTGAATTTGTTATGGCGCGTCCATGTTAAGAACTGGGAAATTAGCTAGGTAGCTGAAATCCTTGACTCTAATTACCACTTCCTCCACCAGCCCAATCAGGGTGATTACAGTTCGGTCAACTAACCGTAGAGTAACATCAGTGGGTTTTAGCTGTCTTATTCGTAGCTTCTCAAATAGGGTGGTCAAGATTAGGTTGACAGAAGCACCAAGATCCAGTACAACCCCATTGAAATTTGTACCACCGATCTTACAGGGGATCAGTGGGATAGCTGGATCAGATTTCTCAAGAGGTAGATGATTGCGCAGCAAGCATAGGTCTTAATTGTCCAGAATTAGGCTAAGACTAAGCATAAGTTAGGGTAGTTCATGCATGCATAAGCATTATCTGCATCTTTATTATTCCTCCTATAGCTATGAATAGAATAATGCTATAATATACTAATTAGGTGCATTATATAAATTGCAGGAAATAAGAAGCTAAGGAGCTGGATCTGAGACTGGATCTAAAGCTGGACCTGAAGCCAGAGTTGCAGCAGAGCTGGAGCAGAACACCTAGAATAAGATGTAGTAGACAATAATGTAAGGGGTTAAGGTATGCTATTCTGTTAAGCAAGAATAAAGCAGTAAATTACGAAGAACTTAGGTCCATCCTAGCCCTAAGATAGCCTAGAACCTTTCCCAAGCCTTAGCCATCCTTAGATTAGGTCACTATACCCTAAGAAGCCCTAAAACCCTATTTCCAACCCCTATCTGAACGTCTAGATGAGTTACAGGACATCCAGAACCCTTAGCCACAAGCCGCGCACCTAAAACCCACTTCTGCAGCATTTTAAGACATCCAGTCAAACATCCAATTTCTGCAGACAGAACCTTAATTCTTCCCTGACTTTGATTGGATGTCCAGACAACAAGTCTGGACTTTTGATTTTTCACTATAAGGCGTCTGACACTATTACTAGATGTCTAGAACTACTCTCTAGTTCCTGTTTTTGAATTCAAGCTTGGATCTTGAATTCCTAGGTCCCCAAACCCAATTCCAACCCCATAGGAACCTAAATTAAGGTACCCTAACCCAAGTACATCACCTCTAGATCTCCTTAAGGACCTAATTAGATCCTCACTAAACCTAATTGACTTGGATCTTAGTCAATTCCATCAGCCTATTCAATTGGACTCATTGAGTCCAATTGAACCCTTATCTCAGCACACACTGTCCAATTGGACTCAGTGAGAGTCCAATTGACCTAAACCAAACCTAATTGAGTTGTTTTACTCTTAATTAGGGTTTCACACATCCAATTAAACTTGTATCAAGTTTAATTTCATTTAACCTTAATGAATTAGGGTTTACAACCCTAATTTGAGACCTACCTTGACCTAAACGCACTAGAACCTAACCTTATCAACCTAGCCACCTAGGTTTCGACCCACACACACCATCTACACGGAAATACCTAACCTAGAGTTCTCTAGAACTCTCTACCATGTGTTTTTGCCTTGGTTGCTAAAAATAGCAACCAATATGCATTCAATTTTTAGATCCACCAAATGTGGATCTAAAAATCACCCATCCATCCTCTCTCTCACTCTAACACAAGCTCCCACCATAGGCCTCTCTAGAGAGTTCCACACTTCACTAGAGAGGCTCCCTTGGGTCTACCTAAAGGACCTTTGGGTGGCCATTTGGTCCATCTTGGTCTCTTGGCTTCATTCCACCTCCATTACTCCACCTCCATCTCCACGAGCACAACATGGCATCTCCGTCACCTCCACGCCAGGCCTAGATCACTTCCAACCTCTCTCCAAGGACTGGCCTACCCACCATTGGCCGCCCCTCTTTCTCTTCTCACCCATTCAAAGGCCATCGGAGCCCACCTTCGAATGCCCTTCATTTTGTTAGCTAGATAAGTAGCATAGTTCTTCATAGATTTATTGCTTTTATTATTGCTTAGTAGTGTAGCTCCTTACTTCTCCCCCAATAATGCATGCATAATCCCCCGTAGATTCATGTATGCAATCATTTTCTGATAGCTATTAGTTTTTACATTCCTTGTACAAGCATTCCGCTACTGGTGCTCTACAACTCTATTATCATCATCTTTATATATATATGTTGAAAATCACCATGTGCCTGATTATCATCTTTTGGTGTGATTAAAGTTGCATGTTTTCAATTTCTGATATTCTGGCAACAACATGTTGTGCATCAATATGAACTTAGCATAAATCGACATGAGATTTTGAATAAGTAGAGCGAGTGAGATCGATCTCTAATTGGCATGTCCAAAATGCCTCCCAAAGACGAACGACCAAGACTTCAAGTCTCGTTATGTTTATAAATTATTTTTGACGAGTGTTTTTGGACACTATACTACGATGAGATCTCTGTTTTCAAAACATGTGTGAGAATCTCCATCTATTAGTAGACTATTTTGGATTATGACACTCACATTTTTAGACAGTACTACCTTCCCTTGTGAAGGTTCCTCCACTTCTTTTTTGGATGTCAGGCGAGGTGGAGTTGAGAGTGAGGATATCTAGTAACAGGATAGTGACTTGTGCATTCCTTAATGGTCCCGTTATGTCAGATTTAGACAGCCCTCGAGTGTGGATGTGGGATAAGATTTGGGATAGGGGAATGGATTGGCTATCCTGAGAGATGGGTTTCTGTTTCCCCTTCTTGGTTCTATCCTCGACCTTACTATGTTGATCATAGGTTGGGTGAGATTTGGGAGATGGGACTTGGGGCTTGGTTTTGTGATCTTTTCTCATGCCCACAACATTGATCATGGCAAAATCATGATGCAGAGGAGAGGAGAGAGAATTGGACCCTGTTGCTGAACAATAGGATGAGTCATGGTATGATTCAGATCAGCTGAGGTGGATGCTCCAAACACACAGGTATGAGTCGACGGGCCTAGCTGAGTGTAGCATGATTGACCCTGGATTTGATTTACCACATGTTTGTGGGTCGACATGTTTGGATTTGGCAAACGTTGGGAAGGAAGTGCACCAAGCTGGCAAGTCCACGCCATTTGTGCAAACTGATTTCGAACCTCTGTGATCTCATCTTTGTGTTGTTTTTGTATAGCCACGTTAGTCTTCTAGATGTCGGCCAGGGCTTGCAGAATCATGCTCATTTGCTCTTCCATGCTAGACCCAGATTCGTAATTCAGATTGGGCCTAGGCTGATCAGGTTGATATGGGTGCAGGACCTGTGGGGGTCCGTCACTTGGTGAGAGTGGTGGTGAATATTATGCACAACCTTCCTTCCTGGGGGGGATTATGCATACTTGTTCTATGCGACGATGGTTCTCTACAGACGTCGAGTCAAATCATCCACCTTTTTCTCAATGATTGAGACCTTATCCAAGCTACTAGCCACCAACTCCAGATCGACAAATGCGGGTAGGCCTCGAGTCTCGTGTGCCCCTCACGTGGTTGTAATGCACAAGTGGTCATCCTGTGGAACACACCTAGCGATTCATTGTTCATGGAGTTCTTGTACATGTTCTCGAGAATCTCCCAAATTGTATCTTCATGTTGACCATGATGCTTCCACCACAGGTTGCATTAACAAAGAGCTTGATATCCTCATGGAGCCCATGGTAAAAAGACTAGATTTGTTCCCACTTAAGAACTCTGTGATGGGGGCATTTTCGCATGAGATCCAAAAAGCGATCTCATGCCTCATGAAGTGGTTCTCCCGCATTTTGCGAGAAGTGTGTGATGTGGTGCCTTAAAGCATTCGTCTGACCAACTAGAAAAGATTTCTACAAGAATTTCATTTGGAGTTCCCCCCATGTGTTGATCGAACAGGTCAAAGTCTGCAACCAGTCGGCAACTTTACCCATGAGAGAGAAGGAAAACATCTTCATGAGAAGGATATCCCGATTTTGAGCAGCAGGCCTAAAGGTCTGGGCCAAGTGTTTTAGCTGCTTGATGTGCTAGAAGGAATCTTTGGAGTTTAGCCCATGGAATTTTGGGGCTAGCATGGATCATATTTGTCTTGAGTTCAACATCAAGCCCTCCAGCTGGGATTTGTACCCTGGGTTAGATCTCCACCGCAGCAAGATTGTAGTGATCTCGCATTTGAGGACGTGGCAATGGATTTATGTGTGCATGGAATAGATCATTGAGGCTCTATAATTGATTCTGGAAATCAAGGTCTTCTTCGTGATTCTCCATAGATGTGGATGAAGGAAATCTAGGCTCAAAAGTAGATGAGTCGAAAGAGATATCAAACTAGTCGGGTGGTAGCACAAACAAGTGGATCAAGGCTTGGCCTCGACAAGAATGGACTGCTAATGGAGGCCTCAAGGGTGGTCTTAAGGACCTCCTCCCGAACATGCACTACAGAGCCAAATGAGGGACAGAATGTGTGATGGACCCAATCGAAGCGCCCAAAAAATCTTTAGATGACTAAGGAGGTTCAAGGCGGATGATACCTCTTGACCAGAAAGTCACTCACCCGAGAAGTACTTGAGCAGCCAGGAAGGGAGAGCCTCGCAAAGACCCCTACACAAAAGAGTGTCCCTACAGGTTATAGGGTTTCCCCCACCCGACCTTCCTTGTCATTGAGAATCCAAGTAGACCAAAATGACCCCTTAAGTCTACCAATTTTATTCCTAAATATGTGTCTTAAATTTCACTTGAACTTTAGAATTGATTGTGATTTATGACCTAATTTGAAGGTTGATCAACCCACAAGGTAGGTCAACTTCACCTAACTTGTCCTAAAATTTAGGATGAGTTGAGTAAAGAACCCAAAATCACCCTGACTGGGTTCATGCAGACGGAGGTCGCCGGCAACCCATGCACGTACATGCATGGGTTCGTGTAGACGGTGATGGAAGAGAGAGAAAGAGAGAGAAGAAGGAGGGGCGGCTGCTGGATGGTCGCTGGAGACAGGTGGTGGTCTGGCGAGGATCGTCGGGGTTGGAGGATGGCCAGCGGGGGCGGCGACGTGGCAAGGTCTACGGGCTTGTGCATGAACAATGTGAGGGAGGGAAATCACAAGGAAGAAGAAGAAGCAAGAGGGAGAAGAAGATGAGTTGAAGAGGTAGAAAAATTATACATTAAAAATAAAGGTTTTTAAACATTGTTTATAGGTCCCTATTATCTTATGGAGATCTAACGGTTAGGATTATTTTACACAGATCAAGAGCCTCCGAGATCGAAATCAAGTGATCCAAGACTCGATCTTGGGGTTCTCGAAGGTGTCGGATGCATCCATACGGTTGGATTGAATGCATCCGAGGCATAGTTTTGGGAGACACGTGTGGTATTGAGAGTCTCCAACTTGTTTATGCGAAGTCATGATCCCCCGACGACATTAGGTAGAGTAGTCTCTCCTTTTCCGTACAGTTTATCTACATAGTGGTTTTCTTCGCGTATTGCACCGCTTAGTGTGCGTTCTTACCTCTTGCTGCAATCAGACCCGTTTGCATATTTCTTGTTGCTCTGGGTATTGGAATATTAAATATTAATGATGAAAATCAAGTTGTTAACTTAGAATGTGAACAACCCAAGTAACATAGTTAACTATCAGATTAAAAGGAGTTAACGACCAATTATTTGATAAGTTCATGAAGTAAATGAATTATAAAGCATTTAAGCTTATTAGTTATGGCTTATCATCGCATGTATAAAAGGAACTCATTTTTTAATAAAACTGACATCATCAAGATTGTTAAATAATGATTTGATTAGATCCACGATCATAAATTGAAAATTTCCTAGAAATGGATAAGTTGGAGGATAATGTGAATATTAGTTAATTGGGGAATTGATAATGTAAAATTACTAAAGATGGGTTTGAAAATGAAAAATACAGTTATCTGGAAATGGGATATACAATACGATGGATATGTCGGGTAAATAAAAGGAATTAGATAATTGGTTTCAGCCCGCTACTTGCTGGATTTTGGTTGTAGCTTTGGTCTTTTTAGATTGGCTTTGGGCTAGTTTAGGGAGTTGTTGGCCTCTCTACAACTCTTTGGTTAGGCTTAGCGACCAACTGGGGTAGCGGACTGTAGGGCTCAAGGTTTGGAGTAGTTCTTTTCAACCGATGGATGGGTCATTAGCTGTCTGTGGTTCAGTGTACATAGCGTTTGTACGTGTTTACGTACACGACGTAGCCACCACCCCTTTTTGCAACAACCCCAGGTTGATGGAGAGTAGTGACTTGATGAGTATAAATGGTCTTCCCTGCCAGGAGGGTGGCTTATACCAGTCTTGCGCTACAGGAAGTTACATGAAATCGTCTCGTGTCCTGAGATGCTTCCAATATATGAAACAAAACCAGATAACGAGATGCTTAATAAATAGATTAATTAAAGCTATAGTACCCATTTTCTCTTATGCTTGGTTACTGTTGCACACTACAGTTGTCGTTTCTACTCTAAATTTTTACTGACATGTTTTTGAGTTTCGTGTTTAGGTATACTTGGCAGTTCGCAAGGAGATGTCCGTTGTACATCTCCTTGGACTTATATACTACAGTAAATCTTCCGGTTAGTATTCAATTTATTTTCCTTTAAATTTTGCAATATGAATTGTTGTTGGCTATGTTTATATTTTATGATTATGTGTTGGGTGACTGTGATCTTGTGGGCGTATTGTGCTGGTTGTTAGCACAAAGCGACTCAGGTTTCGTCAGTTGATGAGACTCGAGTCGTCACAAAAGACCTAAGGTGTAATCCTCCTTCGTAAATAGAAGTGGGAATCCCTAAGTTGACACAGTCAACCTGATGAACCTCTTCTTAAGCAACTCTTGTAGCTATGTCTTTGATTCTTTAATTTTGTACATGCCATTCTATAGGAGGTAATAGATATTGAGTTCATTCCCAAGATAAGTAGGCTCTCAAACTTGATTACATGGTTAAAGGAAAACTAGGCAAGTCCTATGGGAAGAAATATTCGAATTGTCAAACCATTAGCATACTTCTCAATCTTGTCTTCTCTCCTAATGTTTCTACCACATTATCCCGACAACCATTACACTCTATCATCAATGACTACATAGCTTGTAGAACAGAGATGCACATAATCAACACTCAAACTATGTCACAGTAGGATGAAGAATATGACCTTAATCAATGGTTGCATGATGTGCATGTTGGAGTAACGTGCCCCAAGGGAAATCTCTAATTATGTAAATAGTACATGAATAAGATGTGTCCCCTCCATTTATCTAAATAAATAAATACTAATTACATATGTGTGTTATTTTTACTACTTGCGCTTTCTAGGTTACTAGCACAAAGGCCAAATCAGATAAATGAAGACAATATATCAACCATCCAAAATGAATCTAAATAGTGGATGATGAATCACAAATTATGACACTTAATTAGGTCAAAAGTGAACATTAGAAACCATCATTTGCGATTCATCTTGGATTCATTAGCAAAAATTCAAAGTATTATCCTTATTGCAAATGTCACAAAAAATATATCTAAAATATGATAGAAGTAAAAGGAATATCAACACTACAATAATAGATGTTTACAATGTGCTCTAATGATAAGAGCAGAGGAAAATAGGGGCCGAAGCTAACCTGATGACTAGTAGAAGGGTTTAATTAGAGCTAAGGCTAAGAAAATACAGTTGGAGGCCTAAATCATGAAAAATAATGATCTGGGGTGAAGAATAATGCACACCAAGCTTAACCCAAGCTTCTAGGGCTTGTGTAACAAAAATAGCTTGCAAAATGAAACCTTGGTGGGAAACCAAGTCATTAAAAGCTAGCCAAAAGTCTAGTCTAGGTCAAAACAGTGAAGTATCAACAATCCCATTTGTAAAGAGAAGGATGCACACAAGGTGCCCTTGTAGCCTAAACTATCCTCTAAAACCTTGAAATATCCCTAATAGGCCAAAAGGTAATTACAATATTTTATGGGAAATAAAGTTGAATTTTCCACTTATAGGCATAATTAGACATTTGGCATGTGTACAATAATTTGATATAAAAAATCAAGATTGAAAGGGTACAAAAATCACTAAAAACAAGGCTGAAATGTGAAAAATACCTGAAAGTGGGCACATGCATGCGCAGTATATAGCATGTGTGCATGTCAGTGGCACCCATGTAGGCTGCCACACAGTGTATTACATTTGCACGAGCACACGCATGCATTGGCTTCACATGCCGCATGTGGCATAGCAGCCTACTTATCTAGCATGGGGCACATGCATGCTACATGCTACATGTGCCCATTTTTGTGTATTTTTCATGTTTAGGCCTTGTTTTTCATGATTTTTGCAACCTTTGAACCTCAATTTTTTCTATGAAATTTTTGCAAAAGATGCAGTGTTTCCTATAGTTGGTCAATTTACACTTTATCCCTTATAAAATATTTTAATTATATTTTGGCCTACATAATAATATTTCAAGGGTTTGGAGGGCTATTTGCGCTAGTAGTTTTGACCTAGAATGGACTTCTAGCTAGCTTCTACTAACCTAGCTTCTGTTAAGGCTTTATTTTATGTGATAGTTTTATTCCATGAGCCCTTCACCCCAAGTCATTCACCTTGGTGATTTAGGCCTCTGGCTGTGTTCTCCTAACTTTCGCTCCAATTAAATCCTTTTACTATCCATCAGGGATAGCTCCAACCCCTATTTTTGTTTACTCTAATCATCATAGCACATTATAAACATGTATTAATGTGGTGTTGATATTCCTTTTACTTTTATCATATTTTAGATATACTTTCTGTTGCATTTACAATAGTGTGTGATAAAAGTATAATAAATAATTGTAAAATAAAATCAATCACAAAAAAACATTCACCACAATTGCACAAGAGATTTTTAGATAGAAACCTAACTCAAGTGAAAACGATCACCTAAGTTTTCCGATTTAGGATTTTATGATCTACTGAGTAGATCAAACCATTAATATACTACTTAAACGAGGGTGAAACAACCTCAATTATAACCACACCATTTTAAATCGAGGATAGTATACCTCAACAACCAATCTTCTCTACAAAAATATTTTGTCTCCCACAAATAAAGGAATTTGCAAACCAAGACTGTACATAAAACTTTTACATGCAAAATATTGGTTCATGATTTCGCTGACCCATCGCAATTGATCATTCACATATGCCAAAGTCCAAATCAAAGCTAAGAAACTATTACAACAAATGCAATAGACTCTCACATGCTCCAACACTTTAAGAGCTAACTTATGTTGAGTTTTAATCTGGATTAGCAAAATCAAATAATCCCGATCTTTTTCCGCATGTAAAGAGGGAATAAGCCATGTCATTATTTACATAGGATATTAGAAAACACAAATTAGCATGCAAATAAATGAATAAAGAAGAAATACTTCTTAGGGCTAATTTACTTGGTAGGTTAACCGTCCAAAAAAAGAGTTCACTTTCATTTACTTGAGAGGTTAACATATATGTTGAAAACTCGGGGTAAGGGTCCTTAATACCAATTTTAAGGGATATTAGAAAATTAGGCATTAACTTTGTAACTCTCCCACACCTAAATCCTACTCCTTTGAAATTGATGTTAACACTAATTCAAATAAACAATACAAAGAAATCATATCTTAACACTAGTTTAAGTAAATAAAAATTGATGTTAAACTCGCACCATTTTTATTTACTTGCAAATTGATGTTAACATCAATTTGCAAGTAAATAAAAATGGTGCAAGTATGGAAATGTACGTTGCAACACGTTTTGCAATGCACGGTGAGAATTAGCCGATTGAAATTCAAATTCAACTAGTTAAAAATGAAAATCAATTGGTTGAAAATAAAACCCACCCGTTAAAAATCAAGCAGAGCAAAACACACAAGTTGAAAATGATTTTCAACCGATTGAAAATTAAAATACACCAATTGAAAATCAAAACACACTGATTGAAAATGAAAATATACCAGTGTGCTTTGCTTTCCTATTGGTGGTAAATGATTTCACTTCAAACGTGATTTTTCACTTATGGGAAGTGATTTTCACATAAAAAGTGATTTTTCATCTATGAAAAGTGATTTTCATCAGTAAAAAACTAAAATACACCGGTTGAAACCACCACACTCACTCGTACATTACAAAACATGTTACAACGTGTGTTTGCTTACATTTTCGCAAATAAAAATAAGGGCTAACACTAATTTCACATTTCTTAGCACCAATATACTAACCGTCCAAGTAAACTATCCCTTACAAAAATGTGCAAATAGGAGTATAACACCCCCATAGATTTGGCCAAATTTGCGTTAAATGCAAAATCTCATGTTGTTATCCTCAACTTAAATGACTCATAATTAAGGTTGCTTGTAGGATGTGCATATGTTTGGTGGTTTGCAGCTTATTTTGAGCAGTAGTTAACCCAAGTTAGAAAGATGGAAATAAGGGATAGCTCTTTTGATTTTACACGTAAAAAAGTGATATCCCTTATTTAGTGTTTACATGGGAGGTTAACAAACATTGGTTAAAATTAGCAATATCGCCTCACTTAGATATGCAAATGGGGCTATCCCTGAATTGAAGGTCCACCGTTCCATCGTAGGACTAGCTAAAATTGAATTAAATGCAAAATCCAAGTTAACTTATTCTCCCTGTTAATAGGTGGGAGTTATCCTTTATTTTTGGAATAATCCCCACCGTAATGCTTTCTTAGCCCTAGTTTATGGTAGGAGTTAACCTCTTTTATTGATGGTTAACTTCCGTTTACAATAGGAGTTAATTTAATCATACTTTATCTTTGAAACTTGAGATAAGTTAACCTGGGATTAATGGAGGGTTGAGTTAACCACCCTTCTTAACCTATGTTCTCTTCCTTCACCCAAACACATCATTCTCATCCCACCATTTCTTCTCTCATCTAATATATTTCGATCAATAAATATTTCAATAAAGTTAGTACATAACTAAATAGTTAACTTTATTTCAATATATACTTAAATCATAATAATCTATTCAACTTAACAAATATCATTTTTTTACTATTATAAAATAATTAGTGACTATGTAGTTGAAATAACCCTTCCCGAGGGCTGTTTAGCATTTCCAAAATTTTTTAAGGGTTTTTGTACAATTTTAACCCCCCTAGGTTCTTATTGTGGATATACGAGGGAAAAAGAGAACTTGAGGGGGTGCCCCCGCAATTTCCCATCCCCACACCCCTACCCCATGAGCACCTCACCCCTCCACCATACCTCATGCCGTCTCCCCCATTCCTCCCCATCCTCCCCATTTACCCCCATACTTCACACCATTCCCTCCCCCATGCCCCAAACTCCATAAAAACCCCCCTCCTTCATTCACACATCACACAGCAACTGAGCGAGAGGAGAAGGAGAGGGAGAGCGGAGGACCAGAGGAGCACAAAGGAGAGGATTGCTTGCGGGAGAGTAAGGGGAAGCGGCAGGAGAAGCTGCTGCTGCGGGGGTCGCTGCCGTTGCAGCAAAACGTAGGGGAGAGAGAGCTCGCAAACGGTTCTGCAGAATCATTTTTTCATAGAATCAAACTTCTAGAGAGACCGTCAGACATCTAGCCAGACATCCGGAGGTAATTTTAGACGTCTAATAGCACATAATTTTCAAACATTTTTCCCTACTGAGTTCTGACCTTGCATGCATGTGTCAGAGGTTGGAAAGGCTCGCTGGTGCATGGATCGAGGTGGTTTCAGACATCTGGGAGTGTTGCCAGACGTCTGCAAGGAGTTCCAGATGTCTGAAAAAGATGCAGAGAGCAAGGTGAGTCATTGAGTTCATTTAAGACGTCTGGGACTCTTCCCAAACATCTGATTTTGGTCAGAGTTGGTGTTTTTGGGCCTGTTCAAGGCCCAAATGGAGTCGATTTTCCACAAACGAATTATCGTTGATTTCCGTTCGAGTTTCTCTATGTAATGATACAGTGTCTATGTAGTTTTGAGCTTGTTTGACCTATCGGTCCATGTTATAGGTCACTAGTTCGTAGAGTATATGGGACTTGCGGAGACGTCGGGAGCTACCGTACGAGCCCCCATTCCACCCAGTTACCCTAGTAGAGTGGTTTTCACCTTAATCTTGGAGTTAATAATTAAATTGCATGCATAGAATTATTTGAACCCTAGGTTGTGAGATGAACTCTAGGACTGAAAAGAGACAAATGCATGCTACTTTAGAATATATTCGATTGAACCCTAGGTTGTGAAATGAATACTAGGGCAGGAAGAAATGCATGTGTAGTTAATGAATGATTGAGTTACCGTGATGCTTCCTGAAAAGAAATAAATCATGAGCTTCCTGTATTACCTATAATGAACCATGTCCTGAATGGAAATACATGCCTGAGTAATCGATGGTGAAATTTGAGTTTCCTATTATACATGTAATGAACCAGATATGAAAATAAGAAAATCCATGTATGAACCCTATGGAGAATTTAGAAAGAAACCAAGAATACTGTAGTACGGAAAACCTTATGGTTTTGGAACATGTTGCCTATGGGCGACTGTTCGAACTTGGTCAAGGGAAGTGCGCTGGCCCTCGTATGCTGAGGAGAGCAACTGTCCCTTTAGTGTGAAAAGTGAGCTGGCCCTTGTGTATGCGATACGAGGAGAGCGACTGTCTTGCATATGCGATACCAAGGGAGCCATTGTCCCTTTAGTGTAGAGGGGATCTAGCCGCCCTTAGGTTGAGACCTGGGGTTAGGACTAGTCACTCTACACCGACTCCTGTTTGGCCTTTGCGTATGTGGTACCAAGGTGAGCTACTTAGTATAGTGAGGGAGCTAGCCACCCCACGAGGCCTGGGGTTAGGACTAGCCACCCTACACCGACACTTGTTAAGCCCACCAGGCGAACCGGAATAGTCGGATGAGGGTATGCGGACTGTGAAGGGGCGAGACCCCTGTTCTGAGAGGGCAAGGCCCTGTGCTGTTCTATACTGTACTGTTGGGCATACTCGCTAGCGGAAACAACTGACCATGTGCCATTGCAGGGTAGATACCCGTGCGCTTATCGCACGTGCCATAGTCATCGCTACGTCGCGACCGTGACCTCGGGGTTGTAGATCGGGTGTAGGACTACCACGGGGGACTCTCTCGGCCAGGAGAGTGCCATGTGTACATCCTGCATCGTGGGAAAACTACAAGTGAGATTTTAATTGAGATTGTTCCCTTAGGGAACAAGAAGATTTAGCAATTTATGGATCCTGATTATAGTACTCGACTCAGAAATGCATAAATGAGATAAACGAAAATGAATGATAATGAATAACTGACAATGTATAATTAGCTAGTTGCTTATTTAATTATATTTAGTTGCATCTAAATGACTTAACCAACACTCCACTCAGCGTTAGCTGACCGTGAATTTCTATAACCATGTTCAGGTTAGGGATTTCAGCACCTAGCGCCACCAGCTGCTGAGGGCGCTGGGCCCAGTCGAGCCCAGCCGTAGTCCTTCCTTCTTTTCTGCTGTAGAGTTTTGTTGGTAGTGAGTAGCCTGTAGACTGTTCTGTTATGTTCAGTTATATTTCTATCAGTTTCTGTTGTGATGGCTATGTTCGTAACTGCACTTTTCTGCTTGTGCCATGTTATATCCTTGAGATATACTATTCTGTTTCCATTACTATCTCTTACGTACTTTCTGTTTAGTTACATTGCACGTGCAGTTGTGGAATGAGTATACATTTGGTTGTTTCTTGTTCGACGACTGGGTCTTGGGGTTCATCTAGGCGAGTCGTTCTTGGGTTCTAAAGAGAGCCGGGAATGGGTCGTGACAAGATGGTATCAAAGCAAGGTCATCCCCAGAATGAACTAAATGGTCTGGAAGTAACCATTCATGTGCATGTAACTAGGATAGCCATCACCACGTATTACCTTGATCTTCACTTCCAAGTCTTATTTCTTTCTGTAACCTGGTATTGTTGACAGTCCATATCCTTCCTCTTCTATCTCCTTGTAAGAGATGCCTCGTAGAGGAGCTCGTGTAGTAGGCCGCAGATGTAGCCGTAAGCATGGAAGAGGGGGCAGATGTGCCAGGCTCGAGGCAACAGTCAATCCACCCCTCCTCCTGGGCATTCAAGCTCAAGACCTCATCCAACTGATTCAGGAAATCGTACGGGAGGAGGTTCAACATCTAACACCTCTTTTGTCTCCTCATGTCTCTATAAATGATGCGGAGGGGGAGCCTCCCATGAGGCAAAGGAGCTACCACAATGTTAGGCAAGCCAGAGGAGGTCAAAAGAGGCCCTACCTGCCAAAGTACTCCCAGGGATGGATAGAGGGAGGGAGTCGTTGCCCTCTCTGCCATTAATGTGGTCAGCCGGGTCACATGAGGAGGGACTACCCATCTAGGGCCAGAGTGAACCAGATGCTCCCAGCATCGAGTACTGGAGATCAATCTAGCAGCCACGGTTACCTAACCCAAGGGGGAGGATATCAGTCACAAGGAGGGTACCGACCGGTTGTCACTCGCTTGGCCCAAAGCATGGCTATCTCTTTTGCACTTAAGGCTGAGGGGCATGTCAACGCCCTAACTCACAGAGAAGCCAGAATGACAGATTCTGTGATGATAGGTATGGTTACAGTTTCCGGCAGATTAGTTTACGTCCTTTCTTATTTTGGGTACCACGCAACCTTTTGTCTCGAGTTTTGTCGTTAGTTGGGCCTGAACAATATACTGTTAGAGGATCCGTTCCTAATTAGAGGCCTAGGCGAATAGTTATTTGTCGCCAAGGAGGTCTTCACAGATTGTAAGGTCGCTATAGGGGGACACGGTCTTCCAGTTAACTTGATCGTGATCCCGATGGAGGACTTTGGCGTAATCCAAGGGATGAATTGGCTGGATATTTATCATGCCCTAGTGGATTGTTTCGGGAGAAAAATCTTCTCCATACCAGAGTTGCCTCCCTTTGAGTTCTACGGCCAGCAAATAGACGGAAGGATTCAGGTGCATCTCTGCGCTTCAGGCAACGAAGCTATTGAGCCAAGGGTGTAAGGGCTTCCTAGCATGTGTCATAGTGGAGCCTAGCCCCGTGGTCAACTTACAGAGTGTCCTGGTGATCTGTGAGTACCCCGACATCTTTCTAGAGGAGCTGCCAGGACTACCACCTGAGCGTGAGATCGAGTTCGAGATCTCACTGGTACTGGGGACCAGCCCCATCTCTACTACCCCGTACCGGATGGCCCCACTTGAGCTGCAAGAGCTCAAGTCTCAACTACAGGACCTATTGGAGAAGGACTTTGTGAGGCCCAGTGCGTCCCCATAGGGAGCCCCTGTCCTATTCGTGAAAAAGAAGGATTGTACCCTTCGGCTTTGCGTCGACTACAGACATCTGAACCGGGTCACCGTTAAGAACAAATACCTGCTGCCTCGTATTGATGACCTCTTCGACTAGCTAAGAGACACCACGGTGTTCTCCAAGGTAGATCTAAGGTCAGGCTACCATCAGCTGAGGATTAAGGAGACCGACGTCTCCAAGACGGCTTTCTGTACGCGGCATGGTCACTATGAGTTCTTGATCATGCCGTTTGGGTTGACCAATGCCCCTGCTACTTTCATGGTTCTGATGAACTACGTCTTCTGACCGTACCTGGACCAATTCGTGGTGGTATTCATTGACAACGTACTTGCCTACTCTCAAGATCAGGCACTGCATGGGCAGCATGTTCACATGGTGCTAAACACTTTAAGGCGACACAAGCTGTACGCCAAGTACAGCAAGTGCGAGTTCTGGTTGAGACAGGTTACCTTCTTGGGCCATGTGATTTCAGGAGATAGGTTGGCGGTGGATCCAGCCAAGGTTGAGGCCATCCTCAAGTGGGAGAAGCCGCGTACAGTGATAGATCCTAGGGCTGACAGGCTACTACCAGCGGTTTATCCAAGGTTTCTCGCAAATCTCACGTCCTATGACTCAGTTGACCCAGAAAGACGTGCCCTTCACCTGGACAGACGAGTGTGAGTCATGCTTTCAGGAGCTGAAGGAGATGCTGACTTCAACTCCTATACTCACCATCCCAGACAGCAGTAGCGGATTCGTGGTCTACACCGATGCCTCATTGTAGGGATTAGGTGGTGTGCTCATGCAACGGGGACATGTTGTCACTTATGCTTCATGGCAACTAAAGCCTCATGAGCACAACTACCCCACCCATGACTTGGAGTTGACAGCTATTGTCTTCGCGTTGAAGACATGGAGGCACTACTTATACGGAGAGACGTTCGATATCTTTACTGATCATAAGAGCCTCATATACCTATTTGATCAGAAAGAGCTCAACATGAGACAGAGATGTTGGTTAGAGATCCTGAAAGACTACGACAATAGCATCTCCTACCATCCAGGGGGGGCCAATGTGGTGACTGACGCCTTAAACCAGAAGGCGCCCGCCTACTTGGCTAGTCTACAGACACAGAGTTGGAGACTCATGGAGGAGGTAAGCAGTTGGCGACCCCAAGAGTCATGGGGTACTGCGGAGCAGTGACAATGGTGAGGCAGGCACAACCAGAGCTTATAGATCGTGTCCTTACTAGACAGATGACGAATACATACCTATAGACACTGCGAGACCAGGTATTGACAAGGAACCCAGGAGAGTTCTCTTTCACTAACGGGGTCCTGCGTATGAGGGGATGCCTGTGCGTTCCTAGAGATGAGGAGCTGTTGAGAGAGCCCCTGACTGAGGCACACAGGTCCAAATTCACCATACATCCCAGGAACACGAAGATGTACCTATGACGCAATTTCTGGTAGAGGGGGATGAAGAGGGATGTTGGTAGTTTTGTTCAGCAGTGCCTGGTATGCCAGCAGGTGAGGGCCAAGCACAAGATCCCTGTAGGGTCACTACAGCCACTTCCCGTGCCGAAGTGGAAGTGGGAGAGTGTCACTATAGATTTAGTAGTGGGGTTACCTGTGACACAGTGAGGACACGATGCAATCCGGGTGATAGTGGATAGATTGATGAAGATGGCACGGTTTTTGCCGATCCGAGTCACTTTTGGACTAGCACAGTTGACAAAGCGCTACATCCAAGACGTGGTGCGCCTTCACGGAGTCCCTCGCGAGATTATTTCAGAGAGAGACTCATTTCACTTCCTGGTTCTGGGTAGATTTTCAGTGGGCTTTAAAGACTTGTCTAAGGTTCAATACAACCTATCACCCCCAAACCGACGGACAGTCGGAGTGCACCATTCAGACTCTTGAGAATCTCCTACGCACTTGCGTGCTAGACTGAAGAGGCTTTTGGGAGGAGCATTTTCCCTTGACAGAGTTTGCATACAACAACAGCTACCACTCGAGCATCGGCATGACACCGTATAAGGCTTTGTACAGGAGGAACTGTACTGCTCCTTTGAGTTAGATTGAGGTGGGGACCAAGTGGGAAGTTGATCCCAGGCTGATACGCTAGAGTCAGGAGGAGATCGAGCAGATCCACAGACGACTCCATATTTTCAAGAGCAAGCAGAAGAGCAACACTGACCTGAAGCATAGGGAGGTACAGTTTGAGGTTGGAGATCACGTCTTCCTCCGTGTTTTGCCCATGAAGGGTGTGCAGTAGTTTGGGGTGAGAGGGAAGCTTTCGCTGAGGTTTATAGGGCCTTTTGAGGTCTTGGAGTGGGTAAGACCCGTTGCTTACCGACTTGCCCTTCCTCCCCAACTCTCTGGAGTGCACGACGTGTTCCACGTGTCCAACCTCAGAAAATACATGGCCAACCCAAGCCATGTTCTGAGCCACGAGAACATCGAGGTAAGGAATGACTTGACCTATCCTGAGAGGCCAGTACAAATACTAGACAAAGCCGTCCGTAGTCTGAGACGGAAGGAGATACCCTTGGTGAAGGTCTTGTGGAGAAGCTAGTGGTACGAGGAGGTCACTTGGGAGCTAGAGGCAGCGATGCGAGAACAGTAACGGAGCTTTTCAAGGGTGCGTCACTTCTGACTTACTTTGATCATCTTTAAGTTTGTTATGCACAAT
Organism: Thalassia testudinum; assembly: GCA_037157565.1. Classification (NCBI taxonomy): domain Eukaryota; kingdom Viridiplantae; phylum Streptophyta; class Magnoliopsida; order Alismatales; family Hydrocharitaceae; genus Thalassia; species Thalassia testudinum. The sequence goes on from JAZHRO010000077.1 coordinate 85,284,195, forward strand.
TATGTTTAATTTTCGATACCCTAGTTAGCTCAAGTTTTAGGGACGAAACTTCCTTTAAGTTTGTTATGTTGAAATGACCCTTCCAAAGGGTCATTTGGCATTTTCAAAATTTTTTAAGGATTTTATGCAATTTTAACCCCCTAGGTTTTTGTTGTGGATATGCGAGGGAAAAAGAGAACCTACAGGGGTGCCCCCGTAATTTTCCCATCCACAACATTACCCTACAAGCACCTTACCCCTCCACCGTATCTCACTCCATCTCCCCCATTCCTCCCCATTGCCCCCCATTTCCCCCCATACTTCACACCATTCCCTCCCCCACGCCCCAAACTCCATAAAAACCCCCCTCCTCCATTCACACATCACACAGTAGCTAAGCGAGAGGAAAAGGAGAGGGAGAGCAGAGGACCAGAGGAGCACGGAGGAGAGGAGTGTGTGCAAGAGAGTAGGGGGAAGTGATAGTAGAAGCTGCCACTACGAGGGTCGCTGTCGTTGCAGCAAAACGCAGGGTAGTGAGAGCTCACAAACGGTTCTACAGAATCATTTTTCCGCAGAATCAGGCATCTGGAGAGACCGTCAGATGTTTGGCAAGAGGTCCGGAGGTAATCCCAGACGTCAGATAGCGCATAATTTTCAATCATTTTTCCCTATCGAGTTCTGACCTTGTATGCATGTGTCAAAGGTTGGAAAGGCATGCTGGTGCGAGGATCGAGGGGATTTTAGACATCTAGGAGTGTTGCCAGACATCTAAAGACCCCCTTAGACGTCTGCAAGGAGTTCTAGACATCTAAAAAAGGCGCAGAGAGCAAAGTGAGTCACTGAGTTCGTTTAAGACGTCTGAGACTTGTTTAAGACGTTAGATTTTGGTCATAGTTGGTGTTTTTGAGCTTGTTCAGGGCCCAAACAAAGTTGGTTTTCCGCAAACGAATTATCGTTGGTTTCCGTTCGAGTTTCTCTACGTAATGATACAATGTCCGTGCAATTTTGAGCATGTTTGACCTATCGGTCCATGTTATAGGAGATGAGTTGCGACCCATCATAGCTAAATCGCCTAAGTTAAGTTAGAAACTAGGTTAAACACTATCAAATTAACACATAAAAAGGACTAAGTGTGAAAAATAGAGAAAAAGACCTAAAACATCAATTCTATGTTAAAAATGCATAATTAGGTCATTAAATGATATTCTTTTGAAAAAGGTTAAATGGTGATCCAAATGCAAATTGAACACATAAATGAGTTTAAAAGTTTAAATTAAAAGTGTAATTAACTTCTAAAATGTTCAATTGAACTTCAATAAAAACTTGAGTGCATTTAGACATCATTAGGGCCTTACAATTAAAGATTTACATTTAGATCCTTAGTACATTACATTTCATTCACTAGAAAACCTCTAGGGACTTATTTGAAGACCGCAGGCACCTATTTGTAAGCCTTAAGGACTGCTCGGAAACATTTATTAACCACTTATGGGCTTCTGTGTAGTTGTTCTACCTCTTCACGCAGAGGCTTCTAGTGCAAATTCACCAAAAGAACTTTCGCCCACCTGCAGCCCCTGCATGCACTGTAGCACACGAAGAACATAGGAAATCCTGGCCGTCGATTTCCCTCACCTCACGATCTATGGCTCACATTGATTCGAAGCTTCACGCGAATCGACACGTGTGATCACCTCCTCACCCAGATCCTATCCTATGGCCCATTTTTGGTTTAGAGTTGCGTGCACTCCTCTCTTTGAATCCTCACCGTGGATGACCAAAGTGCTTAATTTCACCCTCATGGTGAGGGGGATCATTGCCAAGCTCTACTTAAACACCTCCCATGATCGCGTGCGCACCATCAACCTCCTCTCCTACTTCCTTGAGGCCGATCCCTTCATCCTCTCCAACTACCCTAACCCTTTCAATCGCCACATCAGTGACAGTGGTGTGGTTTTTCACCTCACTTTCCTCCTCGCTGCTAGGGATGACGTACGCTTAAGGACGACCCTGAAGCTTCACTAGAAAGCTTTTCACTCGCTGGAGATCTCCCTCCATTCTTCCTTAGCCGCCAGCTCTGGATCCAAAGGTCCCATTCGTCTAATTAGATTAAGAATTACTGCTTTCTAGATTAGCTGTAGTGTTACTTAGAGTAGTTTAGTAGTAGAATTTAGATATAGATTAATTTTGATCTGTTGTATGACTATTAGAGTAAATTAGGAGTAGAGATAGCATAGATTCCACATTTTCACCTCCTCTGATCACTTCAGATCAGAGGAGACGAATTCTCCCATTCACTGATCATTGTTTTCTCCCCCTACATGTTTCCATTTCGTTATCTGATTTCCTTGTGTTTTTCACCAATCACCCACCCATCTGAGCACCAAATCAGACCTAATTCTCTTGAGCATTCAAATCTGATTTGGGCTCTCATTAGTCACTTGAGGAACTCTCCATCCATCTCATCAATTCACAAAGTCCCTCTATCTATTTTTAATGTGAATCTGATGATTTGGGTTTGTTTTCAATGGTTTAATCGTTGGATTTAGATTCTCTCTTCATATTGTCTATGGCACAAGAAAGAGGATAAATCAAATTTTTATGTGATTTTCAAGCTTCTCTCAATAGGGAATTAAACTTGAATTTTTCAAAAACTTTTTGAGACACTTGTGATTTGGTTTTCTTGCATTGAAACCCTAATTTGCCACCTTAGTTTACATTGTCTATAATGTAAGGTGAGCTGCTTATTACGGTTTCAATACATTTTTGGGGAGACTTATCTGGATTTCTCTCTATTTTCTCGCTAACTAAAAGAGTTTTTAGGTTTGTCTCATGAATTTCTGAAGTATTGATGATGATTGCATTGCTTGGAGTTATTTTTGAATGAGTGTCCAGATTGATTATGCTGTAAACGATTGCTTGAATTTCTGATTTTAAAGTCAAAACTCTCCCTATTTCAGTGCATCAAAAGGTTGCACAGTAGCAACATTTTAAGGGATTAAATCCTATTTCAAGCACTATAACATTTTAATTTGGTTTTCAATGGAACTCACGATCTAACTTAATTTTCTTTACTCTAATGTCTGTAGTAGCAGTAGGAAGATTAAGTCAGAATCTTCATTGAAATCTCATTTCATCATATTAAATTGTTGCATGATGCAGCTACATTTTAACCAATTCAATAAAGTAATCCTCTGATTTAGACTTTTCTATCTCTGATCAGACTTTCTCAAGTATGATTTGAGATACAAGTGACTGAATCAAGGAATTAGTCTATTGAATTGGAGGTTTGGATCTACTGTAGCATGACTCTGATTACGTTAAGACGTATGATTTTCCTTAAGGACGTCCGAAAATCCCTAACATGCTGTTGCTGTGGTGTTGGATTTCAATAGCAGCAATGCTACTGCTTTGTTCTTGCTGCTGCAACTGATGTTGGTCTGAAACTCTTGGGACAGTAGTCTTAGATGTATTATTTTAAATAGCTAACATGTTGTAAATGTTATAATTTAGGTGTACAAGCTTTCCTGTACTGATTTTGATTTTAAAATTTCATTTGAATGCTTGTAACTTATGTCAAATCATTCATTGTCAGCTAGTTTTTGTATCTAACTATCCAACTGTAGAAATTTTTTGGAAATAGAGCTAAAATGCTTGGTTATGTGATTGCACATCTTTCAGTTGGTCTTTAGAACTTACTTGAGGTAGTCTAATGCCTATCTATCCTTTAGAACTAGATTTAGGATCTTAGGTTCTTTTGAAAATACCTAAAAGACCTTAAAATGAGCTCAACTTGTAATTAAATAAAAATACTACAAAAAATCCAAAAAAATAAAATAAACCTATCTTAGTAAAGATTAGATAAATTTTTATACATATGCAAAGTTTCATGATATTCTGAACCCTCGGCTTGGTAGAACATACTAGTCGACGGTTCAATCTACTTTAAAACTCAATAAAAACCCCTTAATACAAAAACACCAAAAACATCTCCATTTTTCTCATCTATCTCTTTCTTTCTCACCTCCTACCTCTATAAATCACAAAATCCATAAAAAGAAGAAAAACCCTCAAAATACCTAAAAACACCTTATATACTATGTATATACATGTAAATATAAGTTATATACTAAGCTATCTATGCACATAATGCATAATATGTATATAATATGTATATATAACTTATGGATGTATTCTATAACATAAATTAAATATTTAAGATAACTTAAATTATATATAACCTATTTATATATTATCTATTATTTATATTAACTTATATGTACTATAAAATACATAATTATAGAAACCATAACAAACTAACTCATTTATAAGTAATACCGCACATACGTATTTATGTATATATAATGTACATAATGAACCCTGTACCATAATTTAATTATATATATAGAATAAATAATTAATTTATTAAGTTAGTAACTAAGTTATTAGATTAAATTAAAATAAATTACTAATTTAAGTTATAACCGAACTAACTTATATTGTATATTTGTACCAATGTATTTTAAGTAAATTAAGCTAATTTAACTATATTTATAATGTATTATATTAGTTATATCTAATTTATATATAAAATATCCCAAAATAAGTTATTTAATTGAAAAAAAATCAAAATAAATGTTGTAAAATTCAATAAAAATATTTATTAAATACCTTAATATGTATATTAATACTATATAAGGTCAATTAGACCATACATTAACTAATTTATACATAATTAAGAAATAAAACCCAAAAGATAGTATGTATAAATTAGAAAATTTGCCTAATTTATTTATACATTAAATATAATTAATTTTCTAAATTAATTGTACAATTATGTAGTACTATGTAAATACTTTAATTCCCTATAATTTAATTTTAATTTATAATAAATTATGACCCTCAAATCGAGGGCCAAAAATCTGAAATCAGACTTCTACGTTGGAATTCCAATGCCAAGAGGCACTAAAGAAAGTGCCACATCGGTGAGACCTTCGAGATTTTTACAGATCACAAGAGCCTCAGATATCTTTTTGACCAGAAGGAGCTCAACATGAGACAGAGACGTTGGTTGGAGCTCCTGAAGGACTACGATTGCAGCATCTCCTACCACCCGGGAAAGGCCAATGTGGTGGCTGACGCCTTGAGCCGTAAGGCGCCCGCACGCTTGGCCAGTCTACAGTTATAGAGTTGGAGCCTTTTGGAGGAGGTGGGCAGTTGGCGACCTCTAGAGTTACGAGGATACTGTGGGGCAGTGACGGTGACACGGCAGACCAGGCCAGAACTGATAGACCGCATCATCACAGGACAGATGGCCGATCCGTACTTGCAGTCTTTGCGCGACAGAGTACTTTCAGGAGACCCAGGGGACTTCTCTTTCACAGACCAGGTGCTACGCTTGAGGGGACGATTGTGCATTCCCAGAGACGAGGAGCTGTTGAGAGAGCTCCTGACTGAGGCACACAGTTCCAGATTCACCATACATCCCGGAAACACGAAAATGTACCACGACTTGAGACGCGAGTTTTGGTGGAGAGGGATGAAGCGGGATGTGGGTGAGTTCGTGCAGCAGTGCTTAATGTGCCAGCAGGTGAAAGCCGAGCATCTGAGGCCTGCAGGGCCGCTTCAGCCGCTTCCAGTGCCAGAGTGGAAGTGGGAGAGCATCACCATGGACTTGGTGGTGGGCTTACCTATTACCCAGCGGGGACACGACGCAGTCTGGGTAATAGTAGATAGACTGACGAAGACGGCGCGATTCTTGCCGATCGAGTCACTTTGGGACCAGTACAGTTGGCAGAGAGATATATCCGTGATGTGGTACGACTACACGGAATTCCGCGGGAGATCGTATCCGACCGGGATGCCCGCTTTACGTCCCAGTTTTGGGCTGAGTTTCAGCAGGCTTTGGGGACGAGGTTGAGGTTTAGCACGGCTTACTACCCCCAGACGTACGGACAGTCTGAGCGCACGATACAGACACTTGAGGACCTTTTGCGTGCCTGTGTACTGGACTGGAGGGGCTCTTGGGAGGAGCACCTGCCCCTGGCGAAGTTTGCATACAACAACAGTTATCACTCGAGCATCGGCATGGCTCCCTACGAGGCTTTGTACGGACGGAAGTGTACGACACCCTTGAGTTGGGTTGAGGTGGGGACCAAGTGGGAGGTTGGCCCCAGGTTGATCCGGCAGAGTCAGGAGGTAGTTGAGCAGATCCACAGACGACTCCGCACTGTCAGGAGCAGACAGAAGAGCTACGCGGATCAGAGACGCAGAGAGGTGCAGTTTGAGGTTGGGGACCACGTCTTTCTTCGTGTTTCGCCCATGAAGGGCCTACAACGGTTTGGGGTGAGAGGGAAGCTCGCGCCGAGGTTCGTAGGGCCCTTTGAGGTCCTGGAGCGGGTTGGACCCGTTGCTTACAGACTTGCCCTTCCCCCGCAGCTTTCTAGAGTGCACGACGTGTTCCACGTGTCCAACCTCAGGAAGTACATAGCCGATTCCAGTCACGTACTGAGTCACGAGAGCGTCGAGGTGAGCGATGACCTGACCTACCCCGAGCGGCCAGTGCAGATCCTAGACCGAGCCGTCCGCAGTTTAAGACGAAAGCAAGTACCCCTGGTAAAGGTTTTGTGGAGGAGCCAGTGGTACGAGGAGGCTACCTGGGAGCCTAAGGCGGCAATGCGGGAGCGGTACCCGTAGCTTTTCGCGGGTACGTCTTTTCGGACCAGCTTCGGTCCTCTTTGAGTTTGTTATGGTTATTTGGACATCTTTTCCCCGCACCCTAGTTGGCGCAAGTTTCAAGGACGAAACTTCCTTTGAGTTTGTTATATTGTTACGAACGCGTGCCCCAGACCTCTTTTAAGACGTCTGGGATCATTTCCAGACATCTGGAAAATAGTTATTTTTCGCACGAGAGATTCGTCTGCGCGTCTGTGCGCGCAGACCCGCGATTCCTCTCTCTCTCTTTTTCCCTCTCTCTCTGCGGCTGCAGACCTGCCGCGCACTCTCTCCCTCCTCCTCGCGCGGCCTTAAAAGGCCATGCCTCCCCTCCCGTCGTCTCCACCGTCCCCTTCCTCTTCTCCTTCCTGTGCGCGAGAGCGAGCGAACGCGAGGGCGGCAGCGGCGGCCGCAGTGAGCGCGGAGGAGGTGCGGCGTGCGAGGGTGGAGCTCTGCCGTGAGGGCGAGCTCGCCGGAGCGGATTGGCCGGCCGGCGGAGGGCGCAGGGGGGCGCGGAACAACGCGGAGAGGGACCTGCTACGGTCTGAGCAGCAGATGCGCGAGGTGCGACGCAGGCGGCGTCGCAAGCGGAGGCCGAGTGGCGCCCTGATTCTGGAAAAAATTTCCAGAATCAGACGTCTGGGTTGATAGCTAGACGGCGAGGGAGACGTCTTGAAGCTCATACAGACGTCTGAAAGGTGAGTATTCTGCTTTCTTCTTCCTTCCTGTCGACTGACCATACTGAGGGAGGGAGTTGGCCGTGCGCAGGCCGCTGATTCGCCATCCTTTGCGAATCAGACGTCTGGAAGTTGTACCAGACGGCGGGAGTGACCTCCAGACGTCCTGGGTGACAATCGGACGTCTGGGAGCTAGGCCAGACGTCCCCGCAGACTTCTGGACGTCTGGGAAATCACGCTGAACAGGTAATTCTCTGATCCACTTTTTAAGACGTCTGGAAGAAGTTCCAGACGTCTGATTTTGCACAGTATCGTCTTTTCGACCCGTTTAGGGCCCGTTCGGGCTCCGTTTTCCGCGATTCGAGTTGCGTTCTTTTCAGAATTAATTCCTCTACCCGTCTACAGTAGCTATACACTGTTTTGAGACACTCCTTGTGTTTGATCCTTGTGATAGGACCTCATTCAGTTGCAGTCTTGGGAGTCGCGGAGGCACGCGGGATTCCCGATCACGCCCCCATTACTCCCGTTGTACCTGGTAGAGTGGCTTTAAGTTATTAATAAAATCTGTTAAATTATGAAACCATAAATAGAACCTAGGACATTGCATGAATCCTAGGAATGAGAAATAGATGGAATGATAGCTCCTAGGTGTTGCATGAATCCTAGGACTGGAAAACTAGATTGTATGATAGATCCTAGGATATGGCATGAATCCTAGGATGGGAAAACCAGTGGAATGTATAATACTGCAGTCTTGGAAAATGGAAAGAGATATATAGCTACCTGTAATTGGAATTAACAGCTGCCTGTTGTGGATTGATAACGTGGTTGAGAACATGGATTGTAAGAATGTGAAACTGGAAAGTGAAACCTGGATGTTTGAGTAAAAAGGATGGAACCCTACGGGGAAGTAGGAGTAGAACTCCTGGAAAGTGAATGGAATAGTTTCGGGGAAGTGAGCTGGCCCTTGAGTACGGAGCACCAAGGAGAGCGACTGTCCCCCTGTTTAGTGCAGAGTGGAGCCAGCCGCCCCAGGGACCCGGGGTTAGGACTGGCCACTCTGTACCGACTTGCTGGCCCTCGCGTACATAGTACCGAGGAGAGCTACTAGTGTAGGGAGGTACTAGCTACCCCACGGGCCCCGGGGTTCTGCTAGGCTCCCACACCGACTTGTTAGGCCCGCTGGGGCAAACCAGGGTAGTCAGGCGAGGGTGTGCGGACTGTGGAGGGGCAAGGCCCCGGTTTGGTTACTGTGGAGGGGTTGGACCCCTGTTACCGAGAGGGCTCTGCCCTGGACTGGTTTCGTACTGTGCTTGGGCGCGCCCGTTAACGGAAACGACTGACCGCGTGCCAGTACGGGTTAGCTACCTGTGCGTTTATCGCGCGTGCCGTAGTCACCGTTACGTCTGTCAGTGACCTTGGGGTGGTTGACTAAGGGTAGGATCACCACGGGGGACTCTCCTGGCCAGGAGAGCACCACGTGCTACTTCTACTTTTTGGAAAAAACTGCAATCAAGATCGTTCCCACGAGGAACATTCGAGATCAAGTAAGAGATCTGAGGAATAAGTGAAATAGTGAGACAATTGAAAGATGTGAATAAAGAAAGTAATAGAACATAACAGCTACTGTACACTCTACTGTTGTCTTTAGTTTTAGTTGCCACACTACTCAGCATTTTGCTGACGTGTTACACTCGTTACCTTTTTCAGGACCAGGTGTTGAGCAGCCAGGGTCAGCGACTGCAGAGGACGCTGGGCCAAGTAGGGTCCAGTAGAGTTACCACTGTCTTTTGTACCTCTTTGTTTCCGTTATAGTGAGTAGTTATTGTTTCCGCTGTACTTTTCTTTACCTGCAGTTCATGTTATATGATAAATGTTGTTCTACTGTTGTGGTGGTATATACTGTAGTAGTTTCTTTCCTTACTGCTGTACTTTCTTACTGTTAGTCATATTCATGCTGAATGTGGTTTATTTTACTGCTCTTTTGGTTACTTCCTCGTTGGACGACTAGGTCTTGGGATTAGTCGAGTCAGTTCGGTTCTCGTGTCTCGTAGGGACTCGGGAACCGGGTCGTTACAACATGTAACGAACCAGATATGGAAATAAGAAAGTCCATGTACGAACCCTACGGGGAATTTAGAAAGAAACCAAGAATACTGTAGTACGAAAAACCTGATGGTTTTGGAACATGTTGCCTACGGGCGACTGTTCGGACTTGGCTAAGGGAAGTGCGCTGGCCCTCGTATGCCGAGGAGAGCAATTGTCCCTTTACTGTGAAAAGTGAGCTGGCCCTTGTGTACGCGGTACCAAGGGAGCCACTGTCCCTTTAGTGTAAAGGGGAGCTAGCCAGCCCACGAGGCCCGAGGTTAGGACTAGCCACTCTACACCAACACTTGTTAGGCCCACCAGGTGAACCGGGATAGTCGGACTAGGGTACGCGGACTGTGAAGGGGCGAGACCCCTATTCTGAGAGGGCAAGGCCATGTGTTGTTCTGTATTATACGTTTGAGCGTACCCACTAGCGAAAATAACTGATCGCGTGCCAGTGTGAGGTAGCTACCCGTGTGCTTATCGCACGTGTCGTAGTCACCACTACGTCGCGACCGTGACCTCGAGGTTGTAGATTGGGTGTAAGACTACCACAGGGGACTCTCTCGGCCAGGAGAGTGCCACGTGTACATCCTGCATCGCAAGAAAACTACAAGTGAGATCTTAATTGAGATCGTTCCTTTAGGAAACAAAAAGATTTAGCAATGTTATGGATCCTAATTAGAGTACTCGACTCAGAAACGCATTGTAACGAGCGCGTGCCCCAGACGCCTTTTAAGACGTCTGGGAGGTGGCCCAGACGTCTGTCGAGACGTCTGGGATCACATCCAGACGTCTGACCAGACGTCCGGGATAGCTTACAGACGTCTGGCGAACAGTTATGCTCGCACGGGATATTCGTCTGCGCGCCTGTGCGCGCAGACCTGCGTTCTGCCCTCTTTCTCTGCGGCTGCAGGCGGCTGCGACCGCCTTCTCTCTCCTCTCCGCGCGGCGTTAAAAGGGGGGGCGCGCCTCCCCTCCCGTCTCCACCATCTTCCTCCTTCTTCTCCTGCCTGTGCGCGAGAGCGAGCGGACGCGAGGGCGCAGCGGCAGCGGCAGCCGCAGTGAGCGCGGAGGAGCTGCGGCGTGCAAGGGCGGGGCTCTGCCGTGAGGGCGAGCTCGCCAGGAGCGGCTTGGCCGGCCGACGGAGGGCGCAGGGGGCGCAGAGCGTCGCGGAGAGGGACCTGCTGCGGGCGGAGCAGCGTACGCGCGAGGTGCGACGCGGGCGGCGTCGCGAGCGGAGGCCGAGCAGGGCTCTGATTCTGGAAAAATTTCCAGAATCAGACGTCTGGATTGATATCCAGACGGCAAGGTCGACGTCTGTGAGATCACACAGACGTCTGAAAGGTGAGTTTCCGCTTTCTCCTTCCTTTTTGTCGACTGACCGTACTGAGGGAGGGGGGTTGGCTGTGCGCAGGCTTTCTGATTCGTCATCCTTGCGAATCAGACGTCTGGAAGTTGTACCAGACGGCGGGGTGACCTCCAGACGTCCAAAGTGACCATCGGACGTCTGGGATCTAGGAAAGACGTCCCTGCAGACTTCTGGACGTCTGGGAAACCACGCTGAGCAGGTAATTCTCTGATCCACCGTTTAAGACGTCTGGAGGGATTTCCAGACGTCTGATTTTGCACAGTATCGTCTTTCTCGACCCGTTTAGGGCCCGTTTGGGCTCCGTTTTCCGTGATTCAAGTTGCGTTCGTTTCAGAATTAATTCCTCTACCCGCCTACAGTAGCTATACACTGTTTTGAGACACTCCTTGTGTTTGATCCTTGTGATAGGACCTCGTTCGGTTGCAGTCTTGAGAGTCGCGGAGGCGCGCGGGATTCCCGATCACGCCCCCATTACTCCCGTTGTACCTGGTAGAGTGGTTTTAAGTATTAATAAAATCTGTTAAAGTATGAAACCATAACTAGAACCTAGGGCTTGCATGAATCCTAGGAATGAGAAATATATGGAATGATAGCTCCTAGGTGTTGCATGAATCCTAGGGCCGGAAAACTAGATTGTATGATAGATCCTAGGATATGGCATGAATCCTAGGATGGAAAAACTAGTGGAATGTATATTACTGCAGTCTTGGAAAAATGGAAAGGAATATATAAAGCTGTCTGTTATGAATAAAGAAACATGTTTGAGATCATGGAATTTGAGCACGTGAATCTGGAAAGTGAAACATATGATGTTCTGAAATAAAGAACTGGAACCCTACGGGGAGTTAGGAGTGGAACTCCTGGAAAGAAAAAGGAATGGAACTGAGATGTAGTTGTACTGTCTCTTGGGTACGCAGTACCAAGGGAAGTACCTGTACCTGTTTGGTGCAGAGTGGGGCCAGCCGCCCCAGGGACCCGGGGTTAGGATTGGCCGCTCTGTACCGACTTGCTGGCCCTCGTGTACGTAGTACCGAGGAGAGCTAGTAGTGTTAGGAGAGTACTAGCTACCCCACGGGCCCCGGGGTTCTGCTAGCCTCCTTCACCGACTTGTTAGGCCCACTAGGGCAAACCAGGGTAGTCAGGCGAGGGTGCGCGGACTGTGGAGGGGCAAGGCCCCGGTTTGGTTACTGTGGAGGGGTTGGACCCCTGTTACTGAGAGGGCTCTGCCCTGGTTCCGTGCTGTGCTTTGGGCGCACCCGTTAACGGAAACGACTGACCGCGTGCCAGTGCGGGCTAGCTACCTGTGCGTTTATCGCGCGTGCCGTAGTCACCGTTACGTCTGTCAGTGACCTTGGGGTGGTTGACTGAGGGTAGGATCACCACGGGGGACTCTCCCGGCCAGGAGAGTACCACGTGCTACTTCTACGTTTGGAAAAGACTGCAATCAAGATCGTCCCACGAGGACATTCGAGATCAAGTAAAGGATCTGAGAAATAAATGAAATAGTGAGAAAAATTGAAAGATGTAAATAAAGGAAGTAATAGAACATAATAGCTACTGTACACTCTACTGTTGCCTTTAGTTAGTTTGCCACTCTACTCAGCGTTTTGCTGACGTGTTACACTCGTTACCTTTTTCAGGACCAGGTGTTGAGCAGCCAGGGTCGGCGGCTGCAGAGGACGCTGGGCAGAGTAGGGTCCAGTAGAGTTACCCCAGCTTTGTACCCCTTTTTGTTTCTGTTCTAGTGAGTAGTTTTGTTTCCGCTGTACCTTCTTTACCTGCAGTTTTTGTTATATGATAAATGTTGTTTTACTGTTGTGGTGGTGCCTACTGTAGTAGTTTCTTTCCTTACTGCTGTACTTTCTTACTGTTAGTTATATTCATGCTGAATGTGGTTTATTTTACTATCTTTTGGTTACTTCCTCGTTGGACGACTAGGTCTTGGGATTAGTCGAGTCGGTCCGGTTCTCGTGTCTCGTAGGGACTCGGGAACCGGGTCGTTACAAGATGGTATCAGAGCAAGGTCGTCCCGAGAAGTGAATCAACTGACTGGAAAATAACAAATTCACATGTTTATAGCTAGAGTAGCCACCACAACATATCTCTTGATATGAGCTCTTAGAAGTGTTGTTAGGTACCGTCTGTTTGACGTTTCCGTTTTGTTTCGTGTCTCCTTGCAGGAGATGCCTCGTCGTGGGACTGGCGAGACTGGCCGCGGGCGCGGCCGAGGGCGAGGTCGGCGAGGTGGACGTGCTGTCATTGACGTCTCGGTGGACCAGCCACCACTCCCTGGCATCCAGGCCCAGGACCTCGCCAGACTGATACGGGATATTGTACGAGAGGAGCTCCACCCACCACCCCGAGCACCTCCTCCTGGGGTTGCAGAGGGGGAGTCCTCTGTGGGACCACGCGACGGACGCGGCGCTGGACACGAGGGAGGGGATGGGCCCCTGCCGCCCCCACCTTCCTCCGACACTTCTGTTCACGAGGCACCTTCGCCTGGAGGTGCGCCAGCACCACTTCGAGCTTTTCGGACAGTTCCGGAAGCTGAAGCCCCCCTCCTTCAAGGGGGATGAGGACCCGACCGAGGCAGAGGACTGGCTTGAGCAGCTGGAGAAGATCTTCGACACCCTTCGCCCCCCGGTGGAGTGTCGCGTGGCCTTTGCCACGTACCAGCTGGAGAGTGCGGCACACCGGTGGTGGAGGGCGGTCCGGGGACAGGAGAGGGACGAGCCGACGTGGGACCAGTTCGTCACCCTCTTCTGCGAGCAGTACTTTCCCCAGACGTGGCAGGACCAGAGGAGGCGGGAGTTCCACACTCTCCGCCAAGGGACGATGACCGTGAGCGCGTACCGCACGCGTTTCTCGGAGCTGTCCCGCTTTGCAGCGACAGCGGTAGCCACTGAGGAGGAGCGCCTTTGGAGGTTCACCGAGGGGCTCCGGCCTGCGATCCGGGGGTATGTCAAACCCCTGAAGCTGCCGACGTTTTCGAGGGTGGTAGAGGCAGCCATGACTTACGAGGAGACCAACCCGTCCGCGCGAGAGACCGACGGCGGGCGGAAGAGGCCCTTTCAGCCAGACTTCTCACAGGGCCGGCGAGAACGGAGACACGTGGCGTCCGCAGGAGAGCCGTCACGTTGTGCAGGGCCATCAGTGGCCTTTGGGGGCCCTCGACAGGGGCCAGTCGCCAGCACCGGACCCCCGCCTAGCCGACAGCAGGGACTCACTGAGGGCGGGAGTCGGGTTCCCCTCTGCTACCAGTGTGGCCAGCCGGGCCACGTCAGGAGGGACTGCCCATCTAGGGCAGGAGGTCAGCAGATACTTCCCGCGCAGAGCACTGGAGGGCACGCAGGAGGCCGCGGTTTCCAGGCATAAGGAGGAGGACCGCAGTCGCGAGGAGGGTACCGGCCAGCACCTACCCGTCCGACGCAGAGTGTGGCTGCTTCGTCCGCACCTAGAACTGAGGGGCGTATCAACGCCCTAACACACAGGGACGCCAGAGCTTCGGGATCCGTGGTAGCAGGTATGGTTTCAGTTTCTGGCAGACTCGTTTACACGCTTTTCGATTCCGACGCTACGCACTCGTTTGTCGCAGACAGTTTCGCAGTTAGTTTGGACCAGGATTATACATTGTTAAAGAATCCGTTCGTAATCAGAGGTCCGAGTGGTCAGCTGTTTGTAGCTGAGGAGGTGTACACGGGTTGCGGGGTCAGCATCGGGGGACACAGCCTGCCAGCTGACTTGATTATGATACAGATGGAGGACTTTGGGGTGATTCTGGGGATGGATTGGCTGTCCGCTTACCACGCCTTGGTAGACTACTTTGAGAGGAAGATTGTCTTCTCCATTCCGGAGTTGCCTTCCTTCGAGTTTCACGGGCAGCCAGTGGACGGAGGTTTCAGGTGCATTTCGGCACTTCGGGCGGCGAGACTTTTGAGCCAGGGGTGTGAGGGCTTCTTAGCTTGTGTGGTGGCAGAGCACAGCCCCGTGGCAGACTTCCAGAGCATCCCGGTGGTCAGAGAGTACCCCGACGTGTTTCCAGACGAGTTACCAGGACTACCGCCCGAGCGTGAGATCGAGTTTGAGATCTCACTAGTACCAGGGACCAGCCCCATCTCCACCGCGCCTTACAGAATGGCACCGCTTGAGCTGCGAGAGCTCAAGTCTCAGTTGCAGGACCTTTTGGAGAAAGGTTTCGTGAGGCCCAGTGCGTCTCCCTGGGGAGCCCCGGTACTGTTTGTGAAGAAGAAGGATGGGACCCTACGCCTTTGTGTGGACTACCGACAGCTGAATAGGGTCACCATCAAGAACAGATATCCGCTGCCGAGGATTGACGATTTGTTTGACCAGTTGCGGGGTGCCACGGTGTTTTCCAAGATCGACTTGAGGTTTGGATACCACCAGTTGAGGATCAGGGAGACCGACGTCTCCAAGACAGCTTTCCGCACCCGCTACGGACACTACGAGTTTTTGGTCATGCCGTTTGGGCTGACCAATGCCCCCGCTGCTTTCATGGACCTGATGAACCGGGTGTTCAGACCGTACTTGGACCAGTTTGTGGTGGTTTTCATAGATGATGTACTCATCTATTCTAGAGATCGGACGCAGCACGGACAGCACATGCGGATGGTCCTGGACACTCTGAGACGACGCAGGCTGTACGCCAAATACAGCAAGTGCGAGTTCTGGTTGAGGGAGGTGACCTTTTTGGGTCATGTGATCTCTGGAGACGGCCTGGCGGTGGATCCCGCCAAGGTCGAGGCAGTGCTCAGGTGGGAGAGACCGCGTTCAGTCACTGAGATTCGCAGTTTCCTGGGACTGGCAGGTTACTACAGACGGTTCATCAGAGGGTTTTCGCAGATTGCACGTCCTATGACACAGTTGACTCGGAAGGATGTGCCTTTCGCTTGGACAGACGCCTGTGAGGCGTGTTTTCTGGAGCTGAAGGAGAGGTTGACCTCGGCTCCCGTGCTCACCATCCCTGACAGTAGTGGCGGGTTCGTTGTGTACACGGACGCTTCCTTGCAGGGGTTAGGAGGTGTGCTCATGCAGAGGGGTCACGTGGTCGCTTACGCTTCGCGGCAACTGAAGCCCCATGAGCATACCTACCCTACCCACGATCTAGAGTTGGCAGCTGTTGTCTTCGCGCTGAAGACATGGAGGCACTACTTGTACGGTGAGACCTTCGAGATTTTTACAGATCACAAGAGCCTCAGATATCTTTTTGACCAGAAGGAGCTCAACATGAGACAGAGACATTGGTTGGAGCTCCTGAAGGACTACGACTGCAGCATCTCCTACCACCCGGGAAAGGCCAATGTGGTGGCTGACGCCTTGAGCCGTAAGGCGCCCGCACGCTTGGCCAGTCTACAGTTACAGAGTTGGAGCCTTTTGGAGGAGGTGGGCAGTTGGCGACCTCTAGAGTTACGAGGGTACTGTGGGGCAGTGACGGTGACACGGCAGACCAGACCAGAGTTGATAGACCGCATCATCACGGGACAGATGGCCGATCCGTACTTGCAGTCTTTGCGCGACAGAGTACTGTCAGGGGACCCAGGGGACTTCTCTTTCACAGACCAGGTGTTACGCTTGAGGGAACGGCTGTGCGTCCCCAGAGACGAGGAGGTGTTGAGAGAGCTCCTGACTGAGGCACACGGTTCCAAATTCACCATACATCCCGGAAACACGAAAATGTACCATGACTTGAGACGCGAGTTCTGGTGGAGAGGGATGAAGCGGGATGTGGGTGAGTTCGTGCAGCAGTGCTTAGTGTGCCAGCAGGTGAAAGCCGAGCATCAGAGGCCTGCAGGGCCGCTTCAGCCGCTTCCAGTGCCAGAGTGGAAGTGGGAGAGCATCACCATGGACTTGGTGGTGGGCTTACCTGTTACCCAGCGAGGACACGACGCAGTGTGGGTAATAGTGGATAGATTGACGAAGACGGCACGATTCTTGCCGATCCGAGTCACTTTGGGACCAGCACAGTTGGCAGAGAGGTATATCCGTGATGTGGTGCGACTACACGGAGTTCCGCGGGAGATCGTATCCGACCGGGATACCCGCTTTACGTCCCATTTTTGGGCTGAGTTTTAGCAGGCTTTGGGGACGAGGTTGAGGTTTAGCACAGCTTACCACCCCCAGACGGACGGACAGTCGGAACGCACGATACAGACACTTGAGGATCTTTTGCGTGCCTGTGTACTAGACTGGAGGGGCTCTTGGGAGGAGCACCTGCCCCTGGCAGAGTTTGCATACAACAACAGTTATCACTCGAGCATCGGCATGGCTCCCTACGAGGCTCTGTACGGACGGAAATGCACGGCACCCTTGAGTTGGGTTGAGGTGGGGACCAAGTGGGAGGTTGGCCCCAGGTTGATCCGGCAGAGTCAGGAGGTAGTTGAGCAGATCCACAGATGACTCCGCACTGTCAGGAGCAGACAGAAGAGCTACGCAGATCGCAGACGCAGAGAGGTGCAGTTCGAGGTTGGGGACCACGTCTTTCTTCGTGTTTCACCCATGAAGGGCTTACAGCGGTTTGGGGTGAGAGGGAAGCTCGCATCGAGGTTCGTGGGGCCCTTTGAGGTCCTGGAGCGGGTTGGACCTGTTGCTTACAGACTTGCCCTTCCCCCGCAGCTTTCTGGTGTGCACGACGTGTTCCACGTGTCCAACCTCAGGAAGTACGTAGCCGATCCCAGCCACGTACTGAGTCACGAGAGCGTCGAGGTGAGCGACGACCTGACCTACCCCGAACGGCCAGTACAGATCCTAGACCGAGCCGTCCGCAGGTTGAGACGAAAGCAAGTACCCCTGGTAAGGGTTTTGTGGAGGAGCCAGCGGTACGAGGAGGCTACCTGGGAGCCTGAGGCGGCAATGCGGGAGCGGTACCCGGAGCTTTTCGCGAGTACGTCTTTTCGGACCGGCTTCGGTCCTCTTTGAGTTTGTTACGGTTATTTGGACATCTTTTTCCCGCACCCTAGTTGGCGCAAGTTTCGGGGACGAAACTTCCTTTGAGTTTGTTATATTGTAACGAGCGCGTGCCCCAGACGCCTTTTAAGACGTCTGTCGGGTGGCCTAGACGTCTGTCGAGACGTCTGGGATCACATCCAGACGTCTGACCAGACGTCCGGGATAGTTTACAGACGTCTGGCGAACAGTTATGCTCGCACGGGATATTCGTCTGCGCGCCTGTGCGCGCAGACCTGCGTTCTGCCCTCTTTCTCTGCGGCTGCAGGCGGCTGCGACCGCCTTCTCTCTCCTCTCCGCGCGGCGTTAAAAGGGGGGGGGGGGCGCGCCTCCCCTCCCGTCTCCACCATCTTCCTCCTTCTTCTCCTGCCTGTGCGCGAGAGCGAGCGGACGCGAGGGCGCAGCGGCAGCGGCAGCCGCAGTGAGCGCGGAGGAGCTGCGGCGTGCAAGGGCGGGGCTCTACCGTGAGGGCGAGCTCGCCAGGAGCGGCTTGGCCGGCCGGCGGAGGGCGCAGGGGGCGCAGAGCGTCGCGGAGAGGGACCTGCTGCGGGCGGAGCAGCGTACGCGCGAGGTGCGACGCGGGCGGCGTCGCGAGCGGAGGCCGAGCAGGGCTCTGATTCTGGAAAAATTTCCAGAATCAGACGTCTGGATTGATATCCAGACGGCAAGGTCGACGTCTGTGAGATCACACAGACGTCTGAAAGGTGAGTTTCCGCTTTCTCCTTCCTTTTTGTCGACTGACCGTACTGAGGGAGGGGGGTTGGCTGTGCGCAGGCTTTCTGATTCGTCATCCTTGCGAATCAGACGTCTGGAAGTTGTACCAGACGGCGGGGTGACCTCCAGACGTCCAAAGTGACCATCGGACGTCTGGGATCTAGGAAAGACGTCCCTGCAGACTTCTGGACGTCTGGGAAACCACGCTGAGCAGGTAATTCTCTGATCCACCGTTTAAGACGTCTGGAGGGATTTCCAGACGTCTGATTTTGCACAGTATCGTCTTTCTCGACCCGTTTAGGGCCCTTTTGGGCTCCGTTTTCCGTGATTCAAGTTGCGTTCGTTTCAGAATTAATTCCTCTACCCGCCTACAGTAGCTATACACTATTTTGAGACACTCCTTGTGTTTGATCCTTGTGATAGGACCTCGTTCGGTTGCAGTCTTGAGAGTCGCGGAGGCGCGCGGGATTCCCGATCACGCCCCCATTACTCCCGTTGTACCTGGTAGAGTGGTTTTAAGTATTAATAAAATCTGTTAAAGTATGAAACCATAACTAGAACCTAGGGCTTGCATGAATCCTAGGAATGAGAAATATATGGAATGATAGCTCCTAGGTGTTGCATGAATCCTAGGGCCGGAAAACTAGATTGTATGATAGATCCTAGGATATGGCATGAATCCTAGGATGGAAAAACTAGTGGAATGTATATTACTGCAGTCTTGGAAAAATGGAAAGGAATATATAAAGCTGCCTGTTATGAATAAAGAAACATGTTTGAGATCATGGAATTTGAGCACGTGAATCTGGAAAGTGAAACATATGATGTTCTGAAATAAAGAACTGGAACCCTACGGGGAGTTAGGAGTGGAACTCCTGGAAAGAAAAAGGAATGGAACTGAGATGTAGTTGTACTGTCTCTTGGGTACGCAGTACCAAGGGAAGTACCTGTACTTGTTTGGTGCAGAGTGGGGCCAGCCGCCCCAGGGACCCGGGATTAGGATTGGCCGCTCTGTACCGACTTGCTGGCCCTCGTGTACGTAGTACCGAGGAGAGCTAGTAGTGTTAGGAGAGTACTAGCTACCCCACGGGCCCCGGGGTTCTGCTAGCCTCCTTCACCGACTTGTTAGGCCCACTAGGGCAAACCAGGGTAGTCAGGCGAGGGTGCGCGGACTGTGGAGGGGCAAGGCCCCGGTTTGGTTACTGTGGAGGGGTTGGACCCCTGTTACTGAGAGGGCTCTGCCCTGGTTCCGTGCTGTGCTTTGGGCGCACCCGTTAACGGAAACGACTGACCGCGTGCCAGTGCGGGCTAGCTACCTGTGCGTTTATCGCGCGTGCCGTAGTCACCGTTACGTCTGTCAGTGACCTTGGGGTGGTTGACTGAGGGTAGGATCACCACGGGGGACTCTCCCGGCCAGGAGAGTACCACGTGCTACTTCTACGTTTGGAAAAGACTGCAATCAAGATCGTCCCACGAGGACATTCGAGATCAAGTAAAGGATCTGAGAAATAAATGAAATAGTGAGAAAAATTGAAAGATGTAAATAAAGGAAGTAATAGAACATAATAGCTACTGTACACTCTACTGTTGCCTTTAGTTAGTTTGCCACTCTACTCAGCGTTTTGCTGACGTGTTACACTCGTTACCTTTTTCAGGACCAGGTGTTGAGCAGCCAGGGTCGGCGGCTGCAGAGGACGCTGGGCAGAGTAGGGTCCAGTAGAGTTACCCCAGCTTTGTACCCCTTTTTGTTTCTGTTCTAGTGAGTAGTTTTGTTTCCGCTGTACCTTCTTTACCTGCAGTTTTTGTTATATGATAAATGTTGTTTTACTGTTGTGGTGGTGCCTACTGTAGTAGTTTCTTTCCTTACTGCTGTACTTTCTTACTGTTAGTTATATTCATGCTGAATGTGGTTTATTTTACTGTCTTTTGGTTACTTCCTCGTTGGACGACTGGGTCTTGGGATTAGTCGAGTCGGTCCGGTTCTCGTGTCTCGTAGGGACTCGGGAACCGGGTCGTTACACGCATAAATGAGATAAACGAAAATGAATGATAATGAATAACCGGTAATGTATAATTTGCTAGTTTCTTTGTTTAATTATGTTTAGTTACATGTAAATAACTTAACCACCACTCTACTCAACGTTAGCTAACCACGAATTTCTATAACCATGTTCAGGTCAAGGATTTCAGCAGCCAGCGCCACCGGCTGCTGAGGGCGTTGAGCCCAGTCGAGCCCAGCCATAGTCCTTCCTTCTTTTCTGCTGCAGAGTTTTGTTAGTAGTGAGTAGCCTGCAGACTGTTCTGTTTTGTTCGGTTATATTTCTCCCAGTTTCTATTGTGATGGCTATGTTCGTAACTGTACTTTTCCACTTGTGCCATGTTATATCCTTAAGATATACTGTTCTATTTCCTTTACTATCTCTTACGTACTTTCTGCTTAGTTACATTACACGTGTTGTTGTGAAATGAGTATGCATTTGATTGTTTCTCGTTGGACAACTGAGTCTTGGGATTCATCGAGGCGAACCATTCTGTAGGGAGCCGAGAACAGGTTGTGACAATGATATATACTTCTCAACTAGCATATAATCATAGCCATATAACATAATTACTATTACAACGTAATTATCTTTTGCAATGTAAGATAATTACTTTAAATTAATAACAAAAATTATTACTTTTTTTATCATATTAGTTTGTAATAATTAATATATTATTGAAAATCATGCCTACTACATAACTATAGTATTAATCTATTTACAATTTCAATATATAGTTAAATCCTATTATTATTATTATAAATTAATTACTAAATAATGAAATTACTATATACTTCCTAATTAGCAAATAATATAATTATCAATTATAATATAAGATTATTAGTATTTAATAAATAAAATAATTACAACTACATTTCATTAATATAGGTTGTAATACAATTCGTTAAGTAATATTTGATTTTAAATTGAAATATCATCAATTACATTTGAAATATCACCTGTGATATTATATAAATAATGATTCATTCTTAGATTTATATTATATTTATTTAATATAAAAAATAATTCACTAATTAATATACGTATCACCTCAAAAGTAAACATATCATTTTCACCTTAACCTCATTTTAATCTTCACAACCAAGTAAACAACTATCTTTCGCATCACAAATTAGCTCTCATTCTTAACCTTCGATGAGTAAATACAAATAAAAAGTTAACTCTAGACCTCAAGTAAATAAAAATAAAAGTTATCTCCTCTACAAAAATGTTAACTCATATTGGTTAACTCTATCGTAAATTAATCTCCGCAAATTTTAATCGTAAGATTTTTTTTATCTATCGTAAAGAGAAATAGCGATAAGACATTGCAACGACACGTTTCTTAAGCAGAGCTCAGTGTGGAGTGCGAAGTCTGAACGCTATGCACGTGATAAGTCATGCAAAAATTCTCAGACCGTACTTTTTTGGCGCATTGGACGTTAGCCTCAGTTGGACCATTAGGCCACGCCTGGAACTGTCTTATACTGGTTATTTTATATTTGTTACTATTTTGTTAGAAAGTAAAAATATGATTTAATGTTATAGATAAACTGATATGTTATAAATAAAGATGTGAAATATTATATCTTATAAATCACTTTTTTTTTTTTTATGAATGGAACTCAGGGTACTTCGTTACCATATAAGAGCAACATAAGGGGAGGTGGAGTTTAGAGAGTTGGAGCTACACCCCCTTCTAACCATTCACTGTTACAAGATGTTGCAAGTATGTGGGCGAGAAACACTTCTCCTCTAAGAACATTTATGAGAGAGGTATCATGCAAAGAAGAAATAAGCACTTGGCACTCCCTTAATAATGACCTATAGGCCCAATTCAATGGTTGTTTACTAGGAATCATCTCCACAGCGCTGAAGCAATCACTCAGAATAACAAAGGATTAGCGGCTGTATGCATGTATCTGACAATTCCAACCCACATGAAATAGCATCTAGTTCAGCTTCTTAAGGACTCTTAGCATTCACTCGATGCGCTACAATCACCATTTTATATATCAAGCATATCACGTAACCTCCCCTCTCCCTCCCAGATGTTGGACCAAATACAACCTTACAAAAACTCTCCTAATACCTTAAGATGGTGTTTGACAAGTGGAATTAGGAAAACTATAATTAGGGGAGGAATTGATCTCATTTTGTATTTGGAGTAACAAATATCACATCAAAGAATTAAGTGAACTTTCAAGAGAAATAGAATAATATCCATGTATGTACATAGTTGTGTGTGTATATATATATATATGGACATATAATACATAAAAAAAAATAATCCAACTCTTAAAATTAACACCATGCAGCTCAACTAGTGGAGGGCGGCATTGGACTATTTAGCTAGAAAGTATTTTCGGAATGTTTATCTACTTTTAACTGACGATGGTATAGCACTTATTCTAAGGATTAGATCATGACAAATTATAATTACATTGGTTAATTATTTGCATTCATAAGAGAAAAGAAGCTCAAATTCCTTCAATATCTTTCTTCTTGTGCAAAGGAATGATCCTTTTTGCCCAATAGGGCATTGTTTAAATTGTGGTAACTCTTGACTTTGACACGAGTGACTCAAATTCAAGTCCTTATCCCTATATTTACCTAAGGATTGATATGTAGGGAACACCAATTTTCCTAAATTTACTCAAAGGAAATTTTAAGATCACCAAAAAACTTAGAATGATTTTTTCTATTCCAATGTTGTAACGTCCCAAATCTAGGTCCCAAGTCATTTCATAGTGGTTCAGGTAACTTTGAACTCATAATCACGATCGTGATTTAGTGCAAGTACAAGCACCTCTTGAAATCGCCAAAAAACACGTATTTCGGGTCAACCCCTAATCAAACCTCATCAAAAGGGTGCCATGTATGATACCTTTGGATTTCTCTCGTCGCAAGCTTTCCAACAACACTTGTTTTGCACGAATCCGAGGTGTATAGCTCAAGTTATGACCAAAACAAGTCAAAAAGGACCAAATGTAAAGTGGACCTAACCCAAGGGGTATTTTAGGTATTTTATTTCAATAATCCTAAACCTAAACCTAATTTGGGTCTATAAATAGACCCTCTTGAGTCTTTGGGTTGTCATTCATCTCTAGGCCCTCCAAAGCCTAACATAAAGAGAGAAAAAGGGTTGAGGATTTCATTTAGATATCTTAGTTAACATTCGTAGGGACCTAGTTGTGATTCCACAAAGTCTAGGCTTCCCACCTCAAATTTCACGGCGGCATGCAACATGGACACAACGCGTGGCGACAACATGCAGCGAGCGACTGACACGTGGCCCATGGGGAAGCTTTGCGCAAGTCCGATTTCACACTTTCGCATTCAGAAGCGGTTGTGCGAAGCGCTGGATGACCGACGCATGGCATGGATCAAAGATATAGGTGTAGTTAAGCACAATCCAGAGTGCACAAGCACCCCAATCGCAGAACAACACATGTCGCAGGTAAGTCAGTGTTGACAAGTTAACCAATCTAACTGAACCAGTTGGTTCAATGACCCCATTACACTGTTTCGACTGGTTTAAGGCTTTTCCGACCTCAATTTTTGACAAATAAGGTACCGTTGGAATCTTATCGACACGTACTACGCATTAGCATAGTTTATTTTCATTTTTAGCAATATTTCCTTAGTGAAAAATCAGAAATGTGCTTATGTGTTTCCAACCTTGTTTTTGGTCCATGTGAACCAAGTCTTGCCCCTGGTGCATGCGTAGACTGTGAGGCGGGCGTAGAGACTGTCCTCAGGCCTTGTGTGCACAGTTCGAAGTCACCACGACCCTTCAGTGATGTTAGGCAGAGTAGTTTACTCTTTTAATACCATCTCATTTCCGGGTTACCGTAGGTCGTCTGGTGAGGCTCTTCGTGTGTAACGCATCCGTTAGCATGTGTTTTCTTTCTTTTGTTGAGTCTGGGACCTTTTTGAAGTTTTATTCTTATTTTGAGCACTTTAATATGAATTAATCAGCTTCTATGCGAACGATTAAAACTTAAGTACTCCATGTACCCTTATCATTGCATGTATGAAACGAACTCTGTTTTCTATGAAACAAGTTCTACAGTGCTCATTAATTTCTAAATAGTACGGTACCACTGGCATAAGTTGAAAATTATATGTAAATTGATAAGTTGGAGGATAATGTGAATATTTGTTAATCCTAGACTTAATAATGTGACCTTATTAATATGGTTTGATTTGATGACAATAAATGATGCAGTTTTCTAGAATTGATTTAATAACAGTTTAGTCAAGATTTAGAGGATGGATAACTGATTTCGGCCTGCTACTCGTCGGATTTGGCTGTAGCTTTGGTCTGATAGACCGGTTCTGGGCTTCTTTAGGGTGTTGTTGGTCTCCCTACTACTCTTTGGTTAGGCTCAGAGGCCAACTAGGATAGAGAGATGCGTGGCTCGAGGTTATGAGTGATTTCTTTCTCAGCCGGTGGGTGGTTCATTGGCTGTCTATGGTTCAGCATACATAGTGCTTATATGTGTTCACTCTACACAACGTAGCTGCCACCCCTTTCCGCAATGACCCTAGGGTGACGATGAGTGGCGACTCGATGGGTATAAGCCACCTTCTTGACCAGAAAGGTGGCTTATACCTATCTTCCACCATAGGAAGTAACATGAGATCGTCTCATGCCCCGAGACGTTGATTGACGAATTGTGAACTATAATAATGTGGGCTAAATGAATATACGAAATTGGATAAGTAATGATTCATAAATGGATTTAACTCCTGATACAATGCCCTCTTTATTTTACTCTTATCACTTTTGCTACTTATTGTAGTTGTTCTACTGTACCCAGCTTTTACTGATGTATTTCTCGAGTTCCATACGCGGGTGTTGTTGAGCAGTTGGATGCAGCAACTGCTGTTGGTCAATCTACTACGAAACTAGGTCCTACTTGAGGATACAATCCATTTCTAAGCTAGTGGCCCTTAGTTTGTTCTTTTCCACTGTTAGATTATATTTTTTAACTTTTGGTGTTTGATGGTAAAACCATCACGGGGTCTAACTAGTCACATTTAGTCAGGTTTGAATGATAAAAGTTCATTCCTAATCATCTGAGGGTTACAACTCCACATCATTCTGATTTGAGAAGAAAATAGGGAATCAGGGTTAATTCTGCAATTTTAACAGTACATCACAAATACAGAATAACCACAGGGACACTCAGGGATTAATTGAAGGTCAAATGAGCACAAAAGTCTAAAAAGTCAGTCAACACAGTCTGAAACAGGGTTTCACACATTTTGAGAATCAAAATAATACACAAAACCCTAATTATCAACCCACTTAAATTGAAGAGGTTATGGTTAGGATAAAATTAACCTAAACCTCCTAAAATTTATAGGAAAATATTATAAGAGTTTTGGTATCCTTGGTTTGACCATCTGACCTATTTTGACGTAGAATAGAGTTTCAGACAAAAATTTACCCTAATTTGGGATTTTATGCAAATTTTCCATTCAAACGTGGTCAAAACTCAAATCCAAGTTTACCATTAAATTCCTTGGGTTCAAATTAGGTTAACATCAAAATTTGGGCCCAATCAGAATCCATCTTAACCTAGTTTTCATTTTAGCCCTTAAAAACTCTATTCCTTACACTTAGACCCTAACTTTCAAGTTTCTTACGATTTGGTCCCTAACTTTCTCATTGTTTCACACATATGCCCTTTCCACCATTAGAGTCTGAAAGTATTTTCAACCTAACTACCTGCCAACTTCATCTAAAAAAATCTCCTCGAATCCGTGACCAAATCCCTCCAAACTTTGAGAGATTAATCACGTAAGGACTCTCTATCGTTTGAACACAACCTTGGAGCCCAATTTGGACCCAATCAGCTCTGGAGAAGCTCAAAAACTCAAGGTCTTTGAGTTGCTAAATTCGCAAACAAGATATCACAAATTTTGGCAAATCAAGGCCTGGAGCAACTTTATATAAGATTCCCTAAGTCTCAATGTGCTAGGCAGCCAAGAAATAGCCGGAATTCCCCCTGTCATTCCTCCTTCGGCCACCGTCTTGAGCTTCGGCGAGCTCTCTCCAACCTCCTCCTCCGCACGTGTTCTCTGCCAACAGACATCGCCGTTATCTTCCCTTCTTTATCGCGAATGCCACTGGCCAAAGCATTCCACCTCTCCTTCCTCGCCATCATCTCGCCATCAACCCCTTCGTCCCAACATCCGGCCAGCCAACGCCCAGTGTGGTTCTGTCCTCTCTATTCCCCTAAGCTACTCCACCCTTTCGCTCTCCCTCTCTAGAATACCCCTAAGCTCTTAGATCTTAGGATTAGCCACCAATCACCACTCTCCCACATCGTCTTCCCCAGCAATGGCGACACCTCCAGTGAGGTCGCACGGCCACCCACGATCACCAAACCACTCACCACCACCTTTGCAAGCTTTGTCTCACCTCCACCATCAAAAGCCCTAAACCTATTGAGCGAAGCAACCACTCAACACCTCCACCGGAAAACCCAAAGCTCCACCACCTTCTGTCATCGTCTGGTGGCCACACACACTCACACACCAAATCACAGCCACCGTTGCACTTGTCGTGGACTGGTGAAGCATGTGAGATTATCTGATGAGACCTCGAGGCCATATTCTATTCTTCAGGTCTTCGCCGGAGTGCCATCGTCACCTTCATCTCCTCCGCCACCAACAGCCCGTCGCCGACCTTCACTTGACCTGTTGCTACCCTCAATCGAATCAGACTCATCTGCTGCAGCTTCCCAAGTCTTCAATCGCGTAAGGAAGCTGCAGCTACTGCCTTAATTCCTCGATCCATTCAACTACGACTCGCAAAGAAGCTACTACTTTAGTCCCATATCGGGGACTCAGCAGTGCGTGAAGGTAGATAAAAACAATTCATCACATTAGCCGTTCGCCTCAACACGCACCGGGGGTAAGGTCCCTGCTCATGCGCCAACGCACGTGCCCTCGCCCGCGATTCACGCCACGTGGGTCTAGGTTGGATTCATTTGCCTGGTTACTGTTCACCCAAGTCTGAGCTTGAGAAAGAAAGAGATCTGAGGAGGAGGGAGGGGGGTTTTTACACTATAGCCTTGAGATTCGTGCCCTCTCCTTGATCGCTAAAAAGCATGATTTGTAAAAGGCTGATTTTTAAGTCATTGTAACATGCTATTTCGCAGACGCTTTTAAAATTAATAAAACTTAGATTGTGGGGTATCTAGGGTCATCCAAGGAGGTAATTTTGCACTTTTAATAGTCTTGCTTAGTAAATAGGAAATCAACTCTCTTTTTCAATTTTTGATATAAGATTTTTTTGTAATTTTGAAGTAATGGGCAAATACGTAATTGAAAGCGGGAAAACAAACACACCTAATTACTAAAGCTAGTATCTAAGTGACAAAAATGGCCTCTCTCTAAGCTCACCCTAGGTACGTGGAGACCTAAGATAATTAAAGAGAGGGAGTGAGAAGTGCTAAAGACAACAATTAGTAAAGATGCAATAAAAATATAAAGAAGGCAACTTTATAAACAGAGAAAATTTGTTTTACATAAATGCTTCTACAACAAAATGAAAGATAAAAAGAAGTAAAACAAAGATCCTCCTGGTGATGGTGGTGAAGAGGAGAGAGCCCTTGCTTCAAGCTCAATTGCTCTTAGGCTTGAAAAGAGTCTCTCTAACTCCTTCCTTGAAAAGCTCCTCCAAGGTGATATCTTCCAAGTCAAGCCCTAGAGAGAGGGGGGGGGGGGGGGGGGGGGGGGGGGTGCCCTTGCTCCTCCAATGGTGGATGACCTCCACCCACAATCTCCAACTAGGGTGGCGTGTACCACCCTCATGACCTCCTCCTAAGGTCTTCCTTGCCTGGTTGCTCCTCTGGCTAGTAGGGGCACAAGAGAGAAGGGAAGAGGGGAAGGCACCAAGGGGATAGAGTGTCCCCTTAATCTTCTTCTTCTCCTTCTTCTCTTAGTTGACTATAAGGTGGAGTAATGGTGGAAATTATGAAGCCAAAGGATCATTTGAAGTGGGTAGTTAGTGGTATATTTATAGGATGGGTAGGGTTGTAGGTATAGTTAAGAGATGGGTGGCTAGGATGGCTTATAGGGGGTCGTTATGGGATCCTAGGGCTAGGGTTAATGGCGCCAACATGAAGGGTCTTCTTAGGAGTTGACGCCAACCCTAGATGGAGACTAGGGTTAAGGGGTTGTAAGGTGTGTTGTAGGGTTAGGATGGATTCTTAGGAAGGTGGTTAATGGATGGAGGGTTAGGATAGGTTGGCACAATATGTAGGGGTGTGTTGAGTAATGGTTAAGGTTGGGTTAATAGAGTTGGCGCCAACTCTATGTAGGTTAAGGGTTATGGGTTGGCGTGGAGATGCATGGAGGGTTAGGATTAGATCTTTAGGTGGTGGTTATATGGTGGAGGGTGTAGGTTAATTGGTGCCACATGAAGAGGTGTAGGATGGTGGGTTTGGGTTGAGTTGGCGCCAATTTAGGTGTGGTTAAAGGGTATGTTTTTGGCGCCAACATATGGATGGAGGAGATGGGTTATGGTGGTGTTTGGATGGTGGTGATTGGAGGTAGAGTCAGCACCAATTTGAAGGGGTGTGGATAGATGTTTTTGGCACCAACTTAGGTGTGGTTAAGGTGGTGGAAGGGGGTGTTAGAGTTGGCACCAAAGGGGGAGCTTCTAGAAGGGGTTAGGTGGATGGTAGAGATGGGTTCTAAGGGAGATGGATGGTGGTGATAAGTAGGGGTTTTGGAGGGAAAGTTGAAACCACCTTTTATGGTGGCTTTTGGAGGTGGTGGCCCCAACTTTAGGTGGAGGTAGGTGATTAGTTTAGGTGGTGGACTTGGAGTAGAGTTAAGGTGGGGTTAGGTTAGGGTTTAGGTAGTTGGTGGATGGCCATGGAGGTGGAGTTGGTTTTGGGTTTAGCTAAGCTAGCTTAGCTGGTAGGATAGTAGTGGAGGAGTTAGGGTTTTGAGAAGAGGAGCTAAGGGACAACTGACTGGAGCTACATTTGCTGAGGAAGTCTTCACGAGGAGCTCAACTACTTAGCTAAGCTAGCTAGTTCTTATGCTAGTAGCCAGGCTTGAGTAGTTGAGCTAAGTTGAGCTGGTTTCAACCTAGCTGAAGCTAGATTGAGCTGAAATTGCCTCTGATGAGAACTCCTAAGCTAGCTTAGCTACTAAGTGGGCAAGTAGTAGCTAAGCTCGAGGGAGTTCAGTTACCATGAGTTGAGTGGAGCTGGGGAGAACTGGTCTTGAGCTGAGGTGGAGTCTTGTCAACTTAGTTGAGCTAGCTAGAGCTCCCAATGAACTGATTAGAGCTAAGATGAGCTAGACTCAACTAAGTTGAGCTGGTTCTGAGTTGACTTGAGCTAGGTTGAGCTGAAATGAGCTGCCCTAAGCTGCCATTTAGCTAAGATGAGCTGAATGGAGCTAACCCTAACCCAAAGAAGCTGGTATCCAGCTATGATGAGCTAAAATTGGTTGAGTCCTAGCTGGGATGGGCTTCCTCTTCACCAGTTGCCTTCATGAGTTTTAGGGTTTTAAGGATTTGTTTATCTATTTGCCCCTAACACTCAAATAAACATATTAAAAATACAATAAAATATGCAATGCATGCCTAACCTAATTGATGCCTAAATGCAATCCAAAAACCCGTTTGCGAAGTCAAAATCCTAAGATATATGTTTGTTTTAGGGCATAAGAATGATGTTAAACTGGCATTTATCACTCCTCTACCTCTTATGTAATGCTTGAGGCTCTATGTTGGTTCTTCACGCTAAGGCTTTGTGCCTCTATGCTGTGCTGAGCATTGGTTTTCCTAAGGCCTTGAGGATAAAGCGTCTGAGCCTTAATCTCGACATTTGATTGGCTACTTGGTTGCTTTGCTTGGTTCTAATATTCCTGAGATATTCGATTGTGGCTACTGTTGGATTATTTGAGATATTGATTGGAGCTTAATTGTAGGGTTAATTTGGTGGTTCAAACCACCATTTTTACCAGTTCTTTTTGCACTTTGATACTTGTGATACATTCCTAACATATATCGCATATCCTTTTGATTCACTTGCATTATTATTTTCAATAATTGTGATTAGTGAATTGATTTGTTATAATTGCTCCCTGTAAATGACCTTGAACTCATTTCTGTTTCTCGAGCTTATAAATTTAAATGTTGTATTGATTTTCGTCACTATACTGCAATGCAATCTTTTTATGACAATTTTTGACACAACAGTGATTGTATGAGCACTTGAGCACTCTTTATTTTTCTACTTTCTGTGGTGAATTTTATCATTCTATCAGCATTTTGTTTATTTCCATTTAATGCATTATAGATGAATGTTTGACTATTGTTGTTCTATGAATATGTGTTGGGTGACTGCAATCTTGTGGTTGGTTTGTGCTGGTTGTCAGCGCACGGCAACTCGAGTTTCGTTGATTTGCGGGACTCGAGTCGTCACAAATGTCATATCTACCAGATTGCATGTCAATCACGAGCTGCCTCGATAATTCCATGCTACTCTAATGCAAGTTCAATGGACGCATTCTACCAACATAGCTTCTGTCAGCAACCACTAGCCTTATATTGGATCAAAGTTCTTTCTATTAACAAGGAGCATTTCATTGTTCATCTCTTAGAGCTTTATTGCTTTTGCTATCTCCACCTTTAAAACTTACCAAGCTTAATCTCTTAAAAGGCATATGGCAATCATTTCTCGTAGATATCAAGTTTTCTCATAGCTAAAGAGATTCTCCATAGAATTGATTCCTCACCAATTCTACCAAACAAACGATACTAAGGAGAGGGAAGAGAAACTCAACATGGAGAAAAAGTTGTGGATTTGGCAATTAGAGTAAGCTCATATATCAAATGAAAACTATCATATGTTTTTAATTTGCAACAAGATAAGTTATCAATACCTTCCTCCCATCACATCAGTAATAATAGCATTCCTTTAATGCCTTTTGGTAAACGAGATCGCAGAAATGGAATAAGTTTTTCTAAGTAATGAAAGTAATCAAATAGGTAGAAGAAGTTACCTTTTTTTGTTTTAGCCAGATCGACAAAAGAAGCATTGTGCAGAGAGGGCTAGAATGTTCCAATCTTGAAAGAAGTCTACCCTTGTATGGTAACCATCCAAACAGGGGTTAGTAGGCTTACCCGCACCAACCAAATGGTAATCATATGTATATATGTGTGTGTTATGTGTTTACAATCACAACTTTGACTACTTGTCCTCTAGCCTATAGTGTTGGTACATAAACACTAACTGCAAAACATTTGTTAATTTGTGTCTATTATATCAGGTTTTCTTTTCTTGGTGTCTTGGACATGTTTATTAAAAAAAATAAGTTTGTGAAATAAAAAAAGAAATAAAGAATGAGTGAAATAAGTGAGTTAACTCATCAGGTGCTTTTGACGAGTTAAAATTTATTTCACAGGGAGTGCTAAATAACTTTAACCTGAGAAAAGTGAGGTTTAATCCAATACAAGTAAAGATCAAGTGATTGATTAAATACTTAATCCAATGAAAAAAAAAAAAAAAACCTAAATTAAAACGTGCATATACAAAGAACGTTACACCCTCCATCAAAGTGAGTGAGAACCACCCGGGAAATTAAAAAAAAGAAAAAAGGTAACGTAGTGGCAACTCATGGACCTTTACCGACGGACTTCCTCGTGGATGAGTGGGGACTTTGTACGGCAGATATACGAAGTTGGACGGCTGGATTCGAGCATATGGCTTAAGTGCCTCTCGAGGCATATGGAACGTGCCATCCATTAACATCTCGCAGTTTCACTCACCACGCTGCTGCCCTCATATCCCATATTATTCAATTGTTTTCCTCACCTCGTCGCTTTGTTCAGAAGGAAAGCGGAGAGGGAAGAAGGTGAGAGGATTGGAAGGGCACCACCCATCCATGTCTTTGCTTCACCCAGAGGGTTCCTATTTCCTTTTCCATTCTCCATTTTCCCTTGCCCTTTTTATTTTTCTCCGCTTTATGCTCCCTTCTTTTATATATATATATCTTTTTGCAAAAAAAGAAATTCAGGAGCAGTGTGGGAGCAGCTGGATCTTTTTCTGGTGGGCTTTGCAATTAAAGTCCGCCGGTGGGCCCGGCGAGGCACGTGATTCGAGATGGACCCCATCGGGTGTCAGCCCAACCCATGTGGGTCTCGTCAACCGGTTGGCCTTAATAAAGGCTAAAGCCCAAGATTGGCGGTGGTTAAGCCACTCTTCCCCACATTCCCACCCTCGCATGGGGTTGATTTAACTCTCCTCACCACCACACGCAAACGTGATCGTCCCACGTGATGCATCTTGAGGTGTTTGATCACATTGACGTGCTTTTCACGTACCCAAAAACAGACGACTGGGTATGGTTGGGGTTGCCGGTACCCCCCAGCAAGCACCGCTTTGTCTACGAGGGTTAATTTATTTGACACAGTAGGGAAATAGTATTAACAAATTTAAAATTGGTGTTAAATTATAATTATTCTTATTTATTTTGTTGTGTTAATATCAATATGTATTCATTTAAATTGATATTAAATTGTATTATTAACTTTTATAGTATTTACTTAAGAATGGTGTTAGACATATAAAATATGAAGGATGTTAGAGAGATAAGTCATGTAGAATTTTAATATATATTTAGTTAATATCAGTTAAAATTGATGTTAGATAAATTTGTATTAAAGTTAATAAATCTAAATTAATAAATAAAAAATTAAATAATCAAATAAATCGAGGTTAAACCCTAATCCTTCAAATAAATTAGGCAGCTCATTTGCATCGTGTTTTTCATCAGATGAAATTGATATTTTCAACGCATCAATCCTCTAAGTAAGACTTAAATATGGGTCTTCCCTGTCAAATTAAGAATCTCTACGATTCGACACAACCTGATTCCTACCCGCCAATTTTCAACCCAACGACAAAATTTGCATCCTTCCAATTTGCATTTTGTCTTGTAGCCAATAAGTGACATTTACGGTGTGTTTTCCGATGAGGTGTTCTGCCAAGGGATCCTGCGGTTAAAACTCTACTCCTCAACTAAATGCAGCCGTAGCATTTTACCGATTTAGCGAATACAAGTGACGGCCCATCCATTCAAGGCTACCGTAGAGGTCTTTGCTCTTTGTTGGTCCTCTAGAACCTCCACGCTTACCCCCGACGTAACCATTACTTGTAAAATTATGTAGCAAAGTCTATCTCGGCGAGTAAGTTGATCCTTGCTGGTGCTAGCTCATAACCATTAACCAACCTGGTTAAACAAGGTTTATATACCTCTCCAATTTCAAGAAGAATCTGGGATGAAGGTTGTTTCATGCACTTTTGCTCTCTTCTCTTATGTCACCTCAAATGAAGAGGTAAAAGTTGTTCCGTGTGCTTTGCTCTCTTCTTTTATGTCACCTCAATCGAAGAGTTATGATCCCAGAAAATTCAGATTAGTTGTCAAAACACTATCATTAGACGTAGTGGGCTCGACTATTCGATAGAGTTTCCTTTCGGGTTGTCCACGTACCTTAACTCAACAGGACCCAAATTCGATCATCTCGGAATAGGTCGGATTTTACCCACCCCATTTATTTTTGGAATGGGTAAGAGGTTGGAATTTTCTAACCTGAGTAGGTTTGGATTTCAACCCATGGTCGTTAACCCTTTTACCTGATACCTTATATATGTATAATAATACTTGATATGTATAAAACTATAAATAAGTTCATCTAAAATGCTTAAAATAAACGATGTATATTATCTTTTCTGATGTTTAAATGAAAGGATCATTCCTTGATTGAAATAACCTGGTTTTTTAATTCTTCTCTTTATAATATAAACTTATAAAATGTAGGTTTATAAATAATAATCGAACGTATCAATAAAAAATATTTCTGAAACAACAAAAGCATGGCGCACATTTATTATTATGTTAATTTCTTTGGCATTGCTTTAATGGGGGTGGCTAAAGAGGATAGGTTCGTGGGATGAGTAAACGAGTAACAAGGTGAGTAAATGGGAATTTAACGACAAATGGACCCAAGGGGTTAAACAGGGAAGTCGATGGTGCAGTGGATTTGGGTACGGGCGGATACAGGTCAAGGATTTTTAATGAGTATGGGTTTGAGGATATATACCCCTCGTGGAATGTTCTTACAGGAATTGGTCTTCTTTGATCACCGTATCTGTGAATGGATCCTTCAATCTTCCTACCAGTTGGCAATGCAACTCAGATCCTAAAATGGCTGGGGACTATGAGGTTCTAGGCCATGAAAAAGGGAAAAGGAATCTTCAAATGAAATGACTGCAAAGAATTAGGTCTACCACCACAAGGGCCTGTTTGAGTGCTGCCTTAGTTGGGCAGTTGTTTTTTCAAGTAAAAGTACCGACATTCAAATCTTATCCCTTTGTCTCGAAAAGAATCACAGCCTCTGGCATCGTGGTAGTTTGCAATCACAAAAAATAATAACACCACACAATGAAACAAGCCACGACCCCACTTCCCTTCTCATAAAAATCGCCATACTATAGGGAGGGCGGGGGAGAGGGACTTCACACGAAGAAAACTACAGGAATTGAGAGCGTGATCCAACACAAGGGGAATCCGTGGGGTACGGGCAATGAAAACTACTTGATAGCTTCCAAACTTCATGTGGGCGACTTTGTATTGATCCACAATCATGTGGGCATTGTTATTATCCACCCTTGTCCACTTCATGGTTACTGTGTGAGAGGGAAGCCCCCATATGCTTTTGAATTATTGAAACCATTAAATGAGAACCCAACTTCCTATTTAAT
Source organism: Thalassia testudinum (assembly GCA_037157565.1). Classification (NCBI taxonomy): domain Eukaryota; kingdom Viridiplantae; phylum Streptophyta; class Magnoliopsida; order Alismatales; family Hydrocharitaceae; genus Thalassia; species Thalassia testudinum. The sequence goes on from JAZHRO010000077.1 coordinate 85,319,542, forward strand.
TTCCATCTCCTTCCGCAAGTAGCATGGAATTGCGGATGGCTAGAAGGCCAAGCTCTAGCTTAAGATGCCCCAATGTCGGATGAGGTCTGCATGGAGCTTTGTCAGGATTAAATTCAGAAGATAGCCCCCATTTCGTCCTTGGTGAACTCTCCAACAAATTATATATATTTATGCCTATGAAGAACTAGTTCGGCAAATCCTTCTTCCTCATACTTTGTTTTGGTTCTCCATTTTCTAAAAATTTAGATTGATTTTTCGCTCTTTGAACTGGCAACTTTGCCCTCGTTTTGTTGATCTTTGAGATCCGCACAGCGTCTTTGTAGAGTCAGACTACTTGAAGATCAATCTGCTCCTTTCCTTTCGTTCTTCGGTGCATGTGTTACCTCTTTTTCTTGAAATATATATATTGCATCACCTGATTCTTTGAATTGTCCATAATAGTGCATCACGACAATTCGATAACTATTTTTAAGCTCCAAAAAAAGAAACATTTACCATGAATAGAAGGTCAATCTCAAGAAAAAGGAACAAATTTTAACAAGCACAAATTTCATATTTAAAATTAATTTTGAAAATGTATTTCATCTACTCCGACGATCGAACTTACAATGTTAGTATTGTTTGAAATCTCATATTTAACAAGAATAAAATCGAATGCCAACCGAAAAGCTGCTGATTGAAAATAGTTCCCTCAGCTTTCTCCCTCCCAAAGTTAGGAGAATTACGAATGATTATCTCTATAATTACAGATATACCACATAATTAGTATATGATAACCGTTAATTGTATGTTTCTTTCCCTATTACCCAAGTCATCGTATCTTTTCTTCGATCATTGAGAAGTAGTTTAGTTGGCAAAATTAGTTAAGTGAAATTACAAAGAAATTGCCCTTAAGTGGAGCTAACAAAGGAACTATGGTCATCTAGTGTTTAGGTCATCATATGTCATTTCAAGGACTTAAGCGGGGAATTGATAAATTTTTTGAGAAGGTGGAATTAGTTTATTTCAATGTTGAGAGCTCAAAACCAAAATAAGCTTACTCTAGTATTAAACAAATCAAAATGATAAATTAATCGTCATATTTTGAGTACCAAACAAGTCCTAAGGTAATACTCTTGAATCCTTTGTCTTGGGATATAAGCAATTAGTTAAGAGAAATGACAAATAAAAATATTTGATAAAAAGTAATTTTAAGTGGAGAGAAGAACAATTAAATTCCTTGAAATAACACACTTCCTCTTTTACGAAAAGAGAAATCGGTAAAGAATTGGTAATTTTATAATTGGGCTAAAAAAGAAATATTAGAAGAATTAAAGACCCTTAATTAATTATAGAATTAAGGCTCCAATTTATTGGGACAAACAACCTCTAAGAGAACAGAAGTATAAGTTTCTAATCTAGATTGAAGCACAAATCCATACTTGTTGCAATTTATGTACAAACAAATGTATACATGTTCTATGCTTGTCTATTATCAAGAGTAATTGCTTCAAATATCTTAATATAAATGTATAAACTTATCTCTTACCGAAATGGCCATAAAAAATTTTCATCATTTACTTTTATCTAGAGATCTTCATTATTGTGTTAGCTATATTTTAATTGTCCAAGTTTGCTACATTTACTTAATGATTTTATACACTGCTCTGATTTGTCTAACTTGTTTATGGAAAATTCGTGTTAAGACGTGTCATCAAAGTTCTTTAAGATGTCTGGGACTAGGGTCAGACATCTAGTCAGACATCTGGATACCTTCCCAGATGTCTGAAAATTAATTTTTACGTGCATACGACCGCGAGTCTGCGCGCGTGTCGCGTGCAGACTAAGCCCCAGCCGCCTTCTTCTCTTTCTCTCCCCTCGCCGACCTGCAGAACCTTTTCCCCTTGCGCCTACAAATAGTCCCCTCCCCTCTCCCTTGTTCACCACCCCCACCAACCGTCGTCTCCTTCCTCTAGCGCGAGAGTGAGAGTGAGCGCGGCAGTTGCAGTCGAGTGCAGTGGCGGAGAGGAGAGGAGCAGCGAGAGCGAAGAGAAGAGAGCGCACGAGCTGTGAGAGAGAGAGCTCGCCGGAGTAGTTCGAGGCCGGTCGGCGTGCGCGAGGGGGAGGGTTGTGTTGGGGAGGTTTTCCCCAACGCTGCTGTAGCTAGAGCAGCGACAAGCGGCTGCGCGGCGTGTTCGCGCACAGCAGAAAGAAGACGAAGGAGGTCCTGATTCTGGGATTTTTCCCAGAATCAGATGTCTGGACCCACGTCCAGACGACGTGGACGACGTCTGGAAGAAGCTCCAGATGACTGAGAGGTACGTACTGCACTTATACCTTCCTTTTTGCGAATATGGCCATATAGGTCGTTCCGCTGAAACTCTGTTGCGTGACATGTTAAGAGATTTTGCGTGCGCATGCAGGATTCACTTCGGGAAGGAACAAGGCACGCCCTCCCACGCGGATCAGACGTCTGGATGAGTCACTAAATGGCGGAGAGCATCTCCAGACGTTCGAAGAGATAGTCGGACGTCTGGAACTAGGTCCAGACAGTTCAACACGATCCCTGGACTTCTGAGGAGCAGCACAGAGTGAGGTATGATCTGGACCCCTTCTTAAGATGTCTGGAAGATGTTCCAGACGTCTGATTTGAGTCAGAGTTGTCGTTTTTAACCCGTTTAGGATCCGTTTGAGGTCCAATTTCCTCGTTTTAGATTTCATTCTTCTCCGTACAAGTTCCTCTACTCGTTTGAAATACTTTTATCTGTTCTGAGTGATTTCTTGTGGTTGATCCTTGTGTTAGAATCACGTTCTGTTGCGGATTTGGGGGTTGCGGAGGCACGTGGACCCGCTGATCGAGCCCCCATTACTCCCGATTTTGCGGGTAGAGTGGCTTCCCTTAGTTAATTACAAACATAAATGCATATCTGGAATAAATGATAGATCTTAGGGTATGGCATGAATCCTAAGATCAGAAACACTAGATTGAATGATAGATCCTAGGAAATGGCATGAATCCTAGGACTAGAAATACTGGAACGAATGTATTAAATGCCTGAAATGCAGTCTTGGATGAGTGGATAAAATAATAATAATTACCTATAATTGCATAACAACTGCCTGTGAAATGTAAAGTACTGTTATTAATAACTGCTACATATAATTCCTGTTGTCTGAAATTAAATACGAGCTGCTTGTATATAAGTTGGAAAAGAATGATTGAATGTTGGAAACACATACTATATGCGAATAAACCTGAAACGATGAACATAGTATGGTTTGGCCTGAAAAAATGAACATGAACCCTACGGGGAATTAGGAGTAGAGCTCCTGGAAATAAGTAGAATGGAACTGGAAATGTGAATGGGGAAGTGAGCTAACCCTTGAGTACGGAGTACCAAAAAGAGCGACTGTCCCCCTGTTTAGTGCAGGGCGGAGCTAGCCGCCCTAGGATTGGGACCCGGGGTTAGGACTGGCCACTTTGTACCGACTCTTTGGCCCTCGCGTACACAGTACCGGGGAGAGCTACTAGTGTAAGGAGAGACCTAGCCACCCCACGGGACCCAAGGTTCAGCTAGCCGTCCTACACCAACTTGTTAGGCCCACTAGGCAAACTAAGGTAGTCAGGCGAGGGTGCGCGGACTGTGGAGGGGCGAGACCCCTGTTTGGTTCTTAGGGGCTAGACCCCTGTTACTGAGAGGGTTATGCTCTATACTGGTTCCGTGTTGTGTTTTGGGCGCACCCGTTAACGGAAACGGCTAACTGCGTGCCAGTGCGGGGTAGTTACCTGTGCATTTATCGCGCGTGCCGTCATCACCGTTATGCCTGTCAGCGACCTTGGGGTGGTTGACTGAGTGTAGGACCACCACGGGGGACTCTCCCGGCTAGGAGAGCACCACATGCTACTTCTACTCTTTGGAAAAGACTGCAATCAAGATCGTTCCTACGAGGAACATTCGAGATCAAGAAAAAGACCTGATAAATAAACCAAGTAATGAAAGGAATAATTAGTTGAATAAAGAAAGAAATTGAAAGTAATAGCTACATGTCCACCTTTACTGTTTCTCCTAGTTAGCTGGTTGCCACTCTATTCAGCATTTCGCTGACATGTCGTACTTACCACCTTTTTTCAGGTCCAGGTGTTGAGCAGCCAGGGCCTACAGCTGCAGAGGGTGCTGGGCCCAGTAGAGCCCAGTAGTTGTACTTTATTGTACCCCATTTCCTATAGTAATGAGTATTTTGTTACATTCTTGTACTCATTCATTGTAAATTTATATTCCTGTACCTTTTTTTAAATTCTTTACTGTTGTGGTGGTGTGTACTGTAGTAGTTTATTTCTTTACTGCTGTACTTTTGTTACTTTTAGTTGTTTGCATGGTGAATGTGGTTTATTTTACTGCTTTTTGGTTGCTTTCTTATTGGACGACTAGGTCTTAGGATCAGTCGAGTCAGTCCGATTCTCGTGTCTCGTAGGGATTCGGGAATCGGGTCGTAACAAGATGGTATCAGAGCAAGGTCATCCCGAGAAGTGAACCAACTGGCTGGAAAATAACCAATTCACGTGCTTGTAACTAGAGTAACCACCACAACGTACCTTTTGACATCTGTTCTAGGGTTCCTTTGTTGAATGTCGATTAGTATTGACGTCGTTTCTGTTCCGTATTTGCGTCTCCTTACAGGAGATGCCTCGACGAGGAGGTAGTGAGGCGGGCCGCGGATGCGACCGAGGACGAGGTCGGAGGGGTGGGCGCATTGAGCCTGACGCCTCAGTGGACTAGCCATTGCTCCCGGGCATTCAGGCCCAAGATCTCGCCCAGCTGATATGGGAGATTGTGCAAGAGGAGCTCCACCCGCTGCCACGAGCGCCTCTCCCTGGGGCTGCGGAGGGGGAGTCCTCTGTGGGACCACGAGACGGACACGGCACTGGACGCGGGGGAAAGGGTGGGCCTCCACTGCCCCTACCTTCCTCCAACACTTCCGAGCACGAGGCCTCTTTACCTGGAGGCGTACTAGCCTCTCCAGTTCAGCGCCACTACGAGCTTTTCGGACAATTCCGGAAGCTGAAGCCCCCCACCTTCAAGGGGGATGAGGACCCAACCGAGGCGGAGGACTGGCTCGAGCAGATCGAGAAGGTGTTTGACACCCTTCTCCCCCTTGTGGAGTGCCGCGTGGCCTTTGCCATGTACCAGCTGGAGAGCGCGACACAGGTGGTGGAGGGCGGTCAGAGGTCAGGAGAGGGACGAGCCGACTTGGGACCAGTTTGTTGCCCTCTTCTGTGAGCAGTATTTCCCTCAGACGTGGCAGGACCAGAGGAGGCAAGAGTTCCACACTCTCCGCTAGGCGACCCGTGAGCGCGTACCGCACGCGTTTTTTGGAGCTATCTCGTTTCGCAGCGACAGCCGTGTCTACCAAGGAGGAGCACCTTTGGAGGTTCACCGAGGGGCTCCGACCTACTATTCGGGGGTATGTCAAACCCCTGAAGCTACCTACGTTCTCGAGGGTGGTGGAGGCAGCTATGACGTATGAAGAGACTAACTCGTCCGCACGTGACAATGACAGCGGGCGGAAGAGGCCCTACCAGCCAGACCTCTTACAGGGCCGACGAGAGAGGAGGCACGTGGCGCCTGCAGAAGAGTCGTCACGTTTTGCGGGGCCATTAGTGGCCTTTGGGGCCCCCGACAAGGGCCCAACTGCCAGCACCGGACCCCCGCCCAGCCGTCAGCAAGGACCCACTGAGGGCGGGAGTCGAGTCCCCCTTTGCTACCAATGTGGCCAGCCGGGCCACAATAGGAGGGACTGGCCATCTAGGGATGGAGGTCAGCAGATGCTCCCCGCGTCGAGCACTGGAGGGCGAGCTGGAGGTCGCGATTTCCAGGCGCAAGGAGGAGGACAGCAGTCGCAGGGAAGGTACCGGCCAGCAACTACCCGTCCGACGCAGAGTATGGCTGCTTCGTCTGCACCTAGGGCTGAGGGGCATATCAACACCCTGACACACAGGGATGCCAGAGCTTCAGGATCAGTGGTGTTAGGTATGGTTACAGTTTCCGGCAGACTTGTTTACACATTTTTCGATTCCGGCGCCACACACTCGTTTGTCGCTACCAGTTTTGCTGTTAGTTTGGGGCAAAACTGTGTGTTGTTAGAGGATTCATTCGTGATCAGAGGTCCGGGTGGTCAGCTGTTTATAGCTGAGGAGGTGTACACAGGTTGTGAGGTCAGTGTTAGGGGACACAGCCTTCCCGCTAATCTAATTGTGATACAGATGGAGGACTTTGGCGTGATTCTGGGGATGGGCTGGCTGTCTACTTACCACGCCTTGGTGGATTGTTTTGAGAGGAAGATCGTCTTCTCCATACCAGAGTTGCCTTCTTTCGAGTTTCACGGGCAGCTAGTGGACGGAGGCTTCAGGTGCATTTCTGCACTTCGGGCAGCGAGACTTTTAGGCTAGGGGTGTGAGGGCTTCCTAGCTTGTGTGGTGGCGGAGCCCAGCTCTATGGTAGACCTTAAGAGTATCCCGGTGGTCAGAGAGTACCCCGACGTGTTCCCAGATGAGTTGGCAGGACTACCGCCTGAGCATGAGATAAAGTTTGAGATCTCACTGGTACCGGGGACTAGCCCCACTTCTACAGTGCCTTATAGGATGGCACCACTTGAGCTGCGAGAGCTCAAGTCCCAATTGCAGGACCTTCTGGAGAAGGGCTTTGTAAGGCCCAGTGCGTCTCCGTGGGGAGCCCCAGCATTGTTCGTGAAGAAGAAGGATGGTACCCTACGCCTTTGTGTGGACTACAGACAGCTGAATAGGGTTACCATCAAGAACAGGTATCCGCTGCCAAGGATTGACGACTTGTTTGACCAGTTGCGAGGTGCCACGGTATTTTCCAAGATAGACTTGAGATCTGAGTACCACTAGTTGAGGATCAGGGAGGCAAACGTCTCCAAGACAGCTTTCCGCACCCAGTACGGACACTACGAGTTTTTTGGTCATGTCGTTTGGGCTGACCAACGCCCTCGTTGCCTTCATGGATTTGATGAACCGGGTGTTCAGACCGTACTTGGACCAGTTCGTGGTGGTATTTATTGATGATGTGCTCATCTATTCTCGAGATCAGATGCAGCACGGACAGCACTTGCGGATGGTTTTGGACACACTAAGACGATGTAGGCTGTACGCCAAATACAGCAAGTGCGAGTTCTGGTTGAGGGAGGTGACCTTCTTGGGCCATGTGATCTTTGGGGATGGCTTGGTTGTGGACCCAGCCAAGGTTGAGGCAGTGCTCAGGTGGGAGAGACCGCATGCAGTTACTGAGATCAACAGTTTCTTGAGACTGGCAGGCTACTACAGGCGGTTTATCAGGGGCTTCTCGCAGATTGCACGTCCTATGACACAGCTGACCCAGAAGGACGTGCCCTTTTCTTGGACAGACGCTTGTGAGGCGTGTCTTCAGGAGGTGAAGGAGAGGCTGACTTCGGCTCTCTTGCTCACCATCGCAGACAGTAGTGGCGGGTTCGTTGTGTACACGGATGCCTCTTTGCAGGGATTAGGGGTTGTGCTCATGCAGAGGGGTCACGTTGTCACTTACGCTTCGCAGCAACTAAAGTCCCATGAGCATAGCTACCCTACCCACAACCTGGAGCTGGCAGCTGTCGTCTTCGCACTGAAGATTTGGAGGCACTACTTGTACGATGAGACATTTGAGATTTTCACAGATCATAAAAGCCTCAGATATTTGTTTGATCAGAAGGAGCTCAACATGAGATAGAGAAGTTGGTTAGAGCTCCTGAAGGATTATAACTGTAGCATTTCCTACCATACGGGGAAGGCCAACGTGGTGGCTGACTCCTTGAGCCGGAAGACGCCCACCCACTTGGCCAGTTTGTAGGTGCAGAGTTGGTGCCTCATGGAGGAGATGGGCAGTTGGCGAACCCTAGAATTACTTGGGCACTGTGGGGCAGTGATCGTGACACGACAGACGAGGCTAGAGCTGATAGACCGCATCATGACAGGATAGATGGCCGACCCGTACTTGCAGTCGTTGTGTGATAGAGTACTGTCAGGAGACCCTAGGGACTTCTCCTTTACAGATGAGGTGCTGTCATGAGGGGACGTCTGTGCGTTCCCAGGGACGAGGAGTTGTTGAGAGAGCTCCTAACTGAGGCACACAGTTTCTGGTTCACCATACATCCCGGAAACACAAGATGTAACATGATTTGAGATGCGATTTTTGGTGGAGGGGAATGAAGCGGGATGTAGGTGAATTCGTACAGTAGTGTTTGGTGTGCCAGCAGGTGAAGGCCGAGCATCAGAGGCCTGCAGGGCCGTTGCAGCCACTTCCAGTGCCAGAGTGGAAGTGGGAGAGCATCACCATGGACTTGGTGGTGGGCTTGCCCGTTACCCAGCAAGGACACGACGTAGTCTGGGTGATCGTAGACAGATTGACGAAGACGACACGTTTCTTATCGATCCGAGTCACCTTGGGACCAGCACAGTTAGCAGAGAGGTATATCCGCGACGTGGTACATCTACATGGAGTTCCGTGGGAGATCGTATCCGATCAAGATACCCGTTTTACGTCCCAGTTTTGGGCTGAGTTTCAACAGGCCTTGGGGACATGGTTGAGGTTCAGTACAGCATACCACCCCCAGACGAACAGACAGTCAAAGCGCACGATATAGACACTTGAGGACCTTTTGCGTGCTTATGTATTAGACTGGAGGGGCTCTTGGGAGGAGCACATGCCCCTGGCGGAGTTTGCATATAATAATAGCTATCACTCGAGCATCGGCATGGCACCCTACGAGGCTCTGTACGGATGCAGGTGTATGGCACCCTTGAGTTGAGTTGAGGTAGGGACCAAGTGGGAGGTTGGCCCCAAGTTGATCCGGCAGAGTCAGGAGGTGATTGAGCAGATTCACAGGTGACTTCACACTGTCAGGAGCAGACAAAAGAGCTATGCAGATCGGAAATGCAGAGAGGTGCAGTTTGAAGTTGGGGACCATGTCTTCCTTCGCGTTTCGCCCATGAAGGGCCTGCAGCGGTTTAGGGTGAGAGGGAAGCTCACGTCGAGGTACGTGGGACCCTTTGAGGTCCTAGAGCAGGTTAGACCCGTTGCTTACAGGCTTGCCCTTCCTCCCCAGCTTTCTGGTGTGCACGACGTGTTCCACATGTCCAACCTCAAGAAGTACGTCGCCGATCCCAATCATGTTCTGAGCCACGGGAGCATCGAGGTGGGTGACGACCTGACCTACCCCGAGTGGCCAGTGCAGATTCTCGACAGAGCCGTCCGGAGTCTGAGACAGAAGCAGGTACCCCTGGTGAAAGTCTTGTGGAGGAGCCACCGATACGAGGAGGCTACCTAGGAGCCTGAGGTGGCGATGCGGGAGCAGTACTCGAAGCTCTTTGAGGGTACGTATTTTCGGACCGACTTCGATCCTCTTTGCGTTTGTTATGCGTATGTTGTTCTTTTTCCGCACTCTAGTTAGTGCAAGTTTCGGGGACGAAACTTCCTTTGAGTTTGTTATGTTGTTAAGACCCGTGCCATCAAAGTTCCTTAAGATGTTTGAGACTAGGGCCAGACGTCTGGACACCTTCCCAGACGTCTGGAAATTACTTTTTGCGTCCGTACGACCGCGAGTCTGCACGCATGCCGTGCGCAGACTGAGCCTCAGCCGCCCTCTTCTCTTTCTCTCCCCTCGCCGACCTGCAAAACCTTTTCCCCTCACGCCTACAAATATTCCCTCCCCTCTCCCTCGTTCACCACCCCCACCAACCGTCGTCTCCTTCCTCCAGCGCGAGAGTGAGAGTGAGCGCAGCAGCTGCAGCCGAGTGCAGCAGCGGAGAGGAGAGGAGCAGCGAGAGGGAAGAGAAGAGAGCGCGCGAGCCGTGAGAGAGAGAGCTCGCCGGAGTAGTTCGAGGCTAGTCGACGTGCGCGAGGCGAAGGGTTGTGTTGGGGAGGTTTTCCCCAACGCTGCTGCAGCTAGAGCAGCGGACAAGCGGCTGCGCGGCGTGTTCGCGCATAGCAGAAAGAAGACGAAGGAGGTCCTGATTCTGGGATTTTTCCCAGAATCAGACGTCTGGACCCACGTCCAGACAACGTGGACGACGTCTGGAAGAAGCTCCAGACAACTGAGAGGTACGTACTGCGCTTATACCTTCCTTTCTGCGAATATGGCCATATAGGTCGTTCCGCCGAAACTCTATTGCGTGACGTGTTAAGAGATTTTACGTGCACATGCAGGATTTGCTTCGGGAAGGCGCAAGGCACGCCCTCCCACGCAGATCAAACATCTAGACGAGTCACTAAATGGCAGAGAGCGTCTCCAGACGTCCAGAGAGATAGTCGGACGTCTAGAACTAGGTCCAGACAGTTCAACACGATCCCTGGACGTCTGAGGAGCAGCACAGAGTGAGGTATGATCTGGACTCCTTTTTAAGATGTCTGGAAGATGTTCCAGACGTTTGATTTGAGTTAGAGTTGTCATTTTTGACCCGTTTAGGATCCGTTTGAGGTCCAATTTCCTCGTTTTAGATTCTGTTCTTCTCCGTACAAGTTCCTCTACTCATTTCAAATACTTTTATCTGTTCTGAGTGGTTTCTTGTGGTTGATCCTTGTGTTAGGACCACGTTCTGTTGCAGATTTGGGGGTTGCGGAGGCACGTGGACCCACCGATCGATCTCCCATTACTCCCGGTTTTGCGGGTAGAGTGGCTTCCCTTAGTTAATTACAAACATAAATGCATATCTGGAATAAATGATAGATCCTAGGGTATGGCATGAATCCTAGGACCAAAAACACTAGATTGAATGATAGATCTTAGGGTATGGCATGAATCCTATGACCAGAAACATTAGATTAAATGATAGATCCTAGGGTATGGTATGAATCCTAGGACCAGAAACACTAGATTAAATGATGGATCCTAGGGTACGGCATGAATCCTAGGATCAGAAATACTTGAACGATTGTATTAAATGCCTAAAATGCAGTCTTGGATGAGTAGATAGAATAATAATAATTACCTATAATTGCATAACACCTGCCTGTGAAATATAGAGTACTGTTGTTAATAACTGCTACATGTAATTTCTGTTGTCTGAAATTAAATACAAGCTGCTTTTATAGAAGTTGGAAAAGAAGGATTGAATATTGGAAACACGTACTATATGCGGATAAACCTGAAACGATGAACATAGTATGGTTTGGCCTGAAAAACATGAACATGAACCCTATAGGGAATTAGGAGTAGAGCTCCTGGAAATAAATAGAATGGAACTGGAAAGGTGAATAGGGGAGTGAGCTGGCCCTTGAGTACGGAGTACCAAGGAGAGCGACTGTCCCCCTATTTAGTACAAAGCGAAGCTAGCTGCCCTAGGGTTAGGACTGGCAACTTTGTACCGACTCTGTGGCCCTCGCGTACATAGTACCGGGGAGAGCTACTAGTGTAGGGAGAGAGTTAGCCACCCCACGGGGCCCGGGGTTCAGCTAGCCATCCTACACCGACTTGTTAGGCCCACTGGGCAAACCAAGGTAGTCAGGCGAGGGTGCGCAGACTGTGGAGGGGTGAGACCCCTATTTGGCTCTTAGGGGCTAGACTCCTGTTACTGAGAAGGCTATGCCCTATACTGGTTCTGTGCTGTGCTTTGGGCACACCCGTTAACATAAACGATTGACCGCGTGCCAGTGCAAGGTAGCTACCCGTGCGTTTATCGCGCGTGTCGTCGTCACCGTTATGCCTGTCAGCGACCTTGGGGTGGTTGACTGAGTGTAGGGCCACCACGAGGGACTCTCCCGACCAGGAGAGCACCACGTGCTACTTCTACTCTTAGGAAAAGACTGTAATCAAGATCGTTCCTACAAGGAACATTCGAGATCAAGAAAAAGACTTGATAAATAAACCAAGTAATGAAAGAAGGAATAATTAGTTGAATAAAGAAAGAAATTGAAAGTAATAGCTACATGTCCACCTTTACTGTTTCTCTTAGTTAGCTGGTTGCCACTCTAGTCAGCATTTCGCTGACATGTCGTACTTACCACCTTTTTTCAGGTCCAGGTGTTGAGCAGCCAGGGCCTACAGCTGCAGAGGGTGCTGGGCCCAGTAGAGCCCAGTAGTTGTACTTTATTGTACCCCATTTCCTATAGTAATGAGTATTTTGTTACATTCTTGTACTCATTCATTGTAAATTTATATTCCTGTACCTTTTTTTAAATTCTTTACTGTTGTGGTGGTGTGTACTGTAGTAGTTTATTTCTTTACTGCTGTACTTTTGTTACTTTTAGTTGTTTGCATGGTGAATGTGGTTTATTTTACTGCTTTTTGGTTGCTTTCTTATTGGACGACTAGGTCTTAGGATCAGTCGAGTCAGTCCGATTCTCGTGTCTCGTAGGGATTCGGGAATCGGGTCGTAACAATTCGATACATAAAGGGATATATTGTTCACATCTCAATTCATTGCACCCTGCAAAGAGCTTCAACTCAAGCTTATCAAGGTTGTTATGCTACCATAATGGGCCTTCATAAGAATTTATTGAAGGCTATCACATTGCCATGTTGGCTCTACTAGAGACTGGCACGATGGGAAGACAAACCTAAATGTCAAAAAAACTATTCATGATGATGTCACATGAACCACGAGGATACACAATGGAAGCATGCGACTTTGCACGATCTAGTGGTGGTTGATTAATGTCTGCAACAATTGATAATAGAACTCTATCAATTGAAAATGAGGCATATACAATCTTTGATCTTATATTCTCATATCTCAACTCACATGCAAAGGTGAAATCTTCTAATTATCCTAATAGTCTCCTATTTCTAGGTGGTCTCCACACCCAATTCACCCTTGCCAAGGTACTCATGTTGTTGATCTTCATCCGCAAACCATCTCCTACAGGGTTCACATCCACGCCTAGATGCCAAGCACGTGTGTACATCATGACCATCATGTTCAATGTGTCATTGTGTGTCTTTCATGAGCAAACAATGTGCCACCATCATTGTCTAAAACAAATTATTCTTGATTCTTTTTATATGCTTCTATTGGAAAAATGTAAACAATCTACTACTCTCATTTCATACTAGTCATTAAGAGAACTAAAGCTCCATCCCTATAAAACACTCCCTTAATACACTCTGTTAAGCATTTTCACACATCACAATGCATACTCAATTAATCTTAGGAACTCCCTTTTTAAGGGTGATTACATGCCCTTCAAATTCTATCATTTGCAATTGATATCGAATTCAACTCAACAAACAGGTCATGCTTGATGCAGTTCAAAGTTTTGCACATCTCCATTTGCAAAAAATGAATCAAGCCAATTCTTATGACTTCGTAAGCCTCTCCACCTATCGTTTTACATTATTTGACTACTTAAATAGGCATGCGTGAATTGAAGATGCAACATCTATTCACCATACAGGATTAGACTTTTTGATCATCATCGTCAAGAATGCACCATGTATGCTTGTATGACAACATGTATAGATCTATAACAATCTAAAGCACCATCATTTTTTTTTCCTCTAATCTTGTCCATGTCCCTTTCATCATCTTGTATTCCTAAGTCTTGGACAATCAACTTTTCTATGACACTCCTAGCCACAATAACGTATGTGAAATTCACAAAATGCATAACACAACCTTTTTTCTTTGCCACCTCCCTTAGTCTGCATTTGGTTTTTGCAACAAATAATTACCCATCATCAATATGGCTTTATTTAAGCTTCACTATCAGTGTTCACTAACCAACAATGAAGTATTTGTCTAATCCAATTGGGTAATCTCCTTACCATAAAGCAGGATCATCACGATATGACCAAAAAATGATAGAAGCAAACTCATCAATAAGAATGATAGAAGATTGATTAGAGCTTTATTCTCTTCACCGAACTATGATTTCCTAATTTAAGTTTTCTCTCAAAGAGAAATCCAATCAACCATGACCTCGTGAAACTCATCAATATATGCTTCTAATTTTTATTATTCAAACGTTTTCAAATTATAGCCTCTTCTTCACGAAAATTTGAACTTTTATAGGTTATAGCATTGTTCAAACTTCCACTGAATCATCAAGATCAATGATTTTATAAATAGTATTGTCTTCAAAGAATATTACATTGAGTAGTTCACAAGCTCTTGCATCTCTATCTCCATCCACTCTTCATCATTCATCTTTTCATAACTCACATAAATAAGGATATTCTTTACCCATTCTTACAACAAGGTAAAATTGTTCTTCCTATTAAACGACTTGAAGGAGAATAATCTACCTTTCCAAGTGGACTTCATTGCCTCCAAACTATGTCTATTTTGCAAATGACAGCCTTGAATTACCCAATCACCCTCCATTGAACCAAATCTTCACAAACACCATAAAATTGATGAAAATTGTGTTATCTCATATGACTTAAAATTAGAGCCAAACCTAACCCAATTTGTATGATTCACATAATCCAAAGTATACCCGAACCTTGAATAATCTTAATTGGCCTCTAAATTTCCCTAATTTACCTCATTCAATGTACATCATCTAACTTGCATTTAATTCATCTCCTCAAATCAACTCACTTAAGGGCATTTCTAAGAGTGTGAAGATCTTATGGAAAACGTGCAATTTCCTTGAGTTCTTTCTTCTCCTTTTCATCTTCTAGAATAGGATGCTAGAAGAACCCATTGATGGGAATCCTATGATGTTGTGGTGTCTTGTAGTTGTCAATGAGTGTCTTGCACTATCATAAACCTCCTTCGACTACCCAAGTCACCAAGCAACTATTGCTACCATGTGTGGCTTTGTTAATCCAATTGACTAATATTAGGATGTTGCTCCTCCATGTTTATTAACCACTTTCCTACAGGTAACCATTGATTCTCTCGGCTACACTATTCCTCCATCAGTCATTGCTCTAATAGCCTTTCATGCTAATCATTATTCATGTTAACATCACACATTGTACATATCTCTTGATGCTTCTACTCAATCCTTTATTATAGGAACCAACCACAACTTTGATACCAATTGTCAAAAATGATGTGCAAAATTATTTCTTTTTGAGAGAGGTAAATATGATGGGAATAGGATATGATACTTGCAAATGAAGAGGCTTTACCATTACACCAAATCTTAGTGGCAAACGACCTACACAAACCACTAAACATTCAATAAAATTGCTCAACATTGACAAGAAGAGACTTCATCTTAAAAACAAGGAATGGTCTCGAACCTCTCTCCTCTACACTCAATATGCAAAATTTAAAGGCCCTCCTCTGTCTAGTTATATACCAAATACAAACCTTGAGTCATATTCATAAACATAAATTACGTTAACACAAAAATTCATGCAAAAATTTATATATCCCTCCTTAAATTAAATTACAATGATGATATTTACTTATATAATAAATTACACAATGATATTTAGTTATAAAATAAATTACACAATAATATTTAATCACAAAAAAAATTACATCGATGATATTTTAAGTTTAAATTAAATTACTTAGACTATATTTTCTGTTGAATCAAATATCATCGACGATATTAAATTTTGGATCAAATATGATCATGTGATGTAACTAAAAATCGTTATTGATATCCATTTTTTGAAAAGCGGATGCAATTTTGATTGTTCTTTTGCATTAAAGAAATATCGTCCTATTCGTAACAAGACTCCAAATGCTAGAAAATCAAGTCAAAAAAGGAAAAACCCTCTACCAATCCTAACAGCCGGATTAAAATTGACCTGGACAAGGTGATAGGATATGTTAAGGAAAGCATTCTTTGCCCACTTAATTCAATGGTTGTTCTACTGTAATTGTAACGACGCAAACCATCAAGTCAAAGAACACCATTCGCTTTAATCAGTCAACTCTTAAATTGTTTAGGTCACCAACACTGTCAAGCTAGATCGTGAAACAAAAATAAACCATGCCTTCAAGTAACAACAAAAAGCAAGCATTAACAAGAAAATAAAATTGCACTACTGGTATGTGGCTTTTGGAAGTGGGATTTGAAATGGTAACCAGCGTATCATTAATCTAGTCAGCCCAAAAAATGCGAGAAATTTAAGTGCAGGAGGAATGACTGAAATTTCAAAATGAGGTTTCATTTTTAAAGGATTAAACGGAACCAATCAATAGATCAACGGAGATTCGGCATCTAATAGGATAATGCGTTCTCATGTGAACGCTTCACACAAACACACCACCAAACCCCACCCACACCCCCACCACCCCCCCCCCCCCCCCCAAACCTAAAACATGCAATAACATTAGTCAAAATACACATAGCTTTTCCTCCCTTTTGAAATCATTACATTTTTTTGCCAAAATGTCACTATTAATTAAATTTAAATGAAAAGAGAAGAGAGGAAAAGAAAAATCATGTTAATTATCCTACATGAAAAAGTAAAGAATCACGCAACTTATGATGAGAAAGTTAGAGTGATCATTTCAATTAATATATTTTAATTTTTTATTAATAAAAATCACTTTCAATGATAAAATAGTGAAATTATTTTTTACTGATATATTTTTATTTTCAATCGATATATTTTAATTTTAAACCTATTAAAAATCACCTTAAGATGTAAAAATTATTTTCTATTTATATATTTTAATATTCAACCGATATATTTTTATTTACATTTAGATCATTAATCAATATATTTTGATAATAAAAACATCAAATATATTACAATCGCAACCTTACCTTTCTATCCATCTACTGAGAATGGTTTAGCATCAGAATGATGGTTTTGCCGACATTTCAACTGCCCAATTTGTAAACAGTAGTTAGTTGCGCAAGTTCGTACAAATTAGATAGTTGGACTACTAAGCCACAACCACTCTGATTGCTTGGCCATAAAATCTTGCAATAATGAGTGCTCAGGTGCAGAACTTGAGCTAATTCAGCCCTCTCCAACTTATCACACACACTCTAGGCTTATCCCAAGATTGCAGCCAAACACGACCTAAAGCAAATAGGCTCTCAACGTCCACATACAGTCAGACCATGGGCATGGGAACATAAAATAATCGAACACGAGGCCTGGAATGGAGCTATCCTCCAACGCCAGAGGTCGAGTCACATGAGAAATTCATGGCAGTCGATCACATCGACATGATGACATGATCGCTTAATTTTTATAGCCGTTAACCGCTCTGCCAGCCCGAGACCGAAAACCCGACGGAACACAACCACCCGGTGTTGTACAATCTTTCGGGGGGTGTTATTTGACGTGTTAGGTAGATTTACGTCGAGTTAATTATTTAATTTATTATTTAATTTATT
Organism: Thalassia testudinum; assembly: GCA_037157565.1. NCBI lineage: Eukaryota > Viridiplantae > Streptophyta > Magnoliopsida > Alismatales > Hydrocharitaceae > Thalassia > Thalassia testudinum. The sequence continues at coordinate 85,336,812 of JAZHRO010000077.1, forward strand.
TTTCATTTATGTCGAGTTAAATATATTTAATTTTAGTTAAAATTATTTTATTTTTTTATGTAAAATAATTTTAACTCTTTAAAATATCTAAATAGGCAAATTCATGTATTCCACTATTTATTTTAATTCTTTCTTATTCTTTTATTTATTTCACAAACTTATTTTCCTTACCAAATAATACCTTAGTTAATAAATATACATGAAATTAATCTCACAGATTTTATTTGGACGTGAAATAAATAAGTTGGATAACTAATGTGTCATGGATAAGAAAGAATAATATGATAAATAGTGATAAAATCGTACTTTTAATGAATTAAGATATATGCAAAAATAACGTAAGTGACATCGCATAAAGATGTATGTAATAAACATTACCAACACAAGCGATCAAATCAAACTGTATGAAGATCTATATGTGAGATAAATCTTCCTTATTTCACAAGTTATTCTATCTACATAGGGTAAAATTTACCTCACATCCCAAGGAAGCGGTAGGTAACAATGCTCTAGAATGCAACCTCACGATTACAAATAAAAGAGAATAAAAATCACAATAAAACCTAGCAGGAGACGTATCATTTGAAAAGAAATTTTCATAAGAAAGAAAAGCATAAACATACGAAAACCTTCACAAGGACAGAGGTTTGGGTACGCGAAAGTAAAAGGAGCTGTCCGCCAAAAGTTAATTAGGATCTTTAACCTCAAGCTGAGACTGTTTGCATTTTCTTTTTCCTTTTTCTGAAAGGTGATCTCAAGCTGAGTTAATTAGTATCTTTACCCTCAAGTTGCCTCAAATTGCTTTCTGTAGCCATAGCAAACATATGTCAGCACACAAGTTTACAAAAGAATCCCTGAGAATAGGAGCAACAAGTGATGAGATCAAGCCAATTAACTGCTGCATGGTTACGGACGTTATTGGCTTAAAATAAGGTCGGTCCCAAGCGGAATGAAAGGGCCGCATAAAGGGAAACCAACAGTCAATGTAATTAGTAACACTTGAATCTTTCATCTTGTACTACTTGCCAGCCACACTTTATGCCGGAATAAAGATTCACTTTCGATCCCTAGTTCAGGATAGGGATGACTGATGGGTCAAAGATCATTATATGTCTTTATACATTTTAATTTCCAATTTGCAGATATGAATATGGATATGGCTATCACATTGATGAGAAAGGTTTCATGACTGTTCTTTATGGCAAGCAACATCTACATATGAGGGATAGATATTAGCACGTGCAGGCATGTGGACTACGAACTTATTTCTAGTTGCATCAACACCGTAAACTAGACGAAACAGGCTATTCGGGCACCGGAAGTGTGACATTTCTAAACCAAAAGCTAACTAAACAGCGATTATACAAGCACGGACATCCAACTTTTTTTCGGTAATGGATAATGACAACTTTCTGTATCTAAGGGTTAATTTACCTGGGAGATTAACCACCATTTACATGGATTAACCAGGTGTTACAAAAGACGACACCCGTTTTGCTAACACAGGTTTGGACTGGTGTCAGGAAAGCCATCTACCTCTATGCAGACCCCTCAATGCACTTAACAATACGGATGAGCACATATTCACGTAAACACAAATAGGTCAGGTGCTAACCCCTTACCATAAAACAATAGGGATTGGTGTTAACAATATTTCCACATTTCTAAACCCATATTTTCTAACACTCCAAGTAAACCAAATCTAAGGATAAGCAACTTCACATCTGTATCCCATAAATACATGTATATTCATCTAAGGAAATGTAATTCATATCTACATATATAAACACGTGTACACTTCACATTCATATTTGTAATGGCAGTTAAGTGAATTTGACAACCTTGTATCAAAAAAAAGGAGGTACACCAATAGACAGGCATACATACATCCATGCTCAAATACATGTATATTCATCTAAGGAAATGTAATTCATATCTACATATATAAACACGTGTACACTTCACATTCATATTTGTAATGGCAGTTAAGTGAATTTGACAACCTTGTATCAAAAAAAAGGAGGTACACCAATAGACAGGCATACATACATCCATGCTCAACTACATGAGCATGGATCATGTAGTTGGATCATCATGAATGGGAAATTATGTATGGATCATCATCTCTGAAAAAGAACAAGCATAAACACGGGGAGATGCTACAAGTCCATAAACAATTAAATTTAACATTGTATCACAACGACGTCTTAAGACTATTTAATTCGTTGAATACTAAAAGTCACCCCAAGATGACTTGGAAAATCTTCTGCTAATTGCTACAGGTGTACAAGTGAAGGTGAACCTTCAGATAACTTGTTGGACACAAAATTACTGCTATGCATGTCACTTTAAATACTCAAAAGACGGCGTAATACTCCCTAAACTGCAATAAGTTTGCTCAAAGATTATATATGAAAACATTACAATAGGCTTCAACAACCAAAAATTACAGATTAAGCAAATGCCAAGTTATGAGAAAACTTAACATAAACGACAAGGTTCAAGAAGCATAAAAATGCTTCTGGCCATTGATTGCAACCTCAGCAACATCTATACCGTTCACATTGTAACGAAAAAGCAACACTAGCCTATATAGATGTACCTTGCAAAATAAGTCGAAGATAACATCTTGAATGGAAAATTAGGACGACAGCTGCGAACTTACCTCGTACACTTCTTCCTCATCTTGGTGTGCAACAACCTGATTCTGACAAATAATTGAAAATAAGTCTGAAGTTCATAGTATTTCCTAAAAGATTACTCAAAAGTAAAAAACCATGAACTGGTAAATTCTCAATTTTAGATAATCTGTGACGTGATGTTCTAAAACAAAACTTGGAAACCAATTGAAGTTTCGGAATGGTCTCATCCAAGAAAAAGCCATAGTAGGAAATGCCCCCAGGAAGTTGTAACCCTAAGGCAGATGAGCATCCTGTGAGATGACCTCAACAACATTGCCATGATCCTATCATGCTTGAGTAGTGAAATGATCCTTTCCAATGACCGTTCAGAGTTTTTCCGGAAAGTTAAGGATGCGAACACAAATTTTGACCCTTTTGAGTTGAGTGTGTGAGCTCTACGGGAAAAGGGGAGTTTTTAGAGGGGGAGGATCCGCAACTTTTCCTCTCTCTCCTCCCACACCACACACACACTCACGCGCACACACATGCACACCTCTCCATCCTCCCCACTCCAAACCCTAATCCACTTCTATTTAAACCCACCACCCTCTCCATCTCCACACCACCACCACCACTTCCACCACCCCCACCTCCTTCCCTTGTCTGCCGGCGAGCCACCAACGACCTTCCCTTCTCTTGCAACCGTGCGTGGAGGAGAGGAGCTCATGTGAGGAGAGAGGGAGAAAGGGTGTGCACGGAAGAGCGAGGGCGTGGAGAGACGAGAGAGCTCGCGAGAGCTCGAGGGGCTCATGGGAGAGAGGACACCAGAGGAGAGCTTCTCAACCTCCTGCAACCGTTGGAGCAGTTGCTGCAGGCACTGCGAGCGGAGGTCCGCAAGAAGACGAGCATCGCGAAGAGTTCTGCATACTAGATTTTTCCAGTATCAAACGTCTGGAGCACCTGCCAGACGTCTGGAGCAGCAGCGGACATCCGGAGTTGAAGCCGGACATCTGAAAACTCGCAAAGTGCCGAGATAAGCGTCCTAAACGTGCATGCATACGCGTACGTTACATACGTAACGTTGCATTGTCGTGGTTTTAAACCTGCGAATGTATGCGCAGGTACAAGTCTTGAAAAGGCACGCAAACACGCTCTTCGAGGTACTTTAGGACGTCTAGACGTCTCCACAGACGTCTGATAGACGCATCGGGCGTCCGGGTGCACCAATAGACGTCTAGAAAGAACCAGGACGACTGTAAAAGGATTCCAAACATCCACCAGCAACACAGGAAAACAAGGTGAGGTTCTGAGATTGTTTAAAACGTCTGGGTCTAGTCTCAGACGTCTGCTTTTAGATAGTATGCACATTTTTGGCCCATTTAGGGCCCAATTGAAGTCGGATTTATGCAAACGAAGTACTATTATTTTCCGCTCAAGTTTCTCTACGTGTTAGTGCAATTATATACTACTTTGAACTCATCGGATGTGACTTAAGTCACTAGATAGGTCTCCAACTTGTAGCGTGTTCAGGACCTGCGGAGACGACAGGACCTGCGATTCTAGTCCCCATTCCTCCCGTGTTTCCTGGTAGAGTGGTTTACTTTAATATTAAGATTTAAATAAGTACATGTTTAAAATAACTTGATTGAACCCTAGGATGTAAAATGGACTCTAGGGCAGAAACGAATGAATATTGATTAAGCTACACTATCTACTTTGATATGCATGTTAAACCCTAATTGCTAGCAAGCATATTAACTACTTGATGTTATGCTTTCTCAATTATTAAAATACGAGTTGTCTGTTATAGAAATAAAACCCGGGATGTGAACAATGAGATCTGAATGTTGAAAAATGGAATAAAAGGAATACAAGCATGAATCCTATGAGGAATTAAGAGAAAAACTCCTGTATACGGCAAGAACTTAGTAGGTAGATGGGAAGTAAGCTGGCCCATGGGTACACAATACCAAGGAGAGCAATTGTCCCTTTAGAGTAGAGGGGAGCTTGCCGCCCCTTGGGTTGAGACCCGAGGTGGGTTTAGCCACTCTACGTCGACTCCCGTTTGGCCCTCGCGTATGTGGTACCGAGGTGAGCTACTTAGTGTAAGGATGGAGCTAGCTACCCCACAGGACCCAGGGTTAGTACTAGTCACCCTACACCGACTCTTATTAGGCCCACTGGACAAACCAAGATAGTCGGACGAGGATACACAGACGGTGGATGGGCAAGACCCCTGTTCTATTCTGAGGGGTGAGACCCCTATTTTGAGAAGGCAAGGCCATGTGTTGTTCCATGCTGTGCTTTTAGGCGTACCAACTAGCGGAAACGACTGCCCGCGTGCCAGTGCGGGGTAGCTACCCGTGCACTTATCATACGTGCCGTAGTCACCGCTACATCACGACCGTGACCTCAGAGTGGTTGACTGGGTGTAGGACTACCACGGGAGACTCCCGGCCAGGAAAATACCACGTATACATCTTACATCACGGGAAAGACTGCAATCAAGATCATCCCCTTGACAAACAGTCAAGATCAAGAAATGACAAAATTCTTAAGAGAATAAACAAATCAGAACTACCTAGTTGAGCTAAATGGAAATGAATAATTAATTAATTACTTGCCTTATATTAATTGCATATAAATGGCTTAACCACCACTCTACTCAGCATTAGCTAACTACGGATTTTATAACCTTGTTCAAGTCAAGGAGTTGAGCAGCCAACACCACTGGCTGCAGAGGGAGCTAAGCCCAGTCAAACCCAACCATAGTTGTCGCTTTACTGTTCCAGCACATTCTTTTGTTGTAGTAGTGAGTATTTGTTACATGTAATACTATTTTTGTTATGTTTCCAATTTATTTTCCGCTGTTGTGGTGGCATGTAATATTGTGAAACATTTTCATTTTGTTTCCTTTACTCTCTGTATTATTTTCTACCTAGTTACATTGCATGTGTGGTTGTGGAATATTTTCTATTTTTGGTTATTTCTCGTTGAACGACTGGATCTTGGGATTAGTTGAGACGAGTCGATTTCGAATCCGGTAGGGACCTGGGATCGAGTCGTAACAAGTAGCTTCATATACTTCTTTTTTTTTACTGAAAGGACCTTCAACAAGTAGCTTCATATACTTCTGTACGGAGAAATGAACCGTCTTATTTGAAGAAACCCTTGCTCTCCTTACATAAGCAAGAGAAAGGCTACAAGTATGTCCTCAAATATAAAAGAAACAAAGAAAAACTACAAAAAGAGAAAAGTAAGCCACTAATCTCAAAATTCCTCTCAAGCTAAAACTAAATGTCAATTATGCTTTACGTCTTTTTTCAAAAGGAAAAGGTAGTTATCAACTGAGAATCATATTAATGAAAGGCTAAAAAAGCCAAAATTACAAACTGTTGGCCCAGAAAGTCGTCAAACAGGAAATACAAGAACATTCAGTGTATGGTGTCTGTCAGCCCCTGAAAACGGCTACATTCCTCCCAACCACACCCCAAAGTACCGCCAAGATCTTTAGCCTTCTTCTGTCCTAAAAACATTCAACCCACCATGTTGGCTCCCAGCTCTGAAAGATCTTCAAAAATCATCAAAGCTTAAGTGTGACAATCAAAGCAAAAAAGTCCCCAGATTTGACCGGAGAACATACACCCAAAAAATAAGCGATCCACATCCTCATCAACCCCAAGCACAGGGGACATCCCCAAGCACAGGGGACATTTTCTCCCCATTCAGTACCCACTGAGCCCTCCACACCTTTGTCATGAGCCTTCCTCTTCTGAGCAACAAGCAAAGATCTTGACTTTCAACAAGAATAAGGTAAACCAGATCAGTCTGCAATCTCTGGAGAAATCTGCATCCACCATTGGTCCACCCCTACTCAACCTTTTGTGCACCTCTCTAACGGAGAAGTCACCCTCCTCCCATACAAAGACGTTATTACCACCATCCGAAGTATAATCTTACATCTCCTACATCATGCTCTGAAGCTCATTGATTCTCTGGTCCAACAGATTTCCCACAAGGGGCACAAGGATCCCTACCAATAGTCAGCCACCTTTGCCTCCTACTTGTGAACAGAGCAATCAATCTAGGAAATCATCTCACAACCACCCCTAGCCCATCCAATCATCCAACCAAAAGCGAAAAGTGTCCCCAATCCTAAGGTGAGGGGAGAGTAAAGAACACACCTTCACCAACACCAGCGAGAGGCCCTTAACGAACTGCAAAGAGCCACTCAAAGGAGATGCCAAGATATCCCAAGTGATAGTTTCCATAACACGCCTGCATCAGCTTTCCCACAAGATCATCCCTGCACTCCAGGAGCCTGTTGATCGACTTAGCCAAAAGATTGTCATTCAGTCTCCCTACCTCCCTCACCCCCAGCCCTCCCTCCATCCCTCACAAGCCTGCATACCTCTTCCCATGCTACCATTCTCACCCCACTTCCAATCGCCCCATAATTCATCTAGAAGAAGTCTCTCATCAAATTGGAAATCCTTTTTTCTATCTTTTGCAACAATCTAAAGACGGAAGTGAAGAAGGATAGAGGCAAGCACGAACTTTAAAAGGACCAATCTTCCCTCTCTAGATAGAACCTTGGAGGCCACCCTGCCAATCACCTCTCTAGCCTATCAACCAAAGGCACCCAGTGCTGCATCGAGATCTTATCAAAAATAGGAGGCCAAGATAAGAGATGGGTAGGCAACTCTCCCCCATCCTCAACTCCATGCGACATCTAGCAACCTCATCTGATAACATGTGAAGAAGGATAAAAGAGAACTTGGAGAAATTTATTTGGAAGCCAGACGCCTCCCCAAACAACTCCAATAAAATAAGTAATCTTCGTGCCACATGCTTGTCTCCTTCCAAGAGAAAAATTGTATCATCAGCATCTTGCAACATCAGTATCTGGACACCATCCCTCAACAACAATCCTTTAATCAAATTTCTTTCATACATCCTTCCAAGTGACATTGCCAAGGCATCAGCCACCAAAACAAAAAGCATAGGAGCCAGTGAACACCACTGTTGAGCCCCTCTCCTAAGCTGAATCCACCCACCTATCGTCGAATTTCCATTAATAAAGATGGAGAAGGGCGTCGTTGTTACACATCATTTAATCCAAGTAACCCATTACTTAGGGAAGCCCCTTCTCAATAAAGAAACCCAAATAAAGTTCCACTGACCGAATCATAAGCTTTACTGAAATTAACCTTCCAAACAAAAGCCTTCCTCCTCTCCCGCCTCCAAAAAGCAAGGATTTCTGCGATAGCAACAGTCGTCTAGAATATTACAGCCTGGGATAAACATCAACACTTGTGAAACAACGCTATCTAGGACCCCCTTCAACATGTTGGTAAGAACTTTTGCCACAATGAGATACATGGCATTAGATAAAGCGAAAGGTGTGAAATCTCTAATGGCCTTTGCCCCATCCTTCTTAGGAAGGAGGAACATATAGAATTTATTGAGCCTATTAAAGCCTTGATTGCCATCCGCAAACTTAGCCAAAACCTCTAGGACGTCATCTTTAACCAACTCTGAGAACTCCTTATAAAAAAATACCGAGAAGCTATCAAGGCCAAGACAACCATCTACATTCAATCCCTAAACCACTCTCCACAACTCCTCACAGGTAGGCGAGATAAGCTCCTCAGCCTTATTTCCCATCAAACCCAATGCCTTCATCCTTAACCATCTCCACCGTCCTCCCATCCTCCTCCCAGTGAAATCTCTATAATACTCTACAGTCACGATGCTAGCAACTTCCCTACCCAAGAACTCCTTGCCACCAACCTGCAACTTCTCAATCCAGTTTTTCCTACGCCTCCCAGAAGCATCCATGTGGAACTATCTGATATTAGAATCCCCTTTAACCACTTCTATATGGACTTGGATCTCCACTCCACCTCAACCTTGCAATCTGCCACCTGCACCTTATGCAAGTGAGATGCCCTTCTTGCCCTGCCATCCTCCGATAGAACCCCCAGATCATCCTCTCTAACCAATCTTGCAACCTTTGCTAGTGCTTCAACCTTCCTTCTACGTCGCTCCTCTCGTATATTTGCTTTCTACACACCTTCAAAAAACTCTGTAAGTCTCACAACTTAAACTTCAATCTCATCGCTGTTGAGCCAACCAGCTGAAGTGACCACTATTCCTCCACCCAACTCCGAAACAGTGATTTAAATGCCATCGGCAAAGCTTGTTTTAGGAAAAGCCCACGCTGACATGGTAAAGTTGTCAAAATACTAGGATATCATCGGTATGGTTGGCATGCTGTCAGCATACCATCGGCATGGTCGGCATGCCGACAAAATCGATGGCCATGCCGAGGCTGCTGGTGGTTTTTTTGATTACTTATGTCATTTTTGTCGGCATGCATCGACATACCCTCAACATTTCCATGGCGTGCCCTCGGCATGCCCCATAGAAAAACGGGCATTTCCACGACGTGCCCTCGGCATGCCCACGAAATGTACACTTGGAATTTCATCGGCACGACATTGAAATTGACATTTCGAACGTTGCTCCGGAATCCTTCTTCCAATAGCCAAGACCTAACAAATTTGAAGTATGTCTCAAAGCGTCCCTCTTCATTAGTCTGCCAAAGAAAGGGAGTATGATCCAAAGAGGGTCTCTCCAAAGGTTTAACACCTGCAATGGGGAAGGCTTCTACAACTTCTATAGTGGATAAAAACCTGTCAATCAGAGACATCTGACTTGCAAAGTTCCACCAAGTCAAGGCACGCAAACTCAGAGGAACATCCAGGAGAATAAAAGTCAGCAAACACTTCGTATCTGTGATCTCTTCCTCCTATCACCAGGCCTATCCTCTAGGTGAAGGGTGATGTTGAAGTCCCCCCAACAAGCTACAAGCCACCACCAAACCTATCCGCCACCTGATTCAGCTCCACCCAAAGTTGCGGTCATTTTACCTAATAACACAAACCATAAACTGAGGAGATTGCCATCTTGAAGCTATCCCAACACCTCCAAACTGTACAGTCATGACATAAGAGCCCAAGATGGAGTCCTTGAAAGCATCCTACTTTCACCATAAAATGACACCTCTAGATCTTCTAATGGCATCCCAAGCAACAAAGCCATCAAGGTAGCTGCCTCCAATCTCCCTTCACACCAAATGGTCATAGCACCCAATTTTAGTCTCACCTCCAACATCACTACTTTTGGCCCCCAAGAACATAGGTAATCTCTGAGCGCCACCCTCCTCGAAGGGTCGTTTAAACCCCTCACATTCCACAAGAGTACCTTCATCATGAGAAGTCCGACACACCTCCCCCAAATGCACGCTTGACTCTTGCTACCTCTGCCAAATTCTCACGCTTCGCCTCAACCTCTCCCTCCTGATCTGACACACAAACCACCCATTCCCCAGTCACTTCACGATGTCTCTCTCCATCTCCACGAACCACAATCGCCTCTTCAACAGAGCCCCATGAAGTCAACACCTACCCTCCATTTTGCACGATCCCATTCCCTCAACGCCTCGTTGCAACCGCTCGAGCCACCACAAGGGCCCTCAATGCGCAACTACAGAAGCTCCATCTCGGCCAGAAGAACAATCTCAGACCTCGACTTCAACTCGACCTCCATCGCGTCAACCTCAACATTGCTCCTTAGCTGCCAGCCTTCTCGTCTGCACACTCTCCTCCAGGTTAACGAAGCCATAGGGAGAGCCCTCCCAAAAGCCCTCAGTCCTGTAGTCACAGATGAGTCAATGTTGTGATCCACCTTCAAGCCCACCAGCCCCTACCGCAACTGGGCCTAAGCCCATCCCTTCATATCGCGAGACCAGGTCCGACTCGCACACCAAACATCTGGATCCATGAAGAGACCCGAATCTAGGACCCCTAATAAAAGACCTATCTTCGTTTCCAAAAAAGGCCCCCCTGGAATAACACCCAAATCCTCTTGATCCCCTCCACAAACCATGCCCTTCGAAAGTCTAACATCAACAGCATGAATCTTGGGGAGCATAACCAACTCTGCCAATCTCGCATCCCCTTCACAATCCGCACGCCAACCCTTCGCCTTCCAAATCCATCTCGCTAACTCGACGTCAATGCCACCACCCTCCGCCACCACAACCCTCGATGCATGACCCTCCAACCCAACCTCCATCAAAACAGAACCGATCCTCTCCCTCCTTCCTCCCCCCTCCCTCTTCGAAACACCACCCCTAATAGGCACCTCCCCTCCATTACCACCTCCAAGACTCTGATCCCCTCCAAGAAGCACCTACGCAAAAGATCTCCCCGACTGATGACACCTTCACCACCACGACAAACCTCCAGGGCACAACACAACCTTCAATGCCACCTTTGCCCCCGAAATGTGCTCCACCATTACCCTCATAGACGATAAATCCCCCACCGCAACGCCAAGCCCAACGCATCTCATGATTCTTGCAAAATGTGCCACGATCGCCTCAAGAATCTCCACAACCATCTCCACCCTCCTCAACAACCACTCCGAAGTGACCATTATGCCTCATCGACCACCTCCACCGTACCATAGCTCTGATAATAGAAAAGACCTCAAAGCCCAACCTCTGTACCACATCTCGTCGCAGGCCAAAGATGAAGACTCTCAAAGGAGAGATCTCTACCACCTTCGCAGCCACCCCTACACCAAGCACAAACAACAGTCCCTCTTCGACTTCGCTCTCTCCAACCTCCCCACAACCACCTCCCCCACTGCTAGTCCACGCCATCTTTAGTGATTCTGGCAGGTGCGCCTTCGCATTTGCATCTACGCCGACACTCCAGACTTCGCCTTCGAAACCCATAATTTCTGCTTTTTAATCTAATTTTAGTTGTAATCTTTCAAGCATTCATCTAGTTGTGTTAAACTCTTATCTTATTCAATAAAAGTTTTTAGTGTTCATTTTTCAACTTATCTTCAAGTTGTATGCTTTCTAGCAGTAGTATATTATAGTTCTAGTAGTTGCATGCCATTTGATCTAATATTACTCCTAATAATCATCCTATTTGATATTTGGTTCTAGTTCTAATTGGGAAAGCGATTTTGATCTATTTACTTCCCTATGAATGACTCGGACTCACATATTTTTATTCAAAAATCCTCACGAGTTTAATTTCATTTACAAATTTAAGAGTTTCTACGCGCATTTATTATGACAAACATGCTTTTTGCATACCTATTCTGCATGCATAACACTTTTTGGCGCTACTATCAGGCTTAGGTTTGGGCTAGGTAAAAGGGTTATTTAGGTTTCCAAATAGGTCAACTAACTAGGTTAATCTTCTTCAAATGAGCTGAAGTCCAAAAATCCAATCAGCCATGCTCCGATCAACCTGAAATTTTGTATCTACAACAACAGCAGCAGCAGCAACCAAGCATTTTCCCACACTAAGTGGGGTCGACTATATGGATTCTTTGCCTCCACACAAAACGATTTTCAGCCATTTCAGAACTTAAATTTAAGTAATTGAGGTCATACTTAATAGTTTCTTTCCAACACTTATTTGATCTTCCTCGCCCCCTTTTAGCGGGTTCAGCCTCCCACTTCTCGCATCTCCTAACTGGAGCATCTAGTGGCCTTTTTTGTAAATGTCCAAACCACCTTAGACGTGCCTCTCTCATTTTATCCTCTATCGGTGACACCCTAACCTTTTTTCTAATAATCTCATTTGAAATACGGTCCCTTCTTGTATGACCACAGATCCATCTTAACATTTTTATTTTTGCCACAGACATCTTCTGTACATACCTATAGTTGATAGCCCAGCATTCAGAATCGCACAACATGGTTGGTCTTACGCAACTCGATAATATTTTCCTTTGACTTTTAAAGGAACCCTCTTATCACAAAGAACACCAGATGTATGTGTTCCTAAACGTGAAATCTGACCTAACGGAAAATATTTCTAATAATATTTTCCTAAACGTATGCCTTATTTACAAAATGACCTAAAGTGCCTAATCTGACCTAACTAAATGCAATCTAACCTAAATTACCCTTGGAATATCATTAATTAGGCATTAATTAACATAAATAAATATGAAAATATCACCCACCAAGGCCCCTGCAAGATCCTCCACGATGGGGCAAACTTAAGACAACCAAGGCACCCAGACTTCAACCATCAAAGCCCCCAACGAAGGAGGAGGTAGACAAGATAACCCTTCCTCCTTTAAAACGTAATGGCCTCAGGAGCAGACTACCTTTACGGTATCCAAGTAGGCTACACCTCAAGCATCTCACCAGATCGCGACAATCCAAAGCAAGGTGCCCCCAACTAAGGCACTTGAAGCATTAGACCTCTGCAAGTCGCCTCTTCGAACTCCATGAGCAAACCTCCACCCATTCTCCACGACCATCACCCTCTGCTACTGAAGCCTCTCTCGAACTCTCACTCATTCTCCCCTTTCCTTAAGAATCCATTATGCTTTACTTGGAATAAAAATGATCAAAAGATGTTGAGTAAGGTGAATGTTGGTTATTGGGTAATTGGATTATGGGAGATCCAATTACAAATTTTAACCCCCACATAGTGGAGTGGGAAAGAGAGAGGTGTGTGGTGGCCTATATAAAGGTCTTTGTATCCCTTATTTGTCTTTAAGAAGAAATATTATGAGATCACGCCCATAAGGGCACTTCTGTGATTTGCTCCCATCTCTTCGTAAGAGGGGTTTTCACATAAGCCCAAGTGTTCCACATTTTGATGCTTTGATTTTGTGTTCATTTTATTCCATTTATTTATTTCAACATGGAATCAAAACAATCTATTCTTGAAATTGCCTTTTCTCATTCTAGAGATTATATTATCACTTTTATTGATTCTCCATGTTCCTGGAGTTCTTTGTGCCACAAAGATCTACAAGGGTCTTAACAAGTTGAGGGGGCATTGCCGACCAAGAAGAAGGCAAGGACAAGGACATGAAGAGGAAGGTAGTATGTGATGGGGCAAGGAGCAAGACGAGCTTCAACCACGGGGTGGAGTGCGACCACACTGATCATCTCTACCCTCTTCTATTGGTCACATGTAGATCTAGGCAAAGATCTCGCACGGCAAAAGTCTTAATGCAGATCCTGCACTAGATTGCAGCCTCACCAAGATGGCCCACACGACTATCAACAAGAGCAATAGCCTTCTCTGTGTGAACGTGGGTGCGCGAAGCACACTGCTTGTAAGGTCAGCGCATTCAACATCGCAAACCCAAGTCACCCCAAACCTTTCTTAGTTTAATGGAGGGCTTTAAGCACCTCTCCAACTTCAATGCTAAGGGTTCCCCTAGTGAGCATCGCCAAACCCAGTACAACGAAGCTACATGGGTGCCAACAAGTACTCTACCACCTCTAGCTCCAATGACCAACCTACCTCAAGCGAAGGGCCCTATTATGAGACTGACAACTCCTCGAGCAGAGGACTCCCATGAGCACAGCAGTTCCTGGCCCGAGCACCGCTGCAAGGGGAGTAAGGAAGTGAGGAAGAAAACAAGGCGAAGCAGTCGAAGTCGAGGTAGAAGGCACCCCCCAAGGCCACGACAAAGACTAAAGCGGTGGCTAAGCCTTGTAAATCATGGATAGTATACCAAGACAAGGGCCGCAACAAGGAGATCATGGAGGTTGCACAAGCAACACTCCGCAAATCTCGATGATCTCACGTGATTAAGATTGCGATGAAGATTTTGTGTGACGTAGATCTCGCGTGGCGGATGTCATGGCCGAAATCTCAATTGCAATCTCTCGTGGGAAGATCTCTACAGCGATCTCCCATGAATTTGCTTCTTCAACGGTGATGGTTCCTTCAATCCCTAATTACTTTTGGAGGTTTCTTGCACCTTAAGTCTTCTCTTTTCTTTTACTCTCTGTAAGATGATTAGTTCCTAAAAGAAAAGAGATACAAAGAAAAGATAGAGATAAAAAAAGAAAAAAAAAGAGGAGAAATAAACCAAAAAAAAAGAGAGAAATGGAAAGAAATCGGGGGGGGGGGGGGGGGGGGGGGGGTGTTAAGGAAAATGATGAGTGAAAAAAAAGGAAAGGAGGAAGTTGAGGGGGAAAAAAGGAGAGAGAAAGTAGTTGTGAATTACAAAAAAGGGGGAAAATGATGAGTAAAAAATAAATAAATGAGATAATGAGTAAAAAATAAATAAATAAAATGATGATAATGAAATGAAAGAGAAGAGGAGGAAAAGCTCTTCTCTATTTATTTTCTTCTCTATATTGTTTCTTCTCCCATATGAGTATGGGAGAAAGGGAAGTGTGAATAAAGAGAGCCTATTGCAGACTCCACATGAGAGAGACTCATTCTTCGAGGTCCCCACATGAGAGAAGCTCATTGGTTCCTATATGAGAAGAGCATATTCCTGGTCCTTATATGAAAAAAGTCTACTAAGAGATTTTCGTATGAGAGAGGCCTACTTTGAGTTTCTGTGTAGGAGAGACCCAATCTTAAGGTCTCCAAGGGGAAGACCCACTTCTAAGAACTCCAATGGGGAAGGCACCAGCACCATTTGAGGACCTTATGAGAAAGGTCAATCAAAGCCAACTTCAGTAGTTCATCTTCCAGACTCCAACCTACACTAATGTGCCGTCATCGACACACCCACCTATAAGCAAAAACGAGAATCCAGCTATTATCATTCGCTTGAAGGCAAGCCATAACCCGATTGCACCAGTTAAGAGTTGTATTTTGCTTGTAAGAGTAAGGATTTATGTTGTACAAACTGAACATTCCATGCTTCAGCTTAAATAGTGTTGAGAAAAGTGAATGTTGGTTGTTAGGTAATTGGATAATGGAAAATCCAATTACAAGTTTTAGTCCCACATGGAGTGAAAAAAAGAGAGGTGTGTGGTGGCCTATATAGAAGCCCTTGTACTTTAAGAAGAAACATTATGAGATCACACCTATAGGAATGTTTTTCCCATGATTTTCTCCCCTCTATTCGTGAGAGGGGTTTCCACATAAATCCAAGTATTCCACATTTTGATGCTTTGATTTCATATTCGTTTGATTATGTATATTTATTTCAACAAAAAAGGCATGAGAGAGAGCATTTGTCAACATACCAGCCACTTGATATTCAAGAAACAGTTGGGAGGTATGCATAAAGGCATTTCATATTGTATCTTTCATATAGTTACACTTCAACTTCCACATGATTGGTCACCTAGTGGATCATAGGGTTGTTGGCGATGAACATAGTTGCCCGATTATCACATTTCACCTCCTACAAGATTCCATAGGTAGGTAGAAGTCACTCAATATAAATCTTCTCCACACCTAAATCATGGCAACCAATATTTGCTTCTCACTTCTCAAGGTAACAAGATTTGCAACCAAATAAGTGCAGCATCCAGATGTGGATTTCATACCTTTAGGCCATTCAGCTAGTACACATCAGTGTATTCAAGAACATCCCTTTTCAAAAAGAGACAATTCTTTAGGGTAGATTTCAAATATCCAACAATCCTTATAGATGTATTTCCATTTATTATGTATGGTTTCTTTGTGATCTGATTGACTTTGTCCTAAAATCAGGCCAATGTGCAGGATGTGTAACCATGAAATAAAGCTCTCCTACTAAGCATCCATGTTATATGGCAGCAACAAGTTCAAAATTGCCCTCATGTAGATAACATACCCTAGGATCTATAAGAATACATGCTAGTTCAGAACCAAGCATGCCTGTCTCCTTTAGAAGATATGTCACATACTTTCTCCAAGATAACTTCTTTTTTGAAAAAAAAAAAGTAAAAGGAAGGCTACTCAAAAGAACAGTAGGCTGTAGCCTTCCGTTCCTCCAACAAAATACCATGTCTCACCTATCATGAGCCACCTCAATGCTAAAGAAATACCCAAGAGGTCCCAGATCCATAATTACAAACTGCTTGGAAAGGAACTTCATCATATCACTGAATCAATGATGCCCTGCAAATTATCACCCCTCAAAATGATATCATCTACATATACCAAAATCAAAAATTATTTCCTTGGCTATCTTTAGTGAAAATAAAGAGGGATCACCCAAACACCTACAAAAACAAATCTACTCAATGACCTTGGAGAGCCTCGATAATCATGCCCTTGAACATTATTTGAAAGGTTTTAAGTGTTGATATCGATGTTGTGCTAATAAATTTTCAAGTATGGTTGTTGAGGGCACGCCGTAAAAATATCTGTGTATCAACGTCAGATTATCGAGGTTATCGATGGCCCGAAATTATCTGTATCAAGGGCACACCAACGGCATGCCAATGCATGCCAACTAAATTCACTTAAAATAATTAAAATTACAACTAAATTACGAATTATTAACTTAAAACCTTAAAAGATTATGCAAGAATAGCATACATAAAAAATCACAAGCGTTGAACCAATACACTCAAATTAAATAAAGCATAATACAACATCTACAAGTGTACATGAGTTGATATGTACATCAACTAAGAGATAGTCCAAGCCCATGCACACACATATGGTAATGCACATGCATTTGGTGCATAATCACCAAATGCATTGCACTACAGGCTAAGAAGTGACCATGCTATGTATTTTGCTACTATAACAATATTGCTCCAAGCATAGTAGTCGGATCACGATAGAGTTGCCGCTCTGACTCATTACATCACTAAACGCAGCAGTATTGCCACTCGCAAATTGAGTGTTATCATAGTACCAACAATGCTTGATGCAGCATTGCTACCATAAGATAGCTCCTTACTACTACAATATCGTCACTTTGAATTATTGCCATTGCTTGACGCAATGATATTGGATGCACCTCCTCTAATTCTCCAATATTTTGCGATCATACAACATTATGCCAATCGATAGACAGAGGCAAAGAGAGATTTTGGCAGCAAAGTAACACAAAGGCCAAAGGAGCATAAGGATGCTACCTACACTAGTCTAGGATTACTCCTTCTATAACATGTAAGAGAAAGTACCAAACAACAATTTATTAAGAAACCTTCGTCATTCTAAAATTGTGATTTAGTAACAAAATTATAAAAGTGGAACATTCAATAACATAATTAGGACAATAAACAAAAGCATTTAATCTACAAGAATGATTCAAAAAACAATTGAAAGTATAGTATTCACCCTTAATGTTGAAATCAAAAGCATGTCAAAGGATGAAAGACCATAGCAACAACACGCAGTTCAAATCCAACATGCCAGCAGCAACAAGCAGGACAGCAGGAGCAGGAGCAGGAGCAGTAGCAGCCAGCAGCAACACAATTGGCACAGATGGTCAGTACAGGCATCGGCACGGGCGATATACCGGCAATACACTAACATATCGACAACTTTTTCGTGTCGATATGCCCCTTTGCCTGAAAGTGCCTGTATCAGCGGCATGGTGTCAGCATCTTGAACACTTGAATCCATAGATCGCATTCTTCAAGTTGCAGACCTTCAAACTCCCCCTCCAAGACTTAAAGCCCAAAGGCTATTTCTTTTGACGAGAAAAAGGATGGTCACATGAGATTAGTGACCATTGAGGACAACACAGTTAGGGGGCATTCATTTTGCAGTAATGGAATTGCGCAAGAATGGAATAAACAGTGGAATGCATAAATTGAAAGAAATAGATGTTTCCTTCCATTGTTTGGTTAAATGCAGGAATGAAATAGTCAAAAAGGAATTCAATTCATTTCAAACATTTGGCACGAGTTTTCAGTTACTAGGAATGGAACTGTGTATTTTTGCAGATATAACCTACAACTTTGTTAACAAATTATGATATGTTTGCACTTCAACTTAAATTATAAGTCAATCACAATTTGGTCCTGTTACCATGCTTCCTAGTTCTTATGGGCATCAGCATCAACATCAACATCCACTAGTCCACCCTATTGGTGTGTAGTGACAGTCAGAGCATGAACAAGATAGTCAGCCAAGATCTACTGCAATTCTACATGTGAAAATTCTTTTAATTATGCCTTTATTGTAGGCATAAGTACAAAAATAAAACAAAGATTCAAATTTAGATCAACTATCATTCTACATGTCATCTACATGCAAACTTGTATCCAACTATCTATTAGCTTGAAATACGTAAGTGAGCAAAATACCCACTCATATTAACAACATAATAGAATTGCACAAACAGAGCTCCAAGAAAAGAGACCACACAAAACCAGTTTAGAGCTCCTGCATCATTGTTGGCATGAATTACACAGCATAATTGCAGAAGTGTAGATATTTATATTACTTGCATCATTATACACATCTTATCCTATGTGTGCAGATTCTATTGATATGTCTTGAAACATGCTACTCCCTTACTAAAAGGCTGAGAAACTGCATGCAACAAATTTTAGACACTTTTTCCATGCAAGTTTTGCATCCTCAGCCTTTGTGTTTTCCCAACTGAATCAGCCTCTGCTGAATGCATAGGTTAAGGCGAACACACAAGGATAATGAGTACAACTATACAAGAGCACAAACCTTGCCTTGAAGGAGCCCTACAAACAAGGCCCTTTGCCAGATGCCTGCATGACTATGTAATTTGTTCCAAATACATGGAATTCTGCATCTTCCTGGACACAGTATTCTTTAGACCTCTTTACCAGAATGGTCTTCACAGGTGGATGCAGCGCAATGATGTCAAGATAAGTGGCAGTGATGCAACACCAGGATCGGGAAAGAAGGCAATGCAAGCATCAATGGCATCACTGTTTCAGACCACATTATTTGAGGGGAGTTTGCAGGAGTAAGAAGAGGGCACATTCATGATGGTGAATGTTATGAGGTGACAGGTGAGATGTCAGCCAATAGATGGATGTGTGGTAAATGGTGAAAGAAGTGGAGAGGCAAGCACCAGAGGGATTGGAGGCAAAAGAAAGAGTGGTGCATGGAAAAGGTATTGAAAGAGCAGGAGAAATGATGGGGTTTAATTACCACAGGATTGGATACAATAGACCAAGGTGGGTGCTTGTCATTAGGTGAGGCTCCAATTGTGAGAATAGAATGGACAAAGGATTGTCATTCCAGCTAAATATTGAGCATCCAAACAAACGAAAGGAATTAGAGGGGGATTTAGGATTCCATTCTCCTTGTAAAATAAACATCAAATAGCGAGGCCAATCAAGATGCACTACATCAAGGGATCCAGACAGTTAGGAGATGAAACACAGGAGAGAAGATGCCAAAGAAACAACACTGTATGTCTGGATTCATTGATGCATGAACATGAAATGGACTTAATCAGGGGCATTGCGTGGATTGGTGAGAGCTACGCCAAGTGCAGCCAAGTCTTGAGAATGGCTTGATCAAGGACTGCACTATAGAAAGTGGATTGTTGCAGCATATGCAAGTGGCATTGGCTATGGTTTGGTGTGCAACTGAATGCACCGCCAAAAGGGATCAAGAGCAATGGGGGTTGAGTAGGGACGTCATTGACCAGAATCAAATGATAATTTATCGAGATCTAAAGACTGGGATGCCACCCAATGTTGTCAAGGCGAGCACCTAGGTGTGAGGCGAGATGAGGGGTTGGTGCCTCGCCCAACCCCAGGCAAGGCTTTTTTGCTTGGGCTCTATCAAGGCAGCACCTCAGATTGGGGCAACAGGTGCTTGGGTGAGCACCTGAGAGAGCTGGTTGGAATTTGTGACTTTATCTTGTGGCTTTATGGTTAGCTTTATCTTATTATATTATATGTTTTATCCCTACATTTTATATATATAATCTGTAGCACCTGACTTGTCTGAGGAGAGCACCTCAAGCATTTTGAACCGCTGTTGCCTTTTGGCACCTTTTGCCTTTGGCAGCATTGATGCCATCAAACATGATTGCACAAACTGATATTGGCATCTCAACTACCACTTGAATGTCAAATTGACATTTGCTTCCAATAAGAGCACCATCAATGAAGCTCTAGTGGCTGATTGTTGCCTCTATAAGAGAAGCATCACCCAAATCTGCTGAGGAGAGAAGCAGAGGTTGGTTTACCTCGAGTAAGGGTGTCAAGCCCCCGATATGAGAAACAAAGCCTTCTTCTCCAGTGGTTCTTGGAAATACAATCAAAAGCGAGTAGAAAAAGATTAAGGTCCTTGGTGAAAAGAGGGGGATCAAAGAAAGTACAGACCTCCACTTTAGGACAAGCACTTTGATACCATGTATAGAGAAATAAATCATCTTATTTCATTCATGAAACATAATTCCCCCATGGTAGAGGAAACAAAAGAAAAGTGACAGTATCATTAAAACCTTGGTCCATATGAGCAGCAGGCCTCATTTTTAGATTATTTTGAACATATCGAGGGGAGCATGAGGGAGAGAGTGGGAGTGGGGGCGTGGCGAGGTGGGGGTTCCTCATCTTCCCTATAGAGTATTGTGTGCTACAAGTGTCGGGAGCGTGGCCATCGTGTGGCGGAGTGCAGGGATCTTGTGGTTTGTGTGGTTTGCAGAGGTGTAGGCCATAGGAGGTGGGACTATCAGAGGAAGGGAGTGTCTTCTCCTCCTCCTCCGACTCCTCCTCCTACCCCACCTGTGGTGGAGATCACTTTGGATGATGCTCATCCCCGATGCATGTTTGATAGTTTGTTGGAGAACTCGTTGGTGGGTGTCCTCATAGAGGGTCACACTACTATCGATGGTGTTAGGGAGCACCTGCATGGTTTGGGGTTGAAGCCGATGTGGAGGTTGTCATCTTTCCCGCCCAAACACTTCTTGTTGTTTAGCTTGGAGGGACCTGACTTGGAGCGACTGAAGTTCTTGGAGATGAGGATTGGGGAAGGAGTGGTTTGTTGGAGGTTACCTGCGATTTATGAAGGAACCATTGAGGTGCGTCCCCCTTTGAAGCCATCAATTGAATTCTCAATGGTCGGAATTCCAATAAGGTTGTGATGTCAAGAAGCGGTGGAAGCGATTTGCTCAAGTTTTGTTAAGGTGAAATCCTGTTGAGGGTTGGACGTTGTTGAAGGTGACTTGTCCCATTTTTATGTCCATGGTGAATTGTTGAAAGGGAGCTCTTTGCTAAGGGAGATGGTTGTGAGATGTAGCAATTGTTCGTGGCTGCTACGTCTTCAAAGATTGCCAATGGTGCGTGATAGATCGTTCGCTGAGGTGCTCCTTGGTGGCAGTCGGAGGTGGCTGTTAGTGGTGCTCCGATGACGAAGGCAAGACAAATTTGGAAGGTGAAGGGTCATTATTTCAATTCAAATTTCAAATCGGGTGGTAAAGACCTTTCCTTTTCGGCACCTAAGATTGAGGAGCCTCTGAAGGAAATCCAACCGGCAGCGGCATCAATGTTGGGCGATGCACAGCTGGAGTTGCGCACTCCTCAAATCACCAATCATGCAGTGGGTCTTCCCCAAAATGCTGGATCTTTCCAAGGTCCATTTATGTTTGGGCTCAATAACTCGACCCTTTTTCCCTCTCCTTGTCCTGCTCATGGCTTTTCCAACCATGTTTGCAAGTGCGATGGGGCTTCTTCATCAAGGAGCACAACTGAGCTTGGTGGAAGCACAGCAAGGGGCACTGCTAGGAGCACTACAGTGGATGCTGCAGTCCCGGTGAGCCCTGCAGGAAGCAATGATGTGTATGCAGGTGTCAGCAGAGGTGGTGATGAGTCTTCTTCAGATGTCAGTGGTGCTGCTGGTGGAGTCGATGGTGCTACAGATGTCACTGTGGCTAAGGGTAGGTCTGTGCAGAAGCCTGAGATCAGTCTGGTGGTAAGGAGCGATGCCGAGGGTACCACAGGAGGCTCTCGTGTGGATATTTCCGGTGGCAGGCATGCTAGAGTTTCGCAGCCACCTATCACTGTCCGTACGTCATCAAAGGCGGCTATGAGTAGAAGGGGAGGAGGGGTTTCCTATTGGAAGATCATTATGCATTAAAAGTGACCTTCTCTACCATTCTTGCTACAAGAGAATTTTTATAAAAGATAGGAAGGTTGCTAGGAGGGACAATAAGAATGATGTGGAGATGAGGGTGGCTAGAGCTTTAAATCTGAAAAAGGTTTCCTCAACTAGTGGTGATGGGGGCAATTTGGCTTCCCATGGTTAGAATCCTTTCTTGGAATGTTAGAGGACTTCAGGATAGGGCACGGAGATCTATTCTAAGGAGATACCTACCTAAGTGGAAGGTGGACATGGCTTTGTTGCAAGAAACACATTTCGAGAGTATAGATCAATCAACGATTGATAGTATTGGAAGGGTTTCTTTATTTGCTTTTCTTTCTGTTGATGCATTGGGTAGATTTGGCGGCACGTGGCTCCTGTGGAATGAAGATTTATTCTGGATGATTCTTTAGTGGGATCCTATGTTGTCACTAGTTTATTCACTCGCAAGATGAATGGCTCCTGTTTTGCGGTCTCTAGTGTTTACGAACCTTGTGACTCTTCCTTATGACTCTTCCTTTGGGATGAATTGAGACAAGCAGCGACAAAGGTGGATGGTGGACCTTGGTTAATTGGAGGTGACTTCAATGTTACAATGTCTATGGATGATTAACCAGATGAAAGGTTGGATTCTTCTTTTGTGCAGTTTTGGGAGGCAGTTTATGAATTAGAGTTGGACCTTCTAGGTTCTGGGGCTGGCTTTACGTGGAGGAATGGGGCTAGCTAGATGTCGCAAATTGATAGAGTTTTCTGCAGTGTTCCTCTTATCAAGTCATTACATGGTGACTTCGTTAAGGCTATGGTAAGGCCTTTTTCTGATCATACTCTATTGTTGTAGGACGGTGGGTAAGAAGCTCTTTCTGCAACTTATTTCAAGTTTCAAAAGTCTTGGCTGTCAGAGACGGATTTCAGGGATTTGGTGATAGAAAAGTGGCAAGGTGTTCCTATTTGTGCTTTAGTAGTCCACACAATGGCTGAACGCATTAAGGTTGTTAGGCAAACGATGATGGATTTCAGGAAGGAGGTGAAAGAAAGACGGGATAATGTTAGGGAGGGGGCTTTAGAGGCTTTAGCTAAGCTGGATAAGGAAGCAATGGGTGAACTTAATGTGGCTGGCTGGAGTGAAAGGGTGGTTTTGCAGAATAAGGTCAAAGAAGAGGATAGAAAAAGAGAGATTGACTAGAGGCAAAAGTCCAGACAGCTGTGGCTTCAAGAAGGGGATTTAAATACAGAGTTCTTTCATGTGGCAACTAGTGCCAGAACTTGATTACAACCATTCATGTTGATAATGTGACACTTACTCAAAGGTAGCAGATCTGCAGGGCTTTTGTGGATCATTTTCATAACTTCACGAGGAGGCAACCACAGGGTAGATGGAGATTGGGTTCCTTTGAGATGGGCAAATTGGATGAGGCTATGAAAGAGGCCTTGCTTAAACATGTGTCGAATGAGGATGTGTTTCAGGCAGTTAGTGGTTTGAAGGTAGAAGGGTCCCCTAGACCTGATGGCTTGCCGATCTTATTTTATAGGGAGTTTTGGGATGTGGTTGGGGAAGATGTTTTGGTGGTAGTAAGGGAGGCCTTTCAGTAGAACCGAGGTTTTGAGAGGTTGAATCATTTCTTCCTTTTTCTGGTTCCTAAGAAGCCTAGTGCAGATTCTGTGGATGAGTTCCAGCCTATTGGCCTTTCTAATGCGATTTACCTCATAATGGCCAAGACTTTTGCAAATCATCTGCGATCTATGTTGCCTTTTTGCTGATATCCCCTGTTCAGTCAACTTTTATCTCGGGTAGGTCTATCATGGATTCTTTTGCCTCAACTAAGGAGATGGTTGCATCTTGGAACAGATCATCCCAGGCTACCTTCTTGTGGAAGGTGAACTTCTCTAAGGCGTACAACTCAATTTCTTGGGCCTACCTTTAGGAGATCTTGCAAAGGAGGGGCTTTCCGAAGGCCTGGGTTAGACACATGCGATGATGTGGCATGACGTCTTTTTCAATACTTGTTAATGGCAGGTCTTCTAGGATTTGGACACAGCCACAAAGGAGGTCAGGCAGGGATACACATTGGCACCTTTGCTTTTCAATGTTGCAATTGATACTTTGGCTTTCATGGCTTTTAGATGTTGTGGTGTTGGTCAGTTCATTTGGTTCACTCTCACCGGTGATGGATCTTTGCTCAGTCTGCTTTTACACTATGCAAATGATAAGATTTTGTTTGTTCAGGGCAGTGTTACCCAGGCAGAGCATGTGGCGCGTTTGATTGGTTTGTTTGGAGAGATATCTGGCTTAGGCAGGGACTTAGAAGATCGCATTTCTGAAGTCCTTCATATGCCTGTCATTAGGTTGCATGTTACTTATTTGAGTTTACCCTTGAAGGGGAAGCAGTTGGTTATGTCTGATTGGAGGCCAGTGGATGAAAGGCTAACCGAGAGATTGAATGGGTGGAATCGAAGACTTTTATCCAGGGGTGGTAGGCTATTTTTGGTAAAGGCAGTGTTGATGGCAATTCCAATTTTTTACCTTCCTTGTTTAAACCCCCAAAGAAGATTTTGGCAAGGTTGGAAGTGACCCGAAAAAGATTTTTCTGGAAAGGTCCTAATCACCAAGGTCATTTTTTGCAACTTATGCCGTGAGGTATGTGTGCAGGCCAAGAAAGAGGGGGCACTTGGGTGTTAAGCACTTGGATGAGTTTAATATTGCACTTCTTATGAAGTGAGTGATGCCTTCTTAGTGGTGGTAATGGCCTCCTAGATAAGCTATTGAGAGATTCCGATGGAACGCCGGTGGAGGTTGGCCTTGGTCGTTCCCGATCAATGCGGCCATCCTCTTTTTGGCCGTTATTCAGCCTCTTATTTCGCAGGGCATTTCATCTGAATACTTTGATTCGATGCTTGGTGCAAGGTTCTCTTTCCGTTTTTGGAAAGATGATTTTATGGGTCGTGCTAAATTCCAATTTTTATTTCCGTGCCTATTTGGTTTGGCTAGAGATAAGGATGCACTTGCTTCTATGGTTTTGGACTCCAATACTAGATATTGGTCTCCAATCTTGTTGCCTAGTCTCTCGTATGCATCTCTACAAGAGTTGCAAAATATGCTTGAGGCATTGCATGATATTTCTGTTAATGATGGGTCTATGGATGGTTTTAGGTGGGAGGAGGGTGTCTTTTCTGTGGCTAAGGCTTATAAAAAGTTGACTTTGGAGATAGGTCCAGTTCCTTTTGGTTGGGAGGACTGTTGTTTGATCTGGAGACTACTGATTCCTCTAAAGGTAAAAATTTTTTTATGGTTGTTCAAGAGGGAGAAACTGGTGACTAAAGTCTTCCGTTCAAGATGGGCCGGCAATGATGACTTGGATTGCATTTTTTATGGGGTAACAACAGAGAATCTTGGACACCTCTTCTTCAAGTGCAACCACTCCAAGGAGGTATAGGATAAATGTAATGTGAGGCAAGCTGATATGTCTTCTTTTGACTCTAGGAGTCCTTTCACTCTCTGGTGCATGCAGATACAACAGGATGGGTGAAGGCTATTGCTACGCTGTGGTCTATTTGGTTGCAACGAAATAATTCCATTTTCCAAAAGGGGAGGGCCTGGGTTGAAAATATTGTTAGGGAAGCATCCTGTCGGTCTGAGCTGTGGTTGAACATTCTGTAAGTCCATTCCAATTTTTAATATTATTCTGGATGGTTACTAAAGGCTGATAACCGTCCTTGTTTCTCTCAAAAAAAAAGTAGAGGAAATAAAAAAAATATACAAGTATAGCCAAGAATGTAGAAGAAATAAGGAAAATGACACAAGGGGAAAGGCAAATCATTAATCTCAACATATCATATCTAGCCATTTGATGAAAGGTAATTAAAAAATTAGAAGTAAACCCTCAAACGTGGAAGAAATAAGGAAAACTAAACAAGGCAAAAG
This sequence comes from Thalassia testudinum, assembly GCA_037157565.1. Classification (NCBI taxonomy): domain Eukaryota; kingdom Viridiplantae; phylum Streptophyta; class Magnoliopsida; order Alismatales; family Hydrocharitaceae; genus Thalassia; species Thalassia testudinum. Next base: position 85,363,193 of record JAZHRO010000077.1, read on the forward strand.
ACCAAGCATTAGTCTCAATATACCACCTAGCCATTTGGCACAGTTTATCTTTGATCCTTCTTTCTAGCTTCAACTCTATTTCTCTACTCCCAATTATCTAATCTAACTCATCTCCTCAAAAGATGCAATCACCGCTTCCTATCACACTAACTCAAGACCCTCATTGAGTGTCCAAGCTAGAGTAGATATATTTGGCTGTTGAATCTCCATTAATGCATAGAACTGATGCTTAGCTCAATTAAGGAGATTGCTACAATTTTATCCTAATTGTTGGTAGGAGCACATCTCCATATAAAGGAAAGTATAAAAGGAAAAAAAGAATAGATCATACTCCACCTTAACATCTTTAGTTTACCTACTAAGATACATGTCATGTGTCGATATTATTAGAAGATAACAAGAAGGTAATGTATATTGTACAATAATACCTAGTTTATAAAAGTATCAGCCCTTCATTTAAAAATTGTAATGCTAAGGAAAACATAAAATTTGCCAGTCACCAATTGTGTTTCTTTTAAAAAAGATCTTCAAATGAATGATTGCATATGGTGATGTCAATATTGTTCTTTTGCTTACAACTTTATCAATATTCACGACAAACAACCATTGGTTTGATGAAAACATTTTAAAGAAATGGATATTATCAAAACATACTAAGTTATGCATGTACAAAAAATACTTCCTTAAAACAGATTAAACTCTCAAAAAAATCTTTAAAATGGGAAAAAAAAAAGAACTTTCAACCAAAAAAAGTCCTAACTATTATCACCATTTCTTAAAGGAGGCAACAGAGTGGCTATAAAGGCTCCTTAAAACAGATTAAACTCAAAAAAATATTAAAAATGGAAAGAAAAAAAACTTTCAACCAAAAAAATTCTGAACTATTATCCCCATTTCTTAAAGGAGGCAACAGAGTGGCTATAAATGCCATACTTTAATTCACATCTATCTGCAAGAAATGAAAACAAGAATGCCATATGTCATATCCAAAACCAACCTATTTCAGTATCTAAATTAACTAGAAACCTCACTTTTGAAATTGCAAAGAACGAATTTTACAATGTCAAATAAGGGATTATAAAGCAAATAAGTAAATCATCAGAAATAAGAGACAACAACAATATATCCTACAAGCTTATCAGCAAAAGCATTTACAATTTATAAAAGCTATATTGTAGTGCACCTCAAGATATTCGACTTGGTAAAATCAAAAAAAAAAAAGGTAAGTAGATATTGTTGAAGATATTATAACTGTGAAAAAAAGAGGATTTGAAAAGATGTAATTAACCACATATGAAATGAAGGTGTTAACTGCTTATAAGAGCCATACATATGGATACAACTTGTTGGACTTATATCAAAGCACAATGCCTTTACATCAAAGATCATGAGGCAAAGATCTATCCCTAGCTATCAGATGGCACAATAATGTCTAGATAAAATACAAAAATATCTCGAATCCAATGCTTGTAAATTAACTCACATGTAACTGCTAAAGGTATCATGTGCTCTACATTTTATCAAATTTAATAGGCTGTTCAACAGAAGTTAGATTTTAATGCTTTAGGTTCACAGCTAGGCATAAATGTACAGGTGTTGGTTCTAATTAAGCTATAGAAGAAAGCCTCTCAATATGATTAGCAGTACTTAAAAGTAGAGGACTTCAATGAGATCTCTCCATGGCCACCCCACTCTCTCAATGAAGCCTTTGGAGCACCCATCCTGACTACATAAGGTACCAACCACCACCACCATTCTCGCACACATCCCCCACATAGTGTCAACCATGGCATCACTAACCCATCGTCCCCACCCCTCCAATCTTCCAGCATCTTCCATTGGTTCCACCAACATCCCTACCACTCCAACCCCCTCAACCATCACCTACCAAGCATTCAATACCACCCCAAGCATTGACTACACCTTGCCAACATACAAATATGAACCTGTGGGAGACGAGTTCATATGCAAGGTGCAATAGTCTCTCTCTCTCTCTCAAGGAGAATGTTCCAATGGTCAAGTTTCAGAAGGAGGCACAAACAGTGATTTAAATGCCGACGGCAAGGCTATTTCTAGGAGGGGGCTATGCTGACACGATAACAATGTCGATTTACAGGTGTGCCGCCGGCATGCCAACGATTTTGCCGGCATGCCGATCGGGTGACTGTCACACACACGCACGCACACACGCATGTTTTTTAGGTATCCTTTCACACACGTTTTAACATCATTTTGAGTATTTATGTGATTTTTTGTCGGGATTTTGTCGGCATGCCTCAGCATTCCCACGGTGTGCCCTCGGCATGCCCATTAGCATGGCCATCGAAAAACGGGCATTTCCACGACATGCACACTTAGAATTTCATCAACACGACGTCAAAATCGGTATTTCAAACCTTGGGTGCAAGAACATCCAAACAGCTAGAAGCAACATCTATACATTAAAGTACTTATGGATGTGGCAATCTGCCCAACTACCTTGAAAGAGACCCTCAAAACATCTTGGAGGATCCTTGGTGAGCTTCGAAGCTACATGAATATGGACCTGATTTACTGCTCTCACCAAGTTCAATGCTGAGGATCTTATCCAAGTTTGGAACAACTCCCCCTGGCTCTTTGCAAATGATCCGATCCACTTACAAAAAGCAAAGCCTTATGGTCAACCTTCTGAAATATACTTTTGACACGGCCAAGTTTTGGGTCTAGATTCTTGATCTTCCTCCAAACTTGAAATTTGAGGGAGTCCTGAGAGCTCTGGCCCAAGGCATTGGAAAATCTGTATAGGAGTTGATCCATGCACTGACTCCAACTAGGGGTCCAGGAGACATACAGCGAGGTTTGAGTGAAAATAGACATCAACAACTCTCTCAGCACCGCATTGGAATATTCCTTCCCAAATGGCCTCTCCCTGCTATTCAGGCTCCAGTATGAAAGGCTGTCTACATATAACCAGTATTGTGGCCATCCTTTTTCTTTTTTCGAGGAGGAGTTCCGTGGCCATCTTAGGCATGATATGTGTGCATGCAAAGAGCAGGTGAAGCATATTCTTAATTCAGCTGGCCAATACAAAACCGAGGTACCATTCTGATCAAACCCAGGTACCCTTGTTAACCCCCTTTTCTTCCTTTTCAAAAAAAGAAGTATGTAGTAGGCTCAACAGGTGAGCACTACTCGGCTAGCCTTTCTCAAAGGTTGTCCCCGTTCCCCACACATCCTCTTGGTGGCCCCTTACAATTCTCAAACGGGGCCCATTACCTCTCAAACTGCTGGACGATGAAACCGTCTTGAGTCACCAAGAGCCATTTGTTGGCCAGTGCATCGAACCCTCTTATAAGATCTCGAGGGAAGCCATGCACATAATGAAGCCCATCCTGGCCATTCCTAGGGGATATTCTAAGGACAACAAAATGATAAAGTATCCTCAATTGTGACACTTACACCTCTTTCCTACCAACATGGACAGGATAAGGGCAACACTCGAACAGCATGTTAAAATTCCCCATCTCTCCAGGCACATGGCATCCTTGGGTGATAAGGCAACAGCAGGAGGTCCTAGCCACATGTCCAATCCAACCCCATCATCTAAACCACTAGCCTCAAAAGATAATATTCTAACTAAAGCAAGGCCCACCAGCCTCTTATTGACTGGCCCACCAACAAATGATGTGCAGAACAAACCAATTAAAATAACCGTAATGCGAAAAAGCCCAGCTAGTTCCCCCAGTTGTGGTAGATGGAGCACCTCCAAACTCATGCAGGAGTAATCTCACAAAATCAACCAGGGGCCATCAAAATCAAAGCCAAAAAGAAACACCAATCTTATGCCATCAGAAGATCTTCAACCCCTCCCTTCCCAATGGCCATAGCAACAAAAACCTTTTCCTGCAAATGAATAGCTGAAATCATACTTGTTGAGTTATAGGAACATATTTGTTATTTATTTATTTCTCGTGAGGTACTTATGTAATTTGCCCATTCCTCTTTTATATAAAAGAAAGGCTAGGATTTCTTTGTGAGGTTAATGCATATCATTCAGTTCCACATGGTATCAAAGCAGCAGTCCTAGGTTGGTGCTCTGATATCCCACCAAAATCCACCCAAGAGATGATTGAATCACCTTCAAGTTGGTGATTCAATGGAGAAGGTCTCTACTGTGTCGCCCCCACCATCAATGATGACAGGGACGTTAGCAGCCAGTAGAGGCTCTACAGCCACCGCTGGACAGACCGGCAGCGATGGCTGCACCGCCACTAGTCTGCCCAGGGTGACCAGCGCCACCACTAGCCCACCTAGCAGGCCCTGCAATGCAGCTTGAGGGCTGACAGCAGCCACTGCAACCGGTCTCCATCTATCTCCTGCAGTCAGGTTCTTCCACGTGATGAGTCTTCTCTCAGGCTTGAATGGGATGGCAATGAGTCTTATCTCGCCTATGATAGAGAGGTTTAATCTAAAAATGTCAACCTCTAAGTCTACCGGGCTTGCATGTGCACCCTAAGAAGTTATGGAGAAGAAAAGAAGGACCAGGAGTGCATGAGTGATTGACTCTGGTGCCTCTATTCATCTCACAAGAGATAGAGAACAGTTGGTTGACCTTGTAGTTCCACAGGGGATAAGAGACGTGAGAGTGGCTAATGGGACTACCCCTCCAATCACTGTGGTTGGGCATGCATGTAGATGTGACCCCAAAGATGAATTTGTAGGGATCTACACTCCTAAGTTTCCTATGAATCTCCTGTCTGTGAGTCGTATTTGTAGGAATCTTGGATGTCTAGTGACATTTGATGAGAAGTATTGCTATTTCCAAGACCATATGACAGGAGAGATCGTAGGTAGATGAATTAAAAGAGATGGTTTATACTATCTTGACATGTCTACTCTGTTTACTAGAGCAGTCTCCATTAGCCGTGATCCAATGCAAGGTTTGACATATCAGCGATATATCGCCGATATATCGATATCGATAGGTTGAAGAATATTAATATCATATACCATATCTTTTTTTCATGATATCAGCAATATATCACCGATATCGAGGGATATCGATGATATATCACCAAAAATGAAGTATTGCAGTTCAATTTCTCCCTTAGAGTAGTAATATGTGACCGATATGGGGGATATGTCTATCACATCTTTGTCTGCTTATGCAACTCACATGGATATTGTTACGTTATGTTTTGAGGGGTGTTTTGTCTTTTCTTTTATTGTTGGATTTATGTTGCAATTTTTCCCTCACCTCTCTATATAAAGAGGTGTAGGGATTGCTTAATAATTATAAGGTTTCATTTTCTTCAACTTGGTATCAAAACCAAGTTGTGAACTCCACTAAGAAAACCCTAACCCTACCACACAGCCTCGCCACCGTCGTCGCCACTGACAGTAACGTCGGCCAACAGCAGCATCTTCTTCCTCTATTGGCAGCAAGGTTGTTCCGACCCGCTCTCCTCCAACGTCTTCTTCCTTGCTGCAGGGTCTTCTCCGACAGTAAGGAGAGGGCAGTAGGCCTTGTTTCCTCCTACTGCAAGGCCTAGAAAGGTCCTTAGTATGTTAGTGATGGAGTTCTAAAGCAAGAACCTTCTAGAAGGTATTTAGAAAATTCTTCCTTGATGGTATGATCAAAACAGTGTTGTGATTATTGTTTGGGGTGTGTGTTCCCCTTGTTGATGTATTTTTGGGATCTGTATTCCCCTTGACTTGTTATCGAATATTGGAACCACGTGTGAGCGCATTTTTGGGATGTATATTCCGCTATTTTGTCAAAAATCATATCTGTGTTTGAAGATGTTTGTGATGTGATTTCACTATGGCCTCATGGTCGTTAGCGACCGGAGTGACATCAAAACAGATCGGAGAGAGTGTGGTCTACAAGAATTCATTCTTTGCACCAATTGTTGAGCTTGACAAAACCAATTACCCCCGTTGGTCTCTGACGTCTCTTGCCATTGTGGAAGGACATGAGAAGCAACATGTCCTCACTGAAGCACCACCAGAGCAGAAGACAGGGAAGTATGCAACCTGAAACAGAGATGATGCCATGGTAAGGGCCTGGATATTAAACAGCGTGAGCCCTCGCATTGGAAATGAAGTCATGTACTACAAAACTGCTAAACAAATGTGAGACGGTCTGAAGGATGCATATTCGCATGAACTCAACTCCACCCAAGTCTTCCAGTCACTATGATCTTTTTCATTTGAAGCAGGAATCCATGAGTCTCTAACAGTACTACTCCACTATGAAGGGACTCTTGGAAAAGTATAAAGCGTGCCAGCCCGTGTGCACATCACCCATGTGCAGAGATCAGAGGAAGGAGTTCCAACTCATATGTTTCCGGCAAGACTTAATGATGATTATTCTACTGCACGTTCACAGGTATTGACACTTTTTGAGTTTCCTCTCATTGAGGAGATCTACAGGAAACTTAGTAGGTTGCATGTCTAGCACACTCCAAAGGTTGTCACCAGTAATGATGCTTTTGCTCATACAACTGTGAGTACACGTGGAGAACCGACTGGAGCCTTCCAAGGCAAGGGTACGGGGTGTGCTGATGGTGGTCGTAGCAAACCTACCTGCTCCTACTATGAGAGAATTAGACATATTGAGGCCAAGTGTTGGAGCAAACTTGGGCAGCCTACTATTGCCAACTAAGTTTCTGTAACTGCTCCACCAGCCATGTCTACTAATACAGTAACTCTTGCAGAGGCGGATTATGATGCAATAGTACCGCGTCTAGCTCAGTTGACTCATTATCAGCTTCAGTCTTCAGGCACTACAGCTTATGCCTCTGCATCAGGAATGAATAGCTCGTGGTTAATTGATTCTGATGCTTCAGATCATTAGTCAAAAAAATTCCCAGTGTTTTGGGGATATGCAGGAGGTGTCACAAGATCGCTCAGTACAGCTAGCAAATGGTAGACATGCCCCCATCTATGATAAAGGGGGGCGTCAGTTACTCCTACTATGGACCTCTCTAATGTCTATTATGAGCCTGACATGACAATGTAATTTCTCTTTGCTAGTTCTATCACTAAGCAACCAAATTGCCATGCCATTTTTGATGCGGTTGAGTTGACGTTTCTGGACCGCATGACGAAGAAGACGATTGGTGGTAGACATGAGGAGGGGGTGTATACCGGCTAGTGCAGAATCCAATTGCTGCAACATGTTAGACGAGTACTACTACGAGGAGTGACTTGCAATGGCACAGACGACTAGGTCATCCTTCATTGAACAAACTACACCGGATCATCCCACTTCTCTCGCTTGCCATGAAGATTTAGTGTAATGCCTATCAGCTGAGGAAGCATTATAAAGCCAGTTTTCCAGCTTCTATGCAATTCAATGGTTCAACTTGTTTTGATTTATTGCATTGTGATGTTTGGGATCCTAACTGAATGGCAGACCAACAAAACCATCATTATTACTTGTTATTTGTTGATAACTTCTACTGTTTATCATGGATATTTTTTATGCATAATAAATATTCAGCACTTTGTAGCTTTTGTTAAAACTCAGTTTAGTATTTGCATTAAAATGATCAGAACTGATAATGCTTTGGAGTTTTGCACTAAGAGCTTGGCTTCCTTCTATGGGTCACTTGGTCATATACATCAAACGTCCAACCCCCATACATCACAGCAAAATGAAGTTGCAGAATGGAAACATCATCATATTATGGATACAACTAGAGTCTTGCTCATCCATAATGGTATCTCACATACTGGGGAGATGTTGTACTCGTTGCCTGTTATCTCATTAACAAACTCCCTTCCTCTACACTTCATGAACATATTCCATGGAATACTTTGTATCCTGATTCAGAGTTGTATCTAGTGCCACCGAAGACATTTGGTTGTGTGGCATTTGTGTACCTTCTAGGGCCTGGTCGTGATAAATTGGCCCCTAAGGCGATTAAGTATATATTTCTTAGTTATTCACGCACTCAAAAGGGATATAAGTGTCTTGATCTTATACATCAAAGGCATCATATTAATGCAGATGTGACATTTCATAAGTCTATTCCGTACTTTTCTACTTCAGGCCATCAATTAAAGGATGTGGAAATAGCAGTGCCAATGCATCTGCCTCCTGTAGCCATGGGGGATCTCAAAGTAATGTTGATTCTTCTCAGAGTAGTAGTGTACCTACTATAGAACCTGTGAGCACATTCAGAGTGATACCACTAAATGACAAGACTTTCAAGGATACCACATATCAGCTTCCTGTCAACTATAGAGAGAAGATACACCCCCCTCCTCCTCAATGCCTACTAAGCAACCACTATCCTCCTCCACTCAAGTATGTGTTGAGGCTACTAGCAATACTTCTCCTACTGATATGTCTCTAGGTTTCCCTCCATGTCTACGGATGATGATATTCCTATTACTATCCAGAAAGCTCCCCAGTCATGTGCCCAGTATCGTGTTGCTGGGAGTGTCATTTCTGCTAATTCTCTGAGTACTAAGTTCCATGCATTCACTGCTACAATTTCCAGTGCTGAGATACCCAGTTTCTACCAGCAGGCTCTATGCATCCACACTGGAAGTCTACCATGGAGGAAGAGATGTATGCTCTCTGTAACAGAGGCACCTAAGAGCTCACTACCCTATCCCCTAATGCGCACCTTGTTGGTGCTAGGTGGGTCTTTACCTTAAAATACAACCCAAATGGGTCTATGTCTCGGTACAAGACTCGCTTCGTGGCCAGAGGATTCACTCAGACCTATGGGATGGATTTCTTTGACACATTTTCACTGGTTGTTTGTCTCTCCACAGTCCGTAAGTTAAATAATCTAAATAATGCGGAAGCAATAATATCAAATCATATAAATAATCAAAAAACACTTGGGTTTACGTGGAAACCCCACTCACAAGGAGCGGGGAGAAAACCACGGGAGAAGCGCCCTATGGGCGTTATTTCTCTGTATTTCTTCTCAAAGTAAAATGGGAGTACACGTCTATTTATAGGCCATCACACACACAAGGTGCACACTTTCCAATGTAGCACTAAATAACCACATAATGCTCTCAACACTCCTCAAACTGGAGCATGGAATGCTCAGCTTGTAACACAAAAAAACCAACTCTACACAGGCGGGAACATAGGCTGGAGTTGCTGAAGGAATTGTGATTGTCTCTGAAGATCTGGTGTTGATGGTTCCCCATTTAGTATCCCTGAAAATGGATCTTCCTCTTAAGACCTCGAAGGTGGATCTCCCTCTCTGGAGTCCATGAAACTCGATCTCTTACATAGAAAAGTAAAATGAGTCCTTCCTCTGAGGATCTCGAAACTCTAAACCTCCTAGAGTTGGATTTCTCATGTGGAGTCCATGAACAAAAGGGACTCCCAAGCGGGGGTGACTACAACAAACTCCCACACTCCCCCTTTCTCCCATACTTGTATGGGAGAAAAAAATAATGACGAGAAGAAAATAAAATATTAAAAACTGGAGAAGACTTCTCTACATCTTCTCTCAAACATGAACTTCATTCATTTTCACTTTTTTTTCAATTTTTCTCTCTATCTTTTTTTATTTATTTTTCTTTCTTTTTCCCTTTTTTTCTTTTTTTTCTCTTTTCCTTTTTTTCTCTCTCTCTTTTTTGAAAATTTTCTCATCTTTCTTTTCTTTTTTTTTCTTTCCTTAAGGGGCTAAACAAAACAAACAAAACAAGACCTAAGCACAATAAAGATCGAGATTCCAACACTGGCTTCTTCCGTTCCTTCGTCGCTGCCATAATCGCCAACACCTCCATTGTTAGCAGCGCAAGGATTGCGTAGGATCTCCACCAAGATCCACGTCACTGTTGCTTGATCTCGCGGCTCGCCGCCATTTTCATCGACCTGCTGCGGCTCATCATCGCAAGACCACCTTGCCATCTTCGCGCGATCGACCTACCCAACTCCCCACAGGACCACTGCCTCGCTTACTGACTCGCGATCTTGTGTGAGATCGCCGAAGATCGTTGGCACCGCTTCCTCTTCGTCATCGAGAACAACCTACATGGCTTCCACGGGCACCGCGAACGGCACCACCTTGTCCCTCTTCCTCTGCAGCTGCGGCTCCATCGACTATGTCGCTGCAATCGCTATCGATACCACCGCCCCTGTCGTGCCACCTCTCGTCTACCGCGATGGTGCGGATGGAGAAGGCTTCTGATCCAATGTAGGCAGGGGAGGCCCTCCATCAAGCGAGAGCTGTCGTTCCGCTTATGGGCCCGAGGCTGCCCGATCTTGGGACGAGAGCATCGGGAACGTGATTGAGACGAGAAAAAGGTTGAAGTTGATGTTGGTGGTGCTTCTTGCTGCAGTGGCGGAGGAGATTGACCATGGGAGAGATGTTGCGACCAGGGCTCGTCGCTCGGGATCGACCTAGAGAGAGGCCACGCATGACCTTCAGGGCCGAGAAGAATCCTTGCTGCTGCTGCTGATCACCACAGAGGAGATCCTCCTGGAGCGGGCCAAATTGGAAAGCCTAACAAGGGGCAAATCGCCTTGCCACATACTCCTCGATTCTCTTTCAAATTAAGAATTTGGAACTTTCAAAAGTAATGATAAACATGATAACCTTGAAAATGATAACCCAAGAATAGAGATAACAAGTTAAATAATCTAAACAATGCGAAAGCAATAGTATCAAAGTATATAAACAATCACAAAACACTTGGGTTTACGTAGAAACCCCACTCACAAGGAGCAGGGAGAAAACCACTGGAGAAGCACCCTATGGACGTGATTTCTCTGTATTTCTTCCAGTGTTGTTGAGGCGGTCGCCTCAGGCGAGGAGGCGACGAGGCGAGGCGACTGAGGTGAGTATCGCCTCGAGTAAGGCCCAGGCGAGCTGCTTCGACCAGGCGACGTGCCTCCTCGACTCAGGCGGCGCCTCGTAGCCTCACCGCCTCGCCGCCTGAACCCTAGCAACCGTTTCTTTTTTTTTGAAAAACGAATGACAACCTCTCACCTTCCATATGAGAGGCTATTTACGTGCGTGTCATCTGCAACACCATCGCCGCCTCACGCCTCCGCTAGAGCTTCTCACCTTCCATTATCGCCTCCGCTGGAGCTTCGTCGACCTCCATCGCCGCCCGAGCTTCACTGGTTGGCATCGCCGCCCGAGCTTCATAGATCGGCCAGGTACCTCCTCCGCTCAACCTCAACCTTCTCTGAGTCTCGACGGTGGCGCACCTCCGCCCCTTCGACGACGGCGACACTGTTGCGCACTGACTCGACGGCGGCACTGTTGCGCACTGACTCGACAGCGGCACTGTTGCAGCTGTCTGAGTCCGATAATGTCTATGTTATATATATATATATTATAAGAAACAGTATTATGTATATATACAGTTACACACACTGTTATACATGAATACTGTTTTATATATATATAATAACAGTATATATATATATACTGTTATACATATACTGCATATATATTATATATACATACTATTATACATTATATATAATATATATACACATATATGTTGTATTATATAAGTAATACATACTTGTTGTATATTATATATTATATATTATATAATATATATAATATATATACATATATGTTGTATTATACATACTTGTATATATATAGTATATTATATATTATATATAGTATATATATATATGTTGTATATATATTATTATTATATACAATATATACCGTTATATACTGTTGTATATACTATATATATAACTAAATAAGTATATGTTATATACTATTAAGTATATAATTAATATAAGTATGATATATATACTTATAAGTATATATCAGTATATACTGTTGTATTAACAGTAAAGTATGTAAGTATGTATTATTATATATATATATATGTTATAACTATAACATAAGTATTATATATATATGTATAACATAACTATTAGACTATTAGTGTATAATATATATAAGTAATAAATATGTATATAACATAAGTATGTTATATTATATATGTATATAACTATGTATATGTATAAATCATATATATAGTATATACTATTCTATTATATTTGTATGTAACTATATATATAATTAGCAACTTTGCATGTGTTTGCGTGTGTATATTGTTATATTAACTAGCAACTTTGCATGTGCATTGTAAGTTTGTAACTATGTATAAAACTAGCATGTGTTTTGAATTATGTAGATAGCTGAAACAAGAAGGAAGCACCCATGTTGGAAGTATGTCACATTAGAGGACCCAAAAAAGACTAATGATACGAAGTGTATTTTCTGTGATAGGATAGTGAAAGGCGAGATTCATAGAGCTACTGGACATATTACTGGTAGTGATAAGAACACAGCAATATGTCCAAAAGCTCCACAACATATGAGAGAGGAGTTAAGAGAATATCGACAATCTAAAAAGGAAGAAAAAGAAAAGTTCATGAAAGATTTTGTTTACGATGAGCTGCTTAATGATGATGAGGATCATGAAGATGAAATAGAAGTGAATGTCTTACGAGGACCCATGGATAGATTCACAACTAAAAGAATAGTAGAAAATCCTACAGTCACATGCAAAGAAGGCTCGAATCATGATGGGGGCTGGTGGAAGTAGAAGTGGTGGACTTCCTTTAATGAAGAAGTTTCATGGACCAATAGATAAGTTTACGAAGGTTGATCCTGAGAAGGTGGTTCGAGAACAAAAAAGGAGATTGTTGACAAAACAAACTACAATTTCTGAGGTTTTCAAAAAGGAGGGAAGAGATGCAGTTGTACGGATCATTGCAAAATGGATGTATTGTAACAATATTGCATTCAATGTTGTTAAAGATATCTGGTTTGAGATAATGATTAAAGCAATTGGTCGTTTTGACCCTGGTTTGAAGCCTCCTTCTTACCATGAAGTGAGAGTTCCTTATTGAGATATCATGCGAACGAGACTCAGGATTTCATCACCAAACATCATTATGCTTGGAAGAAATATGGATGCACATTGATGACAGATGGTTGGACAGATAGGAAAAATAGAACGCTTATAAATTTTCTCGTCAATTCTCCTATGGGAACTGTTTTCTTAGAGTCCATTGATGCCTCAAGCTACGTAAAGACAAGGGAGAAGCTTTGTGAGCTGATAAGTGGCATGATCGGCCGTGTCGGGGAGGAATATGTGATTCAAGTCGTCAGTGACAACGCATCGAATTATGTTCTTGCTGGTAATAAATCTTTAGACTTTATTTATTTTAGCATACATCTTTTCTTTAATATTGTAAGTATTGTAAAATATAAAAAATATCATTTATCTTTTCCATAGGTAAATTACTGGAGACTAAGCATCCTCAAGTTTATTGGACTCCTTGTGCTGCACACTACATTGATCTGATGTTGGAAGATTTTGGGAAGTTAGAGGATGTAAAAAAGACACTCAAGCATGCAATGCAACTGAGTAGTTATATATACATGCATCCTTCAGTCTTAAATTTGATGAGGCAATTCACAAGTAGGGAGTTGTTGAGGCCTGCAGTTACAAGATTTGCTACATCTTTCCTCACCTTACAGAGCATTCATAGACAAAAGGCAAATTTAAGGAAGATGTTCACTTCCGATAAGTGGACCACTTCTAAAAATGCAAAAGAAGAGAAGGGAAAGAAAGTGGCAACAATCATCATGATGCCTTCATTTTGGAATAAGGTTGTATACATTCTGAAGGCTACGTCTCCTCTTATGAGAGTGCTTTGTCTTGTTGACTCAGAGAAGAGACCCGCAATGGAATACATATATGAAGCAATGGATAGAGCTAAGGAAGCTGTCATGAAGGCTTTCAACAATAATGCTGAAAAGTTTGGACCTATTTGCAATATCATTGATAAGAGATAGGATTGTCAGCTTCATAGGCCTCTACATGCAGCAGGGTTTTTCCTCAATCCTGATTTCTCTTATGAAAATCAAAATCTTGGTTTTGATTCAAAGGTTATGAATGGATTTTACAATGTCTTGGCAAAATTGGAGCCTGATGAGAGTGTGCAAGATAAAATAACACGAGAAATTTTCATTTATAGAAATGCACAAGGACTCTTTGGAACACCTATGGCTATTAGACAAAGGAAGACCATTGCCCCAGATAGTCAAGTGGTATAAATTTTTTATAGTAACTTTCCATTTCCAATTACTTATTAATATTATATAACTTATTATCTTTTTACAGTGGAGTGGTGGAATCTCTTTGGTGGGTCTGCACCTAACTTGGCAAAATTGACACTGAAGGTGCTAGGTCTTACTTGTAGTGCCTCGGGATGCGAAAGGAATTGGAGTGTATTTAAAAATGTAAGTTACAAACCAATTCATAATATGCATAGCATTAATTTTATCAACTAATTTTATATTAATCCTTTTATTTTGAAAATCTATATAGGATCACTCAAAGAAAAGGAATCCGTTGGCGCAACAAAAGTTGAATGATCTTGTGTTTGTTAAGTACAACGAAGCTTTGAGAAATCGATATAAAGATAGGGATTATCTTGATCCCATTTCCCTCCAGGAAATTGATGATTCAAATGAATGGTTAGTAGGGAGAATGGAGGAAGATGAGGAAAATGCAGGTGATGATCTTGTGTTTGGTGATGATGATCTCACTTAGGACATGGTTGAACTTGCATCAGGAATTAATGACCAAGAGACTATTCGACGTACTCGGGCTTGTACTACTACAAGAAAAATGGTCCTAAGAAAGCTAAGGGAAAAGGGAAAGCTCCAATAGTTATTGAAGAAGAGGAAGAGTATATGGACAGTGATGAGGAAGAGGAAGAGGAGATTGAAGTTACTGGTGACGATGACGATGACGAATTGAATCTTGAAGATGATTCTGATGACTAATGTGTTTTATTATTTGAGAACTAATAATTGTTCACTTTAATGACAAATTTGGCTTTTATGTTTTTCTACCTTAATTGTGTAGAAACTTTTCTTTCTTTATCATTTGAAATTATGTGAAACAGTTTTTGGCAATACAATTGTCATCATTTTCTTCTATTTAAAGTCTCCAACATTGGTATTAGACATACTTTTATAAACTTAGTGCTATTAAATTGAGTTAATAAGACATATATATGCCAATAAAAGACGATCGCCTCAATTCACTCGGGCTATCGCCTTTTTGTCGCCCTCGCCTCAGGCGATTTCGAGTAGTGTCGCTTTGCTATCGCCTTTCGCATTGACAGCATTTATTTCTTCTCAAAGTAACAGGAGAGGAGTACGCGCCTATTTATAGGCCATCACACACATAAGGTACACACTTTCCAATGTGGCACTAAATAACCACATAATACTCTCAACACCGTATACTATATTTATTGCAACTCATCATTGATGGAATCTATACTAACTGGATGCCAAAAATGCATTCCATTATGGGGATTTACAGGAAGAGATATATATGCAACAGCCTCCTGGCTTTGAGGTTAGGGGGGAGTGTCTTTGCAGGCTTCATAAGATCATTTATGGTCTTAAACAGAGCCCTCGAGCCTAGTTTCAGCGTCTGTCTGAGGCCTTATCTGTTGTTGGGATGTAGGGGTCCTCATTTGATCACTCACTGTTTGTGAGGAAGACTAGTGGTGGTACCATGGCTCTACTTGTGTATATGGATGATCTTATACTCACAGGTGATGATACAGCTGGTATTTCTAAGGTGAAGGATTATTTGGCACGCCAGTTTGTCATGAAGAACTTTAGGAAACTCAGGTATTTTCTTGGCATTGAAATCGCCACAAGTAAGGAGGGGATTATTACGTCACAAAGAAAGTATGCTCTTGACATTCTCTAGGAGATCGGCAAGCTCGGATCCAAGGGTGTCAATATCTCTATGGATCCTAAGGTTCACCTCTTTGATGATGCTATGAAGTTGAAGGACAAGAAGGCCTATAAATAGCTGGTGGGGAAACTTTTGTATCTGACCATCACTAGGCCAAATATTAACCTTGCAATAGGTAAGCTAAGTCAGTTCTTAGACAAATCTATTGATAATCATTGGCAGGTTGTGATGCAAGTGTTAACGTACATTAAAGGATGTCTAGGTAGGGGCATTCTGTTCCAGAAGAAGGCTCCTATGTATATTGTCGCTACTCAAATGCAAATTATGCAAGTGATGTTGGAGATAGGAGATCTACTACAAGCTTTTGTACCTTTGTAGCTGGGAATCTGGTGACCTAACGGAGCAAGAAACAAAGTATAGTTTCACACTAAGTGCTGAATCCGAATACCGTGCCATGGCACATATTGCAGCTAAGATGATATAGATAAGATCTTTGTTGCCAGATCTTAATGTAACTATTCAGGAGCCAATGAATATGTATTGTGATAATCGACCCGCAACGTACATTGCCAACAATCCTATGTTCCACAAGCGTACCCAACATGTGGAAATGGATTGTCATTATACCAGGAGCTTAATTCAAACCAAACTGCAAACATATTTACTAAGCCGTTATCGCACCTTATGTTTGAAAAGTGTACAAGCTGAGTATGATTGATATATATATGCTCCAGCTTAAAAGGAAGTGTTATGTTATGTTTTGAGGGACGTTTTGTCTTTTCTTTTATTGTTGGATTTATGTTGTAATTTTTCCCTCACATCTCTCTATATAAAGAGGTGTAAGGTCAGCTTAGTAATTATAAAGTTTCATTTTCTTCATCTGACACACATTCCTTTCATTTCTTTTCTTTTTGCTTTCCCTATGCAACTCACATGGTCACATGATTTGCCAATGGACTAAATTATAAAAATCGCCTCCGCAGTGAAAGAAATTGGAGTGCCTTCAACTTGATTCACTCACAAAGAAGGAATTGCCTTAGCAATGACAAGTTAGACTTGGTATTCATGCACAACATCAGATTAAAGATGAAGCATATACAGGAAGGAGAAAATAAGAAAAAGTATATGAACCCAATAGATGTGGCTTATCTTTTTAAAGACACAGAAGACAAACATGTTCTATAAGAATGGTTGAATAACTATGGAGAACAATTGCTTAACAAAAATTATGGTCCTAACCCAAAGAGAGCAGAGAGAATTGACGCAAATGTATCTGAACTTAAAGAGTAATCCGTGACTTTGAAACTGATAAGAGTCCAGAGGAAGATTCGCCTCCTTCAAGAGGAATACAAAATGATGATAATGATGATGATGGAGATGATGATGCAGTGATGGTTGACAAGCCACAGGCAGAAAGTAGTGATGGAGATGAGAGATATCATCATCAAGATCCTAGTAGAGAGGATACCCAGCATGAATACACGAAAAGATATACCAATATACATGGAAACATCGTGCCAAGTCCACCTCGTGACTATTGTTAGTGGCACGAGGGGTTGCATTGTGCCATAAAAATATTCACAAACAATCGTAACAAATAACGCAGGTATTTAGAAATGAAACCCTTATGGGAAAAACCTCTACCTAGATCTCTCAATCTAAGATATTGCCCCTAATTCAATTGGGAATCACTAAGACATACCACAAATCCGAGGGTAGTGTTCCTCAAAAACAATCCCCTCTCCTAGACAACCCCCAAGGAGAGTTTAGCCCCTCTACTAAAATGAAATGGGAAACCCATAGCTCAGGCATCCAAACAAACTAATAAAACAAAATAAAGTAAACAATCCTAAGAACCTTGTACGATAGTCCCTTTGCAAACCTATGTGATGCAGAAAATCAGAGTAAGAGTGATGTTGCTCTCAAGAATTTCTAAGAACAAAAGAGCACAATGGAGCACAATAGCTTTAGAAAGCTTAGAATAGGATAATAGAAAGTATTTAGTACTAGAATATTTCTTTTCTTGATGTGTAAGCTTAAAGCAACCCTTAGTGGTTATGTATAGGTGTAGGAGGTCAGATTTAAGTCTAGGTAGTCGTTGGGATTTGAATTAAATTGGAATAAATTCAGGAAGAATGGCTACAAAACATTTACTCAAAGTCTGATTAGATCAGGCGTCTGAAAAGTCAAGATAGACGTCTAAAAGAATCGTCTCAGATGTCTGAGAATAAGACCAGATGTCTAAAAAAGCTTCAGTAGAAAGTAGTCGATACCGGATTTCTCAAGATTGAGTACAGGGATGTCTGAACAAAAAGATAGACATCTGAACAGATAGTTTCAGACGTCTAAGAATAAAACTGGACGTCTGAAAAGACTTCAGTGCCAATCACTAAGTTACTGGAATTCAATTGGATCTAGACAGGGATTTAAAGATAAATGGCCAAACATCTTACTGGACGTCTGGTCAAAAATGTAGACGTCTTAAAATGAATAATTAGACATCTAGAAAAAAATTCAAAGACGTTTAATGGCCTACAACGTTCCAAATTCAAAAAGTAACGGACATAATCAATTGTGATCAAACTAAACGTTGGATAAGAGAACGTTGGTCATTCTCAAACATCTCAAGAAGACAACAGACGTCCGAAAGACAACTAAAATTATAACCATTGTTCTTCTGAAGTTAAAGAGATATCATAAGTTCAAGGAGGCATCTGAAAGACATTATTAGACGTTTGAAGTAGAGCGCAAACGTCTTAAAACCTAGGTGACAAAGGACGAGTATTCTAAACATGAATCTAGGCTCTGGACAAGATCCAAGACATCTGGTGAAGTAGATCAGATGTCTGAAACATCAGACTCAGACGTCTGAAGGAAACATGAGACGTCTGAAAAACCAATAAAAGTTAAGCTTCACAATTTTAAGAATAAGGGTATGGATAGGAAGGTTTTAAAGATATCCTAAGAATAATTCAAGGCTCATTTACATTCTAAAATTGAAAAGAAATAAAACTAATCTAACTTCATCTCCTATCTTCATCTCCTCATTTCCTTGATGTTCATCTCCTTTTATCTTTCATAGAACTTGAGCTTAAGCTTTCATCAAGTTTCATCCAACCCTAAGCCTAAAATATTCATCTCCAAATACAATGTTAAATATGACATGTTTTGTTATCATCAAAATCAATGATCGTGGTACTTTATCACCAACAACTATGACGTAGGGACATGGTATGGGTATCCCTCTAGCCATTCTATGATATACATCGATGATTTAAGTTCATCCATGGGATCTCTTAATCTGGCAACGGAATCAATCTTTGAAGGTAGTCCAGGATCATCATCAAGTTACTATGGTGGCTACAGATCACCCTACACTAGCCCTTAGTACCAACCGTAAGATGAGGTGCAAAGTTCATTTAATTACTTCTCCAGCTACATCAACCACTCATCTTATTATGGTTCCTCCTATAGGTATTATGGTCGTTACCAAAGTGATAATATCCAAAGTGATCTTACATTTGTAAGTTATGACTATGGGATATTCCCAAAGTATTTTACATCTCAAGATCCTCAACCATTTTCTTATCAGTCTTCCCACTCTCCTGCTCCACGTCCTCCTCAACCACTACGAAATTCATTGATGAAACAGCATGAACCTTGTGAATCATCAGGTTCTACACTAAAACGAGGTGGTTCTACCAGATCCACAAATTCAAGATGGCATCAAGATGAGTCTACTAAGGATAGATCTAGAACTAGAAACAAGAGCAGCTCATCCAACAGTACAGTTGATATCCACGTCTTTGAATACTTCTGTATTGCAGTGATGAAGACTATCAACAATACATCACTGAATACAATACTTGGTACATCTACAAGGTGTGGGAGTCATACTGTGAATATGAGTGCTACGAATAAAGGAAGATAATCGGATGAGCAGTATCGAACCAAATAAAAGCTCAACCTAATATTTTTTGGTGGCATTGACTGGTGTTTCCATGCTTGGTGTGATCCACCAATACTCTGATACCATTGATATTTCATATATTCTGGTTAGTTACATTACTATGAACATTTTTCAATTATTATCATGTTATGTACACTTTCTTTTCAATATATGACTTTGTCGATATGCGACTAGTGTATTTTTATTATGTTTTCATTCAAAATTTATGATTTTCATCTTCTATACATTTCTTCATAATGTACTAGTTACTAAAATGTTAACTTTCATCAAATTTGTAATATTTTAGGATATTTTCGACCTTTTTGAGCAATTTTCCCAAACTCCATCGATATCAACAATATATCACCGATATATCCTCGATATATCATCAATACGACATCAATATCGATATTTAAAATCTTGATCCAATGTTGTGGCATAAGAGACTCGGGCACCCTTCCGTTGGGAAGATGAGACAAATGTACCAGAGTTGTCAAACTCTCTTACCATAGAATGTGAGGATTGTCAGATGGGTAAGCACCACTAGAGTAGCTATTCCAAGAGAAATGATGGGGTCAACACTATCCCTTTTGCCCTGGTACACTGTGACGTGTGGGAGCCATCCAGAGTTGCCACTCTAGGCAAGCACAAATACTTTGTTGTATTCGTGGATGATAACAGTCGTCTTACATGGGTCTTTCTGATAAAGGCCCGTAGCGAGATTCCTTCCATTGTACGATAGTTTCTTTCTGAGGCACAGACTCAGGATGCTACCACAGTTCGAGTCTTCCGTAGTGATAATGCACTTGAGTTTATGCACAAAGATTTGTAGGAAATATTACGCTCCAAAGGAATCATTCACCAGACTTCATGTGCTCATACTTCCCAACAAAATGGGATTGCAAAGTGCAAGTTGAGACACCTTCTTGATATTGTTAGAACCTTAATGTCTCATATGAAGGTTCCTAAGCAATTCCGGGGTGATGCCATACTCACAATAGCTTATTTGATTAATCAGTTGCCCTCGTCGTTACTTCATGGTCAGATCTCGTATCAGGTTATATATCCAGAGTGTGGCAGGCCATTTTCCCTACCTTTTAGAGTATTTGGGTACATATGAGAATTATGGCAACCAAGACAAGTTAGGCTACTAAGTATGTCTTCTTTGGTTACTCCAGGACATAGAAGGGCTACAGATGCTACGATCCAGTTCGTAAGAGATATGTTATCACTACTAATGTGACCTTCTTTGAGAAAATTCCCTACTTCTCAGAAGAAGGATCCTCTGTAGAGGTTGTTATACAAGAGACACGGATATATCATAGGAGATTGCAATTAGACAATTTCCAGGGAGATGGGCCTATACAGCATCCTACCTCTACAGACAGGTGTGACTCAGATGAAGATGAGCAATCCATGTAGGGGAGATCTATTACAATATGCACTCTTCATCCCATGTCTCAGTATGCAGCGATCTCTCACTTGGAGGAGGAAGATAGATAGTTTGCCTCTACTATTACCACCGCTGTTGTTCCCAGAGATTTTGTTCTAGCTTCTCAAGATCCCAGGTGGAAAGCTGCTTTGGATGAGATGTAGGCATGACCGTCCAAAAAGACGTGGGATCTTGTCCTATGTCCTAGGGGTGTTACAGTTGTTGGTTGTTGATGGGTGTATACAATAAAGTATAGATCTGATGGGACCATTGATAAATATAAGGCCAAACTTGTTGCCAAGAGATTCACCCAAACATATGGGGTGGATTACTTTAAAACTTTTTCTCCTATTGCTCGCATTACCTCCATCAGGATAATCCTTTCTGAGGCAATGATTCAAAAGTGGCCCTTATACCAACTAGATAGTAAAAATGCCTTCCTATAGAGGGACTTAGCTGAGAAGGTGTACATGAAACAGCCACTAGGCTATGATGTTCAGGGGGAGCATGTATGTCATCTACGGAAGACCATTTATGACCTGAAGTAGGGTCCACGAGCCTGGTTTAAGAAGCTCAATTTAGAGACCAAGAAGATTGGATTTCAACGATCTACTACTGACCATTCTATTTTTATCAAGAGGACAAAGTATGGTGGTACTTGGAGAACTATTATTTTGCAAGTCTATGTTAATGACATGATCCTGACTGGTGATGATGCAGATGGTATAGTGCAAACGAAGGCATTTTTATAGTCTACCTTTGTCACCAAAGATTTAAGTGATCTTCAGTATTTCTTGGGTATTAAAGCAGTTCGCCAGGGACCAGCTTGTCCCTTTCTCAGAGACAGTATGCCTTGCAGATCCTTAAGGAGGCTGGGTTGCTTGGAGGCAAACCATCTGGGAAACCAGTAAAGCCACAGTCTAGTCATAGTATAGATGAGACAGATCCTTTGTTTGAGGTGTCACTAGATACCGTAGTATTGTTGGTCGCTTGCTATATTTGACCATTACAGGGCCTAATATCAATTTTGTTGTTAGTAGAGCCAGTCAATTTATGCAAAATCCACGATACAACCATTAGCAAGAAGTGTCGTATTCTGAGATACCCTAAGGGCACCCCAGGTAGGGGATTGTACTACAGAGAAAGTGGGTCTCTTGATCTTCTGGCATATTTAGATGATGACTATGTGGGATCTATAGAAAACAGACGATCTACTTTGAGGTTTGCTGTCTATCTAGGAGTACAGGTCTATGGTCCAAGCAGCCTATGAAATCCTATGGATAGTCAGTTTTCTACAGGTCTTGGGAATAAAGGTTGATACGTCGATCCTACTTTACTATGACAATAAGTCAGCTACCTACATTGCCTCGAATCCGGTCTTCCACGAGAGGCTGTGGATAAACCATTGAAGTTTTAAAGAGGTAGTGAACCAATCTTGGCAAAAGCCGGTCTCCGAGCATGTCATTATTAACAAATGTCGAGGGGTACAAGTGAAGTTGAAGGAGTGGCATAAGGAGGTGTTCTGAAAAGCCTCTAATGATCTGAACAAGCTCGATAATATTCAAGTTGATCCCCACCTTGAACCAGAAGGCACTAAAGAATCTCAACCAAGTCCATAGCATGATCTTATATTAAAAAAATGAAGAGATATTCTGGGCATAGAAAGCCAAATGCAAATGGATCAAAAAAGGGGACAAAAACAATATGTACTTTCACATCTTAACCACACAAAGTCGGAAACACAATAACATCAATTGGATTAGGCTCTCGAATGGTCGTAAGATGGGACACCACCGAAATTGCCAGCTATTTTCTTGATCACTTCCAACAGCTTTTTTGCAAGACTTTTTGGCAACCACCAAAGCCCTCTCATCTTTAATGAGCATGATTGCCTCTCCCTGAAAGGACAAGCAGTATTGGCCAGCATACCCTCAAATAATGAAATAAATGATGTTGTATTCGCAATGCACCCTACCAAATCCCCAAGGCCAAGCGGGCTCCCATCGCTATTTTTTCAGTACTGTCAGGGCATCACACAATCAAGCAGAATCTCATTTGTCAAGGTAGCCTTCACAGTCATTTTTCCTCTCAAATCAACAAAACATTTATTACCCTCATACCATTAAATGAGGCTCTGAAGCAACCCAAAGACTATACCAATCAACCAATCTAACATGGTGTACAAAGTAATTGCCAAAATCCTTGCAAACCAACTCAAGGTGTACTCACCTGAATTATCTCCCCCTCCCAAGTAGCATACCTCAAAGGCCGATTAAGTACACATAGTATCATCATCGCCAGAGCAGTCATCCACACCATGAAAAAAAAAGAAGGAAAAGTAAACACAAGTTTATCAAGTTTGACATGGAAAAAGCATCTTATAGAATAGAATGGTCTTTTATCCTAAACCTCCTCTACCAATTGCAAATACCTGAAAGTACCAATAATTTGATAGCTTGGTGCATCTCTCAAGTCCCATATTCCATATTGATTTTTTTTTGAAAGAATATTCCATATTGATAGATGGCATGGCATACAGAAACATCATCCCTACTGCAGGTGTATGCCAAGACTAAAAGCTCCAAGTGTTATAAAGAGAGGTATACAAAATGCTTTGCAGCCTCTACAAAGCATCCTTCTCTCCTAAAAATAACACTATTACGCTCTAGAGAAATGCACAAAATCAAGGTGAAAGCCCTTTTAAGAGTCCCATCATCAGCAAGGGGGCATAAATGCTGGACCAGAAGGTCGACTCCAAGGTGTAGAGAATGGGCCATACAAACAAAGGAGACCAGCATTCTTGCAAAAATGGACAGGTGATAAACAAATGCTCAATGTCCTCGGCCACCATCACAAAGGACACAAGAGTCATCTAAATCAGAAGCCCAACATCGATGGTAGCTACGAGTGATGAGTCTCCTCAGCAACCACACAATGATTTTACCTGAATGGGCATACAAACACTCCAGAGTTTTCGACAATCTGAGGCCAAACCCTGGTCAACATGAGAGATGTCCTCCAAAATCTGCATCAGGAACTTATGAAACCATCCATAATGACTTCAACAAAGACTCATATTTGGGAACCCCCATCAATGGACCCAATCTAAGAGGTACCATCTCCAATTCTCTGGCCAGAAAAATGAAGACCAAGCTACAAGGATAGAAAGTGAAATGTTTATCACAACCCAGACGAACTCTGCTGGCCAAATCTTCATTAGCATCAATACCCACCTATTTAGTATCTACCGGTGTTCTGGACAAATCAACAATGGAACTTCTTGATAGATCCATCAGCAACTTTTGGTGGGGACATGAAGCGAAAGAAAGGAAAATGCATACAATGTCATGGAAAAACACTTTCCAGCCCAAACACCTTGGAGGACTTGGCTTTAGAGCTATTGAGCTTAATAATAAAGCTTTCTTAATGAAAGATAGGTTGGTGAATGATCCAGGAAGACTACTCTCTCCTAAAACAAATTCTGAAAGAAAAATATTTTCCATCCAAGGATTTTTAGGAGGCATCTTATAAATCTAGCCACTCAAGTCTATGGAGAGACTTGTGCCCATCAAAGAAGAATTGTTCAGAGGATGTCTATGGAGAATCAGGAATGGAGCTCGAACCAATACCTGGTGTGATTAACTAGCTGCCACATACTACGATGCCTATCCTCCCATTTAACGCAGGTTATAACCTCCCAACTAAAGTTGCTGACTTGATTGATGAAAACGAGGGCCCCTGGAATCAGCAACTAATTCATGCCACCTTGCAATCAGATATTGCAAAGCAAATTCTAGATCTACATATCCCCTATAATCAAGGACATGAAGATGGCATCATATGGAGGCCCCACATAAAAGGAGTCTTTTCTGTAAGATTTGTTTGCCTGCACCTTCTCAATAGTTCCTCTAGTTTCCATTGCAACCCTCCCACCACTGGGATCTTAGCATCGTCCCCTGCTGGCCTCAAACAACTCTGCAAAATCTGGAATACTCCATCTGCGCCACATCTAAAATTATTCTTGTTGAAGCTCACGATCAATGCCCCCCACCCCCCAGATGCCACCTTAAACACTTCCTACCACTCATGCAGTGGTTATGTGGCTTTTGTGGGGATGAAGAAGAAACCCTTAATCATCTATTCATCAACTGTCATATTGCTCGAGGGGTGTGGTTCCCATCTGGCAGGCCACGGATAGCAATAGAGATTCAATCATGCAGAAGCTAACCTCCGAATCCGATCTATTAATAAAGGGTGTTTTCATTCTAATAGATATATGGGAAGCTCGTTGCAAATGCATCTATGAAGGAGAGCAGCAAATATTCCTTCTATTCTCAAACATGCATATACTCTTATGAACTTCTGTCATCCAGCAGCTGATAGCTCTCCAGGACATTCAGAGCCTCAAGTCACTGATTCTTCAATGTTATTCAATAAAAGTCTTAAACATACTTTCTATTTCACGATCAGCATTGATGCAGCCTATAGGGATGCCAAATCCATGTGTGTCACCATCTGCATGGATAGACATAATCAACCTCAGTGGAAAGAATATCCAGAATCTTCACCTCTAAAGGTTGAAGCATTTGCTCTACTCCACGCCATCCAATTGGCACCCAGCAACATGGAGCAATCTACAGTATTGTTGTCTAATTCCCTAGCAACAGTAAGTATCCTTCAACCTACTTCAATCTCCAGATTGGGAAATAGAGGACATAATGCTCAATTGCAGATGCCAGTTTGCGAATTTCAGTGATGCTGAATGCAGATATCTACCAAGGCATGAGAACCTTCTAGCGCATAATATAGCTACAGTTGCGTTGTTGTCAAAACCTATCCAGTATGTAGTTTGCAGATTGTATCCCCCCAGCATGCTGAATGCATGTAATGCAACTACTACAATTGCTATGAATGAATAAGATATGATATTCTAGTTTTTTTAGAAAAATAGTACTTAAAAGTGATTTCATAAATGTCAATAAAAATGCTTCATAAAGTTTATCAGTTCATTTAGATGATTAAACTATTACGAAACTTTTTTTTAAAAGAACTGTGGACTGTCGCTAAGTATGTGAAAACTGAAAAGAGACAGCCCTTTGTAGTCTCATCTCAAGTTCTTAACTTTTTCACATCAATTCCCTGAACTGTCAAACCCTCTCTGCCCTTCTGTCTTATCTTGTACATTTCCCCCTGCTACCCGCAAATCCCCCACTTAGCCTTGAGGACTGATTTAATTTGTGCCACTTCTTGATTGAGTTGGCAATCACTACCGTTCCATGCCCATCATCTGCACTGCCTCATCGTCACCCCCTGCAACTCTGCTTCACCAGACAAGCTGCCATTATAATTACATTCTGTTTCCATGGAACAGCAACCATCTACCATCGGAAGGTGTTCAAAAGAGGCTCTCCTCACCTTGCCATGGCTTAGTTTCACAATGGGGCAGAGTTGCTCGGGTTGAAACTACTGGAAGAAGGTTATGGAGAGTATGAAGCAATTACCATACCTCTTATAAATGCTAATTGGATGACAGCACTACTAACAAATGTGCCTACGTAATCTAAATGTGATGTTGAAATGCAATAGAAACTCAGAACATGGATGACAGCTAGTCGCTTCGTCTAAGGCTGAATGACAAAAAAATCATCCATTCATGACTAGACAATCATTTCTTGTGATGTATCAGTTTCTTCCAACCATATATGCCCACTTGCCAATTCACAAAAGAACAAATGGTGAAGAGAAAGTGATGCATTAGTTCTCAAAAGAAACCCTAACCCCTCTTTTATAAAAGAGATAACCGGGTTAATTACACAAATATCTATAAAAGAAAGATAAATGTCAAATACATCCTTATACTCAATACTCGACGGCAAGGCCTAACTTGATGCATAGAAAATCATGAGACTTCTTCAATGACTTAGTAAGGATATTTGCCAGCTGAAACTCATATGAGACATATGGAGTATTAATCTTCCCTTCTAAAACTACATCGTGGACAAAATGACAATCTACCTCAATATGTTTGATCCTTTCATGGAAGACCGGATTCAAAACAATATAAGTGGCAGAATAAAGTGAGATCGGCATATCAACCTGAACACCCAAGTCTTGTAGATAATCACATGATTTCACAAGCCACTTGAGCCATTACTCTATATTTTGCCTCTGCATTTGAATGAGACACCACATTTTGTTTCTTACTTCTCCAAGAAACTAGATTCCCACCAAGATAGACTGCATATCCTTAAGTAGAATGTCTGTCATCCATAAACCCAGCATAGTCCTCATCTAAATAGGCTAGAATATCAAGATTTCCTCTATCTTTGTAGTACAATCCTCTACCTGGACTCCTTTTGAGCTGCCTCAAGATAAGGCAAACCTCACGCCAATGGTTGCACCTAGGATTCTGCATATACTGATTGGCTCTGCTCACTGCAAAACTAATGTCAGGCCTTATAATGGTTAAGTAGAGCAAGCATCCAACAATGTTGCGGTATCTGGTAACAGCCTCATACGGTGGGTCCTTTTCATTAGTGGTGCAAGTAGGTTGAGACTCTACTGATATACCAAAGGGCTTGGATCCAAGTAATCCATCCTCCTTAAGGATCTACAGAGTATACTGTCTCTAGCACAAGAAAAGACTCGTCCCTGCCAAACTATTTTTATCCTTAAAAAGTATCAAAGATCACCCAAATCCTTAGTAACAAATGTGGACTACAACAATGCATTCATCTGAGCAATTCCATCCTCATCACCAGTAAGAACCATGTCACCTATATAAACAGCAAGAATAACCACTCAATCAGCATCACCATACCTAGTCCTTCTGATGAAGATAAAATGAGCTGACGTTGATCGCTAGAACCTAATCTTCTAGATCTCTAAGCTAAGCCTCTCAAACCAAGCATTTGCACTCTGCTTCAAGCCAAATGTAGGATCTAAATAGTCTGGATAACGTTAGTAGTAACTTACTATTTTGTATTTTAAATTAAATTATCGCAAACAGTACCTATAAGGTACCGGTACTAATCATGAGTACCGGTACTCATTGCTTCCAGATTTAGATTTTAAACACTTAACTCAAATTTGCAACCGATTGATACCGATACTAATCATGAGTACCAGTACTTATTGTCTCCAGTACCGATACTGATCATGAGTATCAGTACTCATTGGGTACAAGTTTGATTTTTTAAAAAAATCCAAACCTGTAACTCACATGTATCAGTATGAGACTTTAGTACCAATACATATGAGTTAACAAGTACCTTTTTAAACATGAATTCAATTTGATTATTAGTCTTCATTTGCAAATACTTTAAACATCAAAAAATGATCTTTTGAACAAAATATACTTTAAATAAACCGAATAATCATAATGTTTTACCCTTATTTATCTCTGTATGATTTTTACGATCTAATTCTTATTTATTAGTTGGGAGACATGCATTCTAAGATAAAAAGAAAACTACTTTATTAGACACAATTAACTTGATAACTTGAATTTGCCTTGAAAATGATCTCCTCATCGTTGTCTTTCTTATCAACCTTCTTTTGTCTTGACTTTTGCAATCTCCATCAAAGTCTAAAATCTGAAATAGCACTCAATTGCAAATGTTAATTTAAAACAATTTTGTTAAAATTAAAACAAGATGTGGAACATGGTTCCAACACCATAAATAGCCTTCCTAAGGTGACAAACAAGTTCCCCCTAAACACTGTACCGAAGTGGTTGTTGCATGTAGACTTCCTTAGACAAATCACCATATAAGAAGGCATTTTTAACGTCCAACTGCTATAGCGGCCATCTCCTAACCACTATAATTGAGATAATAATCCCAACAGAAGCAATGCGGGGAACGGTTGAAAAGGTCTCATAGTAGTCTATCCCATATGTCTGGGTAAACCCCTTAGTAACAAGTCTAGCCTTATACATGTCCACTTCCCATCTCCTCTATATTTGATGGTATGCACCCATCTACAGTAAACTATTGTAGCATCTGAAAGGCATGGCACAAGATCCCATGTCTTCCTGTCTGCATCTCTCCATCCACTGCTGCACACCATCTAGAGTCCTACAAGGCCTGAACAAAATCTCTAGGAATAACTGTAGTGGTGATAGTTGAGGCAAACTATTTATCCTCGTCCTTCAATTGTGAGGCCCCTATATACTGGGGCTTAGGATGAAGAGTGCATGCTCTAGTAAGCCTTCTTTGAACAAGCTACTCCTCAATGTATGATCCGCTGAGGAATACATAATTATTTGAGATAAAATGCCTATTTATGCGTGTTCCTAAGTTTGTAAATGCATCTAGCATTATAAATATCGCATAACATGCATCATCATGCATTTAGATTAAATTCTGTAATTCTATGTTAATTCACCTCTTTTTGTGGCTAGGAGAGAAGGTGATATATTATGGGGCCTCGGATTGAAGAACCAACCACACGAATCTGATCAAGGCGACGATCAGAGTCTAACGTCTCCAAAATCGCCTTGATTGGGCTTCCACAGCATTATATGCAATCCGAGGAAGGTCAAAGGCCAAGGGGCAAGTTAGCGCAAATCCAAACCTCAAACACAAATCCGATCGCATGGATGGATTCAGATCGATGATCGAAGCCTAACGGCGCAAAAATCAATCCAATCCAACATCCGTGGTGTCATCTATGAGCAAAAGAAGAGTGAGGTCAGGATGGCACCACATAGCGCCATCCAGACCCTCTAAACCACTCGCTACCCCGCCTCTTCATCCAACAGCCAAGAATCGTCCACGTCGCCTCCCTCAAGCCACGCCTCACATGAGAAGAACTCAATGTTTGATCTCGACCATTCGATCGAGATCCAACGGTTGAGACCACATGACACAACAACCCTTTTCTCGATAATCCAAGCCAACAGTGCATTGGGCGAGTGCCCAATCCAAATCGAGGGGCGGGTGTTTGAATCCCCGTAACACCTCAAATCAAAGCACGGGCAAGGCCCATTCAATTGAGCTGCACGATCCTCATCGAACAGTAGCAGACGCATCAACGTGGCGCACTAGATTCGTGCGATGCACGTACACAAGTGATCACGCGGTATCCCACACGCGATCTGACGCACGAGGAGCTATGAGCGCGCAATCTAAAACAGCTATGAGCGCACAATCTCAATCCTTCATCAACAATCGAACGGTTCTCCTTCACCAACGACTTCTCAACGCTCACCAGTGCGCAAGCGTGCTATCTGAATGGCTAAGCACACGATCTTCAGCCATGTGATCAAGATCAAAGGATTCTCCTTCCTCCTCGCGGAAACGGCTACATTTGCCTTTACCAACGGATGCATGCGACATTAAACCAAATGGCCGTTAAATTCATGACCGAATTTCACCTTTTCCACCACCATAAAAGGGCTCCTACACCCCCTCCATGTTCTTGATCCCTTCCTTCTCTTCTCACCTCTCCTAAAAGCTAAGAACAAGTGTTCTCAAGCTCATTCTAACGCTCCCAAGCTACGGGTTGCTCCGCTAGATATAAAACAAAAATTTTGTAATTCCCACATCTCATCCCCTTCACAAAGCTCCCGCCAGATGTCTTCTCTCCTCCCGTTTCGGAAGCGGATCCCGGGACGATGTCCTACCTTATCCCCGATTCATCCAGCTTCGTCCACCTTCCTCTGTCTCCATTCCTCTTCTTCCAGGCGTCATTCGATCGACTCGTACTCCAAGCAGTCGTCGAGGATAACTTCTCTTCCCCTATCACTTTACTGCCTTATAGTTTAGATTTCAATTTCCCGTAGTAGTTTTGTAGCAAATAGTTTATAATAAACATTTGATTAGATTTATATAGAAGTAATTTGTCTCTCTGTTTATTTTTTTGCAAGTAGAATAGAATAGGGTAGTTAGAAATATCCTACTTTCTTGCTAGAAAGAAAATACAAAAAAATTACAAAAGAAAAAATCACCAAAAACAAATAAATCAACGTGGATTTCAAAAATCGAATGTAGTCCCCCGTATTCAACCAGGAACTCACTAGAGTTTCAGTTAAATTATTTAATAATGGATTTTCTACAATGCAACGAACCTAAATCACTTTTTCTCGCACAAATTTCTCACTTATCATCTGCTCTCATCTAACACAGCTAGAAGGTGTGTAGCATCAGGTAGAGTCTATGGTCTTCTATGGTAAACATGAGCCTCCTCCAAGGCAGCCTATATAAACGTCCCTTCTTCTGAGAAGTATGGGATCTTCTCAAAGAAGGTTACATCTGTTGTGGCAATGTACTACCTACGGATAGGATCATAGTATCTAGAGCCCTTTTATGTTCTAGAGTATCCAAGTAACACACATTTCACAGTCTAGGGAAAAAACTTATCCTCATTGCCATAGGCTTGAACAAAACATGTGCACCCAAAGATCTTCAAAGGCGAAGCAAATGGCCTAGAGCAATCCAGATAAATCACCTGATAAGGAATCTATCCTCCAAGCACTAACGAGGGCACCCAATAAATCAAGTACGCTGCAGTAAGCACAGCATCTCCCTAGAATTGCTTCGGAACCTTCATGTGAATCATTAAGGTTCTACCAATATCAAGATGTCGCAATTTGTGCTCAGCCACACCATTGATGTGTGAGCACAAGACGTCCGATGAATGACGCCTCTCGAAGTGAACCCACTACATAAACTTCAAAGCATTATCACTGCAAAAGACTCTAACAATGGTGGCATGCTATATCTAAACCTCTAAGAGGAACTATTGAACAATACGAGAAATCTCTAAACGTGCCTTCATCAAGAAGTTCCAAGTGAGGCGATTATGGTCGTTCACAAAAACTATGTAATATTGATGTCCTATCGAAGTGGGAATTATGGAGGGCCCCTACACATTACAGTGCACTAAGGAGAAAGGAACAGCACTCACCACATCATCTCTCCGTAGGTAACTGCTCCTACGATGCTTCCCAAATTGACAATCCTCACACTGCAGAGTCGAGTCTAATAGCTTTGGGTACATCTACCGCAACTTCTTAACTGACAAGTGTCTAAGTTTCCCGTGCCACAGTCAAGGATCAATAGTTATAGACACAACTCCAACAAACATAGTAGGCATGTCTAAGTAATACAAACTACCTCTCTCTATACCTCCATCTATAACCTTTCCTATTTGTCGATCTTGAAAGTAGCAACATAGATTGAAATATCACGATATATCGCCGATATATCGGTATCCTCGAGGTTGGGCATTTCGATACCATTAATAATATCTTTTTACCAATGATATCGGCGATATATCACCGATATATCCCTGAAATCGCCAATATATCGACAATATCAACGATATATCCCTTGTTTGACTTGTCGATACAATATCAATATTTAAAACCTTGATGATAATGCAATGATGGTTGACGAGCCACAGGAAGAAAGTAGTGGTGGAGGAGATGAGGAATATCATCATCAAGGTCTTAGTAGAGAGGATACCCAACATGAATACACAAAAAAATATACAAATATACATGGAGATCCCATACCAAGTCCACCTTGTGAATATGACGCAGGGACAAGCCCGTCAGGGTATGGGTATGCTTCAGGCCATTCTATGATGTCCATTGATGATTTAAGTTCATCAGTGGGATCTCTTAATCTGGCATCGGAATCATTATTTGGAGGTGGTCCAAGATCATCATCATCAAGTTACTATGGTGGCTACGGATTTCATTACACCAACCCTCAATACCAACCCCAAGATAAGGCGCAAAATTCATCTAATTACTTCTCCAGCTACACCAGCCCTCCATCTTATTATGATTCCTCATATGGCTATGGGCATGATGGTCGCCACCAAAATAATAGTACCTAAGGTGATCCTGCATCTACAAATTATGGCTATGGAATTTTCCCTGAGTATTTTGCATTTCATGGTCCTCAATAATTTTCTTATCAACATTCTCACTCTGCTGCACCACTTCCTCGTCGACCACCACAAAGTTCATCGATGAGACAACGTGAACCTTATGAATAATCAGGTTCTACACTGAAAAGAGGTGGGTCTACCGCATCCACAGATTCAAGAGGACATCAAGATAAGTCTACTCAAAATCAGGGTAGATCTAGAATTAGAAGCAGGGGTAGCTCATCCGACAGTCACAGTCGATATCCACATCTCGGAATATTTTTCTATTGCAGTAATGAAGACTCTCAACGATACATCAATGAATACAATACCCAATATAGCTACATGGCATGGGAGTCATACTGTGAATACGTTAAAATACTACAAATTGAGGAAGATAATCGGAGGAGAGGTATCGAACCAAATCAAAGTTCAATCTGGTATTGATTTGATGGCATTGGTTGGTGCTTCCATACTTAATGTAGTCAATTAATACACTGACACTATTTATATTTCATTTTTTTTGTAAGTAGCATTATTATGAATATTTTTTAATTATTATCTTATTTTATACACATTTTCAATATATGACTCTGTTGATATGCGACTAGTGCATTTCTATTATATTTTCATTCAAAATTTATGATTTTCGTCTTCTAGACATTTCTTCATGATGTATTAGTTATTAAAATGTTAATTTTCATAAAATTTGTGACATTTTGGGACATTTTAGACCTTTCTAAGCGATTTCCCCAAAATTCACCGATATCAACGATATATCCCCGATATATCCCTTTTTTGACTTATCGAGATGATATTGATATCGATATTTAAAACCTTGAGTAGCAATGGCCATCATCAAAGACCACACAACATCCAAGGTCCTTGTAAATGCGACCCACTGATAATAGTTTCATTAGGAACTCCGGAGCACAATAAACGTTCTCAATCACCCTCTTTGGAGATGCATGTACACTTCCAACTATGATGATTGGTGATGCAACCCCATTGGCTACCCTAACATCTCTAATCCAGCATGGAATCGTAGGATTCACCAATTGCTCTACATCCCCTATAAGATGAATAAAAGCATCGGAATCGACGACCCATGCTCCTTCGGTCATCTTCTTATTCGTGTCTACTTGGGCTACACATATTAGCCTTTGTAAATCGGAAACAAACCCCTTCCTTGTACCAAACACACCTTCTTTGCATGAAAGAAGGCTCATCATGCTTAAAAAAATGATCTTCAATGGTGAGAGAATACTCATCATCATGCATACTAGGCACGAGAGAAGCCTCATCACGTGGATCACATCACCAACAAGGAAAATCGACCGATACCCAGCTTGTCGAACCATTGGCAGCCAACCAGCACTCCCAGCGAGGGCATTGGGAGCATCAATGACACTACCAGCATGGCAAATGGGCCTCTCAGCAACGGCGACGCTGGGAGACCCTCTTCCTACGTCACTACTACTACTGCGATCTGACCCAATCTCTTCCATCGAATCACCCTTGTATTGGTGATTCAGTCATCCTTTTGGATGGATATCTAGTGGGATAGCAAAGCATCGAATTAGGATCGCTGCTCTAATACCATGTAAAGAGAAAGTGATGCATTAGTTCTCAAAAGAAATCCTAGCCTCTCTTTTGTAAGAGAGAAAATTGGGTTAATTACACAAACACCTATAAAAGAAAGATAAATGTCAAATACATCCTTATACTCAATAGAAAGAACTATCTTCAATTCCTTTCCCTTCATATATGTCATCTCAGTTAGATGTCCCAAATATGGTTACTAGATGGTACTCAGTCTGAATCAGAGTAATTGGCATTTTGGAGCAACAACTGCTTTTAGTGCATATTAAACTTTAACAATAGGTAAACTGAGTTAATACAAGCACTTTTTTACAATGATTGAGAACATAGGCAGTTATCATATTGCCAAAGTTTCAACAGCTAAGCATAATTGATGGAATTGCAAATTACACACAAGGATATTAATGCAAATATGCAAAAT
Source organism: Thalassia testudinum (assembly GCA_037157565.1). Lineage (NCBI taxonomy): Eukaryota > Viridiplantae > Streptophyta > Magnoliopsida > Alismatales > Hydrocharitaceae > Thalassia > Thalassia testudinum. The sequence continues at coordinate 85,398,221 of JAZHRO010000077.1, forward strand.
GTAGATCCACATATGCTTATGCTTTGAGGCACAAAACAATCTGAAAAAAACTTGAATTACCAATTAAGACATTGATAGTGTCAAGCTGAAAACATACTGATAGATTGCCCAAAAGCAAAACGAGGGCCTCCCATCTTATAAAAAAGCACCTCCTCTCTCATTAAGGGATGTCATCCACACTTCATTGACATATTAACACATAATTACAGTGGGAGATGCTATTATCCATCAAAAGCACCGTCAAAGCATTCCAAAAAATATCATCAAGAAGAAAAAATTTCTTGTAAACACGTGTAAGGCCTTCCATGACAAACATTGGCATTTCTCTCTAACCAAATTACCCACAACTAAGCACACATATGGTCTTGTTGGCAAAAATAGAAGCAATTTATATAGCCTGAAAGTTACCCACGAACACTCCCAAGAGAAAAATCAATTCATTCACACTAGTAGCCAGTAATATTGCAAAACCCCATCACACAATCACAAACAGAAAAGCAGTGTTCCACAAACCTTGAAATTTATGCACAAACCACAAGTTATTGTCCTGTAAATCACTGACAAGGCATTAGAAGAAGCCTTCATCGGAATCCACTCCTTCCATAGCCACCGCATAAATGGCACCACCTTGTCTAAGAAAGCAACCTGACAAATGATCAAAAGGTCCTCCAATGAGGAATAACAAACAGAATCCCATCATAGACACTGTAAACTCCATGTGGAGACCTTCTCCAAAGAAGAAGAAACCTCAATGACCACCCCTCCAGTATACATGGTTGGATTGTTCTAATGTTTGATCCATTCAAGTCTTAAGTTGTTGCTATACACTTCTTCAAAAAAATTGTCATTGCTAAACACTATATATAACCACCCAAGCCCAAACCGAAGCCTAACCAAGAAAAGCTACCTTTGTTGACTTATTGGATGCATGGACCAAATGAACCTAAGGCAACTAAAAATACTTAAGTCTAAGTTATCAAGTAACAATTCTCAATCCTTTACAATCCACTATTCAGTTACCTGAGACTACCATGTAACACTAGTTTTAAGTTACAACCTTCTCACTTAAATTCACACGGTCCTCGTTGCGACTTAACCCATATATCCCCGGTAACAATGGCAACTCTACCTTACAACAGGCTCTTAGAACATTCAAAGGGAAATCCTTTCCACCTATTAGAGGGAATTCAGCTATGATGTCATTTATAACAACCGGTTTAAAAAAAAAAACAACCTTGACAAGTTACTAGGAATGTACACAATGGACACAAGGCGACCACCTAACATACTTAAATCCAAGTTACCAAATATTAATTCTCAATTCTCTATGACCCACTATTCAGTTTCTTCAAAATAATGTGCCACTATTTTTGAAGTGTTATATTATTCATCAAAGCATCAAGTAAGATCCTAAAAAATAAAATAAAATAAAGATTCTTCTCTAATAAAAAAAAATCTACTTTCTAAAAAAATAGGAAAAAAATCTAAACTAGAAATTTATTACTAGTCGATAGCCAAAAAAAAAAAAAATGATCCACTTCATACCACACACAAGAAACATAAGAACTACAAGGAATTGCCCAATTGAGGTGAGCTTTGCCTGGTTTAAGTCTCATCCCTCTGCCATAATACCAAACCTTCAACCAGATCGAACTTAAGATTTCCTGTTGGGATGATTATTTCTAATGATGGCTATATGCAACTGACTTCATGATTAATATATTGGGTGGTATCATCTGGATAACCACCCTTCTGTTTCTTTCAAAAAAAAAAAAAAACAAACAGGGAGAGCGCTTAAAAACCTAGGCCAGGTTCAATAAATTCCAATCCAACTCAAGTCTTGAACAAGCCTATTCCACGGACACGATACCAATCCTTTGCAGGATATCTTCATTCCATCAGGAAACCTAGCAAACAAGCAAGCGAAAGAAGCGAAACCGCAAGGTAAAGCAAATCATGCAGCTCAAACCACTCTGACATATAGTAGCATAACATGAGTGCTCGCTTCCGACTAGATGATAACGAATGCAAGTCACTAGTTGCCTCGCACGCGTAAACAAGTAATTCAACAGATGGATACACTTACAACACCAACTCACACATCCGGATCCAATGCATAATAGCATTATGTCGAAGGAAGGAAGGAAGGAAGGAAGCCTTGAAGGAAAAAGGGGAAGGAAACATACGGAGATGGATCATTGATCGATCAGACTCCGGGGATGGAGCTGCAGATCGTACCCTGGTAGAAGGACCTCGACGCAACGCGCGAGTCGACCCCCAGACGAGACGTCAGACGCGCCGACGACACCGCGCTGTGCAGCGGCAGCATAGTCTCCAGGCTGCGGCGGTGGCAACCCAACCTCCTCCCTACCCTACCCTCGATGTTTTTCACGTCATTTAGGATCTATCTATCTGTCTGTCGAGAAAATACGGTAAAATAAAATAAAAAAAAAAAAGGAAGTGATGAGATGGGATTGCACCTCGAGGAGGGGTGCGAGGATCGGTGGGGGAGGAGGCTGGAGGGGAGGGAGCGGGTGCCGGTGGCGTTGGCCCTGGCGTTCCTGGAGGCGGAGTGGAGGAGGGAGCGCGCGGACCTTGAGAACGAGCGGCAGCGGGAAGCCATGAGTGGGTAACGGATGGAGGGAGTAGTGCTGCTGTCGGGACAGGGCGGGATATCTCGTGTTTCGCCATATTTATCTCAGGGTATATCTATCCATCTCCATATATTCCAGGAGAGGCGAGGTGGGGTGGGTTTTATCCCATAATTTATCCCGCCGCCATAGATCTATGATTGTAACAAGATGCATTAATGTAACCCTTTTTATTGTATGTCTGAATTAAATATTAATTTTTTAAATATCATGGATAATTTTTGTATCTGATTCAAATAATAAAGAGATAAATTGATCATATTACTTTATTTTTAATTATCTCTTAAATGATTTCATTTAATAAATATAAAATTATCCTTTTGCTCATCCCTATAAACCAACACCATTTATATATCAACCAATGTCCGTCAAATACAAAAATGGAATTATCCCATGAAAGAAATCTCGTCAATCAAACATGACCTAAGGAGGGTTTTGGTTGGAGGTTTTTCCTTTTTGTTGAGTGAACTAGTAGAAGGCTGTAGGTTAGATCTTAAGGCATCTAATAAGATTCATGAATTGTTGTCGATGTACTTCAATGTTTTTGTATCATATCATCCAACATGAAAGTAAAGAACTGAATTTTGTTACCATAAATGTCTTTTCAATATCTTAAAATCTACCCTCTTATTTAATAATGTTGCAGGGTATCTAAGTGAATCTCATTTCTCATATTTCATACACATTTTATGGCCTAACAATAGAGGGGATGAGATAATTGTTGATGCATAAATGCCATGATTATTAATTTTGATGATAACAAAATAAATATATTTTAAAGACTAATATTTCATGTTAAAGAAATTTGGTTGCTCAAAAAAGAAGATCCAAGCGTGAGGTAAATGGCATCCAAATTCAAGCCCTATGCTCAAGGAAAAGATGTCAAGGAAAGAAATTGATCGATTAACCATAATAATTGATCGACCAAGTACAAATTAATCAACCAATCATTAACCAAATGATTTTGAAAACTTTCTTGTTCTAGTCATTTTTTAACTATAATATGACCCTTTTACAGTCTTTTTACAACACAACTTCCAAAGTATTTTCCAAGAGAAAAAGCACTTCCACTTCTCTTCTCCTTGTGCTTTCATGCTCATTCTTCTACACTCTTCAAAGCACAGCATTCTGTGCTTCTACAAAAAAATTGATTGCATATTTAAATTTCATGAGGTTTCGTAGACTTATACTTTGTATTATTTTATTTCTTACTTTGATTGGAACCCAACATGTTGGGAATCCCGAGTTGTTACTTTTCTTATACATACAAGAAAAGTGGTTGTTATAAAAGCTTGTGCTCCCTCGTTCAAGTGATACGAATAGTGAATTGACTAGCTTCGCCTAGTCAGGAAAATCCTAAGCTATGAGACTTAAGTAGTGATTTTTACCCACAACGATTTCCACTATAAATTGAGGTGCCATTATGCCATGCTTTTGTAGATTTATTTTTAATTTGATCACTTTTTATCATACACTATCCACCACCTCTGGTGTAGACTATTAGATCCTTCCAAGGCACAGTTTCAAATTGGACTACCAGAGCATGGGCAAGTAATGAGAGAGAAAGTGACAGGCTCAAGATAATGGACCCATGAAAGGAAATAGCCCATTGAGCACAAAAGACTCGAAACCCAAAGAAAGAAGCATAGACAACAACAAGCGAATCTAGCCGGGTCTACTAGGAAGGATAACCAACACCAACCAAGCTGCCACCTGAAGTACCTACTCTAATATTAAGCAAACTCGCCTGAAGACCTAGACCAACAAGGAATTGTGTTACGACCCGATTCCCAGATCCCTACAGGACCCGAGACCGACTCGCCTCGACTAATCCCAAGACCTAGTCGTTCAACAAGAATAACCAAAAGCAAGAAAGTAAACCACGTTCACATATGCAATATAACTAAGCAGAAGAAACATACAAAGCAGTAAAGGAAAATAGATCTGCAGTTTCAGTACATACCACCACAACAAAAAAAACAACGGAAAGTAGAAAGTAAACAATAGTAGCAGAACAGTAACTAAAAGTCCATTACTTACTACAACAGTAGAGAAAAGAAAAGGAAGTGCTAAAGAAACTACGACTGGACTCGACTGGCCCAGCACCCTCCGCAGCCGGAAACTCGGGCCGCTCAACTCCTGGTCCTGAATAGTATTATGAAAAAACAGAGTCAGCAAACGCTGAGTAGAGTGGTATCTATATTATCTAAGTACAGAACAATAAAAACAACATGTTTAATTCTCATTTCCATTTATTTGTTTTATATCTTCCAGTGTTACCCATTTCTCAAAGTATCCAGATATTTCTTGATCTTGTATGTTCCTTGTGGGAACATCTTGATTGCAGTCTTTTTTGTAGAGTAGAAGGTACACGTGGTGCTCTCCTGGTCGGGAGAGTCTCCCGTGGTACTCTTACACCCAGTCAACCACCTCGAAGTCACTGTCAAGACGTAGTAGTGACTAGGACACGTGTGATAAGCGCACGGGCAGCTACCCTACACTGGCACGCGGTCAGTCATTTACGCTAGCGGGTATGCCCAAAGTACAGCACGGAATAGTATAGGGCATTGCCCTCTCAGAACAGAGGTTTCACCCCTCAGAACCAAACAGGGGTCTCGTCCCTCCACAGTCCGCGTACCCTCATCTGACTACCCCGGTTTGCCCAGAGGACCTAACAAGTTGGTGTAGGGTGGCTAGATGAACCCCAGGCCCCATGGGGTGGCTAGCTCCCTCCCTACACTAGTAGCTCACCACAGTACCACGTACACAAGGGCCAACAGGAGTCGGTGTAGAATGACCAATCCTAACCCCGGGTCTCAACCTAAGGGAGGTTAGCTCCGCTCTACACAAAAGGGGATAGTTACTCTCCTTGGTACCACGTACTCAAGAGTTAGCACACTTCCCGTCCACATTCCAGATTTCTGTCTATCCACAGGAGTTCTACTCCTCATTCCCCATAGGGTTCATGCTCATGTTCACCTCATTTATTTCGATCCAGATTTCACATTTCATAATTCATTTAATGAGCCAGCTCATATTCTAACAGGCAACTCACAATTATATTACAGGCAATTGCTAGTAGTTTATCTCAATTATGCATGCAAGTACACTATATAGTACAAATGGTTCATTCATTTCTCTTCCCTAGGGTTCATGTCACATCTTAGGGTTCCATTCGACTATTTCTACAGGTACATTCTTATTTAAATATTATTAACGGAATTAAACTACTCTACCAAGAAACTCATGAGTAATGGGGGCTTGAACCGTAGACCCAGATGTCTCTACGACCCCCAAACGCGCAGCAGGCTGAAACCTTATACCAGGGAATACATTATAAAAGGAGAGTTCAAAACAGTGTAAAACAAACTCTAGTACATAGAGGAACTCGCGAGGAAAGTACAGGTATTTTGTTTGCGTAAAACGGATCCCATTCGGACTCTAAACAAGTCAAAAAGGTGCCTACTGTTCAAAATCAGACGTCTGGGAATAATCCCAGACGTCTTAAAAGGCGTCAAATCTTACCTTATATTCCTGCGGTATCCTCAGATGTCCAGACCTTTTCTGCAATAGTCTGAAGGCAGTTCCAGACGTTGGACAATGTCCCCGGTCATCTGTGTTGGTGCTAGAGCACCGCAATCGTTCATTTTGATGATAACAAAACACGTGTCATTTAACATTTGCACTTGAAGTTGTAAATTTCAGGTTAATTACAAATGGAAACATGGTTAGACAGAGTCCAAGCTCGCATCCACGACGGATTGGAGGAGCCTGACGGAGAACAGAGGAGCCCTGCGAGGAGCGATGGCTTGAAGAAGGAAGGAGATGAAGAATATGATAGATTTCATTTCCTTATAATCGTTGTACTTTTGCTTCTTATTGTTTCTCTTTATTTTGTTACTTATATTCATGTTAAAAAGCCTCAAAAAACCCTAACAGTAGTCCTAGGAACACTTACACAACCCTAGGATACTTAGGTTTTCTGTAGAGAACTTAGAAAATCAAAATAGGGTTCAAACAGCCTTTTTAGACGTCTAATCTGAAAATCAGACGTCTGATGAATACTTTTAAGACGTCTGACTATTGACTCAGACATTCGATAATAGTTAGGCGGGACTTAGGTAGTTCTGTCTGATGAAATCAGACGTCCAGACCATAGTCCAGACGTCTTAGAAGGTGTCTGATGATTTTGCCTGACGTCCAATTAGTGGTCCGTTGGCTGGCTTAAGCAAACACTGAAGGATACGACTATTAGCCGGAATCAGACGTCCGTAGAGGACCCCAGACATCTGATACATGACCGTTTTGCCTCGGCTGACCCAAAATCTCTTCTCAGAGATTTTCTAGCCGTTGCATTCTCTTGGAAATCCATTCCCACAGAAAAGTAGGTTTCTAGACGTTCAGACCTAGTGCCAGACGTCTAGCTTGTCGTCTGATGAACATACACTAGAACCTTGTTTAAGTCTGATCCAAGTCAGTAAGGAAACCCGCTTAGAATCAGACGTCTGAATTTGTTCCCAGATGTCTTAAACTGGTTTTCCAGATGTCCGATGCCAGGATCAGACGTCTGATAACCCTGTCAGTGTAATGATTGATCCTGATTTTGGCCTGATTCTCTTGGGCTTTGCACCCAACGGCTATGGAAGCCTTCCAAAGCATTCCAAAGCCTTCTTAAGGCCTCTATAAATAGAAGGGAACCTTTGCCACACCAAGACACACCTAGACACACCAAGAATAAGCATTTCCACTCTTTTGTGTCCAAGTAAAGCTCTTGCTCTCCAAGCTTACGTGCTACATCTAGAGAGCTGATCCGATTGTGCACACGCTCTCCCGCCGATGATTACGAGAGCGACGAGCACTACTGCGTGGTTCACGCATCCGCGTCAAGTCGACGCACCTCTACAAAGGGAAGCATCCTAATTCTTATAGAAGCCTAGGTTAAGATCATCTTTGTTGGCTCTATAGGATTGTTGTTATTTATCATTGTTCTTTGGTTGAATATTCGCTTTGCGAATTCCCGTCTCCTTCGTGAGACAAAATCCTTCTCGTGAAAAGAAGGGGTTTGAGGTACGCTACCATCGTATAAAGTAGCGTGGTTGTAATTGAGGTTGAATCACTCTCGTTTAAGTAATTAGTTTTGTGGATTTGATCAACTTGGTTGATCGGAAAATCCTAACTCGAGAGGGTTAGGTGATGGATTTTACCCAGCTTGGGTTTCCATCTAAAAACCTTTGTGCAATTTGGGATTGATATTTTTTGAGATTGTTTTAGACCGCACTTTATTGCGTCACCCCCTCCTAGTAGGGAAACAATAGTCTGGACGCACTTCCGGACGTTTGGTGATGTACTCAGACATCCAAAAACATGTGAAAAAGAGTTTCGCGCGCCTTCCCAAGGGCCTTTAGCTGCATACGAATCCGTAGGTCCAAAATCAGGCCCAATCAGCTGCTGCAGTGAGGCCTGCATGGCCGTAACTACGGAAAAAAACGTACCTTGCGATATAAGTGCTTCATAATACTGCATCTTGGGTGATAAATCTGTCAATTAGGGTTTATCTTAAGAACAAAATGCACAGATAACACATCATAAATAGGAATGGGAGCATTGCATGCATCACACATCAAGATTACTTATAGAACAGTATTAATGGCTATTTGTATGAGTACTTGTCAAAACATGCCTCAGATGAGCAATCGGACTGCACGGATGAATTCAGAGTGACGAACAGAGTCCAACGGATTTGAAATCGGCCAAATCCGGCATCCGAAGCTCCTGCAATGAGCCCAAGAAGTCCTGGTCGTTGATCTGATGATCAATGGCCCACAGCACACCATGTGGCACCCGCTCAACGCATCCACGCCACCGACTAATTTCGCCTTCAACCGGAGGATGAATCTCAGTCGTCAATCTTCGATCGAATGGCTGAGAGCCGCCCGTGCGCCTGCCCTCGTCGCGACAAAGCAACGGGCGCAGCGCAGCGGTCGAACGCCTCACACTTGCGCAGCCGGCGCGGGATCGAATCGCACTGCGCTGAAATGAGAAGGCGAAGGTGCGCACCACGTAAATTCAACCACCCGATCAGCATCGGACGCGCGCGGATGGAGCGACGCGGTGCAATCTCGCGCGTCCAAAACCAACACCTGTGATGACGCGGGGGCCGTGGGCGTAATCTAGGCACGTGCCCCACGAGCGATCTCAGCCGTCCGATCGAACGCGCGTTGATGAGAACCTCATCATGAGCCATAACTAGCTCATTTTGACCTAATACAAAGGATAAAAGCTCCTACATATCTCAAGGAAAGGCTTAACTCAGAGAATTCTGAGTTTAAGAAGAAAACAAGTCATAAGGGGTAAAAATGCAATTTTACCAGTATAATCTGCATACAGGGTAATTCAGGGCCCAAACATAGGTCAAAGCAGCTTAATAAGAATAAAAGTGGGATGAAATGATCTAGCGAGGGCTACAGCAATTCCAAGAAACTAAATGATAATCTGTAACCCTAAAACAACCCACTTCAATTCACAAGGTTAGAGGCAAAGTAAAAATAGAATAAACCCTCTAAAATTCATAGAAAAATAATCTCTAGGGTTTAGAACCTTCAATTTGGCCTTCAGAACCCATTTTGACCTACATTGAGGACCATGCCCAATTAATAACTTAATTTGGGTTTTTGCGTAAATTGACCGGTCAAACAAGGTTTAATATAGAAATGAAATTCACCATCAGATTCCTTAGGTCCTAATTAGTCATGTATAAAAACTTGAGCCTAAGAAGAAACCTCCTTGACCGACTTTACACTTTGGTCCTCATATATTTACTCTTTGGCCCTCAACTTTTGAACCCTCGCATTTTGGCCCCTAACTCTCCTTCGTTCTTTGCGATCAGGTCCCCCTGCAAAACCTGCCAGCACCATGCTCCGGCGACCTTGCGCGGAGCATGGCGCCGCGCAGGGTGAGGTGGGGGACCTGGCAAGTAAACCGGGGGTGCCCTGCGTCGTCAGCCGTCGCAGGGACACCCCCCTGGTCGTTATAACCCACCATACCGGCCGTGCGAACGCACGGACGGTATGGGTTCTTGTTTCCGGCCATCCTCCGGCGAGGGAGACACGTCGTCTCCCTCCGCCTTCCTCCCTGTTTGATCCCTATAAATACCCCCCCGTTGCTCCACCGACCGGGGCAGCCTGGATCTGACGGAGAAAATCCCCAACTTTCCTCTCTTCTTCCTCCGGCAGACGCTCACCAGCTCCGGCGGTTTCCTCCCCCTCCACCTCTTCGCTCTGCCGCAATACCAGCAGCAGAGAATTCCTCCCCTGCTCTTCCCGCGCCACGCCGCACCCAGCTGGCGCCTCTCCGGCTCTCTGCTCGCCGCCGCCCCTTTCCCTGAGCATCGTCTTCTCCGGCGACAGTCGATACGACTGTCGCCCTATTCCTCCCCCTTCGTCCCTGCAAGTAAGCTAGAGCTACTCCCCTTCTTCTCCTCTTTCTTTCCCCGCTTTCAATTTATTCAATTAAGCCCTCGACCGACCCTGACCATCGTCACCCCCTTCGTCTCCGACCACCCTCCGGCGAGCCGCTCCCATCACCTCAGCGACCCACACGGCTCGCCGACCACCGCAGGACCTCCGCCTCCTCACCCTGATCAACCTCCGCCCTGCCACTTCCCCCACATCACCCTCTGCAACCCCACCGAACAGACCCATCCTCCGACCCACAGTCCGACCTAGGGCAGCCCTCGCACGCCGCCCCGCGCCTCGCCACCACCCACACGAGCTTCGCCGCACCCTGGCGAAGCTCCTGGCACTTTCTGATTAGGCCGAGAGGCCGTTTTCTTGCGAACAGACCACCCGACCTCCGCCGCCATTGCCGCGCGGGAGGAACTGCTTCCACCTGCAGCTACAGGCGCGCCACGCTCAGCGCCACGCCCAGATTCAACTCCCAGGCCTTGCGAGGCGTTTTGGCAAAACACCAGGCTCGCAGCTAAGGCAGAAAGCTTCGCGTGACGCCGCAATCTCCCGCTGATTTCCCCGCTGCGGGCGCGCAATTGAGGTGGGACATTTAGTCCTACCTCGGAAGAGCCTGAAGAGTCGCAGCGACATAAGATGCAAAAGTGCTGGAGGCTTACTGCCTCAGCACACGGGGTGAGGTCCCCTTCACCCGCCCGGTTACCCGGTCTCGTCCGCGCTCACGCCCCGCGGACCTGACCCGACCCGACCCGACTTAAGACTGACCTGCACTCCTCGCCCACCACGCACGCCGGTGGGCCTGGACCCGGGCCTGACCCGAACCCGGTTACCCGGCAGCTTTGGGAGAGCTTTCCCAAGAGTGGTCTCAGAGAAAGAGAGAGACGCGGGGGGGGGGGGGGGGGGGGGGGGGGAGGGTAGAGTAGGTTTTGCCTCTGACGAAAAACTCTGAAGTGTGCAGGCACAGGCGAAGAAGAAGACCCGCGGAAGAAGAAGGAAGCTGACTGTAGTAACAGGTAGTTAAGTCGTCTGATTTGGAAATCAGACGACGGCCTGAAGGGAAAAGAAGAAAGGAGGGGTGACGTCCCTGGCTGAAGAAGAAAAGAAGAAGCTGACACTTAGCCGCAGGGAGGAGAAACAAGAAGAAACTCTAAAGAAGAGGCTGAGCAAGGCAGAAGAAGAGGAAAGGCTGCAGAGAAGAAGTACAGCAGAGCCAAGGAAGAAGAAACCTTCACAGAAGAGACTGCAGAAAAAAGAAGAAGAGAGGCCAAGACAGAAACCAAGGAAGAAGAAGAAGGAGATCTGAAGAAAGAAAGAAAGAAGAACATCACGAGGAGAAAACAAAGAGAACAACAAATTCTTTCCCTCTCTCTTTCTTTATTTTGTAAAAGAAACATGTATATCTCTAGAATACAACTTGCTCCCTGAGTTCGACCTCGGGAACTCTTTTATTTTCCGAGTAAAAAATTTATATATTTGAAATGTTGGTAATAACTGGCTATACTACAACGTTATAACAAACTAAGACCCGGTTGTCCCCACACAAGCATTTCATTTTGGCGCCGTTGCCGGGGAGCAACGGCTATTCTAGAGGTAAACATTCCTGTTTCTTTTAATTTCTGATAATCTCCTCTCTTTTGTGCAGCTACAGGAACTCAAGAAGACAAGCAACCACACGACAACCACTCCGAAGACAGGTAAATTTTTCCTCTCACTATTAACCCCTAAACTCTAAAGAGGAAGAAAAGAAAAGAACAAGCAATATAGGGCTAACCTGTCTTCCATACTTAGTAACCATAAAGAGTTGCATGTTTTCAACTCATCACTCCTACACACTATTAAGGGTATTTAAGGGCTAACACATTCTTGCTTGAGCCCTAATTGCCCAACAAAGAGTTAAATGGACCAAATAGAGCCAACATAAGGTCAAACATTAGGATTTCAGTAGAGACACACCCCTTGATCAAGAATTGAGGAAATCCAAAAGAGGTGTGCCCAAGCCATTGATTGAAAATAATTAACAAGAAAAATCCTAAACAATTGGCTCTCTCTAAACACTTGAACCCTAAAAGAAAGGACCCAAAAAGCTCTCAAAGAAAACAAGAGGTAAAGTTGACCCCTTTGGGTTAACCAACCTTAAATTAGGTCACTCTTTGCACTTAAAAAGACTAAAGTTCAAGTGAAACCTTAAGCACCCTGATCTTAAAATTGGTAGACTTAAGAGGTCAAGATCCCCATTCTGGTCTACCTGGAACCGCAGTGACAAGAGAGGTCGGGTGGGGGAAACCCTGTAACCCGTGGGGACGCTCTACCGTGTAGGGGTCTTCGCGGGACTCTCCCTCTCTGGCTGCCCAGGTAATTCTCAGGTGGACGATCTTTCTGATCAAGGGGTCCATCTGCCCCGTACCTCTATAGTCACCCAACACATTTTTGGGTGCCTTGATTGGGTCCAGCACCTTCTAAACTTACCTCTTCCAACTGTGCATGTACGGAAGGAGGTCTCTAAGACCACCCTTAAGACCTCCTTTAGAAATTCGCTCTCGTCAAGGCCAAGCCTCGACGCCCGTGTTTGTGCAGCAACACCCTCACATTATTCTCTCTTCTGATTCAGAACCAAGTTCTTCTTCTTCCCCCATCATGGCTCAGCCAGTTGAGGAAGAAAATAATCTGGAACACCAGCTCCAGCGACTCAATGACCTCTTCCAAAACTTCGTGCACCCACCACAGCGTCCTATGATGCGGGACCACTACAATCCTGCTGCGGTGGCCATTGAGCCTCGAGTCAGAATCCCGACTGGAGGACCTGATTCCGAACTAAAGCCCAACATGATTCATGCTATACCTAAATTCCATGGGCTTAATTCTGAAGATCCCTTCCAGCACATCAAACAGCTAAAGCATCTGGCCCACACTTTTGGATCAGATGCGCAAAATCGGGATATTCTTCTGATGAAGATGTTCTCCTTTTCTCTTATGGACAAGGCTGCCCATTGGTATCAAACTCAGACCCGGCCGATCAACACTTGGGAAGAACTTCAATCCGAGTTTTTGAAAAAGTTCTTTCCCGTTGGTCGGACCAACGCCTTGCGCCATCAGATTACACACTTCACTCAACAATCAGGAGAACCTCTTCATGAGGCATGGGATCGTTTTCAGGATCTCATGAGGAAGTGCCCCCATCACGGAGTTCCTAAATGGGAACAAGTCTAATCTTTTTACCAGGGACTCCGTGAGGACATCCGCCTTTTCGTCAATGCAACTTGCGGAGGAAACATCATGGGTCAACATGAAGACACCGTATGGGAGATTCTCGAAAACATGTGCGAGAACTCCATCAACAATGACTCCATGGGATTATTCGACAGGACGAATACCCGCGCAGCGACGAATCTTAAGGGAGCACATGAGACGCAGGGCCTGTCCGCATCAGTCGACCTGAAATTAGTGGCCAGTCGATTGGACAAGGTCTCAATCATTGAAAAGAAGGTGGATGAGCTGACTCAGCACTTGCAGCGAGCCACCTCTGCGCGTAACTCCTTTGCACAACCTCCTTCCACACAGGAGACTGTGCAAAACATCCTCCACCGATCTTCCCCTGGGATGGATCCATATCCATCCCCATCTGATTCTTGGACCGGAAGATCATCCGATCCTTTCTACACCAGCCGGGGGAACTCCATTCCTCCTTTCCCTGATTCTCAGGAGGTTCCTCAGACCTGCGAGGACCTCAACGCCATCCAGAACGACCCATTCTCCAACACTTACAACCCTGGATGGCGAAACCATCCCAATTTTCAGTGGGCGGGAAATTCCCAAACCCAAAGACCACCTTTTCAGTCCCGCCCACAGCCCTCTCGTCACTACCAGCCGCCTCAGCCTCGGCCCAACCCTACTTATCCATCAGGGCCAAATCAAGATCAAATGTCCTTAATCCTTCAGACTCTGGCTGACATTCAAAAAATGAATGCGGCTATTCAAAAACAGCACAAGGACGAGCTTACAGAAGTTAAAACTCAACTGGCCCAGTTGGCAAATTCTCGCCAACCAGGCACACTCCCTTCCCAACCTCTTCCTAACCCAAATAACGTGCCAACCCAGAAGCGCGTTATGAATCCAAATTTAGGCCACGTCCAATGGATTTATCAGGCTCCTACTGCTCCATCTCCAGACGAGATGGAAGCCTCAACTTCTTATGCGGGATTTCAGCAGCAGCCACCCCTCCTACCAAACCCAAACCAAAATCAGGCCGGATTAAATTCTGTAACAACACGTAGTGGTAAGACAACTCAAGACCCGCATTATCCAAACCACTCCTAGCCTGATAACCATGACCCTAGGATAGTTATCCAAGGAACCACTGTTCCAGATCCACAACCTGAACCTATCCTAGAAGAACCAACCAAGATCCCGTTTCCCGAGGCCCTGACCAAGGGAAAGAAGACCACCAAACCCGTGGCCCCTGAGGAGGACCTGGTCAAGCTCTTTGAGCAGGTCCACATAAACATCCCCTTGATGGATGCAATCCGCCACGTACCAGCTTACGCACGATTTCTAAAGAATATATGTACACCCCAGCGTAAGCCGCGAACCAAGGGAGGGAGCCCAATTGTTCTGTCAGAGCAAGCCAGCTCTGTAATCCTTAGTAGACTCCCACCCAAGGCAAAAGATCCTGGAACTCCCCTGATCTCCTGTAAGATAGGTGGTACCCAATTTGATAGAGCATTGTTAGACTTGGGTGCATCTATAAATCTGATACCCACATCCTTACTTGACCATCTAGAAGAATCTGAGCTGAAACCAACCGAGGTGACATTACAATTAGCAGATCGATCTATAAAGTCACCAAAAGGGATTCTCGAGGATGTTATCGTGAGAGTGCGGGATTTCTATTTTCCAGTGGACTTTATAGTCTTAGATATGGATGCACCTGAGAACCCTAGGGATACACCAATCATTCTAGGGAGACCTTTCTTGGCTACTGCTAGAGCCAACATCAGCTGTGAGGAGGGCCAAATAGAGCTTAAGTTTGGAGATCAAACACTGAAAATTGATATATTTAAGGCCCAACAAGGAATTAATTGCGGCGTCATCGAGCAAATTTGTGACATCAAGACTTTGGTTGATGAATCACACCTCCAGAATGACTCGAGTATGCCTCATCAACCACAGAAGGATCTTGACCCGCAAACAGAGGAGCCAAATCCAGATGTGAACAACCCAGTAACTTCCACCCTTGAACCTCACATCTATACTGAACCACCCGCTGCTGCTGAAAACCCCATCCTCGAACTGAAAACCCCATCCTCGAACTGAAAACCCCATCCTCGAACTGAAACCCCTTCCTGCTCACTTAAAATACGTCTTTTTGGGTTCTAATCAGACCCTTCCTGTAATTATCAATTCCAACCTCAGTCCTGAACAGGAATCCCGTCTGATTGTTGTCCTCCAGCAACATCGCAGAGCCATCGGATGGACTCTCGATGATTTGACTGGAATAAGTCCCTCTTATTGTACTCATCATATCTATTCAGAAGAGGGCACACGACCTTCTCGTGAAATGCAGAGACGCTTAAACCCCAATCTGCAGGAGGTCGTGAAAAAGGAGATCATCAAATGGTTAGATGCCGGAATCATCTACCCGATCTCCGATAGTCGTTGGGTGAGCCCAATTCAGGTCGTGCCCAAGAAGGCAGGACTCACCACTATAACGACTGAGACCGGAGAAATCATTCCTACCCGATTAGCCAACTCGTGGAGAGTCTGTATAGATTACCGTCGACTCAATTCCTCCACGAAGAAGGATCATTTCCCACTACCCTTCATTGATCAAATTCTCGAAAAACTAGCGGGAAATAGGTTCTTCTGCTTTCTTGACGGGTACTCCGGTTATAACCAGGTGGCAATCCATCCTGAGGACCAAGAAAAGACCATGTTCACCTGCCCCTTCGGAACATACGCTTTCCGAAGGATGCCTTTCGGTCTTTGCAATGCACCCGCTACTTTTCAGCGATGCATGCTTGCCATATTCTCAGATATGGTAGGTGATTATCTGGAAGTCTTCATGGATGACTTTTCAGTTTTCGGAGCATCATTCGACGATTGCCTCCAACACTTGGTCCAGATACTCAGGCGGTGCATCGATGTGAATTTGGTTCTTTCCTGGGAAAAGAGCCATTTCATGGTGCCTGAGGGAATTGTCCTGGGACACTCAATTTCGGAGAAAGGTATCCAAGTGGATCGAGCTAAGGTTAATCTGATTTCTCACCTTCCTATGCCTAGCTCGATCAGGGACATCCGATCCTTTTTAGGGCATGTCGGTTTTTATCGACGATTTATCCCTGATTTTTCAAAAATCGCACGCCCCCTGACCACTCTTCTCTCCAAGGATGTTCCCTTCGAAATCTCCAAGGAATGCACTCGAGCATTTGAAATCCTGCGTGACCGAGTCACCCAAGCCCCGATCCTACAGTCCCCTGATTGGTCTCAACCCTTTGAGATCATGTGTGATGCATCCGACTTCGCTGTAGGAGCGGTTTTGGGGCAGAAAAATGACAAGAAACCTGTGGTCATTTACTACGCCAGCAAAACACTCGATGAGGCTCAGCGTAACTATACGGTTACTGAGAAAGAGCTGCTAGCTGTAGTATTTGCCCTAGAGAAGTTCAGATCATACCTTCTGGGTTCCCATGTCATCATATACTCGGATCACACAGCTGTGAGGCATCTCCTTGCGAAGAAGGACGCGAAACCTCGATTAATCCGATGGATCTTGCTGTTGCAAGAATTTGACCTTGAGATTCGCGACAAAGCGGGAAAGCAAAACGTGGTAGCTGATCACTTGTCCCGTCTTCCTTCTGAAATAATTGACCCTTCCGGACCCATCACTGAGCATTTTCCCGATGAGCACCTGCTGACTATTGGTACTAGCCTTCCATGGTTTGCTAATATAGTAAATTACTTGGCATCCCATCAGATCCCGTCCGATTGGCCGAAGGCCAAGAAAGACAAATTACGCTCCGATGCCAAGTATTACATTTGGGAAGACCCGTACCTCTTCCGCATAGGTGCCGATCAAATCATCCGGAGATGTGTCCCGGAAGGGGAAGTCAACAATATCCTCTCTTTCTGCCATGACCAGGCATGCGGTGGCCATTTTGCCGGGCATAAAACCGCATCAAAAGTCCTCCAGTGCGGCTTTTACTGGCCCACACTGTTCAAAGACGCATACAGTCATTGCAAGGCATGCAGTCGTTGCCAGACTTTGGGCAACATGAGCCATCGCGACATGATGCCTATGCAACCGATTCTAGTATGCGAAATCTTTGATGTTTGGGGGATTGATTTTATGGGCCCCTTTCCTGTTTCGGATGGTTTCGAATACATTCTGTTGGCTGTGGACTACGTGTCCAAATGGATCGAAGCCATACCGACCCGAACCTGTGATCACAAAATCGTTCTCAAATTCATTCATCAACACATTTTCTCAAGGTTCGGGATTCCTCGTGCAATAATCTCTGATGGGGGGACCCATTTCACAAATGCTCAGTTTAGGTCACTGATGACCAAATACGGGGTGTCTCACCGAATCTCTACTCCTTACCACCCCCAAACTAATGGTCTAGCTGAGCTGTCTAATCAGGAGATCAAGAAAATCCTGCAAGTCACTGTTCGACCTGACAGGAAGGACTGGTCGTCCCGACTTCCGGAAGCATTGTGGGCCTACAGGACCGCCCACAAGACCCAATTGGGCATGTCCCCCTTTAGACTGGTGTACGGAAAGGCATGCCACCTTCCCGTAGAACTGGAGCATAAAGCCTATTGGGCAGTACGGAGCTGTAATCTAGATCTTTCCAAGGCTGGGACCCACAGAAAACTCCAAATCAGCGAGATCGATGAATTACGCATAGACGCGTACGAGAACTCGCAAATCTACAAGGAGCGGGTTAAAGCCTTCCACGACAAACACATCTCGAGAAAGATCTTTCATCCTGGTCAAAAGGTCCTACTCTTTGATGCCCGACTCAAACTCTTCCCAGGAAAACTGAGATCTAAGTGGGTCGGACCATATTTGGTCCGACAGGTTTTTGGAAATGGAGCAATCGAAATCAGTCCACTCAGCCACGATTCTGAACCTTTCATCGTGAACGGTCAGAGATTCAAGCCGTTCATTGATGTAACTTCTACTGATTTGGCTGAGGCATCTTATATCCTCCTTTCCCCTTGAGCTTATTGCGCCCAGCCGATGGCGTAAAACTCAGCGCTTAACGGGAGGTAGCCCGTCATTCTCTTTGTAAACCTGAAACTTGTTCTGACACCTTTCAGCACTCGAAGTTCACCCTTGTAGACAGCCGACCCCAACTCAGATGTTTGCATCTGGGATTTGAAATCGTCCGCAAAAATTCAACCCGACCCATCCACTCATCCAAATTTCTGTCTTAAGGAATGAACTAAGACCCCCTAGGTTACAATGAGGACATTGCAAATCTTAGGCATGGGGGGGTATGAAAGTGCAAAACTTGTAAGAAAAGGTTTCAAACAAAAAAAATTCACATATGCCAAAAACACCATAAAAATTTAAAAAAAAAAAATTAAAAAAAAAAAAATTCGAAAAAGAATAAGAGGAAAAGAGGAGAAGGAAATTTTGTGAAGGAGAAAAGAAACAAAATGAAAAGGGAGCACAAAATTATGAGAAAAAGTGATAGTCATTAGTAAGGAACTAAGGAATTAACTTAAGTTCTAGACCTCATTCAAGAAAAGTGCACAATGAGATTAGTAAAGGATGCAAACCTTAGGCATTCTTGAATAGACTCTTAGTACCCATTAAGATCTGGACACTCCTCAAGAGGTTGAGGAAAATGAAAAGCTGAAGTATTAGGTCTAAGGCTTAGGGAGTATTCGGCCTCGTTAACTAATTTTTGGTTTACGGGACTCAGTAACCTAAGCACCCTAACCTCACACACAGCCTGGTTCAGTAAGCGTAAAAATCAGAATCACGCAGAAGCGTCGCAAAAATCTGAAAAGATCACCTAGAATAGGAGCGGCCGATCAACACAAGATTGATTTGGACGAGTTCCCAGCGCGGAGAGGCGGGAAATCCCCTCGAAGATGCGTAACAAAATATCATCTCCTCGGTGCTTGTCTCTTAGGATATTTACATATCCTACTGGGGGCATGTAAGCACTCTGCTGGTTCAGATTCCATGGATGGCATTATCTCGAAGTGTCAATTACCAGGGTCTGGATTCGGCCACGGAATACCATGGATGGGATTATCTCGAAATCTCAATAGCCAGGGTTCCGGGGGTTGCCATGGGCGGTGCTATCTCGAAGCATCGATCGCCAGGAACCCTTGAGGATTGATGATGGGAGCAAGGAATCTGATACAGACCGTGTTGAAAAGCCAATCCTAGGCTAGAACTAAAAAGAAAAAGAGAGAGAAAACTCTCCAAACAGAAAAACTTTCTATCTCTCTCTTACAAAACGCACTGCGAACTGAGCCAGGGCTAAAATCATTTCAAGCACGGGTGCTTTAACCACGAAGTCCAATAAACCTTAGGTTAGTTCTTGTGGGCCTTAAAAACCTTTGCTAAAAGACTGAGGCTAAGGCTAGACAGATTTGGATCTTGATTGGTACTAGAGTACCTTTTAGGCCTATGGTCAGCATTCTAACCTAATCTATGCTCAAATAAAAAAGGCACTTATATAAAACTATTAAAAATTTCATGGTCTAGAACAAGGGTTGAAACCTTAAGTTTTTGCTAAGGGACTAGCAAAAGCTAGGCATGGGGGTATGATGAGAACCTCATCATGAGCCATAACTAGCTCATTTTGACCTAATACAAAGGATAAAAGCTCCTACATATCTCAAGGAAAGGCTTAACTCAGAGAATTCTGAGTTTAAGAAGAAAACAAGTCATAAGGGGTAAAAATGCAATTTTACCAGTATAATCTGCATACAGGGTAATTCAGGGCCCAAACATAGGTCAAAGCAGCTTAATAAGAATAAAAGTGGGATGAAATGATCTAGCGAGGGCTACAGCAATTCCAAGAAACTAAATGATAATCTGTAACCCTAAAACAACCCACTTCAATTCACAAGGTTCGAGGCAAAGTAAAAATAGAATAAACCCTCTAAAATTCATAGAAAAATAATCTCTAGGGTTTAGAACCTTCAATTTGGCCTTCAGAACCCATTTTGACCTACATTGAGGACCATGCCCAATTAATAACTTAATTTGGGTTTTTGCGTAAATTGACCGGTCAAACAAGGTTTAATATAGAAATGAAATTCACCATCAGATTCCTTAGGTCCTAATTATTCATGTATAAAAACTTGAGCCTAAGAAGAAACCTCCTTGACCGACTTTACACTTTGGTCCTCATATATTTACTCTTTGGCCCTCAACTTTTGAACCCTCGCATTTTGGCCCCTAACTCTCCTTCGTTCTTTGCGATCAGGTCCCCCCTGCAAAACCTGCCAGCACCATGCTCCGGCGACCTTGCGCGGAGCATGGCGCCGCGCAGGGTGAGGTGGGGGACCTGGCAAGTAAACCGGGGGTGCCCTGCGTCGTCAGCCGTCGCAGGGACACCCCCCTAGTCGTTATAACCCACCATACCGGCCGTGCGAACGCACGGACGGTATGGGTTCTTGTTTCCGGCCATCCTCCGGCGAGGGAGACACGTCGTCTCCCTCCGCCTTCCTCCCTGTTTGATCCCTATAAATACCCCCCCGTTGCTCCACCGACCGGGGCAGCCTGGATCTGACGGAGAAAATCCCCAACTTTCCTCTCTTCTTCCTCCGGCAGACGCTCACCAGCTCCGGCGGTTTCCTCCCCCTCCACCTCTTCGCTCTGCCGCAATACCAGCAGCAGAGAATTCCTCCCCTGCTCTTCCCGTGCCACGCCGCACCCAGCTGGCGCCTCTCCGGCTCTCTGCTCGCCGCCGCCCCTTTCCCTGAGCATCGTCTTCTCCGGCGACAGTCGATACGACTGTCGCCCTATTCCTCCCCCTTCGTCCCTGCAAGTAAGCTAGAGCTACTCCCCTTCTTCTCCTCTTTCTTTCCCCGCTTTCAATTTATTCAATTAAGCCCTCGACCGACCCTGACCATCGTCACCCCCTTCGTCTCCGACCACCCTCCGGCGAGCCGCTCCCATCACCTCAGCGACCCACACGGCTCGCCGACCACCGCAGGACCTCCGCCTCCTCACCCTGATCAACCTCCGCCCTGCCACTTCCCCCACATCACCCTCTGCAACCCCACCGAACAGACCCATCCTCCGACCCACAGTCCGACCTAGGGCAGCCCTCGCACGCCGCCCCGCGCCTCGCCACCACCCATACGAGCTTCGCCGCACCCTGGCGAAGCTCCTGGCACTTTCTGATTAGGCCGAGAGGCCGTTTTCTTGCGAACAGACCACCCGACCTCCGCCGCCATTGCCGCGCGGGAGGAACTGCTTCCACCTGCAGCTACAGGCGCGCCACGCTCAGCGCCACGCCCAGATTCAACTCCCAGGCCTTGCGAGGCGTTTTGGCAAAAC
Source organism: Thalassia testudinum (assembly GCA_037157565.1). Taxonomy (NCBI): domain Eukaryota; kingdom Viridiplantae; phylum Streptophyta; class Magnoliopsida; order Alismatales; family Hydrocharitaceae; genus Thalassia; species Thalassia testudinum. Next base: position 85,419,868 of record JAZHRO010000077.1, read on the forward strand.
ACCAGGCTCGCAGCTAAGGCAGAAAGCTTCGCGTGACGCCGCAATCTCCCGCTGATTTCCCCGCTGCGGGCGCGCAATTGAGGTGGGACATTTAGTCCCACCTCGGAAGAGCCTGAAGAGTCGCAGCGACATAAGATGCAAAAGTGCTGGAGGCTTACTGCCTCAGCACACGGGGTGAGGTCCCCTTCACCCGCCCGGTTACCCGGTCTCGTCCGCGCTCACGCCCCGCGGACCTGACCCGACCCGACCTGACTTAAGACTGACCTGCACTCCTCGCCCACCACGCACGCCGGTGGGCCTGGACCCGGGCCTGACCCGAACCCGGTTACCCGGCAGCTTTGGGAGAGCTTTCCCAAGAGTGGTTTCAGAGAAAGAGAGAGACGCGGGGGGGGGGGGGAGGGTAGAGTAGGTTTTGCCTCTGACGAAAAACTCTGAAGTGTGCAGGCACAGGCGAAGAAGAAGACCCGCGGAAGAAGAAGGAAGCTGACTGTAGTAACAGGTAGTTAAGTCGTCTGATTTGGAAATCAGACGACGGCCTGAAGGGAAAAGAAGAAAGGAGGGGTGACGTCCCTGGCTGAAGAAGAAAAGAAGAAGCTGACACTTAGCCGCAGGGAGGAGAAACAAGAAGAAACTCTAAAGAAGAGGCTGAGCAAGGCAGAAGAAGAGGAAAGGCTGCAGAGAAGAAGTACAGCAGAGCCAAGGAAGAAGAAACCTTCACAGAAGAGACTGCAGAAAAAAGAAGAAGAGAGGCCAAGACAGAAACCAAGGAAGAAGAAGAAGGAGATCTGAAGAAAGAAAGAAAGAAGAACATCACGAGGAGAAAACAAAGAGAACAACAAATTCTTTCCCTCTCTCTTTCTTTATTTTGTAAAAGAAACATGTATATCTCTAGAATACAACTTGCTCCCTGAGTTCGACCTCGGGAACTCTTTTATTTTCCGAGTAAAAAATTTATATATTTGAAATGTTGGTAATAACTGGCTATACTACAACGTTATAACAAACTAAGACCCGGTTGTCCCCACACAAGCATTTCACGCGTGCATGGATTGCCTTCGAAGAAGCACGTGCACGTGCTGGCAACCGGTGGGTAAGAGGCTACACTGACAGATTTAGTATGGGTTTAGCGACGTCCCGAACGTCGCTAAAGCCCATACTTAAATTAGAAAACCCCTTTGCCTATATAAACTCCATCCAACCACCCATTTAAGACATTCACTCCACCTGCAAGTGCTCTACCCCACTCCTAGCCACCATTAGCTCTCTTTGTAATCGCTGGAGACGACGAGCCGCCAACGAAGCCCCCTCCCCACCATCATGGCTGCCTCGCCATCTTCTCTCTCTCTTTCCTTCTTTTAAGCTTTACTTTACTTGTGTTTAGGCATTTAGCTAGTGTTGTAATTATAAACTAAAGTTGCATGTTAAATGGAGTTATTTTCTATCTAGTTACTTAGGCTCTTTTATGTTAAAGTTGCATGTGTGAATGAAGAAATTCTAACTCTACTCTCTCTCTCTTTCTCTCTCTCACTCACTTTTCACCCACAACTTTTCGCAAGCAAAAACCCGCTATTTCTGTGACATTAAGTGACAAGAAAAATTTGGTTTTCACGCCTCCCTAAGATCGACACTCGAACTCACGTCCATTTCTTCATTTTAAAATCGACGTTGCGAGTGCAAGCTATAATGACTCTTTTAAACATACACGCCCCACGCCACGTCAGTGCTTTCAGACGTTTGGTCTTAGACCCGAACATCCAGCTGCCGCCACGGTCATCTGGTCGACTCTCTAGACGTCTAATATTGAAAAAATCCCAGTATCAACAACTTCCCACAGCTTGCTCGCCTCGCGCCACAGCAGCTCCAGCCATTGTAGAGGGCCGGGAGGCCACCTCCCCGAGCCCTCTCCTCCTCCCGCATGCACCCATCGATGGCCGTGCGAACTCCGCAGAGCTTCCACTAAAGCTCCTCCGACCTTAGGCCTCCTCCCTCCCTCTCGCTCTCCCTCGCTCGCCCCCTCTTACCACTCCCCCACAAGCATTGAAGGTGGTGGTGGCTGGTGTGTGGAGTGGAGAGGAGGTGGGGGGGGGGGGGGGGGGGGGGGGGGGGGTTTATATAAGACGGTGAGGGGTTTAGGGTTCGGGGAAGGTAAGGAAGAGAGAGAGAAAGGAGCGGTTCTACACGTCGCCCGCGCATAGAGCGCAGTGTGCAGTACAAAAATTTCACTTTCAGACGTCCGGGAATGGGTCCAGACATCTGGATAGACGTCTGACTGAGACTGCAGACATCTTAATAGGCTAAAAAGTAACGGGTCCTTACAAATTGTTTGGTAGGATTGCTAGTTAGGCAAAGGGGCTTGCTGCTTGAAGGGATCATCATCTTAAATGACACAACTGAACATCGTGGCCCTGGCAAAGTCATCCAAGAAGACAAAGTGAGCCAGAAGATTATGCTTTTCAATAAGTAATTGCTTGTAATTATTACACTCTCAAGCACCCTATAAATGGAAATCCATGTACATTGTGTAAGGGTAATTGAATACACTACAAACAATATCAAATTCATAGTGCATACTTGAGAGTCATATCCCCTCCTTAGACGAACACCATACATGTGAAATTGGGTCACCAACTTGCTTATCTTTTGTATGATTGTGTATTTTCACTTGATTGATTATTTGATTGAGTACCATCCAGACTCAATCATAAGATGTATTACGTGTCGAAATCCAACAATAGGAAGGCCTCGAATCAATAAAAAAAAGCAACATAAGCTTTGAATTGACCTAAACTAATGTGATTCAACCAAACTGGTCAATTGGACCTCAATTAGGTGCTCATGCAACAAGTTGCTTGCTGATTGGGTGTTAGGACACACATGGGATCGAGGAAGTGGCGTGATCTAAGTTGCTACATAACTTACACACGTGTACATGTGCTTGTGCATGCCTTAACTCGTGATTGAGCACACCCTCTGCAACCTGTGCTCTTCCCTACTGATGAGAACCTCGTCACAAACCCTAAACTAGCACCATTTAGCCCTGATTTGCAAGAAAAAACTCCTACATAACCTTAGAAAGGCTTGGCTCAGAGAGATTCTGAGTTTGCAAAGAAAACAGAAACTGAGGGGTAAAAATGCAATTTCACCAATCCAATCTGAAAACAGGGTAACTCAGGGTCCAAACATAGGTCAAAATAACCTAATAAGAAGAAAAGTGGGATGAAATGACTCAACAAGGGTTACAGCAACTCCGAAGAATTAAATGACATCCTATAACCCTAAAAACAAACCCACTTAAATACACGAGGTTCGTGGCAGAGAAAAAATCAACTAAACCCTCTAAAATTCATAGAAAAATAATCTCTAGGGTTTAGAACCTTCAATTTGGCCTTAGAAACCCATTTTGACCTACATTGAGAACCATGCCCAATTAACAACTTAATTTAGGTTTTTGCGTAATTTGACCAGTCAAACAAGGTTTAATCTAGAAATAAAATTCACCATCCGAATCCTTAGGTCCTAATTAGTCATGTATAAAAACTTGAGCCTAAGAAGAAACCTTCTTGACCAACTTTACACTTTGGTCCTCATATATTTACTTTCTGGCCCTCAACTTTTGAACCCTCACATTTTGGCCCCTAACTCTCCTTCGTTCTTTACGTTTAGGTCCCTCCTGCAAAATCTGAGCAGCACCATGCTCCGGCGACCTTGCGCGGAGCATAGCGCTACGCAGGGTAGGGGGGGCCTGCCAAGTCAAATGGGGGTGCCCAGCGTCGTCAGCCGTAGCAGGAGCACCCCCCTGAGTGTTGCAGCCACCCATACCGGCCGTACGAACGCACGGACGGTATGGGTCTCCTTCCTCCGGCATCCTCCGGCGAGGGAGACACGTCGTCTCCCTCGACCCTCCTCTCTGGTTCTGCCCCTATAAATACCCCAGTCGCTCCGCCGTTCTTCCCAGCTCGGATCTGACGGAGATACCCCCTCACTTCCTCTCTTCCCACTCCGACAGACGACCCTTGCTCCGGCGGTTTCTCCTCCTCCTCCTCGTCGCTCTGCTGCAATACCAGCAGCAGAGCCACCTCCCTGATCTTCCTCCGCGTCGTGCAATACCAGCGTGCGCTGCCTCTACCCCGTCGTCGCCGCCGTCCTCCCCCACTGGGCATTTCTTCTCCAGCTCCGGTAGGTACGAGCCGGCAGCCTCTTCGTCCCCTTCGTCACTTTAGCTAGGTTAGAATTAGTCTTCTCTATCCTCTCTCTCTTTTCCCCCTGCTATTTTTATCTAATTACCCCTCGACCGCGCCTAATCACCCTCACCTTCTCCACCTCCGACCACACTCCGGCGACCCGCTCCCATCACTCCAGCAACCCACACGGCTCGCCTACCACCGCAGAACCTTCGCCTCCTCACCCTGATCATCCTCCGCCCTTCCACTTCCCCCAAATCGCCCTCTGCAACTCCACCGAACACACCCATTTCCCAACCCGCAGTTTGACCTAGGGCGGCCCTTAGGCTCCGCCCCGCCACCTGCAGACCCTCCGACCACCTTCGCCATGCTACGGCGAAGGTCCTCCGCGTATCTGATTAGGCCGAGAGGCCGTTTCTCTGTGAGCAGGTACTTCGCTCGCCGCCGCCATTGTTGAGTGAAGCAGCTTCTTCGACCTGCTCCTCCAGGCGCGCCACGCCCAGGTCAGACTCCCAGGCTGCGCGGGGCATCTCCGCAAAGAAGTCCCAGGCTGCAGTTGGGGCAAAGCCTTCGTGTGGAGCCTCGATTGTGCGCTGCCTCCTCCGCGCGAGAGTCCAATTGGGGTGGGACATTTAGTCCCACCTCGGAAACTCACTGAGGTGAGCGGGCGCTTAAAGGCAAAAAGTGCCTTAGGCTGTTCGCCTCATATCACGGGGTGAGGTCCCCTTCACCCGCCCGATTACCCGGCTTCGTCCGCGCTCACGCCCCGCGGACCTGACCCGACCCGACTAAGCCCGACCTGCACTCCTCGCCCACCACCGCAAGCCGGTGGGCCTGGACCCGAGCGTGACCCGCGTACCCAATTACCCGGTTGCTCTGGGAGAGCTTTCCTAAGAGCGAATTCTGAGAGAGAGAGACGCGGGGGAGGGGGAGTTAGAGTAGGTTTTGCCCTCTGACGTAAACCTTGAAGTGTGCAGGCACAGGTGAAGAAGGACTGCGGAAGAAGAAGAAGAAGGAGAAGAAGAAAGCTGAGGTAGACACTGTAGCAGCAGCGGTTTAAGTCGTCTGATTGGAAAATCAGACGACGTCCTGAAGGCAAAAGAAGAAGAAGGACAGAAGGACTGAAGAAGAAGAAGAAGAAAAGAAGAAAGGAGAGACGACGTCCTGAAAGCAAAAGAAAAGAAGAAGAAGAGCACGAGAGGAAGATCTGAAGAACAGAAGAAGAAGAAGAGAAAACAAGGAAGAACAGAAGGCAGAAGAGAAGACCACGAGGAGATAGACAAAGAAGAAGAAACCAAGAGCCAAAGAGAAGAGAAGACAAAGAGGAAGAAAGAAGAGAAGAAGAAGCCAAATTTTCATCTCTCTCTCTCTCTCTTTATTTTTGTAATAAGAAATACTATACTTGTAGAATACAACTTGCTCCCTCAATTCGACCTCGGGAACTCTTTTATTTTCCGAGTAAAAAATATCTGTAATGATGGCAATAACTAGCTGTACTACAACATTATTTCTTTAACAAAACCTAGTTATCGGCCATCCATCACCTGCCACGTGCATGAGGTCATTAGCCGCCCCCCACGTTGAGGTGTGACTACTATGTGTAGGGTCCATCGCTGACTTGGGAACTCTCCTCTCCTCTCTTCATTCTTTCTTCCTCTCTTTTTCTCTCATTATTTCTTCTTTCTCCATCGAATTCCAAGCACTGAATGAAAGAGGTGCAACATAAAACCTAAGAATGACTTCTATAGGATCTTAGGGTAAAAGTTAGGGTTAGGAAAAATCCATATTTGGACTGAAATACCTCCAATTTTGATTTACATGCATTTATCCCTCTTTTGTGCTTTTCGCATAACTTGAGCTACACAGCTTAGATTTTTGTAAACACAACTCAGTGAAAAGCTTGTGACAAGAATATAACAATACTGTATATAACATATTTTGGACAAGTTTTAACTTAAGGTTGGCTGAGATTTGACCAAAACACGTGTTTTCTCGTTTCTCGAGGTATGTTGACTTGATTTGCACCTAATGGGTATCAACACGTTCATTTTGATGTGCTCAACTTGGAATGGATCGAAAATCTAGATTTTGAGTCACTACAACCCTTGAACATGAAACTAAATTTCTGGTAAACTATAATTGAGCATTTTTTAAAGGATTTTATCTTCATTTAAATTCATGAATTCTTTCTCCCATTCATTTTAATTTTGTTCAAAGATGTTTCCTTTGATAATTATTCATTTTTACTCCCCTTTATTAAAATACAGACTCTTATGAGGCCACTTGATCTATATATTTTTCTTGTCAACCAAATTTAGGTGAATATACCCCCACGAAATGCATCCACCTAAGACTCCTAAGAAATTAGGTTTTGATCCCTCAAATTCACCAATGAACCTAAAAGAGAAGGTCTATTTTTTGCTGATTACATTTAATCTGGCAATGGTGATACTTTGCCACACACTGTAGGAAGACAGTAGCTAGTATTTCCTTGCAAAAATTTCTTTTTGACTCAAAGATAAAGAATATTCAGACTTATGTAATTCCTTCCTTTTTCCTTGAAGTCCTATGTTTAGTTTTGATATCATAATATTACAGGAATCCTTGGAGTAAGTATTTAGTTCGCTCCCAGTAACTACCGTGGAGTTTGGTGCTTCTCATCTAGGGCATGACATAAATTAGCCTCTAATCAATTAGTTGTAAGTCCTTCATTGTTGCTGAGCTTTTGCTCACTCCTTGTCTTTTGTGTGTGTTCCTTGTCCATCCTAGTGATGATAGAGAGCAAAATCATAACAACGTAAAAAATGATAGGTACTTCAAGGAAGAGTGGTGGAATGGGCATTGTATAATCAGTTCTAGAGCAGAATTTTGATAAACGATTTTATGTGCTAGTTGTAGTAGTGGTAACTTTACTTGTTATTAGTATGTTTATCTAGTAACTTGATACACTCATAGAAAATGCTTATAACCAATGTAATATTGTGACAACAATTGTAGAACCTTTCCTTTCTGCATGCTTAGTTAGATGTGAAACTTTATATGATATATTTTATTTACTTGTGAAAGTAATTAAGAAAAAATCTTGAGGTGCTTAATGGTTTATAATTTTCCACTTAGATTTCTAATTTTTAGAAATAGGAGTCCAAGTCACAACATGGAGGTAATGACTTCTTGCCGAGGTGCTAAAGTTTGGTGGTATCATGCTTGGAGATTTACAAGGGAGTGGCAAAACCTGCTGCCTTTAGCGGGACTTCTTCTTGGAGATGAATTGGGATGATTTTGTGAAACTAACTAAGAGACCATAATTTGGAAGATCAACCAAATAGCCATGACTTGTGTTTAACCCTCTTCTAGGCTGCTGTACTTTGAGGGTTGTAATTTTGGTAGACCTAAATCTTGTTGGTTGATTAATGGGTCTAGAATATTATGTGTACAGAGAGATGCATCGGTCTTATGGGAACCATGATTCCCAATTACTACACTAGCAGCTTGTTTGATTGTACTAGGTAATCATGGATGCTCAGAAATTGAGTACTAGGTGTAACATGATACTCAATACATGTAGGATTTTGAGGTGACAAGTCAAGATTGATGCACCTAAAAGGTAAACACCAGAGTAGGAATGTTGTTCAATATAAGTATAGTATGCTTGTATAAATGTATGACAACATTTAGTGAAAATAAGTTAGCATACCTAATTCGAATAATAAGGATACTTGAACAGATATATAGAATGAAATATAAGTAGGACAGAAATCAGATTCAAAAAGATAGACATGGGGAAGTTAGAGTAACTAATACCTAATAGTTAGCCTTTTTATTTTATTTGGTTCCTTACCGAGCAATTGCTTATGCAGTTTGCTTTTACCCTTGTTCGTCTCACATTTCAATAGTGTTAAAAGAGTGACCATGAAGCTTCCAACTACGGCTTTAGTTCTTAAATTGGTAAGTTTGGATTTCCTCTTCCAGGTTCTCTACCATTTACAGATTCACGCTACTATAAGTCAACGATACAACAGGAATCCATGAGTTGTCGTTACTGTTAAATTTTGCAACCCTGGTAATGGGTCTTGATAGAGAGTGATCAAAGGATGGTGCTTGGGAGAGGTTGCAGGTGAGCGAGAAGTTGAGGGTAAAATGAGGTAGACTAAAGGAAGAGGTTGAGGGAAGAAGGCTGGAGCAGGCAAAGGGTTGAAGGATAGATGAAGCAAGAGATCTAGCAAAGGACTATTGGAGGAGGTTGAGGAGAGGAGGAGGATTGGATAACAGCTAGTGTAAGAGGTTTAGGAGAGGAGGAAGACAACTAGAGGAGATGGCAGGAGGAAGAGGTTAAGGGGAGCAAGAAGGTTCAAAGGGTAGGTCGGTTGGAGGAGGTGGGCGAGGTTGGAGATTCTCTTTTTCTCTACCTTTGATTTTGATCAGATCTTCGGATGTTTTCGCCATTCAAACTAACCTAACTTGGATTATGATTAATATAATCTCTTTACATTTGTATAATGGAGAGACATACGAGTAATAACAGAGCAATTTTCTCAGGGTGCAAGTGCAATAAAAAATTTTGCAAACGCAAACAACTAATAGTAAAAGATTACAAGGTGCATGTATGTAAAAATCCTACAATAATCTTATATTATTTTCTGATATCTATTCTTTTTAAAATCTTCGCACAAAAATTGGGAATGCTGGCATCCTTCGGTCCTAAACCTCCCAGGAGCGGGTTATTCAGCAGCATTTAAAAATAACACAGCCCGTTAAGATGAGAATGCTTCCTGGGAAATAGGAAATCCTATTACTTTAAGAATAAAAGTATACCTTTTTTCCAAGAAAGCTCAAAACACAGAAATCTCAAACCTCGAGATTAAACTCCAGTACCAACCAAATCCTGATGCGGCCAGCGGTATTAGAGTCATCGGCACAAATTCGCCCCTTACAACTTCTAAGAAAAATGGATACGAACTTGCTGCCAAAGTGGGAAGTTACAATAACAAACAATGAGATCAATAGATTCTCGCTGCAGGTCACTATTTCCTACTGCCAAATGTTGACAGGTGAAGATTCACCTGGTAGGACTGGTATATAAAATGTGAAGCCCTTGGGTGTGAAACATTTGTTGTGTTCCGACTGTGATCCTGCCCTTTTAAAGTTTATTAGGATGTTCTCAATGATGCACATGAACCATGCAGCTGCCCATTTGCAGTCGACCTGCAAATAGCATACGTGATTGCACCAGTAGGTTATAGAAAAAACCAATTAGATGTCAATCAATGCCACTGCATCAGGCAAAAAATGTATAAACTACAATAGCACGTGAAAGAGTAGACTACATGGCCACGTTTGTGCAGTTCTTTCTTGAAGCAAAACCAGAGTACTAGCATGCTGGTTTGAGAAGCGTTTTTATCGAGAAGTAGTTGGTGAAATTGCCCACCCTGCACCCACCCCCAAGTACGGATTCCACGGGAATCCTACAAGGGTAGTCTGGGTAGATGGATAGAAACTTCTACACAAGATTCCACGTAGCCCATGTTACTCAGGCCGGAGCGTTAACTAGTTATGCGCTCAGCTACTAGACTCACCATCCAGGGTGAAACAATCCACCACTTAGGCTAATCTAAAATCGGTTTCACAAATTGGTTTTCTCATAAATGATGTATATGAATATACTCGAATTCATTCCATTAGATGAAATGGTACCAAGTCATTGAAATATTTGGATCAACCCTTTAAGCTTAGTGATTCCATTCGCTTGAGAAGGTACAAGCAGACGTGATTAATTCAGAATTGGTTACGATTCGGTTTGGTTCTTAAGGTCTGCACTTGGTCCACAATCAAGGTCCAAAGTATGGCCACAAACAATCAATCTTACACAAGAAAATAGTTTTCAGTCCAGACACTTATTCTGTTTGCACTTTGCTGTATCCCCGTATCTGAATTCCCAACCCTAGCCCAAGTTCATACATACTGTAGGTGGACGAATCTGAAAAAGAGGGGTTACCCTACAAGCTCAAGAGTGCTAGTTAACCTGTCTACAGTAGGCACAATTTCCCGGTGACAGAATCAATGGTTGTTTTTCTACCTGCACAGAATAATCACATATATTATGAGCCTGAAAATGCTTTGCAAGAGGAATGGACAAGGAACTAACCAAAAATGTAAAAGAGAATGAACAGTAACTTGTGCCCATGGCATGAAAGCAAACCAAACACGAAGCATTCAACCCTAGATGTCACAACATTGATCTTCATTAATATGGGTGGTGTAATTTTTCTAGTGGAGTTAGCATGACCTCATGTTTCAATAATAATTTCATCTTTATTTGATGTACTATCTTTTCAAGTAAATTGATTAGAAGTGTTGTGCTTAGCTGTGAGATATCTCAACTGGACCCACAAGCCAAGATTGGTGAGCGATAAATGAAAAAGGATAATCATCCATTAGTATGGATGCCGATGGAAAGGGAAAGAAGAATACAGGATTTACATTGTCTCACCGTTAAATTTCACTATGTATTTAATAGTGTACTTTCCTCCTTTGTTGCTCGTGCTTTTGATATGAGGTTCACTAATTCCTTGCTAAAGATGAAGAAAATGGAGAAAAGGGAAGAGAAAAATACACAATCACAAACAAAGACACAAGGATTCTGTTAGGTTCCACTTGGGATGAATGGGCATCATAGGGAGGATCTAGTCTCCAAATGCACTATAAGCGAGGGGTGATTACCAGCTCTCAAAAGCTAAAAAAATCCTTTATAAGTACACGTTCGATTAGATGCCTGATTTCCAGTTTCCATCTTCAACCCTTTACATAAAAGAGAGGAGACGATTTGTTAGGGACTACAAAAAGGTTTTTGTTTTTGAAAAAGAAAATGCTAGTTATCCAGGATGATAACTACCCAAATATATTAAAGAGAGAATCAACAGCCTCCGCTAATACAAAGGGCAAACCCCAAGGTCCCACACTCACAAGGACCCACTCCAAAGATTAAACAAAAAAGTAACAGACTCCACAAAATTCTCCACATAAGACCTCTGGCTTATGAAGACCATAGCATTCCTGCCCAACCATATGCCCCATAACACCGCCAACGGTCTGGCCCTCTCCTTCTTCGTATGGAAGACATTCTGCCCAACATTACCCCCTCCACCTCTGAAACTGCGCCAAAACCCATCAAAAGATTGGCAATTCCACCACCCCACTCCCACCTGGCTCCATATCTGTACCACAAACAAGCAGGTAAAAAAAGGTGGTCAATCTCTTCCTCCTCACCTCCGCACAACGGGCAAACCTTACTTTCTCTAGGAGCCCACCTCGTCCTCCAAACCTTAGTCACGAGTCTCCTCCTAAGCAGCCAAACAAAAATATTGTCCTTCAATGGACATGCAGCCTTCCAGATCTGTCTGCAATCCCTCATTGGATCCAAGTCACCTGTAGAGTCTCCGCTGGACAATCTCCTGTAGGCAGCCCCTACCGAGAAATCACCTTTATCCCAGCCAAACATATCAATACTAGAAGTTGGCTGCAGCCCTTCTAACTCTTCAAGCAATCTTTGGAAATCATGAGTTCTCGTATCTGAAAGATTCCCTGCAAAGCATGGGCACCACCCACCTTCCCACACCTCAGCCACTAACACTTCTTTGTTTTAGGACAAAGCAAACAATCTCGAAAATCTTCTAGCAAGCACACACCTTGCCCCATCCAATCATCCTGCCAGAACCTGAAAATCTCTCCAGTCCCCACCACTGGTACAAAACAATTCTACACCCTAGGAGCCACCACCGACAAACCTTTCAAGAAGTGAAAAGCAACCCTCGACGGAGATATTAGGAGATCCTAACGCATCGAGCCACCATAAGCCGTCCCAAACACCTTGCCCACCAAATCCTCCCTACACTCCAAGAGGTTCCCCACCCACTTCACCAACAGGCTGTCATTAGACCTCCCCAGGTCCCTCACCCCAAGCCCCCCCTCCTCCACAGGTCTGCAAGCCTCCTCCCATGCTACCAACCTGGCACCAGGTCCACTCGTCCCCTGGTTGGACCAGAAGAAATTCCTCATAAGCCTCTCTATCCTCAAGACAACATGCTAGGACAGCTTCAGGACAGAAGTGAAGTTCAACCGCATTACTGCCAGAACCACCTTGAGCAAGACCAACCTTCCACCCCTCGACAAAAGCCTGGACGCCCACCCTGCCAACCTCCCCTCCAGTTTCTCCACCAGGGGAGCCCAGTCTTTCACCAGAATCCTACCATCCGTCAACGGTAGACCCAAGTGTCTGATCGGAAGTTGCACCTGCTTTGTGTCAAGACCCAAGCTACACCCCCTCGCCTCCGCCTCAGTCAAATTGAAAGGGACAAATTCTGATTTAGACAGGTTAATATGCAGACCTGAGGCCTCACCAAACAAGAAGAGTAGAATCCACATCCTCCTGGCTTCCGCTTCCCTACCTTCAATGAAAAAAATTATATCATCCGCATAATGCAATAATGGAATACTCGTCCCATCTCCCAAGGAGAAACCCCTCACCAAGTTCCTCCCACACGACCTCTTAGCCGCCCTCGCAAGTGCATCTGCTGCAATAACAAAGAGCATCGGAGCCAAAGGACACCCCCGCCTCACCCCCCTTCTCGGCTGAATCCAACCCCCTGCCGGGTTTCCATTGATAAGTACCGATAAAGACGTCGTGGTGACACATCTCTTCATCCAGTCAATCCACACCAGCGGGAAAATCCTCTTCACCAAGGGCGCCCAAAGAAACGACCACTGCACCGAGCCATAAGCCTTGCTGAAATCGACTTTCCACAAGAAAGCCTTCCTCTTACTCCTCTTTCAAAACGACAGGATCTCCGAGGCCATCACATATCCTTCCAAAATATATCTGTCAGGGACAAAAGCCGTCTGCACTGGATCTACAATCCTAGCCAGGGTCCTCCTCAACCTATTTGCCAAGAGCTTCGCCACAATCAGGTAGATAGCATTCGAGAGGGCTATCGGTTTGTACTCCCGGATCTCCTCAGCACCCTCCTTTTTTAGCAACAGGAACATGTAGAACTTGTTCAATCTGTTGAAGCCTGAATTTCCAGCTATAAACTCATGCAAGACCTGCAATACATCCTCCTTCACTACCGGCCAAAACTCCTTATAGAAGGCAACCGGAAAATCATCTGGACCCGGACATCCTTCAGCATTCAGCCCCCAGAATGACTTGTGGACCTCATCTTCCTCAAACGGACCCGTCAAGAAACCGGCTTCTGCATCCCCGATCCGTGGCATCTCAGACCCTAACCATCTCCACCTTCCCCCATGTTTTCTCCTGGTAAACTCTCTGAAGTATCTCGCAACTGCCCCCCCGCCCCACCACCTCTCTTCCCACAAACTCCTCCCCATCGACCAACCTATCGATCCAGTTCCTCCTCCTTCCTGATGCAGCCATATGAAAAAATCGAGTGTTAGAATCGCCTTCCTTGATCCACCTCTGCCTGGATCTCACCTTCCACTCCATCTCCACCTTCCGGTCTTCTTGTATCACCTGTAACTGCCTCACTTTGCTTACCCTGTCAACGTCAGAAAGAAGACCAACATCCTCCACCAAGTCCAGTCGTGCAATCTCACTGAGAACTTCATCTCTCCTCCCACGCTCCTCTTTAATCTGTTTCTTATGGACCTTGAGGAAGGATCTCAAATCCCACAGTTTAGCTTCCACTCTGACAGCCGCCGAGCCATCCACATGAACCGACCTCTATCACTCCTCTACCAGCCCCCTGAACCCCTCTTCAAGGAGCCATGCCCAGTTGAACTTAAAATACATACCATGTCTCCAGTCCTCATTCGTCACCTACAACAAGGGAGTGTGATCCGAGAACGGCTACTCCAGGGGTCTAACCTCCACCATAGGCAGCGGCCTCTACATCAGGTACCCTCGCCTTGTCTTGAGAGCTATGAACCAAGAGGCCACGATGGGGAGCTACTGGGAGTCTGGGACGTGTCATATTGCCCCACTTTTCAGGAAGTGCTATCGGACCAGAGGTGTGCGGAGTTCCAACAGATGTTTTAGCTGGAAGGTTGGGGGCCGAAAGAAGGGAGAGTACTACTTTTGGGAGGAAGGGGAGTTTACTGTGGCTAAGGCTTTCCGTAGGCTACGTGCTTCGTCGTAGACATTGGATGTTGATTTTCTGAGAGACTGTAGGCTGCTTTGGTCAGTAGAATGCCTGTTAAAGGTCAGAATCTTCGCATAGCTTCTGAGGAGAAGAAGAATTGTGACCAAGGCTTGGAAGGAAAGGTGGATGCTATAGATGACCTTAGCTACCCCCTCTGCAAAGGAGCGAATGAGGATGTTCAGCACCTGTTCTTCGCATGTCCCTATATTGCGCAAATTTGGCAAAAGATGGGGATTAACTGAATTGTCTTTGATAGCATGGATGGATTTTGCTCCTCATTCAGGAGGGGTAACGCACATGGTGGGGGCAACTCATTCAGATCAAAGAAAGAGAAGGCGAGGGTGCTAACGATCCTGTGGGGCGTGTGATTGGGAAGGAATGGTGTCGTGGCCAAGGGCGAGACGCCTTATGTTGAAAATTTTGTTTGCTCCATTTCGTCCTAGGTAGCATTTTGGGAGTCAACCATGTAATGTGATCCTGTACCCTTGCTTTTGATTAATGAATTTGGGTGGTTATCATATGGATAACCACCTTTTAGCTTTAAAAAAAAAAATTCTTATTTTGTGATTATTATCAGCAAAAATTTAGCAAATTATACTTTTCAAAGAAAAAGTTTAGATAATCTCATGGCTGCGAATTGTAGCAAAAATCCAAACAGATCTGAAAGCCCTAATACACTCAATAGAAATATAAGGATAGGAAAGCAAGGACAGTATATTCATGATTTCTGATAAGGAGATTGCAGCACAACATGACTGGAGAAAAGGGGAAATCAATTTAGGAAGAAAAGGTGCCTTAGGTTCTGCAGTTAGAATCATTGTATGTGTCAATACACAAACATTGGCCTCAAGATTGGTGGATCAACTTAATTATTATGTGTGAGGTGAAGTTGGGTGCGATTTTGACGAACCTATCAGAGACACCTGGAACTGGACATAAGCATGTGTAGAGGTTTAAAAAAAATGGATGCATCTTTCACAAACCCCATTCAGGCAAATCTCCAACTGGCTCGTACGTTACCATCTGAGTAGCAATAGCAGTGAAATGTTCATGGTGAGGGATGCGACATCAGGTAATTCAGTTTTTGACCTTTGTTCACTTTAAGTTTGGTTAGGGCAAATTATGCAGTGCAACCAACGAAGAAGATCCAATTAAAAGTCAGCTTAACCTTGTATTTTACTTCTTTTCATTTGAAGATTTTGATGGGAAATATTCCTCTTAAGTGAGGAATTAATGGAAGGCGGGACTTAGATGATTGTTATCTTCATTGTTGCTCTGTTAAACAACAACAGCATGCTTCATATAAAAAAAAAGCTCGGAATGATTATGCCTACCATAACAATATGACATTCAAGAAACAGTTCAAAATGCCTCTTTAACATGAACATAGAAGAACACAGATATGCCACCAAGGGGTTAGCTCAATGGTAGAGCACTCCACCGGCATCTAAGAAGTCATGGGATCTGTTGGAACGTTGGAATAAAGCCACGTGTACTATCCACGTGGTAGCCTCTAGAAAGCCCAACAGGGCCGGCGGTTATGGGAAAGACTCCAAACTTGGGTTCTAGAACCCAAGTTTGGAGTCTTTTGCTTAGGAGTTAAATTTTCTATTTTTAGTAAATGTATTTTAGGAGAAGAGTTTGTGATTTAATTTAATTAGAGAGAGAATATCTTTTCTTATGAGATAAGATCTTGGGTTTCCAAGAATAGAGATATGTACTCTCTATAAAATAGAACATTTCCTCTTTGTAATCTCTTACGTCATAATAATATTTCCTATTCTATGACACTCCTCTCCCTCTCTTCTTCCACCACCATAGCTGGTTACCATCAAGGGCAGCCGGCCACCTGAGCCAACCACCAAGAGGGTTGCCAACCACAAGGCTACTCTCCCTGCTCCACATGCACATAACCCCCACGTGGGACTATTTTTCCAACGCACAAGGAGCCTCCACACTCCAGTTTGCGCCAATTCTTGACGTGGTATCAAAGCCACCGCTTTAGGCTCGTTGTGTGTGTGGCTTCTAAGACCACGTGTCAGTGATTCTTATATTCAGAGAAAGTATTCTTCAAAAGATCTGATGCCTTACGCAGAGAACTAGTCAAGATGACGGAAGCATCGGCAACGGTCAACGAAGGCACGCTTGGACAGGGAGAGAGCAAGGTAGTTATCTCCGTGACAACCATCAAGCTCTATGGGGCGTCCAACTATATTTTATGGGCTCGCGCCTTCAAAATATTCGTTGAGGGCCAATAAAAACTTAGCGTTCTCTTTGGAGGAGCCGCATGAGATGAAGGACGATAAAAAGAAAAAATACAAAAACTATATGGTCATGAATTGACTCACGAACTCAATGGACCCATCAATCGTCTCAAACATGCTCTACAAAAAGAGCACATATGAGAACCGGGCGGCTCTCAAGAAAAGATACGTCCGAACCTTAAGCAATGCACGTATTACTGACCTCTATACTCGCATTTGGACAGCTAGTCAAGGTGATCTCACCTTGACAAAATATTATGAGAAGATGGAGGCACTATTTAAGAAGTTGGAGATCTACGAGCCATTATGTTGCGCCAAGTCGGGGAGACTCAGGCGATTTGGCAATCCGGCAAGTTTTTATCGGGGTTGCATGGATCTCGAGACCATCTTCTACCGTCTTATCAAGATGGAGATCATCAAGGATGAAAACTCGGCAAAAAGAGAGAACTCCGCACTTGCCATCCCTGAGGCAAGTGTTGGGCATGGACGAGGATGAGAACGTGGATCTTACCGCGTCTATCCGAAATGCCAACATTGCGAACACAACAACCATTCGCAAGACAAATACTGGGAGAAGTTGGAGAGACCACCAATGAAGCTACTAACACCTCACGTGTGGACTCCCTAACTCATGAAGACCTCGAAAAGTTACGGGCTCTACTTTAAGAAGACAAGACGACAACTGCCATAGCAACAACTACTCAAGTTGCCACAAAGGCAACGACTTTAGAGGTTGCAAGAGGCTTCACTGTCGACATGTCGAAGGAGAAGATCGAGAGTGTGGCTCTCGAAGAAGAAGAGTGGTAGGGCGTCTAACCTCACAAGTTGAAGACCAAGTCGTCAGCCTCCCGACCTTCGCCTTGAGGGGGAGTGTTAGAACGTTGGAATAAAACCACGTGGATTGTCCACGTGAAAGTTAGGCAACCTCTAGAAAGCCAAACAGGGCCGACAGTCATGGGTTTTAGAACCCAAGTTTGGAGTCTTTTGCTTAAGAGTTAAGTTTTCTATTTTTAGTAAATGTGTTTTAGGAGAAGAGCTTGTGATTTTATTTAATTAGAGAGATAATATCTTTTCTTATGAGATAAGATCTTTGGTTTCCAAGAATAGGGATATGTACTCCCTATAAAAGAGAGCATCCCTCTTTGTAATCTCTTAAGTCATAATAATATTTCCTATCCTATGACACTCCTCTCCCTTTCTTCCTCCACCACCATAGCTGGTCACCATCAAGGGCAGCTGGCCACCTGCGCCAACCACTAAGAGGGTTGCCGAACACAAGGCCACTCTCCCTGCTCCACGTGCACATAGCCCCCCATGTGGGACTATTTTTCCTACGCAGAAGGAGCCTCCACGCTCCGCTTTGCGCCGATTTTTGACAAGATCAAATCCCATGCCCACCATATTTAGCTTCTCAGAAAAAAAAAAAAAACTCAGATATTGATTCCTAACTGTTCCATTGTTTTATAAGTTCAAATTGCAATAACAGCAACGATACTATCCACCAGAAACACCAGCATTGAGGTAGATATCTTGGTTGCAATTAGTTATGTCACTTAGATTTATAATTGGTATCCTTTCAGCAATTACTTTTGTCAAATCATTGTGTTTCTTATTGATTTTCCATTTTTAGTTTTGTAGTAAATATCCAAAACATTTATTCCATTGCAAAAATCATATTGGTCTTGATGTACTCTACTTACCGAGATTTATTGACTCCATATTTAGTTTTCCCACTTCTACAAAATTTAGGATTATTTCCTATTCCTCACAAGCTTTTCAGTTGTTAGTCAAGCCCTTGTCCCTCAACTGCTTCTCCATTTGGTTAAAATAAAGTAAAGACAACTCTTTTTCCAGTCAGTCATCTACTCTTTCTGATGTTTAGAACTGTAAATTTGTCATTTTCAAGCCCTTGTCCCTCCACTTTTGCAATTTTAGCTCTTTTGGGAAGTGTTGTGAATCCCAAACATATTTCCATCAGTTTATCATGGTAAGCTTTATGACTACATCTAATGACTCAAGTTTTCACAGCTTAAATGCTTGCGAACCAAACCAAAGGGCAAGTCTTCCATATTAACCATGGCACACAAATCATTTCTGCAACTTTGCCTCATTTCGTTCGTAGAACATAACTCAATCCCGGGCAAGATAAGCTTAAAAATAATTGAGGAATATCTTAAATGTATTAAATATGAACTTCAAGATAACTACTTATCTAGAGAATTGTTTTCCCAAGGTTGTTGACCACGCAAAAGGAAACCAAAAGTAGCAAAGTACCTGCTATCAATATGTTGATTAGCTGAAAGTAAAGGGAACAAAGCATGAGAAGGAAAACAAGCAACATCCATGTGCAAGTGTAGCAGACCTGGCCCAATGGCAAGAACTGTCTTTGATCCAGCCAGAACCTGTTGAAAGTCATTTAAGACCATAGTTAATGGCCATGATGATAAAACCGAGTGAAAGAAAGTTTTTGAATCGGCACGGCCACCTTTCCCAGTAACAAACATATTACGGTAACATCTTCTGTAAGACTCCCCTTCTACTAGAAATAGCACTGAAAAATGAATCCTAGCTAAGAAACTAGGCCTATATTTTTCAAAGTTTAATATATTTTACATAAATGCCACATTGCATCAGTTCTTTCCCTCTATAATCTTTAGCTTGGCTGGGGAAAGCTTCATACTTTTTTCAATGTAGGATATCTCCCAAAGTACATACCATGATATTTCTCCATTGTCCCAAAAAAAGCCACATTGGAAATTAACTAAATTCTTTTTCTTTTTTGAGAAGTAACTAAATCTAAATATGATGTCTAACCTGAGTGCGCCCAGCATCTGCCACCACAAATGTCGGCAGGCCAATGCCTTCTGCAGTCTCCTTCAGCCTATTCCTGGCAGGATGCTAATAGTCTGTCGGACAATGGAAATTGAAATATTCTATACATTGCAAGTGGAAATATTTGATGCATGATAGGGATGCTTACATTTCTTGTTGGTTTTTGCATGTCAAAACTATTTTAGCCTGGCCAAATTGCTCCCATTGTCTTAAAAGAGATCTATTGCTGCAAACACTCAGAAGCCAGTGGAGCATAAAGTTAAGTCCAAGAATAAAGTTTTTTTTTTGTACTATTTTTTTGAGAGATTTTTTTCATTTTGCACCATTAAGAGCTTGATCATTCATCCATATGCAAAAAAGAAACATACTTAAGTTTTTACATATTCTCCCTTAATTTAGAAACAAAAAAAGTGTCCATTAGCAAGGTTGCAAAATTCAGTAATTTGGTTTTCAAGGTCATTGACTGAGGAATATAGGGTATGCAGGCAAATAATTAGGGATCACTCTATTGGAGTATGTGTAGTTAGTTTAATTCTACATCATTCATTGTGGGGTTAAGTGTATGGTGACCTGTAAATAGGCATGTACTCCTCCACTTATTCTTTAAGAAAAGTAATATAGATATCAACCCTATTGGAGCATTCTCCTATAATTTTTTCCTCACTCTTCGTGAGTGAGGTTTCCACGTAAATCCAAGTATTTTTATTGCTTATGCTTTGATATTATTATACTTCTGCTTATTTATATTATTCAACTTAGTATCAAAGCAAGTCATTCTTGGTTATTATTTTGTTTAGGATTTCTATTATTTCATTATCTATTATTCTTGAAGTTATTTGTTAATCTCAACATTAGCCTAAGGAAGAGAGCATCGCCATAGAGTCGATCACAATAATCCCCTGCGAGAGAGTGTGAGATAAGAATGAGAAGGCACAGAGTAGGGGCAATTTGGGTCCCTGTGGAACCCTACGAAGGAGCATCGGGTTTTGCTCGAGGAAGCGATGCCTAAGAAGATGGGTGTGAAGTCCAACGTGGAGACCGCATAGGAGTGTCGTAGCATAGCTGAGTTGGAGTCCAAGAGTGCAAGGCCCACGAGAAGGAGCGCTACTGGCACGAGGCTGAAGACCCCAACTCCTGCGTTGCCAGGAGGTGCGAGGAGGATGCCAAGAAGTGCCAAGAAAACACCGCCCACCGCTCCGAGAACCACTGGCTCACTCAGGAGTAGGTCGACCTTGCTTGCGCCTCCCACAAGCCCGATGCAAGGTCGGTCGCATCTCCGCCCCCGTCCCCAAGGTCACTGCCCTCAACTGCTGCAGGGAGGAGGAGCACCAGTGCACCCTTCAAGTTGTTGAGGAGGCGAGGAAGAGGCAGAGTCGAACCATCAAGGAGTATAAGTGTGTTGTCCTCGTCGCCAACACCAACCGAGATGACTCTATCATCGAGGCGAAGGTCTCAACGAGGATCTCACACTCAATCGTGAGAGCAGCCATAGTGGCACAAATGGCAGCAACAAGTCCGCTCACATGGTTTCGGAGATAACACTCGTGTCTGGTGGGGATTTGTTTTTTTATATATATCTTGACTTATTCGCTTGCTTCATGTTAGATTTAAAAAAGGGGAAGAGAAAAAAAAAAAGAAATGAGTTGGAGTAAAAAAAAAAGAAGAAAGATGAGAAAAAAAGAGAGAGAGGAAAAAATGAAGAGAAATGTCAAATAAATAAATAAAAAGAAAAGGAAAAAAAATGATGATTATGTTAAATGGAAGATGGAGAGAAGCTCTTCTCTAGTCTTATTATTTCTTCTCTATGTAATTTTTCTTCTCCCATACAAGTACGGGAGAAAGAATGAGTGCAAAACCTATTATAGTCATCCCCCATTTAGGAGTCCCTTTATTCGAGGTCACCACATGAAAAATCACAACTCTGGAAGGTCCAAAGTTTCTGGGTTTCTAGGAGGGAGATCCAATTTTAACGTCTTCAGAGGAAGTGTCTATGTCTAATTTCTATGTGGAAGATCCAGTTATGTAGACTCCGAAGAGGAAATCTAATTTTGAGATACCCAGAGGAAGGGCCTCATGAGTCCAATGTATTGGACTATTATTAGGCCCAAGTGCATGACCACTATATTTCTTAGTTCCTTTAGGCATACCTGCTAAGTTATAAATAATATTAGCTTGCATGAGAAACTAATACATTTTTTTACGTATAACCCCTACTAAATTACATATATTTATGTTATGCATTTTTCTTCAAGCAGGGAAAAAAATTCAACCAAACAGGGGAATGAATCACGCATCGACGAGGGATACGATTGCAGGATTCTCACATGGGGCCTACTTTGTTCACGAGAGATCCTTATGCCCTTCCTAGTTTCTCACACGCACGCTGAGATTTGATGAAGTCCTAGCTGGTTGTCCTCATTTGGTTGGTGCTATCTATGGCAAACATTCGGAATGCTTACTAAAGATAGCGATCGTCCAGAGATCGTGGATCTGGAGAGGAGGAACGAGGGATAAGAAGGCCTCCTCTCCTCTTCCACTGACTCCACGGTGCAAGAAGGCATACCCTGTGAAACCCAACGAACACTGTGGACATCCGCGACCTCGACCTCCATCGATCTCCATCATCACAGTGGTGCACGATGACAGCATGCACCACCATCAGCCAACTCTTCCACCATCACTGACTCCACACCAACTTACCACAACCACCACCACCAATTCCCTTGTTCTTCATTTTCCCTCTCTTTCTCCCTTGTTTCACCCCTTAACATGAACCTATCATCGCCACCTTCACCGCCACCACTTCCATCACCTCCGGCCACCCGCTTTTGACGTGGCTGCCATCAGTGTCCTCGCAACGCCACTGACGCCTACACCATTGCTGCCACTGACGGCCACCCTCCACAGCCACTAGCCGCATCCACCATCAACAGGCATTTGGTTCCCCGTCGGCCCACCACCAGCCACCTCTAGTTGTCTGGACGAACACCGCAACCACCAGCGCGACACCCACAACTCGATGCTCCTCCACTGCACACCAGCCAGCCGCTGGTGCCCTCCCTTGCGCGCGTACACCTCCCCCTCTCAAATCCCCTATTTTTGCACAATACATGCTCTATTAGTTGCAATGAATGGATTCAAGAATAATTCATAACTAAGGTTTAATATTTTATATTATATAGGGATTTTTACATATATACCCCTATAAATTTTCGATAAGACATATATACCCCCATGTTCTTGATGTTGAGATATATACCCCTATAAATTTACTCCGTTAAACCCAAAGGAAAATGTCATAAAAAATTTATAAAAAATAGGAAATTTTATATATACCTCACTATATTTATCTTACAACTTCGTATATACCCCCATAAAACTGTCGTATATACCCCCACCTCTCCCTCTCCCTCTTCCTCTCCATGCACACCTCTGGCCTCCCCACCGACCACCAGCTCCTCCCCTCCGACCTTCCCTCCGGCCTCCGCTCCAGGATCGCCCTCCGCCTCCCCTTGTATGGCAAGATCTTTTGCATTGGAAAGAAAAAGGACATCCAGAAAAGAGCTTCCTTCATGTTTTGTAATCAAGCCCCAAAAATTTCATCTTCCCTTGGTAAGCCTCCACCTCAGGGACCTCCTCCCGATACTTCCCCACATAGAACCTCTCAAACATCCTTGTGCTCCTACACAGCTCTTCGGGCACGCTCACGTACTTCCTCACAAGGCCCTTCCCCATCAACACACTCAACACACAACACCAGGGCACCGGCGTCTTCTCCAAGCTCCAAGTCATCAGCTTGCGATACGTCACTGATGTAAACACATTTACACTACATAAGATGTCTATTTATGCATGTTCTTAAGCATAGGATTGCATTGCATGATATAAATATTGCATACATGCATCATCTTGCATTTAGAGTAGTTTGAATAAAATGGAGGTTAATTGTCTCCTTTTATGTGCTTAGACAGGGCAAACTTTTTATCAGGGCCTCGAATCGAAGATCCAACCGTACAGATGTGATCAGGGCGACGATTGGAGTTCAACGACTCCAAGATCGCCATAATCAGGCATCTGTAGCATCAAATAGTGACCGGGGAACCCTAGAAGATCAAGGGCCAGGATGATGTAAATCCGCACTTCAAATGACAAATCCGACCACACGGATGAATTCAGATCGACGATCGCAGCCTAACGACGTAAAAATCGAGTCAATCCGACACCCGTGGCACCATCTACAACATCCAGAAGATGGACGGCCAAGATGACGCCACGTGGCGCCATCTCGGCCACCCAAACACCCGCATGCAACCACTGAAGCCTCTGCATCCGCCCCTCTCCGCCGTTGGATCTCGATCCAACGGCTGTGAACGGCTACACCTAAAAACGTCCGCTCGACCATCCATGCTCCGTAGCGCAGCGGTCGCAAGGCGCTCCGCGTTTACAAGACGCGGGTTCGAATCGCGATCTGCGGGCGCGCACGATTAAAGGCGACTGCCCGATCGGCTGCGAACGACTCAGATCTTCCAATAGCGCCCACGCGCTATTTCACGCAAGGCGAGGACGTGCCATCGAACGCGGGCGGGTGCGCAGTGAGGAGCGGGGGAGGTGCATCTTAAGCAGTCCGATCTCGCGATCGGACGGTTGAGATTTGTTGAACGTGCAGATGCGTTGAGAGAGAGAGCAGCTGAGCGGGCGCGCGTGGGCAATAGCCACTACGCCCACATTAGGGCTTTAGCGACGATTTTATCCGTCACTAAAGACCCCTTATTTAATGTTTTAAAGATGTAATGACCAATTCGCCCTCACTCCTTGCAACTATAAAAGGAAGCCCCCTCCACACAAAATTCTCATTCCTTCCTTCTCTTCTCCACCTCTCCAAAGCTCAAGAGAAGCTTGTCCCACACCTGGGATGCTCCTCGCGAGATAAAATCCAAATTTTCGTCCCCCTTCGGAAGTGGATCCCGCGACGACGACGACGTACTGCTCCATTCCCGTTCTTCTGGTTCGTCCTTCTTCGTCCTGCTCCGTCCTCCTTCGTCCAGGCGTCGTCCCGTCCGGCTCGTCCTCCAAGCGATCGTTAAGGAGGATAACTTCTCTCTCCCATTCTTCTTTACAACTTTTCTAGTGTAGAATTTTCCTACTTTCTAGTGTAGCTGATTTCCCGCTTTCTAGTGTAATTTTTATTTGATTTCATTGTATAAACATTTTGAAAGATTGAATGCATATGTCTCTCTTTCTCTCTCTCTCTTCCTTTTAGTCTGATAGCTTCATTGTAATTATATCGCCTCGCTTTTCAAAAATTCTAAAAAGATATAATTGCAAATATAAATCGATGTAGCCTCCCTGTGTTCGACCCGGAATTCAAATTTCGGTATAAATTTTATTTGTTGAACACAAATTCTTCGCTTTCAAGCTACAACGACAATGTTTAAAAACCAAACACGTTAGCATAGCAATTCGTACGTTCAACAATCACCACCTCCGAGGGCTCTAGCCCAAGCACATTCATCAGGAAAGTGAGTCGCCACTTGATCCGCTCCTCGAAGAGGCGTAAAGGGCCACTCCCTGAAGGCGGACTGGGATTCCTCGTGCGTCCACCCGAAGCTGCGGTAGGCCTTGACCTTCCTCTCCCACGTCAAGCCATTCATCGAGGACTTCACGTGGATAGCGTGGACTAGCATCCTCGTGGAGGGGTCAAATTCGACGGAGACCACGGAGTTGATGAGCTCACAAAAGTGCAGCGGGGTCTGCATGAGAGGCCAAGGTTGGGTGAGCAGCAACCTGGCAACGCTAGTGTCGGGGACGCCAGATTCTTTAAGAGGATGTTGGTGGCGACCTTGGTGTGAGCGAGGTAGAGGAGCCCAAGGGGGCACACGATGGTGCGGATGACGTGGGAGCGGGAGCCCAGGACAAACCTGAGGTAGGAGGTGAAGGTGATGATGGTGTTGTCAAGGCTCCTGTGGAGGATGCTCGAGTCAGACGTCACGATCTTGACGAGGTCAGGGAGGTTGAGGCCACATGACAAGGGTGTTGCATGAGACGAGGTCCTTCATGGGCATTTCGTCGAACAGCTTGCAGGCGTTGAAGAGGTAAGGGAGGTAACAGTAGGGTAGGGAGGAGAGCTTGAAGTAGAGGTTAAGGAGGGTGTTGGTGGTGTGGGGGTAGGAGAGGAGGCCAGGGGAGAAGGCAGAGGCGTGGAGGAAGAGGGCGAGGCGAGGGAGGCGGAGGGCAGTGCAAGAGCGGAGGACGGAGGGGAGGCGCTCGTGGTCGGTGGGGAGGCCGGAGGCATGCATGGAGAGGAAGATGGAGAGGGAGAGGTGGGGGTATATAGGACAGTTTTTTTTTTAAAAGGGTATATATGGAAATTTTATGAGGTATATATGAAGTTGTAAAATAAATAGAGGGAGATATATATATAAATTTTCCTCTTTTTTTAAATTTTTTATGACATTTTCTGTTGGGTTTAACGGAGTAGGGGCATACAACTTTAACGAAGTAACTTTATAAGGGTATATACGTCAATATCAAGAATATGGAGGTATATACATCTTATTGAAAGTTTACAGCAGTATATATATGTAAAAATCACTATTATCTATGGTTGCATTTATTCCTATCGCCCTTCCTTTTTCTCTTTATTCTCTCGCTACTTCTCTCTCTCTCTCTATTCATATCTATCTATATTTTTCATGCTCTCTTCGAAGTTATTATTTTGATTGAATATATGGTTGATGAGAGTAGCCCATCTTATTTATGAATATTATTGGTACGTTTATGAGTTTATTGGTTAGTACCTCTCCGTGGATACAACCTTCTGATTTTGTGGTTAAACTTCATTTCATTTAAGTTTTTATCGAAGATTTTCACCACATAACGAAAATCACTATTTAAGTATTCTTAAATGAAAATCAACGATCAAGGGCAGGGATACCGAATGGGGAGCTACTAGCACCAATTGAGGTCTACAAAGGAGATGCGCTTGTCAAAGCCAGCTACATCAGTTCATCCAGCAACAACAGCCCTGTCGTCATTAGCATACCCACCCACAAGCAAGAACCAAATTGAGAAAGTTGTGTTCTATTGTGTAGAGTGGGATTTCAGTGTTGTACAAGCTAAGCACTGCGTGCTCCAACTTGAGGGGAAGTGTTTGAGTATGTGTAGTTGGTTTAATCCCACATCGTCTATTGTGGGGATTATAAAGTGTGTGGTGGCCTATAAATAGGCATGTACCCCTCTACTTATTCTTTGCGAATAAAAATACAAATATCAACCCTATTAGGGCCTTCTCCTGCGGTTTCTCATTACTCTTCATGAGTGGGGTTTCCATGTAAACCCAAGTGTTTTCATTGTTTATGCTTTGATATTATTGTACTTCTGCTTATCTATATTATTCAACTTAATCAAGTACTTTTTATTATTTAAATATTTTAAAATATATATTCATAAAATACATTAATAGGATGTATGACTTGTAATGAGATATCTCATCATCTAAAACAAAATTATTTTGAAGTTCACAAGTAATGCAAATAAGCTACAAACCATGACCCCAAAGCAAATAAAAAACATGACTTTCAAAATTTCAAACATCCGATAATTAGGTTTGGTAGGGTAAAGAGTTTATTCGAATGAGGCTCATGTAATAATCGCCTTTTATTTAGGTGACTAAACCGATTATAAGGCCAATTACTTGGCCCAACCAAGTAATGCCCCTAACATAGGTACTTAGTTTGACCAAGGGATTAAATACGATTACTTAACAAATTAAGCAGCCTACCCGATCTTGTATGGTAACCTTAACCGTTAGGACACAACCCATAAAGGACTTCTCAAAGAGTAGCTCACAGAAGACTTGTGATAGCTCGAATTTTCCCAGGGTGTGAAGGACTAGCGTTGACAGGATTCAGGTACGACAGCCCAAGCTTCACGCATTATTTGCAAGGAGAGGATTGATCTATCAAAATGCAATCACATAAGGCACATAATTTTAACCAGGTTCCACCTAACAAGGGTGTACATCCTTGGAGGGGTTCTAACCCCTCAATTTGCATGAATGGTGAAATTGGTCTTACAAAGGTGGAGTCGTTGCTCATTATAGAGTAAAGAAGAACAAGAGACAGCTAAATCCTTGTGCCCCCTTCCAAAAGGTGACACATTGCTCAAATTGGATTCTGATGAAGCTTCTAAGAGGATGTATAATGTTCTCCGAGCAACTATGATTTCCTCTTCTTTAAATATGTTGATCGGATAGACACAACAACAGGATCTAGAATCTCACTTTTTATGGCATCTGAGTGGGGCTCGTGCCTTTTTTGTAGGCATGACACCCAATCGTTAGCATGTTATCCTTTTCCTAAAAGATTCCTAGCTTAGGACAACTGAGGGACCTTTCCAATTGAAATGGGTCGAAGATGCTCCACAAGCCTAATCTACCCTAACTTGAGAGTGGGACAAACCCGACTTGTCCTACAAGCTTAGCCATCCCCTCTTCCTGCTAAGTCGGACCAACCTATCCATTACTTGTCCTTAGGCCAAGAGCCCTTCTACGAGGGTAGTCAAGCAAGGTTTGAAATGCCGATTTAGATGCCATGCCGATGAAATTGTAGGTATGCATTTCATGGGCATGCCATAGAAATGCCTGTTTTTTGATGGCAGATTTTGACGATTTCGACGGGCCGAAAAAATGACATTTTGAGGCACGCCGAGGGCATGCCGATGCATGCCGACAGAAATGACAGAAATGATTAAAATTTGAAAGACAACTAAATCAAAATGTTTGAAACATATTTACAATTATATGTAAGCCTATATAAATAAAAAACAATTGTTATTTAAGTCTATATGACAAAAAATCAACGTGTGTGCGTGCGTGCGTGTGGCATGCCGTCAGCATTTAAATCACTGTAGCCAAGGGCTTCCTCTTGTTTTCGGGCCTTCATTTATGGCCCATTTAGGAGCAACCAGGGTCGCTCTGTTACTTTAATTGTCTTACCTAAACTTGGATTGGCTAGGCTCATCTTTGGGGGATCGAGCCATAAGAATGGCCCTTTTACCAAGTGATCCCTAACTGAGCCTTTTCACAGCCCAAGGGTTTTTTACCCTCATCAACTTGAACTACACTAAAGATATAAATGTGGTTAATGGTAATATATCCTTGTCAGGATTGGTATTAAGATGCATTGTATATCAAAATATCTCATATTAGAAATGTTGACAAGAAACATGCTTTTGATTAAATGTAGACAACAAATATCCAGATTTACATGGTTTGCTTGGTATCTTACATCTTTTTTCAAGCAAACAGGTAAATCTATTGGCCCACTTTGGTGGGAGGAAGCAACATCTAAAACATCTACGTTTTTTTGTGCCACTTCCTACATCACTATGAGAGACAATGAAGGTTTAATTTATGGGTGCACCATCTAGTCAATAATTGCATCATTCAGTGGGGTCGGAATGAGTACAGATACACTAAAACTACTCTGTGTAAATCTTGCACGTGGATCTGGATAAAAGCACCAAGTATAAATTGTACTAAAATAAGGTGTTGCAGAAAAGATGGGAGCCACGGATCAAATACTAGTTGCACCTTTGGATGCAATGCAGATGAAGATATTCCTGCTTCGGATGTAGCTTCCCAAGAGAAGTTTTAGCAACAATTTGAGGACATCTGAATGTAGATAACCTAACATCAATATATGTGTTTTGGAGTTCTCTTGGGAATGGCTTCCATGCTGATGCTACCAGTTGGCGAGAATTGCATGCTTGTGGTCCTTGTGGCTGCTGTGGAACAAGGTCTTGCCTAAAAATGTGAGGCCTTGAATGGAAAATGTGGCTTGGGAGATGATTTTGGCATCAATCCCTGCACTTTTCTACTATTAATAATTTATGTGTGGATATATATTGACCTCCAATGGCCATCCTTTAGCTTTCATGAAAAATAATCTTCCATTAAAATACAATTTTCAACCTCCAACAAAGATGCCTAATAAAATTCAAAGGTAGAAAATTTTTATGGTAAATCAGCCATCTCGTCACTAGTAACTGCAAATTTTTATGGAAGAAAAAGAATCTTGAAGTTGTACCACTTTAACCTTGATTTTGTACCAAAGGAACATATATTCCAAATTTCAATTTAGACTTTAGGGGCTGCTTGGGAAATCCTAACCCTCTTGACAAGTCTAGCTCTCTAGCTTCAAAGTGAGAAATAGAATGGTAACTTAGGTACTCTATTTGTTGGTTTTTCCGATTTACTTCCTTGCGCATTCCCTTGAAATTTCAATGTATTATTTTTTCTTTCCTTTTTTTTGAGGATAAAAGAATGCCATCAAAAACTGTTAATCATCTCTGGCTCCATTAAAGGAATTGAACAGTCACTTGCCCCGGTCAATCAGTCCCCCAAAGATCCTCTATCGAACAGGGTTAGGTCTACCGCAGAATGCAATCATCACTTAACAGAGTACTTTTCAGGTTAATTAAAGTTTTAATACTACCAATTGCAAAATTTAAGGGTGAATTGCATGTTTGAATCTACAATCATAAATCTGTCAATAACAAAGGATAGGCCTAAGGATGTGGTACATCAATATGACCAGCCAAAAGCACTTCTCTGCTATTTAGAAATGAGGTAGAATGAAATAAACCTCAACTCTGACGGATCATGATCTTTTTCTCTTTTTTTGATGAAGTATCCTTGTTGATTGTTAACCTCTGGTAGAGGGGGCAGTAGGGCACCCAAAAAAGGCAATGAAACTGTTTAAAATGCTCAAAACACCAATCATTACCTTTGCGCAAGTTCTGCATACAACCCAGTGGCCGCATCTACCTTTGCAAAAAATTACATGGATGATCAATTAACAAAAAGGATGCATGATACCAAATATAAGAATATGGGCAGTGAAATCTCAAAATGCTTGGAAATATTTCAGATTCTTTCAATAAAAAAGACAGTTTGGAAGTGTATAATAATTATAAGCAACAAAATATGTTAGGATAAATCTCCTTTTGGAAAACAGCTAAATAGCCATCCTTACGAGCGCACTGAGATGCCACTTTCCCAGCTCCCATTTTTAGATCTTGCCTAACGACCAGAACCTGAAAAATGGAAGTTGGTCAATGTAGAGACAAGCATCTATTAACTGAAATTAACTCAAAAGCTCCTGATTCAATTTCTCTTCCCTAGATAATTCCCATAAATTGCCTACATGAGCATTAAACATATATGGCATATGTTGATAGAGCACTCTAGTTATCTCTTTGTTTATTGATTTAGATTTTTTTATCATTTATTTTATCCTCTTAGACTTATGATGTGATTTACCCAACACCTCTTTCTATATAAAGCGTTTCAATTGAGAAATAAAATTTATCATTTTCTCCGATCAAAGCGGCGATCCTAGATCGGTGCTCCGGTATCTCACCGACACAAACCTCAGTACCCCTCTATCAAAATCCTAACTTCCTTGTTGGTACCCGCAGAGGGTCACCACCAGCCCTATCCGACCACTGCCCTCCATCAAGGCCATAGCCAGTGCACCACCAGCTGTCGCTAGCCCCAGCCGGTTGCTGCCTGCACACAGGGCCACCGCCACGATCTCCCTGCAGGCTGCTGCCACCTGCAGCAACTCCTATTGTGGGTCACCACCACCCGCAGAGCTTCTGCCACCACTACCTGCTGCTTGGCTGCAGGTAGTGGTCGTTGGTGGCAGGGTGTTTTCGCCGACGAGGAGCAATAGCACCTCTTAGAGGCGCTGTTAGGGCCTTCCCCATACCCTAACATGCGCTAAGCCTAGATCTGAGGGGTGATGGTGACTCCTAGGATGTTATCTAAGATCTCTAGATCTTAGATCTCATGATCAAGACGTCATGTTCTCTATAATTTCCAGTTTTGCATGATCTTAATAGTGATTTCAGATCACGTTTGAAGCGTCTTGTTGCAATCCTAAGACACGATGGCCTCTTCAAACAGTTCGAAGGTGTCATCGGGTATTGCTACAGACATCGGGAGTTACAAAACTCCCTTCTTCGTTCCTATTGCCAAGCTGAATGAGACCAATTATGTCAAATGGTCTCAGATGTTCCTCATGACCGTCGAGGAACATGATAAAGAACACATCCTATTGGAGTTGGAGCCACAAGACAAGATCGGGAAGAATGCCACATGAAAGATAATGCAATGGTCCGAACTTGGATCATAAATTTTGTGGAGCCTCAGATCAGTGATAGGATTATGTACTACAAGACGACCAAAGAGATGTGGGATTCTCTGCGTGACACGTACTCTCATGAGAAGAATTCCAGCAAGGTGTTTGAGATTCACCATCCCATTGATGGTCTCAAACAAGAGGGCCAATCACTTTCCCAATATGATGCTACTCTGAAGGGGCTCCTAGAGAAGTACAACGCCTATCATCCTATCTACACCTGTGCCATTCAGAGGGTGCACAGGAAGGAGTATGCTATCCTCCAGTTTTTAGATGGACTTGGACCTGATTATAAGGCTGCTAGGTCCCAAATCCTAACTTTGGCTGAACTTCCATCACTTAAGGAAGCCTATAGTCGTGTGAGTAGGGTGGTTATTAAGCTATCCATGTTAGATGTCAGACAAACTCACGTTCTTGTTGCTACTGCACATGCTTCATCCACTAGGGGGAGAGGATGTGGTGGTCGGGGTACGACTGGTAGAACCCGCACCATCTACTCGCATTGTGGGAAGGTAGGCCATTCAGAGGCCTCCTACTAGACGAAGCATGGTAGACCTCCTATGGCCAACCAGGCAATTTCTTCTAAGGAGGCGAGTGACACAGTATCCCGTGCTTATTATAATGTTGTTGTCTAGCATCTCTCCCAGTTGACTCAGGAGACTACCACTACTACTGATAGTATTGCATTGGCCTCCTAAAGTGTAACTTCTACTCATAGATCATGTACTGGTAGTTCTGACAGCATTTTGTGGTTGGGGGATTCAGGTGCTTTTCAACATCTTAGTGGTGATGAGACATGATTCAGACAGATTCAGGATGTTCCATTGGATAGATCTGTGCGGGTAGCAGATGGTAGGCAGTGCAGAGTTCATGGTAGAGTAGATGTGGCAGTGACTCCTGCACTCACTCTGTCTAATGTTCTCGATGTTTCAGATTTTTCGATTAATTTTTTGTCTATTAGTAGGATTACAAAAGACTTGCATTGTTGCGCAATGTTTGATGAGTTAGGCTGTATTTTTTAGGACAAACTCACAAGGAAGACGATTGGTAGCAGACATAAAGAAGGGGGTGTGTATCGCCTCATCCCAACTCCATTTGCTACTATTTGTCAGGGCGAGGTTGCTTTTAGTGCTGAAACAACACTTCAGTGGCATCATCTTGGGCACCCTTCATTAGACAAGCTCCGATGCATCATCCCTCATATATCACCTGCTACTGAGATTTTGCATGATGCATGCCAGCTAGGAAAGCATCACAGAGCAAATTTTCCTTCCAATTCTTTTCAGAATTCTGCTGCTATCTTTGATTTACTACACATGGATGTATGGGGTCTGAGTAGAGTATCAAATAGACTTGGTCATAGATTCTATCTACTTGTTGTGGATGATTTTTCCAAGATGTCATGGTCATTTTTTTTAAAGAATAAGTCAAATGTTGGGTCTATGATTGAAACATTTGTTTTAAAAATAAAGACTCAAATTTCTACCACTGTGAAAATTATACAATCTGATAATGCTCTGAAGTTTTGTACAGCTAAGCAGCATTTTACAGATCTCTTGAAATTGCTCGCCAGACATCTTGCCCCCATACTTCGCAATAGAATGGTGTAGTGGAAAGAAAACACCGTTATGTGTTAAATATAGCTGGAGCATTACTGATACAACACAATGTGCTACAGGTGTACTTGGGAGATGCAGTGATAACTACATGCTATTTTATTAACAATTTGCCGAACCCAGTTATTCAGGAACAAGTTCCTTGGTAGGTCCTATATCATGAGGACTTATTTACTGTACCATCTTATGTGTTTGGCTGTGTAACATTTGTTCACTTTATTGGACCTAGCAGGGACAAGTTGGCTCCAAGAGCAGTGAAATGTGCCTTTCTGGGTTACGGTAGCACCCAAAAAGGATACAAATGCTATGACCCCTAAAGCAAAAAGTATTATGTGACTGCAGATGTAAATTTCACAAGCCTATCCCCTATTTCTCTATAGATGGTCATCAAGTGACATTTACAGGAGGCCCAACTCCTATGCCTAGTCCACAAGTTCCCTTAGAACAGATCCCTATTACACATAGTGAGGATACCACTACCACAGAGACTTCCAACTCAGGTCTACAAATTACCTGTCACATACAGACAACATGCATAGCGAGAAGAATACACCCCCCACCACCTCAGCCACATATCTCCTCCCCTAGTCAGGTATGGGTTGATACTAACGTGAGTTGTCCTAGTGATGCTTGTGTAGGTTCCTCTGATGACTCTTCTTCTCCTGTTGCTATTGAACATATAGAGGAAGATCTTGACCTTCCGATTGTTATTCGAAAGGCTCCTCGCAGCAGTGCCCATTACCATACTGCAGGGACAATGTCTACTGCCAATCTTGGGAGATCATTCGCTACTTTCATAGCTGCTCTCTCTGTGACACAGGTTCCTACGTCCCATCAGCAAGCCATGCTGGATCCAAAATGACGTCAGGCCATGGAAGATGAGGTGGCTACTCTATGCCCTAGAGAGACGTGGGACTTGACCACTCTGCCTCCTCACACTAAAATAGTGGGGTGTCGCTGGGTCTTTGCTCTCAAGTACAACCCAGATGTCATGATCTCTCGCTCTAACACGAGACTGGTGGCAAAGGGATTTACCCAAACATATGGAGTAGTTTCTTTGATATCTTCTCTCCTGTAGCTCAGCTGCCTGCTGACTGGATTTTGATGTCTGTTGCTGCTCACTATGACTGGCCTCTCCATCAGTTGGATGTGAAGAGCGCATTCTTGTATGGAGATCTTCATAAAGAGGTCTATATGCAACAACCCCTAGGGTTTGAGACTCAGGAGGAGTGTGTATGTAGACTGAAGAAAGACATCTATGGCTTGAACCAGAGTCCGAGAACTTGGTTCCAAAGACTGTTAAAGGAGGTACAGATCATAGGACTCGTGAGGTCTTCTACTGATCATTGCTTGTCAGGAAAAGCAAAGGGCAAGTTATTGTAGTCATAGTCTATGTGGATGATTTAATCCTTAATGGAGACATTGCTGGGATAGTAAAGGTGAAAAGGAAGCTAGCTGAAGCCTTTATGATGAAGGATCTGGGTGAACTCAAATACTTTCTTGGCATTGAAGTGGCACGTGGTAGAGAGGACATTGTTCTTAGTCAGCGCAGATGTGCTCTTGATGTCTTACAGGAGACAAGAATGATGGGGTCCAAACTTGCTAATTTACCTACAGATCCCAAAGGACACCTCTATGATACAGAGTATTCACCTATAAATAGCAGATCTTATAGGCCATTAGTTGGTAAGCTGTTATATTTTACTATTACACGTCCTAACATCTCCCTTGTAGTAGAGAAACTCAGCCAGATTATGAACAAACCAACCAAACAGCATTAAGATGTTGCTATGCAGGTGCTTAAATACATGAAAAACGCACCTGGTAGAGATATCTTATTTCAAAAAGATACACCTATGAGTATTGTTGGTTATTCTGATACTGACTATGCAGGATGCATGGCAGAGAAGTCAACAACTGGGTTCTGCACTTATGTGACAGGAAACTAGTGACCTAGAAAAGCAAGAAGTAGCAGATGGTATCCAAGTCTAGTGAAGAGTCCGTGTATAGGATTATGGCTCAGACCGCTAAAAAGATGATCTGGATCAGATCAGTGCTATAGGATCTCCATGTCCAGGTAGAGGGACCAATGGAGATGAGATGTGATATTCGCATTGCTACATACATTGCAAACAACCTGATGTTCCATGAACATACGAAGCATGTTGAGGTTGATTGTCACTATACCAGAGACCTGATATAGCGTAGGATTATCTACACTACATCAATGTCTTTTTTTTTAAAAAAAGGAAAGGGTAGTTATTTAGAGTGATAACTACCCAAAAATATATATAATAGAATCAACAATAAACAACATTACAACAAGCAGACGCCAAGGTCCCCCACTCACAAGGATTCAACTCAAAGAGAAAACAAGGAGTCAATAGACTCAACAAAATTCTCTACGTAAGGTTTCTGGCCCTTGAAAACCACCACATTTCTGCTCAACCAAATTCCCCAAAGGACTGCCAACGGCCTGGCCTTCTCCTTCTTCGTACGGAAAACGAACTGTCCACCAACACCACCTCCACTTTTGAAGCTATGCCAGAATTCCTTAAATAGCCGACACTCCTACCACCTCCCACCTATCCTGCCCCAAATTTGCACCACAAAAGGGCAAGCGAAAAAAAGGTGATCAACGTCCTCCTCACCACCCCCACACAAAGAGCACACCTTACACTCTCCAGGAGCCCATCTTGCCCTCCACACCTTAGTCACCAGCCTTCTCCTCCTAAGCAGCCAGGCAAAAATCTTGACCTTTAGCGGACACGTGGCTTTCCAAATATGTCCGCAGTCCCTCACCAGATCTAGCTCCACCTCAGGACCACCAGCGGACAATCTCTTGTACGGCTCTTGTACGCAGCCGCTACCGAAAACTCACCTTCATCCCAACCAAACATGTCTGTACCGGCCGCCGGATGCAGTCCCTCCAACTCATCAAGTAAGACCTGAAAATCATGCGCTCTTGTATCTGACAAACTGCCAACGAAGCGCGGGCACCACCCATCTTCCCATACCTCAGCCACAGATGCCATCTTGTTCTGGGACAAGGCAAACAGCCTTTGAAATCTTCTGCAAAGCGCTCCATCACCCGTCCAGTCATCCTGCCAGAATCTGAAAATCTCCCATGTTCCCAACACAGAAACAAAGCAGTTCCTCACCCTAGGGCCACCGTCGACAAGCCTTTCAAGAAGTGAAAAGCATCCCTAGGCAGAGACACCAGGAGATCCCAACACACCGGACAACCATATGCCGTCTCGAACACCTTGCCCAACAAATCCCCCCTTCCTTCCAACAGGCACCCCACCCATTTCGCCAACAGACTGTCATTATATCTCTCCAAATCCCTCACGCCGAGCCCTCCGTCTTTCAACGGTCTGCAGACCTCCTCCCAAGCAACCAACCTAGCACCATGTCCACTCATCCCCTGATTGGACCAAAAGAAACTCCTCATAGTTCGCTCAATCTTTGCAATCACTTGTCGATGCATCTTCAGTACAGAAATGAAATACGACGGCATCGCCGACAGAACCGCCTTGAGCAGGATCAACCTCCCACCTCTAGACAGTAGCCTGAACACCCACCCCTCCAACCTCCCTACCAACCTCTCCACCAGGGAGGCCCAGCCTCTCACCAGAATCCTCCCATCTGACAACGGTAGGCCCAAATACTTAATCGGAAGCTTACCTTGCTCTGTGCCAAGACCCAAACTGCACCCTCTCGCCTCCGTCTCAGTCATATTGAAAGGGACAAAATCCGACTTAGCCAGGTTAATCAGCAATCCGGACGCCTCACATAGTAAGAAAACAAGGAACCTCATTCTTCTGGCCTCCTTTTTCTCCACCTTCAATGAAGAAGATCGTATCATCTGCATACTGGAGTAATGGGATACTCGTCCCATCCCTCAAGGGGAAACCACTCACCAAGTTTCTCTCACAAGACCTCTTCGCCGCCCTAGCAAGAGCATCCACGTCAATCACAAAGAGCATCGAGGCCAGCGGACAACCTTGTCTCACCCCCTCCTAGGTTGGATCCAACCCCCAGCTGGGTTTCCGTTAATAAGAATCGAGAAAGACGTCGTGGTGACGCACCTCTTCATCCATTCAATCCACACTGGCGGGAACCCCCTCTTCACCAAGGGCGCCCAAAGAAACGACCACTGGATCGAATCATAAGCTTTGCTGAAATCGACCTTCCATAAGAAAGCCTTCTTCTTATCTCTCTTCCAGGACGAAAGGATTTCCGAGGCCATCACGAAACCCTTCAAAATATTCCTGCCAGGAACAAAGGCCGTCTGCACCGAGTCTACAATCCCACCTAGCGTCTTCCTCAATCTATTTGCCAGAAGCTTCGCCACCACCAAGTAAATAGTATTCGAAAGAGCTATCGGTCTGTACTCCTGAATCTCCTCAGCGCCCTCCCTCTTCGGTAATAAGAACATGTAGAATTTGTTCAGCCTATTAAATCCCAAGTTACCCGTTTTAAACTCTTGCACCACTTGCATCACGTCTTCTTTCACCACCGGCCAGAACTCTCTGTAGAAGGCAACCGGAAAGCCATCCGACCCTGGACACCCATCCGTGTACAACCCCGAAATTGCCTCACGGACTTCATCCTCCCCAAAAGAAACCGTCAAGAAGTTGGCGTCTGTCTCCCGGATCTGTGGTATCTCAGATCCCAACCACCTCCACCTTCCCCCCGTCTCTACCCAGTAAAATCTCTAAAATAACTCGTAGCTGCCCCTCCCACCGCCTCCCTTCCCACAAACTCCTCATCCACCAACAATCTGTCAATCCAGTTCCTCCTTCTCCTGCTCGACGCAGCCATATGAAAAAAACGGGTATTGGAATTACCCTCCTTCAGCCACTTCTGCCTAGACCTCACCCTCCACTCCACCTCTGCTTTCCGGTCTTCCTCCTGTATCACCTGAATCTGCCTCACTCTGTAAACCCTGTCATCTTCTGAAAGGAGCCCAACATCCTCTGCCATGTCCAGGAGAGTAATCGCAGCAAGAGCCTCCTCTTTCTTCCTCCCGCGTTCCTCCCTAACCTGTTTGATGTGGGTCTTCAAGAAATATCTTAAATCCCTCAGTTTCGCTTCCAATCTAGCAGCCGCCGACCCACCTGCCTGAGATGACCTCCACCGTTCCTCAATCAAACCCCTGAAGCCCTCCTCCATAAGCCACGCTTTGTCGAACTTGAAGTACCATGCCTCCATTCCTCGTTCGATGCCCACAGCAAGGGGGTGTGATCCGAGAACGGGCGCTCCAAAGGTCTAACCTCCGCCGTCAGGAACAACTCTGCCATCGCCGTCAAAACCAGAAATCTGTCAATACGGGACCGCTGCCCTCCAGAGTTCCTCCAAGTGTAGAGACAGGACAACGGAGGCATATCAACCAGCCCCTGGTCAGCCACAAAGTCTGCAAATGCCTAAGAGCCCTGATCCAACCCCCCTCGGTCACCTGGTTTGTCTTCAGCCCGCAGAGTAACATTAAAATCACCACCAATCAGCCAAGGAACCCCTTGGAAGGCTGCTGCAACCTGACTCAGATCTTCCCATAAGACCTGTCTTCTCCGACCCTCCGTCGGGCCATAAACTAAGGAAAGGAGCATACATGTGTCGTCCCGGCGTCTCTGAAGTCTAACAGTGACAACATGGGATCCAAACAGAGTGTCCAGCAGGGAGAACTCCTCCTCCTTCCATCCCACAGCAATTCCCCCCGCACTCCCATCTGCATCTAGGGCCAGGAAACCCCCACAAATTCCTCCCGCCACCTCCCTCCACAACCTTCCATCACAGCTCCCCCACTTCGTCTCTTGGAGAAAGGCCACATCAAGCCCCCATCTCTGAATATACCCCCGCAAAACTGTCCGTCTCGACGGGTCATTCAGACCCCTCACATTCCAAGACAAGACCTTAGTCATGAGGACTTCCGGGAATCACCTCCAGACGTCAGCCGTCTAAACCCCATCATTTCGGCCACATCATCCTCCTCTTCCATCAACAAACGTTGGTCGTCCGAGCTCCCCTCACCACCACACATCTCTCTTCCTTGCCCCGCAACCTCCAGATCTCCTACAGTTAGCAAAACCACGTCGCCAGCACTAGCCCCCAGCAGCACAGCCTCACCCTCAGGCAACCCAGCCGCCTCAGTTGTCCTCCCTGCCCTCGCATCCACCAGCCCCCCAGCTCCACCACCAGCATATGCCACCTGCCGCCCCTCTGCCACCTCAGCGGACCTCGGAGCAGATAAACCTCCGCCGCCGCCCCCAGCAAACGTCGCCGCTGACGACCCAGCGCCACCAGAGGTACCCAGCCCCTCCGGCGACCGACGTCGGTCGACCCCAGCCACTCCCCCAGACGAGGTCTTCCAAGCCAGCCCCCTACGGTACAACCACCGCGGCCAATAGACGAGTCTCTACGAACCAGCCAACCTCTACTCCCGCCGTCGCCCGCTCCCCTCCCCACCAGCCACATCCTACCCCGCCACCCAGGTCGGATCGGCCAAAGTGTGCCTCGAACTCCCACCAACAGCTCCTCGCCCCCCCTTCGCAGAGACCTGGAGACGCGGAGTCAAGCACGCAGGAGGACCCGACCCGGCACCAGCATCGGAGCCCCCAATCCCTGTACCCGGGTCGCGCCCACCCGACCCGAGTCCGCCAATCGCCTCTCCCACAAAGCTAGGAGCCAACGCTTCGCCACCAACACACCCGTAGTCAGCAGGGACGCCCGGCCTCAGCGTTGCATTCACCTCCCTCGACCCCTCTGCAAAAACCGCAACGGCTCCCCGCATCCTCGCCCCTTCGCCTGCCACTGATTGCGCCATGGGAATCGCAACCGCCCCAAGATCCCCGCCGCAATCTTCGCCGCGACCCTCAATCTTCCCAAGAGCAGCCCGGCCCTCCTCCGCCCGCCCGGCACTACCGCCTCCACACGTCGCCGCCGCTCCGCCACCCACCACCTTAGTAAAGGATATAGGGTTCCCGGAACCCCAAGAGACGTAGAGAAGCCAGGCAGAGCTACCCCACCTGAGCACCGACCTCTCCATCAGCTGTTACCCTGGTCTCATCTCCACTCAGGCCTCGATCCACGACAGATCGACCGCCTTCAGGCCGAGGCCCACGCATCCACGCAATCTCGCAAAAGGGGCAACTACTGCCGCCACCACCTCCACCGTGCGGAGGAAGAGCGGAACCCCCTCAATCAAGACCTTCCTCCTCGCGCCAGACGGCGGTCTCTCCACCAAAGCGCCATCAAACCTGACCGGCCACCGGCACCTCACCACACCACCGCCACACCGAAGCACCCTGAAGACCAGCCGCCTCAACTCCACCCGGCTCAGCCCCAGCAACACCATCCGCCCACCTCCCAGAGAGGCCACCCCCAACCGACTCCTGTCAATCCCCAAGTAGGCAACGACCGCCTCCCTCAGGGCCTCCACCTCCACCAACCCCTCCAAGACCACCGCAACCAGCACCGACACCAGCCTCCCTTCCAGCGCTCCCATCTCCTCTGACCACGGCGCTTCGACCTCCACGAGGGGCGCCCCCTCCGGAGGGGGCGGAGGTGTCACCCCTCTCCTCGAAGAGACCACCTCACTCGACCTCCGACGCCCGCAGCCCGACCTTCGATGTCCTAGAGCTCCGCAGCGCAGGCACCGCACCGGGTCCCTGCACACCGCCGCCAAGTGCCCCTCCCCAAGGCACTTGAAACATCTCACCTGCGCCGCACCTTTCCACGACCTCCTGCCCACCACCGTCTAGCCTGGGCCATCCCTCCCCGCCTCACTCGCTAGCCGCTCGGATGTCCGCCACCCCGTCGCCAGACCTCTCTCTCTCTCTCATATTTTTCTTCTGCTTTTAACAACTTTCAGGTCCAATTTCCCAAAACTAGGGCACCTAAGATCCAAGATGGAATCCAACCAACA
Organism: Thalassia testudinum; assembly: GCA_037157565.1. Taxonomy (NCBI): domain Eukaryota; kingdom Viridiplantae; phylum Streptophyta; class Magnoliopsida; order Alismatales; family Hydrocharitaceae; genus Thalassia; species Thalassia testudinum. The sequence goes on from JAZHRO010000077.1 coordinate 85,461,045, forward strand.
AGAAAAACACTTGCCAGCAAAGCATGACCCCACCTGGTTGACAATATGTTAAGCTTCTGTCAACATCATCAATGTCTTTTGAAGATCAAATTGCTGATATATTCATGAAGCCTCTTCCAAGATCTGCACTTGATAGATCTTGTTCTAAGTTGAGCATCATTGATATATATGCTCCAGCTTAAGAGAGAGTATTGATAGGGCACTCTAGTTATCTCTTTGTTTACTGATTTAGGATGTTTTGTCATTTATTGTATCCTCTTGGATTTATGCTGTAATTTACCCAATATCTCTCTGTATATAAAGAGGTGTAGGGTTTCAGTTGAAAAATAAGATTTATCATTTTCTCCAACTGCATTTAAAAAAGAAAGCACACAGCTGCATTGTAAATTGAATTCTTACTGCCATGCTGCATCAACATCCCAAATTATCTTTTGATTGATGGATGAAATATTAGTCAAAAAAGGGGAAATGGTTACATATAATCTCTTGAGGTTTAAACTGTGAAGCTAGACATACTGGAAAATTTAAATGGGTAGAAGATATCATTCTCCAAAACAAAAATAGTTCAAGTCCCGGTCAGACAGGTAGATGGATCTCATATATCAAGTGGTTTTTCTAAACCCCACAAGTCATTGATCAGAGACATTTTGTAATGCTTTTGATTTAATGCATGTGGCTTAGTCCCATTCCGCTTGTTAGAAATATTTCAGCCCAAAGTTTGGAATTAAATACCATGGAATGTTTTACTTGGTCAAACTAGGGCATGTGTAGCGTGTTCAACAAGTTGCTCTATGTCATTGTTAGCCTACATTTCTAAGGAAAATAAATCAAACCTATGTCTTCATTAATCAATTGCTTTCAAAAAAAAACAGTCTTCATTGATCAAAATACCACTAGATACTGAAACACACCAAAAGGACTAACAGTTGTGTAGTGCAGGGTTAAAATTATAGTGCCGAGTTAAGATTGAAGAACTCTTTAACTAACCTAATTCTAAATTGCACAATAACTGGAAACACTGTTTTTTTAATCCTAACCATGCCATTGAGCATATCCCTATTCACTCACATTGTATCTGCTTGAGAGCGGGTATGAATATGAAATTAACACAACCATAAAAAAAAGGACAAGTATGAATTTGATTATTTCATGCCAACAAGATATATGTATCTTGAGTTCATTCTTGTACATCTGTTCTAAGTATAAATATAAATCTCTGTCTGAGTATGCACAGGTGCATGTGCGTATGGGTGCATATATGTGCATGAGTGCGTGTGTGGTGTGTCTGGGTGTGTGTCCTGTCAGGATTCATTCTGATATTTTTCTGTTTGAGGGTTAACATTACCCACACAGGACATTGGCTACCTATCAATAGGTTGGAAGAGGTAATTTTCAATCATTTTTGGATTAGCTTGTTCTTTGTGTAAAATTATGTTGACCAAGGATTTGAAACTAGCCTGCCAACATTGCACATCAACTTCTAATATTGCAAAAACACGCTTAGAGGAGACCAGAGAAATACTTCTACCATTGATGGCAGATCTAGGTCTTGTTTACCAGGTGTAACATAGTGCATTCTGCAAAGTAGTTTGAGACCCTATGGCTTCTATCCTCTAGCCACATGGCTAGTTATTGTACCACCTTTCTGGTTTTTGAAACTTGTACTATACTTGGGAAAGGGCTGTTCCAACTGCATACAATGTAATTGCTAACAAGTCTTTTTGGAAATTGTAGGCTCACCATACACATGTTAGATGCACTTGGACATATCCTGAACATGCCATACTACAAGAATGTTGAAGAGATGGGTTCCACTCACCAAGATTTTAGGTAGACATTTGGTGAAATTTGTATGTGGACAATCAAGCAAACACGGTTGCAAAGGATATACAAGGTTCGCATTGTAATAAACATTACATCCTTGGGAGAGAAGCACTCCCCTGATGCACTCTTCAAATACAACTGCCCCCATTTACGAGGGTTTTATTCCCTTAATAGTTCTCTTAAATCATCAATACATAATAAAAGCCCTTAATTGCTATCCACATCTCCATGATTGCAATTCTCTCCTTCCTTCATTCCTGCATTCCGAATTATTCAGTGTATCATATTTCTAGAATAATGTCTGGATTCTTGGGGGTGGCATGGATGATAAGGGTGATGTCTTGAAGGCATGGTCATGAGAATTATGTGGATGATTTTGGAGCAGCATTCAAGATGTCAATGGTATGCCGGCGATATGGGAGGTTTTGGGCGGAGGGCCATATCGACACGCAAAAGGTGTCAATATGTAGGTGCACCAATGATATATCGACCACATCAACTGTATCAACGAATGTGCCAATCATATCGACTGTGTTGCTACTGCTGCCCCTACAACTACTAGTGGTGGCCTTGCTGGTACTGGCCTCCTGGCGTTGGCGATAGCCCCCCTATGAATGTCATTTAAAAGTCAAAGGTTGATTTTCCCATTTGATTGTTCTAGAGGAGGTTCTATAAAAGGGTCATCATTCATATTGGGCTCACACTGGAAAATTAGGTGCAAATGTTGAAGATACATGTTAGTATTTTTTTTCAGGTATAGAAGTTGGAGTCTTAGGATCAATTCTTTTGGATTGGATAAATTATGAACCTAGACCTTTTTTGGACTCTAGTGGTAAAAGGGGACATATCACTAGGCATTGCAACAACATACATAATATATGTTTGTGCCTATGCTACTTTTGTGGTCCAAAGATTGACAGAATTGCTTCATTTTTTAAAGAATGCACCATATGTTGATAATGTCAATGTTACTTCTAATGCATTCTCAGGCATGTGGGGAGAAATGTTTGAACCATTGTACTTCATTTTTCTCATTTCAATAAATCTATGGATGAGCAATCTACACTCATCCTTTTTCCCTTCTTAAAAAAAACATAGGATACACATATAAGTTAGTATAGGAATTTTTTTAGTTAATGAGTTGAAGTAGAAAGTATAAGATCAAAATGAGTAGCTTTAAAAGTCCATTTTCACATGTATGCCCTTCTTGCATAATCATTTAAGGTTTTAAGTTAGTAATCTGTGAGTTACTTGCAATTTTAATTATTTAAGTGAATTTATCAACATGCGTCGGCGTGCCCTCGATATGGAAAATTTCTAGGGCATCGATAATCTCGCTAACGTGACATTGATACAAGGGAGTTACCGCAGCATGCCCTTGGTGTGCTTCCGATACATGCACTTGGAAATTTATCAACACTTAAAACCTTGTTTTGGAGGTGGGTATGAAGATAATGTGGCTCACTTGGATGATGAATGGAGTACATGAATAATTATGCCATGTTAGCTTGGTGTTGTTCCATCAACACATGGTTCAAGAACATAGGAGTAACCGAAGCCCCTAGCTCTGCTAGCATCAGCAACCTGTCCTTTGACCCCGAGCTAGATCTTTATCCAACCCCAAATGGTTGCGCTGAAGCCAACTAGCCAAGTCTATCAAGTTCAACCTTTAGGGTGTTGTGTCTACAAGCCACTTACACCGAGCTGACTGATTTTCGATGCCTACTGACAAGCTAGACGTATCCCCTTCATTTCTTTATCCTCCTGAGTTTGGAAAGAAGGCTCCTTTCTGATTGCTTTGGCTGTTGTTCCCTACGGTCGGCCTTTGGAACCGTCCGCTACCCTTATGTCTGGTCTTGCTATGGTAATTGAAATAGTTAGAGCTTAAGGGAACTTTATCAGTCTTCCCTTTTAAGTGTCTAACCTTGTCTATCCTTCACGAGGGCATCAAAGTTCTGCCAAAATATTATTGCAGACATATTTATGAATTATGATGATGCCTATACTGGGCTGTAGTTTAAAACTTGCAACATTCATGCCCTCCATATCCATCCTAGTAGCTGCATTAGCTCCTACACCCAAATACATGGTCAGTAAGACATTTTTCGAGTTGTTTGGCTCCAAATTGCTTCTTTACTTGGGCAGCTTAACCAAAAACTCTGGGCTTAGAACTGCATCCATGATATGATAGAAAAATGGTAGTGGTTATTGACCACACTACATCTTGTGACCATACAAGCAGTCTGGTCTGTCAACTTGCAGCCAACTCCAATTCTAGGTTGAAAATTGCACCCTCAATGGTATAATTTGTATTAGACAAGAGCATTTGTCTTTTGAAAAAGAGACAAGAGCATTTGTATTAGACAAGGACACCAAAAACTCGGCATCTTCTTGCTACCTCGTTGAAAATGTATCCTTTTGAATCAAAAAGGATAAAGGATAAAATCATAGATCATACCCAGTTAAGTCTGAAACCCACACCAGAAACAAGATCGTACTAATTGTACCCTCAAGAAGTACTTCTAAAGTGAAAAGCTTGTGACTTACCATCTTGAGCTCTTCTCCGCTATTAGCCGACGAAGTGAACCCCTGCCTCTGCTTACCCGCCGAGAAAGAGGACGAGGTGCTCCCCGCCTTCAAGGTCTTCCCGCGGGCACTCGCCAAATCTACGAACAACCCAAGAAGGAAACCGATCACGAACCCCGGGACCCAGTTCCCGGCCTTCAAGCTCACGGCGAGCCACGGTTCCTCCCTCTTCTGCTGCTGCTGCTGCTGCTGTATTCACGACAGAGAAAAGGAAGGAGCTTTGGTGAGAGAGAGAAAAAAAGTGAAAAAGGCGATTTGGGTACGAATTGGATGCGGTGGGGGTATCGAAAAGATACGGATTTCGAAGATTGGGGAGGGCGATTTCGCCATCGGCCGAGCATTCCTGTTCTCTGGTGGAGAGGATAGGCGGGGGATTGCGGGGGTGTGCAGGAAGAACCAATGGGAAGTGACAGGTGGATTCCTTCCGCTGAAGGGGCCAGCAAAGGTGAGTACTGATCGGTGATAACTGAATACGGCAGATATCACGAAGGTAGGTCACGCCCTTCCTCCCCTTTTTTTCTTTCCTCTTATTTTTCGTTTTTCGTTTTTCGTTTTTCGTTTTTCGTTTTTCGTTTTCTTTTTCTTTTTTACTAAAACCCAGCGGTCAATTTCGTTCGCAAAGAAACCAAGACTGCCCATGGTTGAACGTTAAAATCATGAGTAATAATTTCTACAAAATCATTTTCCACGTCATAGAGCTCACCCCACCTCTAAACCTCCTCCACCGCCCCGAGCACACCTCACCTCACCTCACCACCAGCCACCTCACCCGTGAGCACATCGGCAGCACCAAAACCTCAACTACCTGACCTCCTCCACCGCCTCAGATCGGCCAGCACGACCTCACAGCACCACCTACCCTCCCATGGCACCCGCCTCAACGGCTCCTCTACAACACACCTCCCCGTCGGCTCCTCGACACCTCGCAACACATCGTCGCCATACACCACCTCGTCGACTCCTCGCCATGTCACGATACACCTAAAAATATGAGTACCTATCGCTAGACACACCTATGAGTACACAAGGGTGTCCACGAATGGGTGCTCAAAAAATATGTAGCTCAGCAATACAAAAGAACTTAAGAACACAGTACGTGAACGACTAGAAAAAAGATGGGAGGGGAAACACTGGTTGATGGAGGGGGGAAAATGATGGTGTATGTTCTTATAGTTTTGATGGGTTTGTGCTAAGGTTTAAAGAGGTAACATATTCCCTCACTTTCCAAACGCAACATGTAATTCATGGACCTAAATGAAGAAAAAAAATAATGAAGGGAAAAACGAAATTTCCATAAAGAAAATGGACCTCAGAAAAAATGATATCGACAAACGGACAAAAAAAAAATTACGGGGAAAAAATGAGCGTAGCACATTAATTTAGAAGGTATGTGTTCTGTTTTTATGGTATTCGTTACGATTTTTAAGGGCTTGTGCTGTATTTTTGTTTTCTGTATGTGCTGAATTTTAGCAGGTACGTACTCCCCAAAATTAAAAAATATAGCACATTTGCCTTCGAAACCGTGAAAACTCTTTTTTCTTGACCTCCCCGAGGCACAAGAAATTCCTCCTGTAAACACATGTATGGCGAAGGGCCCGAAAAATCTCTTAATTAGTTTTCTAAACTCAAAGGCTAAGTGATGTGGCAAGGGTAAACGAATAGTTTCACAATATAAGAACGATTTATGAAAAATACCAACTTAAGTTTCTACTAATGATGTATTAAATTACCTATTAAATTTAATCCATGTACTCTACTTTTCAACCAAACAATAATAAAAAATAACTCAATATTTAATATAAAAAAATAAATTACAACTCTCTCTCTATATTTAAACATATTAATATAAAACTTACGATACATCAATTCATCTATCACTCATCCCCTTCATAATACTTACCCCAGAACAAATACTGATCCTCGTCCAAATGCAACCCAAGTGTGTACCTTGAAGGGAAATACATCGACACGAGACTAGAGAAAGTACAAAAAGAACAGGAAAAGAAAGACAATGGTTGCCACTACAATCAACAAAAGCACCTATCAACTTGAAGAAGGCATTTACAAGACAAGGTCGATTATTGCAAGAGGGAAGATAAAACTCCTATTGAGTTATTGTTTTGATGTCCTTAGCTACATGACCATTTTGTTTAAAGAACAACATGTTGACATAGAAGTCAAGGTTCAACACCATTGATTGGAGAAATTAATGTCCAGATATCTTGAAACACACATATATATATATGTGTCTCTAACAAAGTAATAAAGTTGCAAAGGTGGTTGTAATGACCAAAATCTAGAAATATTAATTAAAAGCTTGCTTGTGGTTGGGAATTGGAATAATGAGTTATTCAGATTAATTTATTAAGAACTAAGGTTGTGACTAAAGATGCAATGTTTGCAATGTGGGAGAGACACAAAGGGGTAGATTTTAAAGACGGTTTAGTTGCATGTGTTATTTGAAGATGCATTTTGTTACGATCCAACCCAAACCTGAATGGGAATCAAACTGGCCCATGTCTCACTACCCATGATCTAATCATTTAACAAGTAAATAAACTTAGGTAAATACAAAACACACTACATATGCAATTTAAAAGAAATATAAAATAGTTCACTAATAGAAATAAGGTTCATGCCATAACTATCATAACAGTAAACTCAAAATGCGGAAAAGGAAATCGAATCCATTTAATTACATCTAGAAAATACTACAAAAGTATAAATTATCACTATTAACAGAAAGCTACTATTACTACAGTGCGTGATTGGGCCCTACATTGTCTCCCTCTACAATTGCTAGGACTAACTACTCACTAGTCAAACCTAAGTATACAAAAATAAGGGTAAACGTCAGCAAAGCTAAGTAGAGTCGCTTAAGAAAAGTACGTGTGGAAAACATCACAAGGTGGAGTAGAGAAGGCAGTAGAAATCCAAGGGTGGTTGTGAGATTAATTTTAACGGCTTTGGAAATTTATGCCAATTCCAAGTTTGAAATGACCCATACCATACCTTCAAATTCACTAAGTATTTCTAGTAATTTTCTAGAAGCCAAGGTGCTTTCCATAAATTCTACGCTTTTAAAAGTGCAACTAGGGGTCATTGTGCAATTTTCCATACTCCAAAGGAGGGGGGTGGGTATTGTTATAGAGGTAGGGAAATTTGCAAGATTTATCCTAGGTTTTTCAATTTTTAATGTCTCAACTTGTTGTATGCTTGCTACATTGAGAAGTGACTTTCATCCTAAATGAAGGAGTCAGGTCTTAACCCCTCGAACTCCTGCATTATAGACTGTAGCTTCGAAAATGTCTACTATGAGTAATTGGCAACAAATGTGGGGCACCCACCCCCCCAATAGGTAGCCACCGAAATCTCCTTACCGCTTGCCAATACAAAAAGCCTCGAAAATCTATCCTTCAGGCTTCCTTCACCCATCCAATCATCAATCTAGAACCGAAAAACATCTCCTATGCCAATGTACAATGAGAAGAAATGTTGCAATTAGGTGGCACTGACCTCAAACCCCTAATAAAATGAGAAGGATAAAATGATGGCAACTCCAATCTAACCTTGGCCCATACAACGCCTCCATGATCAGTCATGGTACCCTCTAGAAATTATGACCTTTTAAGCATGAATTGCCAAAAGAGAAAAAAAGAGGATCCTTCAACAAACATGTGATTGACTTGCTAGCAGAACCTTGTAATATTTGGCTAATACATCAAATTTCCATCTAATAATTTTCTGCTAACATATCCTAGAAAGTCCTTCAACAAGCCACATATTCACAAAAGAGACATGTTAAGTTCGAACCTTTCTTGGTAGGCATGGTAACAAAGTTAGACCAAGCAAATATACATGGTAGCTTCACTAGGAAACTATTACACTAGTAAACAAACAAGCTTATTTCCTTCAATGGTAAAGAAATCACAACAAAACATTCATGTTGTTTGGATGAAGCCAGTAAATAATCACAATTGTTTGGTGATGAGTCCAAAAAGCACCAGGACTTCAACCCATAGCCAAGATCTTTTTAGATCTCGACAATTGCCGATCACCATTTTCCATAGAAAATTAATTTTTCATAAGATTGCTCCTTTATCATTATATACATAAATATCTGTAGAGTCAAAGCTTTGAAAGTAAAATTTGCTATTGTTTGGTGGAATGGCTAAAGGCTTGATACGTTTTCCCTTTGTTTATTCCTAATTATCGAACTAAGTGTACCTTAGTAGTCTTTTTACTCTTATGAAATAAAAGAGAAAGTGGGGGCAGAGGAGGGTGCCGCGAGGGTAGGAGAGGAGGAAGAGTTATATGAAGGAGGAGGGGGTTGTTGGTGAGACAACAGAAGCGGACGTGGGTTTGATTGGCGATGGGGAACATCATTGGGGGGCAGATCGTCAGGGGTTGGAGGGGGTCGAGGGGAAGGAGGGAGGAAGGTGAGAGGATTTGGGATGAAAAGAGCGCAAGTATAATTGATATTGGAGACTATTTTAAAGAAGACATCGCTAAAATAGATTAAAATATTTTATTATTATTTTGATCACAATTTTCAAATGATCATCTTCAAATGAATTTTAGCGACGATTTCAAATTCAATTATTTTACAAAATCACCTTTTTGGTACGCTAAAGGAAATTAAAATATTATTTGTCAATTTTTGCAATGATTTCTAAAAATCGCTAGCTAAAATAATTTAACAACGATTATAAAATAGTGACTAATAACCCATATAATAGAAACACTCAAAAGATTTATCGGCGATGATATTATTCTTAAATGTTGAATAACCATGGCCAATGCGCCACATTTGCTAGGATTAGTAGGACTAGTGTATTCTTAAACCCCTTTGACACTGCAAACAAAATCAACATGCAAGAATCCAACAACCAAAATTAGATCAAAAAGTTTCCGGTAGGTGACTCAATTGATAAGGCTCTTGTACCACTTATGTGAGATCCAAGTTACCCATTCGAGTCTTACCAATGTTAGATTTATCCGTAGGCCGTGGAGTTGGAATGATTGCGATTCCTAAGGTCTAGTTTATGGAGATGGTTAACCTTTCTTTTTGAGGATTAATCCTTTTTACCTCGGGAGATAACTCAACCCTTCTTTGAGTTGCTAATCCATATTATCCTAACACTGATTTGAAGAGGGGTTGACTTAACCTCTCACTTAACCCCCGATCTTTCTCTCTTATCCCCTATCACATCATAGGATAACCCTCATTCCTAATTCTTATTCAGTAAACACAAATAGAGATTAACCTCATTTTATAAGTAAATAGAAATAAATATTAACCTATATTATAACTTTACTAACACTGGTTAGTTAATCCACACCGTACACTAATCCTACGATTTAAGAGAGTTACTCGTCACAAGGAAAAAACAAAAAAAATAAAAAAGAGAGACCAGAAAGGTTGAGAACCACCGATCATTACATCAACAATCCAGCCGTGGATTCCCATCCCACGTCCAAACCACGATTCAAACATCACATTCACAACCCAACCATCACTTCCAGAACCTAACCTTTTGTATTTCAGAATCTAACAACCATGTACAGACCCGTCTACACATCCATCTACACCTCCGCAACAACTGTTACATACGCAACGCAACGCAGAACTCTTTCATCCACCCTACTCACTCGCCGCCACAGACCACCACCTCCTCGTCCTCGCCGCCACGGCCACCACCATCATCATAGCCAGCCAAGTTGACGTACCCACCACCACCCTCCTCCTCTTCAGCCTTCTTCGCCCTCCACCTCGCCCTGCACATGACGCACGTCAACCCCCTCCTCCCCCTTGCCCTCCTCCACCTCCCAAGGCACACCTCATGCACCCCATTCCCGCACGCCCCGCACTCCACCACCCTCCCCCCACCATCACCCATCATCATCATCTCCTCCAGGCAGACGGGACACGTGGCGCCGACCCACTTCCCCGCCCGCTTGGAGAAGAGCTGGTGGAACCTCTCCCGCGTCCGCGGGGGCGCGAGGACGCCCGGGGCGGTGGGGGCGAGGAGGACGGAGGACGGGAGGGGGAGGCGGAGGCGGTGGAGGGGGAGGCGGAGCACTCGGAGGAGGACGAAGAGGGCGTGCTTGCAGAGGGAGAGCGGGGCGCGGTCGGGGCACGTGCAGGAGGAGGAGGAGGAGGAAGGGAGGAGGGTGACGGTGTAGACGTTGGAGGTGGAGCCGAGCACGAAGAAGGAGGGGCCCGAGCGGTGCAGAAGCCACAGCGGATGGGTCAGCGCGCGGGAGATGCGCGCGGAAAGGAGGCCGTGAGGGCGCGCGCCGAAGCGTGGGGGTGAGGGGGTGCTGGAGGTCGAGCCCGACGAGTCGCCCGCGTCCATCTGTGCGTGCACGCGGGGGTCGGTGGTGAGAGTGCGCGCGGGGAGAAGGGGAGTTCAGGAGAGAGGGAAAAGAGGAGGAGGTGCTTTGCGTGGGGTGTTGGAGGCGGGGGGGGACGTGGTGTGTGGTGGCGGCGCGCAAAGTGGAAGAGTGGCGTGCGGGAGAGGGTTTGGGAGGGGAGGTGGCGGGGAGGGAACGTCAGGCTCTTAAGCGGAGGGAGGGTACAGCGTGTCAGCGTTGGGTACGCGAGCCACGGAACCAACCTCATGGAAGACTTCCGCCGACTTCACGCTAAAATCAGCTGTAAAACGCAAGGAACAAATTCGTAAATAATTTGCCGGACTTGAATGTAAAGTAATTTTTATTTTTGTTATGTAAAATATTTTTGCACGAGATTTTATGGGTATGCCAAACTATGGTGATGCCGAAACGTAGCATAAAATTTTGAAATTTTTTGTCATACAAAGATTAGTATAAAAATTTGAAAAGTAGATGCAAGTACTTAACAACTAATGTAAATGCAAACCAACAAGTAATCGATAAGAAGCTCTATCTGTATGATTGTATGTTTTTGTTTTATTTGTTATTTCTATCGAAATATGTGGGGTTGAAGGTATGCTTGTTCTGAGTCGAGTATGGGTGGGATCATATTACTGTTTCTGTGGCTTTTAAAAAATCTCCCACTGCCTCCACGAATCGTAAATTGCAATACTCAACAATCAAACTATCCTTTCGAAACGAAAGTATCCTGTTCTCATTTGTAGAAATCTAATTGGCTTAAGTAAAACTCTCATTTCTTTCCCAGAATCCCTGTGAATAGGGTGGCCGGTTCGATATGAGTCAGTTTGCTAGTAAGGACAACAAGGGTCCAATCCGCTGCTATAGCTAATGCCTGATTGTTATAGGCATCTTTGTTGTGATGAAATGGCAAGCACCACATTCTAAATTTAGTCATAATCAGGACGTTACGATCCGTAAGACATAATGCCACAATCCCATCTCCCAGCTCGGAGATCCACACTTGGGTATGCACATACCATTCGAGCTATTCTATTATAGTTGGATATGCCATCATCTATGTTGGTTATGATTTGCTAATTGAACTCATGCACATCCATGTTGGTTATTGATTTCCTAATTTACATTATACCAATATAAAGTACCTGTTGAATACAAACTTGTGTTGGTTTGGGTGAATACAAGTCTAGTAATCTCCCATGGCCTCCTATCTTTGGTTTTTATTGGTGATTGTTTTTCCCATTTCTATCCATATATTTTGGTTAATTTTTATGGTTAAGGTAGATCTTGTTGCAATGTCTGAAAACTACCTCCACAATTTATTTCTTTGGTTTGATCATGTTGGGTGCACGGATAGCGATTATGTTGTCCATATTATCTGTCTACACAATTTCATTGTTGCCATCGGTGATAATATAATTGTTTTCCTTTTACTGAAGTGATTCTTATTTATCTTTCTAATTTGTTATGATTTTTTATTTAATTAGTTTGCTAATGTTTTTATGCCTAAGAGGTAGTTTGTCGATTCCTCCTTTGTATAACAATCTGTTATTGTGATAATAAGTGTGATATGCTTGAACATGGTCCTCTCACGTAACAACTCACGTAACAACCTATTGGTTTTCTTTCGTGTTATGATATCTTGGTTCATTGATGTTGTTATATTTTTGTCCGGTGGATGTTTGTTTTATTATGTATTTACGGTTGTAATCATTGTTGTTAGTTGTTTGGAGGCCATAGGTTGCAGGTTAGGGGTGGGAATTTCTATTTGTGTGATTTCGATCTTTTATTTGGCATTGGAAGTTGCTGAAAGCACATATATCTGTGGCTTTGGATTTTTTCATTCCTGGTGCGTGGTTTGCTACATGGTCTTGCTGCCACTTGGTTTGAGTGTAGGCTTGCTGCACGGTATTTCGAACTTTTCTTTTGCATTGGAAGTTGCTGAAAGGTCCAATATTTCTGAAAATCATTTCTGCTGAAAGCTGCGTTTGGTTTTGTCTTTCGGAAATTTCTTTGCGTGTTTTGCTGCATGGTCTTGCTGGAGGTTGGTTTGGGTGTTGCTGCACGGTGTTTCGATCTTTTCTTTTGCATTGAGAAGTTGGTGGAAGTTGCTATCCTTCTGAAAATGATATCTGCTGAAAGTTGCTTTGTCTTCTGCGTGCTTTGGCATCGGTGTTTCTTTTCGATGTTATTGAAAATTGCATTCCTGAAGTTGTCGAAAATGCCTACCTATCTGCTATTCGATCTTCTCAATCTTGGGTTTACTGGACAGTCTTCCCTTCATTTTTTTTCCATTTGGAAGTGGTTATAAAAATCCATGCTCATGGTTGCATTGCCTCATTTCGTACTGTACCTGTTGCTGTAGAAACCTCTACAGCAAGAAATAAAGTTTGCCTTTTTAGGTGCATTGTTTCTTTTTGATATTTCAGGAAATATCAATCTTCCTAAAATTTGGTAAAAATGCCTACGTATCTGCTATCGTTTCCATATTTCTATCGTTATTTTGATATAATTTTTTTCATGCCGTTGTATGTTGCACCATGTGGGGATGGATGGATTCCATTTCATGGATTTCTAATTCTAATTTTCGTACACGATTATACAATCAAATATAGAAATAACATTCCCTTATGCTAATTATGCTATTCATGATGCGTTAGTTTCTCCGTTTTCTGGAATTTTCGTACTACAATAACGAAACCTCAACCGTAAGCGATTGTTTTGAAGTAATAAATTACAAAAGTAGAATGTAACCAACTGATATTTCATTACATTGAGTAGTAATATTGTCAAACTTGTATATTGGAAATAATTTTAATTCTTCTTGTCAATAAAAGTAAGTTCTTAATGTGTGAATGGTAAATGACAAGCATGTTGAAATCGATTACATTCAAACTCATTTATCTTAATAGACAATCCATGCCAAAAGATGAATAACGAGGTAATTACCAACTGAGGTAGAAATTCATTCCCTAAGTGGTCCCAATGGAATTTGGACCTGAAATTTTGAGATGTGAAATGGCTAATGCAGCTCGTCGTGTTAACCATTGTGCATATCCACAGAGGAGACGAAGAGTTGAATATGAACAAAATTTACTCCTCCAAATCATTGTAGTAATTACTAAAATGATGATTGAGTTAGAGATGGAAGATGATGACATAGGTGATGTCAACAAATAATTTTGGCAAGCAAGGTATAGATTGAACCATTACTTGTAAGATTTAGAAACGTTTCAATAACATATAAGGTATAATATATATTTGGCATAGCAACATCGGATGAGTAATAATGTTATGTATGTAGGATGAATGGAGAGGGTTCGAGTCGAGGGATGGGTACTCGACAAGGTAATAAGAAGGGACTTTCATGCACAAGCAATTGGATAAGTGAAAAACATAAGTTGCTAATAAGACTTCTCAGTAACTACTACGAGAACGACTTCGTTAATGAGCCATTCACAACAACAGGATTGATTAACATTGTTCAGGAGTTCAACTCTGAGAGCGGCCTCACCTACAACAAAGATCAGTTGCAAAACTGCTTCAAGACTTTGAAGGAGTACAATGCTTTGTTGCACTCACCAATAAAAGTGGGTAAGGTTGGGATGACTGTAGAAAATGTCTCATCTCTTACGATAACAGTGGTTGGGATGAGGTTGATAAAGTTTACAATTCAATTATCTTGTTTGTCCATTAAAAATGATGTTCTACGTAAAACGTGTTATATAATTGCAGCTTCTAGAGATACTGCTAAAGGAGTAAATGCTACATTTAGTCTTAGGCAAGTGGACGGAGAGGATTTTGTTGATTATGAAGGTGAAGGTGAAGTGAATTTATCTTAAATGGATTTCTTCATGAACGAAAATGCATCAATGCTCTCGCAGGTTGCCAACATGAGAAACTACGGTTCCACCCAATGAGCGCCAACCAAATCTACCATGGCATAGGTTGCTGAAGAGGGAGTCCTTGTTATGGTAAGCTCACTGTTAGCAAGAGGGAAGGCAAAGGCTACTGGAAACACATTCGGAAGCAATGGGAAGCACTGTTGTAGCGTGTCCTCTAATTCTGAAGAAGTTGAAAAGGTTATAACAATGATGGATAAGTACTTGCAAATTAGCAAGAGTAAATGACTTCGTGAAGTTAAAAGAGGCAAGATTGATGGGTGTGCTTATGGATTGGTGTTGATGCTACTGAACCTCAAGGTTCTTGAGAGATCCAAGATGATTGCTCGATTGAAGAATGCCACATTATTTAGACATATCATGAGGGTTTTCCTGTGTGGTAATCCAGATGATATGTCAAAGTTAGTTCGGATGGTCATAAATGGGAATATGTGACTACAGTGTCGTTCGTCATTGATGAGTTGAAGGGAGTTAATGATTGCTCTTGTTGTATGGAGCTCTACTTAACCTGGTATGTTGCGTTACGAGGAAAGTGTCACCTCATTGTTATGGATTAATGTATGATGGTATTTTCGATATGTATGTAATAATGTTTGATGCTTTCGTATTACTTTCTGCATCATGTAAGTGTATGGAACTGCTGCATGGAATGGATGACTTAAGCATTTTATGTTTTTCAGAACTTGTCAATAGATGGAAGGCTCTAGTTGTTTGGTGGATAATGATGAGGTGGAGAGGCTATAATGGATGCCATGTTGGAAAAAACAATGTATTATGTAGTTGATGAACTGCAACATAGTGCACCAGTTCCACGTGCACGCAAGCACACAAGTGATTTGAAGGGCTTGCGGTGGGTGAACAGTGTCTTAGAAGGCCACCATGACCTACCAATTGATATGTTTCAAATGCAGACTCATCAATTCATCAAGTCATAGGACATGTTACTCGATAAGAAGTACTTAAAACCTACAAATTAGGTACATCCAAACGAGGCACTCGCAATCATTATATACGGGGTGGGACAAGGGGTTACAAACTAAAATATGCATGCCTGATTCGAAAAATCAGCAAGAACGAGAAATACTTACTACAAGGGAATTCCCGAACTATCATGACGCTACAATTTGACTTCATTTCTTTCCTTGATATGAACACCCCAGTTCCAAGTAAGATCAGGATGAGCAGGGAACTTTACCAGTATTTCAAGGTAATATGAATGAGTCCCCAATTTCAAATGGTTCGAGTGTTCATTTACAATCTATGACATGTGGTCAATACTATAATTGCAGGATGTCATTAGGGCTAATGATGGAACATATGTTGAGTTATGTTTGAACCATGCAGATGATGTTAGGTAGCGAAACCGGCATGATTGGTGTTCCCTGGATGTAATGTGTATTGCATCATTAGATCTATCGATATAGTACATTGATAGTGGCTGGGAAGGCTCCACTACAGACATGACAATACTTTGATGGGCTGTGCAAGAAGACAATATTCCCATTCCACCAAGTAAAGTATATCCAGTGGATTGTGAATATGCAAATATTGATCAATTTCTCACACTACGTAGAAATATCAGTTACCACATCACCGAATACACCATCAGGGGTTTACGCAACAAATATCGAAATAAGAAAGAGTTGTTCAACCATTGTCATTCGAAGATTAGGAACTGCATTGAGAAGTGTTTCGACGTTTTGAAGAAGTGATTTATATGTTTGAAGTATCCTTCATTCTATTCAGATGAAGTCTACCAAGACGTCGTCGTTGCATGTTGTGTCATTTACAACTTCCTATTGAGAGATGGAGGATGCGACGAATTTTACAACAAGAACATGGAAGCAATATCGTACGAATATTATATACTTGGCAGTCGACCAATCCTCAGGATAGATAACCCTAGTGACACAACTCCTGAGCCTTCGGTAACATTAAATCAGGCAGATATACCATGAGGCAAACAAAATAAGGGAGTCAATTGCTGATATCATGTGGGAGAAATTTCAAATGAAAAATACACGTGTTTAATGGGCTGTGAAGAATGTCATAGAATTGCATTCTCTTTAGTAGCATGCATTCATCATATATAAATTCTATATCTAATAAATGGGAATGTTATGGAGTCCATATGACATGGGAGCACGAGTTTGATGAGTATTTCTTATTCTATCTTGATATCTTCACGATTTATTGTACACCCGCATGGCCTTTGCATCCTATTATTGATATTTCAGGGATGGAAACCGCTCGTTACACATGAGGAGATTAGTATCACAGGCGTGAATGCCTCTCCTATAAAACATGCAGGCTTGTTTTTAAGAAACATTACTTAACAAATAAGCCAAGTTTAGACCATCTATTTTACGTGTGCCCTAGGGGAAAGGAGGAAGTGTCTACGCCACTACCTCCATCATCCACTTATCCTATCTCTGGGATTAACATATGGTACTTAATCCATTGCATGTAGAGATGCAACTTGGAACAAGCTGCAACATCATATTTTCCAAATTTCTCAATGAAGGTTGAGCGCAACTTCATAAGCCTCTTGTATGATAAGCTATACACAGCATGCTGTGGTCTCCAGCACGCAATGGTGGATAGTGTGCATGCTGAGTTAGAGTGACTCAAGTTCAAGTTGGCACAAACGAAAGCGAAAGCTAATGAATTGGAGATAGAATGCCATGATTTGCTATCTCGCATCGAAAACATCCATTGAACTTAGTTGCAATGTCATATCTAAGCGTTTTACGTTTACCATTGAAATGACTCGCTGCCTTTTTGGGTTGTTTAAGACGCCTGGACTAACCGTCAAATGCTTGTCAAGACGTCTGGATGAAGGGCCAGACTTTTAAAAGTAGGAAAATACTATTCGTTCCTTTCTCTCTGCGTGGGGGCGGCACGCAGAGTTTTTCTCTCTCCTCCACTCTCCTCACTCCCAAACCCTAATACTCCCTATTTAAACCCTCCATCTACACTCCACCCCACCACTCGAGCCACCGCCACCTCCACCTTCTCCTTGCATCGGCAACACCCCACCAACCCTTCCCATCTCTGCTGCAACCGTAGCGAGGAAGGAGAGGAGCCCAGCGACGGAGAACAGGGGATAGCGAGAGTGAGAGAGTGCGAGGGAGTGAGAGGAGAGCGGGGGAGAGGGACGACAGCTGGAGGACCCGGAGGAGCTCAAGGAGGAGTTTGTGGGAGAGAGGAGGATGCCGGTGAGGAGCTTCTCAAGCTCCTGTAGCTGTTGCTGCGGTGTCTGAGGGTGAAGGAGCGAGCAGGGTGAGATGCGCAAGGAAGTTCTAGATACTGGTTTTCTAGTATCAGACATCTGGGATATCGACCAGATGTCTGGACGAGCATCAGGACGTCCGGAGCTGAAGCCGGACGTCTAAAATCACATTTTTCAGCCATGCAGACTTTAACGCAGGATGTTTAGTTGAAAATGGGTCTGCATCTTCGTACGCAGGTACAGGGCGTTGGAAAGGCGCGTGGTGCACCTTTCCAAGCACTTTTTGACATCTGACCACATCGCCAGACGTCCGACGGCGTTCCCAGACGTTCAGAAGGTAGGTCCGACGTTTGGGACTTCCCTCAGACGGTTGCAGAGGAGTCCGGATGTTTGAGGCAACCGCAGGAGGTGAGAGGTAAGATCTGACGTCTTTTAAGATATATGGAAATAGTCCTAGATGACTGATTTTGGACAGTAATCGTGTTTTTGGCTTGTTCTGGGCCCAAACGAAATCGGATTTTCATAAACGAAGTATCGTTGTTTTCCGCTTGAGTTCCTCTATGTATTTGTGTTGAGTATCTACTATTTTGAACTCGTCTGATGTAACTCAGTTGCTGGTATAGGATATCAGCCGGTGGCGTGTTTGGGACCCGTGGAGACGAAGAGATCTGCGGTGCAAGCCCCCATTCCTCCCATGATACTCGGTAGAGTGGTTTAGTTCAATTGTTAAGATTTAAATAAAGAATATGCTTGCTTAGAATAAATTGATTGAAACCCTAGGATATGGAATGAATCCTAAGATAGAAATGTATGAGCCTAATTTTGAGCTATACTGGTTACTTGAAATACATGTTAATTAAATTGTTAGCAAGTGTATTAGTTTCTATCGTGAGATGCTGTGACGGACATAAAAACATGAGCTGCCTGCTATATAATGAAAAATTGAGAATGGAATGGTGTGATCCGGATATTGATAAATGAGATAATATGAGCATGAACCCTACAGGGAATTAGGAGTAGAACTTCTATATATGAAAAGAATCTGGTACGTAGACGGGAAATGAGCTGGCCCTTGTGTACATGATACCAAGGAGAGCAACTGTCCCTTTTAGTGTAGGGGGGAGCATGCCACCCCTTGGGTTGAGACCCGAGGTAGGATTGGCCACTCTACACTGACTTCTGTTGGCCCTTGCGTATGTGGTACCGAGGTGAGTTACTAGTGTAGTGTTACGACCCGGTTCCCAGATCCTTACAGGACCTAAGACTGGCTCGCCTCGACTAATCCAAGACCCAGTCGTCCAACGAGAAATAACCAAAAGTAGAAATATTCCACAACACACATGCAATGTAACTAGGTAGAAAGTAAACAGGATACCAGTAGGGTAACAGAACATAAAGTATCACTTTATTACATGCCATCACAACTACTACAGAGGAAAAGAAAGCAGGAAAGTAACATAAGTAAAATGTACAGAACGATCTACACGGAATACTCACTACTACAACAGAAAACTCGACTGGGCCCAGCTCCCTTTGCAGCCGGTGTGTTAGCTGCTCAGCTTCCTGACCTGAATAAGGTTACCAAAATTTGTAGTCAGCTAACGCTGAGTAGAGTGGTACTTAAGTAGTTACAGTTTAACAGAGATCCATGCATTTACTAACATATTCATCTTACATTTATCTCATTTAGATACTTCTGGTTCTCAATTATTTACATAAGGATCCAATCAGTTCTTGATCTTGAATGTTCCTCGTGGCAACGATCTTGATTGCAGTTTTACCCCCGATGTAGGAGGAGCACGTGGTCGCTCTTCTGGCCGGAAAAGTCCCCCATGGTAATCCTACATCCGGTCTTCCACCCCAGGATCACTGTCGCAGCATAGTGGTGACTATGGCACGCGCGATAAGCGCACGGGTAGCTACCCCGTATTGGTACGCAGTCAGTCGTTTCCACTAACGGGTACGCCTAACAAGTACAACATAGAACCAAGCAGGGCCTCGCCCTCTCAAACTGGGGACTCGCCCCTTCACAGCGTGCGTACCCTCGCCTGACTAACCCGGTTGGCCCCATGGGCCTGCTAAAAGTCGGTGTAGGGTGGCTAGTCCTAACCCCGGGCCTATGGGGCGGCTAGCTCCCTCCCTACACTATGTAGCTCACCTCGGTATCATGTATGCGAGGGCCACCCGAGTCGGTGTAGAGTAGCTAGTCCAAACGTCGGGTCTCAACCCAAGGGGGCGGCTGACTCCCCTCTACACTACAAGAACAGCGGCTCTTCTTGATACCACGTACTCAAGAGACAGCTCGCTTCCCGTTCACACACGGGTCTGTTTCATACACAGGAGTCCTCCTAGTTCCTCGTAGGGTTCATGCTCATATTCATTTCGTTTCTCAATTTCGGGATCTCATTGTTCACCTCCCAATTCTTATTAGTATAACGTGCAGCTCGTGTTTGCATTATATCACGTTTGCAGGTATATGGGTACCAGTGTCATCCAAGTATTTCATTATCAACAGTGTAACTCAAAACATGTTCAATCATTTCTGCCCTAGGATTCATTCCACATCCTAGGGTTTCGCAAGCTGTTCTAATGTTTCTGCCCTAGGGTTCATGCCACATCCTAGGGTTTTTCAAGTTTATTCTGAGCATGCATTTCTTTATTTAAAATCTTAATAACTCTAAATAAACCACTCTACCAGATATTTTGGGAGGATGGGGGCCTGAACCGTAGATCTTGTCATCTACGCGGCCCCCGAGTGCTCAACTAGCTGGAAGCCTATACGAAACACCGATCACATCAAATGAACTCAAAATAGTATATACTCCACACCAACACATAGAGGAACTTAAATGGAAAACGTCGGTACTTCGTTTGTGGGAAACCGACTCCGTTTTGGACCCTAAAATGGATCAAAACACGTTTAGTGTTCAAAATCAGACGTCTAGGAATAGACCCAGACGTCTTAAACAAGTTGAGGGTCTCACCTTTCTTCCCTGAGGTGTCCTCAGATGTCCAAACTCGTCTGGAATCGCTTGAGGGTGATCCTAGACATATGGCACTCCCTCCAGTCGTCTGGGAGTTCAATCAGACGTCGGTCACCTCCTCCAGACGTCCTGAAATGCCTCGAGGGGTGTGCTGCGCACCTTCCAACGCCCGCACCTACGTACGAACTCACTATTTCAAACAAAACTCACATCACACTCGATTACGAAATCTACGTATGATATGCATGAGCGTTTAGGATGCTTACCTGGGCACTCATGTCCCCTCAGTCATCCGGCTTCAGGCCTGGACGTCCGCTATTACTTACCCAGGATGTCTGGTGGTGTGCCAGATGTTTGATACTGGAAAACCAGTATCAGAACCTCTCGCGCCACTCGTCTTCTCTGTGAGCTCAACTGCAGGTGCTGTAGCAGCACCTTTAGCAGACTGCAGGACGTTGGGAGGCTCACTCTCCATGAGCCCCTCCCCTCCTCGCACGCGTCCAGCTCTTCCCGTGAGCTCCACGACTCATCTGGCCGCATCTCTCCTCGCATCTTCGAGCTCCTCGGAGGTTCTTACACCTCTGCTCTCCGCCGCCGCACCCGCAGCTCTTCAGTGCGTGAGCTCGGATGCTTGAGCTTCTCTGGTCATGTCTCCTCTCCGATGCTCTCCTTCTCTTCCTCACTCACCCTCCCTCTTCCTCTCTCCCGCTCACGCTTGGCCCCTCTCCTCTCTCGTCGTGGCTGCAGAAGGATGAGAAGGGCTTGTCTGTGTAAAGGAGAAGACGAAGGTGGTGGTCGCTGGTGGTGATGGAGAGATGGTGTGGGATTGAGGGTTTAAATAGAGGATGGTTAGGGTTTTGGGGGAGGGAGAAACTGGAGGAAAGGAAAAAGCATGTGCGTACGTGTCGCGTACATGCGAAAGGGAAATTAATGTACGGTTTCACTCACTTTCAGACGTCTGGATATCTTGCCAGACGTTTGGCCAGACGTTTGGTGAACACTCCAGACGTCTTAAATGACCCAAAAGGGTGGTGGGTCATTTCAACATAACAAACTTAAAGGAAGTTTCATCCCCGAAACTTGAACTAAGTAGGGTGCAGAAAAAAAAATCACATAAAAGCACATAACAAACTTAAATAGGACTAAAGTAGGTCTAAAGAGATGTACCCTCATAAATCCAGCTATTGCTCTTGCATTGCCACCTCAGGCTCCCAAGTCGCCTCTTTGTACCGCTGGCTTCTTCATAGGACCTTCACCAGTGGTACCTGCTTCCACCTCACACTCCGGATGGCTCTGTCTAATATATGTACTGGCCTCTCGGGATAGGTCAGGTCATCTCCCACCTCTACACTATCATGACTCAGAACGTGACAAGGAGCGACGACGTACTTCTGGAGGTTGGACACGTGGAACATGCCGTGCACTCCTAAAAGCTGGGGAGGAAGGGCAAGCCTGTAAGCTACTGGTCCAACCTGCTCCAAGACCTCAAACGGTCCCACAAATCTCGACGCATGCTTCCCTTTCACTTCAAAATGCTGCAGGCCCTTCATGGGCGAAACACGAAGGAAGACGTGGTTCCCTAACCTCAAACTGCACCTCTCTGCGCTTCCTATCGGCGTAGCTCTTCTGCCTGCTCCTGATAGTGCGGAGTCGTCTGTGAATCTGCTCGATCACCTCCTATCTCTGCCGGATCAGCCTGGGACCAACCTCCCACTTGGTCCCTACTTCAACCCAACTCAAGGGTGTAATACGCCTCTTCCCGTATGACTCCCTCGAGCTCCGCGACACCTTCAGCCGCAGCTCTCCTCCTCGCACCTCCGAGCTCCTCGAAGGTTCCCACACCTCCGCTCTCCGCCGCTGCACCTGCAGCTCCTCAGCACATGAGCTTGGATGCTTGAGCTCCTCTGGTCATGTATCTTCTCCCATGCTCTCCTCTTCCTCTCTCCCGCTCATGCTCGGACCCTCTCTTCTCTCATCGTGGCTGCACAAGGATGAGAAGACCTTGCCGGTGCAAAGGAGAAGACGAAGGTGGTGGTCGCTGGTGGTGATGGAGAGATGGTGTGGGATCGAGGGTTTAAATAGAGGACGGTTAGGGTTTCGGGGGAGGGAGAAACCGGAGGGAAGGAAAAAGCACGCGCGTACGTTCACACTCATGTGGAAAGGAAATTAACATACGATTTCACTCACTTTTAGACTTCTGGATATCTTGCCAGAAGTTTGGTGGACACTCCAGACGTCTTAAATGACCCAAAAAAGCGACGGGTCATTTCATGTAGGGAGGGATTCAGCCGCCCCACGGGGCCCGGGGTTAGGACTAGCCAACCTACATCAACTTTTAGCCCCTCTGGGCAAACCGGGGTAGTCGAACGAGGGTATGCAGACTGTGGAGAGGCAAGACCCCTCTTCTGTGAGGGTAAGGCCCTGTACTATTCTATGCTGTACTTTGGGCGTACTCGTTAGTGGAAATGACTGACAGCGTGCCAGTGCAGGGTTGCTACCCGTGCGCTTATCACACGTGCCGTTGTCACCACTATGTCGCGACTGTGACCTCGGGGTGGTTGATTAGGTGCAGGGCTACCGCAGGAGGCTCTCTCGGCCAGAAGAGCACCAGGTGTACCTTCTACACCATGAGAAAGACTACAATCAAGATCGTTCCCACGAGGAACAGGCAAGATCAAGAAATACATGGATCCTTTATGGAATAAATGAACCAGAAATACCAAGATGAGATGAATGGAAATGAGAATTATATCTAATCGGTTGTTTTACTTTAGTTGCATATAAATAATATAAACAACACTCTACTCAGCGTTCGCTGACTCTGTCCTTTCGTAACCCTGTTCAGGACAAGGAGTTGAGCAGCCCGAGTTTTCGACTGCAGATGGTGCTGGGCCCAGTCGAGCCCAACCGTAGTTGTTTCCTTTCAACTCTTTAGCTTTTTTGCTGTAATAGTGAGTATTAAACATCTATCTTAGTGTTTCTGCTATATTCTGTTTACCTTTCTACTGTTGTTGTTGTGGTGGTATGTAATATTTTGAGACAGTTTGTTCTATTTTCCTTTACTGCCTCACTTTTACTTCTACTTAGTTATAATGCATGTGTGGACGTGATTTTATTTCCTACTTTTGGTTATTTCTCATTGGATGACTAAGTCTTGGGATTAGTCGAGGTGAGCCGGTCTCGGGTCCTGTAGGGATCTGGGAACCGAGTTGTAACAAGATGGTATCAGAGTATGGTCGTCCCGAGAAATGAACTGAATGGTCTGAGAATAACCACTCACGTGCATGTAACTAAGATAGCCATCACAACGTATCACTTTGATCTTCGCTTCCGAGTCTTATATCTCTATGTAATCCTATATCATTGACAACTCTTGTTCCTTCTCTTGTATCTCCTTGTAGGAGATGCCTCGTCGAGGAGTTCTTGAGGCAGGCTGTGGTTGTGGCCGTGGACGAGGTCGGAGGGGCAGACGTGCCGGACCTGAGGCACTAGCTGACCCACCTCTCCTCTCGGGCATTCAGGCCTAGGATCTCGCCCAGCTAATCAGAGATATCGTACGGGAGGAGCTCTAGCAGCCTCCTAAGGCACCCCTCCCTGAGGACGTGGAGGGAGAGTCCTCTATGGAGTAGAGGGACTGTCGTAGCGCCAGACAAGTAGGAGGGGGAGGGAGTGATCCTCCACCACCCCTGCCACTCTTTGACACTTCCGAACACGAGCCCTCCTTGCCTAGAGGCGTGCCTGTTCCTCCGCTGCAGCTTCACCACAAGCTTTTTGGTCAGTTTTGAAAGCTGAAGCCCCCATTTTTCAAGGGGGATGAAAACCCGTCTGAGGTAGAGGACATGCTAGAGCAGATAGAGGTGTTTGACACACTTCTCTCTCCTACAGAGTGATGCGTGGCCTTTGCCACGTACCAGCCGAAGAACATAGCACACGGGTGGTGGAGAGCAGTCAGAGGCCAAGAGGGGAGAGAGCCGACGTGGGACTAGTTCATAGCTCTCTTCTACGAGCAGTACTTCTCGCAGACCTGGTAGGACCAGAGGAGGTGGGAGTTCCATACTCTCCGCCAGGGGGTGATGATGGTTAGCGCGTACCACAAGCGTTTCCAGGAGCTGTCACGTTTCGCTCCAACGGCGGTGTCACTGAGGAGGAGCACTCGTGGAGGTTTACTAGTGGTTCCAACCTGTGATTTGGGGGTATGTCAAACCCCTGAAGCTGCCCACCTTCTCTCGTGTGGTCGAGGCGGCCATAATTTATGAGGAAACCAACCTGGCTGCGCGAGGCACTAACGACGGACGGAAGAGGCCTTATCAGCCAGAGTACTCACGGGGTCGTCGGGAGAGGAGGCACACGGTGTGGGTAGGAGAGCCATCTCATTCTGTGGGGCCACCAATTGCCTTTGGGGGCCCCAGACAGGGACCAGCTGGCATCACCGGACCCTCGCCCAGCCACCAGCAGGGACCCGCAGAGGGAGGAGGTCGTGTACCTCTCTGCTGCTCGTGTGGCCAACCAGGCCACATCAAGAGGGATTGCCCATCGAGGGCAAGAGCACAGTAGATGCTCCCCGCATTGAACGCTGGAGGCCGAGCTGGCTGCCGTGGTCACCAGGCGCATGGGGGAGCATAGCAGTCACGAGGAGGGTGCCGGTCAGCTGCTGCTTGCCCGACCTAGAGTGTGGCAACTTCATTTACACTGACAGCTGAGGGGCGTATCAACGCCCTAACACACAAAGACTCCAGGGCTTCAGGTTCTGTGGTGGCAGGTATGGTTACCGTTTCTGGCAAATTAATGTACGTTCTTTTCAATTCTGGTGCTACCCACTCCTTTGTTTCAACGAGTTTTGCCGTCAGAATGAGGCATGGCAGTGTATTGTTAGAGGATCCGTTTGTGATCAGAGGCCCAGGTGGCCAGTTGTTCGTAGCCGAGGAGGTCTACACGAATTTTGAGGTCAGCATAGGGGACTCAGCCTTCCTCCTGACCTGATTGTGATCAAGATGGAGGACTTTGGCGTGATCCTAGGGATGGACTGGTTGTCTTCCTATCACGCCTTGGTGGACTATTTTGGGAGGAATATTGTTTTCTCTATACCGGAGTTGCCTCCCTTTGAGTTTCACGGCCAGCTGGTGGACGGAGATTTTAGGTGCATCTCCGCGCTCCGGGTAGCGAGGCTTTTGAGCTAGGGGTGTGAGGGCTTCTTGGCCTGTGTGGTGGCAGAGCCTAGCCCCATGGCTGACTTTCAGAGTATTCTGGTGGTCTGCAAGTACCCCGACGTTTTCCCAGAGGAGTTGCCAGTACTATCGCCTGAGCATGAGATCAAGTTTGGGATCTCACTAGTACCGGGGATCAGCCCCATTTCTACTGCACCGTACCTGATGGCACCGCTTGAGTTGCGAGAGCTTAAGTCACAGTTACAGGATCTATTGGACAAGGGTTTTGTGAGGCCCAGTGCGCCCCTTGGGGAGCCTAAGTGTTGTTTGTGAAGAAGATGGACGGTACCCTGCGACTTTGTATCGACTACCGACAGCTGAATCGGGTCACCATCAAGAACAAGTACTCACTACCTCGCATCGACGACCTTTTTAACCAGTTGTGAGATGCCATCGTGTTCTCCAAGATAGATCTGAGGTCAAGTTACCACCAATTGAAGATCATGGAGTCCGACGTCTCCAAGACAGCTTTCCGGACCCGGTACGGGCACTACGAGTTCTTGGTCATGCTGTTTGGGCTGAACAATGCCCCCACTGCATTCATGGACATGATGAACCTGGTTTTCAGGCTGTACTTAGACCAGTTTGTGGTGGTGTTCATTAACGACGTCTTTGTCTACTTGCTAGATTAGGCACAGCATGGACAGCATTTACGCATGGTCTTGGATACCTTGAGGCGACGCAGGTTGTATGCCAAGTACAGTAAGTGCGAGTATTGGCTGAGACATGTGACTTTCTTAGGCCACATGATTTCAGGAAACGGATGGGCTGTAGATCCGGCCAAGGTTGAGGCCGTACTTAGGTGGGAGAGGCCTCGCACAGTGATAGAGATACGCAGCTTTCTGGGACTAGCAGGTTACTACCGGGGGTTTATTAGAGGGTTCTCTCAGATTGCGCGTCCTACGACCCAGCTGACCTGGAAGGACGTGCCCTTTCCCTGGACAGACGAGTGCAAAGCGTGTTTCCAGGAATTGGAGAGACTGACTTCAGCTCCTATGCTTACCATCCCCGACAGCAGTGGCAGTTTCGTGGTTTACACCAACGCTTCGTTGCAGGGGTTAGGGGGTGTGCTCATGCAGCGGGGTCACGTTGTCGCTTACGCTTCGCGACAATTGAAGCCCCATGAGCATAGCTACCCTACCCATGACTTAGAGCTTGCAGTAGTTGTCTTCTCACTGAAGACATGGAGGCACTACCTTTACGGTGTGACGTTTGAGATCTTCACAGATCACAAGAGCCTCAGGTACTTGTTTGACCAGAAGGAGTTTAACATGAGACAAAGATGTTGGTTAAAGCTCCTGAAGGACTACGACTACAGCATCTCCTACCATCAAGAGAAGGCCAATGTGGTGGCCGACGCCTTGAGCCGGAAGACACCTGCCCACTTGGCCAACTTACAGGCACAGAGTTGAAGACTCATGGAGAAGGTGGGCAGTTGACGACCCCGGGAGTCATGGGGGTACCGCGGTACAGTGATAGTGACACGACAAACACGACCAGAGCTGATAGACTGCATCATCGTAGGGTAGATGGCTGATCCATACTTACAGACACTGCATGACAGAATGCTGACAAGAGACCCAGGAGACTTTTCCTTCTCAGAGGTGATACTGTGCTTGAGAGGACGCCTATGCGTTCCTAGAGACGAGGAGTTGTTGAGAGAGTTCTTGACAGAGGCGCACGGGTCTAGGTTCCCATATAACCCGGGAACACAAAGATGTACTGACAAACCCTTTTTCGCGCATTTTGAAATCGTTGGAAATCGTAGTATAGTCGTGCTAAAATGCTCGTCAAAAAATGATTTTGTAAAGATGAGACTTGAGTCCCGATCGTTTGTCTCTGGGAGGCGTTTATGCAAATTTGAAATCGATCTTTTTCACTCTACTTGCTTAAAATCACACGTCGGTTCTAATAATTGGATCAATGTTTGGCCACTTTTATTACAAACTCTAATTACATGCGCATGTGTTAAATAGATGACTAATGTGAAAGTATGGGTTTCCGTGCTCACGATTCTAGTTATGTGGTGATTATTTACAGAAAATGCGTTAATAGTTAGATCCTGAATGTTTTCAGGTACCAACATGCTGGTTGCAATAGATAATAATTAAAAGCATGCAACTTTAATCAAACAAAATATATATTGCAATAAGCTCATGGTCATTCTCAACACAGATATATATATATATATATATGAAATCTTTCATTCATTCATCATGGTGTTTGCAACATGGAACTAGTGGAAAGCTTATGAGTAAAGCTTGAAAACATAAATCTAGCAAACAGAAAACGATCGCATACAGGAATCTATGGGAGAATTTTGTATGCATCATTGGGGGAGAGTAAAGAGCTACACTACTAAGCAGTAAATAAAAGCATGTAAACTTTGAAGAACTAAGGTACTAATCTAGCAAAAATAAGGGCATTTGGAGGTGGGCACCGATGGCCTTTGAGTTGGCTAAGAGGAGAAGGAAGGACGGCCAATGGTGCTTAGGCCGACCCTTGGAGAGAGGTTGGAGAGGTGATCCAGCATCTTTGTGTGGAGGTGGTGGAGGCCATGGTGGAGAAACTCGTGGAGGTGGAGTGGAGGTGGAATGTAGCTAAACTAAATGGAAGCCAAGAGTGAATGAAGTCAAGAAAATGGATGGGTACAAATGGCCACCCCTTGGGTCTTTTTATAGACCTAAGGGAGACTCTCTAGAGAAGTGTGGAACTCTCTAGAGAGGGCTCCAAGAGTGGCCGGCCAAGGTAATTTTTAGATCCACCAAAAGTGGATCTAAGAATTGAATGGCTCTTGGTTGCTAATTTTGGCAACCAAGAGTGGTGCCACCTTGAATAGTGTTCTAGAGAACTCTAGATGGGTGTGTGTGCGTGAATGGGTGTGTGTGTGTGTGTGTGTGTGTGTGGCTGTACCCTATGTGACTAAGTGGTCTAGGTTAGGTCTTAAGGGGTTTAGGTTGGTGTAGGTCTAAACTTAGGGTTGCAAACCCTAATTGCTAAGGGGGAAATGCAATTAAACTTAACACAAGTTTAATTGAATGGGTGTGAACCTAATTGATATTAAAATAGCTCAATTAGGTTGGGCTTAGGTCAATTGGACTTTCATTGAGTCCAATTGGACTTGTATGGGTTGAGATCTGAGCTCAATTGGACCCTATGAGTCCAATTAACTAGGCAATGGTAATTGACTATGATCTAAGTCAATTAGGTTTAGTGAGGACCTAATTAGTCCTTAGGGAGGTCTAGAGGTGATGTACTAGGGTTATGGTACCTTAATTTAGGTTCTTAGGGGGTTAGAATTGGGTTTAGGGAGCTAGAGATCCAAGATCATGGCTTGAATCTCAAAACAGGAACTGGAGAGCAGTTCCAGACGTCCAATAATAGTATCAGACGACCTATACTCAAAAATCAAAAGTCCAGACTTCAATTCTAGACGTCTAATCAGAGTCAGGAAGGATTCTTGGTTTTGTTTTGGGTATTCTGCAGAAATTGGACGTCTGACCAAGTGTCTAGACGTCCAATAATATTGCAGAAGTGGGTTTAAGGTGTGCGGGAGTTGGCTAAGGGTTCTGGATGTCCTATAATTCATCTAGACATTTGGATAGAGGTTGGAATTAGGGTTTTAAGTTTTCCTAGGGTGTGGTGACCTAATTTAAGGGTGGCTAAGTCTTGGGGAAGCTTCTAAGCTATCCTAGGGCTAGGATGATCCTAAGTTCTTCATATTTTACTGCTTTATTCCTAATTAATAGAATAACATACCTCAACCCCTTACATTATTATCTACTACATCTTATTCTAGGTCTTCCACTCCAACTCTGCTGCAACACTAATTATTCCTTATTCTTCAAATCCAGCTTGAGATCTAGTTTCTGATAAGCTTATTACCTGTAATTGACATAATACACCTAATTAGCACATTATAGCATTATTTTATGCATAGCTAAAAGAAATCAGTAAAGATGCAAATAATGCTTATGCATGCATGAACTACCCTAACTTATGCTAAGGCCTAGCCTAATTTAGGTCAATTAAGACCTATGATTGCTGCACAATCATGTACCATGATTTGGGATGTGATTTCTAGTGGAGCGGGATGAAGCGAGATGTTGGTGACTTTATCCAACAGTGCTTGGTATGCCAGCAGGTGAAGGCTTAGCACCAAAGACCTGCAGGGCCATTGCAGCCACTTCCTATGCTAGAGTGGAAGTGAGAGAGCATCACCATTGACTTGGTGGTGGGTCTACCAGTTACCCAGTGGTGACATGACGCAGTTTGGGTGATCGAAGATCGGTTGATGAAGACGGCACGGTTCCTGTCGATTCGAGTCACCTTCGAGCAGTCAGAAACACAAGAAAGGTGGGTTAAGGCCATATTTGGTGGATCTCAAATTTATTTGGTGGTGTTGCCTCAATGCAACTGAAATAAACACTAAATATTCACATACTCTTTTTCTTTGCTTTTTCTTCTTCTATTTTTTTTTTTGACATATATATAGCAACTCTTTCATGAATTTTATTGAAGAGACATTATTAGAGATTGGTGGTACTCAAGAGACATTGGGTGGCTTATTTGGTGAAAGTGTGTACTCATGGCACCAGAAGAGACGGATAGGACGATGTATTTTTGACCTTGACATCAATACCCTCCTTCAGCCGAGGATTCCGTAAAGAATGGTCCTAACCATCCACCTTAGCCCTAGTTTTATGAAAACTCACTTTCCGCGTATTTGCCTTATTTGGTGGCTCTCAAAATTCACATAAAAATGTATACGCAGGATTCGAGAGCGAAAACTATACCTAATCTCTGAGTACCATTACCTAATTATCTAGGATTCTAGATTCCTTGCACTAATCTTAGAGCACCAGTACACTCTACTCTCATTTCACACTATTTGGTTACTTTTGTTGAATTTTTGGAAGAAAATCTGCCTGACTCCTAAAACACTGTCCAGGGGTTCAGGAGAAGAAGCACTGCTTCTTCTTGACAGACCAAAAACATTTATCAGCCTTCACCATGAATCCATTGCAAAATCTACATGCGTGTGAAAAGTTGTACTGGATTCCAAATTACAGGAATCAACTAAAGGATAAAATCCCTAATGCATTCTCTTGATAAAAATCTTATTCATGAATGTACTATGTATATATGCTATAAACAAGTAACCTCTTATATTCATACTTCATGAAATTTTCTTTTCGGGTTACATTCAGCTTGACCCTAAATTTAGAGCAAAAGGGTGAGCGGGTGAGTCGAAAATGGCTGTTGTGGATGATTTTTAGCTCCAATGCAAGCATTGGAGGTGGAGTCGGTTGTTCTTTCATTTAGGGTCTTAAAGTATGTTTGACAAGCAACTCCGCAATTTTCCTAAATGTTGGCATAAAAATTTTTAATTTTGTTGTATCTACCCCCCAATGCCTAAGTTCTTGCATGTTGTCATGCATGAATGTAAAAGAAAATAAATACAGTAGGGAGTAAATGGGTAGAAATCGCCTGGAATTGCTCCTGAAAATATACATTCAGCACCAGCCAACCTGGCAGTATGCAATATACAGAAAGAAAATATTCTAAAAGGAAAAATATGCTATATATAAAAATGAATATGTATAAGGTGATGGATGCGAAGTAGATGCTGAGTTTAATGCCTCCAGCTGAGCGAAAACTCAATCACACGTACTCAATAAGATGAATGATCTCGTCAGCTGGAGGAGGTTCCTGGACCAAAACTGGCTTGAGGTGCTGGCCATTTACCGTAGATATATGCCCAGATTTTAGGTCCCTGATCTGGACCGCCCCATTAAGATATGGGTGAATCACAACATATGGGCCAGTCCACTTAGACTTGAGCTTCCCTAAAAAGAATTTCAGTCGCGAATCAAACAACCAGACTTGCTGGTTGGGCATGAATATTTTTCTTCGGATGTGGCAGTCATGAAAGGCCTTGGTCTTGTCCTTGTATATCAATGCGTTCTCATAGGTCTCCCGCTGGATCTCTTCTAATTCGCTGAGCTGGAGTTTTCGTTCTTTACCTCCTGCATCGAGATCAAGGTTACATTTTTGCACCACCTAAAAGGCGCGGTGTTCCAGCTCTACAGGAAGGTGACAGGCCTTGCCATATTCCATACGATATGGTGACATTCCGAGTGGGGCCTTGTACAGAGTACGATATGCCCAGAGTGCATCAGCTAATTTATCGGACCAGTCCTTCCTGTCTGGTCTAACCGTCTTTTGGAGAATCAGCTTGATTTGATGGTTAGATACTTCAGCCTGCCCATTGGTCTGCAGGTGATACGGTGTGGCTATACGGTGATGTACCCCGTATTTCTTTAATAATGACCTGAAGTGGGCGTGGATGAAGTGGCTTCCCCCGTCGCTAATTAGAGCGCAGGGTATTCTGAATCTCGCGAAGATGTATTACCGTACGAAAGAAATGACGATCTTATGATCAGCTCGTCTCGCAGGGATGGCCTCGAGCCGTTTTGAGACATAGTCAGCATCTAGTAATATATACTCAAAGCCATGCGAGTTCGGAAAAGGGCCCATAAAATCGATACTCCAGATGTTAAACACTTCTACAACCATGATGGGCTGGAGTGGCATCATGTCTCTCCTGGTCATAGAACCGACCAACTGGCATCATTTGCAGTGTTGGGCATATTCGTGTATCTCTGAAAATAGTTGGCCAGAAAAATCCCAACTGTAAAATTTTTGCAGCGGTTTTCCGTTTTGAGAAATGACCACCACAAGCATCATTGTGGCAAAAAGATAACACACAGGGGATCTCAGAATCTTTGATGCATCTTCGAATAATCTGATTCGCTCCAATGCGGAAGAGTAGTGGGTCATCCTAGAGGTAGAATTTGGCCTCTGCAGTAATTTTGAGTTTTTGTCCTTGGATAGGTTCGTGGGAATCTTGCCTACAGCAAGATAGTTCGCAATATTCACGTACCAGGGGAACTCAACAAAGTGAACTGCCAAAAGGGATTCATTTGGAAATTGGTCGTGGATAGGCAGGGAATAAGGAATGTGGCCTGGGTCTTGTCTGGATAGGTGATCCGCCACAACATTCTGCTTTCTGATTTTGTCGTGGATTTCAATATCAAATTCTTGCAATAGAAGGATCCATCTGATGAGCCAGGGTTTGGCATCCTTCTTTGCCAACAAATGCCGGAGGGCGGAGTGGTTAGTGTAGATGATGACTTTGGTCCCTAATAAATACGATATGAATTTCTCCAACCAGAATACTATTGCTAGCAGTTCTTTTTCGATGACAGTATAATTGCGCTGAGCCTCATTCAACATCTTGCTAGCATAGTATATGACAAAAGGTTTTTCTTCCCGATGCTGGCCTAAAATAGCACTGACGACAAAATCAGAAGCATCGCACATCATCTCGAAATCAATCGACCAGTCGGGTGGTTGGAGAATCGGGGAATTAGAGATAGCGCTTCGTAAAGTCTCGAAGGCGCTAAGACACAAGGTGTCGAATTCAAATGGGGCATTGGCAAAAAGGAGATTCGTCAAGGTCAAGCAATTTTCGAGAAATCGCGTATAAATCTCCGATAGAAGCCGACGTGACCCAAGAATGATTTGATCTGCTTGACCGAGCTAGGTGGCGGTAAGTGGGAAATAATCTCAGATTTAGCTCGATCGACCTTGAGTCCATTTTTAGAGATCCTATGCCCTAGTACTATGCCATCCCTCACCATGAAATGGCTTTTCTCCCAGGATAGTACTAGGTTTACCTCAATACACCGTTTCAGGATTTTGGTGAGGTTATCAAGACAAGATGCAAAATCATCTCCGAAAATGGAGAAGTCGTCCATGAACACCTCCACATAGTCCCCAATCATGTCAAGGAAGATGGACATCATACAACGCTGAAATGTTGCTGGCATGAAAGTGAATGTTCCAAAGGGGCATGTGAATGTGGTCTTGTCTTGATCTTCTAGGCTAATCGCTACTTGATTATACCCGGAGTATCCATCCAGAAAGCAAAAGAAATTACATCCAGCTAACCGTTTCAAGATTTGATCAATGAAAGGCAAAAGAAAGTGATCCTTCTGGGTATCCATGTTCAGTTTCCTATAGTCAATGTAGACCCGCCAAGATGTCGCAGTGTGGGTCGGGTTGGATTCTCCTTTCTCATTTTTCACTACGGTGAGTCCTGCTTTCTTGGGCACTATCTGGATCGGACTCACCCATTAGCTATCAGAGATTGGGTATACAATACCTGCATCCAGCCATTTGATGATCTCCTTCTTAACAACCTCTAGCATATTCAGGTGTAGCTGTCTTTGAGGTTGCCTCAAAGGTTTCTCCCCCTCATCTGTGTAAATGTGATGAGTGCAATATGAGGGGCGAATACCGCGGAGATCAGCTATGCTCCACCCTATAGCAACCCTTTGGTCTTGTAGCGTAGAAATCAATTGATGCTCCTGTTCTTGGGTTAAGTGGGCACTATTAATGACTGGGTATGTCTCACTTTCACCTAAGAACACATACTTAAGTGAGTTAGGTAAGGGCTTCAATTCAATCACGGGTGGGTCAGAGTTAGAAATGGGAATAGGAGGAGCAAACTCGAAGGTGGAAATCTAATGATCCGTATGCGTGTGAATTCCCGCTGATTCGCGACCTGTGAGATAGTCGATTGTGATTGTGCTAGTAGGAAACCCATTAGCTGTGGTCATGTCTTCTTGTAACAACAGGGGCGATCTAGTACTGTACGGATTAGGATAGCTAGATTCACGGGTGCTGTGGTCAGAAACACACCCTAAACAGTCGGATCCTCGGGGAGATATGTGCAGTGCAGTGGCCTCAGTCCCGTGTGGATCGAGGTCCAAGAACCCTGGTAGTGCAAACGAATGAGACATTGAGTCATCACAAAGGAGCCCAATGTTACCACAGTATGCCGAATCTTCATCTTCACCATCCTCCTCTATGCGATCACAGTCAAAATTCCTTGATGCCCTGAATATGTCAAGTCGAAGTCTCTCATTACCTAGGGCTATCTCCATACACCCGGATGCACAATCAATGTTTGCTCGAGTTGTCACTAGAAATGGGAAACCCAAAATGATTGGTGCATCTTAGAGATTAGGAGGAACCTCCATATCGAGAACGGAAAAATCTGCGGGAAAGCAGAATCCGTGGACTTTTACGATCACGTTATCAACCACCCCCCTCGGTGTTGTTACTGATTTATCAGCCAGCTGAATCGTGACCAAGGTAGGCTTTAACTCCCCAAATCGAAATCGATCAAATACGGCAGTAGGAGTTAGGTTGATGGACGAACCCAGATCTAGAAGGGCCCGATCAAATGGAGAATCCTGCAAGAAGCAGGAAATGAGTGGGGTACCAGGGTCTTTCTTTTTCAGTGACGAGTCGGCTAGAATCACGTCGCTAGCTTCTTTTGACAGTACCGCCTGTCGTCCAATTCTAGGTTGTCGCTTCGGGGTACAGTAGTCCTTGAAGAACCTAGCGACAGCGGGGATGTGATCAATTTCCTCGAGGAGGGGGACCTAAATATGTACTTCCTTGAACATTAACTTCAGGTCCTCAAAATTCCATGTGTCCTTTTTCCGTACTACATTTCGTGTCAGAGCCTCAGGAAAAGGGATTTGAATCTCAGGGTCAAATGGCTTCTTACCCTTATCTATTGTAGGTGGCTCCTGAGATGAAGAAGGTGTCGAACTCGCCTACTGCGAAGGGTGGGAAAAATCAGGACCCGCCTACCTATGAGGTGGGTTGAATGTCTTCCACTCCTTAATGAGATAGCATTTGCATCGGCTTGATGTCCATGAGGTGGTGGGGGAGCGGAAGGGGCAGAGTATGCAGGGTTCTGCGTCAAAGGCGGTTGGCCTTGAGCGTAACCAGGTGGTACAGGAGGTGCTTGTAATATGGCGTGTGCCTGTCCCTATAGTGCTTGAAACCTAGGCGAGGCGCCTTGGTCCTGCACATACCGAGTGTTCGGGATGGGTTGGGAGGGCAAGGCTCCCTGAGTCCTATGCTCCTGGCTGGTTTTGTGTGTTTTGTATAGTCTGTATCTGGTCAGCCATCGCCTTCATTATCTGCAAGTTATCCTATGTAGATTTCCTCATCGATTCTTACAACTCCTCTTTCAGTGCCTCCTGAGGGTCAGCCCGCTTTGGAGGGTGATTGGCAGCATGGTGCAGCGGCTGGTATATAGAACGGGGTTGCTGCTGATACGGGAATGGCTGCTGCCTAGGGTATGTGTTTTGCGCATTCCCGTATTGCCTGGTCTGGTAGTGTGGATCTTGATGTGGTCTCTGTGAGTTATCAGACCAAGAGAAGTTCGGATGCTGGCGCGAACCAGGGTTATACGTCTCTGAATACGAGTTATTACGCCCGTATCCTTGAATAGCACTGACATCCTCGTAGGCTGAAGACGTCTGAGACATATAACCATCAAGGGGATACATATTATAGTCTGCGGGTGGTGCGTAACCCTGGTCATATGGTGCCAAATTGGGACTATTTACGAGATCCTGATATGCAGGATCTCGTAAATAAGGAGAGGATGCATCCCGAGTGAGTAGATTAACTCGAACAGGAGGGTCTCGGGGTGCATAGGAGGGTCTTGGAGCAGCAGAGTTCAGGTCAGATTGACCCTGACTAATTTCGTCAATCTTTTTCTCGATCAGGTTTATTCTATCCAGCTACTTGACGATGATATCCATGTCGGCTTGAATAGACTCGATGTGAGCCTCATGAACACCAACCTACTGCTGACCAGGCCGCTAGAACTGGTTCGTGGACGCGGCATTCATCGAGTTCTCCGCCAAAGATTGGAACAACTCAAATGCGATGTTCTCATCTTTCGTGAGGAAATTCCCGCCACTAGATGCATCAGCCAGATACCGATGTGTGTCATCTAGCCTATGGTAAAAGATTTGAGCAAGGTGCCATTTGGGTATACCATGGTGCGGGCATTTTCAGAGAAGGTCGTGAAATTGGTCCCAGGCGTCATGCAACTTCTCCCTAGCTCCTTGGGAGAAAGTTGTGATCGCACGCCTCATCGCGTTCGTTTGACTGATCGGGAAGAACTTTTGCAGGAATTCACGTCGTAATTCCGGCCAAGTTCCAATTGGCTTCCCAATGGTCTTGAACCAATATGAAGCTTTGTCCCTAAGAGAAAATGGGAAAAGCTTCATTGAAATAATCTCAAGATTAATATTCCTGGGTCGAATCGTTTTTGCGAGTCGACTCAAGTCCTCTAAGTGCTGGAATTGATCTTTGCTTGAGTTTCCATAAAAATGACTGCTGATTAAACCGATCACATTGGACTTGAGCTCAAACTCGTCTCCGCCTATGGGAATATTGACTAAGGGTGCGATGATCGGTGCAGCTGGGTCATAGAAGTCTCGAAGTTGTTCTCCTCGCGGTGGATGCTACATTCTGTGAAGCGTCGTCAAAATACGGTCCATGCTCTGCTGATGCTGCTCCTCAAATTCAACAACCCGGGCCTCCAGACGAGCCATCGGGTCCAGATTACCAGCGTCCTGACACGATCTAGGTCCAGGTCTAGGATTAGCCATTACAGCTAATGGTGTAGAAGTGGGGGGAAAAGATGGTCCTGGAGAGGTGACTTGCCTCCTTGGGAGCGGCTCCCATGGTCCAACCAATTAAGGTCTAAGTGACCTCCTTCCTTGCATACACCACCCAACCCCTGGGTTGGTGTAGCCAAGCCAGACAAGGCTAAGGACCTGTCAATCAGATGGTCCTTATGATCGGGTGACCATATTTTTCGTAAGAAGTTTGAATTCCTAAAGAAAAATTCATCGTACAACCGACTGAAAGTGATTCCCGCCTCTCAAGCTAACCCAGCCACTAGGTTTGACAAGAGAGGTTGAAAGCACCCAGTAGTATGACAACGAATTCGGGTTGATTTCGTGTTTTAAAATTGATTTTAGCCTGTTTTTGTTCAGTTGGGGTTTGTGGTGAGTGGCCCACAAGGTGACCAAGCTCACTGGCTAAGCACTAGACTTGACTAAGTCTATGTTAGCTCAAATGTTGTCTCTAGATTGTATCCCTAAAGTTGTAACCTAGGGTTCATGCAATTCTAGGGTTTTTTTGTTTTGTTCTTCTATAGCAGACCACAAAGATAAAAATAGTTCTCTAAACAAAATTGGAATCTAATTATATTGAAATTTGGCGATTAGATTCCTTTTTCAATTATATTTTCAAAGAATATTTTTTTTGTAATTTTTACTATTTCAACCGAATTTATATATATTTTTAAATGTCAAGGGGTCAGATCTGAAATTTTGACCCCTAGTCGGTTTTTCAACTTGAAACAATATCAAATGATTTTCAAAAATTTGGGAAAAATATGAAAATTAAAACCAATGAGATCAACTTTCAAACCCCACCATTTTTAGTCAAAATAGATTCGTAGATTGCTCGGAATTGCTTTTTGAATTTTGAAAAATCTCAAATCTAGGTTAGTATGACTCCATTGCACTCGTGAATTTTTAAAAATTTTGTACTTGAAATTTTTTGAAATGAACGGTGGAATTTGAAAGATGGTTTGAAAATGAAGGTATAACCAGGATTTTAGAATTTTTTGCTCATTAATTTCTCAAAAATTAAATTTTTAAAATGGACTTTGAAATTTGGCCGAAAATCAGAGAATGGTGGAAAAGCTTTTAAAAGGTGTTTGAGTTTAAAATTCAAACTTTCCACCAAAGAATTTTTTTTTTTCAAAGGATTTTCAAATTTTTTTTCTTTTTCAAAACTAACCTATGATTCAAAAAGAATCCTAATCTAACTACCAAGATTTTTTCTTTGATTTTTTTTTCTTGTTTTTCATGAAAATAAATACACCATTTTTTTTCTTTTTCTGTTTTCAAATGAAATTGATAGAAGGAAATCTAACCTAGGGTTCAAAAAAAAAACCTAGACCAAGAAAGATATGATGTGCACTTGGACTTTTTTTTCCCGCTCTCGTTGTGTGTGCGATCCCGTTTTTCCTGTTTTCCTGCACATAAAAAAGACAAGCAAAGGAAGATTTATCAGTGATAGCTCAAAAGATCGAAATCAAAATGATGACATTGCCTCCCCGACAACGGCGCCATTTGACAAACCCATTTTCGCGTGTTTCGAAATCGTTAGAAATCGTAGTATACTCGCGCTACAACGCTCATTAAAAAATGATTTTGTAAAGATAATGAGACTTGAGTCCCGATCATTCGTCTCTGGGAGGCGTTTTTGCAAATTTGATATCGATCTTTTTCGCTCTACTTGCTTAAAATTACACGTCGGTTTCTAATCGTTGGATCAATGTTTGGCCACTTTTATTATGAACTCTAATTACGTGCGCATATGTTAAATAGATGACAAATGTGAAAGTATGGGTTTCTGTGCACACGATTCTAGTTTTGTGGTGGCTGTTTACAGAAAATGCATTAATAGTTAGATCCTCAATATTTTCAGGTACCGACATACTGGTTGCAATAGATAATAATTAAAATCATGCAACTTTAATCACACAAAATATATATTGCAATAAGCTCATGGTGATTCTCAACACACACACACACAGATATATATATATATAATCTTTCATTCATTCATCTTAGTGTTTGCAACATGGAACTAGTGGAAAGCTTATAGAGGAAAGCTTGAAAACATAAATCTAGCTAACATAGAACGATCGTATACAGGAATCTATGGGGGGATTTTCCATACATCATTGAGGGAGAGTAACGAGCTACACTTCTAAGCAGTAAATAAAAGCATGTAAACTATGAAGAACTAAGCTACTAATCTAGCAGAAATAAGGGCATTCGGAGGTGGGCTCCGATAACCTTTAAGTTAGCTGAGAGGAGAAGGAGGGGCAGCCAATGGTGCTTAGGCCGACCCTTGGAGAGAGGTTGGAGAGGTGATCCAGCATCCTGGCATGGAGGTGGTGGTGGCCATGGTGGAGAAACTCGTGGAGGTGGAGTGGAGGTGGAATGTAGCTAAACTAAATGGAAGCCAATAGTGAATGAAGTCAAGAAAATGGATGGATGCAAATGGCCACCCCTTGGGTCTTTTTATAGACCTAAGGGAGACTCTCTATAGAAGTGTGGAACTCTCTAGAGAGGGCTCCAAGAGTGGTCGGCCAAGGTAGTTTTTAGATCCACCAAAAGTAGATCTAAGAATTGAATGGCTCTTGGTTGCTAATTTTGGCGACCAAGAGTGGTGCCACCTTGAAGAGTGTTCTAGAGAACTCTAGATGGGTGTGTATGCGTGAATGTGTTTGTGTGTGTGTGGCCATGCCCTATGTGACTAAGTGGTCTAGGTTAGGTCCTAAGGGGTTTGGGTTGGTGTCGGTCTGAAATTAGGGTTGCAAACCCTAATTGCTAAGGGGGAAATGCAATTAAACTTAACATAAGTTTAATTGAATTGGTGTGAACCTGATTGAGAGTGAAATAAGTTAATTAGGTTGGGCTTAGGTCAATTGGACTTGTATGGGTTGAGGTATGAGCTCTATTGGACCCTATGAGTCCAATTAAGTAGGCAATGGTAATTGACTATGATCTAAGTCGATTAGGTTTAGTGAGGACCTAATTAGGTCCTTAGGGAGGTCTAGAGGTGATGTACTAGGGTTGGGATACCTTAATTTAGGCTCCTAGGGGGGTAGAATTGGGTTTAGGGAGCTAGAGATCCAAGATCAAGGCTTGAATCTTAAAATAGGAACTGGATAGCATAGCAGTTCCAGACATCCAATAATAGTATCAGACAACTTATACTAAAAAATCAGAAGTCCAGACTTCAATTCTAGACGTCTAATCAGAGTCAGGAAGGATTCTAGGTTCTGTTTTGGGTATTATGTAGAAATTGGACGTTTAACCAAGTGTTTGGACGTCCAATAATACTACAGAAGTGGGTTTAAGGTGTGCGGGAGTTGGCTAAGGGTTCTAGACGTCCTATAATTCATCTGGACGTCTAGATAGAGGTTGGAATTAGGGTTTTAAGGTTTCCTAGTGTGTGGTGACCTAATCTAAGGGTGGCTAAGGCTTGGGGAAGCTTCTAGGCTATCCTAGGACTAGGATGGTCCTAAGTTCATATTTTACTGCTTTATTCCTACTTAATAGAATAGCATACCTCAACCCCTTACATTATTGTCTACTACATCTTATTCTAGGTCTTCCGCTCCAGCTCTGCTACATCACCAATTATTCCTTATTCTTTAGATCCAGCTTCAGATCTAGCTTCTGATAAGCTTATTACCTGCAATTGACATAATGCACCTAATCGGCACATTATAGCATTATTTTACGCATAGCTAAAAAAAAGCAGTAAAGATGCAAATATTGTTTATGCATGCATGAACTACCCTAACTTATGCTAAGCCCTAGCCTAATTTAGGTCAATTAAGACCAATGATTTTTGTGCAATCATGTACCATGATTTGGGACGTGATTTCTGGTGGAGTGGGATGAAGCGAGATGTTGGTGAGTTTGTCCAATAGTGCTTGGTATGCCAGTAGGTGAAGGCCCAGCACCAGAGGCCTACAGGGCCATTGCAACCACTTCTTGTGCCAGAGTGGAAGTGGAGAGCATCACCATTGACTTGGTGGTGGGTCTACCAGTTACCTAGCGTGGACGCGACGCAGTTTAGGTGATTGTAGATCGGTTGACGAAGACGACACGGTTCCTGCCGATCCGAGTCCCCTTTGGGCCAGCATAGCTAGCAGAGCGATACATCAGAGATGTGGTGAGTCTACACGCAGTCCCTTGTGAGATTGTATTCGATCGGGATACTTGTTTCACTTTCCAGTTATGGGCAGAGTTCCAGTAGGCCTTGGAGACGCATCTGAGGTTCAGTGTAACCTACCACCCCTAGACCGACGAGCAGTCAAAGTGCACCATACAGACACTTAACGACCTTCTACATGCATGTGTACTATACTGGAGAGGCTCCTAGGAGGAGCATTTGCCCCTGGAGGAGTTTGCGTACAATAATAGCTATCATTCGAGCATCGGCATGGCACCTTACAAGGCTCTATACGGTAGGAAGTATATTGCTCACTTGAGCTGGGTCGAGGTGGGGACCAAGTAGGAGGTTGGTCCCCGGCTGATCCGGCAGAGTGAACTGGTGATAGAGTAGATTCACAGATGACTCCGCACTATCAGGAGTAGGCAGAAGAGCTATGCTGACAAGAAGTGCAGAGAGCTGCAATTCGAGATTGGGGATCACGTCTTTCTCCGTGTTTCTCCCCTGAAGGGCTTGTTGCATTTTGGGGTGAAAGGGAAGGTACCACCGAGGTTTGTGGGACCCTTTGAGGTCTTGGAGTGGGTAGGACCCGTTACTTACCGGCTTGCCCCTCCTCCCCAGCTATTTGGAGTGAACGACGTGCTCCACGTGTCCAACCTTAGGAAGTACGTCGCCAATCCCAGTCACGTTCTGAACCACGAGAGCGTCGAGGTTGGAGATTACCTGA
Source organism: Thalassia testudinum (assembly GCA_037157565.1). Taxonomy (NCBI): domain Eukaryota; kingdom Viridiplantae; phylum Streptophyta; class Magnoliopsida; order Alismatales; family Hydrocharitaceae; genus Thalassia; species Thalassia testudinum. Next base: position 85,503,599 of record JAZHRO010000077.1, read on the forward strand.
CCTATCTCGAGAGGCCAGTACAGATACTAGACAAAGCCGTCTGGAGTCTGGGACGAAAGCAAGTACCACTGGTAATGGTCCTATGGAGAAGCCGCAGTACGAGGAGGCGACTTGGAAGCCAGAGGCGGCAATGAGAGAGCGGTACCCGGAGCTTTTTGAGGGTACATATCTTCAGACCAACTTCGATCCTTTTTAAGTTTGTTATGTGTTTTTACATTATTTCCTCACCCTACGTAGCTCAAGCTTCGAGGACGAAACTTTTTTTAGGTTTGTTATGTTGAAATGACCCACTACCTTTTTAGGAGAGCACCGCGTGTACCTTCTACACAATGGGAAAGACTGCAATCAAGATCGTTCCCACGAGAAACAGGCAAGATCAAGAAATACATGGATCCTTTGTGGAATAAATGAACCAGAAATACCTAGATGAGATGAATGGAAATGAGAATTAAATCTAGTCGCTTGTTTTACTTTAGTTGCATATAAATAATATAAACACCACTCTACACAGCATTCGCTGACTCTGTCCTTTCGTAACCCTGTTCAAGACCAGGAGTCGAGCAACCCGAGTTTCCGGCTGCAAAGCGTGCTGGACCCAGCCGAGCCCTGTTGTAGTTGTTTCTTTTTATCTCTTTAGCTTTCTGTTGTAGTAGTGAGTATTGGACATCTATATTACTCTTTCTGTTATATTCTGTTTACCTTTCCCCTGTTATTGTTGTGATGGTATGTAATATTTTGAAACAGTTTGCTCTATTTTCTTTTACTGCCTCGCTTTCACTTCTGCTTGGTTATAATGCATGTGTGGATGTGATTTTATTTCCTGCTTTTGGCTATTTCTCGCTAGATGACTAGGTCTTGGGATTAGTCGAGGCGAGCCAGTCTCAGGTCCTGTAGGGATCTGGGAACCGGGTCGTAGCAACCACTGGCCACTCGCTGGGAATAATGGCCCTTCTAGCCCCTTGCGGCGGCCCCTACAGGCGAAGGTCTCCGTGGTGGTCGTAACTGCTAGCAACTCTATTCATGGTCTCCACACCTTCGGAGAAGTCTAGTTGGGGACATTCCACCTACAGACCCTGACGGCCTTGGCTAGTCACCCGAGGACCCCCAAGTTGGGCCTTCCTCTCGGGAGCGTAGCTCAGTCAAGTGAAGCCAACGACCAACCCCGAGACCCGAGGCGCGCCCCCAAGCACCCGATGCCTGCCTTCGGAGACGCTATGAAGCGAGGGACCCCGATTAAAGGTGTCTGAAACGACAGCCACGGCTCAACACGACGGAACGACCAACCTCGCTCTGCAACACACTCCCCAAGGAGCTAGCCTCGCATTGAGCCAGCACCTGGCCATCTCGTAGGAACTCCTGCAAGCCCTTCTAGCGGCGTCTACCTAGCGAAGGTATGAGCACGGATCACCCCCCAATCGACCAGAAAACCACCCGAGGAGGTGAGAGGCAGGCTCCGAAGAATGCCACGCCAAGTGTTCGGGAATCGGGAACAACCCTTGGAGGTCATCAAGCATCAAGTACCTGGAGCTCGAGCCCGCCTAGCCACACCCGGACCTGGCTAGTGGCCCAGCTCCATGGCGAATCAGAACCCGTGGGGTAGCCGACTCATTGTGACCCTAAGCATGGACGCAAGGCTCCCAAGTACACGCGCGAATACCCAGTAAGGAGCCCAGTCAGGGGGTGATTCCCTTCGTGGACCGCCCGAATGATGCGGCACCCATGACAGCTATCATTAAGTCAAGTGCACCCCCGTGGTAGGCGGGCTTCGATGCCTGCTCATGTAAGAAGCCTCGTCCGCCTGCGGAGTACCACAAGCTCTGAGAAATAGGAGCCCTGCACCGGAAATGGAGTACATTTTCTCAACTGTGCGCCAAGCAAGCACCCGCGAGACGGACCGACCCACGAAGGATCGCCCCTATGCAGGGTAACAGAATTCTTCAACGGAGGTACCCCCTGATCTCAAAAGGAGGCGGGAATGCTTAGGGGAGGCAAAAACCAGGAAGTAAGGTTTGTTGCCCCCAGATTCTATAAAGTCCTTTAGAGTATGTTGGTGCAGCCGTTGAGACGACCCCTAGAAGCAACACCATCTAGGTTGGGCCGACAACCCACGCAATTTTCAACATCAACACCTTCGATGCTCAAGGTTGCCCAAGTTGTATCGCCATTCGAGCCACTCGGTTTGGATCGGCCCGCCATCGGCGTGGTACCACCCCAGCAAGGCTGCCTCCCCCTCTCCCCTTCGGTCTTCCCTTTCGCGGCACCCCGACAGCGGGCAGAGATGGAAGAAGGTAAAGGATATCACCCCTTGACAGTCCAGTTCGGACAGGGGTGGGCACCCTAACTAAGAAACCATGTCGTTTACGCTTAAACCATCTGTAAAAGGAAGGCGACTCAACCGGTCACCCATTATTGTGTGTTCACATCCAGAGCTTTCCCGTCACACGCCTGAGGGGGGCAACGCCAACAGAGCTTGACGTTGAAGGCCAACGCACCTTTATATAGGCAGGCCTTGACTCTCGCCTATGGTGGGAGCCCTGTCGGCAGAGAGCCCAATACGCAGGGTAAAGGGGGCCCTGCATATAAGAAATAAAACGCTTTCCTCGAGCTGCTCCCTGCGCAAGTACCCCTAAGGCGGACGAACCCGAGGGGAGGGAATCCCATGCATGTGACAAGATTCCTCAACAAATGCACCCCCCTGGCCACAAGTCAAGGCATGCATGCTCGGGGAAGGTAAGGGGCAAGGAGCAGAGATCGTCGCCCCCGACGAAGTGGCAAGACACCTGTGAGGCACTCGAAGGAGGCAACTGCAGGTCTAACCCTCGTCAGCTGTCGACAGCCATTCCCGCCTTCGCGGTGAACTAAGAGTGGCAGTTGTCCCTGTGGGGCAGGCACCGCCACAAAGGCAAAGACCTCCCGAACGAATAGACGTTGTCATCAAGACATTGGCAGCGATGCTCCCGCCACTACGACAACAGTGTTCGCACGACTCAAGGCCCTCCTAGCACTCGGGCAAACCCGCGTAGGATCTAAGGCGGCCCCAAGTCAATGCCACCTGAAGGAGTTTAGTTCCTGCGTGGCAGAGATGGGCACCTCCAGGATTTTTCCCTTGTCCCCCCATAAAGGCAGGGGGAGTACAACCAGGCCCCTCCTCGTGTGGTAGGGTGTCTCAGGCTTATTATGATTTAGGTCCACCACACCAAGGCGGCTGTGGGCCCGAGAGAGAAGGCACTCCCCCAATAGTCAACTGGGCGGGAGTCCCTGCCACAACACATGTAGAAGAACTAAGGGCCTCACCTTCGGCCTATCAGGCTCCTAGACAGGGTAGCCAAGGTAGTCCCCAGGAGCGCTGTCATTCAGAACAGATCAATAACCCTAGCGGGCTACGGCTCTTAAGGATAGCTCGAAGGAGGTTGTCATCCAAGACACCCCGTGTGGGTCGGCGTGCTCCTAGTGCAACAACATCCCTACAAGGGCTCCTCCCTTTCCTCCCATCAACCATCCCACTCGTGACGCCGGGGCAACCAGGAAAGGAGGAGGAGGTATCACCTCAATATGGTTCGGTCTGGACAGAGGCAGGCGACCCTAGGCGGATAACCACATCTGACTCAACCGGACCAACCACGGAGAACAAAATGGGTCGATCTAACTACCACCTTACATCTGTGACCCGAAGCAGCTCACACCAAAAGAAGAGAAGGAAGGACGACCCAGCAATCCGACGCTAGGCTACCTTCGTTGATCTGCTGGCCGACCCCGGGGCTGCAACTAGGCTCCATAGTCTCTGTGCCCCCCACCTTCCTCTCTGGTCATACAAGGCACCCTAGCCAGTCAAGGCTAACAAGGTTTCAGCCCCTCTGAAGGTCTATTAACGGCGACCCCCGTGAAGGGAGCTGCTCCCCAAGAGAGCCACCTCCTAAGGCAATCGGAAGTCGTAACATCTATTCGCGTTCCAGGCCCAACACAATCATCCCTCGAGGAAGACTAACATAAGGCGTTCACATCTTGCGCGGCCTAGGCCATTACAAGGGAATTACCAACACCTTAGAGACACAGCAAGATGCCTGCCTCGATCCACCACAGGATGCCACCATCCCCGGAAAGTGATGACCTTCAACCCTCACCTAAGCACTGAACCCCGGTTCAGCAAGCCTCCTCTTAAGGAGGGAGAGAACTCAGACGGACACGTCTGAAGTTCCATAAATTTCCATCCCATCAAGTTGGCAAGCTTCCTCTTAAGGAAGGTGAGAGCTCGAAATAGACGCATCTGACGTTCCACCCACTGCTACCTCTGCAGGCCAGCAGACCTCCTCTTAAGGAGAACGCGAACTCAGTGGGATGCACCTAATGTTCAATTGCCGTTACAATTAAGACGGCAGGCCTCCTCTTAAGGACGGCTAGAGCTCGGAGTGGACGCACTCGACGCTCAATTTCCACCTCATCAGGTCGGCAAGCCTCCTCTTAAGGATGGCAAGAACTCGGCTAGACCACCTGACATTCCACTGCCGTTACGATTAAGACATCAAGCCTCCTCTTAAGGACAGCTAGAGCTCGGAGTGGACGCACCCGAAGCTCAATTGCCACCTCATCAGGTTGGCAAGCTCCTCTTAAGGATGGTGAGAACTAGGCCAGATGCACCCGATGTTCCATTGCCGTTACAATTAAGACGACAAGCCTCCTCTTAGGGACGGCTACAGCTCAGAGTGGATGGACCCGACACTTAATTGCCACCTCATTAGGTTAGCAAGCCCCCTCTTAAGGATGGCTAGATCTCGGAGTGGGTGCACCCGATGTTCAGCTGCCACCTCTTCAGGCCGACAGGCCTCCTCTTAAGGATAGTTAGAGCACATAATGGACGCATCCAATTCTCCACCCGCTGCCGCCTCTTTAGGCCGGCAGGCCTCCTCTTAAGGACGACCAGAACCTGGATGGGTGCATCCAGAGTTGACAAATCACCGCTTAGGCTAGTAAACCTTCGCTTAAGGAGGAAGAAGGCTCGGATAGATATATCCAACAATCTATGTGTCAACACCCCTGTAAATTGGCACACCACCTCCTAAGGTGGAAGTATATATGACCATCTCCTTTTAAGGAAGACGAGAGTCTGGTCGGGCACCCCCGACGCCATTTCAAGAGAAACGGTGAACCTCCTCTCAAGGACGGCGAGAGTTCAAACTGACACTTCCGACGCTCCCCTCCCTGCTGCCTCTTCAAGCTAGTAGGCCTCCTCTTTGGACGAACCGAAGCTCGCACAGATACGTCCGACAACCTACACATCGACGCCCCTCTAGGCCCACGTACCACCTCCTAAAGGTGAAGCTACATATAACCGCCTCCCCTGAAGGAATGCATAAATCCAGGCAACCACCACCGACCCTCCCAGATTGGCCGCCCCTTCAAACAAATGGCCACCTCATTTAGGCTGAGTCGTGGACCGGGTCATGGCCGCCTCTTACGATTCATAAAGACCCAAGCAGGAAAACTCAAAATACCTCCCTCTGCATCTTCTAGAGAACAACGCGAGGTGACCAAGGATGGTAGACCATCCTTGTAATTGACAAAGAGGTCGGACGAATCCGCCTCCGAAAGTCCAATAGTCACCACCTCCCCAGGATGGCAAAGTGACTCTTAATGTCCGACATGGGCTTAGGCGAAGGCACTCGCACCCCACCTGATGGTTGCCAAAATACCGCTCCATGCCAACGGATGGGATTGAGGGTCTCACACCTCCTTTACAATGATCGAAGCACTCTCTCCCTCAAGCTGGTGAGGGACCCGACCTTATGCCCCTAAACCACCCACCGAGTAGAGTCTTCGACGTTGTGCTGGCACATCACCTCCGGGGTCGCTTGCAAAAATATAGGGTGGCCTTATTAAAAGGCTCACCCAAACGAGCGCACACCCAGCAACGTCACTCCTTGCAGTCAAAACAAACGATGGGAACGAACCTATAAGTGGAAGGGATGTACCCCTAGAGTAGGCAAGCAACCATCCACCTTCGTGGAGTTGGGTGCATGATGGAGGGCAAAAAGTGCCCTCGGATCCAAAACTCTACACCCGACCCGACAAAGAGTCTGGCTACCTGGACACAGCAATAAGGGGTCCGACTACTCGGACAGAAGAGTAGAGGATCCGGCTACCCATGCACAGGGTATGTAGACGGAGCCTCTTGTTGGCTTTGCATAAAGCCTGCTAGACCCCCAGGCGACAATACCCAGATCTGTCAGAAGATTGAGCGTAATCTTCTGACAAAAGATGCAATTGCCTGACAATCCATACCATGACAAGCCACAGCATGGCCCGACGAGCAGGAAGACCAAGGTCCTCAAAGAGAGAGATCTTGTAATATAAATAGAAAATAACACCCTCACTAGAGAGGGGACTCCTCCCCGGAACAGGGGCAAGTATGTATCATGTAACCCTAAAACACCACAGTGGAAAGTTGGGAGCATCGATCTCCCCCTAGTCGTACAAGCCTTCGGGTGGAACTAGGTCACCAAATCCCCTGTCTCCTTGTGTGGTTATATGCGTTCTTCCCCTTCTCCCTGTGCGACGCATGTGTAATGGCTAGCTACTCCTCCCACTATAACAAATATCTTTGATTGGACCTTTCGAGGCCCATCAGCACACTGCCCAATGACCAACTTACAAGCCTCCGCCTTCGAAGGCCAAGCCAGCGTGATGCAGCACAATAAAGAAGTCCACACTCGTCCCCACGAGGGTACAGCTAGGGCCTCCCATGTTACGACTCGATCCCAACTCACTACAGAACCCAAGACTGGCTCGCCTCGACTAAATCCCAAGACCCAATCGTCTAATGAGAAATAACCAAAAGTAGAAAATATTCTATATCTACGCATGCAATGTAACTAAATAGAAATAAAGAAGAGACAATAAAAGAAACAAAATGAAAAGTTTCATAATATTACATGCTATCACAACCAAAACAACGGAAAGTAAAGTAGAAAGGTAACAGGAGCTGTAATACATATATCAAGTACTTACTACTACAACAAAAGAACAAGCGGGAATAGAAAGCTACGACAGCTATGGCTGGGCTTCTCTAGGCCTAGCTCCCTCTGCAGCCGGTGGTGCTGGCTACTCAACTCCCTGACCTGAATAAGGTTACAAAATCCGTGGTCAGCGAACGCTGAGTAGAGTGGGGGTTAAGCCATTTATATGCAATTAACATAAAACAAACAACTAATTTTTTTATCATTTCCATTTATCTCAACTAGGGGTTTCTGGTTTGTTTATTCTGCTAAGGATCCATGTAATTCTTGATCTTTCATGTTCCTCCAGGGAACGATCTTGATTGCAATTTTCCCCAGAATGTAGGATGTACACGTGGTGTTCTCTTGGTTGGGAGAGTCCCTCGTGGTAGTCCTACGCCCGGTCTACCACCCCGAGGTCATGGTAGCGACGTAGCAGTGACTACGGCATGCACGATGAGCACACGAGTAGCTACCCAACACCAGCCCGCGGTCAGTCATTTCCGCTAGCAAGTACGCCCATAAGTACAGCACGGAATAGCATAGGGCCTTTCCCTCTTATAGCAGAATAGGGGTCTCGCCCCTCCACAGTCTGTGTACCCTTGCCCGACTATCCTGGTTTGCCTAGAGTGCCTAACAAGAGTTGGTGTAGGATGGCTAGTCCTAACCCCAGGCCATGTAGGGCGGCTAGCTCCCTCGCTACACTAGTAGCCCACCTCAGTACCACGTACACGAGGGCCAAATAGGAGTCAGTGTAGAGTGACTAGTCCTAACCCCGGGTCTCAACCTAAGGGCGACTAGCTCCCCTTTACATTAAAGGAACAGTTGCACTCCTTGGTACCGTGTACACAAGAGCTAGCACACTTCCCATCTACTTATAAGGTTCTTTTCGTATAGAGGTGTTCTCCTCCTAGTTCCCTATAGGGTTCATGCTCGTATTTATTTTATTTCATTTCTCCACATGCATAGCATGTTGTTCACATTCCGATTCTCATTCGTATAACAGGAAGCTCGTTATTCACATTCTGATTCTCATTCATATAACATGCAGCTCGTGTTTTTACAACTGAAAAAGTATTTCATCAAGTATCTATACACTTGCCAACAATTAGGGTTTAACATGCATATCAAAGCAAACAGTGTGGTTCAGGTCAGGTTCATACATTTCTGCCCCAGGGTTCATTCCACATCCTAGGGTTCAATCAAATTATTCTAAGCATGCATTCTACTTATTTAAAACTTATCATTTAAAGTAAACCACTCTATCGGGAAACACAGGACGAATGGGGGCCTGAACCGCAAATCCCGTCGTCTCCGCGGGCCTTGAACACACTATTGGCTGGAAACCTATACCAGCGACTAAATCACATCAGACAAATTCAGAATAGTGCTCAAGTGTCACTAACACGTAGAGAAACACGAGTGGAAAACAACGGTACTTGGTTTGCATAAATCTGACTTCGTTTGGGCTCCGAACGGGCCAAAAATGTACATACTAACTAAGATCAGATGTCTGGGACTAGGCCTAGAAGTCTTAAACGACGTCAGAAACTCACCTTGTGGACAAGAACCCCTCACCGTCATCCTGGGGTCATTCCAGACGTCTATTAGTTCGTCCGGATGTCTAATTCGACGTCTGTAGAGTCATGCCGACGTCCTAAAGCACCTCGAAGAACGTACTTACGTGCCTTTCCAAGGTCTGTCCCTACGCACACAACGCAAATTCAAAAAAATGCGACACAAAACATTTACATACTCCACATACGCAAGTGCATGAGCGTACAGGACTCATACCTCATCCCCCGCGTACTTTCAGACGTTTTCCTTCGGCTCCGGATGTCCTACTACTGCTCCAGATGTCTGGTAGATGCTCCAAATGTTTGATACTGGAAAAATCCAGTACGCAGAACTCCTCGTGACGCTCGTCTTCCTCGCTGCCTCCGCCCGCAGCATGGTCGCAGCAGCTCTAGCAGCTGCAGAAGGTTGAGGAGCTCTTGTCCACAAGCTCCTCATCCTCATGCGCTTCCTCAACTTTTCCCACATAAGCTCCTCCGAGCTCCCACTGCTCCTCCGACCGTGGCCCCTCCCCTCGCACTTCGAATGCTTGCCGCTACACCCGTAGCCAGGGAGCTCCTCGTGCGTGAGCTCTCCTGCTCGAGCTCATCCGCCATACATGTGCGGGCTTCCCCGAGGTCCCTCCCTCTCTCTCACGCCCTCGCTCACACTCTCCCTCTCTCCTTCTCCTCCACGTCTCGTTCTCCTCTCCTCCTCTCGGTTGCTCGCGGCAGGGGGGCGAGGAAGAAGATGGTCATCAGCAAGGGAAGGAGATGGAGGTGGCGGTAGCTGGTGGTGATGGAGAGGGTGGTGGGGTTGGGTTTAGATAAATGGGTTGTTAGGGTTTGTGGAGTGGGGAGGTGGTGAGTGCGTGAGTGTGTGCATGGAGAGTGTGTGGAGAGAGAGGGAGGCGAAAAATTGTGTGTGACACCCCCTCGTTTCCCCCCTTCTCCCGCAAGGCCCACGAACTAAACCCAGGGGGTTTAAGATTTCCATTCACACCCCTAACTTTCCAGGAAACTCCGAACGGTCCTTGGGAAAGGGTCATTTCATCCCGCCTCGAGCAATCAACCCTACCCGGACAAGCATTAACTAGGCAGGTTGGGGAAGTGGTCTCCCATAAAAAAAGGTGATCCCAAACAAGGTACACGGGTCCCACCGAGCAGGGCCCGCCAAAGCTCCCTCACCAAAGGAAGGACATGCCCCTGCAAGGGGTGCGCCCACCCAACTCCTAGAAGGAGCGCGCGACAGGAATCACTAGACTAAGGGTCTTCCACACGAGGCCCACTGAGTGTCCCCTTGGAAGGACAGAGAATGACCCAGTGCAAAGCACCCTATCTCCCCCTGGTCCTCAACAGAAAGGTCAAAACGCCACCAAAAAAGCAACAGCTCCTGGCCACTCGCAAAGGTGCGACCAGCAAGGGCCCCAACACTAGGGAGTCTACCGGGTATCAATAACAGACTACTCTAGCCATGGTACCGTCAGCAAGTAAGAGCTAGCCTGATGATAACATTATTTTGTTTAATTGAAATACTTGATACATGCTTAAATAAAGGAGTTAAGTGGTGATTTAAATCACCATTGTTTTTATTCTTCTATTCTTTTTGCTCCATCATATGTTGGTTCTCATTGAGTATATTCCTGCCTATATTTTTCATTGAATATCTTTATTGTGCTCATTATTTCTGATTAGATATTAGTGCGTGAATTGCACATTTGCTCCTTGCGAATGACCTCAGACTCCATTTTAGATTCTGAGTTTAAAAATTTTATCTGTTGATCGAGCGATTTAGAGGGTACTACAATGAACGCATATTAAATCTCCTCAATTGCACGATAACACAACCCTTCAATTCGGCAAGAAACTATGCCCATAGGCACTGAGGACCACCCTACCAGATGTCAACAAGCGTCCTAGGCGACCCGCCTCCAGAAGGTGCCTACCCGGCCAGACAAAGGATGAGGGAAAGACCTACCATCGCTAATGAACACTGTGGCGTTCAAGAACAAGGGAGCCAGGTCATAGCGCTTGCCAAATGCCCCAAGAAGAGTTCACCAGGCATAAGGGAGATAACTTTCCCCTACCTTCATCCAGCTCCTCAAAGGGGAATGCTCTCCCCCTGCCTAATAATGGGAGCAGCTAAGATAGGTTCTAGGCGACCACCTGATGCCGCGCGATGTCGTAAAAGGGAGGGTTGCCAAAGGCAGCCCGGTGGGACCTCAGCAACCTTGACAGCTAAGGGCTAGCTACCTCATCAGACGGAAGTAAAAGTCGAAGCCTCTATGCCAAGTCATCCAGATAAGCGAAAAAGGGTAGAAACAAGCCTCCGCAGACAGTGGTTCACAAAACCCGTGCGAGCAAATGTCACCCAAGGCAAACATTCCCATACTTGGCATACGAGCAATGCATACAAGGATAAAAGAAAATTCATTTCCTTTACAACAAAGATCGACTGTTACATCCCCTAAAGTATCACCTCCGGATAATTTACAGTGAAGAAGAAAAGCTAGTATTGAAATACTAGCAACACCACTCAGAGGTTAGGAGATACCGCCAGATTTCCTCTGTCGGTTCTCTACACCATCATCAGCCATCGAAAAAAGAAGAGGAGGGAGCTCGCCTCTAGAGGTTGTCTCCATCCCTAGGAAAGCCAGGTGGTAGAAGGCAAGAACCTATGCAAGTTCGTAAGGATTGCAGCCTTCCCAACAACAAGTAGTCGGCCCGACTAGACGGGTATCCCACATTATCTCCGCCACGTCCGCTAAAGATCGCCATGGACTCCCCAAAATGGCGAGCAGGTACGAGGCACAAGGACAGCAAGCTAAGAGCTAAAGGCACAGGAAACACTCATGCCCTATCCTCCGTAACATGAGGGTAAGCCACCGGCAAGGCAACCCCAGAAGCTGGCACTACAACAATTTCTACTTTTGCCGTCAATTGAAAACCAATGGCAAAGCCCTTTTAACCGACGCTAAAAAGCGACAGCATAAATAGCGTCGCTGTTTCATTTTCCTGTCAGTTTCGAGGAACATCCAACGTCGAAATATCGTTCCCCCAGCGGACGGAATGCATCTTTTGCCGTCGTTTGCTAACCGACGGCAATGGGATTTCCTGTCGTTTATTTAAAAAGCGACGATGTTATTACAATACTTTTTCCCACGTTAACGTGCCATTTTTACCGTTGATTATTTTAAAATCTGATAGCAAAAATATTTTTCAGGTCGCTTTCTGTAACAATCGACGGAAACAGTCACCTTTGTTAAAAAAAAAAACCTTTTAACACCATCAGTTATTGTAAAAATTGACGGCAAATGTATAGGCTTTTTTTTTAAATTAACAAATGATTGAAACTACCTACTAAACTTACTTAAAGGTTTTACTTTTATAGAAAAATAAGTAATGAAAATGAATAGAAATTTATATTTCATAAATATAAAATCTAGTGCAATAAAAGTTTGAAAATGAAATATTTACATAAAAAAGGATACATGGAAAACAAAGAAAAGAAAATGGATAGAAATCAAAATACAGCTGCCCCAATGCCACTGGCCCCACCTGCACCACCCATGGAGTCGTCGTTACCTCGTCAGTAGATACTGGGATCTGTGGAAGACGGATGCTTTAATTGACCCTTCTTCTGAAGAAGGGTTATAAGCATCTGAAGCTTATCATCCATGGAATTCATCTTATTCTTCATCTCTACCTCTCTCTTCTCCCTCTCCTCCTCTTGTCTTTGTAGTGTGTTAATCTTTTGATGCAGCTGATCGACGACACTAGATGAGACGGCACCTTTCCTCCCATACTCGGTAGATAACGTGTATGCCCTCCCTGCACTACGATCGAAACCACCATTGTCCGGTGACATCACTTTCCTAAATGCCTCTGCATCCAAAGGCTGCTGGACGCTGTTGGAGGTCTCGTCAGCTGGGGGATGTACTAATTGTACTATTTGGTCCTAAATGTATTAAAAAATATTATTATAGTATATATATACAAAGTTATAAATTTTTTGAGTATAGGAAACTTACGTGTTTCTCCTAGTATAACTCACGAATCCACTTACGAGCACCCTCGGCTGTAGCCTTACTGTAGGTGACCTTGTAGATATCCATCTTAGTCATTTCTATCCCATCATATGCAGCAGACTGAAAATATAAAAATGATACAATTAGGTTAAAATAACTTAAAAATTAAGTAATATTTAATTAAAAATAATTTTAATACTTACATAATAGCTCCTGATTGTCTCGATACTCATTCGACTGAAATAATGGGTTTGTAATGGATCTTTAGCCCCATTGGCCTTATCTTTTTTGCTTGCTCCTGTAGGCATACATAATAACATTTTTTATGAATTTAAGATATATGAAATTAATAGAATAATTTGTAATCATTTACTAACCTCCATCTTTCGATTCAGCCAATGCTTGCATGCCTTCTTTCAATCGTCAGGCATGACATCAGGAAGAGCATGACCCATTACCTCCTCGGGTGAACTCCTGTTTGAGAAAAACTAAATATCAAATATAAAATGTTAGAAATAATATAAGAAATTATGTATATAATAAAAATATAAATTTTTAAAATTTCTTACATTTCTCTTGTTGTCCATCCTCCAATATCTGTAGATTTTGGTGACGTGCTTAAAAATATATCGGGAGGCATTGGGGTTGTCACCCCAATTGTAATTTGCCTACGTTAATTTTTTAAAAAATATGCCAATCTTACTTTATAATAATTTTAAGATAAAGTTATAAAAAAAATAATTTTGATAAATGAAATTACCTCAAACTGACGAAGGAACTGTCTCTTAAGCTCTACGAATACCTTCCTCCAATCGAAGTATCAAATGGGCACAATGGACTTAGCAATTGTGCTCGTTCGACTGATGAAGCCCGAGTAATTTTTTGCCTCCCCTGTGGTTCTAAGCCTGATCGTTATCCTCAGGCCCTCGGGGACACGCTAGAGGTTTAGATTCTTTGTCTTCCCCCACTCTAGCATGGTCTGAGCAATCTCCTTCCCCTTTCGCTTCCCCCTCGCATGTAGTAATTGTGCCATTTCCCCTGGACGTACGAAACGTGACTGGGGGGGAGCCTACTATCGGAGGGGTCGTTGAACCTACTATCAGGGGGGTGGCTGAGCCTGAGGAGACGAACTGGGCTGCGTCGATAGCTGCATCTCAAGAGGACCATTTCTTTTGAGTTTCTTCTTAAACAACTTCATCTGTAACAAGTATAAAATGCAATAATTAATACAGTTGTAAATCATTAATATATAAATTATTAATGAAAGCTATTTGCAAAACAAAAAAGAAATTTTTAAAATTTTTGGCAGAGTTTCCACTTAAATTTGTGGTTTCCCTATAAACCTGTTTATTAAAATTAAAGTGGGCACACCTCACATAAAAAAAGTGCAAAGACAAACCACGAGTGGGTACACCCCACATTCATTCAAATAAAACATGCAACACAAGTGGGTACACCCCACATCTATTTAATGAAATAAAAAATAATATGTAGGCACACCCCACATCTAGCAAAAATATATAATTTCATCCAATTAAATTTAAGGCATTGAAATTATACCTCTAAGTTCAACAATCTCTTAGTATGGCCGTCACCAATAACCTGTAATTTGAAAAACAAATGTAACTAAAATACTAGTAGAGTAAAAGTAATAAATTTTGAACACGTGCGTGTGATTGGTTTAGATTTAGTTATTTATAATGTATAGAAAATGCCAGTTATAGTTTAGGTTTCTTAAATTTGAATATGAATTTGATATAAACAAAAATGAATAAAGTAAACAAATTGTTATTAACCTTAGATTCCACATCTACTGCATTTGAATCTATATGATCTTCTTTCGTTAATTTTTTATATGCTTCAGATTGTGCGTCAAAATGATTATGCGGTACTATTCTTATTGATATAACCATCCCCTTTAGCAATTATCGGGGATGTAGAAAACTTATGCCGCTTGACATGCTAATGTGAATAGTTCATCAGATTAAAGAATTTGACGACTAGGATTTAAACTCAAGAAATTATGTTTCTTGTCAATTTTGAAACCAATCCCCTCTTTAAAAACATCAAACAATGACATCTAAATAAGACAACTCTTCGATCATATTTGAAGCTGATCTCCACAATTTCTTTGATTTTATCATAATATCCATCTAGACTGGTGGAAAGATTTGAATCAATAACAACTCCGGCATGTTGTATAACCTTTCTATTATTAATTTCTTTTATTATGAATCTGAACCTATTTATTATATACCCAGAGTGGTAATGTACATAATGTAATGGTAAATCGGCAATTATATTAAAATATGGTACCCATCATGGGTCTTTATCCTCTTCCAATTGATGAACTCGGTCTTTAAACCAATCTAAGAAACCAAATTTGGTTGTCCTTGAAAGAGGTAATCGTTCGAATTCCTCGTAAAATAAATCAATTTTAGGAATTTGCTTTAAAATATATAAATGCACGCAACATCTGTCATTTTCTCAAATAGTCTTGTACTTTGTATGAAGGATCGACCTACCTCTGATATCAAAAATTGACAAGCATTCTTCATCACTGTCATTATATTCCCCCTCAAAATTCCTTTGAAGTTTATTAAAGCGGTTGCCTATTTCATTCATAAACATGACGTAAAATTAATACCCTCCTCCACGAGATAGTCTTCTACAATTGATCTTTCCGATTTTGCCTTGTTCAAAATATAATCTTTAGGCTTTTTCAAAAATCTCTCCACAGGATACATCCATCTGAATTGCATAGGTTCACCAATTCTTGCTTCATTTGTAATATCAGCGTGAGATGAACCATTACATCAAAGAAGGCTGGGGGAAGAATCTGTTCCATCTTACAGAGAGTAATGACAATTTGTTTATCCCAGTAATCCAGCGTATCATTTTGTAGCGTCTTCAAACAAATAGCTTTGAAAAACCTGCTCATCTCTGTGAATGAATCAACAACTGGCTCTGACAGTATCCCCCGTATCGCCAGTGGAAACAATATTTGCATATAAATGTGTGAGTCATGACTTTTCAAGCTAGATATCTTTTTCTACGCATCATTCACACAATGAGAAAGTTGTGAGGAAAACCCATTTGGCACCCGAATTTTTTTTAAGAATGAGAGCAGTCTACTCTTCTGGTCCTGATTCAAGCTGTAAATAGCAGGTAGGAAGTAACTATCATCCTCATGAATATGCAGCTCCTTGAGTATCCCCAAACTCTTCATGTCTTTTCTTATTTTCACCGTGTCCTTTGGATAATTGGTCAGATTTAATACGTCTAAGATGTTATCTATCACATTTTTTTCGATATGCATAATATCTAAATTATGACATATTGTATGATCTTTCCAATATGGCAGCTCAATAAAGAAAACACTTTTCTTTTGAAATCTAGAATTCCACGAGGCCATCTAGTCTTATTTGAATGATCCACCCCACTGTATCTCACCCATTTCTTGTAATCTCTCTATTATAACCTGACCTGGCAACCTGATAGAATCAATTGATTTCCAGCTTTCTGTATAAAAGCGATCTTTTTAATTAATATGAATTCAAATGGGGCAATAATATTAACTTATAAATCAAATTATCATATAATAATATAGCAAAACCTTTCACTTTCCACTGGTGACTTGCCATGATCAGAGGTCATCAATTTTGGCTCTCTTGCATCTAAAGAAATCTGGCCCTTAGCACATTCACTTTCAGCCTAAGAACAATATAGCAAATACAAGCAAAAAATGTGTTTTAAAGGGCTTTCAATGTGTGCGCTTAATTGAATAAAAGCAATTATAAAACTTCCTTTGAGGCATTGATCTACCACCCATGGTTAGGAAAAACAAAGTACCTTGGAGTCTTAGGCACAATAGGCTGGGTCCTGAGCTAGGGCCTTGGGGGAGAACCGGAGGAGTGGAGGATGGTGGTTGAAGGGTGGTCGCCGGTTGGAGTAGATCAGGCCAGAGGAGGATCAGGCTCCGGTGGGGTGGAGGGCAGGGGGGAAGGATGGTTGGAGGGTGGGTTAGTGGGTGGAGGGTGGTTGGAGTGGTGGGGAGGGGAGGAAGGTGGTCAGTGTTCAGAGGGCGGAGTGGATGAGAGGGGAGGGGAGGAGGCTGGGGGAGGATCAGAGAAAGGAGAAGGCGAGGAGTTTACCTTGAGGTCGACGTCGACGAGGACGAAACCGCTTAGCCATTGATGGAGAAAGCGAGCAGAGGAGAAGGATTGGAGGGCAACGGGCTGCGACATTGGTGATGGGGTTAGGGTCCTCGAGAGGAGAAGTAGCGCTAAGGGTTGGCGACTTGGCTAGTGGCTAATGTTGAGAGCGTTGAGAGGAGAAGTAGCACTAGGGTTTTGCTTGGGCAAGAGTGAGAGAGGAGAAATAGAGATTCTGATTTAGAGGAGAAAATCACATGTTCGTGAGAGCGTGTGCTGGGACTCGGGAGCGCCAATAGCAAATGTGTCACATGTGTGGGCCAACGTTGGGAGAATCAAAGAAGGAGCTCGATTGAATGGTTGAATCTGAGAAGTACAGATAGTTGAATAGTTAAAAATTTAGAATAGTTTTTTTATACTAATATTAATTATATTAGTTTACGTTAATTTGAATGGGTTGAGAGTTGGGTTGAGATTTTATTTTAATGGATTCGTAATTGGATACATATATATAATGTTTTCGAATTCGAATTTTTATCGAACGAACACGTATTATGTTCATGTTCGATTCGTTAAGCTATCGACCTTAGATTTAATTTTCATGTTTGGCCCATTTTCTTTCGAACGAACTTTTATCGAATATTTGATCGAACGAATTTGAGTCGAATTCGAGCCGTTCAGTTAAGTTAACAGCCCTAATCTGTACTAAGTTTATTTTTTAGATTTTTCTTTGAATACAGACATGTCCTTCCATCAAATTTACTCTTGAATTGTGACGTTCGCCATCTATGTTCAATAGGTAGAAAGCTACGATGTCCTAAGTAACAGAATTTCTTACATTTCGGTAGTCGTAGGTTATGAGTATCTTCCATATAGACTGGACAAGCAAGCTTTCCTTTAGTGCTCCAGCTTGACAAATTTGCATACATCGAGAAGTCATTTATGGTCCACAACAATGCTGCATGCATATTGTAAAATTCTTTCTTTTCTGCATCATACATGTTTATGCCGGTGAACTACAACTATTTTAGTTAATCGATTAATGGCTAGAGATAAACATCTATTGCATTTCCTGTTTGGTTTGGACCATGAATTAATAGGGTCAGCATCATGAATGACGATCTTATATGCAACCAGGGAAGTAAGTTATAAGTGACCATTACCACTGGCCATATAGAGTACGACGGGTATATACTCTGAAAAGGATTAAATCCATCGCTTGCAAAACCCAACCGTACGTTCCTTGCTTCTAAAGTGGATGAATTGTTTCTTTTGTCAAATCTCTTCCATTCCTCTGAATCAGTAGGATGACGTATTCTTCTATCTTGAGATTTACAATCCTGGTACCATGTCATCCACCGTACAGTTTTAGTTGATATAAAAAGGCGTTGAAGCTTAGGTGTCAGTGGGAAGTAACAAAGAATCTTCCGCGGTTGTTTCCTCTTGCTTTCATTTTTACCTTCCTTATATCTCTTAAGTCCACATTCGGGACAATTACTCAAGTTTTCGAATTCATTTCAGAAAAGAATGCAATCATTCGAACATGCATTGATCTTCTGATAGTCCAAACCAAGCTTACGAATCTGTTTCCTTGCCTTATACCATGAAGTTGGAAAACCATTAGGGTTATTCAACAGCTCAGCAATAAACTGAAGTATTTTTTATATGAATTAGCACTAGCCTATTCATAACCTTCAGTTGAAACATCTTCAACAAAAATGACAACTTTGACATTTTCGTAACATCGGGAGCAATAGGATCCTCAGCCGCCTTAACAGCATCATAGAACTGATCACAACTGAATGGATCTTTTTCATCTGTATTTATATCCTCTCCTATTCTCATCTTGTACAACATTTCTTGTATTTCTTCACCTCCGCCCTCACCAATTTCCTCGTCAATCTCTTCCTCAATAGTATTCTCATTATTTATGACTTTCTCAGTCAACTTCTCCCCATGAGCTACCCAAGTAGTGTAATGCTGCCACCTCCCATTACAAATCAAGTGCTCAAGCACAATATTACGATTATGCAAGGAACCATTCAAACATCTTCTGCATGGGCAGAAGATATTATTAAATTGACTTCCTCGCCTAAATATCTTCCTATCATCATCAAAGGGCCAATCCAGGAATGAAATTACTCCATCCTTATATCTAGTCTAATCTGAACCCCTCAATCCAATCTAAGATTTATCCCTTGTAACCTAAAATTTAATGTAAACAAATCACTTATTAGGAAGGGAAATGACTGAATGATGTGTATCTTAAATAAGATTTTCACTTTATAACTCATCCTCAAAGATTTGATCATAACTTAGGTTTGCTCGTTACAGGTAACCTTAGTGCGGTGAAATTTTGACAGCATCTCCCCACACTTCTCTAATATAGCCCCCAATACTAACCTTAGCTAGATTTCCTTTAACACCCAATTAAGGGCATAGCAAAAAACTAGATAAAATTAGTTGGTATACTAGAGAAGAGTAGGAAGAAGAATCGGAAATTTCACCGCACAAGGTTACATGTAACGAGCAAAACTAAGTTGTGATCAAATCTTTAAGGACCTTTAGTTCAGTACTTCACCGAACTAAAGTTGATCAACTCTTATGGCATGCTACAAAGACAACACATCATGCATGTAAGTGAAGTATACATACACTTCCTGCATTGTTCATATAACATGATCATAATTCTTGATGGGCGAGTAATCTGAACACAATTTTAGCTGGAGGACTTTTACCGTAGGGGTTAGAATACCTAATGTTTAGCCTCGCATGCATATATCTTCTTTAACAAGTGCATGTATCTAAAATAATATTCATACTTGCAAAGAAATTGACTTTAAACATAAGCAATCATTTGATAAGAAATAAATTATTTTCATTGACTGCTAAAAAGAAATATATAAAAATGTTATTTATCACAACATGAAAAATCCACATTATTTCATTTCTAAGTTAGGCCTTATCCAACCTTCACAAGCTAGGCTTAAGACTCATTTTGCATATCAAGAAGCTAGGCCTAAAACTTCATATAATCTATTCTAGCGAATTCCTTTCATCTTAAAGATCATTTCACATCCATCAGAAGTGAGATCAAAAGCTCTAAGGTTCATTGTAGCTTCAGATTGACTAGTGTTAGTCTAAAAATTAACTTTTAGATCCTCAGCATTTCAATCAAATTAATGACCTATAGAGACCTTCTACGATGTCAAGAACTCATTAAACTAAAAAAGAAGAGAGATTGATCACTGGAATGCAATGTTTTAGATCCGCTGCCTAAATGCTAAACCCTAAAACCTCAAATCCTACTAAACATTAAAACAATTTTCAAAAAAATTTGACAGAGTTTCCCCTTATAT
Organism: Thalassia testudinum; assembly: GCA_037157565.1. NCBI lineage: Eukaryota > Viridiplantae > Streptophyta > Magnoliopsida > Alismatales > Hydrocharitaceae > Thalassia > Thalassia testudinum. The sequence continues at coordinate 85,523,682 of JAZHRO010000077.1, forward strand.
TTTAAATTTCTCTATAAACCCGCATACCCAAATAATACTCATAATTAAAGAGGGCACACATCACATTAAAGTTATTTTCAATCAAATAAGTGGGCACACCCCACATCCAATCAATGAAATTAACAACACTATGTGGGCATACCCCACATCTAACAAAAATATATATTATCATTTAAATAAATTAAAAATATTAAAATTATACCTCTAAGTAATACAACCTCCAAGAATGTCTGTCAGTAATAACCCATAAATTAAGAAGATTTCGGTTAGAATTAGAGTAAATTAAGTTGGTTAAAATATTTATTTGATTAGTGATGTAGGATGGGAGGAGGGGGCGATCAGGAGGAGGAGGAGGAGGGGGAGGAGGAGCAAGGAGGAGGAGGCTGAGGAGGGGATGATTAGGAGGAGGAGGAGGAGGAGGAGGGTTGGGGGCTAGTAGAGGAGGAGGAGGGGCCGCAGCTAGCGGAGAAGGAGGGGCCGCGGTTGGCAAAGGAGGACGAGGGGTCGAGGCCTGGGGCAAGCAAAGGAGCGGGACTAGGGGGCGGGGGCTGGGGCTGGTGGAGGAGGAGGATGAGGGGGCAACAACTGATAGAGGAGGAGGATGAGGTGGTGGGGAGGAGGAGGAGGATGAGGGCCTCAGGAGGAGGACGAGTGGTGGAGGGGGCGGGGAGGAGGAGGAGGGGGTACTGGCGGAGGAGGAAGAGGTGGAGGAACCAGGGAGGAGTCGAGGAGGAAGAGGAGGACGAGGACGGGGAGGGGGCAGACCGACCTGAGGTGGAGGAGGACAGCAACGGGAGGCAGCGAGGAGGAAGGGCTCTGTGTGCAGCGACGGGAGGTGGACCAACCTAATGGTTTGGGTTGAGGAAGATGAACAGTAATAGGAGGAGGCTCTATCTGTGGGTAGATGAACCAATATATGTTGTTGGTTCTATTACCAAGCGAAGACATAAGTCACTTCAAAATTTTTCGTTACGCGCCCAAATGCCCAGGCATTTTAACAAAATACATTCGCCGTCGCTAATCTAAAAAACTGACGGCAAAAACACATTTAAAACTCCGTCGCTCTTCTTTGTTAGTGATGAGGGGAGGGTAATTTTACACCACTCCTTTGTCGTTGCTTGATAAAATAAACGACGACAAAGCTTCAATTATAAGACGTCTGGGATAAACGCCAAACATCTAATCCTAAGATGGTTTCCTTCATGTTTTCACAAGATCGAAACAAGATTCTAGGATAAGTTTCCCAGACGATAGGTCGGACGACTGATAATATTCTAGACATTTGGAAACAAAAATCACTGTAGGAATGGATTTCCTAAGACAAACAACTATAATCACTGACAAATACATTCGCCATCGCTTATCTCAAAAAATCGATGACAAAAATAGATTTAAAACTCCATCGCTCTTCTTTGTTAGTGATGAGGGGAGGGGTAATTTTACACTACTCCTTTGCCGTGGCTTATTACATTAACCAATGGTAAAGGTCACTAATCCTACCCAAATTTTAGGTGCAAATTTTAACCGTCTTTTCCTCCTCACTGATTCAACCAACCAACAGTAAAAATATATTTACGGTTGCTTACTACAGCGACGATGAATATTAATGACAATCGTTCGCCCAATCTCTTTTCTTCAACTAATGGTAGGTCGTGTACAGGCCTTCGCTGTCGCTTAGTTGAAAAGCGACGGTAAAAATAATATTGCCGTCGGTTTTATTAACTGACAGAAAGTAACGACGGCATATCCCATTTTTCTAGTAGAGAGGAAGCCCCCCGGAAGAGGATCGCTTCAGCTGACACCTGCCCACCATCACAACCCACATTTGCCCAGGCAGATATGCACCCACAAGAGGAGCACCTGGTAGCAATGGTCCCTTCCCTTCCCTTCCTCCACAGACCCAAAGAGGCCAAAAGAGGGCTGGGAGTGCAGTATGGTAGGCAAGCGCTAGTGGACGACACCAGCCGCCAGGGGTCGACACCGGCCACCTGAAGCAACAGAGTACCTTTCCATATATCAGTGAGGGACTTCACATAGTCAAGGTTGTCAACCCTTCCGCCTACCCTTCCATAGGCAATCCCCAAACGAGACCTACTATCTGGGGGCACATAGCTGGTGTCACTTCGCCGACAACCCGTCTTCACTTGGGCAAGTACCCTCCATAGGAGGAAGTCCTTCGCAATAGCATCCCTTGCTCTGACCTCACAGAGCCATAAAGGGAGCCACGTAGGAGCACCAGCAGGTTCTTGTCCCCGTCCGACGAGCTGCACATGGTCATCCGACAATCACTTCGCAAGGTGCATAAGGGTTTGGCAACTAGACCCAGCCCAAGTAAAGATGAGGTCACAACTCTCCCTCAACACCCCCGAACGTAAGCAAAGGACAAGGCGAGGGAAATAAAGTGAGGCCCATAGCGGGCCCCTATTTATAACCCTTCCCAAGGGACCTCCAAGGGCAATGATGTCCTTTCACTGCCTGCAAGTTGCCAATTCCCAAGGAACCAAATCCCCTAGGATATGGCACAGATCTCGTGCCAGTTTGACTGCGTCGATAAAATCGCCGGCCTAAGAACCTTGCACGTTATTACATGGCAAGCATTCCAAAAGGCCTTTTCCGCCCTTTAAAAAATTAGGCGTGACCTTTTGAAGAACACCCCCAAGGAAACGACACCTCCCGTCTAAGCACCAGGCCGCCTCGTAAGGTCAGCATGTGCTTAGGCTCCTAATCCCAATGCTCAACTCTTTGCTGCCTCTTAAGGTCGGCATGTGCTCGAGCTCCTCAGCCCAACTCTCAACTCTTTGCTGCCTCTTAAGGTCGGCACGTGTGCAGGCTCCTCAGTCCAACACTTAACTCTTTGCCGCCTCTTAAGGCTAACATGCACTCGAGCTCCTCAGCCTGGTGCTTAACCCTTTGCTACCTCTTAAGGCTGGCACGCGCCTGGGCTCCTCAGCCCAACGCTTAACTCTTCGTCGCCTCTTAAGGACTGTACGTGCCTAGGCTCCTCAACCCAGCACATAACTTTCTGCTTCATTTTAAGGCCGACATGCACCTAGTTTCCTCAGCCCAGCGCCTAACTCTTCCCCGCCACTCAAGGCTGGCTCGTGCTCAGGCTCCAACGCCCAGCACACAACACTTGGCCGTTGCTTGAGGATGGCAAACGCACAGTTTTTACACCCAGTGCATAAGTTCTCACTACCCCTTAAGATCAGCCCGAACTCACATGCCCCACCAAGAAGCTTCTCCTAACAAATAGGACGAAGGCTAAGTCCATCCAACTTCAAAATCCAGAATTCTAAGATGTTCCCCCCACCGCCACACAGCCGGGTGAACATCTAGGGGCATCACCTACAGCGGTGTTTTCGCCACTCTGTCTACTCTCTCAGCTATTTACAATAGTTCGAGAGTGGAGGCATATGATGAGGGGCAAAAAATGCCCTCGGATCCAAAACTCCACACCCAACCCGACAAAGGGTTCAGCTACTTGGATAGGAGGACAGAGGATCCGACTACTTGGGCACAAGATACGCAAATGGAGCCTCCTGTCGGCCCTACCTAAAGCCTGCGGAACCCTCAGGTAGCAATATCTAGATCTATCAGAAGATTGTACGTAATCTTCTGACAAGAGCGATTGCCTGACAGCCATACCCAAGTAAGCCGCAGCGTAGTCTGATGGGCGAAGATACCGAGATCCTCGAAGAGAGAGAGAGAGAGATCTTGCAATATAAATAGAAAATAACACCCTCACTAGAGAGGGCACTCCTCCCCGGAGCACTCCTCCCCAGAACGGTGGCAAGTGAGTATGTATCATGTAACCCTAAAAACACCATAGTGGATAGTTGGGAGCACCGATCTCCCCCCAAAGTACACCCTTTCGAGTGGAACTGGGTCACCAAATCTCCTATCTCCTTGTGTGATTGTATGTGTTCTTCCCCTTCTCCTGGTGCAGTGGATGTATAATGGCTAGTTACTCCTCCCGCGATAACAAATATCTTTGATTGGACCTTTCGAGGCTCATCAGTGCCATATTAGGAGAATGTAATATGCTGACTTGTAGGGTTGGTATTACGAAATTCTTGTTCCATCATTGGGAAACTATGTAAGGATTGTGGTTCTTGCATAAAATTTGTTATCATACAGTCATATCTACATCTCTAGGAATGTCGACACATGCAATGAGGTGCAATTGTTGACTTCCCTACAAGCTTATCTTAGAGGAAGATGGAAGAAGAGTAGATGCAATCTTAGATAGTCTCTGCTACAAATACCCTTATGGAAATAGCATAAGAGATACCTTTTCTTGCATTATTTCATTTGTTTATAGCACGTAACAAAAAATTATATTTTAGGGATGCGGTTTCTGTAACTCTCCTCTCCACTTCAAGCCCACTCCGAAATCACAGGAGGTGGAGTTAAATTTCATGGCATGCATGTATTATGATGTATGTTGCGAGCTCATAGAGGAGAAGAGGAAAAGGATGGAATTGAAACGACAATATAACATGTGTCAGGAATATATTATTGCACTAGCCAGGAAGTACAATGTTTTGACTAATCGTATGATGAAGAATCCGTAGGATTTCCAATAAGATTTGCCTTTGTATACACCTGATAATTGGTTACATGAACATTTCATGGAATAAATGTGTACATGTATGTATGGTAGGGTAACATGAACATTAGATGGGATATCTTATATTTAAATGAATAATGTTGTTACTTTGCAACTACTTTTATAACCATGCCATTGAAATCATTTTTGAACAATTCTGACAACTCTTTCAAATTTAGAATGGAGAGGATGAATGTCTTTTAAGGACTTTGAGGAACCTCAAATTTAATGGGGAGTTCAATCATAGTTCATTCATGAGAAATACCCGGTTCATCACTAAAGAACATATGGAATTTCAATTTGAGGAGGCCATTCCAATACATCAAATTCAAAATCGATGAAAGTTTCTGAAAAATATATACAGGTTGATCATCAATCTATTGGGAGATCCTAGTTAGCAATGGAATGATGCGCAAAATGTCATTGTTCCATCTAATCCTGTTCAGTGGGATTATGTACGATAACAACTACTCAAATTGCCATTTAATTAACATCCTATAAGGCTTCTAATTTCTTTTCATCTTGTAGGTTGGAGTGAAGTATAAAAGGTTATGCAATCGTCAATTCCCTTTCATGGAAATCTTCGAGGACTTGATGGATTAGGGTTCCTAAAAAGATGTCCTTGCAAATTATATCGAGCTTTTCGTTCATATTCTTATCTTTGTCTTTTTCAGTACTATGTCTGTTGTTACTTATTGTCAATGTATGTCATTGTCGTACTTCGATATCTACCGTTTCGTTTACGTCACATGCTATGGCTATGTAACGCAATATGTGTAGTGCATATTTTTTGCTTATCTAATATTATGGTTCCTACATTTCGTAACCTTTCTTATGAATGACTATATTAACTGCTTAGATATTTCTATATTTGCTTCTTTTGAATTTCCTTTCTTCAAATTTATTACTTCTTCTTTCCTACAAAAAGATAATTGAATTTTGATGTAATTTTCTTTACCACTGTAAAGACCCGTTCTGTTCTGAGCCTTTTAAGATGTCTGGACTGTCGGTCAGACGTCTGGACCCCTTTCCAGACGTTTGGGAATTGAAAATTTGTACGTAGCTTCGCGTCTGCGTGTTGGCTACGCGCAGGCTGCCTTTTTCTTCCTCTCTGCTCTCTCTTCTTTCTCCCCTGCAGAACCCTAGCCACTCCCTTATTTAAGACCCCTCTTCCCCCTCCCTCTCTTCCCCACTCCACCACAGCCACCATCCTTCCTTCCTCTCCACTGCAGCAAGAGGGGCGATCGCGAGAGAGGGCGCAAGAGCGAGCAATGAGGAGAGGCAGCGTGAAGAGAGGAGGAAGAGCTTGAGCTCGTGAGCTCGTGGGAGCTCGTCGGAGGATGCACGGCCGGAGTGGCATGTGCGGGAGGAGGAATGCGTCGGGGGAGACATCCTCGACACTTTGCTGCAGCCGGAGCTGCAGGCGAGGAGGAGAGGTCGCGGCTACGCACGGCGAGAGGAGCAGGAGGTCAGTCTGGTTCTAGGATTTTCCCAGAATCAGATGTCTAGCGTGTTGTCCAGACGACGGGTTGGACGTCTGGTGATGACACCGGACGTCTAAAAGCAAGGTATTCGTGAAGGTAAGTCATTTCCGCGGCTGCGGCCATACAGGCTGCCCCGCAGTAGGTTTTGCTTGGCTAAAATAGGACGTGCTGCGTTGTCGTGTGTAGGAGCAGCTTTGGGACACGTTGTCGTGTACACGGTACCGGGGAGAGCTACTAGTGTAGGGGGAGAGCTAGCCGCCCCACGGGGCCTGGGGTTTAGCTAGCCACCCTACACCGACTTGTTAGGCCCACTGGGAAAATCGGGGTAGTCAAACGAGGGCACGCAGACTGTGGAGGGGTGAGATCCCCGTTTGGTTCTGAGAAGCTAGACCCCTATTACTGAGAGGGCTAGGCCTATACTGTTACGTGATGTACTTTGGGCGTACCCGCTAGCGGAAATGACTGACCTCGTGCCAGTGCGGGGTAGCTACCCGTGTGCTTATTGCGCATGCCATGGTCATCTCTACGTTTGTCTGTGGCCTCGGGGTGGTTGACTAGGTGTAGGATCACCACGGGGGACTCTCCCGGCCAGGAGAGCACCTTGTGTGCCTTCTACTCTTCGAAAAAGACTGCAATCAAGATCGTTCCCACGAGGAACATTCGAGATCAAGAAAGAGATCTGAAAGTAAACCAATGGGTAAAAGGAAATGACTAGTAAAATAAAATAACTGGAAAAGATAAATTTACCTGTTAGCCTTTACTGCTTTAGTTAGTTTGGTTTCCACTCTACTAAACGTTCGCTGACTCCATTTACTCACAACCTTTTTTAGGTCCAGGAGTTGAGCAACTCGAGTCACCGGCTGCAGAGGGTGCTGGGCCCAATCGAGGCCAGCAGTAGTTCCTGTTTTGTTGTACGTCCTTTTGCTAGTGAGTTAGACTGCGGTTACTTCTTTCTGTTCTGTACTTCGTTCTACTTTACTGTTGTGGTGGTGATATGTACTGTTAGTAGCTTTTATTTCCTTTACTGCTTATACTCTTTTACTGTTAGTTACCTAGTGATGGAACGGACGGTGTGGCTTCGAGAGATAACTGGGTTTTATTGTTATGTCGTTGTAATATAGCCAGTTGTTGCCATCATTTCAAATATATAAAATTTTTTACTCAGAAAAGAGTTCCCGAGGTCGAACTCAGGGAGCAAGTTGTATTCTAGAGATATACATGTTTCTTTTACAAAAAGAAAGAGAGAGGGAAAGAATTTGTTGTCTTCTTTTCTCTTTGTTTTCTCCTCGTCTCAGATCTTCTCCTTCTTTGTCTGCAGAGGTGATGTTCTTCTTTCTTTCTTCAGATCTCCTTCTTCTTTGTCTGCAGAGGTGATGTTCTTCTTTCTTTCTTTCTTCAGATCTCCTTCTTCTTTCTTTTCTTTTTCAGCCAGGGACGTCACCCCTCCTTCTTTCTTCTTTTCTTTTTCCAGCCAGGGACGTCACCCCTCCTTTCTTCTTTTCTTTTTCCAGCCAGGGACGTCACCCCTCCTTCTTTCTTCTTTTCTCTTCAGGCCGTCGTCTGATTTCCAAATCAGACGACTTAAACTGCCTGTTGCTACAGTGTCTCCCTCAGCTTCCTTCTTCTTCCGCGGTTCTTCTTCTTCACCTGTGCCTGCACACTTCAGAGCTTACGTCAGAGAACAAAACCTACTCTACCCTCTCCCCCCGCGTCTCTCTCTCTCTCTGAAACCACTCTTGGGAAAGCTCTCCCAGAGCTGCCGGGTAATCGGGTTCGGGTCACGCCCGGGTCCAGGCCCACCGGCGTGCGTGGTGGGCGAGGAGTGCAGGTCAGTCTAAGTCGGGTCGGGTCAGGTCCGCGGGGCGTGAGCGCGGACGAGACCGGGTGACCGGGCGGGTGTAAGGGGACCTCACCCCGTGTGCTGAGGCAGTAAGGCTAGTGCACAAAATCAATTTAAACAGTGGAAAGGTTGTGAGGCTTACCGATGTGGGACTAAACGCAGACCTTTCCTCGCGTGCGCCTGCTGGGAGACCGCGGCCTGGCTTCTGCAGCTGCGGCTTCGATTTGCGTAGGTTGCTGGCTGGCTGCCTTCGCAAGACTCCCCGTACTCCGCAGCAGCAGGAGACCTGGAGTCCTCAAGCCTGGAGCGCGGGAGAAGCTGCTTCAATGTGCGTTAATGGCGGTCGAACCTCAAAACCTGTCGGACACGAATATGGCCTCTCGGCCTGATCAAACCACTGGGGAACCTTCGCCGTGGCACGGCGAAGGTGAGGAGCTGCGCGGCAGGCCGCAAGGTGGTGTCTGGCGGCAGCCCTAGGTCGGACTGCAACCGGAGGAATGGGTTTGTTCGGGGGAGTGTTACGGAGGTGTGGAGTGGCAGTGAAGGGGTGGGGGGTGCTCAGTGTGATGAGGCGGAGGTTCGGTGAGGGTCGGCGAGGCTGTGGAGCGATGGGAGCATCTCGCCGGAGGGTGGTCGGAGACGAAGGGGGTGACGATGGTCAGGGTCGGTCGAGAGCTTAATTGAATAAATTGAAAGCGGGGGAAGAAAGAGGAGAAGAAGGGGAGTAGTTCTAGCTTACTTGCAGGGACGAAGGGGGAGGAACAGGGCGACAGTCGTATCGACTGTCGCCGGAGAAGACGATGCTCAGGGAAAGGGGCGGCGGCGAGCAGAGAGCCGGAGAGGCGCCAGCTGGTTGCGGCGTGGCGCGGGAAGAGCAGGGGAGGAAGTCTCTGCTGCTGGTATTGCGGCAGAGCGAAGAGGTGGAGGGGGAGGAACCGCCGGAGCTGGTGAGCGTCTGCCGGAGAGAGAAGAGAGGAAAGTTGGGGATTTTCTCCGTCAGATCCAAGCTGCCCCGGTCGGTGGAGCAACCGGGGGTATTTATAGGGATCAAACAGGGAGGAAGGCGGAGGGAGACGACGTGTCTCCCTCGCCGGAGGATGGCCGGAAACAAAAACCCATACCGTCCGTGCGTTCGCACGGCCGGTATGGTGGGTTACAACGACCAAGGGGGTGTCCCTGCGACGGCTGACGACGCAGGGCACCCCCGGTTTACTTGCCAGGTCCCCCCCTCACCCTGCGCGGCGCCATGCTCCGCGCAAGGTCGCCGGAGCATGGTGGTGGCAGGTTTTGCAGGGGGGACCTGATCGCAAAGAACGAAGGAGGGTTAGGGGCCAAAATGCGAGGGTTCAAAAGTTGAGGGCCAAAAAGTAAATATATGAGGACCAAAGTGTAAAGTTGGTCAAGGAGGTTTCTTCTTAGGCTCAAGTTTTTATACATGACTGATTAGGACCTAAGGAATCTGATGGTGAATTTCATTTCTATATTAAACCTTGTTTGACCGGTCAATTTATGCGAAAACCCAAATTAAGTTATTAATTGGGCATGGTTCTCAATGTAGGTCAAAATGGGTTCTGAAGGCCAAATTGAAGGTTCTAAACCCTAGAGATTATTTTTCTATGAATTTTAGAGGGTTTATTCTATTTTTACTTTGCCTTGAACCTCGTGAATTGAAGTGGGTTGTTTTAGGGTTACAGATTATCATTTAGTTTCTTGGAATTGCTGTAGCACTTGCTAGATCATTTCATCCCACTCTTATTCTTATTAAGCTGCTTTGACCTATGTTTGGGCCCTGAATTACCCTGTATGCAGATTATACTGGTAAAATTGCATTTTTACCCCTTATGACTTGTTTTCTTCTCAAACTCAGAATTCTCTGAGTTAAGCCTTTCCTTGAGATATGTAGGAGCTTTTATCCTTTGCATTAGGTCAAAATGAGCTAGTTATGGCTCATGATGAGGTTCTCATCACCTAGCATAGTGAATGTGGTTTACTTTCCTGCTTTTTGGTTATTTCTTGTTGGACAACTGGGTCTTGGGATTAGTCGAGTCGAGCTGATCTTGGGTCCTGTAGGGATTCAGGAACCGGGTCGTAACAACTACCAATTACATCTACAGGATGCATTGCAATCAAATTTTAATTCATATAGGAAATGATGAAAGCTTTAAACACTTTAGGGAAAGATATTATACACTTGGATGGTCCTGGTTTGGCTGCTTGGTGAATAAACAAGGCAACCCCAAGAAATGTGTTCACATAGTTGGGACGACTATGTTATAGCAGCCCTATGCAACACTATATTCGAGGGTAAATTTTGTTTACATGGGATGGAAGGTTTAATGCAGAAATTAATCAACTTTCTACGACATATGTCAAACAATCACAATAAAACGCTGTTGACGAGTTTTTGTCCACGGCAACAGTGCCAAAAATATGCTCGTCGACTAATAATTCGTAATAAAAACGATGTTTAAGATATCGTTGTTGTAGTATATGTCATAAAATACAAATCGATGTTGCATCAATTTTATTTATTTATTTAATTTTTACAGGTTTATTCCATGTCATTCACTGGGAGACAGTTATTAATATACATCACTCTCTAAGTCCAAAAATGTTAATTTTATTTACAAAATAAATGAATGAATCAATGAATGAAAGAATTTGGTTAATTATTTACAAAAGAATCAATTAAAACACTTTACAAAGTTTGAAAACATATGTACACAAACAAGCATCACAAACTATGTTTAACTACTCTATGTTGATTGTTTACAACTAATATAGTTAATACCTAAGTATAGGTGCAAAAATTTCTAATAATATATACTATACTAAATTATATTAATATAGTAACATCTGCAGTAACATATATTATACATATAGTAACAAATTTATATGTCACTATAGCCTTAGTAGACCATATACATAACCTAAGGTAAGAAGAGATACCTATACTAACATATATAGCTATGTACAGTGACATTAATAAACGTCTGTGTAGCCTTAGTAACATATTTACACTACTTAAGGTAAAATCTACTTATACTAACATACATATATATATAGTGACGGTCATGTCTGTCACTAAAGCTCTAGGTGTTATTTATATACATATAAAGGCTCAAACATATTATACTTCTTATACATATACATATATATACTAATTAATATATATATATTTCAATATTTACATACATATACTATTTATACTGATACATATACATATGTGTACACACACTCAACACAGCACACAAGTACATGACATCCTCAACACTTAGCCACCAACTCTATTCTTCTCTTCTTTCTTCCTCACTTCTCTTTCTTCTTTAACACTTAGCAAAATTTGGTCTCACTTGCTCTTCACCTTTACCCTCAGACACTTAGAATTTTTAAGCTTTCAATCTCAACACACATGCACGGGCACTGTTCATTTAATCAAAAATTGATTTTTTCAATTGGTGGGCAACCTTTTTGAGAGATATATAGCACCTTCACGGGTGGGATCAGACCTCTACTAGGGTCACCCTAGTTATTAATTAGGTGCATTAAATCTGGATTCAGGCTCATAATTGGGCCCAAATAGGCCCTTGCACAGTGCATAGCCCCCGGCCCAGCACTATTCAGACATTTCATTCTCAATCACATGCTCAGATTAGAGAGGAGGGAATAGGTTTTCAGTGCCCGACATCGTGACGACTGAGCAACCTGTGTCACAAATTTCTTAAGTATCGCATCGCATGCTCTTCAGCACACAATGTGGTACTATCTTTTAACGTCATTGGCGCTGTTGCCAGCGGTCGCAACATTTGAAAATCTTGATTTTGGCCCTTGATTTAAGGGTCATAATTTATTTTAATAAAATTCTGTAATTTATTTTAAATTAAAAATAAATTACAGAATTTTAAAGCACTTATATAAGGCTACCTAATTATAAAATTAATTTAGAGAAATAAGTTATTTTGATATATAATTAAATTATTTAATGTTTACCGTTAATACATATTAATTTAAAGTTTAATTTGTTAATTAACGTATAAATTAATGACTTAATTACAAAAATTGACTTTATACAGTATTAATATACATAATAAATTATTTATTACACATTTTTATTATATTTTGGAAGCTTTATTTGAATTTATATACAATTAAATACATGTTTTAGATAGTTTTATATATAAATAAACTATAAATACTATAATACAGTATAAATACAATATAAATAAGTTGAAAATACTTAATATATTATAATATAAATACAAATTATAATTTACCTCAGTATTAACTTAAATTACTAATTTAATTTAATTTAAGTTAGTAAATTACCTAATTAACTTAATAAATTAATTATTTACTGTAAATATATAATTAAATTAAATTCCATGTATTATATAGGACATAATACATATATAAATATGTATGTACAATATTATGTATAATTATGTACATTTAAATAGGTTTATACAATTACATAGGTTATTATGCATTAAAGTTATATAAATTACTATCTTACGGTACAATGAGATTATATATACATTAAATTATTCTAAATACCTAGTTTAATATATCAAATACATATATAAGTTATTTATAGATATTTTGTACATATCTATGCTATATACATATAGCTTAAGTTTAAATTATTATATACAAGTATATACATAGTATTAGGGTATTTTTGGGTGTTTTTTGAATTTTTCTTATTTTTATAGTTTTTATATGTTTAGCAGAGATAGGGGATGAGAGAGAAAGAGTGAGATGAGAGAGAGAGAGAGTTGTTTTTGTGATTTTTCAAATTTGGTTCTTTTATTAAGTTCCAAGAGAGACTAAATCGTCGGCTGATATGTTCTACTAAGTCAGGGATTCAGAATGCCTTGAAACTTTGCATACACTTAGGAAAATGCCTAATAATACTCAAGAGACATTTATTTTATTTTTTATGATTTTTTAAATATTTTTATTTATGTACTAGGTTAACACATTCTGAGCCTTAAAAGAGTTTTCTAAGTGGAACCGAAGGCTCTAAAATGGGTTTGAATGGCTGGAAAAGGTGTTTAAACATCTAAAAACATCCAAAAAGCATGTTGCAACATTTTTGAACATAAAAACATGATTTTTAATTAGATCTCAAGTCAAAACCCAATTTAAACAGTTAATTCATTTCAGATGAACTAAAAAGAGACTAAAAATCAGGTTTACATGCAATTTAAATGGAATAAAAACCAAAAGCTGGTACATGAATGCTTACAAACAATATTATACACTTCACACATGTTCAGCTCATCCATTCCTAAAAATAAAACAACATGAATCATCTTCAATCCAGCCAAAATTCAGCATGTTCAGGCAGTGATGCAGCTACTACTACTGAAACAAATGCAACAGATAAGGGCTGCAACAACTACTTGAAATCTACAACACAAGCTTATCTACTATCCAATTGAATCAAACAACTTAAGATCAATGCTACAACTACTGCTGCAGCCAATTCAATCACTTGAGCAGCAGCTGCTGCTAAAAGATCACCAGTTGATGGCTTTCTCAATAGTTACTAGCAGCCAATGCTACTATGCTGAACATGAGACCTAGGATGTGAAAAATCAGACCTAAAATCTCTAGAAAAAATAGCAATTGTTTTCATCCTTAATTCAATTAAAAAACCCCTCAAAATCAATATAACTCTTTTTCAACAAGGTCTAAAAACCCATCTTTGAATTATCGAGTTTAAAAACATCCCAATCCAATCCATTCTCTTTATCATCGACAATAGAAGAGATAAATTGGATTAACAGTAAAATCTCTTCCATTAGACTCAAAATCCAACATAGATAATTCAATTATCCTAATCAAACCTTGACTTTCAGATTAAGAAGAATCCCTTGAATAAGAATACAATGTTACCCTGATTTGGGCATTGTACTGTGAATTCATTGTTGATCTGATCATCTGATTATCTTGAACATCATTAATTCGTGTTCAAGATAATCTAGTGATCATCTCAGAATTCATTGGGTCTTCGTTTAATCTCAAATCAGTATCACTGTTTGTCCTCCATCAAACTATCCAAAACAAGGCATAAATTAAGTGCATGCTCATCTATAAACTGAAAACCAAATCCAGAACCTTGGATCCATTGCATTACACTTAATTTAGCAACTAAAACCTCAAATCACTTGATTAAGGTTGAATAAACCCAAATTGACTCTAAATCGTGAGATTGGGCATGAAACAAAAATCTAAAAGAAATCAAGCAAATTGAGATAATCAATTCGGATCAGGGGGTCTTTGTGGATTTATAGAATGAGTGGGAGACCCCCCATATGAAACTAGCACTCAATCAGATCTAGATTTTAGGGAGCATTAGATCTGATTGATGCTCCAAGAGTGAGTGAATTGTGATCAAAGCTTCAAGGAAAACATAAGTGAGGAGGGAGATCAGCGAACACGTGGATGTGTGCGACAAACTCCTCTCTAATCTGAAATGATCAGAGAGGTCGGATTGGATCTAATCTATTCACTCCTAATTAATCTAACAAAACAGTGAACTCCATCATTTAATCTACTCCTAAGCTACTCTGAATTACAGTAACTACACTAAAACTAATCTAGAAAGCATCAAAAACCTAATCTAACAGAAGAATGGCACCTTTGAAGGAGATCTGCAGCTGGTGGTTGCAGCGACGAATGGGGGAGGATCTACAGTAGATTGAAAGCTCGCTAGTGAAGCTCGATGTCGCCCTCAGGTGCTATGTGGTCCTTAGCGGCGAGGAGAGTCGGAGAGAAGTGAATTCCACTACATGGGTTGTGGACAGAGGTGTATGGGGAGAGGAAGCTGAAGAGGATGAATGGATTGCCTCAAGAAAGTAGGAGGGGAGGTTGATGGTGTGCGCGAGTGGCATGGGAGGTGCATAAATAGGCAGATCAATGAATCAGCACACCGCGAGGTGGCTTTAGGCGATTAGGTCACCAACGGTAGGATGTGGTTGCGAGGAGCGTGGGATGCTTCAATCCAAATCACGGTCGTTGGATGAGATCTGGGGCAAGGGGTGATTCCACACGCAAAGTTGGGCAAAACTTCGATTGGAGTTCAGCCCTAGGATCAAGAGATTATGGAATCGATGGCCCCGATTCATGTTCTTGGGGTGAACAGTGCACCCACAACCGTAGGTCTATTGGTACAATTTCAAGGAAGCCCAAATAGGTGAAGGGTAGAAAAATTGTAGCTAGGCCCATTCATGGCGAAGAACTGATGTAGAGCCGTCCCTTGGTCTTACAAAGAAGTCCTCGAAGGTTTACAGTTAAGTCCTTGATGGCTTTCAAATATGTCCTTGGAAGTTTTTAAATGAATAAAATGTATATGAACTAAGGACCTAAATGTGATCTAATAAATGCAAGGTCTTAATGATGTTCAAATGCAACCAAATTTTTATTGAAGCATAATTGAACATTTAGGAAGTTGATTTCACTTATGATTTGTACTTTTGAACCCAATTGTGTGTTCAATTTTCAAGTGGATCATCAATCTATTTTAATAAATAGAATATCTCATTTTATGATCTAATTTCGCATTTTTAATACAGATTGGATGTTTTAGGTCATTTTTGTTATTTACCATACTACTCATTTCTTGTGTTAATTGTATAGTGTTTAAACTAGTTTCTAGCTTAACTTGGGCATTTTAACTATGATGAGGCACACCTCATCAGCAACCTTATGCAAACCGATTTTCGAGGGATAGCTGATTTACACCATCCATTGTTAATAGACTTTGCCCAATGAGAAGCGTTGAATTTTAAATTTATGATGCAATCTAAGCCTACCACATTACTCAATATACGTTGTGAAATGACCTGCTGCATTTTTGGATTGCTTAAGATGTCTGGACTAACCATCAGACGTCTGGATGAAGGGCCAGACGTCTGAAAGCAGAAAGAATCGTACGTTCCTTTCGCTTTGCGCGCGGGCGACGCACAAAGTTTTCTC
Source organism: Thalassia testudinum (assembly GCA_037157565.1). NCBI lineage: Eukaryota > Viridiplantae > Streptophyta > Magnoliopsida > Alismatales > Hydrocharitaceae > Thalassia > Thalassia testudinum. Next base: position 85,539,598 of record JAZHRO010000077.1, read on the forward strand.
TCTCCCCCACTCTCCTTACCTCTAAAACCCTAATCCCCCTCCTATTTAAACCCCCTACACCACCATTTTTTCTCCCCATTACCACCAGCCACCACCCCTGCCAACAACCACCTTCGTCACCGTTGCCTTTCCCATTACTGCGGGCGAGTGCATGAAGGAGAAAAAGAGGGAGAGTGTGAGCGAGTTCGTGAGGGAGAGTGAGGGGGAGCGAGCGAGAGCGTGAGAAAGAGGGAGAGACCTCGCAAGAGCTCGTTCGCGAGGAGTATCTTGCTGCGAGAGCGGTAGCACGAGGTCGGTGGAGCTCGCGAGCTCGAGCCGAAGGAGTCCGCGTGGAGGAGAAGGATCACGAGAGGAATTTTTGGATACTGGTTTTCCAGTATCGAATGTCTGGGAAATCGACCAGACTTCTGGAGAAGCATCATGACGTCCGAAGCTGAGGCCAAACGTCTGAAAACACATTTTCGTGCAGAGGTACATGTTGTCTACACAGGTGTGCCCATGCAGAATGTAGTACAGGATTTTTGATTGAAAATGGGTCTGCATCTTCGTATGCAGGTACAGGGCATTGGAAAGGTGCGGACGCTTTTGAACGTCTGAACACATCGCCAGACGTCTGACAGCACTTCCAAACAACTGGAAGGAGGGTCCGACATCTGGGACTTGCCTCAAACGGTTGCAGAGGAGTCAGGACGTCTGAGGCAGCCGCAGGAAGTGAGAGGTAAAATCTGACGTCTTTTAAGACGTCTGGGAATAGTCCTAGACATCAGATTTTGGACAGTAATCATGTTTTTGGCTCGTTCAGGGCCTAAACAGAGTCGATTTTCTGCAAACTAATTACCGTTGTTTTTCGCTCGAGTTTCTCTACGTGTTAATAATGAGTATCTAATGTTTTGAGCTTGTCTGATGTGACTTAGCTGCTAGTACAGGTTACCAGCCGGTGGCGTGGTCGAGGCCCAAGGAGACGACGAGATTTGCGGTGCGGGCCCCCATTCCTCCCATGATACCCGGTAGAGTGGTTTACTTCAATGATACAATTTAAATAAAGAACATGCCTACTTAGAATAATGTTGATTGAACTCTAGGATGTGAAATTAACCCTAGGGTAGAAATGTATGAGCATGGTTTGAGCTACACTGTTTGTTTGAGATGCATGTTTAACCAAATTTCTATAAATTGTATTAGTTTAACTTATGAGATACTTTGCTAGCTGTGAAAACATGAGCTGCCTGTTATATGAATGAGAAAAAATTAAGAATCGAATAATGAGATCTGGATATTGAGGAATGAGATGAATATGAGCATGAACCCTATGAGGAATTAGGAGCAGGACTCCTGAACATGGAAAGAACCATGTACGTAGACCGAATGAGAGCTAGCCCTTGTGTACACGGTATCAAGGAGAGCCACTATCCCTTTTTGTGTAAAGGGGAGCTGACGTGCGCTCGTGCGTGTGTTAAGAAGTGTCATTATAGTCACACTTGCAACGCCAGATTTAAACTAAAGAAACGGAGGTGAGTCCGAGTGTTGGTCTCATGGAGGCGTGAAAATCGGATTTTGCTTATCACTTGTTGTCACAGAAAGCGCAGAGTTTTGCTTGCGAAAGATGCAGTTTGAAAAGCGAGAGGGAGAGAGATAGAGGGAGAGAGGGAGAGATAAGGGTTAGAGCTGTTTCTTGCTTGATCATGCAACTTAAATAGGAAATAAAGTAAACAATTGAACGGAAAGTAACTTCATTAATCATGCAGCTTTAGTTCACAGATTACAACATTAGATACATGCTTAAACATAAGTAAAGGAAAGCTTAAAAGAGAGGAAGAGAGAGAGTGGGGGGGAGAACGGCGCGGCAGCCACGGCGGTGGAGGACGCTTCGTCGGCGGCTCGTCGTCTCCGGCGATTACAAGAGGGCCTAAAGCGAGCTAAGAGAGGGGTAGAGTAGTTGCAAGGGAAGTGAACGCCTCGAATGAGTGGTTGGAGGGGGCTTAAATCTGGAGAAGGGCTTTCTAAAAGAAGAAGGGGCTTCAGCGACGTCCGAGACGTCGCTAAAACCGTTCCAAAAGCGTCGGTGAAGCCCACCAGCCCGTCGGTCACACGCCCGCGCAGTTCTTCTTCACGCCTGATCCGTGGCCACTGCGTGAGAGCCGTCTGATCGAAGATCGAACGGTTGAGATCCTCCCTTGGGCGCGCTTGGATCGTGCCTTGGGCGCTCGTGCGCGCGGGCATCGTATCCTGGCTTGCGCGCGCGCGCGGGCGCTCGCTGCTGATCTGGCGGACCTATTTTGCCGCGCGCCTCTCCGTCTTCGATTTTTCACCCCACGCAGCTCGAACCCGCGTCGCGTGCGGGCGGGGTGCGCACGAACCACTGCACCACGCCCTCTACTTTATCACGGCGATAGCGGCGAGCGCGTGGTTCTCGGTCGTCCGATCGAAGATCGACGGTCGAGATTTGTTCTCAGCTGAAGGAGGAAGCGGTGCGCGGTGAGCAGGGGGTGACGTGGTGCAATGAGGGCCGTTGATCATCAGATCAACGGTCAAAACTTCTTGGGCCCATTGTAGGAGCTCCGAAAGTCAGATTTGGCCGATCTTGAGTCCGTTGGACTCCGTTCGTCGTTCTGAATCCATCCGTGCGGTCTGATATCTCATATGTGGCCTGCTTTGTCAAGTGCTTACACAAATGGCTATTAATACAGTTTTATAAGCAATCTTGGTATATGATGCATGCAATGCTCCCATTCTACTTATATTGTGCCTTTTATTCTTAGGATGGGTCCTATTTAATAGAATTATCACCCCCTTATGCAGTGTTATCATACCCTCATGCTTACTCCTTGCTAGTCCCTAGCAAGGTTTATTCTAGCCTTTATTTTCTTTCATAATTTAAGAAGTAATTGCTTAGACACTTCGTCACTTGTCAATAGGAGGAAATATACTAAGATCTTAATCTACAAAGACTAAGCAGCACCCAGGTGTCTACCAAAATACGAATCGCCTGAATCCTTGCTTGTATATAACTATACATATGTATATATATATATATTAGAATTTTTTCGGAATTCAGCGTGGGTTGGTAACTTTTTACGATTACCCAACCCACCCAAAACTCGGTCAAAACCCTAAGTGCTAAGCATCTTGGTGTGAAGATTGTGATAGACTCACTCAACGGTAATTCAGACAGACTTCGAGTTTCTATGCCCTTAGGTGACCGGAAGAGGAAATATATTTGCCTGAAGGTGTATTTGTTCGATTGGTAGCTTTCTCCCTACGTTTGTTTTAATTGGGGTTAACACAAGAATTTTTCCAGTGTATATCTCCCCGGCTTGTACTACTTCCCCACTTCTTCCTTAAGTGTTTTGGTTCTTTTTTTTTGTGCAGTTATTGAGCTGGACTCTGGACATCCGACCAATGGGCTGTTACCCACGATCATTTACCAGCCATACCTGCGCGGTGAAGTGTGGTTTATTTTCTTTTTTTCTCCTTTTTTTTCTTTTTTCGTAGGTGGCTTCCCTGATCTCAAATGTACCTAGAGGCAATGAAGAAGAAATGATCCCGTGGCTGGGTTCTGGACAACCTACTAATGGGCTGTTACCCACGACAACTTGCCAGCCATACCACCCTAGAGAGTTCATTAGCTACCCAATTTCTGTCAAAATCTCGAAGGAGTGAGTCTGTGCAAAAATGTGTGCAGATGCTTAGACTCAAAGTTTTTCTGAGTTAGAAGGTGAGTTGATAAGTCGTAAACTTATCACCTTATTTAGTAGGTGGATTAGAATAGTTTAAGGTTGCAAGGATTCGAAGCTAAATCCATATTTTAACGGACACCAGGGCTGATTAAGCCTGAAGGCCTGAAAAGTCTAACTGTTTAAGTTCTTTTTGTATTATTTCCTACTATTGACAAGTTTCTAATGCCTAAGTTCCATCCTAAATTCATTTTTTTTTTTAATTTTATTTTATTTAGACAGATTAAATGAGCTCAAGATTGTGCAATTTACCACCCCCTCATGCTTAAGTTGGACAATGTCCTCATTGGCAAATACATGGATGCATAGGGGTTCAAAAAGATAGTACCTGAGTTACGTAAAATACCGAATCAATCTGAATCCTCTGGGTTGCCTCCCAGGAAGCGCATAGTTTAATGCCTCCAGCTGGGCGGTGCTTCGTGTCATCCCTCAACGAGGGTGACACTCTCCTTTGGGGGAACCTGAACCAAGAAGTGCTTCAATCTTTGACCATTAACTGTAAAAGTGTGCCCAGTGTTAGGATCAACGATTTCAACCGCCCCATTAGAATAGGGCTTAACCACCCGAAATGGTCCTGTCCATTTGGACCTAAGTTTCCCCGGGAAGAGTTTTAGGCGGGCGTCAAACAACCAGACTTGCTGGTTAGGCTCAAAGGTTTTTCTATGAATGAGTCGGTCGTGGACGGCTTTCATTTTCTCCTTATACAGTTGACTATTATCAAAGGCGTCCCGACGAATTTCTTCTAGCTCAGATAATTGGTGCATCCTCTACGCACCGGCTAACTGGGAATCCATATTACATTGCTTGATAGCCCAGTAAGCCCGGTGTTCCAATTCGACAGGAAGATGGCAGGCTTTGCCAAAGACCAGGAGATAAGGCGACATGCCTATCAGGGTCTTGAAAGCGGTCCTGTATGCCCATAGGGCATCATCTAGTCGTGTGGACCAGTCTTTCCTGTCAGGTCTCACAGTCTTCTGTAAATGTTCTTGATTTGTCTATTTGAGACCTTGGTCTGCCCATTTGTTTGTGGATGATACGGGGTAGCAATGCGGTGGTTCACCCCATATTTTCTAAGTAGGGCACAGAATTGGGAATGGATAAAATGGCTTCCACCATCACTGATCATGGCCTTGGGTATTCCAAATCAGAAAAAGATGTTCTACTTAACAAAGTCCATGACAGTCCTGTGATCGCATCAGCGGGTGGCGATGGCTTCAATCCATTTGGAAACATAGTCTACTGAGACTAGGATGTACTCGAAGCCGTTGGATGGTGGAAAGGGACCCATAAAATCGATACCCCAAACGTCGAAGATTTCGATAATCAAAATGGGCTGGAGGGGCATCATATCTTTCTTGGTCATGGTCCCCAGTGTTTGGCAGCGTGAGCAAGTCTTGGCAAAGTTGTGTGCATCCTTAAATAGGGATGGCCAGTAAAATCCAGACTGCAGAACCTTTGCAGCTGTTTTCTTTCCAGAGAAGTGGCCACCACAAGCCTGGTCATGACAGAAGGAAAGCACACTCTGAACTTCGTCTTTGGGGATACACCTCTTGATGATTTGGTCAGCACAAAGGCGAAACAGCATGGGATCATCCCAGAAATAGTGCTTCGCCTCAGCCAAGAACCTGTCCCGTTGCTGTCTGGACCAGCTGTGCGGGGTTTGTCCTACAACTAGGTAGTTGACGTAGTCAGGATACCATGGCAGTCTCTTGTCTTGCACAGCCAGAATGCGTTCATCGAGGAAGGCGTCAGATAGAGGTAGGGAGGGTCCAATGTGGTCTGGATGAAGTCTAGACAAGTGGTCAGCCACCACATTCTTCAATTCGGCCTTGTCACGGATTTCCAGGTTAAATTCTTGCAAAAGCAGGATCCATCTGATGAGCCTGGGCTTGGCGTCCTTCTTGGCCAACAGGTGTCGGATGGCTGAATGGTCAATGTAAACAGTCACGTGAGATCCCGACAAGTACGATCAGAACTTTTCAAGTCCAAAGACTACAGCGAGCAACTCTTTCTCTATAACCGTATAATTTCGTTGGGCCTCGTCCAACGTTTTGCTCGCATAGTCGATCACCATGGGCTTCTTGTCTTGCCTTTCTCCCAGGACAGCGCCTATGGAAAAATCTGATGCATCACACATAATCTCAAAGTCTTAGGACCAGTCCGGGGGCTGAAGTACAGGTGCTGTGGAGACTAAGTCCCGAAGGGTGTGATAAGCCTGGATGCCATTAGAAGACATGTGGAATAGGGCGTCGTTCGCTAGAAGGTTGGTCAAGGGTGTTGGTGCTAGAGCACCACGATCATTTGTTTTGATGATAACAAAACACGTGTCATTTAACATTTGCAATTTGAGTCCTAGATTTCAGGTCAATTGCAAATGTGGACGTGTTTAGACGGAGTTCAAGCTCGCAGCCAGGACGGATTGGAGGAGCTTGATGGAAAACAGAGGAGGTTCGCGTGGAGCGAAAGATTGGAGATGGAAGACAAGAAGAATAGGATAGATTCTTTTTTATCCTTTCATGTATCTCTTGTATTTATTTTCTTGCTCTTTTTGATTCCTTAGAACATTATGTTAAAGAGCCTCAAAGTACCCTAAAAGTAGTCCTAGGAACACCTGCACAACCCTAGGATACTTAGGTTTTCTGTAGAATACTTAGAAAACCAATATAGTGCTCAAACAGCATTTCCAGACGTCTAATTCCAAAATCAGACGTCTGATAAAGAATTTTAAGACGTCTGACTGTTGTTTCAGACGTCTGATAACTGTTAGGCTGGACATAGTTAGTTCTGTCTGATGAAATCAGACGTCCAGACCTTAGACTAGACGTCTTAGGAGACGTTTGATGACTTTGCCAGACGTCCAGTTAGTGGACCGTTGGCTGGCTTAGAAGACGCTCAAGAATATGACCGTTAGAGCCTTATCAGACGTCCATAGGCCTTTCCAGACGTCTGATAAATGACCGTTTTGCCTCGGCTGACCCAAAATCTCTTCTCAGAGATTTTCTAGCCGTTGCAACGTTTGGAAATCAATTCCCACAGTAAAAGTAGGTTTCCAGACGTCCAGATTTAGTGCCAGACGTCCTGTATGACGTCTGATGGACTTGCACAAAAACCCTGTTTAGATCTGATTCGAGTCAGGGAGAAACCCGCGCAGAATCAGACGTCTGACCTTGGAATCAGACGTCTTAAAGTGGCCTTCCAGACGTCTGATGCCAGAGTTAGACGTCTGATGACCCTGTCAAATGCAATCATTGTCCTGATTTCGGCCTGATTCTCTTGGGCTTTGCACCCAACGGCTATGGAAGCTTTTCCAAGCCTTCCAAAGCCTTCCTAAGGCCTCTATAAATAGAGGGGAACCTTTGTAACACAAAACACACAAAATACACACTAAGAGAAACAAGAGACACACCTAAGCAACTTAGTTCCACTCTTTTGTGTCCATTTGAGGCCCTTGCTCTCCAAGCTCTAGTTTCATTCTCTTGAGAGCATCAAGCCTTCGCGCGCCCGCTCTCCCGCTGTTGATAACGAGAGCGACGTAGCGCCGTCGCGTGGCACACGCACCGCGTCATCATCGACGCACTCCTTGCAAAGGGGAGTTTCCTATTTCCTATAGAAGCTAGGTTTAATTTTGTTGGCTCTATAGGACTGTTGTTTTATTTTATCTTTGTATTTTGGTTGGGTATTCGCTTTGCGAATTCCCGTCTCCTTCGTGGGACAAAATCCTTCTCGTGGAGAGAAGGGGTTGAGGAACGCTACCCTCGTACTTGTAGCGTGGTTGTATTGAGGTTGAATCACCCTCGTTCAAAGTGATTCGGTTAGTGGATTTGATCAACTAGGTTGATCGGAAAATCCTAACTCGAGAGGGTTGGGTGGTGGTTTTTACCCGGTTTGGGTTTCCACCTAAAAATTACTTGTGTACATTTTGTGATTGCCTATTTTGTGATATTGTTTATATTTATTTCCGCAATTATTACGTCACCCCCTCCTAGTAGGGACTTTCAATTGGTATCAGAGCAGGTTTTCCGCCGACAGGAGTAACATCCGCGGAAAGATCACATGGAGGGAAGCTGTTCCACAAGCAGGATTTCTGAGGGGCAGTCCACAACCCGTCCGCCGTTCTTCGACGGGAGCAACTACCCCTACTGGAAGTTGCGGATGAAGACGTGGCTTCAAGCCACCGACTTCACAGTCTGGGCCAGGTGCGAGACCCCCTTCGACATCCCAGAGAAACCCGCCAGAGGCTACTCGCAGCAGCAGATCCGGGAGCTCTCTCTCAACGCGAAAACAATGAACGCGTTGTATTGCGCGCTCAGCCCGGAGGAGTTCAACAGAATCTCGCAGTGCACCACCGCATACGAGATTTGGCACACACTCGAGGTAACTCATGAAGGTACCTCTAAGGTAAAAACCTCATAAATTAATTTACTTTCTCAAGAATTTGAATCTTTTTCAATGAAATCTAACGAGTCTTTAAGTGAGATGAACACTAGGTTCACTCTCATTGTAAATAACTTGAAAGCTTTAGGAAAGACTTTCATCAAGGGGGAGCTTCAAGGGAAGCTTCTTCGTTCCCTTGGACCGGAATGGGAACAGAAAGTCACCGCCATCGAAGAGGCGAACGAAATGGAGGAGCTCAACATGGAAGATCTCCTAGGCAATCTGATGGCCTACGAGACTAAGTTGAAGCAGAAGAAGAAGGATACACCGGAGCCTAAACTAAAGAAGACTCTCGCCTTCAGAGCCGCATCGGATAGCGAGGTAAGTTCCGACGACGAAGACTTTAGAATTTTACTTAAAAATTTTTCCAAGTTTTGTAGGGAATTAAATAAAAAGAAAAAGGAAAAGGAAAGCCCGAGACGTTGCTACCATTGCAACGAGAAAGGGCACCTACGACCAGAGTGCCCTCTTCTCAAAAAGGAGAAGAAAAAGGAAAAGGAAAAATCTAAGAAGAAGGCGTTCCAAGCCACTTGGGACGATTCCTGCTCAGAGGAAGAAGAAGAAGAAGAAACCGCTTGCTTTGGTTTCATGGCCAGAGGAAGCAACAGCGACAGTGAAAGCGGAAGCGACTCCGACGACGAGGTAAATTTTGATTTACAAGAAGCTTTTAATGAATTATTCGAGATTAGTAAATCACTAAAAATAGAAAACAAAATCATGAAGAAGAACCTTAGTTTTCTTAAAAATGAAAATGATAGGTTAGAAAAACAACTTAAGGACATAGAAGCTAGTCCTAAGGATGATAACCTATTATTAGATAATCATAACCTCATCAATGAAAATAATAAATTGATTGAGGAAAATGTTAGTCTAAAATTAGAAATTTCAGATTTAAAGACTAAAATGAACATTATAGAAAAAGAAATTGCATGTCTTAGGGAAAATTCTAACAAATTAATCAACAAAGTAGACAAGTTTTATAGCCCTAAGGTTGAGAAAGGATCTCCATCAAGGAGACCCTCTAACAAATCCGGATCCAAGCCCACTTGGATACCGAAAAAAGAATTAGAATCTTGTTTTGTAGGGTTCAGGAATGACTACAACATAAAGGACTGGACCTACAAGCTCAAGGCTGGTCAACTTAAGTTGGGAGAACCAATGAGTAGACCAAGGAGGAGAACAAGAAGACCGACGAGACGGCGAACAAACGACGGACCCGCCGCACGTCGACCACCAGATTGGAGACCGGCGCTGATGCCCGGGCCTCCAAGCTACGGATGGGAGCCCCATCCGATGTGGCATCCACCACCACCATTCGGGCCATTTTATTGGCCATGGTAGGTGAGGTAAAATTCTTAACCCTATCTTATTATCATAAGCATTTAGATAGGGGGAGTTAAAAAATGATGAGCTAATTGTCAATTTTTAAGGGGGAGAAATAAGGTAGCTAAATTTCCTTTAGTAAGGGGGAGAAAAATAATAGCTATCTTGTTGTTACAAAAAGGGGAGAATATTACCTTTGTTAAAATAAACTCATAGAAGAGCATGTTTTAAGGGGGAGTTATAGGAAATGTAAAATCAATTAAACCTTTTTGATAATGTCAAAAAGGGGGAGAATTTTATGCATCATTATTTACGGTTTTGTCATCATCAAAAAGGGGGAGATTGTTGGTGCTAGAGCACCACGATCATTTGTTTTGATGATAACAAAACACGTGTCATTTAACATTTGCAATTTGAGTCCTAGATTTCAGGTCAATTGCAAATGTGGACGTGTTTAGACGGAGTTCAAGCTCGCAGCCAGGACGGATTGGAGGAGCTTGAGGGAAAACAGAGGAGGTTCGCGTGGAGCGAAAGATTGGAGATGGAAGACAAGAAGAATAGAATAGATTCTTTTTTATCCTTTCATGTATCTCTTGTATTTATTTTCTTGCTCTTTTTGATTCCTTAGAACATTATGTTAAAGAGCCTCAAAGTACCCTAAAAGTAGTCCTAGGAACACCTGCACAACCCTAGGATACTTAGGTTTTCTGTAGAATACTTAGAAAACCAATATAGTGCTCAAACAGCATTTCCAGACGTCTAATTCCAAAATCAGACGTCTGATAAAGAATTTTAAGACGTCTGACTGTTGTTTCAGACGTCTGATAACTGTTAGGCTGGACATAGTTAGTTCTGTCTGATGAAATCAGACGTCCAGACCTTAGACTAGACGTCTTAGGAGACGTTTGATGACTTTGCCAGACGTCCAGTTAGTGGACCGTTGGCTGGCTTAGAAGACGCTCAAGAATATGACCGTTAGAGCCTTATCAGACGTCCATAGGCCTTTCCAGACGTCTGATAAATGACCGTTTTGCCTCGGCTGACCCAAAATCTCTTCTCAGAGATTTTCTAGCCGTTGCAACGTTTGGAAATCAATTCCCACAGTAAAAGTAGGTTTCCAGACGTCCAGATTTAGTGCCAGACGTCCTGTATGACGTCTGATGGACTTGCACAAAAACCCTGTTTAGATCTGATTCGAGTCAGGGAGAAACCCGCGCAGAATCAGACGTCTGACCTTGGAATCAGACGTCTTAAAGTGGCCTTCCAGACGTCTGATGCCAGAGTTAGACGTCTGATGACCCTGTCAAATGCAATCATTGTCCTGATTTCGGCCTGATTCTCTTGGGCTTTGCACCCAACGGCTATGGAAGCTTTTCCAAGCCTTCCAAAGCCTTCCTAAGGCCTCTATAAATAGAGGGGAACCTTTGTAACACAAAACACACAAAATACACACTAAGAGAAACAAGAGACACACCTAAGCAACTTGTTCCACTCTTTTGTGTCCATTTGAGGCCCTTGCTCTACAAGCTCTAGTTTCATTCTCTTGAGAGCATCAAGCCTTCGCGCGCCCGCTCTCCCGCTGTTGATAACGAGAGCGACGTAGCGCCGTCGCGTGGCACACGCACCACGTCATCATCGACGCACTCCTTGCAAAGGGGAGTTTCCTATTTCCTATAGAAGCTAGGTTTAATTTTGTTGGCTCTATAGGACTGTTGTTTTATTTTATCTTTGTATTTTGGTTGGGTATTCGCTTTGCGAATTCCCGTCTCCTTCGTGGGACAAAATCCTTCTCGTGGAGAGAAGGGGTTGAGGAACGCTACCCTCGTACTTGTAGCGTGGTTGTATTGAGGTTGAATCACCCTCGTTCAAAGTGATTCGGTTAGTGGATTTGATCAACTAGGTTGATCGGAAAATCCTAACTCGAGAGGGTTAGGTGGTGGTTTTTACCCGGTTTGGGTTTCCACCTAAAAATTACTTGTGTACATTTTGTGATTGCCTATTTTGTGATATTGTTTATATTTATTTCCGCAATTATTACGTCACCCCCTCCTAGTAGGGACTTTCAATTTGTATCAGAGCAGGTTTTCCGCCGACAGGAGTAACATCCGCGGAAAGATCACATGGAGGGAAGCTGTTCCACAAGCAGGATTTCTGAGGGGCAGTCCACAACCCGTCCGCCGTTCTTCGACGGGAGCAACTACCCCTACTGGAAGTTGCGGATGAAGACGTGGCTTCAAGCCACCGACTTCACAGTCTGGGCCAGGTGCGAGACCCCCTTCGACATCCCAGAGAAACCCGCCAGAGGCTACTCGCAGCAGCAGATCCGGGAGCTCTCTCTCAACGCGAAAACAATGAACGCGTTGTATTGCGCGCTCAGCCCGGAGGAGTTCAACAGAATCTCGCAGTGCACCACCGCATACGAGATTTGGCACACACTCGAGGTAACTCATGAAGGTACCTCTAAGGTAAAAACCTCATAAATTAATTTACTTTCTCAAGAATTTGAATCTTTTTCAATGAAATCTAACGAGTCTTTAAGTGAGATGAACACTAGGTTCACTCTCATTGTAAATAACTTGAAAGCTTTAGGAAAGACTTTCATCAAGGGGGAGCTTCAAGGGAAGCTTCTTCGTTCCCTTGGACCGGAATGGGAACAGAAAGTCACCGCCATCGAAGAGGCGAACGAAATGGAGGAGCTCAACATGGAAGATCTCCTAGGCAATCTGATGGCCTACGAGACTAAGTTGAAGCAGAAGAAGAAGGATACACCGGAGCCTAAACTAAAGAAGACTCTCGCCTTCAGAGCCGCATCGGATAGCGAGGTAAGTTCCGACGACGAAGACTTTAGAATTTTACTTAAAAATTTTTCCAAGTTTTGTAGGGAATTAAATAAAAAGAAAAAGGAAAAGGAAAGCCCGAGACGTTGCTACCATTGCAACGAGAAAGGGCACCTACGACCAGAGTGCCCTCTTCTCAAAAAGGAGAAGAAAAAGGAAAAGGAAAAATCTAAGAAGAAGGCGTTCCAAGCCACTTGGGACGATTCCTGCTCAGAGGAAGAAGAAGAAGAAGAAACCGCTTGCTTTGGTTTCATGGCCAGAGGAAGCAACAGCGACAGTGAAAGCGGAAGCGACTCCGACGACGAGGTAAATTTTGATTTACAAGAAGCTTTTAATGAATTATTCGAGATTAGTAAATCACTAAAAATAGAAAACAAAATCATGAAGAAGAACCTTAGTTTTCTTAAAAATGAAAATGATAGGTTAGAAAAACAACTTAAGGACATAGAAGCTAGTCCTAAGGATGATAACCTATTATTAGATAATCATAACCTCATCAATGAAAATAATAAATTGATTGAGGAAAATGTTAGTCTAAAATTAGAAATTTCAGATTTAAAGACTAAAATGAACATTATAGAAAAAGAAATTGCATGTCTTAGGGAAAATTCTAACAAATTAATCAACAAAGTAGACAAGTTTTATAGCCCTAAGGTTGAGAAAGGATCTCCATCAAGGAGACCCTCTAACAAATCCGGATCCAAGCCCACTTGGATACCGAAAAAAGAATTAGAATCTTGTTTTGTAGGGTTCAGGAATGACTACAACATAAAGGACTGGACCTACAAGCTCAAGGCTGGTCAACTTAAGTTGGGAGAACCAATGAGTAGACCAAGGAGGAGAACAAGAAGACCGACGAGACGGCGAACAAACGACGGACCCGCCGCACGTCGACCACCAGATTGGAGACCGGCGCTGATGCCCGGGCCTCCAAGCTACGGATGGGAGCCCCATCCGATGTGGCATCCACCACCACCATTCGGGCCATTTTATTGGCCATGGTAGGTGAGGTAAAATTCTTAACCCTATCTTATTATCATAAGCATTTAGATAGGGGGAGTTAAAAAATGATGAGCTAATTGTCAATTTTTAAGGGGGAGAAATAAGGTAGCTAAATTTCCTTTAGTAAGGGGGAGAAAAATAATAGCTATCTTGTTGTTACAAAAAGGGGAGAATATTACCTTTGTTAAAATAAACTCATAGAAGAGCATGTTTTAAGGGGGAGTTATAGGAAATGTAAAATCAATTAAACCTTTTTGATAATGTCAAAAAGGGGGAGAATTTTATGCATCATTATTTACGGTTTTGTCATCATCAAAAAGGGGGAGATTGTTGGTGCTAGAGCACCACGATCATTTGTTTTGATGATAACAAAACACGTGTCATTTAACATTTGCAATTTGAGTCCTAGATTTCAGGTCAATTGCAAATGTGGACGTGTTTAGACGGAGTTCAAGCTCGCAGCCAGGACGGATTGGAGGAGCTTGAGGGAAAACAGAGGAGGTTCGCGTGGAGCGAAAGATTGGAGATGGAAGACAAGAAGAATAGGATAGATTCTTTTTTATCCTTTCATGTATCTCTTGTATTTATTTTCTTGCTCTTTTTGATTCCTTAGAACATTATGTTAAAGAGCCTCAAAGTACCCTAAAAGTAGTCCTAGGAACACCTGCACAACCCTAGGATACTTAGGTTTTCTGTAGAATACTTAGAAAACCAATATAGTGCTCAAACAGCATTTCCAGACGTCTAATTCCAAAATCAGACGTCTGATAAAGAATTTTAAGACGTCTGACTGTTGTTTCAGACGTCTGATAACTGTTAGGCTGGACATAGTTAGTTCTGTCTGATGAAATCAGACGTCCAGACCTTAGACTAGACGTCTTAGGAGACGTTTGATGACTTTGCCAGACGTCCAGTTAGTGGACCGTTGGCTGGCTTAGAAGACGCTCAAGAATATGACCGTTAGAGCCTTATCAGACGTCCATAGGCCTTTCCAGACGTCTGATAAATGACCGTTTTGCCTCGGCTGACCCAAAATCTCTTCTCAGAGATTTTCTAGCCGTTGCAACGTTTGGAAATCAATTCCCACAGTAAAAGTAGGTTTCCAGACGTCCAGATTTAGTGCCAGACGTCCTGTATGACGTCTGATGGACTTGCACAAAAACCCTGTTTAGATCTGATTCGAGTCAGGGAGAAACCCGCGCAGAATCAGACGTCTGACCTTGGAATCAGACGTCTTAAAGTGGCCTTCCAGACGTCTGATGCCAGAGTTAGACGTCTGATGACCCTGTCAAATGCAATCATTGTCCTGATTTCGGCCTGATTCTCTTGGGCTTTGCACCCAACGGCTATGGAAGCTTTTCCAAGCCTTCCAAAGCCTTCCTAAGGCCTCTATAAATAGAGGGGAACCTTTGTAACACAAAACACACAAAATACACACTAAGAGAAACAAGAGACACACCTAAGCAACTTAGTTCCACTCTTTTGTGTCCATTTGAGGCCCTTGCTCTCCAAGCTCTAGTTTCATTCTCTTGAGAGCATCAAGCCTTCGCGCGCCCGCTCTCCCGCTGTTGATAACGAGAGCGACGTAGCGCCGTCGCGTGGCACACGCACCGCGTCATCATCGACGCACTCCTTGCAAAGGGGAGTTTCCTATTTCCTATAGAAGCTAGGTTTAATTTTGTTGGCTCTATAGGACTGTTGTTTTATTTTATCTTTGTATTTTGGTTGGGTATTCGCTTTGCGAATTCCCGTCTCCTTCGTGGGACAAAATCCTTCTCGTGGAGAGAAGGGGTTGAGGAACGCTACCCTCGTACTTGTAGCGTGGTTGTATTGAGGTTGAATCACCCTCGTTCAAAGTGATTCGGTTAGTGGATTTGATCAACTAGGTTGATCGGAAAATCCTAACTCGAGAGGGTTGGGTGGTGGTTTTTACCCGGTTTGGGTTTCCACCTAAAAATTACTTGTGTACATTTTGTGATTGCCTATTTTGTGATATTGTTTATATTTATTTCCGCAATTATTACGTCACCCCCTCCTAGTAGGGACTTTCAATTGGTATCAGAGCAGGTTTTCCGCCGACAGGAGTAACATCCGCGGAAAGATCACATGGAGGGAAGCTGTTCCACAAGCAGGATTTCTGAGGGGCAGTCCACAACCCGTCCGCCGTTCTTCGACGGGAGCAACTACCCCTACTGGAAGTTGCGGATGAAGACGTGGCTTCAAGCCACCGACTTCACAGTCTGGGCCAGGTGCGAGACCCCCTTCGACATCCCAGAGAAACCCGCCAGAGGCTACTCGCAGCAGCAGATCCGGGAGCTCTCTCTCAACGCGAAAACAATGAACGCGTTGTATTGCGCGCTCAGCCCGGAGGAGTTCAACAGAATCTCGCAGTGCACCACCGCATACGAGATTTGGCACACACTCGAGGTAACTCATGAAGGTACCTCTAAGGTAAAAACCTCATAAATTAATTTACTTTCTCAAGAATTTGAATCTTTTTCAATGAAATCTAACGAGTCTTTAAGTGAGATGAACACTAGGTTCACTCTCATTGTAAATAACTTGAAAGCTTTAGGAAAGACTTTCATCAAGGGGGAGCTTCAAGGGAAGCTTCTTCGTTCCCTTGGACCGGAATGGGAACAGAAAGTCACCGCCATCGAAGAGGCGAACGAAATGGAGGAGCTCAACATGGAAGATCTCCTAGGCAATCTGATGGCCTACGAGACTAAGTTGAAGCAGAAGAAGAAGGATACACCGGAGCCTAAACTAAAGAAGACTCTCGCCTTCAGAGCCGCATCGGATAGCGAGGTAAGTTCCGACGACGAAGACTTTAGAATTTTACTTAAAAATTTTTCCAAGTTTTGTAGGGAATTAAATAAAAAGAAAAAGGAAAAGGAAAGCCCGAGACGTTGCTACCATTGCAACGAGAAAGGGCACCTACGACCAGAGTGCCCTCTTCTCAAAAAGGAGAAGAAAAAGGAAAAGGAAAAATCTAAGAAGAAGGCGTT
This sequence comes from Thalassia testudinum, assembly GCA_037157565.1. Classification (NCBI taxonomy): domain Eukaryota; kingdom Viridiplantae; phylum Streptophyta; class Magnoliopsida; order Alismatales; family Hydrocharitaceae; genus Thalassia; species Thalassia testudinum. Next base: position 85,555,936 of record JAZHRO010000077.1, read on the forward strand.
CCAAGCCACTTGGGACGATTCCTGCTCAGAGGAAGAAGAAGAAGAAGAAACCGCTTGCTTTGGTTTCATGGCCAGAGGAAGCAACAGCGACAGTGAAAGCGGAAGCGACTCCGACGACGAGGTAAATTTTGATTTACAAGAAGCTTTTAATGAATTATTCGAGATTAGTAAATCACTAAAAATAGAAAACAAAATCATGAAGAAGAACCTTAGTTTTCTTAAAAATGAAAATGATAGGTTAGAAAAACAACTTAAGGACATAGAAGCTAGTCCTAAGGATGATAACCTATTATTAGATAATCATAACCTCATCAATGAAAATAATAAATTGATTGAGGAAAATGTTAGTCTAAAATTAGAAATTTCAGATTTAAAGACTAAAATGAACATTATAGAAAAAGAAATTGCATGTCTTAGGGAAAATTCTAACAAATTAATCAACAAAGTAGACAAGTTTTATAGCCCTAAGGTTGAGAAAGGATCTCCATCAAGGAGACCCTCTAACAAATCCGGATCCAAGCCCACTTGGATACCGAAAAAAGAATTAGAATCTTGTTTTGTAGGGTTCAGGAATGACTACAACATAAAGGACTGGACCTACAAGCTCAAGGCTGGTCAACTTAAGTTGGGAGAACCAATGAGTAGACCAAGGAGGAGAACAAGAAGACCGACGAGACGGCGAACAAACGACGGACCCGCCGCACGTCGACCACCAGATTGGAGACCGGCGCTGATGCCCGGGCCTCCAAGCTACGGATGGGAGCCCCATCCGATGTGGCATCCACCACCACCATTCGGGCCATTTTATTGGCCATGGTAGGTGAGGTAAAATTCTTAACCCTATCTTATTATCATAAGCATTTAGATAGGGGGAGTTAAAAAATGATGAGCTAATTGTCAATTTTTAAGGGGGAGAAATAAGGTAGCTAAATTTCCTTTAGTAAGGGGGAGAAAAATAATAGCTATCTTGTTGTTACAAAAAGGGGAGAATATTACCTTTGTTAAAATAAACTCATAGAAGAGCATGTTTTAAGGGGGAGTTATAGGAAATGTAAAATCAATTAAACCTTTTTGATAATGTCAAAAAGGGGGAGAATTTTATGCATCATTATTTACGGTTTTGTCATCATCAAAAAGGGGGAGATTGTTGGTGTTAGAGCACCACGATCATTTGTTTTGATGATAACAAAACACGTGTCATTTAACATTTGCAATTTGAGTCCTAGATTTCAGGTCAATTGCAAATGTGGACGTGTTTAGACGGAGTTCAAGCTCGCAGCCAGGACGGATTGGAGGAGCTTGATGGAAAACAGAGGAGGTTCGCGTGGAGCGAAAGATTGGAGATGGAAGACAAGAAGAATAGGATAGATTCTTTTTTATCCTTTCATGTATCTCTTGTATTTATTTTCTTGCTCTTTTTGATTCCTTAGAACATTATGTTAAAGAGCCTCAAAGTACCCTAAAAGTAGTCCTAGGAACACCTGCACAACCCTAGGATACTTAGGTTTTCTGTAGAATACTTAGAAAACCAATATAGTGCTCAAACAGCATTTCCAGACGTCTAATTCCAAAATCAGACGTCTGATAAAGAATTTTAAGACGTCTGACTGTTGTTTCAGACGTCTGATAACTGTTAGGCTGGACATAGTTAGTTCTGTCTGATGAAATCAGACGTCCAGACCTTAGACTAGACGTCTTAGGAGACGTTTGATGACTTTGCCAGACGTCCAGTTAGTGGACCGTTGGCTGGCTTAGAAGACGCTCAAGAATATGACCGTTAGAGCCTTATCAGACGTCCATAGGCCTTTCCAGACGTCTGATAAATGACCGTTTTGCCTCGGCTGACCCAAAATCTCTTCTCAGAGATTTTCTAGCCGTTGCAACGTTTGGAAATCAATTCCCACAGTAAAAGTAGGTTTCCAGACGTCCAGATTTAGTGCCAGACGTCCTGTATGACGTCTGATGGACTTGCACAAAAACCCTGTTTAGATCTGATTCGAGTCAGGGAGAAACCCGCGCAGAATCAGACGTCTGACCTTGGAATCAGACGTCTTAAAGTGGCCTTCCAGACGTCTGATGCCAGAGTTAGACGTCTGATGACCCTGTCAAATGCAATCATTGTCCTGATTTCGGCCTGATTCTCTTGGGCTTTGCACCCAACGGCTATGGAAGCTTTTCCAAGCCTTCCAAAGCCTTCCTAAGGCCTCTATAAATAGAGGGGAACCTTTGTAACACAAAACACACAAAATACACACTAAGAGAAACAAGAGACACACCTAAGCAACTTAGTTCCACTCTTTTGTGTCCATTTGAGGCCCTTGCTCTCCAAGCTCTAGTTTCATTCTCTTGAGAGCATCAAGCCTTCGCGCGCCCGCTCTCCCGCTGTTGATAACGAGAGCGACGTAGCGCCGTCGCGTGGCACACGCACCGCGTCATCATCGACGCACTCCTTGCAAAGGGGAGTTTCCTATTTCCTATAGAAGCTAGGTTTAATTTTGTTGGCTCTATAGGACTGTTGTTTTATTTTATCTTTGTATTTTGGTTGGGTATTCGCTTTGCGAATTCCCGTCTCCTTCGTGGGACAAAATCCTTCTCGTGGAGAGAAGGGGTTGAGGAACGCTACCCTCGTACTTGTAGCGTGGTTGTATTGAGGTTGAATCACCCTCGTTCAAAGTGATTCGGTTAGTGGATTTGATCAACTAGGTTGATCGGAAAATCCTAACTCGAGAGGGTTGGGTGGTGGTTTTTACCCGGTTTGGGTTTCCACCTAAAAATTACTTGTGTACATTTTGTGATTGCCTATTTTGTGATATTGTTTATATTTATTTCCGCAATTATTACGTCACCCCCTCCTAGTAGGGACTTTCAATTGGTATCAGAGCAGGTTTTCTGCCGACAGGAGTAACATCCGCGGAAAGATCACATGGAGGGAAGCTGTTCCACAAGCAGGATTTCTGAGGGGCAGTCCACAACCCGTCCGCCGTTCTTCGACGGGAGCAACTACCCCTACTGGAAGTTGCGGATGAAGACGTGGCTTCAAGCCACCGACTTCACAGTCTGGGCCAGGTGCGAGACCCCCTTCGACATCCCAGAGAAACCCGCCAGAGGCTACTCGCAGCAGCAGATCCGGGAGCTCTCTCTCAACGCGAAAATAATGAACGCGTTGTATTGCGCGCTCAGCCCGGAGGAGTTCAACAGAATCTCGCAGTGCACCACCGCATACGAGATTTGGCACACACTCGAGGTAACTCATGAAGGTACCTCTAAGGTAAAAACCTCATAAATTAATTTACTTTCTCAAGAATTTGAATCTTTTTCAATGAAATCTAACGAGTCTTTAAGTGAGATGAACACTAGGTTCACTCTCATTGTAAATAACTTGAAAGCTTTAGGAAAGACTTTCATCAAGGGGGAGCTTCAAGGGAAGCTTCTTCGTTCCCTTGGACCGGAATGGGAACAGAAAGTCACCGCCATCGAAGAGGCGAACGAAATGGAGGAGCTCAACATGGAAGATCTCCTAGGCAATCTGATGGCCTACGAGACTAAGTTGAAGCAGAAGAAGAAGGATACACCGGAGCCTAAACTAAAGAAGACTCTCGCCTTCAGAGCCGCATCGGATAGCGAGGTAAGTTCCGACGACGAAGACTTTAGAATTTTACTTAAAAATTTTTCCAAGTTTTGTAGGGAATTAAATAAAAAGAAAAAGGAAAAGGAAAGCCCGAGACGTTGCTACCATTGCAACGAGAAAGGGCACCTACGACCAGAGTGCCCTCTTCTCAAAAAGGAGAAGAAAAAGGAAAAGGAAAAATCTAAGAAGAAGGCGTTCCAAGCCACTTGGGACGATTCCTGCTCAGAGGAAGAAGAAGAAGAAGAAACCGCTTGCTTTGGTTTCATGGCCAGAGGAAGCAACAGCGACAGTGAAAGCGGAAGCGACTCCGACGACGAGGTAAATTTTGATTTACAAGAAGCTTTTAATGAATTATTCGAGATTAGTAAATCACTAAAAATAGAAAACAAAATCATGAAGAAGAACCTTAGTTTTCTTAAAAATGAAAATGATAGGTTAGAAAAACAACTTAAGGACATAGAAGCTAGTCCTAAGGATGATAACCTATTATTAGATAATCATAACCTCATCAATGAAAATAATAAATTGATTGAGGAAAATGTTAGTCTAAAATTAGAAATTTCAGATTTAAAGACTAAAATGAACATTATAGAAAAAGAAATTGCATGTCTTAGGGAAAATTCTAACAAATTAATCAACAAAGTAGACAAGTTTTATAGCCCTAAGGTTGAGAAAGGATCTCCATCAAGGAGACCCTCTAACAAATCCGGATCCAAGCCCACTTGGATACCGAAAAAAGAATTAGAATCTTGTTTTGTAGGGTTCAGGAATGACTACAACATAAAGGACTGGACCTACAAGCTCAAGGCTGGTCAACTTAAGTTGGGAGAACCAATGAGTAGACCAAGGAGGAGAACAAGAAGACCGACGAGACGGCGAACAAACGACGGACCCGCCGCACGTCGACCACCAGATTGGAGACCGGCGCTGATGCCCGGGCCTCCAAGCTACGGATGGGAGCCCCATCCGATGTGGCATCCACCACCACCATTCGGGCCATTTTATTGGCCATGGTAGGTGAGGTAAAATTCTTAACCCTATCTTATTATCATAAGCATTTAGATAGGGGGAGTTAAAAAATGATGAGCTAATTGTCAATTTTTAAGGGGGAGAAATAAGGTAGCTAAATTTCCTTTAGTAAGGGGGAGAAAAATAATAGCTATCTTGTTGTTACAAAAAGGGGAGAATATTACCTTTGTTAAAATAAACTCATAGAAGAGCATGTTTTAAGGGGGAGTTATAGGAAATGTAAAATCAATTAAACCTTTTTGATAATGTCAAAAAGGGGGAGAATTTTATGCATCATTATTTACGGTTTTGTCATCATCAAAAAGGGGGAGATTGTTGGTGCTAGAGCACCACGATCATTTGTTTTGATGATAACAAAACACGTGTCATTTAACATTTGCAATTTGAGTCCTAGATTTCAGGTCAATTGCAAATGTGGACGTGTTTAGACGGAGTTCAAGCTCGCAGCCAGGACGGATTGGAGGAGCTTGATGGAAAACAGAGGAGGTTCGCGTGGAGCGAAAGATTGGAGATGGAAGACAAGAAGAATAGGATAGATTCTTTTTTATCCTTTCATGTATCTCTTGTATTTATTTTCTTGCTCTTTTTGATTCCTTAGAACATTATGTTAAAGAGCCTCAAAGTACCCTAAAAGTAGTCCTAGGAACACCTGCACAACCCTAGGATACTTAGGTTTTCTGTAGAATACTTAGAAAACCAATATAGTGCTCAAACAGCATTTCCAGACGTCTAATTCCAAAATCAGACGTCTGATAAAGAATTTTAAGACGTCTGACTGTTGTTTCAGACGTCTGATAACTGTTAGGCTGGACATAGTTAGTTCTGTCTGATGAAATCAGACGTCCAGACCTTAGACTAGACGTCTTAGGAGACGTTTGATGACTTTGCCAGACGTCCAGTTAGTGGACCGTTGGCTGGCTTAGAAGACGCTCAAGAATATGACCGTTAGAGCCTTATCAGACGTCCATAGGCCTTTCCAGACGTCTGATAAATGACCGTTTTGCCTCGGCTGACCCAAAATCTCTTCTCAGAGATTTTCTAGCCGTTGCAACGTTTGGAAATCAATTCCCACAGTAAAAGTAGGTTTCCAGACGTCCAGATTTAGTGCCAGACGTCCTGTATGACGTCTGATGGACTTGCACAAAAACCCTGTTTAGATCTGATTCGAGTCAGGGAGAAACCCGCGCAGAATCAGACGTCTGACCTTGGAATCAGACGTCTTAAAGTGGCCTTCCAGACGTCTGATGCCAGAGTTAGACGTCTGATGACCCTGTCAAATGCAATCATTGTCCTGATTTCGGCCTGATTCTCTTGGGCTTTGCACCCAACGGCTATGGAAGCTTTTCCAAGCCTTCCAAAGCCTTCCTAAGGCCTCTATAAATAGAGGGGAACCTTTGTAACACAAAACACACAAAATACACACTAAGAGAAACAAGAGACACACCTAAGCAACTTAGTTCCACTCTTTTGTGTCCATTTGAGGCCCTTGCTCTCCAAGCTCTAGTTTCATTCTCTTGAGAGCATCAAGCCTTCGCGCGCCCGCTCTCCCGCTGTTGATAACGAGAGCGACGTAGCGCCGTCGCGTGGCACACGCACCGCGTCATCATCGACGCACTCCTTGCAAAGGGGAGTTTCCTATTTCCTATAGAAGCTAGGTTTAATTTTGTTGGCTCTATAGGACTGTTGTTTTATTTTATCTTTGTATTTTGGTTGGGTATTCGCTTTGCGAATTCCCGTCTCCTTCGTGGGACAAAATCCTTCTCGTGGAGAGAAGGGGTTGAGGAACGCTACCCTCGTACTTGTAGCGTGGTTGTATTGAGGTTGAATCACCCTCGTTCAAAGTGATTCGGTTAGTGGATTTGATCAACTAGGTTGATCGGAAAATCCTAACTCGAGAGGGTTAGGTGGTGGTTTTTACCCGGTTTGGGTTTCCACCTAAAAATTACTTGTGTACATTTTGTGATTGCCTATTTTGTGATATTGTTTATATTTATTTCCGTAATTATTACGTCACCCCCTCCTAGTAGGGACTTTCAAAGGGTTCGGAAAGCTTGGAAAAGTCTTTAATGAACCTTCGGTAGAAGCCAACATGTCCCAGAAATGAGCGAATATGTCAGACCGAGCTAGGTGGAGGGAGTTTGGAAATCAAATCAACCTTAGCTCGATCTACCTCAATGCCCCTATGAGATACGATGTGACCGAGGATAATTCCTTCTTGAACCATAAAATGGCTCTTTTCCCAACTTAACACCAGATTAACCTCGATACATCGTTTCAGGATTTTCTCCAAGTTGCTCAAACAATGGTCGAATGAATTCCCGAATACAGAGAAATCATCCATAAAGACCTCTAAGTATTCACCCACCATTTCTGAAAAAATGGCTAGCATGCAACGCTGGAAGGTCGCAGGTGCGTTGCATAACCCGAACGACATTCGACGGAATGCAAACGTGTCGTACGAGCAAGTGAATGTGGTCTTTTCTTGAACCTCCGGAGCAATTGCGACTTGGTTATATCCTGAATATCCATCCAAGAAGCAAAAATACTTCTGCCCTGCCAATCTTTCGTGGATTTGGTCAATGAATGGCAAGGGGAAATGATCTTTCTTAGTGGCTTCATTGAGTTTCCTATAATGAATACACACCCGCCATGCGATGGTGGTGCAGGTGGGGATGGATTCGCCAAGATCATTGGTGACAACGGTGAGCCCAGCTTTCTTTGGAACCACTTGAGTGGGGCTCACCCAGGGGCTATCGGAAATAGGATAGATGATGTCAGCGTTAAGCCATTTGATAATTTCTTTCTTAACAACCTCCCGTGTGTTTGGGTTTAAACATCTCTGCGTCTGGCGGGAGGGTCGTGCCCCGTCTTCTAGGTAAATCTTATGGGTGCAATAGGTGGGGCTAATTCCTCTTAAGTCAGAAATGGTCCAACCAATGGCGGCCTGATGTTCTGAAAGGGTCGCGGTCAACCTCAGTTCCTGATCCTTGGTTAGATGAGAATTAATAATCATCGGGAAGGTCTAGTCAGGTCCCAGGAAGACATGCTTGAGATTCTCGGGCAATGGCTTAAGTTCAGGTGCGGGTGGAACCACAGTTGATGGAAAGGGAAAAGGAGGGAGTTGATCAACATCGATCTCCTCAAATGGTGTTGTGTGATGGTACTCAGCCTTACAGAGGTCCACGGGTAGTGATGGTGACGGGTCAGAACAGTCATTACGAGTCTGGTGGTCTGATACAGAACTAAGGGTGAGGCATTCCTTGATTAGAGTTTCTACGGGATCATGTTTCTCAATGTAATCGCAATCAAAAGACTTTTCACCCGGAAGATATCCAATTGCATTTTCCTGTCTCCGAAGGAGATTTCCATACATCCCGTGTCACAATCAATGTTTCCCTTAGCCATAGCTAAGAAAGGTCTGCCTAAGATTATGGGTGAGTTCTGTAATTTTTCAGGGACTTCCATGTCGAGAACCAAGAAGTCGACCGGGAAATAGAAATCCTTGACCCGTATAATCACATCCTCGACAACCCCTTTCGGGATTTTCACTGATCTATTAGCCAGCTGGATGGTGACAAGTGTTGGTGTCAACTCTCCGAAGCCAAATTGGTGGTACAGGGTTGTTGGAATCAGATTGATAGAAGCACCTAAGTCCAGGAGCACTCTATCAAATGTCATGTCCTCGATATTGCAGGAAATCAGAGGTGTTCCTGGGTCAGTTCGCTTGAGCGGAAGGTTGCTTGATATTACGGAACTCGCTTATTTGGAGAGCACAACCTTCCTAGGTGCTTGAGGTCTTGGCTTACGTTTGGGTGTACAGGCATCCTTTAAAAACTTGGCGTAAGCCGAGATGTGTTTGACAGCTTCGAGGAGCAAAATATTAATCTATACTTGCTTAAAGATCTCCAAAAGCTCCTCAGTTCCACAACATTCTTCTTTTTCTTGATTGTTTCCAAGGCCTCAGGGTAGGGTGTTTGAATGTGGATTGGGTCTATTTCTGGGTCCTTGGTTGGTGCCTCTTCTGAGTCGGGTATTTCAGCGGGTGAAGTCTCGGGGAGAGTCGGCCATTTGGGATCCTGGGTTTTGGTGCCGCTTCTCAAGGTCACCGCATTCGCAGAGGCATTGGGGCCATGGGTTGATCCTTGAGAAGACGAGGACGAAGAAGCACCAAACCCAGGGGGTGTTTGTGGGGCTGGCTGGACCATGTGAGCCTGCCCGGGATTGCCTTGGAACCCTTGCGAATTGGGGCCTCTGTTAATTATGTTTCGCGGGTTTGGTTGTCACTGGGAAGGTTGGGATCCTTGTTGTTTACAGTCCAAGAGTTGGCTTAACTGTCCCTTTACCAAGGCCATTTCCTCCTGATGTTTTTGGTTCATGTCAGCCATCATCTTTATTAGGGTGTCCATTTGGTTATGTGGGGGAGGGGCCACCCTATTCTGATTATATTGGGGTCTAACTGGTGGTCCTTGTTGATAGGGGGCAAGTGTGGCTGCTGGTTTGGCCTGGGCTGATTTTGGAATTGCGGTGGTTTCTGGCTTGTCCAACCAAAGTTGGGGTGGTTACACCAGCCAATGTTATAAGTGTTGGAGAAAGGGTCAGGTTTCGCATAACCTTGGACAGCTTGCACATCTTCAAGGATAGCCGATGTCAATGGAGAGGGAAGAGAGTAATCAAGGGTTGAGAGAGCAAAGGTCCCTCCCTGGAATGTGGTCAGGGGTTGTTCCAGGTTCAGTTGGGTTAAGGGCTGGACCAGGTCAACATTATGTGCTCCCTTTGCTAGGGAGAAGGTCTGTAAGGGGTTCTTGGTCTGGTTCAGTAGCTCATCAATCTTTTTGTCCACCAATTCCACCCGATCTAGTTTCTTGGCAATGATGTCCATGTCAACCATTCCAGAATTTGCTTGTACCTCATAAATCCCACCACGGGGTTGACTGGATCTGTTGAACTGGGTCGTGGAGGCGTTGTTGAGCGAATTCTCGCTCATAGGTCTGAAAGTGCTCAAATTCGCTCTCCTCATCCTTGTTCAGGAAGTTCCCCCCGCATGAGGCATCGACGAAGTTCCGTAGGTTGCTGTCCATACCATGGTAGAAAATCTGGGCCAATTGCCACCTTGGTACTTTGTGGTGTGGGCATTTCCTCAAGAGTTCATTAAATCTTTCTCACGCCTCATGGAACTGTTCCCCACCTTAGAGTGTGAAGGTAGTAATAGCTCTTCTGAGGGCATTAGTCTTTCCTATGGGGAAGAATTTCTCTAAAAATGCATGCCTCAGCTCTTCCCAGGTGGTGATGGGTCTACCTAGGGTTCTAAGCCAGTGAGAAGCTTTGTCTCTTAATGAGAAGGGAAACATCTTGATTAGACCAATGTCAAGGCTAATGTTCCTAGGTTTCACAGTTCGTGCAGTGCAATCGAGATCCTCTAGATGCTGGAAGGGGTCCTCATTTGAGCTTCCATGAAAGTGGCTCTGGATCAGACTTAAGACATTCAATTTTAGCTCAAAATCATCTCCCCCCTCGGGGATCCTAAGGTGTGGCTCGACTCTAATAGCAGAGGGGTTATAGAAATCATGGAGGGGCCTCGGTTGATCCTGAAATGGTGGTATATCGAGTGGTGGTTGCTCTTGTGCGCCTTGGAAAGGTGGTGGTGGTTGTTCTTGTGGGTTCTGTAACCGGTGTATGGCTTGCATGATGGTGTGGATTTGTTGTTGTTGAAGTCGGTGGTTTGCATTAATTTAGGCTTGGATGATGGCCATTGTGTCTGGTGGGGGTTGATCCCCAGCCTCATCTACCCTAGGTTCAGCCACGTTTCTAACAGAATCACGTCGCCTAGATTCCTATCCCAAAACAAACAACTCGGGATGCAGTAAGCGTCTCCCGTGCATACAATAGAGAAGAACAGGAGGGGATGCGGAGAGCGACAGATACGAGAATTGTGTTCAATTGTTATGACCTGATTCCCGAATTCCTAAGAGACACGAGAAACGGATCGACTCGACTGATCCCAAGATCCAGTCGTCCAACGAGAAAGTAACCAAAAGAGCAGTAAAATAAACCACATTCACCATGTATATAACTAGCAGTAACAATAGTACAACAGTAAAGAAAGGAACTACTACAGTACACACCACCACAACAGTAGAGAATTAAACAGGTACATAAACATGATGCTTACAATAAAAGAGTACAGTGGTAACAGAAAATAATCACTACAACAGAAGAAAAGGTACAGTAGGTACTACACAAATAAAACTACTGGGCTCTACTAGGCCCAGCACCCTCTGCAGCCGCCAGCTTTGGCTGCTAAACACCTGGTCCTGAAAAGGTAACAAAGGTGACACGTCAGCGAAACGCTGAGTAGAGTGGCAACCAAAAGCTAAGAAAAACTGTGAGGTGGACAAGTAGCTGTTATTTTTAATCTCTTTCTTTAGTCTTCCATTTACTCATTCTTGAATTATTCCTCAGATCTTTCTCTTGATCTCGAATGTTCCTCGTGGGAACAATCTTGATTGCAGTCTTTTCCGAAAAGTAGAAGTAGCACGTGGTGCTCTCCTGGCCGGGAGAGTCCCCCGTGGTGGTTCTACTCTCAATCAATCACCCCAAGGTCACTAACAGACGTAACGGTGACTACGGCACGCGCGATAAATGCACGGGTAGCTACCCCGCACTGGCACGCGGTCAGTCGTTTCCGTTAACGGGTGCGCCCCCAAAGCACAGCACGGAACAAGTATAGGGCAGAGCCCTCTCAGTAACAGGGGTCCAACCCCTCCACAGTAACCAAACAGGGGTCTTGCCCCTTCACAATCCGCTCACCCTCGCCTGACTACCCTGGTTTGCTTAGTGGGCCTAACAAGTTAGTGTAGGAAGGCTAGCAGAACCCCGGGGCCCGTGGGGTGGCTAGTTCTCTCCCTACACTAGTAGCACTCCCCGGTACTGTGTATGCGAGGGCCAAAAGTCGATACAGAGTGGCCAAACCTAACCCCGGGTCCCTGGGGCGGCTAGCTCCGCTCTGCACTAAACAGGGGGGACAGTCGCTCTCCTTGGTACTTTGTACTCAAGGGCCAGCTCACTTCCCCGATTCTATTCCATTTACTTCTCAGGAGCTCTACTCCTAGTTCCCCATAGGGTTCATGCTCATATTTTCTTTAACTAAGTCAATTTAGGTTTCATCATTTTAGCTTTATTTTCATATAGCCCATGTTCTCAACAGCTAATATTCATTCATAAACAAACTGTTATCCAATTACAGGAAAATTTTCATTTCTCTTTCTACTTTTCCAAGACTGCAATTTGTATATTCACATCATTCGTTTTGGGTGTTTCTGTTCTTAGGATTCATGCCACATCCTAAGATTTATCATTCAATCTAGTTTTCCAGTCCTAAGATTCATGTCATACCCAAGGATCTATCATTCAATCTAATTTTCCAGTCTTACGATTCATGCCATACCCTAGAATCTATTAATTATCTCACAAGTGCATAATTTTTTATAAGCAATTAAAGGGAGCCACTCTACCTGCAAAATCGGGAGTACTGGGGGCGTGATCGGCAAGTCCGCGCGCCTCCGCAACCCCCAGAGCTACAACGGAATGGGGCCCTAACACAAGGATCATACACAAGGAACTACTCAGAACAGGATACAAATACTGTAAACAGGTAGAGGAACTAATTCTAAGAAGAACGAAACTTGAAATGCAGAAAATGGACTTCGAACAGACCCTAAACAGGTCAAAAACAACAAGTTTGCCCAAAATCAAACGTCTTCAACAATGGTTCAGGTCATACCTTGTTTTTGCATGGTTCTTCAGACGTCCAAAATCCCACTAAACCGTCTGGACTTAGTTCCAGACGTCCGACTGTCACTTCAAACATCTGGAGACCCTCTCCGCCGTCTGGTGCCGTGCATAGATGTCCGATCTGTGTGGGAGGGCATGCCCTTGTGCCTTCCTGAACAACCCTGCACACGTACACAATCGACCTCAACACGCAAATGAGGCAGAACCCTTCGGCGGAACGGCCTGCATGGCCATACATGCGAAAGGAGAAGAAAGGAAAATATCGTACCTTTAAGACGTCTGGATCTTCCTTCAGACGTCTCCCGCGTCGTCTGGACGTAGGTCTAGACGTCTGATTCTGGGAAATTTTTCCCAGAATTAGGACCTCCTCGCCCTCCGCCTTCTGCGCACAACCGTGCCGCGTCACGCTTGCCTGCTGCCTGAGCTGCAGCAGCACCTCCCCAACACCGCTCTCCTGCTGCGGGCCTGCCGGCCAGCCCTGGCTACTCCGGCAAGCTCACACCCTCACGCTCAAACTCTTCTCCCTCTCGCTGCAACTCCTCCTCCCCGCGCACCCACGGCAGCAACTGCTGCCCTCACCTTTTCACTCTCACGCTAAGAAGAAGAAGAAGAAGAAGAAGAAGATGGTGGAGTGAGGGTGAGGGAGAGGAGAGGGAGAGTATTTGAAGGCGCCGTGGGGGAGAGAGAGAGGATAAAGCTGCGCCTGCAGGACGGGGAGGAAGAGAGAGAAGAAAAGAGGGCAGCGGTTAAATCTGTGCGCGCAGGCGCACAGACGCGAAACCGTACGCTGAAAAAATTAATTTCCAGACATCTGGGAAGGCTTCCAGACGTCTGACCAAACGTCTGGACCAACTCCCAGACGCCTTAAAAGATGTTTGATGCCGGGGTCTTAATATCAATCAAGCAAACAAGCCTAGTCCTTATGGGGTATTCCTTAGGAGACCTAGAAATCTCACAAAGGGTGATTAAGTCCGTAAGCACTGGACTTCCCTTCCCAAGGTTAATCTGGCCAGGTTGATTACGAGGGGATTGCAGGGAAGGTTCTTCCTTTGGCTTGCGCCTCCGGTTCCATAGACCCCACAACCGCGGTCGTTTGACACTGCCCCGCAACCTAGTCACCAGATTCTACCAAGGGAATGAAAGCCAAGTACCCAACGAACAAAACCACTCCTTTTGAGACTTAACTCAGTCTTGCCTAGGGCACGTCTACTCAATTTTAAAGGGCTAGGATAGTGCTTGTGCTAGGGTTATGTGATGAGGTGTTGATTGGGGTGGTACCTGTTAATTTTCCACTTTCAAGGTGTGTGCTTCTATCAAAACATGGTTTTCAAGCAATGATTTTTAAGATGTGGTGTCTTTTAGTGTTGCATCCTTACTTTAGTGCTTTTTAGGGTTGACGTGTCTTAATGTTTTCAGACAAGTTTCAGTGGGCACGTCAAGTTTTGTACACAATTTGGTGAAAGTAGATTTCCTTTTATTGTGTAGAAGCTCTAAAACCCTAATATACTCATCCTAATGATCATGCAGCTTCAATTAGATGAGTCGATTTTAGGGTTGAGTGGTGCGGCCCAAGTCAATCAACGGTGGCTTTGCAAACACCACTCAGAAAGAGAAAAGAACACTCCAAGAATTTATTCAGAATGTTAGAGTGTACATTTTTTTGTGTGGTGATGTGTTAAGGATGTGGGTCAAGCAATCATACACCACGCCAATTTTTTTCAATGTTTACAAAATTTTTAGTTTTTCACGCAAGCAAACAATCATGAGTGAAGAATTACTCACTATCGGTCCTTGTTGCTCCTACTCCCTTGTTACCATCGCGGGATGCGTCGCTTCGCCGTCTAAGCGCCGAATTCCTGCAACCATCAAGTAAAAAGGAAAATAGGGCATTAGACGATGTGAGAATGGATGTGGAATGGAAGTGACAAAATAAATCCGTTGCCTCCCCGGCAACGGCGCCAAAAACTGACATGCGCTCGTGCGTGTGTTAAGAAGTGTCATTATAGTTGCACTTGCAATGCCGATTTTAAAGTAAAGAAACGGGGGTGAGTCCGAGTGTCGGTCTCAGGGAGGCGTGAAAATCGGATTTTGCTTATCACTTGTTGCCATGAAAAGCACGGAGTTTTGCTTGCAAAAGGTACAGTTTGAAAAGCGAGAGGGAGAGAGATAGAGAGAGAGAGAGAGGGAGAGATTACGGTTAGAGCTGTTTCTTGCTTGATCATCCATCTTAAACAGGAAATAAAGTAAACAACTGAACGGAAAGTAACTTCATTAATCATACAGCTTTAGTTCACAGATTACAACATTAGATACATGCTTAAACATAAGTAAAGGAAAGCTTAAAAGAGAGGAAGAGAGAGAGGGGGGGAGAGCGACGAGGCAGCCACAGCGGTGGAGGAGGCTCCATCGGTGGCTCGTCGTCTCCGGCAATTACAAAATGGCCTAAAGCTAGCTAAGAGAGGGGTAGAGTAGTTGCAAGGAAAGTGAATGCCCTGAATGAGTCGTTGGAGAGGGTTTAAATAGGGAGAAGGGCTTTCTAAAAGAAGAAGGGGCTTTAACGACGTCCGGGATGTCGCTAAAACCCTTCCAAAAGCATCGGTGAAGCCCTCCAGCCCGCCGGTCACACGCCCGCGCCGTTCTTCTTCACGCCTGATTCGTGGCTGCTGCGTGAGAGCCGTCCAATCGAAGATCGGACTGCTGAGATCCTCCCTTGGGAGAACTTGGATCTCGCCTCGGGTGCGCATGCACGTGGGCGTCGTCGCCTGGCGTGCGCATGCGCGTGGGCGCTCGCTGTCTGAGGGCGCACCGTGTGGCGTGATCTCGGCTGCCCGCTGCTGATCGGGCAGCCCAATTTTGCCGCGCGCCTCTCCATCTTCGATTTTTCACCCCGCGCCGCGTGCATGCGGGCATGAGCGCGAACTGCTGCGCCACGCCCGCTACTTTGTCGCGGCGATAGCGGCAGGCGCGTGGTTCTCGGCCGTCCGATCGAAGATCAACGGCCGAAATTTGTTCTCAGCTGAAGGGGAAAGCGGTGCACGGTGAGCGGGGGGTGACGTGGCGCAATGAGGGCTGTTGATCATCAGATCAACGGTCAGAACTTCTTGGGACCATTGTAGGAGCTTCGGATGTCGGATTTGACCGATCTTGAGTTCGTTGGACTCCGTTCGTCGTTCTGAATCCATCCGTGCGGTCCGATTGCTCATCTGAGGCCTGCTTTGATAAGTGCTTACACAAATGGCCATTGATACAGTTTTATAAGCAATCTTGGTATATGATGCATGCAATGCTCCCATTCTACTTATATTGTGCCTTTTATTCTTAAGATGGGCCGTATTTAACAGAATTATCACCCCCATATGTAGTTTTATCAGGAGCTAGCCGCCTCTGGGGTTGAGACCCAGGGTTAGGCCTAGTTACTCTACACCGACTCTTGTTTGGCCCTCGCGTATGTGGTACCAAGGTGTGCTACTAGTGTAAGGATGGAGCTAGCTACCCTACGGGGCCTGGGGTTAGGACTAGTCAACCTACACTGACTTTTTAGGCCCTCTGGGCAAACAGGGGTAGTCGGACGAGGGTACGCGGACTGTGGAGGGGCGAGACCCCTGGTCTGAGAGGGCAAGGCCCTGCACTGTTCCGTGCTGTACTTCAGGCGTACCTGCTAACAGAAATGACTAACCGCGTGCCAGTGCGAGGTAGCTACCCGTGTGCTTATCACGCGTGCCGTAGTTACCGCTACGTTGCGACAGTGACCTCGGGGTTTTTGACTGGGTGTAGGACTACCGCATAGGACTCTCCTGGCCAAAAGAGCACCACGTGTACCTTCTACACCATGGGAAAGACTGCAATCAAGATCATTCCCATGAGGAACAGGCAAGATCAAGAAATACATGAATCCTTTGTGAAATAAATGAACCAAAACTACATAGATGAGATAAATAGAAATGAGAATAAAAACCTAGTTGTTTGTTTTACTTTACTTGCACATAAATAATATAAACACCACTCTACTCAGCATTCGCTGACTTTGTCTTTTCGTAACTTTGTTCAGATCAGGGAGTTGAGTAGCCCCAATTTCCAGTTGCAGAGGGTGCTGGGCCCAGCCGAGCCCAGCAGTAGTGTTTCCTGTACTAGTTCTGTAGCTTTTGTTGTTGTCATAAGTATTTTGACATATGTTTACTGCTTCTGTACGTCCTGTTACTGTTGTTACGCTTTACATTTCCGCTGTTGTGGTTGTGATGGCATGTTTTGTTGAGACTTTTAGCTCTGTTGTTCCTTTACGTCTCGCTTTTCCTTCTGCTTAGTTATAATGCATGTGTAGATGTGGTTTATTTCCTGCTTTTGGTTATTTCTCATTGGATGACTAGGTCTTGGGATTAGTTAAGGCAAGTCAGTCCTGTAGGGATCTGGGAACCGAGTCGTAACACATTGTACTTGCATGGAATACTGCATACGATCCTCACATGTTAAACAATTTTGATTTACTAATGTCACCTTTTTTAAATCATTCATCATTATATAATGGCCTTCATTTTTTCATACAGCTTCATTGTAGCATTTCTCACAATACACAACCCAACCATTAAGCCGTACGTAAATTGTTATATCTATATCCCTCATTTAATGTATTTCTAATTTATACTTTCCTCTAGTTGGTTATATTTCATTTCTATAGTAATTCTTAATTTTATCGTGTAAGCTATAACAATATCCCTCAACACACCGTATAATTAAAGTAATCATACAATTACACATAATAATTTCCTTATCAATAATTAATTATTACTTCAAATTCATTAATTACCGTTAACAAATTAATTTAACAATAGAGTGTTAAGAATTCAACAACCGAATGCAACACCATCCTAACATATACTAGCAATTTCAATTATACTTTCTATATAAACTATATTACCATTTCTCTTCCACATGAAATAAATTTAATGAGGAAAAAAAACCACCAACCAACTTACACACCAACCAAGGGCTAAACTAGTCATTTCCCAACTTATCCTCCATACTAATCTCTATTTTACATCATAGGATAACCCTCGTTACTAACACCCCTTCAATAAATCCAAACACAGGTTATCCCCTCTTCTTAAGTAAACAGCAACAGGGTTATCTTCTATTGCAAATAAATTATCCCATATTAACTATCTCCTATAGTAAACTGGGTCTAAAGCAAGAGTCATAATAGTTAACCAATACAATTAGAAAAAGATAAATGAAATTCTAAAATTAAAACCCAAGAGGGAAGAGGAGCTGAGAGGCGAGGTGAAGGTGACAAAGATGTTTAGAGGTGGAGGGTGACGTCGTTGGCTACTGGAGACCACCCACATAGTGGAGGAGGAGGAGGAGCACGGAACTTGGTGAGAGTAGGAATGAATGAGAGATAAATAATGCTCTCTTCCCTTGCTCTTCAGGAGTACTTGTAGGCATCCAATGCTCCTATTTTAATTAAGGATATAAAGAAATTTCATAATCACAGAAGATAAGAGTTTGTTACGCTATAAAGCTTCTCAAATTAATCCCATTAAAAATGGGATTTTTCTGCCAAAGAAATCCATTGGAATTGGCCACCAGCGATTTTGGGCTTCAAAAATGCTTTTTACTCTTATTTTTTTTTGAAACAACACAATATGAGTCAAACCCGTGCTCTCATGCCCACCAGCTCCCAACAAGACCTACTTCTGTTCATGTAGCGCCCATTGTTCACACGCCCAACAAGGCCTACGTGCCCCCAGCAGGTGCACTAAATTGCTTCTTCACTATGTTGCATGCACATTTTTTTTTCATTTCTGTCCTCGCCACCGACCTGGTCCCATGTTTTTTCATTTAATATCAATATTGATTATAATTTTACAAAATTACAAAATAATGCATAAATATACGGATATTTAAAAAACATAAATTAGGTGTTACAAATTTATGAAATCCTTACTTGATAACTTAATTAGAACAACTAACATAGTTTAACTCTTGTTTGAGAAATAAAGTGATTTGATCCTTCCTTACACCTGCTAATCGAAAATTATGAATAACTCAAGATATAGTGAATATTATAAAATCATTAGAGGGAGATGAATAATGTTAATGGAGATAAAATAAAGAATTTAACTACACAAATTTCCAAGCAATTCTCATAAATATATGATGGGAATTAATATCAAAACCAATTCACAACACTAAAATTTATAGTTGAAAAATCCTCTCAAAAGGAAAAATCATTACTTAGGTCTCCCAACTTACGATTTTACCTCGAGTTAACGTGAAATCACTAACACCAGTACTTATGAGATACCAAACCCTTGTTACAACCCTCTCTTGATATCTAAACAAGAACCAAACCTTCACTCATGTGAAATAAGGGGCCCACACCTTGGGCCCTCAAATTACAACAATTTAAGATGTAGAAGAAGATGAATTAAGAACCCAAAAACACAAACCAAAGTCCCATGGGTAACCTCTAATACTATATATGAAAGTGAAATGAAAGAACTATCTAGAGCTCAATTTAATACTCCCTTTACAAATGAGTGATTGTGCACGGGAAGGGGAGTGCGTATTGTTACGAATGCGTGCCCCAGACGTCTTTTAAGACGTCTGGGAGGTGGCCCAGACGTCGGACAAGACGTCTGGGATCACATCCAGACGTCTAACCAGACGTCTGGGATCGTTTCCAGACGTCTGGAAAACAGTTATTTTTCGCACGAGAGTTTCGTCTGCGCGCCTGTGCGCGCAGACCCGTGATTTCCTCTCTCTCTCTCTTTTTTCCTCTCTCTCTGCGGCTGCAGACCTGCCGCGCACTCTCTCCCTCCTCCTCGCGCGGCCTTAAAAGGCCACGCCTCCCCTCCTGTCGTCTCCACTGTCCCCTTCCTCTTCTCTTTCCTGTGCGTGAGAGCAAGCGAGCGCGAGGGCGGCAGTGGCCGCCGCAGTGAGCGCTGAGGTGCGGCGTGCGAGGGCGGAGCTCTGCCGTGAGGGCGAGCTCGCCGGAGCGGCTTGGCCGGCCGGCGGAGGGCGCAGGGGGCGCGGAACGACGTGGAGAGGGACCTGCTGCGGTCTGAGCAGCAGACGCGCGAGGTGCGACGCGGGCGGCGTCGCGAGCGGAGGCCGAGTGGCGCCCTGATTCTGGAAAAAATTTCCAGAATCAGACGTCTGGATTGATAGCCAGACGGCGAGGGAGACGTCTGTAAGCTCATACAGACGTCTGAAAGGTGAGTATTCCACTTTCTTCTTCCTTCTTGTCGACTGACCGTACTGAGGGAGGGAGATGGGTGTGCGCAGGCTCGGTGATTCGCCATCCAACGCGAATCAGACGTCTGGCTGTTGTACAAGACGGCGGGAGCGACCTCCAGACGTCCGGGGTGACCATCGGACGTCTTGGAGCTAGGCCAGACGTCCCCGCAGACTTCTGGACGTCTGGGAAACCACGCTGAGCAGATAATTCTCTGATCCACTTTTTAAGACGTCTGGAAGAAGTTCCAGACGTCTGATTTTACACAGTGTCGTCGTTTTCGACCCGTTTAGGGCCCGTTCGGGTTCCGTTTTCCGCGATTCGAGTTGCGTTCTTTTCAGAATTAATTCCTCTACCCATCTACAGTAGCTATACACTGTTTTGAGACTTTCCTTGTGTTTGATCCTTGTGATAGGACCTCGTTCAGTTGCAGTCTTGGGAGTCGCGGAGGCACGTGGGATTCCCGATCACGCCCCCATTACTCCCATTGTACCTGGTAGAGTGGCTTTAAGTTATTAATAAAATCTGTTAAATTATGAAACCATAAATAGAACCTAGGACATTGCATGAATCCTAGGAATGAGAAATAGATGGAATGATAGCTCCTAGGTGTTGCATGAATCTTAGGACTGGAAAACTAGATTGTATGATAAATCCTAGGATATGGCATGAATCCTAGGATGGGAAAACTAGTGAAATGTATAATACTGCAGTCTTGGAAAATGAAAAGAGATATAAAGCTGCCTGTAATTTGAATTAACAGCTGCCTGTTGTGAATAGATAACGTGGTTGAGAACATGAATTGTAAGAATGTGAAACTGGAAAGTGAAACCTGGATGTTTGAGTAAAAAAGATGGAACCCTACGGGGAAGTAGGAGTAGAACTCCTGGAAAGTGAATGGAACAGTTTTGGGGAAGTGAGCTGGCCCTTGAGTATGGAGTACCAAGGAGAGCGACTGTCCCCCTGTTTAGTGCAGAGCGGAGCTAACTGCCCCAGGGACCCGGGGTTAGGACTGGCCACTCTGTACCGACTTGCTGGCCCTCGCGTACGTAGTACCGAGGAGAGCTACTAGTGTAGGGAGGTACTAGCTACCCCACGGGCCCCGGGGTTCTGCTAGCCTCCCACACCGACTTGTTAGGCCCGCTGGGGCAAACCAGGGTAGTCAGGCGAGGGTGCGCGGACTGTGGAGGGGTTGGACCCCTGTTACTGAGAGGGCTCTGCCCTGGACTGGTTCCGTGCTGTGCTTTGGGCGCATCTGTTAACGAAAATGACTGACCGCGTGCCAGTACGGGTTAGCTACCTGTGCGTTTATCGCGCGTGCCGTAGTCACCGTTACGTCTGTCAGTGACCTTGGGGTGGTTGACTGAGGGTAGGATCACCACGGGGGACTCTCTCGGCCAGGAGAGCACCACGTGCTACTTCTACTTTTTGGAAAAAACTGCAATCAAGATCGTTCCCACGAGGAATATTCGAGATCAAGTAAAAGATCTGAGAAATAAATGAAACAGTGAGACAATTGAAAGATGTAAATAAAAAAAGTAATAGAACATAACAGCTACTGTACACTCTACTGTTGTCTTTAGTTTTAGTTGCCACTCTACTCAATGTTTTGCTGACGTGTTACACTCGTTACCTTTTTCAGGACCAGGTGTTGAGCAGCCAGGGTCAGCGGCTGCAGAGGATGCTGGGCCAAGTAGGGTCCAGTAGAGTTACTACTGTCTTTTGTACCTCTTTGTTTCCGTTATAGTGAGTAGTTCTTGTTTCCGCTATCTTTTCTTTACCTGCAGTTTATGTTATATGATAAACGTTGTTCTACTGTTGTGGTGGTATATACTGTAGTAGTTTCTTTCCTTACTGCTGTACTTTCCTACTGTTAGTTATATTCATGCTGAATGTGGTTTATTTTACTGCTCTTTTGGTTACTTCCTCGTTGGACGACTAGGTCTTGGGATTAGTCGAGTCGGTCCGGTTCTCGTGTCTCGTAGGGACTCGGGAACCGGGTCGTTACACGTATCAAAGAGCCAAGAGATGTTGAAGATTGATGAAGAGCTCAACTAGCTGCAAGAGAACTTGAGAAAAGGTGTAGAATGGATGGAGAGCTCTCTCAAGCCTTGATGTACTCAAGAATGTCGAACTTATGTGCCAAGAGGTTTTTAGAAGGTTGTCGGGGTTCTCCTTATATAAAGCAGTTAAGTGAGGTCTCAAACATGCAATAGGGACATACTCCAACGTCTAAAAATGCTCCCACAAGTATGCAATCAACGGGCAAAGAAGGTTTTTCCAAAAGTGTCTTCTCAACCTAGCTAACATTAGTGCTACCTAACCTTAGGTGCTAAAGTTAGCTGCCCTATTTTCACCAATTTGGGCTCTTCGAGGACAAGAGACCAATTATCTCTCTAACCTAAGGACATCACTATGGTGTCATTAAGAAGTGATTAATGATTGGCAACCTAATTATGCGTTGATTGGCCATGATTAACCCAAGTTTGACACTTGGGACCTAATTTGAGTGCTTAATGAGTTAATTATACATGAGTCACCTATAACGAGTGATGGTAACATCATCATTCGTCATAACTAACTGAAATTAGTCAGAATCGAGTGTTAAATGATCTTAAATGATCGTCTGAGGATCGTAAATCCGTATTGAAATGATTTGAGAAGGTGAAAAGAAAACAGGGTTAACTCTACTGTTGTTCTGTCTCATCATTAATGTTGATTAACCAAGGGGTTAATAAGGAGCTAATTCAAGGTCATATGAACTTAAAAGACCAAGAAGTGGGCTCCGAATAACTAAATCAGGGTTTCATGCATCTCGAGCATTGAAACATTACTAAAAACCCCAATCATCAACCACACTCAAATAAAAAGGGTTTTGGTATAGATAAATTAAATATAAATCTCCTAAAATTCATTTAAAAATATTATAAGAGGTTTGGTACCTTCACTTTGACCATCTAAACCATTTTGACCAAGAACAGAGATTTAGACGGGATTTTGCCTTAATTTGGACCTCTGTGCAATTTACCCAGTTAAACGTGGTAAAAACCCAAATCTAGGTTTACCATTAGATTTCTTGGGTCAAAATTAGGTTAACACCAAAGTTTGGTCCCAATTAAAGTCCATCTTGACCTAGTTTTCATTTCTACCCTTAAAATCTCTATTTTTCACATCTAAACCCCTATGTTTCACATTTTATTGTATTTGTGCCCCTAACTTCCTCGTCTCCTTCACAGAAAGGACCCTGCCCCCTTCTCTCTCCTCTCCACCTTCTTCGTGATCTGAACAGGGAATCAAACCCACTCCTGCCAACTTTCAAAAATGGATTTAAAGTAATTCTTCACAAAATCTCTCCAGATTTGGTGAGATTGCTCTGAAGATCAATCCCAACACTGAACGTCTCCACGAGACCATTAAATGCTTGAATTGCTCTGACAACGAATAGAAAGTTGAGCTCAACGAGGAGACATGAACACTTGCCAATTGAAGCATTCTTGGTTTAATTGAACAAATACTCGACTCAATAAAAATGGGAGCACCTTTAGAAGCCAATCTCATACACAATTTCACCAAATTCCACCTCCTTCCTCCTTATCGGTGGGGTTCGTCGCATCACTGGAGCTCCTCGTTCTTCCTCTTCGTCCTCTATCACAAAGAATAGAGAGAGGGTTCTCCTTCCTCAAGCTTCTGCGAAGCTTCCCATGGGCTTCAACCATTGAATCACCTTCCTCCGCTCCGGCTGCTTCACCATCTTCTTCGTCACCGACGTACCTCTGGTCGCTTCTCTTCCTCTCTCTTTCCTTAAATTAGCTTAGGGCTTCTCCTTATCTCCACTGCAATTACATTTCTGGAGCTTCTTAACTCCTAATTCCTTCTCCTTCGTTGTCGCCGATGCCAGCAACATCCCCACCGTCCGCCTTCATTGCCGGCACTCACCCGTACCCCTCCACCTAAATTGACTAAGGCGAAAGCTTTTCCCCACCTTCGTGAAGGTTTCGCCCCAACCAATTGCACCTAGACGGCATCCACCTCCTCCGACTCCATTCGTCAAAGCCTCTTGGATCTTTGTCGTCCAACCACGACACACATTCTCGCACCCAATTACCACCACCACCACTTTCGCCATACCATGACGAAGCTACTGAGCATACTGACTGAGCCCTAGGCCATATTCCTTCTGCAAGTAGCAGGTCATCATCACCGTCGTCTTCCTCACCTCTAGCAACAACCTGTCAACCATCAACTCATAGTAATGGTTACCAATTACTATTGATAATGTAATATTTACCACTCTCTCGTACTAATAGTTTACTTTTCCAATTTTCTTGATAATGTAATAGATTAGTAGACTCTTTCTTAGATTGCCTTTACTTTTCTACTTGGATATGGACTTGCTATTGTTCTACTTTCCTTGCACTTTATATTTTGACTAGTTATTTATTTGATTGCTGTTGTGCTTCTCATATTTACGTGTTGGATAATGTATGATTTGGTTTGGATCTGCAACTCCATATCACTTGATATTGGATCACCACACTCCCTCACTACGTTCTCATCCCATGCCCTCTCCCTTAGAACACTGTCACATTACGCTAAAGCCACAGTGCCTACAAAGTTGACATCGTCGTTGTCCAAGCATGGAGATTCGTTTGAACACCATTCCTGAAGGAAGCCCAAAACTCAACTTCAGAAGAATATTAACTATACGCAAGCTCAAATTTGTCCACAACAGCCACAAAAACTCACAAGCCTAAAATGGGTGCAAGGAATCTTCATGAGTAACACAAAGACTGCAATCCTTATCTCCCCCCACAGCCTAGCGACTTTGATGTTTCTTAGTTGCCAATCTTCCTCTACACGATGACCACATAAAGAGGTTGACCTTCAAAAGGGCCTTCAATCTCCAAACATATCGAAGATCACCTTCCACGTCACTCATATTCCCATCCACTTCCCACAACAAATTATATACCTTCTTCACCGAGAACTATCCCCCATTCCACATAATAGATATCAAGAAGCCATTACTAGTTGTAAGTCATGTAACAAGGGCAAAAGCATATGCAAAACCTAGACTTGAGTGTTTGAAAATCCACCTCCAAATGGGGGTGCCCAAGATGAAGATGCCCCATCCCAAACATTAGTCATCACGCAAAACCTGTCAGCTACAAGGTGTGGTGTAGCCACCTCAACTCTATTGTAGGCACATCCTTGTTATGACCCGGTTCCCGAATCCCTACAGGATTCGAGACCAGCTCGACTCGACTGATCCCAAGACCTAGTCGTCCAACAAGAAATAACCAAAAAGTAGGAAAGTAAACCACATCACTATGCTAAGCAACTAACAGTAAAAGAGTACAGCAATAAAGAAAGTAAAAGCTGCTACAGTACATACCACCATCACAAGAATAAAACAGTAACAAGGTACAGGAACGTAAAGGTACAGAAATGTAAAGGTACAAGAGTCTGAACTCACTATAACAGAAAATACTACAAAAGAAGACCACTGCTACTGAGCTCTACTGGGCCCTGCACCCTATGCAACCGAAGACTCGGGCTGCTCAACACCTAGACCTGAAAAGGGTTATGAGTAACAAAGTCAGCGAACGCTAAGTAGAGTGGCAACCAACTAACTAAAGCAGTAAAGCTAACAGGTAACTAGTTATTCCAATTCTTTAATTTACAAGTTATTCATTTTCACCCATTGGTTTACATATTTCCAAATCTCTTTCGTGATCTCAAATGTTCCTCATGGGAGCGATCTTGATTGCAGTCTTTTCCGAAGAGTAGAAGGCACACGTGGTGCTCTCCTGGCCAGGAGAGTCCCCCGTGGTGATCCTACACCCAGTCAACCACCCCAAGGTCACGGACAGACGTAACGGTGACTACGGCACACGCGATAAGCACACGGGTAGCTACCCCGCACTGGCACGCGATCAGTCGTTTCCGCTAACGGGTGCGCCCAAAGTACAACACGGAATAGTATAGGACCTAGCCCTCTCAATAATAGGGGTCTAGCCCCTAAGAACCAAGCAAGGATCTCACCCCTCCATAGTTCGCGCACCCTCGCCTGACTACCCTGGTTTTCCCAGTGGGCCTAACAAGTCGGTGTAGGGTGGCTAGCTGAACCCCATGCCCCATGGGGTGGCTAACTCTCTCCCTACATTAGTAGCTCTCCTCGGTACTGTGTACGCGAGGGCCAAGAAGTCGGTGCAGAGTGGCCAAACCCACCTCGTGTCTCAACCCGAAGGGCGGCAAGCTCCCCTCTACACTAAGAGAGAACATGTGCTCCCCTTGGTACCACGTACTCAAGGGCTAGCACACTTCCCATCACATTTCCAGATCCATTCATTTATTTCCAAGAGCTCTACTCCTAGTATTCCCAAAGGGTTCATGCTCATATTCCTCATGCCATTCCGTACTAGGTTTCATCATTCACCTTTCCATTCTCAGGTTATACACATGCAGCTGGTATTTCTATCGTTCACATTTCCATTCTCAGGTTATACACATGCAGCTCGTATTTCTATCATTTAACGTATACAACAGGTAATGTCATATGTAACTTGTTTAACTAGCACAGGTAATTCATATTTCACAGGCAGCTCTTATCCATTAACAGGCAGTTGATAACATTTATATCTACTCATTCAAGACTGCGATTCAATTACACATACATATATTTCAAGTACTTCTTATCCTAGGATTCATGCCATATCCAAGGTTCTAATCATTCATTCCACACATGCATTCAAGTTTATAATTAAAATTAGGGGAAGCCACTCTACCAGACAACCCAAGAGTATTGGGGGCTCGAACGGTAGGCTCACGTGCCTCAGTAAGACCCAAACCCACAACGGAACGAAGTCCTATAGCAAGGAAAAATCACAATGGAACATTCAAAACAGTATAGAAAACCTTCTAACAAGTAGAGGAACTCACAAGGAACACACTGATATCTTATTTGTGTAAAACGGAACTCAAATGGATCCTAAACGGGTCAAAAACAGGGTTACTGACTCAAATCAGACGTCTAACACAATGTCCAAATGTCTTATAAGTGTCCAGAAATGCACCTCAAGTTCTACATCAACCTGAGACGTCCAGGACCTCCTCTGGACTATCTAGACTTGACTCCAGACATCCGACCTCCTCTCTGGACAGCTGAGAGTGCTTCCAGCCATCTGGCAAGCTGTCCAGACGTCTGAAACGCGTGGGAGGGCGTGTCCCGCACCTTCCCGAAGCAATCTCTGCACATGACAGCAAAATCTTCTCAAATTAGCAACTCAAAGAGTAGCTACGGAGCGGCTTGCAGGGTTGTATCCGCAAAGGAAACGTACCTTCGCGGAGATCTGCCTTCAAATGTCTAGAGTCGTCTCCAGATGTCCGCTCCGTCGTCTGGACGTCACTCCAGACGTCAGATTCTGGGAAAAATCTAGAACCAGAACCTCCTCCCGCTCGCCCTCATTGCGCGCAGCCGTGCCTCGCCCCCTCTCCTGCAGCTCAGGCTGCAGCAGTGTCAGGGACAACTCCCTAACGCACTCCTCCACCCGCACGCGCTGCTTTGGCCGTGCGCCCTTCGGCGAGCTCCCACACGAGCTCGCAAGCTCAAGTTCCTCCTCTCTTCACGTCGCTCCTCCTCGTCACCTCTCTCGCTCTCTCTCACTCGCGCTACCTCCTCTCACTGGGGTTGAAAGGAAGAGAAGGGGCTGGTGGCTGTGGAGAAAATGAGAGGGGAAGAGGGGTTTATAAAGATGGTGGGTTAGGGTTCGCTGGAGGAGGGGCGAGAGAAGAAGGGGAGGAAAAAGAGGGTACTGTCTGCGAGCAACCCGCGTGCTGATGCGAAACTCGTAGCCAAATATTTTGATTTTTAGAAGTCTGGGAAGGTGTCCAGACTTCTGATCGACAGTCCAAATGTCTTAAAAGGTTCAAAACAAAATGAGTCTTTACAATCCTTAATATCTATTAAAGCCTGTACGGGAATGAGTCTGTGTGCCATTGTAGATGGTACAGTTCTCTCTTGTTTTTTATTTCCCGTTGCTGCAACTGCTCTCTCTGTCATCTTTTTTTTTCCCCACCATTGCACCCTAATCTCTCTCTCTCACACATTTCCCGCTATCTCTCTCTCTCATCTCTTTCTTCTTTTTTTTCCTCAACTTAAGCTCCTTTCTTCCCGTTGAATTTTCGATTTTTTTTCCCTTTTGAATTTTTCTCTCCTTCCCCTCCTCTCTTTCTCTCTTAAGTTTGTTTTTCTAGAGGATAGATAACAAAATTTCTTTTCAAAACTATTCCTTCGGACAAGTGACAATGTATTTTATAGCATGTTGTGTATTTTTATTTTCAATCGGTGCTTTTGATTTTCCACCGATACAGAACAATGCATTTTCTAATGCATTGTGCATTTTGATTTCTTTTCGATATTTTTTGTTTTTAACCGGTTGAAAATCAAAATACATCGGCAAATGCATTTTTTGCAACGTGCATTATATTAATTTTTTATTCCACTGATTGTCATATGATAATAAATAAAAACTCTCCTTTCGAGATTGGATTTGAGATTTTTTTATTGCTGTAATCTTTTGAGTAGAATTTTATTACGATTTTGACTTTTACACTCTCTCAGCAATACACGGGTTAAAAACTAGTACCCACTCTTATTTAATGAAATGAGTATAACATAGTGGTATAAATGGAAGTTACAAATTTAGAAAAAAGTCAAAAAAAGTGCTTACACTAATTTTACTACCATCAAGAACTAATTAGCTAGATAGAAGGATTGGCATTTAAGGAGAGAATATATTTTCTTAAGTTTTCAATTATTTTCTTGGCCAAAATCCAAATAATTTAACTTAGTAAAATTTCATATTAGAAACATGGAGAGGAAATAGATAATGTGTAATCAAGGAGCAAGATTATTTAAAATACCTTATTTTTATCAAAAAAATTTATATACAGATAATCTTTCATTTACATCGAGGTCTACCCTTTTGAAAAATAGTTGCTATGCTATGATGATATTTTCATCTACATGTGTATTAACCTTTAAAAGCGCTTAAAGATCAACTTATAGCATTTAAAGAAAATAAAATATATGTCTAAATTTCTTTAATATGTGTTTACATTATAAACCCTTATCCATTTATATTTAGTGCATATAATTTTGTACTCACTGTAATAAAAATTCTTAGCTTCCCTATAGCCTGCAACAAAATAAAGCATGGACATCATCTCAGCAAAACTACCACTCTTTAACCAATCATCCTCCCATAACTTGAAAGTTTGCCCATCTCGAAGTACTAGGTGAAAGAAAGAGGAGACCCTCTACACGATTGACACCAAAACCCTCCAGAAAGCTGATGCTCCACAGGGCGCAATAGCTCTTCGTGACACAGATAGGCATGTACCATAAGAATCCTTCATTAAGCAAAGCCAAACACCACCCCCATTTTGAAATAGCCTTACCACCCACTACACTAAAAGGGCATCACAAAAATTACTAAGGACACAAGCACCCAGTCCATCCATATATCTTCCTAAGGAATCAATTGTAAAAATCTCCCAACATGATCCGATCCCTTCAAAAAGAGCCACTTTCTCATGGCCTCTAACTTTTGAAGCAACTTCTCCAGGGGCTTGAAAATAGAAAGGTAGAAAACTAGTATGGCAAAAGCACATCCTCTAGAAGAAGTCTGCTACCTCTAGAAAGCAACCTCCCACTCTATGTGTTGAGCCTTTTCCCTACCCTCTCCATCAACAACATCCAATCTCCTGCACTAAGCTTCTTACCCTTCAGAGGGAGCCCTAAAGAAGTGAGCAACAGGTAATGGTAACTAATTGAAGAACCTGTAAGGAAGACTCCATCTCCTCATTTATCATGTAAAATAGGATAAGCATTGACTTTGAGCTATTAATCTCCAAGCTATATATCTACCTAAAAATTCTGATAAGCTATATACAACCCAAATGTTTGGTTCCTCTCGTGCAATGCAGCCTAATAGATCATTAACCAACGAGTGATCTTGATCCTTTTCTAAAGGGTGCAAAATCGATTCCTCAAGGAATAACTTGAAGATTGGGTCATCTAATGGATCTTCTCTATAATTCTCATCCCAATCAAAGGTGAATGTATGGAGAGTGACAATTGGATCATAGAACTCTGATTCTGTAAATGATTCAAACTCTGGGTTGTGGTCACTCACAGTATCTTCCATGATCGATTCCTGGAGATCCTCAAAATAATCATCATCACAAAATGTCTCCAGATTTATGGAAGATTTATGGAATATAAATCTGAATCCCATCAAATGTCGTCATCCTGTTCCCCAAGATCCATGTGTACTTCCTCAAGATTAGAGGTGAAAGCCTCCAATACACCTAATCTGCTGAAATCATGCTTAGTTGAATCGAGATCCTTCGTAATGCGGAAAACTTCTAGTTCTAGTTCTAGGTTTTCTACTACAGAGATGGTCATGAATTCCTTAATCAAATCTAGCTATTCTGCCGAATATTTTTCCTTTCCTTGAGATGATGCCTTGAAAATATTGATCTCAATTTGCTTATCTCCAGAGGCGATTATCATGTGCCCTGATTCACAATTGATTATGGCTCCTGCAGTACCCAAGAAAGTTCTCCCCAAAATCAAGGGCATATCTTGTATTCGTTGTGGCACGTCCATGTTGAGAACTAAAAAATCAGCTAGGTAGTTGAAATCTTTAACTCTAATTGCCACATCCTCTACCAGCCCAATCGAGGTGATTATGGTTCGGTCAACTAATTGCAGAGTAACATCAGCGGGTTTTAACTGTCCTATTTGTAGTTTATCAAATAGGGCGGTCAGGATTAGGTTGACTGAAGCGTCGAGATCCAGTACAGCCCACTTAAAATTTTTACCACTGATCTTGCAAGGGATCAGCGGGGTGCCTAGATCAAATTTCTTAGGAGGTAGTCTATTTTGGATTACTGCACTCACATTTTCAAACAGTGCCACCTTCCTTTGCGAGCATTCCTCCACTTCTTTTTTGGATGAGTCAGGCGAGGTAGAGTGGAGGTGAGGATATCGAGTAATGGGATAGTGACCTGTGCATTCCTCAATGATCAAGTTATGTTAAATTCAGATAGTCCTCTAGTGTGGAGGTGGCGTAAGATTTGGGATAGGGGAATGGATTGGCTAGCCTGACAGAAGGGTTTTTGTTTCCACCTCTTGGTTTTGTCCTCAACCTTGTTGTGTTGATCATGAGTTGGGTGGGATTTGGGAGAAGGGCCATGGGGCCTAATCTTGTGGTCTTTTCTCACGCCCACAACATTGATCATAACACAGTCAATATGTAGAGGAGGAGGAGAGAGGATTAGTCCCTATTGTAGAATAGCGAGGCTAATCATTGAGGCTTGATTTAGATCAGCTGAGGAGGTGGAAACTCCAAACACGCAAGTATGAGTTGGTGGGCCTAGCTACGCGTAGCAAAGTTGGGCCTGGATTTGATTCACCATGTGTTTATGGGTAGACACGTTGTTGGGATTTGGCAGAGGTTGGGAAGGAAGTGCACCAGGCTAGCGAGTCCATGCCATTTGTGCAAGTTGATTTCAAACCTTTGTGATCTCTTTTTTGTACTATTTCTGCATAGTTGCATTAGTCTTCTAGATGTCAGCTAGGGCCAGCAGAATCATGCTCATTTATCTTCCTTGCTAAGCCCAGATTGGTAATTCGGGTTGGGCCTAGGCTAAGCAGACAGATATGGTCGCGAAGCTTATGGTCAGGGTTGGAATTGAGGTCTCAAGTTCTGATTATTTCCCATCCACGCTAAATTTGGGTGATTGCGCCATCCAGGGTTATATGTGCTGGAGAATGAATCATTCTGGAAGGTGGGGAGATCCTGGTAGGTCTGGAGAACCCCAGAGAAATCAAAGTACAAGGGTTCAGAGTTCCCCCAACTAGAGTAGGATCGTCCGGAGTTTCATCCGAAATTGGGATCAGACAGGGGTGGATACGTGTCCATCCCCTGATATGAGTGGTGGTGAATGTTATGCACGGTCTCCCTTGTTGAGGGTGGTTGTGCATACGTGTTTTTCTATGTAGAGGTGGTTCTTTGTAGATGCCGAGTTAATTCATCCACCTTCTTCTCAATGATGGAGACCTTATCCAGGCAACTGGCCACCAACTCCAAATCGACGGATGCGAATACATCTCGAGTCTCGTGTACCCCTGTGTGTTTGTCAATGCATGGGTGGTCGTTCGATCGAACACACCCATAGACTCATTGTTTATGGAGTTTTCTCACATGTTCTCGAGAATCTCCCAAATGATGTCCTCATGCTGACCTATGATGTTGCCACCACATGTTAAATTGACAAATAACCTGATATCCTCATGGAGTCCCTAGTAAAAACACTGAACTTGTTCCCATTGAGGACCTCTGTGATGGGGGCATTCTTGAATGAGATCCAAAAAGCAGTCCCATGCCTCATAAAGTGGCTTTCTCACATTTTGTGTGAAATACGTAATCGGGTGTCTCAAGGCATTGGTGCGACCAACTAGGAAATTTTTTTTCAGAAATTTAGATTGGAGTTCCTCCCATGTGCTGATCGAAGGAGTCAGAGTTTGATACCAATGGATAGCCTTATCCAGAAGAGAGAAGGAGAACATCTTCAGGAGCAGGATGTCCCGATTCTAAATAGGTGGTCCAAACGTCTATGCCAGATGTTTCAGCTGTTTGATGTGCTAGAAAAGATCTTCGGAGTTCAAGCCATGAAATTTAGGGATTGCATTAATTAGATTCAGCTTTAATTCAATATCAAGTCCTCCAACCGGGATTTGCACCATGGGTTCAATCGCCACCGCAGCGGGATTGTAGTGATCTCGTATCTGCGAACGCTACAACGGATTCATGAATGCGTGAAAAAGATCAGTGAGGCACTGCAATTGATTCTAAACATTGGGCTCTTCTTGATTCTCCATGGATGTAGATGGCGGAGAGTCGAGCTCAGATGTGGAAGTGTCTGAAGAGATCTTGATTTGATCGGACGAGAGCACAAACAATTGTGTCGCGGCTTGACCTTGACGAGAGTGAACTACTAATGGAGGCCTCAAGTTTGGTATTAAGGACCTCCTCCCATACATGCATTAGGGAATCAGACGAGGGATAGAATGTGTATTGGACCCAATCGAGGCACCCAAAAATTTTTGGTTGACAAGGAGGTTCTAGGCAGATGTTACCCCTGGATCAGAAACTCACCCACCCGAGAATTACTTGGGCAGCCAGGAAGGGAGAGTCTCGCACAGGTTACAGGGTTTCCCCCACCCAACCTTCCTTGTCACTGAGATTCCAAGTAGACCGGAATGTGTGAGCGTGACTCCAAGGTCTACCAATTTCAATCCTGCTTATGCCTTGAATTTCACTTGAACTTTTAAAGTTGATTTGATTTGTGACCTAATTTGGAAGTTGGTTGACCCACAAAGTGGACCAACTTCACCTGACCTACCCTAATGTTGAGGATGAGTTGGGTCAAAAACCCAAATTAACCTAAAATGGTTTGCAAACAGGTTATTAAGTCCGAAAATTTATGATTCAAGTGAATTTAGAGCCTTGACTTTAGGGTCCACTTGATTAGGTTAATTCAACCAAGGCTTGGGTAACACATGATGCGGAAATATATTTTCTTTAAATCAAGCAAGTGTGTACTCCTGGAACCCTACTATGGAAACCCCATATTGGCTCTATTTCAGAGTCCAGTTCTTCCAAAAGTTACTACCTTGGGCTCAATCAAGAAGGTGAATAGCCCATGACACCTTATGTCCATGATACATGCAAGTATCAGGTTGGAGATCTCTAATCGAATCAAATCGAATCAAGTAACTTGAATGATGATTACTATGTAAGTAAGGCAAGCTGATCCTAATTGATTTTCTTTTCAATCTTTCCAAGAGATGAGGGGCTTAAAGAAGAAGGGAATGAGATTACCTGCCCCTGGTGTGGTTGCTCATGCGGTCGATCTTCAGATTCACCTGCAACAACACAGCAAATCAGATAAAGCAAATCAGAATCAGACCAGAAATTGTGATTAGTAAATGAAATGGTCATTGCTCCCCGGCAATAGTGCTAAAATGTTGATAGTTGAAATCCATCATATTTAGGAAAATATCATGTCGTAGTATAGCGACGAAAATCGATATGACATTTAAATTTATAATGCTTGAAAAAGTGTAAGTTCCAAGGTCATTCATAGGGAGCAAATGTAACAAATCAATCCAATAATCACAATATTCAGAGAAAATACTGCAAGTGAGTCAAATGACAAAAATGATATTCAATTAAGAGGAAGAATATATCTGATGAGTCCAATTTATTGGACTGCTATTACGCCTAAGAACATTCAAGTTGGGAATTGAATTAAATTTCGAGCATGCATTATACTTGTATATCAATTAAACTCGAGTTTCAACATTCCTGTATTTTTAACCCGATGCATATGCTCCATGGATCATTTATTGGAACATTACTTATATATATTTATTTTATGTGCAGGTTTTATCTTAAAATTTGATTTGATCATGATAGGAAAAAACAAATGCTCAGTTGAAACTGCATCCTCAACCTCCTCCCCTTTTCTCTTGATCGCAACAACAGGATGTCATTTTTAAAAGGAGGATCTTCATCCATCATCTTCTCCCGGGCTTCAACCGACATCACCGTGGAAACAAAGGGCACCGTGGACCCAACACACACCATGGCATAGGCGTACTCCACCTCCGCTCATTCTCCCTTTCATCGGTCGCGTGGTGACAGCGTGCAGCCACAAGCACCACCTTCATTTCCCTCTCCATCTTCTTCTTCTCCACCTCTCAACAACACAACCTGCAACTTCACTAAGCAAACCAAACATCACCACCCCACCATAGCAACAACTGGCCACCATCTTCCTCTCCTAAACGCCAACCGCACCCTCTCCCACGGCAACACCACCACTTTCCTTCTCTGCCTTCCTCGCAGCCATACACCTCCGCCCCTTCCTTGTTTTCCTTTTCAACTTCATCTTCTCCACCCTTCCATGCAACGAAAGAACCCATCACCACTACGCAGCACCTGCCCATAGAAGACACTTCCTTGCCGCCATCCTCAATGCAAATCTCGCCAACACCACCTCCACACTCCGCCATGCCTTCCCTAACGTCAACGACAACTGCTTGACTCACCCGCATGTCGCTCGCTAACCCACTGTCGCCAACGTCCTCCTCCACCAACCGGCCAACTCCGGCCACACCACGACACACCTCCATCACCGCTGCATAGCCCTCATCCCAGCCTATCTCCTCCAAGCTCCATCCAAATGGTGGTCCTCCTTCCCATGCACGAGGACGAGAGAGGAAGAATCCCCTGTTTCCCATCCGATTACAATTTACATCTACATGCCATTGCCAAGCCTCTATTCTTAATAGTTTATTATTTGGTGGTTTAACTTGCATGCCCTTCATCTTTCTCCTCAAGATTCCCACTTATTCTTATGATTCTAATGATGCTTTATCTCTTCCCTTCCAATAAATGCCATGAATATTTTAGAAGGTAATAAACTTCTCACTTAACGTGGAAATACTGTTGGCACATTTACAAAATTCTCGTGGGATCCATCTCTTATTCACATGAGTTTTCCATGTATGGCATTTTGAACATAAACGAGATTTTTATACGAATATTCTATGTGAAGTATTTGCGAATTCTATTGGATTAGTTCCTCCCTGTGGATACGACTTAATCCCTTGTGGTTAGATTGAATTATTTTCTGTGTTGATTAAGAGATTTTCCACCATGCAACCACAACGACATATCAACTCTATTTCAACTATCTTAATTAAGCGACAATCTCTCTATCAAATGGCGCCGTTGCTGGGGAGGCAATGAGCCAAGTAAACTCACAAGTATTTTTTTCTATCCGCATTGAGTTCTGATTGAGATTATACATCCATTAATCTATCATTTTTTATGTGCGAGGTACATTCTTGAGGAGGACCACGCAGCGGACACTCATTTTGGCGGACCTTGACGCCACCTGAAAGATAGCAATAGGAGCCTGTGGGCCTTGATCCCACACACGGGAAGACG
This sequence comes from Thalassia testudinum, assembly GCA_037157565.1. Taxonomy (NCBI): domain Eukaryota; kingdom Viridiplantae; phylum Streptophyta; class Magnoliopsida; order Alismatales; family Hydrocharitaceae; genus Thalassia; species Thalassia testudinum. The sequence goes on from JAZHRO010000077.1 coordinate 85,591,709, forward strand.
TACAGAGGAACATTTAGGAGGATTCTACCCCTTAGATTTCTGATTTAGCATTTTAGAGTAGACTTTAGGATTTAGTTTAATCATCTATTTTCTCACCCTTGTAATTTGGGGCTTGTTTTCGGGGGACTATCCCCAGTTTTTTAGATTCTAGGTTTATTCTGTCTGTGGTAGTTAGTTTCTTCTAATTACGAATTTATTTAAAAAAAAAAAAAAACATCCGAGCTGCCTGATAGAAGTTGCTTATCCATAGGTCGATCATCTAGGAATGCTTGAGTAGCATTTAGATTTTTCTTATTGCATTGCATGCATTTTTGCATTGTAGAGTGCTGGAGCAAGGTACATACTTCCCATCTTTCTTCATCAGTTATCTATACACGCATTGCATCTGGACATAATTTAAAAAGACCACATAAGCAGATTTGAAAAGATTAATCAAGCGGTCACAATACTTTTGAAAAGAGGAGAAAACTATACAGGAAGTGTTTGAATAACTTGATTGTGATTTTCAAAAGAAAGATCATTTTTCGCGATGTGATGCATACTTCCTACACCAAGCGTGCACTATAGGCACAGCACTAGGACTCGAATCCTTAAGGCTATAGGCATTGATCTCGTTATCGGTGCAAACCCTCCTATTTCACTTTGTAATGGTGGTAATAACTTTTTCCCAAGTGAGGAGGGGGACACCCCTTAAAGAAATTCAAGGGTAGTTAAGAGGCACCGCTAACGCATCGTTTCAAAGGAAGGGTTCGCCCTACTTGCATCTCTTGGTTCCGTCCTTAGAGTACCTTTTCACTTGGGCATTTGAGAATATCATTGGAACAAGGTGTACTTCTTTAGGGCACTCGAAGGTCAATTTAGGGTGCACAATTGGATAGATAACTTGTTTGATCACCCAAAAGAACTAAAGTAACCTCAACCTCGTTAACAGACATTAACCAGGAATCTCAAGTGACTCATTTCTCTTATACCACTTATGTGGGAACAAAGGAACTGTTACGAACGCGCTTTCAAGACGCCTTTTAAGACGTCTGGGAGGTGACCCAGACGTTTGATCAGATGTCTGGAACCCCTTCCAGACGTCTGGGTTTTATTTTTCTGCGGCACGGTGATTTTCGTCTGCGCGCGCCTGCAGATGCCCCTCTTTTTCTCTCTCCTCCTGCGGGCGCAGGCTGTGCCCCTCTTTCTCACTCTCTCTCCCCGTGTGCTTTAAAAGGGCCCTCGCCCTCTCCCTCACTCTCATCTCCTCCGCTCCCTTCTTCTTCTTTTTCCAGCCAGTGCGAGAGTGAGCGAGCGGCGGCAGCGGCAGCCGCAACAGGTGTGAGGGAGGAGGCATTGCTCGAGGGAGGAGACGCTCGGCCGTGAGGGCTCAAGCTTGCCTGGGCAGCTGGAGCCGGCCAACGGGGGAGCAGCGGGCGCGGAGTGACGCGGGAGGGCTGCTTCAGCTCGAGCAGCAGGCGAACGAGGCGCGGCGCGGCCGTGCGCCGCAGGCAGAGGGCAAGTCGAGTTCTGATTCTGGAATTTTTTCCAGAATCAGACGTCTCGGCTTCCAACCAGACGACGGTGAAGACGTCTGGCAAGTAAGTTATTTTCGTCCTTCGTCCTTTTCTGCGACCGTTGCACTAAGAACGATGAGTGGGTACGTGCAGGTTCTGAGATTCGCATCCAACGCGAATCAGACGTCTGGCCGCAGTGCCAGACGACGGAGAGGAGTCCAGATGTCCGGGTCTACCATCGGACCTCTGGGAACTAAGCCAGACGCCCCCGCAGGCTTCTGGACATCTGAGAGACTACGCAGAGCGAAGGTATCCTCTGAACCACCTTTTAAGACGTCTGGAAGAGGTTCCAGACGTCTGATTTTGGACTGTTTCGTCGTTTTCGACCCGTTTAGGGCCCGTTCGGAGTCCGTTTTCCGCATTTCGAGTTGCGTTCTTTTAGGAATAAAATCCCCTACCCGTCTACAGTAATTATATATTGTTCTGAGAAACTCCTTGTGTTTGATCCTTCTGATAGGACCCCGTTCCATCTCAGTCTTGGGGATTGCGAAGGCACGCGGTATTTCCGACCACGCCCCCAGTACTTCCTTTGTAGCTGGTAGAGTGGCTTTAGAAATTATTAACATAATTTGTTACAATTATGGAACAATTAATAGAACCTAAGGCATTGCATGAATCCTAGGAATGAGAAACCAAATTGAATGATAGATCCTAAGGTATTGCATGAATCCTAGGGCTGGAAAACTAGATTGAATGATAGATCCTAGGGTACGGCATGAATCCTAGGACTGGAAAACTAGTGAAATGAATATAGATATTGCAGTCTTGGAAACTGTGGAAAGGAAATAATAGCTGCCTGTAAATTGATTTAACAGCTGCCTGTTATGAATAAATGAACATAATTGAGAATATGGGTTGTATGAACGTGAAACTGAAAGGGGGAAACCTGAATGTGCTGAGTTAAAAGAGCTGGAACCCTACAGGGAGTTAGGAGTAGAACTCCTGGAAAGAGAATGAAATGGAACTGAGAAGAAAAGATGTGGAGGTGCGTTGTCTCTTGGGTACATAGTGCCAGGGGAAGCACCTGTTACCTGCTTAGTGCAGAGAGGAGCCAGCCGCCCCAGGGACCCGGGGTTAGGTCTGGCCACTTTGTACCGACTTGTTGGCCCTCGTGTACACAGTACCGAGGAGAGCTACTAGTGTAGGGCAAGTACTAGCTACCCCACGGGCCCCGGGGTTCTGCTAGCTCACCTACACCAACTTGTTAGGCCCACTAGGCAAACCAGGGTAGTCAGGTGAGGGTGCGCGGACTGTGGAGGGGCAAGGCCCCTGTTTGGTTACTTTGGAGGGGTTGGACCCCTGTTACTGAGAGGGCTCTGCCCTATACTGGTTCCGTTCTGTGGTTTGGGCGCACCCGTTAACGGAAACGACTGACCGCATGCCAGTGCAGGGTAGCTACCCGTGAGTTTACCACGCATGCCGTAGTCACCGTTACATCTGTCAGTGATCTTGGGGTGGTTGACTGAGAGTAGGATCACCACGGGGGACTCTCCCGGCCAGGAGAGCACCACGTGTTACTTCTACTCTTCGGAAAAGACTGCAATCAAGATCGTTCCCACGGGGAACATTCGAGATCAAGTGAAGGATTTGAGAAATAGATAAATTGTGAAACAATAGAAAGACGTAAATAAAGGAAGACAGAAAATAAAACAGCTACTGTACACTTTACTGCTTCTTTGGTTTAGCTGCCACTCTACTCACCGTTTCGCTAACGTGTTACACTCGTTACTTTTCAGGACTAGGTGTTGAGCAGCCAGGGTCAGCGGCTGCAGAGGACGCTAGGCCGAGTAGGGTCCAGTAGAGTTACCACTATTCTTTTGTGCCCTTTTTGTTCCACTGTAGTGAGTAGTTCTTGTTACTCTCTGTACTTTTATTTACTCGTAGTTCTTGTTATGTTATGAATGTTGTTCTACTGTTGTGGTGGTACATGCTGTAGTAGTTCTTTTTCTTACTGCTGTATTTTGTTACTGCTAGTTATATTTCATGTTGAATGTGGTTTATTTTACTGCTCTTTTGGTTACTTCCTCGTTGGACGACTAGGTCTTGGGATTAGTCGAGTCGGTCCGGTTCTCGTGTCTCGTAGGGACTTGGGAATCGGGTCGTAACAGGAACACTGCCTTGACTCTTTGTAGCCAAGCTGGAAAGTTGGAAGAGGGTTTAAAGTGCTTTAAATCAACAAAAGATCTTTTGCCTTGTATTTGCTTGGTGGATGCTTGGTGGCGCTCTCTTGGAAGGAGTCTTGATTTTAACCTGGAACCTGAGACAATTATTAAGAAAGCCAACCAAGAAAGAAGAAAAATGGTAGAGGAGAGATTGGAAGAAGAAATTAAGGTTGGTGAAAATCAGAGAACCTTGAGAGACTATTTCCTCCCTACAACTCACCAATCCCTACCTATTCGAAGACTTGGAGTGGATAATCCTTATGAAATCAAGAGCAGCACCATATCTTTGCTTCCCTCTTTCTATGATACTGTTAGGGCAGATCCCTACAGGCATCTTGAGGAATTCACCGAGGTCTGTTCCACGGTGAAGCTCAAGGGCTTTACTAATGAAGCCCTGATGAGAACCTTATTTCCCTTCTCCCTAAAAGATAAGGCCAAGCACTAGTATCATACCCTCGATGCAAGGGTAAATGATTAGGCCAACCTTCAGGGAGAATTCTTGAAAAAGTACTTTCCTATGAGTAAGACCAATAATTACAAAAGAGAGATTATGGATTTTACTCAACAGGAAGGGGATCAATTTCACGAAACGTGGGAGATCTTAAATGACCTACGTAGGCTATGCCCCCACCATCAAGTGCCAAGATGGCAATTGGTCGAGAGGTTCTATAGCAGATTATCTGAGAGGCACAGGCAAACCATTGATGCAGCCTGTGCTGGAACCTTCATGACAAAAACTAAGGATGAATCCTGGGCATTATTTGAAACATTAAGTGATAATTCCATACCTATGTCCTCTTCCTATCAAGATAGAAAACCATCAATCTTGCAAAGGAAGATAGAGGCCTATGAAGCCGGGGCTACTCAAGATTTGGCTTTTCAAATTCAACTGTTAAACAAAAATTTTGATAGGATTTTAGCAAACCCTGACATGAACCCGTAAGCAACCTCTATTTTTCAGGCTTCAAGTGAATGCTCAATTTGCTAAAGCACTACGCACGTCACAGTGGAGTGCCACTTGGCAAATCAATTCCCTGAGTTGATTCAGGTCGACCTGAATGTGGCCCAAGGTTTCCAACCACCCGCTCGTAATAACCCTTATTCCAATACCTATAATATGGGGTGGCAGAACCATCCAAACTTTTCATGGAAGCAAGGTGATGTTTCCAACTCAGGGAATGCAAGACCCCAACCTCCCCGACCCGTATACCAGCCATCCTATGCAAACCCTCCTCAGAATAAGCCCTTTGAGATGGATGAACTAAAAGCCATGATGAAAGCGATGCAAGAGCATCAGAATATGGCCATCCAATCTCAAAATAAGATGATCACTGATATGCAATCCTAAATTGATCATCTTACTAAGGCGGCTAGGCAGTGGGATCCAGGGAAGTTTCCTAGCTCTTCTGAAGAGAACCCAAAGGGTAAGGGGGTCATATTTAGGGAGCATGCTCAAGTTGTGACCATACTGAGCAGTGGAAAGAAAATTGAAAATCCCGATAGCACTCCTACGGTCATCTCTCAGGATTCCCCTCCTAAATCGAACTCGACTTCCACCCTCACTGAGGAAGAGCCACACTGCCTTCCCTCGTTTGAAATCACCCACCCAGAGGATGTCGTCATTCCACCACCCCTGTCCCAACACGACGACCCCTCCACGTAGAAGCCGAGGGTACCCTATCCTGAGTGCCTATCCGCTCCTGAGGAATCTTCTGTTGGCTCATCTGGATTTAAGGATAAGAAAGACGAGATTATGGACACTTTTAGGCAAGTCCATGTCAACTTGCCTTTGTTGGATGCTATCAAGCAGATCCTATCCTATGCCAAGTTTTCGAAGGACCTGTGCACCCAGAAATGTCAATCTAGGAGACAAGTCCAAGCTAAGGTCATCCTGCCTGACCATGTTAGCTCGATGCTCCAACATGGAACACCCCCCAAGATGAAAGACCCAGGAGCCATGTATATTTTAGTGGTTATAGGTAACCAGCAAATTGACAAGTGATGAGAACCTCATCATGAACCCTAACTAGCACAATCTAATCCAAATATGTGAGAAAAAGCTCCTACAAAATCGAAAGAGAGGCTTAACTCAGAAAATTCTGAGTTAAAGAATAAAATAAATCATCAGGGGTAAAACTACAATTTTACCAATGTAATATGCGAATAGGGTAATTAAGGGTCCAAACATAGGTCAAACAAGCTTAACAATGAGGGAAGTAGGTTGATCTGATCTTAAAAGGGTTATAGCAACTTCTAGGAATTAAATGACATTCTGTAATCCTAAAACAAATCCACTTCAACTCACGAGGTTTGAGGCAGGATAAAAATCAACTAAATCCTCTAAAAATCATATAAAAATATTTCCTATGATTTAGAATCTTCAATTTGGCCTTTGAAACCTATTTTGACCTAAAATGAGAACCATGCCCAATTAATGACTTAATTTGGGTTCTTGCGCAAATTGATCGGTCAAACATGGTCTAACCTAGAATTAAAATTCACTATTAAAATCATTAGGTTCAAATTAGTATGGTATAAAAACTTGAGCCTAAGAATAGACCTCCTTAACCGACTTTATAATTTGGTCATCTTTGTTTACTTTCTGACCCTTATCTTTTGAAACCCTTGCATTTAGGCCCCCAACTTTTCATCGTTCTTTGCAGAACGGTCGCCCCTGCCACTTCTGCATAGTGTCATGCCTCCGACGACCTTGCACGGAGGATGGCGCCGCGTAGGGTAGGGTTGCCGTCCTCTAGAACAGAAGGGGGTTCCCAGCGACGTCCTCTATCGTAGGGACCCGCCCACGACCTCTGCCGACTACCATACCTTCCGTGCGAACGCGCGGAAGGTATGGGTGTCCCTTCTGGCCATACTCCAGCGAGGCTGGCACGACGCCACCTCGCCCCTCTCTACGCGCCAAGCCCTTTATAAGGAGCGGCAGACCTTGCCAACTCCTGCAAGCTTCCTTTGACGGAGAAAACACCCCCTCTTCATCCCTTTCTCCTCCGGTCAGAGAGTCCGAAGCTTCTGGTGATCTCCTCCTCCTCCTCGTCACTCTGCTACCCTACCTGTAGCAGGGTCTGCCCTGCTCTGTCGTCCGCGCTAGGCTGTACCCACTGGCGCCCTCCAACTGCTTCCTCATCGCCGAAACCCTCCTCAAGGGTATCTTCGTCTCCAGCTCCGGCAGGCACGAGCCGGCTGCTCCTCCCTCCCCCTTCGTCGAGTAATTAGGTAATTAGCTTCCTCTCTCTTTCACTTGTATTTTCCCCATTTTAAACTGCCATTTCAACCACCCGACTGCCATTGTCCAGACCCATCCTCTCCACCTCCGATCACCCTTTCTGGGGAGTCCATCCCACGTCCACAGACCCCTTCGCACCTCGCCGACCAGCCCAGAAGCTCCCTCACACTCCACTCCACCGATTCCCCCTCTCCATTCACTGCCAAGCGCCACCCAACCACCCCCCGAACAAACCCACCTTTCCACCCACAATCTGACGTAGGTCAGCCTCTGCACGCACTCCCGCACCTCGCCGACCACCGCACGAGCTTCGCCACACTCCGGCGAAGCTTTCCACATCTTCTGACTTCACCGAGAGGCCGTCACTGTGATTTCAGGTTCGCACCCTCTCGCCGCCATTGTCGACGAGCTGCAGCAGCTTCACCTGCAGTTGCAGGCATCCTCTAGCCCAAGCGCACGTCCCAGGCTGTGTGGGCAGTAGTCGCGAAGGCACCCAGGCCTGCAGCTGGGTCACAGGCCTTACGAGCTGCCTCAATTGGCCGTGGATTGCTCGCCTACGGGCACCAAATCGGGAGGTGGGACTTTAGCCCCACCTCATAAGTGTGTGGCTGAGCGCCCGCACTTAAATTGAAAAAGTGCATAGGGCTTACTGCCTTCGAACACAGGGGTCAGGTCCCTCTCCAGCACACATCATGCCACGCGCTCGCTCCCCCTCGCCCGCGCTCACGCCCTGCAGGTCTGGGCAAGATTCGACTACCCGAACCATGCACTCCTTGCCCACCACCACACGCCGGTGGGCCTGGTCCCGGGCGTGATACCCGCACCCGATTACCTGGCTCTGGGAGAGCGGTCCTAAGAGAGAATTCTGAGAAAGAGAGAGACGCGGGGAAGGGGTAGTGGTAGGTTTTGCTCTGACCTTTGTGTGAGAGTGTGGGAAGAAAAGAAGAAGAAGAAGGCAGGAAGGAAAAGAAGAAGACAAGCGGCCGAAGCCTTAGCCGCTCGGGGCAGCTGAAGAAGGAAGGAAGGAAGGAGAGAAACAGAAGAAGAAAGAAGAAGGGAGGCACTGTAGCAAAGCCACAGATAAGTAGTCTGAGCACTGCATCAGACATCGGAATCACTGCAGCTGCCAAGAAGAAGGAAGAAGGCACAGCCGCCAGAAAGAAAGAAAGAAAAGAAGAACAGAAGAAGAAGAAAAGAGAAGAAGAAGGAAAAGAGAAAGAAAGAAGGAACAGCCGCAAGCAAGGAAGGAAAAGAAGAAAGAAGAAAGAAAGAAGAATAGAAGAAGAGGAAGAAAAGAGAAAGAGAGAAGAAGAAGAAGCCAAAAGATCTTTCTCTCTCTCTCTCTCTCTTATTTTTGTAACATAATAGAGACCTTATTTATACTTCTAGAAACATAGTTGCTCCCTAAGTTCGACCTCGGGAAAACCTTATTCCGAGTAAAAAATTTTGAATAGTAATCTGGTAGCTGATTTGTTATATACTATAACGACTGTAACTAAACTATAATAAACATAAAAATGTAACAAGACGTTACACGTGGTTACCATTTTTTTAGCGCCGTTGCCGGGGAGCAACGGCTATTCTAGAAGCTATAAAATCTCTATTTGTGAGTTTCTAATAATCTCCTCTCTTTTTTGTGCAGGTACAGGAAAATCAAGAAGCAGCCACACAACAACCACTCCAATGATAGGTAATTTTCTATCCACTCACTATTAACCCCTAAATTCTAAAGAGGAAGAAAAAGAAAAGAATAAACAATATAGGTATAACCTGTTTTTCATACCTAGTAACAGCTGCATGTTTTCAAACCACTATTCCTGCACACACTATTAAGGGTATTCAAGGGCTAACACCTTCTTGCCTGAGCCCTAACTACCCAACAAGGAGTTAACTGGACCAAGTAGAGCCAACATAGGATTTAACATTAGGGTTTTAGAGACACACTCAATCAAGAATTGAGAAAATCCAAAAGAAGTATGCCTAAGTCATTGATTGAAAATACCTATTCAGAAAAATCCTAAGCAATTGGCTCTCTAAAAACACTTGAACCCTAAAAAGACAAGACCTAATAAGCTCTCAACAGAACTAGCAGGTAAAGTTGACCCCTTAGGTCAACCAACCTTCAACTTAGGTCACTCTTTGAACTCAAAAAGCCTAAAGTTCAAGTGAAAATCTAAGCACCTTGATCTTAAACTAAAAGTGGAAGACTTATGAGGTCAAGATCCCCATTCTGGTCTACTTGGAATCTCAGTGACAAGAGAGGTCGGGTGAGGGAAACCCTGTAACCCGTGGGGACGCTCTACCGTCTAAGGATCTTCGCGGGACTCACCCTCTCTGGCTGCCCAGGTAATTCTCAAATGGAAGATCTTTTGATTAAGGGGTCCATCTGCCCCGCACCTCTAAAGTCACCCAACATTTTGGGTGTCTTGATTGGGTCCAGCACCTGCTAAACTCATCTTCTCCATCAGTGTATGTTTGGTAGGAGGTCCTTGAAACCTCCTTTAGAACTTCACTCTCCTCGAGGCCGAGAATCAATGCCCTTGTTTGAGAAAACAACACTTCACATCGACCTCTCCTCCGACTCTGAACCCAACTCACCTTCTTCTTCCACAATGGCTCAGCCAGTTGAGGAAGAGAACAATCTGGAGCACCAGCTCCAGCGACTCAATGACCTCTTCCAGAACTTTGTGCACCCGCCGCAGTGTCCTATGATGCGGGACCATTATAATTCTGCTGCGATGGCCATTGAGCCTCAAGTCAGAATCCCGACTGGAGGACCTGATTCTGAATTAAAGCCCAATATGATTCATGCTATACCTAAATTCCATGGGTTTAATTCTGAAGACCCCTTCCAGCACATCAAACAGCTAAAGCATCTGGCCCAAACTTTTGGGTCAGATGCGCAAAATCGGGATATTCTCCTTATGAAGATGTTCTCCTTCTCCCTTATGAACAAGGCCGCTCATTGGTACCAAACGCAGACCTAGCCGATCAACAATTGGGAAGAACTTTAGTCCGAGTTCTTGAAGAAGTTATTTCCCGTTGGTCGGACCAATGCCTTGCGCCATCAGATTACTTACTTCACTCAGCAAACGAGAGAACCTCTCCATGAGGCATGGGATCACTTTCAGGATCTCATGAGAAAGTGCCCCCATCATGGTGTTCCTAAATGGGAACAAGTCCAGACTTTTTACCAGGGACTCCGTGAGGATATTAGACTTTTCGTTAATGCAACTTGCGGAGGGAATATCATGGGTCAGCATGAGGATACCGTGTGGGAGATTCTCGAAAATATGTGCGAGAACTCCATCAATAATGACTCCATGGGATTATTCGACAGGACGAATACCCGTGCATCGATGAACCTTAGGGGAGCACATGAGACGCAGGGCCTGTCCGCATCAGTCGACCTGGAATTGATGGCCAGTCGATTGGACAAGGTCTCTATCATCGGGAAGAAGGTGGACGAGTTGACTCAGCACTTGCAACGAGCCACCTCTGCTCATAGTTCCTTTGCACAGCCTCCTTCCACACGAGAGACCGTGCAAAACATTCTCCACCGACCTTCTCCGGGGATGGATCCGTATCCACCCCCATCTGATTCTCGGATCGGAGGATCCTCCGATCCTTTCTATATTGGCCAGGGGAATTCCATTCCCCCATTCTCTGATTCTTTGGAGGTTCCTCAGACCTGCAAGGACCTCAACGCCATCCAGAATGATCCATTCTCCAACACCTACAATCCTGGATGGCGGAACCATCCCAACTTCCAGTGGGCGGGAAATTCCAAAACTCAGAGACCACCCTTTCAGCCCCTTCCATAACCACCTTGTCCTTACCAGCAGCCGCAGCCTCGGCCCAACCCTCCTTATCCATCAGGGCCAAACCAGGACCAAATGTCCCTCATCCTTCAGACTCTGGCTGACATTCAAAGAACGAATGCGGCTATTCAGAAACAGCACAAGGACGAACTTACAGAGGTTCAAAATCAACTGACCCAGTTGGCAAATTCTCGCCAGCTGGGCACACTTCCTTCCCAACCTCTTCCTAACCCTAATAATGTGCCGACCCAGCGGCGCGTTATGAACCCAAACCCGATCCAAGCACACATGATCTTTCAGGCCCCCTCTATTCCTTCACCTGACGGGATGGAGGCTTCCACTTCTTATACGGGCTATCAGCAGCAACCCATCTTATCCAACCCTAACCAAAACCAGGCAGGACTGAATTCTGTAACAACCCGTAGTGGTAAGGAGACCCATGATCCACCTTATCCAAACCACTCCAAGCCTAGTAGTGATCCTAACCCAAGGACAGTAATCCAGAACGTTCCTATCCCTGTCCCAGATCAAAGACCTGGACCTATCCTAGAAGAACCAACCAAGGTTCCATTTCCCGAGGCCTTGACCAAGGGAAAGAAGACAACCAAGCCCATGGCACCTAAGGAGGACCTGGTCAAGCTCTTTGAGCAGGTCCAAATAAACATCCCCTTGATGGATGCAATTCGCCACGTACCGGCCTACGCACGATTCTTAAAGAATGTGTGTACACCTCAGTGTAAGCCGCAAACCAAGAGTGGGAGTCCAATTGTACTGTCAGAGCAAGCCAGCTCTGTAATCCTAAACAGGCTCCCACCCAAGGCAAAAGATCCTGGTACTCCCCTGATTTCCTGCAAAATAGGTGAAACCCAATTTGACAGAGCATTGCTAGACTTGGGTGCTTCCATAAACCTAATACCCACATCCTTACTTAACCACCTAGAAGAATCTGAGCTAAAACCGACTGAGGTGACACTACAGTTAGCAGATCGATCTATAAAGTCACCTAAAGGAATTCTCGAGGATGTTATTGTAAGAGTGCGGGATTTCTATTTCCCTGTAGACTTTATAGTCTTAGACATGGACGCACCTGAGAACCCTAGGGATACACCGATCATTCTAGGGAGACCTTTCCTGGCTACTGCTAGAGCCAACATCAGCTGTGAGGAGGGCCAAATAGAGCTGAAATTTGGTAATCAAATCATCAAAATTGATATCTTTAAGGCCCGACAAGGAATCAATTGCGGTGTTGATAAACATGTATAAATTCATCGTAAAATGCTTATTTATGATAGTTCCTACGCTTAGCACTGCATATCATGATATAAATATCGCATAGCATGCATCATTCTGCATTTAGAGTAGTTGTTTATATTTTAAGTTAATTAGGTCCGTTTTATAGTCAAGAGAAAAGAGGATTTATCTCAGGGCCTCAGATGGACGATCAGACCATACGGATTTGATCGGGATGACAATCGGAGATTAACGTCTCTGAAATCATCCAGATTGGAGTCCCGTAGCATCACATTAAGCCCGAGGAAGATCAACGGCCAGGGGGCAATGCGACATCCATACAGGTTTTGGATGGATAATCCGACCGTACGGATGGATCTGGGCGACGATCACAGTCCGGCGTCGCAAAAATCATCCCGATCTGAGCACCGTGGCACCCTCTGCAAGAAGAAGAAGATGGACGACCCAGATGGCGCCATGTGGCACCATCCAGGCCGCCCAAACCCGGCCAGCAGCCACCGCCCACTCTCCCTCATCATCTAAACCGTTAATCCTAGCCGTTGGATCAAGATCCAACGGCTGGGAAGCGTCTGCACCGATTTCTTCCTCGCGACACAAAGGGCAACGCGGCGCACTAGATGACGAAGCGGTTTACAAAGGAGGGGCGCAGGTTCGATTCCCCGCAGCCCCCTCCAATTTGCAATTAGGCGGGCATTTGGAGCGCAGCGTAGCGGCAGCGGCAACGCGCACGCGCACGCACGGGCAAGCGCATTGTAAGCGCGCACAGCACACGCGCACACAATTGGGCACGCGCGGCGGGGCAGGCGGCGCGGGCGCAAGGGGCGATTGGCGCCAGCTTTCAGCGATAGCTGGACTGACCTACAGCGATGCTTACAGCCGTCACTGTTTCATCGCAAGCCAGCAAAGCCGGCTATGGGAGTGGGTGGAGGTGAGCTGTCTACAGCAACATTTCCAGCGACGGTCTGGAAGTCGCTAAAGGTCCTTTATCCACTTTTAGCCTCTTCTCCACCACTATAAAAGGGCCTTCACCTCCTCCCTTCCAAGCCATCTCTACCTACTCTACTCCTACCTACTCCCAAGCTCTAGCAAGCCTACCAACGCTCCATTAGAGCCTGTTCTCAAGCTCCCAAGGTGCCTATTAGTGCAACGAACCTCTGCCCCACCAAATATTCCTCCAACTTCCCATCTCCCTTCATAGGTCACCTCGGAGCTGTCCTCCAACCTTCATTTCGGTAGCAAATCAACTCCGTCTTCTCACCTCCATTCCGGAGCTACGCCGAAGCTTTCCTCAACCTGACATCCTCCAACATCTCACCTCCGTCGTCCCGCTCCTCACCTTTTTCATCCAAGCTTCCGCCAGGCACCGTCGTCTCGCCGAACAGCCGATTCGGGAGATTTCCTCTCACCTCCCTCTTTTTATATGCTTTCATAGTTTCTTGTAATTGACATTAGAAGTACTATATATCAGATTTGTTCCAGATCTCTATCTTGTGATACGTTTGCTTGATTTCTTTTATTACAAAAATATAAAAATATATCAAAACCTTAAAATACCAAAAAGAAACGAATTGAAGCACGATTTTCAATAAAGTAAACGTCACCTCCCTGTGTTCGACCCGGGACTCCCTTGGAGTTTCGGTATAAATTTTATTTGATCAACGTGTTTTGCAACTACGATGATAGGTTACTTGTAACCCCTATTTCTAACACGCGAAACACGGCACGACCATTTTTGGCGCCGTTGCCTGGGAGGCAACGGAATTTACTTTATTGTTTATTGCGTTTCTTTGCATTTACATAGCATTAACCCTGCTTGTCTTTGATCTACTATCTTGCAGGTACCCTAGCATGGAGATCCAAGTGCGGTAGACCGGAGTAAAGTGCGGGTAGAGTGTTTTGTAAGTGTCCCCCACACCACCCCCACCTTTGTTTTCATTCCATAACCGAATAACTCAAACCCAAATCAACTTAGGTACTTTTTATGAACCCTAGGATAGATTTGGCTGTTTGTTTGCCACCTCCACTCACCTCGCCATTTACATAAATAAAAATAAAAAAATAAAAAAAGTGTTATCTGATTGTGGGATTTTCTGTAAGCTACACACTTAACACCCACAACTTCTCACACTAAGGCGCACAATCACATCGATTCTACCACTTAACCGGGATCTGACATGTGGACCCGGTACACTTAATTTAACACACAAATAAGTGAGTAGAAATCTGAATAGGTTAAAAATTTCTGTGTGCCTTAACTAAGTGGTGCAATAGGCCAATTGATTGAACTGTTTGGGCCGCACCACTTAAGATAAAAGTGATTCATCAAGTAGCTTGCCACTTAGGGTTGATTCTTAGGGCTGAACCAGGCACTCCACATTATTTTTGATTTTTAAAGGAACATATCATCACCCGTGCTTTCAAAACTTGGAGTGTTCTACTAAACCTTGATTGAACCAACCTAAGAATTAAACCCTAAAAGCTACTAAACAAGGTTGAACCCTAAAAGACACATCATCAGATAACCTTGTTTGAGAACCCTGGTTGTGCACACACACACATTTTAACTAATCATTATGGGCACAACCCATGTAAAGGGCCCATCACATTCCTGAAGCACCATTGTCCCAAGCCTAACTAAAATTGATTAGACGTTGGCCCTAAGGAATGGTTCGCTCGTCGGGATCCAGATTGAGATTGTTCACGATTAACCTGCTTATACTAGTCAATCTGATGTCTAGCTAGGGGAGTAGCATCAAATGACTGCGGCAGGGGGGTACACTAGGAACCGGAGGAGCAAGCCAAAGAAAGAACCTTCTCCCCAGTCCCTTCTTCTAACTGGTTGGATTGCCTGGACATAAGTAGAGTAAATCGTCTATAATCTTAGGACGGATTCTACGTGTCTATAGACCTTTAGGCTACCCAAACTAAGGACAGGCTTGTATTAAGCCCGAGGAAGATCAACGGCCAGGGGGCAATGCGACATCCATTCGGGTTTCGGATGGAAAATCCGACCATATGGATGGATCTGAAGCGACGATCACAATCCGGCGTCGCAAAAATCATCCCGATCTGAGCACCGTGGCACCCTCTGCAAGAAGAAGAAGACGGACGGCCCAGATGGCGCCACGTGGCGCCATCCAGGCCGCCCAAACCCGTCTAGCAGCCACCGCCCACTCTCCCTCATCATCTACACCGTTAATCCTAGCCGTTGGATCAAGATCCAACGGCTGGGAAGTGCCTACACCGATTTCTTCCACGGGTGACGCGGCGCATTGGTTGACGAAGCGGTTTACAAAGGAGGGGCGCGGGTTTGATTCCCCGCAGCCCCCTCCAATTTGCAATTGGGCGGGCACTTGGAGCGCAGCAGCAGCAGCAGCGCACGTGCGCACGCAACGGCCAGCGCATTGCAAGCGCGCACGCCAGCTCACAGCACACGCGCACACAGTTGGGCGCGCGCGGTTAGCGTGCGTGAAGAGTGGGGCAGGTGGCGCAGGCGCAAGGGGCGGTTGGCACCAGCTTTCAGCGATAGCTGGACTGACCTACAGCGACGCTTACAGCCGTTACTGTTTCATTGCAAGCCAGCAGAGCTGGCTATGGGTGTGGGTGGAGGTGAGCTGTCTACAGTAACATTTCCAGCGACGGTCTGGAAGTCGCTAGAGGTCCTTTATCCATTTTTAGCCCCTTCTCCACCACTATAAAAGGGCCTTCACCTCCTCCCTTCCAAGCCATCTCTACCTACTCTACTCCTACCTACTCCCAAGCTCTAGCAAGCCTACTAACGCTCCATTAGAGCCTGTTCTCAAGCTCCCAAGGTGCCTATTAGTGTAGCGAACCTCTGCCCCACCAAATATTCCTCCAACTTCCCATCTCCCTTCATAGGTCACCTCGGAGCTGTCCTCCCACCTCCATTCCGGTAGCAGATCAACTCCGTCTTCTCACCTCCATTCCGGAGCTACGCCGAAGCTTTCCTCAACCCGACGTCCTCCAACCTCTCACCTCCGTCGTCCCGCTCCTCACCTCCTTCATCCTAGCTTCCGCCAGGCACTGTCGTCTTGCCAAACAGCCGATTCGGGAGATTTCCTCTCACCTCCCTCTTTTTATATGCTTTCATAGTTTCTTGTAATTGACATTAGAAGTAATATATATCAGATTTGTTCCAGATCTCTATCTTGTGATACGTTTGCTTGATTTCTTTTATTACAAAAATACAAAAAAATATCAAAACCTTAAAATACCAAAAAGAAACGAAATGAAGCACGATTTTCAATAAAGTAAACGTCGCCTCCCTGTGTTCGACCCGGGACTCCCTTGGAGTTTTGGTATAAATTTTATTTGATCGACGTGTTTTGCAACTACGACGATAGGTTACTTGTAACCCCTGTTTCTAACACGCGAAACACGGCATGACCAGGTGTCATCGAACAGATCTGTGATATCAGGGCTTTGGTTGATGAAACGCATTTTGAGAATGACCTGATTATACCTCATCAACCACAGAAAGATCTTGAACCGCAATTAGAGGAGTCAAATCCAGATTTAGACAGACCCATAACTCCTACCCTTGAACCTCACACTTACCCTGAACCACCCGCTGCTGCTGATAACCCCATCCTTGAACTGAAACACCTTCCCGATCATTTGAAATACATCTTTTTGGGTTCTAATCAGACCCTTCCTGTGATTATAAATTCCAAGCTTACTCCTGAACAAGAATCCCGTCTGATTGCTATTCTCCAGCAACATCGTAGAGCCATTGGTTGGACTCTCGATGACTTGACTGGAATAAGTCCCTCTTATTGCACACATCATATTTATTCAGAAGAGGGCGCCCGACCTTCTCGTGAGATGCAGAGACGTTTAAATCCCAATCTGCAGGAGGTCGTGAAAAAGGAGATCATCAAGTGGTTAGACGCAGGGATCATCTACTCGATCCCCGACAGTCGTTGGGTGAGCCCAATTCAGGCTGTGCCTAAAAAGATAGGGTTCACCACCATTACGACTGAAACCGAAGAAGTCATACCTACCCGATTAGCCAACTCGTGGAGAGTCTGCATAGATTACCGACGACTCAATTCCTCCACAAAGAAGGATCATTTCCCACTACCTTTCATTGATCAGATTCTCGAGAAATTAGCGGGAAATCGATTCTTCTGCTTTCTTGACGGGTACTCCGATTATAACCAAGTAGCTATTCATCCTGAGGACCAAGAGATGACCACATTCACCTACCCCTTCGGAACTTATGCATTCCGAAGGATGCCTTTCGGTCTCTGCAATGCACCCGCGACTTTTCAGCGATGCATGCTTGCCATATTCTCTGATATGGTAGGTGATTATCTGGAAGTCTTCATGGATGACTTCTCAGTTTTCGGGGCATCATTTGATGATTGCCTCCAGCACTTGGTTCATATACTCAGGTGCTGCATCGATGTTAATTTGATTCTTTCCTGAGAAAAGAGCCATTTTATGGTGCCTGAGGGGATCGTCCTAGGACATCTGATTTCTGAGAAGGGCATCCAAGTGGATCGAGCAAAGGTTGATCTAATCTCTCATCTTCCTATGCCTAGCTCAATCAGGGACATCCGTTCTTTTCTGGGGCATGTCGATTTTTACCGTCGTTTCATTCATGACTTTTCGAAAATCACGCGCCCCTGACTACTCTTCTCTCTAAGGATGTACCCTTTGAAATCTCCAAGGAATGCACTCAAGCATTTGAAAACCTCCGTGATAAAGTCACACAGGCTCCGATCCTACAATCCCCTGATTGGTCTCAACCCATTGAGATCATGTGCGATGCATCTGATTTCGCTGTAGGAGCAGTTCTGGGGCAGAAAGTTGACGGGAAACCCGTGGTCATCTACTACGCTAGCAAGACACTTGACGAGACTCAGCGTAACTACACAGTTACAGAGAAAGAGCTACTAGCCGTAGTATTTGCCCTTGAAAAATTTTGATCTTATCTCCTGGGTTCCCACGTCATCATCTACTCGGATCACACGGCTGTGAGGCATCTCCTTGCCTAGAAGGACATGAAGCCCCGACTAATTCAATGGATCTTGTTGTTGCAAGAATTCGATCTTGAAATTCGCGACAAGGCGGGGAGACAAAATGTGGTAGCTGACCATTTGTCCCGCCTTCCTTCTGAGATCATCAACCCTTCCGGGCCCATCACGGAGCATTTCCCTAATGAGCACCTGCTGACTATTGGTACTAAACTTCCATGGTTTGCTAATATAGTAAACTACTTAGCATCTCATCAAATCCCGTCTAATTGGCCGAAGGCCAAGAAAGACAAATTGCGCTCTAATGCCAAGTACTACATGTGGGAAGATCCGTATCTCTTCTGCATAGGTGCCGACCAAATCATTCGGAGATATGTCCTGGAAGGTGAAGTCAATGATATTCTCTCCTTCTGCCATGACCAGGCATGCGGTGGCCTTTTCTCTGGGCACAAAATCGCATCGAAAATCCTCCAGTGTGGCTTTTATTGGCCTACTCTGTTCAAGGATGCATACAATCACTGCAAGGCATGCAGTCGTTGCCAAACTTTGGGCAACATGAGCCATCGCGACATGATGCCTTTGCAGCCGATCCTTGTATGAGAAATCTTTGATGTTTGGGGGATTGATTTTATGGGCCCCTTTCCTATTTCGGATGGCTTTGAGTACATTCTGCTGGCTGTGGACTACGTGTCCAAATGGATCGAAGCCATACCGACCCGAACCTGTGATCATAAAATCGTTCTCAAATTCATTCATCGCAAAATCTTCTCACGGTTCGGGATTCCTCGTGCAATCATTTATGATGGAGGGACCCATTTCACGAATGCTAAGTTCAGGTCACTGATGACCAAATACGGGGTGTCTCACCGAATCTCCACTCCTTATCACCCCCAGACTAATGGTCTAGTTAAGCAATCAAATCGGGAGATCAAGAAAATCCTGCAGGTCACTGTTCAGCCTGACAGGAAGGACTGGTCATCCTGACTTCCGGAAGCCTTGTGGGACTAGAGGACCGCCCACAAAACCCAATTAGGCATGTCTCCCTTTAGACTGGTGTACGGGAAGGCATGTCACCTTCCCGTTGAACTGGAGCACAAAGCCTATTGGGTAGTACAGAGCTGTAATCTAGATCTTTCTAAGGCTGAAACCCCCAGAAAGCTTCAAATCAGCGAGATCGATGAATTACACCTTGATGCGTACGAGAACTCGCAAATCTACAAGGAGCGGGTTAAAGTCATCCATGACAAGCACATCTCTAGAAAGATCTTTCATCCTGGTCAGAAGGTCCTACTCTTCGATGACCAACTCAAACTCTTCCCTGGGAAGCTGCGATCCAAGTGGGTCGGACCATACCTTGTCCGACAGGTTTTTGGAAATGGAGCCGTCGAGATCAGTCCGCTCAGCCATGATTCCGAACCTTTCATCGTGAACGGTCAAAGACTCAAACCGTTCATTGATGTAACCTCTACTGATTTGGTTGAATCATCATCTATCCTCCATTTCCCTGAGCATATTACGCCCAGCCGATGGCGTAAAACTCAGCGCTCAACGGGAGGCAGCCCGTCATTCTCTTTGAAAACCTGAAACCTTTTCTGACACCTTTGTGCACTTAAGGTTCACCCTTTAGGACAGCCGACTCCCTAAGATTAGAAATCATCCGCAACAGTCACCGCAACCCATTCACTCATCAAAACATCTGTCCCAATGTATGAACAAAGTTGAATAGAAACCCCCTAAGTTACAATAAGGACATTGCAAATCTTAGGCATGGGGGGTATGAAAGTGCAAATCTTATAAGAAAAGGTTTTAAACAAAAAAAATTCACATATGCCAAAAACACCATAAAAATTTTAAAAAAAATTGGAAAATGAATAAGGAAATGAGAGGAGGAAAGAAAATTTTGAGAACTCTACAAAGGAGGAGGAGAAGAAAAAGGAACAAAATGAAAAGAAGGAGCACAAAATGAAAGAAAAGTGATAGTCATTAGTAAGAAATTAAGGAATTAACCTAAGTTCTAGACCTCATCCAGGAAAAAAAATGGAAAGTGCACAGTGAGATTAGTAAGAACGCGAATCTTAGGCATTCTTAGATAGACTCTTAGTACCCATTAAGATCTAGACATTCCTCAAGAGGTTGAGGAAAATGAAAAGCTTAAGTATTAGGTCCAAGGCTTAGGGAGCATTTGGCCTTGTTAACTAACTTTTGGTTTACGGGACTCAGTAACCTAAGCACCCTAACTTCACACACAGCCTGGTTCAGTAAGCATAAAAATCAAAATCACGCAGAAGCGTTGTAAAAATTCTGAAAATGACACCTAGAGTAGGAGCAACCGATCAACACAAGTTGATTTGGACGAGTTCCCAACGCGGAGAGGTGGGAAATTCCCCTCGAAGATGCGTAACAAAATATCATCTCCTCGGTGCTTGTCTCTTAGGATATTTACATATCCTACCGGGGGCATGTAAGCACTCTACTGGTTCAGATTCCATGGATGGCATTATCACGAAATGTCAATTGCCAGGGTCTAAATTCGGCCACAGAACACCATGGATGGGATTATCTCGAAATCTCAACAGCCAGGGTTCTGGGGGTTACCATGGGCGGTGCTATCTCGAAGCATCGACTGCGAAGAACATTTGAGGATTGATGATGGGGACAAGGAATCTGATACAGACCGTGTTGAAAAGCCAATCCTAAGCTAGAATTAAAAAGAAAAAGAGAGAGAAAACTCTCCAAACAGATAAACCTTCTACCTCTCTTTCTTACAAAACACACTGCGAAATGAGCCAGGGCTAAAATTATCTCAAGCCCGGGTGCTTTAACCACAAAGTCCAATAAGCCTTAGGTTAGTTCTTGTAGGCTTTAAAAACCTTTGCTAAGGACTGAGGCTGAGGTTAGACAGATCTGAATCTTGGTTGGTACTAGAGCACCTTTTAGGCCTATGGTTAGCATTCTAACCTAATCTAGGTTTCAAATGAAAAAGCACTTATCTGAAATCATCAAGAACTTCATGGTCTAGAACAAGGGTTGAAACCTTAAGTTTTTGCTAAGGGACTAGCAAAAGCTAGGCATGGGGGTATGATGAGAACCTCATCATGAACCCTAACTAGCACAATCTAATCCAGATATGTGAGAAAAAGCTCCTACAAAATCGAAAGAGAGGCTTAAATCAGAAAATTCTAAGTTAAAGAATAAAATAAATCATCAGGGGTAAAACTGTAATTTTATCAATGCAGTATGTGAACAGGGTAATTAAGGGTCCAAACATAGGTCAAACAAGCTTAAAAATGAGGGAAGTAGGTTGATCTGATCTGAAAAGGGTTATAGCAACTTCTAGGAATTAAATGACATTTTGTAACCCTAAAACAAACCCATTTCAATTCACTAGATTCGACGCAGGATAAAAATCAACTAAACCCTCTAAAAATCATATAAAAATATTCCCTAGGGTTTAGAATCTTCAATTTGGCCTTTGAAACCTATTTTGACCTAAAATGAGAACCATGCCTAATTAATGACTTAATTTGGGTTCTTACGCAAATTGATCGATCAAACATGGTCCAACCTAGAATTAAAATTCACCATTAAAATCCTTAGGTTCAAATTAGTCTGGTATAAAAACTTGAGCCAAAGAAGAGACCTCCTTGACAGACTTTACAACTTGGTCCTCTTTGTTTACTTTCTGACCCTTATCTTTTGAAACCCTTGCATTTAGGCCCCCAACTTTTCATCGTTCTTTGCAGAACGGTCGCCCCTGCCACTTCTGCATAGTGCCATGCCTCCGGTGACCTTGCACGGAGGATGGCGCCGCGTAGGGCAGGGTTGCCGTCCTCCAGAACAGAAGGGGGTTCCCAGCGACGTCCTCTATCGTAGGGACCCGCCCACAACCTCTGCTGACCACCATACCTTCCGTGCGAACGCGCGGAAGGTATGGATGTCTCTTCCGGCCATACTCCGGCAAGGCTGGCACGATGCCACCTTGCCTCTCTCTGAGCGCCAAGCCCTTTATAAGGAGCGGCAGACCTTACCAACTCCTGCAAGCTTCCTTTGACGGAGAAAGCACCCCCTCTTCATCCCTTTATCCTCCGGTCAGAGTGCCTGAAGCTTCCAGCGATCTCCTCCTCCTCGTCACTCTGTTGCCCTACCTGCAGCAGGGTCTACCCTGCTCTATCGTCCGCGCTAGGCTGTACCCGCTGGTGCCCTCTGACTGCTTCCTCATCGCCGAAACCCTCCTCCAGGGCATCCTCGTCTCCAGCTCCGGCAGGCACAAGCCGGTTGCTCCTCCCTCCCCCTTCGTGGAGTAATTAAGTAATTAGCCTCCTCTCTCTTTCACTTGTATTTTCCCCCTTTTAAACTGCCATTTCGACCACCCGACTACCACTGTCCAGACCCATCCTCTCCACTTCCGATCACCCTTTCCGACGAGTCCATCCCACGTCCACAGACCCCTTCGCACCTCGCCGACCAGCCCAGAAGCTCCCTCACACTCCACTCCACCGATTCCCCCTCTCCATTCACTGCCAAGCGCCACCCAACCACCCCACGAACAAACCCACCTTTCTGCCCACAGTCTGACTTAGGTCACCCTCTGCACGCACTCCCGCACCTTGCCGACCACCACACGAACTTCGCCATACTCCGACGAAGCTTTCCACATCTTTTGACTTGGCCGAGAGGCCGTCACTGTGATTTCAGGTTCGCGCCCTCTAGCCGCCATTGTCGACAAGCTGCAGCAGCTGCAGGCATCCTCCAGCCCATGCGGATGTCCCAGGCTGTGCGGGCAGTAGTCGCGAAGGCACCCAGGCCTACAGCTGGGTCGCAAGCTTTACGGGCTGCCTCAATTGGCCGCGGATTGCTCTCCTGCGGGCGCCAAATCGGGAGGTGGTACTTTAGTCCCACCTCATAAGTGCGTGGCTGAGCACCCTTACTTAAATTGAAAAAGTGCATAGGGCTTACTGCCTTTGAACACAGGGATCATGTCCCTCTCGCACACGCAGCGCTCCACGCGCTCGCTCGCCCTCGCCCACGCTCACGCCCCGCGGGTCTGGGCAGGATCCGACTACCCGAACCACGCACTCCTCGCCCACCACCGCATGCTGGTGGGCCTGGTCCCGGGCACGATACCCGCACCCGATTACCCGACTCTGGGGGAGTGGTCCTAAGAGAGAATTCTGAGAAAGAGAGAGACGCGGGGAAGGGGTAGGGGTAGGTTTTGCTCTGACCTTTGTGTGAGCGTGCAGGAAGAAAAGAAGAAGAAGACGGCAGGAGGAAAAGAAGAAGAAGAGAAGCGGCCGAAGCCTTAGCCGCTCGGGGCAACTGAAGAAGGAAGGAGAGAAACAGAAGAAGAAAGAAGAAGGGAGGCACTATAGCAAAGCCACAGATAAGTCGTCTAAGCACTGCATCAGACGTCGGAATCACTGCAGCCACCAAGAAGAAGGAAGAAGACACAGCCGCCAGAAAGAAAGAAAGAAAAGAAGAACAGAAGAAGAAGAAGAAAAGAGAAGAAGGAAAAGAGAAAGAAAGAAGGCACAGCCGCAAGCAAGGAAGGAAAAGAAGAAAGAAGAAAGAAAGAAGAATAGAAGAAGAGGAAGAAAAGAGAAAGAGAGAAGAAGAAGCCAAAAGATCTTTCTCTCTCTCTCTCTCTCTTATTTTTGTAACATAATAGAGACCTTATTTATACTTCTAGAAACATAGTTGCTCCTTGAGTTCGACCTCGGGAAAACCTTGTTCCGAGTAAAAAATTTTAAATAGTAATCTGATAGCTGATTTGTTATATACTATAACGACTGTAACTCAACTATAATAAACATAAAAACGTAACAAGACGCTACACGTGGTTACCAACGAGGCTCTGCTCGATTTGGGTGCGGGGGTGAACATTTTACCAAGCTCTGTCTATGACCTTTTGGGAGGAGGTGATTTAAAGCCAAGTCCGGTTATCCTCCATGTCGTAGACAGATCGCTTAAGACACCACAGGGATTGCTGGAAGATGTCTTGGTGAGAGTGGAGGATTTCTTCTTCCCTATTGGATACTAACCTGTCTAATAAGCCCACCAAGACATCTATTATTCTGGGACGCCCCTTCTTGGCCACAGACAATGCCTCTATCAATTGTAGATCAGGGGCACTTAAAATGGGCGTTGGGAACATGAAAATCCGATTGATTGTTTTTGATACCTACAAGCAATCTGGATTTGAAGATTGTTCTCAGATTGAGGTGGTTGATGAAATCATTGAAGAGATTACTCCAGTACTCTTATGTAGAGATCCCCTTCAAATGGTCATATTTAAGGACCATCCTCTAATTATTGAAGAAAATGAAGGGGATATGCCAGAATTGGAAGAGTTGCTAGGAGTACACACAGAGTCTCTGTCTCCACCTTGGACCCTGAAGGTAGATCCACTACTTGAGGCGGCGACATTTCAACTTACACCCTCAATCCAAAAGGCTCCTGAGTTGGAGCTTAAATGCCTCTTCAGCACATCAAAGGATGTTTTCCTTGGCCCTAATTACACACTCCCCGTCATTATCTTGTCAGCATTATCTGAATCGCAGGAGGGAGCTTTGCTCGAGTGTTTACAAGGGCACAAGGAAGCTATTGCATGGTCGATAGCTGATATTAAGGGTGTTGACCCCTCCCTCTGCATGCATCATATATACACGAACGAGTCCGTGGAATCCTTTTGAGACATGCAGAGAAGGCTTAACCCCAATATGCGAGAGGTTGTTAAAAAGGAGATTCTGAAATGGCTGGATAGAGGAATTATCTATCCCATTTCAGATAATAAATGGGTCAGTCCGATACATGTGGTGCCCAAAAAGGCAGGAATCACTGTGGAATAAAATGACCACAGAGAGTTGGTGACCACTAGACCATCAATTGTCTAGAGGGTCTGCATTGATTACCGCTGTTTGAACACAGCACCAAAATGATCTTTTCCCCTTACCCTTTATTGATCAAATTTTGGAAAAACTAGCAGGGAACAAGTATTTTTGTTTCCTTGACGGGTACTCTGGGTATAATCAGATAGCTATCTTCCCTAATGATCAGAGTCCATGGACTCCTGATCAGATAGCCACCACCTTCACGAGTCCATATGGCACATTTGCGTTCCACCGAATGCCATTCGGGTTATGTAATGCTCCTACCACATTCCAACAATGTATGATGGCTATCTTTTTTGATATGATCGACCAATTGGTAGAAATTTTCATGGATGATTTCTCCATTTATGGCTCATTGTTTGACCTACACCTCTCGCACCTTCATAAAGTCTTAACCTGTTGCAAAGAGGCAAAGCTGGTGCTTAGCTGAGAGAAGAGTCACTTTATGGTCCAACAGGGTATTGTTTTGGGGCATGTTGTTTCCGAGAGAGGATTAGAGGTGGATAAAGCCAAAATTGAATCCATCTCTAAACCTCCATCGCCCACAAATGTTCAAGTTAGATCTTTTCTTGGCCATGCTGGATTCTATAGGCGCTTCATTAGAGATTTCAGTAAAATTGCTAAGCCACGCTGCGACCTGTTAGCGAAGGATGCTTCCTTCGATTTTGATGAGAGATGTGGTGAGGCTTTCCAAGTCTTGAAGAAAGCCTTATTACTGCGCCAATTCTCCAAGCACCAGATTGGGCCCTCCCATTTGAGCTGATGTGTGATGCTTCTAATTTCACAGCGGGAACAGTCTTAGGTCAAAGGGTTGATGGCAAACCTCATGTTTTTTACGAATCCTCAGCAAAACTACATGGTCACTAAAAAGGAACTTCTTGCAGTAGTATTTACTTTGACAAAGTTTCGACCCTATTTATTGGGATCCAAGGTTGTGGTATTCACTGATCATTCGACTTTAAAGCACCTTCTTACAAAGGACACTAAATCTCGTTTGATTCGTTGGATTCTGCTACTCCAGGACTTTGACCTAGAAATTAAATATAAAAAAGGAGTTGAAAATGTAGTAGCAGATTATCTGTCCAGAATCCCTATTGAGGCATCAACCCCTACTGGCGATATCCAGGAGACTTTTCCCGGCGAGTCTCTGATGGCCGTGGAGGTCAAAACTCCCTGGTTTACTAATACAGTGAACTATCTGGTCACAGACATAACCTCCAGTACTTGGGACAAGCAGAAGTGATACAAGTTTCTTGCCGAAGCTAAATTTTATCACTGGGAGGAACCCAAGCTATTTAGAATAAATTTTATCACTAGGAGGAACCTAAGCTGTTTAGAATAGGCCACGACCAATTATTCCACTGTTGTGTCCTTAACAAGAAACAAAGGAGTGTTCTAAGTTTCTGCCATGACCTCCACTGTAGAGGTCATTTTAGTAGGAAAAAGACTACCTATAAGGTTCTTCGGTATGGCTTTTGGTGGCCCACATTATTCAGAGATACACATACATATGTGGGTGCATGTCTACGTTGCCAGCAGACAGGAACCATCAAAAAAAGGGATGAGATGCCCTAGAAACCTATTCTCCCCATTGAGATATTTGATATTTGGGGCATCGACTTCATGAGTCCCTTTCCTATGTCCTTCGGATATGAGTACATCCTTTTGGCCATGGACTATATATCGAAATGGATAGAAGCCATACCCGCACAGACTAATGACCATTTCATGGTCTTGGATTTTTTAGGGATAATATCATTTCTCGGTACGGGTGCCCAAGGACAATCATAAGGGATGAAGGACCTCACTCTAAGAATGTGCACTTTACAAGACTACTCTAAATTTTAGGAGTCTATCACATGGTAGTCACAGCTTACCATCCCCAAACGAGTGGACAAGTTGAAGTGTCTAATAGGGAGATTAAGCAGATTCTAGAAAAAACTATCAGGCCCGACCTTAAGGATTGGTCAAAAAAACTAGATGATGCTCTTTGAGCCTACAGAACAGCATATAAGACTCCCTTGAACATGTCTCCTTTCCATCTTGTCTACGGAAAAGCGTGTCACCTTCTCGTTGAAATCCAACACAAAACTTATTGGGCTATTAAAAACATTAACTTAAATCTAGATAAAGTGGGTAAGGCATGCATTTGGAGTTAAGTAAGCTTGAGGAGCTTCGCAATGAAGCATACGAAACCTCACAAGCTTACAAGCAACGTACAAATGTCTTCCACGATAAGCACATCGTTAGAAAGACCTTTGAGCCCAACTAGTGGGTCTGGCTTTTCAATTCCCGACTTAAATTATTTCTTCGAAAGCTCATTTCTCGCTGGGATGAGTCATATGTTGTTATTAATGCCTTCCCTCATGGAGCAGTTGTAATTTGGAACCCTAATTATGGTGAGAGCTTTAAGGTAAATGGCCAACAACTTAAACCCTATGTTACTCTTTCAGACGGCCAGGTTTTGGATATACTTTGGCTTGAGGAGCCTTAGCCTCTCCCACTCTTCTCCTCAGGTGATATTCTTCTATGTCCTTATTTTTCCAATGAGGACATTGTCAATCTTAGGCATGGGGCATACAACCTGAGGTTGTTTATAGCATTTATTAATATTTACATGTATTTAGGTTAGGTGCATTAGTTAAAAAGGAAAGAGAAAAAAAATCATTTTGTTTTCTTGAGCTAAATTGGTTAGTCCCTAGCAGAAGATTTTTATCAAGGGGTGTCATTGAAGATTTTCTTCTTAAATTGTTTCTTAAGTTTAGAATCCAGTACATTTACTTCACTTGCACGTAGACTGGGTAATGGATCTTTTAAGAAAACCAATAAACATTTTTAGTTTGTTGAACCCTTGGATAGTTAGTAAGGAGTCAGGCAAACTATCTTCTATTAGATCCACCTAATATTTGTGAGGAGAAAGTAGAGTGACTACTGGTGCGCTAAGTCTAGTGCAAGGACTCTTAAGTTCCGGATAATTAGATGATGATACCTCATAGATAGGCATGGTTTTCGATCTTAGTTCCTGTGTGCGAACATTGTGTATGAATTTCTTAAAGTAGCCAAATAAGGCAAATACACAAAGATTGAGTTCTAATAAAACTATGACTATGGTAGATGGTTACTACTATCCTTCCTAGAGTTCTCGGTTGAAGGAGGGTATTAGTGTCAAAGGACAGAAACACACTTGTCCTATCCATTTCTTCTCGGTGCCGAGAGCAGGCACTTCCATCAAATAAGCCACACTATATCCTCTTGATCATCATCATACATAATAAAGCCTCATGAATAAAAGTTTGCATCATGTTGTGTTGTTAGTATCTCCTACCTAAGCCAAAAAGCCCTAAGGGAAGAAGTTACCTATCCTGATAGAATTTTACCAAGGGTTAAGTACGAAGTTTAAATGTAAGTTGGCTTTTCACTTGGATCTGTTACCTAAGCTACTACCACTTCATTTTCACATGTTTCTGGATCTCTAAATTTTTAGAATAAGAAGAGAAGAAATCTTAGGTCACTTCCATGTATTTTTCACTTTTGCTAGGGACTAGAAAAATTTAGGCATAAGGGTATTTGATGAGTCCAATTTATTGGACTACTATTACGCCTAAGAACATTCAAGTTGGGAATTGAAATAGATTTCAAGCATGCATTATATTGGGATATTAAATAAACTCGAGTTTCGACATTCTTGTATTTTTAACCCAATGCATATGCTCCATGGATCATTTATTGACATATTACTTATATATATTTATTTTATGTGTAGGTTTCATCTTGAAATTTGTTTTTATCATGATAAGAAATATCAAATGCTAGGTTGAAACTGCATCTGATCGCGTTTTTGTGCGATTTGTAAAATTAGGGTTTTAAGTGTCATTGCAATGCACAAAAATGGATTAGCTTTTAAATTTCTAAACCTAGACGGTGGGGTATCTAGGGTCGCCCAAGGAGGTCAAATGTTTGCAAAATTGAATCTCTCGCTTGAAAATAGAAATCACCTTTCTTTTTGTTGTTTTCAAATTTATAATTTTTAAAGATTGAAATAACGGCAACACGCTAGTTTTGTTGGCGGGAAAGAAACAAACACTTAAACTGCTAAAATCTAAGTGACAAAAGATAACCTCCTTCTAAGCTCAACCTAGGCACATGGAGGCCTAGGTTAATTAGAAAAAGGGAGTGAAATTACACTAGAGATAAAGCAAGTAATGCAATAAAAAGTGCAACAAAAATTCAAGGCAACTTTAAAATTAGGACCAAAAATGTTTTACATAAAACCCTAATAGAGGAAAGCTTGTCCTACAACTATCAAGGTACAAAAATAAAATAAAAACTAAAGGTCCTGATGATGAAGATGGTGAAGAAGAGGTGGAGGCTTCTTGCTCCAAGCCTGGTAGCTCCTAGGCTTGAAAAGAAGATCCCCAACTCCTTCCTTGCAAAACTCCGCTAAGACGATGTCCTCCAAGGCAAGCCCTAAGGAGGCATGCCCTAAGCCTCTCATCAAGGATGGACGTCCACCCTAAGTGCTTCTCCCTTGCATGGCCGTCCTCCTTGATGAAGAATTGCTCCTCCTCCTTGGCGTGGCGCAAGAAGAAGGGTAGGAAGGAAGAAGGCACCAAGGGGGCGGGTGATGTGCCCTCTTAATCTTCTTCCTCCCTTCTTCTCTTGGTCATGGGTTATGGTGGAAGTAGGGTGGTATTTTACACTAATGGAGGATGATGAAAATGGTGGTAGGTGATGGGTTTTTATAGAGTGGAATGGGGGTGGTTGGCGTGGTCTTTAGCGGAGGGCTAGGATAGGCTTTTGGGTGGTGGTTAGACATCTAGGGCTAGGAATGAATGGCGCCAACCCAAGGGTCATCTAGGTGGTAGTTATGGGTGGTGGTGCCCGTTAGAGTTGGTGCCAAAATAGGTTCTAGAAGGAGGGCTTAGGTGGCGCCAAGTAGGGCTCTAGAAGGAGGGGTAGGTGGGTGGCTAGGATGGGTTATATGGGTAGGTGTAGGGTTAGGATGAGGGAGCATTTTGGCGCCAAAAGAGAGGGGTGGCTAGGGTGGTTTTTGGCACCAAAAATGAGGTTCCCTTTGGTGGTGGTTGAGGGGTGAAGAGTGGCGAGGATTGGCACCAACATGGAGTAGAGGTAGAGCTAGCTTAGGTAGTCTTAGGTTGGCTTAGTTGGTGGAGCAAGTTAAGGTTAAGTTGTAGGTGGTGGATGGCCAAGGCAGCTGGAACCTACCTAAGCTAAGCTAAGCTAAGCTAGCTTAGCTACTAGTAGTGGAGTAGAGGAGTAGGCAATGGGAGCTAAGGTTTGACGAGAGGAGCTGGGCAGAAAAAGTCTGGAGCTGAACTGGAGTTAGGGGCTACTGAAGAGGTTGGCATGAAGCTCCTCTAGCTGGCTTAACTTGCTAGTTCTTTGGTAGCTGCTAAGCCAAGCTAAAGTAAGCTGGCTTCTGCTAAAAGGAGCTAAGGTGAGCAGGGTCTACTGCTCCTGGGGAGGATCTAGCTAGTTGAAGTAGCTAAGGTAGATTAGCTCAACTAAGTTGAGCTAAGCTAAGGTAGATTAGCTCAACTAAGTTGAGCTAAGCTAAGTCCTCAACAGCTGGACTTGAGCTTCCTGAGCTAAAATGAAATCATCTTCAGCTGGATGGAGTTGAGTGGAGCTGGATCAAGCTGGTCCTGAGCTAAGGTGAACTCCAATCAACTCAGCTAAGCTAGCTAGAGCTCCCTGTGAACTAATGGGAGCTAAGATAAGCTAGACTCAGCTAAGTTGAGCTGGATCTGAGCTGACCTGAGCTAGGGTGAGCAAAGATGAGCTCTCTTGAGTTGTCATTCAGCTGAGATGAGTTGAATGGAGCTAGGATGAGCTAACCCTAGTCCAAGTGAGCTGGAATCCAGCCATGGTGAGCTGGATCAAGCTGAGTCCCAGCTGGTTTGAGCTTCTTCGCCAGTTACCTTCCTGAGTGCTTGGGTTCTAGAGATCTAACAATCTTCTTATCCCTAACACTCACAAAAACACATCAAAAACACAATAAGAAATGCAATGCATGCCTAACCTAATTAATGCCTAAATGCAACCAAAAACCCATTTGCAGAGCAAAATTCTAAAAGCTAGGTTTGTTTTAATGCATAAGAATGATGATAAACTGGTGTTTATCAGCATCCTCAACTTCGTCCCCTTTTTCTCTCAATCGCAACAGCAGGATGTTATTTTTAAAAGGAGGATCTTCATCCATCATCTTCTCTCGAGCTTCAACCGACATCACTGTGGAAACAGAGGGCACCGTGGACGCAACATGCACCATGGCATAGGCGTGCTCCACCTCCGCTCATTCTCCCTTTCATCGGTCATGCGATGACAACGTGCAGCCACAAGCACCACCTTCATTTCCGTCTCCATCTTCTTCTTCTTCTTCACCTCTCAACACCACCACCAACAACTTCACCAAGCGAACCCAACATCACCACCCCACCACAACAACAACCAGCCACGATCTTCCTCTCCCAAATTCCAACTGCACCCTCTCCCACACCAACCACCACTTTCCCTCTCTGCCTTCCTCGCAGCCATCCACAGCCGCCCCATCCTCTTTTTCCTTCTTCCTTTTCAACTTCATCTTCTCAACCCTTCCACGCAACAAAAGAACCCATCACCACTGCGCAGCACCTACCCACAGAAGTCACTTCCCGGCTGCCATCCTCAACGCTGACCTCACCAACACCACCTCCACGCTCTGTCGTGCCTTCCATGACATCAATGACAGTCGCTCGAATCACCCGCACACCACTGGCTACCCCACCATCGCGGGCTTCTCCTCCACTGACCGTCCAACTCCGACCACGCCGTGATGCGCTTCCATCACCGCCACGTAGCCCTCATTCCGGAGGATGTCCTCCGAGCTCCATCCGACCAGTAGTCCTCCTTCCCATGCATGAGGAGGAGAGAGGAAGAATCCTGTGTTTCGCATCCAATTACAATTTACATCAACATGCCATTGCCAAGCCCCTATTTTTAATAGTTTATTATTTGGTGGTTTAACTTCCATGCCATTCATCTTTCTCTCTTTCTTATGCAGTGCTCTCTCTCTCAAGATTCACACTTATTCTTATGATACTAATGATGCTTTATCTCTTCCATTCCAATAAATGCCATGAATATTTCAAAAGGTAATAAACTTCTCACTTAACGTGGAAATACTATTGGTACATTTACAAAATTCTCATGGGATCCATCTCTTATTCACATAAGTTTGTCATGTATGCAATTTGAACATAAACGAGATTTTTATGCGAATATTCTGTGTGAAGTTTTTGCGAGTTATATTGGCTTAGTTCCTCCCTATGGATACGACTTAATCCCTTGTGGTTAGATTGAATTATTTTCTACATTGATTGAGAGATTTTCCACCACGCAACTACAACGACATATCAAGTCTATTGCAACTATCTTAACTAAGCAAGAATCTCTCTGTCAAATGGCGTCGTTGCAGTGTAGTGTGGGTGTGGGTGGTCGTGGTCTGTGGTTTTGTGCGATGTAGCACCGATGCGAGCTTTCCGGAGCTTGTACCGACCATGGAGAGGATGGTGTGGGGGAGGCGTGTAGCGTGGTTAAAACTAGGAACTAAGGGTGTAGAAGTGACCTAGAGAGGGAGAGGAGTTCGAGGGCACTTAAGGAGTGAGATGAGAACAGGGGCATCTGGAGTTGACAGGCCGAATGCAAAGAAGACGAAGGTGATGGCGAGAGAATCTACGACGAAGGCGAGGTCAATAACGGTCCTGCTTTAGCAGTAAGACTCGCAACGAAGAGAGGAAGACGGAGGGCCGTCCAATTTGATGGTTGGACTACCAAAGGTGGAGGTTGGAGACAGTCGCCGAAGCCAAAGATGCGTTGGCCAAAGGAGGAAGAAGGGTGTTTTCTAGCTAATTCTTGGCTGGGAATGATCAGGGAAGTTTGTGGAGCTCTTGTAGAGCTCAATTTCGAGCTCAAATTAGGAAGGGACCATGAATTGGAATTATGGATCAGGTTCTGAGATCCTTGAAGATCTTGGGTTCGCTGGATGCACCCTCTTCATGGTAGGTATAAAATCATGGTTCAATAGGAAGAGGATCGACTAACAATCAATTCCTCCAATTTTGGAGGGATTTGGTCTCGAGATCAAGGAGGAATCCCTGGTCAAAGGTCAGTCGCAGCAAGTTGGATTCTGTTCAGAGCATCTATGGCAGTAGGGACCTATTTGCAAGGAATATGAGAAACTTAGGGGGATGTTTGTAATAAACTTGAAACTTAGGGGTACAAATGTGAGAAATAAAGTTCTTAGGGGCTAAAATGCAAATTTGGTCAAGATGAACTCTAATTGGACCCAAATTTTGCTCGTAACCTAATTTGGACCCAAGGAACCTTATGGTAAACTTGGATTTAAATTTTGACCACTTTTGGATAGGTAAATTGCACAAAAGCCCAAATCAAGGCAAATTCTTGTCCGAAACTCTATTCTAGGTCAAATGGGTTCATATGGTCAAACCAAAGGTAAAAATCCCCTTATAATATTTTCAATGATTTTTAGGTGGTTTGGATTGATTTTATCCTGACTAGAACCTTTTTAATTCAAGTGGGGTTGATAATTAGGATTTTTAGTACTGTTTTCGCCTTCAAACTGGGTGAAACCCTGATTCAGTCAATGTGAAGCCACCTTTTACACTTTTATGCTCAATTGACCTTCAATTAACCCTAGAGTAATCCCATGGTTAATCTAAATTTGTGATGTGCTGTTAAAATAGCAGAATTAACCATGTTTTCTTGTTTCCTTCCCAAATAAGATCAGTGTGGAATTGTAACCCTCAGATGATCAAGTATGAGCATTTATCGTTTGAATCTGACTAATTGTGGCTAATTATGACCCATGATGGTGTTACCATCACTTCCCGTACTAGTAGTTAAATAAAAAAATGGATATTAACATCACCTTCCTTAAGCCACAATTGCTGCAACTTTTGCCTTCAATATACTTCCCTCTTATGATCCTTTTGTTGGATAACTGTTTATAGCCTTCACCACACCCCATGCTCCCCTTTTGTAGAGCATCCAAAATTCTATCTAAAGCATAAACAGCATCCAAAGCCTTCAATCTAGAGCACTTCTTTATCTCCTTAAAAGCAATCAAGGCCATTCTCAAGTTTTGAATCTTAAGAGCCAAGGTACGAGTAGTATAGGAGAATGGGGGGAGCTCCCCACTTCTGCTACACAAAATCTTTGAAATCAAGTTCAAGCAACTAGAACTTCTAGAACATGAAATAAGATGTAAAGCGAACCCCTTCTTACTATCCCAAACTAGTGATGTGTGGTCAAAAATGGCCTTGGGCTTATAGTGACGTCCGCCAACTAAAAACACTCTTTTCGATTAATTGAGCAAAGGAACCCATCAATCTTTGACCTAAATCCCACCAATTTTCTCCAAGTACAAATTACTCTAGAAATAAGAATATCATATAACTCTGATTCCTTCACCAACCCCAGCAAAAGCCTATGTAGTCAGATCTTGCCTCCCACTAGATCTATCACACACAGATAATCTAGTGTTGAAATCTTCATCCACTAGCCAAGGCCTTTCATCTAAAAAGGTGATAGCCTACCTAAGTTACAACTCCAAACATGTCACATTATCACATGACCTGTAAGTAGAAGATAAGACAAGATCAATTCCATCTGATCTTCTGACAAAAGCTGCCATCAACTCCCACCTTCCAGACATCAAATCAATCAACTCAAAATTTGCATCTGTCCACACCACAAGAACACCTCCAAATCTCTGACGAGAACTCACTAGAAAGGAGGTTAGAAAGTCACCACTAAGATCTCTTTTCACCTTTTCATCCTAAACCTCCAAATGAGTTTCTTGAAACAAGGTAAAATCAATCTTCCATTCCATTAAATATCGCAGTAGGGTAGATCTTTGAGTGGAGTTGCAAAGCCTTCGAACATTCCATGAAAGTATTTTAACCATGAATGACCTTTCTAGCCCTAACAACCACTGCAACCCTACCAACTGCCTCCCATTCTACATTTCTTGCCTCCACCCTGTTGGCCCACACCTACCCTTGCCTCTTGATTCTCTTCCTTCCGTATGCTGAGTTGTACACAAGTCGTTGATGAGGGATAAAGAGTTGTCGTGTCAATTTGAGAATCCCCTTTCATACGTGAGCCTACGATGAAGTCTAAACCCCAACCTTCACCCCCGTGTCTTGGGTTGACCCAACATCTACTCCATCAGCCAAGTCCTACATTAGTTGTTCTACACAAGAAGGAAATTTCCTAGAGCTGACATCAACTACTAAGGCCTCATTGCCCACATAAAAGTTTCCTAGGTCCACAACATCAGTAATATCAACACCCATCACTGAAATTCCATTAGAGGGCGGTGAATTGTGTGGAATAAAAATAAATACAAATAAAAACAATCATCCCACAAATCAATCACCACAAGATATAAGTATGTTTAGCTGGAAATCCAACCTGGGTAAAAACAACCACCTAAGCCTCTCGACTTTGGATTTCTTGATTGACCGAGTCAATCAAATCCACTAACCTTACTGATGGGAACACCATCATGAGACATAACTAGCTCAATTTGATCTGATTAAGTCATTAAATGCTCCTATAAATCACCAGAGAGCCCTAACCCATTGCATAATCATTCTGAAAGAAAGATAAGAAAACAGGGGTAAAACTGTAGTTTTAACAGTATATCTCAATTGCAGTATAATCATGGGATTTCTCAAGGGTTAATCAAAGGTCAAATGGTCTTAAAAGTCTAATAAGTGGGGTAGTACAGACAGAAAAAGATTTTCACATGTTACAAGAATTAAATGACTTCTGAAATCCTAAAAATAGATCCGCTTAAATAAATGAGGTTCTGATCAGGATAAAATTCACCTAAACCCTCTAAAATTAACATAAAAATATTCTCTATGGTTTGGCACATTCAGTTTGACCATCAAAACCCGTCTTGACCCAAAATAGAGTCCTAGACAGACATTTGCCCCAATTTGGATTTTTGCATAAATTACCCAATCAAACTAGGTAAAAACCAAAATCCCACTTCACCATTGGATTCAATAAGTCCAAACTAGGTTTGTGCCAAAATTTAGGCCCAATCTAAGACTATCTTGACCAAGTTTGCAATTTGGTCCTGTCTGATCACACACACACCCTTAACTTTCAAAAACCTTGCAGATAGCCCCCCATCTTTGTCATCATTTTTACAAAAAGGTCCCTACCTCCATGAATCCTATTCCTACAAACTCCTACGACCTAAATTTGACAAGTTCTCCTTGATTCCTTGACGAATCCCTCTCAGATTTGAAAGGGAAGTTCGTCAAGGAATTCATTTCCTTTTGAGCCAAATCACAATCTCTCAAACCTTCTTAATCTCTCATGTAAATGCATGAGAGATTAGGGTATCTTGGGATTTCTTTCTCCGGCAAGCTTTCCAAGCTTGGGAAGCTTGCTTCCCAAGCCCAAAACGCCATCCAGAGGCTCATAAAAGGACCCCCATATCAAACTAAAGATCCCATACTCGAATTCGACCAGATTCCCCCTTAATTTCATCTCTCCTTATCCAGTAGAACCTCCTCGACGTCCGGTGAGCTCCTCCAACTCCATCCTTCGTCCGCGCGCAATACCGGCGGTGGATTTATCTCCCTCGCTCTCTTCCGCGTCATGCTATACCCACCGAAGCCCCGTCCTCCGTCTTCCTCGCCGATTCTTACTCATTGGAGCACTTTCTTCCCCGATGCCAACCATACCGTAATCAACGTCGCCTCGACTCCCCGTTGTCTACCAACTACCTAGATAAGTCCCCTAACTCTTCTACTTCATTTCCGTCCAACCAACACTCAATTTCAACCACGCTACCGCCCGTTCACTATCATCCCTTCCGCATCCGGCCACTCCTCCGGCGAGGCACATCTCTCTCCACACACCACCAAATCCCTCTCTGTTTATCCCTACACCTTTGCCACATCACCCTCTTCAAAATCCCCATCCTATTTCACCCTATTATGGCCCCAGCCGCTACACCGAACAACTCGCCTCCAAACCTTCACTTTCGTCACCATTCGGCCACCACAGTCACCTTCACGCCACGCCACACACACTACCACGCTCGCCGTGCTACAAAGAAGCCTGCTGAACCTTTTGACGAGGGCGCAAGGCCGTGTTCTTCATTTCAGGTCTTCACTCCTCCACCGCCATTGACGAAGCTTCGAGCGAAGCTTGAAGCCTTCTCCAGCCACGCAAGCTCCAAGTGATACGCCCAGGTTGTGCGAAGAGGCTCCAGGAGTGCACCCAGGTCTCCAATTGGGGGAGATACCCTCAGTAGTTGTAACAATCAGAAGGATATTACGGTAGCTGCACGCAAGAACGAAGGGTGATACTTTAGTCCCACATCGTGAACTCGCAAGCACCCGAAGCGACATAAATTGTTTTTGTCATCCAGGCTTATCGCCTCAGCAAGCACAGGGGGTGAGGTCCCTACACGCGCCCCTCACGCACCTCACCTGTGACACCTACACGCGGGTATGGCTGATCCGATTACCCGCCTAAACCTAAACACTCCTCGCTCACCACCCACGCCAGTGAGCCTGGTCTCGGGTGCGCTCTACCCGAATACTTGATAACCCAAGGCCCTAGGAGGGCGAATCCCAGAGAGAGGAGAAGAAGCACGCGGGGGAAAAGGGGAGTTTTGCTCTCAAGACCAACGGCCGACACTTAGCCGTTTAAGAAACCTCCCCCTTGTGCGTAAAGAGAAAGCAGGAGAGGAAGCCAGAGAAGAAGAAGAAGAGAGAAGGCACAGCCGCAGAAGAAGGAAAGAAGAAAGAGAAACAGACAAAGGAGGACGCAAAGCAAATCATTATCCAGACGTTTAAGGCGTCTGATCATTAATTAAGACGTCTAATTTGAGTTGATTTCTACATAAGCTATTAAGTTCCATTTGATATTATTGTAGGGAGTAATTGGTGATTCAAATCATCATTTTACTCCAATCTTTTTGCATTATCTGACATTCACTTTCATTTATATATCATTCTTGTTTGAAGATTTATTATACAGTGCTTAGAGAATCATTTTGCCAATTGCTTCCTGTGTTCGACCTCGGACTTTCATTCGAGTAATAAATTTATCTGTTTTTCGCAAGATTTCGACTGTACTGCAACATGACGATTTTAAAACCCGATTTTGAGCGAATAACATTTTGGCACCGTTGCCGGGGAGCAACACGCAATTTGATCTCGGGATTGCAATATCTAATTTGGTACTAACTTGCTCTATCTCTTTTTGACTGTGATCTATTTGAGGGATTCATTGGAGGAAGATCAGCAGCACATCAGCCACTCCAGGGGCAGATAAACATCCATCCTCTTCTAAACCCTTGATTTTGAAAAGCTAAAAAAGGAAAAAATCAATTAAGGCTATTTGCATTCTATTCTTAGATTAATCATTAAGTTGCTTGAGTTGATACATTCTATTTAGATAACATCCAAACCCTGATCGTACACCTACCTAGATTGTTAAGGTATCTAGAGCTATCACCTTCTTGCTTGAGCCCTAGGTACCACATTTGGACGAATTAAATTGGACTAATCAAAGCAAATTAGGGTTTCCAATTTAAGGTTTTAGAGACACACTTGCTTAATCAAGAATTAACCTTCCCAGTGTGTGCCTAAGCCTTGATTGAATTGATCTATTTAAGAAAACCCTAAAA
This sequence comes from Thalassia testudinum, assembly GCA_037157565.1. NCBI lineage: Eukaryota > Viridiplantae > Streptophyta > Magnoliopsida > Alismatales > Hydrocharitaceae > Thalassia > Thalassia testudinum. The sequence goes on from JAZHRO010000077.1 coordinate 85,630,376, forward strand.
TCAGGCTCATAATCTTATTTGAACACTAAAAGAGGGACCTAAATTTCTCAAAGGACAAAACAGGTGAAGTTAACCCACCTTGTTGGGTCAACCAATCTTCAAATTAGGTCACTTTGCACTAAATACATCTTAAAGTTCAAGTGAAATCTTAAGCACCCGTGCTCTTAATTAAAAATTGGTAGACTTAAGAGGTCAAGTCCTCATTCTAGTCTACCTGGATTCTCAGTGACAAGAAAGGTCGGGCGGAGGAAACCCTGTAAGCAGTAGGGGCACTCTATCGTGTAGGGGACTTCGCGGGGCTCTCCCTTTCTGGCTGCCCAAGTAATTCTCAGGTGGATGACTTTCTGACTAAGGGGTATCCTCCCGCCCAAACCTCTATAGTCATCTAAAGTTTTTTGGGTGTCTTGATTGGGTCCATCACCTGCTATTCCTCACCTATTCCATCGGTGCATGTTCGGGATGAGGTCCTTAAGACCACCCGTGAGGCCTCCACTAGTCATTCACTCTCGTCGAGGCCAGGCCTCGACTGTCATGTTTCTGCAACAACCCAACCAAATTGATATATCTTCTAATTCAGAACCTACTTCCCCCTCATCAATCATGGATCCCAGAGAAGATCAACCTAACCTTGAGCAACAATTTCATGATTTCAGAAATCGAATCAATGCCATCATCAACCCACCATGGCGTCCTCAGATCCTAGATCACTATAATCCTACAGCGGTGGAGATCGAACCCCGAATCAACATTCCCGCAAGAGGACCCGAGGTAGATCTCAAGCCTAGCATGCTTCATATGACGCCAAAGTTCCATGGCTTGAACTCCGAGGATCCTTTCCAACATATCAAAAATCTAAAGCATCTAGCCCACACTTTCGGGGCAGATGTACAGAATCAGGACGGATTACTCTTGAAACTCTTCTCATTCTCCCTGCCTGACAAAGCCGCTCACTAGTTTCAGACTCAACCACACACAATCAACACATGGGGAGAACTTCAAACCTCCTTCCTACAGAAATTCTACCCCATTGGTCGTACAAACACGATGCGACACCAAATCACGCACTTCTCCCAAGGAGCGGGAGAATCTCTACACAAGGCATGGAATCGTTTTCTGGATCTTATACGTGAGTGCCCCCATCACGGAGTTCCAAAGTGGGAACAAGTCCAATCCTTTTACCATGGACTCCGTGATGATATCAAGCTTTTTGTCAATGCAACCTGTGGTGATAGAATCATGGGTCAACATAAGGACACGATCTGGGAGATTCTCGAGAACATGTGCGAGAACTCCCTGAACAATGAGTCATTGGGTGCGTACGACAAGACGTCCACCCACTCATTGACAATCGGGGGGTACACGAATCCCGAGGCCTTTCCGCATCCATTAACCTATAGTCGGTAGCCAATCAATTGGATAAGGTCTCCATTATCGAGAAGAAGGTGGACGACATCACTCGTCATCTACACAAATCCACCTCTGTACCTCAAAGCACATACATGCAACCGCCCACGGGAAGGGAGACTGTGCACAACATCTACCACTCCCCAAGGATGGATGCATATCCACCCCCGTCTAATTTTGGCTTTGGAGGCAACTCCAGGTCAACCCACTACAGTTGGGGGAACTCTGAACCCCCGTATCCTGATTATCTCAGAGCTCCTCAGACTTGCGACGATCTCCATGCCATCCAGAATAATTCTTACTCCAACACTTACAACCCTCAATCCAAAATAATTCTTACTCCAACACTTACAACCCTCGATGGAACAATCATCCTAACTCTGCGTGGTCGGAAAGTAATCCGAATCCAAGATCTCAATTCCAACCCCGACCACAGAATCAACGACTGTATCAACCCACTCAGCTAAGGCCTAATCAAAACTTCCAATCTGCACCACCCAGAGAAGATCAGACATCTTTAATTCTCCAAACCTTGGTTGACATGCAAAAATAGCACAAGGAAGAAATCACTGAGCTCCGCTATCAAGTGGCCCAACTGGCAAGTTCTCACCAGCCCGGCACACTTCCTTCCCAACCTCTGCCAAATCCTAACAACATGCTAACCCAACAACACATTGTAAACCAAATCCAAGGTCAAACATGCTATACCCAACCTAGTCCAGCATCTCATACCTGCATATTTTCTTCATCCACCTCAACTGAGCCAAAACACACCATGACTTATCAAAACCCACTCCCACAACAACAGCAAGGGCCGACTTTTTCCCATCCACCTCCCCACCATGATTATTCTATGATCAATGTTTTGAAGGAACAGGAACCCATCCATAGCCAATCCATTCCCCTATCCCAGGTCATATCTCACCTCCATACTAAAGGATTGTCAGAAATTGATATAACGGGACCTTTGAGGAATGCACAAGTCACGATTCCACTACTTGACATCCTCACTCTCAACCCGACCTCATCTGACTTACCCAGAAAGGAGATGGAAGAACAAACACTAGGAAAGGTAGGATTGTCTGAACTTGTAAGTACCATAATCCAAAATAGTCTACCCCCTAAGAAATCTGATCCAGGCACCCCGCTAATTCCTTGAAATATCGGTGATACAAATTTTAAGTGGGCTATACTAGACCTAGGTGCTTCAGTCAACCACATCCCTACCACCCTATTTGAAAAATTACAGATTGGACAACTAAAACCAGTGCATGTCACTTTGCAACTAGCTGACCAAACCCTGATCACACCAATTGGGATGGAAGAGGATGTGGTAATTAAAGTTAAGGATTTCAGCTACTAGGCAGATTTCCTCATTCTTGATAGGGATACGCCACAACAGATACAGGATATGCACGTAATTTTAGGAAGACCATTCTTGGCCACTGCAGGCACCGTAATCAATTATGAATCAGGCCATATGACAATTTCCTCAGGAAATCAACGGACTGAGATTAATATTTTTGAGGCAACAAAGGGGAAATGCTTGACAGAACAACTAGGTTTTATACAGGATCTCATGACCATATCCTTGGTAGAAAACCTAGAACCTGAATTAGAAACCTTTCACATCCTAGATAATGATCTGGTTGAGCATAATGATACAAGTACAGTGGAGGCTTTCACCTTTGAACTTGAGGATATACCCAGGAATGATGAGAAACATGGTGACGGACCAGATTCAAAGTCCATGGATATGGAGACGTTTTGTTCTGAGGACCAGCAGGAATCAGGGTTGGCAGATACTGAGAGTGACCCGTACCTAGAATATGAATCCTTTACAGAATTTGAGCTACATGATCCAAGAGGCACTCTTCAAACATTCACTTTTGACTAGGAGGAGAATTACAATAAAGATTCACTGGAAGACCCGAGTTATGAGTCATTTCTTGAGGAGACAATCTCACATTCAATAGGAAACAATCACGTTGACTCACTGAGGATTGATCTATTAGGTCACAAAGCACGAGAGGAACCACACATCTGGGATAAACTAACTAGATCCATTTCTATTGAGCATTGGAATCACTGTGATCCTATTGCAGAACCCCATGACCACTGTATCTTCCAAATGATTCCTCCACAAAAACTCAAGAAAGATCATCCAGAAACAAAGCATCCTAACTTATATTAGACACATTCCGGAATGACTCTTCACCATGCCCTGATACTTATCTGGCACCATCCAATTCTCATACATCACGATCATATATTCTCTCAAATCATTGATGCAGTCAACAACATCTCCCTGAGTTCATTGCGCCCGGCTGATGGCGTTAAACTCAGCTCTTAACGGGAGGCAACCCGTCATTTTGAAAAATCTGAAACCTTTCTTAACACATCCTATGCTGAACTCATATTGTACTTTAGGGTTCGTCGACTAGAACAGCCAACTCCACCTCTGGTACTCATACCTGAGCTTGAAATCGTCCATAGACAGTCATCCCGACCCGTCCACCCACCCAAAACCTATTCTAATGTACGATCTAAGCTAAATTCAAACCCACCTAATGTACAATGAGGACATTGCAAATCACAGGCATAGGGAGGTATTAAAGTGCAAAACACTGTGAGAATCACTGCAAAAGAAAGGGTTTCACCAAAAAATTACATATTCCACAAAAAAAAAGAGGTTGAGGAAAAAGAGGAGCCAATTTTGAGAAAAAAATGAAAGAAAGGAACACAAAGAAGAAAAAAATTGATTCCCTTAGAAACAAATGAGAACCTACCTACCTTCTAGGTTGGATCGAATGATGAATTAAGTTCTGAAAGGCTAAAAGTTAAGGGATTAGTGGCGAATACCGACCTTAGGCCTCTTGGATCGTTTTACAATTTAAACATTCACGTACTTGTCAAGATCCAGATTATTCCTCAGGAGGTTGAGGAAAATGCAATGCTTGTGTATTAATAAGTCTAAGGCTTAGGGAGTATTCGACCCCATTAACTGACCTCTGGTTTACGAGATTCGGTAACTTAAGCACCCGAAATCACACAGTCTGGTTTAGTACGCTTTAAAGTTAAAATCATGCCAAAAGGCATTAATCTGTTCTGAAAATGGTCCTAAGATCTAGATTAGGAGTAGCTCGAAGATGCAAGTTGATTTGGATGAGTTCCCAGCGTAGAGAGGTGGGAAATTCCCCTCAAAGATGTGTAATAACATATCGTCTCCTCGATGCTTGTCTCCTAAAATATCTAAATATCCTATCGAGGGCATGTAAGCACCTTATGCTGGTTCAGATGCCACAGGTGGGATTATCTTGAATTCTCAATTGCCAAGGTCAGGATCTAGCTACAGAATGCCATGGGTGAGATTATCCCGAAATCTCGAAAGCTAGGGTTCTAGGGGTTGCCAAGGGCGGTGCTATCTCGAAGCATCGAATGCCAGGGACCCTACGAGGATTGATGGTGGGGACAAGGAATCTGATACAGATCGTGTTTAGTGCCAATCCAAGGATGGATCTAAGGAAAAATATAATGAAAAGGAAAGAGCGAGAAAATCTCTCCACAAATGAAAATCTCCTTCTAATCTCTCTCTTACAAAATGCACTAGCAAACTGAACTGGACTAACCATGTTTCAAGCACGGGTGCTTTAACCGCTAGGTCCAATGAACCTTAGGATAGTTCCTGCAGGACTTAAAAGCCTTCGCAGCAGACTGAGGCAAAAGCTAGTCAGGTCTAGATCTGGGCTGGTACTTAAGTACCTTTAGGCCTACTGTTGGTATTAAGATCTGATTCCTAGAGGCGCGGCTTAGTAGGGCATCCTGACGGTTAAATCTGACCTAGATAATTGGTTCGTTTCATTTGGTTTTGCTAAGGGACTAGCAAAAGTTAGGCATTAGGGTATGATGGGAACACCATCATGAGCCATAACTAGCTTAATTTGATCTGATTAAGTCATTAAATGCTCCTACATAATCACTAGAGAGCCCTAAATCATTGCATAATCATTCTGAAAGAAAGACAAGAAAATAGGGGTAAAATTACAGTTTTAATAGTATATCTCAATTGCAGTACAATCACGGGATTTCTCATAGGTTAATCAAAGGTAAAAAGGTCTTAAAAGTCCAATAATTAGGGTAGTACAGACAGAAAAGGGTTTTCATGTATTTCGAGAATTAAATGACTTCTAAAAACCTAAAAATAGACCTGCTTAAATAACTGAGGTTCTGGTTAGGATAAAATTCACTTAAACCCTCTAAAATTTATATAAAAATATTCTCTAGGGTTTGGCACCTTCAATTTGACCATCAGAACCTGTCATGACCCAAAACAGAGTCCTAGACAGATATTTTCCCTAATTTGAATTTTTGCATAAATTACCAAGTTAAACTAGGTCAGAACGAAAATCCAACTTTACCATTGGATTCATTAGGCCCAAATTAGGCTTGTGCCAAAATTTGGTCCCAATCTAAGATTATCTTGACCTAGTTTGCAATTTTGTCCTGTTTGATCACACATACACCCTTAACTTTCAAAAACCTTGCAGATAGCCCCCAAGCTTTGTCATCGCTTTTACAAAAAGGTCCCTGATGCCATGAATCCTATTCCTACAACTCCGGTGACCTAAATTTGGAAAATTCTCCATGATTCCTTGACGAATCCCTCTCAGATTTGAAAGGGAAGTTCGTCAAGGAATTCCCTTCCTTTTGAGCCAAATCTCAATCTCTCATGCGAACGCATGAGAGATTAAGGTATCTTGGGATTTCTTTCTCCAGCAAGCTTTCCAAGCTTGGGAGGCTTGCTTCCCAAGCCCAAAACGCCATCTAGAGGCCTATAAAAGGACCCCCAGATCAAACCGAAGATCCCACGCTTGAATTCGACCGAATTCCCCCTTAATTTCGTCTCTCCTCATCTAGCCGAAGCTCCTCGATGTCCAGCGAGATCCTCTAACTCCATCCTTCGTCTGTGCTCAATACCAGTGGCAAATTTATCTCCCTCGCTCTCTTCCGCATCATGTTGTACCTGCCGACACCCGTCCTCCGTCTTCCTCGCCGATTCTTACTCATCAGAGCACTTTCTTCCCCGACACCGACCATACTGCAATCAGTGCCACCTCGACTCCCCGTCGTCTGAAAACTATCTAGATAAGTCCCCTAACTCTTCTACTTCATTTTCATCCAACCTACACTCAATTTCAACCACGCTTCCGCCCGTTCACTGTCATCCTCCCTTCCGCGTCCAGCCACTCCTCCAACGAGGCACATCACACTCCACACACCACCAAATCCCTCACCATTTATCCCTACACCTTCGCCACATCACCCTCTTCAAAATCCCCATCCTATTTCACCCTATTACGCCCCCAGCTGCTACACTAAACAACCCACCTCCAAGCCTTCACTTCCGTCACCGTCCGACCACCACAGTCACCATCACACCACGCCACACACACTACCACGTTCGCCATGCTACGGTGAAGCCTGCTAAACCTTCTGACGAGGTCACAAGGCCGTGTTCTTCATTTCAGGTCTTCGCTCCTCCGCTGCCATTGACGAAGCTTTGAGCGAAGCTTGAAGCCTTCTCCAACCATGCAAGCTCCAGGTGATATGCCCAGGTTGTGCGAAGAGGCTCTAGGACTGCACCCAGGTCTCCAATTGGGGGAGATACCCTCAGTAGTTGTAGCAATCAGAAGGAGATCACAGCAGCTACACGTAAGAATGAAGGGTGGGACTTTAGTCCCACATCGTGAACTCACAAGTGCCCGAAGCAACATAAATTGTTTTTGTCATCCAGGCTTATCCCCTCAACAAGCACAGGGGGTGAGGTCCCCGCACACGCCCCTTATGTGCCTCGCTCGCGACACCTACATGGGGGTATGGTTGATCTAATTACTCACCTAAACCTAAGTACTCCTCATTCACCACCCCCGCCAGTGAGCTTGGTCCCGAGTGCCCTCTACCCGAATACCCGATAACCCGAGGCCCTAGGAGGGCGGATCCCAGAGAGAGGAAAAGAAGTGCATGGGGGCAAAGGGGGGGTTTTGCTCTCAAGACCAACGGCCGACACTTAGCCGTTTAAGAAACCTCTCCATTGTGCGTGAAGAGAAAGCAGGAGAGGAAGGCAGAGAAGAAGAAGAAGAGAGAAGGCACAGCTGCAAAAGAAGGAAAGAAGAAGAAAGAGCAACAGACAGAGGAAGACGCAAAGCAAATCATTGTTCAGACGTTTAAGACATCTGATCATTAATTAAGACGCCTGATTTGAGTTGATTTCTACATAAGCTATTGAGTTCCATTTGATATTATTGTAGGGAGTAATTGGTGATTCAAATCACCATTTTACTCTAATATTTTTAAATTATCTGACATTCACTTTCATGTATATATCATTCTTGTTTGGAGATTTATTATACATTGCTTAGAGAATCATTTTGCCAATTGCTCCCTATGTTCAACCTTGGACTTTCATTCGAGTAATAAATTTTATCTGTTTTTCGCAAATTTCGACTATACTGCAACACAATGATTTAAAAATCCGATTTCGTGCAAATAACACTTACTACTTAAAATGATGATAATACAACCTCAATTGCAACCACACTACTTTAACCCAAGTGTAGTGTACCTCAAAATCCCTTTTCTTCACAAAGAGTATTTTGTTTCACGAAAGAGATGGGAATTCGCCACATGAATATCCAACCAAAAATCAAAATACAAAACAAAAACCTATAGAGCCCAAAATGTAAGGATTAAACCTAAGTTCTATAGGCAACGTGATCGCACAGCGGGTCGATGCTCTCGTATATAAAGTGTGAAGCTTGGAGAGTAAGGACACAATATTTTCTTATTGAATCCTCATGTTTTATCAGTAAAAATGGTGGAAAGAATTGTATCAAGGTGTCTTTAAACAAAGGAGAGGTCCTCCCCTATTTATAGAGGCCTTACGAACCTTCAAGAAGGCCTTGGAGAGGCCTCATAGCCATTGGGAATAAATGCCAAGGGAATCAGGCCGAAATCAAGTTTATGATGACTCTGACAAAAATATCAGACAGCTAATTTTTGTATCAGACGTCTGGTACTTCGTTTGATGAAGGATTTAGACGTCTAATCCTGGAGGACTGTCTCCCTAGAGTTGTTTGGATCTAGACAGGGATCTAGTCAGATGTTAAACTTAGATAGTTATGACATCTGAGATAATTATTGGACGTCTAATCATATGGGGGTTGGTTCCTGGATTGAACCAGATCCAAATAGGGTTCTAGTGTAAACAAGTCAAACGTTTGATTAGACATTTGATCAAGGGTCTGGACGACTAATGATGAAGGTCATCTCCGAGAATGGATTCCCGAGAGGCTAACGGCTAGATTTGGTCTGACAATTCATGATTTGGGTCTAGCGTCACTTTATGAGATGTCTAAGGGTCTCTTTGGATGTCTAAGAATAATATTAAAATATTTTCTAAGTGGGTTTGCAAGGATATTGTTCTGACAAGATAACGGTCCTATTATTGGACATCTATCAAGTTTATCAGACGTCTGGATCAACGTCTGGTCGTCTGATTACAAAGATCAAAGACCAAGATTTCCAACCTAGGTTATTGGATGTCTGGGACAGAGATCAGACAACTTAAAACAAGTTATCAGACGTCTGGTAATCAAGTTGGGCATCTGATCTACCGTCGAATTCCTATTTTGGTTTTCTAATTTAAGTTCTGATTTTACCTAAGTGTTCTAAGGTTGTGTAAGTGCTCCTAGGACTAAAGGTGTTATACTTTGGGTTCTTTACAATATTTCTAAGATATTAAAGAGTGAAAACACGAATACATGTACATAGAATAAACATTTATCCTATTTTCATTTTTCTTCTTCAAGCTTTAGCCCTAAGCAAAGATCCATCTTTTCCATCAAGCTCCTCCATCTCGCCATGGACTTGAGCTTGAAGTCCTACACACTTGCTTACATTTTCATATAAACCTGAAACTATAAACTCAAATGTAAATGTTAGATCACAAGTATTTTTTTATCATCAAAATCAATGATCGTGGTGACCTTGTACAAACAATCTCCCCCTTTTGATGATAACAAAACCATAAATAATGCCAAAAACAAGTCCCCCTTTTTTACATTATTAAAAAATGTTTTAATTAATTTTAATTAATTTATCCTCTAACTCTCCCTAAAAACATGCTTTTCTAATAATGGATTAACTTAACACCCCTTTTTTGACATAATTATACAAGAGATGTGTTCTTCTATTATCTCCCCCTACATACATGCATTTCTAACTAAGTTTTAAATCAACTATAGTTAAGGATGATCTCCCCCTTTTTCATCTATAGTTTGGAGCTCTGAGTTGGCCTGTGTCTCCAGCCAAAGTTCGGCCTGGAGGGGACAAGGTTAGTCCCACATCGGTAAGGAATGAGCGCGTGCCATGGAATAAAAGTAAAAAGTGTAATGGGCTGCCAGCCAAAGTTCGGCCTAGAGGGGACAAGGTTAGTCCCACATCAGTAAGGAATGAACGCTCACCATGGAATAAAAGTAAAAAGTGTAACGGATTGTTTGGTCGTCAGTGCAGGGCGCATGAAGAGCATGTGTGTGTGGGTGCGTGCAGTGCGTCTTCGCAAAGAGTATTTTGTCTCACGAAGGAGACGGGAATTCGCCACGCGAATACCCAACCAAAAACAAAATACAAAATAAAAACCTATAGAGCTCAAAATGTAAGAATTAAACCTAAGCTTCTATAGGTAAGAAGACTTCCCTAATGCAAAAGTAGACTAGGCATGATCGCACAGCGTGTCAGTGCTCTCGTATAAAAGTGTGAAGCTTGGATAGCAAGGCCACAATCGTTTTCTTCTTGAATTCTCCTTTTTTATCACTAAAAATGGTGGAAAGAATTGTATCAAGGTGTGTTTAAATAAAGGAAAGGTTCTCTATTTATAGAGGCCTTAGGAACCTTCAAAAAGGACTTGGAGAAACCTCATAGCCGTTGAGAATAAATCTCAAGAGAATCAAACCGAAATCACGGTTATGATGAGTCTAGTAGCAAAATCAGATGGCTAATTTTTGTATCAGACATCTGGTACTTTGTCTAGTGAAGGTTCTAGACATCTAATCCTGAAGAACGATCTCCCTGGATTTGTTTGGATCTAGATAGGGATTTAGTCAAATGTCAAACTTAGATATTTAAGACGTCTCAGATAATAATTAGGCGTTTAATCATATGGGGGTTGGTCCTTGGATTAAACCAGATTGAAATAGGGTTCTACTGTAAACAAGTCAGACATCTGATTGGACGTCTGATCAAGGGTCTAGATGTCTAATGATGAAGGTCGTCTGCGAGAATGGATACCCGAGAAGCTAACAGCTAGATTTGGTCTGACAAATCATGATTTGGGTCTAACGTCTCTTTATTAAACATCTATGGGTCTCTCTGGACGTCTGGGAACAATATTAAAATATTTTCCAAGTAGGTTTGCGAAGATATTGTTCTGACATGCTAATGATCCTATTATCGAACGTCTGTCAAGTTTATCAGACATCTTATAAGACATCTGGATTAGGGTTTGGTCGTCCGATTACAAAGATCAAAGACCAAGGTTTCCAGCCTAGGTTATTGGATGTCTGGGATAGAGATCAGACGTCTAGTAATCAGGTTGGGCGTCTGATCTGTCGTCGAATTCCTATTTTGGCTTTCTAATTAAACTTCTGATTTTGCCTAAGTGTCCTAAGGTTGTGTAAGTGTTCCTAGGACTAAAGATGATATACTTTGGGCTCTTTACAATCTTTCTAAGAAAATAAAGAGCAAAAACATGAATACATGTACATAGAATAAACATCTATCCTATTCTTCATTTTCCTTCTTCAAGCTTTAGCCCTAAGCAAAGCTCCATCTCCTCTATCAATCTCCTCCATCCCGCCATGGACTTAAGCTTGAAGTCCTACACACTTGCTTACATTTGCATATAAACCTGAAACTATAAACTTAAATGCAAATGTTAGATCACAAGTATTTTGTTATCATCAAAATCAATGATCGCGGTGCCCTTGCACCAACAATCACCTCCTTCGATCGGCACCACGTCAAGACCTTTGCATCCTATGGCTCGTCAAATGGGTCCAACTAGTAAGCCTTCAATTCTCTAAATTCCACCTCAATGACTGCATCTCCCCCATCAACACCTCCAGAGTTGCCATGCATAGCAACATTGCCCTTCACCCCAACCTCTCCAACCTCATTGACCACCACCCAACTCTCAAATCACCTCCACTTCCACCTCCAAGGCCATCAGTGGGTCACCAACATCCTCCTCCTCTTCCTTGGATCAGGACCTCACCTTTGACCCTATCTTGCCACCATCTAAACCAACCCTAGGCTAGCCAATTAAGGACAATCAGCATCGCCTAAGGGTCCATGTGAGAACCCATTAGCAATTTCATAATTAATTAAGGGTAATCATGAATTTATCCTTGAGGGTCCATGTAAGAGCCCATTAGCAATTACACAATTAATTAAGGGTAATCATGAAATTATCCCTTTTGAATGTCAATTAGGATTCCAATCACCAAATTTAAGAAATCAAGGACCTAAACGATGGATCCATTGATTGCAATGCCCAAGTCGTATGTTGAATTGGTGATGGATGGATTTAGAGGGGCATTGGAGTGCCAAGAAACATGTCTTGGTGAGAGGAAATCAAAGACCCTAAAGCAAGAGGACCACCTGAGAAGTTTCCCCAACCTTTTAAAAGAAATAGAGTGGGATATGAATGAGCCCCACCGAATCACACCTGCACATTCTTCTCTCTTGTCCTTCCCCAAGGCGAGGAGAGAGCTGAGGGAGCGGCTCCAGCGGTAGCAGAGTAGCAGGGGAAGGAAAGGAGAGGATTTGAGAGAAGGAGCAACCTCTAGAGGTCTAAACCAAGGAGAAAAGCACCTCCATTCCCTCTCCCTACACTATGTTAAGCAGCAAGCTCTCCCACTCTCCATTTGGGTTTTTAGGTTCTTGAAGAAGGGACCCTCCCCATGGCCTGCATGTAATAGATTTGGGGAGGGGGAGGTTCAAAACTTGTTTTCCCTATGGTTGAGATTGGTAATCTAATGTTCTTGTGGTTGTTCATATGGATGATGTTGCGGTTGGTGTTGGGCTTCTGCAAGGAGGGTGCAAGCTTGCAATAAGGAGAAGAGCAATAGCAATAGCAACAGCGTAAACTCTTGCCAAGCACTCAAGTGTCGCATGTATTCTCTTATTTCAAGGAATTAGTGTGGCATTTTAGTGAAAATGCTAACGATGGATCGTGGATCCTCCCCCTCCCCCTGATGCTGGTGATCTTGAAATGGTGATGCTGAAAACCACCCCTTCACCCAAGATACTGGATTGCATGTCATAGAAATTTAGTTTGGAATGGGTATTTTTGGTGTTTGATGTGATCCATAAGAGTAGAGATATGTGTAAGGTGGGTTAGATCATGTTTCTATGTCATCCTTAACCCCTCTAAGTAATTAGATATGGGTTGAGGTTAGTGCAGCACAAAGGGGATGCATTGATATGCATCAAGCGTCGTCTGATTTGTTATCTGACATCTGATTTCGTGGCGCAAGATGCCTGATTGTATGGTCAGCCGTCTGCTAGAGATGGATTTATCTCCTAAATTTGGGTGAGTTGCAGTAAAGGACGTCTGACCTAGCTGCCAGACATCATGCGCACCTGTGGAGCTTAGGTTAGTGGCCCATCAGACGTCCAAACGCAATGCTAGACATCTAATAACATGAGTGTTGGATCCCCAAGAAGGGAAGTTCCAAGTAACGACCAAAACGAGCATATTGGTTAATGTCCTTTACAAGAATTTGATGTCTGGCCAACATGTTAGACGTCTAATGTTGAGATATAATGTTTAATGTGTGAGGATCAGGAGAGACATTCCCTGACATGCTGCCAGGAGATATCTAAGATGGGCGTCAAACATTTGATAAGGCAATATCAAACATCTAACCAAAATGACAGACATCTGATATTCAAGGTAGTAGTAGGTATTGCTCCTGGTCAAGAACCTACTCATGTCAAGTCTGCATGAGACTTGAGTAAGTCTTGAAAGGCATGTGGGTTTTGCAAGAGTACCCACCTAGGGCTCAGAAGTACCCGAAAAGGTAGTCCAATGGGGCCACCTGATGATGTCTCTACGAGAATTCATCCAAATGATGCACAAGATTAAGTGACCATTATACCCTCCGAGAAAGGAAAATACCATAACTAATCAAAAGATCAACATGGGTTAGTTGACGTGAGGTCGAACCTCTAGTACCTTGTGATAGGATGGCCGATAAGTCGTATTGGCAAAATACAAGCCAACTCCTTAGATGTGAAAGGTGACTCGATGGAACACTTGTAGGATAGTCCAATGGGGCATCTGGTGATATCTTTATGGATAATGACCAAGGGGAGGGAGTTTAGCGTTCACCGGCCAGGTGCGGTAATGTGACTAGCCATGGCTATTTCGAGAAACTTCTGCATCGAATCTAGAGGAGTAAGTTACCAAAGGACAACGTAATCCAAACCTCGAACCTCAGACAAGGAAATATGTATACAAAATCTACTTCAAATCCTCGTGAGGAATCATGATTCATAGTTTGACTAGTAGGTCAACACACTCACAAATCAACAGGTCATGTTAAGAATGGAGCAGGTGTAGACCTTACAAATACATATAGATGTATACATGTGCATATGTAGATATCGGTACACCACTAATAGATTTCACCTATACAACATGTAATATTAGATAATGTCTTAAGGAGTCATTGGCGTATACTTATGTTGTATTACATTTTCAAGACAAGATGCCAGCCACACACATCCTCCGTTGCCAGCGAATCAGGGCAATGCAATGGCACGCCTAATTGTTGCAAGAGTGACCGGAGTTAGCCAGGATCCTCTTATCGATGCCCTAAGAGGAGGAGGTCATCTTCATTGGCAAGGGATGAGAAGAGTTACCGCACTTGTGAATAAAGGTGCTCATCAAAGCCATAACGAATTCGGTGGACTTGCTGAAGTAGTGTGGTCTAACCTAATGGCGAACATGGACAGCTGGCCACTTTTTAGTTCCCTTTTTAGATAACCACTCCTCTTTTCTTGCTTATTAACACCGACACAGCTTTTGTTTTATGATAAATGTGGTCATAGAAATGCATGTAACCACGAAACTTTTGTATCAGCATAAACAAGACGTGATGGTTTGACGTTGTGGATGTTAATGTTACATGTGAGTTTTGCGAATGGTTCACATTTTTTAATTTCCTTCCTCTTAATCTCATTCTTGCATGGATTTTATTTTGTAGATATATCATGCAAATGCATATATATGTTACATGAAGTTCATCTACACCAAAATTACATATAATTTAGGTATATTTCTACACATAATCAATATTTTAAAATAAAAACTCATGCATCGAAACCATTCAGTGAAAATATAAATTATGCAAAATTTTATTAAAATTAGATGACTATAACACCTCCATCAAGTATTATCAAATTTCATAATATTTATATCGTCAAATTAAACTCCTTTGATATAAGGGCTAGGAGTGTCTTATTAACTTTAAATTTTGTACATAACATTTTCATATATAGTGATGTTAATTCATAAATTTTCACTTCAAAATATTACTTATAGTGAAAGATATTAACTAAACTTTACTGAAATTATATACAAGTAAACTTCACGCTCCCTTTTCTATATATATATAGAGAGAGAGAGAGAGGGCTAGGAGAGTGGATTAACTTCAAATTTGGTGTAAAACATGTTCATATGGAGTGATCTCAACCCTCAAATTTTCAATCCAAAACATTACTCGTAGTAAGAGACATTACTGCACTTGCACATAACTTACATGCAGGTCACATACACGCTCCATTTTCCCAATATAGGGGGGCAAGGATTGTGCCGGTCACTTGCACCCTACTTTGGTGCAAGTGACTAATAATGGTTGTTGGATCTGATTAACGATCCAGATTTAATCAACTATAAC
The DNA here is from genome assembly GCA_037157565.1 of Thalassia testudinum. Lineage (NCBI taxonomy): Eukaryota > Viridiplantae > Streptophyta > Magnoliopsida > Alismatales > Hydrocharitaceae > Thalassia > Thalassia testudinum. Next base: position 85,645,801 of record JAZHRO010000077.1, read on the forward strand.
ACACCACACCCCCTCCCAAATCCCCATCGAGCAGCCACCATGGAGCCCTCCTCTAAGATCTTAGGCTCCAATCGCAGCTTCGACCGACCTTCACTGCCTTCGACCTCCACCAACGAGTTGGAGAAGGACAAAGACAGATCCACCAACCTCCCCCACCTTTGATCTCCCTACCTTCAACAAGGAGAACGACGAGGTTCAATCCCTAATGCCTCCCCCTTCTCATTTTTCCTCAACCTTCCCTTCCGCCACTGTTGTCAACCACCACCTCCTCCTTGCCCTACACCCAAGTTAGGTGCAGCTGACCCTTTGCCATCGTCAAATCTAATCAATGGTCTAGATCCAACTTCCCTTGCCCCCCCTCCCCCAACCCCCAAATCCTCCCAGCGCATGTTCCGTTCCCTCCCCAACGCAGCCTTCGTTCCCCCTCCCAACGATCCCAATGGTAGTCTCTCTCCTCCTGCACCAACCTCTGCTCCTCCTCGTAGAATCGTGCTCAATTTTCGCCCGACTCTGCTCACACATTGTCATGCCAAGGTACGCTTTCTCATCCTCTTCCTCCACCTTGTCCCTGCCCCTCCCTCTTCCTTTACCTGCGACCGACCATCACCACCATGCCTCACCGACCACCACCATCGTTCCCCACTGCCAAAGCCCCTCCATCTTCTTCAACTCTAGCCTACGCTCAATTTCAATAAGTGGGAGGAAACATTTGTATTTGCCTGCATATTTCCATTTTTTCAACCTGAATTATGTGACACCTTTATTGAGAAAAAAATCAAAATTTAACCATCTTATACAAAAGATTTGGAGGCTTGCCTCCTTGGAAAAGTTTCTCCCAACAGCCAAGACAACAAAAGATGTAATGTTGCATACATTTGCATTGGGGGCAACAAGGAATATACACAACCTCAATTGGCAAAACAAGCTCTAATGTAAAAAAGAAAAGCATTTTAGATGTTATTTCATGACAGTTTGGTTGAGTTGGAAAATAGCATCAGCAGATTTATTTGGATTAAGCTAGAGGACAGTTTAAAGCTTGAGAGTAATAAAGCTTAGGACTACATAGCTGGAGATGTTAACCAATAGGTAGCTTCTTTCAAGTAAATTCTCATCATTGTCTTTGGAGTGCTATCTAATTGCTGAAAAGCCAGCAAAAGAAGAAAACTATTTCATGATAGTCCAGTTTACAACTATTTCATGAGGAAGAAAGCTATTTTGGAGGAAACAAGCCAATGTAGATATTTTTTACTGAATGAGACAAATGATGTTACAAAATCCTAGAGGAATTTTTGTTGATGTCTTCTCAGCATGAAGTAGGGTATCATCCTGAACCACAAAATTTTTTTCTATATATAGTTGTTTCTAATCTTTTTCATGAAATTTCAATTTATTCGTTTTGAGGAGGTACGAAAATGTTAGTAGAGATGTTTCATACCGATTGTTATTTAAATTTAAAAACTTGCTAAATATGTTTCATAATGGGAATATGTGCCATATGGGATACGTGGCCAAAAGTTAAGTCTTTATTCTTTTTTGTTGGCAATTGCTTTTCTTTTCTGGAAAAGAAGTTGTCGATCTTTGGCATTTATTTTTAGATAAGTTTAAAGTTTCGAGTTGATGTTGCTAAACTAATTGGGTTGAAGATTGAAGATAGATCGCTGAGATAGACCAGATGAAGGTTGCTATTGTCATGGACATGAGGAATCAGAAGTTAGCTAAAATAAAAGAATGATCTATTGATTCTTAGAAGAATTTTCAGAAGAATTTTTAGATTGAAGGCTCTGCTACTTAAACATGGATTCAAGATTGAAGATTGAAGATTCATTATTTGCTTCAGGATGGAGTTTGGAACTTATAGCAACTCACATCAATTTTTAATATTGCTTTCTTGTACAAGACCTGTATGTTTTATTTCTTTTGTGTTTCTTTTCATTTCATTTTTATACCCCTTGGTGAGAGGATATTTTGTATTTTTTAGGAGTTTAAGAAAAGGAGCAACCCAAGCCCGTATGAGTTTCTTAAATAAAAATGAAATCATTGCCATTCTTTAGAAGTATTTTTGCAAAGGACATGGTGGGACATCGAGGGAAGAAGAAAGTCATTCTGCATTGATGGCCCATTAGGCTAGAAAGAGATGAGGCTATTCCTCATAGTTGCATCAGGATGATGGATATTTGATTATGATATAGTGGAGTGCTGGCATGATAATATAGCAAATTTTCACATGACTATTTATATGTTTTCTGAGTGTGAGATGGTGAGTACATCTTCTAGGTGATGTTTCAAAGTTGGATATTGGGGGCATATTCCATGGGCAATGTTGTAAAAAAAAAGGTAACTATTTCAACAGCTACATAAAATTCTGCAGCAACCATGGATGGACTTCACTTAGGATTTCCATAGAACAACAAGCCAACCGGTTTCCCTTATTGCTAATGATGGAGCGATGCATTAGGCTTAACACAATTGGATGAAGCTCCCTTGCCAACTTGTTAGCAGTAACTTAGTTTATCTTTTGGTAGGTCAGTTGAAGTAATGACTTTAAGGAAATCTCATTCATCATCTAGTTTCCTCTCTCTCACCTATTTTCACTCTTTTGAAGGGTCACTCTTGACTATAGATGTGTTATTCACTTAAATAGTTTGCCTGAAACTTAAATATGCCTATGATTTAAATAGTTCATGTCAGACCTAATTAATATGTCAGAGATACAAAACTATCATCTCCTACTTAACTGGCCACGGGCCATCGTTTGACGGGTTTTGCTATAATTTACGTGCTTAGAGTTAAGGTTGTGTCTCACCTTAAACAATATGTTTGAAAATTAAATTATTTTCCTAAAACTTAAATAATATGTTAGTGATTTAAACAATTTGCGTCAAACTTAAATACTATGACCAAGACATAAAATCATCATCCACTACTTGAGTGGCCTCGAGCCATCGTTTGACAGGTTTTGCTATAATTTACATGCGTAGAGTTAAGGTTGTGTTCTTATCTTAAATAATATGTTTGAAAATTAAACTATTTGCCAAAAACTTAAATAATATGTTACTGATTTAAATAATTTCCGTCTAACTTAAATAATATGTCCGAGACATAAAACCATCATCTCCTACTTGAGTGGCCTCGAGCCATCGTTTGACAGGTTTTACTATAATTTGCGCGCTTAGAGTTGTTGTGTTCTCAACGTAAATAATATATCTGAAAATTAAACTATTTTCCTAAAACTTACATAATATGTTACTAATTTAAATAATTTACTTAAAACTAAAATAATATGTCTCAGACCCAAAACCACCATCTCCTACTTGAGTGGCCTTGAGCAATTGTTTGACGAGTTTTGGGATAGTTTGGGTGCTTAGAGTTAACGTTGTGTTCTCAACTTAAATAATATATTCTTTTTCAAAAAAAAACTTAATAATATATATGAAAATTAAATTATTTGCCACTTATTTAAATAGTTTGCATCAAACTTAAATAATATATCTAAGACACAAAACTACCATCTCCTACTTGAGTGGCTTTGAGTCATCGTTTGATGGGTTTTGGAATAGTTTGGGTGCTCAGAGTTAAGGTTGTGTTCTCAACTTAAATAATATATCTGAAATTTTAATTATTTATCTCAAACTTAAATAATATGTTACTGATTTAAATATTTTGTGCCAAACTTAAATAGTATGTTAAAAACACAAAACCAGCTTTCCTTACTTAAGTGGCTCGTGCCATCATTTGACGAGTTTTGAGATAGTTCGTCTGCTTAAAGCTATGGTTGTGTTCCTAACTTAAATAATTATGTGTAGAGGTTTGTATGACTGTGATATTATTTAAGTTTATAACATATAATTTAAATCAGTGACACATAATTTATTTTTTGAACAAATAATTTAAGTCTTTAACAGAAGTAACCCACAATGGGGACCAATATAGAGTTTGGGAAGTTAAATGGAAATAATAATGAGTGTGACACATTATTTAAGTTAGAGACATATAATATAAGTTTACAACAAATTATTGAAATTAGAGACATATAGTTTAAGTTTTAACAAATAATTTATGTTTTTAACACAAGTTACCCACGATGTTAAGTAACAAAGACTTTGTGAACTTAGACACAAATAGTTTAAGTCATTTGCAATTTGAGATTTGTGTGAGCATAACACATTATTTAAGTTTAGGACGTATTATTTAAGTTTATGACAAGTTATTTAAATCAATGACACATAATTTAAGTTTTGAACAAATAATTTATGTTTTTAACAAAAGTGACCCACGATGGTAAGCAATATAAATGTTGTCAAATTAAGCACAAATAGTTTAAGTCATTTGCATTGAAAAGTCGATCTTCGCTTTTAACGAATTTTTACACATCAAATATAACATCGTTGTATTTAGTTATATAGTTGAAAATCGCTTTTCAAAATATTTAATATTTGAAATCTAACCACGAAATTGATTAGGCCGTCTCCATAGGAAGGTACTAGCCTATTAAAATAATTAATGGTGCCTCATCCATTCGGGAATATCAATAGGTCATCATTCAAACTATTGCAAATTCATTTTCAACATGAATCATCATTCTATGCAATTAATCAAGAACGTAGTTCACATACAAAATCACCTCAATATAATATCCTTTAAATAAGTGAATAGTGAATTTTGCATTGGCAAAATACGTAAATTTTAATGTGTAAGTTATTGTAGCAAAATAGTGGAGTTCTGCTTCCCTGCCATGCACGCACGTGGAGGCTTCATCGGTGGAACTATTGTTGGTGGAGGTCGGCTGGAGCAAGGGGACGCTGACGAAGATGACAGCTTTGAAGATGGCGGTCGAAGGTGGTCGACCCGAGGGAAGGGGCACCTGCGAAGATGAGTGGTCGAGTGGGCATTCACGGTGGCCGAGGTGATAGTGGTTGACATGATGGTCGACGGTGAGATGCGGTGAGCACGTTGGTGAACTTAGGGCTGAGGATGACGACTGGAGGTGGTGATGGTGCGGCGAGGGTAATGGTGACGTGATAGATTCTATTCATTGACAAAAATGAACAACGGTCCTGCATGCAATTAAGTTAAAATTAAACAAATTAGTAATTTACATTATTATTAAAGTAATTTATATTGTATAGTTATATATATTAGTTTTAAATATTTTCAATTTATAATATATTTATACTATATAATAGTATTTATAACTAAATTATGTATATATCTAATTAAAACGTGTATATAATTGTACATAAATTAAAATAAAAAATCAAAAATAAAGTAAAAATATGTCATAAATACCTTATTATATAAATTAACTAATTTATAGGTCAATTGAATCATAAATTTATTAATTTAACATTAATTGAAGAATTAAGTTCTAAATTAACATGCATAATCCACTAACTTTAAGTAATTTTTAAATATAATTAAATAAGTTATTTTTGTAAATTAGCTATACAATTATGTAGCCCTATGTAAGGGCTTTCTAATGATATAATTTAATTTGAATTTGAACTTAATTAGGGCACTCAAATCGAGGCCCAAAATGGACTCCATATCACACTGCGCACACCTGATTTGGGCACCAACAAGGTGCCACATCGGGCACAGACAAGTGGCTAATGCTGCATATAAGGTTTCTACTCCATTTGCTGCTTAGTAGTCATAGCACTGGGCGAAATTGAGCATACAAGTACCGGATATTAGGTACGTACGTGGGCGTGCATAGGATCATGGGTGCGGGTGTGTGAGGGCCTGAATGGGCCTAAATTGGATAAAAATATACCCTAATCAAATTAGAGCCTGGGCCTAATAGCAGTACCCATCTGACCCCTGGTGAGTCGTTGATCCTGCGAAGAGCCTTGGGCCTACCAACCAAGTAATTTTGCAAAGTTAAGGCTTTAGTGACGTTTACATCCCTCACTATAGGTAAATTATATGTTAGTAAAGTTTGTACTTTTCGCCTTATACAATGTACATAAGTTTTCTGAGGCTTTACTGACGTATATAACTATCACTATAAGTACATTATGTGTCACTAAAGATAGTTCATGTGTTACTAGAGTTTACTTTAATACATTTCATTAGTATTTTTGTACCTATACTTAGGTATTAATCAGTATCATTATAATAACTAACATAGAGTAGTGTTATATTATTTTCAATGCTTGTTTAATTGTAAATACGTTTAAGGCATAGTAATTATCATTAATTGATTCTTTTTTTACATAATTAACTCAATTCATTCATTCATTTGTAAATAGAATTAATAGTTTTGGAATATAAGAGCATTTTTTAAACATAAAGAGTGATGTACATCAATAACTGTCTCAAATTGAACAACCTAAAATAAACCTGTAAAAATTATATAAATATTGAGGTATTACTGACATCTATTTGGATTGTCGTTATACTACAAAAACAAATGACAACATAATTAATAAATAATTAGCCAGATAAGAAGCCAATCAGTTACCTACCATGGTTATCAATATAGACTTTGTATACTTAGACAAATAATTTAAAGTCATGTGCAAATTGAGGTTTATATGAATGTGACAGATTATTTAAGTTAAAGACTTATTATTTAAGTTTAAACCAAATTATTTAAATCAGTGACACATAGTTTATGTTTTAAGCAAATAATTTAAGTGTTTAACACAAGTTACGCACGATGATGAACAATATAGAGTTTGTGAAGTTAAATACAAATATGTTAAGTCATGTGCATTTTGAGTTGTGTATGAGTGTGACACATTATTTAAATTAGGAACATATTATTTAAGTTTACAATACATAATTTAAATAAGTGACATATAATTTAAGTTTTAAGCAAATAATTTAAATTTTTAGCACAAGTTACCCACTATGGTTAACAATATACACTTTGTCAACTTAGATACAAATAGTTCAAGTCATGTGCAATCTAATGTTTGTATGAGTGTAACACATTATTTAACTTAGACACAAAAAATGAGCTCCCTTTGATGTATGTGCTAGGAATGTTGATTGGCTTCAAATTTGGTGTATAATATGTTCATGTGAAGTAATCTTAATCCATAAATTTTTAATCCAAAATATTACTCGTGGTGGAAGATTTGACACACCTATATGCAAGTTACGTGCAAGTCACATGCACACTCCCCGCCCTCTATATAGGGAAAAGAAAGCGTGCAGGTGACTTGCACGTAACTTGCATGCAAGTGCAGCAACATCTCCCACCATGACTAATGTTTTGGATTAAAAATTTGGGGATTGAGACCACTTCATATGAACATGTCATACACCAAATTTGAAGCTAATCCAACATTCCTACCACATACATCAAACATAATTGAATTTCGTAATACTTAGGCCGTAAAAAATGAGCCCCCTTTGATGTATGTGCTAGGAAAGTTGGATTGACTTTAAATTTGGTGCATGATATGTTCATGTGAAATGATCTCAATCCCCAAATTTTTAATCCAAAATATTACTCATTGTGGTAGATATTACAGCACCTATACGCAAATTACGTACAGACCACCTACACGCTCCCCACCCTCATACCTTGAAAAGATCAAATCCGTGACCCAAAATCAAATCTAAGAAGAAGATATCAACGCCATGAGATCAACGTCTTTGCAGAAAATATTCGACTCTTAACCCATGCTGTCGTACAGCCAGAAGGATCTCTCGAGTTCTGCGTCAACCTTTCCAAGGAGAGAGCCATCATGGCCATAGCGGCAGGTCCACGTGCCACCGCAACCCCCAAACCTGCAACAGAACGAGGTCCTAACACAAGGATCATCATAAGAAACCACTCAGAACAGGATAAAGGTATTTCAAACAAGTAGAGGAACTAATTATGAGAAGAACAAAATCTTAAACACGGAAATCGGATCTCGAACGAACCCTAAACGGGTCAAAAATTACAATTCTGACTCAAATCAGACGTCTGGAACATCTTCCAGATGTCTTAAAAAGGGGTCCAGGTCATACCTCACTCTGCGCTGCTCCTCAAACGTCCGGAGGTCCTATTGAATCGTCTGGACCCAGTTCCATACATCCGACCACCTCTCCGGATGTCTGGAGACACTCTCCGCCATCTGGTGACTCGCCCAGACGTCTGAATCGCGTGGGAGGGCGTGTCCCGCGCCTTCCCGAAGCGAAACCTGCACGCGTACACAAAAATCCCTCATCCAGGCACGCGACAGAGCTTCGGCGGAATGGCCTGCATGGCTGTATCCGCAAAAGCAAGCAAAGGGGGAAAATACGTACCTCTCAGTCGTCTGGAGTCTCCTCCAGACGTCACCCGCGTCGTCTGGATGTAGGTCCAGACGTCTGATTCTAGGAAAAATTCCCAGAATCAGAACATCCTCGTCTTCCTCCTGCTGCGCACGGCCGTGCCGTGCTCGTTCGCCCGCTGCCCGAGCTGCAGCAGCACCGGCGGAACCCTCCCCAGCACAACACTCCTCCGCGCGCACACCAGTCGGCCTCGAACTGCTCCGGCGAGCTCTCTCTCCCTCACAACACGGGCGCTCTCTCCTCTCCGCCATTGCACCCGGCAGCAGCTACTGCCCCCGCTCTCGCTCTCGCGCTGGGGAAGGAGACGGATGGATGTGGGTGGCGTGAGGGAGAGGAGGGTATTTGTAGGCGTTGGGAGAAGGTTTCTGCAGGTCAGCGAGGGGAGAGAAAAAGAAGAGGGCGGCGAGTTTCAATCTACGTGTGGCACACGTGCAGATTCGCGATCGTACGCACGAAAAAATTAATTTCCAGATGTCTAGGAAGGCGTCCAGACATCTGACCATACGTCTGGACCAACTCCCAAATGTCTTAAAGTGTTTTGATGCATCGGGTCTTAACAATCACTAAATTTGTAGGAAGCTATCTAGTTCCCAAAGCCTACGATTATAATATTTAATGTGTCGACAAAACTGTCTCATATGCATATTAAAGTTGCAAACTATATTTTACAATCAACCCAACCTATAACCGTTGATGGCCTCCCACATTCCCCCATGGGAAGAAAGAATATGAAATGATTCAATCAATCAATAACTTATATAATTGATGTTCCCAACATCAATTTACATGAAACTTCCATCATCTGGGCGTGGAGGATCGAGGTGGTGGTCGTGGTGGTGGGTGTTGAGTACGGAGGGGGGAAGGTGGTGGTAGTTGTTTGTGGCTGCTAATAGAGGAGGACAGGCAAGGCAGGGTAGGGGAGGTGGTAGTTGTCATTGTTGGTGGAGGAGGATGATGAGGAAGAGGGAGGGGCTTTGGTGGTGGCCGACCAGAAAAAGAGGAATAGGGCGGGGTAGGAACAAGGAGGAGGAAGAGGAGAAGAGGCAAGAAAGCATACCTTAGCTAGTGTGAGGGCGTGTGACTAGAGTAGGGTAACGATCAAGTGATGTTGGACAAGGAGAAGGAGAGGGAGTGCGATTGGTTGCTGGGGATGAGGGGACGTTGTGGAGGGGAACGATGGGTGCATCGGGGAGGTGGGAGGTGGGGAAGGTAAGTGGCTTTGTCCTAGTACTTCTTAGACTCACTCGTGAAGATCGAAGGTAGAGGAGGCTGATGGAAGCTACAATAGTGGCTGCAAGAGTAAGGAAGGGATGGTTTAGGGGGGGAGGGGAGTGTTAAGTTGATTAAATGTGAGCCGCTGATCAAATCGAACTGCTATTACTACTCACCTATATTTAATTTGGGTGTGGGTAACCAGCACCAATCCCTTTTGCATATGTGTGTATGTGTGTCTATATATATATATATATATATATATATATATGAGAGAAATGGGAAAGCCAAGTCTTTTCGCAAACATTTTTCCACGCGCTTCAAACTCAAAAGTCATGAAAAGATGGTATTCCTTCATTTTCAATGCAATGTTACGTGATTAGACATGAGTGCTTATATTTTTTCAAAATTTAAAACTTGCTTGTGTGTTGTGGCAGTTTAACGCAGCACATACTCCGGCAACGTTGCCTGGCACCACTCCGAGTGCCCCATCCTCTCGCACGTACGCCAACCATATATATATCTTCTCATGGGTTGTTTATAGTAAAACCCACAATCCTACATATGTGTATATATGCCTACCGCATGCATGTAGATCTACGAGTGTCCTGATCTTTTAATTTCTCTGAGAATTTTATATTTATGTGTAAATGTCAAAACCTTTAACTTAATGGATTTCCTCATGTTTCGCTCCTCAATCCTGCCTCAGCTTCTGATGCAGATAAGGGAGGTAAGGTCGAAAATGATGCTAGAGGTGAGGATGGCAGAGTTGGTGGCGAACTAGGACTACATAGTGGACTAGCAAGAAAAGGCAGGGAGATGTGTGCCACTCCACCACCAACCAAGCACCAACCACCGCACATGGTGGGGGGATGTGTGCGCCCAGCCACCGCACATGGCGGGGGGATGTGTGCATCCTCCCTTTAGAATTTGAGTAGGAAGAGATGTGTGCCGCTCGACCGTATGCTTTGGTGTGCTACGGCACCTCGTGTCGACGGACATGGGGTTCAGGGAGGAGCTAAGGGAGCTCATGGAGGGGAGCGTTGATGGGTGCTCAGTGCCGAAGGTGCTCATGAGGGGGAGGTACGTGGGAGGGGCAAAGGAGGTGCTGAGGCTATAGGAGGGACGACTGGCGAAGATAATGGAGGGTTTGCTGAGGAGGGCATTGGGGGCGGGGTGGGGGCAAGCGACGAGTGCGGCGAGTCGAGGATCCTCCCGTGCTTCCGATGCTGCGGGTCAAAGAAGGTGGTGGTGGGAGGTGGAGAGGGAGGGAAGAAGGGGAGGGGTGGGGTGGTGGTGCTTTGGTGTGCTACGACTCTGCATATGCGTTGGCACAAGACCAAGGTGCTTCAATGGCATGGGCTTCCACTTTAGATTAATTATGCGTGCGTCGATAAATGGGCCTCCTTATATACCACTGCGGTGTCGTGGATTTTGTCGTGGAAAGAGTCTTTTATATACTATTACTCTCTCTCTCTCTCTCTCTCTCTCTCTCTCTATATATATATATATATATATATATATATATATATATATATATATACACACGGAAAAGTGAGTGTGCAGGTAACTTGCACGTAACTTGCATGCAGGTGCGACAATATCTCCCACCACGAGTAAAGTTTTGAATTAAAAATTTGAGGATTAAGATCACTTTATATGAACATGTTATGTACCAAATTTAAAGTCGATCCAACATTCCTATCACATACATCCAACATGGTCGAATTTCGTGATACTTAGGCCGTAAAAAATGAACCCCCTTTGATGTATGTGCTAAGAATGTCAGATTGCCTTCAAATTTGATACATTACATGTTCATATGAAGTGATTTCAATCCCCAAAGTTTTAATCGAAAATACTACTCGTGGTGGGAGATATTGCCGCACCAATACGTAAGTTACGTATAGGTCACCTGCATGTTCCCCGCCCTCTATAAAGGGAAAAGGGAGCGTGCAAGTGACCTGCACGTAACTTGCGTGCAGGTGCAGCAATATCTCCCACCACGAATAATGTTTTGGATTAAAAATTTGGGGATTGAGACCACTTCATATGAACATGTCATGCACCAAATTTGAAGCTAATCCAACATTCCTAGCACATACATCCAACATAATCGAATTTCATCATACTTAGGCCGTAAAAAATGAGCCCCCATTGATGTATGTGCTAGGAATGTTAGATTGACTTCAAATTTGATGCTTAATATGTTCATATGAAGTGATCCCAATCCCCAAATTTTTAATCCAAAATATTACTCGTGGTGGAAGATTTTGCCGCACCAATATGCAAGTTACGTGCAGGTCACCTGCATGCTCCCTGCCCTCTATATAGGGAAAAGGGAGCGTGCAGGTGACCTACACGTAACTTTAGTGCAGGTGTGGCAATATCTCCTACCACAAGTAATGTTTTGGATTAAAAATTTGGAGATTGAGATCACTTCATTTGAACATGCCATGCACCAAATTTGAAGCGAATCCAACATTCCCAACACAGACATCCAACATGATTGAATTTCGTGATACTTAGGCCCTAAAAAATGAGCTCCCTTTGATGTATGTGCTAGGAATGTTGATTGGCTTCAAATTTGGTGCATAATATCTTCATGTGAAGTGATCTCAATGCCCAAATTTTTAATCCAAAATATTACTCGTGGTGTAAGATATTGCCGCACCTATACGCAAGTTACGTGCAGGTCACACGCACGCTCCCTGTCCTCTATATAGGGAAAAGGGAGCGTGCAGGTAACCTGCACATAACTTGCTTACAGGTGCGGCAATATCTCCCACCACGACTAATGTTTTGGATTAAAAATTTGGGGATTGAGATCACTTCATATGAACATGTCATACACCAAATTTGAAGCTAATCCAACATTCCTATCACATACATCCAACATGATTGAATTTCGTAATAGTTAAGTCATAAAAAATGAGCTCCCTTTGATGTATGTACTAGGAATATTTGATTGGCTTCAAATTTGATGCATGATATGTTCATGTGAAGTGATCTCAATTCCTAAATTTTTAATCCAAAATATTACTCGTTGTGGTAGATATTACCGCACCTATACGCAAATTACGTGCAGATCACCTCCAGGCTCCTTGCTCTCATACATCGAAAAGATCAAATCCGTGACCCAAAATCAGATCTACGAAGAAGATATCAACACCATAAGATCACCGTCTTTGCAGAAAATATTCGACTCTTAACCCATGATGTCATACGCCCAGAAGCGAGAACATAAATTGGCGTATGTCCTAAGAAACCTTCCTTGGTTGGTCTAGCTTCTGCGAGTCCGAAGGATCTCTCGAGTTCCGCGTAAACCTTTCCAAGGAGCGGTCGTCCCAGATTCTTGGGAGACCAAGGCAGCTTCGTCCTCCACCGGACCTTCCTTATAGCCATCCCACCATGCAACAACCTCGGTTCCACCACCTCGAGATTGACCTTCATGTCATTCACAACAGCACCTGCAACAGCCATCGACTTCAAAGGTATCGTCGACCTCGAAGCTATCACCACCCTGACCAAAGACCTCGCCTCCACGAACGATCAACCGTCGAGTAGATCCCCGTAGGTTTCCCACATGCAGGACGAAGGCCTCCTTCGAACAAAGCCAACCACGTCGTCCTCACCCCTACCGAATGCTAACGTCACGAGAAAAAGCTACAGGCTTGGTCGAATGATTCGGTGATAGGCTTAAGATCATATGTTGTGTCTATTTGCATATATGAATGATTGTAAAACGATTTACACAAGGACTCGGCTATTCACACGGGGTTATTGATATATTACAATGCTTACAAAATCAAATAATTAGTTACCGATGACGACGAAGAGTTCCAGGAGTCGACCATCTTGCTTTATCGATGGTCGATAATAGGTCACTCTTTTGTGTCCTGGGAGTCTATTTGCAACTCTTAGACAGGTTCAATTACCATGCCTAAACTAAATGCAGCTTGAACCCGATTTGACCAACCTTACAACATACATGGTTTGGTCATGTTGAATCAAAAAAGGTTCGAGAGCCCTATCCTTACAATTTCAATGTTAGACGATTTTCTCTACTTTCTTTTGCTTAAATCAAGCCTGTGGTAACTTGTATGATTATTTCTCCCGTTTAGAAAGGGCCTTGTTAACTATAATTAAAGCATGTTTCCATGATATTGCTCTTTTCAATATGCATTTAATTGATATTTAAATACCATTTGAATCAAGAGTGATCTCTTTAAATTATTAAATAATTAAATCAAATATTATTTAATTCTTTAAATGATTCTCTTCAACATAAACGCATGTTAATGGTAAAACGTTTAGGAACAAAGATTAAAACACATGCCATAATGCACACCCATAAATCCTTCGTACCGAAAGATAACATGATCTTCAGGAATAATCTCATTAACCTACAATCGTTCAATGCTTTATAATATTAAATTAACATTCTCCAACTTCTTTTCTTAAAAGACCTCCTTTTTCATGTATGATATAGCATAAAAGAACCAAAAGGAACAACGGCTCAAAATCAACCTACTGATAAACCACACCTAACAATAGAAAATCTCAAGGCAACATATAAAGCCATTGAGATAAACTTTAAGGTTCCGTTGGTTTAACGATATTGTGGTTGTAATTCTCGATTTTGCTGAGTTTTTCTCAGAATAGGATAACGGGTTAAAATTCACGATCCTGATATTATTCAATCCCACAAGTAGTGGGATAATCTAATCTCATGCATAATCCCACACCTAGATTTTGGAATACACCGATGATGTATTCTAAGAATACATCGATGTATTATGAAACTCTATAGGTGGAATCTTCAAATACACATGTGGAATACATTGGTGTATTCTGAGACTCCACCAGTGTATTATAAGAACACACCGATGTATTCTCAGACAAACGTGGAATTACTCGTTTTAATCCTGAGATTACCAACTATCAAACGCAAACACAAAAATCAATTTATCCCAAGATTAAGGTACAATCCCGATGCCTTTTTTTTCAATCCCTCTTTTTCAATTCTAGTAAACAAATGGTACCTAAGTGATGGAAAAATTGAGAGATCAAGCTCTTTTTTTTTTTGGAGAACTTGAAAAACAAAATCTCACCGGGAAAGAAAATGCCTAAAGCATCCTCCTAATAGGTTTTTAGGGATTCAATTCTTTGCAAGCTAAGTAGAACTAGCTAGAGTTAAATTAGCAAGTAAAAAACTTGGAACATCTTCCAAATAGCTTTCAACAACAGATAATGACAAATAAAAAAATTGTAGAAGGCTTACAATAGAAAATGATCATATCCATCCCTTCTTCTCATAAAGGTTAGCGGTTAACTAACACAAGAACAATCGCAACTACACAAGACCATCTAGTTGTTCTTTAACGCCACAAGAGTGGAGACACTAAAGTTTCATTTGGTAAGAGAAATAAATTTACAGAATAAGTAAATAAATAAGAAATAAATGGAATAAATGATAAAAAAAATAAATTAATTTAATTAAATATTTTGATAAGTTAAAATTATTTCACATAAAGAACTGAATAACTTTATCTCAATTAAGTCTATTTAATCCGATATAAATAGAAAATAAATTAAATAATTAATCTGATGTAAATCTAATTTTAACACACCAAACTACTCACAAAGGACAAGCCTTTTTTATTGGGATTATTGCATGGACAGCAATGGAGGAATAAAGAAATAGTTGAAGTGGACAACGTTTGATTCTTCAAACACCTTGAAAACTATATCACAATATGGATTCATTAACCTGTAATGACATCAAAGCTATGGCAAAACCATAGCAGCATGACAAACAATTCTATCTATTATTTTAACAGCATAAAATCGGTGCTCCAAGATAAAGGAGCTATGATAGCTTTAAAGCACTGATCCTGTGAGCATTTGCAGCATAGCACATACGCTATGAGCAAAAAGCAAAGACGAAGACAATACCGTGCAAGGTTACATACTAATTAAACAGCTAACATAGAATTATTGTTATTGCTTCACAATACCAGGTTACAACGTCGTAGCAATGTTACAGAATTATTCTTATGTTACTCTAAGAACGTCGTAGCAACAGTGCAACGATGATGTTAAATAATATCATGCAACATAATGATACATGTGCAAATCATGCAGATGGTGCTAACATCATCGTCTACGAGGGAACATGGGAGAACAAATAAAGTATTACCCGCATACGTACGTTGAAGCATTAAGAGATTTTTTTCACGTCAGTCAAAAAATGTGAACCATGTACGTAAGTTATACCTTTAAAAGATTTTATTATTACACTTTTTAAATAAACCATGAGATGGCAAAAAAGCGTAGTTACGTATAAGAGTAGCTATAGATTTCTGCCCAAAGCTTAGGGTGCCAACTGAAACAAAATAAGGGAGAAAGGATAGATGTCTTCGAGCCTTAAGCCTTACAAGGTTTAAATCGTTAGATTGAATGGGTAGAGTTTGATAGTTTTACTTCAGTTCCTTTATATCACTTTCATTAACAAAAGCTGCGTTTCTAGGAATTGGATTACTTTACAGCATCAAAACATTCCAATCCTCATCAAACGCCTCACTGAATTTATGATAAGACCTAAAATATAAAAAAAAAAAATCCCACTATCTACATAAACAATAAAATAAAGTGAGAGACTTAACTTTTTCCCACATCACCTACGATTATTAAAATATAAAAATACACAATCTCCCTGACGTCTCCCTCCCCTCTTACACGTTCAATACTCCACAACAGCATCTTTTATAATTAAAAAAAAAACCCTCACGAAAATGTATGTGGATCATGAGATTCAACTTTTTGCCACGTCAACCTTCGTAGTTAAAAAAAAAAAATCAACCTCCATGCTCTCCCGATCTAATGTCACTCCCTTCCACGTTCGTAAACCTCACAAAAACGTACAACCCAAACTCATTGCCAGATGGTTATTAGTTTGGGAGGAACCTATCAAGCATTCCATGAACAATTTTCTATGGGAGGCAACTAGAGATAATCCAACCTATAGAATGCAACAAAAGATGCCCATCTACAAGCCGAAAGGGGCTTATCTCGAATATGAGTGATTTCAAATACGAGTGAAAGTCATTTCCTTTCTATTAAAGATTAGAAGCCCAATCAACTTTCATCTGAAGTGATTAAAATTATATTTTTTTTCAATAGAAGCATCCTTTTGAGAGAATTAAAATTAAAAACTTACATAACTCTCCGTTCTTTTAAGGTAAGCCTCAAGACCTTTGACCTTTATTGAATCAGATACGGGCGCGCACGCGCGCAGGGGCACACACACCTACAGATCAATATATATATATATATATATATATATACATATAAGAAAGCTCACGTACAAACGATTTGAATGTTATCTAAACACAAAAGTGTCCTTTTTTGTCTCCTTCTGAAACTCTTTCCCCGTTTCTCTTCCCAACTGATGCATACACATCCCATTAAAAAATATATTAAACATAAAAACCTTCGATTATAAAAATAAAAATAAAAACCTCCGATTAAACCCTAATAAATACCTCTTTTCCTCTAATCCGACATCCTAGGCGAGTAATTAATTTAATTTCTTAAATTTATAACACTTTTACCATTATAAATTGTAACTCGAATAAAAAATTTCCGTAAAAAAATATCTTACCCTAAAACTCAAATTCCCTCAGAGCAGATGTTTCTACTCTAAAATCAACCGGATGAGAAAAATCACGTGCAACTTTTAATACATTTCGTAATCATCAAATTTATTCGTTATGAAAACAATAAAATAAAAATCTCTCACCCCCTGTTTGATTATTGTCAAACAAAAAGCACCCCTTCCCTGGCAAATAATGTAAGGGTCACAAACCGTCCGTTGCGTCACGAAGCACACAGCCTGCTTAGAAAATTTACGGTATAAAAGGATTGTCTGAGAAAAGCTTTGAGGTCTCATTTACAATCACTGAAGGCGTGGTAATGAGAAAAAACTTTCGTCTCACGACCTGTTTATTTGCGATAATAAAGTTTAAGAGGGCGAATTGCCGAGGAAGTCGACCGAAAAAAGGACCGAACAACCAAAACCATCTTCCAATTACGAGTTTAAGATTGGAAACTTTTTCTTAAGAACAAAGATTGGAAAATAAATGCTCATTGTACTTTCTTTCTTTACTGAGTTTCAATTTTTTTTTTTTCTAAATGAGATACCAAATGGTTTACACGATCCTCTACCATGGCTGGAACTACAGGATCTTGCTTCCGTGCTACAATGTTACAGTCGATGCAAGTCAACCACTTCAACAACAAGGTACAACAAAATGTAAGAACACGTGCCTTCAAGTTGTTGGATCAGTGGCAGAGCACCTCAACTGACATCCAAAGGCTCAAATCAAACCGACGCCGACCACATTTTCCTTCTAAAGAAAATGCAGGAGGGAAGACAGCGCCAAGCAGACAGCATCAGAGTTTACAACGCAGAGTACAAACAGCACCAATGACGAGCTTTGATCACTAAAACTGATTTGGGCGAAATCAAATATCCGAGGAAGTAGGATGAATACATAGGAAATGAAATGTCAAAGTCACGAATATTAGTTAAACCATTTGCTGGAGGAAGTCACATTCTAAAATAGAAGCCCAATTAGGCAAAACCTTCAAAACATGCTACAAAACATGCTATAAAGATGCTATAAAGGAAAGCAAAAGCACTGAAATCCCAACAAACCGGGAGAGGATTTTAGGCCTCAGAATTGCAGATATAGCAGCAGGGCTTGGGAGCCACTCAGTAATCGAGTGATGTGTTAAGGGTATCCTCATTGGCCAATCCAATATATAATGATGAACAGCCAACTTTAAGTTGGAAGATCACTGTAAAAGCAAACACAAGATTGATTTTGCAAAACCACTGAAAATTTGGGGGCCAGCATTGCAGCCATTATTAAGACCAAACAACACGGTATTCCTGGCATAGAAAACACAAATAGCCATCATCCCTAAGGGGAAGTAAATCACAATCAAGGTGGCAAACCTGACCTTCTACATTCACAATTAGCAAAAAGAAAGCTGTCATGCCTCCATTAAGAGCATGGCTTTCCTTAACAATGCAGCGAAATGAGTAACCAACCTAACGTCCTCGTTAAAAATACCATCATTGACTGGAATTTAATCATTATTATAAGGATCAGCTCTTCAAACCCCCTTGAATGTGAGTAATGCTGAGAGAAACAACAGAAGTGGCTTTTGTTTAACTTATGAGGTGGTTTATCTCAAGAGCGACAAGGTGCAAAATAAATAATGTCTAAATTCTTGAAAAGATATCATTTTGATTTATTGTTGCCAGGATGTATAACAAAAGGAGGACGAGCTGAAATTTTTCCAACCACGAAAAGACATCAAGAACCTTAGTCCTCGGAATTGCAAGGATGAAGCAGAATGCATTAGGAGCCAAGCAGTCCTTAAAACAGTGGTATGTTTGGAAATATTGACTGGCCAATTTGACAAGACACAAGTGTCGACAGGGATTAGATAAGTCCTATAGAGATCAGGAAGATGAGATGGGGAACAAATTCATTGAAAATGCAACAGGTGCTGATCTCAGCACCATAATTGGTAATGACATCAAAACCAATAAGCCAAGGAACCGCTGGAGATGGAAGTTTATTGAAAATGTCCCGATAGGGGGCTAAAAATATAGCATAAATTGCAATGAGTAGTCATGAGGGTCATCCTGTTTTTTGCTACAACTATCATTTTAGCAACTTTCTGATAGCTTCAGACTAATAACTAGAAGAATAAAGCATTCGCACTGGAAACAAATACTGCAGCCAATCCTTGTGGAAATCATTGCAACAGAAGGAAAAGCTAAAACTTGTTTTAGAAAAAACGAAAAGCTAAGAACTATATACTAGTACCTAGAAAGATAATAAAGTTATCATGTTTCTTCTCAAGTAGGAACTTAACTGCTCTGAGCCAGAGACGGGAATCTGCCAAAACTTTTGCCTCAGATTATCCATTGACAACATGGCTCTTAGCCATTCAGTCCCGAAAGATGGTGTTATTTTTTACATGGATATCATCAGTGGCATTGGCATCTCAATATAGGTAGACAATGCCAGAAGAAAGAATTTCGTAAGGAGAGACAGGGTGGAGAGACTGCAGTAGAAACTCTGGAAAGAGGATGCAGGATAAGCCAAGGAACCACTGGAGATGGAAGTTTATTGAAAATGTCCCGATAGGGGGCTAAAAATATAGCATAAATTGCAATGAGTACTCATGAGGGTCATGCTGTATTTTGCTACACCTATCATTTTAGCAACTTTGCTGATAGCTTCAGACTAATAACTAGAAGAATAAAGCATTCGCACTGAAAACAAATACTGCAGCCAATCCTTGTGGAAATCATTGCAACAGAAGGAAAAGCTAAAACTTGTCTTAGAAAAAACGAAAAGCTAAGAACTATATACTAGTACCTAGAAAGATAATAAAGTTATCATGTTTCTTCTCAAGTAGGAACTTAACTGCTCTGAGCCAGAGACGGGAATCTGCAAAAACTTTTGCCTCAGATTATCCATTGACAACATGGCTCTTAGCCATTCAGTCCCGAAAGATGGTGTTATTTTTTACATGGATATCATCAGTGGCATTGGCATCTCAATATAGGTAAACAATGCCAGAAGAAAGAATTTCGTAAGGATAGACAGGGTGAAGACACTGCAGTAGAAACTCTGGAAAGAGGATGCAGAATAAGCCAAGGAACCGCTGGAGATGGAAGTTTATTGAAAATGTCCCGATAGGGGGCTAAAAATATAGCATAAATTGCAATGAGTAGTCATGAGGGTCATCCTGTTTTTTGCTACACCTATCATTTTAGCAACTTTCTGATAGCTTCAGACTAATAACTAGAAGAATAAAGCATTCGCACTGAAATCAAATACTGCAGCCAATCCTTGTGGAAATCATTGCAACAGAAGGAAAAGCTAAAACTTGTCTTAGAAAAGACGAAAAGCTAAGAACTATATACTAGTACCTAGAAAGATAATAAAGTTATCATGTTTCTTCTCAAGTAGGAACTTAACTGCTCTGAGCCAGAGACGGGAATCTGCCAAAACTTTTGCCTCAGATTATCCATTGACAACATGGCTATTAGCCATTCAGTCCCGAAAGATGGTGTTATTTTTTACATGGATATCATCAGTGGCATTAGCATCTCAATATAGGTAAACAATGCCAGAAGAAAGAATTTCGTAAGGAGAGACAGGGTGAAGACACTGCAGTAGAAACTCTGGAAAGAGGATGCAGAATAACACCAATGGTAAAAACGAAAGGCCAACCTGGATGGAAATAGTTATACATAAGCATCTGGCATGCCTGCTAAAAGCATTACAAAAATTTCCCATACAATATATATAACAGTGATCGGTTACTTATAATGCTGGGGATTGCAGGCCACTTTATAAGAACCAAGTGTAATTCGTTTCCCACAGGCTCTACTATTGCAAAGAATTCACATCTGAAAGAAATAATGTAATGTATCAAAGTGAAAAACAACCAACTAAACCCTTACGAATTCAAATATAGCAGAAATGTGGACAAATCCAACCAATAAATCTGTACAATCTGAGGCTTTAGTGCCAAAAAAACCCAAGCAGCATGGCCTTACTTTGATAAAAGGCTTCTAACACCACTCGGTCCCAAAAAAACAGTGATTTTTTTCGTGCATATGATCAATCGTAAGGTTGTAATAGAAGAGATTAGAGAAGGATGTTAGCAAAGCCACGTCCTCACCGAGTCCTCCGCTCAACAAACGTCGTCACCGAGTCCGCCGCGTCCAGCAACGTCCTCACCAAGTCTCTCGACGAGAGCTCGCGCAACAACAATATCTGAGAGTTGAGGAGTAAAATGTGTAACCAAATCGTCAGTGATTTCTATAAATAGATCAAGGAAAACGTCGAGCGATCGTGAGCGAGAAAATACAACTTTCCTACCTATCCAACATGGTATCAGACGCCGGACGAGAACCTCTCGTCGTACCTCGATCCGCCCTCTGCGTGCGAGCTCCAACCTCTTGCCGACGCAGTCGACCCCACCAGCAGCGGCGAGCAGAGCTCCGTCGAGCGCGTCCCGTTCGTTATCTTCGCCGCCTTCGTGCCCCGGCCGCTCGTCGTCATCAGCTTGCAGCCTCACAGCCCGCGCCGCTCCGCACTGTGCGACCTAACCCTAACAACAACCACCCCACCCACCTTATATACACACTCGATATCAAATTCCCAAACCCACGTACCCGTTTACCGGAAAACCCCCTCCCCCGACCGATTCCAGAAAAGCATCCCAACCCACGCACACTACCCGTTTACATAACAAAATACCCAACCATAGTACCGCCTCCCCCAATACCAAATACCCAACCCACGTACCCATTTACAGAAAAGCAATGTAGAGTAACAGTAAAATGAATTTTTTTTATAAAGATAACAACCGATTTAATCTAAAATTAAATTTAACCAGAGATAAGAGAATACATAATATTTTAATTATATTAATATGATTATTTTAGAAGTCAATGACATATTATATATGTTACATTTTAGATATTATATTCACAAATTATAACTTAAAATTATTCCACTTTGATGAAAAATACTCTAAATCATTTACTAAAAAAAGATAGATTTTAGCTTAAATTATAGAGATAATTAATATGTAGAAATTTAATGACTTAGACATCTTGTCTGGATCAACACACTCTAAAAACATAATCAACAATGTCATTTACATATGCCATCAGAACATCCATTAGCAGTATGACTTTTGTATGTAGCTGATCAATCCCGAAAGATGGTGTCTATTTGTTTATGGATGTCATCAGTGGCATACGATGCGATTCGAGAAAAAAAAAGAGAGAGAAAGAGAGGAAACGAAAAAGAAAAGAAAAGCAAAATCCAAGAAATCATCATTTGCCAGAACAACAACACATAATACCGAAAAATCTGACAATTTCACATGGCAAGGAAAAAAGATAATCACTTACGAAAACTTGATGTTACATGTTTGAGTTTCTCTTGGCACAATAGGATAATGCGTGCTATGAAGATTGATAAGTAGAGATAGATGTGACTTACAACCCTAACAAATATTTGTTGGGGGTATGGAGGAGCTCCGCCATCGGCCGCACCAATGTGAGCAGGATAGAGAATAGAAGAAAAGGACGTATTTATAGAGTAGGGCTTAAGGCAAGTCGGCCTCGACGATACATTTTACCCCTGAGGATGGAAGAATTTAACTCTAAGTACCTCAGCATCAAGGTAAGGTACACGTAGAGATGAGCATTAGGTCTGATCGGCCCGAACCAACTCAAGATCTAATCTGATTGAGTCGATCCAAGTTTATGTTTGGACTTTGACTATAAATATAACTTATTTATTAAATGAGTTAAACCTTAGGTCGAGGTGGTTCAAATCCAATTTGATCCATTAACCCATTTATGAGGTTACCTTAAATACTAGTATGTTTTCCTAATTACATTAATATATATCGTATATGTATATATATTCATATTGTATATCAAAATATATATCATCCATACATCATATATTAAACACTAATTATGTTTTTACTAATAAAATCTTAACCCCCGTGATCCATGCAACTGTAAGTTGTTCAATGCAATCCTACAATCTCGTTTGAACTAGATATAAACCATTGACTCCTTATCATGGAGAAAACATGAAGATCGAAATTCAAACTAAATATGAACATGAAAGATTTGTACTTTCAATTTTTATTGTAATTTCTCTCTACTTGAGGATATTTGGCTGGCTTATTATATACTATATATGTTAAATATTTAAGCTAAATATTTGTAATGCAAATACCGAAATTATTTTCATTTAACATGTACCTACGAGGACTTAAAGATCATTTAATATACACAGAAGACAAATATCATAACCTCAAGTCATTTAATCTTAATAAAAGACAAATAAAATAACATCAAGTCAATATATAATAATTTCATCATTTACATAAAAAATATAATTATCCTTTACAAGTCATTTTTTTACTATCGTACAAAATCATATTATTTTCCATACTTTTAAAATAATTAGTGATACGAAACTCCACTTACATATTATTTTGTAGGTATAGGTGAAATAAATAATTAAACCATAAATAAATGGGTCGACTTAACCCGACCCGAGCCTATTATTTTTTAGTTCTAATTGGGTTTGGGTTAAGAAAATTTATTTTAGTATGAGCCTTATACTATTTTTCCAACTCATTTATTAAATGAAAGCCGAATCGACTATGGGATATGGTCCAATCAAAGGATTACAAAAGAAAGTCAAGGAAATTAATTCAGAAGTCAAAAATATAATTTATTCCACTCTGCTAATCAACATTAACATCAAACTATCCCACTATATCACATCAACATCACTATAAAATAAAATATCTCCACTTCAATATAATATACACATTAAAATATATTTATTATATCACATCAACCTACTCACACATATATCAAAATATTAAAAAATCATCACCAACGTCACATCACACTCCCAATCATATTATCTCACTACTTATTCTTATACCACCAACCAATACCATTAAATTTATCATTACATTACTTTATCGTAGTATAAATCTTTTCCCCTTCCAAAAGCAACCTAAGATTCGTGTGATACCCATTACCCCAATTTCGCCCCTCCTCTTCTTCTCCCCTCCTTCATCCTCGCCCACCCCTTCTCTCTCGATCACCCAAATGATCACTTCTCTTCTCTTAATGCCCCCATTGTCACCCAAAACCCACCAACAACCCCTTCCTATCATTGTTGTCGACCTCCCCAAGCCTGTTGTCACCCGATCGCATCACCCTCGTCTTCCCATTGCCTCTGCCAGCCTTCTAATAGTAAGCAATGTTGCCCCTTCCTCTATCGTCAGCTCCTTATGTTCCTTCTACCCCAAAACCCAGCGGGCACCCCAACGCCCTTCTTCCCTTTAAAGTAGCATCGTCACACTCTCCATCCCATCCCTCTGCAAGTAAGGTATAATCCCTCTTCCTCCATCACTGCTAGTGGATTTCTGCCCCCTTTATTTATTTTTTCTTTTTGGTTGATTTAGTCGTGATTTTTATGTGAAATGTGCTCGCAAATATTATTTTTTTGGTGGATTTATTTGTGTGAATTTAATAGTTAGGGGACTTTTTAGGTGAAAATATTTAGTGATGTGTGAGTTTGTGCTTATTTTTTTATTTTCTTAAATATCTATTAAAGTTTATCAAATTTGAAGGTAAAAATAATTAGTGATATGTGAATTTGAAAGTTTAAATATCTATTAAGTCATCACTAGGAGGACTTAAATATGAATTGTTTTAAAGATTGAATTTTTTGAAATTGAATGGATTTTTATTTTTGTAAATGATTAATATGTATGAAAATGAATTATTGATTCAATAAAGGATTGTGTTTTTATTAGTTAATATCCATAAAAAAGACTGGATTGATTTTAATTATGTTATCTAATATTAAATGAATTTGTAATGTTTGTG
Source organism: Thalassia testudinum (assembly GCA_037157565.1). Lineage (NCBI taxonomy): Eukaryota > Viridiplantae > Streptophyta > Magnoliopsida > Alismatales > Hydrocharitaceae > Thalassia > Thalassia testudinum. The sequence goes on from JAZHRO010000077.1 coordinate 85,670,834, forward strand.
CTTACTTTAAATCATTTTTTAATGGTGTTCTGTCAAGCTAATTAAAATAGTTTGCAACGTGTTTTGTCTATTTTACACAAATGGCTATATTGAACATAGGGACGTGTTGTTTATAACATAGAATCGATTAGAACTCTAATGCTCTGACCAATTCCATGGTTATATCTATAATATCACTGAAGTCGCGTGTGAGGAACTGCCCTAGGCGTACTATTCCTCACACTATAGCTTTATTCTTTTCTTTTTTCTGTCATTGAAGCACTATTGATGACTATTCATAAAACTATTCATTGATTTATTTATTTTTTTATTTAATTTGAACAAAATGCATTGATGTTGTTCTTTTATTTACCTCTCTCTTTCTCTCATCTTTTTCTTTTTTATTTTTTTCTTATTTTAATTTTCTTACACACTATTTAACCCTAGCGTCTGTTTTAAATTTCGTCTCCGCTATTACTCTCTTCATCTTATACTCTTCCATTGAAGTCCAATATTGACTACGTTTATACGAAAGTATAAAATAATACATATCTAAAATAAGACAGTGTAAATACAATCTAAGATATTAATTGAAAATCAAAATACATCTGGTGATATATTTTGCAACGTGCAGAGTATTCCGATTTTCGATCATTGTTTTCAATTTTTTACTGATTGAAAATCAAGATACATCGAGCAATGTATTTTAAAACGCATGGTGTGTTAATTTTTCACCGATTGAAAACCAAGAAGTATTGATTGAAAATCACATTAGACTTTCATACGATTGACTTTTGCACTCACGCAGCAAAACGCGTGTTAAAAACTAGTATGCACAATTCTTGGAATTAATCGGTTTAACCATGAAGTTCAAATCCATCATATGTTTCCATTGCTTTTAGGAAACCAAGCAAAGAAGCTGGTCATCTGTTGACACTTATCATTGATGATTATTCAAATCAAACATCATTTAACAATAGACTGGTAATTTGATTAATACTTGTTAAAATGATCTTACAAGTATTGGTACTCTTTCTTAGTATTGGTACTCTTTCTTAGTATTGGTACGTGTAAGCTACAGGTTTGATGTTCAACAAACTCAAACTGTATTCAACTAATACTAATACTGAGAATAAGTACTAGTACCTTGTGGTTACAGTTTTAGGTTCCATTTTGAACCCCTAAAACCAATCTTAACAAATACCAGTACTAACCGATAGTACTAGTATCCATAAGTTACAGGTTATTTTGAAATACCTCTAAGTATCAAACTTGTAAGCAATTACCAATACTCACAATAAGTACCAATACTAGTTGAAATCCAATACTCAACAGCAAACTATGAGTACCGGTATGTTAACAGTTGCTACTTTAATTTCTGAACTTATAAACAACTAGTATCGGTACCCAACTTTTAGAATCGGTATCAAGTATCTGTTGGATTAAATCTAAACGGGCTTTAATTCAGAATTAAACATTGTTGTTTTAAATCCTACAAATTGTGGTCCTACAGATATATAAAAACCCCTACAAGCATGTGCAATCTTGCTTGATCATTTCAATCTTTACATCCCTAGCGTCCGAGGCTCCTTCTATCATAAGCTATTTATTTTCCAAGTTATTAGGCTTAGGAATTTTAGTTGTAAGATTTATTTCTATTGTCTTATAGCTATAATATTCTATTTATACTTTTTTTTTTTGTAATTGGGTTGAGTTAGCTGGTTAATTACCCTGCTTTTAGTAAATTTGACTCCCTCATGGTAAAGAGAATCAGAGTTAAAAATTTTAAGTCAGAAGACTTAGATAGTAGAGTACACGAGTGGGGAATCATTGTATATCTTGTGTATTATTTTGTGGTGTGAATTTTTGTATAATCATTTTTATCTACTACACTATACATTCCCCCTTCCAGTGTGCTTGTGAATTCTAGACCCTATAGATGGTATTAGAGTAGGTTGCAAAAAGATGTCACAAATCAAACTCATGTTAACAATGATAAAGACAATGAAACCACATCCTATCTTGCAAACTACCATTTCTACACTAAAAGGATCCTTCCATCCATGTCAACAATAGTAAAGACATTTATCAACTTATGAATGTAAATTAAACACAATTCTCCAACCCTTGCATTATAATGAATCTTAAATGCTACCTTACTCTAGCGTGGAAAGAAAGATACTTCCATGTCTTTGAATACAAAATTCAAACTTCTAGGGAAATTACAATGGCACTTACTAATCTTTGTTTAAATTTATTTCTTGCAAATGACTTAAGTGTATTGCATGCTTATACATAATTAATAACATTTAACATTTAGGATTTTTTACATATGTGTCCCTGTAATCTTTTAGATACCTATAATTTACATTCATACCCCTAAAAATCATGATGTCAACACATATGTCCTTCCATTATTGCGTTGCTAGCAATCTAACCATAGGCAGCTCAAACTTAACTTTGGTTTGGTTAAGATCAATTGTAGATGTTGAATTTGGGAATTGGAGTTTCATCTTATGCTCATATTGTTGGTTTTGGGAGTTTAATTGCATCAAATGGGATGTAATTGATATATAGTGACATAGGGAATTAATGTTGAAATGAATGAGATTTAATAAAGGTTTTTAGTCTCATACCAAAAATGGACAAACCTCTTATTGGGTGTAAGATACTTTGGTCTCTTATGGCTTAGAGCAAGAGATGAGGTTGGGGACTACCCATGTGTACGCGTGCATCTTGCCCTGCCCAACTTGGGTTCAATTGAGAATAAATTTGGAACTTGAAACTTAGCCTCTTTTACTATGGATTTTTCAATTTCATTAATTTCTCGTTGATTTATTGATCAAAAGGTTAAATTGGTTGATCAATTATTTTGATTAATAAATGAGTCAAATTTGGTCTATCAATTGATTTGGTTAACCAATAAGTCAACTTTAATCGATCAATGAGACTAAATTGATTGATCAATTGACGAGTTTCCATAAATGTCGGGTCATGGGTTCTATATAAAAGCCACGTGGGAGTTGCTAAAGCAAACAAACTCTCCACTCTCCCTCCCTCTCTCTCATTCTTATCTTTCTCTTTTAGTGCATTCGTTCGACATAAGATTAGTAGATCAATCTCCAATCAAATTTGTTGATATCGAGTAAGGAGTTTGAGAGTGATCCACGAGAAGTGATTGATTAATCAACCAATTAAATTAATCGATCAATATGAAATTTGCTAAGAAAGACTACCAGAACCAGTTGTGTTTATATCTAAGGAGGTTTTCTAAAAAGCCAACTATGTTTATATCTGGGCATCGTAAGAACTAGTTGCTAAGAAAGACTGCCAGAACACAAGACTGATATGGCACAGACCATCTCTCGACCAACAAGGACTCTTGATATGTAAACCTTAAGTGCAATTTCTAGGACTTAAAGGGTTTTACAATGCTCAAAAGCTAAGAGGTTATGGTTGTGCTCAGTGTATAATCAGGACAAACCAAATGAACACTAAGACTCAATCCTGGAACTTCATGTCTATTTAATTCCAGCTTGGTTCCATCTTCAGCTTATGTCTTCGGATCAACTCTTAAAATTGAGTGAAGACAAAAACTCAACACTATTGTTGAGCTTCGCGATGCTACATTTTTTAAGGATATCTTCCTTATGAAGACTAGATTACCTAAAAATGTGACATCAAATAATCTACCCACCACATCTGGTTATATTTCCAATCGAGTGGAAAAGATGTCTAATGTGGGAACTAGCTCTTCCCATTATAAACCTAATGAAGTAGAGGATTTTGAATTTGGGAGAAGTAAACGATTAAGAATTGCTAAGGATTTGAGAAGTGATTTTATTGCTTGCCAAATTGAGGGTGATCTCCACTTGGCAATCTTAAGGAGGAGATCTATATGGACCAACCTAAGGGATTGTAACTCCTGGGAATGATAAAAGTGTTTGTAAGTTTGTTAAATCTTTTTATGATTTGAAATAACCACTAGAACAATGATATGAAAAGCTTAATAAGATTGTACGGTCTTTTGGATTTGTGAGTCATGAGTTCAACATGTGTGTTACTTTATGGTTAAATGTGATGTGTGTATTATCATATGCTTATATGTAAATGATATATTACTGTTTAGGTCAGATATAAGGATTGTGAATGAAACTAAGTTGTTATTAAGTAGTAAGTTTGAAATGACAGTATAAATGTTGAAAATGTAATCTTAGGCTTCAAACTGATTCGGTCATTAGAGGGGATAGCTATTTCTCGATCTCATTATTTTGAAAAGATTCGTGAGAAATTTCGCTATCCAAATTGCAAGGCTGTAAGTGATCAGCTCCATTCCAAATTGTTAGTTAATTAGGTATCGTTATTGTAATATAGTTGTAATCCAGACGGATGTTCAATTATTATTTATTTACATAATTTTTACTTTTTTATTTCAGGTCGTTCACTGGGAAGCAGTTATTGATATACATCACTCTCTATTATCCAACAATGCTCTTTTTATTCAAAAAATGTTAAGTTTATTTACAAATGAATGAATGAATAAAAGAAAAAATGAATCGGTTAATTATTTATAAAATGAATTAATTAATACTAACTACAATGCCTCAAATATATATATAATTAAACGGGCATGAAAAACTAATCAAAATTACTGTATGTTAATTATATACAACTATCCTAATTAACACCTAAGTGTAAGTATAAAAACAATACAAGTATATACTAAAATAGGCTATACTAACATATATACTAACATATATACTACTTATAGTGACAGATCTAATTGTCGCTAAAGCCTTACAAAACATATATACAAAATATAAGGCAAAAACATATATGTATACTCGTATTTATACATATATACGTACACTCTATATTTATATATTTACACTAACAGCTAATACATATGCATATATACACACACATACTTTATATTACACACACAACACTTAACACTTAACTTTCACACACTCTTAACACTTAGTTTTTCTTCAAACTTAGCTTACTTAACTCTTTACTTTAACAAAAATTCTTTAATTGGCGGGCCTAAGGCTTTTCATAGGATCAACAACCCTATATGGGTTGAATCAGACCACTACTAAGCCCAGGCCCTAGTTTTTATTAGATATATTTTTGTATATTTCTAGGCTTAATAGGCCCACACCCACGCACCCACACACATGCACACATAGGGCCGCAGGCATGCATGCGAATTGAGGATCGGTATATGCTCATATCATATGCGCCCTTCGTTGACGACTGTTGAACGCTTCTACCATGTTTTACAAAAGAGATGCGATGTAGTATAGGTGATAAAAGCATAACACTTAAAATTTGTAATGCTCAAAAAACGTGTGAGTTATGAGGTCGCTTACTGAGGGTAAGTACTTCAATTCAATCAACTAATCCAATGATATAGTAATGAGCACATTACTCAATCAAATCTCAAGAAAATATATTTAATGTATATCTAAATGTATGTTAGAAGCAACGGTCAAGAAGAATGTAAAGAGAGAGATATATAGCCCAAAAAAGATGGTGGTTGGAACCACCAATTAGTTGCTCAAAGCCTACTCTCAATTCAAGATCAGACCAACTCTCAAGTGCTCAAACACTTAACCAAATCTTAGTAATTCCTCAAATCAAATGTTCAAGATAAGCCTTAGACGCCTTAAAGTGATTAAGCCAACAACCTTCACAATTTCACCCAAGTGTTAATGCATAGATCCTGAGGGCAAAAACCCCCCCTTCCTCCCTCAGAAAACCCCTCCTTTCTCTCTCTTTGTAATTGGGTAATCGGATTCGCACCGAGGACCAGACCCGCGAGACGTAAGCGTGGGTGGGTTGTGCATGGGGACCCAACCCCCATGTTTCCGAGCGGTGAAGCAACACACGAAGAACGTTATGAAGCAAAAAATGAATCCTCTTCGCACAATGTGGGACTAAGGTCTCTGTACTTCTTCTTTGCCTTCGTTGTTGCAGCCGTGGAGGAGGTTGGTCCAATTAAGGCTGCAGTTGCTGATATCTTGCCAAATTGAGGGTCTAGAAGAGACCTTGATGTTATCCCACGCTGATTGGAAGTGGTGGCAAGGCTAATGGTGTTCAAACGATGGCGTTTGGTGGTGACTGATGAGAGGATCATCATGGCTTCTAATTACCCCTAATTAACTAGTCTTCCTAGTTAATTAGCAAGGAATATGTAAATATATGGGTTAATTATAGAATAAGGGATAAATCATTAAAGGACCTTAAAATAAGTTAAAAATGCCATAGTATTATCCAATTAATATTATTAATAATTTAATTAATAAATGGACTCGAAATATGATTAATTATTTACCTAATTAATGTGTTAGTTAACTTAAGCATAACTTATACCTAAGTATGTAATAATTTAAGTAACCTTACTTCATTAAATAAAATAAGCTAAAAAGGTCAAAAACATAAATCCAAGGTTTAAATATAATATCTATTTAATTTATAATCATATATAAAACATTGAAAAAGATTTAAATTAAAATAAGCCTTGAAAACCTTAGTTTACGTTTTGGTCCCTAGGTTTTATTTCAATCAAATCCTTTTTATTCACGTAGGTCCTTAGTTTTCCTTGCAGTCATGTCCCTATAAGCATCTTCTTCCTCGTCATTTCTTCTTCAGCCTCTTCGACGGTCGACCACAGGAGGTATCCACACCCGCCGATCACCATCCATCTGATGTCCTCCCATCCTTGCCAAGCTCCTGGAGCTTGCACTCACCACCCTCTTCTCATCCATCGGTCTGGATGATGCTTAAATCCTATTTAGGGTTTAAAGTTAACCTCACCGGTGTCGGAGAAGATGTCGGGGGTTACTTCACTCCTAGACCCCTTTTCGTCCAGATTCACCCTCCTCCTCAATCGCCATAACCTATAAATACCTTTCCACCTCTCCGATTTTGAGAGGTTAGCTCCCTTCCCTCTTCCCCCCACTGAGCTAGCAGATAGGCTATTCACTCCACATCCGGTGACATTCCTCTGCTTCCACCATCTTCCTCCATTCGTCTTCACCCATCCCTGATCTCCGCCGTCGTCTGCTGAGTCTTCTGACGCAGTGCCGACGTTGAACTTCCTCCTCTGCACTTCGCCTACACCCACCAGACTTCTTTCTCCGCTCCTCTGATTTCCTCCTCCGTTACGAACCATCAACGGAGATCCTCTGCGCCCTTCGTCCAGGTAACAGTAGGTTAGGTAAGTAGTGTAATTAGAGTAGTTTAGTTAAAATTAATGCTAGATTTTCCGTCGTCTTCCTCAGCTCCGGCGAGCTTTTTGAGCTTGATCGGAGCACTCTTTTGTCCTTTTATTTCATTGATCACCTTTCTTAATCCTCCAAGATCATTTCTGATACTTTAATTTCCTGATTTTAACACCTAATCGCCTAATCCATCTCCACCTTCACCAGTTGCTTTCACTGTCCATGGCGGAAGTATCTGAGGGTAATTCACCTCCACTGGGGCCCTCCATCACTTAATCATCATCTTAGGGCTCCTATCTTCACCTTAATTTGATTAATAATCACCTATAACTAAAACGCATAAAATACATTCAACCTCCTGAGCTCGCTGTCAATGGTGGCTTAGGAGGAGTGTATTCACCTAATCAATCACCTATTCACCTTCGCCACACTCCATTGACATGTTTTCTCCACTCAATTGAGTGAGAGAACATGTCCTAAGTTCTAGCGAACTCAGGTCACAGTTCTTATGAATTTAATGCTTATCTTTCAGTATAATCAATAATTGAAGAAATTAATGTGTTCTCGAGGTTCCTTGTGACCTCAGGAGACTTTTTAGATATTCCATGGCATGTTTTGATGATTTTTATATATTTTTGGCCATTGTCTCAACTCATCGGAGCTCTGGCAAGCTCCGGCGAGTAAAAATGCACTCTTCAACCTATGGAGCTTCTTGAAAAGCTCCAAATCACTTACTTGAGGCTCAATGATTATTCTGCAGTGTTTAATTTAAATTTTTAAAGACTGGAGTTAGATTTAGACCTCTGTCTTCTCCAACTCCGGCAGAGTTGGAGAAGACTGTCTATTAGGGATAAGCTTAATTTTAGAGGTTTAGAAGCATCGGATGGATGCCTTGAGGTCAGATTTGAAGACCTTTTACTCAAATAGGCCTTAGTTTGTTTCGTTGAACAAACTAATTTTAGAGCCCAAGTGAAAGACCTGAAACCCTAGGTTTCTAAGCTGAAACTCCATCATGAGACCCTAAATCCATTCCTGAGATCAAATAGAGTTGATTTGAAGTGTTAATTTCATCTGAAAATGCTTTATGATGAAAGTCAATTTTTAAGGTTCAGTGGTCAAAATTAGGTCTAATTGGATGATTTAGGCTTCAATTCAAGAAATTGATGAGTTCAAATTACTTCTAGGATGATTTTAGATAGATTTGATTTAATTTGGATGAGTTTTAATCAAGGTTTCAGAAGAATCCAACTTCTGTTTAGTTTGGGGTCATTTGAACCCAATACTGACTTTAGTGACTTTCTGACGAGATTCAATTGCAAATGTTGCCCAGATGGATTCCAAACAACCTTCAGAGGTTGTTGAATTGGATTTAGCTATCCTTTAGCTGTTTGTTAAGCTTTTCAGAGCTTGATTTGAAGCTCTGAAGCTTCTGCTTGAAGCTTTTAAGCTTCTTCACCTTCCAAAAGCCTTTTAGAACCTTTTCCCTTCACCTTTAGGAGTGGAATCAGCTCCTGAATCTGTTCAGAACTTCATCTGAGGTCAAAGAGCACATCTGTAGGTCCTTAGATCTAAGAAACTCATCTGCAGGCCAAAATGGCCGTGGAAACATCCGATTTTCGCCCTTCAAATCGAAGGGTAGATTCTATTCTTAGCATCAAATTGATGCTACAAACCTATAGTACTCCTCTAGAGCTTTCCAACAAGCTATAGCTTACTCGATTTGGAGCTCTAAGTCGGCCTGTGTCTCTAGCCAAAGTTTGGCCTGGAGGGGACAAGGTTAGTCCCACATCTGTAAGGAATGAGCGCGCGCCATGGAATAAAAGTAAAAGGTGTAATGGGCTGCCAGCCAGAGTTCGGCCTTGAGGGGACAAGGTTAGTCCCACATCGATAAGGAATGAGCGCTCGCCATGGAATAAAAGTAAAAAGTGTAATGGGTTGTTCGGTCGTTAGCACAAGGCGCATGAAGAGCATGTGTGTGTGTGTGGGTGTGTGCGGTGCACGTGCACGGGTGTGTGTGCGCCTGTGGGCGTGCGAATGTGGGCCCGTTAGCGGGCATGTGCATGTGAGCCTAGGAGGTCGGAGACTCTGTGCATGTAATGAATTAAACCAGAAATAAAGCAAACGTAATAAACCAAGCTTGGACTCAGTGGGATCTGGTCCCACCCTGAGAGGGGTGCTGCGTATCCCCGACCGGTCCGAGCCGCCAACCATAAACCAAATATTTTGTTCAAAATGTGGTTCAAACGCACATTGCACAGTTAAAGTGTTGAAAGGAAAAGAAAGAGAAGAGGAGATGATAAGAGACTTAAGGAATTCAGGAGAAGGGGAGAAGAGTTCGAGAAAGCTTAAGGGGAAAACAAAGGAGAAAGATAGAGAGAGAGAGAGAGAGTTGGCAGAAGAAGAAAAGAGAGAATGAAGGCTGAAAAATGAAGTAAATAAAGGAAAAATTAAATTTTAGACGTCTGATAGTTTAAAGCTTATTTTTAAGTCGTCTAATTTTTGTATTTTACTTTAATACAATTTCTTTAGAATTTAATTAATAAATAAGGTACTTGTACTTAATTGCATTTCTCTTTCTTGCCTTAAATCTTTTGTAAATGAAAAGAAATTAGTAAAAATAAACATGTTTACTTGTTTTTAATAATTGATCTCATGTGTAAATATTTATGTCTTATGGAATATTGCATTTTTTTTAATTAAATATCCTTTGTGCAAGATTCATGATCTTAAAGTAACATAATTATAACTTTAATTGATTAAGTAGTAATTAATGCTTAGGATTAAATGGTGAATTAAATTAATTTATGCCTCCTAATGAATGACCTGGACTCAACCAGTTAAAAAAAAATTAAAAATCTAAAATGTTAGGTTAACTTGACTCTATACTACACAATCGGCATAAAATCAAGTTAATCTAAGTTACTTTCTATTGCACTTAATTAAGCCTAAGTAACTTAATTAACTGTGTTGGGAAAATAAACGAACAGTGACGAAGATGATCGCCGACGACAGCTGACTTGCACAGAGAACACGCCCTTAGGGCTCAATTAAATGCATGTGAAGCTGCACCGTGGTGAGGTGAAGCATGTGGTGGTTGCGATTTGGTGGTTGGTGGTTGAATGTGGCCGGACAATGAAGGTGGTGGTGGTTTTGATGAGCGATGTCGGGGAAGGAGCTGGAGGTGGTGTGGAGGGAAACTAAGTTAGCCGAAGTGTTTGTGGAGGCGAGTGGGAACTTTCGCCTAACTTAATTGAGGCAGATGAGGGCGGATGCAAGTGGACGGTGATGATGGTCGGAGGTGAGGATGTTGGAGTTGGAGATAAGGAGGAGAGGGAGATTGGAGCTACGAAGCTCCAAGAAGCTAATTGGAAGGAAGGCGGAGAGAAGCCCTAACCTAATTGGATGAAAGGAGGAGGGGAGTTACCTGTTGGAGGTATGCCGGAGGGGAAGAAAATGTGGTGACGGTCGGAGCGATTGAGGGCGAGGCAAGGGTTGAAACTTCATTAGAAGCTTCGCGAAAGCTTGGGGAAGAAGATCCCCCTACCTATTGTACATGGTAGGGGACGATGAGGTGTGGCGAAGATGCTCCAGTGGTGCATCGAAGTTTGGCCAGCAAGGAGGAAGAGGGAGAAACTAGTCAAATTGAGCACACCCTTGACTTCTAGACAAGGACCCCTTTATATAGGTGTGCTTCTGTGTTCAAATCAACTCATACATCCCCATTTCGCATCCATTCTAATTGACCTTGAAGCTTGATCTTTTTGGGTTCGAGAACTTGGGTTCGCTGACGACTTTACTGGCCATGATTGAGCTTGAAAGGCCTAGTCAATCGACCACGATCTGAGGAAGATCTCTACTGATTTTTTATTAAAGTTCTTTCAATCAAAGACCACGATTAAATGAATGACTTTTGGTTTGATTCCTCTGTTCGGACCACGAAGAAGGTAGAGATGAGGAAGATGGCGACGTTAGTATTTTTGTGAAGACGATGAGAAGTTAGTGGCATATATGTAAGAAAATGTGAAACATAAGGGCTTAAATGTGAAGAACATAGATTTTAAGGGCAAAAACATAAACTAAGTCAAGAAAGACTCTGATTGGGCCCAGATTTTGGTGTTTACCTGATTTGGCCCCAAGGAATCTAATGTTGAACTTGGATTTGAGTTTTGACTACGTTTGACTGGGTAAATTGCATAGGAGCCCAAATCAAGATAAATTCTTGTCTGAATCTCTGTTTTTGGTCAAAATAGGTTCAGATGGCCAAACTTAAGATACCAAACCTCTTACAATATTTTTCAATAATTTTTAGGAGGCTTAGACTGAATTTATATCAACCAGAAACCTTTCAATCTGAGTGTGGCTGATAATTAGTGTTTTTAGTGATATTTTAATTCTCGAAATGCATGAAACCTTGATTTAGTCAATGTGAGCCCACTTATTGGTCTTTTCAGTTCATTTGACCTTAAATTGACCCTTTGATTAATCTGCATTAATGATGGGATGGTAAAACAATAGAATTAACCATGTTTTCCTATCTTCTCCTATCAGTTCATTATGGAATTGTGATCCTCAAACGATCATTTAGGAGCATTTATCATTTGAATATAACTAATTTTTGCTAGTTATGGCTAATGATGGTGTTACCATCAACGATCAGTGGGTCATACATTGCTGGGACTTATATGAGGGTGCGAAAATCTATATATGGGAAGAAAGAGATTCCTAGATTGCAGCTAATCATTATAACGATGAAGGAGGATGAGCAGATCTCCAGTTGAGGAATGAGGTCTCTTGATCCACAGTTGGTGGCTATGGCAACGAAGATGATGAAGGAAAGCCACCCTTGTCACAAGCGATAGATGAAGGGGAGAGAGAAGCTGGAGATGTGGACTGTAAAGACCCGTTCTGTTCTGAGTCCTTTAAGATGTCTAGACTGTCAGTCAGGCGTCTGGACCCCTTCCCAGATGTCTGGAAATTGAAAATTTTGTACGTAACTTCGCGTCTGCGCGCAGGCTGCCCACAGACAGTACTGCTCTTTTCTCTTCCCTTTTCTCTACTCCACCCGAACCCTAACACACCCTTATAAAAACCCCTCTCCCCCTTCCTCTCTTCCCCATTTCACCATAACCACCTTCTTTCCTTCCTCTCCACTACGGCGAGAGGGGCGAGAGTGAGAGCGAGCGACATGGAGAGGCGGCGTGAGGAGAGGAGGAAGAGCTTGAGCTCGCGAGCTCGTCGAAGGACGCACAGCCGGAGCGGCACGTGCGGAAGGAGTGCTTCGGGGGAGACTTTCCTAACACTTGCTGCAGCTGGAGTTGCAGGCGAGAACGCAAGGCCACGGCTGCACGCAACAAGGAGCAGAAGGTAGTTCTAGTTCTGGGATTTTCCCAGAATCAGACATCTGGCGTGTCGTCCAGACGACTGGTTGGACGTCTGGTGATGATATCGGACGTCTGAAAGCAGTGTTCCGCGAAGTTATGTTCCTCTTGTGGAAACGACCATGCAGGCTGCACCGCAGTTTCGATCTGCATGGCTAAATATAGGTGATAGGTGATATGGTCTGTCTGATGCAGGGATAGCTTCGCGAAGGCGCAAGGCACACCCTCCCACTCATCTGGAACATCTGGACAACTTACCAAATGACCAAAAGCACTGTCAGACAACTGAAGGAGAGGTCGGACGTCTGGAGCTAGGTCCAGACGGTCAAGAAAGGGTTCTGGATGTCTGAAGTTGACGTAAGAACCTGAGGTGAGACTTTGGTTACTTTTAAGACGTCTGGACCTTGTGTCAAACGTCTGATTTAGGTCTGCAGACTTGTTTTTGACCTGTTTAGGGTCCGTTTTACGCAAATAAGATATCGGTGGTTTCCTTATGAGTTCTACTACTTGTTAGAAGGCCTTTTATGCTGTTCTGAACATTCCATTATGATATGTTCCTTGGTATACGATTTCAGTCTATTGGATGTTCGGGGCCTACAGAGGCACGTGAGCCTTCCTTTCGAGCCCCCAATACTCCCGGGTTCTACGGTAGAGTGGTTTCCCCCTATTTTAATTATAAAACTTGAATGCATATGTGAAATTGGATAACTAGAAACCTAGGATGTGGCATGAATCTTAGGACGAGAAGTACTTGCACTATTTGTATGCATGTTTGAAATTGTAGTTTTAAATGAATGAATAAAAATGTGAACAACTACCTGTTAATAAACAAGAGCTGCCTGTGAAATATTGAATGCCTATGTTAGTTAAACAGTTACCTGTGACATTACTTGTTGTATATGTTAAATGATGGAAATACGAGCTGCATGTGTATAATCTGAGAATGGAAATGTGAATGATGAAACCTGGTATGGAATGACATGGGGAATATGAGCATGAACCCTACGGGTAATTAGGAGTAGAGCTCTTGTGGATAAATGGAATGGATCTGGAAATGTGAGTGGGAAGTGTGCTAGCCCTTGAGTACGTGGTACCAAGGAGAGCGACTGTCCCCTGTTTAGTGTAGAGCGGAGCTAGCCGCCCTTGGGTTAGGACCTAAGGTTAGGATTGGCCACTCTACACCGACTTCTTTGGCCCTCGCGTACACTGTACCAGGGAGAGCTACTAGCGTAGGGAGAGAGCTAGCCACCCCACGGGGCCCGGGTTCAGGTAGCCACCCTACATCGACTTGTTAGGCCCACTGGGCAAACCAGGGTAGTCAGACGAGGGTGCGCGGACTGTGGAGGGGCGAGACCCTTGTTTGGCTCTGAGGGGCTAGACCCCATGTTACTAAGAGGGCTAGGCCCTATACTATTCCGTGCTGTACTTTGGGCGTACCCACTAGCGGAAACGACTGATCACATGCCAATGCGGGGTAGCTACCCATGCGCTTATCGCGGGTGCCATAGTCACGCTACGTCTGTCCGTGACCTTGGGGTGGTTGACTGGGTGTATGATCACCACGAGAGACTCTCCTGGCCAGGAGAGCACCACGTGTGCCTTCTACTCTTCGGAAAAGATTGCAATCAAGATCGTTCCCACGAGGAACATGCGAGATCAAGAAAAGAGATCTGAAAAGTAAACCAATGGGTAAAAAGGAATGGCTTGTAAAATAAAGTAATTAGAAAAGATAAATTGCATGTTAGCTTTTACTGCTTTAGTTAGTTTGGTTACCACTCTACTCAGCATTCGCTGACTCCGTTTTTCCCGTACCCCCTTTACAGGTCCAGGAGTTGAGCAGCACGAGCCACTGGCTACAAAGGGTGCTGGGCCCAATCGAGCCCAGCAGTAGTTCTTGTTGTTTTACTTCCTTTTTTGTTAGTGAGTTCAGACTCTTGTTACCGTTTATGTTGCTGTACTTTGTTTCCGCTTTACTGTTGTGGTAGTGATATGTATTGCTAGTAGCTTTTACTTCCTTTACTGCTATACTCTTTTACTGTTAGTTACTTAGCATAGTGAATGTGGTTTACTTTCCTGCTTTTTTGTTATTTCTTGTTGGACGACTGGGTCTTGCGATTAGTCGAGTCGAGCCGGTCTTGTATCCTGTAGGGATTTAGGAACCGGGTTGTAACATGGACGATGATCAACTCAGGGTGAAGGGAGTTGATAGCGGTCGCACGAGCTTAGGGGAGTTGCTTAAGTAGGTGAAAGTGTAATATGGTGACCGTGGAGTGAAATTAGGCGCCAAGGGTTTAATTAGTGAATGTGGGAAGGATAGGTGGGCAGGAAGAAACAAACCAAAACTCCACCGTTGGATGGTATCTGAGGGAAGTAGTGGTGTCGCACAAAGGCGCACAAAGGATGGATCAAGATCCACCATTGGATTGGTGGTTCAAAGATTGGATGAACACTGTTGCTTGAGTCCCTCGCGAGAAGCAGCTGAAGGAGAGAAATGCAGGGCTTTTGGAAAAATTGCACAAAAGGGTTTATATTGAAACGGTATGAATTTGCACAAGAAACCCATAAGTGGTTGAAAGTAATGCAAAGAAGTCTCTAATGTCTTGCAAAGAGGCCCTTGTGTGTTTCAAATAGGTCCTGACGACTTTTCAAGCTTAAGAGAATGTTATATAATAAGGACCTAAATGTAATGTCATGATTTTAAGGCCCTAATGATGTCTAAATGCCATGATATTTTTATTGGAACTTAATTGAACATACTGGGATATCATTTTACCCTTGATTTGTACTTTTAAACTTGGAAATGTGTTCAATGTACATTTGGATCATCAATTTGTATTCATAAATAGAATATCTCAAATGTTGACCTAATTATGCATTTTTAACACCAATTTAATGTTTTAGGTCATTTATGTTAATTCTCACACTTAACCTATTTATTGTGTTAACTAGATATTGTTTAACCTAATTTTTAACTTAACTTGGGCGTCTTAGCTATGATGAGCCACATCTCATCAGTAAACACTCCTTTTGGTTCATCAAAAACTCTCTATAAGAATAAAAGTGGAGGGCTTGTTTCATAGTTAAGATATTCACATATTATAAAAAGCTTGATATATCTAACTAACTGTATTAGATCTGACATTTTCTTTTTCGTGACTAATTGAGTAGACACACAAGCTGTCCTGCTCGTACTAATTGGGATGTCTTAGATCAAGTACTTATGTCCTTGAAGGGAACTATTTCCTTTTGTCTGCATTATGGTAAATATCCTTTGATTTTCAAATGATATAGTGATGTAGGATGAATCAATCAAATTAAAGATTCTAGGAGTAATGATGTTACAGGGTATATCTTTACCATAAGAGATGGTGCTATCGCTTGGTGGTTTGCAAAACAAACCATTTTAGTTCGATCTACCTTTGAGGTTAAGTTATATTCTTTGGACACTATTAGAATTGAAACTAAATAGCTAAAAGGACTTCTTTTAGAAATCCCTATAGAGGGTAAGCCGATTCATGCGATATCTTTGCATTGTGATAGTATGACTGCAATACTGAATATTAAGAGTTCAAAGTTTAATCAGAAAATAAGAAGACATTTCCAAATCAGACTCAAGTTTATAAGGGATTGAGTATCTCAATGAGTGATTGCTGTGGAAGTTATAAAATTTATAGATCACAACAAATCTATTTACTAAAAAACTTGATAAATCTTTAGTCCTTAAATCTAGGCTTGGGATAGGACTAAGACCCATTGGGAGTTCACTCGTACTAGCAGGCCAACCTAATTGAGTGGAGATCCCATAAAGTAAGTTCAATGTAGTAACAACAAGATATATTAGGAATTGGTTGGCACTCATTGTTAGATGCTCTTCCATCTGACTCCAAATTTCGGAAGCCTGAGTGCCTTAAACTGGAAATTTAGAAAGAGTAAAGACTTTGAATGAGTTCAAGCCTTTATGGCAGGATGTGAGAAGTGCATCATTTAAGAATACCGCCTATATGAGTGTTACCCTGGGTCGTAGTTAAGAGAATATGGTATTTCCCGAATAAACTAATGAAGCAGGACAGCGTGCATTGCCCATAAGAGCACCAACCATCAAAATTATCACCAATAAGTTCACTCTGTTGTCACACTATATGCCTTACATCAAAGGTCCAAAGTTCAAGGCCAGTTTCACTTTATTCGTGTGGTGGTAAATGTGGATGACTCAGGTAAGGGTTCAAACCTAGAAGGTACCTTTACTGAAAGTAGAGCAAAATAGTTGAGGAATTTATCGTTGGATTTCAACGATAAATTTATGGGGAATGTTGGTTTTGGAAGCCTAATTGCATCAACCGAGATATAATTTATATATAATGACGTAGGGAATTCATGTTGAAATCAATGAGATTTGATAGGATTTTTAGTCCGAACTGGAAGTTGACAAACCTATTGGTAGGTTTAAAATGTTTCTTCTTTCTATGGCTTATGTAACAAAGAGAAAGAGGTAGGCAAAAGGTTAAATTGGTTGATCAATTATTTTGATTGATAAATAAGTTTGGTCGACTAATAAGTCAAAGTTCGATCGATCAATGAATCTAAATTGATTGATCAATTAACGATTTTCCATAAACGTCAGATTGTGGGCTCTATATAAAAGTTACAAGGGGTTTTTTATTTGACACGCAATTAGAGTAGAGAAACTCTCCACTCTCCCTCCCTCTTTCTGATCTTTATCTCTTTCTCTTGGAGCATTCGTTTGACGTAAGATTGAGAAATAAATCTCCAATCAAATTTGTCGATCTCACACAAGAAGTTTGAGAGCAATCCATAAGAGGTGATTGATTGATCAATCAATTAAGTTACCTTAGCTTCGTTTTCCTGATGTCATTTTCAAAGACATCCAATTTCGGAGTGTATCGAATCTTGGAGGTGGATCATCATATCCTAAGGGAAGTTTGTTAGACTCGACACATTGGTATTATGGGAGACGATACCTTATCTAATGTAAGCCACTTAGGGGCTCTTTGATCAGAGTAATTTTTAACCTTTCTTATTTTATTTATTTGTGATATTACATATTATTTGTTCTTTATTTTATTTTAAATCTTGACATATTGTGTTTAACTTAATTTAATATTTTCGATCTATAAAATGCATATGATTTTATTTACATATTTCACATATGCATTGATTTCAACACAAATGAAATCCTCATATATATATATGACACACCATATGCGTGTCTCTCCCATCATCTTCCCTCCCCTCGATCACCTCTCATGAGGGTAGCAAAACGTTAATATCTATAGCCCCTCCTCATCCTCTTCCTCCACCACCACCACCCTTCTCCTTGAACCCCTTCTTTGGCTCTCCTCAACAACCAACACCATTCTCCTCCCCAACCTTCTTCATCGCCGTTGCCACCTCCACAACACCCATGCCCCCCCTCCCTCGTGAAAAAAAAAAAGCCTCCTTCTCCAACAACCTCTACTACCGCCGCCACCACCTACACCTTCCTTGCCTCCCCTCACCCTCTTTTGCTACCACCACCATCTGTAGGTCCTGCACATCTCCTCTCCCTCCCTCCCCAACCACCATCACCACTTGCATACACACTTCCTCTTCTCCCTCTCTCAACCTTTTCCACTGAACACACACTTTCTATCATAGTATACATATATCATTATACTTTGCAAAATATCTAGTGGCTGCTATTATAATTTTCCATAGCCATTGGTGCTCTTTGTGCAAGTATTGTTAGGCCTCCTTTGACATGTTTGTCATAGATATTCTATAAATAACAGAGGAACAAGCAAAGGGTGGTGGTGAGCCTCGAAAGGCCACCTAAAGATTTGTTAGTGTAAGATGCGTTGCCTAGCCATGAATCATCCATCACACTAGGAGAAAGACCAACAATCACACAAGGGAAACCGAAGATTTGGTGACCCAGTTCCACCATCAGGGGTGTACATCTAGGGGAAGGGCGATACTCCCAATTATGTACTATAGTTTTAAGTGTACATATTACCTAATCTCCCTTCCCTTCTAGGGAGAAGTTCCCTCTATTTATAACATGGTGATAACTCTCATTGATGGGCTCTAGTAACCTTATCTGTTCGGCTACATGGTAGCTGCCAGGGTGTAGGTAGTCAGGCCCATCATGTCGTATCTCCTGCCCTTGCAGCGTCAAATCTTTTGTTAGCCTCGGTAGGTGCTGATTAGGATTTGATAGGACTTAGGCAGGATGAGGTGCTAGTTCCACCTATCTGCCCTGCATCCGGGTATACGGATCTGTTGTTGGGTGGCGCGGAGTTTTGGATCCAAGGACATTTTTGCCCTCATTAGATGGTAAGCTGAATTTATACTACCACAATCCATTCTTGTCACTACTTAATATCCAACAACTTCCTCTCCTCCCTTTCTTGACCTCCTTTGCCTCCTGCATCTTCTCTCCCCTCCTTTTGCCCTCCTATGCCACCACCACCATGTCTCCATCCTCCCACCACCACCCCTTGTGGTCCTCCCCCATGCCTTCTCTCCATTGCTATCATAGTCTAAGTCCATTTATCTGCAATATTTACTGTAGTCGTTGCCACCACAGTCACCTATCACTGGTGGTGCTCATTGTGAATGAGGAAGTGTTGCTTGATTGCAGAGGATTGCGAATGAGAACATGC
Source organism: Thalassia testudinum (assembly GCA_037157565.1). Classification (NCBI taxonomy): domain Eukaryota; kingdom Viridiplantae; phylum Streptophyta; class Magnoliopsida; order Alismatales; family Hydrocharitaceae; genus Thalassia; species Thalassia testudinum. The sequence goes on from JAZHRO010000077.1 coordinate 85,690,082, forward strand.
GAACGTTTGCGAGGGGTAAACACCTTCGTCTGTTGAGGTGAGTACAACCCCCTTTATCACTTCTCACCATATTGAGTTTTCATTTATTTTGTGAAAGATATTTAGTTTTTCATATGTTTTAGGGCCTTTAACGGGGGAGTACCACATATGTCATTTAGAGACTTGAAATTGTAGTTGGTACCATTGATGGTTGTGAGATATCGTTGCTTAAAGGGCAATTGTTGCTTGAAGTTTGAGATGGAAACAACATTTTTTTTGTATTTTTCCAATGGATTTGCATGAGTCATGGACATGTATATAATATGAAATGGAAATTTTTGTTATGTTGACATAAACATTCTTACATCGACCAAAAGTCATGGTGTTTTCTTTTACATGGATTCCTTTGATTTAAGTTGGTCTGGTTGTTATGTGAGAAACATTCATTCGACGCTTCTTGTAAAGATATGGTGGGAGGACACATCCCAATGCCAAAAGAGTGGTTGTTGTTGAGAATAGGTGGTCTTAGATGTTTAAGGGCAACATAAGTCAATTACATGTCACATATTAATGGTCTATGGCATACATAAGGTAACTTGGGGGCATTTAATTAATGTTAACGGCGTCATAATTTCAAGAGTATAGATGCAAATTCAAAAAATCAAAGGGTATGTATAATATCCTAAAAATAGTCCCATATAATAAATTCACGAAAATGAGTAAGAGACATAAAGGACTAAGAATTACTACTTGATAACTTGAGTTTAAGCATTTTGGATAGTTACCTTTAGTTCATACCTAATAACTTATCAAGATCAGCTTTTTTTCACTTGATTCGGATATATGTCTAGGTCATTACAATTGGTATTAGAATCAAATTTCCTTTTGTTACGAGCAGGGCATCAGATGTAGTTTAAGACGTCTGGGAAGTGGCCCAGATGTCCGGAACCCTTCCCAGACGTCTGGTATTAAATTTTTTCGGCGTACGGGTTCGCTTCTGCGCACCTGCGTGCGCAGACTGAACCCTCCACCTTCGTTCTTCTCTTTATCTCCCTGTAGGTGCCGTTTTTCCTCCTTCTCTCTCCCCGCGGCTGCCTTATAAAAACGCTTCCCCTCTCCCTCACCCTCACTCCACCGCCTTCTTCTTCTTCTTCTCCCTGTCTGCGAGAGAGCGCGCGGGCGAGAGCGGCCGCAGCGACTGCTGTGGGTGTGTGGGGAGGAGGAGCCATTGCGAGGGGAAGAAGGAGCTCGACTGCGAGGGTGCGAGCTTGCCGGGGAAGCTAGAGCCGGCCGGCGGGAGAGCAGCGAGCGTGGGGTGTCGCGGAGGAGCTGTTGCAGCTCAGGCAGCAGGCGGACGCGGCGCGGCACGGCCATGCGCTGCAAGAGAAGAGCGAGAAGGGTTCTGATTCTGGGAAAATTTCTCAAAATCAGACGTCTGGACTTACGTCCAGGCGACGCATAAGACGTCGGGAGGAAGGACCAGACGTCTGACAGGTACAATAATTGTTATCTTCTCCTTCTTTTGCGTGTACGGCCATGCAGCCGTCCGCCGAGTTCTTCTGCCCCCTTCGTGATGAGAGCGAGTGTGTGCGTGTGCAGGATTTGTTCGGGAGGGAGCTAGAGCTCGCCATCCCACACCGATCAGACATCTGGACACAGTACCAGACGACGGAGAGGACCTCCAGACGTCCAGGGTAACAATCGGACGTCTGGAAACTAAGTCCAGACGGTCCAGCCGGCTTTTGGATGTCTGAAGGATCGTGCAGATCGAGGTATGGCATGATCAACCTTTTAAGATGTCTAAAAGAAGTTCCAGACGCCTGATTTTGGGCAGACTGGTCGTTTTTGACCCGTTTGGGGTCTATTCAGAGTCCGTTTTCCGCGTTTCAAGTTTCATTCTTCCCAGATTTATTTCCTCTACCTGTTTACAGTAATTGTATACTGTTCTGAGTAGCTCCTTGTCTTTGATCCTTGTATTAGGACCCCATTCCGTGGCGGCTCTGGGGGTTGCGGAGGCGCGCGGGATTGCCGAGCACTCCCCCAGTACTTCCGATTTTGCGGGTAGAGTGGCCTTTTAATTTCATTATAAAAAATTATACATTTATAAAATAATTAATAGAGTCTAGGGCATTGCATGAACCCTAGGGCAGAAGAATTAGATTGAATGATAGATCCTTGGGTATTACATGAATCCTAGGACTGGAAAACTAGATTAAATGATAGATCCTAGGGTATGGTATGAATCCTAAGACTGGAAAACTAGTTGAATATATACATTGCAGTCTTGGAAAAGTGGAAAGGAAACGATAACTGCCTGTAAATTGGTTAACCGCTGCCTGTTATGAATGGATAATTATGGTTAAGAACATGACTTGTATGGATATAAAGCTGGAACAGTAAAACCTAAATTGGCTGAGTTAAAAGAGCATGAACCCTACAGGGAATTATGAGTAGAACTCCTGGAAAGTGAATGGAATAGAATTGGGGAAGTGAGCTGGCCCATGAGTACGGAGTACCAAGGAGAGCAACCGTTCCCCTGTTTAGTGCAAAGCGGAGCTAGCCGCCCCAGGGACCCGGGGTTAGGTCTGGCCACTTTGTACAGACTTTTGGCCCTCGTGTACACAGTACCGAGGAGAGCTACTAGTGTAGGGAGAGCACTAGCTACCCCACGGGCCCCGGGGTTCTGCTAGCCCTCCTACACCGACTTGTTAGGCCCACTGGGCAAACTAGGGTAGTCAGGCGAGGGTGCGCGGACTGTGCTGGACCCCTGTTACTGAGAGGGCTCTGCCCTATACTGATTCCGTGCTGTGCTTTGGGTGCACCCGTTAACGGAAATGACTGACCGCGTGCTAGTGCGGGGTAGCTACCCGTGCGCTTATCGCGCGTGCCGTAATCACCGTTACGTTTGTCAGCGACCTTGGGGTGGTTGACTGAGGGTAGGACTACCATGGGAAACTCTCCCGGTCAGGAGAGCACCACGTGTTACTTCTACTTTTCGGAAAAGACTGCAATCAAGATCGTTCCCATGAGGAACATTCAAGGTCAAGAGAAGGATCTAAGAAATAAATCAATAGCGAATAAATGGGAAAATATAAAGAAAGAAAGTAAGAATATAACAGCTATTGTCCACTCTACTGCTTCTCCTAGCTTTTAGTTGCCACTCTACTCAACGTTTCGCTGACGTGTCACCTTTGTTATTTTTCAGGACCAGGTGTTGAGCAGCCAGAGTCGGCGGCTGCAGAGGACGCTGGGCCTAGTGGAGCCTAGTAGTGTTACTAGTAGTACCCACTGTACTTTTCTTTCCGTTGTAGTGAGTAGTTTCTGTTACCCCCTGTACTCTCTTTATTGTAAGCTTCATGTTTATGTATATGTTTATTTCTCTACTGTTATGGTGGTGCATACTGTAGTATTTCTTTTCTCTACTGCTGTATTTTGTTACTGCTAGTTATATACATGTTGAATGTGGTTTATTTTGCTGCTCTTTTGGTTACTTTTTCGTTGGACGACTGGGTCTTGGGATCAGTTGAGTCGGTCCGATTCTCGTGTCTCGTAGGGATTCGGGAATCGGTTCGTTACACCTTTAGTAGGAGGAAAGAGTTGCCCTTGGAACAGTAAAAGAGTACGCCATGAAGTGGAGCTACCACTACTACTAGGAATATATTGATCGAATCGCATGAACCCTATTGAGAATGTCAAGATTGCAGATGGAGGAAATTATGACACCTTAGAAAATAGTCTCATATAGTAAACTTACGAAGACGAGTAGGAGAATATAAGGGATTAAGAATTACTATTAGACAACTTGAGCCTAAGTATTTTAGGTGGTTGGTGTGAGTCCATTGTGAAATTGCAATAGAGGGGGGTGAATAGTCCAGTACATAAAATATGCGAAAATAAAATTCAATCACAATCATTTACCACAAGACATAAGGATATTTAGGTAGAAACCCAACCTAGGTAAAAACCACTACCTAAGTCTTTTGCTTAGAATTTCCCGGTCAATTGGGTCGACCAAATCCACTACGTACTATTTGAACGAGGATAGTACAACCTTAATTACAATCACGCTACTTTAACCCGAGGGTAGCATACCTCAAATCACTCTTCTTCATGAAGAGTATTTTGTGTCACGAAGGAGATGAGAATTCATCATGTGGGTTTGGCTTACGAAACCTCTCAAGCTTACAAACAATGTACAAAGGTCTTCTATGATAAACATATCGTTAGAAAGACCTTAGAGCCCAACCAGTCGGTCTTGCTTTTCAATTCCAGACTTAAATTATTTCCTGAAAAGCTCAAGTCTCGTTGGGATGGGCCATATATTGTTATTAATGCCTTCCCTCATGGAGCAGTTGAAATTTGGAACCCTAATTTTGGTGAGAGCTTTAAGGTAAATGGCCAACGACTTAAACCTTATGTTACTCTTTCAGATGGTCATGTTTTAGAGGCACTTTGGCTTGAGGAGCCTTAGTTCCTCCCACTCTCCTCCTCAGGTGATATTCTTCTATATCTTTATTTTTCCAATGAGGACATGGTCTATCTTAGGCATGTGGAGGTATAACCTGAGGATGTTTATAGCATTTATAAATAGTTACATATATTTAGGATAAGTGCATTAGCTAAAAAAAAAAAAAATTCTTGAGCTGAATTGGTAGTCTCTAGCAGAAGATTGTTATCGAGAAGGTGTCATCGAGGAGTTTCTTAAATTATTTTTGAGTTTAGAATCTAGTACATTTACTTCACTTGCACGTAGGCTTGGTAATGGATCTTTTAAGAAAATCAATAGGCATTTTTAGTTTGTCGAAGAGAGGCATTGCTTCTTTTTCTAAACCTTTGAATAGTTATAAGGGAGTCAGGCAAACTATCTTTTATGAGATCCACCTAATATTTGTGAGGATAAAGTAGAGTGTCCATAGGTACACTAAGTTTAGTGCATGGATTCTTAAATTCTGGATAATTAGATGGGGATACCTCAGAGTTAAACAAACTTTTCGCTCTCATTTCCTGCATGTGAACATTGTGTGTGAATTCCTGAGGGTTACCAAATAAGGCAGATACACAGAAATTGAGTTCTAATAAAACTATGACTATGGTGGTTGGTTACGACCATCCTTCATAGAATTCTCGGTTAAAGGAGAGTAGTAATGTCAAAGGTTAGAAGTACACTTGTCCTATCCATCCCTCCCCAGTGCCGAGAGTAGGCACTTCCACCAAATAAGCCACATAATATCTTCTTGAACATCATCATCCCCAATAATGCCTCATGAATAAAAGTTTGTGTCACGTTATGTTGTGTTGGTAGTTATAAAAAAAAAAATAACAAAAAGAGAGAAAAAGAAAAAAATATAGGAAAAAAAAATAAAAAGAGAAAAAAAAGAGTTTATAGTTATGTTTTTGTGTCGATTTTATCATATGTCGAAATCATTGAGACAACAAAAACACTCATTGCGATTTACCACATATGACCCATACCTACTTTTCAGTATTTCTAATCGCCCGAATACTAGCTGAGAACTTCTAACTTAGTTGCAGGGTTATTAAGACTTTAATTGAAATGTGAATGCCATGTGAAGCCACCAAATATTGAGTACATTTAGAGAATCTGCTGATATTTGTGATCTCAGAAAGGAAAGAAGGACAAAGAGTGAGCGCAAAGGAATGTAAAGTGAGAACATTTTTTTGGTCTCTCTTTGGGTTGTCTTATTTTATGGTCTAGAGATCTAGAGTCTACAGTACTAGACTACATGTCGCATCAGATGAGCATGAGCCACCAAATATGAATCCATTTGACTCAGATATATCTTCTACCTAAGCCAAAAAGCTAAGGTCAAATCATAGATTATTTTCTACTTTATCCCCGAGGTAAGAAGTTGCTTATCTTAATAGATTTTTTCCAAGGGTTAAGTACGAACTTTAAATGTAAGTTAGCTTTTGATTTGGATACATTGCCTAAGCTACTCTTACTTCATTTTCACATTTATATGGATCTCTAAATTTTTGGAATAAGAAAAGTAGAAATCTTTGGTCACTTCCATCGTTTTTCACTTTTGCTAGGGACTAACAAAAATTAGTCATGAGGGCATTTGATGAGATCACATTTGTGGGCTAATTGAATACATAAATGCCTAGATATTAGAATGATGTATACATGTACATGGCATACTTAGATTTGTAAATAGATTAGTTTATAAAAGTGCTTGCATGCATATTTCATACATTGTATTCGCATTAATAGAAGATAATATGCATTATTGTACATGCATGCATTATATGCATTATTTTGGATTATTTTTGTAAATAACCCAATTTTCTTTTTTTTATTTTCTTTCTTGCAAGGCACATGGCTTCAACGCACTGAACCCTCGCCGTCCCACCACCAACTCAACTGGTTTGCTATCATCCCAACCGCACGTGATCTCCGCCGAGTGGTTGGAGACAATCTCGGCGAAAGGTGTTACGACTCGGTTCCTGAATCCCTACAGGACCCGAGATCGGCTCTACTCGACTAATCCCAAGACCCGGTCGTCCAACAAGAAAGTAACCAAAAATCAGGAAAGTAAACCACATTCACTATGCTAACCAACTAATAGTAAATAGGTACAGCAGTAAAGAAGTAAAAACTGCTACAGTACATATCGCCACCACAATAGTAGAAAATAACAAGGTAAAGGATCATAAAGTACAGAATGTAAAAGTACAGAACATAAAGGTACAAGAGTCTAACTCACTACTACAACAGAGGTACAACAAAAGTAGCTACTGCTACTGGGCTCTACTGGGCCCACCACCCTCTGCAGCCGTAGACTCAAGCTGCTCAACACGTGTACCTGAAAAGGGTTATAAGTACACAAAGTCAGCGAACGCTGAATAGAGTGGCAACCAACTAACTAAAGCAATAAAGGTAACATGTAAACTAGTGATGAGAGCCTCATCATGAACCCTAACTAACACAATTTAATCTAAATAAGTGTGAAGAAGCGCCTACAAAACCTAAAGAGAAGCTTAACTCAAAGAATTTTGAATTAAAGAATAAGACAAATCATAAGGGGTAAAACTGTAATTTTACTAATGCAATACATAAACAGGAAAATTAAGGGTCTAAACACAGGTCAAATAATCTTAATAAGGAAGGAAGTGGGATGATCTGATCTGAAAAGGGTTATAGCAACTTCTAGGAATTAAATGACATTCTATAACCCTAAAACAAATCCACTTTAATTCACGAGGTTCGAAGCAGGATAAAAATCAAATAAACTCTCTAAAATTTATGGAAAAATATTCCCTAGGGCTTAGAATCTTCAATTTGGCCTTTGCAACCTATTTTGACCTAAAATGAGAAATATGCCCAATTTATGACCTAATTTGAGTTTTTGCGCAAATTGATCGGTCAAACGTGGTCAAACCTAAAATAAAATTTCACCATTAAAATCCTTATGTTCAAATTAGGCTGGTATAAAAATTTGGGCCTAGGAAAAGACCATCTTGACCGACTTTACAAATTGGTCCTCTTGAATTACTTTTTGACCCTTATCTTTTGAAACCCTTACGCATTGCCCCCTATCTTTCTCGTCATTCCTTGTAGAACGGTCCTCCCTACCATTTTGAGCAAGCGCCATACCTCCGGCGACCTTGCGCGGAGGATGGCGCCGCGTAGGGTATGGCACCCGTTCTCAAGAATGAACGGGGGGTTCCCTACGTCGTCCTCTGTCGTAGGGACCCTCCCTTGAGACCGGCAACCGTCCATGGCTCTCGTGCGAACGCACGAAAGGCATAGGTCTCCATCTCCAACCATCTTCGGCGAGCTCCGCACGTCGCTCCCTCGGGCCACTCTCCTCGCCAGTGCCTTTATAAGGAGCGACAAGGGCTGCCATCCACTCCAAGCTATTTCTGGCGGAGAAAACCCCTCTCTTTCATTTCCCCTCTCTCCGGTCAGATTGCCCCAGCTTCCGGCGAACTCTCCTCCTCCTTGTCGCTCTGTTGCCATACCTGGAGCAGAGCCCACTCTGCTGCCATACCTACAGCAGAGCCCACTCTGCCTCGTCGTCCCACGCCAGGCCACACCAGCTGGCGTCCTCAGATCTCTTCCTCGTCGCCGTCACTCCTCCCCTGGGCACCTTCGTCCTCAGCTCCGGCAGGCACGCGCCGGGCAATCTCCCTCTTTGTCGACTAAGTAGGTAGAAACTTTCTCCTTACTCTCCTCTCACTTTTCCCCTCTTGAATTAATATTTTAAACCCCTCGACTGCCACGACCACCTTCATCTGCTCCGCCTCCGGCCACCATCTTCGATGAGATTGCCCCACTTCCACAGACCTTTCCACCCCTCGCCGACAAGCCCAGAAGCTTCCCCTCACTCCACTCTAGCGATTCCCTTACTCCATTCATCACCCTGCACACTCTGAGCACCCCCCGAACACACCCACTTCCGCACACGCAATTTGCCCTAGGTGCACGCCCACAGGCACTCTCACCACATGTCGCCCCTCGCACCGCCTTCGCCACACTCTAGCAAAGCTCCTTGTGTTGTCTGACATGGCCGGGAGGCCGTCTTCGTGCTTTCAAGGTTCACCCTCCTTGCCGCCATTGACGAGCTACAGGAGCTCCTTCGCAGGCAGCTCCAGGTCCCTTCGACGCCAGGCGCGGGCTCCAGGCAACGCAGGGCAAGTCTGCGAAGGCACCCAGGTTCTCAATTGGGAGCGCGAAGCCTTCGTTGCTGCCCAATCGACAGCTGCTTCTCACCTGCGGGAGAGCGGAGCGGAGGTGGGAATTTTGTCCCACCTCATAAGTGTAGGAGCGAGCGCCACCACTTAAATTGAAAAAGTGGTATAGGCTCTTCGCCTCCGATTACACACTTGGTGAGGTCCCTCACCTATCACCCAGTCTCGTCCGGGGCTCACCGACGCGGATCTAACTTGATCCGACACCCTCCTATGCACTCCTCGCGCACCACCCACGCCGATGCGCCTAGACTCGGGCACGCGACCCGACCCGATTACCCGGCTCTGGGAGAGCTTCCTAAAGAGAGATCCAGAGAGAGAGAGACGGGGAAGGGGTAGGGTAGGTTTTGCGCTGATGTTTGAGTGTGTGCGCAGGAAAGAAGAAAGAAGAAGGAAGAAGTAGGCGAAGGAAGAAGACAGGAAGGAAAGAAGCTGAAGAAAAAAAAAGAGGAGGTGCATTGTAGCAACCAAGTAGTTAAGTCGTCTGAGCGCTGAATCAGACGTCGGCGAGAAAGAAGGAGAGTCAGCAGTAAGAGAGGAAAGAAGAAGGAGGGCCAGAGCAAACGAAAGAAGAAGAAGAAGACAGGAAGAAGAAAAAGAAAGAAGAAGAAAGAGGAACCGCAGCTGAAGCTGAAAAAGAAGAAGAAGACAGGAAGAAGAAGAAGAAAGAAGAACCGCAGCTGAAGCTGAAGAAGAAGAAGAAGATAGGAAGAAGAAAAAGAAAGAAGAAGAAGAAAGAGGAACCGCAGCTGAAGCTGAAGAAGAAGAAGAAGACAGGAAGAAGTAAAAGAAGAAGACAGGAAGAAGAAGAAGAAAGAGGAATCGCAGCTGCTGAAGAAGAAGAAAGAAGCAGAGAAGAAGAAAAGAAGAATAAAGAAGAAAACAAGTTGAAGAGAAGAGCCAGCTGAAGAAAGAGAAGAAGAAAAAGCCAATTACCCTCTCTCTTTTTCTCTCTCTCTCTCTTAATTTTTTGTAAAACCTTATATATATTGTGAATTTATATACTTCTGGAATTTTGGTTTGCTCCCTGAGTTCGATCTCGGGAAACTTTTCATTCTGAGTAATAAATTGTATTAGACTGGTAACCGTTTTTGTCATATACCACAACAACTATAATGACCACAAAGACGAACAAAGCGGTAGCCAACTAGCTATTCAAATTTCTTTAATTTACAAGTTATTCCTTTTTCACTCATTGGTTTATATATTTCCAAATCTCTTTCTTAATTTCGAATGTTCCTCATGGGAACGATCTTGATTGCAGTCTTTTCCGAAGAGTAGAAGGCACACGTGGTACTCTCCTGGCCGGGAGAGTCCCCCGTGGTGATCCTACACTCAGTCAACCACCCCAAGGTCACGGACAGACGTAACGGTGACTACGGCACGCACGATAAGCGCATGGGTAGCTACCCCACACTGGCACGTAGTCAGTCGTTTCCGCTAACGGGTGCGCCCAAAGTACAGCATGGAACAATATATGACCTAGCCCTCTCAGTAACATGGGTCTAGCCTCTAAGAACCAAACAGGAGTCTCGCTCCTCTACAGTCCGCGCTCCCTTGCCTGACTACCTTGGTTTGTCCAGTGGGCCTAAGTAGTCGGTGTAGGGTGGCTAGCTAAACCTCGGGCCCTGTGGGGTGGCTAGCTCTCTCCCTACACTAGTAGCTCTCCCCGGTACAGCGTACACGAGGGCCAAAAAGTCAGTGTAGAGTGGCCAATCCTAACCCTGCGTCCCAACCCAAGGGCGGCTAGCTCCGCTCTATACTAAATAGGGGATAGTCGCTCTCCTTAGTACTACGTACTCAAGGGCCAGCTCACTTCCCCACTTACATTTCCAGATTCATTCCATTTATTTACAGGAGCTCTACTCCTATTTCCCCGTAGGGTTCATACTCATATTCCTCATGACATTCCATACCAGGTTTCACCATTTCCATTTCCATTCTCAGGTTATACACATGCAACTTGTATTTCTTTTATTCACATTTCAATTCTCAAATCACACACAAGCAGCTCGTATTATATCATTTAATGTATACAATAGGAAAGTCACATGCAACAGATAACTAGCACATGTATTTCATATTTCACAGGCAGCTTTTGTTCATTTACACGCAGTTGTTAACATTTCTATCTACTCATTCAAGACTGCAATTCTACATCCAATACAGATCTTTCAAGTATTTCTCGTCCTAGGATTCATGCCATACCCTAGGTTCTAATCATTCATTCCACACATGCATTCAGGTTTATAATTAAATTAAGGGAAGCCACTCTACCAGTCAACCCAGGAGTATTGGGAGCTTGAACGACAGGCTCACGTGCCTCAGCAAGCCTCGAATCCGCAACGGAACGAAGTCCTATAACAAGGAACAATCACAATGGAACATTCAGAATAGTATAGAAAGCATTCTAACAAGTAGAGGAACTCGCAAGGAAAATGTCGGTATCTTATTTGCGTAAAACAGACCTCAAACGGACCCTAAACGAGTCAAAAACAGGTTTACTAACTCAAATCAGACGTTTGAAACAACTTCCAGACGTCTTAAAAGTATCTAGAAACGCACCTCAGTCTCTGCGTAGTCCTCAGACGTCCAGGAACTCGTTTGGACCGTCTGGACCCAGCTCCAAACGTCTAACCACCCCTCAGGAAGTCTGGAAGTGTTCCCAATCGTCTGGTAAGCTTCTTAAATGTCTGAAATGCATGGGTGGGCGTGCCCCGCGCCTTACAAAGCAAATCCTGCAATGCCACCACACAATCTCCTCAAAATAGGCACGCAAAAGGGTACCTACTGAGCGGCTTGCATGGCCGTATCCGCAAAGAGAACGTACCTTCGCGAAACTCTCTCCTCAGATGATTGGAACCACCTCAAGACGTCCGCTCCGTTGTCTGGACGTCACTCCAGACGTCTGATTATGGGAAAAATCCAGAACCAGAACCTGCTCCCGCTCGCTCTCGCCGCGCATGGCCACGCCTCGTCCCCCTCGCCTGTAGCTCTGGCTGCAGTAGTGTCGGGGAGGACTCCCCCGACGCACTCCTCTTCGCGCACACGCCGCTCCAGCCGTGCGCTCTCCGGTGAGCTCCCACACGAGCTCGTGAGCACAACTCCTTTCCTCACACCGCTCCTCCTCGTTGCCGCTCTTGCGCTCACTCGCTCACGCTATGGTAAAGAGGAAGGGAAGCGGCTGGAGTGGGGTGACGAGAGAGGAGGAAGGGGGGTTTTATAAGGGTGAGGGTTCGCTGGAGGGGGAAAAGAGAGAGAAGAAGGAGGAAAAAGAGAGTACTGTCTGCGCGCAGGCTGTGCGCAAACGCGAGCTTGTACTCAAAATTTTTGATATCCAGACTTCTTTGAAGGTGCCCAGACGTCTGACCGACAGTTCAGACGCCTTAAAAGGCTTAAACAACACATGTCTTAACAAAAGGATACAAATCGAAGATTTTTAAAAGGAAACCAATTGCAGGCAAGGGGGAATCATCTTCTCCCTTGCGACTACCGTGCAACCTGCATGCACTGTGAACCTCAAGAGCACATAGTGGCTGCCTCTCCTATGCTCACCTTGACGCAGTGGTGCTTAGTGACAGAGAGCACCACCATCAGCCCTCACCGCCATTTCCCACACCCTTTCACCACCACAGCAACCCCATCACCATCACCCACATTCTCTCCATCTTTTCTAACAACCGCACTATTCATCATCTTCCTCCAAAATAAAAACCCAACACCACTTTCACAGACACCACCTCTCGACCGCCCTCACCCAAACCCATAGCCTTTTCCCCCCACTGCAGACCCCTTGTCGCCAACCACTGTCGAAAACCTTCCATCACAGCCACCACCATCATCACCTCCGCCTACCCCCTACATCTTCTCCTTCCTTTCATTTTCTTCTCCTCTTCTTCCCCTTCCTCTGTTTCACCGAAGAAACCCAAACCCATCGCCGCACACCACTTGCCTACAACCACCACCACCAATCACCATCCTCACTATAGAGACGACCAGCACGCCCGTGTCGAGGACCTGCTGTCCACGCTGCCCGCTGGTGGCTCCTTTCCACACATCGACACACTTATTGCCTTCAACCACCTCGTTCGACCGGCCACGTCTGGCCACTATCGGCGGCACTGCCAACACCATCACAAAGCCTGGACTCCAATGCACCTTCCCCAAGATCCTCGCAGCCAACCGACCCTCCTCCATGCGTCCACGAGCACGCATAACAAATGCTCTGTTTCATTTGATATTAACAATTACATTCGGTTGCCATTAAGAAGCTTTCATTTTTAATTTAATATTTGATATATTACATGGAATTATAGTCGACCCCTTTAGTTCTTGCTAATTCTTCAGACTATCTGATTGCATATCTATTTCCCCCAATTTATTAGTCACATGATACTATAATTAGGGATAAATTGTTGACCATCATGTTTTGACAAATTTCCAAAATAAATTGGCATGTTGTTCCGCGTGGAAATGACCTAATCATTGTAGTTAGAAATAATTAAATTTTTGATAGTCGATTTTCCACTACAAAATCATTACTACGACACGACATTTTATGTTAAAATTTCTAACGAAAGTGAAAATCAACACGTCATACCCATCCAAAGAACAAAATGAAAATACAAAAATGGCTATAGAGCCACAAAGTGTAATTTAAATTATACTACTATAGGCAAGGTGACTTCCCTAAAATGGAACTACGTATACGTGATTGCACAGGAATTCGATGCTCTTGGATGTGAAGTATAGAGCTTGAAGAGTAAGAACTCTTTTAGATGATCTCTATCTCTTAAATGCTAAGATGGTGGAAAGTATTGTTCCTTAGGTGTAACTCCACAAAGGAGAGGTTCATATTTATTTATAGATATGTTGGGAACCTTCAAGAAGGCTTAGAAATGATCTTATAGGTGTCGGGGTTGTTTCCAAGAGAAATTAGCTCGAAATTAGCCGATAAATGAATCTGACAGCATTATCTGACAGCTGATTTTTGGGTTAGACGCCTAGTCGAACGCTTGAAAAAAGGTTTGGTCGTCTAATTCTACAAGGAGTGTTTCCTGGAATTGATCGAATCTAAAAAGTGATCTAGTCAAACGTTTGGGAAGAAATTTAGACATCTAAGTTTGTATGGGCTTGTTCCTGTTTTGGACCAGATCCAAATAAGGTTATTGTGTATATGTGTCAGACAATAGGTGGGATGTCAGGACTTCCTACTGGATGTCTGAAAGTTGCGGAAATTGATTTTCGAGACACAACGGTTAGATTTGTTCTGATAACATTGGATTTTGGTTTAACGCTTCTTTATCAGACGTCTGTGTGGCTCTAAGGATGTTTAGAAATAAATGCTAGGCTGCACTAGCTTGGCTCATTAAGAAAAGCAGCGATCTTCTTTTAGGACGTCTGGTAATTCTCTTAGATGTCCTATTAGATGTCTGGACTAGGTCAGGACGTCTAACTAGAAATGCATAGACTACGGTTTTCTAGCCTGGGTATTTGGACGTCTGGGAATAACATGGATGACTTAAAAAGAGTTATCAGACGTTTAGTAATAGTGTTGGACATCTGATATGTTTGTCTTATTCCTATTTTGGCTTTATGATTATATTTTAAGATTTGCCTAAGTGTCTTAGGGATGTGTAAGTGTTCCTAAGACTAGGTGATATACTTTGGGCTCCTTAGCACATTTTTAATGAAATAAAGAGTAAAAAGAAGAAACAAATACATTTAAATGTTTTTTCCTATTATTCTTCTTGATGCCTTTTCAAGCTCTTGCTTCAAGCGAAGCTCCATCACCTCCATGCTCCTTGATGTTTTTGTCCAACTATCAAGCTCCTCCATTCCTCCATGATCTTGAACTTGAGGTCCTCACACTTTGTTCCATTTGCATTAATCTTGAAACTTAATCACTAAAGTACAAATGTCAAAATACGCGTGTTTTATTATGATCAAAATTAATTAATCGAGGTGCCTTTGTACCAACACATTAAGCCTATACCAAATAATTTATTAAGACTATTTTTTTTCCATTAGACTCAGATTTAGACTAAAGTCTTTGCAATATGAGTGTAACGTCAAAAGATTATAGGAACATTCATATAAAAACCCCTAAAATTTATACATTACCATGCCTTTTGCATGTATTTCCTATATAGTTGTTGTAGCCAACATTATAAAAGATCCATGCTCTTTTGCTAAGTTTTCATTTGACAACTACAATCCAATCTTTCTTTATAATTTTTATGTCAGCATGTAACCACTTTTTTTTTTTTTTTGAGAAAGAAAGAAATGCTATCGAATCACCGGTAGCAAACTAGGAGAGCTTTGATTAATAAAATGAAATAATTACATGATCGAGCCCCAATGCTGTATGAGACTCCAGCAAAAATTTACAATATTATCCACATATACTGGGTTTCCTGAAAAATACACTCATTTCTAGCCCTCCAAATAGACCATAACACAGCCACCATATGTAAACATGGCTTATTCCCATCTACTAGATAACGCCACAGATTCTCCCATGTGGGGAGAGACTCATTACATACTCTCCTCCAGACATAATCAGTGATCACACATGAAGAAAAGATATGAATGCTAGAATCATTATGCATCCCACATAGGTGGCAAAACTGAGTGGGAGTACACATTCTCCTGTGCCTCAGATCTCCAGTAATCAGGCCGTCCCTTCTGCAGAGCCACAGAAAGATTTGTATCTTCAATGGTATTTTTAAATTCCATAGCTTCTTCCCCATCTCGTCAAATTCCGCCATCTTGGAAGACACTATCAGCTTGTCATAAGTAGTTGCAGTAGAAAACTTACCCTCCCATTTGTATGTGTCATATTCTTGGGGCAAGGGTTTGAAGGCAGCAAGTTCTTGCATGAGGCTTTCATTCTCTGCTCCTGTTCTTGTTTCATGAGTATTCCACACAACATTATCAAAAGACCACTGCTCAGATTCCACATCCCAATAATCAGACACCACAGCATTTTTATCCGAAGCCGCTGCATAAGCGAGGGGGGACTTGTCTTTAAACACCCCCCCAGGTACCCAATTCTCTATCCAGAATTTGAAGCTTTTCCTATCACCTAATACAAATTTGAAAAAATTCCAATTGTCTCTTAGGGCACACACCACTGAAGACCAAAAGGGAGGGTTTATGGGGGTTTAGACGACTTTTCTCATCATTGGTAGTCCCATAACTGTCCTGAATGATTCTGTCCATATTTTTTTTCCCCTGCAGCAACCGAACAACCCACTTCAATAGCAAATCTTCATTAAATTCCTTAAGGGATTTAACACCCATGCCTCCAATCTTTTTTGGCTTGCAAATTGAGTCCCACTTCAAAGGTTGAAGAAAAGCCCCTTGGTGAGAGGCCCCTTTCCAGAAGAATCTTTTGTGAATCACATCAAGTTTTTTCCAGATTGACTTCTGGGCTTTGAGAATAGAGAAAAAGAATACTGGAATCGAAGTGATGACAGAATTCAGTAATATATACCTCCCCCCTTTTGATAGATATCTACTGCTCTAGCCCTCCAATTTCGTAGCCACCTTTTCATATAGGAAAGACCAATCTACTTTCTTCATTTTAGAACATTTCAAAGGCAAACCCAGATATTTAATAGCCAATGGAACCATAGGTGTACCCAGAATGGTAGAGATGTCATTCTGTAACATTCCATTCATCCCAAAACAGACCAGGGAGAATTTATTTCCATTTATTCTGAGACCAGAAATTTCCCCAAAAATCTTTACCATGTGTAGAAGTGCTTGCGCTTCCCTCTTCCCCCCTTTCACAAAAAAAATAGTGTCGTCTGCATATTAGAGTATAGGAGCTAAAGCCCTATTATTAGACATTGAGTACCCCCTTATAAAACCATCCACTGTCAATTTGCAGGCGTATCTTGCCAAAGTATCTACTGCAAGATTGAAAATCAGAGGGGCAAGTGGGCATCCTTGCCTAACTCCACACTGGGGCTGAATCCAAGAGCGACATGGTTTCCCATTTATCAATGGGGAGAAAGAAGCTGTCGTAATGCATCTCTTCACCCATTGTATCAATAAAGGTGGAAACTTCCTCCTTTTAAGGATCTCCCACAGATACGACCAGGAGACTGAATCATAGGCCTTGGAAAAATCTACTTTCCATAAAAAGGCCTTGGTCTTTCTCCTGTGCCAACCCATTACCATCTCCTGCGCAATAATGAAAGACTCTTGTAATGATCTCCCAGGAAGAAAAGCGGACTGGACAGGCATTATCAAGTCCTTTAAAACCTCCCACAATCTGTTGGCTATCACCTTACTAATAATAAGATGAATGGAATTAGATAGTGCAATGGGTCTGTAATCAAAAAATCTCTCCGCACCTGATTTCTTAGGAAGCGGAAACAGATAGGATTTGTTCAACCTCTCAAAACCAGAGTTGCCCATTTCAAATTCATGAATAACCTTCAATACATCCACCTTGACAACACTCCACAGTTCCCTGTAAAAGAAAACCTGAAACCCATCAGGACCAGGAGTCCCTTCATTATTTAAATCTTTAATTGCTTTTAATACTTCTTGTTCAGATATAGGAGTGACTAACAAGTCTCTCTGATCACCACTGACACAAGGGAAATCCACCGATGCCATCCTCCAAGAGCCTCTTGGAGCAGCCTTGGATATTTCTTTAAAATATTTACCTGCTTCAGTTCTGATTTCACTAACAGAAGTAACAGTTCTCTCTTCTACTTTAACTGATGGGATAAGATTGAATCTCCTCCTAGCACTGGCCGCAAGATGGAAAAACTTCGTGTTTGCATCACCCTTTTTGAGCCATAGCTGTTTAGATCTTTCACGCCAGTCCATTTCTGTTTTCAGATCCTCCTCCCCCAATACAGATTGCATCAGCTGCCTTTGCTGCTGCTCTTGGAGGTTCAGAGACTGCTTGCATTCTTTCAGATCCAAGTCTCTAATTACTGCCAACGCCTCCCTCCTCTTCTGTTCTCTGATCAAAGCCACAGCCTGCCCATATTCTTTAAGCATGTCCCGCAGGCCTGACAGTTTTGCAGTTAGTTGCTGTGTAGTAGAACCTTGCACAGCCTTGTTCTGCCACCACTGAGACACCATTTGCACAAATCCTGCCTCCCTAAACCAAGATCTCTTGAGTTTGAAATATGATCCAATGTCTGAATTCGTCCCACTGTCCATACAAGCGGAGTGTGATCAGAGAAAGGCCTATCAAGGCTCATAACTGCTGATAACTGATGCCTCTCCAACAAGCTTGGATTGCCAAAAAACCTATCCAATTTAGAAACCTGTCCACTGCCATTTCTCCGAGTAAACTCCACTCCACTAATGGGGTATTTTGTCAGTCCTATATTCTGCACAACCATTTGAAAGCCTGCCATTGAGCTGTCCAATCTCCCATCAGGATTGTCACCACTTGAGAGATAACAATTAAAATCACTCCCTAGAAGCCAAGGGACCTCCTGCACTCTTTGATGCATTACAGAGAGATCCTCCCACAGACCATCCCTATCTGCAGCCACACAAGGGCCATAAATGCAAGACACAAACCATTCCATATCTCCTTGGGGAGATTGGCATCTGCAAGAAAGCATGTACCTATCACGAATAACTTCAGTTACCAAAAGAAAAGACTTTCTCCACCAAAGGCCATTCCACCATACCTTCCAGATGCACCCTTTACCCCAACATCACTGTGACCATATTGTTTAAAGCAATCCCATTCCTGACCATTCTCCATCTCCAAATGTGTCTCTTGAATGAGAGTACAATCAATCTCCCACTCAGAGAGATATTTACACAAGGAGGTCCTTCTCATCTTATTGCGCAACCCACGCACATTCCAAGTCATCACTCTCATTCCTTGACAGAATGGTCCCCTTGGGCTAAACTACCCACAAACTCAACCATAATTGAGTTTGCAATATTCTGCTCCTCAATAGGGGGCAAATTCTCCTTCCTTCTCCTTCTAAGCATGTAGGGAGATCTACCCACACCTCTTTTCCGATTGGATCCACTGCCATATTTCAGATCAATGGGAATTGAGAGCTGCATCTAGTTTGCCTCTTTGAGCACACTGCTGTCATTTCTAAGTACCAGCTCCCTTCCTGTCCTGCCCTCCTCTTTGCTGCTAAGCACCTCTGAATCTATCATAGAATTCTCAGCAACCTCCATATAACCATCCTCTTTAACTACCAGGGCTCGGCTACAATCACCAACTGCATCAACCTCTTCCATCACGTCCTCCTCAGGTGGCAGTCCTTCCTTTTTTTGGACTCAAGAGCTTTGACAGGTGGAACGCAGCCGAGCCTTTCATCATGTTTCCTCACCTCAGTGCTGGCTCTAGACGTCTTAACCTACCCTTGTTCAACCTGCCCAGTCACCTATCCAATCACTGCTAGTCGAATAAGCCATGAGGAGCCCCCACATCTGATTGTAACCATGTCAGGAATCGAGTCAGCATTGAAGACATTAGCCTCAATTCTAAGAGATGTGATGTCCCCTTCTCCAATCATGATTTCAAACCCTTCACTAATGGATGCAAAGCCTGCTAACATCTTAGTAACAACCCCCTTAGATCTCAGATGCAGCGGTAGTCCGTCAAGGAGAATCCTCCTAGAACCCACTCTTTGAGGAGTTCGATCAGGGAGAGCCCCATCAAAGGGAGACACCATCCTCCAGATCATAATAAATTCTTCGAATGAGCTCGAGCGAAATCTCAGTCTCTCAACATCCATCATACCTAGACCATATACCAGAAATCGAGATTGGGAAGGCAAAGCTATCTTCCAGCCCGCATACAGGAGATTTAGGGAACATACCAGATCTTGAAGCCTTTCAATCGATGGTTTGCCTGCCATAATCTCGCCAATCAAAGCGCCCCTCAACATGATCTTTGCAGACGAGATCTCTTAGAGATCGGGATCTCTACCTCAATTGAATGCTTGCCAAATGCCGGCGGCAGTAGCAGTCGGGCCTCTTTCTTCACTGATGAGAACCTCATCATGAGCCATAACTAGCTCATTTTGACCCAATACAAAGGATAAAAGCTCCTACATATCTCAAGGAAAGGCGTAACTCAGAGAATTCTGAGTTTGAGAAGAAAACAAGTCATAAGGGGTAAAAGTGCAATTTTACCAGTATAATCTGCATACAGGGTAATTCAGGGCCCAAACATAGGTCAAAACAGCTTAATAAGAATAAAAGTGGGATGAAATGATCTAGCAAGGGCTACAGCAATTCCAAGAGACTAAATCTGTAACCCTAAAACAACCCACTTCAATTCACAAGGTTCGAGGCAAAGTAAAAATAGAATAAACCCTCTAAAATTCATAGAAAAATAATCTCTAGGGTTTAGAACCTTCAATTTGGCCTTTAGAACCCATTTTGACCTACATTGAGAACCATGCCCAATTAATAACTTAATTTGGGTTTTTGCGCAAATTGACCGGTCGAACAAGGTTTAAGATGAAAATAAAATTTACCATCAGATTCCTTAGGTCCTAATTAGTCATGTATAAAAACTTGAGCCTAAGAAGAAACCTCCTTGACCGACTTTACACTTTGGTCCTCATATATTTACTCTTTGGCCCTCAACTTTTGAACCCTCGCATTTTGGCCCCTAACTCTCCTTCGTTCTTTGCAATCAGGTCCCTCCTGCAAAACCCTGCCAGCACCATGCTCCGGCGACCTTGCGCGGAGCATGGCGCCGCGCAGGGTGAGGTAGGGGACCTGGCAAGTAAACCGGGGGTGCCCTGCGTCGTCAGCCGTCGCAGGAGCACCCCCCTGGTCATTGTAGGCCACCATACCGGCCGTGCGAACGCACGGACGGTATGGGTTCATGTTCCGACCATTCTCCGGCGAGGGAGACACGTCGTCTCCCTCCGCCTTCCTCCCTGCTTCATCCCTATAAATACCCCCCGCCGCTCCACCGACGAGGGCAGCTTGGATCTGACGGAGAAATCCCCAACTTCCTTCTCTTCTTTCTCCGGCAGACGCTCACCAGCTCCGGCGGCTTCCTCCCCCTCCACCTCTTCGCTCTGCCGCAATACCAGCAGCAGAAACTTCCTCCCCTGTTCTTCCCGCGCCACGCCGCACCCAGCTGGCGCCTCTCCAGCCCTCTGCTCGCCGCCGCCCCTCTCCCTGAGCATCGTCTTCTCCGGCGACAGTCGATACGACTGTCGCCCTGTTCCTCCCCTTTCGTCCCTGCAAGTAAGTTAGACCTACTCCCCTTCTTCTCCTCTTTCTTTCCCCGCTTTCAATTTAGTCAATTAAACCCTCGACCGCTCCTGTTCACCCTCATCCTCTCCACCTCCGACCACCCTCCGGCGAGCCGCTCCCATCACCTCAGCGACCCACACGGCTCGCCGACCACCGCAGAACCTCCGCCTCCTCACCCTGATCCTCTTCCGCCCCTCCACTTCCCACCAAACACCCTCTGCAGATCCACCGAACACACCCACTTCCTCGCTCACAGTTTGACCTAGGACGACCTGTTAGCTCCATCTCGCCCCCTGCAGACCCCCTGACCACCTTCGCCGTGCCACGGCGAAGGTCCCCCGCCTGTCTGATTTGGCCGAGAGGCCGTTCTTCTGTGACCAGGTGACTCGCCCGCCGTCACCATTACTGCGCAGGCAGAGCTGCTTCACCTGCAGGTGCAGGCACGCCTTCGCCCAGGGTTGACTCCCAGGTTGCGCAGGGACTCTCCGCGAAACGTCCCTGGTTCACAGACGGGGCGAAGGCCGCGCAGGAAGCCACAATCACCCACTGCTCCATCCGCGACGCGCGCTCAATTGGGGTGGGACATTTAGTCCCACCTCGGAACCTCTCGGAGGCGCGCAGACGCATAAAGGCAAAAAGTGCCTTATGCTGTCTGCCTCCTGACCACGGGGTGAGGTCCCTCTCACCCGACCCGGCCTCGTCCGTGACCACGCTCCGCGGACCTGGCCCGACCCGATTAGACTGACCTGCACTCCTCGCCCACCACGCACGCCGGTGGGCCTGGACCCGGGCCTGACCCGAACCCGATTACCCGGTAGCGCTCTGGGAGAGCTTCCGAAGAGTGATTTCAGAGAGAAAGAGAAACGCGGGGGAGGGGGGTAGAGTAGGTTTTTGCCCTCTGATGCTGAACTCTTGAGCGTGCAGGCACAGGCGAAGGACTAAAGAAGAAGAAGAACTGAAGCGGCACTGTAGCATCCGCGGGTGAAGACAGGTGAAGACAAAGAAGAAGAAGATCTGAAGAAAAAGAAAGAAAGAAAACAAGGAAGAACAGAAGACAGAAGAAGAAGAGCACGAGGGGAAGATCTGAAGAAAGCAGAAGAAGAAGAAGAAGAAGAAGAACAGGAAGAACAAAAGCCAAAGAGGAGATAAGACAAAGAGGAAGAAAGAAGAGAAGAAGAAGAAGCCAAATTTTCATCTCTCTCTCTCTCTCTCTTTATTTTGGTAATAGAACTTGTATATCTCTAGAATACAACTTGCTCCCTGAGTTCGACCTCGGGAACTCTTTCATTTTCCGAGTAAAAAAAAATTTTTATATGAAACGTTGGTAACAACCGACTTTACTACAACGTTATAACAAATACAAAACCGACGTCTTCATTTTTGGCGCCGTTGCCGGGGAGCAACGGCTATTCTAGAGGTAAACATTCCTGTTTCTTTTAAGTTCTGATAATCTCCTCTCTTTTGTGCAGCTACAGGAACTCAAGAAGACAAGCAACCACACAACCACTCCGAAGACAGGTAAAATCTTTTCTCTCACTATTAACCCCTACACTCTAAAGAGGAAGAAAAGAAAAGAACAAGCAATATAGGGCTAACCTGTCTTCCATACTTAGTAACCATAAAAAGTTGCATGTTTTCAACTCATCACTCCTGCACAATATTAAGGGTATTTAAGGGCTAACACATTCTTGCTTGAGCCCTAATTGCCCAACAAAGAGTTAAATGGACCAAGTAGAGCCAACATAAGGTCAAACATTAGGATTTCAGTAGAGACACACCCCTTAATCAAGAATTGAGGAAATCCAAAAGAGGTGTGCCCAAGCCATTGATTGAAAATAATTAACAAGAAAAATCCTAAACAATTGGCTCTCTCTAAACACTTGAACCCTAAAAGACAGGACCCAAAAAGCTCTCAAAGAAAGCAAGAGGTAAAGTTGACCCCTTGGGTCAACCAACCTTAAATTAGGTCACTCTTTGCACTTAAAAGACTAAAGTTCAAGTGAAAACCTTAAGCACCCTGATCTTAAAATTGGTAGACTTAAGAGGTCAAGATCCCCATTCTGGTCTACCTGGAACCGCAGTGACAAGAGAGGTCGGGTGGGGGAAACCCTGTAACCCGTGGGGACGCTCTACCGTGTAGGGGTCTTCGCGGGACTCTCCCTCTCTGGCTGCCCAGGTAATTCTCAGGTGGACGATCTTTCTGATCAAGGGGTCCATCTGCCCCGAACCTCTATAGTCACCCAACAATTTTTGGGTGTCTTGATTGGGTCCAGCACCTGCTTATCTCATCCAGCCCTTCAGTATTTTTCAGGAGGTCCTTGAAACCTCCTATAGAAATTCACTCTTCCCGAGGCTAAGCCTCGGCTCCTTTGTTTTTGCAGAAATCATTCACATAGCCCCTCTTTCCTCTGATTCTGAACAAAATCCCCTTCTTCCATCTTGATTCAAACTTTGATTCCACCACCTGATCCAATTATGCAGCCTAATTACCTAGCAAGACTACCATTCAAGAAACCTGAATATCGGAGATCTATGAAAGATAAAATGATCGAGGATGCCATAAAATTCTATGAAAAAGAAGAAAAAATCTCAACACCAATAGGAGATATTCAGGTTGATGTCCCAACAACCACATCCTTCATCATAAACTGTGCCCAAATTCTATTGACTGGAATTTCAAAAGGATCAACCCGAGACATGCTCATGACAGGATACATTGAGATGGAAAAATTACACCAATCTGAATACCTTCAATGCTTAACAAATCCTGTACTTTGGGAACAACACCAAGATGCCCTTATAAAACGGGTAGAAATGATGAAATCAGTAGAACAAATTATCAACCAGAAATACCCGTATATACCAGAAACAAAGGATGAGTCATCTTGGAACAGTACTAAGAATCAATCCAGTTTCCCAGACCTCGGGATTGAGGCACAAGGTGGTTGTCGACTCCCAACCCAAATAGAAGATAGCATTAAAATAGGTTGGGAAGTTGCAGGAGAACACAATGCTGGGCCAACCCTAGGCCATAAATCACCAAGCTTAGAACTCCAAGACTCCTGCAATAACAAGATTAGAATTGAACCTCTGGAGGGTATAAATTCCGCCCCTTGTTTTGATAAGGTAACCCTCGAAGGTTATTCGGACTTAGGTTCTAATAATTCTACCCACATCCTAAGCCTAGAACCTAGATCTGAAACTTATTGGGAAGATTATGAGGCCCCTTATGAGAAAGATCAAATTTTTACAGAATATGATTCCGGGCCTCTATTTAATGAATATCCCTCTCCAACATCCTCAGAAAATCTGATCGATTTTTCAGAAAACATGCCAATTTATGATACAGAAACTGAGGAGTTGGATGAGCAAGGTTTTAATGGGGTCTATCCTACCAGCTTCGAGCTTGAACAGAACACCTTTTTGAGCCCAGAATTGACATATAGGCTAGAACCCAGTCAGGCTGCTGATTCCACATCTGATGATTTCTGCTGTGGTGGAATTCATGATCATTTTCGCCAACTCTCCGACAATTTCAGATCTGACTATAATTGCGGAGAGATTCCCCTTCCTGAACACGCCAGGCCTATCTACGACCTCAGTTCACATGATTCTGACTCTGACTCTGACTCTGAGGTCCTGATTCCCGAGATCACCGATAACACAGAATCATTCCTTTTCGATCCTCAGGAACCAAAAACAGAAAATGCCAAGAGTAATTGCAACCAAGAATCCAAATTTTTTCTCGAATCCGATTTCTTTCACCCTACAAACACTCTTCAGGCATTTGATAGTTACCCAGAGGACTCTCTACAGAAAATCACCTATCATCTGTTTCTAGAAGAGCCCTCGTACACAATGGCCACCTCATCCGCACACACAGAACGGATCAAAACCTCTCCCAAACCCCGACCCGCAACCGGACTCAATTTCTATGCTGATTCACCTCTCACCGAGCCGATTGCATTTCCACATCGGGTTTCGAACATTGATCAGACTACATACCATGCTCTATCATTCTCTGATCACCCCTGTAGGGTTCCTGCATCAACCACTGATTATCCTACGGGTCCCTACTTTGACCAGGCTGATTCGGCACAGCCAAACCCTGCGTTTACACTTCCACATCCATCTGAGCTTCATAATTTCTGGTGGGCTCCACACCTTTTTATCCACATCTATCAACCCACCAGATTGATTGGGTTTGGGCTGCATCATCAGCCTGTTGATCTGAACAAGCACCTGGTTGGACCAACCAGGCTCTTAATCAAGGTGCTTGTCTTACAAAACTCTGCTGAGTTGACCATCCCCTCTCCATCGCATTTCCCGCTTGGCTGAAGGCATCAAATTTAGCGCTCAACGGGAGGCAGCCCGTCATTCTCTTTGAAAACCTGAAACTTGTTCTGACAGCTTTTTGCACTTGAAGTTCACACTTTAGGACAGCCGACTCCAACTCTGATGTTTGCATATGGGATTTGAAATCGTCCGCAAAAAAAAAAAAAAAAAAAAATTCAACCCGACCCATTCACTCATCCAAATTTCTGTCTTAAGGAATGAACTAAGACCCCCTAGGTTACAATGAGGACATTGCAAATCTTAGGCATGGGGGGGTATGAAAGTACAAAAACTTGTAAGAAAAGGTTTCAAACAAAAAATTCACATATGCCAAAAACACCATAAAAATTAAAAAATTTTCGAAAAAGAATAAGAGGAAAAGAGGAGAAGGAAAATTTTGTGAAGGAGAAAAGAAACAAAATGAAAAAGGAGCACAAAATTATGAGAAAAAGTGATAGTCATTAGTAAGGAACTAAGGAATTAACCTAAGTTCTAGACCTCATTCAAGAAAATAAATGAAAAGTGCACAATGAGATTAGTAAGAATGCAAACCTTAGGCATTCTTGAATAGACTCTTAGTACCCATTAAGATCTGGACACTCCTCAAGAGGTTGAGGAAAATGAAAAGCTGAAGTATTAGGTCTAAGGCTTAGGGAGTATTCGGCCTCGTTAACTAATTTTTGGTTTACGGGACTCAATAACCTAAGCACCCTAATCTCACACACAGCCTGGTTCAGTAAGCGTAAAAATCAGAATCACGCAGAAGCGTCGCAAAAATCTGAAAAGAACACCTAGAATAGGAGCGGCCGATCAACACAAGTTGATTTGGACGAGTTCCCAGCGCAGAGAGGCGGGAAATCCCCTCGAAGATGCGTAACAAAATATCATCTCCTCGGTGCTTGTCTCTTAGGATATTTACATATCCTACGGGGGGCATGTAAGCACTCTGCTGGTTCAGATTCCATGGATGGCATTATCTCGAAGTGTCAATTGCCAGGGTCTGGATTCGGCCACGGAATACCATGGATGGGATTATCTCGAAATCTCAATAGCCAGGGTTCCGGGGGTTGCCATGGGCGGTGCTATCTCGAAGCATCGATCGCCAGGAACCCTTGAGGATTGATGATGGGAGCAAGGAATCTGATACAGACCGTGTTGAAAAGCTAATCCTAGGCTAGAACTAAAAAGAAAAAGAGAGAGAAAACTCTCCAAACAGAAAAAACTTTCTATCTCTCTCTTACAAAACGCACTGCGAACTGGGCCAGGGCTGAAATCATTTCAAGCACGGGTGCTTTAACCACGAAGTCCAATAAACCTTAGGTTAGTTCTTGCGGGCCTTAAAAACCTTTGCTAAAAGACTGAGGCTAAGGCTAGACAGATTTGGATCTTGATTGGTACTAGAGTATCTTTTAGGCCTATGGTCAGCATTCTAACATAATCTATGCTCAAATAAAAAAGGCACTTATCTAAAACCATTAAAAACTTCATGGTCTAGAACAAGGGTTGAAACCTTAAGTTTTTGCTAAGGGACTAGCAAAAGCTAGGCATGGGGGTATGATGAGAACCTCATCATGAGCCATAACTAGCTCATTTTGACCCAATACAAAGGATAAAAGCTCCTACATATCTCAAGGAAAGGCGTAACTCAGAGAATTCTGAGTTTGAGAAGAAAACAAGTCATAAGGGGTAAAAGTGCAATTTTACCAGTATAATCTGCATACAGGGTAATTCAGGGCCCAAACATAGGTCAAAACAGCTTAATAAGAATAAAAGTGGGATGAAATGATCTAGCAAGGGCTACAACAATTCCAAGAGACTAAATCTGTAACCCTAAAACAACCCACTTCAATTCACAAGGTTCGAGGCAAAGTAAAAATAGAATAAACCCTCTAAAATTCATAGAAAAATAATCTCTAGGGTTTAGAACCTTCAATTTAGCCTTTAGAACCCATTTTGACCTACATTGAGAACCATGCCCAATTAATAACTTAATTTGGGTTTTTGCGCAAATTGACCGGTCGAACAAGGTTTAAGATGAAAATAAAATTCACCATCAGATTCCTTAGGTCCTAATTAGTCATGTATAAAAACTTGAGCCTAAGAAGAAACCTCCTTGACCGACTTTACACTTTGGTCCTCATATATTTACTCTTTGGCCCTCAACTTTTGAACCCTCGCATTTTGGCCCCTAACTCTCCTTCGTTCTTTGCAATCAGGTCCCTCCTGCAAAACCCTGCCAGCACCATGCTCCGGCGACCTTGCGCGGAGCATGGCGCCGCGCAGGGTGAGGTAGGGGACCTGGCAAGTAAACCGGGGGTGCCCTGCGTCGTCAGCCGTCGCAGGAGCACCCCCCTGGTCATTGTAGGCCACCATACCGGCCGTGCGAACGCACGGACGGTATGGGTTCATGTTCCGACCATTCTCCGGCGAGGGAGACACGTCGTCTCCCTCCGCCTTCCTCCCTGCTTCATCCCTATAAATACCCCCCGCCGCTCCACCGACGAGGGCAGCTTGGATCTGACGGAGAAATCCCCAACTTCCTTCTCTTCTTTCTCCGGCAGACGCTCACCAGCTCCGGCGGCTTCCTCCCCCTCCACCTCTTCGCTCTGCCGCAATACCAGCAGCAGAAACTTCCTCCCCTGTTCTTCCCGCGCCACGCCGCACCCAGCTGGCGCCTCTCCAGCCCTCTGCTCGCCGCCGCCCCTCTCCCTGAGCATCGTCTTCTCCGGCGACAGTCGATACGACTGTCGCCCTGTTCCTCCCCTTTCGTCCCTGCAAGTAAGTTAGACCTACTCCCCTTCTTCTCCTCTTTCTTTCCCCGCTTTCAATTTAGTCAATTAAACCCTCGACCGCTCCTGTTCACCCTCATCCTCTCCACCTCCGACCACCCTCCGGCGAGCCGCTCCCATCACCTCAGCGACCCACACGGCTCGCCGACCACCGCAGAACCTCCGCCTCCTCACCCTGATCCTCTTCCGCCCCTCCACTTCCCACCAAACACCCTCTGCAGATCCACCGAACACACCCACTTCCTCGCTCACAGTTTGACCTAGGACGACCTGTTAGCTCCATCTCGCCCCCTGCAGACCCCCTGACCACCTTCGCCGTGCCACGGCGAAGGTCCCCCGCCTGTCTGATTTGGCCGAGAGGCCGTTCTTCTGTGACCAGGTGACTCGCCCGCCGTCGCCATTACTGCGCAGGCAGAGCTGCTTCACCTGCAGGTGCAGGCACGCCTTCGCCCAGGGTTGACTCCCAGGTTGCGCAGGGACTCTCCGCGAAACGTCCCTGGTTCACAGACGGGGCGAAGGCCGCGCAGGAAGCCACAATCACCCACTGCTCCATCCGCGACGCGCGCTCAATTGGGGTGGGACATTTAGTCCCACCTCGGAACCTCTCGGAGGCGCGCAGACGCATAAAGGCAAAAAGTGCCTTATGCTGTCTGCCTCCTGACCACGGGGTGAGGTCCCTCTCACCCGACCCGGCCTCGTCCGTGACCACGCTCCGCGGACCTGGCCCGACCCGATTAGACTGACCTGCACTCCTCGCCCACCACGCACGCCGGTGGGCCTGGACCCGGGCCTGACCCGAACCCGATTACCCGGTAGCGCTCTGGGAGAGCTTCCGAAGAGTGATTTCAGAGAGAAAGAGAAACGCGGGGGAGGGGGGTAGAGTAGGTTTTTGCCCTCTGATGCTGAACTCTTGAGCGTGCAGGCACAGGCGAAGGACTAAAGAAGAAGAAGAACTGAAGCGGCACTGTAGCATCCGCGGGTGAAGACAGGTGAAGACAAAGAAGAAGAAGATCTGAAGAAAAAGAAAGAAAGAAAACAAGGAAGAACAGAAGACAGAAGAAGAAGAGCACGAGGGGAAGATCTGAAGAAAGCAGAAGAAGAAGAAGAAGAAGAAGAACAGGAAGAACAAAAGCCAAAGAGGAGATAAGACAAAGAGGAAGAAAGAAGAGAAGAAGAAGAAGCCAAATTTTCATCTCTCTCTCTCTCTCTCTCTTTATTTTGGTAATAGAACTTGTATATCTCTAGAATACAACTTGCTCCCTGAGTTCGACCTCGGGAACTCTTTCATTTTCCGAGTAAAAAAATTTTTTTATATGAAACGTTGGTAACAACCGACTTTACTACAACGTTATAACAAATACAAAACCGACGTCTTCATTCACCATCCAGACAGGGCGTGAGAATGCCTTCTTTGTCTGTTGCAGTTTCCTCCTATGGCAGGACTCACGTTTGTGCCCTTCGCCCCTGCACGCCAAGCAGATCAAAGGGTTTCTGCATATTGCTGCCAAATGCTCCCTTTGTCGACATTTGAAACAAAGAACGTTGCCGTTCAACCTCCTCTAGGGCCTTCTTGGGTAATTTTCAGACGTCCTGCCAACCCTCTCTTGCTAGACCCGCTCCCTTCTCCTCCAATTCCTTGACCTCCATGTCCTCCATTCACCTGCTTCTCCAGCCCTAGGTGCCTCTGCATCACCACCGCCCGCTGCCCAACGTCGATCGCCCACTCTTCCTCTCTCTCATTTTTCCGAAAATGACTTCAAAACGCACCAGCATGCAACCACTTATTGCCGATGGCTTTTAACTTCTATCATGAAAGATTTGAAAGATATCTTTGTATACGATCTTTAGGTTATCGGAAATCTGCTATAGTATCTTTTGATATGAAATGAAATTAATTAGTTGGATTACTAAAAGGAAGTAGTTCACATGACAAAGTAAAACTTGCGAGATTTTAAGCCATTGATAGATCGCTAGAGTAATAATACCTCCTTACTAACACTTAGACTGCATTTGGTGATGAGATAACTCCCATTTTAGCATAGAATAAGATAGGAATAAGGTGGTATGAGTATATTTTTGGGGATGAAATAAATAATGGGATAACAATAATTGGCATTGTAATGTGATGTTAATGGATAAATTTTTAATATTATGATATAGGTGCGAGTGAGTTCATGTAATATAATTAATGTATTTTAATGGATGTATTATGTTGAAGTAGGTATATTTTAATATTTATTAATATTAATATAATATAATGAGAGTTTGAAAGTGATATAGTTTTATAAATATTGATGTTGATTTGATAAAATAAAATAAAATAAATTTCTTTGACCCAAAACTTACTACTCAGATAAGCATTGAGTTATTTCATTGATAAATGAACTTTAAAATTCATTGGATCTACTCTCATGCCCATATTTTGCTACTAACTGTGGCTCTTGGTTCATTCTTTAACGAAGCCGACTATCCTTCTCTCTTTTCCCTCGAGGTTCGACGTCTCTACATTTCCGTTTAATAATAAATTTTATTGTTTTTTTAAAAAGGAAAAAAACTCCGGTGCCTATGCTTACACCCCTACAAAAGGGCAAAAAAACTTGTGCACTGATTCCGGCGACCAGCTCCCCCATGCGTTTCTTCCTTCCAAACCAGGAGGATCCCCCGTTTTGACCCCACACTCACCTTCCCTCCCAGCCCGCCAAAAAGCTCCCCCCTCTTTACCCCTCTTCTTCGTCCCTAGGGTTTCTCTTCCCTCCACCGCGACCACCAATCTCCCGTCCCGTCCCGTCCCATGGCTTCGGCCTCCCGTCGGAGCCCCCTCTCCGGCGGCAGCCAACACCACCATCAATCCCTCTTCTACCGCGACCTCGCCTCCCCGTCCTCCTTTTCCCCTTCCTCCGGCACCCGCAGCAGCAAGTTCGTCACACCGGGCCAAGCCGCCGCCGTCTCCGCCCTCTGGAGGCACAACTTCCCCACTTCCACCGACCTTCCCCCACCCCCCTTCTTCACCCTCGAGGACCGCGCCGACTTCTCCCCCGAGGCCCCCCCGGGCGAGCTCCCCCCTCCCCCCTCCCCTACCCCTCTCCTCTCCTTCCGCAACCCCTGCCGCTCCGACTCCAGGGGCAAGGTCCCCTCCGCACCCCCGAGCCCCCCCGGCGGCACCCCCAACCCCCAGACCCCCTCCAGCGCCACCTGGTGGTCCCCCGCCAAGGAGGACGGTCACAGGTCCGCCAAGGAGGGCTCCCCCGTCGACGGTGTCGTTGAGCCTGGCGCACTCGTCGTTCTCCCTCCTCCCAGAGAGGTCGTCCGGCCCGAGGCGGCCCCGAGGGCCACTGCCCCCGCGGGAGCCCTCGACGAGGAGGAGTGGGTCACCGTTTACGGGTATGCATACCGCCATCTTCGTCATCATCTTCTTCTTCTTTTGATGGGCCCCGCATCCGTCAATTTGTCTAAGTGTAGTAGCATTTTTAGTTTTCCTTTGGAACAATCTCGAACGGTACCGTTAATCTTTTGATCATTCTCGGAACAAGAAAAAGGGTAGGAAGTGAAATTTGCGAGCAGCCGCACTGTGAACAAATTGTCTTGGTCACCGAATGCGTGCAGTGAATGTGACGTAACGTGTGTTAGCTAATGTGTGATGGCATCATGCTTTCTAGAGCCGCTGATGAGCTGTTCTTATGAAAGAGCACAAATAGTAATGTCTATTGATGTTACACATATTGCTTTCTTGGCAAAAACGAATGATTGTATTGTGATATTCCAGCATAACTTACTCTTACGTCAGTGCTTCCTACATACTGCCAACTCTATAATGTGTGCAAACTTTGTAGTCATTGGCACTAATTGCATTAAGTTGTCTGACTGTAACTTGCATGCATTTTGACTTTTCAATAATAGAAAACTACGTCAATAGAAAGGGCTTGCAATTCAAGTGGTTGTAGAGTATTGCGTAATCTGCCCAACTAATCTTCCTGTTCATGTTTGCCGAGGCCATTTGAGCAAATGAGATTAAATTGGCCTCCTATTCTAATTGGTTTGCCGGCTGATTTTTCAAACTGATAGCTGTTACATTCCATTTTGCTTGTGTCTGTTTTTGGGTGGTTAGCTGCGTTTTGTGATTGTAGACCTTGCGAAGCTGGGTATCTGTGAAGTTGCGAAGAATGTAAAGTGATTCTGGATTCCAATTCCAGGTTTTCTCCTGCTGATACGAACTTGGTGCTGCGGGAGTTTGAGAAATGTGGGTTGATACTACAACATGTTCTTGGTCCAAGGGATGCCAACTGGATGCACATTCTATACCAGGTATTTTGACAACTTCAGTTATTATGTGCACCATTTATTTGGAAAATCTTTCTTTGTTCTTTTGAAAAATTTATTCAAATTCCGAGAATAATTGCCCCAGTGCTTTTCCCTTTTCAAACACACAAGCTTGTTTCTTGGTTGCTTAGAAATCATATCAAACTAGGAGAAGCACAAGAGACTTGCTTGGCAGCTAAGCAACTGGTTTTTTGAGGGACTCGTGTAGGCCAAGCCTCCCTTCTTGCCGCCCATGATCCATGATGTAGGATTGCAGGAAGAAGATGCAGGATTTCGAGAATGACATCTACCTACAGTTCTTCATCTAGACAAATGCCATCTGTCACCATCAGCTTTAGTAAGTTCATAAATTTCAATTGCATGCAGAGGTTGTAAATATCGTAACTATCAATGGCCTATACACAAATATACAAATGCATGTATCGACAAACATATCCATAAGGATCTGCTCTTTATTAGCCTTAGCAAAACTCAGTCACTTCAACAGAATCCAAAACCTTTGGTTAACAAGTCTTATCTTTTCAATTAAGTTATACAAGCACCTATAAATACATCTAAATAGTGACCGAGAGAAATCAATGAAATCAAGTACTTCATTCACCTCTTATAATCTTGACATTGTGTTAGGTTGTGGTGTTGGGGGGGGGGGGGAGAGCATTGTTTCGATGTGTAAAAGTTGTAGGAATATGCATAACTTAGATTTGTAAAAATATGCCAATGATTTAGCATAAGGAGCAACTAAACATCTTTCTTACTATCTGTTTAGTTTTTTTGCTTGATAGTTTTTCATTCTTTTTATGAAAGATATAATACACTATTAAATTCATGATACATCTACTAATTCATCATATAATCATAGAATTCATGTTGTATAGGAATCCTTTTAATATTTGTTATTGTAAATTAATTCAAAAGTTTTGTATATTTTTCTTTATTTAGAATTAAGTATAAGCATGTTTTGCCATGTATGGCTGATATGTTCAAGAGAGATACGACGAGGTTGATTAATAGCTTGAACAATTCAACTCGTCTGGTAGAGGAGATGCTCGAGGCAAGGTTCGAAATGCCAATTTCGACGCCGTGTCGATGAAATTGTAGGTGTGCACTTCGGCATGCAATGGAAATGCCCGTTTTTCGATGACAGATTTCGACGACGAAAAAATGACATTTCAAAGGCATGTCGAGGGCATGCCGATGCATGCCGATAAAAATGACAGAAATGATTAAAATTTGTAAGACAAGTGAATCAATATGTTAGGAACATATTTACAGTTGTATATAATAAAAAACAATCGTTTAGGAACATATTTGATAACAGAAAAAAGGTAAAAAATTGTGTGTGTGTGTGTTAGGAACATATTTACAGTCGTTTAGGAAACATATTTAAGGCTATATAACCAAAATGAAGGGCAAATAAACGTGTGTGTGTCCCTTACCTAAAAACTTCCATTTTCCCCTCCAGTGCCGCCCAACCCCTTCCTTGAAAACCAATTTCCATTTCCAAACCTTCCCGCCTAGCATCGATTTCAATTTCCAAACCCTCCCGCCCAGCACCGATTTTGATTTCCAGAAAACTCGCTTAGCACGCATAGCTTCCCCACCCAGCAAATGGTCGGCATGCCAACAGTTTACCTGTAAATCGACACCAACTCTGTGTCGGCATGGCCCAGATCTGAAAACACCCTTGCTGACGTCATGCCGCCGTTGGCATTTAAATCACTGACTCGAGGGATTTGAGGGGAGGATCGAGCAAATCTTGCAGAGCTCAACTCCTCCGAAATTGAAAAGGAGATCAATAAAGTTGGGAACCTGTTGTCTTACAACTTTTATAGAAACCCATTCGTCTAAACTACACTAGAACCTAAGGAGCAAAATTTTGAAGTTCAACCATATCCACGTCATTCATACAACCTACAAATGACCACTTTAAATGATTTGAAGAGAATTGGTAGTTACTTTGTCCTAGGTGCGTGACTTCTAGCAAAATTGAAGATGACTCCCCTCTCTCTCTCTCAAAAAAGAAGATGACTCTTCAATGTAAAATCATATGTAGTTTATTTTTTTCCCCAACAGCACTAAGAAAATTCTATATAAGGAGAAATAAAGGAATTTCGCCATAATTATTATTATTTATGCTCTCTTCCGCTTGTGATTGGAACTTTGTGAGTTCAACTTTATGGGCAACTTTTGCTTATCCAATGAAACCTTGGTAATTTGCCTACTATCGTTAGTAGTACTTTGAAGGTTGTTCATCTTTATTGATAACAAGTTCCTAACTGGATTGATCTCTCTCTCCATTTTGGAGGTCTTCCTCTTCAACACATTCATCCCATCACTTAAGCTCTCATAAGACTTGTGCAACAGTGACATGCCCACCTCAAGATTTTCCTTCATCTTTACTTGCCTGTGTAGGCTCGGATTGCGAAGTAGCTATCCACTTAGTTCGCTTGAATATCACCTCCGAATGTCTTAGAATGCTACTGATTGGTGTCTTAAAATCACTTGATCGTTGGGCTATCTCTTGGGTTCTAGAATCTAAAAGAGATAAGGAATCATGAACCTGAGTTGAGCTCTGCAGGTTTTGTGCAGTCCTCCCGTTGAGTCCCTTAAGCTTATCCTCTATCAAATGAGTTGAACTCTTCAAGCCATTAATTAGCCTCTCTGTGTCTTTTTTGAATGTATCAGTCCTACATGATAGAATATGTTCATGCTTCATTGTAAATAAAGAAAAATATGGAAAACTTTTGAATTAGTTTGCAATAACATATATTAAGAGGGTTTCTTTACAACATGAATTCAATGATTATGTGATGAATTTAGTACATATATCATGAATTTAACCGTGTATTATACCTTTCATAACAATGTTTTAAATATTGATATCGATATTGTATTGATAAGTCAAAAAAGGATATATCAGGGATATATTGCCGATATCGGTGAATTTTAGGGAAATTGCTCGGAAATGCTAAAAATGTCAAAAAATGTCAAATTTTATGAAAATTA
Organism: Thalassia testudinum; assembly: GCA_037157565.1. Taxonomy (NCBI): domain Eukaryota; kingdom Viridiplantae; phylum Streptophyta; class Magnoliopsida; order Alismatales; family Hydrocharitaceae; genus Thalassia; species Thalassia testudinum. The sequence continues at coordinate 85,725,454 of JAZHRO010000077.1, forward strand.
ACATTTTAATGACTAATGCATCATGAAGAAATCCCTAAAAGATGAAAATCATGTGTGTGTATGCGTCCCGCTCTTCCAGAATAGGTTTCCTGCCCTTTCTCGCCCAGTAGTCCCTGGTATCGGCGATATATCACCGATATCTCGGGGATATTGCTATATCACTTGATATATCAGCGATATCTTCTGATATCGGCGATATATCGTTGACATAATGGAAAAAGATACCTCATCGATACCGATATATCAAACCTTGTTTCATAAAAGGAAAAAAAACTATAAGGAAAAGAATTGAACATATAATAAGAGGGAAATGTTTAGTTGCTCCTTATGGTATATCATTAGCGTGTTTTTATGAATCGAAGTTATACATGTTCTTACAACTTTTACATATATAGACATAGCTGAAACCCTCCCCCTCTGACCTGACACCATGTCAAAATTATAAGAGGTGAAAGAAAAACTTGATTTCGTTAATTTCTGTTGGTCACTATTTATATGTATTTATAGGTTTCTGTGTAACTTAATTGAAAGGATAAAACTTGTTGGTTGGAGGTTTTGGATTCTGACATGGAGATCAAGCTTTGCTGAGGTTGGTGAAGAGCAGATTCTATGGATATGTTTGTTGATACGTATATGTGTGTGTTTGTATGTATGTTGTTGATAGTTGCGATATTTACAACTTCTGCATATAATTGAAGTTTATAAATTTACTGAACTGGTGGTAGATAACATTTGTCTGGATGATGAACTGCAGGTAGATGACATTCTCAAAATCATGCAGCTTCTTCCTACAATCCTTCATCATGGATTTAGCTGCAGGAGGGGAGGCTTGGCCTACCTGAGTCCCTCACAAAACAATTGTTTAGTTGCCAGGTGAGTTTCTTGTGCTTCTCATCGTTTGATATAATTTCTGCGCAACTGGCAAACAAGCTGCTTTGAATATTAATTTTGTTGATGTCAAAAAAAATAAACGTTAGGAATGAGAATGCTAATCAGTTGGTTCCGAAGCACTGTCTCTAGTTAATGCGACATGGGTGCTACTGCACATGGTTATAGCTACTTGTCTCTACCCGAGGCCTGGTTTGGTATGTGGATTATTTCAAGAAATGAAGGGTTGAAGCCATTTTGGAGTTGAAACGTTCATTCTTTGACATGGGTTAACGTATGAAATGCTATTTTGTGGAATATAGCAGGGTTAGATCAACTATGGTCTTGATGGTGGAGTTGTCAGATGCATGTTTCTTTTAATACCGTTCCCATCAACCACCCTTGCTGCTAGCAGTCTGACCTGCCTCCTTCCCCTTGGTCACACTCTTTCCCATTTTCTGCTTTCTATCCTACTATTTCTTCTATCTCAATCTATTTTGAGAACCAAACTGTTTTTTTTCATAGTTAGAATTTTTATTTACATCTTTCTTGTGAATGGAAAAGAATGTTCTATCTCATAAAGAAAATCCTAGCCTCTCTTTTATAGAAAAGGGTTGTAGGAAAATTATAGGGCTACCTATAGAAAATATAAAAAAGATAATAACCCCCTCAATGACATAATATGTCAACACTTCTCCTCATGTTGGGGCATATATGTCGATAAGCCTCGACTTGATGCACAAAAGTTCATTTCTCTTCCTTTTAAGAGCCTTGGTGAGAATATTAACTACTTGTAGCTAAGAGGTGACATAAAGAGTGCTGATCTTCCCTTCTATGATAGTATTGCGAATGAAGTGGCGATCAACTTGAATGTGCTTCGTCTACTCATGGAAGACCAGATTTAAAGCAATATACATTGCAGACTTATTGTCATAGAAGGCTGGAATAGATCCCTTAATCATAGTTCCTAGGTCCTGTAGAAATCTTACAATCCACATGATCTCACATGTGGCATGGGTTATAGCTCGATATTCTGCTTCAGCACTAGATTGAGCAACAACATTTTGCTTCTTTCACCTCTAGGACACGAGATTTCCCTCAAGAAAAGCGACATAGCTCGAAGTGGACCTTTGTTCATCAATTGACCCCACATAGTATGCTTTAGAATAAGCTATGACATTTGTGGATCCATTATCCCTGTAGGAAAGCCCTAGCCCAGGATTCCTCTTGAGGTATTTCGGAATGAGATATACCTCACACTAATGACTATACCGTGGGGCTTGCATATATTGACTGGCTTTGCTAACAACGAAGCTAATATCTAGACGGGTTACTGTCAGGTATAGTAGTTGCCCCATGAAACTCTTATATCGCGTGACATCTTTATGCGGTGAATCATCCCCATCAACATGCTACTATGCCTCAACAAGAATACAAGATGGTTTAGCCCCAAGCAGTCCAACCTCAAGTATTTGTAAAGTGTATTGCCTCTGAGACATAGATAGATGTGATCCATGTTGAACCATCCTTATGTCAAGAAAGTACCTGAGATCACCAAGATCCTTTATCACAAAAGTAGGCTGTAGAAACTCCTTGGTCTGACATATGCTATTCTCATCATCTTCTGTTAGAACCATGTCATCCATATAGATTGCTGGAATCACAATACCTTAATCGGACCCTGGACTTGTGCATCGAATAAAAATGGAGTGGTTGAAGGAAGACCTCTGGAATCCAATCTGTTGGATCTCACTGTTGAGATGTTCAAACCAGGTCCTAGGACTCTACTTTGGGTCATAAATGAATTTCTTTAGCTGACACACTTGCTCCCTTTGTACCCTGTAACCCTGTGGTTGCCTCATGTACACCTCAGCTAAGTCACTATACAAACAAGCATTCTTGATATCCAGCTGGTGCAATCTCCATCCTCTATTTATTGCCATGGAAATAATAATAGAGGAAATGTGGGCCATTGGAGAGAAGGTCTGCAAATAGTCAATGCCATACGTCTAAATAAAACCTTGAGCCACAATCTCGCCTTGTACCTATCAATTATGCCATCTGCGAGATATTTGATGGTGTATACCCATCGACAATCCACTATTGTAGCAACTGTAGGGCATGGAACCAATTCCTAGGTCCCCTTGGAGCAAAGTGCCTCCATCTCCTCGTTCATGGCAGCATGCGATATAGGATCCTGTGAGGCTTGGGTATAGTCTCTGGAAATAACTGTAGTGGTAATAGCAGAAGCAATTGTCTAATCTCCCCCTGCAGATGTGAAGTCCCAGTATAGTGGGTCATAAAATGTAGTGTATAGGAGTGAGTAGGCTTCCTCAATGCAAGGGACCTCTCATCATCTGGAATAGTAGCAATAATGGGTGAAGAGGAGTCATGGGCTTGAAATGGATTGGGAAAGATGGCTGAACGTCGATTATACGTCTGTGTCTCCCTAGGAGCCAACTCAAGGTTGGCACTCTCAAAATAATATGGTAGTTGCTTAAAAAATGTAACATTTGCCGTCATCACATAGCGCTTGTGAACTGGATCATAGCATCTGTATACCTTTTGAGTGCTAGAGTACCCTAAAAGCATACACTTCATTGCCCTCAGGGAGAACTTATCCGGATTCCATGTGCCTGAACAAAGCAAGTGCTCCTAAACACATGCAATGATAAAGCAAAAGGTAGGTCACAGTCTAAGTGCAGAACGTGGTTCGAGATGCACTTTTGGAGCATGGAAGATGGGACCCTGTTGATCAGATAGGCAACAGTAAGTGTGGTGTCCCCTTAAATGCTTGTGTACCTTCATGTATATCATCAAAATACGAGCAATGTTGAGAAGATGCCACAACTTTTGCTCTGCCACACTCTTCTGCTAAGATGTGTGAGTGCAGGAGGTCCAGTGGATGATCCCATGAGCACTAAAGAACTCTTGCATCTCTAGCTAATTGAATTTCAGAGCATTGTTGCTCCAGAAGATCTATATAGTGGTGGAGTACCGTGTTTGGATTTCACCAACAAACTTCTATACAATCTGGGAAATCTCAGATCTGGCTCTCATCAAGAAGACCCATGTAAGGCAACTGTGATCCTCCACAAATATTGCATAATACTTGAACCTACTTGTGCCTTTGACATTCGCCATTCCTGATGTGGAACTCACCCCATCATGTCATTGTGGAAAGGTATTTTGATGATGTTTCCCTAAAATGACAATACTTGCACTCTAATGTCATCATAGCGGGCAACTCCGGGTACATCTGGTGCATCTTCCTTATCGATGGATGGTCGAGTCACCTATGCCAGAGACTGCTTCAATAAATAAAGTGGGTGCATCTAGGTAGTAAAGCCCATCTCTCTTGATTTCGACACCAATGATTTCATTGGTGCATTTATCTTGAAAGTAATACTACTCTGCACTAGAGATTCTTGCATTGCTTGTTGGCGGACAATAGACTTATGGGAAACTTAGGGGCATAGTGCACGTCCCTAATCCTCAAAGCCAAGGAAACTTGGACCTCTCCAACTATGGTAATCGGAGAGGTTGCTCCATTGGCAACACAATCCTCTAGAATTCCACATTGGCTTGGATGTATTGTTCAGCTTATCTGCTCTCCAAGTCAAATGAATAGAGCATCTGAGTCAATGACCCATAATCTAAGCCTCTTGTTGCTCTTCGTTGATGCCGTAGGAATCGAAAAAGCAATACCACGTGGATTTGATTTCTATCCCTTTTCTCGAGAAAAAACATCGAGAAAAGACAAATCGTGCTCTCAAGGAAAGTCTCCATCATGGATGGTGAGAGAAGACTCATCACTGATCTAAGTATCATGCTTTTGAGTGAGAGAATGCTCATTACTTGGGGAGATTCACAGCTAACAGCAATAGTAGGATCACCGATAGTGTGAACCATCGGCACCCCTTCACTAATAGCATTGCTTGCCAGCGATCTACCTAGACTGATGGTAGAGGCATCGGCGATCCTGGTAGCGATGTCGAAGGCCCTAGCAGCAACAGCAGTAGCAGCGGCGACGTGGAAGGCACTCCTAATGCCGATCATCTTGGAGAGAGAGAGAGAGAGAGAGAGAGAGAGAGAGAGAGAGAGAGAGATAACCATGATGTTGGTGATTTGATCATGATTGGGTGGATGGTGGGATACCAAAATTCTGATCTGGGATTGTTGCTTTGATACCATGTGACTAGAAAAGAAACATTCTTTCTCATAGAAGAAATCCTATCCTCTCTTTTATAAAAGAGGGCTACAGGAAAATTACAGAGGTATTCATAGAAAAGATAAAAAAGACAATAACTCCCTTAATAACATAATATGTCAACATGTCTAATGAAAGAGATCATTTTTAGACAAGTTAAATAATTAGTTCTATCCCAATGATTATGTAAGCTATCATAATAAGCAATCTATATTCCTTTTTTTCAAAAGAGCAATCTATCTTCTTTAATAATGTGCATCATTCCCTACCCTTTACTGGGGGAGATAGCCTAATTGATTTAAATGAAATAATGATGGCTCATTTTGACAAACATAACAAATAACATAGGATCATACACTCTTACAACCAAAGCACAAACGGAAAGCACCATGTTGGAGACCAAAGTGAAATGCTTGTGTGATAAGCACACATGTGGGGAAAAGAAATGCGAAGCGTTAAGAATACAATAGCATGATGAAGTAATAGAATCAAACTCAAGAATGCTAGAGAAAAATTCAGGAAAAGAAATATGGACATGTCCTCTTGAATTTAACAAATGAAAGCTGTTTGAATCACGTTGAGAAGATGACATGCTTCTACATCAGTTATCTAATTGAGGATCACAGTTCCAACTGATAATGTAGTTGAAAATTCTACTCCCTTGAAATGTTGTTTTATGAAGAAAGCTAAGAAGTCCACGCTTGATAATTCATCGAAACTAAAACAATAGGAAAAAAGTGTCCTCTGCATTAACTTGAAACAAATCATCGGAAATGAGGTGCGACATGCCCCTTTTCCTTTTCCACAAAGAGGTGAGAAGGGCAGGAAACTTTAATTAGGCCGATACTCCTAAAAAATTGCCTAAGAGACAGAACTATGGAAAATAATTTTAACATACCAAATAGCTGAAGAAAAGATTTTAATGCTTATAATGTAGCACTGGAACCATCATGAGGGAGGGGGGGTGGGTATTCTAAGATGTTTTTTTTTAAAGGGGGAAGGGTGGTTATGTAAGTGATAACCACCCAAGAAATATATTAATAGAAAACAACAATCACATTACATGGTATCTTACCAAGAGCATATCAAAGAATCAATACAAGAAATAAAATTTTCATGATTAGGATGCTGCCTTTTGAATATAGCTGCGTTTCTCCCAAGCCAAATACCCCAGAGGATCGCAAGAGCTTTTGCCTTCTCCTTTTTCGTCCTAAACGAGTTATGCACTCCATTGTGGTTGCAAGACCTAAAACATCTCCAAAAGTCATTATTGCTGATGTGTATCATCCAATTCAATTGGAATTGTTGCCAAATTTGCGAAGAGAGTGGGCATGCAAAGAAAAGATGTTCAATATTCTCATTTGCGGTGTGGCATAATGAACACGTGTTTTCCAATTCTCCACCCATGTGGCCTTCCAAACTTTTGTCATCAATCTTCCCTTCCTAGGCATCCAAGCAAAAGTTTTTACCTTCATAGGAGAGGAGGATGACCAAATTTGTTTACAATCCTTGATAAAATCCAAGTATGCTATTTGTCCTCCATCGCTCAGCCTTTGATAAGCCTCCCTGATTGTAAAATGTCCACCATCTCATACAAAACCATCTTGACCACCTTCCGATAGATAGCCTCGAAGCTTTTGCCATAGCAATTGGAGCTCTTGGGCTCTCTGATCAGACAAATTACCCATAAACGTCGGGTTCCATGTTCCCTCTCAGCAATCTAGTATTGTCACCTCCTTGTTTGCAGTTAGTGCAAAAAGTTTAGGGAATCAATCTCTCAGTCTACCCTGTTCCATCGAATCATCCAAATAAAACATAAAAGTATCACCTGTCCTTATATAGAGAGAGAAGTTCTGTACCTTTGGCAAAACCACTGACAACAACTCAATGAATTGAGAGGCTCCATTTTGGGGTGAGGTAAGCAGCTCCCAACATCTGGAGGTCCCATAGCAAGACTCGATGAATTTCCCCAAAAAAATCCTGTTTGTGTTCAAGAATTCTTACAATCCATTTCACCAGGAGGTTTTTATTGATCTTCTTGAGGTCCCTAACTCCAAGACCTTTTGTCGGTCTGCACACATTGTCCCAAGCCACCATCCTGGCCCCTTTCCCATTCAAACCAAAATTGGTCCAGAAAAAATCTCTCATCAATCCGGTTATCCTCCTCTCAATCTTTTGTGGCATCCTCAAAGCAGATATAAAATAGGAGGGCATAGAGGCCAAAATTGCCTTCTGGAGGACCGATCTTCCACCCCTAGAAAGAACATTAGAAGCCCAACCCGACAGTCTTTTCTCCAGTTTTCCAATCAATGGTTGCCACTTCTGTATTGGAATTCGCTTATCAGATAACAGTAAACCCAAGTAAGTAATTGGTAGGGAATCCTCTCCTGCATGCAATGATAGGCTACAAGAACTGCCTCCTGAGTAGTCATGTGGAAGTGGACAAATGTGGATTTGGAAAAATTAATCTTCTTGCTTCATCTTCAGATCCTTCTTCAAAAAATAAAGTGTCAACTGCATATTGAAGGACTAGTATTTGCACCTCATTCCCTGTCGAAAAACCCTTGAAAAGGTTTCTCTTACAACATCTAGTTGGACATCTAGCCAATGTGTCCATTACCAACACAGAGCATGGGGGCCAACGGACAACCTTGTCTCACCCCTCTCCTCGATGTATCCAACCACCTGTTGGGTTTTCGTTAAGTAGGATGGAGAAAGACATTGTTATGACACAATGCTTCATCCATTCTACCCATTTAGCAAGAAAGCCCCTTTTTGCCAGGGCCACCCAAATAAAAGTCCATTGGACAAAGTCATTGGCTTTACTAAAATCCACTTTCTAAAGGAAGGCCTTTTTCAATCTTCTCTAGAAGGATAGAATCTCTGAGGCAATCACATATCCATCCAAAATGTTTCTTCCTAGGATAAAGGTCGTCTGCACAGGACAGGATGGACAATGTCTCCCAAAACTCCCTTTATTCTATTTGCAAGGATCTTTGCCATAATGATATAAATAGCATTAGATAACCCTATAGGCCTGTAATCTTCAATAGCCTTTGCCTCCTCCTTCTTGGGAAGTAAAAACATATAAAATTTGTTGAGGCTATTAAACCCTTGGTTACCCATTGCAAACTCATTGACCACTTGCATCACCTCATCCTTCAATAGCAACCAAAATTCCTTGTAGAAATGCACTGGGAAACCCTTAGGACCAGGGAAAGCATCTGGGTTCAACCCCCAAATGGCCTTCCTAACCTCATCTTTAGTGAACTCCCAAATAAGATCTATCGCTTGCCCCTTAGAGATAGAAGGGACATCTAAACCAGACCACCTCCAACACCCTATCGTCCTTTGCCCTGTGAACTCCCTAAAGTAATCTGCAACCGCCTTGCCAATTGCCTCCCTGCCCTCATATTTAGAGTCAACAATCCTCATCTTGTCTATTCAATTCCTTCTTCGCCTCCCTGAGGCCATCATGTGGAAAAATTGTGTTGGAATTACTTTCTTTAAGCGATTTTTGTCTAGATTTGCCCTTCCACTCAACCTCCAATTTTTTGTCTTCTGCTTGTATCGTTCGTAGGTGGGCCAACCTGCCTAAGCGGTCCTCCTTTGAGAGGGTCCCCATGTCTTCTTCCTTATCCAACCGTGCAATCTCCGTTAGGGAAGTGTTCTTCCTGATTCTCTTCCCTAATTTGTTTTTTGTGCATCCTTAGAAAAGATCGTAGCTCTCGTAGCTTATTTTGTAATTGAGCCACTGTCGAAGCAACCGTCTGGAAGGATCTCCACTTCTTGTCTGCTCCTTGAAACCTTCTTCCAGAAGCCAAGCTCTGTCAAACGTGAATTAAGTGCCACAATGTCGCTCCTCATTTGATTGTCACATCAATGGAGTGTGATCGGAAAATGGCCTCTCTAAAGGGTGCACATCAGTAAGCAACATTGACTTCGCCATCTCAATATTAGCAAAAAATTGGTTTATATGGGACATTTGCCTCGCATTTTTCCTCCAAGTGTATGTACACTAGCTGGGTAGGAGGTCTAGAAGACCATGCATGGAGATAAACTCAATGAAAGCTACTGAGCCTCGATCTCTTCCACCTCTTTCACCTGGTCTATCCTTTGCATGAAGAGTTATGTTGAAATTGCCTCCTATGAGCCAAGGACATCCTTGGCATTTCTTAGCCATCAGGTTAAGATCCTCCCACAGTTGGAAGCGTGCACCTTCCTCAATCGGTCCATAAACCACAGTCACAAACATCAGATTCTCTTCTTCTTAGTAATTATATTGTTAACACATGAGAGCTAAGACACATGTCTTCAACATTGAATTCATCCTCCGACCACCCCAGCAAGATCCCACCAAACCTGCCAACGGTGTTAAGGGCATAGAAACCCTCCACACAACCTCCACCGATCTCCCTCCATGTATGATGTGCACATTGTTCTAGCTTGGTCTATTGAAGCAAAACCACGACAGGACCCTAAGAACGAGTGTAGGCATTTAGCGCTGCCCGTCTGGAGGGATCGTCGAGGCCTCTCATGTTTCAAGAAAGTACTTTTGTCATGGGGCCTTAGTGGAGCCTCCCTCGGACGCAAGCCTAAAAGTAGCTATGTTTGCAACATACACTCGCACAGCTGCATCTTGATCATCGTTGCCTATGGTCAGCGGAGGAGGGTCCTGATCCCTTGCCCCTTCCTCCTGTTGCTTGTCTCTGGTGAGCTTACCTCCGGTGGTTGTACTTTGAGAGCTTGTCAAAAGATTCGTAGCTTCGTCAAGAGGTTTTGTCGATGTCGAACCCCTCTTCGTATCCAAAGACTCGGCCTTTGACTTCCTTGTGAAGGCATAGTGTGGACGGTACTTTAGGTGCGGTCTGGGGGCTTGTCTCAGTCTCCACCGCTCAAGGGATAGGGGCGACGTCTTCCCTGTGCGAACCCCCACATGGGCGGTTAACGCTTCTTCCTCATCGGTTGGGTTAGTAGCCCCCGTGGAGACTCTGACAAACGACAGGTTCAACGCATCTTGCACGGGACCCACAACGAAGGCAGAAGGAGAACGGGAGGGGGAATGGAGAAGAGTTTTAGGCAACTTAGGAGGGTTAGATGAAATCATATCGGACCGGGATCTATAAACCAATCCAGTCTCCTCTTGTGAAAACCACGAGGGTGCCCCATCAAAATGCCATCCGAATCACAGTTAATGGCGAGATCATTGGACGCAGAGGGAATATCTCCACCATTAATGCCGCGAATTCTTGAAACATTAGAATTCGCAACTGTCGCCATAGTTTGTGCACAGTCCTCCAAATCTCTGGCGTGTCCCTTGGCCTTCCAAACACACTTTGCCACACCATGATAGCGCCACCTCCTTCCTCACCGTTCCTGGCAGCCTCCCTTGTTTCAGGCCCACAAAGTGCTTGAGTGTACATCTTCCTCAACTTCAACTTCGCTTCAATGGTCACTACCCACGTTGAACCGCCAATGCGAAACATGATTTTGCATGCCAAACCTGTGCCCAGGATCAGGAACAAGGTGGCGTTCACCTTCGACAGATTGCCTTCTACAAGGCCAAGCCCACAACATGACTTGATCAAGGCGAACGATGCCACCACCGCCTCCACGACTTCCATCATCCTCAAGTGTAGGGTATTCCTCTGATCACTACCTCGACCTCTGCCTTTCGCGGTGGTCGCTCATAAATAGCACCATCGAAAGTAGAGGGCCAACGCCACCTAACGGATGCAGCACCAATCGTTGAAACCTCAAACAACAGCCTCTCCACCAACTCACGACTCAGGTTGAGGAGGAGAACCTTTTTAGGGCCCAAGTACGCTCGTCTCAGAGCAAACCCATAACCACCTTCATCTCCTTCACCTCCACCATCGTAGTCTTCCCTTGCAGAATCTCGCCTACCGGTGCCCTTGCGAGCCCCACCTCCAGTGGCCTCAACTGTGCTGCCCATGGAGTGGAAACCTCCACCAGTGGTCCCCCAACTGGGGGAGAGGGTGGGTTTGAAGGCATCTCCTCCCTCCCTGACTCCCTCCCTCGATGGCACAAACTCTTGCAGTGGCCAAGAGCACCACACTGTAGGCAATGAAAAGGATCTTGACACTCTCTCGCCATGTGCCCCATACCTAAGCACTTGGGCATTGTGGTCCCTTCGACGTGCCCTTCTTCAATCTTGGGTAGTGGACTGCCATCCAACCCCCGTCGCTTTCTCCCAGCATCCCTCCCAATGAGTCCGATTCTAAGATGTTGTGTGTCCCCATCAAATAAAAAGAGCAAAAGAAGGAATATTTAAGGTGAAAATTGTTTATGGAAAGGTTGATCAGATGCTGCATAGGGCAGCAATGGGAAATGGCGGTATAACTCGTGCCTTAATAGAAAGTTCAGGGGAAACCAAAAGCAGCTAAACATGATCTAGATCCTGAGGGGCATCACAGGGGACTTGAACTTGCTGATTGCGAGCACTGCTACATTGACTGCCACGAATATGAGCCATACCACACCATGTCGGCACTATCAAGGACCATGACAGGCTTCAAGTAGGCCCTGTTGCTCTCTCTCTCCTTGAGGTGCTTCACCTCTGTCTCCCTCACCAGCATCGATGCCTCCTGCATCATCCAGGCAGCTGCTGGTAGGGTTCAAGAATCTTATTTAGCCATGGAGGCTCAGCCAGTGCAGCGTTGCCTGCTTCCCATGCAGCGCGAGAATCAGGGCACTCTATATAGACCATTAGGCAGAAGTTGGCATGTAGGGAAGAATATATGCGCAGCAGGTCAAGATTTGGGTATCAAAGCAAAATTTCTGCTGGTCATTTCAGTGATGATTTATGCTAGCAAATGCAGATATCAGACGAGCTAAGAGAATTAGGAACATCCTTTTCAGGTGGTGAAGTTTTGTAGATTTATCTTCCTCTAGGGATGTCTTCCATAAGAGTAACAATTGTCTAGTCTTCTACGGGTTATCCCCTGACAGCTTGATGCATGCAGGAGATGATTATCTGCTATGACTAATCTATATCTTTAAATTAAGGGGAGATATTTTATTTAAAAGTTCAGTTGAGACACATTTGAATTGAAAGGTTTACAATGGGTTGGACAAACTTGATCAAGTGGGGAATGCTTGAATTTGTGTGTTGCATAACTTATTTAATAAAAATGTGAACAAGACTTTATATGGAAAATTGGCTTTTAAATTGCTATGAAGCCAGCTTTACTTTGTGTAATTAAAATTTGCCTGGTTGAGAAGATAATGCGGCAAACTGTGGATTATTAGATGGAGAAATGGGAAACAAGTAGGTTTAGATATGAACTTATACACTGCAGTGTAGATTGCAACATGGAATAAAGTCACAGGAGAATAACGTAAGGCAGTTTTCCCACATCACATGAAGATGTAAGAATGCACTAAGAAAAGGGTAAGTTACTTAATGTTTATGGAGCAAGGAGGAAATGGGACTAACACTAGAGTAAAATTAACTAGTTGATGTTATAAATAAGGTTCCTAAGGCTAGCATCATATGAAGTGAATGCTTCTGATATTATTGGAAAGATTACATGGTTTAGTGTCTGTAAATGGCTGTCTATTATGTAATAAAGATCTTGCTTTTCTTCTTGCGTTAGTTTCTTGTTATAGAACTTCCATAAGATGTTTCTCTGCCGAATCATGTTGGTTTCATGTATATTAGTGCTTTGGGTGCTCTGAAAAGTTTAGACTGCTTAGTGCCTGCAGCCACCTGTGGATAGTGTAATGCAGGTCATGCTTTTCTTATTTTGTGCAGCTACTGGTTATAGCACTCCCATAATTAATTTCTCTGCTTAACCTTGTCGGTTTTCATGTATACTAGTTTTGTCCCTTTGAGTGATGGGTTATCTTAATCCCATCTCTCAGTCTCTGTATTTCAATTTAACAACGTTTGTTACACAATTTGCAAAAGAATATCAGTTTTACTTTTGAGGGAAAACACAAAAGATTATTAGTTTATCCACAGTTGAAGAATCCTAGAAGCTGTTTGACTATTATTATATATACTATCCCTTTGTATTCATTTTAACTGCTTTGCCTTGTATCAGCAATTAACTTTTATAGTATTGTAACTTATCTGTGATATTAGGGCAATTTCTGGTACTAGAATTTGAAAACAAATGTCAATATCTAGGCAATATCCTCAGCTTCCTGCTCCGTTTTGATTAATACAACACTGGAGGGTGGTTGGTTGAGCTCGAGGAGAGGGGTGCGATGGGGCTACCCCTTGGCTCCTATGCTTTTCATCCTTGCGATGGATTTTCTCGCAGACATGTGCTATACTGTTTGTGTCGTTAGGATCTTGAGGGGCTTTGACTTCAACAGGGGGGAATTGTTGTACCTCTCCTCAAGTCTGCAGATGACATCATTTCTTCATTGAGGGTACCGTGTTCGAGGCCAAAGTAGTGAGACTTCTTCTTGAGGTCTTCGTGGATGCTTCAAGATTGAGGGTAAACCTACACAAGTCAAGTTTCCTTTCTTTTAGTTTGTCTATTGATTTTGTTTCGCAGTGTTGTGATATCTTGGGAACCGATCAGTTTTAGTGTCCAATGAAGTATCTGAATTTTCCACTTATGCCTGGACGGGTCACCACTGGGGATTGGAGGTTGATTGTTGAAACACTGGAGCAATGACTGTAGGGTTGGGCGGCTAGACTTCTCTCCAGAGGAGGATGCCTGGTGCTACTCTCCTTTATGTTGTTGGCTTTGTTACTTTATTACATTTTGATCTTGAAGATACTAGTGGTTGTCTTAAGGAGGATTGATATAATTCGAAGGAGATTCTTGCGATCCTCCTCATCAGCTGATAATTACATCCCTCTTGTGGCTTGGGATGAGTTATGTGCACCTTATGAAATGAGCGGTCTGGGGGTCTTGCATCTGTGACTGATGAATGATGCTCTCCTCACAAAGTGAATTCTCCAACTTATGGGACCTTGGAAGTTGTTCTAGAAGGTTATCCTTTATGAGTCTTATGAGGACACCATTAATTGGAACAAAAAGAGGAGGTCCAACAGAGGTGCTTCGTTCTTCTAACAAAGCCTTCAGAAGACCTTAAGGAGGGTTCAACCCAATTGTAGGGTGGCTTTGGTGATGATTCTAGCTTCAGATTTTGGCACCACTCGTGACCCTCGACAAGGATTCTTTCTGAGTCCTATCCTAGACTTTTGATGCTTTCTATGTCTCCTCTAGCCTTTTTGGTGAATTGTTTCTTGAGTGACTCGTGGTCACTATCGTTACTTGACTCACTCTTGGAGACTCGACTATATTCAGATTCTTCCTGCCATACATCCTGGCATAGGACATGATGGCTTGGGTTAGAAGTATGGCTCTTTCTCAGTAGGGAAGGCATATTTATGCTTCTTGGAGGGGACTTGCAATCATGATAACAATCTTGCTTCTAACATAAAGAAGATATGGAGAATGCACCTGCCTTAGAAGTTGAAGATATTTACGTGTCTTTTGAGGAGATACCTTGTTACTTGTTCCTACAAACATCATTGGGCTCCAACCTCTGATTACTCCTCCATCTTCTATGGTGGTAAACTAGAAGATACTGAGCGCCTTTTCTTTACATGCCCTTTTGTGAGAGAGGTTTGGTTAGCCTCGAGCTTTGCACCCATTTAGCATGACTACAAGTTTTCTTTCTAGCATAGGTTTCATTCTTCGTTTGCCGATTTAGGGATATTAGGAGGATCTTTACTCTCATATGGTGTCTTTAAATGGAGCGCAATGGTGCAATGTTTAAAGTGAGACATGTCTTTGTTGATGGCATTGAGCACTTGTACGCTTATCTTTGTAATGCCTGAAGCTTATAGTTTCCCTTATTAATAATATTTTAGGAGGTTGACATCCCTATGCTAACTTTTTCTTTTTTTTAAAAACATCCCTATGCTAACTCCCCTTTCCCTTTTCAAAACAACAAAAACAACCAAACCTTCTCCTACCCCAAGTGGGGTCAGTTATATGGGTTTTTTTTATCTTTACTCACCTATTTTGAGCCATTGTTGGACTTAAATTGAAGTAATTGAGGTTATACTTAATAGTTTTCTTGCAACATGTCTTTGGTCTTCCTCGTCCTCTCTTAACGAGTTTAACCCTCAACTCTTTGCATCTTTTGACTAGGGCATTTAGTGGCTTTCTTTGCAAATGTTTAAATCACCTTAGGCATGTTTTTCTCATTTTATCTTCTATCGATGCCATCCAAATCTTTTCTCGAATAATTTCATCTGAAGTATTGTTCTTCCTTGTATGACCACACATCTTAACATTTTCATTTCTGATATAGACATCTTTCGCATTTCCCTATAGTTGACGACTCAACATTTAGAAGCATACGACATGACAGGTCTTACAAGTTTTCAATAGTATTTTCCTTTAATTTTCAAAGGAACCCTCTTATCACATTGAACACTAGATGTTCGTCTCTATTTCAACCATCTTACATTAATTTTACGTATAACATCTCCATCAATTTCTCCATCTTGTTTAAAAATGGATCTCAAATATTAAAAAACATCTTTCATTGGAATGCACTCTTGTCCAATTTTTACATCCATCCCTTTACTGTTTTTTCTACTAAACTTATATTTCATATAGTTAATCGTTGTCTTACTTAGGCATAAGCCTTTAGCTTCTAGGGCTTCTTTTTAAAGCTCAAGTTTTCTGTTCACTCCATCTCTTGTTTCATTAATTAACATAATGTCATCAACAAAATGTACACACCATGGTATCTTAGTTTGGATATATTTCATAAACTCATTCATGACCAAGGTAAAGAGGTGTGGGCTTAAACCTGATCCTTGTTGTAGACTAATAGTGATATCAAAGTAGTTCATTAATCCATCCTTAGTCTTGACATAAGTTGCAGCTCCATAATACATATCATTTATGAGGTTAATATATAGAACTGGGACATGTCTCTATTCTAAAATTCTTTACAAGATATCTCTTTGGATTGAGTCATAGACTTTTTTCAAATCAATAAAGACCATACGTAGAACAAGGTAGGGAGTTGGGGGGGAGTGCCATTGCACGGTAGGTTGAGGGAGGGTCCTTTAGCTCTTGTCGTGGGGATAGGAGTGGGCCTTCTCCCTCAGTGGCGGCTGAGGATGTGGGAGAAGGGGAAGAGCCTGCGGAAGAGCGAGGCTAGATGCGTGCTCTTAGCAAGAGGCACCATAAGAAGGGCCCCCACAATACAGGAGGGGGGAACGGTGACCAAGGAGACTTAAGGGGACGAAAGAAGATGCTTTTGCTACCTTAGCTTTGACCAATGGGCAGGAGAGTGTAGGGAACACCCCCAAGTGTTTTTATTGTGTTGGTGTAGGCCATCGGAAGGTGGCCTGCAAGTGTGGAAAGAAGAGGGAGTGGTCGCGCACTCCTCCGTTGCCTCTGGCCTCGGTTCCCTTGGTGGAGGTGGTTGCTCCTTGGTTGAGCAAGGTGGAGAGTTTGGAAGCGGAGGTTGCTAGGGGCCTCTTAGGTGAAGTGGTGTAGGGGAAGGTGGACTTGGAGTAGGTCTCTACATGGTGTAAGGAGCACTTGGGCGAGGAATTGACGTTACAGGTGATACCTGTTCGTCTAGGGCGCCTCCCTCTTTTGGGGCTGTCTCCCCCTTCGCGGGAGTGCCTTTGCTTCGCGAAAGCTCGTCTGTGGGAAGGAGTGGTTCATTGGTGACTCTTGTGTGTCCATGATGGGGCGACGGAGGAGTGGTTGCCTGTGAGGTTGACTTTTCACCTTCGTCTTGAGGGGGTGCTATGCTGGTTGCATATGGTGGCTGTTGTTGAAGTTGTCTCCCCCTTCGGGTGCCTTAGGGAAGTTCATGGGACAGGGCTATCTGCGGAACCCCTGAAGGTGGTGGTCGTGGTCAAGGTTGACGCCTCGCCTTTGGAGATGTCTCTACGCCATGTGGGTTTCTTGTGGGTGGTCTGGTGTTATTGCGTTGATGGAGGTGTGTTGATGTAGACCTTTGCCAAGGTTGTCGCTGATCGATGTGGGCCTTCATTGAAGGTCGGCGACATTGTGAGGCCCAAACCCTTCGTTGCTAGGGTTTGGCATTCGGTGTGGCGCCCGGAGGAGCGATGTGTTGACGTGGCCTGGGAGGACGACCGTCGTTTGGAGGGCGCCTTCCCAATGAATGTTGCTGATGCTGATGACGGTTCGGCATCGTGGATCATGGTGGGTGCAGATAGCGAGGGTTTGCATCTCTCAGGTGAAGGAGACATAGGGGAGTTAAGGTGTTGTGCCCCATCTCTTCCCCTTTGGCATGGAGTTAACCACCCTATCTGTTAATCTGGTTAGGTCGGGTTGGGTGTGGCTAACTTGGTTAACCTTGTTCAGCCCCCCTCGAACTTGCTTTTGGCCTTATGGGTGAGGGGCACCATCGAGGGACTCCCCCCCACCTTGCGATTGCTTGTTAGGGGATGCGGTGATCGCCCTCCTTGGTGCGTCGGCCAATGGCTTGACAGAGACGACTGGGCATTGTGACCATATTGTTGAAGACCTCTCACGTCGAGGTGTGAGCTTGAAGGTGTGCGTGTCGTCGTCGTCAAGGTTTTAAATATCAATATCGATATCGTATCGACAAGTAAAAAAGGGATATATCGGGGATATATCACTGATATCGATGAATTTTGAGGAAATTGCTTAGAAAGGTATAAAATATCACAAAATATTACAAAATTTAAAGGTTAACATTTTTATGAATAATATATTATGAAAGGATGCTTAAAAAACGTGTATGTGTTATATCAGGAATATATCGTCGATATCGATGATTTTTTACGCGCGTGTGTGCGCGTGCGTGTGTGTGCGTGTGGGTGTGTGTGTGTGACAGTGTGATCCAATGATTGCTTGGTTGACTTAGGCGCTTCTTGACATAGATTTGATGATGCCAGACAATTCTTTAGGCTAAAACTAGTTCCATTTAGCAGAACCATATTTGTTTCTATTGTGAGGCATTCATGTATTATAGGTCAGGGAAAGGTACAAGATGCACCTCATAGTACGACTGGAGAGTATGCTTGTTGTTGATTTCCTTTTGAGTCTAATGCTATTAGTAGAATTATGAAGTAGTTGAATTGCAAAGCAATGTTTAATGTCGTGTCTCTTATGTTTCAAGACATTATTATTGACAAGTCAAGTGATTGGTTGTGGTCGCGAAGGAGGGGTCTATTGGTTTCTGCAGTTACCATATGTAGGCTATGTTTCACTTCCATTAGGTGGCTCTTCCTCTAGTTATTTGTAACATCTTTGGTTCGGTTATCTCCGACTATCTAAGCTTTGACTGAATGCTACAATAGATCCCGTCAGGATGCCTAAAAGTGTGTGTGTGTGTGTGTGTGTGGCAACAGCTCCTGCCCAAACCCAGCTCCCTTCAAACCTCCGCCTAAGCCTATCCCCTGCCTAAACCCAGTAGTTCAAACCTTCCTGCCAAATGCCATATCGAGGATATCGTCTGATATATCGCTGATATCTCGTGAATATTGGCAATATCACCCCATATCGACGATATATCGCTGATAGTCGGGAAAAAACTACCTTCGGTGGTATCGATGCCACCCAATCTCGTCGATACCGATATATCGACAATATATTGTTGATATATTATGATATTTCAAACCTTGGTTGTCACTCGGTCACGATCACGGCGTCGATCGGAGTGGAGAACGTGGAGTTGTGAGGCGGTCACCTAGGAACCTTACCCTGAGCACTGTTGAGGTAGGGTCATCCGTTGCGTTGGGTGATGGCCCTCCCATGGTAAAAACGCTGGATTGGCTCTGACTCGCTAGTGGTTGATGTTGGCTGACAACATGGTTGGTGATGGAGGAGTCGATAATCCCATTGTCGGGGATGAGGAGACTGTTGAGGTCTCCTGTGCAGTTGGCTTTAGGTTAGTCACCAAGGTGGTGCTTGAGATTGCTTCATGTTGAACATCCTTACTTGGAATGTGTGGGGGCCCTAATGGCCTCGCGAGGAGGGTGGCGTTGGGTAGATATCTAAGGCGGTGGAGAATCGATATCGTCCTACTCCAGGAATTAAAATTCTCGTGCTGCGATGCTAGAACTTGGAGGGAGATTGGTGGCACTTCGCTAGATGGGTTTTCCATACTTGACACGAAGGGTCGAGTGGGAGGTCAACTGGTGGGATGGCGGGAGGACACCTTGTCGCTCGAAGACTGCTTCGTGGGAGAGCACATCATCTTCGCGAGATTTCTCTGTAGGATGGATGGTGTTTCATTCGTGATCACGGTGGTATATGGACCCTGCGACGCGTATGCATGGGCTCGCCTTTGGGAGGAGCTTGCCTCGATTGGGGTGGCTAGCCTTGGGTGCCCTTGCTTGGTGGTTGGCGATTTCAACACCACCCTTTAGGTGGACGACAGATAGAATGGTTGCAGACGGTAGGATCCGGGCTCGGAGCAATTTGTTGAGTTTGTGGCAACTTTTGGCCCTGCTCGACCTCGCCCCCACCTCCTGCTCCTATGCGTGGAGGAGAGGCAACAACCATCGGTTACGTATCGACATATTTCTTTCCAATGTTGAACTAGTTGAGGCATTTTTGCTAGTGGCCTTCTCGCCCATGGAGAGATCGTTCTCTGATCATGCCCCCCTCCTGTTGCAGTCCAATGAGAGCTTGAAGGTCAGCACTTACATTAAGTTCGAGAGAAGTCGAGGTTCAAGGAAATGGTCGAGCAAAAATGAAGGTCCATGGAGGTGGACATGTCAGTGATCGTTCATCTGGTTGGGAAGTTGGCTTGCCTAACGAACCACCTTAGAGAGTGCCACAAGCTGTTGAGACAGAGAAGAGAGCAGAGGAGGACGAGAGCATTTGAGATTAATAGACTTGATAGGTTAGGGGACGAGGGCCATCTCATGGAGATGGCTAGACATCGTGGGGTGGTTGAGATGAGGGTGGTTCAGGAGAAAGATAAGAAGGTTGAAGTGGAGTGGAAGATCAGGTTGCACTAAAAGTGGCTTAAAGAAGGTGACTATAACACCAAATTCTTCCACTAGGTGGCCTCGACCAGGAGGACTAATTTGATTGACAGCTTGCTAGTGGAAGGCACACGACACAACGGGAGAGAGGATGTGGGGTGGGTGGCAGCCAACTATAGAGATTTCTCCGGTAGGCGTGGCGCTGGCGCATGGAGCTGGATGGGGGAGGATGTGTGGTGCATGGAGTTGAAACAAAGGCTCTAGGGGTGGGGTTTTCGGAGGACGAGATTGGGATTGCGGTTTGGGGTCTCAATGCAGATGGATGCCGAGGCTGGACGGTTTCTTGGTTCACTTCCACAGGGAGTTTTGGCCTTTGGTGAAGGAGGATGTGATGCGAATGGTGGGCGAGTTTGAAGCAGGGAACGTTGGATTTAACAAGTTAAATAGATCCTTCCTGTTCTTGCTCCCGAAGAAGGAAGGTGTCGAGGCGATTAAGGACTCCAAGCTGATTGCCCTCTCCAATACTACATATCTTATAATTGCTAAGTTGTTGGCGAACAGGCTGCAAGGACTCCTTCTGGACCTTGTCTCTTAGTCGCAGACAACTTTTGTCCTTGGAAGGGGAATTCTAGATGGTTTTGTTGTGGTCTCAGAAGCTTTGGCCAGTTGGAGAAGGTAGAAGACGAATGCCTTCCTTTGAAAGGTTGATTTTAGCAAGACCTTCGACATGGTGTGATGGTCCTTCCTTTGGTCCTCTTTGGCCAAGGGGGGTTTCTCGAGTAGGTGGATTGATTGGGTGAAGTGTTGCTTCACCACAACCTATTTTTCCATGTTGGTTAATGGGAATCCTATCAGAGGTTGGGTGTAGTCGAGAAGAGGGGTTAGATAGGGTTGCCCCTTGGCCCCCATACTTTTTGTTTTGGCGGTTGACGCTTTGGCCAGGGCTGCGGTGAGGTCTTGTGTGCAGGAGATGCTTGGAGGCTTTAGGGCTGGAGACGACTGTGAGGTATCGATCCTTCAATACATAGATGATACTTTGTTGTTGGTGGAGGGTGCCACCCTAGAGGCGCGGAAGGTTCGTCTGCTACTACACATGTTTGGGGAGGCGTTGGGCTTGCGGATCAACTATTCAAAGTCCACCTTCATCCCTTTCATCCTATCTTCTCAGGAGCAGCAGGCATGTGAGATCGCCCTTAGTACGAAGGTCGGGGGGATACCTCTTCCCTACCTTGGGTTGCCCCTTTATGACAGGTGACTTAGATTATCGGATTGGCTCCTGTTGTTGGATCAGATGGAGAGGTTGGCGGGGTGGGCATCCAGGTTGCTCTCAAGGGGAGGTAGATTGATCCTCCTCAGGGCAACCCTTCTATGCCAACATACTTCCTCTCAATTTTGAAGGCCCTCGATAGGTTGAGTAGATCTCCAGCCTCTTGTGTGACTTGCTTTGGACGAACTTCGGTAACTCTAGAGGAGCGAGATTGGTTGCTTGGGAGGATGTTTATAGACCCCCTTAGGAGGGAGGCCTTGGTGTGAGGAGCATGGAGGGAGCCAACATGAGCCTCCTCACCAAGTTGATTGCTATGTTGGTGGGGGGAGAGGAGGGCCTCTTTGGGGAAGTTTTGCAAGGGTGCTACGGACCTTCGTCTCTTGTGAGACGCTCATCCACCCCATAGTTGGGGTGTCGCATGTCATTAGAGGACTGGCTTTGGTGGCGCCAAGGATTAGGGGGTGGTTCACCCCTGTGCTTAGGGATGGGGATAACTTCAGATTCTGGACGGATGATTGGCAGGGAGATGGATTGTTGAGCAGTAGGTTCTTGTGCCTGTTTTGCAAAGCGGCTGATAAGGAGGTGACTGCTAGGAGCTGCTGGGGGGCACTTGGTGCTTGACCTTTAGGGGTCCTTTCGGATCAACAATGTGAGGAGTTGCAGGAGATGCAGTAGGCCCTGGAAGGATGGGAACTGGAAGTAGGCCCTTTTGGATGCGTGTTATGCCAGGTCGACAGTGCCTTCTCCATAAAGGAGGCTTACGGCAAGTTGACATCTGCCTTTCAGCCGATGGACATTGACCTCTTGAGAGATTGCATGCTTCTCTGGTTGGTGGACTATCTGTTGAAAATTAGGTTTTTTGCGTGGCTTCTGAGGTGCGACAGGGTCCTCACGAAGGTGTGGAAACCATGTTAGGTGCCTTTCGATGACACCTCCTTCCCACATTGCATCTAGTTTGAGTAGAGTAGTGACCATCTTTTTTTTCGTTGCCCTTTTGTCTCGTGGGTGTGGTAGGCCCTGGGGCCTAGTTGGGTAGACCCAACCTCATTTTATGTCTTCTAGGCTTCCTTCCGTAGAGGAACAACATAGGGTAGGAGGTAACGCCATCATGTCGAAAAAGGAGCGGGCCGAAGTGTTGGCAATTCTCTAGGATATTTGGCTGGGAAGGAATTGGGTGGTCTTTAGGGAGAACAACCCTTATGTTGAGAATGTTATTTCTTCCGTCTCCTAGCTAGTGTTTTGGGATGTTTCTTCTTGATGTATTTTTGATTTAACGCTCCTTTTTTTCTAATGAATATATCTGGGTGAGTACCTTTAAGGTACCCTCCCTTTTCACCTTCAAAAAAAAAAAAAAGACCATACATAAATTCTTCTTGGCTCTGAAGATTTGCATCATACTCATCTCTCCAAATATTTATAGGAATATCATCCGACCTAACAACATTTCCAATTTTCATCATCTTTAAAGCATCCACTACTACTTTCTTTTGTATCATTTGATAGCTTTCCTGATTTATGTAATCTTTTGAGTTAGCTAACTTTCCTAAGATATTATGATTTTGATTTCCATTAAAAAGTTTATGTAAATATATTTTTCATCTTATCTTTATATCTTCGCTAGCTGTAAGCATCCTTTCTTTTTCTTCCTTGATGCACCTTACGTGCGTAAGGTCCTTTGTTTTTCACTCTCTTGCTTTAATTAGTTTGAAGATGCCTTTTTCGCCTTATTTAGAATCAAGTTTCTTATAAAAATGCTCCCAAACTGTTGCTTCTGGTTCACTGATTACTTTCTTCTTTCGTTGCTTTTTTATAATTTTTCATATTTTCATCAGTCTAATCTCGATATAAAGCTCTAAAGCAAGTTCTTTTAATTGAAAGCTTTTGCACTTCCTCAGTCTACCACTAGGCCTCTTTTTGTCCTGGAATTCCTCCTTTAGACACACCTAACATCTCATTTGTCACCTTTCTAATACAACTTGCCATATTTACACACAAGTCATCAACACTTCCATTAAGATAGTAAATCCTTTGTTGCATCTTCTTTTTAAATCTCTTGCTCTTTTTTAAGATTTCACAATTTAATTTTCATTCTTAAACAATTTTCTCTTCTTTAACCTCTTCATAAGCACATACAACACTAAAAGACAATGTTGAATAGTTAAACTCTTCATTGGAATAATCTTTCAAACATTACAGCATAATCAATCTCTTCTTCTTAAAGTAAAGTAATCAATCTATGCTCTCGTTTGACCAATTTTGTAAGTGATCAAATGCTCTTCTCATTTTTTGAAGAAGATATTTGCTATGAAAAGATTATAAGCCATTGCAAAATTAAGGAAAGTCTTCATTTTTTCATTCCTATAATCAAAATCATAATTTTCATGCACTCTTGCATATTCTAAAGCATATTTTCCCACATGTCCATTTAAATCTTCACTCAAGAAAATCATCTGTGTGGGATTCTTTGAATTATCATATCAAGTTTCCTTCAGAATTTTTTTTTTTATTTTTCTTCCAAATCAATTTAAGGTGCATAAATTGAAATGATATTCAACATTTCTTCTTCTAAGATTAATTTTATCAAAAGAATTTGATCGGCCATCCTCTTAACTTCAACCATGCTTTTCTTCAAATCCTTACGAACAATAATGCCAACTCTATTTTTACGTTTGTCTTTTCTTGAGTACCACAATTTGAAACTTGTTATCTCAATTTCCTTTGTTTTTTCTCCTATTCACTTAATTTCTTGAAGGCAAAGAATTTAAATCTTTTTTCTTATCATTGTTTCAACAATCTCTATGAGTTGACCGGTCAAAGTGTTAATATTCCAACTACCAAATTTTAACTCTTTTTGTGGCACACTTCAATGGCAAAGTGTTGGAATTAGCTTTTTTATTTGCATGTGTTCCTCTTGTAAGATCTTTTGCTCATTTTGGATTGCATCTTAGCGACAATGTAGCCAAATTAGCTTCCTTACTCACATACGTTTCTCGTGCGAGAATTATTACCCATTTTTCACTACACCCGGACATCGATACAGCACATTGCAAGTAAGGAACACTTTAATGAAATCTGAGTATCTGCTTGAATCCATGTTAAAGATCCAACAAATTTGATGTTGACCGGTGGCTACCTAATGCAATCCTTCTTTACTTGTGTTTGGTACTGGTAATGAAAAGATGCAAAAACCTTTATGCAGGCAGAGTTGTCTCCCTTTGAAAAAAAAAAAAATCTGGGCAATATCCCTGTGCTGTCAGAATGTGTTTTAGCCTTTTTATCCTTTGGACCCTTTATTATCAATTTTCAGTTTTGATTTCCTTCAAACCAGCTATGCAGGTATTTAATAAAAGATCGAGCGAATACAATTTCCCTTGTCCAATAACCTTTCTCATTCTTCTGTTAATCAGAATCGGTACGATGTTCAGAAGGCTCTCCAGAAGAACGGGGTTCAGCTAAACAGTGTTCTCATAGTTGGAGTGAAGCCTGTGGATCCAATGCAACGGCTGTTTCTGGAGGAGAAACTTAGCAGCACCAACAAGGGTTTCATGGTATCCTTGCCACCACCTTTGGTGAATGGGAGGAGTACAGGTACTGCTAGCCAATTGAAGCCCTCACATAGCATTTTGCAAGCACCTGGTGGTGGAAGCATAAGTGATAGTGGACGGCGCACTGATGGGGCCATTGCAACTCCTGCCAAATCTATATTTTCCAAAGCCATGGACCTGATGTTTGGCCTTTGAATCTCACCTGTACTTTTCTCTAACATTTGAATCAAGTATTGTTCCTACAGAAACAGATTGCATTTTTCTTGTAATATCTGTAATGTGGATTCAGCATTAAATTCGGGTTTGTTCTGCTATTATGAGGCAGTGATGTATCTTGTTTCTCTTCGTTGGCTGAAATTACTGTTCTCAATGGTCAGAGCTCTGAATGGTATGCCCACTAGCAAATTCTCCCATCCATGTTGAACTAGCACGCATGGCCTATGTGGCTTGCCTATTTCCAACACTGGAATACTCTGTAAGTGCGTTAGTTGTAGAATTCTTGATTCTTAAGCATGGGCTGCATGGCTGTTCACCTTCTAGGCATTCAATGTGAGATGTCAGCAAAACTTAAGCAATTTTGGAAGAGTTCGGGTGGAAGCGGTGGGATAAGTGGTGTGATTAGATGTGGAAGTTTTTTTTTTTTAAATTATTGAAAAGCTCTTGCTCAAGAACATCATGGAATTGCAAGTACATCAACAAGAGAGGGTGGGATATTTGTAGGATCCCACCGGGCCGCTACAGCATTTAATATGGCAAAATCTAGCTAAGAGATGAGCTAATGCCACCAGATTTCTCGGCACATATGCTGAAGGCGAGCAATATTTGATCGTCGGAGCTCTGCTGGGCATTCTTCAATTGTCCACTTGAAACTCCAGCTGTTTAGTTGTTAGCCATGTATCATCTCAACAACAATTTTGAAGTCACTCCAAATTTTAATGGGGTGGCAGCCAAACAACTGAGCATTTGATTAGGTGTAGGGATAAGCGGTGTGATTAGATATGATGGTTGAATGAAAAAGATTGTAAATCACTTTGTCATCCATACAGGTGGCTGTCGCCTGTGGCGAGTTTGAGGTGTGTGGAACACCTTTCAGCAAAGAGAGCATTGACTTGGTTTGGATTTGATTACTGTTGTGGCTGCTCTTTTTTTTTCTTCTCGAAAATCATAACTCCATTTAATCCATCCGGCAATTAAAGCGAATCAGCCAAATCTTGGAGAAAATCGTGAGGGTGGACGTAACCCGTGCATGCCAACACTTACAACCAACCTTTCAACAAAGTCAATTCTGAACCTTCTGCATGATTGATAGAGAACTCCAACCTCATGACCGCCAAGAATCCCATTCAACTTCGAAAGAATGGGCCATCGCGTAAAGGAGGGGATGCTTGAGAGGTCCCAACCATCAGCTCTGTCCACTTTAACTTGGAATCCAAAAAGGATGCAACGAATTAACCGAAATATGCAGGATAGAGACGTCAAGAGAGATAAATGGGGAAAAGGTGAAGAGGGTAGATTGCGAGGGCGGGAGTGGAGGTGATCGAAAACCCCACCATCCTGCTAAATAAAGAAGACGGAAGGGACGATCAAGCAAAGGCTACAGCTGCGATGACCTGCACCATCAATCATAGAGACGAGCGACCCTACCACCAGCAATAAAGATTGACCCCAAACTTGAGAAGGTCAAGCAGTCGCAACAACAAACAAAGCTCAGCAAGGCGGGCTCAACCATCGAGAAGAGCTCCACCAGTAGCAACGAGCGCCTCCTGCAGAGCAGCCAAAAAGAGCTCTACCACCAACAACGGGAAGAGAGAAGAGGCTCGAGTTGAGAAGGTGGATGATGGAAGATCGACCACGGGGGTGGAGAGGTGACAGAGATTGCTGCGGCGAGTGTGGGTTGGCGGAGGAAATGCCTTCGTTCTGTCTGAATTCTCAGATTAAGATTCAGGTAGACGGTTGCCCTCTGTTGGAAGCCCCCTCCTTTGCGACAATGGTTCTTTTTACGGGCCCACTTCACACAAGTCATCGAGACAACAATTGGTCCCTCCTTCAAGCATGAAATATGGGCTTCCAAATATGGCTATAGCCAATTTGCCATTGTAATCCGTCCTCTTCCCAACAGTAATATTTTTTGTGACCCTGTTGCAATTAATAAGTGGGCGCTGTCATGTAGGAATTTTTCACCGAAGCCACTATAAACATTCTATATTACGCTCTTCCCACTACAATCCTCATTTTTAATTAAATGCCACCATAAAGGTCATTACATTTGCAATTACCACTCTGTTAATCAAAGCCGTTAAGTTTAACAATTCTGAACTAAAAAGTAAGTAAAATTTATATTTTTGACCATAATGTTGTTTCCTTTTGCCCACTCCTCCTTCCACCTTCCTTCTCCTTAGTCCACTTCCTCCACCCATAGATCTTCCTCTATCAACGACGATAGGATCCTCCTCCTCTATCTAAGGTACCCCATCCCTAATGACCCCTTTGGCCCCCTCTTCGGTTGGAGCTATGCTGCTAACTTGCCCCTCTAGGCCTAATTTATAGCATGGGTTAGCTAACCCAGGTTCTCAAAGTTGTAATAGGGATTAACCCTTGTTTTTGTTTACTTCCAAATGGGGGGGTTAACCTGTGTTTGTGTTTACTAAATGGAGGATAGGAATAGGGGTTAACTTGTGATGTGAAAGGGGTGTACTTACTTGAGTTTGGAGGTTAAGGTGGCAGATAAGTTGGCAAAAGACTTTTTTGCCCTTAGATTGGTAGGTAAGTTAGTTGGAGTTGTTTTTTTTAAGTCTATATTAATTTACATTGGGTAAGGGGCAACTTCGGAAAAGGTCACAAGAGAGGACACGAGTCGCAAGAGTTGCGAATGGTTGTTAGAACATGGGTTATCTCAACCCCTCTTTTAACACGAGTTGGGATAACTCGAGATAAGAAAGTCAACAAAGGTTGGGTTACCCTCAAGGTAAATAGGGGTTATCCCACAAAGGCCCCTCCTATCCTTTGTCGTCCCCACTTTCCTCATTATGCAGATGCCTACTCCCTACACCTACCCTCACAACAAGCTCTCTGTTGCCAATGCCATCTACTTTCTTGTTACGACCTGGTTTTCGGATCCTTACAGGACCTGAGATCGGCTCGCCTTGACTAATCCCATGACCTAGTCGTTCAACAAGAAATAATCAAAAGTAGGAAAATAAACTACATTCACACATGTAATATAACTAAGCAGGAGAAAAGTACAAAGCAGTAAGGAAAGTAAAATAACTATCTCAGTACATGCCACCACAACAACATCAACAACTAGAAACGGAAAGGAAACAGAAGTAGCAGAAACAGTAAATTAAGTGTTCATTACTTACTATAACAATAAGGAAAATAGGAAGTACTGAAAGAACAACTACGGCTGGGATCGGCTGTGCCTAGCACCCTCTGTAGTCGGAAACTCGGGCTGCTTAATTCCTGGTCCTGAACAGGGTTACGAAAAAGACAAAGTCAGCGAATGCTAAGTAGAGTGGTGTTTACATTATTTAAGTGCTATTATAGTAAAAGTAACAACATGTTTATTTCTTATTTCTATGTATCTCTTTTATGTGTTTCTATTTTTCAAGTATCCAGGTATTTCTTGATCTTGCATGTTCCTCATCGGAACGATCTTGATTGCAGTCTTTTCCATAGTGTAGAAGGTACACGTGGTGCTTTCTTGGTCGGAAGAGTCCCCCGTGGTAATCTTTCACCCAGTCAACCACCCTAGGGTTATTGTCGAGACGTAGCGGTGACTACGGCACGCGTGATAAGCGCACAGGTAGCTACCCTGCACTGACACGTGGTCAGTCGTTTTCGCTATCAGGTACACCAAAGTACAGCACGGAACGGTATAGGGCCTTGCCTTCTCATAACAAGGGTTTCGCCCCTCCACAATCCGCCCACCCTCGTCTTACTACCCTGGTTTGCCCAGAGGACCAAAAAAGTCGGTGTAGGTTGGCTAATTTAACCCCAGGCCCCGTGAGGTGGCTAGCTCCCTCCTTATACTAGTAGCTTGCCTCGGTACTGCATATGAAAGGGCCGACAGGAGTCAGTGTAGAGTGGCCAATCCTAACCCCAGGTCACAACCCGAGGGAGGCTAGCTCTGCTCTACACTAAAAGGGGACAGTTGCTCTCCTTGGTACCGTGTACACAAGGACCAGCACACTTCCCGTCTACCATTCCATATTCCATTTATCCATTGAAGTTTTATTCCTAATTCCCTGTAGGGTTCATGCTCATGCTCACCTCATTTATCCAGATCTAGATCTCATCTTTCATAATTTATTTCTCATTCATATATAGGTAGCTCGTGTTTTCATGATTCAATTCTCAATACATGCAGCTGGTGGTTTCACAGGTACTTATTCATTAAATACAGGTAGCTCATATTCTAACAGGCAACTCGTAATTATAATACATGCATTTGTTAGCAATTTACCTTAATCACGCATGCAAATAAATCATACAGTACAACATGTTCATGCATTTTCTACCCTAGGGTTCATTCCACATCCTAGAGTTCCATTCGGCTATTTCAACCAAGTTCATTCTCATTTAACTATTATTAACTGAATTAAACCACTCTACCGGGTATAATAGGAGGAATGGGGGCCTGTGCTGTAAATCTCGTTGCCATTACGGGCCTCGAACACGCCACTAGCTGGTAACTTATAGCAGTAACCAATTACATTAGACGAGGTCAAAACAGTAGATACTTAACACGAAAACGTAGAGGAACTTGAGTGGAAAACAACGATACTTCATTTGCGGAAATCTGATTCCGTTTGGGTCTTAAACAGGCCAAAAATGAGATTTCTGATCAAAATCAGACGTCTGAGACTCTTCCCAGATGTCTTAAAAGACGACAAACTCACCTTATGTTCTCTGTAGTTGATTCAGACATCCAGACTCCCTCTGTGGCCGTCTGGGAGCAGTTTCAGATGTCGAACAAGGTCTTTGGTCGTTTGGAAGCACCTCAGGACGTCTGGTGATGTGATCAGATGTCCAAAAGTGCCTAGGAAAGCACACCGCGTGCCTTCCCAAAGTTTTCCCTGCGTACAAAGGACGCAGGAACCAAATCAGTCCCATAGCTCTTGCGCTGAGATACTTTGCATGGCGGAGATTAGCGTAGGAACGTACATACTGTAATTCCCTACTTGGAGGGGGTGAGATCAGCGTGACGTAAAAATGTGGAATTAAAATATAACAATCTCACAAAAATAGCCAATCACACAAATGGCACAATAATCTTTAGGTAGAAACCCAACCTGGGTGAAAACAACCACCTAATCCTCTCAAGTTAGGATTTACCGATCAACCAAGTTGATCAAATCCACTAACGTACTACTTAAACGAGGGTAGTACAACTTCAATTACAACCGCGCTACTTTATACAAGGGTAGCGTATCTCAAACCCCTTCTCTTCACGAGAAGGATTTTGTCTCACGAAGGAGACGGGAATTCGCAAAGCAAATACCCAACACAAGCAAAGTAAAATACAAGAATAGTCCTATAGAGCCAACAAAGTAATTGTAAAACTAAGCTTCTATAGGAGCTAAGATGCTTCCCTTTGGTGGAAGTGTGTCGATGACGTGGATGAGTGAACTACGCAAAGGCACAACGGTGCTTCATGAACTACGGCGGGAGAGTGGGTGCGCAACAGGAATCAAGCTCTCTAGGTGTAGAACAAGACTTGGAGAGCAAGAGCTTTCTTCTATTTGATCTTCTTCTTTTTGACACAAAAGAGTGGAAAATATGTTGCTTGGTGTATTTTGGTGTGCAAGGGGTCCTCCTATATTTATAGAGGCTCTAGGAAGGCTTTGGAAGGCCTTGGAAGGCTTTCATAGCCGTTGGGTGCAACCTCCAAGAGAATCAAGTTGGAATCAGGATCACTCATGACTCTGACAGGGTTATCAGACGTTTGGTCCTAGCATCAGACGTCTGAAAAACTCGTTTAAGATGCCTGGGAATAAAGTCAGGCGTTTGATTTTAAGCGGGTTTCCTTCCTGACTTGAATCAGATTGAAACAGAGTTCTAGTGAATTGTCATCAGACGACATACAAGACGTCTGGCACTAAATCTGGACGTTTGGAAACCTACTTTTCTGTGGAAATGGATTCCTAAGGGAGTGCAACGGCTAGAAAATCTCTGAGAAGAGATTTTGGGTCAGCCGAGGCAAAACGGTCATGTATCAGACGTCTGGGGTCCTCTACGGAAGTCTGATACGAGGCTAATGGTCATTTTCTCAGTGTTTACCAAGACAGCCAACTGTCCATTAATTGGATGTTTGGCAAAGGCATCGGACACCTTCTAAGACGTCTGGACTATGGTCTGGACATCTGATTTCATCAGACAGAACTAACTAAGTCCAGCATAAACATTATTGGACGTCTGAGTTGACAGTTAGATGTCTTAAAAGTCATTATCAGACGTCTGATTTTCAGATTAGACATCTGATAAGGCTGTCTAAACCCTATTTTGATTTTCTAAGTTCTCTACAGAAAACCTAAGTATCCTAAGATTGTGCAAGTGTTCCTAGGACTACTGTTAGGGTACTTTGAGGCTCTTTAACATGAATTCAAGAGAAAAAACAAAGAGCAACAAAAGAAACAAAAATACATAGTATTACAAGGAAAGGAAATCTATCATATTCTTCATCTCCTTCCTTCTTCAAGCTATCGCTCCTCGTGAAGCTCCTATGTTCTCCGTCAAGCTCCTCCAATCCGCCATGGATGCGAGCTCGAACTCCGTCCAACCACGTCTCCATTTGCAATTAACTTGAAATCTAAGACTTCAAGTGAAAATGTTAAATGACACGTGTTTTGTTATCATCAAAATAAATGATTGCGGTGCTCTAGCACCAACACATACCTCGTGCAACTCGTGTTTTTAGACGTCTGGCCTTAGCTTCGGACGTCCAGGTGCCTCACCAAACGTCTGCTCCTCACTCCAGACATCTAATACTGGAAAACTTCCAATATCAGAACCTACTCACTGCTCGCTCCGCTTGCGCCTTCGCTCGCGGCGGTAGCTCCAGCCGCTGCAGGAGCTTAGACAGCTTCCCGTTGATGTCCTCCACGCGTGCACGCACCTGCCGCCAGCCGTGCGAGCTCCGTTGAGCTCCCGAAGGTCCTCCGACCTTCCACACTCTCTTCCTTCCTCTCTCTCGTTCTCCCTCGCTTGCCCCCTCTCGCCACTCCCGTCTAGGCTCGCCGTAGCCGCACAAGAAACTAGTGGTGGTGGTGGCTGTGGTGTGAGGAGTGGAGAGGCGAAAGGAGGGGGGGGGGGGGGGGGAGGTATATATGTATGTATGTATGTGTATAGGATAGGGTTTAGGGTTTGGGTGAGGTTGCAGGGAGAAAGAAGGAAGGGCCTCTGCACGTCGCTCGCGTGCAGAGCGCAAAGCACAGTACGAAAATTTGTACTTTCAGACGTTCGGGAATGTGTCATGATGTTTGGACAGACGTCTGACTGAAACTTCAGACGCCTTAAAAGGCTAAAAGGTAACGGGTCATTACATCTCCTCTCTACCACCCACCTCCATGTCTCCCTCACTGTCAACTCCTTCATGCCAATGCCCTCCCTCCTTTGCCTCCTCCAACCCTACACCAGGTTCAACCCTGATCTTTTATGTCAATCCCCTTTCTTACAATTCTAGATTCGATTATGTGCAACTGTCTCTTGTTATAGAATTTGCAACATTCTTATGGCATTGGATGAGATTGTCGACAACATATAGATCCTTACAGTGCTAATGTGCCCTCTTGCAATGACAATGATTGTGTGAAGACAAAGGACTCCTCTTGTTGCTTGGCATGGAAGGACTTTGCATGGTTCCTCCTCAACTTGGTGAAGGAGGTGGCAAAGTGAAGGGGTGAGGGTATGTAGGAATGGAGGGAAGAGGCGAAGAAGAAAAGGATCATGGGAAAGAAGAGAGAGGAGTTGGTTAGAGAGGGAGTGGAGGATATACGATGTGAAGTTCGTAAATCCCCGATGGCTGCATTTTGACCCTATCTTGAGCATCTAATGGTAGGTACTTTTACCTAATGTTGGATAAGCTAGAAATGGCCTATCTAGAGCAGTTTACCTCTCACATCACTATTCTAAGGTCCTTAACCACTAATTAAGTTATGATTAGTCGTCAATGACTTAATTAAAGGTTGATTAGACTTATTTAGGTTATGTGAATGTGTCTTTGCGAATTTTATGCATGATACTCCTAATTTTTATATGAAATGATCTAGTATAGGGCATTTCCTTACAACCTATCAAAAAGAAAAACAAAAATACAACTTGAAGGCCTAAATTACATAAAGACCTACTTGTATGACTCTTTATAGAGCTCTTCAAGCCTTGGTTTCATTTCTTGACTTTTGTCCTTACATCTTCTCATTTCTCTTGAACTTGACTAGGCTTCAAGTCTTTATTCATTAAGTCAAGAGCTTGTGATTCTTTTTCTTTGTGATATGAGCTTATACTCTTGAGCCTTAGTAGTGATCAATACGTGTTCATGCTCTCAATTCTCACAATTCATCCCTTGGGATCCTTCCTCCTACACACTAGTCCTTATACAAGGACAATATGCATAATTTAACTATCCAATTTCAGTCTCAACATTTTGAGATGTTTATTAACATCAAAATCACATATTAGAGATAATTAAGGTGACTAATGACTTACGTACCTATAGTAAATGCTTTACTGAATAGTTCACACCGAATCAAATCAATCATAAATGGTTTATGAGGTAAATCAAAAAATTCCATTTTTATAGTAGTCATTATGGTTTCAATTGAAGCTTCCCAAAAAATTTGAAAATTTGGTCTGGTTCAAAAAAAAATTACAAAATTAAATTGAAATTATTTGAAACTTCCTAACACCAATCGATGTTGTTTGTAGTCCCTCCATGTCAACCACCTCAGTACATCCACGTCGTATTTTGTTGATTAGGCTTAATAAATGCCCATTGTTTCTTTATCATTGTTGGCTTAACTTCCACATTAGCATCTTGGATCTCATCAGCCAAGCTATGTGAGCTAAGCCAAATTTGTCTAGAACTTTTCCAAACTTTCCTAGGGCTTGTCACCTTTGTCCTCATCATTTGGCTCCAAAGATGATTAGTAAAATGTCTCTCACAAGACACTTGCATTGGCATGTAATGTAGGTAGCCATAAGAATAACAGAGAGAGGAATTGTATGATAAGTAATTATCAATTCACTATTAATGGCTTTTCAGGAATTGGGTTAGTTGGATCATTTATGTAAAATCATTATTTGTCATACTTTGATTTGTTGAAGGTTTTTGTCAAAATTTCGTTTGATTTCTTTTTGTGCCATGTCTCAAGATAGCTCTTATAAAGTTAACATCCATCTAAGGTCATATAAAAGTAGATTTATATCAAAATTTGATCTAGGTTGTTGACAATCGAAGGAAGTGTCAGGTGAACTTGATAACAAGCACGTCAGACTTGTGGAAGGCATATTTGATGACTTTTAAGGAGGAAACCCTACCTAACAATGTAATTGATAAGTCATGCAGTAAGGATGATATACACCAACCTGATTAATGGGAAGATGAGCTCAATGATGGAGGAAGAAACTTTCAAAAGATGGTCATAAACATAAGTACTAGTTAAAGGATTATCCACTCTGCTCAAATCACATCTTCGACTTGAAGTTGTTGTTTGAGTGAAGTTAATACTCCACCAACCAATAATTAGGTTCACCGCAATTTCTAATATCCTAATGTCATCCTTAACGACTAACCACTACTAGCATTTCTATCTAGGGTTTCCTCCATCCTCGAGCTCATTTGCCACCCGTTCCACGAATCTGACTTCCTCACCATCAAATTCATCATCTGCTCCCTCTAATTGTATTTGAGCGAGTGATAAGAAAAATCAGAGAAAGTCTAAGAAACAAAATGAATGGTGAACGAGTCATTCCCAAGAAACATGGAAAACTTATAGGTAATCTTAGTGGACAGGTTGTGTAGTAGATGAGTCGTTCTCACTCTTTAAGGCAAGTCATGTAGTGACAACAACATGCATCAACCAAACTATTAAATGCCAATAAGATAAAGTGGGTGGAAATGTACAGAAAGTCATAATGAGAAGTGTAGAACGTTTCATGGTAGTGAAGACAAGCACTTATGCTCTACAACTTCTAGTTTTCCTCGAAGTAGTGCTTGTTTAGAGAGAGAGGCCTAGGGCTTCTAGCTTTTCTCGGACTAGTGCTTGTTAGGACAGGCATTATTTTGAGGAAAACATGAAGCTCCAGAGGAAGAGTGCCCCTCTTAACAACCATGAATGTTCTCCACATTCCTAGTATGACTTCTTGTATCTTCCCATAGACTCTAGTTAGTAATATTTAAAAACATCACTGACCAAAATTGATGGGAAGTTAGAGAAACTCAAATTCTAAAATGGAGTATGTTCATGATAGTGAATAGTAGTGCTCTTGCAATGGAGATTTTAGTCGTCCTCATACTAATGGTTGCTTACAATCATCGATGTGAGGAGAGCAAGAAGCTCCTCAATGAAAGCGCTTCTGTTTCAATCATGAACATTCTCTACATTCCTAGTATGACTTCCTCTACCTTCCTTTGAATCCATGTTAGTGATACTTGTACCCTACCTTCCAATCTCTAATACCTCGATGTCATCGTCTCTCAACAACTTATCCACCACCACCATCCCTAAGCTTGTTTGCCATGCATTCCACACTTGTGATTTGCTTGCCATTGAGTCACCCCTACATAGACTCCATGATGATGAAATCGTAGATGTGAAATGTATGGTGGATGAGTGGTTACTAAGGATCATGGACAAATTGTGTAGTGATGACAATATGTACCAGCCTAATTATTAAATACTAATAAATTAAAGTCAATGGAAAGGAATAGAAAGTCATAAGGAAATGTGTAAAATGTTCCTGGTAGTGAAGATAGGTGCTTTCATTCTAGAGGTTCTAGTTTTCATTGTAGTAGTGCTTGTCTAGACAAGCATTGCTATGAGGAAAACAAGAAGCTAGAGAGAAAGAGTGCCCCCCTTTGCAACCATGAATGTTTTCCACATTTTGATTATGAATTCCTGTACTAACCCATCAACTTTACAGTACTTGAAAAACTAGTTTTGGTCACAAATATTTAGTCATGATTCTTGAAATCGTGACCAAAAGTAACCTATGATCACAGTTTTGGGTGGAACTATGATCAAAAAGATTAAAGAGTTTATTTATACACTAAACATTTCGTCATGGTTTAGAAATTGTGACTAAAAGCCCTTTGGTTAAGATTTTGAGTGGAACCCTGACCAAAGGCACTAACCTAAAATAAAAGGGTCTCCAAGATCCACCTCCTCCTTTGTACCTTCTTCTTCCTCTCTCCTCTCCTCTCCTCCCCCTCGTACTGGCCACCTCTCCTCCCTCCTAGGTTTGGACCCTCGCCCCTCCATGGACTCCCTCCTCACCAATTATGCCTCCTTTAACAAAGAAGATCAAGACAACCACCAACAAGAACACAAACCTCCTCACCATCACCAAATTGCCCAAAACCTTAACCCTCCCGATAAATCCCTCCTCTCCTCCCTCCCTTCCCCCAAATCATCCTCCTCCTTCCCTCCCCCAAACCTTGACACCTCCCTTCTCTACAAGTTTCGATCCCTCCCTCCCCTAGAGTCCTCCTTGTAATGCCCCAAAATTCGGATCTGCAAGTCACTTCAGACTTGAGCATGTCAAGATGGACTTGTTGATACTTGTTGGGCATGAATCAGGTTAGTGTAGCTTGAAAAAAAGAAAATGCATGTTTTAGTCAAACCTAGTCAACCCTCGAGTGAAACTTGCTTAGAATATTCTATATTTGATATTGCTGGATTCCTCTTATCGCAAGCTCTCCAACGATTCATGTTACAACCCGTTCCCGGCTCCCTACAGAACCCGAGAACGGCTTGCCTCGACTAACCCCAAGACCTAGTCGTCTAACGAGAAATAACTAAATGCATACTATTCCACAACCACACGTGCAATGTAACTAGGCAGAAAGTACATGGTAGACAGTAAAGGAAATAGAACAGTATATCTCAAGAATTTACAGGTCACCAGTGGAAAGTACTAGTACAAAACATAACCATCACAACAAAACTGGTAGGAATATAACTGAATATAACAGAAGCTATAGGTACTCACTACAACAAAACTCTTTGCAGCGAAACAAAAGAAAGGAAACTATGGTTGGGCTCGACTGAGCCTAGTGCTCTCAGCAACCGGTAGTGCTGGCTGCTCAAATCCTTGACCTGAACATGATTATACAAATTCGTAGTCAGCTAACACTGAGTAGAGTGATGGTTAAGCCATTTACATGCAACTAAATAATATTAAACAGGCAACTAGCTAATTATATTAGCTAATGATTACTTAGTACAGATATGTATTTCCATTCATGACATGGTTCATTACAGGTAGTACAGGCAGCTCATGATTTATTTTTTTTCAGGAAGCATCACGGTAACTCAATCATTCATTAACTACACATGCATTTCTTCCATCCCTAGTGTTCATTTTACAACCTAGGGTTCAATTGAATATATTCTAAAGTAGCATGCATTTGTCAATTTTCAATCTTAGGGTTCATCTCATAACCTAGGGTTCAAATAATTCTACGCATGCAATTTAATTATTAACTCTGGGATTAAGGTGAAAACCACTCTACCAGGTTAACTGGGTGGAATGGGGGCTCATACGGTAGCTCCCGATGTCCTTGCAGGTCCCGTATACTCTACGGACTGGAGACCTACAACATGGATCGACAGGTCAAATGAGCTCAAAACTTCATAGACACTATATCATATGTAGAGAAACTCGAATGGAAACCAATGACGTTTTGTTTGCAGAAATCCGACTCTGTTTGGGCCTTGAATGAGCCCAAAACACCAACTCTGACTAAAATCAGATGTCTGGGAAGAGTCCCAGATGTCTTAAATGAACTCAGAGACTCAGCTTGCTCGGAGCACCTTTTTCGGACGTTTGGAATTCCGTGCAGACGTGTGAGGGTGTCTTTAGATGTCTGGAGACACTCTCGGACATTTGAAACTGCCTTGGTCCTCGCACCGATGACGTGCTAAAGACGTGTTTGTTTAAAATGATCGTTATAGTTCATGCTCGCAACGTCTGTTTTAAAAGAAGAAACGGACGTGAGTCTGAGTGTCGATTACAAGGAGGCGTGAAAATTGGATTTTCTTTGTCACTTAATGTCACGGAGATAACGAGTTTTTGCTTGCGAGAAGACGTGGTAGAGAAATGAGAGAGAGAGAGAGAGTAGGGTTAGAGTCTTTTAGATCATAGCAATTACTTAAAGCAAGATGGAGAACAACATCAACACTATATTAAACATGCAAATCAAGTTTTACAAATACAACAGTAGCTAAATGCTTGAATAAAAGGGAAGTAAAGCTAGATTAAAGGGAAGGAGAGAGAGAGAGAGGGGAGATGGCGAGGTGGCCACGGCAGTGGAAGGAGGCTCCGTTGGTGGCTCATTGACTCTGTTGACTACAAGAGATGCTAAAGGAGGCTAGGAGGGTGTTACAACACTTGCTAGGTGAATTCAATGCTTTACATGGGTGGTTGGGAGGGGTTTATATAGGAAGAAGAGGTTTCCATTTTAAGTATGGGCTTTAGCGACGTCCGGGATGTTGCTAAACCCATGCTAAAAGTGTCGGTGAAGCCCCCTGTCCAACGGTCATGCACGCGCACTGTTCTTCTTCACGCGCGATCCGTGCGTGCACGCTATAGGCCATTCAATTGCAGATCGGACGGCTGAGATCTCGCGAAGGGTGCGTTGGGATCATGCCTCAGCCGCGCGTGAGCGCGGGCGTCGTCGACTGGCGTAGGCATGCGCATGGAGGATCGACGTCTGTGGGTGCACCGCGTAGCACTATCGAGATCGCTCGATGGCGATCGTGCGACTGAATTTGAGTGCGCGGGCGAAATCGGCTGATGAGGCGCAGCGGGCAATTCGAACGTGTGTCTTACGGGGTGTTACGAGGGCACGACCGATGCGCTGCCCTCGCGTATGGTCGTGCGAAGAGTTTGGGTGTGGCTGCTGTCGACCTTTGGATGGGGATCCAACGGTCAGATCTTCATGTGATGTTGGATGCGTGGATGCAGAGGGCGCGGGCGAGCATGATTTTCAGCCGTCCGATAGTAGATTGGACGGCTTAAAGTGGTGCCGCATGATGAAGGGTGGTTGTGGGGTGCGACGATGTTGACACATGGCGGCCTTATGACCATTGATCTTCAGATCGACGGTCAGAACTTCTTGGGCCAATCGTGGGAGCTTCAGATGTCGGATTTTGCTATTTTTGAGTCCGTTGGACTCCGTTCGTCGCTCTGAGTCCATCCTTGCAGTCCGATTGCTCATCTGAGGCATGTTTTGACAAGTACTTGTACACATGACTGTTAATAATGCATTATAAGCAATTTTGATGTGTAATGCATGCGATGCTCTTATTCCTATTTATGATGTATCCTCTGTGCATTTTACCTTTAAGACCGTCCCTTTTTGGTAGAATTAACATTGTAAAATGCAGTGTTATCAACCGACATGCTTCTCCAACCCCTGACATACGTACGCATGGTTAGACTTGTTAGGAAGAGAAAAAAAATGAAAACTGCGCACTATCAGACGTCTAGTATTACCTCTGGACATCTGGACAGTGATCTGATGGTCTCTCCAGATGTCTGATTATGCAGAAAAATGACTTCGCAAAACCATTTGCGAGCTCTCTCTCCCTTGTGTCCGCTGCAATAGCAGCGACCCCCGCAGCAACAACTTTTCCTGCTGCTTCCCCCTCGTCTCCCGCACGCACCCCTCCTCTTCGTGCTCCTCCTGCTCTTTGCTCTTCCTCTCCTTCTCTTGGCTTGATGTGTGGCAAGAAAATGGAGGAGGAGGGGGGTCCTTATGGATGTGGGAGGTGTGGGGGAAGGGATGGCATCAGGCTTGGTAGGAATGGGGAGGAGTGGGGAGGAATGGGGGAGATGGTGGAGGGGTGAGGTGCTCGTGGGGTAGGGGTGTGGGGATGGAAAAAATTGCAGGGGCACCCCCCGTAAGTTCTCTTTTTCCCTTGCATATCCACAACAAAAACCTAGGGGCATTAAAATTGCACAAAAACCCCTAAAAAATTTTGAAAATGCCAAACTACCCTTGGGAAGGGTCATTTCAACATAGCAAACTTAAAGGAAGTTTCGTCCTCGAAACTCGGGTTAACTAGGGTATGGAGAATTAAATGTAAATGTGCATAGCAAACTTAAAGAGGATCAAAGTAGGTCAGAAGCGACTCACCCTCGAAATCTGGGTACTGTTCTCGTATCGCCGCCTTAAGCTCCCTAGTGGCCTCCTCGTACTGCTGGCTTCTCCACAAGACTTTCACCAGGGGTACCTCTTTCTATCTCAGACTCCTGATGGCTTTGTGTAACAACCCGATTCCCAAATCTCTACGAGACACGAGAATCGAACCGACTCGACTGATCCCAAGACCCAGTCGTCTAACGAGAAGTAACCAAAAGAGCAGTAAAATAAACCACATTCACCGTGTATATAACTAACAGTAACAAAATACAACAGTAAGGAAAAGAAATACTACAGTATACACCACCACAATAGTAGAGAAGTAAACATGTACATAAACATGAAGCTTACAATGAAAAGAGTACAGGGGTAACAGAAACTACTCACAACAACAGAAAGAAAAGTACAGTGGGTACTACAAGTAATACTACTGGGCTCTACTAGGCCGAGCGCCCTCTACAGCCGCCGACTTTGGCTGCTCAACACCTGGTTCTGAAAAGGTAACAAAGGTGACACGTCAGCGAAACGTTGAGTTGAGTGGCAACTAAAAGCTAAAAGAAACAGTAAGGTGGACAGTAGCTGTTATATTTATAATTTCTTGCTTTAATTTTTTCCATTCATTCACTATTGAATCATTTCTCAGATCTTTCTCTTGATCTCTAATGTTCCTTGCGGGAACGATCTTCATTGCAGTCTTTTCCGAAAAGTAAAAGTAACACGTGGTGCTCTCCTGGCCAGGAGAGTCCCCCGTGGTGGTCCTACCCTCAGTCAACCACCCCAAGGTCGCTGACAGACGTAACGGTGACTACGGCACGCGCGATAAACGCACGGGTAGCTACCTTGCACTGGCACGCGGTCAGTCGTTTCCATTAATGGGTGCGCCCAAAGCACAGCACGGAACCAGTATAGGGCAGATCCCTCTCAGTAACAGGGGTCCATCCCCTCCACAGTAACCAAATAGGGGTCTTGCCCCTCCACAGTCCGCGCACCCTCGCCTGACTAACCTGGTTTGCTCAGTGGGCCTAACAAGTCGGTGTAGGAGGGCTAGTAGAACCCCGGGGCCCGTGGGGTAGCTCGTGCTCTCCCTACACTAGTAGCTCTCCTCGGTACTGTGTACACGAGGGCCAAAAGTCAGTACAAAGTGGCCAGACCTAATCCCGGGTCCCTGGGGCAGCTAGCTCCGCTCTGCACTAAATAGGGGGACAGTTGCTCTCCTTGGTACTCCGTCCTCAAGGGCCAACTCGCTTCCCCAATTCTATTCCATTCACTTTCCAGGAATTCTACTCCTAATTCCCCGTAGGGTTCATGCTCTTTTAACTCAGTCAATTTAGGTTTCACCGTTCCAGCTTTATATCCATATAATCCAAGTTCTCAATAGTAATTATTCATTCATAAACAGGCAGCTGTTAACCAATTTACAGGCAGTTATCGTTTCCTTTCTACTTTTCCAAGACTGCAATGTATATATATATTCAACTAGTTTTCCAATCCTAGGATTCATGCTATACCCTAGGATTTATCATTCAATCTAATTTTTCGGCCCTAGGGTTCATGCAATACCCTATAATTCATGCAATACCCTAGGATCTATCATGCCCTAGGGTTTGGAAAACGGATTCCGAACGGACCCTAAACGAATAAAAAATAACCCGTCTGTCCAAAATCAGACGTTTGGAACTTCTTCCAGACGTCTTAAAAGAGAGCTCAGGTCATACCTTGGTTTGCGCTGTCCTTCAGATGTCCAGAAGCCCGCTGGACTGTCTGGACTTAGTTTCCAGACGTCCGATTGTCACCCCGGACGTCTGGAGGCCTTCTCCGTCGTCTGGTGCTGTGCCCAGACGTCTGATCTGTGTGGGATGGAGAGCCCTGGTGCCCTCCTGAACAAATCCTGCACACACACATGCCTGCTCTCATCACGAAAAGGTGCAGAAGAACTCGGCGGAACGGCTACTTGGCCATACACGCGAAAGAAGGAGAAGATAACAAATATTGTACTTGTCAGACGTCTGGACCTTCCTCTAGACGTCTTCTGCGTCGTTTGGACATAAGTCCATACGTCTGATTCTGGGAAATTTTCCCAGAATCAGGACCCTTTTCTCTCTCCACCCGCCACGCACGGCCGTGTCGTGTTGCGTCCGCCTGCTGCTTGAGCTGCAGCAGCTCCTTCGCGGCACCACACGCTCGCTGCTCTCCCGCCGGTCGGCTCTAGCTGCCCCGGCAAGCTCACACCCTCGCGGTCGATCTTCTTCTTCCTCTCGCAACAGCTTCTCCTCCCCACACGCCCGCAGCAGTCGCTGCTGTCGCTCTTGCTCGCTCGCTCTCTCGTTGACAGGGAGAATGAGAAGAAGAAGGCAGTGGAGTGAGGGTGAGGGAGAGGCGCTATTTGAAGGCAACGCGGGGAGAGAGAGATAGATAAAAGGCTGCATCTGCAGGGAGGGAGAGGAAAGAGAAGAAGGAGGGCGGCGGGTTCAGTCTGCGCGCGCAGACGCGAACCCGTTCGCCGAAAAAATTTAATTCTAGATGTCTGGGAAGGCTTCCAGACGTCTTAAACGATGCATGATGCCCTAGTCATAACACTTTGTCTAGTTTCCATTTTTGTCCCCTCCTACTGGCCACCTCTCCTCCCTCTTAGGTTTCG
This sequence comes from Thalassia testudinum, assembly GCA_037157565.1. NCBI lineage: Eukaryota > Viridiplantae > Streptophyta > Magnoliopsida > Alismatales > Hydrocharitaceae > Thalassia > Thalassia testudinum. Next base: position 85,768,301 of record JAZHRO010000077.1, read on the forward strand.
ACCCTTGCCCCTCCATGGACTCCCTCCTCACCAATTATGCCTCCTCTAATAAAGAAGACCAAGACAACCACCGACAAGAACACAAACCTCCTCACCATCACCAAGTCCCCCAAAACCTTAACCCTCCACATAAATCCCTCCTCTCCTCCGTCCCTTCCCCCAAATCATCCTCCTCCTCCCCTCCCCCAAATCTTGACACCTCCCTTCTCTCCAAGTTTCGATCCCTCCCTACCCTAGAGTCCTCCTTGTAATGCCCCAAAATTTGGATCCGCAAGTCACTTCATACTTGAGCACGTCAAGATGGACTTGTTGATACTTATTGGACACGAATCAGGTTAGTGTAGCCTGAAAAAAAGAAAATGCATGTTTTAGTCAAACCTAGTCAACCCTCGAGTGAAACTTGCTTAGAATATTCTATATTTGATATTGATGGATTCCTCTTATCACAAGATCTCCAATGATTCATGTTTTGCAAAAATCTAAGGTCTATAGCAGAAGTTGCGCGAAAAATATGAAAAATAAGAGAGGAATAATTAAACCAAATATTATAGTAATTTTGTCCAACCTAGGTTTTTCCTAAACCTAAACGAGATTATTGAACCTCTAAAAGGTCTAAATATACTTGGTTGTTGTCATTTACTTCCTCAGCCGACACTCTTCTCAAGAGAGGGGGGGAGGGGGAGGCACTGATGTGGGAAGTAGGCATGCACGATGAGGGCAAGGTTGACGTCACAACTGTAGGCATGGGTCAACGCATTAGGAGACAAGGGAAGGCGCGAGGAGAGTGTGAGGAGAGGAGATCACAAGGAGGGCGCTCAGTGGACGCCATGCGGCGGAAATTCAAAGCAAGGGAGGGAGACAATCCAGGCACAACAGCAACATCCAACTCGTGCATGACGTGCATCCAGTGGGTTGAGGCATCTATTTAAGGTTTGGCTAACTGCTTCAGGACCCCATCTCTCTTTTCGAAGCGATTCAGGCATTAAATGACCTCCAATTCACACGTTCTAGGACTCATTGGAATCGTCACTTCACATTCTATGCATTAGGAAACCCAAATTCTCTCTTTGGATACCGTTTCACACATTAATTTTAGGAAAATCTCTCCTGCATTTTTGAACCCGTTTCTCATTACATTGACTTGGTGATCAATCCTCGAAGTGTGTGCAGAGCACCAAGATCCCTGAGAAGTAGCTAGGAACCTTTGACATGCATTACAGAGTCACCATGATCCTCTAGTGACATTAGATAAAGTAGTCAAAATCTCCTCCTTGTATAACGTGTGATCGCGATCGTTTTTGCGTATTTGCATCTCTATGTGTGCATTCTATCTTCTTGCTGAGTCTCGAAGTCTGAAAATTAATGTCAATTGGTTATTCCTATTTGGGTACTATAATATCACATGTAATTGACTTTTGAGACTGCCATTGAGACTAATTGGGTTGGTAAACTGCTGAAATTCAATTAAGTAGTATATTACATGTTAGCAAGTTACTTGACAATTAAGAATTGATATGAGGGCTGACCTTTGGTAAACGACAATTACATTCTTATCATTATGTGAAATAATTATATGCTTACGATAACTAGTTATCATCCGCAATGATGAATGTGAAACACTAATTATTGATAACTGACATAATTGAACATAAAGGATAATTATTATGCCTAGATTTGATTGATTGAATACCAAATATATTTAATTCTTATTTCATCTATTACGCAATGAACCAAGAGAATATCTTGAAATTACATGTCAGATATAAATGATTACTTATCCAAAATTGAAGCTTGAATAAAATGATATGATGAGATATGGCTATGATTAATAGATAACTAGATGGTTTATAACAATCTAGTTTGGATTTAAATCAATTGGACAAATCAAGGAGTAGGCTAACCTCCATGTGGATCTATAATAGGCTTATTAGCCAATCAGATAGCAAGGTACGGGTACGATGGTGGATATGAATAACTGTTATATTGAGACATGCAGTCAAGTCCTATTATGAGTAACTGTTATTTAGTTTTTTTCTCTATTTTTTAGAAGTTCTATCCCCAGATGAATAGATTGTTTGCTTCTTGAGATGTATGGACTTGATTAGCATTTTTGGTCAACATTTATGCACTTTTATTTTTTAATACTTTATGAATTATTTGTTGACTATGTTTATATTTTATGATTATGTGCTTGGTGGCATCGATCTTTTGTTGAGCTTGTTAATTTAATATGATGGCTTGGATTCCTCCGGATTCGATCAATTAGTAGGGTTTGCGTTGTACACTCCTCTTCCTTCTTTGCCTCCCTCCCCCGGCCCAAGATCGACCCCCCTTCCTCCATCTTCGACTTGAACACCCTGATGAAGGTCATTCAATTTAGACCCCCCATCGACCCCTCCGTCTTCGATGAGGACAAAGATTCCAATAAGAAGAATAAGAAGGAGAAGAATCCTAAAAATGATCTACAAAGGTATTATTATTGTCTTTTGATTTTGGTTTATGTATCTTACGTGCATGTTATTTGTATTCACTAATTCAATTGTTTATAGGCAAAGCTAGTGGATGAGTTAAGATAGTAGCTCAGGATGCGAGGCCTTCACTTTCACCTAATGTATTGTAGGAATTCCACAAGGTTGTAAGTTATTCCCCTGCTTGCATCAAGGTCCTAGACTTTAAGGTATAGGTATAAACCTGATCACTCTTTTCTTAATTGATATAGCTTATTAAACAATTTCAAGAAATTGGTTCTTATAGGAAGAATGCTAGTCTTTATTAATTTAAGAAGCTTATTTAGGACATGGAGATTTTGCACTACTCTACATTCTCTCTCTTTACACATACAACATGTTACATGCTAGTTAAAAACCTCTTTTGCTTTTTGTTAGATGCAAGGTATATCATTCATCCCTTTAGCATGTTGGTCCCATCTTTAGTATGTCTTAGTAAGCATACATCCACATCCAACAAGGAAGTTGTTCCATCTTTTTTGAATATTTCATCTTTAGTATGTTCCATCTTTTTTGAATATATTCGAATACTAAAGATGGGATATCACTCGTAATATTCAAATAATATTACTGGTGATATTTGAATATTTGGATAGAGGTTTAAAAGTATTTAATGACTTTGGTTATGGTTTTTAGTGAAATCGTGATGAAAAGATTTTAGTCACGGTGCATAAACCGTGACTAAAATCTTTTACTTACGATTTAACCTAATGGTTGAGTTGTGGGTCGTGAGGGCTTTTGGTCATGGTTTTGGGTGGAACCATAACCAAAACTCTTCTGCCACATGACTATTGGTGACACTAATTGGTGATGATTTTTAAGCTTTTGGCCACAAGTTTGGGTGAAACTGTGACCAAAACCCTTTGCTATTGCAGTGTCAACTTAGTGATATTTTGAAACATCACTAAGCCAAAGTTGTTGGAAAGTTCAGGGATGTCATACTTGGAAGTGGAGTGCTTATGGTAGAGAACAACATCACTCTTGCAATGGAGCTTCTTAGTTTTCCTCATACTAGTAATTGTTTACAACCACCAATGCAAGGAGAATAAGAAGCTCCTAGGAAAGAGCACTTCTAGTCCCAACCATGAACATCCTCCACATTCCCAATGTTACTTCATCTACCTTCCCTTTGAATCTATGTTAATGACATATATACCTTAGAGAGAGACTTGTTATTGGTAACTCCCTCAAGGAGGAGGATCGAGGACCACTATACTTCATGTAAGGATCTATCTTATTTTAGGTGACATCTAAAGGAAGTTATTCATAATTTGATTAGAAAGGATAATTAAGGGATAAGTTTGACGTGTTATAGGGAGTAAGGAAATAATGTTGATGGAATAAGTTGGAGGGATTTATCCTTTGATTGGACAATTTCAAAAAAAAGGGGGGGTGTTTGAGAAAAGAGGAGTTAGGAGGAATAACTAGAGGGATAAAAAAGAGGTTACCCCAAATTTTAATGGGATATCTTGTTAAACAACTTGGAAAAAGGGGTTAACCCCTATTTAGATTTACCTAAAAATGAGGTTAACTCCTATTGGTGTTTATTTGAAGGGGGTTAACCCATCTAGGGAAGTCATGTGCGCCCTTGCGATAAGGTGTTAAGTTAGAATTTAGATAACACTGATTTAAATACTAGTGATGAGGGGGAAATGGAGCAAGCCCAGAGAACTTGAGGTCGATCTGTCTCCAAGCCCACTATGTGCGAGCAATCCAAATCCCTTTGAAGTAGGGAGCCCAACTAATAGAGGACTTTAGCTCGGTAGAGGTGTAGCTAGTCGGCGCAAGCACCTGCCAAGATAGTTGGCCCGACATTTGTGACGGATCTGCTAAAAGGGTTGCAAGAACAGCCGAGATTAGGTGGCCAAATGGATAAGGCGACTCAGATGGATCAATTGAAGCATTAAGCGGATCACCAGACGTGCGTTGGACAACTGAGGGAAGCTGGGAAGAGTACCAAACAAACGATCTCGGGCAAACCTAGTAGACAAGGTGACATTGCAATGGGACCATTGGGGAATGGAACGATCTATAACTTCCCTGAGGCCAATCATGACCCCTAAAATTATTAGGGTAAAACATCCTATAAAAGGGGAGATATATACACAATTAAAGGGTAATCAACCCTCTTGTAATCATATACGTATGGTATGCACTTGAGGGTTAGATTTGTTAGAGTATGTCCTCATTGAGGTGTTTTTTTGATATTGCGTATTTTCTTATGGGTCTTACCTGTAATTTACCCATCAACCTTTCTCTATATAAAGAGGCTAGGGTTTCATGGAATAAGACAACGCATTTCTTTCTCTTTTAACATCATGTCGGAGTAGGGTGGGTCTTGGACTCTTCGTGCTCTAGTATTTGCCACCAAAAATGTAGGGAAAACAGAGAAGATCTCTTACTTCTCTGTGATCTCTCGAGCATCGATCTCCAGATCTTGCCCACGATTACAAGCGTAGGATGTTTGTTGGCCCTAGCACTACTATTGGGTCTCGCCAATGTCGTTGCCTAGGGCTCAGTACCACACCCCCTAGCATTGCCGGGCCTCTCACCACCTCTTGTAGCACGCAACTAGTGTTGTTGAAGGCTTTGCCAGCACTGTCACCAACGTTGCTAGCTCCTTTGTAGCATCGACAACAAAGACTTGGCATGTTGTTGGTGGTCTACTGAGCCTATTTTTTAACTATTTTTGATGACCCACCTGTGCCTTGGGTTGTGTATAGATCCGATTGTGACTCAACGAGTTCTATTTTGGGTCTGATCTGCATGGAGAATGTTATTTTAGATCAGTTCTTGATTTGGTGATGCTGTAGGACAAATCTTGATCTCAATCTTTCCTCTCTATTACTTCCTATACCTTTAGTTGGCGACATTGAGATCGTATTCTATTCTTGAATCCAAGCCTTTGGCTTCTTGTACCTTTGTGGTGATCCCGGGCACCTCTATGAAACTTAACAGTGTCCAAAACTATCTTTTTTGGTCTAGGCATTCAGTCGATTGATTTTGAGAGATGGGAACAAGACAACTACTTGGTCATGAACTAGATGATGAATAGTATTGAGCCATAGATTGCTGCAAATCTTCTATATAAGAAGACCACCAAGGAGATATAGGATAGCTTGGCAAAGAATATTGGTAAGAAATCTAATCATGTCTGTATAGAAAATGTCTATCACCGAATTTGGCCTACAACTCAGGGGGTTATCATGGAAAGATGGAGGCATTGTTTGAGGAACTGAATGTGCTCCAACCCTCCTACTGTGATACTCAGATTGGGTAGCGTCAGGTGTGGCAAGTCTATAGGTTTATAGATGGTGTAAGTTGTAGATACCACTCTTCAATAGATCAAATCCTAGCTGTGGATGACATTATTGACATGGAGACAGTCTATGGGAGACTATAAAAAATTGCTACTGATGAGAGTGTAGGCTATTAGATTTCTACTCAGACGATTATATCTCCCATATAGACATCTTCCTTTGCAATTCATGGTGGGTGTGGGGTTCCACTAACAAGTTGTGGACATGGCCATGGATGAGGATGCACTTATGAACCCTGTATTTACTACAAGCGTACTAATCACCCAACTGAGTGTTGCTAGGAAAATTTGGATGATCGGGTAGAGCTAACTCTACAATGATTTAGGAAAAGTCCTCACTTGGTGGAGTACCATTTCTATCTACAGATGACTATGCAAATCTACTGTAGCTTCTTAGATAAATTACTCCACCCATAGAGCCTTAGGGTTCTTCCACCTCCTGCACTGATTTTGTAGGTATTATAACCAATTTGGCTGACTTCAACCACCTCCTAGGTGGTGGATTTTGGTGCATCCAATCATCTTACTGCTAAGATGAATTGTCTTACTTCCTTACGGAGGTCCCCTTGTGTCACTACTGTCAGATTAGCAAATGGTTCTTATTCTCCTATTACTGTTGTTAGTGATGTTCATTTTACTACCCCTTTACAGCTATCTGATCTCTATTGAACTCTTGAGTTTGCACTGAGTCTCTTATCTGTTTATAGATTACACAAAGATCTTCATTGTCGAGTGATATTTGATGAACATTTTATTTTTTTTCGAGACATCCAAATAGAGAAGATGATTAGTGAGGGGTGACATCGTGAAATGCATTAGGTTAAGTTGTTCGTTGTAGCATGCGCTTACGACCTCAATTTTAATAAGAATAATCGCATGTGAGTACGCGTGTCGAACACAGGGAGGCAAGAAATCAGATCAATTAATCGCTTTAATGTCACAAAATATGTCATTTGGTTTGCTTGAGAGAAGAATAGAGAGAGAGAAGAGAGAGAGATGATAGGGTTAGAAATCCATAGGATAAATTGATTGCTAAAAGAAGGTACACTAATATCGTTGCTTAAAACATAGAATAGTAGAATATGAAACAAGATAATGAATTCTATTCCACAAGCACAAATGTCTAACAATAAAGCTAGAGGAATGCTTAATCAAACAAACATTAAGGAAAACTAGCAGCTAGATGGAGAGGGGAGGCAGCCACGACGATGGAGGGGCTTTCGTCAGTGGATCGACAGCTTTGAGACCTTCTTTGAAGCTTAATGGAGGTAGGAGAATTGCTTGGTAGTAGATACACCAAGATATGGGTGTGTCGATCCTTATATAATGGTGAGGAGGGTCTGTTTGTGTGCATGGGTCAACAGTGACATTTAAAACATCACTGAAGACCCGCCTTGGACATTGCTAAAGTCATCACTTCTCTCATGTTGGTAAGGCGTGAAGACGTAGCTGGCAAGGCGTTGCAAGCGCGGGACGTTGCTGGCCATTGGATCTTGATCGAGTGATGCAGCTGCACGGAGATCGCGTTGGCCAGCTTCTCAAATTGCATCCATTGCGTGGGAGATGCTACTGGCCGTTGGATCAATGCTTTGGATTGCCATCCAACAGCGGACATCTCATTAGACAGCTTAAGCATCACGCCCCCTGTTGCGTGTACGATGGTGCGTTGATTTGCACGTTATCACCCGCGTGCAGCGTGTGCTTTATCCTTGCGTCCACGCCGTCACGATATCAGCCGTAAGTCGACGATTGGGCGATCCAATTTTGTGCCCCAACCTCTGCTCAGCTGATTTGAGGCACCCGAAGTCTCGATCCCGTGCCACTCATTTGCGAATGCCTCACCCACTCGCTACGCTATACTTCACAAATGGTCGCGAGGATGACGAGGTGTGCGCATGCAGGCGACGTTGGATGCAGATCTGACGGTGGATGTTGCGCGATGGAGTTGATGTTGGTATGCGATGAAGGCCAGAGCAAGTGCCACATGGTGCGACGAGGACCGTTGATCATCAGATCAACGTTCATAACGTCTCAGACTTGTTGTGGGAGCTATGAAGGTCAGATTGAGGTAATTTTGAGTCCGTTGGACTCCGTTTGTCGATTCGGATCCATCCATATGGTCTAATTGCTCATCTGAGACCTGTTTCAATATGCACTTATAAAACAAGTCATTAAACCTTAATTCTAGGTAATCTTATCATAAAATACTGTAGAATGCATGCAATGCTTCCAAACCACTATAGCATGATATTAATACGCATGTGTTCTCGAGATTGACTCTAATTGAGGTAATTAACTTTATTATTTGTAGAGTCATCATACCCCCATGCCCACCCCTTTCTAGTCCCTTGCAAGATTAAGCTAAATGTTATTTACAACTAGAATCAAGAATTGATCGCTCAGGCATCAGTTGCTTGTCAACAGGAGGAAATTTCTACTAAGAACCTAATCCATAGAGACTCAACAGCATCCGGGTGCTTGCCAAAATGCAGACCGCCTAAGTCCTTGTCTTATTCTATATAGAAGCAAATATATTTTTTTTCTTTTTCATCTTTTCTTTTGTTTTTTTTTTTGGATTTTGGAGTTAAGAGTTTCGGGGTAACTTGTTATGGCTACTCAACCCACCCAATACACGATAGGGCTCTAAGTATTAAGCATCTTATTGTGAAAATTGTGATAGGCTCACTTAATAACAATTAAAATGGACTTCGGGTTTCTACTTCCCAGGTGACCCGAAAGAGAAAATGTTGCCTAAAGGTGTATCTATTTGACCGGTAGCTTTCTCCCTACTTTTATTTTTGTGGAATCAATATAAGGGTGAACCTTGTGTATATCTCTCCGGATTATGCTACTTCCCCACTTCTTCCTTAAGTGTTTTGGAATTCTTGTGCATTTTATGAGCTGGGATCTAGACAACCGGCTAATGGGTTGTTACCCACAACTTGCGAGCTATACTCGTGCGGTGAAGTGTGTCTTATTTCTTTTTTCCCTTTTTCTACTTTTTCCATTTTTCTATTTCCTTTTTTTCTTTTTATTTTATTTATTTTAATTTTAAGTAGGTGGCCTTCCTAATCTAAGATTTACCTAAAGGCAGTAGTAAAAGAGAGTGGTCTTGTGGCTGGGCTCTAGACAATCGGCCAATGGGCTGTTACCCACAGTAACTTGCTAGCCATACTATCCTAGAAGGTTCATTAGCTACCCAATTTCCGTTAGAACCGCCGATGAGTGAGTCGGTGCAAAACGTGTGTAGATGCTTAGACTAAAAGTCCCCCCAAATCAAAGAGCGAGTTGATATGTCATATACTTATCACCCTACTTTATTGACCAAATTAATATAAATTATGGTGGCGAGGACTCGAGAACAAGTCTACATTTTAGTGGGCACCCGGGCTGATTAAGTCTGAAAACCTGAAGAGTCTAAGCATTCGGGTCCCTAACGTATCATTTCCTAAAGTTGATAAGCTCCTAATGCCTAAGTTTTCTTTTCCTAATCTTTTTTTTTTTTTGAATGAAAAGAAATAGAAATTAATTCAGGCTGACAATTTTGTACTTCGATCATGAGGGGTACCACCCCCCGCTGCCTATCTTGGACAATGTCCTCATTGGAAATTAAATGTATGCAAGAGTGTAAGGAAAGAAATCACCTTAGTTGTAACTGTGTATCCGGTCAGCTTAAAACCTCTGGGTTGACTCCCAAGAAGCATTGAGTTTATTGCCTTTAACTGGCGAAGTTCTAGTTTAACCCTCAATGAGGGTTATAACTTCCTTTGGGGGAATTTTTGCAAGAAAGTGTTTCAATCTTTGGCCATTAACTGTAAAAGTTTGCTTAATCTTAGGATTAACAATTTCTAATGCCCCGTTGGAAAAAGATCTGACCACTTGGTACGGTCCTGTCCACTTAGATCTCAATTTCCCAGGAAAGAGCTTAAGTCTCGCATCAAAAAGCCAAACTTGCTGATTCTACTCGAAGGTTTTTCTATTAGTGTGCTTTTCATGGATAACTTTCATCTTCTCCTTATAAAGTCGATTGCTCTCGTAAGTGTCCTGACGAATCTCCTCGAGCTTAGAGAGTTGGAGCTTCCTTTGAGTTTTGGCCATTTGGGAATCCATATTACACTGCTTAATAGCTCAGTATGCTTGGTGCTCCAACTCGACTGGAAGGTGGCAAACTTTGCCAAAGACTAGTTGATATGGTGACATGCCTATCGGGGAATTTAAAAGAGGTCCTATATGCCCAAAGGGCATTATCCAATCGTGTGGACCAATCCTTCCAGTTGGTGCTCACAGTCTTTTGCAGAATATTCTTAATCTGCCTATTTGAGACCTCAGTTTGCCCATTCGTTTGCGAGTGATACAGGGTGGCAATGCGGTGAGTGACGTCGTATTTCTTAAGTTAGGCACGAAACTAGGCATTGATGAAGTGACTCCCACCATCGCTGATCATGGCCTTAGGTATCCCAGATCGGGAAAAGAAATTTTTCTTAACAAAGTCCATGACAGCCTTATGATCACATTTTCGGGTAGGCACGACTTTGATCCATTTCGAGACATAGTCCACTGAGACTAGTATATATTTGAAGCTGTTTGATGGTGGGAAGGGACGCATGAAATCGATGCCCCAGACATCGAATATTTCGATGACAAGAATGGGTTGTAGAGGCATCATATCTTTTTTGGTCATGATCCCCAAGGTCTAGCATCTAGTGTAGGTTTTAGCAAAGTTGTGTGCATCCTTAAATAGTGATGGCCAGTAAAAAGTAGATTGCAAAAGTTTTGTAGCTGTCTGCTTCCCAGAGAAGTGGCCACCACAGGCTTGGTCATGACAGAAGGATAGCACACTTTGAACCTCCTCTGCAGGGATACACCTCCTAATGATTTGATAAGTAGAAATTCTAAATAGCATAGGATCATCCTAGAAATAATGTTTGGCTTCAGCCAAGAACTTATCTTGTTGCTATCTAGACCAGCTGTGCAGAATCTACCCTACCACTAAATAATTAACTAAGTCTGCATACTAGGGGAGACTCTTTCCATGCAGAACTAGAATTTGTTCATCAGGAAATGTGTTAGTTAAGGGTAGGGAAGGTCCAATATGCTCCAAGTGAAGTCTGGATAGGTGATTGGCTACAACATTCTTGGGTCCGGCCTTGTTGTGTATGTCCAAGTCAAATTCCTGCAGGAGCAGGATCCATCTGATCAGCCTGGGTTTAGCATCCTTTTTGGCTAACAAGTGTTAGATAGTCGAGTGGTTAGTGTAAATGATCACGTGTAATCCTAGAAGGTAAGATCGAAACTTTTCTAATCCAAAAACTTTGGTGAGCAGCTTCTTTTTTGTGACAGTGTAATTCCATTGAGCCTCATCCAAAGTTTTTCTCACATAGTAGATCACCACGGGTTTCTTCCCTTGTCTTTGTCCTAGTACTGCTCCAATAGCAAAGTCTGATGCATCACACATTATCTCAAAGTCCTGGGACCAGTTTGGGGGTTGTAAACTAGGTGCAGTCGAGACTGTATCCCTTAGGGTGGTGTAAGCTTTGATGCAATCAGGTGTCATGTCAAAATATACATCGTTCGCTAGAAAGTCAGTCAAGGCCTTTAATAGTTTAGAAAAATCTTTTATGAATCTTGTATAGAAGCCAGCATGTCTAGGAAAGATCTAATTTGTTTGACCGAGTTAGGATGTGGAAGTTTGGAAATTAAATCAACTTTAGCTCGGTCAACTTCTATGCCCCTATGCAAGACGATGTGACAGAGGATAATCCCATCTTGAACCATAAAATGGCTCTTTTCCCAGCTTAAAACCAGGTTGACCTCGATACATCGTTTGAGGATTTTCTCTAGGTTATTAAGACAATGGTCAAATGAGTTTCCAAAAATGGAGAAATCATCCATAAAGACCTCTAAGTATTCACCCAACATCTTCGAAAAGATGGCTAACATGCAACGCTGAAAGGTAATGGGAGCGTTGCATAACCTAAATGGCATACAACGGAATGCAAGTGTGTCATACGGGCAGGTGAACATGGTCTTCTCTTGATCTTCTAGTGAAATAGCAACCTGGTTATATCCTGAATATCTATCTAGGAAGCAGAAATATTTCTGCCTTGCCAATTTTTTGAGAATCTAGTCAATGAATGGCAGGGGGAAATGGTCCTTTTTAGTGGCTTCATTCATCTTCTTATAGTCAATACACACCTACCACGCAGTGGTGGTGCGGGTGGAGATGGATTCGCCTTGGTCATTTGTGACCACGGTTAGCTCGGCCTTCTTTGGTACCACTTGAGTGGGGCTTACCCAGGGTTTGTCGGAAATCGGATAAATGATTTCCTCATCGAGCCACTTAATTATTTCTTTTTTGACGACCTCTTGCATGTTTGGGTTTAGTCGCCTTTGCATCTGGCGAGAAGGTTGAGCCCCATCTTCCAAATAGATCTTGTGTGTACAATAGCTAGGGCTAATTCCCCTTAAGTCAGAAATTATCCACCAAATTGTTGCCCGATGTTCAGAAGGAGTCATAGTCAACCTAAGCTCTTGGTCCCTAGTCAGGTTTGCATTGATAATCATAGGGAAAGTATGATCAGGTCCTAGGAAGACATACTTCAGGTTATTGGGCAGAGGTTTCAATTCAGGTGCAGGTGGTACAATGTTTGACGGGTAAGAGAAGGGAGGGAGTTGAGTGACATCAATATTCTCAAATGGAGGTTGCCAGTGGTAAACAGTTTTGCAAAGTTCTGCAACCCCTAGAGATTGGGATGGGTTAGGGTAGTCTATAGCTGGTTGGATTAGATGGTCCTCTAAAGAGCTTATAGTTAGGCATTGATGATAACGTTATCATTATCCATATCTAGATTTAATTAGTCATATTCCATCATTAAATGCTCTTACATAACCACCAGAGATACATAATTCATTACAAAATCATTCTGAGAGAGACAGTGAAACATGGGTAAAACTGCAGCTTTAACAGCATATCTATTTTGTAGTACAATCATGGATTTTCTCAGGGGTTAAATAAAGGTCAAATGATTTTAAATGTCTAACAAGTGAGTCTATATAGACAAAAAAGGGTTTTTGCGTATTTTAGGAATTAAATGACTTTTGAAATCCTAAAAACAGACCCGCTTAATTAACTGAGGTTCTGGTCAGGATAAAATTTACCTAAACCCTCTAAAACTCATATAAAAATATTCTCTAGGTTTGGTATGCTTAATTTGAACATTGGAACCTAGTTTGACCCCAAATAGAGTCATAGACAGACTTTTGCCCTAATTTGGGTAATTATGCAATTTCTCTAACCAAACTTGATCAAAACCTAAATCTAACTTCACCATTAGATTCCTTGGATCCAAATTAGGTTTGTACCAAAATTTTGGCCCAATCTGAGATTGTTTCGACCTAGTTTGCACTTTGGTCCAAGTCTAACTTTCTTTATCTCCAATAGCCCCTCAACTTTTGAATTCCTCACAAAAATCCCCCCAGCTTCTTTGTCTTCTTCACAAAAAGGTCCCTGCCACCCTCAACTCCAAAATCTAAAGCTCTGGCGACCTTCAAATGGGAAGATCTCTTTGTTTTCTCGCTCAATCTCTTTCAAAATTGGAAGGGAGATTCCTTGAGGAGTACTCTTTTCAATGCACCCATCCTTGAGCCCTACAACCTTCCTAATCTCTCATGCGAAGACATGAGAGATTTGGGTATCTTTCAAGTTTCCAACTCCGGCGACCTTCCAAGCTTGGGAAGCTTGCTTCCCAAGCTTTAATCACCCTCTTATGGCCTATATAAAACTCCCCAGGGTAGACCATTCTTCTCCCGCTCGAATTCGACCGGATTCACCTTTGATTTCTTCTCTCTTCATCCGATCGAAGCTCCTCGATGTCTGGCGAGTTCCTCCGTCTCCCCTCGTCGTCTAACTGCAATACTGGAGGTAGATCCTCCTTCCTTTCCTTCGTTCGCGTCGAGCAGTACCAATCAGCGCCTCTATCTCCTCCGTCCTTGTTGTCCTACCCTCACCGGACCAGTTTTCTTCCTCGACGCCGGCCATACCATAACCGACGCTGCTCTGTCCCCTTCGTCCAAAAGATTAGGATTAGCTTAGTTAGGTTAGTATCTTAGGTTAGTTTGCTCCCTCAGAAACCTTGTTTCAACCCCCGACGTCGCAAATCGCCATCGTCTTCCCCATATCCACTGCTACACCCCTCCATCTGCCTCGCCAACCACCTCAACCTTCGCCTCATCCACCCACATAAAACCCCCATCCTATTTTGCCCTATTACGTACCCAAACCTTCCGTCGAACAAACCCACCATCGCACGCACATTCTAAGGTCGTCAGACCTCCTCACTTCGCCAATCACCTCCGCACCACCATCGTTGCACTCCACGACATCCGGCGATGCTTCCTGAGTTGTTTTGACAAGGTCGAGAGGCCATCTTTTGATTTCAAGTACTCAGGTCAATTCCGCCATTAATGAGGAGCTTTGAGCTTGCTCCAGCACCTGCAAGCCCTAGGTGGAAGTCCCAGGCACCGTGGACTCATCCTAGGAAGCAACCCAGGCCTCCAATTTGGAGCACTGAGTGTTACTTCAGCTCCGTTTGAGTGAGCATTCCATCAGCAGACGCACACGCGAAGACGGTGGGACATTTAGTCCCACCTTGGAAACCAGTGGCACTGCAGCAGCGCATAAATTGCAAAAGTGATACGGGCCATTTGCCTCATACACAAGGGGGGTGAGGTCCCCCTCACCCTTCACCTGCCTCGCCCGTGACACGCGCCACGTGGGCCTGGCTCCAACCCGACCCTCCTAACTCATGCACACCTCGATTGCTACCCCACGTCGGCAGCCCTGGTCTCAGGTGCGCTCTAGACTCGATTACCTGTTACTGTGCAAGGCTTTGGGAGAGCGGAACCTAGAGAGAGAAGGAGAGAGAGAATGCGGGGGTTGGGGGGTTTTTTCTCTAAAGATAAACAACTGACACTTTGCTGTTTGAAGAAGAAATCCCCTGAGGCCAAGGCAAGAAGAAGAGGAGAAGACCTGAGCTAAGAAAAAGAAGGAAGGAAGAAGGCCTGGACAGTAGAAAGAAAAGAAGAAGAAGATGAAGAGCTAAAGGGAATAGAAGCCAAGGAAGAAGAGGAGAGGTTCTAAAGAAAAAGAGAAGTCTTAAGACATCTAATTTCTTGCCTGTTGGTTAATTTGAATTGATGATTGAATGCATGCTTAAACTTTAGAGGATATAAGAGGTGTCACCATTGTCTTTTATTCTTTTCTCTTTTTATCCTCATATTCTCAAGATACATTGGATTTCATTGAATATTTAATGTGACGGGTTATTATTCATTGAAAATCTATACTTTGCTTAATTAATTGTACTCATTTACATTAATTGTTGAGATTAGCACGTGAATTCCTACTTGCTCCCAACGAATGACCTCGGACTTTCATTCGAGTTATAAATTTTATCTATTTTTTGAGCTATTTTTGAGGATTTATTACAACAATGAACGCATCTTTTAAAACCTCGATTGAGCCCTCTAAACAGGAATTTTTTAACCAGGGTTTCCATGGGATCGTATTCCTCGACCCAACCGTAATTGAAGGACTTAGTTGCCTTGAAGATATCCAATTGCATCTTCCTATCTCCAAAGGCAATTTCCATACACCATGTCACAGTCAATGTTAGGCTTGGCCGTAGCTAAAGAGGGTCTGCCTAGGATGATGGGTGTGTTTTGTAGTTATTCGGGGACTTCCATGTCAAGAACTAAGAAGTCAACTAAGAAGTAGAAGTCCTTAATTCGAACAATTACATCCTTGACTACCCCTTTTGGGGTTTTCACAGATCGGTTGGCCAGTCGGATAGTCATAGGTGTGGGCTTTAATTCTCTAAATCCGAATTGGTGATAAAGGGTAGTCGGGATTAAGTTAATTGAAGCACCTAAGTCCAGGAATGATCTGTCAAAGTCATGTCACAAATATTACATGAGATCAAAAGTGCTCCAGGGTCAGTCCTTTTAGGAGGTAGGATACTCAATATCACCGAACTAGTTTGCTCAGATAGCACTACCTTCCTAGGTGCTTGGGTTCTTGGTTTACGCTTGGGTGTGCAAACATCCTTCAAAAGCTTTGCGTAAGCTGAGATATGTTTGATTGCTTCGAGGAGAGGTATAGTGATTTGTACATGTTTGAAGATTTGTAACAACTCCTCGTTCTCGGCCACATTTCTCTTCTTTACCTTATCCAAGGCTTCAGGGTATGGGATTTGGGTTTGAACCGAGTCAGGTTCCTGATCCTTGGGTTCTGATGAAAACCTCATCATGAGTCCTAACTAGCTCTTTTCGACCTAAAAAAGAGAACAAAAGCTCCAACATAACCAGGAAGAAGGTCTAATTCAAGGGATCACTGATCTGGGAAGAGAACATGAAACAAAGGGTAAAACTGTAATTTTACCAATACAATTCATCAACATGATTTTCCAGGGGCTAAACATAGGTAAAATGGGATTAATAAAAGGAAAAGTGGGATGGTTCAGTCAGAAAAGGATTTTGGTGAGATTTAAGAATTAAATGACATTCTGTAACATTAAAACAAACCCACTTAATTTCACAAGGTTCCAGTCAGGATAGAAATTAACTAAACCCTCTAAAATCCATGAAAAAATATCCCCTAGGGTTTAGAACCTTCAATATGACCTTTGGAACCTATTTCGACCTAGATTGGGTCCCATCTCAATATTTGACCTAATTTAGGTTTTTGTGCAAAATATCCAGTCAAACGTGATCAAACCTAAAATCCAACTTCACCAATGGATTCCTTTGGTCAAAATTAGGTTTGTACCAAAATTTGGACCTAAGGGAAGGCCATCTTGACCTACTTAGCAAAATAGTCAACCCAATTACATTTTGACCCCTAACTTTTGAAAACCCTTGCAAAAACCCCCTCAACTTATTCGTTACTTTTTGCATTCTGGTCCCTCTGCCATTGCAGCAAGAGACCCATACCTCCAGTGAAGTTTTGAGGAGATTTTCTCCTTGCTTCCCTAGGGAGCTGCTCTCAGATTTGAAATGGGGGTTCTTTGAGAAGTCCCCTACCGCCTGAGGAGTTCCCCATGCCCTAATTCGTACCATACCTCTCATGCGAACGCTCGAGAGGTATGGGTATCATTTCCGGCCATACCTTCAGCGAGAGTCCCGCGCTTGGAAGCTCGCCTTCCAAGCACAAGGCCCTCTGCTTGTGCCTTTAAATGTTGCCTCAGGTCCGACAGCATCTTCCAAGCTTGTTTTGGCTGTGGAGACCCCCTAAATTTCATCTTCCCTCGTCTTCGGCCATCTACCCGCAAGCTCCGGCGATTCCTCCTCCTTCTCGTCGCTCTGCCACCATACCAGTGGTAGAGTCTTCTCCGTCGTGCTCCTTCGCGTCACGCCGTACCCACGCGCGCCTCTCCGACCCCTTCCTCGTCGCCGTCATCCTCATCTCAGGGCTTCTTCTCCGACGATGGCACCTATGTGCCGCTCGTCCTCCACCTTCCCCCCTTCATCCAACTACCCTTAGTAAGTCTCTCTCTCTCCCCTCTTCATTTCCCCTCTCTTAATTTGCACTTTCGACCCCTCGACGCTGCAGACCACCACCACCTTCTCCATCTCCGGTCGACCACCGACGAAGGCGCATTCACCACTCCGCACCACCACATGCCTCGCCAGACCCCTCATCACCTCTGCCATCACCCACCGGGCACTTTCCGCCCTTCCATCGACCACCATCACCTCCCTAAATGCCAACCGAACACACCCATAAACACGGCCACAGAGCGACCTAGGCACGGACGCCTAGGCCGCCCCGCGGCCAGCCACCCACTGCTTTACCTTCGCTGTGCCACGGTGAAGCTGCCTGTGTGCTTTAATGGGGCTGAAAGGCCGTGTTCAGTGATTGTAGGTCTGAGCCTCCGCCGCCATTAGCGATGACTCGAAGGAGCTTGCGAGGGTGCTCCAGGCTCTAGCGCTGCAGGATCCCGGGTCCAAAAGATGCGAGTTGGTCTTGTGCATGCGCACTCCTAGGCAATTAGCGCAGCAAAGCTCCTAGCTGTTCCAATTGCACAGACCTTCCTTCTGCGGGTGCAAGCAGAAGCGGGTGGGACTTTTAGTCCCACCTCGTGAACTTAAGAGTGCGGTGAGTGATATTTATTATTTTTTTTGTTTTTAGCTTATCACCTCTAAATGACACGGGGTGGGGTCCCTCACCCACGCCCCGCCTCATGCACGACCCACTCCCACGCAGACCTGGCTGACCGACTCGATTAACCCTGCACTCCTCATGCACTACACCACGCTGGTGCACCTGGACCCTGGCGCGTGTAACCCGACCCATATACTCGATTGTCTGGCTCTGAGAAAGCGAAGAGAGAAATAACGGGAGATGCGAGGAGGGTAAAGGTAGGTTTTGCCTTGTGCTGTGCAGGGGAAGAAGAAGGAGATGCGGGAAAGAGAAGAAGAAGCCAAGGAGGAAACCACAGGGAAAGGAAGAAGAAGAGGAGCAGCTAAAGATAGAAGAAAGAAGGCCAAGACGAAGCACTGTAGCAGAGGAGCGACGAAGGAAGAAAAGAAAAAGAAGGTAGCTGGTGAAGAAAGAGACTTAGCAGAGAAAGAAGAAAGAAGTCAAGGGTAGAAGAAGGAGAGAAGGAGGCACGGCTGAGAAGAATAGAAGAGGAAGAAGACAAGGGAAGACAAATAAGAACAGAAGAAGGAACCGCAGAAGAAGGAAGAAGAAGAAGAAGAAGAAGAAGAAGAAGAAGAAAGAGTGAAAGTGCTGTAGCATTCGCCAGTTAAGACATCTGATTCACATAATCAGAGTCTAAGAAAGGAAAGACAGAGAAAGAAAGGAGAAGGTGCGGCCAAGCAGAAGAAAGAAAAAGGAAAAGAAAGAGAGAAGAAAAAGAAGTCACAAAGAGAAAGAAGGAAGAAAAGAGAAGAAAGACAAATATATTTCTTTTTGCATTTTCTCTCTCTAGTTTTCATATACATTGGATTGCATTGATATCATCTTTTGAGTAATTTGAGATTGATTTAGTTTCTAAAATACCAATTTGCTCCCTGAGTTCGACCTCGGATACTTTAGTTTTTGAGTAAAATAAATTGTTAATTATTTTCGGGGCGAATTCAACTATACTGCAATGAACATCTTTTTTAAAACACGATCTCGCCTCGTAAGCAAGCAACATTTTTGGCGTCGTTGCTGGGGAGTAACGGGCATTTTAGAAGCTTTGATCAGAACTTCTGATTCAATATTGACTTAATTTCTCTCTTTTGTTTTGTTTGGCACAGGGAAAGCTGAGCAGCCGCACGACAACCACACCAAGGAACAGGTAAACTTTTATTAGCCCTCTCTCTTAATCCCCTTAATGACTAAAAAGGAAAAATAAAGAAAAATCGATATAGGGCTACCTGTTTCTTTATTTAGTAATTCACAAAAGTTGCCTGATTTTTACTTTCAACACGTGCTGAATTGCACATCCAATTAAGGTAACTGGGGATAAAACCTTCTTGATTGAGCCCTATATACCAATTTTTGAGGCAACTAAATTGGACCAAATAGAGCCAACTTAAGGATTAAAAGCTAGGGTTTTGTAGACACATCTTTTTCTAAGAAAAGAAGCAAAAATTTCAAAAGAGGTGTGTGATGGAGAGTGATGAGAGTCTCATCATGAGCCATAACTAGCTCATTTTGACCTAATAAAGAGAATAAAAGCTCTTACATAACTTAGAAGAGGGCCTAATTGAAGGAATAAGTGTTCTGAGAAGAAAACAAGAAATAAAGGTTAAAACTGTAATTTTATCATTGCAGTACATAAACGGAATTTCTCAGAGACAGAGCATAGGTCAAATGGTCTAAATGAGATAAAAAGTGGGTTGATGCAATCAGAAATGGGTTTATGTGCAATCTAGGAATTAAATGACATTTGGTAACCCTAAAACAGACCCGCTTAATTCAACAAGGTTCCGGTCAGGATAAAAATCAAGTAAATCCTCTAAAATTCATAGAAAAATATCCCCTAGGGTTTAGAACACTCAATTTGGCCTTTGGAACCTAGTTTGACCTAGAATAGGGTCCTAGCTCATCAATTGACCTAATTTGGATTTTTACGCAAAATGTCCAGTCAAACGTAGTCAAACCTAAAATACAACTTCACCATTGGATTCCTTAGGTCAAAATTAGGTTTGTACCAAAATTTGGACCTAAGGGGAGGTCATCTTGATCTACTTTGCAATTTAGTACACCTAACACATTTTGGTCCCTATCTTTTGAAAATCATCACAACAACCCCCCTATCTTTCTCGCCAATCTTACAATCAAGTCCTTCCACCATTATTGGGGCAGAATTCTTCTCCGGCGAGGATTAGAGAGGGAATACGCTCAGATCCCTCAGAGATCCCCTCCCAAAATTGGAAGGGAAACTATCTGAGGAATCCCCTTCCATCTAAGCCTGATCTTGATCCCAGATTTGCATCCAATCTCTCGTGCGAACGCACGAGAGATTTGGGTATCTAACCACCTTCCATCTCCGGCGAGACGTCAGTGACTAGAAGCTTTCCCTCCACGCACCAGAAGCACGGCCAAGCACCTATAAATTAAGCCCTAACTCCGGCCGAACCTCCTCAGCTTGACTTGGTCGGGATTCCACCTCAAATTCATCTCCTTCTTCTCCGGCCAAGGTGTCCAGCAAGCTCCGGCGAGCCCCCCTCCCCTTCCTCTTCGCTCTGCCACAAAACGAGTGGCAGAGTCATCTTCCTCATCCTCCTCCGCGTCGCGCAACACCCGCGCACGCTGCCCTAGCCCCGTCGTCGTCGCCGTCTTCCTCCACTGGGCGTCTTCTTCTCCGGCGACAGTAGGTACTGCTGTCCGCCTCTTCGTCCCCTTCGTCCCTTTAGTTAGGTCAAAGCTATTCTCCTCTACCCCGTCTTTCATTTCCCTCACTCTGTTTCACACAATCAACCCTCGACCGTCGCTGTCCACCATCACCTTCCTCATCTCTGGCCAGCCTCCGGCGATGCGCTCCCATCGCTCCGCAGCCCCACACGCCTCGCCGACCATCACATAACCTCCACCTCACCTCACCGAGTAATCTCCGCCCATCCACAGTCCCTATAAGTCTACCCAACGGTCCCTCGAACTCACCCATCCATTCGGCCAGAGGGCGACCTAGGCACGCATGCCTAGGCCACCCCGTGGCCTGCCACCTTGCTCTACACCTTCGCCGTGACATGGAGAAGGTTTCCCGGTGATCTGATCAGGCCGCGAGGCTCTTTTCATGTCTGACAGGTTCCACACCCCGGTCGCGATTAACGATGACTCGAAGAAGCTCCACGCTCGCTCCAGGCTTCAGGACCGCAAGGCTCCAGGTGCTACGAACGTGGGTAGGCCTTGCGAAGCCAAGGGGTTCAGCGAGCAACGCAACGAAGGCCGCAGTTGTGGAAATTGAATGAAGGAGTTCTGCGAGCGCGCGAGAGAAGGCAGCGACCTTTAGTCCCACATCGGTAACTTACAAGGCACTGGCGTGGTTTAAATGGTTTTTGTCATATGGGCTCAGTGCCTCCGAACGCACCTGGGGTGAGGTCCCTCACCTATCTCACGCCGCCTCGTTCGTGGTTTGACCTCACGGATCTGGCGCGACCCGACCCGACCCTGTCCTGAGCACACCTCGCGCACCACCCTCACGTCGATGCGCCTGGTCACGGGCGCGTGATCCGACCCGTTTACCCGGCTCTGGGAGAGCGTCCTGAGAGTGGTTTACAGAGAGAGAGAGACGCGCGGGTGTGGGTAGAGGGTTAGGTTTTGTGCTTTGCTGTGGTTGTGCAGGGAAGGAAGGAGTGAAGCAAACACTTAGCCGTTGCTAGCAAAGGGAAGAAGAGAAGGAAGAAGAAGGCAAGCAGAGGCAAAAATGAAGGAGGAAGGAAGCCATTGAAATGAGAAGGAAGAGGCGAAGGAAAAAGAGAAGAAGAACTGAAGAAGAAAAGAAAATAGAAAGAAGCAAGGCAGAAGAAAAGTAAGAAGCACTGCAGAAGAGAAAGAACAAGCACAAAGAAGAAGAAAGGAAGAAAATCAGAAGAAGAAAAAGAGAAGCATCTTTTAAGACGTCTGATCATGGGATCAGACGTCCAATTCTTTCTTTTTACCATAATTGCTTTTCAAACTCATGCATTTACATTTGAATTAAAGTTTTGAGTAATTACAGCGTTCAATTACTTTCTTGAGATTAGTAGTAAATTCCAATTGCTCCCTGTGTTCGACCTCAAATACTTAGGTTTTCGAGTAATAAAAGTTTTATTTGTTGACGACGCTTGATCACCTATACTACGACATAATTAACTGTTAAAACACGATCGAGTCAAACGCACGTCAACAGAGAGATTCTCGCTTATTTTTGATAGCAATAGAATGATATGTCGTGTTTTATGTGGTGGAAAATCTCTCAATCAAAACTAAATATCAAATTTAGCCACAGTAAAGATGTAGCATCCACATGGAGGAATAGACCAATAAATTCACGAGTTGAGGAATATACTGTTTGCAGACACTACCACGACTTTAATGCGAGGAATTTGCTATTTTAAATGAAGCTTGCAATTTTCATAAAAGTTTGGGGGTATTAATGCAGTTTTCACATCAGGAATTAAGCTCCAAAAATATGTGTATGATGCATGTGTAATGGCATATCATGTAAGTTTAACTTGCATGCAAATCTGATTTGAAATTCAAAGTTAAATCATGCACATAACACAAGTGACGTAATTTCAGGAAACTATGAGTGTATCAATGCAATGTGGTCCGAATAAAATATGAATATCTCAATGGCAATGGCATTAAATGTAAATATTAATTGCGAAGAAAATAGAGGATTTCTCCTCTCTTTTCCTCGTGTGGACGGCTGTGCACGGTTGGCGGCGAGAGTCAACGGGGTGGTGCCCCTCGATGAGGGCTACACAATGGTGGTGACGCGGCGGTCGGACGGAGGAGAATGGACGCCGGCCTGTTGGCCTTGTTGGAGGAAGACAACCGTGCGTGGAGAGGATGGTGTGGCACCGTTGCTGTAGCCCACGCGGTTGCGCGCTGGGCACTCGCGCGCAAGGTGTGCTTGGGTGCACTTTCAGGGCTGGCCGCTGGCTGCAGCCTTGGCTGCGCGCGGGCGATGGGTGCAGCGCCTGCCGGCGTGGGTCGCTTGCAAGCTTGGAGGGTGCCTGCGGGTGCTGGCGATGGCGTGGCGCGCAAGGCAGTGGGAGCAGCACCTGCAGGCATGGGTCGTGGAGTTTGCAGGCTTGGCTATCTGCCTGCGGGTGCTGGTGAGGGTGTGCCTGTGGGCGTGGCTTTGGTGTGAGCGCTTGAAGGGCATGGTGCAGGGTGGCGTGCGCTTGCAGTGGAGAGGGCACTTGTGTGCGGTGGAGGGCGCTTGGTGCAGTAGCGTGAGGCGCGGGTGCTTGCGGTGGAAGGCGATGGCGCGGTGTGGGTGCGGGTGCTTGCGGTGGAAGGCGATGGCACAGTGTGGGTGAGGGTGCTTGCTGTGGAAGGCGATGGAGCGGTGTGGGTGCGGGTGCGCACTTGCAGGATGCGCAAGGGCAGGCGGTGGAGGGCGCGGGTGTGGGCGGTGGAAAGCTTGGCGCGGTGAAGGCAGTGTGTGGCTGGACAGGCGGTGGAGGGTGCTCTGATGCTGCTAGGAGCGCTGGTGGCTGCGCAAGGACGCTGGTGGTGGCGCTGTGCGCTGTAGCAGTTGCAAGCACGCGGTGAGGCTAGGTTGTGGGGGCGTTGGTGCATAGTGCACTCTGGTTGCACAGTGCATGCCCTCTCCAAGGTGGGGAAGGTGGAGAAGAAGGATATCCCCCCAGGGGGAGGAAGAAGAACCGACGATCCCCTCCTCTCTTGTGCCAAGTCTCCTCTTAACTCCTCTCCCCCACGCCAATTAAGGGATTTTCAAATCCCTTACTAATTTTGGCCAGCGGCTGTTGGGTTCGGTTGAAGGAGGATGGCTGTAGATGGAGATATTTGTAGGGGAAAAATATCTTTCCACCCCCCTGTTCTTTTCCACAATTGTTCCTCCTTCCTCTTCTTCCCGATTATTAGCCTGATGGAGATTAATTTGAGGAGATGGGTGCGTTGTTGCGGGACCCTGCATGAAATATAATTACATAAGAAGAAATGTAAACTTAGACAATGACACATGCAATCATTTAATGACCAAATGTGATTATTAACAAATATAGAACGTTAGAATTGAATTACTTAGGCGTAATAATAGTCCATTAAAATGGACTCATCAAATACCCCCATGCTTAAGATTTGCTAGTCCCTAGCAAAAATGAAAAATAATAGAAGTAATCCGAAGATTTCATCTTTTCTTATTTCAAAACTTTAGAGATCCAGACAAATGTGACGTGATAATAGCCTAACTAACAGATCCAAGTGAAAAAACCAATTCGCATTCGGAGTTCGTACTTCACCCTTGGTAAATATTGCTGTCGAGATAGGCAACTACTTCCCTCGGGGATAAAGCAGAAGATAATCTGTAATTTGAACCTGGCATTTGGCTTAGGTAGGAGATATAGAGTTGAATGGATTTGTATTTGGTGGCACACACTCATCTGGTGCTACATGTAGTCTAATACTACAGACTCTAGATCTCTACACTATTAGACAAGTCAACTCGGAGAGAGGCTAAACAAATGTGCTCTCTTGATGTTCCTGGGTGCTCACTCTTTTCTTTCTGAAATCACAAATCTCGCCAGATTCAGTAATTGTACACACTGTTTGGTGGCCTCACATGGCATCCACACTTCAATTAAAGTCCTAATAATTCTGCAACTAAGTTAGAGTCCTCAACCAGTATTTGGGCGATCAGAAATACTGAAAAGTAGGTATGGGTCATATTTGGTGGAACGCAATAAGTGTTTTTATTGCCTTGGAAACAATGTTACAACGATAAAATATAACCTTGGACTCTTTTCTTTTTCTTTTCTCTCTTTCTTTTTTTCTTTTTCTCTCTCTCTCTCTCTCATCTTCTTCTTCCTTTTTTTTTTATTTGTTTCTTCTTCTCTTTTTCCTTTTTCTTTCTTTATCAATCTACATAACACGATACAGACTTTTATTTATTAGGCATTATTAGGGATGATGATGGTCAAGAGGATATTGTGTGACTTATTTGGTGGAAGTGCTTATTCTCGACATCGGGAAGGAATGGATAGGACAGATGTATTTCTGACCTTTGACACTATTACCCTCCTTCAGCCGAGAACTCTATGAAGGATGGTCGTAACCATCCACCAAAGTCATAGCTTTATTAAGACTCAATCTCTGTGTATCTGCCTTATTTGGTGACTCTCAGGAATTCACACAAAGTACGCACACAGGAATAGAGAGCTAAAACTATACCCAACTCTGAGGTATCATTATCTAATTATCCAAAACTTAAGAGTCCTTGCACTAGACTTAGTGCACCAGCAATCTCTCTATTTTCTTCTCACAAATATGAGGTGGATCTACTAGAAGATAGTATGCCTGACTTCCTATTAACTGTCCAAGGGTTCAGTAGACTACAAATGCTTATTTGTTTTCTTCAAGGATCCATTACCCAGTCTACGTGTATGTGAAGTAAATGTACTGGATTCTAAACTTAGGAAATAATTCAGGAAGAAAAACCTCCAATGACAAAGGTATTCTGCTAGGGACTAACCCATTCAGCTCAAGAAAAGAGATTTTTTTTTTATATGCTAACTTAAATGCATGAATACTTCCTAAAATGCAAAATGCACCCCTCTATGCATAAATCCTACAATGTCCCCATTATAAAATTAAAACAGGGGGAGAAAGGAAAGAAATCACCTGCCAATGGTGTTATTCAGAACGCTAGGTTGACTCCCAACAAGCGCTGCATTTTCTGTCAGCAGCCAGACTTAGAAGGAACCTGTAAGTCTGGTTCCTGATAGAAAAGGTTAGGCCCTAAAAATATGCGTAACAGCGCGGGCCTAGAAAACATGTAGCCACGGATGTTGGCAGGTTGATGATGCAACGTAATCCCAAATTCTTGCCAGAAAGTATGAAAGCAGAAAACCTCATTGGTTACCTGGGGAGGTCTAGGAATAAGAAAGGGAATATGAAAAGAGGCCTCCCAAAACGAATAAGTGGAGGATAACAAGGATCCTCAGAAACAAGACGGGTTTTAAAAGATATAAACATTAATATTTGAAACCCTTGAATGGCAAGACTAAAAGTACAAGCATCAATTCACACTCGCCACTTTACCCGAGGATGTACTGGCCTGATATGTTCTTCAAAAGGAGTGTACATGAGCAGAGATTTTTGCCAAGGATCGGTTAGGGAGTATAAGGGTTGTTTGTAGTGTTGGAAGGTAATGGTTAAGTCCAATGAGGGCTTAGTCGGTGTCAGATCCAATTCCAACAATGATTCAGATTGTGTATACTTCGTAATAGTTGTAGACAACTTCAAGTTACCATGCCTAGCATTAATGATCGGAGTCATATTTGAATCAAGGGTAGACTCCAAATTACAACTCTTTGATGGTAGGGTCAAAATTCTATGAGCTTAACTCCGATGATCCATTCCAACACATTAAACAGCTCAAGCATCTGGCCCAAACCTTCGGGTTCGATGCAAAAAATTGGGATATTCTGCTCATGAAGATGTTTTCTTTCTCCCTCATGGACAAGGCTGCTCATTGGTATCAAACTTAGACTCGTCCGATCAACACATGGGATGAACTTCAGCTTGAGTTTTTGAAGAAGTTCTTTCCCATTGGTCGAACAAATGCCTTGCGTCATCATATCACTCAACAAGCGGGAGAACCTCTTCATGTGGCATGGGACCGATTCTTGGATCTCATGCGAAAGTGGCCCCATCACGGAGTTCCTAAATGGGAACAAGTCCAGTCTTTTTACCAGGGACCCCGTGAAGACATTCGATTATTCATCAATGCAACCGGAGGAGGAAACATCATGGGTCAACATGAGGACACGGTGTGGGAGATTCTCGAAAATATGTGAGAGAACTCCATTAATAACGACTCCAAGGTCTTATTCGACCGGACGAATGCCTGCGCATTGATGAATCTTAGGGGAGCGCATGAGACGCAGGGCCTATCTGCATCCGTCGACTTGGAGCGATGGCCAGTCGATTGGACAAGGTCTCAATCATAGAGAAGAAGGTGGTCGAGCTGACTCGGCATTTGTAGAGAGCCACCTCTGCGCAGAACTCTTTCGCACAGTCACCTCTCGAGAGGGAAATTGTGCAAAACATCTATCACCGATCTTCTCAGGGGATGGACCCATATCCACCCCCGTTTGACTCCAGGATTGGAGGGACCTCCGATCCGCTCTATTCTAATCGGGGGAACTCTGAACCCCCATACTCTGACTTTCCTGAGGCTCCTCAGACCTGCGAGGACCTCAACGCCATCCATAATGACCCATTTTCCAACACCTACAACCCTTGATGGCGAAATTATCCCAACTTCCAGTGGGCGAGAAATTCTCAGAATCAAAGACTACCTTATCAACGCCGTCCACAAGCCCCTCGTCCATATCAGCCGCCTCAGCATCGGCCCAACCCCACCTATCAATCTGGGCCAAACCAAGACCAAATGACTCTTATCTTTCAAACGCTGGCTGACATTCAGAAAACAAATGCGTCAATACAAAAACAACATAAGGACGAGATCACAGAGGTTTGCAACCAACTCGCCCAGATGACGAATTCCTGCCAACCGGGCACACTTCCTTCGCAACCTTTGCCGAACCCAAATAACGTGCCGACCCAGAGGTGCGTTATGAACCCAAATCTAGGCCACGCACATATGATTTATCAGGCCCCTTCTCTTCCATCACCTGACGGGATGGAAGCTTCGACCTCTTATGCGGGATTTCAATAGCAGCCACCCATTTTACCAACCCCAAACCAGAACCAGGCATGATTAAACTCCGTAACAACCCGTAGTGATAAAGCAACTCAAGACCCACCTTATCCAAACCACTCCAAGCCAGGTAGTGAACCAAGCCCTAGGATAGTTATCCAGGATGTCCCTATCCCAGATCAAGAACCTAGACCTATTCTAGAGAAACCAACCGAGGTTTCATTTCCCGAGGCCTTGACCAAAGGAAAAAGGATAACCAAACCCGT
Organism: Thalassia testudinum; assembly: GCA_037157565.1. Taxonomy (NCBI): domain Eukaryota; kingdom Viridiplantae; phylum Streptophyta; class Magnoliopsida; order Alismatales; family Hydrocharitaceae; genus Thalassia; species Thalassia testudinum. Next base: position 85,796,286 of record JAZHRO010000077.1, read on the forward strand.
GGCTCCTGAGGAGGATCTGGTCAAGCTCTTTGAACAGGTCCAGATAAACATCCCTTTGATGGATGCAATACGCCATGTATTGGCTTATGCACGATTTCTGAAAGACATGTACACCCAAGCGTAAGCTGCGAACCAAAAGTGGGAGTCCGATCATACTGTCAGAGCAAGCCAGCTCTGTAATCTTGAGTAAACTCCCACCCAAGGCTAAAGACCCAGCTACTCCCCTGATTTCATGTAAAATTGGTGAAACCTAATTCGACAGAGCCTTGTTAGACCTAGGTGCCTTCATAAACCTAATACCTACATCCCTACCTAACCACCTTGAAGAGTCCAAGCTTAAACCGACGGAGGTGACACTGCAATTAGCTGATCGATCCATTAAGTCACCTAAAGGAATACTCGAGGATGTCATTGTTAGGGTACGAGATTTCTACTTCCCAGTGGATTTTATAGTTCTAGATATGGATGCACCAGAAAGCCCAAGGGATACATCGATTATACTAAGGAGACCTTTTCTAGCCACTGCTAAGGCCAACATAAGCTGTGAGGAGGGCCAAATAGAATTGAAATTTGGGAACAAAAGTCTAAAGATTGACATCTTTAAGGCATAATAAGGGATTAATTGCGGTGTTATAGAAAAAATATGTGATATCAAAACCGTGGTTGATGAACCGCATATCGAGGACAACCTGCTTATCCCCGATCAACCACAAGAAGATCAAAACCTGCAATTAGAGGAGTCTAAACCTAATCTAGATACACCCATAACTCCTACCCTTGCTCCCGACACACATCCCAAACCATCTGCTGCTGCTGATAATCCTGTTCTGGAACTCAAGCCCCTTCCCGATCATCTGAAATACGTCTTTTTGGGTTCCAATCAGACGTTTCCTGTGATTATAAACTCCAGACTCACACCTAGACAAGAATCCCGTCTGATTATTGTTCTCCAACAACATCGTAGATCCATTGGATGGACTCTCGATGATTTGATTGGTATCGGCCCCTCTTATTGCACACACCGTATCTACTCCGAAGAGGGCGCACAACCTTCGCGAGAAATGCAGAGACGCTTGAACCCTAATCTGCAGGAGGTCGTGAAAACGGAGATCATTAAGTGGTTAGATGCAGGGATCATCTACCTGATCTCCGACAGTTGATGGGTGAGTCCAATTCAGGTTGTGCCTAAGAAGGCAGGGTTCACCACCATCATGACTAAAATCGGAGAGGTCATACCGACCCATATCTCTAACTCGTGGAGAGTTTGCATTGATTACAGAAGACTCAATTCCTCCATGTAGAAGGATCATTTTCCACTATCGTTTATTGATTAAATCCTCGAAAAACTAGCGGGAAATAGGTTCGTTTGCTTTCTTGACGGGTACTCCGGTTATAACCAAGTGGCAATCCATCCAGAGGACCAATAAAAGACCACGTTCACCTGCCCCTTCGGGACGTACGCGTTCTGAAGGATGCCTTTCGATCTCTACAATGCACCCGTGACTTTTCAGCGGTTCATGCTTGCCATATTTTCTGATATGGTAGGTGATTATCTGGAAGTCTTCATGGATGACTTTTCAGTATTAGGAGTATCATTTGACGATTGCCTCCAGCAGTTGATCCAAATACTCAGGCGATGCATTGACGTGAATCTGGTTCTTTCCTGGGAAAAGAGCCATTTCATGGTGCCTGAGGGAATCGTCCTGGGACATCTGATTTCGGAGAAAGGCATCCAAGTTGATCGAGCCAAGGTTAACTTGATTTCCAAACTCCCTATGGCTATCTCGATCAAGGACATGCAATCTTTTCTTGGGCACGTTGATTTTTACTGTCGATTTATCCCTGATTTTTCAAAAATCACGCGCCCCCTGACCATTCTTCTCTCCAAGGATGTACCTTCAATATTTCCAAGGAATGCACTCAAGCGTTTGAGATGCTTCGTGATCGAGTTACCCAAGCCCCGATCCTATAGTCCCCTGATTGGTCTCAACCCTTTGAGATCATGTGCGATACATCTGACTTCACTGTAGGAGCAGTTTTGGGGCAAAAAATTGACAGGAAACCCGTGGTCATTTACTACGCTAGCAAAACACTTGATAAGGCTCAGCGTAACTACACGGTTACCGAGAAAGAATTGCTAGCCATAGTGTTTTCCCTAGAAAAATTCAGATCTTACCTCCTGGGTTCCCATCTACTCGGATCACACAGCTGTGAGGCATCTTCTTGCAAAGAAGGACACGAAACCTCAATTAATCCGATGGATCTTGTTATTGCAAGAATTTGACCTTGAGATTCATGACAAAGCAGGAAAACAGGACGTGGTAGTTGATCACTTGTCCCGCCTTCCTTCTGAGATCATTGACCCTTCTAGACCCATCACAGAACATTTTCCTGATGAGCACCTCCTGACTATTGATACAGGGCTTCCATGGTTTGCTGACATAGTAAATTACTTGGCATCACATCAGATCTCGTCTGATTGGCCGAAGGCCAAGAAGGATAAATTGCGCTCCGATGCCAAGTATTACATTTGGGAAGACCCATATTTATTCCGCATTGGTGCTGATCAAATTATCCGACGATGTGTTATGGAAGCGAAAATCAAAGACACTCTCTTTTTGCCATGACCAGGCATGTGGTGGACATTTTTCAGGACACAACCACATCAAAAGTCCTCCAGTGTGGCTTTTACTAGCCCACAATTTTTAAGGATGCATACAATCACTGTAATTCATGTAACCGTTGCCAGACCTTGGGCAACATGAGCCAATGAGACATGATGCCTTTACAGTCGATTCTGGTATGCGAGATTTTTGACATATGGGGGATTGATTTTATGGGACCCTTCCCTATCTCGAATGGCTTCGAATACATTTTACTCGCTGTTGACTATGTGTCCAAATGGATCGAAGCCATTCCGACCCGAACCAATGATTACAAAGTTGTTATCAAGTTCATTCACCAAAATATCTTCTCACGGTTCGGGATTTCACGTGCGATCATTTTTGATGGAGGGACCCATTTCACAAACACTTAGTTTAGGTCACTAATGACTAAAAATAGGGTGTCGCACCGAATCTCTACTCCTTACCACCCATAACTAATGGTCTAGCTGAGCTATTAAACCGGGAGATTAAGAAAATCCTCCAGGTTACTATTCGACCTGACAGGAAGGATTGGTCATCCCAGCTTTGGAAAGCTTTGTGGGCTTATAGGACTGCCCACAAAACCCAATTAGGCATGTCTCCTTTCAGAATGGTGTACAGGAAGGCGTGTCATCTCCCAGTCGAATTGGAGCGAGAATAAAACTTATTGGATAGTACGGAACTGCAACTTAGATCTTTCTAAGGCTGGAACCCATAGAAAGCTTTAGATGAGCGAGATTGATGAATTACGCCACAACACGTATGAAAACTCGTGAATCTACAAAGAGCGGGTTAAAGCCTTTCACGAGAAGCACATATCTAGAAAGATCTTTCACCCTGGTCAAAAGGTCCTACTCTTTGATGCCCGACTCAAACTATTCCCAAGGAAGTTACAATTTAAGTGGATCGGACCTTACTTAGTCCGATGAATCTTTGGAAATGGAGCCATTGAGATCAGTCTACTCAGCCACGATTCCGAACCCTTCATCATGAACGGTCAGAGACTCAAACCGTTCATTGAAATGACCAATACAGATTTGGCTAAGACATCCTTTATCCTCTATTCTACCTGAGCCCATTGCGCCCAGCCGATGGCGTAAAACTCAGCGCTTAACGGGAGGCAACTCGTCATTCTTTGAAAAACCTGAAACCTTTCCTGACATTTCTATGCTGAATTCATATTGCACTTTAGGGTTCACCCAGTAGGATAGCCCACTCCACCTCAGGTACCCGTACCCGAGTCTAGAAATCGTATGCAACAGTCACCTCGACCCGTTCACTCACCCAACACCTGTCCTAATGAATGAACTAAGCTGAATTCGAACCCACCTAATTTACAATGGGGTCATTGCAAATCATAGGCATTGGGGGGTATGAAAGTGCAAAATGTATGAAAACTCATATCAAGAAAATGTTTCAACAAAAAAATCACATAGCTAACAAAAAAAAAAAGAGAAGAAGAGAGAAAATTTTTGGGCTATAGAAAACAGGAGGAGGAAAAAGAGCAAAATGCCAAAAAAAGGAGCACAAAATGAAAAAGAAAGAGATAGTCATTAGTAAGAAATTAAGGGATTAACCGAAATTCTAGACCACATCAAGAAAAGTAAAGAAAAGTGCTAAAGAGACACAAAAAGAGATTAGTAGGAACGCTGACCTTAGGCCTTTTTGGCTCCGCTAAGATCTGGATAATTCTCAAGAGGTTGAGGAAAATGCAAAGCTTAAGTATTAGGTTTAAGGCTTAGTGAGTATTCAGCCTCGTTAACTGACCTTCGGTTTGCAAGATTCGATAACCTAAGCACCCCAATCCGCACACAGTCTGGTTTAGTACGCATAACTATCAAAATCACGCAAAAGCGTTTTAATGTTCTGAAAATGTTGCAGATTAGGAGCGGCCGATCAACACAAGTTGATTTGGACGAGTTCCCGGCGTGGAGAGGCGGGAAATTCCCCTCAAAGATGCGTAACAACATATCGTCTCCTCAGTGCTTGTCTCTTAGGATGTTTACATATCCCACTGGGGGCATGTAAGCACTCTATTGGTTCAGATGCCATGGGTGACAGGAAGCTCTCCCAGAGCCGCGGGTTAACGGGTCGGGTTGCGTACAATGACCAGGCGCACCGGCGTGATTTGGTGCGCGAGGTGTGCGTGGGTAGTGTCGGGTCAGATCCGCCGGGTCCGCGTGGTGAAACCGCGGACGGGGCGTGTGATGGGGCGCAGGACCTCACCCCAGGTGTATCGGAGGCAACCAGCCATACACACAAAAACAATTTAAATCAGTGCGTTGCATTGTGACTTACGATGTGGGACTATCTTCTACTTTTCCTCGTGCGCACCCGCAGGAGAACCTCCTCGCAATCTGCTCTGCTGCTGCCGCTGTTGGTGCCAAGTGCTGAAGCAAAAGTCTTCACAGACTTCACCCCAGTTCATAGCACCTGGAGCGCAGCTGCCCCGACGCCTGGAGTCTACTTGGAAGCTGCTTCAATTGTCAACAATGGCGGCAGGGCTCCAGAACCTGTCGTGCACGAATACGGCCTATCGGCCTAATCAAACCACTGGGAGACCTTCGCCGTGACACGGCGAAGGTGGTGCGAGGTGCAGCAGGTCGCGGGACGGCCTAGGCGTGTGTGCCTAGGTCGTCCTGTGACCGAAAATATGGGTGTGTTCGGGGGTGTGTTGAGTGGGTGTAGAGCGGCAGTAGGTGGGCGGAGGATGTTCAGCGTGATGAGGCGAAGCTTTTGCGGCGGTCGGCGAGTTGGGTGGAGTTGCGGATCGACGGGGGCAACTCCCCGGAGAGTGGCCGGAGGCGGGGAAGGTGATGGTGGACAGGTGTGGTCGTGGGGCAATCAACTAAAATAGATGGGAGAAAACAAAGAGGGGAAGAAGGGGAGTAACTGTAACCTACTTGCAGGGACGAAGGGAGCCGGAGCGGCGGGCAGTCGTGTCGACTGTCGTCGGAGAAGAAACACCCAGAGGGAGAGAGCAGCGGCGAGGAAGTGGGCAGGAGGCGAGCGCTTGGTGCGACGCGACACGGGACGATGAGATGAAGCTGGCTGTGCTGCAGGTATGGCAGTAGAGTGACGAGAAGGAGGAGGAGCAGTCGCCGGAGCTGGTGGATTTCCTGTCGGAGTGGGGAGAGAGGAAAGGTTGAGGGTTTCTCTGCCAAGACCAGACTGCTCGAACCGGCTGACGGTGCTGGTTCTTATAAAGGGGGTGGCGGAGAGGCGGACGCAGGCTGGCGACGTGCGCACCTCGCCGGAGTATGGTCGGAGATGAGACCCATACCTTCCGCACGTTTGCACGGAAGGTGTGGGGGTCGTCAGGCGGCATGGCTGAGTCCCTGCGACAACAGACGTTGCAGGGAACTCTACGTTCACTTTGCAGGACGTTCCCCTCACCCTACGCGGCGCCATGCTCCGTGCAAAGTCGCCGGAGCATGGCGCTGCGCAGAGACTTGCAAGAGGGACCGTTCTGTAAGGAACGACGAGGAAGTTGGGGGCCAAAATGCAAGGATTTCGAAAGTTAAGGGTCAAAAAGTAAATGGTGAGGACCAAATTGCAAAGTCGGTTAAGGAGGTCTCTTCTTAGGCTCAAGTTTTTATGCATGAATATATTGGACCTAAGGATTTTAATGGTGAATTTTGTTTCTAGGTCAGATCATGTTTTACCAGCCAATTTACGTAAAAACCCAAATTAAATCATTAATTGGGCATGGTTCTCAATGTAGGTCAAAATAGGTTTCTAAGGCCAAATTGAGGGTTCTAAACCCTAGAGATTATTTTTATATGAATTTTAGAGTATTCAGTTGATTTTTACCCTACCTCGAACCTCGTGAATTGAAGTGGGTTTGTTTTTGGGTTACAGAATGTCATTTAATTTTTTGGAGTTGCTGTAGCCCTTGTTAGATCATATCATCCCACTTTCCTTCTTATTAGGTTTGTTTGACCTATGTTTGGACCCTTAATTACCCTGTTTGCAAATTGCGTTGGTGAAATTGCATTTTACCCCTTATGACTTGTTTTCTTCTTGAACTCAGAATTCTTTGAGTTAAGCTTTTCTTTGAGCTATGTAGGAGCTTTTTCTTGCATATCTAGGTTAAATTGTGTTAGTTAGGGTTCATGATGAGGTTCTCATCAGCAGCCAGAGAGGGTGAGTCCCGCGAAGGCCCCTACACGGTAGAGCGTCCCCACGGGTTACAGGATTTCCCCCACCTGCCCTCTCTTGTCACTGAGATTCCAGGTAGATTAGAATGGGGATCTTGACCTATTAAGTCTACCACTTTTAGTTTAAGATAAGAGTGCTTTCACTTGAACTTTAGGCTTTTTGAGTGCAAAGAGTGACCTAAGTTGAAGGTTGGTTGACCCAAGAGGTCAACTTCACCTGCTAGTTCTTTTGAGAGCTTATTAGGTCTTGTCTTTTAGGGTTCAAGTGTTTTTAGAGAGCCAATTGCTTAGGGTTTTTCTGAATAGGTATTTTCAATCAATGGCTTAAGCACACTTCTTTTGGGATTTCTCAATTCTTGATTAAGGAGTGTGTCTCTAAAACCCTAGTGTTGATTCCTATGTTGGCTCTACTTGGTCCAGTTAACTCCTTGTTGGGTAATTAGGGCTCAGGAAAGAAGGTGTTAGCCCTTAAATACCTTAATAGTGTGTGCAGGAATAGTATTTTGAAAACATGCAACTGTTACTAGGTATGAAAGACAGGTTATACTTATATTATTTATTCTTTTCTTTTTTTTCCTCTTTAGAATTTAGGGGTTAATAGTGAGAGGATAGAAATTACCTATCCTTGGAGTGGTTGTTGTGTGGCTGCTTCTTGATTTTCCTGTACCTGCACACAAAAGAGAGAAGAGATTATTAGAAACTCACAAATAGAGATTTTATAGCTTCTAGAATAGCCGTTGCTCCCCGGCAACGGCGCCAAAATGGTGGTGGAATCCCAGGTGTATGCTGCCTTGCTCTGTCTTGTTGTTTCTTTATGTTTATTATAGTTTAAGTATAGTCGTTATAGCATAAGACAAAACGGCTACCAGATTACTACCAAAAATTTTTTACTCGAAACAAGATTTTCCCGAGGTCGAACTCAGGGAGCAACTATGTTTCTAGAAGAACAAATAAGACCTCTATTATGTTACAAAAATAGGAGAGAGAGAGAGATATCTCTTGGCTTCTTCTTCTTCTCTTTCTCTTTTCTTCTTCTTCTTCTTCCTTGGCCGTTTCTCTTCTTCTTTCTCTCGTTGTTCTTTCTTCTTCCTTCTTCCTTGCTTTCTTCTTTTCTTCTCCTTCTGCCTTTTTCTTCTGTTCTTCTTTCTTTTCTTTTCTTGCTTTCTTTCTGGCGGCAATGTCTTCTTCCTTCTTTTTTTTCTTCTTTTCTTCTTTGCCTTCTGCAGCTGTGGTGATTCCGACGTCTGATGTTGTGCTCAGACGACTTATCTGTGGCTTTGCTACAGTGCCTTCCTTCTTTTCTTCTTCTTCTTTTTCTCTCTTTCCTTCCTTTCTTCTTTTCCTTCTTGTCTTCTTCTTCTTCAGCTGCCTTGAGCGGCTAAGGCTTTGGCCGCCTCTCTTCTTCTTCTTTTCCTTTCTTCCTTCTTCTTCCTTTCTTCCTACACGCTCACACAAGGGTCAGAGCAAAACCTACCCCTATCCTTCCCCACGTCTCTCTCTTTCTTGGATTTCTCTCTTAGGACTACTCTCTCAGAGTCGAGTAATCGGGTGTGGGTATCACGTCCGGGACCAGGCCCACCAGGGTGCAGTGGTGGGCGAGGAGTGCGCGGTTTGGGTAATCGGATCCTTCCCAGACCCGCGAGGCGTGAGCGCGGGCGAGGGCGAGCGAGCACGTGGCGCGCTGCGTGTGGGCGAGGGACCTGACCCCTGTGTTCGAAGGCGATAAGCCTTAGGCACGTTTTCAATTTAAGTGCGGGCGCTTGGCCACGCACTTCTGAGGTGGGACTAAAGTCCCACCACCCAAATTGGCGTCCGCAGGCGAGCGATCAGCCGCCAATTGAGGCAGCCCGTGAGGCCTTCGCCCCAGCTGTGGGCCTGGGTGTCTTCGTGACTCCTGCCCGCACGACCTGGGACACGCACCTGGGCTGGAGGGTTCCTGCAGCTGCGGCTCGTCGACAATGGCGGCGAGGGGTGCGAACCTAAATCACAGCTACGGCCTGTTGGCCTAGTCAGAATACGTAGGAAGCTTCGCCAGAGTGAGGAGAGGCTTGTGCGGTGGTTGGCAGAGTGTGGGAGTGCGTGGAGAGGCTGACCTAGGTCAGACTGTGGCCGGAATGGTGGGTTTGTTTGGGGGGTGGTCGGGTGGCGCTTGGCAGTGAATGGAGAGGGGGGATCGGTGGAGTGGAGTGTGAGGGAGCTTCTGGGCTGGTCAGCGAGGTGTGAGAGTGTCTGTGGTCATGAGATGGTCTCGCCGGAGGGGGTGATCGGAGGTGGAGAAGCTGGTCTGGACAGTGGTGGTTGGGTGGTCGAAAGGGCAGTTTAAAAGGGGGAAAATACAAGGGAAGGAGAGAGGAAGCTATCTACCTAATTACTCGACGAAGGGGGAGGGCAGAGCAGCCGACTCGTATCTGTTGGAGATGGAGACGAAGATGCCCTGGAGGAGGGTTTCGGCAACGAGGAAGCAGGCGGAGGGCGCCAGCGGGTATAGCCTGGCGCGGACGACGGAGCAGGGCAAACCCTGCTGCAGGGTGGGCAGCAGAGCTACGAGGAGGAAGAGGTGGAGTTCGCCGGAAGCTTCGGGCCCTCTGACGGAGGAGGAAGGGATGAGGAGGAGGTGTTTCTCCGCCAAAGAAAAGCTTGAAAGAGTCGGCAGGGTCTGCCGATCCTTATAAAGAGCTTGGAGCGCAGAGAGGGGCGAGGTGGCGTCGTGCCAGCCTCGCCGGAGCATGGACGAAAGGAACACCCATACCTTTCGCGCGTTCGCAAGGAAGGTATGGTGGTTGGAAGAGGGCAAAGGGGGGTCCCTGTGACGGAGGACGTCGCAGGGAACCCCGCTTCTGTTTTAAAGGACGGTAACCCTGATCTGCGTGGCGCCATGCTCCACGCAAGGTCGCCAGAGTATGGCGCTGTGCAGAAGTTGCAGGGAGGACCATTCTGCAAGGAATGATGAAAAGTTAGGGACCTAAATGCAAGGGTTTCAAAAGATAATGGTAAAAAAGTAAATAAAGAGGACCAAATTTTAAAGTCGGTCAAGGAGGTCTCTTCTTAGGCTCAAGTTTTTATAGAAGACTAATTTGAACCCAAGGATTTTAATGGTGAATTTTAATTATAGGTTGGATCATGTTTGACCGGTCAATTTGCGTAAAAGTCCCAAATTAAGTTATTAATTGGGCATGGTTCTCTTTTTAGGTCAAAATAGGTTTCTAAGGCCAAATTGAAGGTTCTAAACCCTAGAGAATATTTTTCTATGAATTTTAAATGGTTTAGTTGATTTTTATCCTACCTCGAACCTCGTAAATTGAAGTGGGTTTGTTTTAGGGTTACGGAATGTCATTTAATTTCTAGAAGTTGCTATAACCCTTTTCATATCAGATCAACCTACTTCTCTCAATGTTAAGCTTGTTTGACCTGTGTTCAGATCCTTAATTACCCTGTTTGCAAACTGCATTGGTGAAATTGCAGTTTTACCCCTTATGATTTATTTTATTCTTAAACTCAGAATTCTCTGAGTTAAGCCTTTCTTTGGGTCAAGTAGGAGCTTTTTCTCACATATCTGGGTTAGATTGTACTAGTTAGAGTTCATGATGAGGTTCTCATCACATACCTCTCGTGCGAACACTCAAGAGGTATGGGTGTAATTTCCGAGCATACCTCTGGGGAGAGTCCCGCGCTTGGAAGCTTGCCTTCCAAGCACAAGGCCCTCTGCCTGTGCCTTTAAATATTGCCTCAGGTCCGGCCGCATCTTCCAAGCTTGTTTTAGCTGCGGAGACCCCCTAAATTTCATCTTCCCTCGTCTCCGACCATCTGCTCGCAATCTTCGGTGATTCCCCTTCCCTCTTCTCATTGCTCTGCCACCATACTAGAGGCAGAGTCTTCTCTGCCGTTCTCCTCCGCGTCGTGCTGTACCTGCACGTGCCTCTCCAACCCCTTCCTCATTGCCGTCATTCTCATCTTAGGGCTTCTTCTCCAACGACGGCACCTACGCTCCGCTCGTCCTCCACCTTCCCCCCTTCGTCCAACTACTCTCAGTAAGTCTCTCTCTCTCCCCTCGTCATTTCCCCTCTCTTAATTTGCACTTTATACCCCTCGACGCCGCAGACCACCACCACCTTCTCCATCTAGCCGACCTCCGGCGAAGGTGCATCCACCGCTCCGCACCACCACACTCCACGCCAGACCCCTCATTACCTCCGCCATCACCCACTGAGCACTTCCCGCCCTTCCATCGACCGCCATCACCTCCCTAAACGCCCACCGTACACACCCATAAACATGGCCACAGAGCAACCTAGGCACGCACGCCTAGGCTGCCTCGTGGCCAGCCACCCACTGCTTTACCTTCACCATGCCATGGCGAAGCTGCCTGTGTGCTCTAATGGGGCCGAAAGGCCGTGTTCAGTGATTACAAGTCTGAGCCTCCATCGCCATTAGCGACGACGTGAAGGAGCTTGCAAGGGTGCTCCAGGCTCTAGCACTGCAGGATCCCAGGTCCAGAAGACACGGGTTGGTCTTGTGCATGCACATTCCCAAGCAATTAGCACAGCAAAGCTCCTAGCCGCTCCAACTGCACGGACCTTCCTCCTGCGAGCGCAAGCAGAAGCGGGTGGGACTTTTAGTCCCACCTCGTGAACTTAAGAGTGTGGTGAGTGATATTTATTATTTTTCTATTTTTAGCTTATCGCCTCCAAACGACACGGGGTGAGGTCCCTCACCCATGCCCCGCCTCGTCTGCGACCCACACTCCTGCGGACCTGGTTGACTGACCCGATTAACCTTGCACTCCTCATGCACTACACCATGCCAGTGCGCCTGGACCTAGGCACGCGTAACTAGACCCGTATACCCGATTGCCTGGCTCTGAGAAAGTGGAGAGAGAAATAGAGGGAGACGCGGGGAGGGTAGGGTAGGTTTTGCCCTGTGCTGTGTAGGTGAAGAAGGAGCTGCGGGAAAGAGAAGAAGAAGCCAAGGAGGAAACCACAGAGAAAGGTAGAAGAAGAGGTGCAGCTGAAGACAGAAGAAATAAGGTGAAGATGAAGCACTGTAGCAGAGGAGCGGCAGAGGAAGAGAAGAAAAAGAAGAAGGTAGCTGGTGAAGAGACTTAGCAGAGAAAGAAGAAAGAAGTCAAGGGCAGAAGAAGGAGAGAAGGAGGCACGGCTGAGAAGAACAGAAAAGGAAGAAGAAAAGGGAAGACAAAGAAGAACAGAAGAATAAGGAATCGCAGAAGAAGGAAGAAGAAGAAGAAAGAGTGAAAGTACTGTAGCATTTTCCAGTTAAGATGTCTGATTCACAGAATTAGACGTCTAAGAAAGGAAAGACGGAGAAAGAAAGAAGGAGAAGGTGCAGCCAAGCAGAAGAAAGAAAAAGGAAAAGAAAGAGAAGCAAAAGAAGAAGTCACAAAGAGAAAGAAGGAAGAAAAGAGAAGAAGAAAGACAAATCTATTTCTTTTTGCATTTTCTCCCTCTAGTTTTCATATACATTGGATTGCATGGATATCATCTTTTGAGTAATTTGAGATTGTGATTTAGTTTCTAAAATACCAATTTGCTCCCTGAGTTTGACCTCGGATACTTTAGTTTTCGGGTAAAATAAATTGTTAATTGTTTTCGCGGCGTTTTCAACTATACTGCAACGAACGTCTTTTTTAAAACATGATCTCGCCTCGTAAGCAAGCAACAGGTTCCTCCCGCTCATCCTCAGAATCATTTATCTCAGGTAGTGAGGTCATAGGAGGGGTCAGCCATTTGGGGTCTTGGGTTTGAGTGCCGCTTCTCAAGGTAACTACATTGGCTCAAGCAAACCTAGGGGGTGTCTGTGGGGCTTGTAAAATCATATGGGCTTGCCCCTGATTTTGTTGGAACCATTGAGGATTGTGGCCTCTGTTCATTACATTCCTAGGGTTCAGTTGTGGCTGAGATGGAAGGGACTACTGTTGTTTGTTATCCAACAACTAGCTCAATTGTCCCTTCACTAAAGCCATCTTCTCCTGATGTTTTTGATTCATATCAACCATCATTTTGATTAGAGTATCCATTTGATTTTGTTGTGTAGGAGCCACCCTATTCTGGTTATAGGGTGGTCTAGCAGGTGGACCTTGTTGATAAGAGGGTGGGTTTTACCTGGGTTGGTTATGGAATTTGTTCGATTTTTGGTTCGACCAGGCAAAATTTGGGTGGTTGCACCCTCCAAGGTTATAAGTGTTGGAGAAAGGATCGGGCCTAGAGTATCCCTGGATGGTACAGGCATCTTCAAGGGTAGAAGTGCTGAAGAGGAGGGGAAAGAATAATCAGGGTTTGAGGGAGCGAAGGTCCCTCCTTGGAACTTGGTCAGAGGTTGTTCCAGGAGCACTTGGTTCATAAATTAAACCAGGTCAACATTGTGTGCTCCCTTCGCTAGGGAGAAGGTCTGTAATGGGTTTTGGGATTGGTTCAAGAGCTCATCAATTTTCTTGTCCACCAACTCAACCCAATCTAATTTCTTTGCTATAATGTCCATGTCAATCATCCTAGAATTGGTTTGCACCTCATAAATTCCACCACGGGGTTGACCGAACTTGTTGAATTAGGTCATGGAGGCATTATTAAGCGAGTTCTCACTCGTTGACTCAAAGAGCTCGAATGTGCTTTCCTCATCTTTATTCAGAAAATTACCTCCACATGAGGCATCCACGAAATTCCTAAGGTTATCGTCCAGACCAAGGTAGAAAATCTGGGCCAATTGCCACCTTGGAACCTTGTGATGTGGGCATTTCCACAATAAATCGTTGAATCATTCCCATGCCTCATGGAATTACTCTCCACTTTGTATGGTGAATGTAGTGATGGCTCTTCTAAGGGCATTAGTCTTTCCTATGGGGAAAAACTTAAGAAATGCATGCCTTAATTCTTCTCAAATGGAGATGGGTCTCCCTAAGGTCCTAAGCCAATGGGAAGCCTTGTCCCTTAAGGTAAACGTAATATCTTAATTAAAGCAATGTCCAAACGGATGTTCCTAGGTTTAACGGTCCGAGCAATCCGATCTAGGTCCTCCAAGTGTTGGAAGGGGTCTTCATTTGAGCTCCCATAGAAATGGCTTTGAATCAAGCTAAGGACATTAGGTTTTAGCTCAAAATCGTCTCCCCCTTCGGGGACCCTAAGGTATGGCTCAACATGGATGGTAGACGGATTGTAGAAATCATGGAGAGGCCTTGGTTGGCCCTCAGGGGGTTGTGGTCGGTTAGGTGGGTTCAGTGGGGGTTGCCCTTGAGGGTTCTGCAGTCGGTGTATGACTTGCATGATACTATGGATCTGTTGTTGCTGAAGTTGGTGTTTGGCTGTAATATGAGCTTATATCATGGCCATGGCATCATTTTGAGGTTGGTCCTCAATCTCCTCAACTCTTGGGTCGGCCATTTCCTCAATCCTTCCCCTTGAAAAAACAAATCTCCTCTTAATCTCTTTATCTAAAGCAACCAATTCAGGATGAAATGATCATCTTCTGTGCATATACTAGAGAAGAATAGGGAGGGATGCGAGGGGAAACAAATACGCGAATAGTGTGTACACAACCAAGCAAACAAATCTAGGGCCTATAGTGTAGGCCTGAATAACCTACGCTTCAGAAATAAGCTTCGACCACACGACGAATTCGGTGTTGTCCTTACTCCTGAAGGTGGTAAAGTTTGGAAGGAGAAGCAAGGGGAGCGTGTCCCGAGGGCCGCTAATTATGCCAAACCCCTGCTTACTTAAGTCGTTTGACAATCGGGCCTCCCAATTTAGCACCTTTTGAAGCAAGCAGACATCACTAATTCGCAATGCGTTCAAGAAAATACCCTGAAACGGACTCAATGAATGCTAGAGCCAACGTCTATTCAATTTTAATTTGGGCTAGGTCAATGCTTGTGCTCAGGGATTATGTGAAGGGCGTTAGGGGGGTTGGTGCCCTTTAAAAATTTCAATTAAACTGCGTGCACAATCGGGTGCAAGGACCCAATGCCAAAACAAGTGATTTTTTTTATCAAGCAAGATTGAGATGTATAACTTTTAGAGTTCGAACCTTACTTTATTGGATTTTAGGATTCCACTTGTTTACAAGTTCAATCAAGGCACAACGATGTAGTCACATGGTTGGTGAAGATTGATTTTCTTTAGGGCCTTTTGTGTGACTATGAAGTTAAAAGCACCCCAGTGTGGAAGATCCTAGGGCATGCAACTTCTACTGAATGAATATTTTTAATTTAAACTTTATCAAGAAGGGTCCAAACAAAGCAAGCAATGACCCTATCTTGACCAAAATCAAACGAGCTTTCCAAAAAAAATCAATTTTAGAATTTTTCGAGGATGATAGATCACCGAAATTCATGTTTTTCCAAGAGTTCAATTTGTCTAGATCCTCTAGATTAGTGCGTGAGTTTAGAAATTGAATCATAACAAGCACTAATATTTTTCAGATGCAGAAATAGTCTTCAGAAGAAGTGTAGAGAAGTTCAAGAGGTTTCCAGAAATATAAATCTCACACAAATTCAAGCTGCATGGAGTTCGCAGCAATAGAAACAACCTATAGGTCTCCAGAAATCAGAACAACCTTGCGCACTTCCAGTAGCGAATTTCTTACGGTCAAACCACAAAGATTTTGACTATGAAATTTTAGGTGGAGTTTGCTCACTGGAAGGAGCACCTCTGAAATTTTTTTCAGAGTTTTTAGAGGTGTTAAGGGTCCTGTAATCATGTGCTCAACCCAAGTCCAAAAAATAGTGTTGCGAGATTGATGGGTTGAGAACCTAGTGGTGGTGTTTTCTTCGACAAACACAAGAGGTTTTTTTAAGCACCACCACTCACAAGTTTTTTTTAGTATTTTCCTTGGTCCATGGATGAGGGGTTACCTTTGGATCGTGGGAAGACAAGATATCAAATCTTCTGGTTGTTGGCGGTCTTCTCTTGCGCTTCCTTTGATCCAATCTGCTATTTTCCTCCCATTGCCATGCATGAGATTCCTGCAACCAATAAGTTGGAAGAGAGAAAGGCGAGTCAGAAAATGTAAGTACAAGTAATGCCCAAGGAAATGAGAGTGAATAAAAGATCTGTTTCCTCCCAGGCAACGGTGCTAAAAACTGACGTCGTGAAATGCATTAGGTTAAGTAGTTCGTTGTAGTATACGCCTACAACCTCAATTTTAATAAGAATAATCATACGTGAGTACGAGTGTCGAACACAGGGAGGCAAGAAATCAAATTAATTAATCTCTTTAATGTTATAAAATACGTCATTTGGTTTGCTTGAGAGAGGGAGAGATAGAGAGAGAAGAGAGAGAGAGAGATGTTAGGGTTAGAAATCCATAGGATAAATTGATTGCTAAAAGAAGGTAGATTAGTATCGTTGCTTAAAACATAGAATAGTAGAATATGGAACAAGATAACGAATTCTATTGCATAAGCACAAATGTCTAACAATAAAGCTATAGGAATATTTAATCAAACATAAACATTAAAGAAAACTAGCAGCTAAATGGAGAGGTGAGGCAGCCACGGCGGTGGAGGGGCTTCCGTCAGCGGCTCGACAACTCTGGGACCTTCTTTGAAGCTCTATGGAGGTAGGAGAATTGGTTGGTAGTAGATGCTCCAAGATATGGGTGTGTAGGTCCTTATATAGTGGTGGAGGAGGGTGTGTTTGTGTGCATGGGTCAACGGCGACATTTAAAAGGTCGCTGTAGAGTCGCCTTGGAGGTTGATAAAGCCATCACTTCTCTCCCACTGGCAAGGCGTGAATGCAGCAGCTGGCGAAGCATTGGAGGGGTGGGACGTTGCTGGCCGTTGGATCTTGATTAAGTGATGCAGCTGCGCAGAGATCCTATCGGCCAGCTTCTCAAATCGCATCCATCGCGCGGGAGATGCTGCTGGCTGTTGGATCAATGCTTTGGATCGCCATTAGACGGTGGACATCTCATCAGACGGCTTAAGCATTGCACCCCCCCGTTGCACATACGATCATGCATTGATCTGCACGTTATCACACGCGTGCAACGCGTGCTTCATCCGTGCATCCGCATCGTCGCGATCTCAGCGGCACATCGACGATCGGGTGGCCCAATTTTGCACCCCAATCTCTACTCAGCTGATTTGAGGTGCCTGAAGTCTCAATCCCGTGCCACTCATTTGCGAACGCCTCGCCCACCCACTCCGCTACACTTCGCGAATGGTTGCGAGGACGACGAGGTGCTTGCATGCAAGCAACCATTGGATGCAGATCTGACAGCAGATGTTGCGCGATGGAGCTGATGTTGGTGCACGATGAAGGCTCGAGCGGGTGCCACGTGGTACGACGAGGACCGTTGATCATCAAATCAATGGTCATAACTTCTCGGACTTGTTGTGAGAGCTACGAAGGTCGGATTGAGTTAATTTTGAGTCCGTTGGATTCTGTTCATCAATTCGGATCCATTCGTATGGTCTGATTGCTCATCTGAGACATGTTTCAATATGCACTTGTATAACAGGTCATTAAACCTTAATTCTAAACGATCTTATCATAAAATATTGCAGAATGCATGCAATTTTCCCAAGCCACTATAGCGTGATATTAATGTGCATGTATCCTCGAGATTGACGCTAATTGAGGTAAATAACGTTACTAGTTGTATGCATAGTTGCATGGGAACCAATATGAATCCCATTTGTGTGAAATACTGAAAAGGAAATTTATTTCTTACATGGGACTCTATCACTCTCTCTCCCCCTCATCTATCGATCTCCCTCTCTCATCCTAATTCTCAGCTCTCTCTTTCTCTCTCTCACACACACCTTTTACCTCCTGTGCATAGGGGTGCTAATCAAGTTAAACAGTTCGAATTCGACTTGACTTCATTCAATGAAATATTCGATAAAAGTTCGTTTAAAGAAAGACAAATTGAACTTAAATATTAAAATTAGGTTGTTAACTTAATGAATCGAATATAAACATAATATATATTCGTTTAATAAAAATTAAAGTTTGAAAACACATAATGACATATATATGTGTATGTGTAATTATGTATTTATGTAGATGTAAAGAACCTATTTGATTTTTCAAGAAAAAGAAAAGAATGACCCCACCCCTTTCATCCCATCTCCAAAAAGAAAATAATAATAATAAAAATAATAAGAAACCCCCAAACAAAACCTATCCACAGCTTATTCTGTTCCACTCCTGCTCTCTCAAGTCACAATCTTGCCACTTCCTAATGTTTTATTGTTATTAGAAAATAAAAGATTCACTCCTAAATCTTTTTTAAAATATATAATATGCTTAAATTTTAAAAAAATATTTAAATTAAAATTTTAATCGAAAGAGCTACTATCAAATTTTACTTTCAATCACATTATCAATCTTCGTCAAACATATTCATTTGAATAATAAAAATAAATTAATAATAAATCAAATTCAAACGTTCATTTTCATTATCGAATTGAACTCATATACAATAATTGGACATTTAACAAATTCGAATCGAACTCAAACATCGAAATATTTTATATAACTCAAATTTAAATATACCTATAGTCGAACATGTTCAATTCGATCAGCATCCTGTTTGTGCACCCCCTACTCCTTATCCCACATTTCATCATCTCGACCCAATGAAGCACCACCTCCACCTCGTCTCACCTTCTCTTCCCAACACCAGCAAACCACCCACCCACGAAAACCTTCCCCCAACATCATAGCTCCAACCGCCCATTGTCACCTACGTAGCCCCCATCACTGCCACGAGACCAAACACGACGTCCTCCAACCAAACGGCATGCTCCAACCAACTGTTGCCACAACCTCACGCTGCATATCCCACACTGCATTGCGATGTCGAAGTCCTTTCCGTGGCTCCACCCTAGACACCCCCACCATCAACCATCAACTTATACGCTACCTTGACCACCCAAGCGGTCTTTTTCTTTCAAGATTTTTCTTTTTTTCACTTGAATGGGTTGAGCTAGCGGTCCAGTTCGGCTGGCTTGGGCAGTTGAATCGAGTTCACACCAATTCGCACTAGCTCCCACCTTTGTTTCAAAAATTAGACAATCCAGTTAGTCTCTCACCAGTTTCTGATTCAATCGGTTCAATAAGCTATTTTGATGTAATTTTTGAAACCATGGTTGGGATACGGCTCTCGCGCTCCCTCTTCCTTTCTTTCTCACCCTATTAGAAAGTTTGGTGGGAGAAATTGGAAAGAAAAAAAAAGGAATCCAAACCAATTCCTAAAAAAAAATTTTAAGGAAATAAACTCATTTGTGATGAGATTTGGAGTTTCCAAAGCCTCCCAATATTACCAAAATTAAGGGGTACTAAAGTTACATTAATCTCAATATTTTAAGGATTCAAAGGGTTATATATACCCTTGAGATCTCCCTCAGTTCATTTTCTATATCTCTTATTATTCCCTCTCTCCCCATTCCTCTCTCTTGGGCGTAGGGAACCTTGGGCACATCTCCGCCACCGTAGCCTATGTTCGCCACCACCTTCTCGTCAACAGCACCACACCAAGGTTCTTCCTTTGCGTTTTTTTTTTTCTTTTTCCTTCTCTTTGACTCTCTTTCTGGTTGTAGTCTCCATATTGTTTAGCTTTAATAAAACTTTTTGCTTCGATGATTTGCTTTTGCTTTCATAGTTTAGTGATTATTCAGTAATCCATGGTTAATTAGTTAATTTCTTATTTTGCATGCAATTTTTATTTATTAGTTTAAGATTAGTCTTTACCTTTAGGGTTAATTCTTATTCCTCATCATGAAATTTCAAAAAAAAAATCTAAAGATTCAGAAAAATAATTTAGGTTGATAATTCATAATTTAGATAACCTTACCTTCCCAAGGATGACAAGAACTCCCACTATATTATTTTTATTTTTTTCCTAGATTTCAAAAATTGTATAAACAATCATGTTTTCATACATGACACTTTTATATTACCTTGCAGGGAGGGGGGGTGTGGCAGTGGGGTGGCAATGGTAGCAGGGGGTGACAGCAGTAGCAGTGGCCATAGCAATTGGGTGGCAAATCAACGAGAGCATACTATTAATAACATCAAGATATCAACACGACTGGCTTCCAAAACATCAAGAATTATATGAGCAACAACCCCAACACTAGCCCTAAAAATTTGTGGTGGGGTAAAGTGTTGGCAAGAGAAGGGGAAGGTGTGGTAAGGGTTGGGCGAAGGGACCTGAGGATGGGGGAAGAGGAGGGCAGTCGTGGTGGGTCTCTTGGTTACTCACAATAGAATGGTAGTGGTCATAGTAGGGTGGCGACAGTAAAGGTGGAGGAGATGGTGGTTGGATGTAAGGGCACTCATAATGTAAATCATGCTTTGCAGATGAAAAGGAAATTCCATGTAATGAACTAACACGTGTTCTTTGTATTAATGTAACTAGTCTCTCAACGTGGATGTGTATGCTATCAACACTCATGCATAAACATTCTTTTTAGTAATGCATCAACATTACGCATTGAGCATGCCACCAGGTTGCTACCTAGTCAACATTGTTGAGCCACAAGCCTTGATGGACTTACCACCAACTTAGCTTAAAATGCGTAAGCCCATGCTAACTTGTAACGGGTCTTTACCCTTATATACCACTTGAAATTCTTTTGAGTTTTACTCTTAAACATTAAGGTGCTTACCTTAAAAGGAAAACTCAAGAAAGTTTCAAGTGGTATATAAGGGTGAAGGTATGCTAATTGCTATCGTGGGCTTAAGAATTTTGAGCCAAGTTGGTGATAGTTTCATCGGTGGTTGTGGCTCAACGATTTTAATTAGGCAACGGCCTAATGGCATGCTTGATGTGGAATGATGGGATGTCACATTGAGGTATAGGAGGAAGAGAGGAGGAGGTGGTCAAGGTGGGGATGGAGGTGATCGAGGTGGATATGGAGGTAAACAGTGAAGGTGCACTACAGGAATGATTGTTTTTTGTGACGATTCAAAATCGTCTCTTAATCAGTGAAAACCGTTGTATACTATCGATGTGAAAGTATGTGTCGTGCTAGTGCATACACGATGATTTTGTTTTAAACAGTCGTTTGGTAACAATTAACGATGAGTTTTGAACTGTCTTCTATGCCCTTATTTATATGCCGCGCAAATAATATACGATGGTTTCGCTAACTGTCATGTATCTTTTCAAATGACGATTTTGTTAAAAATGTGGTTTGGTAATAATAAATGACGGGTTCGTTAACCATCGTGTTTGACATTAATTTGGAGGTGGGATTTCCTACACGAACAATAAACGATGATTGTTAAATCGTCATTTATATGTATACACAATGATTTTCTAACCGTTCTGTATATATGTGTATTTTTTTTTCTTAAATATATATAATGTAGGTATTTTAGAATCTTATAACACCTTTAACAACATTGAAATACAACATACATAACATACAACATTCAGCATACAACATGCAATATTTAACATACAACAAATATATATATAAACCTAATGAAAAGAGTATGTCGCTAACATCAAAATATATATATATATATAAGCAAAATACAAAACCTAACTAAGGAAAAAAGAAGTAATCTAAACCTATGCCTCAGCTCCTACCCCCTGTCCTGCTCCACCACCATCGATGTCGTCGTCGTCTCTACGATGTGGGTAGTGATAGGAAGTGTGATCTCGACTACTGCCCAGTAGAAATGCCATCATCTTTCTCATCTTCGCTCTCTGTTGCTCTATCTCCTTCCTCTAGTCCTTCATAAATTTCTCGGCATCTTTCCAAGCTTGAGTTTGCTGCTGGAACTGTGAAGTGACATCATGGAGCTGTGTCTGCATCTACTGGACGATGATTGTCAACGCTAACCCCTTTCGCCCGTACTAGTTGGAGATTGTCTGACTCCTCCCACCACTACGAACGAAGCCTCCATGCTTAATGGCAACACCATCATGGGTCCTAACTAGCCACAATTAGTTAACTTCTAATGGAAAATGCTTCTACTTAATCATATGAGGGTTACAACTTTGCATTATTTTGATTTGAGAAGAAAACAGGGAAACATGGTTAATTCTACAATTTTAACAACACATCACGAATGTAGAATAACCACGGGGTCACTAAGGGGTTAATTCAAGGTTAATTGAGCATAAAAGTCTAAAAAGTGAGTTTATACCGACTGAAACATGGTTTCACGTATTTCGAGGTAAAAAATAAACTAAAAATCCTAATTATCAAACCCACTTAAATTGAAGAGGTTCTGGCTAGTATAAAATTAATCCAAACCTCCTAAAATTCATAGAAAAATATTCTAAGAGGTTTGATGCCTTTGGTTTGACCATCTGAACCCAGTTTGACTTAGAATGGAGTTTTAGACAGAAATTTACCTTGATTTAGACTTCTGGGTAATTTACCTAGTCAAACGTAGTCAAAACTCAAATCCAAGTTAACCATCAAATTCCTTGGGCTAAAATTAGGTTAACACCAAAATTTGGACCCAATCAGAGTTCATCTTGGCCCAGTTTGCATTTTAGCCCTTAAAAACTTTATTTCTTGTACTTAGCCCCCCAGGTTTCAAGTTTCTTGCAATTTGGTCCCTAACTTTCTCATCATTCTTGCGATTAGGTCTCTACCACCATTGTTGGTGTGAAAGCACCTGCAATGAGATTCGAGGGAGGATTTCTCCCTCAGATCAGTTTTAAATCCCTCCAAATTTTGAGGGATTGATCTAGAAATGATTCCCGACCATTTGAATCGACTCAAGGATCCTAAATTGATCCCTAGAAATCAGGTGAGATCGAGATTTCAGGGTAACTTTTTTCCCCAAATCGTGGACAAATTAGGCACATTCCTTGGTTTAGAGCTCGGATTTGATCTCTATAAAGACCCCTCATGCTCCGAGCTTGCTCCTCAGCCAAGAATAGGTTGGAAATCTCCTCTCTTCTCCTTCTCCAGCCATCGCAACTTGAGGTCCGGCGAGCTTCTCCAACTCCCCCATTTGACCAACCAACAACTAAATTGGGTGGCCCTCCGTCTTCCTCTCTTCTTCGCGACCGAAACCAGCTAAAGTTTGGCCGCTCTCCACTTCTTCTTCCTCATCGAAACCTCGCCGTCGACTTCATCTTCTTCACATCTGGCCGGCCAACACTCGACGCATCTCGCCCTCTAACTTCTTCCTAAGTCCTCTAAACTAGCCCTCTACTCCTTTACTTCACTCTTATGTTCTTAGACTCTAGGGTTACCCACTGGACCACCCTCTCCCACTCCATCTTCCCCACGATCGGCGAGAGCTCCAACAAGCTCGCGTTGGCTCCACACACACATAATCACTCCCCCAGCACCTCCACAACCTCTGCCAAGTCTCACTGAGCAAAAGCCCTAAAGAAATTTAGGGCTTTCGCTTCTTTTTTTCTCGATCGAACAACCACACTCACATATGCCATCGCTGACTTCGACATTGCTCCATCGGCCACCAAACGCCACTAAATCACCACCAACACATTTGCCTGGCTCCAGCGATTCTTCTGAACTTGTTTAATCGGGGTGATAAGCCTGTATTCATGTTTTTCAGGTTCGCCGGACCTCTGTCGCTACTACTGTCTTCCTCGATGCTGTCTGCTACCCTCCGACTACCACTCGACCCGCTCCTGCCTTCAATTGACGCAGCTTCATCTCTTGAGGGAAGCTGTAGCACCAATTGAGCATAGCACGTAGCTGCAGTAGCTTGATTATGAAGAACGCCTAGACACAGCAGCTGAAGGAATGGGACATTTTAGTGGTTAGTGAATTGATTTACCATATTTGCTCCCTGCGAAAGACCTCAAACTCACATTTGATTTTCGAGTTTACAAATTTAAATGTTAATTCGCTTTTGTTGACTATACTACAATGCATCTTTGAAACTCAACAAAAACACGTTCAACAATGCTCCAGAGGCATGACGCTCCTAAATGCCTCCTTAGGTGTAATAGGAGGGTGCTGCTGAGTGCCGAAAGCGGTGTCTGGAGGGGGATTGATTAAGTTTATCATTACCCCCTACAAATTATAATAATTTATGGCCATATTAAAGTAAGTAAAAAATTTAAAGTAGTTGATAAATAAATGTTACTTACATGCTTCGTCTGGTATGTCTCATGTATCCATGTCACCCCCTGTCGGTGGTGGCCATGCTATGAGTAACCTCATACACACGAACCCGATCAAGTGTGGCACCATCATGTGAATGTACCTATAAATATATTTCAAATTTCAGGTAATAATAATAGTTAAAACTTTAATTAAAAATATATAAGTGACATAATTATAAGGAATTATTTCCATATTTTTCCTTAACCATATCTATACTAGTTCGACCCAAACATTGGGTCTGTGGTGGAGCTTTGGCTTATTGGCTTTGTTCCTCTTTGCCTGATCCTATACGTATTACATATTGTAATGGGAAAACAATCAAATCATTTATCCTCAAATACCCTTAAAAGTATTTATAATTACCTCCGTCTCAGGCTTATTCCAATACTCACAGCATTCTTTCCACACATCTGCTGCTATTGTAGGAGGCACGTTGAAATGACCTGTCACCTTTCAGTCCTTTAAGACGTTTGGGATGTTCACCAGATGTCTGGAGAGAGAGCCAGACGTCTGAAAACGCTCCTTCTTTTCGGTGCGTACCGTGCGCACACCACTCTCTCGCTTATGCCTCACGCCTCACCCTACAACGGCCTCACCCGCACCTCGCACCACTCCCTGCGACAACCATCCCTCTCCCCTCACCTTCCCTCCCTTTATAAACCCCCCCTCCTCTCCGTCTCACACCACCACAATTGAGCGGGAGAGAGAGAGAGAGAGAGAGAGAGAGTAGGGAGCCAGAGAGAGCGAGCGGAGAGCTGATCGCGAGTCTGAGCGTGAGAGCGGAGGGTGTTATTTGCTGTTTTGCTGCAGCGCTTGCGACGAGGAAAGCTAGAGTGGTTCTGCGGAATTAAACGTTTGGAGCGACATCCGGACGTCTTACTGGACGTCCGAAGGTAGAGTGAGACGTTTGGTAGAGATCTATTTTCCATTTTTCTCCTCTGACAAAGTCCTGACAGTGTACGTATATGTGTCAGAAGTTGGAAAGTGGACTGAGGCAATTTCAGACGTCCGAGAGCACCTCCAGACGTCTGACGGAATTCTTGGACGTCGGCACTGCGTTCCAGATGTCCGATAGAGGCACCTCAAGAGAGGTATGCCTGAGAGTTGATTTAAGACGTCTGGGATCTCTCCGAGACGTCTGATTTCTATCAGAACCCTTGTTTTTGTGCTCGTTCAAGGCCCAAACAATGTCGATTTTCCGTAAATGAAACATCGTTGTTTTTCGTACGAATTTCTTCACGCAATGGTAGCTTGTTTGTATCTTTTGGAAACCTTTTGACCTGTCCATCCACGTCTTAGGTCTCCAGTCTGTTGTGTGTACGGGATCTACGGAGGTGTCAGGAGCTGCTGTACGAGCTCCCATTCCCCCCGGTTATCCTGGTAGAATGGTTCTAACTAATTCTCCAAGTTAAATAATATGCACGCAATTAGTTAAAACCTAGGATGTGAGATGAATCCTAGGAAGAAATAAACGCATGCTCTAGAATACAGCTATTCAAGTAAACCCTAGGTTATGACATGAACACTAGGGATAGAAAAGATGCATGTATAGAAAGATGGTTGAATAAATAAATCGTAAGCTGCCTGTAATGAACTACATTATTGAAAGAAAGAAAAAGAACTCGTACTGTGGAAACTCAGATGCTTGTTCTGTATGTAACAAATCAAATATGGAACAAAGAAAAGTTCATGTACAAACCCTACGGGGAATGTGGAATGAGATAAGAACACTGCCATACCAGAGAACTGGATGGTTATGGAATTGTCGCCCACGGGCGGCCGTTAGGGAAGTGAGCTGACCTTTGTGTACATGGTATTGAAGAGAGCAACTATCCTATGTAGTGTAGAGGGGAGCTTGCCGCCGTAGGGTTGAGACCCGGGGTGGGTTTGGCCACTCTACATCGACTCTTGCTGGCCCTCATGTACGTGGTATCGAGGTGAGCTACTTAGTGTAGGGGGGAGCTAGCCACCCCAGGGGGCTTGGGGTTAGGTATGGCCACCCTACACCGACTCTTGTTAGCCCGTTGGGCAAACCGGGATAGTCGGACGAGGGCATGCAGACTGAGGAGGGGCGAGACCCCTGTTCTGTTCTGTTCTGTTCTGAGTGGGCAAGGCCCTATACTGTTCCGCGCTGTACGTTGAGGTGTGCCTGCTAGCAGAAATGACTGACTGCGTGCTAGTGCGGGGTAGCTACCTGCGGGCTTATCACGTGTGCTGTAGTCACCGCTACGTCACAACCGTGACCTTGGGGTGGTAAACCTGGTGTCGGACTACCATAGAGGGACTCTCCCGGCTAGGAGAGTGCCACGTACGCATCCTACATCATGGGAAATCGTAAGCAAAATCATTCCTTTAGGGAACAAGAAGATTAAGTAATGAGATGAACCCTGATTAGAGATCTCTACACAGAAAATCGTTATAGGATAATTTGGATCGGAAAGTAATATGCTAAACTGTCTGTTAAATGCATTTTTATGTTAGCCACCACTCTACTCAGCGTTAGCTGACTCCAGATATATAATTTTGTACAGGTCAGGGATTTAAGTAGCCTGAGATACTGGTTGCTGCGGACGCTGGGCCTAATCGAGTCTAGCTGTAGTTTCTACTGCTTGTTCTAGTGAGTTCCTGTAGTTATATTTTTTCGCACTTTCCGTTATGTTCTCTATCTACACTAGTTCTGTTGTGATGGCAGTATCCCTGTTCTTGAAGGCATGTAATATTCTAGAATTATTGTTCTTTCGTTGCCATTTTCTTTCTGCTTATTTACTGTACTTGTGTGGTTGTGGATTGATGCATGTTATTTGGTCATTTCTCGTTAGACGACTGGGTCTTGGGATTAGTCGAGGTGAACCGGTCTCAGGTCCTGTAGGGATCTGGGTTTGGGTTGTGATAAGATGGTATCAGAGCAAGTTCGTCCCAAGAAATATATCAAATAGTTCGAAAATCACGACACTTGTACTTGTAGCTAGGATAGCCATCACAACGTTTTATCTTGATTGTCATTTTCGAGTCTTACGTCTCCGCTGTAGCTAAACAATCACTGACAATCCCATTTCTTTCCAATCTCTATGCAGGAGATGCCTCGCCAGGGAACTCTTGAGGCAGGCTGCGGACGTGGTTGTGGCCGAGGGTGTGGTCGCAGGGGAGGGCGAGCGATGGCCGAAGACGGAGCCGCACTACCTCTCCTTCCGGGCGTTCAGGCCCCGGACCTCACCCAACTGATCTGAGATCTCATACGGGAGGAGCTCCATCAGCCTCCTCAACGTCCTCTTCCTGGGGATGCGGAAAGGGAGTCCTCTATTGTTACGACCCGATTCCCGAATCCCTATGAGACACGAGAATCGGACCGACTCGACTGATCCCAAGACCTAGTCGTCCAAAGAGGGGTGCTCGTGGTGGCGGGTGGAGCTCCTCTTGCACGATGTCCCGTATCAGCTGGGCGAAGTCCTGGGCTTGAATGCCCGGGAGCAGTGGCTGGTCCACTAAAACGTCGACCTCAACACGCCCACCCCTCCGACCTCGTCCTCGGCCGTGCCTGTGGCCCGCCTTGCTAGTCCCGCGTCGAGGCATCTCCTGCAAGGAGACACAAAATACAGAACCGAAACACGTCAATATGAAACAATATCTAACGGAGAAGTCTAAGAACATATGTCAAAAGAAACATTGTGGTAGCTACTCTGGTAACAGACAGGTGAATTGGTTATTTTCCAGTCAGTTGGTTCACTTCTCGGGATGACCTTGCTCTGATACCATATTGTTACGACCTGATTCTCGAATCCCTACGAGACACGAGAATCGGACCGACTCGACTGATCCCAAGACCCAGTCGTCCAACGAGAAAGCAACCAAAGAGCAATAAAATAAACCACATTCACCATGTATATAACTAGCAGTAACAAAAATACAGCAGTAAAGAAAAGAAATACTATAGTATACACCACCACAACAGTAAAGAAATAAACAGTTTCGTAAACATGATGCTTACAATAAAAGAGTACAGTGGTAATAGAAACAACTCACTACAACAGAAGGAAAGGTACAGTGGGTACTACACAAGTAAAAACTACTGGGCTCTACTAGGCCCAGCACCCTCTACAGCCACCGGCTCTGGCTGGTCAACACCTGATCCTGAAAAGGTGACAAAGGTGACACGTCAGCGAAACGCCGAGTAAAGTGGCAACCAAAAGCTAAGAAAAATAGTAAGCTGAGCAGTAACTGTTATATTTTTAATCTCTTTCTTTATTTTTCCATTTACTAAATTATTGAATTATTTCTCAGATCTTTCTCTTGATATTGAATGTTCCACGTGAGAACGATCTTGATTGTAGTCTTTTTCGAAAAGTAGAAGTATCACATGGTGCTCTCCTGGCCAGGAGAGTCCCCCGTGGTGGTCCTACCCTCAATCAACCACCCCAAGGTCACTGACAGACGTAACGGTGACTACGGCACGTGCGATAAACGTACGGGTAGCTACCTCGCACTGACACGCGGTCAATCGTTTCCGTTAATGGGTGCGCCCCAAAGCACAGCATGGAACCAGTATAGGGTAGAGCCCTCTCAGTAACAGGGGTCCAGCCCCTCCACAGTAACTAAACAGGGGTCTTGCCCCTCCAAAGTCCGCGCACCCTCGCCTGACTACCCTAGTTTGCCCAGTGGGCCTAACAAGTTGGTGTAGGAGGCTAGCAGAACCCTGGGGCTCGTGGGGTGGCTAGTGTTCTCCCTACACTAGTAGCTCTCCTCGGTACTATGTAAACAAGGGCCAAAAGTCGGTACAAAGTGGCCAGACCTAACCCCGGGTCCCTGGGGCGGCTAGCTCCGCTCTGCACTAAACAGGGGGGACAGTCGCTCTCCTTGGTACTCCATACTCAAGGGCCAGCTCACTTCCCCAATTCTATTCCATTCACTTCTCAGGAGCTCTACTCCTAATTCCCCGTAGGTTTCATGCTCATTTTTCTTTAACTCAGCCAATTTAGGTTTCATCATTTCAGCTTTATATTCATATAACCCATGTTCTCAACAATAATTATTCATTTATAAATAGGCAAATGTTAACTAATTACAGGCAGTTATCGTTTTCCTTTCTACTTTTCCAAGACTGCAATATATATATTCAACCTAGTTTTCCAGTCTTAGGATTCATTCCATATCCTAGGATCTATCATTCAATCTAGTTTTTTAGTCCTAGGATTCATGCCATACCCTAGGATCTATCATTCAATCTAGTTTTTCAGTCCTAGGATTCATGCAACACCCTAGAATCTACTAATTATTTCACAAGTGCATAATTTTTGATAAATAATTAAAGGGGCCACTCTACCCGCAAAATCGGGAGTACTGGGGGCGTGATCGGCAAGCCCGCACGCCTCCGCAACCCCCAGAGCCGCAACGGAACGGGGTCCTAACACAAGTATCAATTACAAGGAGCTACTCAGAACAGTATACAATTACTGTAAATAGGTAAAGGAACTAAATCTTAGTAGAACGAAACTTGAAACGCGGAAAACGGACTCCGAACAGACCCTAAACGGGTCAAAAACGACAAGTCTGTCCAAAACCATACGTCTGGAACATCTTCTAGACGTCTTAAACGATGGCTCAGGTCATACCTTGATCCTGCGTGGTCCTTCAGATGTCCGAAAGCTTGCTGAACCATCTGGACTTAGTTTCCAGGCGTCCGACTGTCACTCCGGACGTCTGGAGACCCTCTCTGTCGTCTGGTGCTGTGCCCAGACGTCCGATCTGTGTGGGAGGGCATGCCCTTGCGCCTTCCCAAATGAGTCCTGCACACATACGCGGCCGTCCTCAACACGAAACGATGCAAAAGCCTTCGGCGGAACGGCTGCATGGCCGTACACGCGAAAGAAGAAGGAAGGTAAAAAATATCGTACCTTTCAGACATCTGGACCTCCCTCCAGACGTCTCCCGCGTCATCTGGACGTATGTCTAGACGTCTGATTCTGGGAAATTTTGCCAGAATCAGGACCTCCTCGCCCTCCGCCCGCAGTGCACGGCCATGCCGTGCTCGCCCGCTGCCTGAGCTGCAGCAGCTCCTCCTCAGCACTACGTGCCTTCTGTGCACCCACTGGGCGGCCCTGGCTGCTCTGGCGAGCTTGCAACCTTGCGATCGAGCTCTCTCTCCCTCTCGCAGCAGCCCCTCCTCCCCACGCACTCACAGAGCCGCTGCGGCTGCCCTCGCATGCTCACTCTCTCGCTGACAGGAAGAAGAAGAAGGCGGTGGAGTGAGGGTGAGGGAGAGGGGGTATTTGAAGGCTGCCGAGGGGAGAGAGAGAAAAAAGCTGACAGCGCCTGCAGCAAGGAAGGAAAGAGAAGGAGGGCGGCGGTTTAGTCTGCGTGCGCATGCGCGCAGACGTGAACCCGTACGCCGAAAAAATTTAATTCCAGACATCTGGGAAGGCTTCCAGATGTTTGACCAGACGTCTAGACCAATTCCCAGATGTCTTAAACGACGATTGATGCCAGGGTTATAACATCCGTGGGGCAGGCGAGCCGCCACGGTGCGGGACAAGCTGGAGGGGGAGGGGGTGAGCCTCCACCACCCCCACTTCCTATAGACACTTTGAGGCACGAGTCCTTTCCTGGAGGTGCACCCATTCCTCCGTTGCGACTACACTACAAGGTCTTCAGCCAGTTCAGGAAGCTAAAGCCCCCCTCTTTCAAGGGGGAGGAGAGCTTGTCTGAGGTGGAGGATTGGCTAGAACAGATGGAGAAGATCTTTGACACCCTCTGCCCTCCTGCAGAGTGCTGCGTGGACTTCACCACGTATCAGCTGGAGAGTGCAACTCACAGGTAGTGGAGGGCGGTTAGAGGACAAGAGGAGGGAGAGATGACGTGGGACCGGTTCGTAGCGCTCTTCTGTGAGCAGTACTTCTCACAGACTTGGTAGGATCAGAGGAGGCGGGAGTTCCACACTCTCCGCCAGGGAGCAATGACAGTTAGTGCATACCGTACGTGTTTCCTGGAGTTGTCACTCTTTGCCCCGACAGCTGAATCCACCGAGGGTGAGCGCCTGTGGAGATTCACCGAGGGTCTCCGACTTGCCATTCGGGGGTATGTAAAGCCCCTAAAGCTGCCCACCTTCTCCTGCATAGTCGAGGTTGCCATGACCTATGAGGAGACCAACCCGTCCATGCGAGACATTGATGGAGGAGGACGAAAGAGGCCCTACCTGCAAGAGCACTCACAGGGCCGTCGGGAGAGGAGGCACCAGGCACCAGCAGGGGAGCTGTCCCATTCTGTGGGTCGACCAGGGACCTTTGGGGGTCCCCGACAGGGACCAGTCGACTGTAGTAGACCCCTACCCAGTCACCAGCAGGGACAGCAGACAGAGGGAGGAGGTCGCATACCCCTCTACTATCAGTGTGGCCAGCCGGGCCACATACGGAGGAATTGTCCTTCTAGAACCAGAGCGCAGCCAATGCTCCCAGCATCGAGCACTGGAAGCCAATCTAGTGGCTGCAGTTACCAGGCTCGAGGAGGAGGACAGCAGTCGCGAGGAGGGTACCGGCCCGCTGCCTCCTACCCGACCCAGAGCATAGCTGCTTCTTCTGTACCAAGGGCTAAGGAGTGTATTAACGCCCTGACTCACGAAGATGGTAAAGCTTCAGGCTTCATAGTGGCAGGTATGGTTACTGTTTCCGGCAGGCTTGTTTACACGCTTTTTGATTCCGGTGCCACACATTCTTTTGTCTCTACGGATTTTGCTGTCAGCATGGGGTTGAGCGGGGTATTTTTAGAGGAGCCCTTCTTGATTAGAGGATCAGGTCGGCAGGTGTTTGTTGCTGAGGAGGTTTTCATTGACTGTGAGGTCACGATAGAGGGACACAGTCTTTCGATAGACCTGATCATGATCCCGATAGAGGATTTTGGTGCGATCTTAGGGATGGACTGGTTAGTTGCATACCTTGCCCTTGTAGACTACTTCGGGAGAAAGATTGTTTTCTCCATACCACGGTTGCCTCCCTTCGAGTTCCACAGCCAGCCAGTAGACAGAGGTTTCAGATGCATCTCCGCGCTCCAGGCAGCGAAGCTACTGAGCCAGGGGTGCGGGGGCTTCCTTGCTTGCATCTTGGCAGAGCCTGGCCCCGTTGTCAGCTTACAGAGTATTCCGGTGGTTTGTGAGTATCCCGACGTCTTTCCAGAGCAGCTGCCAGGACTGCCACCTGAGCGTGAGATCGAATTTGAGATCTCACTGGTATTGGGGACCGACCCCATTTCTACTGCACCGTACCGGATGGCCCCGCTTGAGCTGTGAGAGCTCAAGCCCCAGCTACAGGACCTGCTAGAGAAGGGCTTCGTGAGGCCCAGTGCCTCTCCGTGGGGAGCCCCCGTCCCATTTGTGAAAAGGAAGGTCGGTACTCTTTGGCTGTGCATCAACTACAGACAGCTGAACTGGGTCACCGTCAAGAACAAGTACCCGTTGCCACGTATAGATGACCTCTTCGACCAGCTGAGAAATGCCAAGGTATTCTCCAAGATAGATCTGAGGTCAGGCTACCATCAGCTGAGGATTGGGAGACCGACGTCTCCAAAATAGCCTTTCACATGCGGTATGGCCACTACGAGTTCTTGGTCATGCCGTTTGGGCCGACCAACACCCCTGCCACTTTCATGGACCTAATGAACTGCGTCTTCCGGCCGTATCTGGATTAGTTCATGGTTGTATTCATTGGCAGCGTACTCATTTACTCTCGATATTAGACACAGCATAAGCAGCATCTTCACATGGTCTTGGATACCTTGTGACAACACAAGCTGTACGCCAAGTACAGCAAGTACGAGTTCTGGTTGAGACAGGTCACCTTCTTAGGCCATGTGATCTCAGAAGATGGGTTGGCTGTGGATCCAGCCAAAGTAGAGGCAGTACTCAGGTGGGAGAGACCGTGTACGGTAACAGAGATTCGTAGTTTTCTGGGACTGGCTGGTTACTACTGATGGTTTATTTGAGGATTCTCGCAGATTGCATGTCCTCTGACTTAGTTGACTCAGAAGGACGTACCTTTCGCCTGGATAGACGAATGTGAGTCTTGCTTTCGGGAGCTGAAGGAGAGGCTGACCTTAACTCCTGTACTCATCATCCCTGATAGTGGTAGCGGATTCGTCGTCTACACAGACGTCTCGTTGCAAGGATTGGGGGGTGTGCTCATGCAGTGGAGTCACATTGTCGCATGCACTTCATGGAAATTGAAGCCCCACGAGCATAACTACCCCACCCATGACTTAGAGCTTGCAGCGGTCGTCCTTGCACTGAAGACCTGGAGGCACTACTTGTACGGAGAGATGTTCGAGATTTTCATTGACCATAAGAGCCTCAGATACCTGTTTGACCAGAAGGAGCTCAACATGAGGCAAAGACGTTGGTTGGAGCTCTTGAAGGACTACGATTGCAGCATCTCCTACCACCCAGGAAAGGCCAATGTGGTGGCTAACGCCTTGAGTCAGAAGGTGCCCACCCACTTGGCTTGCTTACAAGCACAAAGTTGGAGACTCATGGAGGAGTTGAGCAGTTTGCGACCCCAGGAGTCACAGGGGTACTACTGGGCAGTGACAGTGGCCAGGAGTACATGATCAGAGCTGATGGATCGCATCATGATTGGACAGATGACGGACCCATACATACGGGCACAGCGAGACCGAGTATTGGCAGGGAGCCCAGGAGAATTCTCGTTCACTGACGGGGTCCTGCAAATGAGGGGACACTTGTGTGTTCCTAGAGATGAGGGGCTATTGAGGGAGCTCCTGACTGTGGCACATGGATCTAGATTTACCATACATACTAGGAACACGAAAATGTATCACGACCTACGACGTGATTTCTGGTGGAGGGGCATGAAGCGGGATGTTGGTCATTTCATTCAGTAGTGTCTGATATGCCAACAGGTAAAGGTTGAGCACCAGAGGCCTGCAGAGCCATTGCAGCCACTTCTTGTTCCAGAATGGAAGTGGGAGAATGTCACTATGGACCTGGTAGTGGGATTACCTGTGACACAGCGGCGACACAATGCAGTCTGGGTGATTGTAGACAGATTGATAAAGACGGCATGATTCCTACTGATTCAAGTCATTTTTGGACCAACACAATTGGCAGAGCGATACATTAGAGATGTAGTGGGCCTTCACGGGGTCCCACGCGAGATTATTTTGGACAGAGACACTCGTTTCACTTCCCAGTTCTTGATGGAATTTCAGAAGGCCTTGGGGACTCGTCTGAAATTCAGTACAGCATATCACCCCCAGACAGACGGATAGTCGGAGAGCACCATTCAGACCCTTGAGGACCTTCTACGTGCTTGCGTGCTGGACTGGAGAGGCTCCTAGGAGGAGCATTTTCGTCTGGTAGAGTTCGCATACAACAACAGTTACCACTCGAGCATCAGCATGGCACCATATGAGTCTCTGTATGGGAGAAAGTGTATGGCTCTCTTGAGTTGGGTTGAGGTGGGAACCAAGTGGGAGGTTGGTCCCCGGCTGATACGCCAGAATCAGGAGGTGATCGAGCAGGTCCATTGACGACTGCATACTGTCCGGAGCAGGCAGAAGAGCTATGCTGATCTGAAGCATAGGGAGGTACAGTTTGAGGTTGAGGATCATGTTTTCCTCTGTGTTTCGCCCATGAAGGGCTCGCAGTGGTTTAGGGTGAGAGGGAAGCTTGCACCAAGATTTGTGGGGCCTTTTGAGGTCTTAGAACGGGTAGGACCCGTCGCTTACCGGCTTGCCCTTCCTCCCCAGCTCTCTGGAGTGCACGACGAATTTCACGTTTCCAACCTCAGGAGATATATCGTCGATCCCAGCCATGTCCTTAGCCACGAGAGCATTGAGGTGGGTGATTGCACCGCAAAAATACACCTGCAATAGTGCCTTCTTGTGCTATTTCCTAGCATTACCTATGCATATTAGGGTTCCATAGTTGCATTGTAAAAATACACGCATGCATGCATTTAATTAAGAAAGGAGGAGAATGAAATAAATGGCCTCGCAATTTGCATTTTCTTCAAGTGCTACTTTGCAATATTCCCATCTTTATTTTTATTTCCATTAGTTCTGGAAATCTCTTCCCGCGGCTGCACCTTTCTTCCTCGCGCGCCATTCCCTGCAGCTGCCCTTTCCCTGCACCAGCCACTCCCTGCCGTGGCCATACATGAGCCATGCACAGCCAGGGCATGGCTGTGCATGGCTTTCAACTTCTATATAAGGTCGGTGTCTTCTTCTTCAAAAGCAAGCCTGGTCCCAGCCAAGAAACAACCCACCTGTAGCTTCTTCTCTAGGCCACCGCCCTCTCCATTCCCCTCCACACGCTGGCCCTCCTCCTCGGAGACACCTGGCGGGCAGGAGCCCTTACTGTGGTGCACACCACTGCAGTGAGACCACCACCGCCCAGCTCCTCAAAGAGCCGGTGGGCGTGGTGGCTTTCTTCACTCTTTTTTCGTTCCTGCCATTCCAGCCATTGGAGCGACAGCTTCAAGCTTGTAGCTCAAAGCTTCGCACACCCTGTAGCAGCGGCAAGGTAGCAGCAGCCACCCACGCCCTTCCGCATGCGTCTGCAGGTGTCCCAGCCCTCCGTGCGCTCCTCCAGGCCCTCTCCGCCTGCGCGTCTTCGCCCGCGTCGCCCGCACCAGCCTGCGCGTCTGCTTCGCCCACTCCCCTCACCCGCACTCGTCTGCGTCGCGCACTCCCTTCGCCCGCGCTCGCCAGCGCCCGCTCCAGCCTTCGGGCCGCACGGTGTGCTGCGTTTCCTCTTCGCGCCCTTCGCCCCCCCAGCACGCTCTTGTCTGCGTGCTTACGCGCCTGCGCGCGAGCTTGAAGTCCTCAGACGACGCCCTTCGCGCTCAGACGCCTTAACTCCACCCCTCAGCAGTGCGACGGTGCTCCCTCTCCCTCTCTCTCTCTCTCTCTCTCACTCTCTCTTTACACCGACGCTCACACACACCTACACTAACACTCCCACACACCCACACACACCTATACACTATTATATACATATATATATATATATCTATATATATATGTATATATATATATCTATATACTTATATATATACATATACATATACATATACATATATCTATATACTTATATATATATATATATATATATAGCTACATATATCTATATATACATATATTACTATATACTTATACATACATATATATATACCTCAATATAGTTATATATTCATACACACACACACAAATATATATACATATACACTTATAGATATACATATATATCTACATATATATATATCTATACATTTATAACCATATATATATACATATAGATATATTTACATATATACATATATATATTTTTTCACATTATTTACCATACGTTGTATCGTGGGAATATCTGCACCAGTTGCTGATATTTCCTCGATACACGCATACAAAAAAAAGGGTGTTCGCATTTATCTTCCACCATCCATCCTACACCTTACACGCGACACTTCGTCTTGTTGGTTGCGTTTTTCTAGACGACGACTGACTCGACACAGTACTACACTCCAACTCTGCCTCCACCCCCACCCCTTTATATACCTATTATATACCTATATATATATATACTATATTTACTTTATTTCTGTTTCGCTTTCCAGATAATAAAAAGATAAAAAATATATATAAAAGAGAAAAGATAATCTTTGACTTGCAGGTACTCCATCTTGCTAATAGCAAGACCCGTCTTGGAACTCTGTTTTGGCTCAAAGCCAAGAACCCAATTTTGAGGGTGTGCCTCAAGGACAAAGATTACCAAAAAAAATGTAAATAAGAAAAACACCAAAAACAAATAAACGAACGGAAGAGACTCATTGTAGGAAAGGCGTAGAAACTTGACTTGTACCGCACTTCCCTGAGTTCGACCCTGGGCCTAAAAGTGCCAAGATAAAATCAAGTAGGCCAAGTTAAAAATTTTTGTAAAGAGATGGTTAGGTCCGATTTAGGTTAACCACTATACACACTTCAACGATAAAATCATCATATTAACAACCTATCCGGGCTAGACACCATATCTTTTCTGGCACCGTTGCCGAGGATGTGCGCCTTCAAGTAAGTTTCTATTCAATTCCTTTCAATTTTTCTCTTCTCTCTTCACGGGTATCTCTGTTTTTGGTGTGTAGGTGAACCTGGTGCAAGAAGAAGGCGGGCAAACGAAGTCGAAGACGTGAGCAGATCCGAGGCAGGAACGAAAGCGTGAAGACGCCGACACCGCATTGGAGCTTCGCACACGTTGCCGAACAAGTAGGTCTTCTTTTCTTAGCAACTAGGGTTACTTATCACCTTAATAAAAAAAAAACTAGAAACTAAAAACTAGAAAAACTTCTTGGGATCTCATGGGGCAAGTGGACTAAAATTCACTTGTTTGATTGATTGTCTTCACTCTCACCACCCCGTGATTTCCTGCATTACTTCGCATAACGAAAATCCAAGAATCTTGATTCTTGAATTTTTCGCCGTGTGAAGTATTCTTTGAGGCAAACACAAAAAGATTGATTGCACCCCTCTTTGCCTCATTTACCTGCAAATTCGGGATCACCTTTTTGGTAGGGAGACTTGGAATTGAGTTAATTCCAACCCCACCACGACTTTTCAACTTGCCTAAGATTCAATCCTGAATACCTCAACCCCCAACAATTTGATTTTCTTTTGGTTGAGCCTTGTGTGTGGATAGTTTTCTTGGTGATTGGGAGCACTTGAATTGAAGTGCTTGGCCCCCTTTCACATTAATTTAAAACTGATTCGTGCATCCACACATAGAAATCTCCATTTAGGGTAGCCCATTGCATTTTAGCATGCATTAACTAACTGATATTGAAGAAGGGTTTGTTGGGCTTAGAAAGAAAACTTGTATTCTCACAAAAACCCGGAGATTGGTTGAATTGGTAATTCAGTAAAATCCTAAAATTCATACTACTTAAGGCTGAACTCTAAAAGACATTCACCAATAAAAACTTCAATTCGGGGAGATTTCCCCATTGCATGCTTGTTTTATACACTCTGAAAATCAATCACTTGGGCATTACCCGTAAACAACGCCCTTCACATTCCAAAAGCACTTGACCCTAAGCCTCTAACTAAAACTGGTAGTAACTTGACCCTTACTAAGGTAGTAACTAAAACTGGTATAATGAGCAAATCGAAGCCATTCGGGAAACATTAGAGGAAATGCAGAACCCTCCCAAATGGGAGGAGCCTAGGTCTCTTAGCTCATATCAGAATCCCGCTGCTACAGAGACCATAGGACAAATTCGGGTCCCCATGGGCGGGGACGACTTTGAACTAAAACCTAACATTATTGGCCTAATAAATTTTCACTTCCATGGTCTTGCAAGTGAAGATCATTTTCTCCACTTGGAAGACCTAACTCGACTGGCTGAAACTGTTAAACCAAGAAATGTCGGGTTACCTATAGTCCTCATGAAAATGTTCCCGTTTTCATTGCGGGATAAAGCGTCGCAGTGGTTACGCACCCTTGGGAAAATCATCCACTCTTCCCAATCGGGCGAACCAATGCGCTTCGCCGTGCTATCACTTCATTTATGCAACAAAACGGCGAACAATTTCATGAGGCATGGGAGAGGAACAATGACCTCCTCAGGAAGTGTCCGCACCACGGTCTACCTAAGTGGCATATAGCTCAGATTTTCTACTATGGGCTAAATGAGACTTTGAAGCAGATTGCAAATGCTTCCTGCAGAGGGAACTTTATGAATAAAGACGAGAATGGAGCATTTGAATTGTTTGAAAACATGAGTGAAAACTAGATGAACAATGCTTCCATTGTCGCCTTTAATCATACCAGCCAGCCCTGAAATGTCCACGAAGTTGACACAGGACCCTCCCATTCATCCACTGATCTAAGCTTTATTGCACAAAAACTGGATGAAGTCTCCGTCTTGCACAAGAAACTAGACGAGCTTCTGGCCAACCCCACCCGATCTCTGGCAAACAGCCCCACTTCACCACTTCATCACAATCCAAATTCTTCCAACACCAGGCTTATCCCAAGAAACCCCGTAAGACCTTCCTTACCGAGTGTCGCGCCAAGCGACTTGGTAAGTCATATGGAACTGGCTTCTGTGAGCCAGTATTTTGACACGGAGGACCAAGACTCCATGTGCTCGGACGCATACTTACACGCGGACACGTCTTTTGGCATAGAAGACGCTTGCGCCCTGGGGAACAACCCGTTCTCTGCCACGTATAACCCAGGGTGGTGCAATCATCCGAACTTCGCATGGTCCAACAACCCGCAGTGCCAAAACCCCGCAAGTGGACCAATGCGACCGTTTGCACCCTTCATCCCAAGGGCCCAGTTTAATCCTATGGCGAATCCACCATCAGGCCCTTGCGTACCACAAACAAAGCACGCATCAAGTCCTCTTGACAAATTAATGCGAATGATGACGGAAATGTCAAAGCACCATGAAGAGAACATGACCTCTCTTCAGCACCAATTGGTGCAGCAGAATGCTAAGATCAGTCAACTGCGCATGGCGACTCGATCTCAGGGCACTCTTCCCACCCAACCTGTTCCAAACCAGCGAAACTTCGTACCCCGTGGTCCTCAACCACAGGTACGACCTTCTCAGGGGCAGGTTAATCAAATTCTGCAAGTTCCAAGTATTCCACCGGGATTGCAGGCTAATCCTGCTGCAGCACCGCACTCTTATGTCCCTATTGCGAACCCTCTTCTGCGGTATGATCCCACTGGACCTGCATCGTCCAATGTTATCACTACGAGGAGCGGTAAGCAGACCATCGATCCGCCTCGACCTGATCCTGGCCCATCTTCTTCTTCATCGCCCTCTCATTCCGGATGCGCACCGCATTCGCGAGAGGACGATACACCCAAATTGGTGCCAGAATTAGTCCCATTCCTTGAGGCTCTATTGAGGGAGCCAAAAGGCAAGAAGAAAGACACGCAGGCCTTTGATAACCTACGTAATTTGTTCAGGGATGTAGAAATCAAGGTACCCCTGCTCGAGGCTATCGATCACATACCTACTATCGCCCGATTTTTCAAAGACTACACAACACCAAGGCGACGGTCAAAGAAAACTAAGAATCCGATGGTTCTCTCGCCTCATGCGAGTTGTGCTATACTGTCAAACCTACCACCGAAGCAGAAAGATCCGGGCACATCGCTTATTTCCTGTAGCATCCAAGGCTGCAATTTTAACCGTGCCCTGCTTGATCTAGGATCTTCCATAAATCTCATACCGACCATCATGCTCGAAAAATTTTCCTTAGGAAATCTGAAACCCACCCCTGTCACATTGCAGTTAGCAGATCGTTCTGTCAAAGTCCCGAAGGGTGTGGTGGAAGACGTGGTGGTTAGGGTAAACAGTCTCTACTTTCCTGTTGACTTTCTTGTTTTAGATATGGAAGTTCCTAGTTCACTTTCTGATTGTCCGATCATCCTCGGTCGACCTTTCTTGGCCATAGCCCGCGCCCATATCGACTGTGAGTCGGGCTGTATCGAGATTGCCGTTGGATCTGAAAAGATCAAGCTTAACATCTTCAAGGCAGCCAAGAACTTTGATTGCGATTGTATCGAGGATAACACATCTGATGATGACATGGCCGTCAACGCGTGTATCAGACTAATTGGGACCTATTCATACTGCTACGAATTACCTATAAACACTGATGACTGCCTAACCAACACATATTGTGACGCTTCCCCATCCCTCCCTTGTCCCATACCCTCTCCTGACCAGACTTTTGAAGAGGTTTTCTTTGCTTCCCATACCTCGTGGTTTGTGTCATATCCGGGCTACTCACCGCCGGTCCACACTCTTGAAGACCAGATTGCCCTTTCTTCCCCGCCAAATCAGGCGGATTTGCAAATCCACACTGGGACCTTGAGGCCATATACTTCTCACTAGGGCTATTCCTTTTTGGATCCATCTATCCAAGAAGCCCCTCTTCTTGGCCAATCTGAAGGCCAATTTCTTCCTCCTGACTTGTTCTCTAACTCGCCTGGGACACTCTCGTCCCAAGAAATGCCAAACCTTTCACCATCCACTCCCGAGCTGAAAGACTGCCTAACACACTTAAGTATGTTTTCCTGGGACAAAATGAAACACTCCCTGTAATCATTAGTTCAAAATTGACCAAGGAGCAAGAGTGCAAACTAACTAAGGTCCTCATAAAACACAAGGCAGCCATTGGATGGTCTTTATCAAACTTATCTGGCATTACCCCTCCTACTGCACTCACCGTATATATACGGAGGAGGAGGCTCGACCTTCCCGTGAGATGCAGCGACGTCTCAACCCTAACATGCGAGAGGTCGTTAAGAAAGAAATTATTAAGTGGCTGGATGCGGGTATAATCTACCCGATCAGCGATAGCCCCTGGGTGAGTCCAATTCACATTGTGCCCAAAAAGACAGGACTCACCATCCGTGTCAATGACAGGGGCAAATCCATCTCTACACGCACTCCTACATCTTGGAGAGTGCGTGTAGTTATAGGAAACTCAATGCTGCAACCAAGAAAGATCACTTTCTGCTACCATTCATTGACCAAATCCTAGAGCGGTTAGTGGGAAATAAAATTTTCTGTTTCCTGGATGGATTCTCAGGATATAACTAGGTGGCAATTGACCCCCGAGACCAAGAGAAAACCACTTTTACCTGCCCTTTCGGCACCTCGCATTTAGAAGGATGCCGTTCAGACTTTGCAACGTGCCAGCAACTTTCCAGAGATGTATGCTGGCGATATTCCATGACATGGTGGGTGACTTTCTCGAGGTCTTCATGGATGACTTTTCAGTCTTTGGACCATCTTTCGACGAATGTCTTGCCAACCTGACTCGTATCCTTAGGAGATGTATTGATGTAAATCTCGTGCTTTCCTGGGAAAAAAGTCATTTTATGGTGCACGAGGGAATTGTTCTCGGACATATCATCTCCGATAGGGGTATCGAGGTTGACAGAGCTAAGCTCGATGTCATTGCTGATTTACCTGTGCCTGGCTCTGTCAAACAAATCCGCTCCTTCTTGGGACACGTCGGTTTCTATCGGAGATTCATCAAAGACTTCTCCAAAATTTCTCGACCCTTAACTCATCTCCTATCAACCGACGTACCCTTCGATATGGGCCCCGACTGTATACAAGCATTCACGCAGCTGCGTAATGCTGTCACCAAGGCCCCTGTTCTCCAGCCACCTGATTGATCCCTCGACTTTGAACTCATGTGTGATGCTTCCGACCTTGCAGTCGAAGCCATCCTGGGACAAAGACGCGATAGACACCCCTTTGTGGTGTACTACGCCAGTAAGACGTTGGACGAGGCCCAGCGTAACTATACTACCACTAAAAAAGAACTACTGGCGGTCGTCTTTGGGCTGGAGAAATTCCGCTCTTACCTTCTGGGCTCCCACATTATTGTTTTCACTGATCACATGGCCATTCGCCATCTCATGCACAAGAAAGATGCTAAGCCTAGACTGATTCATTGGATCCTTCTGTTCCAGGAATTTGACATTGAGATTAGCGATAAGGCCGGAGCCCAGAATGTTGTGGCTGATCACCTTTCCAGACTGGACCCCGACCATATTGGACTTACTCTGCCGATCAATGAAATTTTTCCTGATGAGCACCTATTGGCAATAAATGTGGCAAGTGGACCGTGGTATGCCGACATTGCCAATTACCTTGCTTCTGGATCCCTTCCACGTGGCTAGCCTAAAAACCAGTGCGAGCATCTCACAGCAGAAGCAAAGTATTATTTCTGGGATAATCCACTTCTTTTTCGGATAGGTGCTGATCAAATCATCCGCCGCTGTATTCCTGACAGCGAGTTCCCTAGTGTGCTATCCTTCTGCCATGATCAGGCCTGCGGAGGCCATTTCTCTGGGAGGAAAACTGCAGCCAAGGTGTTGCAGTGCGGTTTCTTTTGGCCCTCCCTTCACCAGGATGCACACAATTATGCCAAGCATTGCACTAGGTGCCAGTCGTTAGGGTCAATGTCATGTCGTGACATGATGCCCTTACAACCCATCCTAGCTGCAGAAATCTTCGACATCTGGGGAATTGATTTCATGGGTCCCTTTCCTCCTTCCAACGGTTTCGAATTCATCCTCGTCGCCGTTGATTATGTTTCGAAATGGATCGAGGCTATTCCCGCGCGCCGTGCCGACCATGATGTATCCACCTGATTTGTCAAAGACCACATCTTTGTGCACTTTGGGATCCCTCGAGCCATTATTTCGGATGGAGGAAGCCACTTTACCCATGCTTCTTTGCAGGCACTTCTGAGGAAATACGGAGTCCACCATCGTATTGCATCCTCGTATCATCCTCAGACGAACGGCCAGGCAAAGGTGTCGAATCGGCAAATCAAGCAAATTCTCCAGAAAACGGTTCGGCCTGACCGTAAGGATTGGTCTGACAAGCTGATTGACGCGCTTTGGGCGTATCGGACCG
Source organism: Thalassia testudinum (assembly GCA_037157565.1). NCBI lineage: Eukaryota > Viridiplantae > Streptophyta > Magnoliopsida > Alismatales > Hydrocharitaceae > Thalassia > Thalassia testudinum. The sequence continues at coordinate 85,839,610 of JAZHRO010000077.1, forward strand.
CCTTCAAGGCTCCCCTTGGTATGTCTCCGTATAGAATCATTTACGGGAAGCCTTGTCATTTGCCCGTGGAGTTGGAGCACCGCGCTTATTGGGCGATTCGTCAATGTAACCTCGACCCAGACCTGTGTGGTCGAAAAAGGAAACTCCAACTCCAAGAGCTGGAAGAGCTCTGTCGTGAAGCCTATGATTCTGCTTTAACCTTCAAACAACGCACTAAGGCTTTTCACGACAGCCGTATTCGGCGGAAAGAATTTGAGCCATCTCAGCAAGTTTGGCTCTATAATGCCCGACTCAAATTCTTTCCTGCGAAATTGAAGTCCAAATGGACTAGTCCTTTCCTAGTCTCAAGACCATTCCCCAACAGGGCCAAACGAGCAGCGTTTGAAACCCTATCTGACTCATGAACCTGCCCCCGTTGGAGAAACCATTGCGCTGCTGGAGGGTAACTAATTCTTGGCCTCATTCTGAGTCTAGCTGGGGACGTTAAATTCAGCGCTCGTTGGGAGGCACCCCAACAACACTCACCATCATCCATCACTTTTCACTTCACTGTCACGATCACTTCACTTTTCACTTCACCACCCACCATCCACCCACCCTACCACCCCGCTGTATAACCTACACTTCAGCTCTCGTTACCTGATCCTTCGTCCTTTCTCTACCCTTCCCTGCATGCATATGAGGACATAGCATTGTTTGGCATGGGGGGGTGGATAGGCATCCTTAGGATTTGGGTATTTTAGGGTATCATGCAGTTTCTATATATATATATATAAAAAAGAGAGAGAGAAAATGAAAATGGTATTTAGTAATGATTTAAAGGCTGAAACAAAAATACAATAAGTGTTTATGGATATTCAACCTCTATTTTGAAGACTTTCCAGGCCACAGAAGCTTGATTCGCTTAGGCTCGGCTTAATTCACTTGAGCATTGAAAAAATAGAGTGGAATCTCTCCTAACTAAGGACATATTCTTTTACCTAAGACACCAATACAGGATCCGTTGGTTTGCTTCTACTTGAGAGCTTAAGTAAACTTGGTCCACACTACACATATCAAGAAAGACCAGGTGAACATAAGATCCAACCCTAGTGTTCATTAGGGAAGGTGGAGTCCTTACCTGTGCGCACAGGTAGACTTTTTATCCCAGGTTTTAGTCTTGTGTTTAGGAGAAACTCTTTCCACCAAAAAGAAACTCTCCCACCAAAAAGAAAAGTGTGCTCCTTCAAAAAAATGTAAGAGATATACTGACACGTGTTTCAAAAAAAAAATGCAAATAGGTTAGTATATCTCACAAATACCTTATTTTCCTGTGAGCCACAAATGTTAGAAAATGGGAGTTGAGTTTTCCGTCATCTTCTTAAGGATCAATCCGAAAACACAAGTTGAAACTGGGACCAACCTGTACTTAAAGATTCGTGAAACCCTGGGCTTGAGTCTTCATGTTCATCTGGTCAGTTTTGATCCTTCACTAAGCACAAGCCATAACCTCTTGAGCTCTCGAGTACAACAAAAACCTCCTGGGTCCTGGAAATCGTACTTAAGGTTTAAATATCAAGAGTCCTGGTTAGTTGAGAGATGATCTATGTCATGTGAGACTTAAAGTACTGGTAGTCTTCTCTATAATTGGTTCTCACAATATCCAACAATAAACACACCTATGTCGCCTCAGAAGAAAATCTTCAACTTAAGATCATTTCTAAATACTATTTTGCTAGGGACTAGCAAAAGATAGGCATGGGGGTATGATTGCACCGCAAAAATACACCTGCAATAGTGCCTTCTTATGCTATTTCCTAGCATTACCTATGCATATTAGGGTTCCATAGTTGGATTGTAAAAATACACACATGCATGCATTTAATTAAGAAAGGAGAATGAAATAAATGGCCTCGCAATTCGCATTTTCTTCAAGTGCTACTTTGCAATATTCCCATCTTTATTTTTATTTCCATTAGTTTTGGAAATCTCTTCCCGTGGTTGCACCTTTCTTCCTCGTGCGCCATTCCCTACAGCTGCCCTTTCCCTGCACCAGCCACTCCCTTCGGTGGCCATACATGAGCCATGCACAGCCAGGGCATGGCTGTGCATGGCTTTCAACTTCTATATAAGGTCGGCGTCTTCTTCCTCAAAAGCAAGCCTGGTCCCAGCCAAGAAACAACCCACCTGCAGCTTCTTCTCCAGGCCACCGCCCTCTCCTCCATTCCCCTCCACACGCCGGCCCTCCTCCTCGGAGACACTCGGCGGGCAGGAGCCCTCACTGTGGTGCACACCACCACAGTGAGACCACCACCGCCCAGCTCTTCAAAGAGCCGGTAGGCGTGGTGGCTTTCTTCACTGTTTTTTTGTTCCTGCCATTCCAGCCATTGGAGCAGAGCTTCAAGCTTGCAGCTCAAAGCTTCTCACTCCCCGCAGTTGCGGCAAGGCAGCAGCAGCAGCCGCCCACGCCCTTCCGCAAGCGTCTGCAGGTGCCCCAGCCCTCCACGAGCACCTGCAGGCCCTCTCCGCCTGCGCGTCGCTCGCACCAGCCCACGCATCTGCTTCGCCCACTCCCCTCGCCCGCACCAGTCTGCGTCGCGCACTCCCTTCGCCCGCGCTCGCCAGTGCCCGTTCCAACCTTCGCGCAACACAGTGCGCTGCATCTCCTCTCCGCACACTTCGCCCCCCCAGCGCGCGCTTGTCTGCGTGCTTGCGCGCCTGCGCGCAAGCTTGAAGTCCTCAAACGACGCCCTTCGTGCTCAGAAGCCTTAACTCCACCCCTCAGCAGTGCGGCAGTGCTCCCTCTCCCGCTCTCTCTCTCTCTCTCTCTCTACACCGACGCTCACACACACCTACACTAACACTTCCACACACCCACACACACCTATACACTATTATATACATATATATATACGTATACATATATATATTGATACATATATACATATATATATATATACTTATATTTATACATATAGTAGTACTTATATACTTATGTATTAGTATACATACACACACACACACACACACACACATATATATACTTATATATATACATATACATATACATATATATACATTTATCTATATATATATATATATTTATACATATATCTAAATACATATATATATATATATACACACATATACATACATATATACATATATGTATATACATATATGTATATATGTATGTATATGTGTGTATATATATATATATGTATTTAGATATATGTATAAATATATATATATATATAGATAAATGTATATATATGTATATGTATATGTATATATATAAGTATATATATATGTGTGTGTGTGTGTGTGTGTGTATGTATACTAATACATATATATATATATGTATTTAGATATATGTATAAATATATATATATATATATATAAATATACTTATATCTATATATATACTATTACCTATATAACAAGTATAGATACATATATATACATATCTAGATACATATACCTATATACATATATTATTATTATATATATATACATATATATATATATATATATATATATATATATATATATATATATATATATATATACATATACTTAGCTACATATATCTATATATACATATGTTACTGTATACTTATACATACGTATATATATATACCTCTATATAGTTATATATTCAAACACACACACACACATATATATATATATATATACATATACACTTACATATATATATATATCTATATATTTATAACCATATATATATATATATACATATAGATATATTTACATATATACATATATATATTTTTTCACATTATTTACCATATGCTGTATCGCGGGAATATCTGCACCAGTTGCTGATATTTCCTTGATACACACGTACAAAAAAAAACCGTGTTCGCATTCATCTTCCACCATCCATCCTACACCTTACACGCGGTACTTCGTCCTGTTGGTTGCGTCTTTCTAGACGATGACCGACTCGATACAGTGCTACACTCCATCTCCGCCTCCACCCCCACCCCTTTATATACCTATTATATACCTATATATATATATATACATACTATATTTACTTTATTTCTGTTTCGCTTTCCTGAAAGTGAAAAGATAAAAAATATATATATAAAAGAGAAAAGATAATCTTTGACTTGCAGGTACTCCGTCTTGCGAATAGCAAGACCCATCTTGGAACTCTGTTTTGGCTCAAAGCCAAGAACCCAATTTTGAGGGTGTGCCTCAAGGACAAAGATTACCAGAGAAAAATGTAAATAAGAAAAACACCAAAAACGCAATAAACGAACGGAAGAGACTCGTTGTAGGAAAGGCGTAGAAACTTGACTTGTACCGCACTTCCCTGAGTTCGACCCTGGGCCTAAAAGTGACAAGATAAAATCAAGCAGGCCAGGTTAAAAATTTTTGTAAAGAGATAGTTAGGTCTGATTTAGGTTAACCACTATACACACTTCAACGATAAAATCATCATATTAACAACCTATCCGGGCTAGACACCAGTGGGATATGACCTGACCTTTTCCGAGAAGCCGGTACAAATACTAGACAAAGCCGTCCGGAGTCTGAGATGGAAGAAGGTACCCCTGGTGAAAGTCCTGTGGAGAAGCCAGCGGTACGAAGAGGTGACTTGGGAACCTGAGGTGGCAATGCGAGAACAGTACCTGGAGCTTTTCAAGGGTATGTCTCTTCGAACCTACTCCGACCCTCTTTAAGTTTGTTATACGCTACTATGTTACTTTCTGCACCCTAGTTAGCTCAAGTTTCGGGGATCAAACTTTCTTTAAGTTTGTTATATTGAAACAACTCGTCTCCTTTCGGTCCTTTAAGACGTCTGGGATGTTCACCAGATGTCTAAAAACGCTCCTTCTTTTCGACGCGTACCGTGCGCACGCCACTCTCTCGCCCACGCCTTACTACTCACCTTGCAACGACCTCACCCGCACCTCGCACCACTCCCTACGACAGCCATCCCTCTCCCCTCACCTTCCCTCCCTTTATAAACCCCCTCCTCCTCTACTCCGTCTCACACCACCACAGCCAAGTGGGAGAGAGAGAGAGAGAGCAGGGAGGCAGAGTGAGAACGAGCGGAGAGTGGAGAGCTGATTGCGAGTCTGAGCGCGAGAGCGGGGGGCGCTGTGCTATTCTGCTGCAGCGCCTGCGGAGAGAAAAGCCAGAGCGGTTCCGCGGAAGTCATTTTTGAAGTGACATCCAGATGTCTTATCGGACTTCCGAAGATAGAGTGAGACGTCTGGTAGAGATCTATTTTTCATTTTTCTCCTCTGGCAAAGTCCTGACAATGTACGTATATGTGTCAGAAGTTGGAAGGCAGATCGAGACGATTTCAGACGTCCGGGAGCACCTCCAGACGTCAGACGGAACCCTTGGACGTCGTCACTACGTTCCAGACATCCGATAGAGGCGCCCCGAGAGAGATATGCCTGAGAGTTGATTTAAGACATCTGGGATCTCTCCCAGACGTCTGATTTCTGTCAGAACCCTTGTTTTTGGGCTTGTTCAAGACCCAAACAATGTCGATTTTCCGTATACGAAACATCATTGTTTTTCGAACAAATTTCTTCATGTAATGGTAGCTTGTCTGTATCTTTTGGAATCCTTTTGACCTATCCATCCATGTCTTAGGTCTCCTGTCCGTCGTGTACGGGACCTACGAAGACGTCGGGAGCTGCTGTACGAGCCCCCATTCCCCTCGGTTATCCTGGTAGGGTGGTTCTAACTAATTCTCCAAGTTAAATAATATGCACGCAATTAGTTAAAACCTAGGATGTGAGATGAATCCTAGGAGGAAATAAACGCATGCTTTAGAATACAGCTACTATTCAAGTAAATCCTAGGTTATGACATGAACACTAGGGATAGAAAAGATGCATGTATAGAAAGATGGATGAATAAATAAATCATAAGCTGCCTGTAATGTGCTACATTATTGAAAGAAAGAAAAAGAACTCGTACCGTGGAAACTGAGATGCCTGTTCTATATGTAACAAATCAAATATGGAACAAAGAAAAGTTCATGTACGAACCCTATGGGGAATGTAGAATGAGATAAGAATACTACCGTACCAAAGAACTAGATGGTTCTAGAATTGCCGCCCTTGGGCAGCCGTTAAGGGAAGTGAGCTAACCTTCGTGTACATGGTATCGAAGAGAGCAACTATCTCTTGTAGTGTAGAGGGGAGCTTGCTGCCCTAGGGTTGAGACCCGGGGTGGGTTTGGCCACTCTACGTCGACCCTTGCTATCACTCGTGTATGTGGTACCAAGGTGAGATACTTAGTGTAGGGGGGAGCAAGCCACCCCAGGAGGCCCGGGGTTAGGCATGGCCACCCTACATCGACTCTTGTTAGCCCGTTGGGCAAACCGGGATAGTCGGACGAGGGTACACGGACTAAGGAGGGGCGATACCCCTGAGGGGTGAGACCCCTGTTCTGTTCTGTTCTAAGTGGGCAAGGCCCTATACTGTTTCGCAATATACGTTGAGGCATACCTGCTAGTAGAAATGACTGACCGCGTGTTAGTGCGGCGTAGCTAACCGCGCGCTTATCACGTATGCCGTAGTCACCGCTACGTCACGACCGTGACCTCGGGGTGGTAGACCTGGTGTAGGACTACCACAGAGGGACTCTCTCGACCAGGAGAGTGCCACGTGCGCATCTTACATCATGGGAAATTATAAGCAAAATTGTTCCTTTAGGGAATAAGAATATTAAGTAATGAGATGAACCCTGATTAGAGATCTCTACACAGAAAACCGTTATAGGATAATTTGGATCGGAAAGTAATATGTTAAACTACCTGTTAAATGCATTTTTATGTTAGCCACCACTCCACTCAGTGTTAGCTGACTCCAGTTATACAATTTTCTACAGGTCAGGGATTTGAGTAGCCCGAGCTACCGGCTACTGAGGACACTGGGCCTAGTCGAGCCTAACTGTAGTTTCTACTGCTTGTTGTAGTGAGTTCCTATAGTTATATTTTCTTGCACTTTTCGTTATGTTCTCTATCTATGCTAGTTCTGTTGTGATGGCAGTATTACTATTCTTGAAGGCATGTAATATTCTAGAATTACTGTTCTTTCATTGCCATTTTCTTTCTGTTTAGCTACTGTACTTGTGTGGCTGTGAATTGATGCATGTTATTTGGTTATTTCTCATTGGACGACTGGATCTTGGGATTAGTCGAGGCGAACTAGTCTCGGGTCCTGTAGGGATCTGGATTCGGGTCGTGACACACGTTCCTCAATGCCTCTTCATTAGACGACATGTTATTATAAAATTAAATTATACAAATAAATTGTCAAAATAAATTAATTAAGTAAATAATAAAAATGAAAAATATTACAAATTTCACCTTTCTCTTCATTGTCATCCTCCAATCACGATGTCGTCTCGTGGCAAGATTGAAGATGTACTTGGTGATATTCTGATCGTCATCCTAATAAAAAATCGCCTGTAATATTAAAAAATCATATAAATAAATTAAATATTATTAAAGTAAACTTATATATATATGAATATATAATTATTTACCTCCATATTACGAAGAAGCTTCCTCTTGATCTCCTTGGAGGCCCTCCTCCAGTTAAAACAACAAAGGGGGACGGGCTCCTTTACAATCCTAGAAGGTTTGCTTGTGAAAGGAGGATAGTGTGGATCTTCTCCAGCTTCGTTGATATGCACTTTGATTCTCGACCCCTCTAGAGGTACATCTAGATGTGCAATTCTTGTTAAACTCCTTTCTTTTTTTTTAACCTGATAAGAAAAATATAATTTAAAATCCAAACATTACAAGTAAATTTTAATAAAATATTACCGACAATTCTTACTAGAACTGATTTCCGCCTCAGCCTGAGGGTCCTACTGTGGTGGCCTCTGTACCTTATCATCATCCTCACCCTCCTCCTCGTCGTCATCCTTGCCGCCGTTGTCACCCTCATCCTGGTCCTCATCCTCCTCCTCGTCGTCTAGGTAGTGGGTGGCAACCTCTGGCTCTAGTTCTCGTACTATATTGGTAACTGATGAGAGACTCATCATGACTCTTAATTACCCCTAATTAACTAGTTTCCCTAGTTAATTAGCTTCCCTAGTTAATTAGCTAAGAATACACTTCATACAAGGTTAATTATACTATAGGGGATTAAATATTAAGAACCTTCAAAATAAGTTAAAAACACTAAATTAAATATCAATTACAAATATTAAACACTTACCTAGTTACTTAATATCTAAACTAACTTAGTTAATTTTATGACCTAAGTACTTAATTAACTTAAGTAAGTTAATCACTAAATTTAATATAGCTAAAAAGGGTAAAAACATAAATTCAAGGCATAAATATAATATTTACCTAATTTATAATTATGTATAAAAAGTTGAAAAAGAAATAAATTAAAATAAGCCTAGAAACTAATTATTTACGTTTTAGTCCTTAACTTTTATGTCAATTGAGTCCTTTTGCTTCAACTAGATACTTACCTTTTATTGCATATAGGTCCCTGTGAAACTACCTTCATCTTCTACTTCTTCCTTAGCTATAGATGGCTGAGGAAGTCCGATCACCACCCATCTGACTTCATTCCAACCTCACCATGGTCGCCAACCTTCCGCTCACCTCCTCATCTTCATCTGACGGCTCAAATCTCCTCCTAATCCCATTTAGGACTAGCGAAGAAGCTCACTGGCGTCGAACACAACGCTGGTGAGTTAGGCCGCATCTAGACGCATTCCAGTCCAGATACAGACCCCTTAGCCCTCTCCGCCACCTATAAATAGCCATAGCCACCTTCAATTTGAGGGGTCGGCTCCCTTCCCTCTTCCCCAACTGTAGACCGATGATAGGCTATTCTCTCCCCTCCAGTGACCTCTCACCCCCCTCTTGGAGCGACTCCGGCGGAGGCGTTCGCCTATCTCAACTCCTCTTCCTCTCCCGCAGCTGTGACAGAGCCTGGGAGCACGCCATCTTCCCTTCTACTCCGCTTCATTTCTCGCCAGAGTCTAATTTGAACTTATCGGATTTCTTCCTCCGTTATGCACCATCGGCAAAGTTCTCCTTATCCCCTTCATCTAATCGTAGATTAGCTTAGTTTTTGGTTTAGATTAGATTTAGTTAGTTAGGTAGTTAATTAGCTTAGTATAAGTCTGCTTGCAACTCTTTCTTCCCCAACTCCGGTGAGGTCAAATCCGGCCTCACCGGACTTCAATTCGTGTTTTTATCCATTTGATCATACTCCTGACCTTATCACGACTCCATTTCACCTTCTCCTTCCTCAATTTGATCACCTATACAACTAATCCACTACACCCCCATCGGAGACCTCCACTGTCCATGGAGGAGGTTCCACAGCTTAGTTCACAGCCACTAAGGGCCCTCCATCATATTTCCATCACATCAGGGCCTTGATTTCACTTTCAATTAGACAAATTATCATCTCCACATAAAATGCCCAATTCCACCTTCAACCTCTGAGCTGCTGTCAATGGTGATCTCAGAAGAGTTAATTCGTCTAATTAACCACTTCCACACCATCGCCAGACTCCCTTGTGTCTTCCCCTCACTCAATTGAGTGAGAGGGTAACTATTGAGTTCGGGCGAACTTAATAGATGCCTTTATTGAATTTTTGATCAATCTGTGTATCTAATCTATAATTGCATCAATTGACATGATCCTAAGGTTTCTTGAGACTCAAGAGTCATTTGAGACCAATTCCAGTCAGTTTCACAGGGACCTGGTCTCTAGCATGTTCAAATGGTCCTGGTGAGCTCCAGCAAATCAAAATTGATCTTTAGCCTTTCAAAGTAGCTCTAAAGTTCCAGATCACTTCTTTGTGATCTCAGAATCAGGATACACCAATTGGATTTGAGATTTTATGCTAAATGCTCTCTATTGATGTTTTTCTTCTTCGTCTCCGATGGAGTTGGAGAAGATCAACCACTAAGGTTTAGAGCATAGAAACCAATCCTTAAGTTTTAGTAGACCCTTAAGAACCTATTACAGCTCTCAATTATGACTTGGAGCCTCTGATCTTTTCCATCGAACAAGCTACTTTCAGAACTCCGGCGATGAATCTAGAAAGACCTTTAGAGCTATCAAAACCTTAATTTGAGATGTGCAACAGCTTCCTGAGGTTGAATAAGTTTAGATTAGATGTGCAACAGCTTCGAATCTCAAACTTTTTAGCTATTTTGGTCAAAATTGGGACAAATTTGAGGAATTCATGATTAAATCTCATATTTAAGGAATTGATTAAGTTTCTGGAGTAATTTAGAAATGTTTAAATAAGATTTGATTGGACTTTATCGAGGATTTTTAGAAATATGAATTTCTGACAATTTGGGTTCATCTTTAACCGAATACTGTTCTTGGGTGTTCTTGTTGAGATTCGAAGCCTAATCTTGTCCAGGACAGTCATAAATAACCTTCTATTATGATTTAAAACTAATCTTGAGGCTTTAATCTCTCTATATGATAGATCAGAGCTTAAAGCTAAGCCTTAAGCTTCAAGTTCGAAGCTCCTCTCTTTTGGAGCATTCTGAAGCATTTCCTAACCTCAATCTTTCTCCTAACTGGTGTGGAATACTTCACTGAAGTACTCCAGACCCTCAATTATGGGTAATAACCTCTTTACAGGTCAAAATACCTATGCTTACACTCTGAAACACACTTTAGGTCATGGTGACAGAGCCATGTTCCTCCATTAAATCAGTGGATCAAATCTAAGCCAAAGCCCAAATTGGGGCTAAAATTGGATAGAGGAACTTAGAAGCTTTCGATCGAGTCTTTGTGTGCTCGATTTGACTGAGTGAATCAATCAGAATCTTCGTTTGAAGATCGATCTGATGTAGCTGCGGCGAAGGAGGCACAGGTTGGGATAGTCCCACCTCGGGAAGTCGTGGGTGTGCGTGCTGGTAAAATACCAAAAATTGATGAAGGCCGTTCGGCTGTTAACGTAGGCTCAACTTATGAGCTTGATCCAATTGTGCGCGAGTTGCGCACGTGCATATGTGTGTGCGCAGGCGTGTGCCTGTGTGCGTGGGCCCGGGTGGGCGAGCGTGTGTGGGCTTGTGATGGGCCAAGACTGTGCATTGGCTAAATTGATAAAAATCCACCTAATAAAAACTAGGCCCGGGTTGAGTAGGGTTTGGTCCTGCCCCCTTGTGGGCGCTGTGTATCCTCAAAAGGCCTGAGCCACCCACTAACCAATTTTTGGATTGAGCATTGAAAGATGGGCTTAAGTTGACATAAATCGACTAAGTGTGGATTTGTGCACAATGAAAAGAAAACGTTGTGTGACTTAGTAAAGAAAGAGAGAAGAGCAAAGGAAAAGATAAAGAGGCGAGAGAATGAAAAGTGGTAAAGGAAGAAACTGAATAAGAATTGGCTAAATTAAGAGAACGAGAAAAGCTTGAGAGAGTTAAATAAACATAGACATCACATGCTATAAGTGGAAATGTAACTTTTTACTTTTAAGTCGTCTCATGTAAAGATCAAACGTCCAATTCAAGGCTGGAAGCTAAGAAGAGATTGATTTGAGTTTTATGTTATTATACGAGGCCTTATCTTCATTGTATACCTTTTTCGTCTCACATTTTTGTAATAACTTCTAATAAATATTCTTCTACTTAGTTTTTATTGCAAAATCATTCATGTACATTTCTTCTCTATAATAGAATAGTTGCATGCTTTAATTGTTTACTCTTTTGTGCAAATATTTATGTGATTAATATATATCATAATTATCATAGAAATTAGTTAGTCATTAATTTAACTAATAAGAATGGTGAATTAAAATTACGATTATACCTCTTAGTGAATGACCTGGACTTTCCCAGTTAAAAAGAATTAAATTTAAAATGTTAGGTTAACTTGATCCTATACTAACTAAATGACAACGATTCGAGTTAACTTAAGTCATTTCTTATGCGATTAATTAAGACTTTTAATCTTAATTAACTGTGTTGAGAAATTACACATCAATAAACACCCTCTTGCCCTTATTCTGGTACTGTCGGGCAAGATCACCAGGTCGGATAGATTCACGATACCTAGTAAATGTGGGATTAGGTATCATGATAACTGGGTGTGCGTGAGGAGTACGTAGAGGGATGTACTTAAGGACCTTGGGAGTCTAGGTGCGGGGGGCTTGGGTGTGGGGTGGCTGTGTGAAAGGTGGCTAGGTCTCATCTCTACCAGCAGAGGTGCCTTGGTCATCCTTATCCTTATTAGCAAATTTCTTGAATTTCGTCTGCATATACATTAAAAAAAATTAGTATTAGTATAAATATGAAGAAATAAATAAATAAAAATAAAAAATTTGGAAAAAAATTCAGCAGAGTTTTCCCTATATTATGGATATTTTCTAAAATCTGATATAAAGAAAATTATAATTTATATATGATAGAAAATCACACATTCTACGGTAAATTTACATATATTTTGTCTTTATTGAATTCAATCACAAATATCTCACTTAAACAAAAAAAATGTCACTAAAATCTAAATGTTTTATGATAGTACTTTGCAATTCCATCTTGAATCTGAATGTTCTATGATTGCTCAATATCGAAAGTTGTTGTATGCCAAAGTATTAGAAGTTAACCATTTGCCATGTTATCAAATAAGTATATAGTGCTTGTGTTGAATTTGTTTGGACTTTGATATATTTATACTGTAATGGTTACATAAGGGTGATTAAGTTCTATAATGGTGATGTGATTTTCTTTAAGATCCTTCATTATATATTGTTATCTCTATAATTTTTAGATTAGAAAAAAAGTTCTATTAGTGGTTTCTTATATAATAGCCTTTACCATAAACGTTTTTAACTTGTAAATGAAAGAGCAATATTTGGAATTCATGAAGGTATAATTAACTAGCCAACCTTAAAAGAACAGCAGCATTATCAGGATTACTCATGAAGAATTGAAGGCGGCTGATGATCATTTCTGATATTTTCTCCAAATTGCCTCACAGCCATATGCATGGCAACATGGATTCCTTCATTAGAATTACTCTACTCCCTTAAAGAAAAAAGATGTATATAAAATCCTCGCAAAAACACAGGTACACAAATTGGTAGAAAAGATAAATGGTATAGAAGATAATTATACATTACATATCAATATCCATTATACCTACACCAACCCCTTGTAAGTGTTCTTGATAAGCATCTGCTTCTACTTCATGTTCAACATCTTTTGCACCTCAAAATATTCACGTGAAATTGTCCGGACAGGTATAATCCATCTATTTCTACTATTGTCAGGGATGTAGAAGACTTGAGAAACTTAACATGCTAATGTAAATGGTTTTGAAGAATGAAGAATTTGACGATTCTTATTCAAACTTAAAAAATCGTGCTTCTTGTCAAGTTCGAAGCTAATGCCTTCTTTAAACACATTGAACCAATTACACTTGAAAAGGACAACTCTACGATCATATCTAACGCTCATCTCAACAATTTCTTCGATATGTCCGTAGTAACTGATGAGCGAGAAAATCATTGCAAAAAGCTTGTGTTTGGAAAAACCCGAGTCATAAAATTTTCAAGAAAAGCTGCTACCACATAAAATTTATAATAGAAACTCCGACGAGTCCTACGTCGAACACATGGAGGCGAACGTTTGATTAAAAATCGTGTTTAGAATTATTTTCAGAAAGCGGATTAGCTGGTTGAATTTAATCTACACAACTTAAACTACTTAAAGAATAAACAATAGAAAATAAAGAGATAATATACAAATAAAGAGAAACATAGAGAGAGAATGAATAGATATTACATTTAAATATTCTAGAGTCTATTATAACTACTTAAAGAAAACAAAATTACAATAGAAAACAGTAAAAAGATGGGTGAGAAAATCCTCCTTGACAACTATTTGGAGGACGAGCCGTGTTGATGAAGTGCTCGGAAGAGGGTGGTGAGATGCTGGATGAGGGAGAACGAGGCTAGAGGATGAAGGACGAAGTAGGGTTGCGTTGCAGCGGGATTCGCTTCTCGAATGGTGCTGAGAAGACAACCACACGAAGGGGGTGAGAAGATGGACAAAATTATTTTACTCTAGCTCTAGTGGAGCATCCCGGGTATGGGATTAGCTCTTTAGAACTTTGGAAAGGGTGAGAGGAGAAGAGAAGGGATGATGAAATATGTGGTAAGGGTGGCCCTTTTATTGGTGAGGAGAAAGGGGTGGAAAGGCCTTTTCCAAGGGTTAAAATTAATTCAGGGCCTTTAGTGATGTTTATGTATGTCACTGAAAGCAAGCACTGCTAAAGGCAGGCATTGAATGAGGGCCATGCGATGCTAATTCGACCACTCTTGTGAAGCTACGTCATTTGATGCTTGATCTTCAAGCGTTCGCACATGCAATCGCACCCAATCAACCTCATCCGTTTGATCGCACGATTAGACAGCTTAGGATCCACGAGCAGCTTCAACTTCTTCACATGCAGTGCCTACATACGATCTCACGTGATCAAGTGCGTCCGCCCACGCTCGCATCCAGCACCTCCATGTAGCCTCCTCCATCGCCACTCATCACCGATCGATCAGTGTAATTTCGTTGTGCCTCGCGTCAGCGGATTTAATTCATGAATCGCAAATCGAACCTTCATCGTGCTGTGTGCATAAGGTGCACGATCGTTGCGCTACGTGCTCAGTTGAGGCGAGTTCTTGATTTAAGGTTCGATCGCTCTTGACCATTGGATCTCAATCCAACAGTCGAGATCTTCTCTTGGTCTCACCTTTAAGGTCTGAATGGGCGCGGCTAGGATGCATCTCACCTGTTGGATCTTGATCCGACAGCTGAGAGTTGATGAAGTGTGGAAGAAGGGATGTTATGGATGGCTTTGGGCGGCTTGGATGTTGCCATGTGGCATTATCTGGGCTGTCCAACTTCTTTGGTTCATAGGAGGTGCTACGAATGTTGGATTGAGTCGATTTTCCTGCCATTGGGCTGCGATCGTCTATCCGAACTCATTTGTGTGGTTGGATTTGTCATCTGAGGTATGGATTTTTCACCACCTTTCCCCTTAGCCTCTAATCTTCCTCAAGCTGTATCTGATGCTATGAAGGTTCGATCAGGGCAATCTCGAAGCCGTTGAACTTCGATCGGTGCCCCAATCAAATTCGTATGGTTGGATCTCCAATTCGAGGCTCCAATAAATATTGCCCTATCCCTTGACCACAAAAAGGGTAAATTAACTTATAATTTGTACAAACTAATTTAAATGCATGATGATGCATGTTATGCAATATTTATAATGCATGGATGCAATTACATACTAAAGAACATGCGTAAATAAACAATTTATGTGAAATAGATGTGTCTACATCACACCCACATGCCTATCTTTTGCTAATCCTTAGAAAAGTTACAGGCTATTTATAAACAGAATTAAGATTAAATTACTTGGGTAATAGTTATTTCTCAACACTAAGAAATTTCTACTAAAGACTTGAACTACAGAGACTCACTGCTAAAATGCAGACCGCCCAAGCTCTCACTTTATTCAAAAGCAAATATATATATATTTTTCTTTCTTTTACTTCTTTTCTAATTTTTTTGGATTTTTGAGTTTAGAGTTTCAGGGCAGCTTTCTACGGCTGCTCAACCCACTTAAGGCTTGAAAAAAATACTAAGTTTTAAGCATCTTTTTGTGTTAATGTGATAGACACACTAATCGTCAATCAAAACGGACTTCAGATTTCTACATCTCTAGGTGACTTTAAAAAGAAATTCTGCCTAAAGGTATATTTATTCGATTGATAGCTTTCTCCATACTTTTTATTTTTATGGGTTCAACACAAGGGTGAAACCAGTGTATGTCTTCCTGGCTTATTCTACTTTCTCACTTCTTCCTAAGTGTTTGGAATTAAATGTGCATTTCTTGAGATGGGTTCTGGATAATCGGCCAATGGGTAGTTACCCATGATAACTTGTCAACCAAACTCGTGCGATGAAGTGTGACTTATTTATTTTTCTTCTTTTCTATTTCTCGTCAATTTTTTTTTTCAAGTAGGTGGCTTCCCTGATCTAAGATTTACCTAAAGGCAGCAGAAAGAGAATGGTTGTGTGGTTGAGCTCTGGACAATCGGCCAATGGGCTGTTATCCATGACAACTTGCCAGCCATTCCATCGTATAAGGTTTATTAGCTGCCCAATTTCCATTAAAATCGTTGAAAAGTGAGTTAGTGCAAATAGTGTTTAGATGGTTAGAATATAAGTCCTCTCAAATCAAAGGGTGTATTGATAAGTCATATACTTATCACCCCAACTTATTTAACCAATTAGAAATGAATTTTTCAAATGGTGAGGACTCGAGAATCACGTCCACATTTTAGGAGACGTCCGAGCTAATTAAGCCCAAAGACCTGAAGAATCTAAGTGTTCTGGTCTTATTATATATTTCCTAAACTTGACAAATTTCTAATGCCTAAGTTCTCTTTTCCTAACTCTTTTTTTTTTTCAAAAATACAGAGAAAATAAAAAGAATCTATGGAGCTAGCAAACTAATTCAGATAAGAATATCTGCACCCTCAAGCCTATCTAAGGCAATGTCCTCATTGTATTAAAAAGACATGAAATAGAGTGGAGTAGAGAAGAAAGGACTTGAATTTCGTGATTAACAAGTCAGCTCCGAAATAAAAACAGACCGTATACGTGCTAGGTTTGTTGCCTTCAGATAGGCATACCATACAAATAAAGAAGAAATCAAGAATTCACAGTTATGAGTCAAGATCAAAATAAGAAAATTGATTTTATGATCCACAATGAGAAGATGTTCATAGATATGGACGAGATTGTGATCAGACCCATGCCCCACGGTCGAGTGGTTCTAAGGTTCTAAATGAAAATTACCTAGAACCGGAGATCATTATGTAAGCGAGGTCGAGCCTAAGGTTTATGAGGATGCAACCCAAGTCCAAAAAGTCGGATAATAGGAAAATTTGTATAAAAAAGATAATCAGTTAATTTGTGCTTGGGTTAGACATCCTTAGAGTTGAAAATGTCATAAGGGTCCTTGTAGAAGGTTGGTGGTTTCAGGCAAATAGGAACCCTTAGACTCAGACTTTTGCTTCCCTCTGAATTGGCTTCTCAGATCTTCATGTCCAAATTCCTATCCTCCATAATCAAAGTTTCTGGGACCTCAAAGATGTTATCAACCCCATCTAAAATATCCAAGTCCAAAATTTGTGGTTCAATCAGAATTGACTTTGGTATGGTGATCTCAAAAATAGAATCATCATTATGCTTAGCTGGATGTGTGTGAGGACTAGGGTTATTGATTAAATCTTTTATTAGCTCATGATCTGAATCCTTCATGTTAGCCCTAGTAGGATCACATTCTTCAGTTATAGGGCCATCAAATGATTTATCATACTCCGTTGACCTGTTTGTCTTCCTAAAATTATCTTCCTCAAACTCAGGTGAGACTTCACATAAAGATTCTTCACCTTCAGAATCAAAGAATTCTGGATCTACATTAATATATGTCTCAAGATCATATGTTGTTCCTTGGTCTACAGAGACACTCTATTGGCCTGTTTGTCTTACTAAAATTATCTCCCTCAAACTTAGGTGGGACTTCACATAAAGATTCTTCACCTTCAAAATCAAAGAATTATGGATTTGTATTAATATATGTCTCAAGATCATATGTTGTTCCCTGGTCTACAGAGGCATATTTTTCCTCGTACTTTGGCTTAGGGATCTCAGGTGGAGAAATCATTTTATCCTCAATTGGTTGCTCTAGACCAACCTGGTCATCCCAGGTCTTGTAAAATGTGTCCCCCTATAGGTGCCTGAGCGGGTTCTAACATTAGCTCTCCTGAAGGGGGTTCATTCTAGGAATCATCCCAAGATTGAACTAAAACATCCACAAATTTCATCCTCAATTTTGACAACTTCACAAGTAAAATCTCACCTGGGTCCTTATCCTTAGCATCTTGGAGCCAATCCAATAAATATTTGTTAAGATCATCAATCATTTGAATCGAAGGCTCCAATTCTTTAGCACAAGGTGTTGGCTGAGCTTCTAAATATTGAATGATATTCCTTAAGTTAGCCAACACCTTATCTTGGACTTGGTTCACCTGAACCAAATGATTTGATTTAGGGTTGGGTGGGTTTGGGTTTAGTCCAGGGGAGTCAAGAAATTGAGGTTCCTGGGGGCCTCCCTGATAATAAGTAGTTTCTAATTGTTCATAAAGGGGTGGTGACCCATATGCAGTGTAATCTTGGGGAGGGTATGGGTTATAATCATCATGTCTTTGATTGTAGATCATATTAGGTTGTCCATAGGAGGGTGAAGATCTACAATCGATGTAGCTCGGAGAAGGATAAAAATCAGAATCATGGTGTCCAAGGTTAGACCTTGAACACAGAAGTCCAGAATTGTATCCCCAATTCGGGTTATCCTAACTAGTAGATGGTTGATTACAACACGAGTCAAGATAATAATCATCATATTGGGGACAAGATGTGTCAGGAGGAAAGGAGTGGAAATGTGTGTAGGATGTGGAAGGATCCATGATGAAACGAGAGGAAAAGAAAGGTGCCCTGCAGTACAAACAATCAAACATGTCCTTAAGTGGGGTAGCCTAAAGATCTATAGACTCTCAAAACTCATCTCAAGATGAATGAAACGATTTGGTCAACTTCTTTCTGGTCAATCCAACCGGTTAGAGAGAGTGATTGGGGAGAAGGTTCTTCCCTTGACTTTCGCCTTAGGTTCCTTTGATACCCCCCAATCGCGGTCATTTGACACTGCTCCCCTAGATAGACATCAGATGGATCGATAAAAGCAGATTAGTGGAAAATAATCTCGATCTGGGCCCGGAAGAGTGAGTCAAATCCTTAAGGCCAACGTCTACTCTATTTTAATTAGGCTTAGGTTTGATTGTGCTCTGAGATGTGATGGCCCTTTAGATAGGTTGCGCCCTTAAAGATTAGTTTCAATGTGTATGCATGCACAACCAATGGTTTTCAAGTAAGATTATTTTTTTAGATGCAGTGAATTTTAGGGTTTAAATCTTGCGTAGTATCTTTTAGAATTCAAATTTCAGGTATATTCAAACAAGGTTTTATGAGGCACACCAAGTTTTAAAGGCACTAGTGAAGATATATTCCTTTACAAAGAAAAAATAATGTGGTGTGCCTGGCTCAACCCTAAAAATTGAATCCTATGGGACAAGCTACTGATGGATTACTTTTATGTTAAATGGTGAGGCCCAGACAACTCAATCAATTGGCCTTTTGCACCACTTGATTAAGGCACGTGAGATTATTAGCCTAATCAGGTTTCTACTCACTTATGAATGTTAAGTTAGAGTGTACCGGGCCCACAGGTCAAATCCCGGCTAAGTGGTAGAATCAGATCAAGGTGAGGCACCTTGTGTGCGTGTGGGTGTATAAAATGTGTAAATTTAAGTTAATCCCACATTCAATTTTTTTTTTTTGTATATGTTGTGTTGAGGTGGGTGGAGGTGGCAAACAAACAACCAGAAGTAACCTTAGGGTTTATGCAAGTTCCTAGGTTAATTAGGGTTTGCGTTATTCGATGGTGGAATGAAATCTAAGGGGTGGGTGGTAGGGATATACTTACAAACCCTTCAACTGCACTTTGCTCCAATGTACCACTTTTGCCCTCCTCGAGAGAGTACCTGCTATCACAATAAGGATGGAGACAAGTGAGGTAAACGATAAGTAAGGCAGAAAACGTGGAAAATCAAAGAGTGTTGCCTCCCAGGCAATTACGCCAAAATGGTAAATGAGATTTTATATGCGAAAAGATATAGTTAAAAACCCGTCATTGTAGTTACATAAAAGTTCACTAGTAGATAAATTTACCGAAACTCATGAGTCTTGGGTCAAATACGAGGAGGCTATGTCAATCTAAATCTACAATTGTATCGTTTTGTATTTTTTTTTATAAAGGAAGCATTCACAGTGGCAGCTAAAATACTTGAAATATAAATAAAAGATAGTGAGAGAGGGTCAAATACGAGGAGGCTATGTCAATCTAAATCTACAATTGTATCGTTTTGTATTTTTTTTTATAAAGGAAGCATTCACAGTGGCAGCTAAAATACTTGAAATATAAATAAAAGATAGTGAGAGAGAGAGAAATAAATTTATAATTATGATAATTTCGATTACAACTAATGACTACAATTAGAAAGCTGAAAATCTATACTAGAAAGTGATAAAAAAATAGGGGAGAGAAAATCCTCCTTGACGATTGCTTGAAGGACGAGTTGCATTGATAAAGCGCTCGAAAAAGGGTCGTGAGATGCTGGACGAGGGAGAATGGGTCTAGAGGATGAAGCAAGGTAGCGTCACAGTGGGATCCTCTTCCCGAATGGTGGCGAGAAGACAACCATGGAATGCTCCACAAAGGGGGTGAGAAGATGAACAAAATTATTTTACTTTAGCTCTAATGGAGCATCCCAGGTATGGGACTAGCTCTTTTAAGCTTTGGAGAGGGTGAGAGGGGAAGAGAAGAGATGATGAAATATTTGGTAGGGGTGGCCCTTTTATAGGTGAGGAGAAAGGGCTAAAAAGGACTTTTCCAAGGGCTAAAATTAATTGAGGGCTTTTAGTGACATTTATGCATGTCACTGAAAGCAAGAGTTGCTAAAGGCGCACTTTGAACGAGGGCCGTACGATGCCAATCCGACCACTCTTGTGAATCCACGTCATCCGACGCCTGATCTTCAAACGTTCACACATGCAATCGCACCCAATCAACCTCAACTGTCCGATTGCATGATCAGACGACTTAGGATTCACAAGCACACTTCAACTTCTTCACACGCAATGCCCACATGTGATCACACATGCAATCTCACGTGATTGTGCGCGGCCGCCCATGCTCGCATCCAACGCCTCCACGTAACCTCCTCCATCATCGCTCATCGTCGATCGAACAACGCAATTTCGTCGCCCCTTGTGTCAGCTAATTTAATCTGCGAATCGCGAATCGAACCCTCTCTAGGTGATGTGCATAAGGTGATGTCATCGATGCTCTGGCTCCTATTTCATCAAGCATTTCATAGATGTCATCGGCTTCAATATCCATAGCTGTCTCACCGAAATCTATCGGAGATCGTCTAACTTTCTTTGTAAGATCCTTTCCATGAGCAATCCACTTAGTATAATGCTATCACCAATCATTGCAAGTCATGCGCTCTGGCTGTTTAAATCCTCAACACAGTTAGTTAAGTTATTTAGGCTTAATTAATCGCATGAGAAAGTAACTTACGTTAATTTGAATTAATGTCGGTTGTGTAGTATAGGGTCAAGTTAACTTAACATTTTAGATTTTAAATTCTTTTTAACTGGTTGAGTCCAGGTCGTTCACTGGGAGGCATAACTTAATCTTAATTCACCATTAATTCCTAAGCATAAATTACTAACTACTTAATCAATCAAATTATAATTAAATTACTTTAAGTATATGAATCTTGCATAAGAGATATTCAAATAAAAGCATGCAACATTCCATTAAGAAAGAACACATTTACACATGTGATTTTTCATTAAGAATCAAGTAAACATGTTTATTGCAACCATTACAGCTTATTACAAAAGATTAAGTCAAGAAAAAGCTATACAATTGAATACAAATGCCTTCTTTCATCATTTAAAGC
Organism: Thalassia testudinum; assembly: GCA_037157565.1. NCBI lineage: Eukaryota > Viridiplantae > Streptophyta > Magnoliopsida > Alismatales > Hydrocharitaceae > Thalassia > Thalassia testudinum. Next base: position 85,861,252 of record JAZHRO010000077.1, read on the forward strand.
TCAAAATATCAAAAGAGAATATGAGATTATATTATTAAGGCAAATCAGATATCTTAAAAATAAAAGTCAGATGACTAAAAATTAAGCAAGACATCTGATTTTCTTCTTTTTATTTCTTCTATTTATTCTTTCTTCAACCCTTTTCTTCTTCTTGTTATTTCCTCTCTCTCTTATTCCCTCTCTTTTCCTTACTCTCTGTCGTTAACTAAATTTCCTTCTCTTTATCTTTACTGTGCTTTAATGTCCTTAACAAAATTACAAAAATTTGATTTTCTAATTGGCAGCTTAGATCGGTTGGGGATACATAGCATCCCCTTCGGGGTGGGACCAGACCTAACTGGGTCCGAGCCTAGTTTTACTTAGGTGTTTTATTTTTGATTCAAGCCCATGAACAATTTTCGACCTCCCAAGCCCACACACACTCACACGGGCCCATGCTCACGCCCACAGGTGCACTCGCACACACACATGCATAGGCACGTGCAACGCATGCACCCGCACCCCATGCCAAGTTTCATTTCATGCCCTACATTGACAAATGAAGAGTCATGTGCTCAAAATCGTATTATAGCAAGGTGACGCCTCCAAAACTACTGATGTGGGACTATATTTCCCTGGTTCTGGCCGATCTTCGGCCTAGGATTTTGGCCAACTCACTGGATGATTCTGATCGAGCAAAAGCTCGATCAAAAGCCCATTGGATGCTTTACATGTATGTAACACCAATTTGGTGTTCGAGTCAGATCTGGCCCTTTGATTTGAAGGGCGAAGATCAAGGATTTTCACGCCCATTCATGGCCTGTAGAAGTTAAGTTCAGGTCTTTTGATCTATAGGAGAGTGTCTGACCTCAAGGTGAGGTCTAAATCATCTTCAGCAGATGATTCTGCATCTAATGGTGAAGAGAAAAGGTCCAATGTAGCTTCAAGAAGAGGAAGAAGCTCAAGAGCTTCGAACAGGAGCTTTAGAGCTCCATTTGAGCTCTAAACAGCTCGACGGAGAGCTAAAGACCTCTGGAAAATATTTAAACAATATTTGCAAGGTGTTATGATTCTATCTGGGTGAATTTAGCATTCAAATCTCACCAAAAACATACTAAAAGCAGTATGGGTTCAAAAATGACCTAAACTGGACAGTGATATGATTTGGCCTAATCCTTAATAAAACAACTTAAAATTTATTCTGACAACCTCAGAATCACCCTAACATCAGATTCAACTCAATAAACATCAACTTTACTCAAGAATTCTCTAAATTAGACCTGAGTTTGATTATAAAGCTCCAGAAGTTGACTTTCTATAATATAGCTTCTCAAAACAAATTAAAGACCTGGAGAGATTCTACTTCACCTCAGAAATCATTTCCTATTATGACTCGATTCCTGTATCCCTATAGGACCCAAGACCAGCTTACCTCGACTAATCCCCAAGACCCAGTTGTCCAACAAGAAATAACCAAAAAGCAGGAAAGTAAACCACATTCACATATGCAATATAACTAAACAGAAGAAAAGTACGAAGTAGTAAAGAAAAGTAAATCTGTTGTTTCATTACATGCCACCACAACAACAAAACAACGAACAACGGAAGTAAACAGTAAAAACTAATAGTAACTCTCAGTCCAATACTTACTACAACAGTAAAGGAACGAAAAGGAAGTGCTGAAAACTACGGCTGGGCTCAATTGGGCCTAGTACCCTCCACAGCTGGAAGCTCGGGCTACTCAACTCCTGGTCCTAAATAGTATTATGAAAAAATAAAGTCGGCATACGCTGAGTAGAGTGGTATCTATATTATCTAAAAATAGTAAAAGAAACAGTTTTAACTATCATTTCAATTTATCTGTTTTTTTATGTATTTCTGTTTCATCCATTTCTCTCAAACATCCTAATGAGAACCTCACCATGAACCCTAACTAGCACATTTTGACCTAATAAATTGAACAAAAGCTCCTACATAACCTAAGGGAAGGCCTAAATCAGGGAATTAATAATCAGAGAATAAAACATTCTATAAGGGGTAAAACTGTAATTTTACCATTGCAGTGCATGAACAAGATTTATATAAGGGTCTATACATAGGTCAAGTGAACCCAATAAAGGAAAAAGTGGGATGGATTGGTCAGAAAAGGGTTATGACAAAATCTGGGAATTAAATTACATTCTGTAACCCTAAAACAAACCTACTTTAATTCATAAGGTTCCAGGTAAGATAAAAATCAACTAAATTCTCTAAAATTCATGGAAAAATACCATCTAGGGTTTAGAACCTTCAATTTGGCCATTGGGACCTGTTTTGAGCTAGATTGAGGACCATACCCAATTTTCGACCTAATTTGGGTTTTTACGCAAAATATCCAGTCAAACGTGATCAAACCTAAAATCCAACTTCACCATTGGATTCCTTAGGTCTAAATTAGGTTTATACCAAAATTTGGACCTAAGGGAAGGTCATCTTGACCCACTTTACAAAATGGTCCTCAATAATTACTTTTTGACCCTTATCTTTTTGAAACCTTGCAATTACCCCCTCACCTTTCCCGTCATTTTCTTCAATCCAGTACTTCTGCCACCCGCAGCAGCAAGCCATACCTCCGACGACTTTGTGCCAAGGATGACGCCATGCATGCATGGGGAGCCGATCCCAGATTTGAAAGGGAGACTCCCTACGATGTCTCCTATCGCATGGGTCGACTCCCATGCCCTGTCGTCCTCCATACCTCTCGTGCAAATGCAGGAGAGGTATGGGTATCCATCTGCCATACCTCCAGTGAGGCTTTTCCCGCCGCTCTCGCGCACCTGCCAGCTTGCCCTCGCCTATTTAAGGAGCGACACCCTCTGCCTTGATGCGTATGAAAACTCGCGAATCTACAAAGAGCGGGTTAAAGCCTTTCATGAAAAGCACATATCTAGAAAGACCTTTCACCCTGGTTAGAAGATCCTACTCTTCGATGCCCGACTTAAATTGTCACCTGGGAAGCTACGATCCAAGTGGACCGGACCATATCTTATCCAAGAGATTTTTGGAAATGGAGCCGTTGAGATCAGTCCGCTCAGCCACGATTCTGAACACTTTGTCATGAATGGTTAGAGACTCAAACCATTCATTGATGTGACCAATATAGATTTGGCTGAGTCATCATTTATCCTCCATTCTTCCTGAGCTCATTGCACCCAGCCGATGGCGTAAAACTCAACACTTAACGGGAGGCAGCCCGTCATTCCTTTTGAAAACCCGAAACATTTTATGACATGTCTTTGCACTTTAGGTTTATCCTTTAGGATAGCCGACTCCACCTTAGGAACCCGTACCTAAGATTAGAAATCGTCCGCAACAGTTACCTCGACCCATCCACTTACCGAATATCTGTCCTCATGCATAAACCAAGCTGAATAAAAATCCACCTAATGTACAATGAGGACATTGCAAACCTTAGACATGGGGAGGGTATGAAAGTGCAATAAAAATTCATAACAAGAAAATGTTTCAACAAAAAAATTCACATATGTCAAAAACAACAAAAAAAAATTCAAAAAAGAACAAAAAAGTGGGAGGAGGGAAGCACTTTTTGGTGAGCTTTACAAATGGAGGAGAAAAGAGAAAAATGCTAAAAAAAGAGCACAAAACGAAAAAGAAGAGATAATCATTAGTAAGAAATTAAGGAATTAACCCAAGTTCTAGACCACATTAAAAGAAAAGTAAAGAGAAAGTGCTAAAGAAACACAAGAAGATTAGTAAGAACGCTAACCTTAGGCCGTTTTGGCTAGACTCGTAGTACCCGTTAAGATCTGGATATTCCTCAAGAGGTTGAGGAAAATGAAAAGCTGAAGTATTAGGTCTAAGGCTTAGGGAGTATTCGGCCTCATTAACTAACCTTCGATTTGCGGGACTCGGTAACTTAATCACCCCAATTCACACACAGTCTGGTTCAGTGAGCATAACTATCAAAATCACGCAGAAGTGTTTCTAATGTTCTAAAAATGTTACCTAGATTAGGAGCGGCCGATCAACACAAGTTGATTTGGATGAGTTCCCGATGCAGAGAGGTGGGAAATTCCCCTCAAAGATGTATAACAACATACCGTCTCCTCGATGCTTGTCTCTTAGGATATTTACATATCCTACTAGGGGCATGTAAGCACTCTGCTGGTTCAGATATCATGGATCGCATTATCACAAAATGTCAATTGTCAGGGTCTGAATTCGGCCACGGAATGACATTATGTAACCTTAAAACAAACCTACTTTAATTCATAAGGTTTCAGGTAAGATAAAAATCAACTAAATTCTCTAAAATTCATGGAAAAATATCATCTAGGGTTTAGAACCTTCAATTTGGCTGTTGGGACCTGTTTTGACCTAGATTGAGGACCATACCCAATTTTCGACCTAATTTGAGTTTTTACGAAAAATATCCAGTCAAACGTGATCAAACCTAAAATACAACTTGACCATTGGATTCCTTATGTCTAAATTAGGTTTATACTAAAATTTGGACCTAAGGGAAGGTCGTCTTGACCCACTTTACAAAATGATCCTCAATAATTACTTTTTGACCCTTCACTTTTTGAAACCTTGCAATTACCCCCTCAACTTTCCCATCGTTTTCTTCAATCCAGTCCTTCTGCCACCCACAGCAGTAGGCCATACCTCCGGCGACTTTGCGTGGAGGACGACGCCGCGCATGCATGGGGAGTTGGCCCCAGATTTGAAAGGGAGACTCCCTGCAATGTCCCCTACCGCATGGGCCGGCTCCCATGCCCTGTCGTCCGCCATACCTCTCGTGCGAATGTGCAAGAGGTATGGGTATCCATCTGCCATACCTCCGGCGAGGCTTTTCCCGTCACTCTCACGCGCCAGCCGGCCTGCCCTCACCTATTTAAGGAGCGACACCCTCTGCTGCATCCTTCAAGCTTCGTTTGGCCTGAGATCCCTCCTCCTATTCATCTCCCACCAACTCTGGCCAACTTCCAGAGCTTCCGGCGACATTCCCTCTCCTCTCTCGTCGCCCTGCCACTGTACCAGTGGCAGGGTTAACTCCGCCGTCTTTCGCCGCGCCGCGCCGTACCAGCGGGCACCCTCCAGCCCCTCTTCCTCGTCACCGTTCTCTCCCCCTGGCACCTTCGTCTCCGGCGACGACAACACCGGCCGCTCGCCACCTTTGCATCCCCTCCTTCACTCTGGACTCACAGCTAAGCCCCTCTTACCCTCCTCTTTATTTCCCCTCTGCCAATTTGCTATTTAGACCCCTCGATAACCACAGACCACCACCATCTCCTCCACCTCCGGCAGATCACCGGCAAGGTGTCTCCGTCACCTCCCCACACCCATCCACCTCACTAGACCCCTCAGAAGCATCACCTCCACCCACTGATCATCTTGCGACCCTCCACTGACCGTGCCACCTACTGTCTCCTCCCCCCGAACAAATCCACTCACACAGACTCAAACTGACCTAGGCACATACACCTAGGCCGTTCTGAGCCACGCCAACCCCCGCAGTATCTTCGTCGTGCTCTGGCAAAGCTCGCCAAGTGTTCTGACAGGGCCACAAGGCTGTATTCTTGATTTCAGGTCCCGAGCCCTCGCCGCAATTGACTCGAGCTTGGAGCAAGCTCGCAAGCAGCTCCAAGCCCTTCTAGCTCTAGGAGACGAGTCCAGGTTGCGTGGAAGACTTCCGCACACAACTCCAGGTCTTCAATTGGCATCTGAAGCCTTTGCTAGAGTGGCGATTGACCGCGCTTGCTGCTGCCAGGTGCTCGACAAGGAGGTGGGAACTTTAGTCCCACCTCGGACGTTTGTTAGCGCCCTACGGTGCATAAATTGAAAAGGTGACTAAGGCTTATCGCCTAAATCACATGGGGTGAGGTCCCTCTCACCCGCTCACCCAGCCTCGTCCGCGACCATCCCTCGCGGACCTGGCCCGACCCATTTACCGAAGCCTTGCACACCTCGCCCACCACCTCACGCCGATGGGCCTGGTCCCGAGCACGTTACCCGATCCACATACCCAAGTAGGCTTTGGGAGAGTGAACCCTAGAGTGAAACAAAGAGAGAGAGACGCGGGGAGGGTTAGGGTTAGGTTTTGCCTAACCATGACTGTGCAGGGAAACTGAAGAAGGAGGAGGAAGAGGAAGCAGGAGAAGAAGTGGTTGAGGACTTAGCCGCGAAAGCAGCTGCAGCTGAAGAGAAGAGAAGAAGAATGCTCAGGAGCAGAAGTAGAGGAAAAGGAAGAGAAAGAAGAAGACAAAAGCTGAAGTAGAAGAAGAGGAAGGGGAGAAGCCAACTGAGGAAGGAAGGAAGAAGCTGTCGCAAAGAAGAAGGACAGGCAGGGAAAAGAAGAGAAGAAGAAAAAGCCAAGGAGGGTAGAAACAGCAGCAGTAGCAGAGAAAGGAAGAAGAAGGAGACGTGCACTGTAGCAAGTGGCTACGTAAGGCATCTGATTCCCAGAATCAGACGTCTGAAGACTGAAAGAAGAAAAGAGGACAGACAAAGAAGAAAGAGAGAAGAAACATTTTTTTATTTCCTTTCTCTCTAGTTGTTCTTTTGTAAAACAATGTATTATTGTAAATTGTGATTTTTTACACTTCTAAAATTAAGCTTGCTCCCTGAGTTCGACCTCAGAGAATTTTTGAAGTATTCGGGTAATAAAATCAAATCGAACTGTTCCCCACCACATCCAGATATTCTTGATCTTTCATGTTCCTCGTGGGAACGATCTTGATTGTAATCTTTTCCGTAGAGTAGAAGGTACACGTGGTGCTCTCCTGGTCGAGAGAGTCCCCAGTGGTAGTCCTACACCAAGTCAACCACCCCGAGGTCACTGTCAAAACGTAGCGGTGACTACGGCATGCGTGATAAGCACGCGGATAGCTACCCCGCATAGACACGCGGTTAGTCATTTCCGCTAGCGAGTATGGCCAAAGTACAGCACGGAACAGTATAGGGCCTTGCCCTCTCAGAACAGGGGTCTCACCCCTTAGAAACAAACAGGGGTCTCGCCCCTCCACAATCCGCGCACCCTCGTCTGACTACCCCAGTTTGCCCAGAGGGCCTAACAAGTGGGTGTAGGGTGGCTAGCTGAACCCCAGGCCCCGTGGGGTGGCTAGCTCTCTCCCTACACTAGTAGCTCGCCTCGGTACCGCGTACACGAGGGCCAACAGGAGTCGGTGTAGAGTGGCAAATCCTAACCTCAGGTCTCAACCCAAGGGCGGCTAGCTTCGCTCTACACGAAAAGGGGATTGTTGCTCTCCTTGGTACCACGTACTCAAGGGCCAGCACACTTCTCGTCTACATATCAGGTTTCCATCTATCCACAGGAGTTCTACTCCTAATTCCCCGTAGGGTTCATGCTCATGTTCACCTCATTTATTCCGATCCATATTTCACCATTCACAATTCATCTCTCATGCATATACAGGCAGCTCATGTTTTCATAATTCGATACATGCAACTGGTGATTTCACAAGTAATTATTCATAAATTACAGGTAGCTCATAATTACAGGCAATTGCTAACAGTTTAGCTCAATCATGTATGCAAGTACATTATACAGCACAAACGGTTCATTCATTTCTCTATCCTAAGGTTCATGCCACATCCTAGGGTTCCATTTGGCTATTTCCACAAGCGCATTCTTATTTAAATATCATTAACAGAATTAACCACTCTACCAGGCAACATGGGAGTAATGGAGGCTCGAACCGCAGACCTAGCCATCTCTATGAGCCCCAAACACGCAGCAGGCTGAAACCCTATACCAGGGAAATACATCACAAAAGGAGGGTTCAGATCAGTGTACAAAGGACTCTAGTACATAGAGAAACTCGCAAGGAAAACGTAGGTATTTCGTTTGCGTAAAACGGACCCCGATTGGATCCCAAACGGGTCAAAAACGTACCTACTGTTCAAAAGCAGACGTTTGGGAGCAAGTCCAGATGTCTTAAAAGGAACCAAAACCTTACCTTAAGTCCCTGCGGTGTCCTCAGACATCCAGGCCTTCTCTGTGATCGTCTGAAGGCAGTTCCAGACGTCGGACAATGCCTCTGGTCGTCTGGACGCACCTCCGAACGTCTGGTGATCTGGTCAGACATCCAAAAGCACGTGGGAAAGCGTTCCACGCTCCTTCCCAAGGCTGCTCCTGTGTACGACAGCCGCAAGCCCCTAAATTAGGCCAAACCATGCGTTTGCGATGAGGCCCACATGGCCGTAACTGCGAAAAAGAACGTACCTTGGCGATAAATGAGCTTTCAGACGTCTGGCCTTAGCTCCAGACGTCCCGGTGCTCCATCAGCCATCTGGACTCCACTCTAGATGCCTGATACTGGAAAACTTCCAGTATTAGGAACTCCTTCCAATGCTCTTCACTGTGCTCTGCCTCGTGCCGCCGCAACTCCAACCGCTGTAGAGGGTCGGGAGGCCGCCTCCCTGAGTTCTCTCCTCCTCCCGCATGCGCCCGCGGTGGCTATGCAAGCTCTGCCAGGCTTCCACCAAAGCTCTCCGACCTCGGCCTCCTCCTCCCGCACTCTCCTTCTCCCTCTCACTCTCCCTCGCTTGCCTCCTCTCGCCACTCCCGCACAGCTATGAAGGTTGTGGTGGTGTGTGGAGTGGAGAAGAGAGGAGGGGGGGCTTATATAGACGACATGGAGGGTTTAGGGTTTGGGGAAGGAAGGGGGAGAGAGAAGAAGGTTCCTGTGCGCCGCCCACGCGCAGGGTGTAGTGTGCGTACAAAAATTTGATTTTCAGACGTCCGGAAAAGGATCCAGATGTCTGAACAAACGTCTGACTGAGACTCCAGACGTCTTAAAGGGCTAAAAATGGGACAGGTCATTACATTTCTAAACCTTAAAACTAAGTTTTAAAGCTCCTAAAGCCCCTCCAAACACTGTTTCTTGAGCTCAAAAGTAGGGGTGTTTGGTGGAATAATCTAGGGAATTTCAGAGCAGTCAAAGATCAAATATGACCCCTACAGGTTCTGCTTGAGCTTATAGACCTATTTCCAGAGCATAAAACCTAACGGGTTAGCTTCTCCAACTCCACCGAAGTTGGAGAAGATAGAGGTTGCTATTGAGCTCCAGACATTAAATCAACAAAATAACACTAAATCAAAATCCATAAACCTAAGTTGTGCATTTTGGAGCTCCTCAGAGCCTATCAAGGGTTGAAGATCAATTTCGACTTGCCGGAGCTCACCAAAGCTCCGGTGAGTCTAGTTCTAATATTTAGAGATGAAAAACATAGTAAATGAGGCCATTACTAGCCCGTAGGGCTTATTAAGACCTAGACAGATCTTAAAAACTCCTCAATTAACTCAAAGAATGATCAGAATAATAGATTGTTCGTGGAATTCGTAGATTGAGCATTTTGAGTTCGACAGAACTCATAATGCTTTCTCTCACTTAATTGAGTGAGGAGAAAAGTTCTATATAGTGAGGTGATACTAATGAGCTATCTAATTAGATGAAAAACTCATTTCTGAGCCGCCATTGACAACGAACTCAGAAATGAGGGGGAATTTAGGTGTTTCTAGTAGGAGGCTCTATAAGAGCAATTAAAGGGATCGCTAAGGTCTTTAGGGGTTAGGGAGGTGATGGAAGACCTCTGTTGGATGTGGAATTAACTCTGGGCACTTCACCATGGACAATAAAGTGTCAGGTGTATGTGAGTTGGTGTAGGTGATTAGGTGGACAATTAGGATGGATTTGAAGTTAATTAGGGTCTTAAGGTGATGGTCTGATGATGATGGACCCTGATTGAGTGTGAAACGGCCTCGGAGACCTCCACCATGGACAGTGGACGTCGCCTGTGACAGTGGAGTGGTTAGGTGGTTTAGGTGATAATTGCATGTGGAAGAAAGTGGAAATGGATCGTGGGAAGGTAAGGAAAGTGGATCATTACGTGGAAGTGCAAATGATGGCCCAGCGAGGCTGGACTTGGCCTCGCCGGAGCTGAGGAAGGAAGTACTGAGGTCTAACTAAACTAATCTAACTAAGCTAATTACACTAATCTAAGCTACACTAAGTAATCTCCGGTTACCTGGACAAAGAGAGGGGGAAGAATCTCCGTCGAAAGGTGCGTAACGGAGGACGAAATCAGAGGGTAGGGAATAGAGCTCTAGCAAGAAGTTGAAAGCGGTGATAGAGAGGAAGTGGCGCTCCTCGGCCCTGTCATAGCCGTCCGGAGAGGAAGAGGAGGAGAGAGGCGAGTCCCTCACGCGGAGGAGCTCCGATAGGGCGATGAGAGGTCGCCGGAAGTAAACGGAAGAATAGCCTATCGTCAGCCGCAATTGGGGAAGAAGGATAGGGGATCAACCCTTGAAACCAGAGGGGTCGAGGGGTATTTATAGGTTGCAGCGTTTGTGAAGGTGGCTGAATCTGGATGCTAGAAGGTCTAGGTTTAAGGTAACTACTGGCGTCGTCTCCGATACCGGTGAGGTTACTCTCTAACACTAAATAGGATTCAAGGATCATCCAGACCATGGGATGAAATGAAGAGGGTGAGCGCAAGCTCCAGGAGCTTGGCGAGGGTGGAATGGCATAAGATGAAAGGTGATCGTGAGGTGTCTTCACCGTCGTTCGTCAGCCGTTGAAGCGACTGAAGAAGAAACGAAGAGAGTGTACACAGGGACCTGAATGCGAGGAAAGCTACGAACCTAGGTGAAAGGAAAGGACTCAAATGCAATGAATTCTAAGGACCGAATTGCAAACAGAGGCTTTTAAGGTTAATTTAAATTATTTTCTTTTCTAACTTTTTATATATATTTATAACTTACCTAAATATTATATTAAAGCCCTGTATTCAATTTTGACCCATTTATTTATATTTATTTACTTATTAACTTAAGTTATTAAAGACTTAAGTCTTAAGTTGCACTTAAGTTAAATAAGATATTAATTAAGTAATTAATTAATGGTATTTCGAGTCAATTTATTAATTAAATTATTAATAATATTAATTAACTTATAATTTAGCATTTTTAACTTATTTTAAGGTCCTTTAATGATCTGTCCCTTATTACATAATTAACCCTTATATATACATATTCCTAGCTAATTAACTAGGAAAACTAGTTAATTAAGGGTAATTAAAAGTCATGATGAGCCTCTCAACATGCTCGAATACAGTGTTCCTATCATATGAATATCCATTCAAACTCCTCATACATGGGCAAAAATCCTGTTGAACTTGTCTCACCATCTGAATGACTTCCTATCATCATGAAATGCCCAATCAAGGAACTCACTCACTCTATTCTTGAATCGGGAGTAATCCGAGTTCCTAAAAGTAATCTAAGACTTATCCATAATAATCTACAAAAATGAAATAAAACCACCCAATAATTAAAATTTGATTTGATAATAGTGTTTGTATTTTGATTATGGTTTTCACTTAATAGCTCATCCTTGAAGATTTGATCACAACGTTATTTGTAACATGTAACTGGTGTTTGGAGAAATTTCGACATCTCCTTGTACTTCTCCAATATACTTTCAAGACTAAGCTTAACTACAATCCTAATAACTCACATTTATGGGTGCTTTAGGAATGTAGATAAGATCAGGTGGTATACCAGAGAAAAGCGAAAAGATACTATTGAAATTCCTCTAGACATTGGTTTCATGTAACAAGCAACCCTAAGTTGTGATTAAATCTTCAAGGACCCCCCTTAGTTCATAACTTCTCTGAAATAAGGACAACGACTCTTATAGCATGCTATAAACCCAAAGCTTTGTGCATGTAAGTGATATATACATACACTCTGCATTGTCTGTATAATTTGATCATAAGTGTCAATGGGCAAGTATTTTGACACGATTATCCTCTCCCAAAACCTGTAACCTAAAGGTTAGAATACATATCATTTGACTTTAAGTGCATCTAAATTTGTGCAAGTGTGTATTTATAAATTCGTTACAATTTTCTACAGAGTATAAGAATTTACAAATTAAGTGGGTACACCCCACATTTTAAACATGCACACAAATTAAAATTAAAGTGGGTACATCCCAAATTCTAAACATGTATACAAATTGAAATTAAAGTGGGTACACCCCATATTCTAATGCATATTCAGTAAAACTAACGTGGGTACACCCCACATTATAAACATGAATATAAACTGAAATTAAAAGTGGGTACACCGCACATTCTAGTCAAGCATAAACATTAAATTAAATTGGGTACACCCCACATTCATGCTTACATATCTAACAATGTAATTATTAAAAAAACGTGCAGATTCATACCTTGCAAAACATGCGAATCAACGTGCACGTGTCCAACGACAACTGTAACCTAAATCAAATATCACGTTTGGGCTAAATGGGGGAGGAGGGGGGATGGATGAGAGGAGGCAGGGGGAGGGACGGATGGAGGGAGGAGGTAGTGGGAGGAGGACGGGTCTGATGTGGGGAGACAGGGGGAGGAGGAGGGGCGGATAGGCGGAGGCAGTGGGAGGAGGTAGTGGGTGGAGGGGTGGATGGGGGAGGAGGAAGTGGGACAAGGAGGGGCTGATGGTGGCCGAGGAGGAGGAGGGGGCGGCGACTGCATGTGGAGGAGGAGGTGGGCGGCGCCGTGGGGATCGACAAGGAGGAGGAGCAGTGGGCATGGAAGGAGGAGGGGGACGACCATAGGAGGAGGAGGAGTACGATAGGGGCTTACCGAGGATGAGGGGGCGGAGTGGCCGACGGATGGCACCAGAGGTGAAAGGGGATCAATGACAAAGAGGAATGAAAGGGGAGGGTTTTGGGGATCCGGCACAGCCGTGGCCAATATGTTACCTTTAACGACGATTTTACAACAAACTGTCGTTTAATGTTGCATTAGGGTGCGAAATTTCGTGCCTATGGAAATTTGGGTAAACGATATACACGATGATTTTTTAGAAAACCATCGTGTATGTCAATGAGGCACCCTCCACACATAACGAGGAGTTTTAAGGGTTAGTATACGCGATAGTTTTAAGTAAAACCATTGTGTTAATCATGTAAATCAACAATAAGACGATTTTAAAATCATCGTGTATATATTCTACTTGTCCGCTGGGCACTATTCGATATAGAAGATGGTTTTAACAAAAATTGTCTTGGAAAAAGCATCACAAAAGCCCATTTTTCTAGCAGTGGTGATTAGAGGAGTTAAAGAAGGAGGATATAATCCATGCATGCACATAAGAAAAGAAGAAAAGAGGGTGAAGAAGTTACCATAGAAGATGATGGAAAGCGAAGGGCAATGGAGCACAAAAAACCATCAGAGATGACCATGTGCAAGAAAGATGAAAAAAAAGAACTCCTTAATTAGGGTTTTGAAGGAGGAGAAAAAGGGGAGGAGGATAAGTGTAACGACCCGGTTTCCGAGTCCCTACGAGACACGAGAACCGGACCGACTCGACTAATCCCAAGACCCAGTCGTCCAACGAGGAAGTAACCAAAAGACAGTAAAATAAACCACATTCAGCATGAATATAACTAACAGTAAGAAAGTACAGCAGTAAGGAAAGAAACTACTACAGTAGGTACCACCACAACAGTAAAACAACATTTATCATATAACAAAAACTGCAGGTAAAGAAGGTACAGCGGAAACAAAAAACTACTCACTAGAACAGAAACAAAAGGGGTACAAAGCTGTGGTAACTCTACTGGACCCTACTCGGCCCAGCGTCCTCTGCAGCCGCTGACCTTGGCTGCTCAACACCTGGTCCTGAAAAAGGTAACGAGTGTAACACGTCAGCAAAACGCTGAGTAGAGTGGTAAACTAACTAAAGGCAACAGTAGAGTGTACAGTAGCTGTTATGTTCTATTACTTCCTTTATTCACATCTTTCAATTTTTCTTACTATTTCATTTATTTCTCAGATCCTTTACTTGATCTCGAATGTCCTCGTGGGAACGATCTTGATTGCAGTCTTTTCCAAAAGTAGAAGTAGCACGTGGTGCTCTCCTGGCCGGGAGAGTCCCCCGTGGTGATCCTACCCTCAGTCAACCACCCCAAGGTCACTGACAGACGTAACGGTGACTACGGCACGCGCGATAAACGCACAGGTAGCTAGCCCGCACTGGCACGCGGTCAGTCGTTTCCGTTAACGGGTGCGCCCAAAGCACAGCACGGAACCAGGGCAGAGCCCTCTCAGTAACAGGGGTCCAACCCCTCCACAGTAACCAAACCGGGGCCTTGCCCCTCCACAGTCCGCGCACCCTCGCCTGACTACCCTGGTTTGCCCTAGTGGGCCTAACAAGTCGGTGAAGGAGGCTAGCAGAACCCCGGGACCCGTGGGGTAGCTAGTACTCTCCTAACACTACTAGCTCTCCTCGGTACTACGTACACGAGGGCCAACAAGTCGGTACAGAGCGGCCAATCCTAACCCCGGGTCCCTGGGGCGGCTGGCCCCACTCTGCACTAAACAGGTACAGGTACTTCCCTTGGTACTGCGTACCCAAGAGACAGTACAAACTACATCTCAGTTCCATTCCTTTTTCTTTCCAGGAGTTCCACTCCTAATTCCCCGTAGGATTCCAGCTCTTTATCTCAGAACATCATATGTTTCACTTTCCAGATTCACATTCTCGAAATCCATGATCTCAACATGTTTCTTTGTTCGTAACAGGCAGCTGTTAATTAATTTTACAGGCAGCTTTATATATATTCCTTTCCAATTTTCCAAGACTGCAGTAATATACATTCCACTAGTTTTTCCACCCTAGGATTCATGCCATATCCTAGGATCTATCATACAATCTAGTTTTCCGGCCCTAGGATTCATGCAACACCTAGGAGCTATCATTCCATATATTTCTCATTCCTAGGATTCATGCAATGCCCTAGGTTCTAGTTATGGTTCCATACTTTAACAGATTTTATTAATACTTAAAGCCACTCTACCAGGTACAACGGGAGTAATGGGGGCGTGATCGGGAATCCCGCGTGCCTCCGCGACTCTTAAGACTGCAACCGAACGAGGTCCTATCACAAGGATCAAACACAAGGAGTGTCTCAGAACAGTGTATAGCTACTGTAGGCAGGTAGAGGAATTAATTCTGAAACGAACGCAACTCGAATCGCGGAAAACGGAGCCCAAACGGGCCCTAAACGGGTCGAGAAAGACAATACTGTGCAAAATCAAACGTTTGGAACTCCTTCCAGACGTCTTAAACGGTGGATCAGAGAATTACCTGTTCGGCTTGGTTCCCCGGACGTCCAGAAGTCTGCGGGGACGCCTGCCTAGATCCCAGACGTCCGATGGTCCCTCCGGACGTCTGGAGGTCACTCCCGCCGTCTGGTACAACTTCCAGACGTCTGATTCGCAAGGGATGGCGAATCAGCGAACCTGCGCACAGCCAACCCCCCTCCCTCAGTACGGTCAGTCGACAAGAATGAAGAAGAAAGCGGAAACTCACCTTTCAGACATCTGTATGATCTTACAGACGTCGACCTTGCCGTCTGGCTATCAATCCAGACGTCTGATTCTGGAAATTTTTCCAGAATCAGAACCCTGCTCGGCCTCCGCTCGCGACGCCGCCCGCGTCGCACCTCGCGCGTCTGCTGCTCAGCCCGCAGCAGGTCCCTCTCCGCGTCGCTCCGCGTCCCCTACGCCCTCCGCCGGCCGGCCAAGCCGCTCCGGCGAGCTCGCCCTCACGGCAGAGCCCCGCCCTCGCACGCCGCACCTCCTCCGCGCTCACTGCGGCTACCGCTGCCGCTGCGCCCTCGCGTCCACTCGCTCTCGTGCACAGGCAGGAGAAGAAGGAAGAAGATGGTGGAGACGGGAGGGGAGGCGCGCCCTTTTAAGGCCGCGCGAGGAGGAGAGAGAAGGTGGTCGCAGCCGCCTGCAGCCGCAGAGAAAGAGGGCAGAATCGCAGGTCTGCGCGCACAGGCGCACAGACGAATCTCCCGTGCGAACATAACTGTTCTCCAGACGTCTGTAAACTATCCCGGACGTCTGGTCAGACGTCTGGATGTGATCCCAGACGTCTGGTCCGACGTCTGGGCCACCTCCCAGACGTCTTAAAAGGCGTCTGGGGCACGCGCTCGTTACAATAAGGGCACGTTACCTCAATGGTGTCTGTGAAAGTTGAGGAAATAGAGATGGAGAAGGAGGTGACGTTGAAGGAGGGGTGAGTGTGGGGTTGACAAGGTAGGTGTGCAAGGTAGGGTAAAGGAAAGAGGGTGGAGGAGAATAGGAGTGGAAGAGGAGAGGATAGGGAGGAAGTAGGTAGGTTAGTTGCCGACGCCGGCAAAGGAGAGGAGGGTGAGAGTGGGGTTGGTGGAGTGGGTGTGAGATACGGTTAGGGTTTTTAGAGGAGGGGGAAAGTTGCAATTGCACTTATCCAATAATTTTTTTCACAAGCAACAAAAATATTTGTCATCAATTATAAATCACAGGCAAATGCGAGAACTGTGATTTATGGAGACAAGAACTTCTATTGTACACCTTCCTCTAAAGTTTATGCCAACGGTTTAGTGTGGAACCATTGGAATAAGTCTATTTACCAACGATTAAAAATAACTACTTGAAATGCTTTGTTGTCAAAGCCTAAATTTCTAATAGTAAAGAGTGGTAGTGAAGAGTGGTAGTCAAAAGAGAAAGGTGGCATCCAATGAGTTTAAAGGAATGGCAATGGTGTACAAAAGGGTGGAAGATGTAAATAGCGACAGAATATAAATGATGGAGTGCACTAAATGGTGATTGAGAATCTAAAAATAAGATCTATCGAACAATCATGTGAATCTATCCAAATGAGATGATCATGCATATCATTAAAACTTAAAAATATCTGTAGTAAAATAAATAATGTTAGTGATCACATAAATAATGCTAAGAGCATAACCCTTCTAGGTTTTTAAGAAAGAATACATATCACAAAAAACATACTTTATCACGAAATCTTCTCTTTAAAAAAGATAATTTTTTGACAATGGTGACGTCAAAAAAATACAAAACTTGATCATCCCTCTCTCCTAAAAAAAAATACTAGTCCGTTCACACCCAAAACCAAAATCCCCAATCCTTACCCTTCATCCCCTGCTACCTATCAAAAGTCGAAACCAATAACATTCTTCGTCCAATTGCACGAATCTTGCCTTGGAGAGAGGCGTGGATAAAAGGTTTTTGATAAAGGATACTAATTTCTAGATGCCCAACGTCCATGGTGAGTGAGATTTTGGACTGCCTAACTGTGTCCATCCGGCAACTTCCGTTTGACAAAACTTTAGATGATATAAATGGGTTGGATTTGGATTGGATTTTAAGTAAATTTATATTTATATTTATTTACAAAATATGTATCCATATCGTACCTATTTATGTATTGAGTATAAAAATTTAAATTTACACCCATATCTATTTACCTATAAAGTGTTCAACTATGGATTGATATTACAATTAAATTATGTCTAAATTAAAATTATAGAAAAAAAATATATATAACATAATTTATTAATTATTTATTTTTAACAAGTTTAAAATATAAGAGTTTAAGTTATATTAATTTTAATGATCTCCATTAACATTATTATAAAAAATTTTAAGATAAATATATCAAAAATAAAAAATATAAATAAATATAAAATATAAATAAATATAAAATACAAGTAGATCCAAATCTCAGAAATAAATATCCAATGAAGATTCCAAAGTACTAACATCTTTTAAAATCATAGAGAAAATTACAAAAGAGATTAAAATTTAAGAAATAAAAAATTTAAAATAAAATATATATATATCTTAAGTAAATAATAATTTTATTCGAATATTTAAATCAAAGAATCAGATATAAATTTATACTTATACCTACACAAATGTTTGAGTTAAAATTTATACCCAAATTCTATCATATTGAAACTAAATTTACCCATTTTTTACAAATTAAGCTGACTCAAATTCAAGTAAAATTTACGGAAACTTGCATCCTACCGATTTCCTTTCGAAAATCTGCATCACAAACCTTAAATATAATTATCTACCGACGATAATCGTGTAACCGGAACACTACCGTATATAAGAGCTATCGACCCGACGAGCCGCCGCCTTCTGTTCTCCAACCGTCCTTCATCACCTCCCCGCGTCTCCTCTCCCACCACCACCACCACATTCCCACTCAAATTCCCGTGCCGCCTCCTACCCCCATCTTCTTCTTCTTCTTCTTCTTCTTCTTCTTCTTCTTCTTCGGAGCACTTCCAGCGGCCGAAACCAAAACGACGGGCATCCGGCGTTGAGTCTAGGGTTTCCGTGCTCGTCTCGAGTCGGCTGCGGCTTCTTCTACAGCGACGCCATGTCTGTGACGGCCGGCGTCAGCGACACTGTGATCGCGATCCGCGACAAGCTTCGCGGCAAGATCGGGCAGACGAAGGTCAAGCGCTACTGGCCCGGCAAGGCCCCCGAGTGGGCCGACGACAACGAGGACGATGCTGACCTCCGCACGGCCTCCCGCTCCGCCGCCCTCGAGAAGGCCTTCCCTTCCCGCGAGGACCTCGACCTCTCCGCCAAGGACGACAACCGCCTCCGCCGCCTCGCCGAGCTCCGCGTCGAGAACAAGGACGAGATCCGAGCCGAGCACCGCCGCATCCGCCAGGCGGAGATCATCTCCACGATCGAGGAAGAGAACGAGAAGCAGCAGGAGAGGATCGAGCTGGAGGAGGAGGACGAGGACGCCGTCGAGGAGAGGCGGCGGCGGATCAGGGAGAGGCTGCTGCAGAAGGAGCAGGAGGAGGCCGCCCTGATGCCCGTGGAGGAGGAGGAGGAGGAGGAGGAGGAAGAGGAGGAGGAGGAAGAGTCTGAGTACGAGACCGACTCGGACGACGAGCAGTTTGGCATCGCGATGGTGAAGCCGGTGTTTGTCCCGAAGGCGAAGCGGGACACGGTTGCAGAGCGCGAGCGGCTCGAGCGGGAGGAGAGGGAGCTCGAGGAGAAGGTCCGGAGGCGGCTGGAGGAACGCAAGGCAGAGACGAAGCAGATCGTCGTGGAGGAGATTAGGAAGGATGAGGAGATCAGGAAGAACCTCGAGGCTGATGCGGAGACCGCGGACGTCGAGACAGACGATGAATTGAATGAGGCAGAGGAGTATGAGGCCTGGAAGGTTCGGGAGATCGCGAGAATCAAGCGGGACCGCGAGGACAGGGAGGCCGCGCTCAAGGAGAAGGAGGAGATCGAGAAGGTGAGGAGCATGACCGAGGAGGAGAGGCGCGAGTGGGAGAGGAAGAACCCCAGGCCATTGCCCCTGCCGAAGCAGAAGTGGAAGTTCATGCAGAAGTACTACCACAAGGGCGCGTTCTTCCAGTCTGGCCCGGATGACCACGCGGTCACGGCTGGCTCGGATGAGATCTACACCCGTGACTTCTCGGCACCCACTGGGGAAGATAAGCTGGATAAGTCAATACTGCCGAAGGTCATGCAGGTTAAGCACTTTGGCCGCAGTGGGAGGACCAAGTGGACACACCTTGTTAATGAGGATACAACTGATTGGAACAACCCGTAAGCATTCTTTCTTCTTCGATTTTGTTAAGTTTTAAAACTGCTGATGGATATGATCATTCTGACATATACTATCAAAAAAACTTTAAAAAGTTCCAACCACTTCAGAATTCTTAGTTTTCCATGAGCTGATACACTTTCCAAATATTGCTTTACTTTGTCAATGTACTGCTATAGTTATTAGGGGGTACTGACTCCTTATCAGATTTGACTATAATCTGTTGCTTGATATGATCTGATTACTGTTTTTCCTTTTTTTGTTGGTTTCTAGGTGGACATCTACGGGTCCTCTACAAGCCAAGTACCATTCTAAGATGGCTGGCATGAATGCACCTATTGCCAAGCCAAAAGGAAGTAAGAAATTGAAAGATTGGGAGCAGAAGTAATGCTGGGGATACTGGTTGTTGGAACCTTGTGGGCATGAGTAATGGTTCATGCTTAAAGCTAAGTTCTCTCATGGCTATAGCTCGATGGGGGAATATCTGTCCAGTTTTTTGCCCTTTCTGCTAAAACTTATCTGTATTACTGTAGTTTTTTGATGCCATGTCGAATTAGTGATTACTTATTTACTGTATCTGCGAAAAGTTTTACTCAGCCAGTCTATTGGCAGTCAAGGAATGGCAGAATGTTGAACATGCTTCCAAATTTATGCTATTTGATTAGGACACATCTACAGGTTTTTCTTCTGCTCTAATTGTATTTTCCTTCAAACCCAAACATCGCGATGTGGGCTACCTTCTTTCTTATTCCACCAGCAAAGATATTTACAAACATAACTCGACAAAAGGATCTAAATAGATCCAAAGCAAAAATTGGTCACAAAACCTACATGTCCTTGTTGACAATTAGCAAAGACATCAAAAAGGCTCAAAACATTAAAGCCATGACAAAAGTTTAAAGAAGTACTAGCTCCTTGGTCCTTATAATTTGTCTTCAGTTTCCCTTGATCCTGCTTGATCTTTTCAAAGGCTGTTTCTCTCCTCGTTTCTTCCATAAAACCTCCCCAAATTCTTTGTTAAGTTGCTTAATATACTCTGCTTTCTACCATCTATCTCTTGCCCCCTCTCCTAGGTTGGGATAGATCAAGGTTTGAAGTACTGATATCAACGATGTTTTGATAAATTTCCAAGTTCATGTATTGGAGGCACATCGTGGAAGCGCCCTTGTTCTGATCTTATTGATGGCCTGTAAATTCTCCATATTGAGGGCATGTTGACACATGCTGAAAAAAATAAAAAAATAGCAAAAGTAGTTAAAATTATTAGAAATTCAAGAAAATCACAAGCTTATATAGGTTTATGTAAGAATGAGTATGTTATATTCTAATATTCATATGCAACATGTAGTCTACAATATTCAAGTTTAATATAGGTTGCGGAACATTTTGAGAATTGATTTCATTGAATTGAAAACAAGAGAAGACTAATCTCTCTTTATATAAAGAGAGGATTACAAGGGTATCCTAATCTTAATCCTACTTAGGAAAGAAATTCATAACAACTTAAATGTTAATCAAACCAAATCTCTAAAATAGAAAGAGATAAATCAAATTAGTTTTTGCTTAATTCACTTAATCCTAAAATATCTCTAATACACCCCCTAAGTTAGAGTGTACAACACCCAACTTGCAAGAGTAGAACAAAACTAGGACCCCCCCTCCCTTCATACGTAATTCTTGGGGTGGAATAGGCAAGTAGTCATTTCTCATTAGTGGAAAACCTAACTTGCTTGAAGTTAGGAAAAAAAAATAGTAAAGAGACATTTAGGCAGGAGTAATCAACAGGCACTAGGAGCAGTAGTTGCCTCAAATGAGTTGAAAATCCTTCTTGTGAAGAGGAGGGGAAAAACTTGTCTTGTGGAGAGGCTTTTAGACAAGCAGAAGAGTGGGAGACAATCCCAAGCAATTCTAAGCACCTTACACCAACGAAAAATTGGGGTAGGGCATTCAAGCAGGCAGAGGGGAGGGGAAGAGCATGGCACTTAGTTCTCCCCATTAGTTATTAGAGTCATTGGCATCAATCAAGACATGAGTTGAAGCTTTAGCAAAATCCTTTAAAGTGGGTGTAAAAAAAAAATCAATTTTCAATGGGAAAATCCGAGGTGTCCAAGGGGGGTTAAAACTTCAAAGAAAAGAAATATGGACTCTGATGTCACACTGGGCTGATAAAATATAGATGAAACAATGTGGGAATTGCAAAGAAGACCCTCGATGGATCGATACTATTGATACATGGTGATATTTCCGCAGCACACCTGTGTATTGACACATTATGTGTCAATATGCCCTTCTCCCAAAGCATTTAAAATGCTGGGGCAGACTTGATTTGTTAACTAGAAGCTTTAGTGAAATGCATACACATCTCCGAGGAGGAGCTCATGAAATCCCTCACTTTTTTCAATTGTTAAAGTATGAGCATTGATCAAGGTTCGAAATGTCGATTTAGTTGTCGTTTCGATAAATTTCTAATTGCGCATTTCGCGCCTGTGTTTTAACGTCGGATTTTGATGACTTCGATGCCTAAAAAAAAGTCTATTTCAAAGGTACGTCAAGGGCATGGCAGAGGGAGGCCAATGCATGCATACAAAAATGGAAGAAATAGTCAAAATCATTGGAAATTTAAGAATTATTTAAAAGGATAAATATTTTCATTTAAGCTCTAAACCCCGTCTTATATTAACTATTTAAATGGATAACTATTTCTAAAATTAAGGACTACAAAAAGAAGAAAAACGTTTATGTTAATTCAAACTTAAGATTTTACTTTCAAGAATTAAACAAAGGTTTACTCAATTCTAAATTGTGATTAGACCTATATGTTATTAATAATAGTAAATCTAGACTCTAGTGTGTAGATCTACTCTATAATTAGAGATAAATGTGATATGGAATCAAAACTCAAGAGAATAATAGAGTAGCAGTTGTAGTTGTTTCACATCAGCAGAAAATCCTTCTCTTGAGGAGAAGATAAAATTAGGATAGAGCACTTAGGTAGGTAGAGGGTAAGGGAAAGAGCATAATCATGACATTTAGTTCCTCCACCAGTCATTAGAGTTGCCAACATCAAATAAGCATGAGTTGAAGCTTTAGTAGAATCTCTTTTGAGGTAGGTACAATAACAAAGGGTTTAAAACATAGCAACAACAACAACGAAGAATGGGAGTAGCAACAGCAACAACTATTGAAATGTCGAGTGCATTTCACCAATGCCAACCATTTTGATGAAATTTCACTGCAATTTTGTCAAAATCCCTATGTTTTGACATTATTTTTATGTCGATATGGTTCCATCCCAAAAATGCTCATTTCACCAACATATCACCGAAATTTAGATCACTGGCACTAATCCTATAAGCTCTTTCCTCCTCATTTAATTGTTCATCTTTTAACCACCTTGTTACATTATCATCCCTACCCAAAAAGGGGCCTCTTGGCATTGGTGGTGTGCTGGTGCTTTGAAATTGAGAAAAGGTCAGTCACAGATTTCACTTCCCACGGTCCAGACTGAAGAACTGTCTCTTGGGTTAGGAGGAAGGAGGATAACATCCCTCTTAAGCCTGTCAAACATAATTACCATTTGTCTAGCCTTCTTTTACCATAATAGCTAAACTTATTATATCCTCATGTAACCATCATCACGTGGATGTCAGAATAGCTGACATGAATTCTATTTTGCTTCAGCCAATCTCTCTCTCTCTCTCAAAAGGGTTTGCTTCAGCCAACATTGAAGTATGCATTTCTGAGTTTTGAATTCTACCCTATCGAACACCTATTACTTTTTGTCTTCATCATCTTCTTCATTCTCCTCTGCCATCAGGGCATTTGCAATTCGCTCTATTAATTGATTACGACCTTCTTAATAGCCTTCTCTACCAAAATATGCAAACTCTGCCCATCCGGTCTCTGACCAACTTCAACAGATTCAACAACAGTATGCTAGTTTCTCTGTTCCCCATTTCTAGATCTAAGCGAGTCTCCGAACTTTATTTTGCTGTCCATTGTCCCAATGAAATCTCTGCTTGCCAATCAACTGATCGGTTGATTTCTTTGTGGATTGTTTTTTCTCGTCTCCACATATCCTCATTATCAACCTGCTGGTCAAAATGACCAAATTTGTTCTGCAAATTAACCTTTCAACCACCTTCTACATTAGCATTTGCCCCTTCTTTTGACTGGTCTTTTCTTCCTTTTGGGAGTTTACACATTCTTTGAGTACAGCTTCCCTTTACGGATAAGTTAATCCTTTGCACCTTGTATTCAGCGCGATCATTTCCTTATAATTTGATTTCTGCAATAAATCCTGAAGAGGTTGCAACACAGCTGGAAAAGATCCATTCTGTTGTGTATCCCGACTTTCATTTTGTTGTTTCAGCACCTTTGCATATGAATTATTCAAAGACCCGTCATAGATCCTTTTAGGCCAAATTTCACCACAGAGTACCATCCTTCTTCCTGACGTAATGAAACTTCATCATCACTATTCTCATAATTTTCAACAGCCGCATCATTCTGTTGCTGTTGAAATTATACAAGGGCTTCCAATCTAGTCTTTGTATTTAGTAACTTCAACAACTGGATTCATCATCCAACTTGTGGGTCTTTAAAAAGTCCCCTTTATAACAGATCTGTCGAATTTCCTTTGCTTTTGCTCTTATCAGCACACTGATCTAAAAGTTCCCTCCCCTCCAGCTTCAACAACACCTGCTTGCTCTTTTCAAAAAACAACACAATTGCACTTGAGCTTCCTCCTCTAGATTCATCTTAGCAACTTGAGCTCCTCTGCCCATCTACTCCTGCCTAAATTCTTCAATTTGCTTCCTTTTCTTTATCAACAACAACATGCCGTTACTCCTTCCTTGTATGTTTCCAGCTTCAACAACACCTTGCTCTTTTCAAAAAACAACACCTGCTGCACTTGAGCTTCTCCTCTAGATCCATCTTACCAGCTTGAGCTCCTCTGGCCATCCACTCCTGCCTAAACTCTTTAACCTGCTTCCTTTTCTTTATAAACAACAACATGCTTTTGCTCCTTCCCCATACATGCATACATCATTGAGTGGTCCACTATACAACAGCAAGAGCAAAAAGGGAAAGATTTTCATAGACGATCCCTTGATTAAAGATTTGAGAACCATTTTGAAGAGTAATATAATCAATCATGGTTTTCATTAAATCAATCTCTACACGCATTCTCATGTAGGCAAGCTTAGTAAGTGCTTCACATTTGGATCAATATTGACAGAATGGCCAAAAACATTAAACTTCCATTATTGAGTAGGTAAGTATTCAAATTCGGTGTTCCTATCCAGACTGCTCTAGAATTTGACCTCAAATTTGATCAAGAGGATATCATCAAATTAATGTTACAGAGACTCATATTTTAATTTCACAAAAGTGTAAACTGTCGGACAAATGCTGTGAAATATTCCAGAATCCAGTGCTATCACATATAGATCACCTTCCAGCTGTGTTAACTGTGTATTCCACTGTTAAAATTTCTTCAAATTGGTTTTTCAACTAAATCCAAAGACCAAACATGTCAGGAAGCTTCCTGCAATTCAACAACTTCAATCTATATAAATTTCACCGCAGGAACGTATTCATTCACAGAATCATAATGAGGGTTCTCTAACCAAAATCAGCTCATCCCATACAGGAGGTTTCTATAGTTCCATGTAGATGCCCTTCTCTTCTATTCTCTTCGTATCCTTAGTTGCGTCTTCTTCCGATCATTTATTTCTCTAAGTATCTATCTTTCCTCTTGAATAACAAAGGCAACAAACTTGGAACCGCATTATTTTTAATCAGCCATGACTCCACTTATATTCTTCCATACAGCCCACTATCTTGGTTCTTTAGAACTCTCCAAAAAGATCCTGATACAAACCCCAAAGTTCCTATCTCCCCACAGCCCAACAAACACCCAATACTTAACTAAAAACCTGATTAATCAGTGTGGCTCCTGAGAGATCCACTGGACAGCTCCATTTGGAGCTCCAAGAGCCAAGTTAGATCCTCCTCTCCTTACTTTTATCCGCTCAGGATCCCCCAACACCTTCTGGAAATTATTATGCTATTATGCTTTTGCAGCAGCAACAGCTACACACAAGTATTCTGCCACACTATGCCCTGCTGCACCTGATTAATTACGAAAGTACCAGGAGGTGATCCCCATCTTCAATTTGCTCCACACAGCTGTTGGTGGAGACCCAATGGGTGTCCTAGATCTGTCTCTAATCCTCCAGAATCTTTGAATGCCTTCCAAAGCAGCAATACATTTGCTGAAGCAGACATGAACACCTTCAATCTTCTTTCCCAATCTCAATTTCCACTGCAGATGGCTTTGGTTAAGCTTTGAAACAGAAGGTCAAAGCCTTCCTGCTACTCCAATCTGCTATGGCACCTTCTCTGCCTGCAGCAAACGATGATACCATTCACCAAATCTGATCCTGATCTCAACCAGGAGCCAATTTGATGAGGCATCAGCGCCACCACCCCTTTAGTCGGGTCTCTTGGAGAATAGGTCTACCATCAAAGCAGCAGCTCTGGCCCTCCAATGTTCAACTCAAAAAGATCAGCCTAACTACTTAATGAAGGATTGCAGTTCTTCAAAAATACTCTGAATCTGGAACGAAAAAAATTCACATAAAAGCAATAGCTCTCCATTCCATAAACTTCAAGCTATCATTTCTATTCCTTCAAACGCAAATTATAGGTGGATTTTGGTGGGAGGTGTTGGGGGTGCTCATTTTCTCCAGAGCTGCTCCCTCCTCAAAGTGAGAGAGATTTGTGATAGTTTTTTTATGCCTATGGTTACCCATACTGACTGAATTTTTGCTAAGGGATGACATGGGCCTACTTGCATCATCCAGTATGACAGTTGATATCTGTGAAAACAAAAGATTAATTGATTTTAAGTATATTTGTTCTCCTTTTACAGTCCTCTGATGCCGAAGGATGCAATGTTGGGTAATGCTGTAACAATATTTTCTAGCATTTGGATCTATTCTGTTCTTCTAGAAAATCCCTCTTGTTTTAGGACCCAAGTTTTTATAGGATTTTGAAGTGAAAACCTTTGTGAGTGAAGAGTCTAGACGCCGCAAAAATAATGCAATAATACTTCCACGTATCAAATTACAGTGTGTCGGGTGTGAATAGATGATTGCTAAATCACATACCAATACCAACTACATCCCTTTCCTTCTCAATTTACTTGACAAGTCTTAAAAGAAAAGGAATGTCTTATTGAAACCATAAATAACATGAAGAGTCCAATTAAGAATAAGAAATAAAAAAAATAAGAGAACTAATATAAAAAAGGACTCTAACACCCCCCTTAAATTGGTTATAAATATCCTTCAAGCCCAACTTATCACATACAAACAAATTTTACTTTCTTGGTAGACATCATAAAAATATCTTATAGAACTCAGAAGATATATGTGGAGTAGTAATCTTGCCTTCCATCACTACATTATGTATAAAATAGTAGCCAACCTTAATGTGCTTTGTCCTCTCATGAAATATAAAATTAGAAGCAATGTAAGTAACAGACTTGTTATTGCAAAACATAGGAATCAAACTCTTCACTACGATCCCAAGGTCAGTCAAGAAGGATATGAATCACATCACCTCAAAAATGGTATGAGCCATTGCTCTGTATTTTGGCTCAACACTAGAACGACCAACAACAGTTTACTTCTTGTTGCACCATGACACAAGGTTACCTCCAAGTAATACAGCATATTCAGTAGTGAAATTCCTATCTTGAACTGAAATAGTATAGTCTGCATCAGAATAGAAACATAACTCCAAGTGGCCATTCCTTCTATAGTAAAGTCCTTTGCTATGAGATCCCTTTAAATACTTCAAAATAAGACAAACACCATATCAATGACTATAGCATGATTTGTCCATAAATTAGCTTGCCCTACTAAATGCAAAATTGATATGTAGGCGAGTTATAGTTAAGTATGGCAGCTTGCTAATAGTATTCCTGTATCTATGGACATCCTAAAAAAAGAGGGTATTCTACATCTCCATATTTTCCTTTCTATTGTCACAAATAGTAGATGGCTTGGTGCTAAGAAGCCCTGCATCCTCAAGTATCTCCATGAGAAAGAGCCATGCCATTCTCATCTCTAACTTCCTCTATGACCAGAAAGTGTCGCAATTCACCCAGGTCTTTAGTAATAGAAACCATTGATTTAAATGCCGTCGGCAAGGTCATTTCCGAGCAAGAGTCGTGCCGACATGAATAAAATGTCGATTTACAGGGATATCGTTGGCATGTTGGCAAAATTGGTGCCCATGCCAAGGTTGCTGTTGGTTTTTTTAATTACTTTTGCTATTTTTGTCGATATGCATCGGCATGCCCACAGCATGCCCTCGGCATGCTCATCGGCATGCCCATCGAAAAACGAGCATTTCCACGGCATGCCCTCGGCATGCCCACGAAATGCACACTTGGAATTTCATCGGCACGGCATCGAAATTGGCATTTCGAACCTTGATAGAAACCTTATGCAAAAAGGTCTTCGCCTCTTGGATTCCCGTCATATCATCTCCTATTATTATCATGTCATCAACATGCATGGCCAATAAAATCTTGCTAGCAATAGTCATGATAAAAATAGAATGATCAAAAGTAGATCACTTAAAGCCAATCTTCACCACCTTTGTACTTAATTTGTCAAACAAGGCATAGGAACTTTGTTTAAGACCATAGATTGTCTTCTTTAGCTTGCATGCATGCTCCCACTCAACCTCATTACTAAGAGGTTGCCTAATATACACTTTCTCATTGAAGTCACCATAGAGTAATGTATTCTTGATATCCAGTTGAAATAAAGGCTAGTCCTTGTTAATAGTGACAAAAAGAATAACTCATATAGAACTAACCCTAGCCACAGGAGAGAAGGTCTCAAAGTTGTCTACACCATGTCTATGTGAAGTCCTTTGCCATTAATCTGACCTTGAACTGGTCAATGTTGCTATTTGCATATTATTTCACTTATACGCCCATTTGTAGTTAACAATCTTGGCCTCTAGAGGATAAGGTACAAGCTCTCATGTGCCACAAGTAGTAAGTACAACAATCTCAGCATCCATGGCTACCATCCACAATGAATCCCAAGAAGCCTTATTGGTATTGTGCCAGGCCTAAGAGAACTGTTGTAAGAAGGGATCCAAATGTACAATAGAGGTATAACGAGAGAGAGGATGTAAAGTACGCGATCTCACCAACTTCTTAAAGGCAATAGGTTTTGTCGTCCATCCCACTTTGGCTCTCTATAAATGGGGAATTTGGAGCATCCAATGCTAATTTGGTAGGAAGCAAGTCACTCAGTAGACTATTACCTACAAAAATAGGAACAAGAATAGGTAGAGGCATATTTGGTGGTGTCCCCCTCCTTGGTAGACTTAAGACTGAAAGTCAGCATTATGCCCCTCGTCAAAAAAGTAAGGAACCTTATCAAAGAATGTGACATCGACAGTAACAAGATAACGACGAGAGGCTTGGTCATACCGTCTATACCCCTTCAAATGCAAGAGTGCCCCAAGAAGACACATTTGGTAGCTTTAGCAAAGAGTTTATCAAGAAATGTGACATCGACAGTAACAAGATAACGACGAGAGGCTTGGTCATACCGTCTATACCCCTTCAAATGCAAGAGTGCCCCAAGAAGACACATTTGGTAGCTTTAGCAAAGAGTTTATCAAGACTATTGAAGATAAGGACAAAACAAACACATCTAAAGCAACGATGGGGGAGAAAGAGTAGGTCCTTTTCAAGATGAAGCAATTAGAAGGGAATGTCACCCCCAAGAGGGCACCTAATTTACAAGATATATGGCAGTGAGAATGGATCCCCCTAAAAGTGTTACGGGACTCTCATGGTGATAAGAAGAGTTCTAGCAATATTAAGACTATGACAAAGCTTCCTCTCAGCAAAGCCATTCTACTTAGAGGTGCAGGGGCAAGAGGTCTGGTGGATAGTCCCATTGTCCTCAAGAAAGGACCAAAAACTATGTTGAACAAACTCAACAGCATTATCAAATATGAAAATTTTTATTTTGGTGGAACAAACATTCTACAATCCCAAAAAGATTTTCTTTATTATTGAACGTAATTCAAATTTATTTTTCATGAGGAAGGCCCAAGAGACATGACTATAATCATTAGCAAAACTAGCAAAATATCTATAACCAAACCAAGTACGTATAGGACATGAACCCGACATCACAGTGAATAAGACCAGGGACACCATGACTCTTCCTCTCAAGACAAAGAGGAAAGGAACGTTGGCGATGCTTCCCCAATTAGCAATCTTCACACTCGAAGGTAGTAGTGAAAGGAAAATCAGGGAACATCTGCTTTAGTTTGGACACTAATGGATGACCAAGCCTGAAGTGCCATGAAAGATGATCTATGGAAATAGATGCAGTGTCAGCAAAGACAAAAGGGAAGTTGAGTTGATCAATGCCCTCACCAATCATTTGCCTCATAATCTACTTCGCACAGCAAGTAGGCTAAAAGACAACCAACTCCTTGAACAAGCCCTTCAAAGTAAAATACTTAACCAAGGACATATCACCCTAGTTGGTATTTCATCTCTTGTAGATATCTGCACGACAAGAACTACTCGTTTGTAGGGAGTGTCTCTTCTCTAGGATCTTCTATGGCTGTCTTCTTGTATAGCATGTTTGTGGTAATCTTCTTATCAATGCTATTCATCAACCATTTCATCACTAGATAATTTTCCTCCCACTTCTTGTACTTCGCTGCATCTTTGGGATTAGGAGCCTTATTAGTTAGAGCATGAAGATGTTCTTGTCCCCTAAAGGACCTGGACCATGGGACATTATTGGGACCCACCCAATTTGATTGTGGTGCCTTGAACTAAAATAGAGGTAGAAATCTTGGCCTCTGAGTTAATGGTTGAGGAATCGCCATCAACCATAGGAACAATAGTGTAGAGACAGTCATGAACAGTTAGCAATCATCCACGAGGAAATTATGCCTATAGTGGGGCATATAGTGGGCGTGCGCTATGCACGTAGAAAGGAAATTACACCTAGTTCAGTACACACTTAAAGTGCGCACAAAGGGAGACCAATTGGGCATTAGCTAACTGGTATCCAAACAAGAGGAATCCGATCAAGGTATCAACCGATGTCAATCGAGTCCTACATCAGTTGAGAGAGAGAATGGTGACAAGGCGCCAAGAGAAGGATCCCCAATTGGTCAAGAGAGTCAACCAAGGAAGACCCAACCAAATTGGACTTAACTAGCACCAAGGATGCCAACCGGGATTGTAAGGAATCAGTTAGGAAACACTTGTTAGAGGATACCCAATTGGAGGGTTGCTAATAGAATTTGGCAGCGACAAGCAACACTAGGGGAAGCATCGGCTAGTGCCCCACCCTGTTTTGGCAATGCTGGTCAACCGATAAGGCAACATGGTAATTGATGACGAGAAAGGGAAAAAAGAAGATTTTGGTGGAGGGGTATCAAGGCATGAAGAGTCTAAGCCCCATCTTGCTTTGATATCATCTTGAAAGAAAAGAAATGTCTTGTTCAATAAAGAAACCCTAGCCTCTCTTATATAGAGGGGAGGGAAGGAAAAATTACATGAAGAGTCCAACTAAGAATGAAAAATAACAAAACATAAGAGAACTAATATAAAAAGGAACTCTAACAACAGGAAATATTGCAAAGTTGGAGTTTAGTGGCAAAAAAATAATGGTCCCAATTTCTTTGATTATCAAAAGATCTCCAATCCACTTAAGGCACCATGGATTCCTGGAAGACTGACTTACTTATCAGAAAAAAGTAAATGACAAAATGGCAATACATTAGTCTTTAGAAAAGCAAGAGCCTGTCTTACAGAAAGACGAAGCATATTCATAACTATAGTGAGATTGGTGTTAGCATTGTAGAGACCAATCTTTTTTTGATGTCTCGGTAGGCTATACTCAGCAATGTCATCATTTGTTCAGTCTTTGTGGTATGTTTTATAGATTAGTAGACATAAGGTACTGAAAGACAGAAGAAAGGCCACTTTGACTTAAGATAGGGTGACAGGTTCAACCTGAATGTATCGCTTTTGAGCACATTGTTCTGCTTTGGAAGTTATTCTGAGTCATTTGCCCGATTAGAAACCAGCTTTATGATCAAGTAATGGTCGAGCATGTTATACATCATTTTCCCCAATTACATCCCGTAATGCCTCCATGATTGATATTTCTCGAATAAAATTTTTATGTTGTGTGTTCTGGAATTTGTTTAATGGACCAAATGTGAGGTAAGGTTATTTGAATCAACAATAACAACTAACAAACATAGCTTTTTCCTGGATTACGAAGGGCCAGTCATATAGATTCTTTGCTTTCATTCATATCTATCCTGGGTTGTAGTAAGATTCAAATCTAGAAAGCCAAGATCATGTTTAACAGATTTCTTCTAACGCTTCCAACTCCTCTCATCGGGTTCAACATCCAACTTCCTACACCTTTATATTGGCCTATCTAAAGGCCTGGTTTCTGGATGTCTAAACCATGCCAAATTTTTCTCTCATTTTTATCCTCTATTCACATGATGCTAACCTTTTCTTTAATAGCCTCATTTTAAATATGATCAATCATTGTCCAGCTTCACATCCACCTCCTTATCTTAATTTATACCACAGACATTCTCTGCACAAGTCTATTGTTCATTTTTGTCACAAACATCTTCTGCAACATTTATGGTCCACTATACTGATGCTTTATAGTACTTGTCCTTAACTTTCAAAGGAATCTTTTTTTCACATAAAGCACTTGAAGCTCTTTTCCACTTCAATCAATGAATTGATTCTATGTATGACAAACCAATCATTTTCTTCATCTTGTTGAACAGTAAACTCGGGTACTCAAAACATCTTTCTTTAGGGTAGATTTTATTCCTTTTGACCTCTGATCCATTAATATGTCCAATACTCATCTTACATTTTGTATACGCACTCTATCTCACTCAGTTGCCATTTAGATTTAAGAGCATCTTACCACTGCCCCAATTTCTTGTTGCTCCACTTCTTGTCTCATCCATGAGCACAATGTCCCATGTAAAAAGCTCTTCGCGTGGTACTTCATCTGGGATGTACTTTGTGAACTCAGCCATTACCAAAGTGGAGCTGAAGACTTAAAGCTGAACCTTGGTGAGGTTGACTGATATTAGCATTATTTTGTAGGGCTGTTGGTATGATCTACCAAAACCAAGTAGTGGATGATAACACGACCAAGTGGATGGAGCCCTTATTTTGTAAGGGTAGGATCCGTAGAGGCTTTAGCATACCTTTCAACAGAAAATGGAGGCTTTTAATATAGAATTTTTGAGCAGATTTTTTTTTTGAGAGAAAAAAGGATGGTTACTGGGCGTCAATTACCATCCATAATAGCACTAAAATAAAATAGGAACAGAATTATGGAATATTCATCCACAACTCAATCGACAAAATGCTTCCCTTACAATATTTTCAACCTAAGTCCTCCCCTTTCGAAAAATGGAGTCATTTCGTTGTAATCAAATCGACCACAAGGTAACAATGGCCTTCACCTATCCTGCCGTATCTGCATGCACCAAAGAGCAAAAAGACCCCCACCAAGGCTCAAAAGAAGACATATCAGGTCACCTCACATTACATTTACTTCCTTGGAGAGGTCACACTAGAAGAGATGATGAAGATCCTCTGTTGCTGCCCCACAAAAAACACAATCAAGATCATCACCATTAGCCCATTTAGCATGGAAGGCTTTAAGTCACTAGTTTCTCCCTTCTAAACAACCACAAAAAAATTTTTACCTTCAAAGGGATTGACAGCCTCCATATCGAGGAACAATCTTCCCAAACAAGGGGGACAAGACCTATCTCCAAAGTCAACTTCTTCTAAGCCTTTGTCCCTGAGAAAACACCATCATCCCACCTAAACCCATCCATAGGTCCATCATTAACTGAAATACCATGCAAAACTTGAAACGTCTCCTGCACCTCTTGCAAAGATGCATCTGAGAGACCAGGCTACAAGACTAGGGACCAACATCTCGTATCGGAGTCCCAAACCTCATAAATAAGTGCCTCCTTATCCCAGGCCAAACCAAAAAGTCGTGGAAATAAAAACTAAAGTTTACCACAACCCATCGAGTAATCTTTTCAAAAACAAAAGGAGCACCCATCACCAAGCATTGGTCCAAGATATCCAAAAGATATGCAATGTGAAAAGAGAGGTTGAATAGTGACCCAAAAGGAGGATGGGTGCACTGATCGGGAGCAATGAAGACCAACCTCCACCAGTGTTCCATAAAAATATCTCAACAGTTATCCAGGAGACCATCACCACCAGCTAAAAAGTGCATCACCCATTTCATAAGAAGCATGACATTAAATTCATCCAAGCATCTAACACCCAATCCACCTCTCTTCCTCGATCTACAGACTTCCCTCCATGGCACAAACTGCAGAAAATGACCCTGATGATTAGGACCTTTCAAAATAAATCTTATCTATGCATAGCAAATTTATTGAAGATGTGTAATCTTATCTCTTTGGAAAATTATTTAGTGGAGTGTTATTTTCACCCATGGATCATTTTTATCGCTTGCATAGCTGTTGAGATGTCTTACCATGTTATTTATGTTTGGGACTGTAAAACTAATCTTTGCATAAAGAGGATTAGGACTTCCTTTTGATAATCTAATCCTTTCTTTTTTTCTTTTTTTTTGGGGTGATGGCTCTAATAGTATTGGTTGGTGAAGATTTTTTATCTGTCGAAGAAAGACTTCTTTGAGGTAGGTTTCGTGGGCTTCGTGATTAGACCCAAACTGAGGTTATAACTGGGGGATAAGG
Organism: Thalassia testudinum; assembly: GCA_037157565.1. Classification (NCBI taxonomy): domain Eukaryota; kingdom Viridiplantae; phylum Streptophyta; class Magnoliopsida; order Alismatales; family Hydrocharitaceae; genus Thalassia; species Thalassia testudinum. The sequence continues at coordinate 85,895,594 of JAZHRO010000077.1, forward strand.
GTTTATTGTTGGCCCGATGCTTGAATCTGACATCTAAGTGAGCATTTGTAGGTCTAAAGTACATCCTTCGGAAAAGCTTGTTTTGGTGGGTATAGGGTGATTGGGAAGTAACGTTTGTGTGTTGCTATTATCCCATTTGAGATTTCCAAAGTTATGGAGGAGGAGAACAATTATTTCTCTCTATGCAGTCAGGATCGATGGCACAAGGATTAATGAATGCTTCTTTAGATCAGATGCATTGATTAAGAAATTCTTGAAATTTCAATCAATGATTGTTGACCTGTAAGGGGAAGACCCCATTAAAAATGTACAACAGAACACAAGGCTATAAAACAAAAGGTACCCCTTAAGTGATCAACATTACTCCTCTTTACAGCATTATCGCAGTTCCAAACTACTCATTCAGTAATGCTTCCCATAGGTCACCACCAATGAGGTCATTGAAGAGGAACCAACCACCTAGGTTCACACTTACACAAAGGAAGGAGCAAGAGCAAGGGAAAGCAAGGGAGGGAGGAATGTGTGACCAACGGATGTGGAAAGATCATGGAAAGGCAATAAAAAGGGTTTCTACAGGAGCTAGGAGGTACGAGGAAAAGGGTATAAATTTAGCAAAATTAAGGGTTTTGGCTAATTCTGGGGTTTCAACAAGGGAGGATGAAAGGCAAGGCAGGATAGAGGCAAGATCCAGGGTTTGGCAAGAGCAAGGATTAAGTTGATGGAGGGAAAACAGGGAGAGAGAGATTCCCATGCATGGCTTTTTTGTATTGTCCACCTGCTTTGTAATATCCTTACCACCAACATGGCCTGTTAAAGTTTTATTCTTGATCGGCTGTAAATTTTTTTGTTCAGCTTAGTATCTCTTTTTTGAAAGGGTGAGTTTAGTGTCTCTTAGGGATGAAGTACATTTGAAGTGTTGAGTAGGTGGAAACCCATAGCAAAAAAGCATACATGGATGAAAAGAAAAGACCATGAATTGATCTTCTCAACAGCCAACAAAAAGCTTCTATGAAGCACCAAATGAAAAACAAGAACTACTTTTCAATAAAAAGAAGTTTGCAATCTTTAAATCTGTAGGCAACATTGTCCCCCAGCTGCGGCAAGGAGAAACTCTGGGGTACACTCCACCATGGGCTAATAATTCATGTATGTGCCTGGTGGTTATTTTAGCTGCGGATGGACACCTCTGGCATCTGTACTTTCGGGTTGAGTAAAGAAAGGGCTTTGCTGTTTGCTTTTGTTTGGCCTCAGCTTTGTGGTTGTCAAGGAACTTTGTAATTTTGGTGGGGCTCATTTCTGTAAGTGTGGTAGGGATCATGTTGAGTTTTTTGTGTTCTTTGTTGGATGAATGGAGTGGGGGACATTACCCTTACTAAATAATAGTCATCATTTAAGTTCTTTATGGAGCATCATCCTTTTCCTATTAAAAAAAGAAACTTGGAAAAATCTGAACAAGTGATTGAATTTACTTCTTTGATGGCATTGCTGGTTCTCCGTTTTAAAGAACAGTCTGATTACTTTGTTTAAATATGGAGTGAGGCCGTCCATAAAAATACATATTCCTCAATGCTCCTCTAATTAATTGTTTATTAAATAAGTTTGGTCCAACTAGGAGGAAAAACTGAAGAGGCTGAGTTTTGGTTGGGCCCTATACCATCAGTAGTACCTGATGGTGCCAACTTATCTGCAACTTGAGCAGGTAAGACTGGATAGCCTGCAGTGATTGCTGTCAATGACATTCCGCATGAAGCAATGCCTACACTATGCATGGAGGCTAGATATTCACATATCTCACAACCAATGCCTGGATAACCCTGTTGTCTGAGCTGCTACTGACAATAGAACCCATGACATGCCATCTTTATCGAAGGAAGCACCTGTATTTAAGTTAGCAATACCATATGATTAGTCTTGGGAAGGAACAATTAATTTCAGATGGCATCAACAATTAATTTCTGATTGTGGAAGCTGTAGCTGTTCCAAGCAGTGATTCACTCATGTTGGGTTTTTCTATTCTCACAAACTTCATCCCTTTAGTAGAGCATATTTTGTTAAAGATATCTAGATAGTTAACATATCACGCCATACATTTCCGTTGTGGTGTTGCAGCTGCATGCTATTATAGTTGGTATAATGCACGAGTGGTTGCAGGCTTCTGTAGCTGCTGGTGAATCTGGTTATCCATGCACATCACATGTAGGTTGTTGATGAATATTCGTCCAGATGGTGAGCATTCCAGACCATATTCTAGCGGGTTTTCTGATCAGGTACTGTATGCTACAACAATTTGCAGGTTCCATTTCACCTCAAGAAGCGCGTTGAATTGAATGGTGCCAAATTGATGTTAAACTCCAACTTGTGGATTAAGTGACATCTTGTATAATTTTAATTTAACCAGTGATTGGGTGAAGATGTGGATTGCATTTGGTCTCAAGATGGCAGTGGTGCGTGAGGACCAATATCAATAAAGCATGATTTAATCTGGAAGCTCTGCAGGTATGAGATTTCAGTTGTCTCATAGAAGTTTCAAGAGAAGGCAAATGGGGTACGATTCGGCCTTTAACGATGGCATGCCAGAGCTTTTGCAGCATTAGGGGCAAAAAATTGTAAGGGCACTCATTCATGAAAGAAAAATATTGGTCATTCCGGGACCAACTCGAAGAATTTGAAACTCTACAAACTGACTTAAACTCCCCTGATATTATTATGCCCCTCGCATGCTTTTATTTTGTGGTAAGGCAATGCTTAGCTTCTCCTAGCCGTTTGGGTTCAAGGAATGAAGGCAATGGTTTAATTAATTTTTTGATGGTTTCACTTATAAGTACCTGAATTCTTTTCCCAATGTCAATGTGCTTCCTAGACTTCAAAATTCTTCAATATGGTCGCAGATTTTTTGCTACTACCAATATTGTTCACGTGGTTAATTCCCATGGCTTTAACTACTTGGAACAGAATTCACTCCTGATTCCTCCTTTTCATCTCTCTTTCAATAGGATTTATGCTGGAGGCCAATTTTGTAGTAGTGAAACCTATGTCCTCCGTGCCCAAGAAGTCCACGTTCTCTAACATGAAGGGGTAGCTACTAGAACTAAATGCTTGTTCGCTGCTACAGATATTTCCCTGCTTGCCACCACCATTGCTGTGTTGCAGGTGCACATGCTAAGCATCACCCCATTTGGAGTCCTGATGATGACCATATGGTTCTCGCAAACTCAGCCAAAGAGGATGAAGCTCGTCTTATGGAACAGAAGAACGATCTCCAGGCTGCCTGCTTTTGGAACACGAATCCAACCTCACTGCAAAGACCAGGACCTAATTAGAGTTGGAAAAATGTGAATCTGCAAAAAGAGATTTGCAGAACTGAATATAAGAGCACACTCAATTACAAAACAATTAACAAAGAGAAACAATAGGTCCATCTGTCAAGCACCAACATGGAAATTCCTGTGGACGAGGAATCCCGTCTCACGACATCATCACTCAAATCAAACATCAGCAGCAGGTTCAAATTCTTAAAACATATTTATTAAGGAAAACTAGACAATCAAGGGTTTAATTGCTGAGACTTGTGACGAAGGGAATGATCGTCATCGATATAAATTATCAACGGTGGAACCATCCCAATGCAAAACCACTTCCTACTTTCTAAGGCTGCCCAGACTCATCTATTAAAGCAGGGTAGCGGGCCAGGTCAAGGCCTGACAAGTTTGTAAATTGTTTTTCCAAGGCCAACCCAAATGAACCGGGTCTAGGCTTCGGTGAGCCCATTTATACTTACGATTTCTTGCATTTACCTTCTACGCCCACCTTTAGAATATACATAATTCAAAATCCATTCCTAAAACTTATCTAGAAAGCAAAATATAACATTTTATTCCTTCTAATCAAATATAAACATGAAAAATTAGTTCAAATGATCACCACTTAGTACATATATATGTTGACTAAATTTGCTTGTACCATATTTCATGCTTGAGGTAATTAAGGAAGCTCTACTCATTTAAGGTTATTGAAAGATAGAGTTAAAAAAAAAAAACTCTTAACTTATCAAATTATTTACACATTTTTTTAACAATATAATGGTGTATATTTTACATTATATACACTAAGATTAGGCTCGTAAAGCAATGGAATATGTCCTAGGGAGTAATGGGGGAAAATCCCCATTGTGTATGCTTGTCCTGGACTCATGGACCAAACACTAAAGGCCTGAGCAAGGCCTGATTGCTATTTTTACGCCCAATTAACCCCCATAAGGGCCACTGAAATTGTAACTCCACGTCCCTCCTCTATACGAAGAGAAGTGGGGTCTCCCAATCCTCTCTATTCTGTTGTAATCTATTTTCCATCTTATCCCGCCTCATTCTTTTTCATTCCATCTCCACATTACGTAACACCTCCTCCAATTCAATGGAGGCGGCTATGTATGATTTCACTTATGGTGCATCCCTTTTGGAGCATCGGAACCCATCGCTAACTGAGGATTAGTCTCACAATTGCGAGAGACCTCGTTAAATCATGCATGTTGTGTGTGGATTATTACATATTTGACTGTAGGTTTGGCAGGACCGAATTAGGTTTTGTTTCCTTGTTAAGTTCCTTGCATCTATAATTTTTTTGATGAGCATCGAGACCTCAACAACCACTATTACGGTAGATTTCCTCTATTCACTGTATAAGTTACAAGGCAAAAGCCTTGCCCTAACTCTTATAGGATGGAATGCATGCAATCATTGAGTACAAGTGATCAAGCACGCAGGTCCTTCAGCAAGGTAGCCCTGATATAGGGGATCCAACAAATTACGTTACAAAGAAAGAAAAGAGGAAAGTTGTCATTTGAATTAGATGGCCTTGGTTCGGTAAGAATCCACAAGCTGGGATTGGTTAGTGACATACCTTCTTGAGGCATGCTCCCTTTTCATTTTCCTCCAAGTAATTGTGCATGTTTCCTTGCCTGGGAGGAGTGCCCACAACAGGAGCCCTGTCCCATTTAAACACTGATGTAGGCTGATGGGCTAATAGGCATTCCTGCCCATTTGGCGCGAGGAGAGACACCACTTTCAGGGGTGGATTTGGGTCTTGATATGAAATCCATTCTTATTTAAAAAATGTAATTCCCATAACCACCTCATTTATTTAGTGGGAAAAATCCACCCATACCCATTTATCTATCCGTTTCCCCAACGGATACCTATTAATATGTCTCATATTCCTATTTATATAAACATTATCAATGCATACCAAAAAATAACTAAAGAAAAACATATTTGTCAATACATATTAACCAATAATTAAAGAAAGATATACTTTCATATTATAAAAGTATACTATTTATTAAATTATACAAATACCTCATCATATAAGAGAATTTAAGGAGTGGATATAATGAGTTACTTTTAAAAGAAAAACATATTGGCACATTAAATTCAACAAAAAATAAATATTACACTTAATGGGATATATGGGTTTGGGGATGTCCTTTCCTATACCTGAACCCAAACCTAATCGGAGATGCAAACTTGCACATTTATTAAATGAGATGGGTAGAACCCACCCTAATCGGGTTAAGTTGGATCGGATCTTTACAGGAGAATATTAAATTGACATCCCTAACCAATTCCAAGTGGTTCATCTTCCCTGGGAAGATGGCAGTGACTTCCCCTTGGAGGCAAGCCCTCCCTGTACCTTTCTCAGCGTGGGCTTCCATTTTTGTGCTACTTGGATGATTTCCCTTGACTGTAGCGTGGATTCTGTAGAAGTAAGGTGGTCCATTGTTGGGGAGGAGCTTGCTTAGGGGTGAAATTTCATGTTAATTGAGGCAACAAACTTGGCTAATAGGGAATCTAATCTACTACTAGAGCCCTCCAGCCAATTTAGATTCATGGGAAAATGCTAAGGGCAAGCATTTCAAACTCTTTGACTGACTTAGCCTTAGCTTAACATCTCAATTGATTTCCAGGACAATCTCATAGGGAGGCTCATCCCAAGTAGGATCCAAGCTTGGATTTTCCTTAGGCAGTTTCTTTGGGAGATTTGAGAATTTTGGACTCATCAATGACTTGTCACATTCAATCTACCACTTATGCTATCTTGTTACCATGCACATGAATCACAATTATTAGATCCGCCAATTTAACCCGATCACAACTTATCTTTCTCCCAAATGTAGCCTTAAGTTCGAACAAAGGATTAATCTCGGGTTATGGCTAAAGTATATCTCTGAAGTCTTGGATTTGGAATTTCAAGATTTGACCTTGGCCATAGACGTTAATATCAACTTTGGGCATGTATCTAAGAGGGTTAAAACTCACTTTGATCTTTTCATTAACCGATTCCATAGGTTTTATTTATTTTTTAAAGATAGAACTCGGTTAATAGGAAAGAAACCAATACACTCGAACTCGATCCAAAGAGGCCAAGGGAGAAGAGAGAACATCACGTCCCCTCGAAGGGGAATTGTAATGCCCTTAACAAGGGAACACATCACATTGAGGGAAACACCAAAACAAAGTACTATAAAGAAAAACAAAAAACAAAAGCGAAAGCATCTATTCCACACTACTTCCTAACATGAACCCCGAAAACATTTACTCTGCCCTCAAAGATGATGACCACGCCACCAAGAAGGAACTCGTGTCAATCTAAACGATCCACGCACATGATAAAGTAGAGCTTTCCTGTGGTTGGAGCATGCCAACTAACAACTCGATTGTGTTGGGTGAGATTATTCACATAGTCCCAAAGTCAATGAAAACCTACCATTTTAGAGAATGAATCTCAAGAGTGTCTAACTTGCAACTTCATCTGAAACTCTCTAGTTGATTTGAGTCATCAATTAAGGGCCTATTTACATTGAGGAGATATCCCTAAAAGACAAGAGATATCCCTCATTTATATTTTGGTATAATGAATCCCATGTTCGTGCCCAATCATGGGTTTTGGCAATCCCATGTATGGGCTTAGAATTGTATGTTGATCCCGCATTTTGATTCCGCACCCTCCTCCCTCGCATGTTTGTGAGATGACCTAATTGCCCCCATGCCTCCCTCTCTCGCCTCTCTCCCCCTTAAGTGCATGAAGAGGGTGATTCCCTCCCTTTTAGTCCCATCTCCTACCTTGAGAAGGTACCATGAGGGGGGTTTCTCTCCTCTGCACGGTGCCTTTACGTACTCCCCTTCCTCCTATGAACAGTGCCTTTACCCCCCCTTCGCCCGTGATCGTCTCAAGAAGGCACCATGAGGGGGACTTCTCTGCAAGCCTTTACGATATTTTCAAGTAATTAATTAAAAATAATTTTAGGAATTATATCATTTACATAAATAATAACCAATATCTTACAAAAAAATTACAATTCTCGAAAAAAAAAATCACTAACCAACTTAACCACCAATCTAGGGGTAAAGTTGTCTTTTGACAACTTATCTTCCCTTCCATCTCACATTTCCAAGTGAACACCCCACTTTCAAGTCCCCCATCTTATCCCAAGGTTCACATAAACAGCCCCACAGAATCATTTCGAGTTACACATAAACATCAACATAGGATATCCCTAATGTGAAAGTTTTTATCCCATGAAATGCATCTTGCAATGTAAACTAGCCAAGGGTGTTGGGCACAAAACCTTTCAATCTAAACTCTATTGCAATGAAAGCAAGCCTTGTAATCGCTTACCTATTGGGTGTAGTGAAGAGCAAAATAAACATGCGCAACATGCACATAACAAGGACACACAATTTAGCGAGATTCGGTAACCTTTTGCAACTACTGAAGAAGAGAAAACTTCCAGCATGAAGAAAAACAAAGTATAAGTCTCTCGACTCTTACTCTTTTTATGTCTTCTCTCTCTAATAGACATGTAGAGTTTGAAGTATCTGTCCTCTATTTATAGACACAATACAAGACTCGTGAATTCTATTAAAATCCTACTCCCGATAGGATTCCAAACTCCTATTCCTGTTTAAACTCAAGAATTCTAAATCTATTAGAGTTCCCAATTGCCTTAAAGTTAAGTCAAACAAAAATAAACATACTCTCGAATTCCTAACAATCTCCTCCTTGTCTTAAACTCCATCGCAAGTCATCTACTCATCAATCAGAACATCAATCCATCTTCATTTATAGGTCCTTTCTCACAAAGTTGCACCTACCTTTAGGCATTGTGCTCACATAAGACAAATTTGCAACTTCCCATAGCCTTGATACGGCACCATCCTTCTCCCATAAATAGAGAATGCACTACTATACTCATTTAAAGATAGGTGTACGAGCTTCTCCTTGGACATTCCTAGAGCAAAGATGTTGATGATTTGCTACTCTCTTCCTATACTACTCACTCGGGCAATAATTGGGCTCTATCACCTATTATGACTCTTATCTCAAGCCTGTACATCTTATTGGCATCCTTCTTCCATGCATCAGCATACATACTCCTCTTTCTCTAAGAACCTCCCTTAAAGAGAAATTCGATGCCTTTTGAACTCTAGAGTTCTCAATGAAATTAAATTATTCTTGGCACTAGGCACATGTTTGATAGCTTGCAAAGTTTGCATTAACTAATCAAGCATGTGAAATCGCATTGATCCTACTCTTGTGACATTGTGGATCTCGTCACCTGCAAACCTAACCATCCTTCCTTTATTTAATGTTTGATATGTGTTGAATTGCACCATGGATGCGCATAATGATCTGAACTTACTGAGTCGAACAATCATCTTAAATCTAGCTTCTCTTATATTTATCAAGTAGGATGCCATATCTCCTTACAAGACAACAGATGCAAAGTCATTTGAGATTGAGATAACAACAGACTTCTTCCCTCAAATTTTCTCCATCTCTTTTTTCAACTTCTCATTTTCCTTATGTCTCAAACAATTGGTTATAATGCAACTCTCCTTATGATAATAGAAGCATGTACAAGGTCTTGCAACTTGGATTATCCTTCAATGGTTGTCTTGCCCTTTGATCTCCCTTAGCTACCAGCAATCAATGCTCGACCATCCTCAAATGTTATTCTCATGCATCCCTCCATCATGTCTTGTTCATCAATGGTGAAACAATAGTCTCATCTAGCATAATTGTCTTCCTATAGAGTAGCATCATCACTATGTAAACAAAGAAAGGTAGAAGCAAACTCAACAAAATGAGTACTTTGTCCTCCTCCTTAAAAGATGTCTACCCCTTCTTAGTTTTTCCCTCAAAGGAGACTACATTCGTTACAATTTTGTTGAATTCATCCAAGTGCTTCCAATCCAATCCTCGCAGCCATCCTCTGACCATACAACCTCTTCTTTACAAATAGCTTGTTTGTTAAAGATTTAAACTTTTATCTATTCTTAAGTTTCCTCTAGATATCAATTGGATCTTCTAGCCCAATAACCTCATGAAAAGTGCTATCTACCAACACAGTTGCATTGTGCTACTCACAAGTTCTCTCTTCTCTTGTTACTCTTCTCATGTTAACTTCTCCTTCTTCTTCACTTTCTTCTATATATCTTTGACAAGTCATTCTCACCTGAGGATATTTTCCACCTATATGAAGTTATCCTTCCCATCAATAAGCTCCATGGACAATGATGTGCCCTTCGAGGTGTATAGCACCATTAGAACTGCGGTTGTAGTGCTCTTAAAGCTTTCAAGTGTCCAATCACCTTTAATTAAACTAGATCTCCACTGATTGCCTTGGAAACAATAAAAACTACACTAGCATGCATGATCTAGAAAAACTGAAGGTGAATCTACTTGATCCAAGTGTCAATTTCATGAAGAATGTGCCAAAAGCTCAATCAAGACTTTTGGATCACTTGAATTGGCCTCTAATGCCTTCGATTCGATCTAACAAATTTGGACTATCGCAAGCGACACACTAAAGTTGCACCTGTCACTTCAACCTAAGACCTACCTCCTTGACATGAGATCACCATTACATTCTTCTCCTCGACGTCGAGACCATATTCGTAGCCTTCTTATTTGGTGGTTTTTAGGATCTACCAATCCCCTACAACCACCATTAATAGCCTCCTCTTTGTAGCCAAGCATCATCCTCTCAACCGCACTGGCTTTGTTACTAGTTGTTGGGTGTAGTGGAACACAAATCAAATATGCATGACATTCACAAAGTAAGGAGACGATTTAAAGACATTTGATCACCTCTTGTGATCACCGAAGAAGAGAAAACATCCACCATGAAGAAAAAGGAGTAAAACTCTTTTGACTCTCACTCCCTTCTCTCTTCAATTAGCTTGCAGAGTTTGGAGGCTCCACTCCACTATTTATCTATGCAACACAAGACTCGTAAATCCTATTTAAAATCTTACTTCTAATAGGATTTCAAATTCCTACTCCTATTTAAACTCAATAATCCTAAGCTTATTAAAATTATCAATTACTTGGAAACTAAGTCAAATAAAAAATAGAAAAACTCTCAAATTCCCAACACTACCAATATGGGGAAGCAAGACAACCATGGCTAATGAGGGATAATTTAAGTATGACATTTTGATGATTTATGATTAATGATTAAGAAATTTGTATGAGAATTACGAAAATACAGGAAGCCAAATGACACAAAAGTGGAAAGAAGATAACTTAGCCAAAGGAAGCAAGCTGAGCAACTTAGATAACTTGAAGTTTGAGAATACCTAAAGATTTAAAAATCAAAGTAAAATCTCATAATCCAATCTCCCATGATCTTTAAGATCCAAAATGACTAAAGTCCATGTACTCTAACGCATGCAAAAGAAAGGACAAAACTAAAAAAGCACCAATGACTACAAGAAAAAAGTCTATCTTTAGGTTAAAGGAAAGTGAAACATTGAACTACCTATAAAGGAAAAAGGATTGACCCACGTCTGAGAAAAGAGGACTATGGTCTTGGTAATTAAACCATGCATGAGTACACATTAGAGAGAAAAGGTTGACTCCACTTGACCAACGGTTAAGTCCAAGTAATCAGGCAACATTTGAGTAGTCATGAGGGCAAAAGAGCTAAATCTGAAATGTCTAAGTAGCCACTAGGGCTAAAGGGTTGACTTTTTTACTCAAACAAAAAAAGATCGAGATTCGACAACTGATTCAATGAAGAATGGGCTACCTAGCAATGGTTATTTAACCTATACAAATAAAATAAACAAGCTACATGGCCATGGCTATTTAGTCGACAAAAACAACCCACGAGGTTGAAATATTTTATATAGGGATAATAAAGCAAGTATAAAAGCTGGATAGAAACACAATCAAGTTCATTCTAACAAACTCTACATGTCAGCAATAAGGCACACTAACATTGGCCAAGTCAAGATAGTGCCAATAGTGAAAGCTAACCATAACAATTAGCCAGGTGGCAGAAGCAAGAAGAAAATGAAAACTTCTAGAAGGAGAAGCTTCCAAGAGAAAATTCAATCCCTTAAAAATCTATAAATGGGCATTCAAGGCACCAAATACGAAGACTTTTTACCCACACTCATCATGTGAGATATCCAACTCCAACATTCTTGAGCTCCAATGATCTTACACTCCATCTCCAATAATCTTCTTCTTTGCTTTTCTACTTCTCTATCACCGGAAGATGATTTATAGTATATTTGGAAAAGATTCAAGGTTAGACCTTGGCGATTTATGTAATCTTTGCTTGATTTCAAATTCTAAAATTTGAATTTTGACATAGCTTTAATAAACTAACTTAATTTAATGTTTCATTATAATTGAAATATGCCAATTTCTTACGACTTGATTTTGTGATTTGACTCTTTCTTTAATTTGTGATCATATGTTAAAATATATTTGATGATTCATTTAATTATTAAAACAAAATCATTAAATTTTTTCTCATATCTTGCTCCTAGATGTATTTGGAACTAGATAGGTTTCATTCTTTGTAATAGGATTCTTTTTAATCGAGATTTACTTATAGACTAAAAGGGAAATTTTATAGATCTAATGTAAATTTATTAACACTATCTTTCATTAAGATTGTTAGAGAAAATGAACTATCTTATTGAAAAGCATAACCCTAGCCTCTCTTATGTAGAGAGGTGGGAAAGAATAATTACATAGAGTTCTACTAGAAATATATAATTACATAACCAACTCACTAACAAACTTAATCCTAAGATAACCAAACTTTAACTAAACTTTAACTAAACTAATACTCTAACACTCCCTCAAGTTAGAGCGTAGATGATAATCAAGCCCCCAACTTGCTACAGATACAAAACTCAACTCCCCCACACACATGACATCTTTCAGTTTGAGATCAAGTACATCGCAATAGCAACAAATGGGCAAGTAGGTAGGAGACGATCCCAAGCCATAACCGCAATAGCATGCAATAGTAGGCAGTAGTAGGTTGTAGCAAAAATAACAGTAGTAGTAGATAGTAGGAGATTGTAGCATCAGTAGCAGCAATAGACGGGGAAACACTCCCAAGAAGCAATAGTAGATAAGTAGGCAGGCAGGCAAGAGTAGGAGATGAGGACCTTAGTCAAATCCTCCACCAGTCACCACCATCATCCTAATGTGCAGTAGTAGGATCAAATGCTCTAGACGTAGTAATCCGATCAGAAGAAGTAGCAGTAGTAGTAGTGGCCACAAGACTTGTAGCCAACAACAGCAGTAGAGGAGAGCTCTCTCCTCAATAAACTTCTCAAATGATTCAACTCATCTACAATAAACGATAGAAAAGACTACTCTGTAGCAGTCTTAGTAACAAAAGACTCGGTAATAGATGTCTAATTCACCCAATTGGGCTTATCGAACTTGTCAGAAGCATAATTTATTCTCTTTCAATGAATGCAAAGAGACTAGATATGATAGCCTCATCCACGGTTGCTGCAAAAACCACCTGTCCCTCTAAAAGCAATGAGGAGAAAGGTGTCAGGCACAGTAACAAGTGCAACAGGTGATGCATCAGCATTTATCTTCTAGAGGCGACTATATATTGTCTTTAGTTCAAGCACTAAGTTGAAAGATAAAATTTGATTTCTAGCTAACTGGTACCATGGTGCTAGATCATCCAAAAAATAGGTCTACCACTTTGCACACTTAGTAACCTACTTCTCACAGCCGATAGGCTGAAAGATGACTAACTCCTCGAACAAGCTCTCTAAAGTAGTGAAATACGGAACCAAGGTCATGTTACCTTGATTGGTATTCAATATACGCCTGCATATGTCTGTACGACGGGATCTACTTGTCTGTAAGGAGTATCTCTTCTCCAAAGTCTTCCATATCTCCTTCATTGACTTTTTATACAGTATATTGAAGGCAATTGTCGAGTCGATGCTATTCATCAACCAATTCATAACCAAATAGTTGTCCTTCTCTCACTTCTTATACTTGGCAGATCTTTAAATTCAAGAGCCCTATCTATCAGCACATGAAACTTCTCTTATCCTCCAACAAATATGCAGAACATACTTGACCGCAAAACATAGTTCAAGGATCTAGTCAACTTGATAGTATCCCCTCAACCAGCATTGAGGCCAAGATCTTAGCCTCAATAATAATAGTAGAAGAGGTGGCATCCACCATGAGAACATGAAGAGATAGTCAAGCAGAGGTACGTGATCCCGTGCATAGTAGTAGTCAATAGGTAGTCAGAGATGCACAATTTTGCTCACATAAGCATGCACACGCACACATAGGGTAAATAAATTGAATTCAAATCATGTGCATGAGCAAAACCCATCATTGAAGGTCACCAGATCTGATATGGTAGCCTAGGGATCCATATCACGTGAATTGGATTAGAGAAAAGCAGCTACAGGGCCTTTACCAGCAAGAGAAGTGGTTAGATCTGGTCTAGGGTGGCTAGCCCAACACTGTTCTGGCATAGCCAACCTCACCAGAGCATTGCTCTACCTAGAAGGATCATTGCTAGTGGTGGGTGGTGGGCAATGGTCTAGGGCCCAACTATAGGTCCTAGCAACAAGCCTGGACCCTAAATATGGCCAAAAAAATCAATTGAAAGTGCTCCAAAGGCAGATTCCAATCAAAAGTTGGAAGAGGAGTGCTTGCCAGTCCCTCCTTCACATGTAAAACCAATTGGCGGCAATGCTAGTCCTCATAGTTCGGACAAAAACCAACCACAATACTTGCTTGGGGTGATTTTTGACCTCTTTCAACCACTGGTTGATCGGCTAGAGGGTCACTGATGACCCCTTTGGCTGATGGTTGATTGCTAGTGTCAATCTAAGGTCAATGGAGATGGTGGGTGGAGTTGTTGTCCGTTAATGTTGTTTGAGGTTTCTCTCCCCCATTTTTTTCTTTTTATTTTCTTGCAGTGGAAGAAAGAAAACGGAGGGGAGTCAAGCAAGTATCGAATACTGGCATAAGACTATTGCTTTGATACCATGTTAAAGGAAATAAATTGTCTTATTAAAAAACGTAGCCCTAATCTCTCTTATATAAAGAGATGGGAAAGAAAAATTACATTAAAAGTCTTACTAAAAATAGAAAATTGCCTAACAAACTTACTAACAAACTCAATCATAAGATAACTGAACTCTAACTAAACTAATACTCTAACAAAGATAATACGGATATAGGCACATGGTCTAGATCTTAGAGTTATTTGGTAATTCTTGTTTCAAGGTCAATATAGCTAGATTTCTAGCTGGGAAGTTAGTTTCAACTGAAATATACCAATTTGTTTCATGTACATATTCTTCATTTAATCATTTTTGGTAGGGGATCATAAGTTGACCTATGTAAAGGTTGATTCGAGGTCTTTCAAATGGCTGAGTGGCCGTTGCCAAAGCTCGACATTGAAACTCCAAAAGTCGAGAATGAAACGGTAGACAAAGCAGTTGGTGGGAGGGGAGTGGGTGGAGCTTGCAGCTAAGGGAGAAAGACCTCCATACTTGAATAAAGAGGAGAGGCAACATGGAGCGAAGTGGAGGGGATGGAGAGAGGGATCCTCAGATGGCACTGATGGAGTCCAAACGGCCATTTGAGAAGTTTGTAACAATGTCCGTTTGGATGTAAGATAAAATATTGTAGGAATAAGATAAGTTGAGAAGGATGTTAGTTTAGGTGATAGAACAAATAGGAGGTTAAATGGTGGGATAAAATAATTGATTTGTTGATATAATATTAGTAGATTTTGTTTAATATTAAAAGTAGATGTAAAGGATATTAGCCGATATTTATTTAATGTTAAAAAAGTAGTGGAAGAGATTATTATAATTTTTGATGGGATAGACCTTTCCAAAAGCTCCAACAAAAATTTCAAGGAGAGATATCTCCCCACCAACAACACCTCCAGACGGGCCCTTAAGAGTTAACGTTGGAGAAAGAGCTCTTTGTGAGTGGGTTGGATGGCCAGTCTGACGTGCACCATAGGTTGATCGTTGAATTCTATCCATTGGGCAGTTTTGATTCGCTCCCACGATCCCTCTTTGCAATCTCTCCTAATCAATAATAACTAACGATGCACGTTCATTATGATAGATACAAGCTATTAAGTCCATGAGGATTAAATGTGAAATAATTAACAATGAGGTAACGGTTGAACTGCATAAAAGTTGTGATCTTCTCTAAACCTGCGTTCATTCCTTGAGATTTATCTCTTCACCAGAGATGAACCCAACAACTGTTCCCACCATGATTTTCGTGAATCACTTCGATAGGAATGCACATACTGCCATGGCAGTCCTATTTTTGAAGAGGATTGCATGCCAATATTGTGGGACAAACTTTTTCCCAGGAAAGTCCCCAATGGTCACTAGATTATTACATGAACCAACTCTATATTGTTTTACTTTCATGTGCTTATGTAAATTTGGTCTCTGCTATATTTTGTATCTTCCCCGTATTTCACCAATGCATGTGATCTTTGTTGATATTATCGTAGCACATTCGTTTGCCTTCGTTTATTGTGCAAAATTTAATAGGGGTTTTTAATTACACCCATAGCCCTATCTTTTTTATATTTACATAGATACCCTCAAAACTATTGAGTAATTTACATGTGGTACCTCTTCGTTAACCAATTCATTAACCTTAATGGATATGGATTAGAGTACGCATATTTTTTATAAAGAGACCCTTGCAATCTTCCTATTTGCCTTTTAAATTCTTCCAATACTTTCTTTTCCTTTCTTCTTCCTCCTTCTCTAACCCACCTCCTTCCTCCTTCAGCCTCCTCTTGGACCAAGCCACTGCTAGCCTCAACTTTAACGGCAACCATTTCATTGGGATCATCCCATGGGAGCTTGCGGCACTCCCTTGATCATGGATGCCGACCTCTCCTACGAGCTTAGCAAGTCAATTCCTTTGAGCTTCCATAATTGTACAATCCTCGAGGGACTCGACGTCTCCAACAACCTCTTGCTGGGCACCATCCTGAGATCTAGTCTATCAAACCCTAACACCATTACCGCCACCTGATCCTCTCCTTTAAAACACACAAAAAATAAATGATCACCCCTAACTTCCTCCTGCCATTTATTCTAATCTTCTCCTACCCCCATTTCTAGAACAGCTATCATCACAACCAGCAACTATAATCCTCCCCTAACTTCCTCCTGCTAAGCTCCCAAAACCCCTCCACCAAGACCCCACCATCTCCAGCCCCACTCCTAACAGTCCTTGCCTCCCTCCTCTCCCTCACCGTCTTCCTCCACCTCAATAGCTCTTGCCCCTCCTTGCAACCTCCATCCATCCTCCTCTTTCAATTCTTCACCACCCCTATTTTGGTCCTTGACCTCACTCAGGCACCTCCTACTCTTAGAGCAGGACCCACGGTGGCAGTCAGCTCGTAGGTTGTCATCGTTGGTGTTCGCCTTGCTAGTGGAGCAACTAGGGCCCCATCTCAAGCGCAATGCCTCCATGCTGACCTTCTTCCATCTAGACCATGCCATATCTGTGGCTCTCTCTTGGCTCGCCTGACGGATTTTCGCACAAGCCCTAGACAAGTCCCACCAACCAATGCCATCCCTCGTGTTGAGGTTCACCAGTAGAAGGAGGTGGTGGGTGGGAAGCAAAGAAGGAAGAGGAGCAACAAGAGTGGTGGGATGGAGGTGTTGGGGTCCATCAGGTACAAGAACATCATGAAGTTGCTCAGAAGGTGGTAGACTGTGGCTTGATCCAAGAGGAGGAAACAAAAAAAAAAAAAAATGTAAGAGTTCAAAAAACAAATGGAGTAAATTGTAAGGGTCTCTTTGCAAAAAAAATATGCATATTTAAATCCCAATTCATTGAAGTTAACAGGTTGGTTGGCAGAAGCCTACAACACCTAAATTGCCTAATTATTTTTAGGGCGCCTATATAAATATGGAAAAGAGAGGGGTATAAGTTTGAAAGATTACCTGACCACTTATGGTAAAACCCCTATTTAGTATGCTTGTTTAGCAATAATTGCAAATTGCTTATGGCATAAGATGCTATCTTCTGGGTAATATGTGAATTGGATTCAGCATTAAGTCCCATTATCCTCCAATTAAGAGGTAATATTAATCACATGATTCCCTATGCTATCCATCTCGGCAAAGACTGGACCGGTAACCTCGACTGCCAAACCGAATGAAAACGGGTAATCTTTAATTATCCACCCACAAAACATAAATAATTGGCAGGTCAATTGCACTATTTTGCATCAAGATCAGTGTCATTTCTTTGTTCAGAAAAGGAAAAAAAGAAGGCGCTCAGTGTCATCTCAAAATTTATATTGAGTATATAAATTTAGCCATGCCAGCTGAGATGTTCAAAGAATGACCATAGACATGACAGAAATAAAAATAAAAACAATGGTACAGTAATTGGAAGGTGTATGCTCTGTTGCAGTAGCTGGCAGGCGTACATGGCACTTTGTTACCGCTACCATCAAACAAGAATATATGGAGCTATTTTGGTGAAGTAAAAAAAATGGAACTCATCAATTATACCACTTGATGCTAAATAACATAACTTGTTAATAGCAAGGGACTACCACTTCCTATTTTACAGTGCTAACAGAAGCATAGTTGTAGATGCATGACGTTCTGAATCAGAATGATAGAGCTCCAACAAGCTTTACACCTTACAATAGTGGACCGGCAAATATGTATCTTTTTGAGATCAACATCATGCATCCCACACCATATTGACGATGCTATGCATTATGTATCCAAGCCTGCAGAAGCACGATAACAAATTTTGGACATGGATTCTATTTTCCAGAACAAACGACATTGTCAGCAGTGGAGATTCAAGCTAACACCTTCCTCGCCCAACTTAAAATAGGTACCAGGACACAACAGTAGGGAGAATTTTGATTTGGGAAGTCATCCATTTATTTTACCAAATCACATAGATATACCAGTGATGCCACCAATGGGCTTAAATACGTACCATAGGATATTCAATGACTATCACATCCGAGCACTGAAGGATATTCAACTACTTTCACATCCAATAAATCACCCCCTGCCACGTTCAAGAATCACTTTGTCATGTCTAGGTGAGGGTGCATATCTAACACTAATTTGAAACCATCATAATCCTTTCAAGCATGCCACTGAAAATTTGAAACCCTGTGGCATTCCTTCACATTGTTCATTTTTACACCAGACAGCAAAAAGCCATCCCGCGCTAGTTTTTGTTCATGTAAGGAATAGATGGTAATGTTGAATATGTTAAAGGAAAGATAATGTTAGAATGACCATATTTCAATGGCTTTTTTTTTAATATATTTTCTACAGTTTCGTTAAACGCATATGACACACTAAAGAATGCCAGAAGCATCTATAATTTCTAACAGGCCATTGATAAACAGCCAAAATTAGGGAGTGGTATCCGCAATTTGCAAAAGGCAACTCCAGCATACTTTAAACAAGTTCAAAATACAGCTATGTACCTTGAGGTCAGTACATCCCCTTGAAGACAGGATTCACGCGACAAATGCTTGCTCCATGTTCCTCATATTCTGCTTTTGTATGGCATGCCTGAAGAACAAAAACACTTTGGCTCAGAATATATATTGCTCTGTACTTTTTTTTGAGCAATTTAAAATTTACAAGACGGGTCTTAATAGTTCAATTTTGGGATCTGAACAAAAGATACTCTGTTTTTTTGTACATCACTTTATAACTAAGTTAACATTTTGAGTCCTCCATAATAGCTCCATGTGAAATCATGTGCTAGGCATTGTCACTGTATTCCTCTAATACCCCTCCCACCTCTTCTCCCAACCCTACCTCCCCTTAGGCCCTCTTCCTCTCCCTCCATGCCCTACCAATATCGCTACTCCCATCAACCACCCTACCCCTCCAACACACACGCGCACACGCAAAAAAAAAAGAAGAAAGAGACTACCTCTCTTCCCATTCATTCCCCCAACCAACCACCTCTCCTCCCATCTGCCCCCCTCCACTCCCCTCCTCTCAAGCCCTACTCTTCCTTCTCACCTCGTCCTCCCTCTCCCTCCTTGCCCCTTTCACACCTTGCCATCATCCATGGGGTTGTCAAAAAGGATTGAACTTGGTAGGCTCAACTTGGCATTGGCTCAATAAGAGCTCACAAGTCACAAGTCCAACTCGATAAACTATCAAATCTGAACTCAATTCCAAGCTTGATAAGTTATCAAGCCAAGCCCGAATCAAGCTAGGCTTGGGTAGATAAAGGCTCAAACTTGATAAGATGCATGCACACGCACATACACCAAATAGAAAATGGAAGGATATTACTCAAATTTTCCCACAAACCCTAACCACTCTCCCCTACCCATCCCATGACACCCTCATCCCACCACCACACATACTCAACCCTCAATGCCAACCCTACATCTCGCACCACACTTTGATCTCCCACTCAATAGCAGCATCTCACTTGGTCATGCCTCCCTCTTAATGCCTTGCCTGACCACACCTCCCTTTTAATCTCTCTTGTCATATCCAACAAGTCCCGCTGGTATGTTTAATTTATTGATGCAATTTCTTGATTTTCTATACTTTATTTATCAATTATAATTTGTTAACCAAGTATCTATATTTTGCTTATCAAGTTTAGGCATAAGCCCCAAAATTTAAACTTGTTAATCACTAAGCTCAATAGCGAGCTTGATAATGGGCTTGAGCCTGAATCAATATAAGCAAGACTTGCTAAAATTTATTAAGCCCGAGCCAGCTTGGGCTTATCAAGCCTAAGTCCGAACAAGGTCAGGCTTGGTTCGATTCATTAGTCTCGATAAATAGCCTTACCCCCTAGTGACATCAACCATGTTAGCCTTGACCACCCATCCACAACTATGGTTCCTATCTTGGCCCCTCCCCTAATAGCACCACGTGCCTCCACCAATCCTATCCTCGTAAGACCTAATCTACCCTCGACAACGATGGATTACATCCAAAACCAACTTCCCTTCCATTCATTCCCCTTCCTCCACTCCACACACCCACCTCCCTTCCTCCCAAGCCCTAATCTTCCTCCTCTCCTACTCCCTCTCCTACTCACCTCCATTCCCTCCCAAACTCCCCCTCACAAGAGACATCCATGATGGCCTTGGCCACCTTGTCCACATCTATGATCTTAATCTAGGTCCCTTCTGCAATAGCACTAGATGCCTCCGTCAATCCCACATTGAAGACTCGACCTATCCTAAAAAATGGACTAAGCCCTAACAAGCCTTATGGAGAAGACAATGTACAACGATAACAGTAAAGTAGAGGGAGGTAAAGTAGAAGTGGAATATGTGGGACTTAGGGATCTTGAAGAAGCAAATAGCAAAACACCATGTATGAATAACCGCAAGGCCAATGGCAAATGGTAGGCCAACAACGAGGTACTTTTTCCTATGATTTTCAATCAAGAGGAAGCCGATAGATGGCAAAGTGGAGAGTGCAAAGAATGCATTATCCCTTGATTGTTTTTTTTTTTTTGAAATTGAAAGTAAGGCTATCGAGGACAATAGCCATCCAAATTTTCCCTTGATTGTTATGACAAAGAAGGAGGAGAAGAGGTTGCCAATGGGAGTCAAAGGTGTAGTTTTAGGGAGTATCTAATAGTGCTGAGTGTGTTGAAGACATTTTCAAACAATATGATCATGCGGTGGAAGAAAGGTGTTGCTAGATTTTTTCCGAAAGGTGCAAGAGGAAGCAGCAATTGTCTACAGGATGTGGCCATATAGGTTGTACGATGACATCAACAAGGGGATTGATTAGACCTCACTAATGTGGACAAGAGGTGAAGTGGCAAATGGCCAAGGATTTTAAGAATGAATAGGGCAATGGCTTTATGAAGGAGAAGGTGAAATGAATACTTGGCCCCACTTACCATTGGAAGAGGCCTTGTAGTTGTTGTATTAGGACAAGGGCGGCTTGTTCAAGCTAGGGCTTTTAAGAATATGTTCGAAATAGGGCTTACAATAGTATTAAAAAAGGAAAAGGTTAGCTTGATATTACGTGGGACAAAATCATCAATGCCATTGCTGCCATACATCAAGGCACAACTCCTTTGGAAAGATGTGGTACCAAAATGTTATGGAAAAAATTAAAAGGTACCATTTTGTTCAACACCGCATAAATGAGGATCCTTTTAATAAATTAGTCTTTTTTTCAAAAGAATAAAATAATAATAAGAATTATTATTATTATTAAACTACTAGGATACAAATTAATGATGCTTGACAAAGGGATAGAGGAAACTCAGTGAACAGGTTCAGGAGATGCTGTGAGGCCCCAGCTTCATCCTCCAACTAGTGCTTGAAATGGGAATACACTATATAATGAGTTAACAAAGACAGCTAGACAGCTTAAGCCTAACATTCTGGGTCCAATGGGGCCTAAGACAGAAAGTTATTAGGGGCAGTTTTTCCTAGGATAGATTTGCCTTTGTGAAGAATTGGGCAATGTGGTAATGCCCTTCTTCTTCCTTGAAGTTGGCACGTGGAGAAGAAAAGAGAGAGAGAGAGAGAGAGGTCGACATTGAGAGAGAGGAGGCTCAAAAAAAAACAAATGGAGATTTGCTCTCTATTTAAAGAGAGTCAATCCCAACAATTAAGGGATTATGATTCTAGCAAAATCCCAATCCTTATTTACTATTTCCCTAAAATAACATAACTTCCTAACCAAGCAACAATTCAAATGTGACTAAAATAAAGTTGTCACAAGAGACACAAAGACTTAGTTGGCGTGAAGCCAACTGTATGTGCCCTAACGTGGGGTTCAACTCCTAACCCTAATGCCACCTTGGTTGACTCCTATGAACCACGGTGCCACGTGGCCACTTTAGTTCAACGCTAACACATCCCTCAAGTTGAAGCCGAAGAGGGTGAAGACTTGCCTTAAAAAAAAAAAAAATTCTTTAACTTCGGAGAGATTGTCTACATCCATGGTTCTTCTTTGAATGTATCTTCTAATGCAACTACGAGTCTCTTGCAACCTCTATAGTCATTGCTTCTTTGGCAACCTCAGAAGTCGTCGTTGTGGCCACAGTTGTTTTCTCTTATTCTTCTTTGATTAATGCTTGAAGTCTCTCTAAGTTTGCAGATGTAAATGAGACTATGTAATTCTTCTTCTTCCGCTTCTTAACCTTGGTCCCTTCATGATTTTCTAGTACACTCTCCAGAATAATGTGAAGTGGGATAACATGGAGCTTGTAGATAATTTGGGCATCCATGTCTGCCATCATTGCCTTCAAAAAACGAGTAACCTCTTCTTCTACATCCTCATAGAGCCCTCACAAGTGCTAGGTTCTCTTGAGGTGCGTGGGAAACAACGTCATTAGGGAGTCTCTCTTTGTGCATGAGTGCTTCCCCCTTCCAAATAAGTTGACGCGGCGATGAAGGCTCCGAGATGATCTTCACGTGTTCCACGCATAAGAAGATGACCTTGTGCATGAAGTTGGTCTCCTCCTACGTGAACTACATAGCCTCCTCGCACTTCTTCCCACACATGGACGCTAGCAAGCCCACGAAAGCTAGTTTGATACCATGTGAAGAATCGAGTAGCGTGGTGATGCCCTTCTTCTTCCTTGAAGTTGGCACATGGAGAGAGAGAGAGAGAGAGAGAGAGAGAGAGAGAGGTCAACGATAAGAGAGAGAGGAGGGAGTCCTTGAAAGATGTGATTTTATTAAATTGGCTCTAATAAAACAAATGGAGATTTGCTCACTATTTAAAGAGAGTCAATCCCAACAATTAAGGGATTAGGATTCTGACAATCCCAATCCTTATCTATTATTTTCATACAACAACATAACTTTCTAACCAAACAACAATTCAAATTTGACTAAAATAAAGTTGAAACAAGAGGCACAAAGACTTAGTTGTCATGGAGCCAACTTTATGCGACCCAACATGGGGCTCGAATCCTAACCCTAATGCCACCTTGGCCGACTCCTATGAACCACAGTGCCACGTGAACTATCCAGTGGCCACTTTATTTCAATGCTAGCAGGCTTCATTGCTGGCTTTTGCATTTTCTCTTGCCTGGGAAACTATCTAGTGTCAATATGTGGTGTTATACCCCATTTTTAAGTAAATGTGGGTTTGTGCTATGTCATCTTGTTCTAGAAACAACCACCCTACCAACCAATTATTAGGTTGGACCTGGTCAGCTGACCCTGACCAGCATCAAACAATTATCTGTGCAAACATAGGATCAAAGAAGGTAGAAAAGAAATGGCAACGCAACAGAAATATGGGACGAAACTAGAGTGTATAATAAAATAAACAAATACAAATTAGACATGAAGGTTTCCTTTCAGAGATGTAGTGCACCAATGTAGGTGCTTATTCATCATGAAATTGTTTACAGGACCAATGCTCATTTTGTACATTAGATACATTGAATTATATCTCTCACATATCATCTAACTATAGTTCTAAACATTTTCAAAAAGATTCTCTATAATGTTGCTACTCATAGTTGGATATGGTAGAAGCATCATGCTCGCGGTGCATGTGTTCTAGGCCAGGCCAAACTCAGCCAAGCAGAATCCTTCACGTGGAACCCTTTTGTCTCCAATAATGCACATCTGCTTGATTCACCACCACGTGTGCAGCTTGGACAGCTGCAGGCACATTCACCTACTTGACTAAGAAATTTCAGCATGGACAGCCCATTAGGAGAACCTCAACAGGAAGTGCCAAGGGCCTGATACCCCTTTGACTAATCTAAATAGCCCCCATCCCAAGCAGGCAATTGGACAATAAGGGGTGCCAACTTGACACTTGTGCACTAACACTCTCCTCCAGCTCTTCATTCTCCGAGTACCACAACAGGTACTGGACAAGACCCTTGGCTGGGAACCTTCAGCTGGGCACCTTCCAATACTCCATCCCTTCTTAGCCTGCCAAAATCCTCAGAAGATGAACAGCTGCACAACCACTCCAAACCAATAAGATTTCCACTGTAAACATTACCATCAAGCCACAAGTACAGGATGCAACTTAGATTAAGCATGATATGTGCATGTGCAACCTCATTGCACATGCAACATTCAAATTATAATATGCATTAATTACAGATTCCACTCCCAATAATGTATTCTGGGGAGGAAACCAATGGGGGCATCTTATTCTATCTGAATCTACCTTGCAGCACCTAGCTTGATTGAGTGAGCAGAGAGTGTGAAGGCCTGTAACCACATCTCATGCTCAGTGAATTTGGAGGTCAGATCCCTCCCAAGATTCACATCCATTTGGGTGGATGATGCAGCCCAATATTCAATTAACAAAGAGATCAAGTACTAGTCATGATTTTTTCATTATTTAATTGCTGGAAGGGTGTCTATGTAATTTTCCTAGTGTCTATTCAGATGTCTTGGTTCAAATTGATGCCATCTATAGATGTGTCCTTTTTTTATTCAATTTTATTTTGTTATGTAACCCCATGTAAAAGGGGCAAGATGTATGGATCGAGATCATCCAAAATAGTCAATTGAATTTCTTTCCTTGGAAACTCTCATCACTTTCCCATCCTCTATTATCTTCTCTTTCTTGCTTTTTTTTTTCCCCTCACCTCTTTTCCTCCAATGACCACCACTTTCCCTTCTCACCTTTCATTCAATCGTTCTCTTCTCACCTCCCCTCTCACCAAAGACATCAGCCCCCACTCCCCTTCCATTTCCAGTCTGCATCAGTGGAGTTGTGTTCTTTCTCATTGGTTGCCATCTTATTGCTCTTATTTATTTCCTCAGAACTCTCCACTTGGTGATTAGGACCAAGTTAGCCCCAACTGAGTTGAAGGATCCATCAGTCTCTGTCTTCTTATCAATGCGAATAAGGAGAAGTCAAGAGATGGCACAGCAAAGAACACAAAAAGATTGAGAATATGTAGTAAAAAGCCATTATTTTGTGAAACCCGCCAGTCCTAAAAATAATGAGTTTGTATCTGAACAATAAATTGCATCGAATAAGCAACTGATAGACCTCTAAACTGGCTAACTATATTTGCAATCCATTCGAAGCATGATACTTCTCCCTAAAATTGATTAGAAAAGGTTCTCAACAAATTTTCCCGTGTCCCTTTGCAGGTGGGTGGTTGGTCAGGTAAAAAATACTAAGAGAGGTGGCATTTCCCATAATAACCCCTATAGAAAGATCATGAATTTTATGGTTTCCTTCGAGCAACCCACAGCATGGCTAAGCGCCGGGCCTCTTTCATATTGCTATACATAAAACTTATTAATGCCTTCATGTTGGAGCTATCCATGCTCATTTCTTCGTATCCGAACCATGTTTTTCTCCAATTCTATCCCAGTAGTTCACCTTAGCTCATGCTCTTGCACTTCCACCATAACTCTTCACCTCTATCACAAAACTTTTTGTATGAGACAACCGCCCAAAGCTTAGCACCTCAACGTTATTGGTCAGCCTCTTGTCAGATATTTCCTAGGTACCTCCCGCTTTCAACCTTCTAATGTTGAGTAACGTTTTGTTGTGTAAGGAGCTATTTGTTATTTATATTTTTCATGTTGAACTTTTGATGTAACTTTTCCCTCACCTCTCTCTATATATAGAGGTGTAGGGATGGCTTGGTAATTAAGAAAACTCTTTTTCTTCAACTTGATATCAGAGCACCAAGTTGGGGACTCCACCAAAGAAGAAACCCTAACCCTAACTCAAGCCCCCATCACCATCACTGGATTCACCGCCGGACGCCATCACTACCACCGGCGACAGCACTGACGCCGCCTTGCCATTGCAGCAGCAACACAACAGGTCATCACCGCCGTTGTAGCAGGCCGCCACCCGCACACCTGTTGTTGTAGCACACCACCCGTGTGCCTCGCCACTGCGGCTTGCCGCCACACCTCGTTGCACGTGCTGCAATAGCGTGCCACACTGTGCCTCACCACCGCCGCGCCTAGCCGTCGCCACTGTCCAAGCTGCCGGAGAGGGGAATGCTTGCCTCCAAAACCTTGGGGATGAAGTTTTAAATCAAGAACCTTCCTATGTGTGGTATGACTTCCTTTGATCTTGTGATCTAATTTGAGATGTGTATTCCCCTTGATTGATGGTTTTTGGGATGTGTATTCCCCTTATTGCATGATTATTGGGGTGTGTATTCCCCAGTGAAGTGTTGGAGATATTGTCTGTGGACTACAAGATGTGTATTCCCCAATTTTTGGCATTTAATACAGAATTCAAGATCTGCTATTTGTGTTCTTTTCTGTGTGTGTACAAGAGCCCCTTCTTCGCTCCGATTATGAAATTGGATGAGACCAATTACCTTCGTTGGTCTTAAACCTTATGACTACGGAAGGTCATGAGAAGAAGCATATACTTATGGAAGCACCACCGGAGTAGAAAATAGGAAAGTATGCAACTTGGAATCGGGATGATGTCATAGAGAGAGCTTGGATCTTGAACAGTGTTATTCCCCGCATTGGAGATGAAATTATGTATTACACCTCGGTCAAGGAGATGTGGGATGCTTGAAGATCACTTATTCACATGAGTTGAACTAAACACAAGTATTCCAGATTCACTATGATATATGCCATCTTAAGCAAGAGGCGATGAGTCTGTCACAGTATTACTCTACTATGAAGGGGCTATTAGAGAAATATAATGCTTGCAGGCCGATATGTACTTCCACCACATGCAGGGATCACAGGAAGGAGTTTGCAGCCCACATGTTCCTTGTAAATCTGAGTGAACACTATTCTGCGGCTAGCTCTCAGATTCTGACTCTCTCCGAACTTCCTCCTATTGAGGAAATTTACAAGAGGCTGAGCAAGTTGCAGATTCAACCTACTCATGATGCAGTTGTCGCCAACACATCTTCTGCCCATGCAGCTGTTAGCACTTGTGGTGGTCGAGGTAGCTTCTTTCGTGGCAAAGGCAGGGGGTGCACTAATGGTGGTCGTGGCAAGCCTACCTGCACTTACTGTGAAAGACTTGGGCATGTTGAGGCCAAGTGTTGAATAAACTTGGACAACCTACTTTTGCCAACCAAGTTTCAGTTACTACACCTCCAGTTGTGCCCACTGAGGCAGTGTCACTTGCAGAGGCGGACTATGATGCAGTTGTCTAGCAACTGGCACAGTTGACCCATGAGCAGCCTCAGTCCTCAGGCACTACAGCCTATGCATCCGCATTAAGTATGAATGATTCATGGTTAATTGATTCAGGTGCATCAAATCATTTGAAAGGAATTCCCAGTCTTTAAGGAATTGCAGAAGACACCACAGGATCGTTCAGTGCAGCTGGCAGATGGTAGACATGCCCCCATCTGTGGTAAGGGAGGGGTATCTGTTACACCCTCCATGCATCTCTCTAATGTTTACTATGTGCCTGACATGGTAATGCAACTATTATCTGTTAGTACTATTACTAAACAGTTGAATTGTCATACCATTTTTAACGTCGTTGAATGTACTTTTCAGGACCACATGACGGGGAGGATGATTGGTGGTAGCCATGAGGAGGGGGGTGTGTACCAACTGATTTAGAGTCCTATTGCTGTGGCCTATCAGACGACTATCGTAGGGAGTGCCTTACAGTAGCACAGTCAACTAAGTCACCCTTCACTAGACAAACTATGCTAGATCATCCCTCACTTGTCTCCTACCATGAAGATTCAGTGTGAAGCCTGTCAACTAGAAAAGCATCACCATGCCAGTTTTCCAACCTCTATCCAGCCTACTAGTTATGCTTGTTTTGATTTGCTGCATTGTGATGTCTGGGTCCTAGCTGTATGGCAGACCATCAGAATTATAGATATTATCTGTTATTTGTGGATGATTTTTCACTCTTGTCATGGACCTTTTGATGAGAAATCTAAAGTTGGTTCTCTTATTCAACAGTTTGTGATGTTTGTGAAAAATATGTTTAGTGTGTGCATTAAGATCAGGACAAATAATGCTTTAGACTTTTGTATGAAGAATTTGGTTGACTTGTATGGATCACTTGGTATTGTGCATCAAACATCGTGTCATCACACATCGCAGCAGAATGAGATTGCTAAGAGGAACACCGTCATATTCTGGATACAGCTAGAGCACTACTTATCCATAATAGTGTTCTGCATAGTTACTAGGGAGATGTGGTTCTTACTGCCTATTATCTTATTAACAGGCTTCCTCTGTGTTACATGAGCAAATCACATGGAGCATACGATATCCTGATGCAGATCTGTTTCTTGTGCCGCCAAAGACTTTTGGCTGTGTGGCATTTGTACACCTCCTTGGGCCTAGTTGTAACAAATTGGCTCCAAGGGTGGTTAAGTGTGTATTTCTAGGTTAGTCACACACGCAAAAGGGATACAAGTGTTTTGATCCTATACACTAGAGGCACTATGTGAGTGCAGATGTGACTTTGCACGAGTCTATCCCTTATTTCTCTACCTCAGGTCATCAGTTGAGAGAGGTGGAGGTAGCTGCTCCAATGCCTATACCTCTTGTAGCCATGGAGGATTTTTCTCAGAGTAGTGGTGTATCTATTACAGGTCAGACTGTGGGCACATTCAGAGTTGTACCACCTGATAGGAAAACCTTTAAGGGTGCTACATATCAGCTTCCAGCCACTTACAGAGAGAAGACACACCCCCCTCTCCTTCAGTCCCCATCGAGCCACCATTGTCCTCCCCCGTTCAGGTATGTGTTGAGGGTACTGACGATTCTTCTACTGATGTGTCTTCAGGTTCTCTTCCTATGCCCACAGATGAGAATATTCCCATTGCTGTTAAGAAGGCTCCACGATCTTGTGCATAGTATCATGTTGTTGGGAGTGTTGTTTCTATGGATTCTCTAGGATTGGAGTTTCATGCATTCACAGCTGCAGTCTCTAGTGCTGAGATTCCTACCTCATACCAACAGACTCAACTACATCGACACTGAAAGGCAACTATGGAAGAGATGTCTACTCTTTCTAATAGAGGCACCAAGGAACTGTCTTCTCTACCTTCTGACACACACCTTGTTGGGGCCAGATGGGTCTTTGCCCTAAAATACAATCCTAATGGGTCTATTTCTCGGTATAAGGCTTGCCTTGTGGCAAAAGAATTCACCCAGACCTATAGGGTGGATTTCTTTGACAGTCTCTCCAGTTGCACGGCTCTCCATGGTTCGCATCCTTGTCTCTATTGCAGCTCATTATGGATGGCATCCACACCAGCTGGATGTCAAAAATGCCTTCCTATATGGAGACTTGGAAGAGGAGATCTACATGCAGCAATCGCCTGGCTTTGAGATTTAGGGGGAGTGTGTGTGCAGGCTTCGTAAGGTCATTTATGACCTTAATCAGAGCCCCCATGCCTGATTTCGGTGCCTATCTAAGGTGTTATTATGATGCAGAGATCATCTAATCATTCCATTTTTGTCAGGAAGACCAATACTAGCACTGACTTTATTGGTATATGTTGATAATCTTATTCTTACAGGTGATGATACAGATGGCATTGCTTAGGTGAAGGATTATTTGGCATAGCAGTTTGTCATGAAAGACCTTGAGAAGCTGAGATATTTTTTCGACATTGAGATTGCCACGAGCAAACAAGACATAGTAATGTCTCAGAGGAAATATGCACTTAATATTCTTGAGGAGATAGGTATACTAGGATCCAAGGAGGCTAATATTCCTATGCACCCTAAAGTTCATCTATTTGAGGATACAGTGAAGCTGAAGGACAAGAAAGTCAATCGATAGCTGGTTGGGAAGCTATTGTATCTGACCATCACTAGGCCAGATATTAACCTTGCAGTAGGTAAGCTAAGTCAGTTCTTAGACAAGCCTAGTGGTGTTCACTGGCAGGCTATTATGCAGGTGTTGAGGTACATCAAGGGATGTCCAGGCATAAGCATTCTATTCCAGAAGAAGAAGGCTCCTATGTCTGTGGTTGCCTACTCTGATGCAGATTATGTAGGAGATGTTGGAGACAGGCGGTCTACTATTAACTATTGTACATTTGTTGCTGGGAATTTGGTAACCTGGAGGAGCAAGAAACAGAGTATTGTTTTACATTCTAGTACTGAGTCTAAGTACAGGGCCATGGCACATACTGCAGTTAAGATGATATGGATCAAATCTCTGCTACGAGATCTTCATGTTGATATTCAAGAGCCTATGGAGATGTACTGTGTCAACCAAGCTGCAACATATATTGCTAGCAATCCCATGTTCTACGAGAGAACGAAACATGTGGAAGTGGATTGTCACTATACCATGAGCTTGATTGAGCAAGGTTTGCTTCGTACTACTTGCCTTGCCTCCTCCGACTAGACTGCTGATATGTTCACCAAGTCGTTGCCTTGCCCCCAGTTTGAGAAATATAGAAACAAGCTGATCATGATGGATATGTATGCTCCAGATTGAGGGAGAGTGTTGAGTTACGTTTTGTTGTGTAAGAAGTTATTTGTTATTTCTATTTTTTATGTTGAACTTATGATGTAACTTTTCCCTCACCTCTCTCTATATATAGAGGTGTAGAGACGGTTTGATAATTAAGAAAAAATTTTTTCTTCAACTTCTAATATTAACTTTACTTTTGACACCTGCCTCAATTTCCTATAACACCAAAGCCAAGGTTATTTGTATTAATATACAACATGTTTCAATCTTTACACTTCATCTACTGCTTAAAGGTGTGGAACTTGCATGTGCAAACTGTGTAGTAACGTTGAAAGCCATTACCTTCTACAATCTAGAGTTTTTCCTACTGACCTGTCAACTCATTCAAAAAATATTGTCCGAATAGCATGCAATAATGTAGCATATCTAGAATGTGCTTCATTACTTCATCCATTGGAAAGGTAAAAAGACTTATTAAGAAAATCAATCAGGGACATAAAAAGGTAAAGATAATTATTTATTTGCCATTTCTTCTTATTCCACATACTTTGCTATTTCTTTGAATACTATTCTGCAATTTTCCCATTAGCCTCCTTTTATAGAATAAGCCATCATATTATTCTACATGGTACTAGAGTAAAAATCATAAATCAGTGTTCCTACCATCCTTGATCCTCTTCTCCTTTTTGCCTTCTCTCTGCCATTTTTTTTCAACTTTTTCTTGTACTCTAGTAGCCTGCAGTCCATCGCGTGCACTAGAACTGCATAGATCAACAAAAGCCAACCAGTAGAAGCGCTGCTGCTGCCACCAGGAGCAACGGCATCTTCCTTGCTACCTGCAAAAGCAGTACCAACACCGCAGTAGCAACCACAACGCCACCGCTGCTTGCTACAGCAGCAATGAGCCTTGTCCCCTTGAAAGTTTTTCTTTCTTCTTTTGTTTGTTTGGTTGTGGAGAGGGTTTGCACCTTACATAAATCAGACCAAAAACAGTTCAATTTCTCCTTGTGAATTGGATTGTGGTCTGATTCTGAGATTTTTTATTTCTTGATTTGTGCCCTTTTCGCACTCATTAAGAGCACATGCTCAGTGGTTCATGAAATTTAAAGGATCTAATTACCTCATAATTTTTGCTTGAGCTATGACCCCACTTGTTCTTGAGATGTTTACGGTATGAGTTGCTACTCCATTTGTGTGACAATGAACACGGTGAATTTCCACGCCATCTCAAGGGATTTGTTATTCTTACTATTGAGACCTGATCAGTGCCGCATATCCTCCCTCTTACACTTTGTCAATGGCTACGCTTGGGATTGTCATCCCCCACATTCTGCTTGGAATCGTTGCCTACCACTGCTTGGGATACAACTCCCAACTGGCACTCTTTTTCTTTTTTTGGCATTGGGTAATCTTCGGAAAACCACTCTTGCTTGGTGTAACTCAAGACACTCACCTGCACCTAGTATTATTGGACCCTCTACTCATGTTGCCTTTACTGATGTTCCTCATAGCCGAGGCGTATTTGGCATCCTTTACTGTTGAGAACTGGGTAATAGATTGAGATGTATCTACTCACCTAACTGGTAGAAGTGGCTCTCTTTGGAATAAAGCCACCAAGAGGACTTAACTCAGTGGCACCCATTCCCCTATTAATCTACTTGCTGATACTAAGTTCTCTTCCCGGCTATAGCTATCTGACGTCCATTGTATATTAGAGTTCCCTATAAGCATGTTCTTTGTTGGTAAATTATGCAAGACTCTTTAGTGCCTTGTGATTTTTAATGATCATCATTGTTTTTCAAAACATCCGCACAAGACAAAGGATCGGTAGACAGTAAGAAAAGGATGGATCTCTACTACCTAGACCTTCCCATTATTTTTACTTGAATCACTTCTATCTTAAGTGATCCTATCTTGTGATATCACCATCTTGGTCACCCAACCAAACTACATCAAATGTTTCCTAGTCTCCCTCGATCTGCTAGTTTTGATTGCGAGACTTCTCGGTTGGGTTAAGCATCATTGTGTTTCAATCCCCCCCCCCCCCAAATGAAGAGAAGCAAGTTCATCCCCTTTCTTTCTTATATACTATGATATTTGGATATTTGGGACCCTTATCATGTGGGTAGTGTAGCTGGTTATAGTTAGAGATAATAACTTGTCTTATTCTCAAATGAAACCCTACACCTCTTTATATAAAGAGAAGTGTTGGGAAAATTACATCATAAGTCCAATAGGACAAGAACAATAACAAACAACTCCAAACAACACTAATAAGTGCTCTACCAACACTCCCCTTCAAGTTGGAGCACATCTATCAATAATACTCAAGCCTAGAACAGCACTTATCAAAAGCAAATCTAGCAAGGGACTTTGTGAATATGTCCGCAATCTGATCTTCAGAAGATACAGATGAAGTGTAAACAATTCCACGCTGTATCAAGTCTCTAGTGTAGTGGCAATCAACCTCAACATGCTTTATCCGCTCATGGAACATTAGGTTGTTTGCAATATATGTAGCAGTGCGATTATCACATCTCATCTCCATAGATCCCTCTTCCTGAACATGGAAATCATGTAGCACAAATTTGACCCAGACCATCTCTATAGTTGTCTGAACCATAGCCTTATATTCTGACTCTGCAGTAGACCTGGATACCACTTGCTGCTTCTTGCTTCTTCATGTCACTAAGTTGCCTGCCACATAAATATAGAATCCAGTTGTTGACTTCCTGTCTGTCATGCATCCTGCATAGTCGGCATCAGAATAGCCAAATACACTCATAGATATGCCCCTCTGAAATAAAACACCCCTGTCAGGTGCTTTCTTCACATACCTAAGCACCTGTATAGCAGCATCCCAATGCTGCCTGGTCAGTTTGTCCATAAGCTGGCTGAGCCTCCCTACTGCAAAGGAAAGATATGGACGTGTAATAGTAAGATACAACAATTTACCAACCAACTGCCTATATGATCTGCTATCTATAGGCAGAGACTCAGTACCATGAGGTGTCCTTTGGGATCCATTGGTATATTAGTAGGTTTGAACCCTATCATTCCTGTTTCCTGCAAAATATCAACGGCATATTTGCGTTGACTAAGAACAATGCCCTTCCTACTGCGTGCCATTTCAATCCCAAGAAAGTATCTGAGCTCACCCAAATCCTTCATCACAAATGCATCAACCAACTTCCTTTTCACCTCAGCTATCCAGCAAAATCATCTCAAGTGAGGATCAGGTCATCTACATAGACAAAGAGTACAACCACTCCCCTTTTACTCTTCCTGGCAAACAAAGAGTGATCAGCAGGGGACCTTGTAAGTCCCATTACCTGTACCTCCTCTGAAAGTCTCTGGAATTATGCTCTTGGGCTCTGCTTCAAGCCATAGATGGCTTTCTTCAATTTGCATACACACTCCCCCTGAGCATCCAACCCAGGAGGTTGTAGCATATAAACCTCCTCCTAAAGATCTCCATACAAAAATGCATTCTTGACATCCAATTGATGAAGAGGCCAGTTATAAGAAGCTGCTGCAGACATCAAAATCCGAACAGTAGACAATCGAGCGACAAGAGAGAAGTATCAAAAAATCTACCCCGTACGTTTGGATAAATCTCTTTGCCGCCAGTCTCGCCTTGTAGTGAGATATCGTGTCGTCTGGGTTGTATTTGACCGCAAAGACCCAACGGCACCCAACTGTTCTAGCATGAGGAAGCAAGGCGGTCAAGTCCCACGTCCCTCTAGATCGTAGAGCAGCCATCTCATTCTCTATGGCCTGACACCATTTTGGATCCAGCATGGCCTGCTGATGGGAGGTAGGCACGTGCGTCGCAGATAGAGCCATTGTAAAAGTAACAAAAGAACTACCAATATTGGCAATAAAGACTGTGTGTACAGTATGATACTGAGCACAACTATATGGAGCCTTTCGAATAGCAATTGGAAGATAAAGATCCTTCTCGCTATGCTCAGTCAACCGGAGTATGAGACTCATCAGAGGAACCTGCACAAGTACCACTAGGACAACTCACGTCAGTATCAACCCATACCTGACCAGGGGAAGAGACAGGTGGCTGAGGTGTAGTGGGGGTGTGTTCTTCTCGCCATGCATGCTGTCTATATGTCACAAGTAGCCTATAAACTTGAGTAATCTTAGCTTTCTGCTTCATAGAAGTCTCTGTGGTAGCTATATCCTCACGATGTGTAATGAGGATCTATTCTAAGGGAACTGATGTAATAGGCATGGGAGCCAAGCCTCTCTCAAATGTCACCTAATGATCATCTGTAGAAAAATAAGGAATAGACTCATGAAATGTGACATTTGCAGTCACATAATGCTTCTTACCACGGGGGTCATAGCATATGTATCCTTTATGGGTGCTACGGTATCCCAGAAAGGCACACTTCACTGCTCTTGGAGCCAACTTGTGCTGCCAGGTCTAAGAATGAACAAAGGCAACACAGCCAAACACCCGAGGTGAAATAATGAATAGATCCTTCCCAGGATAGAGGACCTACCAAGCAACTTGTTCTTGTATAACTGAGTTGAACAGGCATAGGAGCCAAGCCTCTCTCAAATGTCACTTGATGATCATCATAGAAATAAGGAATGGGCTCATGAAATGTGACATCTGCAGTCACATAATGCTTCTTACCATAGGGGTCATAGCATATGTATCCTTTCTGGGTGCTATTGTATCCTAGAAAGACACACTTCACTGCTGTTAGAGCCAACTTGTACTGCCAGGTCCAAGCATGTGAACAAAGGCAACACAGCCAAACACCCGAGGTGGAATAGTGAATAGATCCTTCCCAGGATAGAGGACCTACCAAGGAACTTGTTCTTGTATAGCTGAGTTGGGCAATCTATTGATCAAATAACACGCAGTTAACATTGCATCTCCCCAATACACCTGTGGCACATTGTATTATATCAATAATGTTCTAACCACATCAAGCACGTAACGGTATTTTCTTTCCACTACACCATTCTATTGCGACGTATGTGGACAGGATATCTGGTGAACAATTCCAAGAGATCTGTAAAAGGTTGCCAACTCTAGAGCATTATTGACCGCACAATTTTCACAATAGTAGAAAACCGAGTATTTGTAAAATAAATATTTCAATCACTAATCCAAACATCATATTTATTTTTCAAAAGAAATAACCATGACATCCTAGAAAAATAATCCACAACAAGTAGATAAAATCTATGACCTAATCTATCCGGGACACGACTCGGCCCCCATACATCCATGTGCAGTAAATCAAAGATAACAGCAAAACTGTGAGACAAACTAGGAGGAAAACTGGTTCTATGATGCTTTCCAAACTGGTATGCATCACACAAAATCTCCGTCGCTGGTGAAATATGAGGAATGACGTATCGAAGCCTGTCCAATGATTGGTGCCCAAGACGACGATGCCACTGAAGGCTGTACCAGCACTAAATGCAATCTCGCCCTGACACATAGCAGCAAATGGAGTTTGAATCAGGCAATATACACCCCCTTCCTCATCTCCGCCACCAATCGTCCTCCCCGTAAGTTTGTCCTGAAAAATACAGCCCAACTCATCAAATATTGCACGATAGTGCAAGTCTTTTGTAATTCTACTAACATACAAAAGAGTAATCGAAAATTCTAAAACATAAAGAACATTAGGCAGTGTCAACGTAGGAGTCACTGCTACATCTCCTCTGCCATGAACCCTACACTGCCTGTCATCTGCTAACTGCACAGATCTCCCTGAGGGAACATTATGAACTTGTCCAAAACATGTCTCATCCCCACTGAGATGTTGAGATACGCCAGAATCTACCAACCATAAGGTACTATCAATGCTACCAAACCTGTAAGCAAAAGTCATACCTGAAGTAGCCAAGGCGGCAGTATCTGCAGTAGTCTTCTGGGTCAACTGGGAGAGACGCTGGACCACAGCATCATAGTCTGCAGGAGACACCATGTCGCTCTCCTCCTCTAAAGAGACAGCCTGGTTAGCCATGGGAGGTTGACCATGCTTCGTCCAGTAAGAGGCCTCTGTATGGCCAATCTTTCCACAATGTGAGCAAATGGTGCGAGGTTTACCACTCGTACCCCGACCACCACGCTCTCTCCCCCTAGTGGCTGGAGCACCATGTCCTCCACGTGCGGCAACAACAAGCATAAGGGTATGTCCACTATCTGACATGGGTGGCCTAACAACCACCCAGCTCACGCTGCTATAAGCCTCCTCTAGAGATGGAAGCTCAATCAGAGTAAGGATCTGGGACCTAGTAACCTCATAGCCTAGTCCAAGTCCATCAAGAAACTATAGGATAGCATACTCCTTCCTATGTGCCCTCTGAGTGGCACAAGGTAGATAGGTCGACAAGCATTGCACTTCTCAAAGAGCCCCTTTAGGATGACATAGGATTGCGACAGTGATTGACCTTCTTATTTGAGATTACCAATAGCATGGTGAATCTCAAACACTTTGGTAGAATTTTTCTCATGAGAATATGTATCATGTAGAGAATCCCGCATCTCCTTGGTGGTCTTGTAGTACATGATCCCATCACCAATCTGAGGCTCAACAGAATTCATGATCCACGCACGGACCATAGAATTATCTTCCTTCTACATGGTATTCCTCCCAGTTTTATCTTGTGGCTCCATCTCCAACAATAAGTGTTCCTTATCATGCCCCTCAACAGTCATGAGGAACGTCTGAGACCATCTAGCATAATTGGCCTCGTTCAACTTGGCGATAGGAATGAAGAAAGGAGATTTGTAACCCCTGTTGTCCATAGCGGTAACCGACGACACTTTCGAAGAATCTGAGGAGGCCATCGTGCCTGAGGACTGCCACAAATGTGATCTGAAATCAATATTCAGATCTAAAAACTTCACAATCAAAGAAAAGTGATCTCTTGAACATGAGATCTAAGATCGAAAGACCCTAGATAGCATCCCAAGAATCACAGACGCCCCTTTAGATCAGGGTTTAGCGCATGTTAGGATGTTAGGAAGGACCTAACAACGCTTCTAAAAGGTGTAATGCTTCCTCTATGACAAGGAAGTCACACCACCACCCTACTACTCGTTGCTCATAGCAGGCAGAAACTGCAACTTCAGAGGCAATGCTGCAGGACCCTGAGGGCCACTGCCGCAACCTATAGGCGATGAGCCACGACTCTCAACAGCCAAGGGCGGTGCTTCGAGGTTGGGCGGTGCTACTCTGAGGTCAAGGGTGGCGCTCCGAGGTCGGGCGGCGCTCCTCCGAGGTCAGGGTCGACGTTGCTACCTACAAACAATAAGGCAGTGCTACTCCAGTGCCAGAGGGGGCGTTGCAGTGCCTTGAGGAGCACTAGTCTCCACCTACAGAGGGGCGGCGACGACCTATGGCACAAAGAGGAGGCCCGCTAAGGCCAACAGCAGCTGCGACCGCTGCGGCGACCTGCTAGGGCCAGCGACGGTAGGTGGCTCACCAGCAGGGGCTCCCGTGGGTGTCTACCAAGAGGATTAGGGTTTTTGGTGGAGAGGTATGGAGATTTGTGAGAGGTGGGATACCAGACTGCCGATCTAAGATTGCTGCTCTGATACCAAGTCAGAGATAATAACTTGTCTTATTCTCAAATGAAACCTACACCTCTTTATATAGAAAGAGGTATTGGGAAAATTACATCATAAGTCTAATAGAACAAGAACCATAACAAATAACTCCAAACAACACTAATAAGTGTGCTCTACCAACAGTCATAGATTTTCATTGTTTTTATTTTTTTCCTTTTGAAAAGAAAAAGGGGGTTAACAATAAATGTTAACAACCTGCTCCATTAATTGAAAAGGGGGAGGTACATCAATAGTTACAAAGCACATTATAGTGGTATAGAAACCCCATCAACAGAAAACCTCTCCTTCGGAAAATCACCCCATTACAAAACAGAAGCACCACAAAAGGGTTGGACCCCAAATAGCGTCACCATCCAACAAGGTGCCACAAGTGCTAGACCAGAAATTGGTAAAGGAGGTGCAGCTGATGGACCAATCCTCCACTTCCAACCAATAAGAATGCGCCAAGACACAACAGAAGAAAAGGTGATCTAAATCCTCAACCTCCTTCTCACAAAAGGCACAAGAAGCATCATCATCTAGCGCCCATCTTCTTCGGAACTCCATTGTGATGAGTCTCCCTCTCCTCAGGAGCTAGAGGAAGAATTTGATCTTCAAAGGGATTTACATCTCCATGCTCTCCTACAGTTAACAGCTAGATTATGGTCTGCTGGAGGTAAATTCACCATGAACTGTAAATAAACTTTTCTGACTGAAAACATCCTATGCCTCCACATCCATCTATCTCTGCCCTGGCCAGGACGGACTTCAAAGAGGGTCCATAGCAACAATAGCAACTCATCTACTCTAGCATCAAACAAGTAAGCCAGAAGGGCAGGTGACCAGCCTCCTTTAGAGAAGCTGGCCTCAACTTAAGCCATTAGGTCAACAGCCAACACAACGAGCCTAGGGTAGATGTCGACAATAACCCCAAGCGTTGACCAATCAAGGGTCCAAAATCTAAACCCAACACCATCCCCCAAATGGCTCCTACATTGGGGCCTGGCTTTGAATCTTTCGAACAGCTATCCAAAAAAGTGAAGAGCACTGGACTAGCTTCTTACATCCTAAGCCACACAGTATCTCCATAAGATTCACATAATAATTACTTCTAAAAAAGGAGATCTGGACCCATAAGACAAAGGAGCCATTTAGTAAGAAGTGTATCATTCATCTCTTTGAGGTTCAAAATGCCCAACCTACCATCCTCCTTTAGCCTACAAACCTCCTCCCATGAAACTAATGATAAGGATCACTCATTTCAACCAGTTGCCCATAAGAAACACTGCCTAATTAAGTCAATCTGCATCAACACCACGCCTAGAATCTTCAAGACAGAGGAAGTAAAGAGGCAATGCCGAGAGTATAGATGACAAAAGGACCAGGCGCGCCCCTCTCAACAAGAGCTTAGAAGCCAAGCCCTATAGATGCTACTCTTTCTGCTCAATGATAGGAATCCAGTCCCTAACTATGATGCAGCCTGTGGAGAGTGGAAAACCCAAGTACGTAAATGAAGTTTGAAGTGGTTGGACTCCCAAAGCCTCACCAACTAGGCTCTCTGTCTCTTGAGTCATACCAAAAGGAAGGAAATTGGATTTCTGCAGGTTGATCCTCAAACCTAAAGCCTCCCCAAAGACCTCCAAGTGTAGGCAAATCATGTGCGCCTCATCCATAGAGCCTTCAATGAAGATGATTGTGTCATCAGCATGCTACAAAATGGGTACCACATACTCCCCCAGGAGGCACCAAAGCCCTACATGTCACCATCTCGACACATGGCAAGGCAAGCATCCGTAAGGAAATCAGCCGTGATCACAGACAACAAAGGCACCAGTGAACAACCCTACCAAACTCCTCTGTTTGCTTTTTGCTGGAAGAGGAAATCTCTTTTGCTGTATGGCATATCATTCCAGCCATATGCCTTGGAGAAATCTACCTTCCAGCAAAAAGCCTTAATATCATTCCTCTTCCAAGCAACCAGAATTTCCAAGGCAACAATATAGTTCTCCATAATCAATCTACCCTTGATGAAAGTAGCCTGCATCAGCGTAATGATGCAGTCAAGGACACCAAACAACCATCGAGCAAGGGTCTTGGCCACCACCAACTAAATAGAGTTGGAGAGGGCAATAGATCTATAGTCACTAATAATCTCAGCACCAGCACCTGCACCCTTATGCAGTAAGAATAGGAAAAATCTATTGATCATAGAGAAGTCCCCCAATGTAAAGGAGTCAAAGATGGCCATCGCCTTATCCTTAACTAGAGATGAGAACTCCTTAATGAAAAGCATTGGAAGACCATCAGGACCAAGAGAACCCTCCTACTTCAAGGATTGCACAACTACTTACACCACCTCCTCCATAAAGGGGTGAGTCAATAAGGAGATATGCTCCTCACAATGACATGGATGATATCCCCCCAAATGCCACATCTGTCGTTGTTCATGACAAGAGAGCTGACAACAAAAATCCACAAAAGCCTTGCCAACCTGTTGTCTCCCAGAACACAAAGTTTGTTCATCTGAAATGGCGTTGATCCAATTCCTTCTCCTTCTGCCATTAACATAGCTGTGAAAGTACCTAGTGTTGGAATCATCCTCCTTGAGGCTGAGTTGCCTGGATCTCTACCTCTAAGCTACCTCATCCTTCTTATCCTCCTCATAGGCAATCTATCTTAGCAAACATCTCACCCTACCCTCTTCAAGTGACAGATCTCATGCATCCTCAATACGATCAAGACTATGCATATTCATCCTTACACTTTGAACGTTTTGCTTCTTAAACTCGTGCATTTTGTCTCTCTAGTGGAGGACCTTCTTGTTGTAGACCTTACATGGATGCCCCTGCACGTCAACCTCTAACCACCATTACTTAACCTTCCCCCGAAAGCCTTCCTCAAGAAGCCACAACCGCTCAAACTCGAAATAAGTCCTAATCATGCATCCTCACCTAAGGTGTGTGGTCAGAAAAATGCTAGGGTAGAGTCCTCCCCAACCCAAGGGGAAAGCGCTCATTGTGGGTCACCAAACCAAAGGACCTATCCAGTCTAGATCCAGTGCCACCCTCCTTAAAGGTTCTCTAAGAGAAACCTGCAATTGGGTGTTTTTAAATCCACCACACCCACTACAACAACCCATTCTACAAAGTCATCTACAGTCCTATCTCTACCTTACAAGCCATTAGGACGATCATGTGAAGATAAGGCCGCATTAAAATCTCCTACCCATAGCCACATGTGACCCGTCACTTGCTCAATTATCTTTGCCTAGAAAGCAGGCTTGTCATCCAATGCACATAGCCCACAGACGTTGATCAATCTAAAAAGGAGGCCATCACCCTTTCTTTCCAAATAAATGGTCAAGTACAAGGCACCTCTATGAACTCCAACCATGGAGAATCTATCCTTCACCTAACCAAAAGGTCCCCAAATCTGCCAACCATGATTGAAATTCATCCAACTTGCCATCCTCAATCTTACACCAAATATTTTGGCCACTCTTCAAGCTTGGTCTCCTGTAGAAGAGCCATGTCAATCTTCCACTCATTCAAGTATCATCCCAGGATACCTCGCTTGTCTTCACCTCTGAGGCCCCTAACATTCCTAATTAGAATATGCATTTCTTCGTTTGTGGAAACCTCTCTACCACCGTCACTCTTCTTAACTTATCACTTGCTATTAAGTGGAGCCCAAATGTAGTGGCCACCTCTGTCTTGCCAACATCCACCTTCCTCAATGGGTAGGAGGTTAGTGCAGCAGCAGAGGGCTAGAGGCATGATGTGCTTGCCCACCCACACCTTCCTTTCCCTTCACCAATGAGGCACACTTGTTCCTGCCTATCAGCTTTCTATGGTAAATAAAGGTCAAATTCTTATTAGTAAGGGGGCGTCCATCCATGCTAGTTACAAGATCTTTGCCAATAGGGTTGCGAGCAATCTCCATGTCCAGCTTCAAAGTTAGAGTTGAGCATTAGTTATCCTCGTCCACCAGTACCTGACAAGAAAACCCAATATCAAGGGCAGCAGTAGTTGTAGCGGAGGAATCAAAACATAATGGAAAATCATTAAGGAGGGTTGAGCGATCATATCCATGGCAACTGGATCCAAGTTGTAAAGCAAATGCCATATCCGACTTGGGAGAAGGTGGTGGGCATTTAGCCCTCGAATCCAAGTTCACCAGGTCATCCTTGCACAACTACATCTGGGTCTTGGGTACAGGTTGCGACAAGTATGGGTGCTCGAACATGATCTTAAGAGAGAGAGAGAACCAACAAAAACATCAAA
Source organism: Thalassia testudinum (assembly GCA_037157565.1). Lineage (NCBI taxonomy): Eukaryota > Viridiplantae > Streptophyta > Magnoliopsida > Alismatales > Hydrocharitaceae > Thalassia > Thalassia testudinum. The sequence goes on from JAZHRO010000077.1 coordinate 85,938,181, forward strand.
CAGTGACCATGCCACTAGCATAGGGTTTATCTCATAAGAAAATAGATTCGGGGAACCAAAAACATATACCCCTTACAACTGAATTGTTAGAAGGAACCAAGAATGGATTTGACTAGGAGGCAAGCTGCAATGGATCCCCTACCTTGGGTTATTCCACTTTTGGGCCATCGACGAGCCCTTCACCTTTGAACCAAGCTTCACCACCTTTAGGGCAATCACCAATGGCAGGGCTTCTTTGGCATACTCCCACACCCAACCTTTGGCATCACCACCTTAGCGTAGTTGGCCTATCGCTACTAGGATACAGCCTTGCTGGACGATGAAGGCAATCCTCAATACTCAACGATGGAGGTTGGTCTTTTGCCCCCTAATCAATTTTAGGGGAGACGGCACAAGACAAGTGATAAAAGACTCATCATGGCTCCTAATTATCACTAATTAGCTATTTTTCCTAGCAAATTACCTAAGAATACATTAAATATAGGGTTAATTATACTATAGGGGTTAAAATACCAAGGACCTGCAAAATAAGTTAAAAATACAAAATTAAATATCAATTAATATAAACAATAGTTTAATTAATAATTTGGACTCAAAATAATAATAATTGGCTATATAATAAATATTTTAATTAACTTAATTAATTTAATGAGCTAAGTATGTAATTAACTTAATTAAACTAATCATTTAAATAAATATAGCTAATAAGGGGAAAAACATACTTTCAAGGCATAAATATAATATTTACCTAGTTTATAATAATATAAAAAGTTGAAAAAGAAATAAATTAAAATAAGCCTTAAAAATCATTATTTACGTTTCAGTCCCTGACTTTCATTTCAAGTGAGTCCTTTTTATTTTCAACCAGGTCCTTTTATTTACACTTATACCCCTGTGAACACCACCTTCTTCAACCCTTCTTCAACCGCGGACGGCTGAGGACATCCGGTGTCCGTACTCCCTGATCATCGCCCATCCAACGTCAGTCAACCTTCATCGTTGCCATCCGCCTTCAGCTCACCTTCCTCTCCACATCCAACAGACTGAACCACCCTTTAATCCTATTTAAACCAAGCATGTAACTTCACCGGTGTCAGAGACGACGCCGGTGGTTAGGATGCACCTAGACCATTTCCCATCCAGGTATACTCCCCTTGACCCTCTCCTCCGCCGGAACTTTGACCTTTCCCTCTGATTTCTTCCTCCGTCACGAGTCATCGATGGAGCTCCTCCCGTCTCCTTCATCTAGGTAATTGTAGTTAGCCTTAGGATTTAGTGTAGAGTAGATTTAGTTAGATAATTGGTTAGTCAGCTTAGTGTAAATCATAGATTTTACTTTATCGTTCCCATCTCCGGCAAGGTTAAATCCGACCTCATTGGACTTCGATTCATGATTTCAATCACTTGATCTTCTTCCTCAACTACTCATAATCATTCTCCACTTTCTTCCCTCTTCAATTACTCACCTAAACGTCTAATTCACCTCACACACAACTGAGGATCTCCGTTGTCAATGGTGAAGATCCAAGATCTATTTCACACTCATCAGAGGTCCTTCATCACCTATTGGCATCATTAGGGCCATTTTCCACTAGTTAATTTCATATATAATCACTTAAATCAGAAATACCTAATTTCACTTAACCTTCTGAGCCCACTGTCAATGGCAACTCAGAAGGAGTTGTTTCATCTAATTCCACACACATATACCATCGAATCATCTTCCCAAGTGTTTCCCCTCACTCAATTGAGTAAGAGGATAATTCTTGAGTTTAGGCAAACTCAAGATGTGATTCTTCTGTATTTCTTTAAAAAGCCTATATAATACATCATCAATTGTTTTAATTGTAGTGTTATAAAGGTTCTTTGCAACCTCTGGAACCATTTGAGACCTTTCTTAGTCTAGTTTATGGCGACTTGACCTCCAGCAATCTATTTCAACCTTCACTAGAGCTTCGACGACCTCAATTTGAGCTTTAGCCTTCAGAACTTTCTGAGAACCTCCAGATCACTTTATTTTGATGAGAAGATCATAGTTCACTCATTGCATCTGAGTTTTAATAACTGGATGCTTGGATTAATTGTTGTCTTCTCCAACTCCGGCAGAGTTGGAGAGTCATGTTTGTTGAGGTCTAGATTCTAGAAATAGGTTCATAAGCATAAGATGAACAACTAGGTTCTATTCTAGGTGTCAATTAAGTCCTAGAACCTCTGAATTGATCTGTCAAACACTTACCCTTTTGATCTCAGGCAGTGAAGCCTAAAGATCACTGCTGGAGCTTTCAAAACATGATTTTAAGGTGCTGAATAGATTCTTAGGGTTGAATTAGACCTATTTAGACCTTTAATTGAATCTGTAAATCTCTAATCTTGAAAGTCAAACCTTGAGCTGCTTAAGTCAAACCCGAGTCCAAGTCAAGGTTTAAATGATTGAATCTTTAATCTATAGGATTGCTTGAGTTCCTTTGATGATTTAGAATTTATAGGAACTGATTTGATGATGTATCATTGAGATTTCCTACAGATTCATGTATCTGTACAGTTTGGGTTCAAACTGAAACCCAATTTGTTCTAGGAACTCATGTTGAAATTTGAATCTAATTTCTGCACAGATCAAATCCATTTGACATCTTAATTTGATCTAGATCGTTAGATAAGGATCTAATTTGTCTATTGGATTGATTCACCTTTGAATCAGTGTTCTGTACACAAATCTTTAAATCTCTGAAGCTCATGGAGCTTCTGAAGCTCTCTCTGACTCCCTTTTCTCTTCCAATCTATGCAAAATGCTCTTTTGAACATTTCTCAACTCTTAAATGAGAGGCATTTCCTCTTCGTAGGTCATTTGACCTAAATTCTCTCTTCTGATGCATAAAAAGCCATGGCGATAATGTCATGTTCTCCCTGTGATTGCGTGGATCAATCGTAATCCAAACATTAAATTGGCGTTGAAATTGTGTAGTTGAGTCTTACAGGTTTCCATCGAGCTATTGTGTGCTCGATTTGATACACTAAGTCGATCGAAATCATCACTCGAAGATCTGGCCAGCGGACACTGTGCAAAGGAGCTGTTAGAGATAGTCCCACATCAGGAAGTCATGGACGCCAGCCTTGGTATAAAAGTTCAAGCACGTGGTGACGATTCGGTCATCAACGCAGAGTGCATTACTGAGCATTTATCCTTCTGAGCACGTGCGAGCATGCGTGGCTTGGTGGGTTGGATATGGCCCAATACTGTGCAAAATTAAAATGGCTAAAATCCACACTTAACAAATTAGAATTGGATTTAAGTAGTGGTCTGATCCCACCGTATGGGTGCTATGTATCACACGAACGAACCTGGTTCACCCATTAACCAATTTTTGATGAAGTGTAAAACACGTGGGATTTAGGCTTAAAAAAATAGCTAAATGTGGAACGAATGCACAATGAGGGTTAAAGAGAGAATACAAGAGAGAGAGACGTCTGATGATGTAATTAGAAGTCTAATTTCTACACTCAAGTTGTCTGATACCTTGAAGAGACGTCTGATGATATAGAGGCTGAGTTGAATTAAATGGAAGAGATTAAGTGTTTGAGATTAATTGTAATAAAGGCATTTAATTTGTATTATAAATTCTTTTTATGCCTTTTCTCTTTTGTAAACACTTGTGATTGTAATCTTCATTCAAGTACTTTTCTTTCATTAATGGAATAATTACAATTTTTAATTGTTTAATTTTATATGCAATTGTTAATGTGCCTAACATATACCGTAATTATAGACTTAATTAATAAAATTATTATTTAATTATGCTTTAGAATAAAAATAGTGAATTAAAATTAAGTTTATACCTCCCAGTGAACGACTTAAACTCAACTAATTAAAAGAATAAAAATCTAAAACGTTATGTTAATTTGACCCTATACTACAATTAACGACAACAATTTAACAATTCAAGTTAACCTAAGTCCATTATTTACATGATTAATTAAACCTAATAATCTTAATTAACTATGTTGAGAATTGAACGATCATTTTAATGAAAGAGAACTCCCTCTTCGAGTGAGGTATTCGAGTTGCTAGGTGAGAATATATGAAAGGAGTGGTCAGATTCATACCCAGATCCAAAAAAAGTGGGGAGGGAACAAAATAGGAGAGGGGGTGGAGTCGAGTTACCTCAATTGGTTGAAATGACTTAGTTTCATTAGAAACCCTAGGACTCTCTTATATAAAGAGAGACCGTAGGGTCAAAAGTACAGGAATGTCCCTGAGGGACAAAACACACCAAGCCCTTACAATAAGAAATAAATGACCACACTACATAAACAAATACTCCCCTCAAACTTGAGCATAGATATCAATCATACTCAACTTAGATATACAAGAATCAAATGAAGATCTGGCCAAGGGCTTAGTGAAAATATCAACAGCATGCTCCTCAGATGTAACAAAGGTGGTATATAGCAACCCCTTCTGAATAATGTCCCTGGTATAGTGACAGTCAACCTCAACATGCTTCGTCCTCTCGTAAAATGCTGGGTTGTTGGTAATGAAGGTAGCTGCTCTATTATCACATCGCATCTCCATGGGATTAGAAAACTGCACCTACAGGTCAATAAGCAAGGATCTGATCAACATCATCTCAGCAGTTGTCTAAGCCATAGCTCTATACTCAGACTCGGCACTGGATCTCACAACTGTGCCATGTTTCTTGCTCCTCCATGTGATCAAATTTCCTGCTAAGAAGGTACAGAATCCAATAGTGGATTTGCAATTCACATGACACCCGACATAGTCTGCATCTAAAGAACCCCTTTGAGAAGAAGAGACCCTTCCCAGGAGCCTTCTTGACACATCTAAGCATCATCAATGCTGCATCACAATGCCAATGTGTTGGCTTGACCATGAATTAACTCAGTCTCCCAACTACAAAGGAGATGTCCGACCTCGTGATAGTAAGATACAACAGCTTGCTCACAAGCTGTCTATACCGTTTGCTGTCCACCATCTATGCATCCTCATCATAGAGTAGCATCTTGAGGTCCATAGGAATATTGGCCTCCTTGGCCCTAAGTATAACAACCTCTTGCAAGATATCCAAAGCATACCTCCGTTGGGACAAGACCACACCCTCCTTGCTGCGAGCAACCTCAATACCAAGGAAATATCGTAAAGCCCCCAGGTCTTTCATGACAAACTGCTTTGTTAAGATGCGCTTAACCTCTGTAATACCCTACACATCGTCCCCTGTGATGATCAAATCATCAACATAAACAAGAAGTACTACAGTACCTCGTCTAATCCGTCTGACAAAAAGTGAAAAATCAGTTGTTGATCTCCTAAATCCAGCTGCCTCTAATACCTGTGACAATCTCTGAAACTAAGCTCTAGGACTCTGTTTGAGGCCATATATAGCCTTCCGTAATTGACATACACACTCCCCCTGACTTTCAAAGCCAGGTGGCTGCTACATATAAACTTCCTCTTGAAAATTGCCATAAAGGAAGGCATTCTTCATATTTAACTGGTGCAAGAACTAATCTAACTGAACTACCACTGCAATCAACACCCGGACTATGGGAAGTCTAGAAACTGGAGAGGTGTCAAAGAAGTCCATCCCATAAGTCTAGGTGAACCCCTTTGCCACGAGACGAGCTTTGTACCTAATAACACCACCATTAAGATTGAACTTCACGGTGAATACCCATCAGTAGCCAACGAGTGCAACACCATCAGAAAGTGGAGTAAGCTCCCAAGTCCCACAACCTTTAAGAGCAACCATCTCATCCTCCATGGTTGTCCACCATTTTGGATCAAGCATGGCCTCGCAGTGAGTAGCTGGAACCTGTACAGCAGCTAACGCTTGAGTAAGATCGCTTCCGAATGATTATCAAAAGGTCAACATCGCCTGACACATCACCTATCCTGTCCATGTGACCATCACATGGCAAACATACATCAGTGTCTAAAGGACTCATCTGGGAAGCCGATGGTGAAGGCGAGGATGGGGGTCCCTGATAGGTAGCATGAGGGCCGACATGTCTAGAGGGGCCCAGTCAGGCGTGGAAAGGGATGCGTAGCAGGTGGTGGTGGCAATGTGGTGATGACATGAATCTCAGGAAAGCTCCTAAAACGAATGGGAGAATATGACATAGGTGCCATATCACCTTCGGGAGGCATTGCAGCAACCATCACAGAAAGGAAATGTACAGCCTCATGAAAGGTAACATCCGCTGAAACATGGTGCCGGAAAGTAAGCGAATCAAAACACCGATGCCTCTTTTTAAGTCCAGGTGTACCCAAGAAAAACACACTTGACTACTCTCGGTGCTAGTTTATCCCGACTCAATCCCAACAAATGGACAAAGGCAACAAAACCAAAAGTCCGAAGGTAACATGAAACAAAGGATGATCAGGATACATGACCTGAATAGGAATCCATTTATGCAATGCAGCATTAGGCATCCGGTTAATCAAAAAACAAGAAGTCAAAACAGCGTCACCCCAATAGAGAGGGGACAGAGTGGTGAATCAACAAAGTGCAAGCAACATCAAGAATATAACAATGTTTCCTCTCAGCAACACCACTTTGCTAAGAGGTAGAGGACACGTTGTCTCATGGATAATGCCACAACTAGAGAAGAAATTGAACAAACGCAAAGTACAAAATTCCAGGGCATTATCAGAACGAAAGTACTTCACCAGACAAGAATGCTGAGTTTTTATTTCTTTGACAAAGCTTTCAATAACTTGTCCCACATCAAACTTATTTTTCAAGAGAAACATCCAAGACACACGAAAAAGTCATCAACTAAAACAAAATAATATTTATTCCTAAGTCAATCAGGAGTACGACTAGGACCTCACACGTCCATATGAATCAAATCAAAAATAACAGACGAAACAAAAGTAGAACTGGAAAAACTAGCCATGTGGTGCTTGCCAAGTTGACAAACATCACAGGTGAGAGCAGTAGTGGAGGGGATGTGCAGTATAACACGTCTGAGGCAATGAATGGGTAGATGGCCAAGGCGGTGGTGCCACTGGGGAGGAGATCCAGAAAAAGCAAGGCCCTGTGTAGCAAAGGCAGCAAAAGTATTACGGCTCAGATGGTACACCTCATGTTCCTCATGCCCTCCACCAATCGTCTTCCCAATGAATTTATCCTGCAAGACACAAGAAGATGCATCAAAAATAGCTCGACAGTTCAGATCTCTAGTAATGCTGCTAATAGACAATAAACTCAAAGGAAAATTAGGTACATAATAGACATCTGCAAGTCTCAAGATAGGAGATAAGGACATATCTCCCTTGCCAACAAGTGGCGAGTGTCTCCCATCAGCCACCTGTATTATCCTGGCAGATGTAACAGGTGTTAACTGAGAGAAAGAGCCCCAGTCGCCACATAGGTGCTTGGATGCACCAGAATCAATCAACCACTCACCAGAAGGCAAAAGTGACAACATACCAGTTGCAAATGTCTCTGACGAAGAGGCCATAACTACGGTGTCTGGAATCTGAGAGGACACCTAAGTCAATTAAGCAATCTGCTGCCGCAAGTTCTCAATCTCAGTGCTCAAGGAACTGATATCAGAAGTAGGATGAGTTGCATCGGAGATCTCAGCTGCCTAATTGGCCACAAGTGGCCTACCATGCTTCTGTCAGCATGTAGTCTCAGCGTGACCAAGTTTGCCACAGAAAGTACACGGGGTCCTAATACGTGTACCAGAAGAACGTCCACATCCACATCCACGACCACGTGCAGAGTAAGTAATACCCCTGCCATGTCCAAGGATCGTAGCCAATACAGACAACTAAGCAACAGTGTCAAGAGGAGTGCATACTATAACTCTGCTAAGTCTACTATATGCTTCCTCCATAGTAGGAAGCTTAAGAGCAATAAGAATTTAATCTCTGGCTGCCACATACTTAGGTCCAAGGCCGACCGGCCAGCCAGGAAAAGAGAGACAACCAATTGTCTCTTAAAACTCCTCCAGGACTCACAGGCACACCTTGGCAGGTAGAAGTAGTGCATCTCCAACATCCCTTCATAAGGGAGTAATACTGTGACAGCGTGCGTCCCTCCAGACGCAGATAAAAAAGATCATAGAAGACCTGAAAAACTCATGCAAAGTTCTTGGCATGTGAATAGGTGTCACGCAAAGACTCCCACGTCTCTTTTGCAGTAGTGTAATATATAATCTCATCTCCTATGCGAGGAATAACTGTCTGCATCAGCCATGCACAAACCATGGCATTGTCGTCCCAATTAGCATTTGTACCTGTCTTGTTCTCAAACTCCAGATCCGTCAGAATATGACTCTTTTTATGACTCCTGACGGTCATAGGAAAGGTTGAGACCACCGTGGGTAGTTGGTCTCATCCAACTTAACAACAGGACCAAAGAAAGGGTTCTTGAGTACCCCAGTGTTAGAAACATAGCCCGAGGACACCTCAAACTGATCATCTAAATCCATCTTCGCAATCCGAAAGCCTCGATCAAGCTTCTATCACCAGGAAATTATCCACAAATCGAAAATCAAACAAATTCAGACCTGCATCACGGACTTACGCTCCTAAATCAAGACAAAACCCCTTTTTTAATCACCATACAGGGATCGGATCACAGAAAACTGCCTTCCTGCCGATTTGCGCTGCCAACCACTACCGTCAGAGCAGTGTAGTGCCGTCGCCGAAGGTCAGCACCACCTATAGTGCACCACGTTGGCCCAACAGATAGCCCTCGTTGCTGCATTGCTGCCAACCATCGTAGTGCCACCGTAGGCTCAACGAGCCACTGCTACACCGTTGCTGGAGATCAGATCGGCCTCCAAGAAGTCGTAGCACCGCCGCGAGCGGCTCTTAGTGTTGTGCCGCCGCCGAGACCTAGGAGGGCTGTGAACAGCATTGTATAGCCACCACGATCAGCGTGGTGACTGTTGCACCACCGCTTGAGGGCAAGAAAGCCCCAAAGCACGCCGTTGCGCCACCGTAAGTGCTTCCTGAGGGTGCTGCAAGCTCACCTGCACCATCGCAGCACCGTTGCACGTGCTGCAACGCGCCGCCGAAGCTCCACCGAGAGCTGCTACTGCTCACGAGGGAGAAAGAGAGGATTAGGGTTTGGTGGTTAGGATTTTGGAGGCTGTGAGGGGTGAGATACCTAGAACCACGATCTAGGACCGGTGTTCTGATACCAAATTGGTTGAAATGACTTAGTTTCATTAAAAATCCTAGGGCTCTCTTATATAGAGAGACCGTAAGGTCAAAAGTACAGGAATGTCCCTGAGGGACAAAACACACTAACCCCTTACAATAAGAAATAAATGACCACACTACATAAGCTAACAACCTCAAGCCAAGACCATTGGAGATGCCAATCTCAAGCCCACCACAATTAACCCTACACAAATTGGAGAGAATCAAGGACCCAACGCTACGCCTTCCAAAATTGCTTAATTTCCAGGGTGATCTTCCAACTTTCGGGATTTGTAGCAGAGATGGAAGCAATGACCATCGCCGACTGAACTGCCCTCGAAAGCAGCCAGAGCAGCACCCAATGCGGTAGACACTACAAGAAGCTTAGCAGCAATCATGGCCACGAAACCATTGCGCGACACTCCCCGAACAATGCCAACGAGTTTGTGGAAGTTTCATTGCACACCACTAGTAGCAAGTAATTGATTGTGTGAGCAACCTTGAGGAACTCGCAACCAACTAAAAGCCCGAAGGACCTGCATTACCTCAACAAAGGTAGCATCCCAGCCAACCAAAGTGGCCATAATGGCCCTGCCAAATGCGAAGGAGACCTTCCTAAAGCCAACAAAGGGATTCGCATGACTAGGAAGAGCCACATACTCCCGCGTGCAGTGGCCCGACCCTAGCAGACCTTGTAGATGACATCGGAGATGCACTTTCGAGCCATGTAACCCCTTCAAGGCAGTGAAAGTGAAAGTAGCAAACTTTATCCTAAATACATCTTTGTCAACAACAGGGATGTCAATGAGACACTACAATCCATCCCTCATCGGCTACAAGAGACCAAACAATTGAAGGAGGTGGGGGGTGCTAGGGCCCTCCACATCCTTCGCGATGGCAATTTCACTCTCCTTCGTGTAGATGTGGGGAGCGATAAAAGGCAGTCCCCCCACACTTTTGTTCCCTTATTTGTTTTTAGTGATGATTATAATCAAGTGTCTTGATTTTTTTATAAAGAATTGATATAAGATTCTGCATGTAGTAAAGTGCTTCTTTAATGAAGTTTGGAACTTTTATTCCTTTGTAAAGATTTTCCACAATGACAACACCCTGCAATTTATACAAAATGAGTTGCAGTCTTCTTTTGTTTCCAATGATACCATATATCAGACTTCACATGCTTATACCTCTCAACAAAATAGGATTGCTAAAAGGAAACTTAGGTATATCTTGAACTCATCCTTGCTTAGCAAAGGTGTGAAGACTAAAGCTTTCGCTAGGAAATTTGACGGGTGTCAGCGTCATTATGTGTCTATGGTCCTTGTGACGATGCATCCATGCCTCAATTTTGGGAGGAGATTGGCCAGGCGTCTTTTAAGGTTGATAGTATGTTGTGGTTAATTTGTAGGGATTTTAAGACTACATTGTCCTCTTTTAATATGCCAGATGGAAAATGTAACAAATCTACATATTTCCAACAATTATTACAGGAGTTGGAGCTGTGGATTTGCCTATTTCCAAGGCTCAGTATACTTGAAGTGGTAATGGTGTTGCACCTCGTATTGATAGATTCATTGGCAACCTGGCTTCGGCAAAAACCTTTCAAGGGTCTAAGCTGGGGGTGCAAAACATGCCTCTTTCTAGCCATACCCTTTTACTCTGGTGTAGCAATGATGGATTGACTTCCTCTACTTATTTTAAGTTTCATAGATAATGGTTGAAGGAAACCAAAGAGTTGGTCCATACGAAGTGGATGGAGATTCTAGTGCCTCCTTCAGCCACACGCACATTAGCATGTAAGATCTGTGGTATTCAAATGGCTTTAATTGAGTTCAAGCATAATCTTATGGTTCAGCGAGAAAAGAGGAGAAATGAGGCTTTGCAGAAAATCTCACCGTTATCTATTGGTGAGTGTTTAAAGCATAAAAATATTCAAGTAATGGTTCTAAAGGAGGATCAGAAGGATATGGATTGGAGGTAGAAATCTAGACAACTCTAGGTGAAAGTGGGTGATTCAAACACCAAGTTTTTCCATATGTCAGCTAGTTCCGGGAAAAAAATCAAATTTAATTAACCTGTTGAAAGTTGGGGACTCTGTGCTTGACAAAAGAGATCGAATATGTGAAGCTTTTCGGGACCACTATCATGATTTCACTAGGAGAGTCTATTGGGGAGTGGTGGTTGGGAAGGTCAAATATGTTGGTTTTAGATGAGTAAATGAAGACGGATCTGCTTGGGGGAATCTGTAAGGTCACGAGAGCCCTTCATGATTTGAAGGCAGAGTCCCCGAGTTCAGATGGCTTGCAGGTTATTTTTTATAGGGAGATGTGAGAGATTGTTGGTCCTAATATTATGGCAATGATTCATGAGTTCTTTTCCAGTAACAAAAGTTTTAATGGGCTGAATTGATAATATTTATTTCTTTTGCCAAAACGGCCTAGAGTAAATTCAATTCATGAGTTTAGGTCAATTGCTCTATCCAACTCAATCTATTTGGTGGTAGCAAAGGTGTAAGCAAACCGACTCCATATGGTTATACCCAAGATTATTTCCCCCATCTGTCGTCCTTCATAAAAGGTAGATCCTTGCAAGATAGTTTTGTGCTTGCGAAGGAGCTGCTTGCATCGCGGAAGAGAAGGGGTATGGGTGCTTTCATGTGGAAGGTGGATTTTTCAAAGGCTTACAATTCTATGGCCTAGACGTTGGGACATCCTTAAAAGGAGGGGTTTTCAAGAGATGTGTGTTCAGCTGATGAAGAGATGTGTTACTACCTCTTCTTTTTCAGTTTTGATTAATAGCCACTCTGATGCTTCATGGACACAACCACCACGTGGAGTACGGCAAGGATGTCCTTTGCCACCTCTCCTTTTTGATATTGCAATTAACACTCTTGCTACTTTGGCTTTTAGGTCCTGTAAAGGGAATCTATTTACTAGTTTTACGCTTCATGAGGATGAATCCTTGCTTACACCCCTCTTACAATATGCAGACGATACCACCTTTTGTATAGAAGGGAGAAGTGTTGAGGTGGTGCATGTATCCTCCTTGGTGAGGATTTTTTAGGAGATTTTAGGTTTGAAGATAAATAAGAGGAAATCTCTATTTCTTTCAATCAACGTTCCAAGTGACATTGCGGAAGAAATTTATGGTACCTTGGAGACAATGGTTGCACATTTACCAATCAAGCATTTAGGTCTTCCTTTGAGGGTTAGGCGGCTTTTGGCTTCTAACTGGAATACTTTGACAAAACGGGTCACAAATAAGTTGTCTTCTTGGAGTGGGAGATTGTTATCTAGAGGTGGTCGTTTAGTTCTACTTAAATCTATTTTATCCTCAATACCGGTGTTTTATTTCTCGATATTTAGACCAACAAAAAAGGTTATTAAGAAGTTGGAAGTAATTCGGAAATTTTGGAAGAATCCAGATTCGGAGGGGAGATTTTTATAATTGGTGGCTTGGAAAGAGCTTTGTAGATCAAAGAAGGATGGTGGCTCAGGGATACGCCATCTCGATGCTTTTAACAAAGCTCTCTTACTAAAATGGGTGGTTAAAATATTGTCCAAACAGAATTCTATGACGGTGCTGCTCTTAAATGACTCCTATGGTGTGAACATGAATATCTTGGAGAGAGTTGTTCTAAGATTGGGTGCCTCTTCTTTTTGGGGAGCCATTCAGCCGATTATGCAGAAATTTGCAGCAAAGTTTAGTCCTGTCTTGGGCAAGGGTGATTGTTTCATATTTTGGCTGAATGATTGGAGTGGTCTTGGCTGATTTTCTAAGCTATATCCATGTATTTTTTGGCTGGAATGCTTATGTTTCAAATATGTGGGACAACCAAACAAGATCCTGGAACATTATTCTTGCCCCAGGTTTATCAGAGGCCACTTTTGCAGAATGTCAGCAACTCCTTGAAGTTATTTCCAATTACAGACTGGTTGCAAATGAGGTTGATAAATTCATGTGAAGAGAGGGGACATTTTCAGTTAGCTGGGCGTACAAAAAAATTAGTTATTCAGTGCCTGAATCAAATGAAATCAGATCTGATTGTGGGAAATTTTGGTCCTTGAAAATTAAATTGTTTTTGTCGCTTCTTCAAAGGGAAAGGATTGTCACAAATTGCTATAGAAGGAAATGGATTGAGGTTGGTGATCTTAGTTGTCCACTTTGTCTTTAAGCGACGAAGGCATTCAGCATTTATTCTTTTCTTGTAGTTTCGCTAAGGAGGTTTGGCAGTACTTTAGTCTTCGATCAGTGGACCACTCATCTGTTGATAATTTCTGGACATCTTTTAGAAGACATGTAGATGTCGACACCAACAGTTGGATTCAGGCTTTTTCTGTTCTTTGGTGCTTGTGGCTGCAATGGAACAAGAAGATTTTCAGAAATGAGAAGTGTTGGGTGGAGAATGTAGTGCAGGACATTTCTTTTTTGTTTGAATTTTGGCTCACAAATCTGTAAGTCCAATCCTTTTATATTAATACAATTCTTTGGATGATTACCGACCTCCGGTAATCATCATTTTCCCTTTCAAAAAAATATATATCTTGGACATTGCCCAAACTCTCCTCACTTTTATAAAGGTGCCTAAGTATTTCTGGGGATATTGTTCTTACCGAAACTTAATTAATTCTGTTCCTTTGTTTAACTTACATGGGAAGATTCCCTTTCAATTGTTACATCCTAGCTTAGATCTTTTTTTAAAAAAAAGGAGGCTTAGAACTTTTTGCCTTGCCTCTACATGTTTTTGGGTGTATTTATTTTTTCCATGTTTTGAGGTAACAAGACATTGTCTCCATGAGCTATTAAATGTGTTTTTTTAGGGCAGTTTCATATCCAAAAGAAGTATCACTATTATGAACACAATAGTCATCGTTACTTTGACACTGCATGTGTTGCTTTCTTTGAGCATGTTTCCTTCTTTTCTGAGGAAGGTAGCTCCATTGAGTTGGAGCTACGCCTCATTCAAGTTTATCAAAGGAGGAATGAGGCATTAATGTCTCTATTCCATTGCCTTCTATGCCACTTCCTATGCAAGATGATGGTTTATTGATGTTACCCCCTCCCCAACAACATCTATGTTAAATGGGCTACCTTAGAGAAACTTGGATACACCCATCGCCTTGCATAAGTCAACAATATCATGCACTCTGCACTCTGCACCCAACATTGCATTATACCTTGACAAATTAAGCCCATCATTGAGATAATTCTCCTTGGCTTTGATGAGAACTATTGTTACCAGTAATCATGTGGAGGCCATGCAAGATGCAAGTTGGAGGAAAACTATGGATGCCCTGATCTCCCATTGAACTTGTGAGCCCGTTCCATGTCTTGCCAATCTCATTATTGTTGATTGCCTCTGGTTCCACACAATGAAATACATGGCAGATGGCGGCATTGATAAATTGAAGGCTCAACTTGTACGAAAGGGGTTTACTCAGACTTACACTGAAGATTATTTTGAGAACTCCCCAGTTGCTTGCCTCAGCTCCATTCAACTTATTTTGTCTATTTTGGTTAACAAAGACTAGTCATTGCTTCTGCTACATATTAAAAATGCCTTTTTTCTATGATGATATTACATAGGAGGTTTATGTCTCAACCACCTAGTTACATAGTTGAGGGGAGTTTGCGTGCAAGTTAAAGAAGGTGATCTATGATCTGAAGCTGAGTTCGCCTGTTTTGAGAAATAAAACGGTGAGATTATGGAGATAGGATTTTGTAGACCAACCTCAAATCACTCAGTTTTTATCAGACGACAATGCAGTGGTACGATCGTTTTCGTCATGTATGTAGATGATATGATATTAACTGTTGATGATGGTGAAGACAGTGCAAGGATACAAGAGGCCAAATCATTTTTGTAAGACATTTGTCACTGAAAATCTTGGGCAAGTGCCTATTTTTTTGGGATTGAGGTTGCATGAAATTCAAAGGGCCTATTGTTATCTCATAGGAAGTATATTATGAAGATCCTTGAGGAAGGTGGTATGTTTGGCTCCAAACCTATTTCTATTCCTATAGACCCAAAAGAGAAGCATATAGGAGGTGGTGATCCACTGTTCAAAGATCCCTGACATCATAGGAGTATTTTTCGGAAACTCCTGTATAAACAGTCACTAAACCAGGCATCAGTTCTGCAATTGATCACGCAAGCCAATTTATGGATAATCCCTCCTACAGTCGGACACTAGCATGAGGTTTTGCTTAATTCTCAGACATCTAAAGGGACAACCTAGAAAAGGACTATTTTACAAACATGATAGGCATCTTTAGCTGAGTGCTTATTAGGATGCAAATTATGCAAGCTATAAAGAGGATAAGAGATCAACTACTAGATATGCCACCATCTTGGTAGAAATCTAGTTACCCAACACAACAAGAAATAGTCAGTGGTGGTGCAGAGGTAGAGCACCAGCCCATGGCACACATTGCATATGAGATAATGTAGGTAGTTTCATTCCTTGCTGATCTTAGTATTCAAGCAAATTTGCATGTTCCAATGTTCTATGATAACCAATCAGTAACTTTCATTGTGTCCAAGAAAGAATCAAACATATTGAGGTAAATTGTCACTTTATCAAAAGTGTTGTGAATGAAGGATCTCTTAACTTTGAATTACAGATATCTTTACCAAGGCACAACCCAAGAAGCAACACACATTTCTATGCAACAAGTTGGGCATAGTAGATATTTAAGCCCCAGCTTAAGGAGGTGTTGGAGTTATTTATTTATCATTTCTACTTATTCTATATATTTGTTATTTCCTTGAGTACTGTTATGTGATTTTCCCATCAGCCTCCTCCAGTTTCTTAATTAGAATAAACCATCATATTCTTCTACGATAACAAAGCCATTCCTCATTGTAGGCTACTATTGGCATAAACTTACAAAGTTATTGTTCGATGAGATCCCATAAAAGACAACACTGCCACACATCTTGGTTATAGTGATAACAGCATTGACACTACTACTCTACCACACATCTTTGTTATGATGATAACAACATTGACCCTGCTTATTTCTACAAGATCTCTAGAGGATATTCCTGGAAACCACATCACATGTACACAAATATAATTTACCAATTCTCAAAAGAACAAGAAGTTCTAACAATGCTCCACAAAGCACCTTGGTATGTCCATCGATTCGAACATAGTTCTACCAACCATTAAGCTCAAGATAATCCTCCTTTATCTTGCCTTGATATCCTTAATTTTCTCTTGTAGGAAAATTTCACGACACCACTTATCGACGAAATTGCTCCAATAGTTTGAACAGTTTCAAAATCCCCTCATTCTTGTTGGCATCAAATTCTTCCTCAATTTCTTTGGCTTTTCCTTATTCATACAAAAGTAAGTTTGTAAGCTAAATGATAACTTCCAACACTTCCAGGCCTCAACTGGTAAGTTTATCCAGCCTGCCTTGACTTTCCAGATTTCCAGGTTGTGATCAATTGCAGAACCTGACAAGCAACACCCACATACAGATGGCCTCGTTTGTGTAAGCTTTTGAGTTAGTTTCCTTATAATGTGATTTATCTTATTAACAAAAACTGCAATGCTAGAGAAAATAATCACTTCATCTTTTCTTTACAGCCTCACTTGCCATGAGATAGTTTACGGATTTCCTTGTATTCAGCACTTGTGTGAGGGCTTAAATTTCTTTGGCTAGTTTTTTTTTTTTTTTTTTTTCTCGAAAGGGAAAAGGGTGAAGGCCATGTAGGTCCCCACCCAATGTATTATCAAGCCTCAAGGGCCAAAAAATAGATAATTACATCAATGTGCATTTTCCCAAAAGACAATATGGGAGGAGATGGAGGCAACAAAATTCTCTATGTAAGGCATGTCCCCCTGAACATCACTCCATTCCTCTGCAGCCAGTTCCCCCACAAGACCGCTAGGACCCGTGCTCTATCCTTTCTCAATTGACATCTAAAATAAGCAGGAACGAATCAAAGCATAAAGACAATCAAAGAACACTTGAGTTTACGTGGAAACCTCACTCACGAAGAGCGGGGAGAAAACCACAGAAGAAGTGCCCCTATGGGCATGTTTCTCTTTATTTCTTCTCAAAAGAATAGATGAGGGGTACATGCCTATTTATAAGCTACCACACATAACACAAAGTCCCACTCCACTATGTGGGACTAAACACCACTACAATTCTCTCAACACTCCTCCTCAAGCTGGAGTATGAAACACTCAGCTTGTAACACAAAGAAATCCACTCTACACAACAGAACACAACTCTCTAGACTGGTTCTTGCTTGTAGGCGGAAACACGGGTTGAAGCTGCTAGACGAACTGTAGCTGGCTCTAAAAAGAGGCCTCTCTTGTGGAGACCTGATTCTAGTAGCTCCCTATTCAGTATCCTTGAAAAGGGTCATCCTCTGAAGACCTCAAAAAATGGATCTCCCTCTCTAGAGTCCATGAAACTGGATCTTCCACATAGAAACCTGAAATGGGCCCTTCCTCTGAGGACCTCGAAATAGAATCTCCCTCTCTGGAGACCTCGAAACTCTAGACCTCCCAAAGTTATAGTTTCTCATGTGTAGTCTAGGAGCAAAGAGACTCCTAAATGAAGGATGACTACAACAAGCTTCCACACTCACCCTTTCTCCCATACTCATGTAGAACAAAATAACAATGAGAAGAAATATAATCAAAATAGAGAAGAGCTTATCCCCCTCTTCTCATAAACATTCATCTCTTTTTTCCATTTTTTTCGCCCCCCTTTTTTTTTACTTTCCTCTTTTTCCTTTTTTTTAATATCTTCATCATTCACTTTTTTTTCATCCCTTCCTTTTTCTTTCCTTCTTTTTCTCCCTTTTTTTTTTGTTTTCAACTAATCAACCACAATAACAAATAAAGCAAAGAACGGGGTAAGAGGTCGTTAGTGTTCGTTCTGCCTCCATCCCAAAGTCTGCTTCTCCCTTGCCGCCAAGCAATTCAGCCCCTCATACCTTGACGGCACCATGATGCCGGTTGCCGCAACTCGTGCACTATTCGGTTCGCCGCCTCCACCGATGGCCTCTCCAACAATGGCGTTGTCTTCACCGACTACCCCCTGGTGGGCTTCCAGAACAACATCCAATCCTCCAGCGACTGCCTCATGGGCCTCGAAGATGTGCTCCTTACGACCTGCCGATGGGATCTGCACGTGGAGGGCCTCTTCTTCCAGTAGACCGCAGTGAACATACCGTTCCGCAACGTCCTCTCCTTCGTCGTCGACGTCCAGAGGCTCCACACCTTGAGCCCGAGGCCTTTTGCGAGGCGGACCTCTAGAGGAGGGTCCTCATGCGATACCTAAGGAACTCCAGGGCCCACCGGAGGGGGCAGGGTGCACCAACCCTACAAGCACCTACACAACCTTCTTCAACTGGCAACACAACAACAACTCCAACATGCTGCCAATGAGCCCTAATGGCATCGCCAAGTCCTACCTGGGCTCTCCACCAAGGAGATAGTCCTCGACTCCTTCAAATCAAGAGATTGGAACTCCAAAAAACAAATGATAAAATATAGTAATTCAAAGAATAAACCCAAGAATCAAACACGCTCTGATAGCAAGTTGACATCTAAAATAAACGAAAACGAATCAAGGCATAAAGACAATCAAAGAACACTTGGGTTTACGTGAAAATCCCACTCACAAAGAGCAAAGAGAAAACCATGGGAGAAGTGCCCCTATGGGCATGTTTCTCTTTATTTCTTCTCAACGGAATAGATGAGCATACCCCTATTTATATGCCACCACACATAACATAAAGTCTCACTCCACTATGTGGGACTAAACACCACTACAATTCTCTCAACACGATCTGAAGACAAGCCCACCAGGCTCAAAGCTACCACTGCGAAAGCTCAACCAAAATGCCTCCGTACTAGAGGTGTCAATCCACATAGGACCAACCTGACTCCATATCTTCCTGGCCAAGTCGCAGCTAAAGAAAAGGTGAAGATCGTCCTCTTCGGTACCACACATCTGACAAGTGGTGTCCATCCCTGGCACCCATCTTGCCCTCCTAGCCTTGGTGACCAGTAGTCCCCTCCTGAGCAACCAAGCAAAGAATATGATTTTAAGCAAACAATCCGCTACCTAAAGGAGCTTGCAATCCCACGCCATATCAATCTCAACCGGCTAGTTGACCCGTGAAAGTCTACAATATGCCTTCTGCACCAAGAAGTCACCATCATCCCAGTCTCTATCCTGCTTCAAGCCCCACCCCTCTAGGGTCCCAAGTAACTCCTGTAACTACTCATAGCTTTTGCCAGACAACACACCTCTAATTCCAGGCACCAGGCACCACTCCAGCAGTCCTTAACCACCACCTTCTCAGTGTTGTAAAAATCGATCTACTCGGCCGAATAATCGTAGTCACCCCCCCCCCCCCCCCACCTGATTGAATAACCAATAATCAGTATTATAGTTGACCACACCGACTACTCGGCCGAATAGTCGGTTTAGTCAGCCGAGTACTCGGACGATTTTTACATAAAGGTTATAAAACCTAAAAAAAAAAAATTTAAAGTCACTCGACCTCCCACCCCCCAACTCTACCCGACAAAACAACCCTCTCCCCAACAGAACACATTCCCTACTCGAGCAATTGACTTTAGATGTGTTTTCTGTTGTTTTGTTGATTAAAGCGAAGGAACTTATGCTTTTATTTTGAACTTGTGTTTTTTATTTGGAAATTGTGCTTTCATTTTAAACTAGTACTTTTGTTTCGTTGGTATTATTGTGAGCTTGAAAATAGTTTACTTTTATGCAATGATATATTTTACTTTTTGATGTATCATGTATGTGTGTGTGTCTATATACATGGGTGTGTGTGTATTAAAAAAATGCCCAACCGAGTACTCCTTGACTACTCCCCCGCATACCGTATAATCAGTCAGTGGCCTGGCCGACTGAATACCAACTACCAACTTTTACAACACTACACCTCCTTATTAACAACTCAAGAGAGAAGCCTAGGGAACCTTTCACATAGGGGTCCGTCTCCCAACCAATCATCCACCCAGAACCTGAAGTCCCTTCCACCCCCTAAGATCGACAAGAAGAAGGCTTCGACCCTCGGGGCAACCTCTTTTAGTCCCTTAATGAAGTGCAATGTCCCCTTGTCCGTCGAAGATAGTGGCCTCCACAAGACAAAAGGACCATAACATCCTCTTATCACATCCTCCAGTAGGCCCTCCTTACCCCCCACCAATCTAGCTATCCATTTAGCGAGGAGACTCTGATTGACGTGCTCCACCTTTCTCACTCTCAAGCCCCCCTCCTGGATCAATCTACAGACATCCTTCCAAGCAACAAGTCTAGTGCCTTTCCCCGCACTTCCAAAGCTAGACCACAGAAAGTCTCGCAACACCCCCATCATTTTCTTCTCGATCTAATGCGAAGCCCTAAACACCGCCAGGAAGTAGGCCGACAAGGATAACAACATCGACCTAAGGAAAATGAACCTCCCTCCCCTGGACAGAAGCCTGGAGGCCCACCTCACCACCCTCCTCTCCAACTTCTCTAGCAATGGGATCCAATCCTGTAATCAAAGTCGCCTGTCTAAAAGAGGGAGCCCCAGGTAGGTAACGGGGAGCGACCCCACCTCCATCCCCAAAGCTCTCCCGTATTCCTATTGTTCTTGGAGCATCAGCTCGAAGGCCACAAGGGTAGATTTATGAAAATTGATCCTCAAACCCGAGGACTCTCCAAACATGCCTAAGAGTAGCCGAGCCCTTCCGGCCTCCTACACCCCCCTTCCACAAGAAGCAAAGTGTCATTCACGTACTGAAGTACGAGCACCTCACAGTCTCTTCCCACCCTAAAGCCATGGAGAACAATTTACCTGCAGGATTGCATTGCCGCCTTGGACAATGCATTGACCGCCAAAACAAACAATAGTAGGGCCAGGGGACAACCCTGCCTTACTCCTTTTCGCGGCTGGACCCAACCCCCTTCCAGGTTGCCATTGACCAGGATGGAGAATAATGTCATAGTGACATGACGTTTGATCCAAACAATCCATCGCTGCAAGAAGCCCATCTTTGCCAACGTAACCTAAAGGAAGGATCATCTGATCATGTCATACACCTTGGAAAAGTCAACCTTCCATAGGAAAGCCTGCCTTCACTCCCTCTTCCAGGCCGCAATAGCCTCAGTTACCACCATGAAACCATCAAGGATCCCTCTGCCAAGGATAAAGGCCGTTTGCACCAGAGAAATCAGGTCCGCCAACATGCCTTTCAACCTATTTACCAGTGTCTTTGCCACAATGAGATAGATAGCATTGGACAAGGCAATCAAGCAGAAGTCCTCAATGTCCTCAGCTCCTTTCTTCTGGAGAAGGAAGAGGTACGACCTGTTGATTCTGTCAAAACCTGCATTACCCTCTCAGAACTCTGTCACCATCTCCATGACATCCTCCTTGACCAGGTTCCAAAACTCCTTATAAAAGTGCATAGGGAAGCCATCCGAACCTGGATAGCCATCCGCATTAAGGCCCAATACCGTCGCTCTCACCTCCTCTGAGAAACCACAAACCAGGGATGCAGCATGGTCCTCCGAAATGAGTCACATGCCCTCCCCGGTCCACCGCAATGCATCGGGGGTGCGCTAATCCGAAAAGTCACCGAAGTAATCCGTCGTTGCCTTCCCAAACTCCCGCCACATCACATGCCGCACCCTTCCGACAACCAAGCTGACCAACCAATTCGTCCGCCGCCTAGCCGAAGTCACTTGGTGGAAGAACTTGGTGTTGTAGTCCCCCACCCTGAGCCACCTCTATCTCAATCTAACTTTCCAATCCAGCTCTGTCTTCCTGTTCTCCTCCTACACCACGCACATCTCTGCTGCCTTGTACGCCCTATCCTCCGTAGTAAGGTCGGTGGCATCCTCAAGGCAATCCAACCTGGATAGTTCCGCCAATGCCTCAATCCTCCTCTACGTCCTCCTCTACCTGAACACCCTCCTATACTCTCTAAGGTAGGCTCGCAATCATGCAAGTTTCCCAACCAGTTGGGCCAAGGCCAAGCCCTCCACCTCAAAGGATCTTCACTTCTGCTCCACCATATCCCTGAAGCCTTCCTCCAACAACCACGATCGCTCAAACTTGAAGAACATGCCTACCCGCTCCACTTCATTGGATCGCCAGAGCAAAGGCATGTGGTCTGAGAATGGCCTGTCCAGCGAAGCAACCACCACCTGAGGGAATGCCTCCGCCAACTCCAACCAAGATAGAAACTTGTCAATTCGCGACCTCTAGCCACTGCCTCCCCTCCATGTGTACTGGCATCCCGCCGATGGGAGATCAAGTCTAAAAGAAGTAACAAAATCCACAAACTGTTCTAACCCTGGGTCTTGCCTCCCCCTGCAACCTAGCCTCTCCTCTATACATAGTGCGATGTTGAAGTCACCTCCTAATAGCCACGATTTTCCTTGCACCATTACCCCCACCAAGGCCAGCTCCTCCAACAACTGCTCCCTAGCCGTAGCATCCCACGGCCCATAGACCGTCATGACCACCAGCTGGGCCCCATCACTCCTGCATGTGACATCCACGGAGACCACGTGGTTTCCCAAATAGGAGGACCGCAAAGAGATCACTCTTGTGTGATCTTCTTTGGCTAGTTTGCTGTTTGAAGATGTCTTCTTATTACCAATAGCCTTCATGTCCAAATCCCCTAATATCTCATATGTCTTCTGTTAACTTCCTTTTTCATTGGTTTCTTTGTGAAACTCTTCCAAATTTCCATCATCGTAACCTTCCAAGGACACACCATTATGCCTTTAACTTTTTCCAGGACTAATAGTAAAAATAGAAACAATGATTTTTAAGATGACCGCCATCCATAAAATGCCAAGATAGGTTCTCTAAATAACCAGATTTGAATATGTTCTAATAAATACTCATAATTGTCTAACTTCAGTACATGCAATATCAAAGATTTTTCCTTTTTTTTTGAGAAGGTGAATATCATGGGCATAGGATTCGATCCCACGACCTCTTAGATGTCAATGGAGGGCTTTACTATTGTATCAACCCTTGGTGGCAATACGAATGAAAAATTTTCAGAATGCTCTTTGATGTCCAAAAATTAAAACCTGCCTCAAATCCCAATATATTTCACATCTCCGTAAATCATAAAGAAAAAGAATTTGCATACCGCATAAAATTCAGGTGTGGATGCAAGCACAGAACCTCCAAACCAAACAGCATATCTCTGAATAGGATGACTGACCACGTTAACTTCCACAGGATGTGACTGAAACAATAACAAACAATTAGATTGCATCCATATTTCCGAGATCAATTGCTTTACACCTACCTTCACATCACCACCATGCCGAGCTTCAGACGCAAGAAGACGAGCATCCACTATTTTCTTCACATCCCTTTGCAATCGCCTGTGGAAGTCCTTGAACATGGTTGATCCCCCAGATAATACTACATTCTGAAATTAATGCTCCATCAGACAACTAAAAGATTTAAAAAGATATGGAAGAATAAAATACTGAAGTATCAATTTACCTTGTAAAGCGCCCTCCTTGTGTCAATTGGTGCCGACTGAATGCACTTATCAATTACGGCTGGCAGGGGAGTGGTAAAATCTGTGCAGTATATTTCAGGATTAAAAAAGATCTGCATGGAAAGAAAAGAAAGCATTATCTTTCAGTGGCCACAACACCAAAACATATATCTCGAGCAAGGCAGAAAATTACAAGGAAGAAGCCCTTATAAACCAAAATTAAACCCTTTGCATATTAAGAAGACCGGATTCATAGTCCCTTACTGAAAAATTCAGTAGTCTAGAAATGCAAAAGTTAAACACCATGATAATATTAAAAGATGCAGCATGAATTCCATTCCCCATTGCCGAGTCACTTTATGCAGAGCAAATCTACAATGTAGTAAATCCTCTACCTATATTTTTTTTAAAGGTTATCTTATCAACAACTTTATAATATCTTTCCCAATAACAGGTGACATTTTCCTTCCACATTTGACACCACTTATACGGAAACTATTATCGGAAACAAGTTCCTTTGGACCCCAGTTGATTTCGTTGATTTCTAAAGGGAATAATCCTCTCCTTTCCTGGAATATGCACAACCATTAAGAAAGAGGTCAGATGGTTGAAGGAAAAATAAAACATTTCTTCTTCTACCCTCTTCGGTTTCACTTTTCAGGAATATGCACAACCATTAACAAAGAAGTCTAATGGTCAAAGGAGAAACAAAACATTTATTCTTTTACCCTCTTTGGTTTCCCTCAATGGCAAGCTGCTATCTTTTCCAACGCAGAGATTAGGCCAAATCAGACTTGGCATACAAGCTTGGAAAGCCAACATTATTCATGTTCTACAAAAAGGAATTTTTCATGGACGCTACTTCCAAACTTCAATATTACTTGAATGCTACCATAATCTCAATATTTACTTAAATGCCACTACAAACTTGAATTCCCTAGCATAAATGCCATTGGGGTTAAGCTCCATCAGAAGGCGGTCAAAGGTCTTTTATCCTTAATGGAAAATTTTGCCTGTATATTGCAGACCAATTTTCATAACAGTACAATGTTTTCCTCTTCCACTTTTTTACCCTACAAAACAGCTCATAGCCACCAATACTACCACACCTTCCCTCATCTTCATTTAATATATCTATATCTACCTATAGTTAAATTTGACAACCTAAAACATCCAAAAATCCCACCTCTGACAAAAAGCAAGACTCCATGCCATTTCTGCTCTCCTGTCTCTCCTCTTCCCCCCTTGCCCATCTGTTGGCTCTTTCACAACGCCTCCTACTCCTCTCCCCCAAGCTCAAAACCTCAAATTCTACAGCTACCCTTGCCCACCCCCCCTCCTCTCCCAACAATCCACAACAAGAATCACCTCCTCCCTCCACCCGGGCAGCCATAAAGCACCCACAGGCAAACCAGAGACGCAACCCAATAGCTTCTATTTCTACATGAACCAGCAGTTGCAGATCCCCACCATCATTGACATAAAGGTCAAGATCCAATTATTCATACTCGCCATACTTGACGGTCTGGTTGCCAATTGCATTTTCCTGGAGGTTGTATTCCGAAGCTGCAACATCAAGTTCACAATTTTGCAGTTCCTGTCATCCCTTGCTGTGAGTCTGACACGTACCACCCGTGTCCCTCATGTTCCTTTGCAAATTCTTGATAATGTCCAACAATATAAATCCTATTTGCAAGGGGGGTTCAGCTTTCCTTTTTCATGTGGGATCAAAGAGGAGGCCAGTTAGGAGGTGGATAGGAGTTGTAGGAGTTTGAAAGGAGGCCAAAGAAGAAGTGGTCAGAGTTGCCCTCCAGCAAGTTGGAGAAAGGGAGTAGAGAGAAAGGGGCACCTTTTTTCCATTGTTTTCCCCTACATCATGTATGCCTAGACCAATTAGGTTTAACTCTAATATGAGTGGCTTCCTATCTGTTGAGTTATATTTACGTTTATAAGGGATGCTGTGTTATTTTATTTTGTATAGTGGGTCTATGATGTACCTTTTCCACACCTATATAGAGGTGTAGGGACTTCTTGGCAACCTAAGGAAGTTTATTTTTTCTTCAACTTGGTATCAGAGACAAGGTTGAGGACTCAACCAAAAACAAAATCCTAACCCTACCTTAAGCTTTCTCACAGGAGCTACCGCCGCCACCACCAGCAGCCACGTCGGTGCCGGACCACCGCCATAGCAGCAGTAGCACCGATTGCTGCCGCTAGCTACTGCAACAGTAGAACAGCAGCAGCCACTGCCGCCGCCGCCAGCAGCAGCACCGACTGCTGCCATTGCTGCAGCCAACCCTTCGCGCCGGACCGGAGCGCAACACCGTCGCCTCGACTCTTCGCACTGCTGCAACGCCAGACCGGGTTGCAACCGGTTCCTCAGCACCTCCCTCGCACCACAGCACCTGGCCACGACACTGCTGCCACCGCCAGCAGCCTGCTGCAACACTCGCACGTCAGCAACCTGACCAAGGCGCATCTCCCTCGATGTTGCTCCTGGTTGCCCTGTCACAACTCCGTGATCGTCGTTGGTGCCGGTTGCTCTTGATCACTCACCGTAGAGATGAGGGTTTGAAGCAAAAATCTTTCAACATGGTGGTACGAACTTCTTAATCTTTTGGTCTAATTTAACGTGTGTATTCCCCCATAATAGATGACTTTTGGGGTGTGTATTCCCCGATGATGCATATTTTTGAGGTGTGTAGTCCCCTTGAATACTGACCGCGTGTAAGCGGAGATTTTTGGGGTGTGTATTCCCCAGTTGGTATATTTGTTGGAGTGTGTAGTCTCCATTTTCTATCAATTTTCAGATCTGAAGTGTGAAAAAGTTCAGGGGTGTGTACCCTTCTCTATGGCACGTTGAACTTTGTTTGAGGCAGTGTGGTTTAGTAAACATGGCAGTGTCTCAGTCAGAGATTGCACTAAGAACTGCCGTGGGTGATACTCAAACCACTGGTGTGATGTGGTTGATTGATTCAGCTGCTTCCAATCATTTATCCGGGAATCTACAGTGCTTTGGACAAATTCAACCTATCTCTCGGGGTCGTATAGTACAGGTGGTTAATGGGTGACTTGCTCCTATTAGTAGTCAAGGGGAAATTAATGTTAACCCTTCTATGCAGCTTAATCATGTTCAGTTTGTTCCAGAGTTATCCATGAACTTGCTCTCTGTCAGTGAGATCATTAAGCAGATAAATTGTCAGGTTATCTTCGATGAGCGTGAATATATTTTCCAAGATAGAATGACAGGAAAGATTATTGGTAGCGGATATGAAGAAGTTTACCGACTTCAACAGAGTCCTATGGCTACTGCATGTCGGGTTAGTGCCACATCTGGGAGTGCTTTACAGTGGCATAAACGATTGTGCCATCCTTCTTTAGAAAAGTTACGCAGGCTTATTCCTCATGTGTCCCCAACTACGCAACTTTCCTACGATACATGTCAACTTGGGAAGCACCATAAATCTTCCTTTCCAGCTGCTACAGGACCACGTTCAACTTCATGTTTTCAGTTAGTGCATCTTAATGTTTGGGATCCCAGTAAGACTCCTGATAGAGCAAGACATTGGTACTATTTGATTATGGTTGATGATTTTTCCAAATTGTCCTGGCTATTTCTCATAAAGAATAAGTCTGAAGTAGGTCCACTGATTGAGAAGTTTGTATTGATGATAAAAAATCAGTTTGATGTTTGCATCAAGACTCTCAGATATGATAATGCACTGAAGTTTTGTACTCATCGGTTGGCAGAATTCTATGACATACATGGTATAATTCATCAAACCTCATGTCATCATACTTCTCGGCAAAATGGAGTCGCAAAGAGGAAGCACAAACATATCCTTGATATGGCCAAAGCTCTTCTTATCCATAACAGTGTGACACAGAACTATTGGAGAGATGCAGTTCTCACTGCTTGCTACCTTATTAATAGATTGCCCTCCTCAATGATTCACGAGTAGATACCATAGCAGGTGCTTTATCCAAATGATGAGTTGTTTAATCTTCCACCCAAGATATTTAGGTGTGTGATTTTTATACATCTCCTTGGACCTGGGCGTGATAAATTAGCAGCTAGAGCAATCAAATGTGTGTTTCTTGGCTATTCTTGTACTAAAAAGGGGTATCGGTGTTTTGATCCCCTACATCAAAGGCATTATATCAATGTAGATGTCACCTTTCATGAAGCAGTACCTTATTTTTCTGTTGCTGCCAGCCAGGTGCAGAGTGTGCCGGAGAGTGCGTCTGTACCAGTTGCTCCTATACCATTTGGTATATTCATAGATACTAGTAGCCCTTCTCAGGTTGATGAGTCACCTACCAGCACATTCAAACCAGCACCAGTGGATGAAGGGACCTTCAAGGGTCACACCTATCAGTTGTCAGTTGTTTATAGGGCAAAGCCCCCTCCATCTATTCCACAGACTCCTCAGGTTAGTGTTGACAACCTAGAGGTGGTCCCTACTCAGGAGACTGTTTCAGGCACAGTGGCAGCAAATATAGCAAGTGGGAGTCTGCCACCTGAGGATAGTTCTCCATGTCCTGATTTCATGAGTACTGATGAAGATATTCCTATTGCTATTAGGAAGGCTCCACAATCTTGTGTCCAGTATCGTGTTGCTGGGAGTGGTGTTACTAATGATTCTCTAAGTTCGGAGTTTCATGCATTCACAGCTGTTGTATCTAGTGCTGAGTTACCTACCTCGTACCAGCAGACTCTACTACATCCACACTGGAAGACAGCTATGGAGATGTCTGCACTTACCACTAGAGGTACTTGGGAGCTGTCACATTTACCGTCTAACGTGCATCTTGTTGGAGCCAAATGGGTCTTTGCCTTGAAATACAACCCAGATGGGTCTATTTCAAGGAATTAGACCCGCTTAATAGCCAAAGAATTCACCCAAACATATGGGGTGAATTTCTTTGACACGTTCTCCCCTATTGCACGACTCTCTACTGTTCAAATTCTTATATCTACTGCGGCTCATTATGGATGGCAGTTACATCAGTTGGATGTTAAAAATGCATTTCTGTACGGAGACTTGGAGGAAGAGATATGTATGCAACAGCCACCTGGCTTTGAGATTCAGAGGGAGTGTGTATGCAAGCTTCATAAGGCCATTTATGGTCTTAAGCAAAGCCCCCGAGCATGGTTCCAGCGCCTGTCTGAGGCATTGTCTGTTATTGGAATGCAGAGATCTTCATCGGATCATTCACTATTTGTGAGGAAGACCAATAGGGGTACAGTGGCTTTACTTGTGCATGTGGATGATCTTATTCTTACAGGTGATGATGCAGAGGGTGTATCCCAGATGAAGAAATACTTGGCACACCAGTTTGTTATAAAAGATCTTGGGAAGCTGAGATATTTTTTAGGCATTGAATTTGCTACAAGCAAGGGACAATTATGTCGCAGAGGAAATATGGCATTGATATTCTTCAGGAGACAGGCATGCTAGGATCCAAAGATGTAAATATTCCTATGGATCCTAAAATCCATCTGTTTGAGGATAATGTGAAGCTAAAGGACAAGAAGGTATATCGACAGCTAGTGGCAAAGCTGTTATATCTTACCATCACTAGGCCAGATATTAGCCTTACAGTGGGGAAGCTGAGTCAATTCTTAGATAAGCCCACTGAGGTTCATTGGCAGGCTGTGATGCAGGTGTTGAGGTACATCAAGAGATGTCCAGGTAAAGGCATTCTTTTCCAGAGAAAGGAACCTATGGCCATTGTTGCATACTCAGATGCAGATTATGCAGGTAATGTTGGGCATAGGCGGTCTACTACTGGTTTCTGTACCTTTGTTGCTGGAAACTTGGTAACCTGGAGGAGCAAGAAAGAAAGTGTTGTTTCACACTCTAGTGCTGAGTCTAAGTACAAGGCCATGGCACATACTGCTGCTGAGATAATATGCGTCAGATCTCTGTTACGAGATCTTCATGTTGATGTTCAGGAACCTATGGAGATGCATTGTGACAGCCGGGTTGCTACCTACATTGCAAACAATCCTATGTTCCATGAGAGAACAAAACATGTGGAAGTGGATTGTCATTACACCAGGAGTTTGATTCAACAGGATCTACTTCGTACTACTTGTCTTGCCTCCTTAGACCAGACTGCTGACATGTTTACCAAGCCGTTGCCACGTCCCTAGTTTAACAAGTGTAGAAACAAGCTAAGCATGATGGATATATATACTCCAACTTGAGGGGGAGTGTTGAGTTATATTTATGTTTGTAAGAGGTACTGTGTTATTTTATTTTGTGTAGTGGGTCTATGATGTACTTTTCCCACACCTATATAGAGGTGTAGGAACTTCTTGGCAACCTAAGGAAGTTTGTTTTTTCTTCAACTCTATCCAACAAAGCCCTAAGAGAATTGCATTTTTGCTCATGGGTTTGTTGAGTTTAGCACGATCTGGAAGCATGGAGGCTCTTCCACGTGAGGCTAATGGGCAGCAATAGGTGCTACTGACAGTCCATGTTCTCACGACAAGGAAGAGAGAGAGGGTGCAATCGCCGGTTGAGAAGAAGAGAGAGAGGAGAGGGAGTTGTATCGTTAGAAGAATTGTTACTTTAACTCAAAGATAAAAGGATTACAAAGACTCTCTTTTATAGATAAAGAACACATCACAATCCTCTAAAACAAGAAACAAAACCAATCCTAATTTAATCAAATCTTCTAAAAATAAGAAAAATCAAATCCTCTAAAATAAACTTTCTAAAACCAAATCTACCTAATTAAGGGCCACCAAACTTAGACTACAAGACATACCAAAAATCTCATACGGCCAACACCCCTTTGGGTGCCCACTAGACTGCCACGTGGCACTTTTATTGCCAACACTCCCCCTCGAGTCGAGGTCGAGAAGACGATGACTTGCCGAACTTGGCTTAGTGATGATGCTATGGCCAAACACTCCACCATCTTCTCCTGATGCACATCCTCTTGCCACCTTTATAGTCATTGCCTTTTTGGCAACCTATGAAGTCGTGGCTATTGGAGCAGTCGTCTTGTCTTCGTATAAGTTGATGGACTCTCTTGTCCAACTTCTTCCCGACTGCATCTTTTGTCTCAAGCGCTTTCTCAAGTAGCATGAATCTCCGAATCTGCCATCGCTTCATTATAAAAGGTTGAGAGGAGTCTTTGTGCCTCTTTTTTTTTCCTACACCCGAGACCACACACTTGAACTTGGTGTTTCCTGACGTGCTAAAGGGTTCCACGCACCCCCATAATCTGAGTCGGTGTCGTTGCTCCTACACCCCGTGAGCCAACGAAGGCGCTCGATTTCTCCGATCATGTATAAGGTCACTAAAAGAAGTTGAAGTCAATGGTCCTCCAGGAAAAGTCACGTACAACGTGGCCTTTTCTTTTCTTCTCCTCCTTCCTACGCGTCTAGAGAATCCTCCGGGGAAAGCCTAGATCGAAGGCTCTAATACCATGTTGAGTTTAACACGATCCAAAAGCGTGGAGGCTCTTTCGCGTGAGGATAACGGCAGCAACAAGTGCTGCTAGCAGTCCCTGTTCTCACGACAGGGAAGAGAGAGAGGGTGCAATTGCCAGTTGAGAGGAAGAAAGAAAGGAGAGGGAGTTGTATTGTTGAAAGAATTGTTTCTTTAACTCAAAGATAAAAGGATTACAAAAACTCTCTTTTATAGAGAACACATCACAATCCTCTAAAACAAGAAACAAAATCAATACTAATTTAATCACATCTTCTAAAAATAAAAAAGATCAAATCCTCTAAAACAAACTTTCTAAAACCAAATCTACCAAACTTAAACCACAAGATATACCAAAAATCACATAGGGCCAATGCCCCTTTGGGTGCTCACTCGACTACCACGTGACACTTTTATTCTCAACAAAGTTAAATTTGCAGTGGCATTTAAATAAATATTGAGATTAAGATGGCATTTCAATAATATTGGAAGTCTGCACTTGTATCCATGTAAAAAATCCTTTATAAAATTATCGATATACAAAATGATATAGCAACAGGTTTTTTCTTTTTGAGAAGAGCAACAGTAGTTTAAAAAAAAAAAAATTGACAGCAAGAGGCTAGTGCCAGCATTTGATAATTTAGCCAATCACCTGTCACTTGTATGGAAAGGGTAGATAGGTGAAATGGGCCAACTTGGTCATAATTGATTGGTAAAAGCAGGTCAATTCATCCAATTGCCAATGGCCCAAAAAATCTCAATTCAGCCATGAGAATGGAAACAATCAGGAAAAAGCACGAATCCTAACATTCAGGTTGAATACTGTGATTTAAAATTCCTGAAGTTAGGTGCTACATGACTCTTAGCTTCCCCTTCCCATATCAATTCCCAGATTGCAAACTGGCAGTGAGGTCTATTATTTGTGAACAGTCCATCAATTATTTAAGAACAGAATGGGAAAAGATGGAAAAGGCAGAAGACCAAGGGTTGGGGTTCGACAAAATTGATAGTGATATTGCCATTGGCTAATAATATTTTGCTCAATTTAGAATGGGTGCTAAAACGCATCAATATCATGCTAGCATTTAATTTCAATAATATATGTAATATCCCAAAAGATATCCAACCAAGATATTTTTGTGGTAGAATGCGTGCTAAAATGCATCAATATCATGCTAGTATTTAATTTCAATAATATATGAAATCTCCCAAAAAAATATCCAACCAAGATAATTTTGTGGCAACAACATAGGCCCTTCTGTAGATAAGCAAGTTGGAACTTGGAGGGAAGAAAAGGTTAAAGCAATTGATGAGGCAAACAGAACATGGCATCCCAATGGATGTTATCTTCAAGCTCAAAGCCATAAAGATCTAGACTGTTTGACAAATTCTTTTTGTTTTCCAAAAAACGACTATCCATTGAAAGATTAGCATTTCCATTTGCTAACAAAGAGCAAATTAGAAATTCTGCTTAATCTTGGCCTTATGAAATCCCATAGCCCATAATTATTTGGTGCCAAAGCATGTCTTTGTGGAGATATTTGTCCATATCTTTGGCTTTTTGAATATTGCCTTGGAACCAAGGAATATCCAAAATCTCAGGGTCAAATGAAAATGACGGAGTAGCACTAAAAGAAGCGGCCAGCTTACTGGGAGGCAGTTCACAGATCATAAATTTGTAACAACATTATTTGATTAGTGTGAAGGAATAATGTCACATGGCTTGCCACGTGACACAGTGGCCACATGGACACGGTTTTGAGTCTAATAAAGGCCGCCAGCCCTTGGTTGTCAGGAGTTTGCTTAAAGTCCAAGTTTTGCCAATTGTGGCACCATTATTTTAGGATAATTAGAGTTAGTTTAAGTTAGTTATCTCGCTTTGTTTTTAGAGATTATTTAGGATTTGATTTACTATTTTCCTTATTTATGATTAGAGTTAGAGAGAGACACCATTATGTTATTGATTGGAGTTGCATAATAAAATCTCCATCTTATAACCAACTCCCTCCAACTCTTCTCTCTCTCTCTCTCTTCTCAAGTTCCACGCGTGAAGTTTCCATGCCACATCATCGTCGCTCCGTTGCACACCTTCACATGGTATCAAAGCGGGTCTCTCCAGGCCTCTAGGTGTCGTGCACATGGAAGAAAGGGGGAAAAGAAGTCCACGCACAAGATTTTCTTCTTGTGCATGAACTATATTCATGCATAGCAAGGGGGGCTCGCATTGGAGGCATCTTCTCTAAAGAAGTTCACGCTAAAACTTTTTGGAAGACCTTGGTGCCTTACGCAAGGCCCAAGAAGTCAAGAAAAGCGTCGTTAGTTGCTATCTCTCTCACGTAACTCGCACCTTACGTGAGACGTAGAAGTAAAGAGAAGCTCGTTTTGTGCAGAAGAAGATGGCCAAAGTCAAAGTCCAAGCTTCTATGAGAGAAGGAAAGATAGTCATTCAAGGGACTACCATCAAACTGCAAGGCACATCCAACTACACTCTTTAAACGCAGGCCTTCAAGATTTTTGTAAGAGGCTAAGAAAACCTTCCTATTTTACTTGAAGCGCTCGAGACCAAAGATGCTACAAAGAAGGAGGAGAAAAACAAGTACCTTGTGATGAATTAGCTAATGAATTCAGTCAATCCATCAATTACACCAAATCTTCTGTACAAGAAATCTGCCTTCGAAGTGTGGGACTCTTTGGAAAAGAGATATTCCAAGAAGTCCAATAATGCACACATCACCAACATATACACGCGCATTTGGATTGCTAGTCAAGGGAATCTTCCCTTGCAAAGTATTACACGTTGATGGAGTCATTATTTGAAGAATCAGAGATTTATGAACTCGTTTGTTGTGATCAACAAGCGGGGATACGTTTCCAGTGGGAAGCAACCAAGTTTTTATTTGGATTGCATCATCGATACCAGATAGCACGAGATCAAATTCTCTCCCTCGACAGGAAGATGGATCTCAAGATAATATACAGTCATCTCAAGAAATTGGGTGAGCTAGAGGTTCAGGTGGTTGTGCCATCCGACAACTCCGCTCTTGCCACAATGGACTCAGCAGTTAGGCCTGGGAGAGGCAGAGGCCATGGACTTGACCGAGTCTTTCCCTCATGTCTACATTGCGGGAGAACTAAACACCAACATGGTAAATGCTGGGACAAATATGGAAGACCTACATGTAGGCTTACTATCACCCCACATGAGGCTACTCTCACACCTGCAAATCTAAAGAAAATCCACGCTATAATCCTTGAGGAGGAGAAGACTACGGCTGCCATAGCAACAACCATCAAGGTTGCCCAAGAAGCAACACCTACAGAGGTTGCTAAAAGCTACGTCGTGACTTTGGAAGATCCCAAGTTCAAGCTTGATAAAGAAGACGAGTGGTGGGGCATTTAGGCTCACAAAGTTGAAGAACAAGTCATCGACCTCCCGACCTCGACTTGAAAGGGAGTGTCAAGGAATAATGCCACGTGGACACGATTTTGAGTCCAATATGGGCCGTTGGCCCTAGGTTGCTTAGGAGTTTGCTAGTCAAAGTTTTGTCAATTGTGGCACCTTTATTTTAGGATAATTAGAGTTAATTTGAGTCTATCTCTCTCTATTTTTAGATATTATTTATTTGATTTACTATTTTCCTTATTTATGATTAGAGTTATCTCTCTATATATAGAGAGGCACTATTATGTTATTGATTTGAGTTGAATAATAAAATCTCCATCTTATAATCAACTCCCTTCAACTTGCCTTAATCGCCAAACTCTCTCTCACCCTCTTCTCGAGTTCCACGTGTGGAGTTTCCACGCCACATCAGCCTTGCTCTGTTGCGTGCCTTTACAATTAGCATACAACAAATGGAGGAAAGTTTAATAGAATACTAAGAGCTTCATATGGCATGAAATGTGTAGGCAACCTCAGGACCAAGAAAGCGTTCATAGCCAATATCACATGAGTATGGTGCTCCAGTTTTTGGTTTGACACCAGTCCACTGCTTTATATACTTTGAAGGCTCCTTGTCATGCTTATTGAACTCCTGAAAGAAATGAATGAATCAGGCTGGAAGAAATATTACAAGCCAATTCATAGAACATGAAACTATGTAAATTCATCGAACATGAAACTATGTATTTTTAAAAGAGGGGCAAGAAGTACCTTAACAATATCTGAACAGGTGTAGCAGTACATTTCCTTCACCTTTCGAGCCACATCAAATGAGTCTTCAGGTGGAATATGCTCGCCTCTTTCCTATTCAATACAAATTATGCCAATCAATAGTAACATGCAACAATATCATGTTGTTTTGGTCTTTTCTACACCTTTCTATGGGTTGTGGTACTCTCTAGATAAGTTACCAACATTATATACTCAAATAATGAGCTTTTTTTGAAGAAAGGAATAATAGGCTTTATAGTTTATAACCTTTTAAAGTTGATAGATTTTTGAATAGTTAGGGAAATTTCGAGGATCTCATATGTACATACGTTTCTATCCAATGAATGCATTGCTAGACTTGTTGAAAAAAAGGACCAAGCCAGGGACCACATGCCTTGACACAAAAACTTGAATGGAAGGCTGCAATTTAATCTCCAGAGCATCAACATGACGCCAACCACCAAGACAGACCCAGCGGACCATATACTCTAGATTTTCCTTTGTGTAAAGGTGCAACAATGGGATCATTTAGATTTTGAGCATAATATTGATTTTTCATGGGTTCAACTTATTCTTGCATTGATTATAATCATGAAAGTCCAGTTCATAAGGTCCATTTGCATAAACTGTATCAACATAAAACTGGTTTTTTCCTTTAAAAAAAATGAAACAGAAAAATGTCTCTCAAAAGAAAAGGTAGAAAGATTCCAATAAGCACGTGCATGTACGAGGGATTGGCAACAAGTACGAAGGTGGAACAAATGGATATGTCTATGCACAAAGATGGTGTACATATGCCACGTAAAGGGTGACAGAGAAATATAAACTAGTTAAATACATCATACATGTTGTTAGAGATATTTAGGAAATGGTATTTAGGAAAATAGAATTATCACTTCTATGTTTATATCTTTCCAAATTGCAGAAATATGATTTGAATTGTTAGGATTTGATTTGTTTCAATGATTAGGATTAGGATTGGAAGTAGGATTGATCCCTCTCTATATAAAGGGATAAACTCTATTTGTTTTCTTTGAGATGAATGAATTCCAATTACAAAAATCTCCACATGGTATTAAAGTGAGTCTATCCTGGGACCCCAACATGTTCCACCATGTTATGACCCAAAATCCAAACCCAACCCAATTTTGAACTAAGCATGTCGAGTCTAAACTGTCATTGCTTATTAGGCGTGAATCGGGTTAGCATAGCTCAAAAATGAAGCATGAGTTTTGGTCAACCCTGGTCAAACCTCAAGGAAAATTTTCACAAAATGTGTCATATTGGGTACCGTTGGACTCCTTTCATCATTAGCTTTCCAACAGCTCCTATTTCGGGGAAATCCAAACTATGTAGCTCAAGTTACACCTGAAACATGTTTAACAAGGCTATAAGCGCACATAAATCGAAATCGGGATCCCAGGGACCATTGTTGTTGAGACACTAGTTCCAAGTCATCTAAGAGTTGTTTGCATCGCATTGGATCCGTTGGTGCCCATCAAGGTCAAGGCAAGTCAACCCTTGGTCAAACATCTTCAAAAGGGGGCCCTATGTGGTATCATTGGATTTTCCTCATCGAGAACTTTCCAATAAGACCAATTTTGCAAAATTAGAGTTATGTAGCAAAAGTTACGTGTAATTTATGTTTCATAGGACTATTAGGTAAGTAAACCAAGAGGGGAGGGGTATTTTGCTAGGTTGGGGACCTTTAAACCCAAATAAGGTTTCCCTAATCCTAAAAATAGGTGATTAGGGATCCTAAATCCCACTCAAATCATCTCGTAGCAGCACAAATTTGAGGGAAGAGAGAGAAGGCGAGGGAGAAGGCCATCCCCTCCCTCATAGAGTGGGGTGCACATGGAGTGTTGCGTACACGCGCATAAGGAGTGCAGAGCCGTGCACATGGCGCAAGGAGGTAAAGGAGCATGAGCCAGCGCCAATCAATGCATGGACGAAGGCGTCGGCACCTATAGGGGTACAACATCGTGCAGTTAACGCACGCGCGAGCACGTGGTCGAGGGCACAAGCGTTGATGCGCAAGGGTAAGCGAATCCATGCAAACGAGTAGCGTGCGAACGCGGCAAGGGTGTGGGCCTATCCGCACATGGCAGCGAGGGTGGGCTTTTGAGCGTGGTTCGAGTGAACCGACAATCCGAGGTTGATCCACGACCAGTCCAAGAGACCCCCTTCACGTATTTTAACCGGTTCAAGGCCTTCCCGACCTCAAAATCTTGCAAATAAGGTATCGTTGAACTCCTTGTTCAAATCCTTACATTCCTATACCCTTAAATTTGATTTTTGATCACCAGTGGAAAATTAGTTTAGTCTTACGATGCTTTTTCGACTATATTTCCCTTATGTTTGCCCTAGGTTAGACCCTCGAACATACGCAGAATCCTCAGACAATACCAAGGAACTTCAGGCACATGATTCGGAGTCACCATGACCTCCCATTGACTTTAGGTAGAGTAGCTCCACCATTCCCTTCCGAAATTCTCAATCCATGGTTGAATATATGTTTGAGATTATGTTAATTTCGTAATTCTTGCTAAGTATTGAGTCCGATTATGAATTGATATCGTATTTTTGGGTACTTGAATAATTAAATTATATGGACGAAAAGAGATGCATTACTTCTCAAAGAAACCTTAGCCTCTCTTTTATAATAGAGAGAACTAGGCTAATTACATAAACCTAGAAAGAAAGATAAAATGGAAAATACATCCTTATACTCAAAAAGAAATAATTGTTACTTCATTTAAATACTAACTTTTTTATGACCTATTAAATGAGGAATTGGTTATTCATTGGAGAATTGAACCAAATAAATGTTACTATGAGATAATTGATTGAGAACGTCTATATTCCATTCGAAGTATCATGATTTATACAAGAGATTAAATAAATCAAAATTGAAAATGAAACGTGAAATACCTGTTACGTTATATGATGATCTGAATGATAAAATTATTTGTGGTTTTTCTAAAGATTTTGAAAAGAAAGAAAAAATAGAAATAGAAACATGAACGAAAACATTAAATGAGACGAGGATTGATGGATGGAACTCTTTTTGATAACTTGAAAACTAAGAGGTTGCTTAGAAGCCAGTACTTGTATCTGGTACCAACGGCAAGGTCAATTATACCTGTTAGGGGCAAAGACTAGCTCAGAGAGTTAGATAGCCTCCTTGTGACTCATTTTATTAGGTTGTTTTAGCCAACTGGATAGCGAGGTGCTTGGGTACATGTTACTATTGTGAGAGGTTGGAATTATTTTTTTTCGTACCCTATAGTGGAAACGATTAATCGTGTGCCAGTGTGGGTAACTCCACGCATGTTTATGACACAAACCATAATCACCACTCTACCTTGTTAACTAGGACCCTGGGGTGGTTAACTAGGTAGTAAAGTGGGTACGGGTCATCCCTTAGGCGAAAATGACTGGAGCTGGGGTAGCTCCCCACATGTTTATCACACGAACCATAGTCACCACTTCATCTCGTTAGCAAGGACTTTGAGATGGTTAACTAGGTGGTTGAACAAATACGGGTCGTCCCTTCGGCCAAAGGGGTGTACCATATTCAACCTATCATCTATGATACCGCAACGAGATCTCCTCAAGCCTTTCGGAGAAGCTCATTTGGTCAGATAATGACTAAAATATGTGAAGGTAAGACAATCAGTCAACTAAAATCGAGTCATAATCGAGAACAAGTACCTATTTTCTTTGTTTTTTGTACTTAGCTTACTCTTCTTTTCTGCTTTGCTACTCTACTTAGCATTTGTTGACATTATATGTGGACCATATACTTAGGTCCTTGTGAGATATAGTCGAACTCTGCAGCTGTAGGAGCCGACAATGCCAATCCAAGTGCAAACCGTAGTTTGGTAGTAGTTACTAGTTTTGATGTTCTTTCTTTCAGTTTTCTACGGTACTTTGTTTTTGTTCCTCCCAGTACTTTTATTTTGTTGTTTCGGTTATGTACCAGTACATTTGCTGGTTGTGACTATTCTAGTAATATCTTTTCCAATTCAACTTCTCCTGTAGTTACATATATGTGTGTGTGATGTAATACACTGTGAATGAAATTATTATTCAATGTTTATGCGATAGATGACCAGATCTTAAGGAAATTGGCAAATTGACTCCGGTTCCTACTTGGGTGGGGGCTCGAGTCGTAACACGTTGTGCTCTAAGGGTGACACCAACACCTCCCTGCCTCAAGGTGCATGCGCAGCCCCCATGATTTCTATCTACGACACCATGTGCCACCCTACTACCAAGATCTTCATCTCGATTCTTCTCTCCACGTCAATCTTCATCTCGCCCAAAGCACCACCAAGCATCAGCGCTTGGCCTATCTCAGATGTAGTATCAATCAAAGGGGACCAACCCAGTCCCTACATCCCTGCATAGACCCCTATCATGCAACAAGGGTTGTTGCGTGACCAAGCGACACCACAAGAGAAGACAAAGCCGATTTTGACCCAATTCAACAGTCTGACCCCACCACCCTCATCACATCAATATGTGTTGGTGAAGATGATGATATTATTAGTGTTATTAGTGTCAATGATGCTATTGTTGGGTCTCTTGTACGCGGTTGTGGATTCAACAGGCTAGACTTAGGATTCAGGCAATCTAATGATATATTTCATAATCCCCTAATGCTGCTGAAATTTGAAAAACAAAATCATGGGAACTACCACGCCAACGGTCTCTTCTCAGGAGTGACGCCTCCTCTACTATTGTTGTTACCACAAATCTTGTGACCAACATTAATGCTTGGAAACTTTTCCCACGTTTGGTCGCTATTAGTGCTATAACCATTGTATGGCCGCTACCTCTGCTACAGTCTTCATGTCCTACTGCTACTCTACTACAGCTACTACCACTGCGAATTCTACTTCTGCTACAATTTGCACTACTCTGTGCTCTTACGACTGCCTGCATTAAGGGGGAGTTCTACTGTCTCCAAGGGCTCTACTAAAGCCTCGAGCCACATCTTGATTGACACTGAAGATGCTAATAATCGGTAGGGTAATTGAGCCACACACTCAACCCCATCACTAAATACCCTACGTTAGTTTTGTCTTCTCCTAGCAAGAAGGATTTTTCGTTAATGTGTAGCAACTACTGCTTGGGATCGTCTCCGCTAGTTTGCTACCTGCTTCGGATCTACTCCCCTATTCCACTACAATGTGAGATCATCTACTCTACCACTACAGCCTACTTGGGATCACCTCCTAACTACCTAAAGGTCTTTGAGTCAGTTTTTTTGTTTCAACTCCAAGGGAATTAGGCTTCCACTGGTGAAGGGGTGACTGCCTACGTGCCTATCTAACTGCACGCCTACCTTGCCTGCCTACCTACTCCAACCTTGGACTGCATTAGATGGGGGGACCTCTCCTACTACACTACTACAAGTTAGGCATTATACGCTCC
Source organism: Thalassia testudinum (assembly GCA_037157565.1). Lineage (NCBI taxonomy): Eukaryota > Viridiplantae > Streptophyta > Magnoliopsida > Alismatales > Hydrocharitaceae > Thalassia > Thalassia testudinum. Next base: position 85,978,936 of record JAZHRO010000077.1, read on the forward strand.
AACTTGGGGGAGAGTGTTAGAGATAATTTAGGAAATAGTATTTAAGAAAGTAGAATTATCTCTTTCTATATTTATCTCTTTCCAAATTGCAGAGATATGTTTTGATTTGTTAGGATTTGATTTATTTCCATAATTAGGATTAGGATTGGAAGTAGGATTAATCCTCTCTATATAAAGAGATGAACTCTATTTGTTTTCTTTGAGATGAATAAATTCTAATCACAAAAATATCCACACACATATTACCAAGTAAGTGATAGCTCTTCCAAATAGTTAATAAGCATAGCTACTTAGCCAGAAAAGCTAGAAGATGAGGAAGAAAAGTTGCGTACCCGTAAAAGTTGTTGGACAAACAGTGTTACATGTTTCCCTGAAATGGGAATGGATTTAATACTGCTGCCTATGACATAGCCATCGGCAACAGGTACAACGTGTGTTGCACCATCCCCAGAATCAACTACAACACCTGTCATTTCACACTGAGGAAAAAAGATAATTAAACAGAATACCTAAAGTAGATTTTCTTTTCTGAAGCATAAAAGGAGGGTCATCTAAGACTAGTGACCCTCCACTTTCATCAAGGGGCCTAAGTGGGATTAAATGAAAATCAACTACTACTTGTTATCACAACATTTAAAGTTGGAAAAGGCATGGTCTGTTTATGGTCTCATTTTATTACTATTGCAAGCTAACAATTTGTTGTTATAGTTGAACAAACTTTCAGCCAAGAGAGAAATGGAAAAGGAAATGACATGTTCATCAATCAATTACTGCAGACAATATGCCAATGGCAGTCCTCCTGAGGGCAGAGACTAGCAGATTTCTATGTATACATGAGCCAAAAAAACATCAGTTTGACATTTGAGGCCACAAACCTTGGAAGTTGTGTATCCAGCAGCAAGGGCAAGGACTGGTTGGACTGCTATGTATAGTCCAGGCACATTAAATGTCTCAAACATAATTTCTCCTGTATACTCACGATTTTCAGGAGCTGTAAGAGGGCTCTCTGTCAGAAGAAAATAATGGTCCTCAGGGTCACATCTCAGGTAATTAAAAATACATTGCTGCCAAAATCTTTCCATGGCATCCCAATTTACCACCTGCATGGGAATAGAAGTCATTATATTTCAACATCTTCAAGCACATACTTGTCACTAAAAGACTTACCTGACCATGATGGATAGGGTGTGAGAGATTATATGCACCACTTGAACGGGCCTTTGCAAGAGCTTCATCTCCGATATAGAAATCTAAATCTGCCATCACGCCTGCATTGTATTGTGCCATCCAGTTTGCTTTACTGGAACTCCTTGCCTGATTGATAAAAGATTCATTGGTTGCAACAACGGTTGGGATGATGAAACATGGCTCAACATTGCCAGCAAAGCCCATCTTCGAATATCTAAATAAATATTTCCAGCATGTCAATTACAAGAGAATTGGTCTGGTTAGAGCCGTAAAATATCCATCAGAGTTCATGTTTAAAATATTGTTAAAGTTTAACCTCAAGGGAAAAGCCTGTAATTAGTTATGCATAGGTATAAAAAAAGCAGACCCTCTTTCCTATTCCAAAAGGACTGACACTTTACTCACTGACACAAAATCAATCAATTGACTTGGAAAATACTGTTTGCAATTTTTTTAAAAGGTACATTCAAATAAATCTCGCATATGTTCTATTAAACAAATTCTGAACACACCTAAACTTAAAGGGAAAAAAAATATATTAAATAATATCATGTGCCTAGTGGGATGCAATTGAAGAAGAAAATAACATATAATTCAGTTGACTATTACTTGATTATAATGCTGATTTCTGATGGGACATATGATGTAGAATAACTTCAAGGCAGAACAATGGCTCAGAAGCAAAAAAAAATTCTGTTAGACCAGACACCCTCTCATAATTCAAAGTAGCCTTTCTATGGAATGTATCAAATATAACACAGAGAACAAGATGATGATTTCTGGACAATATTGCTGAGAGTCACATATCAAGAAGAAGATGGAATATAATACAGAGAAGATTGTGATTTCTGGACAACACTGCTGAGAGTCAATTGCCAAGACATTGGAGGATGATTGGTCTCCAAAATGCTAATGCCACCAATCCAGCTATGATTATGAATATGCTAGTAAACACGTCTTTCTGCAGTACAGGCTCTTGCTTTCCTAAAGACCAATAGATCGCCATTACGGCACTTCCTTATTAGGACAAGACTGTCAGTCTTTCAGGAACCCATGCTGCCTTGTTCCGGTTGGCAAACTTTCAATATCCAAAGAGATTGCTTCCAAAGTCTATGTGCTGTTGAGTTAACTAAATCTAGAAGAAAAGGAAATGAAGCTGGTATGACTATGTAATTCAGCAATTATTTACCAAGGTCGTTATTGCCCATATTCAATGAAATCCAATCTGATAATCAAGGACGGTACTACATTTTTGGGTGGGGTATGCAGGACTATTGCTGAAGGCAGATTGGTGTACCTGATTTGGACACAATGAACCAATCTCATCTGATAAAGTGGATTAAGCCTATCATGGGAAGAGAGTAGAGTCTCTCTGTAGACGTAGTTAATGCTTGCATTGGTAGGAAGCTTAGCTGGTCCGAAAGGATGCTTCCAAGAAGAGGGGATTCTCCATTTTGGAGAAATCTATTACATGAGATGCCCACAGTAACTTATTTTCTCCTTGATGACTTGGGAAATGGGGATTTTTCTTTCTGGTTGGATGACTGTACCAACCATGGCCCTCTTTCTGAGGCTTTACCCCATCTTTATGCCTTAACTTCATGCCATGTTCCTTCAGTGGCAGAATGTTGGGATAGTCAATCCTGGTTGTTGCCTTTTCATGCCCCTCTTTCCGATCAGAGAATAGCAGAGTACTTGCAGTTACAGGAGTTACCGTCAGATTTCATGCCTAGAGAGGGTATTCTGGATGCTTGGGCCTTGGAGGATGATTCCTTATCAGTTCAGGCTGCATATAGGAAATTCTCCCTCCAAACAGAAACATTGATTGGATTCTTCATAAGGATCATCATCTCATTTGGATTCTGGAAAACCTCCATGCCTTTAAAGGTAAAGACTTTTGCTTGGCTCCTTCGGGGAAAACAATTGATGATGAAGACCTACAGGTTTCAAGGGAGATAAACATCTTGTGGACAATGATTGTGAGATGTCTCTTCCTTAAAGGGGCTTTGGGAGAGAGTGTGATATCTTTGTACCCCTTTTTATAATCTCCCTAATTACTTTTATATTAATGCACATGATCCCTTTCAAAAAAAACCACATTATTGTTCTAACTCTAGACTCCTCACCTATAAGGGCTTTTCACTTCAAAGTCCTTATATAAGGACCTGATTCCAAAATAATGATTTTCTAGAAGCAGCCATGTGATAATCTGTTCTCATGAGAAACGTTTAATGCCTGTATTAAACCATTTGTGGTTGATTTTGGTAGATGCACAACTTGTAAAACATAGCCATAAACATATTCAAGGGATGTGTTTGGCAGAAATGAAATTGGCAAATGTCGTGGTATAAAAAAGGATCAGATGTGTAACGAGAGAAAAGGTTTGCAAAATAAGGAATACATCTCAAGTTGTTTGAACATCTACAGAGAAGGCAAAATGATGATTAGATCTGAATGTGTGAATTTGATGATTGGCCATAATGTGAGGGGTTAAGAAAGATGAACAAGAGCCAAAAGGAAAGCATTAAACATTATCTTTATTTATTTTGACCTAAGTTTAGCCATTCCCAAGATAAGATCTGAATGGAAGCAGGCAAACATATGTAGTGGAACCAACCAAATGAGAGCATGCATGATTAGTTTTCATTGGTTCTGTCCATAAAAGGATGACTTGTTTTAAAAGAGACAAAGAGTACCTAACATACACATTGACCGTGACCTTTATCTTTTTCATAAAAGTATTGTGACTTAGGTCTAGGTTATGAAGAAGACATCTTCAATAATACAATCTTCGTCAAAGGCATTCATCCTTTTCGCAACATCAAGGCATTCAGGGCAACAACACGAAAAAATGTTCTTCCTTCAATGCCGGATGATCTCACAAGATGCAAATTGGAAGGAAGTAAGACAAAAGGATCTCCAATCCTTCTTCATACTTTTTTTTTTTTTTAAAAGGGGAAAGGTGGTCATACGGTCGATAACCACCCAGAAAATATATTACTTAAGGCAACCAAAACGGACAGTATTACATAGTTGTGGACCAAACATTTGCCCAAGTGGACATACACGAAATAAAATTCTCAAGATACGGGTGTTGCCCTTTAAAAATAGATGCATTCCTCCTAATGTACAGCACGGCCAAAACAAGAGCCTTCTCCTTCTTTGATCACAAGGTGTGAGGACCTCTAGCACAACCCCCAGTTCTAAAGGAACTCCAAAAATCAGCCTAACTCGTGTGCACTATCCAAGGAATGCCAAAATGCCTCCACACGTGTAGAAAACATGCATCCAGAGAAAAGATGCTCTATATCTTCATCCGCCGCCTGGCACAAAGGACAACCCTTGTCGGTGTCAGCCACCCACCTAGATCTCCAAACTCTAGTCATCAGTCTTCCCCTCCTGAGCAGCCACGCAAAGATTTTAATCTTGAAGGACACAATGCCAGCCAAATCTGCCTGCAGTCTGTCAGAAAATCAACATCAGTGGGCACCCCTTCCCTAGCCAACCTCCCATAGGCCTTCCTAACTGCGAACTCCCCATTATCCCACTCGAATCAATGTCATTCCCTCAACAATACCTTTCCAGCTCTTGCCCCAGCATCTGAAGATCGTGAAATCTCTAGTCTGAGAGGCTCCCCACAAAAGTAGGGCAGCAGGATTGCTCCCACCAATCTCTAACCTTCGCCAGTGGGTCAGCAGCCATCGCAAAAAGTCTAGGGAAGCAATCCTTAAGCTTTTTGTTTCCCATCTAATCATCAAGCCAGAAAAAGAAAGACTCACCCAATCCGACCACAGGGGAGAAAAAGTTCTTCACCTTAGGCATCATGAAAGACAGACCTCTGAGGAAATGAGAAGCTCCAACCCGAGGTTACTCCAGCAAGTCCTAACTCCTGGAGGTTCCATAGCAGGCTTCCATCACCTTCCACACCAAATCCTGTTCACAGCCCAAAAGTCTGGCTATCCACTTTGTCAACAAACTATCATTCATCTGTCTCAGGTCTCTAACTCCTAGTCCACCTTCCTAAAAAGGCCTGCAAACATCCTCCCATGCAACCAACCTAGCTCCTTTTTCCATCCAAGCCGTAATTAGTCCAAAAGAACTCTCTCATCAAACCAGTAATCTTTTTTCAATATTCCACGGGATCCGTAGAACCAAAGTAAAATAGGACAGCATTGAAGCGAAGACAGCCTTCAACAGGACCAACCTACCTCCCCTAGAGAGGACCTTAGAGGCCCAACCTTCCAGTCTCCTTTCCAATCTTCCAAGCAAAGAGTTCCATTCCAACGATGAGATCTGGCCATCAGACAGCGGCAGGCTGAGGTAGGAAATAGGCAGCGACCCCCTGTCCATGTGCAACTCTGCAGTACAACCATTGGCTTCTTGGGTGGACATCTAAAATGGGACAAAGGTAGATTTCACAAAATTAATCTGCAATCCTGACAATTCTCCAGACGTCTCCAAAAGAAGTTAAACCCTCCTTGCTTCCATCTCTGCTCCTTTTTCATACTTGAGGTAAGAAGTCCTCTACAGATCATCAATAATCCTATCAATATTTGATGTGTCAAATCCTAATGGTAAACGGATAATTAAGTCATAACACCAAGATGTATATTCCACCTAAGTAAATTAAAGCACCTCAGAAGTCACTGATGTAGCATCCAATGATGGAATTGCTGGCATTATTCCCACTCCATACTTGATTCTTCTTTCTTCAGAAAAAATAAATCATCTTTCTGAAATCCTGTAACGGTCAGAAACTTTTGCCATCTCCACATCTCATTGACTATGAGCAATCCACCATAGCTGCATGAACACCATCATCAGTGACTCCCCCCAATCAGTAGACAGATGGCTTACAGTACATCCCACATCCTCCTGCAAAAAAACTAAAACTCTGCTTCTCCTGCTACTGATTCCTCTTTGGCAACTAGATGTACTCACAGGACACTGCCTCCCGCATCCAAAATTCTCTATTTAACAAGCATATCACTATCCAATGACCAAATGAACATCTGGGAAAGTTATGAGTTACTTGGTTGAGATGATATACCTTCCCTTTATTTCATGAAAGCAACCTATCTAAATCTGCAGATGGTAGGTGTGAAGAGTCCCTTACAAAAGAGGAGGAGAAGAGACAAAATCTGGAAAGCAAGCTAACTCAGATTAGAGCAGATTTTAGACCAAGGAAATAACTAAAAAGTCGTCTAATCCTTTGGATGTTGCTAGATAACCGATGCAACTTCCTATGCACGGGGGAACAGAATCAAAGGACCTAAATAAACAATTTCCCTGAAATAAGCTCTAGCTATCAGCAATTATGAGCTGCTTCTTCATGTAAGCCGATAACATACACCATCATCCCCTTAATTCGAGCACTTGAAAAAATCAAGACAGCAATAATGCCTTGCAAGTTCCATCCAAGGAAAACTCAATGTATTGGCAGATCCCCATTGTTTACAGGGAATTAATCCACCCAAATTAGAAACTTGCTTACTTCCCTAGCTTCAAGATTTCCAAGAAACCGAAACGAGCAGACCAAACAGGCATGGTTCCCACCAAGCTTACCAGGCCATGTTTCAATTGCCGTGTCATAATCAGGATACTTCTAGGTGAGTTCAGCTGCAATAAGTTTACTTCTAAGACCAAATGACAGAATCATGGAAGAACCGGACGCTAATATCAGATTCCACAGGAATCTCTTCTACGTAATTCCGGTCACATTACTAGCAATCCAAATGGGGCCTCATTGAAGTGACATTGCCAAGAAGACCAGCGCCGTCATCTTTCCCCCCAACAGATGATCCCCTTCCAAAGTCTCTCCTCAACTTCCAATCAGCTGAAAACACAGCTACTCTCTCAGCTTAGCTCCCATATTACCGGAACTACTCCAACTGCTACGATCTCGATATAAAAGAAACGCGGCATCGTCATTTCGCAACAAAGACGACGAGGAGGTTTTTGCGGGGATGGGCGTTTGGTCTCACCCGGTGCCATTGTCAATGACCACGGCGGGGCGAGAGGTGGCGTCCATGGTGGATCGAGCTGGTGCTGCTGCGGCTGCTGGTGGGGGACCTTCTACCGAGGCGTTTAGGGCATCCGCTCATGGTAAAGCCCTATCTCGCAGGCCGGCGGATCCCCACCCCCCTCCCGGGCGGCAGCTATGCGGCGCGTCCGGTGGTGGTGGTGTGTCTCCGCCGCCTGCCTGTGGGTGGAGGGTGCCGGTGGTGGGATCGACCCGGTGGTAGGAAGGGTGATGTTGAGAGTCGCGGCGGCGCCAAAGAGAAGCGAAGTACAGGTGGTGATGGTGGAGGTGGGGATCGGGAATTCGAGATCTTGTTGTTTCCGAATCCCGGCTTTGCTTTGCAGTGGAGGATAGGGAAGACAACGACGATTACGGCGGTAAAAAGACCTTTTATTATTTTGCTTTTTTTACGTAGAAGTCGCTGCAGATGTTTCGGCTTCGTCGAAAGTACCTAGGCTCGTTACCAACGGTGAAAATTTCAAACTTACTTCAAACGTTTTTCTTGTTTGGAACGTAACTTGGTTGAAACTTATCTTGCATGGCCAGAGAACTACTCGTGACAATTTTTTTTATTAAACGTGTTCAGCCTATGAAACTAGGCCCTGCAAATGCATTGGTGTCGTATTCATGTTACACTAACAATTTATCCCGTGGCATCATGAAAAAATAAAAAAAATGATCATTTAAAACTTGATTTATGAAATCTATACATACATGAAAAATTAAATAACAAAAATTAAATAAATAATTTAAATTAAAAATACACTAAAAGAATTATTTTTCTCTTATTTCGAGATCTACACAAGTATCAAAATATACTTCTTGGGTGACATAACCCAACATTTCATATGTTGTGCCTATAGTGAAACTCCCTTCTTCTTGACGAATCGATAAAGGCCTTGATGTCGAGAACATCTAAGTATAATGTGCAATGCAAACTTTTCATGAATCCCAAGGAGACGCTTACCTTGAATCTCCAAAAATCGGTGACTAATACATTAATAGACATGGTCTAACATTTACTAGAGGTCCAAAGGTCACCCGTCTAGGACTTGAAGACCTAACAATTTTCTTGGTCATCTCTAAGAGACGTACAAGGTTCATTAGCCTTTTTGGAAGTCTGATGTCTAATTCAAGAAGAGAAGAAGGTGTATATATGGAGAATCTTACTAAACCTAATATGATGAAGACCATTGAATCAAATCAAATGATTGGAATTAATCCTATTTGGTTATTTACATGATTAGCTCTTTAATTAATTTAGCTAATTAGGTTTTAATATCCCGAGTGCATTTAATTTCTATATAAATCCCTTTGAATCAAGATCAAACCTATTTGGTCCAATTAAATATCAAATCAAATACCATTTAACTCCTTAAATAATATTTACTTTTTTTGCAATTAGGAACCCATCAAAATCATTATTGGTTTCATCGTGCCAATAATCCAGTATTTAGGATTTATGATTATGGCACTATGTCTCCTTTAAGTATTCCAAATATCCATGAATCTATCACATTGGAAGACTTATGTGACCCTGATTCTTGATTCCCAAATCCATCATCTTTCCTACCAAGGTTACATATATTCATGTTCTCCTTGTATTATTGGGACAAAAATGAAGACCAACTCATTTCTAAAAGGATTGTCTTCTTCTCTTTCATGTATGCTTCTGATCATGACCCATATGACCATGTATGGAATTTCGTACATCCCAATGTACACGAAGTGAGCCCATGTCTTCTGATCCACTATGTACACCTACAATAGTAGATCTGTGTAATTCCTTCGAAAGATCGTGTCCCTTATTCTCTCATATACAGACTAGCTTTCCAATCTCAACACCATGGTAGGTGCACCAACTATCGATCCATCAAATGCATGTATTCAAGCATAGAAACACATCTGTCTTGAGTCAAAGGGCGTGTCTTCTTTATGATAGTGATGAGAGGACTTCCTGCATCTCCATCCCATCAATCAATTCATTGACTCAACCTGCGTGACAACCCCAAATTTCCATTCCTATGTAGATGATGCGCATCAAGGACTTCCGTCAAACAAAAATCTCTCAAGAATATTGCCATCTCTTCTCAAACGGGAGATAATTGTTGGATATGACAGTTCCTGATGACTTATCAAAATCCTTGATCCAAACATTAGGATCTTTGATACCTATCTTCAATATATGATTATAGTACATTCTCCCTCTTATAGTAAGGGATCCAACTAACCACATTAATATATCAACATGAGCTAGCATTTAGATCTGGATCGCCAATCAAGTGATTTCTATTGGAGTTAATCACAATTAACCCACTTTTAACCAACAATGGGTGAAACATCTAACCTAAGTCATAAATGAACCAAACCCAATAAGTACCAGTATTGAGCATCAATATCGGTATTGTTGACTTCTAGTGTGCATCTCATATTTAAGTTGTACCAGTATACATGAAATAGTACCGGTATATTTAATATAATGTTTGAGACGCTGTTAACTAATAATACTTGGGCTGTACTGGTATACATGAATAAGTATCGGTACCTAAAGAGTACTGGATTAGCATTCCCAAATTCAAAACCCTTCTGATCTCAACAAGTATCGGTATTCATCTTGAATACCGGTACTCTATGAGTACTAGCTTGAACTTAAGGATTTGAAGTAGTATGCCAATACCCATCTTATATTGGTACTAACAATGAGTGTCAGTACATATGAGGTACTAATCGAGGCACAAGAATCTTTAGCCTCTATCTGCAACCATCATGTACTGGTACTAAAGATCAATACTAGTATTTATGATATATAGTTTTGAGCCACTTCAAACCATGGAGTGAACCTGTACTTAGTCAGTACCGATACCGAGGATAAGTACCGATACCTATTGGTCACAGATCCTAATCCAGAATCAAACTGTATACTGCAAGTATCAATACTAATGATCAATACCGGTACTAGTTGTAGTTACGGGAAGAAAATTTTAGTTGTCAGAAGTTGAAAAGTCTAACATACAACCCTAGTTTATTCATATCCTAATGGATTGATGTAGATACCATCATTTTGCCAGATATGAAACATTCATTGGTAACAACATCAATAGGTAATATAGATATGAAAATAGTGATAGAAATAGGATATACCAATACTTGCAGCCATTGGGATCAAGGCAGAGATACTGACGATGAGCAAGAGTAAATCAGTAATGGTCTTCTAACCTCAACACGACCCGACGGAGGAGTATTGATGTTCTGATGGCTGATAGCAACTTAAGCAATACACCAACCACCTCCTTTCTCCTCCCTCCCTCTCTAAAACCGATGGGGCGGTTCCCTCCAGAGGAAAATCTCAAATGCTTGTGTAGAGGATTAGGGACCATAACCTCTCCTTAACTTAATTATTAACCACCAATTAAGTTCTAGTAAATTTCTATCGAACCCATCATAGAATAGAAATTACCCTTATAGGTTTCTACATATAAAATCCATAATTTAATGATACATCAATGCTCATGAATTGCATTAATACCCTAATGGATCACTTTTCATATGGGCCCATAACTAACACTCAAAATTAAATGTGTAATTATACACACATATTAATCCATTTTATTGGATCAATGATCCAACAATTTCCACTTAGGTTGGTTTGCCAAAGGCACACAATTCCAACACTTCGGTGGTCCTACACTTATCCATCACTTTGAGAATGGCACAAGAGCGAGGTGAATTGTGTACAAATAACAAATATCAAATAAAATTGAACCTTAAAATGCATAATAATTCAAATCACAAATTGAAAACAATATTTACAGAGGAAACCATTCAACTGGGAAAAGCCTCTACCTTATCTCCAATAAGGATTTTCCAATTGGTACATGCAAGTAATTCACTATAATACCACGTTTCAATCGAGGGTAGTAAACCTCCAGTTACAACAACCACTTTCTTGTATAACCCACAGGAAAGTAATTTTGTTCTTTCGAGGAAGAATGGGAATTCCACACCAGAAACCCAACGATAAGAATCAAAATAAATTTGAAACTTACAACAATCCTATAGAGCCATGAGAGCAAGTGTGGTGTGTAAGTATATGCTCAAAGACTAATTAATTTTACTCCAAAATAAACTTAATTTCCTTGAAAATGTATAAATTAAGCAGGTGAAAGTATGGAGTGAAGAATTTTACTTCTTGATGAACATCCCTCAGAAATAATAAATTTTGCGTGGAAGTTGAATATCATCAGTTTGGTACTTGAGAGCTTGAAGGCTTTTCACATAACAGATAAAGCTTGTGAGTACTTGAATTTGCATGTTGGAGCTTTTGATCACAATGCACTCTTTGAAGGATTTCCAAGTAGAAATAAGAGTAGATATCATATATGAGTTGTATGTTTTAATGAAGAACCAAAGAGAATATATATAAAAATGCTAAGGTCCTTTAAAGAAATAAAAGTGCCTAAGATTTCTATTATTCTTGTATCTCATCAAGATTAATCTGCAAATATAGCATAAGATACAAATACAATAATAATTGTCAAATTTGTTAAATACTAAAATAAAGTTATATAATACTAATGTACTAACACACTTCAACGTCATTCTTTTCCGCCTCTCCTCACTATCTCCTCTCATGCTTGCTGGTTGTGACAATTAGGTCAAGATGCCTTTGATCTCTATCATCGTAAATATGATACACATTGAAGGCAATAAAGAGGTCGATCTTTCTATCCTTTGCAAGTTCTTTGTTGATAATTCAGGTTTGCGCAAATGAGGTTTCGAATTCATTTTTTCATATCAATTTGCTATATTTTTTCAATTTATTTTATAATTTATGTAGTGCTACATTTCTAACGTTATTTATGTTTCCATATAATATTTGTTATTCTTTGTTGGTCTTTGAATTAAATATTTTTTGGGAGTGATATTAACCATTAGTGATTTTTTACTCAACATGTACATTGTTGTATCTACATCTATTAGTTCTTAATAGCTATGGCATTTTCTAATTAGAGTTTTTGGAGAATCAGCAAGTTGGTTGTGCTCATTCCATCATAAACGTCTACTTCAGTAGGTTGTGCCATTTAGTGATGGAATCGTCATGATTCTTAGGTATGTACATCATGCAATGTTAGAAAACATTGCAACTAAGCTAGCTTTTTCTTGTGCTTGTATTAATTTCTTTGTACCATTTGGCTTGTAAGATATGTTGAAGTGTGGATAGACTTCATCTTGACTTTTCCCATCAACTAGGTGTCACTTGTGATCTTCAAGGGCATCTATGAGCTCTACCTCTTCTAAATGCGGCTCCACAACAATGATGGATGGAAGAAGTTCATTAGAAAGATGAGGAGGGAGAAGAAGGTAAGCATGGTGGCCCTTATCCTCTTTCATACAATATGACCACGTTTATGTCTTAACATCTAATGCATTCCATTTCTAATTTGTGAAAGATGTCAAGCCTTTGGAGGAGTTCCAACTATTAAAGAAAGTGAGGAATGTAGGCTGATGGGAACACCATCATGGGCTCTAACTAACCACATTTCACCACGTTTGATTAATAAAAACCCCTACCTAATTATTTGAGGGTCATAACTCTGTATCATTATGATTTGAGAAAAAAATTGGGAATCAGGGTTAATTCTGTAATTTTAATAGCGCATCACAAGCATAGATTAACCACGGGATTACTCAGGGGTTAAATTGTAACATCCCAAAATTCATTCTTCGAGTCATTTCAAAGTGGTTCAGGTTAGTTCGAACCCAAAAACCCAGTTAGGGTTTGGTGCTAGTGTTAGAACCCCCTTAAATTGCCAAGAATCGTGTATTTCAAGCTAAACCCCAATCAAAATTTGTCAAAAGGGTACCAAATGTGGTATCATTGGATCGCTCTCATCGTAAGATTTCCGACGATGCTTGTTTTGTGCTATTCCAAGGTGTATAGCTCAAGTTATAGCCAAAGAAGTCACCAGGGACCTAAATGTAAGGTGAACCCAACCCTAAGGACATTTTGGGTATTTCACCCAACTAAACCTACTCAAAACCACCCCTAAGGCTTATTTAAGGACCCCTTGGGTCCCTTAGGTCATCATTAGCCTCCAACCCTCTCAAATCAAGAGAGGAAGAGAGAAGATTTTCCTTCTCAAAAATCAAAATTTTCTTCACGGGGACCTTCTCGTGATTCCAAGAAATGGGGCTTCCCACCGCAAAAGTTGCGGCGGCAGTGGCGACGTGCAGCGAGCGTGCAACGCGTGGCGGCTGCGACTCACTCAGAGGCAACAAGTGGTGCAGCGCACCTACAGCTGGCGCGTGGCAGCGTGATTCGAAAACACGAGCACGCGCACGTTCGCGAGCTAGAGCATTGCAGATTGCGCCGTGTGGCGTGATCTAGAGGCACAGGAGCATGCAGGCAGCGATCCATGGGTGAGCGCACAGGGGAATAGGCGTGCGACGCGTGGCCCGTGTGGAGGCGCATGCGCGGGTGCATCGGGCGGTGCATGCGTGTGTGTTTGGTCTAACTCTGGACCCCCTTGCGCTGTTTTGTCTGGTTCAAGGTCTTCCTAACCTTGGATTTCAATAAATAAGGTGTCGTTGGAATCGTATCAACGCGTACTACGCGTGGGTATGATTTATTTCCACTTTTGAGCTTGTTATCCTTATTGAAGAATTAGAAACGTAATTAGGTGTCTCCGACCCCATCGTAGGTTCTATTGAACCAAGTTTTCTTCCTGGTGTGTGCACAGATCCCGAGGCAGGTGTGGAGACTGTTTCCAGGCCTAGTGTGCACAGTTCGGAGTCATTGTGACCCTCCAGTGACATTAGGTAAAGTAGTCTACCCCTCTTCCAATTCAGTCAATTTTCGGGTACCTGTGGACCTGTCCTATGCAATCTTTTTCCATATACCGGATTGGTCAGCATGAGTTCTCCTTTTTGCTGAGTTTGGAACCCCTCCAATGTTTTTCCCTGATTTATGGGCACTTAAATGAGAAATATGTTTTATGTAAATGACGTAGATTAATGATCATATGTACCCTTGTTATCGCATGCATGAAACGAACTCCATTTTCAGTAAAACAAGTTATGTTATTTTTAGTAATTTCTAAACAACAAGGGACAACTGTCACAAGATTGAATCTACTTGTAAAAGGATAAGTTGAAAGATAATGTGAATAATTACAAATCTTGAAATTAGTAATATGAAATTACTAAGGATTTTCTGAATTAACAAAAGAAGAGATACAGTTATTTGGAAATTGATTATATAATATAATAGATATGTCGGGAAATAATAAGATTATATAACTAGTTTTCAGCCCAACTACTTGCCAAATTTTGGCTATAGCTTTGGATCTTGCAGACTGGGTTCAGGGGCTGGTTTAGATAGCTGATGGCCTCTCTATGACTCTTTCGTTAAGCTTAGAAACTAACTAGGATAGTGGATTCGTAGGGCTCAAGGTTTGGAGTAATTCTTTCGGCCGGTGGGTGGGCTATTGCATGTCTATAGTTCAACGTACACAACGCTTGTATGTGTTCACGTTACACGATATAGCCGCCACCCCTTTCCACGATGACCCTAAGGTGACAGAGAGTGGCGACTCAATGGATATAAGCATCCCTCTCTGCCAGGAGGGTGACTTATATCGGTCTTGCATCACAGGAAGTTACACGAAATCATCTCGTGCCCGAGACATTGATTAATAGTTTAAGAACAATAAGAATATGGGAAAATTGCATAATAGGGACTGAATATAAAATAGATTGTAAACAAACAAACTATCAAGATAGTGTCCTTTTTACTGTACTCTGTTACCTGAGTTACCTGTTTAGTTATACTACTCTACTCAGTTTTCACTGACGTTTATCTCGGGTTCCATACTTAGGTGTTGCTGAGCAGTTGGGTGCTGCGGCAACTGCTACTAGTCAAATCTTCACAGAACCGAGTCCTATCTAAGGAGACGGTCTGTACTGAGCCGGTGGCTCATTGTAGTTACTTTTTTCACTAATAGAATTTTATTTCCTGCTTTCTTATTAGTCGTACGAGACTCATTTATTTCTACTTTAGGAGAACTTTGCTTTTATTGTTAGCACTTTTATTTCCTTCATTTAATGCTTTATGAATGAATGTTGGCTATTGATGTTTTTATGACTCCATGTTGAGTGATTGCGATCTTGCAGGTTTTTCATGCTAGTTGTTAGCACAGGGAAGCTCAGGTCTCTTCGTTTCAAAGGACTCGGGTCGTCACATAAATGAAGGTTAAATAAGCTCAAAAGTAAAAAACGTGGGTTAACATTAACATAAACGGGGTTTCATGCATTTCAAGAATCACAACAGTACATTAAACCCTAATTATCAACCTGCTTAAATTGAAGAGGTTCTGGTCAGGATAAAATTCATCAAAACCTCCTAAAATTAATAGAAAATATTCTAAGAGGTTTGGTACCCTTGGTTTGTCCATCTTAACCCATTTTGACGTAGAATAAAGTTTCAGATGGGATTTTACCCTAATTTGGGCTTATGTGCAAATTGCTTAGTCAAACGTGATTAAAACTCAAATTCAAGTTCACTATTAGATTCCTTAGGTCCAAATTAGGTCAAGGCTAAAATTTAGACCAAATCAGAGTCCATCTTGATATAGTTTGTAATTTAGTTATTAAAATCTCTATTCTCCACATTCAAGCCCCTACCTTTCGATTTTATTACGTTTGGGTCCCTAACTTCTCATCATTTTCTTCATTTAGGTCCCTACCACCATTGGTAGTAGGAACACACCTCCAGCGAGATTCGAGGGAAGTTTTCTCTCCCAAATCAAAGCCAGTTGCCTCCAAATTTGGAGGGAAGGATCCAGACGAGATCCCTAATCTCTTAAACTACCTTAAGGACTCCAAATTGACCTCTAGAGATCGGACGAGCTCGAGAAAATCAAGGGATTTTCTTCTCTAAAAAGCCCTTCTCATGTTTTTGAGCTCAATCTTGAGCTTTATAAAGAGGCCTCGACCCCAGACCGTCCAGCCAAGAATCAATCGGGATTACCCTCTTCCTCTCTCCTCCGGTGAGCATCTCTGCCCCCTTCGTCGAGCCAGCCAGAGGTCAAATTGACCTGCTCATCATCTCCCTTTCCTCATCACGCAGCTTTCCAGCCAAAGAAAGTGCCCTCCGACCTTCCCTACCTCATCGCTCCATCACCATTGACTTCGCCTTCTTCAACGTTGGCCAATCAAAGATGGTCGTCTCCTCCGTTTCAACTCCTAACCTCCCTCAATCTCTTTCCCTCTCTATCTTCATTTCTACCTACTTAGACCTCACTTTCGATCGCCGAATGGATCGCACCACCTCTGTCTTCCATAGCGTCGACGAAGCTTCGATGAAGTCCTACGACTACCACAGACCACCAAAACACCCGCGACTTCCAAAAGCTCCATCGTGACTCCACTTTCAAAAGCCCTCACCTAATTTTGCCTTAACACCACCAGTACACCCCACCGAACACCACCTTCTTCGCTCT
This sequence comes from Thalassia testudinum, assembly GCA_037157565.1. NCBI lineage: Eukaryota > Viridiplantae > Streptophyta > Magnoliopsida > Alismatales > Hydrocharitaceae > Thalassia > Thalassia testudinum. The sequence continues at coordinate 85,995,646 of JAZHRO010000077.1, forward strand.
CCTTCTCCATCATTGACATCCCCCGTCCAAGCACATCACACCCTAAAACCACCACCATTGCACTCGCCTCTTCACGGTAACACTTCTGAGCACTTCTGGCAGAGCTGCAAGGCCGTTTTCGTGTTTCAGGCACTTCGTCAGAGATCCAACATCACCGCTGCCTTCTCCGACTTTGGCTGCAGTTCTCGGACTAGCTTCATCCTCTCTGCTTCCTCCAGGTGCTATGAAACCCCTCCGTAACACACTTCAGGCTTCCAATTGAAGGGAAGGACCCCCACAATAGCTCGAATTGAAGCTGCAACTTGCAGCTCTGCGTTCGAAAAAAGGATGTGGGATTAGTCCTACATTATGCATCGACGAAGCCCGCGTAGCATATAATACGCAAAGCTGCTGGAGGCTTATCGCCTCAGCACGCATGAGGTGAGGTCCCCTTCCACGCCACAATGCACGTGCTTGCACGCGCCCGCTCACACACCCTCTCCCGCGAACACACCCGTGGGTCTGGGTTGGATCCGGTTACCCGAGTTTGACTTGGTTCTGAGAAAAGGAAATTTGAGAGGAAAGGGGGGTTTTTTGCATTACCGTTGCCTTGGGATTCGTTCCCCCTCTCTCGCGCTTAACACTTAGCCAATCTGTGGCTTGTAAGGCCCTTGCGCCTTTGTGTACTACTAATGTTACCTTAGCCTTCTGCTGAAGCCTTAAGGTTAAGGCATCTGAGCCTTTACCCTGTCATCTGATCGACTAGTGCTTGGTTCTGATATTGATATCTGATTACAGGTACTATTGAAACATTTGAATTAATTGAGAGCTTAGAACTTAGGGTTAATTTGGTGGTTCAAATCACCATTTTAACCCAATCTTTTTGCACATTGATTTCTGATTTTCTTGAGATATTCTTCTGATATACATTGAGCATTATTTTGTTTCTACTTGCATGTCATTCTTGATAATTGTGATTAGTGATTGAATTGTCCAATTTGCTCCCAGTAAACAATTTCGAACTCACTTTGGTTTTCAAGATTATAAATTTAAATGTTGTATCACTTTTGTTCACTATACTATGATGCGTTTTCTTAAAACTCGACGAACCAACATAGGTGTATAACTAATTAGGCACCACATTTATCCTTAATTAATGGTTTTGATGATAACAAACGTCTCAAGTAGTTGGAATTAGAATCAAACTATACATATTGTTCTTGTAAGAATGACTTTTAGGATGGAACCAATTTGATAAGATCCAGGGCCAAGAAGAAGGAGATTGGCAAACATCAAGATTCTGTGTATTAGGTCTCTTTGTAATATAAGAAATTGGTTGTAAGTTTATTCTTTTTAGAATGTAAAGAGAGCCCCAAATAAACTTTATTTTAGTAAAACTTATGGTCTCATATGCAAATTTCACAAGAGCACCTTACTTGACCTAAATAGGTTTAATTAATGTTTAATTAAGTTATTAAGTGTTAATGTGATGCTCTTAATAAAGTTAGAACCTAAGAAGACCTAAAACCCACATTGATAGGTATTTATCAGCCCATCCAATGTTAGGTAATGCATACCTAACGTTGAGTAAGGGAGTCAAGCTTGAGCAAGGGGATTCCAAGAGATGGTGAATTTTGCATCTAACTGTACATCTAACTTTAGACAGTGTATCTAACGTTAGATCAATATTGCCTAATATTAGATGAGCCTTTCCTATGCCAACCAAAAGCAAATCAACAGATAGCGAACTTTGTACCTAACTGAGCATTTAACGTCAGACAGTGTACGTAACATTAGATCACCTTCACATAATGTTAGTTAAAGCACTTTTTGACCATTTTAATTAGTCGATAGTAAGGCACAAGTGGAGTTGATTTTGAACATTGTGGAGCGTGCACTCCACACCATTTGAAGTCCGAAGCACACCCTCCTATATATAGGTGCTCTCTCATTCATTTACATCCATTAAAGTGCACCTACACCTCATATTCAAGCATTCAAATCCACATTCAAAGCTTATACTCTCATTTGCTACTCTTGGTGAACTTTGGAGCTCTTGTGCATTAACTACACCCTCTTGGAGCTCCACCACACCACCTCCTTGTTGTACCACATCCTCATACACATCAAGAGAGTTCCCTCTTGCTTCCTAGATAGCCCTTTGATATCAATAATTCTATACTTTTTTGGGGTTTTCCATAGGAGTATTCAATTGTCTATTTCAGTTTGTTTCTACCCTATCTTATTTCTAATATGAGGACCCAGGTTGTGGGCTCGTTTCCTCTCAAGAGAGAGGGGTTTACCCTTAATTAGGAAATCAAGAGGGGTTATACAAAGGGTTTGGTATGCCATAAATACCGATTAGTTTTCTGAAATTGACTCTAGACAAAATCCTAGCTTAAGATACATAAATAGTGGTTTTTCCCTATTTTGGGTTTCCACTATACATATTGTATTGTGAGTTGTGCAACTATTGCTGTTTAAATTATTTATTTTGAATTAGCAATTAATTATTGCCTTAAACACTATTCACCCCCCCATAGTGCTTCCAAAGATGACAAAATAAAGATCTCTTCATTAGCCTCCTAATTTGGTGACAAGGGAGGAAATTTACGCTTAAAAATATAAGGCTTCAAAAGCCAATTCATTTGCTTAAGCAAACTCAAGCCCAAGAAGCTTGCAGGCCCAACAAGGGCGCTTAAGACATAGAAGCCCAAATGAATCCTAGGACAAATCTAATAAAGGATCCAGTAGAACCTTGTAGCAGGCATACCTATTAGAAGCTCCCGTAATAGGCATGCTCTAATGAATCGAATCAAGTGTCCAAAAAGCTACCAAGTGGAGGATGTTGGTGCTAGAGCACCACGATCATTTGTTTTGATGATAACAAAACACGTGTTATTTAACATTTGCAATTTGAGTCCTAGATTTCAGGTCAATTGCAAATGTGGACGTGTTTAGACGAAGTTCGAGCTCGCATCCAGGACGGATTGGAGGAGCTTGACGGAAAACAAAGGAGGTTCGCGTGGAGCGAAAGATTGGAGATGGAAGAAAAGAAGAATAGGATAGATTCTTTTTTATCCTTTCATGTATCGCTTGTATTTATTTTCTTGCTCTTTTTGATTCCTTAGAACATTATGTTAAAGAGCCTCAAAGAACCCTAACAGTAGTCCTAGGAACACCTGCACAACCCTAGGATACTTAGGTTTTCTGTAGAACACTTAGAAAACCAATATAGGGTTAAAACAGACTTTCCAGACGTCTAATTCACGAATCAGACGTCTGATAAAGTATTTTAAGACGTCTGACTGTTGTTTCAGACGTCTGATAACTGTTAGGCTGGGCATAGTTAGTTCTGTCTGATGAAATCAGACGTCCAGACCTTAGACCAGACGTCTTAGGAGACGTCTGATGACTTTGCCAGACGTCCAATTAGTGGACCGTTGGCTGGCTTATAAAACACTCAAGATTATGACCGTTAGAGCCTTATCAGATGTCCATAGGACTTACCAGACGTCTGATAAATGACCGTTTTGCCTCGGCTGACCCAAAATCTCTTCTCAGAGATTTTCTAGCCGTTGCAACGTTTGGAAATCAATTCCCACAGTAAAAGTAGGTTTCCAGACGTCCAGACATAGTACCAGACGTCCTGTATGTCATCTGATGGACTTGCACAAAAACCCTGTTTAGATCTGATTCAAGTCAGGGAGAAACCCGCACAGAATCAGACGTCTGACCTTAGAATCAGACGTCTTAAAGTGGCCTTCCAGACGTCTGATGCCAGAGTTAGACGTCTGATAACCCTGTCAAATGCAATCATTGTCCTGATTTCGGCCTGATTCTCTTGGGCTTTGCACCCAACGGCTATGGAAGCTTTTCTAAGCCTTCCAAAGCCTTCCTAAGGCCTCTATAAATAGAGGGGAGCCTTTGCAACACAAAAGCACATAAGAGACACTTAGAAACACACTTGGATACACTTAGACACACAAGAAGAGAAACATAAGAGAGGCATATACACACTAAGGCACACACCTTGCAATACACTTTCAAACCTTTTGTGTCCAAAGAAAAGACTCTCTTGCTCTCCAAGCTCAAGCTCCATCATCTTGAGAGCATTCAACCGTTGTGCACCCGCTCTCCCGGCGTTGTTAACGAGAGCGACGTAGTGCCATCGCGTGGCACACGCACCGTGTCATCGTCGACGCACTCCTTGCAAAGGGGAGTTTCCTATTTCCTATAGAAGCTAGGTTTAATTTTGTTGGCTCTATAGGACTGTTATTTTATTTTATCTTTATATTTTGGTTGGGTATTCGCTTTGTGAATTCCCGTCTCCTTCGTGGGACAAAATCCTTCTCGTGGAGAGAAGGGGTTGAGGAACGCTACCCTCGTACTTGTAGCGTGGTTGTACTGAGGTTGAATCACCCTCGTTTAAAGTGATTCGTTTAGTGGATTTTGATCAACTAGGTTGATCGGAAAATCCTAACTCGAGAGGGTTAGGTGGTGGTTTTCACCCGGTTTGGGTTTCCACCTAAAAATACCTGTGTACATTGTGTGATTGATTTTTGTGAGATTGCTTTATATTTTTATTTCCGCATATTTTTACGTCACCCCTCCTGGTAGGGACGAACCTTCAGAGGATGCTTTGTAATCCCTGAAATTTAGGTCCCAAGTTGTTTCAAAGTCAATCACGTCATTTTAGAGCCATCAATACCTATCAGGTTAGGTCATAACACCTCGTAAAATGTGAAAAACTTGTATTTTTAGTCAATCATTGGTCAAAAATTTTGAAAAGGAGGTCATGTAGGGTATATTTGGATTCCTCTTATCACAATCTTTCTAAAGATATTTGTTTTACGTGAATCTAAGCTATGTAGGTTAAAGTTATGCCCCAAACAAAACGAATATGATTGGGGCAGGATTAAACCAACTTTTCAAGGGTATTTTAGTCAAGTGGGAGTTTTCGCTAACCCTAATTTTAAATAGTGGCCTATAAAAGGTGTCGATAACACCCTTGGGCCATACACAAATCAAGAAAGAGGAGAGAAAAGAAGGAAGAGAGAGGAGAGAGAGGTAGCAAGAGCACGCAACGGGCACATGAAGAAGCACGTAGGCACGCACATTACGTGCAATGGGTACACACATCATGTGAAGCGAGCAAGGCATGGTGCATGAGCACAAGCTGTGGTGTAGGTGTACATGTTCTACACGTGGAATAGGTACGCAGAAAGTGTGTTCGTCATAGTAAGCTTGTGAAGAAACTTTTAAAATTTATTTCAAAACAAACTTGAGAAAATAGGAAATCATAGTTTCAAAATCGAAATCTGAGTCATTCGCAGGGAGTCAGTATAACTAGTTTGCTTTCCTATGTTCTAAGAAGCAGATAAAAATGTCTAAATGAGAAATTGCTCCTAACTAGAACAACTAGAATCAAAGTAGAAATTAACTAGAACTAGTAGCATGCAAGTACTAAACTAGCAACTAGAATAAGTACTAGAAATAAACCAATCACTTAAAGGCAAGTGGAAGAAAAATAACTAGAACTTTATTGAATATCAAAAGTCATAACAAGATTACAACTAGAAGGATGAGTGAAAATGAATCTAAATACAACTAGAACTAGAATAAAAGCACTAAAGATTAATGGCTTCGAAGGCTAACTCCGAAGCGATGACATAGTAGCGAATGCGAAGGCACATCCAAGAACTCCAAGGGTAGAGGAAGAAGAAGAAGAGAACTAGTTCTAGTTGGTGGCCTAAAGTGAGGAGTAAGGCTAGGGTGCTTAGGCCCAACAAGTTGCGCAAATGCTGATTGCCTTTCTTGGGCAACACCTCCCATAGCAACGAGCTGGAGGTGGAGGACCCCAGGATATATTGAGCGAGCAGGCCTCTATGGATCAGAGGAGCCACCGAGGTGGTAGTCGGGCTGAAGGTCGCAGTGGCAGTAGAGCAAGGGCAGTGTGAGTCACGGAGGTGGAGCTCCGCCATCTCCCCACCTCTGGAGGATAGCGAGGAGTGGGAATTGTTGCCACCTAGAGATGAGTCGGCGAACCCTTTGCATCTACATAGCGAGTCATTCATGGACTTCAGGAAGCTGAAGCCTCCCATCTTCAAAGGAGACAAGGGCCCCAATGAGGTAGAGGACTATATGGAGCAGATAGGGAAAACCTTTGACACTTTGCATCCACAGAAGGACTGTCGCATCTCGTTTGTAGCAATCCAGCTGACTAGTGCCACAAACTGGTGGTGGCAGGTAGTTTAAGAGCAAAAGGGTGGTGAGACCACTTAGGAGAGGTTTGTGGAACTCATCTATGAGAAGTACTTCCCTTAGACTTGGAGACAGTAGAGGTAGTGTGAGTTCCACAACCTCCGTTAGGGTGCGATGATTGTTAGTGCCTACCACACCATGTTCCTTTAGTTCTCCTATTTTGCACTATCTATTGTGGCTACTAAGGAGGAGAAGCTATGAAAGTTCATGGAGGATCTGAGATCACCGATTTGGGGGTATGTAAAGCCCTTAAAGATGCCTATGTTATCTAGAATCATTGAGGCGGCAATGACTTATGAGGAAGCGAATCGACCCCCAAGAGATGGCGACAGGGGGCCTAAGAGGAGAGTTTTATACCGCACTCGAATATAGGGACACTAGAAGAGGGGGCATCATCAAGCCCAACATATCTTACCTGCTTAGGAGGTATCTTAGTCAACAAAATGGTCTGTTCCTACTGGGCAAACCAGCATACCTTACAGCTGTGACCAACCCCCAATGCCCAGGTGCAAGGTAACCCTACCAAAGCATAGTCAGAAGTGAGCGGATTTCGTGTCTGTAATTGCTACTAGTGTGGACAGGAAAGATATCTGAGCAGGGACTATCCATCAAGGATGCAAAACACATAAAGTGTAGGAAGCATGACTTAGTGGGGTTCGCTGACCATACTTATCATACTAGAGGAATATTCCAACAGTTCTGAGGAGGTTATAGACCACTTGCACCTTAACCTACTCAGAGTATGGCAATATATAATTCACCTAGATCCGAAGGTCGTGCCAACGCCTTATCACTCAGAGATGACAAAGCTTCTACCTCTATGGTGGTAGGTATGGTCACCATTGCTGATTGTCTGAATTACGTTTTGTTTGACTTGGGTGTCTCTCATTCTTTTGTTTCCACTGAGTTTGCTACTAGTTTGAGCCAATCAAGTACTATTTTAGACAACTCATTGTAGATTCCTATGGGAGGGGGTGAGATTTGCATAATATAATATGAAAGTTTGAAAGCAAATAAACAATCTTACCACAAGCAATAATCACACAAATGCACAAAGCATTTTTAGGTGAAAACCCAAACCGGGTGAAAACTACCACCTAACCCTCTCGAGCTAGGATTTTCTGATCAACCGAGTGAATCAAATCCACTAATTTGAACTACTTAAATAAGGGTAGTTCAACCTCTTACAATTGATGCTACTTTGAACCCGATGGTAACGTACCTCAAATCCCTCCTATTCACGAGGAGTATTTTGTCCCTCGATGGAGACGAAAATTCACAAAGCGAATACCCAACCAAATAACAAAGATAAATACAAAGCAACCTATAGAGCCACAAATATGAAAAACTTTGCTACTATAGGTAAGGAAACTTCCCTTTGCTGGAAGTGCGTTGACTCGACGACGCGGATGCATGAACTACACAATGGCATTTCGTCATTCTCGTAATCGCGAAGGGAGAGCGGGTGCATAGTGAAGATGATGCTCTTGATGTAGCACAAAAGCTTGGAGAGCAGGATCACTTCTTATTATCAAAGGGACACAAAATGATGTGGAAATGTGTTACTTGGTGTGTGTTTGCAAGGCAAGGGTACTTTTCTATTTATAGATGGCCTAGGAAGGCTTTGGAAGGTCTTGGAAAGCTTCCATAGCCGTTGGGAATTCTCCCAAGGCAAAACAGGCCACAATCAGAATCATCAATGATTCTGACAGTGTCATCAAATGTCTGCGAAAATTATTAGACGTTTGAAAGTCACTCTTAAGACGTCTGGAAACTAAATCAGATATCTAATCCTAGACGAGTTTCCTTACTGACTTGAGTCAGACTTAAACAAGGTTCTAGTGTAAGTGGGTCAGACGATAGGTTGGACGTCTGGCACTATATCTGGATGGTTGGAAACTTAAATAACTACAGGAATGGATTTCCCAAGGCACAAACAGCTATAACCCTCAAGAGAAGTGATTTTGGTTTAATTGAGGGCTAATGTTCACTTATTAGACGTCTGAGATCCTTTAAGGACATCTGATAGAAGATCAAAGGTCAATCCTCAACAAACATATTCTTAAGCCAACGTTCCACTAATTGGACGTCTGGCAATGTCATCAGACATCTGCTAAGACTTCTGGACTAAGGGCTGGTCGTCTAAATCTAGCAGACAGTAAGTGGTTCTCAACCTAAGTGTTTTTGGACGTTTGATTCAACATTCAAACGTCTTAAAATTCACTATCAGATGTCTAATTTTAGTATTAGAGGTCTAAAAAGGTTGTTTGAAGCCTATTCTAATTTTCTAAGTCTTCTACGAGAAACCTAAGTATCCCAGAGATGAGCAAGTGTTCCTAGGACTACTGTTAGATAACTTTGAGGCTCTTTAACATGCATCTAAGAAAGAAAATAAAGAACAACAAAAAGAAACAACAATACAAAGAACAAGATACAAGGAAATCTATCCTATTCTTGTCTTCACGCTTTCGCTCCTCGCAAAGCTGCTTCTTTTCCGTCAAGCTCTTCCAATCCGCCATGGATGCGAGCTCTTCACACTTGTATCCATTTGCAATTGTCCTAAAATCTTGGACTCAAAAGTAAATGTTAAATAGAAAATATTTTGTAATCATCAAAATAAGCGATTGTGGTGCCCTTACTCCAACACTCATTTCTTACAAAACGCCCATTAGGGCAACTTTTTATGGTAGAATTAGTTTATCAGGAGTGTACAGTTGTGATAAGCGATTACGAGCTTTCTGTAAATCTGATAGTTTTGAGATGGATGACTTTGATGTTATCTTGGGCATGGACTAATTGCCCATATATCATGCGATGGTATATTGCTTCAAGAAGTCCGTCACTTTTTCTATTTTAGGAGTCCTACAGCTTGAGTTCATGGGCAGACCAATGGACGGATCCTTTAGGTGCATTTCTACACTACAGGCGATGAGGCTACTTGATAGAGGTTGTACTGGATACCTTGCCTTCATGATAGTCACACCTAAGGAGAAGCCTGATGTACGCAGTGTTCCTATTGTATGAGAGTACCCAGATGTATTTCTAGATGATGTTGAAGTCGAAAATCGACATTGTTTAGGAAAGCATCACGTCGTAGTATAGTGACGAAAATTGAATCGACATTTAAAATTTATAAGTGCTTGAAAACTGTGAGTTTTGAGGATGTTTACAAGGAGCAAATATAATAATTTAATCCACCAATCACAATAATCAAAAATAATGATGCAATGAATATTCAATCACAAATATGAGAATAATCAATTAATGCTCAGAATTTTATCTCAAAATAAAAATAAAGAGAATAAAAATAGTGGTTGGAACCACTAATTATCTTCAACAATTAAGCACAATTCCTAACTCAAATCTCAATTTCTCACCGATAATCAGAACCTATTTCCTTCACCAATCAGACGACCTGAGAGAGACTCAGACGACTTAACTATCAAGCTCAAATTTCCTGAATTTGCCTAAGTGTTAGGCACGAATCCCAATATAGCACAGTGCAAAACCCCCTTCCTTCCTTCAGAATTTCCCTTCTCTCTTTCTCTTTCTCTAAACCAGGTATACAGGTAAATGGGTAAACGGATTCTAACCAAGCCCGCGTGCATGTGGGCACGGGCGAGGAGTGCATGTGTGAGGAGGGACCTCACCCCGTAAGTTTTGAGGCAAGCAGCTAACGAAGCAAAAACATTATTAAGCAATTTTTTTTTAGTTGTTACCGATGTAGGACTAATGTCCCAGCTCTTCTTCACTGCAGCAGCTGAGGGAGGAATCAAGGATTGAGGCTGCTATGAATGCTCGCTCCCTAATTCGAAGCCCAAATGGCTTCCTAGATGTAGTCCACAGTAGCTGAGAGAGGAATCGAGACTAGAGCACGTCAGATGGCGGTAGAGGAAGGCGGAGGAGAACGACGATGCAGCTTAAGCCAGCAAACACTTGAAATCTACAATACGAGCTACTTGCCACAATTAAAAAGCTCAGAAGGGTCATCGGAGCACGGCGAGTGCGATGGTGGTGGTTTGTGGCGTTTAGTGGTTTGTGGAGTGCGTACGACGCCAGGGATGGTCGACGGTGATGGGTGTGTTCGGTGGGGTGAAGGAACGATCAAAGCCCCAAATTTCTTTGGGGCTTTTGATCAGTTGGGCATGGCGGAGGTTATGGATGTGTTGTGGAGTGGTTTGGTGACGTGTGGTGTCGGAATGAGCTCGCCGGAGCTCGTGTCGGAGTCGAGGAAGACGGAGTGGTGGCAGTGGTCAAAACCTAACTCTATGGACTTAGAAAGAGTCTAGAGAAGGAGAGAGAGACTTTAGAATGCTTAGGGGGTGAGAGAGGGTGAGACCATGTCCGACGTTGGCTGGCCGGACATGGGGAAGATGAAGTCGATGGTCAAGGAATCGACGAGGAAGAAGAGGTCGGCGGCGCGCTTGCTTTGGCTAGCAAGGCACGCGTGGGAGAGGGGAAGAAGCTGAGCCTTCCAAGTTGGCGATTGGTTGGTTGGAAGAGAAAAATGGAGGAGCTCGTCAGAGCCGAAGAAAACAGTGGCTAGAGAAGTAAGAGGAGGGAGATTTCCGGTCAACTCTTGGCTCAAGAGTAAGCCGGGAGATCCTAAGACTTATATAGGTGCTGAATTAGACCTTAATTGCAAGGAAATCACAAGATTTCCTCATGATTTCTGTAATCAAAAGCCACTGAAATTGTGGAGGTCACCAGAGGACTTGAGTCCAAATCAAGCCTTGTGATTTAGGTCAACTTGTTAAGAATCTTTTTGGGAGTAATCTCTCTAAGTTTGGAGAAATTCTACCTTAGATTGGAGGAGAAATCTCCAATCAAAGGTTGAAGGTTTTGAGTTTTGATTCTATTCAAACTGTTCAAGCGATAGGGACCTAAACGTGAAGAATACAACAAAGTTAGGGGCCTTTTGGTGATAAACTTGAAACTTAGGGGTCTAAGTGTAAGAAATAGAGTTTTCAGGGCCCAAAATGCAAACTAGGTCAAGATGGACTCTGATTGAACCCAAATTTTGATGTTAACCTAATTTGTATCAGAGGAATCTAATGGTGAACTTGGATTTGAGTTTTGACCACATTTGACTAAGTAAATTGCACAGGAGTCCAAATTAGGATAGATTCACGTCTGAATCTTTGTTCTTGGTCAAAATGGGTTCAGATGGTCAAAGTGAAGACACCAAACCTCTTATAATGTTTTGCAATGATTTTTAGGAGGTTTAGATTGAATTTATCCCTTTCAATTTAAGTGGGGTTCATAATTATGACTTTTAATGATATTTTAATCCCTGAAATGCGTAAAATCCTGATTCAGTCAATGTGGGCCCACTTTTTATTTTTTTATATTCATCTGACCTTGAATTCACCACTTGATTAGTATGAATTAATTATGGAATGGTAAAACAACAAAATTAACCCCGTTTTTCTGTCTTCTCCTTAGAACAATTCGGTATGGAATTGTGACCCTTAGACTGTCATTTAAAAGCATGTATCATTTGAATCTGACTAATTTTGGCTAGTTAGGACTCATGATGGTGTTACCATCAGATGACCTTCCCGGGCTTCCTCCAGAGTGCGAGATCAAGTTTGAGATCTTATTGATTCCTAACACTAATCCGATATCCATTAGGCCATATCAAATGGCACTTGCTGAATTGAGGGAGCTCAAGCTCCAGTTGCAGGAACACTTAAAGAAGAGTTTCATTGGACCAAGTGCCTTGCCCTGAGGAGCCCTTGTACTCTTTGTGAAGAAGGATAATGCCCTATAGTTATGCATTGATTATCAACAGTTGAATAAGATGGCCATCAGGAATAAGTATATGTTGCCAAGGATCAATGACTTGTTTGATTTGTTGCGAGGCACAACTATTTTCTCAAAGATCGATTTGCGTTCAAGATACCATTAGATAAGGATTCAAGATTTGGATGTTCCTAAGACAGCCTTCAGAATGCATTATAGGCATTACATGTTCTTGATCATGTTCTTTGGCCTAACAAATGCCCTAACAGCCTTTATGAACCTGATGAACAAGACTTTTCATCCTTACTTGGTCCAGTTTGTGGTGGTTTTTATAGATAGTGTTCTCATCTACTCTTAAGACAAGTCTGAGCAAGAGTAGCATCTTTGCGTGGTTTTTGACACATTGGGCCAACACCAATTGTACGCAAAGTTCAACAAGTGTGAATCTAGCTGGGCTAGGTTACCTTTTTGGGACATATGATTTCTAGGGCAGCCATTTTAGTGGATCCCACCAAGGTTCGAGCAATGTTGAAGTAGGAACGACCGAAGTTAGTATTTGAGATACGTAGTTTTCTGGGGTTAGTCAGTTATTATCAATGTTTCATCTGGGGATTTTCAAAAATAGCCTTGCCAATGACATGCTCTTCTGTTGGACAGAGGATAGCGAGAGCAGCTTCCAAACATTGAAAGGGAAATTGTCTACAGCTCCTATGATTACTATTCTTAACAGCAATGGTGGGTTCCTGGTGTATATAGATGCCTCACATCAGGGATTGGGTTGTGTGCTAATGTAGCATGGACATGTAGTTGCATATGCCTTTAGGAAACTAAAGCCACAGGAGCACAACTAACCTACTCATGATTTGTAGTTAGCAGTGATCGTCTTTGCCCAAAAGATCTAGAGGCATTACTTATCTAGAAAGACGTTCAAGATTCGCACTAATCATGAGTGTTTAAAGTATTTGTTTGACTATAGGGAGTTGAACCTAAGACAGTGGCGTTGAATGAAGTTCCAAAAGAACTATGATTGCACCATTATGTGTAACACCCTAAAATTCAGGTCCTGAGTCATTTTAACGTGGTTCGGGTCATTTCGAACTCGTAAACACACATTAGGCTTAGTGCAAGTGCGAACACCTAGTAAAACATCAAGAAATGCATGCTTTAAGTCAACCAACCCTTGGTCAAGCCTCACTAAGAGGGTATTGGTAGGGTATCATTGGATTCCTCTCATCTCGAGCTTTTCAATGATACTTGTTTCATGTAAATCCGAGTTGCATACTCAAGTTATGCTCAAAATAAGATGAACAAGGTTACAATGTGAATAAACCAATTTTCCAACAGTTTTTCGGCAATTAATGACTTTCCTAAATCCTAATCCTAATTAGTGGTCAATAAAAAGACTAAATTAGGGTTTAGGGGTGTCATTAGTGCCCTTGGGCTACACAAGTTTTGAGAGAGTGGAGAGAGAAGAAGAGAGAAGAGAGGAGTGAGAGAAAGAGGTTGTTTGTGAGCGGAGCGCACGTGGCAACGGTGGTGGGCGTGTAGGGAGCATGTGGCAGGAGCGACAATAGCATGGGAGGGAGAGCACGCAATCAACCTGCCGCAGGCGTGTGAAGGCGTAAGGCACAAGTGATGTTCTTCTTAGCGACACGTGGCTAATTGTATGGTATCGCGCACGAGGGCACCATCCTTGGGCACACAACACGTGTCTCGAGTGGTTGGGTCAACCAATTTGATTGAATCGAATTGGTTCAATTTGGTTCAAGACCCCCTCGTGCTATTTGGAGTGGTTCAAGGCCTTCTTGACCTCCATTGCATGCAAATAAGGTACCATTAGAATCGTATCGATGTGTGCTACCTTTCTGTGACCTTTATTTCAACTTTTGAACATGGTTTCTTACATGAAAAATTAGAAACAAATTTTAATGAGTTTCTAGTCCTGAGTTTTTGTGTGCATGGTGTAGGGGACCCGCTCCAAGCGTATGCAAATGCCAAGGAGAACTTGGCATGCATCCCCAAACCCTTTGCGCACTGTTCGAAGTCACCGTGACCTTTCAGTAATGTTAGGTAGAGTAGTCTATTCCATTGCTCATTTTTTGAGTTGTTCTCGTATGGTTTGACCCATTTCAACAATTTTTCTTCATGTATACTATTGTTAGTGTGCGTTCTTTCTCTCTTATTGAGTTTGGAATCTATGTTAACATTTTGTTATTATTTTGGGTACTTAATATGCAATTACGTTGTTGTTTCATTTATGATTAACAAGTAAGATTAATTGGATTAAACTAAGATAAAACTTGGATTTGGGTGGTGATTGTAATATCGTTTAAACATTGCAATTGGTGGTGAAATTAAGGAGACTATTGATATTGAAATTAAGGTTAATTATTGAGATTTTACATGCTAATTGAATGGGGTTTAATCAAGGTGGAAACTTAGGTGTTTTGGTTGACTAATATCAACCTGTGGATTATATATAAAATTAGTTATCCATGATTAAAATTCAAAACTAATAATGATAGTTTGTCGGGATTTAAAGGTTAGATAATTGGTGTTAGACCCACTATTCACCAGATTTTTTGTTGTAGCATTAGTCTTTAGAATGGTTTTGGGCTAATTTAGGGAGTTGTTGCTCTCCCTACGACTCTTTGGTCAAGCTTAGTAGTCAACTAGGAAAGCAGGATGCTTTGCTCAAGGGTTTTGGAGTTGGTTTCTTTTCTCAGTCAGTGGATAGGGCATTGGATGTTTATGGTTTAACATGCATAGTGCTTACCTGTGCTTGTGCCATACGATGTAGCTGCCACCCGTTTTCGCAATAACCCTAAGGGGACGAATTGTGGTAACTAGATGGGTATAAGTTGCCTTCTCAGCCAAGAAGATATCTTATGTTGATTTTGCACCTCAAGAAGTCACATGTAATAGGATTTTAACTGTAGCAAGTTTGGATTAACTGGTAATATGGATTAACTTATGAAACAATACCCTCTCTTTTGTTCTCTCTGTTACTGTTCTGTATGCGATTATTGTTTCTACTCTACTCAATTTTTACTAATGTGTTCCTTGGGTTCCGTACTGAAGTGTTGCTAAGCAACTAGGTGTAGCAGTTAGTCTTTCTGTTGTGGAATCGAGCTCTCCTGTATGAGACAGTTCGTACTGAGCGTGTTGCTTGTCTAGTTTCTATTCAGGTTGTTAGACTCCTTTTATTCTAGTTTTCTCATGACTGTACTTATACTCAATCACTTAGTTTACTTTCTGTTTAGTGGTGGATTTTGTTATGATTTTCGACAATTTATTTTTATTTAATGCATTATAAATGAATGTTTGGTCAATGATGTTCTATAGTTATGTGTTGGGTGACTACGATCTTGTAACTGTACGTTTGCTTGATATTACCACTCGATGACTTAAATATCATCGGTCAGTGGAACCTGGGTGGTCACATTATTTACCACCCAAAAAAGGCAAATGTTGTGGCTAACACACTAAGTATGAAGCCACCAATCAGATTAGCTAATCTATAGGCTTAGAGATGAAGTCAAATGCTAAAGGTCAGTACTTGGAGACCTTAGGAGATAGATGAACACTTGGTGATAGGTCCACCTTAGTGGACAACAATTGTGCCTAAGGAGCTATGTTCATGCTTGCATAATGCAATTAGAGAATGTATTTTAGTAGGAAAACATCTTAGACTCTTGCGCTATCAATCCTTACATTATTGATGCATTATGCACCTAGCTATGTTATTTATTCTCCTCTTTCAAGATGTTACAACCCGGTTCTCGAATCCCTACAAGACATGAGATCGGCTCGACTCGACTAATCCCATGACCCAGTCGTCCAACAAGAAATAATCAAAAAACAGGAAAGTAAACCACATTCACTATGCTAAGTAACTAACAGTAAAAGAGTACAAGCAGTAAAAGAAGTGAAAGCTGCTAACAGTATATATCACCACCACAACAATAAAACGGAAACAAAGTACAGAAACGTAAACGGTAACAAGAGTCTGAACTCACTAACAAAAGAAAGTACTACAACAACAAGACTACTACTGGGCTCGACTGGGTCCAGCACCCTCTGCAGCCAGTTACTCGAGTTGCTCAACACCTAGACCTGAAAAGGGTTATGAGTAAACAAAGTCAGCGAATGCTGAGTAGAGTGGCAATCAACTAACTAAGCAGTGAAAGCTAACAGGTAAACTATTTATTCCAATTACTTTATTTCACAAGTTATTACTTTTCACTCATTGGTTTATTTTTCAGATATCTTTCTTGATCTCGAATGTTCCTCGTGGGAACGATCTTGATTACAGTCTTTTCTAAAGAGTAGAAGACACACGTCGTGCTCTCCTGGCCGGGAGAGTCCCTCGTGATGATCCTACACCCAATCAATCACCCCAAGGTCACGGACAGACGTAGTGGTGACTATGGCACACGCGATAAGTGCACGGGTAGCTACCCCGCACTGGCACGCGGTCAGTCGTTTCCGCTAATGGGTATGCCCAAAGTAAAGCATGGAACAGTATAGGGCCTAGCCCTCTCAATAACAAGGGTCTAGCCTCTCAAAACCAAATAGGGGTCTCGCCCCTCCACAGTCCACGCACCCTCGTCTAACTACCCTGGCTTGCCCAGTGGGCCTAACAAGTCAGTGTAGGGTGGATAGCTAAACCCCGTGCCCCATGGGGTGGCTAGCTCTCTCCCTACACTAGTAGCTCTCCCCGGTATAGTGTACGCGAGGGCCAAGAAGTTAGTGTAGAGTGGCCAATCCTAACCCCGTGTCCCAACCCAAGGGCGGCTAGCTCCACTCTACACTAAACAGGGGACAGTCTCTCTCCTTGGTACCACGTACTCAAGGGCCAACATACTTCCCACTCACATTTCCAGATCCATTTCATTTATTTTCAGGAGCTCTACTCCTAATTCCCCATAAGGTTCATGCTCATATTTCTCATGCCATTCCATACTAGGTTTCATCATTCACATTGCCATTCTCAGGTTATATACATGCAGCTCGTATTTCCATCATTTACCACATACACCAAGTAATGTCACAGGTAACTGTTTGCTAGCACAAGCCTTTCATATTTCACAGCCAGCTCTTGTTTACTAACAGGCAGTTGTTAACACTTCTATTCATTCATTTAAGACTACAATTTCAACACGCATCCAGACAGTGCAAGTACTTCTCGTCCTAGGATTCATGCCATATCCTAGGTTTCTAGTTATCCAATCCACATATGCATTCAGGTTTTATAATTAAATTAGGGGAAGACCACTCTGTTGGTGCTAGAACACCACGATCATTTGTTTTGATGATAACAAAACACGTGTTATTTAACATTTGCACTTGGAGTCTTAGATTTCAGGTCAATTGCAAATGTAGACAAGTTTAGACGGAATTCGAGCTTGCATCTAGGACGGATTGGAGGAGCTTGATGGAGAACAGAGGGGATTCGCGAGGAGCGATAGATTGAAGATGGAAGGACAAGAAGAATAGGATAGAATTCCATTTCATTCCTTTCATGTACTTTTGTTTTTATCTTCTTGCTCTTTATTTCCTTAGAAAATTATGTTAAAGAGCCTCAAAGTACCCTAACAGTAGTCCTACGATACTTAGGTTTTCTGTAAAGAACTTAGAAAATCAATGTAGGGTTCAAACAGAGTTTCCAGACGTCTAATTCTCAAATCAGACGTCTGATAAAGTGTTTTAAGACATCTGACTGTTGATTCAGACGTCTGATAACAGTTAGGCTGGACAAGCTAGTTCTGTCTAATGAAATCAGACGTCCATACCTTAGACCAGACGTCTGATGACTTTCCCAGACGTCCATACCTTAGACCAGACGTCTGATGACTTTCCCAGACGTCCAATTAGTGGACCGTTGGCTCTCTTAGTTAACACTCGAGGATATGACCGTTAGAGCCTTATCAGACGTCCTTAAGCCCTTCCAGATGTCTGATAATTGACCGTTTTGCCTCGACTGACCCGAAAATCTCTTCTCAGAGATTTTCTAGCCGTTGCAAATCCATTCCCAAGAAAAAGTATGTTTTCAAACGTCCAGACATAGTGCCAGACGTCCTGTATGTCGTCTAATGGACTTGCGCTAGAACCCTGTTTGGATATGATTCAAGTCAGGAAGGAACCCGCACGAAATCATACGTCTGACCTTGAAATCAGACATCTTAAAGTGGTCTTCCAGACGTCTGATGCTAGAATTAGACGTCTGATTACCCTGTCAGTGCAATGATTGTTCCTGATTTCGGGTTGATTCACTTAGGCTTTGCACCCAACGGCTATGGAACCTTTCCTAAGCCTTCCAAAGCCTTCCTAAAGCCTCTATAAATAGAGGGGAACCTTTGCACCATAAACACACACTCAGCTACACACTTTCACACTCTTTTGTGTCCAAAAAGACTCTCTTGCTCTCCAAGCTCTAATTCATCTTGAGAGCATCAAGCTTTGCGCACCCGCTCTCCCGCCGTAGTTCACGAGAGCGACGTAGCATTATCGTGTTGTTCACGCATCCGCGTCGCCGACGCACACCTTTCAAAGGGGAGTTTCCTAATTCCTATAGAAGCTATGTTTAAAATTACTTTGTTGGCTCTATAGGATTATTGTTCTTTTATCTTTGTTATTTGGTTGGGTAATCGCTTTGCGAATTCCCGTCTCCTTCGAGGGACAAAATCCTTCTCGTGAAGAGAAGGGGTTGAGGAACGCTACCCTCGCACTTGTAGCGTGGTTGTATTTGAGGTTGAATCACCCTCGTTTAAAGTGATTCGTTTAATGGATTTTGATCAACTTGGTTGATTGGAAAATCCTAACTCGAAAGGGTTAGGTGGTGGTTTTCACCCGGTTTGGGTTTTCACCTAAAAATACTTGTGTACTTGTGTGATTGTCTATTTTGTGAGATTATTTATATTTATTTCTGCAATTATTACGTCACCCCCTCCTAGTGGGGAATTTCACACTCTACTAGACAACATCGGAGTATTGGGGGCTCGAACGGCAGGCTTACATGCCTCAGCAAGCCCCGAACCTGCTACTAATCGAAGTCCTATAACAAGGAACATACCATAATGGATCATTCATAATAGTATAAAAGGCCTTTTAACAAGTAGAGGAACTCACAAGGAAAACATCGATATCATGTTTACGTAAAACGAACCTCGAACGGATCTTAAACGAGTAAAAAACAAGACTGCAGACCTAAATCAGACATCTGGCACAAGGTCCAGACGTCTTAAAAGTAACCAGAACTCACCTCAGGCTTCTGCGTCGACCTCAGACGTCCAGAACCTCTTCTAGATCGTCTAAACCCAGCTCCGGACGTCCAACTTCTCCTCCGGACGTCTGGGAGTGCTTTTGGTCGTCTGGTAAGCTGTCCAGACATCCGAAATGCTTGGGAGGGCATGTCCCGCGCCTTCCCGAAGCAATTCCTGCACGTGACAAGCAAATCTCCTATATTTAGCCACGCAAATCGTAGCTGCGGTGCGGCCTACATGGCCGTAACCGCAAGAGGAACGTACATTCGCGAAGATCTACTTTCAGTCGTCTGGTATCATCACCAGACGTCCAATATGTCATCTGGACGGCACGCCAGACGTCTGATTCTGGGAAAATCCCAGAACTAGAACCACTTCCTTCTCTCCCTTGCCGCGTGCAGCCATGGCCTCGCCTCCTCGCCTGTAGCTCCAGCTGCAGCAAGTGTCGAGGATGGCTCCCTCGACGCACTCCTCCTGCACACGTCGCTTCAGCCGTGCGCCCTCTGGCAAGCTCCCACGAGCTCGCGAGCTCAAGCTCTTCCTCTCCTCACGTCGCCTCTCCTCCTCATTGCCCGCTCTCGCATTCGCACCTCTCGTTGCAGTGGAGAGGAAGGAGGGAAGGTGGCTGGCTATGGTGAAGTGGGGGAGAAAGGAAGGGGGAAGAGGGGTTTATATAAGGGTGCATTAGGGTTTGGTGGAGGGAAGAGGGAAAGAGAGAGAAGAAGGGTACTGTCTGCGCGTAACCCGCGCGCAGACGCGAAGTCACGTACCAAAATTTCAATTTCCAGATGTCTGGAAAGGGGTCTAGACATTTGACCAGACGTCTGACCAACAATCTAGACGTCTTAAAAGGCTCAGGACAGAATGGATCTTTACACAAGAAATTCGAAGAAGCCAAATTAGGCAAGACAACTCCAAAGAAATCACAAGGAGGCTTGTCCTTGCTTGCAACAAAGCCCATGCCACCTCATTATTGCATCAATGGGTAGAGGACCACGCCACACTTTTTGTGCATCTCCAATTTTGAATGATCATGAGATATGGATGGGAAGAGTGTGAGACCTTGGTCTAATTTTTTCACAGTCGAGTCAGGTTCCTCCTTTCTTAATAAATCCTCCGCCCTTCTTTCCATGCGAATCGGAGCACCATGCAGCATTGTGGAATTTTTTGCGAGAAAATCCTTGTATTTTGAGACTGACTCCAATTTTCGATTTAAATTTATTTTCAAAGGTGCTACAAAAATCTGAAATCAACAATACCGGTTCCATGCAGATCAAGGGTCGTTAGACTTTTTTTTTAGAGTCTATGGGTGTTTCTCATTTCATGATAATTTAACAATTTTTTTCACTTACACATTTTAGTACGAAAATTTTGTAATGTAAATCGAGTCCTAAATTTTGAATCCTAAACCATCACAGTGTTTCTCTTGACATGACAAATCTAATAAACTTCAATCGATCATGAATCGCGGTTTTCATTCTCGCTTTCCAAAAAAAACAAAAAACAAAAGAAAAAGGGAAAGACCACACCTAAAATATGTAAGAAAAGCTTACCCTACCCTCTCTCAACCGTTTAGGCCTACTTTACAGTAGGGGTTAACCCCTCTTTTTGGGGGTTAACCCCTGTTTACCACATGCTTTTTTTTAAAGAAATACGAGAGCTAATATTATTCATCCCCTACTCTCTGGAGGCAGATAAACAAAGGCAGAGGGATTAGACCAAAACCTGACAGTACACATAAAGAGAACCACAACTCATAGCTTAGTATAAACAAAAGTAGAAAGCATCAAGATAAAGCAACAAAAGATCCAAGAGGAGGAGAAATACCAAAATAGAGAATAAGACCTTATATAATATAACGGAACTATAGCTTGTCGAGGGAAATAATGCCACGTATCCTCCTTGGAAGCTGGTCTAAAGAGGTAAAGGAGCACCAATCTTCGACTCCAAGATTCGCAATACACCAGGCAAGCGAGTTGACAGAGCGATGAACATAATCCAAGGAGTCAATGTGGTCCATTTGGTTCTTAAGGAGTTGAAAATCGTTTCTAACATACCACGGAATCTCCAATTTGCCTTTCCACCAGTAGAACACCATCGTCGAATCAGCTTCCACCTGAAATGCATCAAAGAGAGAGCAGGAGAGGAAAAGGCATGTAATATTAAAATTGCAGCATCACCATGAATAAAATCTCATCTATGAGCAGCACCAAGAATAAAATCTCTCAGGCAGTTTCTGATTCCCCAACCACCATAGGTGAAATTAGCATCATTTAAGATTCCAGCATTAAGCATGAAACCATACTGAGGCATGACCCAAGATAAGGCCATAGCAGAAGGCCTTTGCAAATGAATCCAAGAATGGAGGCTGAAATCATCCCAATTGTGACGCAAGATGTAGACAAATTTTGAAGGGAGAAGTTATCATGAATAATGCGATTTCTAATATGACAAACATTGGCCCAAATGAAGCAAATCATCCATTTGACAATTTTGCTCCTGGAGGATCTCTCCGTAGAAAGCATGATATCAAAGAAACGATAAGGGGAGGTAAGAGAAAGATAAGCCTTAGAGAAAACCCGTCCAGCAACATTGTGAACCAGAGTGCTGTCCCGAAATAAATGAATGGAAGATTCATAGGAAGCATTAGTGCAACAAACACATTTTGAAGCGAGGGGAATGAGCAGCTTGTCAATGTTCTCATCGGTAGGCAAACTATGGTGAAAGATGTGCCGGGTGCAGAGCTAGATGCGAAGGGGGAGTTTAAGATTCCAAAGTTGCTTCATGGAGAGATCAGAGCAGGAGTTGAAGAAATTACTTTCATAGGCCGAAGTAACAGTAAAAGTCCTAAAGGGAGATGCCTTCCAAATAGGAAGATCATGTAAGTTATCCAAGGAGCTATGCTGAATTAAGGAAAGGATGTAAAGCGGGATAGGCGTTAGTAGAGGAGTGCTACGTGCATTAGAAAGGACATCTTTGACAGAGACAACGTTCGGGTTGATATTCCGAGGGAGAAAGTCCTTGAGGGGGGTGTCACCAACCCATAAATCCATCCAAAAATCAATATTATCCTCATGAATTTTCCAATGGATAAAGGGTTTCATTTGAATAAAGGAATTGTGCAAGGCTTTGATTCTAGCGAGAAGACAAGTATCGTAAAGTTGTTTGATCAAAATGATATAATTAGAATTCAAAAATAAAATATTCCAGGTACGTTTCATCTTGAGGGCTTGATCAAAAGAGAAAGGTTTCAAATGCCTAGCCCTCCAAAATTTGGAGGGCAAGAGACTCTTTTCCAGCTGACCTAATGATGACTACAGACAATCCCCAAAGATCCCCTGAAGAAATTAGCAAAAATGGCTTCCAATTTTCGGTAGACAGCCTTAGGCATCTCAAGAACCGATAATATTTGGATGGGCACGAAGGATAGAACATGTTTTATAATGAGATGTCTGGCCAAGGCAGAGAGCTGATTAGCCTTCCAGGCAACAAGTTTAGATTGGATCTTTTCAATGATAGAAGTAGTAGATTTTAGTACGACCAGGAAAAATAGGGCAGCCTAGATAAGTAAAAGGGAATGTCGCCAACTGGAAACCCATTATCTATAGAAGACGGGCAAGTCTACCAGGGGGAAGTGATTTCCAACAAAACAAGAGCTTTTTGACAGGTTAACCTTTTGGTGGAAAGCATTTTCAAAATTCTTAATGAATTTAGCAAGATTCGAGATGAAGTTTAAGGTGCCATTCATGAAAATAATAATATCATCAGCATAAAGGAGAGCGATCGGATAGGAGACACCCCTTTTTGCCAAAAACGGGATAATTTTGCCCAAAAAAACAAGCTCCTTAAGACCACGAATGAATGGCTCCATAAAGATATCAAAATGTAACGGGATGAAGGATCAACTTTCTGATCAATTCTTTGAATAAGTTCGAAGGTAGATGCAATGTGATTGAAAATGGATCTCCCTTTAACAAAACCAGCCTATTTCGATGAGATCAATTTTGGAAGGATATTGCTAAGGTGGGTAGCTAAGATGCCTAAAGCAATCTTGTAACAGACATTGTATAGGCTGATGGGTCTAAAGTTTGATATATGCTGAGCAGAGTGTCTTTTCGCAATAAGGGAGACGAAAATATTGTTGAAAGCTCTTGGAGAAAGGTTGTTGGAGAAAAAGGAGGATATAGCATCCACTAGATCGACCTTCAAAATGTCCCAAAAGGATAAATAAAACTCAGAATTAAAACCATCAGGCTACGAGGATCAATTTCGAGGCATAAGAGATAAAGAGTCAAAGATTTCTTTCTCTAAAGGAGGTTGTGAAAGATTATAAGAATCTTCATGAGTGACCAGAGGGATAACTTCAAGGAATTTATCAATAGAAGTATGATCCTCTGTGGATAGAAGGCTTTTAAAGTAGTTGACAATGTTAGTAGCAGCTAAGTCCTAAGATCCATTACCAGGAAGGGAGGAAATAGAGTTTTGGGTACGTTTAGCAAACCTGTGCTTAATATAAGAGAAGAAGAATTTATTATTTCTTTCACCTCCTTTAATCCACTTTACTTTAGCATTTTGTTGAAGATGGTCATTTTGTTTAGCCAAAGCATCATTTAAATGGGTTCTAACGTAATTGAGCTCAGCATCCAGTTCTTTGTCCCAAGAGGAAGAGAGTCTAGCATCCAGGTCTTCATAATGGGCCTCTAGGCTTTCAACCCACAAATGAATATTACCAAAAGTCGATCGATTCTACGAAAAGGCTTTTTTAGAATAATTAGTTTGGAGAAAAGACGTTCAATGGGATAAGGGGAGGAATTAGTAGGACTTTGGTCCCAAATAGTAGAAACAATACTACGGAGAGAGCTTTCCTAAGACACATATTCTAAAAGCAGAATGGTCAAGGCATGTGATCAATAGGAGTCGAAAAGGAGAGGAAAATGGGGGCATGGTCAGAATTGCTTTTAGGTAAGTATTTACCAGTAGGAGAGAAGTTCAAACAATTTGTGGAGGTTAAAATTCGGTTTAATTTTTTATAGATCTGAGCTGAGCTTCTACGACCATTACACCAAGAAAATTGACACCCGCCCAAGGGAAGGTCGACTAGCGACAAAGAATCTATAAAGTTCAAAAATTCCAAAGCTTGAGCATCCCTAAAGGAGCACCCCCACTTTGCTTTGAAGAGTAGAGGATGCAATTGAAATCTCCTCCCACTGACCAAGGTAGATGGAAAGAATGGTGGATATTGGTGAGATGGTACCAGAGAGGGTTCCTACGATCATGATCATAGGAGGCATAAACCACAAAAATCAACAAGGACTTAGAGTTAAAAGTGCATTTAACAAACAAAGCCTGAGTCATAGCCTCGACAATGGAGATGTCTATTGAATTTTTGGAAAAACACCAAACATTTGGTGCCCTAGAACCCACAAAAACATTATCAAATCTAATGACATCCTTGATAACCAGGGAGTTAGCAATATCAGAAAAAGGTTCAAGGATGAAGATCAAATCAAGATGAAATTTGGAAATCAAATGATTAAGACGATTGAGCATAGGCACATTGAGAATGCCCGTACAATTCTAGAATACGCTCTTCTTCATTGAAATAAGGCTTTTGATCTAGATTTTGATCGACTTCTGGTCATTCTACCAGTACCATTTAAAGATCAACCTCCACGAGCTCCTCTTGTCCTCAGGTAAGAGTGTGCCATGTATGCCATATCTTCAAATGGCCTAGAGTTTGGCATAAAATTAGAGTGTCTAGATGACTCCTCATCAAACCAAGATTCAATATTGTTTGAATCATTGCTCATCAAGAAATCATCCTTCTTATGTAACTCCATGATCAAAGGGGGATCAGGTCCGACGGTGGGGGGAGAGTGGGTAAAGGCAAATAAATTCCCCAACTAAAAGGGTTAAAATGAGGTTCCTTAGTGACCTTGGAATGGTTAGATTTATCCAAATAATCCTCACCATAATTTAATTCAAAACAACGAGAACAATCTACCTTTAGAAACAATCAACTAATGTGCAAAGAATTGATCGTAAAAGCCAAAATCTCTGGATCATTCAAACTATTTTGGAGATTGAAGTTAAGATCGAACATATAAATATTTTTGGATGAAAAAACCCTGCCTAACGAAGGAGTGAAACTAAAATATTTAAATCCAAATTGAGAGTTACGAATGTTACGTGCAAACGATCTTAGAGCAAGAAAATCGAAAATTGATATGGCATAGGAATCATCATCACAAGCATAAGAGGAGCATTTCACCTGTGTCGACGAGGGAGGACAGGGGCATATTTCAGGGACCTACATTTTGCTTGATGATGTGACGATGCAAATGCATCTAGCTTGATGTCAATGACGAATATGTTTTCGTTGGCGATATTTCCCCACCCGCTGATCATCAAAATCCAGAGAAACCACCCCAGAAGTAGAGGAAGAAGTTATACATGCCGGAATATTACAAGATTCTGATCCACCCTGATTGGCAGGTAGGGACACAAGGGGAGGACTGTTGGGAAGGGTGGAGCTCCACAAACGCCTCCTTGGGAGGGGAAGAGGCGATGGTAGAAGGATCTTCACTAGAAGATGGGGCGACTGTACCTACATCATGGGAAGACTTACAAGCCAAGGAAAGATGGCCAATCTTGAAACATTTAGCGCAAAACAATGGAACTCTCTCAAACATCACTTTCTGTTTAACCAACTCGGTACCATTATAAAATCAACAAAGGATGGAAGAGGAGCCAGCAGATCGATCTCCACCGAAACTCTGGGGTATCCCAATCTAAAGCCCTCAATGGACTAGGGGTCCACACAAATCGGAACACCAATCTGGTAAGCAAGAGAAATCGAAGCATTGGGGTGTAAAAGAAGGAGATTGAAACCCGGAAAAGAAATGCATACAAGAACCTTAGAAGTAAGAGCATCAGAGCAAAAAGGAGTCCACTTAATAAATTGAACATGAACTCAATCAATCATAATCGATTCACACGCAAAAACTTTGGTGAAATCAAAATACCAAGCGCAGTGGATAAGGGAGTGACAAGAATCAAGAGGAAGGACCGAAAAAGTTGAGATCTTGATCTTGTTAGACAGAAATCTAGACAGAGCCTGAATAGGGGGCTTGGGACCCCAATCCCGAGCAACAAGACAAGAATCAAAACCTCTGCTAAGATTAGTCACTTCCTTAGAAGAGAAAATCGTACAAAAAAACCCATCACGATCCTTAGGAAGATGCACCTGCAATCCAATGTCCAACACCGGCGAAGTGGGAGCTGCAGAGCCCATCACAACCGAGGTAAAAGAGGGCTTGGGAAGAGGGGACAAGCAAGCAGACATGGATGAGGGTGAAGGGACAAGAACCAGAGGTGTCGAAGAGGGCGACATCCCAGATCAAGAGCAAGAACAGAAGCACAAGGAGCCAGCAGGAGGAATAACACAAGAAACAAGGAAGAAGAAATGGCACAAGAAAACAAAAGAGAAGGGCAGCTGCCCCAAGGAAAGGCCACTGGAAGCGATGGCAAGCGGGGGAGTGATTGCACAGCAATCATAGGACCTAATCTATCTAAATTAAGTTAGACCCTAGCGTAACTTAGGAATAATGAATGCATAAGCAGCATATTTTGCATCGTAGTTGACTTTTTTTAGCCTTGTGGTGCCATCATAGTCGCCCAACATCACCAACCTCCCCCTTCTCATCAGGCAACTCTTGATCTCAGTCGTTGTATCTTCATCCAACAGCTGAGGGTGTGTACACACTAAAACATCGCCACAACCATCCACGGTCGCAGCGCAGTGGAGAGCACCTTCAAATGAGAGCCAAGGGCGTCCATTCGAAACGCGAGGCGTGGCCAAATTCGCGCTTGGCGTGACGCGCTGAAATTCGACTGTCAGATCTTGATCGGGCGGTGCAAGATGAGACGTGCGGCTTATGAAGGCACGTTGGATGAACATGTGCACGATGACGCGTGGCTACATGCAAGCGTGGAGAGGCGGTGGAAAGTGCACTACATGGGTTAATCTCAGCCATCAATCGTCGTGATCAAACGAATGAGATTGAAAGCGCACGCGAGCGATGACAGTTCAGGCAGTGGATCGAGCGACGCAGAGAGCGCCATGTGGCGCGATCTGGTGCGAGCGCACGTTGGGCGCATGATGGAGGCGTGTAAGCATGCGATTTGGACGCAATCTGAGTCGTTGATCTCCTGATCGACAGCTCTTGTTGATCCAACTCGTTTGCAAGGATTGGGGTTCTAAAAAATCCATTTTGCCCCTCACTTTGGCTATAAAAAGGACCCAGACCCCCCATTTGAGAGGCAATTCCACCTTCACGCATCTCTCGCTCCCTTCTCCTCCGAAGAGCCCTCTTCCTTCAAGACATCCACCAAGGCCACCCTTGGTGCACCGCTGCTACTCCTCCACGCCTCTCCAAAGGCCACCAAGGACCACTCCTTGGTGCCCTTGTTCTAGTAGAATAGATGTCGTCTTTTTAATTATTCTAGTAGTTTTTGTTCTAGTTGTTCTAATTTAGTTCTAGTTATTTTTCTTGTCAAGCATTCAACTAGATGGAAAACTTAATTTGTTATTATTCGAATAGAGTTGATTTGCTTCATATCTATCTTGCTTATTGTTCTAGTTCTAGTTAGATTATTGTTATTAAATCAAGTCGCATTTATGCCTCCCTGAGTTCGATCGGGATTTATTGTTGTGGAATGCATAGAGCGCGTATTTGATAGGGAAAGGGTCATAGTATAGTGTGCAATACGATCCAACAAAGATATTTATAAAAAGATAACGAGATTTGAGTCTCGGTCGTTCGTCTCTGGGAGGCATTTGTTTTACTTTTGAATTCAATCTTTTACCGCTCTACTTTATTACAGTAGCATGGCGGTTCATGATTATTACGTAGTTAAGTACGACATGATTAGATGCAAGAATATCAGGAATTAAAAATAGGCAACATTAATCACACAAAGGATATTGTAATGAGCTCATGGCGATTCTCAACACATAGACATATATATATCTAGAAAATATATTTTTCATTCATTCATTTGGAGAGTGTTTGCAACATGAATTGTAGAGGAAAGCTTGTACATGAATGCTTAGAAATGTAATTCTAGCTACCAGAAAACGATCGCATATAAGAATCTACGGGGAGATTTTGCATGCATCATTAGCGGAGAATGAGGGCTACACTACTAAGCAGTAAATAAAAGCAGTAAATGTAAAGAGATAGCTACTAATCTATCAGAAGTGAGGGCATTCGGAGGTGGTCTCCGATGGCCTTAGAGTGGTAGAGAGAAGAATGAGGGGCAGCCAATGGAGCTTAGGCCGGCCCTTAGAGAGAGAGAGGAGTGATCCAGCATCCTGACATGGTGTCCTTCATGGTGGTGCTTAGCTCGTGGAGATGGTGGTGGAGATGGTGGTGGCTAGCCTGAGTGGAGGTGGATGGAGCCAAGCAAGTATGGCCAAAAAGTGGATGGAAGCCAATGGATGTGAATGGGTGCAAATGGCCACCCCTTAGGTCTTTTTATAGACCTAAGGGAAGCTCTCTAGAGAATTATAGAATTCTCTAGAGAGGCCTATGGTGGGAGCTCGTGGGAGAGTGAGAGGGAGAGGATGGATGGTGGTTTTTAGATCCACCAAATGTGGATCTAAAAATTGAATGGCTCTTAGTTACTAATTTTGGCAACCAAGGCAACCACACATGGTAGAGAGTTCTAGAGAACTCTAGGCTAGGTATTTTCATGTGGATGGTGTGTGCGGGTGTGTGTGGGTCGAAACTTAGGTGGCTAGGTTGATTTGGTCAGGTTCTAATGGGTTTAGGTCAAAGTATGTCTCAAATTAGGGTTATAAACCCTAATTCACTAAGGTAAAGTGCAATTAAATTTAATGCAAGTTTAATTGTGTGGAAACTTAATTGAGTGTAAAACAACTCAATTAATTTAGGTCTAGGTCAATTGGACTCTCACTGAGTTCAATTGGATAGTGTGTGCTGAGATTAGGGCTCAATTGGACTCAATGAGTCCAATTGAATAGGCTGATAGAATTGACTAAGATCCAAGTCAATTAGGTTTAGTGAGGACCTAATTAGGTCCTTAGGGAGGTCTAGAGGTGATGTACTAGGGTTAGGGCACCTTAATTTAGGTTCCTATAAGGTTGGAATTGGGTTTAGGGACCTAGAGATCCAAGATCAAGGCTTGAATCTCAAAACAGGAACTGGAGAGCAGTATCAGAGGTCTAATAATAGTGTCAGACGTCTTATACTAAAAAATTAGAAGTCCAGACTTGTTGTCTGGACGTCCAATCAGAGTCAGGAAGGATTCAATGTTCTGTCTTGGGTATTTTACAGAAATTGGACGTCTGACCAAGTGTCTGGACGTCCAATAACACTGCAGAAGTGGGTTTAAGGTGTGCGGGAGTTGGCTAAGGGTTCTAGACATCCTATAATTCATCTGGACGTCCAGATAAGGGTTGGAACTAGGTTTTGGGCCTTCCTAGGGTGTTGTGAACTAATCTAAGGGTGGCTAAGGCTTGGGGAAGTCTCTAGGCTATCCTAGGGCTAGGATGGACCTAGACTCTTCACATTTTACTGCTTTATTCCTACTTAATAGAATAGAAAACTTTAACTCCCTTACATCATTATTCCTACATCTAATCTAAATCTTCTGCTCCAGCTATGCTGCAACACCCGTTATTCCTGATCCAGCTTCAGATCCTGCTTCAGATCTACCTCCTGATCAGCTTATTGCCTGCAATCGACATAATGCACTTAATCAGCACATTATAACATTATTTTATGCACAACTAAAGTAAAGCAGTAAAGATGCAGATAATGCTTATGCATGCATGAATTACCCTAACTTATGCTAAGTCCTAGCCTAATTTAGGTCAATTAAGACCTATGATTGTTGCGCAATCACTTACCAAGTTTTGTAAAATTATTTGTCAACGTGTTTTTGCGCTATACTATGACGAAAACATTTCAAAAACGCGATTGCACGTTACAACAAGGAGCCACCTCGAAGATCCAAAAGAAGGATAGAGGTTGGAGGAACCCAAGATCTAAGGATCGAGGCTTCAACAACATCACTAGAGAGTGATCCCCCAAAAGCCACCACAAACACGGAAAGCAAACCGCAAGGAGCCGAGAACACCACAAACGAAAAGATCTGAAAAAACAAACTAAAACCCAAAATCAAAAAATAAAAAACCACAAGGAAAAAACAGGATCAGAAAAAAGAAGCGAGAAAAGGCAATGGAACACCAACACATCTACCCATTCGCGATTACTTAAAGGAAGGCTTCGTAAAGGAGAGGAGGATGAGGGCCTCACTAGAACCCAAGTTGGGAGAGACACCCAAGAGAAGAAGCGGAAGAACAAGGGGAAGCAGAGAGAGTGCGGGGGGGGGAGAAGGAAAAAGGGGTGGGGGGAATGCTCAAACCCTCGAACGCCCAGAAATCGTTTACCACATGGTTAACCGAACCCAACTTTGTCTCTAAAACCTGAGATAAGTTAACCCAGGATTGATGGGGGTTGAGTTAACCCCCCTTCCTAACCCATGTTTTCTCTTTCTTCACCTAAACACATCATTCCCATCCTATCCCTTTCTCCTCACATGTTTAGTGGGCTAATATATTTTGATTAATAAATATTTTAATATAGTTAGTGCATAATTAAATAGTTAACTTTATTTTTGTTGGTGCAGAGGCCTCAATTGATTAATTTTGATGATAATAAAACACACGTATTTTGACATTTTCATTTTAGTGATTAAGTTTCAGGATTAATGCAAATGGAAGCAAGCTTAAGGAGATTGCTCTTGGATAAAAGCAATAAGGAGCATGGAGAAGATGGAGCTTTGCTTGAAGACGAAAGCTTGAGGAGATGAAGAATAGGACAGTCTTTTTCAATATATTTGTAGTCCTTGTTTTTACTCTTTATTTTTCCTTAGATATATCGTAAAGAGCCTAATTGTATATCACCTTTAATCCTAGGAATACTTACATATCCTTAGGACACTTTGGCAAACCTTAGAATAGACTTAGAAAATCAAAATAGGCTTCAGACAATTTGATCAGACGCCTAACATGATCATCAGATGTCTGATCTGTGATTTAAAGTCGTCTAATGTTCTTCCCAGACATCAAATACTTAGGCTAGAAAACCATAGTCTGTGCCTTTCCAGTTAGACATCCTGACCACAGTCCAGACGTCCAATAAGACGTCTGAGAGAATTGCCAGACGTCCTGAAAGAGGACCGTTGATTTTTGTTAGCAAGCCAAGCTAGCACAGCCCAACATTTATTGCCAGATGTCTGATAAAGATACGTTAGACCAAAATCCAATGTCGTCAGATCAAATCTAACCATTGCATCTTAAAAATCAATCCCCATAGCTTTCAGACGTCTAATAGTTAGTCCTGACGTCCAATCCATCATTTGACCTTGTTACACTAGAACCTTATTTGAATCTGAACATTTCCAGGAACAAACCCGCTTAGAATTAGACATCCAAATTTTTACGTAAATGTCGTACAATAGCTTTTCAGACGTCTAACCTAGATCTTGTTTCCGCCTGATAGAATTATGAACTCTAACCCTTGCATCAAATGACTAAAACATTGATCAGTCGTCTGACCCGTTGTTTGACCCAAAAGTTAGACGTCTAATGCTCCTGTCAGAGTCATTATGACCCTAATTTTGACATGATTTGCCTTGGATTTTCTTCCAACAGCTAGGAGACTTGTCCCAAGCCTTCTTGAAGGTTCCTAAGCCCTCTATAAATAAAGGAGGACCCCTCCTTGGATAAGCACACCTTGAGAAAATACTTTCCACCATTTGAGTGTTTAAGAGATAGAGATCATCTAGAAGAGAAGTGTCCTTGCTCTCAAAGCTTACATTCGAGAGCACTGAAACCCTACTACAATCTACGCCTACTCTCTTCCATCTCAGGGAAGTCACTTTGCCTATAATAGCATAGTCTAAATTATGCTTTGTGGCTCTATAGGTTTTATTGTAGTTTCATTTTGTTCTTTGGTTTGATATTCACGTGGTGAATTCCCATCTCCTTTATGAGACAAAATAATCTTCGTGAAGAAGAGTGATATGAGATATGATACTCTCAGGTTAAAGTAGCATGATTATAATTAATGTTGTACTACTCTCGTTCAAGCAATACATAGTGGATTTAGTCAACTCAGTCGACCAAGAAATCTTAAGTCGAAAGGTTTAGGTGATGGTTTTTACCATTGTGATTTTCACCTAACAATTTGGTGTCTCTCGTGGTGAATAATTTTGTGTAATTGACTTTTTAGTACGCATATTTTTATACTTCAATATTCACCCCACTCTAATGCAATTCTAATTTTAATATATACTTAAATCATAATAATTTATTCAACCTAACAAATATTCATATTTTTACTATTATAAAATAATTAATAACTACTGTGGTATATACTTCTTAACTAGCATATAATCATAGCATTATAACGTAATTACTATTATAACGCAATTAGCATTTGCAATATAAAATAATTACTTTACAATAATAACAAAAATTATTATTTCTTTATCAAACTAATTTGTAATAATTAATACATTATTAGAAACCATAGCTACTACATAACTATAGTATTAATCTATTTATAATTTCAACGTATGGTTAAATATATCATTATCACTATAAATTAATTAATAACTAATGAAATTAGGACATGCTTTTTAATTAGCAAATAACGTATTTATCAATTACAATATAAGATAATTAGTATTTAATAAATAAAATAATTACGATTAAGTTTCATTAAAATAGAATATAATACTCTTTGTCAAGTGATACTTGGTTATGAATTGAAATATCATAGGTGGCATTTGAAATATCATCGATAATATTATATAAAAAAATGATTCATTAATGGATTTATATTATATTTATTTAATATAAAAAATAATTCACCAACTAATATACCCACCATCTTAAGGGTAAACATATTTTTTTCCACCTTAACCTCCATTTTAACTCTCATAACCAACTAAACACCCATCTTTCACATCACAAAGTTAAGCTCCATTCCTACAGTAAACATAAATAGGAGTTAACTCCTAATCTTAAGTAAACACAAACATAGATTATCCTTTATTGTAAAGACGTTAATCGTGTTAGCTAAATCCTATCGTAAACTAGCTAGCCCTTAAATAATCCCCAACCCACATAGAGGCATGTGTCGCCACACCCACCTTCTCCCCACCCCCTCCTCTACGCAATTACTCTTCTCCCACCCAAGCGCACACACTCTTTCCTCCCTCCCATTAGCTTCCCACCTTCCCTCCAACCCGACCACCTCACCTTCAACAAGCTTGCAGGTGAGCTCCCCCTCCCCGTTCCCTTGGTATTGCGTGTGTTGTGTGCGCACGCAGGAGAGAGAGAGAGAGATGGTGAGGTAGAGAGATGGCTGATTGGGTTGCTTGGGTTGAGTACATCGTATCTACTTTTTTTTGTTTTACGTTGCTTGGTTTTTGATCTTTGGTTTTCACTTGGAATCTTGCAATCGGTAGGTGCGTGATTTGTTTCAAACTCCGATGGCTGGGATATGTTACGTAAATTTGGGTGGGGTTTTGTTTGCATTGATCGTCGTATGGTTTAATATCCTTTTGCCATTGAGATAGTGTTCTGGCACTGATTCGATGGCTGCAAGGGTGTGCATGTGGGTGTGTTGTAGTACGTGTGAGTGCATGGTTGTTGACTAGGGTGGTGGTGGCTGGCGATGGCCGTGGTGGTGTTGTGCATGTCTGTGAGTGTGGGCATGCGTGCATGTGAAGGAGGACGTGAATGTGAGAGCTTAGGGGAGAGGAAGGAGGTGATGATGGGAGTGACACCGGTGGTGGTGTCGATCGAGGTATTGGTGGAGCTCGTGTGGTGGTGAGTGGAGGAGAGAGAGAGAGGGAGGAGAGGAGGTGGTGGTAACGATGCTAGTGAAGGAGCTACAGTCGTGAACGTGCATGGTTGTGCAACGCAAGCAAGAGAGAGGGATGGGGTGTGCATGCAAGGAGGAGAGAGACTAGGGAGGCAACGGCTACGAAACATGTGAGTGTCGTTCGAATATACGAAAGCATTGGGACATCACGCATATGTAAATTCGATGATTAGTGTTGATGCCATGTTTTTCATATCAAACAGGTAATAGAGCATCGAGTGCACCTAGACCATCGGGACATGCACCCAAGCTTGCTCCTCATGATCCATGAGGGACTTAAGTAAAGGGTCTACCACATATCAAGTAGGCCCTAATACACACAGTTTAAGGTAAAGTGTTCTCCTCTCTCATTTACATGTTAGACTAATTATTACTTTTTCCCTTTTACTGGTTTGAAAGTTAACTTGCTTGGCTGATAACTGGATAGCCTCTTAAATTTTATTAATGAATAAAATGAGAATTATTTATTAAGTTGAAATGCCTGTTAAATTGGTTATGACAAACTGTTGAAATAAAATATTTCTATAATCTTTGAATTGACAAAATAAATGTGAAATCTATGTTCTTGGTTAATGCAATTGAAATCATCTGCATGGAAGAAAATTGCCTATTTATAATTGAAAAGTTATAAATTATGCTCTGTAAATCTCTTGATAATTTATAATTGGAGAATTTTGTATGGAGATATTTGGAAATAAAATGTCAACTGTGAATGGTTGCAACACTACTTTCCTGTATGAGAAGAGATAAGTTTGGAAACAAAACAGAGGTGCTGGATTTGACAAGAAAATAAAATAAAATGAAGTAAGTTTGGGAGTTGCAAGCCTCTTCGGCACCTCGATCAAGACATGTAGCACCTTATGTATCGCTGGGACTAGTGTTGTTGGAAATATTTGAGATGATGGCAGATTAGCAAGTGGAGAGGATCAGACTCCGTGGATGTGGAGATCGTTCCCAAGTATGGACTCCCTTCTGTAGGTAGCTACACGTCACGCCATGACTAAGACAAGAAACTGTGAGGCATGTTGGGTTGGCCCCTCATTGTACCTCGTCAAATCACGTCCCAGGTCTTGACGAACAGAGTTAAGAGAAAATTTTTAGGAAATAAAAATGTAATTTTGGAAAACAAGATAAGTAAAAGGGAAATGGGAATAAGCTTTTTTTCAAAAATAATTATGGGGTTGTGTTTTCCTTATACTACATTGAATAGTTACCATTGTCCTTTGTCCCCAGCACTTTACTGAGTTTTTTAGCTCGCGCTGTGTTTTTCCTGTAGACTTCCTACAAGGGGTTGGCAGGTCCGCAGGACAGCACCAATGGTTGCCATGGTTTTAGTTGTAGGTAGGGTTACTTTGCAGTTCTTTCCTGTTTTTAGTTTTTGTTTCCTTTCTGTCAGGTGACGTATTTCCCTTCCTGACAAGCATGATTCCAACTTGAATTGCACTATACTTTAGTTTCTTTCTTTACCTTACAGTTCTGTTTCATGCTTTAGTTGATAATTGGAACTAAACAATTATAGTAATTTTCTTTCGTTGCACTATTTTTTTTCTTAGTTATCCATGCACACACTTATGTTGGGCAATGATATGACGATCTAGGTTAGTTCAAAACATATCGACTCGACCCCTCAGGATCGGGTCGTTATAAAGGGCTTTATGCCTTTTGAATTTTCCAAATTTAGAGATTGAGATCCATAAAAAGTGGATATAGATTTGCAAGAGAGGATCCCACTTCATCTTCATTACACACAAGAAGAGAAAGAAAGGAGAGGAAGAGAGGCCTCTCCCTCTCCACGTCCACCTTCTCCATCTCCATGGGTGTGGAGCACCCAACCTCCACATCAAGGTATGACAACTCTTGAGGAGGGGGTCAAGCTCCTCTATCGCCTACGACCACTCAAGACAGGCATCACCATCACCACCCCATAGAGAGGTCATCTGCACACACTGTTGTTCTTCGACTCCCCAAACGTGGAGATCCAAGAGTAGTACGCCACAACATTGCTTCACTCGTTGATTCACCAGGAGGAGCAGCTAGCTCCATGCCCAGGAGATCCACCTTGAATGCCCCTCCTTGTGGTGATAGCACAAGGAATGTCTAGGCACCACCTCAACATCTCAGTGGTGACAACGCCAAGATTGTCCAGCTCCACCATGCCAGGGGCCTTCTCCACCCTTTCTTCTCTCTTTCCTTATTTTCTTGTTTTTATCTATTTATTGTGAACATGTGCCTGAATGTTTTCTTGATTGAATAAGATTTTATATATGTATTTGTGAACCTCCCTATGGATGACTTTTCTTGCTCTATATGTGGTTGATCTTTTTAATATTCTGTTTTATTTCGCTACGAACCACTCAATGACGATAATGATTTTATTTTTCTCTTGGTAGCGAATCGATCACCTGATACCAATTACATTGATGAGTCAATTACGTTTGTAGGTTATTGATTGAGTTTTGGAGGGACAAAGGAAAGATCCAGAGCATATGTGACCAGGTCTTGGCTGGAGATTTGGGGAACTTTACCCTCATGGGCGAGGTGCTGAGGCTGTGTGGGCAACTATGTGTTCCTTATGACGGAGCATTTCACAGAGATTTGTTAGTAGAGGTCCACAGTTCGCAACTGACCACCAATCTCGTGAACAACAAGTGTATCATGGGATGAAGGATGTCGAAGAGTACATCAAACAGTGCCTGATATGTTAGTGAGTGAAGGCCGAGTATCAAAGGTCTGTAGGTCCATTCCAGCCCCTTCTTGTGCCTGAATGAAAGTGGGAGAGTGTTACCATGGATTTGGTGGTTGACTTGCCACTTACTCAAAGGATTACGATGCCATTTGAGTGATGTTGATCGATTGACAAAGACTACATGGTTCTTGCCGATTTGAGTTACTTATGGTCCTGCGCAGTTGGTCGAGTTATACGTGTTGGGAGATCATGCGCTTGCATGGAGTCTCGAAGGGGATTATTTCAGATAGAGGTTTGGGATTTACCTCTCAATTCTAGGGAGGGTTACAAAAGGTCTTGGGGACTCAGTTGAGGTTTAGTACAACGTACCACCTCAAATGGATGAGCAGTCCGAGTGCACGATTCAAACCCTTGAGATTTACTAAGAGCCTATATTTTGAAGTGGAAGGGCTCATGAGAGGACCACCTACCTTTGGTGGAGTTTACTTCCAACATCAGTTACCATTCTAGTATTGATATGGCTCCTTACAAGGTACTTTACCTGGGGTGAAGTAGAAGGTCGAGCCAAGGTTGATTCACCAGAGCCAGGAGGTGGTATAGCATATCCACAAGAAACTTCTTGCAGTACAAAGACGTCAGAAAAGTTATACATGCCGCAGACACAAAAAGTTATAGTTTGATGTCTATGATATCGTCTTCCTCAGAGTCTCGCCCATGAAGGGCATACAACAGTTTGGGGTGAAGGTCAAGTTAGCAACGAGATTAATGGGCCTAGTTGCATACCGGTTTGGCCTACCACCACAACTAGCTGGTGTTCACTATGTTTTTTATACCTCTAATATAAGGAAGTACATCCCATACTCGAGTCATGTTCCAAGCTACGATGATGTGGGGATTGAGGAAAATCTCACCTACCAAGAGCAGCCAATGCTGATTTTAGACAGGATGATAATTAAAGAAGCTAAAGAAGAAGGAAGTTTCCTTAGTCACGGTACTCTAAAGGAGCCAGAGATATGAGAAGGTAACTTAGGAGACAGAAGCGAACATGTGTGAATAATATCCACAATTGTTTGCTGGTAAGTTCTAAGACTCTACCTTGGTCCTCTTTAAGGTTGTTATACCTTATTATTATGGATTTCCTATTCTTTACTTTCTACACATGTATAACTTTACTTGAGTTTTGAGAGCGAAATTCTCTTTAAGATTGTTATATTTGTTATGATTCAAAATCCAAACCTAAGCCTGAATCTATCAAGCATGTTGAGACAAACCCGTCGATGAAAAGTCAACTTTCACTTAACAAGATGATAATTAAAATGATCTGTCGTTTATATTTCTATGTGGTGGAAAATCGACTAATCAAAGTATTAAATTAAAATTAAACCACTCGAGATAAGAGTGGGTCGTGTACACAAGGAGACACTAGCCCATCTAAACTCGCAAAAGTCACAAACAATTGCTCACCAAAAATTTCTCCCAAAAACTGAGTCGAAATCCCTTCTAGAATATGCTATCAATTGCTAGATATGTTGATTGAGAATTTATGTAAAACATGAGGGTTTTTATCATAAAACTACCACAATTAAATATTAATAAAACAAAAATAAAATGGTAGCAATGGCATTCACATGTAATAACTAATAGGAAGGGAAACAGGGGATTCCCTTGATGTGGTCCCTGCACACACGGCTGTCCATGGATGGAGGCGAGGTTGACGACGGAGGATGAGTGGAACAAGGGCTTCGCGATGGAGTCGTCGGCATGAACTGAGGTGGCCGATGGTGGCCGGACGTCCAGGAGAGATTGTTGGGTAAGTGCTGCACACGCCCTTGTTTGGGCGTGGAGATGGCGGTGCTGTAGGTGGCGGCTACGCGCGAGCGGCGGGAGAGGATTGCTGGGCGTGATGTGCGCCTGCACACGGTGGAGCTAGTGGAGGGCGGTGCTCGTTGGAGCGGTTCGTGACAAAGGGCTCGCATGCGAGGTCGCGTGATGTTGGAGCAGCGCTGGTGGTATGGGCAATGGCAGTGGTTTGCTGCTATTGGGTAGCTCCACGCAAAAGTGGAGGGCGGACACACAGGTGTGGGTGTTGCGCATGTAGCCACGCGTGGTCATGCGTGGTTGAGGGGGGGTGCTGGTGGCTGTTGGAGGTGGCGGTGGTGGGTTTAGTTCGGTGGAGGTGAAATAAGTGAAGAAGATGAAGGAGGAGACGAAGGAAAAGAAAATATAAGGCAAAAGAGGAAGCAGTGGTGCATGGAGGTGATGTGGGAAGCGCAAGGGAGGCACCAGGCTTGCGTACAGGTGGTGGTGGTGGTGATGGGTTCTGTTCGAGGTGGAAATGGTGATATTGGGGGTGGAGTAGCAAACAAAGGAACAAGATGAACTAAACGAAAAAGAAAACGAAGAAGAGAGGAAGGATACCTGCGTGGCCTTCAGCTACATGCTCACGGTAAGTTGCACAAGCCACTGGTGGTGCGACGCTCTGTCACCCCTCCTGCCCGAGGTGGTGTGGACTTGTGCACATGATTGAGGCCCGCAGTGGTGCAATGGAAATGAGCTTGACGCTCTGCACAATGATGGTGTGGGATGATAGCCTCCTCAGTAAGGCAAGAGGTGATTTGCTCTTATAATTGCAGGGGAGTTGAGGTAGGAACGGCAATGGAGATGAAACGACAGTGGTATTGGCAATAGAGATCCAAGTTCTTCGCTTACCATCATTGCCGTCTTTAAGCTCCTATAGCCGTTGAGAAGATAATATTTAAATAATATAAAGAAAATATATATGTGAGTTATTTATGTACAAAACCCATAAGAAATACTAAATCATATTCCTATTTAAACTATGTATGTAATGCATGCATGCAACCTAATTTATAACTAGCCACTTAGATTCTAATGCATGCTATCATATTTACACATGAATGTAATGTATGAAATATGCATGAAAGTACATTTATAAACTAATTTATTTACATATTAATGCATGCTATGTATATCTTAGTATAAACTTAATGTCTAAACATTTAAATAATAAATTAGCCCACATTGTGGGCTCATCAATCGACACTTGTTAAGCGCAAATTAGGTTAGCATAGCCCAAAAATAGAGAAACGTAGGTTTGCTCAACTTTGGTCAAACATTGGGGAAAATTTACGTGGATTGTGTCATTTTTTATACTGTTGGGTTATTTTCATCAAGAACATTCCAATGAGACTGAGTTCATGAAAATCGGATATTGTTTAATATAATTACAGTAAGAAGATGTAACTAATGGTAATACCATCATTCGTCATAACTAACTTAATTTAGTTAAAGTCAAGTGATAAATGCTCCTAAATGATTATCTGAGAACCATAATTTTGTATCGATCTAATTTGTGAAGAAGGCAAGAAAATATGTTAATTCTATTGTTTTAACAACACATCACAAATGCAGATTAACCACGGGGTTGATTAGGTGTTAATTAAAGGTTAAATGAACTTAAAAGACTAAAAAGTGGGCTCACATTAACTATATCAGAGTTTCATGCATTTTGAGGGTGAAAATAGCATTGAAAATCCTAATTATCAGCCCCACTTAAATTGAAAGTGTTTTGGTCAAGATAAAATCAATATAAACCTCCTAAAAATCATTAAGAAATATTTTAAGAGGTTTGGTACCTTCACTTTGATCATCTGAATCCATGCTAAGAATGGAGATTTAGATGAGAATTTGCCTTGATTTGAGCTCCTATGCAATTTATCTAGTCAAACATGATTAAAACTCAAATTAAAGTTCATCATTAGATTCCTTGGGTCCAAATTAGGTTAACATCAAAATTTGGGCCCAATTAGAGTTTATTTTGACCAAGTTCGCATTTCAGTCCAGAACTCTCTATTCATTACACTTTGGCCCCTATCTTTTGTGTTTTCATTAAAAATGAGCCCCTACCTTCCGATTTTTCTTGTAGTTGAGTCCAACTGCCATCTCCTTCCTCATGATCATACATGGAAAGAGTAGCAACAACCGACCCATGGTTGTCGAGTTTTGATCCGCAATTTGAGGGATCAAACCTCGCCAAATTTGGCGAGATTGATCGTGGAGATTTTTCGCATCTCTTGAGTATATTTATGAAGCCAATCATGACTGTATCTATCCTCGATAAGCTCGAGAGCTTTAAGCTCAAGAAACAACCAAAACACCTTCCAAATCCTTGTTTATGGGCTTAATTGAAGAGGGCAGCACATTTATAAATAGTTCTCCTTGCCTATAGCACAAAATTGTACCCGTTTGACCGTTATCTTCCCCTCTCTTCTTCTCTAGCGACAAATTCGACGTACCTCGGAGCTCCTCCATCTTCCTTCTTCACCCTTTGCCATAGCCAAAAGACAGAGGGCTTTTCTCCCTCATTCCTCCATGGAGCTTGGTACGAAGCTTCAACCTCTAATTCCTCATCGCTTCGATCTTTGGTCTTCTTCCTCGCCGGCAGCCAAACCGATGACCCATCCTCGTTTGTCCATTAGGTAAATTAGGTTAGGGCTCTTATTTCTCTCTCCCAATTAGATTTAGCTCAAGTCTCAACCCCGTTCTCCTCCTCTGACTTTGGCAACCACTACCACAACCACCTTCATCGTCAAATTTCCTTCGCCTGCCTCCACCCAAATTAGGTTTGGCAAAAGTTCACGCACACCTCCACGACACTTTTGCCCAACTCAATTTAACACTTCAATACCTTTGTCACCTTCTCCGACTCCGATCGTCGGAATCACCACGACCGTCACAGTCTGGCCACATCAAACAACCAACCACCAAATTGTCACCACCACTACTTCCGTCCTCATCATAGCGAAGCTTCCCAAGTATTTGATTTGGGCCGCAAGACCGTTTTCTTCTTGCTGGGTCACCATTGTTGCCGTTGTCTTCTTCACCTCTGACCATCGTTGTCCATTGACCATCCACAGCACCACCACCCTCTTTGAGCGCGGAACCATCCCACGACCTCAATTGTAGCTTCAATTGAAGAAAGACACCCCACAACAACTGCAATCGACAAGAGATCTCAGCGACAGCATATGCGAAGAGTAGCAGCACCTTTGGTGCCACAGCGTAGAAAGACAAACCAAACTTTGGTTTATAACGCTTTTGGTGCGATACCCAGTTGCCCAAGACACGGGGGTCGAGTCCCCTCACCTGCCTGTATACTCCTCACCCACCATGCATGCTGGCGGGCCTAGGCCCGGATCTGTTTACCCAATTACCCGTATACCCTTTGACCTAGTTCTAAAGAGATAAAGGAGAGGAATTTCTGAGGGAAGGAGGGGGTTTTGCACTGTAGATTCTTAGGAAACATGCCACACTTAGGCAAATTTTGAGAGGTGTTTGGGGCTTGATAGTTAAGTCGTTTGATGCTTTGGCTCGATGTCTGAATTGACTCTGATATTGGCTACTATTTGTTGAGAATTGACTTGGGATTTGCGTCTACTTGTATGGCTTAATTAGTGGTTTCAACAACCACTTTTTAGACTTTATTATCTTTTTGTCATTTGAGTATTGAGATATATTTTTTATTCTTGTTGAGTATATTTTTAGTGGATCATTTATTCATTGCATATCATTATTATGGATTGATTATTGTGCTCATTATTTATCATATCTGACTAGTGATTGATATTCATTTTTGCTCTCTGTGAACGATCTCAAAACTCACAATTTTTCGAGCACTTATAAATTTTATATGTTGATTCAACTTTTGTCAGTATACTAAAATGAGACATTCTCTCGATACTATGACAATTTTCGCTATTAACAGTAACTTTGAGAGTAGAATTAATTAATTATTTTCATTCATAAATCCATCACTTTCATTTTCTCAATTTTCCCTCTCTTATTTAAATACTCACATAACCATAGCCCAAAATTTTTCCTCTCCATAGTTGCCACACTTGTGAAATATATATATATATATATATATATATATATAGAGAGAGAGAGAGAGAGAGTGGAAGCTCTCTTGTCTTCGTCTACTCTAATAGGTAGTGGTGATGGCGGTGGAAGGACAAGGACGTTGGCCAAGGGAGGGTTGTCCACGACCTTGCATGTGTACGTGCATGGTGGTGAGAGCCAAGGGAGGAGAAGATAGCGTTGTGTGGAAGAAGAGGATGGGGAGGGGATTTGAGTTCTGAAAAAATTATGAAGTTAAATTATAGGCTTTATTAATTGCAATATGGTCCATGACAATAGCTCTCTTGATTAATTGATTCAGGGACCATCTGAAATCTGATTTCAATGATCACTCATTGTTGAAATCATTGCGACACAGAATTTAACTTGGTGAGATCTCTTTTTCAATCAGAAGTGATAAATTATATTTTTATCCTTAAGTATTTCAATATTTACATTTTAAACTTGGTTCTCCTATTTGGGATTATAGTTTGGACACTTGGAGGCTGTGTGGAGTACAAGAAGTCTACGACGTGTTTTCTTGGATTCATCGTGCTTTGGTGACCTTAAGTAAAGTAGCCTTATCTTCTTTTCCTCGTAAGGTAAATGTTAGTATTTATAAGTGCCTAATTATTTTATGTGCAATTTTTACCCTTCTCTTGCTGAGTAATGCGTCCTATCATGTATTGATGTTGCATACTTGGGTATTGAATAGTTATATTATAATTGGTATGATAAATAATAACCATGGTTAGATAAATTATTTAAAAAAATTACTATTAAGTTAAACGTGAACTTACAATTATGCCCCATTAAACGAGGAATTGATTATTCATTGAATAATAAATCAAATAAATATTATTATGAAATAATTGAAACCAGAAATATTCATTACTTTAAATGCTAAAATGAATGATGAAATTACTAAGGTTTTTCTAAAGATTTTGAACAAGAAGAGATAATAGAAACATGTAGAGAAACATTGAATGCGATAGGGATTGATGGATGGAAATTATTTTGATAACATGAAACCTGATAGGTTGTTGGAAGTCAATACTTGTTCCTAATATCAATGGCAAGGTTGGCTATACCTATTAGAGGCAGAGATTGGCTAATAACCTGGCCTCCTTATGACTTATTTTATTAGGTTGTTTTGGCTAACCAACTAGTGGGGTGTTTGAGCATACGCTATTGTTACAAGTGGTTGAAGCTGTTTATTTTTTTACTCTGTAGTGAAAATGACCGGTCATGTGCTAGTGTAGAGCA
The DNA here is from genome assembly GCA_037157565.1 of Thalassia testudinum. Classification (NCBI taxonomy): domain Eukaryota; kingdom Viridiplantae; phylum Streptophyta; class Magnoliopsida; order Alismatales; family Hydrocharitaceae; genus Thalassia; species Thalassia testudinum. The sequence continues at coordinate 86,039,754 of JAZHRO010000077.1, forward strand.
ACTCCTTGCTTATTTATTGCGTGGACTATAGTCACCACTTCACCTCGTTGCTAGGACCCTTTGGTGGTTGATTAGGTGGTAGGACTGGTATGGGTTGTCCCTTTGGCCAAAGGGGTGTATTATATGTAATCTATCATCTAAGATTTCGTAGTAAAATCTCCTTTAGTCTTGTAAGGAAGCTGATTGGGCAGAAATGATTGAAATATGTAAAGGTAATGAAATAGGGTTAGATAAAAGAAAGGCTTAAATAACTAAGAACAATATCATTTTTTTTTCTTTTCTATACTTGCTTAGCTTTACTCTTTCCTTACTATTTTGATACTCTACTCAACGTTTGTTGGCATTTTCTTTGGAGTTTGTATTCAAGTCCTGGTAATATATAATCGGATTGTGCCTATAGGAGATGACGATGTCGATTCGAGTGTAACATCGTAGTCTAGTTGTTGCAATTGTAGTTTCTTAGTTTTGGTACTTTTTTTTTCTTTCAGTTTTCTCAGCACTCTGTTTTAGTTCCTTTTAGTACTTTTGTTCTGCTTTCTTTGATTGTGTACTAGTACATTTGATGGTTGTGATTATTTTAGGGATATTTCTAATTCAACTTTTTCTGTTATTTCATATATATATCTATGATGTGATGCATTGTGTATTAATTTGTTATTCTATATTTATGTGAAGGATGATTAAATCTTAAGGAAAATGATAAATTGACTCGGGTTTCTACTAAGATGGAGGCTCAGGTCGTAACACTTAATGTGGCATCAGGAGACGATTTGTGTAGATATAGTTTTCTTTAGCTGTGTAGTTTTCCTTTTAGTTTTCTATTGACTGTATTTTGTCACTCTAGTACTTTATTTCCTTTACTATTTTTGAGTGGAGAATTCTTATTGCTTATGACACTATTCTTTTACTTAATGCATTATGAGTTTCTATTTGGTTATTGTTGTTTTGTGATTATGTGCTGAGTGATTGCGATCTTGTCGTGTGTTGGATGTTATTCCGTATTTGATGACCTGAGTCTTCTTGGGTTTATTTAATTGTTGGAACCTGGGTCGTTACAGATAGTATCAGAGCTAGGTCACCCATTAGTCGTAAAATAGTTTAGGAAAGCCGTATAGTCTTTTATAATATATTAAAGTTAGGGCATTCACCTATTTCTTTAATGTAATAGTCAGTTGTAGCTTTCTGCTTACTCAAATATTGATTCACGGATTTAATGTGTTATCGACTAAGTTCCTTTAACCTTGTAGAGGAAAATGACTTCGCGTATATTATTTATTTGTGTTGAAAGACAAGTAATCACATTTCTTATTGGTAAGGATAGAGTCAGAAAAAAGATCAAAAGAAGGCATAAAATAAAGTGGAAGCATATGGATAATTATAGCTTAACCAATAATTAGAAATAAATACTTTATTGTAATTATCTCAATTCTGATGCTATTGAATATTAAAAATTTAGTTATTTAAGTAGTCATGATCACATTGATAAATTAGATTTGTATTGTGATTGTCTCTTTATTTTGGATAATTTATTCTTATTTTATGAGAAGTCAATATCTCTTTAAAAAAGAAGTAATATCATTAATATTAACAAAAATAAAATTTTGAAATTAATTATATGTATATTTAACAAAAATGAAAAATAATACTTAATATTATCGTAGAAGGAGTTTAATTAATAAGAAAATAATAAGTTATATTATATTTTAAAATTATAGTAAAAAAAAAAAGGTATTTAATGATATTAGAGGAGATAAAAATATATGGATGATATTTATTTTTAATATATAATTTATTTTTATAATTTTAAATGCTAATTTTTATGTAAATTATTACATTTAATGTCATCGACGTGTAGAAGGTCGGTAAAAAAATTCAGTTTTCCGAATGTTATTACTGCACAACGAACCCTCGTATCGCGGTTGCGGTGCGATTTGGATCCGAGATATTATCCGAATACAGGAAGGTGGGCCAATTTGTCGTCCTTTCTCCCTCCTCGAGCAACGGCGCGACGCCGCCAAGGAGGAAAGCGATCGGTACTGCACCCCACCCGCGATCTCCCTTTCCACTTCGATACCCAGAAACAAAGATCCCCGTCGCACGCTCTATCTCCCTCTCTCAATCCTTCCTTTGGACGCTGTAGCGAGCGAGGAAGATCGAAGAAGAAGAAGAAGTAGTGAAGAATGGAGGAGGAGGAGGAGAGGAGGCACTGGAGGGTGCTGGAGAACGAGAGGCAGCAGATGGAGCTCATACGCGAACTCGACATGGAGGAGCTGCAGATCGAGATCGTTGACGACGACGACGGCGACAACGACAGCGATACGTCCATCGACGAGGACCATACCGACATCACAAGGTCCTCACCCTCCACTCCTCACATGGAATTGTTATAAGTAGTTAGTGGCCTCGCCTCTGGATAGCACCAGAGGTTTTTGTTTGAGGATAGTTTTTGGTGGGGAGGTCATAGTGGACGATTGATTGGTGAAAGAAGGAACGTCAGGTGAACTGGTGGGTACACTATGGTTCGGATGAGAGGGTTTCGTCTGAGTACAATTTTTGGTGATTTGAAGTCTTCTCTGCGATGATTTACAATGCGGAGAATGCTAAAATGTTGGCATAGTGAGCTGCCATTTCCTTTTTTTCTTTTTGCAATGAAGTGTAGGCTGTAAGTTACTTTAATCTATCTGTTTGAGATCTGATTTAATGGCTGGAAATGGAAAACGGTCGGTTAGTTGCTGCTGCACGACAGAATATGTGGCAAGGTTTGTATGCTTTGTTTTATGAGTAGATTAAAGCAATCTGGTGGCCTGACGTTCTATTCGCAAAATACTCGAGCAGAAGAATGTAAACTTCTTGTCTTTTTTCTTTTTTTTTGCCCCTCCCAAATAAATGTAGGCTAGTGAAATTCCTGATCGAAGTCGAATTTAAATAACAAGAAGTAGGAAGGAAAGCTTGATTAGTTTGTCAAAGGAATATTATGGAGATTGGTATGTGTCCTGAGTAGAGGCTTTGCCTTTAGCCTCAGGTGGAAGGTAATGTGTGTGTGTGTTTTTTTTTCTTTACTAGGAAAGGCATAACATAACCTAGAATTTGGAAATTTATGCCTTTCATGCTTGCAAAGCAGGGATGTTGTCTGGCTTTAGGCTGATGGTAGCACGATCAATGCTGGTGTCACTGTTGCTGTCTGTGGATGACGCTAAATTTCTTGTTGAGAATATGGAACAGAGGCCTTAAATGTGGTAGAACTCGTTATGTTGTTAGGTTATTTCTCAGGGATGATGGTTAATTACTTCAAATCAGCCTTTGTTCCATTTGGCTTGTCAGAGGTGGTTGTCTAAAAAGTGTGTGTGATTGCTCTCGCCATGTTGGTTGGTTCTTTGCTAATTACTTGTTTGGGTTTGCCTGTACTGGTGAAGCGACCTGTGGTTCAGGATTAGGATCCTTTTGGTAGAAGGATTGGAGAGACAATTGGCAGTTTTGAAGTTGAGGTGTTGTCCAAGGGTGCAAGGTTGGTGTTATTGAAATTTATTCTCTCTATTATTCTGACCTTGTTAGTTTTTAATATGACAAAGGAAGGTCTATTTACATCTCATGCTATCAGGTGGAAATTTTTTCTTGTTGGAGAAGTGCTAATTCCACTCATTGCTTTGCTAGTTTGGAAGGAGTTGTGCTGACATTTTCTCAAGAGGGGTCTGGGTATCATACCTATTAGTGGCACTTCATGAGGGTTGCTCTCGAAATGGGTGGTAAAATTTCCTTCAACGAAACAGAGGGTGGTGAAACTGGAGAACAGTGATGACTTGTGGAATAGGGTGCTTGGTGTACGTTATGATGTGATTGTGAATTGGGATGAGGGAAGATCGGTTCCTTGAGGAGCCTCCACTTTCAAATGGGTATTTGTGTGGCCATGTCAAAGACCTCTCCTTTCTTTTGGCTGGTTACGTGGTTTGGAGAAGTCTTCAAATTTTGGCAAGATGATTGGATAGTTTATGGATGTATGGCTATTTCATTTCTAGGCTTTTTGGGTTTGCAGTAAAGGAAGACACTGCAAATGTTGGGTTGGGGGGGGGGGGGGTGCCCACTTTTAAGAGGGAGGGGTTTGTTGGCTAGCTCAAGTGAGAGCTAATTTCTCACTGGCCAATTTTTTGGATCAACAATTATTATCTTTCGTTACGTTATGTTGTGAGGGTGTTTTTTGTCATTTTTATATTTGGTTGGAGTCTTGTAATATTTTCTCTTCATCTCTTTCTATAAAAGAGGTGTGTGGGTTTTCTTGCGAAATAAGACTTTTCATTTCCTTCAACTTGGTATCAAAGTCAAGTTGAGTGCTTCACCAAAGAAACCCTAACCTCCACCGTCAGCCCCCCCACTTCCACCACCGTTGCCGGCCGCGTCGCCCATAGCAGTTGTCGATAGCCGCAGGCTGCCTTACTTGCCTAGTGCTGCCAGTGTCTAGGCAGCACAGGCCGTCGCTACCCTTGCTGCCCAGGCTGCTCGCCGAACGCCGTTGCCCAGGTTGCCTGCTAGTGTCGTCTAGGCAGCCCAGGTCACCGTCGTCAGTGCCGCTTCCCCCTTCCTCTTTGTGCTCTCTCTCTTGTTGCCTACGTGTTTGGCAGCAGGGAAAGGGCACACCAGTGTCTTTGTCTAATTGGAGGCTTCTTGGAGAAGTGATTGATGATGGAGTGGTAAGTCCAAGAATCTTTCGGAAGGTGGTTTGATGGTATTTTTTTAGACTTTTCATTAGATTTGGGGTGTGTATTCCTCTGTTTGATCGTATATTGGGGTGTGTGTTCCCCTTTGGTGCATTGAAGTGTTCTACCGTGTGTGTGCGGGTTTCGGGGTGTGTATTCCCCAATTTATTGGCCGTGTTTTAGATCTGATTTTTGCATCAATTTGCGAGTTTGTGATTGCTGAAGGTGCATTATGGCTTCTTTTTCTGAATTTGAAGTTAACTCAGGGCAAGTTGGACAAATAGGAGAAACTTGTGTGTACAAAAGTCCGTTCTTTACACCTATTGTGAAGTTGGACGAGACCACCTACCCTTGTTGGTCTCAGACTTTTTTTGTAACGGTGGAAGGGCATGGGAAGTAGCATGTGCTCATTGAGGTGCCACCAGAACAGAGGACAAGCAAGTATGCTACGTGGAACATGGATAATGCTATGGTGAAAGCCTGGATGCTAAATAGTGTCATTCCTCGGATTGGAGATGAGATAATATACAAGTCTGCTAAAGAAATGTGGGATGATTTGAAGATAGCATATTCTCATGAACTCAATTTCACTCAAGTTTTTCAGATCCATTATGATTTGTGTCATTTAAAGCAGGAGAATATGACTCTTTCACAGTACTACTCTACTATGAAAGGTTTATTGGAAGAGTATAATGCTTGTCGACCCATGTGCACATCTATCACATGCAGGGGTCAGAGGAAGGAATTTTTTGCTCATATTACTTGCTGGTTTGAATGATGAGTATGCAGCGGTTAGATCTTAGATTCTTACATTGTTAGAGTTACCTCCTATTAAGGAGATTTATAGGAGATTGAGCAGATTGTAGGTACAATCCACATATGAGGTGATTCTACTCCTACCTCCTTTGCACATGCAGCTGTTGGTGTTCGTGACAGATGGGATCCTTTTTGTGGTAGAGGAAGAGGACGTGGAGATGGTGCTTGTGGCAAGCCTACTTGCACATATTGTGGGAGGATTGGTTATGTTGTGACTAAGTGCTAGAACAAATTTGGGAGGCTGACTGTTGCCAACCAAGTTACCGTGACTCCTGCTTCAATGGTTGCTCCTGAGTTCCTTACACTTGCAGAGGTAGATTATGATTCTGTGGTACAATGCCTGGCACAGTTGACACATGATCAGGCTCAGTCTTCAAGCACAACATCCTATGCTTTTGCTTCTTCAGGTATGACTACTACCTGGTTGCTAGATTTTGGTGTGTTAATCTTCTTACTAGGAATCCCCAGTGCTTTGGAGACATGTAGGGAGTTTCACAGGGACGTTCAGTCCAATTGGCAGATGGTAAGAATGCTCCTATTCGTGGTAGGGGCAGAGTGTTAGTTACTCCTACTATACGTCTCTCAGATGCCTATTATGTATTTGATATGGCCATGTAGTTACTTTCTATTAGTATTATTACAAAATAATTGAACTGTCATGCAATCTTTGATGATGTTAGGTATACTTTTCAGGACCGCATGACGGGGAGGTCAACTAGTGGTGGATATGAGGAGGGGGGTGTCTATCGGCTAGCTCAGAGTCCAATTGTTGAAACATGTTAGATGAGTTCTGCTGACAGTACTTTGCAATGGCACAGACGACTAAGTTATCCTTCTTTGGACAAGCTACGTTATCTCATTCTACATCTCTCTCCTACCACAAAGATTCAGTGTGATGCTTGTCAGTTGGGGCAGCACCATAGGCCAGTTTTTTAGCATCTACGAGTTCTAGTAGTTTTGCTTGTTTTGAATTAGTACATTGTGATGTGTGGGGTCCAAGTCGTGTTGCAGATAGGCATGGTCATCAATATTTTTTGCTGTTTATGAATGATTTTTCACGTTTGTCATGGTTATTTTTGATGAGAAATAAACCAAATGTTGGTTTTCTTATTATTCAGTTTATTGCCTTTGTGAAGAATCAGTTTGATGTGTATTAAGACTATTGGAACAGATAACGTATTGGAATTTTGTACCAAGCAACTTGCCACTCTGTATGCTTCTCTTGGTACTATATATTAGACCTCCTATCTTGCCCCTACACATCACAGCAGAATGGGGTGGCAGAGCGGAAGCATAGACATATTTTGGATATAGCTCGTGCCTAAGGATGCAAGTTTTGGTAAACCTGACTAGATATTTTATCTAAAAAACTCGACTGGGTGTGGATACGGGTATGGGTATGGATCTACACCCGGTTTCTCGACCTGAATACCTGAATAAAATCCCCATTTACCCGAGATATAGAAGTCCCACCCTCAGTCCCTCATTCCCCAGCTTTAATCTCCCTCGTGATTCCCGTAATGATTTTGAAGGTTGGGAGTACTTCTAAAGCTTCCATTGAACATTTATTTTTGGGATGGAGATCTTTTATTTGAAATGTACTTGTATTTTGACTTTCTTTGCATTTTTTGTATTTGATATATTCCCCTTGAAGTCCTTTTTTGTAATAATTTCAATGAAGATCACTAAAATTGGAGTAGCTTGAGCCAATATGTTTTATGCTTGTTAAAAATAAACAATTGATAAATTGTGTTATACATTTTTTTTCTTCTTTAACTTTAATTTGGGCACGAATTGATTGTAAGATCAATTTATAAATGGGTACCCGATGAGTAAATGGATACCTGATGGGCAAATGGGTATGGGTATGGATTTGAATTTTTGTATCCGATGGGTAAATGGGTAGGGTATGAGTATGGATTTTGTAAATGGGTATGGGTATGGGTTTAGCTAAACCCGACCCGAACCCAACTCGTTTGTATCCCTACTTGTGCCTTGCTTATTTAGAATAGTGTCCTACACTTTTACTGGGGGGATGCAATACTTATAGCGTATTATCTTATTAACAAGCTTCCCTTTTTTGTGATTCATGAACAAGTACTATGGACCGTGTTATATCCAGATGTAGATTTATTTTTGGTGCCTCCTAAGACATTTGGCTGTGTTACCTTTGTTCACTTGGACTTGGACATGACAATCTTGCCTCAAGAGTAGTCATCCTTGGCTATTATCGAACTCAGAAGGGGTATAGATGCTTTGATCCTATACACAAGAGGCAGTATGTCAGTGCTGACGTCACCTTCCATGACTCTATTCCTTATTTTCCACGTCTGCTCGTCAGCTGCGTGATGTGAAAATTGCTGTGCCTATGCCTGTGCCTCTTGTGTCCATGGATGATTTCCAGGCTAGCAGTAGTAGTCCAGAGCAGCCTTCTAGTTTACTCAGAATTGTACCACTAGATGAAAGAACATTTAAGGGCTCTATATATCAGTGTGAGAAAAATACACAACCCTTTTCCTCCTTTGTCCCTCCTGAGCCACCACAGTCCTCCCTTGATCAGGTACATATTGAGTCCACTGACAGTACTCTTGATGTTCCTTCAGGTCTTCCTAATGATGATGGTGTTCCTATTGCTATTCGGAAAGCTCTTCACTTCTGTGCTCAGTATCGTGTGGCTGGGAGTGTAATGTCTACCCACTCTTTGGGTGTTGCATTTCATGCTTTTACCACTGCGGTGTCTACCTATAAGATACCCACGTCCTATCAGTAGACACTTTGGAATCCACATTAGAAGGTTGCAATGTAAGAGGAAATGTCTGCTCTTTGTGATAGAGGCACCTGGGAGCTTACTCCTCTACTATCTGATGCACATCTTGTTGGAGTGAGGTGGGTCTTTACCTTGAAATACAACCCTGATGGGTCTATTTCTCAGTACAAGTCTCGTCTTGTGGCAAAGGGATTTACTCAGACTTATGGAGTGGATTTCTTTGATACCTTATCACCAGTGGTTCGGCTCTCCACTGTTCGTATTCTTATTTTTGCGGCTGTGTACTATGGTTGGTCACTTTATTAGTTGGACGTCAAAAATGCCTTTCTTTAACCTTCAGGAGGAGATATACATGCAGTAGCCTCCAAGTTTCGAGGTTTAGGGGGAGTGCATGTGCAAACTACGTAAGGCAATTTGTGGCCTTAAGCAGAGTCCTAGAGTATGGTTTTAGCGCCTATCAGAAGCATTGTCAGTGATTTGATTACAGAGGTTTTCTTTTGACCATTCCTTGTTAGTGAGGGGTGTTGTCTCTCCACTTGTATATGTAGATGATCTTATTCTCACAGGTGATGATGTGGTGGGTGTATCCCAAGTCAAGGAGTATTTGGCACAATAGTTTGTTATGAAGGACCTTGGGAGACTTAGGTACTTCTTAGGTATTGAGATTGCTATGAGCAAGTAGGGGATTGTTATGTCCCAAAGGAAGTATGCATTGGATATTCTTCAAGAGGTTAGCATCTTGGGTCCAAGAGAATAAATATTCTTATGGATCCAAAGGTTTACCCATTTGATGAGTCTATTAGACTGATGGATAAGAAGGCATTTAGGCAGCTTGTAGGAAAATTGCTCTATCTGACCATCACCAAGCCAGATATCAGCCTTGCAGTGGGTATGTTGAATCAATTTCTAGACAGACCTACAGAGGAGCATTAGCAGGCAGTAATGCAGGTGTTGTGTTATATCAAAGAGGCCCTAGGTTGAGGCCTTTTGTTTCATAAAGGAGCTCCCATGACTGTTGTTGGGTACTCTAATGCAAATTATGCAAGTGCTATTGGAGACAGGAGGTCTACCACAGGTTATTGTACCTTTGTTGTAGGAAATCTAGTGACATGGAGGAGAAAAAAGCAGAGCATGGTGTCATGTTCTAGTGCCGAGTCAAAGTACTGTGCTATGGCGCATATAGCTGCTAAAATGATCTGGATATGGTCATTATTGAAGGATCTTTATGTTACTATTGAAGAGCCTATGGAGATGTGCTGTGATAATAGAGTTGCCATGTACATAGCTAATAATCCTATGTTTCATGAGCGGATGAAGCATGTGGAGGCAGACTGTTACTATACTAGAAGTCTAATTCAGTAGGGTCTACTTCGCACCTCATGTTTAGCCTCTTCAGAGTAGACTGCAGACATATTTACCAAGCCCTTATCTCGCCTCTTATTTGAGAAGTGTAGAAAACAAGCTGAGCATGATTGATATATATGCTCCAGCTTGAAGGGGAGTGTTACGTTATGTTGTGAGAGTTTTTTGTCATTTTTATATTTGGTTGAAGTCTTGTAATATTTTCCCTTCACCTCTCTCTATAAAAGAGGTGTGGGGGTTTTCATGCAAAATAAGACTTTTAACCGGTGATTTCTCTTCCATTGATGGTGCTACAAATTCTATGGTTTGTAAGATGGGAAGGTTTTCCATAAGAAAGTGGAACAAGCTTTTAAGGGGCAAAGACCTTCCTGCATAGGAGAAATGTGGAGAAAAGATGAAGTTGTTGTGGAAGCTCAAAATGCTACTTGAGGTTGTCTGCTTGGCTTATGCATAGAAGGCTTGTAGCCAAGTCTTTTACAAGAAAGTGGATGCTTGTCTATGACAGTGCTTGTATTCGATGTGGTTCGTAGACAAATGATGCTGATTGTTTGTTCTTAGTTTGCGACTTCTCATCTGCGATCGGGACACCCATGGGGTTCTCTATGGAGGATAATGCCAATGTCTTTTGGAGTTTCTTGAAGGAAGGAATTTATAGCGAGGATAGTTGGAAAGGGAGTTTTATTGCTGTGTTTTTTTCCCTTTTGCTTAAAAGGAACAGCATCTTATTCATGAGGGAGTGGGTACGGCTTGGTAATGCTATTTTTGATAGTTCGCATTGGTGTAATTTATGGAAAAACTGATAATTTTGTTAACAAATATTTTTGCGTGTATTATTGAGATCAGCCGGACTTTTCCCCCTGTAAATACAGGTCAATCAGATCTCAAATTAATGCCTTACATGATTCATTGGAGGGAAAATGCCACCACGATAAATATCAAAATGCTCCTTTCATGCGTGGGTGAATGTTGGTCTAAGAATGGCTAATGTGAAACATTTTCCTATCTCCTTGTTTCAGTTTTAGTTTCTTTTTCTTTAAGTGGTGCATGCTGCACATTAAGTTTGATGCAGCACCAATTTAGCATATATAGTCTCTTCACATGAGCCACCAAGAGAGTGTCACCATGTGGAGATGCCTGCTTTCGAGAGCCATCTCATTACTAAAGTTCCCTGTTTATAAAAAAAAAACCTATTTCCCATGAATAAACTCTTACTTTGAGCTTACCTTCTTCAAGCATAACCACCATTTTTTTTTCTGCTGAAAAGAAGTATAACCACATCAATAACCTAGCACTGTTGAAATATATATTATGTGTTAGAATATTATGATTAGTCAGTAAAGAGTCAGATTTGGTCTATTTAATTTGGTTTGAGAGGCCTAGTCCTTTTCCTATTCTTGTTTGTCAGTTTCTACTTCTTAATGAGTTTCTTGTGTAATTTTTCTAACCCTACTTTCTATATAAAGGAAGTTAGGGTTCTTAATTGAAATAAGACTATTTTCTCCTACATTATGCTTTCTCAATCCCCTCAATCCCATCTTTACACTAGATTCTTTTCTTTTCTTTTTTGAGTAATTGGTGAATTCCGATATCCCAAATATGGGTTATGCATGAGGGGTATGCTTCAGAATACAGAAAATGTGATAAGGTGACAAATCCTAGGCATCTCAACTGTTGATCAGCATTGTCAAGGAGGGCCATTTGTGTGTAACGAGACATGCAGGAGTTTGGTGGACGAATGCCTCTCCTTTTTTCTTTCCTTTGAAGTTCTCCACACTGTAGCTGTCACAGCCAACTTGAGAGTTGATCACCTTTTGTTTTTCTCAATTTTGATTCTCAGCCGCTGTTTCAAGCCCCCAGTCCATGTTCTTTGCTCACAACCTTCTACAAATATCCTTTTACACCACATGGCTAAATGCGCAAGTGAAGTAAAGGTTTCAAGTTTTCAAGTACCCATCGCTTTTCTAGGACCCCACTGTATCAGTCTTTCCGTTGCAAGAGAAAAGACTTTAGTGTGAAAAGTGTGTAGCATGACCATTAGAGAACACAACCCGGAACCAGATATTTTTCAGAATGGGCTCCTGAGAGCCCTCTTTCTCAGGGATTCCCAAATGACTTTCAGTGAGGATGTCCCTTCAATAACATTGTTTTTGACCACACTCTGTCATTCACATACCACTGGGGGGCTTAAGGGAGCCTAAAATCCTCTAAGAAAAAACACGCATGCCAGCTTTGTGCTTCAGGTTGCAGCCACCTCCTATGTGATCAAATGAGCTTTCCCATCCCAAAAGAATTCTGTTGTTAAGTATACTATTTATTTAGGTTAAGGAGCATGATAACCCACCATTGGCAGGATAAAATGAATAGTTGTGATCCAAGTGAGTTTAAGTGCTTGAAGGCTGCATCTTCTGAAACAAATGTGGCTTCCTCGATATGATATTCCTTTCATTCTTCCTCTATGTTGTTGCTGGTATTCGACGACTAACAATTCATTTATTTGCAAATCGATGCATTTCCTATGTATTATTTGATTGTCTAGTCCTTGACATTGAGATGAGTTTGCGGGTAAAGGATGGTTCTTGATTGATGAAAGGGAGTTGCATAAGGGTGCATGCTTAGGTACAACTTGATATGGCAATCTTGGAAACAGAATCATGGCACTTGGGACTTAAATTTTGTTTGATGTACCAGAAATTGATGCAATTTTGTGATGTGAAGGTTGGATTATCACCAAAAAACGTTCAGGAACAATTGCTCAATAAGTGATTGGTTCACTATGCAGGATATATTTTTCAATATTTTTGTGAAGACATTCAATTGTGAAACGTAGATAGGGTCAGAAATTCTGCCTACAAATGAATGCATTTTAAAAAATTATCAGGCTTATGCTTACCGTTTTCAAGTGACGAATAAATACAGTTAATAAATAAATGAACTTCTTTTGCTATTTCTCTAGCTGTAAAATATTCCTTTTCCCAGATTAGGTGGGGTTGGCTAATGGGTTGATTCTTTCCCTCCATTCAGATTTGTCATGGTCCATTCTTTATAGCTATTGCTCTAGCCATACTGCATTGCAATCTGTATAAACAACAAGTGGATTTCCTTGTATTGTTTGGTTTACCAATTATTACGGTTTTTCTCTTTCTTTCCATTTTAGAGGACATGTTGAAGGGACAAATCCACATGAAAGTGTAAACTTCAATACAAGCCTAGCTTCCTTGCACACATATCTTGGTGGTAAGTATGTAAAACATGGCCTTGAAAGTACATGCCATCTTTTTTTTTTTTATTTGTGTTCTGCACCACTGCAACAACCCAACACCAATAGTCATGTATTTTGCTTGCTAAAATACTATGGCTCCGTTATATCTTGAAACAGAGGTTGATGACACTCATGGAAGGTTGGCTTTTCTGGATGGTGGTGCTATTTTGAACTTGCCAATCTTCTATCTTGATGGTATGTGTTATATTTTTACATTTTGCGGAAACCATTTTCTGTAAAAGTTTCAATTATTGATGTATCTTTATTAGTGCCATTATTGTTGAACTTAACTCCTATCTTTCTAAACCTTTTCTTTCCCCGAAATTTGTGAATGCTCTGAATTACAATTAAGTGGTCAGCATGCAGGTTAAAGCCTGTTTTTTTTTTTCTTTTTTGGGAACCCAGTCTCATGTTTTAGCAAATCTAATAGCAGAATACGTGTTCAAAGCCAAAGTCCATGGATCCTTGTTGCTACAGTCATTAGCTGAAGTTAAATGTATGTTTCAGTACTAAAAAATGTTTTCCCTCTTTCATTTTGACAAGGAAAAAGCACTGAAAACCATTTTCAGTCTAATATTGTTCTACATTGAGGCATTATAATGTCCTGTGCAGCCAATAAGAAATTTTCAAAAAATGAAACATCTTAAGGGTGCAAACAGAGGTTTTGGAACAATTTTAGAAAATTGTTGAAATGATTACAAAGGTAATGGTAACTTGGGTTTTTAAGAAATGTAGTAATTGATACATACATATTTTTTATTATCTATTCTAATTGGGTAAGGTGGCCTGACCATAGAGATGCATCTTATTCTAATTTTTTTATTCATGGCTTGACCATGATGTCTGAAATGTTTAGAAGCTCTAGAACTCTTATATGCTGCAGGAACATATGCATATTGTGAAGAATAAAGTGCCATTTGACAGTCGGTCAGGCCACGTAGCGGTGCCAAGTGGCAATCAGTCTGGGCGTCCAAGTGGGTGCCGGTTTGGGGTGTTTTAGGTCCTGTTTTGGGTTTGATTTGATTGCAAGTTTTGTCTTTAGTTGGTATGTTGGTTTTTTAGAAAGTTTGTTTGGGGGATTTGTTCTTTCTAAAATTAGGATATGTGATTTGATTAGGATTGGTTTGTTTCATGTTTCAAGGGATTGTGATATGTTCTTTTTTTATAAAAGAGAACCTTTGTAATCCTTTTTCTTTTGAGTTAATGCAATAATTTTTCTTGCCAACTACAACTGCTCTCCTCTCTCTCTCTCCATCGCCGGCCATCCTTCTCTCTCTTTCTCTCTCTGTTCCAACATGGAACAGTCCCATTGTGGACTGTTTTTGCAATGCCAAGGAGCATCCATGCCTCCACGCTTGCACCAAACTCCACACATACAAATATGGCATCTTCCAGTTTATTGAAGATAAAGTGATGCTACCCAGGACTTGAACGAATAGCCATTGCAATTAAGAACCAAGATCCAATGATCATATGCTGTCATGATGCAAGTTAAGAGTATAGTCCCGCAATTGTATGGGTGAACATAATAATAGGTAAGGATCAACAAACAAGTTGATAGTGGCCTATAGTGTATTAGAATCATGTCAATTCATTGGAGTTGGATATGGGATCACGAAATGATTATGTTGCATGCTGTGGACTAAAGAACAGTTGAAATAATAAATTTTTTAACTTCCATAGCATTTGTATTAAAAATAGTTGCGATTATCAATATTGTATTGTTCTGGCAGTTACATTAAAACTATGTCATTGATTTTTGTGGCTCCTGCATCAATAATGCGTGGATAAATTTAGAAATTAGAACCTAAAACCCTAAATAATCCTGTGTTGAGTGATGTCCGTTATGTCAGGTATAGAAGTTTTCTAATAGCTGATAGGTGATCATGAAGTTTGGGTTTAAGTTGGTAATAGATTCTTCAGGCACTGTGGTCCAAATGTTGCAAACCATAAGTTGGGCCTGGTCCCCAGATGGCACTAGAGCACTCTCCATGTGGGAAGGAGGGCTACCTATGCGGTGGTACAAGAGCATGCTATGGGCTAACTGGGACTTTGTTTGGGGTGTTGGATGTTGTTTCCTTTTGAACTTTTAATGTTCTATTGGAAAAATTATCTTGCTTTCTAGCCTCACTTCACCACATTATTGCATGATGTGAAGGTAATCCTAGAAGACATACCACGGCCACATTTCTTAATAAATGAAATAAAATTTCCATAAAAAAATCACAAGGTGCTATCAATTTAATATAACTATTAAAATTTTTAGTTATATCAAAAATATAAGATTACAGCCATTAAAAGCCTGACCTGTCAAATTGATTTAAAACCTTCTAGATTGTGAATTGCAAACATAAAAATTCTACTATAAACCATGGAGTAGATTCACTGTAACATTTCTAGATTTTGTGGTGTGATAATTGTATGTTAGATGTGTTGAATTGAATCAATTGATTGACTGGTCAGCATTTTTTTTCCAAGAAGGAACTGGACATCCTTTCTTAACTAGGAAATTTGTATTTCTTATGATTCAACACACGTGCAATATATGTAACATTAGGTCTATGTTGGAGTAGGTGGGTAAAAACTAATCATTTTCTCGGCAACAACTAGATGATTGACTTCTTGATCACTGCTATGTGTGTAATCTATTTCTTATCAGTAAATAGACCCATATTTTACAGTATGCAAGGTAGAGAAATTTGGGCTAATAATTAGAACTTGAAGCTTACGCTGGGGCTCTTTATCTTTCCTTTTCTTTTCCCCCAATAAACTTTCATATTTTCTATACCATACAAGTAGATAGAAAGATTGAGGGGTTGGGGATGGGTTTATGGGCATGGCATCTATGTCATGCCATGGCCCCAATCCTTGCTGGAACCGCTACTGTTGATGAAATAAACGATTGGTCTAGTTGCAATAAGAATTTTACAAGTTATCAGTAGGGGGTGTTGGAGTGCCCCATGGTAGTCCAGTGTTGCTTAGTGTTTTTTTTGGAAAGGGAAGGATGACTACCGAAGGCGGGTAGACATTATAAAAAAATCCATAAAGTACAAATGCAAGGTCCAAATACCAGTTGTTGGAAGAAGAAAGAATGGAACATTTTATTCGAGAATGAAACCTTAGGCCTCTATTTATAGAGAGAAGCTTTAGGTAAGTTAGGAGAAACAAATGACTTATATTATTCAGAAACCCTACCTCTCTTTATATAGGGAGAGAGGTGGGATAAAATACAATACAATTCTAAGAGAGATAAAATTGCAAGTACACCCTTACACACAGAATAAACCAAGGGGTAAAATAGATCCCCTCAAGTTGGAGCATAGTTATCTATCATGCTCAACTTGGAACAACAAACGTCAAAAGCAGATCTAATAAGAGGCTTGGTAAATATATCTGTTGTTTGGTCATTAATAGAAACTGGAGTTGTGTAGAGCAACCCTTTTTGAATGATGTCTCTCGTGTAATGACAATCAACTTCCACGTGCTTTGTGCGCTTATGGAATATGGGATTGTTAGCTATATAGGTAGTTATTTTATTCACATCGAATCTCGATAGGTCCATTAATCTCGATATGCAAATCAGTCAGTAGAGATCGAATCCACATTATCTCAGCTGTAGTTTGGGTCATCGCCTTGTATTCTGATTCTACACTGGATTTAAAACACCTGCTTATTTCTTGCTTTTCTAGGTCATAGGGTTGCCAACCACATAAGTACAAAAAACTGTAGGGGATTTTCGATCCAAATGACGTTTAGCATAATCTACATCAGAATAACCCACCACTACGATAGAAGTCCCTCTAGTGAATAGAAGACCCTTCCCAGGAGCCTTCTTGAGGTATCTAAGGATCATTATCGCAACATCCCAGTGTTGTCTAATGGGCTTAGCCATAAACTGACTCAACCTGCAAACTACATAAGATATGCCTGGTCCGGTGATAATAAGGTACAACAGCTTCCCAACTAGTTGTCTATATTGCCTGCAATCAACAGTATCTGCCTTAGTATCATATAAATGCACTTTAGGATCTATAGGTATATTTGTTGACTTTGCCCTCAGCATACCACCCTTCTGCAGTACATTTAGAGTATACTTTCTTTGGGATAAAACAACGCCACTTTTGCTGTGAGCTACCTCTATCCCAAGAAAGTACCTCAATGGACCCAGGTCCTTTATCACAAACTGATTAGCCAGACATCTCTTGATCTCAGTTATCCCCTCCGAATCATCTCTTGTGACAATCAACTCAGTGACATAGACAAGAATAGTAATACCTCTTCATGTCTTTCTAACAAACAAGGTGTGATCTGCAAATGACCTTTGAAAACCTATAAATTCTATCACCTGAGATAATTTATGGAACCAGGGACTTTTCTTAAGGTCATAAATGGCCTTACGTAGCTTGTGTATACACCCCCTGAACCTCACAACTTGGTGGTTGCTGCATATACACCTTTTCCTGTAAATCCCCGTACAAAAAAACATTTTTGACATCTAGCTGGTGTAGCTTCCACTCCCTATGAACTGTAATTGTCACAAGGATTCTCATGGTAGACAAGCGAGCAATAGGAGAAAATGTGTCAAAAAAGTTTACTCCATATGTTTAAGTAAACCTTTTTGCCATAAGTCTGGCCTTATACCTTGCAATGGAGTTGTCTGGATTATACTTAAGTTGGGTCTGCTTTGAAGGGTAGCCTTAGTCGTTGGTAATGATGTCAACTCCCATGTGCCTCTGCTTTGAAGGGTAGCCATCTCCTCCATGGCTTGACGTCACTTTGGATCAAATATAGCCTTATGATATGTTGTAGGAATATGAGTGGCTGCTAAGGTACAACATAAAGTGGTAAACTTTGTTTCCATACCATCTGTCACAAGGCTACCTGTAATTGGATATTTGGCATAACTCTGTGGAGCCTTCCGAATAGCTATCGGAAGGTCAAGGTCCTCCTCAACAGGATCAGTAGGGGACCCATCTGCATCACTAAGCACATAATCGTCAGTGTCTAAAGCTGCGTTGTTCACCTTGCTTAGGGAGGTTGGAGGAGAAGGCAGGGGGGGTATGCAAAATAGCACGAGGCCTTGTATAAGTACGAATGGGTTTAGCATCTTTCTGTATCTTAGGAGTTATAATGGTGGATGTCTCCATATCAGGAATAACACCAAGGAGTATAGGTGGTTTAGGCATAGGAGCAACGTCAATAGTAGGAGGCAACTCAACACCAGACGTAGAAAAATACATAATTGCCTCATGAAATGTAACATTAACGGACAAAAAATGATGAGAAGCAATAGGATTAAAACACCAATATCCTTTTTGTGTCAGTGAATAGTACAAGAAAACACGTTTCACCACTCTGGGTGCCAGTTTATCCTATCCAAGATTAAGAAGACGCACAAAGGCAATGCAACCAAACACCTGAGGTGGAACATGAAATAAAACTTGTCACGGAATCTGTTCATGGAGAGCAGAGTTTGGCATCCTGTTAATTAGAAACTGTGGTTAACACCATATCTCCCCAATACAATCAGGGAATAATATGATGAATCAACAAAGTATGTGTAACATCAAGTAAATGCCTATGCTTCCTCTCAGCCACACCATTCTGCTGAAAGGTATAAGCACAAGTGGTTTGGTGTATAATGCCATTGGATTTATAAAAAGATTTTAAACGAGTAGTACAGAATTTCAATGCATTATTTGAATGAAATATTTGAATAATAATAGAAAACTGAGTCTTTATTTCAATCACAAAATTTTCAACAATGTTTCCAACCTTGGACTTATTTTTCATAAGAAAAATCCAAGAAACTCTAGAAAAGTTATCAACTAAGACAAAAAAATATCGATGACCTAGCCGATTAGGAACCCGACTAAGACCCCATACATTCATATGAATAAGTTGAAAAATAATAGACACAGTATAAGTAAAAATAGTAAAATTGACACGGTGATGCTTGTCAAGTTAATAAGTATCACAAATAATAGAAGTGGTGGAAGAAATGTAAGGGATAACACATTGGAGTCTCTCTAAGGGTACATGACCAAGGCGAAGATGCCACTGAATGGAGATCCATAACCATTCCCCCATGGCCAACAGCAGTGACAGTAATAGTCAAACGACTCAGACGGTATACCCCTCCATGTCCTCCACCAGTTGTCCTCCTTGTGAGCTTGTCTTGCAAGACACATGACTGTGCATCAAATATAGCTCGGCAATTTAATTCCTTGGTAATGCCGCTAATAGAAAGCAAATTGAGAGGAAAATCTGGTACATAAAGAACATTAGACAATTGTAGGGTGGATGACAAAGGAACACATCCCTTTCCAACCATAGGGGAATGATGACCATCAGCGACCTGTACAGTTCTCCTTGGTGCAACTGGACTCATGGCAGGAAATGAGTCATGATCTCCACATAAATGTTTCAAGGCACCATGGTCCACTAACCATTCACTATATTTCAATGGAAAGGGTGAGCAAACTAACTCACTACTTGGGGAGGAAGATGTAAAGGTTGCAGTATCTGCAGGCTGTGAAGTAGAAGCATGTGCTAGTTGAGAAAATCACTGAAGAAGATTATCAAATTCAGCCCTGGAGACCACTTCTACAGATGTATCTAAAGTATCTGTAGCCTGATGAGCAACAACAGGCTTGCCATGCTTCTGCCAGCACATGGCCTTAGTATGTCCACGTCCATGACCACTTGAAGAAGGTGCACCTCTTCCACGTCCATGAGTCGCAGCCAGAGCAGAAATCTATCCCGTAGTATCAACCACTGGAGTCTGAATGGCAATCTGATTGAGCCTGCTATATGTCTCCTCAAGAGATTGAAGCTCAGGTAAAGTCAAGATGTGCTCCCTTGCTGTTGTGAATTTAGGACGAAGTCCTGATAGGAATAGAGAAACAGCTAACTCCTTCCTAAAGGCACGCTAAGAGCCACAGGTACAACTAGGCCAATATGAATTGTGTCTCTTCAAGAGACCCTTCACAATGGAATAATACTATGCCAAGGAGTAGCCTCTTGGCGAAGCTGAAACAACTCATTATAGACCTGAAACACTCTAGAGAAATTCTTCTCATGAGAATGTCTCACGAAGATAATCCCACATCTGCTTAGCTGTGGTGTAGTACATGATCTCGTCACCAATTTTGGGATAATGCAATTCATCATCTAACCATAAGCCATTGCATTCTCTATCTTTTGGGTGGGTTCTGGGTTACTGAGGATGTACTCCTTTCCATGACCTCTGACAGTCATCAAGAAAGTCTAGGACCATCAAGGATAGGTGGTTTCATTAAGTTTGATCATAGGACCAAAAAATGGACTCCTATAAGTTCTGGTGTCTGTTGTGGAGTTTGAAGTAACCTCGGAAGGACTGGAAGAAGTCGTCTCTCCCTTGCCCATGAACCCACACTAATTGAGAGTTTTTTCAAATCATCAACTCAAGCCACAATCATTTGATTTGTGGTTTGAAACCACAAAATCAGATTAATCAATGTAAAGAAATCTCATGGGAAGAACAGGGGCCAACAAAATGGTCGGTGGACAGATCTACCACCAACAGATCTGTCGATGCTCTAAACAACCCCCCAAGTGGTTGTTTAATCATCATTGGTGGAGCACAGGGCAAGGGTGGTCTGCTGGAGCGTCGCCGGTGGCCTGATCTATCAAGTGACGACACACAAGACCAAGATCGGTCTGCTAGGACGTCATCGATGAAGATAAGATTGGCAGTGACCTACTTGAGTGTCGCTGATGAATAACAATTGGTAGGAGGTGTCGCCGGTTGATCTGTACCGGCTGGAGGGTGGCACCAGTGGAGCAGCACCACTAGCGGTGGCGCCTGGGGTGTCGGTGGGGGGGGGGGGGGGTTTCAGCCGATGGGAGGTGTAAGGAGATCAATGGAGGTGTTTGGAGGCTTGTTTGGGTGGGATATCGAGAGCTCCGATCTAGGACTGCTACTCTGATACTGAGTTAGGAGAAACAAATGACTTATATTATTCAGAAACCCTACCTCCCTTTATATATAGAGAGAGGTGGGATAAAATACAATACAACTTCAAGAGAGAAACAAAACTGTAAGGACATCCTCACATACATAATAAACTAAGGGTACAACGGGGTAAATTATATCATAAGTCCATGCCACATTAAAAACTTAACACACACACCCTTACATAAGAGAAAACTAATAACTCTAACACTCTTCCTCAAGCTGGAGCACATATATCTACCATGCTTAACTTAGAACATAGAAACTCATGACGCTTTCGGGATAGAGCTTTGGTGAAAATATCAACTAATTGCTGTTTAAATGCAGTCGTAGGTGTGCAGATCTATCCTGAAGTGACTATATCACATACAAAATGGCAGTCCACCTATCTATGCTTAGTGCGCTCATGGAAGATGGATTTGAAGCAATGAATGTAGCCGAGCAATTGCCACATAACATTGGCACTGGAGTGGAAGTAGCAAAACCAAGATCTTTTAGGAAATTCTCTAGCCACATACCTCACAGCTACTATGGGCCATCGCCCTGTATTCAACTTCTGTACTAGACTTAGACACTATGGTCTGTTTCTTGCTCTTCCATGTGACGAGGTTACCACCCAAGAAAGTAGCGTATCCCATTGTGGACTTTCTGTCCTCTAGGCTACTTGTATAATCAACATCAGAATATGCATGAACATTGACATGGCGATTGCTTTTCACATATATCCCTTTTCCTGGGCTTCCCTTCAAATACTGAAGAATAAGACACTGTATTCCAGTGACTATATTGGGGATTCTCCATATGTTGATTTGCCTCGTTAACAGCAAAGGTGATATTTGGTCGAGTAATAGTAACATGAAGGAGTTTGCCAACTATACTCCTGTATCTCCCTTTATCTTCAAAAGGGGGGTCTTCCTCTTAACATAATCGTTGAAGATGGCTTATCACCTAACAACCTAGTTTCTGCAAGTAATTCAAGTACATATTTTCTCTGAGATAGTAACATTCCTCTGAAATTTGTGGCACATTCCATGCCCTAAAAATACTGTAGTCTGCCAAGATCCTTAGTAACAAAAGTATCCTGAATGTCTTTTCATGAATGTCCCTGGTATCATTTCCTGTAAGCACCATACCATCAACATATACTGCAAGGATTACCACACTAGAGTCCCACAATTGGATAAAAATAGTGGTTAGAAGTGGATCTACATAACCCAATCTGCTGAACAGCAGCACTCAGTTGCTCAAACCAAGCTTGCGGACTTGGCTTGAGTCCATATATAGTCTTCTTCAACCTATATACCTTCCCTTTTTCAACCACATAGCTTGGTGGTTGAGCCATATAACCCTCTTCCTGCAAGTCTCCATAAAGGAAAGTATTTTTTATAACCAACTGATACAGTCAATGGAAATGAGCAAGCTATTATTCTAAGGAAATCCTACTCTTTATATAAAGGAAGAGGTGTGGGTAAAATATAGAGGACCAGAGAATAAAAGAAATAGTAAAAGCAAAACATAAAGACGTAAATATAGGGGTACTATAACGTTTCTCCTCAAGCTGGAGCATAGATGTCAATTATGCTCAGCTTGTCACAGCAGCTATCAAATGCAGTCCGATCAAGTGGCATGGTGAAGACATCTGTAGTCTGGTCCTTTGAGGAGACAATAGTGTAGATGATCCCCTTCTGGGTGAGATCCCATGTATAATGGCAATCAATCTCTACATGTTTCGTGCACTCATGAAGCGTGGGATTGTTGGCAATGTAAGTAGTTGCTAGGTTGTTACACCTCATCTCCATCGGCTCCTCTATCTGAACATGCAAATCTCTCCGGATAGATCGGATCCACACCATCTCTATGGCAGCTTGTGCTATGGCACGATACTCTGACTCTGTACTCGATCTGGACACAACTGTTTGTTTCTTGCTCCAACAAGTGACTACATTCCTAGCAATGAAGGTGCATAAACCAATAGTGGACTTCATATCTGTAAGACAACCTGCATAACCAGCATCTGAATATCCTATAACTGCCATAGGATACCCTTTTTTGAACAACCCACATCCAGGTGCTTTCTTCAGGTATCTAAGCACCTGCATAGCAACATCCTAATATTGCTTCGTGGGCTTATCCATGAACTGGCACAACCTCTCCACAACAAAGGAGATGTTTGGTCTGGTAATGGTGAGGTACAATAATCGACCAACCAATTGTCTGTAGCTCCTACTCTCCACTTGTGCCTCAGTGTCATACAGATGCACCTTGGGATCTATGGGTACATTTGCTGCCTTTGCCCAAAGCATCCCAGTCTCCTAGAGAATATCAAGGGCATACTTTCTTTGACTAGTTACAATTCCTTCTTTTCCTCTAGTCACCTCAATGCTAAAAAAATATTGTAGAGGACCTAAGTCCATAATAAACTACGACGCCAATTTCTGTTTGACCTATCCAATCCCTTCTGTATCATCTCCTGTAATGATAAGATCAACATACACAAGGAGCACTACAACTCCCTTGTCAGTCCTCCTGACAAACAACGAATGATCTGAAGTAGACCTCACCATGCCCAATCCTTCTACAACCTCTGACAGCTTGTGAATCATGCATGAGGACTCTGCTTGAGCCCATAGATCGCCTTCCTCACCTTGCACACACACTCCCCCTCAGCCTCAAACCCGGGGGGCTGCTACATATATACTTCTTCTTGAAGATCACCATATAAAAAAGCATTCTTTACATCCAACTAATGTAACTTCCAGTCTCTTGTGGTTGCAATAGACAAGAGAATCCGAACCGTTGAAAGTCGTGCCACTGATGAGAATGTGTTAAAGAAGTATATCCCATAAGTCTGGGTAAATCCTTGGCGACTAACCGAGCCTTATGCCTATAAATAGACCCGTTAGGATTATATTTCAAGGCAAAGACCCATCTGCATCGTACCACCCGTGTAGTAGGTGGTCTCGTCGTAAGCTCCCACGTGCCTTGCAAACACAAAGCTGCCATCTCCTCCTTTATGGCTTGAAGCCACTTAGGATGAAGCATGGCCTCTTGATAAGATGTGGGTAGCTTGGATGCAGATACAGTAGAAGTAAATGCAACAAATTGGGAACCCATCCCATCACTGGCAGAAGCACTTGTGATCCTGTACTGAGCACAAGTCTAGGGTGCCTCATCTGGAACATCGGTAATTCCCTGCTCCTCTAGAATACTGGCAGGCTCCTGCTCACTGTCCCTGTGAGAAGCATCGGACACAGGCATATCGGTATTATCAACACATACCTGTGTGGGGGAGGTTGATGGTGCTGGGGTGGGAGGAGGGGGGTACTGTGTCTCGTGGTTTATGAGTCATCGAAAGCTTGTACACAAATGGCTGTCCCTTGAATCTGCTATTTGTACTCGCAGGTAGTTGACGTGGAGTGAAATTTACAAACTGTATAGCAGGAACCAGTATTGGTGCCGTCTCAAGAATAGTGGGCATCTGTTGAGCAGTGAAAGAAAAATAAGGTACAGCCTCATGAAAGGTGACATCCGCACTAACATGATGCTATCTGGTCGACGGATCATAGCACCTGTACCCTTTTTGGGTAGAGCTGTAACCCAGAAACACACACTTCATTGCCTGTGGTGCTAGCATATCTTGGTTAGGTTCATTAATGTGGATAAATGCAGCACAACAAAAAATGCGAGGTGGCACATCAAACAACTCTCTATTTGGATACAAAATCTACCAAGGGATCTGTTCAGACAATACATAATAGGGCATTCTGTTGATCAAATAGGAAGTAGTAAGACACGCATCGCCTAAATAAATCTGAGGAACATTGCGATTATCATCAATGTTCGAGCAAACATCTAGGAGGTGTTTATGTTTTCTCTCTACTATTCCATTCTGTTGGGATGCATGAGGACAAGAGGTTTGATGTATGATACCATTCAACTTGTAAAAATCACCCAATCTGGAAGTACAGAACTCCATTGCATTATTTGAGCACACACATTTTACAATGGTAGAAAACTGTGTCTTTATTTCTAGAATAAAGTTTTGAATGACATTGCCAACATCTAAGGGTGCAAAAATCGGTCTATTCGGCTGATTAGTCGGCCGCATAATCGTATGCAGTCAAAAAATGAATCGAGTATCTATATTTGACCCTATAGTCGATCTACCTGATTAATCGGTTGATTATTCGATTAATTAACCGATTAATTGACCGAGTAAGTTTTAAGGTTTCAATTTTTTTTTAGCTTTGATGCACGTGCAATGCATCCCTAAACCAAAGCCTAACTAAACTCGACACCTAAATGCACCTTACTAAATCCAACTTCTCCCATTACCCTAAGTTCTCAATGCACGAAAGTCTCAACCCTAAGCAAAACCCTCAGTCCTGAGTCTCTCTTTTCCTCTTTGATGCTCACCACCGCCCACTGGTGACTGACCTACCGCCGCTCAGCCTTTTCGTGAGTCATTGCTCTGATTAGTAGGTGTTCGGTTGTCACCGCACCAATCTTAGTTTCTTTGTCTTATTTTATGTGTTGTGATATTGATAGCTATTTGTTAGAATTTATATTGAGAGAATATGTATATCATAAAAATAATATTAATATATATGTGATATTTCAATTCATATATATATGTATACTTAATATATATAATGTTATATATAATTACATTTAAAAATTTAAATATTAAAAAATACTACACCGATTAATCTCCGATTAATCACTCGCATACCATATATTCCTTAATCGGTGACCTCACCGATTGAATATTAGCTGTCGATTTCTGCAGCTATGCCAACATCTAACTTATTCTTTAATAAAAATAATCATGACATACGTGAAAAATCATCCACAATAACTAGGTAATATCTATGACCCTGTCTATCTGAAATACGACTTGGACCCCAGACATCCAAGTGAATCAACTGGAACGCAGAATCAGTAGTGGAGGAACTAGCAGGAGATGAAGCCTGGTGATGCTTCCCAAGTTGACATGCATCATAAGTAATCTCGGTGGTCGAAAAGACATGGGAGAAAATATGGCGAAGCCTGTCTTGGGGAATGTGCCCAAGATGGTAGTGCCACTGTAGTGCAGTTCCTGCAGTAAAACTGAACTCTCCCTAACACGAAGCAACAGTATTGGTCTGGACTAGGCGATAAACCCCCCCTCTTCATGTCCACCACCAATCATCCTTCCTGTGAACCTGTCTTGTAACACAGCCCACATCATCAAATATAACACGACAGTTGAGATCTTTAGTGATTTTGCTCAGATAAAAGACTAATAGGGAATTTTGGTACAAACAAAACTTGAGGCAACTGTAGAGTAGACAAGAGAGACCTCCCCTTGTCCATCTACTCTAGAGTGATGACCATCAGCCACCTGCATAGTTCTACCAGAAGAAACTGCCTGTATCTGTCTAAAACAACTCTGATCTCCACTCAAGTGCTGGGAGGTTCTGGAATCAATGAGTCATGTAGTATTACTGTTGTAGGGGAAGAACGGAAATACTAGAAGCATGTTCCATATCTAAGGAGGCAACTGCAGCGGTATCAGAAGTGGATGGAGTCTCTTGAGTCACCTGAGCTAGTCTTTGGGCAAGAGCCTCATACTTTGACTGGGCACCATATTAGTCTCCATCCTGGGGTCGAGGCAACCTAATTTGTCACAGGAGGACGACCATGCTTGGTCCAGCAGCTAGCCTCCACATAACCAATCCATCCATAGTATGTAAGTGGGTCGTGGTTTGCCAGGCTGTCCTCGACCACGCCCACGTCCACAAGTGGAAGGAACTCCACGTCCACCACGTCCACCACCATTAGCAAAGGCCGAAGTTTGGCCCGTCACCTCAGGATTAGTATATTTGATGGACAATCTACTAACCCTACTGTAAGCCTCCTCCAGAGTAGGAAGCTTTGTGAGAGTAAGCATCTGATCCCGTGCAGACTCATATTCAAAGCTTAAACCAGACAAGAACTTGAATACTGTAAACTCCTTGCGATGCTCTCTCTACACTGCACATGTGCACATTGGCCTCCATGTGCAGACAATACTATGCCGGTGTCAATCCATTCTACCTCAGCGAGGTGTCATGAGTGATCTGGAATACCTTGCTCGAGTTCTTCTCATGTGAATATGTATCATGACGAGAGTTCCACATCTCTCTAGCAGTCTTGTAAAACATTATCCCATCTTCGATTTGAGCAGCCACGACATTCATAATCCTTGCTCTCACCTTAGCGTTGTCACGCTTCTATGTGGTGTATTTCCTAGTTTTCTCTGTTGGGTCTGGCTCTAGGAGAATATGTTCTTTATCACGACCTTCAACTGTCTTGAGGAATGTCTACGACCAACGAGCATAGTTGGTCTCATCAAGCTTCGTAATGGGAACAAAGAACAGATTTTTGATGTTCCCATGATTCGTCACACTCTCAGACAGGCCTTTGGACTTTGGAGAGGTAGCCATGAAGCCAAATTAGGAAGAGAAATCACCACGAATTGATTACTACATAGACGGCTATATATGAATCAGAGGTTTTCAGATCTACATGATGAACAAAAGGCCTCTTGGATAGACGTAGGCCTAGCAAGAGTGAAGGGGAAGGCACCCAAGATAGTCCTAAGGGGACCTAGGTCTCTTTCGCTGCAGCCACAGGAGGGGCGACCCTAGAATAGGGATCAAACACTCTTGCGATCGGTCAAAGCAATGCTGCACAACCTATAGTGCCACTGCAGACCCCGGATTAGCGTCGCTGATCCTGCAGACCACTGCGTTGCCAATTAGGCCTCATATCACTTCTGCAGCGCCACTGCGTCGCCTCTGGGCGTTGTTACATCGCCTGCAGCGTTGTTGCGCCGCTCTGGGTGCCACTGCATCGCCTCTGGGTGCCGTTGCATCGCCTTTGCGGTCGGGAACGCCACCTATGCACATGAGAGAGAGAGAGAGAGAGAGAGAGAGAGAGGTTTTGGTGGTTTAAGGTTTTGGAGGCTTTTTCAGGTGGGATATCGAGAGCTCCGATCCAGGACCGTTGCTTTGATACCAAGTCGGTGGAAATGAGCAAGTTATTATTCCAAGGAAATCCTACACCTCTTAATATAGAGGAAGAGGTGTGGGTAAAATATAGAGGACCAACGAATAAAAGAAATAGTAAAAATAGAACATAAAGACATAAATATAAGGGTACTATAACAGATACAATGGCCATCTCAGGTTAATAGCAATAAATAAAATTACTCGAACCGAGTTTAATCTATTAACTAAAGAGAGTGTCAAAATAGTTCACTCCATAAGTTTGAGTGTACCCTTTTACTATCAACCTGGCTTTGAGTCTCTCAATTGACCCATCAAGGCTGATATTTCACAGTGAAGACCCATCTATAGTCCACAACTTCTACCCTAGTGGGAGATCAGTCAATTCCCATATACCATGGGGGAGTAGGGCATCCATTTCCATTTGCATAGCTATCACCAACTAGAGTCCTACATGGCCTTAGAATGATGCTTGCTTACCGCCAGAGCTAAATTAGCTGTAGAAAAATTATGTAGTGCTGGATTGAGATGGTCAATAGACATATAATTAGCCATAGGGTGTAAAGTACAAGATCTCACCAATTTTCTATGAGCAATAGGCCTGTCATCTATTTGGCTCTGAAGATCATCTGGTACTGATGATGGTGGGGATTGAGTGATGTCATCTACCTACTCAACCTGCATAGTTGGCAAAGGGACAAACACAGACGACTTGTGACGACGATCATATGTTTGAGAAACTACTCAAGAGAAGCACCCTCAGTAGAGAAACAGGGAGTCTTCTCAATAAAAGACACATCTGTAGACACATAGTATCGTCTCTCCATCGGATCAAAATACCTGTACCCCTTCAGGGTTTTAGAATAACCTAGTAAAACACATTTTATAGATCGAGGAGACGACTTATTTGGTACACCAAACAAATGAACAAAACATGTGCATCAAAAAATATGCAGTGGCAATGCAAATGTGCTAGCATCAGGCTTCAGTAAGGAAAGTGGAGTGGCTCCATTAAGTATTGGGGAAAGTAGTCTGATTATTATGTGGCAGTAAGGATAGCATCTCTCAAAAAATTTTTATGACCATTTGTGGCTAACATCATGATTTTGGCAACATCAAGAAGATGACGTAATTTTCGTTCAGCAATGCCATTTTGTTGAGAAGTGTGGGCATAGGATGTTTGGTGTAGTGGACCATTAGAGGATAGAAAATCTCACTTCTTTCTGCATAAATTCTAAAGTATTGTCACTGCGAAAGATTTTGATATACATAGAATAGAAATTTTGAAACTCATTAAAAAATTTCTTGATAATAGAGGAAATTTCAGATATATCGTGCAAGCGATATGTCCAAGATAATCGACTAAAATCATCCACAAACATCACAAAATGTCGGTACATACCCTGATGGATAACACTGCAAGGTCCCTAAATGTCACAATGAATGACATGAAAAGGACAATCACATCTTTTATTATTTTTAGATAGAAAAGAAACACGGTGATGCTTGTCAAGATGATAAGCTTCACAATCAAAATTATTCGGAATAGAGGACTCTGGAAACATTTTCTTTGATGGATGACACAAATGACGATGCGATACGATAGGATCCGTAGACATAGAAATAACGCCAGTAAACAGGTGAGGAGTGTTGATGTAGTAGAGTCCACCGCGGTCAATCCTTCCACCAATCATCGTCCTCGTCCGGGTGTCTTGAAAATGCACAAAATTCTCATTAAATATCATCCGACACCTAGGCTCTTTACATAAACAATATATTGCAAGCAAACTCATAGGAAACTTTGGAGCACTGTAAACATCAGTAAGTTTAAGTTTGTCTGAAAATCGGACTTCACCAACACCAGTAACTAGAGAGTAGGACCCATTAGCTAGTCGAACGGACGTAACATCTTGTTTCCTATGCATTCACGGAATAGCATTTTCCTTACCAACTAGATGACTAGAAGTGCCAGAGTCAACCAACCAGGTGGAAGAGGACAATGTGGTCGCCAGATTGGCAGAACTACTACTAGTTGCAATAGAAGAAGTATCTGTTGGCAATGGTTGACATAGTAACATCATCAATATGGAATAATCATCTGCAGTGAGTGAAGGGAATGTTGAAGTAGTAGTGGTAGACACAGGTACAGAGATAGGAACTGGTTTAGACATAGAAGGAGCATTAGGGGAAGTCTCCCCCTTCAACAGTTGCAGTAATAGAGTGATTCCGAGGGTAACCAAACTTCGACCAACATCTGTCAGATGGATGATTAGTGCATTGGTTGTACACACACGGACCGTACGCACGACCCCATCCTCTACCATGGCTAGGTTCACGGTCTCTCAAACTTGAGCACCTTGACCTCCAAATACAACAAAGGCAGACGCCTCAGTTGGTGGCGTCGAAGATTGAAGAGATATGATAGTCGAATGCGCAACATCTGAGGAAATCTTCTGTAGGTGAGCATACATAGTTTCTATATGATGAATGTCATCAAGAGCAAGTATATTTTCTCTGGCAAGCGAGAACTTAGAGTTAAGACCATCCAGGAACCGATAGACCTACCAGGTCTGTCTTCGACTTGTTTGAGTCTCAGAGCACGAAGGTTGGAATACATTGAGCTCCTCAAAGAGCCCTTCCATCTCAGAGTAATAGTCCAATAACGCGTGCTCCCCTGAGAAGAAGACCAGATGGGGCGATAAATATCAGGTAGCCTAGCATGGTTAGACTTCTGGGAAAATTTTTTGGCCAAACTCTGCCACATATCCTTTGCTGTCTTCCTATACAACCGATTTGTCGCAATCTAGGGTTCAATGCCGTTCATTACCCAGTTCATTACTAGGTAATTATCCTGCTCCCACTTGTCAAAGCCATCTTCCTCTTCTGCTGGGGGATCCTTGGCAAGAATAGCCAGCCTCTTATGACCACCCGCACAAATACGAAAGGCCTGGGACCACAAGAGGTAATTTTGAGTGCCATTGAACTTGATAGTGGTCTCTTGGATCATCAAAGAAGCCCAGGTAGTCATTGGCATAGTCTCAGAACTAGAGGAAGCCATACGTTTGACTTAAGAGAGGAAATATCAAGCATTATCAGATCTTAAAATAGTGTTTTCAGAACCTAAATCCAAGAATCAGAGTTGTAGAACTCGCTTCGAGGGCTACGGGATAGATCATACCATAGCCTAGGTTCATCTGCTCGCAAAGATCCGCCACCGAGAGTGCTCTAGGTCGTAATTGCCCTCAACAACATGGAGAACATGCCACCATAGCAGTAGATTTTGCTGCCAGACGGTGCTTAGGCCACCGGTGGCCCCTGCATGGTGGCACTTAGGCATAAGAAAGCACCTGCACAACACTGAGGGGCCCTAGCAGGCGATGGCCGCGCTGATCAATGTTCCTAACAGGTGGTGGCGGCATTGATCGACAACAGGAGAGGGTGGCGGTGCTGATAAGAGGGAGATGGGCGACATTGATTGGTGTTTGGAGGAGGTGGTGGCGTCGATCAGAGGACCAAGAGGTGTTGGCGACATCGATTAGAGAGAGAGAGATGGGAAGTTTCTCTCTCTTAGGGTTGATTTTTGGTGAAGAGTACCAGAGCACGAAGAGTCTGATACCATGTTGGAAGAAGAAAGAATTGAACATATTATTCGAGAATGAAACCCAAGGCCTCTATTTATAGGGAGAGGCTTTGGGTAAATTACATCATAACTCCATGCCACATTAAAAACTTAACACATACCCTTACATAAGAGAAAACCAATAACTCCAAGAATAAAAAGGATTTCCTTGCAACATTTTCCAACCAGTCCCTATCCCCAGTCCCTATCCCCCTAAAAATAGAACGATTTCTATGCAACCACATTGATTAAAGAGTTGTCGCCATCAACACTTGAATAGTTGATAAGCCATATTTCCCTCATGCTAGGAATACTAGAAGCCTTGAAAGGAGTCCTCCCCCAAGCTTAATATGCCTAAAGCCCAAAATAGATCCCTTCTAAAAATAGTGTAGCAACAAGTGGACGACACCCAACCTAGTACTACTCTTGCTCGAGCATGCCTAACTTTGGAGTTCTGATGGCAAATTTGCATATGAAGTAGGTTGGTGAGGATGTGAAAGGGGATCTTACTCGAGAAGTGGATGAGGAGGTGTTAAAGGCCTTGCGTGGGTTGAAGGCTGAAGGCTCCCTTGGACCTAATGGGTTGCAGATCATTTTTTATAAGGAAATGTGGGACGTGATGTGGTGGCCATGATTAAAGAGTTCTTTAGGGGAAATGAAGGTTTTGAGAGATTGAATAAATTTTATTTATTTTTGTTGCCTAAAAAACTTGGTGCAGAGACAGATGAGGAGTTTAGACCTATTACCTTATCTAACTCTATTTATTTGCTGGTTGCGAAGATTCTTGCAAATTGCTTGTGCAACTTATTGCCTGACATTAAATCACTGGCCCAATATGCTTTCATCAAGGGGAGATCTTTGTAGGATTTTTATGTGCTAGCTGAGGAGTTTTGGCGGCATGGATTCATGGAAGAGGAGGGAGAGACTTGCTTTTCTTTGGAAAGTTGATTTTTTCAAGGCCTATGATTCCATTTCTTGGAGCTATTTTTGGGACATCCTAAAGAGGAGGCTTTCCAAACCTTTGGGTATAGTTGATGAAGAGGTGTATTACTACTTCCTCATTTTTGATCTTGATTAATGGGCAATCTAGTGGATCTTGGATTCAACCACAAAGGGGAGTGCGACAGGGATGCCCGTTGGTGCCAATGCTGTTCAATACAGCTACGGATACTCTTACTTGTTGGCATTTAAGGCTTGCAATGATAATCTATTTTCGGGCTTTACTACACAAAGTGATGGCACACTGCTTACTCCTATTCTACAGTATGCTGATGATACAACATTCTTGATTGAGGGGGGTAGAGTGGCGGCTAGTCATGTCTCATCAATGGTGTGGATTTTTGTGGCTACGTATGGCATGAAGATTAATAGAAACAAATCAACTTTTGTTCCTTTCTCTATTCAGGGAATAGAAGAGGAGATCTTTATAACCCTGAAGACCCTGTTGTGTGGTTGCCCATTAAATATCTTGGATTCCCATTGAAAGGTAAAAAAATCGTGACATTTGATTGGAATCCTATGATTAAGTGTATTTCAAGTAGGCTCTCTTTATGGAGTGGAAGATTGCTTTCCAGAGGGGGGAGACTGGTTCTCCTTAAGTCTATTTTATCGTCTTCTTCTTATCTGTTTTTATGTCACCTAAGAAAGTTCTAAAACAAATTGATGTGATAAGGAAAAGATTTTTCTGGAAGGGACCAGACTTTGTTGGAAGATTTGCACAGTTAGTGTCTTGGGATGAAGTTTGTAAGCCCAAAAAAGAGGGTGGACCTGGTGTCCACCGGTTATTCCCCTTCAACAAGGCATTATTGTTAAAGTGGATAATTAGATTGGTTTCAGATGAAAGATCTTTGGTTACCTCTATTTTGAATGACTCTTATGGTGTTTGCATGGATATGAGTCAAAGGGCAGATGCAATTGTGAGAGGTGCCCCGGCTTTTTGGCACTCAATTCAGCCCGAGGGAATTTTCAGTCCATTTTTCCCTGATAATGGGTGATGGGTCTTCCTTCAGATTTTGGTTAGATAATTGGAGTGATTGCGGTAAAATTTCAAATCTATTTCAAAGGTTATTTCAACTGATTACTCAAAAAGAACTTTTGGTGAAAGAAATGTGGGGTGAGAGTCTAAAAAGGTGGGATATCCCGCTGCCACAGGGCCTATCTGAAGCTACTTTTGCTAAATTTCAGTAACTAATGCTTTGTATATCTGATTTTGCCCCATCTGTTGCAAAGGTTGATTATTTTCAATGGAAGGAGGGGACTTTCACAGTTAGAAATGCATATAAATTGCTGACCTCCAACAGTGTTCAGTTGGATGAGGTTGATGGAGATTCAAAACTCATTTGGTCATGTAAGATTCCGCTCAAAGTTAAACTTTTCCTTTGGTTTTTCAGAAGAAAACGGTTGGTGACAAAAGTATATGGAATGAGATGTAGTTCTGATGGAGATATGGCCTACCCTTTATGTCAACATTTGAGGAAGATCTATAGCATCTTTTCTTTGACTATGGTTTTTCTAGGGATGTTTGGGATCACTTCAACCTTACAACTATTGACTCTTTTGATTTTGATCACTTTTGGGCATCCTCTAGAGATCATCTTGATTTGGATATGGTGGGTTGGTGCCAGGCAATTGCCATTGTTTGGAGCATCTGGATATAGAGGAATGACAAGTCTTCAGAAATGATTGCAAGAGAGGCAAAATATTTATATGAATTTTGGCTACAAAACCTGTAATCCTTTTTTAATGCAATTTTAGGATGATTACCAACATCCAGTAATCTTCCTTTTTCTTCTTCCAAAAAAAAAAAAAAAGCAAGTGGACGACACCTTCCTCTTGGTCCCCACACAACCAACAAGTAGCAACCGTATCAGGGTGCCATTGCCTGACCACAACCTTGGTGGCCAACTTCCTTCTCTGTAGTAGCCAAAGGAATATCTTGATCTTTAACAACACCTTTAGGTTCCAATCGGTGGTACGATCCAAACCTAGATAATGATCCAAACCATTAAATGTCACCTTCAACAACTTGTAGGCCTTTTTAGTGGAGAAATCCCCATGAGCCCAAGCCAAGCTCTCTGTTTTGGCCAATAAGATAGAAAGGATGTGAACAACGCGAAATCTCACCTCCGAAAGAGAGCCCCCAAAACGAGGTAGCCAAGAGCCAACACCCTGTGCCACCAAGCCATCCCAAGCATCTACTACAAGCTAACATTTATCCAAAAAGAGAGCAAGTCTAGAAAGTCTAGAAGCAAGACTTCCGATGCCTGTCCAATCATCCTCCCAGAAAGCGAAAGTCCTTCCATCACCCAAAATAGGTTCAAAAAAAGATGCAACGCGCACATGACTAAGCACAACTCACTGATGAAAGTAGAAGCTCTACGCAGAACACCTCTTCTCATGGCCCAATCGAGCATGAATGTCTTAGGAGTCATGTAAAATGCGATGCCACAAAGTATCCTCATTTGCCATCAGCTTGACAATCCACTTTACCAGGAGAGAATCATCAAAATCAAATCACTGAAATTAGTAAGTTATAGAATTCTCAAACCACCTTGCTTAAATTGGCCTACAAATATCATCCCATTTAGAAAGTTGGAGAAACCTTCCTTCATGATTTGTAACTTCCAGAAAAACACCGTTTAATGGCATCAATTTTCTTAATAGCCTTCTTTGGAGGTTAAATACCGAGAAATAGAAAAGGGATGCTGCTTAGAGCTCAATTTTATAATAAGTGGAAGCAAAATATCAAAGTAATAAAGCATCAAAGAACACTAAGTTTTACATGAAAACCCCACTCACGAAGTACGGGGAGAAAATCACGAAAGAAGGCCCCAATAGGGTTGATATCTCAGTATTTCTTCTCAAAGAATAACTGAGGGGGTATAAGCCTATTTATAGGCTACCGCACACTCCACATTCCCCACAACTAACGATGTGGTACTAAAACCAACCCACATTCTCCAACACTCCCCCTTAAGCTGGAGCATGGAATGCTCAGCTTGTACGAAACAAAACTCACTCTACACAACAAAACATCTCTCTGAATTGGTTCTTGATTGTAGGCGGGTGTGCTGATAACGACATATTAGCGATATCTGGAGCTGTTAGATGAACTGCTGTAGCTGACTTTGACAAGGGCCTCTCCTTTAAAGACTTGGTGCTAGTGGCTCCCAATTTAGTATCCCTATAAAGGGTCTTCCTTTGAAGACCTCAAAGCTGGATTTCTCACATAGAAACCAGCTAGGCCCTTCCTCTAAGGACCTCTGTCATGCCCTGCAGCAACGATCCCTCGAGATCAACGTTGTGGTCTTATTGCCTCCTAGGATACCTAATTACATTATTTACGGAACTACATGGCAACATGATTGTGGGAAGGTCAAAAAGCTAAGCGGCCAAATTCTGTCAAAAATTTGGCAGTTTCCCCTTGTTTTACTTCGTTTTTCCCAAATTCCTGTGCCTGAAAAAAAAAATATAAAAATGAAAATATAACAGGGTAGGTACACTTCTGCTCACACAACTAAACCACTCAGAGAATAAAAACAATACTTGTAACCATCTGCGGGCACACCCCATCATAATTACCATAAACAAAAAGTCAAATAACCAAAACAACACTAATTAGAGTAGGTACCAAATGTGAAAGTTCCCCAAAATTTTACATCAAACCTCTATACAGTGCTCTTTTATAAAAGAAAGATAAAGCACAACTAGCTAGTTCCCCACCTATACTACCTACCCATCCCTTAACACCCCATGTCAGCATTCGATGGAGGCCTCTAGTGAGGCACGTGCACAGAGCCAATGGCGGCGCATGCTGGCGCATTACTTGTGAGCATGGGTGAGCCACGAGATGGATACAACGATGTAACCTCGCCTTGAAAAATTTGTCAACAAAGCAGTATAAGCCAAAAAGGCTCAGTAGGGCATAATAGGGGTGCCAGGGAAAGAAAAACCATTGGTTGGTTGCCTTGCGGAGTGTACAATCCCTATTAGATGTGTTTTACATATTCCTTTCCTTTAACATCTAACTTCATCCCCCTTTCCCTTCGTTCCTTTTAATTTCCAAATCATGCACTAAGAAGGCTTTTCTACTCAACTTGGCAAGCCACTATGCCTGTTGTTAATGACTCCTACATGGAGTTGTTCTAGGTCACCACCAGGTCTAGTACTTAATGACTGGTAACATGTTGCTTAATGTCAAAATGGTAGAATCATCACCCTATAATTAGGGTTCTCTCGTTGTGAACCTGGGTGGTTCATGATGCAAGAAACCTCTCCTTGCGCCTCAGAGAGACTCCACCTCGAATTCGCCCCCAAGAATCACCCACTGTTTCTCATAGCAAAGCATTGTCGGGTTGGCGACTCTCAACTTTAACCTATGTGGAGACATTCGACATACGCTTAAGTCTCATTAGTCTCGACATTCTATTACGGGTAATTCTTAGGCCTTACGGAGTCGTCCTATAATGTATCTAGTCGTAAGCCATCCTTTGCCTTTGCGACATCGGGTAATCCCTTTACGAGCATCTCAGAAATCGACTTTGGAGTCTATTTCAATTTCTCCTCTATCGTTCCTAATAGCGGGCCTTGTCGAGACCCACGACCTTTCCTTCGAGGAGTCAATACGTAGTCGTTTTCCATTTCTTATTCCCAAACCTCTGGGTCTATTTGACATCTACTCCCTATTATGGTCGATTTCTGATGATGATCTCATGTCTTGGTCGTTCAAGCTTGATAGGTCAAGCCATTAAGTTGAGGGTTACACCCCTTCGAGTCGCAGGGATCTGGGCAGGATCACTTCTTGCGTCCTACGCACTCGAGTTCATTTCCTTGTT
Source organism: Thalassia testudinum (assembly GCA_037157565.1). Classification (NCBI taxonomy): domain Eukaryota; kingdom Viridiplantae; phylum Streptophyta; class Magnoliopsida; order Alismatales; family Hydrocharitaceae; genus Thalassia; species Thalassia testudinum. The sequence goes on from JAZHRO010000077.1 coordinate 86,077,126, forward strand.
CGACCACCCCCTTGATGGATGGATCCGAAGTTGTGTCCCTTGAGCACTCAAGTGTGCGTCAAAAGGGCCACAAGACTTTTAGGACTATTTAGTGAGCCTGCATCCTCACATGGATACGCACACAATTTTGAATCTCATGAATTCAAGATTTCTACTTAGCGATGCTATATCGAGAATAGCCTGTCGAATTTACGCGAGTAAATAATAGAAAGTCGCGAATGCTATGGAAAGCCGACAACATGCATTACGACCACTTAGGATTCACATGAAACTTAATATATTCACACAAACATCCCATTTTTTCTTCGTGATCTGAATTATTATTTTAATAACGATTGGAAATACATATAACCATTTGCAATATTTAGAACATAATTTCAAAGGCTCACAAATCATAGAAACAAGTGGAGGGTGAGAAAATCATTGAAATCAAAATCATTTATAGCTTGAAAAAGTATCATTTAGTGAAAAAAAACACTAATTTATATTTTGAACTGCAAGGGTTGCACATGTGCACCCCCTTCCCTCTCTCACATCCACACTCTCGTACTCAGAATACTAACTCATATCACGTGCGCCACAACAGATATCCGCTGTGGGTACCCTGATAAGGCCCGTTTTGGGGCCTTAACTTACACTATCCGAGTTTCCCTCGAACTCGATATTTACCCAACTTGGGTTCCTAGTCTTTCTCTAGTCTAATAATTGGCATTAAGTACATCATGGTGGTTATAAAAAAAAACTATTATAGGGGAAGGGATGCCCTACCTTGGTTCGAGCCTCCCGCCTTTCGCAACGTTAAGCGGTTGTCCTTCCGAGTTCCTCGCAATTAGTCAACAAATAACCATATATCATATTTTTATACACCCACCAAGTCAATCCTAAATGTATAAAAAAGCCCCAAATTCCCCCATGGTTGGTTAGAACAAATTAGGGCTAGGGATTGCAAAGAGGTTAGGAGGGGGACGTGCTCACCATGTGCGAGGCTCTGATGGAGTCAATTCTCCTTTGTTGATCGTCGATTTTAGCACACCAACAGCAGCCGCTACTTCCACCTCCAGCAACAGCAGTAGTTGTGCAGCTCAGCTCGCATGGCGACAGCAGCTGGTTGATAGGCTGGAGAAGAGGGTGGCACAGAGTTGAGGAGAGGGCTGTGGTTGGGGGCCTCCCTCTCTCTCATGTTCACTGACACAAGGCGTTGTAGCTGCTGCCGTACGTGTAAGTGGTGAGGGCGGTGACACTCCGCTTGGTGATTGCCATTGCTATGCGACCAGGACGTCAGTGAGAGGATGACCGGCGAGGAGGGCTGTGCAGCGAGCTGGCTGTGGCCGCCATCGGTGAGGGTTCTTGCACATAGGGGATATTGTGCGCGGCGATGACGATTGGCGATGCTAGCAGTGGATCAACAACGCAAATGGCAAGGAGAGGGTTGAGGGAGATTGAGTGAGAGAGTGGTCGGGAGAGAGCGAGTGAGTAAGAGGTTGAGAGGGGGACATCGAGAGAGGGACAGGGAGAACGAGTGAGGGAGAGATTTGTAGGGAGGGTGAGGGAGAGATGGAGAGCGAGAGAGAAAGATTGAGAGGCAGAGAGAGTGAGATGGGGAGATGGCGCAGGTGGTGTCGGTGGGGGATCTGTCAGGGGAGGGAGATAGGGATTGGGGTTGGACCCCAATCCACTCGATGCCTATCTCTTTTTTTTTATATATTTTTTCTCTTTGGCCTTAACTTCCTTCCCTCGTAAAAGAAATTGTCCTCGAAATTGGTGCACCCTACTGCTTGAGTAGACGAGGTTACTTCTCCCCTTACATCTACCTTGATTTCTCTGGCCAGTTCCTCAAATCTTGGGTTCCTCCATAGTACTTTAACCAAAGGCACTATCTTGTTCTGGAGTTTCTCCTTGGATCAGCCTAGGATTTGTACTGGCTGCTTTTCAAAGATCAGGTTGGGTTCCAACCTTAATTCCTTGTACTGCACCACGTGGCTTTCATCGGGGATGTAGCGTTGGAGATTGGAGATGTGGAAGACACCATGCACCTCAAATAGATGCAAAGGCAAGGCAACCCTATAGGCCACGGGTCCCACTTGTTTGAGTACCTCGAAAGTAAAGTCACAACTTGAACTCAAACAGGGGTGCTAAAAGAGGTTCGTACTATTTTTAGAAGGCGTTCCTGGTAAGCAACCTATCAAACTTAGGCATGATATACTTTAGACAACAAATATAAGGAGTCCATCATACAATTTACTAAGAGAGACATTACAACCCTGCAATCACCTAACAAGTAAATGGACACCTCCAGCCTTAGAACTTTTAGCAATTATTCCTAATTTGCAGAGAAATACAAAATCTAATCTGGCATGATTGAGCTTGAATGACTTTGCTAAGCTTATTTATACTCTTAACCTCATCAGAAGGCCCTCAAATTTCAATTGCAAGTCCTAACAACCAATGTGTGTCAATAGCATAATATTAAAAAAAAAAAACCCCTTAGAGAACATGACAAAACTCATTTGGATTTACTGCTCTATTCTACCAAAAGAAACCGAAAGTGATCATGCTCTCACTGAGCTCCTACCTCACTCAATACGGGAAGTGATTGATCCACAACATCATAGGATAGCCATACAATGTTGACATTGATGACTGAAAATACAAAAATGGACCATTAGATAAAGTTCCCTTAAATTTTCCTCCCATGGATCAGATAGAATTAAGATCTCTGCAAATTGAACCCCAAAGAATCTTAAAGTGATTATGAAAAAGGATCAAAAGGCATGCATACTATGGACCCCTAAGTCATTTTCTTATGAAAGGTAAGGGGAAACTCATGTTGTTTAATGCCATCACAAGACTCATTTAGATAACCTAGTGGCTTGTCAGGATTTCCAAGTAATCACTTAAGCAATAAGTTCCATCACAAGTAAAGCAACCATCAAAAGGATTAGAGAACCTACTTGTGGACTTTCAGGAAATATGTTAGACAGCGACAACCACCAAGCACTTCTCACATTTAAGTGAGATAGACTACACAAATTCTTTTCTTTCATTTAGATCTAGGATGCATGAATGCAACGCTTAAGTCCATATAACCAAGATCATGTCCAACAATTCCTTTTAATCTTTCCCAACCCCTTTTATTAGGCACAACATCCAACTTCTACGTCTTCCACCTGGAGCATTGGAAGACATCCTTTTCATATTTTGAAGCCAGCTTAAGTGAGCCTCTCATTTATCATCTATTGGTATCACATCAACTTCTCTGATAACCTCATTTTGGATTTGAATCCACTCTTGTCTAGCCACACCATCCACCCAAATATCTTCATTTTGCCACGGATCCTCTGTAGGTGTATACAATTAATAAAAAAACATTTAGATTCATATGGCATATGTCTTAATAAATTGCCGAAACTTATGAAGGAATCTTCTTGTGACATAAAGGCATAAAGCACATGAATCTCCTCTCCAATTTAAAGATCCTACATTGGTTCTGGGTGTGACATCATCGACAATTCCTCCTCCTTGTTGAAAAATTCTCCTCACGTACAGATTTAGTTGTCTTTCAGACCTCTTCCCAGTCTTTTTCGCTGGTTGCAAATGGATATGCTATGGTGGACTGTTATTTGAGAGGCACGTGGATCCCACTGTTTGTAGCCCCTCTCTCAGATGCAAGGCTGCAGGACCTGTTACAACTTCTGAATTTATTGAATTCAGTGCATCCAAGTTATAAGGGTGGATCATTGGGCTTCGAACGAAATCCAATTTTTTGGTGAGGAAAGCCTATTTGAGACTAGGTGGTGTGCAATTTCAGCAGCATACTGTTTTTGTTTGGGATGCTCATCTGTTTTGGTATGCCTTATGCTAGTTGAAGATCAAGGTGTTTGATTGGTTGCTTTAAAAAGAAAGACTTCTGACCAAAATCAAGCATTCGAGATGGGTGAACGATGGGGATATATCTTGCTGCCATTGCTCTGCAGAGGTGGATTCCGTCCAACATATTATCTTTGGCTACAACTTTGCACAAGAGGTATGGGCCTCTCGCAGCATCTCCTGGGTAGATTCCTCTTTTGACTCTTTCAGGGAGTCGTTTTTGTTGTGGACATTGCAATCATTCGACGCAGGTTTTCTTCAGGTCAAAGGCAGAAGATGCAAAGGTTCTTGCTGTTCTTTGGTTGATATGGCTTGAGAGGAACAGGGTGTTCTTTAGGGATTTGACACCTTATGTCGAAAATTTTTCTCACTGTGCTTTGTATTTGGTGTCTTGTTGGGAGAACTCTTCATCTTGATGTAGTTGCTGCACTGTTTTGACTAATGAAGTTGGGGGGCTGCTGACATTTGAACAACTTCCTTTTACTTAAAAAAAGAGGAGATCATGTCTTTAAAACTCCTTTCTTCATAACAATATCCCAAACTTATACCTCTGTCCAACTTCACTAGATCTAGGGGCATCTCTCCACATATCAAGATTCCAACTAACTCTAACGATCACCAAGTCACCCTCAATGTCCATAAAGATGAGTGACGATTGAAAGCATGGCATATTTGGATTTATGTCATCTTCAACACGCATTGATATAGATAGAGATTCCTTGAGGATGCTTATGACTATCTATGTGAAGTAGACAGTGGTTTGAAAGTGCCCAAAACCAATGAGCACCGATGGCTACTGGTAAGAAGGGGAAAAGAGATGATTCTTCATCAACACACTTCATGCATGTCCATTTGATGTCAACTTGCATCCCATTCATTTGCCCCAATCTATAACTCGTGCAATTCCTATCCAGCATCTTCAAACACAAAACCTATAAAGAAAATTGAAAGATTCCACTTCCTTTGGAGCTTGGAGTCATTATATTGCGACTCGATTATGCCGGTAATCATCTCGCGTTGAACTTGTCTTGACACTGTCAGAGTGTTCCAGCTACTCGTTCCCAAGGTCGGCTTCCAGCTACTAACCTCTTCTAGCCATTCCCACTCAAGTATTTGTAGTCTGGCTAGGAGCAACGGAGGGTTGCTGTTGCAGGCATTAGCTATGACGTTACCCTTGCTTGGGTGATAAAGGATTTGACAGTCACAATCCTTCAATAGGTCCATCCATCGGTGCCACCTTATGTTTAATTCCCTTTGAGAGAATATCCATTTCAGGTTTTTATGGTTGGTGTAGACCTCAAAAGTTTTCCCATATTGGTAGTGTTGCCATACCTTGAGTATGGACATGACGATTGTCAACTCGAGGTCATGAGTCAGATAATCTCTCCCGTGGGTTCACAACGGTTGGGATGCATGGGCTATAACCTTATCATGCTACATGAGTTTGTGTCCCAACCCAAGGTACGATGCGTCTATAAAACTACGAACTTGCCACTCTTGAGGGTGGTATCAAGAGTGGTGCTGAGATCAACCTTTGCCTTAGTTCTTGGAAATTGTCCTCGCACTCTTTAGATGCAACGGAGAGTTTGTAGTCCCTCTCTCTCTATTTTTTTTTGATACCTTGATTTCGTTTATTGGAACAACAAAATGCAGAAAACAGTATCCTAACCAATGATGAATCCCTTATATTGTCATGGTCCACACTGAGTGTGCACTCATGGTCTCTCTCAGAGGACTCGAAAGCATAGGTAATGTGATGCCCCAGGGTCCTACCTTGAGGACATCACCAGACAGTTACCTAGATAACATCGTTGAGTCACAGGCCTTGATGGACGCTGCCAATTGACTCAAAAATCTTTACCCCCATGTTAACTAGTAGGCTGGTAGTAGGTCTCCACTCATAAACCACTTGAAACTCTCTTAAGTTCCCTATGTGGTACAATCTTTTTGGAGCACATTGAGGGTTTTATACATTGAGGTGCCTACATTCTCCCCTACTTCAGGATGGCAACGTGCTCACCACCACAAATCCAGATCTGCCTCCCTTAGTAATAGTGTTGGCTCCACATTAAGGATAGCCCTCTCCTACTAGCCTCCTTGCTAGTGGTGGCTCCACCTTACAGGCAGCCTTCTATTAGAGGGGAGTTATGCTCTGATACCACCTAATTTTGTCATGCTTCGTAGCGACGATCCCTTGAGATTGGCGTTGTGGCCACGTGGCTATTGCTTATTGCCTCCTAGGATACCTAATTACACTATTTATGGAACTACAAGGCAAGATGATTGTGGGAAGGTCAAAAAGCTAAGGGGTCAAATTCTGTCAAAAATCCAGTAGAGTTTCCCCTTGTTTTCCTTCATTTTCTCTGAATTCCTGAAAAAAAAGCATATATAAAAATGAAAATATAACAGGGCAGGTATACTTTTGCTCACACAACCAAACCACTCAGAGAATAAAACAATACTTACAACCATCTACGGGCACATCCCGCCATAATTACCACAAACAAAAAGTAAAATTACCAAAACAACACTAATTAGAGTAGTTACCAAATGTGAAATTTCCCCAAAATTTTACATGAAACCTTTGTACAGTGCTCTTTTATAAAAGAAAGATAAAGCATAGCTAGTTAGTTCCCCACTTATACTACCTACCCATCCCTTAACACCCCATGTCGGCATCCAATGGAGGTCTCTAGTGAGACACGTGCACAGAGCCAACGGTGGTGCATGCTGGCGCATTACTCTTGAGCATGTGTGAGCCACGAGATCCTGAAAAATTTGTCAGCAAAGAAGTGTGAGCCAAAAAGGATCATTAGGGCATAATAGGGGTGCAAGGGAAAGAAAAACCACCGGGTTGGTTGCCTTGCGGAGTGTGCAATCCCCATTAGATGCATTTTACGTATTCCTTTCCTTTAACATCTAACTTCATCCCCTTTTCCCTCCGTTCCTTTTAATTTCCAAACCATTCACCAAGAAGGCTTTTCTACTCAACTTGGCAAGCCACTATGCCTGCCGTTAATGACTCCTACCTGGAGTTGTTCTAGGTCACCACCAGGTCTACTACTTAATAACTGGTAGCAGGTTGCTTAATGTCAAAATGACAAAATCATCACCCTATAATTAGGGTACTCTCGTTGTGGACCTGGGTGGTTCATAATGCGAGAAACCTCTCCTTGCGCCTCAGAGAGACTCCACCTCGAATCCGTCCTTAGGAATCACTCACTATTCTTTGTAGCAAAGCATTGTCGGGTTGGCGACTCTCAACTTTAACTTGTGTGGAGACACTCGACACACGCGTAAGTCTCTTCAGTCCTGACATTTTGTTACGGGTAATTCTTAGTTGTCCTTACGGAATCGTTTTGTAATTTATCCACTCGTAAGCCATCCTCTGCCTTCGTGGCATCGGGTAATCCCTTTAGGAGCATCTCAAAAATCGACTCTAGGGTCTATTCCAATAGCGGGCCTTGTCGAGACCCATGACCTTTCCTTCGAGGAGTCAATACATAGTTATTTTCCAATTCTTATTCCCAGACCTCTGGGTCTATTTGGCATCTACTCCTGATTATGGTCGATTTCTGATGATGGTGTCATGTCTAGGTCGTTCAAGCTCAATAGGTCAAGCCATTAAGTCGAGGGTTACAACCCTCCGAGTCGCAGGGATCTGGATGGGATCACTTCCTGCTTCCTGCGCACTCGAGTTCATTTCCTCGTCCGACCACCCCCTTGATGGATGGATCCGAAGCTGTGTCCCTTGAGCATGAAGTGTCCGTCAAAAGGGTCACAAGACTTTTAGGGCTATTTAGCGAGCTCACATCCTCACTTGCATACGCACACAATTTTGAATCTTATGAATTCAAGATTTCTACTTAGTGATGCTATATTGAGAATAGCTTGTTGAATTCGCGCGAGTAAATAATAGAAAGCCGCGAATGCTATGGAATGCCGACAACATGCATTACGACCACTTAGGATTCACATGAAACTTAATATATTCACACAAACATCCATTTTTTCTTCGTGACCTGAATTATTATTTTAATAATGATTCGAAATACATATAGCCATTCGTAATGTTGAGAACATAATTTCAAAGGCTCACAAATTGGAGAAACAAGTGGAGTGCAAGAAAATCACCGAAATCAAAATCATTTATAGCTTGAAAAACTATCATTTAGTGAAAAAAAACACTAATTTATATTACGAACTGCATGGGTTGCATTACGTGCACCCCCTCCCATTTCTCACGTGCGCACCCTCGTACTCGGAATACTAACTCATATCACATGTGTCACAATAGATATCCACTGTGGGTACCCTGATAAGACCCATTTTGGGACCTGAACTTACACCATCTGAGTTTCCCTTGAACTCAATATTTACCCAACTCGGTTTCTTGTCTTTCTCTAGTCTAACTATTGGCATTAAGTACATCATGAAGGTTATAAAAAAGTATTATAGGGGAAGGGATGCCCTACCTTGGTTAGAGCCTTCCGCTTTTCGCAACGTTAAGCGGTTGTCCTTCCGAGTTCCTTGCAATCAGTCAACAAATAACCATATATCATATTTTTGCACACCCACCAAGTCAATCCTAAATGCATAAAAAAGCCCAAAATTCCCCCATGGTTAGAACAACTTAGGGCTAGGGATCACAAAGAGGGCAAGAGGGGGACATGCTCACCATGTGCGAGGTCTTGACGGAGTTGATTCTCCTCCGTTGACCCTCGATTTTAGCACACCAACAACAACCGCCACTGCCACCTCAAGCAGCAGCAGTAGTCGCACAACTCAGCTCACATGGTGATGACAGTTGGCCGATAGGCTGGAGAAGATGGTGGCACAAAGTCAAGGAGAGGGCTATGGTTGGGGGTCTCCCTCTCTCTCATGTTTACTCACACAAGGCGTTGCAGCCGTTGCCGTACGCGTAAGTGGTGAGGGCAGTGATGCTCCACTTGGTTGTCATTGCTATCTGGCTAGGCTGTCAGTGAGAGGATGGTCGGCGAGGAGGGTTATGCAGCAAGCTGGTCGTGGATGCCATTGGTGAGGGCTCTTGCATGCGGCAGCGACAATCGGTGATGCTAGCAGCGGATCAACAACGCAAATGGCGAGGAGAGGGTTGCAGGAGATCGAGTGAGTGATCGAGAGAGAGCGAGAGTAAGAGGTTGAGAGGGGGACATCGAGAGAGGGATAGGGAGAACGAGTGAGGGAGAGATCCGCATGGGGGGTGAAGGAGGGAAGGAGAGAGAGAGAAAAAGATCGAGATATAGAGTGAGATAGAGAGATGGCACAAGTGGTGTCGGTGGGGGACCTGTCAGGGGTGGGAGGTAATGATTGGGGTGGGACCCCAATCCACCTTATGCCTATTGCTTTATTATTTTTTTTATTTTTTATTTTTCTCTTTCGCCTTGACAACCTCGAAACAGGATTTCCCTCTCTAGAGATCTCGAAACTCTAGGCCTCAGTTGGGTTTCTCATCTGATGATCAGCTACTACTAATGTCTGTAGTGCTATCCGATGTCACCTCAGAACTGCTAGAGGATGCGATCGTGCCTTAGGACTACAATAAGGGACTCCCAAATGGGGGTGACTATAATGGCATCCACACTCTCCCTTTTTCCCATACTCGTATGGGAGAAGAAAATAACAAGAAGAAAAAATAAAAGGTCTCTAGTCATTTAGATTATATCCCTTAGTGAGTGCCTTTAGCTTGATTATATCCCTTGTCAACAAGTCTTGCCTTCAAGGTCTCTAGTCATTTAGATTTCTCTTGTTTTTGTAGATCCATTTGCATCCTATGGGTTTAACATGTTTAGAAGATCCACAAGTCTACAAACTATTTTATATACATAGTCAAGCTCTAACTTTATCGCTAGCATCTGTCTTTTTATAACTTAAACCATCATAGCTTTTGCAAAAGTGTTAGGATCAACCTCGCCCTCGTTTAAGATATGAAATCCAAAACGTCACTATCTTCTGGTGCATCCTCATGTTGTTTCAACTAATCAACTTCAATGGGTTGTAATGACTCTTCAAATTTCTTACTTCTACCTCACAAGTTTATCCTCTAATGAATACCTTCTATGACTCAGAATTATAAAAATAGTGTTCTTTACCATTCTGTGGATAACGAATGAAACAACACCAAATCCTTCTAGATTCCAACTTGGTCAGTTTTGTACTCTTTAGGTGTGCCAAGCATCCTTATACTTTCATGTATCTTGCAGTTGGGTTGGTTCTGTTTCCATATCTTATGTGGGGTCAATTAATATAGTTGGAATTTTGTTAAGGATGTATATTGCAATCTCTAATACATATCCTCAAGACAATAAAGGGAGCTCTGCCATGCTCATCATTGTTTGAACCATATCTAATAGAATCCACTGTCTATGAGATAACATTGAGTTGAGGGGTATCAGGAAGAGTCAATTTGAAAACAATTCCCTTCAGAATGGCGCTGTGTCCGTCTCCATGGCTCAGCATGGAGTGGATTAGGGGGTTGCCCTCGCTGAGGCAATGACTCAGGCCGATGGTGCTGTTGGCGTCAAGGTTCGAAATGCCGATTTCGATGCCGTGTCGATGAAATTCTAAGTGTGCATTTCGTGGTCATGCCGTGGAAATGCCGATGCATGTCGATAAAATTGACAAAAGTAGTCAAAAAAACCAGCAGCAGCCTCAGCATTACCATCGATTTCGCTGGCATGCCGACCTTGTCGACGATATCCCTGCATTTCGACACCTTTACCATGTCGGCATGGGCTTTTCCCAAAAAAGACCTTACTGATGGCATGCCGATGACATTTAAATCATAGGCTGGCGATTCTGGTGGCAGGCAGCATGGTGAAGTTTCAAAGCCTCCTATGTTGGTCTGTACCTCCTTGAAGGCGTGCACTACTAGGAGAAGGGGAGGTTTTTCTTCTTAATCCATAAATTCGAGTGGTGGAAGGTCACTGTGTTAAAAGTGGCCTACTCTACCATTCTTGTTATAAGAGGAAGTTCTTAAAGGAGAGGAAGGTTATTGGGATGAGTGGTGATGAGAATTTGGAGATGAGAATGGCCAAAGCTTTAAATTTGAAGAAGGGTTCCTCTGCTCATGGTGTTAGGGGTGATGCGATTTCCCATGGTTAGAATTCTTACTTGGAATGTTCATGTTCTTCGACATAGGGCACGGAGGTCTATTCTGAGGAATTATTTGGTTGACTGGAAGGTGGATATGGCTTTGCTACAAGAAATGCACTTTGAGACCACGATCGGTCATTGGCTGATAGTGTTGGCAGGGGGTTGCTGTATGCTTTTCTCTCTGTTGATGCGGTTGGTAGGTCGGGAGGGTAGTGGCTATTGTGAAATGAAGATATGTTTTGGCTTGATGATTCTTTGGTTGGGTCCCATGTCGTCATTGGGCTCTTTACTCGTGGGATGGATGGGACCAGTTTTGCGGTGTTTGGTGTCTATGGCCCTGTGACTCTTCCTTGCATGACTCCCTCGGGCTGATTTGAGGTAAGCGACTATAAAGGTTGATGGTAGACCTTGGTTAATTGGAGGTGATTTTAACATCACGTTGTCTGTGGACGATTGGCCGAATGGGCATGTGGACTCTTCCTCTTAGCGCTTTCGGGAGGTGGTTGATGATTTAGAACTGGTGGAGGTCCCGACTTTTGGTACTCCATTTACTTAGAGGAATGGTTCTGGTCATATGTCGAGGATTGATAGATTCTTCACTGGTGAAGACCTAGTCAGTGCATGGTGCCTTTGTAAAGGCTATGGTGAGACCTTTTTTTGATCATACACCTTTGCTGTGGGATAGTGGGGAGGATGGTTTTTCTACTACTTATTTCAAGTTCCAGAAGTTTTGGTTGTTAGAGCCGGATTTCAGAGGTCTCGTGACACAGTGGTGGCAAGGTGTTCTTAAGGGGGATTGAACAACCCACAGTATTGTAGAACATATCAAAGCGGTCAGGTTAGCGATGATGGATTTCAAGGAGGTGAGGAGGGAAAATTCTAGGGAGGAGGCTTTGCAGCCTCTGGTCGTGCTTGATGAGAAAGATGATGTGGGTGAGGTGGATGCTAAGGGTTAGCGGGAAAGGGCGGCTTTGCAGAATAAGATTAAGGAGGATCAGAAGGAAATTGACTGGAAGCAGAACAGGAAGCTGTGGCTTCTTTTTTTTTTTGAAGAAAAATGAAGATTACTAGAGATTAGTAATCATCGAGAGATTTGAGGTAGTTATGGCTTAAGGAGATTCCAATACGAAGTTCTTTTATATTGCCTTCAGTGCTAGAAGGAGGATGAACATGATTACTTTTATTTGTCTTGGTGAGATAATGGTTACTAAGAGACAATAAATTTGCAAGGTTTTTACAGATCATGTTCATGACTTCACTAGGAGGTAGCCACAGGGTAGATGGAGATTAGGCTCCTCTGAGATGGGTAGGTTGGATGAGGCTATGAGGGATGATTTGCTCAGATTTGTAACAAATGGGAAGGTGCTTCAGGTAGTTTGGGGTTTGAAGGCGGAGGGTTCCCTGGGCCTTGATGGTTTGTCGATCCTTTTCTTTAAGGAGTTTTGGGATCTTGTAGGGGAGGATGTTTTAACAGTGGTGAGGGAGGTTTTTTTTTGGAGAACAAGGGTTTTGAGAGGCTGAATCATTTTTTCCTTTTCTTGCTTCCGAAGAATCAAGGTGTAGATTCGGTGGATGAATTACGGTCTATTGCTCTCTCTAATGCATTTTATTTGATTGTTGCTAAGACATTTACAAATCGCCTCGTTTGGTTTTGCCTATGATATCTCTTGTTTAGTCGACCTTTATCTCTATTATGGATTCTTTTGCTTTGGTTGAGGAGATGGTGGCATCTTGGAATAGGACCTCTAGTGTGGCTTTCTTATGAAAGGTGGATTTCTCTAAGGTGTATGACTATATCCTGGGCCTACCTTTGGGAGATCTTGTGAAGGAGGGGTTTTTCAGAGTCTTGGGTTAGGCTCATGCGGTGGTGTGTCACGACATCTTTTTCTGTCCTTGTTAATGGCATGTCTTGCTGGCTATGGATGCAGCTGCAGAGGGGAGTCAGATAGGGATGCCCTTTAGCACTGTTGGTTTTCAACATTGCAGTTGATACTTCGGCTTTTTTGGCTTTTAGATGTTGTGGTGTTGGTTTATTTAGTGGATTTACACTCTCCAGGGGCGGTTCTCTCCTCACCTTGCTCTTACAGTATGTAGATGATATGATTTTTTTCATTCAAGGTGGTGTTGGTCAGGTGGAGCTTGTGGCTTATTCGGTTGGCCAGGAATCTTGCGGTTTGCCACCTTTCTTGTACAGTTGTCTGCTTGTCACAGCAAACATACTCGAAGATCTCCAATTCTTCAAAGAGTGTCTCCATCTTCGAATAGGATTTGTTAAGGGGAAGATCCCCCTGACTACCCATCCAAATTCGAGTGTGGATGTCGGCGATGCAGGCATTGCTGGACTTCTTGGAGTATCTCTTCTCCAAGGAATCCCACATCTCATGGGTCGACTTCTTGTAAAGCATGTTGGAGGCAATTGATGGATCAGCTGAGTTCATCAGCCAATTCATCACTAAATAGTTCTCCTCCCACTTCTTCATAGCATCCTTGGACTCGGACTCCTCTTCGAGAAGGACATGCAACTTGTCTTGTCCTCTTACGAAGATCTTGAATGCACGAGCCCATAGGATATAGTTCGAGGCACCTTGAAGTTTAATCGTAGTGCTTTGAACTATAACCTCTCCTTCCCCAGTATTGATCTGGTTCTCGCTCTCGGCCATCTCCGTCCTCAAGAAGCAAGCCTTCTCCTTCTTGTATGCTTCGCATGAGGTGCTAGATGCGTGGGAAAAGCCAGTTGCTGGAGCCCCTTGCTTGACTCCTTGGGCCTTGCGTAAGGCGCCAAGGAACTTCAAAGGGTTATTTGAGAGAACTCCTAGTCGACGAAGATGCCTCAACACATGAGTCCTTAATACCTGTGGGAATCACACACAATATGGGACTTCTTGTGCGTGATCTAACTGGAGGAAAGGGCCATGTGCGTGGCTGTTGCCCACCGGGGAAAAGTCATGCACAACATGACTTTTCTTCTCCTCCTTAGGCATGCAAGAAAACCTCCGGGAAGAGCCTAGACCTTTGGCTCTGATACCATGTGAAGTTTGGCGCGATCTGAAAGCGTGGAGGCTCTTCCACGTGAGGGAAATAAGCAGCAGCAGGTGGCTACCAATGGAGGCAGCACACGTGAACAAGAGAGCAAGAGAGATGGCAGCCTTGAGAAGAAGAGAGGGAGAGATGGGGAGTTGTAGAAGCGATTTGTGGAAACAATAATGCATTAACTTCAAGAAATAACTTACAAGAAGACTCTCTTTTATAGAGAGAACATATGTTGCAAACTAAGAAACAAACTTAAATCAAATCAAATCATATCCCTTAGAACTAGGAAAGATCACATCCTCTAAAAACAAACTTTTTAAAAACCAACATACCAACTAAAAACACCTCAAAACTTGGACCTCAAGCCAACCTAAAATCCCCTTAGGGCCGGTGCCCCTTGGGTGCAAAACTAGGTTGTCACGTGGCACTCTTATTCCCAACATTGTCAACCCCTTTTTTCATAATTAGTCTGAACATATACAAATCACTATCATTTTGTTTAGGAGAAGAAATGAAGTGGAGAAATTGTTGTTCGACACATTGCTGCTGAAAGTCAAGTAGCTGATATTTTGACAAAACCAATAGGCGTTGGATCTTTTCCAAGCTGAGAAACAAACAAAGTACTTGTCATCCTTGTACTAAGGGGATGATAAAATATGTATTGATGGGCCGTTTTGTAAATATTTTAGTATGTGGGTGTGTTGTAACTTGCCCTTTACTTGGGCTATAAGAAACCTTGGATTATAGATAAATATCTAGGGCCTCCTCTAAAAATCATTGGAGTGAGGGAAACTCTACGCCCAAACGTAGAGAGGCACATTGCCTCTTGAGCTGGTTATCAAATGACTTCCATTTCTCTTGTTTGTTTGTGTTCCATTTAACATACTGTTCCTGCTCCCTCATTGAGTATTTGGTCTTCTCCTTCTCTTCCTGGTTCTTCTCGCACCAAACGTGCAGGTTGCCTGGTGGTGACCCACACCTTGGCAGCACGAACAAAGCATGGGATCCCTACAATCAACGGCCATATGGCCCCTCTAGCGACACCGAAAACACATCGTTGATGCCAACCACTGCTTTCCAACCTACAAGTGCCCCCTGTGTTCCGAGCTCTCTTCCTACACACCATCACCCACCCATCATCGTCTCTTGTTGCCCCTCATGCTCCCACACTCTCTCCAGTCCCCCCTACCATCTCCTTTCCACATAGACGTACCAATTTGACCACCTCTGAATTGTTTATGATTTTAATCTGTGTAAGATAAAGGGTTTGTGGCATCAAACTTCTTTTCTGAACTTCCTCTGTGTAAAGGCATCTAGATGTTTTGTTTGCTACGAAGATAATCAAATCCTTAGATAGAAAGATGATGATATATTACGTACCTTTCATAATAGAAAAATAAATGTAAAAAAAAAAGGAAATAATTTCATCACTGACCATACTTTACAGTAATATTTACATGATAAACTTTACAAGGATTATATTATAATGATTGTCTGAAGTAAATCTTTACCAAAACAAAGCCCAACCTAACATTAAGTGAGGTCAGTTACAACGGCTTTTTGCCTCCATCTTGATTTATCTTGAGGCATAGCTGGACTTAAACGAGCAAGGCCATAAGATGGTTGATTGATAGTTGGGCCTCCAAACCATGCATATGGTTTGGGTTGGTTGCTCTCTGTCTACTTTCACAAACGCCGTCAAACTTTCTTGCTGGTTAGAGAGTATAAAACATTCTTGCTCATTGGAAAAATACTTTATCCAATAGTTCTAAACACCATTTCCAACTGAATAACCCCAGGCTATCAATTTTCTGGTTGTCCATAGTAGCACGTAGCAGTTTGTACCAGATATTTTTGGCTTTTTCTTTCTCATCCTTGTATGGTCACAACATCTCTTTGTTGCTTGTTGTGGGTTCCATGCATGTCGGTAGCAAACATTGTTTTTGCCTGGTTGAGGATTTTTCTGGATCCTAATGGGTAATTTCATGAATATAAATGGTTCCTTTTTTTAAGACTCCTTTAATATCATCGTTTTCTTTGTCTGGTCCATATATGACTCTACTTGCATTCTGGAATGTCAGTGAGAGGTTACCTACAGAACAAAGCATGCTGTATAATGAGTATTGATTTATTTTTGCTTCTTCATATGTCACATATATTTTGTTTTTTAGGTGTAGTTTTGTTCCCTGAAGCTGTACTCCCCTTGATGGTGAGTCAGTCTGCATTAAAAGCTGCAGTAGATAGGGCACTTAACCAGGTTGATGCCCCTTACACTATTGGTGTGGTATGTACTTTCTCTTGTTTCTGCTGTGGTTTCTTTGTTTGAGGGGGAAATGCTTTGGTTTCTTTGTAGAGGGTTTCTTGTGATGATTCTTTACAAAGTCTAATGGAGAATCTTTTGTCAGGTTGGCCTTCATAGAAAACCAGAGAATGGCAGATATTGGTTTGGAAATATTGGCACTACAGCAGAAGTAAGTTTTTACCTGTACATATGTATGTTCGAAAGGAAATATTGGCACTACAGCAGAAGTAAGTTTTTACCTGTACATATGTATGTTCGAAAGGGGATGCATAAGAACAGTTCATTCTCATTGTATGCCTACGCGACCAATTTGTAATCCCTTTATTTGCAATGTTACCATGAAAGGCCTTTTCTTTCTAGTTTGCAAAAATCTATCAACACCCTCAAACTAAATGAATATTTCATACTTTGAAGATTTGGGTGCTAGTGTGACGTGGAGGCTCTTCCATGTGGAGAAGAGAGGCAGTAGCAGGCTGCATGCAGACACAGAGAGAGAGAGAGAGAGGTGCAGCTGGCAGTAGAGAGAAGAAGAGAGGGAGAGAGAGGGAGTTGTTGATGTGATTGAAACTAATATTGCATTAACTCAAAAAATAACATACATAGGTTCTCTCTATTTAAAGAGAGCAAATCCTAAGAAAGAAATTC
This sequence comes from Thalassia testudinum, assembly GCA_037157565.1. Taxonomy (NCBI): domain Eukaryota; kingdom Viridiplantae; phylum Streptophyta; class Magnoliopsida; order Alismatales; family Hydrocharitaceae; genus Thalassia; species Thalassia testudinum. The sequence continues at coordinate 86,094,083 of JAZHRO010000077.1, forward strand.
AATCAAATCTCTTAAAAATAAAAAACATCAAATCCTCTTAATTACTTGCCTAAATGACATATTACCATACTAAAAATCAAAGACTTGGATTCCATGCAAACCACTAAAGCCCCTTAGGGCTGATGCCCCTTGCGTGGACCAACACCTGCCACGTGGCACTGCCATGTGACCCAATTGACCTGTCACGTGTCACGTGGCCTAGCCACATGGCCGTTATTCTCCACACTCCCCCTCAAGTTGATGCCGGGAGGACGGAAAATTGCTGTACTTGTCTCGTTGATGGTGCAACCATATGTTCCACCATCTTCTTTTGATGTAACTACGGATCCTCTTGCCACCTCCGTAGTCGTTACTTATTTGGCAACCTTTGAAGTCATGATTATTGGAGCAATTGTCTTGTCTTTGTATAACTTGATAGACTCTCTTCTTCAACTTCTTTTTCTTTGTCGTGTCCTTGGACTCGGGCTCCTTCTCGAGTAGGACATGCAATTAGGATTCTATTTTGCTGGTTTCCTTCTTTAGAGGTAGGATTACCTCTATAAAAAGAGATCCTACCAATTATCATTTGAGTTGAATAATAAAAGTTTCTACATCAACAACTACTCTCCAACTCTCCCCCTATCTTGCCGAGTCTCTCTCAGTTTCTCTTGGTTCCACGCGTGGAACTCAATGGCCAAAGAGCCTCCACTACACTACCTATTCTCCACAATTATTATTGAAACTCAAAGAGAAACCATGGGGTTTGGTCTCTTTATATCGAGAGACCAATCCTACTTTCCAATTCTAATACAATCATCTCAAATAAGTTAAACGTATCTTTAACTAAATTAAATCAAATCCTAAACATATTTCTTAAAAAGATAAATCCCAAAATAGAAAACATAAAATATGGAATGAGAATAATATGACAAAATGATTTGTTTCTTCTCCTCTACTCATCGTGGAGACTGCTAGAATCTCCAACAAGGAGCTTATTAAGTGCTGGATGTGCTTCAGGATGATTGTCCATCTATGCCTTCATTCAAAGAAAAAGCATTGCCTAAGAAACTTTTTTTCCCAAAAAATTTTAAAGATGGGTAGGCCACATGCAGTCTGTGACCTCTGTTTGCGTGAAATTTCATGTTTATCTTTATGTTCAAAGTGGTTTGACCCTCTGGTAGACCCTGCACATGGAGGAAGCTTCGTGCATTGGGCTGCCCCTTTTTTATTTGAATGTTTTTCTGGCACTATGCCTAGATCCCTGTTGGATTTTTCTCATATTCATTATTTCCTTTCAGATACGGCAATACAAGCGCTTGAATGATGGCTCATTGAATGTGGTTGCTCGTGGTCAACAGCGTTTTCGGATGCGACGTCGCTGGATGGATGTGGAAGGAGCGGTAAGAGTGTCATTGATTTAAAAACATTCCTCTCTTTTAAATTTTCTTAGGTTGTGACAAAACCACTTTGTTTGTCAGCCATGTGCTGAAGTCCAAATAATCCAGGAGGATACTCCCCTGAGAACCCCGAAGGAGGCATTTTCACAGTTGGCTTCTATAAGTAATCCCCGAAGACAGAATGTGCCTACATTCCAGGGTCCTAGTTCAAACTGCATTGCATTTGATGATGATGATGGCTGGGAGAGTGGGTCTGATATCAGCCCTTACAGTGCAAAGTCTGTTTCCCCTGACATTTATGAGAAGCTGAATGGTTCTCCTGGGAGTGACAGTGAATGCAAATTCAAGCCTAGATCAAGAATGGTGAAACTGGATCTTGAGCAGGCCGGTGGATTATGTGATAAGGTTAAAAGAGGCAAAGGTGGTTATGATAAAAGTAGGAGGTCTGCAGAAGAATCTGGTCATAAATTGGAAAAAGCTGGTGGTCATCGTTACACTCTTGGCTTCAGGAGGGCCTATAGAGCACCAATGTCTTTCTGGCCCCGCTGGGTCTACGACATGTATGATTCTTATTCTCTTGCTCAAAGAGCTGCAGGTAATTAAACTGCTTGTAACCTATGAAGGCTTCATTTTGTTATATCTAGTAGTTAACAAGGTTTTGTGATTAGTTTTAGTCCTTCTTTTCCTTGGTTCATCTTCTCTATGCCATTTTACTTTAATTTTTTCATAAAGTATGCCATATTATTTAATAGATATCAGCCAATCCCTTGCATTACCATTTGAGCTAGATTTCTTGCTCAATTGAGAACTGACCGATAATAACTTTTCAAGTTTTGCACTTTAATTGGCTGAAGCATCAAATTAAACAAATTGAAGATGCATATGCTGAAGTTGACAAGTTGTACTTCTTGCTACATATAGGGAAACCAGCAAGGTCTAACAACTTTGAGTTGCAATCTCCATAAGTGAAAGCCTTTACCTTAATGGGTCAAGAATAATCAATCTCTAGGCGATATAGGATTCTCGAAGTGGCTTATAACAACCTTAGAACTGATTGCTGCAATCACTTACAATGCAGTACTTCTGCTGGTTACAATACTTGCTTCATACAGTTTTTCTTGGTTCTTGCATATACTATTTTCTGTATCTAAGCCACTGCCAAAATTTTGGAAGGACAGTTGTGATGTATTGTGGCAATATATGGAAAGTTATGGGCGAACATCATGATTAGTTGTTTTGGTGAGATTTGTTTGTGGGTCATGGTAATTCTTCAGTATTTCCTCATTTTGGCTGGTTCCCCCCAAACCCCAACCAAATCATAGAAATAAGTACCGCTGTATTGATATTGGGTAAAGCCTAGTTTTTCAACGAAACACATGCATACATATGCACACATATAGTTAGAAGCTCTATACCTTTGTTTGGCCAAGGTTTTAAGGAAATGAAGAGATGCAAATGTTCTCTTGCAGTTATATCTAAAGATGACTATCATACAGGACAGACCCGATCCTCTCACACGTCCACCCACCAAAAGCAAATATCTGGCATCACATATGCCCAAACCTACAATATCAGGAAAAAGAATTATCCATCAGTACGTGCTCCTGGGCCCAAGTGGATCCAACACAAGTACAAAATCCTTATGGCCAATTTATTAGGTACCGGTTGTTGACACTAACATGACTACCACCAGTATAACTAATGAGGTTTGAGCTAAATTGGCATGATACTTGATATGATGATGTTATGCATTCTTTTAGACCACCATCTTGCGTTAGAAATTCCTGATGTCTTTTCTCATTTAATCAACTATTTTGTTTCCACTTTTCTTATACAACTATGAAAGTATAAAATCCTTTAGTCATATTTGATGATTTTATATGAGGCTTCTGCATTTTGATTTGAATTTTATTTTATATGGATGGTGGATTCACGGTATTAGCATATACATTCTAACTGCTAATTTACATTGTGAATCTGAATTTCTGGAGCCATATATATATTCCTGGCTCCTTCATTATCTAAATCTCATTGATGTGCATGTGCTGCTAACCTAATCACTTCTTTTCAGATATTGCAGCAATGATTTCTTATCATAAGCTATTTTAGGTCTGCTTACAAAGATGGCATCACACGCAATTGGGCTGTGAACCTTCTGGAGTCTTTTACAGATATTTTGTAAATGATAGAAAATGTTGAGGGACATTTGAAAATAGAATATTGTTTCTTACGTGCTAGCAAAAAATGGTTATCTAAGCTAAATGGCTCCCATTGTCTAATGTAAGAGCTATATTTTCTGACTTCTGTTGTAGTTCTTCTCAATACAATATCATAGCACCATGTAGCCTGAATTTCAAGCCTCAAGGAAGCATGTTATAGTCATAGAGATATCATGAAATTGTATTTATTAATGAGGCTTGTTAGTTAGTATGTCATTTGTTGTCTTTACTGGCATGGAAGTTTCTTAGTATTACTTTCTTTGGACACTAAAGCATGGAGTTTGTGCAGATATGTGGAGGCACATAATTGGAACACCCAACATGGATGATTTCATAAATAGGCCAGATATTTTATCATTTTATATTGCCAGCAGAATACCTCTGTCACAATCCACAAGACAGGAATTGCTAGAGATTGATGGTGTTTCGTACAGATTACAGAGAGAAATCCAGTTACTTGAGCGTTTCAATCGTGTTCACTGCAAAACTTGCAGGGTAAAAGTATTCTTTTTTTTCAATTTGTAATTTTATTAACTTGAAGTGGTTTCGGGAATTTAAGCATTTTCTTTATTTACCTGATTAGCATTCACAGTAAAAAAAGATAGACCTAAAGTTTTATGTTAGTTGAAACATAACTGATGAACCCTTCCTTTTTTTTTACTGGGTTTTGGTTCACAGAAGGGAAGGCAAAAATACATTGTGGGTGGAGCCTTGTGAGAGATATGGAATGACTAAAACCTTTTTGGGAAAAATACATTATTAAGCATGATCTTTCTTTCTTGGAGCTTGTGTGGGCATGACTTCTAATAGATGAGAATGGTGACAAAGAACCCATGTAAACTTACATGTTCGACGTAACAAGGTTTTTTCTTTTGGTCTGTTAACATACCTGGATAAAGTTATATTTAGTTCCTTCTGGAGGAAAAGGTTGTCTTTTGTTTTTTGTTTGGAACTTTTATTATACCGTTAACGTTTCATTATTTTGAACCTCATGCAGACAGTGATTGCGAAACGGAGTGATATGCTGGTAATGTCTAGTGATGGTCCTCTGAATGCTTATGTTAATCCTCATGGTTTTGTCCATGAGATCATGACCTTTTACAATGCAAATGGTCTGATGCTCGATGGTTCTCCTGTGAAAGAGCATAGTTGGTTTCCTGGGTAAGTTTGTGCTTTTCTTTTCTACTACTTAGCTGGGATGCAACTCCTTGTTTTTCTGTCTGACGTTTTGTCACCTTGAAGTTTCTGTGGTGATTAGGGGAGGGAGTTTCAGGAAAAGGGGAAGAAGATGGTGGTGATGCAGGGAAAAGGAGGGAAGGTAGAGCCAGCTTTGCAAGGTGGCTGGATGAGGGTGGATTTTGTTAGGAAAGGGGATGGGGAGAGAACTTTTGTGGAAAAAGAGGATGGAATGAGAGAGATCTCCTGTTTGGTTTTGATGGGAGACAAGTATATTTTGCACTCACTATAATTTGTCTATGCAAAGTCATATTCCTTTTGCTACATTAAAAATAAGGAAAAGCATAAGTTTTGCTCCCACTGGGTAAAAGAGAGAAAAAAAAGAATCCATCCTTCCAACATCTAAAGTAATAAAAAACAACATTAGCAGCAGCAACAACAACAACAACAAAACCATTACAGTCCAAGAACCCTCCAGACTATCCCTTTGAGTTCTTGTAAAACCACTAGGATGCATTTTAAAGAGTTGGTTTTATTTTTAAAGATTTGTGGTTTGTGACACGTGAAGATATCCTGGAGGAATTTGTACAAGGCTATGAAATACAAGGAAGTATTGGCATTGGCATATTAAATAGGTTCATATTCTTACCATTGAAGAAAGAATCTGTAGAGAAAGCCAAGATCTTTCAAAAAGTTGATTCCTACTGGAAGAGTTCACAACTGCCTGCATGAGCTCACATTCATTCACTTCGGATTCAATTCAAAATTTCCCTTGGGAGGTATTGGGAAGAAATGAAAATATGAGTTGGTATACAGAATGGCCTTCATCAGTAGGCAACTTTCTTTGGCTTTGTTCTCTTCAAGGCAAAACAGGCCAAGTCTTGACATGCTATCCACATTGGGAGCTTGTCTTCTGCTACCTTACTCATCAAGATGGCAGAAGAAAGTGTCAAGAAGTGGATGGAAAAAAAAGTCATTGACACCAAAATGAGAGAGATACAAACGGGCTAGTATATATCAAGGTTTGGAGACAGGATGGTTGGAATTGAATAGGGTTGAAGATTCTGCTCTATTTTGTTGGAGGATGAAGCTTGCTATCTGCACACTTGTCTATAGGTAGAAGACTGGTAATAACAAAGGACCTGCCCCTCTAGTTCCAAACTGCTGAAGATGGAACTCAAGCACAAAGCAATGCTATAAATTCATTGATTCATTCGTCATATTTGTTCTCTCCATTGACAAACAATCTTGTTGCAAGGCATTGTTCACCCGAAGAGTGATTGCCCAAGAATGAAAAGAACATGCCTTGGCGCTTGTTTTCATGTTGTGTTGGAGTTTCTCTCTTTGAATGGTGCAGAACGGCATTGACTCTTCCCTTTATTGGTTGTTGGATGAGTTCGATAACAATGTGAAATCGTCATATAGCTTCGGTCAGGAATTATATTATTACCTCTGGGCTGATCAAAGCCCCCCATTTTGGAATCATAACATAGATAAAGCCCTAAGAATGGAAGAGTTACAGAAGATTAAAAGGCAGCACATTGACCTTGATATTCGTAGTGTCGGAGCCCTCGCTCTTGGGGACATCCTTCAAGCTGAATGAAGCATTGGACATGGCTTAATAGGGGAGTTAGTATACAAATGAAACCAGGCTTTTAGGACTTTTTGCTCTTCCCCGTGGGGCATCAAATGATTCTTGAAAGTTACATTGGAAAGGGAAAAGATGTAGTGTCCAGAGGTAGACTAGTAGTGATCTATTGTAGTTCCCCCCCACCAGGTTTTTTCTAACTCTGACTCTGATGATTGCTACTAGGATTCTTGTTTCCAACACCACAAGATGCCGTACAATGAAGGTCCAATCTTCATCTCCCTTCTTTTTTGGAGTCAAAAAGTGAAAAATGAGATGTTGATAGACGAAGTCAAAATGGAAAGATGAACTCTGGCTTATTTGGGATGCTTCTAACGGCCAATTACTGGCAAGTCCCTTTCCTTGTGTAGATCTTATTTCAATGGGAAGTTGCTGAGTGAATCTGTTGGAACATCTTGATTTTACTGATATATCAGGGGTGACTGTATGTATTGCTTAATAAAATTTATAATGGATTTCTTTCTTTCTTTTATTGAATCTTCATGGCTTTGTAGAGAATTTGATGAGACCATAATTTTTTCTTGTGTTTTAGGATATGGTTAACTAGGAAGTTAACTAATTGATCATGATAAATTGGATTGGATTTTGCATTTTTCTCTTCTACAATACTTTGATGTGACATGAGTGAGATTCTAGAATCCATTTTCTTTCTATATGGGCCGAAAAGGAGTCACCTATTTTGGCTTTTGACCCCTTGTAGGGTGGATCTCGAAAGATAGGGAAGATCTCTTTCCAAGCCTTACATATGACTTTCATCCAGGATACATGGCAATCAACTAGGGGAGCTCGATTCTTTTGCAGCGTCTATTTGGGGTCATTAGAATGTTTTCCCTTTTTTATGCTATGCTGGATAGAAATTGGATTTTCTTTGTGTAAGGATTATTGGTCAAGTTGTGGCATCTTAACAAAGCTCTTTCCTTGTCTTTATGCACTTCTCAGCCATGTGAGTTGGATAATTGAATAGACTAATTAGGTCTTATGTTGTATGGAAGTGGATTTCTATAGTGACTTATACATACATTTAGGAATAGACTAAGTTGCGCAATACAATTGTTCTCTCATCATGCCATGAAAGGGTTTCAAAGATGAAAAGAGGGTCCCTTGAGCACTTAATCGCTACATCATAATAGATCCGAACAGTTGCCCCAAATCGACTTCCATCTAATAATTGCTGTAGTGAATAACTAAAAAGACCTAGATACAAGATAGGAAAGAAGGGAACTGGTCATAAATATATCTCTGGGAGGTTCATTGAATTAGAGGCTGACTTAAAACTCGACTATTGGTGGATCTTTTTGTATGTGTTGTTTGGAAAGAGGACTCAACGATTATTTGTTTGCCGGAACAAGCGAAAATTGTGGTTGATAGGGATACTATAAAAATGTGTTTCGAGCAATAGGTCAAATCAGGACATTTCTTCAGAACAATAGCTAAGGGCCTTGATGCTACTACTTGGATTTGGAACTAACATGCTTATGCTCACAATTTTGATAATCATACCAATAATCTAGAGGAAATCTCTCGAAAAGTCTTTATTGCTCCTTTTGGCCAACTCCCCATTATCTTTCTTTGGCTGAGTGGCATGCACTCCATGGTGCTCATTTTCCTGACAATGAAGCATGGCTAAGCGATCCTACTTGCATCTGACTTAGTGCTCAAGTAGTTTGGCCAATCGCCGGTCAAGAAACCTTGAATGGTGATGTTCGTGGTGGTTTCGAAGGAATACAAGTCACCTGTAGTTTTTTTTCAGATTTGGCGAGCATCTGGAATCACCAATGAATTACAGCTCTATTGTACTGCAATTGGTGCATTGATTTTTACAGCGTTAATGATTTTTGCGGGTTGGTTCCATTATCACAAAGATGCTCCAAAACAGGCTTGTTTCAAAGATGTAGATTTCATGTTGAATCACCATTTAGCAGGGTTACCAGGACTTGAATCTCTTTCTTGTGCGGGACATGAAATCCATGTATCTTCGCTGGTTCACCAATTTTTCAATGCTAGGGTGAACCTGAAAGAGATACCACTTTCTCATGATTGGATCAGAAATCGGGACCTTTTGGATCCACTTTACCCTAGTTTTTCTGAGAGAGCAACTCCATTTTTTAACCTTAAATTGCTCAAAATATGCGGATTTTCTTAGTTTTCGTGGAGGATTCGATCCAATCACATGGGGTCTATGGCTGAGTGATATTGTTCATCATCATTTAGCTAGTGTTAGTCGGTCATATGTAAAGGATCAACTAGGGTATTGGTCATGGCTTGAAAAAGATTTGAGAGGTTCATCAGGGTTTGTTTACAGGTCCGGGTCATCAGGGCCTTTATGAAATCCTAACAAGGTCATGTCATGCTCAATTATCTCTGAACCTGGCAATGCTCGGTTCTTTAACCATTTTAGTAGCCATCACATGTATTCCATGCCCCTGGACATCAGGTTCTGATGGTTTTCAGGATTTTCCAGTTTTACTTTGCCTTCTAGGTCCAACAGTTTAGATTTCATCAGCCTCCTGGAGACTGGAAGGGGCTTCTCTAAATAGATCTGATGGTGACCATGAGGTGTGTAACGATGGTGACGTTCTTGCAAGTTCTTTTAGATGCCTCCTTCTTCGGGCACAGTTGGTAGATCAACTTGTCCATGGAGATTGTTGTCTATGTTTCTTTTTTAAAGGTATTTCTATCTAATATTGACCATAAGGGTATCGTTTAAGGTGTGATTCTTCATTTGGCTTGTGTATGGATTGCATAGTTACCAAGATGCACCAAGCAGGGTGCTTGTCCCTTTCTGAAACTACTTGTTCCTTTGTGTGTGGCATGGATGATGTAGATCATTTTTGTTTCTCTTGCATCTTTTCTTCTGAGGTATGGATGGATACAAGTCTTTCCTGGTTCACTACCACTTCTGCAGTGGTGTTTTGGAGAAGCCTTAGGAAGAGGCATCTGCATGCAGGAATGTGTATGTTTACTGAGGAAGAGGGCGAGCCCCATGCTTACTTATGGAATATTTAGTTAGAAAGAAGTGTGTCTATGCTATCTTCTGGGGTGATAAAGCTTACCAGACAATGTTACTTGGGCTATGCTTGCTTCATTGGAAGAAGCATTGTAGGGGTATAATCACTTTTAACTCTTATGTAATTGTTGAAGTGATTGATATATTTGGTGTCCAGTTGGTCTTAGTGGATTTCTTTCTATTCCTAAAAACAAATTCTCCTGTAAAGTAAAATTTAGGCAGCAATTATGATATATTATGTTTCCACTTAGTCAAACTGTAACAGTAATATTTCCTGTGGATTTGCATTAACTTGATACTTGAAACCATGGCTGTGCATATCATTTTTGATGGCTTGTCTGTTTCCCCATCTTATGTTGGAATAAGGGTTCAGGATGCTAGGAAAAAGTGGCTCCAAATCATGAAGCCCAGCTATCCTTGGTTGCAATTTGCCAAATGTTGAACAAGACTCTAACCTTGGCATGAGAGTGGGAGGCATCCTTTTCCATGTAGTTAGTATGGAGAAGCCCCTACTAAAATAGGGAAGTATAAAAGAAAAATTGGTAGATGTCCTTTAATGATGTGTAAGCAAAGGAGACTGCATCCATCAATTCTTTGAGAATCGATAATGTTCTCTTTGTACATGACCTCATTTTTAATCTGCAAAGATCTTCCCATTCGTGTCTATGCCTCTTGGAATGCCGTTATTTTCTTGGATTGATTAGCCTTTTTTTCTTGGCATTGGATGATTGATGCGATTATGGTCAATTTCATGCAATGCACCAATTAGCATGAACAGTAAATCTGAGAAGGCATTCTGCAGGTATGCATGGACAATCACAAGCTGTTCGATGTGTGACTCTAACATGGGTTGGCTGTTTACAGCGACAAACAAGAAATTGCGACCAGAATACTTCTGGGGAATCCGGAGCTCCCAAGTTGCTGATGATGCGTGCCAGTCTTGAAATTGCGTGTTCACCTTGTTTGCAAACTCTGCTGCTTGTACATTAAAAGCTTTCTCAGTTCATTGGGCATCTACCGGGAGGTAACCCTGTGCCTCCCAAGTTGCTGATGATGCATGCCAGTCTTGAAATTGCATGTTCACCTTGTTTGCAAACTCTCCTGCTTGTATATTAAAAGCTTTCTCAGTTCGATGGGCATCTACCAGGAGGTAACCCTGTGCCTCTTCTTCTCACAGCTCCTGCACCGCATCATAAAATAGAGCAATGAAGTGGCCTTACAGTCTGGTATTTGATGCATTTTGAGTTTTCTGTTACACAAATGGTTGCTTTCTTTCTTTCATTTTTTTTTTTTGAGAGGAGTAAACATGTTGGGCATGGGATTTGATCTCATGATTTGTAGATGTCAATGGGGAGGCTCTACCACTCTACCAACACTTTGGTGGCTACATAAATGTTGTTTGCGGATACTAGAAAGATGTACTTTGTTATTAGCAACTATCCTAGGGAAGTAGAAAATATAGAACATGGCAGTTTACATACAATAATAGGAACAACATCCAAACCACTTCCCACATGGAGTGGGGTCAGTTATGTGGGTTCTCTGTCTCCCTTCAGATCTATACAAGGATCCATTTGCAGCTATGGAATAAAAATTGCTATCGTCAAGAGCAACTTTCAGGGATCAGTTCCAGGTTAGAGTAGCATTAATGTTCAAAATATGCTAATGTACATATCCAAGTTCCTTTCAGAATACTTGTTTCCTACTTTGCCAGGGAGTGTCATTGTTGCTAAAACACTGTTTTTGTACTTGAAAATTGATTGGCTCTTATTTTGCAGTAGCGTTTTGAACCACGATTGTTAATTGCTCCTTTCAATTGCAAATCAAGATTCTCTAGCTGAGTGGGCCATTACGGTTTCCCCTTTAGTTGGTTTCTTTGGGAACAAAGGTAATTTGATGCTGTTGTCAAAAGTAAATTAAAGAGAAGTAAGAGAAGCTTAATTCCTTTTGAAGTGATTTATCCCATAGTTGAGATTGTTTCTAGAGTCAAAAGGTAAAATCATGGTGCTTTTAAGGGGCACATAGAATTTCATATCGATCGCTGTAAATTATGGTATAACAAGTGTCTAGTTGATATTTAATTTTAAATTAATACTGAATTACGTCAGCATTAAAAAGTGGGCACGGTGATCAAAAGTAAAATCCTAGCATAAATTATATTAGCATCAAAATAAGTAGAGACAAACATGTAATGTAGATATTTTCATAATACGTTTCGACTATAGATAGTTGAACTTGCCATGTTGAAATTTGAACTTTTCGGACGTAAAAGTAAAAGCATGAAACTAGATATTTGAATATTAAAGATGAATATGAAAAGATGCTTAAATCTTAATTTCTTTTTTTTTTTCTTCGGAAATAAAGACGATTGTATGAGACTTGTATCGTCTGCCAAAAAAGTCATTGAATCAAATGAGCTAGAAGGCTTACAAGTCCCATACCAATGTCTCCTTTAGGTTACTTGTGGATGCCTTTGGTTTCGATGATATATATATATATATATATATATGCAAATTGTTTAGTTAATGTTTTAGGAGATTAAAAACTTGTATATGCAAAGATATGGTTAAAACTTAAAACATTGTGAGATGATTGGATTGATAAATTAAGAAAGAGGACTTGAAGAATTGAAGAAAGTGCAGAAGACTTCTAAAAGTGTCCTTTGATGACTTATGTAATTTGTAATTGTTGTACTAGAATAAAGTTTTGTCGTAAGGAACTTATTCTAAAATGGTTTTAAGCATTTTTGCGTTAAAATTTCATGGACCATCGTTTGATCGACCAAATTGGTTTTTAGATTGGTCAATTTGTATGGAGCATAAGCCCTATTTAACTCATATGCAAATTGATGATTGACCAATTTGCAATGATCTTGTCTTCTATATTTTCTATGCAAATTGATCAATAAAAATGTGTTCTTAATCAATCAAAAATGAAAAATGAACTCTTTTTGGTCCACTAAAGTTTTTTGTTGATTGACCTTTTTGCGAATCTTGTATTTGTTGTGTTTGACCAATTAAAGAGGTTGATTGATCAATCATAATAATTGATGAAAAATAATCTTGATTGGCTAGTATGTGTTGGGAGTAAATTTACTACCTTTACTCATATTAGTCGACTAACATTAAAATTGATTGATTAAAATAAAGAAAAAATAAATGATAATTGAATAAGTTTTGTAACTAATTTTTGTAAGATTTTTCATTTGAATTAATCGGTCAATTTCAAACTTATCAATTAATGAACAATAAATTGACTGATGAAAATTAAATTTAAACGATCAATTTTGTTTGCATGTCTATCCAAAATTGATTTATGGAGAAGCCCTACAAATGTGATTGTCCTCATTCCGTCATAAGATGAAAATAAAACTCTCTTGCACTCTTAAAAGATCCAAGTTCTAGAGAAACGAAAAAGTTTTCTGCATGCTTTCGTGCTTATATCTCTTTTTGTGTTGTGTTACTATATATATATATATATATTTCTCTGATGCTATAAAGTTAAGTAACACAACACAAAAAGAGATATATGAAAATTTAATAATGAAATGAAAATTTGGCGAAGTTCGGCATTTCTACACCATTAGTCCTTGCCTAAATCTTCTTCTCGATTTTGGATTGGAAATCTGCTTGTTAACTGTTGGGTTTGGGAAGGGTCTAAGGAAGGATTTGGTGTCTCCACCTATGCATTGGACTCAGGCTAAGACGACATAGGAATAACTTGAGCTCAGCTTGGGAAGATATGTGTGGAAGGATAGGCATGTCCATTAACCTAAGTAGGCTGGGGTGGGTTCTAATATGGGTTGGGACATGAAGTTGGAGGGACCATAGGTTGTGACCTTACCTTTTAGCCAGGGCCTAGGTGGAAGACTAGTAGGATGGACCTGGTCTGCTGCTGTAGAGAAAGGAACATGACTGGCTGTAGATTGGGGAGGCTGGAGATGTTGTCCAACTAATGATTGATGATTAGATCGGCTAAGAGTGTTGGGTGGAATAGTAGTGGCCCTAAGCTTTGGTGGAGTTGGTCAGTGGAGGGCTTGGGTCATGGTGGGAGAGGCTGGGTGTTGGGTTAGGATTAGGTATTTGAGGGAAAATGGGTGTCATCATTGCACCCAACACTACAGTATTGTTGTCTCTTCGCTTTCAACTCCTGCGTAGACATTTGCATTTGTTAAAAAAAAAGAAATAAAATTGAGTATATGCTGGATATAAGAATAAGAAACAAATGGATGCACGTTAAGAAGTCAAGTTGTTGTTAAAAAAGATATATTAAGAAAAAATAATGAAATTATGGGTACTAAATAAATTATGGGACAAGTTGAATGGATATAATAGAAAACATGTTATTCATTACATGCTTCAACAAAATTTAAATATATAGAAAAATTATCTATTAAGCTCAGGAATTTTTGCATCAAGGTGAGCCCGCATGCCTAATGATGCTTCCATTGATCTAAAAAAATATATATAAGATGAAAAAACTTTAAACGATCAAATCAGGTGGCTCACAGTGTGAGAATAACTTCTACCTTCTATATTCAGAGAATGTGACGGAAGGAGGAACCACAGCAATCGCTGACTCAATTCTGGGTGAACTTGAGTCGCCCAGAATTATTCACCATCCCGCTCCCACTCTCTCTGTGTGGCAATTGCATCTCTGTTCGATGACCCCATCTCAACTCATCAATAGATTCCAAACCCATTACTCTACCGGCATGGCTTTCTATCTTTTAAAATAATATTTCCATCTACGATCACATGACAACCAGTACAGTGTTTTCCACGATGTTGTTATCTAATTTTTGGAACACGTTTGTGAACGTGGTTTGCAACTTTGTAAACAAGCATATTTGGTCCCTTCATCTAGATCTGATAAAATAAAGGGCTATATATATATATATATATATATATATATATATATATATATATTCGATAAGATATATATATTCCTATATTTTTGATATTTATATATATATCCCTATAAAATTATCCTATTAAATCTGTAGAGATTTGAAGATGAATGTAGAGGTGAGGTTTTAGGGGAGGAAGAGGTTTGAGGTTCTAGGTGAAAAAATAGGGGAGGGATATATTTGAAGATGAATGCATAAATTTTTTTACTTTTTAATATTATTTTTGATGTTTTTCATTGAATTTAACAGAATAGAGGTATACGAACTTAATAGAGTAACTTTAGAGGGATATATACATAAATATCAAAAATATGAAAGTATATATGTCTTATAAAAATTTATATATATATATATATATATATATATATATATATATATATATATATATATATATATATGTGTGTGTGTGTGTGTGTAAAAATTCCTAAAATAAATTAATTTATTAGATCATATAACCATCTTTTCCAAATTTTTTAGACAAAATATCCTTTTAGATCTAACCATTGATCTAAAAAATACATATAAGATAAAAAAAGCTTTAAATAACTAAATCAGATGACTCAAAAATAGAATAATTTGTACCTTTTATTTAAAAGAATGTAATGGGAGGAGGAATTACAACAAGCGTTGGCATAATTTTGGGTGAACCAGAATGATCACTTGATTTATCATTAATTTTTTGAAGAGATTGTAAATTTCCTTTCGGATTTTGCATGTTGGACTAGCAGTGTACCTAAGAGAATGCTCTTTTGCTGCATGTATTGTTCTTGAAAAAAATGATGGAGAGTTTTCTTTGAACGTGGTTATTGCCATAAATCATACATTTACAAAAAAATATAATAAAGGTAGGCATATCGAGTGATCTTTCGGTGAATCTCGATTACCATTATACAAAATATCTGTAGATAAAAATATATTTATTTATTAATATATATGAAATCATTCATTAAAAAATTTATGCACATTTAAATGTAAGAAAAATTGTAAGAAATATCTTAAAGGAGAGCAGATATCACCGATATTTGATCTAGAATTGAAATAATTCAACTACTACAGGTGATATTTCAATTATCAAATTTAAATCGATCTTCTCTCCAATCCAGAGAAGGGCTACTCCTTCACAGTAAAATCACCCCACTGCCACTCCTGTACAAGCCTCCTCCTCTCAAGGGTCAATACATCTCTCAACTTAAATAAAAAAAGTCTCATCTATAGTCATTCAATTTGATTTTGATCAAAGTAATAAAAAATTATAGTATTTTGTTAGAATATTTTTCAGAAAAAAATAGGATTGCAACATCGAGAAATTTGCAGTGGAGATGACGTTAAGCATTTGTATTTCTCACTGCGTTCGTGTATATGGGTGGGATGGGGTTGGGGGTTATTTGTTTGTCCCAGGGATTTGAATAGCTTAGGGAATGTGGGTGTCTCTACCTACTTGCTATATTTTTCACAAATCAAAATTTCTTTTGGCAGTTACATATTGGTGGTTGCCGAGGGAACTGTATTTGTCTATACAGGTAAACTATATAAGATGGTGAATATCGCTGGATGTAACACCTCAAGAAATAACACTATATCAGAAATAAAGCAAAACTATAATTGACCACCTCTTATAGCTCCTTGGTTGGTAGAGCCTCAACATATAGTGGGAGAAGTCCTTCTACAAGGAGGTCATGCCCTCAACCTTTGTGAAGGACATGGCCATGATGGATCCCTTGAGAGAGCATGTACATATCATGATAGCAAGTTCAATCAATGATGTCAGTCATGCGAGAGATGCTTAGGATGTCTCTAGATTACTTCAAAGCAGCAGGCAGACGATTCCCATCCTCAATTGCATTGAAGGATGAGAAATATAGCAAAGATTGTGCAGAGGATGCCATCAAATCTCTTCGTACGAAGATAAAATCATACTTTTTTTATGGTAATTTTTTATCTTCCAATTATGTTAACATTATTTCAAATTATATTAATTGCTTTCTTTTTTTCTCGTGATCTAAACAGGATTATCAGTGACAAGATCAACGAATGCATGGGTGATCCCAAGGCTGACGCTGAAAATGAAGTTTTGAAGAATGAGTAGTGTAAAGTTTCATATTTGAATTATAGAGTCATTTTAGACTCAAATGTGTCAAGATAAATTCTTCCATGCTTTATCTATGTAAATCGGATCCTACATGGAAAAAAAAAAAATGAATTGGAAATTTGTTATTTTTTTCTTTTTTCATTTTGCAATCCGGATCTCAGATATGATTCAAAAGTATCGTTAATTTTTTAGTGTCATGATGATTTTTACGGTATGTTCTGTATGACGATCGATCCTCGAATGTGTGAAACACGTTAAAATTGTAGGCAAACTCGTATGCGACCTATCTAAAGGATCGTATTATGCAAAGGATCTTCGTTTGAAAATCTACAAATTTTATTAGATTCTTTGTTTAATACTGATTCCAACTGTACATGTTTCGTAAGAATCGGAGGCCGTTTGACGTAATTTCGGGGAGTACCGCTGTCACCCGTACATATATGTGCTTGGGTACTTGGCGAGAGAGAGAGAGAGAGAGAGAGAGAGAGAGAGAGGGAGGCTGAGGAAGGGGTCGTTGTGGTGGGCGAATGGTCGGTGGTCGTGTCGTGGATGGCTGGCAGTGGTGCGATGTGGAGCCTACGTGATACGTGATGGTGGGTGCACCCACTTGCATCCATCGATGGAGGAGATCGAGAAGGAAGGAGAAGAGAGGGGGGCTATGGGTGACCACCGAAGGATGGCGGATGACCAACGAGGTTCGCGGGGGGGCGTGGGGGGCGGGGGGTGCGAGAGAGAAGCTCTCCTGCATCGTGCGTGCATGGTGTACGTCGGAGAGGAGAGTACGAAGGAGAAGTTAGGGAGGGAGAAGAAAGGACTGGTTTCATAGGGTTTAAATATTATAATTCGGTCCCTTTGAAAAGTAGAGTTCTTTAGTTTAATATGAAGGCTATCCTAATTTCACATAGATCAAGGTGATTCGAAGGTGGATTTAGGTAATTCAGGATTCGATCTTGGGATTCTCAAGCGTGTCGGATACATCTGTATGATTGGATTAGGTGGATTCTACTCCAAGTCTCAAGGTGTAGATTGAGGAGACACACATGGTGTTGAGAGTCTCTGACTTGTTTCTGTGGAGTCATCATGACCCTCCGACAACATTAGATAGAGTAGCCCTTCTCTTTCCCCAAATGGTTAGTCTACATTGTGGTTTTCTTCGTATGTTACACCATTTAGTGTGCCTTGCTAGAATCAGACATGTTTTCATATTTCTTGCCATTTTGGGTACTTGAATATTAAATATAGATGCTATAAATCAAGTTGCGGACTTGAATTGTGAATAATTAAATCAACATAATTAATTGTTGAATTAATTACAATTTATTAAATAATTTTCATTAATTACAATTCATTAAACGATTTTCATGATTTAAGCGTATTGGATATGATTTTATCATCGTATGTGTGAAACGAACTCCATTTTTCATAAAACTAGCGTCCTTGTGACCATCAATTAATAATTTAATTGCAACCACTATCAGAAGTTAGAAACTAAGTCGTTTAACAGTTAATTTTGGAATGATGTGATCTGAGCTCTTTTCATAACTTTTGATCAATGGTTTAAAATGATGAGAGTTATGGCTTAATTAATGGATATTATTAATTCAACTATCTAGAAATAAGTTGATAAATTGATGATGATGGATTGGTCAGAAATGAATTGGATAATTGGCTTAGCCCTGCTACTCGTCGAGACTTTGGCTGTAGCTTTGGCCTTTTAGATCGATTTTGGGTTGGTATAGGGAGTTGCTAGCCTCCCTACAACTCTTTGGTTAAGCTTAACGGTCACTTGAGATAACGGGATGCGTGGCTCAAGGGTTGGAGTTAGCTTTCTTTACTCAGTTGGTGGGTAGGTGATTAGTTGTCTATGTTTCAGCGTGTGTAGCTAGCACGTGTTTATGTATGCCGTATGATGTAGCCACCACCCCTTTCCGCAATGATCTTAGGGTGATGAAGCGTGGTGACTCGATAAACATAAGATGTTTTCTCGATCAAGAGGGTGTCTTATGCTGGTCCTACACCTTAGGAGTTACACGAAATCGTCTCGTGCCTTGAGGTGTTGATTAAAGAGATTTTGATTATAATAAGTTGGGCTTAACTTATAAATAAATAGAATAACATGAAAATTAATAAAAGGATTAATTTATAAGATAGTACCTTTTCTCTTTTTCTTTCTTTATTATTATTTTGTATCCTGTTGTTTTTATTTTAGTAAGTTTTTGCTGATGTGTTTTCTCGGGTTCCATACTAAGGTGTAGTTGAGCAGTCAAGGGTTGAGGCTGTGGTTGATCCTTTTGTTGAGGGACCTAGTGTGGTATTAGGAGACGATCCATGCAGACAATAGTTTTAGTTGCGTAGGTTTTCCTTTTAAATTTTCTGATGCTTGGACTTTGTTACTTTACTACTTTCCTTTCCTGTTTTCTACTAGTAAATTCTTATTATCAATTCTCTTGTCAGCATTATTTTATTTAATGCATTATGAATTTTTATTTGGCTATTATTATTGTTATTTTACGATTATATGTTGTGTGACTGCAATCCTATTTAAAGTCTGTTGCTATTTTGTGTTCAATGGCTCAAGTATCATCGGCTTTACATGTTTGGTGGGACCCAGGTCATCACAAGCAGCATACTTAGGTGATCCTTTTCTCTCTTAATTTGATCCTCTCCTATTTTAAGTTTTTAGGTGTTTTTTTGGTACATGAGTTATTTTAGGACAACCTCACTCCCAAGAGGTCTTGTCCTTTAATTACTCAATTTTCTTGCATATTAATTAAGCAACCATTCATATTCTAGGTTGGCAAAGATGGCTCAGGGGATGTAACAATCTTGCCAATGTTAGTGATTAATAATATGCAGTACAGAGGTAAGAATTTATATATATCATGGTTAAATGATTCTTCTAGAATTACTTTCTGATACTACTTGATATTTCAAATTTTTATATATCAAGTAAGCCTTTTTTTTTTCTTCAAGAGTATTGCAAAGGCCTACTATTTTGAAGGCCATATGTGCAGCGTTGGAAAGGTTCAGTGATGCATGGGTCACTCCAAGGGAATTGATGTAATTTGAAAATGCTTATACTAGTTAGATTGTCTACGATGTATTTCACATTGAAAATCTTTATTTTCGTTCCTTTCAATTTTATTAGGAGTTTAGTTTCTTCTCTTTTTCTTTTAATGGTGTAATCATTTAAAATTATTTTAAGTATATGTTGTATTGGAAATTTATTCATAATTTTTAGATGTATTTTTATAAAATTTCATCACTAAATTTTAGTTTGATAAAAAACTTTTGATGAATGTCATCAAAAGTTTACTTACTTGATAAATCACATTTAATAAATAAATAGGATGTAAAGATAATTGATTACCTTTGTTATCTATTATATGCTACGATGAATTAATGGTTGTCCATATACTTTTACATGACATCGAAAATAATTGTTATTAAACTTAAATCACCTTATGATTTTAATAATAATTTTATTCGTTGTATTGGATTTGCCCGTGAATATGTCATTTGTTATAAATTTAACCACAGGCTGGTATGCCATCTAACTGTGGCAACAAATCAATTATAGGATAATAATTTACTTGTCACCATCTTCGGAGAAAGGCGAGAGGGGCCAAAAGGCTTACGCCTCATAGAATTTTGACTGAATCGACGTGTAAGGATGAGATAAAAGCCACTTAGATAAGCCTTTGAAGGCAACTAGGAAGGGGCGTGGATGGCTACAGTTACGGGTCGGAAACAGATGGCGATACGACTAAGCCCACGGATAAAGTGAAGAAAGGTAAGGAAACGATTTGACATTTCTATTGAAGATCCCTCAATTTCTTTGGGATTTGATTGTGATCGCAAATCTTGGAAGGGCTCGATGGGGAAAGTGACGGAACAACAGGCGAGATATGGCAAAGGCCTCGTTGCATCGCTCAAAGGGATGGATCCCTAAGGAGATCAATCCCAAGGATCGCGGACCAGAATCTGCAGTTAACGATTTGACCCTCTAAATTATGAAAGGCGAGGAGAAGAACCAGAGGAGAAGGGGGGGTAATCCTACTACCAAGAAATTTCATCGTAATTTGAGAGAGACTACTTCCATTGCAATGCTTCTTTCATATCAGTGATGCGAACTTGAGGATTAGATGTTCTTCCTACAGGTACACTTTACGAGGTAGAATCGGGTAAATAATTTCCTGATTGTTTGATTATGATGCATTTATTTATTTGATCGGAACCCTCTAATCGAATCCGTAGAAGTGTCACCCAGGGGTCTATCGCTGATCACTACCCTTGGTCAATTTGGTTGCAACAATTAATTACTCAATTGTTGGGCAACTATATTTGCCCCGCGAGAAAGGAGAGCTATAATCCTTGAGCAGTCCTCTCCGCATCACAAATTAAGCTGTCTGAACGTTACATGCAAAAAATAGTCTACTATATAACTTTCACGTCTCAATCAAAGTCACCATAAAGTTTCATTTCCTTGGGCAGACTTAGCCATAAACCAAGGTAGCAGGCTTTGGTGTATGGCATCGAACCCTCTCACGCTTTCCTACCCATGGAGAGGTATCCCTTGTTGACCATGCCGATTGCTATACAATCATATATTAGCGTAGCATGATCGAGGCAATTTTTGCATATGTCACCTCCTGCAGCTATCTTAGTTGGTAACTCACTCATATTTATCATCTTACTGGAAACGATAGTGTCGGTTCAAGATTCATCAATGCGGAGCTTATTTGAGAGTTATGGATTGGGACACTTGCTATCGTTTGAGATTTAGGGTTCTTCGTCAATAAAAAGGAAAAAAAATTGTTGCAAATGTCTACCGGCCATCGAGCAGGCCCGACAAGACTCGTGTACCAAACTAGAAGTAGTTTTCGTGTTCATCGATTACAAATTACAGTAAAGTACTCTTTATTTTATGCATCTTTTGTACACTAATCAATAAACATTAAAACTAGTGCTGATTCTACCGTGTAATCGATCGGCGTCGACCATTTTATCGGTTATCTCCCCCACCACACCCCCCGAAGGGTTGTATGTTGGTTGGGTTTAACCTAAATCTCAACTGATCCAATTTGAATGGATTGGATTGGATTGGGTTATGTGTTACGACGAATTAGGTTTTGTTAAGATTTTTCTAATGGAATAAAAAATAGGTTGGGTCAGATTTGAGGTTTAATTAACCTAATACAACCGGTAACTTGATATAACCTGATTTATAATTATATATATATATATAAAGCATGTTTGATTCTTGCTTGACAAATCTTACTTCTGAATCTCAAGTCAATTCCTCAATTGCTTCTCCACTTGCATCCAACTCGTAACTTGCGACTGAATAATTAGACTCTTTTTTCCTCCTACTTGGAAGCCACCTCGGAAGTTGCCCCTTCAACAGACTTTGGTTAACACTCTTTCTTTTTCTTTGTTTTTAAACTCCTTCCAAGCTTCGGATCTGCGGATGCATGACACCGATTGGAATGCACTTCTTGGGATCAACCCTTTCCGATCTCCCTACCACACTCTGCCCTATTAATCCACTTTTCGACCAACAAAAGTGGTTTGGAACTCTGTTCAATTAACCTACACATCCTTGGCTTTCGATTCATATGTGAAATTCCCATTCCAGAGGCTATCAGATGTTGTGAAATTCCCCCAGGTATTTGTTCCAAACCTATTCACTTTTGCTTCACTCGTTAGTAAACTACGTTGGTTATTCACCTCACCCGTTTCATCCACACACATCACAGAGCAAAGAAGAACTCACTCGTGTAGCTATTTCATATATATATATGAAAAGTATCTTTTGAGCATAGTGCTCAAAAGATTGAAGATAAGCACATATTATGTGCCGTTTGATCATTAACGACAGTTTTCAATACCGTACTCTCGCTTCGACTATGGTATTGGAAACCACCATTACATTAGAGGTAGTTACCTTAATTTACAGAAATTATAAATTATCATCAATTTAATATAATTACTATGTATTCCTTGAAGTTACCTGAAGGATCATCTTTGGTATAACAGACGATGCTCTTTTTATTTTTTTTCTATTCACCGTTTACATGTGAGAAGGAATTAGAAAAAACATTGCTATCATTGAAGCAGTGTCTATGAATATTTCGAGATAGTGTTCAACTTGTGCACTCGACCTCCACACACAGGTATTTTTTGAACATATAGTATTACATAAATCTATATTGATAATAGTATATTACACAGACTTCTCTTATCACTGAGACGTGTTTACGTTGATTTTTTTCCAGTCATCAGGATTTATGGATCACATGGATATACGTGAAAATATTGATGGATCCTTTGCTCCTACATATTACATTCTAAGATTTTTATATGAATGTTTTATGATAATTTGAGTTTATACTTTGTCTTTATTTTAGTTTTTGTTTGTAAGTACGAAAATGATGTCTCTAGATATCCTAGAACATCCATGTTAGGTACAATGTTTCTTATGTTCCACGAAATTGAGTAAACACAATGAAGGTTGATTATTTACTATTACAATAAGTAGATAGTGTAAAGACCTGTCCCACTTTTAGCCTTTTAAGACATCTGGAGTCTCAGTCAGATGTCTGTTCAGATGTCTGGACCCTTTCTCGGACGTTTGAAAATGAAATTTTTGTACGCGTTCTACGTTCTGTGCGCGGGCGGCGTGCAAAACTTCCTCTCTCTCTCTCTCTCCTTTCTCCTCCCTACCCGAACCCTAATCCCTCAGCTATAAAAAGCCACCCTCCCTTCCTCTCCTCTCCACACCACCACCACACCCCACCTTCACTGACGTGAGCGAGAAAGAGGAGAATTGCAAGAGGAGGAGGAGGTCGAGGTCAGGAACTTTGGTGGAAGCACGTTGGAGCTCGCACGGCCACCGCGGGAGTGTGCGGTAGGAGGGAGTTCGGAGAGGTGCCCTCGACCACTTGCAGCAGCTGGGCTGTGACGGAGAAAGGAGAAGCACGGCGAAGAGCACTGGAAGCGCATTCTGATACTGGAAATTTTCCAGTATCAGATGTCTGGAGTGAAGTTCGGATGGAAGCACCTGTATCGCAAAGGTACGTTCTTTCCACGATTACGGTCATGCAGGCTGCACCGTAGAAGATATGCCGGCTTGATTTTGGGTGGCTGCTCTGTCGCTCGTAGGAGCAGCCTTGGGAAGGAGCGCGGAACACCCTCCCATGCACTTTCGGACGTATGACAAGCTCACCAAATGACCGAAAGCGCTTCCAGACGACTGGAGTGTTGGTGTTAGAGTACCACGATCATTTATTTTGATGATAACAAAACACATGTCTTTTAACATTTGCACTTGAAGTCTTAGATTTCAAGTCAATTGCAAATGGAGACGTGGTTAGACGAAGTTCAAGCTCGCATCCCTGGCGGATTGGAGGAGCTTGATGGAGAACAAAGGAGCTTTGTGAGGAGCGATAGCTTGAAGAAGGAAAGAGATGAAGAATATGATAGATTTCCTTTCCTTTGTACTATGTATTTTTATTTCTTTTGTTGCTCTTTATTTTTGTTTCTTAGATTCATGTTAAAGGGCCTCAAAGAACCCTAAGAGTAGTCCTAGGAACACTTGCACAACCCTAGTATACTTAGGTTTTTTGTAGAGAACTTAGAAAACCAAAATAGGGTTTAGACAGCCTTATCAGACGTCTAATTTGAAAATCAGACGTTTGATAATGACTTTTAAGACGTCTAACTGTTGACTCAGACGTCTGATAACATTTAGGCTGGACTTAGTTAGTTCTGTCTGATGAAATCTGTCGTCCAGGCCTTAGCTCAGACGTCTTAGGAGACGTCTGATGTCTTTGCCAGACATCAATTAGTGGAACGTTGGCTGCCCACACAGACGTTGAGGAATCTGACCGTTAGCTTATATCAGACATTATCAGATGTTCGTAAGTGATCCCAGACGTCTGATATGTGACCGTTTTGACTCGACTAACCCAAAATCGCCTTTGGCAGATCTTGTAGTCGTTACCCTTCTTGGGAATCCATTCTCGAAGAACAAATAGGTTTCCAGACGTCCGGACATTATGCTGGACGGCCTGTGTGTCGTCTGATGGACTTTTACCAGAACCCTGTTTCGATCTGATTCTAGTCAGGAAGGAAATCTGCCTAAAATCAGACGTCTGACTTTGTTCGCAGAAGTCTTAAACGAGTTTTCTAGACGTCTGATGCCAGGACCAAACGTCTGATAACTCTGTCAGAGTCATGATTGATCTTGATTCCAACTTGATTCTCTTGGAGGTTGTACCCAACGGTTACGGAAGCCTTCCAAAGCCTTCCTAGGGCCTCTATAAATAGAGGAAAACCCTTGCCACTCAAACACACACCAAGCAACACACTTTCACATCATTTTGTGTCTTTTGATCTTAAGAAGAAAGCTTTAACTCTCCAAGCCTAGTTCTGCATCTAGAGAGCTTCAATTCAATTGCGCACCCGCTCTCCCGCCGTAGTTTACGAGAGCGCCTTTGTGCGTTTACGTAGTTCACGCATCTGCGTCGTCGACGCACTTCAACCAAAGGGAAGTTTCCTAACTCCCATAGAAGCTTAGTTTAAGAATTACTTTGTTGGCTCTATAGGACTATTCTTGTATCTTTTATTTTGTTATTTGGTTGGGTATTCGCTTTGCGAATTCCCATCTCCTTTGTGAGACAAAATTCTTCTCGTGAAGAGAAGGGGTTTGAGGTACACTACTCTCGTATAAAGTAGCATGGTTGTAATTGAGGTTGTACTACCCTTGTTTTAGTAGTACGTTAGTGGATTTGATCAACTTGGTTGATCGAAAAATCCTAACTCGAGAGGGTTAGGTGTTGGTTTTCACCTGGGTTGGGTTTTCACCAAAAAATACTTGTGCCTAATTGTGTGATTGTTATTTTTGTGAGATTCTATTTTTAATTCCGTAATTTCTTTTTATTTCATCACGCTGATCTCACCCCCTCCAAGGTAAGGGAAATTAAAATTGGTATTAGAGCAGGTTCTTGCGAGATCGGAGTAACACCCGGCAAGAAGATCATGGAGGGGAGCAGTTTCGCAATTCGGATCTCCGAGGGGCAGTCCACGACCCGTCCGCCGCTTTTTGACGGGAGCAACTACCCCTACTGGAAGCTGCGGATGAAGACTTGGCTTCAAGTTAATGACTTCATGATTTAGGCCAGGTGCGAGATGCCGTTTGACATCCTAAAGAAACCTGCGGGAGGCTACTCGCAACAACAAATTCGTGAGCTCTCTTTGAACGTGAAGACCATGAACGCCCTCTACTGCGCGCTCAGCCTGGAGGAGTTCAACAGAATCTCGCAATGCGCCACCCGCATAGGAGATCTGGCACACACTTGAGGTAACTTACGAGGGTACCTCTAAGGTAAAGACTTCTAAAATAAATTTACTTTCTCAAGAATTTGAATCTTTTTCTATGAAGTCTAACGAATCTTTAAGTGAGATGAACACTATGTTACTCTCATTGTAAATAGTTTAAAAGCTTTAGGTAAGACCTTCATCAAGGGGGAGCTTCAGGGAAAGCTACTTCGTTCCCTTGGATCGGAATGGGAGCAGATGGTCACCGCCATCGAGGAGGCAAACGAGATGGAGGTGCTCAACATGAAAGATCTCCTAGGCAATCTAATGGCCTACGAGACAAAGTTGAATCAGAAGAAGGATACACCAGAGCCAAAATCGAAGAAGACACTCGCATTTAGAGCCGCATCAGATAGTGAGGTAAGTTCCGATGAGGAAAACTTTAAGTTTTTGTTTAAAAAGTTTTCCAAGTTTTGTAGGGAGTCAAAGAAAGAAAAGAAGGAGAAGGAAAGGGAGAGCCTGAGACGTTGCTACCATTGCAACGAGAAAGGGCATCTACGACCAGAGTGCCCTCTTCTCAAAAAGGAGAAGGAAAAGGAGAAGTCTAAGAAGAAAGCGTTCCAAGCAACTTGGGACGACTCAAGCTCAGAGGAAGAGGAAGAATAAAAGTCTGAGAGGGATGAAATCGCTTGCTTTGGTTTCATGGCCTTAGGAGAAAGCGACAGCGACAGCGACAGTGAAAGCGACTCCGACAATGAGGTATATTCCGATTTACAAGATATTTTTGATGAGCTATTTGAACTTAGTAAATCACTTAAGATAGAAAATAAAAGTATTAAAAAGAACCTTAGTTTTCTTAAAAATGAAAATGAAAGGTTAGAAAAACAACTCAAGGATATAGAAACTAGTCCTAAGGATAATAACTTGCTATTAGAAAATATAGATTTAATCAATGAAAATACTAAATTGATTAAGGAAAATGCTAGTCTAAAATTAGAAATTTATGATTTAAAGACTAAGATAAATATTAGAGAAAAAGAAATCGCATGTTTTAGGAAAAATTCTAACAAATTAATCAACAAAGTAGAAAATTTGCATAGCCCTAAGGTTGAGAAAGGATGTCCGTCAAGGAGACCCGCTAATAAATCTGGATCCAAGCTCAGTTGGATACCGAAGAAAGATTTAGAATCCTATTTTGTAGGTCATAAAGATTACAACACAAAGGATTGAACCAACATGCTCAAGAATGGCCAACTCAAGTTGGGAGAACCAAAGAGTAGACCAAGGAGGAGAACGAGAAGACCGACGAGAGGCGAACAAATGATGAACCCGCCGCACGTCGACCGCCAGACTGGAGATCGGCACTGGTGCCCAGGCCTCCAAGCTACGGATGGGAAACCCATCCGATGTGGCATCCACCACCTCCATTTGGGCCATTTTATTGGCCATAGTAGGTGAGGTAAAACCCTTTTACCCTATCCTTTTATCATTAGCATATAGATAGGGGGAGTTAAAATTATAAGCCATTTGTCAATCATTAAGGGGGAGATCCTAGTAAGTTAGCTATATTTCCTTTAGAAAGGGGGAGAAAAATTATAGATATCTTATTGTTACAAAAAGGGGGTGGACATTACTCTTGTTAAAAGAAATTCAACCTAATTATAGAATAGCATGTTTTAAGGGGGAGTTATAGGAAATTTAAAATTGATTAAACCTTTTTGATAATGTCAAAAAATGGGGAGATTTTTTGCATTATTATTTTTGGTTTTGTCATCATCAAAAATGGGGAGATTATTGGTGCTAGAGCACCACGATCGTTTATTTTAATGATAACAAAACACGTTTTTAACATTTGCACTTAAAGTTTTGGATTTCAAGTCAATTGCAAATGGAGACATGGTTAGACGAAGTTCAAGCTCGCATCCATGGTGGATTGGAGGAGCTTGATGGAGAACAAATGAGCTTTGCGAGGTGCGACAGCTTGAAGAAGGAAAGAGATGAAGAATATGATAGATTTCCTTTCCTTTGTACTATATATTTTTGTTTCTTTTGTTGTTCTTTATTTTTGTTTCTTAGATTCATGTTAAAGAGCCTCAAAGAGCCCTAATAGTAGTCCTAGGAACACTTGCACAACCCTCGGATACTTAGGTTTTCTGTAGAGAACTTAGAAAACCAAAATAGGGTTCAAGCAGCCTTATTAGACGTCTAATTTGAAAATCAGATGTCTGATAATGACTTTTAAGACATCTGACTGTTGACTCAGATGTCTGATAACATTTAGGCTAGATTTAGTTAGTTCTGTTTGATAAAATCTGTCGTCCAGACCTTAGCCCAGAAGTCTTAGGAGACGTCTGATGCCTTTGCCAGACGTCCAATTAGTGAAACGTTGGCTGCCCACACCGATGTTGTGGAATTTAATAGTTAGCATATATCAGACGTTATCAGATGTCCGTAAGTGATCCTAGACGTCTGATATGTGACCGTTTTGCCTCGACTGACCCAAAATCACCTTTGGCAGATCTTGTAGCCGTTACCCTTCTTGGGAATCCATTCCCGCAGAACAAATAGGTTTCTAGACGTCCAGACATTATGCCAGACGTCCTATGTGTCGTCTTTTGGACTTTTACTAGAACCCTGTTTCGATCTGATTCTAGTTAGGAAGGAAACCCACCTAAAATCAGATGTCTGACTTTGTTCCAAGGCGTCTGATGCCAGGACCAGACATCTGATAACCCTGTTAGAGTCATGATTGATCCTGATTCCTACTTGATTCTCTTGGAGGTTGTACCCAACGGTTATGGAAGCCTTCCAAAGCCTTCCTAGGGCCTCTATAAATAGAGGAGAACCCTTGCCACTCAAACACACACCAAGCAACACACTTTCACATCATTTTGTATCTTTTGATCTTAAGAAGAAAGCTCTAGCTCTCCAAGCCTAGTTCTACATTTAGAGAGCTTCAATCCAATTATGCACCCGCTCTCTCGCCGTAGTTCACGAGAGCGCCGTTGTCCCATTGCGTAGTTCACACATCCGCATCGTCGACGCACTTCCACCAAACGGAAGTTTCCTAACTCCTATAGAAGCTTAGTTTAAGAATTACTTTGTTGGCTCTATAGGACTATTCTTGTATCTTTTACTTTGTTATTTGGTTGGGTCTTCGGTTTGCGAATTCCCGTCTCCTTCGTGAGACAAAATCCTTCTCGTGAAGAGAAGGGGTTTGAGGTACGCTACCCTTATATAAAGTAGCGTGGTTGTAATTGAGGTTGTACTACCCTCGTTTAAGTAGTACGTTAGTGGATTTGATCAACTTGGTTGATCAGAAAATCCTAACTTGAGAGGGTTAGGTGGTGGTTTTCACCCGGGTTGGGTTTCCACCTAAATATACTTATGCTCAATTGCGTGATTGTTATTTTTGTGAGATTCTATTTTTAATTCTTTAATTTCTTTTTATTTCGTCACGCTGATCTCACCCCCTCCAAGATAAGGGAAATTACACGGAGGAGTGGTCCAACGTCTGGAATCGCTTTCAGATAATCGTAGGGGAGTCCTGGACATCTGAGGACACCGTAGGAACTTGAGGTAAGGTTCTGTAACTTTTAAGACGTCTGGACTTGTCCCCAGACGTCTGATTTTGGTCAGTAGATTCATTTTTGACCCGTTTGGGGTTCGATTGGAATCCGTTTTACGCAAACGAAGTATCTATAGTTTCCTTGTGGGTTTCTCTACGTACTTGAAACCTTTATACACTGTTCTGAATCTTCCTTTGTGATGTGTTCCTTGGTATAGAGTTTTGACCTGTTACGTGTTTGGGGCTCGCAGAGACACTTGGGTTTGCGATTCAAGCCCCCATTACTCCCGGATTGTCTGGTAGAGTGGTCTACTTCTGTCAACTATATTAAATAAGAATGTGCTTGTGAAATTAGCCAACTGGAACCCCTAGGATGTGGCATGAACTCTAGGACAGAGAAATGAATGAACCCGTTGTACTGCATGATTGTATTTGTATACATGATTAAGTTAGACTGCTAGCAATTGCCTGTGATATAGTTGTGAGCTGCTTGTTATAGCATGAGTTGCCTGAGGTAAATGAACAATTACTTGTGAAACCATCAGTTGCATGTATTGAATTATGGAAACACGAGCTGCCTGTATATAAATGAGAACTGAATTGTGAATAATGGAATCTGGATCGAAATAATGTGGTGAACATTAGCATGAACCTTACGGGGAATTAGGACTAGAGCCCCTGTGGTCAGATGGAAATCTGGAATGTAGGCGGGAAGTGTGTTGGCTATTGAGTACGTGGTACCAAGGAGAGCGACTGCCCCCTTTTTGTGTAGAGCAGAGCTAGCCGCCCTTGGGTTGGGACCCGGGGTAGGGATTGGGCACTCTACACCGACTTCTATTAGCCCTTGTGTACACGGTACCGAGACTTGCTACTAGTGTAGGAAGGGAGCTAGCCACCGTGAAAATCCCTACTTGGAGGGGGTGAGATCAGTGTGACGTAAAAATAATGCGGAATTATAAATGGAACAATCTCACAAAATAAAAATCAGACAATGTATACAATTATTTTTAGGTGGAAACCCAAACTGGGTGAAAACCACCACCTAACCCTTTCGAGTTATCAGACGTCTGATCTTGGCATCAGACGTCTGGAAAACCAGTTTAAGACGTCTGGGAACAAGGTCAGACATCTGATTATAGGCAGGTTTCCTTCCTGACTTGAAACAGATCTAAACAGGGTTCTAGTGAATTGTCATCAGATGATATACAGGACGTCTGGCTACGGAAATGGATTCCCAAGGGAGTGCAACGGCTAGAAAATCTCTGAGATGAGATTTTGGGTCAGCCGAGGCAAAACGGTCATGTATCAGACGTCTGGGGTCCTCTACGGACGTCTGATATGAGGCTAACGGTCATTTCCTTCATTGTTTTCTAAGCCAGCCAACGATCCACTAATTGGACGTCTGGCAAAATCATTGGACGTCTACTAATACGTCTGGAGTAAGGTCTGGACGTCTTATTTCATCAGACAGAACTAATTAAGTCTAGCCTAAACATAATCGGACGTCTGAGTCAACAGTCAGACGTCTTAAAAGTATTTATCAGACGTCTTGATTAGTCGTATGAAAAGGCTGTTTGAACCCTAGTTTGGTTTTCTAAGTTCTTTACATAAAACCTAAGTATCTTAGGTTTGTGCAGGTGTTCCTAGGACTACTGTATGGGTTTTTTGAGGCTCTTTAACATGAATCTAAGTAACAAAATAGAGAGCAACAAAAGAAACAAAAAATACATAGAGTACAAGGAAAGGAAATCTATCATATTCTTCATCTCCTTCCTTCTTCAAGGCATCGCTCCTCGCGAAGCTCCTCTGTTCTCTGTCAAGCTCCTCCAATCCGCCATGGATGCGAGCTCGAACTCCGTCTAAGCACGTCACCATTTACAATTAACTTGAAATCTAAGACTTCATGTGCAAATGTTAAATGACATGTATTTTGTTATCATCAAAATAAATGATGGCGGTGCCCTGGCACCAACAATCTTCCCCTTTTTGATGATGACAAAATCATAAATAATAATGCAAAAAAATCCTCCCCCTTTTTGACATTATCAAAAAGGTTTAATTGATTTTAAATTACCTATAACTCCCCCTTAAAACATGCTCTTCAATGAATTTATTTTAATAAGAGTAATGTCCTCCCCCTTTTTGTAACAACAAGATAGCTATTATTTTTCTCCCCCTTACTAAAGGAAATATAGCTAACTTATATCTCCCCCTTAATCATTGACAATAAGCTCATAATTTAAACTCCCTCTATCTATATGCTTAATAATAAAAAGATAGGGTAAAGGGTTTTACCTCACCTACCATGGCCAATAAAATGGCCCAAATGGAGGTGGTGGATGCCATATCGGATGGGGCTCCCACCCGTAGCTTGGAGGCTCGGGCATCGGTGCCGGTCTCTAGTCTGGCGGTCGACGTGCGGCGGGTCCATCATTTTTTCGCCGTCCTATTGGTCTTCTTATCCTTCTCCTTGGTCTTCTCTTTGGTCCTCCCAACTTGTGTTGACCAGCCTTGAGCTTGTAGGTCCAGTTCTTTGTGTTGTAGTCACCCTTGAAACCTACAAAACAAGATTCTAAATCTTTCTTCGGTATCCAAGTGAGATCGGATCCGGATTTGTTAGCGAGTCTCTTTGATGGAGATCCTTTCTCAACCTTAGGGCTATATAAGTTATCTACCTTATTTATCAAATTATTTGATTTTTCCCTGAGACATGCGATTTCTTTTTCTATAATATTCATCTTAGTCTTTAAATCAGAAATTTCTAACTTTAGACTAGCATTTTCTTCAATCAATTTAGTATTTTCATTGATTAAACTCTTATTTTCTAATAGCAAGTTATTATCTTTAGGACTAGTTTCTAGATCCTTGAGTTATTTTTCTAACCTATCATTTTCATTTTTAAGAAAACTAAGGTTCTTTTTAATATTTTTATTTTCTATCTTAAGTGATTTACTAAGTTCAAATAGCGCATCAAAAGTATCTTCTAAATCGGAATGTACCTCATTATCGGAGTTGTCACTGTCGCTATCACTTCCTCTGGCCATGAAACCAAAGTAAGCGGTTTCATCCTTCACAGACTTTTCTTCTTCCTCTTCCTCCGAGCTCGAGTCATCCCAAGTTGCTTGGAACGCCTTCTTAGACTTCTCCTTTTCCTTCTTTTCCTTCTTGTGAAGTGGGCATTCTGGTCGTAGATGCCCTTTCTCGTTGCAGTGGTAGCAATGTCTCGGGCTTTCCTTCTTCTCCTTCTTCTCTTTCTTTGATTCCCTACAAAACTTGGAAAACTTGTTAAGTAAAAATTTAAAGTCTTCATCGTCGGAGCTTACCTCGCTATCCGACGCAACTCTGAATGCAAGGGTCTTGTTCGGCTTTGGCTCCGGTGTATCTTTCTTCTTCTGATTCAGCTTTGTCTCGTAGGCCATTAGATTGCCTAGGAGATTTTCCATGTTAAGCTCCTCTACCTCATTTGCTTCCTCAATTTCGGTGACCTTCTGCTCCCATTCTGGTCCAAGGGAACGGAGTAGCTTTCCTTGAAGCTCCCCCTTGATGAAGGTCTTCCCTAAAGCTTTCAAATTATTTACAATGAGAGTGAACCTAGTGTTCATCTTACTTAAAGATTTGTTAGACTTAATAGAAAAAGATTCAAATTCTTGAGAAAGTAAATTTATTTTGGAAGTTTTTACCTTAGAGGTACCTTCGTGTGTTATCTCAAGTGTGTGCCAAATCGCGTATGTAGTGGCGCATTGCGAGATTCTGTTGAACTCCTTCGGGCTGAGCGAGTAGTAGAGGGCGTTCATGGTCTTTGCGTTCAAAGAGAGTTCACGAATTTGTTGTTGCGAGTAGCCTTCCGCGGGTTTCTCTGGGATGTCAAATGACGTCTCGCACCTGGCCCAAATCATGAAGTGATTGGCTTGAAGCCAAGTCTTCATCCGCAGCTTCCAGTAGGGGTAGTTGCTCCCGCCGAAGAACAGCGGACGGGTTGTGGACTGCCCCTCGGAGATCCGGATTGCGGAACTGCTCCCCTCCATGATCTTCTTGCTGGGTGTTACTCCGATCTCGCAAGAACCTGCTCTGATACCAATTGAAAATCCCTACTTGGAGGGGGTGAGCTCAGCGTGACGTAAAAATAATGCGGAATTATAAATGAAATAATCTCACGAAATAACAATCACACAATGTACACAATTATTTTTAGGTGGAAACCCAAACCAGGTGAAAACTACCACCTAACCCTCTGGAGTTAGGATTTTCCGATTAACCAAATTGATCAAATCCACTAACGTACTACTTAAACGAGGGTAGTATAACCTCAATTACAACCACGCTACTTTATACGAGGGTAGTGTACCTCAAACCTCTTCTCTTCACGAGAAGGATTTTGTCTCACGAAGGAGACGGGAATTCGCAAAGCGAATACCCAGCTAAATAGCAAAGTAAATTACAAATAGTCCTATAGAGCCAACAAAGATATTCTAAAACTAAGCTTCTATAGGAGTAAGGATGCTTCCCTTTGGTGGAAGTGTGTCGACGACGCGGATGCGTGAACTAAGAAATGGCGCAACGACGCTCTCGTGAACTACGACGGGAAAGCGGGTGCGCAAGTGATCGATGGTCTTTGGATGTAGAACTTAAGCTTAGAGAGCTAGAGCTTGAGTTACTTCTCTTGGACACGAAAGATGTGGAAAGTATGTTGCTAAGTGTGTTTTGGTGTGTTTTTGAGTGGCCAAGGTTTTCCTCTATTTATAGAAGCCCTAGGAAGGCTTTGGAAGGCCTTGGAAGACTTCCATAGCCGTTGGGTGCAAGCTTCAAGAAAATCAGGCCGAAATCAGGATTAATCATTTCACTGAAAGGGTTATTAGATGTCTGATCCTGGCATCGGACATCTGGAAAACCAGTTTAAGATGTCTGGGAACAAAGTTAGATGTTTGATTATAGGCGGATTTCCTTTCTGACTTGAAACAGATCTAAACAGGGTTTTAGTGAATTGTTATCAGATGACATACAGGACGTCTGGAAACCTACTTTTCTATGGAATTGGATTCCCAAGGGAGTGCAACGGCTAGAAAATCTCTGAGAAGAGATTTTGGGTCAGCCGAGGCAAAACGGTCATGTATCAGACGTCTGGGGTCCTCTACGGACGTCTGATATGAGGCTAACGGTCATTTCCTTCATTGTTTGCTAAGCCAGCCAACGATCCACTAATTGGACGTCTGGCAAAATCATTAGACATCTATTAAGACGTCTGGAGTAAGGTCTGGACGTCTGATTTCATCAGACAGAACTAATTAAGTCTAGCCTAAACATAATCGGACGCCCGAGTCAACAGTCAGACGTCTTAAAAGTATTTATCGGATGTCTTGATTAGTCGTTTGAAAAGGCTGTTTGAACCCTAGTTTGGTTTTCTAAGTTCTTTACATAAAACCTAAGTATCTTAGGTTTGTGCAGGTGTTCTTAGGACTACTGTAAGGGTTCTTTGAGGCTTTTTAACATGAATCTAAGTAATAAAATACAAAGCAACAAAAGAAACAAAAAATACATAGAGTACAAGGAAAGGAAATCTATCATATTTTTCATCTCCTTCCTTCTTCAAGCCATCGCTCCTTGCGAAGCTCCTTTGTTCTTCGTCTAGCTCCTCCAATCTGCCATGGATGCGAGCTCGAACTCTGTCTAAGCACGTCACCATTTGCAATTAACTTGAAATCTAAGACTTCAAGTGCAAATGTTAAATGACACGTGTTTTGTTATCATCAAAATAAACGATCGTGGTGCTCTAGCACCAACACACCCCACGGGGTTCGGGGTTCAGCTAGCCACCCTATACCGACTTGTTAGGCCCTCTGGGCAAACCGGGGTAGTCAGACGAGGGTGCGCGGACTGTGGAGGGGCTCGACCCCTGTTTCTGAGAGGGCTAGCCCCTATACTGTTCCGTGCTGTACTTTGGGCATACTCGCTAGCGGAAACGACTAATCACATGTCAGTGCGGGATAGCTACCCGTGCGTTTATCACACGTGCCGTAGTCACTGCTACGTCTTGACAGTGACCTCGGGGTGGTTGACTGGGTGTAGGACTACCACAGGAGACTCTTTCGGCCAAGAGAGCACCACGTGTACCTACTACTCTACGAAAAAGATTGCAATTAAGATTGTTTCCACGAAGAATATGCAAGATCAAGAAAATCTGAATGTTTGAGGAAAAAGGGGTGAAAAGGAAATGCATGAAAAATAAAATAACTAGTAAAGAGAATTAAACATGTTACTTTTACTGCTTTAGATAGTATAGTTACCACTCTACTTAGCGTTTGCTGACTCTGTCTTTTTCATAACACTGTTCAGATCCAGGAGTTGAGCAGCTCGAGCTTCTGGCTGCGGAGGTGCTGGGCCTAGTCGTGCTTAGCCGTAGTTTTCTGCACTCTTGTTGTACCCCCTTTTTCTGTCGTAGTGAGTTTCAGACTTCTAGTTGCTGTTGTTGTTACTATTGCTTTCGTTTTCGTTATTTCTGTTATGGTGGTGGTATGTATTGGAACAACAGTTTTACTTTCCTTTATTACTTTTTACGTTTTTACTGCTTAGTTATATTGCATATGTGTATGTGGTTTACTTTCCTACTTTTTGGTTATTTCTTGTTGAACGACTGGGTCTTGGGATTAGTCGAGGCGAGCCGATCTCGGGTCCTGTGGAGATCCGGGAACCGGGTCGTAACAAATAGTTGTATTACTAACATTGTAATACAATAGATATATACTAGACCACTATCTAAGGTGTAATACGTCCAGGCGACAATGAATGTTGTATTACGCATGTTGTAATACAATAAGATTTAGATATATCAATCTTTAAAATTGGAATTTGAACGTGCACATAAGTAAATCATCCTTCAAGAGTTGTAATACTATCAACGAAGGTTGATTTTTCACTATCACAATAAGTGGATAGTGGTATTGCAATCATTGTATTACCATAAATCAAATTCTAAACCACCATGTAAGGTGTAATACATCCTGGTGGCAATGAATGCCGTATTACGCATGCTATAATATAATAAGTAGAAGAATAAACAATCTTGTACTTTGTAATACAAAAGTACCCATATGTAAGTCGTGCTACAATAGTTGTAATACAATAATAATATTACAATAAACCTTAATACAATAAGCACGGTAGATTACTAATTTGACACGATTGTCGTGAAAGTTGTATTACACATCTAAAGTCATTTGCAATACAATACGTGTTTTGCATTGTGAAAGTTGTATTACACCTATCAAGTCTTTCCCAATAGAAACCATGCTTGCACTGTGAAATTGTATTACACATTTCAAATATATAACAATATATACAACATTTGTTGCATTACATTTTTCTTGTGGCTGTAGAATTA
Source organism: Thalassia testudinum (assembly GCA_037157565.1). NCBI lineage: Eukaryota > Viridiplantae > Streptophyta > Magnoliopsida > Alismatales > Hydrocharitaceae > Thalassia > Thalassia testudinum. The sequence goes on from JAZHRO010000077.1 coordinate 86,130,771, forward strand.
GGAGATGGATTTACGTCACCTGAACCATATAAGAAGGATGCTGTGTTTGTGACACCATATGTGTTTAGAATCTCTGCCTTTGTATTAATTTCAACTAACAATGGTGATTGCACGATTCATATTAGGATACGTTACAATCTACATTTACTTTCTTTATGATTACATAGTAACTCGATTATGCCTACACCATTCATTTATTACAACCATGTGCAACTTACAATACAACAAACATATGCACATAATACGACTAATAAGCCTCATTTTTACTTGAAGACATACCTTTACTGTAGTGCTTTCCATTGTTAGAATCGTCATCAGCACACACTCGTTACATGTATTACAAGCAAGTTCGTTTTCTTATATTATCATATCGCATTTAATTCGCATTAACATTTTTTCCCATTTTTGATTTGAATCACGGATTGATTTCGGACCCTCAAGAATTTACACGATTACCGAGAGGGATGCATTTTTGAATCATTTTTGTATTACAATTATTAATTTTTATCATGATCGCATGGTCATTTTTTCATAGTAGCATAGGATACAATCTATAGTTGCTTTCACTACCGTTACATATTTACACAATTATGAGTACAATATTCAATCGTTACTACCATTTGAAACTTACAATACGACATACATATGGACACAATACGACAAATAACTTTCATTTTTACTGGAAGACATAACTGTAGTACATCGCTTTCCATTGTTACAATCGTTAATAGAACACACTGGTCACACATATTACAAGTGATTTCGTCTTATAATCTCAACCGGCATTCATTTTGTATTACCATTTTTTCCCAATTTTGATTTGAATCACATATTTTGCTCATAGTTAGTTCCGACATTGAGGGGAAATACGTTGATTATGGAGATCACGTATTATGTTAAGGTTTCAATATTTTTGGAATGTGATGTCTTTAATTACTATTTTAATGCTTGTTTTTGGTATAGGTCCGTTAAGATTGCAACACGAAACCACTCTTTTATGCATATTAACGATTCTATCTTCATCCATTAGATCTTTATCGGTTGGCTTTGGATTGATGTTCATAAAAGGGAATATAAGTATAGTGTGCATAAGATCCGTCCCACACACACACACATAAGTTAAACTTAAATCTTCCCCAATTACAACCCAATCAGCCATCAAAGCCCATCCACATCCAAGTTCAATGTCCTAAATTTTCCTCATGTTATCTTACTCCTATCTCTCCCATGTCTCAAATTCAAAATTCCCCCACCCCTATTCTAAATTCCATCTACCATCTGATTTTTTCTTTATCTATTTTATTCTTTTTTAGAAGATAAAAATTATTTATGAGTTTAAAATATTTTATTATTAAATATAAAAGACATATAAAATACTTAGGAGATAAAAATAAAATTTGAATTTTTTAACTAGTACACAACCTGTTGAACAATCCAACCTGATATGATTTTTATGAGTTAGATTAGGTTGGATTTGATGGTGTAACGTGTTAGATTATGTTCAAAAAATTTCAACCTAAAAACTATGAATAAATTTAAATTGAATCCCAATTTGATCCGTATGCACTCCTGAGCAAAGTGCAACTTACTCTTGTGTTGGAAAATACCCGGGGGATATTTACGTCATTCCACACCTCCCACATGTTCCTTGCGGCTCTTATTGTGCCTTTTTTAATTTCTTTTTTGGTGGAAAATCCATCCAAACGAACATGTTAGTATCCTTCTCATCACATCACAGCACGGTACAACGCGGCGCGCAATTAGCAGAAGCAAACTCACGTCTCTCTCCTCTCTTCCTTCGTCCATTCTTTCCGGTAATTAATGGCAACGCCTTTGGCCATCACCGACGTCTTCGATCTGGACGCGGCCCTCGAGCTGAGAGACGACCCGCCGGACGCTCGCGCGAGATCTCAGCCGTCCATCTCGGTGGTGAGCGGCATGCCAACGGTGGAGGGGGAAGCGGGTATGTGCCCCGTGTGCATGGAGGAGATCGGGAGGGGGGAGGGGAGGCGCATGCCGTGTCGCCACGTGTACCACCCCTCGTGCATCTCCCCTTGGCTCGCCTGCCACGACTCCTGCCCCCTCTGTCGCCAACCCATTCCTCAACACCACACCTCTCCTCCCACCCAAGATTGATCGATCCTTAGACCATACATACATACATACATACATACATACATACATACATATATATATATATATATATATATATATATATATATATATATGACATGTACAATGTTCAATTTACAGTTGTTGGTGATGTTGTTTTGGTTGGTAGCGTGTGGGGGTGAAAGGTTTGATATCTGTCCATTTTCTCGCGTAGCGACGGGAATTTTCAGATGTGTAGCCCGCAATATAATCGGTTTTGTGGGCGATATATTCGATGTACTTTTACGTTTCTCCTGTTTGGAACATCGTTTCGAAGCTCCCTTTTTTTTTTTGTTTTTTTTAGCAAGGAGACAACCAAGTTAAGGTTCAAAATAGAGTTTATCATCTGTTTTTCCTATCCTTTTACACCCTTCGATTGCTAAATTTATCAATTGTGGGATAGTTTGGTCGGAGGAATAGAGCTCCAAGTTCCTTCTTAATTTGGAGCAGCCAATTCCAAAATCGTTTTATTCTAATTTTTGATCCCCAGTTCTCCATAATAAATTCCTCCTCCAATTTTGATTTTTATCCCTCACAATTCCTTAGCATGGCATGTTCTTTCCCCCCGAGCACCTTTTCCAAATTTCATTTTTTTCACCCAAATTACAAAGAAAAAAAAAAAAAAAAAAGTCTAAGTTCCCTCCCAATTCGATCTTCTCAATTTCTCATACAATTCCTTTCTCAAATTCCTCCTACCAAACCGACGGTTAAACCTTTTTTTGCCTCCGGGTCCATAGATAGAGAGCACTTCAGTCATTGATTAGATGGCTTGTAGTTGGGGTTTGTGAGTTATTCTACCTGATGATCATACATATGCTGGCTGTCGGTGATCTACGTTTCTCTTGCATGAGATGTGATGTCATGCACCTCTCAACGTAAGTTTCCCGTATTTGGACACCATATGATCCCTTATATTAAAAGCACAAGCCTTTTGAATACAGGAAACTTCTCAGGATTACTGCTGAATCCGATGCGTTGTCCTTTACCTCCAAGATTGTACAGAGAAAATCCAGTTTACTCAATATATAGAAAAAGAGCAATAGAAAGCACACCGCTGTGCGATGTATGTCTACATCCACACATAATCTCTCCGTGGATGCGGATACTCTGACAAAGTGCTCTGATATCACTTCCTGCTACGGATCCACTTTTAAGTAAGGGGAGAGGCGTCGATTCTTGCGTAAAATGGTGCCTTCGGTTACCATTTATTCTGTAAAGAAAACGTCGACGGCAAAAGGCCCCGAGTTTGAAAGTCCACCTTGAGTGAAGAAGTCTACACGAAGGGAAAAGTTGGACTAATTTTTTAGTTGAAAGAATGAGAAATGGAAACTCGCGGTGAATCCTAAGAAAGCCGCCCCCTTGTGGGCCTACAAGGTTCTTTCTCCTTTTTATTTATTTATTTATTTAAGTACTAATTTAACTATTTATACTAGATCTGGATCTTTTAATTTTAGATTACAGTGATATGAGTATAAAGTCCTCAATCTCTGGATGATCTAATTAAACAAAAAGATGAGATGAACTTATGTCCTAGAATATCCCCACCTATTTATCTAATTTTATGATTTGACTTATATTTTCTTCAAATTTATAAATTTTACGATCTTATATCTATTCTACAATCCTATCACTTAGGACCTAAAATGAGCCACGGTGATCTTATGCGTGGATTTGATTTTGGGTTTGCCGTGGATCCTCAACTTCCCTTAGAAAAACATGCACTTTGTTTTGCACAGAGTTCCATACTTGCAGTAGTTTTGCATTTTTTTCTCGAGGTTGTTTTCCCCATCTTTCCAATGACCAAATCTTAGTTGCGGATTGGAAAATGTAAAAGTTGACGTATAATTATAAATATGGTCACAACCTGCATCCATTCTTTTATGTAAAAAAATGATGACACGTGGTGGGATCCACTACTATTAAAACTAATAACAAATTATTTTTGTAGAGGTGAGTGATTGTACAAAGTCACTGTGCACCTTCAAAATAATTTTACACGAGTATAAAGTAAGATTGCATCGGTGTAATCTTACTTTGAACTACTTTACAACGGTGTAATATTTTTTTACATGAGTGCAAAGTAAGATTGCACCTTACTTTGAACTACTTTGCATCGGTGCAATATTCTTTTGCACGAGGGCAAAGTAAGATTGCACCTTACTTCGAACTACTTTGCACCGATGCAATATTTTTTCGCACAGGTGCAAAATTAAATTCCAAGTGTTTCTTCACGTATGATAAATGATTTTACACTTAAAAGGTAATTTTTCACCTTAGGATTTAGGGTTTAGTCTTTAGAAATTAAACCCTAAACCCTAAATTCTAGATCCTAAACCTTAAGGTGAAAAATCACCTTTTAAATAAAAAATCATTTCTCATACATGAAATCACTTTCCATAAACTTAAACCCAAAATCCTAAACTCATAGGTCAAAATCACTTTGCACCGATGCAAAATCACTTTGGATAGGTGAAACTATCCTTGAAATAATTTATCACTGGTGTAAAGTAGTTTATCATCGGTGAAATTTTTTTTATTACCTGTGTGTTTTCTAGGTTAAAGTGGTGTAGTGGTTTTTTAAAATGTGGTGGAGACTACCACGTAACAAGCCTTACGTTTTTTTATTTTTTTACATTAAATATCAATTATCAAGTTGGCCAACATTTTCAACACTATGTAAAGTACGAAAATAGTACCACGCGTCACTTTTTGCATCACAATCTGTGTTTCCTTACTTTTTCGCATCTTAGTTATCCTAAGCAAATGAGTCCTACTCTCAAAGTAACTATTTGTTTAGGAAAATTATTTTGGGGGAATTGAAAAATAAAGGCGCAGGATTGTACCTCAATGGGAGGCTTTTGTGCTTGTTTAAAGGGATGTGACAATGGAGGGATTGGAATTTGTAATCCCTCATTTGGCAAAGTTAGTGTTTGTTTGAAGGGATTAGACATAAAATTAAAATAAAGGGATATCGAATTCAACAGTGTGTTCCGATGGTTTTGCATCGAGCAAGCGATGCAAGAGTGCACTCGGACTTGAAAAAGAGTTAAACACGTTGGTGTATAGGGAGAGACGGTATAAAAAATGATTTCGAAAATGCAACCATCACCCTACGCATTCCATCAGTGAAGTTGTTGTGGCCAAGCAACCTACGAACCCTTTCGATCGATGAAGTTAGCTATGTCGAGCAAGTCGTCTGTTGTTGAAGTGGAAGCTTGTCACACAAGGATAATGGAGGCGAGTAGCAGTAAGCGTAGCAACATGCAACCGAGGTATGTTTGTCAATATGGTATGGAGAACATGTCGATGAGTGTTGATGTTTACGATTGAGCAGGTGATAAAAATCATTGTTTTGGAGTAATGCAATGTTGTGGAAGCACCATTGTGTTAGATGCATGTATGTTGTTCATTGGTGTAATCCACTGGGAGTGTTGGGGGAAATTTGGATTGGAGAATCCACTTGTGGGTTGGAGTAATCCACCAGTGGTTTGTAGAATGAGCATGTAGTTTGATAAAGTTATGAAGGGATGCTTGTGGATTTCAAGAATTCCATTGGTGTATTCAACGAAATATCAGTTGCATTTTTATGTTTGGGTGGAATGAATTTGTATTGGATCAATGCACTAGTAGAATGAGAGAATCCACGGGTGTGTTCCACGAATGCACTGATATATATAAATAATCCATTGATGGAATATCCAAAGCCACGAGTCTATTCTACGAATGCACTAATGTATTTAAATAATCCATCAATGTGTTCTTAGAACCAACCGGTGGAGATGTAAAGTCCATCGGTGTATTTTATGAATCAATCGGTGGAGATGTTTGGATGGAGGATGAGAAATATGAATGCATTGGTTAATAACCAAAAATGTACCGGTGGATTTACATGTGTAATTAGTCCACCCTTTTTTTTTTTTAACAAAAATGGAAGAAGATTTTATTCATCCCTCACTCCGTGGAGGCAACAAACAATGGTAGGGGGACTAGGTCAAAACATGCTAGCTACACAAAAAGAGGACCACGACTCGTGGCCAAGTACAAAAACCAGCAACAGGAGAGAAAAAAGAGCAGGGCACACCAAAAGTCACTCAATGACATAAGTGAAGTGAATTTTGTCCAGCCTAATAATGCCTCTAGCTTTGGGATCAAGATGGTCTAGATTGATGAAACTCCAAGACCCTTTTGCCGAAGAGGCAATCAGGTTCGCCAAGCTATTCACACCAGGGTGAATGTAGTGTAGCGACTTGTGGTGGTTCATGCAGGAAACGGCTTAGTTATAGTGCCATCGAGCCCTCCAGGGAACTTTGAGCTTGCCTTTCCACCAGAAGTGAATCATCACGGAATCGACCTCTAAGATAGTAGGGATGCTTCTGTAGGGCCAAAAATTAAGTGACGGATGGTGTTTAGAATAGCTAAGTCATAGTTAAGGACCGGAATTTTAGTCGCGGCAGGTGTATAGAAATTACCTACTGCATCACGAGCAACCCAGGTGATATAGGAGAAAGGATTGGAGGAGTAGATAGAGAAGTTAATCTTGTACCTAGAGAGAGGCAGACCCAAGAGAGCGCAAATCGACTGGGACAAAAGTGGCAAAACCTAGAGGCCATTTTGAACTTCCTTTAGTTAAGCTTTAGAAAGTGAGGAATCTCCCTAAAGGCCAAACCCTCATTCTTGCATTTGTTCCTGGCCCACCAGGTGTGGTACCAAATGAAGAGGATCAAGCCTTTGATGGATTCAGAGTCTTTGTGAGGGTGAGCCCCATTGAGGATGTCGAGAAACCGATCAGGGGACATAGGGTGAAGGAGTGTGCGATGGAAAGTCCACGAGGAGATGCTCGAGGAAATGTCACTGAAGTGAACGAGGTGGTGCAAGGTTTCAACCCTGGGGTTGCTGGGACAATAGAAACACTTGGAAGCCAAGGAAATACCCTTCCGTTGAATTTGATCCTCCGTGAGGAGCCTATCATGGATAATTCTCCAAGCCAAGGGGGTCATGCGGAGGGGAAGCTTGAGGTTCCAAATGGTGGAGTAAATGGGGAGATGAGTGGAATTAGTGAAGTTGAGAAGGTAGCTAGAAACGATAGTGAAATTACCAAGGGAGGAAGGAGACCAAATAGGTTCATCTTTGGAGTCAACAAGGGGGGTGTGGAGGATTTGGTGAAGAATGTGGTTGGGGATATGATGAAGAAATTGCACCTAGGAGGGGTTGGAAATAACCTCCTTGACCGGCACATGGGGAGGAGAAACATCCAAGGGAAGGAAGGCTTTAAGAGTTGAGTCCCCAATCTAAAGCTTCGACTAGAAGTCGATATTGCCCTCCTTGACGTTCCACCAAAGGAAATGAAGCATGTCCTGGTAAGCCTTCCCCAGAGGCTGAAGTCTAGGGGGAAGACGAGGAGCGAAGGTGGAAAGGTGACCATACAGGTTCCTCATCAAGGAGGCATAAGGGGAGTCACTAAAGAGAATGTCCCAAACCCGTTTCATGCAGAGGCCTGGATGACCAAAAAGATATTGCGAACCCCAAGACCTCCGCAGTGAGTAGGGAGAGAGATCTTGTTCCAAGCGATCCAATGGTGGGGCTTGTCTAAGCCCGAGGAGCCCCAGAAGAAGTTGGCCATAGCCGAATCCAACCTTTTGATGATGGTTTTGTGGACCTCGATAGCAGCTAGGATATGAATGGGAATAGATGTGAGAACATGTTTAATGAGGAGTTTGGATGCATTCGAAAGAAGGTTAGCTTTCCAGCTAGAAAGTCTAGAGAGGATTTTATCTAGGAGGGGCTGGAAATAAGAGATTCTGGCACGACCAGAGAAGATAGGGCATCTAAGGTATGTGAAGGGAAAAGAACCCAATTGGAAGCCAGTAATTTCGAGGATACAGGTAAGGTGACCGAGGGGGAAGTGCCTTCCGACAAAGAAGAAGCACTCAGACAAGTTAAGACTTTGACCAAAACAAGAGTCAAAATTCTGAATGAAGTGATGGAGCTTAGAGATGGATCTGATGTTCCCATTTAGAAAGAGGATGATGTCATTTGCATAGAGCAGAGCAAGAGGAGGGGGGGCGCCTCTCTAGATGGAGAAGGGGATGACTTGGCCATGGAAAGCAAGCTCTTCGATACCCCGGATAAAAGGTTCCATGAAGATGTCAAAGAGGAAGGGCGATAGGGGATCACCTTGCCTCAAACCCCTAAACACCTTGAAGAATGGGGCGGAGCAACCATCAACAAAGATGGAGGAGCCCTCATGCCGCATGAAAGAGTTGAGAAGAGTGATCGCATGATCCAAGAAGCCGAACTTGCTGAGGATATGAAAGAGAGCCTCCCATTCCACTCGATCGAAGGCTTCCCTCAGGTCAAGCTGTAAGATCACATTGGAGTTGTGGACCTTGCATTCCAGGTGCTGGGAAAGCTCGAAAGTGGTGAAGATGTGGTCGAACATGGAGCGATCGTGAATGAAGCCAACTTGTTCGGGAGAAATGAGTTTGGGCATGAGGGTGGCTAATCTGGAGGCGAGAATGCCAGAGACAATTTTGTAGATCACATTGCAAAGACTAATGGGCCTGAGATCCACGGGGTCTTTAACCTTGGGCTTTTTGGGAATGAGAGCAATGAAGTTGGAGTTGAAAGATCTTGGAGCAGAATGAACAGCGAAGAAGTGCCTGATGGCATTGGTCACATCTCCTTTGACAATATCCCAACAAGCACAGTAGAATTTCGCATTATAGCCATCCGAGCCTGGCGTGAAATTGGATGGCATGTGGGAAAGAGTGTCGAAGATCTCAGAGTTTGAAGGCGGAAGGGTATGGAAGGTCAAGTCCGAAGAAGAGATAATGGGGAGGACCACCTGAAGCATATGGTCAATATCCCCAGTACCATTAGAAGAGAGGAGGTCGCAGAAGGAGGTAGCTTTGGACGCGACCCTATCCAAGGAGCCATCACCAATAGAGGAAGTAAGAGAATTGTTGTTACGTTTCGCGAAATGCTTCTTAATCGAAGCGAAAAAGAAAGCGTTATTCCCCTCTCCAGGGTGGATCCAGTTGACTTTGGCTTTTTGGGCAAGGAAGTCAGATCATTTAGCGAGGGCATCATCAAGCTGGATACGAATATCCGAGAGCTCAGCAGCAAAGGCTTCATCCCAAAGGGAAGCGAGCTTGGCCTCAAGATCGTCATGATGAGTCTCAAGGTTCCTAACCAAAGTGTGAATGTCACCAAAGATAGATTTGTTCCAATGTTGAAGGGGCTTCTTAAGGGAATAGAGTTTGAAGTAGAACAGGTCAATGGGGTTGGAGGAAGACCCAATACTAGTAGAGGACCAGATGTTGGAGACAAGAGTGAGGAAACCTGGATGACGCAACCACATATTTTGGAAGCGAAAAGGTCTCGGCCTGGAAGGGAGGGGACTCTGGAAAGAGAAGAAAATGGGTGCGTGATCGGAGTTCCTTCTAGATAAGTATCTAGCTTCCTGCAGGAGAGAAAGACAAGTAGGAGAGACAAAAATGCAGTCTAATTTTTGGTAAATCCTAACACTTCCCTTCCTACCGTTACACCAGGTGAGTTGGTTACCACCCGTAGGGAACTCAAGCAGACTAAGAGAGTCCTTCTAGGAGCAGAAGTCAGTAGCTTGGGACTCGCGGAAAGGATGACCCCCACTTTTCTCAGAAGCCCTAAGAATGCAGTTGAAGTCTCCCCCAATTAGCCAGGGAGTAGGGAGAGAGGGATGTAAAAGAGAGAGGTGATCCCAAAGTTCAGAGCGAGAGTCAGCTGAATAGGAGTCATAGACACTAGTGAGACAGACTGTGGAAGACTGAGTCCTGAAACAGACAGAGATGGCCTGAGGCATGGCCTGTAAGAGAGTCAGGTCTAAGGAATCCTGCCAGAGGCACCAGATATTGGGAGAGAGGACGTCATCTAGGACGTTGGAAAACCTAATAGAATCTCTAAGAATAGAGGCGAGTGATCTATCGACGAAAGGATCGAAGAGGAACAAAATATCCAGAGAGAGATCATGAATCAAGGATTTGAGACAATTCAAGGTAGGGAGGTTCAAAACACCCCTATAGTTCCATAAGAGTCCCTTCATTTGGAGCAAGATCTAGATAACAATTTGCAATGGTTTCTAGTCATCCTCCCTGCAACTCTCATGTTGTCACCTCCATGGGCTCCTCCAGACCTCAAGGAGGAGAGTGCCTCCTATGAGACAGGTTGAGAGGGGCGGGACACTAGGTCCAAGTAATCCAAGGAACCTTGAGGATCGGCAACCGAAAATTCAGAGGAGTTAACATCATTGCTCACAAGAGTATGCCCCGCTAAAGAAATGATTTCCCGAATTTCTGGTGAGTCAGGGTCTAGATCCGGAGGAGGGGGGGAGGGGAGGGGAAGGTAGATACCCTAGGAGGGAGGGAAACCAGTTTCCAGGGTGACAGGGGTAGGTTGGGGGGATGAAGGGGGAGGGGACAGGGTAGTGGAGCTGGAGGAAGGGAGCTTAGCTGCCAGGGGAGGAGGATCAGGAGATCCAGCAGCTAACAGTCGTGGAGGCAAACCAGAGGAGCAGAGGAAGTCGTGAAAAACAAGGATCGTGGAGATGGGGATGGAGAGACAAGACTTGTCCAAAATAACAATTCGCAGTCGATTAAAACCAGAAGCATTGGAGGACAAAACCAAGTGAGCTCGGTAAGCGAATAAATCAGAGAAGACATAAGGAAACCGTGAACGAAGAACAGAAGCATCAGAGGGCTTGACGACCACCTGCGAGGCTTTGGCGGCCGCAGCATCCTGGAGAGCGGGACTCTCCCCATCCAGTAGGTCCTCCAAGGACAGAGGGAACTTAGTTTTTTAGGGAGGTGTAGCTTTCTCTTCCGCTTCTTCCTCTTGTTGGCCTTCGCGGAGGTACTGGTCGGTCGCGGGGCTCCCAGGGGAAAAGAGGAGGCTGGATCCCCCGTCAGGGAGTCAACCCCCTTATCCACCGGGGGAGAAGGCAAAGAAGGTCAGCTCGGGGGGTCGCTTAGTGCCGGAGGAGGCTCGGGCTCCATTTGGCAGGGGGCCACCTGAGGGTGATTGGTCGGTTAAATTCTTCAGCACAGTTAATTAAGTTATTTAGGCTTAATTAATTGCATGAGAAAATAATTTAGGTTAACTGGAATTAATGTCGTGAGTGTAGTATGTGATGAAAGCCTCGTCACAAACCCTAAACCAGCACCATTTAACCCTAATTTGCAAGAAAAAGCTCCTACACAACTCTAGAAAGATTTGGCTCAGAGAAATTCTGAGTTTGCAAAGAAAACAGAAACTAAGGGGTAAAAATACAATTTCACCAATCCAATCTGAAAACAGGGTAACTCAGGGTCTAAACATAGGTCAAAATAACGTAATAAGAAGGAAAGTGGGATGAAATGACTCAACAAGGGCTACAGCAACTCCAAGGAATTAAATGACATCCTGTAACCCTAAAATTGAACCCACTTAAATGCACGAGGTTCGAGGCATAGAAAAAATCAAATAAATCCTCTAAAATTCATAGAAAAATAACCCCTAGGGTTTAGAACCTTCAATTTGGCCTTAGGAACCCATTTTGATCTACATTGAGAACCATGCCCAATTAACAACTTAATTTGGGTTTTTACGTAAATTGACCGATCAAACAAGGTTTAATCTAGAAATAAAATTCACCATCATAATCCTTAGGTCCCAATTAGTCATGTATAAAAACTTGAGCCTAAGTGGAAACCTTCTTGACCAACTTTACACTTTGGTCCTCATATATTTACTTTTTGGCCCTCAACTTTTGAACCGTCACATTTTGGCTCCTAACTCTCCTTCGTTCTTTGCATTCAGGTCCCTCCTGCAAAACCTGACCGGCACCACGCTCCGACGACCTTGCGCGGAGCATGGCGCCGCGTAGGGTGAGGGGGAGGGCCTGGTAGGTCAAATGGGGGTGCCCTGCGTCGTCAGGCACCGCAGGAGAACCACCTTGAGCGCTGCAACCAACCATACCGGCCGTGCGAACGCACGGACGGTATGGGTAACCTTCCTCCGACGTCCTCCGGTGGGGGAGACGTCGTCCCCCTCCGCCCTCCTCTCTGGTTCGGCCCCTTTAAATACCCCTGTCGCTTCGCCGTTCTTCCCAGCTCGGTTCTGACGGAGAAAACCCCAACCTTTCCTCTCTTCCCACTCCGGCAGAAGCCCTCCAGCTCCGGCGGTTCCTCCTCCTCCTCCTCTTCGCTCTGCCGCAATACCAGCAGCAGAGACTTCTTCCTGATTCTCCTCCGCGTCACGCAATACCGGCGCGCGCTGCTTCGGCCCCGTCGTCGCCGCCGTTCTCTCCCAATGGGCATCTTCTTCTCCAGCTCCAGCAGGTACGAGCCGGCGGCTTCTTCGTCCCCTTCGTCACTTTAGTTAGGTTAGAATTAATCCTCTCTATCCCCTCTTTCTTTTCCCTATTTTAGTTTGCTCAATCAAACCCTCGACCGACCCGACCACCATCATCTTCCACGCCTCTGGCCCACCTCCGGAGAGTTGTTCCCATCATTCCGCCACTCCACACGACTCGCCGACCGACCCAAAACCTCTGCCTCGTCCCACTGAACCGTTTCCGTCCCTTCACTGCCACTCCTCACCTCCACATTACTCCACCGAACAAACCCATTCTCGCAGCCACAGTTTGACCTAGGGCGGCCCTTAGGATCCGCCCTGCCACCTGCAGACCCTCCGACCACCTTCACCGTGCTACGGCGAAGGTCCTCCGCGCATCTGATTAGGCTGAGAGGCCGTTTCTCTGTGGGCAGGTACTTCGCTCGCCGCCGCCATTAACGAGTGAAGAAGCTCCTTCGACCTGCTGCTCCAGGCGCGCCGCGCCCAGATCAGGCTCCCAGGCTGTGCGGGGTATCTTCGCGAAGTGCCAGGCTGCAGTTGGGGCGAAGCCCTCGCGCGAAGCCTCGACTGCCGCTGCTTCCTTCGCACAGGCGCCCAAATCGGGGTGGGACATTTAGTCCCACCTCGGAAACTCACTGAGGCGAGCGGGCGCTTAAAGGTAAAAAGTGCCTTAAGCTGTTCGCCTCAGATCACGGGGTGAGGTCCCCTTCACCCGCCCGATTACCCGGCCTCGTCCGCGCTCATGCCTCGCGGACTTGGCCCGACCCGACTAGGCCCGACCTGCACTCCTCGCCCACCACCGCACGCCGGTGGGCCTGGACCCGGGCGCGACCCGCGTACCCGATTACCCGGTTGCTCTGGGAGAGCTTTCCGAAGAGCGAATTCTGAGAGAGAGAGACGCGGTGGTGGTAGAGTAGGTTTTGCCCTTTGACGTAAACCTTGAAGTGTGCAGGCACAGGTGAAGAAGAAGGACTGCGGAAGAAGAAGGAGAAGAAGAAAGCTGAGGAAGACACTGTAGCAGCAGCGGTTTAAGTCGTCTGATTGGAAAATCAGATGACGTCTTGAAGGCAAAAGAAAAAGAAGGATAGAAGGACTGAAGAAGAAGAAGAAGAAAAGAAGAAAGAAGGAGAGACGACGTCCTGAAAGCAAAGGAAAAGAAGAAGAAGAGCACGAGAAGAAGATCTGAAGAACAGAAGAAGAAGAAGAGAAAACAAGGAAGAACAGAAGGCAGAAGAGAAGACCACGAGGAGATAGACAAAGAAGAAGAAACCAAGAGCCAAAGTGAAGAGAAGACAAAGAGGAAGAAAGAAGAGAAGAAGAAGCCAAATTTTCATCTCTCTCTCTCTCTTTATTTTTGTAATAAGAATTTGTACCCCTAGAATACGACTTGCTCCCTGAGTTCGACCTCGGGAACTCTTTTATTTCCGAGTAACAAATTATATTAAACTGGTAATCATTTCTCTATGCTATACTATGACGAAATAATAGAACTATAGAGGAAAGCTGTTCACCTGTTTTTTTGGCGCCGTTGCCGGGGAGCAACGGCTATTCTAGAAGCTTTGAATTTTTTCAAAACAATTGCTAATCTTCTCTCTTGTGTGCAGGTAAAGGGAAAGAATTGGAAGAACAGCCGCACAACAAACTCTCCAACAGGTAATCTTCATTTGCCCTCTCTTAACTCCCTAAAAATCTGAAAAGAAACGAAAAGAAGAATCAACTCAGGGCTACCTGCATCATACATAGTAATTCCTGAAAGTTGCCAAAATTTTTCATTTCAACACATTTTAACTGTCCATCCAACTAAGGTAACTGGGGCTAAAACCTTCTTGATTGAGCCCTAGATACTACATTTTTGAGGCAACTAAAATGGACCAACTAGAGCCAACTCAGGAATTGAAAAGCTAGGATTTTTAGAGACACACCTTCTATTAACAAAGAAAAGATCTTCCCAAAAAGAGGTGTACCTAAACCTTGTTTGAAAATACCTATTCAGAGAAACCATAAGCAATTGGCTCTCTAAACACTTGAACCCTAAAATACAAGACCCAAAAACTTTCAAGGGAACAAGAGGTGAAGTTGACCCCTTGGGTCAACTAACCTTAAAATTCGGTCACTCTTTGCACTTAAAAGACTAAAGTTCAAGTGGAACTTTAAGCACCTTGATCTTAAAGTAAAAGAGGTAGACTTAAGAGGTCAAGGTCCCCATTCTGGTCTACTTGGAACCGCAGTGACAAGAGAGGTCGGGTGGGGGAAACCCTGTAACCCGTGGGGATGCTCTACCGTGTAGGGGTCTTCACGGGACTCACCCTCTCTGGCTGCCCAGGTAATTCTCAGGTGGACGATCTTTTTGATCAAGGGGTCCATCTGCCCCGCACCTCTATAGTCACCCAACAATTTTTGGGTGCCTCGATTGGGTCGAACACCTGCTCATCTCATCCAGTCCTTCAGTATTTGGCAGGAGGTCCTTGAAACCTCTTACAGAAATTCACTCTCCCCGAGGCTAAGCCTCGGCTCCCTTGTTTTTGCAGAAATCATTCACATAGCCTCCTTTTCCTCTGATTCTGAACAAAGTCCCCTTCTTCCATCTTGATTCAAACTTCGATTCTATATCTTGATTCCACCACCTGATCCAATTATGCAACCTAATTACCTAGCAAGACTACCATTTAAAAAACCTGAATACCTGAGATCCATGAAAGATAAGATGATTGAGGATGCCCTTGAATTCTATGAAATCAAATGTAAACCCTCAACACCAATAGAAAACATTCAGGTTGATGTCCCAACAACCACAGCTTTCATCATAAACTGTGCCCAAATTCTATTGACAGAAGTTACAAAAGGATCAACCCGAGATATGCTCATGACAAGGTACATTGAGATAGAAAAATTACACCAATCTGAATACCTTCAATGCTTGACAAATCTTGTACTTTGGGAACAACACCAAGATGCCCTTATAAAACGGGTAGAAATGATGAAATCAGTAGAACAAATTATCAACCAGAAATACCCGTATATACCAGAAACAGAGGATGAACCATCTTGGAACAGTAGTAAGGAACAATCCAGTTTCCCAGATCTCGGAACTGAGGCACAAAGTGGTTGTGGAATCCCAACCCAGATAGAAGACAATGTTGAATTAGGTTGGGATATTGCAGGAGAACACAATGATGAGCCGAACTTAGATCATGAATTGCCAAGCCTAGAATTCCAAAACTCCTGCAATAATGAGATCAGAACTGAACCTTTTGAGGGTATAAATTCCGCCCCTTATTTTGATAAGGTGGCTCTCGAAGGTTATTCGGACTTAGGTTCTAATAATTCTACTCACATCCTAAGCCTAGAACCTAGATCTGAAACTTATTGGGAAGATTATGAGGCCCCTTATGAGAAAGATCAAATTTTTACAGAATATGATTCTGGGCCTCTATTTGATGAATACCCCTCTCCAACATCTTCAGGAAATCTGATCGATTTTTCGAAAGTCATGCCAATTTATGATACAGAAACTGAGGAGTTGGATGAGCAAGGTTTTAATTGGGTCTATCCTACCAGCTTCGAGCTTGAGCCTAGACAGAATACCTTTTTAAGCCTAGAATTAACATATAGGCTAGACCCCAGTCAGGCTGCTAATTCCACACCTGATGATTTATGCTGCGGTGGAATTCATGATCATGAATCTCATTTTCGCAAACTCTCCGACAACTTCAGATCTGACTATAATTACGGAGAGACTCTCCTTCCTGAACACACCAAGCCCATCTACGACCTCAGTTCACATGACTCTAACTCCGACTCTGAGGTCCTGATTCCCGAGATCACTGATAACACAGAATCATTCCTTTTTGATCCTCAGGAACCAAAAACAGAAAATGCCTAGAGTGATTGCAACCCAGCATTCAAATCTTTTCTCAATTTAGATTTCCTTCATCCTATAGACACTCTTCAGGCATTTGATAGTTACCCAGAGGACTCTCCACAGAAAACCACCTGTCATTCCTTTCTAGAAGAGCCCTCATACACAGTTGCCACCTCGTCCGCACACACAGAACTAATCAAAACCTCTTCCCAACCCCGACCCACAACTGGACTCAATTTCTATTTAGATTCACCTCTCACCGAGCCGATTGCATTTCCACATCGGGTTTGGAACACTGATCAGACTACATACCATGCTCCATCATTCTCTGATCACCCGTGTAAGGTTTCCGCGTCATTCATTGATTATTCTACGGGTCCCTACTCTGACCAGGCTGATTCGACTCATCCAAACCCTACATTCACACTTCCACATCCATCTGAGCTTCATAGTATATGGTGGGTTCCACACCTTTTGATCTACATCTATCAACCCACCAGATTGATTGGATTTGGGCTGCATCATCAGCCTGTCGATCTGAACAAGCACCTGGTTGGACCAACCAGGTTCTTAATCAAGGTGCTTGTCTTACAAAACTCTGTTGATTTGATCATCCCCTCTCCATCGCATTTCCCGCTTGGCTGAAGGCATCAAATTTAGCGCTCAACGTGAGGCAGCCCGTCATTCTCTTTAAAAGCCTGAAACCTTTTCTAAAACCTTTGTGCACTTAAAATTCACACTTTAGGACAGCCGACTCCACCTCAGGTGCTTGCATCTGAGATTAGAAATCGTCCGCAACAGTCAACCCGACCCATTCACTCATCAAAACATCTGTCCTAATGTATGAACTAAGTTGAATAAAAACCCCCTAAGTTACAATGAGGACATTGCAAATCTTAGGCATGGGGGGGTATGAAAGTGCAAAACTTGTAAGAAAAGGTTTTAAACGAAAAAAAAAATCACATATGCCAAAAACACCATAAAAATTAAAAATTTTTTCGAAAAAGAATAAGAGAATAAGAGGAGAAAGGAAATTTTGTGAAGGAGAAGGAGAAAAGAAACAAAAGGATAAAAGGACCACAAAAAGATGAAAGAAAAGAGTAATAGTCATTAGTAAGAAGCTAAGGAATTAACCTAAGCTCTAGACCATTTTTCAAGAAAAGAAATGAAAAATGCATGGTAAGATTAGTAAGAACGCAAACCTTAGGCATTCTTGATAGACTCTTAGTACCCATTAAGATCTAGACAATCCTCAAGAGGTTGAGGAAAATGAAAAACCTAAGTATTAGGTCCAAGGCTTAGGGAGTATTTGACCTCGCTAACTAACTTCTGGTTTACAGGACTCAGTAACCTAAGCATCCCAACCCCATACACAGCCTGGTTCAGTAAGCATAAAAATTCAAAATCACGCAGAAGCGTCGCAAAATTCTGAAAAGTACACCTAGAGTAGGAGCGGCCGATCAACACAAGTTGATTTGGACAAGTTCCCAGCGTAGAGAGGCGGAAAATCCCCTCGAAGATGCGTAACAAAATATCATCTCCTCGGTGCTTGTCTCTTAGGATATTTACATATCCTACTGGGAGTATGTAAGCACTCTGCTGGTTCAGATTCCATGGATGGCATTATCACGAAGTGTCAATTGCCAGGGTCTGGATTCGGCCACGGAACACCATGGATGGGATTATCTCGAAATCTCAATAGCCAGGGTTCCGGGGGTTGCCATGGGTGGTGCTATCTCGAAGCATCGATTGCCAGGAACCCTTGAGGATTGATGATGGGAGCAAGGAATCTGATACAGACCGTGTTGAAAAGCCAATCCTAAGCTAGAATTAAAAAGAAAAAGAGAGAGAAAACTCTCCAAATAGAAAAATTTTCTATCTCTCTCTTACAAAACGCACTGCAAGCTGAGTCAGGGCTAAAATTATTCCAAGCACGGGTGCTTTAACTACAAAGTCCAATAGACCTTAGGTTAGTTCTTATAGGCCTTAAAAACCTTTGCTAAGGACTGAGGCTAAGGCTAGACAGATCTGGATCTTGGTAGGTACTAGAAGTACCTTTTAAGCCTATGGTCAGCATTCTAACCTAATCTAGGTTCAAATGAAAAGGCACTTATCTGATGTTGTTAAGAATATCATGGTCTAGACCAAAGGTTAAAACCTTAGGTTTTTGCTAAGGGACTAGCAAAAGCTAGGCATGGGGTTGTGATGAGAGCCTCGTCACAAACCCTAAACCAGCACCATTTAACCCTAATTTGCAAGAAAAAGCTCCTACATAACTCTAGAAAGACTTGGCTTAGAGAAATTCTGAGTTTGCAAAGAAAATAGAAACTAAGGGGTAAAAATGCAATTTCACCAATCCAATCTGAAAACAGGGTAACTCAGGATCTAAACATAGGTCAAAATAACATAATAAGAAGGAAAGTGGGATGAAATGACTCAACAAGGGCTACAGCAACTCCAAGGAATTAAATGACATCCTGTAACCCTCAAAACAAACCCACTTAAATGCATGAGTTTGAGGTAGATAAAAAACCAAATAAACCCTCTAAAATTCATATAAAAATAACCCCTGGGGTTTAGAACCTTCAATTTGACCTTAGGAACCCATTTTGACCTACATTGAGAATCATGCCCAATTAACAACTTAATTTGGGTTTTTACGTAAATTTACTGGTCAAACAATGTTTAATATGGAAATAAAATTCACCATCATAATCCTTAGGTCCCAATTAGTCATGTATAAAAACTTGATCCTAAGAGGAAACCTTCTTGACCAACTTTACACTTTGGTCCTCATATATTTACTTTTTGGCCCTCAACTTTTGAACCCTCACATTTTGGCCCCTAACTCTCCTTTTTTATTTACGTTCAGGTCCCTCCTGCAATACCTGATCGACACCATGCTCCGACAACCTTGCGCGGAGCATGGCGCCGCGCAGGGTGAGGGGGAGGGCCTGCCAGGTCAAATGGGGGTGCCCTGCGTCGTCAGGCATCGCAGGAGCACCCCCATGAGCGCTGCGACCAACCATACCGGCCGTGCGAACGCACGGACGGTATGGGTAACCTTCCTCCGACGTCCTCCGGCGGGGGAGACACGTCGTCCCCCTCCGCCCTCCTCTCTGGTTCGGCCCCTACAAATACCCCTGTCGCTTCGCCGTTCTTCCCAGCTCGGTTCTGACGGAGAAAACCCCAACCTTTCCTCTCTTCCCACTCCGGAAGAAGCCCTCCAGCTCCGGCGGTTCCTCCTCCTCCTCCTCTTCGCTCTGCCGCAATACCAGCAGCAGAGACTTCTTCCTGATTCTCCTCCGCGTCGCGCAATACCGGCGCACGCTGCTTCAGCCCCGTCGTCGCCGCTGTTCTCTCCCAATGGGCATCTTCTTCTCCAGCTCCGACAGGTACGAGCCGGCGGCTTCTTCGTCCCCTTCGTCACTTTAGTTAGGTTAGAATTAGTCCTCTCTATCCCCTCTTTCTTTTCCCTATTTTAGTTTGCTCAATCAAACCCTCGACTGACCCGACCACCATCATCTTCCACGCCTTCGGCCCACCTCCGGCGAGTCGTTCCCATCATTCCGCCACTCCACACGACTCGCCGACCGACCCAAAACCTCTGCCTCGTCCCACTGAACCGTTTCCGCCCCTTCACTGCCACTCCTCACCTCCACATTACTCCACCGAACAAACCCATTCTCGCAGCCACAGTTTGACCTAGAGTGGCCCTTAGGCTCCGCTCCGCCACCTGCAGACCCTCCGACCACCTTCGTCGTGCCACGGCGAAGGTGGTCGGAGGGTCTGCAGGTGGCGGAGCGGAGCCTACGGCGAAGGTCCTCCGCGCATCTAATTAGAACGAGAGGCCGTTTCTCTGTGGGCAGGTACTTCGCTCGCCGCCGCCATTAACGAGTGAAGAAGCTCCTTCGACCTGCTGCTCCAGGCGCGCTGCGCCCAGATCAGGCTCCCAGGCTGTGCGGTGTATCTTCGCGAAGTGCCAGGCTGCAGTTGGGGCGAAGCCCTCGCGCGAAGCCTCGACTGTCGCTGCTTCCTTCGCACAGGCGCCCAAATCGGGGTGGGACATTTAGTCCCACCTCGGAAACTCACTGAGGCGAACGGGCGCTTAAAGGCAAAAAGTGCCTTAAGCTGTTCGCCTCAGATCACGGGGTGAGGTCCCCTTCACCCGCCCGATTACCCGGCCTCGTCCGCGCTCACGCCTCGCGGACCTGGCCCGACCCGACTAAGCCTGACCTGCACTCCTCGCCCACCACTGCACGCTGGTGGGCCTGGACCCGGGCGCGACCCGCGTACCCGATTACCCGGTTGCTCTGGGAGAGCTTTCCGAAGAGCGAATTCTGAGAGAGAGAGACGCGGGGGGGGGTAGAGTAGGTTTTGCCCTCTGACGTAAACCTTGAAGTGTGCAGGCACAGGTGAAGAAGAAGGACTGCGGAAGAAGAAGGAGAAGAAGAAAGCTGAGGAAGACACTGTAGTAGCAGCGGTTTAAGTCGTCTGATTGGAAAATCAGACGACGTCCTGAAGGCAAAAGAAGAAGAAGGACAGAAGGACTGAAGAAGAAGAAGAAGAAAAGAAGAAAGAAGGAGTGACGACGTCCTGAAAGCAAAAGAAAAGAAGAAGAAGAGCACGAGAAGAAGATCTGAAGAACAGAAGAAGAAGAAGAGAAAACAAGGAAGAACAGAAGGCAGAAGAGAAGACCACGAGGAGATAGACAAAGAAGAAGAAACCAAGAGCCAAAGAGAAGAGAAGACAAAGAGGAAGAAAGAAGAGAAGAAGAAGCCAAATTTTCATCTCTCTCTCTCTCTTTATTTTTGTAATAAGAATTTGTACCCCTAGAATACGACTTGCTCCCTGAGTTCGACCTCGGGAACTCTTTTATTTCCGAGTAACAAATTGTATTAAACTGGTAATCATTTCTCTATGCTATACTACGACGAAATAATAGAACTATAGAGGAAAAGTGTTTGCCAGTATGGAGTCAAGTTAACCTAACATTTTAGATTTTTATTTCTTTTTAACTGGTTGAGTTCAGGTCATTCACTAGGAGGCATAATAGTAAGCTTAATTCACCATTAATTCCTAAGCATAAATTACTAACTACTTAATCAATCATATTATAATTAAAATATTTTAAGTACATGGATAATTGCATAAGAGATAGATCAAATTAGCACATGCAACATTCCATTAGAAAGAAACACATTTACAAATCAAAACTAACATTAAAAGTCATGTAAACATGTTTATTACATCAATTATGTCTAATTACAGGAGATTAAGGCAAGAAAATGATATACAAGGGAAATTTGCCTTTTATAATATTTGGTACTTGAAATGGCAATAAAAGAACATGAAAGTGCAAAATAAGAGCAAATTAGACGTCTTAAAAGTAGTAATCAGATGGTTGAAAAGGTAAGATGTCTGATTTCTCCATTTTTCTTCTTTCTTCACCCCTCTTTATTCTTTTTCTCTAATATTCTTTGCTACTGCGTCGTTGCTCTCTCTCTCTCTCTATTATTTCTTTAGCCATTTCCTTAAGCTCTCCCTTTTATCTTTTCCTCAAGCTCTTTCCTTTCCTTATATCTTCCTTAAACCTTAACTTCTTTACTGTGCCTTATAGATTCCACACTTAGCCTATTGATTATAAAAATTGGGTTTTCTAATTGGCGACTCAGACCAGTTAAGGATACACAGCACCCCTTTGAGGGTGGGACCAGACCCTACTGGATCCGAGCCTAGTTTTTCTTAGGTGGTTTAATTTCCATTTTTAAGCTCATGCACAGTAACCAGCCTCCCAGGCCCACTTGCCCACTCACGAGCCCATACATATCCACGCCCACAAACGCACACACACACCCATGCGCAGGCACGTGCAGTGCATGCACCCACGCCCAATGTTCATTTCATTTCGCACCCTGCGCTGACGACTGATACGTTGTTTGCAAATTTTTGTATTATGTCAGTGTGGCACCTCATAGACTTCCAATGTGGGAC
Organism: Thalassia testudinum; assembly: GCA_037157565.1. NCBI lineage: Eukaryota > Viridiplantae > Streptophyta > Magnoliopsida > Alismatales > Hydrocharitaceae > Thalassia > Thalassia testudinum. Next base: position 86,153,146 of record JAZHRO010000077.1, read on the forward strand.
TTAGTTTCCTAAGTTCTGTTCGATATTGGCTAGACTTCGGCCGACGATTTCGGCTGCCTCAGTGACTCAATCCGATCGAGCAAAGGCTCGATCGAAAGCTGTTCAGATGCTCTATCGGATTGTAACATCAATTTGGTGTTCGAATCTGAATTGGGCCTTCGATTTGAAGGGTGAAGGTGAAGCTGTTTCATGGCCCTAATGGCCTGCAGAAGGTGAATCCAGATATTTTGACCTGCGGGTGATCTTTGACCTTCTGTTAAGGGTCTGAGACGATTTCAGGAGAGGATTCCGCATCTAATGGTTAAGGAGAGCTTCGAAAAGCTTCAGAGATAGGGAAAAACTTCTAATCCTCGTTCAGGAGCTTTAGGGCTCCATTTTGAGCGCTGAACAGCTCGACAAAGAGCTAACAAACTCTGGAATAGAATCAAACAACCTCTGCAGGTTGTTATGATTTAATTTGGCTGGTTTTGGCATTTAAATCTTCGCAGAAGCTCAAAAACATAGTAATTAGTTCAAACAAACCCATACTGTTCAGTGACTTGAATCGCCTTAATTTCTCGATAAAACACAATCCAACCAACTTTAAAATATCCCAGATCATCTCAAAGACTAAGTTAAATCATCAAATCAGAATTTAAGACATCAATTCTTCAATTTCATATTAGAGTTGACCAAATCGACCACAAGGTTGACTTATTGTTCCAGACTTTCTCAAGTCCAATTAAGGATCTAGATCAACTCAATTCTACCCTAGGAAGTTATTGCATAGCTCAAAACCATGTTTTGAGCTCATCTGATGTGATCTTAGGCATCGCCGCTTGGGACCAAAATGACCTGAGTTCGGTGGAACACTCTAGGGAGTTTTAGAGCAATTAGATATCATGAATGGGTTCTATAGGTTCTACCTATGCTTTTGGACCTTAATTCGAGGTTTGAAACTTAATGGAACTGCTTCTCCAACTCTATCGGAGTTGGAGAAGACAGAGGTTGACAACGAACTCCAGGCATTAAAACCTAGTTTTAACCACAGAATCTTATTTCTTATGCTCTAAATATATAGTGTAGAGCTCCTTAGAGGTTATCAAGGGCTGAAGCTTAGGATCGTCTCGCTGGAGCTCCGGTGAGTCCAAAATTCAACTGACATAGAGCGAATAGCAAAGAGTCAGACCATTACAGGTCTGGAAAGTTTCTTGAGGTCTAAACAAACCTCAGGAGCTCATCAATTTGTCTAATTCATGATTGAATTAAGGATTCATCAAGGAATTTAGAAAACTTAATCTCTGAGTTCACGCAAACTCAGAGTCAACCGTCTCACTCAATTGAGTGAGGGCTAAGGCTTAACAGAACCTTGCGATGCTCTCTGGGGGGTTAATTAGGTGGAGTAACTCTTTCGAGCTCTCCATTGACAGAGAGCTCGAAAGTTGGAACGTAATAAGGTGTTTACTTACTACAAGTTAATTAAACTAATTAGGTATAGGATTGGGGCCCTTAGATTACAGAGAGGTGATGGAGGGCCCCAACGAGTGTGTTGTAAGCTCAGTGACCTCCGCCATGGACAGCGGAGGTCGTCGGTGAATGTGGAAGTGATCTAGGCGATTCAGCTGTTAAAAGTGAAGGGGAAAGAAGTGTAGGTGAATCGTGAAGAGGAGAGGAAAATGATCAGGTACTCGGAAATGTGAATAGAAGTTCGTTGAAGCCAGATTTGGCTTCGTCGGAGTCGGAGGAGAAGCTACTATAACTAAACTAAACTAACCTAATTCTACCTAATTACCTAGCTAAATCTACTCCTAAGAGTTAGCTCTACTTACCTGACAAAGGAGGTGAGAAGTCTTCGTCGATGTCTCATAATGGAGGAAGAAATCAGAAGATAAGGGAAAGAGCTCCGGTGAGAAGTTGAAGGCATCGAGATAACGGAGATGATGCTCCAAGGCCCTGTCACAGCCTTCCAAAGAGGAAGAGGAGGTGAGGGAGACGAGTCCCTTGTGCGGAGGAGCTCCGATAGGGGGTGAGAGGTCGTCGGAGGTAGAGGAGGAATAGTCTATCATCGGCCACAGTTGGGGAAGAGAGAAAAGGGGGCTGACCTTTGAAATCGGAGGGGTCGAGGTCTATTTACAGGCTTCGGCGGATGTGAAGGAGAGTGTATTTGGACACAAATAGGTCTAGGTTAAAGGTAACCACTGGCGTTGTCTCCGAAGTCGGTGAAGTTAACGCCGTGACCTAATTAGGATTATAGAGTCATTCAGACTGGTGGATGGAGTTGAGGTGGTGAGCTCAAGCTTCAGAAGCTTCGCAAAGGTAGAATGGCTACATGATGGGTGGTCATCGGAGAGTAGCATCACCGCCGAACGTCAGCCGTTCAAGTGGTTGAAGAAATGAAGAAGAAGACAGTGTTCATAGGGACCTGAATGCGAGAAAAAATAAGGACCTATCTGAAAGAAAAAGGACTCGATTGTAATAAATTATAGGGATCAAAATGCAAAAAGAGGCTTTTAAGGTTAATTTAAATTATTTTATTTTCTAAATTTTTCTATATATTTATAAATTAGCTAAATATTATATAAGTGCCTTGTATTTACATTTTTGACCCATTTATTTATATTTATTAAATTTATTTATTACTTAAGTTATTAAAGACTTAGGTCTTAAGTTATTCTTAAGTTAAATAAGATATTAATTAGGTAACTAATTAGTGGTATTTCGAGCCCATTTATTAATTAAGTTATTAATAATATTAATTTATTGATAATTTAGCATTTTAAACTTATTTTAAGTCCTTTATTACTTTACCACTTATTACATAATTAACCCTTATATATGCATATTCCTAGCTAATTAAATAGGGAAACTAGTTAATTATGGGTAATTGGAAGCCATGATAAGCCTCTCATCAGCGATCGGTAGCAGTCGTGTTAGCATCACCTGGAAGGGAAAAGGAGGAACATGACAGGAGCGAGTGATGGATCTTGTGACAAAAGGCACAACAAAGGTGAAGTTTTCATAAACCACCTTTTGCTTGATCAGCGAGGAGCCATTCAAGATCTGGATCAAGGCCGACCGCTCCGTAGGAAGGTCAAGCTCGACACAGACTCGAGGGTAACTGGGTCGAAGGCCTTGCACCATCTTTACATCGACGCAAACCGGGGAGCCGAGTTGATAGGCCAGCGAGAGGAGGGCATTGCGATGAACGAGGTGGAGATTTAGGCCCAGGAAACCAACCCATACCGGAGTCGTGGTCACCAGAGAGTCAGTACGGAACTTAGCAGACCAACGAATGAACTGAAGGAGACGCACTCCCACGGTTGTCGAGCGAACCGAAAAAAGCTTACAGAAGTCAAGATAAGATCCACAACGCACCAGCCAGTGCCTTATGTCTAGTGAGATCAAGGAGAAGTCTGAAAGTCGGAACTTGCAAGAGAGGAGATCCTTCATCGCTTGGAAAGGTGGTTTAGGGGCCATCACCTGGATGACCATAGAGGACTCCAAGCTTTTGGACAGGTCACCAACCTCTGAGGGGGAGAACGCGGTGCACGCCTCTTCGAGGTGAAGGGTTGAGAGGCGAATGGGCAGGGCGAGTTCCACAAAGGTTGCAGGTGCCTCCGAAGGAGGAGCAGCCACTACAGAAGTGAACGAGGGTTTAACGGGTGAGAAAGATCGGGAGGCCTATGTCGCTGGGGAGAGGGCCAAAGGCTCCATGAGTGCGAGTAGACTCGCAGGCTTGAGGAGGCGCGAGGGAGCCACCAGAGGAGAAAGCTACCACGTAGGACGTGGAGTAGCAGGGCATAGCAGTCCGCGAAAGCTCCTTGAGGGAGGCATCAGCGGAGTCGGGCGACAACCCTCCCCACCGAGGGGAGAGGGGTGCGGTGAGAGGAGAAACCCTAGCTGGGTGGTGGGCTATAATTAGTCCACCTTTATACTTTAGGAAGGTTAACCACAAATGCACGCTCGAATCAACCAAGAGAGCATTGAAATACGTTAAGGATGACATTGTGTAGTCATTTGAGAGGACTTTATTCGGTGGAATCGTACAAAATAAAAAGTACTTCCCGACATCTCATTTATAAGAGCTCATGGGTTGGGTTGGACCTGATTCTACCTATGCATCATATCATAAATAATTTGATCCCAATCACCCAATCGGGTTTGTGCCTAATCCATGGAATGGGACGTTTGCTACCGGAACAAATCAACATGTCCTACCCATCCTATTGTTAGCGGAACAAGGCATGTGGATTAGATTGAATCGGTGCATTTTACTTTTGGTAAGTGCAGCAAAGGACCAGTGGCTGCATTTTGGCTGGGGCTTTAGTTTTAGTCGTCCTAAATAGGTTATAATTACGGTAATGATTGGTGATGTCTTACTCTTTGCGTTGGAAATTTGAGTGGGAAAGGAAATGGAATCTGTTTTGTTTTTTTTTTTAATTTGCAGCTTTATGTGGGTTTTATCTAGTTTATTTAATTGAATTATTTATATTCCATGTTTAAGTTGAGATTGTTGCACGAATTCTGAAGGTTCAAATTCGTAAATGTTGTTATTGTTTAGATTCATATAATATTTACGATTTTGAACCTTTAGAAAGTGTAGTGTGATTGAACTTCTTATTAATATTGTATTAATCTCTCATGTTTCTTCTTTATTTTTTTTAATCTTAGTTTAGATGTTTTACGTTGATTTTGCTCTCCCTCCCATGGTGACGGTGTGTCATCTTCTTTGTATCTTACATTACTTATATGATTTCATCTTCTATTAATAAAAATTTTTCTTTACAAAATAATAAAAAAAAATCATAAATGATGCAACCATCACCTCATTTACTCAGCTAATATTATTTACCGAATAATTTTGACATGGAATTTCCTTTATAATTTCTTTGCCAATATTCGTTATTTCTTTCTTATTATTTCTTGTTTTCGTATATTATTGTAACATTTAGAAAAAAAACTCACAACCGCAAGTAAAATAAAACTAATCTAAGAATTAGTACATTCACGAGGAAGATAAGTACGCTAGGTATAGAAAACCGAAAATGTTTCATATTTTAAGAAATAACACGTGTTCTGTTGCGGTCAATTTATTGGGATTGATAATATTCGATAATAAATAAATGTAGTCAGTAGATAATAGAATTTGAGTCATTTACATTAAACTTTCCAACGTGTGACATTAATACTGGACATGACGTAAACTAAGGTAAAATAGATTTCTTCTATTCAAGTAGCAAACTATTAGTAGGAGTACATGTTTTATAACAAGCCACATAATTATTACAATGAAGGCTGGAGAAAAGTTTTCTATGTAGAAATACCACTACATCAAAGTTAGCATAAGGTAGTGATGTTATGCCGCTCAGGTTGGGACGGGTGTGCATACACCGATCAAGGTGCATGAGTTATGCTGTGGGTTGAAATCCTCATGTGAGGAGCTTGACATACTTGGTGACGGTCGTAAGACTCACCTCTCATTCTTTGTTAATCAATCTTCCTTTTTCATTAAGTGGAGAGGTCAAAGCATTTATGTGTTGACAGATTTTGGTTGCTCTAACGAAGAATCGGGTATTTCTATCACCATTCCTGATTCACTGCATCTGCTTCTTTGAAATCAGTATTCTTCCTCTTCTTTTCTAAGGTGGCAGAGTTCTTTCCTAATGGCTAACTCCTCTTGAATCCTCACATTAGTTGGGTCACTAGCTAGTCTGGAGTGGATCTACATCAGATTATTCGAGAATGAAGCAATTCGATTTCCTCTAGAGTTGTCATCCTTGGCCCACTCTTTGAGGGCTTCCTTCACTTTCCTCAACTTCATGATGCACCTATGGAGTGGGTTTCTAGGGATAGGGTTAGCAATCCACGCATCGTGAAGGAGGCAATGAAAGCCCTCCCATTTCGCCCAGTAGTTGAGGAAGCGAAATGGTCTCCTCTGAAGCTTAGAGGGTGCATGCAAGCTCCAGTGGAAGACAAGCATGATCATTGAGGTCCAATGGTACATAGTCAACCCGCACTAGAGGAAAGACATCAATCCATTCTAGATTTGCAAGTGCTCTATTCAATTGGCAGGAAAATACAATCAGCCCCTAATCCCATGTTGGATCGTGATAGAGGATTCACATTGCTGGCAATTTCACAGAGATCGCAATTCGCAATACAAGAATTGAAGCTGTCCATGTTACATTGAGAAAGATTTGCCTCACCCCTTTTTTCCTCGTTATATCTTAAAGTATTGAAATCCCCAAGAACTACCTGGGCCCACTGACGAGCAGCCGATGGGTACGAAGATTCTCCTACAACTCAAAGCGGAGGGAGGATGCATTCCTTGCATAAACATGGGATAGATAATTGCCGAGTCCACCCTAGTTGCGACAGTGAATGAGGATGGTCTGATCTGAGGAGTGGAGAACTTGGACATCCCACACTCCTTGCTTCCACAGAAAGACAATACGGTTGTTAAACCCATGTTGGAGATTGTGGATTACCCTCCAACCCAAGGGAATACGCCTCTCAATATGCAGCCATCCCCTTGTAGAGATACGAGTCTCTAGGAGAGTTGCAAGCTACACACCACAATTCTGAAGAAAGGTAGCAACGTCCTTAAGCTTCCCCAGGCTATTGAGGCCTCGGGTGTTCCACATGGCCACTGACATGAAGCTCGATGGGCATCCCCCAATGCCCTACCTACCCCTCTTGTACCAACACTAGAGGAAGGTTTCACCTCCCTTCTATTTTTCTTCTTCTTGGGCTCCCTCCACTCCCCTTCCTCCATGTCAAAGCCATCGTGAAGGATGTCTTGGATAGCTACCAAGAAGGCATGGTAGGTCGAGCAAGTTCCATCCAGACGAGTGGTGGAAGTAGCTGGAGAATGGTTAAGGTTGAATTGCTTAGTATGTGCACCATCATTAAAAAGCTTTGCATGGGAGAGGGCATAGGGCGATGAGGAAGTTCCATGCCCACCCGAATTAACGACAGCATTAAATGCATGGGCTTGTTCACCATCGTGCCCACCCAAAACGCTGCCAAGATTTAATGCATGGGCCCCTTCACCAACATGGGAAATGTGGTACTCTTTAGGGGGAGGACTAGTATGTGAAATTAATCACTCTTTCCTTACGCTTATTCCTAAGTCATCTACTGTTTCATCCCTTAAAGATTTAAGGCCTATTGCTTGTAGCAACACTTTTTATAAAATTATCTCAAAAGTTTTAGCCAAGAGGCTTAGTGGGGTGATGCCAAAATTGGCTAGCCTAAATCAAGGTGCTTTTATTAAGAGTTGGGCTCTATCTGAGTGCTCCCTGCTTGCTTATAAGTTTCTAAAAGGATTCCACTCCATGAGTATTTCTTCAAGGATGTGTATTAAGATTGACATTTCAAAGGCTTTTGACACAATTAGGCAGGTTTCCATTCTTGATGTCCTCCAATCACATGGCTTCTCCAGGAAATGGATCAACTGGATTTCCATCTGCATCTGGGACCCCTCTTATTTCCCCTCTTGTGAATGGTCAACCTACAAGCTTCTTTGTCTCTAACAGGGGGCGGGGGCAAGGTGATCCCTTATCCCCCTTGCTCTTTGCTCTTGCCATGAATCTTTATTGAGCAGCAAGCTAGCGCAGGAAGGGTTCACCCAGCCTCAATTCGAGGAGCAGCATTCCCAACCTACCTCCTTTGTGCTGATGGTATTCTTGTTTGTTGTGCAAAGCCGATGCCTCCTTCGACAGGACCATCCGCATCACCTTCACTACCTTTAACCACATCTCTAGGTTGCGGCTGAATGGTGCAAAGAGCTGAGTATTCTTGCCTCGAAACTGTACAAGAAGAATGGCCATTTGCATTGTCCTAGGGATCCTTGAAGGCAAATTCCCATGTCTCTATCTTGGGATCCAACTCGTCGTAGGGCGCAAAGGGAACTTGGACACTACACCTGAGACAGAAGAATCTCTCTCGTATAGGCCACATCTGTTGGGTCAAATGGGCCATTGAGGGTCATTTGCGGTCTTGGCTCTCAGCCACCATCATAAAGAATACCACCCTTCTTAGAATAAAAGATGGGTTTCCAATTTCATATGGGATGGTAAACCTCACCTTGTCTGCTGGGAAGATCTATGTACACCCAAGGAAGAGGGTGGTCTTGGCCTCTATGACTTTCAGGATTTATAGAAGCTCGCCTATGCGACGATGGTCCATCGCTTAACAATGTTAGAATCCTCCTCATGGGCTGATTGGATGAAAATTAGGTATGGGGACCCTCTCTCCATTGGAATGTCTAGCGAGGACTCCAAGGTTTGGGTTGCATTACTTAATGCTCAACCTTGGATTATGGACCTATTCTTTGAAGGCAAATATAGGTGGAATTAGCCTATTACAGCAAAGGATGGTTATGGTTGGCCTGCATGGGGAGATTATTCACCGCTTTTAGAATGAGAACATGGGGAATACTAGTTGATCCATATCGTATTTTGAGCATGGCGAGTGAAGTGACTCTCTCTCATTTGTTATCCCATTGCTCCTTTTCTTTGGAAGTGTGGAATGGGGTATGGACACTCTCCTCCATGGCACCCTTCCCCCCAACCTTATCCTTGGCAATTGGCCATTGACCAACCTTTCCCCCTCTTCAGGAGGCTTACGACAACGGTTATATGGTATGTGTGGAAAGAAAGGAATCTAAGGAAGCAAGGTTGTAAAGACTCATTCCGTTTTGAGCCTTTTAAGACGTCTGGACTTTCGGTCAGACGTCTTGACCCCTTCCCAAACGTCTGGAAATTGAAAAATCTGTACGTAGGGTCGGTTTTGCACGCTGGCTGTGCGCAGACGCTTTCCTTCTCTCTCTTCTCCTTCTCTCCTCCCTTATAGAACCCTAGCCGCTCCCTCTATATAACCCCTTCCCCCCCTTCCTCTCTCCTCCACTCCACCACCACCACCTTCCTTCTTCCTCTCCACTACAGCGAGAGGGACGAGTGCGAGAAAGGGTGCGAGAGCGAGGAGCGAGGAGGAGAGGTGGCGTGAAGAGAGGAGGAGGAGCTTGAGCTCGCGAGTTCGTGGGAACTCGCCAGAGGACGCACAGCTGGAGCAGTGCATGCGGGAGGAGGAGCACGTCGGGAGAGATGTCCCCGACACTCTACTGCAGTCAGAGCTACAGACGAGGAGGAGAGGCCGCAGCTGCAAGCAGAGAGAGGAGCAGGAAGTCGGTCTGGTTCTAGGATTTTCCCAGAATCAGACGTCTAGTGTGCCGTCTAGACGACGGGTTAGACGTCTGGTGACGACATCGGACGTCTGAAGGCAGAGTTTCGCGAAGGTATGTTCCTCTTGCGGTTATGGCCATACAGGCCGCATCGCAAAGTCGATCTGCGTGGCTAAAAGTGGGTGATCCGGTCTATCGGGTGCAGGGATAGCTTCGGGAAGGCGCAGGGCACGTCCTCCCATGCGTTTCAGACATCTGGACAGCTTACCAGATGACCGGAAGCACCCCCAGATGACTGGAGGAGAAGTCGGACGTCTAAAGCTGGGTCCAGACGGTCAAGTAGGGGTTCTGGACGTCTGAAGTCGACGCATGAACTTGAGGTGAGACCCTGGTGACTTTTAGGACGTCTGGACCTTGTGCCAGACATCTGATTTAGGTCTGCAGTTCTATTTTTGACCCGTTTAGGGTCCGTTTGAGGTCCGTTTTACGCAAACAAGATATCTGTGGTTTCCTTGTGAGTTCCTCTACATGTTAGAAAACCTTATATACTGTTCTGAACTTTCTGTTATGGTATGTCCCTTGTTATAGAACTTTGATCTGTTGTGTATTCGGGGCCTGCAGAGGCACGTAAGCTTGCCATTCGAGCCCCCAGTACTCCCGGATTGTCTGGTAGAGTGATTTCCCCTGTTTTAATTATAAAACATGAATGCATATGTGAAATTGGATAACTAGAAACCTAGGATGTGGCATGAATCCTAAGACGAGAAGTATTTGCACTGTTTGTATGTGTGTTTGAGATTGCAGTCATAAATGAATGAATAGAAATATAAATAACTGCCTGTTAATAAATACGAGCTGCCTGTGAAATATGAAATGCCAGTGCTAGTTAAACAGTTACCTGTGACATTACTTGTTGTATATGTTAAATTGTAAAAATACGAGTTGCATGAGTATAATATGAGAATGAAAATGTGAATGATGAAACCTAGTATGGAACAACATGGTGAATATGAGCATGAACCCTATGGGGAATTAGGAGTAGAGCTCTTGTAGATAAATGGAATGGATCTGGAAATGTGAGCGAGAAGTGTGCTGGCCCTTGAGTACATGGTACCAAGGAGAACAGTTGTCCCCTGTTTAGTGTAGAGCGGAGCTAGCCGCCCTTGGGTTGGGACCCGGGGTTAGGATTTGCCACTCTACACCGACTTCTGTTGGCCCTCGCATACACTATACCGGGGAGAGCTACTAGTGTAGGGAGAGAGCTAGCCACCCCACGGGGCTGGGGGTTCAGCTAGCCACCCTACACCGACTTGTTAGGCCCACTGGGCAAACCGGGGTAGTCAGACGAGGGTGTGCAGACTGTGGAGGGGCGAGACCCCAGTTTGGTTCTGAGGGGCTAGACCCCCTGTTACTGAGAGGGCTAGGCCCTATACTGTTCCGTGCTATACTTTGGGTGTACCCGCTAGTGGAAACGACTGACCGCGTGCCAGTGTGGGGTATCTACTCGTGCGCTTATCGCACGTACCGTAGTCACCGCTACGTTTGTCTGTGACCTCGGGGTGGTTGACTGGGTGTAGGATCACCACGGGGGACTCTCCCGGCCAGGAGAGCACCACATGTGCCTTCTAATCTTCAGAAAATACTACAATCAAGATCGTTCCCACGAGAAACATACGAGATCAAGAAAGAGACCTGAAAAGTAAACAAATTGGTGAAAAGGAATGACTTGTAAAACAAATAATTGGAAAAGTAAATTTACCTGTTAGCTTTTACTACTTTAGTTAGTTTGGTTACCACTCTATTTAGCGGTCGCTGACTCCGTTTACTCATAACCCTTTACAGGTCCAGAAGTTGAGCAGCTCGAGTTACCGGCTGTAGAGGGTGCTGGACGTAGTCAAGCGTTGCAGTAGTTCAAGTTTTTGTTGTACTTCCTTTTGCTAGTGAGTTTAGATTGTTGTTACCGTTTCTGTTCTGTACTTTGTTCTACTTTACTGTTGTGGTGGTGATACGTATTGTTAGTAGTTTTTACTTCCTTTATTGTTTGTACTCTTTTACTGTTAGTTACTTAGCATAGTGAATGTGGTTTACTTTCTAAATTTTTGGTCATTTCTTGTTAGACGACTGGGTCTTAGGATTAATCGAGTCGAGTTGATATCGAATCCTATAGTGATTCGAAAATGGGATCATAACAATGGTGGAAGCATAACTCTAGCACTTGTCCTTGCCAACATGGCCATTGCACGGGATTGCTCTCTTTAGCAAGAAGTATTTGTTAACACTGTCCATGTACTGATCTTTTAAAGATCGTAATCACGTCTATTTGTACTTGACTGATGGATCTTCTGAGTAAATATATTATCTATTACTAAAAAAAAATTAGCATAAAATTCTAAACATCAGTACTACTGCAATGCTGTGAATATGTAGTTCATGACTAATAACACGGTAAGGACCTTGGTCCCCGATCATATCAAACGATGGACACTAAAATCCAAGCAAGACCTTCCTCAAGGGCTCAAATCGTAAATGGTGTCATTCACGAAGGTAACTGTACTCATTATCAGACCATATATTGGAATAACTTAATTGGTATAGAATTATGATGAAATTAGCATTAATTTGATTTATTTGTAGTAATGGACATGTACGACCCCATTTATATTCGCCTCTTGGAGGAATAAACATATGAGTGCTCTCTTCTTAATTTTAAGCCACTTGCTCGATCAATGCATTGAAGAAGCAGAAAAGAAAATGTTTGGTGTATACCAACTTGATCTCAAAATGCACCTATCCCCTGCCAGAAAAGGAGGCACAAATCCCATAGTTTAACACTTTCCGCTCATTCTTGTGTTATTCTTGAGTTTGATATTCGGCGAGACTTAGGGTGTAGAAAATAGAACCCAAGAGGAAGATGAACTTCACACAGCTCCTTGATTCAACAAATGGCACGCATGCGACAATGAACATGGAACTCCACCACAAATTCACTGCAAGTAACTTCGTGTGCCGTACATGTAAAGATCCCATCAATGTGGTTCATATTTTGATTTTTTTTCTACGAGGTGCATTGAGAAGAAAGATTTATTACTTTTCGATCATTTTATTTTCTGCACATGAAAAAAAAAAAAAAAAAAATATTATTATTATTATTTCTCAGACACTTGGTTCCAATTGGATGTCCACTTGAGACGATTAAGGTGAGATAAACATTACTAAATACATCTAATATATGGGGTTAACCAAAAGTAAACATTATTAATTTTCATGTATTACTGGTTTGAGTCATCTAAACCATACACCAGTAGGAAAGGTGAGAATTCGTAACTAATCAAGAAAGTGTATAACTAGATGGGCAACTAAGCCCTTATAATCATTATATTATCATTATTGCCAAAGCTTTGAAAATCAGATTGAGCCTCCCCATTTAGCTCACTTGGTGTCAAACAATCCGTCGACATCTTTTTGCAAAGTTAGGTAAGGTGTGGAGAAGAGCCTAAGCAATTCCTGGATTTTATCAAAAAGAGGAGTGACCAGATGCAATTGGACTTGAATGGAGCTCGCAAACTTTTGGTGCCATAGAAGACCCCCATGTGAGTACATTATTCTAACTGATGCAACGGCTCATGAAGGTTATTCTTTTACTTCCACGATAGAGATCAAGAACAAGAATGAAAACAATTTTGTCTAGAGTTTGCAAAATTTTCACATCTTACTCTAAAGAAGCGTAAACCTACACCATCAAGCTCGTTGTCCACCTTGCATTGGATAATACTAACTGTGATAGCCTAGATCCCACCAATCGATCAAACTTGGTGCGATCCAAGCTGTCAACTACAAATAATGAACTCAATACAGGATTAGAGTCACTTAGTATATAACCATCAAACATAAACATAACTAACAAATAATTCATAAAACATTAGACAATGAAAGCAGAAAAATGCTGACCAAAGATATTCAAGTTTATAAATCTCACAAACTAAAAGGAAAGAAAAACTATCTAATCATCTAGGTACCATTATTAGAAAATATCATGAAAACTAAGCAACTAAAACGAGAGGCTCTTAACTATTAGTATCAAGCACTAATTAATCTAATTTTGATGTTAACAAATAAACTATAATGTTTGGATGAGTTTATATATGTTGTGATACAGAGCTTAAAATGTGATGATGATATGGAGAATAATTCAAGAAATGAGGATACAAGCTTATGTGATGATGGTAGCCTCAAATGAAGAGTCAAAAGCTACATGGACTCCATATAAAGAAGCTATGGGTTATGTTTAGTTTTTTTTTTATGTTACTAGAAGATTTCTAAAGAGTTACAAGCACACAACACACATTTCATCTCTTAAGATTAGCAAGTTAAAATTCTTAGAAAAATGTTCAAAATTCATTTTAAAATAAAAATTAATTGATTAAGGTTAACACTTAATATAGAAGGATAGTATTGGTTTAAAAGCACCCCTTGGTCAAGGGACATAAGTTTCAAATTATTCAATGTTCAAAATACAAAATTAAACAATTAAGGAAATGGGTTAATTGATCGCATCATAAATTTGCATGATATTTCTACCTATTTTGTTGCTACTTTTCATGTATTTTTTGGATTTTTAATTTTTAATTTGTAAATAATCTAATTTATTTATTTATTAAATGCAAAAAAAAATAAAAGTGGGTAAAATATATTAAATATGAGTCTCATATAAAAAATTACGAGACAAGGAAGTAAATGATGAAGATGAATCTCAAAAATAATGATTATGTAACCAGCAATGAAAAAATGAAAAAAATGGGAAAAAAAAATTATGCTGATGTCTTTCTCAAAGAAAAAAAAATTATGATGATGTCAACATGACTCACACACATGTCCCACGTGCCCCACCAACAACCCTTACGCCAAAATGTGGAGCACGAAATTGGACTAATCCTAATGATTTAGGATTGCTGGAGGCCTACAAATACCCTCCTTTACCCTTGTATTAGAAAAATGACTCATAATTCTTCTCATTCTTCCTTTCTCCTTCTTCATCTCTTGAACATGGGGATTCTCCAGCGACTCCCACCCTTCTGCCGATGTCCAATCCTTCATCACAACAATACCACCATGCCGAGAAGCTCTCCATGCTTATTCTCTTTCTGCTTCTCTCTATTTGTATTTTTTGCATTATTTTATTAATAAAATTATGTTCTGAATTTTATCTATTGTAATCCATGCATGCCAAATTTCTCAAACTTTTTGTGTTCCTGCATGATAGATTTAGAGATTGTTACAGTCAAGTCCTTGATAATTGTTTCAAATTTTGTTACATGCACTATGGTAGGAGTTTTGTAGAGATTTTTGGTAGGTTTCTTAGTTAGTTTCCCTTCTTGTTGATTTTTTTTTTGAATTTCTATATTTTTCAAAAGTATTTGTTAGTAATTTTGCATTTCAACCCTTAGTAGTCTTCCCCTAGTTTTTAGGTATAATCCCTATTCTTCTTTAAAAATTAGGTTAGATCAGTAGAAAATAATTTAGATGATTTTGCCATCTTGAGGATGACTCGAACTCTTTCTATACTAATTTCTATTTATTTCTAGAGTTTGGTAATTTTGTAAATAATTATGTTTTCACTATTAATGACACCTCTTATCACTTTACAATTTATTCGATCAGTTTTTTGAGATGTTGCCAAGGAAGCAATGACTCTAAATTGCTTTTTATTAAATTGCATGCATTAAGTTACATTTTTCTTACTTTTTTCTTTTCAAAATTACTGACTCATCTGCCTTGATTTTGATTTATTCATTTTACAGGAAAAGATCTTGGGCTAAGTCAGATCGACCCAAAAAGTAAGTTGGCTCACCTCATCTCATAGTTAGTTTAGGTTAGTTTTCTTTCTAAAAGAAAAAACAAAACAAAGAAGAATTAAAAAAGCAAAAAAAAATCTCTCCATAAAACTTGCATTCTATTAGAAGATAAGTTGTCACTAGGGCATTCATTCTAGGACTCATTTGGCTTTAGAAGATTCTAGCATTTTCTAATTAATCTTCTTAAAATCGAGCATGCATTTGCATTGAACTTTAATTAAAGAAAGAGACATCACCAACAACAACATTGCTTGAAATCCTAAAAGAGGTAAGAGAAACCCTAAAATACATTCAACCAAGATGAAACTTTAAAAGACAAGAATTCTAAAACTAAAGGCCTGGTTTGCTTGGAACCCTAAAAATGCCCATCACATTCCAAGCATTTGCATTTGCCTAAGCCCTAAAATAGAGTAAATGTTGGCCCTAAGGTTGGATAATTTTTAATCTTAAGGGCGATTTTAGCTTTGTCTAAGTGGTTTGCTTTGATACTTACGGTTAAATCCAGTGTAACGATTGAGGGTACCAAAGTCAAACAACTTAAGTAGGCAAGAGGTTCCTCAATTAGCATCTTAGTGAAAGCTTGGGAAATGCTCCCTTTACCCTACTCGTATTCAACTTGGCTGGATTGACTTTAAGAAAAGAGGTGGAATTGCTTGCAAGCCTTATCATGATTTTTGAGGCTTCTAGGTCCTATAGGGTTAAATCTTTAGGGCTAAATTGAATTGCTTGTTTGTGTAGATAGGGCAATCTTTCTCCCATTTATCTCTCTTCTCATCTGATCCATTCTTCCTTAGTGTATGCATGGTAGGAGATCACAACACATCCCTTTGAAAGGCCCCTTGGATAAGACTCCCAAGTAGCACTTTCCTACATATCTAATTAAGCTTGAGATGGACCACGAACAACTTCAAGATCAAATAAGCCACTTGCAATGCTAGTTGTAAGAGATTGCAAATACAGATCAAGGTTGTGAACAACTAAGACCACTTAGAGACTTTTACAACTCAGCCAATTATATGCCTCAACCCAATGTATAAATCCTTGAAGCAGACTTTCATTAGGAGATTAAGCCAACCACAATTGATCTGCTACCCTACTTTTAGGAAAACAACTCTAAGGACCCATTTCAGCATTTAGAGGACTTCTTAGCAATAAGCCAAACTGTCAAGATCTAAAATCTAAGTGATGACACATTCAAAATGAAACTTTTCCCTTTCTCTCCTAAGGACAAAGCTAATCATTGGTACAGAACCATAGGGAAACCCATCACAACTTGGGATCAAGTAAAGATAGAATTCTTGGTGAAAATTTTCCCCATCGGTAAAACGAATGCTTTTAGGAGAGCCATAACAACCTTTCAAAAACAAGGGGAACAATTACATAAGGCATGGGAAAGATTTATGGACTTGACTAGGAAGTACTGATAACTTAATATGTCTAAATTAACCTAATTCCTAAGTAAACATATCATCTTGAGGTTGTACATAGTGCATTATAATCAATCTAGGCATATTAAACCTATAATTGCATTTATAAATAATTTGTATATATTATAATAATTTGTAATTGATGCAGGAATAAAATGCAAGGGTAGATTTTGAGAATTGAAGGTTGCAGAGAAGATGTATGAGAAGACACATCCTAGAAGGGGAAAAATGCAATTTTGCCCAAGTTATGAGGGCTTGGGGATAATTTGTCCAGTAACACTCCAAGCCCTTGCTTTTGAAGAAAATACAAATCACTTCATACATCTTTACAAATTTCCAAGAGAAGAGGACCACAACAACACTAATTTCCAACCTTACCTGTAGTGAATGGTGAAGATGGATCTAAAAAATGATGATTATGTAAGCCACAACGAAGACATGAAGAAAATCGAAAAAAAAATTAAGTTGACGTTAGCATGCCTCACACACATCCTACGTGCCAAGCGTGCTCTTCATGTGTACCCCACCAACGGCTTACGCACCAATGCCCTTCTACCACACCCTTAGCACGCAAGGCATACTAACTAATGCCCAGTCGCGTATCACATGTGCCAAGAGCATGCAAGAGCCTCTTTTTACTGCATTTGTGGGCCAAATTGGGAAAGTGGGCTTGAAATCAAAGAAAAAAGAGGGAAAAATGAAATAAGGAAAAAAATGAAAGTTCAAATGGGGTTATCAAACCAAAATAATGAGAAAATCATATCTTTTAATGAGATTTGAAGCTTTCTTGTACATCAAAAATTTTCAAAAATGTGGAACACAAAATTAGACTAATCCTAATGGGTTTAGAATTACTTGAGGCCTATAAATACTCCCTTTGACCCTTATATTGGAGATACAACTCGTAATTCTTCTCATTCTTCATCTCTCCCTCTTCATCTCTTTAGCACAGGGATTCTTCGTCAATTCTTGCCCTTCCGCCGACATCCACATGTTCATTACGACAATACCACCATGCTAAGAAGCTCTCCATGCTCATTCTCTCTCTCTCTATCTGTACTCTTTGCATTGTTTTATGAAGAAAATTATGTTCTGAATTTTATTCCTTGAAATCCATACGAGCTAAATTTCTCAGTTCTTTTGTGTTAGCTCTTTCATAGTATATTTATGTCTATGTCAACTTTCATACCTAGATTCATTGTAGAAAAAAGATAAAATTCATCTACGCTTCGATCTAGAAACTGTTGCAGTCTAGTCCCTGATAGTTCTTTACAATTTTGTTGCATGCACTATAGTGTGAATTTTGCAATGATTTTAGTACATTTCTTACTTAAGTAGTTTCCTTTTTTCTTGAATTTTATTTTAATTTTTATATGTTCTTCAAATTATTTGCTAGTAATTTTACATTTCAACCCCTAGTTTGCAGTATGCCCTTAGTTTTTAGGTATAATGCCTATTCTGCTTAACAAATTCCCAAAAATATATGAAAA
Source organism: Thalassia testudinum (assembly GCA_037157565.1). Lineage (NCBI taxonomy): Eukaryota > Viridiplantae > Streptophyta > Magnoliopsida > Alismatales > Hydrocharitaceae > Thalassia > Thalassia testudinum. Next base: position 86,171,078 of record JAZHRO010000077.1, read on the forward strand.
ATTCTTTTAAAATCTGAAAAAAAGGTTTAAATCAATAGAAAGTGTTGGACCCTAGTTCCATCTTTCTTCTGTGTTTTAATGTTAACAAAATCGTTTTAAAATCTAATATGTTTATGAAGTGATTACAGGTTAAAAGAATCTATGGATGCAAACAAAAAGATTGCACATGAAGGAAGAAGTTTCTTGAAGATTTTAGTTTTTATTGTATCTTAGAATTTTTGTATGTCTCTAAACAAGTAAAATATAATCTAGGTATTAAAATCAAAGTACAGATAACTAAGATTTAGAATATCGTTCATTTACTCGATTCTTTACTCAAAATCAACTCTTTCAAAACAAAGTCGTCTAGAGTAGATTGGATTTCTCAACTGATTAACACTAATGATCTTTGGTACTTGCTCGGCACAGGTTTGGACCTAAGTTCTAAACTGTGAACATCAAGTACCGGTACTCATCATGAGTACCGGTATCAAGTGGTCATAGTTTGTGAATTGGGTTTTTGCCTAGACCTTATAAGTACCGATTGTAGATTCCCTAGGAGGGGGTGACATAATAAATTGCGGAATAAAATATAAACAATCTTACAAAAAATTCAATCACACAATGTACACAATTATTTTTTGGTGGAAACCCAAACCGGGTAAAGACCACCACCTAACCCTCTCGAGTTAGGATTTTCCGATCAACCAAGTTGATCAAATCCACTAAGCGAATCACTTAAATGAGGGTGATTCAACCTCAATTACAACCACGCTACTTTATACGAGGGTAGTGTACCTCAAACCCCTTCTCTTCACGAGAAGGATTGTCCCACGAAGGAGATGGGAATTCGCAAAGCGAATACCCAACCAAAGAACAAAGATAAATAACAACAATCCTATAGAGCCAACAAAGTAATTTTTAACCTAAGCTTCTATAGGAATTAAGATGCTTCCCTTTGCAAGGAGTGCGCCAATGACGCGGATGTGTGAACTACACGACGGCGCAACGTCGCTCTCGTGAACTACGACGGGAGAGCAGGTGCGCAAATGCTTGATGCTCTCTAGATGAAGAACTTGAGCTTGGAGAGCAAGGGCTTCTCTTGGACACAAAAGAGTGGAAATGCTTGTTGTTGGTGTGTCTAGATGTGTGTTGAGTGGCAAAGGCTCCCCTCTATTTATAGAGGACTTGGGAAGGCTTTGGAAAGCTTCCATAGCTGTTGGGTGCAAAGCCCAAGGAATCAGGCCGAAATCAGGAACAATCATTGGACTGACAGGGTTATCAGACGTCTGATCCTGGCATCGGACGTCTAGAAAAGTAGTTTAAGACGTCTGGGATCAAAGTTAGACGTCTGATTTTAGGTGGGTTTCTTCCTGACTTGAATCAGATCTAAACAGGGTTCTAGTGCAAGTCCATTAGACGACATACAGGACGTCTGAAACTATGTCTAGACGTCTGGAAACCTACTTTTCTGCGGGAATGGATTTCCAAGAGAGTGTAATGGTTAGAAAATCTCTGAGAAGAGATTTTCGGGTCAGTCGGGGCAAAACGGTCATGTATTAGACGTCTGGAAAAGCTTACGGACGTCTAATAAGGCTCTAACGGTCATATCCTTCAGTATTTGTTAAGCCAGCCAACGGTCCACTAATTGGATGTTTGGAAAAATCATCAGACGTCTTCTAAGACGTCTGGACTAAGGTTTGGACGTCTGATTTCATCAGACAGAACTAAATAGGTCCAGCCTAAATGATATCAGACGTCTGAGTAAACAGTCAGACGTCTTAAAACTCATTATCAGACGTCTGAAAAGGCTTTTTGAACCTTATATTGGTTTTCTAAGCTCTCTACAAAAAGCCTAAGTATCCTAGGGTTGTGCAGGTGTTCCTAGGACTACTGTTAGGGTACTTTGAGGCTCTGTAACATGATGTTCTAAAGAACAAAAAGAGAAAGGAAATAAAGACAAAAGTACATGAAAGAAATAAACAGAATTCTATCCTATTCTTCTTGTCCTTCCATCTTCAATCTATCGCTCCTCGCGAATCTCCTTTGTTCTCCATCAAGCTCCTCCAATCCGTCCTGGATGCGAGCTCGAACTCTGTCTAGTCACGTCTCCATTTGCAATTGACCAGAAATCTCAGACTCCAAGTGCAAATGTTAAATGACATGTGTTTTGTTATCATCAAAATAAACGATCGTGGTGTTAAGACTGTGCATTACAAGTACCGGTACTCATCATGAGTATCAGTACCTGTAGGTCACAGGACCTAAGACTGTGCATCACAAGTACCGATACTCACAATGAGTACTGATACCCAGTGATTTGGCTGTACTGACTGTATGTAGTCAGTACCGGTACCAAGAGTTCAGTACTGGTACCAACTAACCGTTGGGACCAGTCTGAACGGCTAATTTGCAATTAATCATAATTCTAATGTTCCTAAAATACCCCTAACGGCTAGAATTCGTGGGAGAGGTGATTAGTGGTCTATATAAGCACTCTTTAAGTGTTGTTTTAGACACATCTCAAAAAGAGAAATATGCTCTTGCCTATACCTTCAATTCTCCATTTTCAAGCTAAAAGAGAGTTTGTTTTGTTGCATACATTTCAAGGCATCTCATCTTTTGCAACAAATCTTCAAAGGCGATCGTATTTTTTTGTAATCAATCATTTGTTTTACGTCTTAGTTTTTCTCGTTAGATTTGATTATACTTGCTATAAGATATATTCTTGTTGGAGACTTAGGAAATAGTTGTAAGCTTCTATTTACATTTTGTTTACACCTGTATCTTTATCTTTTCTTCATATCTTGTAATTGGGTTGAGATAACCCGTTAATTACTTTTGATATTAGTAAATTGATTCCCTTTGAGTTGAGGGAATCGGGTTAAAAATCCTAAGTCGGGAGACTGAGCTAGTGGAGTACTCAGGTGAGGGGAACCACTATACATCTTGTGCCTTTGTTTTTGTGGTTTGATTTGTCTTGCAATTTTTTATTTCCCACACTATTCATCTCCCCCTTCTAGTATGTTTGTGATTTACAGATCCTACAGGTGGTATCAGAGCAGGTTGCGAAAAGAAGTGACAATTCTATTTCGCTACGGCATCTCTAATAAAGCGCACCGAAGGATAGTCATCCACATGTCCTCCCTACTTTGATGGGACGGACTATGGTTAGTGGAAGAGGAGGATGCAAATCTTCCTCAAGGCCATGGATGAGGACTCATGGATGTTTATCCAAGAGAAGTACGTGGATCCGGAGCCACAAGAAGGAGTGGCATGGATGGTAGAACAAAAAAAAAGGATCGCGGGAAATGCAAAAGCGATGAACGCACTCTATCGTGCGTTATCAAGAGAAGAATTTAACCGTATCTCTGCATGCGAGTCTGCATACGAGATATGGAACACATTACAAGTCACCTATGAAGGTATGAGTAAAGTTAAAGAAACACATATCTATTCTAACAGAAAGCTATGAGTGTTTCAGGATGCAGAAAGGTGAATCAATTAAAGGGATGTACACAAGATTTGGAGAGATTGTGAATCCAATGAAGAATCTTGGAGTCAAACTCAAGGAAGAACAACTTGTAAGGAAAATCTTAAGATCCCTTACAAGCTACTGGTTTCCAAAGACCACAGCCATTCAAGAGGCAAAAGATCTTTCTACTCTCTCATTAGATGAGTTAATTGGAAGCCTCATGGTATACGAAGTCCAGTCAGAAAATATGAAGAAAAATGAAGAAAAATCCATAAGCAAGAAAAAGGAGCTTGCTTTCAAAGCTTTAAAGGAGGTATTGGACTTTGAAGACTCAAATTCCGACGAAGAAGAGGAGCTTGCTCTTCTAACAGGAAGATTCAGAAGATTCATCCGAAAACAAGGTAAGAAAGTCAATAAATTTTCAAATGATATTATTTGTTTTGAGTGCAAGAAGAAGGGGCACGTACGAAAAGATTATCCAATGATCAAGAAGAAGTAGGAAGAAAAGAAGGACAAAGAACTTGATCGAAAGAAAAAGAAGACTTCAAGAAAGGCATTCAAGGCAACTTGGGATGATATTGATTCCGACACGGAATCATCTTCCGAAGAATCTAAAGAAACAGATGTTGCACATCTTTGCTTAATGGCAAATGATGACAACTCGGAAAATGAGGTAGATTTTGATGTTAGCTTTACTAAATTAGTTCAAGCATATGAAGATTTATATAATAAGGCTAGGATGATTAAAAAAGAAAATAAGGTTTTGCATAATAGTTATAGAACCCTAGAAATAGAGAAATCTTGTTTAGAAATAGAATTAGATATGTCCAAAGAAACTAACAATCAATTACATGCAAAAATAGTATAACTAGAAGACATTTATGAATACTTTGAAAATACTTTGAATAATTTAGAAACAACAACTAGGCTAAATATGAAATTTTGTAATAATCTAAAAGCTAAGTTCAATAATAAAAAGTACACACAAAATAAATCACATGCACCTAGACATGCATGGATTTATCAAAAGGTCAATAATCCTAAGAATTATAGATCTAACACAAAAATGATATATAAACCTAAGGATTTGAAAGGTACTAACCATCAAGGACCCAAAAGAAAATGGGTACCTAAAATAGATTTAATAAATTATCTTACAGGTCAAAAAGGACAAATGGATCTTAGATAGTGGGTGTTCCAAGCACATGACGGGACACTCCGACCTCTTTATCAAATGGACCAAAATCGAAGATGGAGGACACGTCAAGTTGGGCGACAACAAATGTTGTCGCATTATTGGTGAAGGTACATTAGGAAACTCTTCTAAGTAGATACGTAATGTTCTTTTAGTAGAAAACTTAAAACATAACCTGCTTAGTGTTAGTCAAATATGTGATAATGGATGTGATGTTTTGTTTACTAAAGTTGGATTTAAAATATTAAAAGAAGGAACAAATACGATTTTAATTGAAGGATTTAGATATGAAAATATTTATGCTCTTCATTTTTCAAAAGAGAAGTATGTAAAATGTCTGCTTGCCTCCCATATTAAAGTAGATCTTTGGCACCGAAGGCTAGGTCACATTAATCACAAACATCTTAATAGGTTAGCCAAAAATGAGTTAGTAAGTGCAAGTCGTGTGAACTCGGAAAAATGCACAAAACTTCTTTTAAACCTAAAGACTTAGTTTCAACAACACGACCTTTAGAGTTGTTACACCTTGATCTATTTGGACCAGCATGATTTGAGAGTCTAAATGGATCAAAATTTTGCGTAGTTATTGTTGATGACTTCTCTAGGTTCACTTGGGTCATCTTCTTAAAACATAAGGATGACTCATTTGATTCCGTCCTAAGTCTTACTTGAAGACTTCAAAAGGAAAAATAATCTTCTATTCTTAAACTTAGGACTGATCATGGGGGTGAATTTGAAAATGAAAAATTTTCAAGTTTTTGTGTCAATTCTGGCATAACCCATGAATTTTCATTTCCTTGGGCTCCATCTCAAAATGGTATTTTAGAGCGCAAGAATCGCACTCTACAAGACTGCGCTCGAACTTTGCTCTTAGAATCTGGGCTTCAAAAATATTTCTAGGCTGAAGCCATTAATACGACATGTTATGTTCTAAATAGAACACTCTTAAGGCCTATTATTAAGAAAACTCCATATGAGCTTTATTATGAGAAGTCTCCTAGGATATCATATTTCAGGGTGTTTGGAAGTAGATGTTATTTATTAAACACCCGTGACTAGCTTGATAAGTTTGATGCTAAAGGTGATGAAGGTATTTTTATTGGCTATTCAACAAGAAGCAAAGCTTATCGAGTCTTTAATAAAATGACTTTTGTCATTGAAGAATCCCTACATGTTTCATTGATGAAACAAATTTAGGTGAACCAAAACCAAATCATTTAGATTCTGATGATGAAGATACCCCCTTCATTGATGTATCAAAGATAGAAGATTCATGAAATGTACATGATCTTCTAAAAGAATGGGTACACCATAAGAATTACCCTCAAGAACAGATTACTGGTGATATTGAACAAGGTGTAAAAATCCGATCTCACTTTAGAGCTGATTTTGTCCTTAATGCTTTTGTTTCACAACCTGAACCCAAGAAAGTTGATGAGGCATTAAAGGATGAATCATGGGTTGTAGCTATGCAGGAGGAGCTACTCCAATTTACTAGGAACAATGTATGGAACTTGGTACCCGTTCCTGAGGGTAATTCCATCATTTGAATCAAGTGGGTGTTCCGAAATAAATTGGATGAATCTGGTTCAATGATCAGGAATAAAGCCAGACTTATAGCTTAGAGCTATAACCAACAGGAGGGTATTGACTTTGATGAGACATATTCTCCTGTTGCTCGCTTGGAGTCCATATGGATGCTACTTGCCTTTGCAAGTGCAAAGGACTTCAAGTTATATTAAATGGATGTCAAGAGCACTTTTCTTAATGGTTATATTAAGAAGTTTATGTCCATCAGCCTCCCGGGTTCGAGGACCCAGCACACTCAGAGCATGTATACAAGCTCAATAAGGCATTAAATGGACTTAAAAAAGCTCCCAGGGCCTGGTATGATAGGCTCAGGACCTTTCTTCTTCAACACGATTTTAGAATTGGAGTTGTTGATTCAACTCTTTTTGTAAAAGAAGAAGGTAATAACATCTTATTGGTTCAAATATATGTCGACGATATTATATTTGAATCAAATAAGGAGTCCTTGTGTCAACATTTTTGTGAGACTATAAAGACTGAGTTTGAAATGAGTATGATGGGTGAACTCAGATTCTTCTTAAGACTTCAAATTCAACAATTAGACATAGGAATTTACATTAATCAAACAAAATATGTTCTTGAAATTCTCAAGAAATTTGACTTTGAAAATATAAATGGCAAAGAGACTCCGATTGCTTTATCTACTTCTCTTAATGAAGATTTATCCGGTAAGAGGGTAGATGAAAAGAAATACCGAGGAATGATAGGTTCACTACTGTATCTCATAGCTTCTAGACTTGATATTCTTTTTGCTACATGTTTATGTGCGAGCTTTTAGTCCGAACCTAAGGAATCTCATTATAATGCAGTAAAAAGAATATTTAGATACCTAAACAATATAAAAGACCTTGGTCTTTTCTATCTTAAAGCACAATCTTTAAATCTATTATCCTATAGTAATGCAGACTATGCAGGGAGTCGGACAGACAGAAAGAGTACAAGTGGCACATGTCATTTTATTGGAGAATCTCTAGTCTCATGATTCTCTAAGAAAGAGACTTGTGTTTCACTTTCTACAACTGAAGCTGAGTATATTGCAGCTTTACTTTCTTGCTCTCAGGTCATTTGGATGAGATAGACTTTGTCCGACTTTGGATTGATTTTTGCGTAATCTAAGATATTATGTGATAATACAAGCGTAATAAATTTATCAAAAAATCTGGTACATCATTCACATACCAAACACATAGACATTAGACATCATTTTCTCAGAGATAATGTACTTCAAGGCTCTATTCAATTAGATTTCATTGACACTCAAAATCAATTGGCGAACATCTTTATAAACCTCTTGCAGCAGAGAGATTCTACTTTATAAGGAGAAAATTAGGACTTTGTACAATAAAAGAGATTCTAATTTAACATTTTGTTTGATATAAACTTTGTTTGTATTTATGAAAATTCCTAAGGGCCTTTTTGCAAATTACCCATGCTTACTAAAAGAGGGGTAAAATGTAATATTTTCATATTTTTGGAAATACCAGGGTGTTGTTTGCAATTTGGTTACTTAACTTAGGTTGTTGATCACATTATTTTTTCAACACCTAAGTTGTCAATTTTTCTTCTTTCAACCACTTAAGTGGTCATGTGACAAGCACATGACCCATCCCGTATAAAAGAGGTCAAGTGCAAACACTTGCTTCATTTCTTCACAACCAAACCCTAGTTCCATCTCAAGCTCCTCCAAGCCCTTGCCAAGAAGAAGAAGAATCATCTCCATTCTTCATACCCTAGGTATATTCTTCTCTTCTCATCAAATCTTGTTTTCTTGAGTTGTTCTACATCTTGTTTTGTTCTTTCTCGATGTCATTTCTGCTGTTGCAATGTGTTTCTCATCGGGTACCAGATGGTACCGGTACCCATCATCAGTACCGGTACTCTTTGGGCGCAGCAGTGCCTGCTTTATAAAGCAGGTACCGGTACTGAAGATTAGTACCGGTACTAGCTTGTATTTTTGGTTGGGACAGAAACCAACCAGTACCGGTACCAATCACCAGTACCGGTACATGCAGGGTTAAATGTGTTGTTACTTGAACACATAATCTTTATCTCTAATTGTATTCCTATTTCCTGTTGTATGTTTTCAGATGACACCAAAATCTAAAACTAAGGGAAAAACACTTCAAGATGCATTCCACAAGCTTTGCATCAATGAGGATGCTAAATCTAAATTTGATTGGTATAAAGGCTTAAAACTTCATCACTGTAGGCCTATTGAGTGGAAAGATTTTTCTCTACAAATCTATGAGTTCACTACCTGTCTTTCCAATCAGCATCTTATGCATTTCTTTGATGAGGCATTTTTTGCTGATGCTCCTCGAGTTTACCTAGGCATTAATTGTCTATTTTTTGCTAATCTCCAAGAACAAGAAAATCGGGGCCATCTTGTCTTAACATCCGAAGTCTTTGGTCAAAAAATCACCATCATTTCTAAATTTTTATCAACCATTACCCAATGCCCTAATGAAGGTCATTCTTTTAACACACTTAAAGAGCAATTTCCTACTCACAAAATTCATGAAACTTTATTCTTCCTAATTGTCAGGGCAAATCATTGGTTGCCCCCAATATGACTCTTTTTGCTCGTGTTCTTTTCCATATTTTAACATGGAATTTAAGGGCTAAAAATTCGAGTTTTCACAAAATTTCCGTTGACATTTTACCCTTAATTTATGCTATCATTACAGGATTTCTAGTTAACTAGAATACTGTTTTCATTCACTTTGTTAGACCACATTACCATGCATCGGCTTTATCTTTGGATATCTTGGTGTCTCACATATTTCATAAAAATAGAATTGACCTTTCTAATTTCACTCCTCTTAGAAAAGTGGTCTATTTCAAATGGATCACTCTTCAGAAAATGGGAGTGAAACCCGCTAGAGAGGAATCCACTAGTGATGATGAAGAAGATGAAGTTGATCCAAATGCTCAATCTTCTTCTCATCCACCTCCTGAATCATCTTTGGCTTTCGTCCCCATTACCCATCCTTTTCCGGAAGCCGAAACTCCTTAGCGGAACCTATCTTATGAGTTTGGCGCCGATCCCAACATGATCAACACTTTCAATTACATTGGCCAAAATTTAACCAATCTAAATTTTGCCTTCCATCACATGGAATGCAAATTTCATGATCTTTCTATGTCTCTTGAGTCTTCCTATGTTGCATCTTCCACTCAACATACCAAACAAAGGAAGCGAACTCAACCAAAAGCACCTCCGGAATACAGTGAAAGAAGACAGAAATACTTCCAAGATCCATCTTTTGTAGCAGAAAAAGAACTAATTATCAATGAAGATGAGGAAGAAGAAGACACAGAAGATGAAGAAAATGTTTCATATGAAGAAAATGATGATGATGATGACAACGACGACGACGATGATGATGATGACAACGGCACCAATGATGATGATAACAATGACGATGACAATGAAGATGAGGAAGAAGATGAACAACCACTTATTAGAAAACGTCGTAGAAATTAGTTTAGTTTTTGAGTATGTAAGCTTGTTGTTGATTGTATGACTCTTGACATTGTTATGAAATTTATTTTGTGTCATGTAAGCTTGGTAGAAAACTTTTACGGCTCTTAATATTTATGAAATCTGAACTTTTATGGTATTTGCTCAATTTTTTGCTTTCTTGACAAAAAGGGGGAGAAATGAAATGAATGAATGGATACTTCATATTTAAAATAGGGAGAGCTTAGTTTGAAGGAGAGGTTTTTTATTCTCTTGTGGAGTTTTTTTTATCCTTCTCTTATTAAGTCTCTGTTTATTTTTAATATGAGTATCTTATTTGTTTTGTCAACATCAAAAAGGGAGAGATTGTTGGACCCTAGTTCCATCTTTCTTCTGTGTTTTGATGTTAACAAAATCGTTTTAAAATCTAATATATTTATGAAGTGATTACAGGTTAAAAGAATCTATGAATGCAAACAAAAAGATTGCACGTAAAGGAAGAAGTTTCTTGAAGATTTTAGTTTTTATTGTATCTTAGAATTTTTGTATGTCTCCAAACAAGTAAAATATAATCTAGGTATTAAAATCAAAGTAGAGATAACTAGGATTCAGAATATCGTTCATTTACTCGGTTCGTAACTCAAAGTCGACTCTTTCAAAATAAAGTCATCTAGAGTAGATTGGATTTCTCAACTAATTAACACTAATGATCTTTGGTACTTGCTCGGCACAGGTTTGGACCTAAGTTCCAAACTGTAAACATCAAGTACTGGTACTCATCATGAGTACCGGTATCAAGTGGTCACAGTTTGTGAGCTGGGATTTTGCCTGGACCTTACAAGTATTGGTACTCATCATGAGTACCTGTACATGAAGGTCATAGGACTTAAGACTGTGCGTTACAAGTACCGGTACTCATCATGAGTACCGATACATGTAGGTCACAGGACCCAAGACTATGCGTCACAAGTACCGGTACTCACAATGAGTATCGGTACCCAGTGATTTGGCTGTACTGACTGTATGTAGTCAGTACCGGTACCAACTAACCGTTGTGACCAGTCTGAACAGCTAATTTGCAATTAATCATAATTCTAATTTTCCTAAAATACCCCTAACGGCTAGAATTCGTGGGAGAGGTAATTAGTGGTCTATATAAGCACTCTTTGAGTGTTGTTTTAGATACATCTCAAAAAGAGAAATATACTCTTGCCTATACCTTCAATTTTCCATTTTCAAGCTGAAAGAGTTTGTTTTGTTGCATACATTTCAAGGCATCTCATCTTTTGCAACAAATCTTCAAAGGCGATCGTATTTTTTTGTAATCAATCATTTGTTTTACGCCTTAGTTTTTCTCATTAGATTTGATTATACTTGTTATAAGATATATTCTTGTTGGAGACTTAGGAAATAGTTGTAAGTTTTTATTTACATTTTGCTTACACCTGTATCTTTATCTTTTCTTCATATCTTGTAATTGGGTTGAGGTAACCCGTTAATTACCTCTGATATTAGTAAATTGATTCCCTCTGAGTTGAGGGAATCGAGTTAAAAATCCTAAGTCGGGAGACTTAGGTAGTGGAGTACCCAGGTGAGGGGACCCACTATACATCTTGTGCCTTTGTTTTTGTGGTTTGATTTGTCTTGCAATTTTTTATTTCCCACACTATTCATCCCCCCTTCTAGTGTGCTTGTGATTTATAGATCCTACAGAAAGTAATTTAGACAATGTTTCCTCCTTGAGAACGACGTAGACTCCTATTATACCAATTTCTATTTATTTTGAGAGTTCAATAATTTTGTAAACAATCATATTTTTACGCACAACGACACCTCTTATCACTTTGCAAATCGTACGATCATTAATTGATTAATTTTAATTCTGAACGGCATCACAAAAAATACATAATGACCATAGTATGTTTGGAATGTAGTCTTCGACACATCATCCTCAATCTTGAGCTGGTAATAATCAAATTGCATATCAACCTTGGAGAAGATAGTTGCACCTCACAACTAATCAAACAAGTCATCAATCTGTGGAAGTGGATATTTGTTCTTGATGGTCAATTGTCGATAGTCTATATATAGACATAAGGTACCATCCTTCTTCCTCACATATAGAACTAGATCTCCTTAAGATGGTGCACTTGGCCTAATGAAGTCCTTTTCAAGCAGCTCTTGCAACTGGATCTTTAACTCCTTTAATTTTGTCGGTGCCATTCGATAGGGCATGATAGATATCAAGTTTGTACTCGAAATGAGTGAGATCTCAAACTCGATCTTATAATTAGGAGGAAGTCCAAGCAAGTCTCTTAAGAACACATCTAGATAATCCTAAACTACCGATACGTCGCTCAATTTTGGCTTGTCCTTAGGGGTGTTTGTCGTGTAAGCTAGGTAACCACTACATCCCTTGGTTAGTAGTCATGCTGCTTGCAAAGTCGAGATGCACTTAATAGGACTATCTTCCAATCGGCCCTACTATCCAAACTATGATATGCTAGGTATAGGGAAGATCATATTTTTCTCAAAACAATCAGCAAGTGCATCATGAGCCGATAGCCAATCCATTTTGAGGATGGCGTTAAAGTCCTCCATCTCGATCTCCATTAGGTTAGCTAGCAACCCATAACCCCCGATGCGAACAACCTAGTTTTTAAGGATTCTCATAGCAATCAAGAGTTGTCCTACTAGGCCCTTAACCACTAATGGATCATCCAATAGTGCTTGGGTTTTTTTTAGTTTTGTAGAAAACTTAAGTGATAAGAATGAAAACACTCTAGAATCGAAAAGGACAAAAAATTTGCCCATCTTCAATTGTAAGCATACTTGCTACAACAGAGGTAGAGGCCTAAGCATCTCTCAAAGATAGAGCATAACTTATCATGCAAGTGGGGGTGCACTAGAACCAGTTACACTCTGAGCTGGTTGTTGTTGTTGTGCCATTGTAGCTCCCCTGAATCTTTGTGGGCCTCCCCCATGAGTCTGGAAAGATCGTCTTGCATTCCCCATATGTTGCACAAGTCCAATACCACTTGATGCATGAGTCGGTTGCATCTTAGTTTGAGCCCTAGTTTTGGCTAGGCATCTCGTATTGATGTGCCTTTGTTGTCCATAACTATAGCAGGTATGAGTGTCCATTCTTGAGTTTCCTAATGGTGCCTACCCAGTACTCTGAATCTGTGTCCTAGTTGTAGAGTATGTTCGAGTGGTCCCCTAGAGCTCAGGTTGCAGTTGCTACTGAGAGGCCTAGGAGGCAACGGAAGGGGTTTGGTACGAGTGATTGTTTTAATCTCGCTATTCTAGAACATATTCTGGAAGGGCATTCTCTGTCTAAATGCCCTGCTAGAACTCTTGTGGGCCTCTACATCGCCTTGCTCGTACTTCATCGCAGCCTCAACAACTAGGACAAAAGTGTCCAGAGGAAGTGGGTTTATATATTTTCGAATCTTCTGCCTCAATAAACAAACTTCCACCACTTGTCGTTGTTGGCGGCAATGAGTAATGGGTCAAAAGGGGATAACTCTATGAATCTAGTGCAATACTTACTAACTGCCATTAAGTCCTACTGCAGATTATGGAACTCAAGACTCCTCTAATCTTGCCAAGTCCTAAGGCAATACTAGTCACTGAATAGCTTGATGAATCATTCGTAGGACATTGATTGGATCCTCTCCTGTTGTTGGACTGATAGCTACCATTGGTGTGTGGCATTGATCAGCTAGTAGGTAGCTAAAGGCACTCTACAGGCTGAGGTTGGGTGAATAGTATTGAAGGCCTTCTTGATCTACTGAATCCAATCATCCACCTTGGTCGACCCCTCATCCCCTTTAAAGGTCAGGGGCTTCAAATTCTGAAAATTAGTAAAGTGCTAGTGTTGCTGATGTAGTAGATCAGTCGACTTATGATTCTTTCCAACTCCCTCATCATTGGGTCCCTAAGCACTTGGCCCTGATCGAGAGCTCACATCATTTTTACCTCCCTCAACTTGGTGCATAGGAGGTAACCTCTCCTCTAGGATCTTGAAGTTCTTTGTAAAGGCCTGGAACTAAGTTGCTCAGTTAGGCTGCTGTAGAGGGGGATTACCTTGTTTCTCCCCACCATGACAACCACCTGAACGGTTAGAGGATCATGTAGGCATTTTTTCCTGCAGGATAATAGGACTTAGTTGGCAAGCATTCGAGAATCAATATCCAATATAAACTTATTAGAGTATTACGGAAATTGTAGGTAAGGATATATACGTCCCTGCCATTAACGTGATGTGAATGTTTGCATGGCTTTTCCAAACAATTTTATGATTAGTAGGGTGACTTTACTTTGATATCATCTATGACAACCTGGACCCCACCAATCGATCAAACCTAGTAGGATCCAAGTTGTTGAATGCAAATAGCAAATCTAATACAAAATCGAAGTCACCCAACACATAATCATAAAACATAAATATAGTCAATAAATAATTCATAAAACATTAATCAATGAAAGTAGATAAATGTTGACCAAAGATAATCAAGTTTACAAATCTCACAAACTGAAAGGAAAGAAAAGCTATCTAATCATCTAAGTACAATTACTAGAAAACATGAAGGAAAACTAAGTAACTAAAATAAGAGACTCCTAAGGTCACAGATCGTTTGCTAGTGTTGAGCTAAGTCCCGCACTAGTCGCTTCGAATGTAGTCGTTCTCGACTATTCAGCTGTACTTGAGCACGAAGTCCAAGAACACACCAGCAAATACTAAGTAGTGTAAATAGAAATACAAAATAAAGAGCATAGAGGTTGGGTATTAATCAATTAATTTTATTATTACTTTCAATTCATTGTTCTTTATCTTTGTTTACCATGATATGTATATTGTCCTCAGCATTACAATCATATCTGTTACAAATCAATTCCTTAGAAGGCACGAGGAGATCTTACCACGATATCTCTAGAAGTATGACAAGTGCAAGACATCCTCTTGGTCAGGAGGAAACCTTACACTCGCTCTGCGACTCATTCCATCACCCCAGGATCCTAGTGTAGGCAGTGTGGCAACTACATACTAGGAACAATACATGCAGATGCAACCTGTGTAGTGGTTCATAGATAGCTCTTTCCACGACTTAGGTGTGTATCCCAATATAATAGTTTTCATATCCACCAATGTATCTCTACCTTGCTATCCAGTTGACCAATAGGCCTATAATAGATTCGTAGGGAGACTAGCTCACTCCCTAATTTGTCCAATCGATCTAAGTCCAAACCAGCATGTTATGAGCCATCTAGTTATCCGTTAATCATATCTATATCTCACTGACCATATTCATAATATGTCACAATCATTTTGTTCAACATAAACTTTGGATAGCTAATCATCTTTTCCAATCATAAAAGTTAGAGGTATTCATCTTAATCTTGGATTAATAAGCCAACCAAGGGGAATTAGGTGCATTTGATACTTTATAGTAATTGGCATTACGGCATGAGACATCATTTAATTAAGAGATTCAATCGTAATATAGATAATAGCATTCATATTAGATCTTAATTATTCGAAAGAAACTTGATTATGTATAATCCATGTTTCATTTAGATTCCACAAGTTACATAACAAATTATTTTCAATTCCAAAGAAACGAGACATTCAAACGTAATGTTTAATTAAAGTTACAATACCCAAGCAATAATAATGAATGAAAAGTAAATTTCAGACTTCGAGACTCAACAAAAAGGGAAGAGACACACGTTAAACAATGAATTCAACAAAAGAGAGCGTATAAATGAATTCACAAGACAGGGAACTCAACTACTTTACCTAACGCCATTAGAGGACATGGCAACTCTATAATGCATGTTAGAGATCCCTCACTACTGCATGAAAGATTCTCATGCTTCATTTGGACTCTGGAAATTAGTCACTAGGTCAACACAACAAGAAACAGGTTCAAAAAAGCATTAGAAGGATTTTCCTGAAATTACATGTGAAAATGCATCCAAAGAGAGATTTAGGATTTACTAATGTGTAGAATGCAAAGAGATGATTCCAACGAGTCCTAGAACACAAAAATTAGACGTCATTTGACCCTTGAACTACCCCAAAAAGCAAGATGAGGCCCTGAACCGATCTAGTCTAGTCGAATCGACTTGGACTATGCCCAAAACCACACCCACCACATGGCGATTGGTTAGTGTTTCACGTGCTGGATCATGCTTTAGATCGCTCGATGGGTGCCACACTGCTCATGCGCTTCCCCGTGCTTGTGCAACCTCATGATCAGGCGTTAACTCGCATGTTGCGCACTCATCCTCATGCACTCACACGAAAATGATCAACTCCCATTCCCACCTGTTGTGCCTTCCATTCCTACGCTGCCTACAACTCCTTATGGTCAACACCCACCTCGACCTTGTTCCTGCCACTACGATGGGGCCCACATGAAGAGAAAAGAAGAGGGGAGAGAGAGGGAGGAATGGCTCTCTCTCTCTCTCTCCAAAGCAAAAATTATCCATTTTGATGATACAAAATTATCCCATATACATTATGTGTAATAGATTAACATTTCAGGTATATGAGCCTTTAAAATGTTCAAAGTGTTGTAAATGGAATAAGGACTCAACACCCCCCCCTTCTAGTGTAGTTGCAATCCTACATGTTCTCACAAAAATTAATGATGGTTTGCCACCCTGATTACCCTATTTATAGGGTCATAATACTAGCTTAGGGTTAGGATTACGTAGGTTGACCAAAATAACCCTGATTTATGGTTTATTTACGTCTCTTATCTATTTCTTATATTTTTTGCGTAACTTTTGCTACAGAGTTTGGATTTCCATGAAACAGGAACCGTTAGGAAACTTGAAAGAAGAGAAATCCAACGGTACCAAATATGATATATTTAAAGCAAGTTTTATTTAGAGTTGATGAGATTTGATGAAAATACATGATTTCTTATTTTAAGGTTATACTGACTTAATTTGTATCCGATAAAAATTGACAGGTTCTTCTTGATGCATTTAAATTTGAACTAACTCTAAATTCAGATTCTGGAATTTACACTAACATGGGTTGCAACATTACGACGATGCTCTTAATCCTATTAAAAACATCAGCAGACCCGACAACAATGAGGGACGAGAAATCTTACTGAAGATTGCGAAGCTTCATTGGTTGAAAATTCTAATATCTCACTTATTCATTGGTTGAAAATTCTTATTCAAAAAAGCAGACTTGCTAGCTAATGCTTCTTAACTGCTTCAGTTGCTTAGTTCGATGGAAATGTCTCTTTTTTACTACAAAAAGGGGGAAGAACGCTCAAAACCCACTCACTCATGCATGCAATAGTGGAATGGACCCCAGGGGGTCCTACCCGAGATTTACAGCATGGATGCCAGGAACCGCAGCTCAGCGTGGAATGGGGGGTGAAAGAACTAGGCACTCCTTTGCCGAAGATAACAGATATCTAAACTTTAGTTTTTCTTTTTGATATAGAGACAACATAATTTTTGTCATAAACCCTATTGGAATAGAGGGAAGTACATATATGTACATGTAAAACTAAGCACATATCTCAAAGTATACGTAGCCCTGTAAGTTTATTACATGTTAATCATTCTATCCAATATGTATTTTAGCTCAAATTTGTGAAAAACCTAAACCGGTTTCTGCTTAGAAAACGAAATGAAATTAGACCCAATCTATCAGTTACAACCTAAAAGGAAATCATACCTCCTTTCTAGTGTAAGGGTGAAGGTGGCAGCTGCCAAGAATATCCATCTCCATCCGAGCCGAATTCATATGAGTAAGTTGTAGCTATGAGATAACTCATGGAACAACAAGCTCACTTGTTCCAATCTATTTTACTCTACTTCACTTCATTTTTCATTTTTCTATTCACCGTTGAACTTCACATCCAACCATAAATCCAATTTTATATGCATATTATATAATAAAGCACATGATTCGTATGATCATAAAACAGATGGTGGTCTTTCGATCCCTCTTTCTCTCATCCAGGATGTGCCCAAAAGATGGATGCAAAAGAACACTCAAAAGAAATTCTTGCCTCTTGTCGATCATAGTCTCACCTTTCAATTCAATGCCATCTAAACAAGGGCTCAACAGAAAAGCCCAAGCCTTCTACTTGACAGATTGCTTTCTTGACCCCCGTGATTTTGAACTACTAACTTGACTCATTTCTACCAACGAACATCTCCCTTCTTCTAAATTCAAGGATATGACTAATATGGTTGATTGATCTGCGCAAGTCTCTTATTACCTTGTTTTATTCCCTTGGTCATTATCCCATTCAATCCTTTTATGGCCAAAGTTTTATGTGGAAAGACTTCAGCCTTATGGAAACATGCACTTGTATATGAGGCACAGGTGGTATCTTATTACTCTTCATGATATTGGCCATATTTTTTTATCCTTATTTGCATTTTAATAAGTTGAATTAGTATTCAAAGTTATGAGAAATAATATATTATAACATGTCACATTTATGAATCTTTATTGAATACTGCATTCTAGACTTCTGTTTATTGTATTATCTTTAGACTTGACCAATGGACTGAACCTCCACTCATTCATGGATTAGATTTATTCTTAAGAAATGAACCTTCTGGCCAACTCAGCATGACTTAAGTTTCAACCCTGTCACTCATGGATTAGACTTGGGTTTTATCTTTTCGACTTGGTGCAGTGTCCATTCTAAGACTGTCTAAATCCAAAAAATCTCCAGTCCCTAGTTGCAATTTTAGATGCAACTTTACATACTTCAACTTGAGTTCCTCAAAAAACAATGTAACACAATCTAACTTTACCCATTTGCAATATGATTATATCTATGAAAATATGGATGCAACTCTAATAAAAATATAATTGATTAATCTAGTTAATAGATTTAAAATAGACATCATCCCATGGACCCGTGGGCTGGGTCGGGCTTAGGCTGGGCCGAGGTTTTTTTTTAGGTTGGCCACATTGCTGCACAGCCCCCTGCTTGAATAGGTCTGACCATCATCTAATGGAATTCTGATTGCTGGCCACGTTATCGTATTTCTGCTCCTATTTCCAACATTCAAACGTTATCAACCTTATGCCCATTGCAAAACTTTTGGTTTCTCCTAACCGCAAGCCTTTCGTGGACGATCCAGCAGATGTCCAGCCCCTGGATCCACATCAATGGCTAGTTGAGATACCATCCATGCCTTAGCTTCAAAGGACTTCGGTTCTAACCGAACTAAATGAATTTTTTCCCCTATATATTCTGCACATAACGAACTTAATGAACATCCATAGCCGCGTCTTTGCAAAAAGGCTTTGCGAAGCACTTACATCCATACCTACATTACTAACTGAATCTGGACACCAGAAATCATCGAATGCCAGGAATTTGTGAAGCAAGGCTGGCAACTAGATCATCAAAGCATACATCCAAGTAACTCATTCAGCTATCCGAACTCCCAAAGTTGCACGGTCTTTAGCCTTCAATAGTGAAGGAATTAAACAGCACAAGCACAGCTTAGCAAAATTACAATGGAGTTTGGCATTTTTAGGAGCTAGAGGAATGACGGTATTGTTCCTGAAAACAAATTTTGAAGGCATGCCAGAAGCAGAAACCCTGCCGTGTGAATTGGCTTCTTCTCTAGGATGGCAGCTGCATTCAACTGGTGATCCAAATAAGATGTCTGAATCTTGATTCTGCAAAGGCCTTTCCTTGAGAAGCCAGTCATTGACCTTGCAAGAGCAGAATCTGGAATGCAACTCATGCAACCTGGTTGAGCAATCATTAGGGCCTTGAATGCTTTGTGATGCTTGGCATCTCAGGGAAGATGCCAATGTGGTAGCGGAACATGAAGCTACAATGTTCATGATATCGTCTACTGTTGTGCAACAGCCTTTAGATTGCCAGCAACTGGCTAACAATTCACGAGCACGAGCATGTAGCATATGCAAGCATTCTGTGCAGCAATCATACGAGCAAGAAATTTCAGACTCAACGGGAACATCGTTGTTCTTGCTTAACCTATGGTCAGTTTCTTTTTGCAGTTCATCCGAATGACACGTGTCATCTTTAATTGAAGGAATAACAATACCTAGGCCAGTATGACATACTCCACTTTCACCAGCTCCATTGTCTGCGGGCATCATTCCATCTTGATTATGCAAGTTATTTTCCAACAAAAGAGATGCTTCATTTTGTGGCCAATCATCAGACATTTCATGTCCACCACTGGCACAAGCTGGCAGAGCCACTGTAGATTCATTTCTGTGATGTCCCTCTCCATTGGAAACCATATCCTCGACAGAATCCTGTTCTTGGGGTTGGATGGTAGACTTATGACCATTAGCACTGCTAGGATCCAAATTCCTTACAGACTCCTGCGGCATCACCATTGCTCCAAAACCATTCAGTTGCATTGCATCCATGTCAAGAAGTCTGGCAGGACCTGCTTGGCATTCCACAGTTGTATTTTTATCGAGGGCTTCAGTAGCATTTGATCCTACTAATTGGTTATCAACCTGTTGGCTGCAGGAAATTGGAAAAAAAATGCATAGATCATCAATAACTCAAGCCAAACAAATCAATATGAAGTCCCTGTAATGCATGCTCAGGACTTGAGAGGACCAGAGAACAGAAGTGTTATACAAGACCTAGACTACTCTGAGATTTCCAGTGCTCTTCAAAATTAACGTATTAAAGAGACTGACATGATGAAATTACTATCATATTTTGGAAAGAAAGTAGCATTGTAAAGGAACCACGGACAGGGTTTAGAGTATTTACCTTTGTAGTGCATATGCCCAGCTGTTAACCATATCCTCCAAATGAGCAACTTGTGATAAGATCCTGTGGAAAGAAACTCGATCTTTTCCACCCAATATTTTAGCATTGACTTCTCCAACAAAGAGTTCTAAGACTTTTCTGACTTCTAGAGCGACTTCTCTGACAGAGGTATAAGCACCTTTCTGAGCCAGTAATCCCACAGCTAACAAGCCTCTTACAATGCTGGAACCCTTCCCATCAATCAAAGTTTTGGTATTTGACCCAGTTCCTACCTTGTTTAGAAAGTTATTATCATGAATTATGCAGGAATTGAAAGGCCAGGACTTAACTGGTATAGTTATGTTAGCAGCAGGCCCTTCTTTCAACTTTGAAGTTGCCCAACAAAGTTCTGCAAAATGAGGAAAGCGAAGAATCTGGAATCCTAATGAAGAAATGGCCAACTGTATTCCTCGTGCCACAGGCTGCCGTAAAGCAAGCTTATGCTGAGTCACCACTTGCGAATCATGACCACCCTCTCTTTCTTTCTGACTTGGAGACATCCTCACATCAACACTGGCATGGTTGTGATTTGTGTTTTCTTTAATGGAGGATCCATTATTAGAACTTATTCTCTCAGGATCACTTCTGGCCAACATTGTTTCAGTAGATTCAATAACCTCCCCTGCTTGTTGAGCTTGATAACTGGTATCGCTCATATGACAACCATTACCATGACCAGATTTAGCTTGGCAAGTAATGCTGCTCTTAGGGCAATTTTTATTTCTTGGATGTTCTTCAGAAATAATACAGCTTATATGGCGGTCATTGATACCACCAGACTTGTTGCTAGAATGAATTTCCAGATGAAGATTTTGAATATACTGTTGAACTAGTTCCCCAGTTAATCTTGCAGCAGCTAAATCGATTAGCAGTTCAGGATTGACTTTACCTTCAACATGGACAGAAAAGCGTGGAATTGTGTGTCCCGAGTGGCCATGGTTAGTACTGCTCGAAGAGGTGTTTGTAAAAAAATGTCTTACTCCATGAGGAAGTTCCTGAATTTGCACCTCAGACGTACCCTGAAGAAAAAAGGAGAAAGCATGGAGCTTATAGCACACTGAAGTCCACAATATCCTAACATTTTTTATAAAATAGAATAAAAGAAACTTTTCAATAGGTATAACAGAAGCAGGAGAAGAAACAAGACTTGTTAAGCAGATTCTGATGGAACACTGGCTACCTGAAGTGCCTTTAACATATATCAATGCATCTACCTACATATAAGAATGATGAGTAACAAATAGGAACCAAAAGGAACCCAGGATAGAGAGAAACCCAGTAACTAAAGCAATGAAACAATGCTGTTGTAACTAAGATGTAAGTAATCACATAGCCGTTGGGAATGCTTTCTCCCTAGAGTCCAGAAAAGCTAGATTGGTTCACACTTTCTGTAGACTTCATGCTGAATCTGAACCCTCTACTCTTCAGAGGAATTCAGAAAATAATTTATATATTTTTCAACAATTAGAACATGACAATCTATGAATTCCACATAAACTTGAACCTATTGAGATGGGAAATATCAGCTAACACTGAGGAATGAGGAACTGAATATTATTGATGCCCAACTCCTCTATATCTGAGAGGAGCAAAAATGGAGAATAACATAAGGATCCAAAAGTGACACAATTTTTTAAAAAAAGGTGTTAAGGATAGCCATTCAGAGTTAATGACTATGCAGAAAACCGGTCAATAATTAAAACAAAAAGAAACCGTTAATACTCTAACACTACCTTAAGTTGAAGCTTACATGTCAATGAAGCTTAGCTTGGAATGCAACTCCACAAGTCTGGCACACTTTAGAAGCGTCATGAAGGATCAACACTCTATTTGTAAAAACTACATGCAAACTACATGTCTGGTGTCGCAAATTAATATCAATCAATTTCAACATGTTCTAGGCATCGACAAAAACTTGGATTATTTGCTATGAAGGTGACTGCATCATAATCAAAAGACATCTTCGTAAGAAGCTATGATTGAAATCAAATCTATAGTAACTAGTAAGTTAATGAATCCATATCATTTCACACGCTATCTACACCACAGGATGATACGCTGATTTGGCACTAATTCTAGAGGTGTAGTCTGTTTCTTGCTACCCACTTAACTAGATGTCCACCCACAAAGGCAAAGTGGCTTGTAGTATATCGACAATCTTTAAAAGAACTAGCATCATTTTCAACAAGATTCCCTGAGACATGTGAAGTGGCCATTTCTTCTTAACATGAATCATTTCTCACATGCAGACTTCAAGCACCTAAGCAGGAGTCAAACAGTCATTGTACTTAGAATTATCCATAAACTAGCTAGGGTTACTACATAACTGATATTGCATTCTGTAAGACATCAGAATCTGCAGTATTTATCCCTTCAGCAGGAAATATTGGGAACCATAAAAATATCTGATGGCTTGCACCCCAAGAAACCAATCTCTCAAAGAATGTCCTAGACATACTCTTTTACTGTGGCATCGCTAACTTGTTTTTCCTTTTTTGTCACGATCCTAGACTGAAGGAACTTTTTAGTTGCCATTATACCACTAGCATCATCCTCAGTTACCAAAACATCCACATGCAAGGCTGAAACAACCATGACTCCATCATCTTTCCCATGGAAGACAATGATGGACATGGCACTAGTAAAAGCAAAACTCTGAACTGCATTGTTAAACTTATTGAGTCGCATCCTTAGACATTGCTAGAAGCTGTAAGGGACTAACTTCTGTTGCTCTCCCCCTCAAACCACATAACTAGGTGGCTGTTGCATGCATGTAGAGATCTCTGAAATCACCATAAAGGTAAGCATTTTTATGTCAAGTTGATGGATTGGCCAGTTTTTTGTCACAACACTATTAGAGAGGTTTCAAAATAGTCCACAAAATAAGCCTAAGTAAACAATTTTGGCATAGAGAGAGCCTTAGCCTATCAATAGTACTATCAACAAAATACTTTGTTGAAGTATGTTATTTTTCCCGCATTCTATTTGTCATTATTCATGGAACTTTTTGTAATTTTCCCCTCACTCTATGTCGAGCTAGGATTTGCTTGGTGATTCAAATCAATTTGTTTGACTCTTCCTCTTATAACTGAATATATCAAGATGATTACCATCTCAAGTGGCCCTCCTTCCCACAAAACAAAAAGCTGAACCCCCAAACATATTCTTAAAGTCAGCAGCCAACATATTTGCTTTTCTTGGAATGCTGTGAATTTGTTTAGCATGGTAAACAATTCTGCATCTTCACTTCCTGGTGATAAGAAGTGGCAACTAATGAGTGATAGCTTGCTCAAGGGTCTGCTTTGAAGCAAGCACTACTAATATAATAAAAAGCTGCAACATATCAGCAGTTCAGCTAGATCTAAAAGGAGGTGGAGGTAGGAAAGAAAGTGAAAGGACAAGCAGGTGGAGGAGGTGGGCTGGTTCTCATGGTCGTGAGCAATCATGGCTGCAGCAGGATGGAGGCCATACAGCTGGTCACAGGGGTTGAGGGGTGATCCAGTTGGTGGCAGTGAAGTCATGGATGCACGAAGTCGTGTGGTCAGGGCTGGAGGTGATGTGGGTGGTGGTGGGATGATGAAGTTGGTGGGATTGGTGGTAGGGAGAAGAAGAGGATTTAAGGGGGAGAAGAAGAAAAGGAGAAAGTAGAAAGGGGGGAGAGAAGGGGAAAGTGGTGGGGTGGGGTTCACCTGATGTTGCTTGGAAATGGAGAGAGAGAAAGGAGAGAGAGATTGAGGGGAAGATATTTTTCTTATTCAATCATGGAATTGTTACATATATGTCCCTGTGAATTTTGCAAAAGACATATATACTGCCATAAATGTCCATTAGTTTATTTAAGTGTCCTTATAAACTATTGAAACTAAATAACAAATGGATTTTTATATTAAGCCTCTATTTTCTCTCTCTTTTACAACCTAACACCCCACCCCCAACTACACCCCAACCTACCGCCTCATTTGTGTCACCCACACCCTCTCCCCGACCCACCACCTCCTCCCTAACCGATGAATTCATATTTAATTAGCTAATTCATACCTAATTTATGTTGGTTAAGGGGCATTTTAGGCATAATTGCATTAATTTAGTGCATTATAGTGTAAATAATGCATTTTAGGATTAATTATTAATTTATTATATCTTGTAGCTTAGTTTCATAATGTGTACTAATATTTGCATATTTACTCTTTGCGGGCCTTGTTCTAGGTGACACATGAAAACTCACATCATGACATGATCTCCATCCTTAATTGTGCTCATTTAACCCAATTATGCACACATCCAAGCTAACCCTAATTTCTAACCTCCCTCCACATACCTAGCTTGGTCGTCCAACTCATCAATCCAAGGCTTCCCTCTCCATCCACTCACATCATGCAAACTCACTACTTCCACATCACCACATGCCACCAAAGCCCACAACTACCTAATCTATCCTTAAACCCTCCACGCCAACCCTTGGTTTTTATATCTAAATCCCACCCCAACTTCAAGTGAAATCCCAACCCTCCATCTTAGGTTGCACCAATCCTAGCCCTTCAATTCATGTCCACTCCACCATAGTTTGCAAACCCCAAGCCTATCCCTTTTCATTTAAAACCCATGGCCACAACTTCCTGCAATCCAAGCCCTCCATTCAAATTCCAACTCAATCTTAGCCTTCCATCATGGTCGATCAACCCTAATCCTAGCCTAATCCTAAGTCCATGCCACCTATAACTCCCATCTTGGTCATCCATCTTTTCCCAACCCTATCACCACTATCCATCTCCATTGATCAAAGGCACACATTATCAACGAATCACATGAAGTCCCTTCTTCTACAAAAACACCACCTTACACGCCCTCCATCATTCATCTTCTCCTCCATCTTCTTCAACTCCACCCTTCCTCCACCTTCTAAGCTATGACCTCCATCCCTCCCTTCACCTCCATAGTCAACCCCCCTTCCACCTTCACAAACCTTAACTTCCATTAGAAAACCCTAGGATCTTTCCACCGTATCTCCATCATCTTCAACTTCAAAATCTCTCTGCCTCCATCTCCCACAACATCTCCGCAACTCCAGCTACTTCCTCTCCTTCCTCTCCCTGTGGACTTCATCCTAAAGGCCGTCAGCGGAACTCTCCACACTCGCCACGAACTCTCTGCTTTCCGCTCTCCACACTCCACTTAGACTCTTCTTTGCTTTACTTTTCTATTTTATTGCTTTCATAGTTCTTTCTTTGATCTTAGTTGTAGTTCAACTAACAAGTTTATTTCAATAAAAATTAGTGGTTCTATTCTCATTTGCAATCTCTTTTCTCTTAGTTAATTGTGCTTGATTAGATTAATCATTTGCTTTCTTAGTCTTAAGTCCTGATTTTTTGCTTTGATTTCCATGCATAAGAAAAATCCCCAAAAAATATATGTTGTTCTTGCTTTCTAGGTATAATCCGCATCCAAATTTCATGCAAAAATTCTCTATATATAAAAATGAATCTGAATTTTATGTTCGGGTCCAGACATCGTCGCGAAGCAGTCATTGCAGTTTCTTCTTGATTTTTCTGGATGCGTTTCAGAGTTTAGTTTTGCGTGAAATTTGGTAGGTGTATTAGTTAGGTTATATAGCAGGTCAAGTAATTTTATTAGAATTTTGAGATATTCAAAAAATTATTTATTCTTGATTTGCACTTAGGTCCTGATTGTTGCGATTTAATCCCTGATTCAACTCAACCTTATCTATCTTCTTATTAAAAATACCAAAAAATTTGAAAAACCCTAAAAATCATAAAAGTAGTAATTAGGATCATTTTAGGAATAAATTAGACCCTCGCCTCCCTGAAACGACTCAGAATCCCAACCTTAATTCAAATATGTTTGCGAGTTCGATTTTACAAATTTAAAACGATTACGATTTCTACGCTACAACATGTTTATCAATTACGGATTTCGGCAATCACTAACCCACCTCCTCATCTCATCCTCCTCCTTCCACACCCCCTCCTTGACCAACCCACCTCCCCTTCCTCCTCCACCCATACCCCCGCGTTTGCCACGTACCTCAACACCACAAGGAGCTGGTGGTGCCTACACCAATGGCTTACGATGCCTTCGCCACATACCTCGATGTGAACTTTGTCGTGTTTCCAAGGCTCCTGCCGCGGGCAACGATGGTGCACCTCTATGCACTCCAGCTGTACAACTAGTCATTCACATTGCATTTATGGAATGTGGAGGAGCAAATCCAACAAATGCATTCACGACATAGGGAGAACTCTAAGGCAAACACGCACATGATCGAGATCTTCACAAGCCACTAGAATGTGTAGCAATAACAGAGGCAACTTGCGTGGATCGACGTCGCCGTCAGGGAGGCTGTCACGCTCTGCACCTGCATCGAGGAGCTCAAGGTGTCCGAGTGCGAGCTCAAGGAGAGGCTCATGAGGAAGAAGGAAGCCGTAGCCGAGGAGGTGGAGGAAGTGGAGGAAGAGAACAAAGTTAAGGGTTTTTTAAAAATTCTTTAATTTTCACTCCAAATTTTTCTTAAGAGTAAGAAACTTAATAAATTGAAATTTACAAGGGCATATATGTCATTACAAAAGATACATATGTAAATATGAAATATGTAGGGGGTGTATACATCTTTTACAAAATTTACAAAAGCATAATCGTAAAAACCCCTTCAATCAATTAATCCATGCCCTTATAAAATTGGTGGCTCCTCTTTTTACAGAGGAAGAAAGGATCAAAAGACCTATTGGAATCTTTTTTTTTTTGAGAAGGTAAATATGTGGAGCATGGAATTTGATCCTATGACCTCTTGAATGCCAATGAGGGGCTTTTCAGTAACCAACCCCTTGGTGGTCCTAGTGGAATCATATTGTCCATGACCCTAAACAAAAAGGAAATAAAGAGAAAACTTACAATAATGCGCTATCAAAACTATAAAAATAACAAAATTGCACAAAAGCCCTTAAATTTTACATAAAGTAAACCACGCTGCAGCACTAGGTCAGAGCTGACTGAAAAATGTCGTGAAGAAACCAAGAGAGCATGGCATTGTTTTACTCAAGTTGAGCAAAACTACAATCTCATATATACCTAATGGAGACTAAGATTTAAGGTAGATGGGCCCATCATGGAGAAAAAATTCGGTTTTATTTTGATTTTGCCTTCCATTTTACATCTAGCTGCATTAGAGACATGATGCAAATCAAGATGCAGTAACATGTCATTTTTAAGGGAACAAGTTTCTAAGCCTTGCCTACACTTGCAGAGTCTTGGACCCTGACTTGGGTGCAAAGAAAATAAGATGAATTACCAATACTAGCTTGCATGAAGAAGGAAAATCTTGTTTTCACAAAGTGCAAAGGAATTAATGTTAGATAATAAAAAGTAAACAACATTCTTTGGTTCCAGTGACTACAAAGAAATAGGGTGGCGTTCAAAAGAGAGCTTGGGTTGAAAAGGATCCAAGGGAGGTTTCGGTTGTTTTCCCTTTGTGGTCCCAAAATATGTAATGCTTTTCTTTTGGTGGAGGAATGAAGCAAATGACCGCCGGACCCTATTATACACCAGATCTAGACCAATTACTAAGAGAGTGAATTGATATTGATCAGCCATTTCTTGGAATCTCCTTTGATTTCAAATCGTGGAACAACGTGCATCCCCTTTGTTCTGGTTATGGAATAAATGAAAGAAACCCAAAACTAGACTTTGGTTCTAGAATGAAATCTTATTGGAATTCCCTATATCTTATTCATCCATTGAAACCATATCTCCAATCCGAGGTATTAGCCGGGGAGCCATCCTTTACCCTTTCATTAAAAAAAAAGAGTAAACAGCATTTTAGCACACACGATTCTTGCTCCCAGGGAGAGATATATATATAGATTCTTCTGAAGAACAAAAGTTACTTGTCAGGAGGTTAAGGAAGTGGAAGAGAATTAATATTAAACTTGTGGCAACATTAGCGACTTACCAGGATGATCAATGATTCAGAGGTACATGCTGAGTTCACCTGCTCGACAAATGAATCCCATGCTTGTGAAGTTCTTGTAGCTTTGTTATCTATTTTATGATTTGAGGATCCCACTGTTCTCACAGTTAGGTCCTCATCTGTGTCCAGTTGGCATATCTCATCCACAGCCCATAAATCAATTCTAGGCATGTAAATAACACAATGACTCAAACTAAAGCATTTCGCTGCAAGAAACAAATTGTATGATATTAGCTCTAAATATACCATCAAAAAAAAGGTCCATATATAGAGGGGGGGGAAAGGCAGTCAACAGGAATGGCTAGATATATATACCCTCAGGTGACAGCAGCCAGGATAGAAAAACATTCTAAAAGAGGGTATAGGAAGGCATTCTTAATGTATTTATTTTAATGATGCAAAATCTCATCTTGTTAAACCTACTACTTGAACATGGCCTACTTCACTGAAAAATTGAGGGAAAAATGCTGCAAGCATGAAGAAGCAGGTTGTTGCTTTCTTGGAAACCATAAAATTGTATTTTGTTTGACCTAATCTATTCAAAAGCAGTTAATCTGTTGATCTCATACAAACCATGCTTTGGCAATGACATTAACAAATCTATGATATTGTTCAATTAACCAATCCACGACTGGCTTTCTGATATAGCTGATATTTATGCTAAAAGTATGTCAATAGCTGGATATAGCAAGAGAGAGAGAAACACATGTTGTTCACACGAAGAAGAATTGCTGTCTTGGAGGCTACGTTCAGCACATGCTTCTAGCCAATAACTTAGAATCATGTGCAAGATGATGTGTAACTTACAACTAAGAACACACAGAATACTTGTTAGAATTACCCAAAAACATGGAACCTATTTTGCCATTTAGGATTGAATCTCACTATGTTTCAATCAACCAATTGATAAAACTCACCGGCTAAATACAAGTCATGAGTAACTCAAGGAATAGAAAAAAACTAACTGGTCAACAAGGTCAAACTAGTCCACTAAAGCTTCCACTATACTACTGCTGCATATGAATCACATAATACAGAGAGATTAGCCGACTACTTTGATCCTTTTCCATTTCAAAAGCATGCATATACAAGTCGGTCAATAGCACCTAATTGAGTATAAATAAAATGTTCCAGTAATTGCATAGAGCAGATTGAACTGCCAATCCCATAGACTAACAAATGCATTTACCAGATATAACTTTGATCCCCAAAGTTTATAACTGATCCTCAAACATTTTAATAACCTTCTAAGACAACATTTTCACCTTTATTTACTCTTTCGATCCATCTGATATGCCTATTCAATTAAAGAGTTCTTGTAAATAGAGACCTAGTCCAGCTGACAAGCTCCCAAAAGCAGAAATTCTAAGAAACAAAATTCCAAGGACCTTTTATTTTACTCTCACACAGACAAAGAAGGGTCTAGGTCAAGCCTTGTAGAAGAAAGCACACTCTTCTCACCGAAAAGCTCTTAGATGATCACTACAAAGCATCCACTAGACCTTACCCAGGAAAATAACAACTTCCACATCTTGTTGCTTCCTCACATCTAAAAGGTTTCAAGTCAACCTTCAGAACAAAAAATACTCCAAAACAAATCTGCAAAGCATCGTTTCTCTTATCCATTCACCCTTCAGAAATGTAGTAACTCTCCTTTACCCCAACACCAGAGAGAATTGTGGGGAAGCACGCAGAATAAGCATAGAAATTGCTTCAAATGCTATTGCTGACACAAAGTACTTTTACTGATACTAAATATTGTTGCAAACACTTTAAATAGTTGAATAAAACTACCTATGGATCAGATGGTTTCTAACAAGTTCCACTTTTCCTTGGAAGAAGATATGCACTCAACTGCCTAGGAAGACCACCTCGAAGATAGCCCAGATACCTCTCGAAAAAAAAATAAAAAGGGACAGCTGCCAGATTAACCTTCTGACTAACAAATACTAACTGGCGTTCCCTTTTGTGAAATATAATTATTGTTATCCATTACTAACCTGAGACATATTAAAAATAACAGCACAATCTTCACTCTTGTATCATAATGTTTCATAAATGTTCAGCTTTAATATTAAATCCCTTTTCCCGCCAAAAAAAAGTGCAGCCTTAACACTAAATTACTGAAGGGTCAACCTAGACTACCAAGAAATTTAAATGGCAGCAGAAGGGGAAAACATACATAGAAGCTGCGTCAAGCCTTGGATGATGTCCCCATGCCCCTCTTGTGATATAGTAGCCAGATTGATTTTCTGAATATCCACATGTCCAATAAACCCATGAATTATGCATGCAGCTAGGTGTTGTTGACCAGACCTCGGGCTGCCAGCAATTAATACTCTAAAACCTGACAGATTTCCCCATTTCATATAGAAATTTTTTCCACAGAGAGCATGATCATTAGGATTTTCTCTGTAGGAGTCAAATTTGTCAGTGCTACCGTAAGTACCATCATCTGGCCCATGAGAACATGAAGACAAGCCAACAAGAAGACCAGAGCACAACAGGCTCCTCTCTACTTCCTGTACTACATCAGGATCCTGAACCAAATCATGGAGATGAGAGATCCAAGATAAATGAGGAAGATTTTTTTGATCTAGTTTAGAAATGATTCTGTTTCTTATACTTTTTGAAGCCCTCAAAATTGCTGGAGGAAGCCATATTCTTTCTTCAAAATAAAGAGATATAAGCAGCTGAGTTACAGGATGAATGAGGCAATGAAGAAGACAGTATTGAAGAGGCAATGAAACAATATCATTTGCAGCAATTCCTGCTTCTCTTCGTGAACATGGAGGTGGCGCCTGTGAAAGACAAGCCAACCAGTCTCTTTCCTCAACAACAATAGACGGAAGATGAGGAAGCTTACCTGAACAACTACCCCTCTCTGCAAGAGACAAGATCTCCTGTAAAGGGCAGTTCCTTTTCAAGGCAATAATTGCAGCCTGAGTACACAATGCCTGCAAATCAGCACCAGCATAACCTACAGTCCTCTTGACAATCCATGTGAGAATGGGTTCAGATAAAGGTCTTGGCCAATGCTGAGTATGTAGTGAGAGAATAGAAGATCTATCCTTGGCTGAGGGCAGAGGAAAATAGACCTCCCTATCAAATCTTCCAGGTCGCCTTAAAGCAGGATCAATGGCATCAGGACGATTAGTAGCACCAATTACAATAACAGAACCTCGGGATTTCAGCCCATCCATTAAAGAAAGTAAAGTTGATACAACTGAACTATGTGTTTGGTCTTGTCTCTTTGACCGGCATGGAGCTAACCCATCAATCTCATCAAAAAAAATTATAGACGGTTGAGATTTCTCGGCAACCTGGAAAAGAAGTCGCAACTGGCGTTCAGCATCACCAACATACTTCCCTAGACAATCTGCACCTTTACGTGCAAAATATGCTATCCTCTTGTCCCCATGAGCACATTCACCAATTAGTGCACGCACCACCAATGTTTTACCAGTTCCTGAGTGCCCATGTAGTAGAACCCCTCTAGGAGGTGTAAGCCCTATGGAACTAAAAAATTCAGGATATAAAAGAGGCAATATGACAATTTCCTTCATGCAGCGGATAACATCATGAAGTCCAGCAACAGACTCCCAACCACGAAAGGTTGTGGTGTTTTCTGTTGATGAACCACCTATGTAAATAGGGGCAATTCTTAGGATATCTCTATGAAGCCTCTTGCTTTCACGTTTCAAGAATTCTTCATCTTCACCACAATTCTCTAACCATTTCTCCTCAGCTTCAAGATCTCTTCGGTGGGCTTCACTTGACATTTTTCTCATGTCCAACTTCATTTTTTTTGTTTTCTGTTTCTTCATGTAGTAAACATAAAGTTCACCTCGAGGTTGAAAAAGATGTCGATGATCAGAGCAAGCTATGAGAAACTTGCGATGATCGAATATAGAACCGTCAGCTCGGGCACAAGGCTGCAGCAATAAGCAATCAGGTAAGAGGGGGAAAAACATCAAGCAGAAGAAAGTAAAAGCAATCACTTCTTAGCATATCAGGATTGGAAGAGTGACAACCAAATGATAGGTTCTGGGGCAGCGATCTACACGGCAGCCAATCGTCGCTCCAGGCCTTCCACAGCGGCAGCATTTTAATGCTCTTCCTCTGCAAAGTGCAGCTCTAACATTTTTCAGGCATCCCAAGCCAGCAAAGTAAACCTGGAATGCATCTAACATTGAATGATCCAATATTATCCAGAAAAGAAGATAAGGAAATCAGTGCTCCTGCTTTTGCACTTAGATATGTTATATCGATGACAACAAAATAAGGTTTCTCCTTTTCAAAAAAAAAAAAGGTCTCTACACATAATCTATACAAGCCTCTGTAAAATTTTCATCCATGGTATGAATCTAAATAAAAGTACATAGAATTCTAGCCATTCAAAAGCAACATGTTCCAGATGCCCCCCATTGCCCTGAATTTACAAATGCAACAGGACTAACAATTACTAGATAATACGATAATCAGACTACAAGAAAGTGTATGCAAAAACTTGGGGGACAATGACGGACAAAAAAGGAGGTCCCTGAGAGATTAAATTATCCTGAACCAACTGAACAAATGAACATAATAAGGAAAACCAAAAATAAATAAAGCATTCAGAATCTTAGGAGATTTATTGCATCTTAAAGGCCAAAGTAGTGGTGACAAGCTGTCCACACCACCAAAATACTACTTCCAAATCCATTCAAGATAGTTAAGTAACTGTTGCATTCAGCATTGTAATGCTCATAAGAATGATGGCATGGTTGTTCCCATCTTGAGAAGGCTATATTGGAATATAATTACTCAACTTCCTCTAAGATAAGCACATTAAATTTTCTCGAAGACACCTAAAATAATAATCTGTGCCTAATCCACATCGTACTGTACCGTTTGACACATGTCATTGCTAGCAAGTGATGGAGGGGTGCCTAGTTATCGGCATAAGTTGCCTAACATATCCTTAGGTGATATGATGATGGCAAATATTAGGATTAAATTGCTAAATGATTTGTGACACTCACAAGCATTATTGGCACAAGGCAATTCTTAGGATTCTAGGCAGAACATGTAACTATGCTCCGTAGATTCACAAGTTCATCAAATGGAAAAACAAGAACATGCTTGAGGGATGACAAAGAGAAGCCCATTATGGAAGGACTTATCACAATCAGCAATCATTGGGATCATGAAAACCATCATCCTTTTCCTATACCAGATGTCCATGAGAAAACAAAATTACTGTAATTATTTTCATCCATGGAATGAATATAAATTTTCAGTGTCACCCTCAATGCTGAAGATTGGCCAGGGGACAGGTTTCACAGATTGGGGTACTGTGGCTTTCAGGAACTTGGTTGCAGATTTGGAGCTGGTCAATTTTTTGAAAAGAGGAAGGATGATTATCTGTGTGATTACTACCCAGAAATTAATCTGTTACTAGCCAAAAAATGACAATAAGTACAAAAGCGTTACATGGAAAACTCCCAAAAATGAAGTGAGGAAATACTAATAATAAAATTCTCAAGATAAGGAATCTGCCCCTTGAAAATGGTTGTGTTCCTCCCTAACCAAATTCCCCAAAGCACTGCCAGCACCTTTGCCTTCTCCTTTGATCTGAAGACATTTTGGCCCACATGTGAACACCATCATCTAAACAAACTCCAAAATTGATTTTGGTTGTTGTGCTCAATCCACCCAAAGTCTAATCTTCTCCATATCTGAGAGAAGGCACATCTTATCAGCCTTCAGCATGCACCTGGCCCTCCACACTCTGGTCATCAGTTGCCCTTTTCACATCAACCATGCGGAATCTTAATCTTCAGTGGACAGTCCATTGACCAAATGAGCCTACAATCTCTAAGGAAGTCAATATCTATCATCTGCCCCAAAGTCCATAACCTGGAATATGCTTTGCTAACCAAAAACTCCCCTCCATCCCAAAGCAATGCATCCACCCCACCTTCAGGGCCATGGCCATCAAGTTGCTGCAACAAAATCTGAAACGCTTCCATTCGTTGGTCAGAGATTCCCCACAAAGGTTGAACACCAGGATCCTTCCCAGCAACCATGCACTATTACCTCCTTGTCTGTCGACAAGGCAAAGAGCCTAGGAAATCTACCACAAAAGGGGCCATCTCCCATCGAATCATCCCTCCAAAATTGGAACACATCCCCCGTGCCAACAAAAGGGGAGAAGAAACACCAAACCTTAGGGACCATCGTTGCTAATCCCCTACAAATGTGAGAGGCTCCACTTCGAGGTGACGCCATTAGCTCCCAGCACAATGACAATCCATAACATGCCTCAAACATCTATCCAAGGAGGTCCTACTTGCGTTGTACAATACTGCTAATCCACTTAGCTAGGAGGTTCTCATTCATGGTTTTCACCTCTCTAACCCCCAAACGTCCCTCTTTCTTCAGCCTACAAACCTCATCCTATGCCACCAACCTGGCACCCTTCCCTACCATGCCAAAATTTGTTCAAAAGAAATCTCTCAAGCTAGAAAGCCGCTTCTCCACCTTCCAAGGGAGTTTGAAGATCAATAAGAAATAAGCCGGGAGTGAGGAAAGGACGACCCTGAGTAGAACTAGTCTACCTCTAGGAAGCATCTTAGAGGCCCACTGAACAAGCCTTTTCTCCATCCTCTCCATAAGCGAACACCAATCCTCGGCACAAATAAATCTGTAAGACAGCTAAAGCCCCTGGTAGGAGATCAGCAGCGAACTAATCGGTGTGTGCAAAGTAGCTCCACACTCCTATGCCTCCTCCCCAAACATCTGAATAGGAATAAAGGTGGATTTGGCGAAGTTAATCTGTAGCCCCGAAGCCTCACTAAACATTTATAAGAGAAGGCGCAACCTTCTCACCTCCACAATGGACCCCTCAATAAAAAACACTATGTCATCCGCATACTATAGCATTGGGATCTCAGTTTGTGTCACCTTCATGAAGCCACTGAACAGACCTCCTAAGCAAGCTTTAGAGGTAGCCCTCACCAAAGCATCCACCGCCAAGACAAAGAACATGGGCGCTAGGGGGCAACCCTGTCTAACCCCCCTCTTCAGCTACACCCAACCTTCAGCAAGGTTACCATTCACCAAGATGGAGAAGGATGTAGTCATCACGCATCACTTCATTCAATCAATCCACATTGAGGGAATCCTCCCTTCAACATAGATGCCTAAAGGGCATAGGTGGAAGAGAAGCAAGGCTTTATATGCATTGAAGGTTTGGCAATGGCAAAACTAGAGGGCAAATTGCGTGGGTTGAGGTTGTTCCTAAGGACCTATAGAAAGCAAATAAGCGAGGAAAGGAACAAGGGGAAGAATGAGGCTCTAGCGGAAATTTCTCGCCTAGATAAGGAAGATGACATGGGCACCTTATCTGAGGAGGGGCGACAAACCAGGGTAAAGCATTTGCGCACTGTCCAGGTTGAGGACAAGAAAGTAGAGGTCGAATGGAAGACTAGATCTAGGTAAACATGGCTAAAGGAGGGAGATTCCAACAATAAGTTCTTCCACGTGATGGCCTCTGCTAGGAGACGAAGGAATTGGATTGAAAAGATGAGAGTGAATGGCGTTGACAATTGCAACAAGAAAGTAGTGGGGAAGGCCGCAACTGATTATTTTAGGGAGTTCACAAGAAGGCAGGCAAGAGGTCGGTGGAGGTGGTTGGGGATGAATATCCCTACTAGCTCTTGAGGACCAAGCAATGGAGCTTATCTCGCCTTTTGTGGATGACGAGGTTAGAAAGGTTGTGTAGGGGCTTAACGTCGATTCATGCCCTAGCCCGGATGGATTCCCAATCAACTTCTAGAAGGAGTTTTGATCTCTCGTTAAGGATGATGTTATACAGGTGCTTTATGAGTTTGCCGATGGCAATCAAGGGTTCAATAGAATTAATAAATTTTATTTGTTTCTTCTACTGAAGGAGAGTGCAAAAGCCATTGAGGAGTTCAAGGCCATCGCTCTGTCGAACGTCATTTATCTTATAGTGGCAAAGGTTCTCACAAACAGACTACAAAGGTTATTGGGTGGGATTATTGTTCCTAGGAGTATTTTAAATGGATATGTGGTTGCCTCAAAGATTTCGGTGTTTTGGAAAAGGATGAGGAAGAAGATTTTCTTATGAAAGGTTGATTTTAGTAAAGCTTATGATTCAATCCAATGGCCGTTCATTTGGGCCTCTCTCATTTGAAGGGGCTTCCCTCCTAGATGGGTGGATTTGATGAAGAGATGTGTAATTACGACCTCTTTCTCCGTTCTCATCAATGACAATCCAGCAAGTGGTTGGGTGCAGCCTAGAAGAGGGGTCAAACAAGGGTGCCCGTTAGGCCCGATGCTTTTGTTCTTGCGGCAGATGCTTTGGGCAAATCAGTTGCCAAACTG
Source organism: Thalassia testudinum (assembly GCA_037157565.1). Taxonomy (NCBI): domain Eukaryota; kingdom Viridiplantae; phylum Streptophyta; class Magnoliopsida; order Alismatales; family Hydrocharitaceae; genus Thalassia; species Thalassia testudinum. The sequence goes on from JAZHRO010000077.1 coordinate 86,207,972, forward strand.
TGTGAGAGTAACTGTGTGAGAGAAACATGTTTCAAGGTTTCTTTACAGGAAATGGGATGCAGATACATGTGCTTCAATAAGCAGGCAGCACCCTCTTCTTTATTGAAGGAGCGAAGGTGGAAGCAAGGAGGATTTGACTTCTTTTCGCAATGTTTGGAGAATCGCCAGAATTACAGATAAATTTTGCAAGAAGCCAATCAGGATTGACAAGAATGTTGAGCGTGGAGGCTCTACTTGGGCATGGGAAAGTAGTCCACGTGTGGATTATCCACGCGTGGTGACCGGAGGCATAGAAGAGCTCCACCGGCTAGTTAGTATGGTCGGTGGTGGCTGACGGTCGGCCAAGGTGGTGGCCAGCTATTAAGAGAAGAAAGAGAGAGATGAGGGGAGCCTTGAGTTGGAAATATCTATATTGCTCAAAAAGAAATACAAGGGAAGACTCTCTTTATATAGAGAGAGCATATCCCAACATTTGGAAACAAAAGATCTTATCCCATAAGGAAAGATCTTATCTCTAAACAAGAAAAGAAATCTTAAACATTGTTTCATAAAACCAAATTTACTAAAACTAGCCAAACTTGCAACTTAAGCAAAGACACCAAAATTGGTCTCTTGGACTATGACCATCGATCCCCTGTAGGCCTTTTATTGCATGCCACGTATCACTGCCACGTGACCCATCTTTATTTCCCAACAATCCCCCCTCAAGTCAAAAGCCATGAAGCCAACGACTTGGTCTTCCATTTATGAGGCTAGACGCCTTACCATTCATTTTCTTCTAGAGCTAAGCTCTAAGTCTTCTCTTTTGACAAGTCGATGGCGAATTCTCTTGCGACCTTTGGAGTCGTTGCTTCTGTGGCAACCTGATTAGTTGTCGCGATGACCCCCATAGACTTATCTTCTCTCAGAAGAGCACGCAACATCTCAAAGTCTTCTTGAGTTAGGGAGTCCACGAGTGAGGTGCTAGTAGCCCCACGTGGTAGCCTCCCAAACTTCTCCCAGCACTTGTCTTGTAGATGATTGTTGCGTCCAAAGTGTTGGCACTTCAGGTTGACACAGCCAGGTCCACATCCACGCCCTCATCCTCACCCTACACTTGCTTCTGAAGTAGCAAGTGCAAAGCTCTCGCCTCTTGGCATGTCTTCCTCCTCGGGGATCTCCATCTTGAGGAGACGGCAGAAGATGGTCTTAAGATACATCTTCCCTTCTGAAGCAAGGATCTGATCACAGGCGGCTTGATAACAAGAATGCAATCCCAATAAAACTTTGGCGGACTGCCAAACCACCCATGTCTCCCCCTATTTGTCGCAACAAAGAGGCTCGTAGATCTCCAACTCTTCAAATAACGCCTCCATCTTCTCGGAATATTTTGTCAAGGAAAGATCTCCTTGACTGGCCATCCAAATGCAAGTGTACAGTTTGGTGATGCGAGTGTTGTCTGAGGTTCGGGCATTCCTCTTCTTAAGGGTCGTCCAAATCTCATATGCGCTCTTTTTGTAAAGCATATCTGAGGCTATGGACGGATCTATCAAGTTCATGAGTCAATTCATGACGACGTAGTTCTTCTCAAATTTCTTCTTCTTGTCATCCTTTAATTCTAGAGACTCCTAAAGGAGAATGCGGAGTTTCTCCTGGCCTCCAACAAAGATCTTGAAGGCGTGAGCCTACAAGACGTAGTTGGAAGCACCACTTAGCTTGATGGTTGTCCCGAAGACAACCACCTTGCTTTCTCCGGGATCAAGCGTGGTGTCTTCGACTGCCGTGGTTGATTCCATCATCTTCTAGTCTTCCCTTCTGCGTAAGGCACCAGATTTGTCGAGGATGACTTCTTGGATGCGAGAACCACCATGTAGTCAAGATACCCACACGCACAAGAGAACCTAGACCGGTAGCTCTGACACCATGTCAAGATTGACAAAAATGTGGAGCGTAGATGCTTTACTTGGGCATGGGAAAATAGTTTACGTGTGGACTATCCACGCATGCTAACTGGAGGCATAGAGGAGCTCCACCGGTTGGCTAGGTGGCCGATGGTGGCTGACAGTCAGCCAAGGTGGTGGCCGACTATTGAGAGAATAAAGAGAGAGAGGAGAGGAGTCTTGAGTTGGAAATATTTATATTGCTCAAAAAGGAATACAAGGGAAAACTCTCTTTATATAGAGAGAACATATCCCAACATTTAGAAACAAAAGATCTTATCTCTAAACAAGAAAAAAAATCCTAAGCATTATTTCCTAAAACCAAATTTACTAAAAACAGCCAAACTTGCAACTTAAGCAAAAACACCAAAATTAGTCCCTTGGACCATGACCGTGCAGCCTCCTGTGGGCCTTTTATTGCGTGCAATGTGGCACTGCCACATGGCTTTGGATGGCTGCCACGTGATGCATCTTTATTTCCCAACAAAGCCAATGGTTGTCCCATTTCAGATGTTCACCCAAGAAGTCAATGGTTGTACTGTGGAGTTGCACACGGGCAGGGGGTTGCTACCTATTTCCTACCTCGGCTTGCCGCTATTTGATGGGCGAATCTCATCGTTGGAATGGAAATCTTTGATTGGAAGATTGGAAAGGAGACTAAAAGGTTAGGCCTCTAAGGTCCTCTCTAGGGGAGGTAGGCTGGTCCTACTAAAGGTGGTCTTGGCTTCAATGTCATCCTATTTTACCTCGATTCTACGGATCCCGCAGAATATTGAAAAAAGAGTACCAGTTTGATGAGAGATTTCGTTTGGACTAATTATAGCTCGAATGGAAAAGGAATCAGGTTGGTTGCATGGGAGAATGTTTGCAGACCTTTTCAGGAAGGCGGACTAGGAGTCAAAGACCTGAGACAAATGAATGATAGTTTGTTAACAAGTGGATTGCTAGATTTTAAGGCCACAAATAGGATTTGGTGTGGAAGGTGATGGAGGCCTGCTATGGAACCTCCAGGAGCTGGGACTTGCTGGAGTCACCTTAAGTTGGAGCTTCGTATTTCCTCATAGGCTTGTCTTTCGTGATGCCAAAGGTGAAGAACTTTTTCTCCCTTGTGGTTAAATTGGGTGAGTCTTTCTTTTTCTGGCTTGATGATTGGATGAGAAATGGAAAGCTTAAGGATCATTTCCTAAGACTTTTCGCGATGGCTGCTGACCAACTGGCGAAGGTTAGAGATTGCTAGGAGCAATCTTGGTGCCCTACTTTTGTGGGAAACCTCTCGGACCAGAGATTTTGCGATCTTCAGATACTGTGGTAGGAGCTAGAAAGGTATCGTCCAGGAAATGACATTTTGACACTTTCAGCTGGGATGATGGGGAGTTCACCTATGGAAGGCTGGCCAGGAAAGGGGTGCCCACTAGTGTTGATTTTCTAAGGGACTGCAAGCATATTTGGTTGGCATCATGTACTTTGAAGATTAAAATCTTTGCATGGCTGCTCAGAAGGGAAAGATTGATGACTAGAGTCTGAAGATCCAAGTGGGTGGCTAACATCAACAAGGGTTGTCTTTTATGCCAGGAGGCAAATGAAGATATAGAGCATCTTTTCTTTGGATGCATGTTTTCTACACGTGTGGAGGCATTTTGGCATTCCCTAGATAGTGTACACAAGTCAAACTGAATTTTGGAGTTCCTTTAGAAGTGGGGGCCGTGCTAGAGGTCTTCACACCTTCCGGTCAAAGAAGAAGAAGGCTCTTGTGTTGGCCGTGTTGTGGGGCATTTGGATTGGGAGGAATGCAACTATTTTAAAAGGTAGCACTCATTTCTTGAGAATTTTATTTCTTGTATTTCCACCTGGACGAATTTCTGGTCCACAACCATGTAATCTTGGCCATTTTGATTGCCTTAAGTAACATATTTTTTGGATGATTATCAATCGAATAACCACCCTTTCCTTTTTCAAAAAAAACATAGTTGCCCAAAGAAAGGACCACTGCACAGAATCATAAGCCTTGTTGAAGCCCACTTTTCACAAAAACAAAAAGGCTTCCTCTTCTACCGCATCCAGAATGCTAAGATCCAGAAGCAACGACGAAGCCATCCAGAATATTTCTGCCCAAGAGATAGGTCATCGACACCAAAGCGATAATGGCCTACAAGACCCTACAAAAACTATTGGCGAGTGCCATGGCCACAATGAGATAAATTGCATTAGATAAGGCAATGGGCCTAAAATCCTCAATAGCCTCTACACCATCCTTCTTGGGTAATAGGAACATATAGAACTTATTTAACCTGTTGAACCCCTTGCTCCCCTCTGCAAACTCTACAACAACTTGCATGGCATCCTCCTGGACCATCAATCAGAACTCCTTGTAGAAGACACTGGAAAGCCATTCGGGCCTAGGAAACCATTTGCATTCAATCCCCACAGTGCTCATCTCACCTCATCCACAGAGAAAGGTGTTGTAAGTGCATCCACCTGCACATTAGAGATGCACAGTGTATCTCCCCTAATCCACTTCCCCATCCTCCTCCCCGTGAACTGCTTGTAGAATTTCATTGCCGCTTTGCCCACGTCTTCCCTACCAAAGAACACGTTACCATCCACCACAAGCTTGTCAATCTAGTTCCTCCTGTTCGAAGCCATCATATGAAAGTAATGCATGTTAGAATCACCATCTTTCAACCACCATTGCTTAGACCTCACCTTCCAATCCACCTTGACTTTTTTGTCCTCCTGCACTATAACCATATGCCTAGCCCTCTCTGCCAAGTCCTCTGCGGATAAGTCACTTACATCTCCAGCCTATCCAATCTAGCAATCTGAATAAATGCCTGCATCTTTTTAACCTCCCTCATACATACCTTCAAAAATGACCTCAATCCCCTCAACTTGGACTCCAACCTCGCTGCTACCGACCCCTCTACCTTCTACCATTTCTCCTCCACAACCGCTTTAAAACCATTGTCCATCGTCCAGGATTTGTTAAAACTTGAAATAAGTCCCAATCAATCTATTTTCATTTGTCCTCCAAAACACAAGCATGTGATCCGAGAAAGGCTTGTCCAAGGAACTGACGTCAACTAAGGGAAAGGCCTCTGCTAGCTCCACACTGCAAAGAAATCTATCAATCCTAGATTTGTGGCCAACCAAGTTCCTCCACGTGTACTTACAAGAAGTGGGTACAAATCCATCATTTCTTCTTCATCCATCTCCTCCATTAGAAAACCTAGTCTCCCTTCTCTAAGTCTTCTTCCCTTCCTTTAGGTCTCCCCTTCCTCTCACTCTCTAGTTCTTCTTCTTCCTTTAGCTATCTCTCTTCTTCCCTACCACTGCCTTCTTCTCCACCAATACTATAAGCTTCTTTTCCAAGTGCTACTACTTCTTTAGATTCTCCTCAAGCTTCTTCACATCACGGTGGTGATCGATGGGCATCTCCACCTCCTCCATGAATCCACCGTCTTCCTTGACTTCCTACGGCTTGCTCTGCTTCTTCTCTTTCTTCTTCTCTTTATTTGCGTTCTTAGTTGTAGAACTTGATTGGTGTAACAATAAAATTCTTATTTTGCATGTGGCCTCTGACCTAGTTGACCAAGGGCAACGGACGAGTATGGTAACCAACAACTAAGGGCTTTTTGAGGGCCCCCTTTCAGAGCACGTTAATAGTGAGGGGGATCGTCTTGAGGAGGCTTCGACCACAATAAGGATGCTCACCCCGTGCGACAAGGTGCAATGGTGGTGACCGTCTCAAGGATGGACCACGGAGGTGGCCTACAGAGGTCGACTGCAACGAGGGTGGTTGCCCTATGTGACGAGGAACGCATGGCAAGATGCAAGCCCAAGGTTTGCGAGGGGCAACCTTTCTCATTGGCTGAGGATTTGTGGAGTGCAGGGAGCGGCGGAGGTGGAGGAGATTGGAGGGCTCTCACTTGACCTTGGTAGGGTAGAGGCCACGGGTGGTGCGAAAAGGTGGTGGTGGCATCCACTACCTGAGGAGGTGGACCTTTCGGGGGAGGTACAACAGCGATGAGGGGCTAGCAGGCAGTGGAGACCAACAAAGGTGGGTCATGGTGGATGCGCATAGCACAAAGGCATCACAGCAGGAGCTGGTTGCAGAAGAAGAGCAAGAGGTGTTGCAACCAGTAATGGAGGTAATGGGCTTCAGTCCTGTCGTGGGGGAGGCATAGGTTGTTGCCCAATGACAGAGGCCCTTTCCTAGAACGATAGGGGTCTAAATGACCCCACTAAGAGAGCGACGCTTGGGGGATATGCCAAAAAATGGAAAGAGGATGTGGTCCTTTTGCAAGAAACGAAGCTAGTGACATGTGATAGAGTTGTCTGGGAAGAGGTGAGTGGCTCTTTCATGGAGGGGTTCATGGCTTTGAAAATGATTGCCCGTGCAGGAGGGTAGCAAGTAGGCTAGCAGGAAGATGTTTTTGAGATGGAAGACTCCTTGGGGGTGCACGTGGTCTCGATCAAGCTCAAGAGGAGAGGAGATGGGTTAAGGATGGTCTCAAGAGTCTATGGCCCAGCGGATGCGCTGGCGAGAGCAGCATTGTAGGAAGAGCTCTTTATGGTGGCAGAGAGCTGCAAGGGGACACCTTCGTTGGTTGGTGGAGACTTCAACACCACCTTACGAATGGATGATAGACCGGGTGGGAGAGGAAGACAAGATCCTGATTCAGATTAGTTTGCTAAGTTTGTGGTGATGCAAGGCCTAGTTGACATGGTGTCCGCTTCATGCACGTACACATGAAGGAACTCAAATGGCCAGAAATCCAAAATTGATTGCATTCCTATCCAGTGTGGAGCTAGTGGAAGCCTTCCCTTTAGTCTCTATCATTCCAATGGATAGGTCATTTTTGGATCATACACCGCTTTGGAAGTCCAATGAAGGATTGTCTTTTGGCACGTACGTCAACTTTGACAAATCCTAGTTGATGGAGGTTGGCTTCAAGGAGATAGTTGAGAAGTGGCCATCCTTGCAGGTGGAAGGGACGATGACAGCTCAGTTAACGACCAAGTTGGCCACCTTGAGCGGGCACTTGAAGGAGTACAGAAAGAAGGTGAGAGAGGCAAGGGTGAAAAGGAAGATGAAGGCCTTGGCAAAGGCAGGAAGATGTTGAGACGTTGCCTTTAAAGGAGAGGGTGTACAAAGCCAGGCAGATTCATGTGGTACAAGAGGACAGGATGGTGGAGGTGGAATGGAAAACAAAATCCAAATAGAAGTGGCTGAAGGAGGGAGACTCTAACACTAGATTCTTCCACCAAATGGCGTTGGCCAATAAGAGGAACTAGATTGATAGGCTACTGGTAAGCGAGGTGTGCTACTCGAGAAGGGAGGAGGTGGGAAGAGCAACAGCTGAGTACTTCAGAGAGCTCATCGGGAGGTGCAAGCGAGGGAGGTGGAGGTGGACAGGGGTAGAGTGCGTAGGGAATATCCAATGCCTAAGTAATGGTTCTTATGGCTGGTTTCTCAAAGGATGAGGTTAGGGCAACGGTGTGGGGGCTCAATGCTGACAAGTGCCTAGGATCAGATGGCTTTCCCATGCTCTTTTACAGAGAGTTATGGTCACTTGTCAAGGAGGTGATGTAGGTGATTGGGGAGTTCGTGAAAGAAAATAGGAGCTTTGATAGGCTTAACAAATTCTATCTTTTCTTATTGTAGAAGAAGGGAGTGGAAGTAATAGAAGACTCTTCAGGCCGATCGCCCTATCCAATGCGGTATACCTGATTGTTGCAAAGGTCTTGGCAAACAGATTGCATTGGGTGCTGCAGGATGTGGTCTCTGAGGTGCAAACAACCTTTGTACCAGGGAGACGTATTCTGAATGGCTTTGTGGTGGCTTCAGAGACCTTGGTGGAGTGGAAAAGGACGAAGGCCTTCCTTTGGAAGGTAGACTTCAGCAAGGCCTACGATTCGATACAATAGCCTTTTCTGTAAGCGGGTTTGGCCAAGTGGCGCATCCTGTAGATGTAGATTGATTGAGTGAAGAGGTGCGTCATAACGACGTCATTCTCAATCTTGCACCCTACCAAGGGTTGGGTGCAGCCCAAGAGAGGTGTTCAGTAGGGGTGTCCGCTTGCCCCTATATTTGTCTTGGCAACTGATGCCCTGGCAAGGGCCACGTCTAGGGTGTGTTCAGGAAACCTCTTTAGAGGTTTCATGGCAGGCAACGATCTTCAGGTTCCCACACTTCAATATGCGGATGACACCCTCTTCTTGGTGGAAGGTTTCACCACGAAGGTGACATAGTTGCATGCATTTGCTTTAGATGTTTGGTGAGGCATCTGGACTGCAGATTAACTATGGAAAGTCCAACTTTATACTTTTTCATCTGGTTTGCATGTCGCTATTGCTGCTCAAGGGTATGTTGGAAGAGGTTGACGACAGTAAAAGTTTAAGGTGGTATAGGAGGGTCGCAAGTGAACAAGCAACATCGAAGGAAGCAAAAGTGATTGGTGTTGCACAGCGAGCAGGCTAAATAAGTAGCATAAATGGTGGTCGATATTGGTTTGCACACATTCAATGACTTATATGAGTCACAACGATCTTATATTTTAGCTTCTTAAATATCCTAATTGATAATACATCTCTACACCTACTTCAAACTTCAAGAGATTACTTTATTGATTATATATTGATTTAACACTTGTATTTTTACATGTATGCCCTTCCTGCACAACCTTTTAAGATTTTAAGTTAGTAATTTGTAGTTTACTTGCAATTTTAATAATTTAAGTGATTCTGTCGACTTGCGTCGGCACATTGTCAACGTGCCCTTGATATGCATAATTTTTAAATCATTGATAACCTCGATAACTCAATGTCAAAATGTGGCATTTCCATGACGTGCCTCCAATATGCACACTTAGAAATTTATCATCACGGCATTGATATCGACACTTAAAACCTTGGCCGACAAATGCCAACAAAAATGGTAGAAATAATCAAAATTATTAGAGTTTAAAAAAAAATCACATTCAAATAGGTTTATACAAGAATGAGAATGTCATATCATAATATTCATATGTAACATGTAGTCTATCATATTCAAATTCAAAAATTAAATATCAAATAATTACGATCAAGATAACAGATTCAAATATAACAATTTGCAGAGTTCACATGACCATTCCTAATTCTCATGTATAGTACCATGATTCAATTATTATCCAATTTTAAGTCTACGACTAGCATCTTAGGATCTAAACATCATCCACAATTATGGTACAATTCCAATTATAGTCTAAATGGATCTTTTTTGAGGGAGAAATGGTCCAAATGGGTCATGTGCTGAAAATATATCACAACCATATAATGAATTCAATTAGCAATAATTGAATGAAATGATTCTATTTCATTAAAAACCCTAGAACTCTCTTATATAGAGAGAGATCATAGAGTCAAAAGTACAAAAATGTCCTTGAGGGACAAAACACCCATAGCCCATATAATAAGAAACATAAAAGTCATATATGTTAACACTCTCCCTCAAGCTGGAGCATAAATATCTATCATACTCAACTTAAATATACAAGAATCAAATAAGGATCTGACCAAAGGCTTAGTGAAAATATCTGCAATCTGCTCCTCAAATGTGACTAAAGTGATATATAGCAACCCCTTCTGAATAATGTCCCTGGTATAGTGACAATCAACCTCAACATGCTTCGTCCTCTCATGAAATGTTGGGTTGTTGGTAATGAAGATGGTTGCTCTATTATCACATCGCATCTCTATGAGGCTAGAAAAATGCACCTGCAAGTCAATAAGTAAGGATCTGATCCACATCATCTTTGCAGTCGTCTAAACCATAGCTCTGTACTCAAATTCGGCACTGGATCTCACAACTGTGCCCTAATTTTTTGCTTCTCCATGTGATCAAATTTCTTGCTAAGAAAGTGCAGAACCCAATAGTTGATTTACGATCCACATGACACCAAGCATAGTCTGCATCAGAGTAGTCAACCAACGTCATAGAAGACCCCTCGGAGAAGAAGAGACCCTTCCCAGGAGCCTTCTTGACATATCTAAGCATCATCAATGCTGCATCCCGATGCTGATGCGTCGGCTTGACCATGAACTGACTCAGTCTCCCAACTACAAAGGAGATATCTAACCTTGTGATAGTGAGATATAGCAGCTTACCCATAAACTGTCTGTACAACCTGTTGTCCACCACCTGTACATCTTCATCATGGAGTGGTATCTTGGGGTCCATAGGAATATTGGACTCCTTGGCCCCAATTATACTAACCTCTTGCAGGATATCTAAAGCATACTTCCTCTGAGACAAGACCGCACCATTCTTGCTGCGAGCAGCCTCAATACCAAGGAAGTATCTAGAGCCCCCAGGTCCTTCATGACAAACTGCTCTACTAGGATGCGCTTAACCTCAGCAATACCCTGCTCATTGTCCCCTGTGGCAATTAAATCATCAACATAAACAAGTAGTACAGTACCTCATCCAGTCGTCCTAACAAAGAGTGAAAAATTAATTGTCGATCTTAAATCCAACTACCTCCACAACCTGTGACAACCTTTGGAATGAGGCTCTGAAACTCTATTTGAGGCCATAGATAGCCTTCCGTAATCGGCATACACACTCCCCTTGACTCTCAAAGCTAGGTGGCTGCTGCATATAGACTTCCTCTTTGAGATTACCATAAAGAAAGGCATTCTTCACATCCAACTGATGCAAAGGTCAATCTAACTAAACTGTCACTACTACCAACCCCTTTCTTTATGGTAACTAGTGCGAAAGTGTCAAAGAAGTCCACCTCATAAGTCTGGGTGAACCCCTTTGCCATGAGGTATGCTTTGTACCTAGCAACACCACCATAAGGATTGAACTTCACAGTAAATACCCACCTACAGCCAACAAGTGCAGCACCATCAGGAAGAGTGAGCTCCCAAGTCCCATAGCCTCGAAAAGCAACTATCTCATCCTCCATGGCTACCTGTCATTTTGGATCAAGCATGGCCTCGCGATGAGTAACTGGAATCTATATAGTAGCTAATGCCTGAGTGAATCTAGCAAATCCAGGAGCTAGACTATCATTAGCAAATGCCCTCGCCATGGGATAAATAGTGCAAATCCGTAGTCGCTTCCAAATGGCTATCGGAAGATCAAGATCATCACTTGACACATTACATGTCCTGTCCTTGTGACCATCATATGGCAAACATACATCAGCATCTAAAAGACTCACATGAGAAGCCGATAGTGAAGATGAGGGTGGGGGTTCCTAATAGGTAATATGAGGGCGAACATATGTCTGGAGTGGCCCAGTCAGACATGGAAAGGGATGCGTAGCAGGAGGTGGTGGTGGTGTAGCAGGAACAGGAATCTCAGGAAAGCTCCCAAAACGAATGGGAGTATATAACATAGGCACCATATTACCATCAGGAGGCATCTCAGCAGTTGTCACAGAAAAGAAAGGTACAGCCTCATGAAAGGTAACATCCGCTGAAACATAGTGCTGAGATGTAAGCAAATCAAAACAGCAATACCCCTTTTGTGTCCGGGTATATGCAAGAAAGACGCACTTAACTACTTTTGGTGCTAGTTTATCCCGACTTGATCCCAACAAATGAACAAAGGCAACACAACAAAAAGTTCGAAGGCGACGTGAAACAAGGGTCGATCAGGATACATGACCTGAAGAGAAATCCGTTCATGTAATGCAACATTAAGCATCCGATTAATTCAAAAGCATGCAATCAAAATAGCATCACCCCAATAGAGAGGGGACCGAATGGTGAATCAACAAAATGCGAGCAATATCAAGAATATGGCAATGTTTCCTCTCAGCAACACCATTTTGCTGAGAGGTATGAGGATAGGTTGTCTCACGGATAATGCCACAACTAGAAAAGAAACTGCGTAAATGCATAGTACAAAACTCCAAGGCATTATCAGGACGAAAGCACTTCACCAAACAAGAATGCTGAGTTTTTATTTCTTTGACAAAATTCTCAATAATTTGTCCCACATCGGACTTATTTTCCAAAAGACACGAGAAAAGGTCATCAACTAAAACAATATAATATTTGTTCCCAAGTCGATCAGGAGTACGACTGGGACCCTACACGTCCATATGAATCAAATCAAATGCAGCAACAGATGATATAGAGGTAGAACTAGAAAAATTAACCCTGTGGTGCTTGCCAAGCTGACAAGCATCACAGGTGAGAGCAGTAGTGGAGGGGATGTGTGGTAGAACACGTCCGAGACGATGAATGGGTAGGTGGCTAAGGCGGTGGTACCACTGGAGAGGAGATCCAGCAGAAGAAAGGCCTTGGATAGCAGAAGCAGCAAAAGCAATACGACTCAGATGGTACACCCCATGTTCCTCACGCCCTCCACCAATCGTCTTCCCAATGAATTTATCCTGCAAGACACAAGAAGACATATCAAAAATAGCTCGACAGTTCAGATCTCTAATGATACTACTAACAGACAATAAACTCAAAGGAAAATCAGGCACATAATAGACATCTACTAGCCTCAAAGTATGAGATAAAAACGTATCTCCCTTACCAACAAGTGGCGAGTGTCTCTCATCAACCACCTGTACTGTCCTGATAGATGTAACAGGTGCTAACTGAGAGAAAAAGCCTCAGTCGCCACATAGGTGCTTAGATGCACCAGAATCAATCAACCACTCACCAGAAAACAAAAGTAACGATAAATCAGTCATAGGTGTCTCTGAAGAGGTGGCAATAGCTGCAATGTCTAGAGTCTGAGAGGAAGATGCCTGAGTCAACTGAGCAATCTGCTGCCGCAAGGACTCAATCTCAGGACTCAAGGAACTAATATCAGAAGTACGAAGAGTTGCATTGGAGATCTCAGCTACCTAATTGGCCATAGGTGGCTTACCATGCTTCTGCCAGCATGTAACCTCAGAGTGACCAAGTCTGCCACAATAAGTATACGGAGACTTAATAGTGTACTAGACAAGCGTCCACATCCACGATCACATGCAAGATAAGTAGTACCCCTACCACGTCCATGGATCGCAGCCAGTGCAGACGAGTGAGCAATAAAGTCAGAAGTAGGAACGCGCAATATAACTCTGCTGAGTCTACTATATGCTTCCTCCAGGGTAAGAAGCTCAGGAGCAGTGAGGATCTGATCTCTGGTTGCCGCATACTCAGGTCTAAGGCCAGCCAAGAAAAAAGAGACAGCTAACTGTCTCCTAAAACTCCTCCAGGACTCATAGACACACTCTTGCAGGTAGGAGTAATGACTCTTCAACATTCCTTACATGAGGGAGTAGTGATGTGACAATGTACGTCCCTTCTGACGCAGGTAGAAAAGGTTGTAGAAGACCTAAAAAACTTGTGTGGAGTTCTTGGCATGTAAATAGGTATCATGCAAAGACTCCCAGATCTCTTTTACTGTAGTATAGTACATGATCTCATCTCCTATTCGAGGAATAACCATATGCATCAGTCATACACAAACCATGGCATTTGTGGCAGTCTTGTTCTCAGGCTCCAGATTTGTAAGAATATGACTCTTTTATGACTCCTGACGGTCATAAGAAAGGTCTGGTACCACCGCGGGTAGTTAGTCCCATCTAACTTAATAACAGGACCAAAGAATAGGTTCTTGAGTACCCAGATGTCCGAAATAGAGCTTGAAGACACCTCGAATTGATCATCTGAAGCCATTTTCGCAATCCGTAAGCCTTGATCAAGCATCTATCACCAAGAAATCATCAAATAATCTGAAACCAAACAAATTCAGATCTGCATCGCTGACAAGAGGCCTCCTTGGACAGATGTTGGCCTTACCTGGGTGTAAGGAGAACACCCAAGGTGACCCCAAGGAGACCTAGCCTCCCTCTCGCAATGACTACAGGAACTGCAGTCCCTAGATCAAGGCAAGAAGCCCCTCACGATCGCTGCACAGGGATCAAGACCCCGTGCGCCGCCTACACTGCCGGTCTGTGCCTGCAATCACCGTCGCAAACCGCCACCGCGGCGCTACACGAGTAACTGCGTCGTGCTGAAGGCTGTCGCCGCCGCTGCTGGCTGCTGCAAAGCGCCGCCGACGCTTCTCGAGGTCGCAGTGCCATCGCTTACTGCTGTAGCAGGTCCTTGCACGGCCGCAACGTCGCTGCAAAGTCTGATGGTCACCGCTAGAGCACTGCCCTACTGCAGTGAGCCCCGCAGCACTGCAGCCCCGCAATGAGGGCTGCTACGTGCCACCGAGGGCCACTGCCGCCATCGAGGAAAAGAGAGAGGAGATCGGGATTCGGTGGTAGGGTTTAAGAGGCCTTAAGAGGTGGAATACCTAGAACCACGGTCTAGGACTGATGGTTTGATACCAAATTAAATGAAATGATTCAGTTTCATTAGAAACCCTAGAGCTCTCTTATACAGAGAGAGACTATAAAATCAAAAGTACATAAATATCCCTGAGGGACAAAACACTCATAGCCCATACAATAAGAAATATAAAAGCCATGTATGCTAACAGCAATAGTGGCATTTCTTTTATTTATACATGGATGACTACTTGGCACCTACAGGTACTAAATGTAGTTTCCATGCTACTGAATATGTCATATCCTTCCATGGTAGACTTTAAATGTAGCTTACGTGGAAACATAGAAGCTCAATTGCTTGAAAATCTCCAAAAATCAAATAATCAACCAACTTTTTAAAAAAAATTGAAATGATCTATCAATGACAGCTACCTAAATCCACAAAGCCAAACTAAACAAGCACACATCTTATCAGCCTCCACAAAACCTAACCATATGACAGCCAATTCAAGAACTCTAGGCCTCATAATTCCTTAATATTCACATGTTATTGGATAAAATCCATGAGCAACAAAACCATTCATCTAAATTTCAATGGCATGGTTGAAATGATCAAAATATCATCGACGTACTTGTAAATCAACACTTGCACCATGTCAAAATGGTCTTATGACCAAAATGTGACACTTTGTTGACATACCGACGATACTTCAATCACTGCCAAGCACCGCCACCTCCATCCATAAGACCACACCAGACATCCCTAACCACCTCCCCTCTATTTGAAGCCAATGCATAAAGCCTAAGGAGCAGTTGTATGACAATACCCTCACTAGTCTAGTCATCCTCCCTGAATCTGAAGAGCCCTCCATCATGAACAGCCAAACAAAAAAGTTGGATAAACTCAACCAAAATAAGCAACACACCACGCCAAAAGGCCAAGGCCCCTAAGGTCAATCCAAGAGCAATATGCAAAGGGCAACCGTAAGAATCTCTAAGGAGCTAGTGCCAATGCGTACCCATGTTCAAAAGGAGCTTAACAACCCACTTAAGGAGCATGGCCTTACTAAAATAGTCCAACCTGAGAACCCCAAGACCTTCGTGCTTCACAAGCCTGCAAATATCATCCCAAGCTACCAGGTGCAAGAGCCTATCCACCTACTCAGTCCCCTTCCACAAAAATCTCTTCCTGATCTTATCCATCAACTTGATGGCCTTCTTAAGTAGGGCAAAAATCGATAAGTGAAAAACAAGTATAGCAATGAGGACTAATTTGAGGAGGATCAAATGCCCACCTCTCGAAAGCAATTTCCCTCTCCAACCAATGAGCCTCTTCTCCAACTTCACAAGGGGCATCTAATCGGCAACCAACAATTGCCTCCCCCTAAAAGGAAGACTAAGATAGTCCAAAGGCAACCTACCCTGTGTCCATACTAAGGGCCTGTGAAATAGTTGTAGTCTCCACCTCATCCATGCCAAAGGGAAAAAAAAGCCAATGTGGTGTGGTTCACAACAAACTCAAAATAACCCTAAAAATGTGCACCAAGGCTGCAAGATTCACCTTATCCTGCTCACCCCCTTCAATGAAGAAGATTCTATCATCTACATAATATAATATTAGCATGAGGAGTGATATGTCATGGTCGAAAGTATATCCTCTAATGAGGCCACCACCACAAGCCCTTAAGGCCATGGTATCAACTACAAGAATGAAGAGCATAAATGCAAGGGGGTAGCCCTGACAAATCCCCCTTTGTGACTAGACCCAACCTCTCACAGGTCTCCCATTTACCAGCACAGAAAAAGAAGTCGTAGTAATGCATTGCTTCATCTACAAGATCCATTAATCTAGAAAACCTTACTGTCTAAGGGCCTACCACAAATCAAGCCAAGAAAGGGAGTTATACGCCTTCGAAAAATCAACTTTTCAAAGGAAGCCCTTCCTCCCAAATCTCTACCAAGACAATAGCATCTCCTCGACCGCAGTAGAAGAATCATGCAAGGTACTTCCCCGAATATATGCTGACTACATCAGACTGGTCAACATGGGCAAGAGATCTTGAAGCCCGCTAGCAAGAACCTTAGCTACAATCAAATAAATGGCATTCAACAAAGCAATAAGTCTATAATCATCAATCAAGTCTACTCCAAGGCTTCTTCGAGTGGAGGAAGAAATAAAATCTATTTAACTTCTTACGTATGTGGTTGGAGGGTTTTTGAGTGCATACATAAGTTCTTTCTATTTCTACTACCCAAGAGAGAGACAATAGGGTTTGTGCATGATTTAAAGCCTATAGCATTATCAAAAGTTCTGTATGTGATCATCACCACAGTGTTTGCCATCCATCTTAGAGAGGTAACAAATTCACTAATACAACTTGTCCAAGCAGCTTTTATAAAGGGAAGATGCCTTGCAGACTATTTTGTCACAATCTCAGAGATTACTTCAACATGAGAGAGGTTGCATAGGAAGGTGATTACGTGGAAAGTTGATTTTGCTAAGGCATGCAACTCTGTTGCCTAGAACAATCTTCGGTCATAATTTTTAAGAGGAGCTTCCTTGATTTATGGATACAATGGATGAAACGTTGTACTATCACCACCTCTTTTTCAATTATGTTAAATGGGAATCCTATTAGTGTGTGGGTGGAACCTAGGAGGGGGTTCGTCAAGGTTACCCACTTGTGCCACTTTTGTTTGTCCTTGTGACGAATGTGCTGGCAATTAGTTCTTTCATGGCTTATTTGGCAGGTTTTTTCTCTACTTTCTCAAGCTTACTAGAAGCACGGATGGTCATTCCTCTAGTTTGCAGAGACACCTTATTCTTTGGAGAGGGGTCTACAAAGGAAGCATAAACATTGCAGCTCTACTTACAAGTTTTGGGGATGCTTCTGGCCTTTCTATAAATTTTAGCAAGTCTATTTGCTTTACCTTTGGAACGAAAGACATGGAGGTTGATGCAATTGTGATAATGCCATACTCAACATGGGGGAGAGTGTCAATTACTTGGGTCTTCCTTTGACTACTTCTTTGAGCTTACAGGATTTTGCACTGCTTTTATAGAGGTTGGAAAGGAAACCAAAAGGATGGAGCTCTAGACTAGTGTCTAAAGGGGGGAACATGACGCTTCTGAGGTGGTGTTAGGAGCTATTCCCATTTTCTTCATGTCTATTTTCTGACTTCCTTAAGTTATTGTGAATAGAATTGAAGCAATGTGTAGGCATTTTCTTCTGAAGGGACTTGGTGGAGATAGTAAAGGAAGTTTCCTAGTTGCTTGGAGGGAAGTGTGCCAACCAATGGCGGAACGGGGTCTAGGGATTTGTAAGCTCCGTGATATGAATATTGCACTCCTAGCCAAGTGGTGTGCAGAGATTATGGGGAATTATTCTAGTTTATCAGTATGTGTATTACAAGGTTTATATATCCAGGTACTTAATTGGGAAGAAAGATGTTGGATTGGCCTTTCTCTGTGGCCTGTGGAAAGAGAGGAATGCAGCTGTTTTTCATGCTTGCACGATCCTCTTTGTTTAAGTGGGGTATCTTGTAATTTATTTTGTAACTTTGCCACTTTCTTTAATAAAATTTCCCAGATGACCACTAATCTCCGGTAATCATCCTTTCCCCTAAAAACAAAAGGGTATATCATGTGCATGCATATAATTGTATATTTCTGTGTTTAATATGTTTACAAGACTACAATGATCTAAACTGTTAATTTTTTTTGGTACTCAGGACAAACCTTTAAATGGAAAGCTTTACAAGAAACACTACTGCAAAATTTAAGTTCCAAATAAAATAAAAAATGCTTGCAGACTGATTTTGAACGTTCATTTGATGAATAGGCATTTTTCCCTAAAAAAAAAAAAAATGGAATAGGCTTGAAGTTCACAAAGAAAGATCCTAACCCAAGAATCAAACCTCGGGGCTCCACACAGCACAGTTCTGGTGCACCCATACACGGGCAATACCAAGGTGATCGCGGATAGGCCCCAGCAACCGCCCAAGCCATTCAGGCTCGTCCCCGAATCCATCCCACACATCGTAATTCGGCTCCTCTGCAGCAGACAACCCATTGTACACCTCGTTCTCGCTGTCTGGCGGCTCGTGGATCAGCCTCTTGGGGGGCTTCCCATCATGCCCTCTCCCACACAGCCCACACCTCCTCCCTTCCTTCACCTGCACCCCATCGAAAACATCGCTCAGAGTGGCTGCTTGCACGCTGACCTCCTCCTCCAACGCCTTCGCACCCATATCATCTTCGCGAACTCCAACACCATCATCCACCTCATTGGGAGAGACCACAGTTTTCTCTTTCTCGTGAGACCTCCTCCCTGTGCCCTCCCCTTCCTCCCCAACCACCTCCATATTCTCCAATTCCACATCCATTCTTCCCCCATCATCTCCACTCTGTTTCTCAACAACCTTCTCTTCCCCCTCCTCCTCCGCACCTTGATCTCCATCGTCTTTCACAGCCAATGCGACTTCATCCTTCTTGCAATCCTCCTCATCCGTTATTGCGCCCTCTCCTACAGGAAGCAACTCCGGCGTGTCATCAGCGTTGTTAACTACCTCTCCTTTCTTCGCCACCTTCTTCTTGTTCCTCTTTTTCTTCCTTCTCTTCTTCTTCTTCTTCTTCTTCTTCTCCGATCCCGCCGCCTGCGACTCCCCCACTGAGAATTTCCTCGTTGAAGCCGTCCTAACCTCCAACACCGCCAATTCCTCCTCCTCCTCCTCCTCCTTTACCACGGCCGCCACTCGAACAGCATCGTGCACCTTTCTCCAGCTCCTGGAAGCGGGGAGAGTAGGCCGCTTGGGAGCCCTGGAGCGGAGCCTGGAGCTCCAGTAGCCCTCCTTCGCCTCGGGGGCGTTGTTATCAAGGGTGAAGGTGGTGGACTTGTTGAGCCTCTTCTTCTTCTTCTTCTTCTTATTCTTAAAGGCCTTCTTGGAGCGGGGGTTGGGGAACTTGGGGAGGTGGTGCCTTCGGGAGGAGGGGGCGGAGGAGGGAAAGGGGGAGGAGTCGAGGACGTCAGGGGGGCGGCGTGGGCGGGAGCTGCGGCGGGGAGGAGGAGGTGTGGGGGCAGGGGGAGAGCGGTCGCGGATGGAGTCGAGGCGTTTCTGCCGCTTGCGCCCGCGGGAGGCCGCGGGTCGCCCGCGGGGGCGCTTCCTCCCGCCGGAGGAGGTTTGCATCTGGAGGTTATGGTTCGGGGAGGGAAGAGGGGAGCGCGAGGGGAAAGAAACCAGAAATAGGGTCGGGTCGGGTCGGGTCGGTTCGGGTGGGAAAGATGTTCCCGACACCATGCAAAGGAAAATTACTCCTCATGTTAAGAAAAATTATTATATTTTTTTATCACATGCATCATATCATTAAAATATATATATATATATATATCAAAAGTTTTAATTATTTTAATATAAATATTTAAATTTTAAATATATTAAATTAGTTAATTAAATTTTAATTAGATGTTTAACGATGAGTTAAGGATATAAAATGTCTTATTTTTTATTTGACTTATTAAAGAAATATTAATTTTGTTTACTTGCATAACAAATCACTTTCTTTTTGACTTGCTTGAGAAGCTACTTCCTTCCCCTTTATATCCTCCATGTCACCATTCTCCTCATTTTCCCAGGGAGAGAGAAAGAGGAGAGGAAAGAAGGAAAAAGTAAGGGAGAAGGAAGAGCTTCATCTCCTCTTCTACTCCACCGACTACCTTCAGCTACCACTAGATACCATTGTTGGTGCTGTCGTTGGGAAAAGAAGAGGGGTAGCTACTGATGCTACTACTGTGGTGTTGCTAAAGCTACTGCTGTTAGAGCTGCTACGACTGCTCTAGCAGTTGTTGCTGCTGCTATATGTTCCTACTATTGCTGCTGCAGTGTCCCTATTACTGATGTTGCTGCGTGCAAGACAAGGAGAAAAAGAAGAGGTGTTGCTGCTAGAGCTATGATAACTGAAGCTGCTACTGCCATTGCTACTTTTGTTGCTGGCTGCAAGTAATAGATAGGGGTTCCCCCTTTTGTTCATTTCTCTTGATGTCCTATGATGGAAAAAGTTTTCCTTGATTTTATCTTGTTGCTAGTATGATGCTCGAGCGTGGGAATATTTGATTTACGCTTCAGGTTAGGTTAAGTTGACGCATTGGCTATATTAGGGAGTTCTTGTGGGCTATGATCTTGATGTTGAGATCTATAAACCTAAAAGGGATTTTTATATGTTTAAAGATTGGGTTGGTGCCCTAAACAACGTTTTATATGAGGTAGAATTGCATGTGTGGGTGTTAGCAGGAGAAGTTTGTAGTTCAGAACCCAGATAGGATTCTAAACTGCAATTTGGATATCTAAAAGATTTGTCAGACTACTTAACTTGCATTTTTAGACGTCTGGCACTTGTGTTGGACGTCCAATTTGAGACAAGTGATCCTGTTTCACACAGAATTTCCTCACGAGAACTAGGAACTTAATCTAATTAGTTTAAATCCATGTCTTGTACCCATGAAAGGAAGTTATTAATCCCCGTTAGCATCTAATTGTAGAAATTTGAATTTTTAGGCATAATTGGGACCTATGATGGTTAGTCCTAATTAGAAATAGAGTAACTCCTTTAGGGCCACAAATCTTAATTTGAAAACAAGAGGGGAAGATTTAAATAGGAATGCATGGGGACAAGTCACAAGGATACTCGCGTAGCCAAATGCATGATTTAAATGAAGTTTTAAAAGTCCTAGTAAATATACAAGGATCCTCATCGGTTAAGCAAAGCACTACTCTGGAATGGTAAGGTAAAAGTTCTATCAAGAACTTTAGTAATGATAAAGATATAGGGTCCTAAATCGTATGCCATGGGAGGCATTTATGTATCTAGAGTATGTCTTGAGTAAGAAAGAGGATCAATTCTAGCAATGGGTTGCTATTACGGGTTTTCTGGAGATCATTACCTTTACACTTGTGTTATTATATTGTGAGTTCGTAGGGTATATCCACTTCCTTGTTATTTGATTAATTTGTGATGAATGTGTGTAAACATGGGTAATCAAATGGAAGATTTAAAGTTTGGAACTCGATGCTGAAGACACTTAGTACCGGTACTAGTGGCTAGTATTAGTACTAGTTGGATTAGCACAAGATAAAAGGGACTTAAGTCTGGTACTGAAGGCATCTCGTATTGGTACTAATAACCTGTACCAGTACTGGATGAGTTCAGTAACCATGGCAGTGGGTGCCTAATACCAGTATTGGTGCTCAGTACCGATACTGGCTAGATTACTTGGAAATGTGTGGTTGATGCCTAGTACCAGTATTAGTGTTTAGTATCGGTACTAGCTAGTGTTGGAAATTATACTGGGGTTGCTCAGTACCAATACTAAGGTGTAGTACCGATACTGGTTGGCCTAGTGAAAGTTGTGCTGTGGGTACTCAATACTGGTGCTATAGCCCAATACCGATACTGGTACACTATTGGCCTGGCGGGGACAGTGGGTGCCCAACATCGATACCTAAGACTAGGACAAGTACTGGTGTACTCGTTCTATATTGCTTGAACTCTAAGAGGAGATAAAGTTGATTAAACTTGGTTAAGGATTGAAATCAAAATATTGAGATCAAGGATCTCTTGGGTTTGAGGTACCGACATGCGTGTATAGTGGTGGTCGAGATTTCAAATGGATTGGAGGCGCAAAACTCGAGTTTTGGACACGAAAGATGGGTTTTACAGCCCTGAATTGGGCATGTAGCCCAACCTAACATTAGGTCAAAATTACCTAACGATATATGTATGTTGGTAAGGTTTCCTAACGTTAGGTAACAATCCCTAATGTTAGGTAGTTTGTTGAATTTATAAATTGACCTGGAATTGTGAGATTCTAATACTATGAATCCCAAGAAATGACAAAACCTAAGTGGGGGTCCAACAGGTACCCTAATGGGTAGGGAGGAATGATAAAATTGCAGTTAAACCCTAGATGGGTGATGTGTGTGTGTGCGTGTGCCTTTAATTTGAGCTTGAAGCTCCCTAAGTACATTAAAAGTAAATCTAAATTGGCTAAATAATGCCTTGAACTTCAGAAGGTGATATTTGTGACTCTATCAGAGTCTAATAAGAGGAAATACTTGGATCCTAAGGTTTTGAGTAAAACCTCAGGTGATCCACTAGGTCTCTAGAGTTTCGTTTCGAACACGGAACCTAATGGAATCAAATAATTATTAGGTTGAATAGGTGAGCTTGTAAGGTTGTACCCTTGGACTTGGTGAACCATGGGTTCACTGCTCAGGCAGGAGACACAAGGTGTTGCAGTAGCTAGAGGTTACCAAAGGAATTTGCCTCGGAACTTGGAAGGTTCCCGGGTTGGTGACGGGCCTTGGGCTGTCATCGGTGTTTGGTACCTGGGCTGACATGAGGAGGTACTCGTGACTCTAGATTTTGTAGGTGCCTGTATGCGTAGCGAGGGACGTAGAGGATATTTGGTACTTGTCACTAGAGACTCACTTGGCGACCATATGCACGGGATTCACCTAGGTACCGTGATAGATTGGTTGTAATCACGTTCGACGGTGGTGTAACGTCTTGAACCTGGATTTCCGAGTCATTTCAGACTAAGAGTGTCAAGACAAACCTGTTGACACTTTTCGTATGCAAATCGGAGCCTACACGAATTTAAAATATGTAATTGGATGGAAAACCCATGCATTTTTCATTTTTGCAATCTGGACCTCGGATCGAAGATCTGAAAGTACTATTAACTTTCTGGTGTCACGAGAATTTCTATGATATGTTCCATGTGGCGATTGGATCTCGAATGTGAAAAATATGCGTAAACTGCGAACAAACTCGCATGCAATCTGCTTTCAGGATCGTATTTTACAAACAACCTCCATTTGGAAATCCACAAATTTTGTTGAATTCTCTATCTCATACCCATTCCGATGGTATGTATTATGTAAGAATTGAAGTCCGTTTGATCCTATTACAAGAGGATATTGTTATAAACAAAAATAAAAATACCATTATTATCTTGTTTCCTAGATCGAAAATCATACTTAAAGTGTTAAAAAAAAATATATATCTTTCCTAATCCCCCACCGCCTATCTCTCCTCCCGCTTCTCTATAAATCCAAACCCCACCCCCTGAATTCCCACTTGCCCCAAAAATAGAAAGAAACCAGAGAAAGACGGAGAGAAAGAGAGAAGGGGAACATGAAAGAGAGACAGAGAGGAAGAGCGAACGAGAGAGAAAGAGAGAGGGGTGCAACACGCACCCATGGCTGAGGAAGAGGGAGGACGACTTCGTCGGAGGGCCGCCGAGGGTCGGCGGGGTCCGGCGGAGGGTTCAAGAGGACGCCGGAGACGTGGCGACAAGGCCTCGGGACCGGCGGTGCGTGGTGGCATAACCAAGTTGCACCCGTCGACGTAGGCACGAGGAGAGGAGACGTCGAGGACGGCCGGGGAAGGCCGGCAAGGGACCGCCGGCGAGCGGTGTCGGTCCAGCGAGCATCGGTGGCGGTTGGCGCGGCCGGGTTTGTGGCCATGCACGCTCTGTGTGCATGGGTCATGCCTGTGTGCGTGAAGGAGAAGATCGAAGGATGAAGGCGAACGGAGGAAGAAGAGGTTTGCTGAAGAGATAAAATATTACGTTTTTAAAATAAGTTTTTTAAATATTTCGTTTCGGTCCCTGTGCATGGGTTTTTATTGGTTAACATCTTATGGTCAGAATTGTTTTGCTTAAATCGACGGCCTCCGAGATCGGAATCAAGTGATCCAAGACTTGATCTTCAGGTTTTTGAGGGTGTCGGATGCATCCGTACGGTCGGATCTGGCGATTTATACTCCAATTCTTGAGGTGCGTGCAAGATTCTCGTTTTAATGTCGATTCGTGTTTTGATCCGTTAGGGGGTCAAACGATGTTTGTTTCTCACTTTCCAAAACTCGTTGGAACCATCTATTACGAACTACATGAAAGTAAGTTTTTAAATTCAATTTCGGAAATCATTTCTTTCGTGAAATTTTTCAATGAAACTTATGACGTTTTTATTCCCCACGAATAATCTTAACGTCGATCTAGCTTCAGAGCACGTACAAATAGACGGGCCCTTATAACAATGAAAGAGAAACAAGGGATGCAAATTCCGGAGTCAACGTGACCCTCTAGTGACATTAGGTAGAGTAGTCTCTCTCCTCTCCCATACAATTTATCTACATAGTGATTTCCTTCATGTATTACATAGTTTAGTGTGCATTCATACCTTTTGCTGAGATCAAGCCTGTTTACGTATTCTTGTTACTCTATGTACTAGAATATTATATATAAATGATAAAAATCAAGTAGTTGACTTAGAATATGAATAACCAAAGTAATATTGTTAACTGACGGATTAAAAAGGAGTTAACGACAGATTATTTGATAATTTTCATGAAATGAATTATAAAGCAATAAAGCATTGTTAGATATAACTTTATCATCGCATGTACAAAAGAAACTCTATTTTTAATAAAATTATCATCATCAGGATGGTTAAATAATGATTTGATTGAATCCACGATCAGAAATTGAAAATTTCATGGAAATTGATAAGTTGGAGGATAATGTAAATATTGGTTAATTGTGAAATTTAAAATATGAAATTACTAAAGATGGTTTGAATGAATAAAAATGAAAGATACAATTATTTGGAAATAGGATATATAATACAACGGATATGTCGGGAAAACAACAAGAATAGATAACTAGTTTCAGCTCGTTACTTGTCAGATTTTGACTGTAGCTTTGATCTTTTTAGACTGGTTCTAAGCTAGTTTACGGAGTTGCTAGCCTCCCTACGACTCTTAGGTTAGGCTTAGCGACCAACTGGGATAGCAGATTTGCAAGGCTTGAGGGTTGGAGTGGTTTCTTTCTTTACTGGTGGGTGGGTCATTGGTTGTTTCTGGCTCAGCGTACATAGCGCGTGTACGTGTTCACACCATATAATGTAGCCGCTACCCCATTTTGCAATGACCCTAGGGTGATGGAGAGCAGTGACTCGATGGGTATAAGCGGCCTTTACAACCAAGAGGGTGGCTTATACTGGTCTTGCGCTGTAGGAAGTCATACAAAATCGTCTCGTGCCTTGAGACGTTGATTGACAGATTGTGAACTGTAATAAATTAGGTTGCCAATATACGAAACGGAATCGATAATGCGATGCTTAATAAATTAATTAATTAAAACTATAGTACACATTCTCTCTTGTGCTTGGTTACTTTTGCTCTTTACTATTATTTTTTCTACTCTACTTAGTTTTTACTAATGTGTTTTTGGGTTTTGTACTCAGGTATACTTGGTAGTTCGCTAAGAGTTTTCCGTTGTACATCTCCTTGGACTAATATACTACGGTAAACCCTCCGGTTAGTATTAAATTTGTGTTCCCTTAAATTTTGTAATATAAATTGTTTGTTGACTATGTTTATATTTTATTATTATGTGTTGTGTGACTGCGATCTTGTTGGTGATTTGTGCTAGTGTTAGCACACGACGACTTGGATCTTGTCGGTTGGCGGGGCTTGGGTCGTCACAGGCGGATTGGGAGGGCACATAGGAAAACTGTGCTCCTACGGAGAGCTGCTCCTAGCAGGACCATTGGTGTGGCTTGACAATTCTGGCCAATCCTCTAATGATCTGGTTTTATCTATGACTGGTCCTTATTGGACACGAACTGAGCTTGTGCATTGTGATCACAAGCCATAGGCTTGGGTAGCTCCCAAGAGGCCAGACTCTTCTGAATGAAGTCAACAACGTACTCGATACATCGAGAACGGGCACACCTTTCTCGAGAATCAACAAATTTGTTAGCCTCTCCCCTTGCCAGGGCGAGACTATCAGGCTGGAATTCAAAGGAAATGATGCATCTAAATCTCCTCTAGTAGGATGATTTCCAGAATCTGAACATTGAGGTGAGTGAGAGGATGAGTTATATTAATACCAAATCATGAGAAGAATTTGGGCAACTTATTTTAATGGGTTGTGGGACCATGGTGGTTGGTCGTGTCGGTTCAGGAATTAAAACTTAGGGTGTTGGGTTAGCTAGGGACCAACCAGTAAATGAAACTGTACACTGTTCTATTTGGTTGAGATACAATAGTTGTTTGTTTCCTGCTGAGCCGATTGACTCATCCCTACTTTGTGACCTACTTTGAGGTTGTCGCGGTTGAATCGTCAACGCAAGGGATTTATTGCTGCGCAGGCTTTTACACGATCTGTTGGCAGGTAATTTTTATGCTTTAGGTTAAAGTAAATTTATGTTTTGTTACTGCTTTTCTGTATCAATTATGTGCCATCCTTCCCATACTTTCTTCCATTTTATTTAATAAATGGAACTATTTTATAGCTTGACATAGGTACAACCTGAATTAAATAGACCAGCACCTCTTCTGTTGCCATTCCCCTAAACTCCAACCCTCGTTAAGGGTCTGGGTTTTTGGGGCGTGACATCTAACACGTAGGCTACGTTTGGTGTTGGGATTAGGTGCGGGTTAAGGGTACTGCAGCGGTATTAGTGCATTGTAGAGCATGAGATAAGGGGGGGTTTGGTGTATCGGAGACGCACCCCACGTGTATAATAAGTGCAAGCAGCAGATGCGCGGATATCACGGCTGAGTGATTTGACAATGCCTCGTTAGGAGGACCGAGGAGGCGTGGGAGAGAGGAATCCAACTATTCGCGCTTGTCTCCCTACGCTTCTCTCCTTGCTCTACTTGAGAAACCATCTTCTCCATCGGCCCTAAAGCGTTGCGATAGGTTTCTCGCATGGAGCTTTTCTTTGTCATCCGAAGCCACAGTGCGGAGGTTTTATGGCCTTTCCTCGGTACCAAGCGGTAGGGCTGGCACCTCGAGTGGTGAGAGTCTCGTGGCAACTTTATTTTGAAAATGCATCAATTAGTAGCAACTGCTGGTAGTGTGACTCCTCTGGAACGACTAGTGGTAGGATGGAGGACTCCCCTCCCATGTCCCCTCCATCTCCCTTTATATTTGGTCATGAAATGCCTCCCATGGAGGATTCACAGACCGATGCAAACCCTTCTAATTGGGAGAGCATCGCACCTCCCCTCCCATCGTGCTCATGGTGGTTGGAAGTGTCTCCATGACTGTGAGGAAGACCTCCTCGTCATCGCTCTTCGATCCTATGTCACTGAAGCCACCACGATTCTTGCATGCTGGCGGTTGTTCCTCCCAAAACCTAGGTATGAATCTCCCACATTCGTACGTAGTAGATGACAACACCCTGGAGCTTTTACCCTCAAATGGCAGTCAACCGAAAGGTTGACTCCCCACCCCTCATTTAGGAGGAGTGATCTGCACCAGGAGGATGGTATTGTTGTCCCCCTTGATTCGTCATGTACCCTAACACACCGGTTGGAGCATCCTATACCAATCACCCTTGCTTCATCAGCAAGTGGGTGACCCCATGATCGGTCCAGTTGTCCAATCTCCAGAAAACCCCCCACACCCCAATTCGGACCATCCCCCACTGAGCATTTCGCACTCCATTGCAAGCCCAGGCACAGGGTTCGTTCACGATCCCAACGTCGCCTTCCATCAAGAATACAATGGCAGAATCATCAGCCCACCCCTCCCCACCCAACCCATGCATGAACCCCACAATTGGACCCAAACAGACTGCCAATGAACCTCCTCTATCTAGCCGAACAACCACGTCTTAGCATAGTAGTTTGGGAAAACTGGGTAGTATCCACTTTATTTAATTCCATACAACTTTGTGCAGTGATGTTTTAATTGCACTACTTTTGTTCGTGCTGTGTAGGTTACTTGTGCAATAGGTGGATTTTCAAACAACCATTTCATTCTTTATTGCGAATAGCATGCACCCCCTGCTGCTTTAATTATATATCGAATGACTTTATCTTTGCTTATGATGGGAATCGTTTTCAATATATAGTTTGAAGTAACTTTGCACAGTATGAAGTTGTTGTGCCTTTATATATTCTGCTTACGTTTGATTATATGTTTACTGAGAGTTTCTGTGTGTAAATGATATTGAAAGTGAATGGCATACATTTTCGTCAACGGAAAATAAATAGTTTGAGATATCCGTACATATTTCCTGTTAGGTTGAATTCATGCTTACCTAGTGTAGTAAGTTTCATACGAAGAAGCCATGTAGTATAGGGGGGTTAACATGGGATTTGGGTTGGTGTGTGCTCAATTTTTAGTAAATTATATTACCTATATAAATTAGTGTAGAATCTAAATTGATTATTTAAATTATTTATTTGAATAGCAGCAAGTTTTTCCTCTTTGTTTTTTCAATAGCGTCAGATTAGCTGAGTTCTTTCGGCTGCGTTCTTTTCTTTTCGTTGTTTTTTGTTCTAGTTATTCATAGTTTGTCCCATTTAGTCAAAGTAATTAGCGGCTGGAAAACAATACTCACAGGTGTATTTTCTTTTATATCAAAACCTAATCCTTATTGCATATCGATGTATGTGATTGGATTGCTAGCAATACATTTGTTTTGTACCTATATTGGTTCAAATTGAATTTTTTTCTCTATTCTTTCTTTATATGTATAATTAGTAAAGGAAATTTGAGTAAAGTAAATAACTCTTGGTGCACTATGTAAGGAGATGCTAAAAAGTTAAGAATTATTATGTAGACATTTCGATCATATATATATTATGAAATTAGTAAAGTGATGTACCTTTTTTTTGAAATTGAATTTATATATAGAAATTAGGTATGTGATTGCCGTAGGTTACAATGCGACAACTGATGTTTACCTCTTGATTGTGTACTTGACACCTATGTCATGTGTTGATACACAAAAATATTTGGGAAGAAGGTTGCCCATTATCGAGGGCACTCCTCAGCAAGGCAACTTTACTGAGGTTCTTTGTTATGCTTGTCGATGGAAAGTCAACATTCCTATCAAAAGTTGTTTGGTGGGGGAATCTAATATGAACATCATGCAATAACGGATGATGTGACACCTTCATGTAGTATCCTTGTGAAATGAAGATGTCTTTTCATCCTATGGGTTGGGTGTAGGAGAAGAGGGTATCTGGTTTTGTTCGCATGTTAGAAAGGGAGATAAGGATCCTATCTATAAACAAATAGACAACAATTTGTAGGGGACACATATATCGAAAATAGTTGTGAGAAATTACTATTTTTAAATAAATATCGAGAGTTGAAGTTGTGGAAGTTTGTGATTATGATGCATTTAGATTGAATATGGATGATAAGGGGCATGCATGGGATAAAACAATTGATTATGGAGTTCTTGGACGAGACGAGGATGTTATGTATGGTGTTGATGTACTTTTCAAATTTAGGATACTTTTGTAGTAATTGTACAACTTCTCATTGATCCTTTTCTGGTAATCACACAACAATATGGATTTAAATGATGGCATATACAAACTAGAGTCTCAATCAGGTCCACATCAATCCAATTGGCAACATACTCGTCATGTAGGAGGTACTCATGATTGTGATCAAGGTCGAACAACCATCGACATTGACGATGTATTTGATGGTAAAGGCACTTAAAGATGTCGTGATGAGAGACGAAAACACATAACTTGGATAGTGGAGAACACTAAGGGGCTACTTGGCATTATGAAAGCTACTAAGAAGAAGAAGTAATACATAGGCGGTACATTCAACATGCCTGGTTGGGAGCGAATCACACACAGATTAATGCATTGTTTGACATGTGCCTCGGCAAGGACCAAATACAGAATAAGTTGAAGACCTTAAAGATACAATATAGTAGATTCCAACAGTTGATGGCCAAGAGTGAATGGGGTAAGGACAATGAGACTCAACAATCGGTTCCCCCTTATCCAAAAGCATGGGATGAGGTTAGTCGATTGTTAACATAATTGTATTTACAATCAAATGCCTATTGTAAGCAATCTTACTAACATGTTGCGAACTTGTACTTTCAGTTGGAGGACAAATATAGAAAGTTTCGCAAAAGTCCGCTTCTCTTCTACGAGGAGATGCATACCAACCGTGGTGATTACACCGCAATTAGTAATCGTGCAATTGGTAGTACTTGAGT
Source organism: Thalassia testudinum (assembly GCA_037157565.1). Taxonomy (NCBI): domain Eukaryota; kingdom Viridiplantae; phylum Streptophyta; class Magnoliopsida; order Alismatales; family Hydrocharitaceae; genus Thalassia; species Thalassia testudinum. The sequence goes on from JAZHRO010000077.1 coordinate 86,238,222, forward strand.
AAGAGAAGGTGGCGCTCAAATGGTACACACTCCAACTTATCCATCTAGGCATTGTTGTGGAAACACACAGTTGGATATATCAGGTAATATGAAGAAGAAGGAAGTGGTCTGGATGGTGGATGATGACAGTGACGACAAGATTCCGCGTACTCCATTTCGTGGACAAGTTGGGAGGAACTCCTGAACTACAACAAACTTCAAGAAAGGCAAGAGTATTGGTACACTGGGTGATAATGCTTTAGTAGGTCGGCTAGTGGTGGAGACCACAAGTGAGTTGGCGAGGCAAAACCTAGAGCCTCATTCTACCAATCCTTTAGGACATATTGGAGATACCATAGGAGATTTGCACCAAGCAAAGCCTAATATTGTTACAACCCAGTTCCCGGATCCCTACAGGACCCGAGATTAGCTCGCCTCGACTAATCTCAAGACCTAGTCGTCTAACGAGAAATAACCAAAAGCAAGAAATAAACCACATTCACACATGCAATATAACTAAGCAGAAGGAAAAATGAAACAGTAAAGGAAAGTAGAGCAATTGTCTAAAGATAGTACATGCCACCACAACAGTGGAAAGAAACCAAAAAGTAACAGGAACAGAAATTTAAAAGTCCAGTACTCACAACTATAGCAGAAACAAAAGAGCTGAAAAGAAACTACTATGGCTGGGCTCAGCTGGGCCCAACACCCTCTGCAGCCGAAAACTCGGGCTGCTCAACTCCTGGTCCTGAACAGGGTTACGAAAAGACAGAGTCAACGAACGCTGAGTAGAGTTGTGTTTACATTATTTATGTGCAAGTAAAGTAAAAACAAATAAGCAGGTTTTATTGTCATCTCTATTTATCTCATCTATGTATTTCTGGTTCATCTATTTCACAAAGTATACAAGTATTTCTTGATCTTACTTGTTCCTCATGAGAATGATCTTGATTGTAATCTTTTCCATGGAGTAGAAGGTACACGTGGTTCTCTCCTAGCTGGGAGAGTCCCCCCGCGATAGTCCTACACCCAGTCAACCACCCCAAGGTCACTGTCGCGATGTAGTGGTGACTACGGCATACGTGATAAGTGCACGGGTAACTACCACGCACTAGCACGCGATCAGTCGTTTCCGCTAGCGGGTACGCCTAAAGTACAGCACAGAACAGTATAGGGCCTTGCCCTCTCAGAACAGGGGTCTCACTTCTCAGAACCAAACAGGGGTCTCGCCCCTCCACAGTTCGCGTACTCTCGTCCGACTACCTCGATTTGCCCAGCGGGCCTAATAAAGTCGGTGTAGGGTGACTAGCTTAACCCCAACCCCGTGGGGTGGCTAGCTCCCACCATACATTAGTAGCTCACCTCGGTACCACGTACACGAGGGCCAACAGGAGTTGGTGTAGGGTGATCAGTCCTACCCCGGGTCTCAACCCAAGGGGTGGTTGGTTCCCCCTCTACACTAAAAGGGACAGTTGCTCTCCTTAGTACCGTGTACACAAGGGCCAGCTCACTTCCCATCTGCATACCAGATTTCCTTTCATACATATGAGTTCTACTCCTAGTTCCCCATAGGGTTCATGCTCATATTCGTCTCATTTGTCAATGTCCAGATCTCATGGTTCATAACTCCTTCCTTATCCATATACAGGTAGCTCGTGTTTTCACAATTCAATTCTCAATCATATACATGCAACTTGTGGTTTCACAGTTTAATTTCTCATTCACATACAGGCAACTCGTATTTTAACATGCATCTCAAGTAAACAGAGTAGCTCAACATCAGGCTCATACATTTTTACCCTAGGGTTCATTCCACATCCTAGAGTTTCAATCAATTTAATCTAAGTAGGCATATTCTTTATTCACATCTTAACAAATGAATTAAACCACTCTACCAGGTATCACAGGAGGAATGGAGGCCTGCACCGCAGATCTCGTCATCTCTGCGGGCCCTGAACATGCCACCAGTTGGTAACCTGTACCAGCAACTAATTTACATCAGACGAGGTCAAAATAATAGCTACTCAACACGAACACGTAGAGAAACTCGAGTGGAAAACAACGGTACTTTGTTTGCAGAAATTCGATTTCGTTTAGGCCCTAAACGGGCCAAAAACACGGTTACTGTCCAAAATCAAACGTCTGGGACTAGTCCCAGTCCCAGACGTCTTAAAAGACGTCAGATCTTAACTTGTGTCTCCTGCGATATCCTCAGATGTTTGGATCCCTTTGCTACCGTCTGGGGGTAGCTCCAGACGTCGGACAAAGCCTCCGGTCGTCTGGAAGGGCCGTTGGACATCTGGCGATGCGGCCAGACATCCAAAAGTGATTAAGAAGGTGCACCGCACACCTTTCCAACACCTCGCACCTACGTACGAAAGTCGCATGCACATTCTCAGCACGACATCTCTTGTGCTACAATCTGCATGGCAGAAAGTAGCGCAAGAAATACGTACCTCGCACGAGATTATGCTTTTAGATGTCTGGCTTCAGCTTCGGACATCCTGATGCCTCGCCAGACATCTAATCAATGCTCCAAATTTTTGATACTGGAACCTTTCCAATACCAGAACCTCCTCCACAGCGCTGCTCTCCTCACAGTGCACCGCAGCAACTTCAGCAGCTACAGAGGGCCGGGAAGTCAGTCGCCTCCCCTAGCCTCTCCTCCTCTTGCACATATCCTGTGCCGGCCACGCGAGCTCTGCTGAGCTCCCCAAAGGACCTCCGACCTTAGTCTTCTCTCACGCTCTTCCTTCCTCTCTCTCCCTCTCTCCCTCTCGTTCTCCCTCTCTCGCCCTCTCTCTCTCGTCACTCTCGTTCTCCCTTTCCACGGCTGCACGGGGAGGACACTGGAGGTGGCGGTGGTTGGTGGTGGGGGGTGAGGGGAAGAGGGTGTTGGGAAGGAGGGTTTAAATAGAAGGGGGGTTAGGGTTTATGGGTGAGGGGTGTAGAGGAGAGAGAAGCTCTGCATGCCGTCCACGCGTAGAGCGCAAAGGAACGTACGAAAATTCCTACTTTCAAATGTTCTGGCCAGTGTCCAGATGTTTGACTGAAACTTCAGACGTTTTATCTGACTAAAAAGGCAACAGGTCATTTGAACACAACAAACTTAACGGAAGTTTCATCCCCGAAACTTGAGCTAGCTAGGGTGCGGAAAAAGGAACTTAAAAATGCATAACAAAATTAAAGAGGACCGAAGTAGGTCCGAAAAGATGTACCCTCAAAAAGATTCGGGTACCGCTCTCTCATTGCCGCCTCAGGCTCCCAGGTCACCTCCTCGTACAGCTGGCTTCTCTATAGAACCTTCACCAGTGGTACCTACTTCCATCTCAGACTCCGGACGGCTCTGTCTAGTATCTGTACTGGCCTCTCGGGATAGGTCAGGTCGTCCCCCACCTCGATGCTCTCGTGGCTCAGAACGTAGTTGGGATCGGTGACATACTTCCTGAGGTTGGATATGTGGAACACGTTGTGCACTCCAAAAAGCTGGTGAGGAAGGGCAAACCTGTAAGCAACGGATCCTACCTACTCCAGGACCTCAAAGGGCCCCACAAACCTTGGTGCAAGCTTCCCCTTCACCCCAAAATGTTGCAAGTCCATGGGCGAAACACAGAGAAAGACGTGATACCTAACCTCGAACTACACCTCTCTGTGCTTCCGATCAGCGTAGCTCTTCTGCCTGCTCCTAACAATGCGGAGTCGTCTGTGAATCTGCTCTATCACCTCCTGACTCTGCCGGATCAGCCTAGGATCAACCTCCCACTTGGTCCCCACCTCGACCCAACTCAAGGGTACGGTACACCTCCGTCTGTACAGGGCCTCGTAAGGTGCCATGCCGATGCTCGAGTGGTAACTATTATTGTATGCAAACTCTGCCAAGGGCAAATGCTCCTCCCAGGAGCCTCTTCAGTCTAGTACACAAGCGCACAAAAGGTCCTCAAGTGTCTGTATCATGCTCTCTGACTGCTCGTCGGTCTGGGGGTGGTAGGCTGTACTGAACCTCAGACGCATCCCCATGGCCTGCTGGAACTCTGCCCAAAACTGGGAAGTAAAACCAGTATCCCTGTCTGATACGATCTCACGTTGTTAAGACCCGTGCCATCAAAGCACTTTTAAGATGTCTGGGACTCGGGCCAGATGTCTGGACACATTCCCAAACGTCTGGGACTGAGCCCCAGTCACCTTCTTCTCTTTCTTCTTCCCTCACCGACTTGCAGAGCTGCCCCCCCCCCCCCCCCCCCCCCCCCCCCCCCCCCCCCCCCCCCCCCCCGTGCCTACATATATCCCCTCCTCTCCCTCACGCCACCCCACACCACCCATTTTCTCCTTCCTTCAGCACAAGAGCAAGAGCGAGAGAAGCAGCTGTAGCCGAGTGCAACACCGGAGAGGAGAGCGCGCGAGCCATGAGAGAGAGAGAGCTCGCAGAAGCAGTCCGAGGCCGGTCGGCGCGCGCGAGGCAGAGTGTGTGTCGGGGAGGTTCCCCCAGCGTTGCTACAGCTAAAGCAGCGGACGAGCGAGCGTGGCGCGGCCGCACGCAACAGGAAGAAGACGAAGGAGCTTCTGATTCTGGGATTTTTCCCAGAATTAGATGTCTGGACCTACATCCAAACGATGCGGACGATGTCTGGAGGGAGCTCCTGACGACTGAGAGGTACGTACTGCGCCCTTTACTTCCCTTTACGGATATGGCCATGCAGGTTATTCCGCCGAGGCTCTGTTGCGTGCCGTGTTAAGAGGATTTTGCGTGCGCGTGCAAGATTCACTTTGAGAAGGCGGGGGGCACGCCCTCCCACGCATTTCAGACGTCTGGGCGAGGCACTAGACGGTGGAGAGCGTTTCCAGACATCCGGAGGGATAGTCGGACGTCTGGAACTAGGTCCAGACGGTTCAGAAGGATCCCTGGACGTCTGAGGAGCAGCGTAGAGTGAGGTATGATCTGGACCCCTTTTTAAGACGTCTGGAAGATGTTCTAGACGTCTGATTTGAGTCAGAGTTATCGTTTTTAACCTGTTTAGGGTTCGTTTAAGGTCTGATTTCCGCGTTTAAGATTCCGTTCTTCTTCGTATAAGTTTCCCTACTTGTTGGAATGCTTTTTATCATGTTTTGAGTGGTTTCTTATGGTTGATCCTTGTGTTAAGACCCTGTTCTATTGCAGATTTGGGGGTTTCGGAGGTGTGTGGACCTGCCGATCAAGCCCCCATTACTCCCAGTCTTACGAGTAGAGTGACTTCCCTTAGTTAATTACAAACATAAATGCATATCTGGAATAAATGATAGATCCTAGGGTATGGCATGAATCCTAGGACTAGAAACTCTGGAACGATTGTATTAAATGCCTGAATTGAAGCCTTGGATGAGTAGATAGAATAATAATAATTGCCTGTAATTGGATAACAGCTGCCTGTGAAATGTAGAGTACTGTTACTTGTAATTCATGTTGTTTGCAAATAAATACTAGCTACCTGTATATAAATTGGAAAAGAAAGATTGAATGTTGGAAACACGTTCTATCGGCGAATAAACCTGAAATGATGAAACACAGTATGGCTTGGCCTGAGAAATATGAGCATGAACCCTACAGGGAATTAGGAGTAGAGCTCCTGGAAATAAATAGAATGAAACTGGAAATGTGAATAGAGAAGTGAGCTGGCCCTTGAGTACGGAGTACCAAGGAGAGCAACTATCCCCCTGTGTAGTGTAGAGCGGAGCTAACCGCGCTTGGGTTGGGACCCAGGGTTAGGACTGGATACTTTGTTCCGACTCTGTGGCCCTTGCGTACACAGTACCAGGGAGAGCTACTAGTGTAGGGAGAGAGCTAGCCACCCCACGAGGCCTAGGGCTCAGCTAGCCATCCTACACCGACTTGTTAGGCCCACTGGGCAAACCAAGGTAGTCAGGCGAGGGTCCGCGGACTGTGGAGGGGTGAGACCCCTGTTACTGACAGGGCTATACCCTATACTGGTTCCGTACTGGGCTTTGGGCGCACCCATTAACGGAAACGACTGACCGCGTGCTAGTGCGGGGTAACTACCCGTGCATTTCTCGCGCATGCCGTAGTCACCGTTACGTCTGTCAGCGACCTTGGGGTGGTTGACTGAGGGTAGGACCACCACGAAGGACTCTCCCGGCCAGGAGAGCACCACATGCTACTTCTACTCTTCGGAAAAGACTACAATCAAGATAGTTCCCACGAGAAACACTGGAGATCAAGAAAAAGACCTGATAAATAAACCAAGTGATGAAAGAAAGAATAATTAGTTGAATAAAGAAAGAAATTGAAAACAACAGCTACTTGTCCACCTTTACTGTTTCTCTTAGTTAGCTGGTTACCACTCTACTCAGCGTTTCGCCGACGTGTTGTACTTACAACCTTTTTCAGGTCCAGGTGTTGGGCAGCCAGAGGCTACGGCTGCAGAGGGTGCTGGGTCCAGTAGAGCCCAGTAGTTGTACTTTTGTTGTACCCATTTTCTGTAGTAGTGAGTATTTTGTTACATTCTTGTACTCTTTTATTGAAATTTTATATTCCTGTACCCTTTTTAAATTCTCTACTGTTGTGGTGGTGTGTACTGTAGTAGTTTATTTCTTTATTGCTGTACTTTCGTTACTTTTAGTTGCTTGCATGGTGAATGTGGTTTATTTTGCTGCTTTTGGTTACTTTCTCGTTGGACGACTGGGTCTTGGGATCAGTCGAGTCGGTCCGATTCTCGTGTCCTGTAGGGATTCGGGAACCGGGTCGTAATACACGTGGGACTCCGTACAGGCACACCACATTTCTGATGTATCGCTCTACTAGCTGTGCTAGCGCAAAGGTGACTCGGATCGGCAGAAACCATGACATGTTCGTCAACTAGTCTACAATCACCCAAACTATGTCGTGTCCCTGCTGGGTAACTGGTAGACCCACCACCAAGTCCATGGTGATGCTTTCTCACTTCCACTGTGGCACAAAAAGTAGCTGCAACGGCCTTGTAGGCCTCTGGTACTCGGCCTTCACCTGCTGGCATGCCAAACACTGCTGAACAAACTCACCAACATCTCGCTTCATCCCTCTCCACTAGAAGTCACGTCGCAAATCATGGTACATCTTTGTGTTCCTGGGATGTATGGTAAACCTAGACCCGTATGCCTCAGCCATGAGCTCTCTCAACAACTCCTCGTCTCTAGGAACACATAAGCGTCCCCTCATGCGCAGTATCTTGTCTGAGAAGGAAAAGTCTCCTGGGTCCCCTGTCAACACCCTGTCTCGCAGCGTCTGTAAGTACGGATCGGTCATCTGCCCTGCGATGATGCGGTCTATCAGCTCTAGTCATGTCTGCTGCGTCACTTTCACTGCTCCACAGTACCCCCATGACTCCCGGGGTCGCCAACTGCCCACCTCCTCCATGAGTCTCCAACTCTATGCCTGTAAGCTGGCCAAGTGGGCAGGCGCCTTCCGACTCAAGGCGTCGGCCACCACATTGGCCTTCCCTGGGTGGTAGGAGATGCTGTAGTCGTAGTCCTTCAAGAGCTCTAACCAACATCTCTATCTCATGTTGAGCTCCTTCTGGTCAAACAAGTACCTGAGGCTTTTATGATCTGTGAAGATATCGAATGTCTCACTGTAAAAGTAGTGACTCCATGTCATCAGCGCGAAGACAACTGCTGCCAGCTCTAAGTCATGGGTAGGGTAGCTATGCTCATGGGGCTTTAGTTGCCGCGAAGCGTAAGCGACAACGTGACCCCGCTGCATGAGCACACGCCCTAACCCCTGCAACGAGGCGTCGGTGTAAACCACGAACCCGCCACTGCTGTCTGGAATGGTAAGCATAGGAGCTGAAGTCAGTCTCTCCTTCAACTCCTGAAAACACGCCTCGCACTAGTCTGTCCATGCAAAGGGCACGTCCTTCTTGGTCAACTGGGTCATAGGACGCGCAATCTGAGAGAATCCTCTGATAAACCACTGATAATAACCTGTCAGTCCTAAAAAGCTGCGTATCTCTGTCATTATGCGTGGCCTCTCCCACCTAAGTACGACTTCTACCTTGGCTGGATCCATCGCCAACCCGTCTCCTGAAATCACGTGGCCAAAGAAGGTCACATGTCTCAGCCAAAACTCGCACTTGCTGTACTTGGCATACAACCTGCGTCACCTCAAGGTATCTAGGATCATGCATAAATGACGTCCATGCTGTGTCTAATCCTGCAAGTAAACGAGTACATCGTCAATGAACACCACCACAAGCTGGTCTAAGTACAGCCTGAAAACACGGTTCACCAAATCCATAACGGCAGCGAGGGCATTGGTTAGCCCAAACGACATGACCAAGAACTCGTAGTGTCCGTACCGGGTACGGAAAGCTGTCTTGGAGACGTTGGTCTCCCTGATCCTCAACTGGTGGTAACCTGACCTCAAATCTATCTTGGAGAACACTGTGGCGTCTTACAACTGGTCGAAGAGGTCGTCAATCCTTGGCAGTGGATACTTGTTCTTGATAGTGACCCTATTTAGCTATCAGTAGTCGACACAAAGTCACAGGGTACCGTCTTTTTTCTTCACAAACAGTACAGGGGCTCCCCACGGGGACGCACTGGGCCTCACAAAGCCCTTCTCCAACAGGTCCTATAGCTGTGACTTGAGCTCTCGTAGCTCAAGCGGTGCCATCCGATATGGTGCAGTAGAAATGGGGTTGGTCCCCGGTACCAGTGAGATCTCAAACTCGATCTCACGCTCAAGCGGTAGTCTTGGCAGCTTCTCTGGGAAAACGTTAGGGTACTCGCAGACCACCGGCTCTCCGAAAGTTAGCCATGGGGCTAAGCTCTGCCACTACACAGGCCAAGAAGCCCTCACACCCTGGCTTAAAAGCCTCGCTGCCCGAAGCGCGGAGATGCATCTGAAGCCTCCGTCCACCGGCTGACTGTGAAACTCAATGGGAGGCAACTCCGGTATGAAGAAGATGATCTTCCTCCCGAAACAGTCCACCAGGGCATGATAGGCGGACAACCAGTCCATCCCTAGGATCATGCCAAAGTCCTCCATTTGGATCACAATCAGGTCAACGGGGAGGCTGTGTCCCCATATATTGACCTCGCAGTCCGTGTAGACCTCGTCAGCTACAAACAACTAGCGACCTGGGCCTCTGATCACAAACAGATCCTCTAGCAATACACTGCCCTACCCCAAACTGACGACAAAACTTGTAGCGATGAAGGAGTGGGTGGCGCCAGAATCAAAAAGTACGTACACTAATCTGCCAGAAACAGTAACCATACCTGCCACCCAGAACTCGAAGCCCTAGCGTCTCTATGTGTTAGGGCGTTGATACGCCCCTCAGCTCTCGGTGTGATGAGAACCTCATCATGAGCCATAACTAGCTCATTTTGACCTAATACAAAGGATAAAAGCTCCTACATAACTCAAGGAAAGGCTTAACTCAGAGAATTCTGAGTTTAAGGAGAAAATAAGTCATAAGGGGTAAAAATGCAATTTTACCAGTATAATCTGCATACAGGGTAATTCAGGGTCCAAACATAGGTCAAACAAACCGAATAAGAAGGAAAGTGGGATGATCTGATAAGGGCTACAGCTATTCCAAGGAACTAAATGATAATCTGTAACCTTAAAACAAACCCACTTCAATTCACGAGGTTCGAGGCAAAGTAAAAATAGAATAAACCCTCTAACATTCATAGAAAAATAATCTCTAGGGTTTAGAACCTTCAATTTGGCCTTCGGAACCCATTTTGACCTACATTGAGAACCATGCCCAATTAATAACTTAATTTAGGTTTTTACGTAAATTGACCGGTCAAACAAGGTTTTATCTAGAAATAAAATTCACCATCAGAATCCTTAGGTCCTAATTAGTCACGTATAAAAACTTGAGCCTAAGAAGAAACCTTCTTGACCAACTTTACATTTTGGTCCTCATCTATTTACTTTTTGGCCCTCAACTTTTGAACCCTCGCATTTTGGCCCCTAACTCTTCTTCGTTCTTTACATTCAGGTCCTCCCTGCAAAACCTGCCAGCACCACACTCCGGCGACCTTACGCGGAGCATGGCGCCGCGCAGGGTAAGGGGGAGGGCCTGCCAGGTCAAATGGGGGTGCCCTGCGTCGTCAGCCGTCGCAGGAACACCCCCCTGGTCGCTGCAACCCACCATACCAGCCGTGCGAACGCACGGACGGTATGGGTCTCCTTCTTCCGGCGTCCTCCGGCGAGGGAGACACGTCGTCTCCCTCCGCCCTCCTCTCTGATTCCGCCCCTATAAATACCCCCGTCGCTCTGCCGTTCTTGTCAGCTCGGTCCTGACGGAGAAACACCCTCTTTTCACTCTCTTCCCACTCCGACAGGAAGCCCTCCAGCTCCGGCGGTTTTTCCCTCCTCCTCGTCGTTCTGCCGCACTACCAGCAGCAGGGCTGCCTTCCCCTACTCTCCCCGCGCCGCGCCGCACCCAGCGCGCGCCTCTCCAGCCCTCTCCTCGCCGTCGCTCCTTCCTCTGGGCAGCTTCTTCTCCGGCGACAGTCGATATGACTGTCGCCTGTTCCGGCCCCTCCTCGTCCTGCTAAGTAGGTAGAACTCCTCCTCTTCCTCCCTTCTTCCTTTTCCTCACTTTACATCTTTACTGTTGCCCCGATCCGACGAATCGCCCTCACCTTCTCCACCTCTGGCCCCTGCTCCGGCGACCCGCTCCCATCACTCCAGCAACCCACACGGCTCACCGACCACCGCAGAACCTCCGCCTCCTCACCCTGATCAACCTCCGCCCTTCCACTTCCCCCAAATCACCCTCTGCAACTCCACCGAACAAACCCATCTCCCAACCTGCAGTTTGACCTAGGGCGGCCCTTAGGCTCCGCCCCGCCGCCTGCACACCCCCCGACCACCTTCGCTGTGCCACGGCGAAGGTCCTCCGCGTTTCTGATTGGGCTGAGAGGTCGTTTCTCTGTGGGCAGGTACTTGCGCTCGCCGCCACCATTGTTGAAGCGAAGCAGCTTCTTCACCTGCTGCCCCAGGTGCGCCACGCCCAGGTCACGCTCCCAGGCAGTGCGAGGCGTCTTCGTGAAGTGCCAGGCTGCAGTTGAGGCGAAGCTCTCGTGCGAAGCCCCCGCGCTTCACCTCGACCGCCGCTGCTTCCTCCGCGCAGGCATCCAAATTGGGGTGGGACATTTTGTCCCACCTCGGAAAGCCACTGAGGCGAACGGGCGCTTAAAGGCAAAAAGTGCCTTAAGCTGTTCGCCTCAGTTCACGGGGTGAGGTCCCCTTCACCCGCCCGACTACTCGGCCTCGTCCGCACGCACGCCTCGCGGACCTGGCCCGACCCGACTAAGCCCGACCTGCACTCCTCGCCCACCACCGCACGCCGGTGAGCCTGGACCCGGGCACGACCCGTACCTGACTACCCGGCAGCTCTGGGAGAGCTTTCCTAAGAGCGGCGTCTGTGAGAGAGAAACGCGGGGGGGAAGGGTAGAGTAGGTTTTGCCGTGTGTCTCTGATTGGAACTTTGAGTGTGCAGGCACAGGTGAAGGGACTGCGGAAGGGCTGAAGAGAAGAAGAAGAAGACTGAAGGAAGAAGAGCAGCCAAGTCAAAGCAAAGAGGAAGGAGGAAGCAAAGAAGAAGAAGACAAGCAAGGCAGAGAAGAAGGTTGACGAAGACTGAAGGAAGGAGGCACCGAGCGGCACTGTAGCAGCGGCGACTTAAGTCGTCTGAGTGGAAAATCAGACGACGCTCTGAAGGAAAAAAAAAAGAAAGAAGAAGAACATCACCACTGCTGCAGATAAAGAAGACAGAAAGAAAAAGAAGAAAGAAGGAGAGACGACGTCCTGACAGCAAAAGCAGAAGAAGAGCACGAGAAGAAGATCAGAAGAAAGAAGTAAAAAGAAGATCTGAAGAACAGAAGGCAGAAGAAGATGGACCACAAGGAGATAAACAAAGAAGAAGAAACCAAAAGCCAAAGAGGAAGAAAGAAGAGAAGAAGAAGCCAAATTCTCATCTCTCTCTCTTTATTTTTGTAATAAGAATTTGTACCCCTAGAATACAACTTGCTCCCTGAGTTCGACCTCGGGAGAACTTTATTTTCCGAGTAATAAATATTAGTGAATGATGGCAATAACTAACTGTACTACAACGCTATAACAAAACCTAGTTGTCGCCACGCCATTTCTTGGCGCCGTTGCCGGGGAGCAACGGCTATTCTAGAGGTAAACATTCCTGTTTCTTTTTAGTTTCTGATAATCTCCTCTCTTTTGTGCAGCTACAGGAAATCAAGAAGACAAGCAACCGCACGACAACCACTCTGAGGACAGGTAATTTTTCCTCTCACTATTAACCCCTAAACTCTAAAGAGGAAGAAAAGAAAAGAACAAGCAATATAGGGCTAACCTGTCTTCCATACTTAGTAACCATAAAAAGTTGCATGTTTTCAACCCATTATTCCTGCACACTATTAAGGGTATTTAAGGGCTAACACATTCTTGCTTGAGCCCTAATTACCCAACAAAGATCTAACTGGACCGAGTAGAGCCAACCTAGGATCCAACACTAGGGATTTAGAGACACACTCCTTAAGCAAGAATTGAGAAAACCAAATGAAGTGTGCCCAAGCCCTTGTCTGAAAATACCTATTCAAAGAAAACCTAAAACAATTGGCTCTCTAAACACTTGAACCCTAAAAGAAAGGACCAAAAGCTCTCAAAGGAACAAGAGGTAAAGTTGACCCCTTGGGTCAACCAACCTTAAAATTAGGTCACTTTCTCACTCAAAATACCTAAGAGTTCAAGTGTAACTTTAAGCACCCTGATCTTAAACTAAAATTGGTAGACTTAAGAGGTCAAGATCCCCATTCTGGTCTACCTGGAACCGCAGTGACGAGAGAGGTCGGGTGGGGGAAACCCTGTAACCCGTGGGGACGCTCTACCGTGTAGGGGTCTTTGCGGGACTCTCCCTCTCTGGCTGCCCAGGTAATTCTCAGGTGGACGATCTTTCTGATCAAGGGGTCCATCTGCCCCACACCTCTATAGTCACCCAACACATTTTTGGGTGACTTTATTGGGTCCAGCACCTTCTAAACTCATCTCTCCCAACAGTGCATGTACGGTAGGAGGTCCTTAAGACCACCCTTAAGACCTCCTTTAGAAATTCACTCTCGTCAAGGCCAAGCCTCGACGCCCGTGTTTGTGCAGCAACCCCCTCACATTATTCTCTCTTCTGATTCAGAACCAAGTTCTTCTTCTTCCCCCATCATGGCTCAGCCAGTTGAGGAAGAAAACAATCTGGAGCACCAGCTCCAGCGACTCAATGACCTCTTCCAAAACTTCATGCACCCACCACAGCGTCCTATGATGCGGGACCACTACAATCCTGCTGCGGTGGCCATTGAGCCTCGAGTCAGAATCCCGATTGGAGGACCTGATTCTGAATTGAAGCCCAATATGATTCATGATATGCCTAAATTCCATGGGCTTAATTCTGAAGATCCCTTCCAGCACATCAAACAGCTAAAGCACCTGGCCCAAACTTTTGGGTCAGATGCGCAAAATCGGGATATTCTTCTCATGAAGATGTTCTCCTTTTCTCTTATGGACAAGGCCGCCCATTGGTATCAAACTCAGACCCGGCCGATCAACACTTGGGAAGAACTTCAATCCGAGTTTTTGAAAAAGTTTTTTCCCGTTGGTCGGACCAACGCCTTGGGCCATCGGATTACACACTTCACTCAACAATTAGGAGAACCTCTCCATGAGGCATGGGATCGTTTTCAGGATCTCATGAGAAAGTGCCCCCATCACGGAGTTCCTAAATGGGAACAGGTCCAATCTTTTTACCAGGGACTCCGTGAGGACATCCACCTTTTCGTCAATGCAACTTGCGGAGGAAATATCATGGGTCAACATAAAGACACCGTGTGGGAGATTCTCGAAAACATGTGAGAGAACTCCATCAACAATGACTCCATGGGATTATTCGACAGGACGAATACCCGCGCAGCGACGAATCTTAGGGGAGCACATGAGACGTAGGGCCTGTCCGCATCAGTCGATCTGGAATTAATGGCCAGTCGATTGGACAAGGTTTCAGTCATTGAGAAGAAGGTGGATGAGCTGACTCAGCACTTGCAGCGAGCCACCTCTGCGCGTAACTCCTTTGCACAACCTCCTTCCACACAGGAAACTGTGCAAAACATTCTCCACCGATCTTCCCCTAGGATGGATCCATATCCATCCCCATCTGATTCTCGGATCGGAGGATCATCCGATCCTATCTACACCAGCCCGGGGAATTCTTCCCCCTTTCCCTGATTCTCTAGAGGTTCCTCAGACCTGCGAGGACCTCAACGCCATCCAGAACGACCCATTCTCCAACACTTACAACCCTGGATGGCGAAACCATCCCAATTTTCAGTGGGCGGGAAATTCCCAAACCCAAAGACCACCTTTTCAGTCTCGCCCACAGCCCTCTCGTCATTACCAACCGCCTCAACCTCGGCCCAACCCTACTTATCCATTAGGGCCAAATCAGGATCAAATGTCCCTAATCCTTCAGACTCTGGCTGGCATTCAAAGAACGAATGCGGCTATTCAAAAACAACACAAGGACGAACTTACAGAGGTTAGAACTCAATTGGCCCAGTTGGCAAATTCTTGCCAGCCAGGCACACTCCCTTCCCAACCTCTTCCTAACCCGAATAACGTGCCGACCTAGAAGCGCGTTATGAATCCAAATTTAGGCCACGCACAATGGATTTATCAGGCCCCTACTACTCCATCTCCAGATGAGATGGAAGCTTCAACTTCTTATGCGGGATTTCAGCAGCAGCCACCCCTCTTACCAAACCCAAACCAAAGTCAGGCCGGATTAAATTCTGTAACAACACGTAGTGGTAAAACAACTCAAGACCCGCATTATCCGAACCACTCCAAGCCTGATAACCATGACCCTAGGATAGTTATCCAAGATACCACTGTCCCAGATCAAGAACCCGGACCTATCCTAGAAGAACCAACCAAGGTCCCATTCCCTGAAGCCTTAACCAAAGGGAAGAGACGAACCAAGCCAGTGGCACCTGAGGAGGACCTGGTCAAGCTCTTTGAGCAGGTCCACATAAACATCCCCTTGATGGATGCAATCCACCACGTACCGGCTTATGCACGATTTTTAAAGAATGTGTGTACACCCCAGCGTAAGCCGCGAACCAAGAATAGGAGTCCAATTGTTCTGTCAGAGCAAGCCAGCTCTGTAATCCTAAGCAGACTCCCACCCAAGGCTAAAGATCCTGGTACTCCCCTAATTTCCTGCAAGATAGGTGATACACAATTTGATAGAGCATTGCTAGACTTGGGTGCTTCCATAAATCTGATACCCACATCCTTACTTAACCATCTAGAAGAATCTGAGCTGAAACCAACTAAGGTGACATTACAATTAGCAGATCGATCTATAAAGTCACCAAAATGGATTCTCGAGGATGTTATTGTGAGAGTGCGGGATTTCTACTTTCCTGTAGACTTCATAGTCTTAGATATGGACGCACCTGAGAACCCTAGGGATACACCAATCATCTTAGGGAGACCTTTCTTGGCTACTGCTAGAGCCAACATTAGCTGTGAGGAGGGCCAAATAGAGATCAAATTTGGGAATCAAACACTGAAAATTGATATATTTAAGGCCCAACAAGGAATCAATTGCTGTGTCATCGAACAGATTTGTGACATTAGGACTTTGGTTGATGAAACACACTTTCAGAATGATCTGATTATACCTCATCAACCGCAGAAAGATCTTGATCCGCAAACTGAGGAGTCGAATCCAGATATGAACAACCCAGTAACTCCCACCCTTGAACCTCACATCTATACTGAACCACCCGCTGCTGCTGATAACCCCATCCTCGAACTGAAGCCCCTTCCTGCTCACTTGAAATACATCTTTTTGGGTTCTAATCAGACCCTTCCTGTGATTATCAATTCCAACCTCAGTCCTGAACAGGAATCCCGTCTGATTGTTGTCCTCCAGCAACATCGCAGAGCCATCGGGTGGACTCTCGATGATTTGACTGGAATAAGTCCCTCTTATTGTACTCATCATATCTATTCAGAAGAGGGCACACGACCTTCTCGTGAAATGCAGAGACGCTTAAACCCCAATCTGCAGGAGGTCGTGAAAAAGGAGATCATCAAGTGGTTAGATGCTGGAATCATCTACCCGATCTCCGATAGTCGTTGGGTGAGCCCAATTCAGGTCGTACCCAAGAAGGCAAGACTCACCACTGTAACGACTGAGACCGGAGAAATCATTCCTACCCGATTAGCCAACTTGTGGAGAGTCTGTATAGATTACCGCCGACTCAATTCCTCCACGAAGAAGGATCATTTCCCACTACCTTTCATTGATCAAATTCTCGAAAAACTTGCGGGAAATAGGTTCTTCTGCTTTCTTGACGGGTACTCCGGTTACAACCAGGTGGCAATCCATCTTGAGGACCAAGAAAAGACCACGTTCACCTGCCCCTTCGGAACATACGCTTTCCGAAGGATGCCTTTCGGTCTTTGCAATGCACCCGCTACTTTTCAGCGATGCATGCTTGCCATATTCTCAGATATGGTAGGTGATTATCTGGAAGTCTTCATGGATGACTTTTCAGTTTTTGGAGCATCATTCGACGATTGCCTCCAACACTTGGTCCAGATACTCAGGCGGTGCATCGATGTGAATTTGGTTCTTTCCTGGGAAAAGAGCCATTTCATGGTGCCTGAGGGAATTGTCCTGGGGCACTCAATTTCGGAAAAAGGCATCCAAGTGGACCGAGCTAAGGTTGATCTGATTTCTCACCTTCCTATGCCTAGCTCGATCAAGGACATCCGATCTTTTTTGGGGCATGTCGGTTTTTATCGATGATTTATCCCTGATTTTTCAAAAATCGCGCGCCCCCTGACCACTCTTCTCTCCAAGGATGTACCTTTCGAAATTTCCCAGGAATGCACTCAAGCATTCGAGATCCTGCGTGACCGAGTAACCCAAGCCCCGATCCTACAGTCCCCTGATTGGTCTCAACCCTTTGAGATCATGTGCGATGCATCCGACTTCGCTGTAGGAGCGGTTTTGGGGCAGAGAATTGACGGGAAACCTGTGGTCATTTACTACGCCAGCAAAACACTCGATGAGGCTCAGCGTAACTATACGGTTACTGAGAAAGAGCTGCTAGCTGTAGTATTTGCCCTAGAAAAATTCAGATCATACCTTCTGGGTTCCCGTGTCATCATATACTCGGATCACACAGCTGTGAGGCATCTCCTTGCAAAGAAGGACGCGAAACCTCGATTAATCTGATGGATCTTGCTGTTGCAAGAATTTGACCTTGAGATTCGCGACAAAGCGGGAAAACAAAATGTGGTAGCTGATCACTTGTCCCGTCTTCCTTCTGAAATAATTGACCCTTCCGGACCCATTACTGAGCATTTTCCCGATTAGCACCTGCTGACTATCGGTACTAGCCTTCCATGGTTTGCTAATGTAGTAAATTACTTAGCATCTCATCAGATCCCGTCCGATTGGCCAAAGGCCAAGAAGGACAAATTACGCTCCGATGCCAAGTATTACATTTGGGAAGACCCGTACCTCTTCCGCATAGGTGCTGATCAGATCATCCGGAGATGTGTCCCGGAAGAGGAAATCAGCAATGTCCTCTCTTTCTGCCATGACCAGGCATGCGGTGGCCATTTCGCCGGGCATAAAACCGCATCAAAAGTCCTCCAGTGCGGCTTTTACTGGCCCACACTGTTCAAAGACGCGTACAGTCACTGCAAGGCATGCAGTCGTTGCCAGACTTTGGACAACATGAGCCATCGCGACATGATGCCTATGCAACCAATTCTAGTATGCGAAATCTTTGATGTTTGGGGGATTGATTTTATAAGCCCCTTTCCTGTTTCGGATGGTTTCGAATACATTCTGTTGGCTGTGGACTACGTGTTCAAATGGATCGAAGCCATACTGACCCGAACCTGTGATCACAAAATCGTTCTTAAATTCATTCATCAAAACATTTTCTTAAGGTTCGGGATTCCTCGTGCAATAATCTCTGATGGGGGGACCCATTTCACAAATGCTCAGTTTAGGTCACTGATGACCAAATACGGGGTGTCTCACCGAATCTCTACTCCTTATCACCCCCAAACTAATGGTCTAGCTGAGCTGTCTAATCGGGAGATCAAGAAAATCCTGCAAGTCACTGTTCGGCCTGACAGGAAGGACTGGTCGTCCCGACTTCCGGAAGCATTGTGGGCCTATAGGACCGCCGACAAAACCCAATTAGGCATGTCTCCCTTTAGACTGGTGTACGGAAAGGCGTGTCACCTTCCCGTAGAATTGGAGCATAAAGCCTATTGGGCAGTACGGAACTATAATCTAGATTTTTCGAAGGCTGGAACCCACAGAAAACTTCAAATCAGCGAGATCGATGAATTACGCCTAGATGCGTATGAGAACTCGCGAATCTACAAGGAGCGGGTTAAAGCCTTCCACGACAAGTATATCTCGAGAAAAATCTTTCATCCTGGTAAGAAGGTCCTACTCTTTGATGCCCGACTCAAACTTTTCCCGGGAAAGCTGCGATCCAAGTGGGTCGGACCATATTTAGTCCGACAAGTTTTTAGAAATGGAGCTATCGAAATCTGTCCACTCAGCCACAATTCCGAACCTTTCATCGTGAACGGTCAGAGACTCAAGCCGTTCATTGATGTGACTTCTACTGATTTGGCTGAAGCATCTTATATCCTCCATTCCCCTTGAGCTTATTGCGCCCAGCCGATGGCGTAAAACTCAGCGCTTAACGGGAGGCAACCTGTCATTTTCCAAAAAATCCAAAACTTTTTCTGACACCTTTTTGCACTTAAGGTTCACCCTTGTAGACAACCGACCCCACCTCAGATGCTTGCATCTGGGATTAGAAATCGTCCGCAAAATTCAACCCGACCCATTCACTCATCCAAATTTCTGTCTTAAGGAATGAACTAAGTTGAATAAAAACCCCTAGGTTACAATGAGGACATTGCAAATCTTAGGCATGGGGGGGTATGAAAGTGCAAAACTTGTAAGAAAAGGTTTCAAACAAAAAATTCACATATGCCAAAAACACCATAAAAATTAAAAAAATTTTCGAAAAAGAATAAGAGGAAAAGAGGAGAAGGAAATTTTGTGAAGGAGAAGAGAAAAGAAACAAAAGAAAAAAAAGGAGCACAAAATATGAGAAAAGAG
This sequence comes from Thalassia testudinum, assembly GCA_037157565.1. Taxonomy (NCBI): domain Eukaryota; kingdom Viridiplantae; phylum Streptophyta; class Magnoliopsida; order Alismatales; family Hydrocharitaceae; genus Thalassia; species Thalassia testudinum. The sequence continues at coordinate 86,257,430 of JAZHRO010000077.1, forward strand.
ATAGTCATTAGTAAGGAACTAACGAATTAACCTAAGTTCTAGACCTCATTCAAGAAAATAACTGAAAAGTGCATAATGAGATTAGTAAGAACGCAAACCTTAGGCATTCTTGAATAGACTCTTAGTACCCATTAAGATCTAGACATTCCTCAAGAGGTTGAGGAAAATGAAAAGCTGAAGTATTAGGTCTAAGGCTTAGGGAGTATTTGGCCTCGTTAACTAATTTTTTGTTTACAGGACTTAGTAACCTAAGCACCCTAACCTCACACACAGCCTGGTTCAGTAAGCGTAAAAATCAAAATCACGCAGAAGCGTCGCAAAATTCTGAAAAGTACACCTAGAGTAGGAGCGGCCAATCAACACAAGTTGATTTGGACGAGTTCCCAGCGCAGAGAGGCGGGAAATCCCCTCGAAGATGCGTAACAAAATATCATCTCCTCGGTGCTTGTCTCTTAGGATATTTACATATCATACTGGGGGCATGTAAGCACTCTGCTGGTTCAGATTCCATGGATGACATTATCTCGAAGTGTCAATTGCCAAGGTCTGGATTCGGCCACGGAACACCATGGATGGGATTATCTCGAAATCTCAATAGCCAGGGTTCCGGGGGTTGCCATGGGCGGTGCTATCTCGAAGCATCGATTGCCAGGAACCCTTGAGGATTGATGATGGGAGCAAGGAATCTGATACAGACCGTGTTGAAAAGCCAATCCTAGGCTAGAACTAAAAAGAAAAAGAGAGGGAAAACTCTCCAAACAGAAAAACTTTCTATCTCTCTCTTATAAAACGCACTGCGAACTGAGCCAGGGCTAAAATCATTTCAAGCACGGGTGCTTTAACCACAAAGTCCAATAAACCTTAGGTTAGTTCTTGTGGGCCTTAAAAACCTTTACTAAAGACTGAGGCTCAGGCTAGACAGATTTGGATCTTGATTGGTACTAGAGTACCTTTTAGGCCTATGGTCAGCATTCTAACCTAATCTAAGTTTAAATGAAAAAGCACTTATCTGAAGCTATTAAGAACTTCATAGTCTAGAACAAGGGTTGAAACCTTAAGTTTTTGCTAAGGGACTAGCAAAAGCTAGGCATGGGGGTATGATGAGAACCTCATCATGAGCCATAACTAGCACATTTTAACCTAATACAAAGGATAAAAGCTCCTACATAACTCAAGGAAAGGCTTAACTCAGAGAATTCTGAGTTTAAGGAGAAAACAAGTCATAAGGGGTAAAAATACAATTTTACCAGTATAATCTGCATACAGGGTAATTCAGGATCCAAACATAGGTCAAACAAACCGAATAAGAAGGAAAGTGGGATGATCTGATAAGGGCTACAGCAATTCCAAGGAACTAAATGATAATCTGTAACCTTAAAACAAACCCACTTCAATTCACGAGGTTCGAGGCAAAGTAAAAATAGAATAAACCCTCTAAAATTCATAGAAAAATAATCTCTAGGGTTTAGAACCTTCAATTTGGCCTTCGGAACCCATTTTGACCTACATTGAGAACCATGCCCAATTAATAACTTAATTTGGGTTTTTGCGTAAATTGACCGGTCAAACAAGGTTTTATCTAGAAATAAAATTCACCATCAGAATCCTTAGGTCCTAATTAGTCACGTATAAAAACTTGAGCCTAAGAAGAAACCTTCTTGACCAACTTTACATTTTGGTCCTCATCTATTTACTTTTTGGCCCTCAACTTTTGAACCCTCGTATTTTGGCCCCTAACTCTTCTTCGTTCTTTACATTCAGGTCCTCCCTGCAAAACCTGCCAGCACCACACTCCGGCGACCTTGCGCGGAGCATGGCGCCGCGTAGGGTAAGGGGGAGGGCCTGCCAGGTCAAATGGGGGTGCCCTGCGTCGTCAGCCGTCGCAGGAACACCCCCATGGTCGCTGCAACCCACCATACCGGCCGTGCGAACGCACGGACGGTATGGGTGTCCTTCTTCCGGCGTCCTCCGGCGAGGGAGACACGTCGTCTCCCTCCGCCCTCCTCTCTGATTCCGCCCCTATAAATACCCCCGTCGCTCCGCCGTTCTTGTCAGCTCGGTCCTGATGGAGAAACACCCTCTTTTCACTCTCTTCCCACTCTGACAGGAAGCCCTCCAGCTCCGGCGGTTTTTCCCTCCTCCTCCTCGTCGTTCTGCCGCACTACCAGCAGCAGGGCTGCCTTCCCCTACTCTCCCCGCGCCGCACCGCACCCAGCGCGCGCCTCTCCAGCCCTCTCCTCGCCGTCGCTCCTTCCTCTGGGCAGCTTCTTCTCCGGCGACAGTCGATACGACTGTCGCCTGTTCCGGCCCCTCCTCGTCCTGCTAAGTAGGTAGAACTCCTCCTCTTCCTCCCCTCTTCGTTTTCCTCACTTTACATCTTTACTGTTGCCCCGATCCGACCAATCGCCCTCACCTTCTCCACCTCCGGCCCCTGCTCTGGCGACCCGCTCCCATCACTCCAGCAACCCACACAGCTCACCGACCACCGCAGAACCTCCGCCTCCTCACCCTGATCAACCTCCGCCCTTCCACTTCCCCCAAATCACCCTCTGCAACTCCACCGAACAAACCCATCTCCCAACCTGCAGTTTGACCTAGGGCGGCCCTTAGGCTCCGCCCCGCCGCCTGCACACCCCCCGACCACCTTCGCCGTGCCACGACGAAGGTCCTCCGCGTTTCTGATTGGGCCGAGAGGCCGTTTCTCTGTGGGCAGGTACCTGCGCTCGCCGCCACCATTGTTGAAGCAAAGCAGCTTCTTCACCTACTGCCCCAGGTGCGCCACGCCCAGGTCACGCTCCCAGGCAGTGCGAGGCGTCTTCGCGAAGTGCCAGGCTGCAGTTGAGGCTAAGCTCTCGCGCGAAGCGCCCGCGCTTCGCCTCGACCGCCGCTGCTTCCTCCGCGCAGGCATCCAAATTGGGGTGGGACATTTAGTCCCACCTCGGAAAGCCACTGAGGCGAACGGGCGCATAAAGGCAAAAAGTCCTTAAGCTGTTCGCCTCAGTTCACGGGGTGAGGTCCCCTTCACCTGCCCGACTACCCGGCCTCGTCCGCACGCACGCCTCGCGGACCTGGCCCGACCCGACTAAGCCCGACCTGCACTCCTCTCCCACCACCGCACGCCGGTGGGCCTGGACCCGGGCACGACCCGTACCCGACTACCCGGCAGCTCTGGGAGAGCTTTCCTAAGAGCGGCGTCTGTGAGAGAGAAACGCGGGGGGGAAGGGTAGAGTAGGTTTTGCCGTGTGTCTCTGGTTGGAACTTTGAGTGTGCAGGCACGGGTGAAGGGACTGCGGAAGGGCTGAAGAGAAGAAGAAGAAGACTGAAGGAAGAAGAGCAGCCAAGTCAAAGCAAAGAGGAAGGAGGAAGCAAAGAAGAAGAAGACAAGCAAGGCAGAGAAGAAGATTGACGAAGACTGAAGGAAGGAGGCACCGAGCGGCACTGTAGCAGCGGCGACTTAAGTCGTCTGAGTGGAAGATCAGACGACGCCCTGAAGGCAAAAAAAAAGAAAGAAGAAGAACATCACCACTGCTGCAGATAAAGAAGACAGAAAGAAAAAGAAGAAAGAAGGAGAGACGACGTCCTGACAGTAAAAGCAGAAGAAGAGCACGAGAAGAAGATCAGAAGAAAGAAGTAAAAAGAAGATCTGAAGAACAGAAGACAGAAGAAGAAGACCACAAGGAGATAAACAAAGAAGAAGAAACCAAAAGCCAAAGAGGAAGAAAGAAGAGAAGAAGCCAAATTCTCATCTCTCTCTCTCTCTCTCTCTCTTTATTTTTGTAATAAGAATTTGTACCCCTAGAATACAACTTGCTCCCTGAGTTCGACCTCGGGAGAACTTTATTTTCCGAGTAATAAATATTAGTGAATGATGGCAATAACTAACTGTACTACAACGCTATAACAAAACCTAGTTGTCGCCACGTCACGGTGCAGACGAAGCAGCTACACTTTGGGTCGACCGAGCAGCAGCTGGCCAGTACCCTCCTTGTGACTACTATCCTCCCTACGTGCCTGGTGACCACGACTGCCAGCTCGGTCTCCAGCGCTCGGTGCAGGAAGCATCTACTGTGCTCCCGCCCTAGATGGGTAGTCCCTCCTGATGTGCCCCGGCTGGCCACACTAGTAGTAGAGGGGTACCCGACCTCCTCTCTTAGTAGGTCCCTACTGGCAGCTGGGCGGGGGTCCGGTGCTGGCAACTGGCCCCTATCTAGGGCCCCCAAAGGCCACTGATGGTCCCGTAGAATGAGATGGCTCTCTTGCAGGCGTTGTGTGCCTCCTCTCCCGACGGCCTTGAGAGTACTATGGCTGATAGGGCCTCTTCCGTCTGCCGTCAGTGTCTTGCGCGGCTGGGTTGGTCTCCTCATAAGTCATGGCCACCTCGAGCACATTATAGAAAGTGGGTAGCTTCAGGGGTTTGACATTCCCCCGAATCGCAAGTCGGAGCCCCTTCGTAAACCTCCACAGGCGCTCTTTGGTTGGTCGTGTGTTCGTTAGTATGTTGCATTTCTTTCTCTTAATGATTAATTCGTTATAGTATATTACAAACAACGGTTACCAGTTTAAAATTTATTACTCGGAATTAAAACTTTCCCGAGGTCGAACTCAGGAAGCACACGTCATTCTAGAAACATAAATTCACAATTCTGTTACAAAAAGAATAGAAGAGAGAGAGAGAGAGTAAGTGAGCAAAACTTCTCTTTTTGGCTTTTTCTTCTTCTCTCTTCTTCTTTTTCTTTGCTGCAGCTACCTCCTCTTCCTCAGTCTGCCTTCTTCTTTCTTCTTCTTTTTCTTTGATGCAGCTGCCTCCTCTTTCTTTCTTTCTTTCTTGAGCTGCTGCGTCCTTTTTCTTCTTCCTTCTTCTTCTCTTCTTCTCTGATTTTCTTCTTTCTCTTTTCTTCCTTGATCCGAACGTCTGATTCTTCACGTTGGATGCCTTAACGGCGCTGTTGCTACAATGCCCTTGCTGTCTTCTTTTCTTTTGCAGCTTCTTCTTCTCTTTGCTGCGGCCTCTCCTTTACTTTCTTCTTCTGCTGCGAGAGCCTCTTTTTCTCTTTCTTTTCTCTCTTTCCTCTTGGCTTCTTCTGTGAGGCAGAGTCTCCCTCCTCTTTTCCTTTCTTTTTCTCTGGCCCTTCTTCTTCTTCTTTCCTACCTGTTCCCTGCACACACACACGAAGCAAAACCTACTCCTACCCTTCCCGCGCGGCTCTTTCTCTATCTGAATCTCTCTTTGGTACGCTCTCCCAGAGCCGAGTTATCGGGTCGGTCGCGTGCCCGGGTCCAGGCGCACCGGTGTGGGTGTGGTGCGCCAGGAGTGCACAGGAGTGAGGGCTAATCGGGTCGTGGGTCATATCCGCGTGGGCAGTGCCGCAAACGAGACCCGGTGGATAGGTGAGGTGGGACCTCACCCCAGTGTTTCAAGGCGAACAGCCTAGAACACCTTTTCAATTTATGTGTGGGTGTGCACCCACACACTTCCGAGGTGGGACTAAAGTCCCACCTCCTGCTGCACACTCCTGCAGGCAGGAAGCTTCGAGCAATTGGGGCAGCAGCCGAGGCTTGCGACCCTAATTGAAGACCTGGGCACACTTGCGGAAGTCTTCCGCGTCGCCTGGGGCTTGCGCCTGGAGGTGAAGAGGCTTGGAGCAGCTTGCGAGCTTGCTCCAAGCTTGTCGTCAATGGCAGTGAGGGGGCCGACCTGAAAACACTAAAACGGCCTCGCGGCCATGTCAGAAAGCTCAGGGAACTTCGCCAGAGCGCTGCGAAGGCAGTGCGGGGGTCGGCGTGGCGTGGGGAGGCCGGAGTGTGCGCGCCTAGGGCACATTGTGTGCGTGAGAGTGGGTGTGTTTGGGAGGTGTTCTGGGTGTGTGGAGTGGTGGTATGAGTGGGGGAAATGCTTGAGTGGAGTGAGGGGAAGCTTATGGGCTTGTCGGCGTGGGGTGGGATGGCCTGTGGAGGTGGAGCGACCTCGCTGGAGTTGGTGGCCGGAGGTGGAACAGATGGAGGTGGTAGTGGCAGTCGAGGGGTTAGAAGTGACAATTGAAGAGGGGGAAACTAAGAGGAGAGTAAGGGAAAGAGTTTGACCTATTTAACTGACGAAGGGAGGGGAGGAGGCGCTCGACGCGTGCTTGGCAACGCCGGAGATGAAGGTGCCCAGAGGGGAGTAATGGCGACGAGGAAGAGGTCAGGAAGGCGCCAGCTGGTGCGGCCTGGCGCGGGAAGACGAGGCAGAGTGAGCTCTGCTGCAGGTATGGCAACAGAGCGACGAAAGGAGGAGGAAGGGCCACTGGAGCCTGCGGGCGTTTGACCGTGGGAGGGGGAGACGAAGTTGGGAGGGAATCCTCGGCCAAATCAGGCTTGCCCGAAACGGCTGCCCCTGCCGCTTCTTATAAAGGTGCTGGCAAGGAGAGGATCTCGAGGGGGCGACGTGGGGAGCTCATAGGAGAATGGCTGGAAAGCAGACCCATGCCTTTCGTGCATTTTCACGAGAGGCATGGGCAGCTCCAGGTCAAAGGGGAGGGTCCCTGCGAAAGAGGACGACGCAGGGAACCCCCCTTTCGTTCCCGAGAGTGGCCCCCATACCCTGCGCGGCGCCATCCTCCGCGCAAGGTCGCTGAAGGTATGGGCGCCTGCGTGGGGTGGCAGAGGGGCCTTTCTGCAAAGAACGAAAGAGAAGATGGGGAGCTAAATGCGAGGGTTCAAAAAGATAAGGGTCAAAAAGTAATTCTGGAGGATGAATTTGTAAAGTCGGTCAAAATGGTCTTCTCTTAGGCCCAAATTTTTGTACTAACCTAATTTGGTCCTAAGGAATTCAATGGTATAATTTGATTTTAGGTTTGACCACGTTTGACCATTCAATTTGCACAAAAACCCAAGTTAAGTCAAAAATTGGGTACGGTTCTCAATTTACGTCAAAACAGGTTCTACTGGCCAAATTGAAGGTTCTAAACCCTAAAGGATGTTTTTCCATGATTTTTAGAGGGTCTATTTGACTTTTATCTTGCCAGGAACGTTGTTCATTGAATCAGGTTTTTTTTAGGGTTATAGGATATTATTTAATTCCTAGAAGTTGCTATAACCCTTTTCGAATCAGGTTATCCTACTTGCTTTCTTATTAAGCCCATTTAACCTGTATTCAGACCCTTAGACACCCTGATTGTGTATTGCATTGGTAAAATTACAGTTTTACCCCTTATGAATTATTTTATTCATAAATTTAGAATTCTATGAGCTTGGCTTTTCTTTAGGTTTTGTTGGAGCTTTTGCACACTTATTTAGGTCAAATTGTGCTAGTTAGGGTTCATGATGAGGCTCTCATCACTCCTCCTCATAGACATAACTGTCGGGGCAAAACGTGACAGCTCTAGGAAACTCGTGCGGTACGCGCTAACCGTCATCGTCCCCTAGCGGAGAGTGTGGAACTCTCGCCTCTTTTGGTCCTGCCAGGTCTGCGGAGAGTACTGCTCGTAGAAGAGGGCTAACAACCGGTCCCACGTCGGCTCTCTCCCTTCCTGGCCTCTGACTGTCTTCCACCACCTGTGTGCTCCGCTCTCTAGTTAGTACGTGGCAAAGGCCACATGACACTCCGCAGGAGGGCGAAGGGTGTCGAACACCTCTCTATCTACTCCAGCCAGTCCTCCGCCTCTAACGGGTTCTCATCCCCCTTGAAGGAGGGGGGTTTCAGCTTCCGGAACTGTCCGAAAAGCTCATGGTGTAGCTGTAGTGGGGGAACGGGCATGCTTCCAGGTAAGGAGGGCTCGTGCTTGGAAATGTCAGAGTGTGGTGGGGGTGGTGGAGGATCACCCCCTCACCCTCCTACTCGTCCGGCGCTGCGATGGTCTCTCTGTCCCACCGAGGACTCCCCCTCCACGTCCTCAGGAAGAGGTGTCCGAGGAGGCTGCTGGAACTCCTCTCGCACGATGTCTCTGGTCAGCTAGGCGAGACCCTAGGGTTGAACGCCCTGGAGGAGAGGTGGGTCAACTGGTGCCTCAGGTCCAGCACGTCCACCCCTCCGACCTCGTCCACGGCCACGACCACGGCCTGCCTCGGGAACTCTCCAACGAGGCATCTTCTGCAAGGAGATGCAAGAGATAAAATAAGAGTTGTCAACGATACCGAATTACATCAAGAAAAAGACTCAGAAACGAATATCAAAGTGATAAGTTGTGGTGGCTATCCTAGTCATATGCATGTGAGTGGTTATTTTTGGACTAATTGGTTCATTCTTGCGACGATCTTACTTTGATACCATCTTGTTACGATCCGATTCTTGGATCCTTACAGGATCCAAGATCGGTTTGCCTCAATTAATCCCAAGACCTAGTCATCCAACGAGAAATAACTAAAAGCAGGAAATAAATTACATTCACACATGTAATATAACTAAGGAGAAGGAAAAACAAAACAGTAAAGGAAAGTAGAGCAACTGTCTCAAAATAGTACATGCCACCACAACAACAGTGGAAAGAAACCAGAAAGTAACAGGAACAGAAATTTAAAAGTCCAGTACTCATAACTACAGCGGAAACAAAAGAGTTGGAAAGAAACTACTATGGTTGGGCTCGGCTAGGTCCAGCACCCTCTGCAGCAGGAAACTCGGGCTGCTCAACTCCTGGTCTTGAACAGGGTTACGAAAAGACAGAGCTAGTGAACACTTTGTAGAGTTGTGTTTACATTATTTATGTGCAAGTAAAGTAAAAACAAACAAGCAGGTTTTATTCTCATTTCTATTTATCTCATCCATGTATTTTTGGTTTATCTATTTCACAAAGTATACAAGTATTTCTTGATCTTACTTGTTCCTCGTGGGAACGATCTTGAATGCGGTCTTTTCTGTGGAGTAGAAGGTGCACGTGGTGCTCTCCTAGCCGGGAGAGTCTCCCCGCGGTAGTCCTACACCCAGTCAACCACCCCGAGGTCACTATCGTGACGTAGCGGTGACTACGGCACGCATGATAAGCGCATGTGTAACTACCCCGCACTGGCACGCAGTTAGTCATTTCTGCTAGCGGGTACGCCTAAGGTACAGCACGGAACAGTATAGGGCCTTGCCCTCTCAGAATAGGGGTCTCGTCCCTCAAAACCAAACAGGGGTCTCCCCCCTCCATAGTCCGCGTACCCTCGTTCGACTACCTCTGTTTGCCCAGCGAGCCTAATAAAGTCGGTGTAGGGTGACTAGATTAACCCCAACCCCGTGGGGTGGCTAGCTCCCACCATACACTAGTAGCTCACCTCGGTACCACATATGCGAGGGCCAACAGGAGTCGATGTAGAGTGACCAGTCCTTCCCCGGGTCTCAACCCAAGGGGTGGCTGGCTCCCCCTCTACACTAAAAGGGACAATTGCTCTCCTTAGTACCGTGTACACAAGGGCCAGCTTACTTCCCGTCTACATACTAGATTTCCTTTCATACACAGGAGTTCTATCCCTAATTCCCTGTAGGGTTCATGCTCATATTCGTCTCATTTGTCAATGTCCAGATCTCAGGTTCATAACTCCTTCCTCATCCATATACAGGCAGCTCGTGTTTTCACAATTCAATTCTCAATCATATACATGCAACTATTGGTTTCACAGTTCAATTTCTCATTCACATACAGGCAGCTCGTATTTTAACATGCATCTCAAGTAAACAGAGTAGCTCAACATCAAGCTCATACATTTCTACCCTAGGGTTCATTTCACATCCTAGAATTTCAATCAATTTAATCTAAGTAGGCATATTCTTTATTCACATCTTAACAAATGAATTAAACCACTCTACCGGGTATCACGGGAGGAATGGGGGCCTACACCGCAGATCTCGTCGTCTCCACAGGCCCTGAACACGCCACCGACTAGTAACCTATACCTGCAACTAATTTACATCAGACGAGGTCAAAATAGTAGGTACTTAACATGAACATGTAGAGAAATTCGAGTGGAAAACAACAGTATTTCGTTTGCGAAAATTCGATTCCGTTTGGGCCCTAAACGGGCCAAAAACACGGTTACTGTCCAAAATCAGACGTCTGGGACTAGTTCCAGACATCAGATCTTAGCTTTTGTCTCCTGCGGTATCCTCAGACATCTGGATCCCTCTGCGACTGTCTGGGGGCAGCTCCAGACGTCGGACAAAGCCTCTAGTCGTTTGGAAGAGCTGTCGGACATCTAGCGATGCGGTCAAACGTCCAAAAGTGCCTGGGAAGGTGCACCGTGCACCTTTCCAACGACCCGCACCTGCGTATAAAAGTCGCAGGCACATTCTCAGCCTGACATCTCCTGTGCTACAATCTACATGGCGAAAAGTAGCGTTGGAAATGCGTGCCTTGCACAATATTATGCTTTCAAACATCTGGCTTCAGCTCCGGACGTCCTGATTCCTCGCCAGTCGTCTGGTTGATGCTCTAAACGTCTGAAACTAGAACTTTTCCAGTACTAGAACCTCCTTCGCATCACTGCTCTCCTCACAGCGCCGCCCGCAGCGCACTGCAGCCGCTTCAGCAAGTGCAAAGGGTCGGGAGGCCACCTCCCCGAGCCCTTCCTCGTGCGCATACCCGCCGCCGGCCACGCGAGCTCCACCAAGCTCCCCAAAGGTCCACTGACGCTAGTCCTCCTCTCTCACGCTCTTCCTTCCTCTCTCTCCCTCTCTCCCTCTCGTTCTCCCTCACTCGCACTCTCTCTCATCACTCTTGTTCTCCCTCGCCACGACTGCACAAGGAGGACGCTGGAGGTGGCGGTGGCTGGTGGTGAGGAGAAGAGGGTGTTAAGAAGGAGGGTTTAGATAGAAGGGGGTTTGGGTTTAAGGGTGAGGGGTGTGGAGGAGAGAGAAGCTCTGCGCGTCGCCCGCGAGCAAAGCGGAGAGGAACGTATGAAATTCCCACTTTTAGACGTCTGGGCCGGTGTCCAAATGTCTAATTGAAACCCCAGATGTCTTATCCGACTAAAAAGGCAATGGGTCATTTCAAATATGGATTCTGTCAAGTTTGTTAGGTTGGTTATGGTATTTGAGGATCCTTCCAGGAGATATGCATTCTTCGAGATGTTGATGATGCCTTTGTACTTGTTGGATGAGTAGTTGGAGCAGCAACTTGCAGCAAGGAAAAATTAGGTCACGTCCCTTTATGTCGTCAGTATGATGCTACCATTCGCATATTTGACATCCATGCTTTGGTTGTTCGTCATGTTACAACGTTGCAGTGATTTGTTTGCAGCAGTGATGTATCGACGGAAACAACTTCATGTTTGTGATGATGTAACTGCAATTCTAGTGTCCTTATCTTATTTTGTGTAATAAATTAAATGACCATCTATCTTTCATACATGCGTTCATTGTCTGTGTATGTGTACAGAATGGATCTACATTGTCATTACAGGCTATCTCGTACACATTTGTCTATTGTTGCATTGAACCTGAGCTTTACGACGGGTTTGCTTGACAGCGATGACGATGATGGGACTCCTCGTCATCCTCCAAGACCAATGCATACAGTGCCATTAGGAGGGCATCTATGGATTTCGGAAATGATGCAGGGTCATGAGGAACGATCATATCACTCATTCTATATGCACCCTGATGCATTAAATTCATTTGTGGAGTTGTCAGAGACCCACAATCGAGTAGGTCTGCATCTTCCTCTATGCATTTAGTCATGCAGCCTCCAATTATAATCTACAAGAGCGATTCAAACATTCCAGTTAAATAATAAGTTGAAACTTCATGTCTGTTTTAGATGCCACATTAATTTTGGAGGCGATGTTAGTTCGACAATCGAATCTGGTCACACCATCGAAAATAATGGAGAATCGCAAATACTACCCTTACTTTCAAGTAACTGTTAAAAGTCTTTCTTCGTTATTACATGCCCTTATTGTTTCCTCATATTCTGCTCTAACGATGACAACTTTTACAAATGTAAGGAGTAATAGGTGCTATTGATGGTTGCCACATCAGGGCTTGTGTACCGAGGCTTGAGGAGTGAAGATATCGCAATAGGCACATGGAATTGTCACAGAACGTCATGGGTGTTGTGAACTTCAACATGTTATTCACATTTGTCGTTGTCGGATACAAGGTTTCCATAAGTGATATGGTTGTTCATTTGTGGGCTTTGGAAAGCGGATTTTCCACATGCTCGAAGGTTGTAGATTTCTTCTCGATTATGAATTTGCTAATACCAATCAGTACTTAACTCCATACTGATGCACCACATACCATATTCCAGAGTGGCAAAAGAGAGGTGGCTTGGCCGAAAGCTACAAGGAGTTATTTAATCATAGGCATGCTCAGCTTCAAGGAGTTGTTGAGAGGACCTTAGGTGTGTGGAAGAAGAGGCTTGAGTGCCTGAAAAGAATGCAGGAATATCTAATCAGTGTCTAACGAGATGTCGTTCGTGTGACTTGCATAATTCATAACTTCGTTTGCCTCTACGATATTGATGAGTGGTTCCCACATGCTCAAGTAGTTGCAGATGAGATGGATGAACCTTAGGGCTTTATTCAGTTGTGAGGATGTAACTCGAGGGGAAAGCTTGAGGGATTCAATAGCTATGTAAATGTGGAATGATACTGCAACCATAGATCGAGGAGATGTTTGTTAAGTTGCATGAATGTAGATAATATGGTCAAAGGTAGTGATGTAACATATGATGATGAAACAATCCCCTAGTCCTTCTGTTTGCAAATATTAAAGTGGTATTGCTATCGAACTAAAACGAATGCATCATAGTTGTATGAGATGATAATATTTCAAATGGAAAGCGTTAATTTAGTCGAACGTAACTGTATATCGCGATAGCATTAAATACGTTGCAAAGTAACTTATAATGGACCATGTTATCCCTTTCATAACATAAGCTTCAAACGATTTATGTATCGTGCGGTCTATGTTTCAGTGCCTTCACTAACTTCACAATCATGGAGGATGAGCCTGTAATGCTGTACTAGGAGGGGGTTGATATGTGCATGATATGAAAGTATAATGCAGAAATGTAAATCAATCACACAAAAAGCAATCTTACAAAGACAATGATTTTTAGGTGGAAACCTAAACCCAAGCAAAAACCACCACCTAAATTTCTTGATTTAGGATTTCTCGATCTGCCTAGTAGATCAAATCCACTAATCATGTCACTTAAACGAGGGTGACAACCTCTTACAACCATGCTACTTTACAACCGAGGGTAGCATAACCTCAAACCCCCCTTTTCATGAGGAGTATTTTGTCTCAAGATGGAGATGGGAATTCACCACGTGAATACCCAACCACACAACAAAAACCAAATTACAACAATCCTATAGAGCCCAAATAGGTATGTATTAAATCTAGCCTCTATAGGCAAAAGGTACTTCCTTGAGATGGAAGTCGGTGTGCGTGAACCATGCAAGGCACATAGACGCTCTCAAATATGCGAAGACGGGTGAGCGGGTGTGCAGCTAAGATGGTGCTCTCTAATGTATGTTGGAAGACTTGGAGAGCAATGGCCTTTCTTCTTATTGATCTTTTCTTTCTTTGGACACAGATATAAGTGGAGGTTGTTTCTCTAGGTGTATGTGGTCAAGTGAAGGTCCTCTCCTATTTATAGAGGTCCTAAGAAGTGTTTGGAAGGCTTTGGAAGCTACTTGTAACTGTTGGGAATAAGCCTCAAGAGATTGGGCCAAAATCTCAACAAAATCAGGGTCATTATGACTCTGACAAAGTTATTAGATGTCTAATAATTTGGTTAGACATCTGGTCGAGCGTTTGATGTTAGGTTTGGATGCCTGCTCTAAAGGGTCGGAGTCCCTGATCTTATTGGATCGAAACAAGGATCTAAATGGATGTCTGATGCGCCATTATAAGACGTTTGGCACTAAAATTGGACGTCTAATAATAGATGGGTTCGTTCTTGTTTTGACCATATCCAAACAGGGTCCTAGATCTTAAGGGTCAGATGGCAGATTGGACGTCTGTTATAAAGTTTGGACATCTTGAAACTAAGGGAATTGATTCTAAGGACCAACAGTCGGATATGGGTCTGACATCCTTGGATTTGGGTCCAACGTCTCTTTATCAGACCTTTGGACACCTCTACGGATGTTTGGAAAAAGTATTAATGTAATCATCAGATAATCCTCAAAGACAATGTTCTAACAGGCCAATGGTCCTCTACTTAGACGTCTGGCAATGACATCAGACACCTTCTAAGACGTCTGGAACTAGGACAAGACGTCTAACTGGAAAGGCACAGGTTGTTAATTTGAAGCCTGGATAGTTGGGCATCTGGGTCAGATATCAGACGACTTAAATGTCACTATCAGATGTCTGATTGAACTGTCTGATTTCTATTTTGATTTTCCAAGTATTCTTTGAGCTGCCTAATTGTTTGTCTAGGTGTCCTAGTGTAGGAATAGTATTCCTAGGACTAAGGTGTTACTCTTTGGGCTCTTTAACATGTATTTAAGGAAAAATAAAGAGCAAAACAAATAAAAGACATAAAACCAAGTACAACAATATGAAATGAAACTAAGCCCTATTTTTCTTGTCTTCAAGCTTTCGCTCCAAGCGAAGCTTCCATCTTCTCTTTTCCTCCAATCCGTCATGGATGTGAGCTTCAGTTCCTTCACAGTTACTTTCATTTGCATTATTCCTGAAAACTTAAACTCAATGCAAATGTTAAATATCAAGTATTTTGTTATCATCAAAATCAACAATCGTGATACCCTTTCACCAACAAAGCCATATTGCAAGTGTGGTCATAGAACAAAGTTATATTACATTTACGATATTAATGATAAACCTCTTGACAGGTTGGTATACAATTGCAGCAACGAGTTCTCAGTAAGCTTACATTTTAGCGAAATAAATCAAACCAAAAAGTACTTCCCATAGAAGCGACTCCTAACTACGATCTAATTACTGCCCCAAAATTGTGGTCCCATGTTGAGGGCAAAAGGCTATCAGAACTTGAAGAAAAAGATGACACATCAATTGGTGTATTTAAATCACTACATGAAAGAAGCTGAGGATGAGATTTGAGAGTTAAAGGAGATGCTACAAAAGCAAGAGGAGAATGATAGGTTGAGGGGTTGCTTACACGCTAAAT
Source organism: Thalassia testudinum (assembly GCA_037157565.1). Lineage (NCBI taxonomy): Eukaryota > Viridiplantae > Streptophyta > Magnoliopsida > Alismatales > Hydrocharitaceae > Thalassia > Thalassia testudinum. The sequence continues at coordinate 86,272,489 of JAZHRO010000077.1, forward strand.
CTGCATTTTAAGATTGTCGTGTTGTAGTATAGCCAAAATAGAGCTCAAATAAATAAATTTTATTACTCGAAAAAGTTCTGAGGTCGAACACGAGGAGCAATATGGAATTTAAAGCTCAAGATCATAATTTAAATCAAGAATAAAGATTGCAATAAGAATAATGTCAGGATTAATATGTAAAAAGAATGGAGTAAAATGGTGATTTGAATCACCAATTATTCATCACAAATAACACTTAAATCAAGTCTCAAATATATGCAGTATCAGACGTCTTAAGTAGCCTTGTGCTACAATGCCAAGGTCTTTCTTTGCTTTTCTTCTTCTCTGTGTCTTCTTGTGCTCCTCTTCTTCTTTGTTGTGTGGCTCCTCTTCTTTTCTTCTTCTTCCTCTTTCTTTCTTCCTCTGCTGCTCAAGCCTTCTTCTTCTTCTCTGTTCAGCTACTTCGCACAAAGGGGGAAACTTCTTGAATTGGCTAAGTGTCAGCCAATTCTCTCTGCAGCAAAACCCTCCTCCTACCCTGCGCGATCTCTACTCTTTCTCTCTTAGGCTCCACCCTCCTAGGGCCTCTGCCAGGATAGTTGGGTCATCGGGTACATGCACACCCGGGACCAGGGTTGCCTGTAGTGGGTAACAGCTGAGGAGTGCTTGGCTAGGCAGGTAAACGGATCTGCCAGACCCACGTGTAAGGTGTCACGGGTGAGGTGCGTGAGGGGTGTGTGCAGGGAACTCACCCCCTATGCATGTTGAGGCAAACAACCCGTATCACTTTTTCAATTTATTCGACTGCTGGGGCTCGTCAGCTTCCGAGGTGGGACTAAGTCCCACCTTTGTTCTTCGCACAAGACAGTGAAAGCTGCAGTTGCTTCCTTCGTCAAATTGGCACAAAGGACTTGGTCAAAACCTTGAATTGATCACCGGGGAAACTTCTTGGGTTGAGTTCGTGTCACTTGGAGCGAGTGCCTGGGATCTGTGTTGCAAGAACATGTGCCGGAGCTCCGTCAAAGCAGCTGCATCAATGGCGATTGGTGGCGAGTACCTGAAAATCAAATGATGACTTCAAAGACACGTCAGAATAGCTCAGTAGGTGCGTGAGAGTGCAACAAAGTCGATGATGGCAGTGGCGTGCTACGTATATAGTTGGAGAGGCCTGATGACCACAAGGAAGGTGGACGGAGGTGCGTGAGTCGGGGGAGGCGATAGAGAGGCCAATCCCCTCAATTACTTGAGGGGTTTTGGTCGGTGAGTCGAGGCAATGGTGAGGAGTGTGGAAGCCGCATAGTTGGGCGAGTGTGGAAGCCACTAGGGCTCACCAAAGGTCTGCCAGCGAGGTGGAGGATGAAGTCATAGAGGGCGTGTCGGCGGTTGAAACGAAGTTGCAGATGTCTGGAAATGAAGAGTGGAAGATGAGGAATTGTTGAGGAGAGGTAGCAGACGACGGGGAGCGGAGTTGGCGCCGGTTGTGGTATGGCCGACGTTGGAGACAAAGCTGCTCTGATAAGGGGTGGATAGAGAGGATGATAGAGATAGAGACGCCGGCAGGTGCTGCTCGACGCAGAAGAAGGCAAGGAAGAAGAATCTGTCGCTGGTGTTGCGGTCCGACGATGTGGGAAGGCAAGGAGGGTCGCCGGTGCTTGAAGAGCAATTCGACCGGAGGATTCAAGCTTGAGGGGTTTGGCCTGGCCGGGGCTTTCTTTTATAGGTCATCAGAGGGCAGTTAGTGCTTGCGAAGCAAGCTTCCTAAGCTTGGAAAGCTCGCCGGATTGGGAAATCCCTTGAGACCCAAATCTCTCATGCATTCGCATGAGAGATTGGGTCGGTTTTAGGGCTTAAGATCAGGTTCAAAAGGAAGGGAATTTCTTGACGAACTTCCCTTTCAAATTTGAAAGGGATTCGTCAAGAAATCAGGGAATCTTTCTACTTTAAGGTCGCCGGAGCAATTACAAATAGGTTTAATGGCGGTAGGGACCTTTTTGTGAGAATAACGATAAAGTTAGGGTCCTATTTGAAAATATTTTAAAAGTTAAGGGTAGAAATGTAATTAGACAAGACCAATTTGCATACTAGGTCAAGACAAACTCATCTTGGGCCCAAATTTTGGTACAAACCTAATTTGGACCTAAGGAATCTAATGGTGGAGTTGGATTTCGGTTTTGACCATGTTTGACTGGGTAATTTATGAAAAAAGTCAAATTAGGGCAAATGTTTGTCTGAAACTCTGTTCTAAGTCAAAACAGGTTTTAATGGTCAAATTGAAAGTTCCAAGCCCTAGAGAATATTTTTCTATGAATTTTATAGGATTTAGGTAAATTTTATCCTGATCAGAACCTCCGTTAATTAAACAGGTCTGTTTTTAGGGATTTAAAAAGTCATTTAATTCTCAGAACATGTGCAAACCCTTTTTTGATTGTTTTAACCCACTTGTTAACCTTCTAGGACCATTTGACCTTCATTCAACCCCTGAAAAACCCATGGTTGTGCTGCATTCATGATAAGCTGGTAAAATTACAATTTTAACCTTAGTTTCTTATTTTTCCCTCAGAATGATAATGCAGTGACTTGTAACTCTCTGGCAATTATGTAGGAGCATTTATTGACTTAATTGGGTCAAAATGAGCTAGTTATGGCTCATGATGGTATTCCCATCATACCCCCATGCCTAGCTTTTGCTAGTCCCTTAGCAAAATTTCAAGGTATTAACTTTGATTCTAGACCGTAAAACTTTTGATGCTTAAAACTTTGATGTGTGCTTTCTTTTGTAGATTAGGTTAGAATGTCGATAGTAGGCCTAGAGGTATTCAAGTACCCACCAAGATCCGGACCTAACCAACTCTAGCCTCAGTCCGCTGCGAAGGTTTCTAAGGCTCATAGTAATTAACGTAAGGTTCGTTGAACTCCGTGGTTAAAGCACCCGTACTTGTAATATGTTTAGCCCAGGTTCAATTTGCAATGCATTTTTGTTAAAGAGCGATAAAGGAATTTTTCTTTATTTTTGGAGAGTTTTCTCTCTCTTTTCTTTTTATTTCTAGCTTCGGATTAGCTTTACAACACGATCTATATTAGATTCCTAGTCATCACCATCAATCCTCGCAGGGTCCCTAGCAATCAATGCTTCGAGATAGCACCGCCCATGGCAACCCCCAGAACCCTAGCTTTCGAGATTTTGAGATAATCCCGCCCATGGCGTTCTGTAGCTAAATCCAGACCCTAGCAATCGACATTTCGAAATAATGCCGCCCATGGCATCTGAACCAGCACAAGGTGCTTACATGCCCCCGGTAGGATATTTAGATATCTTAGGAGACAAGGACCGAGGAAACGATATGTTATTGTTCATCTTCGAGGGGAATTTCCCGCCTCTTCGTGTCGGGAACTTATCCAAATCAACTTGTGTTGATCAGCCGCTCCCAATCTAGGCAACTTTTTCAGAACAGTTTTAACGCATTTGCGTGATTTTGATATTTAAGTGCACTAAACCATACTGTGTGTGAATTGGGGTGCTTAGGTTACCGAGTCCCGCAAACCAGGAGTCAGTTAACGAGGCTGAATAATCCCTAAGCCTTAGACCCAATACTTAAGCTTCGCATTTTTCCAAACCTCTTGAGGACAATCCAGATCTTAGTGGATACTTGAATTTTTATGCCTAGGATTGCAGCCTAAGAGGCCTAAGATCAGCATTCCTACTAATCTCTTTTTTCTCTTAGCACTTTTTGCCTTTCATTTTCTTTTTTTTGATTTGTTCTAGAAGTAAGTCAATTCCTTAATCTTTTACTATTGACTATCACTTTTTCTTTTCTTTTTAAGTTGTGTTCCTTTTTGACATTTTTATCTCCTCCCCTTTTTCTTCTCAAAACTGATATGCCATCAAAATTTCCTCCCTTCTCATATTTTTGTTCTTTTTCAAATTTTTTTTATTTTCTTTGGTATTTTTGGAATATGTGATTTTTTTTGTGAAACCCTTTCTTGTGAACTGATTTTCATAACGTTTTGCACTTTAATACCCCCCCATGCCTACAATTTGCAATGTCATTGTAAATTAGGTTAGTCCGAGTTTAGCTTAGATCATTCATTAGAACAGGTGTTGGGTGGGTGAATGGGTCGGGGTGACTGTTACGGACGATTTCAAGCTCGGGTACGGGTACCAGAGGTGGAGTCAGATGTTCTAATAGATGAACCCTAAAATGCAATATGAGTTTAGCATTAGATGTGTCATGAAGGATTTCAGGTTTTTCAAAATGATGGGTTACCTTCTGTTAAGCGTTGAGTTTAACGCCATCAGCTGGGTGCAATGAGTTCAGGGAGAATGGAGGGTAAAAGATACCTTAGCCAAATTTGTATTGGTGAGTTCAATGAATGGTTTGAGTCTCTGACCGTTCACGACAAAAGGTTCTGAATCGTGGCTGAGTTGATTGATTTCAACAGCTCCATTTCCAAAGATTTGTCGGATAAGGTATGGTCCAATCCATTTTGATTTGAGTTTTCGTGGGAACAATTTGAGTTTGGCGCCAAAGAGTAGGACTTTCTAAAGAGGGAAAAAAATATTTCTAGATATGTGCTTGTCGTGAAAGGCCTTAACCCGCTCTTTGTAAATTCACGAGTTCTCATACGTGTCATGGTGTAATTCTTCGATCTCGCTCATTTGAAGCTTTCTGTGGGTTCCTACCTTAGAAAGATCGAGATTGCAGTTCCGTACTGCCCAATAAGCTTTATGCTCCAATTCGACGGGGAGGTGATATGCCTTCCCATACACCAATCTGAAGGGAGACATGCCTAATTGGGTTTTGTGGGCGGTCCTATAAACCCACAAAGCTTCCGGAAGTCAGGGTGACCAATCTTTCCTGTCAGGTCGAACAGTGACCTGGAGGATTTTCTTGATCTCTAGATTCGATAACTCAGCTAGACCGTTGGTTTGGGGGTGATAAGGAGTCGAGATCCTATATGACTCCCCGTACTTGGTCATCAGTGATTTGAATTGAGTATTCATGAAATGGGTCCCTCCATCGAAGATTATGGCACATAGAATCCCGAACCAAGAAATGATGTTCTGATGAATGAATTTGATAACCACCTTATGATCGTTGGTTTGGGTCGGAATGGCTTCGATCCACTTGGACACATAGTCAACAGCGAAAAGAATGTATGTGAAGCCGTCCGAAACAGGGAAGGGTCCCATAAAATCAATCCCCCAGATATCGAAGATTTCGCATACGAGAATCGGTTGTAAGGGCATCATATCACGGTGGCTCATGTTGCTTAAGGTTTGGCAACGAGTGCATGCCTTACAGTGATTGTATGCGTATTTGAAAATCGTGGGCCAATAGAAGCTGCACTGGAGGATTTTGCTGCGGTTTTATGACTAGAGAAGTGTCCACTGTAGGCCTGGTCATGGCAGAAGGACAAAGTATCCTGAATTTCGGCTTCCGAAACACATCGTCGGATGATTTGATCAGCACCAATGTGGAAAAGATACGTGTCTTCCCAAAAGTAGTACTTGGCATCGGAAAGTAGTTTGTCCTTCTTGGCTTTTGGCCAATCGGACGATATCTGATGTGATGCCAAGTAGTTTACTAGATCAGCAAACCATGGAAGTCCTATACTGATAGTTAGGAGGTGCTCATCGGGAAAATGTTCGGTAATGGGTCTGGAAGGGTTGATAATATCAGAAGGAAGGCGGGATAAGTGATTAGCCACCACATTTTGTTTCCCCTCCTTGTCGCTGACGTACTACGGATGCGTTTGTTTAAAAGGGTCGTTGTAGCTTGCGTTCGCTGCGCTGATTTTAAATAAAGAAACTGACGTGAGTCCGAATGTCGAACACAGGGAGGCGTGAAAATCGGGTTTTTTGTCACTTAGTGTCATGAAAATGGCGGGTTTTTGCTTGCAAGAAAACACAGGAGAAAAGCGAGTAGGGAGAGAGAAAGAGAGAGAGAGTAGTGTTAGAGTTCTTTTAAGTCATGGCATTCATGCAAATTTAAGCTAAAGAAGATTTGATAACAAGAGAAAGATAATAGATAAATAGGGAACGTCATCCTTTAATCATGCAACTTTGAGTTTTACAAATACAAACATAGATGAGTCCTTAAGTAAGATAAAGCTAAGCTAGAGAGAGAGAAAGAGAAAGAGGAAGAGGAGTCGGCAAGGCGGCCACGGCGGTGGAGGTTGGCTCTGTCGGTGGCTCGTCAACTCCGACGCTTATAAAAGAGTGCTAAGGTGGCTAGTAGTGGGGTAGAACACTTGCAAAGATATTGAATGCCTTACATGGGTGGTTGGAAAGGGTTTATATAGGAAGAAGGGCTTTCTAAATGAAGAAGGGGTTTAGCGACGTCCGGGATGTCGCTAAAACCCTTCCCAAAACGTCGGTGAAGACCCCTACCCACCGGTCGCATGCGCGCGCTGTGCTTCCACTCGCACGCTATCCGCGTGGTTGCCATGAGGGCTGTCTGATCGGAGATCGGACGGCTGAGATCTTGCGGAGGGCGCGCTCGCGGATCATTGCTGAGGCGCACACTATTCGCGTGTCATCACACGCGTTTGGCCGAACGCTCCTGATTACACCACGTGGCGCTATCGAGGCCGCTCGATGGCGATCAGGCAATCTAATTTGATCGCGCGGACGAATTCCGTGCTTGAGCTACTGTGGGTGCTTCGAAAGTGCGCCTCCTACGCGTGTAGTAGGGGCGCGATTGCTGTGCTACATCACATGGTTGGTCGCGGACGCGCGTCTGTGCTCGGCTATTTCCGACCGATGGATGGAGATCCAACGGTCGGATCTTTGTGTTGAGGCGTGAAGGCGTGCGGGCGAGGATGGTTCTCAGCCGTCCGATCGGAGATCGGACGACTCAAATCGTCCTATGGCTTGATGGAGGAAGCTGGCGTGGCCTGGTGGTTGCTAATTGGGTGCCATGTGGCGTGTTGTGGGCTGTTGATCATTAGATCAACGGCCAGAACTTTTTGGGTCAATTACAGGAGCTTCGAATGTCAGATTTGGTCGATTTTGAGTCTGTTGGATTCCGTTCGTCGGTCTGAATCCATCCGTGAGGTCCGATTGCTTATCTGAGGTCAGTTTTGACATGAGCTTTTACAAATGGCCATTAACAGTGCATTGTGAGCAATCTCGATGTGCTATGAATGTAATGCTCCCATGCTCATTTACGATGTGTTATCTGTGCATTTTATCCTTAAGACAAACCCCAATTGGCATAACTATTACTCCAAAATGTAGTATTATCATGCCCCCATGCTTACTCCTTGCTAGTCCCTAACAACGTTCATTCTAGCCATTATTCAGGAAGTGATTACTTAGACATTTTGTTACTTGTCAATAGGAGGAAATATACTAAGATCCTGATCTACAGAGACTCAATAGCGTCCGGGTGTCTGCCAAAATGTGAACCGCCCGAATCCTCGCTTTAAGGCATATATATTTTTTTCTTTTTCATCTTTTCTCATTTTTTTGGATTTTTGGAGTTGAGAGTGTGTTGATAACTTTTTACATCTACCCAACCCATCCAAAACTCAAAAAAGAACTCTAAGTGCTAAGCATCTTGGTGTGAAGATCGTGATAGACTCACTCAACGGTAATTCAGATAGACTTCGGGTTTCTATGCCCCTAGGTGACCAGAAAAGGAAGTGTTTTGCCTGAAGGTGTATCTGTCCAATCAGTAGCTTTCTCCCTACTTTTATTTTACTTGAGGTCAACACAAGGATTTTTCCAGTATATATCTCCTTGGATTGCTCTACTTCTCCGCTTCTTCCTTAAGTGTTTTGAGTCTTTTTGTGCATTTAATAAGCTGGGTTCTAGACAACCGACCAATGGGCTGTTACCAACGATCACTTGCCAGTCATACTCGTGCGGTGAAGTGTGGCTTATTTTGTTCTTCTTCTTCTTCTTCTTATTTTTTTTTTTAGTAGGTGGCTTCCCTGATCTCAAATTTACCTAGAGGCAATAAAAAGAAAGTGGTCCTATGGTTGGGCTCTGGACAACCGGCCAATGGGCTGTTACCCACGACAACTTGCCAGCCATACCACCCTAGAAGGTTCATTAGCTACCCAATTTCTATTAGAATTTTCGACGAGTGAGTCAGTGCAAAAATGAGTGCATATGCTTAGACTAAAGTCTCTCCGAGTTAGAGGGCGGATTGATAAGTCATAAGCTTATCACCGTATTTTATTGATGAATTAAAATAGATTAAGGTTGCGAGGATTCGAGGCTAAATCCATATTTTAACAGACACCAGGGCTAATTAAGCCTGAAGACCTGAGAAGTCTAAGTGTTCAGGTTCTTTTTGTATTATTTCCCACTATTGACAAGTTCCTAATGCCTAAGTTTTTCTTCCTAAATTTAATTTTTTTTTAATTTTATTTTATTCAGACTGATTAAATGAACTCAGAATCATACAAATTACCTCCCCCCCAAGCTTAAGTTGGACAATGTCCTCATTAACAAAAGCATGGATGCAACAAGGTTCAGAAAGATATTATCTGAGTGATGTAATATACCTTATTAGTCTGAATCGTCTAGGTTGCCTCCTAGGAAGCGCTGAGTTTAATGCCTCTAGCTGGGCGGTGCTTTGTGTCATCCCTCAATGAGGGTGACAACCTCCTTTGGGGGAACAGGGGCAAGGAAGTGTTTCAATCTCTAACCATTGACTGTGAAATTATGCCCAGTGTTCGGATCTATGATTTCAACCGCTATATCGACCCAATTCCCGAGTCCCTACGAGACACGAGAACCGGACCGACTCGACTAATCCCAAGACCTAGTCGTCCAACGAGGAAATAACCAAACGAGCAGTAAAATAAACCACATTCAGCACGAATATAACTAGCAGTAACAAAATACAGCAGTAAGAAAAGGAACTACTACAGTATATACCACCACAACAGTAGAACAACAATTATAACATAACATGAAGCTACAAGTAAAGAAGTACAGAGAGTAACAAGAACTACTCACTATAGTGGAACAAAAGGGGTACAAAAAGAACTACGGTAACTCTACTGGACCCTACTCGGCCCAGCGTCCTCTGCAGCCGCTAACCCTGGCTGCTCAACACCTGGTTCTGAAAAGTAACGAGTGTAACACATCAGCGAAACACTGAGTAGAGTGGCAGCTAAAACTAAAGAAGCAGTAAAGTGTACAGTAGCTGTTTTATTTTCTTTCTTCCTTTATTTACGTCTTTCTATTGTTTCACAATTTATCTATTTCTCATATCCTTCACTTGATCTCGAATGTTCCTCGTGGGAACGATCTTGATTGCAGTCTTTTCTGAAAAGTAGAAGTAACACGTGGTGCTCTCCTGGCGGGGAGAGTCTCCCGTGGTGATCCTACTCTCAGTCAACCACCCCAAGGTCGCTGACAAACGTAACGGTGACTACGGTACGAGCGATAAACACACGGGTAGCTATCCCGCACTGGCACGCGGTTAGCCGTTTCCGTTAACGGGTGCGCCCAAAGCACAGCACGGAACCAGTATAGGGCAGAGCCCTCTCAGTAACAGGGGTCCAACCCCTCCACAGTAACCAAACAGGGGCCTTGCCCCTCCACAGTCCGCGCACCCTCGCCTGACTACCTTGGTTTGCCTAGTGGGCCTAACAAGTCGGTGTAGGAGAGCCAACAGAACCTTGGGGCCCGTGGGGTAGCTAGTACTCTCCCTACACTAGTAGCTCTCCTCGGTACTGTGTACACAAGGGCCAAAAGTCGGTACAAAGTGGCCAGACCTAACCCTGGGTCCCTGGGGCGGCTAGCTCGGCTTTGCATTAAGAGGTAATGTGTGCTCTCTTTGGTACCATATACCCAAGAGACAACACACTTCCACATCTTTCTTTCTCAGTTCCATTTCATTCTCTTTCCAAGAGTTCTACTCCTAATTCCCCATAGGGTTCCAACTCTTTTAACTTAGCACATTTAGGTTTCACCATTCCAGTTTCACGTTCATGCAACCCATGATCTCAATCATGTTTATTTATTCATAACAGGCAGCTGTTAAATCAATTTACAGGCAGCTATTATTTCCTTTCCACTTTTTCAAGACTGCAATATCTATATTCATATCACTAGTTTTCCAGTCCTAGGATTCACGTCGTACCCTAGGATCTATCATTCAATCTAGTTTTCCAGCCCTAGGATTCATGCAATACCCTAGGGTCTATCATTCAATCTAGTTTCTCATTCCTAGGATTCATACAATACCCTAGGTTCTATTAATTTTTCCATAATTGTAACAAATTATGCTAACAATTTTAAAAGCCACTCTACCAGCTACAACGGGAGTACTGGGGGCGTGGTCGGAAATCCCGCGTGCCCCCGCAACCCCCGAGACTGCAATGGAACGGGGTCCTAACACAAGAATCAAACACAAGGAGTTTCTCAGAACAATATATAATTACCATAAACGGGTAGAGGATTTTATTCTGCGAAGAACGCAACTCGAAACGCGGAAAACGGACTCCGAACGGGCCTTAAACGGGTCGAAAATGACAAAACAGTCCAAAATAAGACGTCTGGAACCTCTTCCAGACGTCTTAAAATGTGGGTCAGATGGTACCTTCACTCTGTGTAGTCCCTCAGACGTCCAGAAGCCTACGGGGGCATCTGGCTTAATTCCCAAACGTCCGATGGTCAACCTGGACGTCTGGAAGTCCTCTTCGTCGTCTGGCACTGCGGCCAGACGTCTGATTCGCGTTGGATGGCGAGTCTCGCGCCCTCCCGAGAAGAACCTGCACGTATCCACTCCTCGCTCTCAGTACGATGGGTTGCAGACGAAGGCGCGGCGGACGGCTGCATGGCCGTACGCGCGAAAAAGGAAGAAGGACGAAATAACTTACTTGCCAGACGTCTGGACAGTCTTCCAAACGTCTTCACCGTCATCTGGTTGGAATCCTAGACGTCTGATTCTGGAAAAACTTTCAGAATCAGAGCTCGACTCGCTCTCCACCCGCGACGCACGGCCACGCCGCGCCCCGTCCGCCTGCTGCTCGAGCTACAGCAACCCTCCCGCGACACTCCACCCCCATTGCTCCCCTGCCGGTTGGCTCTAGCTTCCCCGGCAAGCTCGAGCCCTCACGGTCGAGCGTCTCCTCCCTCGCGCAACACCTCCTTTCGCACACTTGCCGTGGCCGCTGCTGCCGCCGCTCGCTCTCGCACCGGCTGGAAGAAGAAGAAGGAAGCAGAGGAGATGAGGGTGAGGGAGAGGGCGAGGGCCTTTTAAGGCCGCGTGGGGAGAGAGAGAGAGAGAGCACTGCACCCTGCAAGAGGAGAGAGGGAAAAAGAGGAAAGCGGGTGGCGGTTGCAGGTTTGCGCGTGCATGCGCGCAGACGCAACCGCGTACGTCGCAGAAATTAAATCCTAGACGTCTGGAAGGGGTTCCAGACGTCTGGTCAGACGTCTGGGCCACCTCCCAGACGTCTTGAAAAACGTCTTGAAGCCACGTTCGTAACAACCGCCCCATTGGAGTAGGGCTTGACAACCCTATACGGTCCTGTCCACTTGGACCTGAGCTTCCCGGGAAAGAGTTTGAGTCGGGCATCAAAGAGCCAAACTTGCTGATTAAGCTCGAAGGTTTTTCTATGGATGAGTCGGTCATGGATGGCTTTCATATTTTCCTTGTACAACTGATTATTTTCAAAGGCATCCCGATGAATCTCCTCGAGCTCGGAGAGTTGGAGCATCCTCTGCGCACCGGCTAACTGGGAATCCATGTTACATTACTTAACGGCCTAGTAAGCCCGGTGTTCCAACTCGACAGGAAGGTGGCAGGCTTTGCCAAAGGCCAGGCGATAAGGCGACATGCCTATCGGGGTCTTGAAAGTGGTCTGGTATGCCCACAGGGCATCATCCAGTCATGTGGACCAATCCTTCCTGTCAGGTCTTACGGTCTTCTGTAGAATGTTCTTGATCTGCCTATTTGAGACCTCAGTCTGCCCATTCATTTGCAGATGATACGGGGTGGCAATGCGGTGGGTAACCCCATATTTTCTGAGTAGGGCACGAAATTGGGTGTGGATAAAATGACTTCCACCATCACTGATCATGGCCTTCGGTATTCGAAACCGAGAAAAGATGTTCTTCTTAACAAAGTCTATGATAGCCTTGTGATCGCAACGACGAGTGACGATAGCTTTAATCCATTTGGAGACATAGTCTGCAGAGACTAAGATATACTCAAAGCCTTTGGATGGTGGAAAGGGGCACATAAAATCAATTCCCCAAACGTCGAAGATCTAGACAATCAGAATGGGCTGGAGGGGCATCATGTCTTTCCTAGTCATGGTCCCCACAGTCTGGCAACGAAAGCAAGTCTTAACAGAGTTGTGTGCATCCTTGAATAATGAAGGCCAGTAAAATTCGAACTGCAAAACTTTTGCAGCCATCTTCATCCCTAAAATTGGCCACCACAGGCTTGGTTGTGACAAAAGGATAGTGGCATGCGCTCGTGCGTGTGTGTTAAGAAGTGTCATTATAGTTGCACTTGCAATGTCGATTTTAAAGTAAAGAAATAGAGGTGAGTCCGAGTGTGGGTCTCAGGGAGGCGTGAAAACCAGATTTTGCTTATCACTTGTTGTCACGGAAATCACGGAGTTTTGCTTGCGAAAGGTGCGATTGAAAAGCGAGAGAGATAGAGAGAGAGATTAGGGTCAGAGTCATTTTTTGCTTGATCATGCAACTTGAATAGGAAACAAAGTAAACAACTGAATGGAAAATAACTTCATTAATCATGTAGCTTTAGTTCACAGATTACAACATTAGATACATGCTTAAACATAAGTAAAGGAAAGCTTAAAAGAGAGGAAGAGAGAGAGAGCGGGAGAGCGGCGAGGCAGCCATGGCGGTGGAGAAGGTTCCGTCGGCAGCTCGTCGTCTCCGGCGATTACAAGAGGGCCTAAAGCTAGCTAAGAGAGGGGTAGAGTAGTTGCAAGGGAAGTGAATGCCTTGAATGAGTGGTTGGAGGGGGTTTAAATTGGGAGAAGGGCTTTCTAAAAGAAGAAGGGGTTTTAGCGACGTCCGGGACGTCGCTAAAACTCTTCCAAAAGCGTCGGTGAGGCCCCTAGCCCTTCGGTCACACGCCCGCACCGTTCCTGTTCGCGCCCGATCCGTGGCCGCTGCGTGAGAGCCTTCTGATCGAAGATCGAACGGCTAAGATCCTTCCTTGGGTGCGCTTGGTTCGCGCCTCGGGTGCGCGTGCGAGCGGGTGTCGTCGCCCGACGTGCGTGCGTGCCCGGGTGCTCGCTGTCTGATTGCACAGCAAAAATGCACCAACAATTGTGCTATCTTGTGCTATTTTCTAGCATTGCCAGTGTATATTAGGTAGCCATAGTCGCATTTGTAAAAAATAAACGTATGCATGCATTTATTTGAGAGGGGAGAAGAGTGAATAAATTGGACTTGTAATTAACGTATTCCTCAAGTGCTGCCTTGCAAATTCACCATCTTTATTTTTTGGCTTTGCATTTCTTCTTCTCCGCGCGACTACAGGGCATGGCTTCTTCTTCGCACCACTCTCTACCATAGCATGCCCTGCCAGCCGCATGCTCAGCCATGCACAGCCCAGGGCATTGCTGAGCTTGCCTCCATCCTCTTTAAAAAGCCCTCCTCGCTTCCTTGCGCAAGGAGCCTGGTTCACATAACACATACAGCAGCCTTCCCTCTCCAGGCCATCTCCTCCCCTCTCCCTCCATATGCAGCACCTCTTCTACTGACGAGCTACGCTGCGGGCAGGAGCAGCTCACAGTGGTACACGACTACCACTGTGAGTCCCACCACCGCCCAGCTCATCAAAGAGCCGGTGGGCGTGGTGGTTCACCTCTCTGTTTTCGTTGTTCCAGCCCTTCCCGCCATTGTTGCATCTCCGAGGTCTGAAGCTCCGCAGCAGCCCATGCGCACGCTGGCACCACTCCAGGTGCCTTCCAGCGCGCCCGCGCACGCAGCACCGGCTGCAACCGGCTGTCCAGAGCGTGCGGCACTGTAGCTACTGTTCACGCTAGAGAGCGCGACACTGTAGCTATAGTGCGGTGATCGGAAAGTTTCTCACTTATCCGATCACCGCGTGCTCTCTCTCCATGCCCGCAACCGCCTCGAGCCCGTCCCTGCTCCACGCCCGCACCCGCTCCAGCATCCGCCCGCCCCCGCGCCTTCGCCCGCACTCGCTCCAGCGCGCAGCGCAGTGCACTATGTCACGCATTGCGCTTCGTTGCAGTCTCCCTCGTGCCCGCTCCCTCCAGCACGCGCGCGCATCCTTGTGCAAGCCTGCGCTTGTGCAAGCCCGCGCCATCAGACGACGGGCACAGCCTTTAGACGGCTTAAACGCCCGTGTCCTCTTCCTCCAGTAGACGCTCTCTCTCTCTCTCTCAGCCACTCTCTGACTCCCTCCCGCAGAAACATATACACACACACACACTCTCGTACACACACACACTCACTTGTACACGCCTATATACATACTTATATATATCTATACATATATATATTTATACATATATATATATACATATTAGTACCTATACAATTATATATAAGTATACATACATACATACATATATATATATATATTTATATATATATATTTATACACATATATATACATACATATATACATATATATCTATAGATATAAATACATATATATATATATATCTACATATATCTATATACATATTTACATATATATATCTATATACATATATTACTTTATATATATATACATATATATATCTACATCTATATAGTTATATATACATACATATATATCTAATTATAAATACATACATACATACATATATATATATATATATATATAACTACATATACACCTATATAATTATAACCATATCTATATATACATATAAATATATACTTACTTTCACATCACCTACCACACGTTATATCGTGGGAATATCTGCACCAGTTGTTGATATTCCCCAATACCTGCGTACAGAAAGCATCTCCGCACACACCTTCCACCCATTCATCCTAAACTCCACGCAGCACTTCGTCCTGTTGGTTGCGTCTTCCTAGACGATGATCAACTCGACACCATGCTACATGCCATTTCCACCTCCACCCCAACCCCTATATATATATATATATAGAATATATATACTATATTTATTTTATTTCTATTTCTCTTTCCTGCTATTAAAAATATATTTATCAACTCGACACCTTGTTGGTTGCGTCTTCCTTGACTTGCAGGTTCTCAGTCTTGCGAATAGCAAGACCAGTTTTGGAACCCTAATTTGGCTCAAAGCCAAGAACCTGATTTTGAGGGTGTACCTCAAGGACAAAATTATCAGAAGAAAACCTTAAATAGAAAAACACCAAAAACATAATAAACGAACGGAGGAGATTCGTTGTAGGAAAGGCGTACAAACTTGTTCACCTCTAATCCCGCTTTCCTGAGTTCGACCTTGGGCCTAAAAGTGATCAAGATAAAATCAAGTAGGCCAGGTTACAAATTTTGTAAAAAGATGGTTAGGCTCGATTTAGGTTAACCACTATACTCATTTCAACGATTAAATCACCATATTAACACAACATATCCGGGTCACCACCATACTTTTTCTGGCGCTGTTGCCGGGGAAGTGCGCATTCAGGTAAGTGTCTACTCCATTCCTTTAATTTTTCTCTTCTCACACCTTTCTCTTCACAGGTGTTTCTGTTTGTTGGTGTGCAGGTGAACCAGTTGCAAGGAGAAGGCAGGCAGACAAAGTCGAAGACGTGGGTAGATCCAAGGCGGGAACGAAAGCGTGAAGTCGCCGGTATCGCACTGGAGCTTCGCCCACGTTGCTGAACAGGTAGGTCTCTCTTCCTTAGCAACTTAGGTCAACTTGTTGCTTTTTTTTAAAAAAAAAAAATAAAACACTTCTTAGGATCTCTTGGGGCAAGTGGATTAAAAATCACTTGTTTGATTGTTTGCCATCACTCCCACCACCCCGAGATTTCCTGCCAAACTTCGCATAGCGAAGATCCAAGAATCTTGATTCTTGAATCTTTCGCCGTGTGAAGTATTCTTTGAGGCAAAAATAAATAAATTGATTGCCATCCCTCTTTGCCTCATTTATCTGCAATTCGGGATCACCTTTTTGGTGGGGAGACTTGGAATTGAGTTGATTCCAACCCCACCACGACCTTTCACGTGCCTAAGATTCAATCTCGAATACTTCAACCCTAACAATTTGATTTTCTTTATCTTATGGTTGAGCCTTGTGTGTGGAACATCATTCTGGTGATTGGGAGCACTTGAATTGAAGTGCTTTGGCTCCCTTTCACACTAATCTAAAATTGACTCGTGCATCCACACATGGAAATCTCCATCTAGGGAAGCCCATTGCATTTTAGCATGCATTAACCAGCTGACATTGAAGAAGGGTTTGTTGGGCTTAGAAAAAACTTGTATTCTCTCAAAACCCGGAGATTGGTTGAATTGGTAATTCAGCGAAATCCTAAAATCCATACTACTTAAGGCTGAAACTCTAAAAACCATTCACCAATTAAAACTTCAATTCGGGGAGATTTCCCCGTTGCATGCTTGGTTTACACACTTTATAAAATCAATTACTTCAGCATTACCCATAAATAACGCCCTTCACATTCCAGAAGCACTTGATCCTAAGCCTCTAACTAAAACTGGTAGCAACTTGACCCTTATTAAGGATTGGAGGCCTGACTACCTGCGTGTAGTGCCTACGTGCTGGTCAGGGTTCCTGCGTGCTATCGGGTGTCTAAGACTGGGGCAAATGGCCTTTCAATCTGGCCCGGTGGTTCTGCGGTGCTCGCATTCGGTTCCGTAGGTCGTGATAGTGGGTAACTTTGATCTTTAGGTCTAAGGGCACACTGTAGAGGTTAGGGCTTTAATTGTCTTGATTTGTCATCAAGTGTACCTTTGCGGCGTCATTTCTCTCATTTCCTGTTCCCTTCTTATCTCCCCAATTCTTCCTACGGTAGTGCATGTTTGGGAGGAGGTCACAAAACCCTGAACTGTTTGAATTGTCTGATAATTTTAGGAAAGAAGCCGAATCGTCCTCCTCTACAAACATGGCTTCACGCCCACCCCCAAATCCCGAGGGAGGAAACCGCCCTCAAAACCCACCAAGTGGTGGAGCCTTGGATCCCATAATCCGCCTCTAAGCCCAAATGGAAATGTATAATGAACAAATTGAAGCCATTAGGGAAACATTGGAGGAAATGCAGAACCCTCCCGAACGGGAGGAGCCTAGGTCTCTTAGCTCCTATCAGAATCCCGCTGCTACAGAGACCATAGGACAAATTCGGGTCCCCATGGGCGGGGACGACTTTGAATTGATACCTAATGTAATTGGCCTGATAAATTTTTACTTCCATGGTCTTGCAAGTGAGGATCCTTTTCTCCACTTGGAAGACCTAACCCGATTGGCTAAAATAGTTAAACCAAGAAATATTAGGTTACCAATAGTCCTCATGAAAATGTTCCCGTTTTCATTACCAGATAAAGCGTCGCAGTGGTTCCGCACCCTTGGGAGAACCATCCACTCTTGGGAAGAGATGCGAATAGTGTTTCTCAAGAAGTTCTTCCCAATCGGGCGAACCAATGCGCTTCGCCGTGCTATCACTTCCTTTACGCAACAAAACGGCGAACAGTTTCATGAGGCATGGGAGAGATATAATGACCTCCTTAGGAAGTGTCCGCACCACGGTCTGCCTAAGTGGCATATAGCCTAGATTTTCTATTATGGGCTAGATGAGACTTTGAAGCAGATTGCAGACACTTCCTGCGAAGGGAATTTCATGAATAAAAACTAGAATGGAGCATTCGAATTATTTGAAAATATGAGCAAAAACTCAATGAACAATGCTTCCATTGTCGCCTTTAATCGTACCAGCCTGCCCCGTAATGTCCACGAAGTTGACATGGGACCCTCCCATTCATCCACAGATCTTAGCCTTATCGCACAGAAATTGGATGAAGTCTCCGTCATGCACAAGAAGCTGGACGAGCTTCTGGCCAACCCCGCCCGTTTTATGGCAAACACCCCCACCTCACCACTTCGTCGCAATCCCAATTCTTCCAACACCAGGCTTATCCCTAGAAACCTCGTAAGACCTTCCCTACCGAGTGTCGCGCCGAGAGATTCAGTAAGTCATGTGGATCTGGCTTCTGCAAGCCAGTATTTTGACACGGAGGACCAAGCCTCCATGTGCTCGGAAGCATATTTACATGCAGATGCGTCTTCTGGCATAGAAGACGCTTGTGCCCTGGGGAACAGCCCGTTCTCTGCCACTTATAACCCTAGGTGGAAAAATCATTCGAACTTCGCATGGTCCAACAACCCACAGCACCAAAATCCCGCGGGTGGACCAATGCGACCGTCTGCACCCGTCATCCCAAGGGCCCAGTCTAATCCTATGGCGAATCCACCATCAGGTCCTTGTGTACCGCAAACAGAACATGCATCAAGTCCTCTTGATAAATTGATGCGAATGATGACGGAAATGTCAAAGCGCCATGAAGAGAACATGACCTCTCTTCAGCACCAATTGGCACAGCAGAATGCTGAGATCAATCAACTACGCATGGCGACTCGATCTCAGGGCACTCTCCCAGCCCAACCTGTTCCCAACCCAGGAAATTTCGTATCCCATGGTCCTCAACCACAGGTACGACCTTCTCAGGGGTAGGTTCATCAGATTCTGCAGGCTCCGAGCATTCCACTCGGATTTCAGGCTAATCCCGCTGCAGCACCTCACTCCTATGTCCCTATTGCGAACCCTCCTCCATCTTATGATCCCACTGGACCCGCAACGTCCAATGCGATTACTACAAGGAGCAGTAAGCAGACCATCGATCCGCCTCGACCTGATCCTGGCCTGTCTTCTTCATCGCCCTCTCAGTCGGGATGCGCACCGCATTTGCGAGAGGACGATACACCCAAATTGGTGCCAGAATCAGTCCCATTCCCTGAGGCTCTACTGGGGGAGCCAAAAGGCAAGAAGGATACGCAGGCCTCTGATAACCTACGTAATTTATTCAGGGATGTTGAAATCAAGGTACTCCTGCTAGAGCTTTCGACCACATACCTACTGTTGCCTGATTTTTCAAAGACTACACAACACCCAGGCGACAGTCAAAGAAAACTAAGAATCTGGTGGTTCTCTCGCCTCATGCGAGTTGTGCTATACTGTCAAATCTACCACCGAAGCAGAAAGATCCGGGCACACCGCTTATTTCCTATAGCATCCAAGGCTGCAATTTTAACTGTGCCCTGCTTGATTTAGGATCTTCCATCAATCTTATACCAACCATCATGCTCGAAAAATTTTCCTTAGGAAATCTGAAACCCACCCCTGTCACGTTACAGTTGGTAGATCGTTCTATCAAAATTCCAAAGGGTGTGGTGGAAGACGTGGTGGTTAGGGTCAACAGTCTCTGTTTTCCTGTTGACTTTCTTGTTTTAGATATGGAAGTTCCTAGCTCACTTTCTAATTGTCCGATCATCCTTGGTTGACCTTTTTGGCCATAGCCCGCGCCCATATCGACTGCGAGTCGGGCTGTATTAAGATTGCCGTTGGATTTGAGAAGCTCAAGCTTAACATCTTCAAGGCAGCCAAGAACTTTGATTGCGATTGCATCGAGGATGACACGTCTGACGAGGACATGGCCGTCAGCGCGTGTATCAGACTAATTGGGACCTATTCTTATTGCTGCGGACTGCCTTTAAACACTGACAATTGCCTGAACGACACATATTGTGACGTTCCCCCATCCCTCCCTATTCCCGTACCTTCTCTTGACTAGACTTCTGACGAGGTTTTCTCTGCTTCCCATACCTCATGGTCTGAGTCATATCCGGGCTACTCACCGCCGATCCACACTCTTGGAGGCTGGATTGCCCTCTCTTTCCCGCCAAATCAAGCGGAGTTGCAACTCCACACTGGGACCTTGAGCCCATATACTACTCACTGGGGCTATTCCTTTTTGGATCCATCTATCCAAGAAGCCCCTCTTCTTGGCCAATCTGAGGGCCAACTTCTTCCTCCTGACTTGTTTTCCGATCCGCCTGGGACACTCTCGTCCCAAGAAATGCCAGATCTTTCACCATCCACTCCCGAGCTGAAAGAGCTGCCTAGTACACTTAAGTATGTTTTCTTGGGACCAAATGAAACGCTCCCCGTAATCATTAGTTCAAAACTAACCAGGGAGCAAAAGTGTAAACTAACAAAGGTTCTTATGGAACACAAGCCAGCCATTGGATGGTCTTTATCAGACTTAACTGGAATTAGCCCCTCCTATTGCACTCACCGTATATATACGGAGGAGGAGGCTTGACCTTCCCGCGAGATGCAGCGACATCTCAACCCTAACATGCGGGAGGTCATTAAGAAGGAAATTATTAAGTGGCTGGATGCGAGTATAATCTACCCGATCAGCGATAGCCCCTGGGTGAGTCCGATTCATGTTGTGCCCAAAAAGGCGAGACTCACCATCTGTGTCAATGACAGTGGGCGAATCCATCCCTACACGCACTCCTACATCTTGGAGAGTGTGTGTAGATTATAGGAAACTCAATGCTGCAACTAAGAAAGATCACTTTCCGCTACCTTTCATTGACCAAATCCTGGAACAGTTAGTGGGAAATAAATTTTTCTGTTTCCTGGATGGATTCTCAGGATATAACCAGGTGGCAATTGAGCCCCGAGACTAAGAGAAAATCACCTTTACCTGCCCCTTCGACACCCTTGCATCTAGAAGGATGCCATTCGGACTTTGTAACGCGCCAGCAACTTTCCAGAGATGTATGCTGGCGATATTCCATGACATGGTGGGTGACTTTCTCGAGGTCTTCATGGATGACTTTTCGGTCTTTGGACCATCTTTTGATGACTGTCTTGCAACCTGACCCGTATCCTTAGGAGATGTATTGATGTAAACCTCGTGCTTTCCCGGGAAAAAAGTCATTTTATGGTACACGAGGGAATTGTTCTCGGACATATCCTCTCCGATAGGGGTATCGAGGTTGACAAAGCTAAGCTTGATGTAATTGCTGATTTACCTATGCCTGGCTCTGTCAAACAAATCCGCTCCTTCCTGGGACACGTCGGTTTCTATAGGAGATTCATCAAAGATTTCTCTAAGATTTCTTGACCTTTAACTCATCTCCTATCAACCGACGTACCCTTCGATATGGGCCCCGATTGCATACGAGCACTCACGTAGCTGCGTAATGCTGTCACCAAGGCCCCTGTTCTCCAGCCACCTGATTGGTCCCTCGACTTTGAACTCATGTGTGACGCTTCCGACCTTGCAGTCGGAGCCATCCTGGGACAAAGACGCGATAGACACCCCTTCGTGGTGTACTACGCCAGTAAGACGTTGGACGAGGCCCAACGTAATTATACTATCACTGAGAAAGAACTACTGGCGGTCGTCTTTGGGCTGGAGAAATTCCGCTCTTACCTTCTAGGCTCACATGTTATTGTTTTCACTGATCATGCGGCCATTCGCCATCTAATGCATACGAAGGATGCCAAGCCTAGACTGATTCGTTGGATCCTTCTGCTCCAAGAATTTGACATTGAGATCGCGATAAGACCGGAGCCTAGAATGTTGTGGCTGATCATCTTTCTAGACTGGACCCTGACCATATTGGACTTACTCTGCCGATTAATGAGATTTTTCCCAATGAGCACCTATTGGCAATTAATGTGGCAAGTGGACCTTGGTATGCCAACATTGCCAATTACCTTGCTTCTGGATCCCTTCCACGTGGTTGGCCTGAAAACCAGTGCGAGCGTCTCATGGCAGAAGCAAAGTATTATTTCTGGGATAATCCACTTCTTTTTCAAATAGGTGCTGATCAAATCATCCGTCACTGTATTCCTGATAGCGAATTCCCCAGTGTGCTATCCTTCTCCCACGATCAGGCCTGCAGAGGCCATTTCTCTGGGAGGAAAACTGCAGCCAAGGTGTCGCAGTGTGGTTTCTTTTAGCCCTCCCTTCACCAGGATGCACACAATTATGCCAAACATTACACTAGGTGCCAGTTGTTAGGATCAATGTCACGTCGTGACATGATGCCCTTGCAACCCATCCTAGCAACGGAAATCTTCGACATTTGGGGAATTGATTTCATGGGTCCCTTTCCTCCTTCCAACGACTTTGAATTTATCCTCGTGGCTGTTGATTATGTTTCGAAATGGATCGAGGCTATTCCCACGCGCCGTGCTAACCATGTTATATCCACTCGATTTGTCAAAGACCACATTTTTGCGCGCTTTGGGATCCCTCGAGCCATTATCTAGGATGGAGGAAGCCACTTTACCCATGCTTCTTTTCGGGCACTTCTGAGGAAATACGGAGTTCACCATCGTATCGCATCCTCGTATCATCCTTAGACGAACGGCCAGGCAGAGGTGTCGAACTGGAAAATCAAGCAAATTCTCCAGAAAACGGTTCGGCCTGACCGTAAGGATTGGTCCGACAAGCTGATTGACGCACTTTGGGCTTATCGGACCGCCTTCAAGGCTCCCCTTGGTATGTCTCCTTGTAGAATAGTTTACGGGAAGCCTTGTCATTCGCCCGTGGAGCTGGAGCACCGTGCTTATTAGGCGGTTCGTCAATGTAACCTCGACCCAGACCTGTGTGGTCGAGAAAGGAAACTCCAACTCCAGGAGTTGGAAGAGCTCCGTCGTGAAGCCTATGATTCTGCCTTAACTTTCAAGCAACGCACTAAGGCTTTTCACGACAGCCGTATTCGGCGGAAGGAATTTGATCCATCTCAGCAAGTTTGGCTCTACAATGCCCGGCTCAAATTCTTTCCTGGGAAATTGAAGTCCAAATGGACTGGTCCTTTTCTGATCTCGAGACCATTTCCCAACGGGGCCGTTGAGATTGAAGATCCTAAATCTGGGCATAAATTTTTTTTTTTTTTTGAAACAGTGAGGACTGCTATCGTAGACCGATAGCAATCCGGAGGGTATTGTATTGCATATCAAAAAAGTATTACAAAAAGGTTGCCCAACTATGTGTGAGAGACCAAGCTTCCTTTACAACATTCTCACACCTCACCGGTCTCCCCTGAAACAGCTTATCATTCCGCTCCCTCCACACACACCACAGAACGGCTGCCATAGCCCCCAATGGTCGAACAGGATTGGTGAACCTCTGCCATATAATATACCAGGGAGGAAGGGGTTCAAAGCACACCAACCTCCAGATTTTATCCGTGACCAAGCAAGAGGAGAAGATGTGTGTTGCACTGTCAGAGTGCCATCCACAAAGAGGGTAGGCATTCAGATCAATCCCCATTCTTCTGTGCCTAAGATCGCCAGTGATCAGCCCTTCCCGTCTACAAAGCCACAGGAAGATTTAGACCTTCAGAGGAATTCTCAGAAGCCAAATCTTTTTGTCGATAGGATCCCACTCCACATCATTGTTGGATCTAGTAATTTTTTCATATGCTTGCTTCATAGAGAAGACCCCCTACCAGCAGTAAGTGTCCTTCACATCTGTCATAAGATATAACTGCTGCAGTTTCTCCATTAGATTCTACTTCTCCTCCCATAGTCGAGTGCCCGGCCTGCACTGTTGTAGCCTTTCCAGCTGCCAGCAGCCTTCAGCCATGGACCACAGACTGCTAACTGTGGCATTTCTGTCAGCAGCAGCCCCATACACCCTCGGGAAGGTCTCTCTCAGCAGACCCAGTTCAGACCACCTCTCATTCCAAAAGCTAAAGCATCTGCCGTCTCCAAGCTTAGGCTGTAGCAGATGCCAGTAGCAGGAGACTGCAGAAATCACAGATCTCCAAAAGGGTGAGGGCCTCTTCGGCTGAAACCTTTGCAGACAGCTGTTGGATCCCCCATAGTTGTCCCTGATCAGATCATCCATCAGCCCCTCCTTGCAATCCAATATTCTTATGGCCCATTTCAGTAGTAGGGCCTCATTGAACTCTTTTAAAGCTTTAATTCCCAACCCCCCAGCCTCCTTTGGTCTGCAAATAGTGCTCCATCTGATAGGTTGCATGAACCTACCCTCGTGCCCTGCTCCTTTCCAGAAAAACCTCTTCCTCATAATGTCCAATCTCTTCCAGATGCATTTAGGGGCTTTAAATGTGCTGAAGTAAAAGACTGGTATGGCAGTGATCACCGAGTTGAGCAAAATCAGTCTCCCACCCTTAGATAGGAACTTACTACTCCACCCTTTCAGCTTTCCAGCCACCTTCTCGAACAAGATATTACAATCTGATTTTTTCAGCTTTGTAGCCCTTAAAGGTAATCCAAGGTATCTCAGGGGCAATTTAGTACGGGGTGAGCCCAAAGTACCTTCCAATCCCGTCTGTTCCTATTCATTCATACCAAAACATATCAAAGCAGACTTGTCTTTGTTCAAACAAAGACCTAAAATATCACCGAAGATCTTCACCAATAATTCCAAGGCATGTGCCTCAGACTTGGACCCTTCCACAAAGAACACAGTGTCATCTGCATATTGTAAAATGGGGGCCAAATGTCTCCTGTTTGATAACGAGTACCCTTTAATTACACCCACCTCTGCCAATTTGCAAGCGTACCTTGCAAGCCCATCTATTGCAAGGTTAAAAACCAGTGGGGCCAAGGGACACCCTTGTCTAACCCCACGCTGAGGCTGGATCCAAGTTCCACATGGCTTCCCATTGATCAAAGGAGAGAATGAAGCAGTGGTGATACAGCGTTTCGTCCATTGAATCCAAACGGAGGGGAAGCCTCTTCTTCTAAACACCTCCCAAAGATACGGCCAGGAAATTTGGGCATAAATTTACGGTAAATGGGCAGCGTTTGAAACCCTATCTTACTCATGAACCTACCCCCGTTGGAGAAACTGTTGCCCTACTGGAGGGTAACTAATGTCGTGCTTCATTCTGAGTCCAGCTGGGGACGTTAAATTCAACGCTCGTTGGGAGGCACCCCAACAACACTTCGCCACTATCACGATCACTTCACTTTTCACTTCACCACCCACCATCCACCCACCCTACCACCCTGCTGTTTACCCTGTACCTTATCTCTCGTTACTCGATCTTTGGTTCTTCCTCTACCCTACCCTGCATGCATATGAGGACATAGCACTGTTTGGCATGGGGGGGTGGATAGGCATCTATAAGATCTAGGTATTTTATGGTATCATGCAGTTTCCATCTATCTATAAATATGTAAAAAAAAAAAAGGTGTTTAGTAATGATCTGAAGGCTGAAACAAAAATACAATAAGTGTTTATGGATATTCAACCACTGTTTTGAAGACTTTCCAGGCCACAGAAGCTTGATTCGCTCAGGCTCGGCTTAATTCACTTGAGCATTGACAAAATAGATTGGAATCTCTCCTAACTTAGGATGTATTCTTGTACCTGAGACACCAGTACAAGATTCGTTGCTTTGCTTCTACTCGAGAGCCTAAGTAATCTTGGTTCACACTACACATATCAAGAAAGACCAGGTGAACATAAGATCCAACCCTAGTGTTCATTAGGGAAGGTGGAGTTCTTACCTGTGCGCACAGGCAGACTTTTTATCCCAGGCTTTTGTCTTGTGTTAGGAGAGACTCTTTCCACCAAAAAGGAACTCTCCCACCAAAAGGAAAGTGTGCTCCTCCAAATAATGTTGTAAGAGATATACTGACACGTGTTTCAAAAAAAAAAAAAAAGAAGGAGATGCAAATAAGTCAGTATATCTCGTAAATGTCTGTAAAATCTTCTCCCTATAAAAGTTCTTCAGGGTAAGTTACAAATACCCTATTTTCTTGGAGCCACAAATGTCATATAATGGGAGTTGAGTTTTTCGTCATCTATTTAAGGGTCAATCCGAAGACATGAGCTGAAACTGGGACCAACCTGCACTTAAAAATTCGTGAAACCCTGGGCTTGAGTCTTAATGTTCATCTGGTCAGTCTTGATCCTTCACTATGCACAAGCCATAATCTCTTGAGCTCTCGAGTACGGTAAAAACCTTTTGGGTCTTGGAAATCGTACATAAGGTTTAAATATCAAGAGTCCTGGTTAATCGAGAGATGGTCTATGTCACATAAGACTTAAAGTACTGGTAGTCTTCTCTGAAATTGGTTCTCATAATATCCAACAAATAAACACACCTATGTCGCCTCTGAAGAAGATCTTCAGCTTAAGATCATTTCTAAATACAATACAAAAATGTTTTGCTAGGGACTAGAAAAAGATAGGCATGGGGGTATGATTGCACAGCAAAAATGCACCAACAATTATGCCATCTTGTGCTATTTCCTAGCATTGCCAGTGTATATTAGGTAGCCATAGTTGCATTTGTAAAAGAAAAACGCATGCATGCATTTATTTAAGAGGGAAGGAGAGTGAATAAATTGGCCTTATAATTAACATATTCCTCAAGTGCTGCCTCGCAAATTCACCATCTTTACTTTTTGGCTTTGAATTTCTTCTTCTCCGCGCGGCTACAGGGCATGGCTTCTTCTTCTTCGCGCCACTCTCTGCCATAGCATGCCCTACCAGCTGCATGCTCAGCCATGCACAGCCCAGGGCATGGCTGAGCTTGCCTCCAACCTCTTTAAAAAGCCCTCCTCACTTCCTTGCGCAGGGAGCCTGGTCCACATAACACATACAACGGCCTTCCCTCTCTAGGCCGTCTCCTCCCCTCTCCCCGCCATACGCAGCACCTCTTCTACTGAGGAGCTATGCTGCGGGCAGAAGCAGCTCACAGTGGTACATGACTACCACTGTGAGTCCCACCACCGCCCAGCTCATCAAAGAGCCGGTGGGCATGGTGGTTCACCTCTCTGTTTTCGTCGTTCTAGCCCTTCCCGCATTGTTGCATCTCCGAGGTCTGAAGCTCCGCAGCAGCAGCAGCAAGGCATCAGCAGCAGCAGCCCGTGTGCACGCAGGCACCGACCGCAGCCTCTTTCCGCACATGCAGGCGCCTTCTAGCGCGCCCACGCACGCAGCACCGGCTGCAACCGGCTGTCCAGAGCACGCAGCACTGTAGCTACTGTTCACGCTAGAGAGCGTGACACTGTAGCTACAGTGCTGTGACCAGAAAGTTTCTCACTTATCCGGTCACCGCGCTTACTCTCTCCATGCCCGGAACCGCCTCCAGCCCGTCCCTGCTCCACGCCCGCACCCGCTCCAGCGTCCGCTCGCGCCTTCGCCCACACCCGCTCCAGTGCGCTGCGTCACGCATTGCACTGCGCTGCAGTCTCCCTCGCGCTCGCTCCCTCCAACGCGCGTGCATCCTTGTGCTAGCCTGCGCTTGTACGAGCCCGTGCCATCAGACGACGGGCGCAGCCTTCAGACGTCTTAAACGCCCACGTCCTCTTCCTCCAGCAGACGCTCTCTCTCACTCTTGTTGGTGCTAGAGCACCACGATCATTTGTTTTGATGATAACAAAACACGTGTTATTTAACATTTGCAATTTGAGTCCTAGATTTCAGGTCAATTGCAAATGAAGACGTGTTTAGACGGAACTCGAGCTCGCATCCAGGACGGATTGGAGGAGCTTGACGGAAAATAGAGGAGGTTCGCGTGGAGCGAAAGATTGGAGATGGAAGACAAGAAGAATAGGATAGATTCTTTTTTATCCTTTCATGTATCTCTTGTATTTATTTTCTTGCTCTTTATTTTCCTTAGACATTATGTTAAAGAGCCTCAAAGAACCCTAACAGTAGTCCTAGGAACACCTGCACAACCCTAGGATACGTAGGTTTTCTGTAGAACACTTAGAAAACCAATATAGGGTTAAAACTGACTTTCCAGACGTCTAATTCACGAATCAGACGTCTGATAAAGGATTTTAAGACGTCTGACTGTTGTTTCAGACGTCTGATAACTGTTAGGCTGGACATAGTTACTTCTGTCTGATGAATTCAGACGTCCAGACCTTATACCAGACGTCTTAGGAGATGTCTGATGACTTTGCCAGACGTCCAGTTAGTGGACCGTTGGCTGGCTTAGAAGACACTCAAGAATATGACCGTTAGAGCCTTATCAGACGTCCATAGGACTTCACAGACGTCTGATAAATGACCGTTTTGCCTCGGCTGACCCAAAATCTCTTCTCAGAGATTTTCTAGCCGTTGCAACGTTTGGAAATCAATTCCCACGGTAAAAGTAGGTTTCCAGACGTCCAGACTTAGTGCCAGACGTCCTCTATGTCGTCTGATGGACTTGTACAAAAACCCTGTTTAGATCTGATTCAAGTCAGGGAGAAACCCGCATAGAATCAGACGTCTGACCTTGTAATCAGACGTCTTAAAGTGGCCTTCCAGACGTCTGATGCCAGAGTTAGACGTCTGATAACCCTGTGAAGTGTAATCATTGTCCTGATTTCGGCCTGATTCTCTTGGGTTTTGCACCCAACGGCTATGGAAGCTTTTCCAAGCCTTCCAAAGCCTTCCTAAGTCCTCTATAAATAGAGGGGAACCTTTGAAAACAAAAATACACAAGATACACACTAAGAGAAACAAGAGACACACCTAAGCAACTTAGTTCCACTCTTTTGTGTCCAATTGAGGCCCTTGCTCTCCAAGCTCTAGTTTCATTCTCTTGAGAGCATCAAGCCTTCGCGCGCCCGCTCTCCCGCTGTTGATAACGAGAGCGACGTAGCGCCGTCGCGTGGCACACGCACCGCGTCATCATCGACACACTCCTTGCAAAGGGGAGTTTCCTATTTCCTATAGAAGCTAGGTTTAATTTTGTTGGCTCTATAGGACTGTTGTTTATTCTATCTTTGTATTTTGGTTGGGTATTCGCTTTGCGAATTCCCGTCTCCTTCGTGGGACAAAATCCTTCTCGTGAAGAGAAGGGGTTGAGGAACGCTACCCTCGTACTTGTAGCGTGGTTGTATTGAGGTTGAATCACCCTCGTTCAAAGTGATTCGGTTAGTGGATTTGATCAACTAGGTTGATCGGAAAATCCTAACTCGAGAGGGTTAGGTGGTGGTTTTCACCCGGTTTGGGTTTCCACCTAAAAATACCTGTGTACATTGTGCGATTGATTTTTGTGAGATTGCTTTATATTTTTATTTCCGCATATTTTTACGTCACCCCTCCTAGAAGGGAACCTTCAACTCTCTCACAGCCACTCTCTCACTCCCTCCCGCAGACACATACACACACACACTCTCTCTCGTTCACACACACACTCACTTGTACATGCCTATATACATACTTATATATATATATACATATATACATATTTATACATACATACATATATATATATCTATATATTTATACACATATACATACATACATATATACATATATATCTATATATATATAGATATACATATATATATCTACATCTATATAGTTATATATACATACATATATATCTAATTATAAATACATATATATATATATATATATATACATACATCTATCTATATATATATTTACATATCTTTATATATATATATATATAACTACATATACACCTATATAATTATAACCATATCTATATATACATAGAAATATATACTTACTTTCACATCACCTACCACACGTTATATCGCGGGAATATCTGCACCAATTGCTGATATTCCCTGATACCCGCGTACAGAAAGCGTCTCCGCACACACCTTCCACCCATTCATCCTACACTCCATGCAACACTTCGTCCTATTGGTTGCATCTTCCTAGACGATGATCAACTTAACACCGTGCTACACTCCATTTCCACCTCCACCCCCACCCCTATATATATATATAATATAAATACTATATTTATCTTATTTCTATTTCTCTTTCCTGCTATTAAAAAGATAAATATATATATATATAAGAGAAAAGATAATCCTTGACTTGCAGGTTCTCAGTCTTGCGAATAGCAAGACCAGTTTTGGAACCCTAATTTGGCTCAAAGCCAAGAACCTGATTTTGAGGGTGTACCTCAAGGACAAAATTACCAGAAAAAAAACCTTAAATAGAAAAACACCAAAAACATAATAAACGAACGGAAGAGATTCGCTGTAGGAAAGGTGTAGAAACTTGTTCACCTCTAATCCCGCGTCCCTAAGTTCGACCTTGGGCCTAAAAGTGACCAAGATAAAATCAAGTAGGCCACGTTAAAAATTTTGTAAAAAGATGATTAGGCTCGATTTAGGTTAACCACTATACTCATTTCAACGATTAAATCACCATATTAACATAACCTATCCGGGTCACCACCATTGTCTGAGGGCGCGATCTCGGCCGCCCGCTGCTGATCGGGCAGCCCAATTTTGCCGCGTGCCACTCCGTATTCGATTTTTCACCCCGCGCGGCTCGAACCCGCGTCGCGTGCGTGCTCACCGCTGTGCCACGCCCGCTACTTTGTCACAGCGACAGCAGCGGACGCGCGGTTCTCGGCCGTCCGATCGAAGATCGACAGCCGAGATTTGATCCCAGCTGAAGGAGGAAGCGGCGTGCGGTGAGCGGGGCGTGACGTGGCGCAACGAGGGCCGTTGATCATCAGATCAACGGTCAGAACTTCTTGGGCCCATTGTAGGAGCTCCGGATGTCGCATTTGGCCGATCTTGAGTCCGTTGGACTCCGTTCATCATTCTAAATCCATCCATGCAGTCCAATTGCTCATCTGAAGCCTGCTTTGACAAGTGCTTACACAAATGGCCATTAATACAGTTTTATAAGCAATCTTGGTATATGATGCATGCAATGCTCCTATTCTACTTATGTTGTGCCTTTTATTCTTAAGATGGGCCCTATTTAACAGAATTGTCACCCTCATATACAGTGTTATCATACCCCCATGCTTACTCCTTGCTAGTCCCTAGCAAGGTTTATTCTAGCCTTTATTTTCTTTCAGAATTTAAGAAGTAATTGCTTAAACACTTCGTCACTTGTCAATAGGAGCAAATATACTAAGATCTTAATCTACAAAGACTAAGCAGCGCCCGGGTGTCTGCCAAAATATGAATCGCCCGAATCCTTGCTTTAATGTATATAACTATGCATATGTATCTGTGTGTGTGTGTGTATAATTTTTTTCGGAATTCAACGTGGGTTGGTAACTTTTTACAGCTACCCAACCCACCCAAAACTTGGTCAAAACCTTAAGTGCTAAGCATCTTGGTGTGAAGATTGTGATAGACTCACTCAACGGTAATTTAGACAGACTTCGGGTTTCTACGCCCTTAGGTGATCGGAAGAGGAAATATATTTTCCTGAAGGTGTATTTGTTCGATTGGTAGCCTTCTCTCTACGTTTGTTTTAATTGTGGTCAACACAAGGATTTTTCCAGTGTATATCTCCCTGGCTTGTACTACTTCCCCGCTTCTTCCTTAAGTGTTTTGGTTCTTTTTGTGCAGTTATTGAGCTGGGCTCTGGACAACCGACCAATGGGCTGTTACCCACGATCACTTGCCAGCCATACCCGTGCGGTGAAGTGTGGTTTATTTTCTTTTCTTCTCTATTTTTTTTTTTTCGTAGGTGGCTTCCCTGATCTCGAATGTACCTAGAGGCAATGAAGAAGAAATAGTCTCGTGGCTGGGTTCTGGACAACCTACCAATGGGCCGTTACCCACGACAACTTTCCAGCCATACCACCCTAGAGAGTTCATTAGCTACCCAATTTCTGTCAAAATCTCCGAGGTGTGAGTCTGTGCAAAAATATGTGCAGATGCTTAGACTAAAAGTTTTTCTGAGTTAAAGGGTGAGTTGATAAGTCGTATACTTATCACCTTATTTAACAGGTGGATTAGAATAGTTTAAGGTTGCAAGGATTCGAAGCTAAATCCATATTTTAACGGACACCAGGGCTGATTAAGCCTGAAGACCTGAGAAGTCTAAGTGTTTAAGTTCTTTTTGTATTATTTTCCACTATTGACAAGTTTATAATGCCTAAGTTCCTTCTTAAATTCATTTTTTTTTTAATTTTATTTTATTCAGACTGATTAAATGAGCTCAGGATTATGCAATTTACCACTCCCCCATGCTTAAGTTGGACAATGTCCTCATTGGAAAATACATGGATGCATACGGGTTCAAAAAGATAGTACCTGAGTGACGTAAAATACCGGATCAGTCTGAATCCTCTGGGTTGCCTCCTAGGAAGCGCTAAGTTTAACGCCTCCAGCTGGGCGGTGCTTCGTGTCATCCCTCAACGAGGGTGACACTCTCATTTGGGGGAACCTGAGCGAGGAAGTGTTTCAATCTTTAACCATTAACTGTAAAAGTGTGCCCAGTGTTAGGATCAGTAATTTCAACCGCCCCATTAGAGTAAGGCTTAACCACCCGAAATGGTCCTATCCATTTGGACCTGAGTTTCCCCGGGAAGAGTTTTAGGCGGGTGTCAAACAGCCAGACTTGCTGGTTAGGCTCAAAGGTTTTTCTATGAATGAGTCGGTCGTGGACGACTTTCATTTTCTCCTTATACAGTCGACTATTTCCAAAGGCGTCCCGACAAATTTCTTCGAGCTTAGATAATTGGAGCATCCTCTGTGCACCGGCTAACTGAGAATCCATGTTACATTGCTTGACAGCTTAGTAAGCCCGGTGTTCCAATTCGATAGGAAGATGGCAGGTTTTGCCAAAGACCAGGCGATAAGGTGACATGCCTATCGGGGTCTTGAAAGCGGTCCTGTATGCCCACAGGGCATCATCTAGTTGTGTGGACCAGTCTTTCCTGTCAGGTCTCACAGTCTTCTGTAAAATGTTCTTGATTTGTCTATTTGAGACCTCGGTCTGGCCATTTGTTTGTGGATGATACGGGGTAGCAATGCGGTGGTTCACCCTATATTTTCTAAGTAGGGCACGGAATTGGGAATGGATAAAATGGCTTCCACCATCACTGATCATGGCCTTGGGTATTCCAAATCGGGAAAAGATGTTCTGCTTAACAAAGTCCATGACAGTCCTGTGATCGCATCGGCGGGTGGCGACGGCTTCAATCCATTTGGAAACATAGTCTACTAAGACTAGGATGTACTGGAAGTCATTGGAT
Organism: Thalassia testudinum; assembly: GCA_037157565.1. Lineage (NCBI taxonomy): Eukaryota > Viridiplantae > Streptophyta > Magnoliopsida > Alismatales > Hydrocharitaceae > Thalassia > Thalassia testudinum. Next base: position 86,305,414 of record JAZHRO010000077.1, read on the forward strand.
GGTGGAAAGGGGCCCATAAAATCGATACCCCAAACGTCGAAGATTTCGACAATCAAAATGGGCTGGAGGGGCATCATATCTTTCTTGGTCATCGTCCCCAGCATTTGGCAGCGTGAGCAAGTCTTGGCAAAGTTGTGTGCATCCTTAAATAGGGACGGCTAGTAAAATCTAGATTGCAGAACCTTTGCAGCTGTTTTCTTTCCAGAGAAGTGGCCTCCACAACCCTGGTCGTGACAGAAGAAAAGGACACTGGACTTCATTCTCGGGGATGCACCTCCTGATGATCTGGTCAGCACAGAGGCGAAACAGCATGGGATCATCCCAGAAATAGTGCTTGGCCTCAGCCAAGAACCTGTCCCGTTGCTGTTTGGGCCAACTGTGCGGGGTTTGTCCTACAACTAGGTAGTTGACGTAGTCAGCATACCATGGCAATCTCTTGTCTTGCACAGCTAGAATGTGTTCATCGGGGAAGGCGCAGATAGAGGTAGGGAGGGTCCAATGTGGTCTGGATGAAGTCTAGACAAGTGGTCAACCACCACATTCTTCGATCCGACCTTGTCATGGATTTCTAGGTTAAATTCCTGCAAAAGCAGGATCCATCTGATGAGCCTGGGCTTAGCGTCCTTCTTGGCCAACAGGTACCGGATGGCTGAATGGTCAGTGTAAATAGTCCCGTGGGATCCCAGCAAGTACTATCGGAACTTTTCAAGTCCAAAGACTACAGCGAGCAACTCTTTCTCTGTGACCATATAATTTCGTTGGGCCTCATCCAACGTTTTGCTTGCGTAGGAGATCACCACGGGCTTCTTGTCTTGCCTTTGTCCCAAGACAGCGCCTATGGAAAAATCTGATGCATCACACATAATCTCAAAGTCCTGGGACTAGTCCAGGGGCTGAAGTACAGGTGCTGTGGAGACTAAGTCCCGGAGGGTGTGATAAGCCTGGATGCAATCAGAAGACATGTGGAATATGACGTCGTTGTCTAGAAGGTCGGTCAAGGGTTTGGAAAGCTTGGAAAAGTCTTTAATGAACCTTCGGTAGAAGCCAACATGTCCCAGAAATGAGCGAATCTGTCGGACCGAGCCAGGTGGAGGGAGTTTGGAAAGCAAATCAACCTTATCCCGATCTACCTCGATGCCCCTATGCGATATGATGTGACCGAGGATAATTCCTTCTTGAACCATAAAATGGTTCTTTTCCCAACTTAACACCAGATTAACCTCGATACATCGTTTCAGGATTTCCTCCAAGTTGCTCAGACAATGGTCGAATGAATTCCCGAATACAGAGAAATCATCCATAAAGACCTCTAAATATTCACCCACCATTTCTAAAAAAATGGCTAGCATGCAACGTTGGAAGGTCGCAGGTGCGTTGCATAACCCGAATGGCATTCGACGGAATGCAAACGTGCCGTACGGGCAAGTGAATGTGGTCTTTTCTTGATCCTCCAGAGCAATTGCGACTTGGTTATATCCTGAATATCCATCTAGGAAGTAGAAATACTTCTGCCCTGCCAATCTTTCAAGGATTTGGTCAATGAATGGCAAGGGGAAATGATCCTTCTTAGTGGCTTCATTGAGCTTCCTATAATCAATACACACCAGCCATGCGGTGGTGGTGCGGGTGGGGATGGATTCGCCATGATCATTGGCGACAACGGTGAGCCCAGCTTTCTTTGGAACCACTTGAGTGGAGCTCACCCAAGGGCTATCGGAGATAGGATAGATGATATCAGCATCAAGCCATTTGATAATTTCTCTCTTAACGACCTCCCGCATGTTTGGGTTTAAACGTCTCTGCATCTGGCAGGAGGGTCGTGCCCCGTCTTCTAGGTAAATCTTATGGGTGCAATAGGTGGGGCTAATTCCTCTTAAGTCAGAAACGGTCTAACCAATGGCGGCCCGATGTTCTAAAAGGGTTGCGGTCAACCTGAGTTCCTGATCCTTGGTTAGATGAGAATTAATAATCACAAGGAAGGTCTGGTCAGGTCCCAGGAAGACATACTTGAGATTCTCGGGCAATGGCTTAAGTTCAGGTGCGGGTAGAACCACAGTTGATGGAAAGGGAAAGGGAGGGAGTTGATCAACATCGATCTCCTCACATGGTGTTGTGTGATGGTACTCAGCCTTACAGAGGTCCACGGGTAGTGATGGTGACGGGTCAGAACAGTCATTACGGGTTTGGTGGTCTAAGACAGAACTAAGGGTGAAGCATTCCTCGACCAGAGCTTCCACGGGATCGTGTTCCTCAACACAATCGCAATCAAAAGACTTTGTCGCCCGGAAGATATCCAATTGCATTTTCCTGTCTCTGAAGGCGATTTCCATACATCCTGTGTCACAATCAATGTTTGCCTTAGCCGTAGCTAAGAAGGGTCTGCCTAAGATTATGGGTGCGTTCTATAATTTTTCAGGGACTTCCATGTCAAGCACCAAAAAGTCGACCGGGAAATAGAAGTCCTTGACCCGTACAATCACGTCCTCGACAACCCCCTTCGGGGTTTTCACTGATCTATCAACCAGCTCGATGGTGACAGGGGTTGGTGTCAATTCTCTAAAACCAAATTGGTGGTATAGGGTTGTTGGAATCAGATTGATAGAAGCACCTAAGTCCAGGAGCGCTCTATCAAATGCCATGTCCCCGATATTGCAGGAAATCAGGGGCGCTCCTGGGTCAGTTCGCTTGAGCGGAAGTTTGCTTGATATTACGGAACTTGCTTGTTCGGAGAGCACAACCTTCCTAGGTGCTTGAGGTCTTGGCTTACGATTGGGTGTACAGGCATCCTTTAAAAACTTAGCGTAAGCCAGGATGTGCTTGATAGCTTCGAGGAGCGGAATATTAATCTGTACTTGCTTAAAGATCTCTAAAAGCTCCTTACTTTCCACAACATTCTTCTTTTTCTTGATTGTTTCCCAGGCCTCAGGGTAGGGTGTCTGAATGTGGATCGGGTCTATTTCTGGGTCCTTGGTTGGTGCCTCTTCTGAGTCGGGTATTTTGGCGGGTGAAGTCTCGGGGAGAGTCGGCCATTTGGGATCTTGGGTTTTGGTGCTGCTTCTCAAGGTCACCGCATTCGTAGAGGCATTGGGGCCATGGGTTGATCCTTGAGAAGACGAGGACGAAGAAGCACCAAACTCAGGGGTTGTTTGTGGGGCTGGCTGGACCATGTGATCCTGCTCGGGATTGCCTTGGAACCCTTGCTAATTGGGGCCTCTGTTAATTATGTTTCGCGGGTTCGGTTGTGGCTGGGACGGTAGGGATCCTTGTTGTTTACAGTCTAAGAGTTGGCTTAATTGTCCCTGTACCAAGGCCATTTCCTCTTGATGTTTCGGGTTCATGTCAGCCATCATCTTTATTAGGGTGTCCATTTGGTTTTGTGGGGGAGGGGCCGCCCTATTCTGATTATATTGGGGTCTAATTGGTAGTCCTTGCTGATAGGGGGCAAGTGTGGCTGCTGGTTTGGCCTGGGCTGGTTTTGGAATTGCGATGGTTTCTGGTTTGTCCAACCAAAGTTGGGGTGGTTACGCTAGCCGTGTTGTAAGTGTTGGAGAAAGGGTCAAGTTTCGCATAACCATGGACAGCTTGCACATCTTCAAGGATAGCCGATGTTGATGGAGAGGGAAGAGAGTAATCAAGGGTTGAGGAAGAAAAGGTCCCTCCCTGGAATGTGGTCAGGGGTTGTTCCAGGTTCAGTTGGGTTAAGGGCTGGACCAGGTCAACATTATGTGCTCCCTTTGCTAGGGAGAAGGTCTGTAAGGGGTTCCTGGTCTGGTTCAGTAGCTCATCAATCTTTTTGTCCACCAATTCCACCCGATCTAGTTTCTTCGAAATGATGTCCATGTCAACCATTCCATAATTTGCTTGTACCTCATGAATCCCACCACGGGGTTGACTGGATCTGTTGAACTGGGTCATGGAGGCATTGTTGAGCGAATTCTCGCTCATAGACTCAAAGAGCTCAAACGAGCTCTCCTCGTCTTTGTTCAGGAAGTTCCCCCCGCATGAGGCATCAACGAAGTTCTGTAGGTTGCTGTCTAGACCGTGGTAGAAAATCTGGGCCAATTGCCACCTTGGTACTTCATGGTGTAGGCATTTCCTTAAGAGTTCATTGAATCTTTCCCACGCCTCATGGAACTGTTCCCCACCCTAGAGTGTAAAGGTAGTAATAGATCTTCTGAGGTCATTGGTCTTTCATATGGGGAAGAATTTCTTTAAAAATGCATGCCTCTGTTCTTCCCAGGTGGTGATGGGTCTACCTAGGGTTTTAAGCCAGTGAGAAGCCTTGTCTCTTAATGAGAAGGGAAACATCTTGATTAGAACAATGTCAAGGCTAATGTTCCTAGGTTTCACAGTTCGTGCTATGTGGTCGAGATCCTCTAGATGCTAGAAGGGGTCCTCATTTGAGCTTCTATGAAAGTGGCTCTGGATTAGACTTAAGACATTCGATTTCAGCTCAAAATCATCTCCCCCTTCGGGGATCCGAAGGTATGGCTCGACTCTAATAGCGAAGGGGTTATAGAAATCGCAGAGGGGCCTCGGTTGATCCTGAAATGGTGGTACATTGAGTGGTGGTTGCCCTTGTGCGCCTTGGAAAGGTGGTGGTGGTTGTTCTTGTGGGTTCTGTAACTAGTGTATGGCTTGCATGATGGTGTGGATTTGTTGTTGCTGAAGCCAGTGGTTTGCATTAATTTGGGCTTGGATGATGGCCATTGTATCTGGTGGGGGTTGATCCTCAGCCTCATCTACCCTAGGTTCAGCCATGTTTCTAACAAAATCACATCGCCTAGATTCCTGTCCCAAAACAAGCAACTCAGGATGCAGTGAGCATCTCCCGTGCATACACTAAAGAAGAACATGAGGGGATGCAGAGAGCGACAGATGCGAGAATTATGTTCAATCAAGCAAACAAGCCTAGTCCTTATGGGGTATTCCTTAGGAGACCTAGAAATCTCACAAAGGGTGATTAAGTCCGTAAGCACTGGACTCCCTTCCCAAGGCTAATCTGGCTAGGTTGATTACGAGGGGATTGCAGTAGAAGGTTCTTCCTTTGGCTTGCGCCTCCGGTTCCGTAGACCCCACAACCACGGTCGTTTGACACTACCCCATAGCCTAGTCACCAGATTCTACTATGGGAATGAAAGCCAAGTGCCTAGCGAACAAAATCTCGCCTTTCGAGACTTAACTCAGTCCTGCCTAGGGCACGTCTACTCAGTTTTAAAGGGCTAGGATAGTGTTTGTGCTAGGGTTATGTGATGAGGCATTGATTGGGGTGGTGCCTCTTAATTTTCCACTTTCAATGTGTGTACTTCTATCAAAACATGATTTTCAAGCAAGGATTAAGATGTGGTGTCTTTTAGTGTTTCATCCTTACTTTAGTGTCTTTTAGGGTTGACGTGTCTTAATATTTTCAGACAAGTTTCAGTGGGCACGTCAAGTTCTGCACACAATTCGGTGAAAGTAGATTTTCTTTTATTCTGTATAGGCTCTAAAACCCTAATATACTCATCCCAATGATCATGCAGCTTCTATTAGATGAGTCTGTTTTAGGGTTGAGTGGTGCGGCCCAAGGCAACTCACGGTGGCTTCGCAAACACCACTCAAAAAGAGAAAAGAACACTCCAAGAATTTATTCAGAATGTTAGAGTGTACATTTTTTTGTGGGGTGATGTGTTAAGGATGTGGGTCAAGCAATCATACACCACGCCAATTTTTTTCAATTTTTACAATTTTTTTAGTTTTTTCATGCAAGTAAACAATCATGACTGAAGAATTACTCACTATCGGTCCTTGTTGCGCCTACTCCCTTGTTACCGTCGTGGGATGCGTCGCTTCGCCATCCAAGCGCCGAATTCCTGCAACCATCAAGTAAAAAGGAAAACAGGGCATTAGACGATGTGAGAATGGATGTGGAATGGAAGTGACAAAACAAATCCGTTGCCTCCCCGGCAACGGCGCCAAAAATTGGCGTGTGCTCATGTGTGTGTGTTAAGAAGTGTTGTTATAGTCGCACTTGCAACGTCGGTTTTAAAGAAAAGAAACGGAGGTGAGTTCGAGTGTCGGTCTCAGGGAGGCGTGAAAATCGGATTTTGCTTATCACTTGTTGTGGCGGAAATCGCGGAGTTCTGTTTGCGAAAGGTGCGGTTGAAAAGCGAGAGAGATAGAGAGAGAGAGAGATTAGAGTTAGAGTCGTTTTTTGCTTGATCATGCAACTTGAATAGGAAACAAAGTAAACAACTGAACGGAAAATAACTTCATTAATCATGCAGCTTTAGTTCATAGATTACAACATTAGATACATGCTTAAACATAAGTAAAGGAAAGCTTAAAAGAGAGGAAGAGAGAGAGCGGGGGGAGAGCGGCGAGGCAGCCACAGCGGTGGCGAAGGTTCCGTTGGCGGCTCATCATCTCCGGTGATTACAAGAGGGCCTAAAGCTAGCTAAGAGAGGGGTAGAGTAGTTGCAAGGGAAGTGAATGCCTTGAATGAGTGGTTGGAGGGGGTTTAAATAGGGAGAAGGGCCTTCTAAAACAAGAAGGGGTTTTAGCGACGTTTGGGACGTCGCTAAAACCCTTCCAAAAGCATCGGTGAAGCCCCCAGCCCTTCGGTCACACGCCCGCGCCGTTCTTCTTCGCGCCCGATCCGTGGTCACTGCGTGAGAGCAGTTCGATCGAAGATCAGATGGCTGAGATCCTTCCTTGGGCGCGCTTGGATCATGCCTCGGGTGCGCGTGCATGCGGGCGTCGTCGCCCGACGTGCGCACGCACGTGGGCGCTCGCTGTCTGAGAGCGTGCCGCGGGGGCGCGATCTCGGCTGCCCGCTTCTGATCGGGCAGCCCAATTTTGCCGCGCGCCTCTCCATCTTCAATTTTTCACCCCGCGCAGCTCGAACCCGCGTCGCGTGCGTGCTCACCGCTACGCCACGCCCGCTACTTTGTCGCGGCGACAGCAGCGAGTGCGTGGTTCTTGGTTGTCCGATCGAAGATCGACGACCGAGATTTGATCCCAGCTGAAGGAGGAAGCGGCTTGTGGAGAGCAGGGGGCGAGGTGGTGCAACGAGGGCCGTTGATCATCAGATCAACGGTCAGAACTTCTTGGGCCAATTGTAGGAGCTCCAGATGTCGGATTTAGCCAATCTTGAGTCCGTTGGACTCCGTTCGTCGTTCTGAATCCATCCGTGCGGTCCGATTGCTCATCTGAAGCCTGCTTTGACAAGTGCTTATACAAATGTGCATTAATACAGTTTTATAACCAATCTTGGTATATGATGCATGCAATGCTCCTATTCTACTTATGTTGTGCCTTTTATTCTTAAGATGGGCCCTATTTAACAGAATTATCACCCCCATATGCAGTGTTATCAGATAGCACACTTTGAACTTCATCCTCCGAGATACACCACTTGATCTGGTCGGCACAGAGGTGAAATAGCATGGGATCATCCCAGAAATAGTGCTTGCTTCAACTAAGAACTTATCCCATTGCTATCTGGACTAGCTATGCGGGGTCTGTCCTACTACTAGGTAGTTGACGAAGTCGGCATACCAAGGTAGTTTTCTGTCTTACACAGCAAGAATTTACTCATCGGGAAAGGTGTTAGATAAGGGAAAGGAGGACCCAATGTGGTCTAGGTGGAGTCTGGATAGGTGATTGGCCACAACATTCTTTGACCCGACTTTGTCGCGAATTTCCAGGTCAAATTCCTGCAAGAGCAGGATCCATCTAATGAGCTTGGGTTTCGCATCCTTTTTGGCCAACAAATGCCGAATGGCCAAGTGGCCCGTATAGATGGTCACGTGAGATCCCAGAAGGTAAGATCGGAACTTTTCGAGTCCAAAAACTACGGCGAGCATTTCCTTTTCTGTGACCGTATAATTTCATTAGGCCTCGTCCAACGTCTTGCTCGCGTAGTAGATCACCATGGGTTTCTTGTCTTGTCTCTGTCCTAGGACTGCGCCTATGGCAAAGTCTGATACATCACACATGATCTCAAAATCCTGGGACCAGTTCGGGGGCTGAAATACAGGTGCGGTGGAGACCAAGCCCCTGAGGGTGTGGTAAGCCTAGATGCAATCAGAGGTCATGTGGAATAGGGTGTCATTGGCCAGAAGGTCGGTTAAGGGTTTGGAGAGCTTGGAGAAGTCTTTAATGAACCTTCGGTAGAAGCCAACTTGTCCAAGGAACGAGCGGAATTGCCAGACCAAGCTAGGTGGGGAAGTTTGGAAATCAAATCAACTTTAGCTCGATCCACCTCAATGCCCCTATGCGATACGATGTGACCGAGGATGATTCCTTCTTAAACCATGAAATGGCTCTTTTCCCATCTTAACACCAAATTAACCTCAATACATCGCTTAAGGATTTTCTCCAAGTTGCTCAAACAATGGTCGAATGAATTCCCAAACACTAAGAAATCATCCATAAAGACCTCTCGGTATTCACATACCATCTCTGAAAAGATGGCTATCACACAACGCTGAAAGGTAGCGGGTGCGTTGCATAACCCGAACGGCATACAGCGGAACGCGAATGTGCTGTACGAGCAAGTGAATGTGGTCTTCTCTTGATCTTCAGGGGCAATTGCGACTTTTTTATATCCTGAATATCCATCCAAGAAGCAAAAATACTTTTGCCCTGCCAATCGCTTGAGAATTTGATCAATGAATGGCAAGGGGAAATGATCTTTCTTAGTCGCCTCATTGAGCTTCCTGTAATCAATACACACCTGCCATGCGGTGGTGGTGCGGGTGGGGATGGATTCGCTATGCTCATTGGTGACAACGGTGAGCCTGGCTTTCTTGGGAACCACTTGAGTGGGGCTCACCTAGGGGCTATCAGAGATGGGATAGATGATGTCAGCGTCAAGCCATTTGATAATTTCCTTCTTAACGACCTCCCGCATATTCGGGTTTAACCGTCTCTGCATCTGATGGGAGGGTCGCACCCCATCTTCTAGGTAAATCTTGTGGGTGCAATAGGTGGGGTTAATTCCTCTCAAGTCTGAAATTGTCCAGCCAATGGCAGCCCTATGTTCTGATAGGGTTGCGATCAGCCTAAGTTCCTGATCCCTGGTTAAGTTGGTGTTGATAATCACTGGGAAGGTCTAGTCAAGTCCCAGGAAGACATACTTGAGATTCTCGGGTAGCGGCTTTAGTTCAGGTGTGGGTGGAACAATGTTTGACGGAAAGGGAAAAGCAGGAGTTGATCGACATCAATCTCCTCGAAAGGTGTTGGTTGATGGTAATCAGCCCTACAAAGGTCCGCGTGCACAGATGGTGACGAGTCAGAACAGTCGTCACAAGATTGGATCTGGTAGTCTGAGACAGAACTAAGGGTGAGGCATTCCTCGACCAAAGGCTCCATGGGATCGTGTTCCTCAAGACACTCTCAATCAAAAGACTTGGTCACCCGGAAGATATCCAATTGCATCTTCCTGTCTCCGAAGGCGATTTCCATACATCCCATGTCACAATCGATGTTCGCCTTAGCCGTAGCTAAGAAGGGTCTGCCTAGGATGATGGGTGTGTTATGTAGTTATTCAGGGACTTCTATGTCGAGCACCAAGAAGTCAACCGGGAAATAGAAGTCCTTGACCTGCATAATCACATCTTCGACAACCCCCTTCGGGGTCTTCATAGAACTATCGGCCAACTGGATGGTCACAGGTGTGGACGTCAATTCTCCGAATCCAAATTGGTGGTACAGGGTCGTCAGAATCAGATTGATGGATGCACCTAAGTCCAGGAGCACTCTATTAAATGTCATGTCCCCGATATTGCAAGATATCAGGGGTGCTCCTAGGTCAGTTCGTTTGAGCGGAAGGTTGCCCAATATCATGGAACTTTCTTGCTCTGAGAGCACAACCTTCCTAGGTGCTTTAGGTCTTGGCTTACGCTTCAGTGTACAGGCATCCTTCAGGAACTTAGCGTAAGCCGGAATGTGCTTGACGGCTTCGAGGAGCGGAATATTAATCTGAACCTGCTTAAAGATCTCCAAAAGCTCTTCATTCTCCATAACACTTCTTTTTCTTGATTGTCTCCAAGGCCTCGGGATATGGTGTCTGAATGTGAATAGGGTCTATTTCTGGGTCCTTGGGTTTGTCCTGTGCCTCTTCAGAGTTGGGCATTTCAGGGGGTGAAGTCACGAGAGGAGTCAGCCATTTAGGATCCTGGGTCTTGGTGCTGCTTGTCAAGGTCACCGCATTTGCAGAGGCATTGGGACCATGGGTCGATCCTTGAGAAGAGGAAGAAGAAGCACCAAACCCAGGGGGTGTTTGTGGGGCTGGCTGGACCATGTGGGCCTGCACGGGATTGCCTTGGAACCCTTGCGAATTGGGGCATCTGTTAATCACATTTCACAGGTTCAGTTGTGGCTAAGAAGGAAGGGATCCCTGTTGTTTACAATCCAACAGTTAACTCAACTGTCCCTTCACTAAAGCCATTTCCTCCTGGTGCTTTTGGTTCATTTCAGCCATCATTTTTATTATGGTGTCCATTTGGTTTTGTGGGGGAAGAGTCACCCTATTCGAATTATAGGGGGATCTAACCGGTGGACCTTGCTGATAGGAGGGCGGGTTTGGCTGCTGGTTTGGCCTAGGCTGGTTCTGAAATTGAGGTGGTTTCTGGTTTGTCCAAGTAAAGTTTGGGTGATTACACCAGCTGACATTGTAAGTGTTGGAGAAGGGATCAGGTTTGGAAAAATCTTGGATAGCCTGGACATCTTCAAAGATAGAAGGTGTCGAGGGGGAGGGAAGAGAATAATCAGGGGTTGAGGGAGAAAAGGTCCCTCCCTAGAACATGGTCATGGGTTGCTCCAGGTGCATCTGGCTTAGTGGCTGGACCAGGTCAACGTTGTGAGCTCCCTTTGCTAGGGAGAGGGTCTGTAGCGGGTTCTTGGTCTGATTCAATAGTTCATCTATCTTTTTATCTACCAATTCCACTCGATCCAATTTCATAGCCATGTCAACCCTTCGTGATATCCATGTCAACCGTTCCAAAATTTGCTTGTACCTCATAGATCCCACCACGGGGTTGACTGGATCGGCTAAACTGGGTCATGGAGGCATTGTTGAGAAAATTTTCGCTCATAGACTCAAAGAGCTCAAACGCGCTCTCCTTGTCTTTGTTCAGGAAGTTTCCCCCGCATGAGGCATCGACGAAGTTCCAGAGGTTGCTATCCAGATCGTGGTAGAAGATCTGGGCCAATTGCCACCTTGGTACTTCGTGGTGTGGGCATTTCCTCAATAGTTCATTAAATCTCTCCCATGCCTCATGGAACTGTTCCCCGCCCTGGAGTGTAAAGGTGGTAATGGCTCTTCTGAGGGCATTGGTCTTTCCTATGGAGAGGAATTTCTTTAAGAATGCATGCCCCAGTTCTTGCCAAGTGGAGATGGGTCTTCCTAAAGTCCTAAGCCAGTGAGACGCTTTGTTTCTCAGTGAGAAGGGGAACATCTTGATCAAAATAATGTCTAGGCTAATGTTCCTGGGTTTTATAGTCCGGGCAATCCAATCAAGATCCTCTAGGTGCTGGAAGGGGTCCTCATTTGAGCTTCCATGGAAGTGGCTCTGAATCAGGCTCAGGACGTTTGGTTTCAACTCAAAATCATCTCCCCCCTCGAGGATCTTAAGGTGTGGTTCAATTCGAATCGCAGAAGGATTGTAGAAGTCGCGGAGGGGCCTAGGTTGGTCCTGGAATGGTGGTGGATCAAGTGGTGGTTGCCCTTGTGGGTCCTGGAAAGGTGGTGGTGGTTGCCCCTGCGGGTTCTGCAACCGGTGCATGACTTGCATGATAGTGTGGATCTGTTGCTGCTGAAGCCAGTGGTTTGCATTGATCTGGGCTTGGATGATGGCTATCGTATCTGGTGGAGGTTGGTCCACAACCTCATCTACTCTAGGTTCGGCCATGTCTCTAACAAGATCAAATCTCCTGGATTCCCATCCCAAAACAAACAACTCGGGATAAAGTGATCGTCTCCCGTGCATACACTAGAGAAGAACAGGAGGGGATGCAGAGAGTGACAGATGTGAGAAGTGTGTGTGCACAACCAAGTAGGCAAACCTAGTCCTTATAGTGTATTCCTTAGGGGACCTAGAAATCTCCAAAGGAATGATCAAGTATGTAGGCATGGGACCATCCTTCCCAAAGTTAATCTGGCTAGGTTGCTTACGAGGGGATTGTGGGGAAGGTTCTTCCTTTGGCTTGCACCGCCGGTTCCATAAACCCCACAACCGCGGTCATTTGACACTTCCCCGCAACCTAGTCACCAGATTCTATTGCGGGAATGAAGGCCAAGTGCTTAGCAAACAAAACCACGCCTCTTGAGACTTAACCCAGTCCTGCCTAGGGCACGTCTACTCTATTTTAATGAGGCTAGGATAGTGCTTGTGCTTAGGTTATGTGATGAGGCGTTGATTGGGGTGGTGCCTCTTAGTTATCCAATTCGAGTGTGTGTGCTCCTATCAAAACATGGTTTTCAAGCAAGGATATAAGATGTGGTGTCTTTTAATGTTTGTCCTTATTTTTGTGTCTTTTAGGGTTGACGTGTCTTAATGTTTTCAAGCAAGTTTCAAGTGGGCACGCCAAGTTTTGCACACAATTAGTGAGAGTAGATTTCCTTTAATGTGAAGAAGCTCTAAAACCCTAATGTGCTCATCTAATGAGAACCTCATTATGAACCCTAACTAGCATAATTTAATTCAAATAAGTGTGAAAAAGCTCCTACAAAACCTAAAGAGAGGCTTAGCTCAGAGAATTCTGAGTTAAAGAATAAGACAAATCATAAGGGGTAAAACTGTAATTTCACCAATGCAGTGCGCAAACAGGGTAATTAAGGGTCTAAATGAAGGTCAAATGAGCTTAATAAGGAGGGAAGTGGGATGATCTAATCTAAAAAGGGTTATAGCAACTTCTAAGAATTAAATGACATTCTGTAACCCTAAAATAAATCCACCTTAATTCATGAGATTTGAGGTAGGATAAAAATCAACTAAATCCTCTAAAATTCATGGAAAGATATTCCCTAGGGTTTAGAACCTTCAATTTGGCCTTTGCAACCTATTTTGACCTAAAACGAGAACCATGTCCAATTTATGACTTAATTTGGGTTTTTGTGCAAATTGATCGGTCAAACATAATCCAACCTAAAATCAAATTTCACCATTCAAATCCTTAGGTTTAAATTAGGCTGGTGTAAAAATTTGGGCCTAAGAAAAGATCATCTTGACCGACTTTACAAATTGGTCCTCTTAAATTACTTTTTGACCCTTATCTTTTGAAACCCTTGCAAATGGCCCCCTATCTTTCTCGTCATTCTTTGCAGAACGTTCCTCCATGCCATTTCTATGCAGCGCCATACCTCCGGCGACCTTGCGCAGAGGATGGCACTGCGCAGGGCAAGGTGCCCGTCCTTAGGAACGAGCGGGGGGTTCCCTGCGTCGTCCTCTATCGCAGGGACCCTCCCCTGACCTCTGCAACCAGCCATGCCTCTTGTGCAAACGCACGAAAGGCATGGGTGTTCATTTCCGACCATCTCCGACGAGCACGGCACGTCGCTCCCTCGATCCCCGCTCCTCGCCAGTGCCTTTATAAGGAGCAGCAGGGTCCACCGTCTCCTTCAAGCTACTTCTAGCGGAGAAAAACCCTCGATTTCGTCTCTCCCCTCACCGATCAGAGTGCCCTAGCTTCCAACGATCCTCCCTCCTCCTCCTCGTCGCTCGGCTTCCATATCTGCAGCAGAGCCTACTCTACCCCGTCTTCCCATGCCAGGCTGCACCAGCTGGCGTCCTCAGATCTCCTCCTCATCGTCGATAACCACCTCCTGGGCACCTTCGTCCCCAGCTCCGGCAGGCACGAGCCGGACGCCTTCCTCTCCCTCTTCGTTGACTAAGTAGGTAGGAACCTCCCCCTTACCCTCCTCTCTCTTTTCCCTTATTCAATTAGCATTTCAAACCCCTCGACTACCACTTCCAACCCCATCTGCTTCACCTCCGGTCACCATCTCCGGAGAGGTCGCTCCACCTCCACAGACCATTTCACCCCTCGCCGACAAGCCCAGAAGCTTCCCCTCACTCCACTCAAGCGTTCCCCCCACACCATTCACCGTCCTTCACCTCTCGACCACCCCTCGAACACACCCATTTCCGCGCACACAGTCTGCCCTAGGCTCATGGCCACAGGCACACTCGCGCCTCACCGACCCTCGCACCGCCTTCGCCACACTCCGGCGAGGCTCCCTGCATTGTTTGATGTGGCCGTGAGGCTGTCCTTGTGATTTCAGGTCTCTGCCTCCTCGCCGCCAGTTACGAGCTGCTGAAGCTTCTTCGCAGGCAGCTCCAGGACTCCTCCAGCCCAGGCGTGAGCTCCAGGCAATACAGAGTGCTTCCGCGAGTGCGCCCAGGTTTGCAATTGGGGTCGCAAGCCTTCACTGCTGCCCCAATTGGCAGCGCCTTCTCGCCTGCGGGCGCGTAGAGCAGAGGTGGGACTTTAGTCCCACCTCGTAAGTGTGTGGCCTCGCGCCCACACTTAAATTGATTTTGTGAATTTAGCTGTTCGCTTTCGATACACAGGGGTCAGGTCCCTCACCCACACACGCAACGCGCCACGCGCTCGCACCCGCCCTCGCCCGCGCTCACGCCGCGCGGGTCCGGGCCGAATCGACTACCCGACCAAGCACTCCTCGCCCACCACCGCACGCCGGTGGGCCTAGTCCCAGGCGCGCAACCCGACCCGATTACCTGGCTCTGGGAGAGCTTTCTAAAGAGAGATTCAAAGAGAGAGAGACGCGGGGAAGGGGTAGGGGTAGGATTTTGCACTGATAGTTGTGTGTGCACGCAGGGAAGAAGAAAAAGAAGGAGGAAGCAGGCGAAGGAAGAAGAAGAGAGGAGGAGCGGCTGAAGACTTAGCCACACTGAGCAGCTGCTGAAGAAGAAAGGAAGGAGTGGAGCTGATGGAAAAGAAGAGCCGCACTGTAGCAAACGCATAGTTAAGTCGTCTGAGCACCGAGTCAGACGACGAAAGGTCAACGGCCAGAGCAGAAGAAAGAAGAAAAAGAAGAAGAAAGAAAGAAGAGGAAGGGCCAGAGCAGAAGAAAGAAGAAAAAGATGAAGAAGAAAGAAAGAAGAGGAAGGGCTAGAGCAGAAGAAGAAGAAGAAGAAGAAGAAGAAGAAGAAAAGAGAGAAGAAGAAAGGAAGACTTAGCAGCTGAAGGAAATTAGAGAGAAGGCAGAAGCCTCTGCAGCCTCAAGGAAGAAGAGAAGAAAATCAGAGAGGAAGAAAGGAGAAAGAGAAAGGGTCACCACAGCCGCAGCAAAGAAAAGAAGAGAGAAGAAGGCAGATTGAAGAAGAGAAGAACCAGCTGAAAGAGAAGAAGAAAAGAGAAGAGGAAGAGAGAAGAAGAAGAAGCCAAAAAAAAGAGAACTTTTGCTCCCTCTCTCCCTCTCTTATTCTTTTTGTAACAGAATTGTAAACCTTTACGTTTCTAGAATTATAGTTGCTCCCTGAGTTCGACCTCGGGAAACTTGTCATTCCGAGTAAAAAAATTGTATTAAACTGATAACTGTTTTGTCATATACCACAACGACTATAAATAACCATAAAGACGAAAGCAGTGCGAACCATCATCCTAATGTTCATGCAATATCTATTAGATGAGTTGATTTTAGGGGTGAGTGGTGCGGCCCAAGTCAAACCACGGTAGCTTCTCAAACACCACTCAAAGAAAAAGAACACTCCAAAAGATTAGGTCTTTAAGAATGTTAGAATGTATATTTTTTTGTTGGGTGATGAGTTAAAGAAGAGGATCAGGCAATCATTCACCACGCCAATTTTTTCTGATTTTAAAATTTTTTTAGATTTTTTTTAGGCAAGCAAACAACCACGGGTAGAGAACTACTCACAACCATTCTTTTCTGTGGTTACTCCATCTCCACCATCATGAGTTGCATTCCTTCGCTGTCCAAGCGTTGAGTTCCTGCAGTCATCAAGTAGAGGGAGAAAATACGTTAGATGATGTGAGCATGGATGAAAAATGGAAGTGACAAAATAAATCCGTTGCCACCCTGGCAACAGTGCCAAAAACTGACGTACTACGGACGCGTTTGTTTAAAAGGGTCGTTGTAGCTTGCATTCACTGTGTCGATTTTAAATAAAGAAACGGACGTGAGTCCGAGTGTTAAACACAGGGAGGTGTGAAAATTGGGTTTTTTTATCACTTAGTGTGACGAAAATGGCGGGTTTTTGCTTGCAAGAAAACACAGGAGGAAAGTGAGTAGGGAGAGAGAGAGAGAGTAGGGTTAGAGTTCTTTTAAGTCATGGCATTCATGCAACTTTAAGTTAAAGAAGACTTGATAACAAGAGAGAGATAATAGCTAAATAGGGAACGTCATCATTTAATCATGCAAATACAAACATAGATGAATGCTTAACTAAGATAAAGCTAAGCTAGAAAGAGAGAAAGAGAAATAGGAAGAGGAGTCGGCAAGGCAGCCACGGTGGTGAAGGTTGGCTTCGTTGGCGGCTCGTCGACTCTGGCGCTTACAAAAGAGTGCTAAGATGGCTAGGAGTGAGGTAGAACACTTGCAAAGGTATTGAATGCTTTACATGGGTGGTTGGAAGGGGTTTATATAGGAAGAAGGGTTTCTAAATGAAGAAGCGGTTTTAGCGACGTCCGGGACATTGCTAAAACCCTTCCCAAAACGTCGGTGAAGACCCTTGCCCACCAGTCGCATGCACGCGCTATGCTTCCTCTCGCACGCAATATGCGTGGTTGCGCTGAGATCTCACAGAGGGTGCGCTCGCGGATCGCTGCTGAGGCACGCTCTGTTCGCGCGTCATCAAGCACGTTTGCCGAGCGCTCCTGATTGCATCGCGTGGCGCTATCGAGGCCGCTCGATGGCGATCAGGCGATTTAATTTGATTGTGCAAACGAATTCCGCGCTCGAGCTGCTGCGGGTGCTTCGAACGCGTGCCTCCTACACGTGTAGCGGGGGCGCGACCGCTGTGCTACATAGCGCGGTTGGTCGCGGATGCGCATCTATGCTTGGCTGTTTCTGACCGTTGGATGGAGATCCAACAGTCGGATCTTCGTGCTGAGGCGTGAAGGCGTGTGGGCGAGGACTCTGATCGGATGGCTTAGATCGTCCTGCAGCTTGATGGAGGAAGTTGGCGTGGCCTGGTGGTTGCTGATCAGGTGCCATGTGGCAGGTTGTGGGCCGTTGATCATCAGATCAAAGGCCAGAAATTCTTGGGTCAATTGCGGGAGCTCCGGGTGTCGGATTTGGCCGATTTTGAGTCTGTTGGACTCCGTTCATCGTTCTAAATCCATCCATGCAGTCCGATTGCTCATCTGAGGCCCTTTTTGACATGAGCTTGTATAAATGGCCATTAATAGTGCTTTATGAGCAATTTCAATGTGCTATGCATGTAATGCTCCCATGCCCATTTACGATGTGTTATCTGTGCATTTTATCCTTAAGACAAACCTTAATTGGCAAAATTATTACTCCAGGTCAAATTCTTGCAACAGTAAGATACAATGGATTAGTTGAGGTTTCATGTCCTTCTTCGCAAGGAGATGCCTCACAGTAGTGTGATATAAGTAAATGATAACACGGGAACCTAAAAGATATGATCTGAATTTTTCCAGCACAAATACTACGGCTAATAACTCTTTCTCAGTAATTGTATGGTTACGCTGAGCCTTGTCAAGTGTCTTGCTAGCATAGTAAATGACAACTGGTTTCCCGTCTATTTTCTGCCCAAGTACCGCCCAAAAAGCAGAAGGATCATTTCCCACCACCGTTCATTGATAAGATTCTCAAGAAACTAGCGGGAAATCGATTCTTCTGCTTTTTGGACGGGTACTCCGGTTACAACCAGGTCACAATCCATCCCGAGGACCAAGAAAAGACCACCTTCACTTGCCCCCTTAAAACACCTTCACCACTACAACACTTAGCGCATAAGCATTTTGGCGTCGTTGCCAGGGAGCAACGGGCAATTTAGAACTCTTGATTACAATTCCTCATTTAGATTCTAACTTGCTATATCTCTTTTGCTGTGGTTGTTTCAGGAGGGATACATTCAAGGAAGATCAGCCGCACAGTAAACACACCAGGGGCAGGTAAGTTCTAACTACTCTCTCTCTTAAGCCCCTAATTCTGAAA
The DNA here is from genome assembly GCA_037157565.1 of Thalassia testudinum. Lineage (NCBI taxonomy): Eukaryota > Viridiplantae > Streptophyta > Magnoliopsida > Alismatales > Hydrocharitaceae > Thalassia > Thalassia testudinum. The sequence goes on from JAZHRO010000077.1 coordinate 86,323,568, forward strand.
AGGTTAAAAGGAAAAAAAATCAATTAGGACTACTTGCATTCTATCCGCAGATAATTCACCGCGTTGCCTGATTTGATACATTTTATTTGGACAACACATCCTGAGTTGTGCACCCACTTAAAGCTTAAGGTATCTAGGGCTATCACATTCTTATTTGAGCCCTAGGTACCACATTTGGACAAATTAAATTGGATCAAATTAGAGCCAATTAAGGATTCCAGTTAAGGGTTTTTAGAGACACACTTGCTTAATCAAGAAATCATCTTTCCAAACAATGTGTGCCTAGACCTGGATTGAACTGCTCTATTCAAGCAAAACACTAAAATCAGGCTCTTAAAGTCATTTGAACACTAAAAGAGGGACCTAAGATTCTCAAGAGGACACTATAGGTGAAGTTGACCCATCTTGTTGGGTCAACAAATCTTCAAATTAGGTCACTTTTGCACTCAACACACCTTAAAGTTCAAGTGAAATCCTAAGCATTCTTACTCTAAATTAAAACTGGTAGACTTAAGAGGTCAAGTCCCCATTCTGGTCTACCTGGAACATCAGTGACAAGAGAGGTTGGGTGGGGGAAACCCTATAACCCGTGGGGGTGCTCTACCATGTAGGGGTCTTTACGGGACTCTCCCTCTCTGGCTGCCCAGGTAATTTTCAGGTGGATGGCTATCTGACTAAGGGGTATCATCCGCCTCAAACCTCTATAGTCATCCAAAATTTTTAGGTGTCTTGAGTGGGTCCATCACATTTTACCTCTCATGTACTCCATCGGTGCATGTTCGGGAGGAGGTCTCTAAGACCATCCTTGAGGCCTCCTTTAGCTACTCATTCATGTCGAGGCCAAGCCTCAACCTCCTTGTTTGTGCGACAACCCAGTCCTATTGATATCTCTTCCGATTCATCTGAACCTGATTCTCCTTCATACATCATCATGGCACAACCCATAGAAGAAAATAATCTTGAAAATCAACTTCAATGCCTCAATGATCTATTCCAAGCCTTTGTGAACCCACCGCAGCGTCCAATGATGCGAGATCACTACAATTCCACTACGGTGGCAATCGAATCTCGAGTACAAATCCCTGCTGGAGGTCTTGACACAGAACTCAAGCCCAACATGATTCATGCCATTCCCAAATTCCATGGGCGTAATTCCGAAGATCCTTTCCAGCATATCAAACAACTCAAGCATCTGGCCCAGACCTTCGGGTCAGAAGCTCAAAATCGGGATATTCTACTCATGAAAATGTTCTCCTTCTCTCTCATGGATAAAGCTGCTCACTGGTACCAACCCAAACGCGTCCAATCAACACCTGGGCGGAACTTCAATTTGAGTTTCTGAGAAAGTTCTTCCTTGTTGGTCGGGCAAATGCTTTACGACACCAGATCACACATTTCACACAACAAACAGGAGAACCACTTCACGAAGCATGGGATCATTTTCTGGATCTCATGCTAAAGTGCCCCCATCACAGAGTTCCTAAATGGGAACAAGTCCAATCTTTTTACCAGGGATTCCGTGAGGATATTAGATTGTTCGTCAATGTGACTTGCGGAGGAAACATCATAGGTCAACACGAAGACATCGTGTGGGAGATTCTCGAGAATATATGCGAGAACTCTATCAATAATGAATCAATGGTCATGTTCGACCGGACGAATGCCCGTGCATTGACGAATCCAAAGGGAGCACATGAGACGCAGGGCCTGTCCTCTTCAATCGACTTGGAACTGATGGCCAGTCATCTGGACAAGGTCTATTATTGAGAAGAAGGTGGATGAGCTAACTCGACATTTGCAGCTAGCCACCTCTGCGCAAAACCCGTTCACACAACCACCCTTTGGTAGGGAGGCCGTGTATAACATCTATCATCAACATTCTCAGGGGATGGACCCATATCCACCCCCGTCTAACTCTGGTTATGGAGGAAACTCTGGATCCACCTATTCTAGTTGGGAGAACTCTAAACCCTCATATTCTGAATTTCCCGAGGTTCCTCAGACCTGTGAGGACCTCAACACCATTCAGAATGATCCATTCTCAAACACCTACAACCCTGGATGGTGTAATCATCCCAATTTGATGTGGTCAGGCAATAATCAAAATCAGAGACCTCAACTTCCGCCTCGACCACAAGCTCCCCATCATACCCCCATGCCTCAGCCTCAGCCTTCTCATCAGCCACCTCAGCCTCGGCTTAACCCAACCTATCAATCTGGGCAGACTCAGACAGATCAAATGACTCTTATCCTTCAGACTGTGGCTGACATTCAGAAGACGAATGCGGCTATGCAAAAGCAGCACAGAGACAAGATCATAGAGGTTCGCAATCAACTTGCCCAAATGGCAAATCCTCGCCAACCTGGTGCACTTTCTTCACAACCTCTACCCAATCCGAATAACGTGCTAAAACAGAGGCGCGTCATGAACCCAAATCCAGGCCAAGCTCACTTTGTTTATCAGACCCCTTCTACTCCATCACCCGATGGGATGGAGGCTTCGATATCATATACAGGTTACCAACAGCAAGTCCTAAATTTTCCTCATCCACCTCCCCACCATGATTGTGCTATGATAAATGTTATGAAACTTTCCCTTAAAGATAGCCCATCTACCCCCTTATCCCAGGTCATTTCTCACTTCCACACTACAGGATTGTCAGAAATTAATATAACAGGACCTTTGAGGAATGCACAAGTCACTATTCCATTACTCGATATCTTCACTCTCAACCCAAACTCACTTGACTTACCCAGAAAGGGGATGGAAGAACAAACACCAGGAAAAGTAGTACTATCTAAAAATATAAGTACCATAATCCAAAACAGTCTACCTCCTAAGAAATCTGATCCACGCACCCCGCTAATTTCCTGCAATATCGGTGATACAAACTTCAAACAGGTTGTGCTAGACTTGGGCGCCTCAGTCAACCTCATCCCTACCAACCTATTTGAAAAATTACCAATTGGACAGCTAAAACCCGTTCACGTCACTTTACAACTAGCTGACTAAACCCTAATCACACCAATTGGGATGATAGAGGATGTGGTAATTAAAGTTAAGGATTTCAGCTACCTGGCAGATTTCCTAATTCTTGACATGGAGACACCACAACAAATACAGGATATGCCCATGATTTTAGGAAGATCATTCTTAGCCACTGCAAGAGCTATAATCAATTGTGAATCAGGGCATATGACAATTGCCTCAAGAGATCAACATACTGAGATTAATATTTTGAGGCAACAGAAGGGGGAAAATGCTTGACAGAACTAGGTTTTATACAGGACCTCATGACCATATCCTTAATAGAAAACTTAGAACCTGAATTAGAAACTTTTCACATCCGAGATGATGATCATACCTAGCAATGTCGGGAAACATGGTGACAGACCAGATTTAGAGTCTATGGATATGGAGACTTTTTGTCTCAAGGACCACCAGGAGTCAAGATTGGACGATACTGAGAGTGGCCTTCACCCAGAATATGAATCCTTTACAAATTTCAAGTTTCATGATTTAAAAGGCACTCTCCAAGCATTCACTTTTAATTGGGATGACGATTATAGGGAAATTTCATTTAAAGACCCAATCTATGAGTCATTTCTTGAGGAAATAATCTCAAAACCAAAAGAAAAGAATCACAATGACTCATCGGGTATCAATTTGATAGGTTACAGAGCATGAGAGGAATCACACATTTGGGGTATCCTAACTAGACCCATTTCTATTGAGCCTTGGAAATACTATAACCCTACTACAAAAACCCATGATCATTATACCTTCCAAATGTTCCCTCTGCCAAAACTCAAGATAGATCATCTAGAAATAAATTAACCTAACTTACATTTGAGACATTCTGGAATGACTCTCCACCATGCTTTGATACTTATCTGTGGTCATCCAATTCTCATCCATCATGATCATATCATTCATGAAAATAATCACATCTCTCTAAGCTCACTGCGCCCGACTGATGGCATTAAACTCAGCGCTTAACAGGAGGCAACCAGTCATTTTGAAAAACCCCAAACCCTTCTTGACACATCTTATGCTTAACTCATATTACACTTTAGGGTTCATCCATTAGAACAGCCGACTTCACCTCTGGTACCCGTACTTGAGCTTTAAATCGTCCGTAACAGTCACCCCGACTCATTCGCCCACCCAACACCTGTTCTAATGAATGATCTAAGTTGAACTCAGACCCACCTAATTTACAATGAGGGCATTGCAAATCGTAGGCATGGGAGGTATTAAAGTGCAAAATGTCGTGAAAATCACTTCATAAGAAAGGGTTTCATCAAAAAAATCACATATTCCAAAAATGCCAAAAAATAAAAAATTTGTGAAAAAGAACAAAAATATGAGAGGAGAGGAAATTTTGATGCCATATCAGTTTTGAGGAGAAAAAGGGGAGGAGATAAAAATGTCAAAAAGGAGCACAACTTGAAAAGAAAAGGAAAAGAGATAGTCATTAGTAAAAGATTAAGAAATTGACTTAGTTTTAGACCAAATCAAAAGAAAGAAAATGGAAGGCAAAAGGTGATAAGAGACAAAAGAGATTAATTGGAATGTTGATCTTAGGCCTCTTGGGCTGCGATCCTAGGCTTAAAAATTCAAGTATCCGCTAAGATCTGGATAGTCCTCAAGATGTTGGGGAAAATGCGAAGCTTAAGTATTAGGTATAAGGCTTAGGGATTATTCGATCTCGTTAACTGACTCCTGGTTTGCGAGACTCAGTAACCTAAGCACCCAAATCTACACACAGTATGGTTCAGTATGCTTAAATATCAAAATCACACAAATGCGTTAAATCTGTTCTGAAAAAGATGCCTAAATTAGGAGCGGTTGATCAACACAAGTTGATTTGGACGAGTTCCCGATGCGGAGAGGTAGGAAATTCCCTCTCGAAGATGCGCAATAACATATCGTCTCCTCGGTGCTTGTCTCCTAGGATATCTACATATTCTATCGGGGGCATGTAAGCACCTTGCGCTGGTTCAGATGATATGGGCGGCATTATCTCAAAATGTCGATTACCAGGGTCTGGATTTAGCTACAAAACGCCATGGGCGAAAATATCTCAAAATCTCGAAAGCTAGGGTTCTGGGGTTGCCATGGGCGGTGCTATCTTGAAGCATCGATTGCCAGGGACCCTGCTATGATTGATGGTGGGGACTAGGAATTCGATACAGATTGTGTTGTAAAGCTAATCCGAAGCTAGAAATAAAAAGAAAAGAGAGAGAAAACTCTCCAAAAATAAAGAAAAATTCCTCTATCTCTCTTTGACAGAAATGCACTGCAAACTGAACTTAGGCTAAAACATGTTACAAGCATGGGTGCTTTAACTGCGAAGTTCAATGAACCTTAGGTTAATTCCTGTGAGCCTTAGAAATCTTCGCAGCGGATTGAAGCTAGAGTTGGTCAGGTCTGGATCTTATTTGGTACTTGAGTACCTCTAAGCCTACTATCGGCATTCTAACCTAATCTACAAAGGAAAGCACACATCAAAGTTTTAAGCACCAAAGTTTTATGGTCTAGAATTAAAGTTAATACCTTGAAATTTTGCTAAGGGACTAGCAAAAGCTAGGCATGGGGGTATGATGGGAACACCATCATGAGCCAAAACTAGCTCATTTTGACCCAATTAAGTCAGTAAATGCTCCTACATAATTGCCAAAGAGTCACAAGTCACTGCATTATCATTCTGAGGGAAAAATAAGAAACTAGGGTTAAAACTGAAATTTTACTAGCTTATCATGAATGGAGTACAACCACAGGTTTTTCAGGGGTTGAATAAAGGTCAAATGGTCTTTGAAAGTTAACAAGTGGGTTAAAACAATCAGAAAAGGGTTTGCACGTGTTCTGAGAATTAAATGACTTTTTAAATCCCTAAAAACAGACCTGTTTAATTAACGGAGGTTCTGATCAGGATAAAATTCACCTAAATCCTCTAAAATTCATAGAAAAATAGTCTCTAGGGTTTGGAACTTTAAACTTGACCATCAGAACCCGTTTTGACTTAGAATAGAGTTTCAGACAAACATTTGCCATAATTTGACTTTTTGCATAAATTACCCAGTCAAACATGGTCAAAACCAAAATCCAACTTCATCATTGGATTCCTTAGGTCCAAATTAGGTTTGTACCAAAATTTGGGCCCAAGATGAGTTTGTCTTGACCTAGTTTGCAAATTGGTCCTGTCTAATTACATTTCTACCCTTAACTTTCAAAATATTTTCAAATAGACCCCTAACTTTGTCTTCATTCTCACAAAAAGGTCTCTGCCGCCATTAAACCTATTCCTACTTGCTCCGGCGACCTTAAAATGGAAAGAACTCCTTGATTTCTTGACGAATCCCTTTCAAATTTGAAAGGGAAGTTCATTAAGAAATTTTCTTCCTTTTGAACCCGATCCTAAGCCCTAAGACTCACCCAATCTCTCATGCGAACGCATGAAAGATTTAGGTCTCAGGGGATTTCCCAATCCAGCGAGCTTTCCAAGCTTGGGAAGCTTGCTTCCCAAGCTCTAACTGCCCTCTGATGACCTATGAAAGAAAGCCCAAGCCAGGCTGAACCCCTCGAAGCTTGAATTCGACCAGAGTAACCCTCAATTTTCTTCTCTCCTCCTCTGGCCGAATTGCTCTTCAAGCTCTGGCGACCCTCCTTGCCTTCTCTCATCGTCTAACCGCAATACCAGCGACAGATTCTTCTTACCTTCTTCCGCGTCAAGCAGCACCCGCCGGCATCTCTATCTCCTTCATCCTCGCCATCCACCCCTTATAAGAGCAGCTTTGTCTCCGACACCGACCATACCGTAATCGGCGCCACCTCAACTCCCCATCATCTACCAACTACCTAGATAAGTCCCTTACCTCCTCTACTTCATTTTCATCTTGACCGCCCTCGATTTCGACCACGCTACCATTTGTTCACTGTCATCCCTTTCGCTTCGGGACACTCCTCTGGCGAAGCGCTCCCATCGCTACACCTCTCTATATGCCTCACCGACACTCCCTACACCTTCGCCTTGACCCACCGACCAAAACCCCTTAAGTAATTGAGGGGATTGGCCTTTCCAATGCTCCGTCGAACACACCCACCGTCGCATTCCTCCTCTGACCTTCGCAGACCACCACACACCTCCACTAACCACGAGACCATCCCCTACGCATTCGCCATGGTCTGGCGAAGCTCGTGAACTGGTTTAATTGGGGCTACAAGCCCGTATTATGATTTTCAGGTTCTCCTCCGCTGTCGCCATTAACGGAGCTTCATGCAACCTCAAAGCTCGTGTTCTTGCTATTTCCGTCCCAGGTTTTAGTCCCAGGACACACAGAAGTCGCAGCTCCAGGTCTCCATGCCATCAATTGAGTGGAAGAGGTGCACCTGCAACATCAATTGAACGAGGATCCCACTCCAGACGCATGTGAAGAACAAAGGTGGGACTTTAGTCCTACCACGAAAGCTGACGAGTCCCCACGCTCGCATAAATTGAAAAAGACTCTTAGGCTTATCGCCTCCAAACACAGGGTGAGGTCCCTCTCACCCACGCACACCTGCGCCTCATCCGCGACACCTCACCCGCAGACCTGGTGTGCCCTACCCGCCTAAGCCCTTCACTCCTCGGCAGCGACCACACCCACAGCCCTGGACCCAGGTTTGCGCCTACTCAATTACCCGATTACCCACTGAGAGGCCCTAGGAGGGCGGAGCCTAAGAGAGAAAGAGAAGGAGAGATTGAACGGGGTAGGGGGAGGGTTTTGCTGTAGAGAGAATTGGCTGACACTTAGCCAATTCAAGAACTTTCCCCCTCTGTGCAAAGTAGCTGAATAGAGAAGAAGAAGAAGAAGAAGGCTTGAGCAGCAGAGGAAGAAAGAAAGAGGAAGAAGAAACAAAGAAGAAGAAGAAGAAGAGAAGGACCCGCTTAAGAAGAAGAGGAGCACAAGAAGAAACAGAGAAAAGAAGAAGAAGAAAAACCTAGCACTGTAGCACAGGGCTACTTAAAATGTCTGATGCTGTATATATTTGAGAGATGATTTAAGTGTTATTTGTGAGGAGTAATTGGTGATTTAAATCACCATTTTACTCCATTCTTTTTGCATATTGATCCTGACATTATTACAATCTTTATTCTTGATTTAAATTGTAATCTTGAGCTCTAAATTCCATATTGCTCCCTGTGTTCGACCTCGGAACCTTTTCAAGTAATAAAATTTATTTGTTTGAGCACTATTTTGACTATACTACAACACAACAATCTTAAAACACCGATCTATCGCTTAAACTTGGGCAACTCGATCACGTAGGATCTCAAATGATTGAGTACACTCCTTGGTGATTTCAAAAGGGACATCCTTAGATAGAAGATTAGTCAGGGGGTGTGCGATTTTCGAGAAATCGAGAATGAATCGACGGTAAAAACTGACGTGCCCCCAGGAAGGATCAGATGTCTTTGACCGAGCTAAGCATAGGGAGTTTGGAAATCAAATTCACCTTGGCTCGATCAACCAAAATGCCCTTTTCAGAGATATGATGTCCCAGGACAATTCCCTCAGGTACCATGAAGTGACTCTTTTCCCAGGAAAGAACCAAGTTAATGTCAATGCATTGCCTGAGGATCTGGACTTAGTGTAGGAGACAATCGTCAAATGATTCACCAAATACCGAGAAGTCATCCATGAAGCCTTCAAGGTATTCACCTATTATATCTGAGAATATGGCAAGCATGCACAGTTGAAAAGTAGCGGGTGCATTGCAGAGACCAAACGGCATTCTTTCGGAATGCATAAGTTCCGAAGGGGCAGGTGAAGGTGGTCTTTTCTTGGTCCTCGGGATGGATTGTGACCTAGTTGTAATCGGAGTTCCCGTCCAAAAAGCAAAAGAATCGATTTCCCACTAGTTTCTCGAGAATTTGATCAATGAACGGTAGTGGGAAATGATCATTCTTCGTGGAGGAATTGAGTCTTCTGTAATCAATGCAGACTCTCCACGAGTTTGCTATACGGGTCGGTATGGCTTCTCCGATTTCAGTCGTGATGACGGTGAGCCTTGCCTTTTTAGGCACAACTTGGATTGGACTCACCCATCGACTGTCGGAGATCGGGTAGATAATCCCTACATCTAACCACTTGATAATATCCTTTTTCACGAAATCCTGCAGATTGGGATTCAGGCGTCTCTGCATTTCATGGGATGGTCGTGAGCCTTCTTCAGTGTAGATGTGATGTGTGCAGTATAAGGGGCTGATACCAGTGAGATCATCGAGAGTCCATCCAATGGCTCTTCGATGTTGCTGGAGAACAGAAATCAGGTGTGTTTCCTGATCAGGTGTGAGTCGGGAGTTGATAATCACAGGAAACATCTAATTGGAACCCAAAAAGGCACACTTGAGATGATCGGGAAGAGGCTTTAATTCCAAAATCGGGTTTTCAACAGTAGCGGGTAGTTCAGGATAGGTGTGGGGAGCAAAGGAAGGAGATATGGGTGTGTCTAGGTTGAGTTCGGACTCCTCTAATTGCGGGTTTTGATCCTCTTGTGGTTGATCAGAAATAGTCAGGTTCTCGATGAAGTCGTCAACCACTGCTTCAATATTGCAAATTTGTTCTATGACTCCGCAATTAATTCCTTGTTGGGCCTTAAAGATGTCGATCTTTAGTGTCTTGCTCCCAAATTTTAATTTAATTTGGCCCTCCTCACAATTGATGTTGGCCCTAGCAGTGGCCAGAAAGGGTCTCCCTAGTATGATTGGTGTATTCTTCACATTCTCAGGAGCATCCATGTCTAAAACGATGAAATCCACTAGAAAATAGAAATCATGCACCCTAACTATAACATCCTCGAGAATTTCTTTTAGTGACTTAATTGATCGGTCAGCTAGTTGTAAAGTCATTTTAGTCGATTTAAGTTCAGATTTATCGAAATAGTCTAGTAGGGATGTGGGTATTAAATTTATGGAGACTCCTAAATCTAATAAGGCTCGGTCAAATCGTATATCACCGATTTCACAGAAGGTCAAATTCCACCAATTTCACAGGAGATCTTTTGCCTTAGGCGGGAGTTTGCTCAAAATGGTAGAGTTGGCTTGCCCTGACAGTACGATCGGATTCCTGTCTTTGGTTCACGGCTTATTCTTAGGCATACATATGTCTTTCAGAAATTGTGCGTAGGCCGGTACGTGGTGTATTGCATCTATCAAAGGGATGCTTATATGGACCTGCTCAAAGAGCTTAACCAGGTCCTCCTCAGGTGCCACAGTTTTGGTTATCCTTTTTCCCTTGGTCAAGGCCTCAGGAAATGGAACCATAGATGGCTCCTCTGGAATGGGTCCAGGTTCTTGATCAAGGATAGAGGTGTCCTGGATGACTATCCTAGGGTTAGGGTTTGTATTACCAAGTTGGGAGTGGCTTGGATAAGGTGGATCCTGTGTTGTTTTGCCAGTGCAAGTAGTAACAGAATTTAATCCTGCCTGGTTTTGGTTTGGAGCAGGTAGAAGAGGTGCTTGCTGCTAGTAACCCATATATGATGTCGAAGCCTCCATCCCGTCGGGTGATGGAGTAGAAGGGCCCTGATAAAAAAAGTGAGCTTGACCCAGATTTGGGTTCATAACGCACCTCTAGTTTGGCACGTTATTCGGATTAGGCAAAGTTGTGAAGGAAGTGCACCAAGTTGGCGAGGATTTGTCATCTGGGCAAGTTGATTGCGAACCTCTGCAATCTCATCTCTATGCTGTTTTTGCATGGCCGCATTCGTCTTCTGAATGTCAGCCAGAGTTTGAAGAATAGGAGTCATTTGATCTGTCTGAGTCGGCCCATATTGACAAGTTGGGTTAGGCCGAGGCTGAGGCAGCTAATATGGACGAGGAGCTTGTGGTCGGGGCGGATATTGAGGTCTTTGATTTTGATTATTGCCTGACCACGTGAAATTGGCATGATTACGTCATCCAGGGTTGTAGGTGTTTGAGAATGGATCATTTTGAATGGAGTTGAGGTCCTCGCAGCTTTGAGGAACCTCGGGAAAATTAGAATATGACGGTTCAGAGTTCCCTTAACTAGAGTAGGTTGATCCAGAGTTTCCACCGACCCCAGAATCAGATGGGGGTGGATAGGGATCCATCCCCTGAGAAAGTCAGTGATAGATGTTGTGCACGGCCTCCCTGCCAGAGGGTGGTTGTATGAACGGGTTTTGCGTAAAGGTGGCTCACTGCAAATGTCGAGTTAGCTCATCCACCTTCTTCTCAATAATAGAGACCTTGTCCAGATGACTCGCCATCAGTTCCAAGTCAACGGAAGAGGACAGGCCCTGTGTCTCATGTGCTTCCTTTGGATTCGTCAATGCACGGGCATTCGTCCGGTCAAACATGCCCATGGATTCATTATTGATGGAGTTCTCACACATTTTCTCGAAAATCTCACACTGTGTCTTCGTGTTGACCTATTATGTTTCCTCTGCACGTCGTAATGACGAATAATCGAATATCCTCACGGAGTCCCTGGTAAAAAGACTGGACTTGTTCCCATTTAGGAACTCCGTGATGGGGGCACTTTTGCATGAGATCCAGAAAAAGATCCCATGCTTCGTGAAGTGGTTCTCCTGCTTGTTGTGTGAAATGTGTGATCTGATGCCATAAACCATTTGTCCTACCAACACGGAAGAACTTTCTCAAAAACTTGGATTGAAGTTCCGCCAATGTTTTGATTGGATGCATTTGGGTTTGGTACAAGTGAGCAGCTTTATCCATGAGAGAGAAGAACATTTTCATGAGTAGAACATCCTGATTTTGAACTTCTGACCCGAAGGTATGGGCCAAATGCTTGAGTTGTTTAATATGCTGGAAAGGATCTTCGGAATTACACCCATGGAATTTGGGAATGGAATGAATCATGTTGGGCTTGGGTTCAGTGTCAGGACCTCCAGCGGGGATTTGTACTCGAGGTTCGATTGACACCGCAGCGGGATTGTAGCGATCTCGCATCAATGGTTGCTGTGATGGGTTCACAAAGGCTTGGAATAGATCATTGAGGCACTGAAGTTGATTTTCAGGATTATTTTCTTCTGCGGGTTGTGCTATGATGATGGACGAAGGAGAATCAGGTTCAGATGAATCGGAAGAGATATCAATAGGATTGGGTTGTCGCACAAACAAGGAGGTCGAGGCTTGGCCTAGACGTGAATGAGTGGCTAAAGGAGGCCTCAAGGATGGTCTTAGAGACCTCCTCCCGAACATGCACCGATGGAGTAGATGAGAGGTAGAATGTGATTGACCCAATCAAGATACCCAAAAATTTTGGATGACTTTAGAGGTTCGGGGTGGAAGATAACCGTTAGTCAGAAAGTTGTTCACCTGAGAATTACCTGGGCAGCCAGGGAGGGAGTGTCCCACAAAGACCCCTACACGGTAGAGTGCCCCCACGGGCTACAGGGTTTCCCCCACCCGTCCTCTCTTGTCACTTATGTTCCAGGTAAACCAGAATGGGGACTTGACCTCCTAAGTCTACCAGTTTTAATTAAGAGCAAAGGTGCTTTAGAATTTCACTTGAACTTTAAGATGTGTTGAGTGCAAAAGTGACCTAATTTGAAGATTGGTTGACCTAAACAAGGTAGGTCAACTTCACTTGTATTGTCCTCTTGAGAATCTTAGGTCCCTCTTTTTGTATTCAAATGATTTTAAGAGCCTGATCTTTTTAGGGTTTTGCTTGAATAGATCAGTTCAATCAAGGTCTAAGCACACATTGCTGGGAAAGATGATGTCCTGATTAAGCAAGTGTGTCTCTAAAAATCTTAAACTGGAATCCTTAATTGGCTCTAATTTGGTCCAATTTAATTTGTCCAAATATGGTACCTAGGGCTCAAACAAGAATGTGATAGCCCTAGATACCTTAAGCTTTAAGTGGGTGCACAAATCAGGATGTGTTGTCCAAATAAAATGTATCAAATCAGGCAACTCGATGAATTATCTACGGATAGAATGCAAGTAGCCCTAATTGATTTTTTTCCTTTTAACCTTTTTAGAATGAGGGGCTTAAGAGAGAGAGTAGTTAGAACTTACCTGCCCCTGGCGAGTTTTCTGTGCGGCTGATCTTCCTTGAATGTATCCCTCCTGAAACAAATCACAACAAAAGAGATATAGCAAGTTAGAATCTAAATCAAGAATTGTAATCAAGAGTTCTAAATTGCCCGTTGCTCCCCGGCAATGGCGCCAAAATGCTCGCACGCTAAATTGGTATTTTAAGATTGTTGTGTTGTAGTATAGCCAAAATAGCGCTCAAACAAATAAATTTTATTACTCGAAAAAGTTCCGATGTCGAACACAGGAAGCAACATCGAATTTAAAGCTCAAGATCATAATTTAAATCAAGAATAAAGATTGCAATAAGAATAATGTCAGGATTAATATGCAAAAAGAATGGGGTAAAATGGTGATTTGAATCATCAATTACTTCTCACAAATAACACTTAAATCAAGTCTCAAATATATGCAGTATCAGACGTCTTAAGTAGCCCTGTGCTACAGTGCCAAGGTCTTTCTTTGCTTTTCTTCTTCTCTGTGTCTTCTTGTGCTCCTCTTCTTCTCTGTTGTGCGGCTCCTTCTCTTCTTCTTTTCTTCTTCTTCCTCTTTCTTTCTTCCTCTGCTGCTGAAGCCTTCTTCTTCTTCTCTGTTCAACTACTTCGCACAGAGGGGGAAACTTCTTGAATTGGCTAAGTGTTAGCCAATTCTCTCTACAGCAAAACTCTCCCCCTACCCCGCGCGATCTCTCCTCTTTCTCTCTTAGGCTCTGCCCTCCCAGGGCCTCTGTTAAGATAGTCGGGTCATCGGGTACATGCACACTCGGGACCAGGGTTGCCTGCAGTGGGTAGCAGCCGAGGAGTTCTTGTCTTGGCAGGTAAACGGATCTGCCAGACCCAAGTGTAAGGTGTCACGGGTGAGGCGCGTGAGGGGTGCGTGCGGGGACCTCGCCCCCTATGCGTGCTGAAGCAAACAACCCGTATCACTTTTTCAATTTATTTGGCTGCGGGGGCTCGTCAGCTTCCGAGGTGGGACTAAGTCCCACCTTTGTTCTTCGCACAAGACAGTGAAAGCTGCAGCTGCTTCCTTCATCAAAAAGGCACAGAGGACTTGGTCAAAGGCTTGAATTGATCACTGAGGAAACTTCTTGGGTTGAGTCCGTGTCACCTGGAGCGAGTGCCTGGGAACTGTGTTGTAAGAACATGTGCCGGAGCTCTGTCGAAGCAGCTGCGTCAGTGGCGACTGGTGGCGAGTACCTGAAAATCAAAAGATGACTTCAAAGCCACATCATAATAGCTCAGTAGGTGCGCGAGAGTGCAGCAAAATCGATGATGGCGGTGGCGTGCTGCGTATGTAGTTGGAGAGGCCTGATGACCTCTAGGAAGGTGGACGAAGGTGCGTAAGTCGGGGGAGGCGATAAAGAGGCCAATCCCCTCAATTATTTGAGGGGTTTTGGTCGGTGAGTCGAGGCGATGGTGAGGATCATGGAAGCGACGCGGTTGGGCGAGTGTGGAAGCTGCTTGGGCTCGCCGGAGGTCTGCCAGCAAGGTGGAGGATGAAGTCGCGGAGGGTGTGTCGATGGTTGAAACGAAGTTGTGAATGTCTGGAAATGAAGAGTCAAAGATGAGTTGTTTAGGAGAGGTAGCAGACAACAGGGAGCGGAGTTGGCGATGGTTGCGGTATGGTCAGCACCGGAGACGAAGCTGCTCTGATAAGGGGTGGACGGCGAGGATGACGGAGATAGAGATGCCGGCGGGTGCTGCTCGACGTGGAAGAAGGCAAGGAAGAAGAATCTGCCGCTGGTATTGCGGTCAAACAACGAGGGAAGGCAAGGTGGGTCGCCGGAGCTTGAAGAGCAATTTGGCCAGAGGAGGAGAGAAGAAAATTGAGGGTTGCTCTGGTTGAATTCAAGCTTGAGGGATTCAGCTTGGCCTAGGCTTTCTTTTATAGGTCATCAGAGGGTGGTTAGAGCTTGGGAAGCAAGCTTGCTTCCCAAGCTTGGAAAGCTTACTAGATTGGGAAATCCCTTGAGACCCAAATCTCTCATGCGTTCGCATGAGAGATTGGGTCGGTTTTAGGGCTTAGGATCGGGTTCAAAAGGAAGGGAATTTCTAGGCGAACTTCTTTTTCAAATTTGAAAGGGATTCATCAAGAAATCATGGAGTTCTGTCCATTTTAAGGTCGGCAGAGCAAGTAGGAATAGGTTTAATGGTGGTAGGGACCTTTTTGTGAGAATGATGACAAAGTTAGGGGCATGTTTGAAATGATTTGAAAGTTAAGGGTAGAAATGTAATTAGACAGGACCAATTTGCAAACTAGGTCAAGACAAACTCATCTTGGGCCTAAATTTTGGTAAAAACCTAATTTGGGCCTAAGGAATCCAATGGTGAAGTTGGATTTTGCTTTTGACCACGCTTGACTGGGTAATTTTTGCAAAAAGTCAAATTATGGTAAATGTCTGTCTGAAACTCTGTTCTAGGCAAAACGGATTCTGATGGTCAAATTGAAAGTTCCAAACCCTAGAGAATATTTTTATATGAATTTTAGAGTACTTAGGTAAATTTTATCCTGATCAGAACCTCCATTAATTAAGAGGGTCTATTTTTTGGGTTTCAAAAAGTCATTTAATTCTCAGAACACGTGCAAACCCTTTTCTGATTGTTTTAACCCACTTGTTATCTTTTTAAGACCATTTGACCTTCATTCAACCCCTGAAAAAATCCATGGTTGTATTGCATTCATGATAAACTGGTAAAATTACAGTTTTAACCTTAGTTTCTTATTTTTCCCTCAGAATGATTATGTAGTAACTTGTGACTCTCTAACGATTATGTAGGAGCATTTACTGACTTAATTGGGTCAAAATGAGCTAGTTATGGCTCATGATGGTGTTCCCATCAAGGGTGCTGAAATTGTAGGGTGCACAGGGTGTTCCTCAATAGACAATGAACCTATACGGGACAAGCATGTCATTTGAACTTCAAACTTATTCGAATGTGTGAGTAGGAATCCTTCATCATCTTCGTTTGCTTTTTTCTATTTAAAAACAAATGACCCTACGAACTTCCAATCGTGTTATCTCTATTCTTGTATGTTGTCGTTGCTTGCTTCATAATAGATAAAGTTGGTTATTTTTATTAATCGTTATGTTGTATGTTAATGAATGTCTAATATTATTTTTTCCGTTCAGGCTTTGCATTTGTTCACATTCTGTCTGTGATGTACAATTTTTATGAGCTGATAAACATGCATAAATTCATGATAAAGTACTTATTTATGATAGTTCCTAAGCCTAGCATTGCATTCCATAAGTATAAATAGTGCATAACATGCATTACATTGCATTTAAGATAATTTGTGTATATTTTATAGTAATTTCGACATTTTATGGCCAGGAGGCAATGCGACATCTTTATGGGCTTCGGATGAAGAATCTGGCCGTACGGATGGATTCGGAGAGACGATCACAGTTCAACAACGCGAAAATCACTTCGATCCGAACACCGTGGCATCCTCTACAAGCGAGGAAAGGTGGATGGTCCAGATGGTGCCATGTGGCACCATCTGGAGTGCCGAAGGTTACTCGCCATACTTCCAAGGGCCACCCGCCGTACTTCCAAGGTCACCCGCTAAGAGCTCTCCACCGCGTGCCCACAACACATCCTCTCGACAATCTCGTTGGCATGGCACAATGGCGGAGGTGCTTGATCCCAAGGGAGTGGTGTGGGTTTGAAACCCGCAGACCCCCGCAATTCGCCAATTGGGCGCACGCCAGCTTGCAAGCCAGCACGCACCTACATGCACTAGCAGGGCCATAGCACAATCCGCGCGCGTGATGGAGGGGTAGCATAGCTTGAGCATGGGCGGTCGTAAGGTGGCTACAACGACAGTTAAACTGGACCTACAGCGACGTCATGAAGGTCGTTAATTACACTGTGTCCATTTTTAGCCCCTTCCCATCCACTATATAAAGACCTACACACCTCCCTTGCCTAGCCATCTCTACCTACTCTACTCCAACCTACTCCTAAGTTCTAGTAGCCTACCAAAGCTCCATTAGAGCTTATTCCCAAGATCCAAAGGCCTCTTATTAGTGTAATGCTCCTATATCCCACCAAATATTCGTCCTCCATCCCACCACCTTCATAAGAAGCCTTGGAGTCGTCCTCTCACCTCCATTCTGGTAGAAGATCACCTCAAGCTCCTCATCCCCATTCCAAAGCCTTGGTGAAGCATTTCTCTACCCAGCGTCCTCCTGCATCTCACCTCCGTCATCCAGCTCCTTACCTCCTTCATCCAAGCTGCCGCCAAGAGCTGTCGTCTCGCCAAACAACCGATTTGGGAGATTTCTTCTCACCCCTATCTCTTTTGTATTGCTTAGCTTATTGTAATAAACATTTGCATGATATATCAGATTTGTTTTCATCTCATTTTGTGACATTATCTTGCATGCTTCTTTATTGCAAAAATAAAAGAAAAAAATCACAAAACCCTAAAACCTCAAAAAGAAACAAAACGAAGCACGGATTTCAATGAAAGTAAACGTCGCCTTTCTGTGTTCAACCTAGGACTCTCTTGGAGTTTCGGCTATAAATTATATTTGATAACGTGTTTTACGAGCTACAATGACGGGTTCTCGAAACCCTGATTTTTCTTCACCAAAACCCGTTTATCATGAGCCACCAACGTGCAAAGCTACATTACTATAATAGGCGATGATGCTACGCAATTGTAGACTAAGGGCATGAGTTTACATTACTACATTACGATGTCTATGTTGCCACTTGGAGGTTCGGATGTCTCATTGTGTACCTTAACCTAGTGGTCTGCGATACCACACAACCTAGCTTGGCAATGGCTTAACCCCACCTAGTGGACATGTGCATGAATATACATTATAACATACGTAACATGTATACTCATCATCCAATGATATTAAATGTATGCACCTAAGCCTTATATTTTAACATTAACAGTACCTTTGTTTACGTTTGTTTTGGGTTGCAGCATGGTTATTTTGCAAATTACATGTTTATATTACTTTCTTATATGTTCAGCGATTTCAAAACTTATTGTGCGCATTTCGTTGAATTACATCCACAAAAGTATGTAGCTCTTTTAGTAATAGTCGCTGTCAATTATGCAAAGGTGATGATCGGTATGTAATCGCATGATCACTACATGCATACAATTGCTTTGAATTACATCGTCCTATAACCCATTACAGTGAATTATTATACGTTCCATGTATCATGCATCTGTTCAATGAACAAGTCGTCTTCTTGGTTTTCATGCTTAAGTTGTTGATACAATGCAAAAGGGAGGGAATGTTCATAAGTGGTCATTTCGTTAGGGTAGTGTGGCAACACGTACACGATAACCTCTCTGTTCAAGGCTACAGCCATATTCATTTCATGAAGTTATATAACATGTGGGGAAGGTTGAAGGATATATTATGCTTCATCAACTGTATTAGCGATGACAATTAGCGTTAGGATGATGAGACACACATGCTAGTTCTGTTGGATGGAGACAATGATGAGAACATCATCATGAGCCATAACTAGCTCATTTTGACCTAATACAAAGGATAAAAGCTCCTACATAACTCAAGGAAAGGCTTAACTCAGAGAATTCTGAGTTTAAGAAGAAAACAGAAACTAAGGGGTAAAAATGCAATTTCACCAATTCAAGCTGAAAACAAGGTAACTCAGGGTCCAAACATAGGTCAAAATAACCTAATAAGAAGAAAAGTGGGATGAGATGACTCAAAGAGGGCTACAGCAACTCCAAGGAATTAAATGACATCCTATAACCCTCAAAACAAACCCACTTCAATTCACGAGGTTCGAGGCAAAGAAAAAATCTAATAAACCCTCTAAAATTCATATAAAAATAATCTCTAGGGTTTAAACCTCCAATTTGGCCTTAGAAACCCATTTTGACCTACATTGAGAACCATGCCCAATTAATAACTTAACTTAGGTTTTCGCATAAATTGACCGGTCAAACAAGGTTTAATCTAGAAATAAAATTCACCATCAGAATCCTTAGGCCCTAATTAGTCATGTATAAAAACTTGAGCCTAAGAAGAAACCTTCTTGACCAACTTTACTTTTTGGCCCTCAACTTTTGAAATCCTTGCATTTTGGCCCCTAACTCTTCATCGTTCTTTGCATTTGGGTCCTCCCTGCAAAACCCTGAGCAGCACCATGCTCCGGCAACCTTGCGCGAGGGGGACCCCCTGCCAAGTCAACCAGGGGTTCCCTGCGACGTCAGCCGTCGCAGGAACACCCCCCTGATCGCTGCAATCGCCCATACCGCCCGTGCGAACGCACGGACGGTATGGGTCTCCATCTCCGGCGTCCTCCAGCGAGGGAGGCACGTCGTCTCCCTCCGCCCTCCTCTTTGTTTCTGCCTCTATAAAAACCCCCGACGCTCTGCCGCTCTCTGCAGCTCGGTTCTGACGGAGAAATCCCCCCCTTTCCTCTCTTCCCACTCCGACAGAGGCCCCCTTTCTCCGGCAGTTTTTCCTCCTCCTCCTCGTCGCTCTGCCGCACTACCAGCAGTAGAGCTACTGTCACCTGCTCTTCCCGCGTCGCGCCGTACCCAGCGCGTGCTCTCCCGCTCTCTCCTCGCCGCCTCCCTCTCTCTCTGGGCACCTTCTTCTCCGGCGACAGTCGATACGACTGTCACCCTGCTCCGCCCCCCCCCCTCGTCCCTCCGAGTAGGTACAATCTTTCCTCTTCCTCCCCTCTTTCTTTTCCTTACTGTAATTTGCATAACCACCCCTCGACCGCGCCTAATCGCCCTCACCTTCCCCATCTCCGGCCAAACTCCGGCGACTCGCTCCTGTCATTCCACCACCCCACACGACTCGCCGACCCTCACAGAACCTCCGCCTCCTCACCCTGATCAACTTCCGCCCTTCCATTTCCTACCACTCGCCACCTGCAGACCCCCCGAACAAATCCATTTCCCGCGCTACAGTTTGACCTAGGGCAGCCCCTACGCTCCGCCCCACGGCTTGCCAGACCCCACACCGCCTTCGCCGTGCCACGGCGAAGGTTCTCTGCTTGTCTGATTAGGCCGAGAGGCCGTTCTTCTGTGGACAGGTTGCTCGCCCTTTGTCGCCATTGCTGAGCCGGTGAAGCTCCTTCAACCTGCAGCTGCAGGCGCGCTTCGCCCAGGTTCGACTCGCCAGGACGCGCGGTTCGCAGCCACGCAGTCGCCCAGGCTTGCAGTTGGGGAGAAAGCCCCGCAGCTGCTGCATCTGCCTGCAGCTCCCTCAGCTGCGGGTGCCCAATTGGGGTGGGACATTTAGTCCCACCTCGGAACTTTTGAGAGGCCCACACCCGCATAAAGGCAAAAAGTGCCTTAGGCTCTTTGCCTCCTGAGCACGGGGTGAGGTCCCTCTCACCCGCTCGAGCCGACCTCGTCCGCGACCACGCCCCGCGGACCTGGCCCGACCCGTTTACCCGTCCTGCACTCCTCGCCCACCACCGCACGCCGGTGGGCCTGAACCCGGGCGCGACCCGCATACCCGACTATCCGGCAGCTCTGGGAGAGCTATCCAATGAGTGAATTCTGAGACAGAGAGACGCGGTGGAGGGTAGAGTAGGTTTTGCCCTCTGATCGAACTTTGAGTGTGCAGGCACAGGTGAAGAAGAAGAGAAGGCAGGAAGAAGAAGGACTGCGAGAAGAAGAAGAAGAAGAAGAAAGCCACAGAGGAAAGAAGAAGAAAAGACGCACTGTACGCTCTGAAGGCAAAGAAGAAGGAGAAGAAAAGAAGAATAGGACCGCAAGGGAGAAGAAAAAGAAAGAGACGGATAGAAAGAAGAACAAGAAGAAAAAGAAAGAGAAGAAAGAAGAACAGAAGAGAAGGCAAGAAGAACAAGAAGAAAAAGAAAGAGAAGAAAGAAGAAGAACAGAAGAGAAGGCAAGAAGAAAACAAGAAAAGAAGAACAGAGCAAGAATAAGAAGAAGGAAGAAAACTGAAGACTCAAAGAGAAGAGAAAAGAAGACAAAGACGAGAAAGAAGAGAAGAAGAAGAAGCCAACAAGACAAATCTCTCTCTCTCTCTCTTTATTTTTTGTAATAGAAACTTCGTACCTCTAGAATACAACTTGCTCCCTGAGTTCGACCTTGGGAGAACTTTCATTTCCGAGTAAAAATTGTAATAATGGTAATGACTATCTGTACTACAACGTAATTTCTATAACAAAACAACAAAACCTAGTCACAATGCCGTTATCACTTGGCGCCGTTGCCGGGGAGCAATGGCTATTCTAGAAGCATTGAATTTCATTTAAGAGATTACTAATCTTTTTCTCTCTCTTTTGTGCAGGTACAGAAAGAAACAAAAAGATGCAGCCGCACCACAGCCACTCCAAGGACAGGTAACTTCCTATTAAACCCTA
Source organism: Thalassia testudinum (assembly GCA_037157565.1). Lineage (NCBI taxonomy): Eukaryota > Viridiplantae > Streptophyta > Magnoliopsida > Alismatales > Hydrocharitaceae > Thalassia > Thalassia testudinum. The sequence goes on from JAZHRO010000077.1 coordinate 86,344,998, forward strand.
AAATTTTAAATAAAAAGAAAAGAAATAGGCATAACCCGTCTTTATACATAGTAATAGCTGCATATTCTCAGAAACTATTATTCCTGCACACAGTTTTAAAGGTGATTAGGGGCTAACACATCCTTGCCTAAGCCTAATTACCCAAACAAAGAGTTAAATGGACCAAGTAGAGCCAACATAAGGTCAAAAGCTAGGGTTTTTAGAGACACACCTTCTATTAACAAAGAAAATATCTTCCCAAAAAGAGGTGTACCTAAACCTTGTTTGAAAAAAATCTACACAAGAGAAACCCTAAGCAAATGGCTCTCTAAACATTTGAACCCTAAAAAGAAAGGACCCAAAAGCTCTCAAAAGAACAAGAGGTGAAGTTGACCCCTTGGGTCAACCAACATTAAAATTGGGCCACTTTGTTCACAAAAACACCTACGAGTTCAAGTGAAACCTTAAGCACCCTGATCTTAAACTAAAATTGGTAGACTTAAGAGGTCCAGATCCCCATTCTGGTATACCTGGAACCGCAGTGACAAGAGAGGTCGGGTGGGGGAAACCCTGTAACCCGTGGGGACGCTCTACCGTGTAGGGGTCTTTGCGGGACTCACCCTCTCTGGCTGCCCAGGTAATTCTCAGGTGGACGATCTTTCTGATCAAGGGGTCCATCTGCCCTGCACCTCCCTAGTCACCCAACATATTTTTGGGTGTCTTGATTGGGTCCAGCACCTTCTGAACTCATCTCTTCCAGCAGTGCATGTACGGTAGGAGGTCCTTAAGACCACCCTTAAGACCTCCTTTAGAAATTCACTCTCGTCAAGGCCAAGCCTCGACGCCCGTGTTTGTGCAGCAACCCCCTCACATTATTCTCTCTTTTGATTCAGAACCAAGTTCTTCTTCTTCCCCCATCATGGCTCAGCCAGTTGAGGAGGAAAACAATCTGGAGCATCAGCTCCAACGACTCAATGACCTCTTCCAGAACTTCGTGCACCCACCGCAGCGTCCTATGATGCGGGACCACTACAATCCTGCTGCGGTGGCCATTGAGCCTCGAGTCAGAATCCCGACTGGAGGACCTGATTCCGAATTGAAGCCCAACATGATTCATGCTATACCTAAATTCCATTGGCTTAATTCCGAAGATTCCTTCCAGCATATCAAACAACTAAAGCATCTAGCCCAAACTTTTGGGTCAGATGTGCAAAATCGGGATATTCTTCTCATGAAGATGTTCTCCTTTTCTCTTATGGACAAGGCCGCCCATTGGTATCAGACTCAGACCCGGCCGATCAACACTTGGGAAGAACTTCAATCCGAGTTTTTGAAAAAGTTCTTTCCCGTTGGTCGGACCAACGCCTTGCGCCATCAGATTACGCACTTCACTCAGCAATCAGGGGAACCTCTCCATGAGGCATGGGATCGTTTTCAGGATCTCATAAGAAAGTGCCCCCATCACGGAGTTCCTAAATGGGAACAGGTCCAATCTTTTTACCAGGGACTCCGTGAGGATATCCGTCTTTTCGTCAATGCAACCTGCGGAGGAAATATCATGGGTCAACATGAGGACACCGTGTGGGAGATTCTCGAAAACATGTGCGAGAACTCCATCAACAATGACTCCATGGGATTATTCGACAGGTCGAATACCCGCGCATCGATGAATCTTAGGGGAGCACATGACATGCAGGGCCTGTCCGCATCAGTCGACTTGGAATTAATGGCCAGTCGATTGGACAAGGTCTCAATTATTGAAAAGAAGGTGGATGAACTGACTCAGCACCTGCAGCGAGCCACCTCTGCACATAACCCCTTTGCACAGCCTCCTTCCACAAGGGAAACTGTGCAAAATATTCTCCATCAATCTTCTCCTAGGATGGATCCATATCCACCATCTGATTCTCTAACCAGAGGTCCATCCGATCCTCTCTATACCAACCCAGGGAATTCCATTCCCTCTTTCTCTAACTCTCTGGAGGTTCCTCAGACCTGCGAGGACCTCAACGCCATCCAGAACAACCCGTTCTCCAACACCTATAACCCTGGATGGCGAAACCATCCCAACTTTCAGTGGGCGGGAAATTCCCAAACCCAAAGACCACTCTTTCAACCCCGCCCACAACCCCCTCGTCCTTACCAGCCGCCTCAGCCTCGGCCCAACCCTACTTATCCATCAGGGTGAAATCAGGATCCAATGTCCCTAATCCTTCAGACTCTGGCTGACATTCAAAGAACGAATGCGGCTATTCAAAAGCAACACAAGGACAAGATTACAGAGGTTCGAAACCAATTGGCCCAGTTGGCAAATTCTCGCCAGCCAGGCACACTTCCTTCCCAACCTCTTCCTAATCCAAATAACGTGCCAACCCAGCAGCATGTTATGAACCCAAACCCGGGCCATGCCCATATGATTTATCAGGCCCCCTCTGTTCCTTCACCAGACGGGATAGAGGCCTCCACCTCTTTTGCGGGTTACCAGCAGCAACCCATCTTACCCAATCCCAACCAAAACCAGGCATGACTTAATTCCGTAACAACCCGTAGTGGTAAGGAAACCCAAGACCCACCTCATCCAAACCACTCCAAGCCTGATAGTGATCCCGAGCCTAGGACAGTAATCCAGGACATTCCCACCCCTATCCCAGATCCAAAACCTGGACCTATCCTAGAAGAACCAACCAAGATCCCGTTTCCCGAGGCCTTAACCAAGGGAAAGAAGACCACCAAGCCCGTGGCACCTGAGGAGGACCTGGTCAAGCTCTTTGAGCAGGTCCACATAAACATCCCCTTGATGGATGCAATCCGCCACATACCGACTTACGCACGATTCTTAAAGAATGTGTGTACACCCAACGTAAGCCGCGAACCAAGAGCGGGAGTCCAATTGTTCTGTCAGAGCACGCTAGCTCTGTAATCCTAAGCAGACTCCCACCCAAGGCTAAAGACCCTGGTACTCCCCTGATTTCCTGCAAGATAGGTGATACCCAATTTGATAGAGCTTTGCTAGACTTGGGCGCATCCATAAATCTGATACCCACATCCTTACTTGACCATCTAGAAGAACCTGAGTTAAAATCAACTGCGGGTAACATTACAATTAGCAGATCGATCTATAAAGTCACCAAAAGGGATTCTCGAGGATGTATTGTGAGAGTGCGGGATTTCTATTTTCCTGTAGACTTTATAGTCTTAGACATGGATGCACCTGAAAACCCTAGGGATACACCAATCATTTTAGGGAGACCTTTCTTGGCTACTGCGAGAGCCAACATTAGCTGTGAGGAGGGCCAAATAGAGCTCAAATTTGGGAATCAAACTCTGAAAATTGATATATTTAAGGCCCAACAAGGAATCAATTTCAGTGTCATTGAACAAGTTTGTGACGTTAGGGCTTTGGTTGATGAAACACAATTCCAGAATGGCCTGATTATACCTCATCAACCGCAGAAAGATCTTGACCCGCAAACTAAGGACTCGAATCCAGATATAAACAACCCAGTAACTCCCACCCTTGAACCTCACATCTATATTGAACCACCCGCTGCTGCTGATAACCCCACCCTCGAACTGAAGCCACTTCCTGCTCACTTGAAATACATCTTTTTGGGTTCTAATCAGACCCTTCCTGTGATTATCAATTCCAACCTCAATCCCGAACAGGAATCCCGTCTGATTGCTGTCCTCCAGCAACATCGCAAAGCCATCGGGTGGACTCTCGATGATTTGACTGGAATAAGTCCCTCTTATTGTACTCATCATATCTATTCAGAGCGCACGACCTTCTCGTGAAATGCAGAGACGCTTGAACCCCAATCTACAGGAGGTCGTGAAAAAGGAGATCATCAAGTGGTTAGATGCCGAGATCATCTACCCGATCTCCGATAGTCGTTGGGTGAGCCCAATTCAGGTCGTGCCCAAGAAGGCAGGACTCACCACTATAACGACTGAGACCGGAGAAATCATTCATACCCGATTAGCCAATGCGTGGAGAGTCTGTATAGATTACCGCCGACTCAATGCCTCCACGAAGAAGGATCATTTCCCACTACCTTTCATTGATCAAATTCTCGAGAAACTAGCGGGAAATAGGTTCTTCTGCTTTCTTGACGGGTACTCCGGTTATAACCAGGTGGCAATCCATCCTGAGGACCAAGAAAAGACCACGTTCACCTGCCCCTTCGGAACTTACGCTTTCCGAAGGATGCCTTTCAGTCTTTGCAATGCACCCGCTACCTTTCAGCGGTGCATGCTTGCCACATTCTCAGATATGGTAGGTGATTTTCTGGAAGGCTTCATGGATGACTTTTCAGTTTTTGGAGAATCTTTTGATGATTGCCTCCAACACTTGGTCCAAATACTCAGGCGATGCATCGAGGTGAATTTGGTTCTTTCCTGGGAAAATAGCCATTTCATGGTGCCTGAGGGAATTGTCCTGGGACACTCAATCTCGGAAAAAGGCATCCAAGTGGACCGAGCTAAGGTTGATCTGATCTCTCGCCTTTCTATGCCTAGCTCAATCAAGGACATCCGATCTTTTTTGGGGCACATCGATTTTTACCCTCGATTTATCCCAAATTTCTCAAAAATCGCGCGCCCCCTGACCACTCTTCTCTCCAAGGATGTACCTTTCAAAATTTCCAAGGAATGCACTCAAGCATTTGAGGCCCTACGTGACTGAGTCACCCAGGCCCCGATCCTACAGTCCCCTGATTGGTCTCAACCCTTTGAGATCATGTGCGATGCGGTCCTGGGGCAAAAAGCTGACGGGAAACCCGTGGTCATCTACTACGCTAGCAAGACACTTGACGAGGCTCAACGTAACTATACAGTTACGGAGAAAGAGCTGCTAGCCGTGGTATTTGCCCTTAAAAAGTTTCGATCGTATCTTCTGGGTTCCCATGTCATCATTTACTCGAATTACACAGCTGTGAGGCATCTCCTTGCAAAGAAGGACGCGAAACCTCGATTAATTCGATGGATCTTGCTGTTGCAAGAATTTGACCTTGAGATTCGCGACAAAGCAGGAAAGCAAAATGTGGTAGCTGATCACTTGTCCCACCTTCCTTCTGAAATAATTAACCCGTCCGGACCCATCACAGAGCATTTTCCCGATGAGCACATGCTGACTATTGGTACTAGCCTTCCATGGTTTGCTAATATAGTAAATTACTTGGCATCTCATCAGATCCCGTCTGATTGGCCGAAGGCCAAGAAAGACAAATTGCGCTCTGATGCCAAGTATTACATTTGGGAAGGCCCATACCTCTTCCACATAGGTGCTGATCAGATCATCCGAAGATGTGTCCCAGAAGAGGAATTCAACAATATCCTCTCTTTCTGCCATGACCAGGCATGCGGTGGCCATTTCTCTAGGCATAAAACCGCATCAAAAGTCCTCCAGTGCGGCTTTTACTGGCCCACACTGTTCAAAGACGTGTACAATCACTGCAAGGCATGCAGTCGTTGCCAGACTTTGGGCAACATGAGCCATCGCGACATGATGCCTATGTAGCCGATTCTCGTATGCGAAATCTTTGATGTTTGGGAGATTGATTTTATGGGCCCCTTTCCTGCTTCGGATGGTTTCGAATACATTCTGCTGGCTGTGGACTACGTGTCCAAATGGATTGAAGCCATACCGACCCGAACCTGTGATCACAAAATCGTTCTCAAATTCATTCATCAAAACATTTTCTCAAGGTTCGGGATTCCTCGTGCTATAATCTCTGATGGGGGGACCCATTTCACAAACGCTCAGTTTAGGTCACTGATGACCAAATATGGGGTGTCTCACCGAATCTCTACTCCTTACCACCCCCAAACCAATGGTCTAGCTGAGCTGTCTAATCGGGAGATCAAGAAAATCCTGCAAGTCACTGTTCGGCTTGACAGGAAGGACTGGTCATCCCGACTTCCGGAAGCATTGTGGGCCTATAGGACCGCCCACAAAACCCAGTTAGGCATGTCTCCCATTAGACTGGTGTACGGGAAGGCGTGTCACCTTCCTGTAGAATTGGAGCATAAAGCCTATTAGGCAGTACGGAACTGTAATCTAGATTTTTCAAAGGCTGGAACCCACAGAAAACTTCAAATTAGCGAGATCAATGAATTACGCCTAGACGCGTATGAGAGCTCGCGAATCTACAAGGAGCGGGTTAAAGCCTTCCACGACAAGCATATCTCGAGAAAAATCTTTCATCCTGATCAGAAGGTCCTACTCTTTGATGCCCGACTCAAACTTTTCCCGGGAAAGCTGCGATCCAAGTGGGTCGGGCCATATTTAGTCCGACAAGTTTTTAGAAATGGAGCTATCGAAATCAGTCCGCTCAGCCACGATTCCGAACCTTTCATCGTGAACAGTCAGAGACTCAAGCCGTTCATTGATGTGACTTCTATTGATTTGGCTGAAGCATCTTATATCCTCCATTCCCCTTAAGCTTATTACGCTCAGCCGATGGCGTAAAACTCAGCGCTTAACGGGAGGCAACCCATCTTTTTCTTAAAAATCCAAAACCTTTTTCTGACACCTTTTTGCACTTAAGGTTCACCCTTGTAGACAGCCAACCCCACCTCAGATGCTTGCATCTGGGATTAGAAATCATCCACATTCTGTCTTAAGGAATGAACTAAGTAAATAAAAAAACCCCTAAGTCACAATGAGGACATTGCAAACCTTAGGCACGGGGGGGGAGTATAAAAGTGCAAAACTGGTAAGAAAAGTTAAAAAAAAAAAAAAAAAACGAAAAAGAATAAAAGGAGAAGGAAATTTTGTGGAGGAAGGAAAGAAAAAAGATGAAAAAGGAGCACAAAAATATGAGAAAAAAAAAGTAGTCATTAGTAAGAAACTAAGGAATTAACCTAAGTTCTAGACCTCATTCAAGAAAAGAATTGAAAAGTGCACAAAGGGATTAGTAAGAATGCAAACCTTAGGCATTCTTGGATAAACTCTTAGTACCCATTAAGATCTGGACACTCCTCAATAGGATGAGGAAAATGAAAAGCTGAAGTATTAGGTCTAAGGCTTAGGGAGTATTTTGAAATTGCACTAGAGGGGGGGTGAATAGTGAAATTATATAGTATTGTAATACAACAAATTCAATCACACAATATACTCAATTATTTTTAGGTGGAAACCCAAGATGGGTGAAAACCACCACCTAAGCCAATCTCTTGACTTAGGATTTTCGATCACAAGGTGATCAATCCACTAACCACACTACTTAAACGAGGGTAGTGTACCTCAATTACAATTTCCACCTCCGATCCCTAAACGGAGGTTTCTCTCTTCAAGATGAAGAGACGGGGACCCGACAGGCCGGATACCCAAAATACAGAAATTAACAAGTAAAAATAACACCTATAGAGCACCCCAATAGTTTAGTTGCTTTCTTATCTACTAAGCATGAAAAGAACTCCCTGATGATTTGCAGAACGGAGCGAGCCGGGATTATGGATTTGCCCTTTGATCAGAGTATTAGCACAGCACAAGGGCAAGATGGAGCTTAGAGTAGTGAGCAAGAGATTTTTCTAATGGAATTGTATCTCAAGAGGTGTGTTTTGCCAAAGAAGAGTTGTAGTCTATTTATAGGCAAGTTTGGAACCTTCAAGAACACTTGGGAGAGCTCTTCTAGCCGTTGGAGACAAATCCCAAGAGTTTAGGACGAAATCCACACAAAATCAGGGCAATGATGATTCTGACAGCAACATCAGACGTCTAATTATAAGATCAGACGTCTTACAAGACGTCTGATTTTTCCTATGGTCGTTTAATATTGGAGGACATCCTTAACGGACTTTATTGGATCAAAAGAAGGGCGTCTGATATTATGTCATAAGACGTCTGATTAGTTTACTGGACGTCTAATGAATGGTGCATTCGTTCCTGTTATCATCGGATCCAAACAGGGTTCTAGGTTTAGAGGATCAGACGTCGTTACGGACGTCTGACGACATTACCAGACGTCTGGAAACCTAAATACTCTTCCTTGCTGCTTCTGCCAAAAGATTATGTGGCCGTAGACAGATACGCACAGAAAATCATGGCCAACGGTTCAAAGGCAGACGTCTGTAAGTGTGTCAAGACATCTAGAAATTGTTTTTGCCGATAAAAAGTCTAACGATTAGTATGAGGACGTCTGGGTAAAGAATCAGACGTCTGTGAACGGTTATCGACGTCTGAAAGTGAAGTCCTTCGACTGATGTTTATGAGGAGATGAACAAAGGCAGAAATATTTGAAATTAGACGTCTGATACACATGTCAGACGTCTTATGGTGGAAAATCAGACGTCTGGACTTTTTACTGGACGTCTGATAAAGGTATAAGTGTTGGGTTTTTGTTTCTAATTTATCCTAAGTGTAGAGAGTCTAAGTTAGCTATTTATAGGTTATGTTTGGGGGCTCTTTACAATATTTCTAGACTCAAATAAGATGAAAATTACAACCTTTGAAAGTTTACATGAAAAAAGCCTAAGACCTAATACTTTTGCTACTCGTCTTCACGCTTTTAATCTCCCGTCTTGGAAAGCTTTTTGAAATCCTGCAAATATGTTATTATAGAGAGAAAACAATATGCTACGCTTTATTTATTATTTCATTTTCTACATTTTGTAAAATCATCAAAATATTATATATGAGTAGTTGAACTAACAATCTCCCCCTTTTTGATGATTTTCAAAATATAGCTGTAGGTTCCTCTTTCCTCCCCCTAAAGGTTGTACTTGATAGCCTTTATCTATTTAAGAGGGTTGTTTTTATATTATTCCTTAATTTCTTACCTACATTCTTCTCCCCCTTTTTGAATATCATCATGAAGGGTTGTTTAAAGGGTGTCAAAATCCAAACTACAAGAGTGATATCTACAAAGTAGAGTGCGTGAATAAAATTGCATGTTTAAAAGATGACAAGGCATTAAGGAAAATTGATTACGAATATAAATATTTAAGCATGGACTAGCTATTTGTTCCCAAAAATATTAAGTACAGGGTCAAGGCCTCTTAATACAAACTTAGAATAAAAGACAGAAAAATAGAAGCACTAAAACTATTCTTCTTGATCTTGGCGGCGGCGGCGACGAGCGGGTCCTTGTCCTATCTGCAAATTTTGAACATCTGATCTAAGTTCGTCGATGTCGCGGCGCATGCTTCCCATGTAGGTGTACATCTCGCCGGTTCGACGCAGCAGGAGGGAGATGCCGGAGGAGAGGGAATCTGTGGCTGGATCCCATGCTTCATCAAAGCTCGAGCGGGGAGCTTCTATTTGAAGGGGCCGTGGTTCATGGAAGTCTGGAAAGGGTGGAAGGGGCTCTTCTTCCATGGGTTCGTCGGCGGGCTCAAGATGTTCTCTAAGTATATGCATCTTGGCGGCTGTGGCCCGGTTGTAAGGCTCAATTTTCTTGTCAACTGCTTGGTCAGTTATGGAAATCCGATGGGATGAAAAGATTTTGGATAGAATAGACCCAAACGGAAGTGATGCCCCATGGTCCTCATTCATGACGCGAACAATGAGGCGGCAATAATTGAAAGGAATATGACGAACGGCCGCAAAAAGGAGAGCCTTGTGTTGGCGTGAGATGTAATCAAAACCTCCTGATTTGTTTAGGAGGTCCCACCCAAAAATGCGAGAGAGTAGACGTGGAAGGGGTTTGAGATTTTTGCACGGTAGAGTGCCAAGGTTTTCAACATATTTTTCCGGGAGAACTAACTCTTGATTGATGATTTCTGGGTCGTATTGCCTCAGAATGTCATTGAAATCATTTCCCTCATTGGGGATGGCTAGAAGGTCAGAGATAGTTTCGGATGTGATGTGTATTTCACGACCAAATAGGCGGGTATGGAGTTCAAGTTCATCGTTGCTGTAGTCCTCAACGATGTTGGCATAAAAGAAACGGCAAAGATCAGGGAACACACCAAGAGTTCCAATGCCGGAGTGGAATTGACGGTCAAAATATTGGAAAAGATGGAGAGTTTGGAAGTGTTCCCGAAGGTTCAAATGGGCAAAATCATTCCAAACAATAAAACGAGGGCATTTAACTTTGGCATTCGCGAAACGACGAAATCGCTGCCTAGCGATGTCACCCCGCAATTGATCTGCCAAATAAGTGGAAGAGGAACTGGAAGATCCCTCAACTTGCTTCCTACGGGGAGGCATATTTGGTGGAATGGGTGGTTAGGTTTAGAAAAAAATGAGTGGTGCGTTGAGGATAGAATACCTGCAAAAAAAGAAACAACCATTCAACCAAACAACATTCACCCAAAACATAGTTTCAAACACTGCAATCATCATGAAAAAATATGTGGCAGTATGCCTTGAAGCAATACAACCTGCCATGTAGTTGTGGCAATATACCTTTGGATGCAAGCCACTAAAATGTCGGCTTGATCCTCATGAGGTAATACCCTTGCCATGGAAGATGCAGCTAGGGTTTTCTTGACCGAGGGTTAGGGTTCTAAGGCTGATAATGATGTGAAGTGCACATGTAGGTCAAGTGAATCAAGAAGGAGAACTAGATGCTACAGGATGCTGCAAGGTCGTGGGAAAAAGATCATGGAGGCGCCCTAGGAGTGGAGAGGATATACCCACGGGAGGAGGGAAGCCTCCAAATGCGCGGTCGAGAGGCAGGGAGGACGCGCGCAGAGGAGCAGCAGTTCCGTCAGTCGTCGAAGAGGCGCGACGGTCGTCTGGCTGCGAGCAGAACTTCGCCAACTGCTGCTGTGGGCCGTCGGGTGTGAGGGAGAGCGGTGCGCAGATCTTGTGTGGGGTAGGGATTTTGGACGGGAGAGTGGGACCTTTGCGAAGGGGATCTTATATCCCATGGTCACGGAGCAAGTCTCCCCCTGAAGTTGGGGAGATTTGCATTTCAAACCGTCCAGAGAAAAGCCGCGACGCGCAGATTTTTCCCCGATCAGACGTCTGTCAACGATGTCAGACGTCGGGATTTGCCAGAGGGATTTTAGCCCATTTCAGGGCGACGTCTGTTTTATTCATCAGACGAATAATCAGAAGACTAATTATAATATAGACGTCTGATTTCTGCAGGAATCCTCCCCAGCAAAAAGATTTATTCTCCAGGTTGTCGTCTGATTTCCTACTCAGACGACAATGAAGACGTCTAAATTTAATATTAGACGTCCGATTTCTGCAGACAGACCTTCCTGGATTTTCGTTTAAAGTTACAGGGTCGTCCGCTTTTCCTGTCAGACGATCCCTACGACGTCTAACCACATATTCAGACGTCCGACAGGCAGTACATGTACTGTCTCCGAGATAGATGTCTGTCAACACATTTGGACGACATTTCAGACGTCTGTGTGCTGTACCAGACGTCTGATATGACTGTTTTGTTATATAAAATCGTCGTCTGTCCCAGATGTTTAGACGACGAATTTTAATGTATAAGACGTCTGATTATTTAATCAGACGTCTGAGATTGGACAGAGTGTGCATTTGGATGTTTGAATGAAGGCTTAGTGAAATCAAGGTTCAATCTATGCTCATGACAAAAGAGGTTCCATTAAATCACTAAATTCTTCAAATATCATTTAGCTTACATATGCCTAATTTCCTACGTATATAATTAAAGCGATCATAATTCAAAGGTTTAGTGAAAATATCAGCTAATTGCAGTTCAGTACAAATAAATTCAACTTCGATTTCTCCCTTAAGTACATTGTCTCTTAGGAAGTGATATCGAACATCAATATGTTTTGTGCGAGAGTGATGTACGGGATTTTTCGAGAGGTTGATAGTACTAGTATTGTCACATAATATTTTTATGTTATTAAATATCAAGTTAAAATCCTTCAAAGTATTTTTCATCCAAAGCACTTGGGAACATGCTAGTGTAGCGTCTATGTATTCAGCTTCTGTAGTTGATAAAGCTACACTAGATTGTTTCTTTGAGAACCAAGAGACTAGTGATTCGCCTAAGAATTGGCACGTCCCACTAGTACTCTTCCTATCAGTGCGGCTACCTGCGTAGTCCGCATCGCTATATGTAACTAAGTTGAATTGTGGACTCCTAGGGTAGAATAAGCCATAATCAGATGTGTCAACTAAATATCTAAATATTCGTTTTACAGCATTTAGGTGTGATTGTTTAGGATTTGCTTGAAACCTAGCGCATAAGCAGGTACTAAACAAAATATCAGGTCTACTGGAAGTTAAATACAGTAAAGATCCAATCATGCTACGATAGAGCTTTTGATCTATGGGCGTACCTGATTCGTCTAAGTCTAAGGAAGTTGTGACACTCATAGGAGTGTTCTTCCCTTTACTTTTGTTCATATCAAATCTCTTCAACATCTCCTTTGTGTATTTAGATTGACACACAAAGGTTCCAATTTCGAGTTGAGTGATTTGCAAGCCCAAGAAAAACTTGAGTTCACCCATCAAACTCATTTCGAATTCTTCCTGCATAATTTCTGAAAACTTTCTACACATAGATTCATTAGTAGCACCAAATATAATATCATCTACATATATTTGAACTAATAAAATGTCTTTTCCTTTTCTTTTAATGAATAATGTGGAATCAGCTTCCCCTATAGAGAATTTTGCATTTAACAAGTAGTCTTTGAGCCTTTCATACCAAGCTCTAGGAGCTTGCTTTAGACCATATAGTGCCTTGTTTAATTTGTAGACAAAATGAGGCTTATCATGAGACTCAAAACCAGGAGGTTGTTTTACAAAAACTTCCTCCTTAATGAATCCGTTAAGAAACGCGCTCTTAACGTCCATTTGAAAGAGTTTAAAGGCAAGAAAGGCGGCATAAGCAAGAAGCATGCGAATTGATTCGAGTCGAGCTACGGGAGCGTAGGTCTCATCAAAATCAATTCCTTCTTCTTGGTTGTACCCTTGTGCTACCAACCGAGCCTTATTTCGAATAACTATACCGGATTCATTCAACTTGTTCCGGAATACCCATTTGGTACCTATTACCGTTTGCCCTTCAGGCTTAGGTACTAGATCCCAAACTTCATTCCTTTGGAATTGGTTGAGTTCCTCCTGCATGGCCATCATCCAAGTTTCTTCGGAGCATGCTTCCTCGACACTCTTCGGTTCAACTTAAGATACAAAAGCGGAGAGACCAAAGGTGCAACTAAAACGAGATCGGGTTTTAACGCCATCAGAAACACTTCCAATGACTTGACTTTCGGGATGATCCCTTTGATATATCCAATCTTCTGGAAGATTATGGATATTGGAGTTTGGAATGTTAGACACATCAATAGTAGAATCATCTTCATCATCCATATTGACTCGGTCAATGGAGGAATGAGGAGATTCATCGAAGGAGACATGAAGGGTTTCCTCCACTATTAATGTGGTCTTGTTAAAAACCCGATTTGCCTTACTACGTGAGGAGTAACCAATAAAGATGGCTTCTTCACCTTTGGCATCAAATTTATCTAAATTAGAGCGGGTATTCAAGACAAAACATCGACATCCAAAAACTTTAAAATAACTAATTTTGGGTATTTTCCCATAGTATAGTTCAAAACAAGTTTTTCGCAATCCGGATCGAATTAAGGTGCGATTTAACACGTAACAAGCCGTGTTAACCGCCTCAGCCCAAAAGTACTTCGGTAACCCCGAGTCTATGAGCAATGTTCGAGCACACTCTTGAAGGGTACGGTTCTTTCTCTCAACCACCCCATTTTGTTGAGGTGTTCGAGGAAAAGAGAACTCATGAGAAATACCATGCTCTTGACAAAAATCATCAAACAAGGAATTTTCAAACTTGCCCCCATGATCACTACGGATACGAGTGATTTGGTAGTCTTTTTCAGTTTGAATTTTCCTACAAAAAATAGAAAAGACAGAAAACACTCCTTCTTTAGATCTCAAGAAGGAGACCCATGAAAACCTCGAAAAATCATCTACAATTACAAGGCAATATTTGCATCCACTGAGGCTCTCATATTTTGTTGGTCCAAACAGATCTAGGTGAAGTAGTTCTAAAGGTCTTGATGTGGATATAACTTCTTTGCTTTTAAAACTAGATTTTATAATCTTACCTAATTTACATGAATCACAAATAAGCTCATTTAAAAATTTTCTTTTAGGAAGACCTCGGACTAGTTCATGTTTAGCTAATTTTTGAACCAGCTTCATATGAACATGTCCTAGTCTTTTATGCCATATACTTAACTCATCATTTGCTATAAGACATTCATAAGTGCCATTTTTATCAAATTCTACGACATAAATGTCTTTAAATCTAGTTCCCTTAAGAAGGGTTTCATTGGTTAATGCATGCATAATTTCAAACACTTTAGAAGTAAACACTACTTTAAAACCCTTATCACATATTTGACTTACACTTAAAAGATTATGTTTTAGTCCTTTAACTAGAGAAACATTTGAGATGGGAGAGAGAGGGTTACCTATTTTACCAAGGCCAATAATATGGCCCTTGTGGTTGTTGCCAAATGTAACTGTTCCTCCATCCGTAGGTTGGAGGTCCAAAAATAGGCGCTTGTCTCCTGTCATATGTTTGGAGCATCCGGAGTCCATCACCCATCGGCCTCCTTGGTGGTGGTGGTGGTCTCCTTGTCTTCCTCCTTGTAGACCTTCTTCCTCCTACAAAAGATCTTCGATGGTGACTTGGTGTTTCTATAGGTCTTTCTAATTTGAGTCGTCCATCCTTCATTTTGTATATCCAATTTTTGACATTATGATGTTCTTTCATCCCTACAAAACAAAGTGAGAGTTGTCTTTTCGGTATCCATTGTAAAGTGGATCCGTATTTGTTAGTGTTCTCCTTTAGAGGAGGGTCCTTTTTCGGCTCACTTTGACTAGGCTCATAAAAGCCTAATCCAAATTTACTTGAGGAAGGTTTTTGATGGGCAATGAGTTTGTCCAAGTTATCTTTCCCCTTTGTAAATTTGGCTAGGTCCTCAAGAAGTTGGTTTGACTTTTCTTTGAGATGATTTATCTCTATTTTCATTATATCTAGTTTATCTTCTAATGCCCTAATCTCTACTCTAAGTAAGCCATTTTCATCCTTTTTAAAAGAGTTTGATTTTTCAAGCACATGGATTTTGTCGAGTAATTCTTCTCTATCTAAAAATTTTTGTTCACTCATTGCTGTATACAAATCATTTGTTAATGACTCTTTCTCAATCATTAGATTTCTTATTTGCATATTTAAAGCAGTGGTTTCTTTTGTAAGAATTAGATTCTTTTCTTCAAGATCATTGATTAATCTCTTATTTTCTAACTTTTCTTCTTTTAAAGCCTTGCTTTGGGTTTTAGTTTTCTTAAGATCTATATATAATGAATCAAAGGCATCTTGTAATTCATCCAAAGAGTAGGGGTTTACCTCAGGTTCCTCAGATTCAGACTCGGAACCATCATTTGTTGCCATTAGTCCCAAGCATGCCGTTTCTTCATTTGTTTCCTCCTCTTCTTCTTCGGAGGTGGAGTCATCCCACGTTGCTTGAAACGCCTTCTTCTTGAATCCTTTCGGTTTGGAGATCTTCTTGTAGTCAGAAGGCTTCTTGGGTTTCTTCTCATCATCCCTTTTGAGTAAGGGACAATCTTTCCTTATGTGACCTCTCTTTTTGCAATTATAGCAAATTAGAGGATCTTCTTCTCTTTTCCTTCCCTTGATCTCTCTTCTATTTCTGAGAAACTTTTTAAACTTTTTAGCTAATAAAACAAATTCTTCGTCATCGGTACTTACCTCATCATCCGAAGTCGCTTTGAAGGCTAAGGTCTTCTTCTTTGGCTCCGATGAGATTGATTTCTTCTTTTGCTCCATTTTTGATTCGTAAGCCATGAGATTCCCAAGTAGATTTTCCATGTCTAGATCCTCTACTTGGTTGGCTTCTTCTATTGCCGTTACCTTTTGCTCCCACTCAGGTCCAAGGGAGCGAAGGAGCTTCCCTTGAAGCTCCCCCTTTATAAATGTCTTTCCTAAAGACTTGAGGTTATTCACGATTAACGTGAATCGGGTGTACATGTCCCCAAGTCTTTCATTCTCCTTCATAGAGAAAGCTTCGAATTCCTGCGATAACAAGTTTATCTTTGAGGATTTAACTTTAGATGTACCTTCGTGAGTAACCTCCAAGGTTCTCCAGATCTCGTGGGCGGTTTCGCATTGGCTGATGCGGTTGAATTCCTCCGAGCTGAGAGCGTAGTAGAGTGAGTTCATTGCCTTGGCATTCAGTCCAAGGTGATGGATTTGCTCCACTGTGTAACCAGTTTCTGGTTTCTCGGGAATGACGTATGCGGATTCGCATTTCTCCCAAATGGAGAAATCGTTGGCTTGAAGCCACATCTTCATTCTCAGCTTCCAGTAAGTGTAGTTGGTTCCTTCGAAGAGTGGTGGTCGAGTGGTGGATTGCCCCTCCAATCTGCTTGTGGAAATGGCCTTCCCCTCCATGTGATCTTTCCGCTGATGTTACTCCTGTAGGCGGAAAACCTGCTCTGATACCAAATGAAATTGCACTAGAGGGGGGGTGAATAGTGAAATTATATAGTATTGTAATACAACAAATTCAATCACACAATATACTCAATTATTTTTAGGTGGAAACCCAAGATGGGTGAAAACCACCACCTAAGCCAATCTCTTGACTTAGGATTTTCGATCACAAGGTGATCAATCCACTAACCACACTACTTAAACGAGGGTAGTGTACCTCAATTACAATTTCCACCTCCGATCCCTAAACGGAGGTTTCTCTCTTCAAGATGAAGAGACGGGGACCCGACAGGCCGGATACCCAAAATACAGAAATTAACAAGTAAAAATAACACCTATAGAGCACCCCAATAGTTTAGTTGCTTTCTTATCTACTAAGCATGAAAAGAACTCCCTGATGATTTGCAGAACGGAGTGAGCCGGGATTATGGATTTGCCCTTTGATCAGAGTATTAGCACAGCACAAGGGCAAGATGGAGCTTAGAGTAGTGAGCAAGAGATTTTTCTAATGGAATTGTATCTCAAGAGGTGTGTTTTGCCAAAGAAGAGTTGTAGTCTATTTATAGGCAAGTTTGGAACCTTCAAGAACACTTGGGAGAGCTCTTCTAGCCGTTGGAGACAAATCCCAAGAGTTTAGGACGAAATCCACACAAAATCAGGGCAATGATGATTCTGACAGCAACATCAGACGTCTAATTATAAGATCAGACGTCTTACAGGACGTCTGATTTTTCCTATGGTCGTCTAATATTGCAGGACATCCTTAACGGACTCTATTGGATCAAAAGAAGGACGTCTGATATTATGTCATAAGACGTCTGATTAGTTTACTGGACGTCTAATGAATGGTGCATTCGTTCCTGTTATCATCGGATCCAAACAGGGTTCTAGGTTTAGAGGATCAGACGTCGTTACGGACGTCTGACGACATTACCAGACGTCTGGAAACCTAAATACTCTTCATTGCTGCTTCTGCCAAAAGATTATGTGGTCGTAGACAGATACGCACAGAAAATCATGGCCAACGGTTCAAAGGCAGACGTCTGTAAGTGTGTCAAGACGTCTAGAAATTGTTTTTGCCGATAAAAAGTCTAACGGTTAGTATGAGGACGTCTGGGTAAAGAATCAGACGTCTGTGAACGGTTATCGACGTCTGAAAGTGAAGTCCTTCGACTGATGTTTATGAGGAGATGAACAAAGGCAGAAATATTTGAAATTAGACGTCTGATACACATGTCAGACGTCTTATGGTGGAAAATCAGACGTCTGGACTTTTTACTGGACGTCTGATAAAGGTATAAGTGTTGGGTTTTTGTTTCTAATTTATCCTAAGTGTAGAGAGCCTAAGTTAGCTATTTATAGGTTATGTTTGGGGGCTCTTTACAATATTTCTAGACTCAAATAAGATGAAAATTACAACCTTTGAAAGTTTACATGAAAAAAGCCTAAGACCTAATACTTTTGCTACTCGTCTTCACGCTTTTAATCTCCCGTCTTGGAAAGCTTTTTGAAATCCTGCAAATATGTTATTATAGAGAGAAAATAATATGCTACGCTTTATTTATTATTTCATTTTCTACATTTTGTAAAATCATCAAAATATTATATATGAGTAGTTGAACTAACATATTTGACCTCATTAACTAACTTTTGGTCTATGGGACTCAGTAACCTAAGCACCCTAACCTCACACACAGCCTGGTTCAGTAAGCGTAAAAATCAAAATCACGCAGAAGCGTCGAAAAATTCTGAAAAGTACACCTAGAGTAGGAGCGGCCGATCAACACAAGTTGATTTATACGAGTTCCCAGCGCGGAGAGGTGGGAAATCCCCTCGAAGATGCGTAACAAAATATCATCTCATCGGTGCTTGTCTCTTAGGATATTTACATATCCTACTGGGGGCATGTAAGCACTCAGATGGTTCAGATTCCATGGATGGCATTATCACGAAGTGTCAATTGCCAGGGTCTGGATTCGGCCACGGAACACCATGGATGGGATTATCTCGAAATCTCAATAGCCAGGGTTTCGAGGGTTGCCATGGGCGGTGCTATCTCGAAGCATCGATTGCCAGGAACCCTTGAGGATTGATGATAGGGGCAAGGAATCTGATACAGACCGTGTTGAAAAGCCAATCCTAAGCTAGAATTAAAAAGAAAAAGAGAGAGAAAACTCTCCAAAACAGAAAAATTTTCTATCTCTCTCTCTTACAAAACGCACTGCGAACTGAGCTGGGGCTAAAATCATTCCAAGCACGGGTGCTTTAACCACAAAGTCCAATAAACCTTAAGTTAGTTCTTGTAGGCCTTAAAAACCTTTACTAAGGACTGAGGCAGAGGCTAGACAGACCTGGATCTTGATTGGTACTAGAGTACCTTTTAGGCCTATGGTCAGCATTCTAACCTAATCTGAGTTCAAAGGAAAAAGCACTTATCTAAAGCTATTAAGAACTCCATGGTCTAGAACAAAGGTTGAAACCTTAAGTTTTTTGCTAAGGGACTAGCAAAAGCCAGGCATGGGGGTATGATGAGAACCTCATCATGAGCCATAACTAGCTCATTTTGACCTAATACAAAGGATAAAAGCTCTTACATAACTCAAGGAAAGGCTTAACTCAGAGAATTCTGAGTTTAAGAAGAAAACAAAAACTAAGGGGTAAAAATGCAATTTCACCAATTCAATCTGAAAATAGGGTAACTCAGGGTCCAAACATAGGTCAAAATAACCTAATAAGAAGAAAAGTGGGATGAGATGACTCAAAGAGGGCTACAGCAACTCCAAGGAATTAAATGACATCCTATAACCCTAAAAACAAATCCACTTCAATTCACGAGGTTCGAGGCAAAGAAAAAAATCGAATAAACCCTCTAAAATTCATATAAAAATAATCTCTAGGGTTTAAACCTCCAATTTGGCCTTAGAAACCCATTTTGACCTACATTGAGAACCATGCCCAATTAATAACTTAACTTGGGTTTTCACGTAAATTGATCGGTCAAACAACATTTATTCTAGAAATAAAATTTACCATCAGAATCCTTAGGCCCTAATTAGTCATGTATAAAAACTTGAGCCTAAGAAGAAACCTTCTTGACCAACTTTATTTTTTGGCCCTCAACTTTTGAAACCCTCGCATTTTGGCCCCTAACTCTTCATCGTTCTTTGCATTTGGGTCCTCCCTGCAAAACCCTGAGCAGCACCATGCTCCGACGACCTTGCGCGAGGCATGGCACCGCACAGGGTGAGGGGGACCCCCTGCCAAGTCAACCAGGGGTTCCCTGCGACGTCAGCCTTCGTAAGAACACCCCCTGATCGCTGCAATCGCCCATACCGCCCGTGCGAACGCACGGACGGTATGGGTCTCCATCTCCGGCGTCCTCCAGCGAGGGAGGCACGTCGTCTCCCTCCGCCCTCCTCTCTGTTTCTGCCTCTATAAAAACCCCCGACGCTCTGTCGCTCTCTGCAGCTCGATTTTGATGGAGAAATCCCCCCCTTTCCTCTCTTCCCACTCCGACAGAGGCCCCCTTGCTCCGGCAGTTTTTCCTCCTCCTCCTCGTCGCTCTGCCGCACTACCAGCAGCAGAGCTGCCTTCACCTGCTCTTCCCGCGTCGCGCCGTACCCAGCGCGCGCTCTCCCGCTCTCTCCTCGCCGCCTCCCTCTCTCTCTGGGCACCTTCTTCTCCGGCGACAGTCGATACGACTGTCACCCTGCTCCGGCCCCCCCCCTCGTCCCTCCGAGTAGGTACAATCTTTCCTCTTCCTCCCCTCTTTCTTTTCCTTACTGTAATTTGCATAACCACCCCTCGACCGCGCCTAATCGCCCTCACCTTCCCCATCTCCGGCCAAACTCCGGCGACTCGCTCCCGTCATTCCACCACCCCACACGACTCGCCGACCCTCACAGAACCTCCGCCTCCTCACCCTGATCAACTTCCGCCCTTCCATTTCCCGCCACTCGCCACCTGCAGACCCCCCGAACAAATCCATTTCCCGCGCTACAGTTTGACCTAGGGCAGCCCCTACGCTCCGCCCCACGGCTTGCCAGACCCCACACCGCCTTCGCCGTGCCACGGCGAAGGTTCTCTGCTTGTCTGATTAGGCCGAGAGGCCGTTCTTCTGTGGACAGGTTGCTCGCCCTCTGTCGCCATTGCTGAGCCGGTGAAGCTCCTTCAACCTGCAGCTGCAGGCGCGCTTCGCCCAGGTTCGACTCGCCAGGACGCGCGGTTCGCAGCCACGCAGTCGCCCAGGCCTGCAGTTGGGGAGAAAGCCCCACAGCTGCTGCATCTGCCTGCAGCTCCCTCAGCTGCGGGTGCCCAATTGGGGTGGGACATTTAGTCCCACCTCGGAACTTTTGAGAGGCCCACACCCGCATAAAGGCAAAAAGTGCCTTAGGCTCTTTGCCTCCTGAGCACGGGGTGAGGTCCCTCTCACCCGCTCGAGCCGACCTCGTCCGCGACCACGTCCCGCGGACCTGGCCCGACCCGTTTACCCGTCCTGCACTCCTCGCCCACCACCGCACGCCGGTGGGCCTGGACCCGGGCGCGACCCGCATACCCGACTATCCGGCAGCTCTGGGAGAGCTATCCTATGAGTGAATTCTGAGACAGAGAGACGCGGTGGAGGGTAGAGTAGGTTTTGCCCTCTGATCGAACTTTGAGTGTGCAGGCACAGGTGAAGAAGAAGAGAAGGCAGGAAGAAGAAGGACTGCGAGAAGAAGAAGAAGAAGAAAGCCACAGAGGAAAGAAGAAGAAAAGACGCACTGTAGCAGCAGCTACTTAAGTCGTCTGATTGAAAAATCAGACGACGCTCTGAAGGCAAAGAAGAAGGAGAAGAAAAGAAGAACAGGACTGCAAGGGAGAAGAAAAAGAAAGAGACGGATAGAAAGAAGAACAAGAAGAAAAAGAAAGAGAAGAAAGAAGAACAGAAGAGAAGGCAAGAAGAAAACAAGAAAAGAAGAACAGAGCAAGAATAAGAAGAAGGAAGAAAACTGAAGACTCAAAGAGAAGAGAAAAGAAGACAAAGACGAGAAAGAAGAGAAGAAGAAGAAGCCAACAAGACAAATCTCTCTCTCTCTCTTTATTTTTTGTAATAGAAACTTCGTATCTCTAGAATACAACTTGCTCCCTGAGTTCGACCTCGGGAGAATTTTCATTTTCGAGTAAAAATTGTAATAATGGCAATGACTATCTGTACTACAACGTAATTTCTATAACAAAATAACAAAACCTAATCACAACGCCGTTATCAGACAACCAATGGGATAAGATAATTCCATCCATTCTACCTATTCCTCAAAAAATTTTCAACGTAGTTCAATATGTTAATGGATGCTAGCTATATTTCGTAAGTTGATAAATACGTGGATTTGCTGCAAGGATCTCAATTTCCCCAGTACAATCTTACGAGGATGATTGCATTTGGGTTTTGAATTATTAGTAATATGTTTGTCATAGTGGGCAGGTAACGACATCGGTAATATTGCCAATGATGAACAAACTTTCTAAGTCTTGTAATAAATTTTAACGATTCTCAACCGTTGATATGTTTGCGATTGTAGTACGAACTTACATCACATAGTACTCCTATTTATGTTGTGTGTTTAACTGTTATCGCTCTTTGAATATGATTTCAATTCATTTTTTACTTGTAAAGCTCCCTACACATCTAGAAGAGCACGAACTGATCATTGGTAAACCTGCCAATTACTTAGTCATCAT
This sequence comes from Thalassia testudinum, assembly GCA_037157565.1. Taxonomy (NCBI): domain Eukaryota; kingdom Viridiplantae; phylum Streptophyta; class Magnoliopsida; order Alismatales; family Hydrocharitaceae; genus Thalassia; species Thalassia testudinum. The sequence goes on from JAZHRO010000077.1 coordinate 86,367,131, forward strand.
AAAATATTGGTGTGATGTTATAATAGAGCAAAGATTAATGGATGATAGGATGGTCTTTGTTTTCGAGCACGGTTGATGGCTACTATTTACAGGAAGACTGTTAACATTGATGGAGTGGATAAATGAATTCAGGAGCCATTTAACATGTGATGATCTTCTAGCAGATCGTTTAGCAACAACAAAAAGAGTTAGGACATATCGCCTTTTTGTGCAATAATTAATGAACGATGGTACCGATGTCGTTGCAACGAATGATCTTGGGATTGCCTTCTTCTAGTATGACGGAAAATGACATCATGTTCTCATATATTATCATCATGTTTGTGTTCAATACTCGGCCCTACTTAATTCTACTTCGTACTAATCTTGTATAACTACAACCATCGGTGATGATGTCTGAGAAATATGAACCGTAGTTATTAGTATGGTCGACTCTCTTGTAATGAAGATCTGTCATCAACTACGATGTACAAGTCCTGTCATAGAATGCCTACTACGTTAGTGGATGCACGAGAATGTTAACGATGCAAACAAGCCATCCTAGAATGACATTTTTTGCAAAGGCGTAATCGACGATGTATGACGAACTTAATAACTTTTTGGTATCTATAGAACATCACATTCAAATGTACTCATCATATTACTTTTATAGTCCTCATTCAAATGGTACTTGCCAATTCAAACAACATTATACGCTTGGGAAATATTTCCAAGTTAAAAATTTTTCGACAAGAGTTCACCAACGCACATGCCATCTATTATATCTGTTTATAACTTCACCTTAATTATAAAACGACACACTGTATACTTCTATTTAATAATGATTAAAGTACATGACAACGATTCTAGGAAAACATTGTCGAATGATGCACTTGTTGTTGGACAACCAGCAATTGTTCCTCCTTTATGTCCTACTAAGGAGGAAGCGAGAGAGAGAGTCACTACTAGAAAAATGTGATATGCTGTCGGTTCCTTTCCGTCGATTAATAAAATCGACGGCAATATTATTTTTACCATCGCTTATTAAAATAAGCGACGGTGAAGGCCTGTACTCGACCAACCATTGGTTGAAGAAAAGTGATTAGGCACGCAGTTGTCATTAATATTCGCCGTCGCTGTAGTAAGCAATAACAAATATATTTTTACTGTCAGTTTGTTGAATAAGCGATGACATATATTTTTACCATTAGTTAGGGTTATAAGCGACGGCAAAGGAATGTATTTCTCTGTGATAAATTCATTTCCACAGTGATTTGTCTTTCCAAACGTCCAACATATTGTCAGACGTCCGACGTATTGTCAAACGTCCAACCTGTCATCTGGGCAACTTATTTAGACCCTTGTTTAGATCTTGTGAAAATAAGAAGGAAAGCATCTTAGTATTAGATGTCTGTCATTTATCCCAGACATCTTATAATTGAAGCTTTGCCGTCATTATATAAATAAGAGACGGCGAAAGGTCGGTTAAAATTTCCAGCCAAAATTTTGGCGCGATGGAGGAGGGATTTAATTTATCATTTACGGTCGGTTTGTTGAATAAGCGATGACGAATATATTTTTACCGTCAGTTAGTGTCATAAGCGACAACAAAGGAATGTATTTGTCTGTGATAAATTATTTCCACAATGATTTGTCTTTCCAGATGTCCGACATATTGTCAGACGTCCAACCTGTTGTCTGGGCAACTTATCTAGAACCTTGTTTTGATCTTGTGAAAATAGGAAGGAAAGCATATTAGTATTAGACGTCTGACATTTATCCCAGACGTCTTATAATTGAAGCATTGCCGTCATTTATATTAATAAGCGACGGCGAAAGGTCGGTTAAAATTTCGAGCCAAAATTTAGGCGCGATGGAGAAGGGATTTAATTTATCATTTACCGTCAATTTCTGATATAACCAAAGGTAATGATCGACGAAAGGGCGATTAAAATTTCCAACCAAAATTTGGGTGCGATGGAGGGAGGGATTCAATTTATTCTTTACTGTCAACTTCTGATTTAACCGACGGTAAAGATCTATTCATCATACTCATGCACAGAACCCTCTCCTTCCCCATCACATATTCGTTTTCCTAAAACCTAAGGCGTGCCACTGAAGCTCCTCACCGCCACCCCTCCTCCACCTCCTTAGGTAACTACTCCTTATCCTCCTCCTAGCTGTCCCCGTGCTCCTCCTCCTCCTCCTCCCCGACACCCTCATCCTCCTCCTCCCCCTCTTGTCACCCCCTCCACCTCCTCCCTCTTCTTCCGCCCCCCTCCTTCCCCTCCAACAGCCTCCTCCCTCTCCTCCTCCCCGACCCCCTCCTCCCCGCCTCCTATCCTCCTCTTTGTTCTTCGCCCCCCCTCCACCTCATCCTCCTGCCCCCTCCTCCTCTTGCCCTCTCCACCCCCATCCGCCTCCTCCTCCTGATCCTCCACCCCCCACCCACCTCCGCCTCCGCCTCCTACCCCCTGGCCCCCTCCTCCTCATCCTCCTCCCACTCTCCACCTCCTCCTCCTGCCCCAACTTCTTTGGCCTGCTTGCTGCCAACTTCTTTGCTTTCTTGGTTGATGGGGAATTGCTCATTTTTTGGCTTAATGTGGAGTTTAGTAGCCAATGTGAATGATTCCTAGGTTGTTCTTGGTTCTTAATTGGATGAATGTTGTTTTTGCTTAATTGGATGAATGTTGTTTTTGCTTAATTGGATGAATGTTGTGTTCTTAGTTCCTGGGTTGTTTAGCAGCCAATGTGGAGGGTTTTCTTTGTCAGAGAGGCCTTTGAAGAGTGGTCTTGACTTGTGGATGCCATTGGTGGGTGACAGAATATGAAATACTAGGTTAATGGAGTTGCAGCTCCTCTTACTTAAGATAGAAACTTGTCTACATTGGCAATCGAGAAGGGAGCTGGTGGTGTGGTCAGTTAGATAGATTGATAATTTATTAAGGGATTGTAGACTAATCCATGTTCGTAAACTATCCATACAAAGTAAATTTTTGCTTCATTAATAAAAAGGATGAGGTTTATGGCAATCTTTTGGAAGCACATAGATGCTGACTAGGTAGATCAGATGTGGATGCTGTGGAGGATGCATGCTGCCTATTTTTTAGATGTGGTTTCTTGAGATCAGATGGGTGGTACTTATACTATCACATATGCCAATGACTTTGAGGAGTCCCTAAATGTGGAGGTGATGCAGGTGCTGAAAGTTTTGTGGTTTGTGTGGCTTTGAAGGATTAGGATAATCATTTGAATTCGTGGCTTTCAAAAGAGAGACCCATAAAGGGTAACTCCAACCTATTATCACAGTTGCCTTTCTGTTGAGTAGAATGGTCAAGCATCAATATGTACTATGCTATATTGGTTATCCATTGGTTGTTGGTCTCATTGCCTGCTAAATTCCCCATCATCGAAGATCTTATGTTAATATATTTGTTACTAACATTTAAGATTATAATTTGTTATTTAATTAATTTTGCTTTTGAAAATACAAGGTATCGGTGTTAGGTACACTCGAAGGCTGTAGTAGTTGGAGGTATATATACATTCAATTTTCTTAATTTAATTGAATGATATTTTAATTTTTTGTTGAATTTCTTTAATATTCAAATTACTGATTGTTTAGATATATACACTTGCTAAAGAAGATATATGTACGTGAGGCCAAACATTAGATATTCTAACCCCTAAGGTAAAAGTCCTCCGAGTTAAATTGTATCCAAATTACTCGTCCATCGAAACTTATGATCATGTTATACGAGCAATGCAAAAAGAGTATGTATACCTCACCTACATGCATGATGTGTTGTCTTTGTAGCATGCCATAAGACTCGATCGGCTTTAGTTCGGTGAAGTACCGAACTAAAAAGGGTCCTTAAAGATTTGATCACAACTTAGTTTTGCTTATTACATGTAACCTTATGCAATGAAATTTCAATTGCTTCTTCCTGCTCTTCGCTAGTATACCAACTAATTTTATCTAGTTTCCTACGATGCCCTTAATTGGGTGTTAAAGGAAATCTAGCTAAGGTTAGTATTGAGGGGTATACTGGAGAAGTGCAAGGAGATGCTGCCAAAATTTCGCCGCACTAGGGTTACATGTAACGAGCAAACCTAACTTGTGATTAAATCGTTGAGGATAGGCTATAAAGTAAAAATCCTAATCAAGATACACATCATTCGATCCTTTCCCTTCCTAATAAGTGATTTGTTTACATTAAATTTTAGGTTACAATGGATAAATCTTAGATTGATTGCGGGGTTCAGATTACACCAGATATAAGGATGGAGTAATTTCTGTTACGAACATGGGCATCAGACGGATTTTAAGACATCTGGGAAGTGGCCTAGACGTCTGTCCAGACGTCTGGAACCCTTCCCAGACGTCTGGTAATAAATTTTTTCGGCGTACAGGGTTGCGTCTGCGCACGTGCGTGCGCAGACTGCACCCGCCGCCTTTGTTCTGCCCTCTCTCTCCCTCCCTGCAGACGCGCCGCATCTCTTCTCTCTCTCCCCGCGCTGACTTTATATAGCGTCGCCCTCTCCCTCACCCTTACTCCACCTCCTTCCTCTTCTCCTTCTCCCTGCCAGCGAGAGTGCGAGCGAGTGAGTGAGAGCGTGCGGCAGCAGCGGCTACAGCGGGCGTGGGGTGTCGCGGAGGAGCTGCTGCAGCTCGACCAGCAGGAAGACACTGCGCGGCACGGCCGTGCATCGCGGGCGGAGAGTGAACCAGGTCCTGATTCTGGGAAAATTTCCCAGAATCAGACGTCTGGACCTACATCCAGACGACGCCGAAGACGTCTGGAGGACGATCCAAACGTCTGACAGGTACAATAATTTTCTTTCCTTCTTTTACGCGTGTAAGGCCATGCGGCCGTACGCCGAGTTCCTCTGCGCCTTTTCGTGATGAGAGAGGATGCGTGTGTGCACAGGTGTTGTTCGGGAGGGCACGAGGCCTCGCCTTTCCACACAAATCAGATGTCTGGCCACAGTCCCAGACGACGGATAGGACTCCAGACGTCCGGGGTGACAATCGGATGTCTGGAGACTAAGGCCAGACGATCCAGCGGGCTTCTGGACGTCTGAAGGACTGCGCAGACCGAGGTATGGCGTAATTTTGGGCAGATTCGTCGTTTTTGACTCGTTTAGGATCCATTCGGAGTCCGTTTTCCGCATCTTAGGTTGCGTTCATTCCAGATTTATTTCCTCTACCTGTTTACAGTAATTGTATACTGTTCTGAGAAACTCCTTGTGTTGACCCTTGTGTTAGGACCCCATTCCGTTGCGGCTCTGGGGGTTGCGGAGGCGCGCGGGATTGCCGACCACGCCCCCAGTACTCCCGATTTTGCGGGTAGAGTGGCCCTTTAATTTATTTAACAAAATTTGTACAATCATAAAATAATTAATAGTCTAGGGCATTACATGAACCCTAGGATTTAGAAATTAGATTGAATGATAGATCCTAGGGTATTGCATGAATCTTAGGACTGGAAAATTAGATTGAATGATAGATCCTAGGGTATGGCATGAATCCTAGGACTGGAAAAGTAGTGGAATATACAAACATTGCAGTCTTGGAAAAGTAGAAAGGAAATGACAACTGCCTGTAAATTGGTTAACAGCTGCCTGTTATGAATGAATAAATATGATTGAGAACATGGGTTGTATGAACGTAAAGCTGGAACGGTGAAACTTAAATTGGCTGAGTAAAAGAGTTTGAACCCTACGGGGAATTAGGAGTAGAACTCCTGGAAAGGAGATGGAATAGAATTGGGGAAGTAAGCTGGCCCATGAGTACGGAGTACCAAGGAGAGCGACTGTCCCCCTGTTTAGTGCAGAGCGGAGCTAGCCGCCCAAGGGACCCGGGGTTAGGCCTGGCCACTTTGTATCGACTTTTGGCCCTCGTGTACACAGTACCGAGGAGAGCTACTAGTGTAGGGAGAGTAATAGCTACTCCACGGGCCCCGGGGTTCTGCTAGCTCACCTACACCGACTTGTTAGGCCCACTGGGCAAACCAGGGTAGTCAGGCGAGGGTGCGCGGACTGTGGAGGGGCAAGGCCCCTGTTTGGTTACTGTGGAGGGCTGGACCCCTGTTACTGAGAGGGCTCTGCCCTATACTGGTTCCATGCTATGCTTTGTGAGACCCGTTAACGGAAACGACTGACCGCGTGCCAGTGCGGGGTAGCTACCCGTGCGTTTATCGAGCGTGCCGTAGTCACCGTTACGTCTGTCAACGACCTTGGGGTGGTTGACTGAGGGTAGGACCACCACGGGGGACTCTCCCGGCCAGGAGAGCCCCACGTGTCACTTCTACTTTTTGGAAAAGACTGCAATCAAGATCGTTCCCACGATGAACATTCAAGATCAAAAGAAGGATCTGAGAAAAAAATCAACAGTGAATAAATGTAAAGATATAATTAAAGAAAGTAAAAATATAACAGCTACTGTACACTTTACTGCTTCTTTTAGTTTTTAGTTGTCACTCTACTCAGCATTTCGCTGACGTATCCCCCTTGTTACCTTTTCAGGACCAGGTGTTGAGCAGCTAGAGTCAGCGGCTGCAGAGGGTGCTGGGCCTAGTAGAGCCCAGTAGTGTTACCTGTAGTACCTTCTGTACTTTTCTTTCCGCTGTAGTGAGTAGTTTTCTGTTACTCCCTGTACTCTCTTTGTTGTAAGCTTTATGTTATGTACATGTTTATTTCTCTACTGTTGTGGTGGTATATACTGTAGTATTTTTTTCCTTTACTGCTGTATTTTGTTACTGCTAGTTATATACATGGTGAATGTGGTTTATTTTACTACTCTCTTGGTTACTTTCTCATTGGATGACTGGGTCTTGGGATCATTCGAGTCGGTCCGGTTCTCGTGTCTCGTAGGGATTCGGGAATTGGGTCGTTACAAGATGGTATCAGAGCAAGGTCGTCCCGAGAAGTGAACCAACTGACTGGAAAATAACCAATTCACATATCTGTAACTAGAGTAGCCACCACAACATTTCCTTTGACATGAGCTCTTAGACTTCTTCGTTAGATATCGTTCCATATTGACGTGTTCCCGTTCTGTTTCGCGTCTCCTTACGGGAGATGCCTCGTAGCGGGACTAGCGAGGCAGGCCGCCGGCGCGGCCGAGGATGAGGTCGGCGAGGTGGGCGTCTTGCGGTCGACGTCTCAGTGGACCAGCCCCTGCTCCCGGGCATTCAGGCCCAGGACCTCGCCCAGCTAATACGGGATATAGTGAGAGAGGAGCTCTACCCACCGCCCCAAGCACCTCTCCCTGGGGCTGCGGAGGGGGAGTCCTCTGTGGGGAGTCCCTGGGACGCGGCGCTGGACGCAGGGGAGGGGATGGGCCGCCACCGCCCCCACCTTCCTCCGAAACTTCTGTGCACGAGGCTCCTTTACCTGGAGGTGCTCCAGCATCTCCACTGCAGCGCCACTTCGAGCTTTTCGTGCAGTTCCGGAAGCTGAAGCCCCCCTCCTTCAAGGGGGATGAGGACTCGACCGAGGCGGAGGACTGACTCGAGTAGATCGAGAAGGTTTTCGACACCCTTCGCCCCCCAGTGGAGTGCCGCGTGGCCTTTGCCACGTACCAGCTGGAGAGTGCAGCACACAGGTGGTGGAGGGCGGTCAGGGGACACGAGAGGGACGAGCCGACCTGGGATCGGTTCGTCACCCTCTTCTGCGAGTAGTACTTTCCCCTGACGTGGCAAGACCAGAGGAGGTGGGAGTTCCACGCTCTCCGCCAGGGGACGATGACCGTGAGGGCGTACCGCATGCGTTTTCTAGAGCTGTTCCGCTTCGCAGCGATAGCGGTAGCCACTGAGGAGGAGTGCCTTTGGAGGTTCACCGAGGGGCTCCAGCCTGCGATCCGGGGGTATGTCAAACCCCTGAAGCTGCCTACGTTTTCGAGGGTGGTGGAGGCAGCTATGACCTACGAGGAGACCAACCCATCCGTGAGAGATACTGACAGCGGGCGGAAGAGGCCCTACCAGCCAGACTTTTCACAGGGTCGGCGAGAGAGGAGACACGTGGCGTCTGCAGGATCTTTTGGAGAAGGGCTTTGTGAGGCCCAGTGCGTCTCCCTGGGGATCCTCGGTACTATTTGTGAAGAAGAAGGATGGTACCCTACGCCTTTGTGTGGATTACCGACAGCTGAATAGGGTCACCATCAAGAACAGATATCCACTGCCGAGGATCGACGACTTGTTTGACTAGTTGCGAGGTGACACGGTATTCTCCAAGATCGACTTAAGGTCGGAATACAACCAGTTGAGAATCAAGGAGGCAGACGTCTCCAAGACAGCTTTCCGCACCCGGTACGGACACTACGAGTTTTTGGTCATGCCGTTTGGGCTGACCAATGCCCCCGCTGCTTTCATGGATTTGATGAACCGGGTGTTTAGACCGTACTTGGACCAGTTCGTGGTGGTATTCATTGACGATGTACTCATCTACTCTCGAGATCAGACGCAGCACGGACAACACTTGCGGATGGTTCTGGACACACTGAGACGACGTAGACTGTACTCCAAATACAGCAAGTGCGAGTTCTGCTTGAGGGAGGTGACCTTCTTGGGTCATGTGATCTCTGGAGATGGCTTGGCGGTGGACCCAGCCAAGGTCGAGGCAGTGCTCAGGTGGGAGAGACCGCGCACGGTTACTGAGATTCGCAGTTTCCTAAGACTGGCAGGTTACTACAGACGGTTCATCAGGGGTTTTTCACAGATTGCACGTCCTATGACACAGTTGACCTGGAAGGACGTGCCCTTCACTTGGACAAACACCTGTGAGGCATGTTTTCAGGAGCTGAAGGAGAGGCTGACTTCGGCTCCCATGCTCACCATCCCTGATAGTAGTGGCAGGTTCGTTGTGTACATGGACGCCTTCTTGCAGGAGTTAGGGGTGTGCTCATGCAGAGGGGTCACGTTGTCGCTTACGCTTCGCGGTAACTGAAGCCCCATGAGCATACCTACCCTACCCACGACCTGGAGCTAGCAGCTGTTGTCTTCGCGCTGAAGACCTGAAGGCACTACTTGTACGGTGAGACCTTCAAGATTTTTACAGATCACAAGAGCCTCATATACCTATTTGATCAGAAGGAGCTCAACATGAGACAGAGACGTTGGTTGGAGCTCCTGAAGGACTATGACTGCAGTATTTCCTACCACCCGGGAAAGGCCAACGTGGTGGCTGACGCCTTGAGCCGGAAGGCGCCCGCACACTTGGCCAGATTACAGGTGTAGAGTTGGAGCCTTTTGGAGGAGATGGGCAGTTGGTGACCCCTAGAGTTACAGGGGCACTGTGGGGCAGTGACTGTGACACGACAGACGAGGCCAGAGCTGATAGATCGCATCATCATAGGACAGATGGCAGACCCGTACTTGCAGTCCTTGCGCGACAGAGTACTGTCAGGAGACCCGGGGGCTTCTCTTTCACAGACCATGTGCTACGCCTAAGGGGATGTTTGTGCGTTCCCAGAGACGAGGAGCTGTTGAGAGAGCTCTTGACTGAGGCACACGGTTCCAGATTCACCATACATCCCGGAAACACGAAGATATACCATGACTTGAGACGCGAGTTCTGGTGGAGGGGGATGAAGCGGGATGTGGGTGAATTTATGCAGCAGTGTTTAGTGTGCCAGTAGGTGAAAGCCGAGCATCAGAGACCTGCAGGGCCGCTACAGCCACTTCCAGTGCCAGAGTGGAAGTGGGAGAGCATCACCATGGACTTGGTGGTGGGCTTACCTGTTACCCAGCGAGGACACGACGCAGTTTGGGTAATCGTGGATAGACTGACGAAGACGGCACGATTCTTGCCGATCCGAGTCACTTTGGGACCAGCACAGTTGGCAGAGAGGTATATCCGCGACGTGGTACATCTACACGGAGTTCCGCGGGAGATCGTATCTGATCGGGATACCCACTTTACATCCCATTTTTGGGCTGAGTTTCAGCAGGCCCAAGGGACGCAGTTGAGATTCAGTACAGCTTACCACCCCCAGACGAACGGACAGTCTGAGCACACAATACAGACACTTAAGGACCTTTTGCGTGCCTGTGTACTGGACTGGAGGGGCTCTTGGGAGGAGCACTTGCCCCTGGCGGAGTTTGCATACAACAACAGTTATCACGCGAGCATCGGCATGGCTCCCTACGAGGCTCTGTACGGACGGAGGTGTACGACACCCTTGAGTTGGGTTGAGGTGGGGACCAAGTGGGAGGTTGGCCCCACACTGATCCGGCAGAGTTAGGAGGTAGTCGAGCAGATCCACAGGCAACTCCGCATTGTCAGGAGCAGGCAGAAGAGCTGCGCGGATCGGAGACGCAGAGAAGTGCAGTTTGAGGTTGGGGACCACGTCTTCCTTCGTGTTTCGCCCATGAAGGGCTTGCAGCGGTTTGGGGTGAGAGGGAAGCTCGCGCCGAGGTTCGTGGGGCCCTTTGAGGTCCTGGAGCGGGATGGACCCGTTGCTTACAGGCTTGCCCTCCCTCCTCAGCTTTCTGGTGTGCACGACGTGTTCCACGTGTCCAACCTCAGGAAGTACGTCGCCGATCCCAGTCACGTCTTGAGTCACGAGAGCGTCGAGGTGAGCGACGACCTGGCCTACCCCGAGCGGCCAGTACAGATTCTTGACAGAGCCATCCGCAGTCTGAGATGAAAGCAAACACCCCTGGTAAAGGTTTTGTGGAGGAGCCAGTGGTACGAGGAGGCTACCTAGGAACCTGAGGCGGCGATGTAGGAGCGGTACCCGGAGCTTTTCGCGGGTACGTCTTTTCGGATCGGCGTCGGTCCTCTTTGAGTTTGTTATGTATATATATGTTGTTCTTTCCCGCACCCTAGTTAGCGCAAGTTTCGGTGACTAAACTTCCTTTGAGTTTGTTATATTGTTACGAACGTGGGCATTAGACAGATTTTAAGACGTCTGGGAAGTGGCCCAGACGTCTGTCCAGACGTCTGGAACCCTTCCCAGACATCTGGTAATAAATTTTTTCGGCGTACGGGGTTGCATCTGCACGCGTGCGTGCGCAGACTGCACCCGCCACCTTCGTTCTGCCCTCTATCTCCCTCCCTGCAGACACGCCGCATCTCTTCTCTCTCTCCCCGCACTACCTTTATATAGCATCGCCCTCTCCCTCACCCTCACTCCACCGCCTTCCTCTTCTCCTTCTCCCTACCAACATGAGCGCGAGCGAGTGAGTGAGAGCGTATGGCAGCAGCGGCTGCAGCAGGCATGGGGTGTCGCAGAGGAGCTGCTGCAGCTCGGCCAGCAGGCAGACAAGGCGCGGCGCGGCCGTGCGTCGCAGGCAAAGAGCGAACCAGGTCCCGATTCTAGGAAAATTTTCCAGAATCAGACGTCTGGACCTACGTCCAGACGACGCCGAAGACGTCTGGAGGACGATCCAGACGTCTGACAGGTGTAATAATTTTCCTTCCTTCTTCTTTTACGCGTGTACGGCCATGCGGCCGTACGCCGCATTCCTCTGCGCCTTTTCGTGATGAGAGCGGATGCGTGTGTGCACAGGTGTTGTTCGGGAGGGCGCGAGGCCTTGCCTTTCCACACGAATCAGACGTCTGGCCACAGTCCCAGACGACGGATAGGACCTCCAGACGTCCGGGGTGACAATCAGACGTCTGGAGACTAAGGACAGACGATCCAGCGGGCTTCTGGACGTCTGAAGGACTGCGTAGACCGAGGTATGGCCTGATCGACATTTTAAGACGACTGGAAGAAGTTCCAGACGTCTGATTTTGGGCAGATTTATCGTTTTTTACCCGTTTAGGATCCGTTCGGAGTTCGTTTTCCGCATTTTAAGTTGAGTTCATTCCATATTTATTTCCTCTACCTGTTTACAGTAATTGTACACTGTTCTGAGAAACTCCTTGTGTTGACCCTTGTGTTAAGACCCCGTTCCGTTGCGGCTCTAGGGGTTGCGGAGGCGCACGGGATTGCCGACCACGCCCCCAGTACTCCCGATTTCACGGGTAGAGTGGCCCTTTAATTTATTTAACAAAATTTGTACAATCATGAAACAATTAATAGAGTCTAGGGCATTGCATGAACCCTAGGATTGAGAAATTAGATTGAATGATAGATCCTAGGGTATTGCATGAATCTTAGGACTGGAAATTAGATTGAATGATAGATCCTAGGGTACGGCATGAATCCTAGGATTGAAAAAGTAGTGGAATATACAAACATTGCAATCTTGGAAAAGTAGAAAGGAAATGATAACTGCCTGTAAATTGGTTAACAGCTGCCTGTTATGAATGAATAAATATGATTGAGAACATGGGTTGTATGAACGTAAAGCTGGAACGGTGAAACTTAAATTGGCTGAGTAAAAGAGTTTGAACCCTACGGGGAATTAGGAGTAGAACTCCTGGAAAGGAGATGGAATAGAATTGGGGAAGTGAACTGGCCCTTGAGTACGGAGTACCAAGGAGAGCGACTGTCCCCCTGTTTAGTGCAGAGCGAAGCTAGCCGCCCCAGGGATCTGGGGTTAGGCCTAGCCACTTTGTACCGACTTTTGGCCCTCGTGTACACAGTACCGAGGAGAGCAACTAGTGTAGGGAGGGTACTAGCTACTCCACGGGCCCCGGGGTTCTGCTAGCTCACCTACACCGACTTGTTAGGCCCACTAGGCAAACCAGGGTAGTCAGGCGAGGGTGCGCGGACTGTGGAGGGGCAAGGCCCCTGTTTGGTTACTGTGGAGGGGCTGGACCCCTGTTACTGAGAGGGCTCTGCCCTATACTGGTTCCATGCTTTGCTTTGGGTGCACCCGTTAATGGAAACGACTGACCGCGTGCCAGTGCGGGGTAGCTACCCGTGCGTTTATCGCACGTGCCGTAGTCACCGTTACGTCTGTGAGAGACCTTGGGGTGGTTGACTGAGGGTAGGACCACCACGGGGGACTCTCCCAGCCAGGAGAGCCCCATGTGTCACTTCTACTTTTCGGAAAAGACTGCAATCAAGATCGTTCCCACGAGGAACATTCATGATCAAGAGAAGGATCTGAGAAATAAATCAACAGTGAATAAATGTAAAGATATAATTAAAGAAAGTAAAAATATAATAGCTACTGTACACTCTACTGCTTCTTTTAGTTTTTAGTTGTCACTCTACTCAGCGTTTCGCTGACGTGTCCCCCTTGTTACCTTTTCAGGACCAGGTGTTGAGCAGCCAGAGTCAGCGGCTGCAGAGGGCGCTGGGCCTAGTAGAGCCCAGTAGTGTTACCTGTAATACCTTCTGTACTTTTCTTTCCGCTATAGTGAGTAGTTTTCTGTTACTCCCTGTACTCTCTTTGTTGTAAACTTTATGTTATGTACATGTTTATTTCTCTACTGTTGTGGTGATATATACTGTAATATTTCTTTCCTTTACTGCTGTATTTTGTTACTACTAGTTATATACATGGTAAATGTGGTTTATTTTACTGCTCTCTTGGTTACTTTCTCGTTGGACGACTGGGTCTTGGGATCAGTCGAGTCGGTTCGGTTCTTGTGTCTCGTAGGGATTCGGGAATTGGGTCATTACAATTTCATTCCTGGATTGGGCCTTTGATGACGACAGGAAAATATTTGGGCGAGGAGGTCAATTTGAGAATATCTTCTACGCATGCAGAAGATGCTTGAATGGTTCCTTGCATGATCGTAATACTGTACTCGAGTACTTGATTTATAATAGGTGGTGGTAGCATTATACTACTTGGGTAGCTCATGGAGAAGAGTTGACTGAGAAAGTCATAAACAATGAGAACACTGTTGACGAAGAAATCAACGAGGAAATTGGTGATAGCGAAGGTAAAGAAATACATGACATGTTGAATGAGATAAGAGCAGGAGATGATATAAATACAAATAAGGAAGATCCGTTTAGTTGTGATCCGTTCTATGATGCTGTTAAGGCGGCTGAGGACCCTATTACTGCCAGTGTTACGAAAATGTCAAAGTTGTCATTTTTGTTGAAGATGATTCAACTGACGGTTATGAATAGAGGTAGTGCTAAATTCATGTCAGAAATAATTCAGTTTATTGCTGAGCTGTTGAATAATCCTAATGGTTTTCCGGCTTCATGGTATGAGGCAAGGAAACAGATTCGTAAGCTTAGTTTGGACTATCAGAAAATTGATGCAGGTCCGAATGACTGCGTTCTTTTCAGAAATGAAGCATATAAAGGAGATAGCGATGGATACTAACTCCAATGTTCATGAACTTCATCGTCAAGTTCAGGAGGTGGTATGCGAAGGTTGTTATTGTGTGTTTGGTCGTACATGTAGCAATAACTTTGTTCACATGATATGTTGTACACACTACGGTGGTAGTAATCACAGTTGCTTGGTGATGGCCTTGAAAGTAGTTTCAAATTTCATCGAGTATGTAACATAGACAAATTATCTTGTTATTTCCTATGGAATTTTTATTCAACCTTAGCGATGCCTTAAAGATCAAATATTCATTTGTAGAGATGTATTTTAGGTGTAAGTATGTCATGCTTATTTGAACATTATCGTTAACTACATTTCACATACGTAAGAAGTCAAATTATCATAATAATATTCCCTAAAAAATTGCACAATCCATATAATGAACCAAAGTTGCATACGTTTGTGAGTTTCGTTACCATCTCCAGGTTTCATACACTATATGTAAGTTCTTATTGTGTGGTTTATGGTATATGTAAGAAAAGATATTATTTATGTGGTAGGTAGTACATATTCCATTCAAGCGAATGATATTTTATTTATATTATTTTTTATTATTAAAAAGTAATGTACTTTATGTACATATCTACAGTGCAAGATCATATATGTGGTCAATTAAACTACTCGTTGGTACTACTAAAATATTGAACGACGGACGATAATTTCATTGAGAATAAGGTCGCAGTGGTTTGCCAATTTGTTACTTCTCATATGTACGTTAACGTTTAGTAACCGTCACATTACATTAAAAATGTTTTATATGTTGGAAAAGACGGTAAACATTTACGAAACTCAACTTATCCCTTTTGACGTCATTCTAATTTCAATTTCATTGTCATGTTTCGTTGCTTTTTTTCAAGTGTTTCAATACTTAAGTACGTAAGCACTACACCTATACATATACTTACAACTCCGAAATTTTACATTATAAATTCCCTTGACAAATTTGAGAACATAATTATTTAGCTTATAAATATTATTTGATTTGAGAACCTAATTACATCAATTGGAATGTAATTGTTATAAGATGATGTGAGAATTCATGTTAAAATCTGTGAGATATTTGAGAGGTATTTAGTCTCATACTGGAAGTGAACAAATCTCTTGGTAGGTGTAAAAGGTTTCTGCCTCCTGTGACTTATATAGCAAAGAGTGAGAGGTGGGGCTGGGGGATCACACACACACGCATGCATGCCACGCTCCACCTCGACTATGACTCAGGCTCAGGCTTGGGTGAGAATCAATTTGAAACTTGGACCTCTTTGGCTACGGATTTTAATTTCACAAATTTGATTTGGATTAATTGATCAAATTGTAAAATTGGTCGACCAATTGTTTTGGTCGATCAATGTATTTACTTGGTCAATCAATTGGTTTGGTCAACCAATTAGCAAAGTTTGATCGACCAATTGTTTTGGTCGATCCATAGGCTTAATTGGTCAATTAAATGGTTTTGGTCGATCAATGAACTTAATTGGTCGATCAATGAACTTAATTGGTCGACCAATTGCCGTGTTTCCATAAAACGGGAATTTCCTTAAACGTCTAGTCGTGGCCTCTATATAAGTGCCACAAGGAGGCTCTCATTTGACACACAACAAGAGTAGAAAAACTCTCTCTACTCTCTCTCCCTCTCTCTCTCTCTCTCTCTCTCTCTCTCTCTCTCGTACTTTTCTCACTTTCTTGGTATGTTCGTTCGACGTAAGATTGGTAGAAAACTTTCCAATCACTTTTGTTGATCTTAAATAAGGAGATTGAGAGACCCACGAGAAGTTTTTGATTGATCAAACCATTCAGTTGCTAGATTAATCGAGAATTTGGTTGGTGACCAAATTGTCTTGGCTTCATTCTCCTGATTTTTGAGGACGTCCAAGATCGAAGTGCGCTGAATCTTGGAGATGGATTGTTGTATCCTAGGAGGAGTTCGTTAGACCCCGACGCACCGGCATTGTGAGGGGCAATCCCTTCTCTAAGGGAAGTCCTTAATGGGCGCTTCTATCGGAGTAAAATCTAATCCCTTTTCGTTTTGTTCATTTGTGTTATTGCATGTTATTTCTTTATTTTATTCTGGATCTTGCCAAATCATGTTTAAATTGCTTGATTTAATATTTTTGATCTATGCAAAAACGTTGAAAATGTATATGTTTTTATTTATTTATTTCCTATATATGTTCTTTTCAACAAATGTGACGATTATTTTTTTTTTTTGCATTGGATAATGTGTAGCATGGAATACATTTTCTCCTACGACGAGGAGTGGGTTCTTCTCTTTGCATTGTATAGGAGAAAGTAGGAAGGACAACATCCACGCAGCCACTTCACTAGCATAGAATGGGAGCAAAGCTATATTGACTTCTCCTCGCAAACTAACCACTTCCCTCTGGTGCCATGGCTCTACAATTGTTGGAATCATTTCCGCGATACATATCGCTACATAAATAAACTCACAGAGGATGGGAACTAGCTGTGGGATAGTGACACCTGCACAATTAGATCAGTTAATGGGAACTATCAATGGTACCAATAAGATTACCACCTTCTCAGTCCAATTCATTATTGGTATCCTCTTCCTTCTTTCAAGTACTAAACGATATAAATTATCAATAGGATGACCAAGAATACAAACGGCTTCTAACGACTCCCTATCCACATTACACTTTCGTTGGTATAATTCTCGAATAGTTTATATGCTTTCTAGGATCTGATCCCTTTCTGTATTACAGTTTGGTTTGTATGATTCTCGAGTACTTTATATATTTTCTGGGATTTCAAAATATGTTATGATATGATGATAGACCGATTACAATATTTGACTTATGCTGATGTATCCTGTTCGCATGATATAAAATATCTACTTTATTACAAATTTTCATACATCTACTTTGCTTGATCCTAACACCCAAACTTTCCTTTTCGATAATTTCATTCAATGATCTCAGTTGTGCAAAAACTCCAAAACGCTTTGTAAATCATTCGAAATAACACAATATTGTTTAAGATTGCACCTTCGTCATGTTGAATGCTTTTTAACTGTTACGGGTAAATGGGAATAGAATAGTAAATGCGGTAACTTATCACTCATGCTTGAATTATGGTCCAATCATACGTCCTTAAAGTTATTAAATCATGCGATTTCAGCATTAAATTTCACCGAACGTTTTTCTCCTGCATACGCGAGATTATGTCAACAACTTCCTTTACCGCATTGTCACTCTTACGTTGGTCCCCATATTCGTAATAAATTTTATATTCACGTCTATTTATAAAGGAATCTACCAACATTTAAAATTTCCCATTTCTCAATATATTATACGTGCCTCAGGCAGACTTTATGCCTTCGATGCTCAAATCAGAAACATCATATGAGGTAAGATTTGCTTATACAATATTCAACAATGACGAAAAATTTTCAATGGTGAACATATCCTACGAATAAAGATGCATTTCATCGCACGATTGTTCGTAATGGAGTGCTCAATTATTCTTACGTTTTCTTAAATCACAATATGGCCGTGTCCGTGAGTGGATCTATTGTGCAATACAATTCCAACTTATTGGTGACATACATTCTTTATCACGATTTTCTCAAACGAAGAGATAATAAATTAAAAATTTACTGTTACGTCGGTCACTTCAATACTATTTGTCAAAAAAAAGTAATAATATATAGAGTAAAAAATTCATGCTCTATTCTATGGCACCACTCCTTTGTAAAAGCCCATTTAAGTATTAGGCTTCATTTCCACCCATAGGTACGTGAGTGTGTATGTGCTCCATGTGCCGTGTGTTGGGAGTTGCCGAAGCACAAAACACATGCACCGATGTGCAGTGGATTTTAAATTGACAGAGTATAGCCACGCACTGCTCACTGCCACCGCGTGGGCCCACGATCTTGCCGGTGTGTTGTGTGTCATGTGCTGCTTACTAGTGAGCTGTGTGTTGTCCAACGCAATGCCGTAGCACACAATGATGTAAGCACACGGCGACAAAGCACATGCACAGATTGCCAGGTCATGACGCACACGGCAAATTTCCAACTGGTCTCAAGTGGTAGGACTGACCCAAATCGCACCCTCGCTCGGGAGTTGCGATGCATGTGTTGCAGCTACTCCTGAAGTGGTTGCTGCGAGCACACCGGTGGTGGAGCACATGTGGCATGACGAAGGCAAGAAGGCACACAACACACAGCTCGCAGAGCACACAGCACACATCTCCTATGGTTCTCTCACTGACGAAGGCAACAGGCTTGGTCGAGTGGAGGGGGACGGCGAAGGGCACGATGCCGTGGGGCTATACCCGTTGAGTTGAAGGTTACCAGTGAAGGAAGAGGAGTTGAACTGCTCCGCGAGGATCGAGGATACTAGGCAGTGGAGGTTGTTTTCGGATGCACACCCGTACCCCCCTCCCCGGTGAGGTCGTTCCCCTCGAGGCCTAGCTCCACCAATGACATCAGGTTAGAGAGCAAGGCAGGTGGTCAGCACCTGGAGGGTCCATCCCCTATGCTTTACTGTGTGTTGTCATGTGTGTGCTGTCATGTTTGGGCAGGTTCTATGTTGTTCCTTGTGTCCAGGTGTTGTGTTATTTCTGGAGACCGCAAAGTACAAAGGCGCGTATCATGTTTGAAATGTCCATGTTGTGTTTTGTGTTTCCACAGTGTATAAATAATGTCCTCAAATAGAACAACATAGAACAGACGTTTGAGTCCACGTCAACGGCAAAGAATAAATTCAAATCTTGAAAATGTTTGAGTTAGTGCAATCTAAAATGGGAAATCACTCCTTCATGGAGGTCATCTGTGATGTTTGATACATGATTCTAATTGGATTTTATTTCTTCAAAATAAATAATCGAAATGGTTGTAAAGTGCATACAACCATTCCCCATTAAGAGTCCAGATCTTAGGAATAGGCACAAAATCTTGTGTATATTTCCATCCCATGATTGTGATGCATACAATTCTAACCGATGTTTAAATTATGCTGGCGTTCAAGTCAATGTAATATCCTCAGGCACATGCATTTTTACATAGCATGTATATGCTTCTAGATGAAATTTAAATTTCAATGTGCATGAAGTTTTTGGGAATTCCAGTGCATACTGTTGGGCATGGTGATTCCTAGGCGAAAGTCAATATAACTTTTCGTAGGCATGAATTTTTTTGGGGTTGACGACCATACTACTAGACATGAGGACTTTTGGACAGATGGGATATATTGAGATACACTTACGAAAAATATCGCATGAACCGTATGCCCCTATCTGAACACAACAACTACAAAATAGATGACAAGTTAGTCGACAGCATACATCATTACGAGGAAGCTGCGGATGTACAAACCAAAGCATATCAAATGAAAGGCAGATTTAATTTGCCCTGTATTAAATGAACGTGAGTTATGTAGGAGACGATCCAATTAACATCTATTACATGGACGGCAACAACAAGAGCATCAAATTGGGAAGAATACTACTGCGAATGTGTAAGGTCCGGACTACAGTAAGCATAATATTTTAAACAAACCTTCAAATGCATGCTAGTGAGATCCAGAGAGTGGGAAAAAATTACGACACAGCAATGAGAGGAGCATGCTAATGAGATCCTTCAAATGCAAGACTCAA
The DNA here is from genome assembly GCA_037157565.1 of Thalassia testudinum. NCBI lineage: Eukaryota > Viridiplantae > Streptophyta > Magnoliopsida > Alismatales > Hydrocharitaceae > Thalassia > Thalassia testudinum. Next base: position 86,386,924 of record JAZHRO010000077.1, read on the forward strand.
TCGTGTCCTAATTCGTACTTCTCTCTCCAGATGAACTTCCTTGCAAGAAGAATACATTCTTACTAATATCTCAGGTACAAACACCACGTTGGCAACAACACTGCTCCAAATCTGTAAGGTATGGAGTACATTTAGTAGGATATTTGAATCACACCTAACTAGAGAGGAAAAAATAAATAAAACACAGCACAGATAAATACACGTCACAGACACAAATGTGCAGCTATGGCTGCAATATATCTCACTTGATATATGTTATATTGTCCAGTTGTTCAATCAGGTGAATGAAGATATACGATCACAACCAATGAGACATAAAGCAGCATACATCTTACATGAGAGATAGCTAATCACATTTCAAATCACAACCAAACATAGGGCAGCATACTCATTACAAAATTTTGAACACAATACAGTAACAAATATAACACATCAACACAGCAACACAACACAGCAACCAATCTTCGAGGATCATCACTTTTGTACCCAATCACAAAACAAAATATAATGTGCATTGTATCAACCAAAAAAAGCACATATCATTTCCCCCCTAACCAATACATCCAATCGGGATAATCGAAGAATGACATCAACATCGGATGAACCGACATCATCAGCCCACAAGCTTTAAGGTTCATGGACATTGTAAATTCATTGGGGTCGTTCCTGAATGATGCATTCGTTTGAAGATTTCTACGAGTCTTTTGGGGTCACCCTGGTGCAAGTACCCACCAATGAGCGTGACCCACGAGACCACATTCCTCTCGGGCATTTAGTCGAACACCTTGTGTGCAGAATTGTCGTCTCCACATTTACCTTGTGTCCAAACCGAATGATGTTGTGGACGACGGAGCAAGAGCGGAGGAGGGGCTTCAGCTGCTGGAAGTACAAGGGGTCGCTCTGGGAGAGGTAGAAGATGAGATAGTGGGAGAGGGACTCTAAGATGGAATGAGCGCAGCATCCGAAGCTGCAATTGTTGAAGAGGGCCACAGAGGAGTAGTGGTGGGAGAACTCCTGCTATGAATGATATAGCAACCGAGCAACACATTGTCCTCCTGCACGTCGCAATCACCCGAGTGCAACACTCGGCCACCGGCAGGGCTGTGGGCTACTGCTCCTTGCAGCAGCACCCACTACCTTCCTCCTTGGCATTTTATCGAGCACCTGATGTGCATTCTCTGGAGAGCACCTCCCATAGCCACACGCACACCACTGCTCCCTCACCAACGCGCAACACTCAACCACTGACCTCGCGTGCAGCACTCACTTGTGCGAAGTGGTGCAAGAGGTCACCGGAGGTGGCTGCGTTGAGGGGTAGGTCGGCACACCTCCAGCTCCTGCACGCGCGCCCTCAGCTCCACCTCTGCCTCCCCTGTCACAGGCACTTGTGCAGCAGAATCCACGGCTTCCGTTAGCTGCCTCTTACATCCCTGCGGAACTCGACGACGACCACTACAGGGCAGGAGACGGGGAACAGGAGGGGGACCTCAATGGCATAGGCTTAGATGCGGGAAGCATAGGTGTAGACGGAGTACTCGATAGAGTCGTAGGCATGGTGAAAGCAATGACGACGACATCACAGCATATGAAATGGAGGAGGATGAGCCCATTACGTGAAATGCACATGGCGATACATCTCCGCTCCTGTGAAAAGCACATGAAACCCATTATATCTCGAGAAGGAACGGAGCGTGAAATAAGTCGTAGAAAGAAGCATATGTTTCCCTTTTTTCTTTACCAAAGCTTAACATAAGTACATGACATAAAAGGGTGCAACTTTCGAGGAGACTTTCAACGTCAAACAATATTACCTCATTTTAACAGAGAGACACTGCAGTGGAGATGGATACAAAAGGAGGGGACAAATTTGCAATAAAAAAAATTTCCCACAAACAACCGAGTGCACCATAGACGGATGAATCAACGAAATTTTGTCGGCTCGCTATCTAGGAAGATGAATCATTTGTGATTATGATACGATGATTGTGTGGTCCTCTCAAAGGCCTTACGAATTTACATGACCCTTCACTGTACGACTCCTTCCTTTATATACGTAAATTTCTCCTCATTTAAGTAATTTATTTACGCATAAATTTTAAGCAATTTACATATATACCACTACTTTCAATTACCGAACATCATTTTAATAACAACAAAAACATCCACTTTCATTTTCAATAAATTATTATATTTATCAAATCAACACAAACTTACACACATTAACATCCGATCATTACCATAATATCTAAAAACCTCCACTCATACTAAAAAATAATTAATAAATACCTATTAACATCACATCACATTACTAATCATTTTAGCATACACTTATTCTTATATCACAATTAAACACCTAACAACCGATTCCTACATTACTTTATCCTGATATAAATCTTATTCTCCTGCCAAATACAACCTTATATGGATGGGAGTCAGGTCCTCCAAACATCCGAGGTCCATTTTAGGTTTTAACCATCATGTTGTTGCTTCTTCAACAATGCCAATCGTCATTTACCCATTGTCATTGCTGCTTCTTTAATTACCTTCGATTTAAGATAAGTTATGTTCTTAATCCCTAACCCATTAGGTTCAGATTGAAATCACTATTCTCTAATCTTTATTAGCGTTGATTACATATCGATTGACATCGTCTTCCGATTTGATAATGTTGATTTGTCTTTCTATACTAAAAGAATATATTTGTGACAATTTTGGGGGCTGCTACACGCATGGGTTTACTGTTGGCTTTGAATAGCTTCCGCAGCCATGCATTACCTTCTTGCTACTTTAAGAACATTTTCCTTTGTCTGTATTCCAATCTTGCTATATTGACTTATTAACTCCATTAATGGCGAGGCCTTCTAATGTTATTTAATGCTTTGGTCTATGTTATGCTCATATCTCCTCCCTTTTAACTATGTTACATTGGGTGTCCTCTTTTACTTTGTGTGCATTCACGTTATCTGTCCATTGTTTGAGGTTAGTTTGGTTGATAAAAGGGTCTTTTGTTGTTCTTTCCCATCTTCTTATCTCATTGGGAAGTTCGTAATGGGACCTCTTAGCCCTACGTTGCCATCTTGTGGTCACATCAATTATCATTCACGGCATATAGAATGAAGAGGAGAGTAAGGGTTAGACACTACTATAAATGGCTTCCATGGCTGCTGGAACTCATGGTATGGGTTGTGCTTCTCTTGGTCATTGACGAGGAGGAGGGACTTAGAGAGAAGGAGGGTAACCAGTGTCAGTCCCAGTTTGTTGATTGGAAGACACCACTTGATCTCCCTCTCTTGATGACCAAGTAGATGATCGTTTGATTTGTTTTGAAGCTCAGAGGGACAGTTGGAGATTGGAGGCTGCCTGGATGTTACAACAGGTCAAGGAATACCACAACCAACTCAAACATCATCTGCTAAACAGGTATGTATTGCCCTACTCATCTGACTTGAAGTATTTCTTGTGGAATGAATGGTATTGTGGTTCTGGATATGGTGCGAGTTTTTTTTTCTGAAGTGGCTTATGATGATAGTCCATTGTATACTGTTCTTATATGCTGGTTTTGTAAACTGTCCATTTAATTGGTGTTTTGTAATAGGTAGTCAATAATAGTTTGATTAGCTTTCAAACGTATGTCAATAATAGGGTTTAGGATTTGGTTTTCTTGTGGGATGAATGGTATCCTACTATGTACTACTATGGGATTTTGGATATGAAGTGCCATATGATAATCGTCCTATTTTTCGTACCATACATACATGTTGGTTTTTGAAACAGTCCATTTACTCGATCTTTTGTAATAGGTAGCAATAATAGTTCCATTAGCTTTGAAGCATACGTGAATAATAGAGGGTTGATTGGTATTCTCCTGTGGGCTATGGTTGGGTTTCATTTCTGAATCGACATAAATCGATTGTCCTATTTTCTATATTGTCCATATATGTGGGCTTCTCAAACTGTCCATTCACTTCGCCTTCTTTTAATAGTTAGCCAATAATAGTTCCATTACCTTTGAAACGTTTGTGAATAATATATTTAGTGGAAAATTTTATGGTGATATTGTCTTTATTGATGTTGTTGTTCCTTATTAAGACATTATAAAGATGCAGATTGAGGTCTTGTTCTTTTTGTTTATTTTCTAATTAGATTTTTGCTAGAAGTTATTGAACGGTTAAACACAACTGAAATAGGAATTTCCATGTTTGTTTGGCATTTTCGTTAACATGTAGGTATTTGCAGGATACTTGAATTACAAGTTTTCATTTCAAAAAAGTAAAATCAATTTAATTTCAAATGTCAAACTCTCCAACCTTAAGTATTGGAAATTAAGACATTTATGCCAGTTATTTGAGTATAGCATGATGGTTATTTGAATATAGCATGAGAGAAGTTGTTCTTTCGAAACACAGGGTATATAGACTTAAGGGAAAAGAGGGTTTTTCTTCTATGTCATATCTTGACCGTCTCGGTGAGATCTAAAAGAACATGGTCCAATGGTAAGGATATCGTGTTTTGTTAGTAGAGAAGCAATCAATAATGGGTTTATATTTGGGTTAATAGAGTAGCATAGTTGGTGTCGTCCATTCCCATGAAATCCTTCCTATGCGGGGTGTCGAGTTCGAATCTTCTGGACATGTCTATACACGCATAGGCTTATGTTGGCGTGTAGTAATAATCTATGTTCAGCTATTCCTGACTCGATGTCGGAAAATAACCATGGCGGTAATTACAAAGGTACTCCATGACAAGCGAAAAATTCAAAGACCTATTTAGGAAAGTTGAACAGTCTATATATAGTTAGGAAAGGGATCATGTTTGGTTACTGGGACATTCATTACTTAAAAACGAATCTTGCCTCGCCCCACTTCATTTCGTTTCTACATGTGGCCATCGTCAAGGAAAAAGTTTTTCTTCTGAATATTGGGTACAATGGTATCTTATTTGTTCTTTATAATCTTCATTTTTTTTGAAGAAGCCTTTATTCCCTTCTTCAATCCAATCATAAAAATTGGCGTTATGTTTCGATGGACTACCTATACGTCAAGATTTGTGGTAATTCTGTATATTTATGTATGTTAGTGATCACTATTTCTATGGATGGTGAAGAGCAGTCAAAAATAATCGTTGTCTATGTCGTATGATAACTTTTGCCTGTTTCATCTGAAGGCTATCTAAAAACATAAATGAAAACCATATTCTGTCATGATTAATCTATGAGATTCACTCAAAGAAACAATAGTTAAAGCATGTTAATGACAAACCTCTCCATTATCTTGTGGTGAATAGGAGGGATCCAAAGTAGTGTGATAACTCCTACACATTTGTCATTTGAGTAATTGCATTTACCCTAAATTTCAAAGAAATGTTTCTCTAAATAATAAAATAGAAACTTGTCTTATTTGAGCATTTTCTCTAAACATAACTATATGTAAATAATGTTTTTTTTTTTCCTTCAATAGTGTTATAACAAATTATTCTATACATTGTTCGGTTCTTCTTTTATGAAACCTCAACATTAATAAGAGTATACTCACTATTAGAGACAAAAAAAATCCATCAGTTATGTGAGGAAGCATGAAATGAACTTATCAATGTAGCAACTTTTTGTTACGTCATGAATTGTGGGTAGGAAGAAGAACAATGTCACATGGCATAAAGGAACACCAAGAACCAAAGGTCATTGTAATGTTGGAAATGCATATCAATGCTTCATGTTCATGTACAACTTAAATTTGAAAATAACTTTGTTTGCTAATTGAACAATTTCATTAATTTTTTATTAAGAAGGCAGTACTTGAATGCATATGTTTGGTGACTCTGTGAATATCTTCTCACCAACATGCAACATGCCTTATAATTAATTTAGGGAATATGTTTTTATTGAAGAGAAATAACCTCCATCCTCAAATTTTGGGTAATATTAGGAGTTGCAAAATTCACCACAGCCAATAAATCTTGATTTCATGATACTAATAACTTCATGTAGCCAAATGAAATGACCCGTTACATTCTTTTAGTTGGATAAGATATCTGGAGTTTCAGTCAGACGTTTGGACACGTTCCTGTATATTTGAAAGTGAGATTTTCGTACTACGCTTTACACTTTGCGTGCGAGCGACATGCAGAGGTCTCTCTCTCCCTGCACCCTCACCTCGCAAACCCTAACTCCTCTCCTATTTAAACCCCTCCCCTCTTTCTCATCCCCTCACCACCAGTCACCACCACCTCCAGCGTCTCCTATGCGGCCGTGGCGAGGGTAGACGAGAGTGGCGAGAGGGGGGCGAGTGAAGGAGAACGAGAGAGAGGAAGGAAGAGAGCGTGGAAGGTCGGAGGACCTTCAGGAGCTCGGCAGAGCTCGCACGGCCGACAGCGGGCGTGTGTGCGAGGAGGAAGGGCTCGGAGAGGCAGCCTCCCGACCCTCTGCAGCTACTGAAGCTACTGCGGCACGCTGCGAGCGGCGATGCGAGGTGAGAAGCGTCACGGAGCAGGTTCTGATACTGGAAGTTTTCCATTATCAAACGTCTGGAGTATCGTTCAGACAGCTGGCAAGGCACCCAGACGTCCGAAGCTGAGGCCGGACGTCTGAAAGCATGTATCGCGCGAGGTATGTACCTTCCTACGCTGATTTCCGCCATGCAGATGATCTCAGCGTAGGAGTTGTTGGGCTAAAATCGTGCCTGCACTTTCGTACGTAGGTGAAGGCTTCGGGAAGGCATGCGGTATGCTTTCCCAAGTACTTTTGGACGTCTGATCATGTCGCCAGACGTTCGGAGGAGCTTCCAGACGACTAGAGACCTTGTCCGACGTCTGGAACTGCCCCCAGACAGTCGCAGAGGGAGTCTGGACATTTGAATCAGCCGCAAGAAATACAAAGTGAGACCTCACGTCTTTTAAGATGTCTGGGACTAGTCCTAGACGTCTGATTTTGATCAGTAACCACGTTTTTTGCCTCTTTAAGGCCCAAACGGAATCGGATTTCCGCAAACGAAGTATCGCTATTTTCCACTCGAGTTCCTCTACGTGTTCGTGTTGAGTATCTACTGTTTTGAGCTCGTTTAATGTACATTAGTTGCTGGTACAGGTTATGTTATGACCCGATTCCTGAATCCCTACGAGCCACGAGAATCAGACCGACTCGACTTATCCCAAGACCTAGTCGTCCAACAAGAAAGTAACCAAAAGAACAGTAAAATAAATCACATTCACCATGCATATAACTAGCAGTAACAAAAGTACAGCAGTAAAGAAAAAAATTACTACAGTACACACCAGCACAACAGTAGAAATTTTAAACATGTACATAAACATGATACTTAAAATAAAAGAGTACAGTTGTAATAGAAAATACTCACTAAAATAGAAGAAATGGTACAGTAGGTACAACACAAGTAAACCTACTGGGCTCTACTAGGCCCAGCACCCTTTGCAGTCGCAGGCTCTGGCTGCTCAACACCTAGTCCTGAAAAGGTGACAAAGGTAACACGTCAGCGAAACGCTGAGTAGAATGGCAACCAACTAGCTAAGAAAATAGTAAGGTGGACAAGTAGCTGTTATTTTTAATTTCTTTCTTTATTTTCTATTTACTCATTCTTGAATTATTCCTCAGATCTTTCTCTTGATCTTGAATGTTCCTCGTGGGAACGATCTTAATTGCAGTCTTTTTCGAAAAGTAGAAGTAGCACGTGGTGCTCTCCTGGCCGGGAGAGTCCCCCGTGGTGGTCCTACCCTCAGTCAACCACCCCAAGGTCACTGACAAACGTAACGATGACCACGGCACGCACGATAAACGCACGAGTAGCTACCCCGGACTGACACATGGTCAGTCGTTTCCGTTAACAGGTGCGCCCCAAAGCACAGCACGGAACCAGTAAAGGGTAGAGCTCTCTTAGTAATAGGGGTCTAGCCCCTCCACAGTAACCAACCAGGGGACTTACCCCTCCACAGTCCGCGCACCCTCGCCTGACTACCCTAGTTTGCCCAGTGGCCTAACAAGTCAATGTAGGAAGGCTAGCAGAACCCCGGGGCCCATGAGGTGGCTAGTGCTCTCCCTACACTAGTAGCTCTCCCCGGTACTGTATATGCGAGGGCCAAAAGTCGGTACAAAGTGGCCAAACCTAACCCCGGGTCCCTGGGGCGGCTAGCTCCGGTCTGTACTAAACAGGGAGACAGTCGCTCTCCTTGGTACTCCGTACTCAAGGGCCAGCTTACTTCACCAATTTCCTTCCATTTACCTTTCAGGAGCTCTACTTCTAATTCCCTATAGGGTTCATGCTCATATTTCTCTAGCCAGGCCATTTTATGTTTCATCATTTCAGTTTTATTTCAATATAACCCGTGTTTCCAATAATTAATATACATTCATATACAAGCAGCTGTTATCCAATTACAGGCCATTATCATTTTTCTTTCTACTTTTCCAAGACTACAATTCATGTATTCACGACATTCGTTTCAGTGTTTCTGTGCCTAGGATTCATGCCACATCCTAGGATCTATCGTTCAATCTAGCTTTCCAGTCCTAGGATTCATGCCATACCTTAGGATCTATCATTCAATCTAGTTTTCGAGTCCTAGGGTTTATGCTATACCTTAGAATCTATTATTTATCTCACAAGTGTATAAATGTTGATAAATAATCAAGGGGAGCCACTCTACCCGCAAAACTGGGAGTACTGGGGGCATGATCGGCAGGTCCGTGTGCCTCCGCAACCCCCAAAGCCGCAACGGAATGGGGTCCTATCACAAGGATCAAACACAAGGAACTACTCAAAACAAGATACAAGTACTGTAAACAAGTAGATGAACTAATTCTGAGAAGAACGAAATTTGAAACGAGGAAATGGACTTCGAACGGACCCTAAACGGGTCAAAAACGACAAGTCTGCCCCAAATCAGACGTCTGGAATATCTTCCAGACGTCTTAAATGATGGTTCAGGTCATACATTATTTCTGCGTGGTTCTTCAGACGTCCAGAATCCCCCTGAACCGTCTGGACCTAGTTCCAGACGTCCGACTGTCACTCCGGACGTCTGGAGACTCCCCGCCGTCTAGTGCTGTGCCCAGACGTCCGATCTGTGTAGGAAGGCGTGCCCTTGCACCTTCCCGAACGAAACCTGCACGCGTATACAACAGACCTCAACACGACAAAGAGGCAGAATCCTTTGGCGGAACGGCCTGCATGGCCGTACACGCGAAAGGAAGAAGAAAAGAAATATTGTACCATTCAGACATCTGGGTCTTCCTCTCGACGTCTCCCGCGTCGTCTGGACGTAGGTTCAGACATCTGATTCTGAGAAATTTTCCCAGAATCAGGACCTCCTCGCCCTCCGCCTGCTGCGCACGGCCGCGCCGCGTCACGCTCGCCTACTGCCTGAGCTACAGCAGCACCTTCCCAATGCTACGCTCTTGCTGCGCGCCCCCGCCGGCCGACCCTGGCAGCTCCGGCGAGTTCGCCCTCTCTTCCTCACGCACTCCGCCTCTTCTCCCTTCCGCTACACCTCCTCCCAGCGCACACCAGGCAGCGGCTACTGCCCTCGCTCTCTCACTCTCATGCTAACAGGAAGAAGGAGGAGACGGTGGAGTGGTGGTGAGGGAGAGGAGAGGGGGAGATATTTGAAGGTGTCGTGGGGAGAGAGAGGAAGAAAAAGATGTGCCTGCAGGACGGGGAGGGAAGAGAGAGAAGAGAAGAGGGCGGCGGGTCAGTCTGCGTGCGCATGCGCGCAGACTCAAAATTGTACACCGCAAAAATTAATTTCCAGACGTCTGGGAAGGCTTCCAGACGTCTGGGAAGGCTTCCAGACGTCTGGGAAGGCTTCCAGACGTCTTAAAAGACGTTTGATGATGGGGTCTTAACAGGTTACCAGCCGGTAGCGTGTTCGGGGCTCACGGAGACGACGAGATCTGCGGCACAGGCTCCCATTCCTCCCGTGATACCCAGTAGAGTGGTTTAATTCAATTATTAATATTTAAATAAGAATGTACTTGCTTGGAATAATCGGATCGAACTCTAGGATGTGGAATAAACCTTTGGGTAGAAATGTATGAGCCTGTTTTGTGTTGTACTGTTTACTTGATGCATGTTTAAAATAAATTGCTAGCAAACGATATTAGTGTAATTATGAGATGTATGTTAGAATACGAGTTGCCTATATGTGAATGAATTATGAGATGCATGTTAGAATACGAGTGCCTGTACGTGAATGAGAAAGTGAACGGTGAAACCACAAGTTGCATGTAAATGATTGAGAATTAAATTGTGAAAACACGAGCTGTCTGTATATGGATGAGGAATAAGTTATGAAACATAAGATCCGAATGTGGATAAATGAGATGAATAATGAGCATGAACCCTATGGGGAAGTAGGAGTAGAACTCTTGTGTATGAAAGGAATCTGGAATGCAGACGGAAAGTGAGTTGGCCCTTGTGTACGTAGTACCAAGGAGCACAGTGGTTCTTTTAGTGTAGAGTGGAGCTAGCCTCCCTTGGGTTGAGACATGAGGTTAGGATTGGCCACTCTACACCGACTCTTGTAGGCCCTCGGTCGCGTACGTGGTGCTGAGGCATGCTACTAGTGTAGGGAGGGAGCTAGCCACCCCACGGGGCCCGGGGTTAAGCTAGCCACCCTACACCGACTTTGTTAGGCCTGCTAGGCAAACCAAGGTAGCCGGACGAGGGTACGCGGATTGTGAAGGGGCGAGACCCCTGTTCTGAGAGGGCAAGGCCCTATACTGTTCTGTGCTGTACTTTAGGCATACCCGCTAGTGGAAACGACTGACCGCGTGTCAGTGCGGGGTAGTTACCCGTGCACTTATCACATGTGCCGTTGTCACCACTACGTTTCGACAGTGACCTCGGGGTGGTTGATTGGGTGTAGGACTACCACGGAGGACTCTCCCAGCCAGGAGAGCACCACGTGTACCTTCTACTCCATGGGAAATACTGCAATCAAGATCATTCCAATGAGGAACAAGCAAGATCAAGAAATACTTGGATCCTTTGTGAAATAAATGAACCAGAAACACATAGATGGGATAAATAGAAATAAGAATAAAACCTGGCTATTTGTTTTACTTTACTTGCACATAAATAATGTAAACACCACTCTACTCAGCGTTCGCTGACTCTGTCTTTTTCGTAACCCTGTTCAAGACCAGGAGTTGAGCAGCTTGAGTTTCTGGCTACAGAGGGTGCTGGGCCCAGCCAAGTCCAGCCATAGTCGTTTTCCAGCTCTTTTATTTTTCTACTGTTGTAGTGAGTAATGGACACATATTTTACCGTTCCTGTTACTTTCTATTTCCTTTCCGTTTCTATGGTTGTTGTGGTGGCATGTACTATGTCTTGAGATAGTTGCTCTATTTTCTTTACTGCTTCATTCTTTTCTTCTGCTTAGGTACATTGCATGTGTAAATGTGGTTTATTTTTCCTACTTTTGGTTATTTCTTGTTGGACAACTAGGTCTTAGGATTAATCGAGGTAAGCCGGTCTCAGGTCATGTAGGGATTCAGAAACTAGGTTATAAAACCAGAAAAGTACAACATTTTACGTAGTTTATCTCTACCTTTGGCAATAATAAAAGAGGGAATGCGGATAGCTCCCATTTGAACAGAACTTAACCACTAACACATGCAGTAGGTAGGGATACTTTTTTATTTTACCTCATATGCTAATAGCTACACCTGAAAATATTTTAGAATGAATCGGATGAACAACAGAAATTTATCTTCACCCACAGGTGAGGTTGGTCCTAGTGGGTTGAGGGCTAGAAGAGTTAGGAAGTGGACCACGAAATTAGATTGGAAGCTCATAAAAATTTTATTGGACCATTACGATCCCAGTCATCATTGGGATGGAGGATCATTTACCAAACATGCATGGACGGAGATAGTTTTGGAGTTTGAATAAGGCCCTAACTTGGGATACGATCATGTAAAGATCTTCCAAAGATGGAAGACTCTGAAGAAGAATTTTCATAGCTTTTATTGTCTCCTTAACATGAGTGGATGGGGTCTTGACCATATTAGCAAGTGTCCTATGACACCATCTTCGTCCACTTAGGAAGATATACCATCTCATTGTCACTTATTTCCATCACCCTTGTAACTTCTCCAATTCCCATCATTAACCCTACTTCCCCATGTCTTAGTCACCACCCAAAGAAGTTGACGGATTGCATTTCTCTACTATGATGAGATCAACATCATAGTAGATAAGGACATTGCTACTGAAGAGCATGCAATGTAATCCCAACGATTGTTTAACTCATCATATGATGATGCTTTCCGCACACAAAATGAACCTCATGTACCACCGAATCTCCATTGCATGGGCTCAATCCCCACCCCCTACCAACAGCAAACGTACACCGTGGATGCAAGTCAAGTGACAATGAGTGGGTTTGATGTACATGACAACCGCTTTAGCTTCAACGAGTTGTCAACTGATCAACCTCCATACCATGAGATTAACATCGGCTATCCTTTGTTTGGTGGAATTCCATAGTATGTTGTTCATGGCCACATCCCAAGTTTCTGTAACATATACTTTATATTTGAAATTCAATAAAAGCGATGTATTATGTCAAAGATTAAATTTGTCAAATTATTGTATGCCTAGTTGTTATTAGAAAAAAGTAAAAATAATATTTGGGCGAATCTTTTATCTTAATAACATTATATCCACAAATCAAGTCATCCTTAAAAGATAATTAGCAACAATTATTTTCATCTCTAAAAGTTATAAACACATAATCATCCGTCTTAAAAAAATTTTTTCATGTCATCAATGCATTTTTTTTTCTAATATATTGTAACCAATTTTCCATTGCTTAAGTTATGAGGATGGAAAATTCATCCCTAAAAGTTTTAATGACCCTCCTTTAGGAGACGAATATTTTGGGATGATTTATCCGTCACCTGTGTTTATTTCTGTCTCCAAAGTTTGTAAATCCATCTCCATAGGTCGTCACTACAACTATATTTTGTTGCAGTGCATTGATAATGTCTCACCTGGACTTGTCCCTTAAAAGGTGGCTCTCCTAGATATCTAATTGAGTTGGACGTTTGGCTAAAGATGTTAAACTTAATGCTTGTTGGGAGGCAACTCAACACAATTTTACCAATATACATTAAATCAATTTTGCATGTTTGGAGGTAATCGATCCTTAATGCACAAACTCAGCATTATTCAAGTGATATCTTCCCTTTCTCATGCATATTTATGATCATATAATGAGAATATTACATGAAATAGGCATAGGGGGTGAGTAATTTTTCGTTGAGTTTTCATATATATCTAGTCTTAAGAAATTTTGCTAGATTTTTGGTAAAAAAAGATTAAAGAAAGAAAAAAGAAGAACATTTGAAACTGTTCTGTTCAAAGTTTTGATGAACTTTTATTGGAAGTACGATACTACTTAGGTTCTCAAGATTCGTTGACCATAGGAGCATATTAAATTTCATATTTGACTTAATTAACTTAAGTATTTACTAAGATTTGAATTTGTTTTTGAGTCTTTCAATAGTCTAATTTGCTAAGGCATATATTAAGTCGACGGTATAAGAAGTACATGTTTTGTTTTTCTTTCACCCTCTGGATTGATTGTTTTTAATGCTTAAGCATCTAATCCTTTGCACTTATACGTTAACTAACTAACTTATGGGCAAGTAACGATAGAAACCTAGATTTTCCAAGAGATGTGAGATTGGAAGGTCTATTTTTTAAAATCAAAGTTAATTTCTTATATAATTCTAAGATTCTCGTAGGTATGATTAGGGTCGTTAAACGGGTCAGATTGAATTGAACTTGACCCATTTAATTTGAGTCAATTGAGATCTAAGCTCCGAGTTGTGACTACAGGAATGGTTAATTCTACCCTTACAGGATGGGCCTCCACAGAGTTTTTCGTTTCAATCTTTGTGGGGCTGTTCCTTCGAATGGATGGCCCCAACAAGATTTTGTTTGAGGGACCTTGTGTGAGGAAAACTTTGTTAAATGACTCTTTATTAAGCAAAATCCTGGGTGGTGGGGGTGTGCCCAGCAAGTTTCACACCCAACAAATGTCGATTGGCTTGGGGAGGAAGCCAAAGGCTCCTTCCAACACCCCCTCCCACTCCATCCGAACACCCCCACAACCCCCACCATCGTGGCTAAGAAAGAGACCACCACCACCACCACCGATGCTCTCCTCCTCCTCCTCCTCCTCCTCCCATCTCATTGCGTACAAGGTCCCCTCTCATCCCATTTTTTTCCCTCGCGAGGGGCACAACTATCTCCTCACCGATGGCTTCTCTCCTCCCCTTCTCCGATGATTAGATCTCCTCCTCCTCCCCGCCGGTCGCTGCTGCCTCCGTGGCCGCGATTGCTGTGGCTTGGGCGGTGGCGCGACCTGCCGTGAGGGCGACAGCAGCCATGGCTGCTGCTTGTGCAGGCCCCTCGCTCGCCAACTAGCCGTTGCGTCCCCTGCTGCTGCAACTGCTGGCAACTTCACGCTCGTATGTGCGGGCTGATGCTGCTGCTTGTTCCAGCAGCCCATCTAGCTCCGCCCCAGCCACTGCCATTGCTGTTGATGTTGCTCAATCGAAGGTCGACGGGAGAGAACAGGAGCCATGAAAGCCTCGTACACGGTGCGTCCCGCCTTCCCTCTCTATGGTCTAAATCCCTGAGCCCTAGATATCTATCTATACTAACATACTATAGTGAGGTTTCAACATGCCACGTATCAATCCCTCGAATCCCTCCCCCGCTCCCTCGCTCTCACTCCCTGTCCCTCTGCTCCGTCCACTTCCCTCTCTCTTTCTTTCCACTTCTCCATCGTACGGCTGCCAGACCGCACCTGCCTAAGCACGTAACTTTTTTTCCCTGTGCTCCTTTCTCTCCTCTCCCCCATCATACTAATGTAATGTAAATCAATTCCCAACTTTAAAAAAATCACACTACAGTAGCTGCTTAAAATAATAAAAATATTTATTTATCTAACAACAACATACAAAATAATTATACACACGCGCGCGCGCGCACACGTTCTTTAGTTTTGTTAATAAATTAGATAATGCTTATATGTAAAATAGATATTAATTTAAAAAATATTTATAATTAATTTTAACATGTAATTGTTATTCAAAAAGGATTCTGATCGTCACATGTTGATCCCTTATTTCATCCATCTCGCTTTCCACCTCTCTTGGTCTCTCCTCCATCCCCCCTCTCTCTCTCTTTCGGACAACATTAATGCTCCTCCCATTCCCTGCCTCTCTCTCCCATCCCCCCTTTCTCCATGTCACGACATTATTTGTTACTTATTTCCCATTTTTTTACTTTAGCTAAGTAACTTTTAACTGGCAGTAGTTTTTTAAATTTTTAATACTATTCCATTTATTGATATAAAAATTACTTCACATATATTGAATGATTTAATAAATTATATTATATATATTTTTATATTTTTCATTAATAGAAATACTATTCCTATCACGAACCGTGAGCTTTTATCCAGGTAATTTCTAACTAAAATTATTTTTTTTTAATTTTTCCATATGTACCGATGATATATTATTATTCTATTATTTAAGATAAACTAATGTTTCAATTGTTTAAAAAATAAAAATATGATCATGCATATATTGAATTATTTAATAAATTATGTTATATATATTTTACATTTTACATCGATAATAATATTATTTCCACCGCAAATCACAGGTCCCAAATTTGTAGTTTTATTCTATTTTGGGGATTTCAGAGACGAGTTGGGGACTTTTCCGGAGGGTGTATTTTACTGGCATGTCATCTTTGTGGTTGGTGCGAGGAATTTGGAGGGGGGCAGCCGCCACGTGAAGGTTCGGGCTCGAAGCAAGGTAGGGGTCTCTTTGTTGGTTACCCTTTTTTTCATTCTATCTCTTGAATGCCTAAGGTCTAATTTATTTTGGAGGTTAACATCTGCTTACTTGATTACTTAATCCCTCATTTGCTAACCTAGATTTGATAACTTTAACATGGGTTTGTCTAACATCAGTTTCAACAGGTGTTAGATAAATCCATATTAAAATTATACACCACTCGTGTCTCTAACCCCCTTCATATTCTATATACCTAATATCATTATCAAGTAAATACTACAAGGGTTAACACCACAACTAAATACAAATTTAAGTAAGCACAAATTGATATTAACACTAGTTTGCAAATAAACACAATTGTATATTAATACTAGTTTCACATTTCTTAATACCACTTTTCTAATCCCTCAAGTAAACTAACCCTAAGAGATTTAGAAGCAGAGTAATTTAGATTTGAAATTTCTGGACTTAGCATGTTTGCTTAGAGTCTCTCGAGAATAGTGAAAATCATGAATTAGTAGCATGCTATGGCTAGGGTATGTATGTGTAGTTGCGTTACTCGCACGGTCATGAATGCTTGTGTATGTGGTTGCATGTATGTGATTGCACAATGGCGTGTTAAGGTTTGAGTTGGAATAAAGATTTTCTTTGCTTACAATTACTCATTAAAATAGGATGACGACGACTTGTAATTAGGTTTGAAGTCGATAGATTTAAGGGATTTTGAGACCATAATATGTCTTCGGTATGGATATTAAATGATCATAAAAGTTTTGAAAGCCTTAGGATGGGCTTAAGAGCATGCTAGATTATTGTCGTGCTCATTTGTTATAGGGTCTTGGATGGTTGAGAATGCCATTTTGTACCTTGAAATGTACAAAAGATGAATTCAAGTTCTGTAAGTCAAAGGATGGGTTATGCCTCGGAAATGACCACATTGTCATTTAGATTTAGGTGCTGGGAACACCTAGTACCGATACTAAACATTGGGACCGATACTGACCTTCAATCCAGGCCAACTGTGGGGTGTCTGAACTGGGATCTGGGGATGCCCGGTACCAGTACCAAGCACTAGTATCAGTACTGGCCATCAACCCAGATTCGAATGGGAGACAGGTTGGAGACTGGAGGTGCCAAGTACAGCTACTATGAGTCAATACTAGTACTAGTCCCTTTTAGGTGCCAGTGGGCAATGAACACCCAGAACGTGCTTTGGACTTGATAATGCAATTATGAAATCTTGCCCTAATATTATGGAGAGGATTGGGGAAAATGAGTGGAAAATGTTAGTACACTAATGACTATTAAGAATTGGAAGACTTAAATGTCACCTGTGTTAATGATGGCCTAGTATGTTTTGTGTAGGGGAACCCCTAAGGAGACAGATTAAAAGTCAAGATATATATTCGACTAAATCTCAAGTGAGGCCTGAGATGTCGAATCTTGGCGACTCTGTTATGAGTCTAAAAAGGAAGCTTGGATCCTAAGGTCTGAAGTCAAACCCCAGGTGATTTGGTAGGTCCCTAGGATTTCATTCCTGGCATAGGAGCTAAAATAGATAAAAAGATGAGTAAGTCTATTAGGTGACCTCGTAGGGCTGTACCATTGACTTTGTGAACCGAGGGTTCACTATTACGGGTTGAGACCAAAAGAGCTGAAGTAGCTTGTGGCTACTTGTGACTGACCTCAGGATCTGGAGGATCCCTGGTCATGAGGACATGCCAGATGGTTGTTGTCGAGTTTTGCTACTAGTAAGTACCTGAATCTGATCAATGTCTCATGACATGTGTGGGATGCGGGATCTGGTCATGGCCTTAGCACTGACGGCGAACTAAGAGAGCCCACCTAGGACATCGTGTTCCACGAGGGAACAATGGTGTGACCCATTAAACATTTGGCTAACCCTGCTTGAGATGGGTAAGAGTTGTAGCCTCAGATAGATGGCTAGTTGAGAGGGCACACCCGGAGTATGTGCTCCTAGCGGGAGGCACTGGTGTGGCTCATTAAACTCCAACTTACACCACCACAACTAAATACGAACAATCATGACTGTACCTCGGCGGATACGAGCTGAGTTGCTCTTTATAACCTTGAGGATTTGGTCTGGGTAGCTCCCAAGAGGCCTAACTTTTCTGACTGAGGTCAGCAACATTCTCGACATATCGAGAACGAGTATGCCTATTTCGAGGGTTATCAACTCTGCTAGCTTCTCCCCTTTCAAGGGAGAGACTACCAGGCTAAAGTCCGAGAGAATGATACCTCTCAATCTCCTCTCATAAAGAGGGATGATTTCCAGCATTTGACTTCTGAAGCGAGGAGAGAATAAAATATATGATAGCAAAATTTAATGGTCGTGTGAATGAAGCCTAGTAAGGGAGGAAAAAGGGCTTATAGTTACTTTGTTGTGTTAACTAAACTTTGGGTCAATTTTAGGAGTGGTAAAGAAAAAAGGGCTTGTGCTTAGTCTGTTTCTTGACCAAGGCTTAATGAGGAAAAAGGCTTGTGGATGGCCTGCTACATGGTTAAGACTTGAGAAGTGGGGGAAAATGGTGGGTCATTTGTCTTCGTGCAGAAAACCCGTACACTACCTCTTCTTGCTTCAGTGTTACATGTGATTTTGTCCCTATCAAATCGCTTGGCTCATCCCTGCATTTGTGACCAATTTTTAGGTATTGCAATTATGGCACAGGCTAGCCCAAGAGGGCATGGACAGATAACACAAATGCCGAATTTTATTCTCCTTTTCGAGGATGATTCCAAGGAAAAAGGTTTTTGTAACGGCTTGTATTTAAAGATGGACTTTTGTAACTATCTGTAATAGTGTGACAGCGTTACTTTGGCACTGGTTCTTTGTCGTTTTTCTGTATTATCACCGCTTTTGAATGAGGGGTGTGCCCGCTTGTGTTGCTTTGTTTTTCTTGCCCTGTGGTGTGGTTTGTGGGGTGTACCCACATATTTTAATTTTGTGGCATGCATGCACAGGTATAGGTTACAGGTACAATTTTAAAAAATATCAAATAAAAAGGGGAAACTCTATCGGATTTTCAATAGGTTTCGATCATACGAATTATTTGTTTTAAGTCGATGTTTTTTAACGTACTTCGTTTGATGAATTACAATTTTATAACCCAAATCACCTGGTATTTGGGACCTTA
Organism: Thalassia testudinum; assembly: GCA_037157565.1. Lineage (NCBI taxonomy): Eukaryota > Viridiplantae > Streptophyta > Magnoliopsida > Alismatales > Hydrocharitaceae > Thalassia > Thalassia testudinum. The sequence continues at coordinate 86,405,911 of JAZHRO010000077.1, forward strand.
GTCCTGTCCACACGGTGATCCGCTCTCATTTCATCAGGAGGGTTATCGGGGCGTGACATACACTGATTTTGATCTTATGTTGACCATGGAATAGAAAAAGAGAAGAAAGCTACCAATTTGTAGTAAAGCAATTCCAAAGGCAGAGTTTGTGAGGAGTGAAAGGCGGTCTTGTGTCTTAAACAAAACTTAGTTTTTTAAGATGTATTGCCCACTTATCACATCAGCTATCACTTGTATAGATGCTCAATCCTTCCGATTTTATTCAATCCCTTATTGAATTTCTGAGCCATAGAAACCTATACCTAAGACCCAAGTTCGAGGTTGATTGAAATTTGACGGGATAAGGCAATTTGTATTTTGGTCAGTACTCAACTACTATTGAACCTTAGGCACTTCGTAGGTCTTGTAGAAATTTTGTAAATATCTTTTAATTGCTTTCTTATAGTCACATAAAAAGAAAAAATAGAAAAACCTAATCTCTTGACTGCTATATATTATTTGTTTGATGGCTTATTCTTATTACAATTAAGATCAACCAAATTCTTAGGTTGAAAACTACCTATCTATTAGTAACTATGTGGAAAACTCCTTACCTTAACCTCATAGATCATCCGATTCATACAATTTGAATTTGATATATGGGTACAATAACTTCTCTGAATGCCATCCATATCCTTTAGGTCCTTCTCAATATGCAAACCTATCTTTTATATTCTCCCAAAACTTTAACCTCAACTTAGGTCTAGGTTTCTCTACACAAGAAACCTTTTATCAAATGTTGATACCCAACCCTTATATCCCTTATGAGTCATCAAATTAAGGTTGGACCAGTAGCCCTAGCTTTAACTCAACCTCACATAGCTCATCCAACTATGGGTTTAATCAGATTGCAGCTTTCTATAACCATAGTGCAGCTTTCTATAACCATAGTTGGTCAAGTCAGATTCATTATTCCCCTTAGCCATATTATGAATCAAGCCATCTCAAACATATCGCATTATGGCAATCTCTTAACAGATAATCTTAGTGGAGATAGGATTGAGTATTTGAATGATCCATACTATCAAAAAGTAGGGAGTCACATTTTTCTGAATCTACATCTCAACCTATACATTAAAACCCACCTTATGGATGTGAACTCAATGCTATCGAATCTTCCTCTCTTTTTTATCATAAACAAGAATCATCAGCTTTCTCATTCTCTATTACACATGACCAAGCTCCTTTTGAGATTCCTATTAAACCTAAACCTTTGTCTAAACTTTTCTAGAGCAAAACCAAGGATAGATTAGTGCCTTCAAAAGAATTAGACCCAGAAAATAATAGCTTCATAATTACTCTTGGTTCCAAGGGTCTAGACATTAACCATCTACCTCCAAAGCTAAACTCCAATCTAGAATTGATTAAGACTCTAAAAGGATGAGAATTAATGTTAGGATCTCAACAAGCAAAAGAATTTTTAAAGCAATACATGAGATCAATCTCAAGATAATGCAAGAGAAAGCACAACAAAGAATTGGAGGAAAATCATATGAATCAAATCAAAATCCTGGAGAACAATCATGTGAGGATATTAAAAATGAATTATTTTCTTTTGAGAGAGCATGTTCTAGTGATCTTGAGGTTGAACCACAAGAACTACCCACTAATTTTGAGTTCTCCAAGTTGAGCCTACCACTGAAATTAGGTCATGATTTACTAAAATTACCGAGGAGCAGATGATGTAACCTAAAATCATGATTTCAAGGGGGAGGTTAAAAGTCAAAGAATCATTCTAGATTTTGAACAAATCTTGAAAACCCCCTTTTGATAGAACCTAAATTTGAAAAGTTCCTCATTAATTCTCATGACCTAAAAGGTAAGCTAGATGAGGGGCAAGACTTTAAAGTGGAGTACAACGAAGAAAGAGTTCCTTTACGTAAGGATTATCATCTTGTTAGAGGAAAGCGAGGCGAAGAAAATGTCTCATTGAAGGCTTTCAATAGTGACCAAAAGAAAGATCTCTAGATTAAAATAGAACCTAAATATGAGAATTTCATTTTAAGGATCATACATGTGTTAGCCCGATTATGAAAAAATTGTGTTTGATTTGAATGAAAACCCCTTTCTTAATATAAGTGAAGTTAATGAATAGTACTTTGAACTTGTTAATACTTTGATCACTAACTTCATATTTACATCAACTCATCGAGAACCAGAAGTGGAATTGTTTATCCTTGAGTTGGATTACGAGTTTGATGTAACTAAATTCAAACCAATTTCTCATGACCTAAAGGACTTGGATTTCATGGAAGGAGTTAAGGAAATCAAATGCATTGCATAGTTGAATAATGAGGATAGTTGTAAGGAGATGATTACCATTTCTAATCTTAAGGAACATTATGAAAAGAGTTTGAGAGGAAATGAATCATTGGATCTAAGGGTTCCTATACACTTCAAATTGTTGACATTTTATAAGGCTCTTACTATCTTTTAAATTTTGACTGTAGTAAGATGTTCATGGTGATAGTTCCCTACTCGGAGGGGGTGACGTAATAATTGCGGAAATAAATATAAACAATCTCACAAATTAGACAAATACACAAGTACACAAGTATTTTTTAGGTGAAAACCCAAGTCAGGTGAAAACCACCACCTAACCCTCTCGAGTTAGGATTTTCCGATCAACCAAGTTGATCAAAATCCACTAAATCGAATCACTTTAAACGAGGGTGATTCAACCTCAATACAACCACGCTACTTAAACGAGGGTAGCGTACCTCAACCCCTTCTCTCCACGAGAACGATTTTGTCTCGCGAAGAAGACGGGAATTCGCAAAGCGAATACCCAACCAAATAACAAAGATAAAAGAAACAACAAGTCCTATAGAGCCAACAAGGTAATTTTTAACCTAAGCTTCTATAGGAATTAGGAAACTCCCCTTTGCAAGGAGTGCGTCGAGTTGATGACGCAGTGCGTGTGCCACGCAACGGCGCAACTTCGCTCTCGTGAACAACGGCGGGAGAGCGGGTGCGCAACAGCTTGATGCTCTCAAGAGAATGGAGCGTGAGCTTGGAGAGCAAGAGCTAGCTAGGACACAAGAGAGTGGAAAGTGTATTACAAAGTGTTTCTTGTGTATCTTGGTCTCTCTAGGTGTTTCTTAGTATCTTGGTGTGTGTTTATGTTGCAAAGGTTCCCCTCTATTTATAGAGGCCTTAGGAAGGTTTTGGAAGGTTTAGGAAAGGTTCTATAGCCGTTGGGAACAAAGCCTAAGAGAATCAGCCCGAAATCAGGAACAATCATTGTTCTGACAGGCTTATCAGACGTCTAATTCTAGCATCAGACGTCTGGAAGTTCACTTTAAGACGTCTGATTCCAAGGTCAGACGTTTGATTTTGGGCGGGTCTCTTCCTGACTTGGATCAGATCTAAACAGGGTTCTAGTGTAAGTCCATCAGACGACATATAAGACGTCTGGCACTATGTCTGGACGTCTGGAAACCTACTTTTACTGTGGGAATGGATTTTCCAAACGTTGCAACGGCTAGAAAATCTCTGAGAAGAGATTTTGGGTCAGCCGAGGCAAAACGGTCATTTATCAGACGTCTGGAAAGGCCTAAGGACGTCTGATAAGGCTCTAACGGTCACAATCTTAAGTGTTTGCTAAGCCAGCCAACGGTCCACTAATTGGACGTCTGGCAAAGCATCAGACGTCTCCTAAGACGTCTGGTCTAAGGTCTGGACGTCTGATTTCATCAGACAGAATACAAAGTCCAGCCTAATAGTTATCAGACATCTGAAACAACAGTCAGACGTCTGATTTGGGAATTAGACGTCTGGAAACTCTGTTTGAACCCTATATTGGTTTTCTAAGTGTTCTACAGAAAACCTAAGTATCCTAGGGTTGTGTAGGTGTTCCTAGGACTACTGTTAGGGTACTTTGAGGCTCTTTAACATGAGTTATCTAAGGAAATAAAGAGCAACAAAAGAAACGAAAAATACAACAAGTATAAAAGAAGAAAATCTATCCTATTCTTCATTTCCTTCCATCTTTAATATATCGCTCCTCGCGAATCTCTTCTGTTTTCCATCAAGCTCGTCCAATCCGTCCTGGATGCGAGCTTGAACTCCGTCTAATCACGTATCCATTTGCGATTGACCTGAAATGTAGGACTCAAAGCGCAAATATTAAATGACACATGTTTTGTTATCATCAAAATAAATGATCGTGGTGCTCTAGCACCAACAATCTCCCCCTTTTTGATGATGACAAAACTATAGATAATAATGCAAAAAATCCTCCCCCTTTTTGACATTATCAAAAAGGTTTAATTGATTTTACATTTCCTATAACTCCCCCTTAAGACATGCTCTTCTATAAATTTCTTTTGACAAAGGTAATGCCTCCCCCTTTTTTTATAACAAGATAGCTATTATTTTTCTCCCTCTTTCTAAAGGAAATTTAGCTACCTTATATCTCCCCCTTAAAAATTGACAATTAGCTCATAAATTTTAACTCCCCCTATCTAAATGCTTATGATAAAAAGATAGGGTAAAGGGTTTTACCTCACCTACCATGGCCAATAAAATGGGCCAAATGGTGGTGGTGGATGCCACATTGGATGGGGCTCCCATCCGTAGCTTGGAGGCCCGGGCATTAGCGTCGGTCTCCAATTTGGTGGTCGATGTGCGGCGGGTCCGTTATTTGTTCGCCGTCTCGTCGGTCTTCTTGTTCTCCTTCTTGGTCTACTCCTTGGTTCTCCCAACTTGAGTTGACCAGCTTTGAGCTTGTAGGTCCAGTCCTTTGTATTGTAATTATCCCTGAACCCTACAAAATAAGATTCTAATTTTTTCTTCGGTATCCAAGTGAGCTTGGATCCGGATCTGTTAGCAGGTCTCCTTGATGGAGATCCTTTCTCAATCTTAGGGCTATAAAAATTATCAACTTTGTTGATTAATTTGTTAGAATTTTCCCTAAGACATGCAAGTTCATTTTCTATAATATTCATCTTAGTCTTTAAATCAGAAATTTCTATTTTTAAGCTAACATTTTCCTCAATCAATTTATTATTTTCATTGATGAGGTTATGATTTTCTAATAATAGGTTATCATTTTTAGGACAAGCTTCTAGATCCTTAAGTTTTATTTCTAACCTATCATTTTCATATTTAAGAAAGCTAAGATTCTTTTTCATGCTTTTGTTTTCTATTTTTAGAGATTTACTAAGCTCAAATAGTTCATTAAAAGCTTTTTGTAAATCATAACTTACCTCATTGTCTGAGTCGCTTCCGCTTTCGCTGTCGCTATTGCTTCCTCTGGCCATGAAACCAAAGCAAGCGGTTTCTTCTTTTTCTTTTTCTTCTTCCTCCGAGCTGGAATCGTCTCAAGTGGCTTGGAACGCCTTCTTCTTAGATCTCTTTTCCTTTTCCTTCTTCTCCTTTTTGAGAAGAGGGCACTCTGGTCGTAGGTGCCCTTTCTTGTTGCAATGGTAGCAACGTCTCGGGCTTTCCTTCTCCTTTTTCTCTTTCTTTAATTCCCTACAAAACTTGGAAAATTTTTTAAGTAAAATTCTAAAGTCTTCGTCGTTGGAACTTACCTCGCTATCCGACGCGGCTCTGAAGGCGAGAGTCTTCTTCAGTTTGGGCTCCGGTGTATCCTTCTTCTTCTGCTTCAACTTTGTCTCGTAGGCCATTAGATTGCCTAGGAGATCTTCCATGTTGAGCTCCTCTACTTCGTTCGCCTCCTCGATGGCGGTGACTTTCTGTTCCCATTCCAGTCTAAGGGAACGAAGAAGCTTCCCTTGAAGCTCCCCCTTGATGAAGGTCTTCCCTAATGCTTTCAAATTATTTACAATGAGAGTGAACCTAGTGTTCATCTCACTTAAAGACTCGTTAGGTTTCATAGAAAAAGATTCAAATTCTTGATAAAGTAAATTAATTTTAGAAGTTTTTACCTTAGAGGTACCTTCGTGAGTTACCTCAAGTGTGTGCCAAATATCGTATGCGGTAGCGCATTGCGAGATTCTGTTGAACTCCTCCGGGCTGAGCGCGCAATACAACGCGTTCATTGTTTTCGCGTTGAGCGAGAGTTCCCGAATCTGCTGCTGCGAGTATCCTACGTCCGGTCGCTCCGGGATCTCGTATGAGTCTTCGCAACGTCCCCATAGAGCGAAGTCCGTGGCTTGAAGCCACATCCTCATCCTCAGCTTCCAGTAGCTGTAGTTGTTCCCGTCAAAGCAGGGTGGTCGAACGGTGGACTGCCCCTCGGATATTTTGATCGCTGATGTGCTTCCCTCCATTTGATCTCTTATCGGGTGTTACTCCAATCTCGCAAGACCTGCTCTGATACCAACTGATAGTTCCCTACTCGGAGGGGGTGATGTAATAATTGCGGAAATAAATATAAATAATCTCACAAATTAGACAAACACACAAGTACACAAGTATTTTTTAGGTGGAAGCCCAAACCGGGTGAAAACCACCACCTAACCCTCTCGAGTTAGGATTTTCTGATCAACCAAGTTGATCAAAATCCACTAAACCGAATCACTTTAAACGAGGGTGATTCAACCTCAATACAACCACGCTACTTAAACGAGGGTAGCGTACCTCAACTCCTTCTCTCCACAAGAAGGATTTTGTCTCGCGAAGGAGACGGGAATTCGCAAAGCGAATACCCAACCAAATAACAAAGATAAACGAAACAACAAGTCCTATAGAGCCAACAAGGTAATTTTTAACCTAAGCTTCTATAGGAATTATGAAACTCCCCTTTGCAAGGAGTGCGTCGAGTTGATGACGCAGTGCGTGTGCCACGCGACGGCGCAACTTCGCTCTCGTGAACAACGGCGGGAGAGCGGGTGCACAACAACTTGATGCTCTCAAGAGAATGGAGCGTGAGCTTGGAGAGCAAGAGCTAGCTAGGACACAAGAGAGTGGAAAGTGTATTACAAAGTGTTTCTTGTGTATCTTGGTCTCTCTAGGTGTTTCTTAGTGTGTCTTGGTGTGTGTTTATGTTGCAAAGGTTCCCCTCTATTTATAGAGGCCTTAAGAAGGCTTTGAAAGGCTTAGGAAATGTTCTATAGCCGTTGGGAACAAAGCCCAAGAGAATCAGCCCGAAATCAGGAACAATCATTGTTCTGACAGGCTTATCAGACGTCTAATTCTGGCATCAGACGTCTGGAAGTTCACTTTAAGACGTCTGATTCCAAGGTCAGACGTTTGATTTTGGGCGGGTCTCTTCCTGACTTGGATCAGATCTAAACAGGGTTCTAGTGCAAGTCCATCAGACGACATATAGGACGTCTGACACTATGTCTGGACGTCTGGAAACCTACTTTTACTGTGAGAATGGATTTTCCAAACGTTGCAACGGCTAGAAAATCTCTAAGAAGAGATTTTGGGTCAGCCGAGGCAAAACGGTCATTTATCAGACGTCTGATAAGGCTCTAACGGTCATAATCTTGAGTGTTTGTTAAGCCAGCCAACGGTCCACTAATTGGACGTCTGGCAAAGCATCAGACGTCGCCTAAGACGTCTGGTCTAAGGTCTGGACGTCTGATTTCATCAGACAGAATACAAAGTCCAGCCTAATAGTTATCAGACGTCTGAAACAACAGTCAGACGTCTTAAAATACTTTATCAGACGTCTGATTTGGGAATTAGACGTCTGGAAACTCTGTTTGAACCCTATATTGGTTTTCTAAGTGTTCTACAGAAAACCTAAGTATCCTAGGGTTGTGCAGGTGTTCCTAGGACTACTGTTAGGGTACTTTGAGGCTCTTTAACATGAATTATCTAAGGAAATAAAGAGTAACAAAAGAAACGAAAAATACAACAAGTACAAAAGAAGGAAATCTATCATATTCTTCATGTCATTCCATCTTTAATATATCGCTTCTCGCGAATCTCTTCTGTTTTCCATCAAGCTTATCCAATCCGTCCTGGATGCGAGCTCGAACTCCGTCTAATCACGTATCCATTTGCGATTGACCTGAAATCTAGGACTCAAAGCGCAAATATTAAATGACACGTGTTTTGTTATCATCAAAACAAATGATCGTGGTGCTCTAGCACCAACACATGGAACTTGAGTATGTTTTATCATGTGTTGATCATTCTAAGCACCATTGCCAGTAGACATAAGTGCTTTACAATATTTATTTATCAAGTGTCCAACATTTTTAACTTAGGTTGTTATAAGTAAATCTAGAATCATTCCCCATATACCTTAAGCTTAAAAGTTACTTGTTACATGCATTCAAGTTTCATTATTTAACAAGTATTCAACCTTTTGGAGTCAGATTGCATCATATATGGACACCTCATATTTGAGCTACAGGATTATATCTCAATCTTGATCTTGATTATCTCAGTTAAGCCGACTGAAACATCTTCTTTGGGGTCTCTGACTGTATGAAAATGTTAAACGTAGCATTTATTCAGAGGGAACTCAACAAATTTTTGTTTGGTTATAGTAGGTCTCTATTAAGTTAGATTTGTAGAATCCTGAAGCTATTCGTTCATTAATGTATAGACTCTTAAGGTTTACAAGTGATATCTTCGATTTTTCATACTTATTTATGAGTATGCAATGGGAACATTGCATGAACTAGGAATGAGGAGAGGATACCTTTTTGATGAGTTTATTTTTCTCAAGTCTCTAGTAATTTTGTCGTGCTTTAGTCATCTCATAGTGTTTTTAGTAGTTATTTAAAGAAAAAAGTTTTGAAATATTCTTGCTCGAGTTTTACTCAAGGTTTGCTGAAGTTTGTCAAGTTTTTGAGTTAGGTGACAACAATGCTACTTAGGTTTGTAGGATTCTCCGACCATAGGAGTGTATGTTAGAGGTGTTTCTTTAAGTTGTTTTGATTTAATCAACTTGAGTATTTATTAAATTATGGATTTATTTGCTGAGCCCTTATGAAGTTTGATTTACTAAACTATCAAGCAAATAAAATATGAAGTACATAACTTGTTTTTCTCTAACCCATTTGTTTGGATGTTTGTGAAGTCTAAGCATCTAACCTCCTCACTTACATGCTAGTTGACTTATAGGGAGGTTATCATTAAAAAGCTATGTTTACAAAAGGGCATGAGATCTAAAGGTTTGATCTTGATTTTTAAAATTAGACTTAATTTCAAATATAATTCTGAGACCCTTGTAGGCATGGTTGTTACATTATACTAGATATGCTCTCTAGGTGTTACATTATTCTAGATCCCAAGCACCTTGATCTTTGCATATTTCAACAAAAGAGATGTTCTTCAACCATATTTTGGAGCATTCCTTATCTCTTAGAAAAAAAAAGAGAGAGAAAGACAAGAATATATATATGTATATATAGCGAGACATATATATCTAAATATATACTTAAGCAATGAGGTCGGGTGTCTCTTACAGCATCATCCAGAGGCATCGGAGTGTAGGGCCTGTAATTTCCTACGGGAGGGGGAGAGATATGCATGACGTATAAAATACGGAATAAAAAGATAACAATCTCACAAAATGAGCAATCACATAATTTACACAAGTATTTTTAGGTGGAAACCCAAACTGAGTGAAAATCACCACCTAACTCTCTTGAGTTAGGATTTCCCGATCGACAAAGTCGATCAAATCTATTAAACGAACTACTTAAAACGAGGGTAGTTCAACCTCAGTACACCCACTCTACTTTATATCCAAGGGTAGCGTACATCAAAATCACTCTTCACAAAGAGTATTTTGTCCCTCGATGGAGACGAGAATTTGCAAAACGAATATTCAAACCAAAGAATAATAAAAGTACAATAATCCTATAGAGCCACAAATATTAAAACCTAACTTCTATAAGAGTTAGGAAACTTCCCTTTGGTGGAAGTATGTCGATGTGATGACGCAGGTGCGTGAACCACATGGTGGCGCTTCGTCACTCTCGTAATCGCAGAGGGAGGGCGGGTGTGCAACTGGATTGAAGCTCTGTAAATTTGGAATGGCGAAATGGAGAGCAAGATCTTCTATTTAACTTGGACAAAAAAGATGTGGAAATGCTATTCAAGGTGTATTTCTACAAGGCAAGGGTCCTCTATTTGTAGAGGGCCTAGGAAGGCTTTGGAAGTCCTTAGAAAGCTTCCATAGCCGTTGGGGTTGAAGTCAAGGCAAAACAGGTCGTAATAAGAATCAATTATGATTCTGACAAGGTCATTAGACGTTTGGTCCAGGTATCAGATATCTGGAAAACTTGTTTAAGACGTCTAGGAACTAAGTTAGACATTTGATTCTAGGCGGGTTTCCTTCCTGACTTGGTTCAGACCTAAACAAGGTTCTAGTGTATAGTCATCAGATGATGTACACGACGTCTGGCACTAGGTCTGGACATCTGGAAACATATTTTACAGCGAGAATGGATTCCCAAGATAGGTTAATGGCTAGAAAATCTCTCAAAGGTGATTTTGGGTCAGTCGAGGCAAAAACGATCACATATCAGACGTCTGGGTCCTCTACGGACGTCTGATATAAGCCTAACGGTCATAATCCTCAACGTTTACTTTGGTAGTTAATGTTCCACTAATTGGATGTCTAGCACAACCATCAGACATCTTCTAAGACGTCTGGACTAAGGTTTGGTTGTCTGATTTCATCAAACAAAACCTTCTAAGTTTAGCCTAAGTTATTGGACGTCTGAGTCAACAATCAGACGTTTTAAAAATCACTATCAGACGTCTGATTTCCAGATTAGACGTCTGATTAGGCTGATAGAACCCTATTTTGATTTTCTAAGTTCTCTACAGAAAATCTAAGTATCTTAAGGTAGTGCAAGTGTTCCTAAGACTACTTTGAGGGTACTTTGAGGCTCTTTAACACATATCTAGATACAAAGAATAAAGAGCAAAGGAATTACAAAAGAATACATGAAAAGAGAATCTATTATATTCTTCTTTTCACGCTTTTACTCCTCGCGAAGCTCCTTCTCCATTAAGCTCCTCCAATCTGCCATGGATGCAAGCTTGAACTCCGTCTAAACATATTTTCATTTGCAATTTGACTTGAAAACTAAGACTTAAAAGCAAATGTTAAAAAATACATGTTTTGTTATCATCAAAATAAACGATCGTGGTGTACTAGCACCAATAATCTCCCCATTTTTTATGATGAGAAAAATCATAAAAAAATAATCCATAAAATTCTCTCCTTTTTTGACATTATCAAAAAGGTTTTTATCAATTTTAATTCTCCTAAACTCTCCCTTAAAACATGCTCTTTTAGTTTTTGGGTTAAATTTCTTTTAATCAAGAATAATGTTCTCCCCCTTTTTGTAATAACAAGATAGTTATATATTTTTCTCCCCCTTTCTAAAGGAAATATAGCTAACTTAACACCTCCCCCTTAATGGTTGACAAATAGCTCATTAATTTTAACTCCCCCTGTCTATATGCTAATGATAAAATGAAAGGGTTAAAGGTTACCTCACCTACCATGGCCAGTAGAATGGCCTAAATGGCGGTGGATGCCAAATCGGATGGGGTTCCCATCCATAGCTTGGAGGTTCAGGCATCGACGTCAGTCTCCAATCTGGCAGTCGACGTACGACAACTCAGTCAGTTGTCTGTCGTCTCATCTGTCTCCTTGTCCTCTTCCTTGGTCTTCCCAACTCGAGTTGACCATTTTTGAGCTTGTAGGTCCAGTCCTTTATGTTGTAATCTTTATGACCTACAAAACAATATTCTAGTTCTTTCCTCGGTATCCATATTAATTTGGATTCGGTTCTGTTAGTGGGTCTTCTTGACGGAGATCCTTTCTCAATCTTAGAGCTAAGACTAACTTTATCATTAAAAAAGTGATCTAATTTTTTCATTAATTTGTTAGATTCTTCCTTAAGACATGCAAGCTTGTTTTCTATAACATGCACCTTAGTCTTTAAATCAGAAATTTCTAATTTTAAACTAGTATTTTTCTTAATTAATTTGCTATTTTCAATTATTAGATTGTGATTTTCTAATGACAAATTATTTTTTAAGCCAGAACTACCTTCTAGGTCCTTAAGTTTCAATTCTAATATCTCATTTTCACTTTTAAGAAAACTAAGATTCTTTTTAAAGTTTTTATTTTCTATCTTAAGTGATTTACTAAGTTCAAATAGCTCATTAAAAGCATCTTGTAAATCGGAATGCACCTCCTTGTCGGAGTCGCTTTCGCTATCACCCGTTGTCGCCATGAAACCCTTGCAAGCGATTTCTTCCTCGGGATTCTCCTCTTCTTCCTTCGAGCTTGTATCGTCCCAAGTTGCTTGGAGAGCCTTTTTATACTACTCCTTTTCCTTCTTCCTCTCCTTCTTGAGAAGAGGGCACTCCGGTCGTAGATGCCCTTTCTCGTTGCAGTGGCAGCAACGTCTCAGGCTATCGTTTTCCTTCTCCTTTTCTTTCTTTGATTCCCTACAAAACTTGAAAATTTTTTTAAGTAGAACATTAAAGTCTTCGTCATCGAAACTTACCTCGTTATCCGATGCGATTCTAAGGGTGAGAGTCTTCGGTTTCGGCTCTGGTGTATCCTTCTTCTGCTTTAACTTTGTCTCGTAGGCCATCAGATTGCCTAGGAGATACTCCATGTTGAACACCTCCATCTCGTTCGCCTCCTCGATGGCGGTAACATTATGCTCCCATTCCGATCCAAGGGAACGAAGAAGCTTCCCTTGAAGCTCCCCCTTTATGAAGGTCTTTCCTAATGCCTTAAGATTGTTCACTATGAGAGTGAACTTAGTGTTTATCTCACTTAAAGATTCATTAGTCTTCATAGAAAAAGATTCAAATTCTTGAGAAAGTAAATTGAGTTTAGAAGACTTTACCTTAAAGGTACTCTTGTGAGTTACCTCAAGTGTGTGCCAACTCTCGTATGCAGTGGCGCACTGCGAGATTTGGTTAAACTCCTCCGGGCTGAGTGCATAATACAACGTGTTCATCGTCTTCGCGTTGAGCGATAGTTCTTGGATTTGCTGCTGCGAGTATCTTGCGGCAGGTCTCTCCGGAATCGAACGGCATCTCGCATCTAGCCTAGATGGTGAAGTCGTTGGTTTGTAGCCAAGTCTTCATCCGCAGCTTCCAGTATGGGAAGTTCCCATCAAAGAATGGCGGTCTAGTGGTAGACTGCCCCTCCAGAATCCTCGTCGTGGATCTGCTTCCCTCCATGATCTTCTTGCAGGATGTTACGTCGAATAACAAGATCCTGCTCTGATACCAATTGTAATTCCTTACGGGAGGGGGTGAGATATGCGTGACATATAAAATGTGGAATAAAAAGATAACAATCTCTCAAAATGAGCAATCACACAATTTGCACAAGTATTTTTAGGTGGAAGCCCAGACTGGATGAAAACCACCACCTAACCTTCTCGAGTTAGGATTTTTCGATCGACAAAGTCGATCAAATCCATTAAACGAACTACTTAAAACGATGGTAGTTTAACCTCAGTACAACAACTCTACTTTATACCTGAGGGTAGCACACCTCAAAACCACTCTTCACAAGAAGTATTTTGTCCCTCGATGGAGATGAGAATTCGCAAAGCAAATACTCAAACCAAAGAATAATAAAAGTACAACAATCCTATAGAGCCACAAATATTAAAACCTAGCTTCTATAGGAGTTAGGAAACTTCCCTTTGGTGGAAGTGCGTCGATGTGACAACATGGGTGCATGAACCACGTGGTGGCGCTTCGTCGCTCTCGTAATCATAGAGGGAGAGCAGGTGCACAACTGGATTGAAGCTCTCTAGATTTGGAATGGCGAAATGGAGAGCAAGATCTTCTTCTATTTGACTTGGACACAAAAGATGTGGAAATGCTATTCAAGATGTATTTCTATAAGGCAAGGGTCTTCCTCTATTTATAGAGGGTCTAAGAAGGCTTTGGAAGCCCTTAGAAAGCTTCCATAGTCGTTGGGGTTGAACCCAAAGCAAAACAGGTCGTAATAAGAATCAATTATGATTTTGACAGAGTTATCAGACGTCTGGTCTAAGTATCAAACATCTGGAAAACTTGTTTAAGATGTCTGGGAACTAAGTCAGATGTCTGATTCTAGGCAGGTTTCCTTCCTGACTTGGTTCAGACCTAAATAGGGTTCTAGTGTATAGTTATCATACGATATACGGGACATCTGGCACTAGGTCTGGACGTCTGGAAACCTATTGTACAGCGGGAATGGATTCCTAAGATACGTTAATGGCTAGAAAATCTCTCAAAGGTGATTTTGGGTCAGTCGAGGCAAAAATGGTCACATATCAGATGTTTGGGGTCCTCTACGGACGTCTAATATGAGCCTAACAGTCATAATCCTTAACGTTTACTTTGGTAGCCAACATTCCACTAATTGGACGTCTGGCACAACCACCAAACGTCTTCTAAGACGTCTGGACTAAGGTCTAGTCGTCTAATTTCATCAGATAGAACCTTCTAAGTTCAACCTAAGTTATTGGACATCTGAGTCAACAGTCAGATGTCTCACTATTAGAAGTCTGATTTCCAGATTAGACATCTGATTAGGCTGACAGAATCCTATTTTGATTTACTAAGTTCTCTACAGAAAATTTAAGTATCCTAGGGTAGTGCAAGTGTTCCTAGGACTACTTTGAGGGTACTTTGAAGCTCTTTAATACATATCTAGACATAAAGAATAAAGAGCAAAGGAATTACAAAAGAATACACGAAAAGAGAATCTATCATATTCTTCTCTTCACGCTTTTGCTCATCGCGAAGCTCCTTCATGAAGCTCTTCCAATCCGCTATGGATGTGAGCTCGAACTCCGTCTAAACACGTTTTCATTTACAATTTGACCTGAAAACTAAGATTCAAAAGTAAATGTTAAAAGACACGTGTTTTGTTATCATTAAAATAAACGATCATGGTGCACTAGCACCAGTAGGACCTTCCACAAAATACAAAAAGGGGGGCAATGATTCTTATTTGCAGAAAGGCAAATCTAAAGAGAGATGCACAGAATGATAGGTAGACTTGTACCATCACGAAAATTTAAGTTTTTGCAAAGGGTTGCTCACTTGTCAACTTAGCTATAACATTCTCAGCCGTTTCAACTCTATTTAAACATTTGAGTGGATTTGGAGCCATAGAAATCTATATTTAAGGCCCAAATTTAAGGATAATCGGAGTTCGACGAGACGGGACAATTTATATTTAGGTTAATCCGTAATTGCTGTTAAGTTTTTGTGAGTAGATTTTGCATATATTCTAGGTTGGTAATGATCGAGAATTAATAGCTTATTGAAATCCTAATTCAAACTCATCGATGTTTTGTATCAATTTAATTTTCAAGGTGTGTCGATTGTAAATCTTCTCCACTAAAGTAACTTAAGGGGTTTAGAGCTTTATTGCATACGGAAAATGCAACCATGATTCTTACAAAAGTGAGTTACATTTTCAAACTTCTTTTTATTCTTTTTTATTTTACTCAAGAAATAGCAAAATCCTCCCATGATGTATATCCAAATCTATATATATCATGAAGCCTCATGTGGGGAATAGCCTTCGGCGTACTATTCACACGATTGTTGCATTATTTTTCCCTTTTCTTCATTTTTTTAAACCTACCACGGTGCATCAGTTCCCGTCAATTTTCTCTCTCTCATCTTTTTTACTTTTTTTACTCTTATTTTACTTTTTTGCATCCCGTTTAGTATATACGTCTGCTTCAAATTTCATCCTTAATATCGATTTTATCTTATACTCTTTCATTAGAGATCAATTTGAGTATGTTTTACAACTGTACAAAATAACAAATATACAAATTCAAGCAGTATAAATCCAATATAAGATATCGATTGAAATTTAAAATGCATTGAGCAATACATTTTGTAACGTGCGATGTGTTTTGATTTTCAATCTGTATTTCTTTTTTCCCACCGATCTAAAACCAAGACATACCAGATAATACAATTTTCAACGTGCGATATATTGGTTTTCCACTGGTGAAAAGTCAAGATGCACCGATTAAAAATCATATTAGATTTTAATATAATTGAGTTTTACACTTTTATAACGTTTGATTTTTACATTACTATAGTAATACACATGTTAAAAACTAATTTTACATTAAACCTATTAAAAAAGTCTATGTGTCCTACGTGGGATTGCATTCTCTCACTCCACCTCCATTCCACCGAATGCCCTTTTGCAATCGTATGCCTACTCTATTGAACACCAGGGATCTTTACGCTGAGAAATATGCTCATCACCCAGCAGTCAACGCTGAACATTCTGAAACTCTTACCGTACTCAAGATTGCTAGTGCAACAAAGAGTCTTTTAAGTTTGCATAATGGTGGGAAATCGTGATTGATAATTCCTCTTTTCATTCTACAGCCAATTTGTAAAGAATTTCTTATGATGGCTTGAAATATTCCTGATGAACTTTCCAATCCTATCTAGGTTTATGCCACCAATGATTTCGGATTGCTTCAAACTTACGATGAAACGTAATCCCATCAGGGGCTATCTCTCAGTCATTTCGCCTTATCTGAATTAGGGGATTCGTGTTGTATTCACATTTCAATCACCCATAGCTTTTTCTGTTTATCATCCAGCTGCAAGGTGATGATGTTTGGCCTATGTAATGGCGGATTATGCCGTTGCCGTTGCTAGATATTTTAAACCTTTTAAGGAAAACATTTTCTTTACGGGATAAGTAGAGCCACCCCCAAGGGATAACAAATTGACCCCCATTGCTTGTAAGCCTTGCCTTCAAGTTGTATGTTACCGTGAAACTTTGAAATTTAGATCGATTAATATAACAAAGAAATATTTTAAATTTTATTTTTACAACATTTAAACCCTTAAAAATATGGCATCATCGGTGAAGATGGTGAGATTGTCAAATTGAGTTTGACTTGAAATTTTAAATGATTTAATTTTATGATTTGTACTAATATTAAGATCTTTGTGTCCCAAAGTGAAAAGCACCATGGATAGGCCACCCTTGGGGAACAAACCCCTTTTATCCTTTTACTTACCCTTCCGAGAGAGAAAAAATGCATTTGAGAGTAAGATAACCTCCTTTGTATGATAGAACAAAGCAGGGATAAGATACGACAGGTGCTTATTCAAAGAGATGGAATGAGTAATTAGATAAATATGTTTTTATAAATATATTATGTTAAAATAAATATATTTTAATATATATTGATATTGATGGAATATAATATGATAATTTAAAAATAACATATTTTGATAGGGATTGATTTCATGAAATAAGATCGATTAATTCCCTTGGAATTTAGAATTTATTAGTGACTTGTTCACTTGGACCTTTCACTGTTTTTGACTTGTCACAGCTACTTTGACCGGCCGCAGAAATGTGGTTCTTAACATCAAAGAGTGCGGTAGATGGGCAAACTTCGATACGTTCACCTCTCACATATCAGAGGAACACAGCTACAAATTGGTGCAATCATCTCATGTTATAGCTTCACATTTTATCAACGAAGGGGTGGATTTCTTCCAATGTTCCATCACACATTTGCTCATCTAGTTTGTAACTTAAGAAGAGTCACAACACACACGGATACAAGAATGGGCGTGCAGGGGAAATTTCCAAATAAAAAAGCAAAATTAACTATTTATCTTGGACATACCCCAAGACTTGGTATCCGGTATCAAAGGCAGATTAATCCAACATATTGAACTCTCTGCCTCTCTCAAAACAATGCTCACACCATGGGAATTGCCCCCACGACACCCAAAAATTAATGGGTGACTCTTAAGACAGCACAGGTCTAGTTGAACGGAATGAATGGTGGGGTCACACAACACAGTGGCCCGTCGAAGAAGAACCAAAGGAGGTACATCATTGCAAAGTTACTCAACAACGAATCAACAGTTACAACATGAGAAAGCAGCATGCATCCATAGAAGCCACAAGACTTGCATCTTATCGGTAGCTTCGGTACACCGGGTTGTACATACAGCTCTCGGCATATTCTACCAGATTTTCGGGCCGTGGAAGATGGCCTGCGAGACCTGCGTGATCACACATGGTCAAAGACTATGCACTAAAGAGATGATAGCTATGGTGGGCAGCTCTAGTTGATTTGAGAGGGCTTACCAAGTTCATATGCCTCTGCTGCAACCATAGCAGCAATATTGGCTGATATCTTTCTGATGTTGGAGAAAGGAGGGTAGATTAGACCTTTCCCAAAGTTCTCCTCTGTCACCTGTTCCGCCAATGCTTGCGCTGTTGCAACATGAAAAGAAACATTGCTAAGGAGATGTCACAAGAAAGCCATATGTGTTTCCGAGCTTAGTGCAAGTTTGCAGGCAGTGCTAGAGTAGCCCATTCTGTTCGGTATGTTAAAGATTTCCTTTTTTAATCTGAAAGAGGATGTTACTGAAACTAATATCATAGCCATACATTAAGGAGGAAATAATTGCGTCTTGAATTCAAGACAGCATGTAGATGCAATGAGCCCATGGTTATGGACTGACATGACAATCATTACTTTAGCTTAGCTTGGATCTTGACATGTAAAGGTGAGTTCAGCTGCAACTCAGGAACCTATGATTGTATAGAACAAATCATTGGTTGAAAATCCAATTCTTGTTATATTTTGAGAATGCAGGCATCGGCCGCTGACGACATCAAGGTAAGAACGGGATTCCACATTTATTTCAGTTGTAAAACAGTAGTAAAGAGCTTTACTTACAGGCTGCGAGTAGCATGTCGTCATGCACACGTATTGCTCCTGACATGACAAGGCCAAGACCAAATCCAGGGAAAATGTAAGCATTGTTTGCCTGGATTGAGAGAGTCGCCATTAGAACATGGGAAGGTAGGGGAAACTATCCAACATTAGAAGCTACTACTACTAGTATGGTAGAAGGTCAAGTTAGAGAGGGTGAAAAAAGAAAAAAGAAAAAAAGAGAGAAGAGAGAAGAAAAAATCCACCTGTCCAGAGAAGTAAGTTTTCCCTTCATATTCAACAGGGCCAAATGGACTACCACTAGCAAAGATTGCACGGCCCTAGAATGAGGACAATTTGTTCATGACCTGAACTAAACTAAAAATCAAAGCCTGCAAAAAAAATTCCTTCTCTACCTTACTCCATGCGTATGCCTGCTCAGCCGTGCACTCTGACTGTGATGTAGGATTCGAAAGTGCGAGAATAACAGGCTTCTGTTTTTTTTGAAAGACAATTAAAAACAGCATTAATCATCACGACCCATCAGAGCAAGAGAGAGCACGTAGTGGGTGATGGGAGAGAGATCCACCTCATTGAAGGAAGCCATGGCCTCAACAACTTCTTGGGTAAATGTCTGACCCACCCCAGAAGATCCTATCAAGACTGTTGGCTTGATTGCCTAGATGCAAAGCATAAATAAAATCAAAGTCAGTTAACAACCAACACATCGTGAAACAAATAGAAGTTGCACGGTGAAATGGGCAACTTTAGCAGAGTCGATATAGATGATAAGGAATTAATCAAATAATAAGAAGAGAAAGATGATTGCATCAGACTAAGAGAAGTATCAAAAGTAAAAAAATTCTGGAGAAACTTCACACCTTTACAGCATCAATTAGATCCCTAACAGGTTCATGGTCATGAGCCCAAGGTTTTTTAAAGTGCTGGAGGGATTCTTTGCGAGAGCTAACAATCAATCCCTGAGAAAGATGACAATCGGATATGAGAATTTTTTAACTACAAGGGGTTTAACGTTACAGTACTTATAGACAGGATAATTTCGTGGTTGATCGTCACCTTTGAGTCGACAAGCCAAACCCTTTTACGTGCTTCCTCCACAGCGGCCCCAGTCTACATCATATTTAACTATCAGTCTCAACCTAAACATTTACAATTCCACCTGCCATGACAGAGAATTAACTTATTCACCTCCTTTGACATCTTAAGAGCTATGAGTTCCGCAATACCAGTACCAGCCTGCAAGCATCAATGCTGAAGTTCTAATTGATATGTTTAGATATCAATCCAGACTCAAATAAGATCTCCAGGAACTTCTAAAATCATCCAAAGGTTTTTCACAAATAAACAGAAGTTCGGCAAAGGATTGTACAATATTCTTTTCCTGATCTTAGTGTACTTCCCACTTTTTGGATTTTAGTGGGGGCTGTTATTACAGGGATAAACAATAAATGGGATGGAAATCATCTGAGGTAGAACTGACCTCACCAGCACCAAGAAATAAGAATGTATGCTCAGCCAAAGTCCCACCCACTACTTTCAATGCGGCAATCAGCCCTGCAAGCACAACGGAGGCTGTACCCTGAAAAAATAGAACCGTCTCAGGTAATACAAAACTCCACTACCATAGAATAATGTTTGAAATCCTCTAAGGAAAGATATATTGTCAATTGACCTGAATATCATCATTGAACACCAGATGTGTTTTCCCATATTTTGCCAGCAATTCAAATGCATTGTGATTTGCAAAGTCTTCAAACTGGAGCAAAGTGCAAATTTCAAACACAACAAAATTTGCAAAAAACCCCATCAACAGGAGGAATCATCTAGAGCAGCAGAAAAATATTTGATAACAAACCTGGATAAGGAGTCGCTCTCCATACTTTTGCTTAACTGCAGACATAAACTCTCCTAGAAGTTCATCATACTCCTGCACCCACAAGTTTGAAATTCACTAATATGCATCCGCTAACTTAGTATTTCAAAACTAGACATATTTAACAGGATCACAACTCTTACTACCTGTCCTCTGACCCTCTTCTGTCTGAGTCCAATGTAGAATTCATCTTGGAGTAGCTTCTCATTGTTTGTTCCAACATCAATAGTCACTGGCAAACACTGGTAACCAAAGTAATTAATCAGTTATCAATTCCACTGTGAGAAAGCCTCCAATAGGCACATCAAAAAAAAAAAGAACAAAAAGTTCAAAAGGCTAAAGAAATTTTGCTCACTGCAGATGGTCGAATCCCTCCAAGTGCTGTATAGAGAGCAAGTTTGCCTACAGGAATGCCCATACCCTGTATGCTTCCAAAGTCACATGACATAAGATAATCATCTTCAAAAATCTGTAGATTATACTTCCAACTTCGAAAAAAAAAAAATCCCACCTGGCATCCCAAATCACCAAGACCCAAGATTCTCTCACCATCTGTAACAACAATAACTTGAATGTTCTTCTCAGGCCAGTTCTTCAACACCTCAAGCACCTTTCCCCTGCAAAAACCTCACTAGGTCATCGAGCGGAAAATTTGATGTGGCATTGAATCTCAATGGTTGGCACATTAAGTGACGTACTTTTCTCGCAAACTGATATATAGACCCTGAGGATGCCTAAAGATGGACCCATATTTCTGGCAAGCCTCACCAACTGTGGGAGTATATACAACAGGAAGCAACTCCTCCACATTGTCAATGAGAAGTTTGTAGAAGAGCCTCTCATTCGTCTCCTGAAGTGAATTAAAAACAAGTAACACTTCCTGTAATACACAGTTTAACTCAAATAAATATTGGAGAATGGAGAAGAGATGACGAGCACCTGAAGATCCATCATTGCCATGTAACGCTGAAGGGGAACTTTGTAGTCCCTGAGGCTATTCATCAGCTTCTTTTCCTGATTCAAAAGAACATGGTAGATGAGTGAATAATACCAACTTCAGAAACAACATATGGTTGCATGTCTGTGCTTCCAATACAAGGTGGGGAGAACAGATTCCTACACATGTTGGATTCTAGCTGGCCACTGCAGTGAAATTGTCACAAAGCACAGACACGGAAGACAGACACGCAAAAGTAGGTAGGGAACAAACCTGAAGTTCCTGACTGACATATACCGGAGGCAAGAGTCCCCGCAAGTAGTGGGCATCTCTTTCTTTCTCTGTAAAAGCAAGTCCTTTGTTGTGGCGTGGATCCCGCAGCAAAGAGTAACCACTGAAGGTATACGATCATGTCAATATCAAATTGCTTTCAATTTAGACCACAAAAATAATTCAAAGATGTTTAGCATCCAGAGTTTATGATTCCAGTTGAAGCTGAACACAGAGAATACCAAAACTACTTCCTGTTTATACAACTTCAAACTTACAAATTAGAATATAACATTTCTTACGCATATCAAATAAATTAATTGGGATACCCCAAATTTTTTTATAATTACAGTCAGTTACCAATAGGCTCTAACCACAACACCAAGGAATCAAGATACATCCATCAGGACCTATGAATTTCCCCCTTGCAGGTCCTGGAAGCAACTCCGATTGACAAGTATTTGACCAGAAGGAACAAACAATAAATAACAGAAACTTAAAACAAATAGAGAACTGCAATGACTTGTACTTTTGCAAAGTTCCTAAGACTAAAAACTTTTTCTCAACTTTTGGAACAAAATATCTCAGCTCCTGTGCAATTGGCCAGACCCAAATGGCCAAGTCAGAAACTCATTAAGAAAGACCAGAGACAAATGGCCAAGTATCAATCTCATCTTCAAGGTCTATAAAAATCAAGAGGCAAGAAAATGGTCCACATTACCAACAATATTTTCAACCGCAAATATGAGAAACAAATACCAACAACAAAAACAAAATCACAGAAATAATGAATTCACCAAAAAGCAAACCAACGTTCCTGCCAGACATCTATCACCCATCCAACCACACCAAATCCGAAGACAGAAAAGATACCAAAGCAGCCCCTTTTTCTCAATTTCCTCCCCTAGAAATCCCCCCAAAATAATCTCTTCGTAGTTTCTGCTCACAAGGGGCAGACAGAGACATAAAGCACCTGAAGAAAACAGGGTTGCCTTTGGTCAACCAATCGATCATAAATCCAACAACACCAACAAACCAATCCTTCCATCCGAAGCAAACTCAACGTTGTAAACCATCAAAACCTGAATTGGGTTCCCATCATACCTTGCAACAGATATCACCCAAGGCGTCACGAGCTGATCCACGGTGGCGTGGTCCTCACCGTAGCTGCCCCGCACGGCACCGGAGGCCGCGGAGTTCTGATCCACCACCGCCGACCCATTCATCATCGTCCCCTCCATCGCTGGCTCCTTCTCTACCACGGCCTTCCTCTCCTCCACGCTCGCCGAAACAGCAGCACGCTTCGACGCAGCACCGTTCCCCGAGCACCTCACCACCAACCCGCCAGCCCTCCTCTGGTACACACACCAAGACCCACCTCTTGAAAGCTTCAGCCTCTGCTCCTCGCAGGAATGGCACCTCTATAGCAACACAACAGAAACAACACACACAAGACACAGCACCACCCCTCTTACACTCCTTCACATATATATACATACACACCCGTAAACCAAAAAAATAAAAGTATGATCTTTCTGTGGACATGACCCGTCAAGACCTCGTCTTTATGGATCCAAACGATCAACGGAGTGCACCCACCGTTTTTTCAAATTGTGGGTACCCCGCAAATCGACGCAGCCGAGGATTTGGATCATCAATGTAGACGTTGTCGACAATTGCAACGAGACAGAGCAGACGATTAAAGGCAAGAAAGACGTGAAGGTGGGGGCTATTACCAGGAGGTCGCCTCGGGCGAGCGCGTGGGATGAGAACATGGCGAGGTTGGCAGGTGGAAGGGGGCCTTTAGAGAGAGAACCGGAGAGAAAAAGGGAGAGTCTTGCGGGTGTCAGAATGGGTCTTCGGGGAGAAACCTCCACCTCGTCCCCTCGATTCACTCGAAGGGTCCTGTGGTGGAGGAGCACCTTAGATGTTAGAAAGGGAGACAGAGAGGGGTGGAGAGAAAGGTGGACGTGTGGAGAAGGTGATATATTTATACGAGTCCAGAGATTGAGGGGAGGAGGGAAGCGGTGTAGAATAAAATGGGCGTGTCGGCACGTTGGCGGTGGGGAAGAGCCTTCCTCGGTTGGCGCCTGCGGGAAGGTGTAGGTGTGGTGGGGGGACCTGCGGGTGAATGGAACGATGGTATTTGAATGGACTGGAGGCTGTGGTGCCGTGGGAGGGGCGGTGCATCTTGCGTACGGGTTGGTAGCTACAGGGGCTTCCGCATTTTGTTATTGGGAAACAGGGATCGTCCATTTGGATTTGCATGGTGCCAGCGTCGAGCAACTGATGTTTTCTCACAGGGTTCTAGCTGATTAAGTTCTCTCTCTCTCTCTCTCTCTCTCTCTCTCTCAACTGATGGAGTAGATTTTGAGTACAAAAAGGGTAATCTTTACCTAGAATCCGATGATAATGATTATCTCAATAGTACGAGAGAGAACAAATCATGCAAATGTCCGAGAATTGGTAACATAATTTCATCGGGAAAGATATAGTCTTGGGAGGGGATCAAACCCTCGACGTTTGCACTGTGGGAATATTTCTCGCATGTTCTTCGAGTACAGGATGGCTCCCCCCTCTCTTGGATGCAAGGTTCCATTTCTATAGGGAACTGAAACATACGCATACTGGGGAGCCCTTGTGGGTCGCCTCCTCGAGAGGGTACAACCTCTAACTAAACATTAGCTTTTCCAGGACTGCTCCACTACCGAGGGTCCAGCCTTCAAAAAGGTGGTGCAGAGCAGGTCGTACATGCATTATACTTGGTGCACAAGCCATAGCAGAAAGACAAAAGAATAAAAGGAATAGGATTAGGTGAACTCTTATGTCGTTGCTCTGGTTCTTTAGCCATCATCCTGCTTTGTTGCTTCAACGGGTCTTGCTGCCTCGGTGCTAGGCAGACTAGGCGAACTAGCCACCCAAGTGATCCGAGCAAGGACGTCGCCTGGGTGGCTTCAGGTGATCCAACTGGGGATGCCATCTAGGTGATAGGTCTTGTCATCTAGTCTAAGTAGGGGCCACTGGGGGGCTACCTGCCTTGTTCGACAGATCTAAGCAGGAGCCACTTAAGGGGCTTCCTACTTGAACTTGGGGTCTAGGCCTACCCTTATCTGGGATAAAGACATCTTGGGCCTTCGTCTGATGAGCTAGACTTTTCCTCATTAGTTGCTTCCACTCTCATAGTCTACTACGCAGGCTATGAGAGTAAAATATGGTGAAGGCCCCTTTTTTTAGTATCTCCCCTTACCTCCACCAACGATCTCTTGAGGTGCTTTCTTTCCCCCTTTCCCTTTCTTCTCCCCCGGGGGGGGGGGGGGGGGGGGGGGGGGGGGGGGGGGGAGTATGTGCACTCTCTTGCCTCCTTTTTTTGAGGGGGAAGTTATGGCGGTTTGTCCGCTTGGATTGTCAACCAATGCCTCAATGATCTTGCCCTCTCTCTTTGTTCGTAACTTGGTCTTAGGGGAACTGGAGTTGCCCAAGCGGGGCACTCCAATCCTGCTGTCCTGATTGCTTCCCGGGGATGAGTAGCCAACTGAATGCTCTGTCCAGGAGGAGATGGAGCAAGAAGTTGTCCACCTCTTTGACAATAAGGCAAATTCTCCAAGGTGACCAAGGTCAAGATGTAGGCACAAGTGTTGTGGGAGCAGGTCTGTGGTGTCGCAAGTTGCAGAGTCCTAGAGATCCACTCGAATGCCTTCCAGTAGGTTAACCTCCAGATAAAGAACAAGGTGTTAGAGCTTCTCACCTCTAACATTGAGTGGGCAGCTTTGCCTTGCCCACCTGCCCACTTGTGGAACATCTACCGCAATTGCCTTCGGGCAGTAAGCCTCATTTCCTTAGTTTTTTTTAAATGGTAGTTCCCAATTGATTTCTTATTTTGCCCTTGTAGGTTGAGGTTATCAGCCAAGACAACTTCTATAGGGGAGTTCTATCTATTCCCCCTTCAGTGAGCTCTAGCCAGGGGGGTTCTTTTATTGTAGAGCAAGTGGCATCTTAGGCAGACAATGCCTTTTCTGACGTCTGGGCTCTCTGGGTCGAGTTGGAAGAAGCCTAAGCTGTTGAGAGAAGGCAAAGGATGAGCGAGCAACCCTTAAGAGGTAGCAAGAGGGTGACAGAGCGGAGATCACCCGCTTATGAGAGATGACTGCCATGGCAAGGCGGAAGACATTACCCGTCAGGTGGAACTGGCAGAGTCCCGGTAGGCAAGAGAGAAACTTTCCCAGCTGGTGAAGGCCCAACATCAAGTCCTCATTAAACTTAGTGTTGAGATCAAGAAGTTGCTCACACTCGTAAGCGAGGCATCAACGTAGGCTTAGAAGCTCCAGGAGACGATTGATGGCCTCTTTGCTGAACTTGCGGCCAAGAAGGAGGAGCAGGCCAAAATCTGTGCCAAGTACAAGGTGGCTCTTTCGAAGGCCTGGGGGAGAGGAACCAGGCCAACGAGCTAGCAATATGGCTTGAGGAGAGGGGTCCGGATCTTGGAGACAAATGTCAGAGTGGTCGTCAGGATGAACGATGAGTAATCCAATGAAATCAGGTGGTTGAAGGATGAGTAGAGGGGGCACCTTAGCCTATACCAATTGATGGACTTATTCATCTTCGACTTATCTATAGAGTTGCACTACCTGTGACTTGGAGAGAAAATAGGTAACTACATCTTAGCGACGATGAAATCCATCATGGCGGGCAGGGTGAACTTGAAGGAATAGCTCCTCTCGTAGACTATCACCGGTCTCCATTGGATCCATTATGAGTATTAAGAGAACCTGTAGGATCTTATAAGTTTACAGAGGAGGGTGAATAGTGTATAAAGGCAAGTAATATAAAATTTAAAAATTCAAGCCATAAAAGTAAGACAGATCACACCTCAATTTTATAGTGGAAACTCTTCCGGATAAAAACCACTACCTAAACCTCTCAATTTAGAATTTTCTAACTAGTCGACGCTAGTTAATTCACTAATGCACCACTTAATAATAAGGGTGGCACAACCTCTTTACAGAAGCTTCTTCTCTTTTACACCTAACGAGAGAAGAAGAACATGACTCCTAACAACTTGGGTATCACATCAAAGCAACTGGAATATAAAGAAATATATAGAATATCCTATGAAACCTCATAAATAAGCAAACTGTAATTTTGGAGCCTTAGAAAGTCGTGCTTTAGAAAAGCGTTGAGAATAGTTACAAAGGCACGAAAGCATGAGAGAGTAAAAGCACTTTTTGCTTTAGAGATGCTCTTAGGGGCATGTTTTGAAATGAGGGTCGAGGGGTCCTATTTATAGGTGTTTTCTAGCTGATTTAGAAAGTTTATAAAAATGGCATTGGTTAATCAAAAAATAATGTTTGGTCGATTAAAATAAAATTTAGTTGATTAAAATATAATTTTAATCGATTACTTGTTGATCGATTAAAAGATGATTTTGATCGACTTGAAGTGCAAAATTAAGATTTAAACTTTGGGTGATTTTGATCGATTAAAAAGATATGTTTGGTCAATCAAAGGCAATTGGTCGATCAAGGGTAATTATTTGCTTGATCAACAGCACTAAAAACTTGATTTTTAACCTAAGTTTGTTATCTAATGAATGTCAAAATGAAGCGGTTTATATTTTGAGGTCCCTTACATATTTTCAAACTCAAGAGAAGTAAAAATTACAACTCTAAGATTACAATATTCTTATTGAATCCAACTTCTTTAATTTCTAATCATTCACCATGATTTCACCGTGATACAACCTAAAATGATTAATCTGCAATAAAACATAAATTTGTTACATCAAAACAAGGGCATCAACATCCATGAGGCATAGGCCTACTCGGGGCAGATCGAGGATCAAGCGTTGATTAAGCCACCTTAGAAGGGGCAGGAGTTGGATGAGGAGGGCTCTGGGTCTGGGTCACCCACGGAGGATGCTCCCTCAGAGGCGATGGGCGCTCCACTAGAAGCTCTACCCACAATGTAGGCTGAGTCACCGCCCGAGCTCCTTCTGCCACAAGTCCGCTTCCTTCTTTTGCTTCTCTCATTCTTGTATTTTTTTTCTTTTTGTTGGCAATGTACTTGGCAGCTCATGTATTTCCTTGTAAAGGTGGCCACCTCTCTTTGGACTATGGAATGAAAGGATATCTCTTTTGTGCCTCCTTCTTAGTCTTCACGAATGCCCCCTCTATGCTTTTGAACTTATCTTGTTATTGGGTAAGTGTAGAGGTGGTATTGTATGTGAGGTGACACTCTAGGTATAGTATGGACTTAGGTTCACTACATGCCAAGAGTGGGAGATCGGGCGGCTATCTAGGGTAGCTAACTCATAAGACCCGATAGAGTTCAAGGCGATGACCCAGTAGAACCCTTCCCAGTTAGGAGCTAGCTTTCCAACAGGTTTTGTTACGACCCGGTTCCCGAATCCCTACAAGACACAGGAAAGGACCGACTCGACTGATCCTAAGACCCAGTCGTCCAACAAGGAAGTAACCAAAAAGCAGTAAAAGTAAACCACATTCACCATGCAAGCAACTAACAGTAACAAAAGTACAGCAGTAAAGAAGCAAACTACTACAATACACACCACCACAACAGTAGAGAATTTAAAAAAAGTACAGGAATATAAAGTTTACAATAAAAGAGTACAGAAGTGTAACAAAAATACTCACTACAACGGAAACGGGGTACAAACAAAAGGTATAATTACTGGGCTCTACTGGGCCCAGCACCCTCTGCAGCCTTAGGCTCTGGCTGCTCAACACCTGGACCTGAAAATGGTTATGAATACACGAAATCAGCGAATGCTGAGTAGAGTGGCTACCAGCTAACTAAAAACAGTAAAGGTGGACAGGTAGCTGTAGTTTTTAATTTCTTTCATTATTTCTCTATTTACTCTTTCTTGATTTATTTCTCAGGTCTTTCTCTAGATCTCGAATGTTCCTCGTGGGAACGATCTTGATTACAGTCTTTTCCGAAAAGTAGAAGTAGCACGTGGTGCTCTCCTGGCCGGGAGAGTCCCCCGTGGTGGTCCTACACTCGGTCAACCACCCCAAGGTCGCTGACAGACGTAACAGTGACTACGGCACGCACGATAAACGTACGGGTAGCTACCTCGCACTGTCACACGGTCAGTCGTTTCCATTAACGGGTGCACCCAAAGCACAGCACGAAACCAGTATAGGCCATAGCCCTCTCAGTAACAGGGGTCTAGCCCCTAAGAACCAAACAGGGGTCTCACCCCTCCATAGTCCGCGCACCCTCACCTGACTACCCTGGTTTGCCTAGTGGGCCGAACAAGTCGATGTAGGACGGCTAGCTGCACCTTGGGCCCCGTGGGGTGGCTAACTCTCTCTCTACACTAGTAGCTCTCCTCAGTACTGTGTACGCGAGGGTCAAAAAGTTGGTACAAAGTGGCCAGTCCTAACCTCGGGTCCTAATTCTAGGGCGGCTAGCTCCGCTCTGCACTAAACAAGGGGACAGTCGCTCTCCTTGGTACTCCGTACTCAAGGGCCAGCTCACTTCCCCATTCACATTTCCAATTCTATTCCATTTATTTCCAGGAGCTCTACTCCTAATTCCCTATAAGGTTCATGCTCATGTTTCTCAGGCCAAGCCATACTAGGTTTCATCATTTCTATTTCCATTTCATATACAGGCAGCTCGTATTTAATTGCAACAATAGGAACATATAAGCAACAGTTGCTAACAACAGTACTTTACATTCCACAGGCAGCTGTTATCCAATTACAGGCAATTGTTATTATTTTATTTAATCATCCAAGACTGCAATTCATGCATTCAATACAATTATTCCAATGTTTCTAGTCCTAGGATTCATGCCATACCCTAGAATCTAACATTCAATCTAGTGTTTCTAGTCCTATGATTCATGCCATACCCTAGGATCTAACATTCATTCTAGATATGCATTCATGTTTGTAATTAATCTAGGGGAAGCCACTCTACCAGTAAAATTAGGAGTAATGGGGGCTTGATTGGCAGGTCCACGTGCCTTCGCAATTCCCAAATCTGTAACGGAATGATGTCCTAACACAAGGATCAACCACAAGAAACCACTCAGAACATGATAAAAGCATTCCAACAAGTAGAGGAACTTATACGAAGAAGAACAGAATCTTAATTGCGGAAATCGGATCTCAAACGGACCCTAAATGGGTCAAAAACGACAATCCTGACTCAAATTAGACGTCTGGAACACCTTCCAGACGTTTTAAAAGAAGTCCAGAATCATACCTCACTCTGTGCTGCTCCTGAAATGTCCAGGGATCCTTCTGAACCATCTGGACCTAGTTCCAGACGTCCAACCACCTCTCTGGACGTCTGGAGACGCTCCCCGCCGTCTGGTGCCTTGCCCAGACGTCTGAACTGTGTGGGAGGGCATGTCCCGCGCCTCCCCAAAACGAATCCTGCACGTGCAACGCAAATCTCCTCAATACGACACGTATCAGAGCCTCGGCAGAATGGCCTGCATGGTCATATCCGCAAAGGGAGGCATAGGGCGCAAGACGTACCTCTCAGTCGTCTGGAGCTTCTTCCAGACGTCAGCTACGTCGTCTAGATGTATATCCAAACGCCTGATTCTGGGAAAAATCCCAGAACCAGAATCTCCTTCGTATTCTTCTTGTTGCGCGCGGCTGCGCCGAGCTCGCTCGTCCGCTGCTCTGGCTGCAGCAGCATCGGGGGAAACCTCCCCGGCACACCTCTCCACAGTGCGCAAGCCCGACCAGCCGTGAGCTTCTCCGGTGAGCTCGCGCGCTCTCCTCTCTTCCCCTTCGCCGTTCCTCCTCTCCACCGCTAGACTCGACTGCACTCGTCGCTCTCACTCTCGCTCTCGCTGGAGGAAGGAGAAGGTCGATGGAAGTGGGGTGGTGAACGAGGGAGAGGAGAAGGGTTTAAGTAGGCGCGGGGGAGGGTTTTGTCGGTGAGAGGGGAGAGAAGAAGGCGGCTGCTCACAGTCTGCGCGCAACACGCGCGCAGACTCGAGGACGTACGCACACAAAAATTGATTTCCAAACGTCTAGGAAGGCGTCCAGACGTCCGACCCAAGTCCCAGACGTCTTAAAGGGCTTTAATAGCACGGGTCTTAATAACATAACTCAAAGGAAGTTTCATCCCCGAAACTTACGCTAGTTAGGTGCGGAAAAAGAATAACATACGCATAACAAACTCAAAGAGGACCGAAGCCGGTCCGAAAAGACGTACCCTCAAAGAGCTCGAGGTACTGCTCTCGCATCACCGCCTTAAGCTCCCAGGTGGCTTCCTCGTACCACTGGCTCCTCCACATGACCTTTACCAGGGGTACCTGCTTCCGTCTCAGACTCCGGATGGCTCTATCGAGTATCTGCACTGGCCGCTCGTAGTAGGTCAGGTCATCACCCACCTCGACGCTCTTGTGGCTCAAAACATGACTGGGACCGGTGACGTACTTCCAGAGGTTGGACACGTGGAACACGTTGTGCACACCAGAAAGCTGGGGAGGAAGGGCAAGCCTGTAAGCAACGGGTCCAACCCGTTCCAGGATCTCAAAGGGTCCCACAAACCTCGGCGCGAGCTCCCCTCTCACCCCAAACCGCTACAGGCCCTTCATGGGCGAAACGCGAAGGAAGGCATGATCCCCAACCTCAAACTGCACCTCTCTGCGTTTTCGATCTGCATAGCTCTTCTGTCTACTCCTGACAGTGCGGAGTCTCATGTGAATTTGCTCGATCACCTCCTGACTCTGCCAGATCAGCCTAGGGCCAACCTCCCACTTGGTCCCCACCTCAACCCAACTAAAGGCTGTAGTACACCTCAGTCCATACGGAGCCTCGTAAGGTGCCATGCCAATGCTCGAGTGATAGCTGTTATTATATGTAAACTCCGCCAGGGGCAAATGCTCCTCCCAAGAGCCCCTCCAATCCGGTACACAAGCACGCAAAAGGTCCTCAAGTGTCTGTATCGTACGCTCTGACTGTCCGTCCGTCTGGGGGTGGTATGCTGTACTGAACCTCAACCGTGTCCCCAAGGCCTACTGAAACTCAGCCTAAAACTGGGACGTAAAGCGGGTATCCCGATCGAATACAATCTCCCGCAGAACTCCGTGCAGACGTACCACATCGCGGATATACCTCTCTGCCAACTGTGCTGGTCCCAAAGTGACTCGGATTGGCAAGAAACATGCCGTCTTCATCAATCGGTCTACGATCACCCAGACTGCGTCGTGTCCTCGCTGGGTAACGGGCAAGCCCACCACTGTTAAGACCTGGGACATCAAATACACTTGAAGACGTCTGGGAGTTGGTCCAGACGTCTAGACGCCTTCCCAGACGTCTGGAAATAAATTTTTGCGTGCATACGATTGCGAGTCTACGCGCGTGCCGCGCGCAGACTGAAACCCGCCGCCCTCTTCTTTTTCTCTCTCCCCTCGCCGACCTGCAGATGCCCTCCCCCACACCAACAAATACCCCTCTCCCTCGTTCACCACATCCACCCGTCTTCTCCTTCCTCCAGCGTGAGCGCGAGAGCGAGGGCAGCAGCTGCTGCTAGGTGTAGTGCGGAGAGGAGATGTGTAGCGAGAGGGAGAGCATGCGAGAAAGAGAGAGAGAGCCCGCCAGAGCAGCCCGAGGCCGGCCGGTGTACGCGCGAAGGAGCGTCATGCTGGGGAGGTCTCCCCTGGTGCTGGTGCAGCTCGAGCAGCGGACGAGCGGCTGCGTGGCGAGCTCGCACACAGCAGGAAGAAGACGAGGAGGTTCTGATTCTGGGAATTTTTTCCAGAATCAGACGTCTGGACCTACGTCCAGACGACGTGGGAGACATCTGGAGGGAGCTCTATATGACTGAGAGGTACATATTTCCTCCTCTACCTCCTTTTGCGGATACGGCAATGCAGGCCATTCCGTCGAGGTTCTGAGACGTGTCGTGTTGAGGAAGTTTTCGTCGCGCGTGCAGGCTTCATTTCGGGAAGGCGCGGGGACATGCCCTCCCACGCAGTTCAAACATCTGGGCAAGGCACCAGACGGCGAAGAGCATCTCCAGACGTCCGGAGAGGTGGACGGACATCTGGAATCGGGTCCAGACGGTTCAGCAGGATCCCTGGACGTCTGAGGAGCAGCACAGAGTAAGGTATGACCTGGACCACTTTTTAAGACGTCTGGAAGGTTTTCGAGACGTCTGATTTGAGTCAGAATTATCATTTTTGATCCGTTTAGAGTCTGTTCGAGGTCCGATTTCCGCGTTTAAGATTTCGTTCTTCTCTGAATTAGTTCCTCTACTTGTTTGAATTAGTTGTATCTTGTTCTGAGTGGTTTTTTGTGATTGATTCTTGTGTTAGGACCTCGTTCTGTTGCGGCTTTGGGGGTTGTGGAGGCACGTGGACCTGTCGATCACGCCCCCATCACTCCCGATTTTGCAGGTAGAGTGGCCCCCCTTACTTAATTACAAACATTAATGCATCTCTGAAATAAATGATAGATCCTAAGGTCTGGCATGAATCCTAGGACCTGGAAACTATATTGAATGATAGATCCTAGGGTGTGGCATGAATCCTAGGAACAGAAACACTGAAACGAATGTCTTGAATACCTGAATTACAGTCTTGGATAAGTAAATAGAATAATGATAATTGCCTGTAATTGGTTAACAGCTGCCTGTGAAATGTAGAGTACTGTTGCTAATAACTGCTACATGTAATTCCTGTTGTTTGGAAACTAAATTCGAGCTGCTTGTATATAAATTGGAAAAGAAAGATTAAATGTCGGAAACACGCGCTATATGTGAATAAAACTGAAATGATGAAACCTAATATGGCTTGTCCTGAGAAATATGAGCATAAACCATACGGGGAATTAGCAGTAGAGCTCCTGGAAAATAAATAGAATGGAACTGGGAAAGTGGATGGGGAAGTGAGCTGGCCCTTGAGTACGGAGTACCAAGGAGAGTGACTGTCCCCCTGTTTAGTGCAGAGAGGAGCTAGCCACCCAGGGAACCGGGATTAGGTCTGGCCACTTTCTACTGACTTTTGGCCCTCACGTACACCGTACCGGAAAGAGCTACTAGTGTAGGGAGGGAGCTAGCCACCCCATTGGGCAAACCAGGGTAGTCAGGCGAGGGTACGCAGACTGTGGAGGGGCAAGACCCCTATTTGGTTACTGTGGAGGGGCTAGACCCCTATTACTGAGAGGGCTCTGCCCTATACTGGTTTCGTGCTGTGCTTTGGGTGCACCCGTTAACGGAAACGACTTACCGCGTGCCAGTGCGGGGTAGCTACCCATGCATTTATCGTGCGTGCCGCAGTCACCGTTACGTCTGTCAGCGACCTTGGGGTAGTTGACTGAGAGTTGGACCACCACAGGGACTCTCCCGGCCAGGAGAGCACCACGTGCTACTTCTACCTTTCGGAAAAGACTGTAATCAAGATCGTTCCCACGAGGAACATTCGAGATCTAGAGAAAGACCTGAGAAATAAATCAAGAAAGAGTAAATAGAGAAATAATGAAAGAAATTAAAAACTACAGCTACTTGTCCGCCTTTACTATTTTTCTTAGCTAGCTGGTTGCCACTCTACTCAGCATTTCGCTGACGTGTCATATTTGTCACCTTTTTCAGGACTAGGTGTTGAGCACCAGAGCCTACTGCTGCGGAGGGTGCTGGGCCTAGTAGAGCCCAGTAGTTGTACTTTTGTTGTACCCATTTTCTGTAGTAGTGAGTACTTCTGTTACACCTTGTACTCTTTTATTGTAAACTTCATATTTCTGTACCTGTTTTTAATTCTCTACTATTGTGGTGGTATGTACTGTAGTAGTTCTTTTCTTTACTGCTGTACTTTTGTTACTGTTAGTTACCTGCATGATGAATGTGGTTTATTTTACTACTTTTTGGTTACTTTTTCGTTGGACGACTGGGTCTTGGGATCAGTCGAGTCGGTCCGATTCTCATGTCTCGTAGGGATTCGGGAAATCGGGTCGTAACAAGATGGTATCAGAGCAAGGTCGTCCTAAGAAGTGAACCAACTGGCTGGAAAATAACCAATTCACGTGCTTGTAACTAGAGTAGCCACCACAACGTATCTTTTGACATCTGTTTTAGGGTTTCTTCATTGAATATCGATTTGTATTGACATCTTTTCTGTTCCATGTTCACATCTCCTTACAGGAGATGCCTCGACGAGGAGGTAGGGAGGCGGGCCGCGGACGCGGCCGAAGATGAGGTCGGAGGGACGGGTGCATTGAACCCGACGCCTCAGTGGACCAGCCATTGCTCTCGGGCATTCAGGCCCAGGACCTCACCCAGCTGATACGGGATATCATGCGAGAGGAGCTTCTCCCGCCGCCACGAGCACCTCTCCCTAGGGCTGCGAAGGGGGAGTCCTCTGTGGGACCACGAGACGGACACGGTGCTGGACGTGGGGGAGAGGGTAGACCTCCACCACCCCCTCCTTCCTCCAGCACTTCCGAGCACGAGGCTTCTTTACCTGGAGGCGTACCAACTTCTCCACTTCAGCCCCACTATGAGCTTTTTGAACAGTTTCAAAAGCTAAAGCCCCCCTCCTTAAAGGGGGACGATGACCGTGAGCGCGTATCGCACGCATTTTCTGGAGCTGTCTCGTTTCGCCACGACAGTTGTGGCTACCGAGGAGGAGCGCCTTTGGAGGTTCACCGAGGGGCTCCGGCCTGCTATTCGGGGGTATGTCAAACCCCTGAAGCTGCCTGCGTTCTCGAGGGTGGTGGAGGCAGCCATGACATATGAGGAGACTGACCCATCCGCACGTGACACTAACAGCGGACGGAAGAGGCCCTACCAGCCAGACTTCTCACAGGGTCGACGAGAGAGGAGGCACGTGGCGCCCGCAGGAGAGCCGTCACGCTTTGCTGGGCCATCAGTGGCCTTTGGGGGCCCTTGACAGGGGCCAGCTGCCAGCACCGAACCCTCGCCTAGTCGAGTTCCCCTTTGCTACAAGTGTGGCCAGCCGAGCCACATCAGGAGGGATTGCCCGTCTAGGGCTAGAGGTCAGCAGATGCTCCCCGCGTCGAGCACTGGAGGACAAGCAGGAGGCCGCGGTTTCCAGGCGCGACGGGGAGGACAGTAGTCGCGGGGAGGGTACCGGCCAGCGGCTACCCGTCTGACGCAGAGCGTGGCTGCTTCGTCCGCACCTAAGGCTGAGGGGCATATCAACGCCCTAACACACAGAGACGCTAAAGCTTCAGGTTCAGTAGGGGCAGGTATGGTTACAGTTTCCGGCAGACTAGTTTACACGCTTTTTTATTCCGACACCACGCACTCGTTTGCCGCCGCCAGTTTTGCCGTTAGTTTGGGGCAGGACTATATGTTGTTAGAGGATCCGTTTATGATCAGAGGTCTAGGTGGTCAGCTGTTTGTAGCTGAGGAGGTTTACACAGGTTGTGAGGTTAGTGTTGGGGGACACAGCCTTCCCGCTGATCTGATTGTGATACAGATGGAAGACTTTTGCGTGATTCTAGGAATGGACTGGCGGTCCGCTTACCACGCCTTGGTGGACTGTTTTGAGAGGAAGATCATCTTCTTCACACTGGATTTGCCTTCTTTCGAGTTTCACGGGTAGCCAGTGGACGGAGGCTTTAGGTGCATTTCTGCACTTCGGGCAGTGAGACTTTTGGGCTAGGGGTGTGAGGGCTTCTTGGCTTGTGTGGTGGCGGAGCCCAGCCCTGTGGCAGACCTTCAGAGTATCCCGGTAGTCAGAGAGTACCCCAACGTGTTCCCAGATGAGTTGCCAAAACTACCGCCCGAGCATGAGATCGAGTTTAAGATCTCACTGGTACCGGGGACCAGCCCCATTTCTACAGTGCCTTACAGTATGGCACCACTTGAGCTGCGAGAGCTCAAGTCCCAGTTGCAGGACCTTCTGGAGAAGGGCTTTGTGAGGCCCAGTGCGTCTCCGTGGGGAGCCCCGATATTGTTTGTGAAGAAGAAGGATGGTACCCTACACCTTTGTGTGGACCACAGACAGCTAAATAGGGTTACCATCAAGAATAGGTATCCACTGCCGAGGATTGACAACTTGTTTGATCAGTTGCGAGGTGCCACAGTATTCTCCAAGATATACTTGAGGTCTGGGTACCACCAGTTGAGGATCAAGGAGACAGACGTCTCCAAGACAGCTTTCCGCACCTGGTACGGGCACTACGATTTTTTGGTCATGCCATTTGGGCTGACCAATGCCCCCGCTACCTTCATGGATTTGATGAACTGGGTGTTCAGACCCTATCTGGATCAGTTCGTGATGGTATTTATTGATGTGCTCATCTACTCCCGAGATCAAGCGCAGCACGGACAGCACTTGCGGATGGTTTTGGACACACTGAGACGACGTAGGCTGTATGCCAAATACAGCAAGTGCGAGTTCTGGTTGAGGGAGGTGACCTTCTTGGGTCATGTGATTTCCGGGGATGGCTTGGTTGTGGACCCAGCCAAGGTTGAGGCAGTGCTCAGGTGGGAGAGACCGCATACTATTACTGAGATCCACAGTTTCTTGGGACTGGCAGGCTACTGCAGACGGTTTATTAGGAGCTTCTCGTAGATTGCACGTCCTATGACACAGCTGACCCGGAAGGACGTGCCCTTTACTTGGACAGACGCTTGTGAGGCATGTTTTAAGGAGCTGAAGGAGAGGCTGACTTCGACTCCCGTGCTCACCATCCCAGACAGTAGTGGCGGGTTTGTTGTGTACACGGATGCCTCTTTGCAGGGGTTAGGGGGTGTACTCATGTGAGGGGTCACGTTGTCACTTACGCTTCGCGGCAACTGAAGCCCCATGAGCATATCTACCCTACCCATGACCTGGAGCTGGCAACTGTCGTCTTCGCGCTGAAGACTTGGAGGCACTACTGTACAGTGAGACCTTTGAGATTTTCACAGATCATAAAAGCCTCAGATACTTGTTTGATTAGAAGGAGCTCAACATGAGACAGAGACGCTGGTTGGAGCTCCTGAAAGACTACGACTACAGCATTTCCTACCACCCGGGAAAGGCCAAATGGTGGTTGACGCCTTAAGCCGGAAGGCACCCGCCTACTTGGTCAGTTTACAGGCGCAGAGTTGGAGCCTCTTGGAGGAGATGGGCAGTTGGCGACCCCTAGAGTTACTGGGGCACTGTGGGGTAGTGACTGTGACACGACAGACGAGGCCAGAGTTGATAGACCGCATCATCGCTGGACAGATGGCTGACCCATACTTGCAGTCGTTGCGTGACAGGGTACTGTCAGGAGACCCTAGGGACTTCTCTTTTACAGACCAGGTACTGCGCATGAGGGGACGTTTGTGCATTCCCAAGGACGAGGAGCTATTGAGAGAGCTCCTGACAGAGGCACACGGTTCCAGGTTCACCATACATCCAGGAAACACAAAGATGTACCATGATTTGAGATGTGATTTTTGGTGGAGGGGAATGAAGCGGAACGTAGGTGAATTCGCACAGAAGTGTTTAGTGTGCCAGCAGGTGAAGGCCGAGCATCAGAGGCCTGCAGGGCCGTTGCAGCCACTTCCAATTCCAGAGTGGAAGTGGGAGAGCATCACCATGGACTTGGTGGTGGGTTTGCCCGTTACCCAGCAAGGACATGACGCAGTCTGGGTGATCGTTGACAAATTGACGAAGACAGCAGGTTTCTTGCCGATCCGAGTCACCTTGGGACCAGCACAGTTGGCAGAGAGGTATATCCGTGATGTGGTACGTCTACAAGGAGTTCCGTGGGAGATCGTAAACGACCGGGATACCCGTTTTACGTTTCAGTTTTGGGCTAAGTTTCAGCAGGCCCTGGGGACGCGATTGAGGTTCAGTACAGCATACCACCCCCAGACGGACGGACAATCTGAGCGCACGATACAGACACTTGAGGACCTTTTGCATGCTTATGTACTGGACTTGAGGGCTCTTGGGAGGAGCACTTGCCCCAGGCGGAGTTTGCATATAAGAACAGTCATCACTCGAGCATCGGCATGGCACCCTACGAGGCTCTGAATGGACGGTTGGGTTGAAGTGGGGACCAAGTGGGAGGTTAGCCCCAGGCTGATCCGGCAGAGTCAGGAGGTGATCAAGCAGATTCACAGGCGACTCCGCACTGTAAGGAGCAGACACAAGAGCTATGCGGATCGGAAACGCAGAGAGGTGCAGTTTGAGGTTGGGGAACACATCCTCCTTCGCGTTTCGCCCATGAAGGGCTTGCAGCGGTTTGGGGTGAGAGGGAAGCTCGCGCCGAGGTTCGTAGGACCCTTTGAGGTCCTCGAGCGGGTTGGACCCGTTGCTTACAGGCTTGCCCTTCCTCTCCAGCTTTCTGGTGTGCACGACATGTTTCATGATGAGGACCTCATCATAAACCCTAATTAGCACAATTTAATCCAAATAAGTGTGAGAAAGCTCCTACAAAACCTAAAGAGAGGCTTAACTCAGAGAATTCTGAGTTAAAGAATAAAATAAATCATAAGGGGTAAAACTGTAATTTCACTAATGCAATGTGTAAATAGGGTAATTAAGAGTCCAAACACAGGTCAAATGAACTTAATAAGGAAGGAAGTGAGATGATCTGATCTGAAGAGGGTTATAGCAACTTCTAGGAATTAAATGACATTCTGTAACCCTAAAACAAATCCACTTTAATTCACGGGGTTCAAGGAAAAATAAAAATCAACTAAACCCTTTAAAATTCATGGAAAAATATTCCCTAAGGTTTAGAACCTTCAATTTGGCCTTTGCAACCTATTTTGACCTAAAATGAGAACATGACCAATTTATGACTTAATTTGGGTTTTTACGCAAATTGATCGGTCAAACAAGGTCCTACCTCAAATCAAATTTCACCACTAAAATCCTTAGGTTCAAATTAGTCTGGTATAAAAATTTGGGCCTAAGAAAAGACCATCTTGACCTACTTTACAAATTGGTCCTCTTAATTTACTTTCTGACCCTTATCTTCTGAAACTCTTACATTTTGCCCCCTATCTTTTCATCATTCTTTGCATAACGGTCCCTCTTGCCATTTCTGCGCAGCACCATACCTCCGGCGACCTTGCGCGGAGGATGGCGCCGCGCAGGGCAGGACGTCCGTCCTCAGGAACAAGAGGGGAGTTCCTTGTGACGTCCTCTATCGCAAGGACCCTCCCCTAACCTCTGCAACCGACCATGCCTCTCATGCGAACACACGAAAGGCATGGGTGTCCACTTCGTCCTCAGCTCCGGCGAGCTTGGCACGTCGCCTCCTCGATCTCCTCTCCTCGCCAGTGCCTATTTAAGGAGCGGTAAGGTCTGCCGTCTCCTTCAAGCTTCTTCTGGCCGAGAGAAACCCTACATTTCGTCTCTTCCCTCTCTGGTCAGAACGCCCGAGCTTCTGGCGAACCTCCCTCCTCCTCCTCGTCGCTCTGCTGCCCTACCTGCAGTAGAGTCCACTCTGCCCCGTCGTCCCGCGCTAGGCCGTACCAGCTGGCGCCCTCAGATCTCCTCCTCGTCGTCGATAACCCTCTCCTGGGCATCTTAGTCCTCAGCTCCGGCAAGCACGAGCCGGATGCCTCCCTCTCCCCCTTCGTCGATTAAGTAGGTAGGAATCTTCCTCTCTCTCTCCCTTACATTTTCCTTTTCCTGATTTACCCTTTTAATCCACCGACCGCCACTTCCACCTCCATTTGCTCCATCTCCGATCACCATCTCTGGCGAAGTCACTCCACCTCCACAGACCACCTCACCCCTCGCCGACAAGCCCAGAAGCTCCCCCTCACTCCACTCAACCGTTTCCCCCACTCCATACACCGCCATTCACCGCCCGACCAACCCCCGAACAAACCCACTTCCGCACACACAGTCTGCCCTAGGCGCACCTCCACAAGCGTCCCCGCTCCTCGTCGACCCTTGCACCACCTTCGCCGCCCTATGGCGAAGCTCCCTACGTTATCTGATGCGGCCGCGAGGGTGTCCTTGTGTTTTTAGGTCAGCGCCTCCTCGCCGCCATTGAAGAGCTGCTGAAGCTCCTTCGCAAGTAGCTCCAGGATGCTTCCAGCCTAGGTGTAAGCCCCAGGCAGCGCAGGCTGGTTCCGCGAGCACACCCAGGCTTGCGATTGGGGTCGCAAACGCTCGCTGCTGCCCTAATTGGAAGCATCTTCTTGCCTGTGGGC
This sequence comes from Thalassia testudinum, assembly GCA_037157565.1. Classification (NCBI taxonomy): domain Eukaryota; kingdom Viridiplantae; phylum Streptophyta; class Magnoliopsida; order Alismatales; family Hydrocharitaceae; genus Thalassia; species Thalassia testudinum. Next base: position 86,446,763 of record JAZHRO010000077.1, read on the forward strand.
ATGCAGATTGGAGGTGGGACTTTAGTCCCACCTCGTAAGTGTGTGGCCTTGCGCCAACACTTAAATTGAAAAAGTGTATAGGGCTGTTTGCCTTCGATACACAGGGGTCAGGTCCCTCACCCGCACGCAGTGCGCCACGCGCTCGCCCGCGTTCACGCTCCACGGGTCTGGGCCGAATCCGACTACCCAACCAAGCACTCCTCGCCCACCACCGCACGCCGGTGGGCCTGGTCCCGGGTGCGCAACCCGAACCCGATTACCCGGCTCTGGGAGAGCTTTCCTAAAGAGAGATTCAGAGAGAGAGAGACGCGGGGAAGGGGTAGGGGTAGGTTTTGCACTGATCATTGTGTGTGCGTGCAGGGAAGAAGGAAAAAGAAGCAGGCGAAGGAAGAAGAAGAGAGGAGGAGCGACCAAAGACTTAGCCACACTGAGCAGCTGAAGGAGAAAGGAAGGAGAGGAGCTGAAGGAGAAGAAAAGGAGCCGCATTGTAGCAAATGCATAGTTAAGTTGTCTGAGCACCGAGTTAGACGACAGGAGGTCAGTGGCCAGAGCAGAAAGAAAGAAGAAGCAAAGAAGAAGAAGAAGACAGGAAGGAGAAAGAAAAGAAAGAAGACGAACGGCCAGAGTAGAAGAAGAAAAGAAAAGAAGGAAGAAGGAAGGAAGACTTAGCAGCTGAAGGCAGAAGTTCCACAGCCGCAGAAAGAAAAGAAGAGAGAAGAAGGCAGATTGAAGGAAGAGAGGAAGAAAAGAGAAAAGGAAGAGAGAAGAAGAAGAAGCCAACAAAAAAGACTTTTGCTCCCTCTCTCTCTCTATCTCTTAATTTTTGTAAAATCTTATATTGTGAATTTATGTTTCTAGAATTATAATTGCTCCCTGAGTTCGACCTCGAGAAATCTTGCCATTCCGAGTAAAAAATTTGTATTAAGCTGGTAACTGTTTTGTCATATACTACAACGAATCTAAATAAAGACAGACAACAAGCTTGCCAGCATTCCACATGTCCAACCTTAGGAAGTACGTCGCCGATCCCAGTCACGTCCTGAGCCACGAGAGCGTCGAGGTCGGTGACGACCTGACCTACCCCGAGCGGCCAGTGCAGATTCTCGACAGAGCCGTCTGGAGTTTGAGACGGAAGCAAGTACCCCTGGTGAAGGTCTTGTGGAGCAGCCAGCGGTACGAGGAGGCTACCTGGGAGCCTAAGGCGGCGATGAGGGAGCGGTACCCGGAGCTCTTTGAGGGTAAATCTTTTCGGACTGGCTTCGGTCCTCTTTGAGTTTGTTATACGTATACTGTTCTTTTTCCTCACCCTAGTTAACGCAAGTTTCGGGGACGAAACTTCCTTTGAGTTTGTCATGTTGTTAAGACCCGAGACATCAAATACACCTTAAGACGTCTGGGAGTTGGTCCAGACGTCTGGTCAGACGTCTGGACGCCTTCCCAGACATCTAGAAATAAATTTTTGCGTGCGTACGATCGTGAGTCTGCCCGTGTGCCACTCGCAAACTGAAACCCTCCACCCTCTTCTTTTTCTCTCTCCCCTCGCCAACCTGCAGACGCCCTCCCCCACACCAACAAATACCCCTCTCCCCTCTCCCTCGTTCACCACATCCACCCGTCTTCTCCTTCCTCCAGCGTGAGTGCGAGAGCGAGAGCGAGGGCAGCAGCTGCTGCCAGGTGCAGTCCACCTCGATATGTTTTGTGCGCTCATGGAAGACTGGATTAGATGCAATGAAAGTGGCTTGGCTGACTGGTTGTCACAGAACATGGCGGAAGAGTAGCGTGGACTCCTAGATCGGCCAGTCAGGTCTATTTATTGATGGGCGAATGACGAGGATTGAACCCGCGAATGGTGGATTCACAATCCACTGCCTTGATCCACTTGGCTACATCCGCCCCCCTTGCCAATCGGGCTTTCCCCTCCTTCCCCTAACACCATAATCGTACTAGGGGTTATAAGGTGTATATAAAGGGTATTAAGGAGAGGTGCAGCGAGAGGGAGAGAGCGAGAGAAAGAGAGAGAGAGCCCGCCGGAGCATCCCGAGGCCGGTCGACGTACGCGTGGAGGAGCGTCGTGCCAGGGAGATCTCCCCTGGTGCTGTTGCAGCTCGAGCAGCGAATGAGCGGCTGCGTGGCGAGCTCATGCGCAACAGGAAGAAGACGAGGAGGTTCTGATTCTGGGAATTTTTTCCAGAATCAGACGTCTGGACCTACGTCCAGACGACGCGGGCGACATCTGGAGGGAGCTCCAGATGAGTGAAAGGTACATATTTCCTCCTCTACCTCCTTTTGCGAATACGACCATGCAGGCCATTCCGCCAAGGTTCTAAGACGTGTCGTGTTGAGGAGGTTTTCGTCGCGCGTGCAGGCTTCGTTTCGGGAAGGCGTGGGGACACGCCCTCCCACGCAGTTCAAACGTTTGGGCAAGGCACCAGACGGCGAAGAGCATCTCCAGGCATCCGGAGAGGTGGACGGACATTTGGAATCGAGTCCAGATGGTTCAGTAGGATCCCTGAACGTCTGAGGAGCAGCGCAGAGTGAGGTATGACCTGGACCACTTTTTAAGACGTCTAGAAGGTTTTCCAGACGTCTGATTTGAGTCAGAATTATCGTTTTTGACCCGTTTAGAGTCCGTTCGAGGTTCGATTTCCGCATTTAAGATTCTGTTCTTCTCTGAATTAGTTCCTCTACTTGTTTGAATTAGTTGTATCCTATTGAGTGGTTTTTTGTGATTGATTCTTATGTTAGGACCTAGTTCTGTTGCGGCTTTGGGGGTTGTGGAGGCACGTGGACCTGCCGATCACGCCCCCATCACTCCCGATTTTGCAGGTAGAGTGGCCCCCTTAGTTAATTACAAACATTAATGCATCTCTGAAATAAATGATAGATCCTCGGGTCTGGCATGAATCCTAGGACCTGAAAACTAGATTGAATGATAGATCCTAGGGTGTGGCATGAATCCTAGGAACAGAAACACTGAAACGAATGTCTTGAATACCTGAATTGCAGTCTTGGATAAGTAAATAGAATAATGATAATTGCCTGTAATTGGATAACAGCTGCCTGTGAAATGTAGAGTACTGTTGCTAATAACTGCTACATGTAATTCCTGTTGTTTGGAAACTAAATTCGAGCTGCTTGTATATAAATTGGAAAAGAAAGATTAAATGTTGGAAACACGCGCTATATGCGAATAAAACTGAAATGATGAAACCTAATATGGCTTGGCCTGAGAAATATGAGCATGAACCATACGGGGAATTAGGAGTAGAGCTCCTGGAAAATAAATAGAATGGAAATGGGAAAGTGGATGGGGAAGTGAGTTGGCCCGTATGTACGGAGTACGAAGGAGAGCGACTGTCCCCCTGTTTAGTGCAGAGAGGAGCTAGCCACCCCAGGGAATCGGGGTTAGGTCTAGCCACTTTGTACCGACTTTTGGCCCTCGCGTACACCATACCAGAAAGAGCTACTAGTGTTGGGAGGGAGCTAGCCACCCCACGGGGCCCGGGGTTCAGCTAGTCGTCTTACACCGACTTGTTAGGCCCACTGGGCAAACCAAGGTAGTCAGGCGAGGGTGCACGGACTGTGGAGGGGCAAGACCCCTGTTTGGTTACTGTGGAGGGGCTAGACCCCTGTTACTGAGAGGGCTCTACCCTATACTGGTTCCATGCTGTGCTTTGGGTGCACCCGTTAATGGAAACGACTGACCGCGTGCCAGTGCAGGGTAGCTATCCGTGCGTTTATCGCGCTTGCCATAGCCATCGTTACGTCTGTCAGCGACCTTGGGGTGGTTGACTGAAAGTAGGACCACCACGGGGGACTCTCCAGGCCAGGAGAGGACCACGTGCTACTTCTACTTTTCGGAAAAGACTACAATCAAGATCGTTCCCACGAGGAACATTCGAGATCAAGAGAAAGACCTGAGAAATAAATCAAGAAAGAGTAAATAGAGAAATAATGAAGGAAATTAAAAACAACAGCTACTTTTCCACCTTTACTATTTTTCTTAGCTAGCTGGTTAACACTCTACTCAGCGTTTCGCTGACGTGTCATATTTGTCACCTTTTTCAGGACCAGGTGTTGAGCAGTCAGAGACTACGGCTGCAGAGGGTGCTGGGCCAAGTAGAGCCCAGTAGTTGTACTTTTGTTGCACCCATTTTCTGTAGTAGTGAGTATTTCTGTTACACCTTGTACTCTTTTATTGTAAACTTCATATTTCTGTACCTGTTTTTAATTCTCTACTGTTGTGGTGGTATGTACTGTAGTAGTTCTTTTCTTTACTGCTGTACTTTTGTTACTGTTAGTTACTTGCATGATGAATGTGGTTTATTTTGCTGCTTTTTGGTTACTTTTTCGTTGAACGACTGGGTCTTGGGATCAGTCGAGTAGGTCCGATTCTCGTGTCTCGTAGGGATTCGGAAAATCAGGTCGTAACAACCACCAAGTCCATGGTGATGCTCTCCAACTTCCACTCTGGCACTGGAAGTGGCTGCAACGGCCCTGCAGGCCTCTGATGCTCGACCTTCACCTGCTGGTACACTAAACACTGTTGCACGAATTCACCTACATCCCGCTTCATTCCTCTCCACCAAAAGTCGCGTCTCAAATCATGATACATTTTTGTATTTCCGGGATGTATGGTGAACCTGTAATCGTGTGCCTCTGTCAGGAGCTCTCTCAACAGCTCCTTGTCCCTGGGAACGCACAAACATCCCCTCATGTGCAGCACCTCGTCTGTAAAGGAGAAGTCCCCAGGGTCCCCAGACAGTACTCTGTCACGCAACGACTGCAAGTACGGGTGGGCAATCTGTTCTGTGACGATGCAGTATATCAGCTCTGGCCTCGTCTGTCGTGTCACAGTCACTGCCCCACAGTGCCCCAATAACTCTAGGGGTCGCCAACTGCCCATCTCCTCCATGAGGCTCCAACTCTATGCCTGTAAACTGGCCAAGTGGGCGGGTGCCTTCCGGCTCAAGGCGTCAGCCACCATGTTGGCCTTACCTGGATGGTAGGAAATGCTGCAGTCATAGTCCTTCAGGAGCTCTAACCAACGTCTCTGTCTCATGTTGAGCTCCTTCTGATCAAACAAGTATCTGAGGCTCTTATGATCTGTGAAAATCTCAAAGGTCTCACTGTACAGGTAGTGCCTCCAAGTCTTCAGCGAGAAGACGACAGCTGCCAGCTCCAGGTCGTGGGTAGGGTAGCTATGCTCATGGGGCTTCAATTGCCGCGAAGCGTAAGCGACAATGTGACCCCTCTGCATGAGCACACCCCCTAATCCCTGCAAAGAGGTGTCCGTGTACACAACGAGCCCGCCAATACTGTCTGCGATGGTGAGTACAGGAGCCGAAGTCAGCCTCTCCTTCAGCTCCTGAAAACACGCCTCACAAGCGTCTGTCCAAGAAAAGGACACGTCCTTCCAGGTCAATTGTGTCATAGGACGTGGAATCTGCGAGAAACCCCTGATAAACCGCCTGTAGTAGCCTGCCAATCCCAAGAAACTATGGATCTCTGTAACTATACGCGGTCTCTCCCACCTGAGCACTATCTCAACCTTGGCCGGGTCCACAGCCAAGCCATCCCTGGAGATCACATGACCCAAGAAGGTCACCTCCCTCAACCAGAACTCGCACTTGCTGTATTTGGCGTACATCCTACGTCGTCTCAGTGTGTCCAAAACCATCCGCAAGTGCTGTCTGTGTTGTGCCTGATCTCGGGAGTAGATGAGCACATCATCAATAAATACCACCACGAACTGATCCAGATAGGGTTTGAACACCCGGTTCATCAAATCCATGAAGGCAGCGGGGGCATTGGTCAGCCCAAACGGCATGACCAAAAAATCGTAGTGTCCGTACTGGGTGCGGAAAGCTGTCTTGGAGACATTTGTCTCCTTGATTCTCAACTGGTGGTACCCAGACCTCAAGTCTATCTTGGAGAATACCGTGGCACCACACAACTGGTCAAACAAGTTGTCAATCCTCGGCAACGGATACCTATTCTTAATGGTAACCCTATTTAGCTGTCTGTAATCCACACAAAGGCATAGGGTACCATCCTTCTTCTTCACAAACAATACCGGGGCTCCCCACGGAGACGCACTGGGCCTCACAAAGCCCTTCTCGAGAAGGTCCTGCAACTGGGACTTGAGCTCTCGCAGCTCAAGTGGTGCCATACTGTAAGGCACTGTAGAAATGGGGCTGGTCCCCGGTACCAGTGAGATCTTAAACTTGATCTCACGCTCGGGCGGTAGTCCTGGCAACTCATCTGGGAACACATCGGGGTACTCTCTGACTACCAGGATACTCTGAAGGTTTGCCACAGGGCTGGGCTCCGCTACCACACAAGTCAGGAAGCCCTCACACCCCTGGCCCAAAAGTCTCACTGCCCGAAGTGCAAAAATGCACCTAAAGCCTCCGTCCACTGGCTGCCCGTGAAACTCGAAAGAAGGCAACTCCGGGATGAAGAAGATGATCTTCCTCTCAAAGCAGTCCACCAAGGGGTGGTAAGCGGACAGCCAGTCCATTCCCAGAATCACGCCAAAGTCTTCCATCTGTATCACAATCAGATCAGCTGGAAGGCTATGTCCCCCAACACTAACCTCATAACCTGTGTAAACCTCCTCAGCTACAAACAGCTGACCACCTGGATCTCTAATCACAAATGGATCCTCTAACAACATATAGTCCTGCCCCAAACTAACGGCAAAACTGGCAGCGGCAAACGAGTGTGTGGCGCTGGAATCAAAAAGTGTGTAAACTAGTCTGCCGGAAACTGTAACCATACCTGCCACCACTGAACCTGAAGCTCTGGCGTCTCTGTGTGTCAGGGCGTTGATACGGCCCTTAGCCCTAGGTGTGGACGAAGCAGCCACACTCTGCGTCGGACGGGTAGCCGCTGGCCGGTACCCTCCCCGCAACTGCTGTCCTCCCCCTCGCACCTGGAAACCACGGCCTCCTGCTCGTCCTCCAGTGCACAACGCGGGGAGCATCTACTGACCTCCAGCCCTAGACGGGCAGTCCCTCCTAATGTGGCTCGGCTGGCCACACTGGTAGCAAAGGGGAACTCGACTCCCGCCCTCAGTGGGTCCCTGCTGACGGCTAGGCGAGGGTTCGGTGCTGGCAGTTGGCCCCTGTCAAGGGCCCCCGAAGGCCACTGATGGCCCAGCAAAGCATGACGGCTCTCCTGCGGGCGCCACGTGCCTCCTCTCTCATCGGCCCTGTGAGAAGTCTGGCTGGTAGGGCCTCTTCTGTCCGCTGTTAGTGTTACGTGCGGACGGGTTGGTCTACTCATATGTCATGGCTGCCTCCACCACCCTCGAGAACGCAGGCAGCTTCAGGGGTTTGACATACCCCCGAATAGCAGGCCGGAGCCCCTCGGTGAACCTCCAAAGGCGCTCCTCCTCGATAGCCACAGCTGTCGTGGCGAAACGAGACAGCTCCAGAAAATGCGTGCGATACGTGCTCACGGTCATTGTCCCCTGGAGGAGAGTGTGGAACTCTCGCCTCCTCTGGTCTTGCCACGTCTAGGAGAAGTACTGCTCACAGAAGAGGGTGACAAACTGGTCCCAAGTCGGCTCGACCCTCTCCTGACCTTTGACTGCCCTCCACCACCTGTGTGCCGTGCTCTCCAGCTGGTACGTGGCAAAGGCCACTCGGTACTCCATAGGGGGCGAAGGGTGTCAAACACCTCCTCGATCTGCTCGAGCCAGTGCTCTGCCTCGGTCGGGTCCTCATCCCCCTTGAAGGAGGGGGGCTTCAGCTTCTGGAACTATCCGAAAAGCTCGTAATGGCGCTGAAGTGGAGAAGCTGGTACGCCTCTAGGTAAGGAGGGCTCGTGCTCGGAAGTGCCGGAGGAAGGTGGGGGCGGTGGAGGGCCACCCCCTCCCCCACGTCCAGCGCCGTGTCCGTCTCGCAGTCCCACAGAGGACTCCCACTCCACTGCCCCAGGGAGAGGCGCTCGTGGAGGCGAGTGAAGCCCTTCTCGTACGATTTCCCGTATCAGTTGGGCGAGGTCCTGTGCCTGAATGCCCGGAAGTAGTAGCTGGTCCACTGAGGCGTCGGGCTCAACACGCCCGCCCTCCGACTTCGTCCTCGGCCACGTCCGCGACCCGCCTCGCTGCCCCCTCGTCGAGGCATCTCTTGCAAGGAGAAGCGAACACAAAACAGAAAAGATATCAATTCTAACCGACATTCAACAAAAGAACCTTAGAACATATGTCAAAAGGTACGTTGTGGTGGTTACTCTAGTTACAAGCACGTGAATTGGTTATTTTCTAGCTAGTTGGTTCACTTCTCTAGATAACCTTGCACTGATACCATCTTGTTACGACCCGATTCCCGAATCCCTACAGGACACGGGACCGAACCGACTCTACTGATCCCAAGACCCAGTCGTCCAACGAGGAAGTTACCAAAAAGCAGTAAAAGTAAACCACATTCACCTTGCAAGCAACTAACAATAACAAAAGTATAGTAGTAAAGAATCAAACTACTACAGTACACACCACCACAACAGTAGAGAATTTAAAAAAGTACAGGAATATAAAGTTTACAATAAAAGAGTACAGAAGTGTAACAAAAATACTCACAACGGAAATAGGGTACAAACAAAAGGTACAACTACTAGGCTCTATTGGGCGCAGCACCCTCTACAGCCGTAGGCTCTGGCTGCTCAACACCTGAACCTGAAAAAGGTTATGAGTACACGAAATCAGCGAACGCTAAGTAGAGTGACTACCAGCTAACTAAAAACAGTAAAGGTGGACAGATAGCTGTTGTTTTCAATTTCTTTCTTTATTAAACTAATTATTCTTTCTTTCACCACTTGGTTTGTTTATCAGGTCCTTTCCTTGATCTCGAATGTTCCTCGTGGGAACGATCTTGATTGTAGTCTTTTCCGAAGAGTAGAAGTAGCACATGGCACTCTCCTGGCTGGGAGAGTCCCCCGTGGTGGTCCTACACTCGGTCAACCACCCCAAGGTCGCTGACAGACGTAACGGTGACTACGACACGCGCGATAAACGCACAGGTAGCTACCCCGCACTGGCACGCGGTCAGTCGTTTCCGTTAACGGGTGCGCGCAAAGCACAGCACGGAACCAGTATAGGGCATAGCCCTCTTAGTAATAGGGGTCTAGCCCCTAAGAACCAAACATGGGTCTCGCCCCTCCACAGTCTGCGCACCCCCGCCTGGCTACCCTTGTTTGCCCAGTGGGCCTAACAAATCGGTGTAGGATGGCTAGCTGAACCCCGGGCCCCGTGGGGTAGCTAGCTCTCTCCCTACACTAGTAGCTCTCCTCGGTACTGTGTACGCGAGGGCCAAAAAGTTGGTACAAAGTGGCCAGTCCTAACCCCAGGTCCCAATTCTAGGGCGGTTAGCTCTGCTTTGCACTAAACAGGGGGACAGTCACTCTCCTTGGTACTCCGTACTCAAGGGCCAGCTCACTTCCCCATTCACATTTCCAATTCTATTCCATTTATTTCCAGGAGCTCTACTCCTAATTCCCTATAAGGTTCATGCTCATGTTTCTCAGGCCAAGCCATACTAGGTTTCATCATTTCTATTTCCATTTCATATACAGGCAGCTCGTATTTAATTGCAACAACATGAACATACATGCAACAATTGCTAACAAAAGCACTTTACATTCCACAGGCAGCTGTTATCCAATTACAGGCAATTGTTATTATTTTATTTAATCATCCAAGACTGCAATTCATACATTCAATACAATTATTCCAGTGTTTCTAGTCCTAGGATTCATGCCATATCCTAGGATCTAACATTCAATCTAGTGTTTCTAGTCCTAGGATTCATGCCATACCCTAGGATCTAACATTCATTCCAGATATGCATTCATGTTTGTAATTAATCTAGGGGAAGCCACTCTACCAGCAAAACCAGGAGTAATGGGGGCTTGATTAGCAGGTCCACATGCCTCCGCAACCACCAAATCCGCAATGAAACGAGGTCCTAACACAAGGATCAACCACAAGAAACCACTCAGAACATGATAAAAGCATTCCAACAAGTAGAGGAACTTATACGAAGAAGAACGGAAATCAGACCTCAAACGAACCCTAAACGGGTAAAAAATGACAATCCTGACTCACATCAGACGTCTGGAACACCTTCCAGACATCTTAAAAGAAGTCCAGAATCATACCTCACTCTGCGCTACTCCTCAGACATCCAGGGATCCTTCTGAACCGTCTGGACATAGTTCCAGACGTCCGACCACCTCTCCGGACATTTGGAGATGCTCCCCGCCATCTGGTGCCTTGTCCAGATGTCTGAACAGCGTGGGAGGGCGTGTCCCGCACCTTCCCGAAGCGAATCCTGCACGCGCAACGTAAATCTCCTCAATACGGCACATATCAGAGCCTCGGCGGAACGGCCTGCATGGTTGTATCCGCAAAGGGAGGCATAGGGCTCAGGACGTACCTCTCAGTTGTTTGGAGCTTCTGCCAAACGTCGGCTACGTTGTCTGGATGTAGATCCAGACGTCTGATTCTGGGAAAAATCCCAAAACCAGAAGTTCCTTTGTCTTCTTCGTGCTGCGTGCAACCGCGCCGCGCTCGCTCGTCTGCTACTCTAGCTACAGCAACGTCGGGGGAAACCTCCCCGGCACACCTCTTCGCCGTGTGCACGCCCCACCAGCCGTGAGCTTCTCCGGCGAGCTCTCTCGCGAGCTCGCGCACTCTCCTCTCTTCCCCTTCGCCGCTCCTCCTCTCCGCTGGTACACTCGGCTGCACTTGCCACTCTCGCTCTCGCTGGAGGAAGGAGAAGGCGGATGGAAGTGGGGTGGTGAATGAGGGAGAGGAGAAGGGTTTAAGTAGGTGCGGGGGAGGGTTCTGTCAGTGAGAGGGGAGAGAAGAAGGCGGCTGCTCACAGTCTGCGCGCGGCATGCGCGCAGACTCGAGGACGTACGCACACAAAAATTAATTTCCAGACGTCTGACGCAAGTCCCAGACGTCTTAAAGGGCTTTAATAGCACGGGTCTTAACAGGTTTAGACATGCTTGATGCTCCCATCTACCTGAATACTAGGTCACCCACATTTAAGCACTTCCACCTGACTTGCTAATTGTAGTACTTAGTCATAGTTTCCTTGCATTCTACCTCATCTCTAGCAGCTTCCAACAAATCGAGGTTGATCCACATCTGCTCCTAGTTCCTAACAGGGTCGTGGATTGGACCTGATAGGAAGGGAGGTCAACCTCAAGCAAGATTCATGCATCCGCTCCGTAAACCATGCTGAAAGGGGTTTCTCTTGTGGCGGTCTTCTACCCTTTCTGAAAGCCCCACAACTCATAGGATAGCTCTTCAACCCATTTTCCCTTGGCATCTTCTAGTTTCCTTTTGGGGACAACAATGATTGTTTGGTTGGCCACCTCTGCTTGGTCGTTCACTTGAGGGTGCACGATGGAAGTAAAGTTCAGATGGATGACCTAGTCTACGCAAAAGTCCTTAAAATGCCTCGAGGCTAACTGCTTTCCATTGTCGGCCACAATTAATACATAAGGAATGTCGTATCAACATACAATGTGTAAGGGTTTGAATTTTTAATGTCCACTTTTTAACTAATCAAAGCCTTGTTAAGAGTCAAATCATTAAAGTATAGTGTACTTGAGACCTATTTCTAAAATCATGGCTTAAGAAGGGGTTACTTGCCCTAACATTGGTTGGGTTGAGGGGTTGTTGGCAAGAAAAGAGTGAGCCTTGGGGCCATTAGTTAAAGGATGTTTTGCATAGAAGGTCATCGGTGTAATTCTTACACTAAATTCTTAAAAATAGTGGGGATAAAAAGGAACCATGGAGCCCTTGCCTTATTATCTTCCCCTCCCCTCTAGAAATATCTTCACCACCACCACTCTAGAAGCATCACCACCACCGTCCACTCCTCTCCTTACCCTCACTCTGCATTCTCTAGCTATAGAGGAAGGAGAAGGTGAGAAACGGGTACAGCTGCTACGGACGCAACTCCAAGGAGAAGCTATTGCAAGTTGAGGTAAGGACCCCTACTTACTCTTCTTGTTTATTTCTTTTGATTCCCATGTTTGATTTATGGTAAAAGGAACATATTCCTGCTTTAGGTGTTAGTACAGGTGTGTTAATGGGTTGCATGTTAAAGATTTGAGCTTAAACGGGACTTAGGTATACCCATAAGTGCATGTTGGGGATTATTTTGCTAGATCTGTGATCTATGGATGTAAATGAGATATCTATGTTTCCATATGTTCCCAGTAGTTGTTAGAATGGTTATAAGTGGTTGTGCATACCTAGTAATGGGTGCATTGCAGTTGGAGATCAAAAACCCCCATTATCAGACTCATTCTGGGTACTAAAAGGCTTATTAGACTTCTAGAATTATTGTCAGATGTCTAATTCAAGCAATCCGAATGTCTGATATCACAATTAGATGAACCCTACAGCATGTTGGTCCTCTAAAGTTGAAGGGAGTGGTTCATTGGACGTTTGACCACATTACTAGACGTCCAGAAGGACTCATGGATGTCTAAAAACCTTTGTCTAGACGTCTAATATGTTGAACAAAGGACTATGTGAGCCCCTCTCCAAAAGACGTATGGGCATATGTTTACAAGGTCTTATTTTGAGATATAGGACATCTAATTCATTTACTAGATGTCTGATAGACCCTCTAAACGTCTAACAATGTTATTAGAAATTTGATGAACTAAGAACCCATGGCAGACTCAAAATACCCACTTTAGGAGAAGTCTAATCAAAACGTCAAAAGTCTGATTTGGCACTATTGTATGGTGTTGATTCTATTCAAAGACCCCCAATGAGCACCAAAATCTAGATCTAATTGGCCAAATCTATAACGACTTGGCCCCAAGGGACCGAATTGGGTGATTCAAACTTAACTCGGATCGCTACGAAGTTGCCCAACAAAAAGCGTATGCGCATCAACCAAGCAATACCAATGCAAAATTTATGCCCAACAATCGCATTTCCATTAAAAATTTAGAGCATGAAAAGAAATAGTAATGCATGGAAAATAACTAAAAAGGGTACGTTACAAGATGTAATGATAGCCGTTCAAGATGAAAACATGCCACTTGAAAGGAGAAAAAGCCTAACCAGTAAAGTACTACAAAAGGGAAATACTACCTCAAAATAAAGTAACTATGTGACAACCGATGCAAGTCTCACAAACCCACAAACTCCTAGTCAGAAGTCAACAAGAGACAATGTGATAATGTGTCAAAATCTAACTCGAGTCTCATGCTAGCCATGGGATAGGAGCGGAGGTGTAGTTATAATATTTGAACCATTTTCATACTTGTTTTACATTTTATCGGTGTGTTATCATTTGGTTTTACTTGTAAACTTTTTAATTAGCTTTAATGAATGAAATTTTATTTTTTGTTAAGAATTTAATTTTTATAAAGTGTAATTGTTTTTCATACATACAAGTATTATATGCAGATATGTTAGTTACCTGTATGGAAAAAACCATAAAAAAAATACTCATTGTCATTGAAGATAACTGTCGTTAATTCCCCACCATTGCGTGGCAATCAATGGTCGTCAATTGCCAACAGTTGACCAAATAATGGTTGGTATATCACTGCAACAATGGTTATTTGGTTGTCTCCTAACTTGAAAATTGTTTCTAATCTATTTCCGCAAGGCCTTCCTTGATGATTTTTATAATCGTTGGTAAAATAAAACTATCAACGATTTGGCGTTAACCAGTGGTATTAACAATTCAGCAGCTATTTAAAAATCAACATCAAATCATCAAACTTGGATGGGGAACAACGGAATATAGGCGATGGTTTTAAATGATAACTACCGCAAAAACCCAGCACGACACACTTATTAGCAACGCCACATGATGACGGTTTTCTCTCTTTTGGTAATGGCTAAATCCTTATTTGCTGTAGTGATTATTGAATTGTTTGTAATTCATGCATATAATTATATGTTATTGCCATGTAAGAGATTTTACAAAGAATGCATATTCATATATGTAATGTACAAAAATTTTACATGCACAATTAAATGTAACGAAGGATTAAGATTGGAGAATATTCATATTATTGGAAGAATTGAAAATTTTGAGCAGGTTGATGTGAGGAGATGAAGATTTTAAGGATAAGTTTAATTGAGTATTTGTTCTTATTTTAATAGAATGCTAAAGCTCAATTTAAGTTTATCAAGATACAAACACCAAAATAGTTTGGCTAAATCAATTAGGCTTAAATCAAATAACCTAGGAGTGAACTAAGCCTTTGAAAAGCAAATATTTAAGCTATTTTTGAATTGGGAGTGATTCAATATCAAGATAACTAATTAGGAAACCAATAATAACAAGGATTTAGAAAACTAGTAATTATATGCAAAATTGAGTGGCCTAATTAGTTAATAATAGCTCAACTAGTTAGAAAATGTTGATTTTTGTAGCCACTAGAAAAGATATTTGTGAGTCGAAATTGATTAGTAAAATCACACAATTAAAGCTATTCCACACTTAGGTTGAATACTGGACAAATATCAGCTTGCCCATGATATTTATCCATTATAAGGGCAACCCTTAGTATTTTTGAGAGGTGAGGTACACCTATAAATAAATGAGAAGTCAAAGATTTTCAACATACAACTCAAGAATTAGAAATACTCTTTCGTGAAGCTCTACCATTCCTTGTCTAAGCTCTATAGTGCACACTAATTTTGAAATTCTGATAGTTAAAAAGACTCTAAAATTCTATGGGGAGTTTCTGAAAAAATTTTGAAAGAATTTCCAGGACTAATTTTGAAGGAAATTCTAAAAAAGCAATCCTAAAAGAGGAGACTTTGCATAAGTGATTCTTGAGGAGATTCTTGTGCTTTGAATTGAAGAACATTCTAGAAGAATCTCTAATGAATTGATTCTAGAGAGGAAGTAGATTTGAGAAGAATCTCTGGTCAACTGCATTCTATGCAAAGTAATTCTTGAAAAATCATTTGGTAAGGATTTTATTTTCCATAGCCAAGGAAGAAGCCTTATTGCCGTCAAATTAAGGATTTATCTATAGCTTCTTGTGAATGGTAACTCTAAACATTTGAATTTAAGATTTTCAGAGAAGCTTTTTAGAAATCCTATTAATTGGTGCTATAATTTCTTGATATATATATTTGAGCTATAGGATTTGTTATTTGATAGTTGCCATTGTACTTATAGTTTGAATAGTGATGCATGTCACTAATGTTTTTATTGACAAGTGATTACAACATCATTGGGGTAACTTTATTTGGTTCAGCTGCCCACAAATAAGCTTAATTGATGTGTTGGATCATTAGTTGATGTAAGGTTTGGGTTACACTCCTACGTAGCATGGTTCATGTTATAGTGGATTTTGTAATAGGAAGTCACACAAAAATCCTGAGGTGAGGAGCCTTAGGTAATGACCTGACTCCTGATAGAGGAACCACTCTAAATACTTGTGACACTTACAATTTGCATACTTAAGATTGAATTTCCATGGATACTTATGTTTGCTATACAAATTGATATTAGGAGATACTCTGATAATATATCTGGATAAGTTAATTCATTAAGAATTTCATATTCAAGTTAAAGCCAAAGAATGAGTACTATTCACCTCTCCTGTAGTGTTATTCCACCATCTTCAACTCAGCACAACAATGCTTGGAGTTTGATCTAATGGGAGGTGATGACTTCTTTGCAAAGATGCTAATGTGTGAAGATTTAGGGTTAAGGATTATTGAGAAAGCAAAATGACATTGCTAACCCCGGTGAGCCGCTTTCTAATAAGATGTATATACTAACACATGTACATGTCATAGATTAAAAATGTAAATTACCAAATTGACTATGGCCCACTACTCACAAATACAAATTCTTTAGTCTTAGGGTTAGGGTGGTAATGGCTAACCTAAGTTAGATTTGGAAGGAGACTTGCAAGGTCCACCTATAAATAAATGTTGGTATACTACGACCACATATATATGGAGATGTTACCTAAGTGAAGCCTATTTGCCACCTAGTTGAGTTAATTAGCTAATTGCAAGTATGTAATCCTAAAGATTTTGAAATGACGTAAAAAGGGATTTTTAGGGAGCATATAGAGCTTGATCCTTAGTTGGAGTAACTAGTCTATGATGATTGTAGATATGTGAAATGTTAAATATCCTCAAAGACTTTAATAATTGAAAGAATATAAAACCTTGAAGACATAATTGAGATACATAATTCTTAATGGCTAATGAAGGTATGCTACAAAGATAGTCTTAGGAAAGGCAATGTCATCTAAAGTAAGGAAGAGGAATGAAAGTGGGAAACTAAGAGAAGGCTCCATACTAACCAGCAAATTAGATATTAGATATAATTTCAAATCTTACTACATTTGTACTTCTCGTCCTCTTCATTCTCTTCGGGATTGTCTTTGGAGCATGTTGGTGGAGAAAGACACTAGGCCTAGTCAATTAGCAAATCAGGTAATCACGTAAAAAATTTTGTTGTTTGACAATTTACTTTTTTACTTTATTAATTTATGCATTTATTTATAATGGATGATAACCATAACCTCAACCAAAAGAGATCATGTGGGTAATTAAAAGAAAATTATTTGGTGAGACCCATTAGCTTCCTCGCACATCGACAATCTAACCATCAAATATAGGAAAAAGGACAATGAAAACACAAGAAACAAAGTGTAGCCCTCTTATCGAAGCCTATTGGGCAATGAAAGAAAAATTTACGTGAGATTGAAATAGATTATAACATTAAATAATAGAAATTGAACGATGACTTAATCATTTTCTCTTCTCTAATTCAACTATGCTCTTAAACTTTTTGCAATCGTATATGGTCAAGTATCCTCAATAATCTTGAAGTAGTTTAAATCCATACGAATACAATGAGACATACCTTTGATTTTCTTCTTGCCATAAACTCCATGAAGCATGGGATCATGAACTGCGTTGTGTTCCTTTGTACCTTTAGGAATATCATCCATTAAATTGCCATAGTTGTGCACTAAAAATTATCAAAGTATCAAAACAAAGAAAGAAATTTAATTTACAGGGGAGTGATAATTAAATGTGATGTTAGGACACATAATAATTATGTCATAATAAAGACAATATTATGCAAGAAGTTACGAAGAGGATGGCAATAGATAACAAAAACATTTATTTTAAAAACTCTAAATTGAACTAAGAACAAAATAATTTTACAACAAAAAAGGGAAACAAAACCTTTTCATGCAAGGAGATGATAGGTTAGCAAAATTTTTCTGTATAACAAGTTGGAGAACTCTATATTTTTATCAAATATAACTAGCATCTTTATTTGATCTCATTCCTTTCATCACACTAAAATTTTGTGTTAATGATTTTGAGATGAAGTTCTTTGTTTTTGCTCATTGTATTTGTCTAAATGACCAAATGATGTAACGTCAAATAGGTAATGAGATGGTAACCGCTTAATGGCAGAAAAGATGCAAATTCATGTATTGTTAGTCATTCTTGTTGCTAGACCATGACCACGATATTCTTGTTTTTTCTCTTTGTTTTGAATCTTATTTTTTCCTAAAGAGGTAATTCATATTTTCATGACCATAACATCCATAGAGCTTTTTTCGAAATACAATAAGATTTGAACCTTGGTTTTTCAAATGAAAGTCCACATACTCAATTATCATACCATTGAAATGGATTCCAAAGAGCAAATATTCGTTGACCATATCATCCAAAGAACAAATTATTACAATCAGCTCATTTTATAGATGTGCATTGTGCATAAAAGAATGCCATTTGAGAGTGAACTTTGTCACACCCTGTAATCTTCCAAATCAAGAACTAAGTTAAAGAGTGTGATTAACTTAAGTCCCAACTATTAGAGTGGTTAAGGTTGATTAGTAGTCTAACTTCTATTAATGTCTTGATTGCTAGTCCCTAATAATTATAATTAAACATAAAAAACTACACACATGATGCATTTAATGAATAAATAAAGTTCAAAAGGGCATAATCGTAAATGATACAAAAGAAGAAAATTCATGTATTTTGATTAACATCATTGCCACCACATATACAAAACAATGTCACAATAGCTTAAGAACATGCAGAGTCATAGATGTTGAGTACAAAATATATTAATCTACAACAGAAGTAGTGCTCAACCACAGTATTTACAAGAGACAAACAAAATAGGCATACAACAACAAGATAACCAAAAGAACTAGTAAGGCAAGAGTTTGCAAAAAGAGGCTTCTTCAAGGTCTCCACTATGTGTCATTCTTTAGGGGCATATCTTGCCTAACAGTGTGGTGAAGCTGGTAAATTCGAAGATCAACTTCTACAAAAGCTCAATGGGGGGTCACACCTACAATTGCAGAGGATCATGCTCCTCCATTACAACCTCCAGGTACCAAAAATACCTTATAGAACTGTTGTCTCACCCACTTGAGAAACTCTCACTTGGATCTTCTCATTTGAAGTGTAGAACTTTGTCATTTGGTTGTGAAGGTAGGTCACAAGTAAGAACGATCCAAGTGGCTTAGCAGGGAATAAACTATGTGTAAACAAAAGCAACAATTCTGTATAATGTATAATTTGTAGAGTACCCAACTTCCTAACCCAATACCCAATAGTTACAGCATTGGTTATTAATTACTTAATGTTCTTTCACTTGCCTTACGGGACATTCTTTGTAATCATCCCTCTCCGAGAGTGGTGATGGGGAAGTATCCTCCTCTTAACACCTCACAATACAAGGAGTCTCTCCTTGATCAAGGTAGAAACTTCCCATACTCATGATCCTCAAGTGAAACATACTTATTCTCAATAAATTAATGAGAACATTGTTGACATATGTCAAAATATTTAGGCTTCTTGGGAGCTAATAAGGCTAATGCCTCGAGAACTTAAGGACATAACTTAACTCAAAACAACCAGGGGTTGGTCATCAATCATTCAGCAGGATCGTCAGTCTAAGTACACCCCATCTGCAATGACCTGCTCACAGCCTATCACTGTAATCAGGAACTGTCCAAGTTCTAGATAGCTACAAATAGTCACAAGCTACCAACATGGTCCAAGCATCTCACCTAGCAATGGTGAACCCCTAGGTTTATAGAGTCAAGTTCTAAACATAACTTACTAGCAAATTTGTACATTCTCCAATTGATTGATTCTCCCAAGATTATACTTACACCTAGGGACCTATTAGGTCATCAAGGCATCTCCCATACCCTAAGAGACATAAATATTTAAATTATCCCTTAAAAGGGTCATTAACCTCACCAATTTAGGGTTAGGTCCTTAATTAACCATTTAGATCCCATTTTAGCCTAAAAAAAGAGCATCATGCTTGATTAAGGCCAACTAAGACATATTTAGAGTTTTACTACAATTTGATCATACTTTCTACTAATTAGGCCCTTAATTTATCCCAAATTAGGGTTTCATTATGGTTCATCAACCCTTAATCAAGGTTTGGCTTAAACCTATCTAATTACTCATGTTTAGGTCTCGTAGTCCCTTACCTAATGTTAGATCATAGTACCTGACTTTGGGTAAGGTTGTTTGTAACTATCCAACGTTAGGTAATAATTACTTAACATTAGATGCCTACTGAAGAGGCCAGTTTAGCCACAAATGATGTTTTTGCCCTCCAAACTCCATTATAAGCTCCAACCAACTTCAAATATGCTTAAAGGGATTAGCACCAAGATTATAGATCACCTTAGGCAACATGCAAAATTAGCAGAAAAAACCATGCACTAATCCAATTTGTCAAAGCACCCAATATGCTAATGCATGTCTTGATCCTTGCATGTAAGTACAAATCCATAATGCTATTGCATAGCAAGTCTAAAATGCACATGCAATAGGGTTTCCGAACCCTAGAAATCAAGAGGAAAACTCTGAGAATGAGAGAGAGAGACGTCCCTACCATGATTTTTGCCTTGTTTTATCAGTTTCTCTTCTCCTAGGGTTGCTTCTTGAAGGAGGCTGCAATCTTTTCCTTTGTTCTTCTTCCATCGACTCCTCTCCCCTTGGCAACCTCTTGCATGTCCAACACTTCTGAATTAATTCCCACAGCCACAACCACTCTCATTTCTTATTCTCCTTTTCTCAAGACACCCCTTTGAATCAAAGGAAAGGAATTAGGTAAGAGTTGATGTAGGAATCTAGGATTTAGGGTTTTGCCTTTATAATTACTTCCTTTTGCACTTCTTCTTTCTATTAAAACCTAAGGTGCAGAGGGTAAAGGATGGTGGTTGGTGGGAGGGGAAATGGAGAGTTCACATTGGGAAGCTATGGCTTGCAAGCTTTTCTAAAGAGGCTTTTATGCTAAGTGGAAATTTTGTAGTAATAACCTCCCACCCAATAAGTTGGGTTACAAGTGATCCACCATCTTCATGTTTCTTGAAACTAGACCCTCAAGTGTCATTTGTTATTGGCATTAATTTAAAACATAAGCCATTTTCGCCACATTTGAGCTAATTAAGCTTAGGCACCCCCTTACACTAACATTTAGCATTCTAAATGGAGTTTATTTGCCTATTTAAGCCTCAATTAAATTCAAGCCCTTACACACTTAACATCAATGACTTTTGACTACAAAATAGTAGAAAAATCAACTTTCACAAAAGATGACTACATTTTTAATTAAGAGGAAGGAAAAGAAATAAATGCCATTAACATTAAGGCCTCAAAAGTAGGTAGCACAATTTGCATCTCATCATTTTTGTTCTTTTGTGAATAGTTGATTGAAGCGGATATCTTCCCTTTAAGTTGTCCACGATGATTCTAATGTATATAAAAAAAATATATCAGATCAAGATCACCTCCAAAAAAGCATAAGGATTCAAGAAAAAAACCTTTGCCATGGCTAGGATTTGTCTTCATTGCCCATCCTCGCTGCAATGTTTTATCATTACATAATGAATGGCTACATCTAAGAGGATTTAAGACGTGAAAGAAGAATGGCATGCTTCAAGTTATTCACTCTTTGTATCAAATAAGTTTGAAATCAACTCAAAAGTAAAGCATGTGTTTCTTGTGGAAAGTATGAACTCTAAGAATGTCTTTTATCTTTGGACAGGTGTACACAAATGTAAAATGTGATGTAAAATGACATGCACGAAGGTGTAAATGTAGTCTTCATTTGATATGTCTCAATTTATGTAAAAAAATAGTGACATGTGATGGGGATTACCATTAATTATTTAAAGCAATAACCACCATTTTACATGGGTGCGAACAACGGAAATCATTTTTAAAATCATTTTGTACCTGTGCAAAACCACTAGATCACTTTCAGAATCACTTTGCACCTTCAGAATAATTTTACATCAGTAAAAAATCACCTAAAATAATTTAGCACCTGTGTAAAATTATTTTGCACTTATGCAATTAAATCACCTAAAATGATTTATCAATTGTGTAAAATGATTTATCACCAATACATTTTAATTTAAAGTAACATGATTTTTTTCAATATGATCTGACCCACCACGTAACAGACTTATGTTCTTTTGTTTCTTTATATTAAATATTAATTATCAAGTAGAAACTATATTACAAAATACATCACGTGTTGCATTTACCTATATTTTAGCTTTATCTTTATCATTTAGAATGCAATTAGGAATTTGGTGTAAGAGTTTACTATACCCATATCTCACCTTCTCCACGTTTGACTTACCTACATAGCATATATATATATATATATATACATATAGAGATATATATATATATACATGTATATATATATATATACATATCTATATATATAGATATGTATATATATATATATACATATACATATATATATATGTATATGTATATATATATATATATATATATATATATATATATATATATATATATATGTATATATATATATATACATATATATATATATATGTATATGTATATATATATATATATATATATGTATATATATATATATATGTATATATATATATATCTATATATATATAGATATATCTATACATATATATGTATATCTGTATATATATATATGTATATATATATACGTATATATATATATATATGTATATATGTATATATATATATATATACATATATACATATATATATATATACATATATATGTATAGATATATATATATATATATATATATATGTATATATATATATACATATATATGTATATATATATATATATACATATATATATGTATATATATATATATGTATATATATCTATATATATATGTATATGTATGTATATATATATGTATATGTATCTATATATGTATGTATATATATATATATATGTGTATATATATATATATGTGTGTATATATATATGTATATATATATATATGTATATGTATATATATATGTATATATATATATCTATATATGTATATATATATATAAAGAGAACAAAATAAAGTTGTACAAATCCTAACTTCTATACCATGCACAAATCTATTAAATTATTTATAGCTAGATGATCACAGATGGCGATTGTACAAAGTATAAATTAGAGAAAAAATAAATAAGCAAATTTTGTAACATATTTTACAATACATGGATAAGAGTGATCATTTTAATTAGTGTATTTTAATTTTTTATCGGTAAAAATCACTTTTTATCGATTAAAAATTATTTTTTAAGTGAAAAATCACTTATTATAGTTGAAAAATCACATTCCAAGTAAAAAATCATTTGTTACCAGTGAAAATGTAAAATACACCAATGTATTTTTATTTTCAGTCGATGTGTTTTGATTTTTAATTAATGTATTTTGATTTTCAACAAATTGAAAATCATTTCCAATTTGTGTTTTAATTTGCTTGATTTTCAACTATTGATTTTCATTTTTAATCGGTTGATTCTCATTTTCAACTAATTGATTCTTGACCCCACGTTGCAAAATACGTTGCAACGCATATTTTTGTACTCACGTAATATAAACTATATGAGTCCTAAAGGGATGGAGATGCAACGTAGAAACAGGGGAAGGAGAGAAGGAGAGGCCTATCACCCTCAAGAGGGGAAGGATGCATTCCGTTGTAACAGGGGAATTGCAAAACATAGAAACAAAAGACAAAAAATAAATGGCGAAATAAAAAAAGGCGTCTCGAGTACGGGAACTAGTCAGACTACTTCAAGTCAAGACAAAAAGGAGAGCGACCCCACACTCATTGATACGACAAGAATCGCACTAAAGAAAAGGCCGAATAAATCAACCATTGACTCGCATCTCGACCGTAATAAGTATGTGAAACGACCCTTTCCAAGGATCATTTTGATTTTTTTTAACTTTAGGGGCCTAATCATAATTTTTGTGCACCAAAATAATTTTTTTGTGGGGTGTATTTTAGTTTTGAGGGGTTTTTAGCGCAATAAACTCCCCACCATACCCACACCTTACCCTTCCTACAACTCCCCCATGTCCCATGCACCTCACCTATACCCCCCATGCCCTTTGCACCTTACCCATGCCCACCCTACCTCCCACCATGCCTCCCACCATAACCATGACCATACCTCACCCCCCATAAAACCCCTTTCCCTCCTTCATTTTTCTCCACCACAGCAACCGAGTAAGGGAGAAGGAGAGGAAGAGCAGGGAGCAGGAGGAGATCGGAGAAGAGGGCGGGTGTGTGGGAGGCAGAGGGAGGGCAGCAGGGGGTCCTGAGGAGCCATCACGGGGAGTTGCTATAGCTCCAGGTGTGGGAGGAGGGCTCGTGAGGTGGTTCTATGGGCATGATTTCCGTAGATTCAGACATCTGCAACACTTGTCAGACGTTTGGTAAGCATGCAGAGTGTCGCAGTGCCAGAGACGTTGGGAAGGTGCGTTGGCGCGATGTTTGAGGCACTTTAGGATGTCTGGGAGCATCGTCAGACGTCCGACTGCTCTCCCAAACAACTGGGAGTAGTGCCAGACGTCTGGAGACACCCTTAGACGGTTGTGAAGGGTTTCAGACGTCTAAAAAGGACGTAGAAAGCAAGGTGAGGATTCTGCTTACGTTTAAGACGTCTGGGACTTGCCCCAGACATCTGATGTCGATCTGACTTCCCTATTTCAGGCCTCAGGTGGCCGGTCCAACTAAACCAGCTTGCCTGGTCTGGTTCAGGTGAATCGAGAAGAGTGTTTGGGCTTGTTCAAGGCCCAAATGAAGTCGATTTTTCGTAAACGAAGTACCGTTGGCTTTCTGTCGAGATTTCCCATGTGCTGGAGCATCTCACTCGATGTTTTGAGTTAGTTTTGACATGGTGAAATGTTAGTCAAGTATTCATGTCTAGATTGATCAACTGTGTTGAATAGGGTATGTGTCCGTGGTGCGCACGGAACCTACGGAGGTTGTGAGGTCCGTCATTCGCGCCCCCACATCTCCCGTACACTTCGGTAGAGTGGTCCCCTCTACTCCTGTAGTTTAAATTATTAAAGTGCACGATAGATTAAAAATATCTGCTCGAAACCTAGGATATGAGTTGAACCCTAGGACTGAGAATGTGATGGTTTATGTTTGATGTATGAACCTTGCTTGCTATAAACTGAGAATGCATATTGTTAAATTCCTTATTATGAGAAATGGAATGCTAAAAATGAGATTGTTTATCCTGTTAATTCACGAGCTACCTGTTATATGAATAATAAACCAGACTGCAAGACAGCTACATGCCATGTAATGAAATAAGCCAAGTACTATGCATGAACCCTACGGGGAACTAGAAAAGGAATCATAGTACAGTATAATGGATATTCGATGTATGATGGGACTTGTTGCCAACGGACATGTTGGTTGATTTGTTCAGACTTGATATGGGAAGTGAGCTGGCCCTCGTGTACGTGGTACCGAGGAGAGCTACTGTCCCTTTAGTGTAGGGGGGAGCTAGCCATCCCTTAGGTTGGGATCCGGGGTTAGGATTGGCCACCCTACATCGATTTCTGTTAAGCCCACTGGGCAAACTGGGATAGCCGGGTGATTGCACAGTAATCATAGGTCTTAATTGACCTAAATTAGGCTAGGACTTAGCATAAGTTAGGGTAATTCATGCATGTATAAGCATTATCTGCATCTTTACTGCTTTACTTTAGCTATGCATAAAATAATGTTATAATGTGCTGATTAAGTGCATTATGTCGATTGCAGGCAATAAGCTGATCAGGAGCTAGATCTGGAGCTGGATCTGGAGCAGGATCTGAAGCTGGATCAGGAGTAACAGGTATTGCAGTAGAGCTGGAGCAGAAGACTTAGATTAGATGTAGGAATAATGATGTAATGGAGTTAAAGTTTGCTATTCTATTAAGTAGGAATAAAACAGTAAAATGTGAAGAGCTTAGGTCTATCCTAGCCTTAGGATAGCCTAGAGACTTCCCCAAGCCTTAGCTACCCTTAGATTAGGTCACAGCACCCTAGGAAGGCCCAAAACCCTAGTTCCAACCCTTATCTGGACGTCCAGAACCCTTAGCCAACTCCCGCACACCTTAAACCCACTCTTGCAGTGTTATTGGACATCCAGACACTTAGTCAGACGTCCAATTTCTACAAAATACCCAAGACAGAACCTTGAATCCTTCCTGACTCTGATTGGACGTCCAGACAACAAGTCTGGACTTCTAATTTTTTAGTATAAGACATCTGACACTATTATTAAACGTCTGATACTGCTCTCCAGTTCTTGTTTTGAGATTCAATCCTTTATCTTGGATCTCTAGGTCCCTAAACCCAATTCCAACCCCATAGGAACCTAAATTAAGGTGCCCTAACCCTAGTACATCACCTCTAGACCTCCCTAAGGACCTAATTAGGTCCTCACTAAACCTAATTGACTTAGATCTTAGTCAATTCCATCAGCTTATTCAATTCGACTCATTGAGTCCAATTGAGCCCAGATCTTAACACACACTGTCCAATTAGACTCAGTGAGAGTCCAATTGACCTAGACCTAAATTAAATGAGTTGTTTTACTCTCAATTAAGTTTCCACACACCCAATTAAACTTGTATTAAGTTTAATTGCACTTTACCGTAGTGAATTAGGGTTTATAACCCTAATTTGAGACATACATTGACCTAAACCACTAGAACCTAACCTAACCTAATCAACCTAGCCACCTAAGTTTCGACCCACACACACCCACACACACCATCGACATGAAATACCTAGCCTAGAGTTCTCTAGAACTCTCTACTATGTGCGGTTGCCTTAGTTGCTAAAATTAGCAACCAAGAGCCATTCAATTTTTAGATCGACATTTGGTGGATCTAAAAACCACCATCCATCCTCTCTCTCTCACTCTCCCACGAGCTCCCACCATAGGCCTCTCTAGAGAATTCCATAATTCTCTAAAGAGCTTCCCTTAGGTCTGTAAAAAGACCTAAGGGGTGGCCATTTGCACCCATCCACTTTTTGGCCATACTTGGTTGGCTCCATCCACCTCCACTTAGGCTAGCCACCACCATCTCCACTCCATCTCCACAAGTTGAGCACCACCATGAAGGACACCACGTCGGGATGCTGAATCACTCCTCTCTCTCTCCAAGGGCTGACCTAAGCTCTATTGGCCGCCCCTCATTCTTCTCTCGACCACTCCAAGGCCATCGGAGACCACCTCCGAATGCCCTCTGTTCTGCTAGATCTAGATTAGTAGTTTATGCTCTTCATTGTTTTACTGCTTTCATTTATTGCTTAGTAGTGTAGTCCTTTTTCTCCCCTAATGATGCATGCAAAATCCCCCCATAGATTCTTGTATGCAATCATTTTCTGGTAGCTAGATTTACATTTTTAAGCATTCATGTACAAGCTTTCTTCTACCTTCCATGTTGCAAACACTCTCTTGAATGAATAGAAGATATATTTTTATATATATGTCTATGCGTTGAGAATGACCGTGAGCTTATTGCAATATCTTTTGAGTGATTAATGTTGCCTGTTTTTAATTCCTGATATACTTGCAACTAACCATGTCGTACTTCAATACGTAATAATCATAAACCGGCGTGTGATTTTAAACAGAGTAGAGCAGTAAAAGATAGATTTCAAAAGTAAAACAAACTCCTCCCAGAGACGAACGATTGGGACTTAAGTCTCGTTATCTTTTTACAAATATCTTTGTTTGATCGTATTGCACACTATACTACGACGTTTTCCTAGCAAACATGCACTCTACGCATAATAAACACCGGGTGAGGGTACGCAGACTGTTGAGGGGTAAGGCCCTTACTCTGTTCTATGCTGTACATTTGGGCATACCCGCTAGCGAAAAGAACTAACCGCATGCCAGTGTGGGGTAGCTACTCGTGCATTTATCACACGTGTCGTAGTCACTGTTACATCGCGACCGTGACCCTGGGGTGGTAGACCGGGTATAGGACTATCACAGGGTACTCTCTCGGCCAGGAGAGTGCCACATGTATATCTTGCATTGAGGGAAAATTACAATCAAGATCGTTCCCTTAAGAAACAAATGGATTAAGAGATGTTATGGACCCTGACTAGAATAACCGAATTAAGAAACACATAGTTGATAAAGACTAAAACAGATCATAATAAATAATTGGCAAGTGTCAGACTAGTTGCTTCTTTCCTTTTATGTTTTGTTGCATTTAATATACATACACACCACTTTACTTAGTATTAGCTGACCACAGATATATGTATACCTATTCAAGTCAGGGAGTTAAGCAGTCAGCGCCACCAGCTGCAGAGGGTGCTAGGCCCAGCTGAGCCCAGCAGTAGTCTAGTCTTGTTGTTCAGTTGTTGTTTTAGAGGCCCTATTAAGACACGTGCTGTTAGAGCCCTTTAAAACGTCTAGAAATTGGGTCTGACGTCTGGTCAGACGTCTGGACACCTTCCCAGATGTCTAGAAATCAAAATTTTCGTGTACGTCCTCGCGTCTGCGTGCATGCTGCACGCAGATAGTACGCAACCTCGTTTTCTTCTCCTTCTCTCTCCTCTCGCCGACGCAAACCCTAACCCAGCACCTTATTTAAACCCCCCTCCTCTCCCTCATTCACCTCACTTCCAGCCACCCTTCTCCTTCCTCTAGCGAGAGCAGCGAGCAGCGAGCGTGAGCAGCGTGGGAGGAGGAGCAGCGAGGGGAAGAGAGGAGAGCAAGCGTGTGAGCTCGTCGGAGATCTCACGGCCGGTCGGCGCGTGCACAAGGCGGAGAGGTGCGTCGGGGAGGTCCTCCCCAACACTGCTACAGCCGAAGCAGCAGGCGAGCTGGCACGGCCATGCGTGGCGCGAGAAGGCGAAGGCAGGTTCCGATTCTGGGTTTTTCCCAGAATTATACGTCTGGATCCACGTCCAGACGACGTAGACGTCTGGAGGAGGTTCCAGACAACCGAGAGGTAAGTTTCGCAACGTACACCTTCTTTGCAGATACGGCCATGCAGACCGTTCCGTTGAGGCACTGTTTCATGCCATATTGAGGAGATTTTTGTTGACGCGTGCAAGATTCGCTTCGGGAAGGTGCAGGACATGCCCTCCCACGCAGTTCAGACATCTGGGTGAGGCACCAGACGACGGGAAGTGTTTCCAAACATCTGGAGAGGTGGTCGGACGTCTGGAACTAGGTCCAGATGGTCCAACGGAGTTCCTGGACATCTGTGGAGTGGCGCAAGAGTTGAGGTATGGTTCTGGACTCTTTTAAGGCATCTTGAAGGTGTTCCAAACGTCTGATGTGAATCAGAATTATTGTTTTTAACCTGTTTAGGATCCGTTCGAGGTCCGATTTCCGTAATCAAGATACCATTGTTTCCCGTATGAGTTCCTCTACTTGTTGGAATACTTTTTATCCTGTTCTGAGAAGTCTCTTGTGAATGATCCTTGTGATAGGACCTTGTTCCGTTGCTGGTCTGGGGTTTGCTGAGGCACGTGGACCTGCCGATTAGGCCCCCACTGCTCCTGGGTTTACTGGTAGAGTGGCTTCCCCTTAAATTAATTACAATTTAAATGCATGTGTGTAATGAATGATTAGAACCTAAGATATGGCATGAATCCTAGGACTAGAAATACTGGAATGTCTGTATTGAATGAATAAATTGTAGTCTTGAATGAGTAGATAAAATGAGAATAACTGCCTGTAAATGAATAATAGTTGCCTGCGAAATATGTAATATTTGTGTTAGTTAACTGCTGAATGTATCTTTCCTGTCATATCGTGAAATGACATAAATGAGCTGCATGTATATAACTTGGAAATGGAAAGGTGAATGTTGGAAACACGAACTACCTGTGAATAACCTGGATATAGAAATATGAATAATAGAATCACCAGTTGCATGTGTATAACCTGAGAATGGAAATAGAAATGATGAAACCTAGTATGGAATGGCCTGAGGAATATGAGTATGAACCCTACGGGGAATTAGGAGATGAGCTCCTGGAAATAAATGGAATGGATCTAGGAATGTGGTGGGAAGTGTGCTGGCCCTTGAATACGTGGTACCAAGGGGAGCACATGTTACCTCTTAGTATAGAGGGGAGCTTGCCGCCTTCGGGTCGAGACCTTGGCTGGGTTTGGCCACTTTGCACCGACTCTGTGACCCTTGATGAGAGCCTCATCATGAGTCATAACTATCTCATTTTGACCTAATAGAGAGAGTAAAAGCTCCTACATGACCTAGAAGAGGGCCTAATTGAAGGAATAAGTGTTCTGAGAAGAAAACATGAAATAAAGGTTAAAACTGTAATTTTACCATTGTACTACATAGATAGGATTTCTTAAAGACACAACATAGGTCAAATGGTATAAATGAGATAAAAAGTGGGTTGAATCGATTAGAAATGGGTTCATGTGCAATCTAGGAATTAAATAACATCTTGTAACCCTAAAACAGACCCGCTTAATTCAACAAGGTTCTGGTCAGGATAAAAATCAAGTAAACCCTCTAAAATTCATGGAAAAATATCCTCTAGGGTTTATAACATTCAATTTGGCCTTTGGAACCTAGTTTGACCTAGATTAGGGTCCTAGCTCATCAATTGACCTAATTTGGGTTTTTACTCAAAATGTCCAGTCAAACGTGGTCAAACCTAAATTCCAACTCCACCATTGGATTCCTTAGGTCAAAATTAGTTTTGTACCAAAATTTGGACCTAAGTGGAGGTCATCTTAACCTACTTTGCAATTTAGTACACCCAATCACATTTTGGACCCTATCTTTTAAAAACCATCACATAGAACCCCCTAGCTTCCTCGCCAATCTTACAATCAGGTCCCTCCACCATTATTGGGGAGAGATCCTGCGTCGGTGAGGATTAGAGAGGGAATGCTCTCAGATCCCTTAGAGATCCCCTCCCAGAATTGAAAGGGAGATTCTCTGAGGAATCCCCTTCCATATGAGCCCAACCATGATCCCAGATTTGCACCCAACCTCTCGTGCAAACGCATGAGAGATGTGGGTCTCTAACCACCTTCCATCTCCGGCGAGATGTCGGCGATAGAAGGCGTGCCCTCCACGCACCAGAAGCACGGCCAAACACCTATAAATTAAACCCTAACTCCGGCCGCACCTCCTCAGCTCGACTTGGCTTGAATTCCACCCCAAATTCATCTCCTTCTTCTCCGGCCAAGGGTCCAGCGAGCTCCAGCGAGGCCCCCTCCCCTTCCTCTTCGCTCTACCACAAAACTAGTGGCAGAGTCGTCTTCCTCATCCTCCTCCACGTCGCGCAACACCCACGTGCGCTGCCCTAGCCCCGTCGTCGCCACTGTCTTCCTCCACTGGGCGCTTTCTCCTCCGATGACAGTAGGTATTGCAGTCCGCCTCTTCGTCCCCTTTCGTCCCTTTAATTAGGTTAAAACTCTTCTTCTCTACCCCCTCTTTCATTCCCCGCATTTTATTTCATCCAAAACCCCTCGACCGTCGCTGTTCACCATAACCTTCCTCATCTCCGGCCACCCTCCAACGAGGCGCTCCCATCGCTCCGCAGCCCCACACGCCTCGCCGACCATCACCTAACCTCCGCCTCACCTCACTGAGTAACGTCCGCCCATCCACCGTCCTGCTATGCCTCCACAATAGTCTCCTGAACACACCCATCCACCCGGCCACAGGGTGACCTAGGCATGCACGCCTAAGCCACCCTGCGGCCTGCCACCTTGCTCTTCACCTTGGTCGTGACAAGGCGAAGGTTCCTCGGTGATTTGATTAGGCCGAGAGGCTCTTTTCATGTCTGACAGGTTCCCAGCCCTTGCCACCATTGACGGCGACTCGAAGAAGCTCCAAGCTTGCTCCAGGCCTTAGGACCGCAAGGCACCAAGTGCTGCTAACATGGGCAGATCTTGCGAAGCCAAAGGGTCCAGCGAGCGACGCCACAGAGCCTGTAGTTGAGGGAATTAAAGGCGTGGTCTGCTGCGAGCACGTGAGAGAAGGCAGCAACCTTTAGTCCCACATCGATAACTTACAAGGCGTTGGCATGGTTTAAATTGTTTTTGTCATATCTGCCCGTTGCCTCCGAATGCACCTGGGGTGAGGTCCCTCACCTAACACCACCTCGTCCGCGATTTCACCACGCGGATCTGGCACGACCCGACCCTGTCCTGAGCACACCTCGTGCACCACCCTCACGCCGGTGCGCCTAGTCACGGGCGTGCGATCCGACCCGTTTACTCGGCTCTGGGAGAGCATCCTGAGAGTGGTTTACAGAGAGAGAGAGACGCGCAGATGCAGGTAGAAGGTTAGGTTTTGTGCTTTGCTGTGGTTGTGCAGGGAAGGAAGAAGGAAGGAGTAAAGCAAACACTTAGCCGCTGCTAGCAAGGGAAGAAGAGAAGGAAGCAGAAGGCAAACAGAGGCAAAAATGAAGAAGAAGGAAGGAAGCCATTGAAAAGAGAAGGAAGAGGAAAAGGAAAAGAGAAGAAGAACTGAAGAAGAAAAGAAATAGAAGACAAACAGAAGAAGAAGAGGAATTGAAGCAAAGGAAGCAGAGACAAGTAGGAAGACCCGTAGAAGGCAAAAGAAAATAAGAAGAAAAGCAACGCACTGCAGAGAAAGAAGAAAAAAATCAGAAAAAGAGAAACATCTTTTAAGACGTCTGATCCCATGATCAGACGTCCAATTCCTTCTTTTTACCATAATTGCTTTTCAAACTCATGCATTTACATTTGAATTAAAGTTTTGAGTAATTAAAGTGTTCAATTGTATTCTTGAGATTAGTAGTAAATTTCAATTGCTCCCTGTGCTCGACCTCGGATACTCCGATTTTCGAGTAATAAAACTTTTATTTGTTGACGATGCTTGATCACCTATACTACGACGTAATTAACTGTTAAAACACGATCGAGTCTAAACGCACGTCAACATTTTGGTGCCGTTGCTGGGGAGCAACGCGCAATTTATCACTAGTCTCCACATTCTTTTTATCATATTGAACACTAACTTGCCCTACTTTACTGTGTTGTGATCTTGCAGGTATTTCACGAAAAAATCTCTCCCGCAAGTCAACCACTCCAGGGCAGGTAATTTCTTTTCCTCCTTAAACCATCCCCTAATCTTTGAAAGACAAAAGGAAGAAATTAATTTAGGAATCAATTGCCTTCTTTCTATAGTAATCACCATCTTCAAGGCAAACATTTCCTGATTTTGTGAAAATTTTTCAAATCTTCTTGAAGTTGGAGTGATTTTTTTTAGATTCTATCCCACAAATTCATGTGCCTAATAGAAATCACGCTTAATCTCTACGGACAACACACTTCTTGTTTTTAAGTCCAAAGAGAACCTTTTCAAAAAGAAAAAAGGATTGGAAATAGAACCAAATTAGGGTTTCTACAGTATGATCTTGAAGTTCTAGTCACACATGCCTGCATAAAAGGAAATAAACCCTCCCGCATCAGTGTGCTACCCAAGCCCTTGAGTGAAGAGATCTTAACAAGAAAAACCCTAAGAAAAATTAAGCTCTAGAATCACTTGAATCTTAAAATTTTTGGATCTAATAACCTGATAGTCGAATCAAGGTGATCTCTAGGTCCCAAGACTAGAATCATTCTGCCATCTATAGGACAGGTCAGGTGAAGTTGACCCATTGGGTTAACCAACCTCCAAATTAGGTCACAACATCAAACTATCTAAAGTTCAAGTGAGAACCCTAAAGCACCTTTGAAATAAAAGTGGTAGACATAAGAGGTCAAGGTCCCCATTCTGGTCTACCTAGAATCTCAATGACAAGAGAGGTCGGGTGGGGGAAACCCTGTAACCCGTGGGGACGCTCTACCATGTAGGGGTCTTTGCGAGACTCTCCCTCTCTGGCTGCCCAGGTAATTCTCAGGTGGACGAACTTCTGATCCAGGGGTATTGATGTAAATACATTTACACTACTTAAAATGTCTATTTATGGATGTTCTTAAGCATAGGATTGCATTTCATGATATAAATATTACATAGCATGCATCATCTTGCATTTAGAGTAGTTTGAATAAAACGGAGGTTAATTGTCTCCTTTCATGTGCTTGGACAGGGCAAACATTTTATCGAGGCCTCGGATCAAAGATCTAACCGTATGGATGTGATCAGGGCGACGATTGGAGTTTAACGACTCCAAGATCGCCCTAATCAGACATCCGTAGCATCAGATAGTGACCGGGGAACCCTAGAAGATCAAGGGCCAGGATGGTGAAAATCCGCACTCAGATGACAAATCTGACTGCACTGATGAATTCGGATCGACGATCGTAGCCCAATGACGCAAAAATCAAGTCAATCCGACATCCTTGGCACCATCTACAACTTCCAGAAGATGGACGGCCAAGATGGCGCCACGTGGTGCCATCTCCGCCGCCCAAATGGTCGCACACATTCTACGAAGGCCCCGCACCCGCTCGCTCTCCGCCGTTGGATCTTGATCCAACGGCTGTGGTCGGCCGCTGATGAGAACCTCATCATGAGCCATAACTAGCTCATTTTGACCTAATACAAAGGATAAAAGCTCCTACATATCTCAAGGAAAGGCTTAACTCAGAGAATTCTGAGTTTGAGAAGAAAACAAGTCATAAGGGGTAAAAATGCAATTTTACCAGTATAATCTGCATACAGGGTAATTCAGGGCCCAAACATAGGTCAAAGTAGCTTAATAAGAATAAAAGTGGGATGAGATGATCTAGCAAGGGCTACAGCACTTCCAAGAAACTAAATGATAATCTGTAACCCTAGAACAATCCACTTCAATTCACGAGGTTCGAGGCAAAGTAAAAATAGAATAAACCCTCTAAAATTCACAGAAAAATAATCTCTAGGGTTTAGAACCTTCAATTTGGCCTTCAGAACCCATTTTGACCTACATTGAGAACCATACCCAATTAATAACTTAATTTGGGTTTTTGCATAAATTGACCGGTCAAACAAGGTTTAATATAGAAATGAAATTCACCATCAGATTCCTTAGGTCCTAATTAATCATGTATAAAAACTTGGGCCTGAGAAGAAACCTCCTTGACCGACTTCACACTTTGGTCCTCATATATTTACTTTTTGGCCCTCAACTTTTGAACCATCGCATTTTGGCCCCTAACTCTCCTTCGTTCTTCGCATTCAGGTCCCCCCTGCAAAACCTGCCAGCACCATGCTCCGGCGACCTTGCGCGGAGCATGGCGCCGCGCAGGGTGAGGGGGGAAGCCTGGCAAGTAAACCGGGGGTGCCCTGCGTCGTCAGCCGTCGCAGGGACACCCCCCTGGTCGCTGTAGCCCACCATACCGGCCGTGCGAACGCACGGACAGTATGAGTTTTTGTTTCCGGCCATCCTCCGGCGAGGGAGACACATCGTCTCCCTCCGCCTTCCTCCCTGTCTTGATCCCTATAAATACCCCCCGTTGCTCCACCAACCGGGGCAGCTCGGGTCTGACGGAGAAAACCCCCAACTTTCCTCTCTTCTCTCTCCGGCAGACGCTCACCAGCTCCGGCGGTTCCTCCCCCTTCTCCTCTTCGCTCTGCCGCAATACCAGCAGCAAAGACTTCCTCCCCTGCTCTTCCCGCGCCACGCCGCACCCAGCTGGCGCCTCTCCGGCTCTCTGCTCGCCGCCGCCCCTTTCCCTGAGCATCGTCTTCTCCGGCGACAGTCGATACGACTGTCGCCCTGCTGCTCCCCCTTCATCCCTGCAAGTAAGCTAGAACTACTTCCCTTCTTCTCCTCTTTCTTTCCCCGCTTTCAATTTGTTCAATTAAGCCCTCGACCGACCCTGACCATCGTCACCCCCTTCGTCTCCGGCCATCCTCCGGCGAGATGCTCCCATCGCTCCACAGCCTCACACACCTCGCCGACCCTCACCGAACCTCCGCCTCATCACACTGAGCACCCCCCACCCCTCCACTGCCACTCCACACCTCCGTAACGCTCCCCCGAACAAACCCATTCCTCTGGTTGCAGTCCAACCTAGGGCTGCCGCCAGACACCACCTTGCGGCTTGCCGCGCAGCTCCACACCTTCGCCGTGCCACGGCGAAGGTTCCCCAGTGGTTTGATCAGGCCGAGAGGCCATATTCGTGTCCGACAGGTTTTGAGGTTCGACCGCCATTAACGCACATTGAAGCAGCTTCTCCCGCGCTCCAGGCTTGAGGACTCCAGGTCTCCAGCTGCTGCGGATTGCGGGGAGTCTTGCGAAGGTAGCCAGCCAGCAACCGACGCAAATCGAAGCCGCAGCTGCAGAAGCTAGGCCGCGGTCTCCTAGCAGGTGCACGCGAGGAAAGGCCACCGTTTAGTCCCACATCGGTAAGCCTCACAACCTCTGCACCGTTTAAATTGATTTTGTGCATTAGCCTTACTGGCTCAGCACACGGGGTGAGGTCCCCTTCACCCGCCCGGTTACCCGGTCTCGTCCGCGCTCACGCCCCGCGGACCTGACCCGACCCGACTTGAGACTGACCTGCACTCCTCGCCCACCACGCACGCCGGTGGGCCTGGACCCGGACCTGACCCGTACCCGACTACCCGGCAGCTCTGGGAGAGCTTTCCCAAGAGTGGTTTCAGAGAGAGAGAGACGCGGGGGGAGAGGGTAGAGTAGGTTTTGTCCTCTGACGTAAGCTCTGAAGTGTGCAGGCACAGGTGAAGAAGAAGGACCGCGGAAGAAGAAGGAAGCTGAGGGAGACACTGTAGCAACAGGCAGTTTAAGTCGTCTGATTTGGAAATCAGACGACGCCCTGAAGGGAAAAGAAGAAAGAAGGAGGGGCGACGTCCTGACTGGAAAAAGAAAAGAAGAAAGAAGGAGATCTGAAGAGCAACAGAAGAAGGCGAGGCAGAGAAGAACACAAAAGAACAAGGGAAGAACTGAAAGAAGAAAAACAAAGAAGAAAGAAGAAGATCTGAAGAAAGACAGAAGAAAAAGAAGAAGAGCATCACCACTGCAGAAGAAGAAGATCACCTCTGCAGACAAAGAAGAAGAAGATCTGAGACGAGGAGAAACAAAGAGAAAACAACAAATCCTTTCTCTCTTTATTTTTGTAAAAGAAACATGTATATCTCTAGAATACAACTTGCTCCCTGAGTTCGACCTCGGGAACTCTTTTCCGAGTAAAAAAATTTATATATTTGAAATGATGGCAACAACTGGCTATATTACAATGACATAACAATAAAACCCGGTTATCTCTCGAAGCCATCGTTATCAGCCGCGCTTAAAAGCGTCTGCTCGACCATCCGCGCCCTGTAGCGCAGCGGTCGAGCGCGCTTACGCGACCAGCGGGCGCAGGTTTGAGCCGCAGCAGAGAGCTGGAGGCACGGGCGATTGGGCGCGGGTGGAGCGTCAGATGGAGATCGGACGGCCGCGCACGCCCGATAGCGTCCACGGGCGATTGAACGCGCGGCGCGGACGCGCGATCGCACGCAGGCAGACGCGCAACGCAGCGGGCGAAGAGCATCTTAAGCCGTCCGATCTTACGATCGGACGGCTGAGGATTGTTGTGCGTGCGATAGCGTTGAGCGCGCGAGCAGCTGAAGCGATGCGCGTGGCCGCGAAAGCTACGCCCATGTCGGGGCTTTAGTGACAGATTTATCCGTCACTAAAGACCCCTCATTTATTATTTTGAAGTTATAATGTCCATTTTGCCCCCACTCCTTGCAACTATAAAAGGAGACCCCCTCCATACGAAATTTTCATCCCTTCCTTCTCTCTACTCCTCCAAAACTCAAGAGAAGCTTGTCCCACACCCGGGATGCTCCCCGCGAGATAAAGTCTAAATTTTCGTTTCCCTTCGGAAGTGGATCCCACGATGGCATGCTACTTCGTTCCCGTTCTTCTGCTTCGTCCTCCTTTGTCCTGCTTCGTTCTCCTTTGTCCAGACGTCGTCCCGTCCGGCTCGTCCTCCAAGCAATCGTCGAGGAGGATAACTTCTCTCTCCCATTCTTATTTACAGCTTTTCTAGTGTAGAATTTTCCTGCTTTATAGTATAATTGATTTTCCGCTTTCTAGTGCAACTTTTATTTAGTTTGATTATATAAACAGTTGAAATATTGAATGCATGTTCTCTCTCTCTCTCTCTCTCTCTCTCTCTCAGTCTGATAGCTCCATTGTAACTATATCGCCTTGCTTATCAAAAATCCTAAAAAAATATAATTGCGAATATAGATCAACGTAGCCTCCCTGTATTCGACCTGGAATTCATTTCGATATAAATTTTATTTGTTGAATACGAATTCTTCGCTTTCAAACTACAACGACAGGTTTTCCAAAATCAAACACGTTAGCGTAGCGATTCGTAAATGTCAACAGGTACCATCCTCCCCAAACCTCCATAGTCATCCAAACATCTTTGGGTGTCTTGATTGGGTCAAAAACATCTCCAGTCCCTCATCTTCTCTCTTTAGAGCACACACACACATTTTCAGTGGGACTCGTTATTCAGATTTGATCGCTTCATAACTTGATTCTACATCTTGATTTAAACTCTGATTCTACATCATGATTCCACCATCCAAATATGAAGCCAAACCACCTAGGTCTACCAGTCAAGAAACTTGAATATCGAAGATCCATGAGAGATAGGATGATTGAGGATGCCATGAAATTCTATGAAAAAGAAGAAACCACAACACCAGTAGGAAACATTCAAGTTGATGTCCCAACAACCACAACCTTTATCATAATTTGTGCCCAAGTATTATTAGCTGAAGCCACAAAAGTATCAATCCGTGACTTGCTCATTACTGCATACATTGAGATAGAAAAACTGCACAATCTTGAATACCTTCAATGTATGACAAATCCTCGACTTTGGAAGCAACACCAAGATAGTCTTAAAAAATGGGAAGAGATAATGAGATTAGTAAAACAAATTATTGACCAGAAATACCCGTATATACCACAAACAGGAGATGAACCATCTTGGGAAGACATTGAGGATCAATCTGATATCGGGTTTGAGGCACAAAATGGTTGTGGATTCCCAACCGAGATAGAATACAATGTGCCTGATATTGAAGAAGGTTGGGAGGCTCCAAATGCAGGAAAATATCATGTTGAGCCCATTCTAGAATCCCAAAACTCCTGCAAGTATGAGAGAAGAACTGAACCTCTCGAGGGAGTAAATTCCGTCCCTTATTCTGATAAGGTGATCCTCGAAGGTTATTCAGACCTAAATTCTAGAGATTCAACCCACATCGTAAGCCTAAAACCCAGATCTGAAACCTATTATGAAGATTTCAAGGCCCCATATGAGGAAGCTCAATCTTTCAATGAAGAATATGATTTTGGGCCTCTATTCGATGAATATCCCTTGCCAACATCCTCAGAGGAACTAATTGATTTTTCGGAAGTCATGCCAATCTACGATACAAAAATCGAGGAGTTGGACGAGTGGGGTTTCAATTGGGGCTGCCCTACCAGCTTAAGACCTGAGCCTCTACCAGATAGGGACACCTTTTTAAGCTCAGAATTAACATCTAGGTTAGACCCCAGTCAGGCTGCTGAATATGAAATATTCTATGGTGGAACTCACAATCTGGAATCTCATTCAGATGTTGATTTTCTCAAACTCTCCGACGATTTCGAATCTAACCATAACATCGGAGAAAATCGGCTTCCTGATTATAACAAGCCATTTTTCTTTGAAGCCACCTGCTCCACATATACAGAACCAATCAAAACCCGTTCTCTACCTCGACCAGCAACCAGACTCAATTTCTATTCTAATTCACCTCCCACTGAGCCATTTGCAGATGACACAACTCCATATCTATACCAGGTATCAGGTATTGATCAGACCGAAAATCAGGAGCCATCATTCTTTGATCACCCCTATAGGGTTTCCACACCACACATCGATTATTCTTCGGAACCCTACTCTGACCAGGCTGATTCGACTCAGCCTAAACACGAGTTTTCACTTCCATATCCATTAGAACTTCATTGCATTTGGTGGGTTCCGCATTTGTTGATCTACATCTATCAACCCACCACACTTATTGGGTTTGGGCTGCATCATCAGCCTACTGATCTTAACAAGCACCTAGTTGGACCAACTAGGCTCTTAATCAAGGTGCTTGTTTTACAAAATTTCGCTGATTTGACCACTCCTTCTCCACCCCATGTTCCACTCGGCTGAAGGCATCAAATTTAGCGCTTAACAGGAGGCAACCCGTCATCCCAAAAACAGAGACCCGTCTGATTATCCGTCTGTACTCCACGTCCATTGCACCTTGAGTTCAGCCTTAGACAGTTGATCCCACCTCTGGTACACGTATCAGAGCTTGAAATCGTTCGCATCAGTCATTTTCGACCCATTCACCCACTCGATGTATCCTGTTCTAAGTCCCTTACCTCAACACTATTTCACACCCTCCGTTTACAATGAGGACATTGCAAAACTTAGGCATGGGGGGGTGATAAAGTGCACACATACAGAACCAAGAAAAAAAAATCAGAAGGATTCTCACAAAAAATTCACATATGTTAAAAACACAAAAAAATTGAAAAATTATGAAAAAGAACAAAAAATGGGGGAGGGAAGAAATGTTGTGAGCCACAGTATCATAAGGAGGAGAAAAAGAGTAAAATACCAAAAAAGGAGCACAAAATGAAAAAGAAATAGTCATTAGTAAAATATTAAGGAATTAACTGAAGTTCTAGACCAGATCAAGGAAAGAAATAAAAGAAAAGTGCTAAGGAGACATAATAAGAGATTAGCGGGAACGCTGATCTTAGGCCTCTTGTGCTAGATTCTTTAGCTTAAAAATCCACGTATCCGCTAAAATCTGGATAATCCTCAAGAGTTGGGGAAAATGCGAAGCGTAAGTATTAGGTCTAAGGCTTAGGAAGTATTCAACCTCGTTAACTGACCTTCGGTTTGCGAGATTCGGTAACCTAAGCACCCCAAATTCACACACAGTCTGGTTCAGTACGCATAAATATCCAAATCATGCAAAAGAGTTTAATGTTCTGAAAAAGTCACCTAGATTAGGAGCAGCCGATCAACACAAGTTGATTTGGACGAGTTCTCGGAGCGGAGAGGCGGGAAATTCCCCTCGAAGATGCGTAACAACATATCGTCTCATCGGTGCTTGTCTCTTAGGATATTTAAATATCCTACTGGGGGCATGTAAGCACTCCGCTGGTTCAAATACAATGGGTGGCATTATCACGAAATGTCGATCGCCAGGGTCTGAATTCGGCCACGGGATTCCATGGGCAGGATTATCTCGAAATCTCGAAAGCCAGGGTTCTGGGGGTTGCCATGGGCGGATTATCTCGAAATCCCGATAGCCAGGGACCCTTGAGGATTGATGATGGGGACGAGGAATCCGATACAGACCATGTTGAGAAGCTAATCCAAAGCTAGAAATAAGAAAGAAAAGATAGAGAAAAGCTCTCCAAACAAATCTTCTGTCTCTCTCTTACAAAAACGCACTGCAAACTGAACCTATGCTAAAAATGTCTCAAGCACGGGTGTTTTAACTGCGGAGTCTAACAAACCCTAGGTTAGTTTCTGTGGGCCTTAAAAACCTTTGCGGAGGACTAAGGCTAAAGCGGGTTAGGTCCGGATTTTGGTTGGTACTTGAGTACCTATAGGCCTATTATCAGCATTCTGACCTAATCACAAAAGAAGCACTTATCATAATTAATGACAGACAGGGTCTAGAATAGAAGTTAAAACCTTGAAATTTTGCAAAGGACTAGAAAAAGATAGGCATGGGGGTATGATGAGAGCCTCATCATGAGCCATAACTAGCTCATTTTGACCTAATAAAGAGAGTAAAAGCTCCTACATGACCTTGAAGAGGGCCTAATTGAAGGAATGAGTGTTCTGAGAAGAAAACATGAAATACAGGTTAAATCTGTAATTTTACCATTGCAGTACACAGACAGGATTTCTCAGAAACAGAGCATAGGTCAAATGGTATAAATGAGATAAAAAGTGGGTTGAATCGATCAGAAATGGATTCATGTGCAATCCAGGAATTAAATAACATCTTGTAACCCTAAAACAGATCCGCTTAATTCAACAAGGTTCTAATCAGGATAAAAATCAAGTAAATCCTCTAAAATTCATGGAAAAATATCCTCTAGGGTTTATAACATTCAATTTGGCCTTTGGAACCTAGTTTGACCTAGATTAGGGTCTTAGCTCATCAATTGACCTAATTTAGGTTTTTACATAAAATATCCAGTCAAACGTGGTCAAACCTAAAATCTAACTTTACCATTGGATTCCTTAGGTCAAAATTAGGTTTGTACCAAAATTTGGACCTAAGGGGAGGTCATCTTGACCTACTTTGCAATTTAGTACAACCAATCACATTTTGGTCCCTATCTTTTAAAAACCATCACAAAGAACCCCCTAGCTTCCTTGCCAATCTTACAATCAGGTCCCTCGGCCATTATTGGGGAGAGATCCTGTGCTGGCGAGGATTAGAGAGGGAATGCTCTCAGATCCCTCAGAGATCCCCTCCCAGAATTGGAAGGGAGATTCTCTGAGGAATCCTCTTTCATATGAGCCCAGCCATGATCCCAGATTTGCACCCAATCTCTCATGCAAATGCATGAAAGATTTGGATCTCTAACCACCTTCCATCTCCGGCGAGATGTCGGCGACAGAAGGCGTGCCCTCCACGCACCAGAAGCATGGCCAAACACCTATAAATTAAACCCTAACTCCGGCCGCACCTCCTCATCTCGACTTGGCCGGAATTCCACCCCAAGTTCATCTCCTTCTTCTCCGGCCAAGGGTCCAGCGAGCTCCGGCGAGCCCCCCTCCCCTTCCTCTTTGCTCTGCCACAAAACCAGTGGCAGAGTCGTCTTCCTCATCCTCTTCCGCGTCGTGCAACACCCGCGCGCGCTGCCCTAGCCCCGTCGTCGCCGCCGTCTTCCTCCACCGGGTGCTTTCTTCTCCAGTGACAGCAGGTACTGCCATCCGCCACTTCGTCCCCTTTCGTCCCTTTAATTAGGTTAAAACTCTTCTTCTCTACCCCCTCTTTCATTCCCCGCATTTCATTTCATCCAAAACCCCTCAACCGCCGTTGTTCACCATCACCTTCCTCATCTCCAGCCACCCTCCGGCGAGGCACTCCCATCGCTCCGCAACCCCACACGCCTCGCCGACCATCACCTAACCTCCGCCTCACCTCACTGAGTAACGTCCGCCCATCCACCGTCCCGCTACGCCTCCACAATAGTCCCCCGAACACACCCATCCACCCGGCCACAGGGCGACCTAGGCACGCACGCCTAGGCCACCCCGCGGCCTGCCACCTTGCTCTTCACCTTCGTCGTGACAAGGCGAAGGTTCCCCGGTGATTTAATTAGGCCGAGAGGCTCTTTTCGTGTCTGACAGGTTCCCAGCCCCTGCAGCCATTGACGGCGACTCGAAGAAGCTCCTAGCTTGCTCCAGGTGCTGCTAACATGGGCAAATCTTGCGAAGCCAAAGGGTCCAGCGAGCGACGCCACAGAGCCTGCAGTTGAGGGAATTAAAGGCGTGGTCTGCTGCGGGCACGCGAGAGAAGGCAGCAACCTTTTGTCCCACATCGGTAACTTACAAGGCGCTGGCATGGTTTAAATTGTTTTTGTCATATCTTCCCGTTGCCTCCGAACGCACCTGGGGTGAGGTCCCTCACCTATCTCACGCCGCCTTGTCTGCGATTTCACCACGCGGATCTGGCGCGACCCGACCCTGTCCTAAGCACACCTCACGCACCACCCTCACGCCAGTGCGCTGGTCACGGGCGAGCGATCCGACCCGTTTACCCGACTCCGGGAGAGCGTCCTAAGAGTGGTTTACAGAGAGAGAGAGATGCACGGGTGCGGGTAGAAGGTTAGGTTTTGTTCTTTGCTGTGGTTGTGCAGGGAAGGAAGAAGGAAGGAGTAAAGCAAACACTTAGCCGCTGCTAGCAAGGGAAGAAGAGAAGGAAGCAGAAGGCAAATAGAGGCAAAAATGAAGAAGAAGGAAGGAAGCCATTGAAAAGAGAAGGAAGAGGAAAAGGAAAAGAGAAGAAGAACTGAAGAAGAAAAGAAATAGAAGACAAGCAGAAGAAGAAGAGGAATTGAAGCAAAGGAAGCAGAGACAAGTAGGAAGACCCGTAGAAGGCAAAAGAAAATAAGAAGAAAAGCAACGCACTACAGAGAAAGAAGAAGAAAAAAATCAGAAAAAGAGAAACAAATTTTAAGACGTCTGATCCCATGATCAGACGTCCAATTCTTTCCTTTTACCATAATTGCTTTTCAAACTCATGAATTTACATTTGAATTAAAGTTTTGAGTAATTAAAGTGTTCAATTATATTCTTGAGATTAGTAGTAAATTTCAATTGCTCCCTGTGTGCGACCTCGGATACTCCGATTTTCAAGTAATAAAACTTTTATTTGTTGACAACGCTTGATCACCTATACTACGACGCAATTAACTATTAAAACACGATCGAGTCTAAACGCACGTCAACAGCCCTCGTGTACACTGTACCAGGGAGAGCTACTAGTGTAGGGAGAGAGCTAGCTACCCCACGGTGCCCGAGGTTCAGCTAGCCGCTCTACACAGACTTGTTAGGCCCACTAGGCAAAGCAGGGTAGTCAGGAGAGGGTGCGCGGATTGTGGACGGGCGAGACCCCTGTTTGGTTCTTAGGGGCTAAACCCCTGTTACTGAGAGGGCTATGCCCTATACTGGTTCCATGCTGTGCTTTAGGCGCACCCACTAACGGAAACGACTGACTAAATGCCAGTGCGAGGTAGCTACCCGTGCGCTTATCGCGCGTGCCGTAGTCACCGTTATGTCTGTCTGTGACCTTAGGGTAGTTGACTGAGTGTAAGACCACCACGGGAGACTCTCCCGACCAGGAAAGCACCACGTGCTACTTCTGCTCTTCGGAAAAGACTACAATCAAGATCGTTCCCACGAGAAACATTCGAGATCAAGCAAGAGACCTGATAAATAAACCAAGTGATGAAAGAAAGAATAATTAGTT
This sequence comes from Thalassia testudinum, assembly GCA_037157565.1. Taxonomy (NCBI): domain Eukaryota; kingdom Viridiplantae; phylum Streptophyta; class Magnoliopsida; order Alismatales; family Hydrocharitaceae; genus Thalassia; species Thalassia testudinum. The sequence continues at coordinate 86,491,126 of JAZHRO010000077.1, forward strand.
AAAGAAAAAAAGAAATTGAAAAACAACAGCTCCCTGTCCACCTTTACTGTTTTAGTTAGTTGGTTGCCACTCTACTCAGCCTTCGCTAATTTTGTGTACTCATAACCCTTTTCAGGCCCAGGTATTGAGCAGCCAAAGCCTACGGCTGCAGAGGGTGCTGGGCCTAGTAGAGCCCAGTAGTTGTAGCTTTCTGTTGTACTCCATTTCCTGTTGTAGTGAGTAGTTCATTACACTTCTGTACTCTTTCGTTGTGAATTTTATATTCCCGTACTCGTTTACTTTCCTACTTTTGTGGTGGTGTGTACTGTAGTAGTTTATTTCTTTACTGCTATACTTTTGTTACCGTTAATTGTTTGCATGGTGAATGTGGTTTATTTTACTGCTTTTTGGTTACTTTTTCGTTGGACGACTGGGTCTTGGGATCAATCGAGTCAGCCTAGTCTCGTATCCTATAGGGATTCGGGAACCGGGTCGTAACAAGATGGTATCAGAGTAAGGTCGTCCCGAGAAATGAACCAACTAGCTGGAAAATAACCAATTCACGTGCTTGTAACTAGAGTAACCACCACAACGTACCTTTTGACATCTGTTATGAGGTTTTTTCGTTGAATGTCGGTTAGATTTGACGTCTTCCTGTTCTGTGTTCGCATCTCCTTGAAGGAGATTTCTCGACGTGGAGCCAGTGAGGTGGGCCGCGGACGTGGCCGAGGATGAGGTCGGAGGGGCGGACACGTTGAGCCCGACGTCTCAAAGGATCAGCCACTACTTCCGAGCATTCAGGCCCAGGAACTCGCCCAGCTGATACGGGAGATCGTACGAGAGGAGCTCCACCTGCCTCCACGGGCGCCTCTCCCTGGAGCTGCGGAGGGGGAGTCTTCTGTGGGATCGCGAGACAGGCATAGCGCTAGACGTGGGGGAGGGGGTGGTCCTCCACCGCCCCAACCGTCCTCTGACACTTCTGAGCACGAGCCCTCCTTGCCTGGAGGCGTACCAGTTTCCCCACTTCAGCGCCATTACGAGCTTTTTTCAACACCATCCGAGTACATGCCAACAACAGCATGATAGGTGCTGACAGCATCACAATATGCGTCAACAGACCTTATCATGTAAGACTTTGATAAGAGCAACGTGTCAATAGGATGAACAATATCAACTTATGATGATGCCGTTAACACCTACATCTTGTTAGGTGCAGTAGATGGTTGCAAGGAACTACAGATGATTGTAATAAATGCTCAAGCTAAATTGCTCACAACATTAAAAAAGTGAGTGACTAACCCAATAGGTGTTGTCGACACCATAATAGGTACTAATGGCACCATCATAGGTGCAGTGCAGTACAATTATGATGGTGTTTACACCTACTATGGTGCCGATGACACCTTATTGAATAATTACTTAGAATCGGTAGTAATGTAAAAACATACTATAGCACCAACAAAGATTACTTTTAAGACACATTCCTTATAAGCAGCATATTGTGAGTAATTGACCAACACAATGTTGCTGGCATCACAATAGGTGCAAATAATACTACCATAGCTGCATTTGAGACTTCAACCACCATAGTCTAGTACATGCTAATGGCAATATGATAGATGCTGACAGCACCACAATATGCCAACAGCAGTAAGATAGGCCCTGATGACACCTTAGAAGTATCGTTTCGTCTTATGAACATGTTGCTCTTATCAAAGTCTTACATGACACCCCATGCTCCATTATTGGTGTTATTGATATCATCATATGAGATTACTAACACTACTCCATCAAAGGTTTAGGATGTTGGTCTCCATTATTGGTGTTATTGATACTATCGTATGAGATTATTAGCACTACTCCTTCAAAGGTTCAGAATGTTGGTGTGTTGGCACCACTGTTGAAAATAAAAAAGGATTGTTGGTTCTTTTGACATCATTGTTGGTATTCTATGCTCAAAATATAGAAGCGCAAAATACTTCAAGCATATAATAAGATGTCAATACAGGTGCTGACGACATCACTGTAGGTTAGTGTTGGTTGTCCTACCAATATTAGGTGTTATTAGCATAATGTGTTGGTGTTATTGCCACTATTATTGGCATTGCACTAAAAATACAAGAAATGCGCTTTTCTAAAATTCATTTACTCCCTCATTTCTATGTAGCTAAAAAAACTTTAAACTCTCCTCCAAAGTACATGCATTTCTATGTAGCTTTCAACTAATTATTTTTAAGGATAATCTCTCCCTTTTTAATGGAATTATTGCCTAAAACAAGTTTAAACATCTATCTTGATGCTAATAGATCATCGAAATCAAAGAAGGGTTTTACCTAACTTACGGCCAATAATATGGCCCATATGGAGATTGCCACATTTACTAACCTCTCCATCCATTACTTTCAAATTTGGGAAATGATCTTGATTCCAGTTGTATTCCATTGGCCTCCTTCCCATCCATCTTGAGTTTCTTCATGTTTGTTGAAGCTTCTTAGATCCGTTCTTTGGTCTTACTAATTTGAGTTGTCCATCCTTTGATTTGTAAATCCAATTCTTTACATTGTAATCTCCTTGGAATCCTATAAAACAAAGTTTCAGTTGCTTTTTTGGTATCCAAGTCAATTTGGATCTGGATTTGTTAGTAAGTCTCCTTAGTGGAGATTCTTTCTTAATATTTTGGCTTGTGTTAGCCACATAATAGCCAAGCCCAAATTTACTGGAGGTTGGCTTTTGATGGGCAATCAATTTGTCCAAATTTGGCTTCCCTTTAGTGAATTTGGTTAGATCTTCAAGGAGTTGATTTGACTTTTCCTTGAGATGGGCTATTTCAAGTTCTAAACTTTGAATATTATCTTTGAATTTCTTACTGTCTTCTTTCAAAATATGATTTTCAAAGTTAAGCGAAAACTCATTTGCTTCTACTTCTTTAATTTTCTCGAAATGAATTTTATTTTCAAAATCTAGTTCTTCAAACTTAACTAACAAAGATTTATTTTCATATTTAAGCTTCTTGCATTCATTTTTAACAATCTTATATTCAGAAAATAAAGATTCAAAGGCATTCTAGAGTTCTATTGCAAAAGAGTTTACCTCATTGTTGTCATTATCTTCTTTCTCACTTTCATCCGCGATTGCCGTGAAACCAAGGCATGAGGTTTCATTTTTCAATTCCTTCCCGGGTTCTTCTTCCTTCAAGGTTGAGTCATCCCAAGTAACAAGTTTTTGTGCTTTTTCTCCTTTCCCCTCTTCAAGAAAGGGCATTCCGATCTAAGGTGCCCCTTCTTATTGCAATGATAGCAACAAGTTGATCTTTCCTTCTTCTCCTTCTCTTTCCGTTCATTAAGCTTAAGGAACTTAACAAATTTGCTCATTAAAAAATCGAATTCCTCATCATCGGAACTTATCTCGCTATTCGATGTGCCTTTGAAAGCAAGATTTTTCATCTTTGGCTCCGGAGTGACTTGCTTCTTCCTTTGCTTCATCTTGTTCTCATATGCCATGAGGTTAGCTAAGAAGTCATCCAAGTTGAGCTCTTCTAATTGGTGAGCTTCCTTAATGGTGATGATTTTTTGTTCCCACTCGGTTCCAAGGTAACAAAGGAGCTTTGATTAAAGTTCTCCTTGAATGAAGGTCTTTCCTAAGACTTTAAAATTGTTCACTATTAATGTGAACCTAGTATACATCTCACTTAAGCTTTCATTAGTTTTCATAGAGATATTCAAATTCTTGAGAAAGCAAGATAATTTTAAATGTTTTTATCTTAGATGTACATTCATGAGTTACCTCATGGGTGTGCCATACCTCATATGTGGTTGAGAATTGTGAAATCCAGTTGAACTCCTCTGAACTCAATGCGTAATACAACGCATTCATCATCTTCATGTTGAGGGAAAGTTTCTTGATTTATTGTTGCGAGTATCCTCTCACGGGTTTCTCTGGGATGTTCTAAGGAGTCTCGCATATTTGTCAACTCAAGTAGTCATTTTCCTGCAACCATAGGCGCATACCTAATTTCCAATAGGGATAGCTTTTACCTTCAAAGTATGGTGGTCGCATGGTGGATTGCCCCTCGATTTGTCTTGTAACAAAGATGCTCCCCTTCATGTTCGGATCCTCGTCAGTTTGTAACGTCGAAATTGCTAGTTCTCACTCTGATACTAACTGAAATTCCACTGGAGGGGATGAATAGTGAATCGAAATTTACTACAAATGAAGTGCAATCAACACAAATAGCATTAACCACAAGACACAAGTATTTTTAGGTGGAAACCCAACCTGGGTAAAAGCCACCACCTAAGTTTTCCCGACTTAGGATTTTCCAATCTACCTAGTAGATTAAATCTACTAACGTATCACTTAAACGAGAGTGATACAACTTCAATTTCAGCCACACTACTTTAACCGAGGGTAGTTTACCTTAAACCTACTTCTTCATGAAGAGTATCTTGTCTCACGAAGGAGACAGAAATTTACGATGTGAATACCCAACCAAAAATAAAATGAAAAATACAATAACCTATAGAGCCATAATATAAGATTCAACCCAAGCTTCTATAGGCAAAGGAACTTCCCTATTTGTGGATGTGAGAAGGCTTGAGGTCCTCAGCAATTCGGTGCTCTCGGAAGTATACTATGACGCGTAGAGAGCAATTGATAGAGTTTTCTCTTCTTAATCTTTCACAAAGTGTGTGTAATGGTGGAAAGAATTATGTCAAGGTATCTTAACAATGGAGATATCTTCCTCTATTTATAGAGGCCTTAGGAACCTTCAAGAAAACCTTGGAGATGCCTCATAGCTGTTGGGATAAAATCTAAGAAGAATCAGGCTGAAATCAAGGTCATAATGACTCTAACAACAGAATCAAACGCCTGAAAATTAGGTCAGACGTGTGGGCAGACAACTAATGTGAAGTTTGGACGTCTAATACTGTAGGGTGTGTTTTCTAAAATTGATTAGATCTAAACAGGGACCTTGTCAACAAAGATCAGACATCTAATTGTGAATGTTAAGACATCTGATACAAATATTGGACGACTAATCATGTGGGGGATTTGTTCTTGGAATCAACCAGATACAAATAGGGTTCTAGTGTAAAGTGATCAGATGTCTTACTGGACGTCTGGAAATATAGTTGGACGTTTGATGATAAAGGTTTTCTGTGGGAATTGATTCCTGAGAAGCTAACAGTTTGATTTAGTCTGACGTCTTAGGATTTTGATCTAACGTCTCTTTATTCGACATCTAAGGGTCTCTTTAGACGTCTGGGAACAATAAAAAATATTTTTAAGTGGGCTCACGAATATATTGACCTGATAGGCTAACGATTTTATTATTGGACGTTTGTCAATGTTATTAGATGTCTTAAAGGTTGTCTGGAACAAGATCAGGTCGTCTAAATATAGAGATCAGAGACTAATGTTTCCAGCCTAGGTTATTGGACGTCTGGTGAAAATGTCAAATGACTTAAAAGCTGATATCAGACGTCTAGTAAATAGCTTGGACGTTTGATCAGATTGTTTGATTAGGTTTTGGCTTTCTAAGTCAGTTCTAGGATTTTGCCTAAGTGTCCTAAGATTGTGTAAGTATTCTTAGGACTAAGGGTATTTATATTTTGGGCTCTTTACAATAATTCTAAAGAAATAAAAAGCAAAATGAAGGACAAATACAAGAACATTGAAATAGAATCTTCTAGGTCCTATTCTTCTTCTTCTTCAAGCTTTAGCTTAAACCTATACTCGTTGATGCTTTGCTTTCCTCCATCAAACTCTCCCATTCCGCCATGGACTTGAGCTTGATTTCATTCACACTTATTATCATTTGCAATAATCCTAAAATTTTAAACTCAATCGCAAATGTTAAAATATAAGTGCTTTGTTATCATCAAAATTAATGATCGTGGTGCACTTGCACCAACAATACCAAGTACTTATATATGTTGAAATACTTTGATTAACATAAACGTTGCTACATTTGACATGTCCTATAATGGTGTCGTCAGCACTTTACACCATAAATAGAACGTATACACTGCGGTAGGGGCAATGCACAACCCGTCGGGCTTGGAGGTCCGGGCATTGGAGTCGGTCTCCTATCGAGCGGTTGACGTAATACAGTTCAATCACTCGTCGATCATCTTGTCTTCATTTCTAGTCTATTCCTCAGTCCTCCCACTTCGAGTTGACCATCTTTCATCTTGTAGGATCATTTCTTTATGTTAAAATCTTTGCAACTTACAAAACAACATTCAAGTTCTTTCTTCGGTATCTAAGTTAATTTGGATCCGAATTTGTCAGTGGGTCTCTCCTTGAAGGGGATTCTTTCTAAACCTTATGACTAGTGTTAATTTTTTCATTGGAGAAATTTTCTAGTCTATTCATCAAACTATTAAAATTGTCCTTACGACATGCAAGTTCTTTTTCCACAATATGCATCTTAATTTTTAAATTAGTATTTTCTTCAATCAATTTACTATTTTCATTAATAAGGTTATGATTCTCTAATAATAAATTATCCTTTTCAAGAATGTTAGAACTATAACTAACTTCTAGATCCTTAATTTGAATCTCTAACATTTTATTTTCAGATTTAAGATTCTTTTTCATGCTCTCATTTTCTATTTTCAATGACTTGTTGGTTGGAAATGGTTTTCACTGCTTAAAAATGAAAACACACTGGTTGAAAATGAAAACACATCAATGTAGTTTGCCTTTCAACTAGTACCGATTCAAAAAAGATTTTCACCGATTTTAAATTAAAACACACCGATTGAAAATAGAAAACATACCTATAAAAGGTAATTTTTTTACTTGGAAAGTGATTGTTCACCTATTAAAAGTGATTTTCACTAGTGAGAAATCAAAATACACTAGTTGAAACCACGTTCTTTCACTTCGCATGTTACAAAATGTGTTGTAGCATGCATTTATTTACTTTTTGACAAAATTAAATTCAAAAGTGAGGATTGCGTCACATGTTCTCCTTTTACGCAACAAAAGCAATACAAGTACTGTCATGTGGTGGGATCTACCACTGCTTAAAAAAGTTATCACCACTTCTAAACTAAAAACATGTTGGTGTAAAATGAAAAAGTATCGATGCAAAATCAAAATACATAAGTGTAAAATCAAAATGCAAGAGTGCAATGTTTTGCATCGGTGCAAAAGCAAAACCACTAAAATCACCAAAATTATTTTGCATCGATGTAAAGTTACCAAAATCACCTTTCGAATCATTTTGGACTGATACGAAACACAAAAATTTCCTTCCAAACTATTTTGCACTGGTGCTTCAGACTTATTTTACACCAATGTTTCAAAATTATTTTGCACCAATACAAAAAACTACCAAAATCAACTTTAGAATCATTTTACATCAGTGTAAAATCACAAAAGACACTTTAAAATCATTTTGTACTGTTGTAAAATCATAAAATATACTTTAAAATTATTTTTCATCAGTGCAAAATTATTTTATATCAGTGTGTTTTGATGCAAAATAAAAGCTCACACCTACACCCATTAACTCACAAAATGGTGATGACTTTTTTAAGTAGGGTATGACTCTCTGCATACCAAAACTTATACTACTTTTTGAATTTCTTTGCATTGCAATTTGCACTAGTATGTTTTAGTTCAAAAAAAAATCACACTTATACCTCTTAGCTTATAAAATGGTGGTAGCTTTTTTTAATTGGGTGGGATCGACCACACAATAAAACTTATGTTACTCTTTAGATTTCCTTAAAGCCACACTTGTAACAATCATACATTGTAAACTACATTATCTTTTATGATTTTATATATTATAGTTTTAGATTATAAGCCAAATTTGACCGAACTTAAGTTTGAAGAGGTGATAATTTATTCTCCTCTTTTTCTACCCTGCAAACCTATCTTTTTTATTTTGATGGACCCTTGAAACCTAGAGTAACTCCCACCTCATCCTCTTTTTCCATACACACTACCGGGAGATGACACTAAACTCTAAATAAACATCAATAGAGAATATATCATATTTTTAATCCACAAACTTAAGTTTGCAATCCCGTAAACTAACCCTTACATTCTTTAAGATCCAATCCGAGGAAGATCACCATTTTCCTTCAAAGGCCACGGCTTAGCATATGCCATAAAGTGCCAAGTGCTCCAAAACAAAATGATTTTGGCAATCGACAAGGCAACGAAACCTAAATTTGAGTCTTCAAAAACTGCATATTAAAGAGCTCCAGATGAAAAGGAAGTGGAAGATCAGATCGAAGGTTCCTACATGTCCAAAGACAAGTAAACTTTCGAAATCGCATTGAGAGGGCAACCGAGAAACGGAGAGTACAGGTACCACCAACGCAATGCGAGGGTGATCAGCTAATTAATGCGGACGACAATACTATTATAAATAAAATAAGTACAATTCAATTGATGATAATCATTAGAAAAGATCTAAGTTCAAGTTTTAACCCCGTATTACCTTACCTAGAGGTTGATGCAGCAGAACTTTCAATTCCTCCGATGTACTCGTTCCAGGTAAAAAATAAAAAAATGATGCAGGTTGATAAATATAGAAATTGACGTAAAAATTAACATGCAACAGTGTGAACATGGTCTCAACTTGTATCTCTCATTTTTATGTAAAAAAAATACTTACAGATGGAGGAATCTACCACTATAAAAATCAACAACAAATCACTTTGGTACGGTGTAAATCGCTCAAATCATTTTTCGGAACCATTTTGCACAAGTGTAATCTTATTTTGCACATTCAAAATAATTTTACACGGGTGCAAAGTGACATTGTACCGATGAAATCTTTTTTTGCATTTGTGCAAAATTAAATTTTAAGTGTTTCTTCACCTATGAGAAGTAATTTTACACTTAAAATGTGATTTTTTCACCTTAAGATTTAGGATTTAATCTTTAGTATTTAATTCGCTAAATCATAAACCTTAAGGTAAAAAATCACCTTTCAAGTGATAAATCACTTCTCATATGTGAAACCACTTTCTATAAATCTAAACCCTAAATCTTAAACTCATATGTCAAAATCACTTTGAATAGATGAAACTACCCTTAGAATAATTTTATATCGATACAAAATGAGGTTGTAACGGTACAAAAATACTTTAAAATAATTTATTACCGATAAAAAATAATTTATCACCGATATAAAATTATTTATCACCTATACATTATAAATTAAAGTGATATAATTTTTTTAAATATAATATAAATCAATTTACAGCAAATTCCTATATTCTTTTATCTCTTTATATTAAATATTCATGTAATATAAAAATAATTCCACGTCACCTTTTATGCTGGTAACTACATTTTCGTACTTTTTAACCGAAAAAGAAAAGGTAAGCAGGAGAGCAAATTGCCCACGTCTGTTTACTGTCACAGGGGATGGAACATTGAAGGCGTAGGTTTCAATTAGAAAAAGCATAATACTTGTCTGTTTGCCATCTCCATATTCAACAAAAAGAGGCGCAATGTTCACTTTGTTGATAGCTATGCGTTTCAGTGAGAAGAGGCGTAACGTTCTTAATTTCCAAACATAATGAGCCATAATGCAAAACAACTCTTGAAAAGAGATCTCAAATCCTCGATTGTTATAATGATATCTGTGATCTTATTCGATTAATTGCTTAAAATCCTGCTCACCGTGCAAAGGATGATATCAAGCTATTTTAAGTTCATTTTAAAGTTACCATTGAAACTTCATAAAAAAATTTAAACAGAATCTAATCAGGCTCAAGTCCTTCTGCATACATTTTAGGCATAATGTCAAACATGGATGGCAACGCCTGTCAATGTTTGACGAGTAATGCAAATAATCTCACAATAAAATAAAATATGACGTGCTTCTAATCCAACTATAAACATTAACGAATATAAGAAAATATTCATTTAAATAAAGCAATATATAGCTTTCGAAGAATATCTTTAGGCATTTTCAATTTCTATGCGAGTTTCACTAAGAAATTATTGGGGTTACTGAATGAATCTTGATTGTGATTAAATTCTTCCTTTGAGATAAATTTTAAGGGTAACATCAAATAGAAGGTCAATGATTTTGCCTAATATTTGATAGGCGAAGTAAACTTTTTACAAGAAAGTAACATATAATATAAATAATGACCTTCACAGAAACAATGACTAGACTAATTCAACATTTCTTTAAAAATGATAAGACATTTATTAATCTGGCACTTTCTTCCACAGATTGCAGAAGTTCCATGGAAAAATTCCTCCAAACGAGCAATGCAAGTCTCGATGCTACCATGAAAACATCCATTTTCTTAATCTCCTATTGTAATTGATTGGAAGTTTTGCAATTATATCCAATCCTAAGTACCAGTAATTCCCACAGGGAGGATGTCCAAATCAAGTTGGATTCAGTGACTCTTCCTCCCTTTTAGAAGAGAAGGGGTAGTGATTTCATTCAAAAATAGCGATCACCAGGGTTGGAGTTAGGGAGGGTTAGGCAGGGACCACCGGCCCCTTAATAAACTGCACTTTGTTTTTCTGATCAATGATTCCTTCGCACCAATCATGGCTCCAAACGCCATTTAATTTCAGAATTAGTAATATTCCTCCACAAACAAATATGTCAACCCAAGTGATTGCATTGATTCTCTTATGCAACTAATTCTACAAAGGTATTGAAATTAGAGTAATTTTGCCTCTATCTTCATTGCACCATCATGAACCACAATCTTTTCCCCTGGTTCCTTTCAACTAATTTTATACTTATCCAAACAAGCAATAAATTTATTCCCTAATATCCAAACATCAGTAAGAAAATGTAACTAGATAAGATCCTAACCCTCACTTCCAAATAAAATTCTAACAATACGTAGATTTTGTCTTCTCACACCTATCCATGATATTTCTGAAAATCCATGGGTATGATATTATTTATTGTCTTATCCAAAATTTTCTTGTGCAACACCCGTATGCCCCCATCGAAAATCTTCCTCCGCGGCCGCTTTAATTTTCCTAACTTTGATTTTCTTGCCGATGGTAGCTCAAGTAGATATTAGGAATAAGGAGTTCTCTTTCAAGACTCAATCGGTGTGTTCACTTCGCCTCTCCCCTAATGTTTACACCTGCCTTGGAACTCACACCCCAGTATCATCCTTCCTCCATCTCCCTGACTCCTCCCTCACCGATTCCTCCTCTCCCCTGTCGCCTCCCTCACCTGCTCCTCCTCTCTTCCGTCGCCGTCGTCCCCCATTTACCTCCCCTCCCCAACTCCCACCCCTAACGCTCACCTCCTCCTCCTCTCACCTCATAAAAGAACTCTCTCTCTCCCTCTCTCTCTCTCTCTCCACACCATCCCTACCCCTCCACTGGTGAAACACCCTTCCGAGCCTTTTCCATCACCCCACCACCCTTAATCACCACCATCGTTGGTTGAAACGACCTTCCTCCCGCCCACATTGCACTCCCCTAAGATTATGTTTGATAGGAAGATAATGTTTATATTGAGATAAAGTACTGTAGGGATAAGTTGAGAAGTATTTTGTTGATGGTATAAGAATAAGTAATGTGATAAAATGATTAGTAGTGTGATGTGATATTTGTGGATAATTTTTTAATATTATGATAGAGGTGTGAGTGAGTTCATGTGATATAATAAATATATTTTAATGTGTATATTATATTAAAAGAGATATATTTTATTATATATTGATGTTAATGTTGATTGATAAAATAAAATAAATTATATTCTTTAACTTCTGAAATAATTCCTTTAATCAGAGAATAACCTTTGAATTATCCCCAAACAAATGGAGCCTAAGTGACCCCCTACGATGACACCTCCACCGCTAGCAACATCCACCCTCTTCACCATCGACAACCACGTGAACTTTTTCTCCTTCGATGAGGACTCCCTCTCCTTCCTACCCCCTTACCCCTCCCTCTCCTTCAACCACCCCTACCCACCCACCAATGTCAATCTTAGGTGCTAACGTCAACGACATGACGGTGTTGACAGCTTTTTCTTTCTCTCTCTTTTTTTTTTTTTTTTTCTCGAGAGTGGTTTCCCTTTATTTTTTTTATTCAAAGGATGAGTAAAATAGTTTAAGTTAAAGGGAATAAATATGTGGAATAAATAAATGAATAAGTAACAGGTGAAATAAATAATTAAATAAGTGAATTAATTTATTTATATATTTTAATAAGTTAAAGTTATTCTACAAAAAAAATTAAAATAATTTTATCCTCAATTAAATTTTACTTAATCCGATACAAATTCACTTAATCCACCAATCAAATACCTCCTTGATTTGATGCTTTATATTCAATGTGTGTGATCTCATCACCATTTTTTTGAATATAATTGCTCTGTAAATGTGATGTTACCATTCGGCATTCTTATTTTTCAATCCTATTCTAGTTATATACCATGCCACTTTTCCAGCTGTAACAGACATTGAAGCTTCATTGAAGACGATGAAACTTTGTATCAGCCACTATATTAATCTATTGATCTTCAACATGCATATATGTTCAACGCCATCTTATCCCACTGTCTTTGGTTTTTAACTGTATGCTGGTTTTGTGAAGCTGCATGTTATTTTTAATTCAAGAACTGGTTGAGTTGGTGAGGGAAAATAAGATTGGGGGTTTTGGAGCTATGCGAAGGAGGCATGTTTTGTAGCGATGTTAACAGTGTAAGCTCCAGTAGTATCCTATTTTTAACAGCACACTTGATGGTTCATGATAGATATCATCCAGCTTAAAAACTAGGTAGTAGACATTGGCTGCCATTCCAGAATATACCACTGAGGAACGGAATTGACGAATGAAGATCAGATGCACGACATTGAATATGATTGGCATATCTTGCCATTCTCGTAACCTTCCCCTAGGAGAACCTCAGTTTTTGCTCCAAGCCTAATTTAGTTGGATGCCTTTTAAATGTGGAATTACATCCTGACATAGGCTCCGGATTACTTGGCATAGCTTCCCCTTTCCACCTCGCCACACTCCCCCCATTTTCCTAATTTAAAATAAGAGAACCTCGATCAAAAAAATTAAAAATTATCTCACATTTTATTTTACGATTAATTATATATATCCCTGTAATTGTTGTCAAGGAAATGCATGCTAGCTCTTATATATCTCCTCTTCGTATATATATTTACAAAAATAGTCATATACCACCTTTGTATATCCTCACGAATTATGTGAATCCAATAATAAGAATCTGAAATCCAATCGAAATTGCTTCTTGCTATCTTGACTTCACCTGTACTTCCCTCTCAGAGCAAGGGAACTAGACTGATTCTATCAATGGGGAATTAGCCATTCACTCTAATCAATAAGGGGTTGGGTCGTGTTTGAAATCGGAGGAACTTTAGATTGAGGGTACCAGAATTGAAAGTCGTTGGAGAACCAGGTGCGCTCACCTAACGGAAAAAAGACCTACCCTTTCATTTGGAAGAATCTAAAATCTACTTTTTTTTTTATGCATACCTCTTTTTGTCTCTCCTTTTACTAAAATTCTCGCCTCCTTGACAGAGGAAGTAGAGGTAGAATGTGGATTTTTGTTGGAAGAAAAAAAAAAGTATATATAAAAATATCTTTATTATTTAATTTAAAATTTTACAAAGAAAATAAATAATTATCTTCGAAAATATGCATATAATTATAAAATTAAAAAAAAAAAAATCTGCTCTATACGTCCACGTGACGGCCACCGTAGAGCGGAAAGGAGGGGGTCGCCGTGAAGCGTCTGAGAGCGTGAACGCCACTCGCGGCGGCGTCAGCAAAGCACGTAAGACAGCAGGGAGAGGAATGACGCGTGGCCAACGAGGCGCTGCGTCTTCTGCGAAGGGTCGCTGCGAGCGCCAAAGTGAATTGTGCGCCGTACACGTGTCCGAGAGTTGTTCTTCGGTCTCGTGCGTGCGACCTCAAGTCGACGTGGCAAGGGGGTCTACTCTTTGTCTGTCTATCCGGGTTGTCCTGAATCGGGATTTGGTTTTCGACGGTGGACCCGATTATTGTGGTGGACGATTGGGGACCATATGGATGTGAAGAGGTGACGGTTGGACCGGAGCGGACTCGGATCTAGATGGTTCCATGGGCCCACGATATGAATTGGCGATGCTAAATGGGTCGAGTTTGGTGCCATGTCGCAAAGAGGAGTTGTTGTTGGCATGAAATACGATGTGCATAATACATATGTACAGAGCTATGCTTAACACAAAGTATTGAGAAGTATGATAGTTATTTGAAAGTTTTGAACGCACAAGTAGATGACTATAAGATCAAGAGATAAAAGTCCCCTATCTGTCCAAATTTTCTTGAACTCTAGAATAAATAGGCAGTTCGTACCAAGAAACAAAATCCAACAAATAGCATGCCGTTTTGAAATCGCCCTCGGTCTGGACGTCGAAGTTACTGTCTCTTCTCTTCCGCCTGACTAAGAAATGACTTTTGCAGTAAACTCTTTAATGTTGCGATGCTTTGCTTGTTTTATTTATTTATTATTTCCCTTTAGTACGGAGCTTCTATGCATTACTATAATCGTTCTAATTACTCGAGATGAATTAATGACTACACTTTTCTTTGAGATTGCTTAAACAAGAAGAAATGACGACACTAATAGTCTACCTACGTCGATGGCTAACTTACGCCGGCCATTTGATGCATTGCCGATGTTTATCCGTACATCGGCAGCATCATTTAGAATAAAACAAAAGGAATAAATGTAACTTTCAACTTTTACTCTCAGCATGAGCATCTTATCAACTATCCTTCACCCAGTGTCACCCATATTTCTCCCAACTCATCTCCCTCATTGACACCTCTCCCTCTCCAACTTACCTTGCTTCTCCTCTAACATCTCCATCGAACCCTCCCTCTCTTTCCACACTTTCCTTCCCCTCCACCACCATTACCTTCCCCTACCCCCACGACAACAATAGCCCCCTAGACACTTTCTGCCCCACCATCCACTTAGATGTCTCCACCCTCATGTCTTTGTTACTTGTAACTATATGACTCATCTCAATCAGGTGCACCACTGCCACCTATTTTCATCTCCTCGCAAAGCATTGCTCTGACCTCTGCTCCTTTGTGGCCTTATTGGGTGCCATCCCCATCCTCGTCGAGGTCCTAAGGTGACACACTACCACATTTCCTATAGGTCAGATTTTTGTGCTCAATCTTTAAGATCAAATCAGATATATCGCTCCACTGTCAATAATCGTTGAAGGTGGATAGGTCTACTGCATCATATGACATCTTAGCTCCTTTTATAAACTTGAAAAGTACATTTTACAAGAAATAACCTTAACTATTTACATATTACATTCATATATAACATGGTATAATGATATCTCCCTTCAAGCTAATGCTTGGTAGACTAAAGCTTTAGTGACACGTAGCAAGCCTATAAGACATTTGGTTTGATGATTAGACATTGTATTTTATGAATATCATATGTCTAACATTGCTGTCAAATGTCCTCTGGGTGAACCAGAATCTGTTTCAAGTTCTGTTTGTGCGATTTTCAATTAATTAAGTGCATTAAAAACCTAATTTGCCAATTTTCTTCCAAAAACTTAACCAACCATGCTCTAATAACACTATAAGGGTGTGATCGAATCACTCTGTGACATCACGGAAGTGTGAAATCAAGTGTTTTAAAATTTAGCTGCAAACAATTTGATGCCCAAAATTGATTAAGTGAATAAACCAAAAACACCCTAGCACTGAAACCACATGGGAGAAACTAGTTTTCTCTCGTACCAGGGTCCCATGAATCATGAACATTACCTTTGTGGGTGGCGTAATACAACACCATTCATGCAATGTCTCCTACAATAAGCTCCAATGCAACCTGGAACCCACCTCCTTGACGGGCAGATGAAGCCCTTCTTGTCAAAGATGATCAACCACAGCGTGTCGCAAACTCCTTTGCGAGATCCGAGAATGACACTTATCCTTCTCCTAGACGGCGTACTCTCTTGATGCTCAGAAGATCTCCAGAGAAAGTACTTTAGAAATCAGAAGTCTAATGCACAAGTTAGACTTCCGATTTTGGCCTTTCTGAATGTCCACAAGGGGAGTTAGACATCCAGAACACATCCCAGACTTCTTGTTTGAAGTCTAGACATTCAATCTGGAAGAGGGGAGAGCAACAACGGTGCTCTCTCTCTTGTCTCTCTCTTTCTCTCTTACACCGATAGGGAAGATGGATGTGATTAAATGTGATTGATTGAGTTTAGGGTTTGCTTTGGGAGATATTTGTTGGGATTCCAATCAATTCCTAATATGGTAGGATCCATTGAATCTCCATTCAATGGTTGTAACTGATTCTAACTTCAATTGTGCACAATTAGTCCATAACTAATTATGGATACTTTGGATTTAGTATCCAAAGTTTATTTAATTTCCATCTAAACCTTTGGATCAAGCCCAATCAAATTAGGCCCAATTAAATGTTAAATCAAACATAATTTAACCCTTTAAATAACATTTGATTTCCTACAAGTAGGAACCAGCAAAATTAGTATTGGTTTCATCACACCACTAATGAAGCATTCAAGATTTGAGGAAGATGGCACTATACCTCCTTAGGTATTTCAAATACCTCTGGATACGTCACACTTAGAGAATAATATCAACCTTAAGATCTAATCTGTAACATCCTAAAACCTAGGTTCCGAGTTATTTCAGAGTAGGTTGGACCACTTCGAACCCGTAGGCACGATCACGGTCTGATGCAAGTACAAGCGCCTTTTAAAACATGCCAAAAACGTGTCTTTTGGGTCAACTCCTAGTAAAACCTCATCAAAAGGATACTATGTGTGGTACCATTGGATTCTTCTTGTCGTAAGCTTTCCAACGATGCTTGTCTCGCACGAATCCGAGGTATATAGCTCAAGTTATGATCAAAACAAGTCAAAAAGGACCTAAATGTAAGGTGAACCTAACCTCAGGGGTAATTTCGATATTTTTCCCCACTAATCCTAAACTTAAACATATTTTGCATCTATAAATAGGTCCCCTTGGGTTGAGGTCATCATTAATTCTTAAGGCCTCCAAAACCTAAGGGAAAAAGAGGAGAGATTTAAGATTTCATTTAGAAATCTTAATTCAAAATTCTTAGGGACTTGTTCGCGATTTCGGAATTCGCAGGCTTCCCACCGCAATTTTCACAGAATCAGCAATGGTCGCATACGTGGGCCATTCGATCTGGCAACGGGTTTCTGATTTGTGACACGTGTCGCTTGTAGAAGCCTTGAGGGTGTGTGCTCACAGGCGCGCTTGCGCGAGTGGGAGGGCGCAACGCCCTTGGATGCCTGACGCGTGGCAAAGATCGGAGGTGCAAGCGCGAGCGAGCGTGATCCGTGGGACAACGCGCGGGCGAATCGAGTGCCGACACGTGGTGCGTGCGTGGCTCACTTGGATCGTCACCGGTTTGACTGAACCGATTGGTTCAACGACACTCTCGCACTGGTTCGAGTGCTTCGAGGCCTTTCCGACTTTGGATTTCAACAAATACGGTACCGTTGTAATTACTTCAACATGTACTATGCGTTGGTATAGTTTATTTTCATTTTGAGTACTTTTTCCTTAGTGAAAAATCAAAAACGTGCCTAAGTGATTCCAACCCAATTTTTTGTCCGTGAAAATAGGATTTGTCACCGTTGTGTGCACGAATTACGAGGAAGGCGTGGCGACTGTCCCTAGGACCTTTTAGCATGGCTCAAAGTCACCGTAACCCTCCGGTGACACTAGGTAGAGTAGTCTCCTCTTTTCTTTACTTCTATGTCATTTCCGTGTAATCGTGGACTTGTCTTGTGTGGTTTTGCACGTGTACTGTGTTGATCGACATGAGATTCCTGTTTTGCTGAGTATGGAACCTTTTTAAAGATTTAAGTCTGATTTTGGGTGCTTTATTATGAAATAATCGGATGTTGTGTGAATGATCAGAAATTAATGACCTGATGTACCCCTATCATCGCATGCATGAAATGTACCCCGATTTACGTGAAACAAGTTATGTTGTGTTCGTTAATTAATAAATAATATGGGATCACTGTCATAACTTGGAAAGTATTGGTGAATGGAGTTGGCGAATAACAAGAATATTTGGAAATTCTAGAATTAATAAACGTAACTGTTAGTATGCTATAGTTTGATGACAATAAAAGATACAGTTATCTAAAAATGACTAGATAATCAATACGACTATTTAGTCGGAACTTAGATGATGGATAACTAATTTTAGCCCTGCTACGTCGAAATTGGCTGTAGTTTTGGCCTTTCAGATTGATCCTGGGTTGGTTTACAGAGTTGCCGGCCTTCCTATGACTCTTTGGTTAGGCTTAGAGGTTAACTGGGATAGTGAGATGCGTGGCTCGAGGTTGTGTGTGGTTTCCTCTTGGCAGCATACATAACGCTTGTACGTGTTCATGCTAAACGCGTAGTCGCCACCCCTTACCGCAATAACCCTACGGTGACAAAGTGGGGTGACTCAATGGGTATAAGTTGTCTTCTTGGTCAAGAGGGTGGCTTATTGTTGTAGCGGAAGATCTATGCAAAAAGGATTGAATTTTGAAAAAACCCGTCGTCGTAGTATGATTTGCGAAGAAATCCGTCAACAGATAAATTTATACCAAAACTCTAAGAATTCCAGGTCGAACACAAGGAGGCAGACGTTTGATTCAAAATAGCATTTATTGAATTGTCACGAAGCAAATTAGCTAATCGAATTGAATCTAAATTAGCTATCTACTTAAAGAATAAAGAATAGAAGATAGAGAAAGAATATTACAAATAAAGAGAAAACAGATGTAGAATAAACATGGATTTCATTACCATAAACTGATGTTCATTACAATTACAACTACTCACTATACTAGAAAGCAGGAAATCTACACTAGAAAGCATGAAATCTATACTAGAAAGCAGTAAAAGAGAAGATAGAGAGAAGTTATCCTCCTCGACGGCTGCCTGGAGGACGAGTCGGATGAGGCGACGCCCGGAAGATGGAGGACAAAGTGGGAAGAAAGAGAATAAAGTGGGAAGAACTGGGGGCGAGGTAGGACATCGTCGTCGTCGCGGGATCTACTTCCCGAATGGAGTGAGAGAACAACCGCAAAATGCTCTACGAAGGGGGGAGAAGTGGAAAAATTCTAATTTTAACTCTAATGGATCATCCTGGGTTTGGGATAACCTCTTAAAGCTTTGGAGTGGGTGAGAGAAGAAAGGAAATGATGAGAAATATATGGGGGTTGTAGGGCTATATATAGGTGTAGATTGGAGGGGGTACAAAGGTCAATTTACTTAAAAACATTAAATCAGGGGTCTTTAGTGATGTATTTAAACGTCACTAAATCCCCCAAACGTGGGCTTAGTGCACGCCCGCCCGCGCCCTCTCTCCTTCCACGCGCCTCAACGCTCACTGACCGTGCATTCTTTCAATCGGACAACTTAAATGCATTCAAGCCCCTCTGACTTCGGACGTTGAGCGGTTGAGCGTAGATCTCAGCTGTCCAATCAAGATCAAATGGCCACGATCACCCCACTACCGCTTCGACTTCACCCGTTATGGCATAACGTAGCCCCATTCCAAGCCATTGGATCCAGATCGAAGAGTCATCATCACGCGCCAGCCCGCCCTTTACATCGCGTGTACGCAGCGAGCGTTCAATCGTGCGTCTGCCTGATCCGAAGATCTAGGTCGTTAGCGTCAAATCCGACGACTGGATTTTGTGCCTGTGCGGGAAGAGGAGATGCGTTGCGCGTGACTCGAATGAGCGGTCTCAGCTCCCGCAACGCCTTAACCGCTGTGCTGTGCCTTCTTTGTCAACTTTTTAACCGCGACGTGCGCGCTTGTGGCCGTTGGATCAAGATCCAACGACCTAGATTTGATCTTGCGTTGAGGAGAAAGTGAGAGTGCAGTGGGTCTTCAGACTCCTGCTGGGCCGATTTGGGCGGTCGAGATGGCACCACGTGGCACCATCTTGGCCGTCCATCTTCTGTGACTTCTAGAAGGTGCCATGGATGTCGGATTGAGTCGATTTTCACGCTGTTAGGCTGCGATTGTCGTTTTGAACTCGTTGGTGCGGTTGGATTTGTCATTTGAAGTGCAGATTGACACCATCTTGGCCCCTAATCTCATATCTTCCTCGAACTATATCTGATGCTACGAATGTCCGATTGGGGCGATCTTGGAGTCGTTAAACTCTGATCATCGCCTTGATCAAATCCGTACAGTTGGATCTTCAATCTGAAGCCCCAATTAAAAGTCTCCCTGTTACTTGACCACAAAAATAGAAAATTAACCTAAATTTTATACAAACTAACCTAAATTCAAGATGATATATGTTATGCAATATTTATAATGTCTAATGCAACTCTACACATAAGAACACACATAAATAAATAGTTTATGTGATATAAATGTGTTTACATCACTTATCCCAATCTTACGCCTCAGGAAGTTATACGAGATCGTCTCGTGCCTCAAGACATTGATTGCTGAATTGTGGACTATTAAATTGTGGGCTTAAATGCATAAAGAAAAGCGGATAAGTAACAAATAATAAATAGATAATTGTCGATACAGTGCTCTTTTTCTTTACTCTTGTCGTTGTTGCTACTTTGTTACAATTGTTCTACTCTACTCAATTTTTACTGACATGTTTCTCAGGTTCCATACTCAGGTGTTGCTGAGCAATCGGGTGCACGGTTGTTGTTAGTCCGCCTACTGCAAGACCGAATCCTACTGTAGGAGACGGTCCGTTCTGAGCACTGAGGCTCTTTAGTTATGTTCTTTTTCCACGGTTAGAATTTTATTTCCTGTCTTTTGGTGATTGTACTCGAGCATTTGTTATTTCCTGATTTCTGTGGTGGATTCTTCTTTATGTTCTGTCAGCATTTTATTCCTTTTATTTAATGCATTATGAATCAATGTTTGGCTATTGATGTTCTATGATTATGTGCTGGGTAACTGTGATCTTGTGGTTGGTTGTGCTCATTAGATAGTTATCATCCCTTCATTGGTTATATTATTTCACACATCTCTTCGTATTATTCGAATAAAACGAAGGCCAGCTCCTTTCCAAAAGGACCGACTTCTTTTTCATGCTTGAGTCTAATCTAGACCTCGTAACCACATGTGGGATTTGTTTTTCCCAATATACTCAAAGCGAGCTTGTACTTTCAATCGGATGCATACAGTTATGTAACAGATTTGTTTAATCCGTTTCTGAAGAAGAGAAGTGCCTGCCACCGCTCCTTCTCTTCCTTTCTCTTTCTAGCAATAGAGGTAATTAGGGCTTGGATGGAAATCCATGTGATTGATTGAGAAGTTAAGGTTTCCTTAGGAGATATTTATAGGAATCCAACCCTAATCCTAATTTGATGGTAACCCTTGGATCTCTATCCAAGGGTAGAGATCAAATCCTACTTGATTTTTTTTTTATGAGATTAGCCAATAACAACTTATGGGATGTTTGGTTTCAGTTTCCAAACATAAATCAATTGCAATATAATCCTTCAATTTTCTACCTAATCAAATTAGGTGTAATTCATCACTAAATCAAGTGTAATTTAACTCTTTAAATTACAATCGATTTATCCTACAAGTAGGAGCTCATTAAAATCATTATTGATTTCATCACTTTAATAACGAAGTGTTAGGATTCGTGGATTTATGGCACTACGAGTCCCTAGGTATTTGAAATACCTATGAATTCTTCACACATGAAGGACAATATCATCCTAAGATCTAATCCTATTAGACTACCATCATTCCTCCTTTGATAATATTATTTTCAACATCTCATTGTATGTTTGGGATAAGAACAAAAATCAGATTCGTTCTCAAAGGTCTATTTTCTTCTATTTCTTGCATTAAGTCTGATTAGAACTCTATTACTATATGTGGAATTATTGTTTCCCAATATGCGCAAAGTGAGGTCATACCTTCAATTTGTTACATACACCTACGTAATAGATTTGTATGATCTCTATTAGCATGTGGCAAATAAGCCATGTGGTAGAGTCAGTGGGCCCATGTGAGCACGTGGTGTTGCATCCATGTGTAAGTTGGAATAGGTTTCGAGTTTGTTGTTTTTGTGCCACATGTGGTAAGTTATTTTCTTTGATTAGTTAATTAGAGACCAAATTAGGATTTAGTCAATTTAGGAATAGGTTACTTGATTTGATAGAGTTTGCTTAGGAAATAAGATCAATAAATCCTAAATTAATTAGGATTGTGATTGGGATTGTAATTGAGATTGGTTATCTTTAAATAGACCAAATCTCCTTATTTTTTGTTGAGTTCCATCAATAATACTTCCAATTTCAAGAACTCCATCCTCTCACTCTCGTCCACGTCACCAGCCTCTCTCTCTCCTCTTCTCTCAACACGCACAACCATTGAAGAAGAAGGGCCCTCTTCATAGTAAATCAATTTTCACATGGTATCAAAGGGGCACTGTTAAAACCCGTTCTGTCCTGAGCCTTTTAAGACGTCTGGACTGTCGGGACGTCTGGTAAGACGTCTAGACACCTTCTCAGACGTCTGGAAATCAAAATTTTTGGGTACGAGCTCGTGTCTGCGCACGGGCTGCACGCAGACAGTACCCTCTCGTTTTCCTTCCCTTCTCTCTCTCCCCACCTCTAGCAAACCCTAACCCACCACCTTATAAAACCCCCCTTCCTCCTCTCTCGTTCCCCTCACTTCACAGCCTCCAGCCATTTCTTCCCTTCCTCACCACCCCAGCGCGAGCGAGAGAGCGCGAGAGCGGCGACAAGGAGGAGCAGCGTGAGGAGAGGAGGAGTGAGCTCGCGAGCTCATGTGGGAGCTCACCAGAGGGCGCACGGTCGAAGCGGCACATGCGAGAGGAGGAGTGTGTCGAGAAGTCATCCCCGACACTGCTGCAGCCAGAGCTGCAGGCGAGGAGTGAGCCGCAGCCGCGCGCGGCGGAAGCGAGTGAGGGAAGGTTCTGGTTCTGGGGTTTTCCCAAAATCAGATGTCTGGAGCGACGTCCAGACGACGGTGCGGACGTCTAGAGGAGGTTCCAGACATCTGAGGAGAGAGCTTCGCGAAGGTACATTCCCTTTATGGATACAGCCACGCAGGCTGCTCCGCAGGAACACTTTGCATGCCTATTTTGAGGAGATTTTGTGGTGGTGTGCAGGATTTGCTTCGGGAAGGAGTGGGACATGCCCTCCCATGTATTTCAGACGTCTGGGCGACTTACCAGATGGCTGGAAGCACTTCCAGACGTCCGGAGAGGTGGTCGGACGACTGGAGCTAGGTCCAGACGGTCCAGAAGAGTTCCCGGACGTTTGGGGTGGACGTAGAGCTTGAGGTGCATTTCTGGACACTTTTAAGACGTCTTGAAGTTGATCCAGACGTCTGAATTTGAGTCAGTAACCCTATTTTGACCTGTTTAGGGTCTGTTTTATGCAAATAAGATACCGATGTTTTCCTTGCGAGTTCCTCTACTTGTTAGAAGGTTTTCTATACTGTTCTGATTGTTCTCTTGTGATTGTCCTTGTTATAGGACTTCGTTCCGTTCCGGGTTCGGGGCTTGCTGAGGCATGTAAGCCTGTCGTTCGAGCCTCCAATACTCCTGAGTTGATTGGTAGTGGCTTCCCTTAATTTAACTATAAACCTAAGTGCATGCATGGAATGAATGATTAAAACCTAGGATATGGCATGAATCCTAGGACGAGAAGTACTTGAAATGTCTATATGTGTGATTGATTTGCAGTCTTGAATGAGTAGACATAAATGTTAAACAGCTGCCTGTAAATGAACCAAAGTTGTCTGTGAATTATGAATTACTTGTGCTAATTAGCAGTTGCATGTAACCTTCCTGTTGTATACGTTAAATGATATAATATGAGCTACATGTGTATACTCTAAGAATGAAAATGTGAATAATAAAAATACGAGCTGCATGTGTATAACCTGAGAATGGAAATGTGAACGATAGAAATACGAGCTACATGTGTATAATCTGAGAATGGAAGTGTGAATGATGAAACTTGTTATAGGATGGCATGAGAAATATGAGAATGAACCCTACGGGGAATTAGAAGTAGAGCTCCTAGAAATGAATGGAATGGATCTGGGAATGTGAGTGGGGAAGTGTGCTGGCCCTTGAATACGTAGTACCAAGAAGAGCGACTGTCCCCTGTTTAGTGTAGAGCAGAGCTAGCCGCCCTTGGGTTGGGATTCGGGGTTAGGATTGGCCACTTTGCACCGACTTCTTGGCCCTCGTGTACACTGTACCAAGGAGAGCTACTAGTGTAGGGAGAGAGCTAGCCACCCGACGGGCCCGGGGTTCAGCTGGCCACCCTGCACCAACTTGTTAGGCCCACTTGGCAAACCAGGGTAGTCAAGCGGAGGTGCGCGAACTGTGAAGGGGCGAGACCCTTGTTTGGTTCTTAGGGGCTAGACCCCTGTTACTGAGAGGGCTAGGCCCTATACTGTTCCGTGCTGTACTTTGGGCACACATGTTAATGGAAACGACTGACTGCGTGCCAGTGCGGGGTAGCTACCCGTGCGCTTAACGTGTGTGTCGTAGTCACCGTTACGTCTGTCCGTGACCTTGGGGTGGTTGACTGGGTGTAGGATCACCACAGGGGACTCTCCCGGCCAGGAGAGCACCACGTGTGCCTTCTACTCTTCGGAAAAGACTACAATCAAGATCGTTCCCACGAGGAACATTTAAGATCAAGAAAGAGATCTCATAAATAAACCAAGTGGTGAAAAAGAATAATTAGTTAAAGAAAGTAATTGAAAAACAATAGCTACTTGTCCACTTTTACTACTTTAGTTAGTTGGTTGCCACTCTACTCAGTGTTCCCTGACGTTGTGTACTCATAACCCCTTTTCAGGTCCAAGTGTTGAGTAGCCCGAGTCTACGGCTGCAAAGGGTGTTGGGCCTAGTAGAGCCCAGTAGCAGTAGTTTCTTTTTGTAATACCTTTTGTAGTAGTGAGTTCAGACTCCTGTACTTTACGTTCTGTACCTTTACTTTTCTGCACCTTTATATTCTTGTAACTTGTTACTGTTCTATTGTTGTGGTGGTGGCATGTACTGTAGTAGCTTTTGTTTTCTTTACTGCTGTACTCTTTTACTGTTAGTTGCATAGCATAGTGAATGTGGTTTACTTTCCTGCTTTTTGGTTATCTCTTGTTAGATGACTGGGTCTTGGGATCAGTCAAGTCGGTCTGGTCTCGTGTCCTCTAGGGATTCGGGAACCGGGTCATAACAGGCACTCCTGGCCTATTAATCATGTGCGTGGAAGAGAGAAGGCGATCTTTCTCTTCACCTATTTTAAGTGGAGTCAAGTTGAAGGTTGATCATCAAGCTAAAGTTTGTGTTTGAGGCATGTGAACCTCTCATGTACCAAGGATCGCCAAGTTATAGCATTTGACTCCTGAACGTAGAAGAAGAGGCACAGAGACTCCCTAAGTTATAGTGATGGCTATGTAAGACAAAGGCACTTGTTCAGGGCACGACCATGAAGTTGATGGGCATGTTCAACTATCATTGGTGGACATGATAAACTCCACGTTATTCTAGAGAGCACACTAAAAAATCACAAGGGGACTAAGGCAAATAAGTGGGAGGAGAATTATTAAATAATGAATTGGCTTATGAATTATATTGACCCATCTATTGTAGCTAATATGTTTTTATATAAGAATATTGCCAAAGACATGTGGGATGCACTCAAGAAGTGATTCTCCAAGAAGACAAGTTGTGCCAAACTTGTTGACATCTATTGGCACATCTAGAGCTCGAGTCATGGGGATCTCTCTCTTGTCAAGTACTTTTCGAAGTTGCAAAGTTTCTTTAAAGAACTTAACATCTATGAGCTGGTCTATTGTGATAAACAGGATAGGTTACATACATGTTGGCAGACGTGCAAGTTTCTTGGGGGTCTCCATCCTCGATATCAAGCAACATGTGACTAGATACTCACCATTGGGGAGGATCTCGACCTCAAGACTATCGGTAGTCATCTCGAGAAGCTCAAAGTTGTAGATCTAGGAAGTTCTACCCCAGCTGTGCCTGATACAATAACACTAGCCATTACTGAGGGTGGCTTTGGACATAGAAGAGGTAAAGGTCGTGACTTTGGTAGGTTTACCCTCCTTACCAACAATGTAGCCGAAGCAATCATCCTCATGAGAGATTCTGAGACAAGCATAGAAGGGCTCCACATGGATACATATCTACTTTCTCTCCATAAAAGCCATTGTTTACATTTTCGATTTAAAGAAGCTTCGGACGTTACTCAAAGAAGAAGAGAAGATAGCTGCGGCCATAACAATGACTTTCGAGGTTGCTAGAGAAGCAACGATTGTTAAGGCAATACAAGTACTTGCAGTTGCATCAGAAGACAAATTCAATAAAGATTTTGGAGCATACAAAGATGCGGATGATGAAGAGTGGTGCGGCATCTAGCCTTACAAAGTTCACATGCAAGTCTTCACCCTCTCTAGCCTTGATTCGAGGGGGCATGTTTGCGTGTGGCAAATAAGCCATGTAGCATTGCCAAGTGGTAGAGTCAATGGGCCCATGTGGGCACGTCGAGCTGCGTGTATGTGCGACTTGGAAAAGGTTTAGGGTTTGTTATTTTTGTGCCACATCTGGCAAGTTATTTCCTTTAATTAGTTAATTAGAGTCTAAACTAAGATTGAGTCAATTTCGGAATAGGTAATTTGATTTGATTGAGTTTGTTTAGGAAATAGGATTATCAATTCCTAAATTAGTTAGGATTGTAATTGAGATTGGCTCTCTTTAAATAGAAACCAAATGTGCTTATTCTCTCTTGAGTTCTATCAATAATACTTCCAATCAATAATACTTCCAACTTCAAGAACTCCCTCCTCCTCTCTCTTCCATGTTGCCAGCCTTTTTCTCTCTCCTCTCTCCACACGCACAACCATTAAAGGACTCTTTTCACGTTAAAACAACTTTCATAATCCCTTTGAGAGATCATGCATCTCCTGTCTCTCGGATACATAATCTTTTCAGTATTAACGTCAAGGTGGGTACATCTACTATTGGTCCATTAAATGCATGCATTTGCAAACGGATACACATATCTATCCGAGTTAAAGGATATGTCATCTCTATGACAACATTGGAGGACTTCGGTTATCTCTTGTTTCATCAAGTTAACTCCTTATCTTGACCTACATAATAGTTATGAATTTCAATTCAAGAACATTAATCAGACGGCAGCTTTTAGAGAACGTTGCCATCCCAACTTAGACTGGAAATAATTGATCGAATCGGATGGCTTTTCTTGATGTGTTATCGAATCCTTTAAATACTTTAGATCTCCAAATCAATGTGCATTGGGTTTATTTGATTTGGCTAAGTACGTCACCTTATTTATAAGGGATCGAATTCATTTATCAGAAAATAATATAATTCTTTTATTCAGATACAAATTTAATCACATTACATTATTCGGATGGCTCTCTCAAGGCATACAAAATCCAACAACATC
The DNA here is from genome assembly GCA_037157565.1 of Thalassia testudinum. Lineage (NCBI taxonomy): Eukaryota > Viridiplantae > Streptophyta > Magnoliopsida > Alismatales > Hydrocharitaceae > Thalassia > Thalassia testudinum. The sequence continues at coordinate 86,518,621 of JAZHRO010000077.1, forward strand.
AACTTTTGACAAACCCGAAATTGAATAATTTAGCCCTAAGTGTGATTATGAGTTTGATGTAACCAAGTTCAAGCCTCCTCCTTGTGTCTCAAGGGGCTTGGATTTCATGGAAAGAGTTAAAGAAATCAAAGATATTTCATGTGAAGAAATAAAGGATGATAATAAGGGGATGGTTACCTTTGCCAATTTCGAGGAGCATTACAAAGAAAGTTTGAAAGGAGATGAATTACAAAAGCTAAGGACTCATATACACTTTAAATTACCAGCCTTTTATAAGGACCCTTATTGTCCTTTTAATTTGGATTATTATAAGACATACATGAAACTCGAGTTTTATCAATCACGAGATCATCATCCTAGGCCTTAATATCAAAGGACACAAACACTTCACATCATGCATTTATCAAGTGTTCAACATTTTAGACTTGGGTTGCATGTAATTAAAACTAGAATCACCCCAAATACTCAAGCTTAAATGCCAATGCGTACATGAATTCAACTTTTATTATTTAACAAGTATTTGACCTTTTGAAATGGGGTTGCATCATCAACTGATTTGCATTGGACACCTCCTTTCTGAGCTGCACAAATACATCTCTATTTTGATTTTTTCCTATTTCAAATAAATTGAATGACACATCTTTATTGAGGATTGTGTCTAGTTGAAGATGTTAAACTTAGCACTTGTTGGAAGGCAACTTAACACTGTTTTTCTTATATGTATTAGGTTAATCTTGCATATCTAAAGCTAATCAATTCTCAATGTACCAACTCAGAATTATTCAGGTGATATCTTCCTTTCTCATGTATATTTATGCACATACGATGAGAACATGGCATGAGCAAGGGCTGGGTAATTTTTTATTATGTTTTTTTATATATCTAGTCTTTAGAAATTTTGCCAGAATTTTGAAAAAAAAGGATTTAAGTGATTCTATTTGAGTTTCACTCAAGTTTTGTTGAGTGCTAAGTTAATGAAGGATGGTGCTACTTTAGTTCTCAGGATTCTTTGACCATAGAAGTGTTGGTACTAGAGCACCACGATCATTTATTTTGATGATAACAAAACACGTGTTATTTAACATTTGCATTTGAAGTCATAGATTTCAGGATATTTACAAATGGAGACGTGTTTAGACGGAGTTTGAGCTCGCATCCATGGCAGATTGGAAGAGCTTGACAGAGGAGAGGAGCTTCGTGATGAGCGAAAGCTTGAAGAAGGAAGGAGATGAAAAATAGGATAGATTTCCTTTCTTGTTCATTGTACTTTGTTCTTTTGTTGCTCTTTATTTTATTTCCTAGTAGCATGTTAAAGAGCCTTAAAGTACCCTCAAAGTAGTTCTAGGAACACCTGCACAGCCCTAGGATATTTAGGTTTTCTTTAGAGAACTTAGAAATTGAAGATAGGTTTCAGACAGTGGTGATAATCTTTTGTGTATAAAACTGCACCGGTTTGATTATATTTTATTACTCGAAATCTCTAAGGTCGAACTCAGGGAGCAAACTTGATTCTAGAAGCATAGAAAATCATAATTTACAATATACTATTTTACAAAAAGATTAAAGAGAGGAAAAAAATATAAAAATGTCTCTTCTTTTCTTCTCTCTTTCTTCTTTTGTCTTCCTTTCTCTCTTTTCAGACGTCTAACTCCAAGGGTCAGATGCCTTAAGTGCCACTTGCTACAATGCTTGTGCTCTCTCCTTTTCTTTTCAACTACTGCTGCTGCTGCTGCTTCTTCTTCTTCTTCTTTGCTGTCTCTGCCTTCTTTTCTGACTTCTTCTTCTTCTTTCTTCTCTATTGTGCGCCTTTTGCTTTCTTCTCTCTTCCTTCTCCTTCTGCCTCAACTTCTTTGCGGCTACAGTGCCATCTTCCTCCTTTGCTTCTCTGCTGCTCTAAGTCCTTCTTCTTCCTTTTTCTCTGGCCACAGCTGTCTTCCCGCAACTAAATCCTCAGCCACTCCTCCTTCTTTGCTTCCTCTTCTATTCCCTACACAGGCATCATACGGTTAGGCAAAACCTAAACCCTACCCTCCCCGCATCTCTCTCTCTCCCTTTATTTCTCTCTTTGGTTCGCTCTCCAGAGCCGGGTAATCGGGTTAGATGCGCGCTCGGGTCCAAGCGCACCGGCATGGGTGTGGTGCGCGAGGAGTGAACGGATAGGTTAGTCGGATCTGGGTGCCAGGTCCGTGGGTGAAGTGTCGCGAACGAGGCGTGGCGAGTGAGGGCGAGGGACCTCACCCCTGTGTGACTTGAGGCGATAAGCCTGAGTTACTTTTGCAACTTATGTGCTGTGGGGCGCTTGCAAACTAACGAGGTGGGACTAAACGTCCCACCCTATTGCCTGTGTGCCCGCAGCAGCAACTGTGCTCAATTGCCACTCTCGCCGAGGTCTTCACTGCCAATTGAAGACCTAGAGATATGCGCAACAGTCTTCCGCGCGACCTGGGCATGCCTCCTAGAGCATGGAAGAGCCTGGAGCTGGCGTGGGAGCTCCTTCACACCTTCGCTAATGGTGGCGGAAGCGCAAACCTGAAATACATGAATACGGCCTCGCGGCCCTGTCAGACCATAGGAAAACCTTCGCCGTATCACGGCGAAGGTGAGGCGGGGGTTGCCTGGTCGCGGGGCGGCCTAGGCGTGCGTGCCTTTGTCGCTCTGTGGCCGTGAAGGTGGGTTAGGTCGGGAGAAGCATGGAGAGCGTGTGGCGGTCTGTGAGTGGGTGGAAAGTGTTTAGTGGTCGATGGTGGAGGTAGTGAGGTGTCTGGTGAGGTGTGTGGAGGTCTGACGCGGTGGCTGCGCCTCGTCGGTGGGCTGCCGGAGATGGAGAAGATGGCGGTGGTCTGTGGTGTAGAGGGGTCGAAAATGAAAAATAAGAGAGGGGAAATGAAGAGGGGAGAGAGGAGAAGAGTTCTAACCTACTTAACAGACGAAAGGAGGGAGGAGGCAGTCGGCGTGTATCTGCCGATGCCGGAGATGAAGATGCCCAGGGAAAAGACGGCGACGAGGAAGAAAGACAGGAGGGCGCCTGATGGTGTGGCGAGGCGCAGTGAAAGTCGGCGGAGGCAAACCTGCCATTGGTATGGTGGCAGGGTGACAAGAAAGGAGGAGGAGACGAAATTGGAGGGATTTCTTCGGCTAAATCAGGCTTTAAGGATGCGGCAGGGGCTGGCGCTCCTTAAATAGGCGTTGGCCGGGAGAGAATCGCGAGGAGGAGGTGGGAATATCTCGCCGGAGGTATGGCCGGAACGAGACCCATACCTCTCGAGTGTTCGCACGAGAGGTATGGCGGCCAACAGTGCATGGGAGCCAGCCCATGCTACAGGGGATAACGTAGGGAATCTCCCTTTCAAATCTGGGGCCTGCTCCCCATGCATGCACGGCGCCATCCTCTGCGCAAAGTCGCAAGAGGTATGGCTTGCGCAGGCGGGTGGTAGAGGGACCCGATTGTAGAAGATGACGAGAAAGGTAGGGGGTCCTTGCAAGGTTTCAAAAAGCTAAGGGTCAAAAAGTAATTATTGAGGATCGTTTTGTAAAGTAGGTCAAGGCGACCTTCCCTTAGGTCAAAATTTTGGTATGAACCTAATCGGACCTAAGGAATCCAATGGTGAGGTTGGATTTTAGGTTTGACCATGTTTGAACAGACATTTTGCACAAAAACCCAAATTAGGTCAAAAATTGGGTATGATTCTCAATCTAGGTCAAGATAGGTTCCAATGGCCAAATTGAAGGTTCTAAACCCTAGGGGATATTTTTTCATGAATTTTATAGGGTTTAATTGATTTTTATCTTGCATGGAACTTCATGAATTAAAGTGGGTTTGTTTTAGGGTTATAGAATGTCATTTAATTCCTAGATTTTGTCATAACCCTTTTCTGACCAAACCATCCCACTTTTTCTCTTATTAAGTCAATTTGACCTGTGTCTAGACCCTTAGAAATCTTGTTTGTGTACTGCAATGGTAAAATTACAGTTTTACCCCTTGTATAATGTTTTATTCTCTGATCGACAATTTCCTGATTTAAGCCATCCCTTAGGTTATGCAGGAGCTTTTGTTCAATTTATTATGTCAAAATGTGCTAGTTAGGGTACATGATGAGGTTCTCATCGGACAACCTTATCAGACGTCTAATCTGGAAATCAGATGTCAGATAGTGACTTTTAAAACGTCTGACTGTTGACTCAAACATCTAATAACTTAGGCTGAACTTAGTAGGTTCTGTCTGATGAAATCAGACTTCCAGACCTTAGTCCAGACGTCTTAAAAGATGTTTGATGATTGTGCCAAATGTCTAAATAGTGGAACGTTAGCCGACAAAGTTACTGTTGAGGAAAATAATCATTAGGCTTCCATCAGACGTTCGTAGAGGACCTAAGACGTCTAATATCTGATTGTTGAGCCTCGACTGGCCCAAAATCACTTTGTGAGATATTCTAGCCGTTAACTTATCTTGCGAATCCATTCCCGTAGTACAATAGGTTTCTAGACGTCCAGATCTAGTGTCAAACGTCCTGTACGTCGTCTGATGACCTTACACTAGAACCCTGTTTAGGTCTGAACAAAATCAGGAAGGAAACCTACCTAGAATCAGACATCTAACTTAGTTTTCAGATGTTTTAAACTAGTTTTCCAGACGTCTGATACCTGGAACAGACATTTGATGACCCTGTCAGAATCATAATGATTCTGATTACAGCCTATTTTACCTTGAATTCAACCCCAACGGCTATGGAAGCCTTCTAAGGCCTTCCAAAGCCTTCCTAGGCCCTCTATAAATAAAGGAGGACCCTTGCCTTGCAAAGACACACTAAACAACACACTTTTCACATCTTTTGTGTCCAAGAGAAGTAGAAGCTCTAGCTCTCCAAGCATTTGTTCCACATCTAGAGAGCTTCAATCCAGTTGCGCACCCGCTCTCCCTCGGCGATTACAAGAGCGACGAAGCGCCACCGCGTGGTTCACGCGCCCACGTCGTCACGTCGACACACTCCCATCTAAGGGAAGATTCTTCACCTATAGCAGCTAGATTCATTTATATACTTTGTTGGCTCTATAAGGTTGCTTTGTATTTTATCTTTGTTACTGGTTAGGTATTCACACTGCGAATTCCCGTCTCCATCGAGGGACAAAATCCTTCTCGTGAAGTGAAGGGGTCTGAGGAATGCTACCCTCGTACTTGTAGCGTGGTTGTAATAGAGGTTGAACTATCCTCGTTAAAGTAGTTCGTTAGTGGATTTAATCGACTTTGCCGATTGGAAAATCCTAACTCGAAAGGGTTAGGTGGTGGTTTTTATCCGGTTTAGGTTTTCACCTAAAAATCACTTGTGCCTTTGTGTGATTGATTTTGTGAGATTGTTGTTTATTTTGTTTTCGCACTTTTTTTACTTCACGACTATCTCACCCCCTCCTGTAGGGGATTACAATTGCTATCAGAGCAGGTTTCTACTTTCTAGGAGTTATATCAGCGGAAGATCCAATGGAGGAGAGCAGTTCCATGATGGGGATTTTGGATGGGTAGTCTACCACTAGATCACCATTCTTTGACAGGAACAACTACCCGTACTGGAAGCTGCGGATGAAGATGTGGCTTCAAGCCAACGACTTCACCATTTGGGCCTGATGTGAGACCCCCTTCGACATCCCGAAGAGACCCACCGCGGGATACTCGCAACAGCAGATTCGGGAGTTGTCTGTGAACGTGAAGACCGTGAATGCCCTCTACTGTGCCCTTAGGCCGGAGGAGTTCAACAGAATCTCGCAATGCACCACTGCATACGAGATCTGGCACACACTCAAGGTAACACACAAGGGTACCTTCAAGGTAAAGTCTTCTAAAATTAATTTACTTTCACAAGAATTTGAATCATTTTCTATGAAGACTAGTGAAACCTTAAGTGAGATGAACACTAGGTTCACTCTCATTGTGAATGAATTAAAAGCTTTAGGAAAGACCGTTATCAAGGGAAAGCTTCAAGGAAAGCTTCTTCGTTCCCTCGAACCAGAGTGGGAACAAAAGGTCACCGCGATCGAAGAGGTGAACGATGTACAGGAGCTTAACATGGAAGATCTCCTAGGAAATCTAATGGCCTATGAGACAAAGCTGAAGCAGAAGAAGAAGGATACACTAGAGCCAAAATCGAAGAAGGCCCTTGCATTCAGAGCCACGTCGATAGCAAGGTAAGTTTTGATGACGAAGATTTTAAATTTTTACTTAAAAGGTTTTTCAAGTTTTGTAGGGAATCAAAGAAAGAAAAGGAGAAGAAAAGGAAAGCCGAGACGTTACTACCACTGCAACGAAAAGGGTCATCTTTGACCTGAGTGTCCTCTTCTCAAAAAGGAGAAAGAAAAGAAGTATAAGAAGGCGTTCCAAGCAACTTGAGACGACTCGAGCTCGGAGGAAGAAGAAGAAAATCCCGAGAAGAAGAATGAAATCACTTGCATGGGTTTCATGGCCATGGCAGGAGATTGCGAAAGCGACTCCGACAATGAGGTAAAATTTGAACTACAAGATGCATTTGATGAATTATTTGAAATCAATAAGTCACTTAAGGTAGAAAATAAAAACATTAGAAAGAATTTTAGTTTTCTTAAAAATGAAAATGAAAGGTTAGAAATAAAACTCAATGATCTAGAAGCCAGTCCTAAGGATAATAGTTTGTTATTAGAAAATAAAGACTTAATCAATGAAAATAATAAATTCATTGAGGAAAACACAAGTTTAAAAATCAAAATTTCTAGCTTAAAAACCAAGATACAAGCTATTGAAGATGAACTTGCAAGTCTTAGGGAGAAATCAAATAATTTGATCAATAAAGTAGAAATTTTATCTAGCCTTAAGGTTGAGAAAGGATCTCCTTCAAGGAGACCCGCTAACAGATCCGGCTCCAAATTGACTTGGATATCGAAGAGATAAATAGAATCTTATTTCGTAGGTTTCAAGGGAGACTGCAACATCAAAGATTGGACCTACAAGATGGAGAATGATCAACTCGAGTTGGGTGGACCAACATCAAGACCAAGGAGGAAGACCAGAAGATCTGCAAGAAGACCGACGATATGGCAAACAAATGATTGAATCGCCACACGTCAACCACCCAATTGGAGACTTGCGCCAATGCTCGGACCTCCAAGCTACAGATAGGAGCCCCATCTGGTTTGGTATCCATCGCCATTTGGGTGATTCTACTGGCCATGGTAGGTAAGATAACCCTTAACCCTATCTTTTTATCATTAGCATATAGATAGGGGGAGTTAAAATAAATGAGCTATTTGTCCATCCTTAAGGGGGCTGTTTTAAAAATAACCTAGCTATATTGCCTTTAGAAAGGGGATGTAATAACATAGCTATCTTATTTTATGAAAAGATGAAATTAGAATAGCATGGTTTAAGGGGGAGTTTAGGATAATTAAAAATTATATCACCCTTCTGATAATGTCAAAAAGGGGGAGAATTTTATGGTTTTGTCATCATAAAAAAGGGAGAGATTGTTGGTAGTAGAGCACCACGATCATTTATTTTGATGATAACATAACACGTGTTATTTAACATTTGCATTTGAACTTTTAGATTTCAGGATATTTGCAAATGGAGACGTGTTTAGAGTTCGAGCTCACATCTATGGAGGATTGGAAGAGCTTGACAGAGGAGAAGGAGCTTCTGGAGGAGCGAAAGCTTGAAGAAGGAAGGAGATGAAGAATATGATAGATTTCCATTCTTGTTCATTGTACTTTGTTCTTTTGTTGCTCTTTATTTTATTTCATAGTAGCATGTTAAAGAGCCTCAAAGTACCCTCAAAGTAGTCCTAGGAACACCTGCACAACCCTAAGATATTTAGGTTTTCTGTAGAGAACTTAGAAATTGAAGATAGGTTTCAGACAACCTTATCAGACGTCTAATTTGGAAAGCAGATGTCTGATAGTGACTGTTAAAATGTCTGACTGTTGACTCGGACGTCCAATAACTTAGGTTGGACTTAGTAGGTTCTGTCTGATGAAATCAAAATTCCAGACCTTAGTCCAGACGTCTGATGATTGTGCCAAATGTCCAATTAGTGGAACATTGGCTAACAAAGTTACCGTTGAGGAAAATAATCGTTAGGCTTCTATCAAACGTCTGTAGATGACCTAAGACGTCTGATATCTGACCGTTGAGCCTCGAGTGACCCAAAATTACTTTGTGAGATATTCTAGCCATTAACCTATCTTGTGAATCCATTTCTGCAGTACAATAGGTTTCTAGATGTCCAGATTTAGTGTCAGATGTCTTGTACATCGTCTGATGGCCTTACAATAGAACCCTGTTTAGGTCTGAACAAAATCAGGAAGGAAACCTACCTAGAATCAGACGTCTGACTTAGTTTCCAGATGTTTTAAACTAGTTTCCAGACGTCTGATACCTGGAACTGACATCTGATGACCCTGTCAGAATCATAATGATTCTGATTACAGCCTATTTTGCCTTGGATTCAACCCCAATGGCTATAGAAGCCTTCTAAGGCCTTCCAAAGCCTTCCTAGGCCCTCTATAAATAAAGGAGGACCCTTGCCTTGCAAAGACACACTAAACAACACACTTTTCACATCTTTTGTGTCCAAGAGAAGTAGAAGAAGCTCTAGCTCTCCAAGCATTTGTTCCACATCTAGAGAGCTTCAATCCAGTTGCGCACCCGCTCTCCCTCGGCGATTACGAGATCGACGAAGTGCCACCGCGTGGTTCACGCACCCACGTCGTCACGTCGACACATTCCCATCTAAGGGAAGATTCTTCACCTATAGTAGCTAGATTCATTTATATACTTTGTTGGCTCTATAGGGTTGCTTTGTATTTTATCTTTGTTACTGGTTAGGTATTCGCACTGCGAATTCCCGTCTCCATCGAGGGACAAAATCCTTCTCGTGAAGTGAAGGGGTCTGAGGAATGCTACCCTCGTACTTGTAGCGTGGTTGTAATAGAGGTTGAACTATCCTCGTTAAAGTAGTTCGTTAGTGGATTTAATCGACTTTGTCGATTGGAAAATCCTAACTCGAAAGGGTTAGGTGGTGGTTTTTATCCGGTTTAGGTTTTCACCTAAAAATCACTTGTGCCTTTGTGTGATTGGTTTTGTGAGATTGTTGTTTATTTTATTTCTGTATTTTTTTTACATCACGCATATCTCACCCCCTCCCGTTGGGAATTACAAGAAGTATATTAGAAATCTTTCACTTAGACTCTTTAAGTTGTTTTCAACTTAAGCAACTCAAATATTTACTAAGATGTGAATTTGTTTTCGAGTCCTTAAGAAATCTAATTTACTAAGGTATTAAGTTGATGATGTGGGAAGTACATGATTTATTTTTCTTCCACGCTTTGGAGTATCTTACCTTTGCACTTACACGATGACTAACTTGTAGGCATAATGTCAATATAAAACTATGTTTTCAGAAGGACGTGAAATTTGAGGCCTTGAATCTGTATGTATTCCTATTGTTACGACCCAATCCCAGCTCCCTACAGGACCCAAGACCGGCTGACCTCGACTAATCCCAAGACCCAGTAGTCCAATGAGAAATAACCAAAAGCAGAAAATATACTATAACCACACATGTAATGTAACTAAGAAGAAATAAATAAGAGGCAGTAATGGAAGTTAGAACGAAAAGTCTCATATATATTACATGCCACAAGCGGAAGAGAACTACAACATACATAGTCATCACGACTACAATAGAGGAAAATATAACATGAATAGAAATAGAGTAGAAACAGCTAATACATACTAAAAGTACTCCCTACTACAAAAGAGCTCTGGAATAGAAAAGGAATAACACTACGGTTGGGCTCAGCTAGGTCCAGCACCCTCGGCAGCTGGTGGCGCTAGCTGCTCAACTCCCTAACCTGAATATGGTTATACAATCCGTAGTCAGCTAACGCTGAGTAGAGTGGTGGTTAAGCCATTTACATGTAATTTAACAACAAGAAATAAGCAAATAACTAATTATTCATTTCCATTTACCTCAACTATGGATTTCTATTTCCGTTATTCTAATGAGGATCCACAACATTTCTTAATCCTCTTGTTTCCTATGGGAACGATCTTGATTGCAGTTTATTCCGCAATGTAGGATGTACATATTACACTCTCCTAGTCGGGAGAGCCCCTGTGGTAGTCCTACACCTAGTCTATCACCTCGAGGTCACGGTCGTGACGTAGCGGTGACTACGGCATGTGCGATAAGCGCACGGGTAGCTACCCCACACTGACACGCGGTCAGTCGTTTCCGTTAGCGAGTACGTCCAAACGTACATCACAAAACAGAACAGGGGTCTCGTCCCTCAGAACAGGGGTCTTACCCCTCAATAGCCTGCGTACCCTCGCTCGACTATCCTGGTTTGCCCAGCAGGCCTAACAAGAGTCTATGTAGGGTGGCTAGTCTTAACCCTGAGCCCCATGGGGTGGCTGGCTCCCCCCTTACACTAAAGTAACCAGAGTCGGTATAGGGGGTCACTCCTAACCCCGGGTCTTAACTCAAGGGCGGTTTACTCCTACTACACTAAAGTGACGACAACTCTTTTCGGTATCGCGTATATGAGGGCCAGCTCACTTTCCATGCAAAAGGGACAGTTACTCTCCTCGGTACCATGTACTCGAGGGCCAGCTCACTTCCCTCTTACATACGATATTCGTTCCATATGCGCGAGTTCCTTTCTAGTTTCCCGTAGGATTCGTACATAGTCATTCTCATTTCCACATCCAATTCATTAAATGCATAACAGGAAGTTCAAGATTTCACAATCGATTATTCGGTACATCGCAGAGATTTTCATTCATGTCATGGTTAATTATAGGTGGTACAGGCAGTTCATGGTTTACTACTTTCAGTAAGCATCGCAACAATTTAATCATTCAATACATGTGCATTCATCTCTTTCATCCCTAATGTTCATTTCACAACCTAGGGTTCAATTGAATATTTCTAAAGTAGCATGCATTCATCTCTTTCAGCCCTAGGGTTCATCTCATAACCTAGGGTTCAATTGAATATTTCTAAAGCATGCAATTTAATTATTAATTCTGGGATTAGAGAGAAAACTACTCTACAGGGATATACGGGTGGAATGGGGGCTCGAATCGTAAATCCCGTTGTTTCCACGGGCCTCGTATACTCAATTAGCTGGAGACCTATACAATTGACCAAACACATTAAACGGGTTCAAAACAGTATACGAGTAACACTAACACATAGAGAAACTCGAACGGAAACCAACGATACTTTGTTTGCGCAAAACTGACTCCGTTTGGGTCCTAAACGAGCCAAAAACGTGCATATTGACTAAAATCAAGCGTTTGGGACTAGACCGTACGTCTTAAACGACCTCAGAATCTCACCTTGCTTTCCTATGGATTCTTTAGATGTCCGAACCCCTCCACACTCATCTAAGGGAGATCCCAGACGTCTGACACTCCCTCTGGTTGTTTGGGAGTGCAGTCAGATGTCTGGCACTGTCCCTAAACATCCTAAAGCACTTCGAAGGACGGGCCATGCACCTTTCCAACGCCTACACCTACGTACGCACGTGTTGTTTCAAAAGCATGACACATATAAAGTTATGTACATGCAAAGCAGTTTCGTGCATGGTACGTATCTCAGCTCCTTTGTGCTGTCAGACGTTCGGCGCTGGTCCAGGATGTCCTGAGGCTCCTCCAGACATCTGGATAGAGTCCCAGATGTCTGATACTGTGGAAAAATGATTCTGCAGAATGCCTCGCGAGCTTCTCTTCGCGCGATCCTCCACCCGCAGGACCGGAATAGCTCCTCTAGTAGCTGCAGGAGGCCGCGGAGCTCCTCTCCACAAGCTCCCTTAGCCGCACCTCCTCTCCTGAGCTCCTCCTGGCTATTCGCTCTCCGCCCATGCTTCTCCCTCTCTTCTCCTCCGTCTCGAGCTTCCCTCCTTCCCCTACTTGTGGTTGAAGGGGGACGGGGAAGAGGAAGAGGTCGCCGGTAGGTGGTGGACGAAGGTGGAGGTGGTGGAGAACGAAGGTGTGGGGGAGATGGTGAGGGTGGTGGCGTCTTTTTAAAGGGAGAGGGTTAGGGTTTATGTGGTGAGGTGTGTGTGTGTGTGGGTGTGTTGTGTGGGAGGAGAGAGAGAGTGAAAATTGCGAAATCTCCCCTGCAGATCCTTTTCTTCCCGCAAGGCCACACACCTAAACCAAGGGGGTTTAAAATTACGCTCACGCTCCTATCTTTTTCGGAAAAACTCGAACGACCCTCGGGAAGGGTCATTTCACCTGTTGATGAGATGTTCTTGAACCATATTTACAGAAATCATTTATCTCTGTAAAATAAAAAGTAGAAAAAGAAAAAATATATAGATGTGCATATCTAAATATATACTTAAGGATGATCAGGTGCCTTTTATAGCGTCATCCCAAAGTGTCGGAGTGTAGGGCCTTCCAAGGGTGCCTCTTACAGCATCATTTCGAGGCGTCTGAGTGTAGAGCCTTCCATGAAATATAGAGAGGGACGATGATTCCTGTGCATAGTAAAGCATATTTGATGTGTGATACATGGAGTGATAAGTAGACTCGTGCCCTGACTAAAACTCAGATTTTGTAGAGAGTTGTCCACTTGTTACACTGGCTATTACCTGCATAGATGCTCAATCTTTTTGATTCTATTCAAAACTTTGGGTGGATTTTCCAACCATAGAAAACCTGTACTTACGCCTAAATCCAAGGTTGATTGTAGTCTGATTGGACTGATAGTTTGTACTTTAGTAAGTACTCGAGTGCCGTTGAGTCTTCAGGCTTGGATTTTGAGTATATTTTCTATGATTGGTGAAGAATGAACCCTGCTGGCTTATTAAAAACTTAACTTGGACTTGTTGGCATTTTTGTTATTAGTTTTGTCTTCAACTTTGTGCGTCTGTCAGATGCAAATCCTTAAAAGAGCACAACTCTTCTCTTAGGGCAACTAAAGGGTTCAAAGTTTTGTTGTATATGGCAAATGCAATTATGATTCCTACGAAAGTGAGCTAAATTTTTTAATTTAATTTTATTTTGTTTGAGAACTAGCGAAACTTAGGTGCAAGGGTGTGGTAACAACATAATTTTGTATAATTTTTACACCTAATTTTTGCTATTTTTAAGCCATTTTTTAATATTTTTATTTTGCTTTTTTGCAAATTAGAAAGTAATCTAATTTTTAAAATTTTCATGTAGGAGAGAGAAAATTAGGGAAAAACATAGCTAATACCAGTCTCAAGTGAAAAATAATGAGATGGAGAGGTTAGTTGTGAAGTAAGAAATTAAAAAAGGTGCTCGTGCAAAGCAAAGTGGTAAAAGAGAGATGAAGAAAAAAGAGAAAAGAAAAGAGGAGAAGAAGAGCAGTGAAAAAAAGAGGTGGATTGCATGAGGCGTGGAGGGGAAAAAAAGGAGTTGACTTGGTGTAGGGGTGAAAAGATGAGCACCCTTGGCACAAAGTAGGTGTGTAGCCCAAGTGATTTGGGCCGCTTGGGGTGTGAAAAAAAAAGAAGGAAAAAGAAAAGGAAAGAAAACTAGAATAAGGATTATGAGCGAAAATTGAGTTAAAATTCCCAATCATAATGGAATTTGGGATGATTTGACATATAAAAATTGTCAAAACAAGGGAGACAAAATTTGCACAAGTTCCAATACTTTTGGGACTCAAAGGGATCCATCATCATCTATAACTACCCCTGAGACCCCTCCATATTCATCTCTTTTATTATTATTCTTATTCTTCTTCTTCTCTTAATTTTGACATTATTTTACATTAATAAAATTTAACTTTGGTGATTTGTTTTTATTTTCATTAGTTTAATAATTAATTTAGTAATGGTAGTTCATAGTTAATTTGTAGTTAGTTTCTCAATTTGTATGTAATTTTTATTTATTAGTCTAGAATTAGTCGTTAACTTTAGGATTACTCCTTGTTCCTCATCATAAAATTTAAAAAGAATCTAAAAATTCTCCAAAAATCCAAAGAAAATAATTTAGCTTAATAGCATGTAATTTAGATAATTTTTTTTTATGAGAACAACTCATACTCCCACTACAGTTTTTCCTATTTGTTTAGAAAGTTCAGAAATTTGGTAAATAAATGTATTTTCGTGTACAATAGCGCTCTTATCATTCTTGTGAATTTTACAATCAGCGGTCATCATTAGACACTCGAACAACATCATCCCTGGTTCCTTGAAGAACAACAACAAAACCATCGACCAATGAAATCAAATCATATGCCCTCGTAATCGGCAAGAAGTGGACCTTCCACATGGCATAGTTGTGAGAATTAAGTTTGTATGGGCCCGAAGCAAACTAGCCTAGTGAGCCCATGCCGAGTGAGCAACCGAACGAACCCACTCCACAACCGACCGAACCCATGCCGAGTGAGCCCAAACGCACACCTGCCAAGCCGCATCTCCTTATCCGGCCCCCCGTGGTCCCTCCCTCCCTCCCTCACCGCTCCCTTTCCCCGCGCGCAGCGCCGCCAACCGCAGAGCTCGCGCGGGCACGGGATGGGTCGTGCGCTCCTCTCTAATCTCTTCTCGATCACCAGCGCCTCCCCGCGGGCGCTCTCCTGCCCAATCGTCAGCAGCAGCAGAGCTCTCCGCAGCCGCCTGCGCCTCCGCTCCCCCACCGCGTTCCGCTGCCAATGCACCGCCGTCTCGGATCCTAGAACAGTGGCCCCGGAGAAACCCGGTAGCCCTAGAAAGTAAGCGAGGAAGTAAAAGTGGGTTCCATTCCATAGTCGTGTTCGGCTATAAGATTCTTCGCGCACTACAGTAAGTAACGCGGTCCCCGTGGATTCCATTGATGACAGAGCTTTGCTTGCTCGGTGATGAATTGCAGGAAGAGGGTTGTTTCTGGCGTGCAGCCGACTGGACTCGTTCACCTCGGGAACTACCTCGGGGCTATCAGGAATTGGGTTTCGCTTCAGGTTCGATGGTTCTCTCTCTCTCTCTCTCTCTTTCTCTCTCTCTCTCTCTCCCTGTGTTATGTTGTTGGGCTCGTGATTGTTTGGATTCGTTTCCTAAAGCAAACGTAGACAAAACTCTTTCTTGCCGACCTTCCTTTCTATATCTGCCGATTTCACGTACCTTGTACAGAATGTCGAGGCCATGGAAGAGTGATGAGAGGACGTTACCGTGTGCATGAGGAAGTGATAAGGTGTAAGACACCTAGAAGGAAAGAGATTCACAAATTTCTTTAACATCATAACTTGAACCTTTTGTAACAGTGCTCAATCACATAAGAAGGGAGTTTTTTTTTTTTTTTTGGTGAAAGGTAAAAGGATGACTACTCTTTTCAAGAAAAAAAAAAAAAGGATGACTACTCTAAGAACGGCAGCCCCCTGCTTTACTAAAAAGCACCAACAACTACATCAGGGAGGAGACATAGACCCCCAACATGATGCCAAGTACAAGGCACAGTGGGGAACATTCTCATCATAAGGCCGTAGGTGCTTAAATAAAACCCCATTTTATTCCAACCAAATAGACCACAGGACGGCAAGTGCATGTGCCCTTTCAAGCTTAGATCTGAAGATCACGTAGCCAGAATGATCATGCCTGTGGCAAAAAGTGACAAAATTCTTCAAAAGGTGAGAAATCCATCCATTGGATTTGAGTAAGCTCCCAAAGATAGATCTGGCTGCCTCTCCTCCCCATTGTCCAAGTGCTTACACTCAGATCAAGTGATACTCTCCATCAGCATATATCCCTCAACCAACCACAAAGACATGAAGCATGCTTTAATCTTATTCATTATTCCCAGTGCAACAATCAGAAGCCACCCTACCTTATATAGTGTTGCAAGATATACACATGGGATAATGGACCTCTTTGTGATGTGGTGCGTTTGCAAGAAGGATGAGGGATGATGTTTATCCTCGATAGCTGAGTTCTATATTGATATTTCTTTCCTTCTTAAATAAGTGAAAAAAATTCATCACAAGTTTCATCCTGAATTTCTTTAACTATAAAATTTTTCTCACATCACACTTTTTATAAGATTCCTATCCATAGCCCAACTTTCTCATCGAAAGACATTAAAATAAGATTACATGATATCTCACCTTATCCCTTAAGGTATTCCTTATTCCATCTCACTGCAAAACCCACCCTGCCATCCAGAATTTATTCTCTTGATTAATTCATCTTTTAAAATTCTCTTGATCCGTTCATTTTTTTTGTGTTGGATTTCTATATATTGAATCTTTGCATGTGGTCAATTGATCCTACCATGCTCTATTCTCTAGGATGGAAATGACGTGATTTATCTAGATCCTAAATTACATCAATTTAATTTTTGAGGTAGATCATTTTCTAGACTAACATGATCGAAAATGGATAAATATATCCCCCTAGAATATAAAATTTTGATAGTTTTTTTTTTTTAAAACGGGAATACAAAATTGATAGTTATCTGTTTAATTTTTATTAATTTTCTGTCAATTTGGATACAATACCAACTAAAACTTGTGTTTCTTAGGGGATCTCTTTCCACTGAAAGTGATGAATATACCACATTACTAAAGTTTTATAGGAGAGGAAAACCATTGTTCATACTCATCAAAGAAATCCTAGGTCCTCTTTCATAGAAGAGAGGCCCCGGTAAAATACAAAGGTACCCCTCAACGTAAAATAAATAACAAACACCTCCCTCTACTTTAAATAACTCAACACCCCCTCTTAAGTTGGGGCATAAATATCTTCAAGTGCCAGCTTACTGTAAAGGAAGTCATGTTTCTTCTTCTTAAAGGTCTTGGTGAGGATATTTGCTAGCTGAAGCTCCAAAGAGACGTATCGGGTGTTGATCTTTCCTTCAAGAATTGCATTCCGTACAAGGTGTCGATCTTCCTCAATATGCTTGGTTTTTCGTGGAAGACAGGATTGGATGCAATATATGTAGGAGACTTATTGTTACAGTATAACGAAACTGGTAGATTAATGTGTATTCCTAGATCCTGGAGAAAGCCATTATCCACATGATCTTACAAGATGCCCATGCCATGGCTTTATACTCCGCATCTGTACTGGATCGGGTGACCACATTTTGTTTCTTGCTCCTCTAAGAAACTAAATTTCCTTCATAAATGGCAAACCCGGAGGTGGACTTCCTGTCATCAATATATCCTGCATAGTTTGTATCAGAATATGCCATGATGTCTAGAGTCCCACTATCTCTATGGTACACTCTTTGACCAGGACTCACCTTGAGGTACCTCGGTATGAGACACCTCGTGCCAATGACTGTAGCAAGGACCTGCATATGCTGACTGGTCCTGTTTACTGCAAAACTAATATCTGGTCGGGTAATAGTCGGATACAACAACCGTCCTACCATACTGCAATATCAGGTAATATTCTCATAGAAGGGATCCTCTTCATCAGAAGTATGAGTGTACTGTGGCTCAACAGGGATACCTGAAGGCTTGGATCCAAGTAATCCAACCTCAAGAATCTACAGAGTGTACTGTCTCTGAGAAAGTGAAAGATCTGATTCCTGCCTAACAGCCTTGATCCTTAGAAATTAGAGCAGATCTCCTAGATCCTTGGTAACAAAGGTGGTCTGCAGGAATGTCTTCGTCTGGCCAATCCCATCCTTGTTATCACTGGTCAAGACCATATTGTCCATGTAAACTGTAAGTATAACTACTCGACAAACCTCCCTAACTGATCTTCCTAATGAATATGGAATGGTTTGTAGATGACCACTGGCAATCAATCATTTGGATCTCTTAACTGAGTCTATCAAAGCATGCTCTCAGGCTTTGCTTTAGGCCATAGATGGCCTCTCGTAGATGACAAACAAGCCCCCTGAATATGATACCCTGGTGGTTGTCTCATATAAACCTCCCTAGCCAGATCATCATACAAGAAATGGTGTCTACCTGATGTAATAGCCACTTTCTGCTCACGACAACAGAGATAATATTCCTGATAGATGAGATATGGGCCATAGGTGAGAAGGTATCTAGATAATCTACTCCGTATGTCTGAGTAAGCCCCTTTGCATCTAATCAAGCCTTGTATTTGTCTATTGTGCTATCGGCTCTATTCTTGATGGCATAGACCCATATGTAGTCAATGACAGTAGCACCCTGAGGACATGGCATAAGCTCCCATGTTCCTCTGGCTTGTAGCACTTGCATCTCCTCATCCATAGTTGCACACCATCTGGGGTCTTGAGATGCCTAACCAAAGTCCTTGGGAACAATGATAGTGGTGATAGCTGAAGTGAACTACGTGACCTCCATCTCTAGGCGTGAAGTCCCAGTGTAGTAGGACATTGGGTGTAGTGTAGATGACTTGCTAGACCTCCTCATTGCCATAAACTCATACTCACTAGAGTCTGACTCATCTGAAGAGGAGATTGGAGAGGGGATAGCATCTCACGGTGAGACTGTGGATGACTTCTAAGGTCTCCTGTGATACATTTGTGTCTCCTGTAGTACTACCTCTATAGATGTCCCCTCCTTTGAGAAGTATGGTACCTTCTCAAAGAAGGTCACATCAGCAGTAACATATCTCTAGCGGATTCGATCGTAGCATGAATACCCCTTCTGTGTCCTGGAGGATCCTAGGAACACACTTTGTGGCACGGGGTGCAAACTTGTCCTGGTTGATGTGGGACTGAATAAAGCGTGTGCACCCAAAAATCTGTAGTGGTACAACAAATGGCTAGTCACAATCTGGCTACAGAATTTGGTATGGAATTCGTCTTCCAAGCATTAGGAAGGGTACCCGATTAATCAGGTACGTGGTAGTGAGCACAACTCTCCATAATTGCTTAGGATCCCTCATATGACACATCATGGTCCTAATAATATTCAGAAGATGTCTCAACTTGCACTTAGCCACGCCATTCTGCTGAGACGTGTGAGTGCAAGATGTCTGATGAATGATCCTATGAGTACTAAAGAACTCCTATAGGTCCTCCTGTATGAACTCCAGTGCATTGTTATTGTGGAAAATTTGAATAGTGTAGTAGCATACTATGAACCTCTAAGACAAAACTACGCACAATTTGCGGAATCTCCATACACACCTTCATCAAGTATGCCCAAGTAAGGTGACTGTGATTATCCACAGAAACCACATAGTATCTTTGTCCTCCTGGAGTTATTACTCTGGATGACCCCCATACATCACAGAGTACAAGCATAAATGGGGCAACACTCACCCCATTGCTCTTTCGTGGAAAACTACTCTGATGATGTTTCCAAGTTGACAATTCTTGCACTCCATCTTTAGGGATTCATTTGTCTTATCTTCTTAACAAATGGATGTTCAAGTCTCTTGTGCCACAACTAGGGATTACTAGCAATAGAAACTGCCTCAGCAAACAGAGTTGGCGTGCCGAGATAATACAATCCATACCTTTCCATGCCTCCACTAATGAGTTCACCTGTCTATCTGTCCTTGAAATAACAGTGTTCTTCATCAAATATCACCCTACATCTAAGATCCTTGCAGATGCGACTCACTGATAAAAGGTTCATCGGGAACTCTGGAGCACAATGAACCTCCTTGATCACTATCTTGGGGGAAGCACGTACATTCTTGACTGCTATGATTGGAGATGTAGCTCCATTGGTTACTCTCACGTCTCTAATCCTACGTGGGGCCATGGGATTCACCAGGCATTTTATGTTTCCTGTAAGATGAATAGAGGTTGTAGAATCAATCACCCATGCTCCTTTAGTCATCTTTTTCGTGTCTCCTTGGGCCGCACATGCTAGCCCTTGTAGATCTGAAATGAACCCTCTTCTTGGGCCAAACACACCTTCCTTGCATAAGGGAAGTCTCATCATGCTTAAAAGGAAGAACTTCATCAATGGCGAGAGAAGGCTCATCACCATGTGCATTAGGTGTGAGAGAAGGCGTATCATGCGAACTACATCACCAACAACGAGGGAAATCAAATGATCCTTGGTCTTGTGGGCCACCATCAGCTGGCCAACACCCTCAACGATGGCATCGCTAGCCGTTCTGGCATCCTTTGTGGCGACGACGTTGTGGGGCCCCTCCCCAGCATCACTGTTGTTGCTATTTGGCCTGATCTCCTCCATTGAATCACCCTTGTAGTGGCGATTCAATCATTCTTTTAGATGGGTATTTGGTGGAATATCAGAACACTAGCTTAGGATCGCTGTTCTGATACCATGTGGAGAGGAAAATCATTGTTCATACTTATCAAAGAAACCCCAGGCAAGGCTTTAAGTATCGATATCGATATTGTATTAACAGGTAAAAAAAGGAATATATCGGGGATATATTGCTGATATCGGTGAATTTTAGGGAAATCGCTCAGAAAGGTCCAAAATGTCACAAATTTTATGAAAATTAACATTTTAATAACTAATATATTATGAAGAAATGCCTAAAAGACGAAAATCATAAATTTTGAATGAAAACATAATAGAAATGCATTAGTCGCATATTGACAAAGTCATATATTGAAAAGAAAGTATACAGAATATGATAATAATTGAAAAATATTTATAGTAATTTTCATTGCATATTGTTGATAATTGAAATTATGCCTTAGTTGCACTTTTTTTCTTATCAATTTCAACATGTTCTCTATTTCAATACTCTTGTTTTTTTCATTGACCTGCCTCAGATTTTGTGAATCACTCTATTACTCTCTTCATTACGATCTCAAGATAGGAAATCACAAATACTACACCAAAGATGCACTTGGTGATAGAAGATGCGATTTAGATTACATAGGAGTATATAATAAACAAATATAAATGGTCAAATAACTAGAGTCCTGATTTTTTTATCAATTCCAACACGTTCTCCATTCCAATACTCTTCTCTTTCTCATTGATCTGTCTCATATTTCGTGAACCACCTTATTGCTCTTCTCATTATGAGCTCAACACATGAAATCACATCTCCAATCAACAAAGATGCACTTGGTGAAAGAAGACATGGTTTAGATAACATAAGTGTATATAATGGACAAATATAAACACTTAAATAACTAGAGAGAAATTGTGTCCATCATGGCATAATACATAGTTTGTAATATTAGTGGAGATCAACAAAGCACTAGTGCCTAAGTACTTAGATAAATCATGCTGAAACAAGTGAGCCTGTCAACCTTAGGTTGTTGTGGGTGAAAGAAAGAAGAACCATCATGGATGACATCCTTTAATCAAAGGAAGATGACAAGATAGCCCTTTTAATATCCCCATAGATTATCAAAATGCTTGATTTTATGCATCTTTTTATAGAGGTTAGAAGATGCTAATGTATTTCTCACCCACGTTTTAAAATCTTCTTCTTATTTTTCAATAAGTAAAATCAAGTGTAATGACTGAATCATCGACAGAGGATGTACAACTCTAAAGTTGACATATTTGATAGACTACAAAAAAGTAAGAAAACTAGCATGTACAGCTCTAAAGTTTAACAAAAATCCACGATATCGGCGATATCATGGAAAAAAGATACTTTATGTGATATCGATATGTCTAGACCCATCGATACCGATATATCGATGGTATATCAAACCTTGACCTTAGGTCCTCTTTTATAGAAGAGAGGCCATGGTAAAATACAAATGCACTCCTCCACATAAAATAAATAATAAACACTTAAATAACTCAACTATATATATATATATATATATATATATATATATATATATATATATATGATGAGAAATGCATTTTCATTGCTTGAAATAACCCAATTAGTTTCCCTTGATTGAGTTATGTAACTAGTCATTGTTGTGCATTTAAATCAAAGAATAAGCCTAATGTATTTTATGCTTCCTTTCTGCCTTACAGGAAACATATGAGACACTGTTCTTCATCGTGGATTTGCATGCAGTACGTTTATCCTCTACTTTCCAGTTTTTGTATGCAACTAAGTTTCAAAACTTTGATGTTTTTGTATCCTCTCCAGTTTTTTTAAGATGGAGAGGAATGAGGTTCTTTCTCTTTGCTTTTTTTGGTTGCATGTCTAGAACCAAGACATGATTTTGGTGGTTGTTGCATTTACTTGTAATTTTTTAGCCCCCTTGAATTAACCTAGTTACATTGTTAATTGTTCAGTTGCTAGAATTTTACTCCGGTTCTGTATGTTTTCCCATCATTATAAATGTGGGAATATTTAAAATTGCTGAAAATTGATATCAATGGTATGATGATGCAGTGTAAATTTAGCTGCACTTTTTTATGTTTATTTGAGTGTTGTCGGAGAATTTTGTGACTTATTATTCATTAAGAAACTGGCCCTCTCTTTTATAGAAGAGTTGGGTGAAAAATTATAAGATATTAAGAATATGAAAATCTTTGTAATGGAAATTAGAAAATAACTCCAACAACCCCTTCTCCCCCCCTTCCTAAGATAGAGCATAGATATCTATCATGGCTAGCTTGTCATAAAGGAAGTGTCTTTTTTTGGGAAGTGCCTTGATGAAGATATCAACCGCTTGTTGTTTTGGAGAAACATATGATGTTGAAATTTTTTTGTCGGACACAACGTTACAAATAAAATTCTAATCAACCTCAATGTATTTTGGCTTCTTGTGAAAGATTAGATTTTTTTTTTGACAAAGTGAAAGATTAGATTTGATGCAATATGTGTAGTAGATATGTTGCCGTAGAACATAGGAATAGGTAGGGAGGGGAAGAAGGAATTTATATCAATTCAATGATGTATAAGCTATAGCTCTATGTTTAGCCTTTGTAGCTGATTTAGACCCCATGGATCGTTTTTTACTCTGCCAGGTCACTAAGTCTCCTTCAAGAAAAGTAGCATACCTTGTGGTAGATCATCTATTATTAGGTGAACTAGCATAATTAGCCTTGGAAGAACCACACACGTCTAGGTGCCCATGTCTGTTAAGATAAAGACCTTTGCTAGGTGATCTTCAAATATTTAAATATATGGCAAACATCTTGTCAATCACCATAGTGAGGCTTGTCCATATGTTGGCTAACACGGCTCATAGATATCAAGCCTAGTTCTTGTCAAGTACAAGAGCTTCCTAACCACTTTGCGATATTAGTTAGTGTCTTCAAATGGTGGATTATTTTCTCTTCTTTTCTTCTTGGTCTCCATACGAAAAGACGAGGGCTTTGTACCAAGCATTCTAGCCTCGTCAGTATATTTCCTATGGGAGAGAAATAAAGTCCTGAAAACTCCATGCCACCTTAAGTCTAAGAAAAAAAAATCTCAACCTCCCAAGATCTTTAGTTACAAAAATTTTCCATAGAAAGCATGTCTCCTAGATTCCTACGGTATCATCACCAATTAAGATCATGTCATCTAAACAGCCAAAATAACAATTTAATTTTGCTTTTAATGAAGATGGAGTGGTCTAATGTTAATCTACAGAACCCAGTCTTCATAAATTTATTGTGAAACTTCTCAAACCAAGCTTTTGGGCTTTGTTCCCAACCATAAGTAACCTTGTTAATTCGTATACATTCTCCATAACTGCATAACTAGACAATTGGGACATATAAACTTCTTTGTGTAGGTCTTCATAGAGGAAGGCATTTTTTAGATGTAACTGAAACAAAGGTCAATTTTGGTTAACAACAACAGAAAGAATAATATGGTTTGGGATTAGACAAGCAACAAAGCAATCAATCCCTTGTGTTTTAGTAAATCCTTTAACTACTAATTGAGTCTTAAATCTATCGTTCTTACCATCCGGAAGATATTTCACTCTATAGACCCATATGCAAGCAACAAAAAAATAGTAGTATTTTGTGGTCATGGAACCAATTCCCAAGTTACAATCAATCTCATCACCCATTGCCTTTCTTTTAGTTTTTAGTGCACACCTTACGTAGCCTTTATATAATTCCTTAGAACTATAGTACTCATTAAAGCAAGTGAAAACTCTCTCTAGGAAGGACTTAATCCATCAATAGAAGTAAGATGTGACAAAGGATGAATGGTGCTGGATCTTATAGATTTCCTTAAAGCGATACATAAATCCAAATCTGATTGATATGGAACATCCAGAGCAGTTCTGGCTAGAGCAGATTCTGGCTGAGGGGAAGATGAAGATGGACTATCTTGCACAGGCAACTGCATTGCAGGCACAAAAATAGTTGAGGAGACCTTGTGCCATCGTTGATGTATATGAAGACATGACTTAAGTTCACTAGAACTCCCTTCCTAAAAAAAGTAAGAGACCTTCCCAAAGAAGGCAACATTAGTAAAACATTATAACAACATAGCAATTAGCACCTATGGCATTTTTGTGTATGGGAATGTCGCAGAAAGATACATTTAATTGCCCTTGGATGTGATTTATCATTTAGCCCAAAGAAATTAACAAAACAAACATAATGAAAAACTCTTAAGGGCAAAGCAAAAAGATCCACATCAGGATGCACTAATTAAAAAGGAACATCCCAGCCATTCAGAACAGAGGAATGCACATAATTAATAAGATAAGTGCTTGTAAGAATAGCATCCCTCCAATATTGTTTTGGCACTTTCATGAAGATCAACGGTGTTCTTGCAATGTCCAAAATATGTCAAAGTTTTCTTTCAACAACTCCATTTTACTGTGAGGTAAGCAAAAAAGGATTGCAAATCTTGTTGCAGAAATCCTAATGCATTATCACAGCAAAATATCTTTATAGAAGAAGAGTAGAAAGTAGAAACTTTACTAAAAAAGTATTTTATTATAGCCAAGATCTTAGTTTGGTCCTTTATTAAAAACACCCAAGACAGAAGGGTATAGCCATCCACAAAAATCACAGAATAATGATGCCTATACATGGTATTGATCTGACAAGGGCCCCAAATTGTGCTTATTATTTTGAGGAGAAAAGGAAGCATGATAAGGCTTTAGCCTTTCACTCAAAAGTGACAAACTTGGGCTACTTTGGAATCATCTGTTCTAGCTTATTCACAAATGGATGTCTAAGATGGCAATGTCACAAAATAGGATCAGTTGAGATAGAAGGTTGAGATAGAAGTTGCTCCAACAAAAATGGTAGGAAGATCTAGATAATAGTATCCATCTCTTTCATACACTCCACCTAACATCTGCCTCTTTGGATGTCTTGAAAGTAACAATGATGCTTATCAAAAATATCACAGGCTAACCAAGATTAAGCTTAGTGGAAATTCAGGTGCATAATAAACATCTTGCAAATGTAATCTAGAAGAAAATTGAACATTACCAACTGGTGAATAAGATACCAACCGAATTAATAGGTGAATAAGACCCATTTGCAAGTGGCTAGATTTTCCACCGGTGGATAAAAAATCATCTTTACTGGTTAAATGATTCGTTGCACTTGAATCGTTACCCAATTAGTAGTGGTCGTAAAGACCAAGTGGCCAAGCTGGCCATTGCACCTACACCAGTAGTAACTGTTGTAGATACAAATGACGTGGAAGAAAGTTGAGTAGAGGCATGACCTATTGCAATAGTAGGACTTTTAAATAATTGCATCAGATAGGTATAATTTGTTGAACATAACTAGCTTATAATAGTTTCCCCTAAGATGGACTCTTTATAGCGTGCTGACTAGTAACAATGGAAGCTTGGTTAACCCAAACAAGCTTACTGAATTTTTCCTATCATCGACCAAGGGGGTGGTTTGTGTGCTTGTAGTGCACACAAGGAGCATAGTTACAACCATGACTTTTTCCACCTTCATGGCCATGAACTGCAGCCACCAGATTGACCACCCTTAACTAGTAATCATAGGAAGTGCAGATGACTTGTGGATTAGTGGTGATAATCCATTACTCCTTTTCTCAATGTTCTGGAGTTAACTATAAACTGTATCCAAGTTGGGAATAGCGTCTACGGACAATAAATGATCCTTTGCTGCAGGGAAACATGGACGAAGTCCATTAAGAAAATGATAGACTTGCCACTTAGTTCCTTGAGAGGCTTGCTCACCAGAATAAGAAGGTTGAGATATGGCGAGTTCCTCATACAAGGATGCCATGGTAGTGTGATTGTCCACCAAAGACAAATGTTGCTGATTGATAGATTAATTGTGCATATAATGCGAGGTTCGAAATGCCGATTTTGATGCCGTGCTGATAAAATTCTAAATATGCATTTCGTGGGTATGCCGAGGGCACACCGTGGAAATGCCGAGGACATGTCAACAACATGTCGACAAAAAATCACATAAATAATCAAAATGATATCATTTTTAAAAAATAATGATTGCGTAACAATAAATGTATTTCATGATGACAATGTGTGTGTGTCCTTAGACCCTTACATTCCTCAATATTGACCTTCTATGCCCTTAGGATTCCAGAAATCGGCCTGTGGCAGCAGCACTTTCGCCCAACAGCATCAAACTCGGCACCACCATTGGCATGCCTCGGCATGCCCTCGAAATCGTCGGCATGCCTTCGAAATCGTCGGCATGCTGTCGGCACACTTATAAATCGATACTATAATCATCTCGGCATGGTCCCCTCCCCAAAATAGCCTTGTCAGCGGCATGCCATCGTTATTTAAATCACTAATATAATGTCAACAAGATGAGAATTATTTGAATTCTGCGTATATCTTGGCTAAGCTCTTCCATATTTCCTTGGCATTCTTTTTTTTACAGTATGCTGGCTGCCATTTTCAATGCCGGTCATTAACTTATTCATTATCATATAGTTTCCTGATCTCACTCATAATCAATTGACTTGGAATGAGGAACATCTTTCATGAGAATGTAAAGCTTCTTAAATCGACTAAGGAAGGTCTTGAACACTTGCGACTAGAGAATATTGTTCCGAGCACCATTCAGCTTGAAAGACGTGTCCTGCTTTACACTAGCAATCGTGGAGGCGAGTGGCTTGGTCCTAGTAGAAGAGGATCCCAGTATAGTCATGGTGTCTATGAAGTAGTAGCAATAACCATGTAACAATGCAACTTGGTGTCACAAGTCAAATAAGTAGCGTGGTCCTAATGATGCAGAATTTGCCGTGTTAAGTGTCATACCTGACAAGTGGACTTGCGACTTACACCTCAAGTATCAACAGGGTAAAATCAATGTGACTCAAAGAAAAAATTTGCAAAAAACTTGCAAACAATGCGTAAATCTCGTGAAATCAAGTGTTAAGAGGCTGCAAAAATCCCTGTTTAAGTCACAACAATGGTTGACCTTCACCCACTAGTTGTCAGGCATGTCGTTGGAGGACTGCCAGTGGATGGCTGATAGGAGGGTTCGTTTAGAGGTTTGATCAACCATATCAAGGGACTCTCAAGGATTCCTACCGTCTTGATCTCGCCTATTTGAGTGAGATTGGGGTTTCAAAGGTAGGTCATTGTCAAAATTCGACAACAGAGTAATCGTTTGCCCTCTTTGACGAGTGGAGCCGATTGTTGGCATTGGTAGAGGCCTCATCTTATGCAGTGTCGTAAAAGTTGGTAGTTGGTATTCAGTCGGTCAGGCTACTGATTAGAGTATACGGTATACGGGGGAGTAGTCGGGGAGTACTCGGTCGGACATTTTTTAAATATTTAAATATTTAAATATTATATATGTATGTATGTATAGACACATATATCAAGAAGTAAAATATTTCATTGCATAAAGTAAACATATTCAAATTCAAGTTTATAAAATAAGCTATAAAGTACAAACAATATTAAATTCATTACAAATAATATCAAATTCATTATAAATTTAATAATTAAATCAAGGTATAAACCATTACAAATACATTATCGTCGATAGAGCAATATAAACCAAGAATTAATATATGGTTGAATCAAATATATTGCAATATATGCTTCGGGGATGGAGGGCTTTTGCTTGGTCGAAGATGAGTTTCGGGTGAAAATAAACGATTTTAGGGGAGTAGTCTGGGGAGGGGGGTTGAGTGGGATTTTATTTGACCTAAAAAAATAATATACCTACATACCTATTTTTTCCTCTATGCAAAAATCGGCCTATTACTTGGCCGACTACACCGACTACTCGGCCGAGTAGTCCGTGTTGCTGATTATAGGCCTGACTATGGATTATTCAGTTGGTAAGGCACCGCATAGGATTACTCAGCCGATTACTTGGCCGAGTAGGCCGATTTTTACAACACTGATCCTATGGTTAAAGCAAGGCTACTGCCCAGATGGGTTTTTTTCCACCAGTAGAGGAGTGCCTTGGCCATAAATGAAGTTGTCAGCCACTGGCTAGCTCGTGGAAGGGTTCCTAATCGCCTCCTTGGCCAGTGGAGGTGCAGTAGTGTTGGCCAGATGCCACGGTAGTGTAGTAGGAAGGTGGTTGTCAAGAAGGTTTTTTTTTTTTTTTTTTGGAGCCTGGTAATCATCCGTAAATTATATTAAAAAGAAGTAAAAGGAACAGATTTACAAATTTTGCAGCCAAAAATCAGTAATAACCCTCACCTCTATAATCACGTTGTCTACCCAACACTTACATTACGAAAAACAGTACTGTTCCTTTGAAGCTAGATACAATAAATAATAACGATACCCTAAATAATAGCGATACCCTAACACCAGCCTGCCATATCAAGCAGCGAATGATCTCTGAAGCTTGTCCAAAATCTTTCAAAATTTGTCTTGTCCACTGTGTTGAGATTAAAACATGACCAAACATTTCTGGCAAAATCGCCATCGAAGAATAACTGTTGCACATCTTCATTCTCATTTTGACAAAGACGACATAAAATATCTCCATCAGGAGCCCATCTAGATCTAAACATCCTAGTAACAATCCGCTTTCTTCTTAGGAACCAAAGGAATAACCTTATTTTGAGCGGCAATTTGCATTTTATAATCAATCTGGAATTCCCATCAACCTGATTACCAATGGTACCATCATTCATCAATAGTTTGTAAGCATGACTAACCAAGAATTAGCCCTGCTTCCAATAGATGAAGGAGAAAGGTCTTTAATATAATGCATTAGCTGCTGAAAATAATTGAAAGTAGACTCCGAAAGAGTTGCTGCCAGCTTGATGCCCCAACAATTATGAGCTCCATCCCATAAATCTTTTACCTTGGATTCCTTATCATCAACATGCTGAAATAACCTCTGAAAAATCACAGAAAAAGACTCAATTTCTGTCCAATTATCGCGCTAAGATATGAAAGTAACACCATCACCCAGAGATGGAGTAAACTGATCTGCAAACTCAGAGAAAAAGGTCTAATGGAGTGCTAAAAAGCAGAAAGTCCATTGGAAACACTTGCATCCCCTTGCATCATCTTCATACAATCACCATAGGAGTCCCTTAGGATGGAATTCACCAAAGAATCATCATTGGATAGAAATCTAATCACCCATTTTTGTAATAATGCCTTATTAAAATGAGATAAATTACGCACACCAAGACCTTCATTCTTCGACTTACATATCTCACTCCACTTGACAAGTTGAGCAAATCTTCCCTCTGAATTAGGTCCTTTCCAAAAAAATCTCTTTCGAATCATATCGATTTACTTTAAAATCTTCTTTGTTGGCAAAAAGATCGACAAGAACACCGGAATTGAGTTGAGGACGAATTTAAGCAATACCAATTGTCCACCTCTGGAAAGGAGTCTACCACTCCACGAAGAAAGGTTATTTGAGAACTTCTCAATCAAGCACCTCCAATCTGAACAAGTTTTTTAACTCTTAAAGGAAGACCAAGAGAAGTGATTGGTAATCTCACCACCGATGTGTCCAATTCCAAGGTAACATTACTCTCCAGCTTTTCAGAAAAAACATTACTCTCCTCCACTGACTCCATGTTAAAAGGAACTAAGCTAAATTTGTTGTTAATTTTCAGACCTGAAATCTTCGAAAAGATCCTCACCAAAGAAGAAACGTGCTTTGCATCCCTCCCACCTCCTTCAATAAAAAAGTAGTATCATTTACATATTGAAGAATGGGAGTTAAAACCCTCCCATCATCAGAAAACGAGAAGCCTTTAAAAAGACCCCCATTGCAAGCTTTAAAAGCCATGGCCGCAAGCGTATCCACCGCAATATTAAATAGTATCGGTGCTAACGGACAACCCTGACGCACACCTCTTTGTGGCTTAATCCAAGTTCCATTAGCCTTACCATTAATTAGCACTGAAAAGGAAGTAGTAACACACCTCTTCATCAAAGAAATCCAGGTGTCTGGGAATCCCCTCTTAAGAATATCCCATAAATACCTCCAGGCGATGGAATCGTAAGCCTTTGCAAAATCCACTTTCCAAAGAAATGAAGAGCAATCTCTTCTCCTCTAGGCAGCTAAGAATTCCTCGGCCAAAACAAAAGAATCCTAAAGCGATCTCCTTTTAATAAAAGCTGTTTGGACTGGAGAAATAATATTGGGAAGAGAAAAACCTAACCGATTAGTTAGGATTTTAGCAACCAAACGATAAATGCTATTTGATAAAACAATGAGTCTAAAATCCTTTAGTTGTTCCAGATTGCCTTTCTTTGGGAGCAAGAACAAATAGAACTTGTTCAACATCTCAAACCCTTCATTCCCTAAGAAGAACTTCTTAATCATAGCAACAATATCTGTCCCAACAACGTCCCACAACTCATTGTAGAAAACAATCTGTAAATCATCAGGACCAAGGGCTCCTTCCGATTTCATCCCACGCATTGCAGCAAGAATTTCCTCATCAACTTCTTTAATGAGAGCATCCTTTGCTTCCTCACCAATCTGCTCCATCTCCAAAGAAGACAAACGCCACAACCTGCATTGTTTCTTTCTAGTGAAATCATGAAAATAATTTCTAAAAGTAGTACAAATCTCTTCTCTTTTCTTCATGATCTCATCCCCAACCTGTATACAATTAATCATGTTTCGCCTTTCGCACTGGCTGATAAATGAAAAAATCTTGTATTCACATCACATTCCTTAAGCCATAGCTGTCTAAATTTTTGTCTCCAGTCCATCTCCTTCTTGTGAACCTCTTCCAGAACAACAGCCTGGAATTTT
Organism: Thalassia testudinum; assembly: GCA_037157565.1. NCBI lineage: Eukaryota > Viridiplantae > Streptophyta > Magnoliopsida > Alismatales > Hydrocharitaceae > Thalassia > Thalassia testudinum. The sequence goes on from JAZHRO010000077.1 coordinate 86,549,533, forward strand.
CTTCTCTCAATACAATCCTTTGATGAAAGTGGGGCAACCTCCTCTTTTTTATCGAAATTTGAAATTCTTCAGGTCATGATGGAAATCAATCATAGTCAATCTAATCGCTCTGATTCTATCAGATAACGAGTGGCTGAGGATGAAGTAGAGGTAGAATTCCATTTATCACGAATCATATCCTTGAAGCCAGGTTCTTTAAGCCAAGACTTGTGGAATTTAAAATAGGAGGAATGACTTACATTATTATTACTGCGCCACAACAATGGGGAATGATTAGAGAAAGGTCTGTCACAAGCTATCACATCCACCAACTGAAAATGCTTAGCCATTTCAATGTTGCATAAAAATCTATCAATACATGACATGGCTCTGCTCCCATTTCTCCGAGTAAAACGAGATCCAGAAAGTGGCAAATCAATAAGCTCCAGATCCTCAACCACTTGCTGAAAATGAGTGGTTGCGTTATCAACTCTACCATCTGGTCTATCCGCTGACCAAAGAGTAGCATTAAAATCTCCACCAATCAACCAAGGCATACCATCAATAGAAGAAGAGGCCTGTTTGAGCTCATCCCAAAAAATCACCCTTTCATTATTAACATAAGGTCCATAAATCGTAGTAAGTGAAAAAATAAAACCATCCTGCTTTCTAGAAAAGATAACAGTCAAAGTTCTGTCTGTCTTAGAACAAGAACACATCTCCAAACAGTCACTATTCCAAAGCATAAGAACTCCCGATCTACCTGATGCTGCCAAATCCACACACAATGTGTACTAATCCCCACAAATGTTCCTTTTTAGAATATGAGTGAAATTCTCCAAATGAGTTTCATGAAGACATGTAATATTAACCCTCCATTCAGCCAAATACCTCTTCAAAATATGCCTTCTTTTATCATCTCTGAGGCCCTTGACATTCCAAGTCAAAACATTAACCGTTAATAGTACTCATCATTCCCCCCTTATGAACCCTCTTGGCTCCAATCACCTTGGCCACAATGCCGTCAACCTCTTCCTTCCGAGTACTTGTAGAAGAACTCGAAGTAGCTCTCTTTCTTTGTAGCAGGCATTTAGGACCAATTTGTCTCTGCGGAAAAGCAAATGACCTGCTAGATTTATGTGAAGAAGCTTTTCTGTGACTGGATCTGGATTTTATATGTACAGGTGTTGAGATGGTCCTTGTCATTCACATTTGACCTTGCATCATCTGGATCAACCTTCTCTTCATGATCATCACCCAAACCTTCTTCACCCACAACCTGACCCATTCATGGGCTTGGCACCCACCTGTGTAGAGTGAAATGCATATTTTGTAGATCAGAAGAATATCCTTTGAAGATTGATCCAAAGGCGAAAGCCATTTTACTCTCCTGCAAACAAACAGGGATAGTAGCACTCTTCCGAATTGCAAAATAAAAAATGGAATCATCCGATTCACGGTAGGCAGGCTTACCACAATCGGACCCTAGATTGGGTCCAGCATTAAAAACGCGAGGTGGTACCGATGCAGTTTGCCTTCATCGAGGCGAGGTGTAAGTCTCAGGCTTTGCATAGAAAATATGAGAAAATGACAATATATACTTGTTAAGTGCTACTAATGAAAAAATAATGTAAGGAACACACTTGTTACATGATTGACCTACATAAACATGTATAATGTAACTTACAAACATGGTAACCTACAAAGAAATAAGCCTAAATGACCTAACCTAAAGATAACTACAAACATGTAATGTAATCTATAAGAAATCATCAAATCAATAACCTAAATGACCTAAATTACCAACAACAAAAAACCTAAATGGCCTAAATCAGGGAAATGAAGGAATAGGCAAATCAAAGTTGAAGCTTCAAACTAAAGAAGAGGCGTTGAGGCAACGCTGCTTAACCTCCGGCGATGCTTCTCTTCCTTCGGTGACATTGCTCTTCTTTCGGTGATGCTGTTGCACCTCTTGTGACACTGCAGCAAGCAGCTTTGGCGATGGTGCTTGATCAGATGGTCGAGAGTTGGTGCATAAGGATATGCAATAGGGTTTTTTTTCTTCAACAGGGGTTGAGAGGTTATGTAAATAGGCTTTTAAACCTTGAATGGATGTCATGTGCTTGTCACATGACTAGGTTTAGACTGTCAGCCATTGAGGCGGTGCCTTAGCATCGCCTCAATGCCTCACCGCCATGCCTACGCCTCGCTTAATCGAGACGCACACCTTGCTAGAACAGATTGAGGCTATCGCCTCAAAGCCATTTCCTGTTGCCTTGCCTCAAGGTGCACGCCTCTGTGCCTTGAGGCACGTTTTTTAAAACAATGGTTGGCAATTGCCTCCTTTCATCTTAAGGGTTTTTTTTAATAATTATTATTTGGTGGGAAGAAAGAAAGAAAAGGGAGAGAGATAGACTGGTTGAGGACTTTGTTCTAATATCAAGTTAGAGAATGTAGTGACTTATTTTTCATTAAAAAACTCAACCTTCTCTTATATAGAAGAGGTGGGTGAAAAATGACAAAATACTATAGTGAGGAGACATGAAATTTTTAGAGAGAGAGAGAGTCACGACGTAGAGAAGAAGGGGAGATGAGTCCACGAAAATTGGAGAGATTTTTTATTATTGGAACTCAAGAAAACAACTTGGTGTATTGGTCTCTTTTATAGAGATCTAATCACCTTAACAAACTCAATCAATCCTAATCCTAATTGTACTCTAAACAACTTTCTTGAAAAACAAACTTTCCTAAATCACATATCTTGACCAACAATTAATTAATAGACTTGACAACTAATCAAACCAAACTACTAAGATCTCGTGGATTCCATGATGGAGATCCACGTGATCACTCGATCACCATGCACGCGCCACGTATCCAACACGTGTTGCAACACTCCCCTCCAAGTTGGACTCCTGGAGAGGAGGCCTAACTTGTAGAGGAACCACGATGAGGCTTAATCACCCTACCATTGTCTATCATCTTCGACAGAGAAGAAACGACTTGGATCTTTAATTTTTAGGCCACTAGAAGTAGGAGTTGCGGAGAGTCCTTTGGTGATTTTTGTGGTAGTTGCCATAGTGGTCGGAGTAGATTCCTCATTCTTCAAGAGAGAACGCAATTGCTTTAACTTAGGCATGTGCGATGCATCCTCAGAAGTCGTAGAAGACTTCTGTGCCCATGCCGGGCATTTGAATTTATCCCAACATTTGTCAAATGGATGATTGGTCTGAGCATAGTAAGGACAAGGTGGAAAGCCCCTACCATGGTCACTATCTCTCCCTCGTCTGTGTCTTGCACCACCTCCAACGGTGGCCAAGGTTGAGGATTCTATAGGCATTGGAGTTGATATCATAGACTAGCCAACCTCAAGTTTTTGGAGACGACTATAAATAGACTCGAGGTCAAGTCCATCATCAAATGTGAGCATCTGATTATGCGCCAATTGATATCTAGGGTTCAAACCCCCTAGAAATCTTTATGCCTGCCATTGTGTGCGGATCTCATTTTGCTTGTCACAATAGGCTGATTGAAATATGACAAGTTTTTCGAAGAGACCTTCCATTACTGTGAAATGCTTATGAAGGGATAGATCCCCCTGATTAGTATTCCATATGCGCCAATAAATATCAGCAAAGTTGGCGTTGTTCGTCTTCTTTAAGAAGCGGTTCTCGAGCATGTCCTAAATCTCCTTCGTAGTATTCTTGTAGAGCATGTTGGTCGCAATTTATAGGTCAATGGAGTTTATTAACCAATTCATGATGAGAAAGTTTTCGTTCTCCTACTTCATCTTTGACTGTTCAGGAGGTTTATTGGTGAGGATATGAAGTTTCTCCTGACCACCGACGAAGATCCTGAAGGCATGTGCCCACAAGATATAGTTTGAGGTCCCCATTAACTTAACGGTGGTGCCTTGAGCCAAGATCTTTGCCTTTGAGATGATTAGTGAATCAACATTTGCCATGGCTATACGCATAAGTATGTGAGCATAAGAACTCGGTGTAGGAATCGAGGGGACTTTTGGACAAAAAACCTGAGCATGTGTGGAGATGGGCCTTCTCACGTGAGGGGTATCCCATGCACAAGAAAAGGAGGCATGGTCTCTTCATGGATAGGATCGAGGCGATGCACAACTCCTCTTACATGTGGTCTCCATGCATAAGAGATCTTCCGTGTAGATCTTTCGACTTTAGACACGTAGGATAACGTGCTCTGATACCATGTGATGAAGCGTGAGAGGAGCATAGGAGAGAGTCATGGTGTGGAGAAGAAGGGGAGAGGAGTCCACGAATATTGGAGAGATTTTTTATTATTGGAACTCAAGAAAACAACTTGATGTATTGGTTTCTTTTGTAGAGATCCAATCACCTTAACAAAATCAATCCTAATCCTAATTGGACTCTAAATAACTTTTCTAAATCACATATCTTGACCAAGAGTTAATTAATAGACTTGACAACTAGTCAAACCAAACTACCAAGCTCTTGTGGAGATCTTATGGATTCCATGATGGAGATTCATGTTATCTCCACTCAATCACCATGCACACGCCACGTGTCCAACACGTGGCTCAACAACTACTTATGAAAAATAAGAATACAAAAAGCTACATAATGGAAGTAGTAAAGTAACTCCAACAAGTGTAAAATAATTTTCATATATATATGAAAATTATTTTACACTTGTTGGAGTTACTTTACTACTTCCAAAATTATTTTACACTTGTTGGAGTTACTTTACTACTTCCAATATATGTATATATGAAAATTATTTTACACTTGTTGGAGTTACTTTACTACTTCCAATATATATATATATATATAATGCTTTAGGAGTTTCATCAGGTAGGAAAGTAGTTAATCTTTGAGGATAAGAGTAGGACTAGGATCTATCAGTTTTAGTAGGATTAAAAGCTCTTGTGACCCATTTACGTAAAGGGGTATTGCCATTCAATGGAGAGAAATGAATAACTTAACTATGCTTTTCTCTTTGGGGTTTTATTCTCCCCCTCTAGGTCCCTCTTCTTGTCTACATGCATCCCTTCATTTCCATATGAAAGCATGCACTCCTTTCCTCAACATCCTGTCCAATTTTCTTACCATATTTCTTCTGCCTTTACCATTTAAGTAAATTGCAACACATATACAAGTCACTTGAGTTGTTAATAGAGGTGGTAGAAAATGTCTGCATGATGTTTAGGCATGAAAGCATTCCTTATTTTCTCAATAAAGAAGAGAAGGGTGACCCATATTAGTGCTGCTAAGGTGATCATCTAGGCGTACCTAGGCAATAGCTTGAGGTGAGTTGAGGGGTTGGCACCTTGTTCAACCCTAAGTGAGGCGTTTTTGCTTGGGCATTGTTGGGGTGAGTGCCTGGGTTTTGGATGGTGAGCTCTCGGGCGAAAGCTGGAGTGAATTTGTTCGATTTCTACATTTTTCATGAACTTATTCCTTGGATTTTGTGATTTTTATCTTGTGGCTTTATGGTTGGCTTCGTTTTACTACATTACATGCACACAAACATAGACATACACGTGTAGACATGCACACACGCACACACACATGTTGCAGTTGTCTCAAGTGAGCGCCCAATGTCTTAAGTGTTTTGAATTCTTGTTGCCTTTTGGGACCTTCTGCCTTTGGTGGCAATGATATTATTTTACAGATATTAGTGATATGGTTGGTGTGGTTAGTAAATAAACATGTCTTTGCCATCTTGAAGTGCTACATGGGATCGTCTTGTATACTTAGGATACCTTGATACCGGGGGAAATGTTTGAGATTATGGACTGAACATATGCTGATGGAGGTCTATACTTAAGGCAATATTGAAGCTCAAAAAAGATGCATGTCTTTTGGAGGTACTTTAATTACATGTAGTAGAGAGCAGACATGAGGGTGGAATGCGTGTAATGGCTTTGGGGTTCTTGAAATGACTTGGATTGCAATCCTAGCTTCGTCTATTGAGTTCATGGCCACCACCTTGTGGAGTTATTTCCTGATTCTAGACAATCACTATTGCCAATAGTTGTATCCAACTTTTTCAGAAAACAAAGGTGCTCCTCAACTACATGGTAGGGCTAAGCATTTTACAATCAATTGACATTCATCTTTCAATAAAAAAAAGACACTCATTGGAGAGAAGATTGATACCAAAAAGCATTTCTTATTCTAGGTTTTGAGAACCTTTAAGTCATCTTTGTAGGAAGTTGTCATAATATTTGTGACTACTAATCACCTTAAGCTTCAGGGGTTGCTTAATCTTTTTACAAATAGTGAAATTGTTAAAATTGTTGAGAGTATTAGGAGAGTGTTAAGAGTATTGGGAAAGAGTCCTAGCTAAGTTAGTCGATTTAGTTAAGTTTGAAAGTTTCGAGTCTTGTTGTAGTATTCCTGGTTCTATTTTCTATTTCTATTAGGTTTATTATGTAATTTGTTAACCCAACTCCCTATATAAAGGGAGTTAGGGTTCTCTTTTTAATAATAAGAGAGGCATTATTTTCTCCAACATGATATCATGGTAGGAATTTTGATTCTTGGAAGAGCCAACTCCCCTACCTTCTCTCTCTCTTGGGTGTGATCCCATTTCCTCGTGCCTCTCTCTTATGTGTGCCAGCGCGCTCGTGCTTCAGGTGCCCATCGCACCATCATGTGTGGGTCTCCCTACCATCGCACACATAATTCCTTAGCGCTACGCTACTGCGCATTGTTGCTGCTTGCCTTGTGTGCAATCGTGCGTTGTATGGCTTGCCTCACGTGCTTTCACGTGCTGCTATTCCTACCTCGTGTGCAATCGCATGCCGTTGCTAAAAGAAACTCCACATCCTGACCAAGGAGGAACCGAACACCAAGTAAAAGGACTACAATTGGTGGGAGCAAGACAACTACATGTTAATGAATTGGCTCATGAATGGCATAGAGCTGAAGATTGTGGCAAATATGCTATATAAGAAGAATGCAAAAGACATCTGGGACAACTTCACTAAGTAAGAAGTAAGAAGTATTCTGGAAGTCAAATGACTCCAGGTTGGTTGATATCTATCACTATATTTGGTCCACCAATCAGGGGGACTTGTCACTGGTTGATTACTACGCGACCATGGAATCCTCCTATGAGGAACTTGCAATCTTCCAACCCTCCAATTGCAATGTGTAGACTATTCAGAGGGTGAAGAGTCAGACATATTGGTTCGTTGATGAGATAGGTCCATGTTACCAATCTACTAAGGACAACTTCTATTGTTTGATGCTATTCTTAATCCGGAGATTGTCAAAAGCCGTCTTTAGAAGATTAATGTAGATGTCCTACTTGTTACGACTCCTACTGCTCTTCCAGACAACTTGAACCTCGTTACCTCTGGAGGGAGAGGTGGTTGCTTTGGTGGTTGCGGTGGCGGCCGTAGTCATGGTTGTATCTACTCTCCCTGTATTCATTGCAAGCGGACAAACCATCCATTCGAGAAGTACTGGGAAAAGTTTGGCAAGCTCATTTTGGCAAATCAAATGTTTACCAAAATTTTTAGATTGCCTCATAATAGTCTCCTATACAATTCATGACTGCGGAGCTAGATCATATGTGGACTCTATTGAGGAGCGAGCCGTCCTCTACTACTCTTGTTGCTCCTAGCCTTATAGCAAATTTTGCCTCTGTTGGGTCAAGTTTTGGAGTGCCTACTACTCTTGCTAGAAATCTCATTGACTCTATGGCTAGTGGATTTGAGCAAGGTTCTTCTCTGACCCTACTACTATTTGCTTGTATGGGATTGTCTCTTGCCTTACTATGCTTTTGCTTAGGACCAACTCTTATTTCCTCTGGATGTTTACATTAGGGACGCGCCCAAATTTTTTTAACCTAAATCCCTATATAAAGGGTGTTAGGGTTCTCTTTTCAATAATATGAGAGGCATTATTTTCTCTAACGAAAATTGTTGAGGGAGATGACGAGGCTACAAAAAGTTTTATTGGGTTTATTCCTACATCAGAAATATATCTGTCATGTAATAGTTATATAGCTGTACTCTTCCTGTCAGATTCTAAGAAGCAGAAAAAAAAACATGTACTGGGTTCCTAAATCTTTTTCATCCTCTGTGGACAGATGGTTTTAACTGAACTGTGTAAATTTGGTTGTGGGGGGCAATTAGGTTGTGACAGGTTGACGAGGTCAGACCATGTGACTGTGCCTAGAAATTAGAATGATATCTCTTTTGAGCTTTGCAGCCAAATATGATATATTTCTAAGAAATGACAAAAACTGGTATGGAGCTTCTAAGTTTGTTGTCCTCCATGGCCATTGGTAGTAGTCATGTGGAAATATGTTTTTCTATGCGGTGTGCTTTCAATATTAGAAAATCAAAGAGGCATTTATAAAATAAATTAGAGATGACACATAAGAGCCTTCCAAATTGGTCGTGGCAGATGAATAGGTTGTAATATTGGTGTTTGTTAACCTTTTTCAAAGAACAGTTGGGGTTCAGTTTGGTCATACATCCGAGTATATGGCTAAATTGTTTTAGCTTTCTTTTGAAAAAAAAAGTTTTGGCCTTTTTTTCAATCTCTGATCAAAAAAAGACCCAAAATTTTATGAACCTTTTATATTTGTCGTGCCCCCCACCATTCCCCAAAATCCAACGACATTAGTACTAATTGAACTGTGTATATCTTCCTATTATAAGTGTCTTTTTTCCCCTTTCCACCTGGTGAATGAGGCATTTCGTAGAAGAAATGATATGTGGAACACAAAGAAGAAAATTTATTTAGAGAAATTTGTGTTTCATCAATGCCAATGAGTCAATGACCTTCAGAAATCCTTAACAAAAATGACATTCAGCAAATATATTTTTTATTATTTATTGTAACTGAGAAACAGACCTATTTGAGTTCTATTCCTAAATTAATGGATTGCTATTTTGGGTTTACATGTTGCAGATTACTTTACCATATGATTCACAACAGCTCTCGAAGGCTACTAGGAGCACAGCAGCAATTTATCTAGCATGTGGAGTGGATCCATCCAAGGTCCAATTTTTTCATTGAACATGCAGTTAAATTCCCTTGAAAGTTCACTAATTTCAGCAATCCCATCTTTGTCAGGCATCAGTTTTCGTGCAATCTCATGTTCGTGCACATGTGGAGCTCATGTGGCTACTCAGTTCTACCACACCAATTGGTTGGTTGAATAAAATGATCCAGTTTAAAGAAAAATCTCACAAGTCGGTGCGTTTCTCTTGTATGCATAGCTCCACTGTTGGAAGTCATTGGATAGTTATCTATGTTATCTAGAAATTTTATTTATAGGCCAGTGGTTATGTATTTCTCTATTTACTAAATTGACTTGCAATGAAAGCTATGATTTCTATGAAATGCTTTCAAAATTTTTTTTATGAAATGTTATAAAAAAGTAAAAAGAATTTTAATTGAAAATGAGCGCCGTTGATTTTGAGTAGGGTTAACTGCATTAACATTTTATGTACAGGGTTGATTACAAAAATGTTTTATGGAGTCCTATTGAATTATAAGACAATGGTTATTTTTACTTTCAAGACCTCATCCTTTTCTCTGCGATAGTTATTTTTATTCACTTCAGGACTAGCAGCTTTAGTCTTTTGATCTTCTTTGTCTTTTTCTTTTTCTTTCTGATGAAGCAATAAAACTTATAAGATGTGTGGTTGGTTCTTGAGTGTGCAAGAGGTAAGGCAAGTTCTTAAGAAAAACCTAAAAGGAATTCAGATCTTTGTTGGCTGGGTCAGTCTCAAACTAAGCTCATACCTGAGATATTAGAATCAATGGCACTTGCCTACTTGTTTTTAGCTGTCAGAAGATCTGAAAATTTGCTGTTGGACAAGGGCCTTGGGGGAATGCATTAATTTCGTTTGGACTAGTTCTATTCTAGGTGATTGAAGTTCAAGCGCTCCTGAGAGCCTATTGAGAACCATGTGTCTCCTCGTTAGTAGGAGGCCTGGAAACTGGATGCCTCCCAATTGCCACCTGTTGGCGAAAGCTCTCCATGATACAGGCACATGATTGGAACAAGAAGACAGGGTCACGAAAGTGTTTATCAATGATGCATTGTTGCAAGCATTCGGTCCAATTGCTGTTGGGTGTATGCACTCTACATAGAATTCCCTGCATGAGCAATCAACAACTCAGCTCCTTCTGTCAAGCAAGTTCCTTTCTAATGGAGACTACTGGTAGTGCTACATATGTAAATGAGCAGCACTTGTATAGAATGGCACCCAATGATGTTTCACTTAATTTATCCTTCCCTTATGAATAGGACTGTCTCTCTCTCATGCAAGGGGATGTGGCCTGACTCTTTCTATATGTAGCTTGTGCAATATCATTGCCCCAAACCCCAGGTTACCTTAAAGCACCATCTTGAGCATGAACCTAGTAAAGTTGCTTTCTTTTCTTAATCTACTCGTGTGCTTCTTTCCCCGAAATTACACATTTGTGATGGGTCTGTGGGCTGTAATATTCACTGTAAAGATTGTATTTGCTTATGTACCACAATTAAAAGTATATTTTTCATATCCACCCTTATGATTTTGCGTAGTTTGACATAAATGGCTGTCTAATTCTTTAAGAAAATTATGAGATCAAAAGGATCTCTTCAGCACCCTAGCCTCTTCCTACAAATAGAGGCATTGGGTTTAGTGGAAAAGATAGAACATTTCTTCAACATGGTATCAGAGCGATGGTCCTGGATTGCAACTTTGTATGGTACCTACTTGATTTCCTTTCCTTTCCTTTCTCCACCAAATTAATCTTTAGGGTTTCTCTCTTCTTGTTATTAGGATTTGTGCAAAGTTTTGAAGAGAATGACCTTTCTCAAGCCCCTTCATGCTGTGCCTTAGGTCTTAAAGCTCAAGAATAACCTCATATATCAACCACCTGCCCCTCCACTGGACCACTAGCGATTGGTCCGACTCTGGCAACACCGTCGTTGACCTCCGGTGACCCAACCTGTGGCTCTAGCAGTCAGATTTGGCTCTCTAGCGATTGGGTTTAGCCTCTAGCTTGAGTCCTCCACCCAAGCAGACCTTCCTTGTAGTTGAATGGGGGCATGCTCCACCTCTCTTGAGGTCATAGTAGATTTCTCCTCACCCCTAGAGGCCCAATAGCAATGCCCCTAAGTTTTTTGGGGGCCTGCTGCAACCATCCCTAAGTGTGGTTGACCCCTAATCTACCTCCTATGTAAAAATTGTGCCATCCATTTCCCTCCGTTTTGATGCAGCTAAAGCAGGATTTGTGTCAAGGCCATTGTTGACGGTCACATGTACACCTTCAGTCATTTAAGTGCTTTGCCCATGCTTGGTAACCGATTTAGAACCAATAAATGGTGCTTGTTCCATCTTTGATAGTTCTTGCCTTTGTGGACTTCAATCGAATTAGAGTATGGCTTCCATAGACTTGCTCAAGGGGACGAGAACCAAGAGGAGTTCAAGAATCCTATCATTGGCCCAATCATGATGTTTGATGGGACCCATGGTGTCATTAAGAGACTTAGCAAGAAGCATATTCTCATTGAATTAGTGCAGGGGAAGAAGCTTGCAAACTCTTCAGAGTATATATTTGTTGTAACCTTTTAGGGAACAAGAAAAGGTATTTAACCGTCCACTCATGATTGTGGATGTGTTGGTGGAGGTTAGAGGCATATTACAACACATCAGTCTATTGTCACACCAGAGTTGGTACACAAGATCATGCTTGTTCCTTGAATCGAGTATGATCATCCAGAGATGTTGCCAATGTGGTACATCTTACGCAGGCATTGCATGTCAATCCAATGCAGAGGACACGGATTGGCTTGTTGACTTAAGTACGTCTTGACATACATGTGATGATGCTAGGTTGTTCTTCAAACTTAGATCAGTCCCATCATACAATATGGTAGTTGATGTGAGGCATTCTCCTATTATGGGTTAGGAAAAGGTATAGGTTGCCCTACACATTAGATTGGAGTGTTTTTCTTACTCCTAATTTTCCCTTAAGCATACTCTTTGTCAATAGAATTACGAAGGAGTTGAATTATCACGCATTAGACTAGAGTGTTTTTCCTACTCCTAATTTTCCCTCGAGCATACTCTTTGTCAATAGAATTACGAAGGAGTTGAATTATTGAGTAGTGTTTGATCTTTTGCCTTTTACCGTTTAAGACATATTGACAAGGTGACTGATTGGCTGTGGTCGTGAGAAAAGGGGCTTCTATTGCCTTTTGCAATCACCATATGTAGGTCACGTCTCACATCGGGAGGCTTCTTCAATTATTTGTGGCACCTCCAATTTGGTCATCTCCCACTATCTAAGCTTTGACAAGTGATACCATAGATTCCACCTATTGCTACCTTCTAGTGTGAGGCTTGCTAATTGGGAAAACATCATAGGAGCTCTTTTCCAATTCAGCAACATCAGAGTCGATTAGTTATGCCATCTTGATATTTGGGGACCCAACCATGCTCCACATCCTGTAGGCTACATATTTTATCTTGTTGCAACGAATGATTTCTCTCAATTGGCATGAGTGTTCTTATTGAAATCTAAGTCTCAAGCAGGTAATGTGATCAAAACCTTTTTGGTGAAGATAAATAACCAATTTGGAGTTTGAAGGTTATTCAATTTAACAATGCCTCGAAGTTTTGCACCCACTCTCTTTGTGTCTTTTACTAGGGGTATGGCATTATTCACCAAATTGTCCTTACACATCTCAACAGAATAGTGTGACAGAGATGAGGCATCGTCATAGCTTGGATGTGGGGTGTAAATACTTTAAATATGGAAGTGTGCCAATTTCTTATTGGGGAGATGTTGCATTTACTAAATGTTACTAATTAATCGAATGTCGTTTATGTGCCTTATTCGGTTCTGTGAACTATTTGAGATTCCACCCTAGGTGTTTGGGTGTGTAATTTGTGCATCTTCGTGGTCTTAATAGGAATAAGATGATGCCTTAGGCAGTCAATTGCATCTTTATCGGGTACTCAAGGACTCAAAAAGGGTACAAGTGTGTGTACTATGTAGGCGCTAATGTCACCTTTCATGGAGTGCATTCCTTACCATTCTACATCTAGCATGTGTCACTACATCCACTCTTAATGGGAAGGTAGTCATCGGATACTTGTTTTGTTTGACGTTAATAAGGGCTAGAATAATAGATAAAAACAGGCTTACTCTTGCCCCATCAAAACTAAGGATGACCTTTGTTGTTCTATTAGCCCCTGTTGTGAATCCTATTCCAAATAGTTGGGATGTCTATTTTTTCTAATGCATTGGGGTTCACTGTTGTTCTAATTTTTAGGAAGATTCTACACCACTTCTTATGAACCATAACGTAGCCAAGGAAGAGGATTCTGAGGATGATGATGTTGAATTGCCTATTGCCTTACGTAAGGGCACCAGGTCCTGCACTATATATCCTATTTCCAAACATGTTTCTCGATCCCTTAGTATAGACAATTTGTTATTGCATTGTCATCTATATCTATTCCAACCACTCATCAGGAGGCACTTTTAGATCCAAAGTGGCAGTAAACTATGGAAGAAGAGATGTCAACCTTAGTTTCATAGGGTACTTGGAGTCTAGCAAAACCACCTTTTGGTGCAACAATCGTTGGTTGAAAGTGGGTACTTACTGTAAATTATCGACCTGCTGGATCAACAGAGAGACATAAGGCTCCCCTTAGGGATGAAGGATGCACACAAACCTATGGTGTAGATTACTTTGACACATTTTCTCCTAGTGCGTGGTTTCCAACTATGAGGATGCTCATCTTTGTGGTTGTAAATAAGGATTGGCCTATATTAGTTGGATGTGAAGTATCCATTACTCGATGGTGATCACAAGAAGTCTATATGTAACAACCCGTTGGGGTTAAGTGCAAGTTTGGTAAGGTGTGCAGATGGTGATTTACTGCCTCAAGTAGAGATCGTGAGCCTAGCTCTGGAAGCTTGTTGAAAGAAAGAAGAATGGAATTGTCTTATTGTAAAAGAAACCTTAAGCCTCTTTATATAGATAGAGATTTTCAGGAAAATTACATATGATGCCCTTATTGAACAATAAAATAACAAAAGATTCCTATGTAAATAAAATGACTTCAACACTCTCCCTTAAGCTGAAGCATATATATCTAACATGCCCAACTTGGAATACAAGAACTCATGGTGCTTCCTAGAGAAAGCCTTAGTGAAAATGTCTGCAACTTGTAGTTCTGAGGGGTTAGTAGGAGTACATATCTTCCCGAGGAGACCACGTCTCGCATAAAGTGATAATCTACTTCAATGTGGTTAGTACGCTTGTGAAAGATAAGATTTAAAGCAATGAATGTGGCAGATCTGTTATCACAGAACATGGGAATTGGAAGCTTAACCTGAACACCTAAGTCTTGAAGAAAATGAATCAGCGACATAATTCCACAAACTGCATGGGCCATGGCTTTGTATTCAGCCTCTACACTGGATGGAGAGACCACACTCTACTTTTTGCTCCTCCAAGTTACTAGATTCCCACCAAGAAAGGTGGAATATCTAGTAGTAGACCTTCTGTCTTCCATAGAACCAGCATATTCAGTGTCAAAATAGGCATGTAGATCAACATGCCCATCACTCTTCATATAAAGTCCTTTCCTTGGATTGCCCTTGAGATACCTATGAACATGACAATACTGCCTACTGGTGACTATAATGTGGATTCTTCATAAGCTGACTTACCTTATTTACAACAAAATTGATATCAGGTGTAGTAATAGTAACTTACAATAGCTTTCCACAATGCTCCTATACCTTTCCTTGTCTTCAAAGATAAGATCATCTTCCTCATGAAGTCTCTCCTGTGACTTAACTAGGATAGATGAGGGCTTTGCACCTAACAATCTAGTCTCCTTTAGAAGTTCAAGAACATATTTTCTCTGCGACAAAGACATTCCACGTGAATTCTAGGGTTACCTCAATGCCAAGAAAATATCTTAATTTTCCTAGGTCCTTGGTAACAAAAGGTAGTCTGCAAGAAATTCTCTGTCTCCTGTATCTCCGAGGTATCATTACCGGTAAGAACCATGTTGTCCACATATATTACAAGAATCACAACACTAGATTCCCTTCATCCCACGAAAATAGAATGATGAGACATGGACTTGTGAAACCCAATCCTCTGAATCTCTGAACTGAGTCTCTCAAACCATGCCCATGGACTTTGTTTTAGGCCATAGATAGCTTTTTGGAGTCTGTAAACTTTCTCCCCCTCAACCACAAAGCTAGGTGGTTGGGCCATGTACACTTCCTCCTGTAGATCTCCATACAGGAAGGTATTTTTCACACTAAGCTGATATAGGGGCCATGCCTTATTCATTGCAAGTGATAGAATTACTTGAATTGAGTTAAGGCGTGCCACAAGAGAATATATCGAAGTAGGCTACACCATAAGTCTGAGTGTAGCCCCTTGCCCCAAGTCTGGCCTTGAGTCGCTTAATAGTTCAATCTGGGTTGTACTTCATAGTGTACACTCATCTGTAGTCCACAACCTTGGCACCTTCTGGAATGTCAGTCAACTCTTAGGTGTCGCAAGAGGTAAGGGCCGCCATTTCTTCTTCCATGGCTTGTCACCAGCCAGAATCCTGTAGAGCTTCATTATGATGTCGAGGAACTACCATAGCAGATAAAGCTGTAGAGAACTGTTGCAATGCTGGACTAAGATGATCAATTGCAGTATTATGAGACATTGGATGTATAGTACAAGTTCTTACAGCTTTCCTAAGAGCAATGGGCAAGTCATCAGATTGCTAAGATGGATCATCTGGATCATATACTGAAGGGGAAGATTGAGCGGCCTGATCCTCCTTAATAATCTCAACCTACATAGATGGCAATGGAATAAGAGTGGGTAAACTAACCAAGAGAGGATCCCTTATCAGAGAAATAAGGAACTCTTTCAAAGAAAGTGACATCAGCTGACACATAGTAACGTTTATCCACCAGATCGAAACACCTGTGGCCCTTCTAGGATCTAGAATATCTTAGGAAAATACTCTTAATAGACCTTGGGGACAGCTTATCGGCAACTCCAAACAGGTAGACAAAACACGTGCATCTGAAAATCTGCGGTGATAATGCAAAAGTAAAGTATTTAGCTCTAAAAGAAGTAGAGGAGTATCACCATCGAGAACAGGTAAGGGAACCTAGTTAATCATATAAGTAGTCATAAGAATGGCATCCCCCAGAAAGATTTTGGTACATTCATAGTAAGTATTAAAGTTCAAGCTACATCAAGAAGACACAATTTGCGCTCAGTTACCCCATTCTGTTGGGATGTGTGGACACAAGAAGTTTAGTGAAGAGTACCATTGTCAGATAAGAAATCAACAATACCTTTTTGCATAATTCAAGAGCATTGTCACTGTGATAAATCTTAATACATGTGGAATAAAAATTTTGCACTTCATTAAAAAACTTAAGAATGACATACCCAATCTTGGATTGATTATTCATTAAAAATGTTCAGGTGACTATAATCATCAATGAAAACAACAAAATACCGGTAGACTAATCTATGGCTTATTCGACATGGACCCCAAACATCACAATGAACCAACTCAAAGGGAGTTAAACTCTTCTTATTCTGACGGGAAACAAAAGAAACATGGTGATGTGTGCCAAGTTGGCAAGCCTTACAATCTAACTTGTTTAGAATCGATGACTCAAAAAACATCTTTTGAAATCTAGAGACAGATGGATGACCAAGACGACTTGCCACAAAATTGGATCGATCGAGATAGAAGTAGCACTGGCAAAATGTAGGGAGTATTAATGTAGTAAAGGCCATTACGCTTAATCCTCCCACCAATCATCTTCCCCACTTGGATGTCCTAAAAGAATATAAAATGCTCATAAAAGAGTACTTAGCAGTAAAGCTCTTTACATAGTTTATAAACGGACAATAAACTCAAGGGAAATTTAGGAGCATAGTAGACATTTGTCAACTTTAATAAATTAGAGAATTGAACATCTCATATTGCAATGACAGGAGAGTAGGTTCCATTTGCCAGATGGACTGAAGTAACTGTAGATGCTGATTGTAGTGACAAGAGGGCATATTTTCTTACCAGTAAGATGATTGGAAGCACCTGAGTCAATCACCCAGATGAGGTCAATGCAGTGGTAGCAAAGTTGGTAGAGCTCCCAATTGTTGCCAGAGATGCAGAAGTATCTGTTGGAACCCCCTGCCTCAGTATCTGCATGAGCTAAGCATAATCATTTACTGTCTGAGCAGGGACTCCAGGTGAACTAGGGGCATTCTCCTGCTGAACGACTGCATTCGCCTGACTCGGATAATGAAGTTTGGCTCAACACCTTTCAGAAGGATGATTGGTCCACTGACAATGAACACATGGACTATAGGAGCTCTCGTGTCCACGACCTCTGCCACGTTCGACACCTGAAGCACTACACCTACCAGAGACCGCAAAGGCAAACGTCTCTGTAGTTGTAGGTGGCGTGGTAGTAATAGGAGTCAAATTTGATGAAATCTTTTGGAGCCTCTTGAATACAACCTCTAGATCAGGTAAGTCATCCATAGCCAAAATTTGATCATGGGATGACGTATATCTGGTGCTTAGACCATCTAGAAATTTGTAGACTTGCCAAACCTGCATTTGACTAGTCTGGGTCTCACAACAAGAGGGATGGAAAATACTCAGCTCTTCAAATAACCCGTCCATCTCAATAAAGTACTTTAGTTGAATGTGATCCCCCTGAGATGTGGACCATATACAATGATAGATATTCGTCAGGTGAGCACAATTAGACCTCTGGGAATATTTCTTCGCTAAACTCTCCCAGATTTCTTTAGCAGTCTTCTTGTACAGGAGATTCGCTGCATTCTAAGGTTCTACACTTTTCATCATTAAGTTCGTGACAAGATAATTATCTACTCATATTTCTCAAAATCTGGATCATTCGCCTTGACAGGATCCTTAGTGGGGATGTAAAGCTTCTTTTGACCCCTAATGAAAATCTTGAATACCTGGGCCCATAGAAGGTAGTTCCTGACCCCATTAAGTTTGATAGCAATGCCTTGGACTACCAGAGAAGTAGATGAAGTTAGAGGCTTGACTTCAGAGGCAGTAGCCAAAAAATAAATTAGATATGAAACTAAATGCGTGCTCTCCAATTTCAGTGATTTCTCATGGATATAGGGCCTCTCAAAGTCTTCAAGTGGCCCTAAGACATTAAAAGATGATAGTTGTATAGGTAAAATCATCCAAACAACCATTAAAGCCTTGAATTAAATAGGATGATTCTCTCCAGGTGGTGCTTCCTCACATGGATAGCACAAAGATATGGATTGCAGGGAAACATGAACTCACATGAGATCCTAAGTGCCACATGGATTGACTGCAGGTGGCAGTGCAAGGAATCAGTGGCTAGTAGAACCACCACAGGCGGTGCTAGGAGGCAGCATCGCCCCCCAGGGCCATTGGTGATGGCTGCAACGCTCCCCTCGTGTTGCATAGCACTGGTGGCACTGGGAGGAGCGCCTAACGGTGTTGCTGGGTCGCTGGTGGTGGTTGATGGTGCTACCTGCTGCTGTTGTCGATGATGGAGAGAGAGGTGTGATTCTCTCTCTAGGGCTAGGGTTTTGGCAGAAAACGATACTTGAGCATGAAGAGTCTAGGACTTTCCCTGCTCTGATACCATGTTGAGTGAGAAGAATGGAATTATCTTATTGGAAGAGAAATCTTAAGCCTTTTTATATAGAGAGGCTTTTGAAAAAATTACATATGATGCCCTTATTGAAAAACAAACTATCTTACATAAATAAAATAACTTCAACAAAGCTATTGGATGTCATTGAGTGTATTGGCTTTTGGTGATCCTCAACAAATCGTTCTTTCTTCATACATAAGATAGGATAGGGACAGTAGCAATGCTAGCGTATATGGATGACATTATTCTAACAAGGGATGATGCAGAGGGAATCAATCCTCTAGAGGAATTTTTAGCTAAACACATTGTTAAAAAGGACTTGGGGTTACTCCGATACTTTCTTGGGATCAACGTAGCTAGAGATGCTCATGGAATTGTCCTATTCAAAGGAAATATGTGATAGATTTGCTCTAGGAGACTAGCATGTTAGGTGCCAAGCTGGCTTCTATTCCTATGGACCTGAGTGTGCACTTGTATGATGATATGGGACAAGTTGATCCCAAGTACTTTAGGTGCCTAGTGTGAAAGTTGCTACTTGTCACTGTGACATGGTTAGATATTATCCTTGTAGTGAGCAAGGTTAGCCAGTTCATTGATAAACCCGAAGGATACATTAGGATGCCACCATGGCAATTCTTAGGTACTTGAAATCGTCTCCAGGAAAGGGCTTGTTCTTTACATGTAGAAGACCTCTGGATGTAATAGCCTACACTGATGTAGATTGTGTAGGATGCCCGAAGGACAAATAGTCTACCACTGGGGTTTACACCTTCGTGGAAAGAAATCTAGTCAGTTAGAGAAGAAACAAACAATGGTGGTTTGATTTAGTGCTGAATTTGAGTATAGGTTTATGGCCGAAGGTAGTTGTCAGCTTATGTGGATGCACTCTATTTTGGAGGATTTACATATCCTTGTGTCTGGGCTTATGGAGATGAGGTGTGATAACAAGACTGCTCTATTGATTGCCAATAGTCTAGTTTTCCATGAGAGATTGAAGCATGTAGAGGTGGATTGCCATCGTATTAGGGACATGATCTAGAAGGGGTTTATCTACACCTCTAATGTGATATTAGGAGATCGGGTTGCAAAATTCATTGTTGAAAATGAAAATAAAAGTAATCTCATGAACACAACGATGCTTGTGGAAAACCTTCTTAATGGAAGGAAAAAACCATGGGAATGGATACCTAGCACTCACTAGTGGCTAGGGTTTCTTTTCTTTCCAAGCACTAACAAGGGTAGGGGGTGTTACAATATTTATAAACATTGGGTTAAATGGATCCACCCCTAAGATCCAATTCCCTGGTTACAAGTACAATTCAATACTCTCCCTCAAGTTTGGCATAGAGATCAAACATGCCCAACTAGCCCATGCATTCATTAAACAAGATACAAACACTCCTTTCATAAAAACATTTGTAACTTGATCATTTGTCTTTATATATGGAAGACATAACAACCTTGCATTAATCTTCTCTCTAATAATGTCTTTATATATGGAAGACATTAATCTTCTCTCTATTGCATTAAACTTGCATAACAACCTGATCATTTGTTGTGATTGTGGAGTGCGGGGTTATTTGCAAGATTGATAGCAAATTTTTGTCACAGTAAAGCATCATGGAAGCCTATGGCTACAATTCAATGTCAAATAAAATAATTCTGATCCATAGCATTTCAATAGCACTCAATGCAACAACCTTGTACTTAGAAGCTACGTTGGATCTAGCAACCACAGTTGCTTTTTGCTTCTCTAAATTACTAGATTTCCACCAAGATGCATGCAATATCCTGAGGTAAATCTTCTGTCATCAACAGAACCAACTCAATCCGCATCAGTGTAAGCTTCAATCTTTAACTCATTACTTTTGGTATAAAGAATACCCTTTCTTGGACTTTTCTTTAAGTAAGCCAATATCTGATGCATAGCCTTTATGTGAGCATCTACAGGTGCATGCATGAACTGACTCACTATGTTGACAGCATAAGTGATTTCAGCCTTAGTAAGATATATGTGTTTTCCCATAAATCTTTGATACATGTTGTTTTAATCATCTACCAAGATGACTTTGTCTTTGAGGCTTAGTTTGTGATTTTCTTCAATACGTGTTGTAACTTATTTTCACCCTAATTTCCAAAATCCTATAGAAGATCAAGGACATTTTTTCATATACATTACAAGTCCATACTTATATCGTGCTACCTTAATTCCCAAAAAGTACATGAGTTTGCCAAGATCTTTGATCTCAACTCATTTGCAAGTTTAGCTTTCAGCTGGCAGATCTTAAGCTCATTATCCCTAATGATGATTATGTCATCTATATAGACCAACATGAGGGTTATACCTCTATTGATTCTTTTCACAAATACTGTGTGATCACCATTAGCTTGAGTAAACTCAAGCTTCTTCGTAGCAATTCATATCATAGACCAAAAGGAGATTGCTGGTGATCATACAAGGCCTTTTTTAGTTTGCAACATTTTTCTTGTTCATAACAAGGCGACATTTGCATGTAAACTTTTAGATCTCCATTCAGGAATGTATTTTTTACATCCAACTGATGAAGCTTCCACGAGAATTGAACTGTAAGTGCAAGAATAATTCTGACAGAGTTCATTTTCACAACTAGAGTAAAATTCTTCAAATAATCCATCCCATACTTTTTAGGAAATCCCCTTGCAACGAGTCTTGCTTTGTATCTGTCCATCGTTCCATCTGCTTTATGCTTAATTGTATAGACCCCATTTTGACTCAATGACGTGTGCATCTTTAGGGATACTGACCACCTCCTAAGTATGGTTCTTCACAAGGGCCATCATTTCTTCTTGTGTTGCTTGAGTCCACTTGGGATCCAATTGAGCTTCAGCAACCGACCTGAGAGTATAAGTCATGTCAAGTGTTGATAATAAACATTTATAATGTGTGTTAAGACGAGAGAGTCACATCTCTTAATAGGGTGCCTTATACATTCTTAGACTCCCTTTCGAAGAGTAATAGGATGATCATCAACAGGGGAATATGCTTCTCTACTTTCAACACTAATTGTATTCATAATATTTTCATCAGATGAAGAGAGTTCATAATTCAAAACCTCCTCCGCTAGAGGTGCACACTTTGGACCTAGTTTAGGGGAATTGTTGGGATTGGAATTGGTAGTGGAGTCAATAGACGTGAACTTGATAATTGGATTCCTGGGTCTTCCTTTTTCAAATACTTGTTTATATACCAGACCATATATATCTCTTTCTTCTATATCCTTTAAATTAAAAAATAAGCATCCTCTGCTACTATTCCAATGTTCTGTTGAATCTGTTCACTTAGTTCATAGGTCTCCCCCTGAAGAAAAACTTTGGGTACAAAGTACCATGTTCATAAAAGGTCACATCTCTAGTTACACACTATTTTTCTATAATAAGGTCATAACATTTGTAGCCTTTCTGTTTGGATGAGTAACCCAAGAAAATTGCATGAGTGGCACACAGATCAAGCTTTCATCTCCTTGGCTATAAAACATGAATGAAACAGAGAAAAACCAAACACTTTGGGCTACAAGTTGAAGGATGCCTTAGTAAGTGCCAAGATAGAAATAGGCATTTTCTCTTTTAAACTTCTAAGCATTCTATTAATCAAATATGTAGCAATTAAGATTGCCTTTCCCTAAAAACGTTGAGGAACATTACATTGAAACAATAAGGCATGGGCAACCTCTTTTAGATGTCTTTTTTTTTCTTTTCGCTACCCCATTCTATTGTGGTGTATAATCGCATGATAATTCATGAGGAATCTCTTTGGATTCAAAAAATTGCATGATCCTTCCTTTCATATATTCTTTAGCATTGTCATAATAGAGAACTCTTATTTTGGAATCATATTGAGTTTCAATTATATTCATAAAGGCTTGTTTAATTATGGGAGAATGATTTTTCATTAGATATATAAAGATGTATCTGGAGTAATCATTAATAAAATTTAGAAAGTAATTATATCCACCAACAACAACAATAGTAAGGGGTTGGGCACCAAATATCAGAATGAATCAAATCAAACAAATGAGAACTTTTATTACTTGATTCATAAAATGAAGGACGATGATGTTTTGATAGTTCACATATTAGATTGAACATCTATTTCAGAAAACATGGCTAGAAACAACTTCTTTAAGGATAAAAAATTCAAGTGACCAAGATGTTAGTGCCAAACATAAACAAAATCCATGTTAACTTTATTCTGTTTCCTCAAGTGTAGAACTACTTGAAGTCACACAACCTTCCTAGGCAACTTGTAGAGGCTATTAGACTCCAAACCAATCCCAATGTTCTTCCTTGTCACGAGGTTTTTATCTGAATAAAAAATCAGTTGGTAGTTCAACTCCTTTATTATTTTACTAATAGATAACAACTTCAAAGGAAGATTAGGAATATGAAGAGCTTTAGAAAGAATAAGAGACTATAGCAACAAGATGTAGTCTTTCTTTGTAACATTAACATTTGAACCATCTACTATAAGAATCTATTCTTGACCTGATCCAAGTTTGTATTTTGAAAACTATTTTGCATCTACGGTCATGTGATTGGAGACCCTACTATTAATAATCCAATCGTCAGAGTTAAAAGGGGTCTCCATACCTTTACTACCTTGAGCAGACAAAACATGGTTGAGAGAATCTGATTAAGATCCCTCCTTGTTGCCAAGAGCTTTTGAGAACGTTCCTTGCAATTCTCTAATTTGGTTTGCTGTTAAGTCACGAAGAGTTAAGTCAGCCTCCTTCAGTTGGCTTTTTAGATGTATCAAATGCCATAACTACCACATTTCTTTTAATTTAAGGTCTATTTGTACCACGGCCAACCTTTACTCTCTCCTAGTGCTTTTCAGGGTGAAGATCCCAACATGAGTCTATGGCGTGCCTTGCTTTCTAACAGTGTGTGCACTTTTGAATTCCTTTACCATGGTCTGCTACAATAAACTTGGGTCCATACTGGTTTCGTCTCACAAATACCGAATGCTCCAAATTAGTTTTCCTAGTTACATCAATAGCATCTCTAAATCTAGCCTTATAGCACGTAGTCTGACCTCTTCTGCCTCAACCTAGAAGTAGACCTCTTCAATACTCGAAACAGAAGAGCCGTTGAGAATTTGACTCTTAGTGTTCTCAAACTCCTGGTTCAAACCACCAAGAAACATGAATGTATGTGTCTTCCATTCTTTGTCCTAGTGAAGTTTCATAACTGATAGATCCTTCCAAATCTCATCTGTATAAAAATCCAAGTCTTCCCACTTGGATTTAAAAAGGCCATAATATTTAGTAACAGACATTGTCCCTTGTCGAAGATTGCATATCTCCCTTATTAGTTGATAAATACCAATGTCCTAGCCAAATATGTTCTCCAGCATCGCCCAATCATTTTTCTTTCTCGGATAATAAAAGGCTGAAGTTTTGCTGAAACATAATTCATAACCCAAGAGTGGACTTGATTATCTTCAAGATACCAAGTTTCCCAGGCAGGGTCATCCTTTGCAGGCTTGACTTTAGTACCTTGTACATAGCCAATGCGACCACGGCCAGCAATACCCATTCTTGTTGTTGCATACCATAAAAGATAATTTGATGTGTTAAGTTTTGTAGTGGTAAGTTGCACCATAAGGCCCCCTTCTGACTTCATGGGTCCCAACTTGACGCTCTTTCACTGTTGTTTTTGTTTCATTGCCATGGTAGAAGAATTCGTGCACAAAATTCCAAGTAATCAGACCTCACGAACCACCAAATGTCAGAAATATGGAATCCAAGGTATGGGACAATAGCAAAAATGGAGAAATAAGGTACCAAATGGTGTTGAAACACCAAGCCCCGCAAATGAAGTTCACAACTCTCCTGCAGGAACCAGCCGGACTGACTGTCGAGGTTGCTGGAGCATCGCCAGCATCATAATAGTGATGGGTGACTCTGCCCAGAGCAACAGCAAGGTAGATCTAGCTTGTTCCTGCCATACTTGGCCAAATCAGGTGGAGGGTGAGGTCAAACAGTAGTCATTGGAGCATTGTTGTGATTGCTAGAACCCTAGATCCGGTCGCTAGAGACGTCGCCGAAGACCAAGTGCCAAGAAGAGGATCATTGGAGGGAGCCACGTGTGACAGGAGAACCTCACCACACACGAGATTTGTGTAGAGATCTTCAACATGTACTACATACGTGAAAGACCTCCACGAAGAACAAACGGGATCAAAATCGCTCTAATATCATGTTGAAAAGCAACCTCACAAACATAACGATGTATGTTGAAAACCCTTCTCAACGGAAGGGAAATACTATGGGAATTTATACCTAACGCCCATTGGTGGCTAAGGTTTTCTTTTCTTTCCAACCACTAACAAGGATGGGGGGTGTTACAGTTGTGGAGAATTGGGTAGCATGGTGGAGGCTCCTTGGGCATGGTGATTCCACACGTGGAATTGAGAGAGGGAGAGAGTTGTTAATGATAGAACTTTTGTTATGGCAAACTTAAATGATAATTGGTAGGCTCCACTCTTTCTAAAGTGAGGTAATCCTACTTCTAAATAAAGAAATAGAAAATTTGGAACCTACTAATTATCCTAACAAATCTCTAATTATCCTACCAAATAAAGGCCACAAGTTGACAAACCTTCTTAACTAAGAAACCCAACAAAAAAATGAAGGTTGGTGGACTTTATTGGACTCGTGACGACTGTCACGTGGACTTCCCACGTGGCTATTTTGCTACAAGATAGTCCATGTGGCCTTTTACTTCACACCCCTTAAAGTCGAGGCCAAAGTAGGTTGATGACTTGCTAGACTTGTGGTTCGTTGGTGGCACGACCAAGTGCTCTACCATCTTCATTTGATGCGACTGCGAATCCTTTTGCTATTTTCGTAGTTATTGCTTCTTTGGCAACCTCTGAAGTCGTGGCCATTGGAGTAGTCGTCTTGTCCTTGTATAACTTGATATATTTGTTCTCCAACTTCTTCTTAGATGCGTTCATGGTCTCAGGTGTCTCCTCTAGATTTTGAACGCCCTTGCCCATAATGAGCACCTTGCCTTCTTTAGCCAACACTTGGGCCTCGTTCTCTGTTATCTTCTCCAGACAATGAATCTCCACCTACATTTGTGCTTTGTATAAAGCGTTGCATGCGGTAACAATAGGATTCATCAGGGATCCCTTACTTGACTCATGGGCCTTGCATAAGGTGCTAGGATCTTCCAAGGAGTTCTTTGAGAGAACTCCCACGTCGGATGAAGAAGCCATGAATCACATGGCCTAGGTGTTGGCGTGAAGTATTCACAGATAAGAGAGAAATGTCCTTGTGTGTGAACTCTCCTCCCTTGCTTTTCTCAATCCATGCACGTGAAGATGGAGCCTAGATCAATGGCTCTGATACCATGTGGAGAATTGGGCAACGTGGTGGAGCTTTTTGGGCACGGTGATTCCACGCGTGGAATCGAGAGAGGTAGAGAGAGACTTGGCGAGAGAGAGGGAGAGAGTTTGAGAGTTGTTAATGGTAGAACTTTTATTATGGCAAACTCAAATGATAATTGGTAGGCCTACTTCTTTGATAAGCGCACTCTTGGGATGTGGAGGTGGACGGCGGAGGATGCGTGCTCCATTTTGGAAGACTTGGCCGCATCCCTGGTATGAGATTTCTCGGAAGAGTAGGTGAGGGCGGCTATCTGGGGCCTCAATGCAGATGGCTGCCTGGGATCGGATGGCTTCCTGGTGCACTTCTATAAAGAGTTTTGGAGCCTGGTCAAAGAGGATGTAATGGAGGTGATGGGGGAGTTCCAGGAGAGTAATGCAGGTTTTGATAGAATCAATAGGTCATACCTCTTCCTTCTACCGAAGAAAGAGGGCACCGAGGACTTCCGCTCGATAGCATTGTTCGATGCTATCTATCTCATTGTGGCAAAGGTGCTGGCAAACAGGCTGAAAGGCATTATGGCGGGCTTGGTTTCTCCAGTGCAGATGGCTTTTGTCCCTGGCAAAGGGATCCTTAATGGCTTTGTGGTAGCTACGGAAGCAATTGTGGCTTGAAGGAGGGAGTGAGAGAAGGCATTCTTGTGGAAGGTGAACTTAACTAAGGCTTATGATATCGTTAGGTAGTCCATCTGGGCCACATTGGAGGAGAGGGTCTTTCTTGGACGATGGATTGGCTGGATCAAGTGCTGTGTCATTGCAACTTACTACTCCGTCCTGGTCAATGACAACCCAGAGGGGGGTTGGGTCCAGCTGAGAGGGGTTAGACAGGGGTGCCCCATGGCCCCACTTTTATTTTGGTGGCCAACGCATTGGCTACAGTGGTGGGGCAAGCATGCAGACAGGTCGTTTTCCATGGCTTTCGTGCGGGAGGTGACTGTGAGGTGCTTGTGCTTCAGTACGCAGTTGACATTGCTTCTTGTGGATGGGGGGGGGGAGGGCGTAAGAGACGAGGACTCGGCTACTCGGTATGTTTGGTGAGGTTTCGGGACTGAAGATCAACGTCCATAAATCCACGGTTGTAGCCTTTAGGATGCCGCTTTAGGAGTAGCAGGACTGCAGGTGGAACCTAAGAACGGTGGTGGGGTCACTACTTATTACATACCTTGGGCTGTCGCTTTCGGATAGGCAACTTCGGTTATAGGATTGGATCTCGTTGCTGGAGAGGCTAGAGAAGAGGATGGTTGGGTGCTCCTTTCCAGAGGGGTAGCTCACTTTGTTGAGGTTGGTTTTGTCGTCCATGCCAGCCTATTTTCTGGTGGTTTTCAGGGCTTCGCGGCAGATTGAGAAGAAAATGATGGGGGTGTTACGAGATTTTCTTTGGTCTAGTTTTGGTAGCGCGGAAAGGGCACCAGGCTTCTCGCCTGGGAAGATGTTTGTCGGTCGGTGCAGGAGGGGGGCTTGGGAGTGAGAATGGTGGAGCATGTCAACCAGAGTCTCCTTACCAAATGAATTGCCAGGCTGGTAGGAGGGAAGGAGGGCTTGTTGGAGGACGTGATGAGAGGATGCTATGGCCCTTTTACCTCATGAAGTTGCTCTCCTCGCAGGTTAGGGGGGTGTCACACTTTGTTAGGGGGCTCAAAGATGTGGTTGCAAAAGTCAGAGACTTCTTTGTGCTGGTCTCAAGGGATGGATAGGACTTTAAATTTTGGTTGGACGACTGGTTGGGAAATGGACCCCTTCCTGTCAAGTTCCCTAGACTATACACTAGAGTTGTTGATAAGGAAGCGGTTGTTAAAGATTGCTGGCGTAGTGCCTGGTGCTCAAGGATCAGGGGTACGATGTCTGACAGGAGTTGTGCTGACATGCGGGGGCTACTTGTGACACTTGAGGGGTGGGCCCGGGAGCAGGATAGAGATTGGTTGTTTTGGGATGATAGAGTGTTCTCTATGCGGAAGGCTTATTACAGGCTATCACAGGATAGCCACCCGGTTGAGATTGATCTGGCATGAGACTGCAGGCTCCTCTGGATGGTGGGTTGTCCACTCAAGATCAGGTTCTTTGCTTGGTTACTCAGAAGGAGGTGTTTAGTCACCAAGGCTAGAAGGGTGAGATGGACACAGGGGATGGACACCACGTGCCAGTTGTGCAATGTTGAAGAAGAGGATGATTGCCACCTCTTCTTCGGATGTGATGTAGTGAGGTAGATCGGGAGCTAGATGGGCCCTGCATGGATTAATGCCTCTGACATGGAGGCATTTTGGTCAAGCTTCAAGAGAGGTAGCGCTAAGCCTGGAGGCTCAGTATTTAGATCAAGGATAGAGAGGGCTAGAGTCTTGGCGGTCCTGTGGGGAATTTTGTTGGGGAGGAATGACGTGGTATTCTGGGGGGATAAGCCTTATGTGGAGAATTTTGTTGCATCCATTTCCTCACAACTTGTATTTTGGGATATTACCCGCTGATGTAATGTTTGTTTCTGGCTGCTAAGGCCTCTTAATGTAGTGGGTGGGGGTCTATATAACCCTCACCCTTTTTCTTTCAAAAACAAATGGTAGGGTCCTCTCTCTCTATAGAGAGGTAATCCTACTTTCTTTTTTTAAAAGAAGAAAATGGAAGATTACCTGAGGGTGGTAATCATCCAGAATTGTATTAAAATGGGAAAAGGAACAGACTTACAGATTTGGAGCCAAAAATCAGAAAAACACCTCACGTGCCTTACAACATTTTCAGACCAACATCCCATTCTTGAAAACACTGGCATTTCTCTGCAGCCAAAGACTCCAAATAATAGCAATAGCTTGCACCCATCCTGCCATATCCAAATCAATATGGTCTTTGAAGGTCGTCGAAAATCTTTCAAAGTTCGTCATGTCCACCGTTGGGAGATGAAATTAGTTACAAACATCTCTTGAGAATGCACAATCAAAGAAAATATGTTGGATATCTTCATTTGAGTTGTCACATAGGGGGCATTTCAGATCTCCATCTGTACACCATTTGGACCTGTAAGTCTTCATGACAAGCCGCTTCCATCTTAGGAACAAAGGAAAATCTTGATCTTGAGTGAAATCTTACAACTCCAGAGAAGTTTGGAATCCCCATTAATAGGATTCTACTGTACATCTATTACAATCATACTCTTATAGGCATGGTTAACAGTAAAACTCTCAACTTTCCAATGAAAAGAATCCAGTAGTGCAGCAGTTGGTTTGAAGTCCTCCAGGCATAATAATAGCTGCTGAAAATTTGCACAAGTAGGTTCAAAAAGACTTCACGACAGTCTGAAATTCTAGCTCTCTGAACCGGCATCCCATAATTCATTGACCAACATCCTTATTCTTAGCATGTTGAAATAATCTCTGAAACCTACTTGAAAAAGTGCCAAATTCAGACGAATCATCAAGCCAGAATTGAAAAGAGGATCCATTACCCAATGAAGGGTTGAACTGGTAAGAAAAATCCCTCAAAATAGGCCTAATAAATAAAGAAAATAGAAAATTAGGATCAATAACACTAATTATCCTACTAAATAAAGGCCACAGGTTGGCAAACTTTCTTAATTAACCAACCCAACAAAAAATATCAAGGCCAGTGGCCTTTATTGGACTCGTGACCATTGCCATATGGACTGTCCATGTGGTCACTGTGCCACGTGACAATCCACGTGGCCTTTTACTTCTTCAAAACAGTATTTGTAGACACTGGGTTAAATGGATCCATCCCTATGACCCAATTACCTTGTTACAAGTACACATCAACATTCACCAAGACACTTTCTTGTGCTTCGTTTGGCTGGTGTGTTCCAAGTTGAGTATACTTGACATCTATGCTTCAACTTAAGGAGTGTAGAGGAATGCCTTTGTTTGTCTGTTTGTCTTTCAGTTTTGTTTGTTTTGTCACTTTATTATTCTTTCAGAGCTTACCTTTAATTTTCCCGGAGCCTCCCCCTTTAACTAGAGGCATAGGATTTAATGGAAAAGCTAGTACATTACCTTCTCCAATAAGAAGGAACTTGAATCTACCTGTAAAAGCATACACATCCAAGTTACCTTTTTGAAGATGCATCCAATTGTTGTAGAAGATTGATGTACGACCTTGAATGCATCAACCATTTTTATGCATTATGACTTGTAACTCATTATTTATATTTCTTCCAAAAAAATGAAAAAAACTCATTAGTCATATTTATGTTCTTATGACTTGTAACTCATCTTTTACCCACAGTGTGTTAGAGAATTTATGAAAGAGTAATTTAGGATTAGTTAAAAGTTATGTTTTATCACTTTCCAAATTTTAGAGATTTGATTTGATTAGATTTGATGTGATTGAGTTTGTTTTTATATTTAGTTAGCAAGATTAAGATTATGATTGCTTGCGATCCATTCTCCATATAAAGAGGGGTTAAGGTCTTTTCTTTTCATCAATTCTCATTCTAATAAAAAATCCAGTTCTAGAATTCTCCAACATGATATTAGGGTGAAAATAGTCCTAGGAAATTCCCTGAATCGTCGACCCTCTCTCTCTCTTGCACATGGTCTCCTCCACATGTTCTCTGTGTGTGTGCCATTGTTGCACCTCTTCTACCTGCCCACAGCGCACATGAACATGGGTCTGCCTGCCTCTGAGCACATCACGTAAGGCCTCTACTATGCCGCATGTGATACATGTGGTATTGGTCTGCCCAATACACATCTGCTTGTGGGTTCTCCGATCTGCCCACACCTCCCATCGAAAGTCCTCAGACACTTTGGACTTTCCCATTAAGAATTGTTTTTATTTCAAGAGAATTGCAAGCATCTATAGTCTCTGCGACCTCCTTCACTACTGCTGCCATGGTTGTAGCCCTTACTGCTTCTTTAGACTAAGGTGCTAGGACTTATGATCCAACATCTAGCTTCACAGTTGAAGTTGATGACTAATGGAGACTTTGAGCAAGGCTCTCCCACCTTGACTACTATGTACTTGGGAACATTTCCCTATATGTGGTCGTTACTACTGCTATGACTATTGTGTGACCATTACTTCTGCTACGGTCTTTGTGCCTGCTACTCCGCTACAACAATTAGTACTCTACAACAACTGCTACTTCTGCTACATTCTTTACTCCTTTATGCTCCTCTGATTGTCTATATTAGGGAGAGTTCTTATTTTGTGTGACTCCTTCAAGTTGGACGTTGTACACTCCAACTTGAGTGGGAGTGTTAGAGCATTTAGGATTAGTTAAAAGTTATGCTTTATTTCTTTCTATTTTTAGAGATTTGATTTGATTAGGTTTGATGCGATTAAGTTTGTTTCTATATTTAGTTAGTGGAATTAGGATTCGGATTGCTTATAATCCTCTCTTTATATAAAGAGGGGTTAGGGTTTTTTCTTTTCATTAATTTTCATTCTAATAAAAATTCTAGTCCTAGAATTCTTCAACAGCTTATATCTCATGCCTTTATGTAATGATAGGAGACAAGGGTTGAAAATAGTATAGATTTACAATTTTCTTTCAGGCAGTTTGATTTTTCTCTCATGGTCCATGTTTCATTCCAGGGTGATGAAAATGTTGGTGTGGCACTTCTAACTTATCCTGTTCTTATGGCCTCTGATATTCTTTTGTATCAGGTAGGTGGTATTGTTACCTATCATAAGGTGTTTATGCAAAGTTTGTTGAATTTTCAAATCCATCTGCCTGCAAACTTAAATCTTATTTACATCTTTTTGAATATTTTTCTTGACAATTATTTTTTCCTGATTATTTTCTGTCAATTCATCTGCAGTCAGATTTCGTACCTGTTGGTGAAGATCAAAAGCAACATCTTGAGCTGACACGTGAAGTTGCTGAACGTGTAAATCGTTTATTTGGTGGGAGGAAGTGGAAGAAATTAGGAGGGTAGGGGTACTCTTCATCTTTTCCCTTTTTATTTTTTGTGGGTTTGCTAATTGCATCTATATTTGGTTGCAGAAAGGGTGGTGCTCTTTTTAAGGTGGATTTCTCCTCACAATAACTTAGATTTTGTAAACCCTTTCCCGGTCTTTGTACTGAGTTTTCTTTTTCAGTAGGTTCCTGAAGCCCTAATTCCACCTACCTGTGCTCGAGTGATGTCTCTTACAGATGGACGTTCAAAGGTACTGAGGCTGTAGTAGTTTCTCTAATCAAACTCACACTATAGGATTTAGCATTATCACCCAAAACCTAATAATATGGTCTTCTTAATGATTGAGAAGACTGTCGTTTACTGATAGAGGATTTGTTCTTTTTAACTGTTAGATGTCAAAATCTGCACCTTCTGATCAATCCCGTATCAATTTATTGGATCCGAAAGATGTAAGTTGGAAGATCTCCTTTTTAGGTGAAATCGAGCTGGTTGTTTCTCCCCTTAATTGTTGTCTTCGATTTGTCATTTTGTTTTCTACTAGAAATTTTGTTTTGCTTGTAAATGAAATGGACAAAAGGACTCCGGGAACGTTTTCTTCTTTTCTGGATTATAAGTGGTTCAAAAGTTCTTGAGCAACTTTCATGATTGTCTTGTTTAGTGGAACGCTGGGCAAGATTAGATCCCTATTTTCTTATTGCCCGTTAGTTATTACTTTATTATCTATTCTATCAGGTTTGCAAGAATAATGATATGCTCATGACCTTTACGGATCAGGTGTAAATGACCTGGAAATTAATTATGTGGCTGCAAATCCTCCGAAACTGAAGTGGGGGATTAAGTTAAACATGTGGCTGCAAATATTCTGAGACTGTAGTGGAGATTAAGGTTCACAAGGCCCAAATAGAGTTGCACATACTATATTTTTCTGCATCTAATCTATTGTTAAATTCTTATCTAGTGAACTATGTTATGCTTAAGATGTTCATTTGGACAATAACTTGGCAAGCTGGTAAGGTGGGTATTAAATGGATATATTCATATTTATGTCTGCTTATTATGAGGTAAAACTTCAAATGCAAAATCATAAAATTAGTGCTTCAGTTAGGGTATACATCATGGTCAAGCCTGGAATTGTTATTTGAATAATCATGCAAGAATCTATGTGTAAACATTTTAGATTAGATATTTTTAGAATCGGATTAGTTAGGTTTGGTTGTCTTGCTATGTTTAGCTTTTCGTATTTTTGGCAAGTGTTTTATTGTGCCTTATCATTTTTCCTTTTATACCTTGGCCCTCTCTCTATATAAAGGGCTAAGGCTTGCTTATGATTGGACAACGAAGATTATTCTTTCTTAACATGGCATCAGAGCAGCGATGCTAGATTGGTGCCTTGGTATCCCATAAAAAATCTATCAAATATTTTCTTGTCACGCAAGATCGCCAACCATCGTGGTGATCCTGGATGGATGCGTAAACATTGTGTGGTGATGCACATGGTGCCACCACATCCAGTGACGCAAGGAGCGAGCATCGGCTTTAAAGCGATGGTGCTGATGTGCTGGAGGCTATGTGTGGCAACATTGGCACATTGGAGGTCCTACGCAAGGGCTTTGGCGTAGCGTTGGACAGCGCGTGTGGCGTCGTTGGTTGTGATGATGAGCAAGCGCACGTGGATGATACGTTGCACTTTGTGTGGAGCAATGATCTTTGTTGTACTTGGGATTTTATCCCATGTTGTATCCATATGCACCTCCATGTGTGTTATTGTTGAGGGCTATGGATTGTGCACCATGGTCCTAGGCGGGTGCTAGACATGTGTGGTCTAGTGTTATTTGTACACAACAAGACTAGAGTTCCTCGAGGATTATCTGGACAGTGGGTCTGATTCAAGAGCCTCGATCCATCTTACTAGAGATTCAGCAGTGTTGAAGACTTTGAACAAGCCACGGAAGGTCAGGGCAGTTAGAGTAGTCAATGGGGCGATCTCCCCCATTGCTACTGTTGGAGATGTCCAGGTATCTCTCGGATTCAGAATCATAGATGTACATTGTGCTTTGGAATTTCTAATGATCTCCTGTTCGTCAGTAGCATTTGCAAGGACCTCTAGTATCGGGTGATCTTCGATGATCGACATTGTTACCTCCAGGATTAGAAGACCAATGAGATCATTGGTGGTGGAATAGAAAGAGTTGACCTCCATTTCGTAGATGTTCCTAGGGAGTTTGCTAGAGTGGTATCCATCTCTGATGACTCATGGCTTTGGTACAAATGCCTGGGGCATCCCTTCATTGGTAAGATGCACCAGATGTACTTAGAGTTGTCTAGTGATCTATCCTTAGAGTGTGAGGCTTGTCAGCTGGAGAAGCACCACAGGAGTTATTTCCTCATCGCACAGATGGAGTCGGTTCCTCTTCCTTTGCCTTAGTCCATTGTGATGTTTGGGGGCCAATGCTCGTATCTAGCATAGGTGGCCATCAATATTTTACTATATTTGTTGATGACTACAGTTGGTGCACTTGAGTGTTCTTGATGAAGGCTCGATTTGAGATTCTCCATGTTGTCTAAAGATTTTTTGCAAAGATCCAGACAGTACTTTGCCACTATTTAGGTTTTTCGAAGCGATAATGCTTTGGAATTTATATTGAAGGAGATGCAAGAGTTTTTTATTGGCCGAGGTACTATTCACCAAACACTGTGTTCATATGTCATAGCAAAATGGCGTAGCAGAGCGTAAGCTTCATCATTTACTAGACATTGCGAGGACCTTTATGGTGTGTATGAGGTCTCCAAGTAGTTCTGGGGTGATGTAGTTCTGACAGCCATGTATCTTATCAATAAGGTTCCTTCCTTTGTGTTATAGGGATGCATCCTGTATCAGGTTTTTTATCCAGATTCAGATAAACCCTTTGCACTGCCACTGCACATTTTTGGATGTATTTGTTTCATTTAGGTGTTTGGCACATATGACAAAGTCTTCCCTAGGGTAGTGAAGTGCATCTTCTTGGGCTATTCTCGGACTCAGAAGGGTTGTAGGTGCTACAATCTGAAACACAGGCGACGCAGTCGTTGCTGATGCTACCTTCTTTGAGAATGCCCCATTCTATTATGAGTAAGGGGCTACTATTCATCTAGCTCCTAGAGAGATTATGGTGTATCATTGGCGCTAGGTTCCTCTTCCTACTGCTCTAGAGATCCCAGATGACAGGCCACCTCGTGCTCCTCGAGCTAATGATTCTGAGGTTGATGATGATAGACCTATCATGCTGAGGAAGACCGGTCTCTTTTGTACCTTGCATTTGATGTCCAACTATATTGCGATTTCACACTTACAGGATTATGTTCAGCATTTTGTCATAGTTCTTACCTGCATGGTTCTCCCTTGTAATTATCTTGAGGCATCATCTCAAGATCCTCGTCAGCGTACGGCTATGGACGAGGAGATGGAGGCACTCAGGTCTAGAGGGACATGGGAGTTGGTTCCATGTCCAGATGACGCTTCTGTGGTTGATTGTCAATGGGTTTACACCATCAAATACCAGGCGGATGGCATTATTGATAGATTCAAGGCACGTCTCGTTACTAAGGGATTTACATAGACTTATGGCATTGATTAGATGGAAACCTCACCTGTGGCACATGTTTCTTCTATCTACATTATTATCTCTGTTGTAGTCAATCGTGGATGGCCTATATACCAGCTTGATATCAAAAATGCTTTCTTGTATGGAGATCTAATAGAGGTTTATATGTGACAACCACCTGGTTACACCATTTAGGGGGAGTGTGTTTATAGGCTGAAGAAGGCCATTTATGGTCTTTAGCATTGCCCTCGGACATGGTTTGAGCGATTGAGCATGGAAATTCAGAAGATCAGACCCCATAGATCCTTGTCAGATCATTCCATTTTTATTCGGAGGATAAGATGTACCCACTAGCAAAGTAGTTGTAATGGTTGTTTATGTGGATAATATGGTGCTGACCGGTGATGATAAGGACCGCATCAAATAAACAAAGTTCATGCATTCTATATTTGCTACCAAGGACCTTGGTGATTTGCGGTATTTCCTTTGGATTGAGACAGTTAGATAGGGCTCACACTTATCTCTATCTTAAAGGAAGTATACATTACAGATACTTGACGAGGTTGATTTCTTGGGGGCCATCTAGCATTCCTGTTAAGGCACAACAATAGGTTAGTGAGTTAGTGGATGACTCTATTTGTAAGGATGTTACATGATATTGCACCATGGTCGGGAAACTATTATACTTGACAGTAACTAGGCTGGATGTTAGTTTGTTGTTAGTTGGGCTAGTCAGCACATGGAGAAGCCTAGGTACAACCATTGGTGAGAGGTTTGCCTTATCTTAAAATATCTCAAGGGTAGTCCAGGATCGGGACTCTACTATTAAGATTGTGGCTTATTGGACATCATTGCATAGTTTGATGTTGACTTTGCTGGATCTGTTGAGGATCAACATTCTACTCCTCGGTATGTAGTATTTCTTGGAGGCAACTTGGTCTCCTAGAGAAGCAAGAAGCAAATGATTGTTGCCAGGTCTAGTGCTAAGGTAGAGTATCGATCCATGGCTCAAGCTGCCTATGAAATTATGTGAATGATGGGATTTCTACATGATATTGGTGTTTCAGTCTCTGCTCTTATTCCCATATACTATGATAATAAATCTGCCACGTACATTGCTTCAAATTCGGTCTTCCATGAATGAATTAAGCATATTGAGGTTAATTATCACTTCATATGCAATGCATTCCTAGAAGGCAAGATCAGCATGGCTAATGTGACATTTGAGATGCAACTGGTAGATGTTCTTACCAAGGCCCTTTAGAAGAAGTACCACATTTTTCTATGCAGCAAGTTGGGGTTGTCTGACATTTATGTCCCAACTTGAGGGGCAGTGTAGACATTTTAGATTGGATATTTTCATAATCAGATTATTTAGGTTTGTTTGTCTTGTTATTTTTAGCCTTTTGTAGTTTTGGCAAGTGTTTTATCATGCCTTATTGTTTTTTCTTGTATACCTCGGTCATCCCTCTATATAAAGGGCTAAGGCTTGCTTATGAACAGACAACTGAGATTATTATTTCTTTACACTGAATTGGGTATGACCTTTGGTAGCTATGAATTTGGGACTCTGGAATCATGTCTTCATCACTTGTCCCACAGTGCAAATTTGTTGCTGCCCATTTTTATCTGCTTACCATGCTTCAGTTTGCTTTATAACTGAATATGGCTCTCCAGGTCATAGCCAACAAGATAAAACGTTGTAAGACGGATTCCTTTCAAGGGTAAGATATGTCCCTTCACATTTCTATGAAGTTAGTGCCCTTGTCTGTTTTTGTACCCAAAAATGTCAGGCAATAAGGAATTATTGAAATTTGCTTTTTTTTTTTTTTTTTTTTGGATCACCCTAATTCAATGTTCCAAAATGGGGTTTTGCCTCTCAACTACTTTTGTGAACCATAATTCATCGTGTACTGGTGGAAGAATCATATTCCAATTGACAGTTTTGTGTCTGCTCAGATTGGAATTTGATAATCCTGAGAGGCCAGATTGCAACAATCTCCTTTCAATTTATCAGCTAGTCTCTGGGAAGTCCAAGGAGGTAAGCGATCTTTTTATTCGGGAACCCTTTCTGTTGATCTATTTATGTAGGATCTTTCTGTCCCATTTGTTCCAAGATGAAGTTTTGTCCATCTTCATGCTTTTTCCTGATGCTTTGGCTGAACGTAGGATTGGAAATTTCCAAGACTCTTGTAATATATTGCATCATTGCTACAGGAAGTTGCTAATGAATGCCGAGACATGAACTGGGGCACATTTAAATCCATCCTCATTGATGCAGTGGTCGATCATCTTCATCCAATTCAGGTTTTGTTTCTATTCATATCACACTGCATATTTATTTGTTAAAAGATTTCAGTACTTGCTTCCAGGAGAAAAGAAAAGAACTGTTATTCTTGTTCACCGACGTTGGTGTTTTTCCCCTTTTCCTGCATTGAAAAAGAAAAACCCTTTTGATACAGAAAATGTTGTCATAAGATGTATTGTAATAGGTTGTGTGCAGTTGGTCGTTTAAGACCCAGTAAAAGTACCACATACAAACTTGCACTGATGTGTTATTATCTAGTCGCTATTATCAGAATCTATGGGCACTAAAGCACTAAATTGATTTCTTAGAGATCAACATTGCAGTCAACAACTTGTGCTAGAGATATGGTAAATTTGTATGGCAACCCTTTTTCCCTGTAGGCTCGCTATGAGGAGATCATGAGGGACTCAAGTTATCTGGATCAAGTTCTATCCGAAGGCGCTTCAAAAGCTGATGAAATTGCAGATGTGACTCTAAACAATGTCTATCAAGCAATGGGTTTCCTGAGGAGATGAGACGATGCTTCTTGGACTTTACGCTAATATGCAAGATTTCCTGATTGATAAAATGGGAAGAATTTTCGTTGAGGCAGGCATTGTGGATTCCGGTATAGAGATCGTGTAACAGATGCTTATACCAGATACTTTTCTCCCGGGTGGAACTCCTACACGTGGAGTTTCACGTTATTATTCGTTGTATCCTACCTTCTGGCAGTGCTCCCAGTTGCAGCAACTTTGTAATCTTTCTTCTCTCGGGAAAAGAGAAGCATTATCTTTCATCTGTCAATTTTGAAACATCACTTGTTTTGTGGCGATCTTTCCTCTCTCGGGAAAAGAGAAGCAATTATATTTCATCCATCAATTTTGAAACTTTACTGGTTTTGTAACTTTTTATTTTGGAGAAAATCAAAATGATGACATCAAAAAATTATACTAAATGACCAATTAATTTTTAGGACCAATGTCAAAATTGATATGGATGCATAGCCTTATCGGGGATTGAGGAACAAAAGTGAAGCAAAATGCAATGAGGCTTGTTTCTTTTGCGTATGACACATAGCTATAACTTGCGATCCCCAATTGATAGATTGCACTCCACACTCCGTATAACTCAGGAGTCCATTGATGGGAAAGGGGACTTGGGAAAGCTTGAAACCAATGTCTACCGCGATGGATATAAGCACAATGGAGATTCTGAGTGAGTTACAGAAATCATGAACTTGAACGAAAGATACAACATCGCATTTTCTGGAGTCTTTCGTCTTACATTATTATTCCTTCGGTTCCAAGCTGATAGCAACACTGCAAAAAAAAAAAAGGATCTCCCATTGGCCATGTCATCTAATTGCTCTCCTTTTTTTGTGGTAAAAATTTTACAGGTTATAATTATTCGCACTTTGAGATGTAGAATGTAAGTCAAGGATGTTGAATGGGGAAATTGAGGGGCGTCATTGGTACTAGTCATAAAGTAATACCTATGATATCTTAAAGAGGACGGAATGAAATGAACATGAGGCTTCCAAAGTGAAAACAATCCTGTAATTGAGGATCCATGCAAATAGGAATGAGAATGGATTTGGATATGATTTGTTATCTGGTTACTAGAAGATTAGTGGATCTGGAAATTCCGATTCTAACATCAACAGAACATGAATGTAAATATGTACAGAGGCCACTAAAATGATTTCATACGGACACGGATCTAGTCTCGGTAAAAAAATCTGTCCCGAGTACTTTCAATGTACATCCACACGTTATGTTCCACGGTAGAAATTAACTTATGTTTTAATTTTTTTAGGGGCTTTTTAATGTTTAATACGTGTGTCTAGACACACACACACACACAGCATCTGCACGTAACATTTCACATAATGAATTTGAGCCGTGAGATTTCGAAAATAGAAAAGGTCGCGACCTATTAAACTTTTGATGATAGGGCTCACGCCCTGTAGTGGGGAGGGGATGCATGACTCGTAGGATTTTGCAGGAAAATTGATATAAGAATTTGTAGCTTCAATGTTTCCACATATATATACATACATGGACTTTTATGTCAATGTACAAGGAGGATTTATTTCCAACTCAAATTGTCATCTAGATTTGATCTCCATCTTTATTTGATTCATATTCATATTTGATTAATATTTTATTTCATTTGAATTCAGTTAATATTTGATTTGATGGATTATCGACCCTAGGTTTTGTCTATTTGATGATACTTTTTCTGATTGCTATGACCGATTTTTGAGCAGAGAGTAGATGGCTTTACGTTTGACGGGAGCATCTCATTTCCTTGGAGCAATTGTTGCGGTTGTCTCTAAGCTATAACAATTCTCCTTGCCATATCCTGGAGTATGATCATTTTCTCTTTTGATAGATAATTGGACTGGTGAACGTTCCTTGAGAGGTATTTTCCTTGTACTTTTCACCATGGCTGTTAAAAAGGATGCATCAGTAAGTGATTATTGGGATGGTAGTGTAGTCCCACTTTTGTTACAAATCTATTTGATCAAAGGTCGTAGGAGAGAGCAAAGATGTTGGACATGATCGATGCTCATCAACCAGAGGGTGGTAGTGATGGTTTTCTTTGGGATGGTGAGAATTTCTTGTTCGGGAGGTCTATGTCAAACTGTGGGGTGTTATACAATAGTCGCAATTGATTTCGTTGGAGACTATAGATTATTGTGAATTGCAACTTATCCTTTTAAAATTAAATTTTTTTCCTAACTCTTGAGGAAGGGATGGCTGATGGAATGATCCTAGAGATCTAGGTGGGAGATTGATGCAATCACTACATGGGAATCGTGTAGCTTTGATCACAAAGACATCAATCATCTAATTTTTAAGTGTGACTTCCCTTCTCAACTTTGAAATCATTTTGATTTTAAGTGGATCAATTGCTCTTTTGAGTCGAAGTTCTGTAGCTTCTTTAGGCAAGGAAAGAAACGTAGACCTAATATTTTGTGAAAAAGTAACGTAACGTACTTCACTTATACACCACTAAAAAAACAAATAATCCACAACATCATTGGTGGAAAATTTAAAATATATCAATTAAAAATAATTTTTCATTGATTAAAAATTACAACACATTAGTTAAAAATTAAAATTTATTAAAATAATTTTTCACTAATAATAAATAAATTTTAATCTAAAATGTAATTTTTCACTGATAAAAATCAAAATATATTAATATATTTTAATTTTTTATTTATAAAATATGTTACAACATAGATGTTGCAACTCACATCCTAATAATTTTCAATTAAAGGAGAAGGTAAGGATTTTGGAAATCTTTTGAAACATTTAGCTTGAAAGAAATCCGACAATATTCAATAGAGAACATCTGTACCTAAAAAGTTTTATTGCTTGTATTTTTTATTTTTATTTTCATTTTGAGAGAAATTTCTGTTATTTTCTTACCTTGTTTTGAGTTTTAATGGAGAAGTTGGGTGGTTATCTTCCCAATAACTTTTTAATAACTTTTTTTTTTTCAAAAAAAAAAATCCCATCTGATCAATATTTGCATTCTTTTGTGTATCCAATTTCAGAAATGCAAATCTGGCATGGGAATATCCATTATCCAAGTCGCCTCCAATACGTTCTCATCCTTACATGTAAGCACAAAAGCTTATATAATATGCTTACACACTTGAGCGTGGAGCTCTACTGGGAAACTCGCCTAATCAGACAAACTTCCTTCTTTTGTTGTATTTTCTCTATTAAAGGAAGCATCTATGATGCAAACTCAATGGAGCTTGTTGAGACCAGAGATTCCTTTCGCCTGCATAGAAAATTGAAAACCTGCCGCAGATTTCCTCTGCTTGGCCGCACGCTCACGGCATACCTGCAAATGAATGTCAACCTTTTCCTGATGTCCCATTTTGAAATGGATGACTTTAAGAAATGCATCCCCCCATCAAAGTTCCCTGAAAGGCTAAATTGGTTTAAGAAACTCTCCCATATAAAACAACATTGGCATGAGAGGTCACAAAGAATCAACATATACTCTCACCTTCTTCATCAAATAAACATGCTAATATTCCCAGGGTCACACATACACTGATGTCTTCCCCTACAAATGGCAATTTAAAATGCAGAATCTGTCACCTTCAGATGATGTCAAGGATGTTTAGTACCAAGAGAGAATGGTAGTAAGTAGTGCCCATATTGAACTTACCGTTGCAACAGCAGACTACTAGCTTCTTTCCACTGCTCAAGTGAGGTGTTGCAAAGTCAAGGGCCAAAGGGAGGTTATTCGACAAGGAGAACCGTTCCACCTTTGATGTCTGCCAAGGATGATTAATAAGTTACAAGATAGCATAAGCTTACTTCCATGGTATTGAATTTTGGAAGGCCTTAAAGGGGAATCGAGTTACTCTTGAACATAATTGATAAGGGACCTTCTTTTTTAATCATTTAGTGCTACATGAAATGGAATTAGTGGGTATCAATTTCCGATAACACCAGAAAACCTTTAAAAAAAAAAAAAAGTTGTTTGCAAGAATTGTTATTATATTTCAAAGGTTTTTTTATATTTGGACAAGTAAAAGATCCTGGAAGTTTCATTTCAAATTGAAAGAAAAGTAGATGCATGTCAAACTCTTTAACATCAAGAAGCATCTCTTTTTCATGCTATCAAGAAAAGGGTCTTGGGCGTACCTGCGTAGGCAGATGAAGATAAGAAGAACTAGAGCTGGAAGGATGAAGATACATATTC
This sequence comes from Thalassia testudinum, assembly GCA_037157565.1. Classification (NCBI taxonomy): domain Eukaryota; kingdom Viridiplantae; phylum Streptophyta; class Magnoliopsida; order Alismatales; family Hydrocharitaceae; genus Thalassia; species Thalassia testudinum. The sequence goes on from JAZHRO010000077.1 coordinate 86,592,102, forward strand.
TGTACATCGCAGTTCAGCATGCAGTGGTCAACACCTATTGTTGACACACTTTCAGCTGCATAGTTCAGTTTGACTTGAAATAAGCACAAAGTTATATATATAGCCTTTACATACGAAAAACAAGGAACTTAAAATTAAAATGATCATGCAACTCCATGGACAGTTAAATATGACTAGCATTGCCTATTGCAGATTAATTTCAACAAGTATCAATCAAGAAATAAAGGCATCCAACATTTTATCATCGATCAAGGGTCCAAAGCATCTACATTCTTTCTTCCAAGAAAAAAGAACACCCCCAACAGACCACGGAAAACGAAAACGACATCATAATTAAAAGAGAAAAAGCAAAGGAGATAACGGACATGGTTAAGAGAACAAACCATAAGAACGTGAGCTGCTTATAGCAATATCAGTAGAGCCAATCCAAAAGAAAGAGCATCGCTCCGCGTTTGAGGACTCGACGGGAATACCAATCTCTAAAACTCGAGAATTAGCATCTCCATAGCGAGCATCGTCGCTTCGTCGTTGCTTCTGCGGAGCGTTCTCTCCTCTTTGAACCCTGTAAACTCGGTCCTTCTCGACGAGTTCGGCGACCTTCCGGTTGCACGAATCGGGGCCCCAACCGATTATCTCGTACGCATTCCTCCAGAACAGCTCCGGCGTCAGACCCCTCGCCCAACTCTCCTCATCATCTCCTGCTCCAGGTATGTAATGCCAACTAAACTCCGACACAGAGCTATGCCGAATGACCCGTTGAGAGGAGGAGGAGGAGGAGGAAGCCGAAACCAATATAACTGGAGTAAAGCCCCACGCATCGATGCCGGGAACCTCGTTCAACCAGATAACCGTCCTCTGCGACATCCACAGGGGTCTCAGAGGCTTTTCCAAGGATGACACCAACGAATCTATATCCGCTCCAGTATTGTCTTCGAGCTGTTTGGTCCATTCATCGATTCGACCCTCTATGGACGCTCTCTCGATTTTGGAGACCCACAGAGGAAGGTGCAAAGAACCATCCCAGTTAACCGAACCACCCCGACCTTCCTCGGCATTTCCATTAGCTGCTCCCGGATTACTTGGCTCCTGAATCCATAGGTAAACAAGGTGCAGTGTGTAGACAATGCAAGGAATTAACTAGGAAAGGCTAACCTTTTTGGATGTAACAATACATGATGATGATGATGATGATGATGATGATGATGATGATGATGATGATGATGGTGATGGTGATGATGATGATGGCATTCAAAGGGGTAAGTAAAAGATGGGTTATTTTGTTCTTACCAAGTTGCCATCTTGTTCACGTTTGTAACGTGGCAGAGCACGGAGGCGTTTGGCGATTGCGCGGTTCAACACGCATGCCCATATGGGAATGGTTCTCGTCATGCTGTCGGGGAATCGCTTGCCTTTCCTTGTGGAATCGACTATGATGCACCCACCTCTCTGTCCTAGCGATAATAAACCAAACAAAATGATTTGGAAGAAAAGATGATGATGATGATGATGATGATGGTGATGATGGTGATGATGATAGGGACGAAAAGGGGAAGAAACGAACCAGCGAGGAGGGGGAGGTGGAGGTTGAGGCGGGAGGTGCTGAAGGAGCAGTTGTTGGGGTGGCCGTCGGTGGACTTGAAGTAGCAGGTGGAGTGGAACCTCGGGGAATACCAGAGGCCGCAGCGGAGATTGGCCACGAGGGGGAGTTCCGGCCATAGCTGCGCGATCTCAGCCACGAAGGTGGAGTCCTCGTGGATCGAACGGAGGGCGTTGTAGAGGAGGGTTCTCTCCCTCTTCTTTATGCTCCTCAACGCCCTGTAGACGCTCCGCTGCTTCTGCTGTATCTCCTCCTCCTCCTCCTCCTCCGCCATTTGAGTTCTTTCCCCTGCTACTGCGCTTTCTTCGTTCCTCTTCCTTCTTCCTTCTTCCTTCTTCCTTCTTCCTTCTTCTAGGGTACGTTTGGGAGGAGAAAATTTTTAAATAAGGTAATTAGGAAATAATTTCTCTTTATCCTAGTTGGATTTTTTTTTTTTTAATTAACGGTGATAAAATCGTTGTTTAAGAGACTGCTTTTCACTGCGGTGAATTTGGCCTAAACTTGGCTTTGCTGTACACGATTTTGGTACCGTACCCATCCTCAAGTGGACAACGGCTGCGGGAAGGACATTCTGTTAAACTCGTTGGTCACGAGTGAGGTATTTTAGGCGGCTCATGGAGGAGGGGGAGAAAATTCTTAAATAAGGTAATTAGGAGGTTATTTTCTGTAATTATCGTAGTTGGGATTTTTTTTTTTTTCGTTATTAACAGTGGTAACATCGTATTTTCAATAGATGATTTTTCATTGAGGTGAATTTAAATTAAACTTGACTTTGCTATACATAATTTTGGTACTGCACACCTCTTTAAGTGGATAACGGTTGGGGGAAGAATGTTTTACCAAACTTGTTTTCACTAGTCACGAGTTTTCTTCAAAACTCGTGACTAGTCTAGCTGATTTTCTCTAGAAGATATCTTAGGTAGCTCGCGACGGGAGGGGATAAAGTGTTAAAATCGTGTTTGCTACATATGAGTTTGGGATGAGTTTTGCATGGCATTGTTTTGGATTTGAATCCTTAAACCCTTAAGGGTTTAACTTAAATTAACCCACCTCTACCTTAGGATGGACCACTAACCCATATCTGGATGAGTACTTGTCCAGTACTCACTATGTACCGGTACTCGTGATGAGTACTGGTACTTAGTGAGTATTGGTATCCCCTCAGAAAACAACTGGTCTCAACGAGTACCAGTACTCATGAAGAGTATCGGTACTTGTTGAGTACTAGAACTTTGCCTGTAGCTAATGAGTACCGGTACTAGTGACTAGTACCGGTACTTGTAAGCTACAGGTTCTGATGACTTGAAGGCCAGAACATGGTCTGGGACTCACTTGTACCGGTACTCATGGCGAGTACCGGTACATGTGGGTTCCAGTATTGGACTTAGGACGTCTTGAAATCAATCTGGAGCTAATGGTATCGGTACTCGTGAAGAGTATCGGTACAAGCTAGTTACAGTTCATTTATCTGTGTATCAACAGTATGCTGCCTATATCGGTACTCATCATGAGTACCGGTACTGGTGACGGTTACAGATTGGTTTCGTGCATTTTCTGGAATATGAAAAGAACTCTTTAACCCACATCAGTTTATGATCTAATCTACACAGATAAATGCACATATATATACTGAAGCAAAACAATTTAGAGGCTTATCTTCTCTTGTACACAAGATTTTGTGATACCTAGTTATCAGACATCAAAGCATGCAATCTGACCTAATCTATGGGAGAGAAACACACCTGTGCTCATGTTAGATTCTAAGTAGTAGGACAACAGTTAGAAGTCTTCCAAGAGATCCCACCTCGAATCCTGATGGACTGCACAAGAAGAAGATGAAGATCTTCAGTCGTCCTCCTTCTTCCTCTTAAGAGGTCTCTATCACTCACGATTCTCTAACAACGATGGGGATTTTTCAGAGATTAGGGTTGGTGGGTCTCTTAGGGACCATGGCCCCTTAGAGAAATGCAATTAGTCTCATTAATTGCATGGGTGATTTACACTTTTGCCCATCAAGGAAGTGTTAATCACAAAATAGGTCTCTGCACATATATTTTAAACACCACACTAAATCATTTGCATTTATGCCCATATACTTGGAAACAACTTAATTTGATCACTCTGAAATGGGCTTTAGATGACAGTCAATTTACTTTTTGTTATTTTATCATATCTATGTATATAAATTTACATATACAAATCCATATGTTGGATTTTAATCCAACAATCTTCCACTTGAACTGCATATGTAACCTGTTAATCAAACAGCGTACAAAATCAAATTTGAGCTCAACTTTGCTGTCATATTCGGAAATGCATATCTAAAGACAATCCAATCTACCAGTTACATAGTAATAGAGCCAAAACATCTTTCGCTACATCCCAGTAACTAAACCAACAATGATCACGTATACTAACGCAAAAGGTTACCAGAAACGTGTGGATGTGCAGCATAGAAATTACATGCTAATGTGATCTATGCATGCCTATTCCCAACTGGTCCTTTGAATAGAGATCACTTCCAAAACCAAAACTAAATTACTTCTTAGAATGGACAATCATAGAACTAAGTTTTGTTTATTTCATAGTAGAAATGAAGCTTTACAAAACTTTATACATAACCAAAAGTCTGAATAACTGAAAAATTGAATAACTGAGATTGTCTATTACAAAATGAGCATTATACAAATTACAAATTCCTACTAAAGCTAAAATTTCTGTAAGGACATAAGACCCATAGAAGCTGAGTGTTCATGTAACATCTTGGGTATTATTCCTTTAGTAAGTGGATCCGCAACCATGGAGTCTGTATCGATGTGCTCTATAGACAGTTGTTCATTCTGTATCCTTTCTTTAACAACCAGGAACTTGATCTCAATGTGCTTCGATTTGAAGGAGCTCCTGTTGTTATTAGAGTAGAGAATTGCGGACTGATTATCACAAAACATTTGTAGTGGCTTGTCAATGCCATCTACCATGCGTAGCCCCGATATAAAATTTCGTAGCCATACTCCAAGATTGGATGCCTCATAACATGCTATGAATTCTGCTGCCATAGTGGAAGAGGCAATAAGAGATTGTTTTGCACTCTTCCAAGAGATGGCACCATTGGCAAGTGAAATACATATCCTGAAGTAGACTTTCTGCTATCTTGGCATCCAGCAAAATCTGAGTTAAAATAGCCATAGATTTGAAGCTTTTTTGACCTCCTGAAGGTGAGCATAAAATCCCGTGTCTTCTGCAAATATCTCAGTACTCTCTTGGTTGCTCTCCAATGGTCTTTTCCTGGGTTTAACAGGTATCTACCCAACATGCTTGTAATGTGCACCAAGTCTAGTCTAGTACAGACTTGGGCATACATTATATTGCCAACGGCAGATGCATAAGGAGCTGTTTGCATCTCTCGTTTGTCCAAATCATTTAAGGGACATTGGTTGAGATTAAACTTGTCTCCCTTAGTGATGGGAACAACATCATGAGCCATAACTAGCTCATTTTGATCCAATTAAGTCAATAAATGCCCTTACATAACTGCCAGAGAGCTATAAGTCACTGCATAACCATTCTGAGGGAAAAATAAGAAACTAGGGTTAAAACTGTAATTTTACCATCATAACTTTAATACAGTACAACTACAGATTTTTCTCAGGGGTTAATTGAGGGTCAAATGGTCTTAAAAGGATAACAAGTGGGTTAGAACAAACAGAAAAGGGTTTGCACGTGTTTTGAGAATTAAATGACTTTTGAAATCCTAAAAGTAGACCCGCTTAATTAACTGAGATTATAGTCAGGATAAAATTCACCTAAATCCTCTAAAATTCATAGAAAAATATTATCTAGAGTTTGGTACCTTCAAATTGACCATCAGAATCCGTTTTAGCCTAAAACAGACTCTCAGATAGACATTTACCCTAATTTGGGTTTTTGCATAAATTATCCAATCAAATGCAGTCAAAATCAAAATCCAACTTCACCATTGGATTTCTTAGGCCCAAATTAGGTTTGTACCAAAATTTAGACCCAAGCTGAAATTGTCTTGACCTAGTTTGCAAATTGGTCCTGTCTTATTACATTTATGCGCTTAACTTTCAAAATCTTTACAAATAGACCCCTAACTTTGTCATCATCTTCACAAATAGGGCCCTACCGCCATTAATCCTATTTCTACAAGCATCGGCGACCTAAAAATGGCAAGAACTCATTGATTCCTTGACGAATCCCTTTCAAATTTGAAAGGGAAGTTCGTTAAGGAATTCCCTTCCTTTTGAGCTGCACCTTGGGCTCCAATTCTCTCCTAAATCCTAATGGGAACTCATGGAACAAATGGGTTTCTTACTCCAGTGACAATTCCTAGCTTGGAAGCTGTAACGAACGCGTGCCCCAGACGTCTTTTAAGACGTCTGGGAGGTGGCCCAGACATCGGTCCAGACGTCTGGGATCACATCCAGACGTCTGAAAAGACGTCTGGGATCGTTTCCAGACGTCTGAAAAGACGTCTGGGATCGTTTCCAGACGTCTGGAAAACAGTTATTTTCGCATGGGAAAGTCGTCTGCGATTCCTCTCTCTCTCTCCTTTTCCCTCTCTCTCTCTGCGGCTGCAGGCGGCCTGCCACCTCCTCTCTCCTCCTCGCGCGGCCTTAAAAGGGCCACGCCTCCCCTCCCGTCTCCACCGTCTCCTCCTTCTTCTCCTTCCTGTGCGCGAGAGCGAGCGGACGCGAGGGCGGCAGCGGCGGCCGCAGTGAGCGCGGAGGTGCGGCGTGCGAGGGCGGAGCTCTGCTGTGAGGGCGAGCTCGCCAGAGCGGCTTAGCCGGCCGGCGGAGGGCGCAGGGGGCGCGGAGCGACGCGGAGAGGGACCTGCTGCGGGCTGAGCAGCAGACGCGCGAGGTGCGACGCGGGCGGCGTCGCGAGCGGAGGCCGAGCAGCGCCTTGATTCTGGAAAAATTTCCAGAATCAGACGTCTGGGTTGATAGCCAGACGGCAAGGTCGACGTCTGGAAGCTCATACAGACGTCTGAAAGGTGAGTTTTCCGCCTTCTTCTTCCTTCCTGTCGACTGACCGTACTGAGGGAGGGGGGTTGGCTGTGCGCAGGTTCGCTGATTCGCCATCCTTTGCGAATCAGACGTCTGGAAGTTGTACCAGACGGCGGGAGTGACCTCCAGACGTCCGGGGTGACCATCGGACGTCTGGGAGCTAGGCCAGACGTCCCCGCCGACTTCTGGACGTCTGGGAAACCACGCTGAACAGGTAATTCTCTGATCCACCGTTTAAGACGTCTGGAAGGAGTTCCAGACGTCTGATTTTGCACAGTATCGTCTTTTTCGACTCGTTTAGGGCCCGTTCGGGCTCCGTTTTCCGCGATTCGAGTTGCGTTCTTTTCAGAATTAATTCCTCTACCCGTCTACAGTAGCTATACACTGTTTTGAGACACTCCTTGTGTTTGATCCTTGTGATAGGACCTCGTTCAGTTGCAGTCTTGAGAGTCGCGGAGGCACGCGGGATTCCCGATCACGCCCCCATTACTCCCGTTGTACCTGGTAGAGTGGCTTTAAGTATTAATAAAATCTGTTAAAGTATGGAACCATAACTAGAACCTAAGACATCGCATGAATCCTAGAAATGAGAAATATATGGAATGATAGTTCCTAGGTGTTGCATGAATCCTAGGGCCGGAAAACTAGATTGTATGCTAGATCCTAGGATGTGGCATGAACCCTAGGATGGAAAAACTAGTGGAATGTATAATACTGCAGTCTCGGAAAAATGGAAAGGAATATAAAGCTGCCTGTAAATTGAATTAACAATTGCCTGTTATGAATAAAGAAACATGATTGAGATCATGGATTGTGAGAACGTGAAACTGGAAAGTGAAACATATGATGTTCTGAGATAAAGAGCTGGAACCCTACGGGGAATTAGGAGTGGAACTCCTGGAAAGAAAAAGGAATGGAACTGAGATGTAGTTTGTACTGTCTCTTGGGTACGCAGTACCAAGGGAAGTGCCTGTACCTGTTTAGTGCAGAGTGGGGCCAGCCGCCCCAGGGACCCGGGGTTAGGATTGGCCGCTCTGTACCGACTTTTTGGCCCTTGTGTACGTAGTACCGAGGAGAGCTACTAGTGTTAGGAGAGTACTAGCTACCCCACGGGCCCCGGGGTTCTACTAGCCTCCTTCACCGACTTGTTAGGCCCACTAGGGCAAACCACGGTAGTCAGGCGAGGGTGCGCGGACTGTGGAGGGGCAAGGCCCCGGTTTGGTTACTGTGGAGGGGTTGGACCCCTGTTACTGAGAGGGCTCTGCCCTGGTTCCGTGCTGTGCTTTGGGCGCACCCGTTAACGGAAACGACTGACCGCATGCCAGTGCGGGCTAGCTACCTGTGCGTTTATCGCGCGTGCCGTAGTCACCGTTACGTCTGTCAGTGACCTTGGGGTGGTTGACTGAGGATAGGATCACCACGGGGGACTCTCCCGGCCAGGAGAGCACCACGTGCTACTTCTACTTTTGGAAAAGACTGCAATCAAGATCGTTCCCACGAGGACATTCGAGATCAAGTAAGGGATCTGAGAAATAAATGAAATAGTGAGAAAATTGAAAGACGTGAATAAAGGAAGTAATAGAACATAACAGCTACTGTAGACTCTACTGTTGCCTTTAGTTAGTTTGCCACTCTACTCAGCGTTTTGCTGACGTGTTACACTCGTTACCTTTTTCAGGACCAGGTGTTGAGCCGCCAGGGTCGGCGGCTGCAGAGGATGCTGGGCCGAGTAGGGTCCAGTAGAGTTTACCACAGTCTTTTGCACCTCTTTTGTTTCTGTTCTGGTGAGTAGTTTTTGTTTCCGCTGTACTTTCCTTACCTGCAGTTCTTGTTATGTGATAAATGTTGTTCTACTGTTGTGGTGGTACCTACTGTAGTAGTTTCTTTCCTTACTGCTGTACTTTCTTACTGTTAGTTATATTCATGCTGAATGTGGTTTATTTTACTGTCTTTTGGTTACTTCCTCGTTGGACGACTAGGTCTTGGGATTAGTCAAGTCGGTCCGGTTCTCGTGTCTCGTAGGGACTCGGGAACCGGGTCGTTACAAGATGGTATTAGAGCAAGGTCGTCCCGAGAAGTGAATCAACTGACTGGAAAATAACCAATTCACATGTTTATAGCTAGAGTAGCCACCACAACATATCTCTTGACATGAGCTCTTAGAAGTTTTGTTAGGTACCGTCTGTTTTGACGTTTCTGTTTTGTTTCGCGTCTCCTTGCAGGAGATGCCTCGTCGAGGGACTGGCGAGACTGGCCGCGGGCGCGGCCGAGGGTGAGGTCGGCGAGGTGGACGTGCTGTCGTTGACGTCTCGGTGGACCAGCCACCACTCCCTGGCATCCAGGCCCAGGACCTCGCCAGACTGATACGGGATATTGTACGAGAGGAGCTCCACCCATCGCCCCGAGCACCTCCTCCTGGGGTTGCAGAGGGGGAGTCCTCTGTGGGACCACGCGACGGACACGGCGCTGGACACGAGGGAGGGGATGGGCCCCTGCCGCCCCCACCTTCCTCCGACACTTCTGTACACGAGGCACTACAGCGCCACTTCGAGCTTTTCGGACAGTTCCGGAAGCTGAAGCCCCCCTCCTTCAAGGGGGATGAGGACCCGACCGAGGCAGAGGACTGGCTTGAGCAGCTGGAGAAGATCTTCGACACCCTTCGCCCCCCGGTGGAGTGCGCGTGGCCTTTGCCACGTACCAGCTGGAGAGTGCGGCACACCGGTGGCGGAGGGCAGTCCGGGGACAGGAGAGGGACGAGCCGACGTGGGACCAGTTCGTCACCCTCTTCTGCGAGCAGTACTTTCCCCAGACGTGGCAGGACCAGAGGAGGCGGGAGTTCCACACTCTCCGCCAAGGGACGATGACCGTGAGCGCGTACCGCACGCGTTTCTTGGAGCTGTCCCGCTTTGCGGCGACACCGGTAGCCACTGAGGAGGAGCGCCTTTGGAGGTTCACCGAGGGGCTCCGACCTGCGATCCGGGGGTATGTCAAACCCCTGAAGCTGCCGACGTTTTCGAGGGTGGTAGAGGCAACTATGACTTACGAGGAGACCAACCCGTCCGCGCGAGAGACCGACGGCGGGCGGAAGAGGCCCTTTCAGCCAGACTTCTCACAGGGCCGGCGAGAACGGAGACACGTGGCATCCGCAGGAGAGCCGTCACGTTGTGCAGGGCCATCAGTGGCCTTTGGGGGCCCTCGACAGGGGCCAGTCGCCAGCACCGGACCCCCACCTAGCCGACAGCAGGGACTCACTGAGGGCGGGAGTCGGGTTCCCCTCTGCTACCAGTGTGGCCAGCCGGGCCACGTCAAGAGGGACTGCCCATCTAGGGCAGGAGGTCAGCAGATACTTCCCGTGCAGAGCACTGGAGGGCGCGCAGGAGGCCGCGGTTCCCAAGCACGAGGAGGAGGACAGCAGTCGCGAGGAGGGTATCGGCCAGCACCTACTCGTCCGACGCAGAGTGTGGCTGCTTCGTCCGCACCTAGAGCTGAGGGGCGTATCAACGCCCTAACACACAGGGACGCCAGAGCATCGGGATCCGTGGTAGCAGGTATGGTTTCAGTTTCTGGCAGATTCGTTTACACACTTTTCGATTCCGGCGCTACGCACTCGTTTGTCGCAGCCAGTTTCGCAGTTAGTTTGAACCAGGATTATACACTGTTAGAGAATCTGTTCGTAATCAGAGGTCCGAGTGGTCAGCTGTTTGTAGCTGAGGAGGTGTACACGGGTTGCGAGGTCAGCATTGGGGGACATAGCCTGCCGGCTGATCTGATTATGATACAGATGGAGGACTTTGGAGTGATTCTGGGGATGGATTGGCTGTCCGCTTACCACGCTTTGGTGGACTGTTTTGAGGGGAAGATCGTCTTCTCCATTCCAGAGTTGTCTTCTTTCGAGTTTCATGGACAGCCAGTGGACGGAGGTTTCAGGTGCATATCGGCACTTCGGGCGGCGAGACTTTTGAGCCAGGGGTGTGAGGGCTTCCTAGCTTGTGTGGTGGCAGAGCCCAGCCTCGTGGCAGACTTCCAGAGCATCCCGGTGGTCAGAGAGTACCCCGACGTGTTTCCAGACGAGTTACCAGGACTACCGCCCGGGCGTGAGATCAAGTTTGAGATCTCACTAGTACCAGGGACCAGCCCCATCTCCACCACGCCATACAGAATGGCACCGCTTGAGCTGCGGGAGCTCAAGTCCCAGTTGCAGGACCTTTTGGAGAAAGGTTTCGTGAGGCTCAGTGCGTCTCCCTGGGGAGCCCCGGTACTGTTTGTGAAGAAAAAGGATGGGACCCTACGCCTTTGTGTGGACTACCGACAGCTGAATAGGGTCACCATCAAGAACAGATATCCACTGCCGAGGATTGACGATTTGTTTGACCAGTTGCGGGGTGCCACGGTATTTTCCAAGATAGACTTGAGGTCTGGATACCACCAGTTGAGGATCAGGGAGACCGACGTCTCCAAGACAGCTTTCCGCACCCGATACGGACACTACGAGTTTTTGGTCATGCCGTTTGGGCTGACCAATGCCCCCGCTGCTTTCATGGACCTGATGAACCGGGTGTTTAGACCATACTTGGACCAGTTTGTGGTGGTTTTCATAGATGATGTACTCATCTATTCCAGAGATCGGACGCAGCACGGACAACACTTGCGGATGGTTCTGGACACTCTGAGACGACGCAGGCTGTACGCCAAATACAGCAAGTGCGAGTTCTGGTTGAGGGAGGTGACCTTCTTGGGTCATGTGATCTCTGGTGACGGCCTGGCGGTGGATCCCGCCAAGGTCGAGGCAGTGCTCAGGTGGGAGAGACCGCGTTCAGTCACTGAGATTCGCAGTTTCCTGGGACTGGCAGGTTACTACAGACGGTTCATCAGGGGATTTTCACAGATTGCGCGTCCTATGACACAGTTGACCCGGACGGACGTGCCTTTCGCTTGGACAGACGCCTGTGAGGCGTGTTTTCTGGAGCTGAAGGAGAGGTTGACCTCGGCTCCCGTGCTCACCATCCCTGACAGTAGTGGCGGGTTCGTTGTGTACACGGACGCTTCCTTGCAGGGGTTAGGAGGTGTGCTCATGCAGAGGGGTCATGTTGTCGCTTACGCTTCGCGGCAACTGAAGCCCCATGAGCATACCTACCCTTCCCACGACCTAGAGTTGGCAGCTGTTGTCTTCGCACTGAAGACCTGGAGGCACTACTTGTACGGTGAGACCTTCGAGATTTTTACAGATCACAAGAGCCTCAGATATCTTTTCGACCAGAAGGAGCTCAACATGAGACAGAGACGTTGGTTGGAGCTCCTGAAGGACTACGATTGCAGCATCTCCTACCACCCGAGAAAGGCCAATGTGGTGGCTGACGCCTTGAGCCGTAAGGCGCCCGCACGCTTGGCCAGTCTACAGTTACAGAGTTGGAGGCTTTTGGAGGAGGTGGGCAGTTGGCGACCTCTAGAGTTACGAGGGTACTGTGGGGCAGTGACGGTGACACGGCAGACCAGGCCAGAGCTGATAGACCGCATCATCACGGGACAGATGGCCGATCCGTACTTGCAGTCTTTGCGCGACAGAGTACTATCAGGGGACCCAGGGGACTTCTCTTTCACAGACCAGGTGCTACGCTTGAGGGGACGGTTGTGCATTCCCAGAGACGAGGAGCTGTTGAGAGAGCTCCTGACTGAGGCACACGGTTCCAGATTCACCATACATCCCGGAAACACGAAAATGTACCATGACTTGAGACGCGAGTTTTGGTGGAGAGGGATGAAGCGGGATGTGGGTGAGTTCGTGCAGCAGTGCTTAGTGTGCCAGCAGGTGAAAGCCGAGCATCAGAGACCTGCGGGGCCGCTTCAGCAGCTTCCAGTGCCAGAGTGGAAGTGGGAGAGCATCACCATGGACTTGGTGGTGGGCTTACCTGTTACCCAGCGAGGACACGACGCAGTCTGGGTAATAGTGGATAGATTGACGAAGACGGCGCGATTCTTGCCGATCCGAGTCACTTTGGGACCAACACAGTTGGCAGAGAGGTATATCCGTGATGTGGTACGACTACACGGAGTTCCGCGGGAGATCGTATCCGACCGGGATACCCGCTTTACGTCCCAGTTTTGGGCTGAGTTTCAGCAGGCTTTGGGGACGAGGTTGAGGTTTAGCACGGCTTACCACCCCCAGACGGATGGACAGTCTGAGCGCACGATACAGACACTTGAGGACCTTTTGCGTGCCTGTGTACTGGACTGGAGGGGCTCTTGGGAGGAGCACCTGCCCCTGGCGGAGTTTGCATACAACAACAGTTATTACTCGAGCATCGGCATGGCTCCCTACGAGGCTCTGTACGGACGGAAGTGTACGGCACCCTTGAGTTGGGTTGAGGTGGGGACCAAGTGGGAGGTTGGCCCCAGGTTGATCCGGTAGAGTCAGGAGGTAGTTGAGCAGATCCACAGACGACTCCGCACTGTCAGGAGCAGACAGAAGAGCTACGCGGATCGCAGACGCAGAGAGGTGCAGTTCGAGGTTGGGGACCACGTCTTCCTTCGTGTTTCGCCCATGAAGGGCTTACAGCGGTTTGGGGTGAGAGGGAAGCTCGCGCCGAGGTTCGTGGGGCCCTTTGAGGTCCTGGAGCGGGTTGGACCCGTTGATTACAGACTTGCCCTTCCCCCGCAGCTTTCTGGTGTGCACGACGTGTTCCACGTGTCCAACCTCAGGAAGTACGTAGCCGATTCCAGTCACGTACTGAGTCACGAGAGCGTCGAGGTGAGCGACGACCTGACCTACCCCGAGCGGCCAGTGCAGATCCTAGACCGAGTCGTCCGCAGGTTGAGATGAAAGCAAGTACCCCTGGTAAAGGTTTTGTGGAGGAGCCAGCGGTACGAGGAGGCTACCTGGGAGCCTGAGGCGGCAATGCGGGAGCGGTACCCGGAGCTTTTCACGGGTACGTCTTTTCGGACCGGCTTCGGTCCTCTTTGAGTTTGTTATGGTTATTTGGACATCTTTTTCCCGCACCCTAGTTGGCGCAAGTTTCGGGGACGAAACTTCCTTTGAGTTTGTTATATTGTAACGAACGCGTGCCCTAGACGTCTTTTAAGACATCTGGGAGGTGGCCCAGACATCGGTCCAGACGTCTGGGATCACATCCAGACGTCTGAAAAGACGTCTGGGATCGTTTCCAGACGTCTGGAAAACAGTTATTTTCGTACGGGAAAGTCGTCTGCGATTCCTCTCTCTCTCTCTCTCTTTCCCTCTCTCTCTCTGCGGCTGCAGGCGGCCTGCCACCTCCTCTCTCCTCCTCACGCGGCCTTAAAAGGGCCACGCCTCCCCTCCCATCTCCACCGTCTCCTCCTTCTTCTCCTTCCTGTGCGCGAGAGCGAGCGGACGCGAGGGCGGCAGCGGCGGCCGCAGTGAGCGCGGAGGTGCGGCGTGCGAGGGCGGAGCTCTGCCGTGAGGGCGAGCTCGCCGGAGCGGCTTGGCCGGCCGGCGGAGGGCGCAGGGGGCGCGGAGCGACGCGGAGAGGGACCTGCTGCGGGCTGAGCAGCAGATGCGCGAGGTGCGACGCGGGCGGCGTCGCGAGCGGAGGCCGAGCAGCGCCCTGATTCTGGAAAAATTTCCAGAATCAGACGTCTGGGTTGATAGCCAGACGGCAAGGTCGACGTCTGGAAGCTCATACAGACGTCTGAAAGGTGAGTTTTCCGCCTTCTTCTTCCTTCCTGTCGACTGACCGTACTGAGGGAGGGGGGTTGGCTGTGCGCAGGTTCGCTGATTCGCCATCCTTTGCGAATCAGACGTCTGGAAGTTGTACCAGACGGCGGGAGTGACCTCCAGGCGTCCGGGGTGACCATCGGACGTCTGGGAGCTAGGCCAGACGTCCCCGCAGACTTCTGGACGTCTGGGAAACCACGCTGAACAGGTAATTCTCTGATCCACCGTTTAAGACGTCTGGAAGGAGTTCCAGATGTCTGATTTTGCACAGTATCGTCTTTTTCGACCCGTTTAGGGCCCGTTCGGGCTCCGTTTTCCGCGATTCGAGTTGCATTCTTTTCAGAATTAATTCCTCTACCCGTCTACAGTAGCTATACACTGTTTTGAGACACTCCTTGTGTTTGATCCTTGTGATAGGACCTCGTTCAGTTGCAGTCTTGAGAGTCGCGGAGGCAAGCGGGATTCCCGATCACGCCCCCATTACTCCCGTTGTACCTGGTTGAGTGGCTTTAAGTATTAATAAAATCTGTTAAAGTATGGAACCGTAACTAGAACCTAGGACATCGCATGAATCCTAGGAATGAGAAATATATGGAATGATAGTTCCTAGGTGTTGCATGAATCCTAGGGCCGGAAAACTAGATTGTATGCTAGATCCTAGGATGTGGCATGAACCCTAGGATGGAAAAACTAGTGGAATGTATAATACTGCAGTCTAGGAAAAATGGAAAGGAATATAAAGCTGCCTGTAAATTGAATTAACAACTGCCTGTTATGAATAAAGAAACATGATTGAGATCATGGATTGTGAGAACGTGAAACTGGAAAGTGAAACATATGATGTTCTGAGATAAAGAGCTGGAACCCTACGGGGAATTAGGAGTGGAACTCCTGGAAAGAAAAAGGAATGGAACTGAGATGTAGTTTGTACTATCTCTTGGGTACGCAGTACCAAGGGAAGTACCTGTACCTGTTTAGTGCAGAGTGGGGCCAGCCGCCCCAGGGACCCGGGGTTAGGATTGGCCTCTCTGTACCGACTTGTTGGCCCTCGTGTACGTAGTACCGAGGAGAGCTACTAGTGTTAGGAGAGTACTAGCTACCCCACGGGCCCCGGGGTTCTGCTAGCCTCCTTCACCGACTTGTTAGGCCCACTAGGGCAAACCACGGTAGTCAGGCGAGGGTGCGCGGACTGTGGAGGGGCAAGGCCCCAGTTTGGTTACTGTGGAGGGGTTGGACCCCTGTTACTGAGAGGGCTCTGCCCTGGTTCCGTGCTGTGCTTTGGGCGCACCCGTTAACGGAAACGACTGACCGCGTGCCAGTGCGGGCTAGCTACCTGTGCGTTTATCGCGCGTGCCATAGTCACTGTTACGTCTGTCAGTGACCTTGTGGTGGTTGACTGAGGATAGGATCACCACGGGGGACTCTCCCGGCCAGGAGAGCACCACGTGCTACTTCTACTTTTGGAAAAGACTACAATCAAGATCGTTCCCACGAGGACATTCGAGATCAAGTAAGGGATCTGAGAAATAAATGAAATAGTGAGAAAATTGAAAGACGTGAATAAAGGAAGTAATAGAACATAACAGCTACTGTAGATTCTACTGTTGCCTTTAGTTAGTTTGCCACTCTACTCAGCGTTTTGCTGACGTGTTACACTCGTTACCTTTTTCAGGACCAGGTGTTGAGCAGCCAGGGTCGGCGGCTGCAGAGGACGCTGGGCCGAGTAGGGTCCAGTAGAGTTTACCACAGTCTTTTGCACCTCTTTTGTTTCTGTTCTGGTGAGTAGTTTTTGTTTCCACTGTACTTTCCTTACCTGCAGTTCTTGTTATATGATAAATGTTGTTCTACTGTTGTGGTGGTACCTACTGTAGTAGTTTCTTTCCTTACTGCTGTACTTTCTTACTGTTAGTTATATTCATGCTGAATGTGGTTTATTTTACTGTCTTTTGGTTACTTCCTCGTTGGACGACTAGGTCTTGGGATTAGTCAAGTCGGTCCGGTTCTCGTGTCTCGTAGGGACTCGGGAACCGGGTCATTACAGAAGCTTAGCTTCCAAGCTTAGGATTCCCTCCTGAGCCTTATAAAAGAAAGCCCAGATCAGGCCAAACTCTGGAAGTTCAATTTCATCCGGGATCTCCCCTAAATTCCTCTCTCCTGACCCGGCCGAAAGGCTCCTTGAGCTTCGGCGACCCTCCTTGCCTCTCCCCGTCGTCTGACCGCAATACTAGCGGTAGATCCTCCTTTGTCGCCTTCTTCTACATCGCGCCATACCAGCGGGCGCTTCTATCTCCTTTATCGTAGTCGACCTTCCCTCACTGGAGCACCTTTGTTGTCGGCGCCGACCACACCATAACCGACGTCGCCTCTGCCCTACTTCATCCGCTATCTAGCCTTATCGACGCCTCATCTTCCACTTATCATTCCCGAACATTCGCAACTCCGTTTCGACTACCGACTCGCCCTAACGCCCTCCGTCTTCCACCTCGTCGGCATACTATGGCGAGTTCGCATGGCCACTACGTCCACCAACTTGGCCGCCGTTCATCCCTACACCTTCGCCGTGTCCCAGAGAGTTAAAGCCCTCTGGTAATTAAGGTTATTGGTCTCTCCTCAGTGTTCCCGAACAACCCACCTTTCTGTTGTCGTCCCCGACCTCATTCGGCCACTACACCTACTTCCACGCTACAAAACCACCACCACCATGCTCCAAACGTATTTGTGGATTTCAGGTTCCAGCCATTATCGCCATTACAGTTGACCTTCGAGCTTGCTTGAAGCTCGCTCCAGGCTTGACAGTCCCAGGTGGAAGCCCCAAGTTGCGCGGAAACATCTCGTGCACACGCCCAGGTGGTCAATTGGACGCATTGACCTCGCTAGCTGAGTTAATTGAAGAGAGACGTGCTGGTGCAGATGTGAGAAGAAGAGGGACGCAGATAGTCCCACATCGGAGACTCACAAGTGGCCGACCGTGCATAAATTGAAAATGTGTCTAAGGCTGTTTGCCTCAGACACTGGGGTGAGGTCCCCGCTCACCCGCTCGCTCACCTATGCATCTCCCATGACCCATCCCCTACAGGCCTGGCGCAAACCTGACCCACCTAACCTGTTCCACTCTTCGGCTGCGATCATGCCCGCAGCCTGGACCCGGGTGCGCTCTAGGTCCAAAACCCGATTACCCGGTACTGTGGAAGGCTGTGGGAGAGCGTGACCCAGAAAGAGAAAGAGAGATAGCGCACGGGGGTAGGGGGGTTCACTCTTCGGTTGCGATCATGCCCGCAGCCTGGACCCGGGTGCGCTCTAGGTCCGAAACCCGATTACCCGGTACTGTGGAAGGCTGTGGGAGAGCGTGACCCAGAGATAGAAAGAGAGATAGCGCACGGGGGTAGGGGGGTTTTTCTACAGGGAGAAACAACTGACACTTAGCCATTTGAAGGATCTTCCCCCTCTGCATGAAGAAGAACTGAGAAGAAAGAAAGAAGAAGAGGAGAAGGCCTGAGCAGAAGAAGAAGAAGAGAAGGAGCCACACAGGAAGAGAAGGAGAAGAGTAGAAGAACAGAAGAAGAAGATCAAAAGGAAAGAAGAGAAGACAAGGCAGGAGAAAGCAGGAGAAGCACAGAGAAGTAAGGCAGAAGAAGCAAAGAGACCCTTGAGTCTCTAAACAGCATTGTAGCACAAGGTTATTTAAGACGTCTAATACATTTGATTACATCTATTTGAGACTTTGATTTAAGTGTTATTTGTGAGGGGTAATTGGTGATTTAAATCATCATTTTACTCCATTCTTTTTGCACATTCATATCTGACATTATTCTTGTTACATTCTTTTATATTTCTGATTCAAATTGCTATCTTGAGTTTTGAATTCCATATTGCTCCTTGTGTTCGACCTTGGACTTAAAATTCGAGTAATAAATTTATTTATTTTCAAAGCAATTTCGACTATATTACAACGCAGTTTTGAAACCTCGATTTCGCCTCGCAAACACTTAGCCACAGGAGTGTCCAGTGGCTTGCAATCTTGTATGCCATACCTCTTGAGTACCTTATCTATATAGCTTCTTTGGGATAAACCAAGAATATGGCAAGAACAATCTCGACATATTTCAATCCCTAATACAAATGAAGCATCTCCAAGATCTTTCATGTCAAAGTGTTTGGCAAGAAATTTCTTGGTGTCTAAAAGGATACTCATATCATTTATAGCAAGTAGAATGCCATTAACATAGAGGACCAAGAAGATATACCTGCTCCCATTGAACTTATGGTATATGCATTCATCAACCAGATTCGCCTCAAAATCAAATGAGAAAATCACCTGATGAAACTTAAAATACTATTGTCTGGATGCCTGCTTGAGTTCATATATGGATTTTCTTAATTTGCAAACCATACTATTTGGATCACCCCTAAAAAAATTTTTAGGCTGAATCATATAAATGGTTCTCTTAATGTCACCATTAAGGAATGTAGTCTTTGCATCCATCTGATGCAACTCAAGATCAAAGTGGGCCACAAGTGCCATTATATTCCCTAGAAAATCCTTAGAAGAAACAAGTGAGAATGTCTCCTTATAGTCAATGCCCTCCTTTTGAGTAAAACCCTTAGAGACAAGACACACTTTGTATTGCTCCACTTTTCCTTCGAATCCCATTTGGTTTTAAAAATCCATTTGCAACCAACGGGTTTTGCACCTTCTAAAAGTGGAACAACATCCCAAACGTCATTGTCTTTCATTGACCTCATTTCTTCTTCCATAGCCTCAATCCACTTTTCATGATTCGGACTTTCCATTGCCCGACGGAAGCTGACAGGATCATCTTCCATCACCCCAATGTCTGTCTCATGTTCTTGAAGGAATACCACATAATCATTCGAAATGGCACTTCTTCTTTCTTTAGTGGATCTCCTTAATGGCATATTTTCTGTATGTGTCTGAGGTTGCTCTATAGGGGTTAAAACTGTATCATTGTCTTCTTTGGAGATATCTTGAGGTATGTCAAAGACATGTTCCTCATCAACCTGAGTAACTCTAGGAGAAATAACTATGTTTTCCTCTTCAAAGACAAAGTCTTTAACCCTGTTAGCTTGGGTAAACTCAACACATTCAAAGAACTTGACATTACCAGATTAAAAAATTGCCTTAGTTATGGGATCATAAAATTTATATCCTCTTGACCTTTCAGAATACCCTACAAAATAGCAACTAACAGTCCTTGTGTCTAGTTTCTTTGCATTTGGCCTATATGGTCTAGCTTTAGCTGGACATCCCTACACATGAAAATGCTTAAGACTGGGTTTCCGCCCAGTCCATAGCTCATATGGTGTTTTGTTAGTTGCCTTAGTTGAGACTCTATTCAGAATATAAGCTGCAGTCATTAAGACCTCTCCCCAGAGTGAATCTGGTAAGGAAGAATGAGCAATCATACTCTTTATCATGTCTTTAAGCGTCCTGTTTCATCTCTCAGCAACACCATTCATAGTGGGTGAGTCCGGCATGGTGTACTGAGGAATGATACCGCATTCCTCTAGGAACCTGGCAAACTGTCCTGGACATTGTTCACCTGATCCGTCATATCTACCGTAGTATTCACCACCACGATTAGATCTGACGGATTTAATCCTTTTGTCGAGTTGATTCTCAACTTCGACTTTAAAATTTTTGAACGTGTCCAAGGATTGTGCCTTTTCATGAATTAGGTAGATGAAGCCATATCTTGAGTGGTTGTCTGTGAATGTGATAAAATACTGTTGGCCATTCTGCGCAAACGTAAGAAATGGTCCACAGATGTCCGTATGAATCACATCTAAGACACCATTTGACCTGTTGGTTTCAAACTTCCTATTATTAGTTTGTTTCCCTTTAATACAGTTTGTACACTGATCAAAATCAGAAAAATCTAAGGGGTCTAAAATTCCATATGACATAAGTCTCTCTATTCTCTTTCTGGAGATATGACCTAATCTCTTCTGTCATAGTGTAGCTGAGGATTCATTATCTAGTTTTCTTTTCACTCCCCGTGTATCCAACTCATTATATGAAGTTATGGTTTCAAGACAATATAAATTATTAAAACATGAAAGAAAACCAGTATTCATTAATTTAGAATCATAAAACAAAGAAACTTTTCCATCACCAAAACTGCAAGTGAAACCGCACTTATCCAAAACGTAAACAAAAATGAGATTACATCTAAAAGATGATACAATAAATATTTCATTCAATTCCAAATACAACCCAATTTTCAACAATAATTTAAATTATCCTATAGCTTGAACTTTAATGGCCTTCCCATCCCCGACATAAATGAATTTCTCAACTTCGTTGGACTTCGACAGCTCAGGCAACCCTGCATAAACACACTTATGTGAGTGGTAGCACTTGAATCCACCCACAAAGTGTGCCTAGGAACCGAAGCCAAATTTATTTCTGAACAAACCAAACTATGAGTCGTACCTTTCTTAGCACGCCAAGCGTGATAGTTGGTACAGTGCTTCTTCTGATGCCCCTCAACTCCACAAAAGAAGCATCCTGATTTGGAAGACTCTGCAACCTTCCCCTTTTGCTTCTTTTGTGAAGCTGTACTTATAGCTTCTGTAGTTCTCTTCTTAGCCTTGCCGTTTCCTTTAGAGGAAGTGGCAACATTAGCACTTTCTGTTCTATCTTGCTTCATTCTCTCCTCCTCTTGAACGCAGTGCGAGATGAGCTCATTCAGAGACCAAGTCTCTTTCCGACAGTTATAACTCATCTTGATCTGGTTAAAGGCAGGAGGGAGAGATATCAAAACCAAATGCACCAATAGATCTTCAAAATGATCCAGTTTAAGTGCTTTTAACTTTGAAGCAACATGGGACATCTCCAAAATGTACTCTCTAATGTTGCCCTTCCCCTTATACTTCATTGAAATTAGGTTAGCCAAGAGTGTACCGATTTCTGCCTTTTCATTCTTGGCAAACCTCTTTTCAATTTTCGCTAAAAAATCCTTGGCAGTGGTTATATCACTGGACATAGTGCCCCTAAATGTCTCAGGTATGGCCCTCTTCATGATCATTAGCAAAATCCGGTTAGATCTCTCCCACCTTTCCTTTTCTCTCTTTTGATCGAGAGTGCCTGTGTCCATAAGGATGGGAGAATCTTCCCTAATAGCCAGATCAAGGTCCATTACTCCTAAGACTATCAGTAGGTTCTCTTTCTAGGACTTAAAGTTAGAGCCACTTAACATGGGTATGGAGTTTAAAGTGGCGGTAATGTTTGTAGAAGACATTTCTGAAAATAAAAGCAGATAGACATAAGATTAAACTCCTTTAAAACACAATTTGTCTAATTAATTTCTTAATCCTATCACATGTCTTATTTAACTCCAAGGGTCTCATCTTTGGATGAGATGTTGACTTGTAATTAAAGACATGGTGTGGTGTGAAATAATTGTTGATTCAAATCCAGGTCAGTCATGAACCTTCCTTTGAGCCGATTCAATGACTACTTAGAAATCCTAACAATCAACACCTCATAACTCCCACGCAAATGAGTGAAAGTAGATTGAGCACGCACTTTCCTTTGGGCTAGTGCATACCCATCTACTATCACACATTCGTCCTTTTATTACTCACAGACAATCCTAGTATTCACAGGAGAACTCACTTTGGCGAGATGCTGCTTCAACTAGGTTATCCTAGAGTAATATACCTTATTAATCAGACCAGACTTAATTATATTAAGTAGAGAGTGGGGTGGCTCTGATACCACTTGTGGATTTGAATCCTTAAACCCTTGGGGGCATAAATTAACCCACCTCTAACTTAGGGTGGACCACTAAACCATATCTGGATGAGTACTCGTCCAGTACTCACTATGTACCGGTACTCGTGATGAGTATGGTACTTAGTGAGTACTGGTATCCCTCCAGGAAACAACTGGTCTCAACGAGTACCGGTACTCATTAAGAGTATCGGTACTTGTTGAGTACTAGAACTTTGCCTGTAGCTAACAAGTATCGGGACTGGTAACCAGTACTGGTACTTGTAAGCTACAGGTCCTGATGACTTGAAGCCTAGAACATGATCTGGGACTCACTTGTACCAGTACTCATGGTGAGTACCGGTACATGTGGGTTCCAATATTGGACTTAGGATGTCCTGGAGTCAATCTGGAGCTAGTGGTACCAGTACTCGTGAAGAGTACCGGTACAAGCTAGTTATAGTTCACTTCTCTATGTATCAACAGTATGCCAGATTGGTTTCATGCATTTTTTGGAATATGAAAAGAGCTCTTTAACCCACATCAGTTTATGATCTAATCTACGCAGATAAATGCACATATATATACTGAAGCAAAACAATTTAGAGGTTTATCTTCTCTTGTACACAAGATTTTGTGATATCTAGTTATCAGACATCAAAGCATGCAATCAGACCTAATCTAATATGTGGGAGAGAAACACACCTGTGCTCATGTTAGATTCTAAGTAGTAGGACAACGGTTAGAAGTCTTCCCAGAGATCCCACCTTGGATCCTGATGGACTGCACAAGAAAATGAAGATCTTCTTCAGTCATCCTCCTTCTTCCTCTTAAGAGGTCTCTATCACTCACGATACTATGACAACGATGGGGGTTTTTCAGAGATTAGGGTTGGTGGGTCTCTTGAGGATCATAACCCCTTAGAGAAATGAAATTAGTCTCACTAATTGCATGGGTGATTTACACTTCCGTCCATCAAAGAAGTGTTAATCACAAAACAGGTCTCTACACATATGTTTTAAATACCACAATAAACCATTTGCATTTATGCCCATATACTTGAAAACAACTTAATTTGATCACTCTGAAATGGGCTTTAGATGACAGTCAATTTACTTATTGTCGTTTGATCATATCTATGTATATGAATTTACATATACAAGTCCATATGTTGGATTTTAATCCAACAAGCATTTCTAGCAACACATTTGAGACCAAGAAGAGTCAACCCATCTACACCAAATAGTTATAGCCAAGAATCTGATCCAACATGATTTTATTTAAACAAAAACCCTTCTTTCCCTGTGCTCCATTGCCTCCCATTGCCAAACCCTCTATAAAGGTAACGCTATGCTCCATCAACACTTTCATGATTACTCTAACTCTATGCATTAGCCCACCTCCAAGTTAGATAGAGGGCATTTGGTTTTCTAAGTAAGATAAATGGATTAAAGAAAATCACACTTTGTTGCGTAGGAAGCCTTGCAACTTTTGATACACATAACAAAAAAAAATTATTCACATACCACACTGAAGCATCAAGGTTCTCATCAAGACGTACATTAATTGCTCCAACATATCATAAGAAAGATTACTAAGTCCATGAAGAGGAGATGAGGGATAAAATTCATCTTCTTCTACTGAAATCTTGAGTAGCTGTGTAGCACCCAACTACTTCAGTCCCTTGGCCCAAAACCAGAAAACGAGGTAGGAAAGATAGGTCATCGATATAGATCCATCTAAGTTCCATTTGTCTCACCAAAAGGAGAACAATGCATGGCTTATGTATACTTCCATTTACAAACAGGCAACCATATAGGCTACATATATCATCCGAAGGAAAGTTCAAAATAAACTTCTAAACATCACAAGGTGTCGTATAAACATCTCCATCAATCAAACTAAAGCTCATAAAAAATTAAAAATAAAGCTAAAATAACATTGTCTAAACACTAAAAAAAGCACTTCATTCTTTGTCAAAAATATGTCACTCGTATGTAAAAGAATGAAATAAATCAGAAGTAATAAATTTGATATAAAAAAAAGAGAAGTATAATGTAACGTAGCAATACTATTCTAGAAGATCAACTACTCCACTCTAAGGACCAGTTCTACTCTATCAAAATGAGCTCGGGGTAAGGAAAGTCATACATGTAAATCTCGATTTTCATGCGATACACTTTAACTAAACTTGATTTTTATACTGTTACGACCCGACCTCAGATCCCTATAGCACTTGAGACCGGCTCACCTCGACTAATCCCAAGACCTAGTCGCATGGGTTTCAGGGCATGGCGACTCGCACGGAGGTTTGTGCCTCTTCTGCATGGGGAGCTGCCCCCAGATTTTAAAGGGGAGCTCCCTGCGGAGCCCCCTACCGCATGGGCTGCTCCCCATCCCTTGAAACCCATCATACCTCTCATGCAAACGTGCGAGAGGTATGGGTCTCCGACCGACCTTGCCTCCGACGTGGCTTCCCCGTCGTCCTCGCGCACTTCCCACCCTGCCGGTGACTATTTAAGGAAGGGCACACCACGCCACTTCCTTCAAGCTCAAATTGGCCAGAGATCTCCCTCCAATTCGTCTCCTCCCAACTCTGGCTGACTGCCCAGAGCTTCCGGCGACTCTTCGTCTCTCTCTCGTCACTCTGCCACCGTACCAGTGGCAGAGCCAGCTCCGCCGTCCTCTGCCGTGCCGCGCCGTACCAGCATGCGCCCTCCGACCCCCTTCGTTGTCGCTGTCTTCTTCCCCTGGGCACCTTCGTCTCCGGCGATGGCAGTACCAGCCGCTCGCCATCCGCCTCCCACTTTCGCTCCAAACCGGTCAGTTAGGTTCCTCTCACTCCCCTCTTCATTTCCCCTCTCCTAATTTGTAATTTTGACCCCTCGATTGCCACTTCCACCACCATCATTTTCACCTCCGACCACCAACTCCGGCGAGGCCACTCCACTTCCATAGGCTGTTTCACCCCTCACCCACCGGTCCCTAAGCTCCACCACCTCCCACTGATCACCTTCCGCCCTTCCACTAACCACCATCACCTCCCTAAACGTCCACCGACCTAACCCGCCTTCACGGCCACAGTGCGACCTAGGCACGCATGCCTAGGCTGCCCTGCGGCCAGCCAACCCCCGCCCCACCTTCGCCGTGATACAGCGAAGGTTTTCCTATAATCTAACAGGGCCGCTAGGCTGTCTTCATGCATTTCAGGTTTCGTCGCCTCTGCCACCATTAGCGACGACTTGAAGCTCTCTTGAAGCTTCGTCCAAGCCCCAGCGCCCTAGGCCTCCAGGTCTAGAAGGCGCGGCTCGGTCTCGCTCTCGCACACCGCCAAGCAATTAGCGCTAAGGGACCTTGCACCTGTTGCAATCGTACGTGATTCCTGCGCGAGCATTCGCGAAACAAAGGTGGAACATTTAGTCCCACCTCGGAAGCTGACGAACGAGAGGAGGCGCTTAAATTGAAAAAGTGAATTAGGCTATTCGCCTCTGAACACGGGGTGAGGTCCCCTCGCCCACCACCCGGCCTCGTCCACGACCATGCCCTGCGGACCTGGTCTTGACCCGACTACCCGTGCACACCTCACCCACCACTGCACGCCAGTGGGCCTGGTCTCGGACGCGTATACCCTACCCGATAACTCGGCTGGCTTTGGGGGAGCTGTGTCCTGAGAGAGACAGACGCGGGAAGGGTAGGGGTAGGTTTTGCTTCTTCGTGCCTGTGCAGGGAAGGAGGAAGAGGAAGCAGCTGCGCGGACAAAGAAGAAGCCAACTGAAGAAGAGGAAGAAGCTGAGGACTTAGCCGCGCCAAGGAAGAAGGAGTAGGAGTTGAAGAAGAAGAAGGCAGAGGAAGGAACATAGTGCAGAAGGAAAGGAAGGAAAAGAAGAAGGCAGAGGAAGCAGCTAAAGAAGAAAAAGAAGCCAAAGATGAGAACAAAAGAGAAGGAGGGAGCTGCTGCAAAGAGGAAAGCCATGCAGAAAAGAAAGAAGAGAAGAAGAAGAAGCCAAGGAGAAGAAGCAGCCAAAGTCAGAGTAGCAGAAGCCAAAGAGAAGAAGGAAGAAGAAGAAGAAGGCATGACACTGTAGCAAAAAGAAAAGAGAGAGAGCAAAGAAAAAAGAAAAGAAGAAAAGCGAAGAAAAATTTTATTTCCTTTTACTCTCTAAATTTTTGTAAAACATTACATTATTGAGAATTGTGATTTTTCTGCTTCTAAAGATCGAATTGCTCCGTAAGTTCGACCTCGGAATGTTTTCAAATTTCGAGTAATAAATAAATAAAATTGATAATCATTTTTCGCAACATACTACAACGCGTATCTTTTGAAAATCGCGACGAATGATTCATCAATTTTTGGCACCGTTGCTGGGGAGCAACGGGCACTTTAGAAGCTTTAAATCAAAATTTTTGATTTTATATTGACTTATTCTCTCTTTTGTTGTGTTTGTTGCAGAAGAAAGGAACTCAAGAAAAGACAAGCAGCCGCACAGCAACCAGGGAACAGGTAACCTTCAACCCAATCTTTTAAGCCCCTCACAATCTAAAGAGGAAAAACAAAAGAAAAATCAATCTAGGGTTACCTGTCTTCCATACTTAGTAATTCACAAAGTTTCCTGATTTCTACTTTCAACAGATCTTAACTACATATCCACTTAAAGTAACTAGGGCTAAAACCTTCTTGATTGAGCCCTAGTTACCCATTCCTGAGGCAACTAAATTGGACCAACTAGAGCCAACCTAGGATTACAAGCTAGGGTTTTAGAGACACATCTTCTTTTAAGTAGAGAATTAAAAATTTTAAAAAGAGTGTGCCTAAGCCATTGCTTGAAAAGACCTATCCAAGAGAAACCTTAAGCAAATCAGGCTCTTAATCTAATTGAACCATAAAAGAAAGGACCTACGAAGCTCTCAAAGGAACAAAGAGGTGAAGTTGATCCTTTGGGTCAACCAACCTTTAAATTAGGTCACTTTGCACACAAAAGGCTTAAAGTTCAAGTGGAACCCTAAGCACCTTGATCTTAACTAAAAGTGGTAGACTTAAGAGGTCAAGGTCCCCATTCTGGTCTACCTGGAATCTCAGTGACAAGAGAGGTAGGGTGGGGGAAACACTGTAACCCGTGGGGGCGCTCTACTGTGTAGGGGTCATCGCAGGACTCACCCTCTCTAGCTGCCCAGGTAATTATTAGGTGGATGACCTTCTGATCAAGGGGTATCATCCACCCCGAACCTCTATAGTCACCCAACATATTTTGGATGTCTTGATTGGGTCCAACACATTCTAACCTCATTCAGTTTTTCAGTGCATGTTTGGTAGGAGGTCCTTGAAACCTCCTCTAGAAACCCACTCTCCCCGAGGCCAAGCCTCGGCACCCTTGTTTGTGCAACAACCTCTCCACAAAGACCTTTCTTCCGATTCTGAACCTAGTTCTCCTTCTTCCATCATGGCATAGCCTGTTGAAGAAGAAAATAATCTTGAGCACCAGCTTCAGCGTCTTAATGACCTCTTCCAGAACTTCATGAACCCACCGCAGCACCCCATGATGAGAGATCACTATAATCTTGCTGCGGTGGCAATTGAGCCTCGAGTCCGAATCCCGGTTGGAGGACCTGATTTTGAACTGAAGCCCAATATGGTTCATGCCATTCCTAAATTCTATGTGCTTAACTCTGAAGATCCCTTCTAGCATATCAAACAGCTCAAGCATCTGGCCCAGACCTTCGGGTCAGATGCGTAAAACCAGGATATCTTACTCATGAAGATGTTCTCTTTCTCCCTCATGGACAAGGCGGCTCATTGGTATCAGACATGGACCCGTCCAATCAACACATGGGAGGAACTTCAATCCGAGTTTTTGAAGAAGTTCTTTCCCGTTAGTCGGACAAACGCCTTGCGCCATCAGATTACTCACTTCACCCAGCAGATGGGAGAACCTCTTCATGAGGCATGGGATCGATTCCTGGATCTCATGCGGAAGTGCCCCCATCACGGAGTTCCTAAATGGGAACAAGTCCAGTCTTTTTACCAGGGACTTCGTGAGGACATTAGATTATTCGTCAATGCAATTTGCGGAGGGAATATCATGAGTCAACATGAGGACACCGGTGGGAGATTCTCGAGAATATGTGCGAGAACTCCATCAACAATGACTCCATGGGTTTATTCGACCGGACGAATACCCGTGCATCGACGAATCTCAGGGGAGCACATGAGACGTAGGGCCTGTCCGCATCCATCGACTTGGAACTATTGACCAGTCGGTTGGACAAGGTCTCTATTATCGAGAAAAGGTGGATGAGCTGACTCAGCATTTGCAGCGAGCCACCTCTGCGTAGAACTCCTTCGCACAGCCACCTCCCGCAAGGGAAACTATGCAAAACATCTTCCACTGATCTTCTCCGGGGATGGACCCGTATCCACCCCCATCTAACTCCAGGACCGGAGGGACCTCCGATCCTCTCTATTCCTGTTAGGGGAAGTCTGATCCCCCATACTCTGACTTTCCTGAGGCTCCTCAGACCTCCGAGGACATCAACGCCATCCAGAATGACCCATTTTCCAACACCTACAACCCTGGATGGCGAAATCATCCCAATTTTCAGTGGGTGGGAAATTCTTAGATCTAATGATCACCTTATCAACCCCGTCCACAAGCCCCTCGTTCTTATCAGCCGCCTCAGCCTCGGTCCAACCCCACCTATCCATCCGGGCCTAACCAAGACCAAATGTCCCTCATCCTCCAAACACTGGCTGACATTCAAAGAACGAATGAGGCTATCCAAAAATAGCACAAGGACGAGATCATAGAGGTCCGTAACCAACTCACCCAGATGGAGAATTCTCGCCAACCGGGCACTCTTCCTTCACAACCTCTGCCAAACCCTAATAACGTGTCGACCCAGAGGCGCGTTATGAACCCGAATCCAGTTCAAGCACACATGATTTATCAGGCCCCTTCTGTTCCATCACTTGACGAGATGGTAGCATCAACATCTTACGCGGGTTATCAACAGCAGCAACCCATCTTACCAACCCCCAACCAGAACTAGGCAGGATTAAACTCTGTAACAACTCGTAGTGGTAAAGCAACCCAAGACCCACCTTATCCAGACCACTCTAAGCCTGGTAGTGATCCAAGCCCTAGGATAGTTATCCAGGATGTCCCTATCCCAGATCAAAAACCTGGACCTATTCTAAAGGAACCAACCAAGGTTCCATTTCCCGAGGCCTTGACCAAGGGAAAGAGGACAACCAAACCCGTGGCACCTGAGGAGGACCTGATCAAGCTCTTGAGTAGGTCCAGATAAACATCCCCTTGATGGATGCAATCCGCCACGTACGGGCTTATGCATGATTCTTAAAAAATATGTGTACACCCCAGCGTAAGCTGCGAACCAAGAGTGGGAGTCCAATTGTACTATCAGAGCAAACCAGCTCTGTGATTTTGAGTAAACTCCCGCCTAAGGCAAAAGACCCAGGCACTCCCTTGATCATATGTGAGATTGGTGAAACCCAATTTTATAGAGCATTGTTAGACCTAGGTGCCTCCATAAACCTGATACCCACATCCCTGCTTAACCACCTTGAAAAATCCGAGCTTAAACCGACTGAGGTGACATTGTAGTTAGCTGATCGATCTATTAAGTCACCTAAGGGAGTTCTCGAGGATGTTATTGTTGGGGTGTGGGACTTTTACTTCCCAGTAGACTTTATAGTTCTAGATATGGATGCACCTGAGAACCTAAGGGATACACCAATTATACTAGGGAGACCTTTTCTGGCCACTGTTAGGGCCAACATAAGTTGTGAGGAGGGCCAAATAGAGTTGAAATTTGGGAACCAAACCCTTAAGATTGACATCTTTAAGGCCCAACAAGGAATTAATTGTGGTGTTATAGAGCAAATATGTGATATCGGAGTCGTGGTTGATGAACCGCATATTGAGGATAACCTGATCATCCCCAATCAACCACAAGAAGATCAAAACCCGCAATTAGAGGAATATGAACCCGATTTAGATACACACATAACTCCTACCCTTATTCCTCGCACCCACTCCGAACCACCCGCTGTTGCTGATAACCCCGTCTTGGAACTCAAGCCTCTTCCCGATCATCTGAAATATGTCTTTTTGGGTTCCAATCAGACACTTCCTGTGATTATAAACTCCAGACTCACCCCTGACCAGGAATCCCATCTGATTACTGTTCTCCAGCAACATCGTAAAGCCATTAGTTGGACTCTCGATGATTTGACTGGAATAAGTCCCTCTTATTGCACACACCACATCTATTTCGAATAGGGTGCACGACCTTCGCGTGAAATGCAGAGATGTCTAAACCCTAATCTGCAGGAGGTCGTGAAAAATGAGATCATTAAGTGGTTAGATGCAGGGATCATCTACCTGATCTCTGACAGTTGTTGGATAAGCCCAATCCAGGTTGGGTCTAAGAAGGCAGGGCTCACCACCATCACGATTGAAATCGGAGAGGTCATACCAACCCGTATAGTCAACTTGTGGAGAGTTTGCATTGATTACCGAAGACTCAATTCCTCCACTAAGAATGATCATTTCCCACTACCGTTTATTGATCAAATCCTAAAAAAACTAGCGGGAAATAGATTCTTCTACTTTCTTGACAGGTACTCCGATTATAACCAAGTGGTGATTCATTCAGAGGACCAAGAGAAGACCAGGTCCACCTGCCCCTTTAGGACGTATGCGTTCCGAAGGATGCCTTTCAGTCTCTGCAATGCACCCGTGACTTTTCAGCGGTGCATGCTTGCCATATTCTCTGATATGGTAGGTGATTATCTGGAAGTCTTCATGGATGACTTCTCAGTATTTGGGGAATTATTTGACGATTGCCTTCAGCACTTAGATCATATACTCAGGCGTTGTATTGATGTGAATCTGGTTCTTTCCTGGGAAAAGAGGCACTTCATGGTGCCTAAGGGGATCGTCCTGGGACATCTGATTTCTGAGAATCCAAGTTGATCGAGCCAAGGTTAACTTGATTTCCAAACTCACTATGCCTAGCTCGATTAGGGACATCCGATCTATTCTGGGGCACATCGATTTTTACCGTCGATTCATCCCTGATTTCTCAAAAATCACGCGCCTCCTGACCACTCTTCTCTCCAAGGATGTACCTTTTGAGATTTCCAAGGAATGCACTCAAGCTTTTGAGATCCTTCGTGACTGAGTTACCCATGCCCCGATCCTACAGTCCCCTGATTGGTCTCAACCCTTTGAGATCATGTGCGATGCATCTGACTTCGCTGTAGGAGCAGTTTTGGGGCAAAAGATTGACGGGAAGCCGGTGGTCATCTACTACGCTAGCAAGACACTTGATGAGGCTCAGTGTAACTACACGGTTACGGAGAAAGAGCTGCTAGCTGTAGTATTTGCCCTTGAAAAATTCAGATCTTATCTCTTGGGTTCCCACCTTATTATTTACTTGGATCACACTGCTATGAGGCATCTCCTTGCAAAGAAGGATGCGAAGCCTCGATTAATCCGATGGATCATGCTGTTGCAAGAATTTGACCCCGAGATTCGCGACAAAGTGGGAAGATAGAACATGGTGGATGACCACTTGTCCCGCCTTCCTTCTGAGATCATCAACCCTTCCGGACCCATCACGGAGCATTTTCCTAATGAGCTCCTCCTAACTATTGGTACAGGGCTTCCATGGTTTGCTGATATAGTAAACTACTTGGCATCACATCAGATCCCGTCTGATTAGCCGAAGGCCAAGAAAGACAAATTGCGCTCCGATGCCAAGTATTAGATTTGGGAAGACTCGTACTTATTCTGCATAGGTGCTGACCAAATTATCCAACGATGTCCT
The DNA here is from genome assembly GCA_037157565.1 of Thalassia testudinum. Classification (NCBI taxonomy): domain Eukaryota; kingdom Viridiplantae; phylum Streptophyta; class Magnoliopsida; order Alismatales; family Hydrocharitaceae; genus Thalassia; species Thalassia testudinum. The sequence continues at coordinate 86,624,000 of JAZHRO010000077.1, forward strand.
GGAGGTCGAAATCAAAGACATACTCTTTTTCTGCCATGACCAGGCATGCAGTGACCACTTTTTTGGGCACAAAACCGCATTAAAAGTCCTCCAGTGTGGCTTCTATTGGCCAACAATCTTCAAGGACACATACAATCACTGTAAAGCATGCAACCGTTGCCAAACTCTGGAAAACATGAGCCATCGCGACATGATGCCATTACAGCCGATTCTTGTATGCGAGATTTTTGACATTTGGGGAATTGATTTTATGGGCCCCTTCCCTATCTCGGACGGCTTCGAGTACATTTTACGCACTATTGACTACGTGTCCAAATGGATCGAAGCCATTCTGACCCGAACCAGTGATCATAAGATCGTTATCAAATTCATTCACCAGAATATCTTCTTACGGTTCAGGATTCCACGAGCGATCATTTCTGATGGAGGGACCCATTTCACTAACGCTCAGTTCAGGTCACTGATGACCAAATACAGGGTGTCATACCGAATCTCTACTCCTTACCACCCCCAAACCAATGGTCTAGCTGCGCTATCAAATCGGGAGATCAAGAAAATCCTTTAGGTTACTGTTCGACCTGACAGAAAGGATTGGTCATCCCAGCTTTCGGAAGCTTTTTGGGCTTATAGGACTGCCCACAAGACCCAATTAGGCATGTCTCCTTTTAGACTAGTGTACGGGAAGGTGTGTCACCTCCTCGTCGAACTGGAGCATAAAGCCTATTGGGCAGTACGGAATTGCAACCTAGATCTTTCTAAGGCTGGAATCCACAGAAAGCTTCAGATAAGCGAGATTGATGAATTACGCCTCAATGCGTATGAAAACTCGGATATCTACAAAGAGCGGTTTAAAGCCTTTCATGACAAGCACATATCTAGAAAGATCTTTCACCCTAGTCAGAAGGTCCTACTCTTCGATGCCCGATGGTCCACGTAGGGACCGATTTGTATTTGTATTTGTATTTTATTACTCGAAAATAGAAAATCTCCGAGGTCGAACTCAGGGAGAAAAACTTGATTCTAGAAGTGTACAAAATCACAATTTACAATATATATACTATTTTACAAAAGACTAAAGAAAGGGGAAAAAAAGTCTTCTTCTCTCTTTCTTCTTTTTCTTTTGTCTGCCTCTCTCTTTCTCTTTTTAGACGTCTGACTCCAAGGGTCAAACGCCTTAAATGCCAGTTGCTACAGTGTTGCTACTGCTGGTTCTTCTTCTTCCTCTTGGCTTCTTCTTCTTCTTTTCTTCTGCTGTGCACCTAGTCCTTCTGACTTCTTTTTCTTTCTTCTCTGTTGTGACAAGTTCTTCTCTTCTTTCTCCTTCAGCTTTAGCTTCTCTTTGGCTACAGTGCCCTCCTTAGCTTTCTTCTCTGCGGCTAAGTCCTCGCCTCTCTTCCCTTGCTTCTCCTGTTCCCTGCACAGGCGACCAATTAGGCAAAACCTAACCCCTACCCTCCCCACGGCTCTCTCTCTCAGATTCACTTTAGGGTTCGCTCTCCTAGAGCCTTAATCGGGTATGTGGGTCGGGTGACGCACCAGGGACCAGGCGCACCGACGTGGGTGGTGCGCGAGGTGTGCACAAGTGGGTTAGTCGGATCCGGGTGCCAGCTTCGCGGAGGAAGTGACGCGGACGAGGCATGGTGAGGGTGAGGGACCTTACCCCAGTGTGTTTCGAGGCAATAAGCCTGAAACACAATTTCAATTTAAGCGTGGTGGGGCGCTTGCAAACTAACGAGGTGGGACTCAATGTCCCACTCGCTTCCGCTGGCACCCGCAGGAGGTGAGCTCCACCCAATTGGAGCAGCTGTGAGTTGCGCATGACTTGTTCTTTGGTTGGATGCACTCACCCACTCAACGCGCTTCGCTTGGACTCCTGAAGCCTCGAGTGCGTGACCTGGAGCTCGCGAACAAGCAAGCTTGCTTGCTCGTTAATGGCAGACGAAGGCTACGATCTGCAAGAGACAAAAATGGCCTTGCGGCCCTGTCAGACTACGGGAAAACCTTCGCCATATCACGACGAAGGTGAAGAAGGGGTCAGCTGGCCACGAGGTGACCTAGGCGTGCGTGCACAGGTCGCCCTATGGCTGTGAAAATGGGTGTGTTCGGGGGAAGTGTTGAGAGCGTGTGGTGGTGAATGGGAAGAGGGGTTATGATCAGTGAGTTGGGGCGGAGCTTGTGTGGTGGTTGGTGAGGTGGGTGGATGCATGGAGCTGTGGATACACCTCGCCCGTGGTATGTCGGAGGTGGAGAAGGCGATGGTGGTCGGCATGTGGCAGTGAGTGATTTAGGAAATAGATAAGGGGGAAATGAATAGGGGAAAAAGGGGAATGGTTGTTACCTACTTAGTAGACAAAAGAGGGGGAGGAGGCAGCGAGCAGCTGTGCTGCCGTCGTTGGAGACGAAGGAGTCCAGGAGAAGGGACGACAACTAGGAAGAGGTGCTGGAGGGTGACTGCTGGTACAGCCAGGCACAGTGGACGACGGTGAAGGTAACCCTGCCACTGTTATGGTGGCAGGGCGACGAGAGTGGAGGAGCAGGGTCCCTGGAGCCTACGGGCGAATGGCCAGAGGAGGAGGAGACAAAGATTGAGGGAGTTCCTTGGCCAAAACAAGCTTGAAGGAAGCGGCAGGAGCTATCGTTCCTTAAATAGGTGCTGGCCGAGAGGGAAACGTGAGGATGAGACGTGGGTTCCTTGCCGGAGGCATGGCTGGAAAAAGACCCATACCTCTCGAGCGTTCACATGAGAGGTATGGTGGCTGGCAGGGCATGGGAGCCGGCCCATGCAGAAGAGGACAATGCAAGGAGTCCTTTCAAATCTGGGTCTGGCTCCTTAGGTCTGTGCAGTGCCATCTTCTGGGTAAAGTCGCCGGAGGTATGGCCTGCGCAGTGCGGGGGTAGAGGGACCTGTCTGAAGAAAGAGATGAGAAAGGTAGGGGGGTATCTGTAAGAGTCAAAAAGCTAAGGGTCAAAAAATAATTATTGAGGACCATTTTATAAAGTGGGTCAAGGTGACCTTTCTTTAGGTCCAAATTTTGGTATAATTCTAATTTGGACCTAAGGAATCCAATGGTGAGGTTGGATTCTAGGTTTGACCATGTTTGACTAGACATTTTGCACAAAAACCTAAATTAGGTCAAAAATTGGGTATGGTTTTCAATCTAGGTCAAGATAGGTTCCAAAGGTCAAATTGAAGGTTCTAAACCCTAGGAGATATTTTTTCATAAATTTTAGAGGGTTTAATTGATTTTTATTTTACCTGGAACATCGTGAATTAAAGTGGATTTGTTTTAACGTTACAGAATGTCATTTAATTCCTAGATTTTGTCATAACCTTTTCCTGATCAATCCATCCCACTTATTCTCTTAGTATGCTCGTTTGACCTGTGTCTAAACCCTTAGAAATCCCGATCATGTACTGCATTGGTAAAATTACAGTTTTACTCTTTGTGTATTATTTTATACTCAGATTTGCAATTCCCTTGTTTAGGCTTTCCCTTAGGTTTTGTAGGAGCTTTTGTACAATTAATTAGGTCAAAATGTGATAGTTAGGATTCATGATGAGGTTCTCATCATACCCCCATGCCTAGCTTTTGCTAGTCCCTTAGCAAAAATTTAAGGTTTTAACCTCTATTCTAGACCATGATTCCTTTCATCAAATTTGATAAGTGCTTTTTCTCTTGTCTCCTTGATTAGGTCAGAATGCCAACATGGGCCTAAAAGGTACTCTAGTACCAACTAAGATCCAGATCTGTCAAGCTTTAGCCTCAGACTTTAGAAAAGGTTTTTAAGGCCCTCAGAAACTATCCTAAAGTTTATTGAACTCCATGGTTAAAGCACTCGTGCTTGAGACATTTTTAGCCTTGGTTCAGTTTGCAGTGCGTTTTGTAAGAGAGAGACAGAAGGTTTATTTGTTTGGAGAGTTTTCTCTCTCTTTTCTTTTTAATTCTGGCTTAGGATTGGCTTTACAACCCGGTCTGTATCGGATTCCTCATCTCCATCATCAATCCTCAAAGGTTCCTGGCAATCGACGCTTCGGGATAGCACCGCCTGATGAGTCCATTTTCATGGACTATTATTACGCCTAAGTACTTCAATTCTAACATAGTATGTTTGTTAATAATCAAATTAAGTCATTAAATAAGTGTATGCATCATTACTTGAGTTTTTATCTATTTTATTGCATTTTATAGTATGTAATTATTTTATGTTTTGTTGCAGGAATGATATTGGAAAGAACAAGGAGGGGATGGGGGTAAAATTCCCCCAACAAACGCCAGCCGCAACACATTCCGGTCGGCCTCAAAAACTTCCCTCAACAAAATGCAAACGGGTTGGCCATTTTTAGAAAAGGGATTTTGAAAATCCCTTGGGAGGCGAAAGAGAAGAGATATAGAGGAGAGGCGGAGGGGATTGGAAGGGAGCCATCAATTGTGCAACCGTGCTTGCATTGTGCACCGCGTGCCCTCCACCTCAAACGCCCTTCTAGTCTGCACTCTGCCTGCCCTCACCGTGCGCCCTCCACCGCAAGCACCCAGCCACAGCGTTCCTAGCAGCGCCCGCAGGGCTGTGCCCGCATTGCTTGCAGGCACTTCTCCACAGCAGGCGCCCACCGCAGCTCGCTCGCCTCCAGCGCCATCTCCGCTCCTGCACCTCCATCATCGCGCACCCGCATTACCGCCTGGCCTTGCATGCCTATAGGCACCGCGCCTTCTCCATTGCAGGCGCCCACCGCAGCGCGCCCGTGCTCTCTCCAGCAGCGCAGCAAGCACCGCGCCCTACATTCATCGTCTTTGCACGCCCGCGAGCCCTCCATCGCAAGCGCCCACGACAGCGCCTCACCGCGCCCTCTGCAGGCGCAGACCTTGCTGCACCCGCTCTCTCTCCAGCTGTGCACCCTCGACGTCAACGCCTCTTCGACGCCACTGCAGACACGTGTGACCTCCCGCGCATAGCCGCCAATGTCTCTGTGTTACTCGTGTTGCCTGTAGCGACTCTCGACAGCGCCAACAACCCACCGCCGCTGCACCTCTTCCTCGTCGCCGGCGGCATCTCCGACCACCGTAGGCTACCGCACCACCACCGGAGTGATCCTCTCCGTCGGCCCTACTCCTCCGACGAGCCACGCCACCAGCTGTGGCTCCCTCCGTGCACACGCCAAGGGGAATCAACCTCCCATGTTTTGCTACAGGAGGAGGTCAATTAGATTAAATGACCACAGTTGAAGAGGAGTTATTTTAGATATAATGTTTTATATTATGGGTAATTGCTTATTAGACCCTCTAATTCTCCATATTTTATGTTACTGATGATTCAAGGTATTCTCATGTTGGTTTGATGCTACAACTAATCGTCAAACTAATTTTTGCATAAAAAAAAAATATATTTTGTGAACTTATTAATCTGTTCCTCCCTGTGGATACGACATCCTTTATTGTGGTTTAAATTCATATCTATGTTAATCATTTGATTGAGAGATTTCCACCACATTAATTACTACGACATATCCGCTATTGCTATCACAAATAAGCGAAACTCTCTCCGTCAAATTGGTGCTGTTGCCGGGGAGGCAACAGACGCAATAGATTCACTTCATTATTTTTGAATATTCTGAGTTACGTAATTATCTGATCAATTTTTTTTGTGCGAGGAATCTGACGAGGCGATGAGGCGCAATAGAGCGACGACAGCAACCATGAGCTAAGCCACAAGAGGAAAAGACGTGGGAGACCAAGATCCCGCTTTCACAAAGGATTCTCCGTTGTCATAAAATTTATTTCTGTCTTTTCGCCCTTGTAGTAATTGGGGCTGGATTTTTGGGGGTTTGTCCCCACATTCTTTAGCTACTAGGGCTTACATTTTGCATGCGTGATTCTATTTTCTGCTTGCTTGCCTTTAAAACCAACAAAAGAAAATATTGGGCTGCCTGTTTGGAAGTTACATGCCTTTAGGTGCATGCATTTAGGGGTGATTGAGCAGCACATTAGATCTTATTATTGCATTGTGATGAGAACCTCGTCATAAACCCTAAAGTAGTACCATCTAACCCAGATTTGCAAGAAAAAGCTCCTACATAACCATAGAAAGGCTTGACTCGGAGAAATTCTGAGTTTGTGAAGAAAACATGAACTAAGGGGTAAAGATGCAATTTCACCAACTCAATTTGAAAATAGGGTAACTCAGGGTCCAAACATAGGTCAAACTAACCTAATAAGAAGAAAAGTGGGATGAGTTGATCCAATAAGGGCTACGGCAACTCCAAGGAATTAAATGACATCTTGTAACCCTAAAAACAAACCCACTTCAATTCAAGAGGTTCGAGGCAAAGAAAAAATCGAATAAACCCTCTAAAATTCATAGAAAAATAATCTCTAGGATTTATAACCTTCAATTTGGCCTTAGGAACCCATTTTGACCTACATTGAGAACCATGCCCAATTAATGACTTAATTTGGGTTTTTATGCAAATTGATCGGGCAAACAAGGTATGATCTAGAAATAAAATTCACCATTATAATCCTTAGATCCTAGTTAGTCATGTATAAAAACTTGAGCCTAAGGAAAGACCTTCTTGATCGACTTTACATTTTGGTCCTCATCCATTACTTTTTGACCCTCAACTTTTGAAACCCTCGCATTTTGGCCCCTAAGTCTTCTTCGTTCTTTGCATTTGCGTCCTCCCTGCAAAACCCTGAGCAGCGCCATGCTCCGGCGACTTTGTGCGGAGCATGGCGCCACGCAGGGTGAGGGAGACCCTCTGCCAAGACAACCGGGGGTTCCCTACTACGTTTGCTGTCACAGGGACACCTCCATAGTCTCCATCTCCGGCGTCCTCCGGCGAGGGAGGCACGTCGCCTCCCTCTGCCCTCCTCTCTGATCTCACCTCTATAAAAGCCGCCTCAGTTTGCCGCACTCAGCAGCTCGGTTCTGACGGAGAAACACCCCCCTCCTTCCTCTCTTCTCGCTCCGGCAGAAGCCCTCCTGCTCCGGTGGTTCTTCCTCCTCCTCCTCGTCGCTCTGCCGCAATACCAGCAATAGAGCCGCCTTCGCTCGCTCTTCCCGCGTCGCGCCGTACCCAACGCGCGCTCTCCTGCTCTCTCCTCGCCGCCGCCCCCTCTCTCTAGGCACCTTCTTCTCCGGCGACAGTCGAAACGATTGCCGCCCTGCTTCGTCCCCCTCCCGTCCCTCCAAGTAGGTACAGTTTTTTCCTTTCCTTCCTTCTTTCTTTTCCCTACTTCAATTTGCTCAACCACCCTTCGACCGCGTCTGATCACCCTCACCTTCTCCATCTCCGGCCAACCTCCGGCGACTCGCTCCCATCATTCCACCACCCCACACGACTCGTCGACCGACCCAAAACCTCCGCCTCATCACGCTGAACCATTTCCGCCCCTTCATTTCCTGCCATTTGCAACCTGAAGACCCCCCGAACAAACCCATTCCCCCAGCCACAGTCCGACCTAGGGCAGCCCCTGCACGCCGCCCCACGACCTGCCAGACCCCGCACCACCTTCGCTGTGCCATGACGAAGGTCCCCCGCTTGTCTGATTAGGCCGAAGGGCCGTATTTCTGTGAACAGGTCACCCGTCCTCCGCCGCCATTGTTGAACAGGTGGGGCTTCTTCCGCCTGCAGCTGCAGCGTCGCTTCGCCCAGGCTTGCGCTCCAGGACGTGCCCCTCGCCCTCACGCGCCTTCCCAGGTTTGCAGCTAGGGTGAAAGCCCCGCACACAGCCGCGATTGCCTGCAGCTTTCTCAGCTGCAGGCGTTAAATTAGGGTGGGACATTTAGTTCCACCGCGATAGTTCTGAAGGCCGCGCACCCGCATAAATGCAAAAAGTGCTATAGGCCTATCGCCTCAGCACACGGGGTGAGGTCCCTCTCACCCGCTTACCCGGCCTCGTCCGCGACCCGTTTACTTGACCTGCACTCCTCGCCCACCATCGCACGCCGGTGGGCCTGGACCCGGGCGCGACCCGTACCCGAATACCCGGCAGCTCTGGGAGAGCTATCCTACGAGCGAAATCTGGGAGTGAGAGAGACGCGGGGGAGGGTAGGGTTAGGTTTTGCCCTCTGACCAATCTGTGAGTGTGCAGGCAAAAAGCAGAGAAGAAGAAGAAGAAGAAGAAGAGAAAGAAGGAAGAAGCACAGCCAACGCCGTGGCTGCTTGAAGCAAAGCAGAAGAAGAAGGACTGCGAGAAGAAGAAGAAGGAAGAAAGAAGAAAGAAGGACGCATTGTAGCAGAGGCTACTTAAGTCGTCTGATTGAAAAATCAGACGACACTCTGCAGAGAAGAAAAAGAAGAAGGAAGGAAGAGCAGGCACCGCAGAGAAGAAAGAAAGAAGAAGACAAAGAGCTGGAGGAGAAAGAAGAGAGAAGCAGAACACGAAGAGAAAGAAGGAAAGCTTGGAAGCAAAAGAAAAAGAACAGAAGAACAGAAGAGAAACAAGAAGAAGAAAGAAGACTGAGGAAGACAAGAGAAGAGAAAAGAAGAAGAAAAAGCCAACAAGACAAATCTCTCTCTCTCTTTCATTTTTGTAATAGAAATTTTGTACTTCTAGAATACAGTTTGCTCCTTGAGTTCGACCTCGGGAAAACTTTTATTTCCGAGTAACAAATTGTATTAAGCTGGTAGCCGTTTCTCTATACTATACTACGACGAAATATTAGAACTACAGACGAGTGGCGAGCCACATTGCAAGCATATTAGCATGAAGATTGCTGGAGACAGGTACACCTTTCTAACTTTTGCATCCAGCTCCTGTTCACGCATTTGCATTCAAATTAAAATTCAAGACCACCAAGTTATTTGAATTTACTAATTCAGTGGTCGCATAACTAAAAGTGGGACTGATAATCAGATTCAACCCTAAAATCAATTCACATTTGATCTGATTCTAAGGGACTTGTCTGCGATTTCAAAAGAAATTACTAAGATTTGCGGTGTGATGCACACTTCTGACACTGAGCACCCACATTAGGCACCGCACTAAAGCTCGATCCCTTAAGGCTATAGGCACTGATCTCTTTATCGGTGCAAACCCTCCTATTGTGCTTTATGGTGGTGGTGATACTATCTTTTGACCAAGTGTTTTGATACTCCACGGAGGGGGACACCCCTTAAAGGAACAAAAGGGTAGTTAAGGGACACCGCATACGCATTACCTCAAAGGAAGGGTTCGCCCTACTTGCATCCCTTTGTTCGTCCTTGGAGTAACTTCTCACTTGATCACCTGGGAGTATCATCCAAGCAAAGTGTAGGTCCTAGGGCACTCGAAGGTTGAATTAAGGCACGTAATTGCGGTGAAAAACTTGTTTGGCCATTTATATTAACTAATTCGACCTCCGCAACAAAGAAGATTAAGATTTCAAGTCCACACCCCTCTTATACCACTTATGTGGGAACGGAGGGATAAGTCTTGATCTTTTGACTTATCTTTGGAGTGGAGGCTTCACTTACTCAATAAGAACCTGAATTGTGTTTTGTATGCTTGGTAGATGCTCTCTTGAGGGTAGTCTAGTGTTTGATCCTGAGCCCGAGAGAATTCTTAGGAGAGCTCTCCTAGGAGAGAAAAGAGATGGAATGGCTGATTAAGGAGCAAATCAACAAAGGACCCTAAGGGACTATTTTATTCCAACTAACCAACCCGCACAAGCACTAAGACGACCGGCAGGGGATAATCTGTATGAGATCAAGGGTAGTATCATATCTTTATTGCCCTCTTTTTATGGTACTACTAGGGAGGACCCCAACCGGCATTTGGAGGAATTCACCGAGGTCTGTTCCACGGTGAAGCTCCAGGGCCTTACTGATGAATCCCTGATGAGGACTCTATTTCCTTTCTCCCTAAAGGATAAGGCCAAGCATTGGTATCATACCCTCGATGCAAGGGTAAATGATTGGGCCACACTTAAGGGAGAATTTTTGAAAAAGTACTTTCCTATGAGTAAAACCAACCATTACAGAAGAGAGATTATGGGTTTTACTCAACAGGAAGGGGAGCAATTTCATGAGACTTGGGAGCGCTTTAGTGACCTTCTTAGGTTATGTCCCCACCATCAAGTGCCAAGATGGCAGTTGGTCGAAAGGTTCTATAACGGATTATCTGAAAGGCATAGGCAAACCATCAATGCAGCCTGTGCAGGAACCTTCATGACCAGAACTGAGGATGAAGCCTAGGCATTATTTGAAACATTAAGTGACAACTCCATACATCTGTCCTCTGCCTATCAAGAAAGAAAACCATCAATCTTGCAGAGGAAGATAGAGGCCCATGAAGCCGGGGCTTCTAAGGATTTGGCTTATCAGATTCAACTATTGAATAAAACTTTGATAGGCTTTTAGCAAACCCCGGCATGAACCCACAAGCAGCCTCTATCTTTCAGGCTTCAAGAGAATGCTCCATTTGCCAAAGCACAACGGACGCCACTGCGGAGTGCCATCAGGCAAATCAATTCCCTGAGTTGATTTAGGCCGACTTGAACGTGGCCTAAGGTTTCCGCCCCCCTCGCAATAACCCTTATTCCAATACCTATAATCCAGGGTAGCAGAACTATCCAAACTTCTCTTGGAAGCAAGGTGATGCTTCTAACTCAGGGAATACAAGACCCTTACCTCCCCAGCCCATATACCAACCATCTTATGAAAACCCTCCTCAGAATAAACCCTCTGAGATGGATGAACTGAAGGCCATGATGAAAGCAACGCAAGAGCATTAGAATATGGTCATCCAATCTCAGAATAAGATGATTACCTATATGCAATCCCAAATTGGTCACCTTACTGAGGCAGTTAGGCAACGTGATCCGGGGAAGCTACCTAGCTCTTTTGAGGAGAACCCTAAGGGAAAGGGGGTTGTATTTAGGGAGCATGCCCAAGCAGTGACCGTGTTGAGGAGTGGAAAAAAGATTGACAAGCCTGATAACACTCCTACGGTTACATCTTAGAATTCCCCTTCCACACCTAACCCAACTTCCATCTCCACCGCGGAAGAGCCACACTGCTCTCCCTCGCACAAAATCACCCACAATGAGGATGTCATCCTTCCGCCACCCCTTTCCTGCCTTGACGACCCCTCTACCTAGAAGCCGAGGGTGCCCTATCCAGAGCATCTATCTTCTCCTGGGGAATCTTCTGTTGGCTCGTCTGGAGCCAAGGATAGGACGAAAGAGATTATGGATACTTTTAGGCAAGTCCAGATTAACTTGCCTCTGTTGGAAGCTATTAAATAGATCCTGTCCTATGCCACCTTTCTGAACGACCTGTGCACCTAGAAGCGCCGATCTAGGAAACAGGTCCAAACCAAGGTCATCCTGCCTGACCATGTTAGCTTGGTTCTCCAGCATGGAACACCCCCCAAAATGAAAGACCCAGGGGTCCCGTATATTTCAGTGGTTATAGGTAACCAACACATTGACGAGGCTCTACTCGATCTGGGTGCGGGGGTGAACATTCTACCGAGCTTTGTCTACGACCTTTTGGGAGGAGACAAGCTAAAACCTAGTCCAATAATCCTCCAAGTTGCAGACAGATCACTTAAGACACCACAGGGATTGTTGGAAGATGTCCTTGTGAGAGTGGAGGATTTCTTCTTCCCTGTTGACTTTCTGGTGCTTGATACTGACCCATCTAATAAGCCCACAAAGCCGTCCATTATTCTGGGATGCCCCTTATTGGCCACAGCCAATGCCTCTATAAGTTGTAGATCTGGGGCACTTAAAATGGGATTTGGGAACAAGAAGATCCGGTTGAATGTTTTTGATACTTACAAGCAATCCGGATTTGAAGATTATTCTCAGATTGAGGTCGTTGGTGAAATAATTGAAGAGACTACTCCAGCACTCTTATGTAGAGATCCCCTTCAGAAGGTCATATCTAAGGACCATCTCTCTATTATTGAAGAAACTGAAAGGGAAATGCCTGAATTAGAAGAGTTGTTAGGGATACACACTGAGTCTCTGTCCCCACCCTGGACTGTGAAGGTAGATCCGCTACCTCAGGCGAGGACATCTCAACTAAAACCCTCAATCCAAAAGTCTCCTGAGTTGGAGTTGAAACCCCTCCCGAGCACATTGAAATATGCTTTCCTTGGTCCTAATAACACGCTCCCCGTTATTATCTCGTCTGCATTATCTGAATTGCAGGAGGGAGCTCTACTTGAGTGTTTACAAAGGCACAACGAAGCAATTGCTTGGTCAATTGCTGATATTAGTGTTGTTGATCCCTCTCTTTGCATGCATCATATATACATGGACGAGTCCGTGAAGCCTTTCCGAGACATGCAGAGAAGGCTCAATCCAAATATACGGGAGGTTGCTAAAAAGGAGATTCTGAAATGGCTAGATGCAGGGATTATCTATCTCTTTTCAGATAGTAAATGGGTCAGTCCTATTCATGTAGTTCCCAAAAAGACAGGGATCACCGTGGACGAGAATGACCAAGGAGAACTGGTGACCACTAGACCCGCAACTGGTTGGAGGGTCTGCATTGATTACCGCCGTTTAAACACAGCTACCCAGAAAGACCATTTCCCCTTACCGTTTATCGATCAAATTCTGGAATGATTGGCGAGGAACAAGTACTTTTGTTTTCTTGATGGGTACTCTGGGTATAATCAGATAGCCATTTTTCCTGACGATCAGGAACGTACCACCTTCACAAGTCCGTATGGCACATTTGTATTCCGCCGAATGCCATTCGAGTTATGTAATGCTCCTGCCACTTTCCAACGTTGTATGATGGCTATCTTTTCTGATATGATCGATGAGTTTGTTGAAATTTTCATGGATGACTTCTCCATTTATGGCTCATCGTTTGACCTGTGCCTTTCTCACCTTGATAAAGTCTTAACCCGTTGCGAAGAGGCAATGCTGATGCTTAGTTGGGACAAAAGCACTTTATGGTCCAGCAGGGCATTGTGTTAGGGCATATAGTTTCCGAGAGAGGACTAGAGGTGGATACCGCAAAAATTGATTCCATCTCTAAGCTTCTATTTCCCGCCAATGTTCGTCAAGTTAGATCTTTCCTTAGCCATGTTGGATTTTATAGGCGCTTCATTAGAGATTTCAGTAAAATCTCTAAGCCACTCTACGACCTGTTAGTGAAGGATGTCTCCTTCGATTTTGATGATAGATGTGGCGAGGCTTTCCAAGTTTTGAAGAAAGCCCTCATTACCGCGCCGATTCTCCAAGCACCAAATTGGACCCTCCCATTTGAGCTTATGTGCGATGCTTCTGATTTTGCAGTGGGAGCGGTTTTAGGTCAAAGGGTTGATGGCAAACCTCTTGTGTTGCATTATGCTAGCAAGACCCTTACGGATCCTCAGCAAAACTACACGGTCACTGAAAAGGAACTACATGTGGTGTTCATTGACCATTCTGCCCTAAAGCATCTTCTGGCTAAAAAGGACACCAAACCTCGCCTAATTCGTTGGATTCTGCTACTCCAAGAATTTGACCTGGAAATTAAAGACAAGAAAGGAGTTGAGAATGTGGTAGCAGACCATTTGTTTAGGATCCCTATTGAGGTATCAAACCCTGTTGGCAGTATTCAAGAGACTTTCCTTGATGAGTCTCTGATGGCCGTGGAAGCTAAAACTCTTTGCTTCGCTGACATAGTGAACCATCTGGTCACGGGCATTATCCCCAGTACTTGGGACAAGCAGAAGTGAGACAGGTTTCTCGCCAACGCTAAATTTGATCACTGGGAGGAACCCGAGCTTTTTAGAGTAGGCTCTGACTAGCTTTTTCGCCGTTGCGTCCCTGATGAAGAACAAAGAAGTGTTCTAAGTTTCTGCCATGAACTCCATTGTGGGGGACATTTTAGTGGGAAGAAGATTGCCCATAAGGTTCTTCAGTCTGGCTTTTGGTGGCCCACATTATTCCGAGATGCACATACGTATGTGGGCGCATGTCTACATTGCCAGCAGACGGGAACCATTGGAAAAAGGGATGAGATGCCCCAACAACCTATCCTCCCGGTTGAAATCTTTGATATTTGGGGCATTGACTTCATGGGTCCCTTTCCTGTGTCCTTCAGATATGAATACATCCTTGTGGCTGTAGACTATGTATCGAAATGGATAGAAGCCATACCCATGCGATTCAATGACCATTCCGTGGTCTTAAGCTTTGTTAAGGCTAATATCATTTCTCGATATGGGTACCCAAGGACGATCATAGGTGATGGAGGACCTCACTTTAAGAACGTACACTTCATAAAACTACTCCAAAATTTGGGAGTCAACCACATGATAGCCACACCTTATCATCCCCAAACGAGTGGACAAGTTGAAGTGTCTAATAGGGAGATTAAGCGAATTTTAGAAAAAACTGTCAGGCTTGATCGTAAGGGTTGGTAAAAAAAACTAAATGATGCTCTTTGGGCCTACAGAACTGCGTATAAGACTCCCTTGGGCTTGTCTCCTTTCTGTCTTGTCTACGGAAAAGCATGCCACCTTCCCGTTGAAATCCAACATAAAACTTATTGGGCAATTAAAAACGTTAACTTAAATCTGGATAAAGCGGGAAAAGCACGTATGTTAGAATTAAGTGAGCTTGAGGAGCTTCATAATGAAGCTTATGAAACTTCTCAAGCTTACAAGCAACGTACAAAAGTCTTCCATGACAAGCACATCATTAGAAAGACTTTTGAGCCCAATTAGTGGGTCTGGCTTTTCAATTCTAGACTTAAATTATTTCCTGGAAAGCTCAAGTCCCGCTGGGATGGGCCATACGTTGTTATGAATACTTTCCCTCATGGAGCTGTAGAAATTCGGAACCCTATTTTAGGTGCAAGCTTTAAGGTAAATGGCTAGCGACTTAAACCGTATATTACTCTTTTAGATGGCCAGGTTTTGGACGCACTTCGGCTTGAGGAGCCTTAGCTCCTCCCACTCTCCTCCTCAGGTGATATTCTTCTATGTCTGTTTTTTTTTTTTCCAATGAGGACATTGTCAGTCTTAGGCATGGGGGGGTATAACCTGAGAATGTTTATAGCATTTATAAATATTTACATACATACACACACACACACATATATATATTCTCTTTTCTTGAGTTGAATGGGTTAGTCCCTAGCAGAATACCTTTGTCATTGGAGGTTTTTCTTCTTAAAATTATTTTTTAAGTTTAGAATCCAGTACATTTATTTCACGTGCACGTAGATTTGGTAATAGATCCTTGAAGAAAACCAATAAGCATTTGTAGTCTACTAAATCCTTTGGCAGTTCATAGGGAGTCAGGCATACTATCTTCTAGTAGATCCACCTCATATTTGTTAGAAGAAAGTAGAGAGATTACTGGTGCACTAAGTCTAGTGCAAGGACTCTTAAGTTTTGGATAACTAGATAATGATACTTCAGAATTAGGCATAGTTTTAGCTCTCTGTTCCTGTATGCGTACTTTGTGTGAATTCTTGAGAGTCACCAAATAAGGCAGATACACAGAGATTGAGTTTTAATAAAGCTATGACTATGGTGGATGGTTATGACCATCCTTCATAGAGTCCTCGGCTGAAGGAGGGTAATAGTGTCAAAGGTTAGAAATACGCCTGTCCTATCCATTCCTTCCCAGTGCCGAGAATAGGCACTTCCACCAAATAAGCCATACAATATCCTCTTGACCATCATCAACCCTAATAATGCCTCATAAATAAAAGTCTGTGTCGTATTATGTTGATTTATAAAAAAAAAAGAGAGAGAGAAAAGAAAAGAAGAAGAAAAAGAAGAAACAGAAAAAAGAAAAAGAAAAAACAGTTATATTACAAAAAAAAAAGGGAAGAAGAAGAAAAAAAAAGTCCAAGTTTATAATGTAACATTGTTTTTGAGGCAACAGAACACCTATCACGTTCTACCAAATATGACCTATACCTACCTTTTAGTATTTCTTATCGCCCGAATAGTGGTTGAGGACTCTAACTTAGTTATAGAGTTATTTGGACTTTAATTGAAGTGTGGATGCCATGTGAGGTCACCAAACGGTGAGTACAATTACTGAATCTGGTGAGATTTTTGATCTCAGAAAGAAAAGAAAGAAAAGAGTGAGCAATCAGGAACATCAAGAGAGCACAGTTGTTTAGCCTCTCTTCGAGTTGACTTGTCTAATAGTCTAAAAATCTAGTGTCTGTAGTATTAGACTACATGTAGCATAAGATGAATGTGTGCCATCAAATACAAATCCATTCTACTCGATATCTACTACCTAAGCCAAAAGCCAGGGTTAAATTACAGATTATCTTCTGCTTTGTTCCTGAGGGAAGTAGTTGCCTATCCCGAAGTAAATATTTACTAAGGGTAAGGTACGAACTCCCAATGCGAATTGACTTTTCACATTGATCTGTTACTTAGGCTATCATCATTTCACATTTGTCTGAATCTCTAAAATTTTGAAATAAGAAAAGAAGAAATCTTTTGATTACTTTTATTTTTGCTAAGAATTAACAAATCTTAGGCATGGGTGTATTTGATGAGTCCATTTTAATGGACTATTATTACGCCTAAGTACTTCAATTCTAACATAGGATGTTTGTTAATAATCAAATTAAGTCATTAAATAAGTGCATGCATCATTACTTGAGTTTTTATCTATTTTATTGCATTTTATAGTATGTAATTATTTTATGTTTTGTTGCAGGAATGATATTTGGAGAGAACAAGGAGGGGATGGGGGTAAAATTCCCCCAACAAACACCAGCCGCAACACATTCCGGTCGGCCTCAAAAACTTCCCTCAACAAAATGCAAATGGGTTGGCCATTTTTAGAAAAGGGATTTTGAAAATCCCTTGGGAGGTGGAAGAGAAGAGATATAGAGGGGAGGCGAAGGGGATTGGAAGGGAGCCATCAACCGTGCAACCGTGCTTGCACTGTGCACCGCGTGCCCTCCACCGCAAACGCCCTTCCAGCCTGCACTCCGCCTGCCCTCACTGTGTAGCCTCCACCGCAAGCGCCCAGCCACAGCGTTCCTAGCAGCGCCCGTAGTGTTGCGCTCGCACTACCTGCAGGCACTTCTCCACTGCAGGCGCCCACCACAGCGTGCCCGCCTCCAGCGCCATCTCCGCTCCTACACCTCCATCATCGCGCATCCGCACCATCGCCTGCCCTTGCACGCCCGCAGGCACCGCGCCTTCTCCATTGCAAGTGCCCACCGCAGCACACCTGTGCTCTCTCCAGCAGTGCAGTAGGCACCGCGCCCTGCATCCATTGTCTTCATGCACTCGCTCGCCTTCCATCGCAAGCGCCCACAACAGCGCCTCACCGCGCCCTCTGCAGGCGCAGACCTTCCTGCACCTGTGCTCTCTCTAGTAGCGCACCCTCGGCGTCAACGCCTCTTTGACGCCACTGCAGACACGCGTGACCTCCCGCGCACAGCCGCCAACGTCTCTGTGTTACTCGCGTTGCCTGTAGCGGCTCTCGACAGCGCCAACAACCCACCGCTGCCACACCTCTTCCTCGTCTCCGATGGCATCTCCGACCACCGTAGACTGCCGCACCACCACTGGAGTAATCCTCTTCGCCGGCCCTACTCCTTCGACGAGCCACGCCACCAGCCACGACTCCCTCCGTTCACACGCCAAGGGGAATCAACCTCCCCTGTTTTGCTACAGGAGGTCAATTAGATTAAATGACCACAGTTGAAGAGGAGTTATTTTAGATATAATGTTTTATATTATGGGTAATTGCTTATCAGACCCTCTAATTCTCCATATTTTATGTTACTGCTGATTCAAGTTATTCTCATGTTGGTTTGATGCTATAACTAATCGTCAAATTAATTTTTGCATAAAAAATATATATATTTTGTGAACTTATTAATCTGTTCCTCCCTGTGGATACGACATCCTTTATTGTGGTTTAAATTCATATCTATGTTAATCATTTGATTGAGAGATTTCCACCACATTAATTACTACGACATATCTGCTATTGCTATAACAAATAAGCGAAACTCTCTCCGTCACCGCCCATGGAAACCCCCAGAACCCTGGCTTTCGAGATTTCGAGATAATCTCGTCTATGGTGTTCCGTGGCTGAATTCCGACCCTGGCAATTGACACTTTGTGATAATGCCATTCATGGAATCTGAACTAACAGAGTGCTTACATGCCCCCAATAGGATATGTAAATATCCTAGGAGACAAGCACCGAGGAGATGATATGTTGTTACGCATCTTCGAGGGAAATTTTCCCACCTCTCCGCACCAGGAACTCATCCAAATCAACTTGTGTTGATCGGCCGCTCCTAATCTAGGTGACATTTTCAGAATATTTGAAACACTTCTACGTGATTTTGATATTTATGCTCACTGAACCAGACTTCTGTGTGTGAATTTGGGTGCTTAGGTTATTGAGTCTCGTAAACCGAAGGTCAGTTAACAAGCCCAAATACTCCCTAAGCCTTAGACCTAATACTTAAATTTTTCATTTTCCTCAACCTCTTGAGGTATATCGAGATCTTAACGGGTACTAAGAGTATAGCCAAGAATGGCTAAGGTTTGCGTTCTTACTAATCTTGTTGTGCACTTTCGCTTACTTTTCCTTAATGTGGTCTAGAACTTTGGTTAATTTCTTAATTTCTTTTCTTTTTCATTTTGTGCTCCTATTCTGCTCTTTTCCTCCTTTTGTGAAGTTTACCAGCACTTTCTTGCCTCCTCCAAAGTTTTTTTTTTATAGTATATATGGATTTTTTTTGTTGAAACCTTTTCTTATTATGTCATTTCATTGCACTTTCATACCCCCCCATCCTTAAGGTTTGCAATGTCCTCATTGTACATTAGGTGGGTTTTTATTTGGTCAGGTTCAAGCATTAGGACATATATTAGGTGAGTGGATGGGTCGAGGTGACTGTTGTAGACGATTTCTAATCTCAGGTACGAGTACCTGAGGTGAAGTTGGCTGTCCTAAGGAATGAACCTAAAGTGCAAAGCAATGCCAGAAAAAGGTTTTGGCTTTTCAAAAAGAATGACGGGCTGGCTCCCGTTAAGCGCTGAGTTTTATGCCATCGGCTGGGCGCAATAAGCTTAGGGAGAATGGAGGATAAATGATGACTTAGCCAAATCTGTATTGGTTACGTCAATGAACAGTTTGAGTCTCTGACCGTTCATGACGAAAGGTTCGGAATCGTGGCTGAGTGGACTGGTCTCGACGACTCCATTTCCAAAGGTCTGTTGGACAAGATATGGTCTAACCCACTTGGATCGCAGTTTCCCAGGGAACAATTTAAGTCGGGCATCGAAGAGTAGGGCCTTCTGACCAGGGTGGAAGATCTTTCTAGATATGTGCTTGTCATGAAAGCCTTTAACTCGCTCTTTGTGGATTCACGAGTTCTTGTACGCATCAAGGCGTAATTCATTAATCTCGTTTATCTGAAGATTTCTGTGGGTTTCGCCCTTAGAAAGATCTAAGTTGCAGCTCCGTACTACCCAATAAGTTTTGTGCTCCAGTTCGACGGGAAGGTGACATGCCTTTCTGTACACCAGTCTAAAAGGAGACATGCCTAATTGGGTCTTGTGGGAGGTCCTATAAGCC
This sequence comes from Thalassia testudinum, assembly GCA_037157565.1. Lineage (NCBI taxonomy): Eukaryota > Viridiplantae > Streptophyta > Magnoliopsida > Alismatales > Hydrocharitaceae > Thalassia > Thalassia testudinum. Next base: position 86,643,518 of record JAZHRO010000077.1, read on the forward strand.
CACAAAGCTTCCGGAAGTCGGGATGACCAGTCCTTCCTGTTAGGTCGAACAGTAACCTGCAGGATTTTCTTGATCTCCCGATTTGATAGCTCAGTTAGACCATTAGTCTAGGGGTGGTAAGGAGTAGAGATTCGGTGAGACACCCTGTATTTGGTCATCAGTGGCCTGAACTGAGTATTGGTAAAATGGGTCCCTCCATCAGAGATGATCGCACGAGGAATCCCGAACCGTGAGAAGATATTCTGATGAATGAATTTGATGACGATCTTGTGATCACAAGTTAGGGTCAGAATGACTTCGATCCATTTGTACACGTAGTCCACTGTGAGTAAGATGTACTCGAAGTCGTCCGAGATAGGGTAGGGGCCCATAAAATCAATCCCCCAAATATCGAAAATATCTCGTATGAGAATCGGCTGTAAAGGCATCATGTTACAATGGCTCATGTTGCCCAAAGTTTGGCAACGACTGCATGCCTTACAGTGACTGTATGCATCCTTGAAGATAGTAGGCCAGTAAAAGCCACACTGGAGGATTTTTGGTATAGTTTTATGCCCAGAAAAATGGCCACCGCAAGCCTGCTCATGGCAGAAAGAGATAATGTCATTGATTTCGACCTTCAGGACACATCGCTGGATGATTTGGTCGGCACCTATGAGGAATAAGTACGGGTCTTCCCAGATGTAGTACTTGGCTTCGGAGCGCAACTTGCCTTTCTTGGCCTTCGGCCAGTCAGACGGGATTTGGTGTGATGCCAAGTAGTTTACTATATCAGCAAACCATGGAAGCTTGGTAAGAATAGTCAAGAGGTGCTCATCAGGAAAATGCTCCGTGATAGGTTCAGAAGGGTCGATGATCTCAGAAGGAAGGTGAGACAAATGGTCAGCCACCACGTTTTGTCTTCCCGCCTTGTCCTGAATCTCGAGGTTGAATTCTTGCAATAGCAAGATCCATTGGATTAATTGAGGCTTCGCGTCCTTCTTCGCAAGGAGATGCGTCACAGCTGCGTGATCCGAGTAGTTTATGACGTGGGAACCCAAGAGATAAGATCTGAATTTTTCGAGGGCAAATACTACAGCTAACAGCTCTTTCTCCGTAACCGTGTAGTTACACTGAGCCTCGTTAAGTGTCTTGCTAGCATAGTAGATGACCACGGGTTTCCCGTCAATCTTCTGCCCCAGAACCGCTCTTATAGCGAAGTCAGATGCATTGCACATGATCTCAAAGGGTTGAGACCAATCAGGGGACTGTAGGATCGGGGCTTGGGTGACTTGATCACGAAGGATCTCAAAAGCTTGAGTGCATTCCTTGGAAATCTCAAAGGGTACATCCTTGGAGAGAAGAGTGGTCAGGGGGTGCGCATTTTTCGAGAAATCAGGGATGAAATGGCGGTGAAAATCGACATGCCCCAGAAAAGATCGGATGTCCTTGATCGAGCTAGGCATAGGAAGTTTAGAAATCTGGTTAACCTTGGCTTGATCCACCTGGATGCCTCTCTCAGAAATTAAGTGTCCCAGGACGATCCCCTCAGGCACTATAAAGTGGCCCTTTTCCCAGGAAAGAACCAGATTTACGTCAATGCAACGCCTGAGTATGTGAACCAAGTGCTGGAGGCAATCATCAAATGATGCCCCAAAAACTGAGAAGTCATCCATGAAGACTTCTAGATAATCCCCTACCATATCAGAGAATATGGCAAGCATGCACCGTTGAAAAGTCGCTGGTGCATTGCAGAGACCGAAAGGAATCCTTCAGAATGCGTAAGTCTCGAAGGGGCAGGTGAACGTGGTCTTCTCTTGGTCTTCTGGATGAATCTCCACTTGGTTGTAACCGGAGTACCCGTCAAGAAAGCAGAAGAATTTATTTCCTGCTAACTTCTCGAGAATCTGATCAATAAACGGTAGTGGGAAATGATCCTTCTTTGTGGAGGAATTGAGTCTTCGGTAATCTATGTAGACTCTCCACGAGTTAGCTATACGAGTAGGTATGACCTCTCCGATTTTAGTTGTGATGGTGGTGAGCCCTGCCTTCTTAGGCACAACCTGGATTGGGCTTACCCAACGACTGTCGGAGATCGGGTAAATGATCCCTACATCTAACCACTTAATGATCTCCTTTTTCACAACCTCCTGCAGATTGGGATCCCGACATCTTTGCATCTCACGTGAAGGTCGTGCGCCCTCTTCAGAATAGATGCGGTGTGTGCAATAAGAGGGACTTATTTCAGTCAAATCATCGAGAGTCCAACCAATGGCTCTGTGATGTTTCTGGAGAACAGCAATCAGATGGGATTCCTGGTCAGGTGTGAGTTTAGAGTTTATAATCATCAGAAATGTCTGATTGGAACCCAAAAAGACGTATTTCAAATGATCGGGAAGGGGCTTGAGTTCAAGAATAGGGTTATCAGCAGGAGTGGGTGGTTCAGAGTGAGTGTGAGGTACAATGGTAGGAGTTATGGGTCTATCTAGATCAAGTTCTGACTCCTCTAATTGCAATTTTAAATCTTCTTGTGGTTGATGAGGGATAATCATGTTGTCCTCAATTTGTGGTTCATCAACCACGGCTCTGATGTCACAAGTTTATTCAACGACACCGCAATTTCAGCTCTATTTGGCCCTCTTCACAACTTATATTGGCCCTTGCAGTGGCCAGAAAAGGTCTCCCTAATATGATTGGTGTATCCCTTGGATTCTCAGGTGCGTCCATGTCCAGAACTATAAAATCTACAGGGAAGTAGAAATCCCGCACCCTAACAATAACATCCTCAAGAATTCCCTTAGGTGGCTTGATAGATTGATCGGCTAACTGTAATGTCGCCTCAGTTGGTTTCAGTTCAGATTTTTCTAGGTGGTTAAGTAGGGATGTGGGTATCAAGTTTATGGAGGCACCTTGGTCTAATAGTGCTCTATCAAACTGGGTTTCACCAATCTTGCATGAAATCAGGGGAGTGCCTGGGTCTTTTTCCTTGGGTGGGAGTTTACTCAGGATTACAGAGCTGGCTTGCTCTGATAGTACAATGGGACTCCCACTCTTGGTTCGTGGCTTACGCTGAGGTGTACACACGTTCTTCAAGAATTGTGCGTAAGCTGGTATGTGGCAGATCACATCCATCAAGGGGATGTTTATTTGGACCTGCTCAAAGAGCTTGATCAGGTCCTCCTTAGGAGCCACTGGTTTAGCTGTCCTCTTTCCCTTGGTTGGTTCCTCTAGAATAGGTCCAGGTTTTTGATCTGGGACAGGGATAGGAACATCCTGGATAACTGTCCTAGGGTTTGGGTCACTACCAGGCTTGTAGTGGTCTGGATAAGGTGGATCTTAGGTTGCTTTACCACTACGGGTTGTTACCGAATATAGTCTTGCCTGGTTCTGGTTGGGGGTTGGTAGGATGGGCTGCTACTGTTGGTAACCTGCATAAGAGGTTGAAGCTTCCATCTCGTCATGTGATGGAACAGAAGGTGCATGATAGATCAAGTGTGCTTGGCCCGAGTTTGGGTTCATAATGCACCGCTGGGTCGGCACGCTATTCGGGTTAGGAAGAGGCTGAGAAGGAAGTGTGCCTGGTTGGTGAGAATTTGCCAACTGGGCGAGTTGGTTGCATACCTCTGTGATTTCGTCCTTATGTTGCTTTTGGATAGCCGCATTCGTTCTTTGAATGTCAGCCAATGTCTGGAGGATAAGGGACATTTGATCTTGGTTGGGCCCGGATGGATAAGTGGGGTTGGGCCGAGGTTGAGGCGGCTGATAAGGATGAGGGGCTTGTGGACGGGGCTGAAAGGGTGGTCTTGGGTTCTGGGAATTTCCCATCCACTAGAAATTGGGATGGTTTCACCATCCAGGGTTATAGGTGTTGGAAAATGGGTCATTCTGGATGGTGTTGAGGTCTTCGCAGGTCTGAGGAGCCTCAGGAAAGTCGGAGAATGGGGGAGTAAGGTTCCCCCAGCAAGGATAGAAAGGATCGGAGGTCCCTCTGGTCCTGGAGTCAGATGGGGTGGATACGAGTCCATCCCAAGAGAAGGTCGGTGAAAAATGTTCTGCACAGTTTCCCGTGCGGGAGGGGGCAGTGCGAAGGAGTTTTGCGCAGAGGTGACTCGCTGCAAGTGCTTAGTCAGCTCGTCCACCTTCTTCTCAATAATTGAGACCTTGTCCAATCGACTGGCCATTAATTCCAGGTCGACTGATGCGTTCAGGCCCTGCGTCTCATGTGCCCCCTAAGGTTCGTCGCTGCGCGGGTATTCGTCCAGTCAAATAATCCCATGGAGTCATTGTTGATGGAGTTCTCACACATATTCTCGAGAATCTCCCACACGGTGTCTTCATGTTGACCCATGATATTCCCTCCGCAAGTTGCATTGACGAACAGTCTAATATCTTCATGGAGTCCCTTGTAAAAAGACTGGACTTGTTCCCATTTAGGAACTCCGTGATGGGGGCACTTTCTCATGAGATCCTGGAATCGATCCCATGCCTCATGAAGAGGTTCTCCCGTCTGTTGCGTGAAGTGAGTAATCTGATGGCGCAAGGCGTTTGCCTGACCAAAGGGGAAGAACTTCTTTAAAAACTCGGACTGAAGTTCTTCCCAAGTGTTGATCGGGTGGGTTTGTGTCTAATACCAATGAGCCACCTTGTCCATAAGGGAGAAAGAGAACATCTTCATGAGCAAGATATCTCGATTTTGCGCATCTGACCCGAAGGTCTGGGCCAGATGCTTAAGCTGTTCGATATGTTGGAAGGGATCTTCAGAGTTAAGCCCATAGAATTTGGGTATGGCATGAATCATGTTAGGCTTCAATTCAGAATCAGGTCCCCTAGTCGGGATTCTGACTCGAGGCACAATTGCCACATCAGTGGGGTTATAGTGATCTCGCATCATGGGGCACTGTGGTGGGTTCATGAAGTTTTGGAAGAGATCATTGAGTCGCCAGAGCTGGTGCACAAGATTATTCTCTTCTTCAATAGGCTGAGCCATTGTGGAAGAAGAAGGGGAATTAGGTTCAGAGTCAGAAGAGAGGTCTATGTGAAGTGTTCGTTGCACAAACAAGGTTACCGAGGTTTGGCCTCGGGGAGAGTGGATTTCTAGAGGAGGTTTCAAGGACCTCCTACCAAACATGCACTGATGGGTTGGACGAGATTAGAAGGTGTTAGACCCAATCAAGACACCCAAAATGTTGGGTGAGTATAGAGGTTCAGGGCAGATGATAGCCCTTGATCAGAAGGTCGTCCACCTAAGAATTACCTGGGAAACCAAAGAGGGTGAGTCCCGCGAAGACCCCTACACGGTAGAGCACCCCCACGGGTTACAGGGTTTCTCCTACCCGACCTCTCTTGTCACTGAGATTCCAGGTAGACCAGAATGGGGACCTTGACCTCTTAATTCTACCACTTTTAATTAAGATCAAGGTGCTTAGGGTTTCACTTGAACTTTAAGCCTTTTGTGTGCAAAAAGTGACCTAATTTAAAGGTTGGTTGATCCAAGGGATCAACTTCACCTATTAGTTCCTGTGAGAGCTTATTAGGTCCTTTCTTTTATGGTTCAAGTGAATTAAGAGCTGGATTGCTTAGGGTTTCTCTTATTAGGTCTTTTCAATCAATGGTTTAGGCACACCTCTTTTTGGAATCTTTAGTTCTTGATTAGAAGGTGTGTCTCTAAAACCCTAGCTTAGAATCCTAGGTTGGCTCTAATTGGTCCAATTAGTTGCCTCAGAATAGGGTAACTAGGGCTCAAGCAAGAAGGTTTTAGCCTTAGTTGCCTTAAGTGGATTTGCAGATAAAATGTGTTGAAATTTAAAAGCAGGCAACTCTGTGATTTACTATGTATAGAAGACAGGTAACCCTAAATTGATTTTTCTTTTCTTTTTCCTCTTTAGAATTTTAAGGGGCTTAAGAGAGAGTATAGAAGATTACCTGTCCATTGGTGTGGTTGTTATGCGACTGCTTGTTCCTTCTTGCCTTCCTGTGCCTGCACAACATAAGAGAGATCAAGTCAGTAGTCAATTAGAAATTGTGATTTAATAGCTTCTAGAATACCCGTTGCTCCCCGGCAACGGTGCCAAAAACTGGTCCGCGTAGGGATCGGTTTGTATTTGTATTTTATTACTCGAAAATATAAAATCTCCGAGGTCGAACTCAGGGAGCAAAATTTGATTCTAGAAGCGTACAAAATCACAATTTACAATATATATACTGTTTTACAAAAGACTAAAGAAAGGGAAAAAAAATGTCTTCTTCTCTCTTTCTTCTTTTTCTTTTGTCTGCCTCTCTCTTTCTCTTTTCAGACGTCTGACTCCAAGGGTCAGATGCCTTAAATGCCAGTTGCTACAGTGCTGCTACTGCTGGTTCTTCTTCTTCCTCTTGGCTTCTTCTTTTCTTCTGCTGTGCGCCTAGTCCTTCTGACTTCTTCTTTTTCTTTCTTCTCTACTGTGACAAGTTCTTCTTCTCTTCTTTCTCCTTCTGCTTTAGCTTCTCTGCAGCTACAGTGCCATCTTCTTCTTCCTCCTTTGCTTCTCTGCTGCTCCGAGTTCCTTCTCCCTTTCTCTCTGGCCGCAGCTTTCTTCTCTGCGGCTAAGTCCTCGCCTCTCTTCCCTTGCTTCTCCTGTTCCCTACACAGGAGACCGATTAGGCAAAACCTAACCCCTACCCTCCCCACGTCTCTCTTTCTCAGATTCACTCCAGGGTTCACTCTCCCAGAGCCTTAATCCGGTATGTGGGTTGGGTGACGCGCTTGGGACTAGGCGCACCAGTGTGGGTGGTGCGTAAGGTGTGCACAGGCAGGGTTAGTTGGATCCGGGTGCCAGGTTCGTGGAGGAAGTGATGCGGACAAGGCGTGGTGAGGGCGAGGGACCTCACCCCTGTGTGTTTCGTGGTGATAAGCCTGAAACACAATTTCAATTTAAGCGCGGTGGGGCACTTGTAAACTAGTAAGGTGGGACTAAATGCCCCACCCGCTTTTGCTGGCGTCCGCAGGAGGTGAGCTCCACCCAATTGGAGCAGCTGTGAGTTGCGCACAACCTGTTCTCAGGTTGGATGCACTCACCCACTCAACGCGCTTCGCCTGGACTCCTGAAGCCTCGAGTGCGCCACCTGGAGCTCGCGAACAAGCAAGCTTGCTTGCTCATTAATGGCGGACGGAGGTTAGGATCTGCAAGACACGAAAACGGCCTTGCGACCCTGTCAGACTACGGGAAAACCTTCGCCATATCACAACAAAGGTGAAGAAGGGGTCAGCTGGCAAAGAGGTGACCTAGGCGTGCGTGCCCAGGTTGCCCTGTGGCTGCGAAAATGGGTGTGTTCGGGGGAAGTGTTGAGAGCGTGTGGTGGTGAATGGGAAGAGGGGTTATGATCAGTGAGTCGGGGCGGAGCTTGTGAGGTGGTTGGCGAGGTGGGTGGATGCATGGAGCGATGGATACACCTCGCCGGTGGTTTGCCGGAGGTGGAGAAGGCGATGGTGGTCGACGTGTGGCAGTGAGTGATTTAGGAAATAGATAAGGGGGAAATGAATAGGGGAAAAAGGGGAATGGTTGTTACCTACTTAGCAGACGAAAGAAGGGGAGGAGGCGGCGAGTGGCTGTTCTGCTATCGCCAGAGATGAAGGAGCCCAGGAGAAGGGACGGCGACGAGGAAGAGGTGCTGGAGGGTGCCTACTGGTACGGCTAGGCACAGTGGACGACGGTGAAGGTAACCCTGCCACTGGTATGGTGGCAGGGCGACGAGAGCGGAGGAGCAAGGTCGTCGGAGCCTGCGGGCGAATGGCCGGAGGAGGAGGAGATGAAGATTGAGGGAGTTCCTTGGCCAAAATAGGCTTGAAGGAAGCGGCAGGGGCTGTTGTTCCTTAAATAGGTGCTGGCTGAGAGGGAAACTCGAGGAGGAGACGTGGGTTCCTCGCCGGAGGCATGGCTGGAAAATGACCCATACCTCTCGAGTGTTCGCATGAGAGGTATGGTGGCCGGTAGGGCATGGGAGTCGGCCCATGCAGAAGAGGGCAACACAAGGAGTCCTCCTTTCAAATCTGGGGCCGACTCCCCTGGTCTGTGCAGTGCCATCCTCCGTGCAAAGTTGCCGGAGGTATGGCCTGCGCAGTGTGGGGGCAGAGGGACCAGTCTGAAGAAAGTGACAAGAAAGGTAGGGGGGTATCTGCAAGAGTTAAAAAGCTAAGGGTCAAAAAGTAATTGTTGAGGACCGTTTTGTAAAGTGGGTCAAGGTGACCTTTCCTTAGGTCCAAATTTTGGTATAATCCTAATTTGGACCTAAGGAATCTAATGGTGATGTTGGATTTTAGGTTTGACCATGTTTGACTGGATATTTTGCACAAAAACCTAAATTAGGTTAAAAATTAGGTATGGTTCTCAATCTAGGTCAAGATAGGTTCCAAAGGCCAAATTGAAGATTCTAAACCCTAGGGGATATTTTTTCAGGAATTTTTGAGGGTTTAATTGATTTTTATTTTTCCTGAAACTTCCTGAATTAAACTAGATTTGTTTTAAGTTTACAGAATGTCATTTAATTCCTAGATTTTGTCATAACCTTTTCCTGATCAATCCATCCCACTTATTCTCTTAGTATGCCCATTTGGCCTGTGTCTAGACCCTTAGAAATCCCGATCATGTACTGCATTGTTAAAATTACAGTTTTACCCCTTGTGTATTATTTTATACTCAGATTTGCAATTCCCTGATTTAGGCTTTCCCTTAGGTTTTGTAGGAGCTTCTGTACAATTAATTAGGTCAAAATGTGCTAGTTAGGGTTCATGATGAGGTTCTCATCACCCGACTAAAATTATTCATTGGAAAACTGCAATCCAAGTGGATTGGACCATATTTAGTCCGACAAATCTTTGGAAATGGAGCTGTAGACATCAGTCCACTCAGCTGCGATTTCGAACCATTTGTCGTGAGTGGTCAGAGATTGAAACCATTCATTGACATAACAGATACAGATTTGGCTGAGTCATCCTTTATCCTCCTTTCTCCTTGAGCTCATTGCACCCAGCCGATGGCATAAAACTTAGCGCTTAGCGGGAGGGAACCCGTCATTCTTTTGAAAACTCAAAATTTTTCCTGACATTTCTTTACACTTTTAAGGTTCATCCTTTAGGACAGCTGACTCCACCTCAGGTACCCATACCCGAGATTAGATATCGTCCGCAATAGTCACCTCGACCCGTCCACTCACCCAATACCTGTCCTAATGAATGAACCAAGCTAAATAAAAATCTGCCTAATTTACAATGAGGACATTGCAAATGTTAGGCATGGGGGGGTATGAAAGTGCAATGAAAACTCATAACAAGAAAAGGTTTTAACAAAAAAATCACATATGTCAAAATCACCAAAAAAAAATATTAATTGAAACAACACCAAAAAATAAAAAATTCTTTTTTGAAAAAGAACAAAAAAAAAACTAAAGGGGGGAAGAAATTTTTGTGGGCTTTACATAATCAAAAGGAGGAGGAGAAAAAGAGCAAAATGCTAAAAAGGAGCACAAAATGAAAAAGAAAGAGATTGTCATTAGTAAGAGATTAAGGGATTAACCAAAGTTCTAGACCACATTAAGAAAAGTAATGAGAGAGTGCTAAAGAAACGCAAAAAGATTAGTAAGAACACTAACCTTAGGCCTTTTTGGCTAGACTCTTAGTACCCATTAAGATCTAGATATTCCTCAAGAGGTTGAGGAAAATGAGAAGCTTAAGTATTAAGTCTAAGGCTTAGGAAGTATTCAGCCTAGTTAACTGACCTTCGATTTGTGAGACTCGGTAACCTAAGCACCTCAATTCACACACAGTTTGGATCAGTGAGCATAACTATCAAAATCACGCAGAAGCGTTTGTAATGTTCCGAAAATGTTACCTAGATTAGGAGCGACCGATCAACACAAGTTGATTTGGACGAGTTCCTGACGCGGAGAGGTGGGAAATTCCACTCGAAGATGTGTAACAACATATCGTCTCCTCGGTGCTTTTCTCTTAGGATATTTACATATCCTATCGGGGGCATGTAAGCACTCTGCTGGTTCAGATACCATGGATGGTATTATCACGAAATGTTAATCGCCAGGGTCTAAATTCGGCCACGGAACGCCATGGGCAGGATTATCTCAAAATCTCGAAAACTAGGGTTCTGGGGTTACCATGGGCGGTGCTATCTCGAAGCATCGATTGCCAGAGACGTTTAAGGATTGATGATGGGGACGAGGAATCCGATACAGACCATGTTGTGAAGCTAATTTGAAGCTAGAAATAAAAAGAAAAGAGAGAGAAAACTCTCCAAACAAATAAACCCCCTGTCTCCCTTTTCCAAAAATGCATTGCCAACTGAGCCCAGGCTAAAATTATGTCTCAAGCACGGGTGCTTTAACCACGGAGTCCAATAAACCTTAGGGTAGTTCCTGTGGGCCTTAAAAACCTTTGCTAAGGATCGAGACTAAAACTAGACAAGTCTGGACCTTGGTTGGTACTAGAGTGCCTTTAGGCCCATTGTCGACATTCTGACTTAATCAAAGAGAAAGGAGAAGAAAAAAAAGCATTTATCAAAATTGGTGAAAGAAACTCATGGTCTAGAACAGAGGTTAAAACCTTAAAATTTTGCTAAGGGACTAGCAAAAGTTAGGCATGGGAGTATGATGAGAACTTCATCATGAACCCTAACTATCACATTTTGATCTAATAAAATGAATAAAAGCTCTTACATAATCTAAAGGAAGGCCAAATTCAAGGAATTACTAATATGAGAAGAAAACATGAAACAAGGGGTAAAACTGTAATTTTACCATTGCAGTACATCAACGGGATTTCCAAGGGTCTAGAAATAGGTCAAGTGGACTTAATAAGAGAAAAAGTGGGATGGTTTGGTTAGAAAAGTGTTATGGCGAAATCTAGGAATTAAATGACATTCTGTAACATTAAAACAAACTCACTTTAATTCACAAGGTTATAAGAAAAATAAAAATCAAATAAACCCTCTAAAATTCATGAAGAAATATCCCCTAAGGTTTATAACCTTCAATTTGTCCTTTGGAGCCTGTTTTGACCTAGATTGGGGTCCATAACCAATTTTTGACCTAATTTGGGTTTTTATGCAAAATGTCTAGTCAAATGTGACCAAACCTAAAATCAAAATTCACCATTGGATTCCTTAGGTCAAAATTAGGTTTACACCAAAATTTGGACTTAAGGGAAGGTCGTCTTGACCTACTTTGCAATTTGATCCTCAAAATTACTTTCTAACCCTCAACTTTTTGAAACCCTTGTAATTACCCCCTCAGCTTTCTCATCTTTTTCTTCACTTCGGTCCCTCTGCCATCCGCAGCAGGAGCTATACCTTTGGCGACTTCACGCGGAGGTTTACGCCTCTTCTGCATGGGGAGCCACCCCCAAATTTGATAGGGAGCTCCCCCAGATTTGAAAGGGGAGCTCCTTGCGGAGCCCCCTACCGCATGGGCTACTCCCCATGCCCTGAAACCCACCATACCTCTCGTGCGAACGTACGAGAGGTATGGGTCTCCGATTGACCTTACCTCAGGCGTGGCTTCCCCGCCGCCCTCGCGCGCTTCCCGCCCTACCGGTGCCTATTTAATGAAGGGTACACCACACCGCTTCCTCCAAGCTTAAATTGGCCAGAGATCTCCCTCCAATTCATCTCCTCCCAACTCCGGCCGACTGCCCAGAGCTTCCTGTGACTCTTTCTCCCTCTCTCGTCGCTCTACCACTGTACCAGTGGCAGAGCCAGCTCCGTCGTCCTCCGCCGCGCCGCTCTGTGCCAACGCGTGCCCTCCGACCCCCTTCGTCATCGCTGTCTTGTTCCCCTGGGCACCTTCGTCTCCAACAACGGTAGTACCAGCCGCTCGCCATCTGCCTCTCCCTTTTGCTCCAAACCGGTCAGTTAGGTTCCTCTCGCTCCCCTCTTCATTTCCCCTCTCCTAATTTGTAATTTCGACCCCTTAATTGCCACTTCCACCACCATCGTTTTCACCTCTGACCACCAACTCCGGCGAGGCCACTCCACTTCCATAGCTTGTTTCACCCCTCGCCGACCTATCCCTAAGCACCACCACCTCCCACTGATCACCTTCCGTCCTTCCACTGACCACCATCACCTCCCTAAATGTCCACCGACCTAACCCACATTCATGGCCACAGTGCGACCTAGGCATGCACACCTAGGTCACCCCGCGAACAACCAACCCCTGCCCCACCTTTGCCGTGATACGACGAAGGTTTTCCTGTAATTTGATAGGGCCGTGAGGCCATCTTCATGCATTTCAGGTTTCGTCGCCTCCGCTGCCATTAGCGATGGCTTGAAGCTCGCTTGAAGCTTCGTCTAGGCCCCAGTGCCCTAGGCCTCCAGGTCCAGAAGGCGCGGCTCGATCTCGCGCATGCACACCGCCAAGCAATTGGCACTGAGGGACCTTGCACCTGCTGCAATCGCACGCGATTCCTGCTGCGGGTGTTCACAAAACAAAGGTGGGACATTTAGTCCCACCTTGGAAGCTGACGATTGAGAGGAGGTGCTTAAATTGAAAAAGTGAATTAGGCTCTTCGCCTCCGAACACGGGGTGAGGTCCCCTCGCCCACCACCCGGCCTCGTCCACGACCTCGCCCCATGAACCTAGTCTTGACCTGACTACCCTTGCACACCTCGCCCACCACCGCACGCTAGTGGACCTGGTCCCGGGCGCGTATACCTGACCTAATAACCCGGCTAGCTCTGGGAGAGCTGTGTCCTGAGAGAGAAATAGAGAGAGAGATGCGGGAAGGGTAGGTGTAGGTTTTGCTTCCTCGTGCTTGTGCAGGGAAGAAGGAGGAAGAGGAAGTAGCTACACGGAAGAAGAAGAAGAGAAGAAGAAGAGGCCAACTGAAGAAGAGGAAGAAGCTGAGGACTTAGTCGCGCCAAGGAAGAAGGAGAAGGAGCTAAAGAAGAAGAAGGCAGAGGAAGGAGCATAGTGCAGAAGGAAAGGAAGGAAAAGAAGAAGGCAGAGGAAGCGGCTGAAGAAGAAAAAGAAGCCAAAGAGGAAGAGAAGAAAAGAGAAGGAGGGAGCTGCCGCAAAGAGGAAAGCCAAGCAGAAAAGAAAGAAGAGAAGAAGAAGAAGCCAAGGAGAAGAAGCAGCCAAAGTCAAAGTAGTAGAAGCCAAAGAGAAGAAAGGAAGAAGAAGAAGGCGTAACACTGTAGCAAACACCACTTAGGGCATTGATGAACCTCGTCACAAACCCTAAACTAGCACCATTTAACCCTGATTTGCAAGAAAAAGCTCCTACATAACCTTAGAAAGGCTTGGCTCAGAGAGATTCTGAGTTTGCAAAGAAAACATAAACTGAGGGGTAAAAATGCAATTTCGCCAATCCAATCTGAAAATAGGGTAACTCAGGATCCAAACATAGGTCAAAACAACCTAATAAGAAGAAAAGTGGGATGAAATGACTCAATAAGGGCTACAGCAACTCCGAAGAATTAAATGACATCCTCTAACCCTAAAAATAAATCCACTTAAATACACGAGGTTCGAGGCAGATAAAAAGTCAACTAAACCCTCTAAAATTCATAGAAAAATAATATCTAGGGTTTAGAACCTTCAATTTGGCCTTAGAAACCCATTTTGACCTACATTGAGAACCATGGCCAATTAACAACTTAATTTGGGTTTTTGCGTAAATTGACTGGTCAAGCAAGGTTTAATCTAGAAATAAAATTCACCATCAGAATCCTTAGGTCCTAATTAGTCATGTATAAAAATTTGAGCCTAAGAAGAAACCTTCTTGACCAACTTTATACTTTGGACCTCATATATCTACTTTTTGGCCCTCAACTTTTGAACCCTCACATTTTGGCCCCTAACTCTCCTTCGTTCTTTGCGTTTAGGTCCCTCCTGCAAAACCTGACCAGCACCATGCTCCGACGACCTTGCGCGGAGCATGGCGCTGCGCAGGGTGAGGGGGAGGGCCTGCCAGGTCAAATGGGGGTGCCCTGCGTTGTCAGCCACCGCAGGAGCACCCCCCTGAGTGCTGCGACCACCCATACCGCTCGTGCGAACGCACGGACGGTATGGGTATCGTTCCTCCGGCGTCCTCCGGCAAGGGAGACACGTCGTCTCCCTCCGCCCTCCTCTCTAGTTCTGCCCCTATAAATACCCCCGTCGCTCCGCCGTTCTTCCCAGCTCGGATCTGACGGAGATACCCCCTCACTTCCTCTCTTCCCACTCCGACAGACGCCCCCTTGCTCCGGCGGTTTCTCCTCCTCCTCCTCGTCGCTCTGCTGCAATACCAGCAGCAGAGCCACCTCCCTGATCTTCCTCCGCGTCGCGCAATACCGGCGCGCGCTGCCTCTGCCCCGTCGTCGCCACTGTCCTCCCCCACTGGGCATTTCTTCCCCAGCTCCGGTAGGTACGAGCCGGTAGCCTCTTCGTCCCCTTCGTCACTTTAGCTAGTTTAGAATTAGTCTTCTCTATCCCCTCTTTCTTTTCCTCCCTATTTTACAATCAGTTACACCCTCGACTGACCTGACCACCGTCATCTTCCACGCCTCCGGCCAACCTCCGGCGAGCCGCTCCCATCATTCCGCCACTCCACACGCAGGCGCCCAAATTGGGGTGGGACATTTAGTCCCACCTCGGAAACTCGCTGAGGCGAGCGGGCGCTTAAAGGCAAAAGGTGCCTTAAGCTGTTCGCCTCAGATCACGGGGTGAGGTCCCCTTCACCCGCCCGATTACCTGGCCTCGTCCTCGCTCACGCCCCGCGGACCTGGCCCGACCCGACTAAGCCCGACCTGCACTCCTCGCCCAGCACCGCACGCCGGTGGGCCTGGACCCGGGCGCGACCCGCGTACCCGATTACCCGATTGATCTGGGAGAGCTTTCCAAAGAGCGAATTCTGAGAGAGAGAGACGCGGGGGGGAGGGTAGAGTAGGTTTTGCCCTCTGACGAAAACCTTGAAGTGTGCAGGCATAGGTGAAGAAGAAGGAAGCTAAGAGGTACACTGTAGCAGCATCAGTTTAAGTCGTCTGATTGCAAAATCAGACGACGTCTTGAAGGCAAGGAAGAAGAAGAAAAGAAGAAGCAGGACCGCGGCAAAGAAGAGGAAAGACAAGAAAGAAGAAAAAGAAGAAGAAGATCTGAAGAAAAAGAAAGAAGAAGAGAAAACAAGGAAGAACAGAAGACAGAAGAAGAAGACCACGAGGAGATAGACAAAGAAGAAGAAACCAAGAGCCAAGGAGGAGAAGACAAAGAGGAAGAAAGAAGAGAAGAAGAAGCCAAAATTTTCATCTCTCTCTCTCTCTCTCTCTTTATTTTTGTAATAAGAATTTGTACTTCTAGAATACGACTTGCTCCCTGAGTTCGACCTCGGGAACTCTTTTATTTCCGAGTAATAAATTTTTAATTGTAACGGCAACCGTAGAGCTGTCTTATCCTATACTACAATGACTCTATTATAAGAGACGCGTCGCGGTTGTCCCCGTTAACAAATTTTGGCGCCGTTGCCGGGGAGCAACGGCTATTCAAGAAGCTTTGAATTTCTTTTTAACAATTGCTAATCTTTTTCTCTCTCTGATGTGCAGGTAAAGGAAGAAAGATAGACGCAGCCGCTCCAAGGACAGGTAACCTCCTATTAAAACCCTAAAAAGTCAAAGAGGAAAAACTAGGAGAAAAACAAAGAAAAACTAGGAGTAACCTGTCTTTCATAGTAATAGCTTCATGTTCTCAGAACCACTATTCCTACACACAATTTTAAAAGGGTAATTAAGGGCTAACACATCCTTGGTTGAGCCCTAATTACCCAAACAAGGAGTTAAATGGACCAAGTAGAGCCAACATAAGATTCAACATTAGGGTTTTAGAGACACACTACTTAAATCAAGAATGGAGAAAATCCAAAAGAAGTGTGCCTAAACCATTGATTGAACATACTTATTTAGAGAAACCCTAACCAATTGGCTCTCTAAACACTTGAACCCAAAAAGAAAGGACCCAAAAGCTCTCAAAGGAACAAGAGGTAAAGTTGACCCCTTGGGTCAACCAACTTTAAAATTAGGTCACTTTCTCACTCAAAATACCTAAGAGTTCAAGTGTAACTTTAAGCACCCTGATCTTAAACTAAAATTGGTAGACTTAAGAGGCCAAGATCCCCATTCTGGTCTACCTGGAACCGCAGTGACAAGAGAGGTCGGGTGGGGGAAACCCTGTAACCCGTGGGGACGCTCTACCGTGTAGGGGTCTTCGCAGGACTCTCCCTCTCTGGCTGCCCAGGTAATTCTCAGGTGGACGATCTTTTTGATCAAGGGGTCCATCTGCCCCGAACCTCTATAGTCACCCAACATTTTGGGTGTCTTGATTGGGTCCAGCACCTGCTTATCTCATCCAGTCCTTCAGTGTTTTGCAGGAGGTCCTTGAAACCTCCTATAGAAATTCACTCTCCCTGAGGCTAAGCCTCGGCTCCCTTGTTTTTGCAGAAATCATTCACATAGCCCCTCTTTCCTCTGATTCTGAACAAAATCCCCTTCTTCCATCTTGATTCAAACTTCGATTCTATATCTTGATTCCACCACCTGATTCAAAGATGCAGCCACACCAATTAAGACTACCATTCAAAAAACCTGAATATCTGAGATCCATGAAAGATAAGATGATTGAGGATGCCCTTGAATTCTATGAAATCAAATGTAAACCCTCAACACCAACAGAAAACATTCAGGTTGATCTCCCAACAACCACAGCTTTCATCATAAACTGTGCCTAAATTCTATTGACAAAAGTTACAAAAGGATCAACCTGAGATATGCTCATGACAGGATACATTGAGATAGAAAAATTACACCAATCTGAATACCTTCAATGCTTGACAAATCCTGTACTTTGGGAACAACACCAAGATGCCCTGATAAAACGGGTAGAAATGATGAGATCACTAGAACAAATTATCAACCAGAAATACCCGTATGTACCAGAAACAGAGGAGGAACCATCTTGGAACAGTATTAAGGAACAATCCAGTTTCCCAGATCTCGGAACTGAGGCACAAAGTGGTTATAGAATCCCAACCCAGATAGAAGACAACATTGAATTAGGTTGGGATATTGCAGGAGAACACAATGATGAGCTGATCTTAGAACATGAATTGCCAAGCTTAGAGTTCCAAAACTCCTGCAACAATGAGATCAGAACTGAACCTTTTGAGAGTATAAATTCCGCCCCTTATTCTGATAAGGTGGCCCTCGAAGGTTATTCAGACATAGGTTCTAGTAACTCTACCCACATCCTAAGCCTAGAACCTATATCTGAAACTTATTGGGAAGATTATGAGGCCCCTTATGAGAAAGATCAAATTTTTACAGAATATGATTCTGGGCCTCTATTTGATGAATATCCCTCTCCAACATCCTCAGGAAATTTGATCGATTTTTCGAAAGTCATGCCAATTTATGATACAGAAACTGAGGAGTTGGATGAGCAAGGTTTTAATTGGGTCTATCCTACCAGCTTCGAGCTTGAGCCTAGACAGAATACCTTTTTAAGCCCAGAATTAACATATAGGCTAGACCCCAGTCAGGCTGCTGATTCCACATCTGATGATTTATGCTGCGGTGGAATTCATAATCATGAATCTCATTTTCGCAAACTCTCCGACAACTTCAGATCCGACTATAATTGCGGAGAGATTCTCCTTCCTGAACACGCCAGGCCCATCTATGACCTCAATTCACATGACTCTGACTCTGACTCTGAGGTCCCGATTCCCGAGATCACCGATAACACAGAATCATTCCTTTTCGATCCTCAGGAACCAAAAATAGAAAATGCCAAGAGTGATTGCAACCCAGAATTCAAATCTTTTCTCAATTCAGATTTCTTTCATCCTACAGACACTCTTCCGGCATTTGATAGTTACCCAGAGGACTCTCTACAGGAAACCACCTATCATCCGTTTCTAGAAGAGCCCTCGTACACAATGGCCACCTCGTCTGCACACACAGAACGGATCAAAACCTCTTCCCAACCCCGACCCGCAACCGGACTCAATCTCTATTCAGATTCACCTCGCGCCGAGCCGATTGCATTTCCACATCGGGTTTGGAACACTGATCAGACTACATACCATGCTCCATCATTCTCTGATCACCTCTATAGGGTTTCCGCGTCATTCATTGATTATTCTACGGGTCCCTACTCTGACCAGGCTGATTCGACTCAGCCAAACCCTGCGTTTTCACTTCCACATCCATCTGAGCTTCATAGTATATGGTGGGTTCCACACCTTTTTATCCACATCTATCAACCCACCAGATTGATTGGGTTTGGGCTGCATCATCAGCCTGTTGATATGAACAAGCACCTGGTTGGACCAACCAGGCTCTTAATCAAGGTGCTTGTATTACAAAACTCTGCTGATTTCACCATCCCCTCTCCATCGCATTTCCCGCTTGGCTGAAGGCATCAAATTTAGCGCTCAACGGGAGGCAGCCCGTCATTCTCTTTAAAAACCTGAAACCTTTTCTAAAACCTTTGTGCACTTGAAATTCACACTTTAGGACAGCCGACTCCACCTCAAGTACTTGCATCTGAGATTAAAAATCGTCCGCAACAGTCACTACGACCCATTCACTCATCAAAACATCTGTCCTAATGTATGAACTAAGTTGAATAAAAACCCCCTAAGTTACAATGAGGACATTGCAAATCTTAGGCATGGGGGGGTATGAAAGTGCAAAACGTGTAAGAAAAGGTTTCAAACAAAAAATTCACATATGCCAAAAACACCATAAAAATTAAAATTTTTTTCGAAAAAGAATAAGAGAATAAGAGGAGAAAGGAAATTTTGTGAAGGAGAAGAAAAAAAGAAACAAAAGGAAAAAGGAGCACAAAATATGAGAAACAAGTGATAGTCATTAGTAAGGAACTAAGGAATTAACCTAAGTTCTAGACCTCATTCAAGAAAATAACTGAAAAGTGAATAATGAGATTAGTAAGAACGCAAACCTTAGGCATTCTTGAATAGACTCTTAGTACCCATTAAGATCTGGACACTCCTCAAGAGGTTGAGGAAAATGAAAAGCTGAAGTATTAGGTCTAAGGCTTAGGGAGTATTTGGCCTCATTAACTAATTTTTGGTTTACAGGACTCAGTAACCTAAGCACCCTAACCTCACACACAGCCTGGTTCAGTAAGCGTAAAAATCAAAATCACGCAGAAGCGTCGCAAAATTCTGAAAAGTACACCTAGAGTAGGAGCTGCCGATCAACACAAGTTGATTTGGATGAGTTCCCAGCGCGGAGAGGCGGGAAATCCCCTCAAAGATGCGTAACAAAATATCATCTCCTCGGTGCTTGTCTCTTAGGATATTCACATATCCTACTGGGGGCATGTAAGCACCCTGCTGGTTCAGATTCCATGGATGGCATTATCACGAAGTGTCAACTGCCAGGGTCTGAATTAGGCCACGGAACACCATGGATGGGATTATCTCGAAATCTCAATAGCCAGGGTTCTGGGGGTTGCCATGGGCGGTGCTATCTCGAAGCATCGATCGCCAGGAACCCTTGAGGATTGATGATGGGAGTAATGAATCTGATACAGACCGTGTTGAAAAGCCAATCCTAGGCTAGAACTAAAAAGAAAAAGAGAGAGAAAAACTCTCCAAACCAAAATACTTTCTACTTCTCTCTCTCTTGCAAAACGCACTGCGAACTGAACCAAGGCAAAAATCATTTCAGGCACGGGGTGTTTCAACCACAAAGTCCAATAAACCTTAGGTTAGTTCTTGTGGGTCTTAAAAACCTTTGCCAAAGACTGAGGCTAAGGCTAGACAGATCTGGATCTTGGTTGGTACTAGAAGTACCTTTTAAGCCTATGGTCAGCATTCTAACCTAATCTAGGTTCAAATTAAAAGGCATTTATCTGATGTGGTTATGAATATCATGGTCTAGACCAGAGGTTAAAACCTTAGGTTTTTGCTAAGGGACTAGCAAAAGCTAGGCATGGGGGTGTGATGAACCTCGTCACAAACCCTAAACTAGCACCATTTAACCTTGATTTGCAAGAAAAAGCTCCTACATAACCTTAGAAAGGTTTGGCTCAGAGAGATTCTGAGTTTGCAAAGAAAACATAAATTGAGGGGTAAAAATGCAATTTCACCAATCCAATCTGCAAACAGGGTAACTCAGGGTCCAAACATAGGTCAAAACAACCTAATAAGAAGAAAAGTGGGATGAAATGACTCAACAAGGGCAACAGCAACTCCGAAGAATTAAATGACATCCTGTAACCCTAAAAACAAACCCACTTAAATACACAACCCTCTAAAATTCATAGAAAAATAATCTCTAGGGTTCAGAACCTTCAATTTGGCCTTAGAAACCCATTTTGACCTACATTGAGAACCATGCCCAATTAACAACTTAATTTGGGTTTTTACGTAAATTGACCGATCAAGCAAGGTTTAATCTAGAAATAAAATTCACCATCAGAATCCTTAGGTCCTAATTAGTCATGTATAAAAACTTGAGCCTAAGAAGAAACCTTCTTGACCAACTTTACACTTTGGTCCTCATATATTTACTTTTTGGCCCTCAACTTTTGAACCCTCACATTTTGGCCCCTAACTCTCCTTCGTTCTTTGCATTCAGATCCCTCCTGCAAAACCTGACCAGCACCATGCTTCGACGACCTTACGCAGAGCATGGCGCTGCGCAGGGTGAGGGGGAGGGCCTGCCAGGTCAAATCGGGGTGCCCTGCGTCGTCAGCCACCGCAGGAGCACCCCCCTGAGTGCTGCGACCACCCATACCGCCCGTGCGAACACACGGACGGTATGGGTATCCTTCCTCCGGCGTCCTCCGGCAAGGGAGACACGTCGTCTCCCTCCGCCCTCCTCTCTGGTTCTGCCCCTATAAATACCCCCGTCGCTCCGCCGTTCTTCCCAGCTCGGATCTGACGGAGATACCCCCTCACTTCCTCTCTTCCCACTCCGACAGACGCCCCCTTGCTCCGGCGGTTTCTCCTCCTCCTCCTCGTCGCTCTGCTGCAATACTAGCAGCAGAGCCACCTCCCTGATCTTCCTCCGCGTCGCGCAATACCGGCGTGCGCTGCCTCTGCCCCGTCGTCACCACCGTCCTCCCCCACTGGGCATTTCTTCTCCAGCTCCGGTAGGTACGAGCCGGCAGCCTCTTCGTCCCCTTCGTCACTTTAGCTAGATTAGAATTAGTCTTCTCTATCCCCTCTTTCTTTTCCTCCCTATTTTACAATCAATTACACCCTCGACCGACCCGACCATCGTCATCTTCCACGCCTCCGGCCAACCTCCGGCGAGTCGCTCCCATCATTCCGCCACTCCACACGACTCGCCGACCACCGTAGAACCTTCGCCTCCTCACCCTGATCATCCTCCGCCCTTCCACTTCCCCCAAATCGCCCTCTGCAACTCCACCGACCAAACCCATCTCCCAACCTACAGTTTGACCTAGGGCGGCCCTTAGGCTCCACGCCGCCACCTACAGACCCCCCAACCACCTTCGCCGTGTCACGGCGAAGGTCCTCCGCATATCTGATTAGGCCGAGAGGCCGTGCTGTTGTGGACAGGTGTTGCGCCCGCCATCGCCATTGCTGAGCAGCGAAGCTCCTTCGACCTGCTGCTCCAGGCGCGCCACGCCCAGATCAGGCTCCCAGGCTGCGCGGGGTATCCTCACGAAGAGTCCCGGGCTGCAGCTGGGGCGAAGCCCTCGCGCGAAGCCTCGACTGCCGCTGCTTCCTCCGCGTAGGTGCCCAAATTGGGGTGGGACATTTAGTCCCACCTCGGAAACTCGCTGAGGCGAGCGGGCGCTTAAAGGCAAAAAGTGCCTTAAGCTGTTCGCCTCAGATCACGGGGTGAGGTCCCCTTCACTCGCCTGATTACCCGGCCTTGTCCGCACTCACGCCTCGCGGACCTGGCCCGACCTGACTAAGCCCGACCTGCACTCCTCGCCCACCACCGCAAGCCGGTGGGCCTGGACCCGGGCGCGACCCGCGTACCCGATTACTCGGTTGCTCTGGGAGAGCTTTCCAAAGAGCGAATTCTGAGAGAGAGAGACGCGGGGGGGAGGGTAGAGTAGGTTTTGCCCTCTGACGAAAACCTTGAAGTGTGCAGGCACAGGTGAAGAAGAAGAAGGAAGCTAAGAGGTACACTGTAGCAGCATCAGTTTAAGTCGTCTGATTGCAAAATCAGACGACGTCTTGAAGGCAAGGAAGAAGAAGAAAAGAAGAAGCAGGACCGCGGCAAAGAAGAGGAAAGACAAGAAAGAAGAAAAAGAAGAAGAAGATCTGAAGAAAAAGAAAGAAGAAGAGAAAACAAGGAAGAACAGAAGACAGAAGAAGAAGACCACGAGGAGATAGACAAAGAAGAAGAAACCAAGAGCTAAAGAGGAGAAGACAAAGAGGAAGAAAGAAGAGAAGAAGAAGAAGCCAAATTTTTCATCTCTCTCTCTCTCTCTCTCTTTATTTTTGTAATAAGAATTTGTACTTCTAGAATACGACTTGCTCCCTGAGTTCGACCTCGGGAACTCTTTTATTTTCGAGTAATAAATTTTTAATTGTAACGGCAACCGTAGAGCCGTCTTATCCTATACTACAATGACTCTACTATAAGAGACGCGTCGCGGTTGTCCCCGTTAACAGGCATCTGATTCATAGAACCAGACGTCTGAAGACAGAGAAAAAAAAAGAGAGAGGGCAAAGAAGAAGAAAAGAAGAAAAAGAGAAGAAAAATTCTATTTCCTTTTACTCTCTAAATTTTTGTAAAACATTACATTATTGAGAATTGCGATTTTTTTGTTTCTAAAGATCGAATTGCTCTCTGAGTTCGACCTCGGAATGTTTTCAAATTTCGAGTAATAAATAAATAAAATTGATAATCATTTTTCGCAATATACTACAACGTGTATCTTTTGAAAATCGCGATGAACGATTCATCACCTCCTAACTCTGCCGGATCAGCCTGGGGCCAACCTCCCACTTGGTCCCCACCTCGACCCAACTCAAGGGTGCAGTACACCTCCGTCCGTATAGAGCCTCGTAAGATGCCATGCCGATGCTCGAGTGGTAATTGTTATTATATGCAAGCTCTGCCAGGGGTAAATGCTCCTCCCAGGAGCCTCTCCAATCTAGTACACAGGTACGTAAAAGGTCCTCAAGTGTCTGTATGGTGCGCTCTGACTGTCCGTCCGTCTGGGGGTGGAACACAATGCTGAACCTCAATCGTGTCCCCAAAGCCTGCTGAAACTCAGCCCAGAACTGGGAAGTAAAATGGGTATCCATGTCGGATACAATCTCATGAGGAACTCCGTGCAGGAGTACCACATCGTGAATGTACCTCTCTGCCAACTGTGCTGGTCCTAAAGTGACTCGGATCGGTAGGAAACGCGTCGTCCTCGTCAACCTATCTACTATCACCCAGACTACGTCGTGTCCTCATTGAGTAACAGGTAGACCCATCACCAAGTCCATGGTGATGTTCTCCCACTTCCACTTTGGCACAGGAAGTGGCTGCAATGGCCCTGCAGGCCTCTGGTGCTCGGCCTTCACCTGCTGGCACACTAGATACTGTTGCACAAACTCACCAACTTCTCGCTTCATCCCTCTCCACCAAAAGTTGCGTCTCAGATCATGATACATCATTGTGTTCCCGGGATGTATGGTGACCTGGACCCGTGTGCCTCAGCCAGGAGCTCTCTCAATAACTCCTCTTCCCAAGGAATGAACAAGCGTCCCCCCATGCACAACACCTCGTCTTTAAAGGAAAAGTCTCCCAGGTCTCTTGTCAACACCCTGTTCTGCAGCGTCTGTAAGTACGGATCTGTCATCTGCCTTGTGATGATGCGGTCTATCAGCTCTGGTCGCGTCTGCCGCGTCACTGTCATTGCCCCACAATACCCCTGTGACTCCTGGGGTCGCCAACTGTCCAACTCCTCCATAAGTCTCCAACTTTGTGCCTGTAGACTGGCCAAGTGGGTGGGCACCTTTCGGCTCAAGGTGTCAGCCACCACATTGGCCTTCCCTAGATGGTAGGAGATGCTATAGTCGTAGTCCTTTAAGTGCACTAACCAACGTTTTGTCTCTTATTGAGCTCCTTCTGGTCAAACAAGTACTTGAGGCTCTTATGATCTGTGAAAATCTCAAAAGTCTCACCGTAAAGGTAGTGCCTCCATGTCTTCAGCGATAAGACAACAGTTGCCAGCTCTAGGTCATGGGTAGGGTAGCTATGCTCATGGGGCTTCAGTTGCTATGAAGCGTAAGCGACAACGTGACCTCGCTGCATGAGCACACCCCTAACCCCTGCAATGAAGCGTTTGTGTACACCACAAAACCGCCACTGATGTCTGGGATGGTAAGCACAGGAGCTGAAGTCAGTCTCTCCTTTAACTCCTGAAAACATGCCTCACACTCATCTATCCAGGAAAAGGACACGTCCTTTCGAGTTAGCTGGGTCATAGGATGCGCAATCTGAGAGAATCCCCTGATAAATCGCCGATAGTAACCTGTCAGTCCTAAAAAGCTACGTATCTCTATCACTGTACGTGGCCTCTCCCACCTGAGTACGGCCTCAACCTTGGTTGGCTCCACAGCCAAACCATCCCCTGAGATCACGTGACCCAAGAAAGTCACCTGCCTCAACCAAAACTCACACTTGTTGTACTTGGCATATAGCCTGCATCGCCTCAAAGTGTCCAGAATCATCCTTAGATGTTATCCGTGATGCGCCTGATCCCGCAAGTAAACGATTACGTCGTCGATGAATACCATCACAAACTGGTCCAAGTATGGTCTGAAAACCCGGTTCATCAAATCCATAAAAGCAGCAGGGGCGTTGGTCAACCCAAACGGCATGGCCAAGAACTCGTAGTGCCCGTATCGGGTACGGAAAGTTGTCTTGGAGACATCGATCTCCCTGATCCTCAACTGGTGGTAGCCTGACCTCAGATCTACCTTGGAGAACACTGTAGCATCTCGCATCTGGTCAAAAAGGTCGTCAATCCTCGGCAGCGGATACTTGTTCTTGATGGTGACCCTATTCAACTATCGGTAGTCGACACAATCGCAGGGTACCGTCCTTTTTCTTCACAAACAACACAGGGGCTCCCCACGGGGACGCACTGGGCCTCACAACGCCCTTCTCCAATAGGTCCTGTAGTTGTGACTTGAGCTCTCGCAGCTCAAGTGGTGCCATCCGGTACGGTGCAGTAGAAATGGGGTTGGTCCCCGATACCAGTGAGATCTCAAACTCGATCTCAAGCTCGGGCGGTAGTCCTAGTAGCTCCTCTGGAAACACATCGGGGTACTCACAAACTACCAAAATATTCTAAAAGTCAGCCACGGGGCTAGGCTCTGCCACTACACAAGCTAAAAAGCCCTCACACCCCTGGCTCAAAAGCCTCGCTACCCGAAGTGCAGAGATGCATATGAAACCTCCATCCACCGGCTGTCCGTGAAACTCAAAGGGAGGCAACTTCGGTATGGAGAAGACAATCTTCCTCCCGAAACAGTCCACCAGGGTGTGATAGGCAGATAGCTAGTCCATCCCCAGAATCACGCCAAAATCCTCCATCGGTATCACAATCAGGTCAGCTGGAAGGCTGTGTCTCCCTATACTGACCTCGTAGTCCATGTAGACCTCCTCAGCTACAAACAAATGGCCACCTGGGCCTCTGATAACAAACGGATCCTCTAACAATACACTGTCCTGCCTCAAACTGATGGAAAAACTCGTAGCGACAAAAGAGTGTGTGGCACCGGAATCAAAAAGTGCGTACACTAATTTGCCAGAAATGGTAACCATACCTGCCACCACTGAACCGGAAGCCTTGGTGTCTCTGTGTGTCAGGGCGTTGATATGCCCCTCAGTCTTCAGTGTAGATGAAGTAACTACACTCTGGGTCGGGCGAGCAGCTGCTGGTCGGTACCCTCCTCATGACTGCTGTCCTCCCCACGCGCCTGGGGACCACGACCACTAGCTCGGTCTCCAACACTCGATGACGGGAGCATCTGCTGTGCTCCGGCCCTTGATGGGCAGTCCCTCTTGATGTGGCTCAGTTGGCCCCTGTCTGGGGCCCCCAAAGGCCACTGATGGCCCCGCAAAACGAGACGACTCTCCTGCGGGTGCCACGTGCCTCCTCTCCCATCGGCCCTGAGAGTACTCTGGCTGGTAGGGCCTCTTCCTTCTGCTGTCGGTGTCTTGTGCGGCCAGGTTCGTCTCCTCGTAAGTCATGGCTGCCTCAACCACTCGTGAGAAGGTGGGCAGCTTCAGGGGTTTGACATACCTCCAAATAGCAGGTCGGAGCCCCTCAGTAAACCTCCACAGGCGCTCCTCCTCTGTAGCCACGGCTGTCGAGGCAAAACTTGATAGCTCCAGGAAGCGCGTGTAATATGCACTAACATTCATCGTCCCCTGGCGGAGAGTGTGGAACTCCTGCCTCCTCTGGTCTTGCCAGGTCTGCGGAAGGTATTGCTCGCAGAAGAGGGTCACGAACTAGTCCCACATCGGCTCTCCCCTCTCCTGGCCTCTGACTGCCCTCCACCACCTGTGTGCTGTGCTCTCTAGCTGGTACGTGGCAAAGGCCACGTGGCACTCTGTGGGAGGGCGTAGGGTGTCGAACACCTTCTCTATCTACTCCAGCCAATCCTCTGCCTCAGACGGGTCTTCATACCCCTTGAAGGAGGGGGGCTTCAGCTTCCGAAACTGTTCGAAAAGCTCGTGGCGTAGCTGTAGTGGGGGAACAGGCAAGCCTCTAGTCAAGGAGGGCTCGTGCTCGGAAGTATTAGAGTGCGGTGGGGGCGGTGGAGGACCACCCCCTCCCCCTCCTGCTTGTCTAGCGCTGCGATGGTCTCTCTATCCCACCGAGGACTCCCCCTCCACATCCTCAGGGAGAGGTGCCCGTGGAGGCTGGTGGAGCTCCTCTTGTACAATATCTCTGATCAGCTGAGCGAGATCTTGGGCCTGAACACCCGGGAGTCATTTCCGCCCCTCAGGCCTGGTCCGCCCCTCTGACCTCGTCCATGGCCGCGACCACGGCCTGCCTCGAGAACTCCTCGACGAGGCATCTCCTGCAAGGAGATGCGAAAGACAGAACAAAAGGGTCAACGATACCGAATTTCTTCAAGAAAAGACTCGGAATGAACGTCAAGGCGATACGTTGTGGTGGCTACCCTAGTTATATTCACGTGAACGGTTATTCTCAAGCCAATTGGTTCATTTCTCGGGACAACCTTGCTTTGATACCATCTTGTTATGACCCGATTCCCGGATCTCTATAGGACCCGAGACCGGCTCGCCTCGACTAATCCCAAGACCCAGTCGTCCAACAAGAAATAACCAAAAAGCAGGAAAGTAAACCACATTCACATATGCAATATAACTAAGCAGTAAAAATGTACAAAGCAGTAAAGGAAAGTAAAACTACTATTCCATTACATACCACCACAACCATAGAACAATGGAAACGAAAGTAAACAGTAGAGACAACAGTAACTAAAAGTTTGATACTTACTACAACAGTAAGAGTACAACAAGAAAGTGCTGAAAACTATGCCTGGGCTCGGCTGGGCCCAACACCCTCTGCAGTCGGAAGCTCGGGCTGCTCAACTCCTAGTCTTGAACAGTGTTATGAAAAGTCAGAGTCAGCGAATGCTGAGTAGAGTGGTATATATACTATCTAAAACAGTAAAAGCAACATGTTTAATTCTCTTTTCTATTTATTTATTTTATGTGTATTTCCTTTTCACCCATTTTTCTTAAACATTTAGATATTCTTAATCTAGCATGGTTCTCGTGGGAACGATCTTGATTGCAGTCTTTTTCGAAGAGTAGAAGGTACACGTGGTGCTCTACTAGCCGGGAGAGTCCCCCGTGGTAGTTCTACACCCAGTCAACCACCCCGAGGTCACTGTCAAGACGTAGCGGTGATTACGGCACACGTGATAAGCGCATGGGTAGCTACCCCTCATTGACACACGGTCAGTCATTTCCGCTAGCAGGTACGCCCAAAGTAGAGCACGGAACAGTATAGAGCCTTGCCCTCTCGGAACAGGGGTCTCGCCCCTCAGAACCAAATAGGGGTCTCACCCCTCCACAGTCCGCGCACCCTCGTCTGACTACCCCGGTTTGCCTAGAGAGCCTACAAGTCGGTGTAAGGTGGCTAGCTGAACCCCGGGCCCCGTGGGGTGGCTAGGTCTCTCCCTACACTAGTAGCTCGCCTCGGTATCGCGTACTCGAGGGCCAACAGGACTCGGTGTAGAGTGGCCAATCCTAACCCCAGATCTCAACCCAAGGGCGGCTAGCTTCGCTTTGCACGAAAATGGGACAGTCGCTCTCCTTGGTACCACGTACTCAAGGGCCATCACACTTCCCGTCCACATTCCAGATTTCCATCTAACCACAGGAGCTCTACTCCTAATTCCCCGTAGGGTTCATGCTCATGTTCACCTCATTTATTCCGATCCAGATCTCACCATTCACAATTCAGTTCTTATTTATATACAGGCAGCTCGTGTTTCCATAATTCAATACATGTAACGGGTGATCTCACAGGTAATTGTTTATAAATTAAAGGTAGCTCATAATTACAATACAGGCAATTGCTAACAGTTTAACTAAATCATGCATGCAAGTACATCATACAGTATAAAAGATTTATTCATTCCGCTATCCTAGGGTTTCATCCTAGAAGTTCACTCTACTAGACAATTCGGGAGTAATGGGGGCTCAAACTGCAGACCCAGGCGTCTCTGCGAGCTTCAAACACGCAACAATCTAAAACCCTACTCCAGGGAATACATCACAAAAGGAGGGTTTAGAACAGTGTACAAAGGTATCAAGTATGTAGAGAAACTCACAAGGAAACTACAGGTACTTCGTTTGCGTAAAACGAACCTCTATCGGACCCCAAATGGGTCAAAAACGTGCCTACTATCCAAAATCAGACGTCTAGGAATAAGTCTAGATGTCTTAAAAGGTACCAGAACCTTACCTTAAGTCCTTGTGGTGTCCTCAGACGTCCAGGCCTCCTCTGCGATCATCTGAAGGCAGTTCCAGATGTCGGACCATGCCTCCGATCGTTTGGGAGCACCTCCGGACATCTGGTGATCTGATCAGACGTCTAAAAGTACGTGGGAGAGCGTTCTGCACTCCTTCCCAAGGCTGCTCCTGCGTACGACACCTGTAGCCCCCAAATCAAACTTGACATTCGTCTGCGGTGAGGTCTGCATGGCCGTAACCGCAAAAAAGAACGTACCTTCGTGATAAATGAGCTTTCAGACGTCTGGCCTTAACTCCAGACGTCTAGGGGCTCTGTCAACCATTTAGACTCCACTCCAGATGTCTGATATTGGAAAATTTCCAGTACTAGAACCTGCTCCCAGCGCTCTCCATTGCACTCCACCTCGCGCCGCCACAGCTCCAGCCGCTGTAGATGGTCGGGAGGCCATCTCCTTGAGCTCTCTCCTCCTCCCACACATGCCCGCGGTGGCTGTGTAGGCTCCGCCGAGCTTCCACCGAAGCTCCTCTGACCTCGGCCTCCTCCTCCTCCCGAACATTCCTCTTTCTCTCTCACCCTCCACTCGCCTCACTGAAAGTCTGAAGGGGGTGGTGTATGGAGAGGAGGAAGGGGGAAAAGGGGGGCTTTTATAGATGGCGTGGGGGTTTAGGGTTCAGCGAAGTGAGGAACGGAGAGAGAGAAGAAGAACGTTCTACGCGCCGCTTGCGTGCAGAGGGCAGCGCGCGTACAAAAATTTCATTTTCAGACATCCGCTAAAGGGTCCAGACGTCTGACTGAGACTCCAGACGTCTTAAAAGGTTAAAAGTGTGACAGGTCTTTACAGAATGTATGGCACCAGAATAAAAAGGAACATAAACTAATTTGCCAGAAATAGTAACCATACTTACCACCACAGAACCTGAAGCCTTAGCGTCTTTGTGTGTTAGGGCATTGATGCGCCCCTCAGTCTTAGGTGCAGACGAAGCGACCACACTCTAGGTCGGGCGGGCAGTAGCTGGCCGGTACCCTCCTCGTGACTGCTGTCCTCCTCCACATGCCTGGTGACTGCGGTTGCCAGCTCGGCCTCTAGCACTCGGTGCGGGGAGCATCTTCTATGCTCTGGCCCTAAATGGGTAGTCGCTCCTGATGTGGCTCGGCTGGCCACACTGGTAGCAGAGAGGAACACGACCTCCTCCCTCAGTCGGTCTCTACTGGTGGTTGGGCGGGGGTCCGGTGCTGGCAGCTGGTCCCTGTCTGGGGCTTCCAAAGGCCACTGGTGGCTCCACAGAACAAGACTGCTCTCCTGCGACCACCGTGTGTTTCCTCTCCCGATGGCTCTGTGAGTACTCTGGCTGGTGGGGCCTCTTCCGTCCGCTGTAAGTGTCTCACGCGGCGAGGTTGGTCTCCTCATAAGTCATGGTCGCCTCAACCACACAGGAGAAAGTGGGTAACTTCAGGTCTTTCACATACCCCTGAATCGCAGGTCAAAGCCCCTCAGTAAACCTCCACAGGCGCTCCTCCTCAGTAAACGCAGCTGTCGGGGCGAAGCGTGACAGCTCCAGGAAACACGTGCGGTACGTGCTAACTGTCATCGCCCCCTGACGGAGAGTGTGAAACTTCTGCCTTCTCCGGTCCTGCTAGGTCTGTGGGAAGTACTACTCGTAGAAGAGAGCCACGAACTGGTCCCATGTCGGCACTCTCCCCTCCTGGCCTCTGACTGCCCTCTACCACTTGTGGGCTGCGCTCTCCAGCTGGTACGTGGCAAAAGCCACGTGGCACTCTGCACGAGGGCAGAGGGTGTTGAACACCTTCTTTATCTGCTCTAGTCAGTCCTCTGCCTCAGACGGGCTCTCATCCCCCTTGAAGGGAGGGGGCTTTAGCTTACGGAACTGGACGAAAAGCTCATGGTGGAGCTACAACGGGGGAGTAGGTATGCCTCTAGGCAAGGAGGGCTCGTGCTCAGAAGTGTCTGAGGGTGGTGGGGGTGGTGGAGGATCACCCCCTCCCCCTCCATCTCGTACAGCGCTGCGGCGGTTCCCCTGCCCCACGGAGGACTCCCCTCCATGTCCTCAGGAAGGGGTGGCTGAGGAGGCTGCTGGAGCTCCTCCCGTACGATATCTCGAATCAGCTGGGCGAGATCCTAGGCCTGAATGCCCGGAAGGAGAGGTGGGTGGGCTAGTACCTCAGGTCCGGCACGTCTGCCCCTTCGACATCGCAAATGGCCACATCCGTGGCCTACCTCGGGAACTCCCTAACGAGGCATCTCCTACAAGAAGACACAAGAAAAAGAGTACGAACTGTCAATGATAACAGATTACATTAAGAGATAAGACTCGAAGCGAAGATCAAAGCGATACGTTGTGATGACTATCCTAGTTACATGCATGTGGGTGACCAGTTCTCAAACCATTTGATTCATTTCTCGGGATGACCTTGCTCTGATACCATCTTGTTACGACGGGATCCCAGATCCCTACAGGACCCGAGATCGGCTCGCCTCGACTAGTCCCAAGACCTAGTTGTCCAACGAGAAATAACCAAAAGCAGGAAATAAATCACAACCACACATGCAATGTAACTAAGCAAAAATAAACAAGAGACAGTAAAAGAAACAGAGCAAAATAGTCTATCAAAGTTACAGGCCATCACAACTACGATAGAGAAAAGTACAACTGAAAGTGCTGAAACAATATTATATAGAAAAAAAATACTCACTACTACAACAGGAGCCAAGGAAAAACAGTAAGGATGCAGTTAAGGCTGGGCTCGACTGGGTCCAGCTCCCTCTGCAGTCGGTGGTGCTGGCTACTCAACTCCCTGACATGAACAAGGTTATAAAATTTTCGGAGTCAGCGAACGCTGAGTAGATTGGTAATTTAGCCATTTACATGTAATTAAAGCAAGCAATTAATTTATGCAATTAACAACTATCCATTTTCATTTAGTTCAACCAAATATTGCTAATTTGTTGTTCCTTTATTTACTTAAACATTTCTTGACCTGGCCTATTCCTCACTGGAATGATCTTGATTGCAGTCTTTTCCATGATGTAGGAGGTACACGTGGTGCTCTCTTGGCCGGGGAGTCCCCCGTGGTAATACTACACCCAGTCAACCACCCCGATGTCACGGTTGTGAAGTAGCGGTGACTACGGCATGCGTGATAAGCGCGTGGGTGGTTATCCCGCACTGGCACGCGGTCAGTCGTTTCCGCTAACGGGTATGCCTAAAGGTACAACACGGAACAGTACAGGGCCTTGCCCTCTCAGAACAGGGGTCTCACCCCTCCACAGTCCGCGTACCCTCGTCTGACTATCGTGCTTTGCCTAGTGGGCCTAATAAGAGTCGATGTAGGGCGGCTAGTCCTAACCTTGGGCCCCCTGGGGCAGCTAGCTCCCTCCCTACACTAAGTAGCTCACCTCGGTACCACGTACACGAGGGCCAAACTGAGTCGGTGTAGAATGTCTAGGCCTGACCCCGGGGCTCATCCCAACGGGCGGCTAGTACCCCTCTACACTAAAGGAACAGTGGCTTTCCTTGGTACTGCATACACAAGGGCCAGCTCACTTCCCATCTGCAGAAGCTCTCCTCCTAATTCCTCATAGGGTTTATGCTAATATTCCTTTCATTTCATTTTCCAGTCTTTTAGATTTCTCAATTTATAATACCAGTTCCATTATTAAAATAGGTAGCTCATGATTTTCTACTGACAAGACATCATACTAAATAATCAGTACATTTGCTAGCATTTAAAGTTTTACAGGCATTTCAAGTACACAGTGTAGCTCAATCGTACTCATTTGTTCTTGCCCTAGGTTTCATGCTCATCCTAGGGTTCTACATGTTCTTAAGTATACAGTAGAGCTCAAACCATACTCATCTGTTTTTTCCCTAGGGTGCATTCTCATCCTAGGGTTTATTCAAGTTATTCAAAGCATGTAGTTCATTTATTTAAATCATAATATTAATGTAAATCACTCTACCGGCAAATACGGGAGGAATGGGAGCTCGGATCGCAGATCCCATTGCCTTTGAGGCTCCCGCGTACTCGATTGGCTGGAGACCTATACAATTGACCATCCACATCAAACAAGTCCAAAATAGTATACAAGTGACACTAACTTGTAGAGAAACTCAAGCAAAAAATAATGATACTTCATTTGCGGAAATCCGATCCCGTTTGGGCCCTAAACAGGCCAAAAACATTCACACTGTCCAAAATCAGACGTCTGGGTCTAATCCCAGACATCTTAAAAGAGGTCAACACTTACCCTGGGTTCCCTGCAGCTACCTCGGACATTCGGACCCCTTCGCGATTGTCTGAGGTGAGTTCCAGACGTCGAACTCTTCTTCCGGTCATCTAGAGGTATGGTTAGACATCTAGCGACATGTCCAGACATCCAGAAGCACCTCGAAGGGCGCACCCCGTGCCTTTCCAATAGCCTGCTCCCTGCGTATGTATGCACAGTCCTCAGAAAAGGTTGGATAGGATCCCTGCAGTGAGGCTTGCATGGCTGCAACTGCATAAAAGTATGTACCTTAGCACAGAGTGTGCTTTTAGACGTCCGGCTTCAGTTCTGGATGTCTTTCCGCTACTCCAGACGTCTAGGATGTGCTCTGATGAGAACCTCATCATGAACCCTAACTAGTACTTTTTGACCTAATAAAATGAGCAAAAGCTCCTACATATCCTAAGGGAAGGCCTCATTCAGGGAACTGTTAATCTGAGAATAAAACATGATACAAGGGGTAAAACTATAATTTTACTATTGCAGTGCATGAACGAGATTTCTAAGGGTCTAGACATAGGTCAAGTGAACCTAATAAAGGAAAAAGTGGAATGATTTGGTTAGAAAATGGTTATGGCAAAATCTGGGAATTAAATGATATTTTGTAACCCTAAAACAAACCCACTTTAATTCATAAGGTTCCAGGCAAGATAAAAGTCAACTAAATCCTCTAAAATTCATGGAAAAATATCCCCTATGGTTTAGAACCTTCAATTTGGCCTTTAGAACCTGTTTTGACCTAGATTGAGATCCATACCTAATTTTTGACCTAATTTAGATTTTTGTGCAAAATATCCAGTCAAACGTGGTCAAACCTAAAATCCAACTTCACCATTGGATTCCTTATGTCCAAATTAGGTTGATACCAATATTTGAACCTAAGGGAAGGTCGTCTTGACCCACTTTTCAATTTGGTCCTCAAAATTACTTTCAGACCCTCAACTTTTTGAAACTCTTGCAAACTCCCCCTTAGCTTTCTTGTCGTCTTCTTCACTCCGGTCCTTCTGCCACCCGTAGCAGCAGGACATACCTTTGGCGACATTGCACGGAGGATGGCGCCGCGCCTGCATGGGGAGCTGGCTCCAGATTTGAAAGGGGAGCTCCCTACGGAGCCCCCTACCGCATGGGCCGACCCCCAGGCCCTGAAGACTGCCATACCTCTCGTGCAAACGTGCGAGAGGTATGGGTCTCTGTCTGCCATACCTCCGGCGAGATTTTTCCCACCGCTTTCGCGCGCCTCCCGACCGGCCTTCACCTATTTAAGGAGCAGCACACTCAGCCGCATCCTTCAAGCTCCATTTGGCTTGAGCTACCCCTCCAATTCATCTCCTCCCAACTCCGGCCATTCGTCCAGAGCTTCCAGTGACTCTCCCCCTCCTCTCTCGTCGCTCTGCCACAATACCAGTGGCAGAGCTGCCTCCGCCGTCTTCCACCGCGCCACGCCATGCCGTACTAGTGGTCGCCCTCCAACCCCTCTTCCTCATCGCCGTCTCTTCCCCCTGGGCGCCTTCGTCTCTAGCGACGGCAGTACCAGCCACTCGCCACCTCCGTTCACTCCTGACCTGCCAGCTAAGTTCCTCTCTCCCTTCTCTTTATTTCCCCTATCTTTATTGCTATTTCCGACCCCTCGACAACCGCAGACCACCACCATCTTCTCCATCTCCGGCCACCCACCGGCGAGGTGCCTCCACCTCTCCACACCTCCACACACCTCGCCAGACACCTCACCACCTCAGCCACAGTACACTGATCATCTTGTGACCTTCCACTGACCGCCATACCCACTGTCTCCTTCCCCCGAACAAACCCACCTGCACGCACACAGTGTGCCCTAGGCACACTCACACGGGCATCTTCACGCCACGCTAACCCTCGAGCCCCCTTCGCCGTGCTTCGGTGAAGCCTCCTGAGCATTTTAACGTGGCCACAAGGCTGTTTGCGTGGTTTCAGGTTTGGAGGGTCGCTGCCATTGACGCTGAGATTGGAGCAAGCTCACAAGCTTCATCCAGACCTCCCAGCTCCAGGCCAGCAGTCCCAGGTG
Organism: Thalassia testudinum; assembly: GCA_037157565.1. Taxonomy (NCBI): domain Eukaryota; kingdom Viridiplantae; phylum Streptophyta; class Magnoliopsida; order Alismatales; family Hydrocharitaceae; genus Thalassia; species Thalassia testudinum. The sequence goes on from JAZHRO010000077.1 coordinate 86,678,815, forward strand.
GCGCGAAATACTTCCGCGCACAGCTCTAGGTCTTCAATTGGTGGCAAAGGCCTTTGCTGAAGTGGCAATTGCTCGCGCTTGCTGCTGCCAGGCACGCAACAAGAAGGTGGGATGTTTAGTCCCACCTCGTAAGTTTTTGAGCAGCCGCAGACACTTAAATTGAAAAAGTGACAGAGGCTTATCGCCTCAGTCACACGGGGTGAGGTCCCCTTGCCTACTCACAGCCTCATCTGCACTCACTCCTTCGCAGATCTGGCTGCCTGACCCAATACCCGTGCACACCTCGCCTACCACCACACGTCGGTGGACCTGGCCCTGGGTGCGTTAGCCCGACCCGTTTACCCGATCAGGAATAGAGAGAGAGAGACGCAGGAAGCGTAGGGGTAGGTTTTTGCCTAAGCATGCCTGTGCAGGGAAGCTAAAGAAGAAGGAGGAAGATGAAGCAAAAGAAGAGAAGAGGAAGCGGCTAAGGACTTAGCCGCACCAAGGAGCAGGATCTGAGGAAGAAGAAGAAGGAAAGGAAGAAAAAGAAGAAGGCAGAGGAAGGAGCAAAAGCAGAGTTAAAGAGAAAGAGAAGAAAAGAGAAGGAGGAAGCTGCCGCAAAGAGGAAGGCCAAGCAAGAAGAAAAAGAAGAGAAAAAGAAGAAGCCAAGGAGAAGAAGAAGCAGCAGCAGCAGCAGCTAAAGAGAAAAGAAGAAGGAGAACACGTGCACTGTAGCAAGTGGCCACTTAAGGCATCTGATTCTCAGAATTAGACGTCTGAAGACAGAGAAAAGAGAGAGAGAGAAAGCAAGAAGGAGAGAAAAGAAAAAAAAGAGAAGACACATTCTACTTTACTCTCTACATTTTTTTTTTTGTAAAACATTTCAGTATTGTAAATTGTGATTTTTATGCTTCTAAAATCAAGTTTGCTCCCTAAGTTCGACTTCTGAACATTTTTAATTTCGAGTAATAAAATCAACTCAAACTGATGGTGATCAGATCAACACCATGCTCGAGACGTCTGATATTGAAAAATTTTCAGTACGCAGAACCTTCGCGAGCTTCTCCTCTGCGCGAAACCCCTCCGTGCCTCCCGTAGCTGCGATGCCGGCAGCTTCAGGAGGTCTCGAGCCACCTCCGCAAGCTCCTCCTCCTCGAGCACGAGCTCCTCCAAGCTACTCCCATGCTTTCGCTGCTCCCTTGCGAGCTCCTCCTCTCGAGCTCTCCTCTCCTCCTCCACGTCCCGTCTCTCTCTCTCAACTTTCTCTCCTCTCGCCGCGCTGGAAGGAAGGGAGGAAGGAAGAACGGAGGTGGTGGCTGGTGAAGATCGATGGAGTGGTGTAGGAGAGGGGGGTTTAAATAGATAGAGGGTTAGGATTTGGGGTGAGGAGAGGGGGTGAGTGCACGTTTATTGCATGCACGGAAAAAGAATAGTAGATCCAATTATTTTACTTTCAGACGTCTGACCCTCCATCCAGATGTCTGGACAAACGTCTGACGACTCATTCAAATGTCTTAAACAACTTAAAAGATCCATGAGTCATTTCATATACAGGAAAGTGTAACTCAAAAGTTGATCTAAGTAAAATGATCTATTAGAGCTAAATAAAACAAACCCTAGCTACGATAATTAAGAAAAATAATTTTCTAATTAACTCATTTAAGAATTTTTCCCGCTCCCCGTCCCCTTCCCCAAGGACAGAACCGTCCGACCAACCCAACCATCATCAGTTCACTACCCAAATGCAACGTGTCCTCCTCCCCTCACTCCGCCGCAAGTTCCCCTTCTCCCTCCACTACCATCCCCACCGTTCCACCATCACCACCACGATGTCGTCATCCTCTTCGTCCTCCGAAGCCCCAATCTCCCCATCCACAACGCGGGTGGGATGGATCGGCACGGGGGTGATGGGCCTCTCCATGGCCTCCCACCTCCTCCGCGCGGGCTGCCAGCTTACCGTCTTCAACCGCACCCCTTCCAAGGCCCTCCCCCTCGCCGCCCTCGGCGCCACCGTCGCCCCCTCCCCCACCGCCCTCGCCTCCTCCGCCGACGTCGTCTTCCTCATGCTCGGCTACCCCTCCGACGTCCGCCACGTCGCCCTCTCCTCCGTCGTCCCCTCCCTCCCTCCAGGTTCCCTGCTCGTCGACATGACCACCAGCGACCCCTCCCTCGCCTCCGAGATTGCCTCCGCCACCCTCTCCCGCGGCTGCGTCTCCCTCGACGCCCCCGTCTCCGGCGGCGACCGCGGCGCCCGCGAGGGAACCCTCGCTATCTTCGCCGGCGGTGACGAGGCCGCGCTGCGCCGGGTCTCCCCTCTTCTGGAGCTGATGGGGAAAGTGCACTACATGGGGCGTGCCGGGGCGGGGCAGAGGGCGAAGCTGGGGAACCAGATCGCGATCGCGTCGACGATGGTGGGGATGGTGGAGGGGATGGTGTACGCGCAGAAGGCGGGGCTGGACGTGGGGAGGTGGATGGGTGCGATCGCGGGCGGCGCGGCGGGGTCGAGGTCGCTGGAGCTGTACGGGAGGAGGGTACTGGAGAGGGACTTGGGACCGGGGTTCTACGTGAAGCACTTCGTGAAGGACCTCGGGATATGCCTGGAGGAGTGCAGGAGGATGGGGCTGGCCCTGCCGGGGCTCGCGCTCGCGCAGCAGCTCTACGTGTCGCTCGTCGCGCACGGGGAGGGCGACCTCGGCACGCAGGCGCTGGTGCTCGCGCTCGAGAGGCTCAACAACACCCGCATCGGAGGAGGAGTCGTCCAGAAGGAGAAGTGAGGTTTGGAACTGTTTTGCCCCTCGCTTTTTCGTTTGATCTTGGTTTGCGGTAGCCCTTTTTGTGCCAAATTTATGTTATTACTACGGTGAAGTTCTTCCACTTGTCGTGGTTGGTTTGAGTTTGGGAGTATCCTGTATCTGTTATGTAGTTGCCACAGTATGGCTGCATTTGTGAGATTATGGAGTTGGAATGTGGAGTTGAGTTGTGATACTGAAGTTCACCTTGGAGGAGGTCTCCCCTTGGTGTGTTCGTTTAGATTGGACCTTCTTGGAAAGGATGAAATGCTGCGTTGCAAATGTAGTTTGTGTTATGGTTGTTGGGTTTCGTCACCCATTGGACTGGAATCTTGACACTCTAATGTGATTGGCGGCCTGAATGGTTGTGGATGAATCAAGTGGAGCTAAGAAAGTGAGCAAATATCTTACGGGGTTTTCAAACTCTTGCAAGGAACATCTGTATCGTAGAAGGGATGTTTTCCCATTGAGCACCCACAAGAGCGTTTGCTCACACAGCTCAGGCCTCAGCTACACATGACCCTGCTGGAACGGTCTACAGCATGAACACAGATGGATTCCCTTAAAAACCCAAGCAGGGTTAGGGTGCGGAGGAGGTGGTGGAAGAGTGTGTGTGTGTGTGGTGGTGGTGGTGGTCTCATGGGAGTCAAGTTGGGAAGTTGGGGGCGTGTTGACTAAGATGGCATATTCTGTCCCTTAGTTCAAGTAAAGCTCAATCCTTTATTATTGCTACCAGAACTGTGACTGCTAATCTTTGCCCCTTTTCCTCTTGTGAGGTGATCAGAGTTTGCGAAACTCTCTTTTCGTTGTGGTGAGGGAGTGGGGAGGAACGGGGGAAGAAGTTGGCATTGGGAATCCAAAAACAAGCATGCTAACAACTTTTCATTGGTTATACGATATCTGAAGTTACAGCCAGTTGTTTCAGTCCTCTGAAGAGGTTCAATCCATTTATATGGCTGGTTAGACTTATTCAACGACCAATTGAATTATTGAAATGAGATAGAAATGTTTAGCCATAATGATTTGCCATGGTTGTTTGGAAAGTTGGATGGTGAGCTTTGCTAGAGGAATGCCAATTGTGTTGGAAAGGATTCCTTTTAGCATGGTTTAGCTTATTTTCGAACAAAGTGCAGTGCACCTCATGAAAGATAAAAATGGCAGTGCAAATTTCATGCAGCTTACATGACCTATTGAAGGTTGAAGTAAAAAGTTACTTCAGATTTCTTGTTTACCTTTTCATTGCACTGCACCTTTATTTTCATGTGTCTACATGCATGCATGTATTGCTGAAATTCCATCCTACCTAATCCATGTCGGCCAAGCCAGTTGATTTGAATTGATTATGTTGGGGCAATTTCAGCTTAATTGTGCTCGTACTCACGTTGCACATAAAGTAATGTAGTTAACCAATCTTTCAAAGAAAATTGTAGTTAGACAATCCCCTAGGGGGACAGAGCGATGGACTTTCTGAGGCTCTTGTGTCATGAACTTCCATCACCTCAAAGGGTTCATTAGTACATTGATGACGAGCAGCCTAAGCCCATCTACCTGCACAGCCTGTTTTACTAACAACAAAATCCACCAAGTGTATGCGCCAAGTACAATTGAATTTCTATTTGCAAATTCAAGTAAAACATACTGCTTGAAGCCAGAAGACTTTTGCAGTCCTCTGTAAGGTGTATGGATCTCTCCAATTTAGGAATTACAACCCACAAATCATCTCAACTCCATTCTTATAATCACTTAGGTTATTTTTACTTGTGTTATGTAATCTGGGTTTTTAAATGTGTAACTAATGTGAACCTCTCTTTTTCTTTACTTTGCTGGGGTACTAATCCATGGGTTAACACTTATTTTGTTTATTTGAAATAGTTGTTAAAGGTAAAAAGGAAGTGCTAACATGACTTTCAACTTAACACCAATAGGAATCTAGATTTTGTAAAACCTCTCTTTTCTCCTTAAAACACTGGTTTCGAAGAGTGATGTTAACTTGTCAAGTAAACGAGGCTTTAGCCTTGTTTACAATGGTTAACTCTCCCAAGTAAACTAGGCTTTAGGACTTTCACTTGGTAGCAGTATACAATATCTGCATAAGCAAGGCCAAGAGAGATGGCAAATAGTGCAGCATTGTCAAGGATGTTCGCATCAATTTGTCTGGTTTCAATCTCAAATACAGAACCATCTGGTAGTGTGCCAATACAAACTATAGCTGCTTGGTTTTTTCTCCACGATGCATCAACTTCATTGAGAATATACACAACTGTGGCAGTCCAATTGGGACCGTCTTCAATTGCATACTTCAAAGACTGGCAACTTCCAACTCTTTTGGAATTCTTTTCGAGATTGCCATACACATGATGTGGTGGGCTGGATCATTGCTTTTACCACTATTTGGTGCAATTGGCTGCAACGAAATGGAGTTGTTTTTAATGCCCAAAAAGGTTGGGTGGATAATGTAATTGGGGAGGTTCATTTTATTTTTGATTTCCGACTACAAAATTTGTAAGTTCATTTCTTTTATTACATAATTAATATAATTATTAGATGATTATCGATCTTAGGTAATCTTCCTCTTCTTTTCTTAAAAAAAAAAAAAAAAAAAAACACGGCTGTGTAAGAATTTCGGTGGGAAATGATTTCTGTATTAACCCTTCTCATCCTGCTTTTAACGACACTCTTCTATTTACGTTTGTAAGGCACCACGCCAACATTGATCAGGGTTTGGAATTATACTCTTATGCTTGGCTTCGCACCTTGCTTTCGATATGTAATATAAAATATTGCATGCAACTAAGAATTGGCATCATCAAAGGCATTTGCTGAGAATTTCCAGTTGCTTGTTGGCTGTAACACGGAAAGCCTTCAATTTTAAATTCCAGACCATTTAAGTGGGTTTTTCCTGGACAAAGTAACTAAAAGTGGTTATCTCAGTGTGATGATTTCAGCGTTAATGCACAGAATTCCAAAGTTAAAAGTGTGATTGGGTGAGAATTGTATTACGTTTGGTGACCAACTAGGAAGTCATTGTGTTGTGGTTTACATTTCTGGAAACTGGAGATATTCTTTAAAATCAAACGATTAGCTGTCGACTGAAGATAACTGCTCCTCATAAGCTTTGTCATGATTTCATCTATGTGCTAACTTATTCCCTATTAACTATTGGGCATGCTTAATATTCCATTCATTGTTCAGCTAAAATAAGTTTAGGACCTCATCATACAATATCAAAGAAACCACTTCTAAAGTTTTATAGCTTTCCTGTACAATCTAACCTTCCGATGTCTCAGATCGAGGCAATGTGTAAATTTTACAATCTTATTTCATGAGTAATGGAAATGCACTCGATTTCTTCAACTTGTTCCTTTATCTCATAAATGTATGGCTGTAGTCTATAGAGTCTCTCAACTGTACTGATTGCATGAAATTGATTGTTGCCAAGTAAGAGGCATAACCCGATGCACAATGAAGTTTATTGTGATTATTGTAACCTAGTTTATTTCCTAGTAGATAGGCTTCTTCGTGCCTTTGAACTGCGTGACGTCAGAATTCTGTCTGTTGTTAAACATGGAGAACTGAAATCATTTTTCACTAGCTTGATCTTAGACATTTTTTCCCCTAAAAATTTGCAAAAATAGGATTAAGTAAATATGCGTATATATCGTAGGGTTAGTCTGCCATTTACAAATGTATGACTCTTTGCATTGTAATGGTCTGGCAATCAATATAGAAATTCTCATAGTTGATGTTATTTTGAGATGTTAATTGTCAACGCGTATCAGAATAATTTTTCTGCATAATATACATAAACCACTATCTTTCCATCCAAACTTGTATATATTACCATTTTTGGTCATTTGTTCATTTCGCATAAAAAGTTTGCTAATGTTTTAGACATGTTCCTGTCAAATATCGTTATTAAAATCTGAAACAGAGTTCTAAAGTGGAATGAGAGAATATGGTTACTACTCGTAAGTAGCTGCTACCACTCATTTCTACTATGCTCGTAACAAACTTCACAACAGAATACAAGATTATCCTAAGTTCATTTAATTACAAACAATACCAATAGATGTATGAAGGTAAATATGCCAATACTTCCCCTCAAATGAAAGGCCGAAGAATGACCTTCAGTTTTCCACGAAAGGGTGCAAACTTTGTTGAATGTAAAGGCTTGGTAAGTACATCGGTAACTGTATCTACCGTTGGCAAGTGATGAACAATCAGTTCTTTAGAAGCTATTTTCTCTCGCACAAAGTGCAAATCGATTTCTATGTGTTTTGTACCAGCATGAAATATGAGGTTGGACGTTGTTAAGTATGTAACTTCAATGTTGTCTTACCATACATTTGAGGAATGTGATAATGGAATATGAAGTTCTTTGCAAAGAGATACCAACCATGTTAGTTTTGCAGTTACATTAGCGATGCCCTTGCACATCGCTTTTGTACTTGATCTAGCTACAGTCACCTGTTTCTTTACAATCCACGAAATGGGGGAAGGTGAAAAGTAAATGATAAAATGATCGTCTGTCATCTGAAGAGCTGGCCTAAGCAGCATCTATGTAGACATTGAATTGGAAATTTGAAGAAGGCTGAAGAAGAATGCCATGGGATATGGTGCCTTTAAGATACTGCAACAATCTTTTCAAGTCTTGAAAGTGTTTTTCGGCTGGAGCATGCATCATTTGCGACAACATATTTACTGAAAAAGAAATGGCTGGTCGTGTAAATTGAAGATATTGCAAAGTTCCCACAAATTGACGATATGTAGTGGGACTGGGTAAAGGAACACCCATACTTTTGACCAAGACGTCTTCCTGTTGTGCTGACATAGGTGTAGAAATTGGCTTAACACTATCCAGAGTGTGTTTTGTCAATAAATCCATAAGGTAACATTTCTAGGAGAGGCGAAGACTAGTAGTGGATTGATGAAATTCAATTCCCAAGAAATAAGAAAGGATATCCCATATTGCGAAGGGGAAACATTTGTTGTAAGTCATCGAGGAAATTTTCATGAATGGTTGATAACTGAAATATCGTTCATGTAGATAAGAAAATATATAACATGCTTGCCTTGGGTAAAGTGAAATAAGGAGGTGTTGGTCGTTGACTTAGAAAATCCAAAGGACCGTAGAAAGGAGCCCAACTTAGAAAACTAGACTCTAGGTGCCTATTTTAGGCCATATGGACTTTCTCTAAACAACAAACATAGTCCAGATATTCTTGATGTTCTAAACCTTTGGGTTGTTCCATATATACAACCTGCCTAAAATCACCATGTAAAAAGATATTTTGTACATTTAGTTGAGTTATTTGCCAATTTTTTCTAGTAGCAAGACTTAATAGAAGATGCATTGTGGTTGGTTTAATCATTGGGTTAAAAGTTTCAAAATAATCCTCCCCTCAATCTAATGATCCCCTTTTGCAACAATTCTTGCCTTATATTGATCAATGCTTCCATCAGACTTCCTCTTTGTCCTATAGACCCATTTATTTCCAATAACATGATCATTGGATGGCCATCACACTAGAATCCAGGTTTGATTTTTTACATGACCTTAAGACTCAATAGCCATAGCAAAATTTTGATTTGATTTCTAGATTTTGCGGCCATAGTATATGTTGTAGGTTTTAATTCTTCATTTTTAATGATGTAGCAAGAAGGTAATGGATGTAGTGTAGGATGATACACTTTCTTTTTGTATATCCCATCCATAGCTCTTGTGCGTATGGTATGAGTGCGCTGAGGATTTTGGATAGAGGTAGTGGAAATTGAGGTATTGTCATTTTGGGCTTACATTGGAGGAATAGAGATAGGTAAGGAATTTGAAGGTACATTGACATAAGAAGTAATAGGAGTTTGTGTTATTGGTGTAGGTAGTGAAGATGCAGGGGGATTGGTGATGACTGACGAAGGAAATGAGGGAGAGTTTGTACTAGAAAATAAGCCAAAAGGAATGGGTAATAGAGAAGAAGCAATGCCAACGGTAGTTGGTGGTACGAAAGAATGAACTTGTTGTTTGAATGGGAAGAAATCTTCATTGAAAATAACATGTCCAGTAAGGAAAAATTTTTGACTTATAGGGTTGCAGCATTTATATGCTTTGTGGTGGTTGATGGTAATGTCATCATTCGTCATAACTAACTTAATTTAGTCGGAATCAAGTGATAAATGCTTTTAAATGATCGTCTGAGAACCACAATTTCACACTAATCTGATCTGAGAAGAAGATAAGGAAACATGGTTAATTCTACCATTCTAACAGCACATCACAAATGTAGATTAACCATTGGGTTGACCAGGGGTTAAATAAAGGTCAAATGAACTTTAAAGACCAAGAAGTGGGTTCACACTGACTAAATCAGGGTTTCGTGCAGTTCGAGGACTAAAATAGGATTGAAAATCCTAATTATTAGCCACACTTGATTTAAAAGGGTTTTGGTTGAGATAAATCCAATCTAAACCTTCTAAAATTCATGAAAAGATATTCTAAGAGGTTTAGTTCCTTCACTTTGGCCATCTGAACTCATTTTCACCAAGAACAGAGATTCAGATGGAAATTTACCCTAATTTGGTCTCTTATGCAATTTACCTAGTCAAACGTGATCAAAACTCAAATCCAAGTTTACCATTAGATTCCTTGGGTCCAAATTAGGTTAACATCAAAATTTGGATCCAATCAGGATTCATCTTGACCTCTCCAATCAGAGTTCATCTTGACCTAATTTGCATTTTGGCCCCTAAAGTCTCTGTCCTTCACATTTAGAGCCTTAAGTTTAAAGTTTATTATAGAAATCCCCCTATGTTTGTCGTCTCCTTCATGAATGCCTCCTGAATAGTGTGAATCACATCAACAAACCCATCGGCCGAATCTTTGGAAGAGGATTTCTTCGCCAGCTCAGGATCAAATCCCTCCAAACTTGGAGGAATTGATCTTGAGTTGATCCCCTTCCAATTGCACCAAACCTTAGGTCCAATCAAGGTTGCAAAATCATTGGTTTTTGGGTTTCCAAAATCATGAACAAACTTGCCAAATCCTTCAATTGGAACTCACATTTGTGCTCTATTTAAGCTCCCCAAAGTTCCTAGGTCCAAACTAGTCGATTCTACGTCAGAAACTACCCTCTTCCCTCCTCTCCAGCCATGATCTCCAATGGCTCCGGTGACCCCCCTTCTTCCCTATCGTCTGGCCACCCAATGGCCAAATTGGGTGGCCTAATACCTCCCTTATCTTCTTCCACTCGTCGCCGGACCAAGCAGGAGCTCCTATCTCCGTCGTCGTCACCGCTTCTCACCACTGGAGTCTTCTTTGTCCACGGCGTCGACGAGTCAAGCCACCATGGATTTCTCCTTCCCTTTCGTCATTAGCTAGGAATTTCTCTTCTCCCTCTCTAGATTAGATTTAGGACCTTAGAACTTAGGTTCAACCGCATGATCACCCTCTCCCACTCCGTCTTCCCCAACTCCAGCACACCTCCGACGAGGCCATCGTCACACCACACACACTGAAACACCTCGCCACCACTACCAAAACCTCCCTCTCACCTCATAGGTCAAAAGCCCTCAAAGTATTGAAGCTTTTGACCTATGATTTGCTCCCCCGAACAACCCATCGTTCGTCGTCCTTCTTTGACGTCATCTGCCATCCACATGCACTCATTTACCCAATTAACACCACCACTGATCTCCACATACCACGACGAAGCTTATGAACTGTCTAATTGGGGCATTAAGCCTGTGTTTTGATTTTTAGGTTCTCATCGCTGTCACTGTGATCTCCGTCGTTTGCCTCCGTCGTTCATCGTGCTCCGGTCATTAGTCACCACTTCACCACCTCCAGAAGATGCGGACAGACCTCACGAAGCCTTCTGGGCTCTCGATTGAAGGAGAAAGAGGTAGCAACCACCTCAATTCAATGTGAATTCCACCTGCAGCATACGTGAAGGCAGCGAAGGAAGGCTTGGCTTTAGTCTCACATCGTGGACATTTAAATTTGAAATTAGTTAATAAGGAATTCCAAATATGGGCTTATCGCCTTATAACACGTGGTGAGGTCTCTCTCACCTATCTTAACACTTCTTGCCTGGCACCATGTTGGCGGGCTTGGTCTTGGATCCGATTACTGGACTCGATTAGAGACAGAGGATGTGATTTTTTGAGGGAGGGGCAGGTTTTGCCTTGGGAAACGTGCCTGAACACTTAGGAAAAATTTGAGAAGTTGCTTGGGGCTTGATAGTTAAGTCATATGGAGATTGTGCTCGACGTCTGATTTGTGAAAATTTGAGACTTTGACTTGGCTTGAGAATACTGTTGGTATTGAAATTTGACTTGGGATTTGTGGCTAATTGTGAGACTTAATTAGTGGTTTCAACCACCACTTTTTGGGCTCTTCATTATATTTTTGTCATTAACTCTTGAGATACATTTTTGGATTCTAATTGAGTATATTTGATTATTCATTGCATTTCTTGTGATTAATTATTATGCTCATATTTTTATTATTTTAATTAGTGGTTTGAGTTCCATATTTACCTCCTGCAAACGACCTCGGAACTCACGATTTTTTGAGCTTTACAAATTTAAATGTCGTTATGTTTTTATCGTCTATACTATGACGTATGTATTTTCTAAAACACGATAGAAGCACTCTAACAGTGGTATGTATAATCGAGAAAACTATGAAATTTAGACCTTGGTTGGAGTTTATGTTTGGTGGTTGGTGTTTAAAGTGGATAACATGCTGAGCCAAAAACTTTAAGAAAATGATAATCCTTTGTAGAACTATGAAGTATCTCAAAAGGAGATATATTCCCAAGTTGGGAAATTGGTAAGGTATTAATAATGATGATAGCTATGTGGAAGGCCAAGAACCAAAATCTTAGAGTAGAGTTATGAAATAAAAGAGCCTTGGCTGTTTTAACAATGTCTATTTTTTCTTTCCACCGTTTCATTTTGTTGAGGTGTGTATGGTGTGGACATGCGATGATGAATTCCCTTTGCTTTAAACTAATCATGCATGCCATGATATACTTCTCTCCAATTAAACTAAAATTTCTTGATAGTTGTCTTGAATTGATTTGAAACATAATCGATGAATTGTGTTGTAATAGAAAAACCATTTGAGTTTTGCTTTAATGGAAAAATCCAAATAAATTTGGAATAATCATCAATGCTGGTCACACAATATTTGTAAAGGAAGTAATCGGAGATTTGCACACTTTTTTTTTGAAAGGAGAGATGTCCACACATTAGAGCTAATCAGGACAAATAGTTTATTACTTTTAGAATCAATGGAAGACAATGGCAATCAATGATCTTTAGCTCTTCAACATGAATCACATAGAGCAAGTTTCGAAGAATGTGAAGGTAGAGTGAATATGGAAAGAATATGTTTCACCATTGTGACTCGATGGATAGAATGCTTGCTAAAAGGTCTTGATCCAATGGAATGCACTAAGAACACTAATGTACTTAATGAAAGTGCACTAGAGGGGGGGTGATTAGTGCTAAAGGTGGTAAATAAATTGTTAATTGTAAATAATGCAGATTTAAGATAAACTCAAGCAAACTAAAAATGAACACAAGGATTTACAGTGGAAACCCAACACTTGGAAAAACCACTACCTAGATCTCATAATCTAGGATTTTGTCTCGAGCCCAACTCGGAATACTAACCGATACTTATGGGGTACCAAACCCTTTTACAAACTCTCTTGATATCCCAATCAAGAGTAATGGATACCAAATCATTTTTCAATTCCTCTTGATATTCCAACCATGAGCAAATCCTTCTTTCTCAAAAGGAAGGAACCCACAACTTGGGCCTTGATATTATAAGTAGATTAAGGAATAAAACAAAATTAAAACACAATTTAACTTCTATGGATAGCCCTAATAAGATATGCAATCAATTGTATGAACTAGCTATCTAGGAGACTAAAGTGAACTCCCTTAGTGAATGTATGAAAGTGATGTTACTAGGAGTTGAGGTGGTTGAGTTCTAAGGAATGTGGTCTTCAGGGACAAGAGCTCATATCACCTCCAATGAACACTAAGTGTAGGTTTTACCTGAATGTGGACTTGAATGCATTTTAGAATGTGTTTTGGGGTGTTCCATATCTTCTATGTATTCCCAAAGAGTGGGAAACCATCTCATATATATAGAGAGGTGAATGGACCAGTTTAGGTGTACATAAGACCCATCTTCAATGGCTAAAGAGTTTTCCAATTGGGTTTGCCAACGGCTAACAATATGTTTCAAAAGTGTTTTATCTAACGTTAGGTAAAAGTAATTTAACGTTAGGTACTCGGTTAGGTGCAAAGTTTGCTATCTCCTAGGGTCATTCAGTTTGGTCCAAAATAGCCTACCTAACGTTAGGTAATCTCTATCTAACGTTAGGTCAACTACCTAATGTTAGGTACAAAGTTCAGTGTAAAGTTCGTTATTCCCTTGAGCTTCCAAGTGACACCAGACTACTATCTATTGTTAGGTTTCATATACCTAACGTTAGATGGCTTGTAAAAGGTTCTCTAATTGTCCAAACCGATATCTAAGTTTCTCACTAAATGTTAGGGTCATGCAATAACACCCATAGACTTAGTTAGAACTATGTTAACCTATTTAGGCTGTGCGTGGTATTCTTATGAGAATTGTATATGAACCCCCTATGTTTATGCTAATATGAGATCTCATTAGGGCTCTCCTTATATTCTAAAGAATATAAAATTATAATTCAATTCCTATAATACAAGAAGACCTAAACTTGAAGAGCATGATCTCCTCCTTCTTCTTAGCTTCGGATTTCGTCAGAAGAGCTTAAATGTGAAAATCAATCTTGCAATATCTATGCATAAGATCAAATTTTAATTTTAATTAATTGAGATGTTTGTCATCATCAAAATCATCATTAAAGGTTAATGTGGTGCCTAATTGCTTATGCACCAACACTTAAGTATAGGACATTGTACATTAAAAGGATTCTTCTCCATAGATGCACCTATGGAGAAAAAGTTTAGACTTCATTTGTAAAGTTGTAACTAATATATATATATATATTGCTTTAGATTCAAAGATATTCTCAACATTTATATTTATGTGATGAATGCTTTATTGACAGGTTGAAAGGTATTTTTCATCAATATACAGGTTGAAAGGAGGAAAATACACTGCTGTAAAGAGAAGAGTCAACCAGTTCAAAATAAGAAATACACCGGTTGATTGTCATTTTCAATTGGTGGAAGGAAGTTAAAACACAAAGGGATAAATATAAAATGAGAATCAATCGGTGGAATATGAGAATATATCAGTTGACTTTCATTTTCAACCGGTGGAATGTGAGATAGCGCTAAAATACCCTAAAATAAGAATCAATCGGTGGAATATAAGAATACACCGGTTGATTACTGTTTAGAATAAGTTCAAAATAAGAAATACACTGGTTGATTATCATTTTCAACCTGTGGAATATGAGATAGTGCTAAATACCCTCAAATGAGAATCAACCGGTGGAATATGAGAATTTATAAGTTAATTGTCATTTTCAATTGGTGGAATATGGGATAGCGCTAGAATATCCTAAAATGCGACTCAACTAGTGAAATATGAGAATACACCAATTGATTAATGTTTATAATATATACAAAATAAGAAATACACCGATTGATTGTCATTTTCAACCAATGGAATGAAGTTAAAACACAAAGGGATGGATATAAAATGAGAATCAACCGGTGGAATATGAGAATACACTGGTTGGTCATTATTTTCAATCGATTCAAAATTAGAACACATCAGTTGATTGCTGTTTTCAATCGATGTAAAGGAGTTAAAATACAAAATAATAGATCTAAAAACTAGGGGAGCATTGGCTCTTCCCCCTCTCTGCCTCTCACCTCTCCCCTCTCCTCTCGTGAAAGAAGGTAGCTGCTACAATAAGGGCCTCGATCGGCCATCGGGGCCGATCCGGACCCTCCCTTCTCGTCAAACCTCCTCCCTCCTCTGGATTCTCTATACTCCTACGTGTTCGACATGCAAGGTCATTGACTGCCTACAGTGGTAGATCTCGTGCGACGTGACGACGAGAGTTGCAGTCGAAGATCACCTTCACTCGGCATGCATTCAGGGCGGTGGGTGGTGCACGATGTTTGTCATTCTTTTGCCTTCGTTCATTGTCATTCTACGGTGGGCCTCCTTCAGTGGATGGTGGTGCGGTGGAGCACGGTGGTGCGCCGACTGCGAAATGGTGGGGTGTCCTCGTGTAGTCGGTGGCACAATGGCGCGGTGGAGCGCCAGTGGTGGAAGTTGCTGGTCCTTGCGTGGATCGAGGTGGTGCGTGGCAGTGCTTGTGGATTTCGAGGGCAGGTGATCTCGTTGTGGTGTTTTTGTGATTTTACTCTTTGTATGCTTGGGTTTTCTTGTTGTGTGTTGTGGTGGGAGGTTCCTTTCTTTTTCTTTTCCTTTTAGTTTAGGTTGTTTTGGTTGGAGTATGCGTGTGACTCCGTGCTTTATACGGCCGGGTTTTTTGACTTAGGTCAAGTTTCATTTTCAGCCTTCTGGTCGATATAATTCAATTCACTCGTTGGTGCATTCTTCGAGATTCGTCTCCTTGGCACCTTACCGCATTTATGAGCGCAAGGTTAGCCTCCTTTGGGAGGTTGACCAGGTCTGGATATCTCATCGCATCTTTCTTTTTCTTTTTTCCTTTATTTCTTATCTTCTTTTTGTTTTTGCTTCCACTCGTTTCTACGGGGAGCAACCTCCCCTCGTTGGAGGACGTTAGGGTTTTTCTGCTTTTCTTCCCCTTTAGGGTGCGACTTCATGTATTATGTTCTTCCCTTTATAAAAAGGATGGTTTTTCAAAAAAAAAATGATAGATCTAAAATGAAAATCAACTGGTGTAATATAAGAATACACCAGTGTAAAATGAAATCAATCTCATATAATCAAATTCTAAACATCTCTCTTATGCTAAAAGCTAATGTATTGAAGAAATAATTTTTTTTTAAAACATATTTGTACATGCATGAATACAATAAAAAAATATCTACAAATTAGGATCCAAAATTAGATCTCGATATTGATGCACCACATTCTATCAACTTCTTCTTCTTCCTTCTCTTCATAGGTGACACCTCATATGATTTCTTAAATCTCTTCTCACATGATTTCTTAAATCTTTTCTCATGGGATCTACCAAGATGCCTTACTTGCTTGGGATCACGAATACTCTGAAAATTCAAAGCATCATAAAAAATAAAAAAAGAAAGAGAAAATGAAATATTTATTACAAAAATAAGAAAAACAAAATAACCAATTATACCTGCAAATCAACCTCAATAAGTGACACTAGATGCTTGAATGCATCATCAAGAACCCTCAAACAAATCTCGTGATTTGAAGACGATATTGCACCAACATCAGCAAACTTGAGAATCCTTGAGCATATGTCTTCATATCTATCCATAGGATCATCAAGTGATAGGAAAGCCTTTAAATTACTCGAAAAAGACGGAAACTTAACATCTTTTCTCCAACGATTGATAATAAACTGGCATGGAAGCTCATATATACCAAAATCAATCAAAACTAATATGCAATGCTTGCAAGGAATCCCTTCGATCTCGAACATAGGGCACACACATGACACTGATTTTGAGCCCTTCTCAAATATCATAGAAACATGAAAAGAACTAAGAGAACCAAACTCCTCAGCCACAATTGAATGGCTACCTTCAGTTCCATGATCAAATGATAAGGTTTTCTTCAAATAAATAACATTTTGCAACTCCTTCTAAAATTGAAAGAACCTCATCATTGTATATGCATCCCTAACTTGAGCTTCTATAGGAAACTTTGAATATAAAATAGGAGACTTAAACTGTGAATCAAAGTTAGCTTTCTGAGTCTTCTCTAATTTGGCTTGAAGTCTAAGCTCATGCTATCTCACGAATTGCTTCAAGGTGGTTTTTAAATGAACATACCAATCAAAGAATGCATCTATAGTCTTGCTTCTTTGAGTGCTTAACATGCCATCCCAAAACATATCATTAAAATAACATGGATCTACATATGTCGAATCTCATATAAGTTAGAAAGCAATCTATTATCCTCAAAATTTCTATCTTTAATCGTAGCAGTCCACCTATCTTTCAACTCTTCTTTACACCTTTAATTATGAACAACTTCCTTAAAAGTATCCCTAGTAACTTCATCCTTGGGAAATTTTTGAGGAAGCTTATCTTTAATATGCCATATGCACAGATGGTGTTAAGTATTAGGAAAAATAGTTGAAACAACATTAATAATCGCTTGACATTAATCTGTAATGATATCCTTCGGTTGCATACCCCACATGCATGATAAGAAAGTCAAAAGCAACTATTTGAAATTCTCCTTGGTCTCATCTCCAAATAAAGCACAACCAAACAAAACAGTTTATCCATGATTGCTTATACCAACAAATGGAACAAAGGGGATATCATAATGATTAGTCAAATATATTGTGTCAAGGGAAATAACATTCCCAAAGGACTTGTAATTCAATTAGGTACTAAAATTAGACTAAAACACGTTTCGAATGCATCCATCATCATCAAAATTTATTGAATAGAAGAAGTTGCTATTATTTGATTGCATTTTAGTAAAATAATATTGAATAGACTCAACATCACCTAATCCAAGCTTTAAGTTTCTCATTTTATGAAGTGCATTCCTCGCATCATAGGTAGTAAAGGTCAAATTCTCAAATCCCCTATCTTTAATAGCAAAAGAAAAAATCGACTTTGACAAACGAATACCAACTTGATCATTGAGCATCATACGACACTTCCTTCCCAAAGAATTGCTTTTCTTAGATCAAAGATACTTCATCATTTCATGCTCACAAAACTCATGGTTATGATTATTTAAGAATGAAACACTAACAAATTTTCATGATTCATCGCAATACCTGAACTGTACATGAGCCTCACATTCAATCTTAGCTGTCAACCTTTTAGAATAATAAGGATTGGATGATTTTTTACTTGGTGCACCACCCCCTTGAATAAATAAGTTTCCCTCTATGTAAGAATGTTTATGATCTTTATCATAATTTGTGCTCTTTGTTGAATACTCAAAATCATCTCAATAAGCAAAATCTTGTAAATAATAACTAAAAGTTTCAAAAGAGTTGAATTCCATACCAACTTTAATCTTTTGATCTACATTAACACATAAAAAATAACAAAACATAAGACACAATAATAAAAAAATAATAAAAATAAAAGAAAACTAGGCAAAATATATTAGTGCAAAATAAAAATACAAGTCATATAAGAAAAGCAATAGCGGTTGATAATTGGAATCAACCGATTGAAAATATCTAGGAATACATCGGTTGATTTTCATTATCAACCAACTGTGCTTGATCTCTGTCCTATTGTAGCTTTTAAAAGTATTATAATTTCACCGATAGAAAATGACAATGCAAGAAGAAATTAGAAGAACTAACCATCATCTCTACCAACACCTCTAATGACTTCATCGTTAACACCGAAGGATGAAGAAACTAAAGGATCCTCTACATCAACAAGATGATGATGAAGATCGGATGAAGAAGAACAGACAATTGATGTTTCATGCTTGAATTGATCAAAAGCATCATCAGCAGAACCCAAACCACACGTAAGGTTGAGATCCATATAGAAATCACTAAAGAACACACAATCCATATAAAAAAATAGATTCATAAAATAGAAATAAAAAAAATAATCAAAATTGATAGATGATCTTACAAAGAAAAGATGAAGAGTGGAGGAAGAAGAATTACCTACCACTTTTGGAGATGAAGAAAATAACTTAAATGGCAAAGTAATACGAATGAAAAACAAAGAGAGAAGTATGATATATATATATGGGAAGCAAAGGTTGGACCAAAGCTGATAAAGATGTGGATGAAACTCCACCCGCATGTTGCATAACGCGTTGAATGTGGTGTTTCTTAACTTTTTGGCAATGTCTACAGTGCCGCCTCAAACGGTTATTTATAATATATAAAAGATGGGTTGGAAAGAAGTTGCCATGTATAGTTAGAAGTTAGAGGGGGTTGCAATAGAGTTAATGAAGTAGTTAGCAAGTGAAAAAAAGTTTATCACCCTCCACGGCAGCCTCCGTCGACCCAATCGCGCGATGGCCAACGATCTCTCACTTTTGACTGGGGAAAGGGGTGTTCAAGGAATCTTGTATAGATACAATATGACCTTATATAAATCTCAAAAATGCGTAGGCGATCGAAAAATTTCTATAGAATCACAGGCCACATTTTGATGGTGCCTTAGATTTGCAAAACTCGCTTCAAATCATTGGTTAAGCCCTTTGCCTTGAGTAACCTCATAGATGCCCTCTCTACGAAATCGCAAGGTAGACACATCTAACGACCTGACCATCCAACCTCATACAGGTAGCCTAAATCGATTAAGCCAAACCCTTGGAACTAATCTATATATACTTGCATCTCTTCGAGAATCAACCAGGTATAGCCAACAACATGCTGTCATCTACAACCTCTAGACGAGAATAAAAACATGAAGTTGCCTTGAAGGCCCAACTGCCTAAACCTTGCCTGTCAAAGAAATAGACGTTAAATCCATTAGTCTAGAAAATGTGACAGCAAGTGTCTCTTAATAAAATGGTTTTACGCACCACGTATTTGTTATCCCTTTTAACGATCTTCTCTATCGACGCAGCACGATAAGACTGTAACGGGTTCATTGAATCCTGTCCATTCTATGGCAAGAACCACTTGATTTTTCTCCCATCATAACCAACCCTTCGTTTACAGTGAAGTTGGAAAATTCTGTTCCCACAAGATATGTTGCTCCTTCGCACAAACTTGGTGAAAATCTCCTCTATACTTGTAGTTGCTTGCTATTGTATTGAGAAAGAATTTTTTTTTTTTTTTTTTTTTTAAGGATTGATTCTGAAAGATTAATTTTGTAAATAATAAAATTATAAAATAAATATAAGATCGTGAAGTACTTATATTTAAAAGAAATATAAATCAGATATTTGGAGGATAATTGTGGTTATTCTCTCACCTAATCTTGAAATTAATTCTTCTCACCCTCACTCCTAAAATTGAATAACCTCGAGATCAAAGACTCTATCCCACATTGTCGTAATCTGAGATTAAAAATCCCAAATACAATAAAAAAGTTACGGATCTCCTTCGTTATCACTTTCCAGGAAATTTAAAGCCAAGGTGGAATCCCAGTATAATAAATGAGCTGGCCATCGTCGATTTCTCAATGAAATCCCCCGGCGAATTCACGTGGGGCCTTCGCCCCCGCCACACACGAGCTGCCACTTCCACTCTACGCTCCACCATCAGATTTCAAGTCAACACACAAGACGTCGCCATCCATTCGTTTGGTGAACCTCAATAGTCAATTCGTGGCGTGTGAACGATCGGTTGGAAGACGCGCGGAAGGGAAGTGACCACGGGAACGGGGTGGAAGCTTCCTCCAATCGTCACGGATTTCATCATCATCGTCACTCATGTTTGAGTCAATTCTCATTTTGTGGTAGATAATTTTAAAATTAATTAATTCTACCTCTTAATTTCGAAGGAAGATAGTTATTTCGTATTTTTGAATATTAAAAAAAAAAATTAATTTCTTCACATAATATTTTATTTTCGGAACATAAATTTTTTGGTTTTGTAACTTTCCCTTAATTCTTCTCATTATACAATTGCTTCACTAATTGCCGCCCCCACAATACTTTGTATAACCGAACAGCCCCAAAGTGAAGACCATTGACCTGTGTGGGGTAATAGTTGGCGGAAGGGGGTGGAAGGGTGGGGGGCGCGAGCCTTTGTTTAGGTAATTATGTGCTTGGAATTGGTTTAATTTTCGGATTGATTTGTCCTTGTTATTTTCTTTTTTTGTAAGTTACCTACGTTCTTTCATACAAGCGTTAATAAGTAAATATTCATCTTTGCTAATATTGTCGACGTATGTTTTTGGATGATATCGTGTTGAAGTATTTGATTGAGGGTTACTTCCACATTAATGTTAGTATCTTAATTTGTTTGTGGTTAGTCATCATCCATAGATGGCGGTTAACATTCATTATTTAATGTAATAATTATGCATTTTGCTTACTAATAATCACACTCACGATCTTTGATATAATTAATACCTCCCGGTAGCTATCTAATTACAAAATAAATTAAATCGTCTTAATTTATGAGAAAATGATATATCAATATGCACGTTGTTGTAAGCTTTCGGGCTTTCCTATATTTGAAACCATATATGATAAAATAAAAATTATGAAATAATATTGGACAAGTTATATAACATATGAATTTCAACTCTCACAATCCTACGAAAACATACTTATCAACTTTATAACTAAGATGTTGGGAGATGGTAAGCATGTAAGCAGATAACAAATCTTTAAATTTCACTAAATAGAATACAAAACGTAAAAGTTGGGAAGAATTTACACACAATAATATTGTTAAACCAACAAGAGGAGGACTTCCTGTGTACAAACTCTATGTAATACATTGAATTAACAAGTACATGAATTATGTCGACTTCGAGGATCTCTGACATGGTTTTAAATGGAACAAGGTAACTGATTTTCTCCGTGAATGAGTGCATTCCATATAAAACTTAATTATAAGTCTAGCATCTAGCTCCTACTTAGAGATCATCCCATCCTCCTCTTATACGTAGCTTGCATGTAGAAACATACTATGGTGCGTAACACAGAAGAGAGTAGGTGTGCTTAGAAGAACTCTTCACCACAACATACATAGTTTTAGAGAGTTGTCATCGTTGCCAATGACTTACATGTGGTTGTTAGTACACAATGTAGAGGAGATGAAATAAAACATTGCCAAGTAGGCGGTTAAACAACAACTTTAGAACAAAAGTCACGGTCAATCAATGCATGCAACGAAGCAAAGAGTAATTGGAACTTGTCGGGAAAATCAACTCCATCATTTGAAAAACAATAACTACAGTAGTAAGTCTCCTCCTTTCCATGGAAGATTCGAAAGATTCTAGTATTGTTTGAAAGAACAACATGAAAAAAGCCCACAAACTACAACAGCAACAGCAAATGTGCATCGTATAAGAAGCTACAACTTCTTTTGATGACATTAATCCAATTAACTCATGGCAAAATTGCACTTGAAAATTTCTAAGTTCTCAATAGCTTGCAAGAATTACACTGAAAAATCATGATATCAGTGATTAAAATAACAATAGCTAAGAAGCTCTCAAAAGTGCAAACAACAATAGATTAAAATGACACGAAAATTTTAATAGCAGCTAAGAAGTTTGGAAGATATCGCATTGATTAAAATTACACCAAAATAAACTCCAGCATTGACCCTAATCCAAATGATCGAATATAATACTCAAAAAAGCCAATGTAATCTCGGAAGCAAGGGTGAAGAAACAATTCAATGAACCTAGCAAGGCACTTTATAAATGCAAAATTTCGTAAACAAGAGTTAAAGTAATCCATTGTAGAAGTTGTGCATGTCAGTCAGTAATTTAAATTGACTAAAGATTAATGGATGAAATGCTTTGTATAAGGGAATGTCATGCATTAGAGATGCTTGCCAATTAAAGGGTGAAATGCACGTTTTAGAGTTAGCTAGTAGATGACGATGATTTTATATTGTCAAAAGAATATCATTCTATGAGAACTCCCACCAATTAAGTATAGGAGTTGTTTCTGATCGGATAAAACTTGTGGTTATTGTTGTTATACAACTCCATTTGTTTGCTATGGTCGTTGGCATTCATTTTTATAAAGGATTGGTTTCTTAGGAAGATAACAAGAGTGCTTTGCTATGCATAGTTGTACCATCTAAGTTGATTGCTCGAGATATAGTTGAGTATCATTACTTTGCTGATATGCCTATAATTCAATTACACGACCTTGATGTTGTATGATAAATTTATACATTTGTAGCT
The DNA here is from genome assembly GCA_037157565.1 of Thalassia testudinum. Taxonomy (NCBI): domain Eukaryota; kingdom Viridiplantae; phylum Streptophyta; class Magnoliopsida; order Alismatales; family Hydrocharitaceae; genus Thalassia; species Thalassia testudinum. The sequence continues at coordinate 86,701,566 of JAZHRO010000077.1, forward strand.
TAAGTAAAGGCCCATTTCGAGAAGGGGATCTTGTTGCTTCTAATCCAATTTTGGTAGGAGTTGAGTGGGAAAATAAATGAATACTACTAAATTCTATTGAGTTTGTTGTGTGAAAAGGTTTTCTTATAATTGGATACTTACAAGAGTAGGGTAAAAAGACTAGAAAGGAGATACAGGTCCAACTAATCCTTTACAAATTGAAAATCAACAAATAACGAAAAGAATGGTGATGATAAGCACCTCCATTGACATTTCAGCAGATTACAAATGCATATATTTGAAATAGCATATTTGTGTGTACATTCAATGCCACTTTGTGAAATGAACATTAACTCCAAATTGCAATATAAATCAACATAATGTCTAATGTAACATCTAAAATGACTTTGCAAAATTAGGTGAACCCACTTATTGGAAAATGCAAGTAGGAAGGCATAATAGCAAATATCCATTCCTGACTTCATTACATAGAAGATCTTACATATGATATAAGATCACTATTTTTTCTTACATGTGAATCAACCTTCCCCTTTACTAACAAAATAGGAAGATAAAAAAATGAAAAGAAAATCACAAGTAAAACATTACGATATATATTGAAGTCATATTGCCAAAAACCACTACATAAATGACATGAAATGTAACATTCTTAAACCTCGATCTCCACCCAAATTGATGAAAATAGAAACATTTGCATGGTTTAGGATCTAAACCTCTGGGAAGGTTTTAACTGGCGATCCTAAACATAAATATCAAAATCATAAACCATAATCATCACCCTCAATAGGCATCAAGCAAACGTAAAATCAAGTGAACCCACTTATTGGAAGATGCATGCAAATATGATAGGATAATAGAGGATGTCTATTCTTAACTTCATAAAATATAAGACTTTACATATGATATGAGAACATTATTTTTTCTTATAGGTGTGAATCAACCTTCCCCTTTATTAACAAAGTGGGAAGCTAAAAAAAGGGATAAGCACAAATAAAACATTACCATATATATATATATATATATATATATATATATATATATATATATATATATATATATTCAAAAACCTAACACAAATGATATGAAATATAATATTCCTAGACCTCGATCTAAACATCCAAAATGCTGAAAACAAGAACATTTTTGTGGTTTAGGATCCAAGGAAGGTTTTAACTAACGATCCCAAAAATAAAGCTAAAAAAATAAAAATTAATATAGCAAGAACCATTATCATCACCATCAATAAGCATCGAGCAAGCATAAAAATTAGTGAGCAAACTCTACATATTCAATCAAGTGCCAAGCAGGCATCAAGAAGGAATACGTAGAAATCAACATCATACAGGCATCAAGCATCAGTAAGATTTCACGATCTTATCAAGCATCATATAGGCATCAAGTAGGAATCAACAAGATAGATCGAGCACCATGAAAGGAATAGTCCTCACTTGATCAAGTAGCAATAGCTCCTCAATTGAGTCAACCTCACTTATGCATAGAACACAAACAATGATCAAGAATAAGAATAGCCATGATGTTTGGAAGAAAGAACATTCATAGGAACAATACTAAGCTACCCTCTTCCTCTTCTAAAAACAACTCTAGAACTACCCACAAGATGACTTCCAGGACCCATGAACCCAATTTATACACCCTTAGCCATCTATTTGACTATATTTTCTCCCTGCATCATTTCTAATGCAACCACAATAGGAATGAAAAGGACTGAGAGGATGTCTCATGGCATGCAAAGGGAATCGACCCTCCAAATGAAATCAGATGACCCAACCATCAAAATAAAGAGGATGAGATGACCCAACCACTCAAATAAAGATGACTGAGGCATGCAAGGGTAACTTTATTATGAGGCACAGAGAGGGACCTCTCATAAAACAAAACAAAGAACACGGCAATAATGTCCTTCCCAGGACATAAACAATTGAAGAGATAGGCTCAAAGGAAATACAACTTATTAACTCGTGAACCAAGCAACTGCAGGTTTGCTTACTACAAATAACGAGTGAGAAGTTCATCAACAAGGTCGAAGAAGATCAAGAATCACTGGTAGAAGCAAAACGAGGATGAAAACAATGGATTAAGCAAATGGAAAAGGGCAAGAAAGTGATCGATCCCAAGAACAAGGGAACCTATCTCTATTCGGTGACTGCCATAATGAGAGAATGAAGGTGTGGATGATCTGACATCGAGGATCCTTAGAGGCCTCGAATAAATAAGGTGGTAGACATTGATCGAACCTCACTTGCGATGATAGGAGAGAGAGGTTGGAAGGAGGATAGGGGTGGCATGTCAGGGATGAGAGGGGCAGCGGAATTGAAAGTAGGGTTAGGGTAGAATGAAATCGAGGAATAATCCAATCCTAGGTTGAGGAGGAATTCATTTCTTTCTGGGTTAATTGACACCAAACAAGGAACTCGGGATCCAATTATCCTAACCAATTGGGCCTTAAAAGAATTAAACAATTCCATATTTCACTTCCGAGGGGTTGGCTACGCACTGTGGAGCATGAGTCGTCATGGTCCCACTACCTTCTTACATTTCTCATTTATCAGCACCTTGTATTTTATGTTTACATTATTTTAAAGGATTATATTAATTCCATTAACGTCAGCATAATCTTTTGCAATTAATAAAGCCTCCAATCCATGAGCCAAAGTTCTTAGAATTACAAGTGACGACAATGATAGGGTGTGATGTCATATTCAATTAAGAGTTCCAAGAATACAGAAATGCTTAGCACAAACAATGTACGAAAGGGACATATGGCAATATGAAATAATAGAAGTAATGATGAGATGAGTGTTCATTCTCTACATTCCAGACCAGAGTCCAATGGTCGGTAGGAGAAAGCAATAAATAAAGTTATGAGGAGGGTTCGGCCGACTCCCATCAAGTTAATCCAATCGCGTAAGCTTCTTCATGACCAATGTTTTGTGGCACCGATGGTGTGTGCACTTTATGCGTGTCGGTCCATCTGATTTTTCTGGTGCCATCAACGTGTAACGAAGCTCCAATTAACAGGTCTTCAAAGAAAAGCTGCTTCCATTAAATCCACGAAGATGTCTATGCAAGAACAGATGTAACTGGAGCATCATCACAAATGTTTGTACCATTATTCATATCCTTAATAACCCCACTATTGTTATCCCAATCTGTGTCGTTTTTGAGAGGTGCCTTGCAACTATATTCGATTTTTTTTCCATAAGTTTCCTGATAGATCCAGATCTTGTAGATTATTAAAGCCATTATGAGACTTACCTCAGAAGGGTCCTTTTCTAGTACAAATAATATCAAGCATAAAACTTTAATTAAAAAAAAAAATGTAGAGCCAAAAGCAAGAGAAGGGGTAGTGAAAAAAGAGGTGACTTTCACAATCACAGAAGGATTTTCCTAGAAAGGTTGGCCCCAGTAAAGAGAATGATTTTTGCAATGATTTGTAGATTGTTACTAACTAGCTTCTACAAAAAGAGCTGGATTCTTGGAGGAAGTTTTTGATTCCTTATGCTCCATAGATTTTTTATTATATCGTCATTCTAAGGAGTGTTATATCATTAACAAAGCTTACAAATTGGTATATAGACCTAATGGAGAAGATTCCTTTTTTTAGGAGGATCCCATACCAACACATCTTGCTGAGAAATGCTATGCATCTTAAGAACTTTATTAACAAACTCCTCTCCAAATTAAAAAGTGAGGTGACGAAATTAAGTAACTATTTTCTCATACACTATTGATATTTTTGCACGCATGTTCTCCAACTAAACATGTAACAGCCTAAAAAGATAGTCCCACACATGGTAAACTTATGAAAGTGAGTAGTGGGGTATAAGAGGATTGAGTATTACTACTTGATAACTTGAGTTTAAGTATTTTGGATGGTTGTTTGAGTTTTTGGAATCATACCTAATAAGTTGTCAAAGCTAGTTTTTCTCAATTAGACTTGGATTTAGGCTTAAGTTGTTACAAATGGTATTATAGCCAAACTTTCTCTAGTAGGAGGAAAGGGCTACCCTTGGGATGACCAAAGAGTGTGCCATAAAGTGAAGCCCTGGCACTACTACTGGAAATATATTGATTCATTGATTGAACCCTTATGAGGACGTTAGGATATCAAGTGAGGAAGGTTGTAATACCACAAAAAAATAGTTTCACACAAAATAAACTCATGAAATTGAGTGGTGGGGTATAAGAGGATTGAGAATTACTACTTGGAAACTTGGGCTTAAGTATTTTGTGTTGTTGTTTGGGTTTATAGAACCCATATCTAATAAGTTGTCAAGGTTAGTTTTTCTCAATTAAACTAGAACTTAGGCCCAAGTTGTTACAAAATGTGCTGCCCTTAGATACTGGGTACATTGCAGCTAAGATTGATTTAACAAGTAATTTTGCTAGCTAAATAGAGTAGATTGGCTTTCGAACCTTTCAATTTATTATTGATTTTCTCAAGTAGGATCGTGAATATTAGGCTCTTAAATTTGGCTGAGATAAAAAGGGGTCTCCAAATATTTTCCATACCTTTTCTTCTCCTTGATTGCAAGAATCTTCTAATTTTGTCCTTTCATTGGGTGCAATTGTTTTCAACAAAGACTTGTGATAATTAACTTTTTGTCCAAAGATTTTACAATAGCAGTCAAATTAAATCCTTTATATCAAGCCTCATTTTTCATGCTCTATTGACTATTATATTATTTGTATAAGTTAATATATTTAGCTTTAGGGCTGATCAAGTAGTTGTTATTAATCCATGAAGTAACTCCACCTTAAGATTAACATCGATCAATTTCACAATCACCTCTAATCCAATTATAATTAAGAAAAAAAAGGTGAAAGGAAGAACCTTGTCCAAGTCCTCCTTCAAGAGTGATAAGTGCATTTGGGATGCCATTGATGAAGATTGTATATCATGCTTGAGATACATAACTCTTGATTACCTTTATGATGTTGCTTGGAATCCTCAATTGATGTAGTAGGTCCAAAATCAAAGTCCAAGACATCTTATCAAAGGCTTTTTTCATATCTAACTTGATGAGTATGTGGTTATACTTAGGCTTCCTTTCCTTAAAGGCATGGAGGATTCACAAGCTATAATGAGATTATCTTTTGTATTCTTGCCTTTTATAAAAGCTAATTGGAAATTCAAAATAATCCTTAAAGGAGACTCTTTGATTCTTTTTGCTATAATGGTGGCTATCATTTTGTATAGTCTTGGACAAGCTAATGGGCCTAAACTCTTTATTTTCCATGACTGCGGATTTCAACGCAAGTGCTACAGATGTATCTCTAATAAAGGTGCCCCTCCCTAGGGATTTATACTATTTCAAAGAAAAAAGATCATGCTTTTAATTTCATCAATTGAAGGGAACTCGTCAAAACTAAATCCTTAAGGAGATATGCTTCTCTCTCCAAAGACCTTGCGAATGTCTATTTAGATAGGTTCATTCGTATATACTCCTTTTGAAGTACTCATCAAAACTTTGACTTATTCCCTTCTCCTTATAGCCTTATAGGTGATAGGCCCATCCTTAAGTTTGATATAGAAAATGAGGTTCTTTCATCACTATGAAGCAAGTTGAAATATGCAGAATTGTGATATCCCTCCTTAATCAATCAACATTAGGCCTTTTGGGCCCAAAATTCTTCTTCTAAAGGTTAACTTATTATATTCTAGTTGCAATATATGGAGTTTCGCATATTATCCTCAATATCAATATTTTATTACAAACTGTGAACTTTTGCCTTTGTTCTCCGTTTTTTTTTTTGACTCCAAACCATATATTCCTTCTTTTCCCAACTATGTAGAACTCATATAACATTAGTACACCTTGAACAACTTCTTGGTTGCCATTCATTCTTCTAACACCTTAGATTTGAAATCCTTTATTCTATCTAGATAGCCTCAAATTTCGAAGGTTTGGTCACTTTTGGCTCCTTTCTCATTAGCTTTATTAGAATCAGATTGTAGTCCCTTTTTTAGGGGAGTAAAAGTAATGCCCTAGCTTTAGGAAGCATGGCATGCCACGCAAAGTTAGAAAGGGTTTTGTTTACTCTTTCCAAAATGACCCCCTTCTTTTAGTCAAAGTGAAGGTAGCCTAGGTCTCTTAGCAACAAAATTTTAAAAATGTAGGTGTCTATTTCTTTTATATTTAGTGCCCCTTTTTTCTCATTCTTGTTCAAGATGCTAAGGATGATATAACCTTATTTATTTTGTGCCAAAAGGCATTATGCTTATAGTGACCTAATTTTAAATCCAAGTAATTGAGAAGAGCGTGTGAACATAATAGAATTTACATGAAGCCTATTCAACTTAATGTAATCCTTTAAAATACCTAAGCCTAAGTTGAAAGATAAAAACCCTTAGCATTTACAAGCCATAGATGTAACAAGTGAATATTACCCAATTTATCCCTATTAACAAAATGTCAATAAGGAGTCTCAAAGAAAATTCAAATGTTAATTTGATGACCCATGAATTGATAATTGAAGTAATTTTTCTATCTTATAATAGAAAAAGGTATATTATAAACACCTTATCTACGGACCTATTGTTGATTGCAATTTCATGTGGTCAACATAAAATTCATATTGCAACACAAAGCTTGCTACATTTGATGCAATCATGATGGATCAACCAAAACATGAGTGGAGTTTGTACATTTGCAAAAGTTGATCAAGCTCCAACCTTAGATTGATAGAGGTAGTATATGTGCAAGTTAGGAATTTTGTTGATAGTTTGTATTTTCTTTGTTCGAGTGGTACGGATTTTGGTGGGACTAAAGGTCACCTTGGACTTAATCTTGGGCCCTAGCCTACGCACATCATAGGCATTGCACAAGTCATGTTTGGTCATCCATTGTATATTGACACATCCACAAGTAGAACAACTTGTTTTGCATACAAAAGATGTTGTATGGTGTTTGCACCTTAGAGAGAGTTCCTAAATTAGGTCATATGAATAATTAAAGGTGAAGGAGTAATAATTAAAATTCAATATGATTGAGATCCTCTTGTGCACTTGAAGTTGTTCCTTCTTCCAAAAAGTCTTGCATTACTAAGTGACCCAGGTGGAGTTACTGAAACAAGGAGAGAGAATGGCAGACCAAATAGTTCGCTTTACTCATTACGATTCTATGGCATTGAAGGAAGGAATGAACAACTAAAGTAGCATGGAAAGGGAGCCTCGTATAGAGCTAAGCTAGGATGTTACTCCAACTAGGATGAAGCAAAAGAAATGTACAAGTGGGTCAATGAATGATGCCCAACCTATGCAAAGGCCTATGAATAGGCCAATAGTGATGCCCCTAATTGGAAAAAGTTCAAAGATATGCAAAAGATGTAGCTAGGTGAAGCAACACTTGTCCTATTATGGATGTTTATCAAGGAGGGGCCTTGATCACCAATCTGATTAAAGCAAAGGCATGTGTGGCTACATGTATGGCCTCCCTTATGAAATCCTCCTTAAAGGTAAAGAAGTGGGTAAAGGAACTTAATTGATTAAATAAAGAAAATTTTGGAAAATTTGAAACAGTTATGGCCAAAATGTTAAGGTGTGTTAGGCTATCACGAATTTTAGGATTAGGATCTTGATTGGCCAAAATCATGGGATGTAGTTGAAGCTTAATTAAATTGATTGATTGCCGCATTTACTTAGATGATTTCAAAGAATATTTTTTGCATTTTTAGGTGTAGGAAATATTATGTGGCAAGTGGATAAGATAGAGGTTTCTAGAAGATAGGATTAGGAATAGAATTAAGGTAGTGTCACGAGGAGTGTGAGCTGAATTTTAAGGAATAGGTTTGGGATGAGGTGTAGGGTTAAGGCTAGGGTTTAGGGAGCTTAATATAGCTCTTTAAGGTTTAGGATTAGGGATTAGGAATTGGGTTAGGGTTTTACATAGAATTAGGGTTTTTAATGGCCCTGACTCCATTTCTGCTCTATTTCTAACCCATTTGCTTCTCCTACTTGATTTTGAATCCCATTTCTTCCTTCAATCCTGACTCAACCTACATAATGAACATGCATTACTATACTAAACCAAAAATGGGTTCATCAACACAAAAATAACCCGCAATGAATGCAATTTGACCTAAGTACAGATGTGTAGAATTTAAGCTAATTATATGCAATTATGCCCTTACTACCTTGAAACTAACATTATTTAGGCATTATTTAGATAAATAAATGTGTGTTCATCAAGGTGCACATGAGTTAGCATAATTGCTCATTATTAACTCTAAAATATATGCCTGGTCTAAAATGCTTGAATGCATGAAATGAAATGTATATGTACATAAATGTAATGCATACTAGGTCACTAAGCAAAAATAGTCATATTATAGATGTTAACTATGGTTTCATCATTGGCTCATCTCGTGTTTGTGGCTTAGTTTTAGGATCTGATGGTGCGGTGTAGTGTTTCTGGATCTCTTAGGATCAATGCCAGTTCCATAGGTGGGAAAATCAACAATTTTACCAGATTTTGTGGTGCTTGGAGATGGCAATGGTGGAGGCATGTCATCCAAGGACATGGGAAAACCCACCTATTTTGTTGTTACAAGATCTCCTTGTTGACTTCATCTTTGTGGCTTGCCTAATGAATCAGGCCATTTGCTTTGCGTGTTTCAAACCTAGGGAGGAGCTAGAGTAGTTAATTATTAGTTGTAGTGGTGTCGTACTTTTCTGACTCTTTTATTGTAGGCTCTTTTTGTGGTTATTGTAAATAATTGCGACTAGGCCTCGCTTTTGATGTAAGTTTATTTTATATACATCTTTGGCTTCTGTAAATCTTGTAAATATGCTAATGACGGTGGATTGTGCTAGTATCTAGTTAGTTTATACTACTCTTCGATTACTTACCTCACATTTTTGCTAGTTTATCTTCTTGCTAATTTTTCTTTAAATTTTGTGCCATAAGTTAATGCCCTCGTTAAGGTTAATTAGACATTGTAGGATTAATATCAAACCTAACCATCCCTAGTGTCTGGGACATAGCACCCTCACACTCGCTAACCCAATTTTCGAATCGAGGTTAGTAGGGTGTGACATTTTCCCTGGGCCTATGGGCATTGGTGAAAGCTTAGAAGAACTTCTCCCTTAATTAGTGAAAGTTGCATATCGAACAAGCCAGGAGACTATCAACCCAATCCATTCCTTTTCTAGTTAGGAATAAGGGAAGGGTTCTACATAATATGGTGCTCTGACACCTTGAACCATCATTATTTGTTTGTAATGTGTAATGAAGTAAGGTAAGTGGTTCCATCATACAAAGGTATTGTAGGCATCTTGAACTTAGAAACCAATGGAGCCTGATGGTAACACCATCATTCGTCATAACTAACTTAATTTATTCAGAATCAAGAGATAAATGCTCCTAAATGATTGCCTGAGGACCATAATTCCACTCTGATATGATTTGAGAAGATAAGAAAACATGGTTAATTTTGCTGTTTTAACAGCACATCACAAATGCAGATTAACCACAGGGTTACTCAGGAGCTAATTAAAGGCCAAATGAACATAAAAGTCTAATAAGTGGGTTCACACTAACAAAATCAGGGTTTCACGCATTTCGAGGATGAAAGCAGAATTGAAAATCCTAATTATCAACCCTTCTTAAATTGGAAAGGTTCTGGTCAGGATAAAATCAACCTAAACCTCCTAAAATTCATGGAAAAATATTATAACATGTTTGGTACCTTTAGTTTAACCATCTGAACCCATTTTAACCCAGAACAGAGATTTAGACGGGAATTTACCCTTATTTGGGCCTTTGTGCAATTTACCTAGTCAAACGTGGTAAAAAATCCAATCCAAGTTCACCATTAGATTCCTTGGATCCAAATTAGGTTAACACCAAAATTTGGGTCCAATCAGAGTTCATCTTTACCTAATTTGCATTTTAGCCCTTAGAAACTCTATTTCTTACACTCAAGCCCCTAGGTTTCAAGTTTCTCACAAAAGGCCCCTAACTCTCTCATTGTCTTTGCATTTAGGTCCCTACCGCCATTGGAGGTGTGAACAGGGTCAACCCAAATACCTACCGCCTTTGACCGTGGAGTTCTCCAATTTAAGCCTAAATCCCTCCAAATTTGGAGGGATTGCTAATCAAGATCTCTTCCATTTGGGCACGTTTCCAAGGGTTGTAATCAACCGACGAGTTTATGTGAACTTCAAGATTCATGGATTCAAGTTTCCACGAATTCATGGTTTCCATCCATGAATTCTTCAATTTGAGCTCCTAATCAAGCTCTATAAAAGCTCCCTGAACCTCCCATGACAATTTGAGCCTGGTTCTAGGTCAAATCTACCTCTTCCTCATCTTCTTTAGCCACCTCTGTCATGGCTCTGGTGACCCTCTTCAATCCCCTTCCTCCAGCCACTTGTCGGTAAATCAAGTGGCCCAATATTTTCCTCAACCTTATCCACTTCTCGCCGACCAACATAGAAGCCACCTTCCCCTTTGTCGTCGCCCCTCTTCATCGCTGGACGACTTCATCCCTTCCACAACCAAAAAGGCACGCCGGTGTGGAACTCCTACTCCTTTCGTCCGTAACTAGGTTCTTCTTATCCCTCTCTCTTCCTAGCTTAGAGTTAACTCCTTAGGATCCCAATTCAACCGATGACCACTACTCTCCCCCTTTGTCTTCCCTGACTTTGGCCATGCCTCCGATGTGGTCGTTGAGACTAGGAGGGTAGTCTGTGGATCGCAATGTATACTAGAGGGGAGGGGTGAATATTATTGCCTTAAAAAAGTATATGCACAGATAAAAGATAAATCACAAAAGATTCAAGGACAGAGTACACCTGATTTATAGTGAAACCCAAATTGGGTGAAAACCACTACCTAAGCCTTCCAGCTTAGGATTTTTTCGACTAGTCCAAGCTAGTCAATCCACTATCCGTACCACTTGAATGAGGGTGGCACAACCTCTTACAACCACTTCTCTTTTTATCCTGAAGAGAAGCAAAAACAACCACGGAACTTCCCAACAATCTTGGGATCCGTAAATCAAAGCAACAAGATAGAATAACATAATTAACTTCTATGGAACCTTAATAAAAGATTAAATTGAATTTTTTGCAAAGGTTCAAGGCGTCGTGCTTTTGAAGAACGTGAAGAATGGGGCGCGGAGGCTTTTGGAATAAGCACGAGAAGCTCTACTTTCTTGAAAGGTATTTCTCTTGAAAGTTATTTTTAGATGGGCTGTGTAGGACCTCTGTTTATACTAAAAGTTTTGCCTGAATAGGAAATTAAACTAGTTGATCAATTAAGGTTAATTGATCAATCAAAAGGCAATTTAGTCTATCAATTAAGGTGGTTGGTCGATCACTAATTGATCGATCAATTTACTTGGTTGGTCGATCAAAATGATATTTATCAACTTCCTAAAATGGGCTGATTTGATCAGTTAATGAAGTTGGTTGGTCGATCAAAGTATTTTGGTCGATCAAATAACTAATTTGGTTGGTCAATATCCCTAAAAACTTGGTTTTGAAAAGATACGCGAAAATCCATTTTTGAGTTTTATTTGAAGTTTCTTACAATAATGTCCTAGACTCAAATAAAGATACAAAGATACACATTAACAACTATCTGCACTTGGCTTGAAGGATGCTTTAATCCAAGATAGTCCTGAAATGTTAGTCTACCAATAAGCATAATTTTGTTGCATCAAAATAGAGGTGCTTACATTCTCCCTCTTTTTGTTGACAACAAAATTATAATTATGAAATTGAAAATAGTTTTGCATAATATCTTCCCCTTTTTGTTTCAGCAAAAAGTAAAACATGCTGCATTGATTTTACATTTAACTCCCCCTTAAACATGTAATTTAAGCAAGATAAACTTAAGCATGCATTGACCAAGAGAGTAACATTTAATTGAGAGAGATACCATTCATGCATAAATAAAGAGTCTAGATAAGCAGTGCATAAAAAATAATTGCTTTGAGAAAAATTAAGTTATACATGCCAACAACAAGAATTAAGTAAAGATAATCTAATCATCAAATGATGCCATAAAGGCATCCATCGTGCTCTGAAGATTAGTGTCCAACTCGAGGTCCAGCGAATTTGATCCTTCAGAAGATGCAGACTGACCAAGACAAAGGCGATGCAGAGCTGATGACCTAGGTGTTGGCTGCCTAGATGTCCTGCACGGTGGTGTAACCTACTGATCTGCTGGTGCTACTACTGAAGTAGTAGGTGGAGGAGCAGGTGCTACAGAGGATGGAGGCATGGTAGAAGATCAACGAGGTTGAGGAGGTTGGTGAAGCTGCTGCTGAATGTCATGAACAGACTCTTCAAGTCTGTCCAAGAACTGACTCTGAGCATTCAGGTAGTCGGATACCTGATGCCCATGGTGCATCATCATCAAATCTGTCTCCCTTTGCTGATGCATAATCAATGAGATACCATTTGTCACATCCTGAATACTCACAAAGTCCCTGCCTGATAGCTGTTGGTCCAAAAGGCTCCAATCTTGGTCGTAGAAGGATGGAGACGGTCGCACTAGAGGAGGACATGTCGTTGTAAAGTGCTTCTAAGGCAGGAAAGGAGGAGGAACTGCTGATGGTTCTTACTGTTGCTGCTGCTCCTTGGCTGCTTCCTTGCCATGGGTTCCCTGTGCTTGCTCCATCTTTGTATAAGTGAGCTTAACAAAAATGGAGACTCTAGTAATGAATTGTTTATGGTTTATATCCATGGGAACACTGAAGTGTAGGAAGATATAGGAGAGAAGTGTCCCAAACTGGAAGGAGTTAGTGGGAGGCTTCCTTATGAGATACAGAATCAAGTGGTTCCAGTTGAACCGCTTGTTCTTAAGGAATGCTTAGAGAGTGATGAGCATAATACTAAGGTAGTTTTCAAATGACGTAGATTTAGACATAAAATTCCATAGAAAAACTCGATTAAGAAAATGTGGAAGACAATGAAAATAAGGTGACTTGGCTGGATGACCCAAGTCAAAGTGAGAGGGAGTAAGTAGGGTCTCCCTAATGGTATCTGTTTGCATTTGCTAGTGGAGCTCAAGAAACGTGGGGCCAACAGACGGACAACCATGAATCTCACAAAGAGCATTTGCATTGACTAGAACCTCTATGCCATAGATGTTAGAGGTCAACTAGATGTTGAAACCCTCACCTATATTTTTCAGATTAGCATAGAATAGGTGACAAGCCATGGGGTCAACATCGGGTATGCGGCCGTTCGAGGAACTCGCGTAAAATTTCTGCTAAAAAAGTCGTAATATCTGGTGGTAAACAAATTTTTCGCTGATGTCAGGGAATATATGATGATAAGTCATCATCAGCCACATCTAGTTTTAATTAGTCAGAATTCACAGATAAATGCTCCTACATAACCGTCACAAGATTGTAATTCATTGCATATCCATTCCGAGAGATAAACATGAAAACAAGGGTAAAATTGAAATTTTAACAAAATATCCTAATTGTAGAACAATCACATGATTTCGCAGGAGTTAATTGAAGGTCAAATGGTCATAAATGCCTAATAAGTGGGTTCATGTAGAACGAAATGGGTTTTCATGCGTTTTGAGAATAAATGACATCTGAAACCCTAAAAACAGACCCACTTAATTAATTGAGGTTTTGGTCAGGATAAAATTCACCTAAACCTTCTAAAAATCATAAAAAAATATTCTATAAGGTTTGGTATGGTTTCTTTGACCATTGGAACCTAATTTGACCTAAAATAGAGTCTCAGACCGATAATTGCCCTAATTTAGGTTTCTGCGCAAATTATCCAATCAAACTTGGTCAAAACCTTAATACTACTTCACTATCAAATTCCTTGGGTCTAAATTAGATTTGTATCAAAATTTGGGCTTAATCAGAGATTATCTTGACCAAGTTTGCATTTTGATCCAGTTTAACTCTCTCCTCTCACACACATGCTCCTAACTTTAGAATCCCTTGCAAATACCCCCTAACTTCATTAGCTTCTTCACCAACAGGTGCTTGCTGCCTTCAACTCCTAAACCCATCAACCGGCGACCTTCAATCAGGAAGAACTCCCTGATTTCACGGCCAATCCCTTTCAAAATTGGAAGGGAGGATCTTGAGACATTCCTCTCCATTTGAGCTTGTTCAGAACCTTCCAAATCCATCCAAAAGCTCATGCAAACTCCTAGAATTCTCATGTCATACTTGCGAAAATCATGGAGTTACAAGCTTGCTTCTAAGCTTGAAACTCCTCCTTAGGGCCTATAAAAGCATGCCCAGGGCAAACCTTACCTCCTTAGGTAGGTTTTGGCCTAAAAACCCTCTTCAAACTCCTTCCTCGACAATCTCCAACTTCGCTCTGGCGAGCTCCTCCATCCGTCATTCTACGACCTCCCAATAGCCAAATTGGGAGTGCCACATCTTCTCCGACTTCTTCCGCCTCTCGATGACCAAATCAGAGGCTCCCAAGTCCCCTGCTTCCTCGCCACTCCTCCACCGGAGAACCCTCTGTCCTCGGCGCCAGCCAACCATAGTCGACGCCGCACTACCTCCTTCATCCATAATTCTAGATCCTAAAGCTCCCTTATCCCCTCTATTCTTTTCCCCCGTCTTTAACTTCTCAATTCGACCACCATATCACCACCTCCCTCGTCATCTTCCCCAACTCCAGCACATACTCCGGCGAGTTTGCACCACCATTACACACCGCCAAACACCTTTGTTCCACATCCAAATCTCCGCAACACCTCAGAGATCAAAAGCCCTTTGATTATTGAGGCTATCAGCCTTTGCATGATCCTACCGAACTCGAGCTCCACCATATGTCTTCCCCAACTTCGTATGACCTCCACACTTCACCAAACACCATGAAACCACCACCATCACACTCCATGCCTCCTGACGACACTCCTGGACTATTTGATTGGGACTTTTGAACCCGTGCTACTCTTTTCAGGTACTCTCCACCATTTGCCATCGTCGTTGTCTCTCCTAGCTTCGTCCATGCTCCTCTAGCATCGAGAAGCCATGCTACTACCTCCAGGTCTTGCAGACTTCAACTAGACACCCTTCTAGGACCTCAATTGAGATGAACCTGTAGCGCACCCATGCCAATTAAAGGAGACTGCTTTTTGCAGCTTCGCGAGCAGGAGGATGGGAACATAGTCCCACCTCGTGGATCCTTAACACCCCAACTGTGTATATTATGAATCTCTCACATTGACCCCTCGCCCAGTACACGAGGGATCGGGTCCCTCTCACATGCACGCACTCCTCGGTCATCATGCACACCCAGTGACCTTGGTCCGAATACCCGATAACTCGGATCCATATACCCAATTGCATACCTTGGGTTGAGAGAAAGGAGGAATTGCGAGGAGGAAATGGGGGTTTTTGCTCTTGTTTGCTAAGGGCGGCTTAACACTTAGCCGTTGAAGAAGGACCTTTGTACTTGAAAAGAAGGCTCATAAAGGAGAAGGCTTAAGGAAAGCCTTGAGAAGAGGAGTTGCTGAGAAGAGAGAAAATGCCTAAAGCCTTGTCCCTTTGAGTTGCTGAGGCTAAGTAGTGAATACTTAAGCCATCTAATTCATATACTTGTCGTCTGAGGCACGGTAGCATTCAAGCTACTATTCACTTATTTAGTTTAATTGGAATATTTGATACATGCTTAAATAAAGGAGTTAAGTGGTGATTTAAATCACCATTGTTTTTGATTCTCTTATTCTTTTTGCTTCATCATATGTTGGTTTTCATTGAGTATATTTTTTCCTATATCATTCATTGAATATCTTGTATTTTGCTTCGTTTATTGTGCTCATTTATATTTAATAGAGATAGTGTTGTGAATTTCCTACTTGCTCCTTGCGTTCGACCTCGGACTCATTTTCTTGATTTTGAGTTATAAATTTTATCTGTTTACGAGAGATTTTGACCTATACTATGACATTTTTTATAACATCGATTTCGCACGGTAAACAATATAGACTCAAAATAAGTAAAGTTGACGGGTCTACCAACATGCAGTGAAAATTTTGCGAACAAGGAAAAACAGTCATGTGTGGCCTTAGTGATGAAGAAACGATCAAAGGTGTCATTGATGGGAACACCATCATGAGTCATAACTAGCTCAATTTGATCTGATTAAGTCATTAAATGCTCCTACATAACCACCAGAGAGCCCTAATTCATTACATAATCATTTTGAGAGACATACAGTAAAACAAGGGTAAAACTGTAGTTTTAACATTATATCTCAATTGCAGTACACTCACAGGTTTTCTCAGGGGTTAATTAAGGGTCAAATGGTCTTAAGAGTCTAACAAGTGGGTTAGTACAGATAGAAATGGATTTTTGCATATTTCGAGAATTAAATGACTTCTAAAATCCTAAAAATAGATTCGCTTATTAATTGAGGTTCTAGTTAGGATAAAATTCACCTAAACCCTCTAAGATTCATAAAAAAATATTCTCTAGGGTTGGTACCTTCAATTTGACCATCAGAACCCGTCTTAACCCAAAACAGAGTCTTGAACTGACATTTGTCCTAATTTGGATTTTTGCATAAATTACTCAGTCAAACTAGGTCAAAACCTAAATCTAACTTCGCCATTGGATTCCTTGGGTGAAAATTAGGTTTATACCAAAATTTTGGCCCAATCTGAGATCATCTTGACCAAGTTTACATTTTGGTCCAGTCCGACTCTTTCTATCTCATTCAGACCCTTAGCTTTTTGAATTCCTTGCAAATAGCCCCCCAAATTTGTCATCTTCTTCACAAAAAGGTCCCTCCTCCATTATCGCTCAAGAATCCTACTCCAACGAGCTTTATTTGGAGAGTTCTCCTTGATTGATTGATAAAACCTTCCCAAAATTGAACTTGAGACTCTTTAGGAAATCCTCTTTCCAGTGGGACCAACCTTGGATCCCAACTCTTTCGCAAAAGCTCATGCAAATGCTTTGAAGGAATGGGTATCCTATTTTTGCATGAGCTCCAAGATTCCCAAGCTTGTTTTTAAGCTTGGAACGCCCTCCTAAGCCCTATTTAAGCACGCCCAATGCATGGCTGTGCTCTTCAGCTAGGTTTAGGGCCAAAAACCTCTTCGAAACTCTCCCTCCGACCCTCCTCCAACTTAGCTCCGGCGAGCTCCTCCCCTGTCCTCCTACGGATGGCCAACGACCAAATTGGCCGATCCTCCTTCTTCCTCATCTTCGTCTGCACCTGGTGGGCCAAAGCCAAGGCATTCAGATCCCTTTCTTCACCGCCATCCCCCTCTCGGAGGATTCATCTTCCCCACATCAGGCCATCACTCCGACATGGGTTTTCTACCTCCTTCGAATGTTAGATTAGGTTCTTTAGCTTCCTTTCCTTCCCTATGTTTTTCTATTCTTCTTATTCCCCAATTCGACCATCGATGCCGTGAATCACCCTCATCTCTTCCATCTCCGACGAACACTCCGGCGAGGATTTCCACTCGCTACACAACTCCATCCTCCTCTCCGACAAGTCCCCAACCTCCACCACATCCACCCGCAAAAAAGCCCTAGCCTATCACACTCCATCATCCACCCAATCACACCACCGAACACACCCTTCACCGGTTACCTTCCCGTATCTTGATCGGCCACCACAGACTACCATCCTCCACGAAACCACCTCCGCTACCTCGCCGTGGTCCGACGAAGCTTCTGAGGTATTCTAACGTGGCCACGAGGCCCTATTTCATGTTTTAGGATGCAGGTCCTCCGCCGCCATTGCCGTAGCTTCGAGCAAGGCTTCAAGCTTGCTCCAGGACGCATTCACTCTAGACGCTTGCTCCAGGCTACGCGGATTCATCCCATGCATGTGTCCAGGTCCTCAATTTAGGATTCCAGTAGTAGTACCACCTCCAGTTGGACAAATGACTCTGCTGCTGTGTTGTGCAAGGAAAGGGTGGGACTTTAGTCCCACCTTTGAAGCGGGAATGAGACGAAGCGACATAAATTGTTTTTGTGATTGGGGCTTATTGCCTCCAACCACGAGGGTGAGGTCCTCCTTACCCACTCATGCCTCACCTACGACACCTAACTCGTGGTTTGGTGCACCCGATTACCCGCCTAAGCCTTGTTCACACCTTGCTCACCACCCACTACTAGTGAGCCTGGTCCCGGGTACGCGTGTGCTTGTTTACTCGATTACCCTGATTGTGGCCCTGGGAGGGCAGATCCTAGAGAGAGAGAGAAAGAAAGAGAACGCGGGGAAGGGGGGTTTTACCCTTTGCGACACTTAGCCAAATCTGAGAGTGCCTCCCTCTATACGTGAAGAAAGAAGAGAAGAGGACCTGAAGAGGCAAAGGTGAAGAAGAAATAAGAGGAGAAGAGGCTGAAGATAGGAGGAAAGGAAGAAGGCCTGCAGAAGGAGGAAGAAGAAGAACAGTGCTTCCCTAGCATTGTAGCATCTGTTGGTTAAGTCGTCTGGTCATCAGACCCGACGTCTGATTTGAGGCTTGATACTGTGAAAGCTTGATTTAAAATTACTGCTGAGAAATTTAAATTGGTTGAATGCTTGAGATATATATGCTTAGAGAGTAATTGGTGATTAAAATCACCATTATTTTAGCTTCTCTACTTTTTTTTATTGTCTCAAGATACATGAAAATTCATTGAATATCTAATGTGATAGATTAGTATTTATTGAATATCATTATTTGGTTTAAGTTCTTGTGGTTATTTATATTATTTATTGAGATTAGCGATTGAATTCCTATTTACTCCTTGTGTTCGACCTCGGACTTTCATTCGAGTAATAAATTCTATTTGCTTTTTGCGCTGATTCAACTTATACTACACGCATTGATTTTAAAACCCGATTTAGAGCGACTAACAGTCATCACGATGAGACGAGGAGGAGGTACTGTGCATTTTGGAGACATTCAGAAATCGCAAAAAACATGTTGGTCAATCAAAAATTTATGATTGGTCGATCAAAAATGACCCAGACAAAGGTACTGAAAAACCATCTTTTGGTCAATCAACCAAGGTGTTTTGGTCGACCAAAAGCGTATTAGATCGAAAAAAATAGGTGTTTGACTAGATGATAAGCTCATATATACTTCGAAATTTAGCAATCAAACACAAAAACAAGAGTTAATATGAAAGTAGTAAGCCAAAGCACATTATAAATGCAAGAAAAATCCAAGGAAATGGATGTATGTATTCAAGGTTTAGAATGTACCGAGATCGAACCAAAAATGGTCGATCAAGGGAGGATGCGGATTGAGGATGCACGAGGAGGTTGCACGAAGGGACGAGGTCGTCATTGAAGGAGCACACTCGCATGAGGACACATGCACGAAGGTGCTGCACACAAGATGGTCGGTGGCACTGGCATTGGTTGATCAAACGGCTGATGGAGTCCATTGGGGTCGGGTGGAGCTGAGTTTTGTGGAGTGGGGAACAAATATGTGGGGTAGGGTAAAAAAAATAGTGTTTGGGTTAAAAACGAGGTGTTTTATGGAGAACGTGATTAGTAAAATAGGTAAATACCCTTAAGGCAACTCATCATGTAGATTAGAAATGGTAAAAAGTGATTGTGAATGTAAATCGAGGAAAAAGATCGCAACCTTGAAAGGAGAATCCTCCCAGTTTTGGTTGATCAAAAAGGGTTTTTGGTCGATCAAAATGAAAAGTGATCGATCAATTGTATTAATTGGTCGATCAGAGGTTGAAAGAATGGAGGGAAGATTCCCGCCTAACTGGATTGGTCGATCAAACATTTTGATTTGATCGATCAAAAGTCAACATTTTGGAGAGAGATTTCTCGCCAAAGATTTTGGTTGATCAAATAGTCCATTTTGATCGATCAAAGGGTTTGGTCGATCAATTTGCAAAATTGATCGATCAACATAAAAAAGCAGACGAAACAAATATTTTAATTGAGTTATTTTAACCTTGATAATCCTAATGAATGACAAATTTGGTTGAATCTTTCTTTTGGCAAAGGTTTTGTGAATATATCAGCTAATTGTTTTTCTGTATTAACAAATTTTATGTTAACTTCTCCTTTTAACACATTGTCTCTAAGAAAATGATGTATCACATCAATATGTTTAGTCCTAGAATGTTGTACTAGATTCTTAGATAAGTTGATTGCACTAGTGTTGTCACATAGTATTTTATTGTTCTTGTAGGATAGGCCAAAATCTTGTAAGGTTTGTTTCTTCCACAATAGTTGTGAATAAGCTAGAGATGCAGCTATGTATTCTACTTCTGTTGTAGAGAGTGAAATAGTATTTTGTTTTCTAGAGAGCCAAGACACTAGGGAGTTTCCAAGAAATTAAAACTACCTGCATAGTCAGCATCACAAAAGGAATATAATTCTAATGCATCTATCTTCGGATAGAAAAGTCCTAAGTCTTTTGTGTTGTTTAGATATCTAAGTATTCTTTTAATAGCATTTAGATATGTTTCTTTAGGGTTTACTTGAAAACGAGCTCACAAACAAGTGCAAAACAATATATCAGGTCTACTTGCAGTCAAATATAACAGGGATCCTATCATGCTTCTATATAATTTTTGATCTACTGATTTACCTGTGTCATCAGTTTTCAATTGGGTAGAAGCTGCCATCGGTGTTTCTTTACCTTTGACTTTGTCCATCAAGAATTTTTTCAATATCTCTGTTGTGTATTTTGTTTGAGATATGAAGATTCCAGAGGATAGCTGATCAATTTGAAGACTTTGGAAGAACTTGAATTCTCCCATCATGCTTATCTCAAACTAATCCTACATTACCTTTGCAAATTCTTGACATAACAGATCATTAGTAGCACTGAAAATAATATCATCAACATATATTTGTATTATTAGGAGATTATCTTATTTTCTTTTAGTAAATAAAGTTGGATCTATATTACCAATTTTAAATTCATTTCCAATTAGGTAGGATTTTAATCTGTTGTACCAAGCTCGTGGAGCTTGTTTAAGTCCATATAAAGCTTTGCTCAGTTTATACACATAGTCTGGATATTTAACATCTTCAAAACTTAGAGGTTGTTTAACATAAACTTCCCCCTTGATGAATCTGTTTAGGAAGGCACTCTTGACATCCATTTGAAAAAGTTTGAATTTCATATGGGCGGCAAAGGTTGGTGATTGCACAACAATCATCCAACCTAAATCACTTGAATTAATCTAGATCTAGCATAGCTTAGGAATAATGCATTTATAGGCATCGTAATTTGCATAATGGTTAGTTTGATTAACTGCATAGATAAAATCTTCATTTTATGTACTAATGAGAGATGATTTTAATTGCAGATGATTCAAAGCTGCAGATAATAGATCAGACTAAACAAATTTGATCAGGACGACGACGAGAGTCCAACGCTTCCGAAATCATCTTGATCAGACAACCAGAGCATCGTGTACAATCCATAGAAGAATAGAGACCACGGAGCCAAAGGAAAAAGATTCAAGCCTCAGATGAAAGATCCAACCACAAGGATGGATCCGGATCAACGATCACAGGCCAACGGTGTAAAAATCAACCCAATCGGAGGTCTACATCACCAGATACAAGGAAAAGAAGTTGGATGGCCATGATGGCACCACGTGGCACCATCACAGTTGCCCCCTCATCGCCACTCCATCTCTGAAGGCCATTCCTCACGCATTGTGGGCCGTTGGATGGCCATCCAGTGGCCATGATGCATCCACATCGCCCACCTCACCATGCCTCATCAAAGGAGAAGATCTTGACTATTGGATCTTTATCCAATGGTTGAGAATAAGTTGCCTTAAAACATAAACGCAACAAAGAAAAGGCCTTAGCGTGTTGGTTAGAGTGCTCAACTGCGAGCGAAGAGTGCACGTTCGATCCACGCGATGCACAAATCAGGAAGGCATCGCGAGCGGGTGTTATTGCCCATTAGATCTGCATCGGAGCACGGAGACGCAACCACGTGGAGTTATCAGATCTCTCTGCGGCTATGCGTGCAAACAAACGTGCATTAAACGAACGATCTCGCATGTTTTTCGAAATGAAGGCAGCGGGCGAGTGCGTTTAAGCCTTCTGATCGTAGGATCGGACGGCTGAGTTTGAGGTGCTCAAAATGAGTGAGCGGCTAGCGAGAAATTAGAAGCGGGCGTGCGAGGCTGAATCAGAGGCGTCTGATGACCATCCAACGTGCCAAAGCATGCCATGTGTCAAGTCGAGGTTAAATATGAGCGTAGAGGGCACAAATAAGGTGATTTTGAGGCCATATCTGATCTGTTGATCTCTCGATCGATGAATCTGATCATAAGGGAGTTGTTGCATGGTTTTAAGGGTCAAAATACCTGTAACGACCCGGTTCCCGAGTCCCTACGAGACACGAGAACCGGACCGACTTGACTAATCCCAAGACCTAGTCGTCCAACGAGGAAGTAACCAAAAGACAGTAAAATAAACCACATTCAGCATGAATATAACTAACAGTAAGAAAGTACAGCAGTAAGGAAAGAAACTATTACAGTAGGTACCACCACAATAGTAGAACAACATTTATCATATAACAAGAACTGCAGGTAAAGAAAGTACAGCGGAAACAAGAACTACTCACTAGAACAGAAACAAAAGAGGTACAAAAGACTGTGGTAAACTCTACTGGACCCTACTCGGCCCAGCGTCCTCTGCAGCCGCCGACCCTGGCTGCTCAACACCTGGTCCTGAAAAAGGTAACGAGTGTAACACGTCAGCAAAACGCTGAGTAGAGTGGCAAACTAACTAAAGGCAACAGTAGAGTGTACAGTAGCTGTTATGTTCTATTACTTCCTTTATTCACATCTTTCAATTTTCTCACTATTTCATTTATTTCTCAGATCCTTTACTTGATCTCGAATGTCCTCGTGGGAACGATCTTGATTGCAGTCTTTTCCAAAAGTAGAAGTAGCACATGGTGCTCTCCTGGCCGGGAGAGTCCCCCGTGGTGATCCTACCCTCAATCAACCACCCCAAGGTCACTGACAGACGTAATGGTGACTACGGCACGCGTGATAAACGCACAGGTAGCTAGCCCGCACTGGCACGCGGTCAGTCGTTTCCGTTAACGGGTGCGCCCAAAGCACAGCACGGAACCAGGGCAGAGCCCTCTCAGTAACAGGGGTCCAACCCCTCCACAGTAACCAAACCGGGGCCTTGCCCCTCCACAGTCTGCGCACCCTCGCCTGACTACCCTGGTTTGCCCTAGTGGGCCTAACAAGTCTGTGAAGGAGGCTAGCAGAACCCCGGGGCCCGTGGGGTAACTAGTACTCTCCTAACACTAGTAGCTCTCCTCGGTACTACGTACACGAGAGCCAACAAGTCGGTACAGAGCGGCCAATCCTAACCCCGGGTCCCTGGGGTGGCTGGCCCCACTCTGCACTAAACAGGTACAGGTACTTCCCTTGGTACTGCGTACCCAAGAGACAGTACAAACTACATCCCAGTTCCATTCCTTTTTCTTTCCAGGAGTTCCACTCCTAATTCCCCGTAGGGTTCCAGCTCTTTATCTCAGAACATCATATGTTTCACTTTCCAGTTTCACGTTCTCACAATCCATGATCTCAATCATGTTTCTTTATTCATAACAGGCAGCTGTTAATTCATTTTACAGGCAGCTTTATATTCCTTTCCATTTTTCCAAGACTGCAGTATTATACATTCCACTAGTTTTTCCATCCTAGGGTTCATGCCACATCCTAGGATCTAGCATACAACTAGTTTGCCAGCCCTAGGATTCATGCATCCCCTAGGAGCTATCATTCCATACATTTCTCATTCCTAGGATTCATGCAATGTCCTAGATTCTAGTTATGGTTCCATACTTTAACAGATTTTAATAATAAACTTAAGCCACTCTACCAGGTACAACGGGAGTAATGGGGGCGTGATCGGGAATCCCGCGTGCCTCCGTGTCTCTCAAGACTGCAACTGAATGAGGTCCTATCACAAGGATCAAACACAAGGAGTGTCTCAAAACAGTGTATAGCTACTGTAGACGGGTGGAGGAATTAATTCTGAAAAGAACGCAACTCGAATCGCGGAAAACGGAGCCCGAACGGGACCTAAACGGGTCGAAAAAGACGATACTGTGCAAAATCAGACGTATGGAACTTCTTCCAGACGTCTTAAACAGTGGATCAGAGAATTACCTGTTCAGTGTGGTTTCCCAGACGTCCAGAAGTCTGCGGGGACGTCTGTCCTAGCTCCCAGACGTCCGATGGTCACCCCGGACTTCTGGAGGTCACTCCCACCGTCTGGTACAACTTCCAGACGTCTGATTCGCAAAGGATGGCGAATCAGCGAACCTGCGCACAGCCAACTCCCTCCTTTAGTACGGTCGGTCGACATGAAGGAAGAAGAAAGCGGAATACACACCTTTCAGACGTCTGTATGAGCTACCAGACGTCGTCCTCGCCGTCTTCCTATCAACCCAGATGTCTGATTCTGGAAATTTTTCCAGAATCAGGGCGCTACTCGGCCTCCGCCCGCGACGCCGCCCGCGTCGCACCTCGCGCGCCTGCTGCTCAGACTGCAGCAGGTCCCTCTCCGCGTCGTTCCGCGCCCCCTGCGCCCTCCGCCGGCCGGCCAAGCCGCTCCGGCGAGCTCGCCCTCACGGCAGAGCTCCGCTCTCGCACGCCGCACCTCCTCCGCACTCACTGCGGCCGCCGCTGCCGCCCTCGCGCTCGCGCTCACGCTCTGGCTGAAGGAGAAGGGAAATGAGACGGTGGTGACAGAGTGAGGGGAGGCGTGACCTTTTAAGGCCACGCGAGGAGGAGGGAGAGACGCGACAGAGCGTCTGCAGCCGCAGGGAAAATCGGATATTCGCGGGCCTGCGCGCTGAGGCGCGCAGACGAAGATTCGTGCCAAAAAAACTGATTTCCAGACGTCTGGAAACGATCCCAGACGTCTGGTAAGACGTCTGGCCCATGCCCCCCTTGGATGGATGATCAACTCCAGTCATCTCTCTTCCACCTTCGTCCAAACCAAGCTCTCCCTCTGCAACTCCGCTCCAACCTTCATCCCAGTGCTTTGGATTTGAGGTGCTGCCGCATCTCACACAAGCATCCTACAAGCGGCGTCGTCTCTCTGCCTCCTTCTACCTCTCTCTTTATCTATTTGCTATTTCTCTTTTTCTATTTAGCATAGCACTTTCTCCTTTGAAAAACTATTTATGAATGGAATAAAATTCTGATCTTCTGAATGCCTAATATCTGCTCTTTATATATATACATATATAAATACCTGTTAGAACTAGCTTTCTGAAGAGGTTCCATATAAATTGAGATTGACTCCCTGCGAACGACTCGGTACTCACCGGTCTTTACAAATTTATTTGTTGATGTATTTTCGCGCTATACTACAACTAAATAATCTTTTAAAATGCGATTTACGCGTCGAACAACTAGCAGCATCCTAATGGATTCTAGGTGAGCTACGGGAGCATATGTTTCATCAAAATCAATTCCTTCTTCTTGATTATACCCTTGGGCCACAAGTCTAACTTTATTTCTAACTACTTCTCCTGATTCATTAAGTTTGTTCCTAAAGACCCACTTAGTCCCTATAATGGTTTGAGAATTTGGCTTTGGAACAAGTTCCCATACATTATTTCTTTTGAATTGATTCAATTCATCTTCCATTGCAATGATCCAGTGACTATTAGAAAAGGCTTCCTTGACATTTTTGGGTTCTAATTGTGAAATAAATACAGTAAAAGCTAAACTATTAAAGGAAGATCTAGTTTGAACTCCTTTAGACAATTCACCTACCACCAATTCTTTTGGATGATCTTTTACATAGGAAATATCTCTAAGAAGTTCATCAGAAACATTTTCTTCTGGAATGTCTGATGGGACATTAATGAGTTGCGACTTCTCATAGCTAAATCGCTTAAGTTAAGCTAGAAACTAGGTTAAACACTATCAAATTAACACATAAAAATGGTTAAGTGTGGGAAATAACAGAAAAGACCTAAAACATCAATTTTGTGCTAAAAATGCATAATTAGGTCATTTATTGAGTTATTTTATTAAATAATGTAAAATGGTGATCCAATTGCAAATGGAACACGCAAATGAGTTCAAAAGTTCAAATCAAAAGTGTAATTAACTTCCTAAATGTTCAATTAAGCTTCCATAAAAACTTGATTGCATTTGGACACCATTAGTGCCTTGCAATTAGAGGTTCTCATTTAAGTCCTTAGGTCATAACATTTCAGCCTTAGAAATCTCTGCAGGGACCCATTTGATATCCACAGGGACCTATTTACAACATTCTAGGGACTGCTTTAATAGGATTCCTAACCACTTAAGGGTCCCTTTGCTATTTTTTTACCCCTTCGCTAAGGGGCTTATCTTGCAAATTCACCAAAAGAATCTCAACGCCACCTGAGCTCGCATAAGCACTGTAGCTACGATGAACAGAGCTAATCTTGGTCGTCCATCCTTTGATCCGCTTGATCTGTGGCTTGATTTGTTTCGAACATTCGCACGACTTGGCGCATGTGGTCACCTCTCCTCCCAGATCTGATCCTACAATCCACTTTTGGCCTAGGATTGCATGTGCTCCTCTCCTTAAATCACTAGCACCTGTGCCCTAATCGCTTATCCTCACCTCTACGGTGAGAGGATTCACTCTTAATTCTATTTAAGGAGCTCCTCTACCTCGCGCACAAGGGATCGACCTCCTCT
This sequence comes from Thalassia testudinum, assembly GCA_037157565.1. Lineage (NCBI taxonomy): Eukaryota > Viridiplantae > Streptophyta > Magnoliopsida > Alismatales > Hydrocharitaceae > Thalassia > Thalassia testudinum. The sequence continues at coordinate 86,728,233 of JAZHRO010000077.1, forward strand.
CCTACTTTCTTGAGGTGATCTCTTTGTCCTCTCCAGTTTCTCCACTCCACTCTACCTTGTTCTGGTGCCATGAGCAAAGGAATTCCACCTTCTCCGACTCTCCTCGCCGCTAAGGACCACATAGCACCTAAGGGCGACCTTGAGTCCCACAAGTGGACTTTCAATCCACTGGAGATCGTCCCTCCTTTATCGTTGCAGCCACCAGCTGCAGATCTTCTCTATAGGTCCCATTCTTCTACTTAGATTAGGATTTATTGTTTTCTAGAGTAGTTGTAGTGATAATTTGAGTAAGCTAGGAGTAGAATTAGTTGCAAACATGTTCTGATTTGATTGTGGATTTAGTAGTTAGATAGGAGTAGATTAGGTTAAGTTTTCCTCTCCTTTTTCGATCAATTCAAATTAGAGGAGGCGAATTCATGTCACTCCACACATCATTAATCTCCCCCTTCACACACCCAATTCATTTTGATTGAATTCCACTTGTTTTTCCATCGATCACCCATCCATCAGAGCACCAAATTAGACCTGATTCTCTTGAGCATTCAGATCTGATTTGGGCTCTCATAATCCACTTGAGGGACTCCCCACCCATCTCATCAAATTCACAAAGTCCCTCTATTTGTTTTTAATGCGAATATGAGAATTTGGGTTTAACTCTAGTGTTTTCATTGTGGGATTTCAATTCTCTCTTCATGCTGTCTATTTCACAAGAGAGATAACAAATCTAACTTATATGTGATTTTCAAGCTTTCCACGAGAGGGAATGAATCCCAAATTTTTCAGAGATTATTTGAGACATTTTTGATGTGGTTTTATCGCATTGAAATCCTAATATGTACCTCACCTTACATTGTCTATAATGTAAGGTGAGATACACATTAGGGCTTCAAGATGTTTTTGGGGATCTGTGATTTGAATTTGTTAATGGTTTTCTCGATCTGAAGAAGATTTTTCAACCTTTATTCATGACTTTTTGAGGTCCAAATGGTGGCTGTATCTTGTGAACATGTTTTTAGAGAGGTTTTTGTCGCTTAAACTTGAGATTTCAGAGTCCAATCCCCCATTTCAGTACATTGAACAGCTGCTATTGCAGCAACATTTTAGGGGATTCACCCCTCTTGCAAGCATTAGAGTGTTTTAATATGATTTTCAAATGGAGTTCATGATCTGATTGGATTATATTTTATTCTACTGCCTATAGTAGGGTAGGATGATTCTATTAGAGTTTTGCATTGTTGGATCTCAGTCCCTATTGATTTTCAAGTGATAAATCCTTTTGAAAAAGATTGTGATGTTTTTGGAAAGAAATTTTAGTGAACTGAATCCTTATTTTGATTTTACCTTCACATTGTCTATAGTGGAAGGTGAAACTCTTATAGGGATTATAAACACTCAAGTATGTGATCAGAGAGTGGATTGGAACTTGTGATGGAGTTACGAACCTAATCAGGCCTGTTGTGGGTCTGAGATAAAAATTCAGAGCTGCTGCGGACCTCTAGAACTAATTTAGGACGTTTGATCTTCATTTGTAAGGTCTGAAGTAAGTTACAACAGCAGCAGAAGATCCTATAACAATTGTTTTAGTGGTTGTAAGAGTTGGAACTTGCTGTTGTTGCAGCTTATTTTGCAGCAGTAGCTTCCAAGATCTAAAAATAAGGATAGTTGCTTAGGGTTACTGTTTAAAAATAGCTGGCATGTTATTAATGTTGTACTCCATGTGTACAAGCTTTCTTAGATTGTAATTTGGTTTAAATCCCACTTAGAATGGCTTGATTTCTGTTAAAATCATTCTTTGTCAGCTATCTTCATTATTTAACTGTCCAATATTTGAAGTGAATGTAGAATGAAATGAATTGCATGGTTTTACAATTGCATATCTGTTAAAAGAAGTTTAGGACTCAATTGAGGCAGTTCACTGCCTATTCTTCATATAGATTAAAATTTAGTACCTTAGGTTTCCTTGAAAACTCTTTGAAGACCTTAAATTGAGCTAAACTTGTATATAAATAGAAATCGTAAAAAATTTCAAAAAAATAAAATAAAGTTGTAGTGAGTAAGATTAACTAATTCTCTACACATGTACAAAGTTTTGAGGTTATCTGAACCCTCGACCTGGTAGAACATACTAGCCGACGGTTTAGTATACCTCTTAACTTAATAAAAACCTCTAAACTAAAAATGACAAAAAGGCACACTCTCTCTCATCTCTTTCTTTCTCTCTCATCCCCTACCTATACAAAATATATAAAACCCATAAAAATCAGAAAAACCCCAAAAATACTTAAAAATACTATGTATATACATGTATATATAAGCTATATACTAAGTTATCTATGTACATAATGTATAATATGTATATATAACTTATGTATGAATGCTATAACATAAATTAAGTATTTAAGATAACTTAAATTATATATAACCATTTATATATTTAACTATTAATTACATTAACTTATATGTACTATAAGCTATGTAAATTAATAAACTCCTATAAATAAACATATTTATGAATGATACTATACATACGTATTTATCTATGTCTAATGTACACAAATATGCCTGTAACATAATTTAATTATATATATACAATAAATAATTAATTTATTAAGTTATCAAGTAAGTTACTAAATTAAATTAAAATAAATTAGTAAATTACGTTATTACTGAACTAACTTATATTGTATATTTGCATCATAGTATTTTAAGTAATTTAAATAAATTTAATTATATTTATATTGTATTATACTATTTATACATAATTTATATGTATAATAGCCTGAAATCACATATTTAAATGTATATAAATTAAAATAAAACATGAAAAATATAATAAAAATATGTAATAAATACTTCAACATGTTTAATAACTCTTTACAGGGTCAATTAAACCATTAATTAAGTAATTTAGACGATAATTAAGAAATAAACCCAATAAACAGTATGTATAAATTGTAAACTTTGACTAATTTATTTATATAGTAAAGTAATTAATTTTGTAAATAAATTATATAATTAAGTAGCCCTATGTAAATAATTTAAAACCCCATAATTTATTTTTAAATTATAATAATTTATGGCCCTCTAATCGAGGGCCAAAATCATGAAATCAGACACGCCTTGCTGGATTTCAGCACGCGCACCCCTGCGGCATTGTGCCAGATCGTGGGTGGAGGCACTAACGCTGCACCTTTTATTGTTTTTCTCCATCCCCCTCTTCAGTCGTCATGGGCTTTGGGCACTCGAAACCCATCACCCTTTCCCCTTATCTGAGCATTGAATTGGCACGGGATGATGATACCGTGCGGTGCAGGCTGAGAGCCTGGCACTGTGCATGGGCCTAAATGGGCACATTAACGAGGTTAAATCTGGATTAAAGAGGCTTAATAACAAATTATAGGTGGCCTTAGTAGAGGTTTGGTCCCACCCCTTGAGGGTGTTGTGTATCTCTCGAAAGGGCTGCCCGCCAATTAAAAACCTACTTTTTGATTAGATGAACAGTAATTGAGCTTTAATCACTAAGGGGAAATGAGAGAGAGAAGTGGTTGTGTGCGGCTAAGTGTTGGTCGCAGAGAGGTTAAGAGAAGAAGAATAGAAGAGAGCCTCTGTGAGAGCGGCCAAGTCTGAAAGAAGAAGAGTAAAGAAGAAGAGTGCTGCAGAATGGCTAAGAGTAGGAATAGAGAAGAAGAAAACAAAGAAACCGTACATATGTATATGTAAATAGATATAATATATATAATATAAGTATATAGTATAAAGATAATATATGTATATAGTATATTGTAAATAAATAATAAAACAATATAGAATATGTAGTATATATAGAGTGTTTTGAGCTTATATATGTATATAAATAACTTTTGAGCTTTAGTGATAGATAAGTATGCCATTGTAGACCCTCATTTTGACCTTAGTATTTGTATATACTTTTTCCTAAGGTTTAGCAATGTTTATATATGTCCCTGTATGAAATGACCCTTCCTAAGGGTCATTAGACCATTTCGGGAGATTTGGGTGGGGTTTGTTGCAGTTTGCAACCCCCTGGAACTTGTCTGGGGGTCCTGCGGGTAAAATAGAACTAGTGGGGGGGGTATTTTTACAATTTCCCTAGCCCCACACCCTTCCAACGCACACCCTAACCCTAAACCTACCCTACCTCGCCTATATAACCCTTACAACCTTGAAAACCTGCCCTCCCACTCCTCCCAATCATTTGAGCGGCACGTCCCACTTTCCCCTTCCTTCCCTCCACCGCAGCCGCTGTCAAGAGTGCAGCTATGAGAGGAAGGAGTTGAGAGCTCGAGCAAGGAGTTGTCATGGGGGGGGGGGAGCTCGAAGGAGGCCATGTGTGAGTTGCAGATGCTGCGTGACTGAGTTGCTGCGGCTCCTGTGCGAAGAGGAGCGGAGTTGTTGCAAGGAAAAGGATTGCAAATGGTTTTGCAGAGTCATTTTTCCGCAGAACTGGACATCTGGGAGTCTAACAGACGTCTGATTGGACATCCAGAGCTGCTACCGGACGTCTGATACTGCACAAAATCTGAGGTAACGCCCTTCTCTAGACTTGTGCACAATTTCTTACGTTTTCCTTCTTTGCACTATAGGTGAAGGACTGACCGCCTCGGCATATGTGTGCTGCACAGGGTGCAGCCTTTTTCCCGCGAGAAGGCTTGGGAAAGGCCCTGGGAGAGTTTTCTTCGTAGATCAGATGTCTGTATCTCTCAACAGACGTTTGACCGGATGTTTGGAGGTAGCACCCGACGTCCGATAAAGTAGATTCAAACGGTAAGGTCCTAACCGCCTGTTTTCTTTTTATACGTATTGTCTGCGAGTGACTGAATGTCACTGTGTGCATGCAGAGCCATTGGGAAGGTGCGCAGGCGCGACGTCCCAGACACTTTAGGACGTCTGGACGTCTCTCCAGACGACTGACACCCATCCCAAACGTTCGAGTACATTGACAGACGTTTGGAGAAACCCCAGGGCGACTGTGAGGGGTTCCAGACATTTAGCTTTCAGCACATAAATCAAGGTGAGCTTCCTGTTACCATTTAGGACATCTGGGACCTCTCCCAAACATCTGATGTTAGTCTGATTTGATGGATTCAGGAACAAGGCGGCCAGTCCAGGTGGACCTGCCTGCCTGGTCCAGTTCAAGGGAACTAGGAAGGGTGTTTGCGTCGGTTTAGGACCCAAACGAAGTCGATGTTTGGTAAATAAGGTACAGTTGGGTTCCTATTTGAAGTTCCCATGTGATGGAGCCTTGTTGCTTTGAACTCTTTTTTTTTTCTCTGTCTCGAGAAATATTGAAATGGTTGGTTTAACAGTCCGTGTTAATAGGACTCCCGTCCGTGGTGTGCACGGGACCCGCAGAGGCTATGAGGTCCGCCGTTTGTTCCCCCACGCCTCCTGGTTACTCTAGTAGAGTGGTCTATACTATTCCTTGTAAATTAAATGATGAAAGTGCATGTTATTTAAAACTAATTAGCTGAACCCTAGGATGTACAGTGAACCCTAGGGCTGAGGTAGAAAAATGAATAATTATACATGCTGTGAATGCTAAATTGTGGTAATGTTTCCTAAATATGCCGAATTACAAGTTGCTTATTTACATTCGCTGAATCATGGCTTGAACTAAAATACATGTTGTATCCTGTTTAGCTTGATTGATGAGATAAGTGTCGAAGTGTGAAACCATGAGCTGCCTGTTATACCCTAAATTTATCATGATATGAATAGAGGCATGTGTATTGTACGGAAGTAAGAAATTCCTATGCAAGAACCCTACGGGGAACTAGAAGAGGAACTCATATGTACGGAGTAAATATCGGATGTCCATGGAAAGTACTGGCCCTCGCGTACACGGTACCGAGGAGAGCTACTGTACTTAGTATAGTGGGGGAGCTAGCTACCCCATGGGACCCAGGGTTAGGACTGGCCCCCTACACCGACTCTTGTTAGGCCCACTAGGCAAACTGGGATAGTCGGATGAGGGTACGTGGACTGTGGAGGGGAGATACACTTGTTCTGGGAGGGCAAGGCCCTGTGCTATTCCATGTTGTACTTTTGGGTGTACCCGCTAATGGAAATGACTGACCGCGTGCCAGTGCGGGGTAGTTACTCGTGCACTTATCGCACGTGCCGTCGTCATCGCTACATCACGAACGTGACCTCGGGGTGGTAGATCGGGCGTAGGACTACCTCGGGATGCTCTCCCGGCTAGGAGAGTGTCACGTGTACGTCCTACATCGTGGGAAAACTACAATCAAGATCGTTCCCTTAGGGGACAGGAAGATCGAGAGACATTGTGGACTTCTTGCTAGAAAAACACTAATTGTTAAATTAATTGTTGTTCAGATAATTAGATAATTACATGTAAATATGTGATTTTCTTTATTGCGTAAATGATATAACTATTGTATATGCTATTCTACTCAGCGTAAGCTGACTCTCCGTTATATATAACCATGTACAGGTCAGGGAGTCAAGTAGCCTGCACCACCGATTGCAGAAGGTGCTGGGCCCTGTCGAGCCTAGCCTTAGCTTCCAGTACTAGTTCTCTTTCAGCCTTTTCTACTGTAGTGAGTGATTCTATTCCATGTTGGACTCGATGTTGTGAATTTTATTATCGTGATGGCTAGTTTTGGATTATGTTTAATGTCTTTTGAACTCCAGTTATTTTCTCTACTTTAATTTTTTTTCTAGCTACTTGCATGTGTGGTTTGTGTTGGTTTTGTGCATATGGGTTAGTTTCTCGTTGGATGACTAGGTTTTGGGGTTAGTCGAGGCGATCCATTTCCGGGTTCCTAGAGGGAGCGGATTCGAGTCGTAACACTATACATACTATATATATTACTATAGATGTTAATATATTAAGTTAAGATAGTATGTTACATATTATACCATATTATTGTATAGTTATGTAAGTATTGTTATTATAAGTTATTAATAGATAGAATATAGTATTCAATTATAGTGTTTGATGCTTGTTTGTAAATAGATATTTGTAAGTATTTTAGTTCATTCTTTTGTATATAAATTATTTCATTCTTTCTTTCATTAATTAATTCATTCATTATTGTACATAAAATCAATCTTTTTGGAATTAAAGAATAATATTGGATTTAGAGAGTGATGTATATTAATAACTCACTCCTAGTGAATAACCTGGAATAAACCAATAAAAATTATATAATTAAATAAAATTGACGTGACAACGGTTTTATATTTGTGACATATACTACAATAACGACATATTTTTATATGAACTGTAGTCGATTGCTTCATATTTTTGGTGTCGTTGCTAGAGAGACAACTTTCTATATGCCAAAATTATTCTTTGGCTCTTAATTTGTAAATAATTTTTGCTTTTGTATAAAAATTCATTCATTCATATTCATTGTTTGTAAATAAACATGCTTTTAATCAAATTCTTCGTGTATACATTTCATTTATTAATTCGTTTATATATAAATTCTTTAACTTTTACTAATCATTTGTTGTTTTTGCAGCACTTGAGGAGTGGGAGGAGTAGTGTCGTCTTCTTCGCGGATTCGCTGCTATTTTGACCTGACATCCAGGTGGAGTTTTTGCCCTTGGAGCTGTAGTAGAGTAGATTAGTATAGTTTAGATTTAGGTATAATATACTAGGATTATTTGTTAGGCATAGGTTGTGAGAGCCTGTTCTCACACATTTTATAATATTTTGGACTCTCTTTATCTCACTACTCTCATCGATGTGGTTTTTCCGTTTGTGATTTTCCGTATCGATTTCTATTTCTTTTGCTTGTTGCATTATCCAAAAATCCAAAAAATTATTATAAGATCAAAAATACCAAAAAGATCTCATTCCTTATCTAGCAGCAGCATCTATTAGGCATCCATCTCTAGGTTGTAGATTTCTTGGTAGATTTTAATTCCAAGTCAAGTGCATAACTTGTAGAGTTGCTGGAGTCGGTACGCATCTTCTTACTTTCCTCAAACTCCTGCCATTCTTGCATTTGACCTAAACTAAGAAGACCATCTCTTGTTTTGAAAAGATTAAAAAAGTGAGACAAGCAGAATTAAAAACATCCTCTAAATACTTGAATTAAAATCAAAAGGGGACATAAAAACTTGTTTGAAACTCTAACTGAGATTTTCACCGATATAGTGTTGATTGCTATTGTGCACACAACATGATCACATAAGTCACACATACACGGGTTTCTATCTCATCTCCTTTAGCACCCATAGGATCTGGATTCTCACGACAATCTTATCCAGACTCCCGGTGGATTATATAGGTCTGCACCCTGCTAGGTTTATCTTAGGACGCGTACAATTGTTTGAAACATTTATTTGCATACTATTATCTTTGCGTAGCAGCCTCTAGGGAAAACTCGATTTCATCTTGCTTGTTTGTTAGATTGGTCTTTCTATGATTGAGATTGATTGGGATTTCTAATTTTTGAGATTGAGATTGAGATTTGATCCTTCCTTTGAGTTGTGACTATTTTTAAAATCATTTTCAAAAACTGACTCAATGGAAGGTAGGAGATCTCAAAACCTTGAACTTGTACTCCCCTTGGGTGCTGATGCCCAAGCTTCTACTTCCACTTCTATGCCTTCCACATCCGATCCTATACCTCTTAGGCCTCAAACTCCCATTCACTACTCCACACATTATGAGGATGATCATGATTCTGCACAGTTTGAGGATTTTGAAGAACTTCCTCCACATCTTCTTACACATCCTCCACCACCACCACCAAACCATAGGTTCCAACCTCCCCCATACCCTAACTTTCCCAACCAACCACCACCGGAGAGAGGACCTATGCCTCCTCTTCAATACCTGTTTGAAACACAACTTCAAATAAATATCCTTACCTAATAGGTGCAACAGCTTACACATGCTGTTAATCTTTTAGCAAACCCCCAACCTCAACCTCAACCTAGAAACCCTCAGGCACCACCTCAACCTCGTAGACCTCAACTATGGGATTACTATAATCCAGTAGTTGCTCAACCTTTGCCTGTGGTACGTTATCCCGATGGGGGTCATGCTACTGAATTGAAGCCAAACATCATTGCACTTATTCCTCACTTCCATGGACTTGCTTCTGAGGACCCTTTTCAGCATTTAGAGGAGCTGAAAAATCTTGCTTAAACTCTAGGTCTGCAAGGCCATGATCAGCACACGCTTTTGATGAAAATATTCTCCTTTTCATTAAAAGACAAAATCGTCTTCTAGTTTAGAACCTTAGCACGGACTACACCTATAGACACATGGGCTTCTTTGGAACATGAGTTTCTAAAGAAGTACTTTCCCGTAGGCCGCACTAACGCTTTAAGGCATGCTATCATTACCTTTACCCAAAACTCAGGAGAACAATTGCACGAGGCTTGGGAGAGATTCCACAAGCTTTTGAGAAAGTGTCCCCACCATGGTGTCCCACGCTGGCAACAGGTCTAGATCTTCTATCATGGGCTCCATGATGACATAAGGAACTTTGTAGATGCTCCTTGTGGAGGCAATTTCCTGTGTCGGGACGAGGACTCAGCCTTTGAGCTCTTCGAAGGTATGGCCGAAAACTCTATTAACAATGCTTCGATGAGCATGCTTAATAGAAAGTCCTATCATTCCCACTCACACTCAGGGGTACACGAAGCCCAATCCAGCAGTAAAGACTTAGAGATAGTGGCTAGTCAGCTGGATAAGGTGGGCTTAATAGAGAAGAAAGTAGATGAAGTATGGAAATTCCTATCTAAACCTTCATCACTCCCTCTCCTCAGTCACCTGCACCACACACTTCTTCTCAGTTTCCCATAGGGAGGGAAACTGTGAATAACCTTGCTATGACACAACCTGCACTACCGGACTATTCATTTTCATATTCTTCATCGGCTGGAGGAACCTTTGTTCCTCCTTACATTGACTTCCCTGCACCTTCTGGAGCTTCGAAGGAGCTCCACACCATTCACAATGACCCTTAAACACAAACCTATAACCTTGGATGGCGAAATCATCCAAATTTCTTGTGGTCGGGAAATTCTCAGAGACTTACCTATCAATAACATTCTGCACCACCACAGCACAACCCGATCTGAGCACAACCTCCACAATCACACGGGTATCCACTGCGTGCTTACCAGCAACTCAAACTCAGGCCCACCCAATACGCTCAATCTGGGCCTACACGAGATGACCAGTTGGGGTCTATCATGAAAGCTTCTGCTGATATGCAACAAAATCTTGCTATGCAGCAAAAACAGGATGCGGCACTAGCTAAGATAAAAGCCCAACTATCGCACTTGACGGAATCCCATCAACCACATTCACTCCCATCTCAAGCACAACCCAATCCTAGGAACATATTTACCCATAGGTATGTTCAACCTAGACCTTCAGTGCAAAGTCAAGCATATGTCATTTCACAACCCTTGCACGAAACTGAATTCCACACTGATCCAAATTCTTCCTATCCACAACCTCAACCACCTCTGTTACCCAATTCTAAGTTACCATCTACATCTAGAGCTAAACTTAATGCCATAGTCACTAGGAGTGGTAAAAGCACTGTAGATCCACCATTTCCTACTTCTACATCTTTTCCTGGACCTTCTACCTCCACTCCTCCATCTAATTCACCTCTTCCTGCTTCTTCTCAACCTAGGAATGACCCTCCTATCACCACTTCTGTACCATTTCCAGAGGCTTTAAAGAAGGGAAAAGGAAAGAAGAAGACTTGTGTGGCACCTGTGGAGGATTTGCTTAAGCTCTTTGAGTAAGTCCACATAAACATCCCCTTGTTGGATGCAATTCGCCACATACGTCTTTATGCTAAGTTTTTAAAAGATCTATGCACACCTAAGCGTAAAGCGAGAATTCCAAAAGGGAGTAGTCCAATCATCCTCTCGGAACAAGTAAGTTCCATCATTTCTAGTACCCTCCCTACTAAGATGAAAGACCCAGGCACCCCTCTTCTCTCCTGCATGATAGGTAACACCACATTCAATAGAGCACTACTTGATCTAGGTGCTTCCATCAATCTTATCCCAACCTCCCTACTGACACATTTCAAGGTTGGGAATCTGAAGCCAACCGAGGTGTACCTGCAATTAGCTGACATATCAGTTAAGACACCTCAGGGAGTATTGGAAGATGTTACAGTGCAAGTTAAGGATTTTTACTTTCCTGTCGACTTTATAGTCCTTGACATGGAAGTACCTGAGGATATCTAGAACACACCTATCATACTAGGAAGACCTTTCTTGGCTACGGCCAAGGCGAACATCAATTGTGGGGAGGACCTAATAGAGTTGAAATTTGGAGATCAAAGGATGAAGATTGATATTTTTCAGGCCCAAAGGGGATCATCCTGTAGATTAATTGAGGAAATCTATTCCTTAGATTCTTTGGATAAGTTGGTTGAGGATACTTTGATTGATTCGCTGAATTTAGAACCTCAACACCCTTTGGACTTTGACTTGACTCTCTCTGTGACACCAACAGTAGAAACTAAGGACTTACCTCCAATTCCCATAGTGTCTCTAGGATCTTTTGAGATCTCCACACCTGCTCCTTCACCAGATCCTATTCCTATTGAACTCAAACCTCTTCCTGACTCTCTAAAGTATGTCTTCTTAGGACCTGATTAGACTTATCCTGTGATTGTCAACTCTCATCTTTCCTCTGATCAAGAATCACGAGTCTTATCTGTCTTAAGAGCACATAGATAGGCGATAGGATGGAGCCTCTCTGATTTGACTGGCATTAGTGCTTCTTACTGCACACATAGGATTTTTACTGAAGAAGGATCTAGATCTACTAAGAAGCCATAGCGTAGATTGAACCGTACACTTCAGGAGGTGGTTAAAAATGAGATGATCAAGAGTGGTTGGACAATGGAATCATTTTCCCCATATCTGACAGTCAGTGGGTAAGTCCTGTTCAAGTTATGCCTAAGAAGGTCGGACTTACCGTCATAACCACTAAATCTGAAGAAGTCATCCCTACATAGATTGCTAGTTCGTGGCGAGTATGTATTGACTACCGCAAACTCAACCAAGCCATGGAGAAAGATCATTTCCCATTTCCCTTCATTGATCAAATACTCGAAAGATTGGCAAGGAATGGATTTTTCTACTTTTTGGATGGCTATTCAGGTTATAATTAGGTGGCAATTCACCCCGATGAATAGGAAAAAATGACCTTCACTTGCCCCTACGAAACCTTTGCATTTCGTAGGATGCCATTTGGATTGTGCAATGCACTTGCTAGATTTCAGCGGTGTATGTTTGCAATCTTTTCCAATTTAGTAGGTGATTGTTTAGAAGTCTTCATGGATGACTTCTCGATCTTTGGGAGCACATTTGATGCATGCTTAGACTACCTGAGTAAGGTCCTGCAAAAATGCATTAATGTGAATTTGGTACTTTCCTGGGAGAAATCACATTTCATGGTACTAGAAGGACTAGTTTTAGGTCACCTTATTTTTGAGAGAGGAATAGAGGTTGACCATGCGAAGGTAAAATTGATTTCTGAACTGCCACTACTTCGTCAGTTAAGCAGATTAGATCTTTTCTTGGGATGTTGGTTTTTATCACCACTTTATAGCGGATTTCTTGAAGATAGCCTGACCTCTCACAAATCTCCTCTCTAAGGACGTAGACTTCCAGATCTTTGACGATTATGTTTGGGCCTATACGACACTTTGTGATCTAGTTACCAAGGCACCAACACTGCAACCCCCGGATTGGCCTTTGATGGGTCGATTTTCGATTTCAAAAATGATTATTAAGATAATTTGTCGTATTTCCAAGTGGTGGAAAATTGACTAATCAAAATAATTAAAATAACCACTCAATTAGGAGCGGATCATGTCCACAGGGTGGCAATGGCCTATTTAAACTTGCAAGGGTCAAAAATTGATGTTCACTATTAATTCCGTCAAGAAACCAAGTCAAAATCGCTTTCAGATTAAGTAAATAATAAGAGCTAATGCTGAAATAGCAATTTTGCACATCTGAAGGATATATTTTGCAATGTAGCGTAATAAAATAGTAATAAAATTTTATAATGGCACTAAATGTAATAACTAATACTGTCTTCATTGTTGTGAAACAGGGGAGATTCTTCCCCTTGCTCGCATGTGGAGAAGAGGCGAAGGCCGGAGGGGGGGAGCTCGCCGAAGGTAGTTGTGGATGGGCCTCTACTTTTGGCAGTGGTGGCAAGGCAAGGCATGGCCGGTTGGAGGAGAGGAGCGGCAGCAGGTGGCGGTGATTGCAGCTCTCTGCTGCTGTTGGTGTGGCGCTAGCGAAGGCACTCACGCGAAGAGGTGCGCAGTACGCAAGAGTGCTGGAGGAGTCGGCGAGGGCGTGTGCGGGCTGTGCGGCAGTGCATGCGGAAGTTGCTAGAGGAGCGCGGCCACAAATGTTGCTGCTGCAGGCCGCAGGCGGCGGAAGCGGTGTTGTGCGTTGCTGTAGGGGGCGTGGGCTAGAGGTGTGCGTGGTGCACGCGGTCTGGAGCTGGAGGGCGCTGGAGATGTGTGCGGGAAGCGTGCTGGCGTGCGCGGGCTATGCGTATGCATGGGAAGCTGCTCGGGCAGGCGAAGGTGCAACGAGGGTGTGCACGCTGAGGGGTTGGCCAGGGCTGCTTGCTGCTACTGTTCACGTAGAGAGGTGTGGCACGCGTGCGAGGAGAGGGAGACGGCTAGTGGGTCTGGTTGCGTTGGAGGTGATGGGTTATGTTGGGTTTGGTGGAAAGAAACAGAGGAAGAAGAAGAAGGAAGAAGAAGATCGGGTGGCTGTTGGGAGGTTAGACGTCTGGGAATGTTCCCAGACGTCTTAAATGAGCATGGATGGCTGCTGGCGCGTGGTTATGTCGATGGTTGCTATTGTTGGTGATGGTGGTAGTGCACGCTAAGGTGCTTATGGTTATCTGTAGAAGCCAATGGTGGCGCAACAGTTTGTCACCCTGCTTGCCTGCAGTGGTGTGGACTTGTGCTCGCGGTTGAGGCGGCAGTGGTGGAATGGAGGACAACTTGACTCTCTGCACATAGTGGATCCAAAGTGAAGGCCTGTCGGTGATGGTGCAGCTAGAGTCTTCTTTTATGGTTGCAGGAACATGGAGAAGAGGGAGCAACGTAAAGAAGAGGAAGCGACGACGACGTGCAGTATCCACTTTCCTCAGCCATTAAGGTGCGCATTCAGTATTGGGAGGTCGTTGCTGTAGAGAAGAAGAAAATAAAAAATAAAATGATTATTGGGTTATTTATATGTAAGACCTTAACTTCTATGTTAAATCCAAAACACTATATGTAATGCAACCTCTTTCAATGCATGATATTCTAAATAAATTCTAAATGATATTATCAATGCGTGTAATGCATGAAATGCATGAAATAGGTAATTTTATGTTATCCTATTTACATATTAATGTATGCTATATAAATGTACATGTTAACTTAATGTCTAGACATTAAAATACATAATTAGCCCACAAATATGGGCTCATCAGATGCCCCCATGCCTAGTTTTTTCTAGTCCCTAGCAAATTCAAGCAATAACTCAGCTCTTCAAGTGGACTAGCCAACCTAGTCGGTCTTCTTTTAGAAACATGTTAAGTTCAGACTTTAGACCTAAGGTTCCCAAGTAGTTGCTAAGTTACAAACTAGGTCGGTTAAGGATGAGTTGCAGGCGTAGGTTTCCCTGATTTCTAACTCTACCCTATGGTCTATTGGTCCCAGTGATTAAAGCATCCGTGCATGTGCAATGGTATAATTTATTTGAGGTTGGCATGATTGCCAACCTAAAAAGAGGATTTTTTTTCTTTTTTTTCGCTCATATATATATATATATATTTTGTTTGATTCTTCTAAGTCTAACCTTGGATCAACTATCAACATGGTCTGTGTCGGATTCATTGTCCCCATCATCGAACCTCAAAGGGTGCCTGGCTTTCAATGCTTCGAGATAGCGCCGCCCATAACGACCCCAAGAACTCCTAGCAATTGACACTTTGAGATAGTATCGCCCATGGATTTCTAAAGCGAGTTCAGGCCTGTGGCCATCGGCACTTCGAGATAGGGCCACTCATGATACCTGAACCACACAATGCGCTAACATGCCCCTAGTAGGATGGACATCCTAAGAGACAAGCACTAAGAAGGTGGCATGTTATCATCGCATCCTCAAGGTGAGTATATACTCCACCTCTTCTGCAGCAGGAACTCTTCCAATCAACATGTGTTTTCAAGCTTCTCCTAAGTCAGAATTAAGAAAACCAAAATTTTCTCCAAGAATTATCATTATTTACACAAGACCAAGTGTGTGTGAAATGTGGATGCTTAGGTTACGAGGACCCGTAAACCAAAAGATAGAAAAAGACATTAAGTACTACCTAGCCTTTAACTCAACCCCTAGTTTTCCTTCCTCAACCTCTTGAGGAATGGTCCACAACTTAACTCCTACTTGAGTTTGTTTAAGTCCATAAACGACCCTAAAGGTCTAAAGGTAGTAGCTCAACTTAGCTTCTAAGTCAAACCCTAGAGTCAACTTAGTCTAACCTAAAGTTTTGGTCTGCCTAAGAATGTAGGGCCCAGCCAGTTAAGCTCAATAATGCAAGATGTTTTTCTTTTTTCTTTTTTTTTAACAATGCAAATGTATGCAATGCAGAATGTTTTAAGTAAATGCATGAACGCACTATGTATAAATGCTATGTATAGATGCCTCAGGTCCTATCCCCCCATGCCCGATTCAAACAATGTCCTCATTGAAAGTAAAATGGCCAAGGGAAAATGTTAATTGAGGTGGGAAAGAAAGGAGCTAAGGCTCCTCGAGAGTGACCTCGTCAACTGGATGGCCATCCAAAGTAATGTAAGGTTTTAATCGTTGGCCGTTGATGGTAAAGGGTGGTGCTGAAGAGGAAAGGCTCTTGATCTCCACAGCCCCATGGGGAAACACTTTGGTGATAATGTAAGGCCCATCCCAATGTGATTTCAATTTCCTGGAAACAACTTAAGTCTGGAATTGAAAAGCTACATTTGTTGGTTGGGCTTAAAGGTCTTTCTAAGGATATACTTATCATGCAAGACCTTAGTTCTTTCTTTATAAGCTTGGGAGGTGTCATAAGCATTATTCCTTAGCTTCTCAAGCTCAGTTAACTCTAGTAAACGTGCTTTACCTGCTTGCTCTAAATCCATGTTGACACTTCGGATTGCCCAAAGTGCCCTATGTTGAAGTTCAATAGGTAAGTGGCACACTTTCCCATACACTATTTGGAAGGGAGACATACCCAAAGGGGTTTTGTAGGCCGTTCGATAAGCCCATAAAGCATCATCGAGCTTTTAGGATCAATCCTTCCTATCTGGCGTAATAGTCTTTTCTAAAATATTCTTGATCTCCCTATTTGACACTTCAACCTGGCCACTCGTTTGAGGATGGTAAGGGGTAGTAATCTTGTGAGTTACTCTCAGACTCCTGAGTAACCGATTGAAGTGATGGTTCTAGAAATGAGGTCCCCCATCACTTATAATCTTCTTGGGGTAGCCAAAGCAAGATATGATATTGGCCTTCACAAATTTCAAGACCACAGAGTGGTCATTTGTGTACGTAGGAATGGCCTCTATCCACTTAATCCACTGCCACCAAGATATACTCAAATCCATGGGACGAAGGGAAGGGACCCATGAAGTCTATCCCCTAAACATCAAAAATTTCCACAGGTTGGATAGGGTGTTGGGGCATCTCATTCCGCTTCCCAATCATTTCAGTCCGTTAACATCTAAGACAGACCTTAGCAAAGTAATGGGAATCCTTAAATAAAGTATGCCACCAAATATCGGACTGGAGAACCTTAAAAGCTATTTTCTTACTACCAAAGTGTCCTCCACAATTAAGCTCATGGCAAAATCTCAACACACTCTGTTTCACTTCTTCAGGCACACATCGCTCCAAACTTGGTGTTGTCTAATATGAAATAATTCTGGCTCTTCCCAATGAAAGAATCTAGCTTGGAAAATGAATCGCTTTCGTTTCTACTTATCCCAAGAGCCAGGAGTTTCTCCAGTGACCAAGTAATTAACTGTATCTACATACCAAGGTGAAGTTGGTATTACTGCCATAAGGGTTTCATCGGGAAATGTCTCACGGATGTCTCCAGATGGAGAGTCATCAAGGGGAAGGCGAGACAGGTGGTCAGCCACTACATTTTCCACTCCTTTCTTTTCACGAATTTCCAAGTCAAACTCTTAAAGGAGTAGAATCCACCTAATTAAACGTGGCTTAGACTCCTTGGCAATGAGATGTTTCATTGTCGCATGATCAGTAAAAATGACCACCTTGGATCTAAGAAGATAAGACCTAAACTTCTCTAGAGAAAAAACTATAGCAAGTAATTCCTTTTCAGTGACTGTGTATTTTTGTTGTGGTTCAGTTAAAGTCTTACTGGCATAGTGCAGCAGATGTGGTTTTCCCTCAACCTTTTGTTCAAGGACTGCTCCCACTGCATAATCCGAAGCATCACACATCAGCTCAAATGGGAGTGTCGAATCTGGAGCTCGGAGAATAGGCGCAGAGGTCAAGGCCTCCTTCTGTGTATGAAAAGCCTCGGCACACTTTGAATCAAAATCGAAGGAAGATTCCTTCACCAATAAGTCGCAAAGTGGCTTAGAAATTTTGTTGAAATTCTTAATGAATCAACTATAAAAGCCTGCATGGCCCAGAAAGCATCTAATCTGTTTGACATTCGTAGGCAATGGAAGTTTGGAAATAGAATCAACTTTAGCCTTATCTACTTCCAAGCCCCTTTCAGACACAACATGGCCAAGTACAATACCTTTCTATACCATGAAGTGGCTTTTCTCCCAGTTGAGGACTAAACCAATCTCACATCTCTCTAGCACATTCTCTAAGTGAAGGAGACACTGGTCAAAAGATGAGTCGTAAATGGAGAAGTCATCCATAACAACCTCAACGCACTCATCAATCATGTTCGAGAAAATGGACATCATATACCATTGGAAGGCTACTGGTGCATTACATAATCCAAACGGCATACACCTAAACGCAAAAGTACCAGAGGGACAAGTAAAAGTTGTCTTACCTTGGTCATCGGGAAAGACTGCAACCTGGTTATACTCAGAATATCCGTCTAGAAAGTAGAAATACTTGTTCCCTGCCAATCTCTCTAGTATCTGATCAATAAAGGGCAAGGGAAAGTGATCCTTCTGGGTAGCGGTGTTCAGTTGCGGTAGTCAATGAAGACCCTCCAGCCAATTGAGGGTCTGGTCACCACTTGTTCACATTGGTCATTTGTTTCTACTGTGAAGCCTGCCTTCTTTGGAACCACATTGATTGGACTAACCCATTTGCTATCTGCGATGGGATAAATGATCCCAGCGTCCAACCACTTTAAAATCTCCTTTTTGACCACCTCCCTCATGTTGGGGTTAAGACGTCTCTTTATGTCTCGAAATGGTTTGATGGAATCATCAGTATAAATGTAATGCATGCAGAGTGTACAGTATATATCCTTAATATCAGCAATCGTCCAAGCTATGGGTTCCTTGTGCCTTGATAAACGGTCTAGCAAGGCTCCCTCTTGCACTTCAGATAGTGTAGATGAGATGATTACAGGGAGCATATCATTTGGCCCAAGGAATATATACTTGAGAGAGTCTGGGAGGGGTTTCAGTTCAAGGTTGGGGGCTTGTATGGTTGAGGGTTTCATAATAGAAGTCCCCATCTCGGGTAGCAGATCTACCTTAGGCAGATATGATGGGGAGAGAGACTCAGTAGAAACTCCAAGCAATTCCTCAAGTTCTAATACATCCCCTTCACATTCCTCTAAGAGATGGGAATGCTCATTTAGCATGACATGCTGAAGGAGGTTATCACATAAAATTGAATGAGTTGTCTCTTCAATCAGATCATCTACCACCTCAACTTGGGAACAATCCTCAAATCCAGCTTGTTTTTAAGCATCCAACACATTAAGCTAAATTTTTATGTTCCCAAAGCCCATTTTTAATGCCCCAGTGTGACAATTAATTGAAGCATTAGAAGTCGCAAGAAAAGGGTGACCCAGGATGATGGAGGGCTTGGTTGGTTTGTTGGTAGGGTCAGTGTCAGTACTAGAAAGTCAACAGGGAAGAAGAAATCCTTCACTCTCACAAGGACATCTTCCAGCAGGCCTCATGGTGTCTTCAAAGAACGGTCTGCAACTTGGAGGATTACAGGGGAAGGCTTCAGATTGCCTCCTCCAAATTGTTCATATACATAGCTCGGAAGGATGTTTACCCCCGCACCCAGATCAAGTAGAGCCTCGTCTATATGTAGGTTGCCAATGACCACCAAGATGTATGGGGCTCCTGGGTCCTTAAGTTTCAGGGGTGTCCCATGTTGTATAATTGAGCTAACAGAATCAGGCAGGACAACTTTTGATTGGACTTGTTTCCTCGATTGCTACTTTTTCGTGCATAGGTCCTTTAGAAAGAGGGCATAGGACGGAATCTGCCTGATAGCTTCAAGCAAGGGTACGTTCTACCCTTGCTTGAAAGTCTCCATGATTTCGTCTGTCCTATCTTTGGCTTAAGATGAGCCAACAGTAGTTTGCCTAGAGTTAGATAAGCACTCTGGAAAGGGCACTCTCGGTCTCTGGGTGGAAGGGTTGTCATGTCGGGTAAGTGGGGGAATAGGGACAACCTCTTCCGGTCAGGTAATTTCAAACGGAGAAGATTTGGGTGGCTTTTCTCCGGTGGGGGCGAAAGTTGGAGTGGATGGGTTTTCAGAAGGTGGGACTATAGGAGCATCAGGTTTGGAAATTTCTTTCCCACTCCTCGGAATAGTCACCACCTGGGCTTGCTCCCTAAAGATAATCCCTTTCCCTTTAGGGTTCTCCTTAGATGAACTAGGAAGAATCCCAGTCTCCCTTTTGCTCATGGCCTGGACAAGGTGTCCAATTTGTGATTTCATCTCATTGATTGCCTTGTCATGAGATTGGATGATCATGCTTTGATTCTCCTGCATGGCCTTCAGCATGGCCTTAAGCTCATCCATCTCAGAAGTCTTGGATGGTTCGGAGGAAATATGAGGTTGATTATACTATTTAGTCTGAAAGGGTTAGGGTCTGTAATTCCCTGAATTAGAGGCATTCCCCTGTCTCCATGAAAAATTGGGGTGGTCCCTCCATCCCTCATTATAGGTGTTTGAAAAAGAGTCATTACGAGATCTGGGAAGGAACCCTTGGGTGACATTCAGGTCCGCCTGTACAAGGTCAGGGAATTGGGAGGCCAAGTGACAATCCAAAGTAGCATGCGTGTTGCCTTGGCAAACGAAGCATTCGGAAGCTTGGGAAGCGGAGGCATTTGGCGTAAGTTGGTTAGAGTTTGACATAAGCCTTTTCATATTTGGTTCAACAATTGAATATGGAAGGCTAAATTCTAGGTATCCCTAGCCTCATTTGCCTCAATCTTTCATTGCATAAGAGTGGGTTTCCTATCCAAATAGGTAGAATTTAGGTGGATAGAATTCTCACTCAAGGTCACAAAAAGATCCCAAGCCTCATCTTTAGTTTTTGTGAGAAAGGTTCCTGGTGAAAACCTCATCATGAGCCCTAACTAGCTCTTTTCGACTTAAAAAAGAGAATAAAAGCTCCTACATAACCAAGAGAAAGGCCTAATTTAAGGGATCACTAATCTGGGAAGAGAACATGAAACAAAGGGTAAAACTATAATTTTACCAGTGCAGTCCATCAACGGGATTTTCCAGGGGCTAAACATAGGTCAATTGGGCTTAATAAGAGGAAAAGTGGGATGGCTCAGTCAGAAAAGGGTTATTGTAAAATTTAAGAATTAAATGACATTCTGTAACCCTAAAACAAACCCACTTAATTTCACAAGGTTTCAGTCAGGATAAAAATCAACTAAACCCTCTAAAATTCATGGAAAAATATCACTTAGGATTTTATAACCTTCAATTTGACCTTTGGAACCTGTTTCGACCAAGATTGGGGTCCATGCTCAATATTTGACCTAAGTTGGATTTTTGTGCAAAATATCCAGTCAAATATGGTCAAACCAAAAATCCAACTTCACCATTGGATTCCTTAGGTGCAAATTAGGTTTTTACCAAAATTTGGACCTAAGGGAAGGTCATCCTGACCTACTTTGCAAAATAGTCCACCCAATTACATTCTGACCCCTAACTTTTGAAAACCCTTGCGAAAACCCCCTCAACTTGTTCATCACTTTTCGCATTCCGGTCCCTCTGCCATTGCAGCAGAGGACCCATACCTCCAACGAAGTTTTGAGGAGGATTTCTCCTCGCTTCCCCAGGGAGCTGCTCTTAGATTTGAAAGGGGAGTCCTCTGCGATGTCCCTTACCACCTGAATAGCTCCCCATGCCCTGATTCGCACCATATCTCTCGTGCGAACGCTTGAGAGGTATGGGTATCATTTCCGACCATACCTCCGGCGAGTGCCTTGCTTGCCCTCCAGGCATCTGACCCTCTGCCCGTGCCTATATAAGAAGCACCAGGTCCGGCCGAATGGGGCAAGCTTGATTTGGCCTGAGAAAACCCCTAAATTTGTCCTCCCTGGCCTCCGGCTAATAGCCTGCAGGCTCCGGCGACCTCTCCTCCCTCCTCTCGTCACTCTGCCACCATACCAGTGGCAGAGTCATCTCCACTTTGCTCCTTCGCATCGTGCCGTACCCGCGCGAGCTTCTCCAACCTCCTCCTCGTCACTGTCCTCTCCATCTCAGGGCCTTCGTCTCCAACGACAGTAGGAATGAGCCGTCTACCTCCTGCCCCCGTTCATTCACTTAGCTAGGTTAGAATTATTCCCCTCTCTCCCATCTTCATTTCCCCTCTCTTAATTTGCATTTTCGACCCCTCGACACCACAGACCACCACCACCTTCTCCATCTCCGACCGACCACCGGCGAATGCGCATCCACCGCTTCGCACCACCACATGCCTCGCCAACCCCTCATCACCTCTGCCATCACCCACTGAGTACTTTCCGCCCTTCCATCGACCGCCATCACCTCCCTAAACGCCCACTGAACACACCCATAAACACGGCCATAGTCTGACCTAGGCACGCACACCTAGGCCATTCCATGGCCAACCAACCTCCGTCTCACCTTCGCCGTGACACGGAGAAGCCTCCCAAGTTATCTGACAGGGCCGCGAGGCCATATTCATGCATTTCAGGTTTCACCCCTCTGCCTCCATTAGCGAAGGCATGAAGGAGCTTGTCTGCGAGCTCCAGGCCACACCGCTCCAGGATAAGGCGTCCCAGGTGCGTGGAATTAGTCCACGAGTCTTTCACACCTGGCACTCAGAGGCTTCAGCGACTGCAGTCGGGGCAATTGAGCGAAGCCTCCTATAGGTGCGTGAGTGAAGCGGGTGGGACTTTTAGTCCCACCTCGTGAACCCAGAAGTGCTGTGAGACTTTTTTATTGAATTTGTGTTTTCTTCTCTTCGCCTCCAGTACACGGGGTAAGGTCCCTCGCCCACGTATGCTTGCCCCGTCCGCAACCACTCCTACGCGGATCTGGCTGACCTGTTAACCTTGCACTCCTCGCACATTATCCACGCCGGTGCACCTGGACCCGGGTGCACTTGACCTGACTCGAATACCCGATTGGCTCTGGGAGAGCATTCCTAAGAGCGAAATAGAGAGAGAGTGATAAGGGGGAGGGTAGGGGATAGGTTTTGCACTCTCTCGTGTGTGCAGCGAAAAGAAGAAATCAAAGAAGAAGAAGGAAGAGGAAGGAGCAGCTAAGGGGGAGAAGGAAGATGGCACTGTAGCTGCAGAAAAGCTGAGACAAAAGAAGGAGGAGGAGGCAGCTGCTGAAGAAGGAAGGAGAAGAAGAAGCTGAAGGAAGGAGCTGTGGGAAAACGAAGAAGAAGAAGACTGCAGAGGAAGAAGACAGGAAGGAGGAAAGCCAAGTGCAAAGAAAAGAAGAAGAAGACTGCAGAGGCCAAGGAAGAAGAAGGAGGAGGTGCAGCAGAGAAGAACAGAAGAATAAGAAGCCAAAGAACAAGGAAAAGAGAAGCACAGCTGCAAAGAGAAAGAAGAAAGAAAGAGAAGGCAAAAAATCAGAAAGAGAAAGGGCAAGCACTGTAGCAACGCAAGTTTAAGACGTATGATACTGAATCAGACGTCTGATTCACAAGGAAAGGAAAAGGTGCGGCCAAGAAGAGAAAGAAAAGGAAGAAAGAGAAGAAAGAAGAAGCCATCAAGAGAATATTCAATTTCCTCTTCCATTTCTGCACAGGCATCATCCACTGTTTGCCTGTGCTTGTCATTTAATCCAGTGTAGAACCTTTCTACAAGTTGCCATCTTGGCACTTGATGATGGGGACATAAGCATAACAAATCTTTGAAGCGCTCTCATGCATCATGAAATTGTTCTCCATCTTGTTGAGCAAAACCTATGATTTCCCTCCTATAGAGATTAGTCTTGCTCATGGGGAAGTACTTTTTCAAAAACTCTCCCTTCAAGGCATCCCAAGTATCCACTCTACCATCTAGAGTGTGATACCAATGCTTCACCTTATCCTTGAGGGAGAAAGGGAAGAGGGTTCGCATTTGGGCATTATCAGTAACACCCTACAATCTCATCGTGGAACAGACCTTGGTGAATTTCTCCAGATGCTTGTAGGGGTCCTCCCTAGAAGTACCATAGAATGAGGGCAATAGAGATATGATACTACTCTTGATTTCATATGGATTGTTCCCCCAGGTCTTCTCAATGTATGGCCAGGTTGATTGGTAGGGATAAAATAATCTCTCAAAGATCGTTGGTTCTCCACAATTCTATTTTCACCTTCCTCGACCATCTCTCTTCTCTCTTTGTTGACTCTCCTAAGGATTCTTTCAGGTTTTGAATTAAACATAAGTTGTCTCCTCAGAGATCGCCTACCAAGCATACACAAACAATACAAACACAATTCCAAAGGACTTTTATGTCTTTAATCAATTAAGGCCTTTGAGATTTTAGTCCAGTTGTAGGTGTTACGACCCAGTTCTCGGACCCCTACAGGACTCGAGACCAGCTCACCTCAACTAATCCCAAGACCTAGTCGTCCAACAAGAAATAGCCAAAAGCAGGAAAATAAACAACATCACACATGCAATATAACTAAGAAGAAGAAAAGAATGAAGTAGTAAAGAAAGTAGAGCAACTGTCTCAAAACATAGTACATGCTACCACAACAACAATAGAAAATGGAAAGGAAACAGAACGTAACAGGAACAGTAAAATATGTGTCCATTACTCACTAAAACAATAGAGGAAATGAAAGTGCTGAGAGAACGACTACGGTTGGGCTCGGCTGGGCCTAGCATCCTCTGCAGCTGGAAACTCGGGCTGCTCAACTCCTGGTCCTGAACAGTGTTATGAAAAGATAGAATTAGCGAACGCTGAGTAGAGTGCTGTTTACATTATTTAAGTGCAAGTACAGTAAAATAACAACATGTTTATTTCTCATTTCTATTTATCTCATTTATGTGTTTCTAGTTCATCTATTTCTCAAAGTATCCAGGTATTTCTTGACCTTACATGTTCCTCATGGGAACGATCTTGATTGCTGTCTTTTCCGTAGAGTAGAAGGTACACGTGGTGCTCTCCTGGCCGGGAGAGTCCCTTGTGGTAGTCCTATACCCAGTCAACCACCTCGAGGTCACTGTCAAGACGTAGCGGTAACTACGGCATGCGTGATAAACGTATGGGTAGCTAGCCTGCACTGACACACGGTCAGTCATTTTCGTTAGAGGGTATGCCCAAAGTACAACACGGAAGAGTATAGGGACTTGCCCTCTCAGAACAGGGGTCTCGCCCCTCAGAACCAAACAGGGGTCTCGCCCCTCCACAGTCCGCGTACCCTTGTTTGACTACCCTGGTTTGTCCAAAGGGCCTAACAAAGTTGGTGTAGGGTGGCTAGCTGAACCCCGAGCCCCGTGGGGTGGCTAGCTCCCTCCCTACACTAGTAGCATGCCTTGGTACCACATATGCGAGGGCCAACAGGAGTCGGTGTAGAGTGGCCAATCCTAACCCCGGGTCTCAACCCAAGGGAGGCTAGCTCCACTCTACACTAACAAGGGAGAGTTGCTCTCCTTGGTACCACGTACACAAGGGCCAGCACACTTTTCGTCTACATTCCAAATTCCTCTCATACACAAGAGTTCTACTCCTAATTCCCCATAGGGTTCATGCTCATATTCATCTCATTTATCCATATCCAGGTCTCATGTTTCACAACTTGTTCCTTATTCATATACAGGCAGCTCGTGTTTTCATAATTCAGTTCTTAATCATAACATGCAACTTGTGGTTTCACAGTTCAATTCCTCATTTACATACAGGCAGCTCGTATTTTATCATGCATCTTGTAATTATATTAAAGGCATTTGCTAGCAATTTATCTTAACCATGCATTCAAGTAAACAGTATAGCTCAAATAGGCTCATTCATTTCTACCCTAGGGTTCATTCCACATCCTAGAGTTCAATCTGATTATTCCAACCAAGTACACTCTTATTTAAATATTAACAACTGAATTAAACCACTCTACCGGGTATCACGGGAGGAATGGGGACCTGTGTCGTAGATCTCTTCGTCTCCACGGGCCCCGAACATGCCACTGGCTGGTAACCTGTACCAGCGACCAATGTACATTAGACAAGCTTAGAATGGTAGATACTCAACACGGACACGTAGAGGAACTCAAGTGGAAAACAACGGTAATTCGTTTGCAGAAATCCGATTTTGTTCGGGCCTTAAATAAGCCAAAAATGCAGTTACTGATCAAAATCAGATGTCTGGGACTAGTCCTAGACGTCTTAAAAGGCGTCAAAACTCACCTTACACTTCCTGTGGCTGATTCAGACATTCAGACTCCCTCTGCGATCATTTGGGAGCAGCTCCAGACATCTCCCCCTACTTCCAGTCGTTTGGAGGTACCTTCGAACATCTGGCGACGTGATCAGACGTCCAAAAGTACTTGGGAAAGCGCACCACGTGCCTTCCCAAAGCCTGCACCTGGGTACGATCACCCGCAGACACAACGGTCAGCCGACATCACCTACGCTGCGATATGCATGGTGCAGGAAGATATGTACCTTGTGATATACGTGCTTTCAAACGTCCGGCCTCAGCTCCGGACGTTCGGGTGCCTTGCCAGTCGTCTGGACTTCACTCCAGACGTCTGATATTGGAAACTTCCAGTATCAGAACTTCTTCACGTTGCTCGCCCCGCTTGCCCTCCGCCTGCAGTGGCAGCTCCAACATCTGCAAGAGCTTGAGCAACTCCTTGTCGACGTCCTCCTCTCTCCCACGAGCTCCTCCTTGAGCTCCATCAAGCTCCCGTAGTCGTCTTCCTCCTCCCCCTGCTCTCACTCCCTCGCACTCTCTCACTCTCGCTCCTCCCCGCTCTGCCCTCGCTAGTGGCTCTCCTTCCTCACCGCGGCTGCAACAGAAACAGAGGGGAATGTGGCTGTAGCAGAAGAAGGTGGAGGTGGCGGTGGTTGGAGTGGTGTGAGGAGGAGAGGAGAAGGGAGGGGGTTTATATAAAGGGGTGTTATGGTTCGGGTAAGGGGTGAAGGAGAGAGAGACCGGCCTCTGCGCACTGCCCGGGTGTAGAGCGCAAAGCACAATATGAAAATATCACTTTCAGACGTCCGGGAATGTGTGTAGATGTTTGGACAGACATCTGACTAAAACTCCAGACGTCATATCTAGTTAAAAATGTAACGGGTTATTACATCATAACAAACTTAAAGGGAGTTTCATCCCCGAAACTTGAGCTAGCTAGGGTGCGAGAAAAGGAACGTAATCGTGTATAACAAACTTAAAGAGGACCGAAGTAGGTCTGAAAAGACGTACCCTCAAAAAGCTCTGGGTACCGCTCTTTCATCGCCGCCTCAAGCTCCCAAGTCACCTCCTCGTACTGATGGCTTCTCCATAGAACCTTCACCAGTGGTACCTGCTTCCGTCTCAGACTCCGGACGGCTCTGTCTAGTATCTGTACTGGTCTCTCAAGGTAGGTCAGGTCGTCACCCACCTCGATGCTCTCGTGGCTCAAAATGTGATTAGGATCGGTGACGTACTTCCTGAGGTTGGACATGTGGAACACGTCATGCACTCTAGAAAGCTAGGAAGGAAGGGCAAGCCGATAGGCAATGGGTCCTACCCGCTCCAGGACCTCAAAGGGAAACACAAACCTCGGCACAAGCTTCCCTTTCACCCCAAAACGCTGCAGGCCCTTCATGGGCGAAACATGGAGAAAGACGTGATCCCCAACCTTGAACTGCACCTCTCTGCATTTCCGGTTAGCGTAGCTCTTCTGCCTGCTCTTGATAGTGCGTAGTTGTCTATGAATCTACTCTATCACTTCCTAACTCTGCCGGATCAGCCTAGGACCAACCTCCCACTTGGTCCCCACCTCGACCCAACTTAAGGGTGCAGTACACCTCCGTCCATACAGAGCCTCGTAGGGTGCCATGCCGATGCTCGAGTGGTAACTGTAATTGTATGAAAACTCTGCCAGGGGTAAATGCTCCTCCCAGGAGCCTCTCTAGTCTAGCACACAGGCACGCAAAAGGTCCTCAAGTGTCTGTATGGTGCGCTCTGACTGTTCGTCCGTCTGGGGGTGGTAAGCTGTACTAAACCTCAAACGCGTCCCCAAGGCCTACTGAAACTCAGCCCAGAACTGGGAAGTAAAATGAGTATCCCTGTCGGATACAATCTCATGTGGGACTCCGTGTAGGTGCACTACATCTCTAATGTATCTCTCTGCTAACTGTGCTGGTCCAAAGGTGATGCGGATCGGCAAGAAATGCGCCATCTTCGTCAACCTGTCTACTATCACCCAAACTGCATCGTGTCCCCACTAGGTAACTGGTAGACCCACCACTAAGTCCATGGTGATGCTCTCCTACTTCCACTCTGGCATAGGAAGTGGCTGCAACGGCCCTGCAGGCCTCTGATGCTCGGTTTTCACCTGCTGGCATACCAAACATTACTGCACAAACTCACCAACATCCCGCTTCATCCCTCTCCACCAAAAGCCACATCGCAAATCATGATGATACATCTTTGTGTTCTCGGGATGTATGGTGAACCTGGACCCGTGCGCCTTAGCCAGGAGTTCTCTCAACAACTCCTCGTCCCTAGGAACGCATAAGCGTCCCCTCATGCGCAGTATCTCATCTGAAAAGGAAAAGTCTCCTGGGTCCCCTGTCAACACCCTATCTCGCAGCGTCTGTAAGTATGGGTTGGCCATCTGCCCTGCGATGATGAGGTCTATCAGCTCAGGTCGTGTTTGCCGTGTCACTGTCATTGTCCCACAATACCCTTATGACTCTCGGGGTCGCCAACTGCCCAACTACTCCATGAGTTTCCAACTCTGTGCCTGTAAACTGGCCAAGTGGGCGGGTGCCTTCTAGCTCAAGGTGTCGGCCACCACATTGGCTTTCCCTAGGTGGTATGAGATGTTGCAGTCGTAGTCTTTCAGGAGCTCTAACCAACTTCTTTGTCTCATGTTAAGCTCCTTCTGGTCAAACAAGTACCCGAGGCTCTTATGATCTGTGAAGATCTCGAAAGTCTCACCGTAAAGGTATTGCCACCATGCCTTCAGCACAAAGACAACTGCTGCCAGCACTAAGTTATGGGTAGGGTAGCTATGCTCATGGGGCTTCAATTGCTGCGAAGTGTAAGCGACAATGTGACCCTGCTACATGAGCACACCCCCTAACCCATGCAACGAAGCGTCGGTGTAAACCACAAAATCACCACTACTGTCTGGAATGGTAAGCACAGGAGCTGAAATCAGTCTCTCAAACTCTTGAAAACATGCCTCTTACTCATCTGTCCAGGCAAATGGTACATCCTTCCGAGTTAGCTGGGTCATAGGACGCGCGATCTGAGAGAAGCCTCTGATAAACCACTGGTAATAACCTGCCAATCCCAAAAAGCTATGTATCTTTGTCATTGTACGTGGCCTCTCCCACCTGAGTACGACCTCTACTTTGGCTAGATCCACAGCCAAACCATCTCTTGAAATCACGAGGCCCAAGAAAGTCACCTGTCTCAACCAAAACTCACACTTGCTGTACTTGGCATACAACCTGCGTCACCTCAAGGTATCCAAGATCATGCATAAATGCTGTCCATGCTGCACCTGATCCCGCGAGTAAACGAGTACATTATCGATGAACACCACCACAAATTGGTCTAAGTACGGCCTGAAAATATGGTTCATCAAATCCATAAAGGCAGCGGAGGCATTGGTCAGCCCAAACGGCATGACCAAGAACTCGTAGTGCCCGTATCGGGTATGAAAAGTGGTCTTGGAGACGTCGGTCTCCCTGATCCTCAACTGGTGGTAACCTGACCTCAGATCTATCTTGGAGAACACTGTGGCATCTCACAACTGGTCGAAGAGGTCGTCAATCCTCAGCAGCGGATACTTGTTCTTGATGGTGACCCTATTCAGCTATCGATAGTTGACACAAAGTCGCAGGGTACCATCCTTCTTCATCACGAATAGCACAGGGGCTCCCCACGGGGACGCATTGGGCCTCACAAAGCCCTTCTCCGACAGGTCTTGTATCTGTGACTTGAGTTCTCGCAGCTCAAGCGGTGCCATTCGGTACAGTGTAGTAGAAATGGGGCTGGTCCTCAGTACCAGTGAGATCTCAAACTCAATCTCACGCTCAGGCGGTAGTCTTGGCAGCTACTCTGGAAAAACGTCAGGGTACTCGCAATCCACCGGGATACTCTGAAAGTCAGCCATGGGGCTAGGCTCTACCACTACACAGGCCAAGAAGCCCTCACACCCTTGGCTCAAAAGCTTGGCTGCCCGAACCGCGGAGATGCATCTGAAACCTCCGTCCACCGACTGTCCGTGAAACTCATAGGGAGGCAACTCCGGTATGGAGAAGATGAACTTCCTCCCAAAATAGTCTACCAGGGTGTGATAGGCGGATAGCCAGTCCATCCCTAGGATCACGCCAAAATCCTCCATCTGGATCACTAACAGGTCAGTGGGGAGATTGTGTCCCCCTACACTGACCTCGCAGTACGTGTAGACCTCCTCAGCTACAAACAGCTGGCCACCTGGGCATCTGATCACAAATGGATCCTCTAACAATACACTGCCCTGCCTCAAACTGACGGCAAAACTTGTAGCGACGAAGGAGTGTGTGGTGCAAGAATAAAAAAGTATGTACACTAATCTACCAGAAAAAATAACCATACCTACCACCACTGAACTCGAAGCCCTGGCATCTCTGTGTCAGGGTGTTGATATGCTCCTCAGCTTTCGGTACAGACGAAGTAGCTACACTCTGGGTCAGGCGAGCAACAACTGGCCGGTACGCTCCTCGTGACTACCCTCCCCCACACGCCTGGTGACCACGACCACCAGCTCGGCCTCTAGCGCTCGGTGCAGGGAGCATCTGCTGCGCTCCGGCCCTAGATGGGCAGTCCCTCCTGATGTGGCCTGGCTGGCCACACTGGTAGTAGAGGGGTACACGAACTCCTCCCCTCGTAGGTCCCTACTGGTGGCTCGGCGGGGGTCTGGTGCTGGCAACTGGCCCCTGTATGGGGCCCCTAAAGGCCACCGATGGCCCCGCAGAACGAGATGGCTCTCCTATGGGCACCGTGTGCCTCCTCTCCCGACGACCCTCAGAGTACTCTAGCTGGTAGGGCTTCTTCCGTCCACTGTCAGTGTCTCGCGAGGTCGGGTTGGTCTTCTCGTAAGTCATGGCTGATTCAACCAGACGAGAGAAAGTGGGCAGCTTCAAGGGTTTGACATACCCTCGATTAGCAGGTTCGAGCCCCTCAGTAAACCTCCACAGGTGCTCCTCCTCAGTAGACACAGTTGTCGGGGCAAAACGTGATAGCTTCAGAAAATGCGTGCGGTACACGCTAACCGTCATCATCCCTTGGCGGAGAGTGTGGAACTCCCGCCTCCTCTGGTCCTGCCAGGTCTGCAGAAAGTACTACTCGCAGAGGAGAGCCACGAATTGGCCCCACGTCAGCTCTCTTCTTTCCTGGCCTCTAACTGCCCTCCACCACCTGTGTGCTGCGCTCTCTAGCTGGTACGTGGCAAAGGCCACGCGGCACTCCGCGGGAGGGCGAAGGGTGTCAAACACCTTTATCTGCTCCAACCAGTCCTCTGCCTCAGACGGGTCCTCATCCCCATTGAAGGAGGAGGGCTTCAGCTTTCAGAACTGTCCGAAAAGCTCGTGGCGTAGCTGCAGTGGGGGAACGGGCACGCCTCCAGGCAAGGAGGGCTTGTGCTTGGAAGTGTTAGAGTGTGGTGGGGGTGGTGGAGGACCACCCCCTCCCCCTCTTACTTGTTCGACGCTGCGACGGTCTCTCTGTCCTACTGAGGGCTCCCCCTTCACATCCTCAGGGAGAGGTGCCTGTGGAGGCTGGTGGAGCTCCTCTCGCATGATGTCTCTGATCAGTTGGGTGAGATCCTAGGCCTGAATGCCCGGGAGGAGAGGTGGGTCAACTGGTGTCTCAGGTCCGGCACGTTCGCCCCTCCGACCTCGTCCACGGCCACGACTACGACCTGCCTCGAGAACTCCTCGATGAGGCATCTCTTGCAAGGAGATGTAAGAGATAGAACAAGAGTGTCAACGATACCAGATTACATCTATAAAAAACTCGGAAACGAATATCAAAGCGATACGTTGTGGTGGCTATCCTAGTTATATGCACGTGAGTAGTTATTCTCAAGCCAATTGGTTTATTTCTCGGGACGACCTTACTCTAATATCATCTTGTTATGACCCGGTTCTCGGACCCCTACAGGTCCCGAGACCGGCTTGCCTCGACTAATCCTAAGTCCTAGTCGTCCAACAAGAAATAACCAAAAGCAGGAAAATAAACCACATTCACACATGAATATAGCTAAGCGGAAGGAAAGAACAAAGCAGTAAAGAAAGTAGAACAACTGTCTCAAAACATAGTACATGCTGATGGGAACACCATCATAAGCCATAACTAGCTCATTTTGACCCAATTGAGAGAATAAATGCTCCTACATAGCCAACTGAAGGTCCTAATTCACTGTATAACCTTTCTGAGAGTGAATCAAGAAACTGGGGGTAAAATTGTAATTTTACCAATGTAGTACAACAACGGATTTTCTTAAGGGCTAAACAAAGGTCAAAGGATCTTAATAAGATAATAAGTGAGTTGGATCAGATAGAAGAGGGTTTGTGTGTATCCTGTGAATTAAATGACCTCTTGAAACCCTAAAACAGACCTACTTGATTAACCAAGGCTATGGTCAGGATAAAATTTATGTAAACCCTCTAAAAATCATAGAAAAATATTCTTTAGGGTTTAGAACCTTTAATCTGGCCATTAGAACCCATCTTGACCTAGAATGGGGTCTTAGACAGATATTTGCCCTAAATTGGGTTTGCATAAATTTCCCAGTGAAACGTGGTCAAACTCAAAATCCAACTTCACCATTGGATTCCTTAGGTCCAAATTAGGTTTGTACCAAAATTTAAACCTAAGGAGAACACATCTTGACCTAATTTGCAAACAGGTCTAACCTGATTACATCTTTACCCCTAGCTTTTAAAAACCCTTACAAATAGCCCCCTAACTTCTTCATCATTTTCGCAATCAGGTCCCTCCGCCATTATAGCAGAGGAATCCTACTTCGGCGAGCTTTGGAAGGAGAGTTCTCCCTGATTGCTCAAAGAATCTCTTCCAAACTTGGAGGGGAAATTCTCTGAGAAATTCTCTCTCGTCTGAACCCATCTTTGATCCCAGATTCTTTCCCAATCTCTCATGCGAATGCATGAGAGACATGGGTATCATAACGGCTTCCAACTCCGACGACCCTGCCTTGCTTGGAAGCTTGGTTTCCAAGCACAAATCCCTCTTCAAATGACTTATAAAAGGAGCCCCAGATCCAACCGCATTCTGGATGCTCGAACTCGGCGGTGAACACCTCTAATTCCTCTCTTCTCCTTACGGTCGTAGGTTCCTCGACGTCCGGGGACCATCCTCGCTCCTCCTTGTTGTCCGACTGCCATACCTGCGGCGGATTCCTCCTCCTTGACTTCGTTCGTACCTCGCCATACCTGCAGGCGTCTCCCTGTCTTCGTCCTCACCGATCTCCACTCATCGGAGCCACTCTTCGTCTCTAGCGTTGGTCACACTAGACCTGACGCCTCCGCTCGCCCCCATCATCTCTTCACCTCCCAGATAAGCTCCCTCTTCCTTTTACATTCTTCTCCACCCTTTATTCTTCAAAACCGACCACTGCCGACCTCCTTCACCTCCATCCTTGCCATCTTCAACCACCAACTCCAGCGAGGCCACTCCACCTCCACAGGCCATCCCAACCCTCTCCAACAAGTCCATAAGCTTCCCCTCTCTCCACTAAACACTTCCCCTCACTCCACACACTGTGCCACTCACTCATGCACCCCACTGAACACACCCACACATTCGTACATAGTGTGCCCTAGGCACGCTAGCACAGGCACCCCTGAGCCACACCAACACCCTCAGCATCTTCGTCATGCTTCGGCGACCCCCTCTAAATGTTTTGATGTGGCCACGAGGCCAATCTTGTGTTTTTAGGTTCATCACCCCTTCGCCATTGCTGAGGAAGCCTGAAGCAAGCTTGCTGCAGCTCCAGGCCTTGCTGTTCCAGATTTACACCCCCAGGTTGCCCAGAATACCTTCGTGCACTCACTCAGGCCCTCAATTGGAGTCGAAGACCTCTACTGTTGCTGCAATCGTGAAGGCCATCTTTGCAGGCGCACACGAGGAAAGGGTGGGACATTTAGTCCCTCCTCGGAAGTGAAGGTGCGCCCGCACCTACATAAGAGGAAAAAGTGAAGAAGGTTGTTCACCTTAGATCCACGGGGTGAGGTCCCATCCACCTGACCTGGTCTCGTCCGCGCTCACGCCCTGCGGACCTGGCTTGACCCGACCTGACTGCACACCTCACCCACTACCTCACGTCGGTGGGCCTGGTCCTGGGTACGCACCCGACCCAATTACCCGACTGACTGTATGGCTCTGGGAGAGCGTATCCTAAGAGAGAAAAGAGAGGAGTGTTGCACGTGGGTAGGGGTAGGTTTTGCTACAGGTTCTTCAGGCCAACAGTTAACCGCAGAAGGCTAAGGCAGGAGCTGAAGCCAAGGTCAGAAGAAGAAGAAGAGAAGGCAGATGGCAGAGAAAGAGAAGAAGGAATAAGCTAAAGAAGAAGGAGAAGCTAAGGCAGAAGAAAGGCAAAACCAGAAGCTGAAGAAGAGGAGGCTAGAAGAAGAAGGCGAAGCTAAGGAAGAAGGAAGGCAAAGGCAGAAAGAAGAAGAAGGAAAGAGAAGATAGAGGCAGCGAAAGAGAAAAGCAATCAGACATTTAAGTCATCTGATTAAAGAATCAGACGACAGATTTTAGCCTCATTGCATATTTTTTGGTAATATTGTAGGAGTATTTGGTGATCTACATCACCATTTTACTCCCATATTTTTGTACTCTGATGCTACTATTATTGCAATTTCTTTCAATAAAAATTGTGATCTTGATTTCTAAATACCAATTTGCTCCCTGTGTTCGACCTCGGAAATATTTTTGAGTAATAAAATTATATCTATTTTGAACGCTTTTTCAGCTGTACTATAGCGCAATACTTTTAAAACCCGATTCAGCACGACGAACATTTTGACGCCGTTGCCGGGGAGCAACGGGCCATTTAGAATTCTTGATTGCAATTCCTGATTTAGTAGTAACTTGCTATATCTCTTTTTGTTGTGGTTGTTTCAAGGAGAAGAGTCAAAGAAAGATAGCTGCACATCAAACACGCAAGGGGTAGGTAATTTCTGATTACGTTTTCTCTTAAGCCCCTCATTTTGAAAAGGAAAAAAGGATAAAATCAATTAGGGCTACTTGCTTTGCATTCTTAGCTAATTCATCAAGTTGCCTGATTTGATTTCAACAACAAAACTGATTTGTGCACCCATTTAAGGTAACTAGGGCTACCACATTCTTGTTTGAGCCCTAGATACCACATTTGGCAAATTAAATTGAACCAAAATTAGAGCCAATTAAGGATTTCAATTTAGGATTTTAGAGACACACCTTCATAAGCAAGAATCAAATCTCCAAAATGATGTGTGCCTAAGCCTTGGTTGAAGTGATTTATTCAAGCAAACCCTAAAATTCAGGCTCTTAAATCTCACTTGAATCCTAAAAGAAGGGACCTAAAACTTCTCAAAGGACAAATAGGTGAAGTTGACCCACCTTGTCGGGTCAACCAACCTTGAAATTATGTCACTTTGCACACTCAATACATCTAAAGTTCAAGTAAAATCTTAAGCACCCTTGCTCTTAATTAAAACTGGTAGACTTAAGAGGTCAAGTCCCCATTCTGGTCTACCTGGAACATCAATGACAATAGAGGTCGGGTGGGGGAAACCTTGTAACCCGTGGGGGTGCTCTACCATGTAGGGGTCTTTGCGGGACTCTCCCTCTCTGGCTGCCCAGGTATTTCTCAGGTGGATGGCTTTCTGACTAAGGGGTATCATTCGCCCCGAACCTCTATAGTGATCCAAAGTTTTTGGGTGTCTTGATTGGGTCCATCACATTCTACTCTCATCTAGACCATCGGTGCATGTTTGGTAGGAGGTCCTTAAGACCATCCTTGAGGCCTCCTTTAGTCATTCACTCCCGTCGAGGCCAGGCCTCGACTTCCGTGTTTGTGCAGCAACCCCATGACATAGACATCTCCTCTGATTCGTCTGAACCCAATTCTCCTTCTTCCATCATTGTGGCATAACCCGCAGAAGAAGAGAATAACCTTGAGAACCAGCTTCAGCGCCTTAATGATTCATTCCAAGCCTTTGTGAATCCACCGCAATGTCCTATGATGCGAGACCATTACAATCATGCTGCGGTGGCGATCGAACCTCAAGTCCAAATCCCGACTAGAGGTCCTGATTCTGAACTCAAGCCCAACATGATTCATGCTATTCCAAAATTTCATAAGCTCAATTCCGAGGATCCTTTCCAGCACATCAAACAGCTCAAGCATCTGGTGTAGACCTTCGGGTCAGATGTCCAAAATCGGGATATTCTTCTTATGAAGATGTTCTCCTTCTCTTTCATGGGCAAAGTAGCTCACTGGTATCAGACTCAAACACGTCCAATCAACACATGGGTTGAACTACAATCCAAATTTATGAAAAAGTTCTTCCCAGTTGGTCGGACGAATGCTTTACGACACCAGATCACACACTTCACACAACAGCCTGGAGAACCATTTCACGAGGCATGGGATCATTTCTTGGATCTCATGCGAAAGTGTACCCATCACGGAGTTCCTAAATGGGAACAAGTCCAGTCTTTTTACCAGGGACTCCTTGAATATATCCGTTTATTCATCAATGCAACTTGCGGAGGAAATATCATGGGTCAACACGAAGACACTGTGTGGGAGATTCTTGAGAATATGTGCGAGAACTCCATCAATAATGACTCCATGGGCCTATTCGACCGGACGAATGCCCGCGCATCGAAGAATCCAAGGGGAGCACATGAGATGTAGGGCCTGTCCTCATCCGTCGACTTGGAATTGATGGCTAGTTGTTTGGACAAGGTCTCTATCATTGAGAAGAAGGTGGATGAGCTAACTCGACATCTGCAGTGAGCCACCTCTACACAAAACCCATTTGCACAGCCACCCTCTTTGAGGGAAGCTATGCACAACATCTATCACCGATCTTCTAAGGGGATGGACCCGTATCCACCCCCGTCTGACTCTAGGACCGGAGGAAACTCCGATCCTGCCTACTCTAGTTGGGGGAACTCTGAACCCTCGTACTTTGACTTTTTTGAGGTTCCTCAGACCTGCGAGGACCTCAATGCCATCCAGAATGACCTATTCTCTAACACCTATAACCCTGAATGGCGGAATCATCCCAATTTCCTGTGAGCGGGAAATAATCAGAATCAGAGACCACCATATCAACCTCGTCCACAGGCTCCTCGTCTATATTAGCCACCTCAGCCTCGGCCCAACCCCACCTACCAATCTGGGCCAACTCAGACATATCAAATGACTCTTATCCTTCAGACTCTGGCTGACATTCAAAAGACGAATGCGGCTATGCAGAAATAACACAAAGACGAGATCACAGAGGTTCGTAATCAACTCGCCCGGATGACAAATTCCCGCCAACCTAGCACACTCCCTTCGTAACCTCTACCGAATTCGAATAACGTGCCGAACCAGAGGCGTGTTATGAACCCAAGTCCAGGCCAAGCCCATATGATTTATCAGGCCCCTTCTGCTCCATCGCTTGATGGAATGGAAGCTTCAACATCATACTGGGGATTTCAGCAGTAGCCACCTATTTTACCCACACCAAACCAAAACCAGGCAGGACTAAATTCAGTTACAACTTGTAGTGGCAAAGAAACACAAGACCCACCTTACCCAAACCACTTTCAGCCTGGTAGTGCTAACCCAAGCCCTAGGATAGTTATCCAGGACACCCCTGTCCTAGATCAAGAACCTAGACCTATTCTAGAGGAACCATCAAGGGTTCCAATTCCCAAGGCCTTGACCAAGGGAAAGAGGACAAATAAACTCGTGGCACCTGAGGAGGACCTGGTTAAGCTCTTTGAAGAGGTCCAGATAAACATCCCCCTGATGGATGCAATTTGCCACGTACGGGCTTACGCACGATTTTTGAGAGACCTGTGTATACCTAAGCGTAAGCCGCAAACCAAAAGTGGGAGCCCAATCGTATTGTTCGAGCAAGCCAGCTCTGCAATTTTAAGCAAACTCCCACCTAAGGCAAAAGACCCAAGTACTCCCCTGATTTCTTGTACAATTGGTGATATCCAATTTGATAGAGC
The DNA here is from genome assembly GCA_037157565.1 of Thalassia testudinum. Classification (NCBI taxonomy): domain Eukaryota; kingdom Viridiplantae; phylum Streptophyta; class Magnoliopsida; order Alismatales; family Hydrocharitaceae; genus Thalassia; species Thalassia testudinum. The sequence continues at coordinate 86,766,135 of JAZHRO010000077.1, forward strand.
TTTATTGGATCTAGGAGCCTCCATAAACCTAATACCTGCATCCCTACTTGACCATCTTGAGGAATTTGAGCTCAAACCGACAGAGGTGACATTGCAGTTGGCAGATCAATCTATTAAGTCACCTAAAGGAGTTCTTGAGGATGTCATTGTTAGGATTCGGGATTTCTATTTTCCGGTGGACTTCGTAGTCTTGGATATGGATGCTCCAGAAAATTCGATGAATACACCAATTATACTAGAGAGACCCTTTCTGGACACTGTTAGGGCCAACATAAATTATGAGGAGGGCCAAATTGAACTGAAATTTGGAAACTAAACATTAAAGATTGACATCTTTACGGCCCAACAAGGGATTAATTGCGGTGTTATAGTACAGATATGTGATATCAAGGCTGTGGTTGACGATCCATATATTGAGGAAAACCTGACTACTTCTGATCAACCACAAGCAGATCAAAACCCGCAATCAGAGGAGTCCGAACTTGACCTAGACACACCCATAACTCCCTCCCTTGGTCCTAACACACACCCTGAACCGCCCGCTGCTGTTGATACCCTATCTTGGAACTCAAGCCTCTTCCTGAGCATTTAAAGTAAGTCTATTTGTGTTCCAATCAGACGTTTCCTGTGATTATCAATTCCAGACTCACACCTGATTAGGAATCCCGTCTGATTACTGTTCTCCAGCAAGATCGAAGAGCCATTGGATGGACTCTTGATGATTTGACTGCCATCAGCCCCTCTTACTGCACACATCGCATATATACTGAAGAGGGCATACGACCTTCCCGTGAAATGCAAAGACGTCTGAATCCTAATCTGCAGAAGGTCATGAAAAAGGAGATCATCAACTGGTTAGATGCAGGGATCATCTACCTGATCTTTGACAGTCGGTGGGTGAGTCTAATCCAGGTTGTGCCTAAAAAGGCAGGACTCACCGTGATCACGACTGAAATCGGAGAAATCATACCGACCCATGTGGCGAATTCATGGAGAGTTTGCATTGATTATAGAAGATTCAATACCTCCACAAAGAAGGATCATTTCCCACTACAATTTATTGATTAGATCCTCAAGAAACTAGCGGGAAATAGGTTCTTCTGCTTTTTGGACGGGTACTCCGGTTATAACCAAGTGGCAATCCATCCTAAGGACCAAGAAAAGACCACTTTCACCTGCCCCTTTGGGACGTACGCGTTCCGAAAGATGCCATTCGGTCTCTGCAATGCACCTGCTACTTTTCAGTGGTGCATGTTTGCCATATTCTCATATATGGTAAGTGATTATTTGGAAGTCTTCATGGATGACTTTTCAGTATTTGGTGAATCATTTGACGATTGCCTCCTGCACTTGGTCCAGATCCTCAGGTGGTGCATTGACGTGAATCTGGTTCTTTCCTGGGAAACGAGCCATTTCATGGTGCCTGAAGGAATTGTCCTGGGACATCTCATATCAGAAAAAGGCATCCAGGTCGATTGAGCCAAGGTGAATCTGATTTCCAAACTCCCTATGCCTAGCTCGATCAAGGACATCCGATCTTTTCTGGGGCACATTGGTTTTTACTGTCGATTCATTCCTGATTTCTCAAAGATAGCGCACCCCCTGACTACTCTACTATCTAAGGATGTTCCTTTTGAAATCTCCAAGGAATTCACTCAAGCATTTGAGATCCTCAATGATCAAGTTACCCAAGCTCCGATCCTACAGTCCCTTGATTCGCTCAACCCTTTGAGATCATGTGCGATGCATCTAATTTCGCTGTAGGAGCGGTACTTGGGCAGAAAATTGACAGGAAACCCGTGGTCATCTACTACGCTAGTAAGACACTTGACGAGGCTCAGCGTAATTACACAGTTACTGAGAAAGAGCTGCTAGTCTTAGTATTTGCCCTGGAAAAGTTCAGATCATATCTTCTGGGTTCCCGTGTTATCATTTACTCAGATTACATAGCTGTGAGGCATCTCCTTGCAAAGAAGGACGCGAAATCTTGACTAATCCGCTAGATCTTGCTGTTGCAAGAATTTGACCTTGAGATTCGTGATAAGGCGGGAAAGCAGAATGTGGTAGCTGATCACTTGTCCCGCCTTCTTCTGACATTATCGACCCTTCCGGGCCCATTACGGAATATTTTCCTGATGAGCACCTCCAGACTATCAGTATAGGGCTTCCATGGTTTGTTGATCTAGTAAACTACCTGGCATCACATCAGATCCCGTCTGATTGGCTGAAGGCCAAGAAGGACAAATTGCTTTCTGATGCCAAGTATTACTTCTGGGAAGACCCGTATCTCTTCCGCATCTGTGCTAATCAAATCATTCGACGATGTGTCACAGAAGTAGAAATTCAGGACATCCTGTCCTTCTGCCATGACCAAGCATGCGGTGGACACTTCTCCGGTCATAAAACCGCAGCGAAAGTCCTCCAGTGCAGCTTCTATTGGCCCACAATTTTCAAAGATGCATACAATCACTGTAGGGCATGCACTCGTTGCCAGACCTTAGGCAACATGGGCCACCGTGATATGATGCCCTTGCAGTCCATTCTCGTATGCGAAATTTTCGACGTCTGGGGGATTGATTTTATGGGACCCTTTCCTGTTTCGGACGGCTTTGAGTACATTCTACTCGCTGTTGACTACATGTCCAAATGGATCAAAACCATTCCGACCCGAACCAATGATCATAAGGTGGTTATCAAATTCATTCATCAGAATATCTTTTCGCGGTTCAGGATTCCACGTGTTATAATCTCTGATGGAGGGACCCATTTCACTAATGCTCAGTTTAGGTCACTAATGACCAAATACGGGGTGTCACACAGAATCTCTACTCCTTATCACCCCCAAACTAATGGTCTAGCTGAGCTATCAAATCGGGAGATCAAGAAAATCCACCAGGTCACTATTCGACCTGACAGGAAAGACTGGTCATCCCGACTTCCGGAAGCTTTGTGGGCTTATAGGATCGCCCACAAAACCCAATTAGGTATGTCTCCCTTCAAATTGGTGTACGGGAAGGCATGTCACCTCCCCGTCGAATCGGAGCACAAAGCCTATTGGGTAGTACGGAACTGCAATCTAGATCTTTCTAAGGTAGGAACCCATAGAAAGCTTGAAATGAGCGAGATCGATGAATTACGCCACGACGCGTATGAGAACTCGTGAATTTACAAAGAGCAGGTTAAGACCTTTCACAACATGTACATATCCAGAAAGATCTTTCACCCTGGTCAAAAAGTCCTACTCTTTGATGCCAAGCTCAAACTATTCCCAGGAAAACTAGGATCAAAATGGATCGGACCTTACCTCGTTCGACGAATCTTTGGAAATGGAGCCATCGAGATCAGTCCACTCAGCTACAATTTAGAACCTTTTGTCGTGAACGGTCAGAGACTCAAACCATTCATTAACCTTACCGATACAAATTTGGCTGAGACATCCTTTACCCTCCATTCTCCCTGAGCTCATTACGCCCAACCGATGGCGTAAAACTCAACACTTAACGGGAGGCAACTCGTCATTTTTGAAAAACCTGAAACCTTTCTTGACATTCTTATGCTGAATTCATATTGGACTTTAGGGTTCATCCATTAGAATAGCCGACCCCACCTCAGGTACTCATACTCGAGCTTGAAATTGTCTGCAACAATCATCTCGACCTGTTCACCCACCCAGAACTTGTTCTAATGAATGATCTAAGCTGAACTCGAACCCACCTAATTTACAATAGGGACATTGCAAATCGTAGGCATTGGGGTGTATGAAAGTGCAAAATTCCGTGAAAATCATCTCACAAGAAAATGTTTCATCAAAAAAATCACATATTCCAAAAATACCAAAAAATTGAAAAAATTCTTGAAAAAGAACAAAAATGGGAGGAGAGAAAATTTTGAGGGTATATCAATTTTGAGGAGGAAAAGGGGAAAGTGAAAAATGTCAAAAAGGAGCACAAGTTGAAAAGAAAAAGAAAAGAGATAGTCATTAGTAAGAAATTAAGGAATTAACTAAGTTCTAGACCATATCAAGAAAAAGAAAATGAAAGGCAAAAAGTGCTAATGAAACACAGAAGTGATTAGTAAGAACACAGATTTTAGGCCTCTTGGGCTATACTCCTAGGCTTAAAAATTCAAGTATCCGCTAAGATCTGGATAGTCCTCAAGAGGTTGGGGAAAATGTGAAGCTTAAGTAGTAGGTCTAAGGCCTAGAGAGCATTCGGCCTCGTTAATTGACATCTGGTTTGCGGGACTCGATAACATAAGCATCCCAATCCACACATAGTTTGGTTCAGTGCGCATAAGTATCAAAATCACACAAATGCATTTAAATCGTTCTGAAAAAGTCACCTAGATTAGGAGCGGCTGATCAACATAAGTTGATTTGGACGAGTTCCCTTCGTGGAGAGGCGAGAAATTCCCCTCAAAGATGCCCAATAACATATCATCTCCGCGATTCTTGTCTCCTAGGATATTTACATATCCTATCAGGGGCATGTAAGCACCCTGTGCTGGTTTAGATGCCATGGGTGGCATTATCATGGAATGTCGATTGCCAGGGTCTGGATTTAGCTAAAAATGCCATGGGTGGGATTATCTCGAAATCTCGAAAGCCAGGGTTCTGGGGGTTGCCATGGGTAGTGCTATCTTGAAGCATCGATTGCCAGAGACCCTTCGAGGATTGATGATGGGGACTAGGAATCCGATATAGACTGTGTTGAGAAGCTAATTCGAAGCTAGAAATAAAAAGAAAAGAGAGAAAAAACTCTCCAAAAAGAAAATTCCTCTGTCTCTCTCATAAAAAAACACACTGCAAACTAAACCGAGGCTAGAATATGTTATAAGCATGGGTGTTTTAACCATGGAGTCCAACGAACCTTAGGATAGTTCCTGTGGGCCTTAAAAACCTTCACGGCAGACTGAGGCTAGAGCTGGTCAGGTCCAGATCTTGGTTGGTACTTGAGTACCTCTAGGCCTACTATCAGCATTCTAACCTAATCTACAGAAGAAAGTACACATCACAATTTTGAGCATCAAAAAGATTACATGGTCTAGAATCAAAGTTAAAACCTTAAATTTTTGCTAAGGGACTAGCAAAAGCTAGGCATGGGGGTATGATAGGAATACCATCATGAGCCATAACTAGCTCATTTTGAGATGCAAAGTCCAACCTAATTGCATCTCTACCCCTAACTTTCAAAAACCCTTACAAACAGCCCCCTAGCTTCTTCATCATTTTTGCAATTAGGTCCCTCCGCCATTATAGTGGAGGAATCCTACTCCGGTGAGCTTTGGAAGGAGAGTTCTCCCTGATTGCTCAGGGAATCTCTTCCAAAATTGGAAGGGAGATTCTCTAAGAAATTCTCTCTCGTCTAAACCCATCTTTGATCCCAGATTCTTTCCCAATCTCTCATGAGAACGGATGAGAGACATGGGTATCCTAACGGCTTCCAACTCTGGCGACCCAGCCTTACTTGGAAGCTTATTTTCCAAGCACAAATCCCTCTCCAAATGACCTATAAAAGGAGCCCTAGATCCAACCGCATTCTGGACGCCTGAATTCGGTAGTGAATACCTCTGATTCCTCTCTTCTCCTCATGGTCGTAGGTTCCTCGATGTTTGGTGACCTCCCTCGCTCCTCCTCGTTGTCCGACTGCCATACCTATGGCGGATTCCTCCTCCTTGACTTCGTTCGTGCCTCACCGTACCTGCAGGCGTCTCCCTCTCTTCATCCTCGCCGATCTCCACTCACCGGAGCCACTCTTCGTCTCCAGCATTGGTTACACTAGACCCGACACCTCCTCTCGCCCCTATCGTCTCTTCACCTCCCAGATAAGCTCCCTTTTCCCTCTACATTCTTCTCCACCCTTTATTCTTCAAAATCGAGCACTGCCAACCTCCTTCACCTCCATCCCTGCCATCTCCGACCACCAACTCCGGCGAGGCCGCTCCACCTCCACAGGCCATCCCAACCCTAGTCAACAAGTCCATAAGCTTCCCTTCACTCCACTGAACACTTCCCCTCACTCCACGCACTGCACCACTCACTCCACACCCCACCGAACACACCCACACATTCACACACAGTGTGCCCTAGGCATGCTCGCACAGGCACCCCCGGGCCATGCCAACACCCCCAGCATCTTCGTCGTGCTCTGGCGACCCCCTCTGAATGTTTTGATGTGGCCACGAGGCCAATCTTGTGTTTTAAGGTTTGTCGCCCCTTCGCCATTACTGAGGAAGCTTGAAGCAAGCTTGCTGCAGCTCTAGCCCTTGCTGTTCGAGACTTATACCACGAGGTTGTGCGGAATACCTTCGCGCACGCACTCAGGCCCTCAATTGGAGTCGAAGACCTCTGCTGCTGCTGCAATCGTAAAGGCCATCTTTGTAGCCGCACATGAGGAAAGGGTGGGACATTTACTCCCACCTTGGAAGTGAAGTCGTGCCTACACCTACATAAGAGGAAAAAGTGAAGAAGGTTGTTCGCCTCAGATCCACGGGGTGAGGTTGCACTCACCCGACCTAGTCTCGTCCGCGCTCACGCCCTGCAGACCTGGCTTGACCCGACCCGACTGCACACCTCGCCTACTACCGCACACCGGTGGGCCTGGTCCCGGGTACGCACCCAACCTGATTACCTGACTAACTGTGTGGGTCTGGGAGAGCGTATCCTAAGAGAGAAAAGAGAGGAGAGTTGCGTGCGGGTAGGGATAGGTTTTTCTACAAGTTCTTCAAGCCAACACTTAGCCACATAAGGCAAAGGCAGGAGCTAAAACCAAGGCCAGAAGAAGAAGAAGAGAAGGCAGACGAAAGAGAAAGAGAAGAAGGAGAAGCTAAGCCAGAAGAAATGCAAAAGTAGAAGCTGAAGAATAGGAGGCCAGAAGAAGAAGAAGGAAGAAGAAGGAGAAGCTAAGGAAGAAGGAAGGCAAAGGCAAAAAGAAGAAGGAAAGAGAAGACAGAGGTAGCGAAAGAGAAAAGCAATCAGACATTTAAGTCGTCTGATTAAAGAATCAGACGATAGATTTTAGCCTCATTACATATTTTTTGGTGATATTGTAGGAGTATTTGGTGATCTACATAACCATTTTACTCCCATATTTTTGCACTCTAATACTACTATTATTGCAATTTCTTTTAGTAAAAATTATGATCTTGATTTCTAAATACCAATTTGTTCCCTGTGTTCGATCTCGGAAATCTTTTCGAGTAATAAAATTATATCTATTTTAAACACTTTTTCGGCTGTATTACAATGCAATACTTTTAAAACCTGATTCAACACGACGAACACAGCCACCACAACAACAACAGAAAATGGAAAGGAAACAGAACATAATAGGAACAATAAAATATGTGTCAATTACTCACTACAATAGTAGAGAAAATGAAAGTGCTGACAAAATGACTATGGCTGGGCTCGGTTGGGCACAACACCCTCTGCAGCCGGAAACTCAAGTTGCTCAACTCCTGGTCCTGAACAGTGTTATGAAAAGACAGAGTCAACAAACGCTGAGTAGAGTGGTGTTTACATTATTTAAGTGCAAGTACAGTAAAACAACAACATGTTTATTTCTCATTTCTATTTATCTCATTTATGTGTTTCTGGTTTATTTATTTCTCAAAGTATCCAGGTATTTCTTGATCTTGCATGTTCCTTGTGGGAACGATCTTGATTGTAGTCTTTTTCGTAGAGTAGAAGGGGCACGTGGTGCTCTCCTAGCTGGGAGAGTCCCCCATGGTAGTCCTACACCTAGTCAATTACCTCGAGGTCACTATCGAGACGTAGTGGTGACTACAGCACACGTGATAAGCGCACGGGTAGCTTCCCCGCATTGACACGCGGTCAGTCGTTTCCGCTAGCGGGTATGCCCAAAGTGCAGCACGGAACAGTATGGGGCCTTGCCCTCTCAGAACAGGGGTCTCGCCCCTCAGAACCAAACTGGGGTCTTGCCTCTTCACAGTCCGCGTACCCTCGTCTAACTACCCCGATTTGCCTAAAGGGCCTAACAAAGTCGGTGTAGGGTGGCTAGCTAAACCCCGAGCCCCGTGGGGTGGCTAGCTCCCTCCCTACACTAGTAGCACACCTCGGTACCACATACGCGAGGGCCAACAGAAGTCGGTGTAGAGTGGCCAATCCTAACCCTGGGTCTCAACCTAAGGGAGGCTAGCTCCGCTCTACACTAAAAAGGGACAGTTGCTCTCCTTGGTACTGCGTACATAAGGGCCAGCACACTTCCAGTCTACATTGCAAATTCCTTTCATACACAGGAGTTATACTCCTAATTCCTCGTAGGGTTCATGCTCATATTCATCTCATTTATCCATATCCTAGTCTCATGTTTCACAACTCGTTCCTCATCGATATACAGGCAGCTCGTGTTTTCATAATTCAGTTCTCAATCATAACATGCAAGTTGTGATTTCACAGTTCAATTCCTCATTTACATATAGGCAGCTTGTATTTTATCATGCATCTCGTAATTATATTAAAGGCATTTGCTAGCAATTTATCTTAACCATGAATTCAAGTAAATAGTATAGCTCAAATAGGCTCATTCATTTCTACCCTAGGGTTCATTCCATATCCTAAAGTTCAATTCGATTATTCCAACCAAGTACACTCTTATTTAAATATTAATAACTGTATTAAACCACTCTACCGGGTATCACGGGAGGAATAGGGGCCTGTGTCGCAGATCTCTTCTTCTCCGCGGGCCCCGAACACGCCACCGGTTGGTAACCTGTACCAGCGACCAAGGTACATTAGACGAGCTCAAAACGGCAGATACTCAACACGAACACTTGGAGGAACTCGAGTGGAAAACAGCGGTACTTCGTTTGCGAAAATCTGATGAGAACCTCACCATGAACCCTAACTAGCACATTTTTACCTAAATAAGTGTACAAAAGCTCCTGCACAACCTAATGGAAAGCCTGAATCAGGGAATTATGAATTTGAATATAAAATAATTCACAAGGGGTAAAACTGCAATTTTACCAATGCAGTACATAAACGGGATTCCTAAGAGTCTAGACATGAGTCAAATGTGCTTAATAAGAGAGAAAGTGGGATGATTTGGTCTGAAAAGGGTTATAGCGACATCTAAGAATTAAATGACATTCTGTAACCCTAAAAAAAATCCTCTTTAATTCAAAAAGTTTCAGGTGAGATAAAAATCAATTAAACCCTCTAAAATTCATGAAAAATATTTCCTAGGGTTTAGAGCCTTCAATTTGGCCATTGGAACTTATCTTGACCTAGATTGAGAACCACACTCAATTTTTGACCTAATTTGGATTTTTGTGCAAAATGTCTGGTCAAACATGGTCAAACCTAAAATCCAAATTCACCATTGGATTTCTTAGGTCCAAATTAGGGCTATACCAAAATTTGGACCTAAGGAAAGGTTGTCTTAACTCACTTTACAAATTGGTCCTCAATAATTACTTTCTGACCCTTAACTTTTTGAACTCTTGCATTTACCCCCTCAACTTTCCCATCATTTTCTGCGAACCGGTCCCTCTGCCACCACAGCTGTAGGCCACACCTCCGGCAACTTTGCGCGGAGGATGGTGCCGCGCAGGGCATGGGAGCTGGCCCCAGAAACTAGAGGAGGATCCCTTACGTTGTCCTCTTTTGCATGGACTGGTTCCCATGCCCTCTCGGCCACCATACCTCTCGTGCGAACGCTCGAGAGGTATGAGTCTCTTTCCCGGCCACGTCTCCGGCGACCACCCCACGCCTCCTCGTGTTTCCCTCCCTGCCAGCACCTATTTAAGGAACGGCAGGGCCAGAGTTCCACCCCAATTTCATCTTCTTCTCCTCCGGCCAAGTGGTCCAGCAATCTCCGGCGAGCCGCCCCCCTCTTTCTCGTCGCTTTGCCACAATACCAGTGGCAGAGCTGTCCTCACCATCCTCCGCATCGCGTAACACCCGCGCGAGCATCCTTACCCCCATCGTCGCCGCCGCCGTCTCCCTCCACTGGACACTGTCGTCTCCGGCGACAGCAGGTACTGCCAGTCGCCATCTCTCCCCCTTCGTCCACTTAGTTAGGTTAAAATCACTTGTCTCTATCCCCTCTTCAATTCCCCTCAATCTATTTCATGAATTATCCCTCGACTGCCACTATCCACCGCCATCGTCCCCATCTCCGGCCAACCTCCGGTCAGACGCATCCATCACCCCACACCTCCACACGTCTCGCCACCAACCTCACAACCACCACCACAGTCCATTGAACATCTTCCACCCATCCATAGGTCTCCACACGCACTCCATGCTTCCCCCGACCTAACCCATAAATCCGGCCACAGAGAGACCTAGGCACGAACGCTTAGGCCGCCCCGTGGCCTGCCACCTACTGCCTCACCTTCGCCGTGATACGGCGAAGGTCCTCCTATGGTTTGATAGAGCCGCAAGGCTCCTTTTGTGTCGTGCAGGGTCGAGCTCCCGTCCGCCATTAGTGACGGCTCGAGATCGCTTGTTCTCCAGCTCCAGGCCGCAAGTGTCAAGTCCCAGGCTTCCAGACTGCGCGGATTGAGGGTGAGAGTGAGCCTAGCCTGGTAGCAAGTGCCGCGAGACCTGTAGCTGCATCGATTGTGAAGTCACTCTCTTGCAGGTGTCAGCAGAGGTGGGTGGGACTTTTAGTCCCACCTCGGAAAGTCGTAACCTTTTCAAGCGGTTTAAGTGGATTTTGTGCTCTCTGCTATTTGTCTCGAATTTACTGGGGTGAGGTCCCTCGCCTCACCTGTCATGCCTCATCCGTGACATATAACCCGCGGACCTGGTACCCAGATCCGATCTACCCCTCTGTGCACTCCTCGCACACCACACCCACGACGGTGTGCCTGGACCCAGGCACACAACCAACCCGATAACCTGACTCTGGGAGAGCGTACTGAAGAAAAGTACACAGAGAGAGAGAGACGCGTGAGAAGGGTAGGGGAATAGGTTTTGTTGTGTGGTGCTTGTGTAGGAAGAGGACGCTAACGGAGGAAGAAGCGTAGCAAGAGAAGGAATCAGGACCTAGCCTCACAGAGGAGCAGAAGTTGAGGAAGAAGGAAGAGAGAGTGCAGCAGAGAGAAGAAGAAGAGGCACGGCTGAATAGAAGAAAGAAGAAGAATAAGCCAAGGAGGAGTTGCAGCAGAAGAGGAAGTTGGAGTAGAGAGAGAGGCCAAGGAAGAAGAAGCTGAAGATGCAGCTGAAGCCTATGGCAAAGAAGAAAATCGAGAAGGCCTTGCATAGAAGAAGAAGAGAAAGAGAAGCAGCAGAGAAGAAGAAAAGAAGAAGAAGCCAAGAACCAGCAGAAGAAGCACTGTAGCAAGTGGACTTTAAGTCGTCTGACCCTGGAGTCAGACGTCTGAAGAGAGAAAGAAAGAAGAAGAAGAAAAAAAGAAGAACAAATTTTCCTTTCTTTTATTATTTTTGGTAAAATAGTATATATCTATATTGTAAATTGTGATTTTGTATGCTTCTAGAATCAAGTGTTGCTCCCTGAGTTCGACCTCAGAAATTTTCTATTTTCGAGTAATAAAAACAAATATACATACTGGTAGCGAACCCCATCTACCAAAATCCGATTTCGTTCGGGCCTGAAACAAGCCAAAAACGTAGTTACTAACCAAAATCAGATGTCTGGGACTAGTCCCAGATGTCTTAAAAGACGTCAGAACTCACCTTACACTTCCTGCGGTAGTTTCAGATGTCCAGACTCCCTCTGTGATCGTATGGGGGTAGCTCCAGATGTCTCCCCCTACTTCCAGTTGTCTGGAAGTACATCCGGACGTCTGGCGACGTGATCAGACGTCCAAGAGTACTTGGGAAAGAGCACCATGTGCCTTCCCAAAGCCTACACCTGCGACGATCACCTGCAGACACTGCAGTCAGCCGACATCACCTGCACTGCGATATGCATGGCGCAAGAAGATACGTACCTTGTGATATACGTGCTTGCAGACGTCCGACCTCAACTCCGGAGGTTCGGGTGCCTCACCAGTCGTCTGGACTTCACTCTAGATGTCTGATACTGGAAACTTCCAGTATCAGAACTTCTTTACGCCGCTCACCCCGCTTGCCCTTCGCCCGCAGTGGCAGCTCCAGCAGCTGTAGGAGCTTGAGCAGCTCCTCGCCGACGTCCTCCTCTCTCCCATGAGCTCCTCCTTGAGCTCCACCAAGCTCCTGCAGTCGTCTTCCTCCTCCCCCCTCTCTCACTCCCTCTCACTCTCTCTCTTTCGCTCCTCCCCACTCTCCCCTCGCCGCGGCTGCAGCAGAGACGGAGGGGAACATGGCTGTAGCAGGAGAAGGTGGAGGTGGCGGTGGCTGGAGTGGTGTAAGGAGGAGAGGAGAGGAGAAGGGTGGGGGGTTTATATAGAGTGGTGTTAGGGTTCGGGTAAGGGGTAAAGGAGAGAGAGAGTGGCCTCTGTGCACTGCCCGCGCGTAGAATGCAAAGCGCAGTACGGAAATCTCACTTTCAGACATTCGGGAACATGTCCAGACGTTTGGATAGACGTCTGATTGAAACTCCAGACGTCTTATCTGGCTAAAAATGTCACGGGTCATTACAGTAGGTGACAATACAAATTACCCAATCAATTACGTGCCTACTGTTGACCTACGAAATGCCTTAATAAAGACCTAATTGGAACTTAGGTGCTCTGCCCTAAAGTTGAAATGGTAAAGTACTCCAAGGATGGAAGATCGAGGGATGCAAGTAGGCCTAAGCCTTTCTTTAAAGCTGTGCCTTCGCGATGCTTCTTAACTACCCTCAAAAATCTGTGATTGGGTATCTCCCTCCTTGGAGTTACAAAACTTTTGAACTTAAGTTTCAAGCACTTTGGTATCCAATGGTAGGAGAGTTCTTTCTTAGCAGGTCAAAACCTAGGAGTGTCTAATTGCATGCTTTAGTGCGCAGTCATGCACGTGTGCATTCATCATAAAAGTTTGAATTTGAATTTTGAATCGTAGCATAATGTCTCAAATCAACTCCTTGGGTTTTATTGTGTTCCTCCTTTACTTAATCCTTTTCAGAAATTTAATGTGACCACTTGTTAAATCATTTCAAGACATTATGTGGTCTAGGAATTAAGTCCAAATGCAAATGCGTGATCAAGATATGGATGCAAAGTAAGAGGATGTGTACCTTGCTTCCAACAATCGGCGATGCGAGAATGCACGCAATGCAGAAAATAAATCTAGAGGTTGCTCATACACACCTGAATGGTTCGTCCTAAGGGTAGGTAGCTTCTAACAAGTAGCTTGTGTTTTGTTTTTCTTTTTTTTTAACCTACTTATGCACAAATAAAATCAATCCAGAAAAGAGAAGAAAAACCTAAGTCTAAAGAAATGGGAACATGCTCCCGAAAAATTACCCAACACTAGCCTAAAACAAAATCGGGGAACAAACCCCTAAAAATGTTCTCCAGAATAAGGGTTTCAAACTAAATGTATGTGCAAGAAAATAAAGAAAAATAAAGTTCTAAAACCTAAATTCTATCTACTGAAAAGTCAACGGAGATGAAGATGATCACTCTGGATGTCGTCCTCCCTGTTGGTGACAACAAGGTTCACCAATGTTCAAGCTCCTCCTCGTAGATATGAAGCTTGGTCTCTCCTCCAATCGGTGGAAACAAGGTCCACCTCAGTGTCGTTAAGGCTGGTGCATCAACTCGTCTCAGAACACAAGTACCTTACACCAAACAGATAATCAAATTAAAATATGCCTCAACTAAAATGTGAACAAATAGATAAATGCGAATTTAACAAGCCTGTTTTGTCCCCGACAACGGCGCCATTTGATGGGTTGATTTTCGCTTTTGAAAATGATGATTAAGATAATTTGTCATCGTATTTCCAAGTGGTGGAAAATTGACTAATCAAAACAAGTAAAATAACCACTCAATTAGAAGTGGGTTGTGTCCACAGGGAGGTAATGGCCTATTTAAACTCGCAAGGGTCAAAAAATAGATGTTCACTATTAATTTTGTCAAGAAACTGAATCAAAATCTCTTTTAAATTAAGTAAACAATAAGAGCTATGCTAAAATAGCAATTTTGCACATCTGAAGGATATATTTTGCAATGTAGCATAATAAAATAGTAATAAAATTTCACAATGGCACTAAATGTAATAACTAATACCCTCTTCACTATAGCAAAATAGGGGAGATTCTTCCCCTTGCTCGTGAGTGGAGGAGAGGCGAAGGACGGAGGGGAGGAGCTCGCTAGAGGTAGCTGTGGCTGGGCGGTTACATTTGGTGGTGATGGCGAGGCAAGGCCTGGTTGGAGGTGGCCGGTCGGAGGAGAGGAGCGGCGGCGGGTGGCGGTGGCTGCAGCTCTCTGCTGCTGCTAGTGTGGCTCTCACGAAGGCGTGCACGTGAGGAGGTACAGTAATACACATGCGTGCTGGAGGAGTTGGCGAGGGCACGTGGAAGCTACTAGAGGAGTGCAGTCGTAGGTGTTGCTGCTATGGGCCGCAGCCGGCGGAAGCGGTGCTACGCGTTGCTGAAGGGGGTGCAGGCTGGAGGTGCACGTGGTGCGCGTGGTCTGGAGCTGGAGGGCGGTGCACGCGGGAGATGTGCACGGGCAGCGCACTAGTGTGCGCGGCCTGTGTGTGTGCATGGGAAGCTACTTAGGTAGGCGGAGACGAAGCGAGGGGGAGTGCGCTGGAGGCGAGGGGGTGCAGCGAGGGCGTGAGCGCTGGGGGGTAGCTGGGGCTACTCGCTGCTGCTGTTCACGTGGAGAGGCGTGGTGCGCATGCGAGGAGAGGTGAAGGCTGGTGGGTTTGTTGGCGTTGGAGGTGATGGGTTATGTTGGGTTTGGTGGAAAGAAACAGAGGAAGAAGAAGAAAGAAGAACAAGAAGATCGGGTGGCTGTTGGGAGGTCAGATGTCTGAGAACATTCCCAGACATCTTAAATGAGCATGGATGGCTGCTGGTGCGTGGTTATGTTGGTGGTTGCTGGTGTTGGTGATGGTGGTAGTGCACGCTAAGGTGCTCACGGTTATCTGCACAAGCCAACGGTGGAGTAGCAGTCTGTTACCCTGCTTGCCTGCGGTGGTGTGGACTTGTGCTCGTGGTTGAGGCTGGCAGTGGTGGAATGGAGGAGAGCTTGACTCTCTGCGCAGTAGTGGATCAGGGGTGATGGCCTGCCGGTGATGGTGTGGCTAGAGTCTTCTTTTATGGTTGCAGGAACATGGAGAAGAGGGAGCAACGTAGAGAAGAGGAAGCGACGATGACGTGCAGTATCCACTCTCCTCAGCCATTAAGGTGTGCATTCAGTATTGGGAGGTCGTTGCTGTAGAGAAGAAGAAAATAAAAAATAAAATGATTATTGGGTTATTTATATGTAAGACCTTAACTTCTATGTTAAATCCAAAACACTATATGTAATGCAACCATTTCAATGCATGATATTCTAAATAAATTCTAAATGATATTATCAATGCGTGTAATGCATGAAATGCATGAAATAGGTAATTTTATGTTATCTTATTTATATATTAATGTATGCTATATAAATGTACATGTTAACTTAATGTCTAGGCATTAAAATACATAATTAGCCCACAAATATGGGCTCATCAGTCTCATCCTTTTGAGATCATGTGTGATGCCTCTGATTATGCAGTAGGGGCTGTCCTTGGTTAAAAATTGGATGGGAAACCTACAGTCATCTATTATGCTAGCTAGACCTTAGATGAAGCATAGAGGAATTACACCATCACTGAAAAGAAATTGCTAGCTGTAGTATTTGTACTGGAAAAATTTAGACCTTATCTTCTAGGTTCCCACATTATAGTCTACACTGACCACACTGCAGTTCGACATCTTCTCGCCAAGAAGGATGAGAAATCCTGTCTGATTAGATGGATCCTGCTGTTGCAGGAGTTTGATTTAGAGATTTGTGACAAGGCAGGGAAGCAAAATGTGGTAGTTGACCACTTATCCCGCCTTCCTTCTAAAGCGATATCTCCTTCACTACCAATTTCAGACCACTTCCCTGATGAGCAATTATTGGTCATCCATTCTAATCTTCCTGGTATGTTGACATTGTCAACTACTTAGCTTCTGGAATCGTTCCCACTAATTGGGTCCGACATTAAACAGACAGACTTAGATCCGAGGCCAAGCACTATTAGTGGGAAGAACCGTGGCTTTTCAAGCACTGTAAAGACCAGACCCTTAGGAAGTGTGTCCTTGATAAGGAAATTGATAGTATTTTGTCGTTCTGTCATTACCAAGCATGTGGTAGTCATTTCTCTAGCAAAAAGATTGCTGCAAAAATTTTGCAGAGTGGATTTTACTGGCCCACGATCTTCAAAGATGCACACGAATATAGTAGGGCATGTCCACGCTGTCAGTCTCTCGGCAGTATTAGCCATCGAGACATGATGCCCTTGAATTTGATCTTAGTGTGCGAAATTTTTGATACTTGGGGTATTGACTTCATGGGACCTTTTCCAAATTCTCATGGCTTTGAGTATATCTTGTTGGTTGTTGAGTATGTTTCTAAATGGATTGAAGCCATCCTGTCAAGGACTAACGATCATAGAGTTGTGACACAATTTGTCCAAGACTTTATCTTCTCTAGATTTGGGGTACCAAAAGCCATCATTAGTGATGGAGGGTCTCACTTTAGGAACACACATTTTCAGTCCCTACTTCAAAGGTATGGGGTGTCAAATAGGATTGCTACATCATATCACCCTCAAACCAATGGACTAGCTAAATTGTCCAATCGGGAGATCAAGAAGATTTTATAGACTACCATCCGACCTGATAGAAAGGATTGGCCTTCCCACCTTTCTGATGTGTTGTGGGATTATAGGAAAGCTTACAAAATCCCATTAGGCTTGTCTCCATTTAGACTGGTGTACGGGAAACACTGTCATCTTCCTGTATAACTTGAGCACAAAGCCTATTGAGCCATTAGAAAGTGTAACCTGGACTTAGATAAGGCTGGTGATCATAGAAGATTGCAAATTTCTGAGCTAGATGAATTAAGGAATGAATCTTATGAAAGCTCGAGGATCTATAAGGACAAATTAAAGGCCTTCCATGACCATCACATTCATAAGAAGTCATTTCACCTTGGTCAAAAAGTCCTATTTGATTTTAGACTTAAACTTTTCCCAAGGAAACTAAGATCCAAGTGGACTGGACCTTTTCAAATCTTGAGAATCTTTGACAATGGAGCCATTGAGATCACTGAGATTGGCAAATCTGAACCTTTCACTGTCAATGGATAAAGACTAAAACCTTTTATTGAGTCACATGATCTCAGATTGGTCAATTCTAACATTTCGCTCCTACATTTTAAATTACCTACTGGGTTTACGCCTAGCTGAAGGCGTTAAACTTAGCAAAGCTATTCTTGTACATAGCTGTTTTCCTCTTTCTTATTTTCACTTTTATTGCTTAGGTGTCTACCCTTGCATTTTTAGTATACATTCATTGTCACATATGTCATGCATTTCACTTTTTAGCCCAACTTTCCACTTTGATCTTGTATCAGACTTGAAATTGTCCGCACAGAGATTTTTATCTCCTCATTCTGACTTCCTTCTGTCACTCAGTCTAAGATAATGAAAAGCAGATCATGCATTTGTGTCCACCCTATTCATTTAATGAGGACATTGCATCATTTAAGCATGGAGGGTGTAAATGGTGAATCATTTACTAAAATGCAATTGTAGACACACACCTATTGTATATATTATAGTATTATCAAAAAAATCAAAAAAATTGAAAAATTTTGAAAAATTAAAAAAATATATATTAAGTCAAAAATACAAAAAAAAAGAAAAAACACAAAAACTCCAAAAATACAATAAGGGACATGATCTTTATTGATTGAGGGAGAACTCCAAAAGAAATCTAAAGGAGAGAAAAGATATGAAAAGGAAATAAAAGTGTTTAACTATGATATTCTAGATGAAAACAAAAATAGAATAAGTGTTTATGGACATTCAACCTTTGTTGGTTAGACTTTCCTAGACACTGTGCTTGATTCGCTCAGGCTTCGGCTTAATACATTTTAAGCTTTGACAAGATAGATTAGGATCTCTCCTAATTCTAGGACGTGTTCTTGTACCTGTGTCACCAGTACAGGATTCGCTGGTTTGCTTTGACTTAGGAGTCTAAGTAACCTTGGTTTACACAAGACAGTGTCAGGAAAGACCTTGTAAATTTGAAATTCAACCCTAGTGTTCATTAGTGAAGGTGGAGTCTTTATCTGTGCATGCAAGTAGACTCTTTGTCCTAGTCTTTAATCTTGTGTCTAGGAGAAGCTCTTTCTACCAAAGAACTCACCCACCAAATAAGTGTGCTCTATCAAATAAAGATGTCGGAGACATACTGACATTTACATGGAAATACAAAAAAAAAAAAATTCTTTTGAGTAAGTCAAGTATGTTCTCTAAGTCCTGTAAATACAAAAAGTACACCAAAAATGTTTTCAGGGTTTGGTACAAATACCCTATTCCACCAAAAATTCTTTGAGTCATAAATACAATAAGAGTTGGGTTTGATCATTCCTCATTTTTTGAGAGGCAATCCAAAAACATGAGTTGAAGCAAGGACTAACCTGGACTTAACAAGAAGTGAAACCCAGGGATTGAGTTTTAAAATTCACCCTGGTTAGTCCTGACCCATCACTGAGCACAGCCATAACCTCTTAGCGTTTGAGTCTTTGTAAAACCCCCTGAGTCCTGGAATTCAACTTAAGGTTTAAATATCAAGAGTCCTTGTTAGTTGAAAGATGATCTATGTCATATCAGACTTAAGTTCTGGTCAGTCTTCCTAAGCAACAGGTTCTCACAATGTCTAGACAAAAACACAGTCAGCTTATCAGAAAATCTTTCAGCTTAAAGATCATCTTTAAACACTTAAATTTTTTAGAAAAAGAAAAGAAAGAAATCTCAACACACTTACCTTGCTGATGCCTATTGCTTTTCACTTTAATGAGTTGTTTGCTAAGGGACTAGCAAAACCTAAGCATGAGGGTATGATGAGTTGCAACTCATCATAGCTAAATCACCTAAGTTAAGCTATAAACTAGGTTCAATACTATCAAATTAACACATAAAAATGGTTATGTGTGGAAAATAATAGAAAAAACCTAAAACATCAATTTTGTGCTAAAAACACATAATTAGGTCATTTATTGAGTTATGTTATTAAATAATGTAAAATGGTGATGCAATTGCAAATTGAACACACAAATGAGTTCAAAAGTTCAAATCAAAAGTATAATTAACTTCCTTAATGTTCAATTAACCTTCCAAAAAAATTTAATTGCATTTGGACATCATTTGGGCCTTGCAATTAGAGATTCTCATTTAGGTCCTTAGGTCATAACATTTCAGCCTTAGAAATCTCTGTAGGGACCCATTTGATATCTGTAGGGACCTATTTGTCACATTCTAGGGACTGCTTTGATAGGATTCCTAAACACTTAAGGGTCCCTCTACTATTTTTTTACCCCTTCACTGAGGGGCTTATCCTGCAAGTTCACCAAAAGAATCTTAGCGCCACCTGAGCTCACATAAGCACTATAGCTATGATGAATAGAGCTAATCTTGGCCGTCCATCCTTTGATCCGCTCGATCTATGGCTTGATTTGATTCGAACGTTCGTGTGACTTGGAGTGTGTGGTCACCTCTCCTCCCTGATCTGATCCAACGGTCCACTTTTGGCCTAGGATTACGCACGCTCCTCTCCTCAAATCATCACCACCCGCGCCTTAATCGCCTATCCTCACCTCTACGGTGAGAGGATTCACTCTTAATTCTACTTAAGAAGCTCCTCTGCCTCGCACACGCGGGATCGACCTCCTTTCCTACTTTCTTGAGGTGATCTCTTCATCCTCTCCATTTTCTCCTCTCCACCCAACCCTGTTATGGCACCATGAGCAAAGGAATTCCACCTTCTCTGACTCTCCTCGCTGCTAAGGACCACATAGCACTTAAGGGCGACCTTGAGTCCTACTAGTGGACTTTCAATCCACTGGAGATCCTCCCTGCTTCGTCACTGCAGCTACCAGCTGCAGATCTTCTCAACAAGTCCCATTCTTCTAATTAGATTAAGATTTACTGTTTTCTAGAGTAGTTGTAGTGATAATTAGAGTAAGCTAGGAGTAGAATTAGTTGCAAACATGTTTTGATTTGATTGCGGATTTAGTAGTTAGATAGGAGTAGATTAGGTTAAGTTTCCTCACATCTTCTAATCAATTTAGATCAGAGGAGACGAATTCACATCACTCCACACATCATTAATCTCCCCCTTCACACCCCCAATTCATTTCCACTGACTTCCACTTGTTTTTCCATCGATCACCTATCATCAGTGCACCAAATCAGACCTGATTCTCTTGAGTATTTTCATTGTGGGATTCCATCTCCAGTGTTTTCATTGTGGGATTTCAATTCTCTCTTCGTGCTGTCTATGGCACAAGAGAGATAACAAATCTAACTTATATGTGATTTTCAAGCATTCCTAGAGAGGGAATGAGTCCCAAATTTTTCAAAGATTATTTGAGGCATTTTTGATGTGGTTTTATCGCATTGAAATCCTAATATGTACCTTACCTTACATTGTCTATAATGTAAGGTGAGATACACATTAGGGCTTCAAGATGTTTTTGGGGATCTGTGATTTGAATTTATTAATGGTTTTCTCAATTCGAAGAAGATTTTTCAGACTTTATTCATGAGTTTTTAAGGTACAAATGGTGGTTGCATCATGTGAACATGTTTTTAGAGAGGTTTTTATCTCTTGAACTTGAGATTTCAGAGTCCAATCCCCCATTTCAGTACATTGAATAGCTGATATAGCAGCAACATTTTAGGGGATTCACCCCTATTCCAAGCATTAGAGTGTTTTAATAAGATTTTCAAATGGAATTCATGATCTAATTGGATTATATTTTATTCTACTATCTATAGTAGGGTAGGATGATTCTATCAGAGTTTTGCATTGTTGGATCTCAGTCCCCATTGATTTTCAAGTGATAAATCCTTTTATTTTTTGAAACAAAAAGGGGTCCCAAATTTCTCGCTTGCCATGGAGCTCCTCCATGATCAAAGCCACGGCTACTCTCCGGCATCGAGTCAGGATGGCTGGACACACATCAACGACACGTCCACCCATAATGGCACTATGCACATCTGGGCAAGCCACGGGGTTTCGAACCCGCGCACCCCGCATAGAGAATGCCTTATGGGGAACGAGTGCACCAGCTGTGCTGCCCTATTAACCCCAAGTGATAAATCCCTTTGAAAAAGATTATGATGTTTTTGGAAAGAAATTTTAATGAATTGAATCCTTATTTGGATTTTTACCTTCACACTGTCTATATTGGAAGGTGAAACTCTTATAGGGATTCTAAACACTCAAGTATGTGATCAGAGAGTGGATTGGAACTTGTGATGGAGTTACGAACCTAATCAAACCTGCTGTGGGTCTGAAACAAAAATTCAGAGCTACCGCAGACCTCTGGAACTAATTTAGGATGTTTGATTTTCATTTATAAGGTCTGAAGTAAGTTACAACACTAGCAGCAGATCCTATAGCAGCTGTTTCAGTGGCTGTAAGAGTTGAACCTGCTGCTGTTGTAGCTTATTTTGCAGCAGTAGCTTCCAAGATTTGAAAACAAGGATGGTAGCTTAGGCTTATTGTTTAAAAATAGCTGGCATGTTACTCATGTTGTACTCCATGTGTACAAGTTTTCTTGGACTGTAATTTGATTTAAATCCCACTTAGAATGGCTTGATTTCTGTTAAAATCACTCATTGTCAACTATCTTCATTATTTAACTATCCAATATTTGAAATGAATGTAGAATGAAATGAATTGCATGGTTTTACAATTGCATATCTATTAAAAGAAGTTTAGGACTCAATTGAGGTAGTTCACTATCTATTCTTCATATAGATGAAAATTTAGGGCCTTAGGTTCACCTTGAAAAATCTTTGAAGACCTTAAAATGAGCTAAACTTGTATATAAATAAAAATGGTAAAAAATTCTGAAAAAATAAAATAAAGGTGTAGTGAGTAGGATTAACTAATTCTTTACACATGTGCAAAGTTTTGAGGTTATCTGAACCCTTGACCTGGTAGAATACACCAGCTGACGGTTCGGTATACCTCTTAACTTAATAAAAACCTCTATGCTAAAAATGACAAAAGGACACACACTCTCTCATCTCTTTCTTTCTCTCTCATCCCCTACCTCTACAAAATATATAAAACCCATAAAAATCCGAAAAACCCCAAAAATACTTAAAAATATTATGTATACTACATATATACATGTATATATAAGTTATATACTAAGTTATCTATGTACATAATGTATAATATGTATATAATATGTATATATAACTTATGTATGAATGCTATAACATAAATTAAGTATTTAAGATAACTTAAATTGTATATAACCTATTTATATATTTAACTATTAATTACATTAACTTATATGTACTATAAGCTATGTAAATTAATAAACTCCCATAAATAAACATATTTATGAATGATACTGTACATACGTATTTATCTATGTATAATGTACACTAATATGCCTGTAACATAATTTAATTATATATATACAATAAATAATTAATTTTGGTAAGTCAACTAAACACATTAACTAGGAATAGCTACTACCATCAACAAGCTAGACCTAGTCAGCTAAAGAAGTCATTAACCAACTCAGGCCAGCTCAAGTTCAGCTATCGGAGGCTTAACTCAGCTCAACTTAGTTGAGCTACTTGACGTAGGCTAGCTACTCCAGCTAGCTAGGTGTACTCTGAGAAGACTAGACTCAGTTCACCTCAGCTCATTACAGCAAAAGCCTATTCACCTTAGCTTGGCTTAGCAGCAAGCAAAGAACTAGCAAGCTAAGCCAGCTAAGGTAGCTCCCTACAGTTCTCTTCAGCAGCCACCAACTCCAGTGCAACTCCTTCGAGTTACCTCCAGCTCCTCTACCTCAAAGCCCTAGCTCCCTTTACCTCCAACCCTACTCCTTGCTAGCTAAGTCCACCTCCATGGCACCAAAAACCTAACCCAAACCCACCTACCTTAGCTCCACCAACTAGCCCTAAACCTAGTCCACCTAAGTTCCCCTATTGCCAATCCTTTTTGGCACCAAAACTAGGCACCCTTTGGCCCCTCAACCACCACAAAGAGACACCTATTCTTGGTGCCAAAATAGCCATAACCACCTCCCCTTTTTTTGGCGCCAAAATAATCCCATATCACTACCCTAAACATCATCAACCTACCCATCTCAACCCTTGATTTTTGGTGCCAAAAACACCTCCTTTAAGAAGCCAAAAATGGTGCCAAAAATAGGTGTCCTTCCACCCCATATTCGTCCACCAAAAGTCACCTTCAAACCCCCTTCACATCCCCTTGGTTGGCACCATTAAACCCTCACCATTGGATCCTTAACCACCTCCCATCAAGCCATCCTAACCCTCCACCTAAGGCCACGCCAACCACCACCTTCCTACCCTATATTTACCCCATCAAGCCACCACCATTTGATCATCTTCTCCCTTAGTTAGGTCCACCATTAGTCCACCCATTCTTCATGCCAAGGAAGAAGGAGAGAAGAAGATCAAGGGGGCAACCTACTAGCCCCTTTGGTGCCTTCTTCCTCTCTTTCTTCTCCCTTAGCCACGCCAAGGAGGAGGTCATCTTCACACCTAGAGGGGACGACCAGGCAAGGGGAGGAGACTTGAGGTGGTTGACACCCACCTTGAGGAGACTGCTTGGAGGAGGACAACTACAAGAAGCTAAGGAAAATTCTTTCCAAGGGTGGGTCGACCGCACTTGGAGCAAGGGCTCTCCAAAACTTCAACCAGAGGATCCCTTCTTCTTCTTTATCTTTTCAATTTCTTTTATTGGCTAGTGTTTTTGTTTGTTTTCATGTAACAAGCATTCTGCTACATTTATTCTAGTTGCTAGTAATACAAGTTTTATTTTGGCTTCCAATTTTCATGTTCTAGTTAGTGTGTTTTTCTTGTTATTTCTTTAGTGCACCACATCCTCCTCTTCTAATTACCCTAGGCGGGCTTGCTTAGGGTGAGCTTAGAAGAGAGGATTCTATTCTTGTCACTTAGGTTTAGTGATAGGTGTAGTCGTTAGCATACTTTTATCTTTGCATCCATTGCCCGACTATTTCTGAAAACCCTAAAAATAACAAAATAAAAAATACAAAAAGATATGTGTTGATTTGAGAGGTGAGAGAGAGAATCAATTTTTGTGATGAACAAATTAGCCTCCTTGGACGATCCTAGATACTCCACTATCTAGGTAATATAAATTTTAAAAATTGATTGTGGATTGCACGTACAATGACACAATTTCTTATTATTAACAAATCGTGTGTTTCTCACATCATTTCATCAAAGACCTTTGGAAAGCAAAGGTTTGGGAAGTTTAGATTTCAAAGTGTGTTATACTCCTATAGATGACACCAATTGATCAAGCATAAACTCTTGTAGAGCCTCTTGCGTCCGTGTAAAGGTAGGGGCCGATCATGTATCAAAACGTAAAACAAAAGAATGCACAATCACACAATCACAAACACCAAGAATTTGGTAACTTGGGTCCACCTCATAGGGTGTACGTCTGGGGAGGAGATCCAATCCTCAAATCCACTAAGTAAAAGAAAGATTACAGTGATGCTATCTCTCTCCTACTTGATTACAAGTGTTTGCTTGATATTCTCTTACTGATCCCTTATTCCTTCTTGACTTTTGTAGATTCCAAGGGAATCCTCCTCCTTGCATGATTAATTGCAAGATACTTATTCCAAGATCGTAGGGATCAATTTGTTATGGATTTACTGCATTGTTGACCAAGATCCAATCCTTCCATATCATGCCTGCTGATCGTGAAATTCAACACTGTTAAAAATAATATCTCATCGTTACGATAGCATAGTCGTGAATCAAAACATTTATCAAAGAACACCACGTATAGATCAGGTTGTCATCCACAAGAAGGCAAGAAACATCACATATCTTTATTAAATCTTAAATCATTCCAAGTGTGCATTTGGGATAGAAATATGAAACACAAAAAGAAAAGATCAAGAAATTCAAACTAGTGGGGGCATCCCCCTAGAGAATGACGATGGTGCAAAGGTGGACGACAGTTCTGGGTGTCTCCTTATGCTGTCACCACAAGGGAGAATGTCTAAGCTGGTCTCCTAGGTGTGGAGCTTGCTACTCCTCCTACGTGTCGGTGATGAGGAGTGATGAGAGACTCATCATGGCTCTTAATTACCCCCAATTAACTAGTTTTCCTAGTTAATTAGCTAAGAATATACTTAATACAGGGATAATTGTATTATAAGGGATTAAATAACAAGGACCTTCAAAATAAGTTAAAAACACTAATTTAAATATCAATTAATATTATTAATAATTTAATTAATAATTTGGACTCAAATATTAAACATTTAGCTACCTACTTAATATTTAAACTAACTTAGTAAACCTTATGACCTAAGTACTTAATTAATTTAAGTAAATTAATCACTTAAGTAAATATAGCTAAAAAGGGGAAAAAATGTAAATTCAAGGCATAAATATAATATTTACCTAATTTATAATCATATATAAAATGTTGAAAAATGAATAAATTAAATTAAGCATAAAAGTCAATTGTTTACGTTTAGGGCCTTAGTTTTTATGCCAATTGAATCATTTTCCAACAAATAGGTCCTTAGTTTTCATTGCGTATAGGTCCCCATGTGCATAGACACCTTCGTCTTCTTCTTCTTCTTCCTTAGGTTTGAATAGCCGAGGAGGGTCAATGTCCACATCATCTGATCACCCTCTATCTCACGATTGTACACCTCCATCCTTACCGCCAACCTTCGGCTCATCGCCGCCATTCCATCCAACGATGCTAATCCTCCCTAGCCCAACAAGCTCTGGCATGGTGACTTCACTATTGATGGAGATGATGGTCCTTAAACCTCTGTACCTGGACACGATTGCATCTAGATGTAGACCCCCTACCCTTCTCCGCCACCTATAAATACCCACTTAGACCTCTAATCTCAGGCAGTGATCCCCTTCCACCTTCCCCCAACTGATCGTTCAATAGATTATTCATCAACAAACTCTGGCGACTTCTAACCCCCTTCCTCCGGACTTCTCCGAAGCCCTGACCACCTCCCGATCTCTGCCACACCTAGCGACGAGGCTACGCTACGACTTCTTCCCTCTTCTCGACGTTCTCTCCTTTGCCAGAGCTCTTCCTTTGACCTTCTGATTTCTTCCTCAGTCACAACCCTTCAACGAAGATCTCTACCTCCTTCGTCTAGATAACAGTAGAGTTAGGTTTTAGCTTAGTGTAGTTTAGTTAGCTAGCTCATTAGCATAGTTTAATGCCATGTACTCTGTTGTCTTCTTTAGCTTCGGCGAGCTCCTTGAGCTCGTCTAGAGAACCGTTTTGTCTTTTTAATCCACTGATCACACTCCACAACTTTCCACGATCATTTCTAATGCATTGGTTACATGTTTGTATCACCTAAACACCTAAACCATTTCACCTCCACCAGAGACTTCCACTATCCACGGTGGAGGTTCTCTGGTATAGAACACACTCACTAGGGGCCCTTCATCATCTTTACACCACTTCAGGGCCCCGATCCTATATGAAATTCACATTATTATTCTACATATAAGAAACGCCTAATTTCATCCCAACCTCCTGAGCTCGCTGTCAATGGCAGCTCAGGAGGAGTTTTATTACTTAATTCTCACACATAAACCAACATAAGACTCATATGAGTCTTTCCCCTCACTCAATCGAGTGAGAGGATCGATATTGAGTTCAGGTGAACTTAAAATCTACTTTTAATGAATTCAAGATAAATCTCTAAGTCTGATTATTAATTGGACAATTGGCTTGTTCCTGAGGTTCCTTGTGACCTCAGGAATCATTTAAGATCATTTTCTATTGAGATTCATGGAGATTTCATCTCTAGCGAATTCACAGGGCGTTCACTGGAGCTCCGGCGAATCAAACTTACACCTTAGCCTATGGAACTCTTTGAGAAGCTCCAGAATGCTTCTCTATGACCTCAGGATCATGAATCAAGAGTTAAGTTTGAGTTTTGAGGAGAATAACTTTCTGTCGGGTTTCACCTTCCTTATCTTCGGTAGAGCTGAGGAGGTCTCCATAGAACACCTTTGACTTTAGTAACAGATCTATAAGCATGTGTAGAATCTAAGGAATTTATTTTAAGCTTTAGATAGGTCTGGGAGCCTTTCATCTCTTCTGTTGAATAGACCTCTCCTCGACCATTGGTGATGATCTGGGAACACTTCTAAACTTATCAAAACCTTAATTTAGAGTGCTGTACAACTTCCTGAGGTTGAAACAAACTCATTTAGGGTGTTGATTTGATTAGAGGAGCTAAAAGTCAACAGTCAAGCTTTATAGGTGAAATCTGGTCTGAATCTGAGGATAAATTCTTTGAATCTTTGATTTTTAAGTATAAATGAATATCTGAAGTGATTTAGAGGTGTTTAGAATTAATTTGAGCAAGATTGATTGAGGAAACAATGAGTTTGAATGATCTGTGCATTTTGGTTTAATTCTAGAACCCAACACTGTGTTCAATGTTTTTGATGAGATTTGGAGTTAAAATTTACCCAGATCAATTCCAATTGACTTCTCAATTTGATCTAAGATCTCTCCTAAAGCTTTAATCTCTTTATATGATAGATCAAAGCCTAAAACTTAGCTCTGAGCTTCAGGTTTGAAGCCCCTCTCTTCTGGAGCATTCTGAAGCCTTTCCTAACCTCAATCTTTCTCTTAATTGGTGTGGAATCCTTCACTGATGTACTCTACACCCTCAACTAAAGGTGATTTGAAGTTTGCAGGTCGATAGACTTGAGATAACTCTCTGAAGCATACTTCTGGGCATGGCGGCAAAGCCATGTTCCTCCATTAAATCAAAGAATCAAATTTGATCCAAAGCCCAAATTAGGGCTAAAATTGGATAGAGGAACTGATGTAAACACATTTACACTACTTAAAATGTCTATTTATGCATGTTCTTAAGCATAGGATTGCATTTCATGATATAAATATTGCATTACATGCATCATCTTGCATTTAGAGTAGTTTGAATAAAATGGAGGTTAATTGTCTCCTTTTATGTGCTTGGATAGGGCAAATATTTTATCGGGGCCTTGGATCAAAGATCCAACCGTATGGATATGATCAGGGCGACGATTGGAGTTCAACGACTCCAAGATCGCCCTAATCAAGCATCCGTAGCATCAGATAGAGACCGGGGAACCCTAGAAGATCAAGGGCCAGGATGGTGTAAATCCGCACTTCAGATGGAAAATCCGACCACACGGATGAATTCGGATCGACGATCGCAGCCGAACGACACAAAAATCGAGTCAATCCGACATCCGTGGCACCATCTACAACTTCCAGAAGATGGACGGCCAAGATGGCGCCACATGGCGCCATCCCAGCCGCCCAATCGGCCGCAGGAGTCCTGTGAAGACCGCGCACCGTCTCCTCTCCGCCGTTGGATCTCGATCCAATGGCTGCGGTCGCTCGCGTTTAAAAACGCCCGCGCGACCATTTCGCCCGCGTAGCGCAGCGGCGACGCAGCTGCGGGCGAAGCGGAGGTCGCGGGTACGAGCCGCGGTGAGGGGGTCGAAGGCGCGGGCGAGCGGGCGCGCACGAGCGTCAGATGAAGATCCAACGGCCGCGCGCGCCCGATAGCGCCGACGCGCAATTGGACGCCCTGGTGGACGCTCGATCGCACGCGGGCGGGCGCGCTACGCAGCGGGCGCGGACGCGATCTAAGCCGTCCGATCTCGCGATCGGACGGCTGAGACGACGCGGACGTGCGTATGCGTTACGCGCGCAGGCCAGCCGAGCGGGCGCGCCTGGGCACGGCGGCGACGGCGACGGCGGGGCTTTAGCGACGGTTTTATCCATCACTAAAGACCCCTTATTTATTATTTTGAAGATGTAATGTCCATTTTGCCCCCACTCCTTGCAACTATAAAAGGAGACCCCCTCCATACGAAATTTGCATCCCTTCCTTCTCCTCTCTACCTCTCCAAAGCTCAAGAGAAGCTTGTCCCACACCCGGGATGCTTCTCGCGAGATAAAGTCCAAATTTTCGTCCCCCTTCGGAAGTGGATCCCGCGACGACGACGGCGTGCTGCTTCGTTCCCGTTCTTCTGCTTCGTCCTCCTTCGTCCCGCCTCGTTCTCCTTCGTCCAGGCGTCGTCCCGTCCGGGTCGTCCTCCAAGCGACCGTCGAGGAGGATTTCTCTCTCCCTATTCTTTTTACTGCTTTCTAGTATAGATTTACTGCTTTCTAGAGTAGTCTATTCGTCCTCCGAGCGATCGTCGAGGAGGACATTTCTCCCTCCATTCTTTTAATGCTTTCTAGAGTAATTGTTTTATGTTTTCTAGTTGTAATGAAAGAACTCTTTTATGATAAATTCCTTGTCTATTCTACATCTCATTTTGATTTCCATGTATAGTATTCCTTCTCTCTCTCTTACTCCCTCTCTCTCTTTTATTTGTTGTAGATACTTAGATAGTTTAAATTGAATTTCTTTGTGACAAAATAAAAAGAAACGCGAAGTTTTTAAATCAAACGTTCGCCTCCCTGTGTTCGACCCGGAATTCTTATTTCGGTATAAATTTTATTTGTTGAACACGAATCCTTCGCTTTCGAACTACAACGACGGGTTTTCCAAAACCAAACACGTTAGCGTAGATTCTCGTTCAACATTTTGGCGCCGTTGCCGAGGAGGCAACGCTCTTTGATTTCTCTTCGCATTTTGTAACTTACAAATCATTTACCTCACTTTTTTTTCCTTTCTTATTGTAATTGCAGGTACTCTTTCGAGACAGGCAAAAGCGGTAGATCGGAGTAAAGTGCTGTGGAAGGTTTTGTAAGTTATCCCCCACCTCCCACCCATTAGATTTCATTTCATCACATAATAATTCAAACATCAATCAACCTAGGTGTTCTTATAAACTCTAAGGTTAGATTGTTTGTTGTTTGACATCCATACTCACTCCAACCCCCACATTAAAAAAGAAAAAAATAAAAAAATCTCACAGAGGTACACAACCTCATCTGATTTTCTAACTCAACCGGTAAACCAATCTTAGGAGCCGGTACACACATCCAAACACATAATCGAGTAGAAATCAGATTGGGTAATCATTTGTGTGCCTAATTAGGTGGTGCATCAGGCCAGTTGTTTGAGTTGTTTGGGTCGCACCACTTCAAATAAAATCAACTCATCAAGTAGCTGCCAATTAGGTTCAACTCTTAGGGATCTACCAGGCACTCCACATTCTTTTTAAACTTTAAAGGAAAATATCTTCACCTGTGCTTGCAAAACCTGGTGTGCCAATGAAACTTGATTGAAAACACCTAAAGTTGAATCCTAAAAGCTACTAAGCAAGATTTGAACCTTAAAATTCATCACATCAAAAATAATCTTGCTTGAAAACCACTGGTTGTGCACGCACACACAAAGCAATCAATCATTAAGGGCACAACCCATTTAAAGGGCCCATCACATTCCAAAGCACATTCAAACCTAGCCCTAAATAAAACAGAGTAGACGTTGGCCTTAAGGATTGGACTCGCTCTTCAGAACTCAGAACGAGATTATTTTCGATTAGTCTGTTTCTACTGTTCAATCTGATGTCTAGCTAGGGGAGCAGAGTCAAACGATCGCGGCTGGGGGGTACACTAGGAACCGGAGGCGCAAGCCGAAGGAAGAACCTTCTCCCCAGTCCCTCCTTCTAACTGGTTGGATTGAACAGACAGAAGTAGATCAAATCGTTCCTTTATCTCAAGACGGGTTTTGGGAGTCTGTAGGTCTGTAGGCTAACCCATTTAAGGACAGGTTTGATTGTTTGTATTGCAGGGCACCTTTCTTCCTCCAGTGTCTCATGAATCCTTCCACATATTTCACGCATTCCCGCTCTTTCCCTCCTGTTGTAAATTATCCTCAACATGACGATTATCCCAACTCGTATTGTAATGGACCATCAGTTAGTTGGGATAATTCGGATTGGGGATACAATTCCGGACCCCCGTGTTTAGGGTCTAACCCTGAACACTTTGATTCTCAATTCTATCCTTCTCAGAGTTGCATCGATTATAGATCGTCCTCCTTTCATGAACAACCTAATGCGATCTACAATCAAGAAGGATACACTGATCCTTACCCATCCTCTGATTTCACTGCCTTTAGGTCATCTCCATCTTTTGAACAATCTGAAATGACCTATTATCAGGATGGGTATAACGAATCTCAATTCGTTAATTCCTCTACATTGATGTCAAACCCGCCCAACCCTGAACCAACTCATTTGGTTCAGGTTAATCAGGTTCAAGATAAGGTTCTGGCTAACTTGAGGAATATCATTCAATCTTTAGAAGTTCAGCCAATACCTTGCATTGAGAGATTGGAGCCCCTGATTGAAATGATTGATGATTTAAACAAGTCTTTGTTGGATTGGCTCCAGGATGTTAAGGATAAGAACCCGGGTGAGTTTTTACTTGGGAAATTAGCGAAATTGAGGATGAGATTCGTGGTTGCTTTGATTCAATCTTGGAATAATTCCCAGGATGAACTCTCTTCAGGAAAGCCAATGACAGAACCCGCTCAGGCACCTGTTGGGGGGGACACGTGTTACGAAGCTGACCAGATTGAATTAAAACAACCAATTAAGGATGATTTGATTTCTTCACCTGAAATCCCTGAGCCGGGTTACGAGGAAACGTATGTCTCCTTGGAACGCAAAGTGACAAATGATTTTGGGACATACATTGATACGGATCCTGATGGTGAAGATTCAAGTTGCAAAGTCTCACACGAGTTTTCAGATCACGATTTTTGTGAGACGATTGGGCCTGAAGAATCTGATAGATCATTTGATAGCCCAATAACTGAGGAAACTGATCTTATTAGGGCACACGATACAGATCCAGAATCGCATTTTCTGGAGGAATCAATTCAATGCCCTGATTATCAGTTACACCCTGTTGAGCTTATTGATGATTTTAATTCTGAGATAATTAGACCCAAGTCAATTTTGATTCTGCCACATCATTTACACTTGGAGATTCCAGACGGGGTGATGAATATACAAGATGTCCTGGAATTTGATACACTTAATGAGGAGGATAGGAGCGGGGAAGTTCTAATTTGGGAAGTTAATTTTGGAGGAAATGGAAGATTGAGTCGAAGGGTTCCTTTTAAGCTGAAACCATCAAATCAGAACCCTTACGACATTTGTTTCGAGGATGTCAAACTCAAGCACACATTTAACGATTATCCTTTTGAGCTTCAATTCTCTGTAATCCGACATTTTGGCCTTGGGTTGCATCCTCACAAATCGCAGGCCCGACCCCGCTTGCATTCTGATTTTAGGTTTTGGATAATTTTTATCCAGAACCTAAGATATTCTCGATTATGGGGTGTGGGTCTGCACCACAATCTGGTCCACATCTGTGGACCTCTGCTGACAGGTCAGAGGATTCTTCTGTTCATTTTAATTCTGACCTGCACTTGTGAATTCTTCATTTCTTTTCTTTGTATAGTGTGCCTAGCTGAAGGCACTAAACTCAGCACATATACAGTTCTTTTTCATCTCGGAGCGGACCCGATATCCACGTAATTCAGGTGCTTTCTACGCCTTTCCACTCTGTTTTATGTCTTTTTAATACAATGAGGACATTGCATTAGATAGGCATGGGGGGATGGATATTTATCTTTGAATTCATTCGTCAGCTCCGTAGATTTGTTTTATTTTATATAAAAAAAAAAATCAAAATTAGGAAAGAGAATTTGGGTTTAAGAAAATTTTCGATCTTAAGAAATACTATATTATGTTCTGAACACAAAGACCCTTCAGGTCTTTGGACTTAATCAGCCTATGTATCCACTAAAATGTGGATTTGTTTTTCGAGTTCTCGCCAACCTGAATTTTATTATAATTGGAATAAATAAGTTTGGGTGATAAGTACATGACTTGTCAACCCGCCCTCTGATTTAAGGGAATTTTGAGTTTTAAGCATCTACACACTTTCTTTGCACTGACTCGTTGTTTGGCGATTTTAACGGAAATTGGGTAGCTAATGAACCTTCTAGGGTAATATGGCTGGCAAGTTATCGTGGGTAACAGCCCATAGGTAGGTTGTCCAGAGCCCAGTCACTGGACCTTTCTCTTTTTGCTGCCTTTAGGTAAATCTTAGACCAGGGAAGCCACCTACTTAAAAAAAAAAAAAAAAAGGAGAAAAGAACAAAAAGAAATAAGCCACACTTCGCCGCACGAGTATGGCTGGCAAGTTGTCGGTGGTAACAGCTCATCGACCGGTTGTCCAGAACCCAGCTCAGAAAATGCACTAAAAATTCCCAAAACACTTAGGAAGAAGCGGAGAAGTAGAATAAACCGGGGAGATATACACTGGATTCACCCTTGTGTTGACCCCGTTAAAAAAATAAAAGTAGGGAGAAAGCTACCGGTTGTAAAGATACACCTTTAGGCAGAATTCTTTTTGAGGTCACCTAGAGGCGTAGAAATCCGAAGTCTGTTTTAATTGCCGGTCAACGAGTCTATCACAATCACAATAAGATGCTTAAAACTTAGGGTTCTCATCAAATCTTGGGTGAGTTGAATGGCCGTAGAAAGCCACTCTTAAACCCTAAAATTTGAAAATCCAAAAAAAAAAAAAAAAGAGTAAAAACAGAAAAAGAAATTTTTCTTTGAATAAGGCGAGGCTTGAGGCGGTCTGCATTTTGGCTGATACCCGGGCACTGTTGTGTCTTTGAAAGTTCAGTTCTTAAGTAGACAATTTCTTAATGATTGAAAATAACTCAGGTCCAAATAATCTAACCTAATTCTTTTATAAATAGCATATAGTTTTTGCTAGGGACTAGCAAAAGATAGGCATGGGGGTATGATGTAAACACATTTACACTACTTAAAATGTCTATTTATGCATGTTCTTAAGCATAGGATTGCATTTCATGATATAAATATTGCATTACATGCATCATCTTGCATTTAGAGTAGTTTGAATAAAATGGAGGTTAATTGTCTCCTTTTATGTGCTTGGACAGGGCAAATATTTTATCGGGGCCTCGGATCAAAGATCCAACCGTATGGATATGATCAGGGCGACGATTGGAGTTCAACGACTCCAAGATCGCCCTAATCAAGCATCCGTAGCATCAGATAGAGACCGGGGAACCCTAGAAGATCAAGGGCCAGGATGGTGTAAATCCGCACTTCAGATGGAAAATCCGACCACACGGATGAATTCGGATCGACGATCGCAGCCGAACGACACAAAAATCGAGTCAATCCGACATCCGTGGCACCATCTACAACTTCCAGAAGATGGACGGCCAAGATGGCGCCACATGGCGCCATCCCAGCCGCCCAATCGGCCGCAGGAGTCCTGTGAAGACCGCGCACCGTCTCCTCTCCGCCGTTGGATCTCGATCCAACGGCTGCGGTCGCTCGCGTTTAAAAACGCCCGCGCGACCATTTCGCCCGCGTAGCGCAGCGGCGACGCAGCTGTGGGCGAAGCGGAGGTCGCGGGTTCGAGCCGCGGTGAGGGGGTCGAAGGCGCGGGCGAGCGGGCGCGCACGAGCGTCAGATGAAGATCCAATGGCCGCGCGCGCCCGATAGCGCCGACGCGCAATTGGACGCCCTGGTGGACGCTCGATCGCACGCGGGCGGGCGCGCTACGCAGCGGGCGCGGACGCGATCTAAGCCGTCCGATCTCGCGATCGGACGGCTGAGACGACGCGGACGTGCGTATGCGTTACGCGCGCAGGCCAGCCGAGCGGGCGCGCGTGGGCACGGCGGCGACGGCGACGGCGGGGCTTTAGTGACGGTTTTATCCGTCACTAAAGACCCCTTATTTATTATTTTGAAGATGTAATGTCCATTTTGCCCCCACTCCTTGCAACTATAAAAGGAGACCCCCTCCATACGAAATTTGCATCCCTTCCTTCTCCTCTCTACCTCTCCAAAGCTCAAGAGAAGCTTGTCCCACACCCGGGATGCTTCTCGCGAGATAAAGTCCAAATTTTCGTCCCCCTTCGGAAGTGGATCCCGCGACGACGACGGCGTGCTGCTTCGTTCCCGTTCTTCTGCTTCGTCCTCCTTCGTCCCGCCTCGTTCTCCTTCGTCCAGGCGTCGTCCCGTCCGGGTCGTCCTCCAAGCGACCGTCGAGGAGGATTTCTCTCTCCCTATTCTTTTTACTGCTTTCTAGTATAGATTTACTGCTTTCTAGAGTAGTCTATTCGTCCTCCGAGCGATCGTCGAGGAGGACATTTCTCCCTCCATTCTTTTAATGCTTTCTAGAGTAATTGTTTTATGTTTTCTAGTTGTAATGAAAGAACTCTTTTATGATAAATTCCTTGTCTATTCTACATCTCATTTTGATTTCCATGTATAGTATTCCTTCTCTCTCTCTTACTCCCTCTCTCTCTTTTATTTGTTGTAGGTACTTAGATAGTTTAAATTGAATTTCTTTGTGACAAAATAAAAAGAAACGCGAAGTTTTTAAATCAAACGTTCGCCTCCCTGTGTTCGACCCGGAATTCTTATTTCGGTATAAATTTTATTTGTTGAACACGAATCCTTCGCTTTCGAACTACAACGACGGGTTTTCCAAAACCAAACACGTTAGCGTAGATTCTCGTTCAACAGGAACTCTAGGGCTTTCGATCGAGCCCTTGATCACTTGATTTGGTCCAGTGAGTCATCTAGAATCAAGTCTTGAAGATTTAGTTAGTTGTAGCTGTGGTGTAGGAAGAATGTTGGAACATAGTCCCACCTTGGGGAAATTTGGACACTTGCCTTGGTATAATACAAAAAATGTGCAGTGGCTGTTCGATCGTCAGCATAGGGTGCAACTTATCTGAACATATCACTTTGACACGATTGAATGGTGCCCTCTTCCTTTTGACACCACCTTTGGTGGCTCTTTCGAAATGTGGAGTGCCCCTGTTCAAAGCTCCCTTCCAAAATTAGGTGCTTGTCCCTTGATTAGTGGATCTTGGATCCACAAATTGTGGATCTTTTGATTTCCTTCCAAATGCAAGAGGGTTGGCCACCAACAATTGATCTCTTGCCATATTTTAAGGAGGGCCTTCACGTGAAATGAAGTATTCCCTTGAAATGTGGTTTGGAGGGGTCGTTTGCATGTAAGTCCAAAGCTCCATGGGATTTCTTTGGAGTTAGGCTTCCATATTAACCTCCACCGGCAAATTAAAGACATATAATATTATTTGTAAAACATAAGAGAATGTGAGATGCTAAATAATGTAAACAAGCCACATACAATTATTCTAAATCTGAATGCATCCTACATTATGCGAATTAGCAGATGTTTGTATGTAAATTATATTAATCTACATACGCTTATTCTATGATAAAATGAATGTCCTAGGAAATATTATTAGGCAAGAACTAACAATCTTAGGCCTGAGAATAGTCCACTAAAGTGGGCTCATCATGCCCCCATGCCTAAGTTTTTCTAGTCCCAAGCAAAACACTGTTTTATAAAGTACAATCATTTAGAGTAGGACAAATAAATCAAGGAGCCTTCATCTCCCGACCTTCAAGGGATTGGTTCTGAATCTTAGAGATCAGAATCAAAGGTACTAACGTATTGACCAAGATATAGACCTCTTTGTCCCTTTAGATTCCAATCACCCCCACCCACCCCCCAAAGTCTAAGGTACAAGTTTCCCTAGCCTAGTTCCTTACAAGTTTATCCTAACCCGACAAGCTCAAGTATCTCGTGTGTGTATATTTTGTCTTGTTTACCCTGTAACTACACTTATGATTCATCCTCCATTGTCTATAAGAGTCATAATACCCTTGGGAATCTCTCAAGATCCCTTCCTTCCAACTCCCCGGGTTGATGCCGTAAGGGGCACCCTCAGAAGCGATGCATTCCAACACCTCGTGATGACACCATAAGAAACACTTTCGTGGCTAGGCTAAATGTATTTCTATATTTTCTTTGCTACTTTTTTTAGGGGGTAGCACTTGGCCACACAGTGCATACAATTACGTGCGAGAAATATAGGTCTCATGGACTTTGCTTTTGCAAGGAATCTGGCCCCCAAGAATACTCGACCCAGACCAAACTTTGGACTCATCACCTATGATTGACAAGGATCCAAGTTGTTCATTATTTCCTAGCACCCACAAGTCAGGTCACTGTGCATTCATGCTTTTATGATACACTTGACCTACACAAGTCGTCCAATCCTTATAGGTGAGAAACCTAGCCTAATACTTCTTGCACTATTGACCTAGACTTTGGCTTTTTGGTCTCCTCAAGAACTCAGAAATAGTCCTATCTTAGTAAATACACAAGTTTTTAAGCCTCTTAAAGGCCCAAAGGGTCTTAACTCAAGACTCTTCTTCAACGCCTTAAAGGTGGTCAACTACTTGGCTTGCCTAATTTTATTTATCCTAAATTGGATAGTGTCCTCATGCATACAATGTTAATTGCTTTATTTTCTTTTTCTTTATTTTTTTATTTTTTCATTATTTTATAAAAATGTAGAAATGATGCAGAAAGGAAAACAAACTGCATAATGCACCTCCCATGCCTAAATCCTACAATGTCCTCGTTGTAAAATTGAGATATAGGGGGAAAGGGAAAAGAAAGCGCCTGAGATAGGCAGACTCTATTTATTTATAAATGTTGGGTTGCCTCCCAACAAGTGCTGCATTTTAGGGTTAGCAGTCAGATAGGTTGGACCTGCAAATCGATTTAGAATATATGTGCGACTAGCTAACAGGTAACTCAGGATGTTGGCGAGCTGGTGATGAAGAGTTATGCCAAAGGCTTGCCAAACAAGGGTGGAAATAAAATTCTTTCGGGCCACCTTAGGAGGCTTCATGTGATATGTATGAATAGTGACCTTCAAAAGTGCAGGGGGTGGATGCAAAGGATCCTCCAAGGGGTGAGGGTGAAGGTAAGGGGTTGCTAAAGAGAGCACCCCCGGGGTAGTGGGATGAAGGGGAGGCAGAGGAGACGAGCGGCGCGTACGTGCCGTCGTCGGGGAAGAAGGCCCTGAGGTGAGGATGACGGCAACGACGAGGAGGTCGGAGAGGCATGTGCTAGCGCGGCGTAATGCGAAGGAACGAGACGAAGCTAACTCTGCCACTGATATGGTGGTAGAG
Source organism: Thalassia testudinum (assembly GCA_037157565.1). Lineage (NCBI taxonomy): Eukaryota > Viridiplantae > Streptophyta > Magnoliopsida > Alismatales > Hydrocharitaceae > Thalassia > Thalassia testudinum. Next base: position 86,804,389 of record JAZHRO010000077.1, read on the forward strand.
CGATGAGAGGAGGGAGGAGAGATCTTCGGAGCTTGCGGGCATTTGACCGGAGATGAGGAAGGAGGAAATTGAGAGGATATCTGCGGCCAAATCAAGCTTGGAAGATGTGTAAAGGACCGGGGGTCCTTTTATAGCCACTGGCCGAACCCTTTGTGCTTGGAAGGCAAGCCTTCCAACGCAAAGGCCTTGCCAGAGAAGGAAGGTGCACAAGACACCTAAATCTCTTAAGCGTTCGCACGAGAGATTTAGTGTAAATCTAATCTGGAGATCTCGTTCAGACGATGGAGAAATCCTCAGAGAATCTCCCTTCCAAATCTAGGAGGAGACCTTTAAGGATTCGAGGAGATATCCTCCTTAAATCCTCGTCGGAGTGGGATTCCTCCGCTGTAATGGCGGAGGGACCTGAATATAAGGGTGGAGAGGAAGCTAGGGGGCTCTACACAAGGGTTTTTCAAAAGTTAGAGGCCAGAATGTAATTTGGTGGACCATTTTGCAAAGTAGGTCAAGATGACATTCCCTTAGACCTAAATTTTAGTACAAACCTAATTTAGACCTAAGAAATCCAATGGTGAAGTTGGATTTTATATTTGACCACGTTTGACTAGACATTTTGGTCAAAACTCAAATTAGGTTAAATATTGAGCTAGGACCCCAATCTAGGTCAAAATAGGTTCCAAAGGCCAAATTGAAGGTTCTAAATCCTAGGAGATTTTTTTCCATTAATTTTAGAGGGTTTAGTTGATTTTTATCCTAACCAGAACTTTGTGAAATTAAGTGGGTTTGTTTTATGGTTATAGAATGTCATTTAATTCTTAAATCTCACAAGAACCCTTTTCTAATTGAACCATCCCACTTTTCCTCTTATTAAGTCTAATTGACTTATGTTTAACCCCTGAGAAATCCTATTGATGTACTGCAATGGTAAAATTGTAATTTTACCCTTTAGTTCATGTTTCCTTTCCAGAACAGTAATCCCTTGAATTATGCCTTCCTTTAGGTTATGTAGGAGCTTTTGTTTACTTTCTCAGGTCAAAATGAGCTAGTTAGGACTCATGATGAGGTTCTCATCAGCTGTCCAGACCAGTGGTTGCAACATCGGAGCACAAGTGATTGCTGTTTTAAGAAAATCGAATGCCTTGCGGCACGATTCGTCAAATTCAAACGGTGTATCTTTGGCGAGAAGGTTGCTTAGAGGGCGAGCAACCTTGGAGAAATCCTTGATGAACCTCCGATAGAATCCCACATGTCCAAGAAATGATCGAATTTGTTTGACATATGTGGGAAGAAGAAGTTTGGAAATAGCTCCAACCTTAGCTTTGTCAACTTCAATTCCCCGTTCAGAGATTACATGACCCAAGACGATACCTTCTTGTGTCATGAAATGTCTCTTTTCCCAATTAAGGACCAATCTTGTTTTGATGCATCTTTTAAGGATCAATTCGAGATTAGCTAGGCAAGAATCAAACGATTCTCCGAAAATAGAGAAATTGTCCATGAAGGCTTCCATAAACTCTCCCACCATGTTAGAGAATATGGCTAGCATACACCTTTGAAAAGTCGCAGGTGCATTGCATAAGCCGAATGGCATTCTACGGAAAGCAAAGGTTCTGTAGGTACAAGTGAAAGTCAATTTTTCCTCATCCTCAGGATGGATAGGGACTTGATTGTATCCCGAGTAACCGTCTAGGAAACGGAAGTACTTTTTCCCAGCTAATCTTTCAAGCATTTGATCGATGAAGGGTAGAGGGAAATGATCCTTTTTGGTGGCTATGTTCAGCTTCCTGTAATCCATACAGACTCTCCAGAAGGAAGCTGAACGAGTTGTGACAGATTCTCCTTTCTCATTAATCACAACGATAATCGCAGATTTCTTGGGAACAATTTGCACAGGACTATCTGAGATCAGATAAATGATTCCTGCATCGAGCCACTTAATTATTTCTTTCTTGACCACTTCTTGCATATTAGGGTTTAGTCTCCTTTGCATCTGGCGAGAAGGGTGGGATCCATCTTCCATGAAAATTCTGTGATGGCATTAAGATGGCTCAATCCCTATAAGGTCATGGATGGTCCAACCAATTACCTCCTTGTGTTCTTTTATGACCTTGATCAGTTTAATCTCCTACTTCTTAGTCAATCTAGCACTAATAATCACAAGGAGAATCTTTTTAGGTCCTAAAAATTGATATTTCAAACTCTCAGGCAATGGTTTCAATTCGAGCTAGGGCGGGTCTAAGATGGAAGGTAAGGAGGATGCTGATGAAGATTCATCAAGACGATCAAAAGGAAGAGGTTGAAAGTGAACAAAATCAATAACCTCTTCAGAATGTGGCGGGTTTGCCACAGAGGGTTGCGGGTTAGATTCATTGAGACAGGAGGAACTTTCAATTCTAGAAATAGCCATACATGTCTCAATATTCAAGTTATCTTCCTCGAGTTCCTCTATAAATCCATAATCCTCAAATTTATTAATTGTCTTGAAAATATCCAATTTTAGTTTTCAATCCCCAAAGGCGATTTCCATGCTATTGCTTTCACAGTTGATATTGGCCTTAGTGGTAGCCAGGAACGGATGCCCTAGAATGATGGGCATGTTCCTCAAATTCTTAGGTACATCTATGTCAAGGACAAGGAAATCTATGAGAAAATAGAAGTCCTTAACCTTGACAACAACATCCTCAATAACGCCTCTCGGATTTGTGACCGAACAGTCCACTAACTACAGTGTTACTGAGGTCGGTCGAAGTTCATCTAATCCAAACTTCTTGTAAGGAGAAGTCAGAATTAAGTTAATGGATGCACCTAGATCTAGGAGTGCCCTATCAAAGGTGTAATCTCCGATAACACATGAAATCAAAGGGGCACTTGGATCTCTCTTTTTCGGAGGAAGGTGATGCGGGATAATAGAACTAGCATGCTCAGAGAGTATCACCTTCCTCGGAACAGATTTCCTCGACTTACGCTTCTATGTGCATAAATCCTTTAAGAAGTTAGCATAAGCCGGTATGTGTTTGATAGCATCAAGAATAGGGATATTGATTTCAACATTCTTGAATATATTCAAGAGCTCCTCGTTACTATCAACATGCTTCTTCTTCCTGGGTTTAATCAAGGCCTCAGGAAAAAGGAACATGAGTCAGATCTTTAGAATCAGGTTCCTGAGCCTTGATTTCTTCTTCAGAATTCTCCTTTCTTTCCTCAGGCTTACCAGGATTTTCTTGACTAGAGTAGGGTATGTGTGGGTCCTGGGTTTGCCTTCCACTCCTTAAAGTAACGGAGTTGGCAGATGAGTACGGGTTTGGGTCTTGGGGAGGGTTAGGAAAGATCGAAGGGGCTTGATTAGCCAAAAACCTTGGATTTGATGAAGTAGAAGAGGAAAAACCCTACTCAACCACCTGAGCATGTGCATGTGGGTCCCTCTGATTCCCATACCTTTGGGCTTGATTGCCCGGATTTTGTATGTTGCGCGGGTTGGGTACGGGTTGAGATGGCAAAGATCTAGGTTGACGAGTGTTGGCAATGAACCCAGTTTGCAAGTTGTTCAGTGAGATTTTCATTTGTTGCATGAGTTGGAGCATAGATCCTTGCATCTCTACCATCTGACAATTCAAATCAGCCTACCCTACGAGTTAACGAGCATTCCAAACTGGATGATTGACCTGATTCTAGGGTAGCTGAGTATAAACATGACCTTGACCCATTGGTCTTTGTGGAGGATAGTTGCTGGGTCGGAATTGGGTCTGCTGCCCTATATTTTTCCAGGAGAAGTTAGGCCAACTCGGATTATAAGCATTGGAATATGGGTTGGACCTAACGTTCTCCTGTACAACATAGATAACCTCATAGGGAGAGGATGGAGAAAAAGAAAGGGAGGGATCAAAGAAACTGGGATCAAAGGCCCCAGTTTGGAACCCGTGGGGTTCCAAGCAATACTGGCTCACAGGTTGAGCCACATCCATTTGATTCACGAACTCCCGTCCAGAAGGAGCTCGTGAAGAATGGAATCCCGAATTCTGGGATTGAGTGGATTGAGAATTGTTTGTAGAGTTTCCCACCATCCACTCCTCCATCCTTTACGTAACCAGATCCACCTTATCTAGTTTATTACAAATCAGCTCCATATCGAATGAATGAGTCATGGACTCATTAACATTCGACCTGGGTTGTTGGGACCGATTAAATGTATCCATGGAGGCATGATTGACTGAATTTTCACTCATTTCCTCAAACAAATCATGCGCACTATCTGCGTCTTTGTTGAGAAAAATGCCTCCGCAAGAAGCGTCCACGTGATTTCTGAGTTGCTCAGTTAACCTGTGGTAAAAGATCAGCACAAGTTGCCATTTTGGCACCTTGTGGTGTGTACACTTCTGCAATAAGTCCTAGAATCGCTCCTAGGCAACATGAAACTGCTCCCTCGACCACTGGGCAAAAGTAGTAATCGCCTGCCTCAGTGCATTGGTGCACCCAACTAGAAAGAATTTCCTTAAGAAAGATGATTTAAGATAGTTCCAAGTTGCTATCAGCCTTCCTATGGTCCTGTACCAATGAGCAGCCTTATCCCTAAGAGAGTGGGGAAAGAGTCTCATGATCATTTGCTCTTCATTTACGTTTCGTGCTTTAGTGGTCTGGACCAAAGTGGTCAAGTCCTCCAAATGCTGAAACGGGTCTTTAGAGCCAAACTCATGAAGATGTTTGATCAGGCTTAACACCTGAGACTTGATTTCAACGTCTTCAACTGGAATCTGGACGCCAGGATGTTCCCCGTAATTTGAAGGATCATAAAATTCCTTCAAGGGCTGAGCGCCCTACATTCTCTGAAACTATTCTTGCATTCTTTGCATTTGTTCCAGCTGCCTTTGAAACATCTCTTTTTTATTTTGAGGTAGAGGAGGTTATTGATTAGCCATGGGATCAATTTGGCCAAAATTCAATCTACACCTCCTAGAATGATCTAATGATCTTTCTAATTGGGGATTCAATGACCTCCTTCCAAGCATAAACTAGAAAGAGGTCGAAAGGACTGGGAATAAGAACCCTGCATCACAATAAAATAAGCTTGTCCTCAAGTTGGGTAGCCTAAGGATCTACAGACTCTCAGAATCCATCTTAAGATTATAGACAATTTACTCTACTTGCATCTAATCAATCCATCCAGTTAGAAAGAGGGGCTGGGGAGAAGGTTTTTCCTTTGGCTTGCTCCTCGGGTTCCTAGTGTATCCCCTAACTGCGATTGTTTGACGCTACTCCCTTAGCTAGACATCAGATTGATTAGTACAAGCAGGTTAATCGTGAACAATCTCAATCTGGGCCTCGAAGAGCGAATCAGTCATTAAGGTTAACGTCTGATCAATTTTAACTTAGGCTTAGGATTGTAGTGCTTATGGAATGTGGTGGGCCCTTAAAATGGGTTGTGCTCTTAATGATTGATTGAATATGTGTGAGTGCATGCACAACCAGGGTTTTCAAGCAAGATTATTTGGATGAGTGGATTTTAAGGTTTAAATCTTGCTTAAGTAGCTTTTAGAGTTTAGAATTAGGTAAATTCAATCAAGTTCAAGAGGCAAACCAGATTTTCAAAACATGGGTGACGATCTTTTCCTTTTGAAATCAAAACTAAAGTGTAGAGGTTGGGGGCAAAAAGGTCATTTCAAGTTAAAAACATTAATGTAGGGGCCTTTAGTGACGGATTTAAGCATCACTAAAGACCTTGAACATGGCGTTAGCTCGCGTGCACTCGCCGCCTCTTCCTCTCCTGCGCTCAACAACGCTCGCACACATCCACGCTCTCTCGACCATCCGATGAGGAATCAACGGCCCAGAACGTGCGATCGTGTGCCTTTATAACGCGCCGCCCACTTACGATGACACGTGTAGAGGCACGTCTGATCGTGCGTGCGGGGCCCCTTGCATCTGGGCATGCCACGTGGTGCTCCTACAGTTGCTCATCTCCAATCCTATGGCCTAATTTGACCACGCCCGCGCTTGTGCTTGATTTGAGGGGAGGTGAGGCTCGAACCCGCGCCTCCCTCTTTGTGTGAAGTCGCGCGACCATTGAGCTACGTTGTCACTTTAGGCATGTTTGTGAATTTAGGTGTGATCTCTCTCAGTCATTGGATCTTAATCTAACGGCTGAGATCGTCCACGCAGTTGAGGAGAGATAGGGCAGCGGCGAGTCCTTGGGTTGGTTGGGCGGTTGGGATGGTGCCACGTATTGCCATCTTGGCCGTCCATCTTCTATATCTTTTTGCAGCGTTGGGATGCGATCATTGATTCGAACCCATCCGTGCGATCAGATTTGTCATTTGAAGTGTGGATTTACATCATCTTGACCCTTGATCTCTGATCTTTCTCGGATTATATCTGATGCTACAGAAGTTCGATTAGGGTGATCTTGGAGTTGTTGAACTCCGATCATGGCCCTAATCAAAGTCGTACGATTGGATCTTCAATATGAGGCCCCGATTAAATGTCGCCTTGTCCCTGGCCACCAAGAAGAAGAAATTACTATACAATTTGTACAATTTGACCTAAATGCATGATGATGCATGTTATGCAATATTTATAATGAATGATGCTTATATGATACTAAGAACATGCATTAGTAGACATTTTTGGCTATTCAGATGTATGAACATCAAGGTTTAGGCTCCTTAAGGTTGGGTTTAGGTTCCACCTCGTGATCAGTAGGGAAAGTAGAGTTGACAACTTGACTACGATCCTGTTTATCAAAATTAAAGAAAATGCTATCTTCAAGGTTGAGTTCCACCAGTGGTACCATTCCCTTCTTTTGTCTCCAATAGAGCTGAGGTGGGTACTCAATGTTATCATCGTCATCCTTTGGTAGCCATATTTCAAAACTAGAGTCCAATATATATATGGCTACTCCTCAATAATGGGTCCCTATTTTCATACATTGCATCATAATTATTTTAGAGATGAGAATCATAGGGCGAAGGACCAGAGTTGAGCCTAAGTGGGTAGCTAACACTGTCGTTTTTCTCCCAACTATGATTATTCCTCAAAAATTCCTCCATAAGTTCATTCATCTCATTTTGATATTTTTGAAATTTTAACTTAATGGTGGAGAGGCTACATGTAACGAATGCGTGCCCCAGACGTCTTTTAAGACATCTGGGAGGTGGCCCAGACGTCGGACCAGAAGTCTGGGATCACATCCAGACGTCTGACTAGACGTCTGGGATAGTTTCCAGACGTCTGGAAATCCATTAAATTCGACACGCGCAGGTCGTTTGCGCGCCTGAGCGCGTAGACCGAATATTCGCTTATTCCCTTTTTCCCTGCGGCTGCAGACGCCTGCCGTGTCCTCTCTCTCCTCCTCGCGCGGCCTTAAAAGGCCACACGCTCCCTCCCGTCGTCTCCACCGTCTCCTCCCTCTTCTCCTTCAGCCAGTGAGCGTGAGCGCGAGCGCTAGGGCGGCAGCGGCAGCCGCAGTGAGCGCGGAGGAGGTGCGGCGTGCGAGAGCAGAGCTCTGCCGTGAGGGCGAGCTCGCCGGGGCTGCTAGGGCCGGCCGGCGGAGGGCGCGGGGGGCGCGGAGTGACGCGGAGGGGGGACTGCTGCGGTCTGAGCGGCAGGCGTGCGAGGTGCGACGCGGGCGGCGTCGCGAGCGGAGGCCGAGTGGCGCCCTGATTCTGGAAAAATTTCCAGAATCAGACGTCTGGGTTGATAGCCAGACGGCGAGGGCGACGTCTGGAAGGCCTTCCAGACGTCTGAAAGGTGAGTTTTCCGTCTTCTTCTTCCTTCTTGTCGACTGACCGTACTGAGGGAGGGAGATGGGTGTGCGTAGGCTCGGTGATTCGCCATCCAACGCGATCAGACGTCTGGCTGTTGTACCAGACGGCGGGAGCGACCTCCAGACGTCCGGGGTGACCATCAGACGTTTGGGAGCTAGGCTAGACATCCCCTCAGACTTCTGGACGTCTGGGAAACCACGCTAAACAGGTAATTCTTTGATCCACTTTTTAAGACGTCTGGAAGAAGTTCCAGACGTTTGATTTTGCACAGTGTCATCGTTTTCGACCCGTTTAGGACCCGTTCGGGTTCTGTTTTCCGTGATTCGAGTTGCATTCTTTTCAGAATTAATTCCTCTACCCGTCTACAGTAGCTATACACTATTTTGAGACACTCCTTGTGTTTGATCCTTGTGATAGGACCTCCTTCAATTGCAGTCTTGGGAGTCGCGGAGGCACGCGAGATTCCCGATCACTCCCCCATTACTCCCGTTGTACCTGGTAGAGTGGCTTTAAGTTATTAATAAAATCTGTTAAAGTATGGAACCATAACTAGAACCTAGGACGTTGCATGAATCCTAGGAATGAGAAATATATGATAGCTCCTAGGTGTTGCATGAATCCTAGGGCTGGAAAACTAGATTGTATGATAGATCCTAGGATATGGCATGAATCCTAGGATGGGAAAAACTAGTGGAATGTATAATACTGCAGTCTTGGAAAATGGAAAGAGATATAAAGCTGCCTGTAATTTGAATTAACAACTGCCTGTTGTGAATAAATAACGTGGTTGAGAACATGGATTGTAAGAATGTGAAACTGGAAAGTGAAACCTGGATGTTTGAGTAAAAAGGATGGAACCCTACGGGGAAGTAGGAGTAGAACTCCTGGAAAGTGAATGGAATAGTATTGGGGAAGTGAGCTGGCCCTTGAGTACGGAGTACCAAGGAGAGCGACTGTCCCCCTGTTTAGTGCAGAGCGGAGCCAGCCGCCCCAGGGACCCGGGGTTAGGACTGGCCACTCTGTACCGACTTGCTGGCCCTCGCGTACGTAGTACCGAGGAGAGCTACTAGTGTAGGGAGGTACTAGCTACCCCACGGGCCCCGAGGTTCTGCTAGCCTCCCACACCGACTTGTTAGGCCCGCTGGGGCAAACCAGGGTAGTCAGGCGAGGGTGCGCGGACTGTGGAGGGGCAAGGCCCTAGTTTGGTTAATGTGGAGGGGTTGGACCCCTGTTACTGAGAGGGCTCTGCCCTGGACTGGTTCCGTGCTGTGCTTTGGGCGCACCCGTTAACGGAAACGACTGACCGCGTGCCAGTACGGGTTAGCTACCTGTGCGTTTATCGCGCGTGCCGTAGTCACCGTTATGTCTGTCAGTGACCTTGGGGTGGTTGACTGAGGGTAGGATCACCACGGGGGACTCTCCCGGTCAGGAGAGCACCACGTGCTACTTCTACTTTTTGAAAAGACTGCAATCAAGATCGTTCCCACGAGGAACATTCGAGATCAAGAAAAAGATCTGGGGAATAAATGAAATAGTGAGACAATTGAAAGATGTGAATAAAGAAAGTAATAGAACATAACAGCTACTGTATACTCTACTGTTGTCTTTAGTTTTAGTTGCCACTCTACTCAGCGTTTTGCTGACGTGTTACACTCGTTACCTTTTTCAGGACTAGGTGTTGAGCAGCCAGGGTCAGCGGCTGCAGAGGACGCTGGGCCGAGTAGGGTCCAGTAGAGTTACCACTGTCTTTTGTACCTCTTTGTTTCCATTATAGTGAGTAGTTCTTGTTTCTGCTGTACTTTTCTTTACCTGCAGTTCATGTTATATGATAAATGTTGTTCTACTGTTGTGGTGGTATATACTGTAGTAGTTTCTTTCCTTACTGCTGTACTTTCTTACTGTTAGTTATATTCATGTTGAATGTGGTTTATTTTACTGCTCTTTTGGTTAATTCCTCGTTGGACGACTAGGTCTTGGGATTAGTTGAGTCGGTCCGGTTCTCGTGTCTCGTAGGGACTCAGAAACCGGGTCGTTACAAGATGGTATCAGAGCAAGGTCGTCCCGATAAGTGAATCAACTGACTGGAAAATAACCAATTCACATGTTTATAGCTAGAGTAGCCACCACAACATATCTCTTGACATGAGCTCTTAGAAGTTTCGTTAGGTACCTTCTGTTTTGACGTTAACGTTTTGTTTCGCGTCTCCTTGCAGGAGATGCCTCGTCGCAGGACTGGCGAGACTGGCCGCGGGCGCGGCCGAGGGTGAGGTCGGCGAGGTGGACGTGCTGTTGTTGACGTCTCGGTGGACCAGCCACCACTCCCGGGCATCCAAGCCCAGGACCTCGCCAGACTGATACGAGATATTGTACGAGAGGAGCTCCACCCATCGCCCCGAGCACCTCCTCCTGGGGCTACAGAGGGGGAGTCCTCTGTGGGACCACGCCACGGACACGGCGCTGGACACGAGGGAGGGGATGGGCCGTTGCCGCCCCCACCTTCCTCCGACACTTCTGTACACGAGGCACCTTCGCCTGGAGGTGCACTAGCACCTCCCCTACAGCGCCACTTCGAGCTTTTTGGACAGCTCCGGAAGCTGAAGCCCCCCTCCTTCAAGGGGGATGAGGACCCGATCGAGGCAGAAGACTGGCTTGAGCAGCTGGAGAAGATCTTCGACACCCTTCGCCCCCCGATGGAGTGTCGCGTGGCCTTTGCCACGTACCAGCTGGAGAGTGCGGCACACCGGTGGTGGAGGGCGGTCCGGGGACAGGAGAGGGACGAGCCGACGTGGGACCAGTTCGTCACCCTCTTCTGCAAGCAGTACTTTCCCCAGACGTGGCAGGACCAGAGGAGGCGGGAGTTCCACACTCTCCGCCAAGGGACGATGACTGTGAGCGCGTATCGCACGCGTTTCTTGGAGCTGTCCCGCTTTGCAGCGACAGCGGTAGCCACTGAGGAGGAGCGCCTTTGGAGGTTCACAGAGGGGCTCCGGCCTGCGATCTGGGGGTATGTCAAACCCCTGAAGCTGCCTACGTTTTCGAGGGTGGTAGAGGCAGCTATGACTTACGAGGAGACCAACCCGTCCGCGCGAGACACCGACGGCTGGCGGAAGAGGCCCTTTCAACCAGACTTCTCACAGGGCCGGCGAGAATGGAGACACGTGGCATCCGCAGGAGAGCCGTCACGTTGTGCAGGGCCATCAGTGGCCTTTGGGGGCCCTCGACAGGGGCCAGTCGCCAGCACCGGACCCCCGCCTAGTCGACAGCAGGGACCCACTGAGGACGAGAGTCGGGTTCCCCTCTGCTACCAGTGTGGCCAGCCAGGCCACATCAGGAGGGACTGCCCATTTAGGGCAGGAGGTCAGCAGATACTCCCCGCGTAGAGCACTGGAGGGCGCGCAGGAGGCCGCGGTTCCCAAGCGCAAGGAGGAGGACAACAGTCGCGAGGAGGGTACCGGCCAGCACCTACCCGTCCGACGCAGAGTGTGGCTGCTTCGTCCGCACCTAGAGCTGAGGGGCGTATCAACGCCCGAACACACAGGGACGCCAGAGCTTCGGGATCGGTGGTAGCAGGTATGGTTTCAGTTTCCGGTAGACTCGTTTACACGCTTTTCGATTCCGGCGCTACACACTCGTTTGTCGCAGCCAGTTTCGCAGTTAGTTTGGACCAGGATTATACACTGTTAAAGAATCCATTCGTAAGCAGAGGTCCGAGTGGTCAGCTGTTTGTAGCTGAGGAGGTGTACACAGATTGCGAGGTCAGCGTCGGGGGACATAGCCTGCCAGCTGACCTGATTATGATACAGATGGAGGACTTTGGAGTAATTCTGGGGATGGATTGGCTGTCCGCTTACCACGCCTTGGTGGAATGTTTTGAGAGGAAGATAGTCTTCTCCATTCCGGAGTTGCCTTCTTTCGAGTTTCACGGACAGCCAGTGGACGGAGGTTTCAGGTGCATTTCGGCACTTCGGGCGGCGAGACTTTTGAGCCAGGGGTGTGAGGGCTTCCTAGCTTGTGTGGTGGCAGAGCCCAGCCCTGTGGCAGACTTCCAGAGCATCCCGGTGGTCAGAGAGTACCCTGACGTGTTTCTAGACGAGTTACCAGTACTATCGCCCGAGCGTGAGATCGAGTTTGAGATCTCACTAGTACCAGGGACCAGCCCCATCTCCACCGCGCCACACAGGATGGCACCGCTTGAGCTGCGAGAGCTCAAGTATCAGTTGCAGGACCTTCTGGAGAAAGGTTTTGTGAGGCCCAGTGCGTCTCCCTGGGGAGCCCCGGTACTGTTTGTGAAGAAGAAGGATGGGACCCTACGTCTTTGTGTGGACTACCGACAGCTGAACAGGGTCACCATCAAGAACAGATATCCGCTGCCGGGGATCGATGATTTGTTTGACCAGTTGCGGGGTGCCACGGTGTTTTCCAAGATAGACTTGAGGTCTGGATACCACCAGTTGAGGATCAGGGAGACCGACGTCTCCAAGACAGCTTTCCGTACCCGGTACGGACACTACGAGTTTTTGGTCATGCCGTTTGGGTTGACCAATGCCCCTGCTGCTTTCATGGACCTGATGAACCGGGTGTTTAGATCGTACTTGGACCGGTTTTTGGTGGTTTTCATAGATGATGTACTCATCTATTCTAGAGATCGGACGCAGCATGGACAGCACTTGCGGATGGTTTTGGACACTCTGAGGCGACGTAGGCTGTACGCCAAATACAGCAAGTGCAAGTTCTGGTTGAGGGAGGTGACCTTCTTGGGTCATGTGATCTCTGGAGACGGCCTGGCGGTGGACCCAGCCAAGGTCGAGGCAGTGCTCAAGTGGGAGAGACCGCGTTCAGTCACTGAGATCCGCAGTTTCCTAGGACTAGCTGGCTACTACAGACGGTTCATCAGAGGATTTTCGCAGATTGCGCGTCCTATGACACAGTTGACCCGGAAGGACGTTCCTTTCGCTTGGACAGATGCCTGTGAGGCGTGTTTTCTGGAGCTAAAGGACAGGTTGACCTCGGCTCCCGTGCTCACCATTCCTGACAGTAGTGGCGGGTTCGTTGTGTACACGGACGCTTCCTTACAGGGGTTAGGAGGTGTGCTCATGTAGAGGGGTCACATTTTCGCTTACGCTTCGCGGCAACTGAAGCCCCATGAGCATACCTACCCTACCCACGACCTAGAGTTGGCAGTTGTTGTCTTCGCGCTGAAGACCTGGAGGCACTACTTGTATGGTGAGACCTTCGAGATTTTTACAGATCACAAGAGCCTCAGGTATCTTTTTGACCAGAAGGAGCTCAACATGAGACAGATGTGGGTTCGTCCCTACCAGGAGGGGTGACGTAATAAAATTGCGGAAATAAAAATATAAAAAGCAATCTCACAAAAAATAAGCAATCACAAAATGTACACAGGTATTTTTAGGTGGAAACCCAAACCGGGTGAAAACCACCACCTAACCCTCTCGAGTTAGGATTTTCCGATCAACCTAGTTGATCAAATCCACTAACCGAATCACTTTGAACGAGGGTGATTCAACCTCAATACAACCACGCTACAAGTACGAGGGTAGCGTTCCTCAACCCCTTCTCTCCACGAGAAGGATTTTGTCCCACGAAGGAGACGGGAATTCGCAAAGCGAATACCCAACCAAAATACAAAGATAAAATGAAACAACAGTCCTATAGAGCCAACAAAATTAAACCTAGCTTCTATAGGAAATAGGAAACTCCCCTTTGCAAGGAGTGCGTCGACGATGACGCGGTGCATGTGCCACGCGATGGCGCTACGTCGCTCTCGTTATCAACGCCGGGAGAGCGGGTGCGCAACGGGAATGATGCTCTCAAGATGATGGAGCTTGAGCTTAGAGAGCAAGTGCTTCTTGGACACAAGAGAGTGGAAATACTTGATCTTAGTGTATTGCAAAGTGTTTCTTGTGTTTCTCTTGTTGTGTATTTGTGTTACAAAGGTTCCCCTCTATTTATAGAGGCCTTAGGAAGGCTTTGGAAGGCTTGGAAAAGCTTCCATAGCCGTTGGGTGCAAAGCCCAAGAGAATCAGGCCGAAATCAGGACAATGATTGCATTTGACAGGGTTATCAGACGTCTAACTCTGGCATCAGACGTCTGGAAGGCCACTTTAAGACGTCTGATTTCAAGGTCAGACGTCTGATTCTGTGCGGGTTTCTCCCTGACTTGAATCAGATCTAAACAGGGTTTTTGTGTAAGTCCATCAGACGACATACAGGACGTCTGGCACTAAGTATGGACGTCTGGAAACCTAGTTTTACTGTGGGAATTGATTTCCAAACGTTGCAACGGCTAGAAAATCTCTGAGAAGAGATTTTGGGTCAGCCGAGGCAAAACGGTCATTTATCAGACGTCTGGAAAGGCCTATGGACGTCTGATAAGGCTCTAACGGTCATATTCTTGAGCGTCTTCTAAGCCAGCCAACGGTCCACTAACTGGACGTCTGGCAAAGTCATCAGACGTCTCCTAAGACGTCTGGTCTAAGGTCTGGACGTCTGATTTCATCAGACAGAACTAACTATGTCCAGCCTAACAGTTATCAGACGTCTGAAACAACAGTCAGACGTCTTAAAATTCTTAATCAGACGTCTGATTTTGGGATTAGACGTCTGGAAATGCTGTTTGAGCCCTATATTGGTTTTCTAGGTATTCTACAGAAAACCTAAGTATCCTAGGGTTGTGCAGGTGTTCCTAGGACTACTTTTAGGGTACTTTGAGGCTCTTTAACATAATATTCTAAGGAATCAAAAAGAGCAAGAAAATAAATACAAGAGATACATGAAAGGATAAAAAAGAATCTATCCTATTCTTCTTGTCTTCCATCTCCAATCTTTCGCTCCACGCGAACCTCCTCTGTTTTCCGTCAAGCTCCTCCAATCCGTCCTGGATGCGAGCTTGAACTCCGTCTAAACACGTCCTCATTTGCAATTGACCTGAAATCTAGGACTCAAATTGCAAATGTTAAATAACACGTGTTTTGTTATCATCAAAACAAATGATCGTGGTGCTCTAGCACGTTGTCGCTTACGCTTCGCGTTGTCGCTTACGCTTCGCGGCAACTGAAGCCCCATGAGCATACCTACCCTACCCACGACCTAGAGTTGGAAGTTGTTGTCTTCGCGCTGAAGACCTGGAGGCACTACTTGTATGGTGAGACCTTCGAGATTTTTACAGATCACAAGAGCCTCAGGTATCTTTTTGACCAGAAGGAGCTCAACATGAGACAGTGACGTTGGTTGGAGCTCCTGAAGGACTACGATTGCAGCATCTCCTACCACCCGGGAAAGGCCAATGTGGTGGCTGACGCCTTGAGCTGTAAGGCGCCCGCACGCTTGGCCAGTCTATAGTTATAGAGTTGGAGCCTTTTGGAGGAGGTGGGCAGTTGGCGACCTCTAGGGTTACGAGGGTACTGTGGGGCAGTGACAGTGACACGGCAGACTAGGCCAGAGCTGATGGACCGCATCATCACAGGACAGATGGCCGATCCGTACTTGCAGTCTTTGCGCGACAGAGTACTGTCAGGAGATCCAGGGGACTTCTCTTTCACAGACCAGGTGCTACGCTTGAGGGGACGGCTGTGCGTTCCCAGAGACGAGGAGCTGTTGAGAGAGCTCCTGACTGAGACACACGGTTCCAGATTCACCATACATCCCGGAAACACGAAAATGTACCACGACTTGAGACGCGAGTTTTGGTGGAGAGGGACGAAGTGGGATGTGGGTGAGTTCGTGCAACAGTGCTTAGTGTGCCAGCAGGTGAAAGCCGAGCATCAGAGGCCTGCAGGGCCGCTTCAGCCGCTTCCAGTGCCAAAGTGGAAGTGGGAGAGCATCACCATGGACTTGGTGGTGGGCTTACCTGTTACCCAGCTGGGACACGACGCAGTCTGGGTAATAGTGGATAGACTAACGAAGACGGTGCGTTTCTTGCCGATCCGAGTTACTTTGGGACCAGCACAGTTGGTAGAGAGGTATATCCGTGATGTGGTACGACTACACGGAGTTCCGCGAGATCGTATCCGACCGGGATACCCGCTTTACGTCCCAGTTTTGGGCTGAGTTTCAGCAGGCCTTGGGGACGAGGTTGAGGTTTAGCACGGCTTACCACCCCCAGACGGATAGACAGTCTGAGCGCACGATACAGACACTTGAGGACCTTTTGCGTGCCTGTGTACTGGACTGGAGGGGCTCTTGGGAGGAGCACCTGCCCCTGGCAGAGTTTGCATACAACAACAGTTATCACTTGAGCATCGGCATGGCTCCCTATGAGGCTCTGTACGGACGGAAGTGTATGGCACCCTTGAGTTGGGTTGAGGTGGGGACCAAGTGGGAGGTTGGGCCCAGGTTGATCCGGCAGAGTCAGGAGGTAGTTGAGCAAATCCACAGACGACTCCGCACTGTCAGGAGCAGGCAGAAGAGCTACGTGGATCGGAGACACAGAGAGGTGCAGTTTGAGGTTGGGGACCACGTCTTCCTTCGTGTTTCGCCCATGAAGGGCTTACAACGGTTTGGGGTGAGAGGGAAGCTCGCGTCGAGGTTCGTGGGGCCCTTTGAGGTCCTGGAGCGGGTTGGACCCGTTGCTTACAGACTTGCCCTTCCCCCGCAGCTTTCTGGTGTGCACGACGTATTCCACGTGTCCAACCTCAGGAAGTACGTAGCCGATTCCAGTCACATACTGAGTCACGAGAGCGTCGAGGTGAGCGACGACCTGACCTACCCCGAGCGGCCAGTGTAGATTCTAGACCGAGCCGTCCGCAGTTTGAGACGAAAGCAAGTACCCCTGGTAAAGGTTTTGTGGAGGAACCAGCGGTACGAGGCGGCTACCTGGGAGCCTAAGGCAGCAATGCGGGAGCGGTACCCGGAGCATTTCGCGGGTACGTCTTTTCGGACCGGCTTCGGTCCTCTTTGAGTTTGTTATGGTTATTTGGACGTCTTTTCCCGCGCCCTAGTTAGCGCAAGTTTCGGGGACGAAATTTCCTTTGAGTTTGTTATATTGTAACGAATGCGTGCCCCAGACGTCTTTTAAGACGTCTGGGAGGTGGCCCAGACGTCGGACCAGACGTCTGGGATCACATCCAAACGTCTGACCAGACGTCTGGGATAGTTTCTAGACGTCTGGAAATCCGTTAAATTCGACACGCGCGGGTCGTCTGCGCGCCTGAGCGCGCAGACTGGATATTCACTTATTCCCTCTTTCCCTGCGGCTGCAGACGCCTGCCGCGTCCTCTCTCTCCTCCTCGCGCGGCCTTAAAAGGCCACGCGCTCCCTCCCGTCGTCTCCACTGTCTCCTCCCTCTTCTCCTTCAGCCAGTGAGCGCGAGCGCGAGGGCGGCAGCGGCGGCCGCAGTGAGCACGGAGGAGGTGCGGCGTGCGAGAGCGGAGCTCTGCCGTGAGGGCGAGCTCGCCGGGGCTGCTAGGGCCGGCCGGCGGAGGGCGTGGGGGGCGCGGAGTGACGCGGAGGGGGGACTGCTGCGGTCTGAGCAGCAGGGGCGCGAGGTGCGACGCGGGCGGCGTCGCGAGCGGAGGCCGAGTGGCGCCCTGATTATGGAAAAATTTTCAGAATCAGCCGTCTGGGTTGATAGCCAGACGGCGAGGGCGACGTCTGGAAGACCTTCCAGACGTCTGAAAGGTGAGTTTTCCGTCTTCTTCTTCCTTCCTATCGACTGACCGTACTGAGGGAGGGAGATGGGTGTGCGCAGGCTCGGTGATTCGCCATCCAACGCGAATTAGACGTCTGGCTGTTGTACCAGACGGCGGGAGCAACCTCCAGACGTCCGGGGTGACCATCGGACGTCTGGGAGCTAGGCCAGACGTCCCCTCAGACTTCTGGACGTCTGGGAAACCACGCTGAACTGGTAATTCTCTAATCCACTTTTTAAGACGTCTGGAAGAAGTTCCAGACGTCTGATTTTGCACAGTGTCGTCGTTTTCGACCCGTTTAGGGCCCGTTCGGGTTCCATTTTCCGCGATTCAAGTTGCGTTCTTTTCAGAATTAATTCCTCTACCCGTCTACAGTAGCTATACACTGTTTTGAGACACTCCTTGTGTTTGATCCTTGTGATAGGACCTCCTTGAATTGCAGTCTTGGGAGTCGCGGAGGCACGCGGGATTCCCGATCACACCCCCATTACTCCCGTTGTACCTGGTAGAGTGGCTTTAAGTTATTAATAAAATCTGTTAAAGTATGGAACCATAACTAGAGCCTAGGACGTTGCATGAATCCTAGGAATGAGAAATATATGATAGCTCAATCCTAGGGCTGGAAAACTAGATTGTATGAGAGATCCTAGGATATGGCATGAATCCTAGGATGGGAAAAACTAGTGGAATGTATAATACTGCAGTCTTGGAAAATGGAAAGAGATATAAAGCTGCCTGTAATTTGAATTAACAGCTGCCTGTTGTGAATAAATAACGTGGTTGAGAACATGGATTGTAAGAATGTGAAACTGGAAAGTGAAACCTGGATGTTTGAGTAAAAAGGATGGAACCCTACGGGGAAGTAGGAGTAGAACTCCTGGAAAGTGAATGGAATAGTATTGGGGAAGTGAGCTGGCCCTTGAGTACGGAGTACCAAGGAGAGCGACTGTCCCCCTGTTTAGTACAGAGCGGAGCCAGCTGCCCCAGGGACCCGGGGTTAGGACTGGCCACTCTGTACCGACTTGCTGGCCCTCGCGTATGTAGTACCAAGGAGAGCTACTAGTGTAGGGAGGTACTAGCTACCCCACGGGCCCCGGGGTTCTGCTAGCCTCCCACACCAACTTGTTAGGCCCGCTGGGGCAAACCAGGGTAGTCAGGCGAGGGTGCGCGGACTGTGGAGGGGCAAGGCCCCGGTTTGGTTACTGTGGAGGGGTTGGACCCCTGTTACTGAGAGGGCTCTGCCCTGGACTGGTTCCGTGCTGTGCTTTGGGCGCACCCGTTAACGGAAACGACTGACCGCGTGCCAGTACGGGTTAGCTACCTGTGCGTTTATCGCGCGTGCCGTAGTCACCGTTACGTCTGTCAGTGACCTTGGGGTGGTTGACTGAGGGTAGGATCACCACGGGGGACTCTCCCGGCCAGGAGAGCACCACGTGCTACTTCTACTTTTTGAAAAAGACTGCAATCAAGATCGTTCCCACGAGGAACATTCGAGATCAAGAAAAAGATCTGGGGAATAAATGAAATAGTGAGACAATTGAAAGATGTGAATAAAGAAAGTAATAGAACATAACAGCTACTGTACACTCTACTGTTGTCTTTAGGTTTAGTTGCCACTCTACTCAGCGTTTTGCTGACGTGTTACACTCGTTACCTTTTTCAGGACCAGGTGTCGAGCAGCCAGGGTCAGCGGCTGCAGAGGACGCTGGGCCGAGTAGGGTCCAGTAGAGTTACCACTGTCTTTTGTACCTCTTTGTTTCCGTTATAGTGAGTAGTTCTTGTTTCCGCTGTACTTTTCTTTACCTGCAGTTCATGTTATATGATAAATGTTGTTCTACTGTTGTGGTGGTATATACTGTAGTAGTTTCTTTCCTTACTGCTGTACTTTCTTACTGTTAGTTATATTCATGTTGAATGTGGTTTATTTTACTGCTCTTTTGGTTACTTCCTCGTTGGACGACTAGGTCTTGGGATTAGTCGAGTCGGTCCGGTTCTCGTGTCTCGTAGGGACTCGGGAACCGGGTCGTTACACTACAGTTAGATCTTGGAGGAAAACTAGGCTCAGGCTCTTGTTCTCTAGGAGCTTCTATCCAACCGTAAGATATAAAATCATTAAGGGTGGGTGGATTGGGTATTTCCATTCTAATTGGGACTTCAGAGTTAGGGTGTCCCGCTCTTAGGTTTTGCTCATAGTGATTGGGGAATATCAAACCGATACTCCTATGGTGGGAGTATAAATGATCCCTTATGCTATCATTATATCCATCAAAGGATGGATCATTTCAGGTGATGGGATCATGGATAGATGTTTGGGGATGTAGGTGTGGGTAAGAAGTAGGAGGTTGGTGGTAGAAGTGATCCATTCTCTAACTCACACCAAGGATACAACAACCCCAAGCAAACAAAAGTCACACGGAACTTGCTTCTTTTTAGTCGATTTAGGCCTTTAGGGTTATAATTTCCCCTTGGTGGTCAAACAAGTTATATAGACAATATGCGTCCTACTTGAGCTACATATGTGCCGAAAGACCTACTTGCAAATGGGTACTAGACATAGTCGAGGTTGCTGCCATAGGTTCCCTAGGGCTCTTATGAAAGCAGCCTATTGACCTGAGTCTAGGCCCTTTGTGGTACAAAAGGATGAGGTAGAAATATCTAGTGGTCCTTATGTGCATGCTCAAATGAAGATCATGTGCCTCACACCGTAAAATCATTTTGTGATTTCTAAAAATTGCACACAAGTCCTTGTTTTCATGCACTTAAGTCTTTGAATTTTTAAAATTCCACCTCTTTAAGTCCCAATTTCTTAAAATTTGACCACTTGATTAGATCAATTCATGGAATTAGGTGGTCTTGTCTTTAGATCCACAATGCATATGCATGCCAGAATAGCTCATGCTAAGATAAGAAATACATACCAGACTCCAGCTTTCTCCGTGCGCAATATATGCAATACAATGCAATGAATAAAAGATCTAGAGGGGATTGAGTCCTTATATGCACATGCCCTAGCAAGTTGCTTCTAGCATCTTTTTGTTGTGATATGAGGTTTCAAGTAATTAATAACTCAACCAAGCCTACTTAAGAATGCATTCAGCATTCACCACAAGATTAAGCCCTAATCAAGAAAAGTAGGGACACACCCCTAAAAATGATTGCCTCCACATGAAAAGGAAAAAATAGAAGAACGTGGAACATGCCCTTAATACCCCAACATCATAAGGGTTTGAAGAAAGCAGGAATAAAAAGAGTCTAAAGTTCTAAAACTAGACTAATCTAAACTTAAACCTGACTTGACCTAAACCTAAACTCAAGGAATGCACTATCAAGTTTGACGTTCACGAGAATGCGGTTGTCCTCTCCCTTCCTTTAAGCTATGGGTGGGAGCTTGCTTCCTCCTTAAACATCCCTCCTTATCTTGATTCACGTGCCCCACCCTCCTATAGAAACCAAGGTCACAAAGAAAGTGATCACCAATTGCTCAAATGTGATCTGATGTCAATGAAATTTTGCAAGAATATAACATATCAAATAAGGATCAACAAGAGATTTTTCTAAAAAATTTATTTGATCAAAAAATATTTTATTTCAAATTTCAAGTTATGGAAGGTTAATCTACTCAAAATGACCCCCTATCAGTAAAACGCATGTCCTAAGAAATATTATTAGGCAAGAACTAGGAATCTTAGGCCAGAGAATAACCCACTAAAGTTGACTCATCATCTGTCGCCATTCAATCTTCTTTAGCAGGTTGTTTAGATGATTACGAGTCCATTTGTTATACCCACCAAATTCCAAAGGAGGATGGATGAAATGAAATGATAGTGGAAACCCTGCCTTCCTGTTACTTGATATGCCGATGAGATGTGTCAGATGTCCTTTTAGCTTGTATCTGTTCCTCTTACACCTTGCCTCTACAGGGTGCATCTAAGTTAACCTTGAGTATTCATAGCTTGTGAATGCCCTACCGTTGCTGACCCATTATGCCAATCGTGCTTATATGGCATAGGCTGTATGGCTTTCTCTTGTCTACTCTTGGAGAACATGTGTCCTCCTCTCATTGTATGGGGAATTTTCCTCCATCACCCTCAGTAGAGTGAAGGGTCTTTCCTACAGACCAATAACCCAATTGACCAGACAAATCCATTAACACTTGCATACTGGTGCCCCCTTACTTTGTTGGCGTTGGAGGGAGGCTTTATGCGAGAAGATACTCTGGCAACATGTTCAGCAAGTTGCCTCCCATCCCATGGGATTGGGATGGCTTGTCTCTGTCACCCCTCTCTGAGGGTGCATCAAATTTTTCTCCCAATTGGTCAAGGTAGGAGTCCTCCATATATATGTCTTCTTGATGCTCTATGTTCAAGAATTACTTCTATCTCTTCCCTAGCTTGCTCTTGGCAGGGAATCTAATAGTGTCATCCACTCATTCGTTGTTGGTGGATGGGCTTTCATCCAAGTGAATGATGAGTTGTTCTTGGGACATCGTAGGGACTAGCTCCCTCGTGTAGAAAAGGATGTTTGAGACCCCTCTGACGAAGTCTTAAAAAACGTGCCCTTAGTCACCCAAGGAGGCAAGTGACACCTATAAGAAGGGGCCTCCCTCTTTTTCTTCAATTTTGGGAAGTTCCCCTAAGTAGAAGGCTCACCCCTGTCTTGGGCCTTCCTCTTTTTAAGCATCATCTCTAGCTTTCTGAAAGGCATGAAGGCTGTAATATAAAATAGAGTCCAATTAACCCCCAAATGCTAAGTAAAGTGCAAATACACTTATTCGAGTTTCCCGCACAAAAGTATCTCATCAGTAATTAATGCTGGCGTTAAACTTATTTGTTGCTTTCCAATAGAGGGATGACACATAGCAAGCTGCGAAACCTTAATTACATAACATGATGCAACTCAATGTTAAAATGCATTATCACTCAAGCAGAATGCCTGTGGCGGTGGACAATCATCACCCATCCAAAATCAGGTAGCATACCACCTCAAGATTGGTATGGCATCCAGAATACTAGTGCACGAATATTGAGGGTTAGGTTGACGTACATCCACAAGGTGTAATTGGGTAACCAAATTTTCTATCTTCTTATGTAATTGCTTTCATTCTCTTGCGATTTCGCGATCAAGCTCAACACACCCGATTAGAATTGTAATAAATGATAGCAATTAATTTGTATGTACACTTAATAGCGACAATAGTGACATCTTCTTGTGGGATGCTGATGCTTACATACACAAGGCCTATTGAGTATCCAAAAAAAAGACATTTAGTCTAATGTTAGTCACCTCAAAGCTCTTTGTAAAGAATTGTACTCACACTTCCAAATAGTACATAGAGAGATAACTCATCTCTCCAAAGATGCACTAAGCATTTGTCATGACTTGCTAACCAAATCTTATGCATTGCATGATTACAATTTCCAAGTTTTCTTGTCTTTGAATAAATCGACTTTGATTTAGGATTAATTTGGGCTGTTCTCTTTGACCAAACAAGATATCTTGAGACTCATTAATTTCCAAACAAGAACACAAGTTAAACCTCTTATACAAAAGTTTAGTAGGTAATCTAATTCCCTTACCAAATTAGCCATTTATCTAAAGATTTTCAATTCGGATTAAAGTAACCTTTTAGTCAAGTATTGTTAACTTTGATAACAAATTACCTCTAAACATTTTCCTCTATTTGTCATTTTTGTATTCGGTAGAGATATATTTCATTTACCGAATGTTTTTATTTTGTTCATGGAAGAGGATAAAGATAGATTTTATCTTCTTTTTTTTTAACTTAGATTCCATTCTTAGGGATAGAAACATCCAAATACAAACTTCAAATGAGGAATATAATTATTCACACAACTCAAGCTTCGAAAAATATAATAATCCTAATAGGCAAACAAGGCCGTTGTGGTCTAATCATCCCCAATCAGTTAGCCTTATCTGAGAAAACCTAAAAAGAGAAATATTTAGTGTATAAAATAACTTCACCTAAAAAGCCACCCACCCTCTCTATCAAAAATAGGGAAAATAGGGGCTCAAATCTCCACATTGTCACGTAACTTTATCTTTTTTATTTGAAAATATTTTCATTAAAAGGGAAAGAACTCGTAACAAGTGACGTAAAGGAAGACAGAAAATCCTCACCCACCAAGGGAAAAAAATGTCCCGTAAAAACAGGGGAACGTAAAATACAAAAAATAAGACAAGAAATAAAGGAAAGAGAAAAAGAAATGCACCACAAGAACAGGAACCAGACAACTTCCTGAAGGAGCGCAATCCCACACTCGTAGAAATGTCAAGATGCCAACAAGATGAATCTTGAAGATCGTGCCGAGTTAATCGTATAAAATGACCAAAAGGTCGAAAACGACTGGAAACTTGACTGTAGTAATCCGTGGCCACACGTGGTCACCAAACAAAACAAAACAACACAACAAAAACAAGAAAAGAAAGGGCACACCATAACAACAAAACAAAGCAAACTGAACAACACACAAAGAAGAGAACCATCTGCTGCCTTTAGTAGCTCAAACACCACCGTGCAAGTTCGTACGAACGCAATGCAACATGGCCACGATCCCAGATCCGAAGAGACCGTGTGTCAAACTCCACCGTGCCATGATTGCCACAACCACAACTGGCAGCCATAGACTCGCCGACCACCGTCCACTGGATGCACGAATGGCCATTGAACCACCGAATCGGAACCCACACCAACCGCATCGCCACGCACTCGCTCCAGCCTGCGGCCCTTGCATGCACACGAACCTCGAACGATGAACTACCAACACGATCGTGACCCCACGATCACCCGATTGATCACATCCAGCGAGTTGGCGTGGCGGAGAGAAGAAACAATGCCAGAGGAGACCTTATGACGGCCCCAAACGGAGATAGCAACGAAACCGACCTTGCTTGTCAATGTTCATCTTCGCATAAGTCGAGGAAGCATGGCCTGAGGGAGAAGAACAGAATATCCGATGGTTGGAGGGCCTCGATCAACATGAGATGGCCAATCGAGGCCCTCGACAACGATCTAGGCTTTTGAGCAAAGCAAATCGGAGGAGGAGAGTCGCTGCAAATTGCCCTCACCTAACTTTATCATTTTCTCCCGTACAAAGGACGACATTTGAAAGGTGAGATGTATGGCGTAAATATATATATATTTTTTTTAGCAAAGGTTTGGCGTAATTTTTTCACGCGACAAATAAATGACACCGGAAGCTAAACTATGAGATAGCACCGTAATCATCCATAGCCGTACAGCTCAACGTGAAAAGTCAAACAAACCATGGCGGGACGTCTTGCCCACAGACAAATAAACAATGACTACCCCCACTAGTGAAACAAACACAGCCGAATCAGTATAAAGTGCCCATCCTGTAATCACTTGCTCACACCATCCCAAGATCAATCCCCCGGAAATGGCTACAGCCATCTTCCCAATCATCTCCACCTGCCTTCTCCTCCTCCTCCTCCTCCTCCTCCTCCCTTCATCCCCGGCTTCCGCGGCCGACCCCGAACACGAGAAGCTTACCCTCCTCCGCCTCAAGTCCTACTGGAAGAGCCCATCCTCCCTCTCCTCTTGGGCCAACACCTCCACCACCGCTCACTGCTCATGGCTCGGCGTCTCCTGCACCTCCGGCCACGTCACCAACCTCACCCTCCACGACCGCGGCATCGACGTTGGCGTCCCCCCCTTCGTGTGCGACCTCGCGAACCTCACCGTCCTCGACCTCTTCAACAACTCCGTCCGCTACCCGCTCCCCACCTTCCTCTCCAATTGCACCAACCTCCTCCATCTCAACCTCGGCAAGAACTGCCTCAACGGCTCCCTCCCCTCCGACATACACGCGAAGCTCCCCACAGGGCTCCTCACACTCAACCTCGGCGGGAACAAGATTGCCGGCGAGATCCCCACTGCCATCGGGAAGCTCACGGCCCTCCGCTCCCTCTACCTCGAAAGAAACTACTTCAGTAGCTTCCAGCCGGAAATCGGGAACCTCGTGAACTTGGAGACGCTCACGCTCGCCGTCAACCCCTTGCATCCCGCGCCGCTCCCGCCAGAGTTTGCGGCCCTGAAGAAGCTCAATTATCTGTGGATCTCGAGTGCGAACCTCACCGGCGGGTTACCGGACTGGCTCGGGAGCTTGCAGCTGCTCGAGTACCTCCAGCTCTCGAGGAACAGCCTCACCGGGACGATACCCGATTCCATCTGGGGCCTAAAGAACCTCAAGTTCATGTACTTATACGGCAACAACCTGCACGGGTCAATACCTGCGTCCATCGGGGCGTTGGGATTGAAGGGGATTGATGTCTCCGAGAACAAATTGAACGGGAGCATCCCCGACGACTTCTCGAAGCTTCAGAACCTGACCATCCTCTTCATGTACAACAACAGCCTCTCGGGGCCGATCCCCGCCGGCATCAGCCGCATGCCGTCGCTCTACGACATACGGCTATTCGAGAACCGGCTGACGGGGCCCCTCCCACCGGACCTCGGGAAGTACTCTCCTCTCTGGAACCTGGAGGTCACCAAGAACCAACTGTCCGGCGAGCTCCCCGATACACTCTGCGCCAAGGACAAGCTTGCTTACATCGCCCTCTACAACAACAGCTTCACCGGGAGGATACCGGACTCCCTCGCGAACTGCACGTCGCTGACGATGTTCCGGTTCCAGCAAAACCGGTTCTCCGGCGACGTTCCCGCGGGGCTCTGGAAGCTGCCGGAGCTCCAGATACTGCTTCTCCACGACAACGAACTCTCCGGTGAGCTCCCGGAGGAGCTGACGTCGACACTCACCAGACTGGAGGTGCAGAACAACAGGTTCTCCGGGAGGATGCCACGCTCCGCGAGGCAGCTTCTCGTGTTCCACGCGGGCAGCAACGCGTTCTCCGGGGAGCTGCCGGGGGAATTCTCGGGGTTCGCGACGCTGCAGGAGCTTCTGCTCGGCGGGAACATGATCTCCGGGGCGATCCCGGCGTCGATCGGCGTGCTGAAGAAGCTCACCACTCTCACCCTCAGCCAGAACCAGCTGACGGGCGCGATACCGGAGTCTATCGGGTCCCTGCAGGTGCTCAATTACCTCGATTTGTCCAGCAACCATCTCTCCGGCGAGATACCGGGAAGCTTCGACAATCTCAAGCTCAATTCCCTCAACCTCTCCTCCAACAGCCTCACCGGCCCGATCCCGTCGTCACTGCGGGTCGGTGCCTACGACCGGAGCTTCCTCTCCAACCCGGGCCTCTGCTCCGGTGAGACCTCCCTCTTCGGCCTCGCGGCTTGCACCGGCGGGAGCGGCGAGGGCTCCGCAGGACTATCCGGAGGGCTTCTCGTTCTCGTGGTCGTGCTTGGGACCGTTGTCGTGCTCGCCGTGACGGCCTTCGGGTTCTTCGCGTTGCGGGACCTCCGCCGGCGGAGGAGGCAGCCTTGGGACAACACCAAGTGGAAGCTGACACCCTTCCAGTACGTGGACTTCACGGAGTCCGACATCGTCCGCCGTCTCGCCCCCGAGAACCTCGTCGGCAGCGGCGGCGCCGGGGAGGTCTACCGCGTGCCCGTCGGGGGCCGCGGCGGGGAGGTGGTGGCGGTGAAGAGGATATTGAACAGCAAGAAACTTGACTCCCGCCTCCAGAAGGAGTTCCTTGCCGAGGTGCAGATTTTGGGCAACGTAAGGCACGCGAACATAGTGAAGCTGCTGTGCTGCATCTCCAGCGACGATTGCAAGATGTTGGTGTATGAGTACCTGGAGAACGGGAGTTTGTACAGTTGGGTGCATGGGAAGGGCCGTGACCGTAGCCGCCTTGATTGGCCGACCAGGGTGGAGATCGCGGTTGGGGCTGCCAGGGGGCTCTGTTATATGCACCATGATTGCAATCCACCTATTGCCCATTGGGATGTGAAGTCAAGCAATATACTACTCGATGCGGATTTCAAGTCCAAAGTGGCGGATTTCGGGCTGGCTAGGATTCTGGCTAATGGGATTGGGGAGCCCAATAGTGTGTCCACCGTGGCTGGCTCGTTTGGCTACATGGCTCCAGGTGAGAGATCCCTCTCTTCTTCCTAAATTTTGGTTATCTCTGATTTTTAAGAATACTTTAGACAAAGAAATAGCAGCCTTGAAGGGTGTCGTAGTCTCGTAGTTTGAGAGGGACCTTTCGTCCCTGTTTACAAATTGGGCAGTGGAAAGTGCCCTCTGCACCTTGGGACACCAAGAAAACAGAGGACGGCAATTGTAACCTCTATCTGGAGTACTGCATCCCATTCTCACCTTTACCTCAAGAAGCAGCATTTTCAAGTACAAGACTTGTTCCTCTGCCTACCTTTTTTCCTCCTCCAAAAGTACCATCACTATGGGAAGATTGTTGTCATTTGGCCATTTTTCCTGCCAACTCAATTTAGTTGAAAGTATACGTAATCGGAAATTTATAAGGACAACTTCATCTAAAATTACTCTCATATCCCTCCCCTAAATTGCCCCCTTTTTCGGTATATATGTTTCAAATGCAAGTTTATAATTTCTCTCTCTCATTGTGATACCAAGAATTCTTTAACCAATGAAAGATGATTTACTACCTAAAAAAAGTTGTACCTACACGGCTTATAGGTTGATTCGTACATGTAAATGATTGCAGAGTGCACGTGCTCAAAGAAGGTCAATGAGAAGGTAGACGTGTACAGCTTTGGGGTGGTCCTGTTGGAGCTAACCACCGGGAAGCAAGCCCACGAAGGGGGTCGAGATAGAAGCCTGGTGGATTGGACATGGGCATGTTTCCGACAGGAAGGGTCGGTGGTGGACGTGGTGGACGGCGACATCAAGAATCCATTGTGGATGGAGGAGATCGAGGTCGTGACGAGGTTGGGTCTCCTCTGCACGACGTCGCTACCTTCTTCTAGGCCAACCATGAAGGATGTGCTCAATGTCTTGCTTCGATGCGCCAGCATGCACGGAGCACCCAACGACAGGGAAGCCCGCAAGAGCAACTCCGGCCCATTGCTACAGAAGGTAGGCTGGCGGAGTCGAAGAGTAAAGGATGACGAAGTTGAAAGTAAAGAAGATAGACTTGTTTTGTTAGGTTGCAATCTATAAGCCATGATGTGCTGGTTAGTGATCAGCCGTATTGCCCCAAGTTATCTTACAAAGATGATGGAATAGCTTTACCTCGAATTAAGTGGATTAAATGCTTACCCTAATGTAAATAATGGATAGGTTAAGTAATAGATTAAATACTTAACTCAATGTAAATCTACCTAACTTGCCAACTAAATATTCTCTCTGTGTAGGGGCTAAGTGTGAGCTTTCTGTTCGGAAAATTTCTTGGTGAGAGACTTTGACAATGACAAATTAATGAGATTGTTATGGATATTGCACCTTTGGCATGGATCGTTAATAGCACAGGGAACTTAGATGCACCAAGCATAGCTCGTTGTTTGGTGTTTCCATTCACCTAACATTGGCTTTGAGTATGTCTTTGTACATTAATTGAGGCAATATTAACTAATGCAATATTGAAGTGACTTTCCACAATTCAGAGAAGAGTAATGGTAAAGATAAGTCATAATTCAAGTTCTTTTTTAAGTCTTCCATCCTATTTTTTGGATCAACAACACATATGTCCTTTCGAATAGCACACATGTTGTTTGGGATGTGCCCTCTTTTGATAAGGGAGGACTTGAAAAAGAACGTGAGAAGAGGCTTGTGAAAAGGATAATGATACACATACATCAATTTGTACATCATTTTATACACCTACTCACAAGTCACTTGACACTTTCGAGACACACAAGATGCAATCCAAGTACGTAATCCCCCTGTTAATACGAGGGAGTTGTCATGTCCCAAACCCAAACCCCTAATTGTGGGTCAGAGTCCTGAGGGACGGAAAAGAAAGAAGTGATGATTTATTTAATTCAGGTTGTACCTAACTTAGTTGAGCTAAAAAGAGTTTCATTTACAACATAAAATGGAAGAAAATCTGAAAAGAATGGCACATAATTGATATAGGAAAATAATAACAAACATAAACTTGTTGTACACCAAAGCATAAAATGTACCTATCAACATAGCACGTACACTTGCGCAGCGACAAATCCCGTACAACGACGACCCGCAACGATAACTTAAAGTAGGTCACAAAGTAGGGATAAGTCAATCGGCTAGGCAGGGAACAATCATCTATTGTATCTCAACTAAATAGGATAGTATATAGTTTTAATTACTGGCTAGTTCCTAGCCTAAACCCACACTCTAGGTTCTAGTTTCTCGAACCCTACCTTGACGACCAATCACCTTGGTCCAGTAACCCATTAACAAGTTATCCAAGTTCCTTTCCTTACATTTGGTGTAATAACTTATTTCCTCACTCGCCTCAATGATTAGATTCAGGAAATTATCCCTCTCTATTAGAGGAGATTGAGACG
This sequence comes from Thalassia testudinum, assembly GCA_037157565.1. NCBI lineage: Eukaryota > Viridiplantae > Streptophyta > Magnoliopsida > Alismatales > Hydrocharitaceae > Thalassia > Thalassia testudinum. The sequence goes on from JAZHRO010000077.1 coordinate 86,834,208, forward strand.
CATCATTTCTTTTGAATCCCAACCTGATAATCTCGCCTTGGCCAAGGGAGAGATTAGCAATATGTTAATCCTCTAGAAAGGCATGCCCATTCTTGATGTATCGAGTACGTTGCTGACTTCAGTCAGAAGAGTTGGGCCTCTTAGGAGCTACCCAGGCCTATGGCTTGTCATCACAAAACACGAGTCCAAACGGTGTCCAACAAGAACTAGTCACAGATCAAACCAGATCATCATCGTAGGATTGGCCAGCATTGTCGAGCCACACCAATGCTCCCGCTAGGAGCAACTCCTTGTAGGAGTGCAGTCCTTGGGTGTGCCCTTTCAATCCACTATCGGACGAGATCTCAACCAATCCATCTCAATACCCTAGCCATCTCTGCATATGCAGGCGCCTAGTGAGCCTCTTGCTCTAGTACCTTCACATCGAGTCGGATTCGGGTACATCCAAGTACCAAACACCAGTGACAGCCCTAAGGCTTGGCACCGAACCTAGGAACCTTCCTATTCCGAGGCAAATCTCTTTGGTAGCCTCTTCCTACCACAATAGCTGGGGTCTTCTACCCGAGTAGTGAACTCGTGGTTCACCAAGTCTAAGGGGTAGCCTTACAAGCTCACTTAGTTGACTTACCATCCCATTGATTTCATTTGGGTTCTGTGCCCGAAACGCAGTCCTAAGGACCTCATGGATCTCCTGAGGTCTTACTCAAGACCTTAGGATCCAAGCATTTTCTCTTATTAGACTCGGATCGAGTCATAGGTGCCATTTCGTGAGATTCAAGCCATTACTTAGTCACTTTAGATTGCTTTTAATGTGTTTAGGGAGCTTCATGCTTAAATTATAGGTGTACACACACACACACACGCATACATATGCTTCACCCCTCTAAGGTCTAATTGCAAATTTTTCCCATTCATCCCTGTCCATTGGGGTACTTGCTAGACCCCCAATTAGGTTCTAACATTACCCGAGTGATGAGAACCTCATCATAATCCCTAACTAGCACAATCTAATCTAGATATGTGAGAAAAAACTCCTACATGACCCAAACAAAGGCTTAACTCAGAGAATTCTGAGTTTAAGAATAAAACAAATCATAAGGGGTAAAACTGTAATTTCACCAATGCAGTTTGCAAACAGGGTAATTAAGGATCCAAACACAGGTCAAACAAGCTTAACAATGAGAGAAGTAGGTTGATCTGATCTTAAAAGGGTTATAGCAACTTCTAGGAATTAAATGACATTCTGTAACCCTAAAGCAAATCCACTTCAATTCACGAGGTTCGAGGTAGGATAAAAATCAACTAAACCCTTTAAAATTCATAGAAAAATATTCTCTAGGGTTTAGAGCCTTCAATTTAGCCTTAGAAACCTATCTTGACCTAAAAAGAGAACCATGCCCAATTAATAACTTAATTTAGGTTTTTGCATAAATTGGCTGGTCAAACATGGTCCAACCTAGAATTAAAATTCACCATTAAAATCATTAGGTTCAAATTAGTCTTGTATAAAAACTTGAGCCTAAGAAGAGACCTCCTTGACTGACTTTACAATTTGGTCCTCTTTATTTACTTTTTGACCATTATCTTTTGAAACACTTGCATTTAGGTCTCCAACTTTTCATCATTCTTTGTAGAACGGTCCTCCCTGCAACTTCTGCGCAACGCCATACTCCGACGACCTTGGGTGGAGCATGGCGCCGCATAGAGCAGGGTTACCGTCCTCTAGAACAGAAGCGGGGTTCCCTGCGACATCCTCTGTCGCAGGGACCCGCCCACGATCTCTGCCGACCACCATTGCTACCGTGCGAATGCGCGGAAGGCATGGGTGTCATCTCCGGCCTTACTCCGGCGAGGCTGGCACTACGCCACCTCATCCCTCTCTCTGCGCCAATCTCTTTATAAGGACCGGCAGACCCTGCAGGCTCCTTAAAGCTTTTCTTTGGCGGAGAAACACCTCCTCTTCATCCCTTCCTCCTCCGTCAGAGGGCCCAAAGCTTCCGGCGAACTCCTCCTCTTCCTCCTCGTCGCTCTGCTGCCCTACCTGCAGCAGGGTTTGCCCTGCTCTGTCGTCCGCGCCAGGCTATACCTGCTGGCGCCCTCCGCCTGCTTCCTCATCGCCGAAACCCTCCTCCAGGGCATCTTTGTCTCCAGCTCCGACAGATACGAGCCGGCTGCTCTGCCCTCCCCCTTCATCGAGTAATTAGGTAGATAGCTTCCTCTCTCCTTCCCTTATATTTTCCCCCTTTTAAACTGCCCTTTCGACCACCCAACCGCCACTGTCCAGACCACCTTCTCCACCTTCGATCACCCCCTCTGATGAGACCATCTCACGACCACACACTCTCACACCTCGCCAACCAGCCTAGAAGCTCCCTCACACTCCACTCCACCGATCCCCCCTCTCCATGCACTGCCAAGCGCCACCCAACCACCCTCCGAACAAACCCACCTTTCCGGCCACAGTCCGACCTAGGTCAACCTCTCCACGCACTCTCGCACCCCGCTGACCACCGCACAAGCTTCGCCTCACTCTGGCGAAGCTTCCTACATATTCTGACTGGGCCGAGAGGCCGTAGCTATGATTTCAGGTTTGCGCCCCTCGCCGCCATTGTCGACGAGCTGCAGCAGCTTCACCTGTAGCTGCAGGCACCCTCCAGCCTAGGTGCGCGTCCCAGGTCGCGCGGGCAAGAGTCGCGAAGACACCCAGGCCCGCAGCTGGGGTGAAGGCCTCATGGGCTACCTCAATTGCCGGTTGATCGCTCGCCTGCAGATGCTAATTTGGGAGGTGGGACTTTAGTCCCACCTCGGAAGTGCGTGGCCAAGCACCCGCACTTAAATTGAAAAAGTGACTACGGCTTATCTCCTTCAAACACAAGGGTCAGGTCCCTCTCCCGCACGCAGTGCGCCACACGCTCGCTCGCCCTCACCCGCACTCACGCCCCGCAGGTCTGGGCAGGATTCGATTACCCAAACCACGCACTCCTTGCCCACCACCGCACGCCAGTGGGCCTGGTCTCAGGCGCGATACCCACACCCGATTACCCGGCTCTGGGAGAGCGGTCCTAAGAGAGAAATCTGAGAAAGAGAGAGACGGGGGGAAGGGTAGGGGTAGGTTTTGCTCTGACCCTTATGTGAGCGTGCAGGAAGAAGAAGAAGGCAGAAAGGAAAAGAAGAAGAAGAGAAGCAGCCGAAGCCTTAGCCGCTCAGGGCAGCTGAAGAAGAAGAAGACAGGAAGGAAAAGAAGGAAGGAGAGAAACAGAAGAAGAAGAAAAGAAGAAGGAAGGCACTGTAGCAAAGCCACAGATAAGTCGTCTGAGCACAGCATCAGACGTCGGAATCACCACAGCTGCAGAAGGCAGAGAAGAGAAGAAGAAGAAAGAAGAAGGAAGGCACTGTACCAAAGCCACAGATAAGTCGTCTGAGCACAGCATCAGACGTCGGAATCACCACAGCTGCAGAAGACAGAGAAGAGAAGAAGAAGAAGATCACCACAGCTGCCGGCTAAAGAAAGGAAGGAAGGAAAAGAAGAAAGAAGAAGGCAAGAAGAAAAGAAGAAGAAGAAGAAGGAAGAAGACATTGCCGCCAGAAAAGAAAAGAAAAGAAGAACAGAAGAAGAAGGCAGAAGAAGAAGAAAGCAAGGAAGAAGAAAGAAGAAAGAACAAAGAAAGAAAGAAGAAGAGAAGAAGAGAAACGGCCAAGGAAGAAGAAGAAGAAGAAAAGAGAAAGAGAAGAAGAAGAAGCCAAGATCTCTCTCTCTCTCTCTCTCTTTTATTTTTGTAACATAATAGAGATCTTATTTAGTCTTCTAAAAACATAGTTGCTCCCTGAGTTCGACCTCGGGAAGACCTTGTTCCGAGTAAAAAAATTTGTAATAGTAATCTGGTAACTGTTTTGTCTTATACTATAACGACTGTACTTAAACTATAATAACGTAAAGACAAAACATAGAACAGCTCTAGCCTTACCAGCGTTACCACCGAGATTTCTAATTATCAGAACCACACAGTTCAATACAATTATTACATTTAAAAACTATAAAACATCAAGGACCTGCTCCCTATCATTAGTACACTCAAACAACATACATCTATTATTAGGTAATCCTGACCTATTGCTAAGTCAAGATGCTTGTCCAAACCAGGACTACAAAACCCGCCTTTCGTGCCCAAAACCGGAGTTTTGCACCACCAAGACCCTCTGTAATCCAGACCACCAATACATGCACACGTCTGTACCTTGAACCCAAGAGATCGTTGATGTCAATATTATGGTTTCACCCTTAACCCGATCTATTCAATTAATCTCTTCACAGAGTTCAACGATTTAGAATGAGCACAACAATACCGATCCTAGTCTTAGGTACCGGTGCTGGGCACCCTCGCTGCCATGGCTACTGAACTCACACGATATCGATATGGGCCACCAGTACCGATACAAGGTGCCTTCAATACTAGACTTAAGTCCCTTTTAACTTATTTCGATTCAATAAGTACCAATAACTGTCATCACTACCAGTACTGGGAGTTTGCCGCTCCCAAACCCTGACTTAAACCCTTCGTTTGATTACCTAAATTATACAATTAACAGAGGGGTGGGTAAGTCCCGCAACCTCTCAAATTGGCTATCCCCATGTAGGGGCAAAGATTCACATGAACTTGTTTTAGCAGCCCATTGCTAGAGTCGATCCTCTCCTCATCCAAGACCTACATTGGGTACAGGAGTACCTCTTGCGACATACGGTTAGTGTTGGTGCTAGAGCACCACGATCATTTGTTTTGATGATAACAAAACACGTGTTATTTAACATTTGCACTTGGAGTCGTAGATTTCAGGTCAATTGCAAATGTAGACGTGTTTAGACGGAATTCGAGCTCGCATCCAGGACGGATTGGAGGAGCTTGATGGAGAACAGAGGAGATTCGCGAGGAGCGCTAGATTGAAGATGAAAGGACAAGAAGAATATGATAGAATTTTGTTTAATCCTTTCATGTACTTTTATCTTTATTTTGCTTGCTCTTTTTATTTCCTTAGAACATTATGTTAAAGAGCCTCAAAGTACCCTAACAGTAGTCCTAGGAACACCTGCACAACCCTAGGATACTTAGGTTTTCTGTAGAATACTTAGAAAACCAATATAGGGTTCAAACAGAGTTTCCAGACGTCTAATTCCCAAATTAGACGTCTGATAAAGTGTTTTAAGACGTCTGACTGTTGATTCAGACGTCTGATAACTATTAGGCTGGACATAGTTAGTTCTGTCTGATGAAATCAGACGTCCAGACCTTAAACCAGACGTCTTAGGAGACGTCTGATGACTTTGCCAGACGTCCAATTAGTGGACCGTTGGCTGGCTTAGCGAACAGTCAAGAATGTGACCGTTAGAGCCTTATCAGACGTCCATAGGACTTTACAGACGTCTGATAATTGACCGTTTTGCCTCGGCTGACCCAAAATCTCTTCTCAGAGATTTTCTAGCCGTTGCAACGTTTGGAAATCCATTCCCACATAAAAAGTAGGTTTCCAGACGTCCAGACATAGTGCCAGATGTCCTATATGTCGTCTGATGGACTTGCACAAGAACCCTGTTTAGATCTGATTTAAGTCAGGAAGGAACCCGCCCAAAATCAGACGTCTGACCTTGAAATCAGACGTCTTAAAGTGAACTTCCAGACGTCTGATGCCAGAATTAGACGTCTGATAAGCCTGTCAGTGCAATGATTGTTCCTGATTTCGGGCTGATTCTCTTGGGCTTTGCACCCAACGGCTATAGAACCTTTCCTAAGCCTTCCTAAGGCCTCTATAAATAGAGGGGAACCTTTGCAACACAAAAACACACTAAGATACACAAGAAACACTTTGTAATACACTTTCCACTCTCTTGTGTCCTAGCTAGCTCTTGCTTTCCAAGCTCAAGCTCCATTCTCTTGAGAGCATCAAGCTGTTGCGCACCCGCTCTCCCGCCGTTGTTCACGAGAGCGACGTTGCGCCGTCGCGTGGCACACGCATCCGCGTCGTCGACGCACTCCTTTCAAAGGGAAGCATCCTATTTCCTATAGAAGCTTAGGTTAAATATTACTTTGTTGGCTCTATAGGATTACTTGTTTTATCTTTGTTATTTGGTTGGGTATTCGCTTTGCGAATTCCCGTCTCCTTCGCGAGACAAAATCCTTCTCGTGAAGAGAAGGGGTTGAGGTACGCTACCCTCGTCTAAGTAGCGTGGTTGTAATTGAGGTTGAATCACCCTCGTTTTAAAGTGATTCGGTTTAGTGGATTTTGATCAACTTGGTTGATCGGAAAATCCTAACTCGAGAGGGTTAGGTGGTGGTTTTCACCCGGTTTGGGTTTCCACCTAAAAATACTTTGTGTACTTTGTGTGATTGCATCTTGTGAGATTATTTTATTTCAATTCCGCATTTTTTACGTTACGCTGATCTCACCCCCTCCAAGTAGGAAATTTCAGTTAGGACCCTAAATCTTTATTGTTACAAAAGTTCCTAATAGAACTTACCTTCCACCATTGCAGGATTATGCTTATCTAACCCGTTAAGATTTCTATACCTTTACCAAGACCCATTAGGTTTACTTTATATCATGCATTTTGGCCTTGCGGGTATTCTGGTGACATGGCCTCATGCAAAGGATCCTCCAAGGGGTGAGGGTGAAGGTAAGGGGTTGCTAAAGAGAGCACCCTCGAGGTAGTGGAGTGACCATGAGCATCAATTCACACTTTCCACTCTACTACAGGATGTATTGGTCTGATAAATTCCCCCGACAGAATGTAGATGAGTAGAGTTCTAATCCATGTATTGGGTAAGGAGTCTATAGGTTGTTTGGGTGGCTAGATAATTGTTTCTAAGTAAGGCTCAATCCTCTCAAAGTCTTCCCTAAGCCACTGTTTCTCTTCTTCAACTCCTTCCCTAACCAATCCAATCATTTCTTTAGATTCCAACTACTCATCACATTGGTTGAGTCATTGATTGACTCCTGATCAGAGTTTGGTGACAGTAGTTGAATCTCATCTGAAGCAACTAACTCATGAGAATCTTGATCGTCATTAAATTTATCCTTGGGTTATTTGTCTTCTATTAATTCATCCTTAGGGTTTAAATGGGATTCTTTGTTAATTTTGGGGGTTGCTTCTTCATTATCCATCAATTCATGTGGAGGATTCTTTAAAAAAAAAAAAAAAATTCATGTGGAGGATTCTTTAAAAAAAAAAAAAAAATTAATGTGGAGGATTCTTCTAAAAAATAAAAGTAGAGAGAAAGCCAGATTTTAACAAATCAATGACATCTTCGGGGGGTAAATCCTCAAGTATTACATACTTTCCCTTAGAGTCTCTCCAAATCCTGATTTTGGGTTCTACAATCAATTCTTCATCCTCCGCTAAATTAGACTCATCTACTACCTGAGGTTGTGATTCCTCAACCATTTCAAATTGCAATTTTGATTCGTCAGGTAGATCTAATTTGAGTTCAGGCTCCTTAAGGTTGGGTTTAGGTTTCACCTCGTGATCAGTAGGGAAAGTAGAGTTGACAACTTGACTACGACCCTGTTTATCAAAATTAAAGAAAATGCTATCTTCAAGGTTGAGTTCCTCCAGTGGTACCATTCCCTTCTTTTGACTCCAATAGAGCTCAAGTGGGTACTTAATGTTATCATCGTCATCCTTTGGTAGCCATATTTCAAAACTAGAGTCTAATATATATATAGCTACTCCTCAAGAATGGGTCCCTATTTTCATACATTGCATCATAATTATTTTGGAGATGAGAATCATAGGGGGAGGACCAGAGTTGAATCAAAGTGGGTAGCTAACATTGTGTTTTTTCTCCCAAGTATGATTATTCCTCAAAAATTATGCCATAAGTTCATTCATCTCGTCTTGATATTTTCAAAATTTTAACTTAATGGTGGAGAGGCTACAGTTAGATCTTAGAGGAAAATTAGGCTTGGGCTCTTGTTCTCTAGGAGCTTCTATCCAACCATAAGATATAAAATCATTAAGGGAGGTTGAGCTGGATATTTCCATTCTAACTGGGACTTCAGAGTTAGGGTGTCCCGCTCTTAGGTTTCGCTCATAGTGATTGGGGAATATCAAATCGATACTCCTATGGTGGGAGTATAAATGATCCCTTATGCTGTCATTATATCCATCAAAGGATGGATCATTTCAGGTCATGGGATCAGGGCTAGATGTTTGGGGATGTAGGTGTGGGTAAGAAGTAGGAGGGTGGTGGTAAAAGTAATCCATTCTCTAACTCACACCAAAGATACAACAACTCCAAGCAAATAGAAGTCACGTGGAACTTGCTTCTTTTCAGTTTATTTAGGTCTTTAGGGTTGTAATTTCCCCTTGGTGGTCAAACAAGTTATATAGACAATACGCGTCCTACTTGACCTACGTGGGTGCCTAAAGACCTACTTGCAAACGGGTACTAGACATAGTCGAGGTTGCTCCCATAGGCTCCCTAGGGCTCTTATGAAAGCAGCCTCCTGGCCTGAGTCTAGGCCCTTTGTGGTACAAAAGGATGAGGTAGAAATCTCTAGTGGTCCTTATGTGCATGCTCAAATGAAGATCATGTGCCTCACACCGTAAAACCGTTTGGCACACAAGTCCTTGTTTTCACGCACTTAAGTCTTTGAATTTTTAAAATTCCACCTCTTTAAGTCCCAATTTCTTAAAATGTGACCATTTGATTAGATCAATTCATGGAATTAGGTGGTCTTGTCTTTAGATCCACAATGCATATGCATGACAGAATAGCTCATGCTAAGATAAGAAATACACACCAGACTCCAGCTTTCTCCATGCACGATATATGCAATACAATGCAATGAATAAAAGATCTAGAGGGGATTGAGTCCTTATATGCACGTGCCCTAGCAAGTTGCTTCTAGCATCTTTTTGTTGTGATTTGAGGTTTCAAGCAATTAATAACTCAACCTAGCTTGCTTAAGAATGCATTCACCATTCACCACAAGATTAAGCCCTAATCAAGAATAGTAGGGACATACCCCTAAAAATCATTGCCTCCACATAAAAAGGCAAAAATAGAAGAACGTAGGATAGGCCGCTAATACCCCAACATCACAAGGGGTTGAAGAAAACAAGAATAAAAAAGAGTCTAAAGTTCTAAAACTAGTCTAATCTAAACTTAAACCTAACTTGACCTAAACCTAAACTCAAGGAATGCATTGTAAAGTTTGACGTTCACGAGAATGCGGTTGTCCTCTCCCTTCCTTTAAGCTGTGGGTGGGAGCTTGCTTCCTCCTTCCTTAAACATCCCTCCTTGGCTTGGTTCATGTGCCCCACACTCCTGTAGAAACCAAGGTCACAAATAAAGTGATCACCAATTACTCAAATGTGATCTGATGTCAATGAAATTTGGCAGGAATATAACATATCAAATAAGGATCATCAATAGGTTTTTCAAAAAAATTTATATGATCAAAAAATATTTTATTTGAAATTTCAAATTAAGGAAGGTTAATCTGCTTGAAATGACCCCCTGGCAATAAAATGTGTGGACCCTATTTTTAATCAATTTCAGTTCTCTTGCCAATTTTTGGCCGACAACTAGATTTGACAAGAAAATTTTTGTAACAAATTTCAGCCCAATCCAAGGTGTGTGATTTTTCTAAATTTCAAACACTCTAGCAAAACAATACCATTGATCCACCCCCTTCTAGTATTTGATTTTTATCTTTTCTTATAATTGGAATTAGGCAAGGAAATTTATATCGTTTGATGATCTACCTCCAAAAAAATTTTCATGATTTTTTGCACAATGAGATGATCAGACTAATTTTTGAAGTCAGCTCACAGACTGAGCCTACGGATCAAACCCAATATTTCAGATTTAAAAGCCTAAAACCTACCTAATGCAACCTAATGCCCTAATGTAGAAAACATGTGGAACAAGAAAAGATGTGATAAAAAAATATTCAATTCATGTCAAAATAAGGCCAAATATGAATGTCCCACATCAAATATAGAGCATCTCATAATTTTTATAGATTTAAAATTGATTTCTAAATATGGAAATTGATTTTTTTTATGGCAAGGGGGTCGAATAGCTAGAATACATCCCTTGTCAATGATTCTTGTGGAAGACAGGCTTAACCTTCTCTGAAATTTTTGAAGATTTTTTTTTTAATAAAAACTAGATTTAAAAAGGAAAGTCTGCAAAAAAATTTAATGCAATTTGGAGTTTCCTTTTGTCCGAGAAAAATTCGGCAAGTTCGCAAAACAATATTGAAATCAGATCTGACCCCGCCTTCATCATTATTTGATTTTTCAATTTTTTTCTATAGCGAATAAGGAAACGTACAATACCAATTTGGAAACCTTATTTAATGATCTATCTTCATGATTTTTTCCTTGATTTTTCGCCAAACAAATTATTCCAGAAATTGCATTCTTTTTTGGGCGAGAGAATAGACTTCGATTTGAACAACAAATCGACTAAACTAAAATCCTAAACACTAACCTAAGGACTCTAAATGCAATCTACGGAAGTTAGAAACCCTAAATGCACCTATATGCATTTAATATGCTATTTGTAAGAGATTAAACAAAAATATAATGGTGTTTGTATGGCTTCCTCAGCAGTAATGCCATTTGATTGCGAAATTCAATGCCATTAAAAATAATATCTCGTCGTTGCGATAGCATAGTCGCGAATCAAAATATTTATCAAAAACACCACATATAGATTGTGTTGTCATCCTCAAGTAGGCAAGAAACATTACATATCTTTATTAAATCTTAAATCATTCCAAGCCTGCATACATGATAGAAATATGAAACACAAAAAGAAAAGATCAAGAAATTCAAACTAGTGGGGGTGTCCCTCGTGAAGAATGGTGTTGGTGCGAATGTGGACAGTGGTCTTGGGCATCTCCTTGTGCTGTCACCAAAAGGGAGAATGTCCAAGGTGGTCTCCTAGGTGTGGTGCTTGCTACTCCTTTAGTGTGTCGGCGGTGATAAGGTGGAGAGTGAGTGCACGAAGATGAGATGGTGATGTAGAGCCTCTTTGTACACCCAAGTCAATGATGTCATTCATCCGAAGGAGTGCATAGGTGGAGAGGAGATTGGCCCCCTCCTTAAGGGCGAAGCTTTCATGACGTGGTAGAGTTGGGGTGCTCCACTCCCATGGGAGGTGGAAGATGGAGGGAGGAAGGTGGTGGATGGTCTCCTATCTTCTTTTTGGTTGAGTGGAAGGGGAGAGGAAGAAGATGCACAATTGGAGGTGCCCTCTTCCTTTTGATGCCACCTTTGGTGGCTCTTGCAAGTGTGAAGGGCCCCCATTCTAAGCTCCCTTCCAAAATTAGGTGCTTGTCCCTTGATTAGTGGATCTTGGATCCACAAATGTGGATCCTTTGACTTCCTTCCAAATGCAAGAGTGTCGGCCACCAACAATTGATCTCTTGCCATAGTTTGGGGAGGGCCTTCATGTGAAATGAAGTCTTCCCTTGAAATGCAGCGTGGAGGGGTCTTTCGCATGTAATTTCAAAGCTCCATGGAATTTTGTTGGAACTATGCTTCTATATTAAGCTCCACCTACAAATTAAAAACATATAATATTATTTATAAAACATAAGAGAATGTGAGATGCTAAATAATGTACGCAAGCTGATGAGAACCTCATCATGAACCCTAACTAGCACAATCTAACCTAGATATGCGAGAAAAAGCTCCTACATAACTCATAGAAAGGCTTGACTCAGAGAATTCTGAGTTTGTAAAGAAAACAGGTCATAAGGGGTAAAAATGCAATTTCACCAACACAATCAGTAAACAGGGTAACTCAGGGTCCAAACATAGGTCAAAATAACCTAATAAGAAGGAAAGTGGGATGATTTGATCCAACAAGGGCTACAGTAACTCCACGGAATTAAATGACATTCTGTAACCTTAAAATAAATCCACTTCAATTCACGAGGTTCGAGGCAAAATAAAAATCGACTAAATCCTCTAAAATTCATAGAAAAATAATCTCTAGGGTTTAGAACCTTCAATTTGGCCTTGGGAACCCATTTTGACCTACATTGAGAACCATGCCCAATTAATGATTTAATTTAGGTTTTTACGTAAATTGGCTTGTCAAACAAGGTCTGACCTAGAAATAAAATTCACCATTAGAATCCTTAGGTCCCATTTAGTCATGCATAAAAACTTGAGCCTAAGAAGAGACCTTCTTGACCGACTTTGCATTTTGGTCATCATCTATTACTTTTTGACCCTCAACTTTCGAAACCCTCGCATTTTGGCCCCTAGGTTCTTCGTCGTTCTTTGCACTTAGGTCCCCCTGCAAATCTCTGAGCAGCGCCATGCTCCGGCAACTTTGAGCGGCGCATGGCGCCGTGCAGGGTGAGGGAGGCCCTCTGCCAGTTGAACCGGGTGTTCCCTGCGACGTCTACTGTCGCAGGGACACCACCATGACCTCTGCCAACGCCCACACCTTCCGTGGGAACGCGCGGAAGGTATGGGTTGCAAATCTGACCATTCTCCGGCGAGGGAGGCACATCGCCTCCCTGCGCCCACCCCTCCGCCTTTGCCTTTATAAAGACCGCCGTCGCCAGCCGACGGGGGCAGCTCGATCCTGACGGAGAAAAACCCCAATTTTCCCTCTCTTCCCACTCCGGCAGAAACCCACCAGCTCTAGCGGCTCCTCCTCCGTCTCTTCGCTCTGCTGCAATACCAGCAGCAGAGCCACCTTCGCCCGCTCTTCCCGCGTTGCGCCGTACCCAGCGCGCGCCCTCCCGCTCTCTTCCTCGCTGCCACCCTCTCCCTCTGGGTATCTTCTTCTCCAGCGACAGTCGATACGACTGCCGCCCTGCTCCGGCCCTTTCGTCCCTGTAACTAGGTCAGAACTACTCCCCATCTCCCCCTCTTTCTTTTCCTCACTGTCTTTCATTCGATTAAACCCTCGACCGCTCCTGTCCACCGTCACCTTCTTCGTCTCCGGCCACCCTCCGGAGAGACGCTCCCATCGCTCCGCCGTCCCACACGCCTCACCGACCCTCACATAACCTCAGCCTCATCACGCTGAACAACCTCCGCCCACCCACTGCCGCTCTACACCCACTCATCGCTCCCCCGAACACACCCACACCTCCGGTCACAGGGCGACCTATGCACGCACGCCTAGGCCGCCCCACGACCTGCTGCACCTCGCACCACCTTCGCCGTGCCATGGCAAAGGTCCCCCGCTGATCTGATTAGGCCGAGAGGCCCTTTTCGTGTCTGGCAGTTTCGACGCCCGGCCGCCATTGACGCTGCATTGAAGCAGCTCCACGCACGCTCCAGGCTTCAGAACTCCAGGGCTCCAGGTGCTGCGAGGTCGAGAGGATAGTGCGAAGGCAGCTAACCCAGCAATCGACGCGAATAGAGCCTACAGCTGAGGAAGCGAAGCTGCGGTCTGCTGCGGGCGCACGCGAGAAGAGCGCTGAAGATAGTCCCACATCGTGAGTTTACTAAACCCCGCAGTAGTATAAATTGATTTTGTGCTTTCTACTGGTCGCCTCCGAAAACACTGGGTGAGGTCCCGCACCCACTCACCCGCCCGGTCCGCGAGCTCATCACGCGGATCCGGCGGATCCGACCCGACCCAATCTGAGCACACCTCGCGCATCACCCACACACCGGTGCGCCTGGTCATGGGCACGAAACCCGACCCGATTACCCGCGGCTCTGGGAGAGCGTCCTGTGAGTGCTTTACAGAGAGAGAGAGACGTGCAGGTAGAGGGACAGGGTAGGTTTTGCTCTTTGTGTAGGGACAGGGTGCGAGAAGGAGAAGACCAAGGAAGAAGGAAGAAGGAAGAAGGAGAAGGCCAAGGAAGAAGAAGAAGAAGACCGCAGGAAGAAAGAAAGAAGAAGGAAGAAGAAGAAGACTGAGAGAAGAAGGAAGAAGAAGAAGAAGAAGCACAAAGGAAGCACTGTAGCAGACACCACTTAAGCCGTCTAATCAGATGACGGATGAAGCTCTGCAGACAAAGCAAAGAAGAAGAAAAAGAAAAGAAAAGGTGCCGCAGCTGAAAGGAGAAGGAAGAAAGAAGAAGAAGAAAAGAAAAGAAGATAAATAAGATAAAGAAGAGAAGAAGAAGACAAGCAAAGAGAGAAAGAAGAGAAGAAAAAGCCAAGAAACAAAATCTACCTCTCTCTCTCTCTTATTTTTATAATAAAAGCATTGTACTTCTAGAATTCTAGTAGCTCCCTGAGTTTGACCTCGGAAGAAAAATATTTCTAGGTAAAATTGTAATAGTGGCAATGACAACAAACTGTAGCTATTTTATCTGTACCACAACGACATTACTATAACAAACAAAAGACCTAGCTTCGACATAAACTGCCATTACAAGCCACATACAATTATTCTAAATCTGAATGCATCCTACATTATGTGTATTAGCAAATGTTTGCATGTAAATTATATTAATCTACATATACTTACTCTAAGTTAAAAAGCATGTCCTAAGAAATATTATTAGGCAAGAACTAGCAATCTTAGGCCAGAGAATAATCCACTAAAGTTGACTCATCATCTGTCACCATTCAATCTTCCTTAGTAGGTCATTTAGATGATTACAAGTCCATTTGTTATACCCACCAAATTCCAAAGGAGGATGGATGAAACGAAATGATAGTGGAAACCCTGCCTTCCTGTTACTCGATATGCTGGTGAGATGTCTCAGATGTCCTTTTAGCTTGTATTAGTTCCTCTTACACCTTGCCTCTAGGGGGTGCATCCGAGTTAACCTCAAGCATTCATAGCTTGCGAATGCCCTACCGTTGCTGACCCATTATTCCGACCGTGCTTATATGGCATAGGCTATATGGCTTTCTCTTGTTTACTCTTGGAGAACATGTGTCCTCTTCTCATTGTATGGGGAATTTTCCTCCATCACCCTCAGTAGAGTAAAGGGTCTTGCCTACATACCAAAAACCCAATTGACCAAATGAATCCATTAACACTTGCATACTGGTGCCCCCTCACTTTGTTGGCGTTGGAGGGAGGCTTTATGGAAGAAGGTACTCTGGCAACATGCTCAACAAGCTACCTCCCATCCCATGGGATTGGGATGGCTTGTCTCTGTCACCCCTCTCTGAGGGCACATCAAAATTTTCTCCCAATTGGTCAAGGTAGGAGTCCTCCATATCGAGTGACTCGAGGCAAGGCTGTTGATGGTAGGGTGGTATCCCAAGCTGAGAAACCACAATACAAAGGCACTTTTTGAAAAAAAGACTTCAAAATGAGACTCTCCCAACTAGGAAAACCAAATTGGGAGAGTGGCAACAATTGGTGAGGAAGGAAACCTTACACTCAAGAAATAGGCCAAAGAGGCCTAATGAGCCTAAGAAGGACACTTAAAACTAAACAAGTCCAATGCATGCCAAGTCGGATTTGCCTAAGAATGTGGCAAAAGACACTAGTGGTCATGCTTGCCAAGATGTTACAAACAATGGCAAAACAAATCTCACAAATCTACTAAAAGATTAGCTAAGGCCTCAAGTGGAAGAAACTCTAGCGGACCAACCCAATAAGAGCCTACCGCCAAGGGGAAATTAATGGTTTAGGTGGGAGGCTTCTCCGCTAGAGCACTATTTGCCTCAAGGGATCATGCTAACTACAACAAAATAGCAATCCCGTAACAAGATCCACTTAGATTTTTGCAATGACCCAATTATGGAAAGCTTGGGTGACGGCAGAGTGAGTAGGAAATTGCAAAGGAAACGTGATTAGCAAGAAACTTTGTCATGGAATCCTCTTTCAATTACAAAACTTGTTTACCTAGTTAGGAGGACAAAAGGTTAAGACAACTAGGATTGTTGTATTGTATAAAAAGGGATCATGGGATTGTACTCAGCATTCTGCCCACCAGCAACTAATACTGGTGCACGAATATTGAGGGTTAGGTTGACGTACATCCACAAGGTGTAATTGGGTAACCAAATTTTCTATCTTCTTATGTAATTGCTTTCATTCTCGTGCGATTCTGCTATCAAGCTCAACACATCCAATTAGAATTGTAATAAATGATAGCAATTAATTTGTATGTACACTTAATAGGGACAATAGTCACATCTTTGTGTGGGATGCTGAGGCTTACATACACAAGGCCTATTGAGTATCCAAAGGAAAGACATTTAGTCTAATGTAATATGAAGTCATCTCAAAGCCCTTTGTAAAGGATTGTACTCAAACTTCCAAATAGTACATAGAGAGATCACTCATCTCTCCCAAGATGCAGTAAGCATTTGTCATGAATTACTAACCAAATCTTATGCACTGCATGATTGCAATTTTGAATTTTCCTTATTTTTGACTAAAACAACCTTGGTTTAGGATTAATTTGGGGGCAATTCTCTTTGACCAGACAAGATATCTTGAGACTCATTAATTTTCAGACAAAAACACAAGTTAAACCACTTATACAAAAGTTTAGTAGGGAATCTAATTCCCTTACCAAACTAGCCATTTATCTAAAGATTTTCAATTGGGATTAAAGTAACCCTTTACTCAAGCATTGTTAACTTTAATAACAAATTACCTCTCAACATTTCCCTCTATTTGTCATTTTATTATTTGGTAGAGATATATTTGTTTTAAGCGAATGGTTTTTTTTTGTTTATGGAAGAGGACAAAGATAGATTTTATCTTTTTTTTTTTTAACTTAGATTCCATTCATAGAGAGAGAAACATCCAAATACAAGCTTCAAATGAGGAATTTAATTATTAACACAACTCAAGCCTCGAAAAAAATAATAATCCCAAGAAGCAAATAAGGCCGTTGTGGTCTAATCATCCCCAATCAGTCGGCCTTACCTAAAAAAACCTAAAAAGAGAAATATTTAGTGCATAAAAGAACTTCACCTAAAAAGCCACCCACCCTCTCTATCAAAAATAGGGAAAATAGGGGTTCAAATCTCCACATTGTCACTTAACTTTATCTTTTTTTTTTTGAAAATATTTTCATTAAAAGGGGAAGAACCCGTATCAAGTGACGTAAAAGGAGACAGAAAGTCCTCGCCCACCAAGGCAAAAAAATGTCCCGTAGAAATGGGGGAACGTAAAACACAAAAAATAAGACAAGAAATAAAGGAAAGAGAAAAAGAAATGCTCCACAGGAACAGGAACCGGACAACTTCCTGATGGAGGACGATCCCACACTCGTAGAAATGTCAAGACGCCAATAAGATGAATCTCGAAGATCATGCTAACGAGTTAATCGTATAAAATGACCAAAAGGTCGAAAACGACTGGAAACTCGATCGTAATAGCTCGGTCCACACGTGATCCCCAAACAAAACAAAACAACACGACAAAAACAGGAAAAGAAATGCCATACCATAACAACAAAACAAAACAAACACAACAACACACAAAGAAGAGAACCGTTCGCTGCCTCTAGTAGCTCAAAGGCCACCGTGCAAGTCCTTACGTACGCACCGTAGCGCGGCCACAATCCTAGATCTGAAGAGACCTCGCATCAAACTCCATCGTGCCATGACTACCACAGCCACAATCGGCAGCCACTGACCTGTTGACCACCGTCCACCGAACGCACGAATGGTCATCGGACCACCGAACTGTAGCCCCACACCAACCGCATCGCCACACGCTCGCTTCGGCACCGCCCCTAGCACTCACACAGGCCCCGAACGACGAACAACCAACACGATCGCGACCCCACGATCACCCGATCGATCGCATCCGGTGAGCTAGCATGATGGAGAGAAGAAACGATGCTAGAGGAGACCTCGCGACGGCCCCAAATGGTGATAGTGACGAAACTGACCTTACACGTCAGTGATCGTCTTCGCATAAGTCGACGAAGCATGGCCTGAGGGAGGAGAATGGTGTATCTGGTGGTTGGAGGGCCCCGATCAACATGAGATAGCCGATCGGGCCCTCGACGGTGGTGTCGAAAGCTTTTGAGCAGAGAAAAAGGGAGGAGGAGAGACCACTGCAAATGAATGTGAGACGTATGGCGTAATTTTTTCTGTGCGACAAATAAATGACACCGGAAGCTAAACTATGAGATAGCATTCAGCTCAAGGTAGAGAAGTCAAACAAACCACGGCGGGACGTCTTGCCCACCGACAAATAAACAATGACTATCCCCACCGGTGAAACAACCGCAGCCGAATCAATATAAAGTGCCCATCCTGTAATCACTTGCTCACACCATCCCAAGATCCATTCCCCGGAAAATGGCTACAGCCATCTTCCCAATCATCTCCACCTTCCTTCTCCTCCTCCTCCTCCTCCTCCTCCTCCCTTCATCCCCGGCCTCCGCGGGCGACCTCGAACACGAGAAGCTTACCCTCCTCCGCCTCAAGTCCTACTGGAACAGCCCACCCTCCCTATCCTCTTGGTCCAACTCCTCCACCACCCCTCACTGCTCATGGCTCGGCGTCTCCTGCACCTCCGGCCACGTCACCAACCTCACCCTCCACGACCGCGGCATCGACGGAGGCGTACCCGCCTTCGTCTGCGACCTCGCGAACCTCACCGTCCTCGACCTCTTCAACAACTCCATCCGCCATCCCCTCCCCACCTTCCTCTCCAAATGCACCAATCTCCTCCACCTCAACCTCGGTTTTAACGAGATTGCCGGCGGGGTACCGGACTGGCTAGGGAGCTTGGAGCAGCTCGAGTACCTGGATCTCTCGACGAACAGCCTCACCGGGACGATACCGGATTCCATCTGGGGCCTAAAGAACCTCAAGTTCATGTACTTATACGGCAACAACCTGCACGGGTCAATACCTGCGTCCATCGGGGCGTTGGGATTGAAGGAGATTGATGTCTCCGAGAACAAATTGAACGGGAGCATCCCCGACGACTTCTCGAAGCTTCAGAACCTGACCATCCTCTTCATGTACAACAACAGCCTCTCGGGGCCGATCCCTGCCGGCATCAGCCGCATGCCGTCGCTCGACGACATACGGCTATTCAAGAACCGGCTGACGGGGCCCCTCCCACCGGACCTCGGGAAGTACTCTCCTCTCTGGAATCTGGACGTCACCGAGAACCAACTGTCCGGCGAGCTCCCCGATACACTCTGCGCCAAAGGCAAGCTTGCTTACATCGCCCTCTACAACAACAGCTTCACCGGGAGAATACCGGACTCCCTCGCGAACTGCACGTCGCTGACGATGTTCCGGTTCCAGCAGAACCGGTTCTCCGGAGACGTTCCCGAGGGGCTCTGGACGCTGCCGGAGCTCCAGGTACTGCTTCTCCACGACAACGAACTCTCCGGTGAGCTCCCGGAGGAGCTGACGTCGACACTCACCAGACTGGAGGTGCAGAACAACAGGTTCTCCGGGAGGATGCCACGCTCCGCGAGGCAGCTTCTCGTGTTCCACGCGGGCAGCAACGCGTTCTCCGGGGAGCTGCCGGGGGAATTCTCGGGGTTCGCGACGCTGCAGGAGCTTCTGCTCGGCGGGAACATGATCTCCGGGGCGATCCCGGCGTCGATCGGCGTGCTGAAGAAGCTCACCACTCTCACCCTCAGCCAGAACCAGCTGACGGGCGCGATACCGGAGTCTATCGGGTCCCTGCAGGTGCTCAATTACCTCGATTTGTCCAGCAACCATCTCTCCGGCGAGATACCGGGAAGCTTCGACAATCTCAAGCTCAATTCCCTCAACCTCTCCTCCAACAGCCTCACCGGCCCGATCCCGTCGTCACTGCGGGTCGGTGCCTACGACCGGAGCTTCCTCTCCAACCCGGGCCTCTGCTCCGGTGAGACCTCCCTCTTCGGCCTCGCGGCTTGCACCGGCGGGAGCGGCGAGGGCTCCGCAGGACTATCCGGAGGGCTTCTCGTTCTCGTGGTCGTGCTTGGGACCGTTGTCGTGCTCGCCGTGACGGCCTTCGGGTTCTTCGCGTTGCGGGACCTCCGCCGGCGGAGGAGGCAGCCTTGGGACAACACCAAGTGGAAGCTGACACCCTTCCAGTACGTGGACTTCACGGAGTCCGACATCGTCCGCCGTCTCGCCCCCGAGAACCTCGTCGGCAGCGGCGGCGCCGGGGAGGTCTACCGCGTGCCCGTCGGGGGCCGCGGCGGGGAGGTGGTGGCGGTGAAGAGGATATTGAACAGCAAGAAACTTGACTCCCGCCTCCAGAAGGAGTTCCTTGCCGAGGTGCAGATTTTGGGCAACGTAAGGCACGCGAACATAGTGAAGCTGCTGTGCTGCATCTCCAGCGACGATTGCAAGATGTTGGTGTATGAGTACCTGGAGAACGGGAGTTTGTACAGTTGGGTGCATGGGAAGGGCCGTGACCGTAGCCGCCTTGATTGGCCGACCAGGGTGGAGATCGCGGTTGGGGCTGCCAGGGGGCTCTGTTATATGCACCATGATTGCAATCCACCTATTGCCCATTGGGATGTGAAGTCAAGCAATATACTACTCGATGCGGATTTCAAGTCCAAAGTGGCGGATTTCGGGCTGGCTAGGATTCTGGCTAATGGGATTGGGGAGCCCAATAGTGTGTCCACCGTGGCTGGCTCGTTTGGCTACATGGCTCCAGGTGAGAGATCCCTCTCTTCTTCCTAAATTTTGGTTATCTCTGATTTTTAAGAATACTTTAGACAAAGAAATAGCAGCCTTGAAGGGTGTCGTAGTCTCGTAGTTTGAGAGGGACCTTTCGTCCCTGTTTACAAATTGGGCAGTGGAAAGTGCCCTCTGCACCTTGGGACATCAAGAAAACAGAGGACGGCAATTGTAACCTCTATCTGGAGTACTGCATCCCATTCTCACCTTTACCTCAAGAAGCAGCATTTTCAAGTACAAGACTTGTTCCTCTGCCTACCTTTTTTCCTCCTCCAAAAGTACCATCACTATGGGAAGATTGTTGTCATTTGGCCATTTTTCCTGCCAACTCAATTTAGTTGAAAGTATACGTAATCGGAAATTTATAAGGACAACTTCATCTAAAATTACTCTCATATCCCTCCCCTAAATTGCCCCCTTTTTCGGTATATATGTTTCAAATGCAAGTTTATAATTTCTCTCTCTCATTGTGATACCAAGAATTCTTTAACCAATGAAAGATGATTTACTACCTAAAAAAAGTTGTACCTACACGGCTTATAGGTTGATTCGTACATGTAAATGATTGCAGAGTGCACGTGCTCAAAGAAGGTCAATGAGAAGGTAGACGTGTACAGCTTTGGGGTGGTCCTGTTGGAGCTAACCACCGGGAAGCAAGCCCACGAAGGGGGTCGAGATAGAAGCCTGGTGGATTGGACATGGGCATGTTTCCGACAGGAAGGGTCGGTGGTGGACGTGGTGGACGACGACATCAAGAATCCATTGTGGATGGAGGAGATCGAGGTCGTGACGAGGTTGGGTCTCCTCTGCACGGCGTCGCTACCTTCTTCTAGGCCAACCATGAAGGATGTGCTCAATGTCTTGCTTCAATGCGCCAGCATGCACGGAGCACCCAACGACAGGGAAGCCCGCAAGAGCAACTCCGGCCCATTGCTACAGAAGGTAGGCTGGCGGAGTCGAAGAGTAAAGGATGACGAAGTTGAAAGTAAAGAAGATAGACTCGATTTGTTAGGTTGCAATCTATAAGCCATGATGTGTTGGTTAGTGATCAGCCGTATTACCTTGAGATAATTGCTTGAGATTATATTTGGTAAGGATAATAAGTTTGTCGAATAATTAAAGGAATAAGAAATGGGTGGAAGTAGAATAAGTGAGTTAATTTTTTTTGATATTTTGGTATGTTAAAATTATTTTACAGAGATGACGGAATAATCTTACCTCGAATTAAGCACATTAAATACTTAACTTAATGTAAATAAGGGATAGGTTAAATGTTGTGTTAAATATTTAATCCGATGTAAATTTACCTAACCCGCTAATCAAATATCCTCTCAGTATAGGGGCTAAGTGTGAGTTTTTTGTTTGGAAAATTTCTTGGTGAGATACTTTGACAATGACAAATTAATGAGATTGCTATGGATATTGCACCTTTGGCATGGACCATCAATAGCACAAGGAACTCAGATGCACCAAGCATAGTTCCTTGTTTGGTGTTTCCATTCGCCTATCGTCAACTTTGAGTCTTTGTATGTTAATTGAGGCAATATTAACTAATGCATTATTGAAGTGACTTTCCACAATTTAGAGGAGAGTAATAGTAAAGACAAGTCATAATTCAAGTTCGTTTTCAAGTCTTCCATCCTATGTTTTGGATCAACAACACATGTCCTTTCAAATAGCACATATGTTGTTTGGGATGTATGTCCTATTTTGATAAGGAAGGACTTGAAAAAGAACATGAGAAGAGGCTTATGAAAAAGATAATGATATATATATATATATATATATATATATATATATATATATATATATATATATATATATATCGATTTATACTCACAGGACACTTGACACTGTTGAGGTACAATTGATACAATCCAAGTGCATAATTCCCTTGTTTATACGAGAGAGAGTCCATTTCAATGTACCTAAACCGTTTTCCTCGTGAAGAGCCCGTCTCTTCGTAGAACGTTCTTTTTTCTATTCAAGGAATTGAGTTAGTTGCTTTCTGTTGGCCAACCGAGAAGGAGTACTCGGTAGGGATAACTTAGGTATGCGTAAGTCAAAAATACAGAAAGACAAGGTTGTGCGGCACGCCAAAGTGGACTGAACCGGGGATATTTTATGATGCGTTTTGTCGTGGAAGAAATGTCATGCGCCGCGATTTAATCGATACTTGAGACCCGTGGGCGCAATCGATGGGCAGAGGCCGACGACGTAGAAAAACCATACACCCGGAAGGTTCCGCGCAAGAGGCCAATCTTTAATAAGTAATAATAATCGAAAAGTGTCCTCAAGTAATATTTGAAAGATATCTTGGACGTTTAACGTCGATTTCATTGGGGTCAGAATCTTTGAGATTCTTATCCAAGTGATTATTGAGCATTAAAAGAACATCAACGTCTTTCCCTTGTCCGGCTACCAAGGGAAATGGTAGAACGCCACTTAAGATATGAAAAGTTGATTCTTCTCGAAGACCATGGAGCGTCTGTTTATACGCTCTGCGTGATCTCTTTTCGTATCTGTTGATCGTTATTGGAAATATTAAGAATTAAATAGAGAGAGAATTAGGGATTAAAGAAAGAATTTAAGTGATGGGTTAGTTGGATATAGATGTGATAGTTGAATTGATATATTATTATTAATTTTTATTTTTATTTGTATTAAGAATAGATTAGTAGGTAGGATAGATGTGATAAGTGGAAGTATGTTATTAGAGGTAAATGAGATGAGTGAAAGTGGATTAATAGGATACATGTGATTGATGATGAGTAGATGTGACGAGTAGAAGTAAGTTAATATATAGTAGTAGAAAAAATACAACGGTCAGTCTGTAGGCTTTTACATGTGTAATATTTTTTTCATATTTATTACATGCTACCTATAGCTTATTGGTCACCCATTCACTGCTTCCAAGTCATACAATCTCGCAGGTAGAATACCTTGTGTTGATGGGTAATCATCGTAGTTTAGAGAAATACATGTCGTAGTATAGTTGACGACAACCGAATCGACATTTAAATTTATAAGTATTCAAAAAATGTGTAAGTTTCGATGTCATTCGTAGGGAACAAAATAATTATAATTTAACCACTAATTAAGAGTATAAATGAGCATAATTAGTTTGATTCACAATGAATAATATGCAATATATTCACTCATAAAGATGGATAAGAAATTCAAGTCTCCGATGAGTTAAAAAGAAATAATATATAGGACAAAAAATTTATTTTCTAATTTAAGCACAAGTCTCTTCAATACTTAGCCAACTCTTTAACACCCAACTTATTCTTCAAATTAGATTAGACGTGACTAAATCCTCAATTCTTAGACGTCTTAAGTATTCAACCCAAGCTTCTTAGTGCAAAAACCCCCCCTTCTTCTTTCACAAAGCCTCTCCTCTTTCTCTTTACTCTTCTTTAAGTGGGTAATCGGATCCAGAGCCCAGGCCTGCATGAGTGGGGGCACAGGTGAGAGCGTGTACGTGGGTGTGTGGGTAGGGACTTGACCCTAGTGCTTCGAAGGCAACCAGCCTACATGCACGATTCAATAAGTATCAATTTCCAAAATGTCATTTTCCAATGTGGGACTATGCTGTTGTCTCATGTTCTTTGCATGCAGCAGTTGTGAAGAGGTCTTCAATTGACATTGTTGCTATTGCTTTCTTCTTCAATTGTAGGTCCAGATAGCTCATGTAGATGATTCTGCGTCACCTAAAGGTGGAAGTGAGGTTGGAGAATGGCTGACGACGGTGGCCGATGGCGAAGGTAGGAGGAGATCAGATGAAGACTTGTAACATGAAACACGAGCTTAATGCTCTAATTGGAAAGCTCATGATGATTGCTGTGAAGCAAGGAGTGCAATGGTGGTGGTATCTTGGTGTATGGGGGCGTGGTGTGGTTGGTCGGAGTTGGAGATGACAGCGGAAGGTGGGTTTGTTTGGGGAGGCATTGGAGTGATTGAATCTCCAATTAACTTGGGGCTTTTGATCTAGAGAGTACGGGGAAGGTAGTGGTGGTGGTGGTTTGTTGTTTGGTGAAGTGTAGGGCTGGTGCGGACTCGTCAGAGTCCTTGCTGGAGGTGGAGAAGACGGTGGTGGAACGGGGTAGAGAGAGAACGAGAGCTAGTTCTAAGGGCCTAAATTGTATCTAGAGGATAGGGGGAGTAGAGGGACCTAATCTATTGGAAGAAAGAGGGAAAGAGTCATGCCGATGTGACTTGTCGGATGTGAGGGAGTACTCTGATGAGGTATACGGCGACGACTACAGGGAGAGAGAGCTCTAGATTTGGTACACTAGATGTGGACGAATATAGGGAAGAGGATGGACTACCTAATTTGGCAGTTGGGTGGCCGGGAAATGGTGGACGTGAGAGTTGCCGGAGCTGAAGTTGGAGCTGGTTGGAGGAAGAGGAGAAGAGGGAATTTTGGCCTGAACTTGGTTGGCAAATTCGTGGGAACATGGGGAAGCTTATATAGAGCTCAATTATGCCCTCAAATTAGATGAATTCGTGAATTAGTTGCAAATTTGGCAAGTTTTGAAATAGGTAATCAGAGCTTCGTTGGAGCATTCCTCTTCAAACTAGGATCTAAAACCTTGTCCAAATTGTTTCCCGTAGTCTGAACACCAATCCCCTCCAAATTTGGAGGGATTTGGTGAAGATCTGCAGTAGGAATCCGTGATTGATTGATTGTGGCCATGGGTTTGCTGCTCTGATTAGGAAACTCTAAAATTGAAGGCGGTAGGGGCCTATCTGTGAAAGTGACGAGAAATTAGGGGTGTCTTGGTAATAAAAATGTAGAAGTTAAGGGTCTAATTGAAAAGAATAGAGAATTGGGGACTCAAATGCAAACTAGGTCAAGATAGACTCTGATTGGGCTCAAATTTTGGTGTTAACCTAATTTGGATACAAGGAATCTAATGGTGAAATTAGATTTGGGTTTTGACCACGTTTGATTGGGTACATTACATAGAAGCCCAAATCGAGGCAAATTCCCATCTAAATCTATGTTTTTGGTTAAAATGGGCTATGATGGTCAAAGTGAAGGTACCAAACCTCTTAGGATATTTCTCAATGATTTTTATGATGTTTAGATTAATATTATTTCTATCAGAACCCTTTTAATTTGAGTGAGACTAATAATTAGGATTTTTAGTAATATTTTAATCCTCAGAATGCATAAAACCTTGAGTCGATCAATGCAAGCCCACCGATAATTATGGTTTTTAGTAATATTTTAATCCTCAGAATGCACAAAACCCTAAGTTGATCAATGCAAGCCCACTTTTTGGACATTTAAGTTCATTTAACCTTGAGCTAACCCCAGATTAACCCTTTAGTTAATCTGCATTAGTGATGAGATGTTAAAATAACAAAATTAACTCATTTTCTTGTCTTCTTCTCAAATGTACTTCAGAATAAAGTTATGATCTTCTGATGAATATCTAGGAGCATTTATTATAGTAGTTAGGCTAATTTAAGCTCATTAACACCAATGATGATGCTACCATCACTTTGACCTTGTAGAGGCCCTCCTAATTGGGTGTAAATTTCCCTACATTAAGTTAGGAGTGGAAGCTTCTGCTCTTCTCAATACTAGGTCTGTTTTATGACCTGATTCTCGAATCCCTACAAGACACAAGACCGGCTCGACTCGACTAATCCCAAGACCCAGTCATCCAACAAGAAATAACCGAAAAGCAGGAAAGTAAACCACATTCACTATGCTAAGTAACTAATAGTAAAAGAGTACAACAGTAAAGGAAGTAAAAGCTACTATCAGTACATATCACTACCACAACAATAAAACGGAAACAAAGTACAGAAACATAAATGGTAACAAGAGTATGAACTCACTAACAAAAAGGAAGTAAAACAATAGGAACTATTGCTGGGCTCGACTGGGCCCAACACCCTCTGCAGCCGGTGGCTCGGGCTACTCAACTCCTGGACCTGTAAAGGGATACGGAAAAAATGGAGTCAGCGAACGTTGAGTAGAGTGGTAACCAAACTAACTAAAGTAGTAAAAGCTAACAGGTAGTTTATCTTTTCAAATTATTTATTTTACAAGTCATTCCTTTTCATCCATTGGTTTACTTTTCAAATCTCTTTCTTGATCTCGCATGTTCCTCGTGGGAACGATCTTGATTGCAGTATTTTCCAAAGAGTAGAAGGCACATGTGGTGCTCTCCTGGTCGGAAGAGTCCCTCGTGGTGATCCTACACCCAGTCAACCACCCTGAGGTCATGGATAGACGTAGCGGTGACTACGGCACACGCAATAAGCACACGGGTAGTTACCCCTCACTGGCACATGGTCAGTCGTTTCCGCTAGCGGGTATGCCCAAAGTACAGCATGAAACAGTATAGGGCCTAGCCCTCTCAGTAATAGGGGTCTAGCCCCTCAGAACTAAATAGGGGTCTTGCCCCTCCACAGTCCGTGCACTCTCTCCTGACTACCCCAGTTTGCCCAGCGGTCCTAACAAGTCGATGTAGGGTGGCTAGCTGAATCTCGGGCCCCGTGGGGTGGCTAGCTCTCTCCCTAGCCTAGTAGCTCTCCTCGGTATAGTGTACGCGAGGGCCAAAGAAGTCGGTGTAGAGTGGCCAATCCTAACCCTGGGTCCCAACCCAAGGGTAGTTAGCTCCGCTCTCCACTAAACAGGGGACAGTTGCTCTCCTTGGTACCACGTACTCAAGAGCCAGTACACTTTCCATTGACATTTCCAGATCCATTCCATTTATCCACAAGAGCTCTACTCCTAATTCCCCGTAGGATTCATGCTGCTATTCCCTATGTTATTCCATACCAGGTTTCATTATTCACATTTCCATTCTCAGATTTTACACATGCAGCTCGTATTTCCACAATTTACATATATAACAAGAAATGTCATAGGTATCTGTCTAACTAGCACAGGCATTTCATATTTCACAGGCAGCTCTTGTTTATTAACAGGCAGTTGTTCACATTTCTATTTATTCATTTAAGACTACAAATCTCAAATACGCATACAAACAATACAAGTACTTCTCGTCCTAGGATTCATGCCACATCCTAGGTTTCTAGTATCTAATTTCACATATGCATTCAGGTTTTATAATTAAAATAGGAGGAAACCACTCTACCAGACAATCCGGGAGTACTAGGGGCTCGAACGGCAGGCTCACGTGCCTTTACAGGCCCCGAACACGCAATAGATCGAAGTCCTATACCAAGGGACATACCACAACGGGATGTTTAGAACAGTATATAAGGATTTCTAACAAGTAGAGGAACTCATAAAGAAACCACCGATATCTTGTTTGCGTAAAACGGACCTCAAACGGATCCTAAACGGGTCAAAAACAAGGCTGCTGACCTAAATCAGACGTCTAGCACAAGGTCCAGACATCTTAAAAGTAACCAGAGTCTCACCTCAGGTTCCTGCGTCGACTTCAAACATCCAGAACCCCTTCTTGACCGTCTGGACCCAACTCCAGACGTCCGACCTCTCCTCCAGTCGTTTAGAAGTGCTTCCGATCGTCTAGTAAGCTGTCCAGACATCCGAAACGTGTGGGAGGGCATGCCCCATGCCTTCCCGAAGCTATCTCTGCACGCAACAGGAGAATCATCCACTTTTAGCCATGTAGATCGAAGCTGCGGTGCGGCATGCATGGCCGTAACCGCAAGAGAAACATACCCTCGCGGAACACTGCTTTCAGATGTCCGGTGTCGTCACCAGACATCCAACCCGTCATCTGGACGGCACGCCAGACGTCTGATTCTGGGAAAATCCCAGAATCAGAATGACCTCCTACTCCTCCTCGCCGCGCGCAGCCGCGGCCTCTCCTCCTCGCCTGCAGCTTCGGTTGTAGCAAGTGTCGGGGACATCTCCTCGGGCGCTGATGAGAACCTCATCATGAGCCATAACTAGCTCATTTTGACCTAATACAGAGAATAAAAGCTCCTACATGACTTAGAAGAGGGCTTAATTGGAGGAATAAGTGTTCTGAGAAGAAAACATGAAATAAAGGTTAAAATTGCAATTTTACCATTGCAGTACATAAACGGAACTTCTCAGAGATAGATCATAGGTCAAATGGTCTAAATAAGATAAAAAGTGGGTTGAATCAATCAGAAATGGGTTCATGTGCAATCTAAGAATTAAATGACATTTGGTAACCCTAAAACAGACTCACTTAATTCACGAGGTTCGAGGCAAGATAAAAAAAACAATTAAACCCTCTAAAAATCATGGAAAAATATCCCCTAGGGTTTAGAACATTCAAATTGGCCTCTGGAACCTAGTTTGACCTAGATTAGGGTCCTAGCTCATCAATTGACCTAAATTGGGTTTTTACGCAAAATGTCCAGTCAAATGTGGTTGAACCTAAAATCCAACTTCACCATTGGATTCCTTAGGTCCAAATTAGGTTTGTACCAAAATTTGGACTTAAGGGAAGGTCATCTTGACCTACTTTGCAAAATAGTTCACCCAATTGCATTCTGGCCCCTAACTTTTGAAAACCCTTGCGAAAACCCCCCCAAATTTTGTTGTCACTTTCTGCATTCCGATCCCTCTGCCAATGCAGCAGAGGACCCAAACTCCGACGAAGCTTTGAGGACGATTTCTCCTCGATTCCCTAGGGAGCTGCTCTCAGATGTGAAAGGGGGGTTCCCTGTGAAGTCCCCTAGCGCCTGAGCAACTCCCCATGCCCTGATTCGCACCATACCTCTCCTGCGAACGCTCAAGAGGCATGGGTGTTGTACCTGTGGCGACCTCCGGTGAGAGCTTCGCTCACCCTCCGTGCATCTGCCCCTCTGCTGGCGCCTTTAAAAGAAACCCCAGGACCAGCCACTTGGAGTAGACTGGTCTTGGAGGAGAAACCCTCAAAAATTCCTCTCTCCCCACTCCGGCAGGAAACCCACCAGCTCCGGCTACCGCTCCTCCTTCTAGTCGCTCTGCTGCCATACCTGCAGCAGAGCCAGCTTCGTCTCATCTTCCTGCGTCGCGTCGCACCAAGCGCACGCCTCCCTGCCCACTTCCTCGTCGCCGCTTCCTCCCTCTAGGTATTTCTTCTCCGGCGACAGTCGATACGACTGCCCGCCTCTCCGGCCCCCTTCGTCCCTGCAGGTAGGTTACATTTACTCCCCTTCTTCCCTTCTTTCTTTTCCCCACTCTATTTCACTTGATGGCCCTACGACCACGCCTGTCCACCATCACCTTCCTCGCCTCCAGCCAACCTCCGGCGAGTCGTCCCCGTCACTTCGCAACTCCATACGACACGCCGACCGTCGCAAAAGCTCCGCCTCATCACACTAAACGCCCTCCGCCCCTCCACTTCCACTCTACACCTCCACAACTCACCCCCGGTCACACCCACTTTTTCGACCACAGGACGACCTAGGCACGCATGCCTAGGCCGTCTTGCGGCCTGCTGCACTTTGCACCACCTTCGCCTTGCCACGGCGAAGGTTCCCCAGTGGTTTGATTAGGCCGAGAGGCCCTTTTAGTGTTTGACAGGTCTGCTGCCCCGGCCGCCATTGACGACGACTCGAGAAGCTCGCAAGCGCGCTCCAGGCTTCAGAGCTCCAAGTTAGCAGTTGCTACGAAGGTGGGCGAGCTGTGTGAAGGCAGGCAGCTGGCAAGCGAAGGGGATCGAGGCTGCAGCTGTGGAAGCAAGGCCGAGGTCTTCCTGCGGGTGCCCGCGAGGAGAAGCAACCAAATAGTCCCACATCGTAAGATTACGAAGCACCGCACCGGTTTAAATTGTTTTTGTGTTTCTTGCTTACCGCCTCAGAACACGGGGTGAGGTCCCCTCGCCCACTCACCCCCACCTCGTTCACAGATTCACCTCGCGGACCTGGCGGATCTGACCCGACACTACCGAGCACACCTCGCGCACTATACACATGCCAGTGCGCCTGGTCACGGGTACGCTATCCGACCCGTTAACCCGGCTCTGGGAGAGCTTCTTGTGAGCTGTTTACAGAGAGAGAGAGAGAGAGACGTGCGGGTAGAGGGAAGGGTTAGGTTTTGCTGTGCCTTGTGTGCAAGAACAGAGCGCGAAGGAGAAAGGCTAAGTACTTAGCCGCAGGAAGGAGAGGAGAAGCAGAAGAAGAGAGGCTGTGTAGAAGGAAGGAAAAGAGGAGAAGCACTGTAGCAGACTGCAGTTAAGTCGTCTGATTGCTGTATCAGACGACGGATGAGCAGCCTTCAGAGGAGATAAAGCAGAGAAGAAGGAAAGACGAAGGCTCTGCAGCTAAAGAAAAGAGAAGAAGGAAGAAGAGAAGACTCTGCAGCTGAAGAGTAGAAGACGAAGACAAGCAGCCAGGAAGAAAAAGAAAAAAGAAGACTTGGCCGCCAGAAAGAAAGAGAGAAAGGCAAAGGAAGAAAAAGGAAAGAAGAGAAGAAGAAGACAGGAAGAGCAAAAGAAGAAAGAAGAGGGAAGAAGACAGGATCAGAGAGAAAGCACAAAGAGAAGAAGAAGAAGACAAAAATCTATCTCTCTCCCTCTCTCCCTCTTATTCTTGTAATTCAATAGAGAAACTTTGTACTTCTAGAATTTCAGTAGCTCCCTGAGTTCGACCTCGGGAAAACTATTTCCGAGTAAAAAAAAATTCTATGGTAATGACAACCGTAGCTGTCTTGTCTTATACTATAACGACTATACTATAATAAACATAAAGATGCCACAAAGCAGCATCGCAGTTAGCCATTACCAGGCGTGCTCCTCCTTTCGCACGCACCGCTCCGACTATGTGTCCTCCGACGAGCTCCCACGAGCTCTCGAGCTCAAGCTCTTCCTCCTCTCTTCACACCGCCCCTCCTCCTCGTCGCTCGCTCTCACACTCTCTCTTGCGCTCGCCCCTCTCGCTGTAGTCGAGAGGAAGGAAGGAAGGTGGCTGTGGTGGAGTGGGGAAGAGAGGAAGGGGGAGAGGGGTTTTATAACGGAGTGGCTAGGGTTCTGCAGGGGAGAAGGTAGAGAGAGAAGAGGGAAAAAGGCAGTCTGCATGCAGCCAGTGTGTAGACACGAAGCTATGTACAAATTTTTCAATTTCCAGACGTCTAGGAGGGGGTCCAGACGTTTGGAACGGCCTTCTAGCGCCTATAAAAGATCCCCTAAAGGTTCTCCATTCTCTTTAGCTTGGTTTAGAGGTCAGAATCTCCTTCTTCCCTTCTTCCTGACCTCCGTCTCTACCAACTCCAGTGACTCCCTCCGTCTGACCTCTTCATCATCTGCCATGTATAATAGGCTACGGTACCTGACGTGCCTTCGTGCGTGTGTGTTAAGAGGTGTCGTTATAGTTGCACTTGATACGTCGGTTTTAAAAGAAGTAAACGGAGGTGAGTCCGAGTGTCGATCTCAGGGAGGCGTGGAAATCGGATTTTGTTTACCACTTGTTGTCACGAAAAAGGCGGAGTTTTGCTTGGGAAAGAAACGGTTTTGAAAAGCGAGAGATAGAGAGAGTTTAGGGTTAGAAAGCTCTTTGGTTTTGATCATGCACTTTAAACAGAAATTAAAAAGGCAACTAAATGAAAAATAATTTCATTAAACATGCATTCATAGTTCATGGTTTACAATATTAAATACATGCTTCAACAAAAGTAAATGAAAGCTTAAAAGAGAGAGAGAGAGGTAGAGAGAGAGTGGAGAGCGACGAGGCAGCCACGGCGGTGGAGGAGGCTCCGTCGGCGGCTCGTCGTCTCCGGCGATTACAAGAGTGCCTAAGACTAGCTAGGAGAGGAGTGGAGTAGTTGCAAGTGGGAGAGGATGCCTTGAATGGTGGTAGAAGGGGGTTTAAATAGAGTTAAGGGCTTCCTAAAAGAAGAATGTGCTTTAGCGACATCCAGAACGTCGCTAAAACCGCTTCCATATACGTCGGTGAAGGTCTTCTGCCGCCGGTCAGCCGCCCGCCCCTCTCTCTCTTCAGGCGCGATCCGTGGACGTCGAACGAGAGCCGTCCGATTGATGATCGGACGGCTGAGATCCTCCCGCGCCTGCGCTAGGATCGCGCTTCGGGCGTGCGTGCGCGCGCGCGTTTCCGCCCGGCGTGCGCGCGCGCGTGGGAGGTGGGGCGCTGTCGTCGCGCCGCGTGGCGCGATCCTAGCCGCTCTCTTCTGATCGCGCGGCTCAATTTTGCCGCGCCCTTCGCCCGCAGATGATTTTCGCTCCGCGCGAATCGAACGCGCGTCGCCGCAACGCGGGCGTGCGCGCTAACCGTTGCGCCACGCCCGCGCTTTGTCGCGGCGACCGCGGGCGAGCGCGCGGATCTCGGCCGTTCGATCGAAGATCAACGGCCGAGATGCGTCTTTGGCTGGCTTGGGGGCGTGGCGACGGCGGGGGCGGGGCGACGTGGCGCGTTCTAGGCCGTTGATCTCCAGATCAACGGTCAGGATTTCTTGGGCCCATTGTGGGAGCTCCGGATGTCGGATTTGGCCGATTTTGAGTCCGTTAGACTCCGTTCGTCGTCCTGAATCCATCCGTGCGGTCCGATTGC
The DNA here is from genome assembly GCA_037157565.1 of Thalassia testudinum. Classification (NCBI taxonomy): domain Eukaryota; kingdom Viridiplantae; phylum Streptophyta; class Magnoliopsida; order Alismatales; family Hydrocharitaceae; genus Thalassia; species Thalassia testudinum. The sequence goes on from JAZHRO010000077.1 coordinate 86,867,254, forward strand.
TCATCTGAGGCCTGCTTTGACAAATGCTTTACACAAATGGCCATTAATACAGTTTATAAGCAATCTTGGTACTTGATGCATGCAATGCTCCTATTCTACTTTATGTTGTGCCTTTTATTCTAAAGATGGGCCATATTCAACCTAATTACTACCCCCTTGCGTGGTGTTATCATACCCCCATGCTTACTCCTTGCTAGTCCCTAGCAAGGTTTATTCTAGCCTTTATTTCTTTGGCGGATTCAAGAAGTAATTGCTTAGGCACTTCGTTACTTGTTAATAAGAGGAACTATACGAAGATCTTAATCTACAAAGACTAAGCAGCGCCCGGGTGTCTGCCAAAATATGAATCGCCCGAATCCTTGCTTTATACTTATGTATACGTATATATCTATATATGTCTTTTTAGAATTTTTAAAATTCAGTGTGGGTTGATAACTTTTTACGGCTACCCAACCCACCCAAAACTCGGTCAAAACCCTAAGTGCTAAGCATCTTGGTGTGAATGTTGTGATAGACTCACTTAACGGTAATTGAGACAGACTTCGAGTTTCTACGCCTCTAGGTGACCGGAAAAGAAAATAAATTTTTTCCTGAAGGTGTATTTGTTCGATTGGTAGCTTTCTCCCTGCGTTCATTTTACTTGGGGTCAACACAAGGATTTTCCAGTGTATATCTCCCCGGCTTGTACTACTTCCCCGCTTCTTCCTTAGGTGTTTTTGGTCTTCTTTTTTTGTGCAATTATTGAGCTGGGTTCTGGACAACCGACCAATGGGCTGTTACCCACGATCACTTGCCAGCCATACTTGTGCGGTGAAGTGTGGTTTTTTTTTTTTTTTTTTTACGTAGGTGGCTTCCCTAATCTCAAATGTACCTAGAGGCAGTGAAAAAGAAATGGCCTGTGACTGGGTTCTGGACAACCTGCCAATGGGCTGTTACCCACGACAACTTGTCAGCCATACCACCCTAGAGAGTTCATTAGCTACCCCATTTCTGTCAAAATCTCCGAGAAGTGAGTCTGTGCAAAAATATGTGTAGATGCTTAGACTCAAAGTTTTCCTGAGTTAGAGGGTGAGTTGATAAGTCGTATACTTATTACCTTATTTATTAGGTGGATTAGAATAGCTTAAAGTTGCAAGGGTTCGCCGCTAAATCCATATTTTAATGGACACCAGGGCTAATTAAGCTTGAAGGCCTGAAAAGTCTAAGTGTTTAAGTTCTTTTTGTATTATTTTCCACTATTTACAAGTTTCTAATGCCTAAGTTTTTTCTTCCTAAATTCATTTTTTTTTTTTTTTAATCAATTAATTTATTCATTCAGACTGATTAATTAAGCTCAGGATTATGCAGTTTACCATCCCCCCATGCTTAAGTTGGACAATGTCCTCATTGGCAGATGCATGGATGCAAAAGGGTTCAAAAAGATAGTACCTGAGTGACGTAAACTACCAGATCAGTCTGAATCCGCTGGGTTGCCTCCCAGGAAGCGCTGAGTTTAACGCCTCCAGCTGGGCGGTGCCTGGTGTCAGCCCTCAACAAGGGTGACACTTTCCTTGGGGGGTACCTGGGCCAGGAAATGCTTCAATCTTTGACCATTGACTGTAAAGGTGTGCCCGGTATTAAGATCGGCGATTTCGACTGCCCCATTGGAATAGGGCTTGACCACCCGAAATGGTCCTGTCCATTTGGACCTAAGTTTCCCTGGAAAGAGTTTCAGGCGTGCATCAAATAGCCAGACTTGTTGGTTTGGCTCAAAGGTTTTCCTATGAATGAGTCGGTCGTGGACGGCTTTCATTTTCTCCTTATATAGCCGACTATTGTCAAAGGCGTCCCGACGAATTTCTTCAAGCTCAGATAATTGAAGAGTCCTTTGCGCACCAGCTAACTGGGGATCCATGTTACATTGCTTAACAGCCCAGTAAGCCCGGTGTTCCAATTCGACAGGGAGATGGCAAGCTTTGCCAAAGACCAAGCGGTAAGGTGACATGCCTATCGGGGTCTTAAAAGCGGTCCTGTATGCCCACAGGGCATCATCAAGTCGTGTGGACCAGTCTTTCCTGTCAGGTCTCACAGTCTTCTGTAAAATGTTCTTGATTTGTCTGTTTGAGACCTCAGTCTGCCCATTTTTTTGTGGATGATACGGGGTGGCAATGCGGTGGTTTACCCCGTATTTTCTAAGTAGGGCACGGAACTGGGAATGGATAAAATGGCTTCCACCATCACTGATCATGGCCTTGGGTATTCCAAAATGGGAAAAGATGTTCTTCTTTACAAAGTCCATGACCGTCTTGTGATCGCATCGTCGGGTGGCGACGGCTTCAATCCATTTGGAAACATAGTCTACCGAGACCAAGATATACTCGAAGCCGTTGGATGGTGGAAAGGGGCCCATAAAATCGATACCCCAAACGTCGAAAATTTCGACAATCAAAATGGGCTGAAGGGGCATCATATCTTTTTTGGTCATTGTCCCTAGTGTTTGGCATCGTGAGCAAGTCTTGGCAAAGATGTGTGCATCCTTGAATAGGGACGGCCAATAAAATCCAGACTGCAAAACTTTTGCAGCTGTTTTCTTGCCAGAGAAATGGCCGCCACATGCTTGGTCATGACAAAAGGAAAGCACACTCTGAACCTCGTCTTCGGGGAGGCACCTCCTGATGATCTGATCAGCACAGAGGCGAAACAGCATGGGATCATCCCAGAAATAGTGCTTGGCCTCAGCCAAGAACCTGTCCCGTTGCTGTTTGGACCAGCTGTGCGGGGTTTGTCCTATAACCAGGTAGTTGACATAGTCAGCATACCATGGCATTTTCTTGTCTTGCACGGCTAGGATGTGTTCATCAGGGAAGGTATCAGATAGGGGTAGGGAGGGTCCAATGTGGTCTGGATGAAGTCTTGACAGGTGGTCAGCCACCACATTTTTCGATCCAGCCTTGTCTTGGATTTCCAGGTCAAATTCCTGCAAAAGCAGGATCCATCTGATGAGCCTGGGTTTTGCATCCTTTTTGGCCAACAGGTGCCGGATGGCTGAATGGTCGGTGTAGATAGTCACGTGGGATCCCAGCAAGTATGATCGGAATTTTTCCAGTCCAAAGACTACAGCAAGCAACTCTTTTTCTGTGACCGTATAATTACGCTGGGCCTCGTCCAACGTTTTGCTCGCGTAGTAGATCACCACGGGCTTCTTGTCTTGCCTTTGTCCCAGGACAGCGCCTATGGCAAAATCTGATGCGTCACACATAATCTCAAAACCCTGGGACCAGTCTGGGGGTTGAAGTACAGGTGCGGTGGAGACTAAGTCCCGGAGGGTATGATAAGCCTGGGTGCAATCAGGAGACATGTGGAAAGTTGCGTCGTTGGCTAGAAGGTCGGTCAAGGGTTTGGAAAGTTTGGAAAAGTCTTTGATGAACCTTCGGTAGAAGCCAACATGTCCTAGAAAAGAGCGAATCTGTCGGACCGAACTAGGTGGAGGAAGTTTGGAAATTAAATCAACCTTAGCTCGATCTACCTCGATGCCCTTATGCGAAACAATGTGTCCGAGGACAATTCCTTCTTGAACCATAAAATGGCTCTTTTCCCAACTTAACACCAAGTTAACCTCGATACATCGTTTCAGGATTTTCTCCAAGTTGCTCAAACAATGGTCGAATGAATTCCCGAATACAGAGAAATCATCCATAAAGACCTCCAAGTATTCACCCACCATTTCTGAAAAAATGGCTAGCATGCAACGCTGGAAGGTTGCGGGTGCGTTGCATAACCCGAACGGCATTTGACGGAATGCAAACGTGCCATACGGGCAAGTGAATGTGGTCTTTTCCTGATCTTCTGGAGCAATTGCGACTTGGTTATATCCTGAATATCCATCCAGGAAGCAAAAATACTTCTGCCCTGCCAATCTTTCAAGGATTTGGTCAATGAATGGCAAGGGGAAGTGGTCCTTCTTAGTGGCTTCGTTAAGCTTCCTATAATCAATACACACCCGCCATGCGGTGGTGGTGCGGGTGGGAATGGATTCGCCATGATCATTAGTGACAACGGTGAGCCCAGCCTTCTTGGGAACCACTTGAGTGGGGCTCACCCAGGGGCTATCAGAGATAGGGTAGATGATGTCGGCGTCGAGCCACTTGATAATTTCTTTTTTAACGACCTCCCGCATGTTAGGGTTTAACCGTCTCTGCATCTGGCGGGAAGGTCGGGCCCCGTCTTCCAGGTAAATCTTGTGGGTGCAATAGGTGGGGCTAATTCCTCTTAGATCTGAGATGGTCCAACCAATGGCGGCCCGATGTTCTGAAAGAGTTGCAGTCAACCTTAGTTCCTGATCCTTGGTTAGATGGGAATTAATAATCACTGGGAAGGTCTGGCCAGGTCCCAAGAAGACGTACTTGAGATTCTCGGGCAATGGTTTAAGTTCAGGTGCGGGTGGGACCACAGTCGATGGGAATGGAAAGGGCGGTAGTTGATCAACATTGATTTCTTCAAATGGTGTCATGTGATGATACTCAGCCTTACAGAGGTCCACAGGTAATGATGGTGGCGAGTCAGAACTACGGGTTTGGTGGTCTGAGACAGAATTGAGGGTAAGGCATTCCTCGATTAAAGTTTCCACGGGATCATGTTCCTCAATGTAATCACAATCAAAAGACTTTGTTGCCCGGAAGATATCTAATTGCATTTTCCTGTCTCCGAAGGCGATTTCCATACATCCCGTGTCGCAATCGATGTTTGCTTTAGCCGTGGCTAAGAAAGGTCTGCCTAAGATTATGGGTGCGTTCTGTAATTTTTCAGGGACTTCCATGTCGAGCACCAAAAAGTCGACTGGGAAATAGAAGTCCTTGACCCGTACAATCACGTCCTCGACAACCCCCTTCGGGGTTTTCACTGATCTATCCGCCAGCTGGATGGTGACAGGGGTTGGTGCCAGCTCCCCAAAACCAAATTGGTGGTACAAGGTTGTGGGAATTAAGTTGATAGAAGCACCTAGGTCCAGGAGCGCTCTATCAAATGTCATGTCCCCGATGTTACAGGAAATCAGGGGTGCTCCTGGGTCAGTTCGTTTGAGTGGAAGGTTGCTTGATATCACGGAACTGGCTTGCTCAGAGAGTATAACCTTCCTAGGTGCTTGAGGTCTCGGCTTACGCTTGGGTGTACAGGCATCCTTTAAGAACTTGGCGTAAGCGGGGATGTGTTTGACAGCTTCTAGAAGCGGAATATTAATCTGTACTTGTTTAAAAATTTCCATCAGCTCCTCAGTTTCCACAGTATTCTTTTTTCTCTTGATTGTTTCCAAGGCCTCAGGATAGGGTGTCTGGATTGGTTCCATGTTTGGGTCCTTGGTTGGTGCTTCCTCTAAGTCGGGTAAAGTCTCGGGGAGAGTCGGCCATTTGGGATCCTGGGTTTTGGTGCCGCTTCTCAAGGTCACCGCATTCGCAGAGGCATTGGGGCCATGGGGTGATCCTTGAGAGGATGAGGATGAAGAGGCGCCAAACCCAGGAGGTGTTTGTGGAGCCGGTTGGACCATATGAGCCTGCCCGGGGTTGCCTTGGAACCCTTGCGAATTGGGGCCTCTGTTAATTATGTTTCGCGGGTTTGGTTGTGGTTGGGAAGGTAGAGATCCTTGCTGTTTACAGTCCAAGAGTTGGCTTAACTGTCCCTTTACCAAGGCCATTTCTTCCTGATGTTTTTGGTTCATGTCAGCCATCATCTTTATTAGGGTGTCCATTTGGTTTTGTGGGGGAGGGGCCGCCCTATTTTGGTTATATTGGGGTCTAACTGGTGGTCCTTGCTGATAGGGGGGCAAGTGTGGCTGTTGGTTTGGCCTGGGCTGGTTTTGGAATTGCGGTAGTTTCTGGTTTGTCCAACCAAAGTTGGGGTGATTACGCCAGCCGGTGTTGTAAGTGTTGGAGAAAGGGTCAGGTTTTGCATATCCTTGGACGGCTTGCACATCTTCTAGAATAGCCGATGTTGATGAAGAAGGAAGGGAGTAATCAAGGGTCGAGGGAGCAAAGGTCCCTCCTTGGAACATGGTTGGGGGTTGTTCCAGGTTTAGTTGGGTGAAGGGTTGGACCAGGTCAACATTATGTGCTCCTTTTGCTAGGGTGAAAGTCGGCAAGGGGTTCCTGGTCTGGTTTAGAAGCTCATCAATCTTCTTGTCCACCAATTCCACTCGATCCAATTTTTTGGCAATAATGTCCATGTCAACCATTCCAGAATTTGCTTGCACCTCATAAATCCCACCACGGGGTTGACTGGATCTGTTAAACTGGTTCATGGAGGCATTGTTGAGCGAATTCTCGCTCATAGACTCAAAGAGCTCAAACGCGCTCTCCTCGTCTTTGTTTAGGAAGTTTCCCCTGCATGAGGCATCGACGAAGTTCCGTAGGTTGCTATCCAGACCGTGGTAGAAGATCTGGGCCAATTGCCACCTTGGAACTTCGTGGTGTGGGCATTTCCTCAAAAGTTCATTGAATCTTTCCCACGCCTCATGAAATTGTTCCCCACCCTGGAGTGTGAAGGTAGTGATAGCTCTTCTGAGGGCATTGGTCTTTCCTATGGGGAAGAATTTCTTTAAAAATGCATGCCTCAGTTCCTCCCAGGTGGTGATGGGTCTACCTAGGGTTCTAAGCCAATGAGAAGCCTTGTCTCTTAATGAGAAAGGGAACATCTTGATTAGAACAATATCAAGGCTAATGTTCCTAGGTTTTACTGTTCTTGCTATGCGGTCGAGATCTTCTAGGTGCTGAAAGGGGTCTTCATTTGAGCTTCCATGAAAGTGGCTCTGGATTAGACTTAATACATTAGGTTTTAGCTCAAAATCGTCTCCCCCTTCGGGGATCCTAAGGTGTGGCTCGACTCTAATGGCAGAAGGGTTATAGAAATCACGGAGGGGTCTTGGCTGGTTCTGAAACGGTGGTAAATCAAGTGGTGGTTGTCCTGGTATGTCATTGAAAGGTGGTGGTTGTTCTTGCGGGTTCTGTAACCGTTGTATGGCTTGCATGATGGTGTGGATTTGTCGTTGCTGAAGCCGATGGTTAGCATTGATTTGAGCCTGGACGACAGCCATAGCATCTGGTGGGGGTTGATCTTCAGCCTCATCTACCCTAGGTTCAGCCATGTTTTCAACAGAATTACGTCGCCTAGATTCCTGCCCCAAAACACACAATTCGGGATGCAGTGAGCGCCTCCCGTGCATACACTAGAGAAGAACTGGAGGGGATGTGGAGGGCGACAGATGCGAGAAATGTGTTTCAATCAAGCATGCAAGCCTAATCCTTATGGTGTATTCCTTAGGGGACCTAGAAATCTCACAAAGGGTGATTAAGTCCGTAAGCACTGGACTTCCCTTCTCAAGGCTAATCTGGCCAGGTTGATTACGAGGGGATTGCAGGGAAGGTTCTTCCTTTGGCTTGCGCCTCCGGTTCCATAGACCCCACAACCACGGTCGTTTGACACTGCCCCGCAGCCTAGTCACCAGATTCTACCAAGGGAATGAAAGCCAAGTGCCTAGCCGACAAAACCTCTCCTTTTGAGACTTAACTCAGTCCTGCCTAGGGCACGTCTACTCAGTTTTAAAGGGCTAGGATAGTGCTTGTGCTTAGGGTGATGTGATGAGGCGTTGATTGGGGTGGTGCCTCTTAATGTTTTACTTTCAAAGTGTGTGCTTCTAGCAAAACATGATTTTCAAGCAAGGATTTGTTAAGATATAGTGTCTTTTTAGTGTTCATCCTTACTTAAGTACTTTTTAGGGTTGACGTGTCTTAATTTTTTCAAACAAGTTTCAGTGGGCACGTCAAGTTCTGCACACAACTTAGTGAAAGTAGATTTCCTTTTATTTTGTAGAGGCTCTAAAACCCTAGTGTACTCATCCTGATAATCATGCAGCTTCTATTAGATGAGTCAGTTTTAGGGTTGAGTGGTGCGGCCCAGGTCAACTCACGGTGGCTTCGCAAACACCACTCAAGAGAAAGAGAAAAGAGCACTCCAAGAATTTATCCAGCATATTAGAGTGTACATTTTTTTGTAGGGTGATGTGTTAAGAATGTGGGTCAAGCAATCATTCACCACGCCAATTTTTTTCAGTTTTTATGATTTTTTTTAGATTTTTCACGCAAGCAAACAATGAGAGAGAGAGAGTACTCACTATCGGTCCTCGAGGCGTCTACTTCCTTGCTAACATAGTGGAATGCGTCGCTTCGCCGTCCATGCGCCGAATTCCTGTAACCGTCAAGTAAAAAGGAAAATAGGGCATTAGACGATATGAGAATGAAGGTGGAATGGAGGTGATAAAACAAATCCGTTGCCTCCCCGGCAACGGCGCCAAAAACTGACGTGCCTTCGTGCGTGTGTGTTAAGAGGTGTCGTTATAGTTGCACTTGATACGTCGGTTTTAAAGGAAGTAAACGGAGGTGAGTCCGAGTGTCGATCTCAGGGAGGCGTGGAAATCGGATTTTGTTTACCACTTGTTGTCACGAAAAAGGCGGAGTTTTGCTTGCGAAAGAAATGGTTTTGAAAAGCGAGAGATAGAGAGAGTTTAGGGTTAGAAAGCTCTTTGGTTTTGATCATGCACTTTAAACAGAAATTAAAAAGGCAACTAAATGAAAAATAATTTCATTAAACATGCATTCATAGTTCATGGTTTACAATATTAAATACATGCTTCAACAAAAGTAAATGAAAGCTTAAAAGAGAGAGAGAGAGGTAGAGAGAGAGTGGAGAGCGACGAGGCAGCCACGGCGGTGGAGGAGGCTCCGTCGGCGGCTCGTCGTCTCCGGCGATTACAAGAGTGCCTAAGACTAGCTAGGAGAGGAGTGGAGTAGTTGCAAGTGGGAGAGGATGCCTTGAATGGTGGTAGAAGGGGGTTTAAATAGAGTTAAGGGCTTCCTAAAAGAAGAATGTGCTTTAGCGACATCCAGAACGTCGCTAAAACCGCTTCCATATACGTCGGTGAAGGTCTTCTGCCGCCGGTCAGCCGCCCGCCCCTCTCTCTCTTCAGGCGCGATCCGTGGACGTCGAACGAGAGCCGTCCGATTGATGATCGGACGGCTGAGATCCTCCCGCGCCTGTGCTAGGATCGCGCTTCGGGCGTGCGTGCGCGCGCGCGTTTCCGCCCGGCGTGCGCGCGCGCGTGGGAGGTGGGGCGCTGTCGTCGCGCCGCGTGGCGCGATCCTAGCCGCTCGCTTCTGATCGCGCGGCTCAATTTTGCCGCGCCCTTCGCCCGCAGATGATTTTCGCTCCGCGCGAATCGAACGCGCGTCGCCGCAACGCGGGCGTGCGCGCTAACCGTTGCGCCACGCCCGCGCTTTGTCGCGGCGACCGCGGGCGAGCGCGCGGATCTCGGCCGTTCGATCGAAGATCAACGGCCGAGATGCGTCTTTGGCTGGCTTGGGGGCGTGGCGACGGCGGGGGCGGGGCGACGTGGCGCGTTCTAGGCCGTTGATCTCCAGATCAACGGTCAGGATTTCTTGGGCCCATTGTGGGAGCTCCGGATGTCGGATTTGGCCGATTTTGAGTCTGTTAGACTCCGTTCGTCGTCCTGAATCCATCAGTGCGGTCCGATTGCTCATCTGAGGCCTGCTTTGACAAATGCTTTACACAAATGGCCATTAATACAGTTTATAAGCAATCTTGGTACTTGATGCATGCAATGCTCCTATTCTACTTTATGTTGTGCCTTTTATTCTAAAGATGGGCCATATTCAACCTAATTACTACCCCCTTGCGTGGTGTTATCAGTACCATCTTCCCCAAACTCCTCCGCACGTCGCAATACCAGCGAGTGTCCTCTATCTCCCCTCGTCATTGCCACTTCGCCCACCAGAGAATTTGTCTTCCTTATAACTGGCGTACCACCGGCATGGGAATCCTCCCCTTTCATCCGATTAGATTAGGTTAAGTAGGTCCCTTTCTTCCTCTATTTCCTTTCTATCTCCTCTATCACTCAATTGGACCACCGACACCACCACAAGCCCTTCGTCTTCCCCACAACCGGTCGACCTCCGGCGAGTCTGCCCCACCTCCACAATCCACCAAACAACTTGCCACCAAGTCCATGACATCTGCCTCACCTCGATGAACCAAACCCCCATCCTTATTACGCCTTTCACTCACTCACGCGGCCAACCAAACAACCCAACTTCTCACCTTCATCTCCGTCACCGTCCACCTGCCACATGCACTCACAAGCCACGAAACACCCACCACCACCTTCGCCGTGCTTTGGCAAAGCTCCTTAGGTTATTTAACGTGGCTGAGAGGCCTTAACTTGTGTTTTAGGTATCAGCCGCCTTCCCCCATCGCTGCCGTCACGCCCGACCATGTCCGTAGTGCTCCGACGAGCTCAAGGCTTAACTCCACCTCCAGGTGCTGCGGTTTAACTTCAGGAATACCTACAGGCTCTCAATTGGAGACCTCACCTGCGATTCCCCCCTCAATTGGAAGAGCCTCTCTGCTGATGGTGCATGCGAAGGAAGGAGGGGGACAATAGTCCCACCTATGAAGTGAAGAGGCGACAGTAGCAAATGTAACATTTTTGTGCAAAACCCTAATAGCCTCAAGAACATGGGGTGAGGTCCCCTTCACGCCTCATGCACTCCTTGGTCACCACCCCTACCGGTGACCTTGGTCAGACCTGATTACCTAGATCCATATGTTCGGTTATTGACCCGATTATGCCTTGGGTTTGAGAGAAAAGAGAAGGAATTGTGAGAGAATAGGGGAGGGTTTTTCTCTCTTGGACTTGTGTGTGCGGCCAACACTTAGCCACTGAGGAGCTTGTTCTCCTATGCTGTGAAGGAAGACAAGGCTTAGAGAAGAAAGTGAGGGCTCAAGAAGAAGCTGAAGTGGAGAAGAGAAGAAAAGAAGGAAAGTAGAAGAAGAAGAAGAGAGAAGAAACAAAGAAGAGGCTTAGCTTTGAGAAGCCTGATCATTTAAGTCATTTGATGATAAATGCCTGATGTCTGATTTGAGTTTATTTGAGATACTGTTGCATTATTTAAGTAATATGGTTAAGGTTGAATTAAAATATTGCATGCATGCTTAATTAGAAGGATTAGTGATGATCTAAATCACCATTATTTTTTATTCCCTTTCCTTTTATTCTATGCCAACTCTAAATACATTGAATTTCATAGAATAAATAATGTGACAGATTATTATTCATTGAATATCTCTTTTTTTGCTACAATTATGATGCTCATTTATATGCAATTAAAGATTAGCGCGTGAATTCCATATTTACTCCATGTGTTCGACCTTGGACTTTAATTTAGATTTCAAGTAATAAATTTTATTTGTTTGAGAGCAATTTGTCATCTGTACTACAACACATTTCCTTAAAACTCGACGAAAAGCGTGACAACATTTTAGCATCATTGCCGGGGAGCAATGCGCAATTCATTGCTATTCTTGTTTTACTTAATTCTACTTGAGCACTAACTTGCCCTATTTTTCTCTTGTGATTTTGTGGGGTACATCACGGAGTGATCTTCCACGCAAATCAACCACTCCCAAGGCAGGTGATCTCTCTTCTTCCCCAATTTCTTAATCCTTGGAAGAGAGAAAAGGAAACAAAACTAATTAGGATTCATTTGCCTTACTTTTCTAGCAAATATCACTTAAAAAATCAAGTTTCTTGATTTGTGAAAAAATTCATATCTGATTGAGGCTTGAGCCGATTCTGATTAGATATTCCCTACCATGATTTCCTGTACCGACTAGGGATTTACGCCTAATTCTAAGCATCTTGAACTACTCACCTTCTTGTTTGAAATCGAAGGTGTACATCTTGAGATTTAATTGGACTTGAAATAGAGCCAACTAGGGTTTCTACTCTAAGATTTTGAAGTGTTAGCTCACATTTTTCTTGCATAAAAGAAAATTTAACCTTTCGTATTTGTGTGCTACCCAAACACGTGCTTGAGAATATATAACTAGAACCCTAAAATCAAGCTCTAAATCTCACTTGAATCCTAAAAATTATGGACCTAATAACCTGAGAGTCAATTTAGGATGATTTCTGGGTCTTGACCTAGATTTCATTCTTCATCTTTTAGGACAGGTCAAGTGAAATTGACCTACTTTTTGGGCCAATCAACCTCCAAATTAGGTCACAAATCAAATCAATTTCTAAATCAAGTGAAATCCAAGTCACAAATAAGGCTAAAATTGGTAGACTTAAGGTCTCAATTCGTACATTCCGGTCTACTTGGATCCGCAATGACAAGGACGGCCAGGTGGAGGAAACCCTGTAACCCATGGGGACGCTCTATGGTGTAGGGGTCTTTGTGGGGCTCTCCCTTCCTGTTGTCTAAGTAATTCTTGGGTGTGCGAATTTTTGATTCAGAGGCATCATCCACCTCGAAACAAGCCTTAGTCATTCAAAAATCATCGGGTGCCTTGATTGTGTTTAATTCATATCCAGTCCCTCATCCCTTCTACAGAGCACATACACAGGAAGGTCATTAGGTTTTTAACCTAAGAGACCTCATTAGATCTTCTACGGGATTTCTAATATGATCTGATTACTTCAATCTGAACCTGAATTCGATTCTACATCTTGATTCCACCACCTGATTTGAAAATGAAACCTGACATTTTAGGAAAAGCAATTAGGAAGCCTATGTTCCAAATGACTATCAAAGATAAGATGATTGAGGCTGCTTATAGACACCATGAAGAACATTATAGAGCCTTAGATAGGGATATTCAGGATAAATTTGCAAAAACAACAAACCACATTCTGAACCGTATCAAAATAATATGGACACAAATGAAACACGGTTCAACTCGAGATGATCTCTTAGCAGAATACATTGAATTGATGAAATTACATAGCAACGAGTATCTGCAATGTTGGTCAAATCCTTCACTTTTGGAAAAATAACAATTTCTTAGGGAGGAACGGGGAAAATTGCTGAATACGTTGTATAAAACCACTGATCGAGAAAACCCTTGCACCCCTTCAAAAGATAATGAGGCACCTTGGAACAACATTGATGATCAACATGATTCCCCAAAACCTGGGTTAGAAAATCAAAATTATTGTGGACCCCCAACCCAGATGGAGTCTGATTCAAATTATGTGCAAATTGATACATCTAATCTTGAGATGGGTTGGGAGGATCCAATTGCAAGTGTTCACAATTCCGAACCAGCATTAGAAAATTGTGTTGCTGTCCATCAAGCCTAGATTTCCCCGACACCTATAATGATGAGCTTAAAATAGAACCTCTCAAGAGTGTAAACCTCGAGCCTTATCTTGTTAAGGTAACCCTCAAGAATGATTTTGACATCCTAATAGAGCCCAACCTAGATTCTAGTGATCAAATCCTTACCCTTAACCTAGAATCTGGATTCGAGCCTATGTGGGATAATTATGAGGCCCAATGTGATGAGAGTCAGATTTTGAATTTGAATTACAATTCTGGGCATGTATTTGATGAGTACACTTCTCCAGATTCCTTAGAGATACAAATTGATTTTTCGGAAGTCACGTCGATCTATGATACAGAAATCGAGGAGTTGAAGGAGTTGGGATTCGATTGGGTCGATAAGTCCACTTTAGTGGGTCATTATTTGGCCTAAGTACTCTTTAATTAGTTGTTCTTAGTTGTTAATTAAGTAGGAGTTAAATGGGAATTCACCTTAGTCTGCGTAGAATCTTATACACTAATTTTTACATTTAATAACATTTGATTTGATAAGATAATCATTTGGTGGATGTAGGCTAGGTGCAAGAAGCATGAAGACATTATTCGAACATTCTCTAAGATGTATAGAGCCTAGTTTGGACATCTAAGAACCTTCATCGTGGACTCACTGCGATCCACACTTTTTAAGACGTCTAGACTGTTTATCAGACGTCTGATAAAGAATGGCCAGAACTTATCTTATGTTTCAACCACTTGTGATCTTCGCCAAGTGGTTGGAAAAGTTATGGCTGGAGGAAAATAGACAAAGACCTTTTTAAAAAGGAGGCTGGCCATCTGTAGAGAATCGGAACCCCCCTCTCGACGGGGATCTTCATCTGCTCCACCGTGGAAGTAGCATACACTGTGGGACATGCGCGCATTGTGGCCGTTGCAAGCTTCGATATCGCCTTTATGCCGACGCACGTAGTGACAATGCATGCGTGTCGCTTCTCTACCTCTCACCGTCACCACCATTACCACCATCACCCACTTCTCCACCGAAAACCCTCCTCACCAACATAACCAACACCACCACCATCACCACCCTACAGTAGCCCGCCACGGCCACAAACTCCACCGCCATCCTCACCGCAGACCCACTGCCACTCCATAATCATCCTTCCCACCACCGTCAACCTCCTTTCACCTTCCCTCCCCTCGCCAACAAAACCCATAGCCCACTACCTCATCTCCTCTTCTCCTTTGTTCTTCTTCTGCTTCTCATGCAACCCATCTCCTGTTCACCATCCACGCCTGAAGAACCCAAAATTGCAGCCATGTCGTCGGCCACAAGAGCCACTCCCGACCACCATCCTTGACAACAAGCACACCCAACCACGCCCTTGCTGACCACTGAGGCCAAGCGTGACCACGCGCGGCCCGCGCACGCGCCACAGCAGTGAGCATCCACTTCCACGCCACCAGCATCCCCCGACTCTGGTCGCCGTCATCGGCTACCTCCGACCGTGCCTCCTACGTCAACGCGAAGCCCTCGTCGAGAAGCACCTCCAACTGCTTCTTCTCCTTTGACGAACTTCTCTCCCGTACGCGAGGAGGAGAGAGGAAGAATCCCTTGTTTGGCTCTCATTAAAATTTACAACACATGCCATTGTAAATTCTAGTATTCACTTATTTATTGATTTAATATATTATAGTGAATTTACATGGACATCCTTCTTTTCAATTTAAATTATGTATAGTTGAGTTCTTTAAGAGTATGACTTAATGGTCAGAATGAACAAACTCTATGTTGTTTGAGATTAAGGATTGCAGTGATTGTCATTGCCAAGGTCACGATTCACGTATTTACAGAATATTATATGGTGGTGATTTTTCATGTGAACTCCTATATTCTTTGTTAGTTACATAAAATGATAACTTATGTTGAAAATGAATTGCTCAAATTAATATGAACATCTATTGAGATTCCTGAATAAAAGAGGCACCACTCACTAGTCCAATAGGCTAATTCCTCTCTGTGGAAATGACCTAACTATTTTCATAGTTAGATTTTGAATAATTAAATGTTTTGAAAAGCGATTTTCTACCACGCACGAACTATAACGATACGACATTTTATGTTATGATTTTTAATGAAAACGAAGATCGCTCTTTTAAATGGCATCGTTGCTGGAGAGGAAATACGCCTATTAATTTTTTCGAGAAATTTATATTATTTTTATGCTATTCCTGAAGCTTTTTTGAATTGCTGAGATTGTTTCTATTTGCGTGCAAAAATGAACGAATGTGACGGGAGCGCACAACGGAGACGATATTTTTGGTGGACCTTGACACCACCTAGAGGGTAATAACAGGAGCACATGGACCTTGATTCCATGCATGTGGAAGAAGGATTGGCGGCTATTATGGTTGTAATGATTGTTATTGTTTTGTTGACACCGATGCTCCCCGGCAACGGCGCCAAAAATAATGTTGGTTGTTTGAGATGATTGGTTGTGGTGTAAATTGATTGTTGTAAATGTTTGTTGGTAATAATTGTTGTAAATGTCGTTGTAGTATAGGGTGTATAATATAACATTAAGGATGTCGTATAGTGGTGAGTATGGGTGAGTACCAGTCATTACAACCATTATTATCATTTGCTTATTTATCTAATTTTTACTGGTTTTGCTCCAGGTCGTTCTCTGGGAGGCAATTTATTGAACTTAATTCGGTCACTCTTTGATTATCTCCAAAATTGTCTTCTTATTCAAAAATAAACTCTACATTTAAAGAATGAATGAATGTTTTATTTACCTAGTTGCTAAGAAGTGCTTGCAAAAATGCTAACTATGAACAAGCATCAAACAATCTATTATTATACTCTAAACTATGTATTTACAAGTTATACTATTAACACTAATATGTTAATTCATACTACATTAGGATACCATAGTGTAAAAACTTAACTTACTAATCATTTATTTATAGTGACATATATATCAGTTTTAGTGACAGATACAAACATCGCTAAATCTCAGGAAACACTATATACAACCTAAAGAAGCAAACTGAGGTCTTTAGCGACATTTATAGTGTCGTTTTATTCTGTTAGTAATTATGTGGGTTTAATTATACATATGTACAGAGTCTTTTCTGTTGTTATCTCGTGTTATCTTTTTTTTTAAGTCGTCTGTCCTTTCATTTTGTTCTGTGTGGTCTTTCAGAGGCTGCGGTGGAGAGTCCTTAGTGTAAAATGTGTTTAATTAGCGGGCGCGCTTTTCGAGGGATACACAGCACCCTTCGGGTGGGACCAGACCTCTACTAAGCGCGCCCTAATCTCAGATTAGGTGGCTTAGTTACGTTATTCAAACTCAGCGCAGGGCCTCACAGCCCAACGCCTTCAACAAGTTCGCACACGCTCGGGCTCCCAGCCCCACACATTCGGTATCATCACATATCAGAATCGGGTTATCGGATCAGACAGAACAGGTGACGTTTCGGGCGCCCGGCGCCATGACGACTGGTAAGGTTATAACATAAATTATATTTATATGCTGCGTTTCGTTTGCAGCCCACGATGTGGCGCTATTCCAGCGCCACATCGTGCGCTGGAAACCAGACGCAGCTGCGTCTGTGCGCGTTTTTGGCCCTCGATTTGGGGGCCATAAATTATTAAAAAAAATAAAATCAAATATGGTAAATAAAATATTTACATAATACTACATAATTGATTAATTAATTTTGAATTTTAAATATATTTACTATACAAATAAATTTGCTAAACTAGGCTAATTATACAGGTTGATTTAGGTGATTAAATAGTTAATTACTTATAAAATAATTAGTAAATGGTCTAATTGACCTTAAACAGTTTTAACTTACATACTTAAGTATTTAATACATATTTTTATTGTATTTTTACGAATTTATTTATGTTTTATTTAGGCTAAAATAGCAATTCTGTGTAGTTTATAATTAAAACTAAGTTACAGTAAGTTATACTAGGTATAATTATACTTTGACTAACTTAAATTACTTAATATATACATATATATATATATATTCCCACGTTTATAGATTTATTTACTTGATTATTGCTCTAACCTATTAACTTAGCTACTAAATCAGTAAATATAAATCTGTACATACGTGTATACATAAATCAGTAAATACATACATAATAGATTAGTATACATACATATTTTTACATAGATTACATATGTATACGAATTTCTGTACAGGTTTTATACATATTTACAGTATAATTATGTATCTAACTAATATGCTATAGTTATAATACTATGAATGGGTGTATTTATAGTTTTAAAATAAGTCTATGCCATTAGGCTTTTGTATAAAGTTAGGAAATTAGAGTTGATTGATTTTTTATTTTAGTTTAGACAGCAGCTTCAGCTACTGTCAGAGGAGATGGAGAAGAGAAGAATGTGCTGTTTTAGTGTTGTTTACAGTGGCAGTGGATTAAGCCACTGTCAAATGGCTAACTGCTGCTGCAGTTAGTCCACTTGAAGAGGGGGGAAGCATTCTACAGAGAGGAGGGAAATTTAGAGAAGAAGGGAGTTTAGAGAAGAGGGGAATGTAGCTGCTAGATGCAACATATTGCTGTGTAACTGGGAGTAAGATAAAATTCAAAACAAACTACAATTTACAGAGTTGAAATCCAAATCTGAAAGGGGTTTAAATCTCACGAAAATCTCATGTAAATTCAGCTCAAACACTCATTAGAAAAAACCTTATCAGAAGCATCCTTTCAGATCAAAACAGCAAATAGCATTGAGTTAGTCTTCCTAATGCCATAGACAGCATGAAGGAAGACCTAGCTCAATCAATTAAAATCAAAGAAACACAATCCCAGTTTCTTGCAACCTTAAGGAGTATGGAAAACTCCTTAGGTTAGAGAATCACCATACAGAAATGATCATCAACACAAATAGTGCATGGCAGTTCTGAAATAGCAAAAAGAGACTAAGAATGCATTAAGGCAATTTAATGGAAGCTGGCGAATGCATTCAAAACAAAGTATAAACAGAATCATGAAAGGCTCTTCTGATTGGTTCTCTGTCACCAGAGAACTTCTCAGAATCCTTGCCTACAATGAAAACCAAAAATCCTTTCAATTTGTCAGATCTGTCAAAACATTTCAGAGAGTAAAAATCCTTTAAAATCCAAATCAAAAGTGCTCTGACAAACTGAGGCAATCCATTTAAAACAGAGAGGCTTTTGTGAAACAAATAGAGTGAGTGAGAAGCCCCAAATGGTGCTTGTGACTCCACTTTCAGATCTGAGGCAGTGTGCCATCAGATCTGAAATTGGGTCAGGATGTGTAGGTGATTGATGAAAAATTCGTCGTTAAAAAAGGAAAAAACAAGAATCAGAATCTGGATGATGGAAAAACAAAACATGCAGAGGGAGATAAATTGAACAGTGAACAGATGATTCTTCCCCTCTGATCTGAACTGATCAGAGGAGGTGAGGGAGGGGATCTAATACTAATTCTACTCCTAAGACTAATCTAACTACAGCTAACATTAAACACTAACAATTAAAACTAAATCTATTCTAAACTACTGCAAGCTAAATCTAACACTACTTGTGCAGAATTAAAAACTAAGCTAAAAGGAAGAATGGGACCTATGGGTCCTTAGCCGGCGGCTAAGGAGGAAGAAAGGAGGAGGGTGACTCCAGCGGAGGGAAGAGTCTGCTAGTGAGACTCCAGGGTCGTCCTCAGGTGCTACGAGGTCCTTAGCGACGAGGAGGGTCGAGAGCAGGCGATGATTCCACAGCCAGTGGCTGTGAAATCAGGGTCTAGATGAGGAGGAGAGACTGGAGTGGAAGAATTGATCGCTAAGAGATGTAGGAGGGAGCGATCCCTTGCGCGCGACACCACTGAGGTGCTTAAATAGCAGCTCAGTGACTGAGATCACCGCAAGGGTGAGGTTAATCAAAATCAGGCCGGCGGTGAGGATGAGATGGGTAGAGCGTGCAGCGAGTCAAGAGAGAGATCTGACCGTCAGATGAGATCTGGGAAGAGAGGTGAACGCACGCACCGAATCGCGCGAAGGTTCCATTTGATTCCAGCCGCAGATCGAGATCAAAAGTGCGATGGACGGTCGAGAATGGCTGTGTTCTTCGCGCGCTACAGTGCGCGTGAAGAACACAGGCTTCTCTCTGAAATGAGGGAAAACTTGCAGGAAGACCCTTGAACGAAGGGGTAGAAGAATAGCGTGCAGGTCCAAAAGTGAGAAGAACCATAACTGGAAGGGCCCTGCAGTCATACAGAAGGGTCCCTGCGGCTTGCAAAAAGGTCCAAGAAGGAGTTTGGAAGGGTAGAAATGTAATGCATGAAGGACCTAATTGTAATCTATTTATTTCTAAGCCTAAATGATGTCCAATTGCTTTCAAATTTTTACATGTGCTTAATTGAACATTTAAGACATTGATTTTACTTCTGATTTATCTTTTCAAACTTGTTTATGTGTTCAATTGATGCATGGATCATCATTTGTTCTTTAGTTTTCAGAATATCTCATTTTTGTGACCTAATTAGGAGATTTTAACACACATTAAAAGTTTTAGGTCTTTTCTTTAATTTCCACACTTAACCCTTTTTATGTGTTAATTTGATATTGTTTTGCTTAGTGTCTAGCTTAATTTTGGCCTTTTAGCTATGATGAGTAGCCACTCATCATACCCCCATGCTTACGTTTTGCTAGTCCCTTAGCAAACAATCTGTTGAAGTGTAAGGCAATTTAAGTATCAGCAAGGTAAGTGTGTAAAGATATCTTTTTTTTCTTTTTCAAAAATTTTTAAGTGTTTTATGATGATCTTTAAGCTGAAAAATTTTTTTAATAAACCAACTGTGTTTTTGGACATTGTGAGAACCTGGTTACTGAGGATAACCTACCAGAACTCGAGGCTTAAATGACATAGACCATCTCTCAACCAACAAGGATTCTTGATATTTAAACCTTAAGTCGAATTCCAGGACTCAGGGGGTTTTTACAGAGACTCAGAATGCTATGAAGTTATGGCTGTGCTTTGTGATAAGTCAAAACTAACCAGGTGAATTCTAAGGCTCATTCCCGGGGTTTCACTTCTTTTTAAGTCCAGGTTGGTCCTAACTTCAGCTCATGCTTTCGGATGACTCTCAAAAATTGATGGTATTCAATCACAACCCTTATTGTATTTGTGGCTCAGAGAATTTTTTTTTTTTTTTTTTGAATAAACAGGGTATTTGTTTTGAACCCTGAAAACATTTTTGGTGGAAGAGTAGTTTTTCAGACTTTTTGGAGAACATACTTTTTTTTTTTTTTTTTTTTTTTTGAACAGTATGTCTCCGGAACTTATTTGGTAGAGCGCACTGTATTTGGTGGGTGGATTTCTTTTGTGGAAAGAGCTTCTCCTAGACACAAAACTAAAGATTAGGACAAAGAGTCTACCTGCACGCACAGGTAAGGACTCCACCTTCCCTAATGAACACAAGGGTTGAGGCTTAGGTTCAAGTGGTCTTTCCTGACACTGTGTAGTGTAAGCCAAGGTTACTTAGACTCCTAAGTCAAAGCAAACCAACGAATCCTGTATTGGTGACTCAGGTACAAGAATTGTCCTAAAGTTAGGAGAGACTGTGGTCTATCTAGTCAAGGCTCGAAGTGTATTAAGCCTAAGCTTGTACCAAGCTTCTATGGCCCGGCAGGTCAAACCAGTAACGGTTGAATGTCCATAGACACTTATTCTATTATTATTATTATTATTATATTTTACTTTTTTATTTCAGCTATAAGATCACTTATCTTTTCTTTCTTTTTCTTTTTCTTTCTCTCCCTCCCCTCTTGAAATGAATGTCCTCCTTTGATAATGAAGTACATGTCCCTTATTGTATTTTTGGAATTTTTCTGATTTGTTATTTTTTTGTATTTTTAGCTTTGTAATTTTTTTCAAAATTTTTTCAAAATTTTTCAATTTTTTTTTTGAAGTATATAATTTTTTGATAATACTATATGTACTATAGTTGTGTCTACAATTGCATTTTGGTTTAAATGGTTTACCATTTACACCCCCCCATGCTTAAATGTTTCAATGTCCTCATTGAATGAAAGGGTGGATGCAAATGCATGCTCTGCTTTTCACTATCCTAGACTGGGTGATGAAAGGAAGTCGGAATGAGGAGATACAATCTCTGTGCGGACGATTTTAAGTCTGATCTAGGATCAGAGTGAACAGTCGGGCTAGGAAGTGAAATGCATGACATGTGTGAATGAATGTATGCTCAGAATGCAAGGGTAGACACTATATGCAAATAAGGGCAAGAGTAAGAAAGGTGTAAAACAGCTATATACAAGGGTAGGTGTTTGCTAAGTTTAACGCCTTCAGCTAGGCGAAAACTTAGTTGGTAGCTCAAAATGTAGGAGCGAAATGGTGGAATTGACAAGTCTGAGATCATGCGGCTCAATGAAAGGTTTCAGTCTTTGTCCATTAACAATAAAGGGTTCAGATTTGTCAAGTTCAGTGATCTCAACGGCTCCATTATCAAATAATCTCAAGATTTTGAAAGGTCCAATCCATTTTGATCTTAACTTCCCAGGAAAGAGTTTCAGTCTAGAGTCGAAGAGAAGGACTTTTTTACCAGGGTGAAAAGATTTCCTAAGAATGTGACGGTCATGGAAGGCCTTAAGTTTGTCCTTATACATCCTTGAGCTTTCATAAGATTCATTCCTTAATTCATCGAGCTCAGACATTTGTAATTTCCTAAGATCACCGGCCTTCTCTAAGTCTAAGTTACACTTTCTGATGGCCCAATAGGCTTTGTGCTCTAATTCTACAGGAAGATGACAGTGTTTCCCGTACACAAGTCTAAAAGGAGACATGCCTAAAGGGGTTTTGTGGGCTGTCCTATATGCCCACAACGCATCAGAAAGGCGGGAAGACCAATCCTTTCTATCAGGTCGGATGGTAGTCTGAAGATGACAGTGTTTCCCGTACACAAGTCTAAAAGGAGACATGCCTAAAGGGGTTTTGTGGGCTGTCCTATATGCCCACAATGCATCAGAAAGGCGGGAAGACCAATCCTTTCTATCAGGTCGGATGGTAGTCTGAAGATGACAGTGTTTCCCGTACACAAGTCTAAAAGGAGACATGCCTAAAGGGGTTTTGTGGGCTGTCCTATATGCCCACAACGCATCAGAAAGGCGGGAAGACCAATCCTTTCTATCAGGTCGGATGGTAGTCTGTAAAATCTTTTTGATCTCCCGATTAGATAATTCAGCAAGTCCATTGGTTTGAGGGTGATAAGATGTAGCAATCCTATGTGACACCCCATACTTTTGAAGTAGGGACTGAAAATGTGTGTTTCTAAAATGAGACCCTCCATCACTAATGATGGCTTTAGGTACCCCGAATCTAGAGAAGATGAAATCTTGAACAAATTGTGTCACAACTCTATGATCATTAGTCCTTGAGGGGATGGCTTCAATCCATTTTGAAACATACTCAACTGCCAACAATATGTACTCGAAACCATAAGATTTAGGAAAAGGTCCCATGAAGTCAATGCCCCAAATGTCAAAGATTTCGCACACCATGATCGGATTCAAGGGCATCATGTCTCGGCGGCCAATACTACCGAGAGACTGACAGCGTGAACATGCCCTGCTATATTCGTGTGCATCCTTGAAGATTGTGGGCCAATAGAAACCACTCTGCAAAATCTTTGCAGCGGTCTTTTTGCCAGAGAAGTGACCGCCGCACGCCTGGTCGTGGCAGAATGATAAGATGCTTCTAATCTCCTTATCAGGGACGCACTTCCTAAAGATCTAGTCTTTACAATGCTTGAAAAGCCAAGGTTCTTCCCAGTAATAGTGCTTGGCCTCGGATCTAAGTCTGTCTTTTTGATGTCAGACCCAATTAGTGGGGATGAGTCCAGAAGCCAGGTAGTTGACAATGTCAGCATACCAGGGAAGATCAGAATGAATGACCAGCAATTGCTCGTCAGGGAAGTGGTCAGAGATGGGTAAAGAAGGAGAAATCGCTTCAAAAGGAAGGCGGGATAAGTGGTCAGCTACCACATTCTGCTTTCCAGCCTTATCACGAATCTCTAAATCAAATTCCTGTAAAAGTAGGATCCATCTAATCAGACGAGATTTCGCGTCCTTCTTGGCGAGAAGATATCGAACTGTCGTGTAGTCAGTGTAGACTATAATGTGGGAACCTAAAAGATAAGGTCTGAATTTTTCCAGTGCATATACTACAGCTAGCAATTCCTTTTCCGTGACGGTGTAATTCCTCTGAGCTTCATCTAAGGTCTTGCTAGCGTAATAGATGACTGTGGGTTTCCCATCCAATTTTTGACCAAGGACAGCTCCTACTGCATAATTAGAGGCATCACACATGATCTCAAAAGGGTGAGACCAATTCGGGGGTTGCAGTATGGGTGCCTTGGTAATCAGATCACGAAGTGTCGTATAGGCACGAACACAATCGTCAGAGATCTGGAAGTCTACATCTTTAGAGAGGAGAGTAGTGAGAGGTCGGGCTATTTTCGAGAAATCCGCTATAAAGCGGCGATAAAAACCAACATGCCCGAGGAAAGATCGAATTTGCTTAACCGACGAAGGTAGTGGTAAATCAGAAATCAACTTTACCTTCGCGCGGTCAACCTCAATTCCTCTCTCAGAAATAAGGTGACCTAATACAAGTCCTTCAGTTACCATGAAATGAGATTTCTCCCAGGAAAGTACCAGATTCACATTAATGCATCTTTGCAGGACCTTGGTCAGGTGGTCTAGACATGCATCAAATGTGCTCCCGAAGACCGAGAAGTCATCCATGAAGACTTCTAAACAATCGCCTACTAAGTCAGAAAAGATTGCAAACATACACCGCTGGAATGTAGCAGGTGCGTTGCACAATCCAAAAGGCATCCTACGGAATGCAAAGGTTCCGTAGGTGCATGTGAATGTCGTTTTCTCCTGATCATCGGGGTGAATTGCCACCTGATTATATCCTGAATAGCCATCCAAAAAGCAGAAAAATCTATTCCCTGCCACTCTTTCCAGTATTTGATCAATGAAGGGCAAAGGGAAATGATCTTTCTTCGTGGCTTGGTTGAGTTTTTGGTAATCTATACATACTCGCCACGAACTAGCAATGCGTGTAGGGATGACTTCTCCAGAATCAGTGGTGACGATGGTAAGTCCGGCCTTCTTTGGCACAACCTGAACAGGACTTACCCATCTACTGTCAGAAATTGGGTAGATAATTCCATTGTCCAGCCATTTAATCATTTCACTTTTTATCACCTCTTGTAATGTAGGGTTTAATCTACGCTGGGGCTGTCTAGTAGGTCTAGATCCTTCTTCAGTAAAAATCCTATGTGTGCAATAAGAAGGACTGATGCCAGTAAGGTCAGAAAGGCTCCATCCTATAGCCTGCCTATGTGCTCTTAGGACAGATAAGAGTCGTGACTCTTGATCAGAAGAAAGGGAAGAGTTAACAATCACCGGATAGGTCTGATCAGGTCCTAAGAAAACATATTTGAGAGAGTCAGGAAGAGGTTTGAGTTCAACAGGCACAGGATCAGAAGGAGCAGGTGTGAAAGTTTCAGGAGATCCTAGAGATACTAATGGAATGGGAGGAAGGTCCTCAGTCTCTAAATTTGGTATCTCAGTGGAAGTCAAGTCAGAGTCCAAAGAGTGTTGAGGTTCTAAATTTAATGAATTGATCAAGGTGTCCTCAACCAATTGATCCAATGAATCCAGGGAGAAGATTTCTTCAATTAAACTACAGGTTGGTCCTCTTTGGGCCTGAAAAATATCAATTTTTATTTTCTAATCTCCAAACTTTAATTCTATAAGGCCCTCTTCACAATTGATGTTTGCCTTGGCCGTAGCCAAGAAAGGTCTTCCTAAAATGATAGGTGTATTCTGGATATCTTCAGGTACTTCCATGTCAAGGACTATAAAGTCTACAGGGAAGTAAAAATCCTTGACCCGCACTATGACATCTTCCAACACTCCCTGAGGTGTCTTAACTGATCTGTCAGCTAATTGCAGGGACACCTTGGTTGGCTTCAGATTGCCAACCTCAAAATGTGTCAGTAGAGAGGTTGGGATAAGATTGATGGAAGCACCTAGGTCAAGTAGTGCTCTATTGAATGTGGTGTTACCTATCATGCAGGATAAGAGAGGGGTGCCTGGGTCTTTCATCTTAGTTGGGAGGGTACTAGAGATGATGGAACTAGCTTGTTCCGAGAGAATGATTGGACTACTCCCTTTTTGAATTCTTGCTTTACGCTTAGGTGTACATAGGTCTTTTAAAAACTTAGCATAAAGAGGGATGTGGCGGATTGCATCCAACAAGGGGATGTTTATGTGGACTTGCTCAAAGAGCTTAAGCAAATCCTCCTCAGGTGCCACACAGGTCTTTTTCTTTCCTTTCTCCTTCTTCTTTAAAGCTTCAGGAAAAGGTACTGGAGTTGTGAGAGGTTCAGTCATAGGTAGAGGAGAAGTAGGAAGTGGAGGAGCAGAACTAGAAGTGGTAGGTGTTGGAAGAGGTGGATCTAGTGTGCATTTACCACTCCTAGTGACTATGGCATTTAGTTTAGCTCTAGAGGTAGATGGTAAATCATTGTTAGGTAGCAGAGGTGGTTGTGTTTGTGCAGAAGAATTTGAGTCAGTGAAGAATTCAGTGTTGTGCACTGGTTGTGAAATGTCATGTGTTTGGTTTTGCAGTGCTGGTCTAGGTTGGACATACCTTTGAGCAGGTATGTTCCTAGGGTTGGGTTGTGCTTGGGATGGGAGTGAATGTGGTTGACGGGACTCCGTCAAGTGTGATAGCTGGTCTCTCATCTCAGCTAAGGCTGCGTCCTGTCTCTGCTGCATAGCAATATTTTGTTGTTGCATATCAGCAAGAGCTTTCATGATAGACCCCAACTGGTCATCTCGTGTAGGCCCAGATTGAGAGTATTGGGTGGGCCTGGGTTGGGGTTGCTGGTAGGTACGCGGTGGATATCCGTGTGATTGTGGAGGTGGTGCTCGGATCGGGTTGTGTAATGGTGGTGCAGAAGGTTGTTGAAAAGGAGGTCTCTGTGAATTTCCCGACCACGAGAAATTTGGATGATTACGCCATCCAGGGTTATAGGTTTGTGTGAAAGGATCATTGTGAATGGCATGAAGCTCCTCCGAAGCTCCAGAAGGTGCAGGGAAGTCAGTGAAGGGAGGAACAAAGGTTCCTCCAACCGGTGAAGGATATGGAAATGGAAAATCCGGTAATGCAGTTTGTGTCACAGAAAGGTTATTCACAGTTTCCCTCCCTGTGGGAAACTGAGAAGAAGTGTTTTGTGCTGGTGACTGAGAAGAAGAAGATGGGTGTTTTGAGAGAAATTTCCATACTTCATCTACTTTCTTCTCGATTAAGCCCACTTTATCCAGTTGACTAGCCACTATCTCTAAGTCTTTGCTACTGGATTGGGCTTCATGTACCCCCGTGTGTGAGTGGGAATGTGAGGACTTTCTATTAAACACGCTCATTGAAGCATTATTAATAGAGTTTTCGGCCATGCCTTCAAAGAGCTCAAAGGCTGAGTCCTCGTCCCGACACAGGAAATTGCCTCCACAAGCGGCATCTACAAAATTCCGTGTGTCATCATGGAGCCCATGGTAGAAGATCTGGACCTGTTGCCAGCGTGGGACACCATGGTGGGGACATTTTCTCAAAAGCTCATGGAATCTCTCCCAAGCCTCGTGCATAGGTTCTCCTGAATTCTGGGTGAAGGTGGTGATGGCACGCCTTAAGGCATTAGTGCGGCCTACAGAAAGTACTTCTTTAAGAACTCATGTTCTAAAGAAGCCCAGGAATCTATAGGTGTAGTCCGTGCAAGTGTTCTAAACCAAAAGGCTGCCTTATCTTTTAATGAAAAGGAGAACATTTTCATCAAAAGCGTGTGCTGATCATGTCCTTGCGGACCCAAAGTTTGGGCAAGATTCTTCAGCTCCTCTAAATGCTGAAAAGGGTCCTCAGAAGCAAGTCCATGGAAGTGAGGAATGAGTGCTATAATGTTCGGCTTCAGTTCAGCAGCACGACCCCCATTGGGATAACGTACCACAGGCATTGGTTGGGCAACTGCGGGATTATAATAATCTCGTAGTTGAGGTCTACGGGGTTGGGGGGGTGCCTGAGGATTTCTAGGTTGAAGTGGTTGTGGTTGGGGGTTAGCTAATAGATTTACAGCTTGAGCAAGCTGTTGCACCTGTTGGGTTAAGGTATTCATTTGTAGTTGTGTATCGAAAAGGTGCTGAAGATGAGGCATAGGTCCTCTCTCTGGGGGTGGATTAGGATGATTAGGATAAGGTGGAGGTTGGAACCTAGGGATAGGTGGTTGCTGTGGTAGAGGATGTGCAACTAAGTCTGGAGGAAGTTCTTCAAAATCCTCAAAGTGTGAAGAATCAAGATCATCCTCTTAGCGAGGGGGATTGTGAAAAGTATTTTGAGACTCAGGAGGTAAGGGATTAGAAGTGGAAGGCAAAGAAGATGATGCAGTAGCTTGGGTAGCAGTACCCAAGGGGAGTACAAGTTCTGGGTTTTGGGATCTCCTACCTTCCATTGAGTTGGTTTTTTTTTTTTTTTTTTTTTGAAATCCCGTTTACTCTAATTCGATCCAACTCAATGGGAAAAAATTTTTAACGTTCACAATAAAACAGAAGAATCCCAATAAAATCTCAATTCAAGAAGACCAATCAATCGAAATGAATCGGAGAAAATTTTTCCTAGAGGTTGCTACGCAAAGTATGTTACACGCAAGCAATTGTTTCAAACAATTGTACGTATCCTAAGATAAACCTAGCGAAGTGCAGACCTCTAAAATCCACTGGGAATCTGGATAAGACTAAGCGTGCGAATCCAGATCCTGTGGTTGCAGAAAGATGAGGTAGAAACCCGTGTATTGTGGCCTTAAGTGATCGTGCTGTGTGCACGATAACATTCAACACAAGGCGATTAAAATCTCAAACATGGTTTCACCCAATTTTGCTATCTCCTTTTTGATTTAATTGAAGTGATTAAAATGTGTTTTCTATGCTGCTCGTTTCACTTTTTACTAAATTCAGAACAAGTAGTGGTCTTCTTAACAAAATTCAGAACAACCATTATTATCATTTGCTTATTTATCTAATTTTTACTGGTTTTGTTCCAGGTTGTTCTCTGGGAGGCAATTTATTGAACTTAATTCGGTCACTCTTTGATTATCTCCAAAATTGTCTTCTTATTCAAAAATAAACTCTACATTTAAAGAATGAATGAATGTTTTATTTACCTAGTTGCTAAGAAGTGCTTGCAAAAATGTTAACTATGAACAAGCATCAAACAATCTATTATTATACTCTAAACTATGTATTTACAAGTTATACTATTAACACTAATATGTTAGTTCATACTACATTAGGATACCATAGTGTAAAAACTTAACTTACTAGTCATTTATTTATAGTGACATATATATCAGTTTTAGTGACAGATATAAACGTCGCTAAATCTCAGGAAACACTATATACAACCTAAAGAAGCAAACTGAGGTCTTTAGCGACATTTATAGTGTCGTTTTATTCTGTTAGTAATTATGTGGGTTTAATTATACATATGTACAGAGTCTTTTCTGTTGTTATCTCGTGTTATCTTTTTTTTTAAGTCGTCTGTCCTTTCATTTTGTTCTGTGTGGTCTTTCAGAGGCTGCGGTGGAGAGTCCTTAGTGTAAAATGTGTTTAATTAGCGGGCGCGCTTTTCGAGGGATACACAGCACCCTTCGGGTGGGACCAGACCTCTACTAAGCGCGCCCTAATCTCAGATTAGGTGGCTTAGTTACGTTATTCAAACTCAGCGCAGGGCCTCACACCCCAACGCCTTCAACAAGTTCGCACACGCTCGGGCTCCCAGCCCTACACATTCGGTATCATCACATATTAGAATCGGGTTATCGGATCAGACAGAACAGGTGACGTTTCGGGCGCCCGGCGCCATGACGACTGGTAAGGTTATAACATAAATTATATTTATATGCTGCGTTTCGTTTACAGCCCACGATGTGGCGTTATTCCAGCGCCACATCGTGCGCTGGAAACCAGACGCAGCTGCGTCTGTGCGCCTTTTTGGCCCTCGATTTGGGGGCCATAAATTATTAAAAAAAATAAAATAAAATATGGTAAATAAAATATTTACATAATACTACATAATTGATTAATTAATTTTGAATTTTAAACATATTTACTATACAAATAAATTCGCTAAACTAGGCTGATTATACAGGTTGATTTAGGTGATTAAATAGTTAATTACTTATAAAATAATTAGTAAATGGTCTAATTGACCTTAAACAGTTTTAACTTACATACTCAAGTATTTAATACATATTTTTATTGTATTTCTACGAATTTATTTATGTTTTATTTAGGCTAAAATAGCAATTCTGTGTAGTTTATAATTAAAACTATGTTACAGTAAGTTATACTAGGTATAATTATACTTTGACTAACTTAAATTACTTAATATATACATATATATATATATTCCCACGTTTATAGATTTATTTACTTGATTATTGCTCTAACCTATTAACTTAGCTACTAAATCAGTAAATATAAATCTGTACATACGTATATACATAAATCAGTAAATACATACATACTAGATTAGTATACATACATATTTTTACATAGATTACATATGTATACGAATTTCTGTATAGGTTTTATACATATTTACAGTATAATTATGTATCTAACTAATATGCTATAGTTATAATACTATGAATGGGTGTATTTATAGTTTTAAAATAAGTCTATGCCATTAGGCTTTTGTATAAAGTTAGGAAATTAGAGTTGATTGATTTTTTATTTTAGTTTAGACAGCAGCTTCAGCTACTGTCAGAGGAGATGGAGAAGAGAAGAATGTGCTGTTTTAGTGTTGTTTACAGTGGCAGTGGATTAAGCCACTGTCAAATGGCTAACTGCTGCTGCAGTTAGTCCACTTGAAGAGGGGGGAAGCATTCTACAGAGAGGAGGGAAATTTAGAGAAGAAGGGAGTTTAGAGAAGAGGGGAATGTAGCTGCTAGATGCAACATATTGCTGTGTAACTGGGAGTAAGATAAAATTCAAAACAAACTACAATTTACAGAGTTGAAATCCAAATCTGAAAGGGGTTTAAATCTCACGAAAATCTCATGTAAATTCAGCTCAAACACTCATTAGAAAAAACCTTATCAGAAGCATCCTTTCAGATCAAAACAGCAAATAGCATTGAGTTAGTCTTCCTAATGCCATAGACAGCATGAAGGAAGACCTAGCTCAATCAATTAAAATCAAAGAAACACAATCCCAGTTTCTTGCAACCTTAAGGAGTATGGAAAACTCCTTAGGTTAGAGAATCACCATACAGAAATGATCATCAACACAAATAGTGCATGGCAGTTCTGAAATAGCAAAAAGAGACTAAGAATGCATTAAGGCAATTTAATGGAAGCTGGCGAATGCATTCAAAACAAAGTATAAACAGAATCATGAAAGGCTCTTCTGATTGGTTCTCTGTCACCAGAGAACTTCTCAGAATCCTTGCCTACAATGAAAACCAAAAATCCTTTCAATTTGTCAGATCTGTCAAAACATTTCAGAGAGTAAAAATCCTTTAAAATCCAAATCAAAAGTGCTCTGACAAACTGAGGCAATCCATTTAAAACAGAGAGGCTTTTGTGAAACAAATGGAGTGAGTGAGAAGCCCCAAATGGTGCTTGTGACTCCACTTTCAGATCTGAGGCAGTGTGCCATCAGATCTGAAATTGGGTCAGGATGTGTGGGTGATTGATGAAAAATTCGTCGTTAAAAAAGGAAAAAACAAGAATTAGAATCTGGATGATGGAAAAACAAAACATGTAGAGGGAGATAAATTGAACAGTGAACAGATGATTCTTCCCCTCTGATCTGGACTGATCAGAGGAGGTGAGGGAGGGGATCTAATACTAATTCTACTCCTAAGACTAATCTAACTACAGCTAACATTAAACACTAACAATTAAAACTAAATCTATTCTAAACTACTGCAAGCTAAATCTAACACTACTTGTGCAGAATTAAAAACTAAACTAAAAGGAAGAATGGGACCTATGGGTCCTTAGCCGGCGGCTAAGGAGGAAGAAAGGAGGAGGGTGACTCCAGCGGAGGGAAGAGTCTGCTAGTGAGACTCCAGGGTCGTCCTCAGGTGCTACGAGGTCCTTAGCGACGAGGAGGGTCGAGAGCAGGCGATGATTCCACAGCCGGTGGCTGTGAAATCAGGGTCTAGATGAGGAGGAGAGACTGGAGTGGAAGAATTGATCGCTAAGAGATGTAGGAGGGAGCGATCCCTTGCGCGCGACACCACTGAGGTGCTTAAATAGCAGCTCAGTGACTGAGATCACCGCAAGGGTGAGGTTAATCAAAATCAGGCCGGCGGTGAGGATGAGATGGGTAGAGCGTGCAGCGAGTCAAGAGAGAGATCTGACCGTCAGATGAGATCTGGGAAGAGAGGTGAACGCACGCACCGAATCGCGCGAAGGTTCCATTTGATTCCAGCCGCAGATCGAGATCAAAAGTGCGATGGACGGTCGAGAATGGCTGTGTTCTTCGCGCGCTACAGTGCGCGTGAAGAACACAGGCTTCTCTCTGAAATGAGGGAAAACCTGCAGGAAGACCCTTGAATGAAGGGGTAGAAGAATAGCGTGCAGGTCCAAAAGTGAGAAGAACCATAACTGGAAGGGCCCTGCAGTCATACAGAAGGGTCCCTGCGGCTTGCAAAAAGGTCTAAGAAGGAGTTTTGAAGGGTAGAAATGTAATGCATGAAGGACCTAATTGTAATCTATTTATTTCTAAGCCTAAATGATGTCCAATTTCTTTCAAATTTTTACATGTGCTTAATTGAACATTTAAGACATTGATTTTACTTCTGATTTATCTTTTCAAACTTGTTTATGTGTTCAATTGATGCATGGATCATCATTTGTTCTTTAGTTTTCAGAATATCTCATTTTTGTGACCTAATTAGGAGATTTTAACACACATTAAAAGTTTTAGGTCTTTTCTTTAATTTCCACACTTAACCCTTTTTATGTGGTAATTTGATATTGTTTTGCTTAGTGTCTAGCTTAATTTCGGCCTTTTAGCTATGATGAGTAGCCACTCATCAGCGGCCGAGAACCTATTTTGTGTTTTATTTTTTTTTAGATTTAGATTAGGCTATATAGACATTAGATATTTAATTTTCTGTCTTGTGGACCCGTGTTGGGCATTTTTGGGAACGTGTTCCCAGTGCTTTTTATTGCTTATCGCTTTTATATGCAGGAGAGTCTTTTTGGGAGCGTGTTCCCATTTCATTTAGATTATAGGTTTATTTGAATTGCAGGTTATTTAGTTAGCTAAATTAGATTAGCTTTGTTTGCTTCTTATCAAAGAAAAAAAAAATCTGAACTTCCTGCTAGAAGCTACATATTTAGAAGGCGACCATCTAGGATTGAATGAGCAGCATCTAGTTTATCTTTATTGTATCGCATACATCCCTGCATTGAAGAAAGCTGGGGTAAGGTACGTCCTCTCTTTAGCATCACATCTCTGTCATGCATCTGCATTGAACTTAAATCCTAGACCACCTAATTGCGTGAATCTAATTAGTTCAGTGGTCACTTTAAGGAATTGGGACTGTTAAGAGGTGGAACCTCAAAATTAGTGACTTGAAATTGTGTGCAAAAAGACTTGTTTGAGAGATTTCAAAATTCAAAATGCATACGTGTGTTGCACACCTGAGACACTGTGCACATCGCACATAAGGTCACTAGATTAATTTCTGCCTCTCCTCTTTTGCACCACAAGGGAAGTTAGTCAAAAATCAACAAGCCTATCCACCAAGTTACTTCGATTTCTTGTGCGTGGGCTCGATTCGAGACTTCTATCTCTTGCAAGTAGGTTGTAGGCACCAATGAAGGTTGGCCTAGGAAGCCTAATTCTTGCAAAACTTGTTTGGCTACCAAGTGAACACTTAATTCTAAGACTTAGAATCTACTAAAAATAGATCCCACTATATTTGCGTTTGTTTTGACAGTGGTAGAACTCTCTAGGAAGTTTCTGCTTTCATTTTGATTTCTTCTAAGTCCTAAGAGAGTTAAATATGTTTGGCTTAAAGAAATGGATCACCCTTACTCTTATCATTCAGATTATCAGAGTCAATACTTCCCATCTTTTAATTAGGATCCCATGTCCCGAGCATATCCATCCTTTGATGGGTACAATGACAATTCATGGGATCAATCATATTCCTATCTTGAGAGTACTGGCCCAATAACTCTCACTTTTGAGCAGAACCGTGGGGCGGGATTTTCCACCCCAGGAGTCCCCACTACTTTGCCAATGCTCAACCCTCCCACCCTTCATGATTTTTCTTATCAAGGTTGGACTAACACTCCTCGGCAACTTGAGCCTGAGATTGACTATCCGCCCCAATCTGACTGTAGCCTCTCCTCTTTTATGATAGAAATGCAAAAACAACAAAAAGAAATGGAGTCTATGGGAGAGATGTTGAGGAATAGTCAACAATTGAATAAGCAAATTCGTTAGCTTAGCTACTCTCTTACTATTGATTCTGATCCCTACCCATACAACCATAATCATCAAAAATATTATGAGGAAACAATGGATAATAAGGATCCCATTTTGAGTAGCTATCACTTAAACTCTCCCCATGAGACATAGCCACTAGAGGAGAACTATCTTAATGATTATCCACCCGATCTATATTGGAGTCAAAAGAAATGAAAAATGGTATCACTTGAGGACCTTGACCCCACTGACAGTATTTTTCTTACCCCTGATAACCTGGGTCAAGGTCATATTAATCATGTGGTGGAACCCCATTCTACCCTCAGTGAGCCTAATCCCAACCCTCTACTTAGGGAACCAACACCTACCACTTACCATTCTGAGGATTTACATGTGCCTAATGAAGGTGACCCTAAGGGAATGGAGGATGAATTGGATCATTTTTTGTCTCAAGGATACAAAGAGTCTCTTTTAGAGGAGGATGATGACCCAATGAAGGAACCCAGGTTTAGAGTTTGGAGTGAATCTCAGGGGGATTATGTGTTATTCGAGGACTTAGCCCTTGAGGATATAAATGATCTAGTGAAATCTGGATTCCTTCCTTCTTTTGATTTTGAAAGTCATCCTCCCCAAAATTGGGAAGATACGGAGTCTAAGTTGGAGGAGGACCAGCATAAGATTGAGAACCCTAGGAGAGACTCTCGGGGACAATACACATTAATTGATGATTTATGTCCTGAGGAGAATAGAGAATTGAGCGGTATAGACTTACTCCATAACATTGAGACCGATCCTCCTTCAGAAATAACTGAGGATACTGCAGCAACTCCTCCCCTTACTGATGAATCACATATACACCCCGATAAAAATTAAGCAAACCGAAAGAATCCAGGGATGAAATTAATGATAATGATTCTGTTGCTTTGACCTTGTCATCAAATAAATGTGATTTGGAGTCCACTGTTGATTCACATATACTGAAAAATGAAAATATGACTCCGATTCTAGAGGAAATCATTGATGATAGGCAGGGTGACGTGAATTTTTCTGCAACAACAATTAGGGAGAATATTACAGAATCTGAATTGTTGTTGGAGCTGGACTTGATGTGGACTAAGCCCTCCTTAGACTTAATCATTGCCGCCCAACACCATAAACAACCCTTACACTCCCTAACCAATCCTTGGCTCAAGTCTCTACTCATACACATTCTTTCTGAGGAGAATATCAGGTCAGTATATACTCGAGTGGAATGGCAAGTTTGGATTGATGCTTGTACTTTTACTCTCGCCATTCAAGGGTTTGACATATTTATGATTATATCCTTTAAAACCCTTCCAGCTTTAGAGGATTCTTGTTATCCTCTACTCATGTTTCAAGAGGTCCCTTCTTCTATTACTCTTTTTCCTAGACCTCTCCAGGCAGCTTGCGAGATTGTTTGTTATCATGTCTTCTGGCGAGCATTTGGGATAACGCTGCATCATCGGCTCACCAACATCCGTGGCTACTTGTTTTCTAGGCCTGCGTTGTTGCACATATTTTCAGAGCCTAGCTCTTTCTATTTGGATCCAGACTTACAAGTTCCCTATAAGTTTGGCTGCCGACAAAAAATGCAGGGCTTGTTGGGAGGCAACCCAATGTCCTAAATAACGCCTTCATCAGGTGATTTCCTTCCTTTCTCCCCTTGTTTTAATTTTACAGTGAAGACATTGTAGAATTTAGGCATGGGGGGTGCATTTTGCATTTTTAGGCAGTATTCATGCATTTAGGTTAAGTGAATTTAAAAAAAAAAAGGGGAGAGAGAGAAAAGAAGAAAAGAAATATATAGATATACATATATATAGAGAGAAAGATAGTTTAAGTTTATAGTTTTATCCTCGTGGTATTTTTCATCATGTGTCAATGTTTTTGAGGCAACAAAAGCACCCATTGCGATCCACCAAATATGACCCATACCTACTTTTCAGTGTTTCTGATAGCCTGAATATTGGCTGAGGACTTTAATTGAACTTTTAACTTAGTTGTAGGGTTATTAGGACTTTAATTGAAGTGTGAATGCCATGTGAGGCCACCAAACATTGAGTACAGTCACAATCTAGTAGGATATGTGACCTCAGAAAAGAAAAATAAATGAAAAAGAAAAAGAAAAGAGAGAGTGAGTGAGAGCAAAGAAACATCAAGAGAGTACAGTTTTGTTTAGCCTCTCTGGGTTGACTCATTTGCTAGTCTAGAGATTTAGAGTCTGCAATACTAAACTACATATAGTACCAAATGAGTATGAGCTACCAAATATAAATCCATTCAATTCAGTATCTCCTACCTAAGCCTAAAAGCTAGGGTCAAACTACAGATTATTTTCTGCTTTATCCCTGAGGGAAGAAGTTGCCTATCCTAATAGAAGTTTTACCAATGGTTAAGTATGAACTGTAAATGTAAGTTGGCTTTTCACTTGGATCCATTACCTAGGATACTATCACGTCACATTTGTCTAGATCTCTAAATTTTTGGAATAAGAAAAGAAGAAATCTTTTGGTTACTTCCATTGCTTTTCACTTTTTGCTAGGGACTAGCAAAACTTAGGCATTGAGGCATTTGATAAGTCCACTTTAATGAAACATTATTTGGCCTAAGTACTCTTTAATTAGTTATTCTTAGTTGTTAATCGAGTAGGAGTTAAATGGGAATTCACCTTAGTCTGTGTAGAATCTTATACACTAATTTTTACATTTAATAATATTTAATTTGATAAGATAATCATTTGGTGGATGTAGGCTAGGTGTAAAAACCATGAAGACATTATTCAAACATTCTATAAGACATCCGGAGCCTAGTTTGGACGTCAGAGAACCTCCATCATGGACTCACTGCGATCCACACATTTTAAGACATCTGGATTGTTTATCGGATGTCTGATAAAGAATGGCCAGAACTTATCTTCCGTTCCAACCACTCGCGATCTTCGCTGAGTGGTTGGAGAAGTTGCGGCCGAAGGAAAACAGACGAAGACCTTTTCAAAAAGGAGGCCGGCCATCTGCAGAGAACCGGAACCCCCTCCCAGCGGGGATCTTCATCTGCTCCACCGTGGAAGCAGCGTACACCGTGGGACATGCGCGCACTGTGGCCGCTGCAAGCTTCAATATCGCCTTTATCCCTGTGCACGTAGTGACAGTGCGTGTGCATCGCTTCTCCACCTCTCACCATCACCACCATCACCCACTTCTCCACAGAAAACCCCACTCGCCAACATAACCAACACTACCACCATCACCACCCTACAGTAACCCACCACGGCCACAAACTCCACCGCCATCCTCACCGCAGACCCACTGTCACTCCATAGCCATCCTTCCCACCACCGTCAACCTCCTTTCATTGCCCCACCCCTCACCAACAAAACCCACAACCCACTACCTCATCTCCTCTCCTTCGTTCTTCTGCTTCTCACGCAACCCATCTCTTGTTCACCATCCACGCCTGAAGAACCCAAAGTTGCAACCACATCGTTAACCACAAGAGCCACTCCTGACCACCATCCTTGACTCCAAGCGCACCCAACCACGCCTTTGCTGACCATTGAGGCCACACAAGACCACACGCAGCCCGCGCACGCGCCACAGCAGCAAGCATCCACTTCCACGCCACCAGTGTCCCTTGCCTCCGGTCGCCATCACTGGCCACCTCCAGTCGTGCCTCCTACGTCAACGTGAAGCCCTCGTCGAGAAGCACCTCCACCTACATTTGCTCCTCTGACGAACCTCTCTCCCATGCACAAGGAAGAGAGAGGAAGAATCCCATATTTAGCTCCTCATTAAAATTTGCAACACATGCCATTGTAAATTCTACTATTCACTTATTGATTTAATATATTACAGGGAATTTACATGGACATCTTTCTTTTCAATTTAAATTACGTATAGTTGAGTTCTTTAAGAGTATGACTTAATGGTTAGAATGAACAAACTCTATGTTGTTTCATATTAAGATTTGTAGTGATTGTCATTGCCAAAGTCATGATTCACGTATTTACATAATATTATATGGTGGTGATTTTGCATGTGAACACCTATATTCTTGATTAATTACATAAAATGCTAACTTATGTTGAAAATGAATTGCTCGAATTAATATAAACATCTATTGAGATTCCCGAATAAAAGATACACCACTCACCAGTCCAATAAGTTAATTCCTCTCTGTGAAAACGACTTAACTATTTTCGTGGTTAGATTTTGAATAATTAAATATTTTGAAAAATGATTTTCTGCCATGCACGAACTATAATGGCATGACATTTTTTGTTATGATTTTTATCAAAAACAAAGATCGCTCTTTCATGGGTCTATCCTAGGAACCAAGAACCTGAGCCTATGCCTAATAAGGACACCTCTTTGAGCTTAGAATTTAAAATTAGGTTAGATCCAAGTCAGGTTGTTGCTTCTTCACATCTTGATTCATTCTATGGTGGAATCTCCAATATGGAATCAGGTTCAGAACACGATCTTCGCAAATTCTCCGATGATTTTGAATCTTACTCTAATTTCAGAGAGCCTTTGTTTCCTGACGACTATGAACCAATTTACGACCTCAGTATCTATGACCTATTCTTCTACTTTGACTTTGAGATCCTTGATCCTAAGATCATTGATTCAAAATCAGGTTCCATTGAGATGGAATCATTCCTTTTTGATCTATAGGAATCAGAAGTAGTAAGTGCCGAGAGTGTCTATAATCTAGAATTCGAATCTTTTATTTACTTAGATTTTCATGATCCTATAAGCACTCTCTAGGCATTTACATTTGATTTTGATGGGCATTATGAGAACTCTCTAGATGAACCCACCTTTGAATCCTTTCTAGAGGAGCCCTCAACACACATAGTTCTCATTGAAACCACCTCTTCTGCAATACATATAGAGCCTTCTAAAATCCGATCCCAACCCTGACCCACCACCGGAATCAACTTCTACTCTAATTCACCACTCTCTAATCCAGTCGCATATGATTCTTCTCCATCTTTTGATCAGGTTTCAAACTTTGATCAGATCGATAATCACTTCCTATCCTTTCTTGATCCTACTAGTAGGGTTCCTATATCCTTTTCAGATCCATTTTCTTTTGAGGATCCCTACTCTGACCAGGCTGAATCGACTCAGCCAAACCCCAGATTCTCATTTTCATATCCATTTGAGCCACAAACTATCTGGTGGGCTCCACATCTTTTGATTCACATCCATTAACCCACCGATTGATTGGGTTTGGGCTGCATTATCAGCCTGTAGATCTGAACAAGCACCTGGTTGGACCAACCAGGCTATTGATCAAGGTGCTTGTTTTACAAAACTCATCTTATTTGACCACCCCTTCTCCTTGATCACCTTCTGCTCGGCTGAAGGGATTAAATTTAGCACTTAACGGGAGGCAACCCATCATTCAAAAAAACCCGAGACCCTTTTGATCATCTTTTGAGCTACACTCCTACTGCACTTAAAGTTTCAAGTTAGAATAGCTGGCTCCACCTTTGGTATTCACATTAAAGCTTGAAATCGTCCGCAAAAGTCATCATGACCCATTCACCCACCTTTTGAACCTGTTCTAACCCATGAACCAAGTTGATTTCATACCCTCCAATTTACATTGAGGACATTGCAAAACTTAGGCATGGGAGGGTGTTAAAGTGCAAACACATGGAAATTGAAGTTTCTGAGGGGTTCTCACAAAAAAAATTACATATTCAAAACATATTCAAAAAACCAAAAAAATAAAAAATTGAAAAAGAATAAAAAATGGAAAGGGGAGGAAAATTTTGAGAATTGATTGCATATCATTCATGAGGAGGAAAAGAGGAAATGATTCAAAATGTCAAAAAGGAGCAAAATCAAGAACAAAAATGATAGCCATTAGCACATGATTATGGAGATTACTTAAGTTCTAGACCTAATCAAAAAGAAAAGAAAAATTAAGTCCTAAAATGACACAGAGATAAGGAGATTAGTACGAGTGCTTATCTTAGGCCTCTTGGGCTTGTTTTAGGGCTTAAACATTCATGTATCCATTAAGATCTGGATTAGTCCTCAAGAGGTTGAGCAAAGTGTGAGGCTGATGTATTAGGTCTAAGGCTTAGGGATTATTCAGCCCCGTTGCCTGCCCTTTGGTTTGTGAAACTCGGTAACCTAAGCACCCAAAAATCACACACTTAGTCTAGTTCAGTGCGCTTAATAAAGAAAAAACTGCCAAAAGTGTTCTACTATGAAAAGTCACCTCGAAGATCTAGCTTAAGAGTGGCTCGACAACACAAGTTGATTGGATGAGTTCCTAGCACAGAGAGGTGGGAAATCCCCCTCAAAGATGCGCAATAACATATCGTCTCCTCGGTGCTTGTCTCCTAGGATATCCAAATATCCTACTGGGAGCATGTAAGTACCTTGTGCTGGTTCAGGTGCCATGGGTGGGATTATCCCGAAATGTCGATTGCTAGGGCCTGAATTTAGTTATAGAATGCTATGGGCATCACTATCCAGAAGTGTCGAAAGCCATGGTTCAGGGTTTACCATGGGTGGTGCTATCCCGAAGCATCAAAAGCCAGGAACCCTTCGAGGATTGATGATGGGGACAAGGAATCCGATACAGACCATGTTTGGGCCAATTCGAGGCTGGATCTAGGGAAATCTAAAATGAAAAGAGAGAGAAAGCTCTCCAAATGAAAAATACTTCTATCCCTCTCTCTTACAAAAAAATGCACTGACAAACTAAACCAGGACCTGCTTCATTCTATGCACGGGTGCTTTAACCGCTAGGTTCAACGAACCTCCGGGTAGTTTTTGCGGGCCTTAGAAACCTTCGCGGTAGACTCAGGATTGAAGTTGGCCAAGTCTGGATCTTGATTGGTACTTGAGTACCTCTAGGCCTATTATTAGCATTATGACCTAATTTCTAAAGAAAAGAATAAATCAAGACTCTGAACATCAATGCATGGTCTAGAACTCTAGTTCTTTTCATAAGATTTTGTTAAGGGACCAGTAAAAGTTAGGCATGGGGGTATGATGATAATGTCATCATCTCCCATAGCTAGCTTTAATTAGTCAGAATCAAAAGACAAATGCTCCTTGATTGCGCAGCAATCATAGGTCATAATTGACCTAGATTAGGCTAGAACTTAGCATAAGTTAGGGTAATTCATGCATGCATAATCATTATCTGCATCTTTACTGCTTTACATTAGCTTTGCATAAAATAATGTTATAATATGCTGATTAAGTGCATTACATCGATTGTAGGCAATAAGCTGATCTGGAGCAGGATCTGAAGCTTGATCAAGAATAACGGGAGTTGCAGCAGAAGGCTTAGATTAGATGTAGGAATAATAATGTAAGGGAGTTAAAGGTTTGCTATTCTATTAAGTAGAAATAAAGCAGTAAAATGTGAACAGCTTAGGTCCATCCTAGCCTTAGGATAGCCTAGAGACTTCCCTAAGCCTTAGCCACCCTTAAATTAGGTCACAACACCCTAGGAAGCCCTAAAACCCTAGTTCCAACCCTTATCTGAGGTGTGCGGGAGTTGGCTAAGGGTCCTGGACATCCTATAACTTATCTGGACGTCCAAATAAGTTATAGGATGTCCAGGACCCTTAGCCAACTCCCGCACACCTCAAACCCACTTCTGCAGTGTTATTGGACATCCAGACACTTTGTCAGACGTCCAATTTCTGCAGAATACCCAAAACAGAACCTTGATTTCCCCCTGACTCAGATTGGACGTCCAGAACTGAAGTCTGGACTTCTGATTTTTGAGTATAAGTCGGCTGATCACATTATTAGACGTCTGATACTGGTCTCCAGTCCCTGTTTTGAGATTCAAACCTTGATCTTGGATCTCTAGCTCCCTAGACCTAATCCCAACCCCATAAGAACCTAAATGAAGGTGTCCTAACCCTAGTACATCACCTCTAGACCTACCTAAGGACATAATTAGGTCCTCACCAAACCCAATTGACTTAGATCAAAGTCAATTGCCTTCACCTAAGTCAATTGGACTCATTGAGTCCAATTAAGCTTAGATCTCAATCCACACAAGTTCAATTGGACTTAGCGAGAGCCCAATTGACCTAAACACAACCTAATTGAGTTATTTCACTCTCAATTAGGTTCACACTCATTCAATTAAACTTAGGTTAGGTTTAATTGCATTTTTCCCTTAGCAATTAGGGTTTGTAACCCTAATTCAAGACATCTAACCTAAGCCACCTAGCCACATAGAGCACGACCACACACACACACACACACCCATTCATGCACACACACTTCTCTAGAGTTCTCTAGAACTCTCTTGAAGTGGCGCCACCTCTTGGTTGCCAAATTTAGCAACCAAGAGGCATTCAAATTGAGATCCACAATTTTTGGATCTCAAAGACCACTTCTATCCTCTCTTGGCCGGCCACTCTTGGACTCTCTCTAGAGAGTTCCACACCTCTCTAGAGAGAAGCCCTTGAGTCTATAAAAAGACCCCATGGGTGGCCAAGTGACCCCATTCACTTCCTTGGCAATTCACACTCTTGGCTCCATTGGTTCCATTCACGCCCACTTCCACCTAGGTTAGCCACTCCACCTCCACGAGCTCATCACCACCATGGAGGACATCATGTAGGGATGCTGGATCACCTCTCTCTCTCTCCAAGGGTTGGCCTAAGCTACATTGGCTGCCCCTCATCCTTCCGTTCTGCTAGATTTAGTTTATACTCTTCATAATTTTATTGCTTTCTATTACTGCTTAATAGCGTAGTCTTTATCCTCCTGCAATAATGCATGCAAAATCCCCCCATTGATTCTTGTATGCAATCATTTTCTAGTAGCTAGCTTTAATTTCCACGCATTTCTGTACAAGCTTTCCTCTATGGTTTCTGTTGCAACAACTCTCCCACTGAATGAATAAAAAAAATGCTTTTATATATATGTATGTCTCCATGTTATGAAATCACAATGAGCTCATTGTTTACTATCATATTTGCGTGATTTAAGTTGCCTGTTGTTTAATTGTCTATCCATTACGCAACAAGCATGTCGTTTCCCGAGAATATTGAAAATCTAACGATAGATGCTTTCTCCGTAAATAGTCACCACCTTACTAGAATCGTGCACACAGAAACTCACACGTTCACCTTCGTAATTTATTTAATGCACGTGCACGTAATCCGAGTTCATAACAGAAGTGGTGAAATCTTAATTAGGAGATTGGAAACCAACGTGCATTTTTAAACGAAGTAGAGCGGCAAAAAGATCGATTTCTAGAGTAAGGCAAATGCCTCCCAGAGACGAACGACTGGGACTCAAGTCTCGTTATCTTTAGAAAATAATATCTTTGTTGGATCATATTTCGCAACTATACTACGACGCTTTTCATATCAAATACATGATCTACGCTTTCAAACACTCCTACATAACCGCTGGAAAGTCATAATTTAGTGAACATCCATTCTAAGAAACATGCATTAAATTAGGGGTAAATCTACAGTTTTAACATCATATCCTAAATGCAGAGTAACCATGGAGTTTCCTAGGGACTAAATGAAGGTCAAATGAGCATTAAAATCATATAAGTAGGTTCATGTAGACAGAAATGGGCTTTCGCGTATTTCAAGAATTAATGGCCATCCGAAACCCTAATTTCTGATCCACTTAATTAACTGAGGTTATGGTCAGGATAAAATTCACATAAATCTTCTAAAAATCATGTAAAATATTCCATAAGG
This sequence comes from Thalassia testudinum, assembly GCA_037157565.1. NCBI lineage: Eukaryota > Viridiplantae > Streptophyta > Magnoliopsida > Alismatales > Hydrocharitaceae > Thalassia > Thalassia testudinum. The sequence goes on from JAZHRO010000077.1 coordinate 86,910,738, forward strand.
TTTGGTATCCTTGTTTTGAACATTGGAACCTATTTTAACCTAAAATAGAGTCTCAGATAGGAAGTTGCCCTAATTTGGGTTTCTATGTAAATTTCCCAGTCAAACTTGGTCAAAACCAAAATATGAGTTCACCATCAGATTTCTTGGATCCAAATTAGGTTTTTACCAAAATTTGGGTCCAATCAGAGATCATCTTGACCTAATTTGCAATTCAGTCCAATCTGATTCTTTTTCTCACACATGCATCCCTAGCACTCTGAAATCCTTGCAGATTGGTTAGTAAGTTTGTCGTCATCTTCACAAATAGGTCCCTCTGTCATTAACGTAGAGGAACCACCTACTCCGATGAACTTGAATTAGGGATTTCTCACTGATTTCACGCTCGATCCCTTCCAAAATTGGAAGGGAGACTCCTAAGAGATTTCCTTACAATTTGAGCTGCATCGTGGGCTCGGATTCCTACCCAAAAGCTCATGTGAACCTTTCAAAGATTCGAATTTCCTTTTGTGCGAGGACCATGCTTCCAAGCTTGGAACGACCTTCTAGTGCCTATAAAAGATCCACTAAAGCTTCGCCATTCTCCTTAGCTTGGTTTGGAGGTCGGAATCTCCTTCTTCCCTTCTTCCCGACCTTCGTCTCCACCAACTCCGGTGACTCCCTCCGTCTAACCTCTTCACCATCCGCCATGTACAATAGGTTGTAGAACCATCTTCCCCAAACTCCTCTACACGTCATAATACCAGCGAGCGTCCTTTATCTCCCCTCGTCGTCGCCACTTTGCCCATCGGAGAATTCTTCTTCCCCATGCCTAGCGTACCACCGGCGTGGGAATCCTCCCCTTTTGTCTGGGTATATTAGGTTAATTAGGTCCCTTTCTTCCTCTATTTCCTTTCCATCTCCTCTATCACTAAATTCAACCACTGACACCACCACAAGCCCTCTGTCTTCCCACGACCGGCCAACCTTCGGCGAGTCCACCCCACCTCCACAATACACCAAACAACTCGCCACCAAGTCCATGACTTCACCTTACCTTCATCAACCAAGCCCCTATCTTTATGACGCCTTTCACCCACTCACGCGACCCACCAAACAACCCACCTTCTCACCTTCATCTCCATCACTGTCCACCCGCCACACGCACTCACAAGCCATGAAACACCCACCACCACCTTTGTCATGCTTTGGCGAAGCTCCTGAGGTTATTTATTGTGGCTGAGAGGCCTTAACTTGTGTTTCAGGTATCAACCACCTTTCGCCATCGCTGCCGTCACACCCGACCATGTCCATAGTGCTCCGACGAGCTCAAGGCTTAACTCCACCTCCAGGTGCTGCGGTTTAGCTTCAGGCATACCTGCAGGCTCTCAATTGGAGACCTCGCCTGCGATTCCCCGCTCAATTGGAAAAGCCTCTCTGCTGATGGTGCATGCGAAGGAAGGAGGCGGACAATAGTCCCACCTCGTAAAGTGAAGAGTCGGTAGAAGCAAATATAACATTTTTGTGCAATACGCTAATCACCTCAAGAACACGGGGTGAGGTCCCCTTTACACCTCATGCACTCCTCGGTCACCACCCATGCCGATGACCCTAATCAGACTCGATTACCTGCCGATTACCCGGATCCATATGCCCAATTATTGACCTGATTATGCCTTGGGTTTGAGAGAAATGAGGAGAAGGAATTGTGAGAGAACGGGGGAGGGTTTTGCTCTCTTGGCCTTGTGTGTGTAGCCAACACTTAGCCACTGAGGAACTTGCTCTCCTGTGCTGTGAAGGAAGAAAAGGCTTAGAGAAGAAAGAGAGGGCTCAAGAAAAAGCTGAAGTGAAGAAGAAGAGAAGAAAAGAAGGAAAGTAGAAGAAGAGAGAAGAAACAAAGAAGAGGCTTAGTTTTGAGAAGCTTGGTTTGAGTTTATTTGAGATACTGTTACATTATTAAGTAATATGGTTAAGGTTGAATTGAAATATTGCATGAATGCTTAATTAAGAGGATTAGTGGTGATCTAAATCACCATTGTTTTTTATTCTCTTTCCTTTTTGTTCCATGCAATCTCTAGATACATTGAATTTCATCAAATAAATAATGTGATAGATTATTATTCATTGAATATCTCTTTTTATGCTAAAATTATGGTGCTCATTTATATGTAATTAAAGATTAACGCGTGAATTCCATATTTGCTCCCTTTGTTCGACCTCAGGCTTCAATTTAGATTTCGGGTAATAAATTTTATTTGTTTGAGAGTGATTTGTCAACTGTACTACAACTCATTTCCTTAAAACTCAACGAAAAGCTTGACAACAGCTATCAAATAAAATTTTTAACCGAAACTTTGGTGAGTCTCAGGTCAAACATAGGGAGGCGAATGTTTAATTGAAAATCGTGTTGGGAATTATTGCCACAAAATAGATTAGTTGGTTGAAATTAATCTATGCAAGCAGGGGGCATGGTTTTGTTTAACAAGCTCAGATGTGGCTTGCACGACTAGTTGGCCCAATTGGATGCTTTCAGATATAGTCTCCCCACTCCTATTCTTCTTGCAACTTCTAGAGATGCATGAGTTCCTCATGTTGTGTCCACATAAAGGGGGTATGTACAGAATATCGTCATCGTTGTCATCACCAAGTGTTGGTGCAAATGCACCTTAGTCCTTGATTTTGATGATAACAAAACAAAAGTGTATTCAACAATTGCATTTGAGTTATGAGTTCTCAAATTAATGCAATTGATTTAGAAGACTTTGAAGCTGTTCAAGCTCTCAATCCATGGAGATGAAGTTTGATAATGAACAAAAGCACCAATGAGCAATGGAGTTAAAGCTTGGAGTTAAAGCCTGAAGACAAAGAAGAAAGAAGAATAGGATAGACTATTTTGTCCATGTTCTATGTAATTCCTTTTGCTATTTTCTTTTCATTAAATAGTTGTTAAAGAGCTCAAAATATAATAATCTAACTCCTAGACACACTCATTTAACCTTAGGCTACTTGGGCAAATTCTAGAATCAAGTTAGAAAACCAAAATAACAAACAGTCTACCTTACCAGACATCCATACACTTCATCAAACATTCAATAAACCATTATAAGATGTCCAGACATTTGATTAGATGCCCAATAACTAGAATCCTAGAACATGAGTCTGTGGCAATTGCTTTCAGACATCCATACCTTGTGTCAGATGTCCAGAGCCGCTTCCAAATGTCGATAAACCTTCCCAGATGTTCAATAGTCGACTGTTGTGATTAAGTTTGACCCAAATCTTTTTGTCAGACCAATTCATGATTTCTCAACTCACGAAAAATTTGATTCTTGGTAACACACCATATATCAGATGCCCAACACTATGACCAGACGTCCTACAGACATCTAATGATTAAGGTCATGTACCCTGCACAAGATCCAATCCAATTCTAGGGACTGGATCTTCCAAAATCAGATGTCCAATTTTTGTGTCAGGCATCCAATATGCCCTGAGCAAACGATTAACCAATTTACCAATGGTTTGATTATGCTATCGAAATTAATAATTGCAATGCACTAAATGGGATTTCGGCTAAATATTTTTGGATTTATTTCCAACGGTTACAAGACCTTTCCCAGGCTTTTTTGAACCTTCCTAACAAATCTATGAATAGTCTAGAGCCTCTCCTTTGCTAGACACACCTTACAGATAATTCTTTCCATCATTATACTCATTGAGAGGAGATCTAAGAAAAAGAAACCTGCCCTCACTCTCCAAGCTCTATACTTTACATCTGAGAGCATCGATATGTTACGTTACCATGCCATTACACTTCCATCTAAGGGAATATCCTTAAACCTATAGGAACTTAGTTTAATTTTTATTTTGGGCTTAGGTCTTATTCAGTTGTAGTTGTTGGGTATTTCCATTGTGAATTCCCGTCTCCTTGTAAGTCAAAATTCTTTTCACGAAGAAGAGGGGTTTGAGATACACTACTCTTGATCCAAAATAGTGTGGTTGTACTGAGGTTGTGCTACCCTCGTTTAAAGTGGTACGTATAGTGGATTTAGTTAACTCGGTTGATCAGAAAATCCTAAGTTCACAAACTTAAGTGGTGTTTTTTACTCAGGATGGGTTTTCATCTAAAAATCATTGTCTCAATTATGGTGAATGCTTGTGTAATCATTTTTATTTGCTTATCTTTATTATATCGCACTATTCACTCCCCTCTAGCGCTATTTACATAATTCGGTGAGGATAGGGAAGGATGGGGAGGGGGCGTTGTGAGAGGATGCATTGTGGAAGGCAATACAAGTGAGCTGTGGGACGATGGGTTGGGTGTGTGTGTGTGTTCGGAGGAGGGGGAGTAGGTGATGTACATTTAACCCTTAGGAAGTGTGCCTGAGGAGTTATCACATCATGTATAGATAATAGTGGATGCGAGACACTTTTCCCTCGTAATTCCACATGCATAGCAACTTATGCCCTTTCTATAGTGCAGTTATCCCACAAAGGGGAGTTATACTCCTCACTTGTAATACTGCCAAATGCAACCTAAGACTTTCTAAGCTTCACCCAATCTTTAACTTTTAACCTCTACCAAATAAAGCCTTAGGCTCCATTTAAGTAAGGGTTAATTTTTGCCTATGGATAAAAGTTAAGAAGGGATAAGTTATAGAGGTAGTGGTGTAAGTGGTAAGTTAGCGAATGATAGATGTATTGATATATTGTAAGTTATATGTTGCTGCGATTTAAATATAAAGAGAGGCTTATAGTATATTTATTTTATATTTAATACAACAACCAAGCCTTTTACCACACTAAGTGAGGTCAGCTATATGGATTCTTTGCCTCAACACAGATCGATTTTCAGCCATTTCAGAACTTAAATTAAAGTAATTGAGGTCATACTTAACAGTTCCTTCCAACACTTGTTTGGCCTTCCTCTCCCCCTTTTAGCAGGTTCAACCTCCAACTTCTCGCATCTCCTAACTAGAGCATCTAGTGGCCTTCTTTGTAAATGTCCAAATCACCTTAGACATGCCTCTCTCATTCTATCCTTCATCGGTGCCACCCTAACCTTTTTCTAATAATCTCATTTGAAATACGGTCATTTCTTTTATGATCACACATTCATCTTAACATCTTCATTTCTACCACAGACATCTTTTGTACATGCCTATAGTTAAAAGTCCAACATTCAGAACCATACAACATGGTTGGTCTTACCGCAGCTCGATAGTATTTTCCTTTTACTTTTAAAGGAAACCTCTTATCACAGAGAACACCAGATGCAACCCTCCATTTCAACCACCCTGCATTAATTCTATGTGTAACTGATAACTCTGCATTCAATGATGATAATTCCATCAACTAGGGTTTATCTTGAGGATATATGATGGGAACACCATCATGAGCCCTAACTAGCTCATTTTGACCCAGAAAAGAGAACAAAAGCTCCTACATAACCAACTAAAGGTCTTAACTCAATGAATAACCATTCTGAGAGAAAAGTAAGAAACAAGGGGTAAAACTGTAATTTTACCATTGCAGTACAACAACGGATTTTCTCATGGGCTAAACATAGGTTAAATGGTCTTAACAAGGTAAAAAGTGGGTTGGTTTAAACAGAAAAAGGTTCATGTGAATTCTAGGAATTAAATGACTTCTTGTAACCCTAAAAGAGACTCACTTGATTTAACAAGGTTCTGGTCAGGATAAAATTCACCTAAATCCTCTAGAAATCATGGAAAAATATTCTCTAGGGCTTAGAACCTTCAATTTGACCCTTGGAACCTATTTTGACCTAAATTGGGGTCTCAGTCAAATATTTACCCTAAATTAGGTTTTTGTGTAAATTACCCAGTAAAAATGTGGTCAAACCTAAAATCCAACTTCACCATTGGATTCCTTAGGTCCAAATTAGGTTTTTACCAAAATTTGGACCTAAGGAGAATTCATCTTGACCTACTTTGCAAACAGATCCCGCCTAATTACATTTTTACCCCTATCTTTTGAAAATCTCTGCAGAAACCCCCTACCTTTGTCTCCATTCTTTGCAATTAGGTCCTTCTACCATTATAGCGGAGGGAATCCTACTCCGGTGAGAATTCCAGGGTAAGATCTCTCTGATTTCTCAGAGAATCCCCTTCAAAATTGAAAGGGAGATTCTCTGAGAAATCTCCTCCAGTTTGAACATAATTCAAGGTTCTATTTGGTATCCAATCTCTCATGCGAATGCATGAGATTCGGGTCTCCTTCAACCTTCTATCTCCGGCAAGCTTGCCGTGCTTGGAAGCTTGGCCTCCAAGCACAAATCCTTCCTCCAGGGCCTATAAAAGCATACCCAAATCACCCTGCATCTTCCAAGCTTGAAATTGGCCAGAGAATCACTGATATTCGTCTCTTCCCCCTCCGGCCAGTGGCTCAGCAAGCTCCGGTGACCTCCCTCTCTTTCCCTCATCCCCCAGCCACAATACCAGAGGCAGGGTTCTCTTCCTCCTGTTCGTCCACGTCGCGCCACACCCGCCGACGCCTCTACAGCCCCTTCATCATCGTTGTCCTCCCCCCATTGAGTGCTTCATCTCCGGCGACAGCAATACGAGCCAGCCGCCATCTCTGCCTCCCCCTTCATCTCTCTATATCCAGCTAAGTCCTCTCTCTTTTCTAATCATTTTTCTCTCTTTATTTCTTGAAAATGCCCCTCGACGCAGGCAATCACCCTCACCTTCTTCATCTCCGGCCAGACCTCCGGCGAGGCATCGCAGTCGCTCCACACCTCCATCCGCCTCGCCAACCACCCCATAAGTACCACAACACCTCACTGATCATAAACCCTCACTCCACTCACCGTGCCACGCCCCCACAACACCCCCCGAACACACCCAGTCTCACGCACACAGGGTGCCCTAGGCATGCACACTCCGGCCACCCCATGCCACGCCGACCACCGCAACACATTTGCCGCGTCTCGGCGAAGCTTTCTAAGCTTTTTGATGAGGTCGCGAGGCTATTTTCATGATTGACAAGTTTGGAGGCCCGCCGCCATTGACGCAAGAAAGCATCATCCTTGTGAGCTCGCTCCAGGTCCCCCCGCTCCAGGTGCACAAACCCAGGTTGCGCGGACTCCCCTTGCGCACAGATCTAGGAAACCAATGGGCATTGAAGACCGAAGTAGCAGCTGCAATCAAGCAACATTGCCTGCTACGGACGCACGTGAAGGGAGGTGGGAGGATAGTCCAACCTCGGAAAATCTTGAAGCGCCGCAGCCGAATAAAGTGAAAAAGTGAATCAGGCTTATCGCCTCCTGACCACGGGGTGAGGTCCCACTCCCCCTCTCACCGCCTCGTTTGTGGCACTGCCCACGCGGACCTGGTGCGACCCGTATACTCGACCTGCACTCCTCGCCCACCGTCGCACGCCGGTGGGCCTGGTCCTGAGCGCATACCTGACCCGATTACCCGAGAAAGCGGCATTGAGAGAGCGAGCCTAAGAGAGAAAGAGGAAGAGAGAGCACACGCGAGTAGGGGTAGGTTTTGCTCTCGCAGGAAAGGAGAAGAAGAAGAAGCCAAGGAAGGAGAAGGCAACGCTGAAGAGGAAGAAAGCTGAAGTCAGGAGGAGCTGAAGGGCTGAAGAATAAAGATAAAGGGAAGGAACTGAAGGCAAAAGAAAGAGGAGACGCTAGAGAAAGAAGAAGAAAGAAAAGAAGCTAAGGCATTGGCCCGAGAGTAGAAGAAGAGAAAGAAAGAAAAGGAAGGAGAAGAAGCTAAAGGCAGAAGGAAAGAAGCAAAGGAAGGCTAAGGCGCGAAAAGAACAGAGAAGAATAGAAGAAGAAGGAAGAAAGCAGCCAGAGACAGAGATCAGAGAAGAGAAAAAGAGAAATAGAAGCACTGTAGCACCCATAAGTTTAAGACGTCTGATTCACAAATCCGACGTCCATTTTTTGTGCTTGTCTTCATACATTGACTTCTTTATTCTCTTGTGCTTACATTTTTGCATTACAACTCTAGTTTTCATTGCATATTATATTCAATTTCTCAAAAGTTGTGCTCTTGATTTTTAAACCCCAATTCGCTCTTTGTGTTCGACCTTAGACTTAAAACTTCAAGTAATAAAATCTACTTGTTTTTCGAGCGATTTCAACTATACTACGACGCATCGATTTTAAAACCGGATTTTGCCTCGTGAACAATATATGTGCACCAATAACACATCATAATGGGCATGGGAGCACTACATGCATTGCGAATTAAGATTACTTATAAATCAATGTTTAATGGCCATATGTACAAGTGCATGTTTAAACAGGCCTCAGATGAGCAATCAGACTGCACGAATGGATTCAGATCGACGAATGGAGTCTAAAGGACTTGAAATCACTTAAATCCGACATTCGGAGCTCCCTCGACCAACCCAAGAAGTTCTGGCCGTTGATCATCAGATCAACGTGATGATCAACGGCTCACAAGCAGCCACGTAGCGCCATCCGCCGCGCCCGCACCCACGCAGTAGCCATGCTCATCTTAAAAGATGCATCTCGACCGTCCGATTGTCCATTGGACAACTGAGCGTTCGCGCAAAACTGCGACAAAGCGCGAGCATAGCGCAATGGTTAGAGCCTCAAATCCACACATGCAGACACGCGTTCAAGCCGAGGCAAGGCACAAATCGGCAACAGAGGCGCGCACAAAGGAAATTTAGCTATAGATGATGGCGCGAACGGTGCGGATGGCAGCTACGTGGCGCTCTGGATGCATAGCATCGCCCATGCACGCTCAAGGCGATTCAAGGCAGCGCTCAAGGCATGATTCCAGCCGTCCGATCTTCCATCGGACGGCCCAAACTACGCACCCAGGCGAAGATGCACGCGAACCACAGCACGTGCCCACGCGAACTCTCGACCGTCTGATCATCCATCGGATAGCCCACATGGCGTGCACACGGATTGCACGGGGGAAGGAAGCACGTGCGTGCGCTTGGATCGGGGGGCGAGGGGCTTCACCTACGTTTCTGGAATGGGTTTAGCGACATCACGGGCGTCGTTAAAACCCTTAGTTTCGAAACCCCTTCTTCTCTATATAAACCTCCTCAACCACCCCATTCATGGGCATTCAATTCACACACACTCTCCATGCAACACTAGCCTTCTCTTAGGTCCACCAAACACTCCATACCCACCCTGAAATTGTCAAGCCACCAACGGAGCCTCCCTCCACCGCTGTGGCCGCCTTGCCTCCTCCTCGCACTCTCTTTACTTTAGGTTTAGGTTGCACTTGTTTATGCTTTCAACTATTGTTATAGTTGTAGACAAACTCTAATCGCATGCTATATGTTGATGATGTTTTATATATCATAGCTCACATCCTCTTAGAATTATTGTCAAGTTTTAAACACGATCTCTAACCCAACTCTCTCTCTCTCATTTTCTCGCAAGCAAGCAAATCAAACATTCCTGTGACAACTAAAGCAACAAACTAATCCGATTTCATGCCTCCTCATGTTCGACACTTGGACGCACTAAATTCCACATCTTAAATTAAAACCGACGTCGCAAACGCATACTATAATGGCATAATTAAACAAACGCGTTCCGCACACATCAGTTTTTGGCGCCGTTGCTGGGGAGGCAATGGATTTCTTTTGTCTCTTTTATCCCGCATTTGTATTCACATCTTTTAACTCATTTTGTTCTCTGTACTTGATTGGTTGTAAGAACTCGACGCTTAGGCGATGGAGGAGCGCGATCCAAGATAGTAGACCAAGAGTGCAGTGCTGTGAAGACAGTTGTGAGTATTACTCTACCCATTGATTGTTTGCTTGCCTAAAAAATTACAAAAAAATATAAAATCTAAAATAGGCATGGTGAATGGCTACTTGACCCACATTCCAAACTCATCATCCAACCAAAAACAAAAAAATACACTCTAATGTTCTTGAAGAGATAATCTTTTTGGAGTGTTCTTTCTTTTGAGTGGTGTTTGTGAAGCTACCATGACTTAACTTGGGTCGCACCACTCACCATAATTAAAATCAACTCACCTGGTAGAATTGCATGAACACTAGGGTGAATACACTAGGGTTGTTTTTCTAGGGCCACATCATTTTAAAGGGAATTGACTTTCACCTATTGTGTGCAAAACCTTCTGTGCCCACTTGAACCTTGTTTGAAAACATTAGGAAACTTCAACCCTAAAAAGCATTAAAGCAAGGACAAATTATTAAAAGAAACCACATCCTAAAATCTTTGCTTGAAAATCATGTTTTGTTAAGTGCACACACACAATCAAATCGGTTAACTAAGAGGCACAACCCCAAACAACGCCTCATCACATATCCTGAGCACAAGCATTAACCTTGCCCTCATTAAAATGGAGTAAACATTCCCTAAGCAGAACTAGTCCAAGTCTTGAAGGTGTGATTAGGTTTGCTAAGCACTTGGCCTTCATTCCCTTTGTAGAATCTGGTGTCTAGGCTGCAGGGAAGTGTCAAACGACCGCGATTGTAGGGTCTATGGAATCGGTGGCGAAAGCTAAAGGAAGAACCTTCCCTTCAATCCCCTCGTAATCAACCTGGCCAAATTAACATCGGGAAGGGTGGTTAAGTACTTACAGATCTGATCATTCCCTTTGAGGCTTCTAGGTCACCTAAGGTATACACTATAAGGACTAGACTTGCTTGCTTGTTTGTGCACACACTTCTCGCTCCTGTCTCTTTTTGCATCCCTCCCTTTCTTCTCTAGTGTATGCACGGGAGACGATCACTGCATCCTGAGCTATTTGTTTTAGATAGGGAAATCAGGAGGAGACTTGATTTTACAAGGGAGATGGTTGAACCAAGAATTGATGAGGTTGAGGACTAACCTCAACCCAATGCTATGGCCATCATTCAGGCCCAAATCTCTGCCAACCACCAACTTCAACAACAACATATCTAAACCATCATGCAAGTCATACACCGATTACAAAACCCTCAGGGGCAACCCCCACTGAATCCACCTAACCCACCACAACCTCCTGAGGGCCAACCTAGGCTTCTCCATGATTTTTACGATCCGTCTGCTATCCGGATTGAGCCACATCTTAGGGTCCCCGAAGGGGGAGATGATTTTGAGCTAAAACCTAATGTCCTGAGCTTAATTCAGAGCCACTTTCATGGGAGCTCAAATGATGACCCCTTCCAACACCTTGAGGACCTAGACGGGATCGCCTAAACTGTGAAACCCAGGAACATCAGCTTGGACATTACTTTGATTAAGATGTTCCCTTTCTCCCTAAAAGACAAAGCATCTCACTGGCTTAGAACCTTAGGGAGACCCATCTCCACCTGGGAGGAACTGAGGCATGCATTCTTAAAGAAAATTTTCCCCATAGGTAAAACCAATGCCCTCAGAAAAGCCATTACCACATTTACACTACAAGGTGGGGAACAATTCCATGAGGTGTGGGAAAGATTTAATGAATTGTTGAGGAAATGCCCACACCATGAGGTTCCAAGGTGGCAATTGGCCCAGATCTTCTACCATGGTCTGGACAGTAACCTTAGGAACTTTGTTGATGCCTCATGTGGAGGCAACTTTTTGAACAAAGGTGAGGAGAGCATGTTCAAACTCTTTGAGTCCATGAGTGAGAATTCGCTCAACAATGCCTCCATAACCCAGTTTAATCGATCTAGCCAACCCCGTGGTGGGATCTATGAAGTGCAAGCCAATTCTGGAATGGTTGACATTGACATTATAGCCAAAAAGTTGGATCAAGTTAAGTTGGTGGACAAAAAGATTGATAAGCTGTTGAACCAAACCAGAAACCCGCTACTGACCCTCTCCCTAGCAAAGGGCGCTCACAATGTAGATTTGGTGCAGCCAATGAACCAAATACACCTGGAACAACCCCCGACCATGTTCCAGGGAGGGACCTTTGCTCCCTCAAACCCTGATTACTCCCTCCCCTCCCCCTCGGCACCTTCTATCTTTGAAGATGTCCAAGCCATCCAAGGTTACTCCAAACCTGACCCCTTCTCCAACATCTACAACACGAGATGGCGTAATCACTCGAATTTTTCCTGGACAAACCAAAAATCGAACCAATTCTAGAACCAATCTAGGCCAAACCCCCTTCCTATCAGCAAGGTCCACTGGTTAGACCACCCTATAATCAGAATAGGGCTGCCCCTCCCCCACAAAATAAAATGGACACGATGATAAAAATGATGGCTGATATGAATCAAAAATATCAAGAGGAAATGGCATTAGTGAAGGGACAATTGAGCTAGCTGTTGGATTGCAAACAACAGGGATCCCTTCCTTCTCAACCACAACCGAACTCGCTAAATGTGATCAACAGAGGCCCCAATTCTCAAGGGTTCCAAGCCAATCCTGGGCATGCCCACATGGTCCAGCAAGCCCCACAAACACCTCCTGGGTTTGGTGCTTCTTCTTCCTCTACTTCTCAAGGGTCTACCCATGGTCCCAACGCCTTGGCCAATGCGGTTACCTTGAGAAGCAGCACTAAAACCTAGGACCCCAAATGGCCGACCCCTCTTGTGACCTCACTTCCTGAGATACCTGATTCTAAGGATGAGCGGGAGGAACCCAAGGACCTTGAGACTGACCCGATTCAAACCCAAACACCATACCCTGAGGCCTTGGAGAAAAGGAAGAAAAAGAAAGCTGTAGTTGAGAATGAGGAGCTATTGGAGATTGTCAAACAAGTCCAGATTAATATTCTGCTCCTCGAAGAAATCAAGCATATCCCGGCTTACGCTAAGTTCTTGAAGGATGTCTGTACGCCAAAGTGTAAGCCGAGAACCCAAGCACCTAGGAAGGTAGTGCTCTCAAAATAAGCTAGTTCAGTGATATTGAGCAGGCTGCCTCCCAAACGAACTGACCCAGGAGCGCCCCTGATTTCTTGTGATATCATGGACATGACATTTGATAGAGCACTCTTGGACTTACATGCCTCAATCAACCTAATCCCGGCTACCCTTTATCACCAGTTGGATTTGGGAAATTGAAACACAAACCTGTGACTATCCAATTGGTTGATAGATCTATGAAAACCCCGAAGGGGGTAGTCGAGGACATAATTATTCGGCTCAAGGACTTCTACTTCCCGGTCGACCTTTTGGTCCTCGACATAGAAGTCCCCGAATAGCCACAAAACACACCCATCATCCTAGGCAGACCCTTCTTAGCTATGGCTAAGGCGAACATTGATTGCAACATGGGATGCATGGAAATTGCCTTTGGAGACAAGAAGATGCAATTGGATATCTTCAGGGCGACTAAGTCCTTTGATTGTGGCTAGGTTGAGGAGCACGATCCCATGGAAGCTCTGGTTGAAGAATGCCTCACTCTTAGCTCTTCAGCAGACCATCTGACTCAACTAGTTGATGACTACCCTAACCCACTCCAGCCTGTGGAGGTTGACCTATGTAGAGCTGATTACCTTCAGCAACCTCCATTCGAGGAGATTGATGTTGATCAACTCCCACTTTTCCCCTACCCATCAAATGTTGTCCTACCTACACCCGAACTAAAGCATTTGCCCGATAATCTCAAGTATGTCTTCCTAGGACCTGACTAGACCTTCCCTGTGATTATCAATGCCCACTTAACTAAAGATCAAGAACTTAGGTTGATTGCAACCCTCTCTAAACATCGGGCAGCCATTGGATGAATAATTTTTGACCTAAGGGGAATTAACCCTACCTGTTGCACTCACAAGATCTATTTGGAAGATGGGGCTCGACCTTCTCACCAGATGCAAAGGTGATTGAACCTGAATATGTGAGAGGTCGTTAAAAAAGAAATAATCAAGTGGCTTGACGCAGATATCATTTACCCGATTTCCGATTGCCCCTGAGTGAGCCCCACTCAAGTGGTATCCAAGCCGGGCTCGCAATGGTCACCAATGACCAAGGCGAATCCATCCCTACCCACACCGCTACCGCATGGCGGGTATGCATCGACTATAGGAAGCTTAATGAGGCCACCATGAAAGATCATTTCCCTTTGCCATTCTTTGACCATATTCTCGAGCGATTGGTAGGGCAGAAATATTTTTGCTTCCTGGATGGATATTCAGGATACAACCAAGTTGCTATTGCACCAGAGGATCAAGAGATGACCACATTCACTTGCCCATATGGCACGTTCGCATTCTGTCGTATGCCATTCAGGTTATGCAATGCATCCGCGACCTTTCAGCGTTGCATGCTAGCCATTTTTTCAAAGATGGTGGGTGATACCTGGAGGTTTTTATGGATGATTTCTCCGTGTTCGAGAACTCATTCGACCATTGTCTTAGCAACTTGGAGAAGATCCTGAAGTGATGTATCGAGGTCAACCTGGTTTTAAGCTGGGAAAAGAGCCATTTCATGGTTCAAGAAGGGATTGTCCTCGATCACATCATATCGTATAAGGGCATCGAAGTGGATCGAGCTAAGGTTCCACCCCCTACCTTGATCAAGCAAATCTAATCTTTCCTAGGACATGTTTCCTTCTATAGAAGGCTCATTAAGGATTTTTCCAAACTTTCTAAGCCCTTGACTAACCTTCTAGCCAACGATGCCCTTTTTCACATGACACCTGATTGCATCAAGGCTTACAACACTCTTAGGGAAACAGTCTCCACTGCACCTATTTTACAACCCCCTGACTGGTCCCAGGACTTTAAGATAATGTGTGATGCATCAGATTTTGCCATTGGAGTAGTCCTAGGACAAAGAAGAGAGAAGAAACCCGTGGTGATCTACTATGCGAGCAAAACGTTGGATGAGGCTCAACGGAATTACACCGTCACAAAAAAAGAACTGCTCGCCGTAGTCTTTGGATTAGAAAAGTTTCAATCATACCTTCTAGGATCCCACGTGATGGTTTACACCGACCACTCGGCTATCCAGAATTTGTTGGCCAAAAAGGACGCTAAACCCAGGCTCATTCGATGGATCCTGCTCTTGCAAGAATTTGACCTGGAAATACGTGACAAAGCCGAGTCCAAAAATGTCGTAGCCGATCACCTGTCCAGACTTCACCTGGACCACATCGGATCCTCATTACCTTTGACTGACACCTTCCCTAATGAACAACTTCTAGCTATGCAAGGAAGAAAGCTACCCTGGTATGCAGACTTAGTCAACTATCTGGTGGTAGGACAGAATCCGCACGGCTGATCTAGACAGCAATGGGATAAGTTCTTGGCTAAAGCCAAGCACTATTTCTGGGATGATCCTATGTTGTTTAGACTCTATGCTGACCAGATCATTAGGAGGTGTATTCCTGAAGAGGAAGTCCAAAGTGTGCTGTCCTTTTGTCACGACCAAGCCTGTAATGGCTACTTCTCTAGGAAGCAAACTGCTGCAAAGGTTTTCCAGTCCAGATTTTATTGGCCATCCTTATTCAAGGACTCACACAGTTTCACCAAGACTTGCTCTCGGTGCCTGACATTAGGGAATATGACTAGAAAGGATATGATGCCCCTCCATCCCATTCTGATTATGGAAATTTTCGATGTTTAGGGCATCGATTTTATGGGTCCCTTTCCACCATCCAACGGCTACGAGTACATATTAGTCTCAGTGGACTATGTCTCAAAGTGGATCGAAGCCGTAGCCACCAGAAGATGTGATCATAAGGCTGTCATAGACTTTGTTAAGTAGAACATCTTCTCTCGATTTAGGATACCGAAAGCCATGATCAGTGATGGTGGGAGTCACTTTATTCATACCCAATTCTGTGCCCTACTTAGAAAATATGGGGTTACTCACCGCATTGCCACCCCATATCACCCGCAAACAAGTGGGTAAACTGAGGTCTCTAATAGACAGATCAAGAATATTCTGCAGAAGACCGTGAGACCTGACCGGAAGGATTGGTCCACATGATTGGATGATGCCCTTTGGGCATACAGGACTGCTTTTAAGACCCCAATAGGCATGTCACCTTATCGATTGGTCTTTGGCAAAGCTTGCCACCTTCCGGTCGAGTTAGAACACTAGGCATATTGGGTTGTTAAGCAGTGCAATATGGATTGCCAGTTGGCCAGAGCACAAAGGACACTCCAACTCTCCAAGCTCGAGGAAATCCATCGAGACACTTATGAGAACAGTCAACTTTACAAAGAAAAGATGAAAGCCGTCCATGACAAACACATTCATAGGAAAACCTTCGAGCCCAATCAGCAAGTCTGGCTTTTTGATGCAAGACTTAAACTTTTCCCTTGGAAGCTGAGATCAAAATGGATAGGACCATATCAGGTGGTCAAACCTTATCCCAATGGGGCGGTTGAAATTGCAAACCCTAACACTGGGCAAACCTTTACAGTAAATGGCCAGAGATTAAAACATTATCTTGCCTATGTTCCCCTAAAGGAAGTAGTCACCCTCATTGAGGGTTGACATGGAGCTTCACCCAACTGGAGGCAATAAACTCAGCGCTTCCTGGGAGGAAACGTAGAAGATTTAGACTGATCAGGTAAACTATGGCACTTAGGTGATTTCTTTTTATACCCCCTTGCATACATTTATTTGCCAATGAGGACATTATCCAACTTAAGCATGGGGGGTGATGTGCATACATCTAAATAGCCAAAAATATCTATTAATGCATGTTCTTAGTGTCATATTAGCATCATGCATTGTAAATATTGCACAACATGCATAATCATGCATTTAGGTCAAATTGTATAAATTGTATTGTAATTGTCTCCTTTTATGGTCAAGGATAGGATGACTTTTAATCGGGACTTTGGACCAAAGATCCAACCGTATGGATCTGATCATGGGGACGATTAGAGTTCAACGACTCCAAGATCGCCCTGATCGGACATCTGTAGCACCAAATATAGTTCGAGGAAGCCTAGAGCTCAAGGGCAAAGATGGTGCCAAATCGCACTTCAGACAACAAATCCAACCACACGGATGGGTTCAGATTGATGATCGCAGCCTAACAACACAAAAATAAGCTCAATCCGACATTCATGGCACCTTCTACATGTCACAGAAGATGGACTACCATGATGACGCCACGTGGTGCCATCACAGCCGTCCAAATCGGCCGTAGCATCGCTTCTCATCTTCTAAAGGCGCGACGAGGCAAGATCTGGGCTGTTGGATCTTGATCTAACGGCCGTGAGCACGCGTGCTTAAAACGTAAGCGCGACAAAGAAGAGCTGCTAGCGCAGCGGTTGAGCAACATTGCGCTAGCATAGGGCACGCATTCAACTCGCAATCTGCAGTGCACGAGTGGTTAATCTCGACCACGCGATCAACTACAGATGGCCCAGATCGCCTAATCGGGTGCACACACGATCAGACGCACCACCTCACGCCCAATCGCACCCACAGGCATCATAACTGAAGCGGGCGAGGCGCGATCTGAGCCATCCGATCGCGAGGACGTGGGCAAACATTAAGTGCGCGGCAAGCGAGGAGGTGGGCGTGCACGCAAGGCTACGGTGACGTGGGGCCTTTAGTGATGCTTAAATCCGTCACTAAAGTCCCCCTCATTTAATGTTTTAACTATGTAATGACCAAATTGCCCCCTATCCTTGCAACTATAAAAGGAGACCCCTACCCTACTAAATCATCATCCCTTCACCTCTCTCCCTCTCCAAAGCTCAAGAAAAGCTTTTCCCATACCCGAGATGCTATTCTAGAGCCAAATCCAATTTTCTCGCCCCCGTTCTGGAAGTGGATTCTGCGACGACGATGACGTGCTGCCTCATTCCCGCTTCTTCCTGCTTCATCCTCCTTCTTCCCGCTTCGTCCTCCATCTTCCAAACGTCACTCCATTCGGCTCATCCTCTAAGCATTCGTCAAGGAGGATAACATCTCTCTCCCTTCTTTTTAATCGCTTTCTAGAATAGAATTTCTCGCTTTTTAGTTGTAATCATTTCCCGCTTTGTAGTTGTAAAAACATTATTATTATATCAAGTGATTGTTCTCTCTCTCTGATTGTTTCCATTGGAATTATCTCATTTTCAGACAAAAATCCAAAAAAAATATAATCGCCGATTTTAGATCGACGTAGCCTCCCTGTGTTTGACTCGAAATTCTTAGAATTTCAGTATAAATTTATCTGTTGATGGATTTCTTTCCAAATCGAACTACAACAATGAGTTTTTCGAATCTAACTTCGATCGCGTAGTTTTCCGCTCTCAACATTTTGGCGCCGTTACTAGGGAGGCAACGATTTTTGATTTTCTTTCCGCATTTCGCACACTTTATTATTTTCTAATTTGCTATATTTCTCATCTATTGTTTTGTAGGTACCTTAACAGGGAATCTTCAAGCGGTAGATCTAAGTAAAGTTCAGTTGAAGACAATTGTAAGTGCGCTACATTCTTCCCCCTCCATAGATTCCATTTCACCACATTAATTGAAACTCCAATTAACCTAGGTGTTTGCATAAATCCTAGGGTTAGTTTGGTTGCTTGGATTTCCACTCACATTCATCTCACCCTCATATAAAAAAAAATAACAAAAAGATATTTCTTGTGGGGTAAATCAACATACACACTACATACACCCACATTCAAGACACATAACCTAATTGATTTTTATCTACTCAACTGGATTCTGATCTGTGGAATCGGTACACGCAAATCAACATATAAAAGAGTAGAAATCAGTCTAGGTTAATCATTTTGTGTGCCTAACTCAGTGGTGCAATTTTGGCCAATTGTTTGAGTTGTTTAGGCTGCACCACTTAACCTAAAATCAACTCACCAAGTAGCTTCTCCTTAGGGTTTTCAATTTAGGTCAATACCAGGCACTCCACTTTACTTTTGATTTCAAAAAGAAAAAGACCTTCACCCGTGCTTGAAAATCTGGTTTGCCTCAAAACTTGACTGAATTAACCTAATTCCAAACCCTAAAAGCTACATAAGCAAGATTTGAACCTTAAAATCCACTCATAAAAAATAATCTTGCTTGAAAACCCTGGTTGTGCATGCACTTACACATATTCAATTAATCATTAAGGGCACAACACATCTTAAGGGCCCACCACATTCCATAAGCACTACAATCCCAAGCCTAAACAAAATCAAGTAGACGTTGGCTTTAAGAAATGATTCGCTCTTTGGGGCCCAGTCTGAGATTGTTTACGATTAACCTGCCTGTACCAATCAATCTGATGTCTAGGTAGGGGAGTAGTGTCAAACGACAGTGGTTGGGGGGTACACTAGGAATTGGAGGCGCAAGCTGGAGGAAAAACCTTCTCCCCAGTCCCTCCTTCTAACTGGTTGGATTGATTGGATGCAAATAGAGTAAATCGTCTATAATCTTAAGGTGGATTCTGAGAGTATGTAGATTCTTAGGCTACCCCACTTAAGGGCAGGCTTATTTTGTTGTGCTACAGGGTTCTTATCCCAAGTCCTTCCGACCTTTTCCTAGTTTATGCTAGGAAGGAGGTCATTGAATCCCCGATTGGAAGGACCACTAGAGTGTTCTAGGAGGCGTAGATTGGATTTTGGCCAAATTGATCCCATGGCCGATCAACAGCCTCCTTTGTCTCAAAATCCACAGGAGGTATTTCAAAGGCAACTGGAACAAATGCAGAGAATGTAAGAATGGTTCCAGAGAATGCAGGGCGCTCAACCATTGAAGGATTTTTATGATCCTTCAAATTACGGGGAACGTCTTGGCATCCAGATTCCTGCCGGAGACATAGAAATCAAGCCCCAAGTGTTAAGCCTGATCAAACATTTCCATGGGCTTGGCTCTGATGACCTGTTTCAGCATTTGAAGGACTTAGCCACTTTGGTCCAAACCACCAAGGTGCGAAACGTGAATGAAGAGCAGATGAACATGAGGCTCTTTCCCCACTCTCTTAGGGATAAAGCCGCTCATTGGTACAGGACCATAGGCAAGCCAATTGCAACATGCAATGATCTAAAATCGTCTTTCCTGAAGAAATTCATCCCTGTCGGACGTACCAATGCTCTAAGACGGGCGATTACTACTTTCACCCAGCGGTCGGGGGAGCAGTTTCATGTTGTCTAGGAGCGATTCCAGGACTTATTGCGAAAGTGTCCACACCATGAGGTGACAAAATGGCAGCTTGTGCAAATCTTCTACCATGGGTTGATTGAGCAACTCAGAAATCACGTGGACACTTCTTGCAGAGGCAATTTCCTCAATAAAGATGCAGATAGTGCACACGATTTGTTTGAGGAAATGAGTGAGAATTCAATCAATCATGCCTCCATGGATACTTTTAACCGGTCCCAACAACCAGATCGAATGTTAATGAAGTCCACGACTCTCATTCATTTGATATGGAATTGATTTGCAATAAACTAGATAAGGTGGACTTCGTTACTAAAAGAATGGAGGAGTGGATGGCTAGAAACTCAATGAATAATTATCGATCCACTCAATCCCAGAATTCAGGATTCCATTCATTGTGAGCTCCTTCTGGACGGGAGTTCGTGAATCAACTTGATGCGGCTCAACTTGTGAGTCAGCATTATTCGAAACCTCACGGGTTCCAAACTGGGGCCCTTGATCCCAATTTTTCTGATCCCTCCCTTTCTTTCTCTCAATCCTTATCTTATGAGGATGTCTATACTATACAGGAGAACGTTAGGTCCAACCCTTACTCCAATGCTTAAAATCCGGGTTGGAGGAACCACCCTAACTTCTCTTGGAAAAGCTCGAGGCAACAGACCCAATTCCGACCCAACAACTATGCTCCGCAAAGATCAATGGGTCAAGGTCATGTTTACACTCAGCTGCCCCCGAATCAGGTCAATCAGCTAGCTTGGAATGCTTGTCAACTTGTAGGGCAGGCTGATCTGAACTGATAGATGGTAGAAATGCAAGGAACTATGCTCCAGCTCATGCAACAAATGAAAACCTCGCTGGACAACTTGCAAATAGGGTTCATTGCTAATTCTTGTCAACCCGGTCTCTGCCATCTCAACCCGTACCCAATCCACGTAATATCCAGAATTCGAGCAATCAAGCCCAAGGGTATGGGAATCAGAGTTGCCCATACGCACATGCTCGGTGGTTGAGTAGGGTCATTCCTCTTCTACTTCTTCAAATCAAAGGTTTTTGGCTAATGAAGCCCCTCCAATCTTTCTTAACTCTCCCCAAGACCCAAACCCGTATGCATCTACTAATTCAGTTACCTTGAGGAGTGGAAAACAAACTCAGGATCCACAACCACACTATTCTGATTTAGCAAATCCTGGAGAGCTTGAGGAAAGAAAGGAGAACTCTGAAGAGGAAATCAAGGCTGAGGAACCTGATTCTGAAGATCTGACTCATGTTCCTTTTCCTGAGGCCTTGATTAAACCTAGGAAGAAGAAGCCTGTTGATAGTAACGAGGAGCTCTTGAATATATTCAAGAATATCGAGATCAATATCCCGCTCCTCAACGCTATCAAACACATACCGGCTTACGCTAAATTTTAAAAGGATTTATTCACACAGAAGCATAAGTCAAGGGAATTTCTTCTGAGGAAGGTGGTATTCTCCAAGCAAGCTAGTTCTGTTAGCCTACTGATAACACTACACAAGGGGGTGATAATTATGTTGAATATGACCCATCTTAAGAATAAAAGGCACAACATAAGTAGAATGGGAGCATTGCATGCATCATGTACCAAGATTGCCTATAAAATTGTATTAATGGCCATTTGTGTAAGCACTTGTCAAAGCAGGCCTCAGATGAGCAATCGGACGGCACAGATGGATTCAGAATGACGAACGGAGTCCAACGGACTCAAGATCAGCCAAATCCGACATCCGGAGCTCCTACAGTGGGCCCAAGAAGTTCTGACCGTTGATCTGGAGATCAACCACCCACATTGCGCCACGTCACCCCCTGCTCCACCGCACGCTGCCTCTTCATCCAGCTGAGATCAGATCTCGGCCGTCGATCTTCGATTGAACGGCCGAGACTCGCGCACCCGCCCGCAGTCGCCGCGACAAAGCGCAAGCGTGGCGCAACGGCTAGCGCGCATGCCCGCATGCACGCGACGTGGGTTTGAGCTGCGCGGAGCATGAATTCGAAGACAAAGGTTTCGCGATGCAGCGCGGCCATAGCTCACGGGTGCCCATGGGCACGCGCACGTCGAGCGATGACGCCCGCGCACACGTGCGCCCGAGGCGCGATCCAAGCACAGCCGAGGAGAGATCTCAGCCGTTCGATCTTCGATTAGACGGATCTCATGCAGCGACCGCAGATCGCGCGTGAAGAAGAAACAGAGTGGGCGGCTGACCGACGGGCTGGAGGGCTTCACCGACGCTTTTAAAGTGGTTTTAGCGACGTTCCGGACGTCGCTAAAGCCCCTTCTTTTAAGAAGCCCTTAACCCTATTTAAACCCCTTCAACCACTCATTCAAGGATTCACTTCCCTTGCAACTACTCCACCCCTCTCTTAGCTAGCTTTAGGCCCTCTTGTAATCGTCGGAGACGACGAGCCGCCGACGGAGCCTCCTCCACCGCCGTGGCTGCCTCGTCGCTCTCCATCATCTCTCTCTCTCTATCTCTTTTAAGCTTTCCATTACTTTTGTTTGAAGCATGTATTTAATGTTGTAAACTATGAACTAAAATTGCATGATTAATGAAGTTATTTTCTGTTCAGTTGTTCCTTTAATTTCTGCTTAAGTTGCATGATCAAACAAGGAATGCTCTAACCCTAATCTCTCTCTCTCTATATCTCTCTCTCACTTTTCAAAACCGCATCTTTCGCAAGCAAAACTCCGCACTTTCCGTGACAACAAGTGATAAGAAAAATCCAATTTTCACCCCTCCCTGAGACCGACACTCGGACTCACCTTTGTTTTACTTATTTTAAAATCGATGTTGCAAGTGCGACTATAACGACGCTTCTTAACACACACGCACAACCACACGTCACCTACATCACCTTCCTCAAAAAAAGAGAGATCCAAGTGCTCGTTTGATTTCTTGTGTCATCGGAGATTACACCTTTGATAGAGCACTTCTGGATCCAGGTGCATCTATTAACCTAATTTCGACTTCTCTTTACGAGAAGTTCGGATTAGGTGAACTTCGGCCAACTTTAGTAACCTGCAGTTAGCGGACCGTTCGGTCACAAATCCGCGAGGCATTATTGAAGATGTTATTGTTAAGGTTAAGGATTTCTATTTTCCTAGAGATTTCCTTGTCCTTGACATGGATGTACCTGAAAATTTAAGGAACACACCCATCATTCTGGGGCGTCTGTTCCTGGCTACCACTAAGGCCAATATCAATTGTGAGAGCGGTAGCATGGAAATCACCTTTGGGGATCAGAAATTGAAATTGGATATTTTTAAGGCGATTAACAAATTTGAGGATTGTGGATTTATAGAGGAACTTGAGGAAGACAATTTGAACATTGAAACTTGTATGGCAGTTTCTGCAATTGAAAGTTCCTCCTATTGTGTTGGATTTGACCCGCAACCTTCTGTGGCAAACCTGCCACATTTTGAAGAGGTTATTGATTTTATTCACTTTCAACCTCTTCCTCTTGATGAATCTTCTTCAGCATCAACTTTACCCTCAATCCAAAACCCACCCCAGCTTGAACTAAAACCATTGCCTGAGAATTTGAAATATTAGTTTTTGGGACCTCAAAAGACGCTCCCTATGATTATCAGTGCCAGATTAACTAAGGAACAAGAGATTAAACTGATCAAGGTCTTAAAGGAACACAAGGAGGCAATTGGTTGGACCATTCATGACCTTAGGGGGATCGAGCCATCTTACTGCAATCATAGAATATTCTTAGAAGATGGATCCCGCCCTTTTCGCCAAATACAGAGGAGATTAAACCCTAATATGCGAGAAGTGGTCAAGAAGGAAATTATCAAGTGGCTCGATGCAGGAATCATTTATCTGATCTCTGATAGTCCTTAGGTAATTCTCGTGCAAATTATTCCCAAGAAAGCCGGGATTACCGTTGTGACTAACAAGAAAGGAGAATCTGTCACAACTCGTTTAGCTTCCTCTTGGAGGGTTTGTATTGATTACAGGAAGCTGAACATAGCCACGAAAAAGGATCATTTCCCTTTGCCCTTTATCGATCAAATCCTTGAAAGACTAGCTGGGCAGAAGTACTTCTGTTTCCTATACGATTACTTATGATACAATTAAGTCCCTATCCATCCTAAGGATTAGGAAAAAATGACTTTCACCTCTCCCTACGGAACCTTTGCTTTCCGTAGGATGCCTTTCAGCTTATGCAATGCACCCATGATGTAAACATGTTTACACAACATAAGATGTCTATTTATGCATGTTCTTAAGCATAGAATTGCATTGCATACTATAAATATTGCATAGCATGCATCATCTTGCATTTAGATTAGTTTGAATAAAATGGAGGTTAATTGTCTCCTTTTATGTTCAGGGACAAGGAAAAATTTTTATCGAGGCCTTGGATCAAAGATCCAACTGTACAGATGTGATCAGGGCGACAATTGGAGTTCAACGACTCCAAGATCGCCCTAATCAGACATCTGTAGCATCAGATAGAGACTGGGGAACCCTAGAAGATTAAGGGCCAGGATGGTGTGAATCGCACTTCAAACAACAAATCAGATCGCACGAATGGATTCAGATCGACGATCGTAGCCTAACGGCGCGAAAATCGACTCAATCTGACACCCGTGGTACCATCTACATCATCCAGAAGATGGACGGCCAAAATGGTGCCACGTGGTGCCATCTCGGCCACCCAACCGGCCACCCTCAACCGCAGAAGCTTCTAGTGCCCACGCATCTCTGTCGTTGGGTCAAGATCCAACAACTAAGAGTAGAGCTCAATCGGCGCTTGAAGGCTCTAAAGGACCGCTAGAAGGCGCAACCATGACTGTTGGATCTCAATCCAATGGTCCAGATCGCGTGCGCATGAGTTAGCCTACTCCCCATCCACGTGCGTAGCACAGTTGGTTGAGTGCTCAAACGTGAAGTGCAGGCGCGTGTTCGAGCCTCACCGCGTAGCAATTGGAGTGGAGGCACGCACCCGATTGACTGCACGATCACAATCCAGCGGCCACACGTGCTCAACCTAGATGACGTGCCCACACACGCCCGTGCGCAACATGGGATCGCATGTGTATGCGCGCGCTGAGGAGGCGCGGTGAGAAGCGCTCTCAGCTGTTCGATCTCACGATCGAACGGCAGAGATTTAAAGAACGTGGAAAGGCGTTAAGCATGGGGAGATGAGCGGGCACGCATGCGCCGCCCAACTACGGCCATGTTTAGGCCTTTAGTGACGGATTTATCCGTCACTAAGGGTCCTGAATTAATGATTTTCAACTTGTAATGACCAAATTGCCCTCACTCCTTGCAACTATAAAAGGAGACCCCCTCCATATGAAATTTTCATCCCTTCTTTCTCTTCTCTCCCTCTCCAAAGCTCAAGAGAAGCTTGTCCCACACCCGAGATGCTTCTCAAGAGATAAAGTCCAATTTTTGTCCCCCTTTTGGAAGTGGATCCCGCAACAACGACGACGTGCTGCCCCATTCCCATTCTTCTCGCTTTGTCCTGCTCCGTTCCCCATCTTCCAGGCGTCGTCCCGTCTGGATCGTCCTCCAAGCGACCGTCGAGGAGGATAATTCTCTCTCCATTCTTTTTAATGCTTTCTAGAGTAGATTTACTGCTTTCTAGTGTAATCGTTTTCTGCTTTCTAGTCGTAATGTTTAGTGTAACGAACAATCTCTTTGATAATGAATTTCATGTTCATTCTACATCTCTTTTTGGTTTTTGTTTGTAATATTCTCTCTCTCTCTTCTATTGATTGTCAATAGATAGATAGTTTCTAATCCATTATTCTATTTCGTGACAAATAAAACAAACGTGTATTTTTAAATCAAACGTCTGCCTCCCTGAGTTCGACCTGGGATTTCTATTCCGGTATAAATTTTATTTATTGAATATGAGTTCTTCGCTTTCAAACTACAACGACAGGTTTTTCAAAACCAAATACGTTAGCGTAGTAACCTGTAGTCTCAACATTTTGGCGTTGTTGCCAGGGAGGCGACGCTCTTTGATTTTTTCTTTTCGCGTTTTACAACTTATGAGTCATTTACCTCACTTCTCTCCTTTTTTATTGTGATTGCAGGTACTCTTTTGAGACGAGCAAAAGCAGTAGATCGAAGCAAAGTGCTGTTGAAGGTTCTGTAAGTTATCCCTTACCTCCCACCCATTAGTTTTCATTTCACCACATAATAACACAAACATCAATCAACCTAGGTGTTCTTATAAACTCTAAGGTTAGTTTTGTTTGTTTGTTTGACACCCCACACCCGCCTCAACCTCCACATTTAAAAAGAAAATAAAAAAAAATCTCACAGAGGTACACAACCTCATCTGATTTTCAAACTCAATCGGTAAACCGATCTTTAGAGCCGGTACACACCTCCAAACACATAATTGAGTAGAAATCAGATTAGGTAATCACTTGTGTGCCTAATTAATTAGTGTAACAGGCCAATTGTTTGAGTTGATTAGGTCGCACCACTTCAATTAAAATCAACTCATCAAGTAGCTTTCGCTTAGGTTCAACTCTTAGGGATTTACCTGTCACTCTACATTCTTTTAAGTTTTAAAGGAAAACATCTTCACATGTGCTTTCAAAACCTGGTGTGCCAACAAAACTTGTTTGAAAATATCTAAAGTTGAATCCTAAAAGCTACTAAGTAAGATTTGAACCCTAAAATACACCGCATCAAAAATAATCTTGCTTGAAAATCACTGGTTGTGCATGCACACACAAATCAATCAATCATTAAGGGCACAACCCAGATAAAGGGCCCATCACATTCCAAAGCACATTTAAACCTATCCCTAAATAAAATAGAGTAGATGTTGGCCTTAGGGATTCAACTCGCTCTTCAGAGCCTAGAACGAGATTATTTTCGATTAGTCTATTTCTACTGTTCAATTTGATGTCTAGCTAGGGGAGCAGAATCAAACGATTGTGGCTGGGAGGTACACTAGGAACCGGAGGTGCAAGCCGAAGGAAGAACCTTCTCCCCAATCCCTCCTTCTAACTGGTTGGATTGAATAGAAAAAAATAGATCAAATCATTTCTTTATCTCAAGACGGGTTCTGGGAGTCTGTAGGTCTTTAGGCTAACCCACTTAAGGACAGGTTTGATTGCTTGTATTGCAGGACACCTTATTCCTCCCGTTTATCATGAATCCTTCCACATTTTATACACATTGGGATAACAGGACGCTCTTTCTCTCCTGTTATTAGTTATCCTCAACATGACGATTACCCCGACTCGTACTGTAATCAACCATCAGTTAGTTGGGATAACTCGGATTGGGGATACAGTTCCAAACCTCTATGTTTAGGGTCTAACCCTGAACACCATAATTGTGATTTCTATCCTTTTGAGAGCCACATCGATTATAAATCGCCACCCTTTCATGGACAACCTAATACGATCTACAATCAAGGAGGATACACTGATCCTTACCCATCCTCTGATTACACTGCCTTTAGGTCATCACCACCTTTTGAACAATCTGAAATGATCTATTATCAGGAAGGGTATAACAAATCTCAGTTCGTTAACTCTACACTGATCCCAAACCCACCCAACCCTGAACCAAGTCATTTGGTTTAGGTTAACCAGGTTCAAGATAAGCTTCTGGCTAACTTGAGGAATACCATTCAATCTTTAGAAGTTTAGCCAATACCTTGCACTGAAAAATTGGAGCCTCTAATTGACAAGATTGATGATTTGAACAAGATTTCTTGGATTGGCTCCAGGATGTTAAGGATAAGAACCCAGGTGAGTTTCTACTTGAGAAGTTAGCGAAATTGAGGATGAGATTTATGGTTGCTTTAGTTCAATCGTGGGATGATTCCCAGGATGAACTCCCTTTAGGAGAGCCAATGTCAGAACCCGCTCAGGAACTTGTTGGGGGGGACACGTGTTACGAGGTTGACCAGATTGAATTAGAGCAACCAATTAAAGATGATTTGATTTCTTCACCTAAAATCCCTAAGCCGGGGTACGAGGAAACGTATGTCTCCATAGACCAGAAAGTGATGGATGATTTTGAGACATACATTAATACGGATTCAGTTTGCAAAGTCTCACACGAGTTTACAGAACATGATTTCTATGAGACGATTGGGCCTGAGGAATCTAATAGATCATTTGATAGCCCAATAACTGAGGAAACTGATCTTATTAGGGCTCACATTACGGGTCCAGAATCGTATTTTCTAGAGGATTCAATCTAATGCACTGATTGTCAGTTACACCCCATTGAGCTTATCGATGATTCTATTTTTGAGATAACTAGACTAAGTCAATTCTGATTCAGCCACATCTTTTAGACTTGGAAATTTTAGACGGGGTGATTAATATACAAGAGGTCCCGAAATTTGACATTCTGAATGAGGAGGACAGGAGCTGAGAAATTTTGATTTGGGAAGCAAACTCCGGAGGAAATAGAAGACCGAGTCTAAGGGTTCCAATTCATCTGAAACCATCAAGCCATGACCCTTACGACATTTGTTCTGAGGATGTTCAACCTAAGCACACATTCATTGATTATCCTTTTGATATCGAATTCTCTGTAACCCGACTCTTTGGTCTTGGGTTGCATCCTTATAAATCGCAGGCCTGACCCCGCTTGCATACTGATTTTAGGTTTTGGGTAATTTTTATCCAGAACCTTAGATATTTTCGAATATGGGGTATGGGTTTGCACCACAATCTAGTCCACATTTATGGACATCTGTTAGCAGGTCAAAGGTTTCATCTTTTTATTCTGATTCTGACCTACACCTATGAATTCTTTATTTCTCTTCTTTGTATAGTGTGCCTAACTGAAGGCACTAAATTCAGCACGTATACAGTGCTTTTTAATTTTTATCTCGGAACGGACCCGACATTCACGCAATTCAAGTGCTTTCTACTCCAGTCCACTCTATTTTATGTCTTTTTAATACAATGAGGACATTGCATTAGATAAGCATGGGGGGTTGGATATTCATCTCTGAATAAATTTGTCAGCTTCGTAGATTCGTCTTATTTTCTTTTATTTATATATTATTAAAAAAATTATGGAATTAGGAAAGAGAACTTGGGTTTAAGAAAATTTTCAATCTTAGAAGATACTACATTATGATCTGAACACGAAGACCCTTCAGGTCTTTGGACTTAATCAGCCTATGTATCCACTAAAATGTAGATTTGTTTTTCGAGTCCTCGCCAACTTGAATTTTATTTTAATTTGAGTAAATAAGTTTGGGTGATAAGTACACGACTTATCAACTCGCCCTCTAATTTGAGGGAACTTTAAGCCTAAACATCTACACACTATCTTGTCACTGACTCATTAATTGGCGGCTCTAATGGAAATTAGGTAGCTAATGAACCTTCTAGGGTAATATGGCTGGCAAGTTATCGTGGGTAACAACCTATAGGCAGGTTGCCCAGAGCCCAGTCACTGGACCATTCTTTTCTTGCTGCCTTTAGGTAAATCTTAGACCAGAGAAGCCACCTACTTAAAAAAAAGAAAAAAAAAAGAAAAGAAAAAGAAAAGGAGAAAAGAAAATAAAAGAAATAAACCACACTTCGCCATACGAGTATGGATGGCAAGTTGTCGGTGGTAACAGCTCATCGACCGGTTGTCTAGAACCCAGCTCAGTAAATGCACTGAAAATTCCCAAAACACTTAGGAAGAAGCGGAGAAATAGAATAAATCGGGGAGATATACACTGGATTCACCCTTGTGTTGATCCCATAAAAATAAAAGTAGGTAGAAAGCTACCAGTTGTAAAGATACACCTTTAGGTAGAATTCCCTTTTAAGGTCACCTAGAGGCATAGAAATCTGAAGTCTGTTTTAACTGCCGATCAACGAGTCTATCACATTCACAATAAAGATGCTTAGAACTTAGGGTTTTCATCAAATCTTAAGTGAGTTGAATGGCCGTAGAAAGCCACTCTTAAACCCTAAAACTCGAAAATCCAAAAAAATTAGAAAAGAAGAAAAAGACAAAAAAAAAATTTCTTTGAATAAGGCGAGGGCTTGAGGCGATCTACATTTTGGCAGATACCCGGGCACTGTTGTGTCTTTGAAAGTTTAGATCCTAAGTAAATATTTTCTTAATGATTGAAAATAACTCATACTCAAATAATCCAACCTAATTCTTTTATAAATAGCATATAGTTTTTGCTAGGGACTAGCAAAAGATAGGCATGGGGGTGTGATGTAAACGTATTTACACTACATAAGATGTCTATTAATGCCTGTTCTTAAGTATAGAATTGCATTGCAGGCTATAAATATTGCATAGCATGCATCATCTTGCATTTAGATTAGTTTGAATAAAATTGAGGTTAATTGTCTCCTTTTATGTTCAGGGACAGGGCAAAATTTTTATCGGGGCCTCAGATAAAGATCCAACCATACATATGACATCAGGGAGACGAATGGAGTTCAACGACTCAAAGATCGCCCTAATCCGACATCTGTAGCATCAGAAAGAGATCGGGGAACCCTAAAAGATCAAGGGCCAAGATGGTGTGAATCCACATTTCAAACGACAAATCCGACCGCACGGATGGATTTGGATCGACAATCGCAGCCTAACAGTGTGAAAATCGACTCAATCTGACACCCATGGCACCATCTACATCATCCAGAAGATGGACAGCCAAGATGGCGCCATGTGGTGCCATCTCAGCCACCCAACTGACCGCCCTCAATCGCTGAAGCTTCTAGCACCCACGCATCTCTGTCGTTGGATCAAGAT
Organism: Thalassia testudinum; assembly: GCA_037157565.1. Taxonomy (NCBI): domain Eukaryota; kingdom Viridiplantae; phylum Streptophyta; class Magnoliopsida; order Alismatales; family Hydrocharitaceae; genus Thalassia; species Thalassia testudinum. Next base: position 86,941,446 of record JAZHRO010000077.1, read on the forward strand.
CCAACGGCTGAGAGTGGAGCTCAATCGGCGCTTGAAGGCTCTGAAGGACCACTGGAAGGCGCAACCATGACTGTTGGATCTCAATTGGAGTGGAGGCACGTGCTTGATCGACCGCACAATCGTGATCCAGCGGCCACGCGCACTCAATTCAAATGACATGCCCACACACGCCAGCACGTAACGTAGGATCGTACGCGTATGCGTGCACTGAGGAGGCGCGACGAGAAGCGTTCTCAGCCATTCGATCTCACGATCGAACGACCGAGATTTAAAGAACGTGGAAAGGCATTGAGTCCGAGGAGATGAGCGGGCGCGCGTGCGTCGCCCCACTACGGCCACGTTAGAGCCTTTAGTGACGAATTTATCCATCACTAAAGTCCTGAATTAATGATTTTCAACTTGTAATGACCAAATTGCCCTCACTCCTTGTAACTATAAAAGGAGACCCCCTCCATACGAAATTTCCATCCCTTCTTTCTCTTCTCTCCTTCTCCAAAGCTCAAGAAAAGCTTGTCCCACACCCGAGATGCTTCTCAAGAGATAAAGTCCAATTTTCGTCCCCCTTTCAGAAGTGGATCCCGCGACGACGATGACGTGCTACCCCGTTCCCGTTCTTCTCACTTCGTCCTCCTTCGTCCTACTCCGTTCCCCATCTTCCAGGCATCGTCCCGTCCAGCTCGTCCTCCAAGCGACCATCAAGGAGCATAATTCTCTCTCCATTCTTTTTAATGCTTTCGAGAGTAGATTTATTGCTTTCTAGTGTAATCGTTTTCTACTTTCTAGTCGTAATGTTTAGTGTAACGAACAATCTCTTTGATAATGAATTCCATGTTCATTCTACATCTCTTTTTGGTTTTTGTTTGTAATATTCTCTCTCTCTTCTATTTATTGTAAATAGATAGATAGTTTCTAATCCATTATTCAATTTCGTGATAAATAAAACAAACATGTATTTTTAAATCAAACCTCTGCCTCCCTGAGTTTGACCCGGGATTTCTATTCCGGTATAAATTTTATTTGTTGAATATGAGTTCTTCGCTTTCAAACTACAATGACAGGTTTTTCAAAACCAAATACGTTAGCGTAGTAACTCGTAGCTTCAACGACCTGCGACTTTTCAAAGGTGTATGCTAGCCATATTCTCTGACATGGTGGGAGAGTTTATGGAAGTCTTCATGGACGATTTCTCTATTTTTGGAGAATCATTTGATTCTTGCCTGACTAATCTTGAAATGATTCTTAAAAGATGCATCAAAACAAGACTTGTCCTTAGTTGGGAAAAGAGTCATTTCATGACACATGAAGGCATCGTCTTGGGTCATGTAATCTCTGAACTGGGAATCGAAGTTGACAAAGCTAAAGTTGATGCTATCTCTAAACTTCCTCCTCCCACATCTATCAAACAAATTCGGTCATTTCTTGGTCATGTGGGGTTCTATAGGAGGTTCATCAAGGACTTCTCTAAGGTTTCTCACCTTTTGAGCAACCTTCTCGCCAAAGATACGCCGTTTGATTTCAATGAATCATGCCATAAGGCATTTGATTTTCTTAAAACGGCAGTCAGTTGTGCTCCAGTGTTGCAACCACCAGTTTGGATAGCCCCATTCGAGATCATGATTGACACTTCAGATTACATGGTCAAGGCTGTTTTGGGTCAAAAAATTGACAGGAAGCCCTCTGTCATCTACTATGCTAGTAAAACTTTGGATGAGGCCCAGAGGAATTACACTATTCCTGAAAAGGAATTACTAGCTGTAGTATTTGCTTTGGAGAAATTCAAGGCTTATCTCTTAGGGTCTCATGTCATGATATATACCGACCACTTGGCCTTGAGACATCTCTTGGCCAAAAAGGATGCCAAACCCTGGCTTATTCGATGGATTCTTCTACTTCAAGAATTTAATCTTGAAATTGAAGATAAATCTGGGGCACAGGATGTGGTGGCGGATCATCTTTCAAAACTTCTGAGTGATTCTTCTTGTTCGGATATTCTGATTGTTGATACTTTTTTGGACGAGACTATCCTTGCAATATCAGGTGTCCAAACTCCATGATTTGCAGACATCATAAATTATTTGGCCGTTGGTCAAATCCCTTAGGATTGGACCAAGCAACAACGAGATTGACTCAAATCTGAGACTAAATATTACTTCTGGGAGGACCCTGAACTGTATTGCATCGGCTCTAATCAAATTATTTGCCGATGTGTTCTGAAGATTGAATTCAAAAGTATACTTGAGTTCTGCCATGCATCTGCCTATGGTGGACATTTCTCCGAGAAAAAGACGGCTACAAAGATTTTGCAATCTGGATTTTATTAGCTGTCTTTATTCAAGGATGCTCAGGAATTCTCGAGGTCATGTTCTCGATGCCAGGCACTTGGGAGCATAACCAAGAGAGACATGATGCCCCTAAACCTTATTCTTCCCATTGAAATCTTTGACATTTTGGGCATCGATTTCACGGGACCCTTCCTCCCTTCATTTGGACACCAGTACATTCTCGTCGCTGTTGATGTGTACTCGAATAGGCTTTATTGATATGGTGATATTAATGTCGAAATGAGTATAGTAAGTTAACATAAATCGAGTCTACACCAGTTTCACAAATTTTTTAACCTGGCCTGCTTGATTTTATCTTGATCACTTTTAGGCCTAGGGTTGATCTCAGGGAGGCGGGGATTAGAAGATTTGAGAAGTTTCTATGCCTTTCCTAAAACTTATCTCTTCCTTGCGTTTATTATGTTTTTCATTTTCTTGATTTTTAGGTTTTTTTTTTCCGATAAACTTGTTCTTAAGGCACACCCTCAAATAAGTCCTTGGCTATACGCCAAAATACAATGAATCCTGTCTCACCACACGTGAGACCGTGTGCTTGCAAATCAAGATTTATCTTTTCTATTTTATACTTTTTTTAGTCTTTTTAGTAGCAGAAAGAAAAGACAAATTGAAAGCAAAATAGAATGCACTGAAAAGAAATACTTAGCTTAGTATATCCATATATGTAAATATAGTAGATATAGAATATGTATAATTATATAGATGTTATATAGATAGGGGTGAAGATGGAAATGTGAATGGGATGTAGCACGGTATCAAGTTGGTCCACGTCTAGCAAGACGCAACCAATAAGACTAAGTGTCGCGTGGAGCGTGGAGCGGATGTGTGTGAGTATGGGTGGACGCGCTTGCTTTGCGTGGGTATTGGGGAATATCCGCAACTGGTGTGAATATTCCCACGATACGATGCGTGGTGGAGGGGTGATTGTACGGGTATGTGGGTAGTATATATGAGGTGTGTATGGGAGAATGTGGGTGTGTGGATATATAAGTATATATGTATATATCTATATAAGTAGCTATAACTATATAGACGTGTATATATATATATATATATATATATGTATAGGAATATATATATATATATATATATAATTACGTATGTATAAATATTTAAGGGTGAGGGTGTGTGAGTATATATATATATATATATATATACATATATGTATATGTATGCATGTAGGTGTGAGCGTGTGAGTGTGTGTATCAGGGGGTGTGTGTGTGCGCTGGAGGGGATGGAGGAAGCCATTTAAGACATCCGCGGCGTGGGAGGCATCGTTTGGAGGCGCGCAGGTGTGCGGGTGCAGAAGCAAAGGAGAATGAGCGTGCGTGGGTGAGCGCAGCGCACTGTGGCTGCATGCGGGACGAAGTGCTCGCTCTGCGAAGTGCAGTGCACAGCATTGAGGGCGGGAGCGCAATGACCGGTTGGAGCGGGTGCGGGCGAGGAGAGAGAGCGTCGTAGCCACCGGCTAAGTGAGACACGAGCCGGTGGCTACAGTGTCTCATAGATCGCACGCTACAGTGCGCTACAGTGCACGCGCGGTCTGGTGACCGGCTAGAGGTGGTTCGGCGCACAACCGGCGCTGTGGAGCGCCTGCGCGTGCAGAAAGGAACCCCAAGCGATTTTCTTGTGTAGGCTATGACTAGATGGAGGTGCTTGGATGTGCTAGAGGTGCGCGAAGAGCGTGAGCTTCAGAGCTTGAAGCCCTGCATTAATGGCGAAGGAGAAGAACAACAACAAAATGAAAAAGGAAAGAAAAATGCAAATAAAAAAATGAAGCAAGAAACCACCACGCCCACCTGCTCACGATGGAGCTGGGTGGTGGTGGAACTTACAGTGGTGGTCTGAGACCACTGTGAACTATCTCCTGCACACGATGTGCCTCTTCTCAACTTGTGAGAAGAGGAATTGTGTATGGAGAGGGAGAGGGAAGGAGGTTGGCCAGCGGTGCGTGTGGTGAAGTCTGAGGGTGGCGTTGGGTCTGTATGAAGATGGATGTCGGCTGCCACAGTAAGGGGGAATGCATGGTCTTTTAAAGAGGGAGAGCACGCCTCTCCCCATGCTGCTGGCAGGAGGAGCGGCGAGGAGAGGTAAACACCATGCCCTGCAGCTGCATGGGAATAAAATTTGAAATGGTGAAATTGCAATGCCACACTCAAGGAAAAAATGTTAATAATGGAAGTGGATTGGATGGCCATTTATTCTCACTCTCTTCCCCTCTTTATAAATGCATGCAGGTGTATATTTACAAATGCAAGTATAGCTACATAAGATGCATGGGCAATGCTAGGAAATAACACAAGATGGCATATTTATTGGTATATTTTTGCGGTGCAACCATACCCCCATGCCTATCTTTTGCTAGTTCCAAGCAAAACATTTGTATTGTGTTTAGAAATGATCTTAAGCTGAAGACTTTTTTTCGGAAGCAACATTAATGTGTTATCTGTTGGATATTGTGAGAACCAATGAAAGAGAAGACTACCAGTACTTCAAGTCTTACATGATATAAACCATCTCTTGACTAACCTGGACTCTTGATATTTAAACCTTAGGTACGATTTTCAGGACTCAGAGGGTTTTGCCATACTTGAGAGCTAAGAGCTTATGGTTTGTGCATAGTGAATGATCAAGATCGACCAGGTGAACATTAAGGCTCAAGCCTAGGGTTTCACAAATTTTTAAGTATAGGTTGGTCCCAACTTTAGCTCATGTCTTCAGATTAACCATCAAAAAGATGATGGAAAAACTAAACCCCACTTTTATTGTTTTTGTGGCTCAAAGAATTTATGGTAGAACAGGGTATTTGTAACTTGCCCTGAAAGCTTTTAGGGAGAAGAATTTATAGATATTTGGAGGATATACTGACTTATTCGTAAGTTTTTTTTTTTTTTGAAACAGGTGTCAGTATGTCTCCTACAACTTTATTTGGAAGAGCACACTTATTTGGTGGGTGAGTACTTTTTCGGTGGAAAGGGTTTCTCCTAAACACAAGACTAAAGACTGGGATAAGAAGTCTACCTGCGTGCACAGGTAAGGACTCCACCTTCCCTAATGAACACTTGGGTTGAATCTTAAGTTCACTTGGTCATTCTTGATATGTGTAGTGTGAACCAAGATTACTTAGGCTCTCAAGTAGAGGCAAACCAACGAATCATGTACTGGTGACTCAGGTACAAGAACACATCCTTAATTAGGAGAGATTTTTATCTATCTTATCAATGCTCAAGTGAATTAAGCCAAGCCTGAGCGAATAAAGCTTCTGTGGCCTAGAAAGTCTTCAAAACAGCGATTGAATATCCATAAACACTTATTGTATTTTTGTTTCAGCTTTTAGATCATTGCTAAATACCTTTTTTTTTTTTTTTTGAATTAGGCTATGTACAAATTTATAGATGGATATGTATAATGGATGTAGAAGCTACATGATACCCAGATCCTATGGATGCCTATCCACCCCCCCATGCCAAATGATGCTATGTCCTCATATGCATGCAGGGTAAAGCAAGGTCCAAGGATCATGGTACAAGAGCTGAGGTGCGAGGTATACAACAGGGTGGTAGGGTGGGTGGATGGTGGGTGGTGAAGTGAAAAGTAAAGAAGTGCGAAGTGAAGTGAAGTGAAATTGTGTAGGCAATAGTGGAGGAGTGTTGTTAGGATGCCTCCCAACGAGCGCTGAATTTAACGTCCCCAACTAGACTCAGAATGTGGAACGAAGTCAATTACCCTCCAGCAGGGTAACAGTTTCACCAACGGGGGTAGGTTCATGAGTAAGATAAGGTTTTAACTACTGCCCGTTGACCGTAAATTTATGCCCAAATTTGGGATCTTCAATTTCGACGACCCCATTGGGAAATGGTCTTGAGACCAAGTAAGGACCAGTCCATTTGGACTTCAATTTCCCTTGAAAGAATTTAAGCTGGCCATTATAAAGCCAAACTTGCTGAGAAGGTTCAAATTCCTTCCGCCGAATTCGACTATCGTGAAAGGCCTTAGTGCGTTGTTTGAAAGTTAAGGCAGAATCATAGGCTTCACGACGGAGCTCCTCCAGCTCCTGGAGATGGAGTTTCCTTTCTCGACCACACAGGTCTGGGTCAAGGTTACATTGGTGAACCGCCCAATAAGCACGGTGCTCTAGCTCAACGGACAAATGATAAGGCTTCCCGTAAAAAATTCTATAAGGAGACATACCAAGGGGAGCCTTGAAGGCGGTCCGATATGCCCAAAGTGCGTCAATCAGCTTGTCGGATCAATCCTTACAATCAGGTCGAATCATTTTCTAAATAATTTGCTTGATTTTCCGGTTCAACACCTCAGCCTGGCCGTTCGTCTGAGGATGATATGGAGATGCAATACGATGGGGGACTCCATATTTCCTCAGAAGTGCCCGAAAAGAAGCATGGAGAAATGACTTCCTCCATCAGAGATAATGGCTCGAGGGATCCCAAAGTGTGAAAAATGTGGTCTTTGACAAATCGAGTAGATATGACATGGTCAGCATGGCGTGTGGGAATAGCCTCGATCCATTTTGAAACATAGTCAATAGCAATGAGGATGTACTCAAAGTCTTTGGAAGGAGGAAAGGGACCCATGAAATCAATTTCTCAAATGTCAAAGATTTCAACAACTAGGATGGGTTGCAAGGGCATCATGTCACGACGTGACATTGACCCTAACGAATGGCACCTAGTGCAACGTTTAGCATAATTGTGTGCATCCTGGTGAAGGGAGGGCAAAAAGAAACCGCACTGCAACACCTTGGCTGCAATTTTACTCCCAGAGAAATGGCCTCCGCAGGCCTGATCATGACAGAAGGATAGCACAATGGGGAATTCGCTGTCAGGAATACAGTGACAGATGATCTAGTCAGCACCTACTCGAAAAAGTAGTGGATTATCCCGGAAATAATACTTTGCTTCTGCGATGAGACGCTCACGCTGGTTTTTAGGACAGCCACGTGGAAGGGAGCCAGAAGCAAGGTAATTGGCAATGTCGGCATACCAAGGTCCACTTGCCACACTAATTACCAGTAGGTGCTCATTGGGAAAAACCTCATTAATCGGTAGGGTAAGTCCAATGTGGTCGGGGTTCAGTCTCGAGAGATGATTAGCAACCACATTCTGGGCTCCAGCCTTATCGCGGATCTCAAGGTCAAATTCTTGGAGTAAAAGGATCCAACGAATTAGTCTAGGCTTGGCATCATTTTTGTGCATGAGATGACGAATGGCCGCGTGATCAGTGAATACAGTAACATGTGAGCCCAAAAGGTAAGAGCGAAATTTCTCCATCCCAAAGACGACCGCCAGTAGTTCTTTCTCAGTAGTCGTATAATTATGTTGGGCCTCGTTCAACATCTTACTGGCGTAGTACACCACGAAGGGGTGTCTATCGCATCTTTATCCCAGGATGGCTCCGACTGCAAGGTCGGAAGCGTCACACATGAGTTCAAAGTCAAGGGACCAATCAGGAGGCTGGAGAATAAGGGCCTTGGTGATAGCCTCACGCAGTTGTGTGAATGCTAGCATACAGTCAGGGCCCATATCAAAGGGTACGTCGGTCGATAGGAGATAAGTTAAAGGTCTAGAAATCTTGGAGAAGTCTTCGATGAATCTCCTATAGAAACCGACATGTCCTAAGAAGGAGCGGATTTGCTTGACAGAGCTAGGCACAGGTAAATCAGCAATCACATCAAGCTTAGCTCTATCAACCTCAATACCCCTATCGGAGATGATGTGACTGAGAATAATCCCCTCGTGTACCATAAAATGAATTTTCTCCCAAGAAAGCACGAGGTTCACATCAATACATCTCCGAAGGATGTGGGTCAGGTTAGCAAGACAATGATCAAATGAAGGTCCGAAGACTGAAAAGTCATCCATGAAGACCTCAAGAAAGTCACCCACCATATCATGAAATATCACCAGCATACATCTCGAGAAAGTTGCTGGCGCATTACAAAGTCCGAATGGCATCCTTCTAAATTCGAAGGTGCCAAAGGGGCAGGTGAAGGTGATCTTTTCTTGGTCCCGGGGGTCAATAGCCACCTAGTTATATCCAGAGAATCCATTCAGGAAACGGAAAAATTTATTTCCCGCTAACCGCTCTAGGATTTGGTCAATAAAAGGTAGCAGAAAGTGATCATTCTTTATTGCAGCATTTAGTTTCCTATAATCTACACACACTCTCCAAGATGTAGGAGTGCGTGTAGGGATGGATTCGCCCCTGTCATTGACACGGATAGTGAGTCCTGCCTTTTTGGGCACGACATGAATCAGGCTCACCCAGGGGCTGTCGCTGATCGGGTAGATTATACCCGCATCAAGCCACTTGATTTCCTTTCTAACGACCTCCCGCATGTTAGGGTTGAGACGTCGCTGCATCTCGTAGGAGGGTCGAGCCTCCTCCTCTGCATATATACGGTGAATGCAATAGGAGGGGCTAATGCTAGTTAAGTCAGATAAGGACCATCCAATGGATGCCTTGTGTTCCATGAGGACCTTTATTAGCTTGCACTCTTGCTCCTTGGCCAATTTTGAACTAATAATTACGGGGAGCATTTCATTTGGTCCTAGAAAAGCATATTTAAGTGAGTCAGGCAACGCTTTCAGCTCAGGAGTGGATGGCGAAAGATCTGGCATTTCTTGGGACAAGAGTGTCCCAAGCGGATCAAAAGAAAGAAGGGTAGGAGAAGAAAGAAGTTGGCCCTCAGATTGGACAAGAAGAGGGGCATCTTGGATTGATGGATCCAAGAAAGGAGAGCCCCAGTGATCAGTATTTGGGCTCAAGGTCCCAGTGTGGAGTCGCATGTCCGCCTGATTTGGCGGGGGAGAAAGGGCAATCCAGTCTTCAAGAGGGTGGACCAGAGGTGAGTAGCCCGGATATGACTCAAACCATGAGATGTGGGAAGCAGAGAAAACCTCGTCAGAAGTCTGATCAGGAGAAGGTAAGGGTAAGGGGAGGGATGGGGAAACGTCACAATATATGCCAGTCAGGCGATGGTTTGTGTTCAGGGGCAATCCACAGCAGTCAGAATAGGTCCCTATTAGTCCGATACACGCGCTGATGGCCATGTCCTCGTTAGACGTGTCATCCTCGATGCAATTGCAATCGAAATTCTTAGCTGCCTTGAAAAAGTTTAGGTTGAGCTTCTTAGATCCAAAGGCAATCTCAATGCAACCCAACTCACAGTCGATATGGGCTCGAGCTGTGGTCAAGAAAGGTCGACCAAGGATGATCTGACAATCAGAAAGTGAGCTAGGAACTTCCATATCCAAAACAACAAAATCAACAGGAAAATAGAGACTGTTGACCCTAACCACCACGTCTTCCACCACACCTTTCAGTATTTTGACAAAACGATTTGCCAATTACAATGTGACAGGGGTGGGTTTCAGATTTCCTAAGGCAAATTTCTCGAGCATGATGGTTGGTATAAGATTGATGAAAGATCCTAGATCAAGTAGAGCACGATTAAAATTACAGCCTTGGATGCTACATGAAATAAGCGGTGTGCCTGGATCTTTCTACTTCGATGATAGATTTGATAGTATAGCACAACTCGCATGAGGCAAGAGGACCACCAGATTCTATGTTTTCTTTGACTATCGCCTGGGTGTAGCGTAGTCTTTGAAGAATCGAGTGACAGTTGGTATATGGTCGATAGCCTCCAACAGGGGTACTTTGATCTCAACATCCCTGAATAAATTACGCAGGTTATAAAAAGCATGTGTATCCTTTTTCTTGCCTTTTGGCTCCCTCAGTAGAGCCTCAGGGAATGGGACTGATTCTGGCACCAGTTTGGGTGTATCGTCCTCACGAGAATGCGATGTGCATCCCAAATGAGGGGGCAATGAAGAAGATGGGCCAGGATCAGGTCAAGGTGGATCGACGGTTTGCTTACCACTCCTTATAGTAATCGCGTTGGACGTCATGGGTCCAATGGGATCATAAGGCGAAGGAGGGTTCCCAATAGGGACATAAGGATAATTTACTGCTATGGGATTAGCTTGAAATCCCAGTGGAGTGCTCGAAGCTTGCAGAATCTGATGAACCTGCCCTTAAGATGGTTGTACCTGTGGTAGCGGACCACGGGGTACAAAATTTTGCGGGTTAGGGACCGGTTGGGCTGGAAGAGTGCCTTGAGATCGAGTCGTCATGTGTAGTTGACTGATCTCAGCATTTTGTTGTGCCAATTGGTGCTGAAGAGAGGTCATGTTTTCTTCATGGCGCTTGGACTTTCCATCATCATTCATGTCAATTTATCAAGAGGACTTGATGCGTGTTCTGTTTGAGGTGTGCAAGGACCCGATGGCATATTTGCCATAGGATTATACTAGGCCCTTAGAATGATAGGTGCGGACGGTCGCATTGGTCCACTAGCGGGGTTTTGGCACTGTGGGTTACTGGACCATGCAAAATTAGGATGACTTTGCCACCTTGGGTTATAAGTAGCCGAAAATGGGTTGTTCCCCAGGGCACAAGCGTCTTCTAAGCCAGAAGACGAGTCCACATGCGTATATGCATCCGAGCACACGGAGGCTTGGTCCTCTGTGTCAAAATACTGGCTTGCAGAAGCGAGGTCCACATTGCTTACCAAATCGCTCGACGTGATGCTCGGTAAGGATGGTCTCACAGGATTCTTGGGAATCAGCCTGGTATTGGAAGGATTAAGGTTGTGACGGAGTGATGGAGTGGAGGTGTTTGCAATAGAGCGGGCGAGGTTGGCCAGAAGCTCGTCCAGCTTCATGTGCGAATAGAGACTTCGTCCAATTTTTGTCAATTAAGTTAAGATCTGTGGATGAATAGGAGGATCCCATGTCAACTTCGTGAACATTGCAGGGCATGGTGGTACAATTAAAGGCGACAATGGAGGCATTGTTCATTGAGTTTTCACTCATGTTCTCAAATAATTCAAATGCTCCATTCTCGTCTTTATTTATAAAGTTCCCTCGGCAGGAAGCGTCGGCGATCTATCGTAAAGTCTCATTTAGCCCATAATAGAAGATTTGGGCTATATGCCACTTTGGAAGACCATGGTGAGGGCACTTCCTTAGGAGGTCATTATACCTCTCCCAAGCTTCATGAAATTGCTTGCCATTCTGTTGTACGAACGAAGTTATAGCTCGGCGAAGTGCATTGGTTCACTCGATTGGGAAGAATTTCTTGAGAAATGTTGTGCGCATCTCTTCCCAAGAATGGATGGTTCTCCCAAGGGTGCGTAACCACTGCAACGCTTTGTCCCACAACGAAAATGGAAACATTTTCATGAGGACAATTGATAACCCAATGTTTCTTGGTTTAACAGTTTTAGATAATCGGGTTAAGTCTTCCAAATGAAGAAAGGGATCTTCACTTGCAAGACCATGGAAGTGAAAGTTAATTAGGTCAATGACATTTGGTTTTAATTCAAAATTGTCCCCGCCCATGGGGACCCGAATTGGCCCAATGGCCTCTGTAGCAGCGGGATTTTGATAAGAACTAAGAAACCTAGGTTCCTCCCTTTCACGGGGAGGGTGATTCATTTCCTCCAATGTTTTCCTTATGGCCTCGATTTGTTCATTATACAGTGCCATTTGGGCTTGGAGGCAGGTTATGGGGTCTACGGCTCCACCACCACCTGGTGGGATTGGAGGGGGGCGGTTTCCTCCCTCGGGATTTGGGGGTGGACGTGCAGCCATGTTTGTGGAGGAGGATGACGATTCACCAGTTTCTATCCTTCTAGAATTATCAGACAATTCAAACAATTCAGGGTTTTGTGACCTCCTCCCAAACATGCACAACCGCAAGAAGAATTGGAGAGATGAGGAGGGAAAGGGGATGAGAGAAAGAACACCGTGAGGATACACTTGATGACAAATCAAATCAATCAATTCCTAACCTCTACAATGTGTCCTTAGACCTAAAGATCTAGGTTACCAACTATCACTACCTACGGAACCAAATGAGAGCACTGCGGAACCACCGAGCCAGATTGAAAGGCCGTTTGCCCCAGTCTTAAACACCCAATAGCACGCGGGAACCCCCACCAGCACATAGGTGCTACACGTAGGTAAGTAGACCTCCAATCCTTAAGAGGGGTCAAGTTGCTACCAGTTTTAATTTAGAGGCTTAGGATCAAGTGCTCTAGGAATGTGAAGGGCGTTGTATATGAGTAATGCCCAAGTGTGTTAATTTTAAGCATGTGTAAATCAAGCATGCAATGGGGAAATCTCCCTGAATTGAAGTTTTAGATGGTGAATGGCTTTTAGAATTTCAACCTTAAGTAGTATGGATTTTAGGATTCCACTGAATTACCGATTCAACCAATCTTCGGGTTTTGAGAAAACACAAGTTCTTTATGCCCAATAAACCCTTCTTCAATGTGAATTAGTTAATGTATGCTAAATGCACTAGGCTTCCCTAGATGGAAATTTCTAAGTGTGGATGCACGAGTCTATTTTAATTCAATGTGAAAGGGAGCCAAAACACTTCAATTCAAGTGCTCCCAATCACCAAAATGATAATCCACACAAGTCTCAACACCAAATGATGTAAAAAAAAATGAAAACGTTGGGGTTGATATATTTGGGATCGAATCTAAGGCAAATGAAGAGTCATGGTAGGGTTGGAATCAACTCAATTCCAAGTCTCCTCACCAAAAAAATGTGATCCCGAAATGCGAATAAATGAGGTAAGGAAGGATGACAATCAATCAATTTTTATCTTGCCTCAAAGAAAACTTCACACAACGAAAGATCCAAGAATCAAGATTCTTGGATTTTTGCCATGCGAAGTTTGCAGGAAATCCAGGGGCAATGTGGGGGATAGCAAACAATCAACAAGTGATTTTAGTCCACTCACCCAAAGAAATTCCCAAGAAGTGTTTTTAGGTTTCTTCTCTTTTCTTAAGGTGACAAGATGACCTAAGTTACTAAGAGAGAGCGACACCTACCTCCTCAGCAACGTGGGCGAAGCTCCAATGCGACGCTGGCGACTTCACTTTCTCACACCCGCCTTGGATTTTCCCATGTCTCCAACCTTTTCTGTGTGTCTCCTCCTTGCAATAGGTACACCTGCACACCAACAAACAAAACACCTGTGAAGAAAAGGGTGGAAGAAGAGAAAATCAAAAGAAGAGACTCCAAATAGCGCCTCCCCGGCAACGGCGCCAGAAAAGCATGATGTGCAGTCAAATAGGCTTTATTAATATGGTGATATTGATGTCGAAATGAGTGTAGTGAGTTAACCTAAATCGAGTCTACAGCAATTTCACAAAATTTTAACATGGCCTGCTTGATTTTATCATGATCACTTTTAGGCCCAAGGTCAATCTCAGGGAGGCGGGGATTAGGAGATTTGCAAAGTTTCTACACCTTTCCTAAAATGTATCTCTTCCTTGCGTTTATTATGTTTTTGATTTTCTTGATTTTAGGTTTTTCTTTCCGATAAACTTGTTCTTGAGGCACACCCTCAAATAAGTCATTAGCTATACGCCAAAATACAATGAATCCTGTCTCGCCACACACGAGACCGTGTGCCTGCAAATCAAGATTTATCTTTTCTATTTTATACTTTTTTTAGTATTTTTAGTAGAAGAAAGAAAAGATAAATTGAAAGCAAAATAGAATGTAATGAAAAGAAATACTTAGATTAGTATATCCATATATGTATATATAGTAGATATAGAATATGTATAATTATATAGATGTTATATAGATAGGGGTGAAGATGGAAATGTGAATGGGATGTAGCACGGTGCCAAGTTGGTCCATGTCTAGCAAGACGCAACCAACAAGACTAAGTGCCACGTGGAGTGTGGAGTGGATGTGTGTGAGTGTGGGTGGACGTGCTTGCTTTGCATGGGTATCGAGGAATATCAGCAATTGGTGAGAATATTCCCGTGATACAATGCGCGGTGGAGGGGTGATTGCACGGGTTTGTGGGTAGTATATGTGAGGTGTGTATGGGAGAATGCGGGTTTGTGGATATATAAGTATATATCTATATATCTATATAAGTAGCTATAACTATATAGATGTGTGTGTGTGTGTGTGTGTGTATATATATAATTACGTATGTATAAATATTTAAGGGTGAGGGTATGTGAGTATATATATATATATATATGTATATGTATGCGTGTAGGTGTGAGTGTGTGAGTGCGTGTATCAGGGTGTGTGTGTGTGCGTTGGAGGGGATGGAGGTTGCCAGACGTCTACAGCTCGGGGGGCGTCGTCTGGAGGCGCGTAGGTGCACGGGCACAGAGGCGAAGGAGAACGCGTGCATGCTGGTAAGCTCAACGCATTGTGGCTACACGTGAGATGAAGTGCTCGTGATGCGGAGTGCAGCACATAGCGCTGAGGGCAGGAGTGCGATGACCGGCTGGAGCGTGTGCGGGCAAGGAGAGAGAGCGTCGTAGCCACCGGCTAAGTGAGAAACGAGCCGGTGGCTACAGTGTCGCACAGACCACGCGCTACAGTGCGCTACAGTGCGCGTGCGGTCTGCCGACCGGCTGGAGGTGGTTCGACGCATAACTGGCGCTGTGGAGCACCTACACGCGTGGAAAGGAGCCCCAAGCGGTCTGCTTAGGCAAGAGGTGACCAGCTGAAGGTGCGTGGAGAGCATAAGCTTCAGAGCTTGAAGCCCTGCATTAATGGAGAAGGAGAATAGCAACAAAACGAAAAAGGAAAGAAAAATTCAAATAAAAAAATGAAGCAAGAAACCACCACGCCCACCTACTCACGATGAAGCTGGGCGGTGGTGGAACTCACAGTGGTGGTTTGAGACCACTGTGAGCTATCTCCTGCACACGGTGTGCCTCTTTTCAACTTGTGAGAAGAGGAACTAGGTATGAAGAGGGAGAGGGAAGGAGGTTGGCCAGCGGTGCGTGTGGTGAAGTCTGAGGGTGGCGTTGGGTCTATATGAAGATGGATGCCAGCTGCCACAGTAAGGGGGAATGCATGGTCTTTTAAAGAGGGAGAGCACGCCTCTCCCCATGCTGCTGGCAGGAGGAGCAGCGAGGAGAGGTGCACACCATGCCCTACAGCAGCATGGGAATAAAATTTGAAATGGTGAAATTGCAATGCCACACTCAAGGAAAAAATGTTAACAATGGAAGTGGATTGGATGGCCATTTATTCTCACCCTCTTCTCCTCTTTATAAATGCATGCAGGTGTATATTTACAAATGCAAGTATGGCTACATAAGATGCATGGGCAATGCTAGGAAATAACACAAGATGGCATATTTACTGGTGTATTTTTGATGTGCAATCACATGTCCAAGTCGATTGAGGCCATTCCTACCCGAACCAATGACCACAAGGTGGTCATCGATTTCGTCAAGAAGAACATCTTCAGTTGGTTCAGGATTCCGAGGGCCATCATCAGCAATGGTGGTTCTTACTTCACTAATGTCCAGTTCCATAATTTACTGGCAAAATGCGGGATAAATCACAGAATCTCCACACCTTACCATCCCCAGACAAATGGACAAGTCGAGATCTCCAATCGGGAGATCAAGAATATTCTTCAGAAGATGGTTAGGCCTGATCGTAAAGACTGGACTCAAAAGCTTGAGGATGCTCTTTGGGCCTACCATACGATGTAAAAAATGCCTATTGGCATGTCACCATTTCGTCTGGTGTATGGAAAGACGTGCCATTTACCCGTAGAAATTGAACATAAGGCATTCTAGGCAATCAAACAATGTAATCTGGATTTGAGTTTAGCCGTAAAGACCAGGAAACTCCAACTATCTGAGTTGGGGGAGCTTAGAAACAACGCGTACGAGAATGCCAAGATCTATAAGGCTTGAACTAAAGCTCTTCATGACCAATTGATATCCCGCAAGAACTTTGAGCCGAACCAAAAGGTCTGGCTCTTTGATTCTCGACTTAAGCTCTTTCCCAGCAAACTTAGGTCAAAATGGAACGGCCCGTTCATCATCAATCAGATTTTTCAAATAGGGCCATTTAGATTTCTGACCCAAAGATAGGTAATTCATTTAAAGTCAACGGTCAAGGTCCGAAGCCTTTTATTGACCGTATTGTTCCAGAACCCATCTTAAACAGTTACTCTCATCATGTTGTGATTTCTTTGGCTAAACTTCGCTTAGCTGATGGCATTAAACTCAACAGTTATACAGTCTGACTTAGAGCTGACCCGAGCATCACATTCAAGTGATATCTTCTACATTCTACCTTCCTTTCATGTCTTTTATTCTCAATGAGGACATTGCATTAGCTAGGCATGGGGGGGTGGATTCATTTCTGAATTAATTTGTCAGCTCTGTGGAATTCTTGTAAATTCTACTTATTTTCTTATATATATCTTTTTTTTTTTTAATTAGGAAAGAATACTTGGGTATTAGGACTTTTCAATCTTAGGAAATATTACAGTAGGATCTAAACACTAAGACCCTTTAGGTCTTTGGGCTTAATCAGTCTGGGTATCCACTAAAATGTGGATTTGTTTATCAAGTCCTCGCCATCTTGAATTCCATTTCAATTTTATTAAATAAGTTTGGGTGATAAGCACACGACTTATCAACCCACCCTCTGATTTGAGGGAACTTTAAGTCTAAGCATCTACACACTATTTGCACTGACTCATTGTTCGGCGGTTTTAACGAAAATTGGGTAGCTAATGAACCTTCTAGGGTGGTATGGCTGGCAAGTTATCCTAGGTAACAGCCCATAGGTAGGTTGTCCAAAGCCCAGCCATTGGACCATTCTTTTCCTGTTGCCTTTAGGTAAATCTTAGATCAAGGAAGCCACCTACTTTAAAAAAAAGAAAGTGAAAAGGAAAGGGAGAAAAGAAAAGAACAAGAAATAAAAGAAATAAGCCACACTTCACCGCACGAGTATGGCTAGCAAGTTATCGTGGGTAACAGCCCATAGGTAGGTTGTCTAGGACCCAGCTCAAGAAATGTACGTCAAATTCTTAAAACACTGAGGAAGAAACGGAGAAGTAGAATAAGCCAGGGAAATATACATTGGATTCACCCTTGTGTTGACCCCATAAAAAGAAAAGTAGGGAGAAAGCTATCGGTCATACAGATACACCTTTAGGCAGAATTTCTTTTTGTAGGTCACCTAGCGGCGTAGAAACTCGAAGTCCGTTCTGATTTTCGATTAACGAGTCTATCACATCCACAAAAAGATGCTTAGAGCTTAGGATTCTCATCAAGTCTTGGGTGGGTTGAGTAGCCGTAGAAAGCCACTCAGTAACCCTAAACTCAAAAATCCAAAAAAAATTAGAAAAGAAGAAAAAGGAGAAAAAGAGAACCTTCTTTGAATAAGGCGAGGACTTGAAACAGTCTGCAATTTGGCAGATACCCAGGCGCTATTGTATCTTTGAAAGTTCAGGTTCTAAGTAAAAATTTCTTAATGTTGAAAATGACTTTTTCCTGAGTAATCCAATCCTAATTCTTTTATAAATAGCATGTAGTTTTTGCTAGGGACTAGCAAAAGATAAGCATGGGGGTATGATGTGCATACATCTAAATAGTCAAAAATGTCTATTAATGTATGTTCTTAGTGTCATATTAGCATCATGCATTATAAATATTGCATAACATGCATAATCATGCATTTAGGTCAAATTGTATAAATTATATATTAATTGTCTCCTTTTATGGTCAGGGACAGGGCGACTTTTAATCAGGGCATCAACTCAAAGATCCAACCATACGGATCTAATCAGGGAGATGATTGGAGTTCAACAACTCCAAGATCACCCTGATAGTACATCCGTAGCACCAAATATAGTTCGAGGAAGCCTACAGATCAAGGGCCAAGATGATGCCAAACCACACTTCAGATGACAAATCCGACCACACGGATGGGTTTGGATCAATAATCGCAGCCTAATGACGTGAAAATTAGCTCAATCTGACATCCGTGGCACCTTCTACATGTCACAGAAGTTGGACGACCATGATGGCGCCACCCGACAACATCACAGTCGCCCAAATCAGCTGCAGCATCGCTTCTCATCTTCTGAATGCACGGCGAGGCGAGGCGAGATCTGAGCCGTTGGATCTTGATCCAACGGCCGTGAGCATGCGCACTTAAAACATAAGCGCGATAAAGAAGAGCCGCTAGTGCAGCAGTCAAGCGGCGTTGCGCGAGCGCGAGGCGCGCATTCGACTCGCAATCTGCAGCATGCAAGCGATTAATCTCGACCGCGCGATTGGCTACAGACGGCCCATATCACCCAATCGAGCGCACGCGTGATTAGACGCACCACCTCACGCCCATCGCACGTGCAGGCGGCGCAACTAAAGCGGGCAAGGCGCGATCTGAGCCATCCCATCTCATGATCGGACGATTGAGATTTCGTGGACGTGGGTTGGCGTTAAATGCGCTGCAGGCGAGGAGGCAAGCGTGCACGCAAGGCTGTGGTGACGTGGGGCCTTTAGTGACACTGAAATCTGTCACTAAAGACCCCCTCATTTAATGTTTTAACTACGTAATGACCAAATTGTCCCCTATCCTTGCAACTATAAAAGGAGACCCCTACCCTACGAAATCCTCATCCCTTCACCTCTCTCCCTCTCCAAAGCTTAAGAGAAGCTTGTCCCACACCCGAGATGCTATTCTAGAGCCAAATCCAATTTTCTCGCCCCATTCCAGAAGAGGATTCCGCGGCGACGATGACGTGCTGCCTCGTTCCCGCTTCTTCCTGCTTCATCCTCCTTCTTCCCACTTCATCTTCCATCTTCCAAGCGTCACTCCATCTGGCTCGTCCTCTAAGCATTCGTTGAGGAGGATAACATCTCTCTCCCTTCTTTTTAATCGCTTTCTAGAATAGAATTTTCCACTTTCTAGTTGTAATCATTTCCTGCTTTGTAGTTGTAAAAACATTATTATTATATCAAGTGATTGTTCTCTCTCTCTCTTATTGTTTCCATTGTAATTATCTCATTTTCAAACAAAAATCTAAAAAAAATATAATCGCGGATTTTAGATCGACGTAGCCTCCTGTGTTCGACCTAGAATTCTTAGAGTTTCGATATAAATTTATCTGTTGACGGATTTCTTAGCAAATCGAACTACAACGACGTGTTTTTCGAATTCAACTTCAATTGCGTAGTTTTTCGCTCTCAACAAGGGGGTGGTAATTCGCATTCTCTGGGTTTATATTATCAGCCTGAATTATATATATATATAAAAATATTAGGAAGGAAAACTTAGCCTTTAGGAGCTTGTCAACTGTGGGAAATAATACGAGAAGAACCTGAAACACCTAGACTTTTCAGGCCTTCAAGCTTAATCAGCCCTGGTGTCCACTAAAATGTGGATTTAGCTCCGAATCCTCACAACTTTAATTTACATTAATATGATCAATAAAGAAATGTGATAAGTATACGACTTATCAACCAGCCTTCTGACTCGGAGGGACTTTTAGTCTAAGCATCTGCACACATTTTTGCACTGACTCACTCCTCGAAGATTTTAACAAAAATTGGGTAACTAATGAACCTTCTAGGGTGGTATGGCTGGCAAGTTGTCATGAGTAATAGCCTATTAGCCGATTGTCCAGAGCCCAACCACAGGACCATTTTCTTTTACTGCCTCTAGGTAAATCTTAAATCAAGAAAGCCACCTACTGAAACAACAAAAGAAAAAATAAAAAAAAGAAGAAAAAGGGAGAAATTGAAAAATATATATATAGAAAAAGAAGAAAAAGAAAAAATAAATAAGCCACACATCACCGCACGAGTATGACTGGCAAGTGGTCGTACGAAACAGCCCATTGGCCGATTGTCCAGAACCTAACTCATTAAATGCATAAAAAAGCCCAAAACACTTAAGGAAGAAGTGGGGAAGTAGAGCAATCCGGGGAGATATACACTGGAAACACCCTTGTGTTGACCCCACTCAAAATAAAATTAGGGAGAAAGCTACCAATCGAACAGATACACCTTTAGGCAAGCATTTTCTTTTCCGGTCACTTAGGGGCGTAAAAACCCAAAGTTTATTTTAATTATAGTTGAGTGAGTCTATCACAATCTTCACACCAAGATGCTTAGCACCTAGAGTCTTTTTCAAGTTATGGGTGACTTGGGTAGCCGTAAAGAATTACCTACACACTCTCAACTCCAAAAATCCAAAAAATGAGAAAAGATGAAAAAGAAAAAAATATGTCTTTGTATATATGCTTTAAAGCGAGGACTTGGGTGGTTTGCATTTTGACAGACACACGGGCACTGTTTAGTCTCTGTGGATTAGGCTCTTAGTATATTTCCTCCCGTTGATAGGCAACATATGTCTAAGTAATCAATTCCCAATTCCAACTGAAAATAACGGCTAGGATAAACCTTGCTAGGGACTAGCAAGGATGAGCATGGGGGCATGATAATTCTGCATTCAATGATGATAATTCTGTCAACAAGGGTTTATCTTAAGGATATATGTGCACTAATAACACACCATAATGGGCATGGGAGCACTACATGCATCGCAAATTAAGATTGCTTATAAATCAATGTTTAATGGCCATATGTACAAGTGCATGTTGAAACAGGCCCCAGATAAGCAATCAAACAGCACGGATGGATTCAGATCGATGTATGGAGTCCAACGGACTTAAAATCACTTAAGCTCGACATCCGAAGCACCCTCGACCAACCTTAGCCGCCGATGTATGGATTCAGATCGATGCAGGAAGAAAAGAAGAAGAAGAGAAGCGGCCGAAGCCTTAGCCGCTCAGCAGCAGCTGAAGAAGAAGGAAGGAAGGAGAGAAACAGAAGAAGAAAGAAGAAGGGAAGCACTGTAGCAAGGCCACAGATAAGTCGTCTGAGCACTGCATCAGATGTCGGAATCCCTTTGCAGCCTCCAAGAAGAAGAAGAAGGCAGGAAGGAAAAGAAGAAAGAAAAGAAGAACAGAAGAAGAAGGCAGGAAGAGAAGAAGAAGAAGAAGAAGAAGAAAAGAAGAACAGAAGAGGAAAGAAGGCACAGCCGCAAGCAAGGAAGGAAAAGAAGAAAGAAAGAAAAAGAAGAGGAAGACACCACTGCCGCAGAGAAGAAAAAGAAAAGAGAAGAAGCAAGCAAAGCAGGCAAGAAGAAAAGAAGACTCTGCAGAAGAAAGAAAAAAGAAAGAAAGAAAAGAAGAGAGAAGAAGAAGAAGCCAAGAGAACTCTAGCCCCCTCTCTCTTTCTCTTATTTTTGTAACCTAATTGAGAACTCTCTACTTCTAGAATTCTAGTTGCTCCCTAAGTTCGACCTCGGGAAAACCTTGTTATTCCGAGTAAAAAAATCTTGTATTAAGCTGGTAACTGTTCTGTCATATACTACAACGAATATAAACAAAGACAGAAGTCATGTGACCAGTTTTTGGCGCCGTTGCTGGGGAGCAACGACTATTCTAGAAGTCATAAATTCTCTATTGAGTTTCTATTAATCTCTTCTTTTTGTGTGCAGGCACAGGAAATCAAGAAGACAAGCAGCCGCCCAACAGCTGCACAACAACCACTCCGAGGACAGGTAATTTTTCTATCCTCTCACTATTAACCCCTAAAATCTAAAGAGGAAGAAAAAAGAAAACAAGCAATATAGGTGTAACCTGTCCTCTATACTTAGTAAATCATCAAAAGCTGCATGTTTTCAACCCACTATTTCTGCACACACTATTAAGGGTATTTAAGGGCTAACACCTTCTTACCTGAGCCCTAATTACCCAACAAGGAGTTAACTGGACCAAGTAGAGCCAACATAGGATTTAACATTAGGGTTTCAGAGATACACTCCTTAACCAAGAATTGAGAAAATCCAAAAGAAGTGTGCCTAAGCCATTGATTGAAAATACCTATTCAGAAAAATCCTAAGCAATTGGCTCTCTAAAAACACTTGAACCCTAAAAGACAAGACCTAATAAGTTCTCAAAGGAATTAGCAGGTGAAGTTGACCCCTTGGGTCAACCAACCTTCAACTTATGTCACTCTTTGCACTCAAAAAGCCTAAAGTTCAAGTGAAAATCTAAGTACCTTGATCTTAAAATAAAAGTGGTAGACTTAAGAGGTCAAGATCCCCATTCTGGTCTACCTGGAATCTCAGTGACAAGAGAGGTCAGGTGGGGGAAACCCTGTAACCCGTGGGGATGCTCTACCGTGTAGGGGTCTTCGCGGGACTCACCCTCTCTGGCTACCCAGGTAATTCTCAGGTGGTCGATCTTTTGATCAAGGGGTCCATCTGCCCCGCACCTCTACAGTCACCCAACATTTTGGGTGTCTTGATTGGGTCCAGCACCTGCTAAACTCGTCTTCTCCTTCAGTGTATGTTTGGTAGGAGGTCCTTGAAACTTCTTTTAGAACTTCACTCTCCTCGAGGCCGAGCCTCAGTACCCTTGTTTGAGAAAACAACACTTCACATCGACCTCTCCTCCGACTCCGAACCCAACTCACCTTCTTCTTCCACAATGGCTCAGCCAATTGAGGAAGAGAACAATCTGGAGCACCAGCTCCAGCGACTCAATGACCTCTTCCAGAACTTTGTGCACCCACCGCAGCGTCCTATGATACGGGACCATTACAATCCTGCTACGGTGGCCATTTAGCTTCGAGTCAATCCCGACTGGAGGACCTGATTCTGAATTAAAGCCCAATATGATTCATGCCATACCTAAATTTCACGGGCTTAATTCTGAAGACCCCTTCCAGCACATCAAACAGTTAAAGCATCTAGCCCAAACTTTTGGGTCAGATGAACAAAATCGGGACATTCTCCTCATGAAGATGTTCTCCTTCTCCCTTATGGACAAGGCCGCTCATTGGTACCAAACTCAGACCTGGCCGATCAACAATTGGGAAGAACTTCAGTCTGATTTCTTGAAGAAGTTCTTTCCCATTGGTCAGACCAATGCCTTGCACCATCAAATTACCCACTTCACCCAGCAATCGGGAGAACCTCTCCATGAGGCATGGGATCGCTTTCAGGATCTCATGAGAAAGTGCCCCCATCACGGAGTTCCTAAATGGGAACAAGTCCAGTCTTTTTACCAGGGACTCCGTGAGGACATTAGGCTTTTCATCAATGCAACTTGCGGAGGGAATATCATGGGTCAACATGAGATCACCGTGTGGGAGATTCTCGAAAACATGTGCGAGAACTCCATCAATAATGACTCCATGGGATTATTCGACAGGATGAATACCCACGCATCGACGAACCTTAGGGGAGCACATGAGACGCAGGGCCTGTCCACATCAGTCGACCTGGAATTAATGGCCAGTCGATTGGACAAGGTCTTTATCATCGAGAAGAAGGTGGACGAGCTGACTCAGCACTTGCAGCGAGCCACCTCTGTGCATAATTCCTTTACACAGCCTCCTTCCACACTAGAGACTATGCAAAACATTCTCCACCGACCTTCTCCAGGGATGGATCCATATACACCCCCATCTGATTCTCAGATCGGAGGGTCCTCCGATCCTTTCTATAATAGCCCGGGGAATTCCACTTCCCCATTCTCTGATTCTTTGGAGGTTCCTCAGACCTGCGAGGACCTCAAGGCCATCCAGAATGATCCATTCTCCAACACCTACAACCCTGGATGGCGAAACCATCCCAACTTCCAGTGGGCGGGAAATTCCCAAACTCAGAGACCACCCTTTCAGCCCCATCCACAACCACCTCGTCCTTACCAGCTGCCTCAGCCACGGCCCAACCCTACTTATTCATCAGGGCCTAACCAAGACCAAATGTCCCTCATCCTTCAAACTTTGACTGACAATCAAAGAAGGAATGTGGCTATTCAGAAACAACACAAGGACGAATTTACAAAGGTTCAAAATCAACTGGCCCAGTTGGCAAATTCTCGCCAACCAGGCACACTTCCTTCCCAACCTCTTCCTAACCCTAATAACGTACCAACCCAGCGACGCATTATGAACCCAAACCCGGGCCAAGCACACATGATTTATCAGGCCCCCTCTGTCCCTTCACCCGATGGGATGGAGGCTTCCACTTCTTATGTGGGCTATCAGCAGCAACCCATCCTATCCAACCCTAACCAAAACCAGGCAGGACTAAATTCTGTAATAACCCGTTGTGGTAAGGAAACCCAAGATCCACCCTATCCAAACCACTCCAACCCTGGTAGTGATCCCAACCCAAGGACAGTAATCCAGGACGTTCCTATCCCTGTCCCAGATCAAAGACCTGGACCTATCCTAGAAGAACCAACCAAGGTTCCATTTCCCGAGGCCTTGACCAAGGGAAAGAAGACAAAACCCGTGGCACCTGAGGAGGACCTGGTCAAGCTCTGTGAGCAGGTCCAAATAAAAAATCCGTTGATGGGTGCAATTTGCCATGTACCGGCTTACGCACGATTCTTAAAGAATGTGTGTACACCTCAGCGTAAGCCGCGAACCAAGAGTGGGAGTACAATTGTACTGTCAGATCAAGCCAACTCTATAATCCTAAGTAGACTCCCACCCAAGGCAAAAGATCCTGGTACTCCCCAGATTTCCTGCAAAATAAGTGATACCCAATTCGACAGAGCATTGCTAAACTTGGGTGCTTCCATAAATCTGATACCCACATCCTTACTTAAACACCTAGAAGAATCTGACCTAAAATCAACTGAGGTGACACTACAATTAGCAGATCGATCTATAAAGTCACCTAAATGGATTCTCGAGGATGTTATTGTAAGAGTGCGGGATTTCTATTTTCCTGTAGACTTTATAGTCTTAGACATGGACGCACCTGAGAACCCTAGGGATACACCAATCATTCTAGGGAGACCTTTCCTGGCTACTGCTAGAGCCAACATCAGCTGTGAGGAGGGTCAAATAGAGCTCAAATTTCGGAATCAGACCCTCAAAATTGATATATTTAAGGCCCAACAAGGAATCAATTGCGGTGTCATCGAACAGATCTGTGATATCAGGGCTTCGGTTGATGAAACGCATTTTGAGAATGACCTAATCATACCTCATCAACCACAGAAAGATCTTGAACCGCAATTAAAGGAGTCAAATCCAGATTTAGACAGACCCATAACTCCTACCCTTGAACCTTACATTTTCCCTGAACCACCTGCTGCTGCTGATAACCCCGTCCTTGAACTGAAACCCCTTCCCGATCATTTGACATACATCTTTTTGGGTTCTAATCAGACCCTTCCTGTGATTATAAATTCCAAGCTCACTCCTGATCAAGAATCCCGTCTGATTACTGTTCTCCAGCAACATCGCAAAGCCATTGGTTGGACTCTCGATGACTTGACTGGAATAAGCCCCTCTTATTGCACACATCATATTTACTCAGAAGAGGGTGCACGACCTTCTCGTGAGATGCAGAGACGTTTAAACCCCAATCTGCAGGAGGTCGTGAAAAAGGAGATCATCAAGTGGTTAGATGCAGGGATCATCTACCCGATCTCCGACAGTCGTTGGATGAGCCCGATTCAGGTTGTGCCTAAAAAGGCAAGGCTCACCACCATTACAACTGAAATCGGAGAAGTCACACCTACCCAATTAGCCAACTCGTGGAGAGTCTGCATAGATTACCGATGACTCCACGAAGAAGGATCATTTCCCACTACCTTTCATTGATCAGATTCTCGAGAAATTAGCGGGAAATCGATTCTTCTGCTTTCTTGACGAGTACTCCGGATATAACCAAGTTGCTATTCATCCTGAGGACCAAGAGAAGACCACATTCACCTGCCCCTTCGGAACATATGCATTCCGAAGATGCCGTTCGGTCTCTGCAATGCACCCGCGACTTTTCAGCGGTGCATGCTTGCCATATTCTCTGATATGATAGGTGATTATCTGGAAGTTTTCATGGATGACTTCTCAATTTTCGGGGCATCATTTGATGATTGCCTCCAGCACTTGGTTCATATACTCAGGCGCTACATCGATGTTAATTTGGTTCTTTCCTGGGAAAAAAGCCATTTTATGGTGTCTGAGCGGATCGTCCTAGGACATTTGATTTCTGAGAAAGGCATCCAAGTGGATCGAGCCAAGGTTGATCTAATTTCTCATCTTCCTATGCCTAGCTCGATCAAGGACATCCGTTTTTTTCTAGGGCACGTCGGTTTTTACCATCATTTCATTCCCGATTTTTCAAAAATCGCGTGCCCCCTGACGACTCTTCTCTCTAAGGATGTATACTTTGAAATCTCCAAGGAATGCACTCAAGCCTTTGAGAACCTCCGTGATCGAGTCACCCAGGCCCTGATCCTACAATCCCCTGATTAGTCTCAACCCTTTGAGATCATGTGCGATGCATCTGATTTCGCTGTAGGAGCGGTTCTGGGGCAGAAAGTTGACGGGAACCCGTGGTCATCTACTATGTGATGAGAACCTCATCATGAGCCATAACTAGCTCATTTTGACCCAATACAAAGGATAAAAGCTCCTACATAACTCAAGGAAAGGCTTAACTCAGAGAATTCTGAGTTTAAGGAGAAAATAAGTCATAAGGGGTAAAAATGCAATTTTACCAGTATAATCTGCATACAGGGTAATTCAGGGTCCAAACATAGGTCAAAGCAACTTAATAAGAATAAAAGTGGGATGAGATGATCTAGCAAGGGCTACAGCAATTCCAAGGAACTAAATGATAATCTGTAACCCTAAAACAAACCCACTTCAATTCATGAGGTTCAAGGCAAAGAAAAAATGGAATAAACCCTCTAAAATTCATAGAAAAATAATCTCTAGGGTTTAGAACCTTCAATTTGACCTTAGGAACCCATCTTGACCTACATTGAGAACCATACCCAATTAATAACTTAATTTGGGTTTTTGCGTAAATTGACCAGTCAAACAAGGTTTAATCTAGAAATAAAATTCACCATCAGATTCCTTAGGTCCTAATTAGTCATGTATAAAAACTTGAGCCTAAGAAGAAACCTTCTTGACCAACTTTACACTTTGGTCCTCATATATTTACTTTTTGGCCCTCAACTTTTGAACCCTCGCATTTTGGCCCCTAACTCTCCTTCGTTCTTTGCGTTCAAGTCCCCCCTGCAAAACCTGCCAGCACCATGCTCCGGCGACCTTGCGCGGAGCATGGCGCCGCGCAGGGTGAGGGGGAGAGCCTGGCAAGTAAACCGGGGGTGCCCTGCGTCGTCAGCCGTCGCAGGGACACCCCCCTGGTCGCTGTAACCCACCATACCGTCCGTGCGAATGCACGGACGGTATGGGTTTCCATCTCCGGCGTCCTCCGGCGAGGGAGACACGTCGTCTCCCTCCGCCTTCCTCCCTGATTCGGTCCCTATAAATACCCCCGTCGCTCCACCGTTCTTCCCAGCTCGGATCTGACGGAGAAAACCCCCAACTTTCCTCTCTTCTCACTCCGGCAGACGCCCACCAGCTCCGGCGGTTCTTCCTCCTCCTCCTCTTCGCTCTGCCGCAATACCAGCAGCAAAGACTTCTTCCCCTGCTCTTCCCGCGCCACGCCACACCCAGCTGGCGCCTCTCCAGCCCTCTGCTCGCCGCCGCCCCTTCCCCCGGGCATCTTCTTCTCCGGCGACAGTCGATACGACTGTCGCCCGCTCCGGCCCCTCCTCCTCCTGCTAAGTAGGTAGAACTCCTCCTCTTCCTCCCCTCTTCCTTTTCCTCACTTTAAACATCTACTGTCGCCCTCGATTCCGACCCCTCACCCTCACCTTCTCCGCCTCCGGCCATCCTCCGGCGAGCCGCTCCCATCACTCCAGCAACCCACACTGCTCGCCGACCACCGCAGAACCTCCGCCTCCTCACCCTGATCAACCCCCGCCCTTCCACTTCCCCCACATCACCCTCTGCAACCCCACCGAACAAACCCATCTTCCGACCCACAGTCCGACCTAGGGCAGCCCTTGCATGCCACCCCACGCCTCGCCACCACCCACACGAGCTTCGCCGCACTCTGGCGAAGCTCCCGGCACCTTCTGATTAGGCCGAGAGGCCGTTTTGCTGTGAACAGGTCACCCGTCCTCCGCCGCCATTGCCGTACAGAAGGAGCTGCTTCCGCCTGCAGCTGCAGGCGCGCCACGCCCAGATTCGACTCCCAGGCCGTGCGAGGCATTTCGACAAAGCGTCAGGCTGCAGCTGAAGCGAAGCCCTCGCGCGAAGGCCTCGCGTAACGCCGCGATTACCAGCTGTTTCCTCCGCGCAGGCGCCAACTCGGGGTGGGACATTTAGTCCCACCTCGGAAAACTCTGAAGAGGCGCAGCGGTATAAAGTGAAAAACTGCTGGAGGCTTAGTGCCTCAGCACACGGGGTGAGGTCCCCTTCACCCGCCCGGTTACCCGGTCTCGTCCGCGCTCACGCCCCGCGGACCTGGCCCGACCCAACTTAGACTGACCTGCACTCCTCGCCCACCACTATGCTAGCAAGACACTTGACAAGGCTCAGCGTAACTATACAGTTACGGAGAAGGAGCTGCTAGCCATAGTATTTGCCCTTGAAAATTTTCGATCTTATCTCCTAGGTTCCCACCTCATCATATACTCGGATCACATAGCTGTGAGGCATCTCCTTGCCAAGAAGGATGCAAAGCCCCGACTAATTCGATGGATCTTGCTGTTGCAAGAATTCGACCTCGAGATTCACAACAAGGCGGGAAGACAAAACGTGGTAGCTGACCATTTGTCTCGCCTTCCTTCTGAGATCATCAACCCTTCCGGACCCATCACGGAGCATTTCCCTAATGAGCACCTGCTAACTATTGGTACTAAACTTCCATGGTTTGCTAATATAGTAAACTATTTGGCATCTCATCAGATCCTGTCTAATTGGCCGAAGGCCAAGAAAGACAAATTGCGCTCTGATGTCAAGTATTACATTTGGGAAGATCCGTACCTCTTCCGCATAGGTGCCAACCAAATCATCTGGAGATGTGTCCCTGAAGATGAAGTCAATGATATTCTCTCCTTCTGCCATGACCAGGCATGCGGTGGCCATTTCTCTGGGCACAAAATCGCATCGAAAATCCTCTAGTGTGGCTTTTATTGGCCCACTCTGTTCAAGGATGTATACAATCACTGCAAGGCATGCAGTCGTTGCCAAACTTTGGGCAGCATGTGCCATCGCGACATGATGCCTTTGCAGTCGATTCTCGTATTCGAAATCTTTGATGTTTGGGGGATTGATTTTATGGGCCCCTTTCCTATTTCGGATGGTTTCGAATACATTCTACTGGCTGTGGACTATGTGTCCAAATGGATCAAAGCCATACCGACCCGAACCTGTGATCACAAAATCGTTCTCAAATTCATTCATCACAATATCTTCTCACGGTTTGGGATTCCTCGTGCTATCATCTCAGACGGGGGGACCCATTTCACAAATGCTCAGTTCAGGTCACTGATGACCAAATACGGGGTGTCTCACCGAATCTCTACTCTTTATCACCCCCAGACTAGTGGTCTAGCTGAGCTATCAAATCGGGAGATCAAGAAAATCCTGCAGGTCATTGTTCGGCCTGACAGGAAGGACTGGTTGTCCCGACTTCCAGAAGCCTTGTGGGCCTATAGGACCATCTACAAAACCCAATTAGGCATGTCTCCCTTTAGACTGGTGTACGGGAAGGCGTGTCACCTTCTCGTTGAACTGGAGCACAAAGCCTATTGGGCAGTACGGAGTTGTAATCTAGATCTTTCTAAGGCTAGAACCCATAGAAAGCTTCAAATCAGCGAGATCGATGAACTACGTCTTGATGCATACGAGAACTCGCGAATCTATAAGGAGCGAGTTAAAGCCTTCCATGACAAGCACATCTCTAGAAAGATCTTTCATCCTGGTCAGAAGGTCCTACTCTTCGATGCCTGACTCAAACTTTTCCCTGGGAAGTTGCGATCCAAGTGGGTCGGACCATACTTGGTCCGACAGGTTTTTGGAAATGGAGCCGTCGAAATCAATCCACTCAGTCATGATTCCGAACCTTTCATCGTGAATAGCCAGAGACTCAAACCGTTCATTGATGTAACCTCTATTGATTTGGCTGAACTATCATTTATCCTCCATTCTCCCTGAGCATATTGCGTCCAGCCGATGGCGTAAAACTCGTCGCTTAACGGGAGGTAGCCCGTCATTCTCTTTGAAAACCTAAAACCTTTTCTAAAACCTTTGTGCACTTAAGGTTCACCCCTTAGGATGCCGACTCCACCTTAGGTGCTTGCACCTGAGATTAAAAATTGTCCGCAACAGTCACCCCAACCCATTCACTCATCAAAACATCTGTCCTAATGTATGAACTAAGTTGTATAAAAACCCCCTAAGTTACAATGAGGACATTGCAAATCTTAGGCACGGAGGGGTATGAAAGTGCAAATCTTGTAAGAAAAGGTTTTAAACAAAAAAATTCACATATGCTAAAAACACCATAAAAATTAAAATTTTTTTTGAAAAAGAATAATAAAATGAGAGGATGAAAGAAAATTTTGAGGACTCTACAAAGGAGGAGGAGAAGAAAAAGAAACAAAATGAAAATAAGGAGCACAAAATGAAAGAAAAGTAATAGTCATTAGTAAGAAATTAAGGAATTAACCTAAGTTCTAGACCTCGTTCAGGAAAAGAAATGGAAAGTACACAGCGAGATTAGTAAGAACGCGAACTTTAGGCATTCTTGGATAGACTCT
Organism: Thalassia testudinum; assembly: GCA_037157565.1. Taxonomy (NCBI): domain Eukaryota; kingdom Viridiplantae; phylum Streptophyta; class Magnoliopsida; order Alismatales; family Hydrocharitaceae; genus Thalassia; species Thalassia testudinum. Next base: position 86,972,351 of record JAZHRO010000077.1, read on the forward strand.
TAGTACCTATTAAGATCTAGACATTCCTCAAGAGGTTGAGAAAAATGAAAAGCTTAAGTATTAGGTCCAAGACATAGGGAGTATTTGGCCTCGTTAACTTTTGGTTTACGGGACTTAGTAACCTAAGCACCCTAACTTCACATACAGCTTGGTTCAGTAAGCATAAAAATCAAAATCACGTAGAAGCGTGGCAAAAATTCTTAAAATGACACCTAGAGTAGGAGCGGCCGATCAACACAAGTTGATTTGGACAAGTTCCCAGCGCGGAGAGGTGGGAAATTCCCCTCGAAGATGCGTAACAAAATATCGTCTCCTCGGTGCTTGTCTCTTAGGATATTTACATATCCTACTGGGGGCATGTAAGCACTCTGCTGGTTCAGATTCCATGGATGGCATTATCATGAAATGCCAATTGCCAGGGTCTGAACTCGGCCACGGAACACCATGGATGGGATTATCTCGAAATCTCAACAGCCAGGGTTCTGGGGGCTACCATGGGCGGTGCTATCTCGAAGCATCGACTGCAAGGAACGTTTGAGGATTGATGATGGGGACAAGGAATCTGATACAGACCGTGTTGAAAAGCCAATCCTAAGCTAGAATTAAAAGGAAAAAGAGAGAGAAAATGCTCCAAACAGATAAATCTTCTACCTCTCTTTCTTACAAAATGCACTGTGAACTGAGCCAAGGCTAAAATTATCTCAAGCACGGGTGCTTTAACCACAAAGTCCAATAAACCTTAGGTTAGTTCTTGTAGGCCTTAAAAACCTTTGTTAAGGACTGAGGCTGAGGGTAGATAGATCTGGACCTTGGTTGGTACTAGAGTACCTTTTAGGCCTATGGTTGGCATTCTGACCTAATCTAGGTTTCAAAAGAAAAAGCACTTATCTGAAATCATTAAAGACTTCATGGTCTAGAACAAGGGTTGAAACCTTAAGATTTTTCTAAGGGACTAGCAAAAGCTATGCATGGGGGTATGATGAGAACCTCATCATAAATCCTAACTAGCACAATCTAACCCAGATATGTGAGACAAAGCTCCTACATGACCCAAAGAAAGGCTTAACTCAGAGAATTCTGAGTTTAAGAATAAAACAAATCATAAGGGGTAAAACTATAATTTCACCAATGCAGTTTGCAAACAGGGTAATTAAAGGTCCAAACATAGGTCAAACAAGCTTAACAATGAGAGAAGTAAGTTGATCTGATCTGAAAAGGATTATAACAACTTCTAGGAATTAAATGACATTCTATAACCCTAAAGCAAACCCACTTCAATTCACGAGGTTCGAGAAAGGATAAAAATCAACTAAACCCTTTGAAATTCATAGAAAAATATTCTTTAGGGTTTAGAACCTTCAATTTGGCCTTAGAAACCTATTTTGACCTAAAAAGAGAATCATGCCCAATTAATAACTTAATTTGGGTTTTTGCGCAAATTGGCCTGTCAAATATGGTCCAACCTAGAATTAAAATTCACCATTAAAATCCTTAGGTTCAAATTAGTCTTGTATAAAAAGTTGAACCTAAGAAGAGACCTCCTTGACCGACATTACAATTTGGTCCTCTTTATTTACTTTTTGACCCTAATCTTTTGAAACCATTGCATTTAGGTCCCCAACTTTTCATCATTCTTTGTAGAACGGTCCTCCCTGCAACTTATGGGCAGCGCCATACTCCGGCGACCTTGCGCGGAGCATGGCGCTGCGCAGAGCAGGGTTACCGTTCTCTAGAACAAAAGCAGGGTTCCCTGCGACGTCCAGAAGCGGGGTTCCTTGCGACGTCCTCTATCGCAGGGACCCACCCATGACCTCTTCCGACCACCATGCCTTCCGTGCAAACACGCGGAAGGCATGGGTGTCATCTCCGTCCTTACTCCGGCAAGGCTGGCATGACGCCAACTCGCCCCTCTCTCTGCACCAAGCTCTTTATAAGGACCAGCAGACCCTACCGACTCCTTCAAGCTTCCTTTGATGGAGAATTACCCCCCTCTTCATCCCTTCCTCCTCCAGTCAGAGAGCCCGAAGCTTCCGGCGAACTCCTCCTCTTCCTCCTCGTCGCTCTGCTGCCCTACCTACAGCAGGGTTTGCCCTGCTCCATCGTCCGCGCCAGGCTGTACCCGCTGGCACCCCTCTGCCTGCTTCCTCGTCGCCGAAACCCTCCTCCAGGGCATCTTCGTCTCCAGCTCCGGCAGATACGAGCCGACTGCTCTGTCCTCCCCCTTCGTTGAGTAATTAGGTAGATAGCTTCCTCTCTCCTTCCCTTGTATTTTCCCCCTTTTAAACTACCCTTTCGACCACCCAACCGCCGCTGTCCAGACCACCTTCTCCACCTTCGATCACCCCCTCTGGCGAGACCATCTCACGACCACAGACACTCTCACACCTCGCCGACCAACCCAGAAGCTCCCTCACACTCCGCTCCACCGATCCCCCCTCTCCATTCACTGCCAAGCGCCACCCGACCACCCCCTGAACAAACCCACCTTTCCGACCACAGTCTGAGCTAGTTCAGCCTCTCCACACTCCCGCACCCCGCCGACCACCGCACAAGCTTCGCCTCACTCCGGCGAAGCTTCCTACGTATTTCGACTGGGCCGAGAGGCCGTAGCTATGATTTCAGGTTCGCGCCCCTCGCCGCCATTGTCGATGAGCTGCAGCAACTTCACCTACAGCTATATGCACCCTCCATCCCAGGTGTGCGTCCCAGGTCGCGCGGGCAGGAGTCGCGAAGACACCCAGGCCCACAGCCGGGGCGAAGGCCTCACGGGCTGCCTCAATTGGCGACTGATCGCTCGCCTGCGGACGCCAGTTTGGGAGGTGGGACTTTAGTTCCACCTCGGAAGTGCGTGGCCAAGCGCCCGCACTTAAATTGAAAAAGTGCCTAAGGCTTATCGCCTTCGAACACAGGGGTCAGGTCCCTCTCCCGCACGCAGTGCGCCACGTGCTCGCTCACCCTCGCTCGCGCTCACGCCCCGCGGGCCTGGGCCGGATCCGACTACCCGAACCGCGCACTCCTCGCCCACCACCGCACACCGGTGGGCCTGGTCCCGGGCGTGATACCTGCACCCGATTACCCGGCTCTAGGAGATCAGTCCTAAGAGAGAAATCTGAGAAAGAGAGACGCGGGGAAGGGTAGGGGTAGGTTTTGCTCTGACCTTTGTGTGAGCGTGCAGGAAGAAAAGAAGAAGAGAAGCGGCCGAAGCCTTAGCCGCTCAGCAGCAGCTGAAGAAGAAGGAAGGAAGGAGAGAAACAGAAGAAGAAAGAAGAAGGGAAGCACTGCATCAAGGCCACAGATAAGTCGTTTGAGCACTGCATCAGACGTCGGAATCCCTTTGCAACCGCCAAGAAGAAGAAGAAGGCAGGAAGGAAAAGAAGAAAGAAAAGAAGAACAGAAGAAGAAGGCAGGAAGAGAAGAAGAAGAAGAAGAAGAAAAGAAGAACAGAAGAGGAAAGAAGGCACAGCCACAAGCAAGGAAGGAAAAGAAGAAAGAAAGAAAAAGAAGAGGAAGACACCACTGCCGCAGAGAAGAAAAAGAAAAGAGAAGAAGCAAGCAGAGCAGGCAAGAAGAAAAGAAGACTCTGTAGAAGAAAAAAGAAAGAAAGAAAGAAAAGAAGAGAGAATAAGAAGAAGCCAAGAGAACTCTCGCCCCCTCTCTCTTTCTCTTATTTTTGTAACCTAATTGAGAACTTTCTATTTCTAGAATTCTAGTTGCTCCCTGAGTTCAACCTCAGGAAAACCTTGTTATTCCGAGTAAAAAAATCTTGTATTAAGCTGGTAACTGTTCTGTCATATACTACAACGAATATAAACAAAGACAGAAGTCAAGCGACCACAGACCAATGATAATATTAAAGTAGTCCGTCAAATCATCCTTAGTCTTTACACAAGCTGCAGCTCCATAGTACATATCCCCTATGAGGTTGATATATAAAACTGTCACTTGTCTCTTCTCCAAAATTCTCTGCAAGATATCTCTTGGGACAGAATCATAGGCCTTCTCCAAATCAATAAAAACAATATGTAAATCCTTCTTCTTGACTTTGTAGGTCTCCATCATACGTCTCAAGAGATGTATTGCCTCCATGGTAGACCGGCCAGGCATAAAGCCAAACTGATTTCCAGTTACTACAGAGACTTGCCTCACCCTTCTTTCAATTATTCTCTCCCAAAGTTTTATAGTACAACTCATCAATTTAATACCTCTACAGTTAGAACAATCTTGTATGTCTCCCTTATTCTTGTATAAAGGTACCACAAAACTTTTCCCCTATTCCTCTGGCATCTTATTGCCTCTCCAAACAGTATTAAATAATTTTGTGAGCCAAGTTATACTCGATTCTCCCATCACTCTCCAAACGTCTAGAGGAATATCATCAGGCCCAACAACCCTCCCACCTTTTATCATCTTCAAAGCCCCCTCTACTTCTTTCTTTTGTATCCTTCGATAACTTGCCTGATTCACATAATCTTCTAAGTTGGCTAACTCTCCTAAGATGATATCATTCTTTTGTTTTTCATTAAAAAGCTTATGAAAATATCTTTTCCATCTTGTCTTTATATCCTCACTAGCTATAAGTACCCTCCCTTCTTCATCCTTGATGCACCTTACATGTGTAAGGTTCTTTGCTTTCCGCTCTCTTACTTTAGCTAACTTGAAGATATATTTTTCACCTTCTTTAGAATCAAGTTTCTTATAAAAATGCTCCCAAGCTTTTGCTTTTGCTTCACTAACTACTTTCTTTGTTTCTTTCTTTGCTCTTTTGTAGTTTTCCATATTTTCATCGATCTTATCTCGATATAAGGTTTTAAACCAGGCTCTTTTAATTTTAAGTTTCTCTTGCACTTCCTCACTCCGCCACCAAGTCTCCTTTTATCCTAGAACACATCCTTTAGACACGCCTAATACCTCCTTTGCCACCTTCCTAATACATTTGCCATATATAACCACATTTCATTAGCACTACCATCAATATCCCAAGTCTTTTGTTGCATCATCTTCTCCTTAAATCTCACTTGCTCCTTCTAAAGATTCCACCATTTAATTCTCAAATTCTTAAACACCAATTTTCTCTTCTTTTCTTTCTTCAAATGAACATCCAACTCCAAAAGACAATGTTGAGCAGTTAAACTCTCCCCTTGAATAATCTTGCAATCTTTACAAGATCAACGATCTCTTCTTCTCAAAGTAAAGTAATCAATCTGTGTTCTTGTTAAGCCACTTTTATAGATGATCAAATGTTCTTCTCATTTTTTGAAGAAGGTATTTGCTATGAAAAGATCATAAGCTATTGCAAAATCAAGGAAAGTCTTCCCTTCTTCATTCCTAACATCAAAATCAAGATTTCCATGCACTCCGATATACTCTAAAGCATCTTTTCCCACATGCCCATTTAAATCTCCACCCAAGAAAATCATCTCTCTGTGGGATTCCTTGAATTATCATATCAAGCTCCCCCTAAAATTTATTCTTTATTCTTTCCTCCAGACCAACTTAAGGTGCATAAACTAAAATGACATTCAAGATCTCTTCTTCTAAGACTAATTTTATCAAAATAATTCAATCACCCAACCTCTTAATCTCTACCACACTCTCCTTCAAATCCTTATGAATTATAATGTCCACGTCATTTTTACCTTTGTCCCTTCCTGAATACCATAATTTGAAACATATTCTCTCGATTTCCTTTGCTTTTTCTCCAACCCACTTAGTCTCTTAAAGGCAAAGAATTTGAATCCCTCTCATTACCATTGTATCCACAATATCCATGAACTTGCTGATCAAAGTACCAGTATTTTATATTTAATATTGAGTTATTTTTTATTATTATTTTATTAAAAAAATAAGGTAAGTAAGGTTAGATGCAATAAATAAGTTAACATGTTATAAAAGAAAATTGGGTTGATAATTGATGCAATCCGTGCCTACACCATAGAACTACTCATGACTCACCTACCCTTTGGCACATCTCCTAATCCATGGTCTTAACCTTCAACCAAATGGTGCCTTGAATGTAAAGTAAGTTCTTTAGATGCCAAGATCACCATCGTGGGATCAGAATAGCCAGCTCTTTCAGGCTATGGAGAGTTTTCTCATGAATTGCAAGTGATTTTAAGCTGGGTGCAGGCGTGTGACACTTTAAACTGGAGGAGGCATCAAGAACTAGGTTTGAAGAGAATCTAATTCTCATCTTTAAGAACCAGCCACAAGAACGAATTTGCACTTTTTTTTTGAAGACAAATATTAAAATTAGAGTCATTTGGAAAAAAAGACAACAATAAGCAATCGTCGTCCATGACGAACACACAAGGCCTTTCTTTTCAATCGAAGTAAACCGACAAATCAGCCACCTGTGCGATGTGGTTCGGGGCCACGTCAGGTACTCACAATTTTAGAGAATGCTTGGAAATTACTCGATTCTAAACAATTAGGGATTGTGCTCGATCGTTATTATTTGTCTAAATGGCTTTTGCTAGTGAAAATTCACACTTTAGATTCGGAAACATAGGCTACATTCATCTTGAATGATGCGATGAGTATACTTGTTTTGATTTTATGTTGATTATCGTGCCTTGTCCTCTTTCTCGTTTCGATGTGTCTTTGTATAAACCATACATAGTCACCAAAAACTAGCATTGCTTCATGCAGTCGCCGTCTCCGGGACCAAGTTTTTTTGTTTTTTTAAACTTTCTTTGTTGTTTTTTCTTCCTTAATTCGCTTAGCTCCATCAAGGGAAAGGAATTAAAGAAAATTCTTAGTAAAGGTAATTGGAGATTAATAGTTTTTAATTACCTTAAGTGGAATTATTTTTTTTAATTACTCCCTAGAAACTTGTCTAGACAAGAGACGAGTTTGGCCGTTCATAAAGCTCGTCTAGTTGAATTTAGTACATACAAGTTGGTTAAAAGGGGGGATTGGTTAAAAGGAAATCCATTATGAAACTCATCTTGTGTGAAGTCAAATTTCTAAGTGGCTACCGGTAGAATCATAAGTAACTCATCGATAATACTAATGAGTTTTATTGACATTAATGGTACATTTTTTTTACAAAGTAGTTGGTCTGCAAGATGTAATATGCACAGATACATTGTGGTAGTATCTTCTCTTCACAACAACTGCAAGTGACATCTACAAGCAATATCTTCATATTGTGGAGTTTAATTACTCATTCAAAAGCATACTACATAAATCAACATGGCCATATATTGGACATCAGACATTTGGTGACAATAATAGGCCAACTTACATGCCTAATCAACTAGCCAAATGGACTAATCTTCACAAAACAGACAACCAATTCCTTTCCAAAGGAAAGAAAGGGCAAACAACTACACCATTATTCGTAATATTTTAAGTAGGAAGATCTAATTATCAAGCAGAAATCTTGTAACCAATGAGATTGTCATATGTGATTCAAACTTAGTCAAAAATATGTTGTAATGAAATATGAAAATCATGGGCTTTTGAATCGTATAAAACCAATTCGAAAATCTTGGATTCCAGTGTAACTACTTCATTTATATATGTGTAAACAACAATGAAAGAAATTGAGTTGGAAAAGCCATTTTGACATGGTATCTAGAGCTTTTAGAAATCGACTAACCTTCCCTTCCTATTGCCCTCCACCCACTGTTGTGTGAACCTCCTTCCGTCGTCGTTCGAGGCTGAGCTTTTACTCACGTGTGAGGTTCGCAGCCCCGACATGCCATCTCCACCACACATCTCCCTTCTCCATCAAATAGCCCCCCTCTTCAATGTGACTGTGCTCAACGACGCCGAACAGCAGACGCCACCAGCAAATCGTCTCATCATCGATGGCCAAACGATCGCACCTACTCGCCATCTACATCCTCTCCCATTGCTGCCCCTACGTCACCTCTCCTCATCCCAGCCGGCACCACCAAACCAACGCAAACCCTATCTCTTTTACTCCCACATCCTTATATATTAACCCTTACCCGAACACAACTCTAACCTGACTCGAATACCTGCCCAGCCTACCTACCAACACCCACCCCATCTGTAGTGACGCACAATAAAGTGCCCTCCCTCGCCGGCTGATGAGAGACTCATCAAGGCTCTTAAATACCCCTAATTAACTGGAATCCCTAGTTAATTAGCTAGGAATATGTCTATTTAGGATTTAATTATAATATAAGGGACAAAATGTTAAGGACCACAAAAATAAGTTAAAAATATTAAATTAAACATCAATTAATATTATTAATAATTTAATTAATAATTTGGACTCGAATTATAAACATTTAGCTACTTAATTAATACTTAAATTAACATTATTAGTATTTAACCCTAAGTATCTACTTAACTTAAGTAATTTAATCATTTAAATAAATTAAGCTAAAAAGGTCCAAAACATAAATTCAAGGCATATATATATAATATTTATATAATTTATAATTATATATAAAAAGTTGTAAAAGAATTAAATTAAATTAAGCATAAAATGCCTATGTTTGCATTTAGGTCATTAGGATTCCTTTCAATTGAGTCCTTTTATTCACTTTTAGGTCCTTAATTTTATTTGCATATAGGTCCCAGTGAGCATAACTCGTCTTCTTCCTCTTCTTCTTCCTCGCACTGGACAGCTGACGTTCATTGATCATCGTACCACTCGATCACCGCCTATCCCTCACCTGAACACCTCCGCCCAAGCTGCCGAGCTTCGGCTCACTCTCCCTTCTTCATTCGACGGTCCGGATGAACCCTAAATCCTAATTAGGTGAGGACATTAACCTCACCGACTTCGGAGACGATGCCGGTAGGTACGACGCACCTAGACATGATGCCGTCCAGGTTCAGCCCCCTTCTTCACTGCCGCTATCTATAAATACCCCCTCTGCTCCTCCAATTCACAGTGATCGACCCCCTTCCCTCTCTCCCACACCGTGGTCGATCGTAGGTTTCTTCCGCAACTCCGGTGTCTCCGTTCTCCTTCTCGAGCACTGCCGCTGAGGAAGCGTTGCCTCTCTCACCTCCTCTTCCTCTCCACCTTGCCACCGACATTGGAGTGGCCCATTTCTCTAATCTCCTCTGCTTCGATCGGCCAGAGCTTCTCTTCTCACCAAAGTCATGATTTTGATCTTGTTTCCGCCCTACCAACGGTGGATTCCCTCACCTCCTTCGTCAGGTAAGTAGTTCTAGCTCTTAGGAGTAGGATTAGCTAGGTAGTTAGTTAGGAGTAAGAGTAGATAGTTCAAATTTCTCACCTCTCTTCTCCGACTCCGACAAAGTCAAGCCTAGCCTTGTTGGACTTCATTCCACCTTATCAACCACCTAAACACAATCCTTACCCCCTCACGATCCTCCTACGCTTCTTTTCGCTCAAATTTATCAGCTGAATCACCTAGAACCACTTCACCTCCACCGTCGACCTCCACTGTCCAAGGTGGAGGTCCACAGGCATAGACCACCTCCATTTGGGGCCCTCCACTGCTTTTACATCACTTAAGGGCCCTGTTCGACTTATCAATTAGCTTAATTAACATCCATAACAAAAACACCCAATTTCACCCAACCTCTTGAGCTCGCTGTCAATGGCGGCTCAGGAGGAGTTAGATCACCTATTCACTCCCTTCAAGAGTATCGCAAGGTCCTCTTGAAACTTAACCCTCACTCAATTGAGTGAGAGGATCGTCTCTGAGTTCCAGCAAACTCAAATTGCACTTTCATTGAATTTGAAGCTTATCCTCTAAATTGATCTTTAATTACACTAATTGTTAAGCTCCTAATGTTCCTTGTGACCTCAAGGAACTTTTGAGACCACCATGGTTTGATTCTTGGAGTTTTGAACTCCAGTGCTTAATTTTTGGACTCACTGGAGCTCCGACGAGCTCCGGCGAGACATTTTTGTGCTTCAGCCCTTGGCAAGCCCTAAGAAGGTCCAGAATGCATCTCTTAGGCTTCAGGATCAGGAATCAGCACTTTAATTTGTGTTTTATTGTCTTAAGCTATCACCTAACCATTGTCTTCTGCAACTCCGGTGGAGTTGGAGAGACTAATTCTGTTATACTTTTAACAAATTGACAGGCTAGAAAGCTTAAGGAGACCTTCAAAAGGTTGTTACAGGTGTTTCTTAAGCCTTAGAACTCCTAAAATCCTTTATCGAACACAAGCACCTTTCGTCTCAGGCGGCGCGTCTAAGAACACATCAGGAGTGTTTAAAACATAGCTCTAAGGTGCTGGGCAAATTCCTAAGGTGGAATTAAGTCGATTCAAGACTTGAATTGGAAGTATTAGGCCTTTGAACAAGAAGTCAACCCTTGAGTTGATTTGGTCAAAGTTGAGCTGGAATTGATGAATTAGAGCCTAATTTCCTGATTGAATTGGTTGATTTAGTTCCTGGAATAATTTAAAGATCAATTAGGGTGAATTCAATGATTTTTATTGAGGTTTAGACAAGTTTACATTTTCTATTTAGTTTGGTTTCGAAATGAACCTAATACTGTCTCAGTGTTGTTATGTTGAGATTCAAGCCTGAATTCCACCCAAATCGGTTATTCTTTGCCTTCTGAAGCCACTTAGACCTCTTCTTGAGGATAATTCCTATCTATTAGCCCTTTTCAACCTCAATTTTGAGCTCTGTCCTTCCTGAACGAAGCTTATTAGCTTCTTCTTCTTGAAGCTATTTAGCACCTCTTTTCTTCCCCATTAGGAGCAAAATTACTCACTAAAGTCTTCCAGGCTTTCAACTTAGGTCAAAAGATTCTCTCCAGGTCACTAGATCTAATTTCTCCTCTTGCAGGCTTCCGCAAGCATGGCAGACAACCACGGTTCATCCATTAAATCGATGGACTAGATGGGATCCTAGCATCAAATTGATGCGTAAATCAGATAGGGCATCTGAACAACTTCCGATCAAGCCTTTGCTCGATCGGATTGGTCAACTGAGTTGGCCGGATTCCTTGATGGAAGTCTAGTTTGGAGCGGCTGTTTAAAGTCCCACATCGAAAGCTGTTGTGCACACAACATAGTATCATAGGTTTTTGCGCTATGACCCTCTCAGTCGTCAGTGTAGGGCACAAATTGAACTGAGCATGTGTGTGTGGGCACGTGCGTGTGCACATACCCGGGTGTGTGTGCGTGCATAGGTCCAAGCGTGGGTGTGGATGTGAGCAGGCTTGACATGGCCCAATACTATGTAATCTGAAATAAATGAAAAATCCACCAATTAAAAGAACTAGGCCCGAGCTTAAGTAGGGACTGGTCCTGCCCAATTGGGCATTGTGTACCCCTGAACGAACTTTGGCCACCCATTAAAAACGTTACTTTTATAATTGAAGGGATTTCATGGGTTAAAGTGGTGAAAATTTGGCTAACTGTGGAGCATGAGTGCACAGAAGAAAAGAGAGAGTGTTAAGAAGAGGAGAAATATAAGAAGAGAAGAAGCTAAGTGAATAAAATATAAGAAAATAGGAAGAGCCCAAGAGAGAGAGAGAGAAAGAGAGAGAGAGAGAGAGCACAAGAAAGAAGAGAAGAAAGAGAGAGAGCTAAAGATCTTAAGAAGAAAATAAATGTATAAGAGAAGAATCAAACGTCCTTACATTTTATTAGAAGTCTAATTTACACTTTTAAGTCATCTAACTCTCTTTTCAGACGTTTGATTTCAGGGCTGAAGTTCATATATTGCATATTTTTGAGTTTTTAACATTGTAATAGGCATGATAACTCTTGTAATTTCATTTCTTTGCCTTATATTCTTGTAAAAAGTTGTAATAAACATGTTTAGTTGGTTTTTAATGTCAAATAAACACATTTCTTTTCAAATGGAATATTGCATGCTTTTATTATCAATATCTTGTGCTATATTCATGTGCTTAAAGTATAGTAATTATAATCTGATTAATTAACTGTTAATTATGCCTTAGGAATTAATGGTGAATTAAGCTTACTATTATGCCTCTCAGTGAACGACCTGGACTCAACCAATTAAAAAGAACTTAAATTCTAAAATGTTAGGTTAACTTGACCCTATACTACAATTTCGACACTAATTTGAGTTAACCTAGGTTACTTTCTAATGCAATTAATTAAGTCTAATTAAATTAATTAACTATGTTGAGAGTTAACAAATCACCCGCTCCCCAAAATTGCCAACTTCGCCACTTACGTCGCCTCCTTCATCGACCGTTGGTCCCTCTTGTCAACACCACCGATACTCACTGCCACAATTCTCTGAAGCATCGCCCCTCACCATCTACTTCCACAACTCCAGCTGACTCATCTGTTCACTCTGTCATCACTAAAACTGCCTACGCTACGGTACCATACACAGCCTCAACTCCCCCCGTAACAACAAAGGACGCCCTTCTTCTACCCCATTGCTATACCAACAACGATCTACAACCCACCACCAGGAGTTCCACCACTCTCCACTGTCCTCCCGCCACACACCATCTTCCTCAACCAAGTGCTACAAATCACCAGCCCATATGAAACAAGCTGGGTACTTCCTCTTTAATGCCCCATCTGCCCAGGTTGTGACAAACCATGCCAAAGGTGTCTCCACTGTAGCAGCCCCCTACGTACAACTGTCCTACACTCCTCGCCTTCTGCATCGGGAAACCTCCTTGTTGCCCTCCACATATTCGCCATTACCACCTTGTCGATTCATCATCGCCAGGGAGTTCCATCGCAACTACCAGTCGCTATTACGCCTTCTAGAAGACTCTGTTGGCTCATCCTAATATGGATACTTCCACATCACCAATAAAATCTGGGGTACATCACTTCATATCCCTCAAGTTATCTTTCACTAACTATTTACTATGGAAAGCAAAGCTCATGCCCTTACTCCGAGCCCACAATTTACTTGGTCATATCGACGGCTCCAACACTTGTCTGGTTCCCACACTAGCCCCCTCAACATCCAATTCCACTATGGCAGAACCTACAATGGTTAGTCAAACTCAACCATGGCATGCTCGAGACCAAATGCTACTAAGCTGGATAGTTGCTTCTTTATCCGAGGAAGTGATGCCAATGATAGTCAGACTCAACACAATCTATGATGTTTGGAAAGCTCTCCACAACGCTTATGGTGCCCCATCTCATACTCGAGTCCTTCAACTGAGGATGTAGCTCCAAGCCCTCAAAAAGAATGATGACGACATCTCCACTTATATCTGCAAAGCAAAATACCTATAAGATGAATTGGTGGCTACAGGACATGCCATGGATATAGTTGAGTTCAATGCAATTGTCTTCCAAAATTTAGGAAGCAACTATGGTGATATAGTTTCCACTCTTGCATCACATTCGTCTCCATCTCCTACTCTGAGTTACAGAGCATTCTTCTTGGCCATGAAATGCATCTACAACAGAATACCTCTCCAGTGGCAGAAGTTTCTCCCACTTCCCATGTCATCACCACCTCCAGTCAATCCACTCCTCGTGGTAGAGGTCGAGCACTTTGGCCATAGTCGGTAGGAAAGCTCCACAAGGGCGAGGACAACCTCTTGGGTTTGCTGATAAAGACAAACCAAATCATGTATGCAAGCTTCAACACTCACTATATGGTCTCAAACAAGCCCCTCGTGCATGGTTCAATCATCTCACTAGCTTCCTGACCAAGTTAGGATTTCAAGCCTCTAAAATCGATACATTATTATTTGTACTCTTATCAGGCGACCACATTATATATATACTTGTGTACGTTGATGATATTTTGGTAACAGGGAACTCCTCTTCCAAAGTCCCTGAGCTCATATATGCTCTGAAAGAAGAATTTCACACTCAAGACTTGGGATCACTGCACAAGTCCATAAAAAAGGTCTCGAGCTTCAACTATCCCAACAAAAGTATATACAAGACCTATTGCACAAGACTAACATGTCTACTTTGCAAATGCCAATGGCCACCTCCAACAAACCAACAACAAAAGGTCAATCCTTCCAGAACCCTACATTATATCAAGTCACCGGAGCACTACAATATCTCACGCTTACCAGACCAAATATTTCCTTTGCTGTCAACAAAGCTTGCCAATTCAATGAATAATGCCACCGATGAGCATTGGGAAAACATAAAAAGAATCCTTCACTATCTAAAAGGAACCATCTCTCAAAGTCTTTGCTTTAATGCAAACTCATCCTACATGCTTCAGGCATACTCTAATGCTGATTAGGCTGGATGTCCTGATGATCGTTGCTCTTCAGGAGGATATCTCATCTTCATGGGGCACAAGCTTATAGCCTAGTCCTCAAAGAAGCAACCAATAGTGTGACGTCCATCAACGGAATCAGAATACAAGGCAATCGCAAATGCCACAATAGAGTTAATATGGCTCCTCTCCCTACTACAAGAATTACACATCCCCCCTTCGTCTATACCCGTCCTTTGCTATGACAGCATCGGCGCTACATATGTCTCTGCCAACCCACTCTTCCATGCTTGCACCAAACACATTGAAGTCAACTATCACTTTGTCCGATAATAGGTCGCAACTAGTCAACTACAAGTAAAGTTCATCTCAACCAAAGATCAACTCGTAAATATTATGACAATGCCCCTTCCACGAACTTCCTTCCAAACAGCACGTTAGCGACTTCAAATTCAACAATCAGGCATCACGTAGTTCTACTGATTGCAGGGGGGCATCAAGCAGAAATCTCATAACCAACGAGATTGTCATTTGTGATTCAAACTTAGTAAAAAATATGTTGTAACGAAATACAAAAATCATAGGCTTTTGAATTGTGTAAAACCAATCTGAAAATCTCATATTTTAGTGTAACTACTTCATCTATAAATGTGTAAACAACCATGAAAGAAATCGAGTTGGTGTTGAACGTGTACGAATGGCTACGCTAACGTGTTCGATTTTGGAAAACCTGTCGTTGTAGCTTTAAAGCGAAGAATTCGTGTTCAACAAATAAAATTTATACAAAAAAGAATTCCGGGTCGAACACAGGGAGGCGGACATTTGATTTAAAAACTACACATTTCTTTTTTATTTGTCACAGAATAATTCAATTTAAAACTATCTAATTATTTACAATAAATAGAAGAGAGAGAGATAGAGTAAGAGAGAGAGAAAATATTACATAGAGAAATCAAAATGAGATTTAGAATAAACAGAGAATTTATCATTAAGGGGATTTGTCCATTACAACTAGAAAGCATAAAATAATTACTCTAGAAAGCGATAAATTTACTCTAGAAAGCATTAAAAGAATGGAAGGAGAAATGTCCTCCTCGACGATTGCTTGGAGGACGAACAAAGCCATACTAGAAAGCAGTAAATCTATACTAGAAAGCAGTAACAAGAATAGGGAGAGAGAAATCCTCCTCAACAGTTGCTTGGAGGACAAGCCGAACGGGACGACGCTTGGACGAAGGAGAACGAAGTGGGACAAAGGAGGACGAAGCAGAAGAATGGGAACGAAGTAGCACACCGTCATCGTCGTGGGATCCACTTCCGAAGGGGAACGAAAATTGGAATTTATCTCGCGAGAAGCATCCCGGATGTGGGACAAGCTTCTCTTGAGCTTTGGAGGGGTAGAGAAGAGAAGGAAGGGATCAGAATTTCATATGGAGGGGGTCTCCTTTTATAGTTGCAAGAAGTGGGGGCAAAATGGACATTACAACTTCAAAATAATAAATGAGGGGTCTTTAGTGACGGATAAATCCGTCACTAAAGCCCCAACGTGGGCGTAGCTTCCGCGCCCACGCGTGCCTGCTCAGCATCTCTCGCGCGCAACGGCTTCCCACGTCCGTCGATTCTCAGCCGTCCAATCGAGAGATCGGACGGCTTAAGACGAGTCTCCACCCACTGTTGCGCCCGCCTGGCGTGTGTGATCGCACGTGACGCCGCGCGTTCAATCGCACGTGAATGCTATCAGGCGCGCACGGCCGTCCGATCAAGATCCAACGCCCGCCCGCGCCCAATCGCCCGCGCCTGATTTGAGGCTCGCAGGACTCGATCCCGCGACCTCTGCTTCGCCCGCGGCTGCGTCTCCGCTGTGCTACGCCATCGAGAAGGTCGCGAGGATGATTTTAAAACATCGCATCCACAACCGTTGGATCGAGATCCAACGGCGGAGAGGGGACGGGTGCGCGGTCTTCATGGAATGTAGGCGACCGTTTGGGAGGCCGAGATGGCGCCATCTTGGCCATCCATCTTCTGGAAGTTGTGGATGGTGCCACGGATGTCGGATTGGCTCGATTTTTGTGTCGTTGGACTGCGATCGTCGATCCGAATTCATCCGTGTGGTCGGATTTGTCATCTGAAGTGTGGATTTTCACCATCCTGGCCCTTGATCTTCTAGGGTTCCCCGGTCACTATCTAATGCTACGGATGCCTGATTAGGGCAATCTTGGAGTCGTTGAACTCCAATCGTTGCCCTGATCACATCCGTACGGTTGGATCTTTGATCCGAGGCCCCGATAAAATGTTTGCCCCATCCAAGCACATAAAAGGAGACAATTAACCTCCATTTTATTCAAACTACTCAAAATGCAAGATGATGCATGTTATGCAATATTTATATCATGAAATGCAACCCTATGCTTAAGAACATGCATAAATAGACATTTTAAGTAGTGTAAATGTGTTTACATCATACCCCCATGCCTATCTTTTGCTAGTCCCTAGCAAAAACTATATGCTATTTATAAAGGAATTAGGTTGGATTATTTGGACCTGAGTTATTTTCAATCATTAAGAAATTGTCTACTTAGGAACTAAACTTTCAAAGACACAACAGTGCCTGGGTATCAGGCAAAATGCAGACCGCCTCAAGCCCTAGCCTTATTCAAAGAAAAATTTCTTTTTCTCTTTTACTCTTTTCTAATTTTTTTGGATTTTCAAATTTTAGGGTTTAAGAGTGGCTTTCTACGGCCATTCAACTCACCCAAAATTTGATGAGAACCCTAAGTTTTAAGCATCTTATTGTGATTGTGATAGACTCGTTGACCGGTAATTAAAACGGACTTCGGATTTCTACGCCTCTAGGTGACCTCAAAAAGAATTCTGCCTAAAGGTGTATCTTTACAACCGGTAGCTTTCTCCCTACTTTTATTTTTTTACGGGGTCAACACAAGGGTGAATCTAGTGTATATCTCCCTGGTTTATTCTTCTCCGCTTCCTCCTAAGTGTTTTGGGAATTTTTAGTGCATTTACTGAGCTGGGTTCTGGGCAACCGGTCGATGAGCTGTTACCACCGACAACTTGCCAGCCATACTCGTGCGGGGAAGTGTGGCTTATTTCTTTTTGTTCTTTTCTCCTTTTCTTTTTGATTTTTTTTTCCTTTCTTTTTTTTTTTTTTTAAGTAGGTGGCTTCCCTGGTCTAAGATTTACCTAAAGGTAGCAAAAAGAGAAAGGTCCAGTGACTGGGCTCTGGACAACCTACCTATGGGATGTTACCCACGATAACTTGTCAGCCATATCACCCTAGAAGGTTCATTAGCTACCCAATTTCCGTTAAAATCGCCGAATAACGAATCAGTGCAAAGTGTGTAGATGCTTAAGACTTAAAATTCTCTCAAATCAGAGGGTGGGTTGATAAGTCGTGTACTTATCACCCAAACTTATTTATTCCAATTATAATAGAATTAAGATGGCGAGGACTCAAAGACAAATCCACATTTTAGTGGATACACAGGCTAATTAAGTCCAAAGACCTGAAGGGTCTTTGTGTTCAGATCTTAATGTAGTATTTCCTAAGATTGAATAATTTTCTTAAACCCAAATTCTCTTTCCTAATTTTGATTTTTTTTTTAATAAAAGAAAATAAATCTACAGAGCTAACGAATGAATTCAGAGATAAATATCTACCCCCCCGTGCCTATCTAATGCAATGTCCTCATTGTATTAAAAAGACATAACAGAGTGGAAAAGCGAAGAAAGCACCTGAATTGCGTGAATGTCAGGTCCGTTCCGAGGTGAAAAATTAAAAAGAACTGTATATGTGCGGAGTTTAGTGCCTTCATCTAGGCACACTATACAAAGAAAAGAAATGAAGAATTCACAAGTGCAGGTCAGAATTAGAATAAACAGAGGAATCTTCTGACCTAACAAAAGAGGTCCACAAATGTGGACCAGATTGTGGTGCAGACCCATCCCCCATAATCGAGAATATCTTAGGTTCTGGATAAAAATTATCCAAAACCTGAAATCAGAATGCAAGCGGGGTTGGGCCTACGATTTATGAGGATGCAACCCAAGACCAAAAAGTCGGGTTACAGAGAATTGAAGCTCAAAAGGATAATCGTTGAATGTGTGCTTGAGTTGAACATCCTCGAAACAAATGTCGTAAGGGTTCTAATTTGATGGTTTCAGCTTAAAAGGAACCCTTCGACTCAATCTACCATTTCCTCCAAAATTAACTTCCCAAATCAGCACTTCCCAACTCCTACCCTCCTCATTCGGCATATCAAATTCCAGGACCTCTTGTATATTCATCACCCCGTCTGAAATCTCCAAGTCTAAATGATGTGGCAGAATCAAAATTGACTTGGGTCTAATTATCTCAGAATTAGAATCATCAATAAGCTCAACAGGGTGTAACTGATAATCAGGGCATTGAATTGATTCCTCCAAAAGATGCGATTCTGGATCCGTAATGTGTGCCTTAATAAGATCAGTTTCCTCAGTTATTGGGCTATCAAATGATCTATTAGATTCCTCAGGCCCAATCGTCTCACAGAAATCGTGTTCAGAAAACTCGCGTGAGACTTCACAACTTGAATCTTCACCATCAGGATCCATATCAATGTATGTCCCAAAATCAGTTGTCACTTTCTGTTCCAAGGAGACATACGTTTTCTCGTAACCTGGCTCAGGGATCTCAGGTGATGAAATTAGATCTTCCTTAATTGGTTGTTTTAATTCAATCTGGTCAGCCTCGTAACACGTGTCCCCCCCAACAGGTGCCTGAGCGGGTTCTGTCATTGGCTTTCCTGAAGAGGGTTCATCCTGGGAATTATTCCAAGATTGAATCAAAGCAACCACGAATCTCATCCCCAATTTTGCTAATTTCCCAAGTAGAAACTCACCCGGGTTCTTATCCTTAACATCTTGAAGCCAATCTAATAAAGACCTATTCAAATCATCAATCATTTCAATCAGGGGCTCCAATCTCTCAATGCAAGGTATTGGCTGAACTTCTAAAGATTGAATGATATTCCTCAAGTTAGCCAGAACCTTATCTTGAACCTGGTTAACCTGAACCAAATGAGTTGGTTCAGGGTTGGGCGGGTTTGAGCTCAATGCAGGGGAATTAACGAATTGAGATTCGTTATACCCTTCCTAATAATAGGTCATTTCAAATTGTTGAAAAGGTGATGACCTAAAGGCAGTGAAATCAGAGGATGGGTAAGGATCGGTGTATCCTTCTTGATTGTAGATCGTATTAGGTTGTTCATGAAAGGAAGACGATCTATAATCGATGTAGCTCTGAGAAGGATAGAAATCAGAATCAAAGTGTTCAGGGTTAGACCCTAAACCCGGGGGTCTGAAATTGTATCCCCAATCCGAATTATCCCAACTGACTGATGGGTGATTACAATACGAGTTAGGATAATTGTCATGTTGAGGATAATTTACAACAGGAGGGAAAGAGCGGGAATGCGTGTAATATGTGGAAGGATTCATGAAACACGGGAGGAAGAAAGGTGCTCTGCAATACAAACAATCAAACATGTCCTTAAATGGGTTAGCCTAAAGACCTACAGACTCTGAAAACCCGTCTTGAGATAAAGGAACGATTTGATCTACTTCCGTCTGTTCAATCAAACCAGTTAGAAGGAGGGACTGGGGAGAAGGTTCTTCCTTCGACTTGCGCCTCCGATTCCTAGTGTACCCCCCAGCCACGATCGTTTGACTCTGCTCCCCTAGCTAGACATCAGATTGAACAGTAGAAATAGACTAATCGAAAATAATCTCGTTCTAAGTTCTGAAGAGCGAGTTCAATCCTTAAGGCCAATGTCTACTCTGTTTTATTTAGGGCTAGGTTTGAATGTGCTTTGGAATGAGATGGGCCCTTTAAATGGGTTGTGCCCTTAATGATTGATTGATTTGTGTGTGCGTGCACAACCAGTGGTTTTCAAGCAAGATTATTTTTGATGTGGTGAATTTTAAGGTTCAAATCTTGCTTAGTAGCTTTTAGGATCAACTTTAGGTGTTTTCAAACAGGTTTAATTGGCACACCAAGTTTTGTAAGCACAGGTGAAGATGTTTTCCTTTAAAGTTTAAAAAAAATGTGGAGTGCCTGGTAAATCCCTAAGAGTTGAACCAAATTGGCAGCTACTTGATGAGTTGATTTTATTTAAAGTGGTGCGGCCCAATCAACTCAAACAATTGGCCTGATGCACCACTAAGTTAGGCACACAAAGATGGTTAACCTAGAATGATTTCTACTCTTTTATGTGTTGCTTTTTGTGTACCGGTTCCACAGATCAGAACCCGGTTGAGTAGAAACAAATCAATTTGATCAAGTGCCTTGAATGTGGGTGTGTGTGTGTGTTTGTTGGAAATTACCCCACAAGATTATCTTTTTGTTTTTTTTATGATTGAGGGTGGAATGAATGTGAATGGAAATCCAAACAACCAAACTATTCCTAGGATTTATGCAAACACCTAGGTTAATTGGGATTTGGATTTAATGTGGCGAATGAAATCTATGGAGGGGGAAAGAATGGGGGAGCACTTACAGTTGTCTTCAACTGCACTTTACTCCAATCTACCGCTTGTTGATTCCTTGATGGAGGTCTCTACAAAACAACAGACACAAGAGAAAGCTAGTTAGAAGACAAATAAAGTGCAAGAAATGCGAAGAAAAGATCAGAAATCGTTGCCTCCCCGGCAACGGCGCCAAAATGTTGAACGTGTACGAATGGCTACGCTAACGTGTTCGATTTTGGAAAACCTATCGTTGTAGCTTAAAAGCGAAGAATTCGTGTTCAACAAATAAAATTTATACCGAAAAGAATTCCGGGTCGAACACAAGGAGGTGGACGTTTGATTTAAAAACTATGCGTTTCTTTTTTATTTGTCATGGAATAATTTAATTTAAAACTATCTAATTATTTACAATAAATAGAAGAGAGAGAGATAGAGTAAGAGAGAGAGAGAATATTACACAGAGAAATTAAAATGAGATTTAGAATAAACAGAGAATTTATCATTAGGGGGATTTGTCCATTACAACTAGAAAGCATAAAACAATTACTCTAGAAAGCGATAAATTTACTCTAGAAAGCATTAAAAGAATGGAGGGAGAAATGTCCTCCTCGACGATTGCTTGGAGGACAAACAAAGCAATACTAGAAAGCAGTAAATCTATACTAGAAAGCAGTAAAAAGAATAGGGAGGGAGAAATCCTCCTCGACGGTTGCTTGGAGGACGAGCCGGACGGGACGACGCTTGGACGAAGGAGAACGAAGCAGGACGAAGGAGGACGAAGCAGAAGAACGGGAACGAACCAGCACGCCGTCGTCGTCGTGGGATCCACTTCCGAAGGGGAACGAAAATTGGACTTTATCTCGCGAGAAGCATCCCGGGTGTGGGACAAGCTTCTCTTGAGCTTTGGAGGGGTAGAGAAGAGAAGGAAGGGATCAGAATTTCATATTGAGGGGGTCTCCTTTTATAGTTGCAAGAAGTGGGGGAAAAATGGATATTACAACTTCAAAATAATAAATGAGGGGTCTTTAGTGACGAATAAATCCGTCACTAAATCCCCAACGTGGGCGTAGCTTCCGCGCCCACGCGTGCCTGCTCAGCTTCTCGCGCGCGCAACGACTTCCCACGTCCGTCGATTCTCAACCGTCCGATCGCGAGATCGGACGGCTTAAGACACGTCTCCGCCCACTGCTGCGCCCGCCTAGCGCGTGCAATCACGCGTGACGCCGTGCGTTCAATCGCGCGTGAATGCTATCGAGCGCGCGTGGCCGTCCGATCAAGATCTAACACCCGCCCGCGCCCAATCGCCCACACCTGATTTGAGGCTCGCGGGATTCAATCCCGCGACCTCCGCTTCGCCCGCGGCTGCGTCTCCGCTGCGCTACGCCGTCAAGAAGGTCGCAAGGATGATTTTAAAAAGTCGCATCCACAGCCGTTGGATCGAGATCCAACGACGGAGAGGGGACGGGTGCGCGGTCTTCATGGAATGTAGGCGACCGTTTGGGCGGCCGAGATGGCACCACGTGGCCCCATCTTGGCCATCCATCTTCTGGAAGTTGTGGATGGTGCCACGGATGTCGGATTAACTCGATTTTTGTGTCGTTGGGCTGCGATCGTCGATCCGAATTCATCCATGCAGTCTGATTTGTCATCTGAAGTGCAGATTTTCACCATCCTGGCCCTTGATCTTCTAGGGTTCCCCGGTCACTATCTGATGCTACGGATGCCTGATTAGGGCGATCTTGGAGTCGTTGAACTCCAATCGTCGCCCTGATCACATCCGTACGATTGGATCTTTGATCCGAGGCCCCGATAAAATGTTTGCCCTGTCCAAGCACATAAAAGGAGATAATTAACCTCCATTTTATTCAAACTACTCTAAATGCAAGATGATGCATGTTATGCAATATTTATATCATGAAATGCAATCCTATGCTTAAGAACATGCATAAATAGACATGAAAAGCCATTTAACACTAATGTACGACGAAAAACTACTAGTGCACAAATAAAATTAAATAACCAATTAGTAGCCACACCAAAAAAACAAGAGATTCTTTCGACTACATGATCAAGACTACTGAAAGCTTGCACACTGAACAACAAAATGGAAAAGAAAATTTACAGATCTTTTTTTTGGATAAGAAAATCTACAAAGGTAATCCAATCCCATGCTAAAAATTACTAAATAAGGATGTTCCTAATTAATGAATGGAAATTGGACTCCCACTAACAGCCCTAACATCACCAAGATATATATATCATGGTTTGTTCCTTGATTTTATTGAAGACACCTCATGATTGACATGATTAAGAAATCAGAACAAACTCATGAGAATATGTTATAATTTGCATATTTGTGAAAATTCCAATCCAAGAAAATGGATTAATCAACTTAAAAAAAACACCCTATAACATGTATAGAAGAGCAATAGGAGGGGAAAAAATATATCAGCTTGGGTCCTAATCTATGAGAGAAAAGACCTAAGCATCAAGGACCACACTGATTCTCCTCCTTGAAAGTTGGGTTTTGCATGGTTTTACAGTTATAAGCAGTAAGCAATGTCCATAAATTGCCATAGAGCATAAGTGGGATTTCCTGTTTCGCTATTCCAAAATCTGCTAATTTTACACATCCATTTGGATACAGGGGTGTATTTGCACCCTTAATGTCCCTAGAGAGGCAACATATTAACTAATGAGAATAAGATAAATTTAACACTTAGATGAAGGAATAGAAAGATAATTTCAGCATATCCCCAAAAAGATGGTCCCCAGATAACCTGTTGATGGTATTCTTTGAATGCAAATACGCAAGTCTTGAGAGTATTTGGTAGGTATAATTATGAATTACAAGTTCACCAAAGCATCCATACTCTTGAAGGAGATTATGGATGGACCCATTAGAACCATATGCCAAATATATGTATAACTTATCATATACCTGCTTCAAAAATAAGCTTGTCACTAAACTAATCGAAGATCACCTTTCTGAAAAAAAAAATGATACATTAGTAGGATAGAAAGAACCGACTTGTTTATTCACAAGCCTACTTCTAAATATATAGAGATATGAAAAAAGTACATAACAATCCCATAAATAAATAAAAAAATAAACATGGACAATAATAAAACATAATGGACTGAAGGGGTATAATACACCCCCTCAAGTTGGAGTATAGATGTTAATCATACTCAATTTGGAACAACAGACATCAAAGGCAAGCCATGCCAAAGGCTTGATAAATATGTTTGATGTTTAGTCCTCAGAAGTAACTGGAGTAGTATAGACGAGTACCCTATGGATTAAGTCATGAGTATAATAAGAATTAATTAATCTCCATGTGCATGGTCCTCTCATGGAACATGAGGTTGTTAGCTATATACGTGACCACTTTGTTGTCATATCTCATCTCCATAAGGGAATCAACAAATATGTGCAAGCCCATAAGAAGTGAGCAAGTCCATAAGAAATGAGCTCACCCACATCATCTTAATTGTTGTTTGGGCCATGGCTTTGTATTCTGACTCTGCACTAGATCTGGAAATAACTGCTTGTTTCTTGCTCTTCTAAGTCACAAGAACACCTGTCACATATGTACAAAAGCCTGTAGTGGACTTTTTGTCAAGCAAACACCTTGCGTAATCTGCATTTGAGTAGCCCACTATGATCATAGAGGCCCCCCTACTAAACAAGATCCTACGTCTTGATGCCTTCTTCAAGTACCCCAGCACCATTGTCGCAGCATCCCAATGTTGCCTCGTAGGCTTGTCCATAAACTAGTTTAATTTTGTGATTGCTAGGAAAATAATACTTTTGGTGATGGTAATATAAAGGAGCTTGCCAACTAGTTGCCTGTACTGCCTACTGTCTATCTTCTCAGCCTCCTCGTATAAGCAAGCCTTGGGATCCATGGGAATATTTGCTTATTTAGCCTCCAACATGCTTGTCTCTTGTAGAACATCAAGTGCATACTTTCTCTGGGATAGAACAACACCTTTCTTGCTACATGCAACCTCAATCCCAAGAAAGTATCTCAATGGCCCAAGGTCTTTCAAGACAAATTTTCTTGCCAGACAATCTTTCACCTTAGCTATGCTAGCTACATCATCCTCTGTGATAATCAACTCATTCACATACAGAAAAAGCACAACTATTTCTTTCCCTGTCTTCCTAACAAATAAATAGTGATCAAACGAAGACCTATGGAAACCAATGACTTCAAGTACCTCAGAAAGCTAATGAAACCAAGCTCTAGGACTCTACTTTAGGCCATATATTGCTTTCTGTAGTCTGCGTACACACTCCCCCTAAACCTTATAACTTGGGGGCTGCTACATATACACCTCCTCCTAGAGATTCCTATACAAGAATGTATTCTTGACAACCAACTAATGAAGCACCCAATCACAGTGAACAACCACAAAAACTAGAATGCACATCGTAGATAGGCATGCAATAGGGGAGAAAGTATCAAAGAAGTTCACGCCATATGTCTGCATGAACCCATTTACCACAAGTCAGTCCTTGCATCAAGTAACTAACCCATCTGGATTATATTTTACTATGAATATTCATCTGCAACCAACCATTGTAGCACCCTCTAGAAGTGTAGTGAGTTCCCAGGTACCACGGGAACAAAGAGCAACCATTTCATCCTCCATGGCCTAATGGCACTTAGGATCGAGCATCGCCTGCTGATGGGTTGTTGGAACACGAATAGCTGTCAACATCTGGCAGAATTTTCCAAATGCTGTTCCCCAACCCTTTGTAGATAGCACCCCTATAGCAGAATACCGAGATGGTGCACCACAACTACTCGAAGCCTTCCAAATTGCAATCAAAAGGTCAATATCAAGTGGCATGGGGCCCTCTGGCATAGACTCTTGTAACGACTCTGGGGCAAGAGCATCCTCAACTGGTCTTGTATCATCATAACTATGCAACACATCATCAATTTATAAAGTGTCTGCGCTCACCTGTAGTGGAGAGGACGATGGTGCAGAGGTAGAGGGGTACTACTTGTAAGTAACTAGGATCTTGTAAGTAATAGGAGGAACATGAAACTTTGCAGACTCACTTAGAGTAGGAACAAAATCCATGATCGGGATAGCTTCTAAGGGGTAAGTGAAACCAGCATAGGTGCCTCAGTAGCCTCAAGAAGAATATCACACCCAACAATAGAAAAATAAGGAATGGATTCATGAAAGGTGACATCAGCACTAACATATTGTCTACCAGAGATGGTATCATAGCATCGATACCCTTTCTGAGTCCTAGAGTATCCCAGAAAGACACACCTAATAGCCCTAGGAGCAAGCTTATCCCAACCAGGAGAGGTGATATGCACAAAAGCAATACACCCAAAAAACTCGAGGAGGCACATGGAAGAGCTCAGTATCAGGGTGCAAAATTTGCCATGGAATTTGCGATCATGAAGGATAAAACTCGACATCCTATTAATCAAATAATAGGCAGTAAGAATCGCATTGCCCCAATACAACAAGGAGACAGTATGACGAATCAAGATAGTACAAGCCACATCCAATAAATGTCTATGATTTCTCTCAGCCACCCCATTCTGCTTAAAAGTATGACAAGTGGTCTGATACACAATCTCATGGGATTTATAAGAGAGAGATAATTTTATGGTACAAAATTCAAGAGCATTATCAGATGTCACAAGTTTAATAAAAGCAGAAAATTGGGTTTTTATTTCCAAAACAAAATGATCAATAATAGTGCCTACATCAGACTTATTCGTTAACAAGAATACCAAAGACAAATGGGAAAAAACATCCATAATGACAAGATAATAACATTAACCCTATCGATCAAGAATACGACTAGGGCCCTACATGTCCATATGAAGAAGCTGAAACAATTTAGTAGACCCAGGATTACAACTAGCAGTGTAGGAGGCCTGGTGATGCTTACCCAGCTGACAAGTATCACAAGTAAACACAACAAAATGAGATAAATGAGGAATAACTCATCTAAGTCTATCCAAAAGAAGATGTCCAAGGCGAAGGTTCCACTGGAATGGACTCCTAGTAGCAAAGGAGACCCCCCCAGGGCATGTAGCAGCATAAGGAGTTTAGACATGACGATAGACACCCCTCTCTTCACAACAACCACCAATCGTCCTTCTCATCAATTTGTCCTAAAAGCACAAGTCTAAGCATAAAAAATGACACAACAATTTAATTCTTTGGTAATTTTATTGAGAGGAAGTAAGCTTATCGGAAAGTCTGGCATAAATAAAACATCAGCCTCAGTGTAGGAGTAACAAACACTTTCTCCTATCTTGCTACCTGGGAATGTCTCCCATTTGCAACCTACATTATTCTGCCTGGAGCAACATGATTGAGACGACTAAAGTAGTGTTGATCTCCACTCAAATGACATGAGGCTCCAAAGTCAACTGACTAATCTGTGCATAACTTATCATCAACATGGGAGACAAGAGTAGATGCACTACCTGAAGAGGAGGCCAAGGCGGTGTCAAGAGTAGTAGAAAGGTTCTGAGTCAATTGAAAAATGAACCAAAAAAGCTCATAGAACTCTGCTC
This sequence comes from Thalassia testudinum, assembly GCA_037157565.1. Classification (NCBI taxonomy): domain Eukaryota; kingdom Viridiplantae; phylum Streptophyta; class Magnoliopsida; order Alismatales; family Hydrocharitaceae; genus Thalassia; species Thalassia testudinum. The sequence goes on from JAZHRO010000077.1 coordinate 86,999,561, forward strand.
TGGAAATAGTGCTGCTGGACACTTCAGAAACTATAATAGCCTGATTAGCTGTGGGTGTAAGTGGATGACCATGCTTGGTCCAGCAAGTAGCCTCAATGTCTCCAGGTTTAACACAAAAGGTGCATGTGGAACACCCTCTCCCACTAGGCGCACAACCACGATCTCTACCTCGTAATGTAGGGGTTCCTCTACCATGTCCAAGAGTGGAAGCAAGAGCAGTGGTCTGTCCTGTAATCTTAGTAGAAGGCTAGGTAAAGGTAATCCAACTTAGTCTAGTATATAGGCAAAGGCAATCCAACTCAGTTTGGTATATGCCTGCTCAATGGAAGGTAGCTTTTACAATGTAAGTAGTTGGGAGCGAGCAACAGAAAATTATGGTTGAAGATTAGAAAGAAATTGTAAGACAGTAGCCTCCTTCTTGTACTCCCTCTAAGAAGCACTAGTACAAATTGGTTTGCATGCATTGTACTTCTCAACAAGGCTCTTCATAGCAGAGTAGTACTATGACAATGAACAACTGTCTTGGCGAAGTCGTGAAAGCTCATGGTAGATATCAAAAACTCGACTTGAGTTTTTCTCATGAGAATAAGTGTCACACAGACTGTCCCACATGCCTTTCACGGTCTAATAATACATGATCTCGTCAACTATCCGTGGAATAACACAATTCATAATCCAAGTACATACCATGGCATTATCCTTATTCCATGTAGCATTTTTTCCTGTCTTCTCTTGTGGTTTCGACTAAAGGAGAATATGCTCTTTATCATGATTTCTCACCATCATGAGAATGATCTGTGACCATCATGGATATTTGGTCTCATCTAACTTAACCATAGGACCAAAAAAGGGGCTCCTGTACATCCCTATCTTTGATATAGAGTTCGATGTCACCTTTGATGAACTTGATGATGCCAACTGCCTTCAGCCAAACCAATCTAATAGCTACACAATGCCAATGCATCCAACCAATCAACAAATCATCCATTCTGTGATATGAAAATAGGCAATCAAATTTGAGTACCGTATTTTCATACCATCAAACAATCGAAAGATCATGTGTTGCAGGCATAGCAACCACTGTTGGCAGACAAAGAAGCCCCAATGATGATTGCCGCTTCCTTCAAGAAGCTGCTACGACCTTGTCGTGAAGGAAGGAGAGCGATGGAGCACTCCTACCCAGTTAGAGCCGTAACACAGGGAGTAAGAGAGACCCCTGGGGATAGCACATGGCCTGTGCAAGGACCACGAAGGGACTTGGTGGCAATGTAGGGCCTATGTAAGGACCACAGTAGGGCCCTGGTGGTGGCCCAGGGCCGCACTAGACCTGCTAAAGGCAGTGGTGGACCCTCATGAGGCATGCTAGCAGTGGTGATGCTGGGCTAATCCCGATGTTGTGGTGGCCGATGACGTCGATCAGAGGGTTCGGCAATGCCCTTGAGAAGAAGGAGAAGAGTACATGTTTTTTGGTGGAGATGTAAGGTGGTTAGGTTTTCGATGGGATACCCGAGCATCGATCTCAGACTGCTACTTTGATATCAAGTAGGATGAAATGAATCGAATAGTTTATTCAAAAGCCCTACCCCTCAAGATATAGAGAGGTAGGAATAGTACATAACAAGCCCATAAATAAAAGAAAAAATAAACATAGACAATAATAAAACATAATAGATTGAAGGGGTACAACAACATTAAAGCTACCAACATCCATAAAATGTTTCTTTTCCTCAACTGAAGTGGATGAGAAAACCATAGGCCTCCAATATCATACCAACCATAGCCCATCTGATTAGGATCGAAAAGAAGCCAATAGTAAATGATATTGTACCCTGTCAAGCCTAAAGCATGAAACTTTTGTTTGGAATAAATTAATGGTGCCTTTATAGTCAAGTAGACCGGGCAATGCTTTGGCCAAAGGCATGAACATGCCTCCTAATTTTTGCGTTTATGTAAAGGACTACATGCTAGACTCCAGCCCTATCGTTAACCTCACTCATGATATTCCAAAGCCCATTGAATTAGATAAAAAGAATCAGAAAACAATTTACCAAACATATAAGTTAGGAACTATATTTCTGTGATTGGCTATCAAAAGTTTGAGTGCATGGTAATTGAAATACACGACTATACGAAACCCTGATGAACGAAAGTTTATGCGAGAAAAATTGAGTTGGGAAACCTAGTCATAACAGTTGCGAAAATCCGCTAATCAAATAAAAACAACTAAAACTCAATGAGTCTCAGATTGAACATGGGAAGACGAACATTTGATTTAGAGATCCGCATTTGCTTTTTTTCTTTTTAGCATTTTGGGGTTTTGTAATTTTTTTGGTATTTTTATAACAAGAGATTAGGTCGAAATCTTTTCTATCTAATCTACTTGCAAAATAATATATATATATAGAGAGAGAGAGAAACAAATATTAGATGTGTAGCAAATGTTTATTATAGGAACTAGTATAGAAATAAAAATCCATTCTAGAAAAGCAGTAAAAGAGAAAGAAGTGAAAGAAATCTCCCTCAACAGCTGCTTGGAGGATGACTCGCTTCGCCGATGCCTGGACGAAGAGGGTGAGAAGCTGGAGGAAGGAGGATGAAGACAAAGGAAGAGGGATGGAGCAGGATAGCATTGCAGTGAGGATCCGCTTCTAGAATGGAGGTGAGAGGACGACCACAAGCCCTCCACGAAGGGGATGAGGAGACGGACTTACAAAATTATTCTTACTCTAGAGGAGCATCCCGGGCTTGAGATAAGCTCTTGATAGGTTTCTAGAGCTTTGGAAAGGATTAGAATGGAGGAGGGATGAAGAGGAAGCAGGGGGTGTGTAGGGGTTTATATAGGGCTTGGAAGGCTTGTGGCAAATGATTTGCCATGTAAGGCCTTCAATGCCCTGCAACAAACACAAACAGTGTGTGGCACACAAGCGCTTGCCCATGTATCGTGCTCGGACACCACAAGAGCTTGCGTAGCACAGTTGGGATCGTGAAGGAAGAAGCTCCACTGTTGAATCACGAATGAACGACCAAGATTTCACGTAGATCGTGTCTTTGGATTCTTCTTATGCACATGCATCCACACGTATCGCACCTCGGCGCATCCGTGAAGATCCATGTTGCCACATGGTCACAAGTTAGCCATATGATGTAGATCACATGGTCGATAACTCGTGCCTTGCACTCATTGCTACGGTGAGGCGCTAGTTGGAGGGCGAGGTGGCCTTATCAAGGCCGCATGATCAAAATCATGCGGTCCTATTTCAAATTGGATGCGCTACTAGTGTTCTTGGCGAGGCTTGAACCCGCACCCATGGCTTGGGAGCGCCTCCTCCAACCGTTGTACCAAGGAGGCCCAAGTGTTGAGTTTATGAATTTCCCGCAGCCGGTGGTCATGCGATCTTGGCCATTGGATTTTCATCCAATAGCTAAGATCACGTGTTGGAGGCACCTTTAGAGGTGAGGAGGAAGGTCCATCTTCTTGTACTCGCAGATGACACCACATATGTCAGATTGGATCGATTTTCATGCTGTTGGGTTGTGATCATCGATCCGAATCCATTTGTATGGCTGGATTTGTCGTTTGAAGCTTAGATTCATGTCACCCTATGCCCTAGCCACAAAATTAAGTGAATTAGAACATAATTTACACAATCTACTCTACATGCATGATGATGCATGTTATGCAATATTCACAATGTTAAATGCAATTATGAGCTTAGGAACATGCATAAATAGGCAATTAAAGCCAATAAGATATGTCTACATCACACCCCCATGCCCATCTTTTGCTAGTCCCTAGCAAAATTAAACTAAATGCTATTTATAAAACAGAATTAGGATCTGATTACTTAGGCGTAAGTTAATCAATAAAAAGAAATTTCTACTAAGGACCTAAGCTACGAAGACTCAACAATGCTCGGGTGCTTGCCAAAATGCAGATCGCCTACGTCCTTGCCTTGTTCCGTACAAAAGAAAATACAATTTTTTTCTTTTCTTCTTTTCTAATTTTTTTGGATTTTTTAGTTTAGAGTTTCGGGGCAGCTTTCTACGGCTACTCAACCCACCTACGACTCAAAAAGACTCTAAGTGCTAAGCATCTTATTGTGAAAATGTGTTAGACTCACTAAGCAGCAATTAGAACGAACTTCAGGTTTCTACGAACCTTAAGTGACCTTAAAGAAAATTTCTACTCAAGGTTTATCTTTCTGACCGGTAGCTTTCTCCCTACTTTTTTTTTTATGGTGTCAATACAAGGGTGAACCAAGTGTATATTTCTTCGATTTATTTTACTTCCCACTTCTTCCTAAGTGTTTAGGAATTATTTATGCATTTTGTGAGCTGGGCTCTAGACAACCAGCCAATGGGGCGTCAAACCCACAGCAACTTGCCTGCCATAGTCATGTTATTTTTCTGTCTCCTTTTTCTATTTTTCATTTTTTTTCTTTTTAGGTTTTTTTCTTTTTTTTTCTTTTTCTAATCTAGTGGTTTCCCTGATCTAAGATTTACCTAAATGAAACAGGTAAAGAGAATGGGTCGCGTGGCTGGGCTCTAGACACCTAGCTATGAGGGGTTACTCATAGCAACGTGCCAACCATACCACCTTAGAAAGTTGATTAGCTACCTAATTTCCATTAGAATTGCCGAGAAGTGAGTCAGTGCAAAAAGTGTGCAAATTCTTAGACTATAAGTCCCCTCAAATTAAAGGGCGAGTTGATAGTCGTGTACTTGTCACCTCAACTTATTACCAAATTAAGATAAACTTAAAGTGGCGAAGACTCGAGAAACAAGTCCAAATTTTGGTGGACACACAGGCTAATTAAGCTTCAAGACTTGAAGAGTCTAAGTGCTTAGGTCATATCATATCGATCGTATAATTTCCTAAAGTTGAAAAACTTTTAACATCTAAGTTTTCTTTTCCTAATTCAATTTTTTTTTAATAAAGAGAAAATAAATAAATAAAAGATCTACGGAGCTGACAAAATAATTCAGAAATAACTGTATCTACCCACCCATGCCTAGCTAATGCAATGTCCTCATTGTAAAAATAAAGGCATGAAAAGGAGCAAAGTAGACAAGATATCACCTGAATTTTTGCGATGAGCTGATCAGCTCCAAGATATAAAAAGACTCTATAAGTGCTAAGTTTATTGCCTTCAGCTAGGTACATTCCTCAAATATTAAGTATATACATTGAGGCTGCAAGAGTAGAGTTTCCAGGCCCCAAGGTATGGGTCCCGGAGGGTAGGAACAGGCGTGCCAAAGAGATGATCAATGAAATTGGCAAGTTGATGATGCAGGGAGAGCCTAAATGGTCTCCAATAGGAGTTTTGCATATGAGGTTTGTGTGGGTTTAGGGTTTGTGCAATGGTTGGGTGAAAAAGGACTATGAGGTTTTTGTGAGGTGTTGGGGGTTTGCAATATATTCGTGTGTGTGTGTATTCTAGAATGCTTATGTTCATAATTAAAATAAGCCTCCTAAGAGTGTCTCCCTGAATTTCAATTTCAACCTCAATATCTGGGTGCTTGTTCCAACCATTTTGATCTTTGTGTTTTCCACCCACAATTCGAATCTCAAACTCTAAAAATTCTGGATAAGGATCTTGTTGGGTCTTTAGTTGATTAGGTGAATCTTCCATCAAGCTTCCAGTTTCAAGAATATTTTCCTTGTAAGTAAAATCCTAATCCTGGTGTGCCACAGTTGGTTGCATGTCGTTATTATCCTCAATTATTACTGCAACCACATGATTTTCTTCTTGAGTTTGGGTTGAGTTAGCCATTAGAGAATTATCTAATGTGTGTATGGCCATTACCTCCTCTATTCTGGCCAGTCCTCAATCAAACTACACTTAATTTTATTCTTCTTTTAGGCCTCAAAAATATTAAATCGACTCATTTATTCCTAGAGGCAATCTCTATATTTCCCGATTCACAATCAATCCTTACCTTGGCAGTGGCCAAGAAAGGTCTTCCCAAAATGATCGAGGTGTGGTTGAGCTGTTTTGGTACTTCCATGTCAAGGACCATGAAATCAAGAAGATAATGCTAATCATTGACCTTGACTAAAACATCTTCCAACAGTCCCCTCAATTTTTTAATTGATCTATTAGCCAACTATAAGGTTATATTAATGCATTTCAAGTGGCCTAGACCTAGTTTCCTATGAAGTGTGGTAGGGATAACATTAATGGAAGCACCCAAGTCGAGGAAGGCCCGGTAAAAGGTAATGTTTCCTATTGTGTAGGAAATCAACAAGACTCCTAGGTCCTGCTTCTTAGGGGTAGCTTGTTTAGGATTGATGTACTTGTGTTATCAGATAAGATTACCCTCCTAGTGTTTTCAGATTCCACCTTATGCTTTTCCTTATAAGAACTCAGTAAAAATCTAGTGTAGGCAGGAATTGATCCAATAGTCGTGAGGAGTAAAATGATTGTCAATTTAAAAGCATGTAACAAAGGTATCTTTTCCTCCAATTTCTCCTCCAGCTTGTTGTGTTTTCCCATACAACAAAAACATATGCCTGAATTAGATTCTGATTTTCTGTTGATCACATTCTTAGTTGGGAGTTTAGAATTCTTATTATGGGTCCTAATTGAATTGACTTGGGGTTGGGTAGGACTCTTGTGTCTACTACCACTCCTCAAGGTGATTGTGTTTGCAGTGGCAAAGTGCTTTTGGTTTGTGCCTTGGGGAGGATTGGGTAAAACAAGAGACTCTCGATTAATTATGGTGTGTTTGGTTAGCTCTGGGAGGGATTGGGGTAGCCTGATAGATATCATGAGTTTGAGTGTGCGGCTCCCCACCATTACCGAACCCTTGAGGCCCGGCGCCTCGATTCTGCACATTTCTATAGTTCGGTACTAATTGAGGTGGTAAAGATCCAGGCTGCCAATTGTTTACACTAAGTCCAAATTGCAAGGTGTCCAGCGAAGTCTTCATTTGGTGCATTAGCTGGATCATTGACCCTTACATTTCTACCATCTTCAGGTTCAAATTAGCCTACCTGATGGATTGTTGGGCATTGCACATGGGCTGATTGACCTGATTTGGGGGTAGTTGAGTATATGCATGACCCTAACCCATGGGTTTTTGTGGTACATAGTTGTTGGGCCTAGATTGGGTCTTCTGCCTCTAATCTTTCTAGGAAAAGTTAGGGTGATTTCTCCAACCAGAATTATAGAAATTTGAGTACGAGTTGGACCTAAAATTCTCTTGTACAAAATAAACATCCTCGTAAGGTGATGATGCAAAGTAAAAAGGATCAGAAAAACTAGGATCAAAGGCCCCAATTTGGAACCCATAAGGTTCCGAGAAGTGCTAGCTCAAAGGTTGAGCTGACTCGAGTTGGTTCACAAACTCCCATCCTATAGGAGCTTGCAAAGAATGGAATCTCGAGTTCTAGGATTGGGTGGATCTAGAAATATTAGAGTTTCCGAACATCCACTCTTCCATTCGTTTAGCAACCAGATCCACATTATCTAATTTACTGCAAATCAATTCCATATCAAATGTATGAAAGCCTTGAACCTCATTGGCATTTGATTTGGTTTGTTGGAATCGGTTGAAGGTTTCCATGGAAGCATGGTTTATAGAGTTTTCGCTCATTTCCTCAAACAAATCGTGCGTGCTATTTTACATCTTTGTTGAGGAAATTGCCTCCGCAAGAAGCATCCACATGATTACGGAGTTATTCATTCAACCTGTGATAAAAGTCTGCATGAGCTGCCATTTAGGCACCTCATAGTGTGGACACTTCCACAATAGATCCTGGAATCGCTCCTAGGCCCCATGAAATGGTTCCCTCGATCGCTGAGCGAAAGTGGTAATCTCCCATCGTAGAGCATTTGCCCATCCAATTGCGAAGAATTTCTTCAAGAATGCTGATTTCAAATCTGTCCAGGTAGCAATCGGTCTTCCAATGGTACGGTACCAATATGTGACGTTATCCCTGAGTGAATGGGAGAAAAGCCTCATGAGCATATGTTCTTCATATGCATTCCACGATTTGGTGGTCTGAACAAGAGTGATCAGATCCTCCAAATATTTGAATGGGTCCTTTAAGCCAAGCCTGTGAAAGTGTTTAATCAAACTCAAAACCTGGGTCTTGATCTCAACATCGCTAACGGGGATCACAACGCTGGGACGATCCCCGTAATTTGAAGGATCATAAAAATCCTTCAAGGGCCGAGCACCCTGACCATTCATTTGTTGGAACCATTCCTGCATCTATCGCAATTGGTCCAACTGTCTCTGAATCAGCTCCTACTGGTTCGGAGGTGGGGAAGGTGGTTGTAGGTCAGCCATAGGATCTACTTGTCTAAAACTCAACCTACACCTCTGCAAATGGTCTAAAGGTCCTTCCAATCGAGGATTCAGTGACCTCTTTCCAAGCATGCACCGGAAGTCGGAAGGACGGGAAAGGAAGCCCTGCAGCACAATCAAACAACCTTGTCCTTAGGTAGGGTATCCTACCGACCTACAAACTCTCAAAACCCATCTTAAGATTAAAAATGATTTGGTCTACTCCTATCTGGTCAATCCAATCAGTTATAGGGAGGAATTAGGGAGAAGGTTCTTCCATTGACTTTCGCCTCAGGTTCCTTTGATACCCTCCAGCTACTGTCATTTGATGATACTCCCCTAGCTAGACATCAGATGGACCACTAGGAGCAGATTAATCATAAACAATCTCAATATGAGCCCTGAAGTGTGAGTCCAATCCTAAGGCCAACATCTACTCAGTGTTAATTAGGCTTAGGATTGTCTTATGCTCTGGAATGTGGTGGGATCTTTTAATGAGTTGTGCCCTTAGGCCCCGTTTGGTAAGGGGAATAAGTTTGTGGAATAAGTTGAAGGAGTAGAATAAATGGTGGAATAAGTGAGTTAACCCGTTTAGACGTTTTGACAGGTTAAAGTTATTCAACAGAGAGGGTGGAATAACTTTACCTCGGGTTAAGTCCACTTAACCCAGCGTAAATAGGAGGCAGGTTAAGTGGCCGATTAAATACTTGACTCGCCAACCAAACACAGCCTTAATGATCAATTTACAAGTGTCTAAGTCCACAACCAGGGATTTTCAAGAAATATTATTAAGGATGAGGTGGATTTTAGGGTTCAAATCTTGCTTAGTAGCCTTTAGGGTTCAACTTTAGGTTAATTCAATGAAGTTTTATGAGGAAAATCACATTTTGAAAGCACTAGTGAAGATATTCCTTTAAAATTCAAAATAATGTGGAGTGCCTAGTTTAAACCCTAAGAGTTGAATCCTACAAAGTAGTTACTGGATGAATCAATTTTAACTTAAGTGTGCGGCCCAAATAGATAAATCAATTGGCCTTTTCGTATCGATGGTTAAGGCACACAAAATAAATAGTCACAAATGTGTGTACTCAGTTTAAGTGTACCAAGTCCACAAGTTGGAGTCTTGGTTAGTGACTGAATCAAATAAGAGTGGTGCGCCTTAAGTTAGAAATTGTGGGTGTTTAATGTGTGTAGATTTTAATTTATGTCCCACATTTAGATAAAGAATATAGATATATATATGCGGGGGTGTGGTGGGTGGAGTGACAATCAATCAACCAATTCTACCTAGGGTTTATGCAAGCTCTTAGGTTGATTTGGGTTTGATTTATTATTGTGGAGAAATGAAATTTAATGGGAGGGTAGTGGGGTACACATACAAAACCTCTACCAGCACTTTACTTTAATCTAACTGCTTTGGTCTGTCTCAAAAGAGTACCTGCAATCACAATAAGAATGGAGACAAGTGAGCTAAAAACTAAGGCGGAAAACTTAAAATATCAAAGAGTGTTGCCGCCTAGCAACAATGCCAAAATGATGAACGATATTTTACACGAGAAAGATTGGGTTGGGAAACCCGGTCGTCGCAGTCGCAAAAATTCGCTAATCAAATAAAAATAACCGATACTCGATGAGTTCCGAGTTGAACACAGGGAGGCAAACGTTTGATTTAGAAATCTGCATTTGTTTTTCTTTCTTTTTGGTGTTTTGTAATTTTTTGGTATTTTTATAACAATAGATCAGGTCAAAATATTTTCTATCTACTTGCAAAATAATATATATATAGAGAGAGAAACAAATATTATATGGGTAGCAAATGTTTATTATAGGAACTAATGTAGAAATAAAAATCTATTCTAGAAAAGTAGTAAAAGAGAAAGAGGTGAGAGAAATTCCCCTCGACGACTGCTTGGAGGACGAATCGCTCTGTTGGTGCCTAGACGAAGAGGGTGAGAAGTTGGAGGAAGGAGAACGAAGATGAAGGAAGAGGGATGGGGCAGGAAGACATAGCAGCGAGGATCCACTTCCAGAATGGAGGTGAGAGGACAGCCATGGGCACTCCACGAAGGGGATGAGGAGGCAGACTTACAAAAATTATTTTTACTCTAGAGGAGCATCCCGGGCTTAGGACAAGCTCTTGATAGGTTTCTAGAGCTTTAGAGACGATTACAATGGAGAAGGAAGGGATGAAGAGGAAGTGGAGGGGGTGTAGGGGTTTATATAGGGCTTGGAAGGCTTGTGGCAAACGATTTTCCACGCAATGCCTTCAATGCCCCATAGCAAACAGGTGTCAAACGTGGCGCACCAACTCATGCTCATGTATTTCTCCTAGACACTGCGCACATTCACACAGCACAGTTGGGATGGCCAAGGAAGAAGCTCAACCATCAGATCACGGATGAACGACCAAGATTTCACATAGAGTGTGCCTTCAGATTCTTCCCACGCACGTGCATCCACGCGTATAGCACTTGGGCGCATCTGCGAAGATCCGTGCTACCACATGGTCACATGTCCACCATCGAATGTTGATCACACGAACGATAACTCGTGCCTTGCACTCATTGCTGCTGTGAGGCGCTAGCTAGAGGGCGACGTAGCCTTATCAAGGCCGCACAATCAAGATCGTGCAATCCTATTTCAAATTGGATGCACTACTGGTGTGCTTTGCAAGGCTTGAACCCACGCCCATGGCTTGGGAGCACCTCCTCGAACCATTGTACCAAGGAGGCCCAAGTGTTGAGTTTATGAATTTCCCGCAGCCGATGGTCATGCGATCTTGGCTGTTGGATTTTCATCCAATGGCTAAGATCATGTGCTGGAGGTGCCTTTAGAGGTGAGGAGCAAACCTTAGGCGGCTGTGATGGCTGGGATGGCGCCACGTGGCACGATCCTAGCCATCCATCTTCTAGTCGTAGATGACGTGACGATGTTGGATTGGATCGATTTTCATGTTGTTGAGCTGCAATCATCGATCTGAATCCATTCGTACGGTAGGATTTATCGTTTGAAGCTTGGATTCACGTCACCCTATGCCCTAGCCAACAAATTAAGTGAATTAACACATAATTTACACAATCTACTCTAAATGCATGATGATGCATGTTATGTAATATTCACAATATTAAATGCAATTATGAGCCTAAGAACATGCATACATAGGCAATTAAAGCCAATTAGATATGTCTACATCAAGCCCCCAACATAAATTGTAACTCCTCCAGGCATTGATGAGATGGAGCAACAAAGATTCATTAGGAAGACAATCTTCTTTCACATCAATGTCTCCTTCTTGCTTTTATTTCTTCTTCAAGGCACACAAGCACCATGGGATATGGAATAAAGCATCAGGGGTGTGCCCTATGCTTCTTCTAGAGGGGGATGGCGGCTAGAATTCTAGAGAGAATAAAAAAAGAGATTAATCTCTAATTATTGGATTTGTTCTCTATTTATAAAGAAGCGAAACCCTAAATTCCAATAAAAGTCCTATTGGGATTAACCACAATGCCCTTATCTAGAGCACTTTCTAGCACTTTTATATTTAGCAAAATGAAGCATGTTTCTATCATCAAATGAAGCATGGCTTGGGATGATGTGAAAATCAAGAATGCCAATTATGATCCCTTCACCTAGGTTATTGCCATTTTGCCAAAGACCATAGCTCACTCTTAAACTAAAGTAGGGTGTGGAATGGAAGGAGATTGTTTCACGATCAGGATACACCCAAAGAAGCCCCCCATGTTCTCCACTATCTTCAACTAAACCTATGGCAACAATGCTCAAGATCCACTATGGACTTTCTTATATAGATGACTGATGTATTACTTGCTTGTTTGGTATAATAGAATAGTAATATTCCTCCAATTCAATTGAGACATCGTAATTTTTGGGTTTGACACTAACCATGTATGCATGTTCTAAGATCTTTATTGGGAAACAAGGAATTGCATGTGGTGGAGATAAGGAGAACAAAAGAAAGAAAAAATAAGGGGAATTTTTTATAATCCATTGAAGTGGATAGCCATTTATTCAAACACATACTACTACAAAATGTGTGATTTGCGACGATTAGTTAGCGATGGTTATGTAACCATCACTAATTGTAATGTATAAGTATAATTATATTAGTAACCGTCACCTAAAGTCTCCTCCCTCCTTCCCTAGCCAAACTTAACATTCACCACTTCATGGGATTACATTTAGCGACGGTTGTTCATATCACTGTCGCTAATCCTTAGGTGGGAGCGCGGGCGTTTTTCACGTGCAGGTAAAATAATCGCCAAATGATGCGAGTTATTTTTAAAAAGCACACCCCTCTAATTTGATAGCAACGGAAATGCTATTATAAATAAAAATAGGGACGGTTATGCATGTAACCATCGCTAAGTGTGACCCTTCATGTCATCATTTGGCGATGATTATCAAACTAACTGTCAAGATATTTTGCAGGCCCATCGACCTTTCACCCACTCTTCTCCTCTCCTCCTCCCTCAGCAGCAAGGACCGCGCTCTACCTCTGGTTTCCGCCCCCGCCCTCCGCACTCCACGCAGCATCGTCCAGACCACCGGCATCCGTGCTCTGCCTTCGCGCAGCGACCCCCGCATCTTGAGCGCTCCTCGTCCCCCGTCGTTGGCCTCACTGCGAGGCAAGAGCTCCTTCCCCCTCCCCTCCCCCTGCGCCGCCCCGCCGCGCCACCCCCGCCGTCGTGCCACCACGGATGCTGTCCCTTGTGCCGCCACCCCCGCCATGCCACCCCCTCTCTCCCTCTTGCTCTGGCCCCGCCACACCCCCTGCCTCCGCCGCCCCCTCCCCCTCTTCGCAGCCCCCCTACTCCCTCCCCGCCGCCCCCTCTCCCTGCCCTCTCCCATTTCCTACCCTCGCCCTCCCCCTCACTATTTTGTTTAAAGTAAATTAATTATATGTATTAATTCTGATGCAATTGTGTTCATTTGCTATTATTTATAATATGAATTCAAATGTAAATTAATGTTGAATTAAATTTGCATGTTAATTAATTAGATGCAAATTTCTATTTAATTTGCATGTAATTTATTCTATTTAGTTACTTATTTGGAAATTTTATGAAAATTGTTAGATAACTAATTATTTAATTTATATATTAAATGTAAAATGTGAGGTATGTCCATTTATGTAATTATTTTCATTATTTAATTTAAATGTCACGTGTGAATTAACTTTAAATTGTTAGAAATTTTCTTTTACAATTAGTTCACGTAAATTATATTAATATTATTGTTATATGATCATGTGAATGTGAAATGTGGGGGTGTGCCAAGATGTCAGTTGCTTTTTTTTTTTATTTGAATGTAGGATGTGCCTACACATATGATATGTTTTATTATATGTAGGAATTGGAGAATGTGTATATTATAAGGAAAACTCTGTCGAAATTTATTTGGCTTTAACTTTATCTTCTAGGTTGAGGGTTTAGGATGTTGGGTTTAGCTTTTCGATTGATGATGGAATTGGATTTTAAGTATAAAGTGTTGGGTTACGGGTTTTGATTTTAGGATTTAAAGTGTTAGGTTTAGAGTTTTGAGTTTAGATTTTAGGATTTAGCGTGTTGCATTTTGGGTTTCGATTTAAGCATTTTGAGTTTAGAGTTTAGGATTTTGGATTTAGGATCTTAGGTGTGAGGTTTTGGCGTTCTGGTTTAGGTTTTAAGGTATTCAATTTAAAGTTTAGGGTTATGGATTAAAAGTGTTCGATTTTGGTTTAGGTTTTATGCTTTTGAGTTTAGAGTTTAAGGTTGGGTGTTGGGTTTTGGGTTTAGGTTTTAGGGTTTTGAGTTTAGAGTTTAGTGTTGTAGTGTTTGGGTGTTGGGTTGGGATTTAGGATTTAAGGTGTTTGGTTTATGGTTTAGGTTTTAGGATTTTGAGTTTCGGTATAAAGGTGTTTTATGGTGTAGAAGTTAGATTTTAAGGGACTTGTTCAATGTTTAGGGTTTAGGCTAGGGTTTAGAGTTTAGGGATTAGGGTTCAGGTTAGGGTTTAGTATTTAGGGATTAAGGTTTAGGTTTTTGTCAATGAAGTTTATAATAAAAAAAATAATTTTAAAATAAAACTTTTGATTATCAATTTTTAGAATTAGATCATTTAGTTACATACACTTGCAATAATTTAGAAGCACCTCATGACAAACAATAGGAATTCTAACCCCTACGTTACAGGTTGTGAGAGGGATATAATTGTGTCAGAATATTATCCTGTCGAGACTTATATGATCATATTATATGGAAAATGCAAAGTGTGTGTATACTTCACTTACATGCACGATGCGTTGTCTTTGTAGCATGCCATAAGTGTCGATCGTCTTTAGTTCGATAAAGATCCCGAGTTAAAGAGGGTCCTTGAAGATTTGATCACAACTTAGTGTTACTTATTACATCATATGGAAGTTGCAGGTAAAAAATTTGAAAATTAGTTTTTAAGATTTATATTAAATATAATTGATTTATATATTATTGAATACATGACTCTTTTGATTGGAGCGAAAATTCCAATGTGCCTAAGGCTATCCTTTATCATTTAGGCAAGATACATCATAGATGGAGAGAGGAGATGAAGAGTACAGTATGAAATTCTTTCAGATTCTCAATTTTTTAATTATTTATATATAATCAACATTTTCTAATAAAAATTTGTAAGATTATTTCAATTTTTTAACAATAGGCCATATGAGAAGGCATCAAGAAACGTGCCTTCTACGATTGCGCCTCCCATTTGGAGGGATTGTTGTGAGCATTGGAGAGATCCAGCGATAGAGGTAAATAAGTAGTTCTGAATTTGATTTTTAATTTCAGTTTATAACGACTAAGTACATAATCTTTTAGTAATAAAATTGGCATTTCTTACATTAGAAAATCGAGAATAACAATGTTAATAGGGCCCAAGCTCCTCCCTATACCTACTACTTGGGTCAAATGAGTATTAACTCATTAAAAGATAGATGTTAAGTTTATTTAATCAATATTTTATACTAAACTAAAGAAATTTAGTTACATTAAGAGAAGATGAAAATTTTACTTCATTTTCATGTAGAGGCACACGAAGGTGTTGAGTTAGATCGAGTAGGAGTCTATGAGGAAACTCATAGTAAAGAAATACTCGACGACACTTATACATAAATACACTAGACATACCAGGAGACACATGTAAGTACATTAATTTTAGAATATATAAAAATTGATTACAAATATATATATTTACAAGGTCATATGATGGATTTGATTCATCTTGCTGAGGTTGTGGATGAGAACTTCGAGACCGTTCCATGGACTCCTTTGACACCAGAGGATTCCCAGTCCTTTTTTACAGAGAGTCCTGGTCAACGATGAGAGGGGATGTGATGAGAGTGATGGAGGAGTTTCAGAGGAGGATTGCAGGCCTGGAGAAGATTAATAGATCGTTACATTTTTTGCTTCCCAAGAAGCCGGGGGCAGTGGAATGTTCAGATTTTCATCCGATTTCCTTATCAAACTCCATTTATCTGGTGAATAGTAAGGTGTTGGCAAACAGGTTGAGAGAGGTTTTGCCAATTTTGATCAGCTTGGTCCAGTCGGCCTCTTTGAAAGGCTGCTCTGTGTAGGAATCTCTTATCTTGACGCAGGAGATGATCTCGAGTTGGAGTCGTAGGAGGAAGGCCACATTTTTATGGAAGGTAGATTTTTCTAAGGGTCATGATTCTATCTCATGGCCATATCTGTGGGAGATATTCAGGAGGAGAGGCTCTCCTGAAGAGTTGGTGCAGTGGATGAAGAGATGTATTACCACTTTGTCTTTTTCCTGCTGGTGAATGGGAAGCCTACTGGTTAGTGGATCCTGCTGCAGAAGGGGGTGAAGCAGGGATGTCCGCTTGTACCTTTGGTTTTCATCTTGGCTGTGGATACTTTGGCATGCCTTACCTTTAAGGGATGCGATGGGAGGTTACTTCATGGCTATACGTTGCGGAGTAATCGGGCTTTGATGCCTATTTTACAATATGCTGATGACACGGTCTTCTTCATTGAAGGGAGCACTAAAGAGGCTGAGTGCATCAAGTATCTGGTAGATATTTTTGGAGAGCTCTCTGGGCTAAAAATCAATGGGGCCAAGTCATCGCTCATTTGTTTTGGGGGAATGACACAAAGCACAAGAGGACATTTCACAGATTTTGCAGACGCTAGTGGTGTCACTGCCTATTCATTACTTGGGCCTTCCTCTACATTCCAAGAAGATGAATAGTTAGGATTGGAAGGACCTCCTTGAGAAGATGTCCTTGAGGTTGGCCAGGTGGTGCGGCAAGCTTCTTTCCAAGGGGGGACGGTTGGTTCTGCTGAATTCTATCCTCTCTGCCATGCTAGTTTTCCTTCTTTCGATGTTCAGACCACCAAATGTTGTCATTAAAAAGATGGAGGTGATGAGGAAGCGATTCTTCTGAAAAGGGGCAAGTCATGATGGGTGTAACGAACGCGTGCCCCAGATGTATTTTAAGACGTCTGGGAGGTGGTCCAGATGTCTGGGATCGCTTCCAGACGTCTGGAAATCCGTCAATTTCGACACGCGCGAGTCGTCTGCGCGCCTGAGCGCGCAGACCGGATATTCGCCTATTCCCTCTTCCCTGCGGCTGCAGACGCCTGCCGCGTCCTCTCTCTCCTCCTCGTGCGGCCTTAAAAGGCCACGCACTCCCTCCCGTCGTCTCCACCGTCTCCTCCCTCTTCTCCTTCAACCAGTGAGCGTGAGCGCGAGCGCGAGGGCGGCAGCGACAGCCACAGTGAGCATGGAGGAGGTGTTGCGTGCGAGAGCGGAGCTCTGCCGCGAGGGAGAGCTCGCCGGGGCTGCTAGGGTCGGCCGGCGGAGGGCGCAGGGGGCGCAGAGCGACGCGGAGGGGGGACTGCTGTGGTCTGAGCAACAGGCGCGCGAGGTGCGACGCGGGCGGCGTCGCGAGCGGAAGCCGGGTGGTGCCCTGTTCTGGAAAAATTTCCAGAATCGGATGTCCGGGTTGATAGACAGACGGCGAGGGCGACGTCTGGTAGATCTTCCAGTCGTCTGAAAGGTGAGTTTTCCGTCTTCTTCTTCTTTCCTGTCGATTGACCATACTGAGGGAGGGAGATGAGTGTGCGCAGGCTCGGGATTCGCCATCCAACGCGAATCAGACGTCTGGCTGTTGTACTAGACGGCGAGAGTGACCTCCAGACGTCCGGGGTGACCATCGGACGTCTGGGAGATAGGCCAGACGTCCCCGCAGACTTCTGGACATCTGGGAAACCACGCTGAACAGGTAATTCTCTGATCCACTTTTTAAGACGTCTGGAAGAAGTTCCAGACGTCTGATTTTGCACAGTGTCGTCGTTTTTGACCCGTTTAGGGCCCGTTCGGGTTCCGTTTTCCGCGATTCGAGTTGCGTTCTTTTCAGAATTAATTCCTCTACCCATCTACGGTAGCTATACACTGTTTTGAGACACTCCTTGTGTTTGATCCTTGTGATAGGACCTCCTTCAGTTGCAGTCTTGGGAGTCGCGGAGGCACGCAGGATTTCCGATCACACCCCCATTACTCCTGTTATACCTGGTAGAGTGGCTTTAAGTTATTAATAAAATCTGTTAAAGTATGGAACCATAACTAGAACCTAGGACGTTGCATGAATCCTAGGAATGAGAAATATATGATAGCTCCTAGGTGTTGCATGAATCCTAGGGCTGGAAAAATAGATTGTATGATAGCTCCTAGGTGTTGCATGAATCCTAGGGCTGGAAAACTAGATTGTATGATAGATCCTAGGATATGGCATGAATCCTAGGATGGGAAAAACTAGTGGAATGTATAATACTGCAGTCTTGGAAAATGGAAAGAGATATAAAGCTGCCTGTAATTTGAATTAACAGCTGCCTGTTGTGAATAAATAACGTGGTTGAGAACATGGATTGTAAGAATGTGAAACTGGAAAGTGAAACCTGGATGTTTGAGTAAAAAGGATGGAACCCTACGGGGAAGTAAGAGTAGAACTCCTGGAAAGTGAATGGAATAGTATTGGGGAAGTGAGCTGGCCCTTGAGTACGGAGTACCAAGGAGAGCGACTGTCCCCCTGTTTAGTACAAAGCGGAGCTAGCCGCCCTAGGGACCCGGGGTTAGGACTGTCCACTCTGTACCGACTTGCTGGCCCTCGCGTACGTAGTACCGAGGAGAGCTACTAGTGTAGGGAGGTACTAGCTACCCCACGGGCCCCGGGGTTCTGCTAGCCTCCCACACCGACTTGTTAGGCCCGCTGGGGAAAACCAGGGTAGTCAGGCGAGGGTGCACGGACTGTGGAGGGGCAAGGCCCCGGTTTGGTTACTGTGGAGGGGTTGGACCCCTGTTACTAAGAGGGCTCTGCCCTGGATTGGTTCCGTGCTGTACTTTGGGCGCACCCGTTAACGGAAAGGACTGACCGCGTGCCAGTACCGGTTAGCTACATGTGCGTTTATCGCATGTGCCGTAGTCACCGTTACGTCTGTCAGTGACCTTGGGGTGGTTGACTAAGGGTAGGATCACCACGGGGGACTCTCCCGGCCAGGAGAGCACCACGTGCTACTTCTACTTTTTGGAAAAGACTGCAATCAAGATCGTTCCCACGAGGAACATTCGAGATCAAGAAAAAGATCTGGGAATAAATGAAATAGTGAGACAATTGAAAGATGTGAATAAAGAAAGTAATAGAACATAATAGCTACTGTACACTCTACTGTTGTCTTTAGTTTTAGTTGCCACTCTACTCAGCGTTTTGCTGATGTGTTACACTCGTTACCTTTTTCAGGACTAGGTGTTGAGCAACCAGGGTCAACGGCTGCAGAGGACGCTGGGCCGAGTAGGGTCCAGTAGAGTTACCACTGTCTTTTGTACCTCTTTGTTTCCGTTATAGTGAGTAGTTCTTGTTTCCGCTGTACTTTTCTTTACCTGCAGTTCATGTTATATGATAAATGTTGTTCTACTATTGTGGTGGTATATACTGTAGTAGTTTCTTTCCTTACTGCTGTACTTTTTTACTGTTAGTTATATTCATGCTGAATGTGGTTTATTTTACTGCTCTTTTGGTTACTTCCTCGTTGGACGACTAGGTCTTGGGATTAGTCGAGTCGGTCCGGTTCTCGTGTCTCGTAGGGACTCGGGAACCGGGTCGTTACAATGGGTGTTTCCAACAATTGGTAAAATGGAGGACATTTGCAGGCCAAAGAAGGATGGAGGATTGGGAGTGCGGTCCCTCAGGGAGTTTGGTGATTCTTTGTTATTAAAGTGGGGTATCATATTCTCACGGGGGAGGATGGCCTTTGGCAGCAGGTGGTTAGAGATTCGTATGGGGAGCCAGATACTTTGGAAGGGGTGGTGCACCCATCCTTGCCTTCTTTCTGGGCGTCTATGTGTACAGTGGTTTAGAATCAAGTGTCTTCATTTTCCCCAAAGTTAGGTGATGGGTGTATCTTTCAATTATGGAAAGATAATTGAAGTGGGCATGGGTGTCATGCGGATTTGTATCCTCATTCCTATGGCAGGGCAGAGAATAAGGAGGCCAAGGTAGTGAATTGGTGGGATGGTGAGTCTGAGAGGTGAAGGACACTAATGCAGGTTGAACACTATGCATGTAGGGTGGTTGAGGAGTCTAGCCGGTTGATGGAAGCATTGGAGGCTTTTCGTCCACGAAATTATGTTGATTGCTTGGTTTGGAGGGAGGGTGTCTATACCCCCTCCAAGGCTTATCATTTGATGCTCCCTAGTGTTCATGATGATGTGCATTCGCAAGCTTGTCATGCAATGTGGAAAATTAAGGTTCTTTTGAAGGTGCAGATCTTCCTGTGGTTTACAAGAAGAGACGGGCTGGTGATGGGGTCTTTCCAGCATAAGGTCATGGGGACACCTCTTGCTCCTTGCTCCATTTGTGGGTTTGGTGATGATGACATCCACCATTTGAAGGGAACGTGCTTGGTGGTTGATGATGTGTGGCACAAAACCTTCTCCACCCCTCTACCAACATGGGATGATATGTGAAGGAGGCTATGTGATTCGTCCAAGCCCCAGGTTCACATGGTTGCAATGCTCTGGGCTGTGTGGAGGGTCAAGAATGAAGTTGTGTTTAATAATAGTTGGTGTTGGGTGGAGAACATCTACAATGATTTGAATGCATGTATGAGCTTATAGCTCTCTAGCTTGTAATTTTTTTCATTGATATAGTATAAATGGACGACTACTAGTGGTGGTAGCGGTCCTCTCTTCTCCTAAAAAAAAAGAAATGAAAGGATCCTCCTCGTTCGCTCATGTCGACAGTCTCCACATAGAGATTGAGACATTACAGCGTTAAGATGTGAAGCGAGCGAAAAGGTTGGACGAGGCACCTCACAGCTATAGGCTACCATTCGTAGGATCGAGCACCGAGAGGGGTTGTTGGAGCAGCATAAGCAGTGGGAGGGGGTCTTATCTTATTTTCGAGGATCTGGATCTAGTTATTCGTCGTTCCACATTCTAAGGCGTGACGATGACAATGATGGTGGTTGTTCTAGGGTTAGTGGCGTAGAGGCCCCAACATAATATTCATGTTTTTATATTATGTTCCCTTCTGTTATAATATTTGAACATCATATATATATATTATTCCGACTATATATTTTCTCCTTGATGAATATTTTAAACAACTTATGATGTTTTGGAACATTTTTTAATTGTTATGTGCTATTAGTTTCCATACTAAAAAACAAATTATTTTTTTTTAAATTGCAATATCATTAGCAACCGTTGTTATTTAAATTGTCATAAATTATAATTACCAATGATTTTAAAACTATCATCATTTGTCACTTAATTGCCCCATTAATTTTGACGTGAGGTATTGCATTCTATTTGGCGACAGTCACTTTCAATTGGGAATGATTTGTAAAGTCGTTGCCATTATTCACAAAGGACAGTTTGAAAGAAAACCATCATAGAAAATACGTAATTTTTTGGAGCATATTTTGGGTTCTCACCAAGATGTGACAGTTTGATAGAAAATCGTTCTTAATTTCATTTAGCAATGATTTGAGCCGTCGTCAAACCCTAGTTCCCTACGTGACTGCACGCGATGAGAAGGCAATGATAAGGGAATTTAATCGTTGCTAAATTAAAACGACACGATCTACAGCGACGGTCATTGGAGGAATTGGCAATTGTGAATCGTCACAAATCATGCCTCCTGTTGTAGTGACAATGAACACAACAATTTATAGAGAAGGGGTATCTAAGCATGGTAAAGATCTTCTTGCATGATTTTAAATCAACTGAGGTTATCAAAACTATACTGACTTTTTAACCAAAGAAATCTAAGAAAAGTCTTACATCCAAATTGACTAGGATCTAATGCAAATGAATTTTTTATATTTTACTACCAAGGATACCATGTTCAAACATTTCGAGAAAATATAGTAGTGAATAACAAGGAATAGAGTAGTCGCGAAACATGCCTAGGTTCAACTTTCTAAGGGTTGGAAAGGCTTGTTCAATGAACTTGTTAAGGTCAAAAATTTGCTATAAAAACCAATAAATCTAAATGAAAGGACATGTGAATCTGTATGACCCTAAAAGTTCAATTACGGTTAAAATCCAAACGTTCTTAATTTAACAAAATAGAACATGCATTTGGAGTAAATGAGGTAAAACCTAATTGATCGTTTGAAACCCAATAACTCGAAGTTTTTCGCCCACATGATTTTCCACGCACCAATTAACACCCACTGCCCTTACTGTTCCCCCTCCCGCCCTCCACACACGCACGCGCGCAGACACACAATACTACATCACACATTAATACACACTCATCTCTTATAAACACCCACCATCCCACTCACTCAACTAACGTACACATATCTCACAATTCTCGAATAGCACACGTACCACATTAAAACACACGCGTCCACTTAATAGCTATATTTAACACACGCCCACGATCCCATAAAGCAAAAACACACACATTAACACAACACGCGTTAAGCCACTTACGAACATCACCACCGCTCTACGATCTCACATTCCATCACTCCCTACCGCTCTCTTGCTGATTTCAGAGTCTAATTACATCGTTCGGTCGGGAAGTAATTGGTATATAATGATGCAGAAATTTATATTAAAGTCGATAAGATTTGATAGAGTTTTTTAATTTCATATTAAAAGTGTATAAATTTTTTTAACGGGTGTAAAATATTTTTATCTCTCATAATTTATGTAATAAAAGTAAGAGATGGGATTAGAGATCACGTGCACACATGCATGCCTTAGTCTAGCTTGGGTTCGAGTATGAATTAATTTAGAATTTAAAATTTTAATTTTGATCTCACTTGATTGACCAAAATGTAAATTTCGTTGATGAATTTTTTAATTTATCAATTATCATATTTATATAAATGAGAATTTTCATAAATATCGAGTTATGTATTCTATATGAAAGTCACGAGGGGATTCTCATATGACACATAAAAAGTAGAAAAGCTCTTTTTACTCTCCCTTTCCCTTTCTTCTTCTTATCTCCCTTTCTTGATGTATTTATTCGACGTAAGATTGGTACAAAAATCTTCAATCAGATTTGTCAGCCTTAAATAAGGAGTTTGAGAGATTCACGAAAGATTTTTGGATTGATCAAACCAATTAAATTGATAGATTAAGCAGGAATTTAGTCATTCAACTAAATTGCCTCGGCTTCGTTCTCCTGAAGTGGTTTACAAGGACGTCCAAGATCGGAGTGTACCGAATCTTAGAGGTAGATCATCGTATCCTAAGTGAAGTTCGTCAGACCCCGACGCACTAGTATCATAGAAGGCGATATCTTCTCTAAGGAAAGTACTTCATAGGTGCTTCTGTCGGAATAAATTTTAACCTTTCTTTGTTTTGTTTTTTTGTACTATTGCATGTTATTTAGTTTTTATTTTATTCTGGATCTTGCTATATCATGTTTAACTTGCTTGATTTAATATTTTATGTTTATGCAAAATCGTTGAAAATGCATATCTTTATTTATTTATTTCCTATATGCATTTATTTTAATAATATTAAAGAATGTATCACGTAAATCTAAAATATTTGTGATGTCGAAAATAACTTTAAAATCACATGTATACTAATTTGGAATACTTGAGAAGTTTAGTAGACAAAATTTTAAGCATTGGCGTAACGTACGAGGATTTGGTTGACCACCACTAGTTTGATCTAGACGTTGGAAACCGATTGTTCAATTTTAGATAAGGAAAAATCTATTCATAAAGGCCAAAAGGCAGTGAGTGAGTGTAATGAACGCAACCGTATTTGTCATAGTTGCATCTTATTAGCTTTGTCTAATATGTTGTTTGATATATACAGTACATCCACGTCTACTACGAACATGCTATGGGAGGAGTTGGAAAAGAAATATAATATAATTGATCTTGATATCAAAAAATACTAATGTTACGTACATATGTGTTTATAAATTATTCTTTTATGAATTACAAATTGGGTTGAATCAAATTACATATATTATAAATTTGGTGGTTTATGAATTTTATCAATCAAAATCCAAATTGAAAAGTTTCAAATCCAATCCAGTCATAATGAGAAATATCTGATCTAATCCAAGGTTGAATTGTGGATTAATACAGTCTGTGTGCACCCGTAATAGGTTACACCCTCAAATGCCAGAGACAACAAGGTTTACTCCATGATACAGAAGGGCACTTGCTCTATTACAATTAAAATGGCCTGATTCTAATGCATGAGTTTAGCTTGATTATGCTTTCTTTATAAAATAAATATAAGAATCTAATGCTGGTAAGGTTACTAAGTGTCTTAGATGTTGAGTTCACAAGCTTGAACGCAAAGAATTAATGGAAACAATTACGTAGCGTGTAACTATACTAAACGTGCACATGGACCAGGTGGATTTTGTTAGACCTAAGAAAACAAGTGATGTTACTCGTACCGTGGGAATGGTAACGGACGCGAATTCCGATTAGTGAAGAAAAAAGAGAAGAAAAAAAAAAAAGAATGTATATGTTAGTGACATGAATACGCCTTAAGCAGTTTAAAGTGAATTGGGGCTTCGATCGGCTTTCAAGCCGGTTGGAAGTCCCTTCTCTCGCGTTAACCACCTTGCCTCCTGATGTATGTTCTTTAAGTTGTGACAGCCTCCTTTGTAGCTCACCATCTTCTGCCTCCGTGCATCTCGACAGCTTGGAGTGGGCTGCGACAACCCTTGCACTGGGTGTGTTGGCTGTAGTGCATGTGTCGGAGCTGTGACAACAGCATTCGGTGGCAGCGTGGCCACACTAGTGGTGTTTGCGTCATGTCGTGAACTCTCGTGGGGGGTGGGCTTCAACTAGATGTCGATTTCTCATCTCTATTCCACCTCCACCACGATCGACGTGGTTTTTGAAGATTGGGGCTATGTTGAAGCTGGGTGCACCACTGTTGGTGCAAGTGCACTACAATCGTTGATTTTGATGATAAAAAAATAATTCTTATTTAACATTTGCATTTGAGTTTAAGATTTCAGGTTGAAATGCAAATGGAAGCAAATGTGAGGAGTTCAAGCTCACATCCATGACAGAATGGAAGAGCTTGATAGAGGAGTTCAAGCTTTGCCTGAAGCTAAAGATCAAAGAAGAAGAAGAAAACTAGGACTTAGAAAGTATTATTGTAGTCATTATGTTGTCACTTTTTTCATTTCTCTTAAAATTATTGTAAAGAGCCCAAAAGTATAACACCTTAGTCCTAGAAACACTTAGACATCCTTAAGACACTTAGGCAAACCTTAAAACAAAATTAAAAAGTCAAAATAGGAAACGAACAGCTTGATCAGATGTCTGATCTTGAATTTTAAGCTGTCTAATATTTAAATCAGATGTCCAATAACCTAGGCTGAAAACTTTGATCTCTAATCTTTTCATTCAGACATTCTGACTAATTTCCAAATGTCTTGCCAAATGTCTGATAACCTTGATAGACGTCTAATAATAAGACCGTTAGCCTATCAAAATAATATCTTCCAAAAACCACTTAGAAATATTTTAGTATTATTTTCAGATGTCCATAAAGACTCTTAGACGTCTGATAAAGAGACATTTGAGCTTATTTGACCTGTATCTAACCATTGCTCCTCAAGAATCAATTCCCATAGAGGACTTTTAGTCTCAGACGTCTAGATCCTTGGTCAAACATCCAATCAGATGTTCGACATCTTTACTCTAAATCCCTGTTTGGATCTTGTCAATTCCAGGAACCACCCCACACTTTGAGTTTAATCTATACTTTGTGGCTCTATAGGTTTTCTTGTATTTTAGTTTTCTTGGTTGGGTATTCACATGGTGAATTCCCATCTCTTTCATGAGAGGAAAATTCTTCGTTAAAAAGAGGGATTGAGATACACTACCCCCGGTTGCAAAGTAATGTGGATTGTATTGAAGTTATACTACCATCGTTTTAAATAGTACGGTTAATAGATTTGATTGACTTGGTTGATTAGGAAATCCTAAGTCGAGAAGCTTAGGTGGTGATTTTTACCTAGGTTGGGTTTCCTCCTAAAAATACCTATCTCTTGTGGTGAATACTTGTGTGATTGATTTTTATTTGCATTTATTTTTAGTCCACACTATTCACCCCCCTCTCTAGTCCATCTACAACCACAACCAGGTGCTTGGTCAACCTAGATCCGACCGTCCATCACCTATTAGCGCGGTTCGTCGACGATGTTGGCAACGCTTCATTGTATCCACTGCGTGGTGCAGGTTCTTTCCTACATTGAAAATGGTGTTTAGGATGCTTCTTTTCTATTTCTTTCCTTTTTATTTTGTTTGAGTTTGTGTTAGCTGATTTTGGAGTTCCTCTCTTTTGAGGGGAGTTACTTTCCCCTGCCTAAGGGGTGTAAAATATCCTTCTTCCTTGCCTTTGAGCTGTATTCTTGTATCATTTTTGTTCCTTTAATGAAATATCTCCTTTACGGAAAAAAAAAAAAAAGAATTCAATTAATCAAAAAATGACTCTCCATTAAGCCAACAAAATGGAAGGAGAGTTGGTGGATGGTGTGGGACTGATAGGCATGAAATGGCATATGAATAAAGACAAAATAAGAGGGAGGAGAAGAAAATTGGAGAGAAAGACAACAGAGTAGACTATCGATTAGCTCACTAATAAGAGTTGTGAAAGTCTCACAAGGTGTTGCTACCCAAGAGAGCTCTACAGAGTCAAAGCCCTAGAGTTTTCCCCCAAATAGATGCCAATGGGCCCAAACCGACCTCCCTCATCGTTCGGGGCCCCCCAATCTTCCTATCCTCTCTCCTCCCTACCTCCCTCCCATCTTGGCCACCTCTCCCTCCTAGATCATGCTCATCGACTTCTTCATTCCCTCTGCTCATGTTAGTGTCCTCAACGAGGTCCATTTCTACTGCCAGTGCAGTCAATGGAGGTGTCTCTCGGTCACTGTAGTGGTGGTGTGGGGGTGAATCTGATTGTGGACATCTGATCACTGTGGCCAACGTGGAGAAGGCTTTTGAACCCTCTTCGGCTGGTGTGGTGTTCGTGGCGCATGTTGCTTGGTGAGACCTACTTGTGCTATGGTCATTAGGGGTGTCGTTGGCTTCTTTCCACTTTGGGACCACGTAAGAACCTGTGCCTTTTACGATTGAGATTTACCTCCTCTGGTCGATTGCCAATGCCTATTGGCTTCTCGTTAATGCGAATCGTGATAATCACCTAGAAGTTTTCTTGGTGGCAGCGTCATACCATTGAAGGTGAAGTTGCAACTCTTCCTGCTTAGAGGACTACATTCGGTTCTCCTACTTCGGATGCCTTCTTTGCCATCTTATTGTATTTTCTATTTTTTTTTTTTTTTTGTTGTAGTTTTATATGACTACTATCACGAAGATTCCACGTTGCCACGAGAAATACCCTTTCCCTCTTTTTAAGGACTTTCGATCACTCTTCCTTCCTTGCCTTCTTAGATTGCATTCTTTATATTAAGTTCCTTCTTTATCAATGAAATATTTTATTTCTTCTTTATCAATGAAATACTTTATCTTAAAAAAAAAATAAAAAGGGAAGCCTCAATCAAGAGTTCATATAATATTGCATAAGTGCAATACCATTCTCCGATTTGCTCTAAACTCACGAGTTTGCTGCTTTTAGAAAAAGTTTACACTACGTCAAACCTGTTTCTTTAGCAAACACGCGTAGACGCACTAACACAAGGTACAAAGCTAGAAAATGACTCGCCATGAGCACATAAAACCCAGATTAATTTGAAATTGGAAGGTGATTTCTCAGTAAACTGTTTCTTGGCTAGGAAGGTTCCATATTGGGATCGTCAGTCTCTTCATTGACCCCAGCTCTCGTTAAAACTTTATATCAACTTTTGTAAATAAAAAAAATAAGGTAAGCAAATGTATATTAATTTTTTATTAGTGAAATCATTTTCTATAAGTAAAAAATTACCGTCTAAGTAAAAAATTATTTATCATCAATAAAAAGATAAAATATATCAATGTATTTTTATTTTCAACCAATATATTCAACCAGTTAAA
The DNA here is from genome assembly GCA_037157565.1 of Thalassia testudinum. NCBI lineage: Eukaryota > Viridiplantae > Streptophyta > Magnoliopsida > Alismatales > Hydrocharitaceae > Thalassia > Thalassia testudinum. The sequence goes on from JAZHRO010000077.1 coordinate 87,027,397, forward strand.
AATTATTTTCAATAGATATATTTTAATTTTTAATTATTTAAAAATTATATCCAACTAATATATTTTGATCTATCTAATTTTTAACTAATTTATTTTAATTTTTAATCGATTGATTCTGATTACAAGCTACAAAATATATTTCCTTACTTGCATTCTTTCGTGAATTACGGAAGTCTTGCAAGAGGCATTACTTTCAGAAAAATCAAGATCTGATATAAAATTGCATAAATGCAGTACGTTTCTCCGATTTGCTCTTCGAAGATTCCAGGTCATTTGGGGGAAAATTCATTGAGTTTTCCGCTATTACAGAAAGCTTACACTGCATCAAATTCATTTCTTTTCTAAACACACAAAAACGCATTAACACAAATCTAGGAACTCCAGGAAGGAAGGACAGCTAGAAAATTATCTTCCATGATCACATAAAACCCAACTTAATTTGAAATTAGAAGGTGGTTCCTAATTAAATTGTTTCTTAGCTAGGAGGGTTCAATATAGGGATTGCCAATCTCTCCATTAACCGCAACTGTAGTTAAACCTGTATATCAGCCTACGGATACTTCTGTTCATCATGAATCATCCATAAGGTTAGTCCCTCGAAAGTGATCAATAGCCGATGAAGTTGTGACATCATTGAAATCGATGGAATAACAAATTACAAAGCTATACAAATATAACTACGGCTAAAGAAGAATGTGGAAAATGAAATTTTTACGAGTAGTTGTCCAAGTCATTCGCAAATGAGAAGCAACCAATGCCACCGAAATTTACATCAGATATCTCTCACTGGGTCCATTCACTCCATTCACCCTCCAATACAGCGGAACATGCATAGCTGGGACCCCTATTTGCCCATTTGGGGATCCAAAGCAAGCTCAACCATCAAATTCCTTGCTCTATCAAGGTCCCCATATACATTTTGGTTTCCTTGCCAATCAGGCTGTCCTTTACCCACTCCATTTACTAATCTAAAATAAAGGAGATGAAGAACAATTTAAACAAACCAAACAAGGAATGAATATTCCAAATGCAGATAAGACCGTTTTGCATTCAAAATTTTGGTTTAGATTTCTCATACTTTTTTCTTGATAAGCAAAAAGCTATACATCGTATCCTAATGATGAGAGAAACTTTTGGCAACATTATGTATACATGCGAATAAATGGATTTGGAGAACACCCTGCAACCAAATTATTCATTGACCAAATAAAAAAAAAAACTCAAACAAAAACGTTCAACCAGGATGCACTGGTTTGCCATCCAACCGGTCCAACCTTCCAGCTTGATTTCATTTTAAAAACATTAGATTTTGACGTAGTAGAATTATTTAAATAACATAAAAGTAATAATATGAAAATATAAAAAATCAATGAATGTTTGAGTTTATGTGGAAGTCATACTTACAAGGAACGGGAAGAAAACTACGGGAGAAGGTCCCGATAGGATATTGATTTTATATTTCTTCTCAAAGAATAACTGTGGAAGTACACGACTATTAATAAGCTATCACACACACACAAAGTTCACATTTTCCAATGTGACACTAAATCAACACACAATCCTCTCAACACTTTCCCTTAAGTTGGAGTATGTAATGCTCAACTTGTAACACAAATCCACTCTACACAGTAGACCAAACAACACTCTAGACTGATTCTTACTTGTAGGTGGAAACACAAGCTAGAGCTGTTGGACGAACTGTAACTGGCTCTGAAGATCTAGTGCCGATGGCTCCCCATTCAGTATCCCTGTAATTGGATCTTCCTCTGAAAGCCTCGAAGGTGAATCTCCCCCTCTGGAGTCCACGAAACTGGATCTCCCACCTAGAAACATGAAATGAATCCTTCCTCTGAGGACCTCGAAACTCTGAACCTCCTAGAGTTGGGTTTCTCATGTGGAGTCCATAAACAAAAGAGACTCCCAAATGGGAGTGACTACAAGCTCCCACACTCCCCCTTTCTCCCATACTAATATGGGAGAAGACAATAACAATGAGAAGAAAATAAAACCTGAAAAGCTAGACAAGACTTCTTCAACTCTTTTCTTAAACATAAACCTCCTCATCATTTTTTTTACCTTTCCCTTTTTTTTCATTTTTTTTTCTTCTTTTGTTTTCTCTTTTCTTTTCTTCCATTTTTTTTCTCACTTCATTTTTTTTCTTCTCTTTTATTTTTCCTTCTTCCCTTCTCTTTTCTTTTTTTTGTCTCTCTACACTCAACCTATAGAGAAGGGGGGGGGGATGGGTAACAAACCATGCACCTTCTCTCCGTAGGGCTCAGAACAACCCTAACAACATCGCCGTTGTAGATGCGAAGATCTCACGATCGATGCTACAATCTCGGCATCATCATCGACTCCGTCTTTGCTACTAATGCAGGGATTTCGCAGCCCACGCCATCGTCGAGATCCTGAAGGACACAGCACGTGAGCCCGTGATCGATTGTCGCAAGCTTGTCCACCATCACTCGATGCTCGCTGCTACGTGCTCTTGAGCAAGTGGCCATGCCTCCACATCGTCGATCGTGGCTCCGTCGCACCTCCACGCTATTGACCCATCCTCCACCGGGGGCCGCTGATCACCTCCTCAACCTTCACCGCGGCCTCCTCGTTCTCTGGAGCAGAGCAACACGTCACCCTTGCATCCTCCTGCACCAACCAGGGTCCCTGTCTGCGAGTGCTTGTGGATCACCCCCACCAACACCCTACCATAGAGCAACAGACAGATGTCCACAAGCACTGTCGTGTCGTGCCACTACTTTAGGCCACGCTCAGGGTGTGGACCACCACAGACCTCCCCCTTTGGTGACCAACAATGCTGCCACAAGGAGAACCCATGCAATGCTGTCGCCATCGCCTGCTACTGCGTGTCACCTCGTGCACTGCCGTTGTCGCACACTAACTGCCTTCACCATCCAGAGGAGCAAATCTACCTCTAATGGTGGTGCGACCACCAACACAACCACCACCGATGTCATCACCAACATGACCATAAACACAACGATGGTGCCTCTTGCCATTGAACTCCATCTCCTTCTCAACAAAGAACTCTAGGAATAATGAAATGAAGATGCTAAAAATTAATAATAACCTAAGAACGACTCGCTCTGATACCAAGTTAAAATATTTAAATAACATAGAATCAATAATATCAAAACATAAGAAATTAAGGAATGCTTGAATTTACCTGAAAACCCACCCACAAGGAGTAGGGAAAAAATTATAGGAAAAAGCCACGATAAGACAATGATTTTGTATTTCTTCTTCTCAAAGAATAACTGAGAAAGTGCATACTTATTTATAGGCCATCACACTCACACAAAGTCTACATTTCACAATGTGATACTAAACCAACACGCAATCCTCTCAACAAATGTTTCATTTAGACATTTCATTTAGCACTGATTAGTAACATAAACGAGCATCTCCACCGACCATCCATTTCAAATTTTTGTATGACCTTAATGCAATAGACTATTGATTAGCTCATACGTACCAGTCAGGTATTGCAAGAGGCTTGATTTTTAGAAAATCATGAGTTCTTGCAAAGCTGCTTAATTGATGTTTTCCTCTGATTCCAAGTCATTTGGGGGCTAAAGCCCATTGAGTTTGCTGTGCTGTAACAAACACCGTACACATCATCGAACTTATTTCTTTAGCAAACATGCACAGATGCATTAATGCAATGCACACATAAAGCTCAACAATTAAAAAATGGAGAGTGATTTCTAATTGAACTGTTTCTTTTCCAGGAGGGCGCAATATAAACATTGCCAATCCTTTTACTTATCACAGCAACCCATAAACTTGCATATCAGCTTAAAAATACTTCCTCTCATTATAAATCATCCATGATGTCAGCCTCCAGAAAGTGGTCGATAGTCAATGAAGTTGCAATATGATTCGAATCAATGTAATAACAAAAAGTACAAAGTTGAGATACAAATATCACTATGGATACATAAGTGGAAAATGCGATCTTTACAAATAGCTGCTCCAAGTCATTCACATATGAATTTTTTTTGAAAAGGCATTCACATATGCCACAAACTTTGAGAAGCCACCAAGGACATCAAAAGTGACGCAAGCTATCTTTCATCACCTGCATTCTCTCCATACGAGCACATTGCAAGCCATGGACTCCCATCCTTGACCATGCGTGCTGGATCTCTTCACTCCCCATGGCAGCGGAACATGCACAGATGGGTCCCGTATTCTGATATGACATCTACTATTCCCCCATAGCCACCAACTGCTGTTATCTAAGCTTGATAAAAAATTCACCAGAAGAAGAGAGTTAAAGGTCATGGTATCGATTTTGCATAATATGGTCCAAAACATCTATGGTGCCAGACCACCCACATTAACTAAAGAGTGTTTACCAAAAATAAATGCCAGACCAAGGCCCTGAGTTTTAACAAAGGGCTCCATCCAGTTGAAAGAAAAAATTATCCTCACACAAGCATAGTTTTGTCATGAGAACAGGAAAACATAACCCCTGCAACACCACAACCCACCACCTGCAACACCACAACCCACCACGCCCCTGTGCCCCTCCAACCACCTAAGTTCCTACATACATGAACCATCGCCCTTTTGTTATGCTGCATTGCCTTCACATGCTTTCCATATATGTGACTTATCCTTTGAAACAAATAGAAACCTTGAGTGCATAGAAATTCGACAAATAGAGAATTTCTCGTTCAATTCTGTACACATATTAAAAGGTTAACTAGGCTCCAAGAAACTATGCCTTCTACAGAATTCAAAGACAAGGAAGCTATCCAAGTTTATACAATTCATTTACACTTTTGTGAACATACATAAATTCATATTCTTGTCCAATTAAATTCTCTTTCAGAAGTATCCAATGCTATCGAAGGCAAGCCACTTCAAAGCACCGGGGGCTCCAAACGCCTGAGACTTTAAACACATCCCTTAGGTGCACTCCCAAAAAAAGCAGTAGCACTCCTAATACTTTAAATAGGACTAGCTCCCCCTTCATCCAGAGGGGTCAACACCTACAAAATTCTACACCTTTACTGAGAGATTTAAGTTGACAAACTATACACTTTTGTAATCTCTCCCTACCCCACATAGTAGCATCGGGGGCACAAGGGCATACCCGAAAAAGAATTAACATTACACATACATACACGCATACATATGCGTGTGTGTGCGCCTGTCTGTACCTACCTTGTATCCAAACAAAACCAATTCAAAGGAAAAAAAGGAAAATCCAATGTTTTTCGACAGAAAGCATAGGCCAATCCAGTTCTCCACATTACTCCAAGAAAAATAAAAACCATCAATCACAAAGAGGCTCCAACTCTAAGCAAAACAAAACAATCAAATCAAAAACTCAACTTCCATAAATCATAAGGAGCCAAGATAAGCAAAAGAACATCCGCACATCATAAACCAAAGCCTTACATACATAAAACCTCTAAGCCTAGAATTGGCATATGGGCATTTTATGCAGTGCCTTAATGGCACTCAACAAATTTAAAAAGCTGCTTCTAGTGTTGTTTCTAATCGAATGAAATGAGATTTTGATAAATTGCATTCAGTTGATACTTAAACCTCATTTTCAAGGCATATGTGTTCAAAGTTATTGTTTTTGCTATTTGTCATTTACCTAAATACCTGCTTGGACTTTTCCCACCTAGTCCACACAAAAACGTTAATGATTTCAGAATAAATAACTTGCTCATTTCGCTTCTCTCAATCAGAAGAACTACTTTATCAAAAAGTAGAAGCTGTGTTGAGAGAAGAAAATGTTGTCTTATTCCAAGATCCTAGAGGCTCTTATATAGAGAAATTCAATTGGGTAAAAATACAAAAGAGATCCTTACATAATAACATAAATATAACAATAAAAACAAGATGTATAGACTCTCTAACACTCCCCCTTAAGTTGGAGCATAAACATTAGACGTACTCAGCTTGGAACATAGATATTCCAACCGCTTCCTTGCTAGGGCCTTAGTGAAAATATCACTATCTGATCCTTACTAGAAATATATGGTGTGGAAATCTTCCCAATCATCATAGCATCTCAAACAAAATGGCAATCTACTTCTATATGTTTGGTCCTATCGTGAAAGGAGAAATTGTTGGCAAGGAAGGTGGCAACTTTATTGTCGCAATACATAGGAATAAGCCCATAAACATCAACACCAAAGTCATGTAAGATGGACTTGATCCAGAAGAGTTCACAAGTGGTACGAGCCATTGCCTGGTACTCTGACTCTACACTAGGTCTATGGACTATTTTTCTTCTTACTCCTCCATGCGACTAAGTTACCACCAACATAAGTGCAGTATCCTGTAGTAGATCGTCTATCCTCATGGGCATCAGCATAGCCTGCATCAAAATATCCACAAACATCGAGATGACCATGCCTCTGGAAGAACGGACCCTTTCTGGGAGAACTCTTTAAATATCGCAGGACCTAGCATACTCCTGCTAGCGTGCCTCTCTAGGCTCTTGCATAACTGGCTTAGCCTTCCAACTGCATAGGATATATCTGGTCTCGTCACAATCGGATAAAGCAACTTGACAACCATGGCTCTATATCTGGTAACATCCTCCAAGATAGGACTATCGATGTCTACTAAATGAATGGAAGGATCCAGTAGTATGCGGGTTGGTTTGCAGCCTAACATCCCTACCTTACACCTTTCAAAAGAACATCCCTACCTTACGAAACATGTCCAATGCATACTTCCGTTAGGAAAGAACCATCCCTCCATCCAAGTGATGTATCTCAATGCTCAAAAAATAGCTAATCAACTCAAGATCTTTGGTAACAAACTGAGTATGCAAGAAAGCTTTGGCTACCTATCAGCCTTTCTTGTCACTTCCTGTCAATAGAATATCATCCACATCTACTATCAAAATCACTGATCCTGCCTTAATGTGCCTCACAAACATCAAGTGGATAAGCCATAGACCATGAGAACCCAAAGCTTTGAGTGACTATGCTAAATCTGTCAAACTATGCTCTTGGGTTTTGTTTTAGCTCATATATTGTCTTATGTAACTTACATACCTTATGACACTCTCCCTAGCTAAGAAACCCAAGAGGCTACTACACGTATACCACTTCATCACGGTCACCATATAAGGTGTTATTTATATCCAACTGGTTGATGGGCCAAGCACGATCCACAACAATAGATAGAATAATCGGGACTTTGTAGTCTTGGTCATATTCCTTTTGATATTTTTTCCTTTTTTTTATGGAATTCTTTTTACATATTTGCTATTATAATTCCTATTCCTTACATTGTATGTGTCTGTGGCTTCTTTTTGGGTGTCTTTCTATATACAAAGGGCACACCTCTTCGATAAGATCAAGCATGTCCATTCAGAAATTATAAAATTTCAAACTAGAAAATACAAATCAGAAAGAAAAGCTTGATGAAATATGTCATGAAGCCCACACAATCTCAACTTAGATCTCATCTGAACTTGGCAAGCACAATGAGTGAAATAGGACACCCTTTCCCTTTGCTCCATGAATAGTGGAGACGAAAGCCATAGTTCTCACACATTCTCAATGACCCACATATAGTGAACCATAGGTAGAGGTTGAATCTTCTCAAATGGTTAGGGGCATAAGGCTACAATCACTGGACATAGCACAAAACTTTCTAAAATTTCTAATATTCGAGATTCACTCATGTTTGACTCATCAAAAATTTGAATTGGCCTTGGTTCCAACAAGCTCGGCTAAATGAACAAAGTTAAGCTTAGCTTGGCAATGTTGGGTTGCTTAGGTTCAGTCCATCTAGGGCTCATTATACGAAAAAAAAACACATTATTATATAAGTATGCACACAGAGCTGGAGGATCATATAAAAGTATGTAAACCTGTAGGTTCTTACGACTAGTACGCAAAACATATTGTAGCACTCAATATCCAAATTGATCACTCTGTCACCCCATTAATTGCTGCCCCTTCCCAATTCGCATAGCCACACATAAAGCATTCAAAAGCTTCTCAACATCATGTTCAGTTAAGGTGATTATTAGAAATTCAATAAAGTATCCAGTTAATAAAGATATGAACATAACCTGAGTAGAAAGACCTGAACCCAAGCCTGCCTATTGGAGAGAATACATTGTGACAACTAAGAACTTAATGGGAGCCAAAGGACCCAAGCCAACCACCCAAAAAGCTTAGCTCAAGCAAAAAGGTGACAAATCCACAACTCTTGCATAATTTATGTAGCATATGTCCAACTCAAACCTTATTGAGCTAGGGCTGAATCTTAGGATGTTAAAAGAGAGTCCTTTAGCAAACATTTCCTTGTTTAACAGCCTTGAAAACAACATAGAAAGGGAAAGCCCTATGTGCATTTTCTTTCCAGTTCCACCTATACCCTCCTTGCAACTTCCTAAAGCTTAAAAAAAGAGAATAAAGGAAGAAAAATTCAAAAGCTCCTATTAGGTTTTTTTACCCTCACCATTCATTCAAAAGACATATGAAAACAGCTAATAAAGTAAAAAAAATAACTTACCCTGGAAGGATGTTGAGAGATAGAAAACACAGATGGTGGAGCACACTGTAGGCGGGAGAGAATCGAACCATTGATATTGAATCGTGTGAGTGCAGGTTCAGATCCAACAGCCAGAACCTAAAAATGAGATGCATGCATGAAACATATTCACGAGGTTGTAATGGATTTGCTGCAGAAGAACATGCTCCTATCTGAGATTTCTTTTCCGTATCTGTAATTTGTTAGACTAAACTTAAAAACCTCTTCAGCATTTAGCATGGCAAAGTTGAATCCTCGGGAACACTTCGGTATTAACAACTAGTACAAGGACAATTTTTTGAAATTCTTCAGTTGAGGACAGTTGAGAACCTCTTTGCTTGACAGAATAAAAAGAAAAAAACAAAAGGTTTATAGATGTCTTTTGTGAAATATTTAAGAGAAAATGATCAATCTTATTCAAATAATAAACCATACACACATAAAAAGATATGGGAACAATTGTGGTACACGTCTATAAGAGAATGGAAAAAATACAATAGCACCCTCATAATATAATAAATGACCAAAGGGGTATCTTAACAATCCCTCTCAACTTAGAGCATAAATGTCAATCATGCTTAGCTTGAAACAACAAACATCAAAAGCTGAACGTGGTAGAGGCTTAGTACAAATGTTTGCTGCCTGGTCCTCAGATGTGACACGTAGTATTGATATCCCTCGCTAGATGAGATCCCTAGTGTAATGACAATCAATTTCCACATGCTTGGTACACTCATGGAATATGGGATTATTAGCAATGTAGGTGGCAACATGATGGTCACATCGCATCTCCATTGACTCCTCAATCTGAACATGTAGATCATAAAGCAGGGATCTCACCTAAACCATCTCAACTCCAGTTTGGGTCATAGCTCTATACTCAAACTCTGCGTTGGACCTAGCCACCACTGCCTGCTTCTTACTCCCCCAAGTAACAAAGTTCCTTGCTACATAGGTGCAGAAGCATCTGGTAGACTTCCCATCTACCAAACATCCTACATAATCTGCATCTGAATAGCCAACCATAATCACAGTAGTCCCTCTGTTAAACAGAATTCCACGGCTAGGCGCTTTCTTCAAGGATCTAAGCACATGCATAATGACTCCCCAATGCTGCTGGGTTGGTCAATCCATAAACTGACTTAGCTTGCCAACAGCTAAGAAAATATTTGGACATGTGATGCTCAATTATGAGTTTTCCAATCAGCTGTCTGTACGCCTGGCTATCTACTGCCCCTAAATCCTCATCATAGAGGTTCACCTTCGGATCCATGGGAATATTTGTAGGCTTAGCTCCCAGCATGCATGTCTCCTGCAAGGCATCTAATGCATATTTCATTGTGACAACACTACGCCTTGCTTGCTTCTAGCCACCTCAATCCCAAGGAAATACCTCAGTTATCCCAAGCCTTTCATAACAAGCTTCTCTGCCAGACATTGCTTAACTTCAGTTATCCCTGTCTCATCATCTCCTGTAATAATAAGATCATCTACATAGAATGGAAGGGTCATAAAACCTCTCTCAGTCTTCCTAACAAAGAGTGAATGATCTGAAGTAGATCGTCGAAGACTAATCATCTCAATCACCTCCAAGAGCTTCTAGAACCAAGCTCTCGAGCTCTGCTTCAACCCGTAGATTACCTTCTTCAACCTATACACACACTCCCACTGAACCTCAAAACCAGGAGACTACTGCATATAGACCTTCTCATGAAGATCGCCATAGAGGAATGCATTCTTCACATCTAACTAACGAAGAACCCAATCCTCATCACTCAATAAATATCTGAATCTACACTGTAGGGAACCGAGCAATTAGAGAGAACATATCAAAGAAATTCACTCCATGTGTTTGGGTGAACCTCGTTGCTACTAATCGAGCTTTATGTCGTGAAATAGAACTATCAGAATTATATTTCAAGGAAAAAACCCAACGACATCCAACCATTAGTGCTCCTGGAAGGGGTAGAGTAAGCTCCTACGTCTCTCTGGAACGAAGGGCAACCATCTTATCCTCCATGGCTTTACGCCATTTTAGATCAAGCATAGCTTCTTGGTACGTAGTGGGAATCTACGAAGCAAAAAGAGCTTGACAAAACTATCCAAAAGTTATCCCCAAATAGTCCATAGGAACTGCTCCTACATAAGGGTATCTGGGACAGTGGCGGGGTGCCTTCTAAATGACAATCAGAAGGTCAAGATCATCTAACATACCCTCCTGGATAGGCTCTGAGGTAGGTTTATCCATAGCTGATATTGTAGAATCACCACTAAGCACAATATCATCAGTGGCTAAAGTCTGGGCTTACACGATACGGTGAAGAAGCTGGTGAAGGAGGCATCTGCAATGCAGTGTAAGGTCTTTTATAGATAGCAATAGGATCCTCATATCTCTCAAATTGGGTGTAGTAGTAGTAGTAGTAGGAGGTGAATTAGTAAGAGAAATCACCTCAAAAGGCACAAAAGGGACAAGCATAGGAGCCATGTCAACATCAGAAGATAAAGTCCGCCCAACTGTGGAAAAGAACAGGATAGATTCATGGAAGGTCACATATGCACTAACCTAATGCTTGCTAGTGAGAGGATTATAACACATGTATCCCTTCTGAGTCCTTGAATATCCAAAAAGGCACACTTGATCGCCCTCAAAGCAAGTTTATCACGACCCTGTGAATGCAAGTGCACAAAAACAACACACCTAAATATGTGAGGTGGCACATGGAAGAGATCTCCATTTGAATGCAAAATATGCCAAGGAATCTGCTCATGAAGAACTAAACTAAGCGTCCTGTTGATCAAATAACAGTCTATCAAAACTGCATCTCCCCAGCACAACTAAGGCACATTGTGATGAATCGAAAGGGTATGAGTCATATCCAACAAGTGCCTATGGTTTCTTTCAGCAACACCATTTTGCTGAGAGATATGAGAAAACGTAGTCTGATGACTAATCCGACGAGCCTTATAGAAGTCAGTCAGCTTAATAGCACAAAACTCAAGGGTATTATCTGTTCATACAATCTTTACCTCAACAAAAAATTAATTTTTTTATCTCCAACAAAAAATTCTCAATCACAATACCAACCACTGCTTTATTCTTTAGAAAAAATACCCAAGATAAACGGGAGAAATCATTAACTACCACAAGATAATACAGGTGCTTGTCTATCTGGAACCTAGCTAGGTTCCCAAACGTCCATACGAAGCAACTCAAAAATAGTGGTAGATCCAGGACTAGTACTAGTAGGAAATGAAGCACGATGGTACTTACCTAACTGAAAAGCCTCACATCTGATTATGGTGGCCAGAGAAATATAAGGAATCACCCTCCGAAGCCTGTCCATAGGTAGGTGACCAACATGAAGGTGCCACTGTAAGGCACTCCCCGTAGCAAAACAAACCTCCCCTCGATAAGTAGAAACAAATGGAGTCCGAACAAGACAATACACACCTCTTTCTTTGTTAAGCTCTCTACTTATCTTTCATGCTTTATGTACTTTTTGGTTATTTTATATTTCTGTCTAGTTCTCATGTGTAATTCTCCCAACACCTATCTCTATATAAAGAGATGTAGGGTTTCTTTTGAGAATGAGAATATTCATTTCATCCTACTTGGTATCAGAGCGGTGATCCTAGATCAGCATTTGGGTATCCCATCGAAACAAGCCACCTACCCCCTCCACCAAAACCCTAAGACTCTCTCCTTGCCACTCACTGTCTTCCACCTTCACTAGTGTGCCTCTAGACTTGCGAAGGGGACTCCCAATGAAGGCAGGCAGCGCACTCCTGCAGCGGCACTGCGGGAGACCTAGCACAGTGGCAGTAGCAACGAAAGGCTGGGGAATGGTCAGGTCGACCACATCACCGCCTGATCCCTCATCGGTTGGGCAGTAGGGCCACCGGTGGGGCTTCGTGCTCCAGCACAGCGAGGAAAGAGGGAGTAGCCCTCCGTTTAGGGGCTACTAGGGGTGCCTCTAAACCCCTAGTAGGCACCTACCAGTTGTTGGAGGGCTGCTATGTATGGCTAACTTGATTTCCAAGCAATAGATGACTTGGGTTTCAGGTTAGATCACTTGTTATCATGATCTATGTTGGTTCAATATATCTAAAAATCGGATTTCAGATTTGATGTTGGTGACTCCTTGGTGCTTGAGGCGACATGGCTTCATCTTCTGAGGTCATGTCAAAGACAAGTCAAGAGAGCGAAAATTACAAGAATCTTTTCATTATCCCGATCGTAAAGTTGGATGAGACTAACTACGCTTGTTGGTCTCAAACCTTTTTTATGACCGCTAAGGGTCACGACAAGGAGCATCTACTACTAGAGTTAGAGCCTCAAAATAAGACTGGGAAGTACACCCCATGGAAGAAAGACAATGCATTGGTGAAGGCCTGAATCATGAATGCTGTGTCAACACAGATTGGAGACGGCATCATATAGTACAGAACAACTGAGATGTAGGATACGCTTCATGACACGTATTCCCATGAGAAGAATTCTAGCAAAGTCTATCAGGCTACAATCAGATGTTCTTCCTTAGACAGGAGGGACAATCCTTGACACAGTATTATGTTGCTCTGAAGGGACTCCTGGAGAAATACAATACCTGTAGACCAATGTGCACTTGTGATACTCATCTGAAGTATCGCAAGGAGATAGCAGTGCATCACTCTCTCTGGATTGCGTCCAGAATATGATGCTGCACAATCTCAAATCCAGATATTGTCAGAGCTTCACACACTTGAGGAGACTTATAGCCGACTAAGCCGAATTACTGTTGTGGCTCCTATTCTTGAGCTTACTGAACAGACCTCTGCACTAGTTGTCGGTGGAGGTCGAGGCATGAGAGGTAGTTCCTCTACTCGCGAACGTGGTCGTGACAGACGACAAACAGGCAAACCACGACCCACATGCACCTTTGTGGCAAGATTGGTCACGTGAAGGCTTCGTGCTGGTCTAAGCATGGGAGACCTATTGCTAATCAAGTTGCTGTTTCTTCTGAGACAGAATCTGACACAATGTCACATGCTGAGTATGATGCTGTGGTACAGAGGCCAGCTCAATTACTCAAGAGACTGACTTCTTCAGATACTGCTACTATTGCCTCGTCAGGTATAAAGACTATTTTTGCCGTGTCTAACAAGTCTACTTGGTTAGTAGATTCGGCTGCATCCCAGCACTTGAGTGGTGATCATAGTGGCTTTCAGCACCTTCAGTTTGCATGTCCTGGTAGGACTGTTCAGGTGGTAGATGGGAGGCATGCCAAAGTTTGATGGTCAAGAGGAGGTGTCAGTCACCCCCAGTATGAGATTGCCGAATGTTCTATTGTTAATGATTTCACGATAAGTTTGTTGTCTGTTAGCCGAATTACAAAAGATATCAATTGCAGGGTGATTTTTTATGATGTTAGTTATATGTTTCAGGACAAACACACAGGGTGGATGATTGGTGGCGGACATGAAGAGGGGGTATGTATCACCTGTCTCAGATGCCGTTTGCTGCACAGTGCTAGGGAGATGTGTTTTACTGTTGGGAGTGACTTACAATGGCACAATAGCCTTGGTCATCCTTCACTGGACAAGCTGCGCTATATCATGCCTCATATTTTGCCAGCCATCGAGATTCACTGTGATGCTTGTCAGATGGGAAAGCACCACAGATCTACCTACTCTGCTAGTTCTACTATTTCTGAGTCTTTGTTTGATTTGCTGCATTTAGATGTGTAGGATCCTAGTCGTATTCTAGATCGACTAGGACATAGATATTATTTGGTGATGCTGGAAAATTATTCCAAAGTATCTTGGTTATATTTTTTGAAGAATAAGCCAGACGTTAGGTCTGTTTATTATTGAAATAAAAAATCAATTTGTTTCTACTATCAAGATTGTACGCATTGACAATACATTAGAGTTTTGTACTACTCATATGAAGAATTTTTACAGATCTCATGGAATGGTTCATCAAACCAAATGGCCCCATACATCACAGCAAAATGGGGTAGCTAGGCGAAAACATAGGCATATTTTGGATGTGGCAAGGACTCTTTTGATACACCATAATGTGCATTCACAGTACTGGGGAGATGCGGTGTTGATCGCATGCTACTTGATTAACATAATGCCTTGTTCTGTTATCTCTAAGCAGGTGCCTTGGCAGATATACACTGATCGGGATTTGTTCGAGTTGCCACCTTGGACTTTTGGTTATGTAGCCTTTGTACATATTACTTGGCCAGGTAGAGATAAATTAGCCCCCGGAGCACTTAAGTGTGTCATTCTGGGTTACAGTCACACTCAGAAAGGATACAGATGCTTTGATCCTCTACAGAAGAGGCATTTTGTCAGTGCTGATGTCAACTTTCATGAAGCTATTCCATATTTTTCAGTTACTGGGAGACAGTTGGCACTTAAGGCAAAGAGGGTTCCCATGCCCATTCCTTTAGTTCAGTTTGGGGACTTTCCTACGATTCAGATAACATCACCAGATACTACAGTTACTGATACTACACAGTTCAAAGATCCTCCATTGGTTTTTTAGAAACCAGTCACATATAGGTAGCATGCCTACCATATTTCCCCTCTTCAGCACCATCATCCTCCATACAACAAGTATGTGTTGAGACTACTGACCACTATGTATCTGGTGATGATCCTACTAGTGTTATACCAACCACGTCTAAGGCTATTCCTAGTTATGAGGGAGTATTATAATCTGAGCCTGAGTCTGCTTCTGCTGATATAGATCTTCTGATTGCTATTAGGAAGGCTCCTAGGAGTTGTGCACACTATCAGGTGGCAAAAGCCATTTCTTCTGATGGGTTGAGTCACCCATTTACCCCTATGGGGTGGATTTCTTTAACACCTTCTCTCCTATGGCTCGCCTGCATACAGTCCAAATTCTTATTTCTGTAGCTGCACATTTTGACTAGCCGTTATATTAGTTGGATGTTAAGAATGCCTTCTTATATGGTGATCTACAAAAAGAAGTGTATATGCAGCAGCCCCTAGGTTTTGAGGCTAAGGGGAAGTGTGTGCAAGTTAAAGAAGGCAATATATGACCTGAAGCAGAGTTCATGGGCTTGATTTCATAAGCTGTCAAAAGTTATTAAAGATATGGGACTTATTTGCTCTACTTTTGACCATTCCCTGTTTGTGAGAAAGGTAGACAAGGGAATTATGGCTCTCATTATCTATATAGATCTCATCATCACCGATGATGATACCACTAGGATAGTTGAGGTCAAGCAAGAGCTGGCAGAGAAATTTGTTATGAAGGATCTGGGCTCATTGAGATACTTCTTGGGCATAGAAGTAGCAAGAGGGAAAAGTGGGATTATCCTTAGCCAATGTAAATACGCTCTTGATTTCCTGCAAGAGACAGGGATGTTGGGCTCTAAGTTTGCCAACGTACACATGGTTCCGAAGATGCACTTATATGACTCTAAGTCCAAGGCTATAAAGAGCAGAGACTACAAGAAATTGATTGGGAAGCTACTCTACCTTACTATTACACGTCCAGACATCTCACTTGCAGCTGGCAAGTTCAACCAGTTTATCGATAGACCGACCAAGCAACACTGAGATGTTGCTTTGCAGGTACCTGAAATGAGCACCAAGATGTGGACTACTATTCTGGAGAGGCAGTTCTATGAGTATAGTACGATACTCAGAGATGCAAACTATGTTGGATGTCTTTCTGACAGGAAATCCACTACTGAATTCTGTACTTATGTGGCTGGTAACCCAGTGACGTGGCGAAGCAAGAAGCAAAACGTGGTCTCGCTCAAGTGCAAAGTCAGAGTATAGAGCCATGGCACAGACAACAGCTAAACTTGTGTGGATCAGATCAGTCTTACTTGACTTACATGTCAAGGTTGAGGAGCCCATCAGTCTTACTTGACTTACATGTCAAGGTTGAGGAGCCCATGGAGAAGAGATGTGACAACAGGGCGACTACCTACATAGCAAACAATCCCATGTTTCATGAGTGTATGAAACATGTAAAGATTGACTGTCATTATATCAGAGATCTAATTCAAAGGGGACTTCTCTTCACCTTACCAGCTACCTC
Organism: Thalassia testudinum; assembly: GCA_037157565.1. Lineage (NCBI taxonomy): Eukaryota > Viridiplantae > Streptophyta > Magnoliopsida > Alismatales > Hydrocharitaceae > Thalassia > Thalassia testudinum. Next base: position 87,044,012 of record JAZHRO010000077.1, read on the forward strand.
AAAGAACCAGACTGTAGATATGTTTACCAAGCCTCTTGCCAGATCTACCTTTGAGGCTTGTTGTGACAAGCTGAGCATGATAGATATCTATGCTCCAGCTTGAGGGGGAGTGTTGAGCTCTCTACTTATCTTTCATGCTTTATATACTTTTTGGTTATTTTATATTTTTATCTAGTTCTCAAGTGTAATTCTCCCAACACCTCTCTCTATATAAGAGATGTAGGGCTTCATTTAAGAATGAGAATATTCATTTTGTCATACTTTCTTCATAACCACCACCAATAGTTTTCCCTGTCAACTTGTCCTGAAAAACGCAACCTACATCATCAAGGATTGCTCAACAATTAAGCTCCTTAGTAATTTGACTGAGAAATAGCAAACTGATAGAAAACTCCGATACAAATAACACATTGGGTATGTGGGGGGTCACGCAAACCTCCCCCTAACCATCAACTCTGAAGTGCTTGCCATCAGCAATTTGCACAGTCTTGCCTGGGAAACAGAACTAATATGATGGAAACATCTCTAATCCCCACTCAGATGTTGGGAAGCCCTGGAGTCAACTAACTACTTTGTGCTACTCAAACTCCTGTCATGTGCAATATCGACCAAATCAATGTCTCTTGGAACAGCATCACGACGGCAAGAACTTCAGAATAGGTACTCATACTCCACAAAATACGATCTCTGTCACCACTAGTGACCTCTAAGAGGAATCAATCCCATCTATCTCCATTATGAGATCGAAGGAGACTCAACACGATCCAACCTCACAAGAGAGAATACCGAAAGAACGCACAACCTCAGATGACACCAATGTGCTCACACGGAAGGAAAAATATGCTGCAAACTAAATCCGAAATCGAGCTTTCAAATCATAAAAAAACACTTTCAAAAAATGAGCGAGCTCTTAAACATCAAATCCAAGGAAATAGAACCCCATAAATCACGTCAAGATCCTACCATAGGTCCCCTAGGACCAAGCAAGACACACGCTAGGACATAGAGAGAGCCCTAGCATCGCCGCCCAAGGGACCTGAACCCCCTTCGCTGCCATTGGGGTGGTGACAACCACCAACGACGCTATTGCTGGCCAATGGCTCTACCGATCTGCCATACGATGTTGTCGACAGCACTGTTGTCAGTGTTGCTACTGCAAGCGGCACGTAAAGCAATGGCAAAGGGGAAGACAAGGGTTTTGGTGGAGGGGGATCGAAGGGTACGTATTTGGTAGAATACCAAAACACCGATCTAAAATTACCACTTTGATACCAAGTTAGAAAAAATGAGCAATCTTATTCGAATAAGAAACCCTACACCTCTTTATATAGAGAAAGGTGTGGAAACAACTATAGTACATGCCTACAAGAGAATAGAAAAAATACAATAGCATCATCATAATATAATAAACAACCGAAGGGGTATCTCAATCGAAATATTATAAAGGAGTCAAGCACCAAGATCTTGAAAAAGCCACTCCAAAATTTAAGGCAACTCATAAAATCTGCAATCAGGGAATGAAAGCAACAAAAAAACCTAGTAACACTAACCAGTAAACAGACACGGACGATCAACAAGGGAATGTTCGCCTAGCAATTATCTAAAATGCGGCAAAACGCTAAGCACAATAACAACATTACGTGAAATCGACTTTAAGAGAGACAATCATTTAAAAGTGCAGTTACCCCTCTTTTATACTCCCAGTCAGGGGCATGAAGTGCAAAATTCTTTCCCATAAAAACTTTCCATCCCTAAGACCAAAATATTAGCCCAATTTGGAAAAAATTATCTATGTTGATTTTAAAGCCTTAAAGAAGTTTGTGAGAGTTGATTTAGCATGGAGAGGACCCTTCTTCAAGATGTTGGTGCATGGAAAGAGCAGGGAGAGAGAGAGACAACGGCATCTTGGAAGATGAGAAAGAGGAGAGGTGTCCATAGGGTAGGAAATATCTTATTGGAATAGTTGAAGAAAATGAACATTCTTAGTTTATCAAGTAGTCCCTACACCTCTATATAGGTGAGGGAAAAGTTGCATCATAAACCCACTACTAAAATAAAAATAACAGAACACCACTTACAACAAAAAATACAACTCATAACTCAACACTCCTCCTCAAGCTGAAGCATATATATCCATCATGCTCAACTTGTTTCTATACTTCTCAAATTGGGGGCGAGAACGGTTTGGTAAACATGTCAGCAATCTGGTCTGAGGAGGCAAGACAAGTAGTACGAAGCAGACCATGTTGAATCAAACTCCTGGTGTAATGACAATCTACTTCCACATCTTTTGTTCTCTCATAGAATATAGGATTGTTTGCAATATAGATGGTAGCACAGTTGTCACAATGCATCTCCATAGGTTCCTGAACATTAACATGAAGATCTCGTAACAGAGACCTGATCCATATCATCTCAACTGCAGTATGTGCCATGGCCCTGTACTCAGACTCAGCACTAGAGCGTGAAACGACACTTTGTTTCTTGCTCCTCCAGGTTACCAAGTTCCCAGCTACAAAGGTACAAAAATCAATAGTAGACTGCTTATCACCATCACCTACATAATCCACATCTAAGTATGCAACAATAGACATAGGTGCCTTTCTCTGAAAAAGAATGCCTCTACCTAGACATCCCTTAGTGTACCTCAACACCCGCATCACAGCCTGCTAATGAACCTCAGTGGGCTTATCTAAGAACTGACTCAGCTTACCCACGGCAAGGCTAACATCTGGCCTAGTGATCGTCAAATATAAAAGCTTCCCCACCAATTGTCAATATGCCTTCTTGTCTTTTAACTTTGCATTATCCTCAAAATGATGAATTTTAGGATCCATAGGAATATTTGCATCTTTGGATCCTAGCATGCCTGTCTCCTGAAGAATATCAAGGGCATATTTCCTCTGCGACATAATTGTCCCTTGCTTACTTGTAGCAAACTCAATGCCTAAAAAATATCTCAACTTCCCAAGATCTTTCACGATAAACTGATGTGCCAAATACTCCATCTGAGATATACACTCTGCATCATCACCTGTAAGAATAAGAATATCCACATACACAAGTAAAGCCATTGTACCCTTACTGGTCTTCCTCACAAACAGTGAACAATTCGATGAAGATCTTTGCATCCCAATAACAGACAACGCCTCAAACATGCACTGGAACCAGGCTCGAGGGCTCTGCTTAAGACCATAAATAGCCTTACCAAGCCTACATACACACTCCCCCTGAACCTCAAAACCAGGTGGCTGCTGCATATATATCTCTTCCTCCAAGTCTCCGTACAGAAATGTATTTTTGACATCCAGCTGATGTAACTCATCCATAATGAGCTACTACAAAGATAAGAATGCGAACAGTTGAGAGTCGTGCAACAAGGGAGAGAACGTGTCGAAGAAATCCACCACATAGGTCTGGGTGAATCCTTTGGCCACTAGGCAGGCTTTATACCTTGAAATAGATCCATCTGGCTCCAACAAGGTGCACGCCAGACGATAAAGATGACAACTCCCAAGTACCTTTGGTAGTAAGTGCAAACATCTCGTCCATAGCAGCTTTCCAGTGTGGATGTAGTGAAGCATGTTGGTACAAGGTAGGTAACTCAGCATTGGATACAACAACTGTGAATGCATGAAACTCCCAACTTAGAGAATCAGCAGAACCAACACACTCCCAGCAACACGATACTGGGCACAAGATCGTGGAGCCTTCCTGATAGCAATAGGAATATCCTCATCAGTACTCATGGAATCAGGACCTGGAGAACCATCCACAGGTGAAACTCTCACCCTGTACATCTGCTCACACTGTATCTGAAGAAGCCTCTTGAGTAGAAACCGCCTCTAGGTTATCAACACTAACCTGAGGTGTCTGTGGAATAGATGGAAGAGGCTTTGCCCTTTACACAACTGGCAACTAATAGGTGTGACCCTTAAAGGTCCCTTCATCCGTTGGTACTGGCCTGAATGTGATAGTAGGTGGCTCAGTAGCCTAAGAAGGGCTACTAATATCTGTGAATATACCAAATGGTATAGGAGAAACTGGTACAAGCGCACACTCCGGCACACTCTGCACCTGCCTGGCAACAGCAAAAAAATAAGATATAGCTTCATGAAAGATGACATCTACACTGATAACATGTCTCTGATGTAAGGGATCAAAACACCGATACCCCTTCTGAGTATGAGAGTAGCCAAGCAACACACACTTGACTGCTCTATGTGCTAATTTATCGTGCCCAGGTCCAAGGAGATTACAAACACCACGCACCCAAATGTCTTAAGTGGAAGATCAAATAGCTCATCATTTGGATAAAACACCTGCCACGGTATCTACTCGTGAATCACTGAGGAGGGCAATCTATGAATAAAGTAGAAAGCTGTGAGAACTGCATCTCCCTAGTAATTCTGTGGTACACTGTTATGAATAAGAAGAGATCTGGCCATATCAAGGATATGTCTGTGCTTCCTCTCTGCAACTCTATTTTGCTGAGAGGTGTGAGGACATGAGGTCTAATGAATTATACCATGTAAGCCATAGAATTCTACCAGCTGATGAGTACAAAACTCTAGTACATTATCAGATCTGAGAGTCTTGATGCAAACATCAAACTGATTCTTTATCAACACACTTCTCAATCAGTGGACCCACTTCAGACTTATTCTTCATGAGAAATAGCTAGGATAATCTGGAAAATTCATCAACCACAATAAAATAGTACCGATGTCCTGCTCTATCAGGAGTCCTACTGGAACCCCAAACATCAAGATGCATTGACTGAAAACACAAAGTCAAATGTGGTCATGTAGCAGCTGGAAAGGAAGATCTATGGTGCTTCCCAAGTTGACATGCATCGCAGGAAAGTTGTCATTGGGGATACATGCGAAATAAGCCTGCGTAATTTTTCTAAAGAAGGATGGCCCAACCGTCTATGCCACTGTAAAGCACTCCCAGATGTGGTACTAACCCAACATGCTATAGCCATGGGACCCTACTGAAGTCTGTAAACTCCTTCATATCCACTACCAATAGTCTTCCCTATCATTCTATCGTGGAAAATACATCCACGTTTATCAAAGATGACATGGCAATTCATCTACTTAATGATCTCACTGACAGAGAGCAAGTTCATGGATAAATCTAGAATAAACTAGACATGATTAAGCTACATAAAAGGGGTAATATTAATTTCCCCCTGACCACTAATAGGAGCAAGTCACCCATCAGCCACCTGTACTATACGACCTCAAGAGACAAGTTGAATATATCCAAAACACTGTAGATTCCCAGATAAATAATTGGAAGCACCTGAGTCAATCAACCACGTCACACCAGTACATAAAGTATCACCTACGACGATTCCTAACGCAATCTCTGACTAAGACACTGCCATATTCACTGAAACACACTGCCACAAACTAAGTTCAATGTGCTGCAAAAAAGAATACACACCCCTGAATTTCTTCACTTCAAATCTGAAAATTAACAAAAAAACAGGGAATACACACCCCAACAAATATTCCAACTAGGGAATACACACCTAAAACTCTCCGCTCACACGCGGTCAATACTTAAAGGGAATACACACCCCAAAAACATGCATCAAAGGGGAATACACACCCCAAATCAGATCAAGAGATCAAGGAGGTCATACCAACCATAGGGAGGTTCTTGCTTCACGTCTCCATCTCCACAACACTCAAGAACCTCCCTACAACAACTGAAGGTGGTCTCAGCCACGCTAAGTGGAGCTCAAGCAACAGTCACAACCACACTAGGTGGCGAGGCGGCGCCTAGGGCCTAAAGGCGGCAAGGCAGCACTGCTGGAGTCAAGGTGGCGCTGCGAGGCTTCACACAACCCTCAGGCGATGTCTGCTGGTGCTGCGAGCCTGTAGAGGCAGCGAGGCGGCACCTAGGGCCTGAAGGCAGCAAGGTGATGCTGTTGGAGTCGAGGCGACGCTGCTGCAACACATCGACAGCAGCAAACAGCAACGCAGGAGAACATCGCGGCAATGGGCAGCAGCAAAAGGCAGCGATGGACGAGGTTGCTGCTACTACAACGGCAGTGGGGCACCGATGCTGCCGCCGGTGATGGTTGTGGCGTTCGGTGGAGGTGTGGCTTGAGGTAGTGTTAGGGTTTATATAGTGGTATCCCCAACCTGGTGCCCTGATACCAAGTTGAAGAAAATGAACCTTCTTAGTTTACCAAGTAGTCCCTAAACCTCTATATAGGTGAGGGAAAAGTTACATCATAAACCCACTACTAAAATAAAAATAACAAAACACCCCTTACAACAAAAAACATAACTCATAGCTCAACAGGAACTCAGGAGAAAACTAGGAGATTTGGTCTCTATTTAAAGAGAACAAATCCCAATTACAACTCTAATTGCAATCATACCTAATTTAGGATTTGTCAATCCTATTTCATAAAACAAACTTAATCAAATCAAATCATCTATGCCTAAATTGACTCAATCCTAATTTGGACTCTAATCAACCAATCAAAGAAACAACTTGCCACATGTGGCACAAAATAGACTTGGCTTACAAGCCAAAACCCACACACAGACATAGACACGCACGCACACACAAATGCCCAACATGGGCCCCACTGACTGCTGACTGACTGCCATGTGGCAGCCTAAACTCTAACAAAGGTTATTATCAATAAGCTGGTAGGTCCACCCCACTCTTACACCAGAATCCAAGATTGTAAAAATCTGTACTTTCAGTGATGTTAATGACCAGGGAACGTACAATATATAGGGAATTCCATGGTGACTAATCACTTTAAAAAGTGGCATAGATAGCTATCGCACTTTCCCTTTATTTCTTATTAATTTTCTTTGTTTCCTACCTTCACATCCATCTTGGATCTGGATGTAATTTTTCCAGTATTTGAGGTTAGAACTTTTAATGAAACCATCCAATCCTGCTACATGAATGGTATTGCAGCTTCCAAGTTAGGCTCTCCACCACCCACCCTGCACATTCCCTTTCTCAAGCGCAGGATCGCACCATCAAACCAGTCACTGCCAACACATCATACATCACATTCAGACTGCATAAGCTACCGCCTGCAGTACAGTCACCATAGGCACACAAGTACTTGTGCATAGGCATGTGCATGGACAGGCACATAACAAGCACTGCTCACATGAAATTCAGGCTGATAGAATTAGTTGTTTCAAGGGCATCCTAGTAAATTTTGTAAATATAGAAGAGTGCGTTGGTTCTTATGTAATTGCCTCATTACTTGGGCAACAAGGAAATAATTTATTATAAATAAAACCCTAGGGCCTTCTCATTATTGAGAGAAGTAAACCCTAAACCCAAACATAGAGAAGCACACCGCCTCTTGAACTAGGTTAATAAATATTCTCATTCCATGTGTTCTGGTCTTACACAGTATCAAAGCCACGATCCATTTGCTAGATAGATTCATTTGGGCAAATTCTTGTTTGTTCTAATGCTTTCCAAAGTCTTGTTCATTGGCACAGTTAATCTTCGGAACCCTATCGCCATGTCGTTTTTCTCCCATTCAATCATATTTGGCGTCATTAGGTCGGAATTAACTTTGTCAGCACCAAGCTAACCTAGATCCAACACCGTAAAGTGCAAGTCCCATTCCTCTGAGCAAGATCTGATGCTTCCTGATCGGTTTCCACCTTCTCCAATTGTTTCCTATCCCTAGCAGCCTAAATCCAATGCTACAAAGCCACATCTGCTTTGTGTTGTGCCATCCGGACCTCTGACAGGCCTCCTGGGGTCATCTAATCCTCCTCAACCTCCTGGATCTGCTTTGTGCTGTGCCTTTAGGATTTGCTTTGTGTTGTGTCTTCCAATCCTGACCAATCCATCTAAGGTTGGCACTACGATCTTCTTGACCCCTTGAGTTTTTTTCCCCTTTCAATCCTTTCAGTCTGTTTTTGACCCTTTTCAAAAAAAGGAAAAAAAGAAAAAATATTAAAATAATCTGCATCACTTTGTTCTTGTGCTTCTTCGCTTTGGTTATGGCATCTGGCAGAGGAAGTTAGAACTTCCTCTTGTTCCCAACGTGTTGAATCAAATTGTACCAATCAAGCTCAGCAGTGGGAATTATCTGATCTAGAAGAGTTTGTTTCTTCTATTTATTCATGGCCAACATCTTACTGGTCATATTGATGGGACATCACCTACACCACCCAGATTCCTCCAGGCTGAAGAGAAAGGAAAAGATGCCTTCTCAAGATATTCATTTCATCCCCAATCCTCAGTATGCGGAGTGGTTTTACTTGATTAGCAACTCATTGGTTGCATCAAGTCCACCTTGTTTGAGAAGGTTGTGACTCAATTCATGCACGTCCAGACAATAAAGGAACTATGGGATTCTGTCAGTAATGGTTATTATCAGATGCCCAAAGCCAGAATTATCCAGTTGAAGTCTAAATTTGCTCATATATAAAACAAGGAAAGATGGGACCCATGGGCTACTACAACAAGGTTTAAACAATCCACAATGAGTTAGCATTAGTTGGTCACATCATTAGTAATGTCGACAGGGCTATGCACTATCTTGCTAGTTACCTCAGAGAAGAATACAAGATGCTCATCACTATGGTCACTGCTAGGCCCCATTTAGCAACTTTTGAGGAGTTGTGTTTGTTGCTTGTTCAGCATAACAATTTGGTACTAAAGATCAAGGATCAACCCATTACTAAGGATTCCGGCAGCTCCATTGAGGCAGAGGTCGAGGATTCCAAAGTCAAGCCAATGTCATCTACCAGCTGTGTGGACGAGCAAATCACTCTGCAATTAATTGTAATGATCTTTCTAAGTTCTCTACGAGCACTTCACAGTCACACATAGACGTGGACATTGTTGAATATGACACCAATGCTCTTTCAACTACACTTGATGATATGCAACTGAATGTTGATGAATGGCTTGCCGACATTGGAGCTAGAAACAACGTATTTCATTACGACCATATACTGGCAAAGGCCATGTTATTACTAGTGATGACACTATTCACCCAATCACACCCATTGGAGACATTGTCATTTACACTCAATTTGGTTACATTCACCTTACCGATGCACTTTATGTCCCAATTATGAATCCCAACTCTTGCCCATTTCTTGGCTTATTAATGATTATGATGCCTATGGTATGTTCACTAAAGCTTATTTTTCATGGAGTGTAGCTCTAGCAAAATCATTGTTGATGGTTGCAAGAGGGGTTGCTTTAGCTTCATAAAAAGAGTCACCCACATCTATTTCTACCTTTTATAGTTCTCGTCAAAATAAAGCTATTTCATCTACTTTTCAACAGTGGCATAATTGCTTAGGTCATTGCAATTTGGAATCTTTATACATGTCAGATTCTTGCGATAAAAATTTTGTTTGCTCTATTGCCAATTTGGAAAACATAAGCATCAATGCTTTTCAATCTCCTCTTCAACCACTTCAAGCATTCTTCAACTTATCCATGGTAATGTTCGGGGTCCGACCCCTTGTTCTTCCTGCTCTTGTTCTCTTTACTATGTTTATTTTCATTGATGATTTTCCTAGTATACTTGGATTTATTTCTTAAAAGAGAAATCCGACCTTTCTTACACCTTTGTTAGTTTCAAAACTTTTGTTGAAAATCATTTGAGTGCAAAATCAAATGTCTCCATAATGATAGTAGGGGTAAATACGTGTCTAATGCCTTTCAAAAGTACATGAATAATAATGGAATTGTTCATCAAAGAAGTTGTCCTAAAACACCACAATAGAATGGTGTGGCAGAACAAAAACATACACATTTGTGAAACTACACTTAGTATGCTACACAACACAAGGGTTCCAAAATACTTATGCCTAGAAGCCTTTCATACTTCAGTGTGCTTGATCAATAGGATCCCTTCGCTGGTTCTCAATTGGAAAACAACCGCGATTATTCTTTGCTTCATACTTATGGTAGTGTTGTATATGGTCATGTGGACAAAAACTTCAAGGATAAGCTGGATCCTAAGACTATTAAGTGCATTTTTATTGGGTATGATGAACAAGTGAAAGGCTACCACTGTTCAACTCTGCCACATAGAAATTATATACGTCCAAGCATGTTACCTTTTGATGAAGATGCCATCACTCATAAAGGCTCAATAATCACCTCGTCTATGACCACCCTAACTGATAAGCAGCGAGAATCCACAGTTAACATCCCCCCTCATAACTTATCAAAGGCAGCCATTTAAGCAAGTAATGGGTGCAGAGACCACTGAACAAGGACCAACGGCTCATCCTACTTTTACCCCTAAGATTATTGCACCAACTTAGAGAGTATGGAACCTGCTGATGATCCTCCTACACCCGAAACTACTGGAACAGATCAATCTGACACAAGCCCACAAAATGCAATCACCAGGGAAGTTGTGATGCCTCCCGAAGTGACATATACTCCCAGTGCTGCTCCCATACACTCTTACAATCTTCGCCCTACAAGAAGTTTACATGGAGCAACCTGCAAGTTTTAAAGAACTCGACCGTGTTAGCTTTGTTTGCAAGTTACAGTGATCGATTTATCATCTGAAATAGGCATCTCCTGCGTGGTTCTTCAATTTTCATGGTCTTAGTTGGCATCAGATTTCACCAATATCCTCTGGATCACTCCTTGTTTATCCATGAGCAGGGGGCAACCCTGGTTGTGTTGCTGCTTTATGTTGATATAATCCCCACAGGCAATTCCGCTGTGATCATTAGTAGAGTTGAAAAGGAGCTAGATCATCAATTTAGCATTAAAGATCTCGACAATCTTCGTTATTTTCTAGGAATAGAAGTGGATAGAATAGATGATAGGATGATTGATTTGTTTAGAAAGCTTAATTTCTCTAACTACAAACCTATTTCCACTCCAACTCAGCATAAGTTGTTTAAAGCTGACAGTCAACCAGTTTCGAATGCTGCCGAGTATCACAGCATGGTGGGAGCCCTGTAGTATCTCACTATCACCCATCCTGAGATCACCTTCGCTGTCAAACAAGTGTCACAATATACGCATGCCCCCACCATTAATCATCTAGAAGTAGTCGAACGGATTTTCCGTTACCTCAAAGGCACCAACTTGAATGGATTTGTCTACACTAGAGACTCGAGCATAAAAAAACAGGATAGGAAAGATTCATGGTTAGTCCGATGCTGATTGGGCCGAAGATCCAAGTAATCAAAGGTCAATCATTGGATATTGTGTGTTTCTAGAAAGGAACTTGATATCTTGGAAAAGCAAGAAACATAGAAGTGTTGCTAGATCAAGTACAAAAGTTGAATATCGTGCTCTCAACTCCATAGTCAATGAAGTTATTTGGATCCGTGCCATTCTAAGTCACTTGGGCTCACGCAATAGTCACACAACTATTTTATGTCATAATTGCAATGCTTGCACTTTGTCTGTCAATTTGATTTTCCATGATCATTCAAAGCATATCCAAATTGATCATTTTGTACGAGAGAGTTCAAAATAGGGAAGTCACTGTTCAACATATCTCAACGGAACACCAACTTCCCAACATTCTAACCAAGCCCGTTGTTGTCAAAGTGTTTGCAAAGATAAAGAACAAACTAGCAGCTGTCCAACCCATGCTTGGTTTGCGAGGGGTTGACAGAATTAGTTGTTTCAAGGGCATCCTAGTAAATTTTGCAAATAGAAAAGTGTGGGTTCTTTTGTAATTTCCCCATCACTTGGGCAACAATAAAATAATTTATTATAAATAAAACCCTAGGGCCTTCTCTTCTCATTTTTGAGAGAAGTAAACCCTAGGCCTAAACATAAAGTGGCACACGCCTCTTGAACTAGGTTAAATATTCTCGCTTTGTGTTCAATTTGTTTGATTGCTTTGTCTTACAAAAGATTCAATGCCCATAATTTCATTTCTAAGCATTTGCAAGATGCATTAATTAAGGTTGTCTATCAAGTCCAAGTTCAAAAAGCCCAAGCCTAAATTCAAACTTGAGTTCGATGGTGCTCAAGTTGGCCGACTTGGGCTCAGGCTCGAGCCCTTATCGAAGCCTGTTATTGAGCCCAATTCTTAACGAGCTCAAACTCATCAAGTTAAATGCCTAGGCTTCATAAACTCATTGTATATATAAAAATTATAGCTTTAAAATGATCTTTAGGATGGTAGTTAGTTCGTTGAACAAATCATACAACAACAAAGCATTTTCCCACAATAATTCTTTGCATGCATTCAAATCTATTTTGAATCATTTCTAAGTTTAAATTAAAGTAATTGCGATCATGCTAGTGGTTTCTTTCCAATACTTCTTTGGCCTTCTTCATGCCTCCCATGTAAGAGGCTCGGCATTCAATTCCTCACATCTCCTAACTAGAGCATTAACCAACCTTCTTTGCAAATGTTTAAACCACCTTAAACATACCTCTCATTTTTTTATCGATGCCACCATAACCTTTCCCTTGACAATCTCATTAGAAATTCAATCCTTGTATCGCCATAATTTTACCTTAACATCTTTATTTCCGTTCTACACATCTTTTACACACATCTAGAATTGACAACCCAATACTCAAAACTATATAACATGGCAGGCCTTACAACTGCCCTATAATACTTTCCTTTAACTTTCAAGGGAACCCTCTCATTACAAGGAATACCAAATGATCTTTCTCTATTTCAACACTTTGCATTAATTCCATGTCTAACAGCATCATCAATTTCTCCATCTTATCAAAAAAATGGATCCTAAGTTTTTTTTTGGAAGGAGAAAAGGATGGTTACCGGAGATCGATAGCCATCCGATGTATTACCTCAAAAGGAGGGAAGTACAAGCAAATAAAAAGTCACTTACAGACCAAGCATCCAAAATTGAAACAAATTAAAAGACCCCCTCACAACATTCTCAAGGTAAAACCTTTCCCCTAAAAAAATCACCACACCCCGCTGCAGCCAAACAGACCAAAGGGAAATAACAACCTTCATCTGCAATAAAGGATCTACCAACACTCCTGTCTGCAATGAAGCACAGAAGTAATCCATCGAATTACACTGTAGCTAGCACTGCAAGGTGGGAGAAAACATACCTAACAAAGCAACACCGCAGCAATAAGTGGCTCAAATCCTCCAACTTAGCACCACAGAACACATAGAATTCATTCTCCAACTACATCCAACATCGAAGCGGGCAACCTTCTTTAAATTAGCCACAAAAAAATCTTCACCTTCGAAGGGATCTTCAATCACCAAATAAAAAAGGTGTTCGAGACAAAGATACAAATCATTTATATCATTCCATAGATTTTGTAAATATTCTTAAAATCAAGGTTTTAAAAAATGTGAAGCAACACCGAGACTATTTACCTTCACTGAGGTGAAGCGTAAGCCTCGAGGCAGTTGAGGCGTAAGCCTCAGGATTTGCATAGAAACCATGAAAAAATGATATAATATATACTTGTTAAATCCTAATAAGGAAATAATATGTAAATAATACATTTTCATAACATTTTTTCTCTATTACAACAATGGAATAGCAAAACTAAACGAGAGATGATATTTAAATAAAAAGATAAACACCCCTTTAATATAGAAGATTAGAAACCACAACTAAACCACAACTAAAGCATGATTTCAATTGTCAACAATATATAACAAAAATTACTATGAACATTTCCCAATTAGTATCATGTTCTATATACTTTCTTTTCAAGATATGACTTTGTCGATATGCGACTTAGTGCATTTCTATTATGTTTCATTCAAAATTTATGATTTTCATCTTCTAGGCATCTATTCATGATGTATTACAACAACAACCAAACATTTTCCCACACCAATATCAGCGATTTCTTCATGATGTATTAGTTATTAAAAAGTTAATTTTCATAAAATTTGTGACATTTCAGACATTTCTGAGCGATTTCCCCAAAGTTCACCGATATCAATGATATATCCCCGATATATCATTTTTTTAACTTGTCGATACGATATCAATGTCGATATTTAAAACCTTGTTCCTCCGACGCTGCTATAGCCCACAAGGAGCTCCAAGTCGATAGAATTAAGGATCGAGGGGGAGTTGGCAATAGATTAGGGCTTTTTGTTGCCATTTCTTGGTTTTAAACCCCTAATAGATATCATGTGCTTGTCACATAACTTATGAACCCTCATACACCGAGGCGACACCTTAGCAATGCCTCACCACCTCAACGCCTCGCGTAAATGAGGCGCATGCCTCACTGCTGAAGGTCGAGGCTACCACCTCGAGGCCTTTTTTGGTCGCCTCGCCTCGAGGCATATGCCTCTAGCGTCTCAAGGCACGATTTTTTAAACCATGCTTAAAACAGAAATTGTCACACTTCCAAGACAAAGTATCTAACAGATCTTGGTCGAGGGAATATCCACCAATCAAAGTCAGAAGCTCCAAAACATGTGCACCTGGCATCAAACAAAGACCCACCAATAGAGGGCCTCCATAGACCACTACCAGCACCTAAACTATCATCCCAAGCATCTACCACATAACAAAATTTATCATGGGAGAGAGCATGAAATCTTGGAAACTTGAGGCTTAGAGCTCCTTTTCCCGTCCAATCATCATCCCAGAATTTGAAAGTCTTCCCATCTCTAAGAACCGGATCTACCCAGATCATCCCCCTTTCCATTCCTAAGTTTCTTTTTTTTGAGAAGGTCCTTTCCTAAGTTTTTAAAAGCATCTTTCTTCATATCGCACTCTACTTCAATTTTCACATTTATCCCTTCTTTGTCACCTCTATCATTAAACTTACATTGCATATGCGTAGTCTCTGTCCTACTTAGACAAAGGCCTTTAGCTTCCAAGGCCCTTCGTAAAACTTTAGTTTTTCTTTACGTCTTTTCTTCTATCTCATCAACCAATACAACATCATCAATAAGAAGCATACAAAAAAATACCTTATCTTGAATGTGCTTCATCAACTCACCCACGACTAAGGTAAAAAGGTAAGGACCTAACGCTAATCCTTGATGCAAACTGATGGTGATATCAAAGTAACTTGTTGATGCAGCACCCATTTTTACACAAGTTGCAACTCCCTTGTGCATATCCGTTATGAGCTTGGTATACGAAAACAATATCTCTCTTTCCCAAAGTTCACCAAACGATATTGTTGATACCCATATTTTGATGTAACAAAATTATGTTTTATTGTGAACTAACTATTTCTGGTTACTGTTGGTCGCAGAGAACTACGCGATCAAAGTTGGATTCGAAAAATCCGTCATTGTAGTTTGATTTGCGAAGAAATCCGTTAACAGATAAATTTATACCGAAACTCTAAGAATTCCGGATCGAACAGAGAGAGGCAAATGTTTGATTCAAAATTGCGTTTGTTTAATTGTCACGAAGCAGATTAGCTAGTCGAATTGAATCTAAACTATCTACATAAAGAATAAAGAATAGAAGACAGAGAGAGAATATTACAAATAAAGACAAAAGAGAGGTAGAATAAACATGAATTTCGTTATCACAAGTTGATGTTCATTACGATTACAATTACCCACTACACTATAAAGCAGGAAATCTATTCTAGAAAGCAGTAAAAGAGAAGATAGAAAGAAGTTATCCTCCTTGACGGCTGCTTGGAGGACGAGTCGGACGGGACGACGCCTGGAAGACGGAGGACGAAACAGGAAGAAGCGGGAATGAGGCAGCACGTCGTCATCGTCGCGGGATCCACTTCTGGAACGGGGATGAGAAAATTGGATTTTGGCTCTAGAATAACATCTCGGGTGTGGGACAAGCTTTACTTGAGCTTTGGAGGAGAGAGGTGAAGGGATGAGGATTTCGTAGGGTAGGGGTCTCATTTTATAGTTGCAAGGATAGGGGGCAATTTGGTCATTTCATAATTAAAGTATTAAATGAGGGGATTTTTAGTGATGGATTTAAATGTCACTAAAGACCCCACGTCGTCGCAGCCTCGCACGAGTGCCTGCCTCCTCGCCTGCCACGCACTCAACACTTGCCCACGTCCTCGAAATCTCAACCGTCCGATCGCAAGATCGGACGGCTCAGATCGCACCTCGCCTGCTTCAGTTGCGTCACCTGCACGTGCGATCGGGCATGAGGCAGTGTGCATCTGATCGCACGTACGCCCGATTGGGCGATTTGGGCCATCCACAACCGATCACGCGTTGAAATTAATCGTGTGCGTGCTGCAGATGGCGAGTCAAACGCGTGCCTCGTGCTCGCGAAACGCCGCTCGGCCGCTACGCTAGTGGCTCTTCTTTGTCACGCTTACGATTTAAGCGCGCACGCTCACGACCGTTGGATCAAGATCCAACGGCTCAGATCTCGCCTCGCCGCGCCTTCAGAAGATGGGGAGTAGTGCTGCAGCCAATTTTGGTGGCTGTGGCACCACGTGGTGCCATCATGGCCGTCCCTCTTCTGTGACATGTAGAAGGTGCCACGGATGTCAGATTGAGCCGATTTTCACGTCGTTAAGCTACGATCATCAATCCAAACCCATCGTGCGATCGGATTTGTCGTCTGAAGTGCGGTTTGGCACCATCTTGGCCCTTGATCTTTAGACTTCCTCGGTCTATATCTGGTGCTACGAATGTCCAATCAGGACGATCTTAGAGTCGTTGAACTCCAATCGTCGCCCTGATCATATCTGTACGGTTGGATCTTCGATCCGAGACCCTGATTAAAAGTTGCCCTGTCCCTGACCATAAAAGAGACAATTATTATACAATTTATACAATTTGACCTAAATGCATGATTATGCATATTATGCAATATTTATAATGCATGATGCTAATATGACACTAAGAACATGCATTAATAGACATTTTTGGCTATTTAGATGTATGCACATCAGTTACACTATCAAATTAATGATCAATTAGAGGAATGGATTCAAGTAGGCAGCATCATCTCCTGTCTTATTGTAGGTAATCCTTGACCTCCTGAATTCTAGTAGCATAATCTCCTGTAAGGGTCATGTCATCTACATAAACAGCAAGTATCACAATGTCGGACGCCATCTTCCTAATACATATAAATTGGTCAGATGCAGATCTGTGAAAGCCAATCTTCATAACCTTAGTGTTGAGTCTATCAAACCATGCTCATGGACTCTATTTAAGGCCATAGATAGCCTTCTTCAATCTGTAGACAAACTCCCACTCAACCTCTTAACTCAGAGGTTGATATATATAGACCTCTTCATAGATATCACCATAGAGAAAGGTACTTTTAATATCAAGCTAATAAAAAGGCTAGTCCAAATTCACTACAACAAATAAAAGTCTTGATGGAGCTAACTCTCACCATTGGAGAGTCTCGAAGAAGTCCACCCCATAGGTTTAGGTGCATCCTTTCACAACCAGCCTAACCTTGAACTTGTCAACAATCCTATCTGCATGGTACTTGACTATATAAACCCAATTGCAATCCACCACCTTTACCCCCTAAGGAGCATGAACAATATCCCATGTGCCCTTACCATTAAGAGCCTCCATTTCTGTATCCATAGCAACCACTCACTTTGGATCTTGAGGTGCCTCATGATATGATCTAGTAGAATAGTACTGTTGAGTGCCTATGAGAATAGCTACACAGAAGAATCCAAGTGGGCAGTAGAAATATAATGATATAGGATGCAATGTACAAGAGCAAATCGATTTCCTTAGAGCGATAGACTGATTATCATCACCCCCACCATGGCCCTCCACTTGGGGGGGAGGAACATTCAAAATAGCACTAGTAGGGGGGAGCACCTGATGGACCAGTACATGCATCAATATAAAGAGTAAAAGAATCAAGAAGGGGCATAGATATGTTTGGTGGCGGATCCCTTCTGTAGTACACGTGGGGTAGAAATTGGGCATCACGATCATCCGAAGAGAAATAGGAAACTCTCTCAAAGACGGTAACACCAACACATACGACATCGTCTGCCAGCTTAATCAAAGCATCTATAACCCTTTTGGGTACAGGAATAACAAAGGAAGACACTTGGTAGGTTTAGGTGACAACTTGCCTATGTTATTAAAATTATGAACAAAATACACTAACCTAAAGGTGTGCAAAGGTAAAGGAAATAGCTCCCTGACTGGATAGAGAAGCTTGAAAGGAATATTACCTTCCAGCACAGAAGAGGGAAGCCTATTAATAAGTTATGCAGCAGCAAGGATCACATCACCTTAAAAAGATTTAAGAACACTTAAAGAATATAAGGGTCCTAGCAATATCAACCAGGCGTCGCAACTTCCTTTCAGCAACCCCATTCTGCTATGACATATGGGGATAGAAAGTTTGATGCACGGTCCCATTGTCCACAAGGAAAAGTTGGAGAGGACGCTTAACAAACTCAAGGGTATTGTCAAACCTAAAACATTTAATCTAAGTAGAAAAGAAAATTTTTACCTCAAAAAAGAATTTCTTTATTGTTGAAAATAACTCAGATGTGTCTTTCAATAAAAATATCCAAGAAGCATGACTAAAGTCATCAGCAAAATACTCTTATCCAGATATGAAACTAACAGGACATGGATCCCAAACATTACAATGAACCAACTCAAAAACACTAAGACTATCTCTCAACATGAGAGTGAAGAACTACGATGATACTTTCCTAGCTAGCAAACGTCACACTTGAAGGTCGTAGAAGGATGAATATCAAAAACATCTTGCAAAGTTTGGACAAGGAGGGATAACTAAGTATGGCATGCCATAACAGAGGATCGAATAGAATAGAGGTAGCTCCAGCAAAAACAAAAGGCAAGTCCAAGTAATAAAGTTTATGGTGCTCATAGCCCCGACCAATCGTTTGTTTTATCCGGATATCCTGAGAATAATAATGATGCTCATGAAATATAGTACAACATTTTAGCTACTTGCAAACTTGGCCAACAAATAGTCAAGTGAGAGGAAAATCAAGAGCACAATAAACATCTAACAACTCAAGGTTTGATATATCGCCGATATATAGGTATTGACGAGTTGGGTGGTATCAATACCACCTAAGGTATCTTCTCGGATATCAGCGATATATCAACGATATGAGAAGATATCACCGATAATATCGGGCAATATCCCCGAGATATCAGCAATATATCGCCGATTTAAAGGTTGGTTTGGCGGGAAAGCTATTTGTGTGTTGGCTGATTTGGGCGGCAATTCTTTGAAGGTGAAAATGGTGGGTGGGAAAGGTAATCTCGGGTTGATCTTGGCACCAAGCTATTTAATTGGAAATGGCAGGCGGGCGAGAAGGCATGGGCACGCACGCACGCACACACACGTTTTTTAGGCATTTCTTTATGATGTATTAGTCATTAAAATGTTAATTTTTAAATTTTGTGTCATTTTGTGATATTTTTTGCCTTTCTAAGTGATTTTCCTAAAATTCACCGATATCAACGATATATCCTTTTCTGACTTATAACAATGTAACAGCTGCAAACGGGGAGAGAATTGCATAGTGCCTAGAAGACATACCCTCGTTTACCAATCGAACAGATGTAACAATGTAAGTCTCTAAAGGAAGACAGACAAGTGACTTTACTCATCAGATGAGTACAAGCCCCAAAATCAATAATCCAATCAATTGTACCTGTATAAGCAACAAGGGTTGCAACACCTTTGGTAAGAGCAGTAGTGAAGGAACTCTTATCAAATCTCATAAATTATCGTAAACGGTCCAATTCATCAGTAATAAATGGGAATACAGTATAGTCACCAGCCTTAATGTCAAGAGCAAGCACAATATCAGCAAAAGTCTGATTGGCCCAGCCAGACCTCCCAAACTTCTCCCAGCATCAATCAGAGAGATGGTTGATCTTCTGGTAGTTGACATAAGGGGAATAAGTGCGTCTGCCACAACCACAATCACGACCGCATCTACAGCCACCAGACCGACCACCTCTCCCCCCTGAGGTTGTAAGAGTAGCAAGCTCAGGCACAATAACTGCAGTGGCTAGAGAGCTATCAACATCAAGCTTCTGGAGATGACCATAGACCATTTCCAGACTTGAAATAGTATCAACAAACAAAATCTGGTCCCAAGTAGGTTGGTATCACCTGGAGAGACCATCTAAAACTCTATAAGTCTACCACTCCAATCTTTTTGTAACCTTTGTACCACAGAAAGGAGGCTAAAACATGGCAAGCTCCTCAAATAAACCCTTCATGGTAGTAAAATAGTCAACTAGGGACATACCCCTGATTGGTACTCCATATCCGTCTGTAAATGTCTGCTTGGCATGAACCGCTAGTCTACATAGAGTATCTGCAGTCCAGGACCTCCCAAATCTCCTTAGTGTTCTTGTTATATAATATTTATCGCTATCTTTTGATCAACACTGTTCATAAGCCAAGTCATTACCAAGTTGTTGTCCTCTTTTTTGAACTTCTCATCCTTGACATCTGGAGCATTATCTATCAAAGCGTGTAGTTTCTCCTACCCCACCCACCCACACACAAATATGGAAAGAACGTACAAACATGTTGGAGCAAAGGTAGGATCACATACAAACACATGAACAAGGAAAGACCGTAGCCAACCGAGTCAGCCAACCAACCAAGAACAGGACAGCAGCAGATCGTGCGCTGCCCAGGACAGCAGCCAACCCGGAAGCCAATCAGATCTGATCCGGACAGCAGCAGCAAGATCATGTGCTGCCCATATCAGGAGCCAACTGGTCCCAGCAGGCTGGCAATCAACCAGCAGATCCAGTCAGTCCCTCTGCTGGGCCAAGCAGGGCCTGCCACCCAAGGGGCCGGTGGCACTAGGAAGGTGGGGGGGCATGGCAGCAGTCTGCTGGGTTGTTTGATGTTGAGATCCATTGAGGGGAGACTCTAGATCGTCATTCTAGAGTAAAAGTAGCAAGAAGTTTCATGGTATTTGGTGGGATATCGGAATGTCGGCTTGGAATCACTGCTTTGATACCACGTTAAATGGAAAAGAATGACTTGACTTCTTAAAAACCCTAGCCTCTTTTATATCGAGAAGCTGTGGGCAAATAACACGAAGTGTCCAATAGAAAATAAAAATAGCAACTAAGGCAACAAAGCCAACATAAAATAAACTAAATAACACAACATCTAACAATACCTACAGTAGATACAGTATCAGACTCCTTTAAGGTCTAGAGAGAAGGTGTTTTGATGCTCCAACCCAAATGCGGGACATAGAAGTTGAGCATTATAATAGTGGCCTAGAATAATCAAATTATTGCAAGTCACCATGCATAACCTTGCTTATTTGGGACCAGGTCAAGCATCTCAAGATACATCTAAATATAAGCAAAGAATTGAATAGCCGTATACACTTTATGAGGGAAATGACTTGGCATTTTTTTGTTGACGTTATACGTTTGATTGTTAACCAGAAAGGAAAACCCTCGAAAACAAACCTAGGCAACATTTGTACAGGCCTAGATATTTGTGAATTCCTCATTAGGCAAATAATGCATCTATATATGCTAAGATTTCAATTGCATTCATTTACATTTGATAGTTTTCTTTTCCCGAAAAGATACATTCATACTTATAGTATGGAAATTACTTCTTTTAATTCTTATTTATCCTAAAAACATAAATGTAATGAGACTTCGTATCCATCTATTCTCTTATGTTGCCCCTACCTGTGTGTTGGGTTAGAATAAGTTCACGTAGGGATTTTTCGTTTTTTGAAAAGATACATTCATACTTATAATATGGAAATTACTTCTTTTAGTTCTTATTTATTCTAAAAACATAAATGTAATAAGACTTTATATCTATTCTCTTACGTTGCCCCTACCTGTGTGTTGGGTTAGAATAAGTTCACGTAGAGATTTTTCATTTTTTGAAAAGGCTGCAGCTCATGTAGTGATCATCCCAAACAATTACTAAAAAACTATTTGTTACGAGATAAAAACAAAAATTCACTTAACCAATGTCATGAATGAATTGCAAGTAAAACGTCTCAGTCTTATCAATAAAAAAAAAAAAAAGGAAAAGGGTAGATCCAAGAATTTAAACAAATTCAAATTTGTGAAGCTTGCACATTTAGACTTCCAAGTTATGTAAACAAGCCGCCAACATCGAAATTTGCACTATAGACTTATTTATATTTCCACGTTTATTTATAAGGGTGTGTTGTACATCTTTTATCTGTCGTTGGGTTGTATTATAATTTACCCTTTTTCCTCTCTCTATATAAAGAGAGGTAGGGCCCTCAAAATAGAAAAAGCATTTCCTTGCTTCTTACTTAATATCAGAGCAGTGGTCCTAGATCGATCCCCTAAATATCCCACCAAAACAAGCTGCCAACACCCACTACCCTAAACCCAAACATTAACAACACCTTCAGGAGGTACCACCAACGCCCCCACCTCTTCCCGACACCGCCACCTCCTCCCAACAGTGCCACAACCATCGATGGAGCAAGGAGGTGGTGGCAGGGCTTCTCCAGTGCTGCTACATCTCTTGGGGCGATGCTATAGCGGCTGATCCTCGCAGTTGCTGCACCGATCCTCGCCCGAGGCAGTGCTGCGCCACTGACGACGGTGTCTGCAAGGTCGATCCTCGCCACAGCAGCATTGTTCCTCGCTTGAGGTAGCGCTGTGCCACTCATAGCAGCTCTACAATGCTGAACCTTGCTGGACAAGACTAATTATCCATGATGGTCCCAGATGTTCTTAATGATTGTTAGGGGTCATGAAAAGGAGCACATACTAAGTCAGCCTAAGCCTACCAAGAAAACGAGAGTCAACGCTACATGGGATCGCAACAATGCGATGGTTTGTGCCTGGTTGATGAACTCTGTGATACCCAAGATAGGTGATGAGATCATGTACTATCCTACTGCAAGGAAGATGTGGGATTCTCTTTGTGAGACGTACTCTCACGAAAAGAATTCCTCTCGAGTATTTCAGATTTATCATGAGTTGTTTCATTGTTTCATTTGTGTCAGGATGGGAAGACATTGGCCGAGTACTATTCTCATGTCAAGGGGTTACTGAAGCAACATAACTCCTATAGACCTGAGTGCACATGCTCTTCCTGACATGCCTTCAAGAAAGAGGTAGTCATCTCCTTGTTTCTCTCTAGTTTGGGTCCAACGTATGCGGCTGCACGAGATCAAATTTTGACGTTGACTGACTTGCCCATCCTTGAGGAGACTTATAGTAGGCTTAACAGGATTACAATTCTTGTCTCTATTGAGACTGCTGGCCATACTATTGCATTGGCTGCCTCTCATGACTTCTAGAGAGGAGCACCATCTACCCGTGGTCGTGGTCGTGGCCATGGACGAGGCTCAGGTGGCCGTGCTAGACCTCCATGTACTTATTGTGGCCGACCGAGCCATACTGACGCCGCGTGCTGGTAGAAGCACGTGAGGCCTACCACTGCTCACTAGGAGACAGAGATTAGTCCACCTATACCTAAGACTGTTACTAGGGCAAAGATTGAGGAGTTATTACAGAAAATCAGTCATCCTCCCAATCTACTACAGAGATAGTTGCGGCCACCTCCACCTCAAGTATCGTTGGTGCTTATTCCTTGTCTGCCCTTAGTTTAGGTGATTTGTTGTGGATTCAGGAGCTTCCCAGCACTAATGTGATGCTTCAGTTGCTTTTTCCGACTTGAGATTTGTCCCTCCAGGCTCATGCAGGTGGCAAATGGTAGACTATCACAAGTTGCTAGAAAGGGTGGAGTAGCCCTTTCTTCTACTTTGCAACTGCCTAATGTTCTTTATGTTCCCAATTTTCCACTGTCTTCTCTCTGTTAATTGTATTACCAGAGAACTCAATTACAGAGCTATTTTTGTTGCGTACTCTTGTATCTTATAGGACCGACTCACGGGGAGAATGATTAGTGAAATATGTAAGGAAGGAGGCATGTATCGTTTAAGTCATTGTCATGTTGCCACTTTTGCCTCTATAAGTTAGGGGGAGACTGCTTTGCCTACTGGATCTCCCATCCAATGACATCTTCGCCATGGCCACCTTCCAGTGGAGAGAGTTAGATGTGTTCTACCCCACATACCTGCTAATACCACCATCAACTGCGACACCAGCCAGCTTGGCAAACACTACCGTGCTGGTTTTCTTGTTTCCAAATATATTGGGTCATCTGCTTTATTTGATTTAATCCATATGGATGTATGGGATCCAAGTCAGGTTCCTGACCGTCTTGGGCATCGTTATTTTCTTGTTCTTATTGATGATTTCTCCCATGTTGATTATTCTTGATGAAGAATAAATCTGATGTTGGAACTATCATTGAGAATTTTGTTATGAAAATAAATATCCAATTTTCTGTCACTATTAAGATATTTTATTCTGATAATGCCTTAGAGTTTCGTACTTCCTGCTAGTTACAATTCTTCCGTGGTAATGGGATTGCCACCAAACTACTTGTGCTCATACCTCTTAGCAAAACGAAATTGCTAAGAGGAAGCATAAACACATGTTCGATGTTGGACGCACCCTTCTTATTCACCATATTGTGCCTACTTTGTATTGAGGGGATGTTGTTCTTACAGCTTGCTTTCTAATTAATAGGATGCCAAATTCTACCATTCATGAGTGAATCCCATAGCAGGTTTTGCATCCTGGTCATCCTCTTTTCTCTGTTATCCATCGTGTTTTTGGTTGCGTTGTATTTGTTCATAATTTGACTCCTAGACAACATAAACTAGCACCACAAGCTGTCAAGTGTGTTTTCCTGGTTATCCTAGGACCTAAAAGGTGTACAGATGCTTCGATCCTCTTAATTCCCACCACTATGTTTCTGCAGACGTGACATTCCATGAGTCTGTACCATATTTTTCCACTACCAATTCTGATTTGTTTCCCGTGATTGATGAAGCTCCTATGCCTATTCCACCTATTCCATTTGGTGTTATACCTATGGATGATAACCCTCCTACTACTACTGACAAGGACCGATTTCATGACCCTATTGTTATATATCAGAAGCCACATACTACTTCCAAGATGCCCCCTCCTCCTAAGCCTTCAACCTCCCCTCAAGTAAGCACACGTTCATTATACTGATACTTTAGTGTCAAGTGATGATGATGCAGGAACTGCTGAGGCTACAAAGGATCTACAGGTGGATAGTAACCTTTCGATTACTATTCGAAAAGCTTCTCGATCTTGTGCCAAGTATCATGTGGCGAGATATCTACACACGGCTGATCTTGGCACAACTTTTTCTGGGTTCACTGGAGTCCTGGCTACCACTACAATGCCGACGTCTTACCAGGAAGCCATGCTTCATCCAAAGTGGAGTCAGGCCATGGAGGAAGAGATGGTTGCACTTCGAGGCAAAGGCACGTGGGATCTTGCACCACTTCCGCCAGGAGCCAACCTTGTTAGGTGCAGATAGGTTTTTGCACTCAAGTTTCATCCAAATGAAAGCATAGCCAGATATAAAGCATGACTGGTAGCAAAGGGGTTCACCCAAACTTATGGGGTATACTTCTTTGATACCTATTCTTCAATGGCGAGACTCTCGACAGTACGGATACTAGTTTCTGTTGCAACACATTATGATTGGCCACTTCAACTTGACATCATGAATGCCTTTCTTTACGGTGACTTAAAGGAGGAGGTTTGTATACAGCAACCTCCTAGCTATGAGATGCAGGGGGTGTATGTATGCAGACTTAGAAAGGCTATTTATAGACTTAAGCAAAGTCCACATGTATAGTTCTAGAAACTATCTCAGGTGGTGGAGTCCGATGGTTTTCAGAGGTCTTCTATAGATCATTCGCTATTTGTCAGGAAGACTGAAAAAGGTGTGGTAGTGGTCCTAGTGTATGTTGATGACTTGATTCTCACAAGGGACGATGCAAATGGTATTGTGCAAATCAAGGAGAGATTGGCCAGCCAGTTTGTGATGAAAGACTTAGGTCCACTACGATATTTTCTGGGTCTAGAAGTTGCTTGTAGAAGGCAGGGCATAGTTCTATCACAGAGAAAATATGCACTAGATGTTTTACAGGAGACTGGGATACTTGAGGTAAAATCTGCGAATATTCCCATGGACCCAAAGGCACATCTCTACGATGCTGAGGCACCTTCTGTGGACAGTAGTCAGTATAGGCAGCTAGTGGGGAAGCTACTTTACCTCATTATTACCAAGCCAGGCATTGTTGTTGCAATTGGGAGAATTAGTCAGTTTATGGCTAATCCTCCGAGGCAACATTGAGATGCCACCATGATGGACATAAGATACATTAAGAGAGCACCTAGACGTGGTCTTCTATTCACCTAGGGCACTTCCATGTCAGTAGTAGCATATTCAAATGCAGATTATGCAGATTGTTGGGTGGATAGAAATCTACCACAGAATTTTGAACTTATGTGGCTGGCAGTTCCGTTACCTGGAAAAGCAAGTAGGTTGTTTCTAGGTCAAGTGCAAAATCAGAATGCAGGGCTATGGCACAGACAGCTGCAGAGCTGATGTTGGTGAAGTCCCTTTTGAGAGATTTGCACATACAGATTACTAATCCTATAGAGATGAGATGCGATAATGTTGCTGCTACATATATCACCAATAATCCAATGTTCCATGAAAGGACCAAACATGTTGTGGTGGACTGTCATTACACCAGGGATCGTATTCAGAAAGACTTCCTCTTTACAACCCCAGTTACTACAGATGATCAAACGGGAGACACTTTTACCAAGTCACGTTCTAAGTCTATTTTTTATTCTTGTTGTTCCAAGTTAAACATGATAGATATCTATACTTCAACTTAAAGGGGAGTGTAGACTTATTTATATTCACATTTATTTGTAAGGGTGTGTTATACACCTTTTGTCTATCGTCGAGTTGTATTGTACTTTGCCACTTTTCCTCTCTATACAAAGAGAGATAAGGCCCTCGTAATAGAATAAACCTCTCACTTCTTCCAACTGTAACCATTAGCTATAGAAGAGACTGAAACTACAGATGAAAATTCATTAACCATAAACATCATAAAAGAAAAAAAAAAATGATTGTAGCTACAGAAAACCGGAACCGAGATATTTGCATGTACATACCTGATTATTGTCAAATAATGTGTCTTGTACGGGAACATGACTATCAACACTCCAAATACACTGGCAAGAAGGAAGACTCCAAACAGATAGGCTATTGCCTGAGCCACAAGCCTGGATGAAAAAAGGGAAAAAAAATGAAAATTAGCACGACCCTACAACAAAGAAATTTTACATTTGAATTATTGGACAAGGAAAACCAAAAAATCAAAAACCAAAATGATTCGTGGAAGTTAAAGTAAAAAGATGCCTTATTTTTATCAAGCTGTTCCTATATCTCTTTATGTAGAGAGACAAGGGAATAATAACACAATAAGTCTAATAAGAAAAAACAAGTTGCAAATAGCCCGTCACAATAACACATAACTCAGCACTCCCCCTCAAGTTAGAGCATATATATCCACCATGTTCAGCTTGTTTCTACACTTCTCAAACTGGGGGCGAGGCAGCGGCTTGGTAAAAACATCAACAGTCTGGTCAGTGAAGGCAAGACACGAAATACGAAGTAAACCCGACTGAATCAGGCTCCTAGTATAATGATAGTTCACTTCCACACGTTTTATCCTCTCATGAAACATGGGATTATTAGCAATATATGTCGCAGCCCAGTTATTACAATACATCTCCATAGACTCTTAGATTTCAACATGAAGATCTCTTAGCAGAGATCTGATCCATATCATCTCAGCTGCAGTATGAGCCATAGCCCTGTATTCGGACTCAATACTAGAGCGTGAAACAACACTCTATTTCTTACTCCTCCAGGTCACCAAATTTCCAACCACAAATGTTCAAAAATTGTAGTAAACCGCTTGTCTACCACGTCTCCTGCATAATCTGCATTAGAGTAAGCCACTACAGACATAGGACAATTCTTCTAGAATAAAATGCCTCTGCCTAGACATCCCTTAATGTACCTTAACACTTGCATAACCACCTGCCAGTGAATATCAGTGGGCTTGTCTAAGAATTGACTTAGCTTACCCACTGCAACGCTAACGTCTGGCATGGTGATGGTTAGATACAATAACTTCCCAACTAACTGCCGATAGACCTTCTTGTCCTTTAGCTTCACTGTATCCTCAAATAAGTGAGCTTTAGGATCCATAAGTATGTTAGCTTCCTTGGATCCTAACATGCATGTCTCCTGAAGAATATCAAGTGCACAATTCTTCTGAGACAACACTATGCCTTGCTTGCTCGAGACGATCTCAATACCCAAAAAATATCTCAGCTTCCCAAGATCTTTCATGACAAACTGG
Organism: Thalassia testudinum; assembly: GCA_037157565.1. Lineage (NCBI taxonomy): Eukaryota > Viridiplantae > Streptophyta > Magnoliopsida > Alismatales > Hydrocharitaceae > Thalassia > Thalassia testudinum. The sequence continues at coordinate 87,072,278 of JAZHRO010000077.1, forward strand.
TGAGCCAAATACTCCTTCACCTGAGTAATACCACCTGCATCATCACATATAAGGATAAGGTCATCAACACATACCAATAAAGCCACGATACCAGTACTGGTTTTCCTAAGAAACAAGGAATGATCAAAAGATCTTTGCATCCCAATCGTAGAGGGTGCCTTAAACAAACGCTAAAACCAGGCTCAAGAGCTCTGCTTAAGATCATAAATAGCCTTACGAAGGTTCCACACATACACCCCCTAAACCTCAAAACCAGGTGGTTGCTGCATGTATATCTCCTCCAAATCTCCATATATAAAGACACTTTTTACATCCAACTGGTGAAGATGCCATCCATACTGAGCTACAACAGAGATAAGAATACGGACCGTGGAGAGTCATGCCATAAGAGAAAAAGCGTCAAAGAAATCCACCCAATAAGTCTGGGTGAATCCTTTGGCAACAAGGCAAGCCTTATACCGAGAAATAGACCCATCAGGGTTGTATTTCAAGGCAAAGACCTAACTTGCCTCAACCAAGTGCGCGCCAGAAGGTAAGGCAAACACCTCCAATATACCTCTATCAGTAAGTGCAGACATCTCTTCCATAGCTGCCTTCCAATGTGGCTATAGGAGAGCCTGCTGGTAGGAAGTAGGTATCTCCGTACTAGAGACTACAGCTGTAAAAACATAAAACTCTGACCCAAGAGAACCTGCAGAAATAACACTACCAGCAACATGATACTGTGCACAGGATCTCGGAGCCTTCCTGATAGCAATGGGAATATCTTCATCTGTAGGCAGAAAAAGGGACCCTGTATACACATGAGCAGAAAAATCATCAGTATCCCCAATACATACCTGAACGGAGGAGGACAATGTGGCTCAGTAGGAATTGGAGAAGAGGGGAGTGTGTCTTCTCTCTGTAAGTAACTAGCAGCTGATATGTAGTACCCCTAAGTGTCTTCTCATCAGGTGGTACAGGTCTGAAAGTACCTACAGTATGATCGGTAGTAGATACACCACTACTATGAGAGAAATCCTCCAAGGCAATAGGAGGTACAGGCATAGGAGCAGCTACCTCTATCTCTCACAACTGATGACCTAAGGTAGAAAAATAAGAGAAACTCATGAAAAATCGCATCTACACTCACATAGTGTTTTTGGTGTATGGGATCCTGTATCCCTTCTGCGTGCGTCAGTATCCCAAAAATATACACTTAACCGCCCTTAGTGCCAATTTGTCACGACCGGCTCCAAGGAGATGTACAAGAGCCACACACCCAAAGGTCTTTGGTAGCACAAGAAATAAGTCAGCATCAGGATATATGATACTCCATGGAATCTACTCATGTAACACAGAAGAAGGGAGCTTGTTAATGAGATAACATACAGTAAGAACCGCATCTCCCCAGTAACTATGCAAAACACTGTTCTGGATAAGTAAAGTTCTAGTTGTATCCAGAATGTGGCGATGTTTCCTTTCAGCTATCTCATTCTGCTATGACGTATGAGAACATGATATTTGATGCACAATACCCAGTAATCCATACAAATCAATCAATTTCTTTGTGTAAAATTCTAATGCATTATCTATCCTGATTTTCTTAATGCATACACCAAATTGATTTTTCACAAACATCACAAATTGTTGAATCAAAGAGTCAACTTCCGATTTATTCCTCATCAAAAATGTCCATGATAAGCGTGGAAAATCATCCATAAATAACAAATATTATCTAAAATTCTGGCGGTCTGCCACATGGCTAGGACCCCAAACATCACAATGCAACAAATCAAAATAAGCAGAACTGGTAGACTGAATAGATGCTGAAAAGATGGCACGATGATGCTTTCCCAGCTGACATGCATCACACTGAATCTTCATGGCAAAAGACAGGTGAGATGACATAGCGTAGCTTGTCCAGGGAAGCATGACCTAGTCTTCTGTGCCACTGCAAGGCACTCCCCGCAATAGTCGTCTAAAAGGTTGCAGCAACTGGACTCTAAGCTAGCCAATATACACCCCCTCATGGCCACCACCAATTGTCCTCCCTGTCATGCAATCCTGAAAAGCGCATCCAACAGTGTTAAAAATAGCACGACAATTCAACAACATCAAAGTACTCAAGCAACCCCGCAGCAGCCACGCAGGCCTTGGGCGATGCTTAAATGCTCTGTAGCAGCTGCACAAGGCTTGGGCGGTGCTCCGACAACCCTCCAACTGCAACAGGGCAGCAGCAAGGAGGCACAGAAGCGTCGCGATCAGGCGTTGTGCCCTTGTGGTCGCTGCAGGAGGGCGGCGGCAAGTAGGGGTGTACACGGGTCGGGTTGGGTTTGGGTTGGGTTGGGTCAGGTTATGACTCAACCCAAACCGAACCCATAGTTTCGGGTTGGGATTTTTCCAACCCAACCCAAAAATCGAGTTGGGTTGGGTCGGTTTGAGCAGGTTGTTGATTTGTCAAAAGACTCAAAACTTATGTTTATCTCTTAAATATTTTCTCTGTCTTTCATACTTAATAACAAAGCATTTTAAACTTATAGATAACTTATAACTTCTAAAAAAGCGAAGAAAATAGGTTAAAAAAAAACTTGATAGTTGTATAATAATAATTACCTTTTCCAATAGAAAAGTAAACATATATTACAAGACGATTATCTTATCCATGTAATTTTTTCATAGATGTAGGCATTCAAAACAAAGAATTAGACGAGAATCAAAATAATTTCTTACTAATAAGGGAAAACTTCTAGATGTACGTGCGGATGTCTTTTAATTCTATCAAAACAAAGAATTAAATGAGAACCTAAATAATGATGTATAATTTAAGTATCAAAGTTTGAATGCCTACGTAAAAGTTTCAAATAATTTAGGTTAAGCTAAGGGAAGGTAGAGGGGGAGGAGAATGGTGGAGGATGGCCGGTGAGGGGATGGTAGGTTGTGTGGTGATGGTGGTCATGATAGTGACTCTAGTGATAGGTTGGACGAAGGGGAAGGTAGAGAGGATGGTGGATGGCCGGTAAGGGGTAGTGGGCTGTGTAGTGGTGGTGAATCAGTGGTAGTAGGCCAACGGCTCTAGTAGTAGGCTCAGGTTAGGCAGAGGGAATGTAGTGACGACGATGGATGGTCGGTGAGGGGGTGGTGGGCTGTGTGGTGATGGTGGTGGTAGCAGTAGCAGTGGCTTTAGTGAAGGGAGGTGGTGGCTATCACTAATGTAGAAGAGGAAGAAAGGAGGGAGGAAGATGTTAACCTCGAGTGATAATGACGAGAACAATGGTGCCAACGATAAGGGAGCTGCGACAGAGGTTGGTAGCAATAACGAAAGAAGCTCGATTTAAGGCTTGCGAGCAGGAGGGAAACTGAAAAGAAGTGCACAATGGAGAGCACATAGGGAGAGGGAAAAGTGAAATTAAGGGAGTGGCATGCATTATTTGCATGGGTTTTTTCTTATCTGCTTTCAAGTTTAAACAGGGTAGCTCTTTTCCTTTAAAATTTTAATGGATACTCTCGTATGTGTGTATCGAGTTGAATCGGGTTGCAGGTTGGGTTGGGTTTATTAGACCTCAAACCCAACCCAACCTAATCTAAGTCACAACCCAACCCAACCCAGCCCAATCGGGTTGGGTTCGGGTTTAACCCGACCCGTGTACACCCTTAGCAGGGAGCTAGGGCAACAACACTACAGCGCAGCGGTGCTCTGCTATGACGCCAATCCAGGCCGATGCTACCACCGACGGTAGCTCTCAGCAAAAGGGCTTAAGGTAGGGTTAGGGTTCTTTTTGGTGAAGACCTCAACCTGGAGCTCTGATACCAAGTTGAAGTAAAAAGAAATCTTATTTTTACCAAGTTGTCCCTATGTCTCTTTATAGAGAGAAAGACAAGGAAAAATAACACAATAAGTCCGACAAGAAAAAATAACTTGCAAATAGCCCCTTACAATAATAACACGTAACTCAACAATAAACGGTTAAGAGTATTCAGCATCTTAAAGCAAACAGTTGCAAATTCTTATTTTCTAATAAATAAAATAGCAAAATATTTCTAGAAAATTCAGCACAAATTTTTTCTTGGAAAAGGAAAAAGGAGTAACCAAATGGGCTAGTTGCACCAAATATTACAAAGGGAGTTAAAGAGATGAACCTCGAACATCAAGAATCTCTCCCTCCTAAAAACCACACCATTACATTCTAGCCAAAGGCACTAGATAGGAATGAAGCTCTCCTTACGGTGTTGCCGTCAGCAAGGGTGCCATGAATGCTAGACCAAAAGTTCAATGCAAAAGAATGTAGAAGAGGCCAATCTGCTCAGACTGCCCAACACCTTTTGCAAACAAGTAGGTGAAGAAAACATGCTCAGCATCTGCAAGACTACTACGACAAAAGGCACAAGTAGCAGAGTCAGGCGCCTATCTCCATCAGTAGTTGCAAGTCACCAACTTCTTCCTTCGCAAGAGCCACAAAAAAAACTTCACCTTCAAAGAGAGATGTGCCTTCCAAATCTTCTGCATCGGAGACCAAGCTCCGATCCATAGGGCTTTGATCCTATCTCAAATAAGCTTTCCTCATGGAGGACTGTCCCTGCCCCTAAATCCATCCATCCCTCCCACCCGACGTGACATCATGGTCAACGATAAGAGATAAGGTCTTCAAATCTTGCCTCACAGAGGGATTGGGGCAAGGAAACAGGAGGGGGGGAATGGGCCAAGGAAGCAAAATATTTTCATCAAAGACAACTTTTTAGATACCTCACCAAGGAAGCAAAATATTTTAGTCTTAGGCAACATTTTAGATGCCTCCCATTGATGAGGGCCATGAGGCTTTACAAAGTATTCTATTAGAATGCAATGTTAGCATATGTGGTCTTTTAGTTTCTTTTATTGTAAGGGCTATGGGTGCTTTGTCTCTTAGGGACATTTCTATACTTTTGACTCTCCGATCTTTCTCTATATAAGAGAGCCCTAGGGTTTCTAATGAAACTAAGTCATTACAACAAATTTGGTATCAGAGCACCGATCCTAGACCATGACTCTTAATATCCCACCCTCAAGGCCTCCAAAACCCTAAGCCTAAATCCCCTTCTCCTCCACTCTGTGCACCACCGGTAGCAGCGCCACAAGGCCTCGCACTTCTCACGCACGTAGGGCGCACCCATGCCTACACAAGACCACGCACAGGCGGTGGCGATGGGGAGGGGGGTTGCGGGGTGGGGCTCCTTCGCACGTTGCACAGCGCACAACTGCACGGCGCTGCCTCGAGCACAGCTGCCAATGCACACAGCCGTGTCTAGCACATGCTAGGCAGCAGTGCTCCAGGCAAGACATGCTGCTATCACCTAGTGGCAATTTGCACCGCTAGCACCCAGCGGCAGCGATCGGGCGGCGGCGGCGACGCTGCCTGACGAAAATCGACGTGACAACGATGGTGCTTTGGCGACCCAACGGCTCTGGCATTGATTCTCTACCTACAGCTCGACCTAAGAGGACTATAGCCTTTCTCTAGGGCTACTCTCCTCTCCTATCGCAGGGGGGAATCTCCATGGGGCCTGCTCAGGTGGTCTCCCCGCACCCGAGCTAAGCCAAGGCTAGTCTAAGGGTATTTCTTATGAAGATGCAGATCTGATTTTTCATGTTTCAGATCCGATTGATGATCTCTTCGATATAGAGTCTGATTACGGCTGAAAAATTGTAAGGATGGCTTCAGATAATCAGTCCAAGGTGAATTCGGGCACTTCTTTGGACACCAAAGTGTTGAAGAATCTGTTTTTTGGTCCTATCGTCAAGTTGGACGAGACTAGCTACTCACGGTCATCTCAGACTTTCCTCATGACCGTCAAGGGTCATGTGAAGAGCCACATCCTTATAGAACCGAAGCCCGAGTGCAAGACAGGTGCCAACGCCACCTGGGACAGAGACAATGCCATGGTCTCTGCATGCTTATGCAGACAGTTATTCTCCGTATAGGAGATGAGATCATGTATTACAACACCGCAAAGAAGATGTGGGAGTCCTTGCGTGAGACCTACTCTCATGCCAAGAACTCTACACGAGTCTTTCAGGTCTTCTACGACCTTTTCTATTTGCATCAAGGATGCACTCTACCACAGTACTACTCCCTCTTGAAGGGAATGTTGGAGAAGCATTACTCTTATCTGTCGGGGTGTGCCAGTGATTCCTGGAGGGATTTTCGAAGACAGTTGGCCGTCTCTTCTTCCTGGCAGGTCTTGGACCTGAGTATATAGCTGCCAGAGATCAAATTATCACCACTCCTGAGCTTCCTACCTTGGAGGAGGCTTATAGCAAACTCAGTGGAGTTACAGTCCGTACTCCAGCTCTAGACACTAGTACTCAGATGTCCACACTGGTAGCGATCCCTGGACGTGGTAGGGGTACTCCTTCCCCTACACATGGTCACGGACGCGAACACTCGTCTGGTACACGTACTAAGACACTGTGTACTTACTGTGGCAGACTTAGCCATCCCGAGGCTACATGCTGGTAGAAGCACGATAGGCCACCCATGGCCAATCAGGCAGCTGAGGTTATAGATGGAGTGCCCACCAATCCTGACGTGAGCTCCCTGAGTATAGAGATTGAGACTCTACGACAGCAGATTGCACAGTTGACACGGGCCTCATCCTCCTAGTCTTCAGATACTGCAGCTATTGCGACCTCCTCATAGGCACCTACGGCTAGTATGTCTTCATGCTTGTCCTCTGGTGATTGATTGATTGATTCAAGTGCATCTACACATCTATAAGGCGACAGAGGTGCTTTCTCTCAATTAGCCCCTGTTACACTAGCCAGGACAGTGCAGGTGGAAAACAGGAGACATAAGCCACTGGTTGGCAAAAGAGATGTCTCTATCTCCTACTTTGAGACCTGCAGATGTCTTTTATGTGTCAGATTCTCCCTTGAGTTTATTGTCTGTTAGCAGTATTACTAGGGATCTGAACTGCAGAGCCATATTTTATGCATCTTCTTGTGTCTTTCATGACAAACTCACTGAGAAAACGATTAGTGAAGGGCAAGAGGAAAGAGGGTGTACCGACTAAGCCAAACCATTGTTTCTGCTTCTGCTACCCGAGGCCTTGCTTCCACTAGATCTCCCATTCAGTGGCATCGTCTCAGTTACCTGCCTATTGACCGCCTCAAACGGACTTTGCCGCACATACCCTCCACTACTGCTCTCACCTATGATGCTTGTCAGCTGGGCAAGCATCATAGGGCTACTTTTCCCAATTCTACCTCTATTTCTTCTACTGTTGTCTTCCACTTGATTCACATGGATGTGTAGGGTCCCAGTCGCACTCATGATTGACTTGGAAATAGATATTATCTTCTGTTAGCAGATGATTTTTCATGTATTTCCTGGATGTTTCTTTTGCAGAATAAGTCTGATGTGGGACAAATCATTAAGAACCTTGTTAAGGAAATAAAAATGCAGCATTCTTATTTTGAGAAACGTTTTTGGCCTAATAATGCCTTAGAGTTTTGTACTACTCGTTTGCATACTTTCTTTTATAGTCATGGCATTATTCATGAGACCACGTGCCCACACACCTCTCAGCAAAATGGTGTTACTGTGAGGAAACATCGCTATGTTCTTGATGTTGCTCGTACTCTGTTGATTCACCATTCAGTTCCTTCCCTTTACTGGGGTGACGCTATTTTAACTACATGTTTTTTTATCAATAGGATGCCTAATGTTGCATTACATGAAAGGATTCCCTTACAGGTTATGTATGCTGATCGACCCATGTTTCACGTCACCCCTCGAACTTTTAGTTGTATTGCCTTTATCCATTTGTTGGGATCGGGTCAAGATAAACTAACACCGAGAGATGTTAAGTGCGTCTTTCTTGGGTATACCCCAACACAAAAAGGGTATCGCTATTTTGATCCGCTTACTTCTCGATACTATGTTTCCGCGGATGTTACCTTTCATGAGCCTATACCTTTCTTTTCTGTGACGACTACTGAGATGCCTCATGAGGGTAATATGACGCCTATGCCATATACACCCATTCGCTTTGAGAGCTTTCCTGAGATTCCTGTCCCTACTACGCCACCACCTCCTCCTGCTACACAAACCTTTCCACACTTGAATGGGTCACTCCAGACATATGCACACCCTCATACAACCTATCAGGGACCCCCACCCTCGCCTTCACCATCGGCTTCTCAGGTGAGTCCCTTAGACACTAACGTATGTTTACCATATAATAATCACAGGGACAGGGAAGGTGATGTGTCAAGTGATGATCTTGATCTTCCGATAGTCATTCGGAAGCGACCACGAACCTACACTACTTATCCCACGGTGGGGGCATTTGCTACTGATAGTCTAGCTCCTGGATTTACTGGATTTACTCAGGCACTAGCTACTACGCAGATTCCTTCTACTTACCGTGAGGCCATGCTTAATCCAAAATGGCAGGAAGCCATGGAGGATGAGATGGTCACTCTTCGAGGCCATGGGACTTGGAAGCTCACTCCACTTCCTATGGTGCCGCACTCATTGGCTGTTGGTGGGTATTTACTGTGAAGTTCAATCCTGATGGTGGTGTTGCTAGGTACAAAGCCCACCTCGTGGCAAAGGGGTTCACCCAGACTTATGGGGTGGGGGTGGACTTCTTTGATGTGGGGTTCTCCCCAGTTGCCAGGCTTCCCACAGTCTGGGTAATGGTTGCAGTGGTAGTTCAGTTAGATTGGCCCTTGCATCAATTAGATGTGAAGAATGTTTCCTTTATGGTGATCTTCAAGAAGAAGTTTATATGCAGCAACCACTTGGCTTTGAGAGTCAGGGGGAGTGTACATGCCGATTACGGAAAGCTATATATGGCCTCACACAGAGTCCCAGAACCTGATTTCAGAGGTCACAGGTTGTAGAGGCAACTGGATTCGAGAGATCGACAGCTAATCTTTCACTCTGTCAAGAGGACTAGACAAGGTACTGTGGTACTTCTTGCTTATGTTGATTTAATCATCACAAGGGATGATGAGCAGGGTATTGTTGAGGTTAAGCACATCCGAGCAGAGTAGTTTGTCACGGACCTGGGAGCTCTACGGTATTTCCTTTGTATTGAGGTTGCTCGCAACATGAAGGGTATAGTCTTGTCTTAGAGGAAGTATGCTTTAGATATCCTGCAGGAAGTTAGTATGCTTGGGGCCAAGGAAGCCAATATTCCTATGGACCCCAAGATGCCACTCTATAATGAAAATGCACAGGTGGTGGATAGCAAACAATACAGACAGCTTGTAAGCAAGCTGTTGTATCTCACTATCACGAGGCCAGATATCTCCTTTGCAATAGAGAGACTAAGTTAGTTTATGGCCAAGCCAACACGTCAGCATTAGGATGCAGCATTGATGGTGGTAGATATGTCAAGAAGGCTCCTAGGAAGGTCTCTTCTCCAAGAAGTCTTCTCTGAGGTTGGTTGGCTACTCTAACGCAAACTATGCCGGATGTCATGTGGATCGCAAATACACTACTGGGTTCTGCACCTTCCTAGTAGGAAATTTGATCGCATGGAGGAGCAAGAAACAGGGCATAGATGTGAGATCCAGTGCTGAGTCTGAGTACAAAGCTATGGCTCAGACAACTGTAGAGATGATGTGGATTAGATCCTTGCTTATTGACCTACAGGTGCAATTTTCTAGCCCCATGGAGATGCGATGTGATAATAGAGCAGTCACCTTCATTACCAACAATTTAGCATTTCACAAGAGGACAAAGCACGTTGAGGTTGACTGTCACTACACCGGAGACATTATTCAGAAGAGATTGCTATATACCACTTCTGTTGCATCTGAGGAGCAGACTGCAGATATTTTCACCAAGCCATTGGCCAAATCTTCATTTGATTCTTATATATCCAAGCTGAGCATGATAGATATTCATGCTCCAACTTGAGGGGGACCATTAGCATACGTGGTCTTTTATTTTCTCTTATTATAAGGGCTATGGGTGTTTTGTCCCTCAGGGACATTTCTGTACTTTTAACTCTACGGTCTCTCTATATAAGAGAGTCCTAGGATTTCTAATGAAACTAAGTCATTACAACCAATTTACAATTCAACGAGATTTAAATTCCTCTGATTTTAAGCCCATGCTTTAGAAGCTTTACATTTCGATAGTTCACTACAAGGATTAGATTCCTCCTTTTCTTAAAAATGCCATGTAAATTTTATGAAATACATAAAATGCTCAAACCCTAAGTTGTTAACCTTCCTAATTACCGAATACTAATATTAAGGGTAATTGTACATAATTACCCTTTCCCTCCTTTGCAGCCAAAAAACATTTTTCACTTTCAAATTTTCCTACAGTCAAATTTTAGCCCTTGCTCCATTGAGGTGAAGAATTTTCCTTGATAAGGTAATTAGGGAGGCAAAGAATCCATATAGCCGACCCCACTTAGTGTGGGAAAAGGCTTGGTTGTTGTTGTTAAAGGTAATTAGGGATTAATAATCCCTAATTACCTTACGAGGGATCTTTGTTCATAATTTGCAATATGAAACTCGCCTCTAGTAGAAGCAAGTTTGGTGATTAAGAGGGGCACAAGTAACTTGCCTTTCTAAAAGGCAAGTTCATTTCTTTTTTGGTACAAAACTCGCCTTTATTAGAGGAGAGTTCCCTACCTGCTAAAGCCCCATAAAGCCACCTTTAAGACAACATGTTTTTAAATAACTCACCTCTAATAGAGGAGCGTTCCATTGGAATATCACCTCTATTAGAGGTGACTTCTTAAAAATCAACCCCCCCTTAAGTCCTCACACCCACCACCTCCTCCTCCCCTCCCATCTTAACCCGAGCCCTCACCACCTGCCATTGCTGCTTTACTACTCTCCTCTTCAACAGTCGATGCATTGTTGCAGTTGCTTTGCTACTCTCCTCGTGACCACTAGTGCATTGCTGCTACTGCTACTTTGCTACTCTCCTTGCGCACCACCAGTGCGTTGTTGCTACTACTACTACTACTTTGCTGCTCTCCTCGCGCACCACCGGTGTGTTGTTGCTGCTACTTTGCTACTCTCCTGCCCTCCTTGCACACCACTATCCTCAGACTTTCATGCCATCTACCCTCCTCGCCCACCATCTGCTAGGGCATCATTTTGTTTTTTCTTTTTTTGTGGATAATTTGAAGCATTCGTATGATTCATCAGTCCTCTTTGATTCCATTGTTGTGGGAAGTAGGATGAAATGAAAGACCTTAGTTTATTATGAGAGCCCTACCTCTCTTTATATAGAGAAAGGAAAAGGGCAAATTACAAAACAACCCCAAGATAGACAAAAGGTGACTAACGCACTCTTACAAATAAACGTAAAATAAGAAACATAATACCTAAGTCTACACCCTCCCTCAAGCTAGAGCATATATATCTATCATGCTCAGCTTGTTACAACGACTCAAACGTGGATTTGGGAAGTGATTGAGTAAAAATGTCAATCGTCTAATCTTCTGTAGCCACAAAGGTTGTATATATCAAGCCTTTCTAAATCAAGTCCATGGTGTTGTGACAATCCACTTCAATATGTTTGGTTCTTTCATAAAACATTGAATTATTAGCAACGTATGTGGCAACAAAATTGCCACACCTCATTTCCATAGGGCCAGTGATCTGAAAATGCAAATCTCCCAATAATGATTTCATCCACATGAGTTCCGCAATTATTTGAGCCATCGCTTTATATTATGATTCTGCACTCAACCTAGATACTGCAGCTTGTTTCTTACTCTTTTAGGTAACTAAGTTTCCAGCCACATAGGTACAAAATCTAGTAGTGGATTTTCTATCTACCAGACACCCAGCGCAGTCTGCATCAGAGTATGCCACTACAATCATGGAAGTGCCGCTAGTGAATAGAAGACCAACTCGTGGTGCCTTCTTAATATAACACAAAACCATCATAGCAGCCTCCTAGTGCTGCTTTTTAGGTTTAGCCATGACCTGACTAAGTCTTCCCACAACAAATGCAATGTCTAGTCTTGTAATAGTGAGATAAAGCAGCTTCCCCACAAGTTGTCTGTACTGTCTGCTATTCACTGAAGGTGTCTTTGCATCATAAAGATGTGCCTTTGGATCCATAAGTTTGTTAGCTGGTTTAACCCAAGCATCCCAGCCTCCTACAACACATCTAATGCATACTTCCTCTGAGATATAGCAATCTCATGTTTGCCATGAGCAACTTTTATTCCCAAAAAATACCTCAATGGACCTAAATCCTTCATCATGAACTGACTGGCAAGTCTCTCTTTAATCTGCATTATACCATCTACATTATCACCTGTGACAATTAAGTCATCTACATAAACCAGGAAAACAACCCCTTTCCCCGTTTTTCTGACAGACAGAGAGTGATCAGCTAACAACCGTCGAAAACCATCGACTTCCACCACTTGAGATAATTTTTGAAACCACACATGTGGACTCTGCTTGAGTCCATAGATAGCCTTGCTTAACCTACATACGCACCCCCCCATGTCTCATACCCTAATGGTTGTTGCATGTACACTTCTTCCTTCAAGTCACCGTACAAAAAAGCATTCTTTACACCAAGTTGATGCAGCTGCCAATCATAATGAACTACCACTGAGAGCAAGATCCTCACAGTCGATAATCTGGCTATAAGGGAGAAAGTATCAAAGAAGTTCACCCCATAAATTTGGGTGAATCCCTTTGCTACTAGCCAGGCTTTGTATCTAGCAATGCTACCATCTAGATGAAATTTGAGTGCAAAGACCCATTTGCACCCAACAAGGCTAGCTCCTGAAAGGAGTAAGGTAAGCTCACATGTGCCTCTATTCTGAAGTACAGTCAATCTCCTCCATGAACTGACGCCACTATGAATGAAGCATGACTTCTTAATAAGTAGTAGGTACAGTAGTAGAAACCAGAGCTCTAGTAAACCCCAAAAATGTTATGCCAAGATCAGTTGTGTGTAGATATCCTGCAACATGGTACTTGGCACATGATCTTGGTGCCTTGCGAATAACAATAGAGATCACTATCAGCCTGTACATCATCATCTACAAGTTCATCCTCTGTCCCTGTATCATCACTACGGACCAAAGCATTAGTATCTAAAGACCGTGTACTCACCTGAGCTGAGGAGGCTTGAGGTGAAGGAGGGGGCATCTTGAATGTAGTATGTGGTCTCTGATAGGTAACAATGGGATCTTCAAATCATTCCTTCTCAGAAGGAGTAATACTCAAGTGCTCATCCACAGGAATTGACCCAAATGGAATAGGTGAAATAGGCATAGGGGCTCCTTCATTCACAGAAAGTAACTCACTACAGGTGGTAGAAAAATATGGTATGCCTTCATGAAACGTCACATTAACAGACACAAAATGTCAAGAATTGATCGGATCAAAGCATCTATATCCCTTTTGGTCCAGCTTGTCCTGTCCACGACTCAAATCATGGATAAATGCAATGCACCTAAAAATACAAGTGCTAACAAAAAACAAAGGGCAACCACGATGCAAAACCTGCCACGAAATTTGCTCATGAATAGCAGAGCTCGACTCCTATTTATAAGAAAACATCATATAAGGACAGTGTCCTCACAATACAAAGTAGACATAGTATGATAAATAAGTAAGGTGCATGCAACATCAAGAAGATGTCTATGTTTTCTCTCAGCAACACCATTCTGCTGAAAAGTGTGAGCACAAGTGGTTTGATGCACAATACCATTGGTGCAAAAAAAGTGCATCAAACGAGAAGTACGAAACTCTAAAGCATTGTCAGATCAAAACATTTTGACAGCAACAAAAAATTAGGTCTTTACTGCCATAAAATTTTCAATAATAGTTCCAACATCATATTTATTATTCAACAAGAGCAACCAAGTAGCACGGGAAAAATCATCAATAAGCACAAGAAAATACCGATGTCCAAGTCGGTCAGGAACCCGACTTGGACCCCAGACATCCATATGAACTAAATCAAATAAAGTAGACGACCCAACATGCGAGGAAACGAGAAAACTAGCACGATGGTGCTTACCAAGTTGGCAGGCGTCACAAGTGATGGTGGTGCTGGCAGGAATATGAGGTAGAACATGCCTAATTCTCTCCACAAGAAGGTGGCCAAGTTGAAGATGCCACTGGGTTGGTGACCCAATGGCCAAGGCAATCTCCCCTTGACACACAGAAGTAGCAGTAGCGAGAGGAGAGCTACTTAGGCGGTATACTCCTTCCTTATGTCCTCCACCAATCGTCCTCCTCGTGAGTCGATTCTGCAAGACACAAGATCGTGCATCAAGAATGGCTCTGCAACTAAGCTCCCTGATAATTCGACTAGCAAATAAGAGACTAAGTGGAAAGTTCAGCACATAAAGAACATTTGGTAGCTGCAAAGAGGAGAAAAAAGACACCCCCCCCTCTTCCAGCAACCTGAGATAATCTCCCATCAACCACCTGTACTGTCCTACCTAAAGGGACAAGTGTCAAGTCTAAGAAGGCACTAGAAGTACCACAGAGATGTTGCAAAGCCCCTAAATCCATCAACCAATCTCCTGTACGAAGTGTAAATAATAAATATGCATCTATTATACCTAACAAAGAGGCAACTACAACAGTCTCTGGGGTAGGCTGAGACATCTAACTAAACTTCTGTAACAATTCTTCAAATTCTACTCTAGTCACTGTATCAACCATAGATGTGGCAACCTCAATCGCCCGGTGAGCAGTAATACGCTTCTCGTGCTTCTACCAGCATGTAGCCTTAGTATAACCCAGTCTGCCACAATAGGTGCATGAAGGCTTTGGACTACGACCACAGCCACGGGTAGAAGAAGCCCCTCTTCAAGTACCATGAGAAGCAGCCAATGCAATAGTCTAACTTGCAATCTCAAAAGGAACAACAGTAACGGTAATCCTGCTAAGTCGACTTTATGTGTCCTCAAGTGTAGGCAAATCGGTCATAGTCAATATCTGATCCCGTGCAGTAGTATATTCTAGTCCTAGACCAGACAGAAACAAAGAAACCGCAAGTTCTCTCTTGAAGGCACGTCAAAAGAAACATGCACAACCAAGTCTATAGGAGTTATGACGCTCCAATAACCCCTTGACCTGAGAATAATATTGGGTCAGTATCTTGCCATCCTAAAGGAGATGGAAGAGCTCATGATAGATCTGGAAGACCCGAGCAAAATTCTTCTTGTGGAATGTCTCACTAAGAGAGTCCCACATCTTTTCAGTTATGGGATAATACATAATCTCATCACCAATTCTCAGTATCACCAAGTTCACCATCCAAGCACAAACCATGGCATTATTACGATCCCATGTCGCATTGGTTCATGTTTTCTCTGTGGGCTCAGGCTGACTCATAATGTGCTTCACATGACACCTCATAGTCATCAAGAACATCTAGGACCACCGTGGATAGCCTCGTTTAACTTAATCATGGGGCCAAAGAACAAACAGTTGTATCTCCCGGTGTCCATAGAGGTTTCGATGTGACTTTGGACAAACTTGAGCTACTAGAACTTGAAGATGCCATCTTGCTACCCTCTACCACCCGCTAAACGAAAACGGAACCTTCTAAGGTAAAAATTATACTTGAAGTTACCAAAGCATGATCTAAAACTAGATTTCCAGACCATGACACAGAATTTGAGTAGCATAGCAACCCTTCTCAAGGCTTGATCTAGGGTAAGCAAGTCACCTCTCCCTGAAGAGATTTCACAAGGAGATCAGATGAGGAAGGAGAGTGCTTGGAGCACCCCTACCGATCAGCATAGGAGAGCCAACTATGGTCTCCTCACCTACAGCGGTCTCTTGTTGTGGAGGGGGATACAGGGGTAGCGCTCAGGGGGAGCAGCAACATCGCAGGTCCTGTTGGGCAGTGCACAGGACCCCTATTGGCAGCAACACAGCGCCTAGATGGCTATTGCACCACCACCAATCAAGAGGAAGGTCGTTTGCTGTCGCCAATCAGGGAAGTAGAGGCATTGCCGACATGGAGGTCCTGCCACACCCCTATTGCTATCGTGCAATCAACAATAACCGCAGCAATCAGAACGCGACCGCCTCCTCTCTCTACCAAACGTCGGCGGTGGTGCTTGGAGAGGTGGCGACGACAGTGGCCTCTTTTTTAAGGACGCCGCTAGGGTTAGGGTTAGGGTTACGGTGGAGGCGTTGGAGGCATATTTAGGTGGGGTATCTAGAACACCAGTTTAGGAACACTGCTCTGATACCAAATAAGATGGAATGAAAGGCTTTAGTTTATTATGAGAGCCCTACTTCTCTTTATATAGAAAGAGGAAAAGGGCAAATTACAAAATAACCTCAAAATAGACAAAATGTGACTAATGCACCCTTACAAATAAATGTAAAATAAGAAACATAATATTAAGTCTACATGGGATGCTTGGATAATAGTTTCTTGTGGAATTAAGGATATAGTAAATGAAACCCACTTGGTTAATTTTTTTTTAGTTCCACATATGTTTGGCATAGTAAATATAAAAGCAATTGTTGAAAGATATTTTAATGATGATAGAATATTCATATATGTGGACAGGAAGAGTTTGTGGGATTATTAATTTGGATAGAAATTCAAAGATTCTATGGTGAGTTTGGGTATGTGTATTTTCATTTAATGTGAATGATCTTATGATTCGTTTAGGTTGATTTAAATAACTGAATTTGTGTTATGTTTGCTATATTTCAGTCGTCGTGTTGTTTAAACGAAGAATGGAGTTCATTACAACAATGATCCAAAGAAGTCGATCAGGGCAAACTGGAGCTTTGAGTAATTATTGGATAGGGTATACACAAGTTTAAAATTGATCGTGTGAGTTAACGAATTAAGATCTTCCGTCACTTTCCACGTTTAAGAGGGACTGATTAATGCTTGACTGTTGTGGCTAACAATGATGATCTTGAATCTATGATGGATTAGGCAATACCTGCTTGGAGAAGAGAAATTTTTACGGAGCCTTACATTTAGATTCATGATGAGATTGGACGTACCATATTTCATGAGCCTCAACCATCACAAGTACCACAACCACCCGAGTGTAAACCTTGCACACCTCAAGAACATCTCCCACCTCAACAATCCCTCGCCCAAGCAAATTAATGTTATAAACGATGGAAATATTAATGTCATTGGTGAGCCTTACGTTCTACAGGAGTTTAGAGATGAATTGATTTTAAAAAATGTTCATGATTTTGCAACATATCATTTCACAGAACGAAGGCAATGTTTGCCATATTACACAAGTTGATAAGATGTGTGCCTCAATACATAAGAATGATACAAATGATGAAGATGATATGCATGATGGACATGAAGGTCAGGAAGCTACTCATTCTAATGTCCCAACTTATAATAGAAGGATGCGACAGTTTGCATCTAGTACCAGTAGCAAGTATGATAGTAGACCTGGCCATGGGTCGGGTCAATCGGGCTGAGCTTTCAAAAACCTTGGTCCAAGTCCTAGTCGGGTTGACCCATGAGCCTATAAGCTTTGGCCCAAGCCCTATTTCTGAGGGTCGAGTTAGGCCTAGGCCGATCTTTGGGTCAAATATAAAGTACTTTAAAGTTTTTAACACAAACATGAATAACGATACAGTACAAATGATAGAAAATATAAACATAGTCATGCTAAAAAAATACCATACGCAAAAAGAACAATAAGAATCAAATCTACTTTAGTTAAAATGTCATAAAAGTCACGAAGATTCATCATTCACATAAAAAATAAACTGATGAAGTCTCTAAAGTATTAATCCTCTATGAAAATACATCCTAGAAAATTTATAAATCATACGGAATTTAGGAAAAATATAAGTAATCCTATGTTATTGTGCTAGTAGTTCAATCCTCAATCTCCATTAACAGCTTCTAATCTATTACTTTGTACTGCGTTAACTATCAAGTATATTGCCCCATGTTTTCTCCTGATTAAATGTGTTTATACGGGTATACTAAAGATCCTTGATTCATACTACAAAAAAAAACAAGATAAAGGAATAGACGATGGAAGAGTTGAAAGGTGGTTGTTGATACAATATATGATTCTCGTACCTCAAGTTAAATAGATGGTTCAAAATTTTAGATGGTGGTTATTAGATGTCTCGCATGGTACATGGAGAAGGGTGGAGATTTTAGGGAAGTAAGACAATGGTTAAATAAATGGAAAATTTGGCATCCAACGAATGAGAATGGGATTGTTGGAGTTCCAAGTTAAGACTCTTGATGTTTTTTATTTTAAATATTAATGATTTATGGGCTAGGCCGGGTTGAGTTGAGTCAGTAAATTGGAGACCCAAGCCCGCTCATTTAAAATCGAGATCAGACCGAGTCAGGTCATGATAAAAAAATCGAAACCCAAGCCCGCCCATTTTGCAGGTCAAGCAGGTCGAATTGACGGTCATGACTAGGTCTATATGACAGTAATTAATTACCCAACCATGAAGATGTAGTCATGTATGATGACTTGGATGATCCTCCTCAAATATCCAATGGCTCGAATGAATGCTCTTGGACTCGAATAAGCAATCCTAACACCCAACTAGTTAAGGAGATGGCACATAAATCGAAAGAGGACTTCATATTTGCTATCAGGAAATTCCACGTTGATAATCACATGAACTTTGAAGTTCGAGAGTCAAGTAGATATGTACGATATGAGTTCACAAAAATCTGAAGGTATGCACTTGAAGATTACGCAATCATTGGATAAGTTTTGAATCTTGAGTATCTCGCATGGACAACACACGTGCCCATATGCAAGACAATGAAGATCACCCACAACTTGATTATAATTTCATGGCAAGGTACCTGCAAAATTATGTGAAACGATTACCTCTGGTTAATGTGAACTTTTTGCATGAGGTAATTGTGGAAATATTCAAGTATACAATTACAAGAAGGGTGTGGAATGTAGAGAGCAAGGCCATTGAAATGGTGTATGGTGAGTGAAACAAGTCATATGAAAATTTGTCATATCTACAACATGCCATTAAATATTCAAACCCCGATACATGCATAGATGTAGAAAGTATAAACATCAATAATACAAAGTGTTCATAAAAGCATTTGGGCATATAAACCATGTATTGAAACATTTAAACATTGTTGACCAGTTATTAGTATCGACAGTACACATTTATATACTAAATATAAGCATAAATTATTGATTGCTTGCAGCATGGATACCGATCATTACATTGTTCATCCTGCATTCGCCATAGTCTATGAGGAATCAACGGTCATGATCTTGGTTTTTTTAAGATACTTCAATGATAGTCATCCGCGATTGGAAAGGATCGATTTTCATTATATCTGATCACCATGGAGTGATTCTCATTGTACCTGCCAACAAAGACGTTGGTTTGCATCATGTACAATGGAGGTATTGTGCATGTCATATTGCTATTAATTTTACACTACATACAAGAACACAAATATGAAGAAGTTAGTAATGAGGGCAGCATTACAATCTTCATCTCTAAAATGGCAATTCTTCATGGGCCAATTAAAAACTTAAATGAAGATGCCCTTAAATGGTTTGAAGAGCATAGTGTTCCTAAGAATGATTGGACCATGACTTATGATGTTGGGTTCTGATTTAGGAAAATGACAACAAATTTAAATGAAAGCTATAATGCGATGCTTAAAGATGCAAGGGCATTGCCTATTAAGGCATTGGTAAGGAAGACATTTTGCAACTTAGTTGCTTTGACAAGCATTGAGAAGCAGCAATAGCAGCCTTGGGTAGACATGACAAGTATGCCTATTATGCAAATGAAATGTATGTGCAATTTTAACATCTAAACATGTTGACATTGGTACAACTGTAAGCCACTGGTACACTTAGGAGCAATAGATGCTCATTTATCAAGGAAGATTTGAGCTTATTCCTAATCCAAAGTCATGGCAACGATATTCATTTCTAAAGTACATTCCGTGGTGGGAAACGAAACAGGAAAAAACAACCTAGATCATCCCGTATTTATAATGAAATGGACATCAAAGAGAGACGCCAAACTAATAGTTGTCGTGTGTATATGCTAGAAGGTCGTACATGAAAACATTGTCCTCATGCACAAGAACAATCCCAACTACAAATCACTGGCTCATTGTCCCAACAACAACAACTACCACATCCAAACACATGTCAATGCAATCAAAAAGGGAAAGGCCCCACCAAAAGTACAACCCCCTGAGCCCCATAGGCTCCACCAGAGGTAGAACCCTTAAATTAACATTACTTAATGTTTTGAGTCCTGTGTACAAAGCATTGGCATGGGAAATTGTCAAGTTGTGTAACTAGGAAGAGGCCCAACCTCATGCACATCACCATTTTTAAATCCATAACTAAACCTTTCCTTGCATGCTAAACTAGAAGGACAGCCCCCCTAAGCCTTAGAGGCTCCACCAAAAGTACAACCCCCCAGGCTACAAAAGCTTTAGACATACACACAAGAGAGGCTCCTGAGGCACAAGATGAGAACCCAACATGAAATATAGTGGATCCAAGTATATTATTCTCTCTTCTCTAAGAAAGGAAAATCACCTATATATATTTAGCTAATACAAATTGTTGACGTGTTTGTTGATGGGGTTATTATATTTTTATATTTTCTATGGGTATCTCTGAAATTTTTTTTTAGAAGATTTCTCTATAATTTTCTCAGTAGCCCTCTTATATAAAAAAGAGGCTAGGGTTTCTACAATTAATGAGAACATTTTCCCATCACATGGTATCAAAGCAGCATCCTAAATCAGTGATATGATATCCCACCAAATATCCACCAATCAAAATGTTTTGGATCCCCAAGTTCATGGTAATGTAGAAGATGATTAAAGAAAGAGAATCGGGCTACAGCGCTACCACCATGATTAGCAACACTAGCAACAACAATGACACCATCACGAAGACAAGCAACGTCGCCATCTACCCAACTGCTGCATCGTTAGCACCTGGCCAATGCACCAGCACCTAGCTAAGGCCCTGCTGCATCACTCCTGTAGATATGTCAATGCTCCTCAGTGCTACCACTGCGTGGATGAAGGACAATGATGCTACTAGTGTGCCTACTACAGTCTCTGATGGTACGGTTGCAAGGGTATGTGGTATGCAATGTGAAGCAAGAGTTATAGTGTTTGCCTACTCCAAGTTTGTTTACGGGATGAGGCTTCTCTCACAAGTTAGTTTGAAGTGTTTGTTAGTAACAAGTCTTCTCCCATAGCATTCATGTTTTTCTCTATTGGCATAATGAGCCTTCTCTCTCGCAAATCAAGT
Organism: Thalassia testudinum; assembly: GCA_037157565.1. Classification (NCBI taxonomy): domain Eukaryota; kingdom Viridiplantae; phylum Streptophyta; class Magnoliopsida; order Alismatales; family Hydrocharitaceae; genus Thalassia; species Thalassia testudinum. The sequence goes on from JAZHRO010000077.1 coordinate 87,093,530, forward strand.
TCTTTTTTCTCCAAAAAAAAGGGAAATATCAAATCATTTTGGTGTTGATCTCTTAATACATGAAAGATCTGGCAGGAGGAATAAGAGGCCCAAGCCGTGGGTCATCAATTCGAGTGCATCAATCCATCTTACAGGAAATATTGAGAAGTTGAAAAACCCCTCCAAGCCACATGGAATCAAGGAAGTCAGAGTGGCCAATGGGGCAACCACTCCAATTACCACAATTAGAGAGGTCCAGGTGTCAACAACCCTACATGTTAGGGATGTGCATTGTGCCCCCAAATTTCCCATGAGCCAACTATCTGTAAGCAAGATATGCATGGACCTCCAATGTAGAGTGGTGTTCAATGATAGACTGTTACTTCTAGGATAAAAGCACCAATGAGATCATTGGTGGTAGGTTAGAGAGGGATGGAGTCCACTATCTGGATACTCCAACTCTAGTTGCTAGAGCGAAGTCAATTGCCAGTGATCCTTGGTTATGGCATAGACAACTTGCACACCCATCCGTTAGGGAGATGCACTAGATGTATCCTGAATTGCCCGCTACGTTGTCGCTGGTGTGCGAGGATTGTTAGTTGGAAAAACATTACAGGAGTACCTTTCTACAGCAAAGTGATAGGGTGAGTATGGTGCCATTTGCCCTGATTCACTATGAAGTATAGGGACCAGCAAGAGTCCAAAGTATAGGTGGGCACAGGTACTATGCAGTGTTTATGGATGATCACGACCATCTTACATGAGTCTTCCTAATGAAGGCCAAATCAGAGATTCCTCAAATTGTGAAGCTCTCTGCAGAAGTTCATAGTACTCCACCATCATACAGGTCTTTCGAAGTGAAAATGCTCTGGAATTCATTCAACGGGATATGCAAGAGTTTTTTAGTGCTCATGAGACTATCCACCAGACCTCTTACGCGTACACGTCTCAACAGAATGATGTAGCAGAGCATAAGCTACAACACCTTCTTGAAATTACTCAAACCTTGATGATATACATGAAGGTGCCCAAGCACTTCTGGGGGGATGCCATACTTACTGCTGCGTACCTGATCAACAGGGTCCCATCTTCCATGCTCCAGGGGTGCAAACCTTACCAGGTTCTATTTCTAGACTGTGACCGACCTTTTGCTCTACCTCTACAAGTGTTTAGGAGCACCTACTTTACTCAAACACATGGGAATCTCTCCCTAAGGGCAATGAAGAATATCTTTCTGGGGTACTCACGGACCCAGAAAGAATACAGATGCCATGATCTGCTCACAAGCACTATGTGGTTACAGTAGATGTTACATTTTTTGAGAGAATGCCATATTATTCTAAGAGTGCAAGCCTTGAGCCATCCACCCTAGTCCTCAGGTCTACGACTCCTCTCCAATCCCTTCTAGTGTTATTCCAGATGATTCAGACTCAAATAACGAGAGGTCTACTTCATTGAGGAAGCCCACTCGCTCATGTACACTGCATCCTATGTCCCACTATACTAGAACTTGTCATCTGCAAGGGGAGATTAGAGAATTTGCTTCTGCTATTACTACTACAGTGATTCCTAGGGACTGCCCAGGCCTGACAGGATCCTAAACGGTGCACTACTGTAGGCGAGGAGATGGAGGCACTTTGGTCAAGGGGGACGTGGGAGTTGGTCCCATGACCCACAGATGCTACAGTAGTGGATTTTCAATGGGTATACACCATCTAGTATCTCGTAAATGGCACAGTTGACACGTACAAGGCGAGATTAGTAGCCTGAGGTTTTACTCAGACATGTGGGATTGATTATATGGAGACTTTTTCTCCAGCGATCTGCATTTCCTCCATCTGTATTATTATTTCAATAGCAGAGGATGGAGATTGTGTCAATTAGATATCAAGAATGCCTTTTTGTATAATGACTTAGCTAAGGAGGTGTGCATAAGACAACCACCGAGTTACAGGATGCAAGGGGAGCAGGTGTGTCAGCTAAAGAAGGCTATTTATAGCCTGAAGCAAAGTCCTAGGGCCTAGTTTAAGCATCTCAACAATGAGGTCCAGCTAATAGGATTCCAGAGGTCATCCTCTAACCATTTCATTTTTATTCAACCCACAAGTGCAGGTTCTAGTTGTGGTGTCATGATCCTAGCAGTTTATGTTGACGACATGGTCTTGACAGGAGACAATGAAGAAGGTATCAATCAGACCAAGGAGTTCCTTCAGTCTACCTTTGTGACAACGGACCTTGGTGACCTAAGGTACTTCCTTGGCATTAAGGTGGTTCAACAGGAATCACATCTATCTATGTCTCAGAGGCAATACACCTTACAAATACATGAGGAGGCAGAACTGCTTCGGGCCAAACCATCTTGTATTCTAGTTGAAACACAACAGTGTGTTGATGGAGATGATCCACTATATAAAGATGTCACATGATACAAGAGTTTACTGGGGCAGCTACCATACTTGATGGTGACACATTTCGATTTTAGTTTTGCAGTTAACAAAGCCAACCAACATATGTACGCCCCACAGTATAGTCATTGGCGTAAGGTATGTCTCATTCTATGATATCTCAAGAGGAGTCCTGGTCTAGGGCTCTCCTACAAGGATAATGGGTTCATGGATATCACTACTTACTCTGATGTAGATTATGTGGGATCCATTGATGATTGGAAGTCTACTTCAAGCTATGTTGTTTTTCTTGGTGGGAATCTTGTGTCCTGGAGGAGCAAGAAGCAGCAGGTGATCGCTCAATCTAGTGCAGAAGTAGAGTATCGTACTATGGCCCATGTTGCATGTGAGATCATGTAGATTATGAGTTTTCAACATGACTTGGGAGTTATGATTGAGGGACCCCTTCCACTCTTCTGTAACAATATGTCCACAACATATATTGCCTCCAATCATGTCTTTCATGAGCAAACGAAGCACATTGAGGTCGATTGCCACTTCATCTGAACGTTGTCATAGCAAGGAAGATCAATACTCCATATGTTACCTCCGAGCTGCAGCTAGCTAATATTCTCACCAAGGCCCTTAAGAAGAAAAGGCATGAGCTTTTGTGTGACGAGTTGGGGCTTACCAACATATATGCCCCAACTTGAGGGTGACTGTTAACGTGTTTGTTAAAGGGGCTATTATATTTTTATATTTTCTATAGGTATCTCTGCAATTTTCCTAATAGCCCTTCTCTATAAAAAAAGAGGCTAGTGTTCTTTAATCAATGAGAACTTCATTTTTCTTTCACACAACTACTGCAGTGGATGTAGGCATGGCTAAGGCAATAGTTGATACAGAAGATGCTAGATTTAGAACTCTAGCCATCGAGACATGTGCTGATGTGCAGCTTACGCCAAGAGCACCCCTTAAGAGGCGGGTTGAGGATCATGACTTGGGAGAGGGAACCTCAAAGGCTTGTTCTCATGCCCTACCATCGCTGCCATCAGCGCTAAACTTCGACAAATCAAAAGATACAAGTGGGACACAAATCAGCCAAATCAATTAACAAGGCCACTTGGAGTATGTTGGTTATCCCGAGCATTCCATGCGATACCCTCAAAGAAGAAATTAAATGTTCTTTTCTTTTGATATCTTGTAATAACATGACTTCTCCTTAATTGTAACCATGTTGTCCCCTCAAAGATGAGAGGTTTTGGTATAACCAACTTTCCTTGTTTCTCTTGAATTATATTTCCAGTGGATTTGTGCATTATTAATGGTGGTGCAATTGGGTGAATGTGTGAACATGATGTGATTTATTTAGTGTGGCTTGTTCATAGAAAACTTTGTCAGCAGTAGCAGCAACATGTAAGGTTAGGTGATCTTGATGGCAATCACCAGCATTATTAATTGTAAGTTTAGCAGCAGACCAGAGCACTTGCTGCACGAAAAAGAAATATAAGATATTCAGCAGCAGCAACAGTTATAGCAGCAGAAGCAGCTGAACTTGCCGCCAAAATAAAAAATCTCACAGAGAACCCATCAAGAAGCTATGGCAAAACCTCAGAACTATGATTTGTTGAATCCCATGCAACCTCATGTTCTAAAAAGGGTACATGTTTGTACCATTGTTATCATGGTTACTTATGTTTTATAAACGATTTGCTCTGTTTTTTCGGTAATTCCTTCACTTGGGTTCTTGCAGTATGCTTGCACATCTCAGAATTTGCAGGTTTCAGGAGAACCAACTGGTTATTTTTGGTGTTTGTGTTGTTTTTTAAACATCTGCATTGTGATCAAACAGTTTAGCAAAAGTTTAGAAGCAGTCTAGCAAAAACAATCTCAGCAACAGTTTAGCAGCTACGGCAACACCTCAGCAACAGTTTAGCAGACGCAGCAGCTGAACTTGCTGCAAAAATAAAAATCTCGGAAGAAGAGGAAAGTTCAAGAGGCGAGTTACTCTTTGAAAAAAACCTGCCAAGGAGCTTCTCTACGCATCAAACTCACCTGTTGTAGAGGCGATTTCTATGCAAAAAAAGCACAACTCGCCTTTACCGAAGGCAAGTTCCTTCTTGTGGATCGAAATCATCAAACTCAAGAGGCAAGTTTAATGTGCTTAATTACAAATAAAAATCCCTGATAAGGTAATTACGGATTATTAATCCCTAATTACCTTGTTAAGAAAAATTCTTCCCATTGAGGAAGGCCCTCCATGTAATGCAACTAAGCCTTCCTAACTGCAAAGTAATTGTACCTCCAGATCCAACCATCCTTCATCACTTGGCCAACTCTCATGTGAAAATGTATCAAAGAAGCCCCACTTCAGACTGAGTGAACTCCTTGCTACTAATCAGGTCTTGCATCTTTCCATAGTCCCATATAAATTATCTTTGCAGTATAAGCCCATTCGGATCCCATTATCAAGGCATCAGAGAGTGGATTCATGAAATTCAAAGGCCACAGTCTGCCTCCACTTTGAATCAAGGAGTGCTTGCTGATGTGAAGTGTGAATAGAAATTCTTGAGAGCATCATAGAGAACCACATGTAGAAATTTCTAAGACATGCTAGAGACATCTTTGGACAATGATGATATATCACAGGGGAATCTCAGTATCACGATGCGTCTGAGGAGAAAGAAATGGAAATATCCTATAGTAGAATAGGAAGCCAGGCACAAAGCAGCAACAAGCACCACTGTAACTCTAGAACCAGCTATAGGAAAATATGGTACCAACTCAAATAAAGTAACATCAAAATTGACAATTGATAATAACATTAGTGAATCGAATTATTACACCAATACTCCTATCTCCTTGAATACTCCGAAAGAACAAACTTAACCACCTCTAATGCTGATTTATCAAATTCAAAACCAAACACATGACAAAGGCAACATATCCAAAGACTTGTGGAATAACCAAAAACAAATCCCTATTTGAATACAAAACCTATATAGGGAAATGCTCATCAATTGCCAAAGCTTGCATGCAATTAATAAAATAATAGGAATATAGCATCCCATCACCCATGATAAAATGAAGGGACACTAGAATGGGTCAATAAGGTTGTGGCAAAATCGAGGATACAAGGATGCCTACTCTCAAGAATATGGTAATCTTGCTATGGGAGAGAATGTAACAAACAAATCCACTCCATAGGTTTGAATGAGCTACTTCGCTACAAGTCGTGTCTTGTATCAATCCACGAAATCATCTGGATTGTGTCTCACCATGAAAACCCATTTCGAACCCATAATAGTAGCACCAATAGGTAACTCAATAAGCTCCCAGGTACCTCTTGAAATCAAAGCAAACATTATCTCCTCCATTGCTCTCCTCCACTTAGGATCTAGGAGAGCTTGCTAATGTGAATTATCGATAACCACTATTGACCAAGCTAGAGAGAACAATTTAAAGGTAGATCCAAGGCATGCCAAAGAGACATGCTTAGAATAGGGTGCCTCATGCAGCTATGTTGTGCCTTCCTTAATGCAATACGAAGATCAAGGTCCTCTATAGCAGTTGGTTGTACATCATATGTCTCTACCTGCACTTGTGATGGTATATCACTGAGAACAATATTTTCAGTGGAAATTTGCTCATTGGTCACCTAAGGGGAGATGTGCGGTATTAGCTCGGAAGGGGGAGGACAACGAGGATATGTAAACTAGAACTGGTTATCCTCAAAAGGAATAGTAGCACTGACAGGAATAGTCACAAGAATGTCTTCCTACGCCCTAAAAGGGATAGCCATAAGAACAATGCTCATCATTTCCATAACACTGGGCCCAACAGTAGAGAAATAATGAACTGGCCCATGGAATGTGACATCAAAGCTAACATCGTGCCAATAAATTGGGTCATAGCACCAATATCCCTTCTAGTACCTAGAACAACCCAAAAAGACACTTGATAGCTCAAGGAGCCAACTTGTCCCTACCAACACTCAGCACATGAACAAAGGAAACACAACAACAAACCCATGGTGGGGCAACAAACAAATCTACATCAGGGTAGGGAGTTTGGATAGGAATTCATTCATTGAGCACAGTGGAAGGCATCCTATTGATAGCAGTCAGGATAGCATCTCCCCAATACAAAGATGGAACGATGAATAAGCATAACCCTTGCAACATCTAAGATATGCCGATATTTGTGTTCAATAGCACCATTTTGATTAGAGGTGTGAGGGCAAGTCATCTAATGGATAATGCCTTGGGAAAAGTAAAAGCTACATAAAACATGAGTATAGAACTCTAAGGCATTATCAAAACGAACAATTTTAACATTGGCACAAAATTGAGCCTTTATTTCCACTATGAAATTTTTTATAAGACCACCATGAAACTTGGACTTGGACTTCACCAGAAAAACGCATAATAAATGAGAAAAGTCATCAATGATAACTAAATAATAACAATATCCCAATCTATCAACAATATGAATGGGGCCTCAAACATTCATATGAAGTAATTCAAACAAGGACGCCGACCTAGGACTCTGACTAGATGGATAAGAACTCCCATGGTGCTTCCTAAGCTGACATGATTCACAGTCAACTCTAGCGACCGGTGAAAGCTAGGGAATCACATGCCTGAGTCTGATTAACGGAAGATGACCCAACAGAATGTGCCATAAATGACTTGACGAGGTGGTAAAGGAGACAGCAACATGACCAACATAAGGAGACTATAGTAACCAATACACTCCCCCCTCTTCATGACCTCCACCAATCATCTTCCCCGCCAGAGCATCCTGAAAAACACGAGACAGCATCAAACACAGCTCTGAACTTGAGTTCCTTTGTTATCCTACTAGCAAAAAGTAGGCTAATAGAAAAATAAGGAACTAAAAAAACATGTCAATCTCATGTTAGAGGTAAGGTGGACATCTCCCTGACCAATAATCAAAGAATATCGACCATCAGCCACCTGAACTGTCCATCCTGGAGGAACAAGTATGATAATGAAAAAACTATCTAAATCACCACATGTCGAGAAACTCCAGAGTCTGCTAACTAGTCAGGGTCACAACTAGGAGGCTGTGTAACATCACAACCATTGTACCTAATGGGATGGCAAATGGAGTAGTGTCGAGCTGTGATGCAACAAATGATGTGGCTGAATCTGAAAGTCACTGAAAAAGATCGTCATACTCAACTCATGTAACTGTCACCATCTCCACATAAGAGCCTGCTGCAACAACTCTATGAGCAAAAGGAGGCTTCCCAAGCTTTGTCAAGCAAGATTCTTCACTATGACTGGTTTTGCCACAAAATGTGTAAGATGGGCGACCTCTGGCCTATAAGGTGCGAAACAACCATGTCCTCTCATAGAAGGGCGACCCTGACCTCTGTCATAATTCACTACCAATGAAAAGGTCTAAGAATCGGTCACCTTAGCGATCAGGGTACCACAAGACGACTCATACAACTATAGGCTTCTTCCAAAGTCGATAAGTCTTCCATTGTCAACATATGTTCCTGTGCAGATGAGTAATTAGACCCTAAGCCTACAACAAACTGAAGGATGGATGTCACTTTCCTATATACCCTATGAGTCTCACAAGTGCATATAGGACGGAAAGCATTGTATTTCTCAATCAATGCCTTAAGTGTGAAAAAATATTGTGATAGTGTAGTCCCTTCCTGTCAAAGACCTATCATCTTGCTATAAACTTGGAAAACTCAACTCAAGTTCTTCTAATGGGAATATCTATCTCGCAAGCTATCACACATCTCTGGCTATCTTGTAGTACATGATTTCATTACCAATGTGCAGAATAACATTGTTCATTATCCCAGCATGCACATCATGTTGTCCTTCCATATGGCATACTTGCCTCTCTTCTCATAGGGCTCTGGTTCTGTGAGAATATACCGCTTATCATGACCCTCCATAGCCATAAGAAAAGTTTGAGGCCACCACAAGTAGTTGGTCTCGTCCAACTTGATCATTGGACCCAAAAATGAGTTTTTGTAGACCCTCGTCACCATTACCTCCAAAGTGACATCCAAAGAATCCGAAGATGCAACCATCTCTCGCATGAACTAAAGCCCTAAAATACAAGAAAAATCCTTCCGGGTCAACATAGATCATGAAATCGAATCAAAAAGAACTAATTTCAAATCAAAACGAAGTGAACCGGCAAGCCACCGGCCACTTGGCGACACTCCGACGAGCCACCTAAGTCCGACAACCATCGTTGGCGTAGAATGACATTAGGCAATGTCTCTGGTGAGGGCCCTAGCCAGTGATGATCCCAAGAACAACCTCTAGACGTTGCTAGGCTACTACCTACCATCGATGTAGACCGATGGTAGGTCTCCAACCACCAATGTCATGTGTAATTGATTGGCAGGGGGTCGCCAGAGGGTGTGCGTGGTCTAGCGACCCAGCTAGAGGCGGTGGTGGCAAGATCGATTGGGATGGACCTTCGATCAACAATTTCCTCCCTTGAAAATAAGTTCTTTTAAGGGAAAAACTAGGTTTTTTATTTGGTGGAAAAGAAAAAAGGAGGGGGATCAAGGAGGGTATCGAGCAACGACCTAAGACCGTCACTCTAATACCAAGTCAGAAAAAATGAACGAATAACTTTATTACATAACCCTAATCCTCAATATATAGAGGATTTAGGTAAAATACAAAAAGATTTACTAACATTAAGAAAATAAGAAAAACAACCACAATAACACAATTGTCAACATATATTGATGACTAAATTTAAATTACATAAACTAGGGATATGTCCAAGACAATGTACTCAGTTCAACTAAATTATTTAAGAGCATTTCCTTCAATACCTCTCTTCAGATTCACTCAAGCATAAAGCCTCATATGATAACCGAACCTTCTTTCATGTTGCTTAAGTAGAAAATTGATGGCTAAGATGTTAGTGCCCCTATCAATCAAGTCAAACAAATTCGGCAATATGCCAGTCAAATGATGACCCAAAAAGCCAAGATTTCCTTCTCTTTCAGCATCTAAGACTTCTAAGCATGGCATTCAAGATCAAAACCATACACTTAATAGTTAATTAAATCTCAAATTAACCAGGTATTTGGAACATAACAACCAGAACATAAATCAGCATTAATGGTTGGCATTTCTATGTACATGAAGAAGCCTTCCAGTTTTTTTCTTTAGTAAACTGATAATACAGTTTGAAATTTTTAACAATTTATCCCGCTGTGTAGTTGCCTTTCATTTTAAAAAAAAAAAATCTTGGCATGTACACAAAACAGTATATCTCCAGTTTAAAACACTGATATAGCAGTCAAAAAAATCAAATCTTATTATCTTATACTGTGAGTAGTACACATCTAGAGACTATGATGAATTTTTACCAGCCACTTTTCATTTGAATCAATAGAAACAGAGCTGACCCATGAGGATTCCCTAGATTGACTCTTGTTCTCAACGTGCATGACTTGAATGCATTTGCCAATTCTACAATCTGCAATGGTATTGGTAATGTAGCAACAAAGTTCATGAAGAACACAAAAGAAATTTTGATAAGTCAGGATAAACCAAAATGCTATATGACCTTGAGATTATTAATGATACAATAGATGTCACTTCACAAAAAAAAGGTTCAGAAAGAGAATGGAAAGAAAACACATTCGACTAAAACAGGATATGGATATCATCTCAAAAAAAAATAAGGACATGGAGATTCCTTGTTGATAAAGCCAACATAGTATCCATCAGTGTTCTGAAAATCGAACCGGACCGGCTGATCGAACCGATTTAATCAGGAACTGGTGGCAGGCCGGTTAGACCGGCCAATTTTCGAAGGAGAAGTTTTAAAATGGTGGAACCAGCCAAAAACTGGTTCAACCAGTTGAAACCAGTGAATTGGACCACCAATGCACCCGCCCAATGTTAAAAAGGAAAAGTAAGTTGTGTAAGCATAATTTGCGTTTACGTGAATGATTCAAATCCCAATTCCCATGCCCCAACCACGCACATTCCTCTCTCTTCACAACGCAACTCCCCGACTCCCTTGCCCCTCCTGCAGCTGCTTGCACTCCAGCACTAACACTGATGGCTTCGAGGCTCCAAGCTTCCTCCACCTCCTCACCAGATCTCTGTGCCGCCATCCCCACCGCTATAAAATTTCCTCCTCTCTCACCACCAACACTCATAACCCCATTCCTCCCTCCTCTCTGACCGTCGCCACCACCCACGACCACTTACAACCACCCTTCCTCCACTCCGACCACCACAACAACCACCCACGAGACCCACGACCACCCTTCCTCACTCCCTCCCTCTGACCACCGCCCCCCCATCCTTCCTCATCTCCGACCACCACCACCCACGACCCCCCTCTTCCTCCTCTCCGACTAGCAGCCACAACCACCCACAGCCCCCCTCTTCCTTTTCTCCTGCCACCACTACCAAGTCCACCACAACTCCCCTCTTCCTCCTCTCCAACCATTAATACCAGGTCCACCACCCATAACTCCCTTCTTCTTCCGCTCTGACCACCACCAAGTCCACCATCCAGGATTCCACGCAACCCTCCCCCCCCCCCCCCCCCCCCCCCCCCACTCCACCATCCACAACCCTCCTTCCTCCCTCCTCTAATTTCAAGATTCAAGTTTCAATTTTTTAACATGTGCATTGATCCAATCAATTTTATGAGAACTTCCTCTCCTTTTTAGTCTATGGTTTCCATTTGTAAATACAGGATATGTTTCTAAATATGCGATTTTAGCCCATGGTTTCAAATGTTTAGTTTGCTTCTAAATATACTTGCCTCTATGTCTTCTACTTTAATACCTCCATATTATTTTGTGGTGTAATTGGATATCTCTAAATAACATTTTGTGATAGTTATATCTAGTTTTTTATAAACTAAACCTCAGTTTAACCTGATTCGACCTGGTTGGACAAATACAAACCAAATCAAAGCATGACCGATCTAATTTTTCTCGGTTCGATTCTGTTGGGAATAAAGGAGGCCATGTGACAATTAGACATGGCAACCAGCCAGGCCACATGGCACTGCCATGTGGCAACCGGTCAAGAGGCCTTTAGGGCCGGCAGGTATTAGTTGAAGAGTCTTAGTTTTAGTTTTGCTTAAGTCCTAAGTTTTGTTTATTTGTTTAGTTGGTTTTAGGAAAGTTATTTAGAGGATTTGATTTGTTGAGATTTATTCTTACTTATTTTAGAGATAGGATTTGATTAGTTTCTTGTTTTAAAGGATATGTTCTCTATTCTATAAAAGAGAGCCCTCCTATTGTAATTATCCTTGAGTTAGCAATAATATTTTCCATCTTCACAAACTTCTCTTCCTCTCTTTCTCAAAGGCAACTGGCCACCACCATCACTACCGACCACCAACAACAGCCACCACCAACAGTTGATGGCTGCTGCTGCTGCTGCTCCTCTCCCTGTTCCAGCATGGAACAGTCCACATGGGTTGTTTTTCCCACACCTAAGAGTCTCCACGCTCCATACTCGCAAGTCTTGACATAGTATTAGAGCCTACGGTCCAGGCTCAACGTGCATGTTCTTAGGCGACACATGTGGTTCATCGTTTCCAACAAGTCCTCACTAGCGCCTTACGCAAAGTAGGACCATTAATTGAAGAAGATGACAAATACCTCCGCCACGGCCATCAATGACACATTGTCAACAAAAAGGACAAAGTTCAAGGCCCAGAAAAGAGCAAAGGAGATCTATCAAGTTATTCAGTTTGCGATCCTCGTGTCTTTTCAATTGACACTTTATATCTAATTTTTTTACTCTCCTTCAAAAGAGGAGATTTCCCAGAGAAAAGATGTCAAATATTATATATGAGATCACACATCAATTGATCGCTCTAAGAAGAGGATACCATAATCCACACAATGACTTTCGAGGTTGCCAAAAGAAGCAACGACTTCCCAGGTTGCGAAAAGACTAGTGGTTGATCCAAGAAATTCCTTTCCTAAAGATCTAGGCAAGGTGCAAAGACCACCACGTGGGGTTACTAGCACCTCACACGTGGTTTCTCTCATGCCTGTCAATCTTGAGAAGATGACCATGGCGGCCGTCACAACGATTATTGAGGTTGCCACAAATGCAACGACTTCAAAAGTCGCAAAAAGCTACACAGTGGCTTCTTCCAAAACAAAGTGAGCTTAAAGAGCACAAAGCTCAAAGAAGAAGAGTGGTGGAGAATCTAGCCTCACAAGTTTGAAGACAAAATCATCATCCTCTCAGCCTCAACTTGAGGGGGAGTGTTGGGAATAAAGGAGGCCACATGGCAGTGCCACGTGACAACCAGCCAAGTCACGTGGCACTGCCATGTGACAGTCGATCAGGAGGCCTTTAGGGCCAATGGGTATTAGTCCAAGAGTCCTAATTTTGGTTTTTCTCAAGTCCCAAGTTTTGTTTATTCATTAAGTTGATTTTAGGAAAGATGTTTAAAGGATTTGATTTGTTTTGGGATTTGTTCTTTCTTATTTTACAGATAAGATTTGATTAATTTCTTGTTTTATATAGGTTTAAATGATGACGTCATCATTAATTCAACCGAATCAAAGCATCGATTGAACCACTAAAAATCTAAACCAACGCATGAGCAATTTGATGCCTGATCAAATTTTTTAAGCCTTGGCATCCATTGAATATGGATGTATATTAAGATATATTCCACCAAATATCGACCTCAAAACTACAATGATCATAATAACCTCATTTGCACATGGAATACAAAAATCCTAAACAATGCTTTCTAGCACACACACCATCTCTTCAAATTTCATATTTATGTGCATTCATACTCGACAATGAAAGTAGTATACGCAAGACCTTCTAAGAGTCAGAGTCTTGTAATTATGCCAATTTTAGATGACTACTTAATGTAGGAATTGGGTTCGTTGTGGTTGTCGGAGAATGTAATTGCTTAACATTATTTTGAAACTCCGACCTATAGAAGGTGAATGAGAATATTACAATGTACTACTCAAAGAAAAGAGAAATAGCAAAGTATTACAAAAGAAAATGCAACTTGATGAGCCCCTTTGGTCTATTTTTTTTCTTACTTTCTCTTACTATTTTTGTCTCATGTAATTTTCCCACCTTTCTATATATTGAGAGGTAGGATTCCATTGGAATGCAAGAAACTCATTTCCTTTGACTTGGTATCAAAGCAGCAATTCTAGACCAATGCTCGGATATCCCACCAAAAACACTAGCCTCTGAAACCTCCACCTCAATCCTTTCCCTCTCTTTGGTCGCCACCAGCACTCCACTTTGCTAGACCACCTCTCACGGTGGTGCAGTAAACCACCAACGATAGTCGGCATTGCCGGTAGGCCTCCTCCACTCGTCACCACCTCCTTGCAGGTAGTCCCCAACGCTGCCACCTTCTTCCTATCGGTGGCCAGTGACAACAGCACCCCCAAAGGGGGCACTATTGGCCTGGTAGTGGCTACAACGCCGACACTGGTGGATGCAGCTCCACCTCTGGTGGCTGCGACGTTGATTAGAAGGGGTTGTGGCATTGATCATGCGCTTCAAATCAAATCAGATGAATTTTTTTATTCGGTTCCATACCACCATGGTCTGAATATTGTTTTTTAGACCTTGGAGTTGAGTTTAGATTGGCTCTGATTGAAGAATAGATGGTGTCTTCAAGTTATTCCGAGTAACATCGAAATCTATGTCGGAAACAGGGACATACAAGAGTCCCTTCTTTGGTCTCATGATGAACTTGGATGAGACCAACTATCTCTGATGGTCACAAACCTTCCTAATGACTGTGTAAGGTCAAAGAGCACACATTTCTTCAACCAGAGCCAATAGAAAAAACAGGCAGGAATGCAACCTAGAAAAAGGATAACGCCATGGTCAGGGCATGGATCGTGAATTGCGTTATTCCTCGGATTGAAGATACGATCATGTACTATAGGACAGCAAAAGAGAAGTAGGATAGTTAACGTGACACATTCCCACGAGAAGAACTCTAGTAGAGTCTTCCAAATTTACAACGAGCTCTCGCAGCTTCATCAGGAGGGCTACCCACTGTCCCAATATTATTCCACCTTGAAGGGTCATCTTGAGAAATATGATGCATGCAGGCACGTTTATACATGTGCTGCAAAGAGGGACTATCACAACGAGGTTGTTGTTCTATAGTTTCTTTCTGGCCTTGGGCCCAAATACTTTACTACACGTTCCCAGCCTCTTATCCTATTAGAGCTTCCTTCACTTGAGGAAGCATATAGCAAATTAAGCAGAATTGCAGTCACTTTGCCATCTACCAAATCAATGAGACAGACTTCTGCCCTTGTTGCTACACCAGGTCGCGATAAAGGGGCTCTGCACCACGTGGTAGAGATAGAGGTCGTTCACCTACTGGGAGAGGACGCCCTCCATGCACATACTTTGGGAGGCCCGGACATACTGAGGGTACTTATTGGACCAAGCACGGCAGACCTACAACATCCAATCAGGTTGTCACTACCTCTAATACATCGAGGGGCCCCATTCCAGTTTCCAGGGCTAAGTATGATGAGTTACTACAACATCTTACTTAGCTGACTCAAGAGCCTGCTACTACATCTGAGACTGCTGCCTTTGCTTCCTCCTCAAGTACAAACTTTGCTTTAGCATCCTAGATAGATGACCAGTGCCATGCAGAGTGGTTAGTCGATTCTGGAGCTTTACGTCACCTGAGTGGAGATTAGAGATGTTTTTGTCACCTTCGGCCTATCCCATCAAGTAGGACTGTATAGGTAGCAAATGGGAGACATTCCCATATAGCAGGACAGGGGGAGATTTCAATTACCCCCACATTGAGGTTGCTAAATGTTTTATTTATGCCAAATTTTGCAATTAGTCTACTTTCTGTAGATTTACTAAAGAGTTAAACTATCGTGCCATATTTGACGCTTAGACTTATACTTTTCATGACAAACTAACGATTGGTGGTGGACGTAAAGAGGGGGGTATTTATCACCTAGTCCAATCACCTTTTGCCACTACTGCCTACCATGGAGGTGTCACCTTTACTGCTAGGAGACCCTTTCAGTGGCACATTCATCTTGGCCATCTCTCACTGGACAACCTCGAGAGGGTTATTCCCCATATACATCCTACTGCTGGGATCACCTATGATTATTGTCAGCTTCGAAAGTACCATCGAACCACTTATCCTGCCAATTGTCGTATTAAGTCTATCGAGTTGTTCTAGTTAGTTTATATTGATGTGTGGACCCTAGCCGCATTCCTGATCGACTGGCTCATTGTTACCATCTTATTTTGGTTGATGACTTTTCTTAACTATCTTGGGTTTTTCTTTTAAAAAATAAGTATGATGTGGGCATTGTTAATGAAAATTTCATCTTAAAAATAAAGGCCTAATTTCCTACTTGTGTTAAAATTTTGTAGTTTGATGATGTCCTTGAATTATGTACCAAGACATTATCTACCTTTTATAAAACCCAAGGAATTGTTCAATCTACTTGTCCCCACGCTTCTTAGCAAAATGGAGTAGATGAGCCAAATATACAGATTTATTCGATGTAGCACACACCCTTTTGATTCACCATAGTGTTCCCTCGTTGTACTAGGCTAATGCTCTTACTGCCTACTTTCTTATTAATAGGATGCCAAGCTCTGTTATCCATGAACAAATACCTTTGCAGATATTACATCCTGATGCCGAGCTATTTCATGGTCCACCCCACATTTTTGGGTGTGTTGCCTTTGTTCATCTTCTCACAGTCAAGATAAGCTAGCTCCAAGGGCAATGAAGTCGTATTACTGAGGAATTCTCACACCCAGAAGGGGTATCGATGCTATGACATCATGTTAGTGCCGCTGCCACCTTCCACGAGTCTATCCCATATTTTTCCACAACAGGGCACACTCTCTCCTTAGGCCACAGAGGTGTCCATGCCTATACCACCTACTCCCTTGGAAGCTATCCCAATCACTAACCATATGCCTCCTTCCAGTGGGTCTGAAAGGTTTCATGGCCCTCCTATCACCTACAGGTTTCCTGTCACTTATAGGCAGCATCCCCCCCTTCAACACCATCTTCCTCGGTTCAGGTGAGCACAAATTCTTTGCAAACTGATGAAATGTTGCCTAATGGTGCTGATACAAGGACAGCACAAGATTCTACCTCCTCAGAGCAGTTAGGTGATACCCAGCCTTTAGATACGGTGAGAGATGATCTTGACCTTCCAATCGCCATTCAAAAGGCACCTTGTAGTTGTGCCCGCTACCCTCTCTCGAGGGTTGTTTCTACCGAGTACTTGGGGACTACTTTTGAAAAATTCCATCATGCCTTGCCTGTTGTTCAGATTCCTTCCATTTACCAGCAAATCATGCTTGATCTGAAATGGCGCCAAGCCATGGAGGATGAGATGGTTGCACTTCGTTCACGTAGTACCTAGAGCAACAGTTGTTGGTTGCAGATGGGTGTTTACCATCAAGTATGACCCAGATGAGTCAATTGCCATACACAAGGCCCGACATGTTGGAAAGGAGTTCACACAGACATATGGTGTGGACTTCTTTGACACTCTCTCACTGATGACTCAGCTTCCCATTGTGCACATTGTCATCTGTTGCAGCTCACTTTGACTAGCCTCTTCACCAATTAGACGTGAAGAATGCCTTTCTTGATGGGAATCTACGAAAGGAAATCCACATGCAATGACCACCTACATTCAAGAGTGAGGGGGAGTATTTCGAGTATGCAGGTTGCGGAAGGCTATATATGGCCTAAAGAAAAGTCCTCAAGCTTGGTATTGGAAGCTCTCAGAGGTCGTAAAGGCCATTGGCTTAAAGAGGTCCTCTTCTAATCATTCTCTGTTTGTCAGGAAGACAGGGAAGGGAAATCTAATTCTCCTTGTTTATGTAGATGATCTAATCATTGCATGTAACAATGGCACACGTATAGCTGAGGTTAAAAAATGCCTTACGGGCAAGTTTGTTATGAAGGATCTGACTCTTTGAGGTACTTCCTTAGGATTGAGGTTATACATAACAAGAAGCGCATAGTATTATCCTAAAGGAAGTATGCTCTTGATGTGTTGCAAAGAACTGGCATGCTAAGAGCCAAATCTATTAATATTCTCATGGATCCCAAGGCTCATCTCTATGATGAGAATGCAAACACAATGGACAATAAGCAGTACAGAGGATTGATAAGCAAGCTCTTACCTGACCATTACCATATCTGACATTTCCCTGGTAGTTGGGAAATTGAGTCAGTTCATGGACCGACCTACAAGGTAGCATTGAGATGCTGCAGTGATGGTACTAAGATACCTTAAGAAAACACTAAGCAAAAGGGTTCTACTTAGCAAAGGGACCTCCATAAATGTTGTAGCATATTCATATGTAGACTATGCAAGGTGCTTTCCTGATAGGAAGTCAACAACGGGGTTTTGTACTTACGTTGCAGGGAATCTCATCACTTAGAAAAACAAGAAGCAGGCTATGGTTTCCAGGTCAAGTGTTAAGTCAGAGTATAAAGCTATGACACATAAAGCCTCTAAGATGATGTGGGTCAAGTCTCTCCTTGTTGATTTGCATATACCAATTGCTACACCTATAGAGATGAGTAACAATCGAGCATCCACATACATAGCCAATAACCTGATATTTCACAAGAGGACCAAGCACGTAGAAGTTGGTTGTCACTACACTCATGTCTTGATCCAACAAGGCATCATTTGCACTACTCTAGTTGCTTCTAATGACCAGGAAACAGATACCTTTACCAAGCCATTGCTACGATCGACCTTTGATATTTGTTGTTCCAAGCTTAGCATGATTGACATCTATAATCCAGCTTAAGGAGGAGTGTTGAGGCCCTTCGATCTATTTTTTTCTTATTTTCTCTTATTGTTTTTGTAGTTTCTTATTTCTCTTGAAGTAGTCATGTAATTTTCCTACTTTATATATTAAGAGGTAGGGTTTCATTGGAATGCAAGAAACTCATTTCCTTTGACTCAACTCTAATACCTCTCAAAAAGAAAAATGCAACTCAACACTAATCCTTAACCTAGAGCATAAACGGTAATCATGCACAAGTTGTCAAATAAGAAGCATATCTCTTCTTTAGAAGTGCCTTCATAAGAACGTTTGCAATCTATAGCTCAAAGGAGAAAAGTGGTATGGTCATTCTTCCATCATTTCCTGCATTGCAAACAAAACAATGATCAACTTAATGTGTTTGGTCCACTCATGAGGCACTCAATTGGAGGTAATATGAGTGGCAGACTTGTTATTAAAGTACATGGGAATAGGGTATGTGACACGAAGTCAAGATCTAAGGTAAAATAGGCAATTTGTATCACCTCACATGTTGTCTAAGCCAGAGCCCTATACTCTATCACAGCATTTGACTATAAAACAAAAGATCATTTCTTGCTATGTTATATGACTAAATTGCCCCTAAGAATTTTGACATATCTATTGGTAGAACTTTTATCATCGACTGAGCTGGCATAATCACAAATAAAGATGCTCATTCTCTCTAAAGAAAAGATATTTACTAGGGGACCCCTTAGATATCCAAGAACAAGGATGCAAAAAATATTCGGGTAGTCTTGTTGGCTGATTAATCAATCAATTAATCATGTGTGAACGCTAACCAAACCAAATACCATAATAGAGTATTCACTTAGTGTACACAATTAAGGAGCAGATTATTCGACCAAGTGAGTTTGATCAATTGAAATAAATGAGAAGAATTGTGTTTTTGGGTAGGGGAACCCTAATCCTCAATATACAGAGGAATGGAAAAATTATAAGCTGACCCACATAGAATAAGAAAATAAGAAAAACATATAAAAATAAACCTAAATTCAATAATCCCACTCAAGCTAAAGTATAGATGTCTTATCATGCTCACCTTGAAATAACATCTATCAAATAAAGGCATGGGAAGTGCTCTGGTAAAGATATTCAATGCTCAATCATGGGAAGAGACGAGTAATACAAATAAGCCCCTTTTGAATAAGGTCTCTTATATAATGGCAGCCCACCCCAAAGTGCTTAGCCCTCTCATAGAATATAGGATTATTGACAATATAGGTAGTAGCTATGTTCTCACATCACATCTCCATGGAGTCAATAAGAATATGTAGATCATATAACACTAATTATATCCACACCATCTCTACAACAGTTGAGCCATAACATGATACTCAGACTTAGCACTTGATCTAAAGGCCCCCTATGCTTCTTACTCCTTCAAGTCAATAGGTTCACAACATATGTGCAAAAGCTTGTTGTGGACTTTCTATCATTAAGACACCCTACATAGTCTGCATTTGTGTAGGCAACAATGTCAAAGGAGGTGCCTTTTGTGAACAAGAGTCAAAAGAAGGGAACATGTCCCTTCCATAGTGAAGACTTCAAGTACCTAAGTACAAGATTTTAAATGTTGATATTGACATTATGTCGATAAGGTGGCCATCCACTTGCTTTCCATTATAGAAAAATCGTACTTACATGTTTTGCATCCAAGACTTAGATAAAGAAATTAACTCCCTTACAACATTTTGGACATGAGGGGGCTTTAACATAAGACATTAAAAGGGCAGATAAGAGTGTGAGAGAGTAGGATGGTAGGGAGTGATTGCTCCCTGTCGCTCTCATAATCTCGTTTGCTACAAGTGCCAAGAAAGGGGTCATTTCACTCGGGATTGTCGCAATCTGGTCGTCTGTCTTCTTTGTAGAGGCTGCAAACATCATAAGAGTACATGCTCGAAGTGGAGTTTGGCTTTGAAGAGGGAAGATTTTCCCGGTGGGCTTCCACCACCATCGTATGATCCTCCTTTGGACTTGGATATAACTTAGTCTCCGATGGCAGAGTAAATCGACTCCTTGTCGCGTTTTCATTTATTAATGTCTTCATTCATGGTCTTGCAAATGTTTTAGAGGTACATTCTATGCTATCTAAGGAGGGCTTCTCGTCAATTGATTGGAAAATGGTTTTATTATCGAAGAAGGTGATTGTTTTTCGGTTATTAGCGTCTGATGTTGCTCGTTTGAGGTTTTGGTAGTCGCAGTCGAGTGATTTATGTATCAGGTGGAGGCTCCCAAGTTTGTATCATTATCCTGGATGCCCACGGCATGCCTACAAAATGTCCTTTTTCTAGCGTAAGGCAATATCGACACACATGTAATATCAAAATGCAGGAATGTCAGCAATATATTGCCAAATATGGATAACATGTCGATAAATACAAGGAAATAGGTGACATTAGGTATAATAAATAGTTGACATACTTCAAGGCCAATATAGGTGCCTCAATATCCAATTTATACCCATTACTATTTTTATAAGTAATTTAAATTTTGAAGGCATGCTATCAACATGTTGTCAAAATAATTACTTTTTAGGCTAGGCCATACTAACATCAATATAATGTCCAAACACAGGGACTTTGACAAAATTCGTTGAAATATTGTTGAAATGTCAGCAACTGATGAAATGCACTTGGCATTTCAACTTGCTACTACTGCTTCTCACTCTCAATTCTCCCATTCTTTTTTACTATTGTTATTGTTGCTCATGCTACTGTCGATAACTCTGTTTTTATCCGAATCAAATCTCCATTGCCACTACTCCCTCTCATCTTGTTACTCCTCTCCTTCGACTCTCTTAAGGTCTGATTCCACACCTATACATAATTATAGAGCAAATATACATACTAGATGCTAGATCTACTATTATTACAAACATATATGTATAAACAGAATTTAGAATTGAGGAAATTTTTTTTTAATTCTTAAAAATAAAATCATAAATTTGGGTTAGCATTAAAAAATAAAGAACTTGCATCCATTCATAAGATAATAAAACCTAAAATTGCAAACACTAAAACTATGTTTATTTCATGAATTAATCATCATTTACTTCAACGATAACATCTAACCTAGAAACCCACGGCCCCATGTTTAAAGGTGACAACTTATATTTTTCTACATATATATGATACAACTAGATCTAAACATAATTCATAAGACATGGCATAAATAAAAATAACCAACACAACACACATAGTTATGTTAACCTAGGTCTATTCAAATTGATTAACCTTTCAGAAGACGTCAAATGATTAACTAATAAATTAATTTAAGATAAATTAGTTAGATATTTAAATTTTACTTTTAAATTTACTCTAGTTTTCTGCAAACTATATATTTGCATCTTTTACCTTTACATGACTTAATTCAATCCGCACTAATTATTTGATATTTAATTTTTGAACTTGAACATGGTATAGCAAACCATATGTTGCATATGAAAATTAGGATACAACATTATTATTCTTACATAAACATGTTTAAGCTTGTAATTTCCTTTAAATTTTAATCATTTTAACTACTGCCATTTTCTTGGATATACGTCAATATGCCTCCGAAATGAATTACTTTTTAGACATTGAAATTTGACATCGAAATATAACCATTTCCACGACGTGCCTCCAAAATACACACTTAGAAATTTATTGAAACAACATTGAAATTGGCATTTCAAACCCTAGTTTGTATAAAGGTGCAATCGATAAGAGGGTGCTTTACGACATTTTAAGGTCCATATTTTTGGTGTTCCTTTAAAGTTAAGAATAATTGAGGTAGTCAAGGTGATTTGCGCTTCTTTTGCCTGGATTAGAAGATATGAAGGTCTGGGTCATGTGAAAGGAGATGCATCATCAATCATAATTAAGGGCGAATTGTTAGTGGGTCAAGCAATTCCAGAGAGGATTGTTCTGTGTCATGGCAATTGTTCTTTGGTTATTTCTTTCAAAGAGATAGTTGATGAAGGATTGAAACATGTCTCCACAATAATTGTGTTGGCTACTGGTGGACCGATGTTGACTGCTCCAACGAAGAGAAGCTTGAAGCCTATTTAGAGCCTAATGGCCAAGCTTATAGATTAGTTCGAATTCGAAGCCAGCCAGTACGTCTTCGACTTGCCTGATTTGCCTCTTAATTTCAAGGCTAGTAGTTTTCCAAATTTGGAAAGCTATCTAGCACTGAATCCTAATTTGGTGGCACATCGCACAAGGAATTTTTATATCTCTCTCAACATATGGCTACAGAATCCTTAAATGGATCCGGGCATGGCCCAAGGTTTTTTTCCTCGTACGAACCAGCTAGACCTTTTTTTCCTTTTCTCGGTCCAGAGATTGGTTCAGTTATTCAATGTGTGCAGGGCGTTGATTCTAGACCCATGCTCTTTAGGTCAATCTTCAAAGACTTCAATGATGTTGATGTGCATCCTATTCAACACACTTTGCCAAATGTGGTGGATTTAATTGGCTGTGATCGAGTAGAAGCTTCAGCAAACCAGCAGCAGCAACTAGTGCACAATGCTGCCTCTAGGTGTATAGGCAGTGCAGCTTCAGTTGATAGCCCAGTTGATCCAACAGTGGGTTTTGGTCGGGCCTTTGAGTGCGATGAAGAATGTGGGTGGAATGGAAAGGACATTCTTAGATGGTCATCTGTTTATAGGTTCTCAAGATCAACAAAAATGGTGCCACATAAGCGTAAACTCCTATTCAAGTCCTATTATAAGAGAAAGTTGATCTAGAAAAAGAAGGTTGTGCATGACAAGACATCTAAAGGTGGGAAGTCATCAGAGGAGGTTGATCTTCAAGTTGCAAGGTTCTTGATGTCAAAAAGGTCATCAGTGGTGGAAGATGCTTGGCTTCCAATGGTTAGGATTTTGTCATGGAATGTTTGCAGTCTTCGTAACAAGACACAGAGATCTATTCTAAGGAGATATTTTACGGAGTGGAGAGTGGATTGTGTTCTGTTACAGGAGACACATCTTGATTTGTTGAATCCACAAATGAAAAGAAGCCTTCGTGGAGACCAGTTCACGAATCTTTTAAAGGTGAAGGCGATAGACAGGTCAAGGGGTATTCTGATGATGTAGAATGGAGATTTGCTTGAGTTAACTACTTTGGTAGCCTCTCGTGTGACTACAGGTTCTTCCACAAGGAAGTTGCATGGAATGGCGATATCTATTTCTTGTATTATGGCCCTTGTGATGATGCTTCTAGACCTCATTATGGCACGAGAGTGTTCAAGCATCAGGTGTTGTCATGGTTAATTGGTGGTGATTTCAACGCCAGGCTATCTTCCGACAATAGACCAGATGGGAAATGTGATAGATCAGCTACGAATTTTCAGATGATTATAGTTGATCTCGAGTTATTGGACTTGCCCATGTCCAAAGTGCGATGCACTTGGAGGAATGGTGCAGCTGCAGCAACCAAAATCAAAATTGATAGATTCATGTGCAATGTGGTTGTGGCTAAGGCTTTCCATGGGACAAATGTAGGGTGAGGGATAAACCCTTCTCAAAACACACTCCTCTCATGTGGTGCAATAATAAAAATTTAACCTACTCAACAGTCTTCAAGTTTCAAAAATCTTGGTTAAAGGAGCCAGGCTTTCTTGAATTCATTTGTAAGAAGTGGTCCGAGATTCATGTTTCTACATCAACTACACATACGCTAGCGACTAAGATTCGAGGTATTCAGGCTACTTTAATTGAGTTTAGGAGGGACCCTGTGGCTCATCGAGAGAAGAGTGGATGTTTTACAAGCTATCAATGCTCTTGACAAGGAGGTCGAGCCTATGTCTGTGGGGGACAATCAGGAGCATCAAAGATTGCAGGTGGTGGTCTTGGAGGAGGATATGAAGGAAATGGACTAGAGACAGAAGTTGAGGCAACTTTAACTCAAGGAGGGTGATTCTAATTCTATATTCTTCCATTTGTCAATGAGTGCTAGAAGGAGGTTGGATGTGATCAGATCACTAAGGGTAAGCAAGTCTGTGCTAGAGCAAAGGACTTAGATTTGTGAGGTGATTTGTGGTTATTTCTGATCCTTCATTAGACGACAACTAATGGTGGTTGGTGATTGAGGAGCTCAGATATGCCTACCCTAGATGATGAAATGAAGAGGGATCTGATCAAAGAGGTCTCAGATAAAGAGGTTCTAGTAACTCTACATGGCTTGAAGGCGAAGCATTCATCGAGTCCGAACAGTTTGTAGGTCCTCTTTTATAGAGACTTAAGAGAGATTATTGGTTCTAATTTTATGGGTATGATTTGGGAGTTTTTTTATGAGAATAAAGGTTTCGATAGGCTAAATAGATTCTATTTATTTCTCTTGCCAAAGCACCAAGGTGCTACATCAATTGATGAGTATAGATCGATTCTCAACACCGTGTATCTTATGGCTGCTAAAGTGTTGGCCAATAGATTACGTGTGGTGTTGTCTAATATTATTAGCCCAGTTAAGTCCACTTTTGCCATAGGCAGGTCTTTGCAAGAGTCGTTTGTGTTGGTCGATAAGATGTCCTTGTGGAGTAGGATGGTCGCTTTCATGTGGAAGGTGGATTTTTCCAAGGCTTACGGCTCAGGGCGTACCTGTGGGAAATCTTTAGGAGGGGTTTTCCTGAGGTCTGGGTGCAGTTGATGAAGAGGTGCATTACTACCTCTTTCTCGGTGCTGGTAAGTGATTGGTCTAATGTCCTGGATACAACCATAGTGAAGGGTTCAACAAGGTTGCCTGTTGGCTCCTCTCCATCTTGATATTGTGGTTGAAACATTAGCAAACTCGACGTATAACGCTTCTAAAGGAGGTCTACATGCTAGTTTCACATCGCACGAGGATGGTTCGCTTCTTACACCTCTCTTGCGAACAACACTACTTTTTTTTTTAGAAAGGAAAAGGAAGATTACCTAAGATCGATAATCATTCAGAAGTCCGATTGTTTAGCCAAGAATAGACAAGCAATTAGCCTCTCTAACAACATTCTCTACCCAACATCTCTCCCTTTAAAGATCTACTCATTCCTCTGGTTCCAAATACACCAAATAATAGCAAAACCCCCTAACCCAACCTATCACGTCTAAATCAAGGTTGTCTCCAAAGGAATTCCAGAAGCTAGTTACATCAAAGGTTTCAACTATTGAAAGGCCGAAATGACAGCAGATCTATCTGGAGAAATCACATTCAAAGAAGAGATGTTGTATATCCTCTTCGAACTGCTGGCAAAAAGGGCAAGCCGTGTCAATACCAATCATCCACTTCTTCCTATAGGTTTTTGTAACAATACACTCTGTTCTGAGAAGCCATAGGAAAATTTTGATTTTGAGTGGGGTGTTGATTCTCCAAAGAAGCTTAGAAACCCCACTTATTTCATTCAATTGAGCACCATCAGAAGTGATCTTTTTGTAGGCTTTTTTGACCGAAAAAGTCCCATCCATCCACTGAAAACAGTCCATTTTCCCTACAGCTAGTGTGAAATCAGAAACGGGCTGGAGAAGCCGCTGAAATTCAGCGAATGTTGCTTCAAACAGCCCTGCGGCAACAGGATATCCCACGCTCTCAACTCATCATCCCACAAGTCCACTGTTGCTTCTTTTTCAACAAAGAGCTGGAAAACTCTTTGAAAGAGATCTGAAAATCTATCATTTTCACTCCAATTATCCAACCAAAATTTAAATAAAGATCCATCCCCCAATACCGGGGAGAAGTTGCAGGCACAATCACCAAAGATCAGTCGAACAGAGTGCCCAAAGGGTGAAGCCCCTCTCATAGACGTTGCACTTTGTGTCATGTCCATACAAAACCATAAGAATCTCTCAAAATCACGGTGACCATAGATCTCTCATCTAAGACCACTCTGACCACCCATTTCATCAAGAGCACCTTGTTAAAGGAGTGCAAGTGCCAAACACCCAAACCATCTTCATTCTTGGGTTTGTAAACCTCATCCCAAGGCACTAGTTGAGTAAATCTTCCAACAGAATCTGGACCCTTCCAAAAAAATCTTTTCTTGATCAAATCAAGCTTCTTAAAAATCTACTTAGGCGGTTGGAAAATTGACAAAAAAATTGAAATGAAGGATAAAACAGATTTAAGTAAAACCAACCTCCCTCCTCTGGAGAGCAATCTTCCAATCCAAGAAGATAGCCTATTTGCAACTTGCTCAACCATAGGATTCCAATTAGAGGCTACCAACTTCTTTCCACTCAGCGAAAGACCAAGATATCAATTGGAGGAAATGAGATAAATCGATTATTGAGCCCTACCTCTCCTTATATAATAGAGAGATGGCAAAGTTGCGATGCAACACCAATACAAGAAATAAAATAGCGAAAGATCCCTCATAAAAAATAGGTGCATATTCTAACACTCCCCCTCAAGTTGAAACATAGATATCTACCATGCTCAGCTTGGATACACACAAATCAGATAAAGACCTGACCAAGGGCTTGGTAAAAATGTCTACAATCTACTCCTCAGACATGACTGGTGTTGTATATAGTAGCCCCTTCTGAATAATATCTCTAGTATAATGGCAATCAACCTCTACATGCTTCATTCTCTCGTAAAATGTTGGGTGGTTGGCAATGAAGGTAGCTGCTCTGCTATCACACCGCATCTCCATCGGGCTAGAAAATTGTACCTCCAAATCAGTGAGTAGAGACCTGATCCACATTATCTCTGCAGTCATCTAAGCAATGACCCTATACTCAGACTCAGCACTCAACCTAACAACTGTGCCTTATTTCTCGCTCCTCCATGTGATCAAATTCCCTACCAAAAAGGTGCAGAACCCCGTAGTGGATTTTCAATCCATGTGACATCCAGCATAGTCTGCAGCAGAGTAGCCAACCAATGTCATAGAAGACCCCTTGGAGAAGAGAAGTCCTTTTCCAGGAGCCTTCTTGATATATCTAAACACCATCAATACTTCATCCCAATGCTATTGTGTTGGCTTGACCATGAACTAACTCAATCTCCCCACCGCAAAGGAGATATCAAGCCTCGTGATAGTCAAATAGAGCAGCTTGTCCACAAGCTGCCTGTACTGCCTATTATCCACCAACTGTGCATCCACATCATAAGGTGGCATCTTGGGGTCCATAGGAATGTTGGCCACCTTGGCCCCAACAATACCCACCTCCTGTAGAATATCCAATGCATACCTCATCTGGGACAGGACTATGCCTTTCCTACTCCAGGCAACCTTAATACCAAGAAAACATCGTAGAGCCCCCAAATCTTTCATGACAAACTGCTCCGCCAGAATGTGTTTAATCTCAGTGACACCTTGCACATCATCCCCTATAACAAACAAGTCATCAACGTATACGAGAAGCACCACAGTACCTCGTTAGTCCTCCTAACAAAAAGAAAGAAATCAGTTGTCAATCTCCTAAATCCATCTGCCTCCACAACCTGAGACAACATTTAGAACCATGCTCTAGGACTCTGCTTGAGGCCGTAGATGGCCTTCCGCAGTCTGCATACATGATCCCCTTGAACTTCAAAGCCCAATGGCTGTTGCATGTAGACTTCCTCTTGGAGATCACTGTAGAGGAATGCATTCTTCACATCCAACTGATGTAAAGGCCAATAAAGCTGGGACCGCCACTACTACCAACACTCGTACCGTGGGAAATTTGGCAACTAGTGAGAAGGTGTCAAAAAAGTCCACCCCATAGGTTTAGGTAAACCCCTTTCCCACGAGGCGTGCTTTGTATCTGGCGATGCCTCTATCTGGGTTGAACTTCACTGTGAAAACCCATCGACAACCAACAATCGTAGCTCCGTCTGTAAGTGGAGTGAGCTCCTAGTTCCCACAACCCGTAAGAGCAGCCACCTCATCCTTCAGGACTACCTGCCATCTCGGATCAAGCATAGCTTCACGGTGAGTCGTTGGGATGTAAGTAGCAGCCAACGCCTGGGTGAAGCTTGCAAACCCGAGGCCTAGCCTGTTAGTAGCAAGTGTCCCAGCCATCGGGTAAGTAGCACAAGTCTGTGGCCTCTTCCAAACAACTATCGAAAGATCCAAATCATCACCTTTGACATCATTTGTCCTGTCCCTATGATCAACACATGGCAAACAAGTGTCAATGTCTAAGAGACCTGAGAATCCAATGGTGGAGGCAAGGGAGGGGGCCCCCGAAAGGTAGTGTAAGGATAGGTATATGTCAAAAGAAGCTCAGTCAGGTGTGGAAAGGGGAGCGTAGCAAATGGTGGTGGTGGTGGTGGGACAGTAGGGACGGGAATCTCTAGAAAACTCCCAAAGTGAATAGGTGTAAATGGCATGGGTGCCAAATCACCCTTAGAAGGGAGCTCAGCTGCAGACATGGAAAAGAAGGGTATCGCTTCATAAAAGGTAACATCTGCCGAAACAAAGTGCCAAAAAGTAATTGGATCAAAACACCGATACCCCTTTGAGTCCGAATATATCAAAGAAAAACACACTTAACTGCTCTTAGTGTTAATTTATCTTGGCCTGGTCCTAACAAATGGACAAAAGCAACACATCCAAAAGTCCAGGAGGTGACATGAAACAAGGGTCTATCGGAATACATAACCTGCAAAGGAATCCGCTCGTGTAAAGCAGCGTTAGGCATCCAATTGATCAGAAAACAAGCCATCAAAACAGCGTCACCCCAATAAAGAGAAGAGACTGAGTGGTAAATCAACAAGGTACGAGCAACATCAAGTGGCGGTGCTCCCTCTCAACAACACCATTCTACTGAGAGGTGTGAGGACAAGTGGTCTCATGAATAATGCCACAACTGGAAAAGAAAGTACGCAATCGAGCGGTACAAAATTCTAAGACATTGTCAGATCGAAAACGTTTCACAAAACATGAATGCTAAGTTTTTATTTCTTTAACAAAATTATCAACAATATCCCACATCAAACTTATTTTCCAAAAGAAACAACCAGGAAAGACAGAAAAAATCATCCATGTAATATCTATTCCCAAGCCGATCAAGAATACAACTAGGACCCCAAACATCCATGTTAGCCAAATCAAACATAGCAACAAAGGCAACAGAAACGGAAGTGGAAAAACTACACCTATGGTGCTTGCCTAGCTGACAGGCATCACAAGTGAGAGTAATAGTGGAGGGTATGTGCAGCAGAACTTATCTGAAATGATGAATGGGCAGGTGACCAAGGCAGTGATGCCACGAGGGGACCCAATAGAACCAAGGCCCTAGGTAGAAGAAGCAGCAATAACAGTACGGCTCAAACGGTATACCCCATGTTCCTCATGCTCTCCACTAATCATCTTCCCAGTAAGCTTGTCCTGCAAGACACAAGACAACGCATCAAATATAGCTCGACAGTTCAGATCTCTAGTAATAATGCTAACAGACAACAAACTCGATGAAAAATCAGGAGCGTAGAAAACATCTGTCAATTGCAAGGTCAAAGATAAAGACATGTGTCCCTTGCCAACAAGTGGCAAGTGTCTGCACAGTCCTGACTGGGGTAACTGGTGCTAACTAAGAAAAAGATCTGTCGCCACACAGGTGCTTGGACGTACCAGAATCAATCAACCAATCGTCAGGAGATAAAAGAGACGACATACCAGTCGCAAGTGCCTCCGAAGAGAAGGCAATGGCTGCAGTGTCTGGAAGCTGAGAAGGGGATGTTTGGGCTAACTAGGCGATCTACTGCCGTAAAGTCTCAATCTCTGTACTAAGGGATCTGACATCAGGACTTAAGGAGGCTCCATCAGTGACCTCGACAGACTGATTGGCCACAAGTGGCCTACCATGCTTTTGCCAACATGTAACCTTAGAGTGAGCCATCCTACCACAGTAGGTGCACGGAAACCAAACATGTGCACTAGGAGAGCGTCCACGTCCACGACCACGAGCAGGGAGGGGAGCACCCCTGCCATGTCCAGGGGTTGCGACCAGTGCGGACATCTGAACACCAGAGTCAGGAGCAAAAGTATGCACTGCTACTCTGCTAAGTTTGTTGTAGGCTTCCTCCAAAGTAGGAAGCCCAGGAACGGTGAGGATCTAATCTCTAGCTACTGCATACTTAGGTCCAGGGCCTAACAAGAAAAGAGAGACTACCGATTATCTCTGAAAGCTCCTCCAGGAGTCACAAGAACACCCTAGCAGGTAGGAGTAATGCATCTCCAACATTCCCTTCATGAGGAAGTAGTACTGCGACAGTGTGCATCCCTCCTGATGCAAATGAAAGAGGTCGTGAAAGACCCAAAAAACATGTGCGGAGTTCTTGGCATGAGTATGACTCACGCAAAGACTCCACATCTCCGTTGTCAAATAATTTATGATCTCATCCCCTATGCGGGGAATGATAGTCTACATAAGCCATGCACAAACCATGGCGCTATCTCTATCCCAGTTGGCATGTATGCCAGTCTTGTCTATAGGCTCCAGATCCGTAAGAATGTGATTTTTCCCATGACCCCTGACTGTCAAAAGAAAAGTCTGAGACCATCATAAGTAGTTGGTCTCATCTAGTTTGATGATGGGACCGAAGAACCGATTTTTGAGTACCCCAGTGACCAAAAAAAAGTCCAATGTCACCTCGGGCTGATCGGGCAAATCTGAAGAAGCCATCCTCGCAATCCACGAGCCACAGTCAATCTTCCAACATCAAAGAAACAACGATAGATCTGAAATTGTGTGGTTTCAGATATGCATCTTCATTGGAAAGCCCCCTTGAACGGGCGTTGGCCTACCACGGGTGCAGGGAAAAGCACCCAAGATGGCTCCAAGGGAACCTAAAGCTCTCTCTCCCTGCGACTACAAGGGATGCAGCCCTAGAACAGGCTATAAACCCCTCACAACCGCCACCGCCGCTACACATGCACGCTACGCCTAGATCGACGCCGCCGTTTCACATCAGCTGGGCTCGCCGTGCCACACCTTGTTGCCACACCTCTGCGCCTAAATCGACGCTGCCACCGTTGTACTGTGGCGTGCTCCCCTCACTGTTACGCCGCTGGGCCCTCGCTGCAACACCGTTGGGCAACAAGCTCGTCGTCGCCGCTACAAGGAGGTCGATGCGTCAATGTAAAGAGAGAGCGGGGTTCGGTGGTTAGGGTTTGGAGGCCTTGGGGGTGGGACACCTAGAGCCTCAATTTAGGACCAGAAACCAAATTGGAGGAAATGAGATAAATCTATTATTAAGCCCTGCCTCTCATATAATAGAGGGGTGGAAAAGTTGTGGTACAACACCAGTACAAGAAATAAAATAGTGAAAGACCCCTCATACAAAATAGGTGCATATGCTAACAATATTTAATAGGCAAACACACAACAGGGGTCTCCAAGACACTAGAAATTCCTTCCTCAACTCCTTGGATACTAAACGAAAAAAATATGGATTTAGTCTCATTAATCTTTAAACCAGACATCGCCACAAAAGTCCTCACCAACGAGGAGACATGAGCTGCCACCGTTCTTCCCCCTTCAATGAAAAAGGCAATATCATCCGCATATTATAATATAGGAGTAACCAAAGAGCCATCCCCTTGAGTAGTGAAGCCTGAAAAAAGATGTCGTCTAGCCTTGAAAGCAATACGTAAGAGTATCCACAACTATATCAAATAACATTGGTGCTAACGAACAACCCTACCTCACTCCTTGTTGTGGTTGTATCCACGACCCATTGGAATGTCCATTAACAAGGACCAAAAAGTAGTGACACATCTCTTCATCAATTTATCCACTGATCCAGGAAACCTCTTCTCTTGAGAATATCCCAAAGATAATTTCACGACACTAAATCATAAGCTTTTGAGAAATCCACTTTCCACATAAAAGCAAGGGTACCTCCTCTTCCAAGCAACCACCATCTCCTCAACCATCACAAAGGAATCCTGCAAAGATCACCCTTTTATAAAAGCTGACTGGACCAGCAATATAATATCAGGCAGTCAATTTGCTAAAATCTTTGCAACCAATAAATAAATAGAGTTAGATAAAGCAATGGGTCTAAACTCAACTTTAGCCCCAAGCCTTTTTGCCAGTAGGAAAAAAAGGAATTGATTCAACCTCTCAAAACCTTCGTTACCCCAGAAAAATTCCTTAATCATAGCCATTATGCCAGGGCCAACCATATCCCAAAACTCCTTATAAAAAATAATCACATCCCATCAGGAACTAGGGAACCCTCCGCTTTCAAACAACGCAGAGCTCTTGTGACCTCCACTTTACAAGAAGCGCCCCCTTCATCTCATCATCTACTTGGTTCATATCCAAATCACCCAACTACCAATCTCCCACGAGCTGTCTTAGAGTAAACTCATGATAATAAGACCAGAAAGCATCACAAATCCGATTCCCCTGCTTCAAGATCTCATCCCCAACCTTCAAAGTGTTGATCATATTTGACCACCTCCTAGCACTGGCTGTCAAGTGAAAAAATCTAGTGTTGGCATCACCTTCTTTCAACCAGAGTTGTCTTGACCTCTGCCTCCAATCCATGTCCTGTTTATGATCCTCCAGCACGACCTCCTGCATTTATCTTCGTTCCTTACAATCCTCATCGGATAGCGGCAAAACCTCCTCCTTCCTATCAAGATCGAAATTTTTCAGCAAGGCTTCATTCCTCTTCTCCCTACGTGTCCACAAATCACGTTCAAACTCCTCTCTAATAGCATGAATCTTACAAGCAAGAGTCTAGGCTGCAAAAGTTGAAGATGACATGGCGGTCCATCTCCCTTGAATCAACTCTCTAAATATAGGCTCTTTAAGCCAGGATTTATGAAAATTTGAAATACATAGAAAAATTGACATCTTCATTACTGTGTCACAAAAGAGGGATATTGTCCAAAAAAGGCCTATCACATACCACCACATCCACACAATGAAAAGACTTGGCCATTACAACATTACAAAAAGATTTGTCAATACAAGATGTCGCTCCACTGCCATTTCTCCAAGTGTGACGGGCCCCACAAATGGGTAAATCCATAAGATCAAGATCATGCAAAGTTTGTTGAAACTGTGAAGTGGATCTATCACATCTATCATCTGGCCTATCATCTGAGTACAAAATTGCGTTAAAATCCCCTCCAATTCCCATCAACCTAAATAGAAGCTTGACCAATCTCCTCCCAAAACTACAACCTTGATGTATCATCACAAGGACCGTACACTAAACAAACCAAGAAAGAACTACCATCCATCTTCCATGTAAAAATTGCAGTCACCACCCTCCCAGCCAATTGTGACGAACAAAGTTCAAAGATATCATTATGCCACATCAAAGTTATACCACCAGACATCCTTTCTACCTTCACTTTAAGGAAATCTATAAATCGATCCTCACAAAGACTCTTTATCTGAGGTGACGTATCCAAATGAGTTTCCTGAAGACAAGCAGTCTCAACCCTTCATTCTGTAAGGTATCTCCTCAAAATTGACCGCCGCCCATCATCACGAAGACCCCAAACATTCCACGAGAGCACTTTAACCATTAATAGTTGTTTTCACCCCCCTTCCCCCCGTATGAACTCTCCTAGCACCAATCACACATGCTACATGGTCATCAACGTCCTCCACCACACCAACAGGGTTCTTAACAGAAGCCTTCTTTGTAGGCCTCTTGCGTTTGTAATAGACACTCAATATCAACTTGTGTTTCTACGAAATGACCTTAATAGGCCCTGGCGATCTGCTGGAGGAGGTTCTATGCAACATGCTTTTTCCTTTGTTGATGGACATTTTTGCCTTTTTAACATTTCCATCAACGTCAGAAGCCGCATGTTCCAAAGCAACAATCTGCCATTGACAATCTCCCATCATTTTCTCCACTCTATTCCTAGAAATACAGAAAATGGAGCCAAAGATATGGGGAGTCTACTCCTACAAGCCATCAAAAGCAACAGCAGCTAATGAACCATCGAGGGGAAAGGAATTTGTAGTCAACGGATAGGAGTGCATATTAGAATTTAACTCACCACCAGACCCTGGATTGGGTCCAGCAACCACCTGTGGATCGCCAAATGCACACTCACGAGCAACCAGCCCCTCCCTACAATTAGCTACAACCTCTGTACACACTGCAACATTCTCCACGTTGTCACCATTCTTAGCTTGGTGTATCGCATGACCCATCTCCTGCAGAGGAATGTCCACAGCAGCGGAGGAGGCGTCACCATGCTCTAAATGCAAAGAATGAAAGTGATTGTTGCATAAGAAACTAAACAAACCAAGTCCAGATCCGTTAGAGCAAGGAATATTCTCCTCCACCTCAGCTTCCAATTTTGGATCATAATCCAAAAAAGGGAAGTCGTTCATCCCATAATCAGGGAAACCAAAACGTAAACTGTCCGACCTTGCTCCATCTAACCCTTGCCGTTTCGAATTTCGAAATTCGACTTCGCCACAGGTCTCCAGATCTTGCCCACCTTGCCAGCAGCCCTCGTTGGCGCTCTGTTGGCTGGAGCTATCACCTGGGCAAAGGTGGCAATCTAACCACCATCACCCTCTACCAGAGGGACTGGCCCACCGCTTACTATCTTGGCAAACACTACCACCTGCACATATGACAACCTCGAGCGTGCCTCCATCTTCACCTCTTCAAAAGAGACTACAGACGTGCAACCACCAAAGCACAAAACATCTTTGTTCGGAAGAGCTTTTCCCACCAAAAGCTCTCCTTCAACGATCACCAACATAGCATCACATTCCTGCAATCCAACTCCAAAACACCTCCGCACGCGAGCAAAAGGAGAATAAATAGAAATGACGGTCTCCACCGTTCTCAATCTAAAGCATAATATCAAAAATCCGAAAGCATATAATAGGACGTAAAGGAATCCGCTCTTCAATAGCCCTTCATAGATGCTCGAGGAAGACCATCAAACACAAACGCCATCAAAATGCACCCCTTAAATTTAAGATGATCAACATCGGCATTGCTCAACCCAAAAACCACCTCCAATAAGATCGCAACCTTCAAAACCGATGACAATAAACTCAAACAAGATAAGAAAGATCTAACCTCTTCAATCTTGGCCACCCCACGTACGAAAATTATTACCAAGGAACGTTCCAACAAGAAATCCAAATTCTTCGTCTCTTGCCACCAAGGAAGATCCACTCCCAAGGTCGAAGGCTTACGCGGTGGAGGAGGAAGATTGCGTGCCTCACCACAAGCCTCACATAGATTCAACCGGGGACAAGACTTGCTACAATGGCCGCAACCTCGATAGAGAAGGCATACCACTAGATCCCGGTAGTCCCTCGCCCAATGGCCCTTCCCATGGCACTTGAAACAAATCACCTCACAGAGATGACGAGAGCGGGAATCACCCTCGTCGCCCCTCCCTCTCCCTCTCATCTGGTCTTGGTAGTTGGAATGTCTCTCATCTAAGAATCACCCTCCTATGACGCTACTTTTTTTTATTAAAGGCGAACTTACGAAGGCTAAGCATCTGCATCGTTAGTGAGGATTTTTGCAAAGATATCTGGGCTGAGAATTAACAGATGAATTCCTCTTATGTGCCTTTAAATGTTGATGGTGGCGTCATTGACATTGCTAGACCTTGGATTCACCATTTATGCATCTGCCAATCAAGTACTTACGCCTTCCACTAAAAGGGAAATGTCTTCTATCCTTGGATTGGAATACCTTTTTGGAGTGCATTTCCTACTAGAGTGGGAAATTACTATCCATAGGTGGGCATCTTATGCTTGTTAAATCGATGATGTAATCTATATCAATTTTCTATCTATCCATTTTTAAGCCCCCAAAGAAAATAACAAAGAAGGTGGAGGTTGTTCGGAAGTGATTTTTCTGAAAGGACCCAGATTCTGAGGGGAGGCTTTTGCAGTTGGTGGCTTGAAAGGAACATTGTCAGTCTAAGGAGGGAGGATTGGGCATACGACATCTTAAGGTTTTTAATAGTGCCCTTTTTCTTAAATGGGTCGTTAAGTTGTTTTCAGGCGTGATTTCAATGTGGGTATGATTGGTTCAAGCCTCCGATGGTTCGAGCATGAATCTGTGGGAGAGGGCTATCATGAGGTGTGGTTTTTCTTAAATGGGTCATTAAGTTGTTTTGAGGAATGATTTCAATGTGGATTAGATTGGTTCAAGCCTCCTATGGTTCGAGCATGAATCTGTGGGAGAGGGCTATCATGAAGTGTGGTGATTCTGCTTTTTGGAGGTTTCTTCTTCCGATTATGCAAGAGTTTTCTTCTGGTTTTTCTCCAATGTTGGGCAGGGGAGATTGCTTACAATTTTGGAAGGATTATTGGATAGGAAATGGTGTTTTTTCTGGCATCTTTCCAAGATTATATCAGCTGGCCAGCAATAAGACTGTGGTTGTGTATGCCTGGGATAGATGGTTAAATTCTTAACAGCTGATTTTACCTCCTTGTCTTTCTGAGGAGTCTTTTGTTGAATTTCAAAACCTGATGATGCTGATTTCAGACCTGCTGCCTCGTCGAATAGGATGGTTTGGAGAGATGAAACCTTCTTGGTCAGTAAAGCATATAAAAAAAATCAGTTATTCTGCATCTGCATCATGTGAGATCTGATTGTGCTATATTGTGGACATTGAAGTTGCCATAAATATTAAGATTTTTATTTGCCTTCTTCGGAGAGGCAAGATTGTGATGAAGATTTTCAGAAGTAAATGGTCGGACGATCCAGATGTTAGCTGTCCTTTTTGCCGTGATTCAGAGGAGGATTTGCCACACTTGTTGCTGACATGCTCTTTTGCCAAGAAGGTGTGGCATTGCTTTGGATTGCAAACAGTGGATATCTCCATGGTGGACAATTTCTGGACTTCGTTTAGGAGATGTGTGGATGTTGATATGGCTAGTTGGATAAAGGACTTCACTATTCTTTGGTGTTTATGGCTTCAACATAATGGTGTAGTTTTTCGTGGTGAGCATTGGTGGGTGAAGAATGTTGTGAGGGAGGCCTCTTGCTTATCTGAGTTTTGGCCCTTCAATTTATAAGTTTGTTCCAATTATTTTAATATAATTTAATATAATTATTTAGATGATTACCGATCTTAAGCAATCATCCTTTTTTCCCTTAAAAAAAAAAAAGGAAAACATCATACCGACAAGTCAAAAGGAGATATATCGCCGATGCCCAGGAGTTTAGGAAATGTTGCTTAAAATGACTCAAAATGTTACAAATTTGATGAAAATAACATTTTAATAATCACTACATGTATAAAGAGATGCTTAAAAGACCAAGATTAAAAATTTTGAATGAAAACACAATATAAATGTGCAACTAGCATATCAACAATCATCCTAAATCATAAAATCGGAAAAAAAAGTACAAAACATAATAATAAATTAAGATATTCATAATAATGCTCACTAGAAATGAAATATAATAATACTAGTACCACCAAATCACGAAGTGAAGACTTCTTCAATATCATGTGGAGTTTTGACCTAGCTTAATACCTTTCCTTCGATTTTCTTCCTCTAACTGCAATATTTTACCAGTAGTTGTCCCACGTCACTAAGTTGATCAAGTATTATATTCATGAATATATCGTTGGTAATCTCTGTCACTGCAGGATGCAAGTACTCCAAAATGTGGATATCGACTATCGACGTTGCTTCTAAATTGACTCTAACCACAGCCATCCTATTCACGATGTCTAATTGGTCCTCTTGAATCTCCAGTAAAAGAACCACCTCATCTCAATGTAGAACCTAAAGATTTAGGGCGATCATTTTGTCTCATCGATGAAGTCTGTGGTGGTCAAGGAGGAAGTTGGGCAGCAAACTAGAAAGGTTGATAATAATAAAATGGTTAGGGACCTGAGAATATCTCATATCTTTATGCTGCAAGATCACTTTGGCCATCATATTTATAGCCAAACAAACCATAATAAGATAAAGGTTGACTTACCTCTGGTTGAAACACAGGTGAATAGTAACTAAGTAAGAAACCATATGAACTTTGCGCCTCATCGTGGTAGGAGGGTTGATATTGAGTAGGCCTAGTGCAAACTGTGCAATAAGATGCACATAGAAACTCAACAATGATAATACAGGGCCATACCCTACATCATGGTCACAGGTTAAACTTGCTAAGGGGTCTCTATATATAGTCCAGTATTCTCGTCCAACATCCTCTTCATCCCTACAAGAACAAGAATATCTCCCACCTTCACTAGTTGAAATTCAACCATCATTGCATTGGCATCATCATCTCCATCATCATAATCATCATCTTTGTTCCTAAAGGTCGATCTTCCTCTTCATTTGTACTCTCTTCAATGTGATGGTTAGTCTTCTACCAAACCTACTACCCACAGATTCGTCAACATCAACACATTTTTTCTGCTATCTCAGGGGATCGAGATCACCATTTTTATCGACCAATGGTTCTCCATTGCTTTTCAACCATACTTGTAAAGCATCTTCATCATCTTTGTCTCCAAAAGGATATGCAACATCAATCGGGTCCATGTACTCTTCCTTACGTTTTCCTTTTCATATATGTTCATCTTTAATCTAATGTTGTAATAGATAAATACGACGTCCAACAACTTGTCACTACCAAGGCAATTTCTCCTCTAGGAGTGAATTAAGTTAAAGACACCAATTCCTTTCACACTCTCCTACGAATGTTGCATGAGATGAGATTTTAACAACTCAACGAAAGTTAGGAGTATCAATGCCATATAAATGCCACCATGAAAATGCAATAGAAAAATAAAAATGAACCTATTTATTTATGTAACTTTTGAGTTATGAAATGAATTCAGAAGATATCTTCATATTTAGATCACGACCAAACCAGGAAGACGGTTACTTACATGTACAATGTTGTTTGTCCCAAAAATAGCAACTCATCTATAAGATATTTTATCCGTATACAACAATGAATTATGTTGAGTTATATTTTGTGTATGCCTTTTATTTTTTAATGTTATGTTAAGTGAGGGGTATACATATAACTCTAACCTTTGGTTGCCTCCCTATATAAAGTCACCTAGGATTTTCTAATTCAACAATGAACTTTTCAACCTAACATGATATCAGAGCATACCGGTGTTCGGGTATCCCACCCCGAAACCGAGCCAGCAAACCCTTCCACCTGATCCCCCTCCCTCTCTAAGGCATCACCGGCCCCTCTTTAACTCTAGTCAACCCTCCCACTGGTCGCAACGTCCCCACCGACAAGAGGGCCACACCCCCTCTCGCAGGAGGGCCTAGCGACGCTCCCAACAGCAACAACACCGCCACCAAGGACACCAGAGCCCTCCCAGCACCGCCGCAAGAGGCCAACGGCGCTCCCAGCAACAACAGCGCTGCCGCCAAGGGCACCAGAGCCCTCCCAGCGTCGTCGCAGGAGGCCAGTGGCGCTCCCACCTACAGCAGCACCGCCACTTAGGCCGCCGAAGCCCTTGGTGGCCATGTAGCAACAACAAAGCAAGTGCTACAATGCCACAGGGGCCTCAGGCAGTCACCTATGGTCTGATTTTGCAACTATTCATGGATCGACGGAGTTTTCAAATCCCTCTATGGTCTAATTTTTACTAAAATCTTTTGATCTCTGATTTCCCACAAGTCGAGTGATATGGAAGACAAGAAGGATGCTTCTGGCAACTCGACGGGGAAGATATCTACCCTAAGCGCACCTTCCTTTATGTAAAGAACCTCTATCAAGTTGGATGGCACCAACTTCCTTCGTGGTCTACCTCTTTTCTTGATTTGTGGGATCACACCGGAAGAAATATATCTTAAAGCAAGATGAACCTGTTGTCAAGTCTATTGAGTGGGAGGCAGACAATGATTGGGTGGCGACTTGCATGTTGAACAGCATGAAGGAGCCTATCCCAAAGCAGGTTATGTCATATGCATCTGCAAAGAAAATGTGGGAGGTTCTTCATGAAATTCATTTTCATAAGAGCAATATCAGTCGCCTCTACAGGGTGATCAAGGAGTTACATTCCTTTCGGAAGTGAACTATGTCCCTTGCCGAATATTATGGCTTTATGAAGAACCTCTAGGATGAGTAAGATACTTATTAGCCGATCTCAATAGATGTCACTGTTATTGCAAAGCAATGTGAGGCCTTTCGTTCTGTTCAGTTGCTTACAGGTCTTGGTCCTGAGTTCAAGTCTGTTAAAGATCAACTTATGACATTTGAGGAGATCAATACACCTACACAGATCTATGCTTGCCTATCCAAACTTGAGATCTCTGACCCTGCCTCAGTCGCTGATTCCTTGGCCATAGCAGCTACAGGCCATGGCAAGGGAACCCCAGGAGGCAAGAGGAGAGGACGTGGAGCGAGAGTAGGAGGTCATGGTAGAGGACATGATTTGTGTTGTGACCATTGTCACAAGACAAATCACACAATTAATAGGTGTTGGATAAAGCACGAGTTTCCTCAGGGCCATCAAGCCAATCAGGTCACTTATGGTGGAGATAAAGAGTCTGCATTATCAGGAGGAAGAGCAAGTCAATCCTCAGGTCACTATCTCCAAGGAGGAATATGACAAACTTGTTTCTATTTAGACTACTTCCATTGCAGGTGCTTCTGTGACTCAGAGGACAGGTACTGCTGCTAGCACCAAAGGCGTTCGTAAGCTATCTTGGCTTGCAGACTCAGGTGCATTTTCCCACATAACAAGAGATGTTACCCTTTTTACTTCTCTTAAACCACTGACTACTCCAGTACATGTCAGAGTAACGAATGATGCCTTGTTCCCTGTGACAGGCTTAGGTAACATTTCTCTGTCCAATACTTTACCTCTTTCTGATGTCATGCATGCACCCAAATTCGCCATGAATTTAATTGCAGAGTAGTTTTTCATGACTATTTTTTCTTCCTACAAGACATCCTGATGATGAAGCAGATTGGTGGACTTGAGCAGGACGGCCTCTACTATCTTAACCTTCCATTAGAGCATTATTCCATAGTTGTTGCCTCCACTTCTGCTTTACAGTGGCATCTGAGATTAAGACATCCGAACATGTCTGTCCTTCGCCGTTAGTTTCTTGATATGTAGTTTCCAGATTCCTTTACTTGCGATGCTTATCAGCTTAGCAAACATGATAGTTTCCTTTCCTAGTAGTAATAAAAGAACTGACTATGCTTTTTCTGTTATTCATGCTGATCTGTGGGCCCATGTCGAGTCAGAAGTCTTAGGGGTTTTCGGTATTTTCTCATTCTTGTGGATAACTGTACTCGTGTCTGTTGGATCTTTATGATGAAAGAAAAATCTAAAACACCTGATTAAAAATTTTGTGAATCAAATCAAGACTTAGTTTTCTACTACTATTCATATATTTCGAACTAATAATGGGCTTGAGTTTGTGAATTCTACTTTGACTCGATTTTTTCAATCCTATGGTCTTATACATCAGACATCTTGTGTTCATACGTTCCAACAAAATCGGGTGACTGAGTGCAAGTTGAGACATCTTCTTGACGTTGCCCACGCTATTATGTTCCAAATGCATGTTCCTGCTACCTCCTGGTTTGATGCCGTGCTTACAGCTACTTTTTTATTAATCAGGTGTCGTCTTCTGTTCTTGGTGGGAAAGTTCCCTACTCTGCTTATTTCTTGATCAGGAGTTATTTTCTTTACCACCTAAAGTGTTAAGATGTGTGTGCTTTGCTCATTTATTTAAAGTAGACAAGCTTGCTCCTAGATATGTCAAGTGTATTTTTATGGGTTATTCTAGAACCCAAAAGGGGTATAGATATTTTAACTCTCTCTCTCACATCGATTTTATGTAAGGATGTAATCTTTTTTGAAGATATGCCATATTATTCAGCTACAGGACAGTCTCCCAATGTCTCACAGGATGTTCCACTGCCTATCCTACTACTACACCTTCAGGTCCCTCTGAGCCACCTCCACCTCCTGATGTTCATCCTATTTTCTATCCTAGACATCCTAAGGTGCCTACTACGAATGCCTTCCCTCAGTATTTTCAAGGCAAGCCTCTCTCTACTACTCTACAAGTAGAGGAACCACTTTCTACTATTCCTGCTCAGTCCTCAGCTAATATTGTTGATTCAGATGGAGGTCCAGATTCTACATTATTTGAGATATCTAATGTGGATCTTCTTATTGCTTAGAGGAAGCTACAGCAATCTTGTGCTTAATATTCTGTTCCCAATTATATGTAACTTGATCATTTACCTGCAACAGGAAAGCTACTATCTCTTACAGTTGACAACAGAAACATTCCCAAAAATCATGCTGAGGAATCTTAGGACTCTTCCTAGACCATGGGCATAGAGGAGATGGCTACTCTTCAGTCTAGGGGTACCTGGGAACTTATTGACCTACCCTCGGGTGCTACTGTTGTAGGGTGTACGTGGGTGTTCACCCTGAAATACCATCCAAATGGTACAATAGAAAGATACAAAGCACACATAATTGCCAAAGGTTACACGCAAACCTTTGGAGATGACTATTTTGAAACTTTTTCTACGATAGCCAGACTCAATTCAGTAAGGATACTTCTCTCTGTGGCAATCAACAATGGATGGTTGGTTTCACAGCTTGATATTAAAAGTGCTTTCCTCTATAGCGATTTAAAAGAGGTCTACATGCACCAACCCTTGGTTTCATCCTTCACAACATTCACCATTAAATAGTATTTATACTTGTAATCCTTTACTTGATCAAATGTATCTACATATTTCAAAAAAAAAGGTCTTTTCATTGCAATAAAGAAAGATTTATTCTTTGCCTTCTTGTAAAAGTAGTCCACCAATCACACATAATGGAAACTCCATAATTAAATATGCTGACGCATGCTAACAAACATGGCAAAAGTAGTCAAAATGATTAGAATTTTAAGAAAATCACAAACTTAAATAAGTTTATGTAAAAATAATAATGTTAGATCCCAATATTCACATGCAACATGTAATCTATGATGTCATGTTCAAGTTCAAGAATCAAATATCAAATAATTATTGTTCGAATTAAATTAACAAAAGAACAAATAGATGATATTTATTAATGATACATAAGAATGGTTGCAGTTTTCCGTTCTTTCTTTACTTTGTACTTCTATTTTTACTTTTCCCATGCCTTAAAACTGTACATTTCCTAAAACACCAAAATAGCAAGCAAATTGGAATTTGAAATATAGGAAGGAAGATTTAGGGTCCCAAAGGAGATCTAGTTGAGGATACTTATGAGTCACATTTAGATCTAGTAGAAAAGTAGATTTACTGCATAAATCTAGTCTATAATTAAGGATAGATGTGTTATTGAACCTTAAGAGAAAAATAAGAGTAGCAATAGCAAAAAGGAGAACGGGAGTAGCAGCAGCAACCGAGGAGAAGAACGAGAGCAGCAAGCAGGAGGAGAGGAGAAGAACAGGAAACAAGTAGCAGCTTCTAACAATAGTGGAGAGGAATGGGATAAGTCAGAAGAGCAACCAAGGTTTTAAATATCAATATCATAAAGTCAAAAGGGGATATATTGTTGATATATCGCTGATATCAGAAAATTTCGTGGAAATCACTTACAATGACCTAAAAAGGCTCAAAATGTCATAAATTTGATGAAATTAATATTTTAATAACCAATATATATATAAAGAAATGCCTAAAAAATCAAAATCATAAATTTAAATGCAAACATAAAATAAATGTGTTATCGATGTTGTTTCCTTAGCTACGGGAAACGATCCTAAGTAATTGTAGTTGACTCATGTCGATGAAAAATCCTTCTCTTTAGGAGAAGATAAATTTGGGATGAGCCATTTAAGTAGGTTGAGGGGAGAGAAAGCATGATGTTTTTTTTTTTTCACTAGTCATTAGAGTTGGTATCAACTAAGCATGAGTTGAAGCTTTAGCAGAATGTTTTGTAAGCTAAGTGAAAAAATAAATAAATTCTAATTTTCAACACCCCCTACAGTACAAATATTTAATTCATTAAGAGCAACAACAACTACTAACAGCAACAGTGGAGTACTAGCAGGCCAATAGCTGTCAACATGGTCAGCACAAGCATCAACACGAGGTCAATATGTCCGATAAACCGTCAATACACTTGTATATCGACATCTTTTTCAAGTCAATATGCTCCTCACCCAAAAGTGCATGTATCGACGGCATGTCATCGGCATCTTAAACGCTGATAATGATAGTATCAACAACTATTGTGATCGCAAGAGTAAATCCTTTCTAGGTACAAGAATATCCCAAGAAGACACATTTAATAGCTCATAGAGACAATTTGCCTTGCTATCCAAAAACATATATAAAACAAGTACAACCAAAAGTACATAAAGAGGGAAAAGAGATCCACATCAAGATGTAGAAACTAAAAAGGGATCTTTCCATACAAGACGAATGAAAGACAATTAATCAAGTAGCAACAAAAATAGCATATCCCAGTAATACTTAGGCACATTTATAAGTACAAGAAGAATTTAACCATGTCCATGACATGTAGAGGTTTCCTCTCAGCAACCCCATTTTACTGAGAGATAGAAGCACAAAG
The DNA here is from genome assembly GCA_037157565.1 of Thalassia testudinum. Taxonomy (NCBI): domain Eukaryota; kingdom Viridiplantae; phylum Streptophyta; class Magnoliopsida; order Alismatales; family Hydrocharitaceae; genus Thalassia; species Thalassia testudinum. The sequence continues at coordinate 87,138,210 of JAZHRO010000077.1, forward strand.
TCTAATGTAGGATATCATTAGAAAAAAAATGATTGCAAGCCATTTTGCATAAGCTCAAGGCATTATCACCAAGAAAGATCTTTATCGTGGTGGAATAAAAATTCTAAACTTCACTAAAGAAACATTTTACCACGTGCAACATCGCAAACTATCAAACCAATCCTCCAGGAGACACTCTAGTCAATCGGTTGTAATCATCAATACAAAACAATGAAATATCTATGCCCAACAATATTAGCCACATGACATGATCCTACACATCACAATGTACGAGAGAGAGCGAATGAACTCCTTTTCTCATCACGAGGGGGAAAAGAAGCACGATCGTGCTTTCCTAACGTACAAGCCTCACAATCAAAAGTAGTTAATTAAGGTAGATCAGGAAGCATCTAATGCAACTTGCTAATGGATGGATGACCAAGACAACGACACCGCAGGATAAGATCGGCTAAGATAGAGGCAACACTAGCAAATATAGCAAGCATATCAAGATAGTAGAGCCCATCCTTTTAATATCCCCCATCAATCATCTTCGTGTTCAAATATTCCGAAAATAATAGTGTTGTTCATCAAAGATCACATGACATTTGAGATCTTTACATAACATGCTGGCTGACAACAAGCTCAAGGAAACTCCAACGCATGATAGACATCTGATGGTTGTAATAAAGAAGAAAATCGACTATCACTAGCAATAATAGTAGAAGAATGGGCACCCTTGGCAAATCTGACCATGGTAGCCTTCTAGCTAATTTGGCTTCAGAGAGAATCACTTCTACTGGTTAGGTAAGTAGATGTGCCCAAATCTAGTTCTCAATGGTAGTGGATGCCAAATTTACCTTATTACCAGCTACATCAACATAAGGTAACATATGCAAAGGATCCATAAATAGCAGAAGCAAGTGATATCCTCGAGATAATCTGAAGCAATCGTAGAAAAAGAGTATAAGCATTGTAGGAAACAACCCCAAGCAATATACAAGAAACAGTTCCAAGCATAGCCATCCTAGCAAATAAGATAGTCTAAGATATGTAGCACAGAGAAAATCTTAGAAAAAGGAAGAACACATCCCTTAAGATGCAGAGAAAGACATTGCATTCATTATCACACTAGACAAGCGGACCACCAACTCACACTGCATGCATCTCAGTGATGAAGGACAGATATGGGTCGACAAGAAAATCTACACGAGGCATGTAAGTGCATGAGTCCAACAAAAACAAACAATAATGGGGTGTAAAGCCCCTTAATGAGCCAAAACAGGGGGTCAACCCTCAAATCACTGGACCACTACTGGTTGTCAGATGCACCACCAGAGTGTTGGTGGTGGTTGCCCTGCCAGCTGGACTATTTTCAAGGTCCAACCAATCAGATTAAGGGACTTGCGAACCTCAGATCTCACTTGAACAAGCGAGATCAGAGATCTACAGCAGAACTACCATCAGTGACTGATACTGGAGTGGTCGCCGATGACCCCTTTGTAAGAGTTCCCAGTTGGAACCGACAATAGCAGCCGATTTCCAATGATTCCGGCCGTTGGCTCATTGCCTGAGGCAGGATTCAGCCAATGGTAGTGCTGTCAGTCAAACAAGTGAGAGGGTCACCGATGACCGTCTGTCCTTCTGAGAAAGCTAGCAGCATTGGTGGTCGAGGCTGGTGGCAGCGATGACCTCGTTAGGATTTGCTACTATTGCTGCTCACTTTTTCCCTTTTTATTTTATTTTTTGTGTACTTTTTCTATGTAAAGCGCAAAGAGACGAGAGAACAAGGATGGTATAAAAATCAGCCTGGGACCACTGATGCCATGTCAAAAAATGTCAAAGAACATGATGGCTTAAGTTATTCTGAGACTCCAACCTGTCTTACATAGATAAGGAGGATGAGAAAATTGCAATACAGTGCTCTAGGAAAAAAGAAATGACAAAATAACACGAAGGAAAATAAATAATTCTAGGAGTGGTTGTTGGTGTGACAATGTGATCGTGATATTCAGCCATGCTTCCGCTCTAATGCCCTGCTGCTGAAACTAGTAGATTTACCAATACAGAGTACCAGACTACGTAATAACGAAATGGAAGGTCATGGATGAAGGTCTCTATATACAATAATCTTTGTCGAATGAACAAAGATTGTACTTTTGTTTATTCTTTTTTTGAAAGAGTATTTTTCATTATTCTTTAGGAAAATATTTCAAGAAAAGTAAGCAACTATAACCAATTAACCACACACTGCATGTTCGCATCCAGCATTGTGCATTTATGAAGATATAATGAAACATATCATGCAAGGCTGAAGGCATGAAATCATTACATGCATTTCGACACATCCACACCATGTACCCATTAGATATTCTGACATGCAATCAGCAGGTCATGTTATTTGATGATATTCTACAATCTAGCAAAGAATAAGTGGGCGAAAATGATCGATCTTATTCCAAGAAGAAACACCACACCTCTTTATATAGAAAGAGGTGTCAGAACAATTGCGATACAAAAACTAATAGGAAATAAAAATGATAAAGTAGTCCTCATAAACAAAAAAACATAAACTAGACTAGACCAAATTAGTACCCAACACTCCCCCTCAAGCTGGAGCATAGATGTCAATCATGCTCAGCTTGGAACAACAGGCATCAAACGTGGATCGACAAAGAGGCTTGATAAAGATGTTTGTTGTCTAATCCTCAAAAGTAACAAGGGTGGTGTAGATGACTCCATGCTAGATCAGATCCCAGGTATAGTGCCAATCAACCTCGAAATGTTTGGTGCGCTCATGAAACATCAAGTTGTTTGCAATATAAGCAGCCACACAGTTATCACACCGCATCCCCATAGGCTCCTCCACTTTACCAGGTAGATCACAAAGTAGGGATCTCACCAAAAGCATCCCAACTGCAATATGTGTCATAGCTCCATACTCAGACTATGCACTAGACCTGGCTACTACAACCTGCTTCTTACTCCTCTAAGTGACTAGATTCACCGCTATGCAAGTGCAGAAGCATGTAGTAGACTTCCTATCTACCAAGCACCTTGCAAAGTCTGTATCTGGATAGGCAACCAAAGTCATAGTAGTGCCTCTGCTGAAAAAGAATTCCACGGCCAAGTGCTTTCCTCAAGTATCTAAACACCTGCATAGATGCCCCCAAGTGATGCTTAGTTGGTCTATCCATAAACTGACATAGTTTGCCAATAGCTAAGGAAATATCTGGTCGAGTGATAGTCAAATATACAAGATTACCAATCAACTATCCGTACATATGGTTGTCTATTGCCTTTGAATCTCTATCATAGAGGTGCACCTTCAGATCCAAGGGAATGCTGACAGGCTTAACTCCCAGCATGCCTATCTCCTACAAGCATCTAATGCATATTTTCGTTGTGACAACACTATACCTTGCTTGCTTGTAGCAACCTCAATCCCGAAAAAATACCTCAGTTGTCCCAGGTCTTTCATAACGAACTTCTCTATCAGACATTGCTTAACCTCAGCTATCCCTGTCTCATCAACACCTCTAATAATAGGACCATCCACATAGACTAGAAGAGCCACAACACCTCTCTCCGTCTTCTTGACAAAAAGTGAATGATCTGAAGTAGATAGCCTAAGGCCAATCATCTCAACAACCTTCAAGAGCTTATGGAACCAAGCTCTCGAGCTCTACTTCAACCTATAGATTACCTTCCTCAAACTGCACACACACTCCCCCTAAACCTCAAAGCCAAGGGGCTGATGCATGTATACCTCCTCATGAAGATCACCATAAAGGAAGGCATTTCTCACATCCAACTGATGAAGAACCTAGTCCTTGTGCACTACACCTGAAATCAGAATGCGTACTATAGGCAGATGAGCCACCGAAGAAAACTTATCAAAGAAGTCCACCCCAAAGGTTTAGGTGAACCCCTTTACCACCAAACGAGCCTTATTCCATGAAATAGATCCGTCAGGATTGTACTTCAAAGCAAAGACCCAACAACTCATGCTCCAACAGAAGTTAATTAAGCTCTCAAGTCTCTCTGGATTGAAGAGCCTCCATGGCTTGCGCCATTTCGGATCAAGCATGGCTTGCTGGTATGTAATAAGAATTTCAATGGCAGAAAGTACACGGCAGAAACTCCCAAAGGTAGACCCTAATCCCTCAGTAGATAGACTACCAGTAACTAGATATCTAACACAACTATGAGATGCCTTCCGAATAGCAATCGAAAGGTCAAGATCATCAAGTTGATCCGCCTATACTGACTCTGAGGTAAAAATATCCACCCATGTACCTGTCGTATCACAACTAGGCATTGTATGATCTGTACGCAAGCTATTTGTGGTCACCTGACCTAGAGAGGATGGTGTCGATGTAGACAAGGGCATCTGCAAAGTACTATGAGGATGTGTGTAGGTAATAACAGGGTCAAAAAACTTCACAGGTCTAATCGTAGTAGCTAGGAGATCAGAAATAGGTATCTCCTTTAAGGAAACAGAAGAAATTGGCATAAGCCCATACATAACCTTAAGAGATATTCTACGAGCAGCAATGGAAAAGTATGGAATGAACTCATGAAAGGTAACATTAGCACTCACGTAGTGCCTACCAGTAATAGGATCCAGGCATCTATATCCCTTTGACTTCGTGAATATCCCAAAAACACACACTTAAGTACCCATAGTGCAAGCTTGTCTTGACCTGGGGAAAGAAGATGAACAAAAGCAACCCCGCCAAACACACGTGGCAACACATGGAAAAGCTCTCTATCAAGATGTAAGATGTGCCAACCAATTTGCTCATGAAGTATTGAACTAGGCATTTTGTTGATCAAGTAACAACCAGTAAGAATTACATCTCCCCAGTAAAATGGAGGCACACTATGGTTAATCAATAAAGTGCGGGCTACATTCAGAAGGTGTCGATGTTTCCTCTCAGCCATCCCATTCTACTAAGAAGTATGAGCACAGGTGATCTGGTATATAATACTATGAGACTTTAAAACACAGACAACCTTGTAGTGCATAACTCAAGTGCATTATCAGATCTTACCACCTTAATAACTGCTGAATATTGATTCTCTATCTCAAACAAAAATTGCTCAATGATAAAGCCAACATTTGACTTATTCTTCAACAGAAATACCCAAGATAGCTGTGAAAAACCATCAACCACCGAGTAGTAACGATGTTCCTGCCTATTTGGAATTCGACTTGGACCTCATACATTCATATGTAACAACTTAAACAAGGTTGTCAACCTAAGATGAGTCCTCACAGGATAAGAGGCACGGTGGTGCTTGCCCATCTAGCAAGCATCACAAGTAATCTTGGTTGCAGGCGATATATAAGGAATAACACATCAAACGCCGTCTAGAGGAAGGTGTCCAAGTCTAAAATGCCACTGAAATATACTCCCAACAGTAAAAGATACTTCTCGACATGTAGCGACAAGTGGAGAATGATCCAGACGATAAACACCACCTTCTACCTAACCACTACCAATTGTCCTTCTTATCAACTTATCCTCAAAGATGCACCCCATCTCATCAAAGATGGTCTGGCAATTAACTATTGACTGATAAAAGGCTGATTGAAAAGTTTGGCACAAACAAAACATCAGTCAACCTCATCTTAGAGGTTACTAGCACCTCCCCTTAACCTTCTATCCTAGAGGGCCTACCGTTCACAACTTGAACAGTCCTGCCTGTAGGTACAGATCGGAGATTGGTGAACCAACTCCGGTCTCCATTAAGATGTCTTGATGCTCCTGAATCAACCAACCACCCCATACTGCCCTAATCTCTATCATGTGTAATAGAAACCAAATCGACGCCTCCCCAAAAATCATCATGATGACAAAGACCCCAAAGTAACCTCTCATACTCACTCTGTGTTATGGTTACTATATCACCTGTCAATCTCTGTACGAAAAAGGTACTTGGTTCAACATGAGGGGAGGCCATCTTCGTTCAGCCAAGTCACCAAAGAACAAGGTTAATGCAATCAAACCAACATCACATCAACAGAGAACACAATCTGACACTCCAAATCAGATCTAAAATATCGTTTTCAAATCATAGAAGGTACTGCAGAAAGTGATATGATCTCTAGATCATGAAATCCAAGCAACCAATGCCTGAAAATCAAACCAAGACCATATCAAGGACCCTTAGAGTAGTTGTGGGCCACACTAGGGTGCAAGGGAACACCCTAGTGCCACTGCCTAAGGTCCTTGAGACCCTCCTTGCCGCCACTGGCTACGCAGCACCACCGGCAGCGCTACTACAAGCCGGTGACGGCACTACTGGCTGTCACCAACGATGGCTGTCGCCGCCACTAAGCTTGCTGTCAGTGGCAATGGTGGCTGCTTGGGCAATGAGGAGAGAAGAGGGATAAGGTGGAAAGATTTTGAGGGCTAGGGTTTTTGGTGGGATACCAAAGTATCAATCTATGATCGCTGCTCTAATACCAAGTGAAAGAAAATGATTAATCTTATTCCAAAAAGAAACCCTACACCTCTTTATATAGAGAGAGTTGTGAAAACAATTGCAATACAAAAAGCAATAAGAAATACAAATGACAAAGTAATCCTCATAAACATAAAAACATAAACTAGACTAAAACCAAAGGGGTACTCAACAGAATATTCTAGGACCAAAGATTAACTTGTGTATCCCGTATAACCACCAAACTATAACCCTTTTCATTCATTAAAGATTCTGGCAAATGAATGTTATACATACCCCAGAGTCGTGCAGTGCCATCTTCAGAACCAGTTATGATCTGACGAGGAAAAAATTTGGAAAAAAAAATGAATAGAACAGCAAGAAGTAGCCAATATGAAATCAAATAAGAAAAATTAGAATGTACCAAAACAATATATATATATATATATATATAGAGAGAGAGAGAGAGAGAGACTGGGCTTTGTGTTTGGTGGACTTCAGCAAAGAACAAAGTCCACCATGCAGTAGAACATTTTTTACCGGATGAGAAGCAAAAGGCTGTCCATTACCCTCTCAATCTCCTCAATTCTTAGTCTGAACACCTCATTTAGCAGTGCCAACAAAAGTCAAGCCTTGTATTGGAGTTGTTTATGTTTGGTATCTTGTTTTTTCTTTTTCTGAAAAGGATGTTCGCTATCTTGTTATATCTCTCTCTTCCTGTTTGTTATATCTCTCTCTTCCTGTACCCATAAAGTTTGTTTGCTTCTCATCTCTATTTACAGAGAGGATGAATCCCATAAATAGCACTAATCTCTAAGTTTGACATCAGAGTATAGAAGGTTTGGCATGAGTTTCAGTTCTACGTTGGTCAACCAATTTATAGCTTCGGCTCTATTTGTCATGGTTCACTCTCCACTCCTCTGCACACTCTAGTTCTAATAGGATTTGGAGTTTCTCTGGGAATGGACAACAATAGTGGATGTTTGAAACAATATAATGTAGTTGCATCTGTTCAACTTGATAATTGTATGCATCATATGGTTCTAACGTCCCCCAGTATCAAACAATGCATGTTCCCATGACAAATCACAAGAAAGATTCTCCAAGATCAATAAACTAAAATATAAGAAAACTGCAGGGCACACCCAAATAGCCCACCAGATTCAGAGGCCTGACACTAGTGGATCACTGTCATGGCAAATATGTGGCTAACAAAAGACAACAATCTTATCTGCACGACTCATTAAACAATAAGGAGATCAATAAGCACTTAAAATAATCTAGGGAGCTATGTTACTATGTATGTAGATTCAACAAGTTGCTAAAGTCCTCAAAAAGGCCCCTCATGCTAGATTTTATGAGTTGACTGCCAACCTGTACATGACAGATACATATGCTCAGCTTGAGGATGGGCAATCTAAGAAATATGTGTTTAATGGGTACGAACCGTTGTGGATAACCCTTGATATTTTGGGATGTCAACATTCCCCTTCTTATTATGAAGTAAAAATTGCACAATGTTGTAAAAGTCGGTAGTCGATCAGAGCACTGACTGAGAATATGGTATGCAAGAGAATAGTCGGGGAGTACTTGGTCAAGTATTTTTTAAATATTTAAATAAATAAACATATCTATAACAAGTAAAATATACCATTGCATAAAAATAAACTATTTCCAACCTCAAAATTATGAAAATAATCTACAAACCATAAATCCAACGAAAGAAAAGTACAAGTTCAAAGTGTTGAACAAACCAAGAGAATAAAATCATAAATCAATTCTCTACAAGGAAATCAGGTGCCTAGTCGGCCAAGTAGACCGACTACTCAGCTAAGTAGTCGGACCTGCCAACTATGTGCCTGAGTATGGGTTATTCAGTCAGTTAAGGAACCAACTAAGAGTAGTCGGCCAACCCAGCCAATTTTTACAACAAAGAAATTACAGATTTCAGTTTGCATTCTTTTTATTCGATTACCATACAATTCTTAATGTTTATAGACCATGGTTGGAATTTCATCATGTTTTCTTCAGTGACCTAACATCTACATATTGTAGCACATGGTTTGACTGATTGTAGATTGATATAATAACCCAAAGGTATAAGCAAAGGAATGGAGATCGCAACCTCTTTGTGAAATGTAATGGGACAAAAGCTAAACTTCCACTGGTCATGAAGATGACATGAAAACTTTTTGGTGACGGTAAGAGGAGACCGGAACATCAAGAACCAGTCGGCTGCTAAATTTCAGATCGAGTTGCGAAGGTAGAAATACCTTCTTGGAATTGAGAACACAAGGTCCAAGGACAGAATCCCTCTGTCATGAAAAAAATGTCATCAATCTATTAAAGGAAATAGAAAATTAGAATGCAGGACAACTGCAACTTCTCACAGCAATAACAAAGCCTTTTCTCAAACTAGGTAAATCAGGTCGGCTACATGGATTCTTTGCTTTCTTTCACATCTATTTTGAGCCATTTCTGGCCTAAATAAAGTTATTGAAAATCATGCCTAACAGTTTCATTTCAATACTTCTTTTGCCTTCCTCTCCCCCTGGAAAGCTCAACATCCAACCTGTCACATCTCTAACTAGGACATTAACTACCCTTCTTTGCAAATGTCTAAAACACCTTAAACACAGTGCTCACATTTTGTTTTTTATTGATGCCAACACAAACATTTTCCTAACAATCTCACTAGGATCTAATCTTTCCTCATTGCCACGCATTCACCTTAATATCTTCATTTCTACCATAAACATCTTCAGCACATGCCTACAATCAATAGCCCAAACCTCAGAACCATATAGCATGGCAAGTCTTACAACCACCCTATAATACTTTCCTTTGTCTTTCAAAGGAGCCCTCTCGTAACATAGAACACTAGATACTTCCTTTCATTTCAATGAGATGCATAAATTATATGCATAACATCTCCATCAATTTCTCCATGTTATCCCAAAAAAAAATATCCCAAATATTTAAAAAGACCTTTCACTGATATGCACTCTACTCAAACATTCACATCTATCCCCCATACCACTAAACTTACATTCTATATACATGGTCTTTTTCTTACTTGTCAATAGTATTCCGTTAGTCCAGCCTAAGTCCTTACACAAGTTGCAACTTAAGATAAGTATAAATGTAACTCTTGAAGCAAATCATTGACTACGTTTAAAGGATGGAAAATCTTTAATGATACAAGGAATTCATCTACTAAGCTTTCACCATGCAAGAAACATCCAATGCTATGAATATCATGAGTATACATTGTGAATGAATTGATACACCACCCAACAATGCCCATCTTGGGACATAAACAAAACTTTATGTTATTGAAGAAAAAGGACTAAATCTAGGCAATCTCAATTGCCTAGAGTAAGAAGCAAGCATTTCATGGTAGATCTAGTGGCAAAGCCAAAAAATAACCATTGGCTGTTGAGAGGGGCAGGGGCCCCAACCCAAGGAACCTATGATGCTTTCCTCCAACTATAAAGTAGACATACATCTTGCTTGATAACTTTTTATCCATAAGTAGGTTGATACTAGAATCTTACATCACATGTGAAGAGAGGAGATGAAGTTGATGATATCTTCAGCAAAGGATCTCATTCCTTCAATTTGTTAACAAAATAAGCATTTTGTGCATGTTTGATATGTATACACAACTTGAGGGGAAAGTTAGAGTTGGTAACCATAGATTGTATTAAACTTACTCTACCTTGTCTTAACCTATCTCCTTAAAAACTAGTGATGTTAATACTATTAGTAAGGTTCAAAATGCTGATTTCAACGTCATTACAATGATTTTGGAGATGTCTATTGGAAGGATGTTGGAGGCACATTAAGAAAAATAGGCATGTTGGTGGTATATCGAGGAAATTCTGACATTGCAGTAGTTGTTATAGTATTAATACATATAGTTAGACTACCAAAAAATTTTTTCTTGAGCAAGGCCCAAAAAGATGCTAATCATTCATCAAGCAAAGGTGATTACAAATCAGGAACTGCAAATTAAAGCAATGTATAAAGTTCCACATCCACGAAAGAACATCAAGCACACAATAGTACAGAATTAACATCCTAAGACCCACAACACAAAACAACTCCACCAAAGTTCCAAGTTACATAACCAAGGCAGTAAGCAAAAAGGGTGGGGATAAATCCCAAAGAAGTCACTGCAGCCAGAAGCATAAAAACCACGAAAAGATTCACTAGCATCAAACAGCCTAAGGTTCAGAGTCATCTTTAATAATAGCCTAGCTTCATTTCTTCGAACGGGTCTGAGAGGCTACCTTGTTAAATACTTAAAACATGAAATTCTAAGATTTATCAATCTAGTTTTTTAGTATAGACCTAAAAATCATGAATCTAATAATCCTTAGATTACGCAATTTTTTAATTATCCTGTCATAAAACCCAAGGAGCTACAAGTGTAATCCTTAAAATCCATAGTAGAATCAACCAATATAGAGATTGTAGCTTAAATCTCACTTGAGGGCAAGAAATAACTCTTATTTGGCATTAGAGAAGCTAAAATACCACTAAGATCTAGCAAGGAAGAGAAAAACAAAACCCTGCAACAGCACTTCCCACACCAACAAACACACAACAGCAATGGATTGAAATGGGCTACATGCCACCAACATCAAAATAACAAAATGGTGCAAAAATGGCACCTAAGACCACAAATTTCACCAAAAGAATTGTTGAAATTCAGTGAAATATCACTAACACTCCTGCATTTGGACATTAAATGGGTGCCAAAATAGCCCAACATCTAAAAATGACCATTTTGCCAGAATGTCATTCACACAACAATGACAGGCAAAACACTAAACCTAGCCGCTAGGATCTTATGCTCTATTGTACTTTTTCCATTCCATACTAAAGGCTTTCCACATAAATACCGTCTCAGTATGAGCATGTATGTGTGATTAGGGATGCAAGCAGGTCGGGTTCGGGTCGGTTTCGGCTAAACCCATACCGATACCCATTTACACAACACATACACATACCCTACCCATTTACCCATTGAATACAAAAATCCAAACACATACCCATCTACCCATCGGGTATCCATTTATAAACTGATCTTACAATCAAATCGTGCCAAATTAGAGTCAAAGAAGAGAAAAAATCTATAACACAATTCATTAATTGTTTATTTTTAACAAGATCTAAACATAGGAGCTCGAGCTACTCTAATTTTATTGATCTCCACTAAAATTATTACAAAAGAACCTTCTAAGGGGAATATATCAAAAATAAACAATACAAAAAATATAAAGAAATACTAAATACAACTACATTTCAAAAAATAAATCGTCTTCGAAATAAATGTTCAATAGAAGTTTTAAAAGCATTCCCAACCTTACAAATCAAGGAGGGAATCACGAAGAAAATTAGGGTTGGGGGAATGAGAGACTTAGGGTATGACTTATATATCTTGAGTAAATGAGGATTTTATTCAAGTATTCAAGTAGGGTAATCAGATATAAATTCGTACCCATACCTGTTGAACGAGAATCTACGCTAACGTGTTTGGTTTTGGAAAACCCGTCGTTGTAGTTCGAAAGCGAAGGATTCGTGTTCAACAAATAAAATTTATACCGAAATAAGAATTCCGGGTCGAACACAGGGAGGCGAACGTTTGATTTAAAAACTTCGCGTTTCGTTTTTTTATTTTGTCACGAAGAAATTCAATTTAAACTATCTAAGTATCTACAACAAATAAAAGAGAGAGAGGGAGTAAGAGAAAGAGAAAGAATACTATACATGGAAATCAAAATGAGATGTAGAATAGACAAGGAATTTATCATAAAAGAGTTCGTTCCTTACAACTAGAAAACATAAAACAATTACTCTAGAAAGCATTAAAAGAATGGAAGGAGAAATGTCCTCCTCGACGATTGCTCGGAGGACGAATAGACTACTCTAGAAAGCAGTAAATCTATACTAGAAAGCAGTAAAAAGAATAGGGAGAGAGAATCCTCCTCGACGGTCGCTTGGAGGACGAGCCGGACGGGACGACGCCTGGACGAAGGAGAACGAAGCGGGACGAAGGAGGACGAAGCAGAAGAACGGGAACGAAGCAGCACGCCGTCGTCGTCGCGGGATCCACTTCCGAAGGGGGACGAAAATTTGGACTTTATCTCGCGAGAAGCATCCCGGGTGTGGGACAAGCTTCTCTTGAGCTTTGGAGAGGTAGAGAGGAGAAGGAAGGGATGAAAATTTCGTATGGAGGGGGTCTCCTTTTATAGTTGCAAGGAGTGGGGGCAAAATGGACATTACATCTTCAAAATAATAAATAAGGGGTCTTTAGTGACGGATAAAACCGTCGCTAAAGCCCCGCCGTCGCCGTCGCCGCCGCACCCACGCGCGCCCGCTCGGCTGGCCTACGCGCGTAACGCAGACGCACGTCCGCGTCGTCTCAGCCGTCCGATCGCGAGATCGGATGGCTTAGATCGCGTCCGCGCCCGCTGCGTAGCGCGCCGCCCGCGTGCGATCGCGCGCCCACCAGAGCATCCAATTGCGCGTCGGCGCTATCGGGCGCGCGCGGCCGTTGGATCTTCATCCGACGCTCGTGCGCGCCCGCTCGCCCGCGCCTTCGACCCCCTCTCCGCGGCTCGAACCCGCGACCTCCGCTTCGCCCGCAGCTGCGTCGCCGCTGCGCTACGCGGGCGAAATGGTCGCGCGGACGTTTTTAAACGCGCGCGACCGCAGCCGTTGGATCGAGATCCAACGGCGGAGAGGAGACGGTGCGCAGTCTTCACAGGACTCCTGCGGCCGATTGGGCGGCTGGGATGGCGCCACGTGGCGCTATCTTGGCCGTCCATCTTCTGGAAGTTGTAGATGGTGCCACGGATGTCGGATTGACTCGATTTTTGTGTCGTTCGGCTGCGATCGTCGATCCGAATTCATCCGTGTGGTCGGATTTTCCATCTGAAGTGCGGATTTACACCATCCTGGCACTTGATCTTCTAGGGTTCCCCGATCTCTATCTGATGCTACGGATGCCTGATTAGGACGATCTTGGAGTCGTTGAACTCCAATCGTCGCCCTGATCATATCCATACGGTTGGATCTTTGATCCGAGGCCCCGATAAAATATTTGCCCTGTCCAAGTACATAAAAGGAGACAATTAACCTCCATTTTATTCAAACTACTCTAAATGCAAGATGATGCATGTAATGCAATATTTATATCATGAAATGCAATCCTATGCTTAAGAACATGCATAAATAGATATTTTAAGTAGTGTAAATGTGTTTACATCATACCCCCATACCTATCTTTTGCTAGTCCCTAGCAAAAACTATATGCTATTTATAAAAGAATTAGGTTGGATTATTTGGACCTGAGTTATTTTCAATCATTAAGAAATTGTCTACTTAAGAACTGAACTTTCAAAGACACAACAGTGCCCGGGTATCAGCCAAAATGCAGACCGCCTCAAGCCTCGCCTTATTCAAAGAAAAATTTCTTTTTCTGTTTTTACTTTTTTTTTTTTTTTTTTTTTTTGGATTTTCAAATTTTAGGGTTTAAGAGTGGCTTTCTACGGCCATTCAACTCACCCAAGATTTGATAAGAACCCTAAGTTTCAAGCATCTTATTGTGATTGTGATAGACTCGTTGACCGGCAATTAAAACGGACTTCGGATTTCTACGCCTCTAGGTGACCTCAAAAAGAATTCTGCCTAAAGGTGTATCTTTACAACCGTTAGCTTTCTCCCTACTTTTATTTTTTAATGGGGTCAACACAAGGGTGAATCCAGTGTATATCTCCCCGGCTTATTCTACTTCTCCGCTTCTTCCTAAGTGTTTTGGGAATTTTTAGTGCATTTTCTGAGCTGGGTTCTGGACAACCGGTCGATGAGCTGTTACCACCGACAACTTGCCAGCCATACTCGTGCGGCGAAGTGTGGCTTATTTCTTTTTGTTCTTTTCTCCTTTTTTAATTTTTTTTTTTTTTTTTTTTAAGTAGGTGGCTTCCCTGGTCTAAGATTTACCTAAAGGCAGCAAAAAGAGAAAGGTCAGTGACTGGGCTCTGGACAACCTACCTATGGGCTGTTACCCACGATAACTTGCCAGCCATATCACCCTAGAAGGTTCATTAGCTACCCAATTTCCGTTAAAATCGCCAAACAACGAGTCTGTGCAAAGAAAGTGTGTAGATGCTTAAGACTCAAAATTCCCTCACATCAGAGGGCGGGTTGATAAGTCGTGTACTAATCACCCAAACTTATTTACTCCAATTAAAATAAAATTCAAGTTGGCGAGAACTCAAAAAACAAATCCACATTTTAGTGGATATACGGGCTGATTAAGTCCAAAGACCTGAAGGGTCTTTGTGTTCAGAACATAATATAATATTTCTTAAGATCGAAAATTTTCTTAAACCCAAATTCTCTTTCCTAATTTTGATTTTTTTTTTCTTTTAAAAAAATTAAAACAAATCTACGGAGCTGACGAATGAATTCAAAGATAAATATCCATCCCCCCATGCCTATTTAATGCAATGTCCTCATTGTATTAAAAAGACATAAAACAGAGTGGAAAAACGTAGAAAGCACCTGAATTGCGTGGATATCGGGTCCGCTCCGAGATGAAAATGAAAAAGAACTGTATATGTGCTGAGTTTAGTGCCTTCAGCTAGGCACACTATACAAAGAAAAGAAATGAAGAATTCACATGTGCAGGTCAGAATTAGAATAAACAGAAGAATCCTCTGACCTGTCAGCAGAGGTCCACAGATGTGGACCAGATTGTGGTGCAGACCCACACCCCATAATCGAGAATACCTTAGGTTCTGGATAAAAATTACCCAAAACCTAAAATCAGAATACAAGCGGGGTCGGGCCTGCGATTTGTGAGGATGCAACCCAAGGCCAAAATATCGGGTTACAGAGAATTGAAGCTCAAAAGGATAATCGTTAAATGTGTGCTTGAGTTTGACATCCTCGAAACAAATGTCGTAAGGGTTCTGATTTGATGGTTTCAGCTTAAAAGGAACCCTTCGACTCAATCTTCCATTTCCTCCAAAATTAACTTCCCAAATTAGAACTTCCCCGCTCCTATCCTCCTCATTAAGTGTATCAAATTCCAGGACATCTTGTATATTCATCACCCCGTCTGGAATCTCCAAGTGTAAATGATGTGGCAGAATCAAAATTTACTTGGGTCTAATTATCTCAGAATTAAAATCATCAATAAGCTCAACAGGGTGTAACTGATAATCAGGGCATTGAATTGATCCTCCAGAAAATGCGATTCTGGATCTGTATCGTGTGCCCTAATAAGATCAGTTTCCTTAGTTATTGGGCTATCAAATGATCTATCAGATTCCTCAGGCCCAATCGTCTCACAAAAATCGTGATTTGAAAACTCGTGTGAGACTTCGCAACTTAAATCTTCACCATCAAAGAAATCAGGATCCGTATCAATGTATGTCCCAAAATCAGTTGTCACTTTGTGTTCCCAGGAGACATACGTTTTCTCGTAACCCGGCTCAGGGATCTCAGGTGAAGAAATCAGATCATCCTTAATTGGTTGCTTTAATTCAATCTGGTCAGCTTCGTAACACGTGTCCCCCCCAACAGGTGCCTGAGCGGGTTCTGTCATTGGCTTTCCTGAAGAGAGTTCATCCTGGGAATTATTCCAAGATTGAATCAAAGCAACCACGAATCTCATCCTCAATTTCGCTAATTTCCCAAGTAGAAACTCACCCGGGTTCTTATCCTTAACATCCTGGAGCCAATCCAACAAAGACTTGTTTAAATCATCAATCATTTCAATCAGGGGCTCCAATCTCTCAATGCAAGGTATTGGCTGAACTTCTAAAGATTGAATGATATTCCTCAAGTTAGCCAGAACCTTATCTTGAACCTGATTAACCTGAACCAAATGAGTTGGTTCAGGGTTGGGCGGGTTTGACATCAATGTAGAGGAATTAACGAATTGAGATTCGTTATACCCATCCTGATAATAGGTCATTTCAGATTGTTCAAAAGATGGAGATGACCTAAAGGCAGTGAAATCAGAGGATGGGTAAGGATCAGTGTATCCTTCTTGATTGTAGATCGCATTAGGTTGTTCATGAAAGGAGGACGATCTATAATCGATGCAACTCAGAGAAGGATAGAATTGAGAATCAAAGTGTTCAGGGTTAGACCCTAAACACGGGGGTCCGGAATTGTATCCCCAATCCGGATTATCCCAACTAACTGATGGTCGATTACAATACGAGTTGGGATAATCGTCATGTTGAGGATAATTTACAACAGGAGGGAAAGAGCGGGAATGCGTGAAATATGTGGAAGGATTCATGAGACACTGGAGGAAGAAAGGTGCCCTGCAATACAAACAATCAAACATGTCCTTAAATGGGTTAGCCTACAGACCTACAGACTCCCAAAACCCGTCTTGAGATAAAGGAACGATTTGATCTACTTCTGTCTGTTCAATCCAACCAGTTAGAAGGAGGGACTGGGGAGAAGGTTCTTCATTCGGCTTGCGCCTCTGGTTCCTAGTGTACCCCCCAGCCGCGATCGTTTGACTCTGCTCCCCTAGCTAGACATCAGATTGAACAGTAGAAACAGACTAATCGAAAATAATCTCGTTCTGAGTTCTGAAGAGCGAGTCCAATCCTTAAGGCCAACGTCTACTCTGTTTTATTTAGGGCTAGGTTTGAATGTGCTTTGGAATGTGATAGGCCCTTTAAATGGGTTGTGCCCTTAATGATTGATTGCTTTGTGTGTGCGTGCACAACCAGTGGTTTTCAAGCAAGATTATTTTTGATGTGATGAATTTTAAGGTTCAAATCTTGCTTAGTAGCTTTTAGGATTCAACTTTAGGTGTTTTCAATCAAGTTTCATTGGCACACCAGGTTTTGCAAGCACAGGTGAAGATATTTTCCTTTAAAGTTTAAAAAGAATGTGGAGTGCCTGGTAGATCCCTAAGAGTTGAACCTAATTGGCAGCTACTTGATGAGTTGATTTTATTTGAAGTGGTGCGGCCCAATCAACTCAAACAATTGGCCTCAAATGCACCACTAAGTTAGGCACACAAAGATGGTTAACTTAGAATGATTTCTACTCTTTTATGTGTTGCTTTATGTGTACTGGTCCCACAGATCAGAACCCAGTTGAGTAGAAACAAATCAATTTGGTTAGGTGCCTTTAAATGTGGGTGTACATTGTGTATTTGTTGAAAATTACCCCACAAAATTTATCTTTTTAATTTTTTTTTTTTATATAAATAAAGGTGGAATGAATGTGAGTGAGAATCCAAACAACCAAACTATTCCTAGGATTTATGCAAACACCTAGGTTAATTGGAATTTGGATTCAATGTGGCGAATGAAATCTATGGAGGGGGAAAGAATGGGTGATAACTTACAAAACCTTTCACAGCACTTTACTCCAATCTACTGCTTTTGCTTGCCTCAAAAGAGTACCTGCAATTACAATAAGAAAGGAGAAAAGTGAGGTAAATGATTCGTAAGTTACAAAACGTGAAGAGAAATCAAAGATCGTTGCCTCCCCGGCAACGGCGCCAAAATGTTGAACGAGAATCTACGCTAACGTGTTTGGTTTTGGAAAACCCGTCGTTGTAGTTCGAAAGCGAAGGATTCGTGTTCAACAAATAAAATTTATACCGAAATAAGAATTCCGGGTCGAACACAGGGAGGCGAACGTTTGATTTAAAAACTTCGCGTTTCGTTTTTTTATTTTGTCACGAAGAAATTCAATTTAAACTATCTAAGTATCTACAACAAATAAAAGAGAGAGAGGGAGTAAGAGAAAGAGAAAGAATACTATACATGGAAATCAAAATGAGATGTAGAATAGACAAGGAATTTATCATAAAAGAGTTCGTTCCTTACAACTAGAAAACATAAAATAATTACTCTAGAAAGCATTAAAAGAATGGAGGGAGAAATGTCCTCCTCGACGATTGCTCGGAGGACGAATAGACTACTCTAGAAAGCAGTAAATCTATACTAGAAAGCAGTAAAAAGAATAGGGAGAGAGAATCCTCCTCGACGGTCGCTTGGAGGACGAGCCGGACGGGACAACGCCTGGACGAAGGAGAACGAAGCGGGACGAAGGAGGACGAAGCAGAAGAACGGAACGAAGCAGCACGCCGTCGTCGTCGCGGGATCCACTTCCGAAGGGGGACGAAAATTTGGACTTTATCTCGCGAGAAGCATCCCGGGTGTGGGACAAGCTTCTCTTGAGCTTTGGAGAGGTAGAGAGGAGAAGGAAGGGATGAAAATTTCGTATGGAGGGGGTCTCCTTTTATAGTTGCAAGGAGTGGGGGCAAAATGGACATTACATCTTCAAAATAATAAATAAGGGGTCTTTAGTGACGGATAAAACCGTCGCTAAAGCCCCGCCTTCGCCGTCGCCGCCGCACCCACGCGCGCCCGCTCGGCTGGCCTGCGCGCGTAACGCAGACGCACGTCCGCGTCGTCTCAGCCGTCCGATCGCGAGATCGGACGGCTTAGATCGCGTCCGCGCCCGCTGCGTAGCGCGCCGCCCGCGTGCGATCGCGCGCCCACCAGAGCATCCAATTGCGCGTCGGCGCTATCGGGCGCGCGCGGCCGTTGGATCTTCATCCGACGCTCGTGCGCGCCCGCTCGCCCGCGCCTTCGACCCCCTCTCCGCGGCTCGAACCCGCGACCTCCGCTTCGCCCGCAGCTGCGTCGCCGCTGCGCTACGCGGGCGAAATGGTCGCGCGGACGTTTTTAAACGCGTGCGACCGCAGCCGTTGGATCGAGATCCAACGGCGGAGAGGAGACGGTGCGCAGTCTTCACAGGACTCCTGCGGCCGATTGGGCGGCTGGGATGGCGCCACGTGGCGCTATCTTGGCCGTCCATCTTCTGGAAGTTGTAGATGGTGCCACGGATGTCGGATTGACTCGATTTTTGTGTCGTTCGGCTGCGATCGTCGATCCGAATTCATCCGTGTGGTCGGATTTTCCATCTGAAGTGCGGATTTACACCATCCTGGCCCTTGATCTTCTAGGGTTCCCCGATCTCTATCTGATGCTACGGATGCCTGATTAGGGCGATCTTGGAGTCGTTGAACTCCAATCGTCGCCCTGATCATATCCATACGGTTGGATCTTTGATCCGAGGCCCCGATAAAATATTTGCCCTGTCCAAGCACATAAAAGGAGACAATTAACCTCCATTTTATTCAAACTACTCTAAATGCAAGATGATGCATGTAATGCAATATTTATATCATGAAATGCAATCCTATGCTTAAGAACATGCATAAATAGACATTTTAAGTAGTGTAAATGTGTTTACATCAATACCCAAACCCAGTCAGGTTTTCTAGATAAAACCCATACCCGAACCCGACCGGGTTTAGGTCGGGTTTTACCCATTCTTTTCGGGTCGGGTTCGGGTCGAGTATACCGAAACTTGCATCCCTATGTGAGACAGATTTAACAAGCAACAATAAAGGAATGGAACAGATATGAGTTGGTCAACCATGCACCTTCTTCAAATTTGATCAAGAAAAACAACTCCAAAGTTGGAACTTCAAGTACGCATAAATACAACTAATACAAGTTACAAGGATTGTGGATGTTGAATAAATAAAACATAGATATGGCAATGCAATATGTTGAGAGGACTGTAACTAGCCATTTAGTACCACATCGTCTGTTGTGGCAATGTAGTGTGTGGTGGCCTATAAATAGGCATAAACTCCGCACTTGTTTCTTTGAGAAAAATAGATAGAAACACACACCTATAGGGTGCTTCTCCCGTGATTTTCTCCCTGCTCTTCGTGAGTGGGATTTCCACCTAAACCCAATTATTCCCATTGTTTAAGCTTTGCTATTACTATGCTTCCACTTATTTATATTATTTAACTTGGCATCAGAGCAATTCAATTCTTGGGTTCATCTTATTATCATGTTTATCATTATTTTGTTGGCCTTCCCATTTCTTTATTTCATCCGGAGGAACTGGTGGCCTCTCTAACAACGGCGATCAAGAGTGAAGAAGGTGAGAACAAGCTCAATGGAGTCCTTACGATTGATGGAGGTGATCTCGCGAGTGGTCGCAAACATGGTTGCAATGGTGTGTTATTTAGGTTCTTCGAACCCTATCAAAGGAGAGGAGGAAGATGGTGATGCCCAAGGAGGCTCTATGCTCCTACACTAACAACAAAGGCGCCAAAGAAGGAGATGGTATGATCAACAGAGGAAGCCTCAACGACAGCAGCCTTGACAAAGATCTCGCACTTAATCACAAGATCAGCAGTGGCGCAAGCATCAATGGTGACAGTAGAGATGGTGGTGAAAAAGGTGATGATCATGGCCAGGATCTCGCATGATTGCAAGGAGACGAGGATGAAATGGCACCTCACAAGAACTGGAGAAGACAAGATTGCAACATCAATCTCCAAAGGAGGCTTATTTTCCCCTCTATGTTGGTCTCTCGATTAGGTTTTAAAAAAATGAAATGAGTTAAAAAAAGGGGAGAGGAAAATATCGGAAAAAAATAAGGAAAAATTAAAAAAAGGAGAAAAAAGGGTAAGAAGGAAAGTAATAGGAAAATAAAAAATCATAAAATCATAAAAATAATAAAAAAAAAGAAAAAATTTGAAAATTGATGAATTTTGAGAGGAGGTGAAGCTTTTCTCTAATCTTACTATATCTTCTCTATGTTTATTTCTTCTTATTTGTTTCTTTAAGAAGATAAACAAAAACACACGCATGTAGGGCACTGTTCCCATAGTTTTCTCTCCGCTCTTCATAAGTGAGGTTTTCACGTAAACCCAAATATTCTCATTATTTATACTTTGATATTACTATGCTTCCACTTATTTATATTGTTTAACTTAATACCACAAGAGTGATAAGATGTAATATGAAAAATCCAGAAAGAAATAACTATGAGAGAAAAGCCCAAGACAGGTAAATATTGTATTAAATCTTCTTAAGGAAAAATAGTACAATGGCCATCACATATGCCCACATCTTACCCTAATCTTAAACTCAAATCCTAATCTATCACTACTTCTAATAAAAGCATAGAACTTATTAATAATATAACTCACAACGGTCCTCAAGCTAGAGCTTGCTAAGCTGCAAATTGATATGCAGTATTGTGCTTCCCCACACTCAAAATAATCTTCAAGCAGACAAAGCAAGTGGATGGGATCGAGCATTGACCCTCACACAGATAAGGGGATAGAATAATATTCTTCAAGAAGATAAGTCAAAAGATATCCTCCAAGGAATATGCAATCTAAGAAAACCTATTGTTAAAGATATCCTCCAAGAGACTTCCCTATTTCAAGTAGAAAGCTTAGAAGTTGATTAGTGAAATAGACTAAGACATCCATCTCCAAATGGATAGACAACAGCAGCATGTCTCTTCCAAGCTAAGAGTAGTAAGATAGTCAAGGACCTCTATCTCTAAATACAGAATCTCCTATATGAGAATTTCAATGAAGAGAATGGGGGACATCTCATGGAGAGGCATATTGACATGAAGTTGATGATGAAGTCTTACAAAGAGTTGAAAGATTGGAGACCATCAAAGATGACCTTCTGTTGGTTTATCCTAGAAGTAGAGTGGAAATAGGAAATGACATTCATCGCCAGATAGGAAAAGGCATATATCTCTGAATAAAGTCTCTTCTATACAAAAATCTCAAAAAGAGTAGGTCTCTATCATGTGCAGACTTAGGGTCGAACCCCTTAGTATTATTTTATATTTTTTGTTATTTATTATTTCTTTTCCAACCTCTTTATATTGAGAGATAAGGTTTCTAGGATAAACAAGTTTCTCATTTCCTTCAACTTGGTATCAAAGCAATGGTCCTAGATCGGTACCCTAGATATCCCACCCAAGTAAGCCGCCAACCCCTTCACCAATCTCCCTCTTCTCCTCCTCGTTGATCTTCCTCGCTGGTGGCTGCAATGTGGTGTTGTAGCATCTGCTACGACAACCTTAGGTGGCGTACAACCATCTTGGGGTTGTTATGCTCCTACATAGGGGTTCTCGCTCTTGTGCATATGTTTGTGATAATCTACAATCTAGTATTCAGAGTTGATTTATGGTTCAGATTGTAGATTTGGTGATGTTTAGTATTTGATTGTATGCTGTGACTTTGATTTGTAGCTCTAAAGTGGTCTGGTTGAAGGAAGATGGTATCTTCAAGTTCGTTGAGGCACATTCTTGCTTGTGTGGAGTACTGCCCCGTCGTATGTCGATCATTGTGGCATGATTTCTCCCTGATTTGATGCTTTCAATTCTCTTCTTGGTGGATTTGTGGTTTTACTGTAGAGATATGGCTTCTCCAAATGTTGAGCAAAGTACCTTTATCATACAGAGATCGGTAAACGATAGAGTGACCATTGCACGAAGTGAATATAAAAGGCTACTCCGAGGTCTTTGCCATCATGATGTTTTTCAAGAAGGCACTGATTTTGCTTCTATTGCACATGGCAGGAATCAGGGTAGTATAGAGTGGCTAGTTGATTCAAAAGCTTTACAACATCTTAATGGAGATCGAAGTTGGTTCAATCATCTCAAGTCTATACCCGCAGGCAGAACTGTTCAAGTTGCAAATGGTAGGCACTCCAAGATAGAAGGTCAAGGGGAGGTGCCAGTGACCTCTACATTGAGATTGCCTAATGTTTTGTTTGTGCTGATCTTTCCTATCAACTTACTATCAATTAGTAGGATCACTAAGAAACTTAATTGCCTCGTCATTTTTTATGATGTGGGGTACATCTTTAAAGACAAGCTGATAGGAAGGACGATTGGTAGTGGTCATGTAGAGGGTGGTGTTTATCATTTGGTTTAGTCTCCACTTGCCGCTGTATGTTAAGGAGAAGTTTCCTTTGCTAGTGGAAATAAATTTCAAAGGCACCTTCGACTTGGAGACCTCCTTCTAGACAGCCTTCAAGGAGTTATTCCCCGCATATCTCCTGCAGCCACGATTAGTTGTAATGCTTGTTAGATGGGCAAGCACCACCATGCCTCCTATCTTGGGAGTACTAATCCTGCATCGACAATTTTGTTTGAGTTGTTACATATGGATATGTGGGGTCCAAGCTGGATTCTAGACAAGCAGGGTCATCATTACCACTTAGTGGTTGATGACTTTTCACGTATATTTTGCGTATTTCAAAAATCGTAGGTATTTCTTTTGAAGTATAAGTCAGACATCGAATCTATCCGTGAGCATTTTCTGTTGGACATAAAGAATCAATATTCAGTTACTAAAGTTGTGAGATCTAAGAATGCACTTGACTTATGCACTAGTAGGTTGTCTACTTTTTACAAGTCTCATGGGATTATACATCAGACCACTTGTGCTCATACTTCTCACCAAAATGAGGTGGCTGAGAGAAAACATCAAGACCTTCTGGATGTGGCCCGGACTTTGTTGATTCACCACATTGTGCCTCCGTTATACTAGAAAGATGTAGTTCTTATAATATGTCACTCGATCAATAGAATGCCCAGTTCGGTACTTCATGAGCAGATTTTGTCACATCTTGCATGTTGAGCGAGAGCTTTTCCACGTGCCACCACATGTGTTTGGTTGTGTTGCCTTTGTTCACCTTCCTTCCCCAGGTCAAGACATGCTCACACCATAGGTAGTCAAGTGTGTGTTTTGTGGTTATTTACGGACTCAGAAGGGATATAAGTACCTGGATTCCATCACTGGTAGGCACAATGCAAGTGCTGATGTTATCTTTCATGAGTTCGTTCTATATTTTTCCATTGCTTCCTGGAGAATATCTCATGACGTTACGAAGACACCCATGCCTATACAGTAGGAGATAATTGTCAAATATATTCTCCACGAGAAACCTTACATTCCTTTATAAGAGAGGAGACGTGGGAAAAATAACGAAACTAGGCCAGACATAAACACAGAATAACAAGAATACCCCCCAAACACGCATCACACCATATACCTCTTGTTCTCTTGGAGGAGATACCTATTTCTGCTCCCCCAGCTACTACAACTAAACCTGAGGTTTTTTGAGCTTGTTTTACCTACACACGTCCTTATAGTACTCAGCAGATACCTTCTTCACCGACACCATCCTCTTCAGTTCAGGTGACCACAGATAATTTGCATACTGATAATACAGTGCCCAATTACAATGTTACAAGTGCAGGTGTGGATATCTCTACCTCAAAGCCAGTACAGAAGGATCTACTAGATAATCTTAACCTTTCGATTATTATTCGGAAGGCACCTCACAATCGTGCCAGATATCCAGCTACAAACATTCTAACTACTAAGGGTCTGCCTTTAAGAGTTTATGTCGTGCACTTTCTGCCAACCAAATTCCTGCCACCTATCAACAGGATATTCTTAATCCTAAGTGACATCAGGCCATAGAGGATGAGATGATTGTGCTTAGAGCTCGAGGTACTTAGGAGCTTACACCTTTGCCAACAAGAGCTATTGTTGTTTGTTGTCATTGAGTGTTTGCACTCAAATACAACCCAAATGGGTCCATTGCCACAAACAAGGCTTGTCTAGTGGCCAAAGGCTTCACTCAGACATATAAAGTAGACTTCTTCAATACCTTCTCCCCAGTAGCACGCCTTTCTACTGTCAGAATATTGGTCACAGTGGCAGTACAGCGAGATTGGCACTTCACAATCTTGATGTGAAGAATGACTTTCTCTATTGTAATCTTCAGGAGAAGGTTTACATGCAGCAGTCCTCTGGCTATGAGGTTCAAGGAGAGTGTGTGTGCAGATTGTAAAAGGCAATATATGATCTTTAGTAGAGCTCAAGACCAGGAGCCTAGTTCCAGAAGCTCTCTCAGGTGGTGGAGTCAATTGGGTTTCAACGATCATCATCAGATCATTCCCTATTTATCAAGAAGACGGGGAAAGGAGTGGTGTGCTTCTGGTGAATGTTGATCACTTGATAGTCACTGAAGATGATACAACAAGCATGGCTGAAATCAAGAAGACCTTGACAAATCAATTTGTTATGAAGGATCTAGGGCCACTGCGATATTTCTTTAGGATAGAAGTTGCCCACAACAAGCGTGGCATTGTTCTATCTCAAAGGAAGTATGCCCTAGATGTCCTAAAGGAGACCAGTATGTAGGGTGCCAAACTAGAAAGTATACCCATGGATCCCAAGGCACGATTGTATGATAGGGAGGTAGAGACTGTGGATAGTAGACAGTATAGATAACTTGTTGGGATTTGGGAAGTTGCTATACTTGACCGTCACCAAGCCAGATATTTTGTTTGTTGTTGGGATGCTGAGCCAGTTTATGGAAAAGTCAACTCAGCAACATGGGTATGCTGCTATGATGGTGCTTAAGTGCCTAAAGAGAGCACCAGGATAGGGACTTCTCTTCACCAGGAGAGCCTCTATGACAATTGTTGGGTACTTCAATGCTAATTATGCTGGCAGTCATGATGATAGGAAGTCCACCACGGGCTTCTGCACTTATATTGCTAGGAATTTAGTGACTTAGAAAAGTAAGAAACATACTGTTGTTTCCAAGTCGAGTGCAGAGTCTAAGTATAGAGCAATAGTTCAAACATCCGCAGAGTTGATGTAGGTGAAATCCCTCTTGACAAACCTACATGTTCAGATTGATGGACCTATGGAATTGCAGTGTGATAACTAGGCTGCCACACATATTGCTAACAATCCCATGTTCTATGAGTGCACTAAGCATGTAGAGGTGGATTGCCATTACACTCAGGATTTGATCCAAAAAGGCTTTCTTTTCACCATACAGGTAGCTTCCGATGATCAAACTGCCGATACCTTCACCAAGCCCTTGGTTCACTCTTCCTTCGACGTCTACACTTCCAAGTGAAGCATGATTGACATCTATGCTCTAACTTGAGGAGGAATATTGAGCCCCTTAGTCTTATTTTACATTTTCTATTATTTCTTATAGCTTATATTGTTATTTTCCCACCTCTTTATATTGAGAGGTAGGGTTTATAGAATAAACAAGTTTCTCATTTCCTTCAACTCTTAGGCCTCACCCACATGGAGACCTACAAGAAAGCCCCTCTCATATGGAAACTCTAACAGTAAGCTTTTCTTATATAGGGACCTCAAGAAAGTGGATCTCTTCCATTTAGAGACCTCGAGAGTAGTGGATTTCTCTTGTATGGGGACTCAAAGTAAGATACAGCTCCCTCCTGGAGTAAAAATAGTAAAAGATAACACTTTAAAGGTGAGGAGGTACAAAACCAATTCTTCTAATTTTCACCCATAGTAGTTGGATTCATAGAGATATCCAACAAGTTGGGAGAAGAAACAAAAGATAGGTGGTGCTCCAAGGAAAAGTTGATGCTCCAAATCCTTTTCTTTTCTTGTCCTCTTTCCCTTTTAAATAATTTAAACAATCCAAAATACTCTCTCCTTTGTACCCAGCCGAGCAGGATCAAGGGTTCAAACCTCAGAACACACCAATGTCAAGAAAAGAACAATTTGGAATGTTCTGGATTGAACTCAACCTCTTTTGAATATTTCTGGAGCAAGATTTGATTCCATAAAATCGAGGGCTGATCTAAAATTTCCGAAAATATGGGCTTTTCCACCGATTTGACTTGGATTATAAATATGAAATACAAATAAAAATGGGCCAACTCCTGCCCTTTTCAAGGAAATCAGCATTCAAATATTTTACTCATATTTGATGGTCGGAGAACATTAACGAAAAAAGAAAGACTGACAAATATCACATGTTATCATATGTACATCAGGCCAAAGGTGACAACTCATGCTTCTTTTAAGCAATAGGTGGCAAGAAGAGAACATTTGCACCAACACCAAACTTTTTTCCCCTTCTCAAAAGGACGATGTTGGAATAATCCATATTTAAGAACCATGTGATTGCAGTCATTGCACTATTCTATATTTTTATCTTCCTTCAAGAGTGTTATTCCCAAAACCCAGAGATGGAAATCTTCAGTTAAGGCAATGGTCCACGCAAGAGAAATTGCCATCTCCTTTGCACCAATCAAGGATGAGATTTTGCCAACTTGCCACAGAGTGCACAGTTTTTTGAGGCTGTAGACTCCCTTGCAAGATCCCAGATGGAAACAAGATCACCATGGCATAGCAAATCATGGCCATTATCAAAGATCATAATTTTTGTACATCACAAGCTCTGCTCACTGAGAATAACATGGTATTTTCCAGATATTTTTTGAAATTTATCAAATACACCACAACATTTACGTAAATATGTATATACACTTCCAGGTCTGATAACCTGCATCTTCAATTAAAGCATGAAGGTCAAAATAGCATAACATCAATGAGGAGGCCAGAGTGCCTGAGAATTTTTCATATAATTTCATCTAAGGATACTATTTTATGTGACAAATCATAGACACGGTATTTTCCATGCAATAGACAGTCATCGAGATCACTCTTCATGCAGTAAACAGCAGTCATACATGATTATTTATGCAGGAATGGTACTATTTTGCTGAGATAAATCCAATAGTCTACCATGCCCTGATACCATATTGAATAAATAAAACACACACAGCAACATGATATCATAAGAATGCCAAGATGTTAACACAAAGAACCCAAAGGGAAAAGTAAGAAGAGCCCAGGAAGTCTGAATATCGTATACTCAAGGAAAAATGGTACATCACCATTACATAAAACCACACCTTACTCCAAATCCTAAACCCAAATCATACTCTTCGTCCTCTTTCTAATAGGAGTGGGACTTATTAGTGAATAATACAACTCTAAACGATGGAAAAAATAGCAATGGAATTCTTGGCAGCTAAGAAGCAAGTAGCCTCACTAATCATGGCTTCATCCAATATTAAAATGTTACTGGATATTAACTAGGACAATGTTTGCCTTTCAGTGGGTGGATCTATCAGTCAAAAACAGATTGGGAGAGAAAGCAGCTTTTTGATTGCCCAATTTATCAACCAAATAACTGAAAGTCACTCAAACAAAAAAAAGTTACCAAAATCAGCCAAAATTGACCCAGAAAGATATTCATGGCATAACTTCCATTGCATCAAACAAAGAAATTGAGGACAGTTACAATAGACTAGATGGACAAGATCTATCATTCTAAATGAAAGGTACAGAGCCAACAATAGAAATTTCCATGGAAATTCTGTCTGTCCAGAATTCATGGACGTTTATAAAAATTTGCCCAATCCTCACAAAAGGACAAAGGAAAACCATCTTATAGATAGTAGCACATTTTTTAAAGAAACAATTACATGAACATTGCTTTTGCACTGCAGTAAAGCAAAACATTCAGTCAAATCCTACAGCAAACATATCTCATGATGAATGCCAAATGACAGCAACTGTAAAAAAACAATAGTACTTAAATAGCAAAGGAACGAAGGAACTACCTGATTGCTTAATTTACAAGCAACAATACAATGTAAATAATCAGAATGTCCCCGAAAGAGCATAATCTTCTGTCCAGTTTCCTGACATCATTAAGTTTGTTATATAATCTAGTTGCCAGTAGAAGTAGCACTTCAAAACCAAGAACTAATTTCCAATAAGCCTTTTTGTAATTAAAAAGGGTGTACCATATCCCAGCAATACGCACAAGCATCTCCAGTGGCAGAGAAAACCACTCCTTGCTTTGATGACGCAAAAAGAAGCAACACATCAGTGACAATATGAAACAACAACTACAGAAATAACATCCCCTCAGGAAATTTCATTCAGCATAACAACCTCCAAGATCATTTTAAATACATTGTAGCATGAAAACAATTCAGTAGAAGAAACCAAGTGTTGGTTCCACCATCACCTTACCATTACCTAGCTAATACCTTCCTATTTGAATGTTTTTTAAGGTCTTTTTATTCAAATATAGACTAGCATATGTTCTCGATCCACAATGAGAAACGTGACAATAATAGATAAGAGACAGGAAAGCTGCAGCGTCGCTGCAGCTGCACAAGGAAGCTGCTGTTGGCGAAAGGAGTGCGGGTGTGTTTGCTGACAGCAGCGCGATGGCCAATGGGAACATTGCTGCTACTGTTTCTGGTGGTGGACATCTCCAAGGAGGGCTGGAGTTCCTCTAATTGTTCGTACTTTCCGCGAAGATGGTTGATGGGAGGAAAGGAGGCAGACAAGCATCATCCTATTCTATGAGCTTTGGTGCCGGTAGATCCTTGCGTGTGAAGAACAACCTCATGTATCGCTCCTTTTATACGAGGAAATTTGTTAAGAGCAAGTAGGATAAAGGGGCTAGCCATAAGGATGACATGGAGCTAAAGGTAGCAAATGTTTTGAATATCAAGAAGGCTTTGTGTGCTTGTGCGAATGAGGATACGGGTGTATCTCGTGGTCAGGGTCCTCACGTAGAATGTCAGGGGTCTCTGTGACCCGGTGTGAAGGTCGCTCCTAAGAAGGTACTTGACTGAGTGGAAGGTTGATGTGGCTCTTTTGCAAGAGACGCACTTGGAAGGAATGGATAGCTTGATCAGGGAAAGTATTGGGGTTGGCCTCCTTTCTAATTTGTTGGCGATTGATGCAATTGGTAGATCTAAGGGTCTACTAATTATCTGGAATGGCAGTATGTTCAGGCTGGAAGGTTCTTTGGTGGCATCTCGCGTGGTTACAAGAATTTTTTCGTGTACTTCAAATGGTGCCACTTTTGTTGTCTTAAGTGTTTATAGGCCATGTGATGCACCTACGTGGGGGAGTTTTTAGGAGGCAGGCAGCAACCAAGGTTGATGGCAGTTCTTGGCTTATTGGGGAAGATATCAACGTTGCCTTCTCTACAAATAATAAATTCGATGGCAAATTGGATTCTTCTTCTGTTGACTTCCGACGGGTGGTTGATGAGTTGGAATTGTTGAATCTTCCAATTTCAAGAGTGCACTTTACGTGGAGCAGCTCTGGTCAAGCATCAAATATTGACCACTTTTTCTGCAATGTTTCTTTGGTGGAATCGTTCCATGGAGCATTTGTTTCTGCATTGACGAGGTCGTTCTCAGATCACACGCCATTATTTTGAAATAACGATGACAAGGTTGCTTATTCTATTTATTTCAAGTTTCAAAAGTCTTATCTTTTAGAGCCTGGGTTTCAGGAGCTGGTGAAAGAAAAATAACAGGGGATTCCAGCTTTGAGCTCTGCCACACAAACTCTGGTTGAGCACATTAAGGTCATTAGGTTGGATTTGATTGATTTCAAGAAGAAGGTGGGAAGGAGAGATGACAGTGAAAGGAAGGAGGCTTTGAAGGCCCTAGCGGTGTCTGACAAGAAGGAGAATCTGAGACAGCTTTTAAGGAGTAGCGGGAGAGGGTTGTTGTTCAAAATAGGATTAGCGAGGACCGCAAGAGAGAAATGGACTAGAAGCAGAAGTCTAGACAATTATAGTTGAAGGAGGGTGACTCTAACACGAAGCTTTTCCATTTGATCACCAATGGTAGGAGATCAAATTTGATCTCGGCAATTCATGTTGGTGATGAGACACTTACCTTAAGGCAGCAGATTAATCGAGCTTTTGAGGACCATTTCCAAGCTTTCACCAAAAGGTAATCGACAGGAAGGTGGAAACTAGGCTCTTCTGATTTGGGCCAGTTGGACAACTATGTAAAGGCGGAGTTGCTTAGGCCTGTTTCGAATGACGTCCTGTTGGCAGGTCGTGGTTTGAAGGTGGAAGAGCCTCCGAGGCCAAATGGTTTGCAGGTCCTATTCTTTAAGGAGTGTTGGGAGAATCATGGTTTCGAACACC
The DNA here is from genome assembly GCA_037157565.1 of Thalassia testudinum. Classification (NCBI taxonomy): domain Eukaryota; kingdom Viridiplantae; phylum Streptophyta; class Magnoliopsida; order Alismatales; family Hydrocharitaceae; genus Thalassia; species Thalassia testudinum. Next base: position 87,169,391 of record JAZHRO010000077.1, read on the forward strand.
TTAACATATTCTATTTCTTCCCAAAAGGTTGGGCGTAGATACAACTGGCAATTATAGGCTGAAGGTGTTATTAAATGTTGTCTACTTAATTGTGGCCAAGACTTTGGCAAATTGACTTCAACTGGTGCTACCACATTTGATCTCTCCCATTCAATCTACTTTCATTGCTGGCAAGTCGCATGGTGACTCCTTTACATTGGCAAAAGAGATGGTGGCTGCATAGAATAGGTCTGATCTACCGAGCTTTATGTGGAAGGTCAACTTTTCCAAGGCGTACTTGGGCCTATTTGTGGGAGATTTTGACAAGGGGTTTCCCAAAGGAATGGGTTAGGTTCATGAGGTGCATCACGACGGCCTCCTTTTCCATGCTTGTTAATGGGAGATTGTGCAGAACTTGGATGCAACCACAAAGGGGTATTAGACAAGGATGTCTGCTTGCACCTCTGTTTTCAATGTGGCAGTTGACACGTTGGCTTCCCTAGCTTTCAGAGCACGTAGGGGAGGATTGTTTTATGACTTTACTTTAAGGGATGATGGGTCCTTTCTCACTACTCTTTTGCAGTATGCAAATGATACAATGTTTTTCTATTCAAAGGGTATCCGTCAAGCGAAGCATGTTGCATATTTGGTTAAGATGTTTGGGATATTAAGGGTCTCATCATTAATGAGAGGAAGTCGGCTTTTATTCCTTTTCATCTAGACAGAATGTGGAGGAGAGCGTCTCTGGGATCTTGGATACGCCAATTGTGCACTTGTGGTGTATTTGGGTCTACCTCAAAGAAGGAAGCGATTGGTGGCCACAAATTGGAGGCCCATTGTGGAGAGATTAGCTAGGAGGCTGAATGGTTGGAGTGGAGAACTCCTTTCTAGAAGCAATAAGCTTGTTCTAGTTAAAGTGGTTCTTTCGACAGTTCCTGTTTTCTATCTCTCAATGTGCAGACATCCTAAGAAGATCCTATCGAAGTTGGAATTGATCAAGGTCGATTTCTACAGTTGGTTCCACAAAGAGAGGTCTGTCGGTCTAGTACAAAGGGAGGTTTATGGATTAGGATGCTTAATGAATTCAATGCTTCACTACTTATGAAGTGGGTGGTGAGGTTTCTTGCTAGTAGAAAAGGGCACCTAGATAAGTTGTTGGGGGACTCTTACGGATCCCCCACCAATGTAGTGCATAGGCAATCTTGCGCGGTGCAATCTTCAGCCATCTAGTGCTCCATGGAGCCTCTTCATTACCAAGGTGTCTCTTCCAACTTTTTTAAGCTAAGACTTGATAGAGGATGTTCTTTCCGTCTTTGGAAGGATGACTGGATGAGAGTTGTGCCTTGGAGTTTTTGTTTCCACACCTTTTTGGTTGGGCCCAGAATAAGGATGCTCTTGTTTCCGATGTTTGGGATGACGTCTCTCGCTCCTGGTCTCCTACTCTGTAGCCTAGTTTGTTTGAGGCTCCATGGAGTAGTTGCAGGGGTTATTGGGATTGCTTCATGCTTTAATTATTGAGGAGGTCCTAGTGGATGGGTTTACATGGAAGGATGGAACTTTTACTATGGCTGAAGGGTATAGGAGGTTAACTTTGGAGTTGGGGTCGACGACTTTGGTTTGGGAAGACCGGTCTTAATCTGGAAGATGCCTATTCCTCTAAAGATTATAATTTTCTTGTGACTTTTTAGAAGAGAGGAACTGGTGACGAAGGAGTTCCGTTCAAGATGGGCAAATGATCATGATCTGGACTGCATTTTTTGTTGAGTTGCAAGGGAGAACCTAAATCATCTTTTTTTTAGTGTCAATTCTCTTCTAAGGTTTGGAAGAGGTGTGACATTCGTCGTGCAGATATATCCTCTTGTTCTACATGGTAGGATTCCTTCCAATCATTAGTTCACGTGAATACTGTTGGTTGGGTGAGACCTGTTGTGGCATTGTGGTCTATTTGGCTTCAGCAAAATGCTTCTATTTTAATGAGAAAACGAGCTTGGGTTAAGAATATTGTAAGGGGCTCATGTTATCTCTCTAAGATGTGGCTCAATAACCTAAAGTCCATTTCTTTTTTTATGAGTGAATGAATTTCTAGATGGTTACCGAGTGCCAATAATCTTATTTTTCATTCTCAAAAAAAAATAATAGATAAGACATCCATAAATCTATTTGATTATTAAAAAAAAAAAGTTCTAGAAGTTGGAAACCAATATATTTGAAAAGAGGTACCCAGAAAGATGAGCAAAGCTGTCGCAACAATAATAATAAGAATAATAAAAAGGGTCAACATCTGGATTACAAAAAGCGTGTTCTAGAAGTTGGAAATTTCAACATATTTGAAAAGAAATGCCCAGAAACGATAAGCAAAAAGCAGTAAAAAAATAGAGAGAGGATTTGTGGGAGCAGACAGACCAGTACCACCAAAAAGAAGTAAAAAAATAAAAGGGTCAACATCTGATTTGACTCCTTTTTGTTTACATGCAATGTCTCCTTAAACCACAAGGGAGACAAGCTTCTTGCTGCTTGACACCATATCACTTTTGAAATATAAAATAGTTGTTGTAGATTACGCGTTGCAGCATATAATCTTTGCTGGTAAGGTGGGATAAGAACACGAAGTCTCTTGTGTTTGATATTTGTCTAATATTTTTCGAAATGTTTTGAGAAAAGTTGTAATAACACTTGTAGGATGGTAGAAGTTCGACGTATGCCATCTATAACATTTCCTCCTATGACTCAGAGGATAGATCTTGGCCAAGCTACCTCCTTAACCCTCCATGGGTCTTAAATTGTAAATTCTGGATCAACTCATGCCCAACCTTTTATTCTTTACAAGTTCAAAAATCACAATTATTGATCGCCTAAACATCCCTATCGGTCAACTACCATGGCCTGAAGTCACTAATTGACTTCCATTGCCTATTAGTCAATTAGCCAAACACTAAATCCAAGTTAGTAATCGTCTAATCGTTGTTACCAGTCAACTATCATTAAACCATCAATCAGCTAACTCAAGCACCAGATCTAAACAACAAAGTTCTTTGCCAATTTCTAAACACAAGCCCTTAGTTGACCAATTCCCCTACCAGTCTACCACAGTGAAGTCATGTTTTTGAAAAGAAAAGGATTAGTAAGGATGTTAATCTCCCAAAATTTCATCAAAAGGAGAGCTAATTACACCAATAGTTACAAAGGGATTTAAAGTGATGGAGTACACCATCCATAGAAATTCCCCCCTTCTAATTATGGTGTCGTTAACCTCCAATCAATGCAGCATATCAAAATAAAGGATCTCCTTATGGAATATTCTTCAGCAAAGGCACCCTGTACACTAATCCAGAAGTCTGACTGCAAAGAGAAACCGATCATCCAGTTGGCAGCATCCAACAAACTAGAGCACAAAAAAAAGGCATTTCATGTCACCCATTCCTGGGTTACAAAAAACGCAGGTAGCAACTGCTTCTGGCCCCCAACATCTCCATAAATCACGGATAACCACCCTTTCCTCCTTAGAAGGCATAAAAAGAATTTCAAAGGGGATACGTATTTTCCAAATTTTCCTACAATTGTCAGCCAGCATTTGATCCAACTGAGGAATGCCATTCATTTAGAGCACATCAGCCTTCCTGACAGAGAGCTCCTTGTGCCTCCATATCCAAGTATCCCTTCCCTCACCAAGCCTGATCTCATGCTATGTTTGCAACAAGAGAATCAAGTCTTCCATTCTAGCATCAGACAAGGAGCAAGACAAGGCTGGCAACAATCACCAACAAAGAAATCTGCTACAAAGGCAGATGGTTCTATTGTGACGGCAACCAACCTGGGTAAATATCAGCAATAACACCAATGAGAAGCCAATTGTAAGTCCAATATCATCACTCAGTGAGCTCCTACAGTAAGGTTGCACCTTCCTGAAGATCTTCTGCAACCCCGACCACAACTGAGAAGAACACCAGGGAAGGACCCTCCTCTCCTCCCAATCACTTGCATCGTATAGGAGTCACAAAGAAGCTTCTTTCAGAAAGAAACTTAGGGCCAAATAAGAACACATTTAGTAAGCAATGCATCATTTATTTCCTGCAAATTCAATGCTCTCAGTCCATCTACCCACCTCAATCTACAAGCATCCTCCCAAGCCACCAACAAAAGAAAACCATCACCTGTGCCTGAAGCCCGAAGGAATTTTCTTCTAATCAAATCAACTCTCTTCAACACAAAAGTAGGCATCCTCATCAAGGAGATGTGGTACATAGGCAATGCAGACAGAACAGAAGAAATGAAGCCCCAAGGGGCATGGTACAGTGGTGGATCATCAATAATAAATGGTGAAGGTCCCAAATTCGAGCCTCCCTAATGTCAAAAAAAATTGAAGTGACACACCCTACAAACCCTTGAGTTATTGAGAGACAGGTCCACAGGTGCGGACCAAGACCCTGCCTAGTAAATTCTATGGCAATACTACCGATACCAACTAACTTAAAATTAAAGAATAACCCGAAAACTAGAAATTATTCTCACAATAACTCAATGCATCCTTTCCTCCAATGTAAAGCTAAATGTGAAAGCATGCACTTCACAAATAAAGTAGGTATGAAAGCAAGCATCTTGCATTAATCTTCCCGAAAAACCAGGATTTAGACGAGCATTATAGGTTAGATTCATCTAGTTACCTGTACCAGGTCAAGGCTTTCATGGGCCAAACATTCACCAAGGTCCCACAAAGGACCGCCATAGGAGTAGTTCATTTGAGCCTAAGGCAGTGGCGCCTCAAACCACCTTACATACATCTTGAATAACAAAACATAAACGAGGCTCATAAGTCTTTTGAACCATCCTATGGTTTTACAATAGGAATGAATACCCTATACAATACACACAAGTTCAACACATCAAAGCAAAAGCCAACAGTGGACCCTCACCCCAAGAACCCAGTGTCCAATAGAGTCTACAAGCTTGGTAGCCTCATCCAGAAGGGACAGAAGGCAGAGGCAATGGCCCCTAGCACAGTGATCCATTGGGAAGAAGTCACCCACATATTTCATCTGTGCAAGCATGGCCAGGAACAAGTAGATTTGACCTACCAGAAGTAATGTAGCTCCAAGATATGGGGATGTAAGACGTGTTGAACCAGGTGGTACAACTTTCTAACCTGAAAAGTGGGTTGCCACAGGGGTACGTGCCACGTGGCACGGTAGGGAATAAACCCAGAAAAGTAAAAAGCAGAAAATGCAAGCATGTTTCACTTATCAACCCAATCCATGTAGCGTTATATTTTTACCTATCCAGTTATATTATTTCCCCCATTATACCTGAGGAAAAGAAGTAATTTCCCAACAACCCTCTTAGGATTCCTTGTCCAAACCAATGGTATCTCCAGAGGGCTGAAGTTTGAGTAAATCATTCCTAGACTACAAGGAGATTCCTTTAGCCCTTGCTTGGTGCGATGTCATTGTCAGGTGAGGGCCGCTCCTTGCACAGGGGAGTGACCCAACACTACCATGGACCTATGACAAGTCCCCAGTAACTCGTTATAGCATACACTAGCAAGTTATGACAAATCATGGTTTGCATGGATATTCTTGCAATGTGCAACAAGCAAAATGACCTTATTCTTGGTAGGCTAGAAAGATGCTTGTCAGCCGAAGGGGGAAGGAGGCATTCATGTACATTCGTTGAAGAATATGAATGAGTCCTATCAGAGTGGTCTTCTGGGATTATGGGTGGCAATGATAGGCTGTAATGCTTTTGCTAGCTCAACTATATGGGAAGTTTCTTGATTGGGTGAACGTTTTTTTTTTAAGTTGATTGGGTGAATGTCGTATTAGTTCTGGTAGTACCTCCACATTTTAGAAGGGTCTTTTGTGGATATTTCCATGAGCGCTACAGCATTTCATTCCCAAAATTGGTAGTGGTGACAAAGTCTCTCAAAAGGATTTGGTGTGATGATCCGGATGTCACATGCCCTCTATGTCATGAGCAAGATGAAACCATCTCACATCTTTTCTGCTCTTGTACTTTCTCAGTGGATATTTGCAGATTGGTCCGACTGCAGTAAGTTGATTTTGCGTCGATCAACGGTCTCTGGGACCCTTTTCGAAGGATGGTCCATGTTGAGACAACAATATGGATAAAGACCATTGTAGTTCTATGGTGTATCTGGTCATAGAGGAACAACGTTGTTTTTAAGGGGGAACGTGATTGGGTTGAAAATGTTGTGAGGGAGGCATCTTTCATAGCTGACTTTTTTGTTACAAAATATGTAAGTCTATTCCTTTTTTATTAATATATGTATCTAGATGTTTACCTATATCCGATAATCATCTTTTTTCATCTCAAAAAACAAAAAAATGGTATTGGTTCAGGGTTCCAATCATGGATTCCACTTGGATGTCTTATGGTTGAATTTCCTCATTTGACTGCTTTGGTGCGATATCAATATGCTACTCTTTAGGAGTGTTAGAGCAGTCTCTTAAGCTCATTTTCTAGTTGCTAGAAGCTGACCTTTTTGAAAAAGTTGTCTGAGGCACGCTTAGCAGGGTGCCTGCAAATGCAAGAATCCATCGCAAATATTTTCAATGCATTGAAAGGGTGGGAGTAGGAAAATAGTAACTTTTCCATCAAGAGCTACAAGGCCCTTAGACCTCTTATAATCGAGCAAGACAAGAACTTTTTATTTTCTATGCAACTACATATTGTTATTGTTAGGTGGTAATGCAATAAGTTTATTTCAGAGAGGCATGATACCTTTATATAGAAAAGCACACCAAATAAAAATTACAATAATACCCTTACACAGAAAACAAAAAAGAGTCAACACGACTCACAAACATAACTCAACACTCCCCCTCAAGCTGAAACATAAGCATCAAATATGCTCAGCTTGGAACTAATATGGTGTAATCGTTTCTTAAGAAGCGCTTTGGTGAATATATCTACAAGTTGATCTTCAGTGCATATGTAAGATGTAGAGATCTTCTTTGCAGTAATGGTCACTCTGATGAAGTGGTAGTCCACTTCAATATGCTTAGTTCTCTCATGTAAGACAAGATTATTTGCTATGAACGTTACCGCCTTGTTGTCACAATGCATAGGAATAGGATCAGCAACTTGTACTCCAAAGTCTTCTAGAATAGAGTGAACCCAGAATAACTCACAAATGCCTTGGGCTATGGTGCTGTATTTTGACTCGAGACTTGATCTAGAGACAACAACCTATTTCTTACTCCTCCATGTAACTAGATTGCCCCCAATAAATGTGCAGTATCCTATAGTGGATCTTCTATCCACATATGCGCCAGAATAGTCTACATCTGAGTATCCACAAACATCTACATGTCCATTGTTTTTAAATAGAAGTCCTTTCCCAGGTGCACTTTTCAAATATCTAAGAATCTAGCAAACTCCATCCCAGTGGACCTCCCTTGGTGACTGCATGAACTGGCTCAATCTTCCAACTGCAAAAGTAATATCACAATGAGTCATTGTCAAATACAGTAGTTTACTAATCACTACATAATATCTGATCACATCTTGCAATAGAGGACAGTCCTCATCTGTGATAGGCAAGGATACATCCATAGGCACATACGCTGGCTTGCATCCCAGCAAACCAATGTCTCTCAGCATATCAAGTACATAATCCTGAGATAGCACAAGTCCTCAACCAGTGTGCTGCACCTCAATCCCAAGGAAATAGTTGATTGGGCCTAGATCCTTCGTAACAAGTTGTGACTGTAGTAGCTTCTTTGTCTTATCTATACCTTGCCTGTCACTTTCAGTTAGTAGTGTGCTATCTGCATACACAATAAGTATAACTGAACCTGTCTCCCAATGTCATGTGAAAACTGAGTGATCAGCAAAGGATCGGGTAAAGCCATATTCCTGGACTACTCTACTGAACCTCTCAAACCAGGCTCTAGGACTTTGTTTTATTCCATAGATAGCCTTCTTCAATTTACATACCTTCTGACACTCCCCCTAAGATAGAAAGCTAGGTGACTGCTACATATATGCTTCCTCCTCTAAGTCTCCATAAATGAAGAAATTCTTTATATCTAACTGATGAACAATCCACCTCCTGTTAGCTGCAAGAGAAAGAAAAATCCGGACAGAATTAAGGCGAACCACTGGGGAGAATGTCCCAAAGTAATCAACACCGAAAGTCTAAGTGTAGCCCTTGCCAACCAGGTGAGCCTTATATATTTCTACAGTTTCATCTGGATGACATTTTAGGGTGAAAACCCATCTATACCCCACAACTGTAGCACCTGGGGGTAGATCAATAAGATCCCATGTCCAACAGACTGTAGAGCTGCCATCTCCTCCTCCATAGCCAAGGTCCAAGATGAATCTCGGAAGGCCTTATGATGGTTTCGTTGAACCTGTAAACTATCAATTGCCAGAGAAAATTGTCATCCAACTACAGGTAAATTGTCAAGTGACATAAACTGAGATACAAAATATTTACCACAGGACCTTAGAGCCTTCCTTTGAGCAACAGGAAGGTCCAAGATAGTATCCTCAATGATAATAGGAACCTGGTCCTCAGACGAGTCATCAGCAGTTGGTGGAGGCTAAGCAGAAATGGTAGACAATGGCTCCTCCACCTGAGAAACATCCTGAGTCCTGCATTCAAAATACTTAGGAAAAGTATCAGTAAGAGGAACCTCAGGATGATATGGGTAAGGACCAGGATCAGGTTGTGTGGCCAGTGATGTAGGTGGCTCAGTGGGCTATGGTGGATCAAACAGAACAAGAAGAGGAACCTCAAGATGAGCAATGGACTGCTCCCCCTGCTTTTGGTAGTAAGGAATCCCCTCGAAAAAGGTAACATCGGCAAATATATAGAATTTCCGTGAAACAGGATCATAAAGTGGTACCCTTCCTAGGTTTTAGGATAACCCAACAAGATGCACTTCACAGAACGAGGAGAAATCTTGTCCCGATGATTTAGATGGACAAAGCACACAGCCAAAAACAACCAGAGTGACAGAAAACATGTCTTTGCCAGGAAACATGGAGTAGGAAGCTTTACCCCCCAAAACAAATAAAGAAACACAATTCACCAGATAGATGGTAGTAAGACCACATTTGCCCAAAATAAAAAAGGAACATTCATTTGAAACATAATAGAATGGGTCACATCAAGCAAATGTTTAAATTTACGTTCAGCTACCCCATTTTGTTGGGAAGTATGAATGCAAATAGTCAGGTGAACAATATCCATAGACTTAAAGAAGGTAGTAGTTTGGCATTCACAAATTCCAAATCATTATTACTCTGAAAAATTGTTATAACAGAAGAAAACTGAATTTTTATTTTCAAAAAAAAATTTTTTACAATATCAAAGACTTCAGATTTTTCTTTCACCATAACACCCAAGACATTCGAATGTGGTCATCCGCAAGCACAAGAAAATGCCGAAAGCCTCTAACACTGTTGACCCTACACGGGCCCCAAAACATCAGCATGAACAAGAGCAAAAACAGACTCAGCTCTTTTATTTTTCGGTGAAAAGGAAAACTTATGGTGCTTACCCAACCGACAGGCATCACACCTAAAAACATCTGGAAAAGACAACTCAGGGAACTGGCGGCAAAGAACATGTAAACTCGGATGATCAAGACGAAGGTGCCATTGGAGAGTAGAAGTGGCACAAACAGCATCAATACTGGAGGAAGGAGGGCCATGAAGGTAGTAAAGACCATTCTGCTCAAGCTCGCCACCAATCCACCTCACCGTCTAGAGGTCCTGCAAAAGAAAGTATTGGTCATGAAACATTGCTCGACATCTCAAATCCTTTGCAATCTGGCTAATAGGCATCATATTAAAAATAAACTTAGGAGCATGCATAATATTTGACAATGATAAAGTAGAGGATATAGATATGTTCCCAAGACTAGTAACTAGTGACAAGCCACCATCTGCTACCTTAACCTAAAAAAACGTAGCAAGACCTCGTAGAGAGGAAAATAAGATGGTATCACCAGTTATGTGAGAGAAGGCACCTAAATCCACAAGCCATACCAGGGCTTGGGATCTAGCTGACAAAGCTACAGTACCTATAGATCATTGAACGAAGGCAGAAGTGGATGACTGAGAAGCCAAGTAGCGCTCATAATTAGCTCTGGAGATCGAAATCTGATTATCATCTTCCTATGCCGGAGATGTGTCTTCTGTAGATACTTGATGAGCACGTGGGTCCGAACCTTATGCATATTTGTGCTTCACCCAGCAACATTCCATAATATGTCCATTTCTGTGATAGTACTCACAAAAGGAGCTCCAACATCTACCACGTCCACGTGTATGTTGAGGCGGAAAATCTACGCAAAAAGATTTAAGTTTGGAAAAACCCCTCGTTGTAGCGCGATTTATGAGAAAAATCGTCAACGGATAATTTAATCGAAACTCAAAAGAAATTCCGGGTCGAACACAAGGAGGCGGACATTTGATTAAAAATCGCGTTTGATTTATTGTCACGAAGCAGATTAGCTAGTCGAATTAAATCAAAACTATCTACTTAAGGAATAATGAATAGAAGAGAGAGAGAATATTACAAATAAAGACAAAATAGAGATAGAATAAACATGGATTTCATAATCTTCAAGTGATGTTCAATACAACTAATCATTACACTAAAAAGTTGGAAAGATTACCACTAGAAAGCGGTAAATCTACCTTAGAAAGCAATAAAGCGGTGGAGAGAAGTTATCCTCCTCGATGGCTGCTTAGAGAACAAGTCGCATTGACGGAGCGCCCAGAAAAACGTTGTGAGATGCGAGACGAAGGAGAACGATGACGGATGACGGACGACAGAGAACAGGCAGGGCAACGTCGCAACGAAATCCGCTTCCCGAATGGCAGTGAGAGGACAACCGCGGGATGCTCCACAAAGGAGGTGAGAAGGTGAAAATTTTCTAATTTTAACTCTAATGAAGCATCCCAGGTTTGGGCCAAGCTCATAGAGCCATTAAGGGGGTGAAAGAAGAGAGGAAGGGATGAAGAATTTGAGTGCTAGGAGTCTCCTTTTATAATTGTAGGAATTGAGGGCAATTTGGTTATTTTATGCTTAAAAACATTAATTCAGGGTCTTTAGTAACGGATTTAAACGTCACTAAAGGCCTCAAACGTGGGCTTAGTGCACTCACACCCACCTGCCTCTCCTTCTACGCACAAAACGCTTACGCACGTTCTGGCCGATCTTAAGATGCGTGAACGTCGCTCCTTCGTTGGATCGCGCGACATCGCGCGCGTACGCTCGCCTTCGCATCCAGCACTGCCACATCTCGCCCACTTGACCGTTCGATCTCTATCGCAAGGCTAAGCTTTGCACGCCCCACCCCTCAGCGGAATTCACTTGCTCCACGCAACTCGAACGCGCGCCCCACGTTATGCGATGGCTTCACGACCATTGTGCCAACACACCATCTTTGTTGCATTTAGGCTTTAACGCTCATACGTTCTCGACCGTTGGATGAAGATCCAACGGCTGAGGGCGCTCAAGCATTGGCCTTAAGAAAAGGCACGACCTTGATTGAATCTCGATCGTTGGATTTAAGATCCAACGGTTGAGATTGATCGAGCAGTTGAGGAGAGAGTCGTGCGGGCGTTCTTGGGCCGATGTGGGTGGCTGAGATGGCACCACGTGGCACAATCTTGGTCGTCCATCTTCTATGACTTGTAGATGGTGCCACGGATATCAGATTGGACCGATTTTCGCGTCGTTGGGCTATGATCGTCGATCCAAACCCATCCGTATGGTCGGATTTATCATCTAAGGTACAGATTTACACCACCTGGTCCCTTGACCTCTGATCTTTCTCGGACTGCATCTAATGCTACGGAAATTCGATCAGGGCAATCTTGGAATCGTTGAACTCCAATCGTCGCCCTAATCAGATTTGTACGGTTGGATCTTCAATCTAAGGCCCCGATTAAGTATTGCCCTGTTACCTGACCATAAAAAGGAGAAATTAACCTAAAATTTATACAACCTAACCTATATGAATGATGATGCATTTTATACAATATTTATAATGTATGATACAACTTTATATCTAAGAACACACAAAAATAGATGGTTTATGTGATATAAACATATTTACATCAGTATACTGCCACGAGATAGACCTCCTCTACCTCCAGAAGCTCCCTTACCACAACCAACAGTGGCCATAGCAGAGGCATCAACAACGGGTACTAGATCAGCAGTGTCAGGTCTAGAAACACGAGTGTAAATCTGAGCTGGTGTGGGAATCTCATCAATGGTCATAAACTGATCCTTTACCACCTTATACTCAAGGCCAAGACCAGAGAGAAGTTGAATGGATCTAGTGGCTTCTCCCTACTTGGCAACGATCATTGCATCAATAGAAATAGGCTAATAGACATCGTGCTCGTCCCAGAAAGTCTTCATCGTGCCATAGTATTCGAATAAGGCCATACTGCCCTTTCAAAGAGTATGGATGTCCTCTACAACTCTATAAAGTCTGGTCTTTTTTTTTTTTTGAGAGAAGAGAAAGAGTACCTCAGCATGGTAATCATCCGTAATTATATTATATTAAATAAGGAACGGACTTACAAGTTTTCAAGCCAAAAGTGAGAAAAATAAGAACCCCCCTTACAATATTCTCCACCCAACATCTATCATTATTAAAAACTTTACCGTTCCTCTGCAACCAAATAGCCCAAAGAAAAGCAAAAACTTTGCACCAGCCAGCTATGTCCAAATGCAGATGATCCCAAAACGTCTCCCAGAAGGAATCAAAATCAGTATGTTGGCCGTATGTACCGCACAATGATCCCAAGCATCTCTAAAGAAACCACATTCGAAGAAAAGATGATGAATATCCTCTTCTGATTGACCACACAAAGGACACGTGGTATCCTCAGACATGCACCATTTAATCCGTTACACTTTGGTTGCCAATCTTTTTCTCCTAAAAAACCACAAGAATAACTTGACTTTGAGAGGAATCTTACAACTCCACAGCAACTTGGAATCCTTCTCTGCATGCATTTGATGTCTACCATTAGTAATAAGGAGATTGTACACATTATTGATGGTGTATCTGCCATGTTTCCATTACAATAAATCCGGTCCAACAGTGGGAGAGAACTCCCCCAATGCAGACAACAGCCGCTGAGTAAACGTGGGATCAGAAAGTCCTTTTGGAAGCCTAATGTCCCAAACATTGTGTTCTCTATCCCACAACTCGGTCACAAATGATCCCTTACGCTGAATATGCTTGAATAACCTTTGATAAAGTTCTGAAAACTTGTCATTTTCAGTCCAATCATCACACCAGAATTTGAAAGAAAGACCATCCCCAAGTACCAAACTGAAGTGGCTTGCAAACTCAACCATCAAAGGATGCACGAAGTGCCAAAAAGCAGAAGAACCTTTAGTTGTTGCAGCCCTTTGAATAAGATTCATATCTCCCCCATAAGAATCTCTCAAAGTGGACATGAGCATATCCTGACCATTAGCAAACAACCTCACCAACCACTTCAACAAAAGAGCCTTATTGAAATAGTCCAACCTACCCACACCAAGTCCTCCTTTCTTAGGCTTGCAAATCTCCTCCCAAGAAACCAATTGTGCAAATCTCCCTTCCAAATCTGCCCCCTTCCAAAAACATTTTTTCCTTAACATGCCAATGTTCTTTATTATCTTTTTTGATGGTGCAAACACCGACATGAAGAACACCGATATAGATGACAAAACCAACTTGAGGACCAAACATCCTCCTCTAGACAAAAGATTATCACACCAAGAGAACAACTTCATAGATAATCTTTCAATAAGAGACCACCAGTCAGAAGAGTTTAATTTCTTCCCCTTTAGTGGCAAACAAAGGTATTTAATCGGAAGTCTAACCACCGGAGTCTGAAAGATATCTGGCAACTCATTCTCCTCTCTACAATCCATGCCCAGCGAAACCAACATGGACTTATCCGATTGATTTTAAGGCCTGAAATTTCAGCAAAGGTTTTCACCAACGAGGAGACATGGGACGCTTCTCTTCCTCTTCCTTCAATGAAGAAAGTCATGTCATCAGCATATTGAAAAATTGGAGTAGCAATCCTACTACCATTTTTAATAGTGAATCCACTAAATAAACCACCATCACAAGCTCGAAAGGCCATATTTGCAAGTGTATCTACCACAATGTTGAACAACATTGGTGAAAACAGACAACCCTGTCGAACTCCCCTCTGAGGCTGAATCCAAGCCCCATTCGCCCTTTGCATAAAGTTCGGTAATGTTGCTCCTGTAGGAATGAATCTCATGCAACATTTCCCACCTTTTTTTTTGCAGAGGCATACGCCATGACATGTTTGGCGATCGTCTGAGTCATGCTATTTACAAGACATGCTGCCACCTAGTCATTATCAACCTCCCAATCTACAGTCTTCACGGTTGGAACATCATCTGTTAAGATATACTTCTTCCGGTGTGATCCAATAAACCAGGAAAAAGAGGTAGACCAAAGTAGAAAGCTGGATCCATCCAACTTGATACACGTCCCCTGCACGTGAGGGGAGATGCTCATGGTAGATATCTTCCCCACAGAGTCAGCGATTGCTTCCTTATGATCCCCTATAATAGCTGGAATGAAGATGCACAAAGATCAAAGGCTCTAGGGACTAAAAATTAGATCATGAGGTCTGAATTCTTCAATTTCAGACTCGTATTATCTTTGAACTACACAAATACACCACAAGACTCCAGATTTCAGATTATGTACCTCTTAGGTACTAGCAACAACATTTCTGTGCATGCGCTAGGGCATAGATGAGGTCCTAGCGATGCTCTCTTTAAGAGATTCCCTGTAGATGCCTTGTAGAAGGGGACTAAATCGAAGAACATGTCCCTACGTCACCTCTGCAGAGGTGCAGCGACAACACAAGAGGTAGAGGAGGTTGCAGCGACAACGCAGGACGAGGGAGAGAAAGACCAGCGGCTGTTGGTGTCTTTTTAGGTTATCTTGTTCCGTCTTATTATGTGTCTATAATAGCCCTTATCCCTCAAGGACATCCATGTACTTTTAGCCCTCTGGTCTCTCTCTATATAAAGGGACCTAGGGTTTCTAATAAACTTGAACTCTTTCAACCAACTACGGCAACGGTCAAAGGCCTACTGCTAGCCAGTGCTACAGTGGAGGCCGTGCAGGACATCAACCTAGATTGCCAACAGTCCCAACCGACGGCAGGAAAAGGCGCGGTAGCGCAGGGAGGGGCCGGCAGACCGACAGTGGTGGCCTTGGTGGCCAGTGGGTGGCGGTGCTGTTGTCCTGGGAGGCCGATGACGCCGCTGAGGAGAGAGGGTGATGGCTAGGGTTTTGGTAGGGGGCAGGCAGCTAGGTTTTGGTGTAATACCAGAGCCCTAGTCTAGGACCGCTGCTCTTATACCATGTTAGGTGGTAATGGCATAAGTTTATTTCAGAGAGGCTTGGTGCCTTTATATAGAAAAGCACACCAACTTAGAATTACAATAATACCCTTACATAAAAAACAAAAAGGAGCCAACACGACTCACAAACATAACTCAGCATTTATTTATCAAAGCCTAAATAACCCTCTCAAGTTTAGGTGGAGGAGAGGCTTGACCACAAGGTTAAGCAAGCACAATCAAAAGGACACAATGGGAATATGGTAAGCTAGTTTCACCTTAATGATATACATCTAGGGAGAGGATTTAACCTTTAACACCACACTATTTTGCAGGGATTAGAGAGAATGTACAATATTATGCCCATCATCCACTTTTATATAGTACAATAATCCTACTTTCCTCAAGATTTAATCCTCCTAGTTAGGAAGTGGGTCCCGTAATTGATAGAGTATTTCATAATGGACTTCCTTGCTAATCACACCTCATTTGAGGTTTCCATCTAGAACCGCCATTGCTTGGATCTTCCACCATCAGTCTGTTGTGAAAATCTTCACAAATCATGTTAAGAAGATCACGATCCGTTACGGTTGCCTTGACCTCTTCAAGCGATCAATGCCCTGGCGAGCAAGTCTTCCCACCTACATCATTGGTTGCCCCTGTGAGGGGATTTTACTTGGATAAACCCGCCTAGATCTCTGCCATTATCTATTCTAGTGAACCTTCAGGTGGATATGTCACTTTGCCTGATCAGCTTTGGTGAGTCTTCTGGCAAGTATGCCCGTTAAGTAAGTTTGTCAAATCCTTATAGTAATCCCAATCAGGGTTCTTTCGGCTTAAAATGCCTTAATTGCCCTTGCTAGGCCATCGGACCTCTTAGGCTTGAATCCCCTTGAATGGGTAGACGGAGGCCTCTTCAGCCTGTTCCTTAAGTGAAAATTTTCTCCCTCATCAAATATGGAAGGAGAAAACACCATTAAAGGTCCACTTTTTGCATGGGAAATGAGAAGGAAGGGAATTACAACTTACAAGAAAGATGAGGAGGCAATGGGTTCAAACTACATTTGCTAGTTGTCCTAGTAAGGAAAATGATCGTCTATTTTTTTGGCTATCCTTTGATTTCAAGAGTTTGGGGGGAGGCAAATATCTCATGATTAAACATCCTTTCATTCGCAAAGATTTTTAGGAGTCTTTTGTGAATAGCCCTCACTCTCTAGGGCAAATCAATTAAGATCAAAGAAAGAATGGGTCATGTCATCAAGAGTTGTGTGGAGCATTTGTTCAAGAAAAACAATGTGGATTTCAATAATGTATGGCCTAATTTTAAGAGCATAGCATTGCTTGCTCAAGGATTTGTTGAGGATTTGGGTCACTATATTACTTAATTCGATTGTAATCCCATTCTTTACTTAGCAAAGCCGGGAAGCTAACCTTAGGTAGCCTTCCTTTACCTCTCAAAAAAAAGGAATCAAAAGAAGAAAGTAAATAATTATAAGGGGGCAACAAACTAATGAACAAAAAGCAATCTGAAGGTTGAGTTGTGCTCCTATGTCCATAAGGGTTACAATTTATTCAAGCATATAATCATGCTATTCAGCATCATATTTCAAATGAATAACTAACCATCTCTGACCCAAGTCAGACCGACAACTTACATTCATTCCTATAAACTTGACTTCCCTTGGAAGAGACATCATCGATCTTTCACATAAAGCATTGATTGAGCTCATGTTATCATAGAGAATGAATTTTTGTATTCTTTATAGAAACTATAGGCCCCTATTTATAAAGAGAGAGGCAAAGGGAAAACTACATACAAGTTCAAACAAGAATAGAAGTAATAGAAAAGGACAAAAATAGAAATGACACAAAGAAAATTTCTCTACACTCTCCCTCAAGCTAGAGTACAGATATATGCCATACTCAGCTTGAAACACTGTTCAAACAATACTCGAGGAAGTGTCTTGGTGAACATGCCCACAATTTCATCTCTTGAGGCCACGAGAGGTGCATATGAACCATTTCCGAATCATATCACAAGTGTAATGACAATTCATTTCCACATGCTTGGTTCTCTCATGGAAAATAAAATTGCTAACGATGAAGAGGGCTTCCTCATTATCACAATTCATCTACATAGGCCCATGTAGAATGATGTCTAGGTCATTAAGAACTGATCGGATCCACATAAGCTTACAAGTAGCTTAAGTCATAGTCCTATATTGAGATTTTGCACTGGATCTAGGCTTCTAGCTACCACAGTTTGCTTCGTACTTCACAAAGTCACCAGATTTCCTCTTATAAAAGAGCAAAACCTGAGAAGGTGCCTGCAGATCTTACTTGACCACAAATACAAGATCAAGTGTGATATCGATTGTAATAAAAAATATAGCACAAAAACAATCCCACAATATACATAAAGATTTATAGTGGAAACCCCTACAGGTAAAAACCACTACCTAAGCCTCCCAGCTTAGGATTTTCCCAACTAGGCAACGCTAGTCAATCCACTAACGTACCACTTGAACGAGGGTGACACAACCTCTTACAATGATCCCTTCTCTTACTAACCTGAAAAGAAGCACAACAAGAACAACGGATTTCTCCTAACAGCTTGGGACCCGTAATCAAAGCAACAAGTAAAATAAAATAATATAATCCTGTGGAACCTCAAGGAAAGTCTAACCGAATTTTTGTAGAGGTTCGAATCGACGTGCTTTGGAGAGCGTGAAAACAGAAACGCAGAAGCACTTTGAGAGAAAGCATGAAAAGTCTTTTTCTAGATGGATTTCTCTTTGAAAGTATGTTTTGAAATGAGGGATGTGGAGCCCTATTTATAGGTGAAAATAGAGCATTCTTGGAATGTTGAGAAAAATCATTCGAACCAAATTGGTCGATCAATTGCGGGAAAATCAAATTTGACCATTAAGCTAAATTAGTCGATCAATATTCTTATTTTGATCGATCAATTCTAATATTTTGGTCGATCAACACTCTCTAGATATTTATTTTACGATTTAGAAAGGTTTATCTTTAATCTTGAGGTTCTAGACTCAAGAAATCTAAAAATTACATTAACTAAAGATAATCTTCACTTTGATCCACACGAAGGATAATTGACTTGATTTGTGCGAGCGTGACCCTGAAAGATTAGTTCACAATAAAACATAATTTTGTTTCATCAAAACAGAGGTACTTACAAAACCCAACGATGTATTTTTATCTCTAGGACACCCTGCATAATCTACATCACTATAGCTACCACGTCTAAGGACTTCCCATAAGTAAATAGCAGTCCCTTTCCTAGCGCAGGCTTCAACTACTTAAGGATCATCATGGTTGCATCACAATGTGCCATCCTTTACTTGTCCATAAATTGGCTCACCTTACTCACTACAAGAGTAATATCAGGATGTGTAATGGTAAAATACAACAATTTCCCGACAATTCATATTTCTCTTATAGATATTGTAAACAAGAGAAGAGTATGTATGTCTCTTGTAATTTGCCCATCACCTGGGCACGAAGAAACCTCATCATTATAAATATAACCTTAGAGCCCTCTCCTCCATTCACAAAGGAAAGCAAACCCTAGGCTCAGACGTAGGGAGGCACACCGCTTCTCGAACTAGATTATCAAACTCCTTGTTTATGGTTTGTTTCGTTAAATTTTACATGGTATCAAGTTCGTTGTTTCAGGCGAATAGTTTTTCGTGACTTATCCACATTATGGAAGTCACAACTTGTTCTCATCACGTAGATTCAAGGTTAGGCCACGTGCCACCATTAAGCTTCCATTCAACCGTCGCAAGCCCATCTCCAATTAAAGCCGACCTCCGACACTCGCCAGAACAGATTCGATTGCCTTCCGACAGAATCAGTTACTCGAAGACCAGATCCTGATGTCGCCTCCCTGATTCTGACAGCTATAAGGCCAAAATCGATCGCTCCATCGTCGTTAAACCACTTCGGCACCACATTCGGCTTCAACAACCTCCGCTACATCAAAACCAAACATTAAAGGACCTGATCCAGCACTATCTTGGTCAAAATTAGCGACACCCGCGCTCTACTATCGCCATGTCTTGACTACATACTATCTCATTAACACAATGCCGAGCTCAATTCTCCACGAGTAGATACCAATTCTCCTGCTATATCCAGATGGTGAGCTTTCCAATGTATCTCCCAGGACCTCTGAGTGTGTTGTTTTTGTTCATGTGCCATCACCAAGTTGTGACAAGCTTGCTCCTCACACTGTCAAGTGTGTGTTCTTAGGGTACTCCAGGAGTCAAAAGGGCTACCGATATTACGATCCCATCCATAGTAGACACTATGTTAGAGCTGATGTGACATTCCATGAGACCACACCATTCTTTTAAGTTGCTGGATAAATGAGTTCTCATGACAATGTGGCTCTCATGCCTATTCCTCCAGTTTCTTTAGAGGACATTATGGTCTCCATTTCTCAGCCTGCTTCTTCAGGCTCAACAACCTCCTTGGATAATTTCCAAAAATTGCATCCTCCGATGCGCACGTATAGTAGGCCTCATACGACACTATAGAGGCCACTTTCCCCACCAACAGATGATGCTCTATAGGTTGTTGAGATAGTATCTAGTGTAGTGATAGTTTGGTCAGACATGATCCTCCTAATAGTGTCGATCACAGTAGTGAGGTTCCTTCTATAGACGCTCAGACAAAGGTGCCAAATGATTCCAACCTTCCTATTATCATTAGGAAGGCACCCCGTACGTGTAAGTCCAGATACCGTGTTGCAGGCAGATTAGCTACTAATGGTCTTGCTTCTGAGCTTGTCAGATTTTGTTAGACACAGTCTCACACATTCCGTCTACGCACCAGCAGATCATGCTCGATCCAAAGTGGCGTCAAGCCATGAAGGAAGAAATGGAAGCACTCCAGAGTAAATAGACTTAGGAGCTTACAACACTTCTTACAAGAGCACGATCGGTCGACTCCAAATGGGTCTTTCCTTTAAATACAATCCTAATGGGTCTATTTCAAGGAATAAGGCCTAGTTAGTGTCAAAGGGGTTCACCCAAACATATAAGGTGGACTTCTTTAACACTCACTCCCATTGCACACCTTGCCACTGTTCGTGTACTCATTTCTGTAGCAACTCATAGAGATTGGCGGTTGCACCAGCTTGATGTAAAGAACGATTTCCTCTATGATGATGTTTAGGAGGAGATTTACATGCAAAAGCCCCCGGGTTTTAAGGTTCAAGAGGAGTGAGTGTACAGACTCAAGAAAGCCATCTATGGCCTCAAGCAGAGCCTGAGAGCGTAGTTTCAGAAGCTCTCAGATGTATTACAGAAGATGAGGATGCAGAGATCTTCCTTAGATCACTCTTTGTTTGTTAAGCAAACAGAGAAGGGTATGGTGGCACTCCTAGTTTATGTGGATGACCTAATTATCAACGATAATGATGATGATGGGATAAGTCAAGTCAATGAGTTACTTGCACGACAATTTATTATGAAGGATCTGGGTCAGCTCCAATACTTCCTGAGGATCTAGGTTACCAGGAGCAAAGGTGGGATTGTACTCTCTCAGTGCAAGTATGCATTGAACGTTCTTTAGGAGACAAGTATGCTAGGGTTTAAGCCAGCCAACATTCTCATGGACCCCAAGGCACATCTTCATGACGAGGAAGCAAAGTTAGCTAACTGCAGATCATATAGACAATTGGTTGGCAAGCTACTCTATTTGACTATTACACGGCCCGATATTACACTTTTAGGCAAGCTTAGTCAATTCATAGATAGGTCAACCAAACAGCATTGGCAAGTTGCCATGCACGTGTTCAAGTACCTGAAGAAAGCGCCTGGATGTGATATTTTCTTTCAGGTTGGGTCTCCCATGACTGTGGTAGGATACTCAGATACAAATTATGTGGGGTGTGTTGCAGATAGGAAGTCCACTATAAGTTTTTTGTACTTTCATTGTAGGTAGCCTAGTTACTTAGAGGAGTAAAAAATAAGTTATGGTCTCTTGTTCTAGTGGTGAGTCAGAGTACAAAGCCATGGCTCAAATTGCCACTAAAATGGTTTGGATTAGATCTTTGTTGCGAGATCTGCACGATTAGGTTGTGGAGTGCATGGAGATGAGATGTGATAATAAGGCAGCCATATATATTGTCAACAATCCCATGTTCCATTAGCGCACTAAGCATATGAAAGTCGATTGCCATTGTAATAGCGATTTGATCCAACGTAGGGTTTTACGCACCACATTTGTTGCTTTAAAGAACCAAACGGTTGACATCTTCATGAAGCCTTTGCCACATTGACCTTTTGACACATGTTCCAAGCTGAGCATGATTGACATCTATGCTCCAGATTAAGGGGGAGTGTTGACATATCTAGTTTGCTTGCTTATGGTGCATGTTATTTTATTTTTTCCCTTCTTGGACATGTGTTATTTTCCGACACCCTTCTTCTATATACAGGGGTGTAGGGCACTTTGGAATAAACCAAGTCATTTGTTTCCTATTAACTTATACTAACATATCAATTCTTCGTTTTTCCATTTTCTTCACAAAAAGAGAATGGTCTACCGACAATCTCTTGAAACCAACCTCTTTAATGATATCATATAACTTCTAGAATCATGCATGTGGACTTTGTTGAGCCAATAAATTGCTTTGTTTAATTTGCACACCTTACTACACTCAACTTCAAATCTAGGGAGCTGCTGCATGTAGACTTCCTCTTGAAAATCACCATAGAGTAATACATTTTTCACATATAATTGGTGAAGTACCCAATCAAAGTAAACCACAACACATATCAAAATCCAAACAATCAAAAGCCAAGCAACTGGGAAGAAAGTATCAAAGTAGTCAAGTCCATAAGTTTAATTGTTACCTTTGGCCACTAGGTGAGCCTTATACTTTTCCACAGCACCATCCAATCTCTATTTGATGGTGTACACCCACTTGCACCCTACAGTGGTAGCATCGGTCAGGGGGTCTACCGCCTGCAATCACCACATACGGGACATGTTTTTCTTCCTTCACGTCTCAGGCAACAACAACATCCAAGAACGAGCTGCATCATAAGTTGGGTCTAATTCAGCGAGAAAGTGCCCTACCATGATCTGCACCCTGTATGCCTTCTGGGACTCGCATGAACATATAAAGGTATGAGCATTATGCCTCCCAAAGGCTGACTTGAGAGATGAATAGTATTGTGCCAGTGGCCTGCCTTCCTATCTCATGTATGCAATTCCATGATGTAGGTAAAGAATGTGTATCACATTCTTGTCCTAAGAATAACTCTAGCAAAGATTCTTCCAAATCTCCTTCACCATTTTGTAGTACATAATCTCAGTAGCAATACACTGGATAGTGGCATTCATGATCATGCTTTAACCATGGTTTCATCAACTTGTACGAGTGAATCAACAATTTTGGAGGTCATTCTTCTCAATAAGATCGAACTTTACCTCAAAGCGCTAACCAACAATCAACCCAAAAGCTAGAGAAACATCAAAATACCATGATCCACAAGCAAAGCACTCATAGCCATTTCAGCGAGAAATCTTTCCATATTGGATCCGAATCAATCAAAAAACCCCCTGAAATAGGTGTTAATAGAGTCCCAATGACCACCAGCAATCTTTAAAGGGTTACCGGTGGATCTATTTTGCCTTCTAGTGAGTATCTCTAGCAATCAACGAGTTCAAAGGTCACCGACGGTAATGCTCCTACTCCGAACGACCACTCCGATGTGGTCACCAAGGTACAGCACCTCCTCCTTCAATCGTTGCAGTAGGAGCAATCACCACTAGCACCACCGCTACTACTGTTTGGAGCAAGAAAACGCGATAACTGGTGACCGACAGTGCCGCTAGGGCACAACGACGATGCTCCGGTGCCACCCCAACTCGTTGATTGCGTGGATAATTGCCGATAGCCCCTTTCTTACTATAGTAGCATTGATCGAGGGTCCCCTACCTTGGGTCTTATGCCTTAGGGTTGGGACCCTTGAGATTTTAAAGAAGAAAAGCTTCCTTTCTCCTCAAAAAAGACACAAATCCCAAGAAGAGCTTAGATTATTTAGTGAAGAAAGAAAAATAAGAGAGAAATTAAGGAGGTATCAAGTTCTGGCTTAGGATCGCTACTTTGATACCATATAAAGAAAATAAATTGTTCTATTCTCTATAGAAACCCTAGGACTTTATTTATAGAGATAAAGGTTAGAGGTAAAACGCATACAAGTTCAAACAAGAATCAAAATAATAGAAAAGAATAAAAGCAAAAATAGAACAGAAATTTCTCTACTGTTACCAAATTGTTTCAATTTTAGAAAAACCTTCTAAAAAAAGTAGAAGGCTATAAAAATGAAAAATATATACATATAAAAGCAAATTTGAAGGGAAAACAAACAAATTTTTCACATTTTTTTGAGATTTACTTTTTTAGAGGTAAAAGGGAGGTTGCTCAAGGCCAGCAACCCTCCAAAATTTCTTCATTTTGAACATTTGTTGATAAAAAATGTAGGCAAAATCCACATTATATAAGTCTTGTAACAAATCTGATTTGATTAGCAAAGTAATAAACCAAAAAAAGATAATACCTGTGTATTGACATCAATAGCATTGTTTTCTGGAATGGCAGAAAGTGCATTCCAAGGACCTCTACATGATAAAACAAGGACAGACACAAAGTTAATGCAAAATAATTAAACAAAAATGTATAGGACCAAGAGAAGCAACTAAAAATACAGGAATGATGTATACATCCTAACATAAAAAACAGAATCTATGCCAAAGTTCATGTAAAATGGTACAAACCTGGCAGCGTGGCTTCGGAACTTTGCGGAGTATAAACACCACTAAATTTAAATCAAATCTTCCATCTTATCCTTCTAATTTGCACAGAAAGAAGGTTTAACCAATTCAAGTATTCACCACGAAACTCTAGTATTTGCTCTTTTGAGAAAATAGACGTACTTCAATGAAACAAAATCAGAAGAAAATTTCAGACTTTACCAATAAGAGAACATGACATGAGCAACAACTTTGACTTGGGAAGACAGCAATGAGTGGGAGAGGCAATCATGAGCAAGAGGCTGCTGGCATGGGAGTGAAGGAGATGGTGAGGGCAATGGATGATGTCTCACTCTTGGCTGGTGTCACAGGGCCAACACGGAGAAGAAAAGCACTGTGAGCAATGCTGGAGACGTGAGGTGTTTTCGTTGCCACACTTGGGGTACACGTTGCGCAGGTCTGCTGTGATCCGATTGTATGTGTTTGATTTTTTTGAGAGAAAAAAGGACGATTACCAATCACGAGTAACCATCCAGTAACATTAATAGAAAAATTGGAACGAACTTACGGGATGTCCAGCCACATCTCAGAACGACAGGCCGCTTCCCTTATAATATTCTCAACCCAAGCCCTCCCCTTTTGAAAAATGGAATCATTTCTTTGCAGCCAAATTGACCACAACACAGCAACAGCCGTCACCCAGCCTGTCGTATCCACGTGCACCAAAGATCTAAAAGACTCCCACCAAGAATCAAAGGAAGAAAGATCAGCCTGCCGGATCGTGCATTTACTCCAAACTTCCTTGAAAAGATCACACTGAAAGAATAAGTGGTGAAGATCCTCAAGTGCCACCCCACAGAAGAGACAATCCAGGTCATTATCACCAGCACACTTAAAACAAAGGACCTTAGTTACCATCCCTCCTAAACAACCACAACAATATCTTAACCTTCAAAGGAATTGGCAAACGCCAAATCATAGAACAATCCTCCCATATAAGAGGCACCGGACCAACCTCCAAAGTCAATTTCTTATAGGCCTTAGCCACAGAAAAAATCCCATCCTCCCAACAAAACCTGTCCATAGGTCCATCATTGACAAATATACCATGCAATAGCTGAAGCATCTCCTGCAACTCCTGCAGTGAAGCATCAGAGGCCAAGCTGTAAGATTTGAGACCAACATCTAGCACCAGCATCCCGAACCTCCGAAACAAGCACATCTTTACTCCTGGCCAAACCAAAAAGGCGCAGGAATAAAAATTGAAGCTTACCACAGCCCATGCAATCATCTTTCCAGAAACAAAAGGAACAACCTGCACCAACCAAAGGCCCAAAATACCCAGACGCAATCCCCTTCAAAACAAGAGGCTAAATCAAGGCCCAAAAAGAAGATGACCGAACTAACCTTGAACGCCCAAGACCAACAAGGAATCCCTCAACAATTTATCCAGGAGGCCACTTCCCCCCCGCCAAGAAGCGTAACACCCACTTCATCAGAAGTGCCACACTAAATTCATCTAATCTTCTAATACCTAAGGCACTCCTCTTCCTTGGTCTATAGATTTCCTTCCATGGCACCAGCTGCAAGAAGCAACCTTGATGGTCAAGACCCCTCCAAAATAATCTTTTTCTAACTATATCCAATCTTTTCAAAATCTTCAACAATCTAAAAAGAGAGGTAGAACACCAAAACAGATGACAGCACCGCCTTCACCAAAACCAATCTACCACCCCTAAACAAGAGCCCCCCACTCCCATTCAGCCTCCTAGTCAACCTCTCTTCCACTGGCCTCCAATCAGGCAAACAAAGACATTTACCCTTCAATGGCAATCCCAAGTAAGTAAACGGTAGCATAACAATCGTATATGGAGGATGTCCAAAATACGACTTTCAGAGTCTCTGCCCAAGTGAAAAGGTATAAAAGCAGACTTCCTACCATTAACCCTCAAGCCAGAAATATCACCAAAAAGACCAACCAAACAAGCCACCTCACACTGAATAAAGAAAACTGTATCATCATCATACTATAGCAACTAGGTAAGAAGAAAACCATCCCTGGAGAGAGAGAAAAACCACTGAAGAGTCCAACACCACAACACCTAAAAGCCAAGAAAGCCAAGGAGTCCACTACTATATCAAAGAGCAAAGGTGCCAACGAATACCCCTGTCTGACCCCCTCTGCAGTTGTGTCCACATTCCCAAAGACCTACCATTAGCAAGGACTAAGAAAGATGTCGTCGTGACACATCGCCTCATGAGTCTAACCCATGAATTCGAAAAACCCCTCCTTCGCATGATCTCCCATAGGTAAGCCCAAGAAAGTCATATGCCTTGGAAAAATCCTTCCATAAAAAAGCCACAGTAGACGTCCTACCCCAGGATGCAACCATCTCCTCAACCAAAGCAAAAGAATCCATAATAATCTACCAGAAATAAAGGCCGACTGAACAGGGGATATCAACATAGGCATCACCAAATGGGGCAATTCGTAAAGGTCTTGGCCACAATCAAATAGATCACGTTTGAGAGAGCAATAGGCCAGAACTCATCCACTGATTCAGCACTTGGCTTATTCGGGAGTAGGAAAAGGAAGAAACGCTTCAACCTCTCAAACCCCCTATTTTTCTAAAAAGCCTCTCTCACCACCGCCAAAACATCATCACCTACCGCATCCCAAAACTCCCTATAGAAAAGGATAGGCAAACCATCAAGGCCCAGGGAACCCTTCACCTTCAAACCTCGAAACCGCCTGGAGCACCTCCTCATTTGTTACAGATCTAAGCAGACCATAGCGTCATCCAACCTGCCCATCTCAAAGGAACCAAATCTCCATCTACCCTGCGACCGTCTCCTAGTGAAATCCTAAAATGATCTACAAAAACTTTGCAAATCAGCTGCGTTTTCATAACCGTTGTCTCACCTAGACAAACAAAAGTAATCATGTTCATCCTTCTTCTAGCACTGGCTACCATGTGAAAAACTTTTTATTTGAATCTCCTTCTTTAAGCCATAATAGGCTTTTGCCTCCAATCAGTTTCTGTCTTCTGATCCTCCTCCTTGATCTTATTCTGCAAAGCCAATCTCTCTTGCTGCCCTTCAGCATCAAGTTCACCCACATCCACTTTCCCATCAAGTACAGCCAAAGCCTACAAAGCCTCCTCCCTTAAACACTCCCTCCTCACCTCCTTCTTGAAGTTTATCATCGCTTGCCTGACAGCCCTGATGCGTTCAGCAATAGTGCGGACTGTCGAATCCCCCTCAAGAACATCCTTCAAATTTTGCATCACAAGACCTCTGAAGTCTGGTTCCAACAACTAAGACTTGTGGAACTCGAAATATGTTGTAGGAAAACCATCCTCCCCACTGTCCCACAACAAAGGCATATGATCAGAAACAGGTCTCACCATAGCCTTCACAAAAGGAGCATGCACTAATTCAGCAAGCGGTAGGCTGCAGAAGAATCTATCAATACTTGGCATCTGACCAGAACCATTCCTCCATGTAAAGTGAGCACCAGAAGTTGGGATCTTCATCAACTCTAAATCACCAATCACCTCCTGAAACTACTAGAAGGCGGAATCCACCCGCCTATTTGGTCAATCATCCATAGAGATTAAATGAACATTAAAATCACCACCGATCAACCAAGCTCCACCATCTACCTTTGCAGCTGCCTATCTCAACTCAATCCAAAGGGGGTCACGCAAAGAAGAATTACACTGTGTATACACACCAAAGATCGCAAAACTGACCCCATCCAATCTGCAAGCAAAAAGTCCAGTGACGACATGTACCCCAACCAAAGAATCATCAAGCCTAAACAAATCTTCATTCCACAAGAGCCATTGTCCTCCAGATCTTCCCACTGCATCAACAGAGAGAGAAGACAGCAAACCTCTTCCAACACTATCAACCAAGGAACGATCAGTGCCCTCAAGGTGTGTCTCCTACAACAATGCCAAATCCACCTTATACTCTGCAAGATAATTCCTCAAAATAGACCTCCGAGCCCTGTCCTGAAGACCATGCACATTCCACGTAAGAACCTTAACCTTGGGAGATTGCATTACCCCCACCACCACAAGTTGAGGATGCCCTTCTAAGATTCAAAGTCCTAGCCATCCTCATCTCCAAATCCTCACCATCGCCCCTTTTAGCAACCTTCCCCTTCATAACAAACTTCCTCATGTAACAAGAGCAGTATAATAGGCCATTTCTCGCACACAACGACCTTCCAACAGCCGATCTCCTAGATTCAGCAGACGAGAGACATCCCCCCCTTCCTCCCACATTGGCCTTCGAGGAGGTGCGTGCCAAGATTTGAAGTTTTGTGCTTCCTCCACATTAACAGCCATTGGATTTTCCCTCAACATCATCGTGACTCCCTGTTGCTCAAACAATAACAATGGTCGCAGCATCAACCACCGCCACACACACCTCAGTACTAGTCGGAGCACAGACCACCTATTGTCCCATGTGTGGCACCACAGGCCCCGAGCCAACCATATCCTTGCGAGGCGCAGCATCCCCTAACATCGTCCCATTTATCGCGCTCCCAACAGAGGAACAGTCATCGTCCCTGCAACCATTATTCGATAGCCCACGAGCAACACAGCAAGGAGAAAACAAGCCTAGTTACAAGGCCCAAGTAAAACTGAGTCTGAAAAGAACCAAAACGGAACTAACCAACTCTAAATCTGTTTCCAAATCAGAAGGCACCTTGTTTTGTGCCAAGAAAATCACCCAGCAAGCCCCCCCTCGGATCACACCTCAATTCTTCATCGCGAGAATTAATTCCCGCACGATCAATGCCTACTACCTAAAGCAACGTACAGAGCCAATTGTGCATCGCCTAAAGCGATAGGTTGTGCCAGTTGAGCTACCAAAGGAGGCTTCTTCATCTCAGGAACCAAAAAGGAATGATTCCTCCCCTCCGATTCAAATTTCGAATTTAAGAGGTGACTCTTCATCTTTAACGCTAAAGAGCCACCACCCGTTGCCTCTGACCACCAGCGACTGCCTCCACCACCAAGTGCCTCAATGAAAGACAACTCCGTCACCACTGGCAATCACTGTAAAAAGTGTCTTTCTTTATAGTGATGTTCAGGAGGAGGTACGCATGCAGTGGCTTCCTAATTATAAGAGGAGTGTGTGTGCAAATTACAGAAAGCAATATATAGTCTGAAGAACCTAAGAGCCTAGTTCTAAAAGCTCTCTCAGGTGGAGTCTGTTGGATTTCAGTAGTCACAATCAAATCATTCCTTGTATGTCAGGAAGACAGGGAAAGGAGTAGTAGTGCTTCTAGTGTATGTTGATGACTTAATAGTCACTGGAGATGATATGGTAGACGTGGCTGAAATTAAGAGGTCTTTGGCATATCAATTTGTTATGAAGGATCTAAGGCCACTATGATATTTCCTTGGGATAGAAATTGCCTGCAGCAAGCATGGCATTGTCCTATCTCAAAGGAAGTATGCCCTGAATGTCCTGAAGAAGACTAGTATGCTGGGTACCAAACTAGCTAGTATTCCCATAGGTCCCCAGGCACAGGCATATGATAAGGAGGTAAAGACTATGGAAAGTAGGCAGTATAGGCAACTTGTCGGGAAGCTGCTATACCTGACCATCACCAATCTTGATATTTCGTTTCCTATTAGGAAGTTAAGCTAGTTTATGTAGAAGCCAACCAAGCAGCAGTGGGATGCTACTATGATGGTGGTCAAGTACCTGAAGAAAGTGCCAGGACAGGGACTTCTGTTTACTAGGGGAGCCTCCACAACAGTGGTTGGATACTCCGATGCAGATTATGCTAGTAGTCATTATGATAGGAAGTCCACCATGGCTTTCAACATTTATGTTGCTAGAAATTTACTGACTTGGAGAAGTAAGAAATAGAGTGTTGTTTCCAAGTCAAGTGCAGAATCTAAGGATAGAGCGATGGCTCATACATTTGCAGAGTTGATGTGGGTGAAATCCCTCTTGACAAGCCTACATGTTCAAATTGGACCCATGGAATTGCAGTGTGATAAACGAACTACCACATATATTGCTAACAACCCCATGTTCCATGAGCATACCAAACATGTAGAGGTTGATTGCCACCACACCCAAGATTTAATCCAACATGGACTCCTTTATACCATGTCGGTCACATCAGAAGATCAGACTGCTAATATTCTTACCAAGCCCTTACCTCATTCTACATTTGAGGTTTGTTGCTTCAAGGTGAGCATGATTGACATCTGTGCTCTATCTTGAGGGAGAGTGTTGAGCTCCTTAGTCTTATTTTATATTTTCAATTATTTCGTATTTCTTTATGGGCTTAACTAATACTTTCCTACCTCTTTATATTGAGACGTAAGATTTCTAAAATAAACAAGTTCCTCATTTCCTTCAACTAAGATTAAGATCTTATTGTGGCTATTTAGACATGAGAAGTTGGTAACGAAGGTTCTGCAGGCTAAATAGGCTTCGAATTCAGATTCGCTATGTAAGTTGGTAACGAAGGTTCTGCTTTGTGGATGAGATGGTGGATCATCTCTTCTTCATTTGTCAAATATCAATGGAGGTTTGGCAAAGTGTTAATGCCCGAATGGTGATTCTTACATCTTGAGATTCTTAATAGGATTCCTTCAGGTACTTGGTCCATGCAGATACAACAAATTGGGTTAAAGCGATGATCGCTTGGTGATCTATTTGGTTTCAAAGGAATGTTTTCATGAAGGAATGCATGTGGGTTGAGAATATTGTAAGAAAGGCGAGTTTCCTGACGAAGTTGTGGCTGGATCTATTGTGAGTCTATTCCTTTTAGTTTATTAGTAATGATATTTGAATGATTACCCAGTAATCTTCCTTTTTCCTCTCAAAAAAAAAACCACCAACAATACCAATGCAAAGGGCTAAATTTGATAATAGTGACTTTTCCACATGATATATCCCCATGTCGTCAATACATCCACCAATATGGAATATTTGTACACAACCTTACCGATATCTATGATATCATCGATATTACCAATATATCAAAGATATCCTGGAAAAATGACACTACTAGCATATCAATACCTCTTGACTTGGTGATACATAATATATCGGCGATATGTCGTGATATTTAAATCCTTGGTTTCAAGCTTCTTGCACCTCAAGCTCTGCTAGCAGGTGGGTCTAGACGGAGGCAACCTGTGGTAGGTAATCATATTCTTGGAGGTTAAAGAGGTGATAGACATTCTCAAGAAGATTCTACTTCACCTCGTCAACTCTTCATGGATTATGAGAGTCAAGGTGCCCGCCTCTCATGGGAATTCTGCAGTAGCAACTTCTTCAGTGTCAACAGCCACCAACACAGCGAAGGAGCTTCGCCTTGCACAAGGGTGGCGATGGTGCTTTTGGAAATCAAACCATCTGGATTTCGATTCAGGTGACCACAGGAATCTCAGGAAGGATGCTTCTGGTTCGAGAAGGTCAAGCAATCTTCAGTTTGGCACTCTGGACTTGCAGCGCAATAACATCTTGAGGATGCTGCTGAAGGTGCTTTGACACCCTAGGGTGCTACTAGTGGTCGTGCGGAAACCACAATGGGGGCTCAAGCAAGGGGGGCAGCAGGGGATGGTCCTCCCTCGAGCCCTAATTGTCGACGTCGTTGTGATGCAAGGTCAAAAGGCTATGGTGGAACACCTCTGGTTACCACTAAGGGGGTGGACCATAGCGCCCGGTGTGATGCGGGGTCAAGCGACCATGGTAAAGTGCCTTTACTTATTGTTGGGGTAGTAGACCACACCATCTCTATGGCTTCGAGAGCACCTTAATGGTCCTATGATGATAGTAACCCCAATGGGGGTACTCTTCCTTATGAAGGGATCCACGTAAATCGTGTCCCCATCATGTCGAGTTGTGGTTCTAAGGGTCGGTGCCCAATAACGATGAGCAAAAGCTTCTGTTTAACTCCATGTACCGGAGAAAAAAGTTGAAAGACTCTCGGCTACCACTTAAGTCTGGGGAAAAGACATGATGTGGACAATCAAGTTGAAGATCACATGGCACTTGTCATCAATGTGTGGAAGAGTGATGACAATTATAGGGTTCTACATCTGTCCATGATTAGCATCCTTCCTAGAATGTCTAAGGTTTGCAGGGCCCCGTCTAGAGGGCATCCCTCCTACAGTACCTAATGGAGTGCAGAATTGATTGTATCATGGTTCAAGAGACACATCTTAAGCATATTTATGCCTAATTGAAGAGGGAGATTAGGGGAATCCTCCTCAACTCTTTTTTGCCAGTGGCCTCTGTTGGTCAATCCGACGAGAAGTCCAATAAAGGTCTTCTGTTTGCATCCTATTTCAAGATTCGGAAGTCATGGCTGCTAGAGTAAAGTGTCATGACCTGGTTAGGTAGAAGTGGGGGAAAATGTTGCATTCCTCTTCTGCCACTCGTACACCAGCCTTGAAGATACAGCATCCGAGGACCTTCTTGATTACTTACAAGGACATCAAAGAGCGACAGGGGTGCTCCAAATTGGAGGCCTCAAATGCTATAACCTTGCTCTATAGGCAAGAGAATAGTGGGGCCCTTACAAAGTCAAAACAAGAGGACGTCAAGAAGCATCTTAGTGAGTTGAAGCAAGAACGAGGCACTTAGAAACCAAAAATCTCCCCATATTCAAAAGCATCAAAAAACACTTAGAAACCAACTTTGGAACGTTTTCCTATGATTATAATTTAATTTGAAAATATGCAAAGTCAAAAGATTTGAATAGAACTCTAAAATTAAGATGATGTTCCTTGCAAAGAGCAACTTTATGTTGGATGAGTAACCGGACCCCTCCTAGCAACCATTTGGTTCTTATAGGGTTGGCCCAATGTCACTTAGTTGACCGTTTGTGAGAGGGTGGATGTGGGCCTATAAATATTCCCTTAAATTTTTTTATACTTGAGAAGAAATAATAGCCTCCTATGGCCTTTAGTTCCCTTCTCTAATGGAGTGATCTACCCTCATTTGCCACAAACCAAGTGAATGGAAGCTCATCTTCATACTATTAACTTTAATCTTTTTTTATTCAACTAATAGATTGCGTAAAGGTAACACAAACAGGTGGTGGACCACTGTTTCATAGCTGCAACATGTAATTCCCCCATGCCACATCATAGTTAAGATCTTTTGAACATGGTAAAAGTTATAAGGCACAGGAAATGATTAATATTTTAGACAAAAAAAATAGAAATCCCTTGCCAGAAATATAGCATGCTGTTCAAAAACTCACTTGTGTTGTGAATTCACAAATTCAAGCACCGGCTGGGGCCTTTCTGATAACAAGCAAAATTTTCAAGAATGTTATGATTGTCAAAAGGGACAATTAACAAAATCAAGTGCAGCAAATCTCACTCTTGCAGTAGGATTGAATCAAACATAACAAGACAAACAAAGATTAAGGGCCGCATTCAATAAATAAAGACAATGAAAGAATCATCATTTTTTATTGAGCTTTCCATGCATATATAAAATCAGAATTATGCCTTCAATGTGAAAAAGAGCAGAAATGCCTCAAGTTATTGGACATAATTCAAAAACCCAGCCTTAACAACATGGCAGCTACATCTTTTCACACACAGAGAGAGAGAGAGAGAGAGAGAGAGAGAGCATGGCAGCTACATCATTGTGTTTTATATCAGTTTCAACTTAATCCTCCATTAGATATGTCCCTCCGTTCAAACCAACAAGAGTGCTTATAATAAATATCCTTCAGGATCAATGTGCAAATAGCTTTTATGTTTCCCAATGTGTTCTAGCTTTCATGTTTCATCCTTGTAGATTATATATTTAGGGATCATCACCTATTCCCTATGTCCCTTAATGCATCGGGAGAAAACATGAGACGAGGGAACACAAGAAGAGAGGTGCATCTGGAAAATGATGAGAAAGGCCCAAACCAAGTGGGCCTCAATCAAGAGAAGGAAACCCTGCCAAATTGCCAATTCTGCTTCATATTGATACCTAGGGTCAGACTATGACCCTTGCTGCTACCCAGGGTAGTGGATAAGATGTCCTAGCTACCAGAGGTCGTGGCCGTGGGCATGGAAGTGGTGAATGTGTGTCCAAGATTTGCTCATATTGTGGCAAGATTCGTCCTTGCTGGAACAAACATGGTCATCCACCTACGGCCAACCAGGATGTTGCTACTATTGAGCAAACTCCTAATACTGTTACTAAGGCTTAGTATGAGAATCTTTTGCAATGCTTCAAAAAGCTATCCTCGGAACAGCCATCCTCCTTAGAAACCGCAACCTAAGGAGGCTTACCAAGGATGTCGTCACACACCCACTCCACATCATGGGAAAGCCTCTCTTCAATAAGGAGGCCCACAGGAAATCCCACTATACTGAGTCGTATGCTTTGCTGAAGTCCACCTTCCACAGAAACGCCTGCTTCTTCTCCCTCTTCCAAGTGGCCAACACCTCCATAGCAACAACAAAACCATCCAATATACCCCTTCCTGGAACGAAAGCGGTCTGCACAGGGAATATCAAGTCTCCAAGAATGTCCCCAAGTCTATTTGCCAAGACCTTAGCAATAATAAGGTAGACAGCATTCGAAAGCGCAATCAAACGGAAATCCTGGATTGCTTCTGCACCTTCCTTAGGCAGTAGAAATATGTAATATCTATTTAGCTTGTCGAACTCACTATTCTCGGTCGCGAACTCCATCACCTGCATCACCTCTGTCCCCACCAAGGTCCAGAATTCCCTAAAGAAGAGGACAAGGAAACCGTCTGGGCTAGGGCATCCCTCTGCATTCAATCCCTAAACCGCTCGCCTCATCTCATCCTCCGACAAGTCAGTCATGAGGTTCACCGCCTAGTCATCAATAACTCATTGCACATCCTCCCCCTCCACTACCAACAACCTCTGCTGCGCCTGCCCGTGAATTCTATTACGTAATATGTCGCAACTCGACCCACCTCCTCCCTACCTGACAAAGTCTCCTCGTGAATCAGCAGCCTCTCTATCCAATTTCTCCTCCTAACGAATGCCATTTGGTGAAAGAATCAGCAACTTTTGTCTCGATCTCGTCTTCCATTCCACCTCTGCTTTCCTATTCTCCTCCTACACCACTCGCGCCATCTTCATCCTTATCTCTATCCTCAGTCGAGATAGGAGCTTGGTCCTCCTGTCTATCTATCCTGGTGATCTCCACCAAAGCCTCTTCTCTTCCTTTCTACCCCTCCTGGCTGCCCTGATCTCTTTCTTATATGCCCTCAGTTAATCCCGCAACATAGACAACTTCTTTGCCAGACGAAGCATAGCCGATCCCTCCACCTCAAAGGAGCTCCATCTCTCCTCCACCATATTCCAGAATCCCTCCTCCAATAGCCAGGATCTATCAAATTTGAAATAGGTGCTATAGTGTGCCCCCTAATTAGGTTGCCACATAAGGAATGTATGATCCAAGAACGGTCTCTCCAAAGGAGACACCTCTGCCACGGGGAACACCTCTGCCATCTCCATGTTGGCAAGAAATTCGTCAATCCTGGACATCTAACCGCAGTTGTTTCTCCAATATAAGCAAATGATGTCCCCCCCCCCCCCTCCCCAGTCTGTCCTCCATCTGTAGAGTGATGTTGAAATCTCCTCCAATCAACCAGGGACGTCCATAACATTCCGCGGCCACCAACGTAAGTTTCTCCCAGATCAACCCTCTTGCCTAAGCATCTAACGGGCCGTAAACACCTGTAACCTCCATCCTAGCACCTCCTAGTTTCCGAATTAAACTCACAGAGATGATTTGTTCATTAAAGCAGTCTTCCAAGGAGAAGACATCTTCCCACCAACCCAGTATATGTCCTTTAGAGCGGCCAACTGCTCCAACATAACGAAAACCCTCCATCCACGAGCCCCTGATCTCCCTCCAAGTCCTAGTATCACAACCGAAAAGCTTCATCTCCTGTAACAGCATAATATCCGCTTTCCACAAGCGAATGTAGTGTCACAAAGTCACCCTCCTCGATGGGTCATTGAGACCCTAGATGTTCCACGTAACAACCCCATTCATCTAGGACAGGTAGAGACCTCCCTCATCGCCGATCGAAAGCGACACGCTTCCACTATCCGACGCACTTCATCATTCTGATCCAGAGCCACTACCGTCGAGGGTTGTGGCATTCTACCACGACCATCCACCACCACCCTCTGACCTCGACTCGTTCTTCGATATCTCCATCTTCGTTTGTAACAAATAGCCCCTCCCCAGCCTCCATTCACTACACGTGGTCTCCACCAAGCCAAGGGGACCTCCATACTATCGCTTCCTACCGAGGAGAGGTCGCTGGTCTATTGCCATGGTGACACACCACTGGAACACAACTCCGGTGCCACCGCCACCGCTTTCAAGTCCCTGGTCCCGTCCTCATCGACCAAAGGATGACTGGTGGGGCCCTCCATCTCTTCCGCCTCGAGCTAGGTCAAAGGTCAAGCTCTTCCTCCAGCACTAATGGCCTCCGACTCATCGAGAGTCAACAACACATCCTTCATCTTCGA
Organism: Thalassia testudinum; assembly: GCA_037157565.1. Lineage (NCBI taxonomy): Eukaryota > Viridiplantae > Streptophyta > Magnoliopsida > Alismatales > Hydrocharitaceae > Thalassia > Thalassia testudinum. Next base: position 87,206,084 of record JAZHRO010000077.1, read on the forward strand.
ATCACCCTCCACCAAAGTCGAGTCACGGGTCGTCGGGGTATCTGAAACGATACCTCCGTTATTATGACCCAGAGTGGATCCGACCCGAGAGCCCGACCCCTCTTTAAGAGGGACAGCCAGGTCACCTAGCTGAAGACCCTCTTCGGCTTGCGAGATAAGCGTCGCCACCCGCTCCTTCGACTGCACTGCAATCATCACCTCTTCGCCTTCCCAATGCGACAACTCATCCGAGTCATCCGCATCGACCGCATTCAATGGCTGTTGCACCGCATTTAACGGGTTCGCATCCACGTCAGCGATCGGACGCTTGGGGTCCCGATCTTCGGGTGGAACCCTGGTCCCTAGCTTGAGAAAGCGGTGGCACCACCGCACCACCATTCGAGCCCGATGGTGTCGCCGCTCCTCCGACCACCTCTGCATATGAGGCTCTCCTGGAAGCCCTCGTGCACAAGCAGGAGATGACCCACGAATGACCTCTGTGGCGAAGGACCACCTTCTCCATCACCGACGCCCCTACCTTCAACTCCACCACTGCCTCAAGCGGCCCACCCGAGAGACCAGTTCCCTCGCACCGACGAAGGCACACGAATGGAGACATCATCGCCTCGAGGACCTCCATCGTACGAAGCCACCATGGTATCCCTTCAACAACCAGTTCCACCGACATCCTCCATGCCTCATCGTGAACACAAGTCCTCTGCAACCTTACCATTCCAGATCTCAACCGAGACACCGTAAAGCAGATCTCCTCCGTCTTCACCGAAGAGAGTCCCACTACAAGGAGCCCTCTGCCTCCAGAAGGAATGATCCTCACTCCAATCCCCTTCCAAGCAATACGGAGGGCTTCTACCTCAAAGATCCGCAACTGCCTCGAAGTCAGCTCTCCAACAAGACCATCACCAACCATGCTATGGACAGTAGCCACGCCCTCCGACCAGGGGGCCTCTGCCTCAGCCAAGGGCATCACCACCGGCTGTGGTGGTGAAGGATGCCCCACCTCAGCATCTCGCACTCCGCTCCGCCGCCCAACACCACCACACTGCGCGCTCCGATGCCCAAGGCCCTGACATCTTCAACAACGCAAAGACTCTCGACAATCCCTCACCCAGTGGCCGATCCCCAGACACTTGAAGCAGTGATCATCCACTTCTCTCCTTCGGTCTGTCACGACATGAGCATTTGCCTTCCTCTTCCTCCGCTCGACCACCTTCCACACCTCGAGGCCCTCCTCCCTGCCGTCCCACAGGTGAGAAAGTCTCCTTCCCCGCCCTTTCTCCCTTCTCACTCGATGTCTCCCTATCTCCCCCTCTCCCACTCCATCATGTTCTTTCCCTTTGATGATTCTACTTGTACTTGTCAGGACAAGTTGACGGGAAGGATGATTGGTGGCAACCATGAGGAAGGGGGCATCTATTGCCTGTTCCAGCATCCTGTTGCTGCTACCTGCCATGGGGGTGTCACCTTCTCTGTTGGACTTCCATACTAATGGCACTAACGTCTTGGCCACCTTTCGCTAGATAAGCTTCATCGTATCATTCCCAGTATCTCTCTATTTGCTACTATTACTTGTGATGCTTGTCAGCTAGGCTAACACCACTGGAATTCCTACACCGCCAATCAGAGCCCACGATCTACCACTTTGTTTCAGTTGTGTCAGGTCGATGTGTGGGGCCCTAGTCGTCTTCCTAACAAGCTAGGTCATCAGTGTTACTTGGTCTTAGTTGATGATTTTTCCCATCTTTCTTAGTTATTTTCATTAAAAAATAAATATGATGTGGGGATGTTTTGAAACATTTTTTTTTAAATAAAAAATCAATTTGGCATTTCTATTAAAGTTATTCGCTTTGACAATGCTCTTGAACTTTACACTCATCGCTTGTCCACCTTTTACAAAACTCAATGCATTATCCATTAGACTACATGTCTTCACACGTCCCAACAAAATGGGATTACTAAGAGAAAGTGCTGACATATTCTTGACGTTGCCCACACATATTGCTTAAACACCATAATGTTCCCCCTTTGTATTGGGGTGATGTTGTGCTTACCGTATGTTATTTGGTTAACAGAATGCCATCTTACCATTCATGAACAGATTCCTTTACAGTTCTTGTATCCAAAAGGGAATTTGTTTCTTGTAACTCCCAAGGTTTTTGGGTGTGTGGCCTTTGTTCACATCACTACTCCTGGTCAGGATAAACTTGCACCCCAAGCGGTCAAGTGCATTTTCTTAGAATATTTTAAGTGTCAAAAAGGATGTCGTTGCTATGACCCTCTCACTTGTCAACATTATGTGAGTGCAGATGTCATCTTTCACGAGACGGTCCCTTACTTCTCCATTGCTAGGAGAAGTCTTATTCCTGAGGTGGTTGAGGCACCTATACCAGTTCTCCCTATTTCTCTTGAGGCTATCCCGATCACTGAGTCATTTTCTTCCAAGGCTTCTACTTCTGAGCCCATCAAGTTTCATAATCCTCCAATTTACCTACAGGATTCATGTTACCTATAGGCTGCAACAGACCCCCCCTCCTCCAACACCAAATCGTCCCCAAACTCAGGTGAGCATAGAAGTTTTTCAGGCTGATGAGGCTATGAGTAGTGATGATGGAAGGTAATTACAAGCAAACAATGATAATCTTGACATTTCGATTGCATTTCGGAAGGCACCCAAGAGTTGTGCCATGTATCCTATCTCCCATGCAGTTACTACAAAGTTTCTTGGAGGAACATATAGGTATTTCTACCATGCACTTTCTACTACTCAGATAACCAACAGTCATCAGCAGGCCATGCATGATCCAAAGTGGCAACAGACCATGGAGGAGAAGATGCAAGCTCTGCAATCTCTTTGCACTTGGGATCTTGTTGACCCATCGTCCAAGGCTTCTGTTGTGAGTTGTCGTTGGGTTTTCACCTTGAAATACAATTCTGATGGGACGATAGCAAGACACAAAGCCCGTCTGGTGGCAAAGGGGTGTTCACACAGACACATGGCGTGGACTTCTTTGATACTTTCTCTTATGTTACACGACTATCCATAGTTCACATTTTGACCTCTGTTGCCGCACACAAAGACCGATCACTTCATCAGCTAGAAGTCAAAAATGCCTTCCTATATAGGGGCTTATAGGAAGAGGTCTATATAAAGTAGCCCTAGGTTATGAGGTTCAGGAGGAGTGTTCTAGAGTTTACAGATTGTGGAAGGCTATCTATGGCCTTAAGCAAAGTCCTCAGGCATGGTTCCAAAAGCTTTCAAAGGTGGTAGAGGCCGTTGGCTTCAAGTGGTCCTCTTCTGATTATTCCCTATTCATCAAGAAGGCAAGGAAGGTACTATTGCACTTCTAATCTATGTTGATGACCTGATTATTACTGGTGATGACAATGCAAGCATTATAGAGGTCAAGAAATGCTTGTTTGGGAATTTCGTGATGAAGAACCTTGGGCCAATAAGGTATTCTCTTGGGATAGAAATTACTCGCAGCAGGAAGGGCATAATTCTTTCTCAAAGGAAGTAAGCTCTTAACTTACTTCAGGAGACTGGCATATTAGGAGCCAAGCCAGCCAACATCCCCATAGATACCAAGACTTACCTGTACAATGAGGAGTCAGAGGTAGTTGACAATAGGCAATACAAAGAGCTAGTGGGAAAGCTCTTGTACCTCACCATCACCAGGCCTAACATTTCCCTTGCACTTGGGAAACTCGGGCAATTCTTAGACAGACCTACTAAGCAGCGTTGGGATGATACCATGATAGTGTTGAGATACCTGAAAAAGGCACCAAGCAGAGGCATTCTTTTTACCAAGGGAACTTCCGTGGGCATTATTGCTTACTCTAATGCTAATTATGCAAGGTGTTTGGCAAACAAGAAGTCCACCACATGCTTTTGCACCTATGTGACAGGGACCTGGTGACATGGAAAAGCAAGAAGCAATCTATGGTCTCCAAGTCGAGTACAAAATTTGAATATAGGGGCATGGCTCATACTACCTCAGAGATGATGTGGGTAAAGTCCCTCCGATTGATCTTCACCAAGGCGTTGCCTTGTACTTCATTTGATGTTTGTTGTTCCAACCTAAGCACGAAATCTTTATCTTGATGGGGAGCTTTAACTTCCGGTAAGTAGAACAATCTTAGACTAAGTAAGAGCTACCCCCATCAAAATCACCCAACAGAATCTTGTATGCCTTCTTCACTGAGAAAAGGCCTCTATCCCATAACAGGGAATCTAGAATCTCATCACTGGGTCAAAGATCACCAATCAAATCAAGAAGAAACTACAAATCAAGCACCCTTGCCTCAAAAAGACTCCCACCAAGGCTTAGGACCCATGCCCCTAGCACCACCAAGAAAGGGACCATCCCAAACACTCTTAACAAGCATACCCTTGTCCTAAGCCAACACAAACAATCAAGTACCAACTACAACAGAACCCCCTCCCCTGCCAATTGTCCTCCCAGAATCTAAAATTCAACCCATTCCCAAGTGAGGGATGGAAAACGTGTGAAACTTGCTATAAAAAAGATGATAGGACACGCCAAAGCCAAAGCACCACTAGTAACAATCGAGCTAGCGAAACCACATAGGAGGTAACCATAAGCTTCTACTAGGAGTCTATGCCAAATACTATCACGATTGGAGAGAAGCTTGGCACCCACGTCAAAAGCAAGGCATCATTGAAAACATCTAATCTGAGTACTCCAAGACCACCTTACTTCACTGGTAGACAAATCTCGTCCTATACCACCGATGAAGGAATATATCAACCTGTTTGTATCCCTTCCAAGAAAATCTTTTCCTAATCCTGTCAATCATCGTAAAATCCTTCTTCAGAGGCTTAAGGCAAAAAGATGTGTTATAGTATAGTACTCCCATATATGTCTTTATGTCTTGTTTTTACTATTTCTTTTATTCTCTAGTCCTCTTCTGTATTTTACCCACACCTCTCCCTCTATATAAAGAGGTATAGGGTTTTCTTGGAATAATAACTCATTTACATCGATTTGATATCAGAGCGGCGATCCTCGATCGGAGCTCTCGATATGCCACCCAAAAAAGAGCCTTTGAAACCCTACCCACCAAACCCCTCTCTTTCGCATCGATAGCTCCACCCAGTGGCCTCCTCGTGTCCCTGCCCAACGGCGGCGGCACAAGGGCTGCCTCCCTCTGCTCTAATCTCTTCCTCGTGCTCCAACCTAGCAGCAGCGGTGCGAAGGGGGAGGCCAGAGCGTTCGATGGCACTAGTAGTGGCCTGAGCAACGGCAGCGCTCCATCTACAGGCAGCAATGATGCTATAGGCGTCGTCTAGCCTCTGCAGCAACGGCGATAGCAAGAGCAGGCATATGCCATATACTCCTTAGTCAGTGACCTGACCTACTAAATACCGACTACTAACTAATACAATACTATCCTCTAACTGGCTTATCATTTACCAAAACAAAAAAGGAAGTGGTGGTGACACAACACTTCACCTAAGGTATCCACTTGTCTAGAAAGCCTCTGCCTCAGAACCTGCCACAGGTAAGCCCATTTAGCCGAATTGTATGCCTTCAAAAAATCACTTTACACAAGTGACAAGAAGCTTTGCTTTTCCGATCTTCATTACACCACAACCATCTCATCAACCATTACAAAAGACTCTCAAAGTAAGTGACCATGGGCAAAGGCTAACTACATGGGACCAATCAAAAAAGTAGGAACTCCTATAACCTATTAACAAACACTTTAGCAGCAATTAGGTAAACTACATTCCAAAAGATAATAGGACGGTAGTCGTCAATCGTTTCAGCTTCAAGCTTTTTCACCAACAAGAATAAATAGGACTTATCTAGCTTCCCAAAACCTTCGTTTTTAACCATAAACTCCTAAATCACATCCATGAAGTCCTTAAGTAAACCTTAAAACTCCTTGTAAAAGAACACTTGGAAGTCATCAAATCATGGGGATCATTCAGCCTTCAAATCCCACACCACCTCAAGTACCTCCTTAAAAATGTCCTTGAATGGCCCTTTTTTCCGCAGTAAGGACAAGGAGATAAGTAGAACACTATCCCATCACCCTAGAGGACCTCTCCTCATGAAATCCTGAAAGTAAGCCTAAACCACTTCTAAAATATGATCCCTACCTAAGAAAGTCTAGAACACCTTCCACAACTAGTTGCCATATGAAAGAATTTAGTGCTGCCATCACCTTTCTTGAGCCACAGTTGCCTCGATCTCGACCTTCAATCCAACTCTTTCCTATGATCATCATGGACAGGTCATTGCAATCTCTCCCTCTCTATCAACTCATTTGTCGTCAAGTCTCTACTCTCTAGCATCCCCCTATCTATCAAGAGCCTCCACCCCTTGCAATGCCTCAAGCCCGACATTCTGCGCTCCCTCACCTCCTTCTTAAAAGAGATCAAAGCCAACTACAAATGTTGTATTTCGATAGCAAGGTTAATAGCAGCTGAACCTCAGTCCACTTCTCCTCAACCAATGATTTAAAATCCAACTCTAGCAACAAAGACTTATTAATCTTGAAGTAGCATATGTTGCCCTCTCTCTAGAGTCCCATAACAAAGGAGTGTAGTCAAAAAGTGGTCATTGGCATGCGGATACCTAATCCATTTGGAAATGTTTTACCAGGTCACCAAAACACAAGAATCTATCAATCTTCAATCTAGCTCCTGATGAGTTCCTCTAAGTGTAGTGCATCTATATCATGGGAATGTCATATAGCTCAAGCTTCGGCACCATAGCTGCAAAGGTGTCAATTGATTTGTCTCTCTTCCCATCTAGATGATCCTCTCCCGACATAGTTGCATTGAAATCCCCCTTAACTTCACTAACCACAGCCACCCACAGAGAGAGCAGTCTGCCTTAGCTAATTCCAAAACTTGCCTCTAGCTACATCATCACAAGGCCCATATACCACAGACACCGCAAGCACCAAACCATCAGACATCTTGATAAAGCAGGCTGTAAGCATCCACAACCCTACCTTCAAGCCTGCCAAGCCAAACATCGTTCTGTTCCATGTAATAGCGATTCCCCTAAACCCTACTACAAAGTCAACTGCACGAAAGCCATCAAACTTCCACCAAGTTCTTGTTTCACCCCATCACCAAGTGTTTCCAACTTGGTTTCCAACATGAGTGTGAAATCCACATTCCACTGTGCCAGCTATCTCAATAGAGTTGTCCTCGATGAATCGCAAAGGTCATGAATGTTCCAAGAGAGAATCTTAACCATTTAAACTGGAAGAAGCCCCCCTGAAGATTTGAAGCCATCAGACGGAGCCACTCTTTATTCCTTCTGTAAGTGGTTAGCAATAACCTACCCTGCCACCACATGGCCCTCAAATCACATCTCTTGTGTACCCACCTTCTATAAGTCAACCTTACACATGGTAGCCGTAGGAGTTTCCAATCAAGAGCCTAAATAGGGAAACTTGAAGATGGAGATGGCACCTCGCCATGGAGCAGGAGGCTAGGTCATCAGTGTCATCACTTTGAAACCTTCTTATAGTGGCTCATGCGAGTAGGAGGCTGGGTTCTACTCCTTGCACAAGACCTAGATAATTGTGGAGGATTTCTTGAAGGGTGACTCATAAAGACACTAAGGTCATGAAGGTCTTTTTTAAGATGGCGAATTCCGAAGGTAACATTGGTGGCAATTTGACCAAGATAGTTAATAGAGAATAAAATGTGAGGCATGGGTCCCATGACGGTAGTTCACATTAACCCAAGGAGTTTTCAGCTTGAGGATAAGGGAATGTCATAGGAGTAAACGCTAAGCTTGATGACCCTTCCCCCAGGTAAGATAACAAGGGTTGAGTTTCCTTAACTTAAACATCACCATCTTCACCCTCTCCGTTAGGATCTCTGTCAATGATACCACCCACAAACACCTATTTTCTTAAGTGTCGACCATTTAAAGAATACAATTTTCTTAGGGGTGTGAAATTTGATAGATCAACTTCGCATTTGACAAGTATGTAAGACACAAGGATGTCCAACGATAAGCAACAAGCACAGTAATGAGGTTGCAGGAAATGAAGAAACACTGTGTTCCAATTTACTTGATCCTTAGCAATGATAGCATAAATCAAGGAAGAATATTTGAAGGGATTTTATGGAAACCCGCATGCTTTGCCCTTAAGTTCCAAGCAAGAATACAAAAGAGCACACAAGCAAGTAGACTCACATGTAGAGCAATAAGTTCTTTGCCAAGGTTTTCACGTTTAAGAAGTGCCTGATATGCTAAAGAGTTCTTTTAGTTGCTTATAAGAGTGCCCTCCATTTGGACATGTCATCAAGGATGAGATAAACTTTGGAGAAACCATGACACATTTATTAAACACATTTGAAGTTAAAACGGGATGACCACGGTTTTATTGTTCAGGGAGATTGGCAAAGAGACAGTTTGCTTCAACAAATACTCCAGAAATTTTGCAATAAGAAGTCTTGATCATATAAATATTCAAGACCTTGAAACTCAAGAAGAGGAATAAGCTCACAAAGGTGAATAAAGAAGGCCTCCACGCTAGAGGCTAGCAATAAGCTTCAAGTCATTGTAGTAGTTGAACATATCTGCAGCATCGTCATTGTCACAAAACTTCAAGAACTCACTTAATGGTGCCTTGTTCTTCTTTGGGGCAATTCACAAGGTAAACAAGAACCAAAATGCACAAGAATCAACAAACAAGTATGGATGTCAAAGTAGATTTTAAATGTCGATTTCAACATCATTTCAATAAATTTTTAAGTACGTATTTTAGAGGCATGCCGAGGACATACTACGAAAATGCTCATATTTCGACATTAGATTTCAACGATTTTGATATCTCAAAATTTGTCCATTTCGGAGGCACCCCAACGCATGCTGACAATAATGGCAAAAGTAGTTAAAAAAATTAAAATTTCAATAAAATCACAAAGCTAAACAAGTTTATGTAAGAATAATAATGTTATATTCTAATATTCATATGCAACATGCAATGGTATGTTCAAGTTCAAGAATCAAATTTCAAATAACTACCATCCGAATTGAATTAAGAAAAAAACAAATAGATAATATTTATTCCAACCCCTAAATACATCAATCAAAATTAGATATCAATAGATTCTAAATGAACTACAATGATACATAAGATTGGTTGTGTTTTCCCCTTCTTTCTTTTTGTAATTCTATTGTTGCTTTCCCCATGCCTCAAACTGTACATTTTCCAAATCACCAAAATGACCAGCAAATTGGAATTTGAAAAATATGAAAGAAGATTTGAGGGTCGGGAAGAGATCTGGTATATAATTAGGGATCGATGTGCGATCAAACCTCAAGAAAAGAACAAGAACAGCAATAGCAGCAACAAAAAAGAATGGGAGTAGTAGTAGCGAAGGAGAAGAGTAATATTAGCAGTGGAGAAAGGGAGGGGAGAAGTCAGAAGAGCAGCCAATGTTTTAAATATCAATATCTTATTAACAAGTCAAAAATGAGATATATTGGCAATATGTCACTATTGTTGAGGAATTTTGGGAAATCACTCAAAATGACCTAAAATGGCTTAAAATGTCCCAACATGAAGAAATGCATAGGCCCTAGAAGATCAAAATCATAGTTTGAGATATAAAAAAATAAATTTCAATTTTTGATGAGGATCACTAATATATAGGAATACGATATATAACCAGTATCAATATCTTACATGTTGGTGAAATGCGATACATAACCTGTGCAGTAGTAGCAACAGCAGTGGTGAGCAACACATGCAACCTAACAGGCAACACTGTGTGCAGATCGACATATCGCCGACATGCCACCGACATTCCTACATTTCGACAATTTTACCACTTGCCAAAAATCTCCATTTCGCCGACATGTCGATGGCATTTTGATCACTAATGTCAAATTGACTCAATGGCTTGGATACCATCCTAACCCAACTATCAAACACAGCTAGTGCTAGTATTAAGGAAAGCGTACCAGTAACCATTGGGTACTACAGAAAAGAAAAGGGCCAAAAAGGTTCTGACGTTGATTATTTCCCATACACAAACCAAGAAAATGAGATAAAGTAGAATGCATCAAGAAAGATGGAAATCTTACCTTGGATGAGGTGAGAGGGCACAAGATGGTGTTGTTTATCCTTGTAGAGATGTTTAATGGAGGCAACGGCTTTTGTGATGGAGAAGAAGACAAAGGGATGGGCCCTTTGCTCCTTTTATAAAGAGGTGGATCATGTACCTATCACATAACCAAGACTCAAATTGGCTTCAATCAACATACATGCAACCTAGTTGAAGGAAATGAGAAACTTGTTTATTCGAGAAATCCTACCACTCAATATAAAGAGGTGGGAAAATAATAGTACAAGCCCATAAAGAAATAAGAAATAACAAAAAAAAATAAAATAAGACTAAAAAGTTAACACTCCACCTCAAGCTACAGTATAGATGTCAATCATGCTCAGCTTAAGACAGAAAACCTCAAATGCAGAACAAGGTAAGGGCTTAGTAAAATCATCAACAATCTAATCTTCTAATGTAACTAATGTGTATAAAGGAGTCCACGCAAGATTAAATCCCAGGTGTAATGGCAATCAACCTCTACACACTTGGTGTGCTCATGGAATATGAAGTTAGCAATATATGTGACAACCAAATTATCACATCATAATTCCATAGGTCCATCAATCTGAAGGTCAATCAAGCGAGATTTCACCCATATCAACATGTCTGGGCCATCACTCTATACTGAGATTCTACACTCGACCTGGAAACAGCAGTCTATTTCTTGCTTCTCCAAGTCACTAAATTCCCAGCAACATAAATGCAGAAACCCGTGGTGGACTTCCTATCATCATGACTACCAACATAATCTACATCGGAGTACCCAACCATTGTCATGGAGGCTTCCCTAGTGAAGAGAAGTCCTTGTCCTAGCACTCTCTTTAGGTATCTGAGCACCATCATAGCAACATCCTAATGCTACTCAGTTGATTTCCAATAGCAAACAAAATATCTGGCTTAGTGATGGTCAAGTATAGCAAGTCAAAGAAAATGAATAATCTTATTTCTCAAATGAAACCCTACACCTCTTTTTATAAAGAAAGGTGTTAGGTAGATTGCAACATAAGTCTAGGAGGACAAAATAGATAATAGAATAATCCAAAACTATAAAGAAAATGATAACTAGAGTGCTATGCCAACAACACTCCCCCTCAAGCTGAAGCATGTATATCAATGATGCTTAGCTTGGAACAGCATCTATCAAATGCGACTCTAGGAAGAGACTTCGTGGATATATGTGCAATCTAGTCTTCAAAAGCAATTGACGTAGTGTAGATAATCCCACGTTGTATCAGGTCTCTGATGTAATGACAATCAACTTCAACATGCTTTGTACGTTCATGAAACATTAGATTATTTGCAATGTAAGTAGCAGCGCGATTATCACGCCTCATCTCCATTGATCCCTCCACCTAGATATGTAAATCCTGCAACACTGATCTGACCCTGACCATCTCTGTAGCTATCTGCGCCATGGCACGGTACTTTGACTCTACACTAGACCTGGAAACCATATGCTGCTTCTTGCTTTTCCAGTCACAAGATTGCCTGCCACATAAGTACAAAAACCAGCATCCCAAAGTTCTTCACCTCGACTATCCCAGCAATGTCATCCCCAGTAAGGATGAGATCAACATAAAGGAGTGCCACAACTCCCCTTGAGTTCTTCCTGACAAAGAGCAAATGATCAGCAGAAGACCTCACAAGCCCCATGGTTTGTACCTCCTCTGACAATCTCTGGAACCAAGCTCTCGGGCTCTGCTTCAAGCCATAGATGGCCTTCTTCAATCTACATACACACTCCCAATGTTTCAAACTCGGGAGGCTGTTGCTTATAAACCTCCTACTGAAGATCTCCATACAAAAAGGTGTTCTTCACATCTAACTGGTGAAGAAGCCAGTCATAGTAAGCAGCAACAGACAAAAGAATGCAAACAGTAGGAAGCCGAGCTACAGAAGAGAATGTATCAAAGAAATCTACCCTATATGTTTGGGTAAATCACTTTACTGCCAACCTCACCTTGTAGTGAGATATAGTGTCATCCAGGTTGTACCTGAGAACGAAGACCTAGCAACACCCTATTGTCTTGCCATGACTAGGCAGAGTAGTCAATTCCCACATCCCTCTAGAACGTAAAGTAACCATCTCATCCTCCATGGCCTGACGCCACTTTGAATCCAACATGGCTTGATAATAGGACGTAGGAATCTGTGTCGCCGAAAGAGCAGTAGTGAACATAACAAACGATCTCCCAAGGTTAGCAGTAGACACTGCTCCTACAGTATGGTAGTGGGCAGGACTGCAGAGGGTCTTCTGAACAGCAATCAGAAGGTCAAGATCCTCCTCTATAGGCTCAGTATCCATAAGAGGTGTAGCTTGCTGCTTAATAGGGGAAGTAGATTCATCAGAACCACTAGGATAACTCATGTTAGTATCAACACATACCTGACCGAGGAGGAGACAGGTGGCTAAGGTGGTAGGGGGTGTGTTCTTGATGCCATGTACGTTTGTCTATATGTAAGAGGTAACCCGCATACATGAGTAATCTCTGCCTCCTGTCTCGTAGGAGTCTCTGTAGTAGTGGTATCCTCACTGTATGTAATAGGAATATGCTCCAAAAGAACTGATGGAACAGGCATAGAGACTAAGTGTCCCTCAAACATTACCTAATGACCATCAATAGAGAAGTATGGAATAAGCTTGGGGAAAGTGACATCTGTAGTCACATAATCCTTCTTGCCTCGTGGGTCATAGCATCTGTATCCTTTCTGAGTGTAGTTGTATCCCAGAAAGACATTTCACTACCCTCAGAGCTAGCTTATCTCAACAAAGTCCTAAAACATAGACAAAGGCTACACAGCCAAAAACACGAGGTGGTACAATAAACAGTTCTTTCGCTGATGAAGAACCTACCATGGAACCTGTTCCTAAATAGCTAAGTTGGGCAACCTATTAATCAAATAGCAAGCAGGAAACACTGCATCTCCCTAATAAACATGTGGCACATTATGCTAAATAAGTAGTGTTCTAGCCACATCTAACACATAATGGTGTTTCCTCTTAACTACGCCATTCTACTGCGAAGTATGGGGGCATGATGTCTGATAAACAATCCCAAGATATCTGTGAAAAGATGCTAACTTAGCTATACAAAACTCTAAGTCATTATTAGATCGTACAATTTTCACAATGGTAGAAAACTGAGCTTTATTTATAAAATAAATGTCTCAATCACAGACCCAACATATAATTTATTTTTTAATAGAAATAACCATGACATCTTAGAAAAATCATCCACAATAAGTAGAATTTATAACCAAGTCTATCTGATGCTCTACTAAAACCCCATACATCCATATATAATAAATCAAAAACCATAGCAGAACTCTGAGAAGAACTAAAAGGGAAACTAGCTCTGTAATGCTTTCCCAACTGACACGCATCACACAAAATCTCAGTAGTAAGCAATACTGAGGGATGACACGTCATAGCCTATCCAATAAAAGGTGTCCAAGACGATGATGACACTGAAGAGTTGTACCAGCACTAAAAGCGACCTCACCCTGACACATAGCAGCAAAAAGAGTTTGGATCAAGAGATACATACCCCCTCCTAATGTACTCCACCAATCGTCCTCCTCGTGAGTTGGTCCTGAAAAATACAACCCAACTCATCAAAAATAGCCCAACAGTACAGGTCTTTTTTTTTTAAAGCCACAGGGCAGTTATCCAGATGATAACCACCCACATTCATTCCATTTCACCAAAGTAAATTACATCAAAGGTTACAATATAAATCCCCAGAACATCACCTGGGAAGAAATGGATGATACAAAATATTCAACGTAGGGTCTCTACCCTTTAAAAAGCACCCCATTTCTTCTTAGCGAAACACCCAACAAGACCACCAAAACCTTGGCCCTATCCTTCGTGGATCTAAAGGAGATCCCTCCATCATGAGCGTTTCCCCTACGGAAAGAAGACCAGAAGCTAGCCGTGTCTCGATAGGCAATCCAATCAATCCACATCCTCTACCATACCTGCACAACAAACAGACACCGGAAAAAGAGGTGTCAGATGTCTTCCTCCACTCCCTTACAAAGGGGACAACTCAAATCATCCATCTGGGATCATCTTACTCTCCACCGCTCCGTCATAATCCTCCCCCTCCTCACCAACCAGGCGAAGATCTTCATCTTCAGCGGGCACTCCGCCGTCCAGAGCAGCCTGCAGTCTCTCAAGAAATTGACGTCCGAGCTGATTATGTCACTACCTAACCTACGGAAGACCTCACCACAGAGAAATCTCCCTCTTCCCAGGAATATGAATCACCACCTACCTCCAGCTCCTATGGTAACTGCTGGAGATCTTCACACCACTGGTCAAAGAGGCCCACAGAAAAATTGGGCACCAGGCCCTAGTCCAATAACTTCCCACTATAGCTGATGGGTCCACCACACCCCCAAAGAGGCGAGGGTATCTGTCGCTGAGGGTTGATCCGACCCCCTACTAGCCATCCTGCCAAAACCAAGATCCTCACTCCCTTGCGTGTAGCATCCCGACCCAGCACCTTCAGCACCTCCAACCAAGTGGCCCAGCCCTCCAACATCTCCCCCATCGGGCCGTTCTCCATCTCCGCCCGCAAGCTCCTCACCTCCTTCGACCACGAAGCCTCAACTTCGGCCTGCGCCAACCTCCTCGACAGCGACGATGGAAGGCCCTCATCACCACGACCCCGACCACTACGGCAGCACATGCTCCTATGCCCAAGGCCACCACATCTCCAACACCTCCATGGTTCACAGCAATCCTGAGCCCAATGGTCGCGGCCCAAGCAATTAAAACATCTCCCCTTCCCCTCCACATCACCACCCCAACCAACGACCCCCAAAGGACCACCCGAGGCCCCACGCGACCCCTTCTCACCACCACCAACTACCCCAGTGCCTCCCCAGTTTCCACGTCCTCCCGCCGCCTCTCCCATCCTCCTTCCCCGCCCCGACCAAACCCCTCCCCCTTCTCCTTCCTTCGATTTCTCTTCACCCCCCCCCCCCCTTCACTCAGTCGCTCTCCATCTTCATTTCATTTTTCTTTAGCTTTTAAGAAGATAATGGATAGTTACAAAGGCTCACAAGAAGAGGTCGACAATATAAGTCTTTTGTGATTCTGCTGACAAAAGATTAATCGAAAAATCAGGAATATAAAGAACATTAGACAGAACCAGTGGAGTCACTGCCACATCTCCTCTGCCATGTACTCTACACTATCTACCATCTGCCACCTAAACAGATCTACCAGAAGGAACAGTCTAAACCTGTCTAAAGCATGTCTGATCACCACTGAAATGTTGGGAGGCTCCTGAGTCTACTAACCACAAGGTGCTGTCAAAAATACCACTACCAAATAATAAGCAGAGGCTATACCTTAGGAGGCCAATGCAGCAATATCAGTAGTAGTAGCAGTCTCCTAAGTCAACTGAGCAAGACACTAGACAACAGCATCATAGTCAACACGTGACACCGTGTCGCTCGCCTCCTCAAAAGAGATAGCTAGGTTGGCCATAGCAGGCTTACCACGTTTCAACCAGCAGGAGGCCTCTAAGTAACCAACCTTATCATAGTGCGAGCATAAGTTGCAGGGTCTGCCAATCGTGCCCCAACCACCACGTCCTCTCCCCCTTGTAGATGGAACTCCTTGTCCATTACGTGCAACAGCCACTAAGGTAGGAGTCTACCCAACATCTAACAGGGATGGTTTAACCACCACCTACTTACCCAACTATATGCTTTCTCAAGTGATGAAAGCTTAGTAAGAGTTAGGATCCGGGACCTAGCAGCCTCATAATCTAGTCTAAATCCATCCAGGAACTGAAAGACTGCATACTCCTTCCTATGCATCCTCTAAGTGGCACAGTTGTAGACAAGACGGCTAGCATTATACTTCTCTAGGAGCCCCTTCAAAGTAGCATGATACTAAGAAAGTGACTGACCCTCTTGCTTCAGACCACCAATGGCATGGTGGATCTCAAACACTTTACCGGAATTCTTCTCGTAAGAATACATGTCACGCAGAGAATCCCACATCTCCTTGGTCGTCTTGTAGTACATGATCTCGTCTCCAATCTGAGGCTCCACAAAATTCATGATCCAAGCACGGACCATTGCATTATCTTTCTTTCACGTGACATTTTTCCCTATCTTGTCTTGTGACTCCAACTTCATCAAAATGTGTTCCTTATCATGTCCCTCTACAGTCATGAGGAACATCTGAGACCATCTGGCATAGTTCATCTCATTCAACTTGACGATAGAAACAAAGAAAGTAGTCTATAACTCCCAATGTCCGTAGCAGTAACCAATGACACCTCCAAAGAGCTTGAAAAGGCCATAATGCCTTAGGACTATCACAAGATGCCACGCACGATCTAAAACCAATATTCAGATCTTGAAGACTTTGAAATTAGAGAGAACGTGATCTCCTGATCATGAAATCTAGGATCTAGAGATCCTAGATAACATCCCAAGAGTCACAAGCACCCCTTAGATCAAGGCTTAGCGCATGTTAAGGTATACGGAAGGCCCTAACAACACCCCTAAGGGGTGCTACTCCCCCTTGCTGGCGAGATCTAGCCTCCAACCGCGATCACCACCACCCGCAGCAACCGTGGATGGCAGCAACTACGGCAACAAGAGACCCCCCTGTAGGCGGCAGTGGAGGCACAACCCCTTGCTGGGCATTCGCGTAGACCCTGCTCGGGGCAGCACTACCTTGTTGGGTGACGTGCACAAGCCCTGCTGGGGGCAACACTGCCTTGCTATGCGACAATGCTCCCTCCTGGAGGTCAGCGATGGCCTAGTAGGGGCAGCACCCTACTGGGAGGAGGCCGACGAGAGATCTAGGGTTAGGGTGGATGGGTTTTGAAGGCTAGTGCGGGTGGGATACCAGAGCGCCGATCTAAAATCGCCACTCTAATACCAAGTCGAAGAAAATGAATAATCTTATTTCTCAAATGAAACCCTACCCCTCTTTCTATAGAGAGGTGTTGGGTGAATTGCAACATAAATCCAAGGGGGCAAAATAAATAATAGAACAAACTAAAACTATAAAGAAACGGATAACTAGAGTGATATGCCAACATAGCAACTTCCCAACAAGCTACCTATACTGCCTACTATCCACAATCTCTACCTCCCTATCATACAGCCATGCCTTCGGATCCATGGAGATACTAGCTGGTTTGACACCCAGCATACCAATCTCCCTTAGGACATCCAAGGCATACTTCCTTTAAGACAAAACAATGCCACGTTTGTTGCAAGCAACTTCTATCCCAAGAAAATATCACACTGACCCTAGATCCTTATTAACAAATTAATCTACCAAGGTCCTCTTGATTACAACCACACCTACCATTTCATCTCAAGTGACTATCAAGTCATCAACATACACCAGAAACACTGCTACTCCTTTCCCTGTCTTCCTGACAAACATGCAATGACCTAAGGACGATCGTTGAAACCCAACTGACTCCGCCACCTAAGAGAGCTTCTGGAACCAGGCTCCCGGGTTCTGCTTCAGATCATATATTGCCTTCTGCAATCTACACACACTCCCCTGAACCTCATAACCAAAGGGCTGCTACAAATAAACCTCCTCCTGAAAATCACCATAGAGAAAGGCATTCTTCACATCAAGCTGGTGAAGCTGCCAATCTCACTGCACTACCACTGAGACCAATATCCTGAATGTAGGAAAGCAAGCTATTGGAGAGAAGGTAACGAAAAAGTCTACCCCATACGTCTAAGTAAAACCCTTGGCCACTAAACGGGTCTTGTACCTGGCAATGAACCCGTCTAGGTTGTATTTGAGTGTAAACACCCAACGACAACCAACAACAGTAGCTCATGCTAGCAAAGGTGTATGCTCCTAAATACCTCGAGCTCTAAGCGCAACCATCTCATCCTCCATGGCCTAACGCCATTTAAGATCAAGAATGGCTTGCTAATAGGTGCCAGAAAGTGCATGGCAAACCCTAACTCCTCAATAAACAGACTGCATGTAGCTAGATATCTAGCACAATTGCGAGGTACCTACCGAATAGCTTTCGGAAGGTCGAGATCATCTGACAAATCCTCTATATTGGCTCTGAGGCAGAGATATCCACACTTAGACCTGTAGCAACACCACTAGGAACTATATCATTAGTATGCAAACTATCTGTGGTCACCTAAACTGGACAGGATGATGTCGGTGAAGAAGAGTGTGTAGCAAGGGGAGAGCATGGTATCTGCAAAGTACTACAAGCACTTGTGTAGGTAATAGCAGGCTCAGAAAATCTCGCAAGTCTAGTTGTAGTAGTCGGGGGAGCAGAAATAGGTATCTCCTCCAAGGGAACAAGAGGTATGGCATGGGTGCCTCCGTAACCTTAAGAGATATTCTCCAAGCAGCAATGAAAAAATATGGAGTACACTCATGAAAGGTAACATCAACCTGACATAATGCCTACCAATAATAGGATACAGGCACCTAGATACCCTTTGAGTCCATGCATATCCCAAGAACACACACTTGACTGCCGTGGTGCAAACTTGTCTCAGCCTGGGGAAAAAAGGTGAACAAAGGCAACACAACCAAATACACGAAGTGACCCTACCTATCTGGAATCCGACTTGAACCCCACACGTCCATATCTAACAACTCAAACAAAGTTGTAGACCTCGGATGAGTACTCTTGGCATAGGAGGCACAATGGTGCTTACCCATTTGACAAGCATCAGAATTGATTGAGGCTGCAAGGGATAATGTAAGGAATAACTCATCAGAGGCTGTCCAGAGGGAGATGCCCAAGTCGAAGGTGCCACTGAAATGTACTCCCAACAGCAAAGGAAACTTCTCAACATGCAATAGCAAGTGGAAACTGAACAAGACGGTAAACACCATGCTCTACATGACCACTACCAATCGTCTTTCCTCACAATTTGTCTTCAAAGATGCACCCCACATCATCAAAAATGGTATGGCAATTAAGTTCCCTAGTGATCATACTAACCAAAAGCAAGCTAATAGGAAAGTCTGCCATAAACAAGACATCAGGCAGTCTCAACATAGAGGTCACTGGCACCTTCCCCAGACCTATCCTAGAGTACCTACCATCTGCAACTTGAATCAGCCCGCATATGGGTATAAACCTGAGATGACTAAAGCAACTCCGATCTCCACCAAGATATCGTGAGGCTTCTGAATCAATCAGCCACTCTATACTAACTTGATTCTTGTCATATGCAATAGACACCAAATCAGTGCCTCTTTGAAAATCATCGTGGTGGCAGAGACCTCAGATTAGCCTCTCATACTCTGCGCAATGGTCATTATACCATCTACAGATCTCTGTAAACGAGGCACTTGGCACAACATGAAGAGAGGCCACATCTCCACAATAGAACCACAAATCAACCAAGAAGAGAATCTAAGGTACCAGATCAGGGAGAGATCATACCCCAATGATCAATATACGATGTGACGATACTCTATACAGGCAAGAACATGCCTTAACGAACTCAAAAATACCATCTTCCACGCGAACCAAGATTTGAAAGTACAATTTTAGATAATATGCTTCTTAACAAGATGCACAAATGACCTAAGATAGTGATCTCAGACCTTCATAGGCAAAGCAGAAACTACGAAGGATTGAAAAATTCCCAATCAGATATGCCTCTCCTTCAGAAAAATTAAGAACGACGAGGGAGGAGGGTGCACCACACCCTTACCAAACAGAGATGGCCCTACAACAGGCCCTAAGTACCGCCGCTGCCTTCACCAGCCAGCTGCTCTGCGCAACCAGCAACACTGCAATGAGGAGGTTGCAAGATGGCAAACCAAAAGAGGCCACAGCTGGTGCAGCTTCACGCTCGAAGAGGCACAGTAGGGAGGCGACGATAGGGGCACCTATCGAAGGCACTACTGTGCCCCTGCCCCCTACCACGACAATGATGAGGCCGATAAGGATGAGATCCGACGAGGAAGAAGAGAGAAGTGGAAGGGTTTAGCGACCTACTTGGGTAAGATATCTAAGGCACCAATCTAAGACCACTACTTTAATACCAAGTTGAAGGAAAGGAGAAACTTGTTTATTTTAAAAACCCTACCTCTCAATATAAAGAGGTGGGAAAATAATAGTACAAGGACATAAAGAAATAAGAAATAAGAAAAAATATAAAATAAGACTAAGGAGCTCAACAGACTTCATCAAGAAATTGAGACCAAAACTTCACATTGCAATCACAACCTTATACTTTTATTACAAGGAGCTAAAATTGCATACTACACCCTTAAAGAATTCAAGGGTGGAAAATTGCCATGATGCACTTATTATTTTTATTAATTACACAAAGTTAAACAATCAATAAATCTATATTATTAAGTGATTTCTTTTAAAGAACGTAGACCTAATTTCTTCTAATGAAACTGATAGGGGAAAAAGAGGTAAGCACACCACAAGCTAGCCCACCAAGCAAGCAAGCCCAAAGAGAGAGCCACCCCAACCTAGAAATAAGGCAAGCCCTTCGAGCTGGAACGCGACATCGTTACTTAGTACGAACCACCCAATCGACTAGCTACCCGCCTCATAGCATCCTGTCGACCCTTCCACCTCAGAGCATCTTGTCGTCCTGACTACCTAAGCCCACAGACAGGGGAATGTCCAAGAGATTAAGGCACCGCAATCCGCGACTACGCCAATCCTAACGGTGCCAGGCAGGAGTAGCACTAACAATGCAGAAGCCAAGGCCATGACACAAGAGTCAAAACAGTGGCACAGGAATTGAGGTGCTAGCACTGAGAACAAGGCAACCAAGTAGCAAACAAGGTGACTAATAGGGCAATAGTCCCCATGTAAAATAAACGATTGCTAGACTCCAAAAGGAAAGGAAGTTCCCATATAAAGGAGAGATCATCTATTCAAAAAGATGGGGACTTCTTCCCATCCTATATCATGCGAATTACTACTAGACAATTGAGGGTTAAATCCCATCCCCAGATGTACACCCACAAGGTGGAATAGGTCACCAAATCCTCGTGTTCATCTTCTCTGTTCATACGCTTTCAATATTCCCATCTCTTGCACTTACAGTCGAGCCTTTTAGCCTCAATCAGAAACAAAAGTGGTCCATTCCAAGATGTTCTTTAAAAATATCTATCAATTGATTTTGTGTTTCTATAAACTCTAATGTAATGGCACCTTTAAGTGCATTATCTTTAAGAAAATGGTGTCTTACGTCTATGTGTTTGATACGTGAATGATGTACCAAATTTTTTGAGAGATTGATTGCTCTTGTATTTTCATACAAAATTTTTGGACAATTAAATTTCATTCCAAAGTCAAAAGTATGTCCCATCCATTGAACCTGAGAGCAGGACAGTGAGGTTGCAATATACTCAACCTCAATCATGGATAGTGACACAGGTTTGTTTCTTAGAAAATCAAGAAATGAGTGATTCACTAATAAAATGACAAGTGTCATTAGTGCTCTTTCGGTCCATCCAACTCCCTATGTAGTCTACATCAAAATAAAAGAGAAGATCTAGAGTCTATATATGTGGATAAAAGAGACCAAGATCTCTTGTGTAATTTAGATACCTAAATATCCTTTTTACCGCATTAGAGTGAGATTCCTTAGGTTCATATTAGAATCTCACATACAAGCATGTGACAAAAAGAATATCGAATCTAAAGGTTGTAAGACATAGCAGTAAACCTATCATACCCTAGTATTTCTTTTCATCTATTCTCTTGCCAGAAGGATCATATTAAGAGAAGAAGAAAGAGAAATTGGAGTCTTTGCAATTTGTGTTTCCAGAACTAAATTTCTTGAGAATTTGGATAATATACTTTATTTGGCTAATGAAAATTCCTTTGACTAATTATTAGATTAACATGATGTCATCTCCTTTCTTGACAAATAGAGTATAGTCAACAACTCCAATGCAAAAATCATGCTCAAGAAGGAAGGACATGGGTCTCTCATACTAGGCCTGAGAAGCTTGTTTAAGTTCATATAACACCTTCTTGAGCTTGTATACATGCTCCGGGTATGCTGGGTCCTCGAACATGGGAGGCTACAAGGCATAAACTTCTTCCTTAATGCATCCATTGAGGCACTTTTAACATTCATTTAATGCAACTTAAAGCCCATTTTGCACTCGTGGATGCGAATAGCATCCGAATGGACTCCAAGTAAACTATAAGAGAAAATGTCTCATTGAAGTCAATCCCTTCTTGTTGATTATAGCCTTGAGTTATGAGTCTGACTTTGTTCCTAATTACAACACTAGATTCATCCAATTACACCCACTTTGTTTCAACAATGGAGTGACTCTCAAGAGAGGATATGAAGACCCAAACATTGTTTCGAGTGAATTGAAGTAGCTCCTACATTGCTACAATCCATGAATCATCCTTGAATGCCTCTTCAACTTCCATAGATTCAAATTGAGACACAAAGCCATTTAGGACAAGATCATCCCTAAAACAGGATCAGGTTTTAAAACTTGTTCAATATTACCAATAATCTGTTCTTAAGGGTGATCCTCAAGGTATACCCATTCCTTTGAAATGTTATGCACATTTCTTGAATCTTCCACTTTGGAAACATCAATAAATGAGGTACTATCTTCATCATCCAACTTTAAAGTGGGTTCAAAGTTCTCCTAAAGTAATTTCATAAAATAAACATGCAGGGACTCTTCAATGGTAAATGTTATTTTATTAAAAACTCCAATGAAGATACCTTCATCACCCTTAGCATCAAAATTATCAAGTTGATCTTGGGTGTTTAGGAGATAACACCAAACACCCTAAAATAGGCAACCTTAGGTGACTTCTCATAATAGAGCTCATGAGGAGACTTTTTAAGAATAGGCCTTAAAAGGGTGTGGTTCAGCATATAATAGGCCATATTTACAACTTCAGTCTAGATATACTTTTAAAGCTCAAACTCCAAAGGCAATGTGCAGACACATTTTTGTAAAATGCGATTCTTGCACTCAAAAACACCATTTTGAGATGAGGCCTAAGGAAAGGAAAACTCATGGGATATGCCCGACTCAGTAGAGAAACTTGAGAACCTCTCATTCCAAAATTCACTCTCATGATCGATCCTAAGTCAAACAATAGAGCATTTTCCCTTTTGCAATCTCTAAGCGAGATTAAAGAAAGCTTCAAATTAGTCATCCTTGTTTTTCAAAAAAGCAACCCAAATGAACTTAAAGAAGTCAACAATAGCTAAACAAAATTTTGATCCTCTTAGGTTCTCAAAGTGGGTTAACCCAAACATATTAAGGTGCAATAATTCTAGTGGTCGTATAATGGAAACTAAGTTCTTAGATTTAAAGAAAGCTTTATGCATTTCTCCAAGTTTACAACTTTTGCATAGTGATTCCTTTTTAAAAGTTAGTTTGGGTAAGCCCCTCACTAAGTCCTTTTTCAGTAAATTTATTTAAGTATTTGTGATTTATGTGTCCTAATATTCGATACCAAGATCCACTTCAACATGAGTGGCTAGCAGACACTTTACAAACTTCCCTCTTGAGAAGGAAAGAGCACAGATATCTCCATATCTAAAGCCTTCAATTAGCACTATGTTTATTCTTTCAATATTTTAAAACCAATTTTTTTAAATAATGCATCACAACTATTATCACAAATTTGACTTGACTACGCAAGTCATGTTTCAAATTTTCAACCAAAATAACATTGCATACCTGCTTAGTCGAATTTTCAATTATATCTTCACCTATGATGCTGAACGCTTAATGTTGTCGAGTTTCACCTACCATCCGTTCTTGATCTTCATCCACTCTATGAATAGGTCAAAGTGTCTCGTCATGTGTTTAGAACACTCATTGTCAATAATCCACTTGCCCTTTGATTCCTACAAAACAAGCTAAAATATCCCTTTTAAATACCCATTGCATTTTAGGTCCTTTAGTGTTAACACCCTTTAGACTCAGGTTTATAAACCATTTGTGATATGCCTAGTCTATAATTCCTATTGTCCCTGACCTATAAAGCCATGCAAGCCTAGGTGCTCATGGCTTAGTTTGTGTTAATTATATTTTTCATTTCAAATTTCTCGTCAATAAATCCAATGTAGGCTCTCATGGTGTGCTTTAGTTCATTAAGAGTGCTCTCAAAATGAATATATGTTTCTTTAAAATCCAATGTATCTTCTATCTTTTTTACACTCTCTCGTTCAGTCTCTAAACATGCTTTCTCAACTTGTAAAGTGGAACATGCTCTTTTTAATTCGTTATTTTCTTTCCAAAGTTCTCTGGTCATTCTATACAACTCTTTATATGCTTTTAATAAACCATCATAAGAGTCATCAAGGTTACCTCACTTTTGCCATTATCCTCGGCAACCGTAAGACACAAGTGGGCGACTTCATCATCCCTGGGGTCGTCAAAGTCTGTCTCAGATTCAGACTCGTTGTCATCCCATGTAGCTTAAAAGGCTTTCCCCATTTAGGCTTCTTCCTTTAGTTCGCTTTTTCTTCTCTCTTCATGTCATCCTTCTTATGCTTAAGTATAAGGCAACCCTCCTGCAAATGCCTTTCTTTCTTGCATTCATAATAAATAATATCAGTTGAAAAATAGTGACTTTTTACCCTTCCTTGCAGATGAATTTCTAAAATCTCCTCGTTAGCATAACCATTTCCTTGTCCTCCAATTTTGACTCCTTGGTTTCAAAAGCATCTAGCGTAGCTTTGAACACAAGGTTTTTTTTCTTGGTCATGGGTTTTTTTCTTCATTCTTCATGTTTTCAAGCTACACCTCATATGCTATGAGGATTCCTATCAAATCATCAAGTTCCAAGATAGAAAGGTATTTTGCCTCCTCAATCGTCATGGTCTTCGAGACCCAATCACTTGTGAGAGATCACAAGACTTTTCTCACAAGTTGTTCCTCGATGAACTTTACTCCAAGGTTCATTAATGAGTTCGCAACCTCCACATGTCTTTGATTTTTTTCTCCCTTTGTCATCCCGAAACATTCATAATATTCGGTAGAAATAGTAATGCAAGTCTCCCTTACCTTGCTCGTGCCCTCGAAGGTGACTTGCAACATTTTCCATATCTCGTATGCGGGAATCATACTTCAAGAGACTATTGAACTCGTTTGATAACGCACATTAAAGTGCGTTCATAGCTTTAACATTACCCATCATCTTCCTTGCTCCAAAGTGGGTTCTTCTCCATCCTTCACCTCTAGGTCAGCATATTTCTTCCAAATCAATCCCCATGCATCCTCATCCATGGACTTAAGAAATATCTACATTCACTTTTTCCAATTACCGTAGTTCGGCCAATCAAAGTAAGGGAGGCATCTGGATGATTGTCCCTCCAAGCACTTCATTGAACTGACCATCGCAAGTTGAGGAGTGATGTCTTCTCGCAACCTGCTCTGATACCACCTATAAGCACTAAGCGCACACACTAGAGGGGATGACTAGAGTGGGGGAAAATAGTGCACAATAAAAACAAACCACAAAGAATGTATAATGGTTCCCCACGCCAGGTACTCTATTACCTAAGCCTCCCAACTTAGGATTTTTAATCTCAATTCCCTCTCCTGAAAAGAATCAAATTCATTAAATAAAACATGAAGTAATTATTGGATTACCTCAACCCTTGTACAAAAATCAAATAAGATTAAATTACAAGAACAAGCACAAGTGTAATGGGAAAGAATTCCCTTACAACTTATTCAAGGCCCCCCAACGAATAGAAATTAGAAAGAGGTAACCGATTTAAGAGCCTAAGAAAATTGAGAAAACACGCATTGAACAAATGGAGTGAGCACCAAGCACATAGGAACAATTTATAGCATATTTAGAGAATAGAGAGCTATTAGTTAAAGCCCAAAGGATTTCTTTTCTTTGTTGTATGTAAAAGAGGTTAAAAGGTCATATTTATAGAGTTAAGAGGAATTAAACTCGTAATATAGTCATTGGGAATAATAAAGAGGCAAGATCATGCAAGACATTCTTCATGCAGCCATTAAAATTGGGAGTTTTGTTAACACCGAAAGTAAAGTTATGTGGAACCAAGTTCCAATAGGAAGGAGACCATAGAGCATCCACTGAAAGAAGGGCACATTGTAGTTGTCCCGACAAAGACAATCTCATGCTCCAATTACGATTCCATCTTTGATGACCAAGACCTCCACACCGAACTCACACCACTAGATCTCTACAATCAATGGCGAGGTAACCATGCCCCCAGCAACATAATCAAATATGTTTTCGACCATGACCGACATCCCCATCCTTGCCTCCAACAGCCTTCCTCCTTCAATGCACAACCATCCGATCTCCATCTCCTTCGTCAGACTCACACCTCTTGCTCTCTCACACCTCACACCCTCCATCCCTACAAAGTTCTTTCTTTTTTTAATGTGAAAGGGGGATTAACAAGGGTTAACCCTCTAGAGTTCATCATCCAAAACACTAGATTGTTTTCTTTGTTATTTGTTTCTCTATCAGAAGAATGATGAAAATTAAAAAAAAAAAAAAAACATTATGAAAGTTGTGGAGCACGAGTTGTCTTCTACAAGTTTTAGTCTTCTATTTTTCAAAAAAAAAAAAATGCAAGTTTTATTCTTTTGCTTGGGTTGTCTCATAACTGCTTGAGATCGTCTCTCATCACCTGCTTGGGATCTTCTCCTACTATTGCTTGGGATCGTCACCCGCTATCGCCTAGTACCGCCTTCCACACTACTTAGGATCATCTCTTGCTATCTACCCATCTATTTTAGTACATCATTACACTCTAGCCCATCTACCCACTTCCCAGTTATTTGCGTAGAGTTGAGTTTAATCTTATATAACAAGTTGGAGTATCCAACTCCATCTTAAGTAGGAGTGTTGAGAGAGATGGATTGTGTTTGATGGGTATTATATAATTTAGTCCCACATAGTGTAAGTAGAACTCTGAGATGTGCAAGGTAGCCTATATAAAGGCTCTTGTATCCGCCTATTTGTTTCTTACGGAGAATAATACAAGATCTACCCATAGAGACTCTTTTTCCACCGTTTTCTCACATCTCCTCATAGGGTTTTTCACAAATCCAAGCCTTCTTGTGGGATGCTCTTGATGCTTATTTATTTTATTTCTTCTATTTATTTTGCAACAACTTAAATTGTCTTCCTCTTGTTCTTGACGAGACAGAAAAAACCATGCAGAGATCCAAGGGCTTTTTTTTATGAAAAGGGAGATCCAAGGACTTTGATCTATCAGTTTTTTCATTCTCCATATTATAATATAACAATACCAACATGACAATCAATAATTGTTCAGATATGAGCATATGAATAGGAAAGAATGGAAAGAAAAACTGATGGCAAAGAAAAGGTGATTAGAGAAGCACTTCAAGCAAGACATTCTTTTCCGCAAAGGAAGCCTACTTCCAGAATTTACGTACTGTTGCTTGCAGACCATGAAAGTATACTGAAGATATAGAATCATTACCATTTATAGAACTAGGGAAACGGGACTTCACTACTTCCTTCCACCTCCATCCATAGATCCGTCCATCATCTCCACAGCTGCATGAGATCAGCACGTTTTAGATATAACCTACTCCAAGAAGAAGTTGCTTTCTTTTATAATGCATAGGGTTGTGCCTGTGTCTATGTGCATGTATATGTTTTTGGGTCTGTAGGTGTGTGTATGAGAACATATGTATGTGTTTATATATATACAAATGTGTGTGTGTGCACCCACGTGCACATCTGTGTGCATGTCTATGTGCATGTGTCTGTAGGTGTGTGCATTATGATAAACATATTGATCAAGCAACCAAAAGTTAATAAGAGAGGGCAGTGACTCCAGCTCACACTTGCTCAACAACAAAGCCTTAAGCGGAGTTGGTTATATGGATTCTTCGTTTCTATTCAGATCTATCTTGAGCCAATCCTAGGCAAAGGTTATCCCCAAGGAGCAAGGAAACAATAGGAACCAAAAAATTGCAAAGATTTTAGTGGGAAGAAAACTGTCATTAGGTTTAACCAAAGGCTATTTCCTCCATTTAATAACTTCATTTTAAAAGTGTTTAAGTACCCAGTTACAATACTTCAGGTCCCCCATAGTCAGTTATGTAGTTTTTGTTATCTTGGTGGTAGTATACTTCAGGCCGTTAAAGCCAAGACAATTTTATTTTAAAGGAAATGAGATTCAGTATCGTAAAAATCAGCCGACTAAGCCAACTACTCAGCTGAGTAGTCCTAATCGGGAGGCCCGCCAACCTGAGTACCCATACTCAGGGGTCAGGCCAATAGTCGGCCAACCTGACTACTCAACTGAGTATAAGGTCGATTTCTACATGCAGATCCATTACTAGGTCCCAACCCAACCCAGTTACAAGCTACAATGATTAGAAATTTGAGTTTATGTTATTTATTTCTTTTCTGAAAAGGCACTAATATGACTATTTTTTTGAAAGGGAACTAATATGATACTTTGGGTGGGGAGGGCGTGGATAACATATCCAAGTTGGTACCATTTGGCATCAAGCACCTATTTCTACTAGTCACTCAACTAGACTTGGTAGAGAGTCTACTGTTGAGAGTATCCCCCGAGCAATGGTTAAGAAGATCCAAGCCTTCTTTTTGCTAAACCCAAGATGCTAGAAAAGGGAACAGAGCATGGAAACTGCAGTCCGATCATTGACATTGAAATGGCCTATCAATCTACACAAGTACAAGTTGATCCAATTTCAAAAGAGAAATAGCACTTGAAAGGATGATATCACGAAGAAATCAAGCTTTTGCATCAGCACCATGACAGGTGGGATTTGGGTTTAGTCGTGAAAATGTACATATATAATGGGTATCATAATAAACTAACCAGGTTAAGTGGCCCCAAAATTGATAGAAACACTCAGAAAACAACACAGAGTAAGGAACAAACCTCAAGAGCACAGAATCTTCTCCTTCACCATAAAATTTTGCATCATATGCAGGGCCTTTGTGCCCTTGAAGGTAGCAAAGGGGTTTGGCGAATGGTATGCCATACGGGGAACTGCAGATAACAAGGGATTGCTAGCTAGAGGTTGATCCAGATGGACGTACGTTAAACCGAAAGAGAGTAAGATAAAAGAAAGCTTTGGCAAGAGGATCTTTACAGTTGATGCAAATTGTGGTTCGGCACCTTATCCTGGAAAGAAGATTGCCAAACATACATCATATACTGGAAATAGTTATATGCAAAATCAGCGAGGAGTGCTATCATGCGATTGAATTAACTGATACGAATCATCCTTGCATTACCCTGTATTGACAGTCCATTGATGTGCACTCATGTTTTTGATGACACGTGTTGCTTATGGAGGGAGAGATGTGTGTGTGTGCGTTTAATAGGAGTGGGAATGCGATGAGAGGAAGGGGGTTTAAGGAAGAGGAGAGGAGGAAAACTGACATGGGAGGAAGAGATACAAGCGGAGATGGAGTAGACGGCGACGGAGCCATCGCTGCAGGCGGCGACGAGGGCGTTAGGGTTGCTGGGGTCCGGGTAGGGGGCGAAGGCCGTGCGGAAGACGGTGCGGAAGTGGAGCTCCCGCTCGCGGAGGACGCCTTCCCGGTAGGCGTCCTCGTCCCAATCCCTCACGTCGCTCCCGCCTCCCATCTCCAGTACCTCCATTTCCTCGCTACGTACGCGCCTGCCAATTTTATTACCGAGAGAGTGCTGGTGGGAGCTTCCAATTTGGCGCTTTTTTTTTTTCCAATGGCCAAGGGGAGAATTTGGGTACACAAGGGTTTTGTTGATCGGAGAAGAGTCTTAATTTTTGCTCTGATGTTCGAGTATTTATTTTTATTTAATTAGAAGGATTAGCTTCCATGAGATTATCAATTTTTTTTTAATTTATTTAAATTATATTTAAGGTCATTTAAAAAAAAAATTATATCGTATACATCAATTCTCATATAATATATGGATATATACTTAATTATGGGTTGCTCTTTTCAAAATCAAAAGTCCTCATAATTTAATCACTTCTTGATACAATATTTAATGTTCTTTTATACTTTACAACTTTTATCCATTGAAGAAACCTTTGAGGAATGTCAACTGATTTTGATTGACATCCATCGTTGTTAATTGTATCTAAAGAAGAAAATAGTGATTATCAGATTTAGCTGTAACGCTTGAAATATTGCTTATTTATAGATAACATGCTAAAATCAGTTCTTTTAAAGAGGACAGTTTGTTGTTGTCTTTTTAAGAGATGAATTTACTCATAATTAGTGAAATCGCTTATTGAGGAACACTTTACTCAAGTAAATCTCCCTCTTTAAATCATACTCTGTATAAACACTTATTGAGAAATATATCTCCCCTCTTACTTTCCCGCATTACTAATAACCACCATCACTACAAGCCCTCCCCCCAACACACACATACGTTCGTGTGCATGCGTAGACCTGTCCAATAGACTGGGGGCATGTTTACCTTACCCGTTAATGGGTCAAACCTAGGTTGAAAAATTTTTGCTTTGGATTAGCCCATTGTTTAGCCCACTAATTGGATGGGTAGACCTAGATAGGGGTGGAGCATTGGGCCGAACTAGCCCAAACTTGACCTAGCTCAACTCGAATTTTATATGAGTCGGGCTTGGACCTTAACTTTTACGAAAATTTGAGCCTAAGCCTAACTCAACCTAGACTCGAAAAAACCTGAGATAACTTTGATGAGGTGTGGCTCATCATAGCTAAAATGCCCAAGTTAGGCTACAAACTAAGTTAAACACCATCAATTAACACAAGAAATTGGTTAAATGTGGGAATTAAGAAAAAAAGACCTAAAACACTCAATTTGTGCTGAAAACGCATAATTAAGTCAATTTTGAGAGAATCTATATTTAAATACATAAATAGATGATCTAAATGGCAATTGAATACAATGTGAGCTTAAAAGTACAAATCAAGGGTTGCAATATGTTCTAATATGTTCAATTAACATACCATAAAAAGTGCATTGCCTTTGGACATCACTGGGACTTTGAAACTGAGGTTTTACACCTAGGTCCTCAAGCCTTCACATTTCGTCTACTTAAGACTTGCTAAGGACTATTTTGTAAGCCACCAGGGATCTTGTCATATTGATTTCTAGCCACTTATGGGCTCCTGTGAAATTTTCCTACCAATTCCCACCCGAGGACTCCTTTGCAATTATACCAAAAGTCTTGGGAGCTTCAGCTGCTCTTCTACGATGAACTCAAAGCTCCTCAGTCGTCCATCCTTTCACTATTGAACCAACAATGGATCTCTTTCCTCTAGCTTGACGTCGGTGTGTATAGCATCGCACCCTCACCCAGATTACATCCTACAGCTGGTTTTCACCCTAAGTTTTCCCGCGCTCCACTAAAACCCATCCCTGTCGTTGATGTCCAACATTCCATGGCACACTGATCCGATGACCTAACCCTCAAATGGCTATTTAAGGAGCTCCACTCCCTCACTTGCTCCTCATCAACTCCCTTCCGCCCAAAGTTGGTCAATCGTCCACCCCTCCAGCTCCAATTCCTCTTCTTTGACCACTAGTGATAGCGGTGGTGTCTTCTTCCTCTTCATCCCCACAGTGACCCTCTGTGGATCCAAGGATCCCATTCACTCACTAGAGGTCATCCTCCCCTTTCGTCGCTGCAGTAGTGACTAGCTACAGCCCAAGTCCCCTTTCGTCCTTGTTGTTTAGCACCTTTAATTGCTTTCCTAGTGTAGATTTGTAGCTTTCCAGATTATTTTAATTACTTTCTAGTGTTGTTTAAATAGTTAGATGTTAAATTCAATGATTAATTATTTTCAATTAAGAGTAGATTAGTGTTAGCATTCCACTCCCTCAATCTATCCTCTCCAATCAATTTTGATCATAGAGGCTATTTCACTTACTCATCCTGTTCATTTATTTTCCTCTACACTTCATGATCAACTTCTGATCACATTGATGTTTTAAGTGCAATTCACCCATCCATTTAGGCAGCCATCAAATTTGAAGCTTCCTAGCTCTCAGATTTATTGGTGCACCAAATCCATTCGAGGGCCTCCTCATACACCTCATTTGATCACAAAGGCCCTCCAAGTGCCTTGAATTGTGTTACGACCCGGTTCCCGGATCACTATAGGACCCGAGACCGGCTCACCTCAATTAATCCCAAGACCTAGTTGTCCAACAAGAAATAACCAAAAGTAATAAAATAAATCACATTCACACATGAAATATAACTAAGAAAAATAAAAGTACGAAGTAATAAAGAAAGTAAACAATCGTCTCAGTATATGCCACCACAACAACAGGAAAAGCAGAACAACGGTCTCGCCTCTCCACAGTCCACGTACCCTCGTCCGACTACCCCAGTTTGCCTAGAGAGCCTAACAAAGTTGGTGTAGGGTGGCTACCTGAACCCCAGGCCCTATGGGTGGCTAGCTCCCTCCCTACAGTAGTAGCACACCTCGGTACCGTGTACGTGAAGGCAAACAGGAGTCAGTGTAGAGTGGCCAATCCTAACCCCGGGTCTCAACCCAAGGGAGGCTAGCTTCGCTCTACACTAAAAAGGAACAGTTGCTCTCCTTGGTACTGTGTTCACAAGGGCCAACTGACTTCCTGTCTACATTACAGATTTCCTTTCATCCACAGGAGTTCTACTCCTAATTCCCCATAGGGTTCATGCTCACATTCATCTCATTTATCTAGGTCCAGATCTCATGTCTCATAATTCGTTCCTCATCCATATACAGGCAGCTCGTGTTTTCATCATTCAATTCTTAATAACATGCAACTTGTGGTTTCATAAGAAATTTCTCAATTACATACAGGCAGCTCGTATTTTAACATGCATCT
This sequence comes from Thalassia testudinum, assembly GCA_037157565.1. Taxonomy (NCBI): domain Eukaryota; kingdom Viridiplantae; phylum Streptophyta; class Magnoliopsida; order Alismatales; family Hydrocharitaceae; genus Thalassia; species Thalassia testudinum. The sequence continues at coordinate 87,239,028 of JAZHRO010000077.1, forward strand.
CGTAATTATATTAAATGCATTTGTTAGCAATTTATCTTAACCATGCAATCAAGTAAACAATACAGCTCAAATAGGCTAATTCATTTCTACCCTATGGTTCATTCCATATCTTAGAGTTCAATCCGACTATTCCAACCAAGTGCATTCTTATTTAACTATTAACAACTGACTTAAACCACTCTACCGGGTATCACGAGAGGAATGGGGGCCCATACCGTAGATCCCGTCGTCTCTACGGGCCCCGAACACGCCACTGGATGGTAACCTATACCAGCGACCAATGTACATTAGATGAGCTTAAAACAGTAAATACTCAACACAAATACGTAGAGGAACTCAAGTGGGAAACAACGGTACTTCGTTTGCGGAAATCTGATTCCGTTTGGGCCTTAAATAGGCCAAAAATGCGATTTTTTTATCAAAATCAGACGTCTAAGACTAATCCCAGACGTCTTAAAAGACGTCAGAACTCACCTAGTGTTCCCTATGGCTAATCAGACGTCCAGACTCCCTATGCGACCGTCTGGGGGTAGTTCCATACATCGGACAAGGTTTCTGGTCGTCTGGAAGTACCTCCGGACGTCTAGAGACGTGATTAGACAACCAAAAGTACCTCGGAAAGTGCACCATGCGCCTTCCAAAAGCTGCCCTACATACGAAAATGCAAGCACGGTTTCAGCCCAACAACTCCTGCGTTGCGATCTTCTGCATGGTGGAAATCAACACAGGAACATACGTACCTCGCCCGATAAGTGCTTTCAGACATCCAGCCTTACCTTCGGACATCCAGGTGCCTCGCCAGTCGTCTAGTCTTCACTCCAGACGTCTGATACTAGAAACATCTAGTATCAGAACTTCTTCACGCCACTCGCTTTGCTCGCCCTCCACCCGTAGTAGTAGCTCCAGCAGCTGCAGGAGCTTGAGCAGCTCCTCGACGACATCCTCCTTTCTCCTATGAGCTCCTCCTCGAGCTCGACTAAGCTCCCGCAGTCGTCTTCCTCCTTACCTGCTCTCACTCCCTCGCACTCTCTCGCTCTCGCTCCTCCCCACTCTCCCTTCGCCGACTCCTCTCTTCCTCGACACAGCTGCAGCAACGGGGATGGGAGGGGAATGTGGCTGTCGCGGAGAAGGTGGAGGTGGCTGTGGTGTGAGGAGGAGAGGAGAGAGAAGGGAGGGGTATATATCGGAGGAGTTAGGGTTCAGGTGAGGGGCGAAGGAGAGAGAAAGGGTCTCTACGCGTCGCCCGCACGTAGAGCGCACCGCGCAATACGAAAAACTCACTTTTAGACGTCCGGGAACGTGTCCAGATGTCGAGACAGACGTCTGACTGAAGCTCCAGACGCCTTAAATTGCTAGAAAGGTAGTGAGTCATTACAAATTGGATTTGATTTAGTTGATTGAATCAGATTTAAATTTCATGAATGATTGAGCAATTTCTAGAGCAATTGAGTTCCAATCTGTTTTCATTGACCAAATTGAGTTTATATTCATTCGATGGGATTTATTGCGATTGATATGAACTTATCAGATTTGATTTTCATCATAATTTGGATTCACGCCCAATTTTTATGTGAGCTCCTCTTTCTCTTTATCCACTAGAGAGATGGATGAGGAAAATCAGTTGCACTGATTTGAAGACATTGTGATGACTTGATGGGCTCTTAAGGAACGTTAGGGATTCCTGATCACCAATTAATGGTGTGCAGGGATCCTAGATGATCAAGTTAGCATAGCGATCTCACATCAATTGCTTAGGTGAGCAACAATGTAATGCTGACTTACATCATTTTAATCAGTTGATTTGAGATTCAGTTAGGTTTAAAGGATCTCAATGGATATTTGAGACTAGTTTTTAAGTAATTTTGATGCTCGATTTGCATTTTCATCTCATCGCTGTCTATTGCAATGAGGTGAAATCAGATTAGGGTTTCAAACTTCTTTGAATCATACATTGGTTCTTATGGAATTTCAGAAGGTCTGATGATCATTTGTGGTACCTAAATTGGGATTTGCTTGATCTAAACCAAATTTGGGATGTACATAACCCTCTTCCAAGCCTGAGAAGAGTTTTGGGCTTCAAGTATTAGATTAATGCTATAAGGCTTTGATTAAGATTTGAAGCTGGTTTTTAGAGATTATAGAATATGATGGAGTGTATTCATCGATGTTTGGAGATATAAATCAACTACGAGAAGTGTTGTCAGTAAATCAACAGTTGTAACAGCCACCATAGTATCTAAACTTGATTTTGGGATTTGTATGCTTTGACCATTGTTTTGAATAGTTTTAATGACATTGAGTTTGTAATGGATTCTCTGGGATGGAAATTACATGATTTTATATTTTAGATGTCAGAAATGATTTAGAATGCATCAATTGGACTTTTAAATCAAATAAAGTCTTCTTTAGACAGAGGTTGAACATTTGGACTGGATGAAATTTCGAGAGCAAAACTCTGAGCAAATTTTGGTGTAAATGAAGTTTAATTAAGTTTCCCTGATGATTTGATGTAAAACAAGTAGTCCTGTAATGTTATCTAACTTGAATTTGGAATAGGAAGCTTGTAAGTCCATGTTTGAAACTTACGTCAGCAAAATTATATGGTGAAATTTGTCTAATTTGATAGTTTTAATAAAAGTTAATGCTAAATTATATTCTTGTATTTGATTATGGTTTCAAAATATTCATGGAAATTCATAATGCTCTATTCTTTAATTCCAGCAAGGTTGCATGATTTTCTAGGCTTGGAAATGATTTGTAAAGCTATGTAAAGACCTTTGTCAGTAATTAAATTTGCTAAATTCCGTCCAAATTTATTTTTATGCTAATTGGAAGGTTTAATTCATGTTTTTGAGTACAAATCTAATTTTGAATGTTGTCTAGATGTGCTTAGAGTGGAATCCCATCTTACCAACACTTGAGCCTATTTTCTAAGGCTTTTGGTTTCATGTCTTAACTTCTTTAAAGCCTTGTTCTAGCCAAATTATAAATACCATGAAAAATCCAAAACAATGTAAATAAATAAAATAAAGGTATCTTGAATTTGCTTAGGTTTAGTTTTAGGTGTGTGAGTCATTAGATTTAGATTTTGAGTCTAGTAGTTAGGAGAACATACCGGTAAAAGTCTAGATCTTATACTGATTTAAAAATAAAGAAAAACACACAAATATACCAAAAAGAGCTCCTATTCTCTTCTCAACTTTACCTCCTCTTCCTTTATCCCTATAAATCATAAAAAGAAAATAAAATTTTGAAAAAATTCAAAAATCCCACAAAAATACCTTTGTACATAGCATTTATACTTGTAAATAATACTAAGTTAAGTGTAAATAATATCTTATACGTATATAAATAACTCATATATCTATTCTATTTACTTAGATAGATATTTATATTAAGTTATACTATATGTATTATAATAATATAATTATGTATTTATTTATTTATTTATATTATATGTACATAATCCTTATGTATTTATAAATAAATATGTATATACCTAGAATTATAATTATTACTATATATATAATTAAAGTAATTATATTATACAGTAATGTACCTTTATATTTATTTATTTACCTATATATTGTACATAATTATATTTATAAGTTAATTAGGTATATTAGTAAGTTAATATAATTTAAATTAGTAAATTAACTAATTATCGAAATAAATTATGTTGTATACGTGTATATTGTAGTTTAAAGTATTTTCAATATATTTACAACTTACTTATACTGTAGAATAGTATTTATGCAGTATATATATAAATTGAGTATTTAAATATATATAAATTGAAATAAATCAAATATATATATTTTGAACTAATTTACAAGTCAATTGTACCATTAATTTATTAATTTAAACTTTAATTAAGGAATTAATGTTAAAATCAACGTGTATTTTGATGGTAACACCATTATTCGTAACAACTACGTTGAATTAGTTGAAATCCAGTGATAAATGCTCCTAAATAATTGTCTGAGGATCGTAATACTGCACTGAACTGATCCGAGAACAAGATAAAAAAATAAGGTTAATTCTGTTATTTTAACATGAAATCACAAATGCAGATTAACCAAGAGGTTGATTAGGGTTTAATTAAAGTTCAAATGAATTTAAAAGACCAAAAAGTGAGTTCACACTGACTGAATCAAATTTTCATGCATTTCGTGGATTAAAATATTATTAAAAATCATAACTATCGGTTGCACTTAAATTTAAAGGGTTATGATTTAGATAAATTCAATATAAACTTCCTAAAATTCATTGAAAAAAATTCTAATAGGTTTAGTACCATCACTTTGACCATCTGAACCGATTTTGACTAAAAATGGAGATTCAAACAGAGATTTACCTCAATTTGGGCTTTTGTGTAATTTACCCAATCAAATGTGGTCAAAACCCAAATCTAAGTTAACCATTAGATTCCTTAGGTCTAAATTAGGTTAAAATCAAAGTTGGGCCCAATCAGAGTCCATCTTGCATAGTTTGCATTTAAGTCCCTAAATCTTTGTTCCTTTCACTTAAACCCTCACCTTTGACTTTTTCATACAGAAATGGCCCTAACTTTATCATCTTCTTTGCAATCTAGTCCCTATCGCTTGGAACTCCTAAACAACAGGTTAAACCCAACCTCTTTACACTTTGACCAAGCATTTCTGTTACGACCCGGTTCCCGAATCCCTGCAGGACACGAGACCGGACCGACTCGACTGATCCGAAGACCCAGTCATCCAATGAGAAATAACCAAGAAGCAGAAAAGTAACTACATTAACTCTTCTAAGCAACTAACAGTAATAGAGTACAGTAGTAAAGAAAGTATAAGCTGCTACAGTACATATCACCACCACAACAGTAAAACAGTATCAAGGTACAGAAACGTAAAGGTACAGAACATAAAAGTACAAGAGTCTGAACTCACTACAACAAAAAGGTACAACAACATAGTGCCATAACTACTGGGCTCTTCTGGGCCCAGCACCCTCTGTAGTCGGAGACTCGGGCTGCTCAACACCTTGACCTAAAAAGGGTTATGAGTACACAAAATCAGCAAACGCTGAGTAGAGTGGCAACCAATTAACTAAAGCAGTAAAAGTGAACATGTAGCTGTTTATTCCAATTACTTTATTTCACAAATTATTCCTTTTCACCCATTGGTTTATTTATCAGGTCTCTTTCTTGATCTCGAATGTTCCTCGTGGGAACGATCTTGATTACAATCTTTTCCGAAGAGTAGAAGTCGCACGTGGTGCTCTCCTGACCAAGAGAGTCCCCTGTGGTGGTCCTACACCCAGTTAACCACCCCAAGGTCACAGACAGACGTAACGGTGACTAAGGCACATGAGATTAGCGCATGGGTAGCTGCCTCGCACTGGCACGCGGTCAATCATTTTCGCTAATGGGTGCGCCCAAATACAACACGGAACAGTATAGGGCCTAGCCCTCTCAATAACATGGGTCTAGCTCCTAAGAACCAAGCATGGGTCTTGCCCCTCCATAGTCCGCGCACCCTCGCCTGACTACCCTGGTTTGCCCAGCGGGCCTAACAAGTCGGTGTAAGGTGGCTAGTTAAACCCCGGGCCTTGTGGGGTGGCTGGCTCTCTCCCTGCACTAATAGCTCTCCCCAATACAGTGTACGCGAGGATTAAGCAGTCGACGTAGAGTGGCCAATCCTAACCTCGGGTCCCAACCCAAGAGCGGCTAGCTCCGCTCTACACTAAACAGGGGACAGTCGCTCTCCTTGGTATTACATACTCAATGGTCAGCACACTTCCCCACTCATATTTCCAGATCCATTCCATTTATTCTCAGGAGCTCTACTCCTAACTCCCTATAGGGTTCATGCTCATGTTTCTCATGCCATTCCAATACCTGGTTTCATCATTCCCATTTCCGTGTTCAAGTTATTCACATGCAGCTCGTATTTCTATCATTCACGTTTTTAATCTCAGGTTGTACACATGCAGATCGTGTTTCTATCATTTAACGGATACAATAGGTAATGTCGCAAGAAACTGTTTAACTAGCACAAGTAATTCATATTTAACAGGCAGCTCTTGTTTATTGACAGGTAGTTATTTTCTATCTACTCATTCCAGACTACAATCCAATCACGCATACAGATATTTCAAGTGTTTCTTGTCCTAGGGTTCATGCCACATCGTAGGTTCTACTCAATCATTCCACACATGCATTTAGGTTTATAATTAAATTAGGGGAAGCCACTCTACTAGGCAACCCAGGAGTAGTGGGGGCTCGAACGGCAGGCTCATGTGCCACAGCAAGCCCCGAACCCGCAACGTAACAAAGTCCTATAACAAGGAACAATCATAAAGGAACATTCATAATAGTATAGAAAGCCTTTTAACAAGTAGAGGAGCTCATAAGAAAAATATCGATATCTTATTTGTGTAAAACGAACCTCAAACGGACTTTAAACGGGTCAAAAACAGGGTTACTGACTCAAATCAGACGTCTTGAACAACTTCTATACGTCTTAATAGTGTCCAGAAATGCACCTCAGGCTCTACGTCGACCCCAGACGTTCAGGACCTCTTTTGGACCATCTGAACCCAGCTCCAGACATCCGACCTCCTCTACGAACATCTGGAAGTGCTTCCAGCCATCTGGTAAGCTTCCCAGATGTATGAAATGCGTGGGAGGGGATGTCCCGCACCTTCCCAAAGCAAATCCTGCACGCGACAACCAAATCTTCTCAATATAGCCATTAGAAGCGTAGCTGCGAAGCACCCTACATGGTTGTATCCGCAAAGGGAACGTACCTTCACGAAGATCTCTCTTTAGATGCCTAGAATCGCCTCCAGACGTCCACTCCGTCGTCTGGACTTCACTCCAGATGTTTGATTCTGGGAAAAACCCAGAACCAAAACCTGCTCCCACTCGCTCTCGCCACGAGCAGCCGTGCCTCGCCCCCTCGCCTGTAGCTCTGGCTGCAACAGTGTCGGGGATGACTCCCCCGACGCACTCCTCCCGCACATGCCACTCCGGCCATGCGCTCTCCAACGAGCTCCTGCACGAGCTTGCAAACTCGAGTTCCTCCTCTCTTCACACCGCTCCTCGTCGCCGCTCTTGCGCTCTCTCTCACTCGCGTTAGCTCCTCTCATAGGGGTGGAGAGGAAGAGAAGGGGCTGATGGCTGTGGAGTGGGGAGAACGAGAGAGGAGGAAGGGTGTTATAAAGAGGGTGTGTTAGGGTTCGTAGGAGGAGAGAGAAGGGAAGGAAAAAGAGGGTAGTGTCTGTGCGCAGACGCGAAGCTCGTACGCAAAAATTTTGATTTCCAGACGTCTGGGAAGGTGTCCAGATGTCTTACCAAACATCTGACCGATAGTCCATACGTCTTAAAAGGCTCAGGACAAAACAGATCTTAACAATATCTCATTCAATTCAAGCCCAAATCTCTCAAAATTTGGAAGGATTGCTCATTAAGGATTCCCTTCCATATGCACATGATGATTGGCCCAATTTGGAGTCTTAGAAGCTCCGCTGAACTTACGATTCATCAATAGAAAATTCCTTGATTCCTACTTCAAACATGCACATCTTGCCAGTTTGAGGCTCAAATCAGCTCTATATAAACCCCTCAACATCTCAACATACTCCCCAGCCAGGTGTACATTGGAATTCCTCCTCTTCCCTCCTCTCCGGTCGCGAACTCCATTGGCTCCGGCGACTGTCTCAATCCCTCTCTTCTTGCCACTCAATGACCAATTTAGGTGGCCCAACATTTTCACCATTTTCTTCTGCTCCTCGCCGAACCAAGTAGGAGCTCCTATCTCCGTCGTCGTCGCCACTTCTCACCACTGGAGTCTTCTTCATCCTCGGCTCTGGCGAGTCAAGCCACCGAGGATTTATCCCTTCTGTCATCCAATAAAATAGGTCTACCTCCTTCCCTCTTTCTCTAGCTTAGGATTTGACCCTTAGGACCTAGTCTCAATCACTATCTCTCCCTCTCACACTTCTTCCCTGCCTCTAGTCGTGGCTCCGGCGAGCCCGCGTTGACCCGACACGCCACCACCACTACCTTCCTCGTCCTTCACCGACCAAAATCCCTAATCCAATTAGGCATTCCAACCACTCTATTGCCCTGATGACTAACCCACCAACCCACCTGGAATCCCAACTCCACCCGACCTCCACAGTGCTCCAAACACCTCATAACCACCACCTACGCACTTCTCACCTCATGAGGAACCTCCTGAGCATATTAATTGGGGCTTTTAGCCCATATTTTATGTTTCAGGGTTTAACCAGATCACCGACAGTATGCCACCCTCATTCGCCGCCACTCGGTCATCATCTTCACCAATTCCACCACCAGGAGCTGTAGAATGCTTCCACAAAGGCATCTGCAACCTCAATTATGCTTCAATAAGAAGAATGTCTCTCAGCAACTACATGTGAAGAAAAGGGACTATCTTAGTCCTACATCAGAAGTGCAGATTTCAGAAACACGTATATAATGGATTTCACTCGTTTCCTTGTCACCTTCGACACGGAGCTCAGGTCTGTTGGTGCTAGAGCACCACGATCATTTGTTTTGATGATAACAAAACACGTGTTATTTAACATTTGCAATTTGAGTCCTAGATTTCAGGTCAATTGCAAATGAAGACGTGTTTAGACGGAACTCGAGCTCGCATCCAGGACGGATTGGAGGAGCTTGACGGAAAATAGAGGAGGTTCGCGTGGAGCGAAAGATTGGAGATGGAAGACAAGAACAATAGGATAGATTCTTTTTTATCCTTTCATGTATCTCTTGTATTTATTTTCTTGCTCTTTATTTTCCTTAGACATTATGTTAAAGAGCCTCAAAGAACCCTAACAGTAGTCCTAGGAACACCTGCACAACCCTAGGATACGTAGGTTTTCTGTAGAACACTTAGAAAACCAATATAGTGTTAAAACTGACTTTCCAGACGTCTAATTCACGAATCAGACGTCTGATAAAGGATTTTAAGACGTCTGACTGTTGTTTCAGACGTCTGATAACTGTTAGGCTGGACATAGTTAGTTTCTGTCTGATGAATTCAGACGTCCAGACCTTATACCAGACGTCTTAGGAGACGTCTGATGACTTTGCCAGACGTCCAGTTAGTGGACCGTTGGCTGGCTTAGAAGACACTCAAGAATATGACCGTTAGAGCCTTATCAGACGTCCATAGGACTTCACAGACGTCTGATAAATGACCGTTTTGCCTCGGCTGACCCAAAATCTCTTCTCAGAGATTTTCTAGCCGTTGCAACGTTTGGAAATCAATTCCCACGGTAAAAGTAGGTTTCCAGACGTCCAGACTTAGTGCCAGACGTCCTCTATGTCGTCTGATGGACTTGTACAAAAACCCTGTTTAGATCTGATTCAAGTCAGGGAGAAACCCGCATAGAATCAGACGTCTGACCTTGGAATCAGACGTCTTAAAGTGGCATTCCAGACGTCTGATGCCAGAGTTAGACGTCTGATAACCCTGTGAAGTGTAATCATTGTCCTGATTTCGGCCTGATTCTCTTGGGCTTTGCACCCAACGGCTATGGAAGCTTTTCCAAGCCTTCCAAAGCCTTCCTAAGGCCTCTATAAATAGAGGGGAACCTTTGTAACACAAAACACAAGAAGAGAAATATAAGAGACACACTTAGATACACAAGATATACACTCTCACACTCTTTTGTGTCCAGAAAAGATCTTGCTCTCCAAGCTCAAGCTCCATCATCTTGAGAGCTAAATTCAGTTTGCGCGCCCGCTCTCCCGCTGTTGTTCACGAGAGCGACGTAGCGCCATCGCGTGGCACACGCACCGCGTCATCGTCGACGCACTCCTTGCAAAGGGGAGTTTCCTATTTCCTATAGAAGCTAGGTTTAATTTTGTTGGCTCTATAGGACTGCTATTTTATTTTATCTTTGTATTTTGGTTGGGTATTCGCTTTGCGAATTCCCGTCTCCTTCGTGGGACAAAATCCTTCTCGTGGAGAGAAGGGGTTGAGGAACGCTACCCTCGTACTTGTAGCGTGGTTGTACTGAGGTTGAATCACCCTCGTTTTAAGTGATTCGGTTTAGTGGATTTTGATCAACTAGGTTGATCGGAAAATCCTAACTCGAGAGGGTTAGGTGGTGGTTTTCACCCGGTTTGGGTTTCCACCTAAAAATTATTTGTGTACATTGTGTGATTGTCTTTTTGAGATTGCTTTATATTTCATTTACGCATTTTTTTACGTCACACTGATCTCATCCCTCCAAGTAGGGAAATTACATTTGGTATCAGAGCAGGTTTTCCGCCGACAGGAGTAACATCTGCGGAAAGATCACATGGAGGGAAGCTGTTCCACAAGCAGGATTTCCGAGGGGCAGTCCACAACCCGTCCGCCCTACTTTGATGGGAACAACTACACCTACTGGAAGTTGCGGATGAAGACGTGGCTTCAAGCCACCGACTTCACAGTCTGGGCCAGGTGCGAGACCCCCTTCGACATCCCAGAGAAACCCGCCAGAGGATACTCGCAGCAGCAGATCCGGGAGCTCTCTCTCAACGCGAAAACAATGAACGCGTTGTATTGCGCGCTCAGCCCGGAGGAGTTCAACAGAATCTCGCAATGCGCCACCGCATACGAGATCTGGCACACACTCGAGGTAACTCATGAAGGTACCTCTAAGGTAAAAACTTCTAAGCTCAATTTACTTTCACAAGAATTTGAGGCTTTTTCTATGAAAACTAACGAAACTTTAAGTGAGATGAACACTAGGTTCACTCTCATAGTAAATAACTTGAAAGCTTTAGGGAAGACTTTCATCAAGGGGGAGCTTCAAGGAAAGCTTCTTCGTTCCCTTGGACCGGAATGGGAACAGAAAGTCACCGCCATCGAAGAGGCGAACGAAATGGAGGAGCTCAACATGGAAGATCTCCTAGGCAATCTGATGGCCTACGAGACTAAGTTGAAGCAGAAGAAGAAGGATACACCGGAGCCTAAACTAAAGAAGACTCTCGCCTTCAAAGCCGCGTCAGATAGCGAAGTAAGTTCCGACGACGAAGACTTTAGAATTTTACTTAAAAATTTTTCCAAGTTTTGTAGGGAATTAAATAAAGAGAAAAAGGAGAAGGAAAGCCCGAGACGTTGCTACCATTGCAACGAGAAAGGGCACCTACGACCAGAGTGCCCTCTTCTCAAAAAGGAGAAGAAAAAGGAAAAGGAAAAATCTAAGAAGAAGGCGTTCCAAGCCACTTGGGACGATTCCAGCTCGGAGGAAGAAGAAGAAGAAGAAACCGCTTGCTTTGGTTTCATGGCCAGAGGAAGCAACTGCGACAGTAAAAGCGGAAGCGACTCCGACGACGAGGTAAATCTCGATCTTCAAGAAGCTTTTAATGAACTTTTTGAGATTAGTAAATCACTTAGGATAGAAAATAAAAGCATTAAAAAGAACCTTAGTTTTCTTAAAAATGAAAATGATAGGTTAGAAAAACAACTTAAGGACATAGAAGCTAGTCCTAAGGATGATAACCTATTATTAGATAATCATAACCTCAACAATGAAAATACTAAATTGATTGAGGAAAATAATAGTCTAAAATTAGAAATTTCAGATTTAAAGACTAAAATGAACATTATAGAAAAAGAAATTGCATGTCTTAGGGAAAATTCTAACAAATTAATCAACAAAGTAGACAAGTTTTATAGTCCTAAGGTTGAGAAAGGATCTCCATCAAGGAGACCTTCTAACAAATCCGGATCCAAGCTCACTTGGATACCGAAGAAAAATTTGGAATCCTGTTTTGTAGGTTTCAAGGATAACTACAACACAAAGGATTGGACCTACAAACTCAAGGCTGGTCAACTCGAGTTAGGAGAACTAAGGAGTAGACCAAGGAGGAGAACAAGAAGACCGACGAGACGGCGAACAAACGACGGACCCGCCGCACGTCGACCACCAGATTGGAGACCGACGCCGATGCCCGGGCCTCCAAGCTACGGATGGGAGCCCCATCCGATGTGGCATCCACCACCACCATTCGGGCCATTTTATTGGCCATGGTAGGTGAGGTAAAATTCTTAACCCTATCCTTTTTATAAGCATTTAGATAGGGGGAGTTAAAAATGATCAGCTTATTGTCAATTTTTAAGGGGGAGATACAAGTTAGCTAAATTTCCTTTAGTAAGGGGGAGAAAAATAATAGCTATCTTGTTGTTATAAAAAGGGGGAGGACATTACCTTTGTTAAAAATAAATAGAAGAGCATGTTTTAAGGGGGAGTAATAGGAAATATAAAATCAATCAAACCTTTTTGATAATGTCAAAAAGGGGGAGGATTTTTATGCATTATTATTTACGGTTTTGTCATCATCAAAAAGGGGGAGATTGTTGGTGCTAGAGCACCACGATCATTTGTTTTGATGATAACAAAACACGTGTTATTTAACATTTGCAATTTGAGTCCTAGATTTCAGGTCAATTGCAAATGAAGACGTGTTTAGACGGAACTCGAGCTCGCATCCAGGACGGATTGGAGGAGCTTGACGGAAAATAGAGGAGGTTCGCGTGGAGCGAAAGATTGGAGATGGAAGACAAGAACAATAGGATAGATTCTTTTTTATCCTTTCATGTATCTCTTGTATTTATTTTCTTGCTCTTTATTTTCCTTAGACATTATGTTAAAGAGCCTCAAAGAACCCTAACAGTAGTCCTAGGAACACCTGCACAACCCTAGGATACGTAGGTTTTCTGTAGAACACTTAGAAAACCAATATAGTGTTAAAACTGACTTTCCAGACGTCTAATTCACGAATCAGACGTCTGATAAAGGATTTTAAGACGTCTGACTGTTGTTTCAGACGTCTGATAACTGTTAGGCTGGACATAGTTAGTTTCTGTCTGATGAATTCAGACGTCCAGACCTTATACCAGACGTCTTAGGAGACGTCTGATGACTTTGCCAGACGTCCAGTTAGTGGACCGTTGGCTGGCTTAGAAGACACTCAAGAATATGACCGTTAGAGCCTTATCAGACGTCCATAGGACTTCACAGACGTCTGATAAATGACTGTTTTGCCTCGGCTGACCCAAAATCTCTTCTCAGAGATTTTCTAGCCGTTGCAACGTTTGGAAATCAATTCCCACGGTAAAAGTAGGTTTCCAGACGTCTAGACTTAGTGCCAGACGTCCTCTATGTCGTCTGATGGACTTGTACAAAAACCCTGTTTAGATCTGATTCAAGTCAGGGAGAAACCCGCATAGAATCAGACGTCTGACCTTGGAATCAGACGTCTTCAAGTGGCCTTCCAGACGTCTGATGCCAGAGTTAGACGTCTGATAACCCTGTGAAGTGTAATCATTGTCCTGATTTCGGCCTGATTCTCTTGGGCTTTGCACCCAACGGCTATGGAAGCTTTTCCAAGCCTTCCAAAGCCTTCCTAAGGCCTCTATAAATAGAGGGGAACCTTTGTAACACAAAACACAAGAAGAGAAATATAAGAGACACACTTAGATACACAAGATATACACTCTCACACTCTTTTGTGTCCAGAAAAGATCTTGCTCTCCAAGCTCAAGCTCCATCATCTTGAGAGCTAAATTCAGTTTGCGCGCCCGCTCTCCCGCTGTTGTTCACGAGAGCGACGTAGCGCCATCGCGTGGCACACGCACCGCGTCATCGTCGACGCACTCCTTGCAAAGGGGAGTTTCCTATTTCCTATAGAAGCTAGGTTTAATTTTGTTGGCTCTATAGGACTGCTATTTTATTTTATCTTTGTATTTTGGTTGGGTATTCGCTTTGCGAATTCCCGTCTCCTTCGTGGGACAAAATCCTTCTCGTGGAGAGAAGGGGTTGAGGAACGCTACCCTCGTACTTGTAGCGTGGTTGTACTGAGTTTGAATCACCCTCGTTTTAAGTGATTCGGTTTAGTGGATTTTGATCAACTAGGTTGATCGGAAAATCCTAACTCGAGAGGGTTAGGTGGTGGTTTTCACCCGGTTTGGGTTTCCACCTAAAAATTATTTGTGTACATTGTGTGATTGTCTTTTTGAGATTGCTTTATATTTCATTTACGCATTTTTTTACGTCACACTGATCTCATCCCTCCAAGTAGGGAAATTACAAGGTCTCCCACTCACGAGCATATGCACCCCTCGCCCGTGCCCACACGTTCATGGGTCTGGGCCTCTGATACGACTACCCGATTATGAAGGGAGACAAAGGAGAGGATTTCTGCGAGAAAGTGGGGGGGGGGGTTGCTCTCGGGGAATGTGCCTACACACTTAGGCAAAATTGTGCGTGTTGTGGCTTGAACTTTAAGCTATTTAAGGCTTAACTGGGATGTTTGAAGGAATTAATTGATTAAGATTGTCTGTTAACTTAAATTGACCATTTAATCAAGTTGCCTGATGCTTGTGAGTTGAGGAGAGAACTATGATCTTGAGTTGGGAGTTGAGCCTAAGTATAAATGATTAATTGGTGGTCTCAACCATCACTTTTTAGGCTTTTTCATATATTTTTGTCAATTTGAATTGGATATACAATTTGACTATTTCTTAAATATATTTTATGATGATCATTTATTGCATATCATTATTGTGAATTGATTATTTAGCTCATTTCTATTATTTTGATTAGTGGATTGAATTCCAATTTTGTTTCATGCGAACAACTTCGGAACTTACGATTTTTTGAGTACTATAAATTTAAGTGTTATTACACTTTTATCGCTTATACTACAACGCATTTTTCCAAATTACGACGATCACTGTTCAACATATTTTTACCCAACTGTAAGGAATTGTAAATAAACTATACCAATAAGTAGCCCTATATGTAAACTACACGTACATATAATTCCATTGGAAATTAAATATTTATTTAACATCTAAATCAACCTTGAAAATCACCCCTAAGTCATGGATTACGCTACAATTTAAGAGCTTTCTATAGTGCCACATCGGAAGTTAAAGAGTGGTCATGGTTGTATGGCAGTAATCGTGTGGATTAGTGATGAGAACCTCATCATGAACCCTAACTAGCACAATCTAATCCAAATATGTGTGAAAAAGATCCTACAAAACCCAAAGAAAGGCTCAACTCACATAATTCTGAGTTTAAGGATAAAACAAATCATCAGGGGTAAAACTGCAATTTCACCAATGCAGTATGCAAACAGGGTAATTAAGGGTCCAAACATAGGTCAAACAAGCTTAATAAAAAGGGAAGTGGGATGATCTGATCTGAAAAAGGGTTATAACAACTTTTAGGAATTAAATGACATTCTATAACCCTAAAACAAACCAACTTTAATTCACGAGGTTCGAGGTAGGATAAAAATCAACTAAGCCCTCTAAAATTCATATAAAAATATCCCCTATGATTTAGAACCTTCAATTTGGCCTTTGAAACCTATTTTAACCTAAAATGAGAACCATTCCCAATTAATGACTTAATTTGGGTTTTTACACAAATTGGCCTGTTAAACATGGTCCAACCTAAAATCAAAATTCACCATTAAAATCCTTAGGTTTAAATTAGTATAGTATACTTGGGCCAAGGAAAAGATCATCTTGACCGACTTTACAAATTGATCATCTTAATTACTTTTTGACCCTTATCTTTTGAAACTCTTGCATTTAGGCCCCCAACTTCTCGTCATTCTTTGCAGAACGGTCCTCCCTGCCACTTCTGCACAGCGCCATGCCTCTGGCGACCCTGCGCGGAAGATGGCGCCGCGCAGGGCAGGGCGGCCGTCCTCTAGAACAGACGGGGGGTTCCCTGCGACGTCCTCTGTCGCAGGGACCCTCCCCTGCCCTCTGCCATCAACCATGCCTCTCGTGCGAACGCACGAAAGGCATGGGTATCCTCTCCGGCCACTCTCCGGCGAGGCTGGCACGTCGCCACCTCGGTCCCCTCTCCGCGCCAAGGCCTTTATAAGGAGCGGCAAGGTCTGCCGACTCCTTCAAGCTTCCTCTGGCGGAGAAATACCCCTCATTTCATCTCTTCCCCCTCTGTTCAGAGCGCCCGAGCTTCCGACGATCTTCTCCTCCTCCTCGTCGCTTTGCTGCCCTACCTGCAGCAGAGTTTACTCTGCCCTGTCGTCCGCTCCAGGCCATACCAGCTGGCGCCCTCCGACCACCTCCTCGTCGCCGATACCCTCCTCCTGGGCATCTTCGTCCTCAGCTCCAGCAGGCACGAGCCGGGCGCTTCTCTCTCCCACTTCGTCGAGTAAATAGGTACAAAGTTTCCTCTCTCTATCCCATGTATTTTTCCTTTATTAATTTACCATTTCAACCACCTGACCGCCATTGTCCAACTCCATCTTCCCTATCTCCGGTCGCCTTCTCCGGTGAGGCCATCCCACTTCCACAGACCTCCTCTTCCCTTGCCGACCAGCCCAGAGGCTCCCCCTCACTCCACTCAACTGTTAGCCCCTCTCCATTCACTGCCAATCACAGCCCGACCACCCCTCGAACAGACCCATTTTTGCGCCCACATTCTGACCTAGGTCCACCTCCATAGGCGCTCTCGCGCCTCGCCGACCACCGCATTGCCTTCGCCGCACTCTGGCGAAGCTTCCCACGTTTTCTGATGTGGCCGAGAGGCTGTCATTGTGCTTTCAGGTAAGAGTCCCCTCGCCGCCATTGTTATGCTGCTGCAGCTCCTTCTCTCGCAGCTCTAGGCTTCCTCTAGCCCAGGCGCACATCCTAGGCAGCGCGGATTGTGTCTGCGAATACGCCTAGGCCTGCAATTAGGTCTTGAGCCTCGTAGCTGCCCCAATTGGCAGCATTTTCCTCAGCCGCGGGTGCTAGATTTGGAGGTGGGATTTTAGTCCCACCTCGTAAGTGTGCGGCCGCGCACCCACACTTATATTGAAAAACTGTATCAGGCTATTTGCCTTCGATACACAGGGGTCGGGTCCCTCTCACCCGCACGCAGCGCGCCACGCGCTCGCTCGCCTTGGCCCGCGCTCATGCCCCGCAGGTCTGGGCCGGATCCAACTACCCGACCAAGCACTCCTCGCCCACCACCGCACGCGGGTGGGCCTGGTCCCGGGCGCGCTACCCGAACCCAATTACCCGGCTTTGGGAGAGCATTCCTAAGAGAGATTCTGAGAAAGAGAGAGACGCGGGGAAGGGGTAGGGGTAGGTTTTGCACTGACCACTGTGTGTGCACGTAGGAAAGAAAGAAAAAAAGAAGAAGAAGCAAGCTAAGGAAGAAGAAGAGGGGAGGAGCGGCCGAAGCCTTAGCCGCACTGAGTAGCTGAAGAAGAAGGAAGGAAAGCACTGTAGCAAATGCACAGATAAGCCATCTGAGCACTGCATCAGACGTCGAAAGGGCAATAGCCAAAAGAAGAAGAAAAGAGGAAGGAAAGTCAATGGCCAGAGCAGAAAGAAGAGGAAAAGAAAAGAAGCAGAAGCAGAGAAGAAGAAGAAAAGAGAGAGAGGACACAACCGCAAGCAAGGAAAGAAAGAAAAAGAAGAACAGAAGAAGGAAGCAGAGAAGAAGAAGAAGAAGAAAAGAAGAAGGCACAGCCGCAAGTAAAGAAGAAAGAAGAAGGCAGGAAGAAGACTCTGCAGGAGAAAGCGGAGAAAGAGAAGAAGATCAGCTGAAAGAGAAAGAAGAGGAAGAGAGAAGAAGAAGCCAAGAGAACTTTTGCTCCCTCTCTCTCTCTCTTATTTTTGTAACATAATTGAGAACTATTATACTTCTAGAATTATGGGTGCTCCCTAAGTTCGACCTCGGGAAAACTTATTATTCCGAGTAAAAAATTCCTCTAGTAATCTGGTAGCTGTTTTGTCATATACTACAACGATTGCGAATCTAATAACCATAACGACAAAATAAGGCAGCGTTACTAATTAGCTTGTTGCCCAATAAAGGGGTCGGATCCCTAATACCTTTCTAACCATTAACCCAACTATCCATTCCGAGAGAGAGAGAGAGAGAGAGAGAGAGAGAGAGAGAGAGAGAGAGAGAGAGAGAGAGAGAGAGAGTTAGGAGCCCATGGCTACGAATGGGCCGAGCGATTCTTGTGGCTCAATATTGGCCCAAAACTATGCTAATATACACCAACTAATAAACTAAGGTCCGACCTAGTAGTGGTACCAATCCGACTCGTAGTGGGTTGTTGATTCTACGAACTGCTGGACTCGCAAATTCTAAATTTTTAGACTTAGGTTAAGTTAGAGTTAAAATTTGTTTAAGTGTTGTGTCCGTAGTGTTAAGTTTAGCTGTGTGTGTATGTGTGTGTTTGTGTTAAGTAGTTAGTTAGTATATATATACTAAGTATAGTATATACATATATAGAACATATGTATTGTATAATATATACATTCTTTTTACAGTAGTTTGTATATAATTATTTTTAAGGCTTTTTGGTGACGTTATATATAAGTGTATATAGTAGATATATGTTAGTACAGTATGTAATATAGTTGTATTTATATGTTTTTTGTGTCTATATTAAGGTATTACTTAGATATTAGTGTACCTAATTAATCTAGATTTGTTTAGATTAGTTTTTGATGCCTTTATAATTGTATATATTCTTAAAGTATTGTTATTAACTTTAATTCATTCATTTTTATACATAATTGATTTAAATTAGTCATTCTTTAATTCATTATTTATTCATTTGTAAATAAATTTAACATTTTTTAAATTAAAGTGATTTGTTTGATAATAGAGAGTAATGTATATTAATAACTGACTCTTAGTAAACACATTCAATATAGGTATCTAATGAAAGAATGTAAGTGCTCAATGGAATGCAAGAAAAACGAACTAAGTTAAATATAAAAGAAAAAGATGAGAGAGGAAAGAGAAAAAAAATAATGATCGATTTGGCGGGAACAATGCATGCTCAGTGCCTATTCTACGTCGAATCTATTATATTAAGGATTGTAAACGGTATCAAAGTCCATCCTAAAGAACAGGGTGAGGTTCCTCTATTAAGGAACTAGAGAGCATAGACAAATAAGAACAAGAAAATGACATAGTTGATTTTAAATTAGTTGAATATTAAAATATTTCGATTGAAAATAAAAATATATCAATGTATTTTAACTTTCTACCTATGAAAAATGGATTTTTGCTTGAAAAGTGGGAAATATATTTTCACCTATCGATTTAGAATTTAGAATTTAGGATTTATTGAAATTGATTTTACCTATAAATAGAGATTTTTCATCTTTAAATTTAGAGTTTAAGATTTACTTTATATAAGTAAAAAATCGATTGAAAATTAAAATATAATGATATGTTTTATTAAACGATTGATGTATATTGTAAAATATATTATAACACACATTTTTTTACTCACACCCCGAAAATAAATAGTAGGTTTACCTAACGGAGTAACCCATATTAGGAGTTTACAATTTTTGCGTGAAAATCTTGTGAAAAAATTAACTTTGAGAGGTAAAAAACTCGTACCTAAGCTTCGACAAGAGTGTCTTGTATGCTTTGGCACACGTATTATCCACTCAAGAACACGTGGGTTCCATGAGAGCTCATTTTTATTTTCCATGCAAAAATTCTCTCGACCAATCACGTGCAGATTACAGGGAACCTTCAAATTGAACTGAAACACTGAACTCTGTTTCAGTTGGTATTTCCCACCGTATTATTGAATTCGATTAGCAAGTCAAATTAACCGGATCAACTCTGTAATTTGAGAGGGAAAGTTGCAGGGTGAACTTATCATTCAAGAGGAAGTTAAACCTGGATTGGACGTGAGCAGTAGCATACGCAGCTCACCGTGGTGTTACATGGCATGTCTCGTGCACATCACAGAGCCAAATCAGACTCCCTTCTCGCACACAGGGAACTAACTAATTAATCTAAATTTTCACGCTCAATGGTCTCTACCCAAATCCACGAGACCACACCATCAAAAAAGAAACACCAACTTCTTATTAAGCTACATGTCATCAGTTCATCGCCCAAGTCACAAGTCACAGCCATCTCGCCGAAAAATAGAGACAAATGGCGTAATTGATGCCCTGGTTTACATCAGTTAAAAAGTAGATCAAATGATACAAAGATTACGTGCCAATCCACTCGGAACCGTCGACGAAGCTGGGGGTTAGGAAGGGCTTCGCTTCCTCGTCCGTCAGCTCTCTCGACCACGACACCCTCCCGGAGAACCTCGCCCCTGGCCCTGTGCATTTATACTGGCCATAGAACACCGTCCTGCAAAAATAAAATCCAATCCATCAATGTTGACTCAACTTTGACTCCTAACGATCCAATCCAAGTAACTTTACATATCTTACGTATGAGGTAAACCATTGAACCTATGCAGAGTGCATGTGGTTTCCATATGTTACCAAAGTAAAGAAGAACTTACATCTCCCTGTTGTGGTCGCCCCAGTTGTACCAACCCTTGGGAATGATGATGTTGTCCATGTAGGTGTAGGCAAAAACGACACGGGAGAAGGCGCCCCAAGCCCTGCCCAAGTAGAGAGCTCCCGAGCCAGTCACCTTGCAATTCACGAATGAGAAGCCCGTGTCCTCCAACAGGCTCATCCTACTCTGAGCCGTCACCGCGCCATAGTTTTGAGCTATTGCATGCAACTGGCATCCCTGTGTACCCACAAACATAAATAACTAATAAGATAAAAATACTACTGTATTTTTGTTTTATTATGCCCGATTGTATGGCTCAGGTCGTGATCGGTGTGGATCGAAGTGTGAATCTGGGTGTTTGTACCAGCGTCCAAATTTGATGAATTTATTGCCAAGATATGCACATACGTGCATGATTCATTTGATGCGCGCACGCGCGCGCGGGCGCGCGCACACACACACTTGAGGAACCTGACCACCGAAATGCACACATAGCTAGTAGTACGATCTGGCAAGTTGAGGTAGGACGACTAACAAGAGACACAGAAGTAGTGTTGCAAGGAGTGGGCCTCGATCCACTGGCCACGAGCCCAGGCAAAGCTGGGTGATCACGGGATGCCACGATGGTTGAAAGGGGAATTAGAATATATATGTTCGATATATGTGGAAATCTAAAGTTCACCTCTCAAGTCACGTTGCTAACTGCAAACATGCCACGGCATGAAAAGGTGAAAGGGGAATTTTCGTAAATGTTTCACGTGGCAGCTTTGATCTTTTAATCTTAAATTATAAAATTTACACCTATTTTCAATACAAAAATTTTTACATCTTAGATTTATCTTATAATCTCATCATTTACAAAATTAATTTCTCAAAATTAATTCTTAAAAACAAATAATATCGAAGTCAGTTGATGTTATTAATTTCATCTCTTAACCCCTCTTTATTAAGTGCGATACCATGATTTATGTTATGTTTGACAATTTTATTATAGGATAAAATTATTTCAAAAGAAAGTTTTAAATTTTAAGATAAATTTATTTAAGGTGGGATAAATTTATTCTTCCTTTTTAAAGAAATATATCCCCACTTATTTCTCTAAACACCCCTATTTATCTTAAGATTTGACTCATACATCCCTTAAACATTAAAATCAATTTATTTCAAATTTCTTCTTTAATTTCATCACCTATAAAATTTATCCCTTAAAATTTATCTCACGAAATAAGTAGATTCTCAAGGATAAAAGGGGAATTTACATTTACGTCCACGATGGCAGTTGGATTTTGACTCACAAATCGTTGTTGTTAAGCAGATCACAAAGGAAAAAGGAAAATAATTTGACAGTTGAGCACAATTTGCTATTTATTGGATTAGAATAGGTAATACCGTAATGGGATGAGTTGAGGTGTGTTAGAAAAAAATTGTACACATGGACACGGTGAAGTCATAGGTCAGGCCCACACCTACTTCATCCGTGCTAGTTCTATCCACTCTTCTCATAAAGGGGCGGAACAAGAGTCCGTTGCCGAAGCTTAGGATGGACAAATCGTGAATGCAAGCAAATGGAGGGTGAAACAGAGACTCGAGACTAGACAAACCAATGCTCGCTACCAAAGCATCAATCTGATATATTTAATATACTTTACCAATGTCCTTGTTACCAAATTGTTTATTGAAGTGATCCCGGGTCCGAAGATCGAAATTGTTGACAAGTAAATCTTACACGTTTTGACCTTTTGATTGTGTAAGTCTCCAAGTGGCGTCGAACAACAAAAGGCTTCAAAGAGATTTTATCACACAAAAATGACAGCGTTTATCTTGAGGAGGAGGGATACCTAATCTGCAAACATATCTCCGCAGGCAAATTAGGATTTAGACTGAAAATCTGTCATTTTCATATAAGATGGAATGAGCTGCTCACCAGCTAATCTACCCAAAGCGACGAGAAAGGTGATTAGATGATGTGATAAGAGTAATATCAATCCTATTAAAATGTTGCCTTAAATTTTTATCCATAACATATTAACCGATCTATCACATCTAATTTTTAATCACTTTTAATTATTAATAAAATATTAATAAAAAAATCAATATTAAATATAAAATAAATAAAATACAATTCTCCCATTCATATGTAAATCATATAAACTTACAAATTATAATATATCAACACACCTAACCTATCACTAGCACAAAAAGCATGATTTAAGACAATTAATTCATCGTCGCTAATGACAAGATGTTGCGAACATGCAAAACCGTCGCCTAAAGCCTCATCCATTGTACCCATACTCAAACTTAGTGTTGACAAATCATGGGATATGTTTTGGTGACAGTTATTCACTTAATATTGAAAGATCATGAGATATGTTTTGATAACGGTTAATTGAATAACTGTCGCTAATTAATGCTTTGGAGAATGCCACTTTTTCGTGCGTACGTGAAATATTCACCAAATGACAATGACTTTTTAAAAAATCATCATAATGGATGGATTGTAGCTTACTCTTTTTTTCCACGTAGGTAAAATATTTATCAACTAGCGATGGTTATCAATTAAACTGTTGTTAAGCACGCCATATTTAGTGTTGACAGATGAGGGTAAAAGTAATTAAATTAGCAACAGTAATAAAAAGAAATCACTGAATGTGTCCATTTACAATATTTAGAGACGATTTTGCCGATAATCATGGTTAAAATCAAGATATTAGGGTGCAATGTCAATAGCCTTTCCCCTACCCTACTCCTCTTCGCACCAGCAGACCCTCCAGCCCATTCGCCCCCGGCACCAGTGATGAGATCACATTTGTAGGCTAATAAAATACATAAATGTCTAGTTATTAGATTAATGTTTATATATATATATAGTAGATTTTTCTATGTAAATAACTTAGTTTATAAAATTACTTGTATGCATATTTCATATATTACATGTGTATGTAAATATAATTAAAGATTGTATAATTTAGTTGACATTGATATGCATAAATTAGTTACAAAAATAGAATGTAACATTCGGTTGAGTTTTTATATAAATAATTACTTTTTTTTATTATTTTTATTGGCAGGACCTATCGTCGATTATAACTTTTAAGATGTCTAGAGCTTAATCTGGACATCTAATGAAGTTAATGCCAAACTTATCTTGTCGTTCCAACCACCCGCGATCTTCGTCGAGTGGTTGGAGAAGTTTTCGGCTGAAGGAAAACAAATAGAATATTGTTAAAGGAGGGTCGGGCATCTTCTTCATCATCTTCCCCCTGCGGGGACCTCCTCCATCTCCGCCACCATAGAACTTGCCTACACCGTGATCACCTTGGACATGGTGTGCACCGTGATCTGAAGCAGGCTCCATCTTCCACCTTCACCGCAAGCTCCACCACAAGGACCATGTGGTGACAGCACGGCCACCATTACAACCACGCCTATCATCTATCACCTTCTTCACCACCACCAAAACCAACCCAACGCCACATCTCTCCACTGTTCACCATCTCCCTCAAAACAACCCAACTCTATCCATCTTTCCCACCCCTCACCGTAGACCACAACTTCCATCACCCTTATCCGCCTTCAATTCGAAGCCACACACGCTTAACCCAACTCACCCTATCCCACGCATCAGCCAACAACACCACAACCTCCACCCACCCTCTCCTCTTCCTTGTTTCCTCCTCTTCTTCTTCATCTTCTTCCAACCGGCCATCGATTGTAACTTCTCCAAAGAAACCCAACATCTCCCCACCACCACCGCTCATCCCACGCCACCTCCAGCCGTCGTTCCACCACCGGCGTGACCCTGTGCTCCACCTCATTTGCACCAACATCCTTGCAGTCGGCCCTTGCGGTTCCACCATCGCGCCAAGCATCCATCGTCGACTTGTGCATCCCACTACCTCCCGCCTTTTCAACGCTAGTCGGCCATCGCCGACCATCCCGGATCATGCCACAACAGCCGTTGGGATTCTCTCTCTCTCGCACACATCACGTTGACCACACGCAATGCTGCCCGGCGCCTGCTTCTTCATGTGACATAATCCTTTCCTCCTCCCCTGTTTTGCTACAGTGGGAGGGGAATTAGAATTTGCAGTGAACGCCGTTGCCACATTTCATTTATTAAATAAATTATGTGTTGAGGTGAAATTGCATAGGCATGCTCTGATTTAATCAAAATCACCTGCAGTTGAATGTCTTTCTCTGATTCTAACTTATTAAAACTTTCGAATTTGTTTAAGGCAAAGATGATGGGGAATTAGTTGTGAGTTTATCGGGCTTATTCTTCCTTGTGGATATGACACTCGAATTCAACGTGGTTTATTACATTAATTATTATCTTTGATTACGAGATTTTCTACCACGCGACTACCACGACATATCAATTTATTACTATCATCTTCATAAATAAACGAATTTCTCTCTATCAGCTGGTGCCCCTCCACCCCCCTTAGCCCCCCTCCCCCCACCCAACAATTTTCCCCATTATTTTTTTCATTTAGCTAATGTTATGAAATTAATTATATGTTTCAATTTATTTACCTCTAAATTTATGTAGTTGTTAATTTGTTGAGTAAGAGTTAATTTACTTATAAATTTATTTTTGTTAAATTTGCATATAATTAAGTTAGAGGTAAATTGCATGCCAAAATAATTTGATTCTAATTAAGTTAGAAGAAATTTGCATATAAAATTAAGAAAATTCATTTTCCCCTCTTTTATTGTAATAAATGAAAAAAATTCAAACTTAAAATTTTGTGATATTAAATAAATTGCATGTATACTTAATTGTGGTATATGAACTATGGGGTGTGTCTACATGTTTACAATATTTGTATTGCTTGATTTAAATGTGGAGTGTACCCACATATTTAATTTTTTCATGTTATATCTATTGTGTTAAATGTGGGGTAGGTCCATATATATATAATGATTTCTTATAATTCTTTGTTGGATGTCGAAATTGTCTAATATTATAAGGAAAACTTTATCGAATTTTTTCCGCTTTGAGTTTAGGTTTAGGGTTTATGGTATTTAAATTTACCATTTATGATTTTAAGTTTAGGGTTTAAGGTTTAGGCTCTTTAATTTAGGTTAGGATGTTGATTTCTAACCTTTGGATTTATAGTTTAGAATATTTGATTTTAGGGTTGTGAGATTAGAGTCTTGAGTTATATGGTGTATATTGGCTTTAGAGTTTAGGGTATTAGGTTTAACTTTTTTACTTCAAAGCTTAGGAAATTAGCTCATAAGGTTTTGAAATTTATAGCCATGAGTTTTAAGGCTTTAAATTTAGAGTTTAGAGTTTTCCGATTTTGATTTAAGGTTTTGAGTTTAAAGTTTAGGAAGTCAGGTTCTCGAGTTAAATTTTAGAGTTTTAGGTTATGAATTAATGGTTTTCAATTTAGGTTTCTTAATTTTGCATTTAGGAATTTTGTTTTAGGCTTTTAGCATTTTGAGGTTATGGTTTTCTCTTAAGGATTTAGGATTTTAAGTTTTTAGTTTAGGTTACGATTTAACCTAGGTTATTGTTGCCCTTTATTAATATAAAAAAGTAAAGTAAAATTGGTAAATGTTTTATTTTCAATTTTTAGATTATATCATTTAGTCTCACATACTTGTACAGATTTGGAAGCACTTCGTAACAAACAATATGAATTTTAACCCTTAGGTTACAGGTTGTGGAAGAGATATAATTATATCAAAATACTTACTCGTTGAGACTTATGATCATGTTATACGGATAATACAGAGTGTGTGTATACTTCACTTACATGCTCGAGTGTTGTCTTTGCAGCATGCCATTAGTGTTGATCGTCTTTAGTCTGGTGAACTATCGGGCTAATGAAGGTCCTTGAAAAGTTTCGATAGTAGTCATTTATCTTTTACAGAGGATTCATGTAATGTTAGATTATGTTTTGCATGTGACATATTTAATCCCTTCAAGAACATTTACGTGTAGTATTCTATTTGACCAATAGTGATGGTTATATACAACTTACCTTCCTAGCTTTGTATGCGATCCTCGTTTATGATGTTGACCCTCTTAATCCCAGATCCAAAACAATCATGAAATATAATTGATGCCTACCTATAATCGTTAGTAGATGAATTAAAACAATTGTGGGATCAAGATGTTAAGATGTTTGACGTAAATAACAAAAAAATTCTTTTAGATGTACGTAGCTTTATTGTGGATCATAAATAACTTCCCAACACATGCAAACATTTTTAGATGGAATACAAAAGGGAAGTTTGCCTATCTAATATGTATGGATCATATACATTATTTGCATCTTCCTGAAAGTAACAAAATTTCTTATTTAGGGTACTGTAGATTTTTTCCCAATGAGCTTAGATGGTAGAGTTCATAGTTCAAAGATAGATTTGATCGTAAATCTTCTATGTTTTTGAGCAAAAATTTAAGAAGTAAGTTGCGCACAAATTCCATTCGACTGTAGGGTCAGAAGTGTTTACGAAATTACAAAGTTTGCCAATGTACGACTCAGTCGTCCATTTAAGAAAGGTCAAACACCTTTAAAAGACTCCGATTTTAAAAAGAATATCTTCTTCATAAAGCTTCCGTATTTGAAAGATCTGACAATAGGTCACAACCTTGATGTGATACATATTAAGAAAAATATCATAGACAACATCTTAGACGTGTTGAACTTAATAGATAATCCAAAATACACACTAAAATCGAGAAATGACATGAAGAAATTGAGTATTCATCTTAAGCTACATGTCACTGACGAAGAGGAAATGGCATCAACAATATACAATCTAAATCAAGGACGGAGGGATAGGACATTCTCCTTTTTAAAAGAAATTCGGGTCCCAGATGGGCATTCTTCCTAGTTTTCGTGCGGTGTGAATGAAATTTAAAAGAAAATCATTGGATTAAAAAGTCATGATTTACATGTTTACATGCAGATTTTGTTCATCCCAACTATTCTAGAGTGTTGCCAGATTTAGTGGTCGATTCATTTACAGAGATGAGTTGATTTTTTAAAGTCGTTTGGTCTAAAACTTTGAACTATGAAATGTTAGAGTATTTGAATGATAAAGTTGTCATCACACTCTTCAGAATGGATCGAATTTTCGCCCCAATTTTCTTTGATGTCATGGTGCATCTAATGCTACATCTTGCACATGAAGCAAGAGTTGGTGGTCTTGTACAGTATAGATGAATGTACCCAGATAAATTATTTCTTAAAAAGCTTAAAGATTAAGTCTTAGATAAAGTGATGCCAGAGGGATCAATTGTTGAGGGTTACATTCTAAAAGAATACATAAATTTCTACGCTATGCACATGGACAATATTGACAACAGATTCAATCAACTAGAGAGGAATTTTGTTGGTGGATACAACAAAATGAACGTGATTCTCTATCAATTTTCGATATGAGGGAAAGGTCATTCCTCTACACAAAATATAAAATGATTGATTTAAAGGATCGACGGTTAGCTTACTTATATATCTTGAAAAAAATTCCCGAGGAAGATCGGATTTTCGTTGAATTTAAATAGTCTTCATCTCATTATATTCAGGAGCTGCAATTCCTTGATTGGCTTAAGCAGCATGTATATTAGATGAAAGACAACAATGACTCACGTTGGGTGGATGACTTTGATGTAATATGTGAAACTCCATTGAGTTATGGACATTATCATTCTGAATACATATTATATGGATTCAAATTTAGAATAAAGTCAATCGATGATGCCTAGGCATTGCAGCAGGCTGAAGTTCTTGTGAGCTGTGTTATTGGAACATGTTGTGATGGTTACTATGGGCAAATCATATCTATTGTTGAGATGAGTTTTGCATACGACTGTAAGGTGATTTTATTTAAGTGTGATTGGTTTGATATTTTCAAGGAAATGATTGATTTCAAAAAGATAACAAACACACGATTTTATCAGTTTAAATAAAAATCGTCGAATTCTTTAAACAACTGAACCATTTACACTATCCTATCAAGTATCACAAGTTTTCTATGTGCCCGATAATAGCAGGAATGGATGAATCATACTTACAAAAACCATATCTCGTGATTTCTTTGATGCAAAAAAAGGATAATGGAAATTTTGTTCTATCTAAAGGATAACAAGATTTTCTAGAAGTAGGACTATGTCTCAGTGCAATAGATACCGATGTT
This sequence comes from Thalassia testudinum, assembly GCA_037157565.1. NCBI lineage: Eukaryota > Viridiplantae > Streptophyta > Magnoliopsida > Alismatales > Hydrocharitaceae > Thalassia > Thalassia testudinum. Next base: position 87,267,522 of record JAZHRO010000077.1, read on the forward strand.
TAATGAATAATAAATTTTACTTTCTAATGAAGTTAACATTATTTAGTTGGTTTCTTGAAATTCATTGTCAAAATTTTTCTCCTTTATCATATAAATTTTGTAATATATGTTTAATTAATTCTTTTTTATTTACGTCCAAATGAGGCCACAGAAGAAGCTAGCTGAAAGGGGGAGACATCTGCCTACCTATGAGGTTAGAGAGGAGGCACAATCCCAGCCTCCCGCCTCCCAGCCCCATCCTGATACTCAGCATCCACCTGTTTCCCACCCTCCACCTGTATCTACCTCCCAGTTACTCTCCTAGTTTATCCAGACTCCCTCCTAATATATCCAGTACATTGCCTCCACATATTCTACTATAGGGTTGTCACCTTTATAGTAAGGCTGAGGTGTTGGCCTTTATTTGGCCACCACTAAACCCACATATTTATTATGTTAAGGTGAATCCTCGACATGAGACCTATCTCGAATTGTTTGTCGGACGGAGGGGGTTGGGGGGGCGAGCATGAGGGCAAAGAGGTAAAACAACCCTTCCAGTAGCCAGATACTGAGGTTGGCATGTCGCAGTAGCTTGCTACTTAGGTTGGTATGTTGCAGGAGCCTACCATTCAGGCAGGTACCGGTGCCGGTAAAATTTATGGGTAATTTTCTTAAAGTTTATTTTATATCATTTCGTATTTTATCTATTACAATATGTTATTTAATGTGCTTAGCTAAGAAGAACACGCAAGGTCCGACACAAAATGCGGATGTCAATAAGCTACCTGAGGGCACCAGGATTGTGGCGACAATTACTCCAGCTGGGGAAGCGAACAACTACCCCATGTTTATGAGCCGATTAGCCACGATTATTAAGACAACCATGTCACTTTTCTACTTTGACTGGAGGAGGGTCATTAAGGAGTTGAAGTCCTCCATTATTCGGGAGTTGTAGGTATAAATTTTGAAATCATTTTTTAAAATTTATATCAACTATAATTTATTTAAATATTATTGAATATATGACACTTTTGATTAAGGCTAGAATCACAATGCACCCAAGGCTATTCTGCAGCATTTAGGCAGGATACATTGTAGATGAAAAGTAGAGATGAAGAGTACGGTATAAAATTGTTGTAGATTGTCACTTTATTTAATTATTTATATAAAATCTACCATTTCTAATAATAATTTGTAAAACTATTTCAATTTTCTAACAATAGGCCGTATAAGGAGGCATCGAGAAATGTGCCTCCTACGATTGCACCTAACATTTGGAGAGAGTGTTGTGAGCATTGGAGAGATCCAGCAATAAAGGTAAATAAATAGTTTCGAGTTTTATTATTAATTTTAGTTTATAACGACTAATTACATAATCTTTTAGTAATAAAAATTATATTTCTTATAGGAGCAAATCAGGAAGAATAAGGCCAACAGGGCCCAAGCTCCTCTCCAGATCCACTGCTTAGGTCGAATGAGTATTGACTTGACTCATTAAAAGACGGATATGCAAGTTTTTAAAATCAATATTTTATACTTAAATAAAGAAATTTAGTTCATTAGGACAAGTTGAAAATTTTACTTCATTTTTAGGTGAACACGCACGAGGGTGTTGAGGTAGATCGAGTGGGAGTCTATGATGACGACCCTCGTGCATGGATACATCAGACATATCAGGAGAAATATGTAACTAATTACAAGTTACTTACATTAACTTTAGAATAGATAAAAAATAATTACAAATATATATATTTACAAGGTCGTATGATGGACTCAATCCATCTTCCTAAGGTTGTGAACAAGAACTCCGGGATCATTCCGTAGACTCCTTTAAAACCAGAGGCCTTTAGGTCCGTGATGCCTTCAGAGCATGGAGGCTTTGTTCATAGTGGTGGGAGGTGTGCGACGATCTCCTCCTAGTATGGTAGGAAAGGATTCTACTCGTCCGTCCTTGTCGATAATCTCAATTAGAAAATTAAGACATTACAACGTTGAGATGTGGAGTGGACGAATAAGTTGGACGAGATCAACTCACAACTACGGATTAACACCCACAGAATGGAATGGCACATCAAGTAGTGGGAGGAGGTCTTGTCGAGGATCTAGACCTGATCATTCTACTTTCCACGTATCAAGACGTGGCGATGACGATAATGGGGATGGATATGAGGTTGGTGCATTGGTGCCTCATCATGGTGTTTATATTTTCATATTTTATTTCTTTTTGTTGTAATATTTGAACATCTTTTAGATATACATAAATTATTTTGACTATATAATTTTTTGTGATTAAATATTTTCTTTATGATTTTCTATTTCCTCAATATTATTAATTATTGCACTAAAAAATCAATCTCTTTAAAAAAAATAACACAATTTTAACAATGATTATGTTTAAAATTATCATTAAAAATAATTAACGATGATTTATAAATAATTACCAAATGTCCCATACCCTTAGTGTTAATTTTACACGTGCAGTATAACATCTTATTCCGCAATAATTATATACTACTGGCAATGATCGGATAAACTGTCACCCAAAGTATGAAAAATTTTGATGCACATTTCAATCTCGGGCCATAAGAGTTGACAAATGCTTCATAAAAAATCGTCACTAAATTAATTCAACAACGATTTAATAATCGTTGTCATTTATTGGATTTTTTTGCACCCGCGTGCGACTAAAAGGCGACGATACCAAAATTAAACAGTCACAAATTCAAAACAGCGATGACGGTGAATGATGACGACTTTATAGGCATTGATGACGATTTACGATCGTCACAAATCACGCCCTTTAATGTAGTGTATCAAATCTCATTCTCCCAACGCTTAAACTGAAATCACTTAAATTTATTTCATTCAATATTCTGTCAAGAATAAATTCTCTCTCGTCCAGACAACACGTCGTCTGTCAAACTCGTTTAGCGGAGTGTTAAACTCGAGTGCCAGATGTTACGTACATCCACGCCGGTCGATGGCTTGAGGCCAACGCATGCACAATATGGCGCCATCGTTTTATGCTCACCGGCACTACGTGGGTGTATATGCAAGAATCCCCAAACTAAAAAGGACAGCGAGGAGTTCACGTGAGCAAAATCCAAAAAGGCAAAGACGACAACCACCTCCGAAATCACCACCACGGTAGTGGAAAGCTAAACTGGCAGAGAGGCAAGAAGATGAATCATGAGAGAAGCTATCAGGGGAGCAAAGCAAACCTCGAACAGGGTGAGGCCGTTCCCAAAGATGAAGTCCACAGAGCCCTCCATGTAGCAATCCTTGTAGTAGTGCCTCCCAAGGTGGTCATACAACGTGTCCTGTGCACCGAGGAACCTACAGTTGTAGAATGCCGCCGTGTCCCCCGACACCCTCAGCGCCACCGCTTGCTTCCCCTTCGCCCCCGGTGGTGGCACCGGACTCGTGTTCTGAAGATTATTTTGAGACCCCATCAAAGACCAAACAATTAACCGTTTTTCCGCGCATTGATTTAGCTTGAAACAGTTTGGCAGAAAAATATATGTCTATTACTGTAGTTTGTGATTACATATTTGTGTCTACTCGGAATGTGGGTACTTCAAAGGTAAATTAAACTAGACAAGATTAAACATGAAGCTAAACCTCAATATTTGCGTGTGTGTGTGTGTGTGTGTGTGTGTGTGTGTGTGTGCGCGCGCGCGCGTGCGTGTGAGTTTATGACAATGAACCTTGAAGGTGATGTACTTCGCTATGAAGTAGGCAGAGTTGACAGCAAAGGTCGCAGAGCCAAAGGTCCCCAATGGGCGCCCATTGGGTCCGATGGTTTGAGCTGTGTCCCCCCACTGCACCACCGTTGTGTCAGCCCCCGCTCCTTCTATGGTAATGAACCCCCTTAATGGCGAGATGTACACTTTCTCTCTGCCACATTGTGTGCATCAATTAATATATGATTCCATGAGAAACAAGAACTACGACCCACATGTGAGGAATCATCAAAAACTCACGTGTAGACGCCAGGCTTGACCTTGATGACCACCCTGACGAGGTTGACGAAGGGGATGGAGTCCACTGCGGCTTGTATGGTGGTGAAGTCCCCCTTGGAACGGTTCTTGTCGACGGTGATGGTGCGAGAAGGAAAGAACTTGTTCGCAGCGATGCCGAAGACGGTGTGCTGGAGGGCGCCGATGAATCTGACCCACAGCATGAACTGTTGTTCGATCAGCTGGGACTGGGTCTGGTTGGCTGATTGGTAGCCACTGCCCTCCTGCTCCTGCTCCTGCTGCTGCTGATCACTGGGTTTGAGTCCTTTGGTGTGGCAGAGGACTACTCTGCCATTGGAGGGGAAGAAGAGGAGGAGGAGGAGGAGGAGGAGGAGGACGTGCAGAGCAGTGCACGTGAACGAACGGGTGGAAGAGGTTGGCATTGTGGAGAATGGAGAAGAGGGTGGAGGTGGAGACGGAGGGAGGGGAAGTGATGTCGAGCGGATGAAGGGACATCATAGAATGATGATAAGGATGCAATTAAAGGGCATTGAATTTTATCTGTAGTTATACATTGTGGTGTAGGTGATTGTTACGTTTTCTTTTTCCCGCTTGAGGTTCGTGAGAGCGCCATTCAACTTGATTCAGCAAGGTAAGGAATAGCGCGTCGATTCGATGTGGTTAATGAGCCAGGCACCTTGCTAGATTCAGGCTTGTTGAGTTTGAGGAGCGGAGATCGAGCTAAGCTTGAACATGGTCAGGGTAGGTAGAGGTGTTTTTATTAAATTTCTCCATGTAACATACCACGGCTCCTTAACCTACACTACTTCTGCCTAACCCTACGGCGCCGCTGCCGACTTCCAAGCACAGTCTCCACAGAGCGAAGTCGTGTCACAAGTCACAGGTGGAGAGAGCATCCTTCGTAGGCTGCTGCCATCGCACATGTGGCCATACACGTAAAATTTGGTGGGTTGGTGCTATCCACGTCCGTTCCTCATGGAAATGGAGAGTTCCGATTCGTACCTTACATTGCAATCTATACTCGTCCTTCTATGTTTACAACCATATCACAATCACTGATTCATCGACGTCTAACCCTCTTTATGTCACTGTTTTATTGTTGTTCTATTTTTTTTTTTTTTTTTTGGGTGGTTTGTGGATGTTGTTTATTAGGAGGGAAGGCTGACGACGTTTATGTGCAAATTTGATTTCCTGCTGTGGTCGGACAACGTGCTAGTGGACACAGCTCTGCGCCTCTTTTGTTCTGCTTGCTTCTGTTCGTGGTGGCCACCCGTGAGTGACCCCTCTCTGTTCCTTCTCTCATAGCCCTTCAATTCTCTTGTTCTCTGTTTACGTGTCCGGTTCTAGAATTTTCGTTCGGTATTGAGTGGTTAAAGGGTTATTGGAAGGATGTGCAAACCGAGGGCTCCTCAGTAGAGACATCAGAATAATAATTTGACGCTACCTTAGGCACCACCGATGGACTAATATCGTAGTCATTAAAAATCCTTGAGCTATCTTTTTTTTCCAAATCCACCTAGCATAGAGGTAAGAAGAACTTTTAAGGTTAAGTTTATTTGTTGGGTTAACTTTTTTAAAAGAGATGTTAACTTTTATTTACTTGAGTGGTTAACCTATATGGTGAAAACTTAGGTTAAGGATCTTTAGCATCGATTTTACTAACACAAAATTTACGGGTTATTAGCAAAATATGTGTTAACTTCATAACTCTCCCGTACTCAAAACTTACTCCTCTAAAATTGATATTAACAAAAGTTCAAGTAAATACTATAAGAATTAATACCATAGTTTAACACTAATTTAAGTAAATAAAAATTAATATTAATATCACTTTATAAACTGTAACGACCCGATTCCCGAGTCCCTACGAGACACGAGAACCGGACCGACACGACTAATCCCAGGATCTAGTCGTCCAACGAGTAAGTAACAAAAGGAGTAGTAAAATAAACCACATTCAACATGAAATATAACTAGCAATAACAAATTACAGCAGTAAGAAAAAGAACTACTACAGCATGTACCACCACAACAGTAGAACAACATTTAACAAAAGATGAACCACAAGCAAAGAAAAGTACAGAGAGTAACGAGAACTACTCACTACAGTGGAACAAAAAGGGCACAAAAGAACAGTGGTAACTCTACTGGACCCTACTCGGCCCAGCGTCCTCTGCAGCCGCTGACCTTGGCTGCTCAACACCTGGTCCTGAAAAGTAATGAGTGTAACACGTCAGCAAAACGCTAAGTAGAGTGCCTTTAGAAATTATTAACATAATTTGTTACAATTATGGAACAATTAATAAAACCTAGGGTATTGCATGAATCTTAGGGCTGGAAAACTAAATTGAATGATAGACCTTAGGGTACGGCATGAATCCTATGACTGGAAAACTAGTGAAATGAATATAGATATTGCAGTCTTGGAAACTGTGGAAAGGAAATAATAGCTGCATGTAAATTGATTTTAACAGCTGCCTGTTATGAATAAATGAACATGTTTGAGAATATGGGTTGTATGAATGTGAAACTGAAAGGGTGAAACCTGAATGTGCTGAGTTAAAGAGCTGGAACCCTACGGGGAGTTAGGAGTAGAACTCCTGGAAAGAGAATGAAATGGAACTGAGAAAGAAAGATGTGGAGGTGCGTTGTCTCTTGGGTACGTAGTGCCAGGGGAAGCACCTGTTACCTGCTTAGTGCAGAGCGGAGCCAGCCGCCTCAGGGACCCGGGGTTAGGTCTAGCCACTTTGTACCGACTTGTTGGCCCTCGTGTACACAGTACCGAGGAGAGCTACTAGTGTAGAGCGAGTACTAGCTACCACACGGGCCCCGGGGTTCTGCTAGCTCACCTACACCGACTTGTTAGGCCCACTGGGCAAACCAGGGTAGTCAGGCGAGGGTGCACGAACTGTGGAGGGGCAAGGCTCCTGTTTGGTTACTGTGGAGGGGTTGGACCCTGTTACTGAGAGGGCTCTGCCCTATACTGGTTCTGTGCTGTGCTTTGGGCGCACCCGTTAACGGAAACGACTAACCGCGTGCCAATGTGGGTTAGCTACCCGTGCGTTTACCGCGCGTGCCGTAGTCACCGTTACTCCTGGTGCTCTCTTGACCAGGAAACGTCTGTCAGTGACCTTGGGGTGGTTGACTGAGAGTAGGATCACCACGGGAGACTCTCCTGGTCAGGAGAGCACTACGTGTTACTTCTACTGTTCGGAAAAGACTGCAATCAAGATCGTTCCCACGAGGAACATTCGAGATCAAGTGAAGGATCTGAGAAATAGATAAATTGTGAAACAATAGAAAGACGTAAATAAAGGAAGAAAGAAAATAAAACAGTTACTGTACACTTTACTGCTTCTTTAGTTTTAGCTGCCACTCTACTCCGCGTTTCGCTGACGTGTTACACTTGTTACTTTTTAGGACCAGGTGTTGAGCAGCCAGGGTCAGCAGCTGCAGAGGATGCTGGGTCGAGTAGGGTCCAGTAGAGTTACCACTGTTCTTTTGTGCCCTTTTTGTTCCACTGTAGTGAGTAGTTCTCGTTACTCTCTGTACTTTTCTTTACTTGTGGTTCATGTTTTGTTAAATGTTGTTCTACTGTTGTGGTGGCACATGCTGTAGTAGTTCTTTTTCTTACTGCTATATTTTATTACTGCTAGTTATATTTCATGTTGAAAGTGGTTTATTTACTGCTCTTTTGGTTACTTCCTCGTTAGATGACTAGGTCTTGGGATTAGTCGAGTCGATCCGGTTCGTGTCTCGTAGGGACTCGGGAATCGGGTCGTTACAAGATGGTATCAGAGCAAGGTCGTCCCGAGAAGTGAATCAACTGACTGGAAAATAACCAATTCACATGTCTATAGCTAGAGTAGCCACCACAACATATCTTTTGACATGAGCTCTTAGACGTTTCCGTTAGGTATCGTTCCATATTGACGTGTTCCGTTTTGTTTCACGTCTCCTTGCAGGAGATGCCTCGTCGCGGGACTGGTGAGGCGGGCCGCGGGCACGGCCGAGGACGAGGTCGGCGAGGTGGGCGTGCCGTTGCTGACGCCTCAGTGGACCAACCACTACTCCCGGGCGTCTAGGCTCAGGACCTCGCCCAGCTGATACGGGATATTGTGAGAGAGGAGCTCCACCCACCGCCCTGAGCGCCGCCCCCTGGGGTTGCGGAGGGGCAGTCCTCTGTGGGACCACCCGACGGATGCGGCGCTGGACACGGGGGAGGGGATGGGCCGCCGCCCCCCCCACCTTCCTCCGACACTTCTGTGCACGAGGCACCTTTGCCTGGAGGTGCACCAGCATCCCCACTGCAGCGCCACTCCGAGCTCTTTGGACAGTTCCGGAAGCTGAAGCCCCCCTCCTTCAAGGGGGATGAGGACCCGACCGAGGCAGACGACTGGCTCGAGCAGCTGGAGAAGATTTTCGGCACCCTTCGCCCCCCGGTGGAGTGCCACGTGGCCTTTGCCACGTACCAGCTGGAGAGTGCGGCACACAGGTGGTGGAGGGCGGTCCGGGGAGAGGAGAGGGACGAGCTGACCTGGGACCGGTTCGTCGTCCTCTTCTGCGAGCAGTACTTTTCCCATACGCGGCAGGACCAGAGGAGGTGAGAGTTCCACACTCTCCGCCATGGGACGATGACCGTGAGCGCGTACCGCACCCGTTTCATGGAGCTGTCCTGCTTTGCAGCGACAGCAGTAGCCACTGAGGAGGAGCGCCTTTGGAGGTTCACCGAGGGGCTCCGGCCTGCGATTCGGGGGTATGTCAAACCCCTGAAGCTGCTTACATTTTCGAGGGTAGTGGAGGCAGCCATGACTTACGAGGAGACCAACCCGTCCGTGCGAGACACTGACGGCGAGCGGAAGAGGACCTTTCAGCCAGACTTTTCACAGGGCCAGCGAGAGAGGAGACACGTGGCATCCGCAGGAGAGCCGTCACGTTTTGCAAGGCCATCCGTGGCCTTTGGGGGCCCTTGACAGAGGCCAGTCGCCAGCACCGGACCCCCGCTCAGCCGACAGCAGGGTCCCACTGAGGGCGGGAGTCGGGTTCCCCTCTGTTACCAGTGTGGCCAGCCGGGCCACATCAGGAGGGATTGCCCGTCTAGGGCAGGAGGTTAGCAGATACTTCTCGCACAGAGCACTGGAGGCCCCGGTTCCCAGGCGCGAGGAGGAGGACAGCAGTCATGAGGAGGGTACCGGCCAGCACTTGCCCGTCCGACGCAGAGTGTGGCTGCTTCGTCTGCACCTAGAGCTGAGGGGCGTATCAACGCCCTGACACACAGGGATGCCAGAGCTTCGGGCTCAGTGGTGGCAGGTATGGTTTCAGTTTCCGGCAGACTCGTTTACACACTTTTCGATTCCGGCACTACGCACTCGTTTGCCGCAGCCAGTTTCGCAGTTAGTTTGGGTCAGGACTATACGCTGTTAGAGAATCCGTTCGTAATCAGATGTTCGAGTGGTCAGCTGTTTGTAGCTGAGAAGGTGTACACGGATTGCAAGGTCAGCGTCGGGGGACATAGCCTGCTAGCTGACCTGATTATGATACAGATGGAAGACTTTGGCGTAATTCTGGGAATGGACTGGCTGTCCGCTTACCACGCCTTGGTAGACTGTTTTGGGAGGAAGATTGTCTTCTCCATGCCGGAGTTGCCTTCTTTCGAGTTTCACAGACAGCCAGTGGATGGAGGCTTCAGGTGCATTCGGCACTTCGGGCGGCGAGACTTTTGGGCCAAGGGTGTGAGGGCTTCCTAGCTTGTGTGGTGGCAGAGCCTAGCCCTGTGGCAGACTTCCAGAGCATCCCGGTGGTCAGAGAGTACCCTGACGTGTTCCCAGACGAGTTACCAGGACTACCGCCCGAGCGTGAGATCGAGTTTGAGATCTCACTAGTACCAGGGACCAGCTCCATCTCCACCGCGCCATACAGGATGGCACCGCTTGAGCTACGAGAGCTTAAGTCTCAGTTGCAGGACCTTTTGGAGAAGGGCTTCGTGAGGCCCAGTGCGTCTCCCTGGGGAGCCCCGGTACTGTTTGTGAAGAAGAAGGATGGTACCCTACGCCTTTGTGTGGACTACCGACAGCTGAATAAGCTCACCATCAAGAACAGATATTCGCTGTCGAGGATCGACGACTTGTTTCACCAATTGCGGGGTGCCACGGTGTTCTCCAAGATCGACTTGAGGTCTAGATACCACCAGTTGAAGATCAGGGAGGCAGACGTCTCCAAGATAACTTTCCACACCCGGTACGGACACTACGAGTTTTTGGTCATGCCGTTTGGGCTGACCAATGCCCCGCCGCTTTCATGGACCTGATGAACCGGGTGTTTAGATCGTACTTGGACCAGTTCGTGGTGGTTTTCATTGATGATGTACTCATCTATTCTAGAGATCAGACGCAGCACAGACAGCACTTGCGGATGGTTCTGGACACACTGAGACAACGTAAGCTGTACGCCAAATACAGCAAGTGCGAGTTCTGGTTGAGGGAGGTGACCTTTTTAGGTCATGTGATCTCTGGAGACGGTTTGGCTGTGGACCCAGCCAAGGTCGAGGCAGTGCTCAGGTGGGAGAGACCGCGTTCAGTCACTGAGATTCGCAGTTTCCTGGGACTGGCAGGCTATTACAGACGATTCATCAGAGGTTTTTCACAGATTGCGCGTCATATGACACAGTTGACTCGGAAGGACGTGCCCTTCACTTGAACGGACACCTGTGAGGCATGTTTTCAGGAGCTGATGGAGAGGTTGACCTCGGCTCCCGTGCTCACCATCCCTGACAATAGTGGCGAGTTCGTTGTGTACACGGACGCCTCCTTGCAGGGGTTAAGAGGTGTGCTCATGCAGAGGGGTCACGTTGTCGCTCATGCTTCGCGGCAACTGAAGCCCCATGAGCATACCTACCCTACCCACGACCTGGAGTTGGCAGCTGTCGTCTTCGCGCTGAAGACCTAGAGGCACTACTTGTCCGGTGAGACCTTCAAGATTTTCACAGATCACAAGAGCCTCAGATACCTTTTTGATCAGAAGGAGCTCAACATGAGACAGAGACGGTGGTTGGAGCTCTTGAAGGACTACGACTGCAGCATTTCCTATCACCCGGGCAAGGCCAATGTGGTGGCTGACGCCTTGAGCCGGAAGGCACCCGCACACTTGGCCAGTTTACAGTTACAGAGTTGGAGCCTCTTGGAGGAGGTGGGCAGTTGGCGACCCCTGTAGTTACGGGGGCACTGTGGGGCAGTGACTGTGGCACGACAGACTAGGCCAGAGCTGATAGACCGCATCATCACAAGACAGATGGCCGATCCGTACTTGCAGTCCTTGCGCGACAGAGTACTGTTAGGAGACCCAGGGGACTTCTCTTTCACAGACCAGGTGCTACGCCTGAGGGGACGGTTGTGCGTTCCCAGGGACGAGGAGCTGTTGAGAGATTTCCTGACTGAGGCACATGGTTCCAGATTCATCATACATCCCGGAAACACGAAGATGTACCATGACTTGAGACGCGAGTTTTGGTGGAGGGGGATGAAGCGGGATGTGGGTGAATTCGTGCAGCAGTGCTTAGTGTGTCAGCAGGTGAAAGCCGAGCATCAGAGGCCTGCAGGGCCGCTACAGCCGCTTCCAGTGCCAGAGTAGAAGTGGGAGAGCATCACCATGGACTGGTAGTGGGTTTACCTGTTACCCAGCGAGGACACGACGCAGTCTGGGTAATTGTGGATAGACTGACGAAGACGGCACGATTCTTGCCGATCCGAGTCACTTTGGGACCAGCACCGTTGGCAGAGAGGTATATCCGCGATGTGGTACGACTACACGGAGTTCCGCGGGAAATCGTATCCGACCGGGATACCCGTTTTACGTCCCAGTTTTGGGCTAAGTTTCAGCAGGCCCTGGGGATGCGGTTGAGGTTTAGTACAGCTTATCACCCCCAGACAGACGGACAGTCTGAGCGCACGATACAGACACTTGAGGACCTTTTGCGTGCCTGTGTACTGGACTGGAGGGGCTCTTGGGAGGAGCACCTGCCCCTGGCGGAGTTTGCATACAACAACAGCTATCACTCGAGCTTTGGCATGGCTCCCTACGAGGCTTTGTACGGACGGAGGTGTACGGCACCCTTGAGTTGGGTTGAGGTGGGGACCAAGTGGGAGGTTGGCCCCAGGTTGATCCGGCAGAGTCAGGAGGTAGTCGAGCAGATCCACAGGCGACTCCGCACTGTCAGGAGCAGACAGAAGAGCCACGCGGATCGGAGACGCAGAGAGGTGCAGTTCGAGGTTGGGGACCACGTCTTTCTTCGTGTTTCGCCCATGAAGGGCCTACAGCGATTTGGGGTGAGAGGGAAGCTCGCGTCGAAGTTCGTGGGGCCCTTTGAGGTCCTGGAGCGGGTTGGACCCGTTGCTTACATACTTGCCCTCTCCACAGCTTTCTGGTGTACACGACGTGTTCCACGTTTCAAACCTCAGGAAGTATGTAGCCGATCCCAGTCACGTACTGAGTCACGAGAGCGTCGAGGTGGGCGATGACCTGACCTACCCCGAGCGGCCAGTGCAGATTCTTGACCGAGCCGTCTGCAGTTTGAGACGAAAGCAAGTACCCCTGGTGAATGTTCTGTGGAGGAGCCAGCGGTACGAGGAGGCTAGCTGGGAGCCTGAGGCGGCAATGCGGGAGCGGTACCCGGAGCTCTTTGCGGGTACGTCTTTTCGGACCGGTTTCGGTCCTCTTTGAGTTTGTTATGTTTATATATGACGTTTTTCCCGCACCCTAATTAACGCAAGTTTCGGGGACGAAACTTCCTTTGAGTTTGTTATATTGTTACGAAAGGAGCTTCAAAACGTCTTTTAAGACGTCTGGAACCCCTTCCAGACGTCTGGGATTTAATTTCTTCGGCACGGTGGATTTTGTCTGCGCGCTTGCGCGCGCAGACCTGCAGATGCCCCTCTTTTTCCCTCTCCTCCTGCGGGCGTAGGTTGCGCCCCCTCTCTCTCGCTCTCTCTCCCCACGCGGCTTTAAAAGGGCCCTCGCCCTCTCCCTCACTCGCATCTCCTTCGCTCCCTTCTTCTTCCAGCCAGTGCGAGAGTGAGCGAGCAGCGGCGGCGGCAGCCGCGGCGGGTGTGCGGGAGGAGGCGTTGCGCTAGGGAGGAGACGCTCGGCCGTGAGGGCTCGAGCTTGCCGGGGCAGCTGGAGCTAGCCGGCGGGGGAGCAGCGGGCGCGGAGTGACGCGGGAGGGCTGCTGCAGCTCGAGCGGCAGGCGGACGAGGCGCGGCCGTGCGTCGCAGGCGGAGAGCGCGTCGAGCTTTAATTCTGAAAATTTTTTTGGAATCAGACGTCTGGGCTTCCAACCAGACGACGGTGAAGACGTCTGGAGGACTGTCCAAACGTCTGGTAAGTAAGTTATTTTTCGTCCTCTTCCTTTTCTGCGACCGTTCGTACTGAGAGCGATGAGTGGGTACGTGCAGGCTATGAGATTCGCATCCAACGTGAATCAGACGTTTGGACGCATTGCCAGACGACAGGAAGGACTTCTAGACGTCCGGGTCGACCATCGGACGTCTGGGAACTAGGCCAGATGCCCCAGCAGGCTTCTGGACGTCTGAGAGACTACGCAGAACAAAGGTACCATCTGACCCACATTTTAAGACGTTTGGAAGAGGTTCCAGACGTCTGATTTTGGACTGTTTCGTCGTTTCCGACCCGTTTAGGGCCCGTTCGGAGTCCGTTTTCCGCGTTTCGAGTTGCGTTCTTTTTGGAATAAAATCCTCTACTTGTCTACAGTAATTATATATTATTCTGAGAAACTTCTTATATTTGATCCTTGTGTTAGGACCCCGTTCCATTGCAGTCTTGGGGGTTGCGGAGGCGCGCGGGATTTCCGACCACGCCCCCAGTACTTTCGTTGTAGCTGGTTGAGTGGCTTTAGAAATTATTAACATAATTTGTTACAATTATGGAACAATTAATAGAACTTAGGGCATTGCATGAATCCTAGGAATGAGAAACCAGATTGAATGATAGATCCTAGGGTATTGCATGAATCTTAGGGCTGGAAAACTAGATTGAATGATAGATCGTAGGGTACAGCATGAATCCTAGGACTGGAAAACTAGTGAAATGAATATAGATATTGCAGTCTTGGAAACTGTGGAAAGGAAATAATAGCTGCATGTAAATTGATTTTAACAGCTGCCTGTTATGAATAAATGAACATGTTTGAGAATATGGGTTGTATGAACGTGAAACTGAAAGGGTGAAACCTAAATGTGCTGAGTTTAAAGAGCTGGAACCCTACGGGGAGTTAGGAGTAGTACTCCTGGAAAGAGAATGAAATGGAACTGAGAAAGAAAGATGTGGAGGTGCGTTGTCTCTTGGGTACATAGTGCCAGGGGAAGCACCTGTTACCTGCTTAGTGCAGAGCGGAGCCAGCCGCCCCAGGGACCCAGGGTTAGGTCTGGCCACTTTGTACCGACTTGTTGGCCCTCGTGTACACAGTACCGAGGAGAGCTACTAGTGTAGAGCGAGTATTAGCTACCCCACGGGCCCCGGGGTTCTGCTAGCTCACCCACATCAACTTGTTAGGCCCACTGGGCAAACCAGGGTAGTCAGGCGCGGGTGCGCGGACTGTGGAGGGGCAAGGCCCCTGTTTGGTTACTGTGAAGGGGTTGGACCCTGTTACTGAGAGGGCTCTACCCTATACTGGTTCCGTGCTGTGCTTTGAGCGCATCTGTTAATGGAAACGACTGACCGCGTGCCAGTGCGGGTTAGCTACCCGTGCGTTTACCGCGCGTGCCGTAGTCACCGTTACGTCTGTCAGCGACCTTGGGGTGGTTGACTGAGTGTAGGATCACCACGGGGGACTCTCTCGGTCAGGAGAGCACCACGTGTTACTTCTACTGTTCGGAAAAGACTGCAATCAAGATCGTTCCCACGAGGAACATTCGAGATCAAGTGAAGGATCTGAGAAATAGATAAATTGTGAAACAATAGAAAGACGTAAATAAAGGAAGAAAGAAAATAAAACAGTTACTGTACATTTTACTGCTTCTTTAGTTTTAGCTGCCACTCTACTCCGCGTTTCGCTGACGTGTTACACTCGTTACTTTTCAGGACCAGGTGTTGAGCAGCCAGGGTTAGCGGCTGCAGAGGATGCTGGGCCAAGTAGGGTCCAGTAGAGTTACCACTGTTCTTTTGTGCCCTTTTTGTTCCACTGTAGTGAGTAGTTCTCGTTACTCTCTGTACTTTTCTTTACTTGTGGTTCATGTTTTGTTAAATGTTGTTCTACTGTTGTGGTGGTACATGCTATAGTAGTTCTTTTTCTTACTACTGTATTTTGTTACTGCTAGTTATATTTCATGTTGAATGTGGTTTATTTTACTGCTCTTTTGGTTACTTCCTCGTTGGACGATTAGATCTTGGGATTAGTCGAGTTGGTCCGGTTCTCGTGTCTCGCAGGGACTCGGGAATCGGGTCGTTACATAAACAAATAACAATGAAGACTAATACCGATTTCACATTTCTTAACATCAATTTCCTATTAGTTAATTCCACCAATCAATGAAGGGCCCAACCCATCAACTTGGAATTCCTTGAAGGGTCGATAGGAGTGTCGAGTCAATAGCATAATTGAGAGCTATGAAAAAACTCTATGATAGTTTAAAATCAGAATTAACACAATATTGAGAGTAGTAGCTTTCACTCAATTTGAATTAGGCCTTGATGCTACCACTCAAGCATTACTAAATAAAGGAGCAAGGATAACAGAAGTTCTAAAACAACTACAATATGAACCACTTCCCAATGAAAAAGCAAATTCTAGTCATTTATGTTGCTACCAATAGATTTTATGATCGCATGCTACTAGATAGAATTAATTAATATGAAACAATTTCAAACATTCTAAGTACCATTGATTCACAATTACTTAAAGAACTTGCACCCGACTTAATAACAAAAAGAAAAATTAAAGTACAGACTTTCTTACAAAAAAGTGCAGAAACCTTCATCTAAAACCCTTAGGGGCCAAAGGAAGTAGAGTACTCCTACCTTGAGATCTTCTAGGTTGTCCAGCTCTTTCTCATTTTTGTCTACACCACTCTGACCTAAAGAATCTTCCACTCCAAACTATAAAGGAAAGTAAGCAAAGATCATAACTAAAATATGTTGGAGGGGTCAAAATCAATAAAAATCGAAGTTGCTACCGTTGCTTTAGTAGATGCTACCATTGGCATTGGAAATATCTTTAGCTTATTGATTCATTGCATAACTAGAAATCCTTCATTGGCTAAATAATTATTTGGGCATGCAATTTTGGTCTTTGCTCTAATCGAAACCATTGTATCATTTGCCTCAATGATGCCATTTTTAATCTCATTCATCTTCATAGATATAGTTAGAGAAATTCATAGAAAAGGAAGGCCCTGTTCCATAGCTGTAATGGGGGAAGGAGAATGGTGAGATGGACCCCTTCAAACAAATGGAGTAAGATGTTCTACGGGGAAGAACATTCCTATTCCCTTTATTATTCAAGAACTTGTAGAATTTTCGAGCTCAATGTTGTTAGAGTTCAAGAAGGGCAATGTTGTGAGGTTTAGGTTTGAGAGGAAATCCTCCATGTGAGCGGTTTTTCTTGTTAATGGCTACTCAACTCTACTAATTAGGGGTTTCTTCAAAAAAATTCTACCAATTAGGGCCTTCATTCAATTATTTTTTGCAAGAAGGGTATGGAGAGCTCGGTGGGATGTAATGTTTTTGCTGTAAGCAAGTTGGTATAGACTAGGACATGAGTCAGCAAGGGGAGAGTGGCCAAGGATCCAATCTTCTATAAGTAAGCATTTTAACCATTTCCTAGAATAGTAGAGAAGCCATATTTGAGAAGTTGAGAGTTTCTTTGTAATGCTAGTCTAGACAAGTGATGCATTCCTAGGATTTTAATTAAAGGGGAGATTGGGTTCCCCTTAAAAAATCTCCCTTTGATTATTTTTTGCAAGGAGTTCAAGTCATTGTTTATAATTGAGGAACGTTTTGGTTGGACTTGCTTTATTGAAGTTGCTGAGGTTTAGTGCTCCAACTATCATTTTCTTTTGGGCTACAAATGTTTCCCTATCTAACAAGATGCAGCTTCTTTTGCTGAGAGGAACCTTGATATAAGAGTGTCTTTCTGATCTTATTGATGGCATTTGGAATCTACAGGACAATTTCAAGCAAGGGAGAATACATATAGCTAATGGAGTAAGGGCACAATTGAGAAGAATGACCCTTGAGGGGAAAGCTAACTGCTTGACCTTCCTTCTATAAGAATTTGCCAATAAGAAAAGCCCAATCTGCATTCTATATAGGCCAAGGAGCAAGCAGGAAGCCCAAATATGTTATTGGGAATTCCCATAAGAAAAAGGGTTAATGTTCTTGATTTCATCCATCTTGTGATTTAGGATTGCGTTGTTTTTGCAGCTTGCAATAGTTCAAAATTGTGTAGGTGGTGCTAACGAAGTCAACAATTGAATGCTTGGGAAGTAAGATGCACTAGTTTGGCAGCAAAATCACTTTTAGGAAGAGGGTACGAAATTATGGGATAAGAAATTTTAAAAGCCTTATCTTCCATTTCTATTTGAAAGCTAGGAGGGTTATACTATTAAGTTAAGTTGTGATTGACTGGGATGCAAAAGGATAATTTAGAGGATTATCTTGTCTGTGAAAGCTTACCATTTAGAAGTTTGGTGATAGAATAGGATGTAGAATAATATTTCTGACATTGAAGTTATTGATTCGAAAGTTAATTGTTAATAGTAGTTGACTTTAATAAAATAATTATAATTTATTATTTACAATAAATATTTTATTTATTATAAATATTTTTGGTTTAAATTTTTGTAAACATTATGGTGGCACATGAGGGTAAATCTTTTATAAGTTGGCAATCAGTCTAAGGAGGGATATTATTTTCGTCAACTTTGATTGACGAAGTTAGCAACTTAGCGTCAAATACGTTACAATCCTACAAAGAAGATGTACTTCATATGGCAAATATTTACAAAATATAACAGTAGCTACCAAAGCATGATAAAGATAAGATTAAACTATCGAAACATGATTAAGAGGGTAATTGAAGGATGGTGCATCCCACATACAAATTAATACAAGTCTAACAACCACAGCAAATAAAATCAAGGTATAACCAATAAAAGTTGAAAGTGGATCTAATCCACTCAAACCCGCTATCACAATTGTGGTAAATCAAATTAAGGGAAATCGGAAACAAATGATCACGGTGTATTAAAGTGGAACGCACGCTGCTGACAGGAAGTAATCAAGGTAAGCTACATATCCGGACGAATTTAGCTGGACTATTTTTCCCCTAAAACGATAGGTAGTTTCCATGGAAATTGACAAGGCAAAAAGTAATGAAGCTGAGTAATATTATCATATTTAGCTAGCAAATAGACATAGATTTGTAATGTTTTGTGAGACGGTCAAAGCCATATACTTATCTTTAGTTGGAGACAATCAATTGAAAAGAATATTGATCAACTAAAAGGAAAGACCTAAACGATTAATTGAAAAGAATGTGGATCTACACTAAAGAATATCGATGAATTGAAAGTAGAGATCCGTAATGGAGCATCAAGAATGATCCACTGGGATCATCGATCTACACCAAATTAAGATGCATCCAACAAGGGAAAAGGTTTGGGTCAAGAAATTACCTTAAACTATGACAGAAACACAATCACGATCACCAAAGTAGCAACCACAAACAAGAGACTACATAAAACAAGAAAAAAATGGTAAAAAAAATGATCATAGAAGATGGGAAGAAAAATAGATCTTCAAACACAATGACTATTCCTACTCGTAGGGGGAGGAAGAAGCTCCTGCCACAACAGGTTCCTATGACCTCGTTAGATAGACTTGTGGTTGGTGAGGAGGTTAATCGCCCACAAGGGCGAGGAGAATCAAACATATTAGTTACACGTGAAGATACAATAGCGATTGGTATGTAAGTTTCGGTAACCCAACCTAACTCGAAAATAATGGGTAAAACTCGACCTGAACTTGATTAGGTTTGAGTGTAGGTTTTATCTAAAAAATCCAACCAAGTTTGGGTATAGGTATGAATCTATACCCGATTATCTTATCCGAATACCTGAATAAAATTCTTATTTACCCAAGATATACAAGTCTCACCCTAAGTTCCTTATTCCCTCAACCCTAATATTCATCATGATTTCCTCCATCATTCTGAAGGTTGAGAATATTTCTAAAACATCCATTGAACATTTATTTCAGAGAAAGGGATTTTTTGTTTGAAAGGTACTTGTATTTAATCTTTCTTTGTATTTTTATTTTTGATGTATTCTCTTTGAAAGACTCTTTTTATAATAATTTTAGCGAAGATCAATAAAATTAGAGTAACCTGAGCTCATATGTTTAGAGTTTGCTAAAAATAAACAATTAATAAATTGTGTTATAATTTTTCCTCTTCTTTGACTCTAATTTCACACGATTTAATTGTAAGATCAATTTATAAATGGGTACTCGATGTGTACATGGATATGGGCATGGGTTTGAATTTTTGTACCTAATGGGTAAATGAATAGAGTATGGGTATGGATTTTGTAAATGGATATGAGTATGAATTTAGCCGAACCTGACCTGTTTGCATCCCTAAATAGCGACTTTACATGAAGACATTGCATCTTTGGGTGGAGTTGGGGGGGGGGGGGGGTGTTTCTTGGTATCAAGTGCAAGATAATTGGAAGGAACCCTTTGCCTCCCATGTGAAGTAATGGGTGACAAAGGTAATGCCATGGCTGGGGGGGCATGGGGAGGGAGAAGCGTCGATCGTGCTAGAGGGAGAGGATACGCCATGGATTAGGGGGGATGGCGACAACTTATCCTGTGTGATCAATTAGGATGGGAGGGGATCACAGAATAAAGTTGGAGGGTTAATCCGTAAGTTGGCCTATCACATCCCACCGATGGTATGGGTTACCCTGGGTTAACTCCCCTTATCCCGGGTTTGCTCTATCCTGCATATCAAATCAAGTTAACCCCATTTTGGTGGGTTATCCTACGTATGAAACAAGGCCTTAAGGCTTAAGGCCTAGTTAGGGATGAAGGATATAATTACGTGGGAAAAGAATTTTGAGAAGGGTTATCTTTCACTTCTGTTTGGAAGTCAAAAGTGTTAGTCCGTTGGATTAATCTATGATTGTTTGGAATGTAGTGGGATAACTTGAAGGGTTATCCTATTTGTATAATGGAATAACTATGACTTGCTTTGTTTCTATGAGTTGAGATGACGAGGGTTAACCCACATGAACTTATCTCGCATTAGACCTATGATAAGTTATCCCTTGTCCTAGTTTGTTTGATGGGTTATCCCTTCAAAAAAGGGGATAACCTAGTTTGGTTGCTAGGTTGGATTAACCCAAGTTACAAGGGGTTAACTCGGGATAACTTACCCTAGAACTAATGTGGGATAAGTTATCTTGTGGGTTAACCCTCGCCAAAACAAAGCAAATCATAGTTATTCTACTACATAAATAGGATAACCCTTCAAGTTATCCCACTATATTACAAACTGTCATAGGTTAATCCAACAAGATAATTCTTCTAAAAATTCTTATCTCACGTAATTCTATCACTCATCTCAAACTAGGCCTTAGAGAGAATAATTCGTCTTTGATATCTAATTTAGTGAAAGGACTCATGAAGTCTAAGACGATTATGAGAGGCAGGAAGAATTATTTTGGTTACAATGAGTTCATCAGCATGAGGAGAAGAACCTTTGTGGAGGTTTTGGAAGAAGTTTATTATATAAGTCAAGATTTGATTTTGATTAGCAAGGATAGCTCCATTATCATTTTTATCTCGGTGCCCTTTAATTTCTTGATGGAGGCCACTTTAAGTAGAAAGGAAATGTTTCTGTCACCGTTTGAGGGCTAGTTGAGTTTCGCACTACATTTCCAAAGTGAATACTCATCTTTCAAGATCTAAGCATATCTAGCTTGTAGATCCGTTAAAAGGATTGAGTTGTTTGCATCCAGATCCCATTATCAGACTTGATTGTAGTTGATTTAGTTGAGTCGTATGCTAGACTTCACCTTGTTTAAATCTAGTAAGTTCTGTGCTCCAAGTTAAGCAACTTTTTTACCCAATGATGTTTCATTGGTGGGCCATCACATTTAAGGACCAAATCTCTTTGCATCAGTTGCAGAAAGGACGGTTTATCAAACTGGGATGTTTCCAGAGATAAGTGAGAGGGTTTGAAGGAAAGTTTAATCATCTCAAGAAGAATGGGATTGTGATCTAAGTAGTTTAACTTTGGGAAGTTTACCAAGATGTACTCATAGCATAAGGCTGTATCCAGTCTCACCTATTTTGGGTTGGGCCTACAACTTGTCCACATTAAAGAGCAATTTTGAAGATTAAAGATCCTAGAAGCCATTGAAGGTTTTGGAATATTGAAAGAGGTGAATGGATTTTCCTACTTCGTGAGGTTTCTTATTTCTATATTATTAAAAGATATGGTGATCTGATTCCTATTAATAGTCAATGATATAATCCTTCCAGCATTGATCTTTTAATTGATCCATATTTAACCAATTTAATTAAAGAAATAAATCACCACAATAATCACTAATATGTACAAAAGTGATTCACCTTAACCATGTGGCATTGAATCAGCTATTTACCAAGTAATCATCCTAATTGGAAGTTAAGATAAAACAAGATCTCTATACCTCAAACCTTAACCCTCTCCCTAAACTAGCGAATTTGTAATGTACAAACAAATGAAATGGATATGTGTTGCGTCGCTTCTACCATATTTTAGTAAAGTATAGCATCTTAGTATAGTCGATAAAAGCGATACAATACTTAAATTTATAATACTCGAAAAATTGAGTTCTGCGGTCATTTGTAGGGAGTAAATATGGAATTCAAATACTAGTTGTTGATGGATCTAGATAAGAGTTTAAGTGTGTCTCGTTGTAATAAAATCTTTTAAACAGAACTCTCAACAAATAAAATTTATAACTCAAATATCTGAAATAAGTCTGAGGTCGAACATAGGGAGTAAGTAGGAATTCACACACTAATCTTAATGAATATATAAATGAGCACAGAAATAAGACAAGAATAATGATATTTCAATGAATAATTACTACTCAAATCTGATATTCAATAAGAACATGAGTATATCAAGAGTTAACTATGACAAAAAGACACATAGAACAAAATAATGGTGATTTAGATCACTAATTATTAATCTAAGCACATATATGTCAACTACTTAATGCATATGAAATAAATGAACAGTGATCAGACATTTGATTTATCAAGTCAGATGACTTAAATGTCGCCTGCTACAGTGCTTTTCCTCTGATCTTCTTCTTTTGTTCCTCTTTTCTTTTCTTCTTAGGTTCTTCTTCCTTCTGCCTTTCCTTTTCTTCTTCATGTCTCTTCTTCTGAAGTCTTCTCCTTCAGCATCTTCCTCTTCTTCTTTCAAGCTCTCACGGTTAAGTATTGTTGGTACTAGAGCACCACGATCATTTGTTTTGATGATAACAAAACACGTGTTATTTAACATTTGCAATTTGAGTCCTAGATTTCAGGTCAATTGCAAATGTGGACGTGTTTACACGGAACTCGAGCTCGCATCCAGGACGGATTGGAGGAGCTTGACGGAAAATAGAGGAGGTTCGCGTGGAGCGACAGATTGAAGATAGAAGACAAGAAGAATATGATAGATTCTTTTTAATCCTTTCTTGTATCTCTTGTCTTTATTTTCTTGCTCTTTTTATTTTCCTTAGATAATTCATGTTAAAGAGCCTCAAAGTACCATAACAGTAGTCCTAGGAACACTAGCACAACCCTAGGATACTTAGGTTTTCTGTAGAATACTTAGAAAACCAATATAGGGTTCAAACAGCACTTCCAGACGTCTAATTCCAATATCAGACGTCTGATAAAGTATTTTAAGACGTCTGACTGTTGTTTCAGACGTCTGATAACTGTTAGGCTGGGCATAGTTAGTTATGTCTGATGAAATCAGACGTCCATACCTTAGACCAGACGTCTTAGGAGACGTCTGATGGATTTGCCAGACGTCAAATTAGTGGACCGTTGGCTGGCTTAGCAAACACTCAAGAATATGACCATTAGAGCCTTATCAGACATCCTTAGGCCTTTCCAGACGTCTGATAATTGACCGTTTTGCCTCGGCTGACCCAAAATCTCTTCTCAGAGATTTTCTAGCCGTTGCAACGTTTGGAAATCAATTCCCACAGTAAAAGTAGGTTTCCAGACGTCCAGACATAGTGCCAGACGTCCTGTATGTCGTCTGATGGACTTGCGCAAAAACCCTGTTTAGATCTGATTTAAGTCAGGAGGAAACCCGCATGAAATCAGACGTCTGACCTTTAAATCAGACGTCTTAAAGTGGCCTTCCAGACGTCTGATGACAGAATTAGACGTCTGATCACCCTGTCAAATGTAATCATTGTCCTGATTTCGGCCTGATTCTCTTGGCTTTGCACCCAACAGCTATAGAACCCTTCCTAAGCCTTCCAAAGCCTTCCTAAGGCCTCTATAAATAAAGGGGAACCTTTGCAACACAAACATACACTTACACACACTTGGATACACTTAGCTACACACTTTCACACTCTTTTGTGTCCAGAAAAGATCTTACTCTCCAAGCTTAAGCTCCATTCCCTTGAGAGCATCAAGTCTTCGCGCACCCGCTCTCCCGCCGTTGTTCACGAGAGCGACATTGCGCCATTGCGTGGCTCACGTACCCGCGTCATCGTCGACGCACTCCTTGCAAAGGGGAGTTTCCTAATTCCTATAGAAGGTTAGGTTTGTTACTTTGTTGGCTCTATAGGACCTGTTGTTTTATTTTATCTTTGTCTTTTGGTTGGGTATTCGCTTTGCGAATTCCCGTCTCCTTCGTGGGACAAAATCCTTCTCGTGAAGAGAAGGGGTTGAGGAACGCTACCCTTGTACTTGTAGCGTGGTTGTACTGAGGTTGAATCACCCTCGTTTTAAAGTGATTCGGTTAGTGGATTTGATCAACTAGGTTGATCGGAAAATCCTAACTCGAGAGGGTTAGGTGGTGGTTTTCACCCGGTTTGGGTTTCCACCTAAAAATCTTTGTGTACTTGTGCGATTGATTTTTTGTGAGATTGCTTTATATTTTATTTCCGTATATTATTACGTCACCCCTCCTGGTAGGGCCCCAAACCTACAAGTATTGGACTGGGTATGTACTTCAGAGAGCAAAACCCACCCCTCCCTTACTCTCTCTCTTTCCTTTCCTTCCTTCCCTCTTCTCTCGGACCCAGGTTTAGTCGGGTATTTAGGTATGCGTAACCAGGTCCAGGGCTATGTGCGTGGGGTCGCAACCAAGGAGTGAGTAGGCGGGTTGGGTTTGTGCGGGTGTAGGTGGGGACTTCACCCCCAAGTGTCTGAGGCGATAAGCCCAGAACACAAAAAACCTTTATGAGACTGCAACGACACTCAATCCCACTATATGGGACTATCCCACAACCCTTTTCTTGCGTGAACAACAGCAACTGGAGTGACTTCCAATTGAAGCTGAAGGAGCGGTCAAAGCTCCCAGTTGACCCCTGATATGCAATCCTGAAGGTCACTTGCATTGCCTGGGGGTTGTGTCTGGAGCGAATGCGGCTAAAGAACACGAGGCATGTCGGAGAATTCAAGGGCGGCGACGGAGCTACAGTCGGACCTGAAATAGAACAATACAGCCTCTCGGCCACATCAAGTAAGCTCAGAAGCTTCGCAAGGTTACGACAAGGGTGTTGGTGGCGGTGGCATGCTGCGAGGGTGGTTGGAGATGGCTGGCGAAGGTGGAGGAGGTCGCATGAAATGGGTTTGTTCGATGGGTGGTTTGGGAGGTTGAGAGGGTGATATAGGTTAGGGCTTTTGATGGTGGATGGATGACGAATCTTTTGGGAGGTTTGGCAAGGTGTATGGAAGTGTGTGGTGAGAGAATGACCTTGTCGGAGAGGTGGTCAGAACGAAGGAAGACGATGGCGAACGTTGACGTCGAGGGGTTCCTTTTGGCTTTTGGATACGGAAAACTAACCTAGGACTCTAAAGGAACCTAACTATCCCTAAACTAATGGACGAAAGGGGAGAATTTCCTTGCCGGATGTATGTTGGACTTGGAGATGAGGTCTCCGATGGGCGAAGCGGCGATGACGAGGGGAGGTAGGCTATGCTCGCGGGTATTGCGACTTGCAAAAGATGCTGAGGATGAAGGAGTCTCCGCCTATT
Organism: Thalassia testudinum; assembly: GCA_037157565.1. NCBI lineage: Eukaryota > Viridiplantae > Streptophyta > Magnoliopsida > Alismatales > Hydrocharitaceae > Thalassia > Thalassia testudinum. The sequence goes on from JAZHRO010000077.1 coordinate 87,292,766, forward strand.
GTACGTGGCAGATGGTGAAGAAGGTAGTCAGAGAGGGTCGCCGGAGCCGGTGGAGATGAAGGTTGGGGAGAAGAGAAGAAGGGGGATCCGGCCTCCAAACCAAGCTATGGAGGTAAGGTTGTGCACGACCTGGCTTTATAGAGCTTCAGGGAGATCTTTGGATCAGGAAAGAAGGATTCCATGGCTTGGGCTTGAAGGAAATGAACCCAAGATTCTCGTGCATTTGCATGAGCAATCTATGGGGACTTGGAACTCCAAAATGATCTCAAATTATTCGTCTCTGTGTGAACATCAATCCTATCAATTTTGGTGAGATTTGATTATCGTTAGGGTAGGATTCAGGTCAGTCAAGGTTGCCTGGAGGTCAGGTTTGACCACAATGGTGGAAGGGGCATTTGTATGAAGATGATGACAAAGTTGGGGGGTTATTTGCAAAGGATTTGAAAGTTAGGGGCATGTGTGTGAGAGAAAAGAATCAAACTGGACCAAAATGCAAACTCAGTCAAGATGATCTCAGATTGGGCCCAAATTTTGGTACAAACCTAATTTAAACCCAAGGAATCTGATGGTAAAGTCAGATTTTGGTTTTGACCAAGTTTGAATGGGTAAATTATGCAAAAACCTAAATTAGAGCAATTATCTGTCTGAGACTCTATTTTAGGTCAAATTGGGTTCCAATGGTCAAATTAAAGGTACCAAACCTTACGGAATATTTTTATATGATTTTTAGAAGGTTTAGGTGAATTTTGTTCTAATGGAAATTTCAGTTAATTAAGTAGGTCTATTTTTAGGGTTTCAGATGTCCATTAATTCTGGAAACGCATGAAAAGCTGTTTTTGTCCACATGAACCCACTTATTAGACATTTATAAACATTTTACCTTTAATAATCCTCTGGGAAACCCCGTGATTGCTCTACATTTAGGATATCCTATTAAAACTGCAGTTTTACCCCTGTTTTAATGCATTTCTCTTAGAAAGGATATGCAGTGAATTATGGTTCTTTAGCAGTTATGTAGGAGCATTTATTTATGGAATATGACTAATTAAAGCTAGATATAGCTGATGATGACTTATCATCATTAGTCGAATTGAGAAATAATGAGCACAATAATTCATAATAAAAATATGTAACGGATATCAATAAAAAATATATTCATTAATGAACCAAATTATATCTCATAAATCAATGAGATAAAAACAGACTTAGAGAACTAAAATGATGATTTGAATCACCAATTAATTCCTACTATCAAACACATATCCCAGAAAAATTCTCAATATCTCAAGCCAATTCAATTTCCCAATAGTAGCCACAAACCATTTATACACGTCAACCAAGAGCCAATCTCTCCACAGTAATCAGAATCGAGCCAAAGTCAGACATTGGGCACGTAAGGCAGACGAATTAAATGATAAGGACAACACAAAGCCTCTGGGATTTTACTAAGTGTTGAGCATAGAGGCACGCTTCCCAAGGCACGGATACACATTTCCCGAGGCAAAACTTCCCCCCTCCCTCCTCAGAAATCTCTTCTTTTCTCTCTTAGAATCGGTATATGGGTATAGGTTAATCAGGTAATCCGGGTATAGGGACTAGGCCCACCAGTGTGCTGTGGTAGGCGAGGTGTGAGAGAGAGAGAGAGAGTGAGGGGACCTCACCTCCGTGTGAGAGGCGATAAGCCTATAGCACGAAATCAATTTATGCGATGCTCGGTGTTTGATGTCCACGATGTGGCACTAATTGGTGTCCTCTTCTCCATTGCTTTCTTCGTGCGCTGCAGCTGGGTTTCGAGTTTTGAATTGAAGCTGCTGTTAAGGTCCATTCTTCCAATTAGAAGCCTGGAGGGCTTTGCAGCTTCAATTCGCGGATCATCAGAGGTCGGCGGACAGGGGTGGAGCTGTCGTCGACGGTGGCGAGTACCTGATCATCAAAATATGAGATAAATGCCCCAATTAGTTGGTTCACAAGAGTCGTCGCGAGTTAAGGAATTCAACGACAGTGGTGGAAAGGTGATTGGAGGTGTGTGGAGTTCGTGCGAAGTCGATAATGTTGTGTGGTGGTAGGTGTGTTCGATGGAGCGAAGGAGTGAGTGAAATGCCTAATAAGTTGAAGGCTTTTATGTCCTATGACTCACACACTCACATTATGAAGCAAAGCCAAATAAGTGAGCTTACTTTCTCTTCGCTATGGCTTGCATTGTGAACTCGTAGGCTCTAAGGCTCATAGGGTCAAAATGCTTGCCTTAAAAGAATGGTAGGCATAATTGAGGTAGGTGCAAGCTAGCAAATAAGTGACAGAAAAAGCAAGCATTTTTGTTTTTTGACATTTACACCAATGACAATCCAAGAGTCTTTGACAACCATTGAGCAAAAGATTAAGAAGTCTATTACTACAACAAGCTAGTTTCAAGGACAACAGATCCCTCACTTAACAGCTATGTAAGGAACAATTCACCAATATCGAAAGGGTCAAAGGCTCCTCTTGGAAATTTGACTTAGTATTGTTGAAACATATACACAAGGCAATTCCATAAAAACTCTTGATTCGCATGGACCTCAATTGTCAATGCATTTATAAGACCACCCTTTCTACCTCTCAATGAACTCGTGGGCCAAGAACAAGTAGTCAATATCCCTTCAGAAAGTTGACTCGAAGTGGTAAGATCACCTTCAATGATTTTCATTCAATTTACGAAATTAAAGCTAATGTCCTTTATTATAGGTAAGAAGGTAGGATCCTTTGCTTTGAGAGTATGTGGTTTAACTACTCCATCAAATAAAAAGCTCAAAGCTCTAATAGCAGGAGAATCCTCCAATGCTTGTCAAGAAGTCTCATTGATCCTAGTGACTTGCAGTGAAGAAGAGAGAAACAAAAAGTCACTTGGTATTTGATGGTAACACCATCACTACTAGAAAAAGTTGTTTTACCTTCGGTTAGTTGTCGTCGGTTTTCCAAGCGATGGCAGAAACATTTTTCCTGTCGCTTATTTATATAAGCGACAGTGAATACATTATTAAAACTAACCCCCTCCATCCCTTGCAAAAAATAATATGTAATAAATATTTGCTGTCATTTATTGTAAAAAGTGACGGCAAAAATGAGGATAAAATTTACCCGCAGAGGCTATCAAAATTTGGGCGCTAGTTTGGAATTAATTTAGACATTTGCCGTCGCTTTCTAACATAACCGACGACAAATGTCGATCCATCTAGACCCACGTAGAGCCCTCTCCTTCCCCACATTTCGCATAACCCTCCTCGTCCCGCAGAGCCCTCCGACGTCACCCCTCCTTGATCGCTGGCTGTCATCGTTGATCGTTGCTCGTCTTCCCCCTCCTCAGGTAACTCCTCTGGGCTGCCATCCTCCTCTTCCTTGTCTTCCTCCTCCTCCTCCTCCTCCTCATCATCATCATCTTCCTCCTCCTCCTCGCACCTCTCCTCTTCCTCCTCCCTGGTCTCCTCCTTCTCATCCTTCCCATCCCCTGCCTGCTCCTCCTCCCCATCCCCCACCTCCTCCTCGTCGCCCCCTCCTCCTCCTACTGCCTTCCCCCTCCTTCAAGGGGTTGCAAACACCTCCTCCAAGGATTTTGGCTCCCAAATCATGTATCTCCCTCCCCCATCAGATCCCCCCAGTAGCTCTAGCTTGGCAAATCTTAGTAGGAATTGCATTGTTTGATTCCTTTATTATTATTGTTGTTGTTCTTATTATTATTATTATTATTATTATTAATTTGTGTGTTTTTGATCAATTCATTCTAACCATGTTGATTGTATTTAAGTTTTTAGTGGTTATGTGCCGTAAGTTCTCTCCATTTATTAAGTAAGAGATGGTGCAAGAGATTTGCTTTCTTTGTGTATTAGACGGTCCTTAAAAAGCAATGAAGTCACATCAGATTTTTGGTTCTTTTGCTTATATTTGTATATATACATGGTTTCTACCATGAAGATTGCTTATCAAATCATCATTATTTCCTTAACAAAGGAGGGTCTTGTATGTTGGGGGAGGAGGGGGGGCTGGATTATACAAGTATGACTTGGAACACATAACTAATGACAAAAGTTGTGTTATGTTTCCCCTTTCTTTGCTATGTGGATAGCTGCTTGATATTTATAAAAAAATTTGATTAAGGAAATCTTATGTTTCCCCTTTCGTTGCTATGATGTGCAAATCTGGTTATTGCGCACCAATTGTTTTCGATTGGAATAATTCACTTTCTAGCTTGATTATGACTCTTACTCTAAAGTAAGATTCCATCACCATTAAGTTGCTAAATATCATTACCTATCCCCATTGGTAGATACATTTGTAGCTAGTTAAGCTACACCCCCAACCAGAAAAAGAGAAAACATCTGGTGGAAATAAGAGTGCTCAGATGATAAATTCGTATTTGGTCTTTTGCAGACATACTATTGAATGGTTTCTCTTAGCATTAATTATTGGCGGGTAGTAAAATAGAAATGTTTGCATTCTTAGTAGTAAAACTAGAAATAATTGTCGAATTTCATTGCTTCTTTATCTTGAATCTTGCCTGAAAAGGATGGAATCTAAGTTTCTTCTATTTTTATATGTTGCTCAAGTTGGCATCGGTTCCATTCTTTTCACTTTATCAAATATGTATGGGTTTGTTGTTGCCTTTCTTGGCGGTCAAGCTAACCCTAGAGTAGTTGCTTTGGTTGCACACGTAAGGATCCCCTTTTCCTATTTATTTATGAATAGTTGGCATATCATGCAGAAACATTTTTCTTACATTATTTTAGTAGCAGTAGTTGATAGTTTTCAAAGTTACACAGACATGTATGGTGATCATGCAAGGATGAGATTAGAACTCCAAGTGGACAGATTGAGCCTCCAGGAATGCATATGATCTATCTTCCTTATTCAGATGATATTAGACATGCTGAGGAGGTAACAAATATAACTACTGCTCTGGTTAATCTGATGCGTTCTTCTTCCAATCAAATACTAAAGTAACTATGCAATCAAGAGTCATGTAGATGTTGATTCTGTTACACCTCGAGCAACAGATGTTCAAATTAAGAAGGTTGCTTCTCTGATGCAACGAATAGATTTGAAGGACTTCTCTGTTTGCCAATTTACAAATCTTGGTACTAATAGAAATTTATCTCATATTCGTGATGCAAGCCATATTGCATGCAAATCTTTTCAATTTTTAAACGGGTACATCAATTCACATGCCCTGCATTGGATGGCAGATTTTGGCATTCAAATCATTTTACGCTTCCAGTGATAAATTACATTTCATGAACAATTCACTGTGGTAGGCAACCTGTATAGAGAAAGAAATAGCTAAAAAAATGATAACTCAAAATAGACTTTTGCTTCTTGAAAAAAAAAGAAAATAGAGTTTTGATGAAATTAACTATACACCATCATTTGTGAGAATAACTTAGGTAGCCTTGCTGCATGTGCCCTTAGGGAAATCTTCCAAGCTCATGGAGTCCTTAGCAAAACTAAGATCTTCATTCCTGAATGAACTTTTGACGATTTCTATTTCCCATATGAGATGGTTTCCTATTCTTAGGCGTAGGGGAATCTTTTTTGTTGTATTGTATAGCAAAAAGAATACCTTTTTTTGGGTGTTCTGCTGGTAGCTTAGCAAGTTATTAAGCCAAAGCTCTGATTGTTACTTTCCATTATTGCATCTGGTGATAATCGTTGCTCCATTACTATAATTGGTTATATAATACATGCTGAATTTACTATGCTGTACAACAAATTGTGCATTTCATGGCACATTCTTGCTAAGGAGATTTTTTCCCTTTTTTGTGTACCACTGGTTTATTAAGGAAAATAATATGAATGTCAACATAAACTAACCTTTTTTTTGGTCAACATGTCAAATTCATGTTCCCATCTATCGATATAGCTTTCCTTGGCATTCTCTGAGTGAGATATACCTCACTTCCTATATTCCCAGGTGCGTCATGGGGGAGTTGGAACAATAGCTACTGGCCTTAGAGTTTCGGTATAGTAATTATTAAATCCACTTTTTTGGAATTTTGGCTTATTCATGAATTTGGTGAATTACATTCCACCTGCATGTTATTTAGTGTCCTACTAAAATTGTGCCCTTCTTTAGGTCAACCTTCTGATTTCAATTAATATGTGCGTCCTGACTAATGGATTTATGTTTACTTCGCTTCTGTAAAGGTCTTTGATTGATAATTTACTGTATCTAAGAATCTTCTGAAAGCTAAGATAATAGGTTTGAATAAAACCAAAAGAAGGCCATGTATATTCTGAGTTATCGTGCTGGAGTTATCAGCTTGCATCACAAACTATCTAAAGGAAACTCATATACTGAGACATACTATTTCATGGCAGTAGGAAGGTGTGTGATTTCGTGTATTAGCACTGTGTTTCAAACCACCTATTCCTCAAGGCTTGTCAATGCCGCCACTATACGTGTCTTGTTTCTTGAGTGTGTTTGGATGTGCATTAGCAACAAGGTTGTGCAAGTCATTACCTCTGTGGTCGAATATTATGGTGGAATTGATGTTTTTTCAGGTAAAAGAACAAGCCATTGCACTCTCTAAAGCAATGGAGTCAAAAGATGGTGTAGCAGGAGCAATGAAGGCATTCCTTAAACATCTTCCTCCCAGGCAATCAAATAATCCAATAGCTCCTATTCATTCTAGCCTCTTCGGCTATGTAAGAAAATGCCTTAGCTGTTGGTAGTTAGCTTGAGTTTTTCACCCTTTTGTATAATTCCCTCTCGATTTTTGATTCTTTGTGTGCATAGCTTATATGTTCTTAGAAACAAAAACTGGAAAAGGGTTTATAGCAGTGGTAGTCTCTACTGCGTTCACTTGATTTTTGGGGGGCCCCATAAAACTGTCCTTTGGATTCAAGTTGTATTATTTGAAATATGTTGATGAGAATGCTAATTGTTATTTGCTTGCTGAATTAGTTTGCCATTTCAATATGGGTTTTAGGATGCCAACTGACAACTCAACTTGCGATCCAGTTCCCTCTCACCCACTGTCTTTATGATCAAACATCCTAGCTACTATGGCAATAGAAAAGTTGTTTCTTTGACTTAAGTAGGTTTGGATAGCCTAAATAGCGTACCTCATGGGACTAAGTCTTTTGTGCCACCAGATGTTGTAATGGCACAACCATTGAAGATTTTGAAAAAAATTTCTTTATCTTTGCCGTCGTTTTTTAAAATAACCGACGGTAAAAAAAGACAAGTTCTTTAATGAATGAATGATTTTTGCCATCACTTATTTGCGAAAGAGACGATAAGAATATGTAAAAGTAATACAAAATAAAAGGTATTTACCTTTGCTTATTTGAGAAAGTGACGATAAAAATATTTTTACCGTCACTTATATAAGCGACGGCATTTTTGTTTAAACGATATCAAAACTCAAAAACATCACAGTAACATGGGAAAAAGCGACATACAAACCCTATCACTTATTTTAGAAATGACGGCAAATACAATTGCCGTCAGTTATAAAACGACAGTAAAAGATCCCATCCGTCCGTTGGGTAAACGATAATTCGATGTTGGATTTTCTTTACAACCGACGCGAAAACGACACGTTGCTATTTACGCCGTCGCTTTTTGGCGTCGGTTTAAAGGCTTTTGCTGTCGGTTTTCAACTGACGGCAAAGATAGAGTATATTGTAGTTCATCATCCATCATAACTAGCTAAATTAGCCAAAATCCATTGATAAATGCTCCTTAATAAGTTGTTGAGGGTCGTAATTCCATTCTGAACCAAATACGAAAAGAAGATAGGAAAGTGAGTTAATTCTTCTATTTTAATGAGAAATCACTAATGCAGATTAATTGAGGGGTTATATGGTGCCTAATCTAAGGTCAAATTAGTTTAATTTCCTAAAAAGTGGGCCTCAGCTGATTAAATCAGGTTTTCTGGAATTTGAGAATTAATTTATTGAGAAAAATTCTAATTACAGCCTCACTTAAATTGAATGGGTTTTGTAGAAATAAATGTAATCTAAACCATCTAAAAATCATTGAAAAATATTCTATAAGATTTGGAATCTTCACTTTGGCCAAAGGAACCTATTTTGACAAGAAATAGAGACTTAGGTGGGAATCTACTCTGTTTGGGCTTCTGCATAATTTACCCAGTATCTAAGGTCATCACTAGATTCCTTGAGGCCAAATTAGGTCAACCGTAAATTTTAAGCCCATTCGGAGTTCATCTTGACTCAATTTGCAATCTAGCCTAGTTATCCATGTTTATTACATCCATACGCCAAGGTTTCAATTTGTATTGCATCTAGGTCCTCCCAGCTTCTTCCTCACGACCAAACATGGATACACAGCAGGGATAGCAACCCAAACCCGCATCCCTTTGATTGAGGATTTCTCCCTCAAATTAAGATCAAATCCCTCCAAATTTGCAGGAATTCATCACAAGATCGTTCTCTTCCATTTACACAAGATCAAGGATCCCAATTTGGAGCACAGAGCTCTAACAAGCTCGAGAAATTTGGATTTTAAATGCCAAATCTTGCGAGCAGATCTCGTGACTTCATGGAAATTGGTTGTGCAAATGTCTTCTATATAAGCTCTCCCATCTTCCCAAGTGTTTCTGAGTTGAAATTGACCAAAAATCCCCTCTTCCAACCTATTCACCGGCCTCGTCCTCAACTCTGGCGACGCTCCTCGTCCTCTTTCTTCTGTGTGTCCAATGAACAAATTGGACACGCCATCTTCTTCCTCACCTTCTTCTGATGCTAGCCAACCATAGCTAGGTCTCCTTCCCCCTTCCTCGTCGTTGCTCCCCTCGTAAGACACACCTTCTTCCTCACATCCGGTTAGTCAACACTGGACATCGTTCCCCCTCCTTTCGTCCCATCAAGTAGCTCCCAAGCCTCCTCTCTTCTCCTAGATTAATTTAGGCTCTTTAGAATTAGGTTTTAGTCCAAATTCCTCGCTGTCCACCTTCTTCAAGGCCGGTGAAGCTCCGACGAGCTTCGAACGGCCACCACACGCCATCATCCACACATGCATTTAGCCAACAAGCATCACCACACCTTGGGGAGCAAAATCCCTCAAGAAATTTGGGCTTTTGACTCCCCGAATGTTTGGTCAAATTGCCCGGATTTCCTCCCTCATCTTCTTCCTCATCGACAGAATTCGAGCATCACCGGAGCTTCTTCCCCTTCCTTCCTAGCCCTCTACCACGTACAATAAGCAGAGACCGTTGCTTCCTCGTGCTTCTATGAAACTTTCCACAAAGCTTCGACCCCTAACTCTTCTTCGACTTCAGTTACCTTCCTTCTTGCTAGTCACCGATGGCGACACCGACGACCGTCCTCTCCTCCTCCTTTCCTCCAATAGGTTTAGAGCTTCTATTCCCCTCCTTCCCAATTATGTTTAGGCAAATCCTTAGCTCCATTCATCAACTCCTCCTTCCTCTCTGACTCACCTCCACCGTCATCGACTCACCTCCTCTACTTCCCTACGACTCAATTCACTTGGGCAAAAGGATCTCCACACCTCCGCAAGTCTTTTACCCAAGCCAATTGACCTGTACATCGCCATCTACACCCTCCACCATTGTCATTGGTGGAGCTTCTTCAAAGCTACATCGACGGCTACAACACACACCCATTCACGAAATTACCTTAGGGCTTTGCCCCGGTGAGTAGCACCAGAGTTTTTGGTGTTTATAATTGGGATTGAGGACGCATGTTCTTGGTTGCAGGTTTCACGTCAGATTGGGTTCTTGTAACGACCCGATTCCTGAGTCCCTACGAGACACGAGAACCGGACCGACTCGACTAATCCCAAGACCTAGTCGTCCAACGAGGAAATAACCAAAAGAGCAGCAAAATAAACCACATTCAGCATGAATATAATTAACAGTAAGGAAATACAGCAGTAAAGAAAGAAGCCACTACAGTATATACCACCACAACAGTAGAACAACATTCATAACATAATATGAACTGCAGGTAAAGAAAAGTACAGCGGAAACAAGAACTACTCACTACAGTGGAACAAAAAAAAAGGTGGTACAAGAGAACAGTGGTAACTCTACTGGACCCTACTTGGCCCAGCGTCCTCTGCAGCCGCTGACCCTGGCTGCTCAACACCTGGTCCTGAAAAGTAACGAGTGTAACACGTCAGCGAAACGCTGAGTAGAGTGGCAGCTAAACTAAAGAAACAATAAAGTGTACAGTAGCTATTTTAATTTTCTTTCTTCCTTTATTTACGTCTTTCTATTGTTTCAAAATTTATCTAATTCTCAGATCCTTTACTTGATCTCGAATGTTCCTCGTGGGAACGATCTTGATTGCAGTCTTTTTCGAACAGTAGAAGTAGCACGTGGCACTCTCCTGGCCGGGAGAGTCCTCCGTGGTGATCCTACTCTCAGTCAACCACCCCAAGGTCACAGACAGGCGTAACGGTGACTACGGCACGCACGATAAATGCACAGGTAGCTAACCCGCACTGGCACGCGGTCAGTCGTTTCCGTTAACGGGTGCGCCTAAGCACAGCACGGAACCAGTACAGGGCAGAGCCCTCTCAGTAACAGGGGTCCAACCCCTCCACAGTAACCAAACAGGGGCCTTGCCCCTCCACAATCCGCGCACCCTCGCCTGACTACCCTGGTTTGCCTAGTGGGCCTAACAAGTCAGTGTAGGAGGCTAGCAAAATCCCGGGGCCCGTGGGGTAGCTAGTACCTCCCTACACTAGTAGCTCTCCACGGTACTACGTACACGAGGGCCAGCAAGTCGGTACAAAGTGGCCAGTCCTAACCCCGGGTCCTTGGGGCGGCTAGCTCCGCTCTGCACTAAACAGGGGGACAGTCGCTCTCCTTGGTACTCCGTACTCAAGGGCCAGCTCACTTCCCCAATTCTATTCCATTCACCTTCCAGGAGTTCTACTCCTAATTCCCCGTAGGGTTCCAGCTCTTTTAACTTAGCACATTCAGGTTTCCCCTTTCCAGTTTCACGTTCATACAATCCATGTTCTCAATCACGTTTATTTATTTATAGCAGGCAGCTGTTAATTCAATTCACAGGCAGCTATTATTTCCTTTTCACATTTTCCAAGACTGCAATATTCATACATTCCACTAGTTTTTCCATCCTAGGATTCATGCCATATCCTAGGATCTATCATACAATGTAGTTTTCCAGCCCTCGGATTCATGCAACACCTTAGGATCTACCATTCAATCTATTTCTCATTCCTAGGATTCATGCAATGTCCTAGGTTCTATTTATGGTTCCATAATTTAACAGATTATACTAGTAAACTTAAAAGCCACTCTACCGGTTACAACAGGAGTACTGGGGGCGTGGTCGGGAATCCCGCGTGCCTCCGCAACCCCTGAGACTGCAACGGAACGGGGTCCTATCACAAGGATCAAACACAAGGAGTTTCTTAGAACATATATAGCTACTGTAGACGGGTAGAGGATTTAATTCTGAAAAGAACGCAACTCGAAATGCGGAAAACGGAACCCGAACGGGTCCTAAACGAGTCGAAAATGACGAAACAGTGCAAAATCAGACGTCTGGAACTTATTCCAGATGTCTTAAAAAGTGGATCAGGGGTTACCTTGCTCTGCGTGGTCTCCCAGACGTCCAGAAGCCTGTGGGGGAGTCTGGCCTAGTTCCCAGACGTCCGATGGTCACCTAGGATGTATGGAAGTCGCTCCAGTCGTCTGGCACTGCAGCCAGACGTCTGATTCGTGTTGGGTGGCGAATCAGAACCTGTGCGTACCCATTTCCTCTCTCTCTCTCAGTACGGTCAGTCGAAGAAAAGGAAGGAAGAGGGAAATAACTCACCTTTCAGACGTCTGTATAGTCCTCCAGACGTCGTCCCCGTCGTCTGGTTGGAAGCCCAGACGTCTGATTCTGGAAAAATTTTCAGAATCAGTGCGCGACTCGCCCTCCGCCCGCGACGCACGGCCGCGCCGCGCCCCTTACGCCTGCTGCTTGAGCTGCAGCAGGCCTCCTGCGTCACCCATGTCTGCTGCTTCCCCCGCCGGCCGGCCGTAGTAGCCCCAGCGAGCTCGCCCTCACGGCCGAGCGCCGCTTCCCACGCGCAGCACCTCCTCCCACGCTCACCGCGGCTGTCGCTGCCACCGCTCACTTGTGCTCGCTCTCGCACACCGGCTGGAAGGAGAAGAGGAAAGGGGGCGGAGGTGACGGGAGTGATGGGGTGGGCGTGGCCTTTTAAGGCCGCGTGAGGAGGAGAGAGAGAGCGAGACAGAGGGCGCAGGAGGGAGAGGGAAAAAGAGAGAGGGAGATGCTCGCAGGTCTGCGCGCTCAAGCGTGCAGACGAAACACGCGTGCCGAAAATAACCGAATCCCAGACGTCTGGAAGGGGTTCCAGACGTCTGGTCAGACGTCTGGGACACCTCCCAGACGTCTTAAAAACGTCTAAATCCGTGCATCCGTAACAGTTCTTCTTCGATGACGAACAAGGACCCTGGTGGCTTCTCGACAAGGATACCACCCTCATCACACGCGAATTGGTCATGGGAGTTGACCTAGGTCATTAGATTAGAGATCCAACGGCCATTGTGCATTGATTGATGAGCGCACCTCCTTACGGTGAAAGACGAAGGAGTGAAGAAGAGGTGGACATTAGTTCCACCTCGTTCAGCCAGAGGCTTATGAGCGTGCTAATAAGGAATTAAGCTCCTTACCCCATCGCTTGGATACATAAGGGGTTGGGTCCCCATTACACCTACACGCACACACTTGCTCTCCCATGCATGCCTAGGTGAGCCTGGGTTCGAACTGGATCCGAACAAAGAGAAATGAGAGAGAGGAAGGCTTGTGGGCCTAGTGCAAGGGTCGATTTTGGCCTTGGGATGCATGCCTGGTAGTAACAGCGGTGTCGCGTGTTTCGTCTTTATGTTTATTTATATTCGTTGTAGTATATGACAAAACAGCTACCAGATTACTACAAAATTTTTTTAGTTGGAATAACAAGTTTTCCCGAGGTCGAACTTAGGGAGAAACTATGATTCTAGAAGCATAAATGTTCACAATTATGTTACAGAAATAATAAGAGAGAGAGATAGGGAGAAACTATGATTCTAGAAGCATAAATGTTCACAATTATGTTACAGAAATAATAAGAGAGAGAGTGTTACGAACGCGGCCTCAAGACGATTTTTAAGATGTCTGGGAAGTGGCCCAGACGTCTAAATAGACGTCTGGAACCCTTTCCAGACGTCTGGTATTTAATTTTCGCGGCGTATGGAGCACGCGCGCAGACCTGCACTCGTCGCTCTCTTCCCTCTTTTTCCCTCTCTCCTCCTGCAAGGCGCGGCGCTTCTCTCTCTCTCTCCCCGCGCGGCCTTAAAAGGCCCCTCGCCCTCTCCCTCAGCCTCATCTCCTCCGTGTCCCTCTTCTTCTTCTCCCAGCCGATGCGAGAGCGCGAGCGAGCGAGTGAGCGGCGGCAGCAGCGGCCGCGGCAAGTGTGCGGGAGGAGGTGTTGCGCGAGGGAGGAGACGCTTGACCGTGAGGCCTCGTGCTTGCCGGGGCAGCTAGAGCCGGCCGGCGAGGGAGCAGCGGGCATGGAGTGTCGCGGAGGGGCTGCTGCTGCAGCTCGAGCAACAGGCGGATGGGGCGTGGCGCAGCCGTGCGTCGCGGGCGGAGAACGAGTCGAGCTCTAATTCTGGAAGTTTTTCCAAAATCAGACGTCTGGGCTTCCAACCAGACGACGGTGAAGACGTATGGAAGACTGTCCAGACGTCTGGCAGGTAAGATATTCGATCTGCTTCCTTTTTCGCGCGTACGGCCATGCAGCCGTCCGCCGCGCTTCGTCTGCGACTCGTTGTACTAAGAACAGGTGTGGGTACATGCAGGTTCTGCTCGGGAGGGCGCAAGGGCTCGCCATCCCACGTGAGTCGGACGTCTGGCCGCAGTGCCAGACTACGGGAAGGACTTTCAGACGTTCAGGGTGACCATCGGACGTTTGGGAACTAGGCCAGACGCCCCTGCAGGCTTCTGGACGTCTGAGGGACTACAAAGAACGAACATATGCTCTGACCCACTTTTTAATTCGTCTGGAAGAGGTTCGAGACATCTGATTTTGGGCAGTTTCGTCGTTTTCGACCCGTTTAGGGCCCGTTCGAGTCCGTTTTCTGTGTTTCGAGTTGCGTTCTTTCCGGAATAAAATCCTCTACCCATTTACAGTAATTATATACCATTCTGAGAAACTCCTTGTGTTTGATCCTTGTGTTAGGACCCCGTTCCATTACAGTCTTAGGGATTGCGGAGGCGCCTGGGATTCCCGACCATGCCCCCAGTACTCCCGTTGTAGCTGGTAGAGTGGCTTTTAATTTACTTAATCGAATTTGTTACAATTGTGGAATAATTAATAGAGTCTAGGGCACTGCATGAACCCTAGGACTGAGAAACTATATTGAATGATAGATCCTAGGGTAGTGTATGAAACCTAGGACTGGAAACTAGATTGAATGATAGATCCTAGGGTACGGCATGAATCCTAGGACTGGAAAACTAGTGATATGTATATAAATATTACAGTCTTCGAAAGGTGGAAAGGAAATAATAGCTGTCTGTAAATTGATTTAACCGCTGCCTGTTATGAAGGAATAAATATGATTGAGAACATGGGTTGTATGAACGTAAGACTGGAACAGTGAAACCTACAATGGCCAAACAAACAGAATACGAACCCTACGGGGAATTAGGAGTAGAACTCCTGGAAAGAGAATAGAATGGAACTGAGAAAGTGAAATGTGGAAGTGTGTTGTCTCTTGGGTACGTGGTACCAAAGACAGCACACATTACCTCTTAGTGTAGAGGGGAGCTTGCCGCCCTTAGGTTGAGACTGGGGTGGGTTTGGCCACTGTACACCGACTTGCTAGCCCTCGCGTACGCAGTACCGAGGAGACCTACTAGTGTAGGGAGAGCACTGGTTACCCCACGGGCCCCGGGGTTCTACTAGCCTCCTACACCGACTTGTTAGGCCCACTGGGCAAACCAGGGTAGTCAGGCGAGGGTGCGCGGACTGTGGAGGGGTTGGACCCCTGTTACTGAGAGGGCTCTGCCCTATACTGGTTCCGTGCTGTGCTTTAGGTGCACCCGTTAACGGAAACGACTGACCGCGTGCCAGTGTGGGGTAGCTACCCGTGTGTTTATCACGCGTATCGTAGTCACCGTTACGTCTGTCAGCGACCTTGGGGTGGTTGACTGAGAGTAGGATCACCACGGGGACTCTCCTGGCCAGGAGAGCACCACGTGTTACTTCTACCTTTCGGAAAAGACTGCAATCAAGATCGTTCCCATGAGGAACATTTGAGATCAAGTGAAGGATCTGAGAAATAAATAAATCGTGAAATAACAGAAAGACGCAAATAAAGGATGTAAATATATAACAGTCACTGTACACTCTACTGCTTCTTTAGTTTTTCGTTGCCACTCTACTCAGCGTTTTGCTGACGTGTTACACTCGTTACTTTTTAGGACCAGGTGTTGAGCAGCCAGGGTCAGCGGCTGTAGAGGACGCTGGGCCGAGTAGGGTCCAGTAGAGTTACCGCAGTTCTTTTTGTACCCCTTTTGTTCCACTGTAGTGAGTAGTTCTTGTTACTCTCTGTACTTCTTTACTTGTAGCTTCATGTTATGTTATAACTGTTGTTCTACTGTTGTGGTGGTATATACTGTAGTAGTTCCTTTTCTTACTGCTGTATTTTGTTACTGCTAGTTATATTCATGCTGAATGTGGTTTATTTTACTGCACTTTTGGTTACTTCCTCGTTGGACGACTAGGTCTTGGGATTAGTCGAGTCGGTCCGGTTCTCGTGTCTCGTAGGGTCTCGGGAATCGGGTCGTTACAGGGAGAGAGGGAGAGAGAGAGCTAGAGTTCTCTTTTGTTGGCTTCTTCTTCTTCTCTCTTCCTCTTCTCTTTCTCTTCTTCTTCTGCATTGGTCATTCCACTTCTTCTTCTTCTTCTTTCTTCTTTTCTTCCTGCCTTCTTCTTTCTTCTTTAGCCTGTGGCTGTGGTGATCTTCTTCTTTCTCTTCTCTTTCTCAGCCTGCCTTCTTCTTTCTTCTTCTTCTTCCTTCTTTTCTTCTTCTTCTTCTTCTTCTCTGGCTTCTTCTGTCTTCTTCTTTCTTCTCTGCTTCTTCTTCTTCTTCTTCACTTCTGCTTCTTTTCTTTTCCTCTTCTTTCTGCTCTGGCTGCTGACCTTCCTTCCTCTTTTCTTCTTCTTTTGGCTATTGCCCTTCCGACGTCTGATGCGGTGCTCAGACGGCTTATCTGCGCATTTGCTATAGTTCTTTCCTTCCTTCTTCAGCTCCTCTCCTTCGTTTCTTCTTCTTCAGCTGCTTAGTGCGGCTCAGGCTTCGGCTGCTCCTCCTCTCTTCTTCTTTCTTTCTTCCCTACGCGGATACACACCCATCAGTGCAAAACCTACCCCTACCCCTTCCCCGCGTCTCTCTTTCTCTCTGAATCTCTCTTTGGAATGCTCTCCCAGAGCTGGGTAATCGGGTTCGGGTAGCATGCCCGGGACCAGGCCCACCGGCGTGCGGTGGTGGGAGCGGAGTGCTTGGTCGGGTAGTTGGATCCGGCCCAGACCTGAGGGGCGTGAGCGGGGGCGAGGCCGGGCGAGCGCGTGGCGCGCCCCGTGCGTGAGGGACCTGACTCCTGTGTATCGAAGGCAAATAGCCTGATACACTTTTGCAATTTAAGTGTGGGTGCGCGGCCGCACACTTACGAGGTGGGACTAAAGTCTCACCTCCAGATTGCGCGTCTGCAAGCGAGGGAGTTGCTGCCTATTGGGGTAGCTGCGAGGCTCGCGACCTAAATCGCAAGCCCGGGCGCCTTCACGGAGTCAGTCCGTGTTGCCTGGGACTCACGCCTGGGCTGGAGAAGGCCTGGAGCACCAAGTGAAGGAGCTGCAGCAGTTCAACAATGGCGGCGAGGGGGTGCTGACCTGAAAACACAGTGACGGCCTCTTGGCCAAGTCAGATAACGTGGGAAGCTTCGCCGAAGTGCGGCGAAGGCAGTGCGGTGGTCAGCGAGGTGCAAGAGCGCCTGTGGAGGTGAACCTAGGTCAGACTGTGTGCGTGAAGATGGGTTTGCTCGGGGGGTGGTTGGGCGGTGAATGGCGGTGAATGGAGAGGGGGAAACGGTTGAGTGGAGTGAGGGGGAGCCTCTGGGATGGTCGGCGGGGGAAGAGGTGGTCTGTGGAAGTGGAATGGACTCGCCGGAGAAGGAGATCGGAGATGGAGCTGATGGAGGTGAAAGTGGCAGGCGGTGGAGTAAAAGGGTAAATTAAGGGAGGGAAAATGTAAGGGAGAGAGAGAGGAAGATTTTTACCTATTTAATCGACGAAGGGGGAGAGGGAAACGTCTGGCTCGTTCCTGCCGGAGCTGAGGACGAAGATTCCCAGGAGGAGGGTATCGACGATGAGGAGGCGGTCTGAGGGCACCAGCTGGTACGGCCTGGCGCGGACGACAGGGTAGAGTAAACTCTGTTGCAGGTAGAGCAGCAGAGCGACGAGAAGGAGGAGGAGAAGATCGCTGGAAGCTTGAGTGCTCTGACCGAAGAGGGAAGGGATGAAACGTAGGGGTTTTCTCTGCCAGAGGAAGCTTGAAGGAGACGGTAGACCTTGCAGCTCCTTATAAAGGCCTTGGTGAGGAGAGGGGATCGAGGAGGCGACGTGCCTGCCTCGCCGGAGAGTGGCCGGAAAGGAGACCCGTGCCTTTCATGCGTTCCCACAAAAGGCATGGTCGGTTGCATAAGTCATGGGCGGGTCCCTGCGACAGAGGACGTCGCAGGGAACCCCCCGTCTGTTCTAGAGGACGGCTGCCCCGCCCTGCGCGGCGCCATCCTCCGCGATAGGTCGCCAGAGGTATGGCGCTGCGCAGAAATCGTAGGGAGGACCGTTATGCAAAGAATGACGAGAAGTTAGGGGGCTAAATGCAAGGGTTTCAAAAGATAAGGGTCAAAAAATAAATTAAGAGGACCAATTTGTAGAGTCGGTCAAGATGGTCTTTTCCTAGGCCCAAATTTTTATACCAGACTAATTTGAACCTAATGATTTTAATGGTGAAATTTTATTTGAGGTTAGACCATGTTTAACCTGTAAATTTGCGTAAAAACCCAAATTAAGTTATAAATTGGGCATGATTCTCATTTTAGGTTAAATAAGTTGCAAAGGCCAAATTGAAGGTTCTAAACCTTAGGGAATATTTTTCTATGAATTTTAGATGGTTTAGTTAATTTTAGGGTTACAGAATGTCATTTTATTCCTAGAAGTTGCTATAACCCTTTTTCAGATCAGATCATCCCACTTCCCTCCTTGTTAAGCTTGTTTGACCTGTGTTTGGATCCTTAATTACCCTGTTTGCATACTGCATCGGTGAAACTGCAGTTTTACCCCATGTGGTTTGTTTTATTCTTTAACTCAAAATTCTCTGAGTTAGGCCTCTTTTTAGGTCTTGTAGGAGCTTTTTCACACATATTTAGATTAGATTGTGTTAGTTAGGGTTCATGATGAGGTTCTCATCACCTGGTCTTGGGTAGATTTTGAGCTTAGTTTGCTTTGAGAAGGTTCTTTGAGTTGAAGTACAGACGTCAGGACTTTGATCTGATTCCTAACTTTAAGACATCTGAGAACCCTCTTTGGACGTCCGATTGTTATGGAATAGGCCTAAGTGTTGAGCCCATTTGTGCTAGTTGAAAACCAAAATTTTTTGTCCGCTAACACTTCATTTATTTTTGGGATTTGAGAGTTCAATTACATATTTGAGATTGATATTCATTGCATATTATATTTCTTTTTTGCATCAAGCTATTGCGCCTCAACTTACATTCATCTAATTAGTGGTTAATTGTTGTCACAATTTGTTCACTAAGATGACCTTGGAACTCACATTTCGAGCTTGATAAATTTAAATGTTGATTTGCTTTTGTTGACTATACTACAACGTATTGCTTAACCTTCGACGAAAGTGCGTTAACAGTATTGCATATAATCGACTTAATCCCATCTAATTTGATAGACAAGCCTATATAGCCACTTTTCGTCCTCTATAGTAACATCTTGCTTTCACATCATTGTGGAAAAGCATTTGAGATCCTCATGGACCAGTAACATGGAATGACGTAGTCTACCTAAGGAGGTTAACTCCTATAAGTAGGAATTTTACTTGATGGATTAACATGAGCTCTTAAAATCTGTGGTTTAGGGAGAATAAATTTTATATGTTAGGTGGTGGTGTGTTATATTATTTTATGCTTCTTTATTTTGTATATACCATGGTGTTCTTTTCCCACATCTCTTCTCTTATAAAGGGGTGTAGGGCTCCCCATAATGAGATTTGACGGATTTTATTTTTCCACTTGGTATCAGGGCACCAGTTTTCGACCGTGGCTTTAGATATCCCACCCCCAAGGCCTCCAAAACCCTACCACTAAATTCTTCTCCCTCTCTTCCCCTTATTTGCACCGACTCTCCCTCTCCACTAGCAATGCAAGAGCAACACACGTGCCTTTGAAGCAGCGCTGCGGCAGCCATCCGTCTTGCCTAAAGTAGCACGGCAATAGCAGTGCAGGCGGCAGGGCTCGGCGTTTGGCATTGTTGCAGCGGTGCACGTGAAGCGGCGAGGTAGTAGCAGCGCGGTGCAGCAGTGGCGGCACTGCAGCAGCGTGCAGTGGTGGCGCACGGGGAAGAACACGTGCACGAGTAGTGTAGAACGTGTGAGGGGTTTATAGCTCCTTTCTAAGGCTACATCCCTTTCGATTGCAGGGACAGAGAAACCTAGGTCTCCTTGGGGCCTTCTCGGGTGTTCTCCTCTTACTTGGGTTAGGCCAATGCCTGTTTAAGGGGGCTTCTTGTCGAAGATGCAGATCAGAACACATACCGTTTCAAATCCATTGGTGTTCGCCGAACAGCGGTGTGATTTTCTCTAAATTTATGGACTTATTTTAGGGTGTGTATTTCCCTTATTGATGGTTATTTGGAGTGTGTATTCCCCGTATTGCATGATTCTTGGGGGTGTATTCCCTATTTTCTTTGCATGTGGTCTGCTTGACACCAATGGCAGAATATGTAAGTTTGGTGCATTAAGAGCATTACAGGTGTTAAGACTTGTGCTGTTAGAGCCCTTTAAGACGTCTGGGACTTGGGTCAGACGCCTGGAAACCTTCCCAGACGTCTGGAAATCAAAAATTTCGTGTCTACGTGCGTGCTGCGTGCAGACAGTACACAGCATCATTTTCTTCTCTCCTTCTCTCTCCTCTCGCTGACAAAACCTTAACCTAGCGCCTACTTAAACCCCCCTCCTCTCCCTCGTTCACCTCACCTTCAGCCACCCTTCTTCTTCCTCCAGCGAGTGCGGTGAGTGGTGAGTAGCGACGAGTGGGAGTGAGTGGGGTGGGAGGAGAGGAGGAGCAGCGAGGGAAGGGAGGAGAGCACGCGAGGGAGCTCATGGCCGGTCGGCCGTGCGCAAGGCGGAGAGGTGCGTCGGGGAGGTCCTCCCTGACACTGCTGCAACCGGAGCAACAGGCGAGCGGGCGAATGTAGCTTCTGGTTCTGGGATTTTTCCAGAATCACACGTCTGGATCGACATCCAAACGATGCAGACGACGTCTGGAGGAGGTTCCATACTGCTGAGAGGTAAATCCCGCGACGTACACCTTCATTTGCCGATACGGCCATGCAGGCCATTTTGCTGAGGTACTGTTCCGTGACATATTGAGGAGATTTGCGTCGCTGCGTGCAGGATTTGCTTCGGGAAGGCGTGGGACACGCCCTCTCACGTAGTTTAGACGTGTGGGCGAGGCACCAGATGGCGAGAAGCGTCTTCAGACATCCGGAGAGGTGGTCAGACGTCTGGAACTGGGTCCAGACGGTTCAGCGGAGTTCCTAGACGGTTGAGGAGTAGCGTAGGAGTTGAGGTATGGTTCTGGACTCTTTCAAGACGTCTGGAAGGTGTTCCAGACGTCTGATATGAATTAGAATTACTATTTTGACCCGTTTGAGGTCCGATTTCCGCAGTTAAGATTCTGTTGTTCTCTATATAAATTCCTCTACTTGTTAGAATACTTTTTATCATGTTCTGAGTAGTCTCTTGTGAATGATCCTTGTGATAGGACATCGTTCCGTTGCAGATTTGGGGTTTGCTGAGGCACGTGAACTTTCCGATCAAGCCCCCATTACTCTTGGGTTTACTAGTAGAGTGGCTTCCCCTAGTTTAATTACAAACATGAATGCATATGTGGAATGAATGCTAGATCCTAGGGTATGGCATGAATCCTAGGACTAGAAACACTGAAATATTTGTATGGAATGTATGGATTGCAGTCTTTGATGAGTAGATAGATTAATAACAATTGCCTATAACTGAATAACAGTTGCCCGTGAAATGTAAAGTACTTGGTTAGCAAAACTGTTGCATGTAAATTCCTGTTGTTTACGTTGAATGTCATAATATGAGCTGCATGTATAGGAACTGGAAATGGAAGATTAAATGTTGGAAACACGAGCTACCTGCTGATAAACCTGGAATGTGAGCAATAAAGTTACATGTACATGTGTAGAACTTGAGAAACGGACATAGAAATGATGAAACCTGGTATGGCTTGGCCTGAGAAACATGAGCATGAACCCTACGGGGAATTAGGAGTAGAGCTCCTGGAAATAAATGGAATGGAACTGGAAATGTGAATGGGGAAGTGAGCTGGCCCTTGAGTACGGAGTACCAAGGAGAGCGATTGTCCCCCTGCTTAGTGTAGAGGGGAGCTTGCCGCCTTCGGGTCGAGACCCGGGATGGGTTTGGCCACTTTGCACTGACTCTGTGGCCCTCGTGTACACTGTACTGGGGAGAGCTACTAGTGTAGGGAGGGTTAGCCACTCCACGGGGCCCGGGGTTCAGCTAGCCGCCCAACACCGACTTGTTAGGCCCACTGGACAAACCAGGGTAGTAAGGCAAGGGTGCACGGACTGTGGAGGGGCGAGACCATTGTTTGGTTCTTTGGGGCTAGACCCCTGCTACTGAGAGGGCTATGCCCTATACTGGTTCCATGCTGTGCTTTGGGCACACCCGTTAACAGAAATGGCTGATCGCATGCCTGTGCAGGGTAGCTACCCGTGCGTTTATCGCGTGTGCCATAGTCACCGTTACGTCTGTCAGTGACCTTGGGGTGGTTGACTGACTGTAGGACCACCATGGGGGACTTTCCCGGCCAGGAGAGTACCACGTGCTACTTCTACTCTTCGGAAAAGACTACAATCAAGATCGTTCCCACGAGGAACATTCGAGATCAAGAAAGAGACTTGATAAATAAACCAAGTGATGAAAGAAAGAATAATTAGTTAAAGAAAGAAAGAAATTGAAAATCAACAGTTACATGTCCACTTTTACCGTTTTGGTTAGTTGGTTTCCACTCTACTCAGCGTTGGCTGATTTTGTGTACTCATAACCTTTTTCAAGTCCAGGTGTAGAGCAGCCAAAGCCTATGGCTGCAGAGGGTGCTGGGCCTAGTAGAGCCCAGTAGTTGTAGCTTTCTGTTGTACTCCGTTTCTTGTTGTAGTGAGTAGTTGTTACACTTCTGTACTCTTTTATTGTGAACTTTATATTCCTGTACCTATTTAATTTTCTATTATTGTGGTGGTGTGTACTGTAGTAGTTTACTTCTTTACTGCTGTACTTTTGTTACTGTTAGTTGCTTGCATGGTGAATGTGGTTTATTTTACTGTTTTTGTTTACTTTTCCGTTGGACGACTGGGTCTTAGGATCAGTGGAGTCAGTTCAGTCTCGTGTCCTGTAGGGATTCGAGAACCGGGTCGTAACAACAGGAGACACCATGGAGCAAGGTGGCTGATTGTCGTGGAATCATGTTTTTGAATACTTTCATCACAGTATAGTGCGAAAACACATCGACAAACAAATATAACGAGATTTGGTAAGTCCTGGTCAAACTCAGTGAGGTAGAAATGCGACTTGATTTAATACCTGTCTAATCTAACTAAAACTAGAATAATAAGCAAGATAGATATATGATATGATGCAAATCAACTTTACTCAGATAATAATGAGGGAGGTTTTCTATCTAGTTGAATGCTTGAAAAGATGATTAACTAGAAGTAACATAGAATAACTAAAACAAAATCTACTAGAACTAGAACTACTAGAAGAATTAAAAAGATGACTATCTATTCTACTAGAACAAGGGCACCAAGGAGTGGTCCTTGGTGGCCCATAGAGAGGCATGGAGGAGCAACAGCGGTCCACCAAGGGTAGCCTTGGTGGATGTCTCCGAGGAAGAGGGCTATCGAAGGAGAAGGGAGCGAGAGATGCACAGAGGTGGAAATTGCCTTCAAATGGGAGCTCTGGGGCCCTTTTTATAGCCAAAGTGAGTGGTAAAACGGGTTTTTTATAGCAACAAGAGCCATCGATCTGGCAATCTACAGCTCAGATCGCATCCAAAACTCCCGCACACATGCCTCCATTGCGTGCCCAACGCGCGTTGCCGCCTAATTGCACCACATGGCATGCTTTGCACTACTTGATCCACCGCCTAACTCTTCATTGTGTCGCATGTTCAATCTTGGCCATTTGATCGTGACGATCAACGGTTGAGATCGCGCACTTGTTACTGCCTTAACGCTCCTCGCGTGCAACCGTGAGTCCAGCTGCACGTCATCGTGCACTTTGATCCGATGCACCTCCTCGCGCTACACATCTCACCTCGCGTCGCTTGATCGCAATTTGACGGTGCAATTTAAGGCACGCACCATTGCCTTTAATTTTGCAACTCTTCACCCCTCGAATGGGCGCCCTGCGCTCTCGTTTGCAGGTGGTGACCAATGCAATACGCGCGCGTTTGTGTCACGTTTTGGTTTTCGCGTGTAGCCGCCTGTAGCCATTGGATGAAGATCCAACGGCTGAGATGAAGAGCGTGGGGAAGCGGCGACGTGGCGCTTTTGTGGTCGTTGGATGATGATCCAATGGCCCACAAAACACATAGAACATCCTTAACTGATTGGGGGTCGTTGATAGGTCGTTGGGATGGCACAACGTGGCACCATCCTCACCATCCATCTTTCCGCCTTTGTAGATGGTGCTATAGGGCTCCGATTGAGGCAATTCTCGGTTGTTGAACTACAATCGTCGCTTTGAGTCTATCCGTACGATCAGATTTATCATCCGTGGCTCCGAATTATCTGCAATTATTATTGCATATCAATTAGAATATAAAAATAGTATTATTATTTACATAGCCACACAAATCAACTACTATGCAAAATATGTTGTTAATGCATGCATTATTCTTAAGTTAAGATATGATCTAACTTAATTTAGGTAAATTAGGTCATATGATTACTGTGCAATCACTGATCGACCCTGGTGTATCGTAACATCTGTGCGGTGATCAAACCTATTTTTGTTCGCTACAGTCCGTTCCCCCAGGAAGATTGTACGGGTGACTGATGGTAGATACACCCCGGTTAGGGGTAAGGGGGAGCTATCTGTAACCCCCAGTTAGCAGCTGTCTAGTGGGTTGCATGTGCCAGAATTCCCATTGAGTCTGTTGTCTGTAAGCAGAATCACGAAGAATCTCAACTGCAAAGTGATCTTCAATGATATCGGATGCGTTGTTTAGGACAAGCTCACCAAGAGGATTGTTGTCAGAGGTACGGAGGAGAGTGACGTTTGCAGTCTGGGACAGGAGCCGTTTGCAGGAGTTACTGGATATGGTAGTGGGAGTGTTCTATAGTGGAATGTTCATCTTGGCCAGTTGTCTCTGGATCGCTTCAGGAGGGTGATACTACATGTTTCCCCATCTACTACCATACAGTGTGATGCTTGCTAATTGGGTAAACACCTTCGATCCTCGTTTCCAGCTAGCACCTCTTCTGCATCTTCGAAATTATTTCAGTTACTTCATATAGATGTATGGGGACTGAGTAGAGTCCTAAATCGAATGGGGCACATGTACTACCTGGTTGTCGTAGATAATTTTTCTAGAACTACGTGGGTGTTCTTATTGAAGAACAAGGTAAAGGTTGGAGGATGCAATTGTAGGTTTCCCTATGAAGAGGGGTGACGTAATAAATGCGGAAATAAAATATAAAGCAATCTCACCAAAGAAAACCAATCACACAAAAAGACAATCACACAAAGAACACAAGAATTTTTAGGTGGAAACCCAAACCGGGTGAAAACCACCACCTAACCCTCTCGAGTTAGGATTTTCCGATCAACCAAGTTGATCAAAATCCACTAAACCGAATCACTTAAAACGAGGGTGATTCAACCTCAATACAACCACGCTACAAGTACGAGGGTAGCGTTCCTCAACCCTTCTCTTCACAAGAAGGATTTTGTCCCACGAAGGAGACGGGAATTCGCAAAGCGAATACCCAACCAAAAGACAAAGATAAAATAAAATAAGTAATCCTATAGAGCCAACAAAGTAATTTAAACCTAGCTTCTATAGGAAATAGGAAACTCCCCTTTGCAAGGAGTGCGTCGAGTTGATGACGCGGTGCGTGTGCCACGCGATGGCACAATGTCGTTCTCGTGAACAACGGTGGGAGAGCAAAGGTAATTTAGCTCTCTAGGTGTAGGAACTTAAGCTTGGAGAGCAAGAGAGACACAAAATGGTTTGAAAGTATATTGCAAGGTGTGTCTTGGTGTTTCTCTTAGTGTGTATCTTCTATTTCTAGGTGTGTAAAGGCTCCCCTCTATTTATAGAGGCCTTAGGAAGGCTTTGGAAGGCTTATAAAAGCTTCCATAGCCGTTGGGTACAAAGCCCAAGTGAATCAGCCCGAAATCAGGAACAATCATTGTTCTGACAGGCTTATCAGACGTCTGATTCTAGCATCAGACGTCTGGAAGTTCACTTTAAGACGTCTGATTCCAAGGTCAAACGTCTGATTTTGGGCGGGTCTCTCCCTGACTTGGATCAGATCTAAACAGGGTTTTTGCGCAAGGCCATCAGATGACATATAGGACGTCTGGTACAATATTTGGACGTCTGGAAACATACTTTTACTGTGGGAATGGATTTTCCAAACGTTGCAACGGCTAGAAAATCTCTGAGAAGAGATTTTGGGTCAGCCGAGGCAAAACGGTCATTTATCAGACGTCTGGAAAGGCCTAAGGACGTCTGATAAGGCTCTAACGGTCATAATCTTGAGTGCCTGCTAAGCTAGCCAACGGTCCACTATCTGGACGTCTGGCAAGTCCATCAGACGTCTCCTAAGACGCCTGGTATAAGATCTGGACGTCTGATTTCATCAGACAGAACTAGCTATGTCCAGCCTAACAGATATCAGACGTCTGAAACAACAGTCAGACGTCTTAAAATACTTTATCAGACGTCTGATTTTAGAATTAGACGTCTGGAAGTGCTGTTTGAACCCTATATTGATTTTCTAAGTTCTCTACAGAAAACCTAAGTATCCTAGGGTTGTGCAGGTGTTCCTAAGACTACTGTTAGGGTACTTTGAGGCTCTTTAACATAATTTTCTAAGGAAATAAACAGCAACAAAGGAAACGAAAAATACAACAAGTACAAGAGAAGGGAATCTATCATATTCTTCATTTCCTTCCTTCTTCAATCTATCGCTCCTCGCGAATCTCCTCTGTTTTCCATCAAGCTCCTCCAATCCATCCTGGATGCGAGCTCGAACTCCGTCTAATCACGTATCCATTTGCAATTGACCTGAAATCTAGGACTCAAAGTGCAAATGTTAAATGACACTTGTTTTGTTATCATCAAAACAAATGATTGTGGTGCTCTAGCACCAACAGCACATAGACTCTTCTAGAAATCAACACGCAATATTCAGCCACAGTGAGGATGATGCGAACTGATAATGATTTTGAGTTCTGCATTGCCAGACTTAAGGAGTTCTACAAGACCCATGAGATTGTCCACCAGACCACTTATTCTCATACTTCATAGCAGAACGGAGTTGCAGAGCGAAAGTATAGGTACTTGTTAGATGTTGCCCGTATACTATTGATTCATCAAAATGTGCTACAGCGATACTGGGGGAACGTAATTTTGAAAGTGACTTATCTCATCAATAGGATGCCCAACACAATCCTTCACGAGCAGATAATGATTCTTCTTCAACATCCAGACAATAAGTTATTTCATGTAGCCCCCCCGCCAAAGCCCCAAGACCTTTGTTTGTATTGCATTCATCCATATCCTGTCACTCAATCGTGACAAACTGACTTTTCACGCTCTGAGGGGAATATTTTTGGGATACTCTATAACACAAAAGGGATACCATTGCTATGATTCTTTGCAAAACATATATTATATTAACATGAATGCAACTTTCCATAAAAATACATCATACTTGTCAATCACAAAACATTTTGATTTGACATTTTAACATTACAAATGTTGCTCTGATCCTTACTTGTAACAATTCTTCTCTTTTAATGAAACTATTTAAACAAAAAAACACGTATCTCTTGGATGTGATGACATTTTAAGCTCATCTTTTGATTTGACACACAACTCCGACTAAATGAAATAAGCTCTTTTTCTCTCGATTATTCCTCACAGTCCGTTCCTCGCTTTCATTCCCTCTAACCACGTGGCCCCATATATATCCCTCTTTGTATTTTCTGTTGCATCAATTCGATCATAGGTTTTTCTAGAATCCCTCATTTTATGCCATCCTTAATCAATTATATGTTTCATATCATGGATATGTGCACAGGATTCAACTAGTACAATGCATGATGATACATATTTTTATGGCCATTGACATTGACAACAAGACAATGAACATACCAGTTTAAGGGCGAACAGAGGCAGATTCGTTTCTACAAGCCAGAGGGTAGGCAGAGTGGCATGGATTTTGAACAAATGTAAACTCGAGAGTGTGCGTTGATATATTATTGAATTGTTTCCCTTGCATCTCTGTATATGCAACCCCAATATTTAAGTTATTCCATTGACCAGGAACAGAACCATCAAAACCCCCAAGATCAACGAGCTTGAATCCAAGTTCATATCTGAAAAATAGCCTTTACAGGGTGGGTTGCACCCTAACACAAACCGCTTGACTCAAGGCCAATCCAACTTATAGACACACACACGGAAACAAGGGCAATTCAAATCTTCCTTCTACCCCTGTGCTAAAACAAAAACACCGACAAGTTCCCCTTTTATCAAATAGGCATCCCTGTCTGATAAGGCCCCCCAACCAAAATAAACATTTTCAAGCAAATACTGAAGCTAGTTTTTGATTGCAGAGTTAATTCACATGCACACATCAAGACACATTCCCTCGCATAACCGTGCATGAGAACCCAACCAAAATTCTACAATCACCCCAACTACCATGGATCAAAGATGATACATACACTTCGAAATTCCAGCCCTGCGAGCAGCTCTGCAGGAAACGTTGCAGTTAGCAGCCTGCCTTTAAGTTGCTTCATTATAGCACTCACCCCATAGGTAGCACGGGGCAGACTTTGATGGTTCAGGGTGCTGCGTTGCCTAAACGAATCGAAATGTAGCAAGTGACAGAGCAACTGAAATTTCCAGGACCAGGGTAGTAATGGGCAAAGAAGTAAGAGATTGCACTCCAGACGTACTGTTGGCTGCTGTTGATGTGCCATTAGCCATCTTGCTGTAACATATACCATCAGAGGATAATCTTAGTTAGAAGTGAAAACATCTGTGTACGGATAGTTCATGAGATACGGTTACTTACCCAGAGGTCATGTACACGCAAGAATCATAACCTGCACGGCAAAGAGATGAGATGTTAGCTTCTTAAAGGAAGTTGCCACCATTTCACCATGTTGATAAACATAAATATAAAATTGCAGCATATAAGCACCGACAACACCAGGATGTAATGTGGGAAACCCTGAAGGCTAAAACCACAGGAGAGGAGCTCAAGAGAGCTGAATATTACAATAAATCTTCTCAGCAGAAAAATGATAGTACGATGGGCTATACATGCCTACGCCTCACCAAAGTCTTGACCCCAACCCTATTCCTATGTCCATTCTTATTCCCATGCAAAAGCATCAACAGCCTTAACAAACGAGCCTGCAGGACATCTTGCTATGGCTGAATCCAACCCCTTTCAGGTTTACCATTGATGAAGACCGAGGAGTAGTTGATTGTGCCATATCTACTCATCCAAGCTATCATCCAAGCTATCTCTAATGGTGGGAAACCACGCCTTAATGGAGAACTCAAAAAGGGCCAATCCGACGAATCATATGCCTTCACCAAAATGACCTTCCACAAGAATGCATTCGTGTCCATCCTCACCAAAAAGACACCACCTCTATAGCCATGACCACGGTCAATAAGATGTCCTCCCCTGAAAAAAGCCATTGTATCAAGTTGACAGTATCAACACTCACTCCACAAAGTCTGCTAGCAAGTGCCCGTTAGCACGTTTTCTTGGCACAGAAAAGATATATTGCATTAGATAAGTAGATCGGCCTATAAACTTCAATCCTCTCCACATAAAACTTCTTAGGCAGAAGAAAAGCAGCGATTCATTGAGTCTCTGAATGCCCCTATTGTCATCTCAGAACTCATTCAGCATTTGCAATGAAGTCTGAACCCACAATGAAACAGAACTCCCTGGAGGCATGAAGGAAGATATTTGACCTTGTGCTTCGCATCAAGGCCTTTTAAGGTCTCCACTTTAGTCTTAGAAAAACAATGAACGAAGAATCCTGCCTAATAATTAGAAGTTGCTACAGAGTCTAGTTAGTTTTATGGTATCATGTGGTGTGTTATTATTTTTTATTTTCTTCATGAGGTTACATGTAATTTGCACCCACCTCTCTCTATAGAGGTAGGGTTAGAGAAAGAAATTGATTTTGTGCATTTTTCCCAACTTGGTATTAGAGTAGAGATCCTATACCAATACCCTAGATACCCCACCCAAACAAGCCTCCGAGAACTCCACCCAAACCCTAACCCGAGGGGCACCCTTTGCAACCCTGCCACCGCCACCCACCTCACTCAGCACCGCCGTCACCGTCCAGTGAAGAGGAGGAGGTGGCAAGATAGCACTCGCCGACCACCCACACTGCAGAGTCTACCGGACTCCTCCGTCACTGCTCCACCCAAGGGGGGTAGTTGATCTCCATCCAGGGGAGTTGCTCCTCCTAGGAGCACCGCCGCCCGGAGGGAATTGTTGCTGCTTCACCCTAGGGTGCCACCGCCCATAGGGGGTTGTTGCTACTCCTCCCAGAGGAAGAAATCCCTGTCCTCTGCTGCTCATGATTACGAGCTGAAAATTTCATATCAATTCTCCGTCTCTTTTGGTATGATTTACCCCTGATCCTGTGCTCTAGAGGTTTGTTTCTTGGTAAATATGTGATTTCACGATATCAGTATGGCTTCCTTTCATATTAGTCCAAGCACCTCTGCCGTACAAAGGTTGATAGATAATATAGTGACTATTACCCAGAGTATGAGAAATTGCTTCGAGGTTGTAACCATTATGATGGGCTCCAAGAAGCCACTGAGTTGGGTTCTATTGCACACGGCAGGAATCAGGGTAGTATGGAGTGCCTTGTTGATTTAGGAGCTTCACGACATATTAGTGGAGATCGGGATCATTTTACTCATCTCAGATCTGTACCTGCAGGAAGGACAATGCAAGTTGCATATGACAAATACTCTAGGATAGAGGGTTGAGGGGAGGTATCGGTGACTCCTATTTTGAGGTTACTTGATGTTTGTTATGTGCCAGACTTTCCTATGAGCTGACTCTCAGTTAGTAAGATTATTAATGAGCTTAATTGTCGTACTATCTTTCATGACGTGGGATGCATAATTCAAGACAAACTGGTAGGAAAGACGATTGGTAGTGGAAATGTAGAGGGTGGAGTCTATCGTTTGATTCAGACTCTGCATGCCTCTACATGTCGAGAAGTATCACTTGTTGGGAGTGCAGTTCAGTGGCATCTTCGACTTTGACATCTTCCCCTCGATAGCCTCCGACCGGTCATTCCACATCTCTCTTGCAACTCGGATATGTTATGATGCGTGCTAGATGGGCAAGTACCATCGTACCTCCTACCTGGTGAGTACCCATTCTGGGTCTACGGCCTTGTTTGAGTTACTGCACATGGATGTGTGGGGGCCGAGTCAGATACCATATAGGCAAGGTCACCGTTATTATTTAGGAGTTGTGGATGATTTTGCTTGCCTATCATGGATATTCTTGCTGAAGAATAAGTCAGATGTTGGTTTTGCCATTGAGCATTTCATGGTGGAGATTAAGACTGAGTATTCAGCTGTTGTTAAAGTAGTCAGATCTGATAATGCACTTGAGTTATGTACCACCAGGTTGTCTGCGCTTTACAGGTCACATGGGATAGTGCACCAGACTACTTGCTTTCATACCCTTCAGCAGAATGGGGTGGCTGAGAGGAAACACCGACATCTTTTGGATGTGGCCCGCACTTTATTGATTCATCATAGTGTGCCTCCGTTATATTGGTGTGATACAGTTCTCATGACATGTTATTTAATCAACAGAATGCCCAGTTCAGTGCTTCATGAGTAGATTCCTTGGAATATATTGCATCCAGAGTAGGAGTTGTTTCATGTACCATCACATGTGTTTGGATGTGCAGCATTTGTTCTTATTCTTTCCTCAGGGAGAGACAAGTTGGCAACACGAGCGGTTAAGTGCATGTTCTTGGAATATTCACAGACTCAGAAAGGATATAGATGCTTTGATCCTCTTACTAGTAGGTACTATGTGATTGCTAATGTCACCTTTCATAAGTCTATCCCATATTTTTTCACTGCTGCCCGGAGTTTATCCCCTGAGGTTACGGAGGCTCCAATGCCTATACCTCCTGTTCCCTTAGAGGAGATAACTATCTCTATCCCTTCTACTACTACAGAGGGTCCTATGAAGTTCTCTAAGCTTGTTATTACATATCAGTGACCCCACAGTACCTTCCAGATGCCACCTCCTCCAGCAACCACAGAGACTCCACCTCCACCTCAGGAGACAGGTTGTAGGATAATGATACGACACCCCTTGATGATAGATGTCTGGATAAGGATATTTCTGCTTCACAGCCAGTACAGAAGGATCAGATGGCTGATCTTGACCTTCCTATTGCCATTAGGAGGGTACCCTACACCTGTGACTCTAGATACCGTGTTGCCGGTAGTCTGGCTACTGATGGCCTTAGGTAAGCTTTTGGGAGCTTCTATCATGCTCTTTCTGCCATATCTATCCCTGCCACCTACCAGCAGGCCATGCTTGATCCAAAGTAGCGCCAGGCCATGGAGGATGAGATAACTGTCCTTACTTCTCATGGTACTTGAGAGGTTACACCTTTACCAAACGGTGCTACAGTAGTTGGCTGCAGATGGGTGTTTGCAGTCAAGTAAAATCCAAATGGGTCTGTTGCACGGTACAAGGCCTGACTTGTTGCCAAAGGATTCACCCAAACATATGGGGTGAACTTTGACACTTTCTCATCGGTGGCTCGGCTATTTACAGTGAGAATTCTGATTTCCGTGGCAGTTCAGCGAGATTGACATCTTCACCAACTTGATGTGAAGAATGCTTCTCTATGGGGATTTGCAAGAGGAGGTTTACATGCAGCAACCTATTTACGAGGTTCAGGGGGTGTATGCAGATAGCTAAAGACTATTTATGGCTTCAAGTAGAGCCCAAGAGTTTGGTTTCAGAAGCACTCTCAGGTGGTAGAATCTGTGGGGTTCACCAGATCGTTTGTGGATCATTCTTTGTTTATCAGGAAGACGGGAAAACGTATTGTTGCTCTTTTAGTCTATGTTGATGACTTGATTGTCACTGATGATGATACAACAGGTGTGGCTAAGATCAGACAGACTTTGGCAGATCAGTTTGTGATAAAGGATTTACAACCATTGAGATATTTCCCTGGGATAAAAGTAGCCCGTAGTAGGCGTAGTATTGTGCTATCTCAACAGAAATATGCCCTTGATGTACTAAAGGAGACAGGCATGCTGGGAGCCAAGCCAGCAAATATTCCCATGGATCCTAAGACACAACTATATGACAGTGATGCAAAGCCAATTGATAGTAGACAATATCGCCACCTGGTGAGGAAGTTGCTCTACTGGACAATTACTAGGTTAGATATTTCCATTGTAGTAAGAAAGCTAAGCCAGTTTATGGAGAGGCCTACCAGACAGCACTGGGATGCAACCATGATGGTGCTCAGGTACGTGAAGAGAGCACCAAGACAAGGTCTTCCTTTCACGAGAGGGATGTCTATAATAGTTGTTGGATATTCTAACGCAAATGATGATGACACCATCATTAGCCATAACTAGCATGAATTAGTTGGAATCAAAAGATAAATGCTCCAAAATAATTGCTTGAGAACTGTAATTCCACTCAGATATGTTTTTAGAAGAAAATACTAAAATAGGGTTAAATCTGCAGTTTTAACATCACACCACAAATGCAAAGCAACCATGGGGTCACCCAGGGGTTAATCGAAGGTTAATTGAGCATTAAAGACTAAAATGGATCCATAATGACAGATACAGGATTTCGAGCATTTCAAGAATTAAAACAATACACAAAACCCTAATTCTCAACCCCACTTGAATTGATGAGATTCTGGTCAGGATAAAAATCATTTAAACCTCCTAATATTCATAGAAAAGTACTTTAAGAGATTTTATACCTTTGCTTTGACCATCTGAACCCATTTTGACCGAGAACAGAGTTCCAAACGGGATTTTTACCCTTATTTGGACTTCTGTGCAATTTGCCTAGTCAAATGTGGTCAAAACTCAAATCCAAGTTCACTATTAGATTCCTTGGGTCTAAATTAGGTTAGCATCAAAATTTGTACCCAATCAGAATCCATGTTGACTTAGTTTGCAATTCAATCCCCAAATCTCTCTTTCTCTCAATCAGACCCCTAACTTTCAAAATTCCTTGCAAATAAGACCCCAATTTTCTCATCTTCTTCACATCTGGGTCCCCATCGCCATTGATGGGTCAACCGACCCACAACTGACTTTGACCCCAGGGAATCCTCATCAAATCACCTTCAAATCCCACCAAATTTGGTGGGATTGGAGTTCAAACCTTGAGGAATCATCTGAACACAAGCTTAGACCTTGATTTGAGGCAGAAAGACCATGCGAACTCACAAAAACTATGGGGTTTCTTGATTCTAAATCGCAACTCAATCAGATTTCTTTCCTCAAATAGAGCTTGGTTTTGAGCTCTATAAGAACTCTTAATCCCAGCGTACTTCCCAACTAGGTTTTAGGCCAAAACAAGCCTTCCTCTGCTCCCCTGGCCAGCTTCGACCTCAGCTCTGGCGACTACCTCCCCTATCCTCCTACAGCCTCTCAACAACCACATTGAGAGTGCCTCCTTCCTTGCCTTCTTCAGCACCTAGTGGGCCAAAGCCAGGGCCTCCTAACCATGTCGTCGTCGATGTACTCATCACCAGAGTTCCTTCGTCTCCAGCACCGGCCAATCACAGCCAACACGAAATTCCCTCCCTTTCGTCTGCTAGTTAGGTCTACTCTCTCCCTCTCCCTCTCTAGACTAGGCTTAGACCCTTAGGACCTCAGTTTAATAGCTGTATTACGCTCTCCCCCTCTGTCTTCTCCACCTCCGGCCACACCTCCGACGTGGTCGCACGATCGCCACACACCACCAAATGCCTCACCAACACTTCCATAAGCTTCCACTCGCCTCCACGAACAAAACCCAACTAATTAAGCGTTTCACTCACCTACACTCCTCCCCAAAAAGCCCCTTGCATCATCGTCCTCACTGACCTCAATCGACCTCCACACTACACCAATCACCAAATTAACACTGACACCACCTTCGCCACTTCATGGCAGAGGTTTTGAGCTCTTTAATTAGGGCTCTTTGCCCATGTTCGTATTTTCAGGTATTCGACCGGAGCTCTGCCGCCGTCACCGTCATCTTCCTCGAAACCATTCACCTCTCTTCGACTGCCATCCATCTTGATACAATGTCCACTCGATGCGGCTTCACCTCACGAGGGCATCTGCACCACTAATCGAAGAAAGCATCGAAACGGCAGCTGCAATTGTTCGGAGGAAGTTCGCAGCTTCACGCACAATCTCTTAGTTTTAGTCCCACATCGGAGACCAACGAGCTCGCAAAGGAGTATAACA
This sequence comes from Thalassia testudinum, assembly GCA_037157565.1. NCBI lineage: Eukaryota > Viridiplantae > Streptophyta > Magnoliopsida > Alismatales > Hydrocharitaceae > Thalassia > Thalassia testudinum. The sequence goes on from JAZHRO010000077.1 coordinate 87,327,932, forward strand.
GGCATCTTGTGCGTAATCCGACTGCCTAGCACACAGGGGGTCGGGTCCCCAATGCACGTGACCCACGCACCCTCTCCCGCTCCATGTCAATGGAGCCTGATCCCTCTGCTCGGATCCAATTACCCGTTACTGTTCCAACCCATATACCCAGTTAAGAAGAAAGGTTTCTGAGGAGGGTAAGGGGTGATTTTGCCTCAGTATTCGTGCCCATGTTGCCTCGATATTCGTGCCCATATGCTCTACACTTAGTTGTGAGAGGCTTACTTCTAAGGCTTATGCTCTGTGCTATTCTCTTATGCTTGTTCTGAAGCTTGGGAGTACTTAAGGCATCTGATGCCCTTGTGTGATTGTGGTTACTGTGAAGACGTTGAATTTGAGGAATAAGTGGATCAAGGACCACTGTTGAGAAATTGAATTAAGTTGGTTTGTTGGGATATGTGTTGATTGGTGAATATAATTGGTGATTTAAATCACCATTCTTTTAGGGTTTTGATCTTTTTGTCTTATTATTTCTTGAGATACATTTGCTATCATTGAACATCAATTTGAGTAAATCTCTATTATTCATTGAAATATCTTATTGTACTCATCTGCTTTATATTCCGATTAGCGTGTGAATTCTAAATTTGCTCCCTGCGAACGACCTCAGGCTCATTTCTTGCTTTCGAGAATTTATAAATTTTAAATGTTACGATTTTTGTCACTATACTACGACGCTATACTTTAACGACAGACTTTCGCATCCAACAACAGATTATGCAAGTAGCCATGATGATAGGAAGTCTACCACAGGTTTTTGTACATATGTTACAAGAAATCTAGTCACTTGAAAGAGCAAGAAACAAACTGCGGCATCCAAATCCAGTGTTGAGTCTGAGTATCGTGCTATGGCTCAGACCTCAGCAGAATTGATGTGAGATCCTTGCTAAGTAATCTACATATACAGATTGATGGGCTTATGGAGTTGTGATGTGACAACGGAGCTGCCACTTATATTGCCAACAACCCCATGTTTCATGAACGCACCAAACATGTGGAGATAGATTGTCATTACACTAGAGATTTAATTCAAAAGGGATTTATACCTCCCAAATTACTTCAAAGGCTCGAACGGCTGATATCTTTACCAAACCACTAGTTAGATCAACATTTGATACATTGGCATCTAAGCTGAGCATGATTGATATCCATGCTTCAGCTTAAGGGAGAGTATTACGGAGTCTAGTTAGTTTCATGGTGTCACGTGGTGCGTTATTATTATTTTCTTCATGGGGTTACATGTAATTTGCACTGACCTCTCTATATAGAGGTAGGGTTAGAGAGATTGATTTTGCTCATTTTTCCCAACTGAAGTGGAGGTGGAGTCCTTATTGAGAGAATTGTGCAATGGTTATTTAGTCCCACATAGTGAAGTGAGACATTATCACGTGTGGTGGCCTATAAATAGGCATGTACCCTCTACTTATTCATTTGAGAAAAAACAAAAAGAAACACTCATAGAGGCACTTCTCCCGTAGTTTTCTCTCCCTCTTCATAAGTGGGGTTTTCACGTAAACCCAAGTGTTATTATTGTTTATACTTGATACTTTTACGCTTCCGTTGATTTATTTTATTCAACTTGGTATCAGAGCAAGTCATTATTGAGTTCATTTCTCTTTTAGATTATTATTTCGTCAATCATCGACTTGTTATCTTGTTGGGTTTTTGGAGGTGAATCTGCTATGTTCATGGCATCTACTCCTTAATTGAAAGGAGGGGTGTTGTGGTGGTGTAGCGACCGCTACGAGCGCGAGATCGCGAGACTAATGTAGCAACGATGGAGATGCATCGACATGGTCATACGAAGGAGCAGGTGACGTTGGTCAGTACTAGTTTGGGTGGCGTTGGACAAAGGGCACAACCCCTACGCCCCTAGCAGTGGTGCTATAGGCGATGCAGAACCTAGGACAGACCGGTGGTGACCTGCTACTCGACTCCTACTCCATCTCGTAGTAGAAGCGACCACCACGAGGCGCTCAAGGCAACACGCATGAGGTCGGAGGAGTGGTGATCAAGGGAAGAAGGCGGCGAAGGAGGCCTCGATCAAGGCGACGCACGTGGCCAAGAGGCGCTGATCAAGGCATCCACACGAGATCAATGTTGTGTGAGCACGATTCTTGGCGATGATGGTGGCGATGAAGCCAACAATGGAGAACGTGGGAAAGAGTGCAAAGGAGATCCAGCAGCTCCGCGACATCGAACTTGGATGCCATCTGGTACACCACCACGAGTTGCAGGAATGCCCATGTAGAGATCTTGATGAAGAGGTGCACCGCCACCGACTATATTTATCAAGGCAATGGACATTGGTATTTGGGTTCTTTGAACCCTACAGTCTGAAGATTTGTTTTTGGGCCTTTTGCATATGTAGCCCTCAGTTTCTTTTCTTTTATCTTATGTTTACATGTTAGTTTTTAAACAAAAGAGAGGAAGGATAGGAATGAAGAAATAAAAAGGGGACAAGAAGGAAAATTAACAAAAGGGAGGAGGATAGAAGGAAGTTGAATAAAAAAAGGGAAATGAAGAGAGAAAAAAGAGGAAGATTTTTAGGGAATAAAAAAATAATAATAAATTGAAAAAAGAAAGAAAGATGTTTTTCAAAAAAAAGAGGAAGGAATTTGAATTGAAGGGAAGAGGATATGCTCCTCTATTTTCATTGTTTTTTCTTCTTTGTGATTTTCTTCTTTCATATGAGTATGGGAGAAAGGGGGAGTGTTGAGCTTGTTGTAGTCACCCTCGTTTAAGAGTCCCTTTGTTGCAGTCCCAAGGCACGATTGGTGACATTGGATACCGCTACGGACTTTTTGGAGTAGCTAATCATCACATGAGAAATCCAACTCTGGGAGTTCTAGAGTTTCATGGTCTCCAGAAAGGGAGATCTAATTTCGAGGTCCTCAGAGTAAGGGCCTAGTTGGTTTCTATGCGAGAGATACAGCTTCGAGATCTTTAAAGGAAGGCCCTTTACAAGGATGCTAAATGGGGAACCACCAGCACCAGGTCTCCAAAGGAAAGGCCCTTGTCAGAGCAAACTATAGTAGTTTGTCCAACTCCAGATATCGCTAATGCGTTGTCTTCAACACACCTACCTACAAGCAAGAACCGGTTCAGTGCGTGGTGTTTTGTAGTGTAGAGTGGGTTTCGTTGTTGTACAAGCTAAGCATTCCATGCTCCAGCCTGAGGGGGAGTGTTGAGAGAATTGTGTAGTGGCTATTTAGTCTCACATAGTGGACTGGGACGTTGTCACGTGTATGGTGTGTATCATCCACTTATTCATTTGAGAAAAAACAAAGAGAAACACACCCATAGGGACGCTTCTCCCGTTATTTTCTCTCTACTTTTCGTAAATGGGGTTTTCACGTAAATCCAATTGTTATTGTTTATACTTGATACTTTTATGCTTCCATTGATTTATTTTATTCAACTGTCCTATCTAGCCATCTTCATCTGGGCCTTGTAGAACAACGAAAGTGCTCCACCACTGGCACCCCAATCTCTTGCTTTAAAACCTCTTGACTGGAAACATGATCAGAAATGTGCATGAGTGTGGTTCTCAACTTCACCATTTATGATAGATGCTTAGTCCAATTCTTCCTTTGAAGTATTCCTCTTCCTTTAAGTGGCATTTGCAACTCCCCAAATTAGTCATGTGGTTTCTCAATTTCTTCCTCAGCCTCATTCAATAAAGGCTTGTCAGTTCTAGAAACATCATCGAAGGTTATAATTATTACATCTAGATGTATGCATCCAAATTGTGTTTATGACACTCTGGGGCACAATATGGTTAATTTTTCATGAGTTCTTAGTTGTTTTGCTAAAGAATAAATCGAAAGTGGGATATGTCATCCAGCTTTCCTAATAACAACCGACTAGCATCAGCTATACTCATAATGCTCTTAAGTTTTCCACTTGTGACACATGTACTTGAACATGTCCTCAAAGAATCATTCACAACGTTCTCTTACCTCTCAACAAAATGAGATGGCTAAATGATCACATTCAAAATGTGGTTAGCTCCCTTATGATACTTGTATCCCTACAACCTATTGGGGCGATGGAATACTTACAACTTGTTTCCTCATCAACAAGGCACCATCATCAATTCATTGAGGAGATATCATTTTGGATAAGTCTTCCTCAATTGACCTCCATTCCTAGTTCTTTCTAAGGTTCTTGCACGAGTATCCTTTGTTCATCTTTTGGGTCTTTTCCAAGATAATCTTGGGCAGGGCAGTGAGGTGTATTTATAAGGGTTTTCGAGAACCCAAGAGTGTTATAGATGCCTTGGTCCAATACATCAATGTTATGCATGCGTTGACATCACAATCTGTGTCTGTACCCTTCTCCACACATGGGAGTTGTTTTACCTTGCTCGGGGACACTTCATCCATACATGCAAGCTCCCCATTCCTCAGCACTCAACAAAAAAGTTTCGCCATTCCTCTGGAGTCACTTCCTCCTACTCAGGAATCTCCCAGTTGGTATTGGGAACATCCATGACACCCATCGAGATCACCCTACTATGCTAGTGATCTAAACAAGCGATAAGGTACAGCGAGCACACTGATGATAACATGGGTGCAGGAGATTACGATGAAGCTACCACTACAGATATCCTCATAGGTGATGAAGGTAAGAATATAGGTGAGAGAAATGACGAATATATTGATTTGCCAATTCCTACAAGAAAGACTAGTGGAACATGTAAAAGTATATACAGTACGGTGCATCCTGTTGGCAACTTTGTTACTTTTGCTAGATTGGGTCATAGCTGCAAGTTGTTTTCCTTTGCTTTGAGTACAAAGACCATCCATCCATCAATAACTATTATTCCATGCAAAATGGCATCCCAACATAAAAAAGCAAGGTTAGCATTAAGTTAGACACAAAGGAATTACTTAATATACTTAGTTGGATGTAAGTATCAGATTGATGAATCAATCCACCATCATAAGGCCAGATTAGTGCCCAAGGGTGCAGTTAAAACTTTTTCTTTATGGAGTACACTTAGACATATGACATTGATTTTTTGATACGTTCTCTCATGTAGTTCATATGGCTATTTTTATAGTGTTGATATTTGTTGGTGTTCATTTTGACCTTGATATTGGCATGATATTAAAAATCTTTCTGCATCGTGATCTACATGAATAAACAACCACCTCATGGGTTCAATTCTCACAAGAACTGTTCCAAAGTTAGCAGGGTGAAGAAAGCTAGATATAGGCTTGGTGAAAATCCAACTGGTCATATCTCAGCTGGGATACTACCAGCTTTCAGTCCAACCAGTCAGGTGTACGGTTGACCTACAGGACAATCTTCCTCCTACTTGAGGACTTTTTATTCGTTCTTCTTCAAGGTTGGTATTGCAATCTTGAACTCAGGTGCAGCTCTTCATCCCTCGTCACAAGACTAATATACCTGCTGGACCATGGTATTCTTTTCAATGCGAAGAGGTACAAGGGGTCTCAGAAAATGAACTTTGTTATTGGAAAAATGTAGTCCTGAGGTAGGAACGAAAAATTACATAAAAGTCCTATTAAAAATATAAAATTACATAATTGACTCTCTAACAAACTCAATCCTAAAATAACTGGACTTTAATTAAACTAATACTCTTAACACTCTCCACAAGTTGAAGCGTATAATACCCGACTTCTTACAAGGAACAAAAGTAAACTCCCCCTTAATGTAGACATTCAAAAGAGTAGGCAGCAGATTAAACAAGTAGGTGGCGGCTGTAGTAGAAGTAGCAACCACAGTAGCAACAATACTAAATATTGTAGCAAATATAGCAGTAGTAACAACTGGTACAAGACTATAGTAGAAGTAGCAGCCATAAACGATAGTAGTATGACTATAACAGTAGTAGATGACAATAATATGGTTGTAGCAGTAGCAGCAGTAGCAAATGATAATAGTATGGTTGTAATAGTAGTAGCAGCAGTAGACGAGAAAATGTTCCCAAGCAGCAATAGTCAATAGACAAGTAGTCAGAAGTAGGAGACAAGGACCCTCGCTTAAATCCCCCACTAGTCATCGCATCATTGTGATGGGCTACAGTCGGAGACGGGGAAACGTTCCCAAGCAAAAATAGTCAATAGGCAAGTAGTCAAAAGTGGGAGACAAGACCCTCGCTTATATCCCCCACCAGTCATCACCATCGTCGTGATGGGTAATAGTAAGATTAGATGCTCTAGCCATAGCGATTTGATCAGAATTAATAGTTCCAGTATTAACCACTAGACTTGCGGCAATCGTAGCAATAGAGGAGGTCTAGCTTCTCATATTGTCTTTGTAATCTTACATCAATAGCAATATTTTTTATTTCCAAAATGTTTGAAATTGGCTTATTTATATGATGAATGACTTATTCTAAGTTTTTTTCATGGGATCTTTGAATGATTTAGAATCAAATTTCAAATACTTAGCTTTTGTAATGATACGAGCCACTAATAAGATATCTCAAGTGGGAAATAACGGAAAATCTTATTCATCATAGAAACCTTACACCTCTTTATATAGAGAGAGGTGTTGATACTCCTATTTATCTAGCATTTTATTATTAGTTATTTCTTTATGGATATGTACTGCTATTTACCCATACCTCTCGCTATATAAAGAGATATTGGGTTCCTTTCAATGAAATAAGATTGGTTATTCTCTCCTACTTGGTATCAGAGCGCGGTCCTAGGCTGGGTTTCTGATATCCCACCGAAAAAGGACCTCCAAACCCTAAACCTAACCCCCTTTCTTCCCTTCCTCACCGCCGCCAGCCTACTTCATCAGACTGGTACCATCCTCTTCACCACCATCTACTATAGTAGCGGCAACCAAGGGCTGTAGCGACGTCGTGGGGGCCCTATTGGCCCCTGCAGTGACAGCTGCAGCAATTCTCTGGGCCAACCAAGGTTGGGTGATGACTGTGGAGACTACCCCCACCCCCCCATGTTGATCACCACCCTCTGATGGGTTGTTGCACCCCTTGTTGATCGTCGCTCGTCCTTCATCTTGGTGATGTAGTCCTTAAGGCTGGTCATCTCTCCGATTTTTGGTGGAGTGGAACCTCAAGAGTTCAGCTAACTTTGCCCTATTCAGAGGATCTTGTTGGTCGCAAGGCTATACAGCATCTCCCCCAACCTTGATCTGTTCAAAGGATCTCTTCGTCTTTGCTGCAGCATCTCCCCACAGGGCTGCTCTTCATCGCAATACTAATGTTGCTGCTGTTGATGCCCACCGGCTGCTACCGGTGATTGATACATCAAGGGACGTAGTGTTACTTGTTTGATCTCTATAAAGGGCCGCCTGCCTCAGTAGGATGCTTCGTATGGTCTAAAAAAATAATTCAAATCATAATTTGGTTGTCTTTCCTGTCTCGATGGCATTGGATATAGCTGCTGCAGTAGGGATGGTAGAGTATGCGGGTGTGATGCTGCACAAGAATGACATAAGTCCTCGTGGTGCAGGATGGTCGGTCGATTCTAATGCTTCACAGCACTTTTGTGAAGATCAGGCCTATTTCAAGTCATTCAGTTCCGTTGTACCAGGAAGAACGGTACAGGTTGCTGATGGCAGACACGCTCCAGTTGTTGGCCAAGGGGAAGTGTCTGTGACCCCTATGTTGCGGCTGCCAAGAATACTACACGTACTAGAGTTTCTTACGAGCCTGTTGTCTATGAGCAGGATCACGAAGGATCTTCATTGCAGGGTTATCTTTGATGAGATAGGATGCATTGTCCAGGATAAGTGTACTGGGAAAACCATTGCTAGAGGTACATAGGAGAATGGTTTTTATCACCTTGGCTAGGAGCCTTTTGCTAGGGCCAGCAGATATGATGGTGGAAGTGCCTTACAGTGACACTCATCTAGGTCATCTTCCTCTAGATCGCCTTAGGAGGGTGATTCCACACATTTCACTTGCCATAGCTATTCGATGTGATTCTTGCCAATTAGGTAAGCACCATCGATCCTCCTTTCCTACCAGTATTTCTCCTGGACCAGTCGCTGCTTTCGAGTTTCCATATGGATGTCTAGGGACCGAGTAGAGTTCCAGACAGGATGGAACATCAGTATTATCTCGTAGTCATTGATGATTTCACCAGAGTATCTTGGGTCTTCCTTCTTAAGACCAAGGGAGATGTTAAACGTATCATAAAGACTCTTCTTTTGAAAATCAGTACTCAGTATTCTGCCACGGTAAAGATTGTACGGACAGATAACGCCCTCGAATTCTGCATTGCTAGACTTACTGAGTTTTACAGGACTCATGGGATTATCCACCAGACTACTTGTCCCCATACTTCACAGCAAAATGGGGTTGCAGAGAGAGCATAAACACCTGGTAGAGGTTGCCCGCACTCTACTTATTCACCATAGTGTTCTATAGAGATACTGGGGGATGCTGTTTTGACAGCATGCTACCTTATTAATAGGATGCTGAGTTCAGTTCGTTACGGGCAGATACCGATTCTTTTGTTACATCCAAATGGCGAGCTTTTTCACGTGTTCCCCTGGACCTTTGGATGTGTTGCTTTTGTACATGTGCCATAACCAGGTCATGATAAGCTTTCTCCTGGCGTTGTTAAGTGTGTATTCTTAGGGTACTCCAGGAGTCAGAAGGGGTACCGGTGTTATAATCTCATCCATCATAGGCATTATGTCCACACTGATGTGACTTTCCATGGGACTTCATACTTTTCTGTTGCTGGACAGACAAGTGTTCATAATGATGCTACTCCTATGCCTATTCCTCCAGTTCCACTTGAGGCAATTCCGATCTCCACACCTCTGCCGACTTCAGAGTTTACTACCTTCTTGGATGACTACCAGAGATTGCATGATCCACTGCAGACATATAGTAGACCTCATGCGACACTATAGAGGCCTCTACCCACACCAGTGACTGATGTTCCACAGGCAGTTGAGATGGACTCTAATGACAGAGATCGTCTAGTTAGACCTGATCCCCCTGACAGTGCAGATCATCATAGTAGTAACATTCCCTTTGTAGAGACTCAGTCAAATATACCAGATGAGTCTGATCTTCCTATTGCTATTAGGAAGGTGCCTCGCACGTGTGAATCCATATATCGGATTGCAGGTGGTTTCGCTATAGAGGGTCTTGGTTCTCAGTTTAGCAGCTTCTGTCAGGCACTTATAGCTTCACCCATTCCGTCTACCTACCAGCAGGCCATACTTGATCTAAAGTGGCATCAAGCCATGAAGGACGAGATGGCAGCACTTCGGAACAGACTTAGGATCTTACCTCGCTTCCTACAGGCGCGCGACTTGGTTCCAGATGAGTCTTTGCCCTGAAGTACAACCTTGATGGGTCTATTTCAAGGTATAAGGCCAGGTTGGTGGCAGAGGAGTTCACTCAGACATATGGAGTGGACATCTTTGATACTCTCCCGTTGCACGGCTTGTCACCGTTTGGGTACTCATCTCTGTTGCTGCCCACAAGGATTGGCAGTTACACAAGCTTGATGTGAAGAACGCTTTTCTTTAAGGCGATCTTCATGAGGAAGTTTACATGCAGCAGCCCCCAGGTTTTGAGATTCAGGGGGAGTGTGTGTGCAGACTTAGGAAGGCCATTTATGGCCTGAAGCAGAGTTTGAGAGCTTAGTTTCAAAAGCTCTCAGATGTGTTGCAGAAGATGGGGATGCAGAGGTCCTCATCAGATCATTCTATGTTTGTCAGGAAAATAGAGAATGGCATTGTCGCACTGCTGGTTAATGTAGATAACCTGATTATCACTGACAGTGATGAGGCTGGGATAAGACAAGTCAAGGTTTAACCCATCCTCTAGATCCACCCCATTTTTGCACGTAGCAATCTCAATGTTCTTCCTTTGTATCCTCATTTTCAACTTTTGCATTTGCACCATGTCCCTCATGTATTGCAATTCATCTTCCTTTGTTGAGAGTTCACCTTTAACATCTCTAAACTATGCTCCTGATTATCGATACAGATTATTTGTACATGCCAATCATAGCACATAACTCTTTCTCCAATCTACGTTCACTCATTAGTAGCAGGGTTGCAGACACCTTGAAATTGCACTCCTGCAATAATGATGCATGTCTGCATATGTCCCCACATTTTGCACCAAAGAAGATTTACCACATTTGGGCAGGTTTAGCATAAACCTCATGTTGGATTCACGAGCGCAAATTGCCTATCTACCTTAGCCTTTAACTTAAGGCTATGGTAACGGATGATGGATGAGCCCTCCATTTCCTGAAATACATACCATGGTTAACGTCTCATATCTAGAACTAAGGGCAAAAGGTGGCACGTTTATTTCAGTTACTTCAATCATACTTTTTTTATATATACTATTTCAATACGTAACATAGTGTACTTTGTTGTAGGCCTCCCTTTGTTTTTCTTTGTTTTTTCTTATTTCCTCTTGGACCGTTATTGTTATTTTCCCTTTCACCTCCTCCATAAAAGAGGTGCTAAGGTTTCTTTTTTAGGTTAAGCAAATTATTTCCTTTGACTTGTTATCAAAGCCGCAACCCTAGGATGTTGCTCTGATATCCCACTCGCACAGCCACCAACCCCTCCACCTTACCCCTCGTCGTCGGTGACTGCAACAACAATAGCCTCGCCGCCAACAGCACCAGCAACCCCAGCTAGCCCCCACTTGTCACCGAGAGGCCACCTGCAGCAGCTGCAGGCGACGCCAATGCTTCTGCCGAGGGCTCGTTGACCTTGTTGCAAATGACTGCACCCAGCACCACCACTGGGGAGGTAGTAAGCCAGGCTGCCAGTGAGGGAGGAGGCTTTCGCCACCTTGGGTGATGCCACTAGGGGATTCCCCTTGCTCTAGTGTGCACCTACGCCCAATCCCAAGGGGCTATGGGTTCTTCTCGTGTTGCTTGAGATTTGTTTGTCTCAATCCATGATAACAAGAACCCCATATTGAGATGTTTCTCCAGGAATTTCAGATATGATTTTGTTCTTTCAAACCAATTAGCGTGGTTGTTTATCTCCATAGGGCACAATAACTACACAAGGAGAGTCCGAGGTCTCATCGGTTACCGCGAGAGATTCAAGGTCGTATAAGAACCCTTTCTTCATTCCGATTGTGAAGCTGGATGAGATGAAATATGCATGTTGGTCTCAAACCTTCTTCATGACCGTGGAAGGTCATGATAAGGAGCATCTGATGCTTGAATCTGAGCTGACCAACAAGACTGGAAAGTATGCATCTTGGAAGAACAATGCAATGGTTAGGTCATGGATTATGAACACTGTTTCCCCACGTATTGGTGATAGTATCATGCATCACAGGATAGCAAAGGAGATGTGGGATCTACTCCACACCACATATTCCCATTAGAAGAATTTTAGCAGGGTGTTTCAAATCCATCATGACCTGAGGAGCCTTAACCAAAAGGATCGAACTCTTGTGCAGTACTATACTGATCTCAAGGACTACTTCAGAAGTATGATGCTGCATGACCTGTCTACACGTGTGCCAGTCAGAGAGAATATAGGAAGTATGAAGTTTTGCAGCTACTTAGTAACATAGACAACTAGGGCACCCCTCTCTGGATAGGTTACGACATGTAATTCCTCACGTGTCACCTATTGCTCAGATCACACATGAGGCGTGTTAGTTTGGGAAACACCACTGGTCTACATTTCTTGCCAGTTCATCTCCTAGTTCTTGTGCATGTTTTGACCTGATTCATATGGACATATGGGGGCTTAGTCATGTACTAGGCCGATTAGGTCATCGATATTATTTGGTGATTGTTGACAATTTTTCCATGATGCCTTGGTTATTTTTATTGCATGATAAGGTAGATGTTGGTGGTGTGATCGAATCCTTTATTATTCAAATAAAGAATCAATTTTCTACTATGGTAAAAGTTGTTAGATCTGATAATGCAAAGAATTTGTTACAATCAAATTAGAATCCTTTTATCGTTCTCATGGCATTATTCATCAAACTAGCTGCCTCATACCTCTCAACAAAATGGGGTGGTAGAGAGGAGACATAGATACTTACTGGATGTGGCACGCACTCTTTTTATTTACCATAATGTCCCCTCTCGATTCTAAAGAGATATTATACTTACAACTGGTTACTTGATTAATAGACTCCCAAAGTCCGCACTATAGGACCAAATACCAGAGCAAATTCTTCGTCCAGACAAAATTATTTCATGTTCCACCCAGGGTATTTGGGTGTGTGGCATTTGTGCATATTCTTAGCCCAGGACATGACAAGCTTGCACCACGTGTTGTAAAGTGTATCTTTTTGGGATAGAACTCCACCCAAAATGGATACATATGCTATGATGCTCGAACTCGCCGCCTCTTTGTAAGTGTTGATGTTACCTTCCATGAGGCGGTTCCTTATTTCTCAACGGCAAGACATAAGGTTACTACCGATACTGTGTGCCTATGCCGATTGCCCCAGTACAATTAGGGGAGATATCGGTCACTCCTACTCCCGCTGATACACGTGCAGAGTAGCCCAGAATAGTGAACCCCCTTACGTGTGCACATTGCCAGTTTCTTACAGATAGACTCCCCCCTCCTCTCCAATGACACCTACCTCCCCAGGTACACAGGTACATATTGAGGCTACTAATGTTTCCTCTTCTCCTGATGATTCTGCAGGTCTATCTAAGGATCCTGATCCTACTGTGGATCTTCCTATTGCTATTAGGAAGGCTTCACCTTCCTGTCCGTCTCACTACAGGGTTCCTGATAATACACCCAATGCTAATCTTGGAAGGTCGTTTGCTATGTTTACCACTGCACTGATGGCCACAACTATTCCTTCCAATTACCAGCAAACCATGCTTCATCCTAAATGCCATCAAGGCGTAGACGATGAGATTACAGCTCTTCGATCCAAAGGCACCTGGGAGCATACTTCCTTACCTGCAAGTGCCCATGTTGTTGGATGCAAATGGATATTTGCTTTTAAGTATAACTCTGATGGATCCATCTTACGATACAAAGCCTGCTTGGTTGCCAAAGGATTTACTTAAACATATGGAGTAGATTTCTTTGACACCTCCCCGATGGCTAGACTCCCTACAGTCCGCATCCTTTTATTTGTTGTAGCTCATTATGATTGGGTTTTATATCAGTTGAATATCAAAATTGCATTTTTATATGGAGACTTACAAGAGGAGATCTATATGCAGCAGCCCCCTGACTTTGAAATTGAGGGGGAGTGTGTATGCAGGCTTCGAAAAGCCATCTATGGTCATAAACAAAGTCCTAGAGCATGGTTCCAAAAATTATCCGAAGTGGTGCATGAACTTGGACTCTAGTGATCATCTGCCAATCACTCCTTGTTTATCAGGAAAAGTGATCAGGGAGTTGTGGTATTTACTTGTCTACATGGATGATATCAACATTACTAGCAGTAATGCAACAAGAATACAGCAGGTAAAGCAGACTCTTACCAACAAGTTCGTTGTGACTGATTTGGGTACATTGAGGTGCTTCTTAGCATTGAGGTAGCTCGTGGCAAGGACAGGGTTATGATTTCTCAACGCAAATAAGCTATTGATGTTCTGAAGGACATAGGAATTGATGGGAATACCATCATGAGCCATAACTAGCTCCATTTGGTTTGATAAAGTTAATAAAATCTCCTACATAACCATCAGAGGGTCATATATGTATAATGTTTTATTTTTAGAAGATAAGAAACCAGGGTTATTTCTGCAATTTTAACTGCTTTTCACAAATACAGAATTACTGCGAGAAATTCGAGGGATAATTAAAGGCCAAATGGTCATTAATGTCCAATAAGAGGGTCCTTGGAAACAGAAACGGATTTTCACGCATCTCGAGAATTAAAACCCCAAAAAATAGACCCACTTAATTAATTGAGGTTCAGGTCAAATTAAAATTCACCTAAACCTTCTAAAAATCATAGAAAAATATTCTATAAGATTTGGTACCTTTGATTTGACCACTGGAACCCATTTTAACTTAAAACAGAGTCTCAGACGGACAGTTACCCTAATTTCGATTTCTATGCAAATTTCCTAGTCAAATTAGGTCAAACCAAAATCCGACTTCACCATTAGATTCCTTGGGTCCAAATTAGGTTTGTACCAAAATTTCGACCCAATTAGAATCTATCTTGACTGAGTTTGCATTTTGATCCTCTCAGACTTGTTTTCTCTCTTATAGCCCCTCAGGTTTTGAAAACTTTGCAAAATACCCCCTAGGTTTATCTTCGTTCTTTACAATGGGGTCCCGCCGCCATGGTAGGTATGAACCCAAAGTGGCCGAGCTTCAATCAAGGATTCCTCCCTGATTTCTTGGTCAATCTCTTCCAAATTTGGAAGAGAGACTCCTGAGAAGATCCTCTTCATTTTGGACTACATCTCGACCTCTAATTCTTATCCAAGAGTTCATGCAAACTCTTTGAATCCCACAAAACCTACTCCCTGATTTGCAGAGCTTTCAAGCTTGTTTCCAAACTTGAACACTCAACTAATGGCCTATATAAGACCCTCCTCGCCTGCCTTACCTCCTTAACGAGAAATAGAGCCAAAAATCCCTCTTCTTCCTCCAACCTCCAGCTTGCTCCACCTCGCTCTAGCGACCTCCCTCCTCCGGCTTCTTCGTCAACCGCCACGTACGACAGGCCGCCGGTTCCTACTCCCCATTCTCTTCCTCACCTTGCAATACCAGCGAGGTGTTCTCTAACCCTCCGTCGTTGCCGTTCTACCCCACCAGAGCTACCTCGTCCGACGTTGGCCATACCGCAACTGGCGCCATCTCCGCTCCCCTTCGTCCGCTACTTAGCCTCAACGACTCCCTATCATCTGCTCATCACAACCGTGCCGCCACAACTCTGTATCGACCGCTACCGCGCCCACTCCAACTCCGTCTTCCACCTCTCTGGCATACCTCCAGCGAGGCATTCCCACTGCCTCACACCACCAAATCACCTGCCGTCAACTCTCACACCTCCGCCGAGTCCATGCAAGTAAAACCCCTCAAGAAATTGAGGGGATTGCTCACCCTATCCCTCCATCGAACACAACCACCCTCGCACTCCACCTTCGCCACACTCACACACTTTCATCGCACGCCATCGCCACCACCACATTCACCACACTACGAAACTTCTAAGCGTATTTGACTTGGCCGCAAGGCCGTGTCCATGCTTTCAGGTACCTCGTCGAACCTCCGCCGCCACCATGATTCCTCCGATTGTGCCTTCAGTCCTCCAGCCACGAAGCTTCCTGATTGCACGCCCAGGTGAAGTGGTTGATACACAGGTACACCATCAGGTCATCAATTGGAACCCTCGGTCGCATCTACTACCTCAATTGGAGGCTTCTTCACTAGCTGCTGCTTGCGTAAGGAACAGGGACTACATAGTGCCACATCGTGGGACTAGAAGCTTGCAGCGCCACATATTTTGATTTTGTGAACCCAACTCCTCGCCAAGTACACGAGGGGTCGGGTCCCTCTTCACAAGCCTCTCACTCCTCGGTTACTACGTCACGCTGGTGACCCTAGACCCTGTTCTCGACCCGAATACCCACCTGATTGCCCGATTATAGATCCGGTTAGCCCCAGATTTGAGAGAAAGAGGAGAAATAGAGGGTGGGGGGTTTTGCTCTGCAGAGTGAAGCCTCAACACTTGGTTATTGGAAGAACAGTGCGAAGCCCTTATACGTGAGGAAGAGAAAAGAAAAGGCTGACAAAGAAGAGAAGCAGAGAACAGTGCCTTTGCACTATAGCAGGGGTTGTTTAAGTCGTTTGATTTGAGTATCCGACGTTTGATTCCACCAAATTGCGCTTCCGAGGCTATATTGCCTACTTATCTTGCGTGAGATTACTTGATTGATACTATACATTTATTTGGTATAATTGTAAAGGGTAATTGGTGATTTAAATTACTATTTTACCCCATTTTTTTTCACATTGCTACTGATTCTCATATATATATATCATTCTTGCAAGAATTTTTCATCATAAATTGCTTATCTTTATGGTTATATTGTGATCTTAAGATTAATTGCAATACTTGCTCCCAATGAACAATCTCGGACTTTAAATTCAAGTAATAAATTATATTTGTTTTCATGTGATTTCAACTATACTGCAATGCATCTTTTACAATATCGATTTCGCGCAATAAACATGAATGTTGGGTGCTAAGCCTACAATATTCCTATGGATCCTGAAGGACATATATATGATATGGAGTCTCCTTAGGTGGATAACAGATCATTTAGACAACTTATTGGAAAATTACTCTACCTTACTATTGCCAAACCAAATATTTCATTAGCCGTTAAGAAATTGAGTCAATTCATGAGCAGGCCTAAAAAGCAACATTGGGAAGCTACAATGTAGGTCCTTCGGTACCTAAAGAAGGCACCTGGCAAGAGATTGTTATTTAGCAAAGGCTCATCTATGCAGGTTGTTGGCTATTCTGATGTTGACTATGCGGGATGTCTAGCAGACAGGAAATCTACAACTGGCTTCTGCATTTATGTGGCTGGAAATCTAGTGACATGGAGGAGCAAGAAACAGGCAATGATGTCTCAGTCCAGCACAAAGTCAGAGTAAAAAGCAATGACTCAGACAGCTACAGAAATGGTGTGGATACAAATTATGTTACATGACTTACATGTTGAGGTTGATCTACCTATGGAGATGAGATGTCATAACAGAGTTGCTGCATATATTGCAAATAATCCTTTGTTTCACGAGAAGACAAAACAAGTGAAAGTAGATTGTCATTACACTCGTAATTTAATCCAAAGGGGCATTGTCTACACTATAGTCGCAGCTTCTGAGGACCATACCACAGATGTGTTCACTAAGCCTTTGGCTCGTGCTTCTTTTGATACATGTTATAACAAGCTAAACATGATAGATATCCATGTTTTAGCTTAAAGGAGAGTGTTATAGGCATCCTTATGTCTTTTTTTGTTATTTCTTATTTACTCTTGGACCATTATTGTTATTTTCCCTTTCACCTCCGCTATAAAAGAGGTGTTAGGGTTTCTTTTTGAGGTTAATCAAATTATTTCCTTTGACTTCAACAAAGTACTTCTAATAATTTCTAAATATGCCATGAATGTTTTGTAATATAGTAGACGTTGCCAGATCCATGCGAAATAGTTGGAGAGAATGAAAAATCTGATTTCTTAGAAAAGAGCCATATACCCCTTTATAGAGAAAGAGGTATGGGTAAATAACAGTATATGTCCATAAAGAAATAGCAACCAATAAAATAGCTACTAACAGTAGGAAAAACACTAAACAAATAGAAATATCAATGCTCCCCCTCAAGTTGAAGCATGGATGTCAATCATGCTCAGCTTGAAATTGCAGGAATCAAACGCCAAGCGAGATAAAGGCTTCGTGAACACAACGGTTGTCTAATCATCAGATGTCACATAAGTAGTGCGCAATAAGCCATGCTGTATAAGATCTCTGGTATAATGGCAGTCCACCTCAATGTGTTAGGTGCGCTCATGGAACATCAAATTGTTAGCTATGTAGGTAGCTGCCCGATTGTCACATCGCATCTCCATTGGCTCCTCAATCTGGACATGCAAATCACGTAAAAGATACCGTATCCAGATCATCTTAGCAGCAGTCTGAGCCATTGCCCTGTACTCCAACTTAGCACTAGAGCGAGAAACTACTCCATGTTTCTTACTCCTCCAAGTAACCAGGTTATCAGCCACGAAGGTACGAAAACCAGTGGTGGATTTCCTGTCAAGCACACATCCTGCATAATCTGCATCATACGAGAGCCTCTCTAGAAGAGAATACCACGACCTGGTGCTTTTTGCAAATATTTAAGCACCTGCATAGCTGCTTGCCAATGCAGCTTTGTCGGCTTCTCCATAAACTGGCTAAGTTTGCCTACTGCCAAGGCAATATCTGGTCAAATAATGGGCAGGTACAACAACTTGCCTACAAGTTGTCTGTACACTTTGCTACCAGCTGCCTCTGCCTCCTCATCATGTAGATGTGCCTTAGGGTCATAGGGATATTGGCTGGCTTGGACCCCAGCATGCCTATCTCCTGAAGGATGTCCAACGCATACTTGCATTGAGAAAGAACAATCTCATCTCTGCTTCTAGCGACCTCGATCCTCAGAAAGTATCTAAGCTGGCCCAGATCCTTCATAACAAACTGCTATGCAAGAAACTCCTTGACCTGTCTTATCCCAGCCTCATCACTGTCGGTGATAATCAGATCATCTAGACAAACCAGTAATGCTACAAAGCCATTCTCCATTTTTCTGACAAACAAAGAATGATCTAAAGAGGACCTCTGCATCCCCATCCTCTGCAACACATCTGAGAGCTTCTGAAACCAGGCTCTCGAGCTTTGCTTCGTACCATAAAAAGCCTTCCTGAGTCTACACACACACTCCCCCTGAACCTCAAAGCCTGGGGGCTGCTGCATGTAAGCCTCTTCCTGAAGATTATCGTAAGGAAAAACGTTCTTCATATCAAGTTAGTGTAACCTCCAATCTCTACCGGCAGCAACAGAGATGAGTACCCGAACAGTGGCAAGACGTGCAATAGAAGAGAAAGTACCAAAAAAGTCCACCCCATATGTCTAAGTAAACTCCTTTGCCACCAACCTGGCCTTATACCTTAAAATAGACCCATTAGGGTTGTATTTCATGGCAAAGACCTGTCTGGAACCAACAAGTTGCGCGCTTGTAGGAAGTGAGGTGAGATCCTAAGTCTATCTGCTTCGAAGTGCTGCCATCTCATCCTCCATGGCTTAACACCACTTAGGATCAAGCGTGGCCTGCTGGTAGGTAGACTAAATGAGTGTAGCTGTAAGTGCCTGGCAGAAGCTGCTAAACTGAGAACCAAGATCATCTATAGCCAAACTACTTGTAACCCGATATCTGGACTCATACGTGTAAGGTGCCTTCCTAATAGCAATAGGAAGATCACACTCATCTAGTATCTCTAACTGAGTCTCTGCAGAGGGAACTTCGCTACTATAGTGATCTGGACTGTCAGGGGGATCAGGTCTAACTAGACGATCTCTGTCATCAGAGCCTATCTCAACTGCCTGTGGAACATCAATCACTGGTGTGGGTAGACGCCTCTGTAGTGTTGCATGAGGTTAGCTATGTGTCTGCAGCGGACCATGCAATCTTTGGTAGTCATCCAAGAGGGTAGTAGACCCTAAAGAAGTTAGTAGAGGTGTAGAGATCGGAATCGCCTCAAGTGAAACTGGAGGAATAGGCATGGGAGCAAAGCATCATGAACACTCGTCTGTCCAGCAACAGAAAAGTATGATGTCATCTCATGAAAAGTCACATCAGCACTGACATAATGCCTGTGGTAGATGGGATCATAACACCGATACCCCTTCTGACTCCTAGAGCAAGGTTCGAAATGCCAATTTCGATACCGTGCCGATGAAATTCCAAGTGTACATTTCGTGGGCATGTCGAGTGCATGCCGTGGAAATGCCCGTTTTTTGATGGGCATGCCGATGAACATGCTGTGGGCATGCCGAGGGCATGCTGATGCATACCAACAAAAATAGCAAAAGTAATTAAAAAATCAATAGCAACCTCGACATGGGCACCAATTTCGCCAGCATGCCGACCATGTCAATGGCATGCCAACCGTGCCAAGGGCATGCCGTCGACATTTAAATCAATGTCCTGGAGTACCATAAGAATACGCACTTAACAGCACGAAGAGCAAGCTTGTTACGGCCTAAAGATGGCACATGAACAAAAGCAACACATCCAAAGGTCCTAGGGAACATGTGAAAAAGCCTATCATCTGGATGTAACAAAAGAATCAGCATCTGCTCGTGACAGACTGAACTCAGCATCCTGTTAATGAGGTAGCATGCTGTCAAAACAACATCTCAATATCTCTAAGGAACACTGTGGTGCAACCTCTACCAGGTGTCTGTACTTCCTCTCTGCAACTCCATTCTGCTATGAAGTATAAGGACAAGTGGTCCGGTGGATAATCCCATAAGTCCTGTAAAACTCAGTAAGTCTAACAGTGCAAAACTCGAGGACATTATCTGCCTGTACAATCTTTACCATAGCAGAATACTAAGTCCTAATCTATAAGAGAAGAGTCTCTATGATACATCCAACATCACCCTTGGTCTTCAGAAGGAACACCCAAGATACTCTGGTGAAATCATCGACTACAAGATAATACCGATGTCCCATCATGTTTGAAACTCTACTCGGTCCCCAAACATCAATATGGAGTAACTCAAAAGCAGCTGCTGATCCAGGAGAAGCACTGGTAGGAAAGGACCGATGATGCTTACCTAACTGGCAAGCATCACATTGAATAATCGTGGCAAGTGAAATATGTGGAATCACCCTCTTAAGGTGATCTAAAGGCAAATGACGAGTGTGCCACTGTAAGGCACTCCCCTCATCATATCTGCTGACTCCAGCAAACACCTCCTGGCCAAGATGATAAAGATCATTCTCCTGTGTAATAGTCTTCCCAGTAAATTTATCCTGGACAATGCATCACATTTCATCAAAAATAACCCTGTACTGAAGATCATTCGTGATCCTGCTCACAGACAACAGGCTCATGGAAACTCCGATAAATATAATGTTCCCGGCAACAGCAACATAGGGGTCACGGACGCTTCCCCTTAGCCAACAACTGGAGCGTGCCTACCATCAGCAACATGTACCATTCTCCCCCTTGCAACAGGCTTGAGAGAGCGAAAATATGTCTAATCCCCACAAAGATGCTGTGAGGCACCAGAATCAACTAACCATCCTGCACCATAGGGACACCAGTCATGCTCCTATGGTATCATGCCCGCACACCCTACTATCCCATCTAAAGCATCAGCCATGTTGAATCTCTCCTTAGAAGTGTAGATCCAGGACTCCTGCGATATGGAAAACACACCTAACACATAGAGGTGCCCCTTATGCAGAGAAACGGGATACGTTAAGGCCTAGGGGATGCCCAGCACACCCCATCAAGGTCTGGCGGCCCCCTAGGCGACGGCCCTGGCCAGCTACCTGCTGTAGGGCGACAATTGTGACCCTCTAGGCGGCGACCTTAGGTGGCTGCCAGCTATAGAGTCCTCTGCTGCGACCTCTAGCCAGGCAGAGCAGACTGTGGCTTAGGCTGCGGCCCCTGGGCGACGCCCTAAATCAAAAGCTATGGGCGGCAGCCCATAAGCGATGGCGGCCCGGCAAGATAGTTGGGAGGATGATGCTACCCTAGGTAGCTGGGAGGGCAGTGCTAGCGGAGTGGGATAGTGGATCGTCGCCAACAGCGGCTCACCGGAGCGACGATAGCCGGTGACGCACCAATGGAGACAACTAGGGTTTAGATGGGGGTACGGAGGCTGTATGGGTAGGATACCATAGCACCGATCTAGGATCGCTGCTCTGATACCAAGTTAGAGAGAATGAAAAATCTTATTTCTTAGAAAAGAGCCCTATACCTCTTTATAGAGAGGCAGGTATGGGTAAATAACGGTGCATGTCCATAAAGAAATAACAACCAATAAAATAGCTACTAAAAAACACTAAATAAATAGAAATATCAACATAAATTGTAATGTGAATTCGTCCTTGACGATACTCTATGCATGACCGCTACCATGACTATTGTGAAACAATTCTTCGAACCTATACGTAAGGAATTGAGGAGAAACAAACCTTTCTCTACCGTAAGCACCGAAAGAAATACGAAAATACAGATATCATCATCATGTAAAGTAATAAGGAGAAGAGCCACCCACAATACTTCAAACCAATTGCTAGCAAGAAACATTCGACTTAACTCACAGAGGAATTAAGTCCACATGCATAAGCCCAAAAACACAATACATAACAAATAATGACAAAACGGTAGACGATCATTAACTATGAAGCTAATGGCAAAGTGACCATACATGACAAAAGACTCGTGATAACAAAGGTTTATAGTAAGGTAGTGTTATAGCTTCCCTCGATGTGATTGAACAACCACCACGTGTATCATCACATGGGATCCAGAATGCCATGAATAGCATCGAATTACGAGTATGGGTTTCCTCCCAGCCAACGGTACTTCTTATCCACCAACGTGAAAATTAGGTGATTAAGTTCTTCCTTCACTACATTGATTTTAGGTAACATAAAATGACGGATCTACTTACATTGAGCCACACTTCATCTTCACCAGTTGGAATCACCACATTTGATCCATCATCTCAATCCAGCCATTATGAATAAACTGGGTCATAATGAATAAGTACGTAGCTTTCAACCTACTTTGGAGTGCATGTCGAGATATCTGAATCACATATTCAAAGTTGAATTCGAAGGAAGTCTGTATCCAAGCAATTGGGGTGAAAGTGTACCCTACGTACGGCCCCTCATCAATCCTCCTCAATGCACCGATGAGAAACATTTCTTATGTGTCAGTAAATACGATCAACATCCTAATGAGGACTGGAAAACATCTGTGATGATTTGGAAGGATGCCGTGAAGCCCTTCTTCTGATTCAATAATGGCATGTGTGGAGAGAGGGAAGAGAGTAGTCGGTGGTAAGGTTTGAAATGCCGATTTCGACGTTGTACCGATGAAATTCTAAGTGTCCATTTCATAGGCTTGCCGAGGGCATGCCATGGCAATACCTGTTTTTCGATGGGCATGCGAAAGGCACGTCGTGGAAATGCTGAGGGCATTCCAACGCATGCCAACAAAAATGACAGTAGTCAAAATGATGTCAATTTCAAGTAAATCAATGTTGATTATGTAACAATAAGAGTACTTCATCAGGCATGCCAAGGACACGCATACACACGCAGCAGCGCACCGCAACAGGCATGCCCAAGCACAGGCATCGGCATCTGGCGACATGCCAACCATACCATCGACATGCCAACGAAATGGTCAACATGCCGCCGGCATCCCTACATGTCGACAGCCATTTAGTGTCGGCATTATCCCTCCCCAAAAATGACCATAACTGCAACATGCCGACGGCATGCCATCGACATTTAAAACACTAGTCAGTGGTGATGAAGAAAGGAGGGAGTTTTAGAAACTTAGACAATGTTATTGCAAACTCAAGAAACAAATGACGAGAATTGGTCACTATTTATAGAGAACCAATCTTAATCAAATCATATTATAATCTTAACAAATCACTAAACCCACTTCCTAAAACAACCAAATCCTAAATAAAGACTCAAACAAATTAACCACAGCTAGCACAAAACATATTTGGAAAACAACTAAACTGAAACTAATTTTCCTAACACACACACACATCACGTGCCTACATAGTGGGCCCACCAACTCGACTCTGCCACGTGGCCAATGATTGTTGCTACCACATGGCACTTACCACGTGACTTTATTCCCATGCTAACACACCCCCTCAAGTTGAGGCCAAAGAAGGGCGAAGACTTGAATTTTTCTTTTTCTTTTCTTGAACTTCAGAGAGACTATCCACATCGATGCATGTTCCTAAATCTTCTTTGAACATATCTTTTGATGCAACTACGAATCCCTTGCAACCTTAATAGTCGTTGCTTCTTTAGCAACCTCAAAAGTCGTTATGACTATAGTTGTCTTCTCTTCTTCCTCTTTGATTAACACCCGAAGCCTCTAAATTTGTGGATGTAAACGAAACTACGTAATTCTTCTCCTCCCACTTCTTAACTTTGGTCTCTTCACGATTTTCTAGTGCACTCTTCGGGATAACGTGGAGTAAGATAATATGGAGTTTGTAGATGATTTAGGCCTTTGTGTCAGCCATCGTTGCCTTCAAAACACGAGTTATCTCTACTTCTACATCCTTACAAAGCCTGCGTAAGGCACTAGAATCTCTTGAGGTACATGAGAAATCACGTCGTCAAAGAGCCTCTTCTTGTATGTCTCCATAGAGCCCGCATAAAGCGACGGGTTCTCTCAGAGTACATGAGAGTACTCCCCTTCCAGACAAGTCAGGGCACAATGCTTATACTCTGGATTGATCTCCAAGTATTCCATGAACAAGAAGGAGATCTTATGCACGAAACAAAGCCCCTTTTGCATGAAGCACACAGCCTCCTTGCAGTCCTTCCCATGCATGGATGCTAGTAGGGCCAAAAAATCCACTCTGATACCATGCGAAGATTTGGAAGGGTGGTGAAGAAGATATGAGGGCGTTTTGGAAACTTAGAAAAACTAGAATTGATCTCTATTTATAGAGAATCAATCTTCATCGAATCGAATTAGGATCCTAACAAATTACTAAACTTATTTTCTAAAATAACCAAATCTCTAAATAAGGACTAAAACAAATTAGCTATAAGTGACACAAAATATATTTGGAAAATAACTAAACCTAAACCAATTTTCCTAACACCACACTAACAATATCAATTTAGGAAAATGTAACATGGATAGCAAAAATTTGTTCCAACCTTTTATTTAATGCCTTTGATTATAATTGGAGTATGGTATCATTTTAACCCATGAGTCATACTATTGTCTTTTCTTCGATATTATTTCTACAATCCTTCGAGAGAGGAATGCAAAGAACGGTGGTATGTAAGTATAAAACAGTTCGTACGAGGAAACATTGGGAGTCAAACCACAAGCGAAAGAAACATTAACTACAAAAGGAACATAAACAAAGTTAAAGAGTTGGCTCGATTGAATTTGTGCACATCATTGGACGACATGGTCAAACATTATCTATGCTTGGGCGTTACGTTACCACCAACACATCAAATGCATGGGGTTGACTAGAATATACTAGCATGAGGTCGTAGTACTTGAATCGTTTGCGTTCATATATAACAAGTCATCTAACCCATACACTAGCTGGAGAACTATATGTAACATGTGAAAGTAGTAACTAGACCACACTCCTCAACAAGGTTAAATGTTTCATTTTCGTGGTAGAAAAAATGAGAAAAGAATCTAGTGTTCAGAATAAGAGTCCTCTAGAAAATCAAACCCTACACAAATTAAAGCAAGGAAATTGCACCGTAATTTAAAGCATCTGCAAATCAAAAAATGAAAAAGGCTACAAATCATTTCCGTAAAATTATGATTAAGAGAACATAAGTTCTACATTATAATTACGCATGAACCTTACAACCTCAAAGGATATGCTTATCTTGAACTGAGTATTTACTAATGCTTTCACATCAGAGACAACCTAAAAGAACATCAGCTTTCAATCTATTATTCTCCTCATGTAGTTTGTGATTCTCTTCCTCAAGGTCACAAAGTTTATCCTCAACCTCCTTGAAGTAGTAGCTTACACTACGGAATTGATGTCACATCTTCGCCTTAGAGGTCTAGAAGTCATTTGCCTTTAAAATAATGTTGCATTCCTATTTTATGAACTGAAATTCAGATGCAAACAACAATGACAAAGTCAGGAATGTCGATATTTTACAAGGAAAGAAAGTCCATACATACCCAGAAATTGTTGTCACACATATATGAGTCGTGTGATAATGGATTTCACACAATTTGCAAATCCAGTTAAACTTTGTTCGATAGCCGCATTTGCTTAATGGTTTGTCTACCATTTCTTACTACAGGATTGAAAGAAAACAACGATGATTAGTACATACTATGCTCCTTGAGCATAACAATGCAAAACCAACAACATTAGTAGACAACGGAACTGACAACTATTGACATAAGTACAATACTAGGGACACGAAACGCTAATCTCTTTAGGAACATGTTAAATCATCTACATCTTCTCGTAGGGTGATTGCAGTAGTTATTCCACATCACTAACGCAATCCTCACCCTATGGTTCTTTCCTTGCAAGATAGCCGCATGGCTAAACAATGCTTTTGGTTGATTGTCTCCCCAATTAGGTCCATTCTATCAACTAAGTCTATCGAGGTTAAGTTGACGGATCTAAATAATGCGAAAGCATGATATCAAAATAATAAATCAATCAAGGAACACTTGGGTTTACATGAAAACCCCATGCATGAAGAGTGGGGAGAAAATCACGGGAGAAGCACCCTACGAGCGTATTTCTCTGTTATTCCTTCTCAAATAAATAGGTGGGGGGTATACACCTATTTATAGGCTACCACACACATAATAAGGTCCCACTATATTATGTGGGACTAAACATCACACACAATTCTCTCAACACTCCCCCTCAAGCAGAAAAATGGAATGCTCAGCTTGTAATACAAAGAAATCTACTATACACAATGGAACACAACTCTCTGGACTGGTTCTTACTTGTGGGTAGAAACACGGGCTGAAGCTGTCGAAAGAACTGCTGATGTCTCTAACAATGGCCTCTCCTTTAGAGACCTCAACTGGTGCTGGTAACTCCCCATTAAGTATCCCTGACATGGGTCTTCTTCCGAAGACTTCAAAACTATTTCACTCACATAGAAACCTGCTGGGTCCTTCCTCTGAGGACCTCGAAAATAGATCTCCCACTCTCTAGAGACCTCAAAACTTTGAACCTCCCAGAGTTTGGTTTCTCATGTGAGGATCAACTACTCCAAAGGATCCGTAGCGGTATCTAATGTCACCCATCGTGCCTTAAGACTGCAACAAAGGGACTCCTAAACGAGGATGACTACAATGGGCTTCCACACTTCCCCTTTCTCCCACACTAGTATAGGAGAAGAAAATAACAAGAATAAAATTTAAATAAAAACTAGAAAAGAACTTCTCCACATGTTCTCTTCAGTTCAAACAATTTTTTTTAATGTGTTTTTCCTTTTTTTATTCTCTCTCTCTCTCCCTCTCCCTCTCTCGTTTCTTTTTTTTCCTACTTTTCCTCTCTCACTTTTTTTTCATATATTTTTTTTCTTCTTTCCTTCCCTCTTTTTCCTTCTCCACTTTCTTTTTTTATAAAATAGGCCAAACATAAGAGATCAAATGAACTAAACCCAAAAGGAACTTACATATTTCACCGCCATCAGCGCCGAACTCTTCTCGACCTCCCTGCAGGTGCGAGCTCTATGCCATCGTCACAAGAGATTGCGCACCATGCGCCAATCTTCACACATCACTTTTTTCTCCTCGCATCCAACGCTGATCTTCTCAACGTGAGGCAAAGAAACCCCTCGACCACCTTCGCACCATCGCAAGGGAAGGAGGCTAAGGGAGCACACCAAGGCGAGTCGATCCTCCTCTCGATGCCTCCCTCTTCCACAATCTTCTTCCTTGCAGAGGCTCTCCACTCTCCACTGCAAACGATGCAGTGAGAGGGCTTCTCGGCATCAGCTACGATCACTGCCGCTTCCCTTTTTTTCCTTCTGCAGAGACCAAGGAGGCCACGTAAGATCCACGATCCCCTCCTCCTAACTCGTGCTCCTACCCACGATCTCCATTGTTGGTGTTGCTGCTGCAAAAACAGCGCGAGATCCATGCCTAAGATTGCCCTGGCACTACTGTAGCGCCTCCTCTCCACCTTCACAGATCTCCGTCTTCTCTTCAGACAATCATGAAGCAAATAAAACTCCTAAGATAAAGATAATAATATAAAAAAAAATGAAAATAACCCAGGAATTGACTTGCTCTGATATTACGTTGACAGACCTAAATAATGCAGAAGCATAATATCAAAACAATAAATCAATCAATGAACACTTGAGTTTACGTGGAAACCCCACTCACGAAAAGCGGAGAGAAAACCATGGGAGAAGCCTCCTATGGGCCTGTTTCTCTGTTATTTCTTCTCAAATTAATAGGTGGGGCGTACACGCCTATTTATAGGTCACCACACACATAACAAGGTCCAACTACATTATGTAAAACTAAATACCACATACAATTCTCTCAACAGTTTATCCTTAGGAACCATCTATCTGTATCGTAAGTGCGTACGAAGTTATGAATAACGCACATGACACACACAACATCCCTTTGGATAGGTAGAGAGTACTCCCTCATCTTTTTTAGGCATTCAAACTACTTCTTCCAAACTCTAACCCAGTGTTCGATAGTTCCCAATACAACCGCATGCCTATATGATTGAATAACTCCCAATAGTTATCAACGTGCCCACCCCTCTTACGCCTTAATGGTGAAATAAATTCACCTATATTTGCATAACTACAATCAATTAAATATTAGCAACAGAAAGGCACGGAGAAGGTGTTTGTGTCCAATGCCCAACGAAGCCCAGCCATCTCAATCCCATCTCAATCCCAGGACCCTCATAACCGACTACAACAAAGGTAAATAGTAATTTGAAGCCAATTGCAGCAAGGGTGTTTTGTGATAAATCAAGATGACAGTTCAAGTACCTCAACTTATGTTTGGGCACACATGCTTTGACATGACAACCGTCGATGGTGTTGAACGAACGATGCGTCTAAGGCATCATCAAAGAGTGAAAAATAGGCATTTAAAATCGATTCGAGAACCATTCTCTACATGTTACAAGTTGTACCTCCACTCCATCTTCCATCCTTGATCTGCTTTGCTACATCTCTAATGCCTTCTAATCAAGTGTCATACATGCTATAGTCAATAGACAAGACTAGGGGTCAAGTCAAGGTCAGTTACTCCTAAATCCTATTCTTCTTTCGAATATCAGTTTGCCACTTGCCTGCATTAAGCCAACATCGCCAATAACCACTTTCATATGGTGATGAGCACATTCTAGTCCTTGAGACATTGCTTGTTACGCTAGGAATTCAAAAATTCCAAGCCTCTGTCACACCATCCTTCAGACATTTTAGCCGAGAGGAGAGGGCAACAGCTTTTTCTTTTTCTGAAGGCAAGGAAGAGCATAAAGCCTCATTCTCCAACCAAATATGATGAAATAGGAAGATTCACCCCAGTAAATAGTGGAAAGCAGTTAGCACTAGAAGCAAGATAGTGACACATGTTCAAGCACCAGCCATTGAAAAGGGAGCAAGAAATGAATGAACCCCCTTTCCAAAAAAGAGAGAAGAGGAACAAACTCGGCGACATCTTGTCTCATCTGGCACTATAACTCTAATTTCATAAGAATACCTTATCAAATAAGTCATTCCCTGCACAGTTCTATGTATTGTAAAGGTCAGATTTGATTATTTACAATAGTTTCAACAGGGGAGGCTACCAAGGGATTGGTTAAGTTGCAGAACACCCCACTAACATTTAAGAGGTCTTGGGATCAAATCTCATGGTCACCATATTTACCCTCTCAAAAAAAAGAAACTTCATCAGGGATAGAGATAATTAAGAAAAAAATTCAAAGCTACCTAGAGTCCTTAATGATTTGCCTCTACCAGAGTAGACATGAAACACATATTTTGTCACGCATTAGATGTGCAGAAGGAATTTACCATGCACAAGCTTCAGATAGGAAAGATAATGATTTATTTTTCTCTTAGAAACCCTACCTCTGTAAAAGAGAGAGGCAAGGGAAAAGTGCAACAAAACCCCGGAGAAATAAACATATGGAAATACACCCTCACAACAAGTCTCTCAACACTTTCCCTCAAGTTGAAGCATAGATAGTAATCATCCTCATCTTGGAACAACAAGAATCAAATGTCGAATGATTGAGAGGCTTGGTAAAGATGTCTACAGTTTGATCATCAGTAGTAACTGAAGTTGAGTTTAAATAGACTTTCTAAATGAGATCTTGTGTATAATGACAATCCACTTCCACATATTTAGTACGTTCTAAAATATTGGATTGTTGGCAACATAGGTAGCAACCACGTTATCACATCGCATCTCCGTAGTGCCATCGATATGAACATGCAAATCAGCAAAAAGGGACTTCACCCACATTAGCTTTACAGTTGTCTGTGCCATAGCTCTATATTCAGACTCTACACTAGACCGAGAAACAACAGCTTGCTTTTTGCTTTTCCAAGTCACAAGATTGCCGACTACATATGTGCAAAATCCTTTAGTAGACTTCCTATCTGTCAGGCAACCTGCATAATCTACATCAGAATAGACAACAACTGACATAGATGTTCCCTTAGTAAACAAAAGACCATGTCCTGGAGCTTTCTTGACATACTGTAAAACCATCGTAGCAACCTCCCAATGCTGCCTAGTAGGCGTGGCCATAAGCTAACTCAACCTACCAACAGCAAATGAAAGATCTAGCCTGGTAATGGTAAGATACAACTTGCCCACTAGCTGTCTATATTGTCTACTCTACTGTCAACAAATGGTGACTCAGGATCGTATAAATGAGCCTTCGGATCCATGAGAATATTAGCCAGTTTTGCTCCAAGCATACCAACTTCCTGATATCAAGAGCATACTTTCTCTGAGATAGAACAACACCTTGCTGGCTACATGCTACCTCTATCCCAAGAAAGTACCTCAAAGAACCCAAATCCATCACAAATTGTTCTACCAGACATACCTTAATGAGCTTAATCCTATCAGTATCATCACTTGTAACAATAAGATTATCCATTCAGATGATGAAGAGATGTGTGACCACATCTTCCTTTTCTATGCTTGTTAATGGACGCTCCAATGGATCTTAGATCCAACCACAACAGGGAATTAGGCAAGGGTGCCCATTAGCTCCTATGCTTTTTTATATAGTAGTGGACACACTAGCTTCTTTAGTGTTCGAGGCATGTGAAGCTCAATTATTTAATGGATTCACAACTTAAGGAGATGGCACTTTAGTCACCCATTTATTGCAATATGCGGATGCTATAACGTTCTTTGTGGAGGGTGGTAGGTTGAAGGCATCCCATGTTGCTTATTCGGTAAGGATTTTTGCTAATATAACAAGCTCGAAGATTAAAAGAAGGAAGTCTTTATTAATGCCGTTTTCCATTCTGAAGAGGGAGGTTGGGGAGATTGTTAATATTCTCGAGACATATGTGTCACATTTGCCGATTAAACACGCCATTGAAAGGAAGGAAGCTTGCAATTGCTAACTGGGATGGTGTGGAGAGGTTGACAAAAAGAATGTCATCGTGGAGTGGTAGGCTTCTATCGAGAGGAGGTTGTTTGGTGCTTCTGAAGTCTGTCCTATCTTCCATACCAGTCTCTTTCCTATCTATTTTTAGGCCACCAAAGAAAATTATCAGATCTATGCATATTATTCGGAAAAGGTTCTTTTGGAAGGATACAGATCATGCGGGGAGATTTGCCCAAATTGTTCCCTGAAATGAAATGTCTACCCAAATGTGAAGGTGGATTGGGGGGTAAGACGAATAGATGAGTTCAACAGGGCCTTACTACTCAAATAGGTAGTGAAAATTTTCTTTGGAGATTCGTCCAAGGTAGATATGGATTTGAGGGAGCAAGTTCTGCCTAAGAGAGGGTCTTCTACATTCTGGCAGTCCATTAAACCGGTGCAATTGGATGAAATGACTTAACTTCTATTAGAAACCCTAGGACTCTCTTATATAGAGACCAAAAGGGTGGAAGTACACAAAAACCCCTAAGGAGCAAACCAAACCCAACATAAAAGTCGAAATATAAAATATATGCTAACACTCCCCTTCAAGCTGGAGCATAAATATCTATCATGCTCAGTTTGGATATACATGGATTAAATAGAGATCTGGCTAAAGGCTTCATAAAGATGTCTGCAATCTACTCAAATGTGACTGACGTGGTAAAAAGCAACCCCTTCTGAATGATGTCTCTGGTGTAGTAACAATCAACATCAACGTGCTTCGTCCTCTCATGAAATGTGGGTTGTTGGCAATAAAAGTGGCTGCTCTATTATCACATCTCATCTCCATCGGGCTGAAAAACTGTATCTGCAAGTCAGCAAGTAAAGATCTGATCCACATCATCTCTGTAGTGGTCTTGGCCATAGCCCTGTACTCAGACTCGGTACTAAATCTAGCGGCTATGCTATGCTTCTTCCTCCTCCATGTAATCAAACTTCCTACTAAAAAGATGCAGATCCCAGTAGTGGATTTACGATCCACATGACATCCAACGTAGTCCGCATCAGAGTATCCAACCAAGGTCATGGAAGACCCCTTAGAAAAGAGAAGACCCTTCCCAGGAGCCTTCTTGATGTATCTAAGCACCATCAATGTTGCATCCCAGTGCTAGCATGTTGGCTTTGTCATGAACTGACTCAATTTTCCTACAGCAAAGGAGATGTCTGGCCTCGTAATAGTGAGATATAGCAGCTTACCCACAAGCTGCCTATACTGCCTGCTATCCACCATCTGTACATTCTCATCATATAGTGGCATTTTGGGGTCCATAAGAATATTGGCCTCCTTGGCCTCAAGCATTCCGATCTCCTGTAAGATGTCCAAAGCATATTTCCTTTGAGATAAGACTATGTCCTTTTTGCTGCAAGCAACCTCAATACCAAGAAAGTACTGTAGAGGTCCAAAGTCCTTCATGACAAACTGTTCTGCTAGGATGAGCTTAATCTCAACAACACCCTGTTCATCATCTCCTATGACAATTAAGTCATCAACATAAATAAGAAGTACCACCGTACCTCGTTCAGTCCTCCTAACAAAAAGGAAAAAGTCGGTTGTTGACCTCCTGAACCCAACTACCTCTACAACCTGTGATAGTCTCTAGAACCAGGCTTTGGGATTCTGCTTAAAGCCATAAATGGCATTCTGTAGTCGGCATACACACTCCCCCCTGAGCCTCAAAACCAGGCGACTGCTGCATATACACTTCCTCTTGGAGATCCCCATAGAGGAAGGCATTCTTCACATCCAGCTGATATAAAGGCCAATCTAACTGAACAGCCACTGCAACTAGCATTCGTACAGTCGAAAGTCTGGCAACTAGTGCAAAGGTGTCAAAGAAATCCACCCCAAAGATCTGGGTGAGCCCCTTTGCCACTAGACGTGCCTTGTACCTAGCAATGCCCCCATCTGGATTGAATTTCACTGTGAATACCCATTTATAGCCAACAACAGTAGCTCCGTCAGGAAGTGGAGAGTTCCCAAGTCCCGCAACCCCGAAGTGCAGCCATCTCATCCTCCATGCCAGCTCACCATTTTGGATGCAACATGACTTGCTGGTAAGTAATGGGGATCTCTGCAACAGACAAGGCAGAAGTAAACTAGACAAATGACCTCCTAAGATGGGCACTAGGAAGATCGCCTGCAACGCGGTAGCGAGCACAAGAGGGTGGAGCCTTCCTAATAGCAATAGGAAGATCCTCAGTACCATCAGGCACCGTAGAGTGACTTGTGGGACCATCATCAATAGGCAACTCAGTGGAGTCAACATGCACCTGTGCAGGAGTCTGGTGGCATATATGGAGATGGCCTCTGCAGAGTCAAGTGAGGTCTACTGTACATGCACATCGGGCCATTCGTTTCTCAAAATCATCCACGAACTCCCTGGAATATGAAGTGGATGGCAGGGGAGTTGAGATAGGTAGATCCTCAAGCTGGACAGGGGGAAAGGGCATTGAGGCAGGAGCATTTGAAGTAGACATTCGGTGACCGCTCATAGAAAAATAAGGCACCTCCTCATAAAAGGTGACATCCATGCTAACATAGTGTCTCCTACAAATGGGATCATAACATTTGTAGCCTTTCTGAGTGTCACTATAACCCAAAAATACACACTTGACCACACAGGGAGCAAGCTTGTCCCTGCCAAGACCAAGAATATGAACAAATGAAACACAATCGAAAACTCGAGACGACACAACAAACAAATCTCTATCTGGATACAATATCTGATACGGAATTTATTCATGAATGACCGAACTAGGCATCCTATTGATTAGGTAGTAAGCAGTCAAAACGGCATCTCCCCAGTAGAAAGATGGAACATTATGATGTATCAACAATATTCAGGCCACATCTAAGAGATGTTTGTGTTTCCTTTCTGCCACACCATTCTACTAGGATGTATGGGGGTAGGAGGTCAAATGTATGATGCCTAGGGAGCTATAAAACTGGGCCAGTCTCTTGGTGCAAAACTCAAGTGCATTGTCAATTCTAACAATCTTTACAACTGTAGAAAATTGAGTCTTGATCTGATTAATAAACATCTCAATCGTATTTCCTGCATCTGACTTACTATGAAGCAAAAAGGTCCATGATAGTCTGGAGAAATCATCAACGACCACCAAGTAGAAGTGGAATCCCTGCCTGTCTGGAGTATGACTCGGGTCCCATATATCCATGTGGAGTAAGTCAAAACATGCATATGACGCAATTGTAGTGCTAGAAGAATAACTGGAACAATGATGCTTGCCTAGTTGGCAAGCGTCACAAAGAAGATCAGTAGCAGGTGATAAATGAGGAGTAACCCGTCTCAGTCGATTTAGAGAGGGATGTCACAGCCAACGGTGCCACTGAAGTGTTGTCCCTGCCTTGTAAGCCACATCTGCCTATCCAACAACTGCCAATGGAGACTGAGCTAAGCGGTATACGCCTCCTTCCTCGTGTCCATCACCAATAATTTTCCCTGTGAATTTATCCTGGAAAATACACCCCACATCATCAAAGATTGCTCTGCAATTGAGCTCTTTGGTAATCCTGCTAACTAACAACAAACTGATCAGAAAATCGGGAACAAATAGAACATTAGGCAGTTTAAAGGTAGAGGATATAGTAACCTCCCCCTCGCCCTGGACCTGAGAAAAGTGTCCATCAGCCACCTGAACAGTCCTGCCAGGAGGAACATCACGCACCATGCGAAAGCACTCCCAATCTCCACTAACATGCCTGGATGCCCCGGAATCAATTAGCCATCTATCATCTGCAAAAAAAGCAAGAGCTGCAGTATTTAAAGTGGTAGACACCACATCCTCATCATCTTTCGTAACAATCTCATCGGCCTGCTTGACCGCTTTAGTCACAGTCTGAACATGACCTATCTTTCCAGGGAACATAGCAGTGGCCCACTACCTACTATCCTATCGACGACGACGCCCTCTACCTTGTGTAAAAGGGCCTCCTCGTCTATTCAAATGACATTGTCTGACACGATGGTCTCTGTCAAAACTGACTAGTCCTGCTTCTGTAGTAACCTCCATCATGAACTCAACAATTCTCGGAGAGTTCAACATGTCCAAAAGGAGCACGAACCCATCCACAAATCTCTTTGTCAATCTGTGCTGCCCTCCGCCACCACCGGAGTACTGTAGCGCCATCGTCGAAGGTCAGCGCCACCTGCAGTGCACTTGCAGCACTGCCACACGGTCAATCTTGGGTTGTTGTGCCACCACCATGCTCCTATAGCGCTGCCACAGACTCAACGCAACTGTTGTGCCATCACCGAGCTCCTGTAGCGTCGCCGTAGGATCATCACGAGTTGCTACGCCACTGTCAGAGATTAGATCAACCTCCAACCTTGCTGCAGCACCTCCTTTGACTGCCTAAAGGGCCTCCATAGGTCCAACAAGCAGCTGCAACAGCGCCGTCAGTGGCAAGATAGCCCTCCAAGGGCACTGCAGCACTGCCGCGCACAACCCTCGGTGCTACAGCGCCACCGCAGGAGCCTAGGAAGAGCTCCAAAGTTGTTGTGGTACCGCTGCAATTGACCAAGGCATTGTAGCACTGCCGCCAGAGGCTAGAAAAGCCTCCAAGCTCGTCGCATCGCCATCTCAAGCGCCCTGTGGTGCCGCTACGATCGACCAAGGCGCTGCAGCGCCACCAACAGAGGCTAAGAGAGCCTCCAAGATTGTCGCATCGCTGCCTCAAGCATCGCCTGAGCACTGCTGACGGTGCAAGAAGCTCACCCGTGCCGCCGGAGCTCCACCAAGAGCCGCTGCCGCTCACAAGGGAGAGAGGTGATTATGGTTTGGTGGTTAAAGTTTTGGAGGCTTTGAGGGGTGGGATACC
Source organism: Thalassia testudinum (assembly GCA_037157565.1). Lineage (NCBI taxonomy): Eukaryota > Viridiplantae > Streptophyta > Magnoliopsida > Alismatales > Hydrocharitaceae > Thalassia > Thalassia testudinum. The sequence goes on from JAZHRO010000077.1 coordinate 87,363,693, forward strand.
TAGAGCCACGGTCTAGGATCGGTGCTCTGATATCAAATTGGATGAAATGACTTAACTTCTATTAGAAACCCTAGGACTCTCTTATATAGAGAGAGATCGAAAGAGTGGAAGTACACAAAAGCCCCCGAGGTGCAAACCAAACCCAACATAAAGGCAGAAATATAAAATATATGCTAATAGGTGCTACATGACTCAATTGGTGATTTTAGTCTGATCTCGAATGATGGTGTGGATTTCAAGTTTTGGTTGAACTATTAGCATGTATTGGGGAGATTTTCAGAACTATTTTCAAGAGTTTTTTCAGCTGATCAACAACAAAGGAGCATCTATTGGTGAAGTGTGGGATGAACATAATATTTAGGACTTCAAACTGCCTCACAAGCTGTCAAAATCCACTCTACAGGAGTTTCAGCAACTCCTGCACACTATTTCATATTCGAAGCCGAATAGAAACTGAAAGGATGCCTTCAGTTGGAGAAATGAGGTTTTCACGGTGAAGAAGGCCTATTCAAGATTGATTTCTGCTGATGGAGAAAATGATGACACCAAAGATTTGGAAATGCTTGTTGCCTTTGAAGATAAAAATCTTTTTGTGGTTATTTAGGAGAAAGCGGCTAGTAACTAAAAGTTTTATGCGAAGGTGGAGGGATGATATGGATGTCACATGTGCTTTCTGTCAAGCTGATGAGGAAGATCTGAATCATCTTTTCTTCAGCTACCCCTTCTCCAAGGATGTCTAGCAGGTCTTGCAGCTTCATACGGTTGATGTCTCCAACTTCTCATCCTTTTGGAGATCTTTCCAAGACCATTACGATCTAGATGCTGCTGGCTAGGTGAAAAGATTTGCGGCAATATGATGCTTATGGCTACAACGGAATGGCAAGATTTTGAGAGAGGAGCGTTGTTGGGTGAAAAATGTAATGAGGGAGGTTAACTATTTGTCTGAATTTTGGCTCCAAAATCCGCAAGCCCGTTCCTTTTACTTAATACAATTTACTAGATAATTACCGATCTGAGGTAATCTTCCTTTTTCTTTCTCCAAAAAAAAAAAATAATAATAAGATCATCCACATACATAAGGATGACCACTACTTCTCTCTTTGTTTTCCTTACAAATAGATAGTGATCTACAAATAATCTCTGGAATCCGTCATCCTCAACAACCTGGGATAATTTCTGAAACCAGGCACAGGGAATTTGCTTAAGCTCATAAATGGCTTTCCTCAGACAACATACACACCCCCTGTCTTTCATAGCCTGGCAGTTGTTGCATATATACTTCTTCTTGCAAATCACCATACAAGAAGGTATTCTTAACATCTAGCCGATAAAGTGTCCAATCAAAATGTACTGTCACTGCAATAAGTGTTCGCACTGTCGACAAACGAACAATAGGAGAAACTGTGTCAAAAAAGTCTACTCCATATGTCTGAGTAAACCCCTTTGCTACTAAGCAGGCCTTGTATCTAGCAATAGACCCATCTGAGTTGTACTTTAAGGCAAACACCTATCGACACCCAACAACAGTAGCTCCATCAGGTAGTGCGGTAAACTCCTAAGTACCACGAGATTGTAAAGTAACCATCTCATCCTCCATGTCCTAGCACCATTTTGGATCAAGCATGGTCAGATGATGACCGGAACGACTTTGCAACTGAAAGCAGAATTTACTAAATGCATTTCCCAGCCCATCTGTAGAAAGTGCTCCTGTACAGGGGTATCTAGGATAGTGACAAGGTGCCTTCTGTATGGCAATCGGAAGGTCAAGGTCAGATTGGAATGTCTCTTGCAAAGGCTCTAAAGTAGAAACTAAATCTGCAAAACCTATAGAGTCACCACTAGGCATAGAACTATCAGTGTCAAAAGAACCTGAGCTCACCTAAGACTGAGAGACTGGTGTCGATGAAGGGGGCATCTGAAAAGTAGTATGAAGCCGATGATAAATAACTATAGGCTCATTATATTTTGGTTTGGTAGGGACAATAGTAGGAGCAGGCTCAGTATCAGGTATAGCACCAAAAGATATAGGAGGAACGAGCATAGGTGCCTCCTCAAAACATGGAGATAACTCACTCCCAGGCATAGAAAAGAAGGATATAGCCTCAAGAAAACATCAACACTCACATAGTGACATGAATTATGCAGATCAAAGCACCTATACCCTTTCTAAGTTCGTGACTACCCCAGGAAAACACACTTGACAACCCTAGGTGCCAGTTTATCCTGTCCTGCCCCCTTAATATGGACAAATGCAACACACCCAAAAACTCGTGGAATCATAGGAAACAATAGGCTATCAGGATACAGACACTGCAATGGAATCTACTCATGGATAGCAACATTTGGCATCTTGTTTATAAAAAAAACAAGCTATAAGAACAGCATCCCCCCAATACAGAGCAAGCACAAAATGGTGTATCAACAGGGTGCGTGCCACATCAAGAAGGTGCCTGTGCTTCCTCTCAGCAATACCATTCTGTTGAGAAGTGTGAACACAGGTGTCTGATGAATGATACCATGATTATGAAAAAACGGACACGTAAACGAGTAGTAGTAAACTCCAAAACATTATCAGATCGAAACATTTTAATAGTAATAGAAAATTGGATCATTATTTCAGCAACAAAGTTTTCAATAATACTTCCAACATTAGATTTATTCTTCGACAGAAACAACCAAGTAACTCTAGAGAAGTCATCAACCAAAATCAAAAAATAACGATGACCAAGTCTATGAGGAGTACGACTTGGCCCCCATACATCCAGAAGCCAAGGCAACCTCTCCCGAACCCACAACAGCAGCAATAATGGGTGAACGACTTAAGCAGTAAACCCCCCTTCTTCACATCCTCTACCAATCATCTTCACCGTGAGGCGGTCCTGTAAGACACAAGATTGAGCATCAAAAATTACCTTACAATTCAGCTCATGTGTAATTCTACTAACCGATAGAAGCCTAAGTGGGAAATTAGGCACATATAACACATTTGGTATATTCAAGCTAAAAGAAAGGGACACCTCCCCCTTTCCAATTCACCATGATCACCACACAGATGTTTGGATGTACCTCAATCAACAAGCCAACCACCAGGACTATGTGCATAAGTAGAACCAAAAACCTCTATACCTGAAGTAGAGGCAGAAGTAGCTGTCTCTGGAGATGGAGCTATCTGGAATAGCTGTCTGAACTTCTGTACTAACTCGTCAAACTCTGCTTGTGAAACAGTATTTCCTGAAACATCTTCCTCAGTAACCTGATGTGCAGTCACTGGTTTCCCACACTTCTGCCAACACGTAGCCTCAGAATGGTCCAAACGACCACAATAGGTGCATGGCGAACGAGAACGACCTGATGCATGCCCACGACCACGACCTCGAATAGCAGAGCCACCTCGCTCATGACCAGAAGAAGCAACCAAGGCAATGGTCTAGCCTGTGGTCTCTACTAGAGGAACAGAAACAACAATCCTGCTCAGTCTACTATAAGTCTCCTCCAAGGGGGGAGGCTTAGATAGAGTGAGAACCTAGTCTCTTGCTATAGCAAAACTACGACCCAGACAAGAAAAGAATGGGGAGACAACCAGATCCTTCTTGAACTCACGCCAAGAAGAGCAAGTACACCCTGCTTGGTAAGAATTATGCCTCTCCAATAAATGTTTCATTTGTGAGTAATATTAAGCCAAAGGCCGACCCTCCTGTCATACATAAAATAGCTCATGATAGATCTGAACACGCATGCTGAGTTCTCCTGAGAATATGTTTCAGCAAGAGACTCCCACATCTGCTTGGCGGTAGGATAATACATGATCCCATCACCTATCTTGGGAATAACTAAGTTCATCGTCCAGGCGCACACCATAGCATTCTCTATCCCAAGAAACATTGGCACCTATCTTGTCTGTTGGCTCAAGTTGTTTAAGAATTTTTTCTTTGCCATGACAACGATTGTCATCGGAAACATTTAGGACCACCGTAGATAATTAATCTCGTTAAGCTTAACCATCAAACCAAAGAAGGGGTTCTTATAACCCCCAGTGTCCATCGAAGCATCCAATGTGACCTGGATGAACTAGATGATGCCATGGTGCTACAACCCAATCTCCAACACACAAGAACTAAGCCTCAAACACATTTCAGATCAGAAAAATCATGAAACAAAGGATCTGAATAGTATATTCAAGTCATAGATCAAGCCTTATGTGGAGCTTAACCCACAGATCACCAACACTAGACTTGCGAACACGGCCTGCCAACCTACAGACCAACTGCACCCATCCAAAGCGAGCCGACGACAGTGGAGGCTGACCTGCAGACCACCAACACTTGTCCAAGGCGAGCAAGCAGCGATGGAGACAGATCTGCAGATCACCAGTGCCACCCTAGTCGATGACGATCGCCGCTAATGAGGCCATTAGTGACCCGCCCTGGCGATGATGGTGGAGGTGCATAGGGGCAGGACCTACCCTAGGGGAGCCACGGAGGTGAGGATCCTCCTCCTCCCTGCCTACACTGGCTGGGGATGAGGCGACGGTGAGATCTACTGACCGGAGGAGAGGGGCGGCGGTAAGCTTTGCCATCGGAGAAGGTGGCAAGGGTTGGAGGCTTATTTCTGTGGTGGTACTAGGGCACTGGTCTAGGACCGTTGCTCGGATACCAAGATAGGAAAAATAATATAACTTATTTTTCTCTAAGAAACCCTGCTTCTCTTTTATAGAGAGAGACAAGGAAAAAGTACAACACAGCCCCTTGAGAAATAAACATATGGAAATACACCTTCACAACAAGTCTCTCAATGGGTACAAATAGGCACTAACATAGGAAAGAGACAAAATAAGCATTTTAATATTTTTATCAATGGCTAGCACAAAGTTTTCTTTTCTTCTCTAATTCCTCTCAATGAAATTGTTCATGTTGCACTAAGTAACTTACGGATGTATACATGTGGTCCTAGAGCTACCTTTCAAGCTATTGTTACTAGTATTTAGCAGTGCATATCGGTATTTGTTGCAAATAGATGAATTTTTAGAGTTTTCCATCGTAAACCAGTACCAAGCATCTTGAAATTATCAAAAATAAAAGGTGGTGTACAATTGCAATCTATTTGACATTCCAGCTAACTGAAATGAAATGAGATAATATCAACTTATAAGGTATCAAAGAAAGCATAAAATCTCGTAGAGAGAGAGAGAGAGAGAGAGAGAGAGAGAGAGAGTGCATTAAATTGAAAAGCAGACTGAGGCATATTGTATCAACAGAGGAACTACTTACTGGGGTCCTTAGTAGTTTTCACCGCAGCACCTCCAAAGGTACAAGCAATATCAGTAGCTCCATTTTGCTGGTAATAACTATTGAATGCATATGATGCGTGAGAAGCCAATGTATCTGGTTGGAAACAAGGCTGACTAGGCTGGATTGCAGAACAGTCAACATTGCCAGAACCACAGGCCCAGTCCAACGCATTCTGCAAGTCAGCTTCGGCGGCAGTGTTGGAAGCAATACACCATGTTCCATTTGAAGTGGTAATGTTTGTTCCAGTAACTATATCTACATGTCCTCTCCCAGTAAAGTCAATGCTATAGACACTGGTCTGATCTGGATAGAAAAGCCCCCAATTTCTCTCAGATGCTAATCCAGGCTTCCTGTTCTCATTGAACAATGAAAAGATGTAGACATCAATTTCTTGCCCAGGCTTAGCTGGAGTACCAGTGTCATTTATTACATGTCGGATTAAGTTGGTATTGTAAGTCTGAGCATTATCAGGAGTAGCAATGATCTCCTTTGCAGATCCCTTGCTAGGCCATCCAGTTTCTGTGACCATAACCTTAATAGTCTTGTAGTTTAGCCCCAAGAGAGCAAAATAAATCGCATCCAGCTGAGCATCAAACATGTTCGTGTAAACCAATCCGGTATTGGGATCAATGACATCGGATGAAGACGACATGAATAGAGCATAGTCCAAAGACACATTTGTCTTGGAGTCTCTATATGCATAGTAAGGGTAGATATCAACCATGAAAGGAGAATTGTTCTTCACAAGGAAATCCAACAGGGGTTTCAAAAAGTATGCATAGTGGCTATCAAAGGCCCCGGCAGAAGGAGGGAAGGATCGCGACAAAATTCTGAGGGAATGGGTAGTTGACACTTTTATCTTTTTATGCAGCCCCACCTTCTTCAGGCCTGCATAAATATTGTGAATTGCAGGCATAACCATGCCCGACACATTCACGGGACTTTCAGTGATTTCAGATCCCACGGTTATGTAAGTGATCTTCGTTGCAGGGTAGTACGGAAGGATGCTGTTCTTGAGCCATGTATCCACATTCGATCGGTGCTGGGAGAAAGGTAAAAGGTCAAAGTTCGACACCCCAATCATTAGCTCCACATCGGTGTTAGCAAAGGCCTTTAAGACTTTAATGTTCGAGTCATATATCCTAACATACTTAATCTTGTGGAGCTTGATAAGCTGAGCAGCCTTGTCCGGAGTCGGTAGATCATCAGCGTTGCGGCCATAACAGACACCTATTGTGCTTCCCTTGCAGACCTCTGTTTAAAAAGAGCAGCATGACTTCAATAATGATTCATAATTTTTAGAGAGGCAATCACTAAGTTTGCTATTTAATCATGGTGCAAAAAAAAGCAACGTCAACATCAGCTTCTAGATGGAAAATCAAGGAACTTTAAACAAAAGCTTAAACTCTTTTGGTTTTTGCAATGGCAAGAAAAAAGGTGCTGAAGCAAAGAATAAAATGAATGAAAAAGTGATAGCAAGCAAAGGCAGGATCGAAGCCAGCAGGACCAAGGAAGGCCTGAAACTCTTATTTTCATAAATATTTTTTGCAAAAAAGGGACCAAAAAAAAATCTGTGTGTAGTCCAATTCACTTCGTTTGGATATGGGATAAGTAGGTGGAATAGCTGACGTGTTATGGAAAAGATGAATAGTGATAAGATCATACTTTTAGTAGATTTCTGTATATACAAGAATAGCACAAGTGGCAATTGCATATAAGTGAGTGTAGCGAACATTGACAACACAAGCAGTCAAATCAAATTGCATGGAAATCTACGTGTGTGGGATAAATCTCCCATATCCCACAGATTATCTTATCCACGTGGATTAAATTAAATTTACCCCAGCCAATATTTCTCACAGTTCATAAGAACATATACAGCAAAAAATAATTAGAAACATGCCAAACTTCCAACTTTGCTCAAAACGTCCGAACTCATAAACTAGGTATCATCAAGAGATGCACCAAAAACAAAAAAAATCAAAGATGCTTCAATCCACGTGCACTAGTCTGACAAAACACAGCACTGCTAGCAAGAATGCTTTTCTGTCGTAACAATAAATAACAAGTTCAAAATTGTATGGGCAATCTTTATTTGCTCAATTCACGCAACATCAAGCAGCGAATAAACAAAAAAAAATCGTCCAGAGATGAAGTACCACAAGGGCTCCAAACTCATGAAGAAACTTCTCTTCTACCAAGAGTACCAGCATAACCACCAAAACCAAAAGTGCAAACTTTTATCGTTCCTCAAGCACCAAAAGCCAAGCACAGCAATGTCGACAAGAATGCGGGTTGGACACAAAAATAAGATGGCAAGTTTTGTGGGTTGGTTGTTTTACTTCATAGAAGGTGTCATCTTCCAACTCTACAAATTAAGCACTTCCAGCAGACTCATGAAGAGGCCCAAGCAGGAGAGGCCACATCAAACAAAAACCACAGCCAACAAACCGAAATGCAAATATATGTATTCTCCTACCAACCTGCACCAAATGCCAAGAGAAGCACAGCAATGCCGATCGCCACAGTGCTCTCCCTCTCCATGGAAACACCTCTCCTTTGTTGCACCTCCACTAGCTCTCTCTCTCTCCCTCTCTCTCTCTTTCTCTTGCCCCTCCTCACTCCCTCTCCTTTCAGACGTTCAAGACGGCATACGTGTAGGCAGAACGAGAGAAACGAAGAGAGGTGGGGTACGGTCTGCGCTCGATCAGCAGCAGCAGCAGCGAGACGGTCGTGTTGCAGTGCGGCGTGTAGCGAAGTGAGGAGGTGGAAAGCACCGGACCTGAAGGGGGTCTATCAAATCTAGTTTTGGAATGGGGACCGGCTAATAACTAAAGAACTTTTACGTGTGCGCCCTTCTAAGGCTTGTATATTGTGCAAATAGTCGCATCAAGTTCAATTCTACGTGCATTACGTCGTACGTCTCCTTCGGCTTCCGTTGGAAATATGTTGACATCGGTGGAACTGAACCAAAGGAGAAAAAAAAATCCACGCATTGGATGCTCGTAGATAATGTTTCTCTTTCCACCCCCGTCCGTCCAAGCTTTGGTCAATGTGGGCTTCACCTCCCACGCCGTCCTTCTCTCCAACTCAACTTGGAATCTATCCTGGAGTTACCGTATAATTAGCTTTTAGCTCGCTTTTCGCTGCAAAAATATAATTTATATATTCATTTTCTTTAAAAAAATTTAAAAAAATGTTATCTGTATATATCAGAATGGATGATATTTTGTATCTTAAAAAGAAAAAAAAAATCAAGATATATATATATAAGATAATAAATAAAAAAAAGACACATATAGTCATCATTTTTAATTAAAAGACCCCATAAGAAAAATTATGTTTGGCTTGAACAAGAAAGTTGATTAGAAGAAATGGTATACATTAGATGAATAATTTCATCAACAATGCTATGCATTGTGATAAAATATCACATCAAATCTTACTACATAACATTAACTCACTTATCACATTTAACTTTTAATTACTCTAATTTACAACAAAACAAATCGAAAAATAACATAATATCAAATATAGACCAAATAATAATAACTCTTCCATTTATATTTAAATCACATCAACTTACAATTTATAATATATAAACTCACCTATTACATCCACTCCTATTATTCCATCACTTATACCAACACCTCTAAAACATATTGTATCCTAAATTTTATCCAAGAGCAAACTCTCTTCCTTAACCAAATAAATTGGGGAAGGATAGGCATGATGTCCAAAGAAAATCCCCACCGTTGATCTCATATAGAAGGGAGGGAGTCATGTCAGATCTCGACCATTCCTTTCACATCAAAAACACACCCTACAGTAAGTACATGTCATACGTACTCGAACAAATGAAATAGAGTTAATAAAATAAATGAATGCCCAAGTGAATGATACACTTTACATCACATCAACTTACAATCTATAATATACAAAACCCATCTATTACATCCACTTCTATTTTTCATCGGCTATATCAATACCACTAACCAATTCTATTTCACAAATGAAATTGAGAAAAAAATATCTCATCTTAAAAAGGTAATAAATTATATAAATGTTGAAAAATATTAACCTATGTTGATGTTTATAGTTGCACCAGGTTATAAATATCTACATGGACATTTATTTAGTGAATGTCTCCTAATAAATAAGGTTAAAAATTCAATATTTGAACATACCAACATCTCATCTAAAGTAAAAAATGAACTTTTGAAATTTTTCGCAAACGGAAAAAAGGTGAAGTATTAGAGAGTGACGAGGTAGTAGGAAAAAAATAATTAAAAAATGGACTTTTACACGAATATTATAAAAAAATTTTGAAATTAATTAAATATCATTTAATTCACTATATTTATATATATATGTCATTAAAAAGTAACATCATTTTCGCATTTACCACTCCGTTAGCTACAACCATTAAACGTAACGATTTGAAACAAATGTAATAAAAAATTATTTTTTAGTCCTCAAAATTTTTTTAGTTCTCAAATTTTATTTTTTCTTATCTTCAACCATTCCTTCCCCCTCCTCCCCTCATCAATTCACCTCCCTTCCTCCTCACCTTTGACCACCTCCTCCACCCTTACTCTCCAACTTCCAACCACCTCCTCTACCCCCTCTCCCTAGCCATCACCTCCACTCAACCACCTCCTACTCCCAAGGCTCCTTGGTAGGTGATAGCTGAGGTGGGGGGGGGGGGGAGGGGGTGAATTTTTTTATAAAAAAAATTGAGAATTAAAAAATAAATTTTAAGGATTAAAAAATACTTTTTATTACATTTTAGTCCAAAATCGTTAAGTTTAACAGCTATGGCTAACGGAGTAACAGATGTGAAAACGACACTATTTTTTCAAAGATATATCTATAAATATAGTGAATTAAATGACATTTAAATAATTTTAAAATATTTTTTGTGACATTTACAAAAAAGTCCCTAAAGAAAATAAAGAGAGAGAGAGGAAAAAAATCTCCAAAATCATGGAGAGAGATGAGGAAGCAAGGAAAAAAAATAAAAAAATAAAGAGAGATATACAAGGGAAATAACCAAAATCACGATCAAAGCAAAGTCTCAAACTCACATTTCTGCATCATTAATGCACTTAAAGAGCGCTAACAGCCAAGTGCACTGGAGATTACTATTGTTTCTTTTGTACAATGGTTTTTAAATAATAAATGACCATTCAAAAAATAATTGAATAGTGTAAGCTATAGCAGGACCGTGACTGAATCCCACACAACCTTTCAGTATATATATTGAAGAGGGAACAATATTATATTTGTTAGTTCAACCCCTCATATATAATATTTTAATGATTTTACAAAATGAAGAAAAAGAAACAAAACATAAGCATAGCATATGTTTCTCTGTAATAATACAATTACAGGTTTCATGGAGTTTTCCAAGTCGGAGGATTAAAAGTGTGAAGACTAGGAAGCATGAGTACAGTCATAGGTCATAGGCTTTTTATGTAAACTTTCAAAAGCTGTAATCTTTATTTTATTTGAGTTTAGAGATGTTGTAAAGAACCCCCAAACATAACTTATAAATAGCTAACTTAGGCTCTCTACACTTAGGATAAAATAGAAACAAAAGCCTAACACTAACACTCAAATCAGACGTCCATAACAACAATCAGACGTCTGATTTTCAACTTTAAGATGTCTGACAAGTGTTTCAAACGTCTAATTACCTATAGCTTTTCCTTTGGTTTCTGACTTCATAAACATCAGTCAAAGCAACCTTCCATCAGACATCCATAGCCTCATCCAAACGTCTAATAGTTTGCCTGGACGTCCTTAAAACAATCGTTAGACTCAAGCACCCATCTTCCTTCTGAAACTAACGGGCAAAATACATTTTTAGATGTCTGGACATGTCTCCAGACGTCTACCTTTAGATCGTTGCTCATTTATTTCTGTGCGAATCTTATTAGGAACCAAGTATCTACTTTCGGAGTTCCAAAACAAGTCCTTTTTAGGTTTCCAGGCATCTAGGGAATCCTACAGACGTCCATACTGACGTCTGTTCCTTGAAATCTAGAACCCTGTTTGGATTTGGTCAAAACAGGAACGAATCCATGCATAATTCGATGTCCAATATTTTTATCAGACGTCTTATGTGAAAAAATCAGACGTCCCTGTTTCGATCCAATGAAACCAGTAAAGCTTGGCTAATAGTATCAGATGACCATAGTTGTAATCAGACGTCTTACATGATCCTAAAATCAGACGTCTGATATTGCTGTCAGACTCATCATTACCTTGATTTGTGGTAGATTTCGTCCCAATCTCTTGGGATTTGCCTCCAACGGCTAGGAGACTTCTCTCAGGCATTCTTGAAGGTTCCAAACTTTCCTATAAATAGACTACAATCCCTCTTAGGTAAAATACACCTCTTAAGGTTCAATTCCCTTAGAAAATCACTTGCTCACTACTCTTAGCTTCATTTCGCCCTTGTGCTGTGCCAACACTCTGATTAAAGGGCAAACCCACACTCCCAGTGCACTTCGTTCTGCAAATTCTCAGGGAGTTCTATTTATGCTTAATAGATAAGGAAGTAATCAAATTATTGGGGTGCTCTATAGGTGTCGTTTCATTCTTACTTTTTTACTTTGGGTATCCGGCCTGTCAGGTCCCCATCTCTTCATTGTGAAGGGAGAAACCTCCGTTTAGGGATCAAAGGTGGAATTTGTAATTGAGGTACACTACCTTCGTTTAAGTAGTGTGGTTAGTGAATTGATCACTTTGTGATCGAAAATCCTAAGTCAAGGGATTGGCTTAGGTGGTGGTTTTCACCCATATTGGGTTTCCACGTAAAAATCTGGTGCCCCTTTTTGTGATTGAATTTTTTTGTCTTACAATATTTTATAAATTCATTATTCACCCCCCTCTAGTGCAATTTCATTTGGTATCAAAGCAGGTTTTCCACTTTTAGGAGTAACATCCGTGGAAAGATCACATTGAGGGGAGAGTCATTTCCACTGGCAGATCTGAGGGGCAATCCACCAACCGACCACCACTCTTCGAAGGGACAAACTACACTTATTGGAAGTTGAAAATGAAAATGTGGCTTCAAGCCAATGATTTCTCTGTTTGGGAGAAATGCGAATCCGCATACGTCATTCCTGAGAAACTAGAAACAGGATACACAGTGGAGTAGATTCACCACCTTAGACTAAATGCAAAGGCAATGAACTCACTCTACTGCACACTCGGCTCGGAGGAATTCAACCGCATTAGCCAATACACAACTGCCCACGAGATATGGAGAACCTTAGAGGTAACTCACGAATGTACATCTAGAGTTAAATCCTCTAAGATTAACGTGTTATTGCAAGAATTCGAAGCCTTTTCCATGAAGGAAAATGAGAGACTTGGGGACATGTACACCCGATTCACGTTAATCGTAAATAACCTCAAGTCACTAGGAAAGACATTTATAAAGGGGGAGCTTCAAGGGAAGCTCCTTCTCTCCCTTGGACCCGAGTAGGAGCAAAAAGTAACGGCAATAGAAGAAGCTAACCAAGTAGAGGATTTAGACATGGAAAATTTACTTGGGAATCTTATGGCTTATGAATCAAAAATGAAGCAAAAGAAGAAATCTATCTCATAGGAGCCAAAGAAGAAGACTTTAGCCTTCAAAGCTATGATGGATGATAAGGTAAGTACTGATGACGAAAAATTCATTTTATTAGCTAAAAAGTTTAAAAAGTTTCTTAGAAATAGAAAAGAGATCAAGGGAAAGAAAAGAGAGGAAGAACCTCTAGTTTGCTATAATTGTAAGAAGAGAGGTCACATAAGGAAGGATTATCCCTTACTCAAAAGGGATGATGAGAAGAAATACAAGAAGCCTTTCGACCACAAGAAGATCTCCAAGCCCAAGGGATTCAAGAAGAAGGCATTACAAGCAACTTGGGATGACTCCACCTCCAAAGAAGAAGAGGAGGAGGAAACAAATGAAGAAACGGCATGCTTGGGACTAATGGCAACAAAAGATGCTTCTGAATCTGAACCTGAGGAACCTGAGGTAAACTCCTATTCTCTAGATGAATTACAAGATGCTTTTAATTCACTATATCTAGATCTTAAGAAAATAAAGACCAAAAGCAAAACTTTAAAAGAAGAAAACTTAGAGAATAAGAAATTAATCAATGATCTTGAAGAGAAGAATCTAATTCTTACTAAAGAAATCAATGCCTTAAATATGCAAATAAGAAACCTAATGATTGAAAAAGAGTCATTAACAAATGATTTGTATATGGCAATGAGTGAACAAAAATTTCTAGATAGAGAAGAATTACTCGACAAAATCCATGTGCTTGAAAAATCAAACTCCTTTAAAAAGGATGAGAATAGCTTACTTAGAGTGGAGATTAGGGGACTAGAAGATAAACTAGATATAATGAAAATAGAGATAAATCACCTTAAAGAAAAATCAAATCAACTTCTTGAGGACTTAACAAAATTTACAAAGGGGAAAGATAGCTTGGATAAGCTCATTGCCTATCAAAAACTTTCCTCGAGTAAATTTGGACTAGGCTTTTGTGAACCTAGTCAAAGTGAGCCGAAAAAGGATCCTCCTCTAAAGGAGACCACTAACAAATACGGATCGACATTGTAATGGATACCGAAAAGACAACATTCACTTTGTTTTGTAGGGATGAAAGGACATTATAATGTAAAAAATTAGATATACAAAATGAAGGATTGACAACTTAAATTAGAAAGACCTATAAAAACACCAAGTCACCAACGAAGATCTTTTGTAGGAGGAAAGAGGTCTACAAGAAAGAAGATAAGGAGACCACCGCCATCAAGGAGGCCGATGGGTGATGAACTCCGAGTGTTCCAAACATATAACGGGAGACAAGCACCTATTTTTGGACCTCCAACCTACGAATGGAGGAACGGTTACATTTGGCAACAACCACAAGGGCCATATTATTGGCCTTGGTAAAATAGGTAACCTTCTCTCTCCAATCTCAAATGTTTCTCTAGTTAAAGGATTAAAACATAATCTTTTAAGTGTCGGTCAAATTTGTGATAAGGGGTTTAAGGTGGTATTTACTTCGGAAATGTTTGAAATTATGCATGCATTAACCAATGAAATCCTTCTTAAGGGAACTAGATTTAAAGACATTTATATCGTAGAATTCGATAAAGATAGCACTTATGAATGTCTTGTAGCAAATAATAAGTTAAGTATATGGCATAGAAGACTAGAACATGTTCATATGAAGCTAGTTCAACAACTAACCAAACATGAACTAGTTCAAGGTCTTCCTAAAGGAAAATTTTTAAATGAGCTTATCTGTGATTTATGTGAATTAGGTAAAATTATGAAATCTAGTTTTAAAAATAAAGAAGTTATATCCACATCATGACCATTAGAACTACTTCACCTAAATCTGTTTGGACCAACAAAATATGAGAGCCTTAGTGGATGCAAATATTACCTTGTGATTGTAGATGATTTTTCAAGGTTTTCATGGGTCTCCTTCTTGAGATCCAAAGAAGGAGTATTTTCCATCTTTTCTGTTTTTTGTAGGAAGGTTCAAACTGAAAAAGGCTACCAAATCACTCGTATCCGTAGTGATCATGGAGGCGAGTTTGAAAATTCCTCGTCAGATGATTTTTGTCAAAAGCATGGTATTGCTCATGAGTTTTCTTTTCCCCGAACACCTCAACAAAATGGAGTGGTCGAGAGGAAGAACCGTATTCTTCAAGAGTGTGCTCGAACATAGCTCATAGACTTGGGGTTACTGAAGTACTTTTGGGCTGAGGCGGTTAACACGACTTGTTACGTGTTAAATCGCACATTAATTCGCTCCAGGTTGCAAAAAACTTGTTTTGAATTATACTATGGGAAAATACCCAAAATCAATTATTTTAAAGTTTTTGGATGTCGGTGCTTTGTTTTGAATACCCACTTTAATTTAGATAAATTTGATGCCAAAGGAGAAGAAGTCATCTTTATTGGTTATTCTTCATATAGTAAGGCATATCGGGTCTTTAACAAGACCACATTAATAGTGGAGGAAACCCTTCATATTTCCTTCGATGAATCTCCTCACTCTTCTTCGATTGATCGAGTCAATATGGAAGATGAAGATGATTCTTCTATTGATGTGTCTAACATTCCAAACTCCAATATCCATAATCTTCCAAAAGATTGGATATATCAAAAGGATCATCCCGAAAGTCAAGTCATTGGAAGTGTTTCCGATGGCATTAAAACCCGATCTCGTTTTAGTTGCTCTTTTGGTCTCTCCACCTTTGTATCTCAAGTTGAACCCAAGAGTGTCGAGGAAGCATGCTCCAAAGAACCTTGGATGATGGCCATGCAGGAGGAACTCAACCAATTCCAAAGGAATGAAGTTTGGGATCTAGTACCTAAGACTAAAGGGCAAACGGTAAAAGGTACCAAATGGGTATTCCGAAACAAGTTAAATGAATCCGGTATAGTCATTCAGAATAGGGCTCGGTTGGTAGCACAAGGGTACAATCAAGAAGAAGAAATTTATTTTGATGAGGCCTATGCTCCCGTCGCTCGACTCAAATTAATTCGCATGCTTCTTGCTTATGCTGCCTTCCTTGACTTTAAACTCTTTCAAATGGACATTAAGAGCACGTTTCTTAACAGATTCATTAAGGAGGAAGTTTTTGTAAAGCAACCTCCTGATTTTGAGTCTCATGATAACCCTCATTTTGTCTATAAATTAAACAAGGCACTATATGGTCTAAAGCAAGCTCCTAGAGCTTGGTATGAGAGGCTCAAAGACTATTTGTTAAATGCAAAATTTTCTATAAGGGAAGCTGATTCCACATTATTCATTAAAAGAAAAGGAAAATGCATTTTATTAGTTCAAATATATGTAGATCATGTTATCTTTGGTGCTACTAATGAATCTATGTGTAGAAAGTTTTCAGAAATTATGCAGGAAGAATTCGAAATGAGTTTGATGGATGAACTCAAGTTTTTCTTGGGCTTACAAATCACTTAACTCGAGTTCGGAACCTTTGTGTGTCAATTAAAATACACAAAGGAGATGCTGAGAAGATTTGAAATGACGAAAAGTAAATGGAAGAACACTCCTATGAGTGTCACAACTTCCCTAAACTTGGATGAATCAGGTATGTCCATAGATCAAAAGCTCTATCGTAGCATGATTGGATCTTTACTGTATTTAACTTCCACTAAACCTGACATTTTATTTAGTACCTACTTATGCACTAGGTTTCAATCAAACCCTAAATAATCACACTTAAATGCTGTAAAATGAATATTTAGATATCTAGTTGACACATCTGATTATGGCTTATTCTACCCTAGGAGTTCATAATTCAACTAAGTCACATATAGCGATGCGGACTACACAGGTAACCGCACTGATAGTAAGAGTACTAGTGGGACGTGCCAATTCTTTGACGAATCACTAGTCTCTTGGTTCTCAAAGAAATAATCTAGTGTAGCCCTATCAACCACGGAGGCTGAATACATAGCCGTCGCTCTAGCATGTTCCTAAGTGCTTTGGATGAAAAATACTTTGAAGGATTTTAACTTGATATTTAATAAAATAAAAATATCATATGATAATACTAGTACTATCAACCTCTTGAAAAATCCCGTACATCACTCTCGTAAAAAGCATATTGATGTTCGATGTCATTTTTTGAGATATAATGTACTTAAGGGAGAAATCGAGGTTGAATTCATCTGTATTGAATTGCAATTGGCAGATATTTTCACTAAGCCTTTGAATTATGATTGTTTTAATTATATACGTAGGAAACTAGACATATGTAAACTAAGTGATATTTGAAGAATTTAGTGACTTAATTGAATTTCTTTTGTCATGAACATAGAAGGAGCCTTGATTTTACCAAGTTAAGAGCCTTCAATCACAGTTCAAACATCAAAATGCACATTCTGTGTAATATCAGACGTCTCATTAACACCACAGATGTCTTATACTTAAAAATTCGACGTCTAAAGATATGGAACAAACGTCAATTTTATATATCAAAAGAGTTGATAAGAAAAGCTATTTCAGACGTCCGTCATCATTCACAGACATCTGGACCGTCGTTCAGATGTGTTGACAGACGTCTATTTTTGCATCAAAATATGTATTATGATGTCTAGATTCAGACGTCTGATTATTTATTCAGACGTCCTGTAAGTCGTCTGATAAAGAAATCAGACGACAACCTGCAGCTTTGGAGTGTGACCCAAGAAGGACTGTCTGGAGAAATCAGACGTCTAATTTTTGCTTTAGACATCAGGTCAGTCGTCTGATACAGAAATCAGACGACAACCTGGAGCATAAACCATTTTCCAAGGAGGTATGTCTGCAGAAATCAGACGTCTAAATGTAAAATTAGTCATCCAATAAGTCGTATGGTGATTAAAACAGATGACACCATCAAAAGGGTTAAAATCCCAAAGGGCTAATCCCGACATCTATCAACATCTCCAGACGTCTGATCTGGCAAAAATCTACTGCTTCGCGTCGGTTCTCTGAATGATTTGTGATGAGAACCTCATCATGAACCCTAACTAGCACAATTTAATCCAAATGAGTGTGAAAAAGCTCCTACAAAACCTAAAGAGAGGCTTAACTCAGAGAATTCTGAGTTAAAGAATAAAACAAATCATAAGGGGTAAAACTGCAATTTCACCAAGGCAGTGTGCAAACAGGGTAATTAAGGGTCCAAACACAGGTCAAACGAGCTTAATAAGAAGGGAAGTGGGATGATCTGATCTTAAAAGGGTTATACCAACTTCTAGGAATTAAAAGACATTCTGTAACCCTAAAACAAATCCACTTTAATTCACAAGGTTCGAAGTATGATAAAAATCAACTAAAACCTCTAAAATTCATAGAAAAATATTTCCTAGGGCTTAGAACCTTCAAGTTGGCCTTTGCAACCTATTTTGACCTAAAATGAGAACCATGCCCAATTTATTACTTAATTTGTATTTTTACGCAAATTAACCGGTCAAACATGGTCCAACCTCAAATCAAATTTCACCATTAAAATCCTTAGGTTAAAATTAGTCTGGTATAAAAATTTGGGCTTAAGAAAAGACCATCTTGATTGACTTTACAAATTTATCCTCTTAATTCACTTTTTGACCCTTATCTTTTGAAACCCTTGCAATTTGCCCCCTATCTTTTCATCATTCTTTGCAGAACGGTCCCCCCTGCCATTTCTGCACAGCACCATACCTCCGGCGACCTTGCCCGGAGGATGGCGCCGCGCAGGGCAGGACGCCCACCCTCAGGAACAAGCGGGAGGTGCCCTACGTCGTCCCCTGTCGTAGGGACCCTCCCCTGACCTTTGCAACTGACCATGCCTCTCGTGCGAACACACGAAAGGCATGGGTGTCCATTTCCGGCCACTCTCCGGCAAGCCTATCACGTTGTCTCCTCGATCTCCTCCCCTCGCCAGTGCCTATTTAAGGAGCGGCAGGGTCTGCCGTCTCCTTCAAGCTTCTTCTGGCGGAGAAACACCTACATTTCGTCTCTTCCCTCTCCGGTCAGACAGCCCAAGCTTCCGGCGAACTTCCCTCTTCCTCCTCGTCACTCTGCTACCCTACCTGCAGCAGAGTCCACTCTGCCCCGTCATCCCGCGCTAGGCCATACCAGTTGACGTCCTCAGACCACCTCCTCGTTGCCGATAACCCCCTCCTGGGCATCTTCGTCCTCAGCTCCAGCAGGCACGAGCCGGACTCCTCCCTCTCCCCCTTCGTCGACTAAGTAGGTCGGAATTTTCCTCTCTTTCTCCCTTACATTTTCCCCTTCCTGATTTACCCTTGTAATCCACCAACCGCCACTTCCACCTCCATCTGCTCCATCTCCAGTCACCACCTCCGGCGAGGTCACTCCACCTCCACAGACGACCTCACCCCTCGCCGACAAGCCCAGAAGCTCCCCCTCACTCCACTCAACCATTTCCCCCACTCCATTCACCGCCATTCACCGCCCGACCACCCCCCACTTCCACACACACAGTCTACCCTAGGCGCACCTCCACAGGCACATCCGCACCTCGCCGACCATCACACTGCCTTCGCCACCCTCTAGCGAAGCTCCCTACGTTATCTGATGTGGCCGTGAGGCTGTCCTTGTGTTTTCAGGTCAGCACCTCCTCACCGCCATTGAAGACCTGCTGAAGCTCCTTCACAAGCAACTCCAGGACGTCTCTAGTCCAGGTGTGCGCTCCAAGAGCAGGTTGGTTCCGCGAGCACGTCCAGGTTTGCGACTGGGGTCGCGAACGCTTGCTGCTGCCCCAATTGGCAGCATCTCCTCACCTGCGGGCACGCGGATTGGAGGTGGGACTTTAGTCCCATCTCGTAAGTGTGTGGCCTTGCGCCCACACTTATATTGAAAAAGTGTATTGGGCTATTTGCCTTCGATATATAGGGGTCAGGTCCCTCACCCGCACGCAGCGCGCCACGCGCTCGCCCGCCCTCGCCAACGCTCACGCCCCGCGGGTCTGGGCTGCACCCGACTACTCGACTAAGCACTCCTTGCCCACCACCGCACGCCGGTGGGCCTGGTCCCGGGCGCGCAACCCGAACCCAATTACCCGGCTCTGGGAGAGCTTTCCTAAGGAGATATTCAGAGAGAAAGAGAGACGCGGGGAAGGGGTAGGGGTAGGTTTTGCACTGATCATTGTGTGTGCGCGCAGGGAAGAAGGAAAAAGAAGAAGCAGGCGAAGGAAGAAGAAGAGAGGAGCAGCTGAAAGACTTAGCCGCACTGTGGCAAATGCATAGTTAAGTCGTCTGAGCACCAGGTCAGACGACGGAAGGTCAGCGGCCAGAGAAGAAGAAGATAGGAAGGAGAAAGAAAAGAAAGAAGAGGAACGGCCAGAGCAGAAGAAAAGAAAAGAAGGAAGAAGAAAAGAAGACTTAGCAACTGAAGGCAGAAGCCCTGCAGCCGCAAGAAAGAAAAGAAGAGAAAAGAAGGCAGATTGAAGGAAGAGAAGAAGCAGCTGCAAGAGAAGAAGAAAAGAGAAGAGAAAGAGAGAAGAAGAAGAAGCCAACAAAAGAGAACTTTTGCTCCCTCTCTCTCTATCTCTTAATTTTTGTAAGACCTTATATTGTGAATTTATGTTTCTAGAATTATAGTTGCTCCCTGAGTTCAACCTCGGGAAACTTGTTATTCTGAGTAAAAATATTTTTGTATGATGCTGGTAACTGTTCTGTCATATACTACAACGAATATAAATAAAGACAGAAGACAAGCGCATCAGTTTGCAATGGAAATTTCCCCAACTTTAGGGGGAGACTTGCTCAACCCCTTGGGATATAAAATCCAAGTCATAAGGTCCCACTTCCCCATTCTCAAATCCCTAAGGCCTCTCTCTCCTACCCGACGAACAACAGCTGCAGTTGGTGCTACTCCTCTCGCCACCAAACAACCACTCCACCTCCTCGACGACTGGCGACGCTGCTACTCCCCTACGCGCATGCCCCCACTCCGCGCGTCTGGAGACCCTCCTCCGTGGGTAAAACTTCTCAAACCCTTAGGGCATCTCCACAATTCTGCTCAAGTCTCTTCAAAGCACTCATATTGTCTTTTCTTTTTGATGATCAGCTCGATTTCCTCTTCTATCGTGCCTATGCTTGCCATAGGAGCTAAAACCCTAGCACAAAACCTATTTTTTCTATGTAGCATAAATGTTCACCTTTTTGGTTGATAATGGCAAGGGTATTACCTCAAGTGATTCAAGCCGACATCTTAGTGGCTTGAATTTAAAGGTATATTGCCACAACATCATGGCAGGTTGTATTGCCTCAAGGCATATTGCCACATAATTTTTTCTTTTTTTTTTGGTATCAATGTTGTTTGCATGTATGGCATTATTGGTTGAATGACTGGTATGGCATGTTGTTTGCATGTATGTCTTTGCAGGTGTTCTATCCTATAACACCAAACCTCTCCTTCCAAAACCCAACCACCCAAACCACCCAAAATGCCTCCCCATCGGAAGCAAGCCAAGGGCTCTTCCACCTCCTCTTCTGCCTATTTGGCTGACCAATTGCATGGTGACATCGCTAGACGGCGATTTTGTCGCTTCGCAAATGCCAAAGTCAAGTGCCCTTACTTCATTGTATGGAATGACTTTGCCCATCTAAACCTTCGGGAACATTTTGAAACCCTCCATCTCTTCCATTATTTTGACTGACAGTTCCATTCTGGCATTTGAACTATTGGTGTGTTTCCCGCTCTTGTCCGACTTTTCTACGCCAACATCGTTGAAGACTATAGCAACGATGAACTTGAATTACATACTCGCTTATTTGGGCGTGAAATCCATATCACCTCTGATTCTATTTCCGTCCTTCTTGCCATCCCTAATGAGGGAAATGACTTCAATGACATTCTGAGGCAATATAACTTAGAAGTCATAAATCAAGAATTAGTCCTCCCTGAAAAATATGTTGAAAATCCTGGCACCTTACCATGCAAAAACCTCAAACCTCTTCCCCCATTACTATCTCACATTTTTGGGTGGGACCTTTTAAACAAATTGGGAGGTTTCGACTATATCTCGCGCCAACTGAAGGCACTCCTTTTTGCCGCCGTACGTCACATTCCCTTCAACTATTGCCGCCTCATTATTCGTGTTATGAAGGAGGACCATGAGGCATCTCTACCTTTTGGGTCCATTTTATCCAAAATTTTTGCAAGCCATCGGATCTCCATAAATGACCAGGTAGTTGACAAAAAGATTGAGCCCTACAACCGAGCCACAACCGCCAAGATGCACATTCTTAGGGAGCATCTTGAGCCAGCCGAAGAGCACGCTGAAGAAGAGCCCCTTCCACCCTTTTTAGATTTCCATGAAGAACATCCACTTCAAATAGAAGCTCCTCACTCAAGCTTTGACGAGGCATGGGATCCCGCTACAGATTCCCTCTCCTCCGGCATCTCTCTCTTATTGCGACGAACCGATGAGATGTACACCTATATGGGAAGTATGCACTGCGATATCGATGAACTTCATTTTGACGTTCACAATCTGCAGATGGGACAAGGACCAGCTCGTTGCCGCCACCGCATGATCAAGAAGACTAGTTTAGTTCTTCTATTTGTCTTTTTATCTGTCTTCCATGTTGACTTGTATTAAGGGGCCTTGACCCCATGCTTATATATTTCTTTGGGAACAATAACTAGTCTATGCTTAGGGCACATATATTCCTTTCCTAATTAATTTACTTTAATGCTTTGCCATTTCTATTCAGCATGCAGTTTTATTAATGATCTCCACTTTATAAATGTCATTTCATAACACTTGTAGTTTAAGTATCAACCCCTTTTAGAACCCATTATGATGATATTCAAAAAGGGGGAGAAGAACATAGGGAAGAACTTAAAGAATAACATAAAAAGTTAAGAAAAATCTTCTCAAAATAGGTATAGACTACTAAGTACAACTTTCAAAGGGAGAAAATAAGAACCTACAGGCATATTTTGAAAATCATTAAATAGGGGGAGATTGTTAGTTCAACCCCTCATATATAATATTTTAATGATTTTACAAAATGAAGAAAAAGAGACAAAACATAAGCGTAGCATATTTTCTCTGTAATAACACAATTGCAAGTTTCATGGAGTTTTCCAAGTCGGAGGATTAAAAGCGTGAAGACTAGGTAGAATGAGTATAGTCATAGGTCATAGGCTTTTTATGTAAACTTTCAAATGTTGTAATCTTTATTTTATTTGAGTCTAGAGATGTTGTAAAGAACCCCCAAACATAACTTATAAAGAGTTAACTTAGGCTCTCCATACTTTGGGTAAATTAGAAATAAAAACCTAACACTAACACTCAAATCAGATGTCCATAACAGTCAGATGTCTGATTTTCAACTTTAAGATGTCTGACAAGTGTTTTAGATGTCTAATTACCTATAGCTTTGTCTTTGGTTTTTGACTTCATAAACATCAGTCGAAGAAACCTTCCATCAGACGTACATAGCCTCATCCAGACGTCGAATTGTTTGCCTAGACATCCTTAAAACAACCATTAGACTCAAGCACTCATCTTCCTTCTGAAAATAATGGGCAAAATTCATTTTTAGACGTCTAAACATGTCTCCAGACATCTACCTTTGGACCGTTGCTCATTTATTTCTGTGCGAATCTCATTAGGAACCAAGGATTTACTATCAGAGTTCCAAGACAAGTCCTTTTTAGGTTTCCAGACGTCTAGGGAATCCTACAGACGTCCATACTGACGTCTGTTCCTTGAAATCTAGAACCATGTTTGGATCTGGTCAAAACAGGAACGAATCCATGCATAATTAGACGTCCAATATTTTATCAGACGTCTTATGTGAAAATATCAGACGTCCCTATTTCGATCCAATGAAACCAGTAAAGCCTGGCTAATAGTATCAGACGACCATAGTTGTAATCAGACGTCTTACAAGATGTCTAATCCTAAAATCAGACGTCTAATATTGCTGTCAGACTCATCATTATTACCCTTATTTGTGGTGGATTTCATCCCATTCTCTTGAGATTTACCTCCAACGGCTAGGAGACTTCTCTCAAGCATTCTTGATGGTTTCAAACTTGCCTATAAATAGACTACAATCTCTCTTAGGCAAAAGACACCTCTTGATATTCAATTCCCTTGGAAAATCACTTGCTCACTACTCTTAGCTTTATTTTGCCCTTGTGCTATACCAACACTCTGATTAAAGGGCAAACTCACACTCCCGGTGCACTTCGTTCTGCAAATTCTCAGGGAGTTCTCTTTATGCTTAATAAATAAGGAAGTAATCAAATTATTAGGGTGCTCTATAGGTGTTGTTTCATTCTTACTTTTGTACTTTGGGTATCCTGCCTGTTGGGTCCCCATCTCTTCATTATAAAGGGAGAAACCTCCGTTTAGGGATCGGAGGTGGGATTTGTAATTGAGGTACACTACCCTCATTTAAGTAGTGTGGTTAGTGGATTAATCACTTTATGATCGAAAATCCTAAGTCAAGGAATTGGTTTAGATGGTGGTTTTCACCTGTCTTGGGTTTCCACCTAAAAATCCAGTGCCTTTTTTTGTGATTGAATTTTTTTGTCTTACAATATTTTAGAAATTCACTATTCACCCCCTTTAATGCAATTTCAATATTTCCTAGGGATATGTGTGGATGCACTGTATACATTAAAGTTGCATTTGGCAGGGCCATAAGAGTTATATCAAGATAAAGTACTGCAAGGATAAGTGAAAATGAGTGTTTAATTGAGGTATAAGAATACGTAGTGGGATAAAATGATTAGCATTGTGATGTGATGTTGGTGGATGATTTTTTAATATTATGATATAGGTGTGAGTAGGTTAATGTGATATAATGAATGTATTTTAATGAGTATATTATGTTGAAGTAGATAGATTTTAAAATATATTAATGTCGACATGATGTAATTCGATAATTTGATATTGATGTTGATTAGTAGAGTGAAATAAGTTGTATCTTTTGACTTTATAATTAATCCCTTTGACATTCTTTTGATAATCCTTTGATCGAGGGATAATCCTTGAGTTATCCTTCAACCAAACAAAGCCTAAGGGCCCGTTTGGAGGGAGGATAAAACACTGTAGACTCATTTGATAAGGGGAATAAGTTTGTGTAATTAGTAAATTGGTCGTGCTTGGGATCGGTTTGTATTTGTATTTTATTACTCAAAAAGAAAATCTCCGAAGTCGAACTCAGGGAGCAACACTTGATTCTAGAAGCGTACAAAATCACAATTTACAATATGTATAATGTTTTAAAAAAAAGATTAAAGAAGGAAAATTGATTCTTTTCTTCTCTCTCTCTTTCTTCTTTTGTTTGCCACTCTCTTTCTCTTTTTAGACGTTTGACTCTAAGGGTCAGACGACTTAAACTCCACTTGCTACAGTACTGCTGCTAGTTCTTCTTCCTCTTAGCTTCTTCTTTGGCCGTATGCTTCTTCCTTGTTTCTTCTTTGCAGTGCTTTTCTATGCGCTAGCCGTGCCTTTCTTCTTCCTTCTTCAGCCTTAGCTCTCTGACTTCCTCTTCTGTTGGCTTTGCCTCTCCTTCCTTGTCTTTCCTTCTTCTCTTCTGACTTCTCTTATTTGCGGCTAAATGTCAGCTTCACCTTTCCCTTGTTTCCTTTTTCTTCCCTTGTTCTGCCGCTCCTCTACTACAGTGCGTCTCTCTTCTTCTTCTCTACTGCGCACGTCCTCCTCCTCCTTCTCCTTTTCTTGCTTTCCTTCCTACATAGTGCACAGTTAGGCAAAACCTAACCCCTACCCTCCCCATGTCTCTCTCTCTCAAATTCACTCCAGGGTTCGCTCCCAGAGCCCTAATCGGGTATGCAGGTCGGGTGACGAGCCTGGGACCAGGCGCACCAGCGTGGGTGGTGCATGAGGTGTGCACAGGCAGGTTAGTCAGATCCGGGTGCCAAGTCCACGAGGGAAGTATCGCAGACGAGGCGTGGTGGGGGCGAGGGACCTCAACCCAGTGTGTTTCAAGGAGATAAGCCTGAAACACTTTTGCAATTTATGTACTGGCGCCCGCCCGCAAACTTCCGAGGTGGGACTAAAGTTCCACTTGCATCTACCTGTGCGCCCGCAGCTGATTGCATGAGCGAATGCAGCTGTAGCTGAGGCCCCTGACGCTAAGTGAAGGCCTGGCTGACTTCGCGAGGGGATTTCACACCTTCTGGACATGTATGCCTGGGTTGCTGGGACCTGCGTGAAGCTTCAAGAAAGCTCCAAGCTGTTGCGCCAATGGCAGATGACGTCGCGACCCTGAAATCACAGATACGGCCTTGCGGCCCTATCAGATCCTTCAGCAGGCTTCGCTTGCGCATGATGAAGGTGATTCAAGGGTCAGCGTGGTGTGAAGACACCTATGTGGGTGAGCCTAAGACTCACTGTGGCCGTGGAGTTGGGTGTGTTCGGTGGGTGAGTATGGAGATGCTGGTCGTCAGTGGAGGGGTGGATAATGATCAGTGGGTGAAGGCGAAAGTTCTGAGGTAGGTGGCGTGGCGTGCGGAGGAGTGGAGTGATGGTTTCACCTCGCCGGAGGTTGGCCGGAGATGGGGATGATGGCAGTGGACAGTGGTTGTCGATGGGTAAATTGTGAAATAGATTGAGGGGAATTGAAGAGGGGATAGAGAGGAGTAAGTCTAACCTAATTAAGTGGACGAAGGGGGAGAGATGGTGACTAGTAGTACCTGCTGTCGTCGGAGAAGATGATGTCCAGTGGAGGGAGACAGCGGCGACAACGAAGCTAGAGATGCTCGTGCGAGTGCTACGCGAAGCGGAGGAAGATGGTGAGGATAGCTCTGCCACTAGTATTGTGGCAAAGAGATGAGAAAGAGGATCGAGGCTTGCCTGAGCTCGCTGGACTACCTGACCGGAGGAGAAGAGGATGAAATTGGGGTGGATCTCTGGCCAAGTCGAGCTTGAAGGAAGCGGCAGGGGCTGCCGTTCCTTAAATAAGTGCTGGCTGGGAGGGAATCCCGAGGAGGCGACGTGGGCTCCTCGCCGGAGGCATGGCCGGAAAAAGACCCATACCTCTCGAGCGTTCGCATGAGAGGTATGGTGGCCGGCAGGGCATGGGAACCGGTCCATGCAGAAGAGGACAACGCAGGGAACCCTCCTTTCAAGTCTGGGGCCGGCTCCCCAGGTCTGTGCAACGCCATCCTCAGCACAAAGTCGCCGGAGGTATGGCTTGCGCAATGCGGGGGCAGAAGGACCTGTCTGAAGAAAGAGATGAGAACGATAGAGGGGTTTCTGCAAGGGTCCAAAAAGCTAAGGGTCAAAAAGTAATTGTTGATGACTGTTTTGTAAAGTGGGTCAAGACGACCTTTCCTTCGGTCCAAATTTTGGTATAACCCTAATTTGGACCTAAGGAATCCAATGGTGAGGTTGGATTTTAGGTTTGACCATGTTTGACGAAATATTTTGTACAAAAACCCAAATTAGGTCAAAAATTGAGTATGGTTCTCAATCTAGGTTAAGATAAGTTCCAATGGTCAAATTGAATATTCTAAACCCTAGGGGATATTTTTTCATGAATTTTAGAGGGTTTAATTGATTTTTATCTTGCTTGGAACTTCATGACTTAAAGCGGGTTTATTTTAGGGTTACAGAATGTCATTTAATTCCCGGATTTTGTCATAACCCTTTCCTGATCAAATCATTCCACTTGTTCTCTTATTAAGCCCATTTGACCTGTGTCTAGACCCTTAGAAATTTCATTTATGTACTACAATGGTAAAATTACAGTTTTACCTCTTGTGAATTGTTTTATATTCATATTTGCAATTCCTTGATTTAGGCTTTCTCTTAGGTTTTGTAGGAGCTTTTGTAAACTTAATTATGTCAAAATGTGCTAGTTAGAGTTCATGATAAGGTTCTCATCATAAATGAATAAGGAATGAGTGGAATAAATTGTGGAATAAGTAAGTTAACCCGTTTGGACGTTTTGACGGGTTAAAGTTATTCCACAGAGAGGGTGGAATCATGTTACATCGAGTTAAGTCCACTTAACCTGGTGTAAATAGGGGCGAGTTAAGTGGCAGGTTAAATATTTAACTCGGGGTAAGCCCACTTAACCTGCCAACCAAACACCCCCATAGGGAGAGGTTAAAGTGGAATAAATAGAGATGGGTGTTTATTTGGGTAGTGGAACAAGAGAAGGGTTAAATGGGGGGATAAAATTATTAGTGTAATGATGTAATGTTAGTGAATATTTTTTAAATAGTATAAGTGGGAGTAGACAATATTAGTAGATATTTGTTTAATATTAAAATTGAGAGTGGAGGGTGTAGTAGGCATTTGTTTAATAGTAAAAGTGAAAGTAAATGTTATTCTGATTTGATTGAAAGGATTGAAAATAATTATATAGAAATTTCTATTGAAGTGATGAAAAAACTCCAACAAACACTTTGGATTGGGAAAAAATTTCCCAAACCCCACCAATCTTGTTGAGGTTATGACCGTCAGCAATGATAGGAACATAGGACTAATTTACCACAAGAGTTAACCCAACCCCATTTTGTCTATAAAACCTGGGATAAGCTAACCTAGGATTGATAGGGGATTGAGAAAACTCTTAGAATATAAATCCCTCCCCATCTCTCTTATCGAAATTGCAATGGTAAACTAAACCTGGACTTGGTACGTCTACACATATATGCTTTAACCACTGGAGTCAACGAACCTCTAGGCATTTTTTGTGGACCTTAAAAACCTTCGCAGCAGACCCAAGGCTGAGGATGGTCAGGTCTGGATCTTCGCTGGTACTTGAGTACCTCTAAGCCTATTGTTGGTACTCTAATCTAATTTATAGAGAAGAGGCACAAACAGAATCTGAACATCAAAACATGGTATAGAGATCTAGTTCTTTCCATAGGATTTTGCTAGGGACTAGCAAACATTAGGCTTGAGTTAATGATGGTAACGCCATCATTTGTCATAACTAAGTTCAATTAATTGGAATCAAGAGATAAATGATCATAAATTATCACCCGAGGGCCATAATTCCATTCTGATCTATTCTATTTTAACAGCACATCCCAAATGTAGATTAGCCACAGGGTTATTCAAGGGTTAATTAGAGGTTAATTGAGCATAAAAGTCTAAAAAGTGGATCCACACTAACTGAAACAGGGTTTCACGCATTTCAAGGGAGAAAACAGTACCAAAAACCCTAAGTATCAACTCCACTTGAATTGGAAAAGTTTTGGTCAGGATAAAATCAATCTAAACCTCCTAAACTTCATAGAAAAATATGCTAAGAGGTTTAGTATTTTTGGTCTGACCATCTGAATCCATTTTGACCTATAATAGAGTTTCAGATGGGAATTTGCCTTGATTTGGGCTTCTGTGCAATTTACCAAGTCAAACATGCTCCAAACTCAAATCCAAGTTCACCATTAGATTCCTTAGATCTAAATTAGGTTAACACCAAAATTTAAGCTCAATCAGAGTCCACCTTAACCTGGTTTACAATTTTAGTCTCTAAAAACTCTATTTCTCTCATTTAAACCCCTAGGATTCAATTTTATTGCAAATCAGTCCCTAACTTTATCATCATTCTTGTAATTTGGTCCATGTTGCCATTGTTGGTGGGAACGCATCACAGCCGAGATTCAAGAGAAGATTTCTCACTCAAATCAATTCCAAATCCCTCCAAAATTGGAGGGATTAATCTTGATAAGTTTCCCAATCGATTGGACTGCCTTAAGAACCCTAAGTTGATCCCTAGAGATCAGGCCAGCTCAAGATTTTAAGGACAGTTTTTCGCCTAAAACCTCAGCACAATCAAACTTCTTCCTTAGTTTAGAGCTCGGATTTAAGCTCTATAAACACCCTACGTGCTCCCAGCTTCCTCCTTAGCTAAGAAAAGACCGAGAAATACCCTTCTTCTCCTTCTCCAGTCGCTCTCCAACTTGGCTCTGGCGACTCCACTCGATGTCCCTTCTTCAGCCGTCTAACAGCCACATTGGACGATCTACTATCTTCCTCTCTCTCTTTCGCTCCTTGCCAGCCAAAACAAAGGCTCCCTCCGCCTTCATCGTCGCTATTCTCCCTCATCGGAGTTCATCTTCTTCAACTCCAGCCAATCACGCCAGAGCGAATCCCTCGCCCTCTCATCTAAATAAGCTCCTCCCTCTCTTCCTCTCGCTCCCCTACTTCTACACCCTTAGTTTTTAAGATCGACCATCACACACCCCGTTTCACCTGCATCTTCCTCACGTCTGGCACAAGCTCCGGCGAGCTCGTGCCGGTGCTACACACGATCAAACATGCCACCACCACTTCTAAAACACTCCGCACCACCTTACGGTTAAAAGCCCTAACCTAATTAGAGTTATTAACGTCCGAGACGTCTAGCTGACCACCGCACCTCTCCGCCACCTTCTCCAACTTCGGCAGGCCATGCCACACCTCCAACCACCAATCCATGATCACCACTGCACCCGTCGACGACCGGTGAAGCTTGTGGGCATATTTGATAGGGTCGTAAGGCCGTTTTCTTGTTTTAGTTAGTTCGCCGGACATCCGTCGCCGCCACCATCTTCTCTGACTACATTCTCTCCACACCGGCCACCATCTGACCAGCTGCTTCCTTAAATCAAAGCAGCTTCATTGTAGGAATCCATCTACACTAGCAATTGCGAAATAGGCAGCAAGGCAATGCCTCTATTTGACGAAGTTCACTATAGCGTCACGCGAGGGAAGCAGGCAGTGATAGCCCCACATCGTGTGGGATAAAACTTGAGAAGCGCATAAAAGGTGATGAGAACCTCATCATGAACCCTAACTAGCACAATCTAACCTAGATATGCGAGAAAAAAACTCCTACATAACTCATAGAAAGGCTTGACTCAGATAATTCTGAGTTTGTAAAGAAAACAGGTCATAAGGGGTAAAAATGCAATTTCACCAACACAATCAGTAAACAGGGTAACTCAGGGTCCAAACAAAGGTCAAACTAACCTAATAAGAAGGAAAGTGGGATGATTTGATCCAACAAGGGCTACAACAACTCCACGGAATTAAATGACATTCTGTAACCCTAAAACAAACCCACTTTAATTCACGAGGATCGAGGAAAAGTAAAAATTTACTAAACCCTCTAAAATTCATAGAAAAATAATCTCTAGGGTTTAGAACCTTCAATTTGGCCTTGGGAACCCATTTTGACCTACATTGAGAACCATGCCCAATTAATGATTTAATTTGGATTTTTACGTAAATTGGTTGGTCAAATAAGGTCTGAACTAGAAATAAAATTCACCATTAGAATCCTTAGGTTCCATTTAGTCATGCATAAAAACTTGAGCCTAAGAAGAGACCTTCTTGACTGACTTTGCATTTTGGTCCTCATCTATTACTTTTTGACCCTCAACTTTCGAAACCCTCGCATTTTGACCCCTAGGTTCTTCGTCGTTCTCTGCACTTAGGTCTCCCTGCAAATCTCTGAGCAGCGCCATGCTCCGACGACTTCGCGTGGAGCATGGCGCCGCGCAGGGTGAGGGAGGCCCTCTACCAGTTGAACCGGGTGTTCCCTGCGACGTCTGTTGTCGCAGGGACACCACCATGACCTCTGCTATTGCCCACACCTTCTATGCGAACGCGCGGAAGGTATGGGTTGCAACTCCGACCATTCTCCGGCGAGGGAGGCACGTGGCCTCCCTGCGCCCACCCCTCCGCGTTCGCCTTTATAAGGACCGCCGTCGCCAGCCGACGAAGGCAGCTCGGTCCTGACGGAGAAAAACCCCCATTTTTCCTCTCTTCCCACTCCGGCAGAAACCCACCAGCTCTGGCGGCTCCTCCTCCTCTGTCTCGTTGCTCTGCTGCAATACCAGCAGCAGAGCCACCTTCGCTCGCTCTTCCCGCGTCGCGCCGTACCCAGCGTGCGCCCTCCCGCTCTCTTCCTCGCCGCCGCCCTCTCCCTCTGGGTATCTTCTTCTCTGGCGACAGTCGATACGACTGCCGCCCTCCTCCGACCCTTTCGTCCCTGTAACTAGGTCAGAACTACTCCCCATCTTTCTTTTCCTCACTGTCTTTCATTCGATTAAACCCTCGACCGCTCCTGTCCACCGTCACCTTCTTCGTCTCCGGCCACCCTCCGACGAGACGCTCCCATCGCTCCGCCGCCCCACACGCCTCGCCGACCCTCGCATAACCTCCGCCTCATCACGCTGAACAACCTCCGCCCACCCACTGCCATTATTCTTGGCGCTGTTGCCGGGGAGCAACGGCTATTCTAGAAGCTTTGAATTTCTTTTAAGAGATTGCTAATCTTTTTCTCTCTTGTGTGCAGGTAAAAATGAGAAGAGCAGCCGCACAACAAACACTCCACCAAACAGGTAATCCTCATTAGCCCTTTTTTTAACTCCCTTAAAATCTGAAAAGGAACAAAAAGAAAAATCAACTTAGGGCTACCTGCATCATACATAGTAATTCATCAGAGTTGCCTAATTTTCATTTCAACACATGCTTAACTGTCCATCCAACTAAGGTAACTAGGGCTAAAACCTTCTTGATTGAGCCTTAGATACTAAAATTTTGAGGCAACTAAAATGGACCAACTAGAGCCAATCCAAGGATTGAAAATCTAGGATTTTTAGAGACACACCTTCTATTAACAAAGAAAAGATCTTCCTAAAGAGAGGTGTGCCTAAGCCATTGGTTAAAAATAACTATTAAGAAAAATCCTAAACAATTGGCTCTCTAAACACTTAAACCCTAAAAAAAAAAAAAAAACAAGACCTAATAAATTCTCAAAGGAATCACTAGCTAAAGTTGACCCCTAGGGTCAACCAACCTTCAAATTAGGCCACCTTGTTCACAAAAATACCTAAGAGTTCAAGTGAAACCTTAAGCACCTTGATCTTAAAGTAAAAGAGGTAGACTTAAGAGGTCAAGATCTCCATTCTGGTCTACCTGGAACCGCAGTGACAAGAGAGGTCGGGTGGGGGAAACCCTGTAACCCGTGGGGACGCTCTACCGTGTAGGGGTCATCGCGGGACACCCTCTCTGGCTGCCCAGGTAATTCTCAGGTGGACGATCTTTATGATCAAGGGGTCCATCTGCCTCGCACCTCTGTAGTCACCCAACAAGTTTTTGGGTGTCTTGATTGGGTCCAGCACCTGCTAAACTCATCTTCTCCCTCAATGTATGTTTGGTAGGAGGTCCTTGAAACCTCCTTTAGAAATTCACTCTCCCCGAGGCCGAGCCTCGGTGCCCTTGTTTGTGCAACCAAACATTCACACAGCCCTTTTCCTCTGATTCTGAACAAAATCCCCTTCTTCCATCTTGATTCAAACTTCGATTCTATATCTTGATTCCATCACCTGATTCAAAGATGCAGCCACACCATTTAAGATTACCATTCAAAAAACCTGAATATCAGAGATCCATGAAAGATAAGATGATTGAGGATGCCCTTGAATTCTATGAAATCAAATGTAAACCCTCAACACCAATAGAAAACATTCAGGTTGATGTCTCAACAACCACAGCTTTCATCATAAACTGTGCCCAAATTCTGTTGACAGAAATTACAAAAGGATCAACCCGAGACATGCTCATGACAGGATATATTGAGATAGAAAAATTACACAAATCTGAATACCTTCAATGCTTGACAAATCCTGTACTTTGGGAACAACACCAAGATGCCCTTATAAAACGGGTAGAAATGATGAGATCACTAGAACAAATTATCAACCAGGAATACCCGTATATACTAGAAACAGAGGATGAACCATCTTAGAACAGTATTAAGGATCAATCCAGTTTCCCAGATCTCGGGACTGAGGCACAGGGTGGTTGTGGATTCCCAACCCAGATAAAAGACAGCATTGAATTAGGTTGGGATATTGCAGGAGAACACAATGATGAACCGACCTTAGACCATGAATTGCCAAGCTTAGAATTCCAAAACTCCTGCAATAATAAGATCAGAACTGAACCTTTTGAGGGTATAAATTCCGCCCCTTATTTTGATAAGGTGACCTTCGAAGGTCATTCGGACTTTGATTCTAGTAATCCTACCCACATCCTAAACCTAGAATCTAAATCTGAAACTTATTGGGAAGATTATGAGGCCCCATATGAGAAAGATCAAATTTTTAAAGAATACGATTCCGGGCCTCTATTTGATGAATATCCCTCTCCAACATCCTCAGGAAATCTGATCGATTTTTCAGAAGACATGCCAATTTATGATATAGAAACTGAGGAGTTGGATGAGTGGGGTTTCAATTGGGTCTATCCTACCAATTTGGAGCTTGAGCCTAAATAGAATACCTTTTTAAGTCCAGAATTGACATATAGGCTAGACCTCAGTCAGGCTGCTGATTCCACATCTGATGATTTATGTTGCGGTGGAATTCACGATCATGAATCTCATTTTCGCAAAGTCTCCGACAACTTCGGATCTAACTATAATGGCGGGGAGACTCTCCTTCCTGAACACACCAAGCCCATCTACAACCTCAGTTCACATGACTCATTCTCTGACTCCGACTCTGAGGTCCTGGTTCCCGAGATCACTGATAACACTGAATCATTCCTTTTCGATCCTCAGGAACCAAAAACAGAAAATGCCAAGAGTGATTACCACCCAGAATTCAAATCTTTTCTCGAGTCAGATTTCTTTCATCCTACAGACACTCTTCAGGCATTTAATAGTTACCCAGAAGACTCTCTACAGAAAACCACCTTTCATTCATTTCTAGAAGAGCCCTCATACACAGTTGCCACCTCGTCCGCACACACAGAACTGATCAAAACCTCTTCCCAACCCCGACCCGCAACCGGACTCAATTTCTATTCAGATTCACCTCTCGCCGAGCCGATTGCATTTCCACATCGGGTTTGGAACACTGATTAGACTACACACCATGCTACATCATTCTCTGATCACCCCTGTAGGGTTCCCGCGTCAATCACTCATTATTCTACGGGTCCCTATTCTGACCAGGCTGATTCGACTCAGCCAAACCCTGTATTCACACTTCCACATCCATCTGAGCCACATTGCATATGGTGGGTCACACACCTTTTGATCTACATCTATCAACCCACAAAATTGATTGAGTTTGGACTGCATCATCAGCCTGTTGATCTTAACAAGCACCTGGTTGGACCAACCAGGCTCTTAATCAAGGTGCTTGTTATATTAAACTCTGCTGATTTGACCATCCCCTCTCCATCTCATTTCCCGCTTGGCTGAAGGTGTTAAATTTAGCGCTCAACGGGAGGTAGCCCGTCATTCTCCTTGAAAACCTGAAACCTTTTTTGACACCTTTGTGCACTTAAGGTTCACCCTTATAGACAGCCGACTCCACCTCAGATGCTTGCATCTGAGATTAGAAATCATCCGCAACAGCCACCCTGGATCATTCACTCATCAAAACATCTGTCCTAAGGAATGAACTAAGTTAAATAAAAACCCCCTAAGTCACAATGAGGACATTGCAAACCTTAGGCATGGGGGGTATAAAAGTGCAAAACTTGTAAGAAAATGTTTTAAACAAAAAATTCACATATGCCAAAAACACCATAAAAATTAAAAAAAAAATTCAAAAAAAAAAAAGAGGAGAAAGGAAATTTTGTGGGAGAAGGAAAAGAAATAAAATGAAAAAAGAGCGCAAAAATGAAAGAAAAGAGTCATTAGTAAGAAACTAAGCGATTGACCTAAGTTCTAGACCTTATTCAAGAAAAGTGCATGGTGAGATTAGTAAGAACGCAAACTTTAGTCATTCTTGGATAGACTCTTAGTACCTATTAAGATCTAGACATTCCTTAAGAGGTTGAGGAAAATGAAAAGCTTAAGTATTAGGTCCAAGGCTTAGGGAGTATTTGGCCTCATTAACTAACTTTTGGTTTACGGGACTCAGTAACCTAAGCACCCTAACCTCACACACAGCCTGGTTCAGTAAGCGTAAAAATCAAAATCACGCAGAAGCGTCACAAAATTCTGAAAAGTACACCTAGAGTAGGAGCAGCCGATCAACACAAGTTGATTTAGACGAGTTCCCAGCGCAGAGAGGCTGGAAATTCCCTCGAAGATGCGTAACAAAATATCATCTCCTCGGTGCTTATCTCTTAGGATATTTACATATCCTACTGGGGGCATGTAAGCACTCTGCTGGTTCAAATTCCATAGATGGCATTATCACAAAGTGTCAATTGCCAGGGTCTGGATTCGGCCACGGAACACCATGGATGGGATTATCTCCAAATATCAATAGCCAGGGTTCCGGGGTTGCCATGGGCGGTGCTATCTCGAAGCATCGATTGTCAGGAACCCTTGAGGATTGATGATGGGAGCAAGGAATCTGATACAGACCGTGTTGAAAAGCCAATCCTAAGCTAGAATTAAAAAGAAAAAGAGAGAGAAAACTCTCCAAACAAAAAAATTTTCTATCTCTCTCTCTTACCAAACGCACTGCGAACTGAGCCAGGGCTAAAATCATTTCAAGCACGGGTGCTTTAACCACAAAGTCCAATAGAACTTAGGTTAGTCCTTGTGGGCCTTAAAAACCTTTGCCAAAGACAGAGGCTGAGGCTAGACAGATCTGGATCTTGATTGGTACTGGAGTACCTTTTAGGCCTATGGTCAGCATTCTAACCTAATCTAAGTTCAAACGAAAAAGCACTTATCTGAAGTTATTAAAAATATCATGGTCTAGAACAAAAGTTAAACCTTAAGTTTTTGCTAAGGGACTAGCCAAAGCTAGGCATGGGGGTATGATCAGAACCTCATCATGAACCCTAACTAGCATAATCTAACCTAGATATGCGAGAAAAAGCTCCTACATAACTCATAGAAAGGCTTGACTCAGAGAATTCTGAGTTTATAAAGAAAATAGGTCATAAAGGGTAAAAATGCAATTTCACCAACACAATCAGTAAACAGGGTAACTCAGGGTCCAAACATAGGTCAAACTAACCTAATAAGAAGGAAAGTGGGATAATTTGATCCAACAAGGGCTACAGCAACTCCACGGAATTAAATGACATTCTGTAACCCTAAAACAAATCCACTTCAATTCACGAGGTTCGAGGCAAAGTAAAAATCGAATAAACATTCTAAAATTCATAGAAAAATAATCTCTAGGGTTTAGAACCTTCAATTTGGCCTTGGGAACCCATTTTGACCTACATTGAGAACCATGCCCAATTAATGATTTAATTTGAGTTTTTACGTAAATTGGCCGGCCAAACAAGGTCTGACCTATAAATAAAATTCACCATTAGAATCCTTAGGTCCCATTTAGTCATGCATAAAAACTTGAGCCTAAGAAGAGACCTTTTTGACCGACTTTGCATTTTGGTCCTCATCTA
The DNA here is from genome assembly GCA_037157565.1 of Thalassia testudinum. Taxonomy (NCBI): domain Eukaryota; kingdom Viridiplantae; phylum Streptophyta; class Magnoliopsida; order Alismatales; family Hydrocharitaceae; genus Thalassia; species Thalassia testudinum. The sequence continues at coordinate 87,400,853 of JAZHRO010000077.1, forward strand.
TTACTTTTTGACACTCAACTTTCGAAACCCTCGCATTTTGGACCCTAGGTTCTTCGTCGTTCTCTGCACTTAGGTCCCCCTGCAAATCTCTGAGTAGCGCCATGCTCCGGCGACTTCGCGCAGAGCATGGTGCCGCGCAGGATAAGGGAGGCCCTCTGCCAGTTGAAGAAGGTGTTCCCTGCGACGTCTGCTGTCGCAGGAACACCACCACGACCTCTGTTATCACCCACACCTTCCGTGCGAACGCGCGGAAGGTATGGGTTGCAACTCCGACCATTCTCCGGTGAGGGAGGCACGTGGCCTCCCTGCGCCCACCCCTCCGCCTTCGCCTTTATAAGGACCGCCATCGCCAGCCGACGAGGGCAGCTCGGTCCTGACGGAGAAAATTCCCATTTTTCCTCTCTTCCCACTCTGGCAGAAACCCACCAGCTCCGGCGGCTCCTCCTCCTCCGTCTCGTCTCTCTGCTGCAATACCAGCAGCAGAGCCACCTTCGCCCACTCTTCCCGCGTCGCACCGTACCCAGCGCGTGCCCTCCCGCTCTCTTCCTCGCCGCCGCCCTCTCCCTCTGGGTATCTTCCCCGGCGACAGTTGATACGACTGCCACCCTTCTCCAGCCCTTTCGTCCCTGTAACTAGGTCAGAACTACTCCCCATCTTTCTTTTCCTCACTGTCTTTCATTCGATTAAACCCTCGACCACTCCTGTCCACCGTCACCTTCTTCGTCTCTGGCCACCCTCCGGCGAGACGCTCCCATCTCTCCGCCACCCCACACGCCTCGCTAACCCTCGCATAACCTCCGCCTCATCACGCTGAACAACCTCCGCCTACCCACTGCCGCTCTACACCCACTCATCGCTCCCCCGAACACACCCCAACCTCCAGTCACAGGGTGACCTATGCACGCACGCCTAGGCCGTCCCACGATTTGCTGCACCTCGCACCACCTTCGCCGTGCCACGGCAAAGGTCCCCCGCTGATCTGATTAGGCCGAGAGGCCCTTTTCGTGTCTGGCACTTTCGACGCCCGGCCGCCATTGACGCTGCATTGAAGTAGCTCCACGCACACTCCAGGCTTCAGAACTCAAGGGCTCCAGGTGCTGCAAGGTCGGGAGGATAGTGCGAAGGCAACTAACCCAGCAATCGACGCGAATAGAGCCTGCAGTTGAGGAAGCAAAGCTGCGGTTTGCTGCGGGCGCGCGTGAGAAGAGCGCTGAAGATAGTTCCACATCGTGAGTTTACTAAACCCCGCAGTAGTATAATTGATTTTGTGCTTTCTACTGGTCGCCTCCGAAAGAACTGGGGTGAGGTCCCGCACCCACTCACCCGCCCGGTCCGCGAGCTCATCACGCGGATCCGGCGGATCCGACCCGACCCAACCTGAGCACGGGCACTGGTGCGCCTGGTCACGGGCACGAAACCCGACCCAATTACCCGTGGCTCTGGGAGAGTGTCCTGTGAGTGCTTTACAGAGAGAGAGACGTGAGGGTAGAGGGACAGGGTAGGTTTTGCTCTTTGTGCAGGGACAGGGTGCGGGAAGGAGAAGACCAAGGAAGAAGGAAGAAGGAGAAGGCCAAGGAAGAAGGAAGAAGAAGACCGCAGGAAGACTGAGAGAAGGAAGAAGAAGACTGAGAGAAGAAGGAAGAAGAAGAAGCACAAAGGAAGCACTGTAGCAGACACCACTTAAGCCGTCTGATTGAGAAATCAGACGACGGATGAAGCTCTGCAGACAAAGCAAAGAAGAAAAAGAAAAGAAAAGGTGCCGCAGCTGAAAGTAGAAAGAAGAAGGAAGAAAGAAGAAGAAGAAAAGAAAAGAAGATAAAGAATATAAAGAAGAGAAGAAGAAGACAAGCAAAGAGAGAAAGAAGAGAAGAAGAAAAAGCCAAGAAACAAAATCTACCTCTCTCTCTCTCTTATTTTTGTAATAAAAGCATTATACTTCTAGAATTCTAGTAGCTCCCTGAGTTCGACCTCGGAAGAAAAATATTTCTGAGTAAAATTGTAATAGTGGCAATGACAACAAACCGTAGCTATTTTATCTGTACCACAACGACATTACTATAACAAACAAAAGACCTAGCTTCGATCGCACTGCCTTTAAAAGGCAATTGTGCCTTACGCTCGTTGCCTCCGAGAGAACCAAGGTGAGGTCCCGCGTGCATGCTTATGCAAACGCCCTCACCTATGTTCACGCCTCATGGGTCTGGGCTTAGATCCATTTACCCAATACTGTTCACCCGGGTCTAAAATTGAGAGAGAGATCTGAGGAGGAGGGAGGGGGTTTGCACTGTAGCACATTGGGATTCGTGCCCCCCCTCCTTGCTCAGCACTTAGCCTCTGCTGCTTGTGCCTTGTGCTGTGTTTCTAAGGCTTTATGCTTCTGAAGCCTTGAAGGTTAAGGCATCTGTGCCTCATGTCCAACGACTGATCAATGTGCTTGACTTGGTTTTGTTCTGAGGATTAACGTGGACGCTAACATGGAAAATTGATATTAGTGGTTGAGGATTACTATTTAAATATTTGATTCTGATTAAGTGCTTAATTGTAGGGTTAATTTGGTGGTTTCAACCATCATTTTTATCCCTTTCTTTTTACATCTTCGACGTAACATTCTGAGACACATTTTGCTATATATTGAACATCATTTCTAACTATTGATTTCACCTGCATTATTATTCTTGATAATTGTGATTAATGAATTGATTTGCCATATTTACACCCTGCGAACAACCTCGGACTGAAGTTTTTAGAGATTATAAATTTAAATGTCGATTCGCTTTTGTTGACTATATTACGACGTGTATTTTAAAACTCAACGAAAGCCCTATCAACAGTTAACCCCTGATCTCAAGTAAACACAAACAAGGGTTATCCCCTATTGCAAAGATGTTAACCAATGTTGGCTAACCTCTTCCGTAAACTAGCCCATAGAGTTATGTAGAGTTAATAAGTAATTCAATGCCCGAAGTGTTGCGCTTGCAACGCCTCTAGCCCACTCCAAAGCACTCTATGTTCCTATCATTATTGGCATTACAAAACCCACCAATAGGATCAGACAAGTTGGCTTAAAGAGTTAACTAGTAGATTTGACTATCAAATGGCCTTTCCAACTTGATTCCTTTCATGTTTGTTTACACATATATCGTTGAAGTAGTTACACTGAAATTCAAGATTTTCGAATTGGTTTTACACTACTGGAAAAATGGCCTTTCGCTTCGCTTTCATAGCGACGATTTTTGTTATAACTATCATATATATTAGAGTCTAGTGACGACGATTTTAAAATCGTCGTATTTTTATAAAAACGACAGTTAACATTAAAATCGTCGTATATATTCATCGTGAATCCCGTGTAATAAGAGCGGTGGACTCGCATATATTTACACGAGGGTGTTAATAATAGCTGTTGTATTATAGACGATGGTTCAATCTTGTAACCGTCGTCTATATTGATTGTGAATTTTGGTCGGGCGGCATTTTTCGCGCCCTACCGAACTTTACATGACGGTTTTGACAAGAACCGTCATGTAAAGTTCCTGTGCCCTTTAACAGACGCTCGACGCCCCATGCACTGTAGGTCTTCTTCAACCTCTCGCTCAGTCGTCCTCCTCCTCAGAGATCTCCTCCTCCATCTACCTCTCCTCCTCGTAAGGCTATCCTTCTCCTTAGAGATCTCGTCACCCCGCGCTCCTCCTGATCATCCTCCTTCGTGTGCGCTCCTCCAGCTCATCCCCAAGCGTCGCCCATGCTCCTCCTCCTGCTCATCGCTGCTTCTCCTTCTCCTAAGCGCCATCGATCTCCTGCACGCAACACCAGCCCCCCTCCTCCTCATGCGCCGCCGCTCCTCCTTCTCCTTCCAGTAGCCTCCACCTCCTTCTCCTTCCAATAGCGCCACTGTCGTCTCCTTCCAGCAGCGCCGCCGCCGCCGCCTTCACCTCCTTCCAGCAACAATCGTCGTCCTCCTCCTCCTTCCCATCCACAACACCCCTCCTCCTCCTTCCATCAGCTGCAACCCATCCTCCTCCTTGTCGACGTCGTACCTCCTCCTCGTCCCCAAACCCGACAGCCCTTCCTCCTCATCCCCATCTGCAGGCAGCAGCCCGCCCTCCTCCTCCTCCTCATCCCCATCTGCAGCCCGCCCTCCAGCCCTGCTTCCTTCCATGCATTCGTAGGCCGCCCTCCTCCTCCTCATCCCCATCCTCGATCAGCCCTCCTCCTCCTCATCCCATCCGTAGCACCCCATGCTCCTTCTCCTCCTCCCATTGCTCCCTCTAATTGTAAAATAATTTGTATTAAGCAAATGTTAATTTTGACTAATTTTTTAAATTTGTTTTAGTTACTTACTTATAAATATTTGTAATTTGATTTAGGTATCTCGTGTTGTCGAACATCTTCTCTGTGATTCACACGCTTTATTGAGGTATGAAATTAAGTTATCTTAATTCATTTGTTAATGAATGTGGGGTGTGCCCACTTAGGTTTTGAAAGTGGGGTATACCCACTTAGGTTTAGAATGTTGATGAATTTATGATTTGTGAATGAATTAATTTTATTCTGAATGCTTATTTGATTGTATTTCTGTGTTAATTTATTATTCTGAAAGTGAAATGAGATGGAGTGGGAGAGGAAGAGGAGGAGGGAAAGAGATGAATAAAGAAGAATATGAATTAATGAAGGGAAGGAGGAGAGGAAGGATAGGGAGAAGAGAGGAAAGAGAGGATAAATAAATAGATAGTAGATGAAGAAGAGGGAGAGAGATGCATAAAGAAGAATATAAAGGAAGGGAAGGATGAGAGAAAGGGTAGGAAGAAGAGAGAAAGAGAGCAGAAAGGAAATGGTAAGACAAGGAGATAGGAGTGAAGGGAGATGAAGGAAAGGGAGGAAGAATCTATTTTTTATTTGTATATAATTATTTATTTTTATTGCAAAATTTATTATTTTAATGAATTCATAGATACACACTTGCACAAATCTAGATGCACTTGAAGTCAAACAATAGGTATTCTAACCCCTAGGTTACAGGTTTTGGGAGGGGATAATCGTGTCAAAATACTTGCCCATCAACACTTATGATCATGTTATACAGACAATGCAAGGTATTTGTATACCTCACTTACATTCACGAAGCTTTGTCTTTATAGCATGCCATAAGAGTTGTCATCCTTTGTTCAGAGAAGTTCTGAATAAAGGGGGGTCCTTGAATATTTGATCACAACTTAGGGTTACTTGTTACATGGAACCGATGTCTGGGGGAATTTCAGTAAGATCTTTTCGCTCTTCTCCTGTATACCAACTGATCTTATCTACGTTCCTAATGCACCCTTAAATGGGAGTTATTGAGAATGTAGTTAAGGTTAGTCTTGGGGGGTATACTAGAGAAGTGCGGGGAGATGCTGCCGAAATTTCTCCAGACACCAGTTACATGTAACAAGTAACGTTGTGATCAAGTCTTCAAGGATGGGCTATTAAGTGAAAATCTTAATTAAAATACAAACACTGTTATGAAATTAGATTATAATTATTGGGTGGGTGATTTTATTTCATTTTTGTAGATCATGGATAAGTCTTGGATTACTTTAAGGAACTCGAATTACTCTCGATACAAGAATGGAGTGAGAGAGTTCCTTGATTGGGTATTTCATGACAATGGGAAGTCATTCAGACGAGGAGACAAGTTCGATAGGATATTTTGCCTATGTAGGAGGTGCTTGAATGGATATTTACATGATAGGAATACTGTATACGAGTACACGATTTGCAATGGTTTGTGGCATCATTATACTAATTGGATTGCTCATGGAGAGGATCAGTCAGAGGAAGTCATATGATCTCCGATAGATTTCGAAGAGACAACTATTGACATTGAAGCTGATGACATCGATGAAATGCTTGATGAGATGAGAGCAGGAGTTGAAGATCCGGCTAGTGGGAAAACTTGTAATCAGTTTTATGATGCTATTAGGGCAGCAGATGAATCTATTGCTCTCGATATCACGTCCATTTCTAAGTTGTCATTTCTTTTGAAGCTATTTCAGATGAAGGTTATGAATGGAGCAACCTCTAAATTGATGTCCGAGGTGCTTGAATTCATTGGAGAGCTTTTAAATGATCCGTAAGGTTACTTTAATAATATTTAATTCATTTATACAATTTGTAATATTACAGGCGATCTTTGATTGGGGTGACGATGTAAATGTCACCAAGTATATCCTCCATCATGCCGCGAGATGACATCGTGATTGGAAGATGACAATGAAGAGAAAGGTGAAATCTGTAATATTTCTCATTTTTTATAATTTACTTAATTAATTCATTTGATATTTTTTTCTATAATTTAGTATTACAATTCAATGTCGTCTAATGAGAAGGCATTAAGAAACATGCCTCCTACAATAGCAACAGATGTGTGAAGAGAATGCTTTGAGCATTGGAATAAGCCTCTGATAGAGGTAATTACAATTACTTTTAATAGCATTTGAAAAAAAATTATTCAATTCTTTCCCATTATAATATAAGTTATATGTACAGGATCAGGCGAAGAGGAACAAGGCTAATAGGGGCAAAGCTCCACCACAGACCCACTATTTTGGTCGAACTAGCATAGATAGAGTTCAGGCTAAATATGTAAGTAATTCCTTATAATTATGTTACTTTTATGTTTTCGATTAAAGTTGTAATTACAACTATTACATGTAAATCCCTGAAATATATTTACAGGCACGTTCACACAATAGTGCCACGCTCGATCGCATTGGTGTATATGAGGTTACTCATAGTAAGGCCACCAACAATGGAGGGCGAGCATACCAGGAAAAACATGTAACATTTATTTATCAAGTACTTAAATTTTTATACTTACTTTAATATGACATTAAATTATTGTAATTTGTAGGGAGAAATGATGAACTTAATCAACCCCCTACAGACGTCGCTTTTGGCACTCCGCAATACCCTCCTATGACACCTGAGGAGGCTTTTAGCAGCAGCATGCCTCCAGAACACGAAGTTTTCGTTCATAGTGGGGGGAGAAGTCAAACAATGTCCAGCTGATATGGGCGAAAGGGGTCAGCAACAGCAGGTGTCGTCCGTCAAATGCAGATGCAGCTCCATGATGTCACCTTACAGTTTGAGTAGCAAACTCAAGCTTGGAAATATGCCAAGAAATTCATGGAGGAGCAGGGGAAGGAGATGGAGCAGTAGAGAGCGGATATGAGAGATAATGGCATTATTACGAGGTCGCGGTGGAGATCACACTTCCTTTCACTACCCACCTCGCAGAGACGACGACGACCTTGGAGGTGGTGGAGCTGGATAGGGGGTAAGAGCTGAGGAATAGCTTATTATTTATCTCTATTTTAGTTAGTTTTGTATTTTGGCAGTATGACATACTTTTATTATTAGGTTTATATAGATTTGTTGAATGTTTTATGTGTGTTTTGTATGTTAAACTTTTATATTGTGCGTTTTGTATGTTATATATGTTTTAAGGTGTTATAAGATTCTAAGATTATAGAATCTTATAACCCTAAATGTTATATTTAAAAAAAAACATAAATATTAACATGACAGTTCTACAAATAACCATCGTGTTAATATACACGACAGTTATTCCAATAATCGTTGTGTATACAAATATAAGACATTTCAAGAACCGTCGTGTATGGTTTACACAACAATTTATAAATAATCGTCGTGTTAATATAAATGATGGTTCTATAAATAACCGTCGCATATACAAGTATACAATGGGTGAAGAACTATCGTGTACGGTTTGCGTATACCATAGACGACGGTAAGCAAAATCGTCGTTTAAAATATTATTTACTACAGTTTGTAGAATAACTGTCGTGAATACTATAGACAACAGTTTCTAAATCCGTTATCTAAAAATACGATGGTTTTCAGTCAAAACCATTGTGATACACTGACACGACACACTTTCGCAATGACAGAATACAACGATTTTCATGACATAGGATCCAGTTTTCAACGATAGCGAAAACCCTTCTTCCATATAGTGTTACATGATTAAAAAATCCCTAATTTTCGTATTTCGTCACAACATGTTTTTGACCAAGTTTGAATCACGGATGACAATCTCACTTGATTTCCCCCCGCAATTGATAGAACTACGGGATGCCTGATTGTTGAATTTGCAGTCGTTGACGTACTGTTTCGAAGGAAGTTTGTGGAAGGGCCTTTGTCATAATATCCGCGAGTTGATCTTTGGTTGAGATGAACGTTACTTGTAGTTGACCAGTTGCGACCTATTCTCGGACAAAGTGATAGTCGGCTTCAATGTGTTTGGTGTGAGCATAGAAGAGTGGGTTGGCAAAGAGATATGTAACGCTGATATTGCCACACTAGAGGACTAGTGCAGAAAAAGTGGTGATGTGTAATTCTTGTAGTAGGGAGCAGAGCCATATCAACTCAGTTGTGGCATTTGTGAGTGCCTTGTATTTTGATTTCGTTGATGAACATGGCATTATTGGTTGCTTCTTTGAGGACCAGGCTATAAGGTTACGCCCCATGAAAATGAGATATCCTCAAGAGCGGCGATCATTAGGACATCCAGCTCAATTAGCATCAGAATATGGCTAAAGCACATAAGATGAATTTGCATTAAAGCGAAGGCTGTGAGAGATGGTTCCTTTTAGATAGTGATGGATTCTTTTGATGTTTTCCCAATGCTCATTGGTGTGATTGTTCATGAATTGGCAAGCTTTGTTGACATCAAGGGAAATATCTGATCTGGTAAGCAGGAGATATTGTAATGCTCCGGTGACTTGATGATATAATGTAGGGTTCTGAAAGGGTTGACCTTTTGCTATTGGTTTGCTGGAGGTGACGATTGGCGTTTGTGTTGGTTTGCAAGTAGACATGTTAGTCTTGTGCAACAGGTCTTGTACATACTTTGGTTGGGATAGTTGAAGCTTGGCACCTTTTCTGTGGACTTCAATACCAAGAAAGTAGTGTAGTGATCCCAAGTCTTAAATGCGAAATTCTCATTTTAGAGTATATATGAGCTCAGAGACTTTGGATGAGGAGTTCCTTGTTACCAAAATATCATCAACTTACACAAGTACATATATAATGTGGTCGCCGGATAAGAGTACAAATAATGATGTATCGATTTTAGAAGCCTGAAATCCCAAATTGGTCAGGAAATTGGTGAGACAACTGAACCATGAACGAGGGGATTTGGTTTGTCTTTATCAGTGAACCTAGGAGGTTGTGTCATGTAGACAGTCTCATAAAGATGGCCAATTAGAAAGGTGTTGCTGACATCTAGTTGGCATATATCCCATTGTCCAATGACTGCAATGGATCTGATTGTTCGAATAGTAACTGGCTTGATGACTGGACTAAAGGTCTCATTATAATCAATGCCTTCTCATTGGTGATATCCTTTAGAAACTAGATGAGCTTTGTATCTGTCAATTTGTCCATTTGCCTCGAGTTTTATCCGGATGACCCATTTACACCCAATAATGTTCATGTTTGGTGTTTTGGGTACGAGAGTCCAAGTTTGATTAGAGATAAGTGCATTGTACTCTTCTACCATAGTCGTTCGCCAATTTGGGTCTTGATACGCTTGAGTGTATGAGGTGGGCTATGTTTCTTGTGTAACAAACATAAGGTTGGCGGTAGGTTGTTGTTTAGTACTGTGGCGTGATAGTCTTGCAAGAGCATGGTAATCAATCGGTTACCTAGGTCGCAATTCTCATTGAGCAGGGGTGCAAGATTGTGGTGCTGATGATACACTACCCATTCTCGGACTAGGAGGCAGCTAGTTGGTGGAGCTTTGAGTGGTGGAATGGACTGAAGGTATGGGAATGGACAACTAAGGAGAAGACTAAGGTTCTGAGTGGACTGGAGGCGATGAACCAAGAACAGGCTTGTCTTTACAAGGGAAGATAGACTCGTCAAAATTAACATGACGGACAGTGTACATTTTCTTTGTTTGGATATCATAACAGAGATAACCATAATGGTTGGAGGCATATCCAAGAATGACACATTTGCTGGTGCAATAGGAGAACTTGTGATGTTAATATGGTCGACGTAGGGGTAGACAACACACCCAAATGTTCGTAGGAAGTGGAAGTCAGGTGACTTATTATAAAGAGAGAAGTGGGGTGTGTAGCGATTTTTCGGTGGTGGTGGGTAGTCTATTGATGAGGTAGACGATAGTGGAAAAGGTGAAGTATCAGAAACTGTAAAGACCTGTGCTATTCTGAGCCTTTTAAGATGTTTGGACTGTCGATATGACGTCTGAAAATCAAAATTTTTGGATATGAGCTCGCTTCTGCGCACAGGCTGCGCGCAAACAGTACCCTCTCTTTTTCCTTCCCTTCTCTCTCCCTCTCCCCCTCCAGCGAACCCTAACTCGCATCTTTATAAACCCCTTCCCCCCTTCTCGTTCTCCCCACTCCAGCCACTTCTTCCCTTCCTCTTCACCCCAGCGCGAGAGCTAGCACAAGCGAGTGAGCGCGAGAGCGGCGATGAGGAGGAGCGGCGTGAGGAGAAGAGGAGAAGTTGTGCTCGCGAGCTCGTGTGGGAGCTCACTGGAGGGCACACGGCCGGAGCAGCACGTGCAGGAGGAGTGTGTCAGGGAAGTCATCCCCGACACTACTGCAGCTGGAGCTGCAAGCAAGGAGGCGAGCCGCAGCCACGCGCGGCGAGAGTGAGCGGGAGCAAGTTCTGGTTCTAGGTTTTTCTCAGAATCAGACGTCTGGAGTGACATTCAGACGACGAAGCAGACATTTGGAGGCGGTTCCAGACGTCTGAGGAGAGAGCTTCGCGAAGGTACGTTCCCTTTGCGGATACGGCTAAGCAAGCCGCTCTGCAGGAACACTTTGCGTACCTATTTTGAGGAGATTTTGTCATGGCGTGTAGGATTTACTTTGGGAAGGTGCGTGGCACGCCCCCCCACAGATTTTAGACGTCTAGGAGGCTTACCAGACGGCTAGAAGAACTTTCAGATGTTCGGAGAGGTGGTCGGACGTCTGGAGCTGGGTCCAGATGGTCCAAAAGAGTTCCTAGATGTCTGAGGTCGACGCAGAGCTTAAGGTGCATTCCTGGACACTTTTAAGACGTTCGGAAGTTGTTCTAGACGTCTAATTTGAGTCGGTAAACCCTGTTTTAACCCATTTAGGGTCCGTTTGAGGTCTGTTTTATGCAAATAAGGTACTGGTGTTTTCCTTGTGAGTTCCTCTACTTGTTAGAAGGCTTTCTATACTATTCTGAATGTTCCCTTGTGATTGACCCTTGTGATAGGACTTCGTTCCGTTGCGAGTTCGGGGCTTGCTGAGACACGTGAGCCTGCCGTTTGAGCCCCCAATACTCCTAGGTTGACTGGTAGAGTGGCTTTCCCCAATTTAATTATAAATCTGAATGTTTGTGTGGAATGAATGATTAGAACTTAGGATATGGCATGAATCCTAAGATAAGAAATACTTGAAATGTCTGTATGCGTGATTGAATTGCAATCTTGAATGAGTAGAAGGAAATGTTAACAACTGCCTGTAAATGAACAAAAGCTGCTTGTGAATTATGAATTACCTGTGTTAGATAACAGTTACATGTAACCTTACCTGTTCTATATGTTAAATGATATAACACGAGCTGCATGTGTAGAACCTGAGAATGGGGAGGGGAATGATGAAACTTGGTATGGAATGGCATGAGAAATATGAGCATGAACCCTACGGGAAATTAAGAGTAGAGCTCTTGGAAATAAATGGAATGGATTCGGAAAATGTGAGTGGGGAAGTGTGATGGCCCTTGAGTACGAAGTACCAAGGAGAGCGACTATCCCCTATTTAGTGTAGAGCGGAGCTAGCCGCCCTTGGGTTGGGACCCAGGGTTAGGATTGGCCACTCTGCATCGACTTCTTAGCCCTCGAGTACACTGTACCGGGAAGAGCTACTAGTGGAGGGAGAGAGCTAGCCACCCCACGGGGCCCGGGGTTCAACTAGCCACCCTACACCGACTTGTTAGGCCCACTGGACAAACCAGGGTAGTCAGGCAAGGGTGCGCGGACTGTGGAGGGGCGAGACCCCTGTTTGGTTCTTAGGAGCTAGACGCCTGTTACTGAGAGGGTTAGGCCCTATACTGTTCCGTGCTGTACTTGGGCGCACCCGTTAGCGGAAATGACTGACCGCGTGCAAGTGCGGGGTAGCTACCTGTACGCTTATCGCGCGTGTCGTAGTCACCATTACGTCTGTCCGTGACCTTGAGGTGGTTGATTGGGTGTAGGATCACCACGGGGGACTCTCCCAACTAGGAGAGCACCACGTGTGCCTTCTACTCTTCGGAAAAGACTGCAATCAAGATCGTTCCCACAAGGAACATTCGAGATCAAGAAAGAGATTTGGAAATATATAAACCAATGGGTGAAAAGGAATAAATTTGTAAATTAAAGAAATTGGAATAGCTAGTTACCTATTAGCTTTACTGTTTTAGTTAGTTGGTTACCACTCTACTCAGTGTTCGCTGACTTTATGTACTCATAACCCTTTTCAGGTCCAAGTGTTGAGCAGCCAGAGTCTACGGCTGCAAAGGGTGATGGGCCCAGTAGAGCCCGGTAGCAGTAGCTTTCCTTTGTTGTACTTCTTTCGTTGTAGTGAGTTCAGATTCTTGTACTTTACGTTCTGTACCTTTACCTTTCTGCACCTTTATGTTCCTGTACCTTGTTACTGTTTTATTGTTGTGGTGGTGATATGTATTGTAACAGTTTTTTTTTACCATTTTTACTACTGTAGTCTTTTACTGTTAGTTGCTTAGCATAGTGAATGTGGTTTACTTTCCTACTTTTTGGTTATTTTTCTTTGGACGACTGGGTCTTGGGATCAGTCGAGTCGGTCCGGTCTCGGATCCTGTAGAGATTCAGGAACTGTGTCATAATAGAAACTGTAGGGTATGGATGCATGGGCGTGGATGGTGAGGCCAGTATCGATTATATGTCAAATTTTTCTTTCGGCAGCTCTGTTTTGTTTGTGGGTATATGGTGGATAATGCTTTGTTGTTGAAAGAATGACCTAAGAACGTGTTATTCTCCGCCTTCGTCCAATTGAACCATTTCAATTTGAGTCAAACTGACATTCCACCATTCAATGAAAGGAAATAAAGATAGAAGCGACTTCACTTTTATTCATCAAAAGGATAAAACCAAGAATATTTTGAGAAGTCATCAATGAAAATAACAAAATAGCAAAAACCAAATAATGAGTGGCAAGGCACAAGCCTTAAACATCAATGAAAGTAAGTCCAAATGGGAAAGCACTTTGCATGCATGTAACAGGGAGATGAAGCTTGGATAGCTCTCTTAACTTACACGACGAGCAATTATTTGATGGTGATGAAATAAAGTGAGCACCAAGAGACTTCAAGATGTGGTCGACCGTCTTGGGTTGAGGATGCCCAAGTCGGTTATGCCATAATCGCCATGAGTCCCAAACTAAAATGCAGGCTGAAGGATGGATAGATAATGATGTAGCTGACTGAGGTAATTTATGTAACCCTTTGTCATTTGTTCTGCGGAGGAGGATCTTGGAGGTGCGCAATCCTTTACTAAGAATAAATTGTCAAAAAATTCAATTTTGTAATTGTTGTCTTTGCAAAAACGATAGACTAAAACTAAGGATTTGACACATTTGGAGAGCAAAAAACGTTGGATATGGAAAAAGAATGAGATGGATAGTGTAACTCCTTTTTATCAACATGGGATATTCTCATACCTTGGCCATTACCAACTTGAACCTAATCAATTTTTGTGTAGGGTTCTGCTATTGAGAGATTTTGCAGGTTGTGATATGATGAGAAGTGTCACTGTCGAGGCACCGCTGGTCATGTGCTGGAACAAAAGGTGCAAATTCTATAAGATGAGCTTGTGGAGGTTGTCCTCGTCCTTGTGGAGCTTTCTTGTAGTAGTAGCGATACAAACTATGGCCAAAATGACCACAAATAGGGCATGATGAGTGGCCCCGACCACGATTTCTGTTGTGCCCCCGTCCTCGACCTCTACCATGAGGAGTGGATTAACTGGAGGTGGTGATGACATGGGCAGTGGGAGAAACTTTTGCCACTGCAGAGGTATTCTGTTGTAAACGTATTTCATGGCCAAAAAGAATGCTTTGTAACTTAGAATGGGAAATAGGAAATGGACGTGATGCCAAAGCGGCAACTATATCACCATAGTTGTTTCCTAAATTTTGGAAGACAGTTGCATTGAACTTAGCTATATCCATGGCATGTCCTGCAGTCACCAACTCATTTGATAGGTATTTTGCTTTACGAAGATAAGTGGAGATGCTATCCTCATTCTTTTTGGGGGCGTGAAATTACATCCTTAGTTGAAGGACTCAAGTGTGCGATGGGGCACCGTAAGCGTCGTGTAGAGCTTTCCAAACATCATAGCTTGTGTTGAGTTCGACGACTGTTGGCATCACTTCCTCAAATATAGAAGCAACTATCCAGCTTAATGGAATTTGGTAGCCGGCATGCCATGCCTGAGTCTAACAAACCACTGTAGGTTTTGTCACAGTGGGATTAGATGTTGAGGGGGTTGTTGTTGGAGTCGGACACGTGTCAGAGCCGTCAATAAGACCAAGTAAATTGTGGGCTCGAAGTAAAGGCATGAGCTGTGTTTTCCATAGATGATACTTATTGGAAGATAACTTGAGGGATAGGAAGTGATGTACCCCAGATTGTATTAGTGATGTAGAAGTACCATATTAGGACGAGCCAACAGAGTATTCTGGAAGACGTAACAATGGTTGGTGGTTGGGACGGAATTCCCTGGCGGTGATGAATCGACGAGGTGGTAATGGTGAAAACGTGGACGGTGATGAGGAGGCTTCCCGATGCAGAAGGTAAGGAGTGTAGGAAGATTGTATGTAGGAGGCTGCTATAGTGGAGACACACTTTTGGCAAGGTTTGTCACAGCCTGGGTAGATGGGGCACTGAAGAGGAAGCACCCGGCCTACTTTGTACGGGCTGGTGATTTGTAGCACCTAGTCAAGGAAGATGGTGCATGGCGGGAGGATGGTGGAGAGTGGTGGAACTCTTGGTGGTGGGTTGTAGATCGCCATTGGTATAGCGATGGGGTAGAAGAAGGACATCCTTTGTTGTTGTTAGGGGAGTTGAGGCCGTATGTGGTACTGCAGCGTAGGCGGTTCTGATGATGACGGAGTTGAACAGATAAGGCAGTCGAAGTCGTTGAAGTAGACGGCATGAGGCGATGCTTCAGAGAGTTGTGGCAATGGATATCGGTGGTGTCAACAGGAGGGACCAGCGGTCAGTAAAGGAGGCGGCGCGTGTGGAGAAGTCGGCGATCTTAGAGCCGGCAAGGAAAAGCACTTGATCGTTTGTCACTGCTAATGGGGTCGGGTGTGAATGGGTAGGTTAGGTGAGTATTTGGGTTGGGTTGGGTTTGTATTCGAGTAAGGGTTATTATATAAGGGTGGGGGTGAAAAAGTGATAGGGTTCGGATCTTTTTAGTGGCGGCGGTTGGGATGAGGAAGAGGGGACGCAGGGGTAGCGACGGGAGAGGATCTAGACGGCGAGTTGATGCGATCATCTGGTCGTCGACGATGAGGCGGTTTGCTGGTAGCGTTAACGGTTCAGAGTCGTTGAGTGTAGTCGCAGCGAAGAGACCCTGTGCAACAAAGAGGAGAGGTTGTGCAATGGAAATGGCTCGTCGAGGCTGCGAGCCCCAGTGTGAGTAAAAGCTCAGCCTCGGACGGTGGCGAAAGGAGGTTCGCGCAGCGGTGGGTGCAGGATAGTAGGAAGGGAAGGTTAGTCAATTTCTAAAGGCTCTAGATACCATGTCAAATGGCTTTTTCAACTCAATTCCTTTCATGGTTGTTTACACATATATAGATGTTACACGGGAATCCGAGATTTTCGAATTAGTTTGACACGATTCAAAAACCCCTAATTTTTGTATTTCGTTACATATTTTCGACCAAGTTTGAATCGCGGATGGCAATCTCGTTGGTTATGAGATTTCTGCTTGATATTAACATGCCCAATTTCCCTAGTCCAATCGTCTGACCACTCTAAAAATTTAACTCATAATCTCACCATGCCCCCATCTTGTTTTCCTAGCCAACTCTTGGATGGAAGATATCTCATCCTCTATTCTCCCAAGAGGCAATGCAGCATTCCCCATGCACTGAACTCCCTCATCTCATCTCTACGATGATAGAGTATCGGTGAGGAAACCAAGTCTCCTAGGATAAGAAGTAAATGTCATCGGGAAAATAAAAGCATTCAATCCATTGTATTTTTTATTATTCTTCTTTTCATTCTCTAGGTTGTAGAAGTGGATGCTTTTGGCATGAATGATGGTGTAGCAATATCTTAATTTCTTTTGGCCAAGCAAAAATGAGTCATTTGTACGGGTAAAAGTTCAGCGCGAAGCTCTTTGGCAAAACATCAATTTTGCTGCTCCATCTGTGATCAAAGTAGACGATTGAGAAGATCCCTGTTCTGCCTGTCACTTGATCACTCCATCAAAGTTAATGTTTCTTTCTTTCTTTGTCCCTATTTTTTGGCTTTCAAAACACGGAGTTCATGTTTCTTCCATCATTTTATTTTGGAAAATGGTCTACCACTCATACGGACGCGAGTCCATGACCCAACCACGACGTGCAACCAATGGCATTGGTAACTCCAAACAATATGCTAAATTAACTAAATAGCTTCTTTCCCAGCAAGAAAATCCCATGTCTCAAATTCATGTCTTTGTTACAACTTAAGGTTCGGCTCTCTAATTCACTAACAAGGAATCAGATTCAACCTTCTTACCATATTGTGTAGGTGTTCAATATTGTTGTTGCTACTACTGTTGCTGTTTTTTCTTTTCTTTGTCTCTCTTTCTCTCTCTCTTTTGTTTGTTTGTTTTTGTTGTTGCAAAAAAACATGGAAGATGTGTCCCTTAAGTCCAAAGTTTGGGAAACAACATTTATTTATAGTAGGTTAGTTGTCTGCTCTAAAATGTAGAGTTTCGCAGTCAAGTTGAGCCACAAACACCCACCTCCCACGCAGTCATATATATTACATTTATTCTCATGGAACCTCAGCCAAAAATGTTAAAAGAGTCTTTTTGAAAGTAATCCTATTAAGCGAAAATGTTATCTCTCATACAAGAAAAAGCTTGTCCTTTTAAGTATAACAATGATAGTGTCCACACTTCGTTGCAGGAATTTATAAAATTTTAAGGTATTTAACTATAATATATGATTTTGATTAGATATCTAAAAAAATCACTTTAATACAATTTAATCTATAATCTAACTTTTGTTTGCATTTAATTTGATGATTAATAATAATATAAACTATGGGAGTATTGTTAAAATTTCATAAAAAATACAAGAGCCTTACATTATTTTCTTCAATAGATAATTATCTAGTTGATTTTGGAGTAGAAATATATAACGTTAGAAGGCACTTCGTGAACTAAAAAAAGGAAAGGGAGGAGAGAAGGACTAAGAGGTGGAGGAGGAGGTAACTAAAAATGAAGAGGAGATGGTTCCCATTTCGTGAGATTTGATTTGTGAGAAAAGTGAAGATTTTTTTGTAAAATTTATTTGTATAAAAATGAACCTTTTTGTGGAATTTTTTAGATGATGCAGGTAAAATATTTTATACAATAGAAAATTTTGTCTACATACTTATAGTCAAGAATTTCTCATAAGATACATTGCATAACCTAATTTTATATAACATTTAGTTGAACCATCATTCAAAACCTAGTAAGTTATTGTATAAATTTATTTACATCATCATCCAACAATATATATGTTTACAATTTACAATCAATAATTCTCATTTAAAAAGTATTCAACTTTAACGATCTATCACCCTCTCGATCCTCCATTATTTTTTTTATTCTTCATTTATACTAATTAATATGATACTATGATCTCCTTTTTTGGTTGGAAGATTAATAAAAAATAATTTTGTGACAAAAAATGATATTCATATTAATAGGTGTATATATGTTATAATGGTGAGAATGTCAATAATCTTGTAAATATTACGTGATTTATTAATTTAGTATATATATATTTGAATAATTATGATCAATTGATGGGTGTTTTTTTTTAATTTGAACAATTATGTTCCATAGATGGGAGAGGAGAGTAGCGGGTTGGGGTGGGGAAATAAGGAGTGGCGTGGAAGATGGAGAAGGATCGGCAGCGGTATGATGAGAGAGTGGAGGAAGAGAGACTGGGGGAGAGAGGGATGAACTGGTTGGGAGGAGAGAGTGTGGATTAGTGGTGACGTGGGGTTAGGTTAGGAGCCGCACTCTGATAGATATGGCGAAGAGTAGAGCTGTTTATGAACATGCAACAACTAAAGTAAATTGCAATTGCAGGTAAATACCAACTCTTTTAAACACAGTGGCCCATGTTTTCAATTATGTCCTCTCGCAAGAATTGCATTATTACATATTTCTTAAAAATTACAAAATCTAAAGAGGCCATCTATGAATCTATTCTACTTTAGCTACCCCTTTTGGACATTTGGATGTTCTATTCAAATAAAGAGGCCATCCTATTAAAATATTCCACAAAAGGCTTTTGGATGTTCTATGAATTTACCAATCTTAAGGCCCAAGAATATATGATGCTTTATTAAGTCCCTAATCTCAGTGAGTAAGGATATGATGGAGGATTTGCCCTGCTGAAGAAAAATGAGGTTCCTAAATTGAAAGTGTTCTACAAAGACAGAGTTTCTAGCTACTGGGAAGATGAGGCATCTGAGTTGAAGACAGGAAAATTGAGACGGTAATTAATGGAGAATCTGACACAAATCTATGATAAATTTAATGAAGGAAATACGATTTGGAGAAGAAATAAGAGCCCAGGATCAAGACAAACGAGGGGAAGATAATGATTTATAGCAAAGAAGTCGATTTGGTTAGTGTTTGCTCCGAAAAACAACGAGCCTGAGTTGCGGAAAGTTTCAAATATATTTTTATTGGAGATTGGGGGTGAAAATTGCGTTAGATATGCAAACACATGAAATTGCCAAATTCCAAATTACATCAAGTTTTTTATTGTTTAAAATTACAAAATTGAGAATGCCAACTTTGGGACATCGACCAGAATGACATGAACTTAGATTGGAGAATGAATTAAAGAACATATCGACTTTCTTTTTGTCGGTTCAGTCCTTTTAATTTTCGTTTACCGTAGAACACTTTTGCTCTCCGGAGAGCAGAGCCCAAGTGGCGAAATGGGCCTTGTCTCCCTTAACAAGATGCCTGAAAGGCAAAGTGGCAAGATGGGCCCAGTCTCTCTTAACAAGATGGTTGGTCCTAATCTTGGACTCATAATTTCCCCTGCCAGGATTCTTCAATTGTTTTAATATTCCACAACTATCTTTCAAGATAACTTCCAATTTCCTATGCCGATTGCCACTCCGTTCTCACCTACGTCCCATGTGTCGTTCGCTCTTCCCTTCTATCGATCACACTGCTTCCCAACTTCCCTCCACGTGTCATCTTCTTCGATCCCACCTCACAGGTATAAGCCTCTTCCGCCCAACCATCGCCGGATCAAAGAAGGAGCCCATACAAGCGAGAAGCAGCACCAACAGCAGGTGAATGAGGAGAAGGGGGAGGAGGAGTGCAAGCTACAGCAACAACCATAGGAGGAGCATACACGGCTTGGGGGAGATTCAAGTGGTTCTCCCACAGCGACGTAGTCGATGAGCTACAGAAGAAGCTGATGAAGGACCAAGCTTGGGAGGTGGACAAAGACGTGCTAGAGGATCGAAGTTGTTCGTAAGGAGGACATGTCTCTATACTAAATGAAGGTTCTTGAGAGCCACCTCTCATTGCCATAGTTTTGTCTCACCTCGAGGTTGATTTGAATTCCTTTAATTATCCCACCACTCCTACCTCATACCGCCTATTATTTTCTCCCCTATTTATGGTTTTGCTCTAATCCTTTTTGTTTCATCTTTTTGAGCATTGCCTCAACTTCCTTCCCCCTTGAGGCTTCCTGTACTCATGGCTATTTACACAAGTCAACATGTTGGTATCTACAATTTGTCTCCACTACCTTTTTGTAGATAAATCTTTGCTATTTCTTTCAAATTAGGATAAACATTGGATATTGATCCTAAAATTAACATGCTACATTGTTCAAACCTTTTTAAATCATTTGGTTGGAAACAAACTCGAAAATTCAAGGCACCAATCAATAACGTAACTTATTAATACAAACTCATTTTATAATAATATGAAAAAATTACAACAAATCATCTCACATATAACAAACATCATAGGTGATATTTCATTTCATTTCATTGAATATTACCTATTAACACAAATCAATAACAAATCATCTCACTGAATGTCACAGGTGATATTTCAAATATCAATGGTGATATTTAATTCAGAATTGAATATCATAGGTAATGTTTCAAATATTTGGGTCATTGGAAAGTGTTATTTTGAATTATTTGGTTGGTGATAAAAGAGAAAATCGTTATGAAGAGTTGAGTTTGGAAAACTAAAGTCGTTACAAGTTCGTAAGAAAATTCGCTACCAAATAATATTTATAACCGAAACTCTGATGAGTTCCATGTTAAATACGGGGAGGCTACGTTGATTCTAAATCTGTAATTATATTTTTTTGTATTTTTTTTATAAAGTAAACATTCACAATGGCAGCAAAACTACTTGAAATATAAATAAGAGAGAGAGAGAGAAACAACTTTATAATTATGATAATGTCGATTACAACGAATGACTATAAATAGAAAGCTAAAAATCTATATTAGAAAGCGATAACAAGATATAGGATGAGAAATTATCCTCATCAACGAATGCTTGGAGGATGAGTCGGACAAACAATGCCTAGAAGGAGAGAGAAGACGGAGGAAGGAGGGCAAATTTGGAAGAGCTAGGGATGAGGTAGGGCGTTAACATCGCAGGATCTGCTTCAGGAACGGGGGGCGAGAGGATGGCTGGCGAGAGCTCCGCGAAGGGGGTAAGAGGTGAAAACTTTTTATTTTTAACTCTAGCAGAGCTTTCCGTAGTATGGGAGCATTAGAGCGAGCTTGAGAACATTGTTCTTAACTCTTTGGGAGGCTGAGAGATGAAGGAAGGGATGGTTCGACGAATGGGTATGGGGTCCCTTTTATAGTTGAGGATATAGGGGCAAAAGAGACATTTTACATTTTTAAACTTTTAATACTAGTCTTTAGTGATGGATACTTGTGTTGTTGAAGTAGCGTGTGGAATCTTAGCCGTGCATCACTAATCTAAGCGTCCTCGTCGCACCACATCACACGGCGCCTCTCCTTTAGTCGTTCACGCCTCATCACACCCAATCAACCTCAGTTGTCCAATCGCACGATCAGAGGGCTTAGAATCTGCGAGAGCGATTCCTCTTTAGTTGTTGCGCGCGCCCATGTACGATGGTGGGTTTGACGGCGCGTCATCGCACGTGTGCAGCGTGCTCCTTCATCCGACATACGAGAGTGCGCCACATGGTTGTTGCCGTTCATCATTGATCGAATGACCAAATTGCATTGGTGAGTGCCTTCAGCAGATTAAAATCGCTCCGCAGGTCTTGAACACGCGTCTTACGCTTTGCGTAAGGACGTGAACCGCTGTGCTACCCTTCGCACTTTGTCACGTTTTTGAATTTCTTGTTTGCGAGTTCTCAACCATTGGATGAAGATCCAACAGGTGAGATGAAGGGCTGCTTGATGAGGAGAGCAGCGATTGCTGTGGGTGCTTGGATGGCGCCACGTGGCACCATCTAGGCCATCAATTTTCCAATGCTTGTAGATTGTGCAACGGATGTCTGATTGGGTCGATTTTCGCGATGTTAGGTTGCAATTGTTGATCTGAACCCATTTGTGCAATTTGATTTATCATCTGAAGTACAAATTTGCACCACATTCTCCCTTGACCTCAAATTTTCCTCAAACTGCATCTGATGCTACGGAAGTCCAATCGAAGCAATCTCAAAGGCGTTGAACTTCGATCGTTACCCTGATTAGATCTGTATGGTTCGATCTTCAATCCGAGATCTAGATAAATATCACATTGTCCCATGATCATAAAAAAAGATAAATTATTATATAATTGGTAGAAATTAACCTAAATATATAATGATACATGTTATGCAATATTTATAATGCATGATGTTTTTATGATACTAAGAACATGCATAAATAAATATTTTAGGCTAATTAAATGTGTGCACATTAGCTGGGTCAGGTTAAAAGTATTAGACCCATGAGTTGACCTAATGCCCATATTAATCTTACGAGTTGAGTGTCAACTCTACCCATAACCCAAATAACCCAATCAAGTTTGCGATGATTTGGATGGGTTATTTGAATTAACATAAATAATACCCACTGCTACTTGAAATGAGTACTTTATCCCTATTACAAAATTTTCATGGCAACTGCCTTTAGTTAGGAGAAATTCTTTATTCGAATTTGGTTTCAAACCTAAGTATTGCTTTAAGTATACAAGTAAGGATAGTTGCTACTCAAAATTGGCTTCGCATCCACACCACACAAATGTCATCTCTATGGTCTCTTGATAGTATGTTGTTCTTGCTGCCACTATAGATAAGATAGATGTTTTGTGGCAAGAAGAGAGCCTTCTCACTCCTATCTTAATCGATATATGTCATCTCTCAATATTTTTTTTCTCATTTTGATTAAAAGCATGAAAGGAATTTAATCAAATAGTCTATCTTGATATCTAAAGTTGTTTTTATGTTGTCATTATCTATAATTTTATATTAATCACAAATGCATATGCAACATTTTCCATTAAAGCATGGGTGAGTTTTTCCTAATGCAAATTATTTGATTGCATTTGTTGATCAACGTGCACATGTTGTTACTACCTTAAACCACACGAAGGATTGCCAGTCATGCTTCTACTTTCATGACATAAGTCTCCAAAGCACAACCATCAAGCAAAATACCAACCGCAATAATGGCTATCCTTTTCTCCTTCAAGGCTGCATCTATTAGAAACATCAAACAAGTGTTTTTCCTCTTTACATTGGTAATTGTTTTTCCAAGTAAGAAAAAAGAGTTGTTTAATAAGGAGAATAAGTTTATGGAATAAATTGAGGAGTTAGGGAAGAGTCGAGTAGAATGGAGGAATAAGTGGGTTTTGGTGTTTGGCAGCTCTTAATGTCTTTGTAAGGGTTAAAGTGAATTTATTCTACATAGGGTGTTTGATAAGTAGAATAAGTATTGGATTTGGTAGTTAGAGTTAGTTGAGAAGTGTGTTGTGGAAAATTTTACCTGTTGGGTTATTATTTTTTTTGCAACAAGTACTGCTTAATTATATAATGTAGTTAACTGTAATAATGATTGATTTATTGGTTACAACATAATTTTGCCCTTTGGGTTATTTGCTTATTTTTTTGAACAAGTAATGGTTATATAACATAATTAACCTTAATAATAGGGTTGTTTATTGGTTATAATGTAATTGACCTTGTTGATGCTGGACAAATTTATGCCACGTGAACTCTCCACAGGGTCATGCATGCTGTAGCTGGCTATTTTGGGCATAGAGTCCAACTTGGAAATGGAGTTGGATCTATTTTTGGTTATTAAGATTTGGTTTAATCATTAGGATTTGATTTAGAGTTGTTACTTTGTTTGTTTCCTCGATTTCAGGAGTTGTTGAGTTGGTGTTTTTCTTATTTAGTTGTTGCTTGATTAATAAAAAATTCCTTGTATTAGAATTTTAGTTGCATTAATAAAAGATCAAATTATTCCACCAACTTCTCTTCCTCTCCTTCTATTCTTGTCGAGTACATCAACAACAATAGCAACAATAATCATGTTGCTGCCCCCTCGTTCTCCTCTCTCTGTTGACGTGTCTAGCATCAACAATAAGAGCAGCAACAATGTTGTTGCCCCTTAAGGTTGCATCCCTGTGCATGGTAAGCAAGGCTCTATCTTCAGCATCATCAATAACGTAATTGCCGCATTCGATGTTGCAATTTTGGCTTTATTTCACGATAAACAGGGCCCCAAATAGTCTCTTGATTTGCACAAAGATCAGGGACTATTGAGGCATCACTAAAGTCTGATTTGGCCCAAGCACAGAGCCTCCCTACTCCATATACTATGGCAAATGTTGACATGGTATTAGAGCTTGCAATCCAAAGCTCTTGCTTGGGTTGATTAACGCTTGGAAGATCCACGTGGACTAAGTGCAGTGCAACAGGATAATGTAGGTATTAAGGTACATATGTCTAGTTGAGGACTGAAGCTATGCCTACTTCCCCAACAACAAGGCTTTATCATTCTCCTACATAGGCAAAGCAAAATAGGAGTAGAAAACCTCACATGAAAGGAAAATGGCGGAAATCGAGGCCACGATTGCTTCTGGAGAAAGTAAGACAGTTGTCCAAGGGACTTCTATCAAACTCCATGGAGAACCCAAATATGTTTTGTGGGCCCAAGCCTTCAAGATTTTATTTGGCGAATAGGATAAACTCCATGTACTACTCGACGAGATGCCAGAAACAAATGAAGCGGCGAAGAAGCTCGAGAAGGAGAATTACATGGTCATGAATTGGATCATGAATTCTGTTGATCCAACCATTGTAGCCAACCTTATATATAAGAAGACCGCACATGAGATATGAACTACGTTGAGGAGCGATACTCACTCTAAACCAACAATGCATATATTATGGATCTCTGCATGCAGATCTAGACCACGAGCCAGGAAGATCCTTCCCTAGCCAAGTACTATGCTAAGGTAGAGGCTTTCTTTGAAGAATTAGAAATTTCTAATATTGCATGCTGTGAAAAGTAGGTAAAGAGCAAGAAAAGGTGGCAAGCAATAAAGCTCCTAGTAGGCTTGCATCCACTTCGCTCATCAGCATGTGACCAGATTCTCACCTTTGAAGGTGATATAGATATGGCGAGCATTTATCGCTGCCTTATCAAGATGGAGATTCCAATGATTGAAGCCAAAACAACTGCAGAGAATTCTACCCTTGCTTCTACTTGCACTAGAGGAGGACATGGTCGTAGGTGTGAGTGTGGGGCACCACATGTATACCCTCCATGTCCTCATTATGTGAGGATGAATCACCTCTCGAAGTGTAGTTGGGATAAGTTCAAAAAGCCCCCTCGTAGAGGATCTAGGTCACGTGAACTAAACCTCTCCAAGGTCGATCTGGAGAAGCTACATAATATGTTGATTGAAGATAAGGAGAAGAAGATTACTGTGGCAATCACCACAACAATAAAGATTGGTAGTGAAGCAACTCAAGTAGAGATGGTAAAAGGACTAGTGCTAGCTTCCTCTAAGTCTAAAGGCAAAGTGCTTAAAGAAGGCCAAGAAGAGGACATGTGGTGGGGCGTCTAAAGCCCAAGCTGGTCACCTTCCTGGCTCCAACTTGTGGGGGGGTGTCGAGGCTGGAAAAAATTATGCCACATGAACTCTCCACGTGGTCATGCATGTTGCAGCAGGCTATTTTGGGCACAAAGCCCAATTTGGAAATTGAGTTGGGTCAATTTTTGGTTATTTGGATTTGGCTTAGTCATTGGGATTTGATTTAAAGTTGTTACTTTGTTTCCTTGATTGTAGGAGTCATTGAGCTGGGGTTTTCCTTATTTAGTTATTGCTTGACTTATAAAAGGAGCCTAGAGTCCTTGTATTAGAATTTGAGTTGCATTAATAAAAGATCGAATTATTCGAATAACTCCTCATCCTCTACTTCTCTTCTCGTTGATCACATCAACAATCACGTTGCTGCCCCTTCGTTCTCCTCTCTCTATTGTTGTGTGCGGCATCAACAACAGGAGCAGTAGCAACATTGCTACTCCTCAAGGTTGTGTCCCTATTCACGGTGAACAAGGCTCTATCTTTAACATCAACAACAACATGTTTTCTACATTCGGCCCTGCAGTTTGGGCTCTCTATTTCACGGTAAACAGAGCCCCAAATAGTCTCTTGATTCTCACAGAGATTAAAGATTGCTAAGGCATCGCTGAAGTTTGTTTTGGCCCAAGCATAGAGCCTCCTTGCTCTATATATTGTGCCAAATCTTGATTGACCTTAATAACGTAATTTTGCTCCTTGACTTATTGGTTATTTGTCTATTTTAGTAATAAGATGCCATGAGGAGTTATATAATAGGAAATGTATTTCAATGGATCCATTGTTCAAACTTATCAATATTGCTACTTCAATTTAAAATGATTCTAAGTGCTTATTAAACTCTACAAATACTCAACAAAGGCTATATTATCCACAACTTGGGCAACAACTTATGTAGATAGGTATTTCGATAGGAAGGGATTAAATGGACTTCATATAGTGAGATTTAAGCAAAGTAGAACCTAACATGGCAAATTTCCATGATCATTATCATGCTATATCTGGAATACATGAAAAGCTATACATAAAGCCACATGTCCAAAGGCTTGCAAATTGATTATAAGAAGAATAAGAATCCCAATCCATTGCAAGACAATTTTTACATTGGAAATGAATTTTGCCCAACATTTCGATCGTTAAAGTTTGAAATTGGAATATGTTTTACATGTTAGTTGTTCTATTGACATAGAACATAAAATACAATACAATGACATAGGGAGAATACTTCTTTCCATTGTTCCTTGTAATGAAAGTTACAGTTGACTAGAGCTCAAAGACCACATGGTTGTAGGATTGTACCTGGTGCGCTGCGTTCCCTCTCTAGGGTTTTGTCGTAGTATAGTGCAAAGAAACGGTCACCAGTTTAATACAATTTGTTATTCGAAAATAAAAAGTTTCCCGAGGTCGAACTCAAGGAGCAAACTATAATTTCAGAATCATATAAATTCACAATACAATGTTTTACAAAAATTATGAAAAAGAGAGAGAGAGAGAGAGTAAAAATTGCTCCTTTCTTTCTCCCTTTTCCTTTTTTTCTTTCTTCTTCTCTGCGGCAAGCTCTTCTTCTCTTTTCTTTTCCTTCCCTTTCTTCCTTCTCTGCTTCTTCTTCCTTTTCCTTCTTTTCTTTTCTGATTTATTGTGCGGCAGTCTCTCTCTTTCTCTTGGCTTCTTCTTCTTCTTTTCTTTTCTTTTCTGCTGCTGCCTCTTCTTCTTTCTTTCTTTGCTCTGGTCCTTCTTCTTCTTTTCCTTTCTTTTTTGTTGCTGCCTCTTCTTCTTCTTTCTTTCTTTGCTTTGGTCCTTCTTCTTCTTTTCTTTTTTGTTGCTGCCTCTTCTTCTTTTCGTCGACGTCTGATTCAGAAATCAGACGCTTTAACTGATCAGCCTCTCCTTCTTTTCTTTTCTTCTTGGCTTCCTCTTTTCTTCTCCTTCCTTCCTTCCTTCCTTCTTCCTTCTTCCCTGCGCTGCTAAGTCCTGGCCATTGCTCCTCTTCTCCTTTCTTCCTTCCTGCACACACACACAAACGTTAGCGCAAAACCTACCCCTACCCCTTCCCTGCATCTCTCTCTGAATCTCTCTTTGGGAAGCTCTCCCAGAGCCGGGTAATCGGGTCGGGTCACGTGCCCGAGTCCAGGCGCATCGGCGTGGGTGGTGCGCGAGGAGTGCACAGGAGTGGGAAGTCGGGTCGGGTCAGATCCGCGTGGGTGTGTTGCAGACGAGACTCGGTGAATAGGTGAGGGACCTCACTCCAGTGCTATCAGAGGCAACTAGCCGATAGCACCTTTTCAATTTATGTATGGGCTTGCGCCCATACACTTCCGAGGTGGGACTAATGTCCCACCTCCAATCTCGGGTACCTGCGGGAGAAGACTTCGAGCAATTGGGGCAGCAGCCGATGCTTGTGACCCCAATTGAAGTTCTGGGTGTGAGCATGACTCCTTTCCGCGTCACCTGGAGCTCACGCCTGGAGCTGAGGAGACCTGGAGCTGCCTGCGGAAAAGCTCCTGCTGCTCGTTAATGGAGGCAAGGAGGGCGAAACCTGAAACACGCAAACGGCCTTGCGGCTACGTCAAAAAGGTCTAGGGAGGTTCGCCAGAGCACGGCGAGTGCGGTGTGGGGGTCGGCGAGACGCGAGAGTGCCTGTGGCCGTGCGCCTAGGGCACTCTGCGTGCGTGAGAGTGGGTGTCTTCGAGGGGTGGTCTAGAGGTGCTAAGTGGTGAATGGAGGGTGGATTCGGTGTCAGTGAGGTGGTGTGGAGCTTAAGGGGTAGCTGGCGAGGCGGATGGAGGCGTGGAGTGGCGAGTACGCCTCGCCGGAGGGCAGCCGGAGATGGAGAAGGTGGTGCTGGACAGTGGTGGTCAGTGGGTTGAAATAGTAAATTAGGAAGGGGAAATAACAGGGAGAGAGAGGGGAAGGTTTTTACCTACCTAATTGACGAAGAGGGAGGGAGGTGGTGCTCGACGCGTACCTGCCGGCGCAGTAGACGAAGGAGCCCAGAGGTGAGTAACGGTAGAGAGGAAGAGGTCAGGAAAGCGCTAGCTGGTGCGGCCTGACGCGGGAAGATGAGGCGGAGTGGGATCTGCTGCAGGTGTGGCCGCAGAGCAACGAAAGGAGGAAAGGGCCACCGGAGCCTGCGGGCATTTTGGCCGTGGGCAGAGGAGACGAAATTGGGGAGGGAACCTTGGCCAAATCAGGCTTGGAGTGGACGGCAGCCCCTGCCGCTCCTTATAAAGGTGTTGGCGAGGGGAGAGTCTCGAGAGAGCGACGTGGGGGAGCTGCCGGAGATGGCCGAAGATGGGGACCCATGCCTTTCGTGTGTTCACACGAGAGGCATGGGCAGCCACAGGTCATAGGGGAGGGTCCCTGCGACAGAGGACGACGTAGGGAACCCCCCCCCCCCCGCTCGTTCCTGAGAGCAGCTGCCTTACCCTGCGCGGCTCCATCCTCCGCGCAAGGTCGCCAGAGGTATAGTGCTTGTGCTAGGTGGCAGGGAGGACCGTTCTGCAAAGAACGAAGGGAAAGATAGGGGGCCAAATGTAAGGTTTTGAAAAGATAAGGGTCAAAAAGTAATTCAAGAGGACCAATTTGTAAAGTCGGTCAAGATGGTCTTCACTTAGGCCCAAATTTTTGTACCAACCTAATTTGAACCTAAGGAATTCAATGGTGTAATTTGATTTTAGGTTTGACCACGTTTGACCAGTCAATTTACGTAAAAACCTAAATTAGGTTAAAATTTGGGCATGGTTCTCAAATCAGGTAAAAATAGGTTGCAAAGGCCAAATCGAAGGTTCTAAACCTTAGGGAGTATTTTTCCATGATTTTTAGAGGGTTTAGTTGATTTTTATTCTGCCTAGAACCTCATGAATTAAAGTAGATTTATTTTTAGGGTTACAAAATGTTATTTAATTCCTAAAAGTTGTTATAACCCTTTTCAGATCAGATTATCCCACTTCCTTCCTTATTAAGCTTATTTGACCCATGTTTAGACCCTTAGATATCCTGTTTGTGTATTGCCTTGGTAAAATTACAGTTTTACCCCTCATGACTTGTTTTATCCTTCAATTCAGACTTCTCTGAGTTAGGCTTTTCTTTAGGTTTTGTAGGAGCTTCTTAACACTTATTTAGATTAAATTGTGCTAGTTAGGGTTCATGATGAGGCTCTCATCAGTACCTTAGTTTCATTCAGTTGATCGAAGACTAAACACAAGATTTTACTCGCAAGGGCCATCTCCCGTGGTCCTGGTCCCATAAGTTATTGGTGGTGACAAGAGTCATAGGATCGAATCCTAGCTTTACCCAGGGGCGTGGGGCTTGCGTCTCTCCCGATTTGCCCACAAGGGATTCTAGGTCATCCAAAAAAAGAAAAGAACATAAGATTTTAATAAAAGTGAGTAACAACAAGTTGACAGTAACATCCAGACAATTTCTAAACAAGTCTTTAAAGTATATGTTGAAATTGATCTCCTAGTACAAGGCTTTCAATCGAAGCATTGGCAGTAGCATTAATCTAACACATAACATCTTCCGTAAGTAAGGAAACTTCAGCTTTAAAAAGTATGAAGATAGCAACATAGTCCAATGATGTTGCTTATATCCATCACTGGGGTCTGCAAAATTTCAAGCAGTAGCACATGACCTTTACAACACATAGCAGCAGCTGGCACTCGGACTCCTCAACGAGAGCAGCAACAAATATCCTCCTCAAAGACATAAGCAGTATCACTGTTAATAGGCGAGATCGATGTTTTAAAGGATGTAATCGTCGTAACAGGTTGAAATCGCTCGAAAACAGATAAAATTTATAAACTCAAAATCTACAATGGAGTCTGAAGTCGAACACAGGTAGCAAATGTAAAATGCACAACATTAATCCTCAATTTGAAGTAAATAAGCACAATAAATGAAGCAAGATACAAGATATTCAATAAATGAAGTAAATAAGCACAATAAGAAGTAAATAAGCAGCAGAGCCACCTTCGCCTGCTCTTCCCACGTCGCGCCGTACCCAACGTGCGCCCTCCCCCTCTGGGTATTTCTTCTCCGGCGACAATCGATACGACTGCCGCCTTGCTCTGGCCCCTTCGTCCCCGTAGTTAGGTCAGAACTATTCCCCATCTCCCCCTCTTTCTTTTCCTCACTATCTTTCATTCTATTAAACCCTCGACCGCTCCTGTCCACCGTCACCTTCCTCGACTCCGGCCACCCTCCGGCGAGACGCTCCCATCTCTCCGCAGCCCCACACGCCTCGCCGACCCTCACGTAACCTCCGCCTCATCACGCTGAACAACCTCTGCCCACCCACTGCCGCTCTACACCCTCTCATCGCTCCCCCGAACACACCCACACCTCTGGTCACAGGAGGACCTAGGCACGCACGCTTAGGTCGCCCCACGACAGCTGCACCTCGCACTACCTTTGCCGTGCCACGGTGAAGGTCCCCCGCTAGTCTGATTAGGTCGAGAGGCCGTGCTTCTGTCTGACAGGGTCGTAGCCCCAGCCGCCATTAACGACAACTGAAGCAACTTCGAGGCAAGCTCCAGGCCCTGCAGCTTTAGGATCCCAGGTGCTGCAGGTTGGGGTGAAGTATGTGGAGACTTCTGCCTCAGCATTTGGCACCGATAGTGGCTGCAGCTGAGCGGAGAGCAAGGCGGAATCATCCTGTGGGCGCGCGTGAGAAGAGCACAGAGGATAGTCCCACATCGTGAGTTTACCAAACCCCACAGTAGTATAAGTTGATTTTGTGTTTTCTACTGGTCGCCTCCGAAAGCACTGGGGTGAGGTTCCTCACCTTACTCACGCTCGCCTCGTCCGGGTTTCACCTCGCGGATCTGGCGGGATCCGACCCGACCCTATCTGAGCACACCTCGCGCATCACCCACACACCGGTGCGCCTGATCACGTGCACGAAACCCGATCCGATTACCCGTGGCTCTGGGAGAGCGTCCTGTGAGTGGTTTATAGAGAGAAAGAGACGTGCGGGTAGAGGGACAGGGTAGGTTTTGCTCTTTGTGCAGGGACAAGGTGCGAGGGAAGAAGAACACACTTGGCCGAAGGAAGAAGAAAGAAGGAGAAGGCCAAGGAGCAAAGCAGAAGGAGAAGCACAAAGGAAGCACTGTAGCAGACACCACTTAAGCCGTCTGATTGAGAAATCAGGCAACGGATGAAGCTCTACAGACAAAGCAAAGAAGAAGAAAAAGAAAAGGTGCTGCAACTAAAAGAAAAGAGAAGGAAGAAAGAGAAAGAAGAGAAAAACAAAATAGGCAAAGAGAGAAAGAAGAGAAGAAGAAAAAGCCAAGAAACAAAATCTACTTCTCCCTCTCTCTCTCTTTCTCTCTCTTTTTTTTGTAATAAAGAAGCATTGTACTTCTAGAATTCTAGTAGCTCCCTGAGTTCGACCTCGGAAGAAAAACATTTCTGATTAAAATTGTAATTGTGGCAATGACGACAAACCGTAGCTATTTTATCTGTACCACAACGACATTACTATAATAAGAACAAACAAAAGGCTAAGCTTCGATGTAATCATCAGACACTATTTTTGGCACCATTGCCGAGGAGCAACGGCTATTCTAGAAGCTTTGAATTTTGTTTAAGAGATTGCTAATCTTTTTCTCTCTCTTGTGTGCAGGTAAAAATGAGAAGAGCAACCGCACAACAAGCACTCCACCAAACAGGTAATCCTCATTAGCCCTTTTCTTAACTCCCTTAAAATCTGAAAAGGAACAAAAAGAAAAATCAACTTAGGGCTACCTGCATCATACATAGTAATTCATCAGAGTTGCCTAATTTTCATTTCAACACATGCTTAACTGTCCATCCAACTAAGGTAACTAGGGCTAAAACCTTCTTGATTGAGCCTTAGATACTAAAATTTTGAAGCAACTAAAATGGACCAACTAAAGCCAATCCAAGGATTGAAAATCTAGGGTTTTTAGAGACACATCTATTAACAAAGAAAAGATCTTCCTAAAGAGAGGTGTGCCTAAGCCATTGGTTAAAAATACCTATTAAGAAAAATCCTAAACAATTGGCTCTCTAAACACTTAAACCCTAAAAAAGGAAACAAGGCCTAAATTCTCAAAGGAATCCCTAAGTAAAGTTGACCCTTATGGTAAACCAACCTTCAAATTAAGCCACCTTATTCACAAAAATACCTAAGAGTTCAAGTGAAACCTTAAGCACCTTGATTTTAAAGTAAAAGAGGTAGACTAAAGAGGTCAAGATCTCCATTCTGGTCTACCTGGAACCGCAGCGACAAGAGTGGTCGGGTGGGAGAAACCCTGTAACCCGTGGGGACGCTCTACCGTGTAGGGGTCTTCGCGGGACTCACCCTCTCTGGCTGCCCAGGTAATTCTCAGGTGGACGATCTTTCTGATCAAGGGGTCCATCTGCCCCGCACCTCTGTAGTCACCCAACAAATTTTTGGGTGTCTTGATTGGGTCCAGCACCTTCTAAACTCATCTATTCCAACAGTGCATGAACGGTAGGAGGTCCTTAAGACCACCCTTAAGATCTCCTTTAGGAATACACTCTCGTCAAGGCCAAGCCTCGACGCCCGTGTTTGCACAACAGCCCTACCCCATCATTCTCTCATCTGATTCTGAACCAAGCTCTTCTTCTTCCCCCATCATGGCTCAGCCAGTTGAGGAAGAAAACAATCTAGAGCACCAGCTTCAGCGACTCAATAACCTCTTCCAAAACTTTGTGCACCCACCGTAGCGTCCTATGATGCGGGACCATTATAATCCTGCTGCGGTGGCCATTGAGCCTCGAGTCAGAATCCCGACCGGAGGACCTGATTCCGAATTGAAGCCTGATATGATTCATGCTATACCTAAATTCCTTGGGCTTAATTCCGAAGATCCCTTCCAGCACATCAAACAGCTAAAGCATCTGGCCCAAACTTTTGGGTCAGATGCGCAAAATTGGGATATTCTTCTCGTGAAGATGTTTTCCTTTTCTCTTATGGACAAGGCCACTCATTGGTATCAAACTCAGACCCGACCGATCAACACTTGGGAAGAACTTCAGTCCGAATTTTTGAAAAAGTTATTTCCCGTTGGTCGGACTAATGCCTTGCACCATCAGATTACTCACTTCACTCAGCAAACAGGGGAACCTCTCCATGAGGCATAGGATCGCTTTCAGGATCTCATGAGAAAGTGCCCCCATCATGGAGTTCCTAAATGGGAACAGGTCCAATCTTTTTACCAGGGACTCCGTGAGGACATCCGTCTTTTCGTCAATGCAACCTGCAGAGGGAATATCATGGGTCAACATGAGGACACCGTGTGGGAGATTCTCGAAAACATGTGCGAGAACTCCATCAACAATGACTCCTTGGGATTATTCAACAGGACAAATACCCGGGCATCGGCGAATCTTAGGGGAGCACATGAGATGCAGGGCCTGTCCGCATCAGTCGACCTGGAATTAATGGCCAGTCGATTGGACAAGGTCTCAATCATTGAAAAGAAGGTGGATGAGCTGACTCAGCACCTGCAGCGAGCCACCAATGCGCATAGCCCCTTTGCACAGTCTCCTTCCACAAGGGAGACTGTGCAAAACATTCTCCATCGATCTTCTCCTAGGATGGATCCACATCCATCATCTGATCCTCGGACCGGAGGTCCATCCAATCCTTTCTACACCAGCCCGGGGAATTCCATCCCCCCTTTCTCTGACTCTCTGGAGGTTTCTCAGACCTGCGAGGACCTCAACGCCATCCAGAACGACCCGTTCTCCAACACCTATAACCCTGGATGGAGAAACCATCCCAACTTTTAGTGGGCGGGAAATTCCCAAACCCAAAGACCACCCTTTCAGCCCCGCCCACAACCCCCTCGTCCTTACTAGCCTCCTCGACCCAACCCTACTTATCCATCAGGGCCAAATCAGGATCAAATGTCCCTTATCCTTCAAACTTTGGCTGACATTCAAAGAACAAATGCGGCTATTCAAAAGCAACACAAGGACGAGCTTACAGAGGTTCGAAATCAACTGGCCCAGTTGGCAAATTCTCGCCAGCCAGGCACTCTTCCTTCCCAACCTCTTCCTAACCTGAATAACGTGCCAACCCAACGACGCGTTATGAACCCAAACCTGAGCCAAACCCATATGATTTATCAGGCCCCCTCTGTTCCTTCGCCCGACGGGATGGAGGCTTCCACTTCCTGTGCGGGCTATCAGCAGCAACCCATCTTACCCAATCCCAACCAAAACCAGGCAGGACTTAATTCCGTAACAACCCGTAGTGGTAAGGAAACCCAAGATCCACCTCATCCAAACCACTCCAAGCTTGGTAGTGATTCCAAGCCTAGGACGGTAATCCAGGACGTTCCTACCCCTGTCTCAGATCCAAGACCTGGACCTATCCTAGAAGAACCAACCAAGATTCCGTTTCCCGAGGCCTTGACCAAGGGAAAGAAGACTACCAAGCCCGTGGCACCTGAGGAGGACCTGGTCAAGCTCTTTAAGCAGGTCCACATAAACATCCCCTTGATCGATGCAATCCGCCACGTACCGGCATACGTACGATTCTTAAAGAATGTGTGTACACTCCAGCGTAAGCCGCGAACCAAGAGTGGGAGCCCAATTGTTCTGTCAGAGCAAGCCAGCTCTGTAATCCTAAGCAGACTCCCACCCAAGGCTAAAGATCCTGGTACTCCCCTGATTTCCTGTAAGATAGGTGATACCCAATTTGATAGAGCCTTGCTAGACTTGGGTGCTTCCATAAATCTGATACCCACATCCTTACTTGACCATCTAGAAGAATCTGAGCTAAAACCAACTGAGGTAACATTACAATTAGCAGATTGATCAATAAAGTCACCAAAAGGGATTCTCGAGGATGTTATTGTGAGGGTATGGGATTTCTACTTCCCTGTAGACTTCATAGTCTTAGACATGGACGCACCTGAGAACCCTAGGGATACACCAATCATTTTAGGGAGACCTTTCTTGGCTACTGCTAGAGCCAACATTAGCTGTGAGGAGGGCCAAATAGAGCTCAAATTTGGGAGTCAAACCCTAAAAATTGATATATTTAAGGCCCAACAAGGAATTAATTGCGGTGTCGTCGAACAGATTTGTGACATTAGGGCTTTGGTAGATGAAACACACTTCCAGAATGACCTGATTATATCTCATCAACTGCAGAAAGATCTTGACCCGCAAGTAGAGGAGTCGAATCCAAATTTGGACAACCCAGTAACTCCTACCCTTGAACCTCACGTCTATTCTGAACCATTCGCTGCTGCTGATAACCCCATCCTCGAGCTAAAGCCCCTTCCTGCTCACGTGAAATACATCTTTTTGGGTTCTAATCAGACCCTTCCTGTGATTATCAATTCCAACCTCAATCCTGAACAGGAATCCCGTCTGATTGCTGTCCTCCAGCAACATCGCAGAGCCATCGGGTGGACTCTCGATGATTTGACTGGAATAAGTCCCTCTTATTGTACTCATCATATCTATTCAGAAGAGGGCACACGACCTTCTCATGAAATGCAGAGACGTTTGAACCCCAATCTGCAGGAGGTCGTGAAAAAGGAGATCATCAAGTGGTTAGATGCCGGAATCATCTACCCGATCTCCGATAGTCGTTGGGTGAGCCCAATTCAGGTTGTGCCTAAGAAGGCAGGACTCACCACTATAATGACTGAAACCGGAGAAGTCATTCCTACTGGATTAGCCAACGCGTGGAGAGTTTGTATAGATTACCGCCGACTCAATTCCTCCATGGAGAAGGATCATTTCCCACTACCATTCATTGATCAAATTCTCGAGAAACTAACCGGAAATAGGTTCTTCTGCTTTCTTGACGGGTACTCCGGTTACAACCAGGTGGCAATCCATCCTAAGGACCAAGAAAAGACCACGTTCACCTGCCCCTTCGGAACATACGCTCTCCGAAGGATGCCTTTCGATCTTTGCAAAGCACCCGCTACTTTTCAGCGGTGCATGCTTGCCATATTCTTAGATATGGTAGGTGACTCTCTGGAAGTCTTCATGGATGACTTCTCAGTTTTTGGAGCATCATTTGACGATTGCCTCCAACACGTGGTCCAGATACTCAGGCGGTGCATCGATGTGAATTTGGTTCTTTCCTAGGAAAAGAGCCATTTCATGGTGCCTGAGGGAATTGTCCTGGGACATTTAATTTCGGAAAAAGGCATCCAAGTAGATCGAGCTAAGGTTGATCTGATCTCTCGCCTTCCTATGCCTAGCTCGATCAGGGACATCCATTCTTTTCTGGGGTACGTCGATTTTTACCGTCGTTTCATTCCTGATTTCTCGAAAATCGCGCGCCTCTTGACTTCTCTTCACTCTAAGGATGTACCCTTTGAAATCTCCAAGAAATGCACACTAGCCTTTGAAAACCTTCGTGACCGAGTCACCCAGGCACCTATCCTACAATCCCCTGACTGGTCTCAACCCTTTGAGATCATGTGCGATGCATCTGATTTTGCTGTATGAGCGATCCTGGGGCAGAACGCTGACGGAAAACCCGTGGTCATCTACTACGCTAGCAAGACACCTGACGAGGCTCAGCGTAACTATACGGATATGGAGAAAGAGCTGCAAGCCGTAGTATTTTTCCTTGGAAAATTCTAATCGTATCTCCTGGGTTCCCATGTCATCAGCTACTCGGATCACACGGCTGTAAGGATCTCCTTGCCAAGAAGGACGCGAAGCCCCGACTAATTCATTGGATCTTGCTGTTGCAAGAATTCGATCTTGAGATTCGCGACAAGGCGGGAAGGCAGAATGTGGTAGCCGACCATCTGTCCCGTCTTCCTTATGAGATTATCAACCTTTCCGGACCCATCACGGAACATTTTCCTGATGAGCACCTGCTAACTATTTGTACTAGACTTCCATGGTTTGTTGATATAGTAAACTACTTGGCATCTCATCAGATCCCGTCTGATTGGCCGAAGGCCAAGAAAGACAAATTGCATTCTGATGCCAAGTATTACATCTGGGAAGACCCGTACCTTTTCCGCATAGGTGCCGATCAAGTCATCCGGAGATGTGTCCCGGAGGAGGAAATCAACAATATTCTCTCTTTCTTCCATGACCAGGCATGCGGTGGCCACTTCTCTGGGCATAAAACTGCATCAAAAGTCATCCAGTGTGGCTTTTACTGGCCCATGCTGTTCAAAGACGCATACAGTCACTGCAAGGCATGAAGTCGTTGCTAGACTTTGGGCAACATGAGACGTCGCGACATGATGCCTTTGCAGCCGATTCTCGTATGCGAAATCTTTGATGTTTGGGGGATTGATTTTATGGGCCCCTTTCCTGCTTCGGATGGTTTCGAATACATTCTACTTGCTGTGGACTACGTGTCCAAATGGATCGAAGCCATACCGACCCGAACCTGTGATCACAAAATCGTTCTCAAATTCATTCATCAAAACATTTTCTCAAGGTTCGGGATTCCTCATGCTATAATTTTTGATGGGGGGACCCATTTCACAAACGCTCAGTTTAGGTCACTGATGACCAAATACGGGGTGTCTCACCAAATCTCTACTCCTTACCACCCCCAAACTAATGGTCTAGCTGAGCTATCAAATCGGGAGATCAAGAAAATCCTGTAGGTCACTATTCGGCCTGACAGGAAGGACTGGTCGTCCCGACTTCCGGAAGCATTGTGGGCCTATAGGACCACCCACAAAACCCAATTAGGCATGCCTCCCTTTAGACTAGTATATGGGAAGGCGTGTCACCTTCCCGTAGAACTGGAGCATAAAGCCTATTAGGCAGTACGGAACTGTAATCTAGATCTTTCGAAGGCTGGAACCCACAGAAAACTTCAAATCAGCGAGATCGATGAATTACGCCTAGACGCGTATGAGAACTCACGAATCTACAAGGAGCGGGTTAAAGCCTCCCATGACAAGCATATCTCGAGAAAGATCTTTCATCCTGGTCAGAAGCTCCTACTCTTTGATGCCCGACTCAAACTTTTCCCTGGAAAGCTGCGATCCAAGTGAGTCGGACCATATTTAGTCCGATAGGTTTTTGGAAATGGAGCCATCGAAATCAGTCCGCTCAGCCACGATTCCGAACCTTTTATCGTGAACGGTCGAAGACTCAAGCCGTTCATTGATGTGACTTTTACTGATTCGACTGAATCATCTTATATCCTCCATTCTCCTTAAGCTTATTGCGCCCAACCGATAGCATAAAACTCAACGCTTAACGGGAGGCAGCCCGTCATTTTCCTGAAAATCTAAAATCTTTTTCACACCTTTGTGCACTTAAGGTTCGCCCTTATAGACAGCCGACTCCACCTCAGATGCATGCATCTGAGATTAGAAATCGTCTGCAAAATTCATCCCGACCCATTCTCTCATCAAAACATCTGTCTTAAGGAATGAACTACGTAAATAAAAATCCCCTAAGTCACAATGAGGACATTGCAAACCTTAGGCATGGGGGGGTATAAAAGTGCAAAACTTGTAAGAAAATGTTTTAAACAAAAAATTCACATATGCCAAAAACACCATAAAAATTCAAAAAAAAATTTAAAAAAAAAAAAAAGAGAAAGGAAATTTTGTGGGAGAAGGAAAGGAAACAAAATGAAAAAAGTGCACAAAAATGAAAGAAAAGAGTCATTAGTAAGAAATTAAGGAATTGACCTAAGTTCTATACCTTATTCAAAAAAAAAAAATGAAAATGAAAAGTGCATGGTGAGATTAGTAAGAATGCAAACTTTAGGCATTCTTTGATAAACTCTTAGTACCCATTAAGATCTAGACATTCCTCAAGAGGTTGAGGAAAATGAAAAGCTTAAGTATTAGGTCTAAGGCTTAGGGAGTATTTGACCTCATTAACTAAGTTTTGGTTTACGGGACTCAGTAACCTAAGCACCCTAACCTCACACACAGCCTGGTTCAGTAAGCGTAAAAATCAAAATCACGCAGAAGCGTCACAAAATTCTGAAAAGTACGCCTAGAGTGGGAGCGGCCGATCAACACAAGTTGCTTTGGACGAGTTCCTAGCGTGGAGAGGCGGGAAATCCCCTCGAAGATGTGTAACAAAATATCATCTCCTCGGTGCTTGTCTCTTAGGATATTTACATATCCTACTGGGGGCATGTAAGCACTTTGCTGGTTCAGATTCCATGGATGGCATTATCACGAAGTGTCAATTGCTAGGGTCTGGATTCGGCCACGGAACACCATGGATGGGATTATCTCAAAATCTCAATAGCCAGGGTTCTAGGGGTTGCCATGGGCGGTGCTATCTAGAAGCATCGATTGCCAGGAACCCTTGAGGATTGATGATAGGAACAAGGAATCTGATACAGACCGTGTTGAAAAGCCAATCCTAAGCTAGAATTAAAAAGAAAAAAGAGAGAAAACTCTCCAAACAGATAAATCTTCTATCTCTCTTTCTTACAAAGTGCACTGCGAACTGAGCCAGGGCTAATATTATTTCAAGCACGGGTGCTTTAACCACAAAGTCCAATAGACCTTAGGATAGTTCTTGTAGGCCTTAGAAACCTTTGCTAAGGACTGAGGCTGAGGCTAGACAGATCTGGATCTTGATTGGTACTAGAGTACCTTTTAGGCCTATGGCCAGCATTCTAACCTAATCTAAGTTCAAATGAAAAGCACTTATCTGAAGTTATTAAAAACATCATTGTCTAGAACAAAGGTTAAAACCTTAACTTTTTGCTAAGGGACTAGCAAAAGCTAGGCATGGGGGTATGATGAGAACCTCATCATGAACCCTAACTAGCACAATCTAACTTAGATATGTGAGAAAAAGCTCCTACATAACTCATAGAAAGGCTTGACTCAGAAAATTCTGAGTTTGCAAAGAAAACAGGTCATAAGGGGTAAAAATGCAATTTCACCAACATAATCGGTAAACAGGGTAACTCAGGGTCCAAACATAGGTCAAACTAACCTAATAAGAAGAAAAGTGGGATGATTTGATCCAACAAGGGCTACAGCAACTCCAAGTAATTAAATGACATTCTATAACCCTAAAACAAACCCACTTCAATTCACGAGGTTCGAGGCAAAGTAAAAATTTACTAAATCCTCTAAAATTCATAGAAAAATAATCTCTAAGGCTTAGAACCTTCAATTTGGCCTTGGGAACCCATTTTGACCTTCATTGAAAACCATGCCCAATTAATGATTTAATTTGGGTTTTACGTAAATTGGCTGATCAAACAAGATATGACCTAGAAATAAAATTCACCATTATAATCCTTAGGTACCATTTAGTCATGCATAAAAACTTGAACCTAAGATGAGACCTTCTTTACCGACTTTGCATTTTGGTCCTCATCTATTACTTTTTGACCCTCAACTTTTGAAACCCTTGCATTTTGGCCCCTAGGTTCTTCGTCGTTCTTTGCATACAGGTCCCTCCTGCAAATCTCTGAGCAACGCCATGCTCCGGCGACTTTGCGCGGAGCATGGCACCGCGCAGGGTGAGGGAGGGTACCTGCCAGTTGAACCGGTTGTTCCCTGCAACGTCTGCTGTCGCAGGGACACCGCCATGACCTCTGCCCTCGCCCACACCTTCCATGCGAACGCGCGGAAGGTATGAGTCACAGTTTCGACCACTCTCCGGCAAGGGAGGCACGTCGCCTCCCAGCGCCCACCCCTCTGCCTCCGCCTTTATAAGAACCAGTGTCGCCAGTCGACTATGGTAGCTCGGTCCTGACGGAGAAAAACCCCCACCTTTCCTCTCTTCCCACTCCGACAGAAACCCACCAGCTCCGGCGGCTCCTCCTCCTCCGTCTCGTCGCTCTGCTGCAATACCAGCAGCAGAGCCACCTTCGCCTGCTCTTCCCTCGTCGCACCGTACCCAGCGTGCGCCCTCCCCCTCTGGGTATTTCTTCTCCGGCGACAGTCGATACGACTGCCGCCCTGCTCTGGCCCCTTCGTCCCCGTAATTAGGTCATAACTATTCCCCATCTCCCCCTCTTTCTTTTCCTCACTGTCTTTCATTCGATTAAACCCTCGACCGCTCCTGTCCACCGTCACCTTCCTCTACTCCCGCCACCCTTCGGCGAGACGCTCCCATCGCTCCGCAGCCCCACACGCCTCGCCGACCCTCACGTAACCTCCGCCTCATCACGCTGAACAACCTCCGCCCACCCACTACTGCTCTACACCCTCTCATCGCTCCCCCGAACACACCCACACCACCGGTCACAGGATGACCTAGGCACGCATGCCTAGGCCACCCCACGACCTGCTGCACCTCGCACCACCTTCGCAGTGCCACGGCGAAGGTCCTCCGCTAGTCTGATTAGGCCGAGAGGCCGTGCTTCTGTCTGACAGGGTTGTAGCCCCAGCCGCCATTAACGACAACTGAAGCAGCTTCGAGGCGAGCTCCAAGCCCTGCAGCTTCAGGATCCCAGGTGCTGCAGGTTGGGGTGAAGTCTGCGGAGACTTCTGCCTCAGCATTTGGCACCGATAGTGGCTGCAGCTGAGAGCAAGGCGGAATCGTCGGAAGCATTGTACCTGTAGAATTCTAGTAGCTCCCTGAGTTCGACCTCGGAAGAAAAACATTTCTGAGTAAAATTGTAATAGTGGCAATGACAACAAACCGTAGCTATTTTATCTGTACCACAATGACATTATTATAATAAGAACAAACAAAAGGCTAAGCTTCGGTGTCATCATCAGACACTAGAAGGTCTCCGGAGCTCGTGGAGGATTTGGCCAAAGAAAAGGGAAGTAGGGAAACCAGCCAAAAACAAGCTAAGGAGCACGGCCTTGCATTAGGGGATCTTTTATAGGCCTTAGGGGGTATTCCAAGCTTGGAAACCAAGCTTAGAATCTCGGAGATTTCACGCCTGTGGGATACCCACATTTTCCATGCGTTTGAATGGGAGATTGGAAAGGAAATAGGATTCAAGGCTGGTCTTATTTGGAAGAGAATTCATCAAGGAATCTTCAATTCAATTTGGGGATTGATTGATTAATTGAGAATCGAGCGAGAAATCCTCGCTCGAGTCTCAACGGCAGAG
Organism: Thalassia testudinum; assembly: GCA_037157565.1. NCBI lineage: Eukaryota > Viridiplantae > Streptophyta > Magnoliopsida > Alismatales > Hydrocharitaceae > Thalassia > Thalassia testudinum. Next base: position 87,443,278 of record JAZHRO010000077.1, read on the forward strand.
TTTCTGTTCACACCAATGGTGGTAAGGACCTATTTTCAAAGACGACGAGAAACTTAGGGACCTGTCTGCAAGAATTTCAAAAGTTAGGGGCTAATGTGAGATAGAAAGAGTCTGACTAGACTGAAATGCAAACTAGGTTAAGATGATCTCTGATTGGGCCTAAACTTTGGTACAAACCTAATTTTGACCCAAGGAATTTGATGGTAAAGTTGAAATTTTATTTTTACCAATTTTAACTGGATAATTTATGCAGAAACCCAAATTAAGGCAACTTCCTATTGAGACTGTTTTAGGTCAAAATGAGTTTCAATGGTCAAATTAAGGATACCAAACCTTATAGAATATTTTTCTATGATTTTTAGAAGGTTTAGATGAAATTTATTCTGACCAGGACCTCTATTATTCAAGTGGGTCTGAAATTAGGGTTTCGAAGCTGTTTTAACTCTCGAAGTACTCGAAAACCCGTTTCTGTCTGTATGAACCCTTTTGTTAGTCATTAATGCTCATTTGACCTTAGTTTCACCCGTGGGAAATCCTGTGATTGTCCTGCATTTATGATCTTCTGTTAAAACTGTAGATTTAACCTTGTTTTAATACATTCTTCTTAGCAAAGATATGCAATGAATTATAACTCTTTGGCGGTTATGTAGGAGTAGTTGTCAATTGATCCTGACTAATTAAAGTTAGTTGTGACAGATGATGACATTATCATCAAGCACATAATCATGTCAAACATAGCAGCATCACTTACCCTCGTGAAAGATAGCAATAGTCATGAATATCATATCCTCCTAAAAGATCACAACGCGTATCTATTAAGATGGGGAAAAAAAAGAGAAGACAACAGCAACACATTTATGTAAAATGTACCAAAATTAAATTAGAGAAAGTAGAATAGAAAGTTTGGATTTATCTGTTTAGAAAATAGAAACTTAATAAGGGAAAATGGCTCCATCTTCCCAAAATCAACAATGAAGTGGATTGCAATATATTGGGTAATCAAATGGTTTGACATCGTGTTATCACAAAAGCATAAAAATGGTCATTTTAAAATTTTTCAAATCAATTCAATCACATAAGCAGTCGATGCCCAAACTAAATAAAAAGAATCAAGAAACAAAATGACCTAGAAAGGTGAAACCACATGGGAAGATCTAACATATTCCTATTCTGGGATCCCCATAAGTATCGAGTTATACCTAAGGTGTGGGTAGCACAGTTCCCCAAGTGTTGTGCCTCCTACGATAAGTCTCAACTCTGTGAGACTTCTTCTTGGCAGACGGATAAGAACCTTTTCATTGCGAACACTTAATCCTTACATGTGCAATGCAACTCCTTTGTACGTCACAGACTCCTTCGTGATTCCTAAGGCGATACTCACTTCGAACTTCCTCCAAATGTTTGTCCTGCAGATTATAATCCATGACCAACAAATATTGGACATCCCACCTCCATGAGAAATCTTGCAAGACTTATAGTTGAGATCCTAGACGTCCAAATGTTGAGAAATCTGGACATCCCTATGGTCCTCTAGATGTCTGACTGTTGCTTAGTGATCGCCATGATTCGCTAAGTAAAAATTGAAATAACATTGTTGTGCGGTTGCGAATCATGCAAAAAGAAAAAGAGAAAATACAAGAACCACATATAGATTCAAGATCGTCCACAGAGAAGGCAATAACTCAGTAATCAATCTTTCGTTCGATCTCTAGAACAGCGAGTTAATTGGCACACATTCACAAAACAACAAAAAAGAAAACAGAGAGAAAGGAACATATCATGGTGGTGGTAAACGGCGGTGGTGAACACGGTCGAAGCACCGCGTCCACGCGGTGCAATGGAATTTCACGGTGTTGCCACCATTGTGCAATGCGGTGCTTCTCCTCTTCGACGTAACAGTGATGGCGACGACTTCTCTTCTCCTCCAAGCTGTACGATGTGGCGTGCACAACTATTGTGCTACGAGAGGGCGGTGGGGTGGTGCTCACCCACACAATTCAGTGTGGAGAGGGATTGGTGATGGTGGTTCCTCTCCACCCAGGGTTGAAGAGAAGAACATGGTGTGGTGATGGTTGATAAGTCTACTTTAGTGGATCATTATTTGGCATAAGTACTCTTTAATTATCTGTTCTTAGTTTCTAATTAATTGAAGTTAAATGATAATTCACCTTAGTCAACGTATAATTTTATGCACTAATTTTACAATATACGATTATGATAATTTGTATGGTTGGATGCAGGCTAGGTGCAAGAGTTAGATGTCCATTACGCTTCCGTAAGACGTTTGGAGCTCAGATCAGACATCTGGAAATCGGTATGGAGAAGACAATTTTCCTCTCGAAACAATCCACCAGGGCGTGATAGGCGGACAGCCAGTCCATCCCTAGAATCATGCCAAAATCCTCCATCGGTATCACAATCAGGTTAGCGAGAAGGCTATGTCCCCCTATACTGACCTCGCAGTTTGTGTAGACCTCCTCAGCTACAAACAACTGGCCACGTGAGCCTCTGATCACAAACGAATCCTCTAACAGTACACTGTCCTGCCCCAAACTGACGGCAAAACTCGCAACAACAAAAGAGTGCGTAGCGCCGGAATCAAAAAGTACGTACACTAATCTGCCAAAAATGGTAACCATACCTACCACCACTGAATCGGAAGCCTTGGCCTCTCTGTGTGTCAGGGAGTTGCTACGCCCCTCAGTCCTCGGTGCAGACGAAGCAGCTACACTCTGGGTCGGGCGAGCAGCCGCTGGTCAGTATCTTCCTCGCGATTGCTGCCCTCCCCCAAGCACTTGGGGACCACAACCACCAGCTCAGCCTCCAACACTAAATGTAGGGAGCATCTGCTGTGCTCCGACCCTAGATGGGTAGCCCTCCTGTTGTGGCCCGGCTGGCCACACTGGTAACAAAGGGAAACACGACTTCCTCCCTCGGTAGGTCCCTGCTAGCGGCTAGGCAGGGGTCCAATGCTGGCAGCTGGCCCATGTCTGGGGCCCCTAAAGGCCACTGATGACCCCGCAAAACGAGACGGCTCTCCTGCGGGTGCCGCATGCCTCCTCTCTCGACGGCCCTGAGAGTACTTTGGCTGGTAGGGCCTCTTTCGTCCGCTGTCGATGTCTCGTGCGGCCGGGTTGGTCTCCTCGTAGGTCATGGCTGCCTCAACCACTCGTGAGAAGGTGGGCAGCTTCAGGGGTTTGACATACCCCCGAATAGCAAATCGAAGCCCCTCGGTAAACCTCCACAGGCGCTCCTCCTCCATAGCCACGGCAGTCGAGGAAAAACGTGACAGCTCCAGGAAGCGCGAACGATACGCACTAATAGTCATCATCCCCAGGCGGAGAGTGTGGAACTCCTGCCTCCTCTGGCCTTTCCAGGTCTGCGGAAAGTACTACTCACAGAAGAGGGTCACGAGCTGGTCCCACATGTTGGTGCTAGAGCACCACGATCATTTGTTTTGATGATAACAAAACACGTGTTATTTAACATTTGCAATTTAAGTCCTAAATTTCAGGTCAATTGCAAATGTGAACGTGTTTAGACGAAACTCGAGCTCGCATCCAGGATGGATTGGAGGAGCTTAATGAAGAACAGAGGACGTTCGCGTGGAGCGACAGATTGAGGATAGAAGACAAAAAGAATAGGATAGATTCTTTTTAATCCTTTCTTGTATCTCTTGTCTTTATTTTCTTGCTCTTTTTATTTTCCTTAGATAATTCATGTTAAAGAGCCTCAAAGTACCCTAACAGTAGTCTTAGGAACACCGGCACAACCCTAGGATACTTATGTTTTCTGTAGAATACTTAGAAAACCAATATAGGGTTTAAACAGCACTTCCAGACGTCTAATTCCCAAATCAGACGTCTGATAAAGTATTTTAAGATGTCTGACTGTTGTTTCAGACGTCTGATAACTATTAGGCTGGACATAGTTATTTCTGTCTGATGAAATCAGACGTCCAGACCTTAGTCCAGACGTCTTAGAAGACGTCTGATGGATTTGCCAGACGTCCAATTAGTGGACCGTTGGCTGGCTTAGCATACACTCAAGAATATGACCGTTAGAGCCTTATCATACGTCCATAGGACTATCCAGACGTCTGATAATTGACCGTTTTTCCTCGGATGACCCAAAATCTCTTCTCAGAGATTTTCTAGCCGTTGCAACGTTTGGAAAATCCATTCCCACAGTAAAAGTAGGTTTCCAGACGTCCAGACATAGTGCCAGACGTCCTATATGTCGTCTGATGGACTTGCACTAGAACCCTGTTTAGATCTGGTCCAAGTCAGGAAGAGACCCGCCCAAAATCAGACGTCTGACCTTGAAATCGGACGTCTTAAAGTGAAGTTCCAGACGTCTGATGCCAGAATTAGACGTCTGATAAGCCTGTCAGAACAATGATTGTTCCTGATTTCGGGCTGATTCTCTTGGGCTTTGTTCCCAACGGCTATAGAACATTTCCTAAGCCTTCCTAAGGCCTCTATAAATAGAGGGGAACCTTTGCAACACATACACACTTGGATACACTTAGCTACACACTTTCACACTCTTTTGTGTCCAGAAAAGATCTTGCTCTCTAAGCTCAAGTTCTACATCTTGAGAGCATCAAGCCTTCACGCACCCGCTCTCCCGCCGTTGTTCACGAGAGCGACATTGCGCCGTTACGTGGCTTACGCACCCGTGTCATCGTCGACGCACTCCTTGCAAAGGGGAGTTTCCTCATTCCTATAGAAGCTTAGGTTTATTACTTTGTTAGCTCTATAGGTTTGTTGTTTATTTTATCTTTGTTATTTGGTTGGGTATTCGCTTTGCGAATTCCCGTCTCCTTCGTGGGACAAAATCCTTCTCGTGGAGAGAAGGGGTTGAGGAACGCTACCCTCGTACTTGCAGCGTGGTTGTACTGAGGTTGAATCACCCTCGTTTTAAAGTGATTCGGTTAGTGGATTTGATCAACTAGGTTGATCGGAAAATCCTAACTCGAGAGGATTAGGTGGTGGTTTTCACCCGGTTTGGGTTTCCACCTAAAAATCTTTGTGTACTTTGTGTCGTTGTCTATTCTGTGATATTGTTTATATTTATTTCCGCATTTTATTACGTCACCCCTCCTAGTGGGGAACCTTCACCACATCGGCTCTCCCCTCTCCTGACCTCTGACTGCCCTCCTCCACCTGTGTGTCGCGCTCTCTAGCTGGTATGTGGCAGAGGTCACGCATCCCTCCGCGGGGAGCCGAAGGGTGTCGAACACCTTCTCTAGCTACTCCAACCAGTCCTCTACCTCAGACGGGTCCTCATCCCCCTTGAAGGAGGGGGGCCTCAACTTCCGAAACTGTCCGAAAAGCTCATGGTGCAGCTGCAGTAGGGGAATGGGCATGCCTCCAGGCAAGGAGGGCTCGTACTCGGAAGTGTCAGAGTGCGGTGGGGGCGGTGGACCACCCCCTCCCCCTCTCGTCCAGCACTAGGCGGTCTTTCTATCCCACCGAGGACTCCCCCTCCACGTCCTCAGGGAGAGGTGCCCGTGGAGGCTGGTGGAGCTCCTCATGCTCAATATCTCTGATCAGCTGAGCGAGATCCTAGGACTGAACGCCTGGGAGAAGAGGTGGATCAGTTGGTACCTCAGGTCGAGCACATCCACCCCTCCAACCTCCTCCACGGTCGCAACCACGGTCTACCTCGAGAACTCCCCGATGAGGCATCTCTTGTAATGAGACGCGAAAGACAGAACAAAAGGGTCAACGATACTGAATTTCTTCAAGAAAAGACTCAGAACGAACATCAAGGTGATACGTTGTGGTGGCTACCCTAGTTACATGCACGTGAACGGTTATTCTCAAGCCAATTAGTTCATTTCTCGGGACGACCTTGCTTTGATACCATCTTGTTATGACTCGATTCTCGGATCCCTATAGGACTCGAGATCGGCTCACTTTGACTAATTTCAAGACCCAGTCGTCCAACAAGAAATAACCAAAAAGCAGGAAAGTAAATCACTTTCACATATGTAATATAACTAAGCAGTAAAGGAAAGTAAAACTGATGTTTCATTACGTATCACCACAACAACAGAACAGTGGAACGAAAGTAAACACTAGAGGCAACAGTAACTGAAAGTCTAATACTTACTACAACAAAAAAGGAACAACAAAGAAGTGCTGAAAACTATGGCTGGACTCGATTGGGCCCAACACCCTCTGCAGTCGGAAACTCGGACTGCTGAACTCCTGGTCCTGAACAGTACTATGAAAAGACAGAGTTAGCGAACGCTAAGTAAAGTGGTATCTATACCATCTAAAACAGTAAAAGCAATAGGTTTAATTCTCTTTTCTATTTATTTGTTTTATATGGATTTCCTTTTTACCCATTTTCCTCAAGCATCCATATATTCTTGATCTTGCATGTTCCTTGTGGGAACAATCTCGATTGCAGTCTTTTCCGAAGAGTAGAAGGTACACGTGGTGCTCTCCTGGCCAGGAGAGTCCTCGATGGTAATCTTACACTCAGTCAACCACCCTGAGGTCACTGTCAAGACGTAGCAATGACTACAACACGCGTGATAAGCGCACGGGTAGCTATCCCGCACTGACACGTGGTCAGTTGTTTCCTCTAGCGGGTACGCCCAAAGTACAGCACGGAACAGTATAGGGCTTTGCCCTCTCAGAACAAGGGTCTCGCCCCTCCACAGTCCGCGCACCCTCATCTGTCTACCCCGGTTTGCCCAGAGGGCCTAACAAGTCAGTGTAGGGTGGCTAGCTGAACCCCGGGTTCCATGGGGTGGCTAGCTCTCTCCTTACACTAGTAGCTCGCCTCGGTACCGCGTACACAAGGGCCAATAGGAGTCGGTGTAGAGTGGTCAATTCTAACCCCGAGTCTCATCCCAAGGGCGGCCAGCTCCGCTCTACACGAAAAGGGGACAGTCGCTCTCCTTTGTACCACGTACTCAAGGGCCAGCACACTTCCCGTCTACATTCCATATTTTCATCTAACCACAGGAGCTCTACTCCTAAATTCCCTGCAGGGTTCATGCTCATGTTCACCTCATTTATTCAGATCTAGATCCACCATTCACAATTCAATTCTTATTTATATACAGGAAGCTCGTGTTTTCATAATTCAATACATGTAACTCGTGATTTCACAAGTAATTGTTCATAAATTACAGGCAGCTCATAATTATAATACAGGAAAGTGCTAACAGTTTAGCTAAATCATGCATGCAAGTACATCATACAGTATAAAAGATTCATTCATTCCTCTATCGTAGGGTTCATGTCACATCCTAGGGTTCCACTCAGCTATTTCCACAAGCATATTATTATTAAATACTATTAACAGAAGTAAATCACTCTATCAGACAATCCAGGAGTAATGGGGGCTCGATCCGCAGACCTAGGCGTCTCTGCGAGCCCCAAACATGCAATAGACTGAAACCCTACACCAGGGAATGCATCACAAAAGGAGGGTTCAGAACACTGTACAAAGGTATCTAGTATGTAGAGAAACTCGCAAGGAAACTACAGGTACTTTGTTTACGTAAAATGGACCCCAATCAGACCCCAAACAGGTTAAAAACATACCTACTATCCAAAATCAGACGTATTAAAAGGTACCAGAACCTTACCTTAAGTCCCTGCGTTGTCCTCAGATGTCCATGCCTCTTCTGCGATCATCTGAAGGCAGTTTTAGACGTCGGACCATGCCTCCGGTCATCTAGGAGCACCTCCAGACATCTGGTGATCTGATCAGACGTCCAAAAGTATGTCGGAGAGTGTTCCGCGCTCCTTCCCAAGGCTGCACCTGCGTACGACACCCGCAGCCCCCAAATCAAACCTGACATTCGTCTGTGGTGAGGCCTGCATGGCCGTAACCGCGAAAAAGAACCTACCTTCGCGATAAATGAGCTTTCAGACATCTGGCCTTAACTCCAGACGTCTAGGTGCTCCGTTAGCCATCAGGACTCCACTTTAGACGTTTGATACTAAAAAATTTCCAGTACCAGAACCTTCTCCCAGTGCTCTCTGCTGCGCACCTCCTCGCGCCGCCACAGCTCCAGCCGATGCAGATGGTAGAGGTCGCCTCCCTGGGATCTCTCCTCCTCCCACACGCGCTTGCGGTGGCCGTGCGAGCTCCGCCGAGCTTCCACTAAAGCTCTCCAACCTTGGCCTCCTCCTCCTCCTCCCGCACTCTCCACCTTCTCCCTCTCGCTCACCTCCTCTCGCCATTCCCGCAAGCTCTGAAGGTGAAGGTGGTGGTGTGAGGAGTGGAGAGGAGAGGAAGGGAAGGGCTTAAATAGGTGGCGTAGGGGTTTTAGGGTTCGGGGATAGGAGGAATGGAGAGAGAGAGAAGAACGTTCTGTGCGTCGCCCGTGCGCAGAGTGCAGAGCGCGTACAAAAATTTCATTTTCAGATGTCCGAGAAAGGGTCCAGACGTCTGGACAGCCGTCTGACTGAGACTCCAGACGTCTTAAAAGGCTAAAAGTGTGACGAGTCTTTACAGCGTGTGCATAAAAGAGAGAAGAGAAATCCCCTATTTCTCATCTCATTAATATTTACGAGTCCTGCCATTTTGAGAAGCACTATTAATTTATTTACCTCATTATTATATTCAGACAAATTTGCATGAATATCCCTCTGATTTATTCAAATTACGGATAGTTGCATTTGTCTCATGAATAATAGAGTACGGGTATTAGTTATAGGGAATTGATTCTGTTTTGATTTATATTGACGGTAATTGTCAGTACTAAGATCACGATTCAAGTATTTCCTTGCTAGTGATTTTGCATGCAACCTCCCTATATTCTTGACTAATTACATAGAATGCTAACTTTTGTTGAAGATGAATTGCACTGATTAGTATACACATTCGTTGATCTTCCCAAACAAACGAGGCACCTTTCACTAGTTTAATAAGCAAATTCCTTCCTATGGAGACGACCTAACTATTTTCATGGTTAGATTTTGAGTATTAAATATTTTGAAAAGCAATTTTCTACCACGCAACGAACTATAATGACGCGACATTTTATGTTACAAATTTCATCGAAAATGAGAATCGCTCTTGCAGTGGTGGTGCATGGAAGGAGAGGAGGAGGGTGGACAAGTGGAGATGAAGGTTGGAAGAATGGGTGGAGATTGTGTATGAGAATGGAATGGATGAAAGAGGTGTCCCGTATTCAAATTAGGAGCCTCCCAAGGTTGTCACACCTTCCATCAAAGGTGGCCTTGAAGGCCTTCCAAGAAAAGGTGGTTGGCTACTTAATGGGAGAGAAGAACTTCCAAGCATGATGGCCCCATTTGAATTTCTTCCATTCTTCTTCTTTGATCCACGTGGAAGAGCCCTCAATTTCACAACAAATGTGGGGCCAACCATAGTTGGAACCATATTATTGTGCATATTGCAAAGATGCCTCTTGGTTTCTATTTTGACTCCATCATTTTGCCCCTACTAACCTCATAGTAAAATGTGTAGCCCCAATCTTGGAACGGGGAAAATTATAGGGAAGGTCACTCCTCTTGGGAATTTCTTTCGTGTTGGGCATTTATATATGGCCTCGCGCCAATTCATACAATTAATATGAACACACATAATTATTTATAATACATAAGACGGTGCCTAAAGCTAGAAATACAAACGAACGATTATTTATACAACTTAAGATGATGCCTGATTATTTAAGAGACAAAGAGATGCATAATGTTAAATAATGTGAACAAGATTAATTCATGCATCTACATTTATTTCGTGGTTAATTATGCAACGACCCACGTTTACATAATTTTTTTTTGAGCATATGTATTTATTGAGTTATCCGATGTGGAGTGCTACATACAATAATCTAACAATAGCTAAAGGTAAAGTTCTAGTAAGTACAAATTTAGATAAAGATCACGTACCTCTATTAGTGTAGTTGATCTGGTACACCATAGAATAATTCTATTTCCTATAAGGAACTTATGATGCCCGATTCCATAGGATTTCAAATAAAACCTGAGTTGTGAAACTCAGTAATTATAAGGACTAACTTTGAAAGAAACAATTAACAATCCAAAACCTTTAACATAATTAAATAACATGATCTTATAATTTCAATAGATATCTTATTATATCTAATTGTACATTATCAAACATAATGACCATTTTTCATTAGAACTTAATTTCCATTACACAAAAAACATGAGTCATAACAGTGATTTATACAAATTACAGTTCCCTCTTTTCCACATTATATTATTATCTTAAACTTCCATTAAGCAAAAGAGAAGACATAGCACACCTAAGACATTATTTAATAAATAATTATTTCATAATAACACAAAAAATAAGTCACCATTATTGACACAACTATTGTAGTCATTCAATAACTTATACTCATCAAAAGTTTGCTTGAATACAAGAAATTCATAACTTGTAAATTTCAAACTTACCTCATAGAAATTTTGAAAATTGCACGATTTTATTTTCTTAACATAACAATACTCCATTGACCATGTTACATGCATAAACATATTCTATAACCTCATTCATACAACAAAGCATAAGCAAATCATCCAATAATACATTTCATGGGCTTTTTTGTGAAAATATTCATTTTCAATAAATTATTGTATAACATTTCATAACAATTTTATGGTAATGGTTTACCTTATTAAACCATTTCTTGCATATATATGTTTGCCTTAGTTCACATATTATCAGGTCGCTTTGATGGCTTAACCGCTAGTACAAGCGATCCATGAAATAATAACATGCCAGTGTAGTTACAACTGAGGTGGACTTATCTTTTGCCACTGTAGTTCATAGAACCATATACCGCCTGAAAGCGTTACTGCTCTTAGGGCCCATGAGACTCCTTTGAGTTAATGTCATAACATATTCATGAATAATAGTTCCACACCTTCCAGGAAAAGCTATTCTTATAATGTCAATTATCTTAGTACTTTATAAATACTGATTTTATCCTGTTCTTTTTTGTATATCATATTCAATTGTACATATCTCTTTAATCTTAATTCATTTCTTTACATCGATATCTTATATATCGTATAACTTGCTTATATTCCTTTATAAAAGAAGCATATTACATAGTCATTAGTTTTCATGTACTTAGTTCGTCATTACACATTCCAAGGGACATGCTTATAATTATTCAAGTAATGCATACATGAAAGGGTCAATATTCAATATTAGTTTGACTTATAAGATCTTATAATAAAATTAGTATTATCTGCAAGTTGGGAAAACTTATATTTAAGCACATATAATTACCTAATTGTCTCATCTACGTACGTATAAAGGTTATCAACATACATCAATAACAATTAATTATAATAAGACTAAACGTAAGTCATTTAAGATCAAGTAGGAAGCTTCTATATTATACCAAGCAAATTATTTGCAAGCATTAAAGAATGTAAAGCCAAATCTATTTACACCATCAACTATTGTCACATGTCAAAGAAAATACTAAACATCTTTGAGTCATTGGCTTGCTCTACTAGAATTGTTAGAATGTAAGAATGAAAAAAGGGGTTGCATGTTTGACTTTCTTTATTTACTTATGGTTAACAATGGGACATAAGAGGGCATGTCACTAACATGTTTTTTTTATATCGATAGCTTTAATAACCTAACGTTGGAATTGGATGCAATCATATTAATAACAATTGTCATTTTACATTGACATCCTTAATGTTCACTCACATAAAAGAAAGTATAAATATAAGTTAATGGTTATATGTGCATTCTTACTAATTAGAGGCAAAAGAAAAAATACATCATGACGTGATTGAAGATGTATGAAATGCATTCGTCACATCTATAATATATAATATATGAAATTGGAAAACATATCAATAAGATGTAAAAGAAATTTTGCATGATTCTTCAATAAATATTTAGAATTTTCTGCATGAGTATAAAAATCGATTAATTATAGAAAATATAGTTGGCATAGTTTTTTTTTTATAGTACCGGAGTTACCTTTCTTTACATATTAATGCTATTGCAAAACATAGGGAAATAAGTTGCAATAATTATAAGTTACACAATTTATTTCTGCTTACCTCCTAATAACATTGAAAACGATGAAGTTAACAACGTTGATATATCCCACTACAAACGATATCCATTGCCATTTCACACGCATGTAAGTAGCTTGGATGGAAAAGCCTTGCATGGAGGGCATGTTTACTTTCAAGAGGGAGATAAGCAAGACCACATATGGAGAGGCTCATGACTTGTTGAATTGTCATTGGATTTGGAAATGGAGAGATATAAAGAGATGGAAGAAATTATCATAGCAATCATGTGAGGATAACAATTAATAATGATGCCCATGACTACGACTCTTGCCATTCAAGAATGATACAATTATAGTGTAATATGATGACAAGAAAGTTAGGAATGCATTGATTGGAGAGGGAAAATAGAGAGATAGAATTCATATGTAATGACTTAATAAATAATAAATCAATGAAATAAATAAAAACAACTAATTACTTAACCGGACTCATGAGTAAAAGATGGGAAAGATTGAATATCTACTTATTACTTACTAGTTTTAGCTGTTAATTTTTATGAAAAGGTCTTTTGAAAAGTTTATTCATTCATTTATTTCCTCCCTCATAATAGCTCATAACCATATTTATTCCATAGTACACACATCCAACTACTTATTTATAGAAAAATTATATTATAAAAATCATGATATTACAAATTCCTTAAACTAATGCAACCTAAAGTGCATGAATTAGCTAACTTAGGCTCAATTATAGTGCACCAAAGTTGACTCCTCACTTAGGACCTTTCTTGATGAAGCAAGTCATCCAGAATCATGGAAAGGGAAGGGGTGGCAGTGGTGCTCCTGTTCTTCCACTTCTTTTCTCTCGGTGATGGAGATTTGTTTTGCACATAATTAGGGATCAATTAGGGTTTCCCACTTGCATTAGAAGGTATTTATAGGGAATCCATCAATTCGTATTATGATGGTGGCTATTGGATCAAATCCAATAGTTAAGGATTAATCCTAATTGTAATTTGCAACATTTGCCCTCCAACTAATTTGGACAATTTAGTTTAAGTACCAAAAGGCATTTTATTTTCATTAAGATCTTTTGGATCAAGATCAAATCATATTTGGTCCAATACCATACCAAATCAAATACTAATTTAACTCCCTAAACAGTATTTGATTTCTTTTCAACTTGGAACTCATCAAAATCATCATTGTTTCATCACGCCAATAAATGAAGGGTCTAGGAATCAGGATTTATGGCACTACGCCTCCCTTACGTATTCAAAATACCCTTGAATCCTTTACACTAGAAGATAAATGTAACCATTAGGATTAAATCCTAGATTCACTATCAATCATATCATGCGTTACATACTTTTATGTTTTCCTTGTATCATTGGGATGAGAATAGAAATCAAATCCTTTCCAAAAGGACAATCTTCTACTCTTTCATGTATGAGTTTTGCCAAGACTCATACAACTATGCGTGGAATTTCGTACATCCCAATATATGTGGAGCAAGCCCATATCTCTTGATCTGGTATGTACACTTACGATAGCAAATCCATGTGATTCCTATGAGAGATCACGTATCTCCTTTGCTTTGGAGTGTAGACTAGTTTTCCAATTTCAACACCGAGGTAGGCGCAAGAACCATCGATTGACTAAATGTATATACTAAAACATAGAGATACATTTCTCTCTCAAGTCAAATGATATGCCTTCCCCCTTATAGTAATAAGAGAAGGATTGCTGCATCTCCATCTCATCAAGTCAACTCCTTGACCCAACCTGCATAATAACCTCTAATCTCCATTCCTATGTAGGGGATGAGCATTAATGGCATCAGTCAGGTAACAATCATTTGAACATATTGCCATCTCTTCTCATATGAGACAATAGTTAGATATCATGGTGGTTCCTAATGACTTATCGAAATCCTCGATCTAAACTGTTTGGATATTCAATACTTGTCATCGATATATCCAACGTGGCTACAATGCATTCTTCTAATTATATTGAGAGATCTAACTAACCATATTAGTGTTTCGACATGATCTGACATTCGAATCTAAATCATTGATCAAGTGATTCCACTCCGGTTGGCTCTTCCAGGGCACACAACTCCAATGAAATAAATGTTCTTCTTTTCCTAATTGATTTGAGAAAGGCAAGGTCACTCCATTAGTTCAAACAAGTAGCATTGAAGATGTAACTTGTAGTAGTAGAAATAAAGTCTTTTAGATAATATGACAACTTCTCATTCAATTGGAAATAAAAGAATGGTAGGAGGCATAACCATAAGAGAAAGTATGAGTGTTAGTATTGATATGTCCTGGGCAAACGTTTCGAGAATTATAACATGATTACATTCTTTGTATAAATAAAAAAATTTGTTTGAATTATAGTAATATGAATTAGGTCCCTTGGTAAGAATAGGGTAACATTAATTAGGTTGGTCAAATAAACTCGAAGTATGTTGATTTGAAGATCAAAATGTTTTAGAGAATCCGATTAGGGCTGCTAATCGAATTGAACCATTCGAATTCGATGAAATATTCGATAAAAGTTCGCTAAAAAAATAAATCAAATATAAATATTAAAACTATGTTCGTTCACTTATCGAATCAAATATGAGCGAATTGTAAGTTCGTTGAATAAAAATTTGATTTCAAATATATATATATATATATATATATATATATATATATATATATATATATATATATATATATATATATATATACACACGTGAATATAAAAAATTCATTTGATTAAAATCCTCTCCTCCCCACCTATAACAAAACAAAAAAAAAAAAAAAAAGGAAAACCTAAACCCACGGGGCCACTCCCTCTCCTCCCGCTGTCCTCGGACCAAGTCTTCTCAAAAACCTCAGGTCCTCAACCTCTCCCCTCCCCTTGCTAACAAGTCACGAGTTCCACTCCGACACAACCAAAAACCCTAAGCCCTAACCCGTCGTTGCCCAAGACCGCTGCCCAAACCTCGGCCCGCTTCCTCCATCAGCCGCTCCGTCCTCATCGACGACGTCCTTGAGGTAAGCTCCTCCCCTGTCTGGTCCTCCCCCAGCCTTCGGTGTCCGGTCCTACTGCCCCGGTCCTCCCTCAACCGACGACCACCCTCCGCCCTTTGACCATTGACCACCCTCCTCCGCTCCCCTCCACTCCAACCACTCCACCGACTAACCCGCCCTCCGACCATCCTCCTCCCTACCCTCCACTCCTTCGGTCCCCGGCCTACACTACTCCAATCGCCCTCCAACCACCCTCCTCCACTCCTCCGATCCTCCCCCAACTCTACCTCCCTCCACCCTCCGACCACCCTCCGGCCTGCTCTACCTTCGTCCTCCCTCCAACCAGACCACCCTCCTCCCCTGCCCTCCACTCCTCCACCTCCCCCAGCCTACTTCCTCTGAGGCTCCGCCCACCCTCTTTCCTATTTCTCATCCTCTTGTTTTTTTTTGTAAAAATAGGTGATCCATTATGAGCTGCCAAACAACCCTCAGATTTTTGTTCGTTGATCTGGTTGAATAGGAAGAGCTGGAAAATATGGTTACTTTTTTTCTGTTTTGGTCTATGGTTTGCAAAATTCGTGTGAATAATCTGTCCACACTTCTATGTTTTTCATGTCTCTCTTAATGGCTTATGCCCTTTTTCTTTTTTTTCTAGTTAACAAGCTGATCCCATCTTCAATGGAATTTGACCTACTTTATACGTTATGACTGGGAAAAGCACAAGAGATTGTTTCCACAACCAGTGGCTTCAAAATTTTCCAAGTCATGTTCTCCATCTTTTTATTCTTGCAATCACACCCGTTCTCCGCAACTTGTGAAGCTACTTTCTTTACTGCCAACAGTGGTGAATCATATAACTTGTTTCACACAAAACATACCTTACTACATTCTTGAGGCATTTTGTTTACTCGTCATGAAAGAAAAGTTTGCAGCAATTATTTGGGTGGTTATCCTTTCTCTTTTCCAAAAAGAAAAGTTTGCAGCAATTCTTAAAGAGTAAGTTAAGCACATTTTACTTATGAGCATTAAAAACATCCTGATCATAGGAGCATTTAAAATATGGTCTCTCTCATCACTCTTCCCCAACTGTCCACTAAAAGCATGGAAACCTGAAATTGGCTTGGGTAAAATACAAATACATACTTTTCTTTTATTTTCTTTAATTTGATGTAAATTGATTGGCAGTTTTCACAATTCTCATGCATTTTGAGCACAAGACAAATTATTTAAGATTACAAGTAAAGGAATCCAGATTTTGGCATGAAAAGGGTCAAAATTTGGAAGAAAATAACCTATAGAATATCATACCACCTATAGCACCAAATTAAGAATATTGATCTTATGAGTTTTGTTCTCTGTTAGTTCACTCAATTGTGTTCTAGTTAGGAATGGATGGATATCAATTGGAAGCTTTAGGTACCGTACATAGCAGCATCATTTCTTTTCCTTTTTTTGTGAGGGGAAAGGGATGTCAGCATTATTTCACAAGAAAACCTTTTTTTCTTTCACAATAAAATTACAAATGAATATTTGGTTAGATTTTCCATCCTATCCGACTTTTTGAGGTATGTTTCCTCAGTTCTGTACTTCCTCATCTTTTATTTGTTTCCACAATTCTGAGGTATGTTAAGATGGGGACTCCTTTGTATGCCAGGCTATCAGCTTTGATTCTATATTCCTCAAGCTTTTTAAGTCTCACAAATCACTTTCCTGCTTTGTTCAGGTTTTGGAATTCCTTAGGTTGCTAGTGAAATGGGAGAAGTCTGCTCTCTGAGAAAAAAACACATGCCCAGTCAACAAGTCTCTCTATTTAACAGATAATATAATTTGTATAGTAGTAATAAGCTGCCAGCTTCTAATCAATAAGACCCTGACTGAAGTGGTCCCCTCGCAGGTTCTTAGCATCCAACTTTTGACATCGAGAATCTATGGTCCTGTCCTTTCTTTCTTTGTTATGCTTGGAAAAGTTGGGTCATTGTAACCCTTGGTAAAAACTATGTTGGAGATTTATTTTTTTGGGATAGCATGGTTGTTTAGTTCCTTTTTTTCCTTGAGAGAAAAAACATGGGAGAAGCAAAGGCATCTCCCCTCTTAAATCAGCCATGCTGCATTCAAACTTTGCAGAGTTTAGATTAATAATGCTTTCAATAGCAATGTTCTCAGTGACTTGTAAGTTGGAGATCTCAACAACTTAGTATAGAGTTGCATTTTTTCATTATTCCTACATGCATAATTTTGGAAACTCTGGCTTTTGTGACCTCCTTTTTGCTATATGAATAAATGCAAGATGTCTTAATGATCTTTTTCTCACAAGTTTGGTTCTTGTCAGTTTATTAGTTAAGCTGTTTTGTGTAGTTGGGAAAGTTGGTGAGTGTCCTCCCTTGATTTTTTTTCTCGGCTTTAATCTGGCTACTTTGAGTTGAACTGAATTCTCTATTTCATCTAATAATAATGGTAGTGGTTATTCAGAAACTAATGATAGATAATATAGTTGTTGTGGTATTGGATTTTATTATTATTTGATTATGCAATTTAGTATCAGGTAGGATCTTGAGAGGTGTGTAGTGGCATACAGATTTGGTGATGGCATCTACTTTGTTCAAAAAACGTTGAGAAACAGTTAAATAGCCAACTTAAATCTCAACATGTATTTTTGAACACAATCGAACGAACTCTTATCGAATGTTTAAGTTGAAATATTAATCGAATGAATTATTATTGAACGAATTGTTAGCAAACTTACTATTATTGAACATGTTATCGAACTTAATCGAACATGATTGTTTGAACAATGCAAACGAACTAGCTAGTAATGAGTTGAACTTGAACACTCGATTTCGTTATTAAATCAAACTCGAATATGGGTAATCGAATACTTAATGAAGTCGTATCAAACTCAAATATCAAATATTTTATCATACTCGAATTCGAAAGTACCTATGTTCGAGTATGTTCGGCTCGATTAGCACCCTTAAATCCGATAGCATATCAATAGACTATCTAATTTGATTATATGTTTCCAGTTTAAGTTGGGATGAGTCGGGTTAAGGAGTTAACATGATAGAACAAAAAGTAGTGGAAATCTTTCTACAATGTTGTCATGGAGGGTACATATCCTTTGACTAAAGATAAATATGTATCTTTGTTTAGAAATATGTGCATTTGGTGGACCTTTGATAGATGCATCCATAGTAGTGTTAATATTAAAAGTTGGTGCATGTGGGAAGGGATAAAAGATGCATAACCTCTCAAAAGGATCACACTAGTCTATTACATAGGTGTATGTAACGGATTAAAAGCATAAGTTTACTTCGCATATATTATGAATGATAATTTTACATGTGGTTGCAGAGTCTTGATTAGACTCCAGGCAAGAAGAGAAGATGGAGTTTTGAGAAAGGTTTTGATTTTCGTTCTCATCACAATGTTGTAAGTAGATGTTAAGAATAATATTATTGTTTCGTCGAAATTGCTAAGTGAAATAGAAAGCAGTCGTCATAGTGTAATTTTTTCAAAAATAGAAATAAAATTATCGAGATTTTGGTGAATCTTGAGTCGAATATGAGAAGGAATAGGTTTTCTCTATCTAAATGCAAAATGCAAATCAAATACAAACTAACTAATAAGAATGAGATGAGAAGAAGGAGATCACAATCAGGTAATTCAACATAGAAGGGGGGTGAGAAGTAGGATTTGTAGAGAAAATAGATAGAAAATAAACTTTTATTTAAACTTAAACAAATGTCAATACAATTAGAACTAATAGAATAGAAAATAAAATATCTACTAGAATTAGAAATCTACAACTAGAAAAGAACTAGGAAAATAGAGAATAGATGAGATGGAGTGTGGTTTGTTGATGCAGTTGCCTTGAGGGTGAGATGGAAATGAGGTGGAGGTAAAGGATGAGAACAACCACCAAGGATTTCAGCAGAGTCTGGACGTGGAGGTGAGAGAGAGAAGGTGGTGAGGTGTTCTACTTGCGAAGGTTTAATGAAGGTGGTGAGTTGGTGGACTATTCTAAACCTATGGAATTTAATGAATCAAGGGAAGGGGGTAGTGTCTCTATTTATAAAATTTTATAGGTTCTAGATGGAGGGTTAGGATCTAATTAGGTTGGGATCAAAGGTTAGGATCAAGGCTAAGGCTTTAGGTTTTGTTGGAAATAAATGGAGGGCTAAGATTACATAGGAAGGATAATGTAGGGTGTAGAGTTAAGGAGAGGGGGGTGGATAAGAAGAGGTTGGTTTCTAAGGTGGGTGGCCGGCCATGAGTAGAGGGGTTTATGGCCTTTGGATGAGGGTTGGAAGGCTAAGATAAATATGAAGGGTATACACACCTTTGTGCATTAGGAAAGGGTTAGGATAAAGTCATTTATGGAGGCCTTAGGATGGTGATCTAAGGGTCGTAAGGGAGGTTATGTTGGGCGTCTAGAAGGTTTGGGGAAACCTAAGGGAGCGGCACTTGGTGGATAAGGTAGGTTAGGGTTTTTGTTGAGGGTTAAGAAAAGGATAAGATAAGGTGGGTTTTGGTTTTAGGATTTAAATAGGTCCATTTAGCCAACCATAAATAAGTCTCCAAATAGGCTCTAGGATGACCAAATAAGGTGAGTAATTAGGCTAGGTGGGTGGATCCTAGGTTAGAAAAAATTGGGTTTCTAAATAAGCTAGCCTAATTAGGTTAGAGTCCAAATAATTAGGCTCCTCCTCTTCGTGAAAGTGAGCTCAATCATAGAAGTCCAGTGTCCAAGGATTGAAATTGTTCCAAATCTGATACTTGCACATATTATAAGAGAGACATCAAGGTAGTAGATATAGATTAGGGAAAAATTGTGAAAAAACCCAACAAATGCAATGTTTACAAAAATGCAACTATATAACTATTCCAACCTAACTAAATGCTTTTTACCCTAATTAACCCTTAAACTAGCATTAGTTAGGCATAATTAATGTAAACATATATAAAAATATGAATTATCCTAGGAGGAATGACTGCAGTCTAATATGATTAGACCTTAAGATAATATTTTCCTCCATGTGTGAAAAACTCATGGGTATTCAGAATACTTGAGGGGGCGTGTGCCAAATTTTCATGTAACCTAAAGCTTCCTTATTGAAGGGATGAAACCAATAATGATTTTGATAGTTTCCTACTTCATAGAGAAATCAATTGTAATTTAAGAAGTTAAATTACACTTAATTTGGCATTTAATTGCACCTAATATGATTTGGTAAAGAATCCAAGTGTTAGATTGTAATTAAGTTATTTTTGTGTACTGGATAAAAACATAACAAAGGTTGTTATGGGTTGATCGTGTAAATATCAAGTAGGATTAGATCCTTGCCCTTAGATGGAGATCCAAGGCTTGCCATCAAATTAGGTTTAGCGATGGAAGCCTTGTAAATATCTCTCATGTGCAACCCTAGTGATTCTACAACTTCATTAAACCCACCACCCAAGAGGGACATAGTTGTTAGGAAGAGTTGAAGGGTCATCCCCATGGTAGCAAGTCATCTAATTACCCTGTTGGACTACTTTCTCTATAGTAGCAAGTCGACTGGTTGCAGAACCAATTGATCGATTACAGAATCGGTCAACTAGCTACTAGAAGGGGTTGACTTCAAGAAGAGATTTGTGCATCAAGCCGCCTCTCCTCTCTAGCAGGTTGATAAATGCGCAATTAATGGATATTACATGCCTAATTTAGCTTAGTCTTAGCATATTCGTGTGTTTATCTTATTGCATTTCATGCATCAAGGTTATGCACACAAATTTAGATTAATAAGTGGTTTTTGTAACACTAATTGATGTGTTTTAATTGTAGGAATAAATAGAGGTCAAAGAATAAGACTAGACAATGAAGGAAAACAAAGACAAAGGAACACATGACACATCCACATTCTCTCTATACCTTAAACCTAAGATAACCATCTTACATCTAGCCTTATCCTAAACCTCATTTAGACAACTCCACATTACCCTTCATCCTTTATCCAAGGGCTACTAAAAACTCACCTAATTTTAGTAATAAATACCTACTCCGTATAAACCTTCCACCCTCCATCCAATGGCCTAGATTGACATCCTATTTTTAGCCAAACTCTACCTTACATGGTTGGCTATAGGCCTTTTTCTAGAACCATCCATCATGGCTTGCCACATTAGATCCTATGCTCACCATCTATTCTTCATCTAAGGGCCCTTAATGCATGACCTAAAACCATACCTAAACCAACCCTAACTTCCCCTCCTAAAACCCCACTCTGCTGGCCATGATAGGTGACCAAATCCATACTCTCGATCTTCCAATCAATGGTCCATACTCACCCTCTCTTGGTTGGGCAATTGAAGGCCATCTAGAACACTCCGTGGCCGGCCATAATTAGCTACATTTACATCCTTGAAATCCCATCCTAAGGCCTCTTTCAAACCTTAGATAGCCAACCTACCTAATCCTAGCCTTTGATCCAACCTCCAACACAAGACCAATCCAAGAGACTTCCTAACATCCAATCCTAGAGTGACACTTGTTTACATCTCACTAGCCCTCCATTCTTGTAAATACCCTACTTATGCTCCACATTAAGATCATCTCTCTATCTCCATCTCTTCTCCATTTCTTCCACCACTTTCATAAGCTTTCCTTGGTAGAAAACCTAAGTCTACCTTCTCCACCACAATGGTCGTCCACCTTCTCCGCTAGCTACCTTAGGTACTACCTCTCCCTATCTTAGGATATCCTCCATAGCCACCTCCCTATCACCGGCCATAATACTAACCGTAAGCCTTCCTCTACCTCCATGCCACCTTAGCTAGGTTAACACCTTAAATGTCCCTCTAGGTACCCTCTCCTACTCCCTTCCCATCATCTCAAGGGCAAGAAGATTGGGTGGAGCGTCTACCACCAACACTTGGTAACTTTTGCACCCGCTTCAGAGCTTCGATGAATTTCTGCATTGATTTCACTTTTTATGTTTTTCTATTAGTCGTAGTTTTATTGTTGTTCTTATGAACTCTCTTATTTTCTTAGTTGTAATTAATTATCTTTGATTAATGAAAAGTTTTATTTCCAGTCTTCCATACCTATTCATGCTTTCTTATCATTAATAACTTTTGCTTAGTTTTAATGCTTGTAGCTAGTTGCTCGCTTTCGTAGCTAGAATTAGATCATAATTTCTCCTCACATGTTGCTCCTTATTTCAAAAATACAAAAAATTAGAAAAGATAAAATACCAAAAAGATAACGACGGAGCATTTTGAACGATGATTAACTAAAAGTTGCCTCCTTATGAACGACTTAGACTCCCGAGTCTATTTGATATTTTTGCAAGTTCAATTTTTACAAATTTAAAACAGTCACGGATTTTGCACTATAACACTGAGTTTTTATCCAAAGTGATTTTGGTCCTAAATTACCTAAATTGGAGTAGAAACCTAGCTATATTGTTTATATTATATTCATATCATACATAACATGCATTGCATTTTTTCTGTATAGCTACACAAAATAATTTTTAGAACATAATAATATTTGATGTTTTTAGCATTGTGATGCAGGTTAATAGGTGAATAAGAAAGGCATGCATGGATGCAATCGCAAAATAAAGCTGAACAGAGAAGCCATGAGCACCAATAGAAGAATAAAGTTTAGGAAAACGAGAGGAGAATAAAAGAAAAGAGAAAGAGAAGAGAAGAGAGGAGGAAAATTCCTAAATCTATGATCCTTATCCCATAAGCCATCCTAAGCCCTATTACCGTATCCCTAAGCCTAATTACCCTTCTTGTTACCTCAATTAACCTATCCCAAGCTCAATTGCCCATTACCGCCCTTAATTGACCTAATAGGTTCCAATTGGTTCTAGTGGCTAGCCACTTAGACTTGATTTGGACTTAATTAGGATGGAACCACCCAAGTAAATCGACCTAAACCCAATTAGGCTCCTCCTTAACCTAGTCCACCACTTAAACCTACAATGTACCCTCCTTAACCTAGTCTTAAGCCCTACCTAAGGTACAACTTAACCTAATTCATTTCTATCAAAAGCCACCAACACCTACTAATTCAAGTCTCTCCCCATCATTTTTTTCTTCTACTTCTTCCTCCACCCTCAATGCCACCCTCCCCTCTTCCACCTTCAAGGCTGTTCACGCGGCTTAATCATGTTTTAATAGTCAGTTACGTCGTAGTATAGGTGACCAAGCGTAATCAATAAATAAAAATTTATTACTCGAAAATCTAAGTATCCTACGTCGAATACAGGGAGCAATTGGAATTTATTCACTAATTTCAATAATGTAACTGAACACTTAATCACTCAAAACTTAATTCAGAATATATATGCATGAGTTTAAAAGTTAATTGTGGCAAAAATAGAGAAATTGGACATCTGATCATGGGATCAGACGTCTTAAAAAGATATTCTCTTTGAACTCTCTATTATGTCTTCTCTTCTTCTTTGTTCTGACTTTCTTTGATTTTTCTTCTTTTTCTTCTGTTCTTCTTTGGCCGTGTGCTTCTTCTTCCTTGTTTCCTCCCTACAGTTCTCTTACCTTTCTTCTTTCTTCTTATTTTCCTCTGTCTTCTGCCTTGCCTCTCTTCTGCAGTGTCTTTCTCCTTTTTCCCTGCGGGTCTTCTTTTTCTTCTTTCCTTGGCTCTACTTTGCTTCTCTTCTTCCTTCTTCAGCTTTCCTTCTACCTTGTCTTTCCCTTTCTTTCTTTCTTCTTCTTAGCTCTCTGACTTCCTTTTCTCTTTGGCTTCGCCTCTTCCTTCTGCCTTGTCTTTCCTTCTCTTTTTCCTCTGCGACTAAGTGTCAGCTTCACTTCTCCTTCTCCTTCCCTGCACAAATCGAAGAGAGCGAAACCTACCCTCTACCCACACCCACATCTCTCTCTCTCTCTGTATATCACTCTTCAGTACGCTCTCCCAGAGCCGGGTAATCGGGTCGAGTCGTGCGCCCGGGTCCAGGCGCACCTGCGTGGGTGTGGTGCGTGAGGAGTGCTTAGGAGGATAGTCGGGTCGGGTTACCAGGTCCGCGGGCTAATTCACGGACAAGGCGTGTATAGGTGAGGAGGGACCTCACCCCAGTGATTTGGAGGCAACCAAACAATAGCATAAATTCAATTTAAACTACGCAAACACCTCACGACTTACCGAGGTGGGACTAAAAGTCCTACCCGCTGCTGCTGGCAACTGCAGGAGAATGTCTTCACTATTAGCGCAGCTGCAGTTCCCGCAGCACCCTTTATTAGGCTGGGCTTGCGCACACTCGCAACTCGCACAATCTGGAAGCCTGGGAGCAGATGATTGTGGCCTGGAGCTGGAGAGCAGTCGAGCATGAGTCGTCGTTAATGGCAGCTGGAAGCTTGACCATGCATGACACAAAGGAAGCTTGCAGCTCTATCAGACCACAGGGGGACCTTTGCCGTGTCACGGTGAAGGTGAGGCGATCGGTGGCAGGCTGCGGGGCGACCTAGGCATGCGTGCCTAGGTCGCTCTATGGCTGGAGTTATGGGTTAGGTCGGGGGAAGCGTGGAGTGCGTGTGGCATCCTGTGGATGGGTGGAAGGTGTTCGATGGAGTGTGGCGGAGGTTGTGAGGTGGGTGGCGAGACATGTGGGGGTACGGAGTGACGGATGCGTCTCGCCGGAGGGTGGTCAGAGATGGGGACGATGGCAGTGGACAGTGGCTGTCGAGGGGCATTTTGTGAAATAGGTTGAGGGGAATTGAAGAGGGGACGGAGACGAACGGTTCTAACCTAATTAAGTGGACGAAGGGGGAGAAAGGGCGGCTGGTAGTACCTGCTGTCGCCGGAGAAGAAGGTGTCTAGTGGAGGAAGACGGCGGCGACGATGGGGCTAGGGATGCTCGAGCGGGTGTTACGCGACGCGGAGGAGGATAGGGAGGATAGCTCTGCCACTGGTATTGTGGCAGAGCGATGAGAAAGAGGAGGGAGGCTCACCAGAGCTCGTTGGACCCCTTGGCCGAAGGAGAAGAAGAAGAAATTGAGATGGAATTCCGACTAAGTCGAGTTGAAGAGGTGTAACCGGAGTTGAGGGTCAATTTATAGGCACTGGAGGGGTTCCTGTGCTTGGAAGACAAGCTTCCAAGCGTGGGAATCCTCGTCGGAGATGGAATCAGTTAAGAGACCCAAATCCCTCGTGCGTTCGCACGAGAGATTGGGTGCAAATCAGGGATTAGGATCGAGCTCAGATGGAAGGGAATTCCTCAGATAATCTCCCTTCCAAATCTGGGAGGAGATTTCTGAGGAATCAGGGAGTATTCCCTCTCTGTTCCTCGCCAAAGTAGGATTTCTCCCCATTAATATCGGAGGGACTTGTTTGTAGGAGTGGAGAGGAAGTTAGGGGGATTTATGTAATGATTTTCAAAAGATAGGGGTCAAGATGTAATTAGGTGTACTAATTTGCAAAGTAGGTCAAGATGACCTCCCCTTAGGTCCAAATTTTGGTACAAACCTAATTTGGACCTAAGGAATCCAATGGTGAAGTTGGATTTTAGGCTTGACCATGTTTGACTGGACATTTTGCATAAAAGTTCAAATTAGGTCAATTGATGAGCTAGGACCCTAATCTAGGTCAAAATAGGTTCCAAAGGTCAATTTGAAGGTTCTAAACACTAGGTGATATTTTTCCATGAATTTTAGAGGGTTTACTTTATTTTATCCTGACCAGAACCTTGTTGAATTAAGTGGGTCTGTTTTAGGGTTACAAGATGTCATTTAATTCTTGGTTTGCACATAAATCCATTTCTGATTGAACCAACCGACTTTTTATCTTATTCAGATCATTTGACCTATGTTTTGCCTCTGAGAAATCCCGTTTCTATACTGTAATGGTAAAATTACAATTTTAACCTTTATTTCATGTTTTCTTCTCAGAACACTTATTCCTTCAATTAAGCCCTTCTCTAGGTTATGTAGGAGCTTTTATTCTCTTTCTTAGGTCAAAATGAGCTAGTTATGGCTCATGATGAGGCTCTCATCAAAGGCCAACCACCCTCCTCCTTGGTGACTAGCCACCACCACGATCACCACCAAGGTCGCCACCCCATCTTCCCTGTCCTCCTTTCTTATCCATCCTCTCTCTCTCTCTTAGGTGTGTGCTCATCTCTCTCCTCTATTGGAGCATGCTAAGACCTTCTCCATAGGTCCTTGGTGTGTTCTTCTCTTTGGTAGGGCATGTAGTTGGTCCCTATGACCACAGACTAGCCCTCCCCACCACATAAAGCCGACGGCTTATGCAAGCACTCCTAGCATGGTGGTCTTTATTTTAGTTGTAGCTTTTTTTTTATGTTGTTCTAGTTGCTAGTTTCATTGATTAGAATTTCTCATTGTATGCAACATTTTGTTTATATCATTTTGATATTGTTAGATTCAATAGATGTGATGTTTTGATCTCACTTTGTTTATTCTAGTTGTAAATTCTTCTTATTTTCTTCTTCTCCATCTTTATTCTTCCTTGGTTTTTCACACCACCCCTCTCCTTTTTCTGCTCTTAGTCATTCGCTTCCTTCCTCTATCTCCTTCACATGTGCATTTTCTAGAAACCCTATGACATTTATGTAGTAAGGTTTGATCTTGTAGATTAGTTAGTTTCGCATAGGTTTTCGTATTCAGGAATAGATTGTTTCTTGATTTGAAAAAGTAAACAAGTTAGAAAAGTGAAAAAGCGAAAAGAAGGCCATGCTACCTTAGCATCACATCTCTCATGGTTTTCTTAATGCACTAGATAGTCACCAAATAATTGAAGTATACATACATCGCAATATATGTTCACTTTCTATATCTTTCTCAATAGTACGTACGTTCTTTGCAAAAACAATGAAATCGGTGAAGTTTTGATGCACAAACTCGTTATTTTCGATTAGATAATTTTGCGTAGGGTTGCGAATATTTGAAAAATACAAAAAATACAAAAGAGAAAAACATAAAAAAGAAAGTGCGAAGAAAGAGATCACACGGTGACATATTTCAAGGAGATAATAGGCTAATCAACCGATTTGCCTCCTTGTGGACTTATATGATTAGAACTTCAACTATCTAAAGTATATTCATGAGTTTCGTTAATCGAAAAAGAAATTTGCATTTACGCCTACAATGACGAAATCTTACGACTTTAAAATTGCTGAAATCAGATACCTTTTCAACCCACGATTAATATTTATTTAGTAAATGGCACTCACAACAAGTTACAGGCATATACATAAACATGTGGTAGACATTTTTATGTAATTAATTGTGATGAAATGAAGAATTACATGATGATCAAGCATCATATGTGAAAGATTCAAAGTTTAGAACTTGCAAGATGCAATTGGAGGAGAAAATAACATGAAGATCAAGTTTAATTTGATGATTATTATTTTGATTTTGTAAAATCATCAAACCCTGTCAAGATATTACATTATTTAAACTTCTTAGAAGTGAGCCAAGCTCATGAAGAGCCTAGAAAGTGTTGAAACCAAAAATTGCAAATATATGAAATAAACAAATATGCCCAATAGGAATGTCCGATTTCATTATTAGGCATATTTCATGAAGCATGTTTAATAGATAAAAATAGAACTGTGATATAAACATATCTATAATCAATTTTAACATCGAATAACGCAAAATCCAAAAAGAACCATAAAATAAAACACATGCATAAACACATACAATAAAACACATATGAGATTAGAACACGATATGGTTAAAGTGCCTGTGGAAGGACTTTCTTTAGAGAAGCTACGCCTTCACAATATCGATGCGATGGGTTTAACAATCCACTCCTAGGATACAATAATCACACCAACACGATTGATGCACTCCAATTGTAGTTGTTCTCGAAAATCACCTTAGAAGAACAATAATTAAGACCTTTTGATTGATCAAAATTGAAGATTGATCAATCAAAACTATGTATTGATTGATCAAATAGGCAATTTGATCACTCCACCGTAAAAAAAAAACACTTAATACTACATGCAGATTGGTCAATCAACCTGTGTACTTGCGAGAAAGAAAAGAATATGCAAATGAGAGGTGTGAGGGGTGACCTTGCATCTCTTATAAAGAGTACAATACGTGGCTGTTATAGAATTCAGCAAATGATTTAATTAACTTATTAATTAATCCATTAATTAATTAATATATAAATTAGAGAAAAATTTTCGTAGCTAAAAAATACAAGTTCAATGTTGATTATCACCCTTACCCTCACCAAGGTTGAGATGTGGCACATGTGTGTGCATGTATGATCCCAACCTTGTTTCTTACTTTTTACTACATAAGTTATAGAATGCAAAAGCCTCTTATATCTATTAAGAGGTTGGTCCACTTTCAATGTGACACTAAAAATCTTCACAAAGTCTCTTTTAACTTTAGCATGGATTCTCATGTTACTACACATCAATTACATCCTAATTAATAAAATAGACTCTCCAAATTCAATAGAAAGAAGTTAATCTAGGAAAGCAAATTTGTCAAGATCTATGGAAGGAATTTGGGTTTAAGAAATAAGAAGCAAGGGGCTCTAATTCAAGTTTTTTGAAAATTCTTCAATAACAATGGAATATGGAATGTTGTCTACAATTCATGGATATTTGACAAAATAGGAAATGACTTAAGAGCGACTAGACCACATAAACCAAGAACCAATGGGATGGCATTTGATGAACCCGTAGCAAGACAATCTTGGATGGATTATAAACATAGTTATGAAAGAAGTGTTAATTCTTTTAGAGCAAAAGGATCCATGGATTAAGTCTTGAAAATCATTGGAATGCCTATTGATTAAATAAAATTGATTAGAATTTAGGTAGAGTTAGCTTGAAGTGATTAGGATCTAAATTGGATTTATGACAAATATTTTTACATACTTATCACTTGTGGTAAATAACCTTCCATCTTCCATCTCAAGCTTCACACAGAACCCATTTGCATTTATCCTTAAAATCCTAAGTCTCGAGAGTGATTTTTGCTTCAAGCCGGAAGCATCTTGATTCATGGAGTCTAGACACGTTATCTCTGTCTAATTGTCGTGCTCTTCTACGGCCCGGCTCACCTTGCCGGGAAGGAAAGAAATATCCGACGTACGTTGCACGCGGGACAACCCACCATGTGCATCACACGCGCCCTATCCTTAACAAGAACCTCGGCGGGGCTCTCCCCCGACATCCCACAAATGGCCACTCAAAGCGCCCGCCAGCAATCGGCGCGCTCGCAGAGGGGCAGATTCGGTATTTAAGCAATGTCGAGGGCAACTGCAGCAGCAGCAGCCCCTTTCCTCCCCTTCCTCTCCTCTTGTAGCCGCCACCGCCGCCGCTTCCCCTTTCCCTCATCACGTAAGTCCCGAAGCCTCACATTCCACCACACCTCCCCACCACCCCCCGCACCCACTTCCCGATCTCTCCCGATCTTGGACCCTTCCCGCCGAATCGCACGCCTCCAACGCGTAACGATTTAAATGCGTTTGCTTTTGATTTGCTCGGATGCTTTTTCTCTCGCAAGAGATTTACGTTCGATTGCTTTCACAAACGCGATTCGCCAATTTGCGCTTGTTTTAGGGTCACTTCCCTGTGATCAATCGTACCGAAAG
This sequence comes from Thalassia testudinum, assembly GCA_037157565.1. Classification (NCBI taxonomy): domain Eukaryota; kingdom Viridiplantae; phylum Streptophyta; class Magnoliopsida; order Alismatales; family Hydrocharitaceae; genus Thalassia; species Thalassia testudinum. Next base: position 87,472,913 of record JAZHRO010000077.1, read on the forward strand.
CTTATTGGTTCACAACACGCACTTCGACGCACGCGCTTGCCGTTCTTTGTTTTGCTTTTCACGAGAAATGCGGTGTTCTTTTTTGATTCTTTGCCTGGATGCTTGGCCTATTTGTCCTTATTTTAGGGCTATTTCTGCAATTGGCGAGTGGGAATAATCGGAGATGTCTGGTGGGAGTGGTTCTGATCGTGGGTTGTGTAACTAGGCAGGTTACGCATCTGCGAGGCTTGTTTCGAAGGCGAGGGTGGTACGTGCCGCGGGGATGAGCAACGAGGTGTCTACTTCCGCGCAGATGCAGGGGTTGGTGATCGAAAACGAAGGCCCCTCGGCAGGGCCGGAGATGGGGGGAGATATGCAACAGGGAGGTGCTGATAATGTGAGTGGTTGCAGGCTTTTACTTCTGTTTGTATCTGGTGTTGGTGGTCTACTAACAAGTTGTCATCCGGTTTTAGTATTTGCTTTGCACTTTAACCTGTAGAAATATCTGGTGGCTGTCCTCCTTAATCTTCCTGAAGACAAAATGCTTTGGTTGCTGTCCATGCGCATTGGATGGCTTGTTGATATGTATAGGAACAAAAATATGGAGGGCAGTTAGAAATAGATACTAATATAATCAATTTACGTGCAACCTCTTGTTTGGCATTTGATGGCCTTTAGTAAAAAAAGGAAACATGTAAACTCATTTCTCAGCTTGGAATCTAATACAATTGTCATCAATATCTGGTAATTAGAAACTGACTGCAGTGGAGAGAGGAGAGTATATATATATATCATATATATATATATATACATATATATATATACATACATATATATATATATATATATATATATATATATATATATATATATATATATATATATATATATATCCAAAGGAGGGTGCTTATCCCCTCCTTTCAACGCCTGTTCCACAAACTGTCTCCTCTCACCTGTATCACACCCAATCCTCTCCCTATAACCCCTCACATCTCCCTCCCTCTCCATATTCGGTAACACCCTGCCAACCTCTTCCTGTAAACCCCTGTCATATCTCTCTCTCTCTCTCTCTCTCCATAATTGCCTCCTGTCCCACAAAGGCATTACACTCCTATTCTTGCACTCTCTCTCTCCAAGCAGTGGTTGCAATTATACCTAAAAAAACAACTCGAGAAAAGTGATTTTTCATTTGTAGAAATGTTCACATAATATGGTTGCCCTCCAAACCTCTCCCCTCATATCTTCTTAACCTCACATGTGTTTCCTGAGTTAACCGGTGCATCACTTTCTCCTCACTATACTAGGAATTTCTAACTGGTCTTACACATCCGTTTGAAATCTTCATAAATAAAAAGAAGAAAAACTCAAAGTTGCAACCTTTTTTCTTAGGAAGGTAAATATAACTGCTTTTTCACTCTTGAGGGGTATATATTTTTCTCGGTCATCTTTGGATCTTCTGCCATATAAGTGCTGTTGCTCATTTGTTTCAAAGGCAGAAAGAGGGGTAATCGGGTATGGTAAATTGGTGATGGGTATTATCCTGAACCTATGTTGATGTTATCCATTTAATTGGATAAGTAAATGGACATTGTTGCTCACAGTTAGCTTGCGACTTACCCAACCCAAAACTCTATCATTGGGTTAGATATATATCTTAATGGCCAACAAAATTGGATTGAGTTGCATTTCAATCAAAATTTTAGACGTTTAGACTACTACTTTAAATATTGTATAACAAAATGAATCGAAGTAGCCACTCAAGCTCTATATTTGACTAATTATTGCATTGGGGTATGTAATCAATAAGGAAGAGGATATAAGAAAAGCATATTCGTAAATAAGGAACTATATTAACTAACTTTTGCATATATCTACTTTCAAGTAAATAGATAGGTAGAAAGTTCCACAAATATTATCACATACTAAAATCATCATAATAAGGTATAAATTGTAATAGTTGATGACTATTACCGTAGAACTTTAGCTAAATCCTTTTAAATGGTTGTCTTAGCTTTGCTAAGCTAAACATAGTTCGACTTAATGTGTCACCAAGTTGTAGAAATATACAAAGTCTTAAATATTTGTTAAATCATGGAAATATGAAAAGAATTGAATATTTTCTATATATATATGTGCATAATGTATTTAACAATACTTAGTTTAAAAAAATTGATAAATTAAAAACTTCTCTGGCAAAAAATTTCACTGATTTCTTGCTTATAAAAGCAAAAATGGACAAAGCAAAGAAAGATTATGTTATCGTTGCGAAGCATGGGTATTTGGATATACATATCTCCCCATCCCTTAGTTCATACCTAGCTTTGGGTATCCCCAGCCTAGTCTCATTCAGTCCAAGGATTGATTTTTCCAACTAGAAAAACTTTTGGTTAAGTTGAGAGAGAAGTTGATATTTGGGGAGCAGCATAGATAGATGAAAGAATATAATAAGCTACTGTGTTGGTCAAGGTGGGGGGGAGGTTGGAGGAGAGAAGTTTTTGTCTATTATTGGCATCTGGTTTATTCTCTTACATGTTTGAAGATGAGGGGAGGGACCCCTGCTTGTCTCCTTTTCAACAAGAAGGATTGCCTCTCAGGAAAATGTATCTACAAGTCTGTTCCCCTGCCTGATAGATGAGTTTAGTGGAGGTTGAGAGCATCTTTGCAAGATCTTGCAATAGGCTGGAAGAAATAACATTTCAAGCTGGGTATGCGATGGATCAAAGTCTGGTAGGAAGGGTATTTGATTTTGAATAGGCTTGGGATGATGTATTCATGGAGTTGTAAATGAAGATTGGGAAGAGAGGAGCACACTATAGAGATTCTAAACAATCTACTAAGATTGTGGAGGAGGTGGCTGAATATGATTTAGGGAGTGGACGTAATGAGGCTCATGGTGATGCTATTTAGATAAAGGGCTGAGTGTACTACTAATGTTTTTTGGTAGATTAGAAGGTTGCTTTATTATTGTAAAGATAATATTGGAATAACACACCCTTTTATAAAAAAAATTAGAGTAAGACAATCATTGAATTAAATGAGAGTGTATTACTCATGGAGGGTAATGCATTTGGAATTAGGTGGTGGCTCTCGCTTTTGGGTTTGAAGGGGTATGCTGCAGGTATTGCCTCTTATTGAGAATTTTTTTGTGCCATAGATTGTCAATGGTACTAATTATGGAAGGATGATTGGTGTTTGGAGGGATCCCTTGTGCTTTCTTTTTTTGAAGCCTTTTGCTTTAGAATAGGACTAAGATGCTTGTTTGGTTGACTGTTGGGGTGTCCCTACAAAGGAGAATATTGGGGGTTGGGCTCCTTTGTTCTGTGTGAGCTTGTTTGACACATGTATTGAAGAGATTCTGCATCTTCACGACATCCCATTTTTTCATAATTTATGACGGTCAGTGATGGGAAAATAATGATTTTTCACTCAAGAAAGCTTATGAAGCATTGCGGCCATTGATGGTAGATGAGGATTATAATTTCCTCCAAGATTGTAGTTTTTTTTGAGATTGTAGATTAATTTGGGTGGCCGTCTTCTTGAAGGTGTGGTTCTTTGCTTGGGAGAAGAGTGTGTGTCTATGGCTACTTGCGATGCCCTCCATTCGTTCTGTGTTGGTGGGGATGATGGGGATATAAACCACGTTTCTTTTACTTGTAATGCTATGAGAAAAGTGTAGGAAAAGGTTGGCATTCAATGGATTGACAATATGTCCTTTATTGGCTTTTAGACATCTTATTGGTGTGGATGTGCTACAATTGGTCGCTTAGTTTCGCTCTAAGGGGAGAGCTGGTCCTTTTGGCTTGACTTTTGTCCCTTTTTTTTGCTAGGTGGTGAGGGGTGGATGCAACAAGATAGTTACATGAGAAAGTGATAAATCAAAAAGTTGGGCACTACATTACAGAAAGATCCCCAGAGCCCCAACATAGAACAATGTCACACAACACACAATCAACAGTATGCTCCCACCAAAGACAATGCCATTCCTTTACAACCATAAAGCCCATAATATGGGAATGGCCTTGCATGTTCGTGTGTGGACATGAATCAAGTTGTACTAAGACCTGCCTTTCTTGAACGTTGAATCTCCAAAAGTTTTTTTTTTTTTGAGAATCTCCAAAGGGATGGGATGGATAAAAGATCAACCCACTTCAAAGAAATTCTTTCTTAAGCTACAATAGAAAAAGTATAGGAAACAAATAGATGTGCACAATCTTCGTCAGCCTCTTCACAAAATATGCATCTAACATCCTTGAATTGGGGTCTCTTGGTAATATCTCCTATCTCAAAAGCCATGCAAACACTTTGACCTTTAGGGGCATCTTGGCTCTCTAAAGGTGGATATTGTGACCCAAATAAATATCTTGCGACTATGGGGGCATTACACAATGCGTTGTAGATATGTTTCACTAAGGAACATCCATTATGCAACTCCTATCTGTTATCCTTTCCATCTATAGGAAAGAAGTTGCTTATTTCCTAGGATTGGTTGCTTCCTTTCCAGTATGGAAATGGCAGAGGCCTTCCTTTCTCCCTTCGTCATTCCAATGGTTAGGACGTTCTCGGATCATATGTCTTTATTGTGGAAGTCTAATGAAGGGTTGTCTTTTGGCACGTACTTTAAATTTGACAGATCCTTGTTGTTGGAGGTCGACTTCAGGGAGATGGTTGAGGAGAAGTGGTGGTCCTTGCAGGTGGAGGGGTCAGCGGTAGCCTAGCTGGTGGCCAAGCTGATGGCTTTGAGAGAGCACTTGAAGATGTATAGGAAGGAGGTGAGAGAGGTGAGGGGAAGGAGGAAGATGTAGGCTTTGGCAGAGATCAGTGGGTTAGACATGCGGGAAGATGTTGGGGATTTGTCTTTAGAGGAGAGGGCTCGCAGAGCAAGGTAGCTACATGTGGTACAGGAGGACATGAAGGTAGAGGTTGTATGGCAAACAAAGTCCACGCATAAATGGCTGCGAGAAGGGGATTCCAACACCAGATTCTTTCACCAAATGGTGTTGGCTAGGGGGAGGAGGATTTGGATTGATAAATTATTGGTGAGTGGGGTATGCTACTCGGGTAGGGAGGAGGCGGGGAGAGCAGCAACTGAGTACTTTAAAGAGTTAACAGGAAGGCACGTACGAGGGAGGTGGAGGTGGTCGGGGGAGAATGTGCAGGATATATCCAGTGGTCAGGCGACAGCTCTCACGATAGGTTTCTCAGTTGATGAGGTTAGAGCAACAGTGTGTGGGCTCCATAAGGATGGATGTTTGGGCCTGGACGGCTTCCCTGTCCTCTTTTACATGGAGTTTTGGTTGCTTGTCATGGAGGAGGTTATGTAGGTCATTGAGGAGTTCGTAGATGGAAACATGGGTTTTGTCAGTTTTAATAAGGTTTATATGTTCTTGTTGCCGAAGATGGAGGGAGCGAAGGCAATAAAAGACTTTAGGTTGATCACCCCTTCTAATGCTATTATGTTGTAGGATGTGGTTTTTTAGGTGTAGATGGCTTTTGTGTTGGGAAGAAGTATTTGGATGGTTTCATGGTGGCTTTGGAGGCCCTGGTAGTGTGGAAGAGGAGGAAGACGAAAGCCTCTCTGGAAGGTGGATTTTAGCAAGGCTTATGATTCGGTGTAGTGGCCTCTCCTTTATGCTAGCTTGGCTAGGTGGGGCTTTCCGCAAAGGTGGATTGATTAGGTGAAGAGGTGTGTCACGATGACATCATTCTTGGTCTTGTTGAATGGGAATCATGTTAGGGGTTGGGTGTAACCCAAGAGTGGTGTTCAATAGGGGTGTCCACTTTCCACTATGTTTGTCTTGGCTGCTGATACCTTGGCGAGGGCCACGTGTATGGTGTGTTCGGGGAACCTCTTTAGGGGCTTTATGGCAGGTGATCTTCACGTCCCGATACTTCAGTATGCGGATGACACACTTCTTGGTGGAAGGTTCCTCCGCGGAGGTGTCGCAGTTGTATGCTCTACTAGTGTTGTTTAGTGAGGCATTTGGCTTGCAGATTAATTATAGAAAATCTAATTTTTTTCCGTTTCCTTTGTCGGAGTCGGGAATGGGTGAGCGCAGTGGGTTACCTTGAATGGCTGTTGGAGCCATGCCGTTGCCTTACCTTGGCCTGTCCTTTACGGTTGGGCGTCTCAGAGTGTAGGATTGGCTTTCGTTGTTGGAAAGGATGGAGAAAAGGTTGGCGGGGTGGGCATCTAAGTTGTTATCTAGAGGCAACAGGTTGATGCTAGTCAAGGTCGTGTTTTCCTCCATGTTGAGTTATTTCCTTTCCATCTTTAGATTACCAAAGCAGATTGGAAAGAGGATTGCATGCTTGATGCAAGACTTTTTTTGGACCAACTATGGAGCTGCAGGGAAGGGTTCTAGACTCGTGGCATGGGAGGAGGTGTGTTGGCCGATGTAGGAGGGTAATCTTGGGGCCTGTGATGTGGGGTGTATGAACATGAGTCTGTTGACAAGGTAGATTACTAGGCTGGTGAGGAGGGATCATGACCTTTTTGGTGGTGTTATTCAGAAGTGTTACAGATCCTTTTTGTCTTGGTCGGCTCTGGAGTCACATTTACAACCTCAAGGGTTAGCCTTGGTCCTAGATTTACAACCTTGTAATTTCCTTCTCAATTTGTCGGCAACCACATTTCACTCCTCAACTTTAAGAGAACTATGGTTAGGGGCAATTCTTAATATGGCAACTACAGCTCCTTCAAAGGTGTACCCAGTGCCGCCCCACAAATAGCTGTTTCTTGCTCAGACAAGTCAAAAGGAACAAATGAGGATTTCTTCTTACTTATAATGAAACTAGAAAAATTGGCAAACAACTCAAGACCTGGAAATATTTGATGTTGCATTTCCCTTGCCACAAAAAGGACCATCTCATCTACATACTGAACCAGAATCATGATGCAATCTCACCGCTGTGGAGTGAATACCTTGAATAATACCTCAGCATAGGCTTTGTATGAGCATTGTGCCAATGCATCAATTGTCAACATGAAAAGAAGAGGTGCAAGTGGACACTCCTATGGCACTATCTTCTCAAGCTGTATCCACGTACCTTAAACTCTCCCATTAACCATTATAGAGAAGGACATAGTAATGATATGCCATTTCATCCATGCAATCCAAATCGTAGGAAATCCCTTATACAAAGACGGCAATAGAAACCGCTAACAAATGAAATCACATGCTTTAGAGAAATCTATTTTCCATGGAAACCCATAGTTCTCATCCCGCTTCAATGAGAAACTATCTCTAAAGCCATCACAACATTGTCAAAGTCTTTAAGATGTCTCTCCTAAATAAGGGTTGATTGACCCTTGCAAATTAGATCATGCAAGATCACCTTTAGTCTGTTAGCCAGCACCTTGGCAATGACAAGATATATGGCATTTGATGACGAAATTGGCATGGAGTCATCAACTCATTCTACCAATTTTTTACAGGTGTAGGAGTGAATTGTTGAGTTGAGCCTTTCAAAAATAGAATTTTCAACAATAAACTCCTCCAAAGTCTTTATCATATCATCCTTCACAATTCGTACAACTCCTTGAAGAAGAGAATTGGAAACCCATTCGGTTTAGGTGAACCCTTAACATTAAGCTCCTTTACCTCGTCCACAGAAAATGGTTGTACCCATGCATTGGCTTGCTCTTGAATAAGCCTATGACATCCCTGTTGAGTGATGTACCTAGATAAAAGTTGCAAATTTTTGAAGTGCACTATTGAAAATTTCCCCATTTCTTTAATGTTTAATTTTTGTAATTTTCTTTGAAACCCAAGGGATGCCTTGGTTGGTTCAAGGGATGCATTAATTTGTAACCCTCGATTCAAGGGATGCTTTATCTTAGGATGTAAACCTTATAAAAAGGGGGAAGGAACATCTATTAAAAAACATGAATGACATTTGGGATTTTTTCTCCTTGGAAGTATCATTTATCTCTCCCAACCTCTCTCTTTCTCTCTCACCCCCATTCCCTCTCACCTTTGAGTACGAATTTCTCATCTCCCTTTGTCATCTCCATTCCCTCCTCACCCCCATTTTGCCATTGAAATATCCCACCTCATTTCCCTACCCGTTTCCCCATTTATCTCACCTCTCATTAATTTTTCCACTTCCCAACAACACCCTCCTCTCTTTCACCACTTCCTTCTCCTCTCACCTCATCCCCTTCCATTGTTAGTTTCCCCTTCCCCCAATGACACCATCGCCAACCACCTCCACCCATCTCCAAAGCAACCCTTCTTCAACAACACCTACGCTCCCATCTCCTGTGAACCCACCACGGTTGCTCGCACCTCCTCAACACAGACTCCACCTTTGTCGATCCTAAGGTTGCCAACAACTTCTCTTGCTCCGCCGCTCCTTTGACAAAATCGCTGCACCTCCTCCGATGAAATTAACCTTCACGCAACCTAAACCCCATGACACCAGCACGTGACCCCCGTGACTCTCTTGTAGCTGCCACCCACAGTTCTGACTCCATCGCACAACTCCCTTTCAGTAACCTCTTCCAAAGTGTGAACCACCCACAACTATTTCTTTGTTTCTCTCTCTCTCTCTCTCTCTCTCTATTGCTGCTGTTTTACGGGTTTCGCTTGGAATTTATTTGGTCTTGGGGTTTGTTCTATCATTACAGGCATGTACTTGATCAGTATTCCCTTGCGGAATTGAATTGTAGTTGTTCGCGCCTAGTTATGTCGGTATTTCGCAATTATTGTGGTTAATCTATGGTTACCTCTGTGGCCCTTAATATTTGAAATGATTGTCTAAGAGTATTTTCTGAAATCAATTAGTTGGTTAGATTAGCGCTTGTCCATACTGATATTGGATTTTACTTTGGAACCATCGAGTTATTTGCCGCCTCGTCTACATCACCGAGCCATTTCCATGTGGACTTAGTTCTCCTAGCAAATGCATAAAAATGTTTCGCTAGTACTTAGCCAACCTCCTTTGTACCTTGTATTGTTTTGTCTTGCACTTGTAAATAGTTACTACAATTTTGTCTATGCTACTCATTGATACCATGTGAAAAAAACTTCACTCACTGTAACCTCTTTCAATGTGAGAGTCCTAGAGTCTTGAAGCTTGCCAAGTTTACCAATCTCCTATAGAGCCTTAGTCTTCCTTTGTTTTTCCCCTTTTCTTCCTTTACAGACCTTCAATAACTAATAAGAAACTTCAACTTGTTTAGTCTTGGAGCCATGGTAGCCATTGTTGTGCTACAAAGTAGTGTTGCTTGGCATCACTCCTTGATCTTCTTTCTAAAGACCTTCTTGAATAGTCATGATTTCTCAAATTTAAATTAGGACTTGGGTTGCAGGTCTTCATTTGTACTCCATAATATAGGTGTGCAATTTGAAAAAGGATCCAAAGCCATTACCCCAACCAAAGGAAACTTCTTCACAAGATCAAGACTGCAAAGGAATCTATCCCACTTCGAACAATGCTGAGCAGGTAGTGAACTCCTCCTGGTGAGCCTACAATTGGAGACAACCATGTCCTACATCCTAGGGTTAGTAATCAACTACCAAAAGCCATCTGATCCACTATCAAAGCGAACCTTGTTCTTGAGCCCATCTTTTGAAGTGAGGATGACATTGAATCCCCCCAAGTAGTAGCTACGAGTCAGTTGGAAGCATTGTTGGGACACCTTTAAGCTCCTCTTAGAAGGCATTCTTTTTCGTTGAAGGACCATACACACAAGTAGCATTTGACTTCTGTTCCACATCCTGTGTAGACAAATAGAGACAATCCTAGTACTTCTGTGCAAGGATACGTTTTCTAATTCCCAATCTCTACATAAATAGCATCCCTTTTGAGTGCCTAACAATGCCAACCTCTACCATTCCCTCAAACCTCTCCTTACTGAACTCCTTAAGCATTGCACACTTGCATACCAACTTTGTTTGCCTTTACAAGAAAACTTTGTTCTCGAAACAAGGCCACATCAACCTCCCATTTGCACAAATAATCCCCCAAAATTCCCCTTGAAATGGTAAAGGGCACAATTAGTGGATTAGGAAGAGGTTTGTAAACTAGACAAGGAAGATGGGTTAGGATTTAAACACTTATGAACTATGAATGATGTGTTTTTAGCCAAGTGGATAACAAGAGCACTGGGTTTGAACGAGGATCCTTGGAGCAATGCTCTCATTGCTTGCTATGGTTCTTGAAATTAGGAGCAACAAAAATATTTAGCTCAAGGTATGTCATCATTTTGGTCATGTCTTGCATGTGCAATATTCAAATTGCAACCTTTCCTCATGCTAAAACTTGGGAAAGGGGATTGCTTCCTTTTTGGAAAGATGATTGGATTAGGAATGGTGTTCTAATGGAACTTTTCCTAAGGTTGTTTGCCTTAGCAAGGGATAAGAATGGGATTGTCAATTCTTGTTGGAATGGTGCTTGGTCTTCGTCTTTTTATAAGCCTGCTTGTTGATTAGCGAATAGTGGAATTGGCATTTTTACTTGAGAGTTTTCACCTTGATACATAGAATGATGTTCTCGTTCTCTCTTGGGACATGTGACATTTTACTATTCTTAAAGCTTATAAAAGGCTGTGGGGTATGGGTCAACACATGGTTATTGGCCTATTATCAGACTATCGATTACTTTGGCTGTAACTTATCTGTTGAAGAGATTATATCTTCACCTCCTAATTTGAGGACAACATTCTTTTTAACAATGTTCTTAGAGGAAGAGCAAGGGAGGGCCCCGCGGAGAGAGAAGGAGAGGTGGCGAAGCATGGGTTGCTCGAGAGAGTGTCATTGTGGAGAGGAGATGTGGGTTCACGCTCCACAATCGTTGTGAGAAGCATCAAGGACTCTTCTCTATGGTTGTGGGAGAAGCACTTAGCGAGAGGAGGCGGTTTGGTGTAGGTCATATGAGAGGCTCAACTGAGCCTGGTTCGAGGAACCCATCTAAAGGTGCAAGGGGTGGTGCTTCAGTGGTTGATGATGGTGGGTGGACAATTGTCACCCATTACCATTGTTAGTCCAAGTAGTGGACTAAGGTAATGGTGCAACCTTCTTGTTTTAGATTCCTTGAGGTGGTTCTTCTGACATAGGATTGTCACGAGGAGGTTGTTTGCCACTGTTGTTGTAGGAAGGGGCATTGTGCGGTCTTGTGCCTCGTGGTGGAGCATAGGGAAGAAGCATTCCTCGATTGGAAGGTGCAAATTGAACACCTTTGGGACATCAACGCCACCCTCATTGGGTAGGGTGCGACCTTTGTTGGCACCCTACGGGTCATCAATAATGTGGGAACATCCTTACGGAAGGTTGTTTGAGCCCTTGATCACCTTCTCTTGGTTGTTGGAGGTGATCTCTTTTGCCGTTTGGTAGGGATGTGAGGTGGCTTCTCGGAGGGGGCTTTGTATCGTTCATGGATGTGGAACTAATTTGCATTTCTTGTGAAGTTGCCTTGTAAGAAGCTTCAGACATTGCTACGACCTCTACTATGGCGTGTTGCTGCCACTCTGACGAGGGTTGAATGGGAAAGGCTGATTGTTGTGCATCATGCCTTCCATATTCTGTGGAAGCCAAAGGGTCGAGCATTCATATCTCGACTTTTCGCATGGGATCAATCATTATTGGGCCTTAGTTTGCGTCCCCAATGATAATCGCATGTGGGCAAGCAACCCTCCAATGACTGAACCCATTATCAGATCTTGTGGAGCGTGATCTGGATGTTCATTGGGATTTGACTATTCCTCCTTTTGTTGAGTAGTTGGCTATGACCCATTCTTGGACTTTGATGTGGAGGGCTCCCTAAGGCTTGATCCTATGTGATGTTGATCAAGCGATTAAACAAAAATGCCATAAAATTTGGAACCACGTGATTGGAACTAGTTTTCAATTGTTTTGGGATCCCATGAGTTAGGGGTTATACCTTGTGGGTGGTGTAGAATAGCACTACACGTTCATTGCCTCCAATAAGTCCTGATGCCCCCTAGAACCCTCCTCCTCGATCGGTGGATGAGGCCTTTTGTGTCGAGAATGATCAATCACGACGAATCACGTGAACTCCTTCATGGGAATCGAGGGCAACACTTGTCCCTTTCTTTCCTCAACATGTTCTCCTGATGACTAGGAGAAGATAGAAGAGATGCCGCAAAGATCATATGTCTAGAACGACTTCTAGCCATCTAATACTCTCCGTCTTGGATGTCTAAGAGGGCTTCCAGACTTTTGATGTGAAGTCTGGAAGTGCGATTGATGAAGAAACAAGAGTGCAGTGCCATTCTTCTTCTTTCCTTCTCTCTCTTTATAACAGGGGGATTGATGCGATTAATTAGGTTTCTAGGGTTTTTTTTTTGGGAAATATTTATAGGGATTTCAAACCTAATTCTAATTTGATTGGATCCCTTGGGATTAATTTCTACTTAAATTTTACAGGATAAGCCCATAACAACACATGAGATGTTTGGATCTAGTATCTAAACGTTAATTAATTACAATCCAAATCCTTTGGATTTAACTTAGTCAAAATAGGTCCAATCAATTGTTAAATCAAATGCAATTTAATTCTTTAAATAACATTTGATTTATCCTACAAGTAGGAAACCATCAAAATTATTATTGGTTCCATTACGCCAAAAATGCAGAGTTTAAGACTTGTGGAATTATGGCGCTACGCCTCTTTAGATATTTCAAATACCCATGAATCCTTTACATTTGGAGGATAATATTATTCGTAAGGTCTAATTTCATTAGACAACCTTTATTCCTCCTTAGATAGTATTATTTGTGACGTCTCTTTGTATTATTGGGATGAGAACGAAGACCAGTTCCTTTCCTAAAAAACTTATCTTCTCTTTCTTGCTTGAGTCTTGTCATGACTTCACGACCACATGTGGAATTTTGTTTCCAATATACTCAAAGTGAGCTTATTCCTTCAATTTGTCATATACACTTATGGGACATATTTATGTGATTCCTTTGAGTGATTATGTACCTCTTGCCCCTTCTCACATGCACCAGTTTTCTAGTATCAACACTAAGGTGGGTGCATCTACTATTGGTCCACCAAATGTATGTGATTGTGAACGGAGATACGTATCTGTCTTAGGTCAAAGGTTAACTCCTTGATCTGACCTGCATGACTATTTTGAATCTCCATTTAGGAACATCAATAAGGCAACGACCTCTTGAGAAGGTTGCCATTCTAACTTAGATTGAAAACAAATGATCGAATTAGGTGGCTTCTTGATGTGTTATCGGATCTTCTAAACCATTTGGATCTCCAAATCACCACCCATCGAGTTTATTCGATTTGGCTAAGTATGTTACCCTACTCATACCTAGGGACCCAATTCATGTACTGGAAAATACTCCAATTAATCATATTACATTATTTAGATGGTTCGTTTAAGGCATACAAAATCCAACAACTCTCGTGCCCATTCTCTGACCATACCCCTTTGAAATGGGACTCAAGAGAGGATATTGAGTTTTCTACCTATTTCAAGTTTGAAAGGGCTTGGTTGTTAGAGGAAGGCTTCAAAGGCAAGGTCGAGCAATGATGGAGGGAATGCGATGCCTTAGGTGCTTTGGTAGAGATCTACTAGAAGATCTTGTACCTTAAGAAAAATTGAAGGAGTACAGGAAGGAGCTTAAGGAAACTTGCACCAAGGTTCAGGAAGAGGCACTTGTTGGTATAGCTAGGTTTGATAGGACATAAGATTCATATGAGGTTATGCTTGAGGAATCCAAGGAGAGGGTGAACCTTTGTTGGAAGGTGCAACTTGAAGACAAAAAGGATTGGATCTCTTGATGGTAGCGCTCCAGGCAATTGTGGCTTGATGAGGGAGATTCTAGCACCAGGTTCTTTCATTCCTTTCTTGATGGTAGCAGGAGGAATTGGATTGTCTCCATCTCTGATGGTCAAGGAGGTTGCCTTGAAGGACAAGGGGTGAAGCCTTTGTCTAGTTCTATCATCACCTTTTTTACCAATCCCAAGATAGGATTTGGCACCTGGGCAGGTATAGACTGCATTGGTTGTTGGATGCTGATGTGATTGCCTTGATCAAACCTTTTATGGAGGAGGAAGTCTTTGAGGTTGTTTGATTGCTAAAGCAGGAGGGTTCCTCTGTCTTGGATGAATTCCCGATTTTGTTTTTGAAAGAGTTCTAGCATTTGGTGAAGGGGGAACTCATGGCCATTTTTGTCTCGTTGATGTTTAGGGACATCTTGGCCAACATTAATTGGCTTTTCCTTTTCCAAAGGGGATGTTGTGGACATCGTGGAGGATTTTAGACCTATTGCCTTGTTCAACTCCACCTACTCGATGGTTACTAAGACTTTGGCCCATTGGCATTTCAACATTTTGGATGCTTTGGTTAGGCTGATTCAATTCACTTTCATGTCTTGGAGATTTGTTATGAAAAATTATATTATTGCTTCAAGGAACCTGGCACCCTGGAAGAGAAATGGAACGGAAGCCTTGTCGACTTCTCTAAGGTGTATGACTTTAAGGCTTCCCCCTAGCTTGGATTTTTTGGATGAAGACCTACATCACCTCGGCATCCTATGCAATCTTAGTTAATGACAGGCTTGAAGGTGGTTGGATTCACTTTAATAGGGGCGTCAAGCAGGATTGCCTCTTGGCACCGGTGTTTTCATTGCCGTTGACTTCTTGGCAGACACCTGCTTCTCCCTTTGTGAAGTAGGTGACCTCACATAGTTGTATTGCTGCTCCAGTATGTTGACACGATCATCTTTATTGAGGGGTCTAGTGAAGAGGCAAGAATTGCCAAGGCGTTGATGGAAGTTTTTGGCAAAGTGTCTAGCCTGAAAAATGAACCTTTGGAAGTTTGGCTTCTTGGCATTTAGCATGTCTGATGACATAGCTACTTGGTGTAGAGAAATTCTAGATGTGAATCCCTTGCCTACTCCATGTAAATGATTAGGCTTCCCCCTTTCTACGGGGTGACTCACCCCTAGGGATTGGGTGTAGGTCATTGAGAGGTTTGAGAAGAGGTTATATGGTTGGGCATTTAGAATGCTTTCTAGGGGAGGCAGGTTGGTCTTGCTCTCCTTGATTCTATCTGCTAGTCCAATCTATTTCCTCTCAATGAAAAGGTTGCTAGTTGAAATCCAAAGGAGGATTGATGCTATTAGGTGGAGATTCTTATGGTCATCTAACGCGAGTGGTGGCTTCATGCCGATCATTACCTGGGATGAGGCTTGTAGACCCAAGGAGCAGGGTGGTTTGGGTATTTTAGACATGAAAATGATGAATGATGCTCTCGTGTGCAAATAGATGTTAAAGTTGATGGGGCTTAAGGAACTCTTTTGGAAGAAGGTTTATTGTGACTCCTATGGTTTCACGATTGACTGGGATGAGAGAAGTACTCTATGTGCCTCCTCGCATTTCTTTGTTGCTCTCCAAAAGATCTTGAGGAAGGTTAAGCCCCATTGTAGAGCCCACTTGGGGGATGGAACTCGTTTTTGGGAGTGATTTTTGATATCTACCCTGAGTACGAGGCTCTGTCCCCTAATTAGAGGATCTTTGTTGCTAAGTGCTTTCGGGATGGTTAGTGGACACCACCCCTGTCGCAATCTCTCTCTGAGGCCATGTGGGATGTTCTTCTCCAGCTCCAGACTATTTAGGAGGGTTATGCCTACCGTGGTGTTGGATGGGTGGATTTGGTGCCATGGCCATTTCTTGGTAAAGAGGGCTTACTTGCACTTCTTAGGAGAGGCCCAAAATAACTAGCATCCTGACATTGCCAATGATTGCATGAAAATTTGGAGAGTCAACATTCCTTTAAAGATCAAATTCTTCCATGGCTATTGAGGAGGGTGGTGGTTACCTGTGACTGTAGAAGAAGATGGGCACTTCAAGATGACATTTTGTGTGTTTTGCAGGGATGTTAGTGATGACATCGATCATTTCTTCTTTATGTGTACTTTTCCTAGGGATGTTGGAGGGCCCTCAGGGACTGCCTGGTTGATTTTAGCTCGGAGCTTAGCTTTTGGTCTAGCCTGCACGATCCCCTTGTTGGTGCTTTAGGGTTGAGGAAGGCATTCTTGCTGCTTTGGTGTTTTTGGTTGGAACGCAATGGCGTCATTTTCCGTGGGGAGAGATCTTATGAGGAGGGAATTATCTACCACCTTACTGGTATTTGTAAGTATTGATGTAGTTAACTCCATTTTCTTTAATGAAAGTGGGGGTTAACAACCCTTGTTAACCCCCTTCTTTTGCTTTTTGAAAAAAAATTGTTTGTTGTAGGTTAAAATTTTTTTGATGGTTATTAAAGAAAGAAAGAGTATTAACCAAGGTCTTAAGAACCAAATGGGTGCCACAGGCTGATACTGGTCGTCCTGAAGATATTACCATTTGTTTTTTTGTTTCACTTTAACTCAACAAAGTTGGGCCCACTTCAATTTCAATTGGACAGACACTTCTGATGAGCTACACTTTTGGATCTCATTTAGAAAGGGTAGAAGGGAACATGGTCCTATTGTATTTAGATCGCAATGTGAGAAGGCCAAGGTATTGTGCATCCTTTGGGAAATATGGTTAGGGAGGTGTGGGGTGCCTTTCAAGTATGAAAGGCCTTATCTAGAGAATTTTGTTGCTTGCATTTCCTCCTTGTTGTATTAAGGTATGCATTTGCAATGGTGACCATATGTACATGATTTCTTATCAACAAAGTTAGGTGATCTTCATATTGAGAGACACCCTTTACCTTTTCCAAAAAAAGGTAATAATCTTCCTTTCTCATCCCTTAACCCCCTTACATTCTAAGGAAGTCCCTTCATGATTGACTAAAACCACCCTCCAACCAACAACCATAGTCCTCACTAGTGCTGTCAAAGGCGAAAGGTGTTGAAAGGCAAGGGGCATCCAAAACGCTTGAAGTGCTAGGCGCTCGCCTGAGAAAAATGAGGTGCTAAAGGATTTATAGATATGTATGCTTATATATATATATATATATATATATATGCATTTACACACGGTAACCAAAATATGGTATGTTATGCATGCATATATGTAATATACATGATACATAAATGCTTAGACAAATAAGCTCAATACACATACATATGCACATTGATAGATATGGTAGGCATGTATATACATTTTCGTATATTTACACATACATACATATTTGTAAGTACACATTATATTATATGCTTTTATGTTTATATGCTATACTTATGCATACATACATACATATGCCTGTGTGTGTATCTATCTATATATGTATGTATATGTATATGTGTGTGTGTGTGTGTATGTATGTCTATGTATCTGTCTGTATCTGTATATGTATATATGCATGTATGTAGATATTTATATGTATATGTTGTCATGTACATACACACACACACACACACAAGCATTTAGATTACATGTGTATATTTGAATGCATATATGTATCTATTATATGTATATATCTATTTAAGCATACGTTAATGTATATATCTATGCATATGTGTGTGCTTAACTAAAAGAGAGTACTCAATAATTATGTAAAAAGAAATTAAAACTCATAAAAGTATTTGAGAAAGTGAAAAACGTAAAACTTGGTTCAAGCACTCGCCTTGGGAGCCTAATGCTTTGGCCCAGGTGCTTGCCTTGGCAATGCCTTAGGCAAATTAGGCAAGGCGAGGCTTGGCGAGGTGCTAGGGTCTTGCCTTGTCTCATCCTGGGGCTTAGGCGAGCGCCTTGATAACACTCCTCACAACGCCAACCTTCTCAGTAATATGACCTAGCCTCCTTAGACCTACAAACATGTCCAGGTTTCCACCCTCATGCTTTCCCTACTCCACAGGTCCAAACACTGCCCAACTTAATCCTAGGCCAAAGAATAATACCTTCTTCTGTGATTGCCATAACATGCGACCCCTCTAGAGCTTTGTGTTGCCTTTTGACTCAGCGTTGCCATGCATCTGTGCCTCTGCATTTTTCATGGAAAGCATTGTAAACACCTTCTCTGATTGTTGTTGAGTGTTGCTTCAATGTAATATGGGCATGAGGGGTTATTGTTAATGGGGACAAGCCCCACAAAAAGCTCCCTATAGAGCCATGTGACCTCCTGCTGCTTGTGGCTAAACCAGCATAAACCACATGGTTGGAATTGATGATAGGGACAATGGCCCTGCAATTGGAACCAAATCTGGAATAGTCCCTTATTGAAAACTTAGACCTAGTATGTGGATATAGGAGAGGATCCAAAACTGATGGGTTCAGATCTCCTCTCCTATTCACCATTTTGGAAATTAGAAATGATCCTGCCTCCTTTGAACCCATATTTAGTGTTGCAAGACTCACCCACCTTCCACATTTGGAAACACGAGAATCACACCCTTGCATTGATCACGCTCCTGGGTTTGTGAGGTGCTTCATCTTCCATAACCACCGTCGACAACCTTCATTGATCCGAACTACTTGTTGTAAACCTTCACCTCCTTGAGATGAAGGCCCTTGTCCACCAGTGACTTTTACCTCCCTTTTGCAACCACGTTCACCATCAAACTCGCACCAACAATCTGCAGCAACACCCACCTTGACAACACCCTTGTTCTGCACCTTGATGTCCACTGTGACACGGCCTAAGCAAAGCCCTTGAAACTGAAGGTTCATGCATTGCAAGAGGCCCCCAAAAGAACTGACAATGGCTTCCACAATCTCCAAATAACAAAGCCCAAAGGGGTATCATCTAGCTTTAGCTGCATGCAACTTTGACATAGAGGCATAACTCGCAAGGAGCCATCAATCTTTGCGCATTCTCTCCAACATAGTTGTCCTTGGCTGCACATCCATGTGATAAACTTCAAACTTGAACGTGAAGCCTTGATGAAACCCCACACCAAAAACTTACGCTCTCTAACACTTGCCACCACTATCCTTGGGGAGACTCTTTTGAGTTTCTTTGACCATTCCTCCAACAAGATCGACCCGTCTTCAGTACCTGCAACCAAGCATCTTGACAGAACTTCATTCTTGTTAAGAGATGGTGACCATGGTGCAACAACTTCTCTAATTTCCCCATTTGTAACTTGCTCCTCCATCTTTGGTGATTGCTGCACATCCAAGTGGGATGCTGTTCTTCGTATATGGCATGTGAAAAATTGGTAACCCCATCTTTTGTACACCACACACTTTACAAGATCATGACATATGTGCGGGCAAATATCCTTTGTTGTGCCATGATCACCACTAAAATGATGGTGAATGCGCTGAACAACCATCTAACCCTCCTCCATCCCATGTACTTCCTCACGTTTCCTCTCCCTCATCTCCGTGATGTAGTTTTAATTTTTTGAGGCCTCATGCTAATAGTAACATTTGCAAGTCTAAGACTACTTTTACTTCTTGTTGAGAGCTTTAAGTTTATTTGAATTTTTAGATTTTTTTCCCATTAATGTAATTGGATGGCTACTGATGTGGAGTAGTAGTGGAATGTGATGGATCATGGATCTGGGAGAAACATAGGAGGAGGTAGATTATCTTTGCTGTATAGTGCCTGAAATCTAACGTATAATCTTGGCTAGTGGACATAGATGAATTTGTTGCATAGAGCAGCTAAGATAGAACCTTTTCAATCCTAAGTATGATCAGGTGACCATGGAAATAGAATATTCTTATGACAAAATGGAACCGACGAAATGGAATTGTAGAAGTCACGGAAACGAATGCTTTATTGCATGTTTGATCAAAGCATATGAGTAAATTAATCATGTGTTTTTTTTCTTAAATTAACTATATGCTATTCAGCATTATGAAAAATAAAATTGATAGCATTTTGTTTTTAAAAGTTGAAACTGATGAATTTATTATTAAGTGCAACAATTTATATGATAGGGAATACAATTTAGGCATTGGATGTGTCACAAACCATGAATGTACAGCAACAACAACTAATTCTTCTCCCATACCACACTAAATGGGGTCGGCTATATGGATTGTTTGTCTCCACTTAGATTTATTTTCAGCAATTTTTGGACTTAAATTGAAGTAGTTGAGGTTATACTTAATAGTTTCCTTTTAACATTTCTTTGCTCTTCCTCCCCTCCTCTTAGTAGGTTCAAGCCCTAACTCTTCGCATCTCATGACTGGGGTATTTAGTGGCCTTCTTTATAAATATTTAAACTACTTTAAACGTGTCTCTCTCATGTTATTCTCTATTGGTGTCACCTCAACCATTTTTCGAATAATCTTATTTGAAATACAGTTCGTTCTTGTATGACCACACATCCATCTTAATATTTTCATTTCTGTCACAAACATATTTTGCATATGCCTATAGTTGATGACCCAACATTTAGAATCATAGTAGATCTTATAGTTATTTGATAGTGCTTTCTTTAACCTTCAAAGGAACCCTCTTATTACATAGAACACCAGATACTTCCCTCCATTTCAATCACCTTGCATTAATTCTATGTGTACATCTTCATCAAGTTTACCATCTTGTTGAACAATGGATCCTAAGTATTTAAAAACATCTTTTATTAGAATGCATTCTTCTCCAATTTTTACATTCATGTTTGTATTTGGTATAATTTGAAGTTCTTAACTCGGTTATTGTGGTGTTAACCTATCACATCAAACTTAATAATATTAACTGTTGATGCAGGGTTGTGAATGCTTAGGAAGTGTCAAGCAACAACTATGCAAACTCTTTAAATCATCCTTGAACACAACTTTTCCCAATGAATCAAACATAGAGCCGCTGATTGCAGTTTGCACAGCCAAATTTGGTGATTACCAGTGGTATGACTATTGTGGAAAGGATCACCTTTTCATAACTTTTGATTTTATTTTCTTTCAAAATTGTTAAGTTGTTTCTTTTTTTTATAATTTACTTTTTCCCTTTTGTGCCGCAACAATATTTTCTAAAGTTCTTTTTTCTTGTGAGAGAGTTTCCTAAAGTGGACTTTTTTTCCTTCTATTTTGTACATGTTTAGTTACGTGTCTTGTTTTCATTATTCCAGTAACAATGCAATGGGCATGTGGTCCAAAATAAAAGGCAAGACTTCTGAGTTTAAGAACCCAAACTCCATCGGACAGGTAATGAATATATATTTCTTGAATTTTATTTTACTCCTAATATGAATTTGAATATGTCTATGGTCTTGCTTCAGTGAGATGGACTGCCCAGTGGTATTTCTGTTGATAAGCTGTACATATTGTTTCTTGCATTGCAAGCTGAGAGTGTTTCTTTCCAGATTGTGTACCTAATTACCCTTAAAAAATGCTTATATAATTAAAATAATAATTATTGTTAATTTTCCTCAGGCCATTATGAAAAATCTGCCACCATCTGAAATGATAAAGTCAACATCTGTTGCAGGGCCGGGCTTTGTTAACATTATTCTTTCAGATGAATGGATTGCAAAGGTGACATTTACCTGTGGGTTTAGCATTATTGTTTAAGTATTTCTTTTTCCTGTCTTCAGCATTTATTTTTGTTAATTCTGAATATCTTCTTCCTCTTATAGAGTATAATGAATATGCTACGCAATGGTATTAAAATTTGGGCTCCTCTTCTGCCAGTCAGTAGAGCAGTTGTTGATTTCTCCTCACCCAACATCGCCAAAGAGATGCATGTTGGTCATTTGAGGTCCACAATAATAGGAGATACTTTGGCAAGGATGTTGGAATTTTCCAATGTCCAGGTTCTCCGACGAAATCATGTAGGAGATTGGGGCACACAGGTACATACTCAAATTTACATTTTTCTTGTTATTTTTGTTCTAGGCTTCTAAAGATGTGGGAAAATTATGATTTTCTGATTTTTAGGGGGCAAGAATGGTTGAAATGTATGGGTGGAATACTGACCACATCTTTCTCACACTTTGATTGCACAATTAGGTGTATATGACCCATAGCTATTATTAATCAATCAACATTATTAGCTGGAATCTGGACATTCTATGGGTTACAGTTAGCTTTTGACTATCTTTCAAGCTTGAGTTGGTTGGGGTGCCTTTGGTTTCTTGTTTCTGAAACCTATTACAAAAATGGACTTAAATTGAGATCAAGAAGCATTTTTAAGGGTGCCTCATCTTTCTTTGTTCTGGAGAGACAGTTGTTTTCATACAATAATCTTTTTGTTCTTTATGTAATTACATCCCCATCTTGTGGCTTTGTCTTTGGATACTTCATCAAATTCAAAATGCACGTAGCAATATCTTGTGAGAGAGGGATTTGGGCAAGAGAGTGAAAGACCATGAGGGGGGAGGGTTATTGAAGTTTTGTATTAAGAGTGGCAAGGAAGGTGGCTCGTGCAAGAGAGTTGCTCTTATTGGGTGCGTTTAAAGGCCATGGGACAAGGGAAGTGGCAGAGTTTTGATGCTTCTGATGTGGGGATTTGGGTAATTATACAAACTCCTGCAGGTGAAGTGCTTCAGATGTGTGTGCCCTAGTTGTTGGTGGCCAACGTGTACGTTTGTAAGAAGCTGCAATGGATGGAGTATGTAGACATTGCGATTGAATGTAAGCATGCGGGGATGTAATGTTTGTGAAGTTATAGCCCCACTGTTTGTGATAACATGGCTTTCCTCAAGGAGAGCCTCATTGTAGGCACCATTGACTGTGCTACTGTAGCTATCCAATATTTGTTGGAGATGTTGGCAGCAAATGTTGTTGTAGAGATGAGATATGGGAAGTTCTTGATGTGTGGATGCTCTTTGGATATCTGAGTGAGATTCATCTTCTCCAATTGGTACTACAGTAGGGGTTAAGCGTGGTTGTTCTCCTTATTGGACATGGACAAAGCCTTGTCAGTTTGCCTGCCACTGCATCCGATTGTTAGAATTGAAATAGAAAGATTGCCTCTGTATTTGAGGTGTTTGGAAATTGTCGAAAGTAGTTGTGGCTTTCTTCGGGTGATTAATATGGTGCATGGACTTTGGTTTGTTGGGGACATGCCTTCAGAAGTTGGCGGTTGATGTAGAGGTGATGGATGTGGAGGCCATGCGTCTGTGGTTGGTCCTTTAGGTAGGAGGTTTGTTGTGGTTATTGAGGTTCTCTTGGTGTATGGTGAGGCCACTGAGGCCTTTTGCCTTGGAGGTGGAGGATGCCAATCTTTACTCAATGGAATTTTGGCGGCTAAGTGGTAGGAAATGCCAATGCCAGTGCTAGAAGGAGGAAGAAGGGCATTTGAGTAATTTTAATGGGGGATATTTTAAATCATGATGTTTTTGGCAGCGAGAAATTTTAATCAACTTTGTTTGGCAAGTAAAATTGTTAAAGGGGAATTCTCTGTGAGATTTATGGCCGAAAAAGGGGAGCCTCATTTGGAGGTGTCAATAACCCATTTAAAGCACTGAGAGTGCTTGTGGACAAGGGAGCTGTAATGCCATCAGACTGATCGCCCTGGCTGGACTTAGATTCATTGCTTTCAGATCTCCCAATGAAACTTATCTTCAGGTTTGGGATTTGGGCTTCCACTCGATCTCTCCCTAGATCTATGATGTGGTCCAATGGCGTTGAAGTGATGGGTAGTACAAATAGAAATATGATGGTAGTGACTATCTTAGGGTATGTTGAGGGGCTTTCTTCCAAGGAGATGTGGGTCTCCACCAAGGTTCGAAGTGTCGATATCTATGTCATGCCGACAAATTTCCAAGTCTGCATATTGTGGGTATGTCGTGGAAACACCAGTGCATCTATGTTAGGTTATCGAGGTTGTTGATGACCCAAAATTATCTGTATCAATATTTTCCATGTTCAAGATCTAATCCACAAGGCTGGCTGGTGGGAGCAGTAGCAATAGGAGCATAAGTGCGCCAACAGCAGCAACAACAATACAACAGATCTTACCGGCGGCATGTCGACGGTTTCACTGGCATGCTGGCGAAACACCAACATATCGATAACTTTTTCATGTTGATATGTCTATTGCTAAAAAATGGCCATATCGCCGACATACTGCCAACATCGAAAATACTGGTCTCCACATGCAAGGATATGGGGTGCATGGTAGCGATATTGATAAAATATCCCTTTGCTGGTGGTGTGGGAGGTGATGACCTTTAGGTAGGTGAGTGATGGAAGGCTAGTGGGGATGGTAGTAAGGCAGTGAATTGTTAGCAATCTCTGCTGTTGTGATGTTGGTCAATATTGAAGGGAGGGGCCGGGGGGGGGGGGGGGGTGTTTAAGGGATTCGAAGTGGAAAGATAGTGTGTTAATTGGAATAGTGGGGAATAGTGGGGTTGAAGAAGGGGTATATTGGAGGATGAGTTGTAGGGTTGGGGTGTGAACATTTGAGTTTTTTTTTTTTTCAGTTGGAGAGTCGTAGAGAAAAGGAGGTGGAGGAGTTGGGGAAAATAGATTCAAAGGCTTTTTTTGTGGTTGATGCACTGGGTAGGGCTGGGTGCCAATTGCCTGGAGGGAGAAACATTTTACGAAGATTTGTTCTACCAAGGTACCCAAACGATCTTCGCTGTCTTGCGCTATCACAGGGTGGAGCTTAGTATTTGATAACTGGGGTTTATGGTCCTACTGAGGAGTAAAGAGCTTTCTAGGAGAAGGTCCTTGAGGTGTATGCACCATTCTCTAATTATACATGGTTGACAGCAGGGATATCAATGCCATTTTAGGAAGATAGGTTGGGTGACAAGGGTGGTGTGGATTCTGTCTCTTTTGACTTTTGGGATTTGTTAGCAAATTTTTGGTACTCTTAGTCATCTCTAACTGTTCATTCACTTGAAGTACAACATCAACAATCCATCACTCCAAATTGGATAGATTTCTTTGCTCTGAAGAATTTGCAGAGCTCTTCCTTTAGGAATGGTGGAGGGCTTGGTTGTCCTTTTTATACCACATGCTGCTATCATGGCAGTCAAATTAGGAGCTTTATCTGACTTATGTCAAGTTTAAAAAGCCTTTCCTTTTAGAGGAGGGCTTTAGAGATATGGTGGAATGATGGTGTGGGGATCCCACCTTTGGCTCTGCTGCTCTGGGACTACCATGATAGCCATGTGATTGAAAGAGCCGAGGACACATCTTGTCTAGTACAGGAAGTGGGTGCAAGAAGACAGATGCTTGAGGAAGGATGTTGCCTTGTAGGAGATCACTAGGTTGGATAGATTAGAAGACACTGCACCTCTTTTGATGAAAGGGGTTGAGGATAGAAAGAAACAATAGGAAGTTGTGTTCTGTGAGGACTTCAAACAGGGGTTGAGTGGAGGTAGTGCTTCTGGTAGATGTGGCTAAAGGTAGAAGAAGGCAAAACAAGGTTCTTCTATATAGTGGCAACTGGAAGATGGGGGATATCATAGACAGACTGAAGTCAAGGATGCTATGGTACAAGGCATGCGAGAGGTTTGTGCAGAACTTGCACTGCATTTCAGGAAGTTCATGAGGGGTTTGGCTTCTTACTTGAGATGGCTGATTGTGTGGTGCTATGAGGTTGACTCCAAAGCAAGTGATGGATTTGGTTAGATCTTTCACTGAGGAGGCATTGAAGGTGGTAGGGAGTTTGAATGCAGAAGGTTCCATAAGGCTGGATGACTTTTTATTTCTTTTCTTTAAAGAGTTCTAGAATGCGGTGGGAGATGATGTCATGGCTATGGTGGAGGAATCTGCAGAAGGTAATTGCAGTTTTGAGCAACTCAATAAGTTACTATTTGTCCTTTTTTCTTAAGAAGGAATCAATATTGGAGGATTATAGGCCAATACCCCTGTTGAATTCTATGTACTTGATAATCTCCTAAGCACTGGTTAATAGATTAAGAACAATAATAGATAGGTTAATCCTTGAGGTATAATCAACAATTTTCAGGGGTAGGCACTTGCTAGATGGCATTGTAGTGGTCGTGGAGATTTACTTCTTATTGGGAAAGAAATGGTGTTAAAGGCTTTCTTTGGAAAGTTGACTTTGCGAAAACTAACAATTTGGTCAGATGGGCATTCTTGTGGGCCTCGTTTTAGAGGAGAGGCTTCCCAGCTAGGTGGATTTCCTGTATGAAGAGGTGTGTGACAATGGCATCTTTCTATGATTTAGTGAATGGGAAGCAGCGGAAGGATTCAATTCCAACATGGGTGTTAGACAAAGTTGCCTGCTTGCACCTTTTCTTTTTGTTGTAGCTGTTGATGCTTTGATGAAGTGCTCTTTTTAGTCAAGCAAGTTCTAGGGCTTCCTAGTAGGGGAGATAGGGGACATGTTGGTTCTGACACTACAATATATGGTTTCCACTTTTTTCATGGAGTGATCTTTGCAGGTAGCTGGGAAAGTAATGGGCTTGTTAAAGCTCTTTACCAGTTTTGAGGCCTGTGTATAAATTTCCTTTTTTGTTTTGCTTGGAATGGGGCAGTTCGAAGTACGTGCTTGTGCCGTGAAGTTTGGGACACTGATTAGACAACACTCGATAGATTGGATGTGCAAGTGCTAGAAGTATGGAAGTCGAGATTACTATTTGGAGGTGGTTGCCTAGTATTGAAATCTATGCTTTCCGCTATCTTCTGTTTCCTTTTTTAAGATTTTTTTTAAAAAATTATTTTTGTCAACTAAGAAGTGGATGCCTCCTTGGGCAAATTGAAGTCGCAATCTTTTTTGGAAATGGGCATCAGAGTTGGCTGAGAGGCGCATCTAGTCAATTAGGAGGTTTGTTGTGACTTGAGGTGATAGATGTAAACACTATGCACCAAATGCTCTTAATGAAGTGGGTATGGGGCAGGCAAGCTCCTTGGTGATGGAGGTATTATTTACCTCTTATGAATGATGCATTAATTAGTAGAGGATTGTACAGATTAGGGTTGCTTTGTCCTCTAGGAAAGGTTTGAGACAGTTGACGCCCTTGACAATACCTTTCTTTGTGTCAATGATTGGTGATGGGAGAGATTTTCAATTTTGGATTGATGATTGGACATGTTGGGGACCTCTATCACATAGATTTCCAAGTTTTTTTTTCTTGGTGGCTGCAGTTGTGTCTGATTACGATGCATCTTCCAGGGGGAGTGAAGGAATCTGGATTCCATTTTTGTTTCTCCATCCTTCCTAAAGAATGGCAGATGATGCTCCTTACACTACAGGATGAGATTAACCCCTTTGAACCTTCGATGGGGGCAATCAATGGCTGGATATTGGATAATGAGCTGTGCACGGTCAAGCAAATTTTTCGGTAGTTGCTTCTGAATGCGCACAACCTCAATTCAACATGCAGGACCACACTGGGTGGATTCTTTTTTTTTTGAAAAAAGAAGGGTGGTTATTTGGTTGATAACCACCCAAAAAAAGGGTGAATTTTTCTTTGGAGGTTGCTTTTTGGGAAAGTTTTGTGGCAGGGAGAATGGCCATGATGCTTTAGAACAAAAAATGAGATGCAAGGATGTTTGCTATCTTGTGGGTGTTGTGTCTGCATAGAAATGAGGTGTTTGGGCAAAATGCCCCTTTTGTTAGTCGCCTGGTGTTTGATGTATCTGTGTTTTCAGGATTGTGTAGCTTGATGTAGCTATTGTTTTATTAAATAAAATTCAGGACAATCATCCCTTTTGTATGACTATCCTCATTCACTTTCAAAGGACTCCGTAGGATGCTTGTTGGATTGGTCCTCTTGGTCCAATTTTAGGCTCATGGATGCCAATCTTCAGCTTGGCCTTGTCTAATCAATGGTTAGATGATTTCTTTGATGTGCCTGATGATCTTTTCGTGCTTATACCCAAGTCTTCCCTGTCAAGATGCTAGTGTATGGTTATAGGGCTATTCTCTGTGATGAAATTCCAACCATGAAGATAGTTAAGGTGATTTTGAGAGGTAAGTGGATAGGAGTGGAGGTTGATCTAATTAGGGATTTTTGTTTTATTTGAAGGACAAGGTGTTGCTTAAGGTTTGCATCTTTGCTTGGTTGTTATGTGGGCAAAGGTTGTTCGGTAGGGCCTCCAGGAATTTTGGGCACCGAATGCAAATTCTACTAGTTTCTTATGAATCCAGTTTCATGAAGGCATTGATCATCCTTAGACTTGGAGGTCATGAATCAAGTTTTATTGTTGAAGTAGATTGTTAGTCTTATGGGATGGAGAGGGGTTTGCTTATTAAGTTATTGAAGCTTGCTACCATAGGCAGTGCTATCAAGGTGATTGCATCGAGCTACCGCTGTTCCGTGCTATCGAGCTAGGCAAGAAAGTTAGAGGTTTCCTTAGAGCTATTCTAGGTGAGGAGCTTCATCTGGGCGATTGCTTGGTTGCCTTCTTTGTCTCTTAGGTTGCCTTATGCCTTGTTGCCTACTTCCAATTCACTTTAGATGAGACCGTAAGACTCTTATTTCATTTTAAATTATATATACCATATGTTAATGTTATATATATTGTTACATTTATATACCGACAACTTTGATGTGCTCTCAACTTTGCTTTTTTGCTTTAATATATGTTACCAGTTTTGTCTATTGTTTATTTGTTATGTTATATAGGTTATGATATATAACTAATCATGATATATGCTTTACATTATATAAGTACACATTACTTCAAATACACACACACATATACACACATTACAATCATTTATGCACAAGTTATGATATTAAGATCATATTTTACTTTAATATGGTGTATGCAGGTCACTTGTTTGGTAGATGCATATAATATATGGTTTGGTTGTTTGTTTTGGCTTGTAATAATGTATTTATTGTATATATGTACACTGTGAAGAAAGGAAATGATGCATTACTCTCAAAAGAAACTGTAGCCTCTCTTTTATACTAGAGAGGTTTTGGGAAAATTACACAGTCACTAAAAAAGTAACATAAAATAGCAAATACATCCTTAGGCTCAACACTCCCTCTCAAGTTGGTACGTAGATATCAACGGGACCTAATTTGTTGCATGGAAAATCAAGACATTTTTTCTTAAGAGCCTTGGTGAATATATTCGTTAGCTAAAGCTCAGAGGAAACATAAGGAGTGCTAATCTTCTTTGCAAGGACTACATCTTGAATAAAGTGATAATCTACCTCAATATGCTTGGTCTACTCATGAAAGACCAGATTCGAAGCAATATATGTGGCTGACTTGTTGTCACAAAGAAGTGGAACTAGCATAATGACTTGTATGCCTAAATCCTACAGAAAGGTGACAACTCACGTAATCTCATAAGCAGCCTAGGCCATCACTTGGTACTCAACTTCTGCACTTGAGCGAGCAACAACACTTTACTTCTTACTTCTTTAGGAGACTAGGTTCCCACCAAGATAAATTGCAAAGCCTGTTGTAGAACGATGGTCTTCTATGGACCAAGCATAGTCTGCATGAGAATAGGCTAAAATGTCCAGACTGCTGCCATCTTTGTAGTAGAGTCCCCTGCTTGGTATCCCCTTGAGGTACTTATGAATAAGGCAAACCTCATTCCAATGACTATATCGTGGAGTTTGCAAATGCTGGCTGGCTGGCTCTGCTCACTGTAAAACTAATATCAGGCGTTGTGATAGTAAGGTAAAGCAAGCATCCCACAGTATTATGATATCGAGTGACATCTTCATATAGTGGATCCTCCTCAGAAGAATGTGTAGGCAATGGCTCAACATGTATGCTAGAAGGCTTGGTCCTAAGCAAACCAGCCTTCTCAAGGATCTGCAATGTATACTACCTTTGTGACAAGGAAAGACATGATTCTTGTCGAACTACTTCGATCCTTAGAAAATATCTAAGATCACCCAAGTCCTTGGCAACAAATGTGGATTGTAAAAAGGACTTGGTCTGGATAATTACATCCTTGTTATCACTAGTAAGAATCATGTCATCTACATAAACAAGTATGACGACTCGATCATGATCTCCATACTTTGTCTTCCTGACAAAGATAGAATGGTCAGAACTGGAGTGCGAGAACCCAAGCTTCTCAATCTCTGAATTGAGCCTCTCAAATTAGGCACAATGACTTTGCTTCAACTTATATATAGCCTTCCTCATACGGCACACAAGCTCCCCTTGACTACTGTACCTGGGTGGTTGTCTTATGTACACCTCTTCAGATAAGTTACTATATAAGAAGGCATTTTTAATGTCTAGCTGATATAAAGGCCAACTCCTAATAACCGCAATAGAGATGATAATCCTAATAGATGTAGTATGGGTCACAAGGGAGAAAGTCTCAAGATAGTTTATCCCATATGTCTGAGTAAAGCCTTTGGCAACAAGCCTGGCCTTCTATCTATCCACTGTCCCATTAACTCTATCTTGATGGTGTAAACCTTTTTGCAATCAGCAACTGTAGCACCCAGAGGACATGGTACAAGGTCCCATGTCTTCCGAGATTGTAGAGCCTACATCTCTTAATTTATCGTTGCACGCCACCCAGAGTCCTGAGAGGCTTGAGCAAAATCTTTGGGGATAACTGTTGTGGTAATGGTTGAGGCAAATTGGCAAACCTTACCTCTAGGTGGAAGCTCTTGTATGCTGAGATAGAGGATGAAGAGTACAAGCTCTGCTGGATCTCCTCGAAATTGGCTACTCCTCAGTATCTGACCCACTCTCATTTGACATAATAGGACAAGGCACTGTATTAGACAAGGTCTGTCGTTTCTGATGGTAGATCAAGGTATCCTCTAAGGCAGCCTGTATATAGGTTCCTTCCTTTGAGAAGTATGGAATCTTCTCAAAGAAAGTAATATCTGCAATAATAATGTATCTCTTGTGGCTCGGGTCATAGCACTTGCATCCCTTATGTGTCTTAGAATACCCAAGGAAAACACATTTGATTGCTTGATGAGAGAACTTGTTTTGGTTGCCATACACTTGTACGGAGTAAGTACATCAAAAAATTCTCAAAGGAAGAGCAAAAGACTTGGTACAATCTGGATGAATCACCTAATACGGAATTTATTCTCCAAGTACAGACGAAGTCATTCGATTAATCAAGTAGGCTGCAGTGAGTATGGCATCTCCACAGAATTGCTTGGGAACCTTTATTTGGATCATCAAGGTCCTAGTAATATCAAGGAGGTGTCAGAGTTTGTGCTTGGTCGCACCATTCTGCTGGGATGTGTCAGCACATGATGTCTGGTGAATAATGTTCTTGGAAGAGAAAATCTCCTACAAGTTTTGCTACATAAATTCTGATGCATTATCACTGCGGAAAACCCTAACTATAGAGGTATACTGTGTCTGCATCTTTGAAAGAAATTGTTGTATAATCTGAGGGATCTCTGAGCGTGTCTTCATTAAGAAGACCCAAGTGGGGCAGTTGCGGTCATCCACAAAGATTGCGTAATACCGATGTCCTCATGGAGTAGGCACCCTAGAGGGCCCCCACACATCATAGTGCACAAGGGAAAAGGGAACGATACTCACCCTATCGTCTCTCCAAGGTTAACTACTCCTGTGGTGCTTCCTAAGTTGACAGTCCTCGCACTGCAAAGTCAGGGACTTAGGCAACTCAAGGTACATTTGCCGCATCTTCTTGACTGACAGGTGACTAAGTCTCCTATGCCATAGTCAAGGATCAATGGCTATGTATACAACTTCAGCAAACAAAGTAGGTGTATCAGGGTAATCGAGACCATCTTGCTCTATACCCCCTCCCATAATTTCTCCCGTATGCCGGTTCTGAAAGTAACAATGATCTTCATTAAACACCACACAACATCCACGATCCTTGCAGACGCGGCTCCTAGATATCTAGTTCATTGGGAACTCTAGGGCACAATGAACCTCTTCAATCATCATTGTTGGAGATGTGTGTACACTCCCAACTGTAGTGATAGGTGATGTGGCTCCATTAGCCACTTTGATGTCTTTAATCCTACATGAGGTTTTGGGATTCACAAGTCGCTTCATATCTCCTGTAATATGAATAGAGGCACTGAAGTCAACTACCAATGCTCCTTCGCCTCTCTTTTTCCTCTTCGGGTCTTCTTGGGTTGCAAAAGCTTGCCCCTTCAAATATGAAATTGATCCTTCTTTTTGGACCAATCACATCTTCCTTGCATGAGAGAAGGCTCATCATGCTTGAGGAAGGGAACTTCATTGTTAACAGTGAGAGATGACTCATCACTACACATATAACACGTGAAAGAAACTTCATCATGCAAGAAGCACCACCAAGAACCGAGGATCGAGGCCATTTGTTGAACTGCTGGGTCACCAACAGACCTTTTGCTGGTTTGCGGGCATCGCCATCAGGGTCATTGGACCCCTGGGTGACAGCAACAGGATCGCCGACCCCCCAGGCGGTAGCAACAACGTTGGTAGGACCGACGGCGGTGCTGGAAGGTCCTTTTCCAATGTTGCTGCTATTGCTGCTATGCTCCATCAACTTTTCTTCCATCAAATCATCTCTATGTTGGTGATTTGATCATCTTTGGAGTGGATATTTGGTGGCATATTGGAGGATCGGCCTAAGACCGTTGCTTTGATATTATGTGAAGAAAGGAAATGATGCGTTGCTTTCAAAAGAAACCCTAGTCTCTCTTTTATACTAGAGAGGTTTTGGGAAAATTACAGTCACCCAAAAAGTAACATAAAATAGCAAATACACCCTTAGGATCAACATACACATTGTATGATAATACAAATATATCCTCAAATATGGTAGGTTTATTCTTTTTTCTTTTGCTTGAATTTCCTTATATTTTTCTTATGAGAATCAATGCTACCTTATGAGTTAGCTAGGCATATTTAATAGTTTAAAAACTAAAAAGACTTGTTGCTTCAATTCAATCGGGTGGCTGCCTTTTTTCGCCGCTTGCTTTAGGTGATTAAGGAGCTTGTTTCCTTGCAATTGCCTATCGCCTTGATGATAAGTTGAATTGGGAGAATAGATTGCAACCCTTAAGAGGATCAACAGCAATTTGGAAAGGCCTTCCGAGAATCATTCCTCATCATTCCTTTCTTATTGGCAGAGTTGTGATAAGGCACGCGATTCAAGATCTGGATTGATGACTGTACAAGAGGGGGTCCTTTGGGTGATAGATTTGCATGATTGTTTGTACTCTCAAGCTTGCAGGCATCAGTGGTAGATTGTTGTGACGGGGATGCTATCATGCTGGTGTGGTCTCCTCTTCTCTTGGGTAGTTTTTTGAACCAGAGATTGCAGGATTTTTTGTGGCTTACAGGAGAGCTTTTTGTCTCAAGGCCCAAGGAGGACAGTTGGATGGGAGGATGATCCCTCTTCCACGAAGTTGGTTTCACATATCTCTCTCCACCTATCTAGGAAAGGAATGATGACTTTCTCAGAGATTTCTGCTTGACTTGGAAAACAAAATTGCCATTGAAAATCAAGACTTTTGCTTGGCTGCTATGTAGGAGAAGGCTAATGATTGATTGAGGATTGCCCCTCATTTAGATGCCACTTATTCTACGTGTGGTAAAAAGTTGGAGGATTGCACACATCTTTTTTGAGCCCTTTCCCTAAGGAGGCGTGGGTGTACACAGGGTCACAGTGGCTGGATGTGTCTTCCTGGGATGTTTCTTGGATGAGTTTGGGCAGAGGTCCTTTTCACAGAAAATATGAGTTGGTTGACCCTTTTGCAGTTCGTTGGGCTTTATGGCTTAAGAGTAATGGGGTGATTTTCTAGGTGGAGATGTGGATTTCTTGAAGGAACTATGGTCTAAATTGTAACTTGTTGCAGTAAAAGTCCACTTAGATTAACAAAGCTTATGTTTGCTTCCCCCATTTGATCATCTTTTTTCTTTTCCAAAAAAGAAAATCTCTTTGTTTTTGGATGTGCTTTTCCCATGGACCATGGTGTGGGCAACTTGTGTGCTGCTTTGGCGGTATGTACCTTCTTTTTACTTTCTGTTATGATTTTATGATGGAAGAACATTTATTTATGGACATATTACATTGGCAACAATGTGGTATATTCATTAGTGGTAATAGGCTGGAGAGAAATGTTGTCTTTAGGGGCACAAGGTCCTAGTTGGAAGAAAGTTGTACACTATGTGCCACAACTTTCATGTAGTTTCCTCATTATATCTTCTTTAATATATTTGGATGACTATTAACCTCGATTAATCCTCCCCCTTCTCCTCCAAAGAAAAAAATGCTGTAGTTGCTCATTGCAGAGGCGTGCACATTTTGCGACCTTGATGATCAATGTGGAGACCCATTTCTTTAGTGGGCTTTGACTACCTTGCCTTTTACAACATGACTATCACTCTTGCTTGTGCCTGGAATGTTTCCAATGGCTACAGTCATGTCAAATCTAGTTGGTTACAGCCAGTGTACCTTTTGATCATGGCATCTATCCGAATGCCATATCTTTGCTAGGTGTTTGTAGTATAACAGGTTGGCCTAGTTGTTAGTGGGTATGGCTGTTTGGTTGCCCATGATTACCGTACCTATAAGTCAGAAATGGCTTTTTGCCACAACTGATAAACAATCTTCTCTATTTAGGTGTGGGCTTATGGATCCTAGGATTTGAAAGCCTTTCTTTATTGTATCCCAAGTTGGTCCCCATTTACAGCCTTATTTCCTGATCACAATTATATCTTCCTCTTCCTTTTGCTCCTTGAATTGGCGACTTCCAGGTCATGTCTATCTGTATTTTCACTTAGGGAGTTATAGTGAAACATGCTCTTTTGGAGCTGCTTTGTTGTTCTCAAATACAGAATCGTATATCTCATGATTATCCCTAACATATTTCCGATTTCATGTGGATTCGAATTTGGTAATTGCTATTTTATGTGCCCATGTGGTTTCTTTATGTGTTAGAGAGGACTGATAGATTTCTTGGTTTATTTGGGAAGCCTCGTTGATTCATTCTTTCACCCAATTATTCTTCTGCAATTTACATTCTGTTCTAAAATATTTTCATATCAATTTTATTATTTAATAGCATAAGTATTGTTGATTTCAGTGCTAAACCTATCTTTCCACGCAATCAAATACTTTATGACTTTGCCACTTTGATTCATTATATTATGGTCGTTTTATAGTTTGGAATGCTTATTCAATATCTTTTCGAGGAGATTCCAAACTGGCAAGAGTCTTGTGAGGAGGCCATTGGTGATCTCCAGGTCAGATGAGTTTATAGGTGCAGTTGGTGTTCTCAATATGTTTCTTTTGTTTATTGGTATTTTCATATTTTTAACCAATGCAATGTTATGAGCTTCATTATTGTGTACAGGTGTTGAAGTAATATGGTGTACATAAATCCACGTTATTGCTTTCTTAACTATCTTTAACCTGCTTCTTTTTGAGGTTCCTTGGGCTATTTGTCACTCTTTTATGACATTGACATGCTGATTTTCTGAGCTGTTGTTTTGATTTTAATTAATTTCCCACTTAGGCTGACCACTTTGCATGTGCTAAAATTTAATAACTGAAGGTGTTTTCCCTAAAAGCCTCAAGTTGTTGATATGGCAAAATGGGGGTGAATAATTTTTCATTTTAGAATATCGTAGTATTTTCTCTTTTGAAAAAAAAAATATATAGAATTTTGAAACTGCTTTGGTGTTGGAATCTAAACTAATGCTAAAAATATTTGGTGTTGAATGAACATTTTTTCGTTGCACGATATACTGAAATCTTGTCTCTCTGTATTGGTGGGCTAGAGGTCTCTGCATGACAGGATATCTGATTGGCATTTAGGTCTCATAATCTGCTAGTAATTCCTTGATTTTCTTGCCTCTTAAAAAAGGCCATCTTATGAACTATCTTGGCTTCAACATGTGGTCCCCTCTTTATTTACTAAAAGTTCACATTTAAATATGATGCCTGAAACGAAGATATATCCATGGTGCCCTGGCATCAATTCCTGATATCTGATTATCTAAGAAAATGAATTGTTGGGATTTGATACATGTCTTGCTTATTACATAATATTTCTCTGCTGGACATCTATTGGGTGATTTGGCTTTTCTTGAAGAGCTTGCTGAGTTGCTAATCTTACAAATGTGCAACAAAAAAAAAACTTCACTTGTGATGTAGGTGGAGGTGATTAAATAAATAATTTTGAATGTAATTGGCCTGATGAAGTAGGACTTCTTCTATAACCCATTCATGTGTTCGGATTCAAATAGTATTTTCCTAGGGAATTTTAGGGCTGCTGCAGATCTAAATCAATTATTTATATATTTTAATCCTCAATAGGCCTTTTAAAAAAAAAAATTTTAATCCTCAATAGGGGACATGGCTGGTACCCTTGGATAACCCTAAGCCCAAGGTGATTTCTAGACTCTCCATGCAAGTGGTAAATAGGAAACGAAGTTGAATTGCAGCAAGGGGTAGTGATGGGGTGGGAGGAGCAGAGGGATGCATGGAGTTAACGAAGGGTTTTGTGTCACTCGAATTATCAGAGAATTGAACTGCCAAGCAATGTTTGACCGTATCTCTTGCACATATCAGGACATTTTGATGGGGATTCTGATTGGTGGAGGCTGTGAATAAAGGCTAATGTGTTGCCTATTGCAGTTTCCTTATATTGCTAGTACCACGATTCTTTCAACTGCCAGGCTGTGAAGAAAGGGGGATGAGGGGTTTCAGTCAGGGAAGGCTGGGAAGCCATGGTGCTGGTGCCATGTGGTCAAGGTTGGTGGAGGAGCAAACAGAGCCGAGTGGTGCATGGGGTGGGGCGAGCTACATGTGGAGAAGTACAGCAGCAGTGATTCAGAGAAGTTGTTGGCCCGGGAGGTGGGGGGGAGTGCGGGGAGGAGAGGCGGTGTTGTGGTGGAGAGTTGTGCCATTTGGTGGTGACATGATTTGGTGAGTAGGGTGCTGTTGGGTGAGTTACACAAGAGAGGAACGGGGTGCATGGAGAGGAAGAAGAGAACGAAGGGGAGGAAGTAAGAGGGGCACACGAAGAGGGGGAGAGGAAAAGTTTATCATTATTGCTTTCTGTGGCTTGCATTGAATAAGACCCCCTACTTATATATGGCTGGGAGTATAAAGAAAAGGACAAGCTTTTAATTCTAATTCTCAGTCAAATAGGATAAAAAATAGGAAAAAGATACATCCAGAAATATGGTCACTGGGCTCTTTCTAAAGATTAAAATTTACGTAAAAACCCTTCGTAAAACAAGAAATTACCAGATTATTGAATTGAAACCCTGGAAATTTTTGCGAATTATGTTATGTTGCATCATTGTGTATTAATCTTTTTCATTTTTTTTTCTAGAAGAATTGAATGACATTATTACTGTCAAACCCTAGCCTCTCTCTTACAAAGAGAAGGCTGGTGGAAAGATTACATATAGGAGGAAAACAAAATAAAGCAAATAATAAATAATGAAAATAGTCTTCAAGTCATTAAAAAAGTCCCCCTCAAGCTGGAGTACAAATGACAATTATGCCTACCTTGTTACACAAAAAGGTATGTCTTTTAGGAAGCATCTTGGTGAGAGTATCAACATTCTAGTAGCAGTTCTCCAGCTAACTTTGAAGAGGTGAAAGGAGTAGCAGTTCTCCCATGCTTATTGCATTGTGGATGAGATTAATTAACTTCAAGATGTTTTGTTTGATTATGAAACACATAGTTTGATGAATGTAGGTGACAGGCTTGTTATCACAAAATCTGTGGATAGGATAAGTGAGTGTTTGCAAGATCTATTAAGAATGTAGCAATCCATATTAACTTACACGCTATGTGATCCTTAACCCTATACTCTGCTTTATTGCTCGAATGAGAAACCACAGGTTGCTTCTTACTGTACCATGTCACCAACTGACACCAGGAAGAATGGTTTATCCAATAGGGGATCATCTGTTATTGGGTGAATTAGCGTAGTATTCATTGGAATATGCACATATGCCACACTTACTGAAAAAGAGACCTTTTCTAGGTGAACTACCTGAGAATGACACAAACATCATGCCAATTGCTGTAGCAAGGTCTATGCATGTGTTGATTCATTTGGCTCACTGCAAAGCTATATCTGGCCTAGTTACAGTTAGAGGAGTTTCTGAACAATGCTTCTATATCGGACATGAACCTCAAAGGGTGGATTATCTTCCCCTTTTTGTCGTTCCTTTGGTTTCCATAGGAATTGAGGATGATATTTCATGAAGTATATTTGCCTCGAGAATCTTTGAGGTGTACTTTCTTTGGAATAGAACAAGCTCCTTTGAATTGCGGGAAACTTCAATGCCCATAAAGTATCTTAGCTTTCCAAGATTTTTGGTCACAAATATTTTCTACAAAAATGATTTTTTTTTTTGGGACCAGCTTTATGTCATCAATGTTCGCAACTAAACTACAGTGCCAGTTTGCCACTATCTAATAAGTATGGAATGGATAGATGCTAGACCTAGAAAACATTATCTTCACAACTCCTATGCTAGGTTTGTCAAACCAAGTCTTCGTGCTTTGTGTAAGGCTTTGTACTTTGCCTTAACCACATATCTAGGTGGTTGAGACATATATGCCTTAAGTAAAATCTTGGTTTATGAAAACGTTTTTGATGTCCATCTGCAAAAGGTGTTAATCTTTGTTTAATGTTACTGGAATAATAGTTTGTGCAGGACTAAGCTGTGCAATGGGTGAACAAATTTTAAAATAATCAACTTTGTGAGATTATGTGAAGCATTTTGCGAACACTTGCCTTTAATTTGTCAATTGTACCAGTTAACAGGTATTTCATTGTTTAAACCCATTTATTGTAAACACTAATGGCGTCATAAGAGACTTTTCAGAAAAAAATAATGGCATCATGTGGAGGAACAAGTTCCCAAGGGTGAGGAGATGGGAGAGCATCCTATCTCCTTATCTATTGCCTTCTTCTACCTTGCATTTTGCATCACCTCTATTTGGTACCTTAGCATAATAATACTCATGAAAGCAAGGGAAAGTTGCCCTCAAGAAATTAGCTTGTCAAAAGAAGTATTATAGGACATGGGATTTAAAATACTTGAATTTTCTGGCTTTCTCAAAGCAATGGATATGTCCAAATCTCGTCAGATGTGGAGCATCCGAGGTTGGATGAGGGGACATGTCAAGTGGGCTGTCCTTAGAAGTTGCTTAGAAGGTAAATGAATGGAAACTAATATCTTATTTCTCCTTTAATATACAAGAAGAGGAGACCCCAATACAATAGTATCGCCATTGTTAGAAAAGAATGAGACCTCGAGAAAAGTGCACTGACATAGTGCCGACAAGAAGTGGGATCATAATAATATCCTTTTTGAATTTACAATAACCCAGAAACACACGCTTGATGGCTCTTGAAGATAATTTATCTCGTAGCCCATATGAATATGAAAAGAAAATGCATCCAAAAAAGAATAGCATCACCCAAAATTACTTAGATACCTTCATAAATTCAAAAAGGATTTAAACAATATCTAAGATGGTAGCATCATTTTGCTGCGAGGTATAAGCACATGAAGGTACCATTAGATTCAAAGAGTAATTGAAATTCATGCAACATGAACTCTAAGGCATAGTTGTCGTACGAGAGAATTTTGAACTTCACAAAAAATGTTTTATTTCAATAAGAATCTCCTATTCTTTATTAAATTTGCGCAAAATAAACAATTGAAATCATCCCTAAATACAATGAATAATGAAACTCTACTAACTTGATAGGGTTCCCAAACACCATTTTCAATCAATGCAAAAGCGGTAGAGGTAGATGCATGGAAACAAAAATCTTGATACGTCAGATATTTATTAGTGATATATCTATATTCTCAACATGACTCATATCGACGTCACGAAAATATCTTTTTTCTAGGATATGAGCGATATATCACCCATACCAATGAAAGAAATGTTGAAACATATCGGTGACGTCAATATATTGATATCATTAACGATGCCTATGTCGATATTGCCAGAATGTCTTTTTTCTAAGATGTCGAGTGAGATATCACCCATGTCGATGTGTGCCGGTGATAAATTACTGAAATCGAAGCATATGCATGCAATTTTTCCCATATACCATTGATATTTGGCGACATCGAGCAATACTTCATAGCTGCTCTCTAGTCTCCTCTCTCTCTCTACTTTCTTCCTCTTCTCTCCTCCATTCTCTGCTGCATGCGTTCATCGGTTCATTCATCTTGATTATTAGGTGATTTGTGATTAGTTCATAGATGTGGGCTATTTAAGTATTTAAGTGCCTAGACATTAGGTTAATTCTAACATTTATTTAGCATAAATTAGGATGTAAAGAGATTAATTCATATTTCTAATTCAATTACATAATTCATACATCTTATTCATATTTAAATGCATTTAGAATTAACTTATAATTACATTAGTTAACTAATTAGGTACATTGCATGCATTAATTTAGGTTAACATAAAAGTTGAGGGTCTGTATATAAATAATCAAAATATTTTAACATTATTTTCTTTATTCTTTTTCTTGCAGGAACGACTGGCTGCCACTTCAACGCTACCAGCTGCCGCAGTGAAGAACCCATTCAAGAAGGAGCGGATGTGTTGGATCTGGTCGGGCAGCTGATTTCAAATTTGTGCAGGCCACTACAAAAGGAGGAGAGAGGATGCTGAGCGAGGCAGGCCTCCACCACCGACCCACCACTATGCAGAGAGATCTCCTCTCTTCCATTCCACACCGCCGGCCTCAACCGTGGCGGCGAGTCTCCACTACCGTGGGCGTGTGGTGTGACAGGCCACACCGCCATCCGGAGCTCGTCCGCATTACCGTGAGCACCTTAGCGTGCGTCTCCCTCGCTGTCGTCACCAACAACCACCGTCGCAGCCACTGTGAAATCACCCTCTCAGTCAGTTAAGACGTCCGGGAAATTTCCCGGACGTCTGAAGCCACCACCCCCACTCAGTAGCAACCACCGTTCGCCACTTCACCTTTAGCCGCACGCAAGAACCTGCCACTTCCTCCCACTCTCACCGCCTGCACACCCACACCAATAGAGCGCGCAACCGCCTTCGCACCCACTCCAGCTACAGCCGCACCCGCACAACCACATCCGCCCACTTCACCTCCAGCGCCATCTCCACGCCCTTCAGCCTGCGCACCCGTCTGAAGCCACCCGCTCACCTTCAGCCTGCACCTCATCGCTCACCCGCGCGCACCAGCCCGCAGCGCACCCACGACACCTTTAGCCTGCAGCACCTCACCGCACGCCCCCTCCAGCCTCACCCGCTCTCACCGCCAACAGAGCGCTCAACCGCCTGCACACCCGACGCCATCTCCACGCCCTCCAGGTCGTGCACGCCCTCCTCCCACGCCTACAGAACCTCACCCGCTCACTCCAGTGCCCGCAGCACCTTCCTCGCACCTGCAGCCTTCACCCGCATGAGCCCTCCAGCCAGCGCGCACAGCCTGCAGCGCGCACTCCGCCCGCCAACAGTAACTGCAGCACCGGCAGCAGCCACTTCCGCCGGAGCTCGTTCGGCCGACTCCGGCCGCCGCGCGACATGCCGCCACCACCGTTTCGAAGCCCTCGGTCCAAGGAACTTCCTCTGAGCTTCCCGCGTCCGGCCGTCCACTCCTCGTCGTGCACGGCAAAGGGGAAAAAATCCCCTGTTTTGCTACAGTAATTGGGCCATTAAAAATTACATTTTCTACCATTGTCAATTTTTAATAATATTTTATTGATTCTGCATTGCGACAAATATCCTCTAGTTACTCATAATTGCTATTTCAGCATTGTTTCTTGTTTCAACCTTAATCTGAAGGCAATTTTGGCTTGATTCTTGTCCAAACTAACTACGAACAAA
This sequence comes from Thalassia testudinum, assembly GCA_037157565.1. Taxonomy (NCBI): domain Eukaryota; kingdom Viridiplantae; phylum Streptophyta; class Magnoliopsida; order Alismatales; family Hydrocharitaceae; genus Thalassia; species Thalassia testudinum. Next base: position 87,514,428 of record JAZHRO010000077.1, read on the forward strand.
TATTTTTAACTAGTGCAAATTTAAATACGTCATTGCCTCTCTGTGGATACGACCCGCTCTTCTGCGAGTGGTTATTTCTTTTTAAATATTGATTAGTCGATTTTTCCACCACATAAAACTGCAAACGACTTTAAAGCGAACAATCGACACGTCAATTTGGAGTCTTTGTTCATCTCTCAACAAGATAATCACCTTGATTTTGCCATGTTTTTGCATCAATAGGCCTAAATCACATCGATTTAAACTTGGTTACTGATCATACCGAGGTTAAATCTTATGATATACTCGATTATTGCACAAATTGTTGTGGCTTACATATTATTTAGGCAATATTCCTAATTAATCCTCAATTTGGTGATGATTTATAGCCTAAATTACTACAATTTAACCTTGTTTACTATTCATACCAAGGTTAAATATTGTGTTACACTCGATTATTGCACAAATTGATATGGTTTATACATTACCTAGGCAAGATCCTTAATTAATCCCCAATTTGGTGATAATTTGTTGCCTAGATCATCTCGATTTAACATCGAGATGAGTCTGGTCAAGGTCAATCTAGAAGCAGGAGTAGCTCCTTCGACAATCGCACTTGATATCCATGTATTGGAATACTTCTATACTGCAGTGATGAATACTACCAATGATACATCCATGAATACGATACTTGATACAACTTCACGACGTGGGAGTCCTATTGTGAGTATATTAGAGTATTACAAATAGAGGAAGGAAATCAAAGGAGAGGTATTGAGCCAGGTCAAAGCTTAACATGGTATTGATTTGGTGACATTGGTTGGTGCTTGGTGTGGTCCACTGGTAATATTTATATTTGATTTCTTCTAGTGAGTATTACTATGAACATCTGCAATTATTATCATATTATGTGCATTTTTTTTTCAACGCTATGACATGACTTTGTTGATATGCTAATAGCGTGTTTCTATTATATTTTTATTCAGAATTTATGATTTTAGTCTTTTAGGCATTTCTTTGTGAACGTAACAATTATTAAAATATTATTTTTTCTTTATAAAAAAAGTTAATTTTCATCAAATTTATGATATTTTGAAACATTCTGAACATTTTTTGGTAGTTCCTCAAAATTTATCGATGTCAGTATATCTCCGATATATTCCCTACGTATCTCCTTTTTGATTTGTCGATATGACATCAATATCAATATATAAAACCTTAGGTAGATGCTAGTCTAGCCAAATTGGTAGGGAAATTAAGATAGTAAAGCCCATCTTCATAACCACTACTATTCATCTGCACAATTTACTAACACAATTTACTAAGAGAAAGTAAATTGTTTATTTTCTTGAAAATAACAATGATATTAGTAAAAAATCGCAGGACATTTAAAATCCTTGAACAATTTACTAAGAAAAACTGAACTCGCCGGAAACTTAGGTGCACCATAAACATCAAACGGCCACCAAGGGATTGTTTCAATGGTAGAGCACCTTGCTGGCCTCCAAGAGGTCATAGGATCAAGTCCCATGCCCACTACATTTATTTTGTCAAAAAAACTATAAACATGAAACAATTTTAATTGGGGAGAAAACAGTACATCCAACTAATAAGTAGGATCCATTGGATAATCTCATTTAAATCTAGATGATTTGATTGCAAAGAATCACTTATGCCTATCAAGTGGTTAGACACAATTGAATCTACTTCCTAGTCATCGGTGTGGAGAAGCCAAGTTTGCTGCAGTACCTGCAACGTAAAAAAAAAATAGAGGAAGCATATGGTCTAGCAACACTCTTTGACATGCACGCTGTGGGGCTGATCATAGTATCAAATCATAACTGCATCATAGTAGGAGCCCTAGATAAGGTAAAGGAGTCTAGCGATGGCTGGTCCGTGACTCTTGAAGTTTGGTTAGCCCATGTTGACTTTCCCACTGTTTACCAACATCTCTCTGCGGATGGTTCATATGCATATGATGGGCACACTGGCTGATAAACATGATGTCTACCTTGACCAGCATCATGGGCAGACCATGTCCTCCTAGGTGACCTCCATATGTCAAGCTGTCATAGCAAGTGCATTAGGTGCTGCACTGTCGGTGAAGCCATGACAAACTGAGTACCATCTATATCAATCGTCTTACTGTGGCTACAGGTTGTATCCAGATTTGGATAGCATCCGATGGCAGTAGTTGATCCTTAGGCGACTGAAATTGAGGACCAAGACCATTCAAGAACTGATGGACCTGCAACTTTTCCCTCTGAGATGTCTGATCCCTGCAACCCAAAGGTTAGAAAGTGGCCACTCCTACAGTCACTCCACCATGACATAGCAATCAACCAAATACTGCAGCCTCTAGTTAGTAGAATTGATACATCTGTATCATATCAGCTGAGTGAGAGTCGTTGGATTTCTGCAAATACATCTTGGTCAAGCTCTTCCACTTGTCTTGGCATTCTTTTTCTAAAGCATATATTTTGCAATCTTGGTTTGTTACTATTCATCATTCATTTCATTACCATGTAATTATCCTGCAACTACTTGTCATAATCAACATCTTCGGCATGAGGAATGTCCTTGGTGAGGACACAGCTTTTTCCTCACACCAAGAAAAATCTTGATTGCTCAAGATCGGATTATGTAGTTTTGGGTTCCGTCCAACTTGATGTTCCGCGAACCACAAGCGGCTTTACTTCCATAGAGGTAGAAGATCTTGGCATGGCATAGTCATGATGGTGCCAAAGAACTCATGCCAACTAAACACAACAAGAATCTTTGTCAAGGCACATCCAATACACCTGTTACAAGGGCTGCTGGTGTGGTTGCAGCTCGCCTTGGGCCTTTGGAGGGCTACCCTTGATAGGAAATCACTGGCATCCAAGGCCAAGATCCACCTTAATGACAACAAATTTCACCTTATGGAAAGAGGTTGAGATCTAGCGATGCTGACTAGTGGGTTGTTGGGGTAGCGCAATGATGGTAAAGTCTTGCCCAAGGCCAAGTGGCACCCATTGTGGCCTCCTACTTCCATTAAAAACTTAAGGTGCAAATTGCTACCTGCCAAAGCCATAGCCACACCAGTTGGGGTGTAATGTGTGTTGGTGATTGAAGACATGAAGTTAGATTTGAAACACACTTCCTAAGCATGAATTCTCGCATATGAAGCAAGAAAACCCCTAATATCTACATGTTTGTTGGGATATTCGAGGATCACCATTCTGCTAGAAGAACCTTAGCCTTTCTTATGTGGCGAAGGTTGATGGGAAAATTACAATGCATGGACTTGAAGAAAAGATAAAATAAGAAAACAGAATAAAGTGAATAATTAGTGCTGCTAACACTTCTCATGATCTCTGTTGGTATTATATGGTTGGTTGTTTCCTTTTTGTTCTGTTTTTCAAGAGCATCATACTACATGGTGGAATTGTTTGATCTTTCATGCTAAAATGCTTATATTTGGTATTCAAGTGATGGGTGTTGAGTTAATCCACTTAAATATTCCAGCAGTTGAGTAGTTTGCCTTCCATCCAAAAAATTAAGTTTAAATTTCATCCTTCTCAAGATAAGGATTGATTTTTCAGTAGTGGTCAGGCCACTATTTTTTTTTAAAATATTATGGTATCTGGTTAATTAAGATGTGAATTTTGGTGAGCAATATTTGTTACACAATTCTTCTTGGGCCTGTGCTTACTGTTATTTTATCCTATTTCACAGGCATTTTACAAGGCATCAAAAAAGAGGTTTGATGAGGATGCTTCCTTTAAAGAGAGGGCTCAGAAGGCAGTTGTTCAACTACAGGTGATAGACACGAGCTTTAAATTGGAGCTCTTTAGAATGTCATGGAGTGAGACTTATTAATTCTTAAGTTTTAATTAAATGTACCCTTTTTTATCCTTAATATTTCAGATAGATCCAAGAAACCGTGTATTTAATACTAGAGGAAAAAACTAGGATTGGATATGTTAAAAGTCAATGTTTCTCATGATTTCTTGATCATTGTCCTTGATGTTGTTGCTTATTTCAGAAAGGAGAAGCTGTGTACCGAAGTGCTTGGGAGAAAATATGTGAAATCAGTCGCAGAGAATTTGCTCTAGTCTACAAGCGCCTAGGTGTACACATTGAGGAGAAGGTTGTTCATTTATGCTTGTTGTGTTATTTTTAGGTGGTCAATGACTGATCTTTATCTCTAAAGAATTCTCGTATAATTTGTTACACGCATAATCTTTGTCCATCTGGCATCCATTGCAATGTTTTGTTATGTCTTTTAGTGGTTTTTATATTGTGTGAGGGCGTGCTTGTAATTTACCGTTTGTGCCTCTCTATATAAAGGCACCTTAGGTTTTTAATAGAAATTATTGGCTTTTCAACTTAACATGGTATCGGACTAGTGGTCTTAGACCAGCGTTTGGGTATCCCACCTCAAAACCTATCCTCCGTACCCTTTCCACTTGGTCCCTCTCCTTCTTAAGGGCATTGCTAGCCTTTAATCGCCTCCGGTTGACCCTCCCACCGGAAGCAACAATGCCACCACTGTAAGGAAGGCCAAGCGGCAGCCCCAGCGATAGTAGTGTCGTTACTAGGGGCACTGGAGGAGCTTGCTACAACGAAGTAGTGCCTGAGTAGTGGTAGCACTGCTGCTAGGGGCGGCAGAGGAAGGTGTTGCGGCGCCGCAGGGCCTTGGCTGGCCGTTGCAGTGCCCTTGTTGCACTGTTGAGGCTTGCCCAAGGTTGATCTCTTGTGGGAGATCTGTGTGGTTTGGGGTGCTGTGAGAAGTCACCCTTCTACTCGCTTCTCCAACCAAACAGAGGTCAAGGAGAAGAAACAACCCCTTTGGGGTCTCATCTAGCCCCAAAGGGTGTTGTGCTATGGTCTGATTTTTATCTCTACTCTTAGATCTATGACGATTTTAGACTTATACATGGTCGGATTTTTTTATTGTAGTCTCTTGATCTTGTGTTTTCCACATGTTGACTGATATGGAAGACAAGAAGGATCCTTCTGGGGATATGGCAGGGAAGATATCTATCCCGAGCGCATCTTTTTTTTGCAAGGAACGTCTATCAAGTTGGATGGCACCAACTTCCTTCTGTGGTCTACTTTTTCCCAATTTGTGGGATCACACCGAAAGAAATATATTCTGATGCAAGGTGAACCTGTTGTCAAGTCTGTTGACTGGGAGGTAGACAGTGATTGGGTGGCGACTTGCATGTTGAATAGAATGAAGGAGCCTATAGTAACGCATGTTATGTCATATGCATCTGCGAAGAAGATGTGGGAGGTACTTTGTGAGATATTCTCTTATAAGTGCAACATCAGTTGCCTCTACAGGGTGATTGAGGAGTTACATTCTTTTCGGAAGGGAACATGTCCCTTGCTGAGTACTATGGCTCCATGAAAGACCTCTGGGATGAGCATGATACTTACCAGTCAATCTCCACAGATGTCACTGTTATTGCAATGCAACGTGGAGCCTTTTGTTCTGTTCAGTTGCTCGCGGGTCTTGATCCTGAATGCAAGTCTGTTAAGGATCAACTTATGACCCTTAAGAAGATCCCTACACTTGCGTAGATATATGTTTACCTGTTCAGACTTGAGTTATTTGACCCTGTCTCACTCTTTGACTTTGCCATGGCAGTTGTTGGCCGTGGTAGGGGAACCCCAAGAGGCAGAGGTCGTGGAGCGAGGGCAGGTGGCTGTAGCAGAGGATGTGGTTGTTTTGTGACCATTGTCACAAGACGAATCACATAATTGACAGGTGCTGGATAAAGCATAGATTTATTTGAGGGCATTAGGCTAATTAGGTCACTTATAGTGGAGATGAGAGTCATCACTATCAGGAGGAAGAGCAAGTCAGTCCTCAGATCACTATTTACAAGGAAGAATATGATAGACTTGTGTCTTTTCAGGCCACTTCTACTGTTTGTGCTTTTGTGACTTAGACGATGGTACTACTACTAGTGCCAAAGGTGTTCGTAAGTCATCTTGCAGACTTAGGTGCATCCTCCCACATCACAAGAGATGTTACTCTTGTTTCATCTTATAGACCACCGACTACTCCAGTACATGTCAGAGTAGCTGATGGTGCCTTGTCCCTTGTGACAGGCTTGGGTGACCTCTCTGCCCACTACTTTACCTCTTTCTGATGTTATGCATGCGCCCAAATTTACTTTGAATTTAATGTTTATAAGCCAGATTACTAAGGCATTAAATTGCAGAGCAGTGTTTCATGATCATTTTTTCTTCTTGCAGTACCTCCTGACGATGAAGTAGATTGGTGGACTTGAGCAGAATGGCCTATATTATCTTGATCTCCCACCAGAGCATCATTCCATGGCTGCTGCTTTTGCCATTTCTGCCTTACAGTGGCATCTTAGACTACGACATTCTAGTGTTTCTGCTCTTCGTCGTCAGTTTCCTGATATGTAGTTCCGGATGCTTTTGCTTGCGATACCTATCAACTTGGCAAGCATTATAAAGTTTCATTTCTTAGTACTAATAATAGAACTGAGTCTGTTTTTTCTCTTATTCATGCTGATTTGTGGGGCCCTTGTCAGGTCAGGAGTTTTAAGGGTTTTCGGTATTTTTTTGTCCTTGTCGATGACTATACCTGTGTAAGGTGTTTATGATGAAGGAAAAATCCAAAACTCCTGTATTGATTTAAAATTGTGAATTAAATAAAGACTAAGTTCTGTACTACTATTCGTATGTTTCGGATTGACAATGGGCTTGAGTTTGTGAATTATACTTTAACTCAAATTTTTTAGTCTCTTGGTATTATACACCAGACCTCTTGAGTTTATACATCCAACAGAATGAGGTAGATGAACGCAAACTTGGATACCTTCTTGATGTTGCTTGTATTATTATGTTTCATATGCATGTTCTTGCCACTTTTTGGGCAGATGCTGTTTTTACAGCTCTCTTTAATTACCTAGGTTTCATCTTCTGTTCTTGATGGGAAGATTCCTTATTTTGTTTTGTTTCCTGATCAAGAGCTTGTTTCTCTTCCTTTAAAAGTATTAGGATGTGTTTGTTTTGTTCATTTATTCAAGGTACACAAGTTAGCTACTAGATACGATAAATGCATTTTTGTGGGTTATTCTAGAGCCTAGAAGGGGTATAGATGTTTTGATCATCTTTCACATCGGTTTTATGCTAATAAGGATGTGACTTTTTTTTGAGGATATGCCATGTTACTCTGCTACAGGGAAGTCTTCCAGTGTCTCTCAGGATGTTCCATTGCTTATGCTTATTGCTGTGCCTCAGCTTCCTCTGAGCCTCCTCCACATCATGATGTCCCTCCTGTTACTTATCCTAGACATCTTGAGGTGACAGATACCTTCCCTAAGCACTTTTAGCGTAGACCTCCATCCACTAGTATACCAGCAGAGGAACCACTTTCTACTATTCCTGCTTAGTCTTTTGCTGATACTGCTGATTGAGACGGAGGTCCAAACACTGCATCACCAGAGGTACCTAATGTGGATCTTCCTAATTCTCAGAGGAAGTCACAACAATCTTGTGCTAAATATTCTGTTGCCAATTATATGTCATTTGATGGTTTACCTACAACAGAGAGACTTCTATCTCTTGCAATTGATAGCAAAAATATTCTCAAGAACCATATTGAGGCTTCTTAGGACCCTTCCTGGACCTTAGCCATGGGAGGAGATGGATGCTTTTCAGTCAAGGGGTATTTGGGAATTTGTTGACCTACCCCTTGGTGCTACTGTTGAGTAGTATAGGTGGGTGTTAACCCTAAAATGCCACTCGGATGGTATAATGGAAAGATTCAAAGTACAATTTGTTGCCAAAGGTTATACACAAACCTTTGAAGTTGATTATTTTGAGACTTTTTCACTAGTAGCCAGACTCAATTTAGTGTGGATACTTCCTCTATGTAGTAGTCAATAGTGGTTGGTTAGTTTTTCAACTTGATATAAAAATGCCTTTCTTTATGATGATTTAGAGGAAGAAGTTTACATGTAGCAATCCCCTTGTTTTGTGGTTGAGGGGGAGTATTAGAAAGTTTGCAGAGTCTCAGGGCCTGGTTTGAGAGATTTAATAAAGCTGTGCAAGAATTTGGCTTTACTAGATCCACTGATGATCACTCTATTTTTACCATACATAGAGCCACTGGGTGAACAAGGGAGATGTACAAAATTGTTTCAACTATAGAGGTATTAAATTGACGAGCCATACAATGAAACTTTGGGAGAGAATAATTAAAAGAAGGGTGAGGCAAGTCTCTGTAGTAACTGAAAATTAGTTTGGCTTTATGCCAGGTCGGTTTATTATCGAGGCAATACATCTCTTAAGATATATGATGGAGACCTACAAAGTCAAGAAGAAGGATTTACATATGATTTTTATTGATTTGGAGAAGGCCTATGATTCTATCTCAAGAGATATCTTGTAGAGAATTTTGAATAAGAGACATGTACCGGTTTTATATATCAACCTCATAAAGGATATGTACTATGGAGCTGCAGCTTGTGTAAGGATTAAGGATGATTTGACGGACTACTTTGATATCACCATTAGTCTGCATCAAGGATTGACTTTAAGCCCTTATCTTTTTGCCTTAGTCATGGATAAGTTGACGAAGCATATATCCAAGCTGAGGTGCCATGGTATATGCTTTTTGCTGATGACATTGTGTTGGTTGATGAAATAAGAGATGGAGTGAACAGAAAACTTGAGCTTTTGTGGGAAGTCTTGGAAGCTAAAGGACTATGCCTAAGAAGGATAAAGATTGAGTTTATGGAATGCAAGTTTAGTAATAGAGGAAACAATGAAGGGATGTATGTAAAAATTAGAGAAGAGTGCATTCCAATGAAAGATGCTTTTAAGTATTTGGGATCCATTTTCCAACAAGATAGTGGAATCGATGGAGATGTTATACATAGAATTAATGCAGGGTAGTTGAAATAGAGGGGTGCATCTGGTGTTCTTTGTGATAAGAGGGTTCCTTTAAATGTCAAAGGAAAGTACTATTGAGTTGCGGTAAGACCAACTATGCTGTATGGTTCTGAATGTTGGGCTATCAACTATAGGCAAGTGTAGAAGATGTCTATGACAGAAATGAAAATGTTAAGATGGATGTATGGTCATACAAGAAAGGGCTATATTTTAAATGTGATTATTCGAGAAAAGGTTAGGATAGCGTCGATAGAGGATGAAATGAGAGAGACACGCCTAAGATGGTATGGACATTTGTAAAGAAGGCCACTAGATGCACCAGTTAGGAAAGGTGAGAAGTTGGAGGCTGAACCTGCTAAGAGGGGGCGAGGAAGACCAAACAAGTGTCGGAAGGAAACTATTAAGTATGACCTCAATTACTTTAATTTAAGTCATGAAATGGGATGGCGTGTGTTAGGTGTTGAGATATCTCAAGCAAGCTCCTAGTATCTCAAGCATGCTCCTAGTAAGGGGCTATCATTTATGAAGCATGTCCACCTGGATGTCTGGGGATATTCTGATGCAGATTATATAGGGACATAAGGACAGAAGATCTACTACTAGCTACTGTACCTATGTGGGTGGCAACTTAGTCACATGGAGAAGCAAGAAGCAAAATGTTGTCTCCAAATTCAGTGTAGAATCAAAGTATAGGGTTATGGCCCATACTAGTTGTGAGCTCTTGTGGGTGAGATATATTTTATATGATTTGGGAGTGTGTTTCTGGTCATACTCCCATGTATTGTGATAACAAGGCAGTTGCATTTATTGTCAATAATCCTGCTTTTCATGAGCGAACTAAGCACATAGAAGTAGATTGCCATTTTATCAGAGATATCATTACTATTGGTAATATCACTATACCTTATATTGCCACTAAAAATCAGATTGTAGTTGTCTTCACCAAAGCACTTTCCAAGAAGCGTCTTGAGCTGTTATATTTTAAGTTGAGCATGCTTAATGCTTAGTCTCTAACTTGAGAGCGAGTGTTGAGTTATATGTTTCGTTATGTCTTTTAGTGATTTTTATATTTTGTGTGAGTATTTTTGTAATTTATCTTTCGTGTCTCTCTGTACAAAGGTGCCTAAGATTTTTAATAGAAAACTATTGATTTCTTGAGTTAACTTATTCTTGAAATAACAATGTTGATTATAGCTGTAATTTTCTTCTCGTTTTTCATGTTATTGATTTGTTCCACTTTTGTGTTATTTAGAGTTAAATGAAGCCTCTTTTCAAAAAAAAAAAAAAATGAAACCATTATTTCTGCTTGTGTCCTCTTCAGGGGGAAAGTTTTTACAATCCATATATCAAAGGTGCCCTTGAGGAACTTTCTAAAAAGGGCCTGATTGAAGAAAGTGAGGGTGCCCAAGTTATTTTTATTGAAGGGAAGGTTGTTCCTTTAATCGTGGTAAAGAGTGATGGAGGATATAACTATGCATCGACAGATTTAGCAGCTCTTCGGTTCGTGCATTCAGCATTTCAGATCTTCTGTATCACTTTTCATCTGCTTTTGCATTAAATCCTGAGTTTCAGCCTTTTTATCCTTATGGTACATGTGCTAGTTTTCCTGATATTTGATGACTGCAGTATTCTGCTTAAGGTGCTTGAAAACTCTATGTAGAGGATTAGTAATACAGTGCAAAAATAAATAATTACTTATAACTAATTTCAATATTGCAGTGTTGAAACACGAAAGGTTCAAGTGTAATCATGGTGATTATGATAGTTTTAAGGTCACTCATCAAAAAGAGTTCTTTTGCTTATAAAAAGTTCCTTTTGTGTTTATTTGTTTTATGGGTGTTCTTTATGTAAGTTTCCCACTATTATCCCTTCATACAAGCAAGAATATGCCATTCTTTTTCTTCTACATAGCATAGGAGCAACAATCCCTGATTAGTGCTGGCACCATCTTTAATTCTCTTCCTTTTCTCTTCTCTATCAATTAATCAAACATATGCTTTCTCCCATGTGGGATCCTTTCCATTCTCTGTGTTGCACAGCAACTTGAAGGCTTTGCAGCGCTAGCCAGTGCGCTATACATAGTGGCAAACAATCCATTTTTGCATGTTTTGTATTGCCTAGCTAAGCTTGGGCACTGGGTTGGGTACCCAATGGACTTATGGGTCCTTGACTTGATTGGGCTAGGTTTGGGTTGTAATTTAGAACTTCGACTTGGTTAGAAGTGGGCTGCGCCTGTCCAGCGTATAAATTGACTCATGCTTGAGTAGCAAATTTTTAGATTTAAGCCAATTCAACCCGATTTGGCCCAGTCCATTTTTTGATTATATAACAGAGTTAGAGAAAATGATAAGTCTTATTCAACTTAGAAATCCTACACCTCTTTGTATAGAGAGGTGTGGGAATAATTGCAGTACATAAAACAATAGTGCCCACAAAATATAAAATAGATCGAAGGGGTATCTCAACACTCCCCCTTAAGTTGGAGCATAGATGTTAATCATGCTTAGCTTGGAATAACAGACATTAAAAGTAGAACGAGGAAGAGGCTTGGTAAATATGTTTGATGATGTTTGATCCTCAGAAGTAATATGAGTGGTGTAGGTGACTTCGCACTGAATGAAATCTTGGGTGTAGTGACAATCAACCTCAACATGTTTAGTGTGATCATGAAACATCGGGTTGTTTACAATATACGTATTAGCATGGTTGTCACATTGCATCTCCATGGGCTCCTCCACTTGAACATGCAAATCATGTAACATAGATCTCATCCAAACCATCTCGGTAGTAGTTTGAGCCATAGCAAAGTATCAAGACTCTGCGTTGGACCTGGAAACAACTTCTTGTTTTTTACTTCGCCACGTGATCAGGTTTCCAGCAACATGGGTGAAAAAACCAGTGGTTGATTTCTGATCAGGCAAACAACCTGCATAATAAGTATCAGAGTAGCCAACCACTGCCATGGACGTGCCTATGGAGAAAAGTATACCATAATCAGGTGCTTTCTTTAGATATCTAAGTAGCTGCATAGCTGTCTCCCAATGCTATTTAGTTATCCTATCTATAAACTGACTCAATTTTTCCACTACCAGGAAAATGTCTAGTTTAGTGATGGTGAGATATAGCAGCTTACCACTAGCTGCCTATAAGATCTACTGTCCATAGGTGCTGACTCTGTATCATACAAGTGTCCTTTAGGATTCATGGATATGTTGGCAGGCTTAGCCCCCAACATCTCAATCTCTTGAAGTACGTCAAGGGCATACTTGTGCTAAGAAAGAACAATGCCCTTTTTGCTTTTTGCCACCTCAATGCCTAGAAAAATATTGTAACTGGCCCAAGTCTTTCATCGTAAATTTTTCAGTCAAAGTCTTCTTCACCTCAACTATCCTCGTCTTGTCATCACCGGTGATAAATGAGGTCTTCAACATATACTAGTAGTACAACGACTCCCTTATCACTTTTCCAGACAAAGTGAAATGCAGATCTTTGAAGGCCTATCCCTTGTATCACCTCGGATAGCTTCTAGAACCATGCATGCGAGCTTTGCTTGAGGCTATAGATAGTCTTTCAAAGCCTACACACACTCCCTCTCTCAAAGTTGGGAGGCTGCTGCATGTAGACCTCCTCGTGAATATTGCCATAGAGGAAGGTCTTCTTCATATCAAGTTGGAAAAGAGGCTTGTCAATATGAGTTGCAACAGATATCAGGATTCGCATCATCGGTAGGCGTGCCATTGGAGAGGTGTTAAAGAAATCCACCCCATAAGTCTAGGTGAATCCCTTTGCAATGGGGCGAGTCTTATGCCGTGACAGATCCATTAGGATTGTACTTTAGGGCAAAGATCCATTGACAATCAACAACACAAGCTCTTGGTGGGAAGGTTTTAAGTTCCTACCCCCTTCCAGATCGAAGGGCAGCCATCTCATCTTCTATGCCTTGATGTCACTTTGGATCAAGCATGGCTTGCTAGTATGTAGAGGGTACCGTGGAAGTATACAAGGTAGATGTAAAGAGGCCAAACGACCTCCCCAAGCTGGCACTAGGAGCAGCTCAACGGGCACATCTATGTGGAGCCTTCCGAATTGCAATTAGAAGATTTATGTCTAGGTCGGCCTCCTGAGAAGAAATAGGAGCAACCTCCACATTAGGAACAACCTCAGAAGTACTTGTAGTATCACCACTGGAAACCAACATGTCAGTGCCATCAATACATACCTGATCTGGGGAGGATGGTGGCATGTGAGAGGGAGGAGGGCTCATGCTGTCGATAAGTGACGGGCAATCTATATACAATAGGAGGTTCACTATATCGTATTCTATTACTATGTGAAACATTACTAGAACCACTGTGAGTAATAGGCATTTGCTCTAGAGGAGCTGGTGGTATAGGCATAGGAGCAGACTCATGCTCAATAGACAACCTGTGGCCTGTTGTGGAAAAATATGGAACTGCCTCATGAAACATCACAGTAGTACTGACAATGTCTCTTTTCTAAGGGATCATAGCACCTATAGCCTTTTTGGGTGCTATTATAATTCAAAAAGATGCACTTGACTGCTTTAGGTGCTAACTTATCTCGTCCTGGTCCAGTAAGATGGACAAATGCCATGAAACCAAACACTCGTGGCGGTACATGAAAAATATCTCCTTAGGATAAAGAACTCACCATGGAATCTGCTCATGAATGATCGATCTAGGCATCCTGTTAATAAGATGACAGGCAGTAAGAATTGCGTCTCCTCAGTACATAGATGGCACATTATGATGAATAAGTAATGTCCGTGCCACATTCAACAAGTGTTGATGCTGCGCTCAGCAACCCCCCGTCTAAGATGGTTTGGACATTTACAAAGAAGGCCACTAGATGCTCCAGTTAGGAGATGTGAGAAGTTGGAGGCTGAACCTGCTAAGAGGGGGCGAGGAAGACTAAACAAGTGTTGGAATGAAACTATTAAGTATGACCTCAATTACTTTAATTTAAGTCCTAAAATGGTTGAAAATCGATCTGTGTGGAGGCAAAGAATCCATATAGCCGACCCCACTTAGTGTGAGAAAAGGCTTGGTTGTTGTTGTTGTTGTTGTTGTATGGGGACATGATGTCTGGTGAACAATACCATGTGACTTGTAAAAAGTAGCCAATCTCTCTGTACAGAACTCAAGAGTATTGTCGTACTGCACAATCTTAATAGTAGAAGAAAATTGATTCTTTATTTGTAGTACAAATGTTTTAATTACAGACCCAACATCCAACTTATTCTTTGACTAAAATAGCCAAGACGTCTGAGAAAAGTCATCTACTACAACCAATAATAACAGTGACTTAGTCAATTAGACGCATGACTTGGGCCCCAAATATCCATATGCACTAAGTCAAAAACAAAAGTGGAACTAGAAAAGGAATTGTTACAATAACTGGAGCGGTGATGCTCTCCCAGCTGACAAGCATCACATAATATCTCAGTAGTGGGAGAAATGTGAGGGATGACACGTCTGAGCCTGTCCAAAGATAAGTGTCCAAGCCGACAATGCCATTGGAGTGTAGCGCCTGCAGAAAAGGTAACTTCACCTTGGTATGCTATTGCAATCGACATTTGGATTAGGTAATACACACGTCACTCCTCATGTTCGACACCAATCGTCCTCTCCGTGAGCTTGTTCTAAAGTGATAGGAAAATCAGGTACAAAAAGAACATTAGGTAGTCTCAACGTGGGGTTATTGCCACGTCCCCCTGATCGTCTATTCTTGAGTGTTGGCCTTCTACAACCTGGGTTGTCTTATCGGGAATGACAGACTGAATATACTAAAAGCAACTGTGATCACCACTCAAGTGCCTGGATGCCTCTGAATCTACCAACCACATGGTACTATTACCAGATCTACTACGTGAACCAAAGGCAAAATCTGTACTTGAGGTAAATGCAACAGTATTTGTTGATTTAGTGGACTCATATGTCACTTGAGAAAGATGCTGAAGAATGACATCATACTTAGCATGTGGAACAGTATCTGATTGCTCCTAGGAAGACGTGACAGCTTGATGAGCCATGGGAGGTCTACCATGCTTAGACCATCATGTAGCCTCCACATGACCCACCTTTCCACAAAAGGTGCATGTGGTCCGGGCTCTGGTAGCTTGCCCTTGGCCATGTCCATGACCTCTAGTAGAAGGTGCTCCTTGGCCACCACGACCACTAGTAACAACAAGCGTTGATGTTTGTTCAACGGTGTTTGTAGAGGAAGATGGCACAATAATTTGGCTGAGGCGAGCAAAGGCTTCCTACTCTAAGCTTAGAAAGAATCAGCATTTAGGAATGAGTCGCTTCATATTCAGGATCCAGTCTTGATAAAAATCGAAGTACAACGGCTTCTCTTCGGTACTCTCTTTGTGCAATAGATGTACACACAGGTTTGCAAGAGTTATACTTCTTCAGGAGTCCCTTCAATATGGCATGGTACTGAGGTAGAGACTTCCCTTTTTGCTGGAGAGTACCTATCACAGGATAGATCTGGAAAATCTTGCTGAAGTTCTTATCGTGAGAATAGGCATCATGTAGAGAATTTCACATCTCCTTCACCATCTTGTAGTACATGATGTCGTCTCTGATGCGAGGAACAACTGAGTTCATGGTCTAAGCACATTATCTTTCTTCCATGTGACATTTCCAGTCTTCACTGCTGGTTCCGCCTTGAGTAAAATATGTTTCTTATCATGACCCTCAACCATTATGAGGAACGTTTGAGACAACATAGCATAATTGGTTCCATCCAACTTGGAGATCAGGACAAAAAACAGATTCTTGTAGTTCCCTGCATCAGTAGCGGTATGTGATGTCACCTCTGATCCACTTGGTGATGCCCTTGTGCCCAACAGGGATGGAAATAGCCACAGAAGCAGATCTGAAAATTGATTTCAGATCACAAAATAGTCACTGCAGAGAAAGAGATGGTCTTTTGATCATGAAATCCAAGCAACTCAGCCATGAAATCAGAACAAAATCTGATCAAGGACATCTGGGACTGGAGTAGGCGACATTAGGGTGTAGGGAAGGACCCTAGCGCGGCTGCCTGAAGGCCCCTAGGGCCCCTTGTCGCCGCTGCAGCAAGTGCAGCATCCATCGGCGGCGCCGCTGCTGCTGCTGCTGCTGCCGTCATTGGTGAAGGTGGAGCTGATGGCACGACGAGGAGAGGAGAGGAGAGGAGAGGGGTAAGGTGGATGGGTATGGAGGCTTGCTTGGGTGGGATACCAGAGTACTCGCCTAAGATTATCGCTCTGATATCGAGTTGGAGAAAATAACAAGGTTTATTCAACTTAGAAATCCATAGAGAGAGATGTCGGAACAATCGTGGTACATAATCAAGGGAAAATAAAAAGTTACAATAGTGCCTACAAAATATAAAATAGACCAAAGGGATATCTCAACAAATGGAGTTGGGTAACAAAACAAGAATTTTGTTCTTGTTGTGCAAGAAATATGTAATTTGTTGACATTGATTTCATTTGATATCATGTTAGGCAAATGGGTTAAACAACCAATGAGCTAAACGGCTAAGTTGAGATTTATGGGTAGGTTGTCAATGACCCATGGGCTTTCTGGGTGGGCCTTAGCTTTGGAAGTGAAACCCAGCCCAATAATAACTGCCAAGCCTTTTGACATACATCCTCAATTTTGTAACTTTTCATCCCGTAAGTTCAAATTGTACCATTAGTTTTGTGTGTTCAATGGACTTTCAACATGACAAGTGGTTTTTCAATCTTAGCTATCGACTCAACATAGAGAAGGCAGAATGGATAATCTACATAACTGATGTTGGCCAATCGCTACATTTTGATATGGTATTCAGTGTAAGTTGTCCATACCACATATTGGTGCTGTCTTCTTTTGTCTCACGGTTTGTGTTGGTAATGTCTTTGTCTTTATCTTTATCATTTATCCTGGAATAAATATCTCTATCCTTCATTTCTTCTTAGGCTGCAAAGCGAGCAGATTGGCTTCCAAATACTCAAGATTCATTTCCTAAAACAAGCCATGTTGGCTTTGGTCTTGTTCTTGGTTCAGATGGCAAGCGATTTCGTTCTCGTAGTTCAGAGGTTGTCAGATTAGTTGATTTACTTGATGAAGCTGTTACCCGCTGTAAAACAGAACTTACACAACGTTTAGAGAGTAATGGTGAGATTTCTAAAACTTTCTGGCTTCTTCACTAATGGGCATAAATATACATTAATGACCTCAGCTAGTTACTTATGTGTTTTCTTTTTCTTTGGTCTTGGTACCAGGTAAAATTTCTGAGTGGACAGAGTCTGAGATGGTAAAAACTGCTGAAGCAGTTGGTTACAGTGCTGTCAAGTAAAGTTCTTGTTTTTTTTGCCTTTTGATTGTTTAGTTGATTTTTTGTCTTCAATAATGATGTTATTATGATGGCACCTGTGGATGCCTTCTCTCAGACTTGGAAGCTTCCTCAAGTCCAGGCCTCTAGTTGAGATTCAATAAAATTCCTTTTACTCTGCATTATAAGGAGGTGGTTCTTGCTATTATCTCTTCTTTTGGTATAATAGGGTTGTGATACCACATATTTTATTGGAAGATATATGCATTTTGGTGTTATCATTTAAATTTTGCTAGTTTCTTAAGTGTGATCCTTGCGAGTGGAAAGTTGTGAGTTTGGGTTGCATGCAAGATGGTGGAAGGTTCTGTATTGAAATTCTTTCTGTTTCACCATATCATCTCTCATTGAGTTCCGCACAATCAATGATGATAGGAGAATTGTTGTACACCATGGTGTTTGCAGAGAACTGGTAATGGTTGGATTTCAAAATTCAAATCCCTGTTGTTGGAAAGGTAAACCTTCTAGGTGAGCGACAACTTGTGGGATTCTCAACCCTGATATGGAGTGGTAATCCTGTTATGAGACAAGTTATGTTTTCTGATGTGGGTTATTGGAACATGGAAAAGCAGTTTGGTATACAAATGGATTGGTCTCGTATTTTCCCTATTTTAAGGATTTTATTGGTGGGGGAGGTAGTAAACAAGATGAGTAGTGGTGCTCTGCTTTATGTTGTATAGCATGCTGGAAAACGCGCTGGGTTGGCTATGCTCCGTTCCGGTTCTTTTTACCTCTCAATGGATTTCAAAGAAATGTCTGCAAAAAAATGGTGTGGTGGTTTCCAGTGAGATTTATGCATCCTTATTCTAATGTTGCTCTGTGCCGTTGAGTAATATTATTTTTGTGGATGCTAAGTTGTCAACCTGACGTTTCTTCACAAGAAGCTCCTGTGTAAGGATGGACAAATGCCTGGCAGGTCAACAAGACCCTTTGTTGACTGATATTCCAATGAAGGCCAAGATACATGAATATTGGAGTACTAAGATGAGATTGAAGCTGTGAAAAAGATGGACTCACCATATAGTTGAATGGTGGAGACTCCTAACTTTGGTAGAAGAGACTTAGGTTCGAGTCCCCATCCCTACATTTCTTGGAGGATTGGTGTGTGAGGGATGGCTAATTCCTCCCTAGTTTGCCCAATTGGGTTTTGGGTCATCAAAAAATGGACTCGGGAGGTGTTCAGGGTCTTCATCGTGAAAGAAGGGCAAGGGCACTTGCTTCCTGTGTCCTGTTAGAAGGTGGCATTCTGGTGGAGTTTCATTGGGTTTTTTCTGTCCAAGTTTGTATCTTTTGTTTGACTGAACTGGTTATCTTGGGAATGAGAATTCGGCTAGTTGGATTTAACATAGTTCCTTGTGTTCATTATAGTAAAACTATAATAGATGAGGATTGAGGAGCACCTACCCTTTTTCCCATAAAAACATATTTGGGTCATTTATCAGACATGAAATGTTGTATTTTACGTCCAAGGTTAGAGATGTGGGTATTATCATCATTCCTAGTTGCTTGGGAGGACTTG
This sequence comes from Thalassia testudinum, assembly GCA_037157565.1. NCBI lineage: Eukaryota > Viridiplantae > Streptophyta > Magnoliopsida > Alismatales > Hydrocharitaceae > Thalassia > Thalassia testudinum. The sequence goes on from JAZHRO010000077.1 coordinate 87,533,239, forward strand.
GTATTGTGATTTCAACAAGAAAAATAAGATCCACTCACTTCCATTTATGTCTATATTCATTGTTGTTGAGCCTCTCTCTTCACCTTTGTATTTTTATTGTTGATTCGGTCTATGGTCCCTTCATTTCGTTCTTGATGCCTTTGAAATTGGAAGGAGATTCCATGATAGTCGACAGGGAGAGAGGCATCACAATATCTAAATTTTCATCACTGTCATTACCCAACACAAACATGATCCTTGTGTCGTTGATTTGCCAATCTTCTTTCACAAGTCTGCACAACTGTAAGTTTAGAATAGTTAATTTTACTATGAAAGCAGGTAGTCATTACCTTTGAAAAGAAAGGTGGGTAGGCATACCTCGACTTGTGGGAAGTAGTCATCTTAAATGGAGCTTCCTCTATATTACTGAGATACCATTGGCAAATTCAAACAACTCCTTTTTCCCTACATTCTTGCACACATGTATAACATTATTCATCTTTATTGACTACAAATTTATGTACCAGACCTTGCTTAATATGGGAAAAAAGTTTGTGTTGGAGAATTTTAGAACCGGAAATTTCATTAGAATGGGAATTGTTAAAAAGACAAGTTCCTAACCCTTCTTTAACCAAATCCAATCCTAATTCTAATCCTACTAACTAAACATTAAACAAACTCGATCACATCAATCCTAATAAAGAACACAACTTTCAACTAATCGTAACATGTTTTTTCCTAAATTCTTTAACACTCCCCCCCCCCCCCCAAGTTGGAGTGCACAATATCCAACTTAAAGGAGGCACACCCAAATGAGAACTCCCCCCTAATATAGACAATCAGTGGAGCACTGAGCAATGCACTGTAATAGAAGTAGTAGTCACTGTAGAGTACTAGTTGGTAGCAGAGTAGCAGCAAGACACAAAGGCCATAACAGTGGTCATACAATGATTGTAGCAGTAATAGTGATCACATATATCGGGAAATGTTCCCAAGAAATTAGTAGTAGAGGTGGGACAACCTTGCTTAAGGTTTCCATTAGTCATCAACTTCAGCCAAGAAGCCATATGCTAGATGAGAAGTTCCAGCACATTGATTTGGAGAAGCAGTAGGGCCTGCAGCCATGGCAGCAGTAGAGGGGGTCTTGTTCCTTAGGAAAGATTGCTTTAGTTCTGTGGAAGTAAACTAGAGAGGTGATTGGTCTGCCATAGTCTTAGCAGTTGTAGAGGTCAAAGTCTTGGCTTCGGTAGTAGTGGTAGTCTAGCCCAGAGTTGACATCTTGATCTGCAAAGTTGATTACACAATCCTGCATGAGGAGACATAGAGATGCACTCGTAATGTGTGTGTCTACATCAGAAGGCACACAGATGTGTGCGGAGGCAAAGTAGATTGTGTGCTAGCACGTGCAGGGTTGGTGAGAGTCACATGTTGATGCGTAGTGGCACTTGGTTTTGCGCATAGGGTCAACACAGATTGCATGATGGTCAGCATGGAAGAGGGTAGTGGCATGCGCTGGTGCGCATAGAGGTTGTGTTGATTGCGGGTTGGTGTGCATGGAGGATAGTGTTGTGCATTGGTACGCGTAGAGGCATCGTAGTATGCACGTGTATATTGTGTGTAGGAAGAGAGGATAGTAGTATGCTGTTGTGTGCAAGGAAGGCTGATCGCGTGTGAGTGGACATGTGTATTATGCGTACGAGGTTTGTGCATAGGGAGGAGCAGCAATGCATGCATTTGGCACATGCGAGGAGAGGAGGCATGCGAAGAAAGCCACGTGTAAGAGTGAGGGTTGATGGTGCGAGGAATTTCCTAGGACTGTTTCCACTCTAATACCATGTTGGAGAATTCTACAACTGAAATTTTTAATAGAAAGAGAATTGTTAAAAAGAGAAGTGCCTAACTCGTGTTTATATAAAGAGGGGATTGCAAGCAATTCCAATCCCAATCCTAATCCTACTAACTAAACATAGAAACAAACTCAATCACATCAATTCTAATCAAATTAAATCAAATATCTAAAAATAGAAAGGGATAAGGTCCAACTTTTAACTAATTCTAAAATGCTCTTTCCGAAATTCTCTAACAGCTTGATTGTTGTTGCCTTTGCTGATTTATCTCCTGCAATATGATAAGTTTTGATTTTGTTGGTGATTGGTATATTGTTATTGATGTAATTACACTGTGGATCTTTTTCTTCATATTGATGTGCATTTTTTTTACGGCCTCTTTGCAGGTATGCGGATCTGAAGAACAACCGACTGACCAACTATACATTCAGCTATGATCAGATGCTTAATGATAAGGTTTGCCGCACTGAGTATCTTTTCCTGCAATATTCACGTGATTCTTAGATATATTGACAGAATAAATGATACAATATAAAATTGCCCCTGAACAAAAGAGTGTTGACATCTTTTCCTGGTAGTTAGTGGAATTTGTTTCTGTATTTTTTCCTTGAGGCATGAGTTTGTGTTAGGGATATAGAATGCAGTAACAATGTGCAATGGATGAAATAAACAATATAGTTCAGAAAAGAATTTGGAAAAACTAGAACAACTCTGGTAATAACTTGAAACTGAAAACAGACATGACAATGAACTATCCATAAGATCGTCCTTTGTAAGTATTACTTGAGTGAGAAATTCTGAAATCTTGATGATTAATCATGTTAGATGAATATTCACAAGGCCAGTTAGACAAGAGAAACTTTGTAAATATTAGTTTTTTTTGCATGGCCTCGACATTCAACTTTTTAAGGTACAAGGCTGGGAGTTATGAGAATAGTGGTGTCAGGGCTTAATTGTGATCCACTTCCAGGCTCAATCAAGATGCTTGATTGATGATCTTCTTATGGACATATGCTAGTGAATAGAATCCACGCTCCATAGTGGGTGGAATGGTTTGGTGGTGTATAAATGAGATTAGTAGAAAACACCAGCATTTTACATGGGCATGTTAGGACTTGCATATAATGATACTATACTGTGGGATTGCAAGTATTGTTGTCATCCAAGTGCACTGAAGATGTAAAAATAAAAATCGATAATAGTTTAATGAAAGTGTAGACCTTTGGTACTTAGAAACTTCTAAATATTGTGACATAAAAACATTTGTTTAAGCAAGAAAGAGAGTATTGCATTAAGAAGAACATCTAGATACTACTCTTGAAGGTACATGGTATTAGAGTATTAGTTTAGTTAAAGCCCGGTTATCTTAGGATTGAATTTGTTAGATAGTTAGTTATGCAATTTTATATTTTTAGTATGATTTTTTACGTAACTTTTCCTTTCCACCTCTCTATATAAGAGAGGTTAACGATATGCTTTTTAATAAGAAAGTTCATTTTCTCTAACATGGTATTAGAGTAGCAATCTTAGGATGGTGTTCGATACCTGCTTGACTTCTCTCTTTTTTTTTTTCCTTTCTTCTACCATAGGAAAACAAAAAAAGAAAATGGGAGAAAATCCTAGTTGCTGGCCCTACGAGGAGGAAGAAGACCAGCAACAATGACCAAGCCTTCGGTCCACTCCGGTGCTGGCCACCGATCTACTCTTCTCTGGCAAACCCTCTCTGGGGCTCGGCCTTTTCCTTGGACTCCAGAACTTTGGAGTAGCCTTGACTAGACCCCTCCTTGGGCTTTTATCTGGCATTGCCACTAGTTCGGTAACCTTCGCCAGGATTGGGTGATGGTGACAGGGGCCACCGCTGATCGGTAGATTGTTGATAGAGGCTAGTTTTTGACCAGCAGTAGAACCTAGATCTGAGTTGGAGGTGTTGCCTGGACTCTAAGCAAGGCCCATTGAGGTTGTGGGCCCTATTACTGCAGGGTTAGGGTTTGAACAGTGTTGCCCAACCTTGAGGTTGCTCGTTGGAGGTTGAGTTCCATTGTTGGTTGCTTGAACTTGTTGTCGGAAGCGATTCTTGATTTGTTTGTGGTAACTGGAGACTTGTCTGGAGTCCTTTTTCAGATTTGATCATGATGTTTTTTGCCTTGCACGCATCCTTGCATGCATGATTTCTCTTTGAGACATGCATTATGCACTTTGTGCTCTTCTACATGTGTAGTGCATGCTTCTGTGCGCAACATCGTGCATCTGTGACTGCCTATTGACTTCTGTGCACTTCTTTACTTGATTATCTCTTCATGTTCTCATGGTAGATGCCAACTCTTCTACTGATATTATTGAGATCAATATCTTGGCCTCTGTCAGGGGATGACTATCAAATTCTCTGGGTCCCTGAATTATGTTCTTTGGTCACACATGCTATACATATTCATTGGAGGATAGGAGAAGTTGTGCGTATTGATAGGTAGGGCTCTTGAACCTAATGATGCTGCCAAGCACAAGAAGTGGGAGAATGACAACTATTTGGTTATGAATTTGGTTGATGAACAACATTGACCCTACTATTGCCACCAATATGTTGTGTAAGAAGACAACAAAGGAGATATGGGACATCAAAGTATAATGATACTTTACATAGACTAGTTTTAGAAGGTATGACAGTAGGATGGAAACTTAAATCTTGAATTGCTTATATGTGTCTCCATGTGTATAGAACAAATAGGATATACAATATATCTTGGGGGTTGGCTATTATTACCTCAACAATTGAATAGCTATCATGCTTCACTAGGGTTGTGTGATGAATTAAAGAGTAATGCTTAGAGTAATTTATTGGTGTAGATTTCTCAATTGTAGAATTGAGAAATGATTATTAGAATCAGATAAGGTCAATACTTAATCTTAACCCTTGATCTCGAGTGATCTTAATCATAGATGGATTATGGATTGCTTACAAGATCTCTTGGCAACACAATACATTAACTAGCAATGCAGCATTGAAGAGATATTGAATTGTATGTTGCAATTAGTTGAAATACATAATTGATAATGCTTGTAGAAGCACCAAGAGTAGTTTCATAAACATTAAAGTGCTAGAATTCTCTCTAATTAGAAAGAGCTCTAAAGAACGACATTGTTGGAAAATCCAAGAAACATGTTTTCTATTAGAGTCTGGGTTTTCCCTATCTATAAACAGAGAGCAATTCCAACAATTAGAGCTTGATCCTATGCTCCTCTCTCCTGCCATCCCTTCCCCATAAAGAAGAGACACACCCCCTCCTCCTATTCCTTAGTGCTTGTGCTTTTTGGCAAAAAAACAAGAAGGAACTCTACTGTATTAAGATCGCCTTTGTTTGTGGGACTTAGATATTGTGCACATCAGCGTGCATGAACGGGTTGCAACTTGTGTTTGGGAATTTCAAGTAGACATGTGAAATTACTTCCATGCACTTCCATATTCCTGTGATAGCCAATCATGGAGGTATATTCCCTAAACTTGTGAGATTGGGAAAAGGTCTCTGCATTTTGATTCGATGTTATCGTTGTTTTGGGGTCATGTTTATGTTTTCAAAAAGTAATAAAATGATCCCGTACATTTTCGTTGTGCCACTTTAGTTGGCAGCACTTGCTTGGGTGGTGAAACAACTAGATCTTGGCTTTTGAAGCCTGGTGGTGCCACTTAGAGTCTGCTGGTTGGGTTACTGTTAGTCATTAGATGGTGGTGGCACAAGTTTTTGGCTTGTCGGAGAGGATTGAAGCTGGTTCCAGAGGTTCTCATGTTTTCACGTTAGTTAGGGTTTAGGTCTGCCTTCTAAAACACAAGAGCAAGAAACCCTAAACCCTATGCAATTGGTGGACTGCCAATTTAGAGTTGTTGCTCTGAATCATGTCAAGAATGAAGGGTTTCTATTATGGAAGTGGGAAATACTAGGTGTCCTTATATAATGAGAAAGCAGGGGGAAATTACAATGTTGGCCATACTAGAGAAAACAAAAAAATAAATAAAATAGGAAAGTATAATCCTTCTAATAGCGGAGTCTTTGATGTTGATGTCTGTTGTAGAAGTTGGTCACCTCAGAATGTTGGAATCATGCAAGCTATAGACATATTACAGGAAATAAAGAAGGCTAGAAAAAATGATGGAACCTGGAGGACGTGGGATTCAAACATTCCCATGTACAATGACCTAATGTGAGAAAAGGCATGGTTTTAGTTTGATTTTGTATGTGTTTAATTATTTCATTGTTGTATGGTTTGCACTGTCTTCTGGCTTTGAGCATGTGCGCATGGTGCTGCACTATGTGAGTTTCCTTCAACAACCATCAGTCCTTTAATCTAACAAAATGGGTCAACTGGTCCACGTCTGTAATTGACCAGTTGAACCTTGTTTTTCATGGTGCTGGTAAATCTTCTGGCTCTCCCTTTTTTTCTATATCTGTCATGACATTGTTACATTTCACTTACAGGGAAACACAGCAGTCTATTTATTGTATGCTCATGCTCGGATTTGTTCAATAATCAGGAAATCTGGTAAAGATATGGAACATCTGAAGAAGGTATGAGTTGCTGTGTCCTTTGGTAGTTTGATGGTTTATACCATCTCCTCCTTTTTATACTTTCCTGAATATGTAGTAGGAAAATGCAAGTTCTGGTTCTTTCAAGCTAGGTGCAAGTGTAGGGTCCTTTTTCTTTCTATTTTGCAGGGAGGATCTATCATGCTAGGCCATGCAGACGAGCGAATTTTAGGGCTCCACCTGCTACAGTTTGCAGAGGTACACATTTAATTTGCCTTCTTAAGGTTCTGCAAGTGGCTTCGAAGAGAATTTTTTTGATTCCAGTATTAATTTTGTATTTATGCAAATATTTCATGGTTTTGCAATCAGTCTCCAATGCGAACCAAATTAAGTTTTTTTTAATGCATATTTTTTTGCTCTTTTTATTTAATGTGCTTGTACTTTCCTATTACAACAGTAGAAGATGTGGCAAACCATCATATATTTGCTGTATCCAAAATTCGATGTTGCATAGCATTCCCCCTTTTAAAATCATCCTGTCCCAATAAATAGTCTTCTGCATTTCTCCTGCAGGTTGTCGAGGAAGCTTGCACCAATCTCCTTCCAAATGTTTTATGTGAATACTTATATAACCTATCTGAAAATTTCACAAGATTCTATACTAATTGCCAGGTTAGATTTTTGGTAGCGATTTTTTTCCTTTTCAAACAAACATGGTTTGATTCCAATGGGTACTTGCTGATGTTTTTTACCATCTCGCCAATTTCTTTTAAACTGAGTTGTCTCTCAATTAAGTTCTATTTGCATTGTTTTTAAATTTTGCATCATCTAAATTAGCTTTGTGTGGGTCCCCCTCAACGATGGACTGTCAGTAGGGGGTCTATTGCACAAGGACTCTGCAGAGAAAAAGCTTTCTACTGGCAAATAGATGATGCTCAGCTCTGCATACCATGGGGATTAGCATGCAACTAAGGATCCGCTAAAGCACCAGAACAATCCGCTAAAATGCAAATAAGGATCAGAAATATGGTCACTATCATGAAGAATAATCGAATACCATATATAACCATACACATATTAATGTTTTCAAATTTCAAAAAAAAGCAAATGATTGTTTTCATAAGCTGGAAGGCTTTCCACAAGTTGAAATTTGGTGGCCGTGGAAGGATCAAATTGTATCCAAAGAACAAGGGACTATGAAGGTGCATGGACCAAAATAAATCATATTGGTCATATTCTTGAATTTGGGATAAAATGGAAGAAGAATGCTTCCTGCGCAGGACATGGAAGTCAAGAGGACCACTTCGGATTTTAAATCCCAAGAGCTGTACACATTGGTATTTCCTATTCTGAACTTGCCTGCGATTTTTTTTGTACCATTATTTTACATTTTCTTACTCTTTCATCATTGCCAAAGTTTAGCAGAAAGTTGTTTCTCCAACATTTCAAACTCAGCTTTTTCCAATCATCAATATTGGATGGAACTAAGTGAAAATTGATGGTGTGATGACTGTCTTTAATTGGATTTGCATATTCTAACACTTGCAAGCTAGGTAAGCCCAAACGACAATGATTTAATCATGGAGAATAAGAATGACAGAGCAGGAAGTTAAGCCTGTTTATTTGTCTTCAGTAACTAGGATTACTCTGGATGTGAATGAGGTTCTTTGTCCTTTACATACAAGTGTTTTCAAAAGTAACAAAGGGCATCCTAGGAAGGAAATTTTTTTATAAAATCATCACTTGTTTTACATGGAAGTATTTTGCTTTTTCCTTGCGGAAAGACTACCCAACAATTCCCTATCATGTTATCTCCTAGATACGTTGAGAGTTACATCAATCACAAGATGTCCTTTTCCTACCCGGGATAAAAGCTTCTTTCACAGTGATAGAGAAGCTTTCCCACTGAAGACCAAACGTTTGATCTTATTCAAATGGGAATTATGTTGAAGAAGTCTATCTCGGCTACCTAAAAGAAGTCCTTATATGCATCAACAGAATTGCAGGTTTGCTTTGTAGTAATTTTGTGCATTTTAGCTGATTTAAGGTTCTGTTAAGAAAGCCATCCTTCTTTTTTGATGAGATCCATTCCATGTTACTTGTATGCAACTGTGATTCTTAGCAGCTTTTTCAAAGGATAACATCCAATTTTACCTGCGTGTGACTGGTTCCAAGAAGTGTCGTAACATTTTAGCCAATAACTGTTTGATCTTTGTTTAGTTGCTTTGATGTCTTCCCTGTTATCAGTTGCTATTTGCTAATATGTCACTATTAGACATGTTATCATTGTTGCCAATTCACTTTTTCTTATCCATAAGAATGAGGACAACAATTGATTTCTTAAAACTTTTTGCATGACATAGCTAAACAAATTAGTTGAAAAATATAAGTGGAAGCAAATTAACAAAATATCAAAGTATAAATAAGAAATTACACTTGAGTTTATATGGAAATTCTACTTCCGAGGAGTGGAGAGAAAACCACGGAAAAATGCCCTGATAGGGTGAGTTTCTGTATTGATCTTCTTAAAGAAATAACTGAGGCATACATGCCTATTTATAGGACACCACACACTCCATAATCCCACAAGACGATGTGGGACTAAATTAACTACACATACTCCAACACTCCCCCGCAAGTTGGAGCATGCAATGCTGAGCTTTTACAACACAAAAATCCAACTTTACACAATAGAGCACAACTCTTTCAATCTGGTTCTTGCTTGTAGGTGGGTGTGCTAATGACGACAGGGTTGGAGCTACTGGACGAACTGTTGTAGTTGATTCTGACAAGGGCTTATCCTCTGGAGACCTTAACTGATGCTGGTGGCTCCCCATTCAGTATCTCTGATTAGGCCTTCCTGTGAAGACCTTGAAATGGAATCTCCCTCTAGAGTCCATGAATTTGGATCTTTCACATAGAAACTAGATACAAGCCCTTCCTCTGCGGATCTCGAAACTGGATCTCCCTCTTGGAGACCTTGAAACTCTGGACCGCCCAGAGTTGTGGTTTCTAATGTGGTGACCTCGAATAAAGTGACTCCTAAATGGGGGATGACTATAATAGGACCTACACTCTTTTTCTTTCCCATAATTGTATGGGAGAAGAAAACAACATAGAGAAGGCTTCTATTTTTTTTCCTTTTTTTTCTTTTCTTTTTTTTTTCTTTTTCCCTTTTCCTTTCTATAGGAAACAAGTAAAAACAATCAAACCAAATGATAGAATCGGCATATTGCCCCATAAATGTAACCATTCATGAAGAGTGCTGGGTTTCCCTCGAATCCCTCCTTAGGATTCTTACGAGCCAATCCACGTCGCCTCTCACGAGAGTGACATTGCAGTGCCTCCATCAGGCTCCTCCACTCGTGTCCTTTTGATGCGAGATCCATGCTGCCTTCATCTCTTGTTAGGGTTTGAAGAACCCAACAAGCTATGACGTCGCCTCTCCTCGGGACGGTCATTTGCATCACCTTCGCAGATCTCATGTTCCTCTGGGTGCCGCCAGTGTGTCGACTTGCGCCCCTATGCGTGCCTCACCACCTTGCCACCTCACTACATGAGTAGCAGTGTCGCAGGTGCCTTTGTTGACCCCTCGCACCACCGCCTACCAGGTCGTTGTGGCCTCGCACGCTGCCTCCAGCAATCAGAGAAGATGGAGAACCTTGCCATCTTGTCGCGGTGCCTCATTCAACTGCTCGAATGCCTTCCAAGCTCCGCTTCAACCTCTTATGCTCCTCGGTTCGGTGCAGTGAAGCACCAACTTTGCATCTCCTTGCATAGTAGGGTTCACAGAACCCAACAAGCCATGGCGACACTTGACTCTCACATGCTCCTCTTCAGACGATCATGGAGCAAAATAGAACTTCTGAGAGAACAAGAAAGATAAAAGTGATAATCTTAAGAATGAAAATGAAAACACAAGAACCAAATTACTTTGATATCAAATTGAAAAATATGATAAGAGGAAGTAAATCAATAAAATATCAAAGCGTGAATAAAAAATAACACTTGGGTTTACTTGGAAACCTCACTCCCAAGGAGCAGGGAGAATCATGGGAGAAGGTCCTGATAGGGTGAGTTTCTGTATTGATCTTCTTAAAGAAATAAGTGAGAAGTACCTGCCTATTTATAGGCCACCACACACTATAATCCCACAATAGACGATGTAGGTCTAAATCAACTACACATACTCCAACAAAATTCATTGGCATTGTTTTGGGGCACAAGGTAGTTTACTCTAAAGCATACTTAATCTTACTCCTTTAGAACTCATGTTCCTGAGAACTTCTTGGTGGTCATGCTATGAAGAGAAACTTAGACAAATCACCTCAAAAGTGTGCTTAGATATAGTTGATAGAAGCTAGAGGGATGGTTGTTGACTGGTAGCAAGGTGAAGGTAGCTTCGGATCACTTTGACCAAGATAGTCATCTCCATATTCTTGCATTTTATGGAACCATCAAGGACAATATGGTTTTTATTGATGATCGTGCTATTGGTTGGTGCAACATTGAAACCAAACTGCCATTGTTAGCGAGGTCAGTGAGGTGATCTTTGAATGATCACTGTGATTGGGTGTACTTACAGGCTTTTCTCTGACATCTTTCATTGCTGTTTTCTTGTGCATGTGCATGCATTTTTTTTTTGTTTTTTTGTTTTAGTTTGGTTGTTGGTGGGGTGGGTATGGCTTTACTTACCTGGATCACTGTTCAGTGAGGAGATGGACAACACTTCTGATGATATTACAATCTATTCAGCTGGAGAAAAGTTGAGCCCTCCCACTGTGTTTCTGCTATGCAGTTCACTGTATCTTCGGTTTTTCACACCCTATGATTCCAAGAAAAGGTGGAGAGAGGACTTTATGAGTTGTTAAGTTATTAGGCATTAAATAGAAATGATGACACTACAACAGTGGTCTGATTAGAAAGTGGGCAGCAATCTGCTTGACTGAGCAGGCATTGGGGAAAAATGATATATCCCATTGTTGAGGTGGAAGCAAATGGACCTTCCTCACTTTTTTGATTCGGATGGCCTTCTTGATGAGAAAAAGCAAGTTCTGGACCACTGAATTTGAAGTAAATCCTTGTAGACTATCAGCACACAAGAATTCATCAGAGGGTCAATTTTACAGGATCAAGTCGGATGAGGAGAATGCGGGTGAGTGGGCTGGAAACTTTATGTTTCCTTGACTGTTGGAAGAGATTGATAACAGACATGTAGAATGACCATTGCTACTGGTAAGAATCTTCATTTTGCCTCAGAAAGAAGCCACTGTCAGCATCTTTGGAAGGTTGAACGAATTCCCATTCATGGTCTTCATGGTTGGAGGATATTCTGTCTTTGTTGCTTCACTCCACTGTTAGGATTCCTTTTATCTGAAGATAGACATATTATCAAGTGAAAGATTGCAACAATCCGGAAACAAAATTATTCTCTTAAAAAAAATGTTCTTAGGGAAACTATTAGATATAGGATCTATAGCACCCATGCTTCTCAATAGGCTCATTTGTGTTGGGACAAATACTAGAATTGGTTTCTAATGGGATGCATCACATGTATGTTGGAAATTTATTGTTCTTTTTATGTGCCTCAATGATTGCCTCAACAACTGATATAGTAGTTGGGAGGGTTGTTGAGAGTGTTGGAAGAAGAGTGTGGCCTTCCTTGGAGTAGTCAAGTACTTTTGAAGCTGGTCACATAAGAGTTGACACATTATCATCAGTATGTAGCTTTTTTATCATTTTATCCTATAGCCAAAAAGTTGAGAGTTGACAATCTTGGACAATAACTTATTCCTGCTTGTTTTGCACATCCAAAAAGCACTGCACAAATTTTTTGGGTTTAGAGCAAGGAAAAGCCATGCAAGTAATGAAACAAAATGGGGGTTAGAGTAGCATTATTCCATAATGGCATGGATAATGCTATGTATATGTGCTGTTAATTCTTTTCCACATCATTTTGAATACTATATTTCTCGAATGAGATGAGGAAGGACACATGATATGCATAAGGACCAATTCTGGTTTAAATACCTGGACATCGTTGCCATTAAGTTGACAGCTATTGCTGTAGTAGATCTTTTTCCCTTTTATTGGAGTACTTTGTGATGAACGCCAAATCGTTCCTAAAACTCCAGACACAGCTTGGATCTCACACAACATATTGGAGGAAACAATTATATGACCTAATTCACTGAGAATGGGAAAAAATTCAACAAAAGTTAACCACGATCTCTATAGTGGAAAAAGAAAAGCAAAGAGATAGTTACATTATTCAGTTTATTCATTGGAGCAAGGAGACCTATATTTTCCTAGTTTATGGGCTACACTCTTAAAGGACAGCAAGATGACACTGCTTGTAGGATGTAGAGGATGAAGCTGATAATACAGCCATAGATGGAGATCTGTACGTCAAAGGATCCAGCAAACAATTAGCCATGGTGATGCATAAAGCCAAAGCTTTTGAATGAAGCAACAAGAAATAACTGTTTTAGACTAAGAGCTTTGATATACTGACTGGTTGGCATTATTTTAGGTGGAAACTTTAAAGCAAACAAAACCTTGACAATGCCTTGGTAGGTGGAAAAAAAGATAGAAAATGCTACCTAATCTATTAGATCTTTTACATAAAAATAAGGGTAAAAAGCTCCTAGAAAAGTAGTATCGTATCGAAAACAGTGTTTGGGGGAAGCATTAGGTGTGATCCTGCATATCTGTATCTAAGCTTGAGCGAAAATCAATGTGGTTAAATCTACATAATGTGGTAAAACATTAGGGGCGTGCATGCACGAATCTGGATGTGGTCGTCCCTGTACGTGGTCCATTTTCAGCACACCACAGTCAGAAAATAGAGGGTTAACTTGGAAAGTTATCTTACAGGTGGTCCTTGGTTGGATATATTTGTCACAAATAAGTCACGTTTCTGGAGTTACCAGTGGAAACGTCTATTAGGAAAAATCTGGGTAAACCACTGGCATTTGCAGGCTCCGTGCTATGTGTAGTGAGAGCCCACCGTTGTCAGTAGTTGATGTGGGATGCGGAAGTGTGTTTCCAGTTTCCCATTAACTTTCAAAACATGGGATTTTTGACGGTAAACAGGTAAAGGTACATAAATTTTCAGATAACATTTTTATTACGGACAAGGCATTTGCTTATCGATTTAAAGGTTTTGACGGGAAAGAATCTTCGCCCATAATCAATGGGCCATCAGGCTTCAACTATGATCTTTGAGCAATTTGACAGAACATAGATGCGGCATATTTTCTGATCGATGGAGAATGGAGGTGATTGAGATGAAAAGTTGGCTACTGACGTAGAAAGAGTGATCTGAAATTTTTAAATGTAAATTTCCAATTGCAGGTGGTTGGATCACCAGAAGAAACTAGCAGATTGCTCCTATGCGAGGCCGCGGCTGTTGTCATGAGGAAGTGCTTCTATCTCCTGGGAATCGAGCCTGTCTACAAGATCTGATTGCCATTACAATTATCTGATATTGTTATTTTTAACAGCCTATAGCTAATCTTCAATTCGTTGTATTTTACCTATTTATCAGTGAAATCGTTCCATGGATACGAAGAAGCATTTCATGATGTCTCTGGCTGTTAGTACCTTTTATTTTCTGTTTTCAATTTTCCTTTCTTTGGCATATGCTTATCCTCTGAAAAAAATGTAGTTACATTTCTAGCCCCAAATATTTTGTGGTTTGCACACGGCATAAAATTGGTTCCTTTGAGAAGCACATACTTTATGACCAATTGATTGTGGAGTAGTGGAATTTAGGATGTCCGGTAAGAGAAGTTGAAAGGTACTAGATTCCAGGGCGAATAAGGAATAATTGACAACATTTGGAACAATGAACCTCTGAAGTTGGCTTCACCTTTTATTTTTGGATGTCTGACGTAATCATTGTAAGGAATACGTTTAAAGTGGCATTTGGTTGATGAAATTAGAGATTGTTATGTTGTTCTTTCTTTCGTTCTTTTTTTATTATCAGCGTGAAAAAATTTCACTAACAAAAAAGCATGATTACGGTATAGAAGTTCCCTAAAAGCATATGTGGGAAGTACACAACAGAGATGAACACCACACCAACGTAAATCGTTTACGTGACAAATCTACTTGATGTGGATGTTCTATTGGTCTCTTTTCGCAAAAGATGCGAACAATGTGGAGGATCGTTTAACAAAGCACAAGTCAAAAAGTACGGAAAATGCATGTATTGTAAAAAGTGACGTAACGAAATGTGAGTATTATTTCTATATTTCATACAGTATTTAAAATGTGGGCTCACTTAGTAATGACATTTAATGTAAAGAAATAAAAAATTATAAGGTTTGTTATGGGGGTGGTGTGTATCACATTAAAAAAAACACATCATTTTAACCTAAGACGTATAAGTGATAGATAACATTGTATTGGTGATAAATAATTTTACATTAATAATAAATTATTTTGCATCGTTAATAAATTATTTTAAGGTGTTTTTGTATTGATGTAATTTTATTTTACATTAATGTAAAATTATTTCAAGAGTAGTTTCACTTGTCTAAAGTGGTTTTACACCTATGTAAAATAATTTTGATCTATGGGTTTAGGATTTAGGTTTATGAAAAGTGATTTTACGTATGAGAAGTGATTTTTCACTTTAGGATTTAGGATTTAAGGTTTAGGGTTTAGCGAAGTTAAATTCTAAACACTAAAGATTAAATCTTAAATCATAAGCTGAAAAAATCACCTTTCAAGTGTAAAATTACTTGTCATAAGTGAAGAAATATTTGGAATTTAATTTTGCATGCAGAGTAAGATTGCACCTGTATAATTTTACCTTGCACCCGTGCAAAATAAGATTGCACTGGTGCAAAGTAGTTTAAAGTAAGATTACACTGGTGTAATCTTACTTTGCACCCGTGTAAAATTATTTTGAAGGTGTAAAATGATTTTGTAAAGGTGCAAAATAAGATTGCATCTGTGTAAAGTAATTTCGAAGGTGATTTGAGTGGTTTACATCCATACGAAAATAGTTTGTTGGTTCAAACAGTGGTAGATCTCATCATCTGTTAGCACTTTTTTTGCATAAGAGGAATACAGATTAGGATCACAATCACACTGTTGTACGTCAAGTTTTACGTTTCTCAACCCACGTATAACATCAATTACCGTTAACATTGCGTAGGCTTTAATTAATTGATGAGCCTCTTTTTCTTCATGTTATCTATCGCTGCACTCTCGCCCCCACAGCTCCACACCACGTGCTGAGCAAAGCTCAAAAGATTCATTACTGACAAGAAACCAAGTGAGCAATGGCGACAGGGGAGGTGGAATAACACCATCGGCCTTCCACAACCTTCATTATATATTAAATTGCAAGAATATAGCCTATAAGCACATTCCCTCTTAGCTTACAAAGGAGATTCAAATTACAACAATTTCCAATTAGGCAACTGACATTTCAATATCTACCTTTTTCACTTCCAGTTTGGGAGTTGACGACTGTCACTCTTCCTGACCTGAGTGAAAAGAAATCAATGATACCTTCTCCCCATTGTGGTCGATGCAAATGAGATTCAGTGAATGGATGCTCATGAGTCTCTTCTTTCTCAAAATACATGATAATCTGTAGGATACAAGGGGGGGATTCTTCTAGCCATGATGTAAGTTGCGAAAAAACACTTTTTTTTTTTTTCCTGAAAACAATATCTCCATTAATGAAATGAGTTGAATTTGACATAACATTGCCCCGAGGGCACAGGAAAAGAGAAAATCAAAATTCCCTCTTGGATGAAGGGGGAAAGATACTCTATGTAAAGATGGGGGAACACCGAAACAGTGAAAATTTGAAACAAATGTACAACAAAACTAAAACAAAAAATACAAAGGAAATAATAAAAAAATGAAATAAAATAACAAAGAAAGCGTCCTTGTATGACCAACTAGTAGCAAACTGAAGTAATTGTTTCATGCTAATAGATGATGATAGTGTCATCAAGGGAGGTCCCTTAGCTATCAATCTAATTAGTCCTAGTGAAAACTTGACAAGGATGGTGGTTGAAGCTTGTTGACTAAATTTGGTTGTGTTGAAGCATGATTTCAAGTGTGATCCCAACTTAGAAAGGTGACACCATAGAGGTGGAAGATGAATTCCAAGCATGTAAAAGCCGCTTACGACTCCTTGAACTATCTAGCTTGGCCTTGGATCTCGTGGTCAAGATAGACCATCTCCACCACCTCCGAGCCAAAACTTCATAAAATGAGAGCCAAGGAGCCAACTGCCTTGAACATCGCCAACTGACTTGTGGGTAGTGAAAGAGAGAAAGATTGTAAAGCTTGAAAATGAGGCTGTGTAGTCGAGGTAACTAGAAATTTCAAACTTAAGGAGGTTGGGGGGAGGTTCATGAGCATCAAATAAAGGGACCAACCAAGCTTGATGAAGCAAAGATGATGGAGCGAAATGAACTTGGGGCGGAGGTGAGGGTGGAGATGGATGTTGTGGCCGGAGGAGGGAAAGCAAAGAGTGAACCTCTCCACGCAAAGGAGAGAGGATGGAAGAGAAAGATGGAGAGGGAAAGTGTGAGGGTGGGGGGTGTGCCGATCAAGGCCTGAGTAGTGGCTAGAATGGGAGCAGTGTTTAGGGTTTTTCTTTGGAGCATGAGAAAGGGAGCACCTTCCAAGGGCAAACACTTTGTACCAACCTCCATAGAAACATCTTCACTTGAGGACCTTGCACTTCCAAATTAGAGAAATGTATCTTAGTTTTCCAAGTGAGCTACAATAACTATCCTCCTCTAGCACTTTCTATGCTGCTTTAACAATGAAAATACCCTCATGAAGTGGTGCTTGGACCATTTCATCCTCCTGCATAGGATTCAAAGCACTATTTTTGATTTTTTTGATTGATTTCATCTATAAAAAATATATCCAAAACCTCCACATTTTGATGACTCTATGCATCAATCAATCGCACCACCATCTTGGGAGTGCTATCAGTGAAGATTTTGGGATGAATTAGACACTACACATCTTCTATCCATGTGTCCCTCCATATCTGAATTTTAGCACCATCTCCAGACACCGACCACATGTTTATGACTAAAGCTTTTCTTATTTTCCACAACTCCACCCATAGCTGTGAGGTGTTTGCCAGCAGTTGTGTACCCTAGAAATCCCCATCCTCGAAATATTCTACTTGCATGATGTCCTTCAACATAGGGTTTTCCCATGAAAGAATGTGCTGGAGCCGCTTGAGTAGTAGGTTCTAATTGAATTTTTTAGTGTCCTTAAAACTCAGCTCGCCCTTTATCTTTGGGTACATTTATGCTATGCCAACATTTGATATAGTAATGCCTCCTCTCTTCATCAAAACCCCACCAAAAATCGTGCATTTGCCTATCTAGAGACTTGCACTTTTGGTTGGGAGGTGCTACTAGTGACATAAGATGAATGGGAATAGAAGCTAAGGAGGATGTGATTAAGATCCTGCATGTGATAGTAATCTGCATTGCTAACCACTAAACTTAGTCTTAAGCTTGCTAAGAATGTGTTGGTGGAGCCATCGCTATGATATACCATCATCGATAGGATAACAAAGGTAAAACTCATTTAGAAACTCTTGATGGATGCCTGACACCTCCTTGATTAACCCCTTGCTTTTTCTAGTCATGCCTTTGCTAAAGAAAAGTTCAGACTTTGTTGACTCTTTGCCTTGAGGACTTGCCATAGTAATCCATCAATATGAAGATCTTTAAAGCTTGGAGTGGACTAGCTTTTCCAAAAGTGATCGTGTCCTTAGTGAACATCAAGTGTGTGATTGAGGGAGCACACCTTGTAACATTATATCCTCCAATATGTCTAGAAACTTGTGACTTGATGAAAAGAGGGGTGAGAAATTTACAGCATAATATGGAGAGGAAGGAGGAGAGTGGGTAGCCTTGCCTTATACCCCATTTTGGTGAGATTTGGTGGAGAGATCAATTTCTAAGCACAACCATATTAGTGGTATTAATGCGAAAATAGATAAAACTTTGTAAGTTGATAGGAAAATTTAATTAAGTTAGCTAGAAATAAACTTCAATTCAATTCGATTGAATGTTTTTTCCATATCCGTTTTTGATGGGAACACTATCATGAGCCCTAATTAGCTCATTTTGACCCAACAAAGTCAATAAATGTTCTTACATAACCAACTGAAGGTCATAATTCACTGCATAATCATTCTGAGAGAAAAATAAGAAACTAGGGGTAAAACTGTAATTTTACCAGTGCAGTACAACCACGGGTTTTCTCAAGGGTTGAATAAATTTCAAATGGTCTTAATAAGATAACAAGTGGGTTGGATTAGAGAGAAAAGGGTTTGTGTGTGTTCTGAGAATTAAATAATTTTTAAAATCCTAAAAACAGACCCACTTAATTAACCAAGGTTCTGGCTAGGATAAAATTCACTTAAATACTCTAAAAATCATAGAAAAATATTCTCTAGGATTTAGTACCTTCAATTTGACCATCAGAACCCATCTTGACCTAAAATGGAGTCTCAGACAGATATTTACCCTAATTTAGGTTTTTACATAAATTACCCAATCAAATGTGATCAAAACCAAAATCCAACTTCACCATTGGATTCCTTAGGTCCAAATTAGGTTTAATTAAGTCCAAGGGGAACTTGTCTTGACCTACTTTGCAAAAAGGTCCTGTCTGATTACATTTCTACCCCTAACTTTTAAAAACCCATGCATTTAGCCCCCTAGCTTCTTCGTCGTCTTCACAAGTAGGTCCCTCTGCCATTATCGCGGAGGAAACCTACTTCGGCGACCTTTGACAGGGAATATCTCCTTGATTACTTGGAGAATCCCTTCCAAAATTGGAAGGGAGATCCTCTGAGAAATTCCTTCCAGTATAAACCCATTGATGAGCTTTGATTCTCTCCCAATCTCTCATGCGAACGCATGAGAGATTTGGGTATCCTAACAGCTCCCAAGTCCAGTGACCTTCCAAGCTTGGGAAACTTGCTTCCTAAGCCTTAACTTCCACTCAGATCCCTATTTAAAGAAGCCCAGATCCTCCTGCATTCTCCATGCTCGAATTCAGCTGTGATTCCCCTCAATTCATCTCTCACTCTCACGGTCGAAGGCTCCTCGACATCCGGCAATCCCCCCCACTCCTCGTCATCTGATCGCCATACCTGCGGCAGGTTCCTCCTCCTTGTTCTTCTCCGCGTCTAGCCATACCAGCAGACGCCCGTTCTTCTTCATCCTAGCCATTCCCACCTCACCGGAGCTGCCTCAGTCTCCAGCGTCGGCCACACCCAAGCCGACGCCCTCACTACCCCCCTTCATCCAGCAACTTCCTAGCTAAGTCCCCTATCCCTTCTACTTCCTTCTCCACTCTTTACTTTCCAAAATTCGCCACTGACGCCCCTTCGCACCTCCATCCCTTCCATCTCCAACCACCCACTCCGGCGAGGCCATCCCACCTCCACAGGCCACCAAAACCCTCGCCGACAAGCCCACGACCATCGCCACACCTCACTGATCATTTCCCTTCTCTTCATTCACCCATCCATCCACTCACAAGAGCCCCCGAACACACCCACTCACACGCACACAGTCTGCCTAGGCATGCACTCACAACCACTGTCACGCCACGCCACCACCCCCATCACATCCGCCGTGCTTCGGTGACGCTCCTTGAATGCTCTGACGTGGTCGAGTGGCCGTTCTATTGATTTCAGGTGCATGACCTTGTCCGCCATTGGCGAGCAAGCTCGAAGCTTGCTTGAGGCTGTCCCAGGTGCTTCCTGTCCCAGGTTGAAGTCCCAGTACACGCGGAAGTGGCTTGCGCACACACCCAAGTCTTCAATTACAGTCGCGAGCCTCATTCGTTGAGGCAATTGTGAAGGACGCTCCCTGCTGCGCTGCGTGGAAGGAAGGTGGGTCATTTAGTCCCACCTCGGATACGAAGAGGCACCTGCACCAGCATAAATTGCAAAAGTGCCTGTAGCTATTTCCTTAGTTACCACGGGGTGAGGTCCCTCTCACCTTCTCCCGACGTCATCCGCGACACCTCACCCTCGGACCTGGCATGACCCGACTTGACCTGCACTCCTCACTCACCACTGCATGCTAGTGAGCCTGGACCCGGGTATGTGCCAGATCTGATAACCTGGATACCTGTGGCTCTGGGAGAGCGGATCCTAAGAGAGAAAAAGAGAGGAGTGTTGCGCAGGTAGGGGGAGGGTTTTGCTACAGGAACCTCTGGCTGACACTTAGCCAATTCTGAAGAAGAAGAGGAGGCCAGGGTTGAAGACTGAAGGAAGAAGAAGAAGAAGAAGAAGAAGAAGAAGAGGAGGCTAGAGCAGAAGCTGAAGAAGAAGAGAAGGATCGTAGAGAAAGAAGAAGAAGGAGAAGATAGAGAAAGCAAAGATAGAGAAGAAGAAGAAAAGAAGAAGAGGTGAAGGCCAGAAGAGAAGAAGAAAAGAAGTAGAAGAAAGTAGTCAACTTTAAGTCGTCTGATTTCCTTATTAGACGACCGATCATTAGCTCTCATTGCATGTACATTTACATTGATTTCCTTGGTGATATTGTAGGAGTATTTGGTGATCTAAATCACCATTTTACTCCCATCTTTTTGCACATTGCTACTGATATTATTGCAATGTATTTCAGTTTGAATTGTGATCCTGATTTCTAAATCTCATATGGCTCCCTGTGTTCGACCTCGAAACTTTTTCGAGTAATAAAAATTGTATTTGTTTTCAAAGAGATTTCGACTATACTGCAACGAGATACTTTTAAACATTGATTTCACCTTCTGAACAGTTTTCATAGCTATGTACCTTTAGTACTATAGGTGCTCATAGAGTGCAAGATCTCTTTAGCTACTATGATGTTGTGACTTATCTGCCTACCCTTCAAAAATGCACTCTGATTGGGGGAGATAATTCTTAGCAATACCTTTTCCATCGTTAATGCGATAAACTTGGGTTTGATCTTTTATAATGTACTGGTTAAGCTTATTATCTTGAAGTCCTTTGGTTGCTCTACATTGTGCCCTTTTGGAAGTAGTGTTATGTATACAGAATTAATCTCTAGATGAAAATCACTAGACGTAAAAACCCCTGATGATAATGTTATCATCAGCCATATCTAGCTTTAATTAGTCATAATCCATTGATAAATACTCCTACATACCTGCCAAAGAGCCATAACTCATTGCATATCCATTTTGAGAGATAAACAGTAAAATATGGGTAAATCTACAGTTTTAACAGGATATCCTAAATTCAGAGCAACCACGAGGTTTTCGAGGGGTTAATTAAAGGTTAAATGAGCATTAATGTCTAATAAGATGATCTGTGCAGAAAGAAATGGGTTTTCACACATTTCAAGAATTAATGGACATATGAAATCCTAGAAATAGACCTGCTTAATTAAATGATGTTCTGGTCAGGATAAAATTTACTTAAACTTTCTAAAAATCATATAAAAATATTCCCTAAGGTTTGGTAAATTTGATTTGACCATTTGAACCCAATTTGACCTAAAACAGGGTCTTAGACAAACAGTTGCCCTAATTTGGATTTCTACGCTCATTACCCAGTCAAACTTGGTCTAAAGCGAAATCCAAATTCATTATTAGATTCTTTTAGTCCAAATTAGGTTTGTAACAAAATTTGGGCCCAATCAGAGATCATCTTGACTTAGTTTGCATTCCATCCCTATTTTGGCTCTTTTCCTTACACATATGCCCCTAACTTTTGAAATCCTTGCAAATACCCTCCTAACTTTATCATCTTCTTCACAAATAGGTCCCCGCCACTTTTAGACTCCTAAACCCATCACCGGCGACCTTCAATCAAGGATTACTCCCTAATGTCACGGCCAAACTCTTCCAAATTTGGAAGGAAGATTCATGAAGAGTTTTCTTACAATCTAAGCCGCATCTTGGGCTCTAATTCTTTCCCAATCTCTCATGCGAACGCATGAAAGATTCGGGTATCATTTTGTGCGCAAAGCTCTCAAGCTTGAAAGCTTCTTTCCAAGCTTGAAACATCCCTTAAGGCCTATAAAAAGATCCCTCATGCATTTCTTTACCTCCTTAGCTTGGTTTGGAGGCTGGTTGCCCCATCGTTCTTTCTCCCCAACCTCCTTCTCCGCAACTCTGGCGAGTCCTCCAACCACCTTACTCATCCACCCTCACAGATAATAGCGGGTGGATCCTTCTTCCTCACCTTCGTCCACGTCTCGCAATACCGACAAACGCCATCTACCTTGTCTTCCTTATCGCTCCTTCACCACTGGAGAGTTCAGCTTCCACGGCGCCAGCCAATCAAAGCTGACATCGCTTTTCCCCTTTCGTCCGTTAGATTAAGTTAGTTAGGTTCCCTTAGTTCCCTAGGTTCTAGCCCTCTATTTAAAACCCAAAAACAACCCTTGACACCGCTGTTCACCTCTATCTTCCTCCGCTCTGGCCGCACCTCCGGCGAGGTTCTCCTCACACTACACAACTCCAAATGCCTCGCCAACAAGTCCACAAGCTCCGCCGTATGCCTCCGCACAAAACCCCTCTCCTATTCTACCTTATCGCCCATCCAAACACGCCACCGACCAACCCACCTTCACGCGACCATCCTCGACTTTGTCCGACTACCTCACACACTCTCACGCTGCAAAACCACCACTTACACACTCGTTGTGGTCCGGCAATGCTCATGAGCTATTTTAATGTGGTTGTGAGGCCATTTGTGTGATTTTCAAGTCTCGTCGGTCTCTGCCACCTTCACCATCGCTGCTACCCTGTTCTTCGAGCTGTAGGCCACACAAGTCCCAGGTTCTACCTCCAGGATGCACGGATTCGCTCCAGGAGTCTTCCTGGGCAGACAATTGAAGGACGCACTGAGGCAGCCTCTCCAATTGGATGAGGTTTCATCGGCAGCTGACACGCGAAGAGGCTGTGGAAAGGATAGTCCCACATTGTGGGATTGCAGAGGCTGTAGTGGCATAAATTGGATTTCTGCTATTGCCTTATCGCCTTAAACACTTGGGGGTGAGGTCCCCTTCACCTACACATACTTAACCTACCTACTGCCACTCCTCGCTCATCACCACCCCCGGTGAGCCTGGACCCGGTTACTGTGCATGCCCGTATACCTGATTAGCCTGTATATTTGGGAGAAGAGGAGAGGAAGGGAAGAGAGAGGATGGGGGAGGGGAGGGTTTTGCTCTTCAGAGGAAATCTCCAACACTTACCCGTTGAGAGGGGTGTGTTCCCATTGTACGTGAGAAGGAAAGGCTACGGGAAGAAAGGAAGAGAAGGCTTTGTGAAGGAAAGAAGCTGAGGCTAGAAGAAGAAGAGGAAGAGGTTGAAGGAAGGAGAAAAGAAGAGAGAAAGAAGAGGAGCTGAAGAAGAGGAAAAACACTGTAGAAGGTGACATTTAAGTCGTTTGATTTGAGAATTCTACGTTTGATAAGGCATCGAGGCTTGATACTGAGGAAATATTTGATACGTGGAATTAAAAGCATAAGTGGTTCAGGCCACTGTTCATTTATTTTATATTCATTGAGTAATTGATATATATGTGTTTAGGCTAATAATTGATGATTCAAATCACCATTATTTTATCTTAGATCTCTTTTTATTATAGTGAACTCTTAAAGTACTCATGTTTATTATTGAATATCAATTTTGAGTAATTATTCATTGAATATCATTATTGGCTTCATTCATTGTGCTCATTTACATATTTACCTTGATTAGCGCGTGAATTCCAATTTGCTCATTTTGTTCGACCTCGGACTTCATTTCTAGATATTTAAGTAATAAATTTATTTGTTTGAGCGCATTTGTCTTATACTACGATGCATTTATTAAATAACGACGAATCCACCCTCAACAACCCCTTGCACCAAATTCACAATATCCTTAAAGAGGTCTACCAATTCTTTTGAAAAATGATTGCTTGAAATATATTGGGCTAGGACACTTACAAGCACTTAAATGAAACAAACATGACCTAATCCCTTACATCTTTGGTATGCTACAAGCATAAGCAAATTCATTCTACATGAGAACATCACTATTCTCAAAAATATGCGGTGTTCCCCACAGCCTCCATTGTGCAAAAAAGATGCTTGAAGTGATGCATAAAGCAAGCATCTCCTCTGTCCCAGTACATTGACCATCATTAAGTTTGATCCAAGAAATATGATTCCTTTTTTTTTCCTATTCATTACATAGAGATAGTAAAGTTTTGTGTGTTTATCTCCCTCCTAAACCCTTTTATGCCTTGATCTTTGATACCAAAAATTCCCCTCAATGGTCAACACATTTCCATATTCCTTCTATAGATTTGCTTTATAAGCTCTTTTGTTGTTTCAACCCCTTATACAATGAGAATTTGGTCCTCTATTTCATACTTTTGATCCCTTTAATTCATGCTTTTGTTCCTTTAATTGTTAATTTCTTTGGTAGCACATTTGGACATCTCCGAGTGGACATCATTAAATTTATTATTGATAGTTCTACATTTAGATTTCCAAGGTCCTTTAACAATTGAGTTATTGTTGGGGAATTTAGGGTCCCTATGGGAATTCTGCTTGACATTCAAGTGGTTGGGAATTAAACAAATTGGTCCCTAATATCCTGTGGCACTGTGGAAGCATGAAAACATAGGTTTTAAAACTTTTGTCGAAAATGAAACTTGAGTCAATGCCACAAAGAACTTGATAATGAAACTGAAACTAAACCTATGTAACTGAAACCTCATAGAGAGATCTAGTATCTCTCCTTTCGAGGTCTTATGAGTTAGAGGTATACTTTTGGGTGGCGTAACATATTACCTGATAACACTGTATCTTGGGGTGATAATTCTGTTAAATAGGGCCCATCTTAAGAATAAAAGGCACAGATAACATAACATAAGTAGAATGGGAGCATTGCATGTATCATATGTCAAGATTGCTTATAAAACAGTATTAATGGCCATTTGTTTAAGCACTTGTCAAAGCAGGCCTCAGATGAGAAATCGGACCACACGGATGGATTTAGAACGACGAACGGAGTCCAACGGATTCAAAATCGACCAAATCCGACATCCGGAGTTCCTACAATGGGCCCAAGAAGTTCTGACCGTTGATTTGATGATCAACGGCTAGGGGCACCACGTGTCAGCCTCACCGCGCCCGCATCCGCTCTTCCACGCACAGCACAGCCCCGCTTCCTCCACCAAGGGACCCATCTCGGCCGTTGATCCTCCATCGCATGGCTCCGCAGCGCCCCACGCCCGCGCGCCTCGCCTCCTCCGCGCGACAATCCAACCCGGTAGCGCAGCAGGCTGCGCGTTTTCTGCAAAGGCAGTGGCGAGCGTTCTAGCCCCCGCACGCTGCCTAATTCGCTATTCGAGTGGGCGCAGCTAATTAAGGCCATAGATCCGCACGCGAACGGTGACGATCGCGCCATGCGACGCGTCCTCAGGCGGCGATCAGCCACGCGCACGCTCACGCCGGTTGACAACGCCCGCGCGCATGTGCACTCAAGGCACGATCCGAGCACACTCGTGCGAAGACCTTAGTCGTTCGATCTTCGATCGGACGGCTCTCGTGCCACGCACACGGATTGGGCGCGAGGAAGAGCAGCTGTGGGCGAGCGACTGGCAGGGGTCTTCACCGTCATTTTGGGAAGGGTTTTAGCGATGTCCCGGACATTGCTAAAACCCCTTCTTCATTTGGAAAGCCTTTCTCCCTATTTAAACCCCTTCCAACCACCCATTCAAGGCATTCACTCTACTTGCAACTACTCTACCCCTCTCCTAGCTACCTTTAAGCTCTTTTGTATTCGCCAGAGACGACGAGCCGCCGACGGAGCCCTCTCCACCACCGTGGCTGCCTCGTCGCCCTCCCTCCCTCTCTCTTTCTTTCCTTCTTTTAAGCTTTACTTTACTTACGTTTAAGCATGTATCTAATGTTGTAATTTATGAACTAAAGCTGCATGATTAATGTAGTCATTTTCTATTTAGTTGCTTGCTCTATTTTCTATTGAAGTTGCATGCTATGAATGAAACAATTCTAACCCTAATCTCTCTTTCTCTCTCTCGCTTTTCAACTACGCCTTTTCGCAAGCAAAACCCCACGATTTTTATGACAATAAGTGACAAGAGAAATCCGATTTTTACTCCCCCTGAGATCGACACTCGGACTCACGTTCGTTTCTTTACTTTAAAACCGACGTCGCAAGCGCAAACTATAATGACACTTGCAACAACACGCGCACGACGCACGTCAGTTTTTGGCGCCATTGCCAGAGAGGCAACATATTTGTTTTATCACTTCCATTTTACATCAATTTTCACATCATCTAACGACTTGTCTCCTTTTACTTGATGGTTGCAGGAATTTGGCGTTTGGATGGCGAAGCAGCACAACACATGATGGTTACAAGGGAGTAGGTGCAACAAGGACCGGTAGTGAGTAGTTCTTCACTCATGATTGTTTGCTTGCTTGAAAAACTAAACTAAAAAAAATATAAAATTGAAAAAAATTGGCGTGGTGTATGATTACCTGACCCACATCCTTAACACATCACCCAACAGAAAAATGTACACTCTAACATTCTGAATAAATTCTTGGAGTGTTCTTTTCTCTTTCTGAGTGATGTTTGCGAAGCCACCTTGGATTGACTTGGGCCGCACCACTCAACCTTAAAAATGACTTATCTAATAGAAGCTGCATGATCATTATGATGAGTACATTAGGGTTTTAGAGCCTCTACACAATAAAAGGAAATCTACTTTCAGCAAATTGTGTGCAAAACTTGATGTACCCACTTAAACTTGTTTGAAAACATTAAGACACGTCAATCCTAAAAGACACTAAAGTAAGGATGAAACATTAAAAGACACCACATCTTAAAAAAAAATCCTTGCTTGAAAACCATGTTTTGATAGAAGCACACACACTGAAAGTGGAAAACTATGAGGCACCACCCCAATCAACGCCTCATCACATAACCCTAGCACAAGCACTATCCTAACCCTTTTAAAACTGAGTAGATGTGCCCTAGGTAGGACTGGGTTAAGTCTCGAGAGGCGTGGTTTTGTTCGCTGGGCACTTGGCTTTCATTCCCTTAGTAGAATCTGGTGACTAGCCTGCGGGGTAGTGTCAAACAACCGCGGTTGTGGGGTCTATGGAACCAGTGGCACAAGCTAAAGAAAGAACCTTCCCTGCAATTCCCTCGTAATCAACCTGGCCAGATTAGCTTTGGGAAGGGGATTCCAGTGCTTACGGACTTAGTCACCCTTTTGGAGATTTCTAGGTCCCTTAAGGAACACACCATAAGGATCAGGCTTGTTTGCTTGGTTGAACATGCAACTCTCTCTCATCTGTTCTTCTCGCATCCCTCCATTTCTTCCAAACCCTGAATTTCAATGCCTATCCATCTTACCCAAATTGCCCTCAACATGATTTGTATGCTAACCCAAGTAGACCATACCCACAGCCTACTTGGGCTAACCAACCGCCAAGTTGGGGGTACGACATAGAATATCCCTCTTGGCCCAACTGTTTCAGTTATGACCAAACCGCACCAACCTCTTATTGGGATACACCCAACATATCCACCCAAGGGTATGATTCAAATCGTGGGGCTCCATATCTCGATTCTCCTCACGACGCCTCATCATTTAGGTCCCACCCGCTCTCTAATTACTTTGATTGGACCTACACTCTAAGAGAACACCAAGAACCCTACCCTTCTCAGGACAATAACTAAGAAAGGTCACCTGAATTGAACAACCTTTCCTACTTGACCTTTCGATTGGAAGGAATTCTAGACAAATGGAAATCAGAGAATGATCAGAAATCTAGGTAAGGCCAGGATCATCAACCTTTGATTGGTCCCTTGATGAAGAATCTGACTGGGAGGAGGACTTAGAACCTCAACTATTCTGGAGTAGGACCAAATAGAGAATGGTTCCTCTTGAAGAACTGGATCCTGAACATGATAGAATAGAGGACCCACCCAAGAACCTAAACCCCAGTATGGATTCTGATCCACATCCTCAACCACACTCTCTTAACCTGGATTTCAAGGAGGAAATCCAAAGGACACCAAATGACACCCCGTCAATTCTTGATAACCTCCAGTTAGAATTACATAGACAGAATCAAGAATTGGTTAAAGGGCAACAGGCCATGTTGGATTTGTTCCAACAATTAGGGGAAGAAGGCCAGAGAAAGCTGTTGCACACAACGGCATTCATGGAATTCGTAAAGCAAGGACCTACCATGATCAGTTGGACTACACCTAGTCACCCTGATTTGGTTCAGTCCACCATTGATACCCCCAGGAGTTGGACAGTGATGGAACGTCGGTTTTCGTTGTTAATTCGTTGTAGTAAAGCCGGTTGTTACCAACGTTTCATATAAAAAATTTTTTACTCGGAAAAATAAAAGAGTTCCCGAGGTCGAACTCAGGGAGCAAGTTGTATTCTAGAGATATACAAATTCTATTACAAAAATAAAGAGAGAGAGAGAGAGATGAAAAATTGGCTTCTGCTTCTTTTCTTCTTTCTTCCTCTTTGTCTTTGGTTCTTCCTGTTCTTCTTCTTCTTCTTCTTTTTCTTCTGCTTTCTTCAGATTTTCCCCTCGTGCTCTTCTTCTTCTGTTCTTCCTTGTTTCCTTTCTTTCTTTTTCTTCATATCGTCTTCTTCTTTTCTTGCTTCTTGCTTCTTTTCATTTCTTCTTCTGCAATCGTGGTGCTTCTGCCTTCGGCTACTACGTCTCCCTTCCTTCTTCTTCAGCCTGCCTTCTGTGTTGCTCTGGCTGCTGGCTGTCCGTCGTCTGGCCCGGTGCTTCGACGACTTAACTGAGCAGTTGCTACAGTGCAGCTGCTTCTTCTTCCGCAGTCCTTCACCTGTGCCTGCACGCTCAAGAGTTCATCAGAAGGCAAAAACCTACTCTACCCCCTTCCCCCGCGTATCTCTCTCTCTCTGAAATCACTCTTCGGAAGCTCTCCCAGAGCGCTATCGGGTAATCGGGTTCGGATCAGGCCCGGGTCCAGGCCCACCGGCGTGCGTGGTGGGCGAGGAGTGCAGGTCAGTCTAATCGGGTCGGGCCAGGTCCGCGGAGCGTGGTCACGGACGAGGCCGAGTCGGGTCGGGTCGGGTGAGAGGGACCTCACCCCGTGGTAACTGAGGCAAACAGCATACGGCAGTTTTTCAATTTATGTGTCCGCGCGCCTCTGAGAGATTCCGAGGTGGGACTAAATGTCCCACCCCAATTTTCTTACGCCTGCAGCAGGGATGGTGCTCCCAATTGCATCGGCTGTTGAGGCGTACAGCTCCAATCGAGGGCCAGGGTGTGTGCGTGAGACTCTTCCGCGCTGGCCGTGGCTATTCAATCTGGGATATCTCGGCTTGGAGCAACCTCGAGCAGGCTTCGAGCTTCCTCGCCAATGGCGGCCAAGGCCTGGAACCTGAAACCAATGGCACGGCCTCTCGGCCAAATCAGACAGGCGGAGGACCTTCGCCGTGGCACGGCGAAGGTGGTCAGGGGGTCTGCAGGGGGTGTGATGGAGCTGTTAGGTCGTCCTAGGTCAGACTGTGAGCGAGGGAGTGGGTGTGTTCGGTGGGTCTGCAGAGGGTGTTTGGTGGGAAGTGGAGGGGCGGAAGAGGATCAGGGTGAGGAGGCGGAAGTTCTGCGGTGGTCGGCGAGCCGTGTGGGTCGCTGAGGTGATGGGAGCGGCTCGCCGGAGGGTGGTCGGAGGCGGAGAGGATGAGGGTGAACAGGGTCGGTAGAGGGCTTAATTGACTAAATCGAAAGCGGGGAAAGAAAGAGGAGGAGAAGGGGAGTAAGTCTAACTTAACTGCAGGGACGAAGGGGGAGGAACAGGGCGACAGTCGTATCGACTGTCGCCGGAGAAGATGATGCTCAGGGAGAGGGGCGGCGGCGAGCAGAAGGCTGGAGAGGCGCCAGCTGGGTGCGGCGTGGCGCGGGAAGAGCAGGGGAGGAGGTCTCTGCTGCTGGTAGTGCGGCAGAGCGAAGAGGTGGAGGGAGAGGAAGTCGCCGGAGCTGGTGAGCGTCTGCCGGAGAAAGAAGAGACGAAAGCTGGGGGTTTTCTCCGTCAGATCCAGGCTGCCTTGGTCGGTGGAGCGGCGGGGGGTATTTATAGGGTTGTAGCAGGGAGGAAGGCGGAGGGAGACGACGTGTCTCCCTCGCCGGAGCATGGTCGGAATTCGAACCCATACCGTCCGTGCGTTCGCACGGCCGGTATGGGGGGCTACAGTGACCATGGGGGTGCTCCTGCGACGGCTGACGACGCAGGGCACCCCCGGTACACTTGCCAGGTCCTCCACCTCACCCTGCGCGGCGCCATGCTCCGCGCAAGGTCGCCGGAGCATGGTGCTGGCAGGGTTTTGCAGGAGGGACCTGTTTGCAAAGAACGAAGGAGAGTTAGGGGCCTAAATGCGAGGGTTCAAAAGTTGAGGGCCAAAGAGTAAATATATGAGGACCAAAGTGTAAATTCGGTCAAGGAGGTTTCTTCTTAGGCTCAAGTTTTTATACATGACTAATTAGGACCTAAGGAATCTGATGGTGAATTTTATTTTCATATTAAACCTTGTTTGACCGGTCAATTTGCGCAAAAACCCAAATTAAGTTATTAATTGGGCATGGTTCTCAATGTAGGTCAAAATGGGTTCTAAAGGCCAAATTGAAGGTTCTAAACCCTAGAGATTATTTTTCTATGAATTTTAGAGGGTTTATTCTATTTTTACTTTGCCTCGAACCTTGTGAATTGAAGTGGGTTGTTTTAGGGTTACAGATTATCATTTGGTTCCTTGGAAGTGCTGTAGCCCTTGCTAGATCATCTCATCCCACTTTTATTCTTATTAAGCTGTTTTGACCTGTGTTTGGGCCCAGAATTACCCTGTATGCAGATTATACTGGTAAAATTGCACTTTTACCCCTTGTGACTGGTTTTCTTCTCAAACTCAGAATTCTCTGAGTTAAGCCTTTCCTTGAGATATATAGGAGCTTTTATCCTTTGTATTGGGTCAAAATGAGCTAGTTATGGCTCATGATGAGGTTCTCATCATACCCCCATGCCTAGCTTTTGCTAGTCCCTTAGCAAAAAAAACTTAAGGTTTCAACCCTTGTTCTAGACCATGAAGTTTTCAATGGTTTTAGATAAGTGCTTTTTTATTTGAGCATAGATTAGGTTAGAATGCTGACCATAGGCCTAAAAGATACTCTAGTACCAATCAAGATCCAAATCTGTCTAGCCTTAGCCTCAGTCTTTTAGCAAAGGTTTTTAAGGCCCACAAGAACTAACCTAAGGTTTATTGGACTTCGTGGTTAAAGCACCCGTGCTTGAAATGATTTTAGCCCTGGCTCAGTTCGCAGTGCGTTTTGTAAGAGAGAGAGATAGAAAGTTTTTTTCTGTTTGGAGAGTTTTCTCTCTCTTTTTCTTTTTAGTTCTAGTCTAGGATTGGCTTTTCAACACGGTCTGTATCAGATTCCTTGCTCCCATCATCAATCCTCAAGGGTTCCTGGCGATCGATGCTTCGAGATAGCACCGCCCATGGCAACCCCCGGAACCCTGGCTATTGAGATTTCGAGATAATCCCATCCATGGTATTCCGTGGCCGAATCCAGACCCTGGCAATTGACATTTCGAGATAATGCCATCCATGGAATCTGAACCAGCAGAGTGCTTACATGCCCCCCGTAGGATATGTAAATATCCTAAGAGACAAGCACCGAGGAGATGATATTTTGTTACGCATCTTCGAGGGGATTTCCCGCCTCTCCGCGCTGGGAACTCGTCCAAATCAACTTGTGTTGATCGGCCGCTCCTATTCTAGGTGTTCTTTTCAGATTTTTGCGACGCTTCTGCGTGATTCTGATTTTTACGCTTACTGAACCAGGCTGTGTGTGAGATTAGGGTGCTTAGGTTACTGAGTCCCGTAAACCAAAAATTAGTTAACGAGGCCGAATACTCCCTAAGCCTTAGACCTAATACTTCAGCTTTTCATTTTCCTCAACCTCTTGAGGAGTGTCCAGATCTTAATGAGTACTAAGAGTCTATTCAAGAATGCCTAAGGTTTGCATTCTTACTAATCTCATTGTGCACTTTTCAGTTATTTTCTTGAATGAGGTCTAGAACTTAGGTTAATTCCTTAGTTCCTTACTAATGACTATCAACTTTTCTTATAATTTTGTGCTCCTTTTTCATTTTGTTTCTTTTCTCCTTCACAAAATTTTCCTTTTCCTCTTTTCCTCTTATTCTTTTTTGAAATTTTTTTTTTTTTTTTTTTTTTTTTTTAATTTTTATGGTATTTTTGGCATATGTGAATTTTTTTGCTTGAAACCTTTTCTTACAAGTTTTTGCACTTTCCTACCCCCCCATGCCTAAGATTTGCAATGTCCTCATTGTAACCTAGGGGGTGTTAGTTCAGGGTGAACTTCGAGTGCTGAAAGGTGTCAGAACAAGTTTCAGGTTTTCAAAGAGAATGACGGGCTGCCTCCCGTTAAGCGCTGAGTTTTATGCCATCGGCTGGGCGCAATAAGCTCAAGGGGAAAGGAGGATATGAGATGCCTCAGCCAAATCAGTAGAAGTTACATCAATGAACGGCTTGAGTCTTTGACCATTCACGATGAAAGGTTCAGAATCGTGGCTGAGTGGACTGATTTCGATTGCTCCATTTCCAAAAACCTGTCGGACCAAATATGGTCCGACCCACTTAGATCTCAGTTTTCCTGGGAAGAGTTTGAGTCGGGCATCAAAGAGTAGGACCTTTTGACCAGGATGGAAGATCTTTCTTGAGATGTGTTTGTCGTGGAAGGCTTTAACCCGCTCCTTGTAGATTTGCGAGTTCTCGTACGCGTCTGTGCGTAATTCATCGATCTCGCTGATTTGGAGTTTTCTGTGGGTCCCAGCCTTAGAAAGATCTAGATTACAGTTCCGTACTGCCCAATAGGCTTTATGCTCCAGTTCGACGGGAAGGTGGCATGCCTTTCCGTACACCAATCTAAAGGGAGACATGCCCAATTGGGTCTTGTGGGCGGTCCTATAGGCCCACAATGCTTCCGGAAGTCGGGATGACCAGTCCTTCCTGTCAGGTCGAACAGTGACCTGTAGGATTTTCTTGATCTCCCGATTTGACAGCTCAGCTAGACCATTAGTTTGGGGGTGGTAAGGAGTAGAGATTCGGTGAGACACCCCGTATTTGGTCATCAGTGACCTAAACTGAGCATTTGTGAAATGGGTCCCCCCATCAGAGATTATTGCACGAGGAATCCCGAACCTTGAGAAAATGTGTTGATGAATGAATTTGAGAACGATTTTGTGATCACAGGTTCGGGTCGGTATGGCTTCGATCCATTTGGACACGTAGTCCACAGCCAACAGAATGTATTCGAAACCATCCGAAACAGGAAAGGGGCCCATAAAATCAATCCCCCAAACATCAAAGATTTCGCATACTAGAATCGGTTGCATAGGCATCATGTCGCGATGGCTCATGTTGCCCAAAGTCTGGCAACGACTGCATGCCTTGTAATGACTGTATGCGTCTTTGAACAGTGTGGGCCAGTAAAAGCCGCACTGGAGGACTTTTGATGCGGTTTTATGCCCGGCAAAATGGCCACCGCATGCCTGGTCATGGCAGAAAGAGAGGATATTGTTGACTTCCCCTTCCGGGATACATCTCCGGATGATCTGATCGGCACCTATGCGGAAGAGGTACGGGTCTTCCCAAATGTAATACTTGGCATCGGAGCGTAATTTGTCTTTCTTGGCCTTCGGCCAATCGGACGGGGTCTGATGAGATGCCAAGTAATTTACAATGTTAGCAAACCATGGAAGGCTAGTACCAATAGTCAGCAGGTGCTCATCGGGAAAATGCTCAGTGATGGGTCCGGAAGGGTCTATCATTTCAGAAGGAAGACGGGACAAGTGATCAGCTACCACGTTTTGTTTTCCCGCTTTATCGCGAATCTCGAGGTCAAATTCTTGCAACAGCAAGATCCATCGGATCAATCGAGGCTTCGCGTCCTTCTTTGCAAGGAGATGCCTCACAGCCGTGTGATCCGAGTATATGATGACATGGGAACCCAGAAGGTATGATCTGAATTTCTCTAGGGCAAATACTACAGCTAGCAGCTCTTTCTCAGTAACTGTATAGTTACGCTGAGCCTCATCGAGTGTTTTGCTGGCGTAGTAAATGACCACAGGTTTCTTGTCATTTTTCTGCCCCAAAACCGCTCCTACAGCGAAGTCGGATGCATCACACATGATCTCAAAGGGTTGAGACCAATCAGGGGACTGTAGGATCGGGGCTTGGGTGACTCGGTCACGCAGGATTTCAAATGCTTGAGTGCATTCCCTGGAGATTTCGAAGGGAACATCCTTGGAGAGAAGAGTGGTCAGGGGGCGTGCGATTTTTGAAAAATCAGGGATAAATCGTCGATAAAAACCGACATGCCCTAAAAAGGATCGGATGTCCCTGATCGAGCTAGGCATAGGAAGGCGAGAAATCAGATTAACCTTAGCTCGATCCACTTGGATACCTTTCTCCGAAATTGAGTGTCCCAGGACAATTCCCTCAGGCACCATGAAATGGCTCTTTTCCCAGGAAAGAACCAAATTCACGTCGATGCACCGCCTGAGTATCTGGACCAAGTGCTGGAGGCAATCGTCGAATGATGCTCCGAAAACTGAAAAGTCATCCATGAAGACTTCCAGATAATCACCTACCATATCTGAGAATATGGCAAGCATGCATCGCTGAAAAGTAGCGGGTGCATTGCAAAGACCGAAAGGCATCCTTCGGAAAGCGTATGTTCCGAAGGGGCAGGTGAATGTGGTCTTTTCTTGGTCCTCAGGATGGATTGCCACCTGGTTATAACCGGAGTACCCGTCAAGAAAGCAGAAGAACCTATTTCCCGCTAGTTTTTCGAGAATTTGATCAATGAAGGGTAGTGGGAAATGATCCTTCTTCGTGGAGGAATTGAGTCGACGGTAATCTATACAGACTCTCCACGAGTTGGCTAATCGGGTAGGAATGATTTCTCCGGTCTCAGTCGTTATAGTGGTGAGTCCT
This sequence comes from Thalassia testudinum, assembly GCA_037157565.1. Classification (NCBI taxonomy): domain Eukaryota; kingdom Viridiplantae; phylum Streptophyta; class Magnoliopsida; order Alismatales; family Hydrocharitaceae; genus Thalassia; species Thalassia testudinum. The sequence continues at coordinate 87,568,665 of JAZHRO010000077.1, forward strand.
GCCTTCTTAGGCACGACCTGAATTGGGCTCACCCAACGACTATCGGAGATCGGGTAGATGATCCCGGCATCTAACCACTTGATGATCTCCTTTTTCACGACCTCCTGCAGATTGGGATTTAAGCGTCTCTGCATTTCACGAGAAGGTCGTGTGCCCTCTTCTGAATAGATATGATGAGTACAATAAGAGGGACTTATTCCAGTCAAATCATCGAGGGTCCATCCGATGGCTCTGCGATGTTGCTGGAGGACAACAATCAGACGGGATTCCTGTTCAGGACTAAGGTTGGAATTGATGATCACAGGAAGGGTCTGATTAGAACCCAAAAAGATGTATTTCAAATGAGCAGGAAGGGGTTTCAGTTCGAGGATGGGGTTTTCAGCAGCAGCGGGTGGTTCAGTATAGATGTGAGGTTCAAGGGTGGGAGTTATTGGGTTGTTCACATCTGGATTTGACTCCTCTATTTGCGGGTCAAGATCCTTCTGTGGTTGATGAGGAATACTCAAGTCATTCTGGAGGTGTGGTTCATCAACCAAAGTCTTGATGTCACAAATTTGCTCGATGACGCCGCAATTAATTCCTTGTTGGGCCTTAAATATATCAATTTTCAGTGTTTGATCTCCAAACTTAAGCTCTATTTGGCCCTCCTCACAGCTGATGTTGGCTCTAGCAGTAGCCAAGAAAGGTCTCCCTAGAATGATTGGTGTATCCCTAGGGTTCTCAGGTGCATCCATGTCTAAGACTATAAAGTCCACTGGAAAATAGAAATCCCGCACTCTTACGATAACATCCTCGAGAATCCCTTTTGGTGACTTTATAGATCGATCTGCTAACTGTAATGTCACCTCAGTTGGTTTCAGCTCAGATTCTTCCAGATGGTCAAGTAAGGATGTGGGTATCAGATTTATAGATGCACCTAAGTCTAACAATGCTCTGTCAAATTGGGTACCACCTATCTTACAGGAGATCAGGGGAGTTCCAGGATCTTTTGCCTTGGGTGGGAGTCTACTAAGGATTACAGAGCTGGCTTGCTCTGACAGAACAATTGGGCTCCCTCCCTTGGTTCGCGGCTTACGCTGGGGTGTACATATATTCTTTAGAAATCGTGCGTAAGCTGGTACGTGGTGGATTGCATCCATCAAGGGGATGTTTATGTGGACCTGCTCAAAGAGCTTGACCAGGTCCTCCTCAGGGGCCACGGGTTTGGTGGTCTTCTTTCCCTTGGTCAGGGCCTCGGGAAACGGGATCTTGGTTGGTTCCTCTAGGATAGGTCCTGGTTGTGGGTCTGGAACAGCGGTACCTTGGATAACTATCCTAGGGTCATGATTATCAGGCTGGGAGTGGTTTGGATAACGCGGGTCCTGAGTTGTCTTACCACTACGTGTTGTTACAGAATTTAATCCGGCCTGATTTTGGTTTGGATTTGGGAGGAGGGGTGGCTGCTGCTGAAATCCCGTACGAGAAGTAGAGGCTTCCATCTCGTCTGGAGATGGGGCAGTAGGGGCCTGATAAATCCATTGAGCGTGGCCTAAATTTGGATTCATAACGCGCTTCTGGGTTGGCACGTTATTTGGGTTAGGAAGGGGTTGGGAAGGGAGTGTGCCTGGCTGGCGAGAATTTGCCAACTGGGCCAGCTGAGTTTTAACTTCAGTAAGCTCGTCCTTGTGCTGTTTTTGAATGGCCGCATTCGATTTTTGAATGTCAGCCAGAGTCTGAAGGATTAAGGACATTTGATCTTGATTTGGCCCTGATGGATAAGTAGGGTTGGGCCGAGGCTGAGGTGGCTGGTAGTGATGAGAGGGCTGTGGGCGGGACTGAAAAGGTGGTCTTTGGGTTTGAGAATTTCCCGCCCACTGAAAATTTGGATGGTTTCGCCATCCAGGGTTGTAAGTGTTGGAGAATGGGTCGTTCTGGATGGCGTTGAGGTTCTCGCAGGTCTGAGGAACCTCCTGAGAATCAGGGAAAGGGGGAATGGAGTTCCCCCGGCTGGTGAAGAAAGGATCGGATGATCTTCCAGTCCAAGAATCAGATGGGGACGGATATGGATCCATCCCAGGGGAGGATCGGTGCAGGATGTTTTGCACAGTCTCCTGTGTGGAAGGAGGTTGTGCAAAGGAGTTACGCGCAGAGGTGGCTCGCTGCAAGTGCTGAGTCAGCTCATCCACCTTCTTTTCAATAATTGAGACCTTGTCCAATCGACTGGCCATTAATTCCAGGTCGACCGATGCGGACAGGCCCTGCGTCTCATGTGCTCCCTTAAGATTCGTCGCTGCGCGGGTATTCGTCCTGTCGAATAATCCCATGGAGTCATTGTTGATGGAGTTCTCGCACATGTTTTCGAGAATCTCCCATACGGTGTCTTCATGTTGACCCATGATGTTTCCTCCGCAGGTTGCATTGACGAAAAGGCGGATGTCCTCACGGAGTCCCTGGTAAAAAGATTGGACTTGTTCCCATTTAGGAACTCCGTGATGGGGGCACTTCCTCATGAGATCCTGAAAACGATCCCATGCCTCATGGAGAGGTTCTCCTGATTGTTGAGTGAAGTGTGTAATCTGATGGCGCAAGGCGTTGGTCCGATCAACGGGAAAGAACTTTTTCAAAAACTCGGATTGAAGTTCTTCCCAAGTGTTGATCGGCCGGGTCTGAGTTTGATACCAATGGGCGGCCTTGTCCATAAGAGAAAAGGAGAACATCTTCATGAGAAGAATATCCCGATTTTGCGCATCTGATCCAAAAGTGTGGGCCAGATGCTTAAGCTGTTTGATGTGCTGGAAGGGATCTTCAGAATTAAGCCCATGGAATTTAGGTATAGCGTGAATCATGTTGGGCTTTAGTTCGGAATCAGGTCCTCCAATCGGGATTCTAACTCGAGGCTCAATTGCCACCGCAGCAGGATTGTAGTGGTCCCGCATCATAGGACGCTGTGGTGGGTGCACGAAGTTTTGGAAGAGGTCATTGAGTCGCTGGAGCTGGTGTTCCAGATTATTTTCTTCCTCAACTGGCTGAGCCATGATGGGGGAAGAAGAAGAACTTGGTTCTGAATCAGAAGAGAGAATAATGTGAGGGTGTTGCTGCACAAACACGGGCGTCGAGGCTTGGCCTTGACGAGAGTGAATTTCTAAAGGAGGTCTTAAGGGTGGTCTTAGAGACCTCCTTCCGTACATGCACAGTTGGGAGAGGTAAGTTTAGAAGGTGATGGACCCAATCAAGACACCCAAAAATGTGTTGGGTGACTATAGAGGTGCGGGGCAGATGGACCCCTTGATCAGAAAGATCGTCCACCTGAGAATTACCTGGGCAGCCAGAGAGGGAGAGTCCCGCGAAGACCCCTACACGGTAGAGCGTCCCCACGGGTTACAGGGTTTCCCCCACCCGACCTCTCTTGTCACTGCGGTTCCAGGTAGACCAGAATGGGGATCTTGACCTCTTAAGTCTACCAATTTTAAGATCAGGGTGTTTAAGGTTTCACTTGAACTTTAGTCTTTTTAGGTGCAAAGAGTGACCTAATTTAAGGTTGGTTAACCCAAGGGGTCAACTTTACCTATTGTTTTCTTTAAGAGCTTTTAGGTCCTGTCTTTTAGGGTTCAAGTGTTTAGAGAGAGCCAATTGTTTAGGATTTTTCTTGTATAGGTATTTTCAGACAAGGGCTTGGGCACACTTCATTTGGTTTTCTCAATTCTTGAGTTAAGTAGTGTGTCTCTAAATCCCTAGTGTTGGATCCTAGGTTGGCTCTACTTGGTCCAGTTAATTCTTTGTTGGGTAATTAGGGCTCAAGCAAGAATGTGTTAGCCCTTAAATACCCTTGATAGTGTGCAGAAATAATGAGTTGAAAACATGCAACTTTTATGGTTACTAAATATGGAAGACAGGTTAGCCCTATATTGCTTGTTCTTTTCTTTTCTTTCTCTTTAGAGTGTAGGGGTTAATAGTGAGAGAAAAGATTTACCTGTCTTCGGAGTGGTTGTCGTGTGGTTGCTTGTCTTCTTGAGTTTCTGTAGCTGCATAAAAGAGAGGAGATTATCAGAAATTAAAAGATACAGGAATGTTTACCTCTAGAATAGCCGTTGCTCCCCGGCAACGGCGCCAAAGTGATGGAACGTCGGTTTTCGTTGTTAATTCGTTGTAGTAAAGCCGGTTGTTACCAACGTTTCATATAAAAAATTTTTTACTCGGAAAAATAAAAGAGTTCCCGAGGTCGAACTCAGGGAGCAAGTTGTATTCTAGAGATATACAAATTCTATTACAAAAATAAAGAGAGAGAGAGAGAGATGAAAAATTGGCTTCTGCTTCTTTTCTTCTTTCTTCCTCTTTGTCTTTGGTTCTTCCTGTTCTTCTTCTTCTTCTTCTTTTTCTTCTGCTTTCTTCAGATTTTCCCCTCGTGCTCTTCTTCTTCTGTTCTTCCTTGTTTCCTTTCTTTCTTTTTCTTCATATCGTCTTCTTCTTTTCTTGCTTCTTGCTTCTTTTCATTTCTTCTTCTGCAATCGTGGTGCTTCTGCCTTCGGCTACTACGTCTCCCTTCCTTCTTCTTCAGCCTGCCTTCTGTGTTGCTCTGGCTGCTGGCTGTCCGTCGTCTGGCCCGGTGCTTCGACGACTTAACTGAGCAGTTGCTACAGTGCAGCTGCTTCTTCTTCCGCAGTCCTTCACCTGTGCCTGCACGCTCAAGAGTTCATCAGAAGGCAAAAACCTACTCTACCCCCTTCCCCCGCGTATCTCTCTCTCTCTGAAATCACTCTTCGGAAGCTCTCCCAGAGCGCTATCGGGTAATCGGGTTCGGATCAGGCCCGGGTCCAGGCCCACCGGCGTGCGTGGTGGGCGAGGAGTGCAGGTCAGTCTAATCGGGTCGGGCCAGGTCCGCGGAGCGTGGTCACGGACGAGGCCGAGTCGGGTCGGGTCGGGTGAGAGGGACCTCACCCCGTGGTAACTGAGGCAAACAGCATACGGCAGTTTTTCAATTTATGTGTCCGCGCGCCTCTGAGAGATTCCGAGGTGGGACTAAATGTCCCACCCCAATTTTCTTACGCCTGCAGCAGGGATGGTGCTCCCAATTGCATCGGCTGTTGAGGCGTACAGCTCCAATCGAGGGCCAGGGTGTGTGCGTGAGACTCTTCCGCGCTGGCCGTGGCTATTCAATCTGGGATATCTCGGCTTGGAGCAACCTCGAGCAGGCTTCGAGCTTCCTCGCCAATGGCGGCCAAGGCCTGGAACCTGAAACCAATGGCACGGCCTCTCGGCCAAATCAGACAGGCGGAGGACCTTCGCCGTGGCACGGCGAAGGTGGTCAGGGGGTCTGCAGGGGGTGTGATGGAGCTGTTAGGTCGTCCTAGGTCAGACTGTGAGCGAGGGAGTGGGTGTGTTCGGTGGGTCTGCAGAGGGTGTTTGGTGGGAAGTGGAGGGGCGGAAGAGGATCAGGGTGAGGAGGCGGAAGTTCTGCGGTGGTCGGCGAGCCGTGTGGGTCGCTGAGGTGATGGGAGCGGCTCGCCGGAGGGTGGTCGGAGGCGGAGAGGATGAGGGTGAACAGGGTCGGTAGAGGGCTTAATTGACTAAATCGAAAGCGGGGAAAGAAAGAGGAGGAGAAGGGGAGTAAGTCTAACTTAACTGCAGGGACGAAGGGGGAGGAACAGGGCGACAGTCGTATCGACTGTCGCCGGAGAAGATGATGCTCAGGGAGAGGGGCGGCGGCGAGCAGAAGGCTGGAGAGGCGCCAGCTGGGTGCGGCGTGGCGCGGGAAGAGCAGGGGAGGAGGTCTCTGCTGCTGGTAGTGCGGCAGAGCGAAGAGGTGGAGGGAGAGGAAGTCGCCGGAGCTGGTGAGCGTCTGCCGGAGAAAGAAGAGACGAAAGCTGGGGGTTTTCTCCGTCAGATCCAGGCTGCCTTGGTCGGTGGAGCGGCGGGGGGTATTTATAGGGTTGTAGCAGGGAGGAAGGCGGAGGGAGACGACGTGTCTCCCTCGCCGGAGCATGGTCGGAATTCGAACCCATACCGTCCGTGCGTTCGCACGGCCGGTATGGGGGGCTACAGTGACCATGGGGGTGCTCCTGCGACGGCTGACGACGCAGGGCACCCCCGGTACACTTGCCAGGTCCTCCACCTCACCCTGCGCGGCGCCATGCTCCGCGCAAGGTCGCCGGAGCATGGTGCTGGCAGGGTTTTGCAGGAGGGACCTGTTTGCAAAGAACGAAGGAGAGTTAGGGGCCTAAATGCGAGGGTTCAAAAGTTGAGGGCCAAAGAGTAAATATATGAGGACCAAAGTGTAAATTCGGTCAAGGAGGTTTCTTCTTAGGCTCAAGTTTTTATACATGACTAATTAGGACCTAAGGAATCTGATGGTGAATTTTATTTTCATATTAAACCTTGTTTGACCGGTCAATTTGCGCAAAAACCCAAATTAAGTTATTAATTGGGCATGGTTCTCAATGTAGGTCAAAATGGGTTCTAAAGGCCAAATTGAAGGTTCTAAACCCTAGAGATTATTTTTCTATGAATTTTAGAGGGTTTATTCTATTTTTACTTTGCCTCGAACCTTGTGAATTGAAGTGGGTTGTTTTAGGGTTACAGATTATCATTTGGTTCCTTGGAAGTGCTGTAGCCCTTGCTAGATCATCTCATCCCACTTTTATTCTTATTAAGCTGTTTTGACCTGTGTTTGGGCCCAGAATTACCCTGTATGCAGATTATACTGGTAAAATTGCACTTTTACCCCTTGTGACTGGTTTTCTTCTCAAACTCAGAATTCTCTGAGTTAAGCCTTTCCTTGAGATATATAGGAGCTTTTATCCTTTGTATTGGGTCAAAATGAGCTAGTTATGGCTCATGATGAGGTTCTCATCAGACAGCTCAATGGATAAGGTCAGTGAGGATTCCTCGGAACATAATTTGGGGAGCATTGAGGACAAACATCAGGAGGAAACTGAGAATGTGAGGGGAGATGCCTTGGAATCTGAATCTAATCGACCCAAGAGAAGTGATTCGGTGGGAGCAACGGCCAACATAGGAGATGGGGAATGGAGTTACAATTTCAAAGAAATCGATTATGAATCGGTTGGAATCCCCATCACAAATTTGGAGGAGGGCTGAGAGAAAGAATATGAACTAGAGGATGAAATTGGCCCTACCTCTAATACAACCTCAAATAGTGAATCTGATACAACGGAGGTTGATGAAAATATTCTTGAGGTTAAGGGCTTGGAGGGAATGAGCAATGAAATCGTAGTTATGGAAGAGATGGATTCGTCTTTGGAGAGAGACCTCATGCCTGATTATAGGGCTCGTTATGAAACTCTTGATTTTGTTACCTGCCCTATCAGAATAAAGATCCTGCAACTCGAATGCACTGGGATTGATACACCTTTGATAGATTACAATTTTATGGGGACACAAGTTGAGTGTAAAACCTACATCTTTAGTATCTGGCATGTCATATTCATGGTACGTTCGTTCACATTAACTTTTTTGCATGCCCGCAGACTAAGAGAGGATCTGACATGGGCATGCATGATACATTTGCTGCAGAATTCCCGCTCCTTAGGAACGGGACTTCAATACAACCTTGTTCGCATATGTGGACTTCTGATTTTGGGTCTGGCTGATTTTGTACATGCCTCCTTGACCCAAATTATTTCTGTTTTTGCACTGCCCAGTTGGAGGCATTAAACTCAGCGCTTCCTGGGAGGCAACCTAGAGGATTCAAGTTGATCCAGTATTTTACGTCACTCAGGTAATATCTTTTTGAACCCCTGTTGCATCCATGTATTTGCCAATGAGGACATTGTCCAACTTAAGCATGGGGGAGGTGGTAAATTGCACGACCCTAAGCTCATTTAATAAGTCTGAATAAAATAAAATTAAAAAAAAATTTTGAATTTAGGAAGAAACTTAGGCATTAGAAACTTGTCAATAGTGAAAAATAATACAAAAAGAACTTAAACACTTAGACTTTTCAGGCCTTTAGGCTCAATCAGCCTTAGTGTCCATTAAAATATGGATTTAGCTTCAAATCCTTGCAACCTTAAGCTACTCTAATCCACCTACTAAATAAGGTGATAAGTATATGACTTATCAACTCACCCTCTAACTCAGAAGGACTTTGAGTCTAAGAATCTGCACACATTTTTGCACAGACTCACTCCTAAGAGATTTTTACAGAAATTGGGTAGCTAATGAACTCTCTAGGGTGGTATGGCTGGCAAGTTGTCGTGGGTAACAGCTCATTGGCAGGTTGTCCAGAGCCTAACCACGGGACCTCTTCTTCTTCATTGCCTTTAGGTAAATTTGAGATCAGGGAAGCCACCTACAAAAAAAAGAAAAAAAATAAACAGAGAGAAGAAAATAAAATAAACCACACTTCACCGCACGAGTATGGCTGGCAAGTGATCGTGGGTAACAACCCATTGGTCGGTTGTTTAGAGTCCAGCTCAGTAATTGCACAAAAAGAACTAAAACACTTAAGGAAAAAGCGGGGAAGTAGTACAAGCCGGGGAGATATACACTGGAAAAATCCTTGTGTTGACCCCAATTAAAACAAACGTAGGGAGAAAGCTACCGATCGAACAAATACACCTTCAGGCAAAATACTTCCTCTTCCAGTTACCTAGGGGCATAGAGACCCGGAGTCTGTCTGAATTACCGTTGAGTGAGTTTATCATGATCTCCACACCAAGATGCTTAGCAGTTAGAGTTTTGTCCGAGTTTTGGGTGGGTTGGGTAGCCGTAAAAAGTTACCAACACACTCTGAATTCCAAAAAAAAAAAATCTAAAAGATATATATACATATGCATATTTACATACATGAAAGCAAGGATTCAGGCGATTCGTATTTTGGCAGACACCCGGGAGCTGCTTAGTCTTTGTAGATTAAGAACTTAGTATATTTCCTCTTATTGACAAGTGACGAAGTGTCTAAGTAATTATTTCTTAAATTTTGACAGAAAATAAAGGCTAAAATAAACCTTGCTAGGGACTAGCAAGGAGTAAGCATGGGGGTATGATAACACTGCATCTTGGGGTGATAATTCTGTTAATAGGGCCCATCTTAAGAATAAAAGGCATAGATAACACAACATAAGTAGAATGGGAGCATTGCATGCATCATATGTCAAGATTTCTTATAAAACAGTATTAATGGCCATTTGTATGAGCACTTGTCAAAGCAGGCCTCAGATGAGCAATCGAACCACACGGATGGATTCAGAACGACGAAAGGAGTCCAACGGATTCGAAATCGACCAAATCCGACATCCGGAGCTCCCACAATCTGCCCAAGAATTTCTGACCGTTGATCTAATGATCAACGGCCATGGGGCCGCCACGTGTCAGCCTCACCGCGCCCACATCCGCTCTTCCGCGCACAGCACACCCCGCTTCCTCCACCAAGGGACGCATCTCGGCCGTTGATCCTCCATCTCACAGCTCCGCAGTGCCTATGCCCACGCGCCTCGCCTCCTCCGCGCGACAATCCAGCCCGGTAGCGCAGCGGGCTGTGCGCTGTTCGCAAAGGCAGCGGTGAGCGTTCGAGCCCCCGTGCGCTGCCTAATTCGTTGTTCGAGAGGGTGCTGCTGATTAAGGTCGTAGATCTGCACGCGAACGGTGACGGTTGCGCCATGCGGTGCGTCCTCAGGCGGCGATCAGCCACGTGCACGCTCACGCCGGTTGACAACGCCCGCGCGCAAGTGCACTCAAGGTGCGATCCGAGCACGCCTGTGCGATGACCTCAGCCGTCCGATCGAAGATTGGACGGCTCTCATGCCACGTACATGGATCGGGTGTGAGGAAGAATGGCTGCGGGCGAGCGACCGGCAGGCAGGAGTCTTCATCGACATTTTGGGAATGGTTTTAGCGACGTTTCGGACGTCACTAAAACCCCTTCTTCATTTGGAAAGCCTCTCTCCCTATTTAAACCCCTTCCAACCACCCATTCAAGGATTCACTCCACTTGCAACTACTTTACCCCTCTCCTAGCTACCTTTAAGCTCCTTTGTAATCGTCGGAGACAACGAGCCACCGACGGAGCCTTCTCCACCACCGTGGCTGCCTCGCTGCCCTCCCTCTCTCTCTCTTTCTTTCCTTCTTTTAAGCTTTACTTTACTTACGTTTAAGCATGTATCTAATGTTGTAATTTATGAACTAAAGCTGCATGATTAATGAAGTCATTTTCTATTCAGTTGCTTGCTCTATTTTCTATTCGAGTTGCATGCTATGAATGAAACAATTCTAACCCTAATCTCTCTCTCTCTCTCTCGCTTTTCAACTGCGCCTTTTCACAAGCAAAACCCCGCGATTTTCGTGACAATAAGTGACAAGAGAAATCTGATTTGTATGTCTCCCTGAGATTGACACTCGGACTCACGTCCGTTTCTTTACTTTAAAACTGACATCGCAAGTGCAAACTACAACGACACTTCCAACAACACGCGCACGACGCACGTCATTACCTCTTGTATTGTGTCTCCACAACCAACCTTTAGGACTTTTCTCATATCGGTAGGTGGATAGGCCCTTTATGTCGAGTAAGAATGACTCTGGAGTGTGCCTTGTGAAACTTTTACGTTTCACGAACTCTTGCGCACGGGGAGGCGACCCTTACCTCAAAAACTGCCAAGAGATACAGCCAAAAGGATTAAATCTTCTCAGCCAGGACTGGTCGGTCGACAATAGCTCTTGCTAGTCGGCACCCTACAACAGGGCTGTAGAATGGGAGGTGTTTGCTTCTTCTAGGAAGAGGAGGCCCCCTAGGTAGTAGTAGTTAGTCGGTCTTGCAAGCGCCTAGTTGGCAACCTTATACTGTGGGGTTGGCTAGTGTTGCTGCTGGCTAGCTCTTTATGAGGTTCATTTTATTTTTAGAATATTGCACACGTGGGATGGAGAAAATAGATGTCCTATTGTAGTGGAAATAAGGATAAGGATTGGACCACATTAGCATGGAAGCATCCAAGGTAGTGGAGCTTAAATGAGGCCATGCATGGGCTTGTGTGGGAACCATGCAAACATGGTGCATGTTGACTCCTTGGATCCTCTCATTATCGACTAAAATGACTATGTTATGCATGGAATCATGTTGTAGTCGCAGGAATACAAGGAAAGTGAGGTGGATGGATGCTTTTCTTGCAGTGTAAACATCATCTAATCAATGCATAAGGATGCATTCCATGCACAAGAGGATCTAAGGACGGAAGGCTGGGTTTTATGGCCATAATTGGCATGAGATAAATATAACTGATTTCCATTGAGGGTGGCTTGAATAAGGAAAGGATGAATACTTGATCAAATCCCCATTATTTCCAAAGAGGGTCGGCCACCATAAGGAGGAGGAAGCAAAACTATCGGTTGAAAAGGGAAAGAGTCCCATAGGCTTGACCACACATATTTCTCTCGACCCTTCTTTAATAATATCAATCACCTTCAACACAAGAGAGAATAGGAAGAGAAGAACCTCACTGTTAACTACTCTTTCTCCATCTTCCTCTTCATCATCATCCATGACCTCATCACCAACTACTCTTCCTCATCCTTCACTCGACATGAAGGAGAAGGACCACAACTGAGCATCCACTATCTCTATTGGAGCACACTCAAGTTTGGGAAAGAAGGAGAAGAGAGAAAGCCAACCTCTTTGTGTCACCTCTTCCGTGAGAAAAAGAGAAGGCTCTCTTGTTGTTAATTTCATTGTGATCCTTTGAACTTAATTTTTATATCCTTCTTATGCATATTGTATTATCATTATGTGGGTCATGATGTTTACAAGAACTATTACTATTGAGAGCTCTTGTTTTTCTTCTGAATCTTTTATCATGTGCATGTGATCTCTTAGCTTAAGGATAATTGTTTTACTACTTGTTTCAATGGTTGTGTCATGTTGATGATCAACATGGGCTCTCTTGAAACCAAAGTTACTTTATGCCATAGATTGAAACATTTTGGGATAAGTGCCTAAGCCTAGGGTCACGAATCCCAATTAGGTTATAACGCTAAATGGAAACCTACAAATAGGTTAAGCCTAAGGGAAAGAGGTAGCCTAGATCTAGATTATATTCACATATTGTAATTACTACTTGAATTTGTTAAGCCTTAGACATTGACATGATTATTTGATCTTCATATTTTTGCATGCTTGTAGTTAGATCTAGTTGGGTTAATCTTTTCCACAATTGAGATTTCTATATTCTAAGAGAGATACAAAAACACACTTTTCTTTAGTCAAATAATTTTGGTAATTTTTCTATTTGTTTATCAGTAAGGAAAGCCTTTCGATTTAAAATTTCACGTTCAACTTTTAAGTACATGAAGAGATGAAAATCGTACAAAGAGATTTGGGTCAAATCTAGGGTTCTCTCTATTTTGCCATGGTTTTCTTGAATTTTCTAGAATTTTATACAAATGTGGTTGACATGAAAATTTGTATGGACCTTAGTATTTAAGTTAAAAATTTAGATTAAATTTTTTGAAATTTTTCTCTCATTCTTCATAAGTAATTTTGTTGCATCTATTTGCTAGTGTCATCTAAGGCAAAATTGCACTTCCTAGTAGAAAAATCACAAAAAATATAAAAATAGCTTGAGAAAATCCTAGAATAAATCATAAATGTGCATAGCAATTCAAGAGTAAAATAGACAAATCTCCTTAGAGATCCAAATTGACTCACCTTGTGCTTCACTTTATTTTTGTACGAGTTGGTTTAAACTGTGCATGACAAGGACATGTGACTAGTTTTTGGTGCCACTACCATGAAGTGTTCTTGTTCTATTTCTTATTTTTAGTGCATTGTTGTTTGCATTCTATTTAATTTTTCATGCTTATCATATTTGCACAATTTCATGCATTCTTGAGTCACATCATTTCATTTCATTGTAGGTACCTCACTTGAAGGAAGGCTTTGGTGCACGCTTGGCGCTAAAAAGGATGAACATTGTAGAAAAGGTGGAACACCGAGGATTACCTCCTAGGAATTTAGGAACTTAGGTTTAGCATATGATTAGTCCTTAGGTTTTGATTTGATATATTAGGCATTTGGGTGAGAGAGCAATATCACCCAAATAGACAAATCTTCATGTGAATTTGACTTGACTCACCCTGTGTTCACTTTATTTTTAAGCAAGTTGGTTTAAATTGTGTACGGTGATGAGACGTGCATCAACAACTCAATCAAAAGCATGATTTGTAAAACCATCTAGACCAAACAATCAGTTTGTTAACAACTAGTCATCTAGATCCTAGTAATAGAGTTTGAACCAATCAAGATCTCTCCAAGTGGTTATACATGAGCTATAATTGGATTCCCTACCATTCAAATGTTTGTCTATCTAATAGACATGAACTAAAGGGTCAACTAAAGAATGTTATTAAGGGTATAAATGGAGGATTAATCCCTAATAGCTGTGATTAAGGTCGATTAAGGGAGACTAATTATGATTAAGGATCATTAACTGTGATTAGGTGATGTTAATCATGATTAAGGAATATTAATCGTGATTAAAGATAATTAATCTTGATTAATGCTAATTGACCAAAACCCTCAGCATAGGCTGTGGAAGAATTCATGAATGGGATTCATGATTTAGCATGCTCTCTCTTTAGGAAATTTCTAGCTTGCTTGAGCTCTCCTGTTCGCAATTGGACTCAAGATCTGGTGGGTTTGGAAGGAGATCTCCTTAGGATCAATCCCTCCAAATTTAGAGGGACTTGACCCTGGATTGAGGGAGAAATCTCTTCGTGAAGATTGACGATTTGGGTTAGGAGTTTGTAGCTTGTAATGAGGCAGCAGGGGGCTCTTTGTGAAGAAGATGAGAAAGATAAGGGCATATATGCAAGGAAACTTGAAATCTAGGGGTCTATATGTGAGAAACAAGGATTTTAAGAGCAGAAATGCAAACTAGGTCAATATGGACTCTGATTGGGCCTAAATTGTGGTGTTAACCTAATTTGGACTTAAGGAATCTAATGTGAACTTGGATTTGGGTTTGACTGCTTTTGACTGGGTAAATTGCACAGAAGCTCGAATTAGGGCAAATTCCCATCTGAATCTCTATTGTTGGTCAAAATGGGTTCAGATGGTCAAATTGAAGGTATCAAACCTCTTAGACTATTTTAAAATAATTTTTAGGAGGTTTATATTGAATTTATCTCTACCAGAACCCTTTCAATTTGAGTGTGATTGATAATTATGGGTTTTAGTAACATTTTAATCCTCGAAATGCGTGAAATCCTAATTCAGTAAATGTGAGCCCACTTCTTAGTCTTTTAAGTTCATTTGACCTTTGGTTAAGCCCCATATTAATCTGCATTTGTGATAGGATGTTAAAATAGTATAATTAACTCTTTTTCCTGTCTTCTTCTCAATTCAGTTCAGCGTGGAAGTATGATCCTTAGACGATCATTAAGGAGCATTTAACATTTGAATCTGACTAATTTAAGTTAGTTATGACGAATGATGGTGTTACCGTCAATCATGTGTGGACCAAAATTGGGCTTGCTGAGGATTCAAACAAGCCTTAGATTTGGAAGCAGGCATCGATGCATCAATGTTGCCTTAGGATGTGAAACAACACTAGTAAGGAATTACACCTGTCGACCTTGGAAGACAATGATGTTGATGGATGATCTTGCAAACCATTATTATATCCACATGGAAAGACAAATCAACTTGAATTCTAAGAAATTGCATGTAAATGCAACCACTATATAAGGACCCTCCTAGCACTTGGGAGGGGATTACATTCAACTAATCTTATTTGTATTTATAACAATCATGTGCTTCTGAGAAACCTCCTCTTTCTCCTAAGAAGTAGTGCTCCTTTTAGAATAAACTTAATTACTAAGTAGCTATCTCATTCTGCAATCACTTATGACTTTTCCCTCTCTTTCTTTCTTGCTGGCATCTAGACCTAGAATTTAAGTATGGGATTCAGTGATGATTCTCTTGGCTCCTTAAGGACTCACGAAACCATCAATATTATACTAGATTATGTTGTGGTACTCATGCCATGATGTAATAGAAAGAGATGCTTAATTGCTTCTATGTTGTGCCTTTTTTCTTATGGACTATGTGCTTCATATTGGCAATTAAAAAGACCATTAAAATCTTGGTTGACAAACTTTAGTTGCCTTGGGAATAGGTTTGCATGTCTTGATTAGAGGGTTGCCTTAGAATGCCAAAATTTGCGGTTATATGATACCTTCTGATTGGACTTGCATGGTCTTCTTGAGAGGTTAGAATCTTATACCATGCTCCATCTACTTGGATGTAATGTGATCGAGACTTTTTCACTTTTGCAGATAATACGTCATCATAGTACAAAACGTGCTGAAAAAAATCCCAAACAAAAAATACAATCAAATAAAAATACAACAAATATGTAATCAACTCAAATATACATTTCATTCATTGATAAATATCAAATCAATATTGAACAACATAAAATAATGTTATCTCTGTAGAGAGGTAAGTACGTACAAATAAGTTCCGTAAATGAGTATAAAAATGATAATAAATAATTTCTAATTAATCAACGAAAATAATTGAACTACAAAATAAAAGCAAAATGCAGTAGATCGTGGAGAGAGCGGTTTTGGATGCAGTATGGTGACATTGGGGGCGAACACTGTAATTGTCGCGGTTACGGATGTCGGTGCTATCACCATTGACCGCGGTGATGACAGTCGTGGAGAACGCTCGTGGTTGAGGGGCAGACGAGAAGCGGTGGTGAGTCGTGGTGCGAGCGTCTACACGGTCGACGTAGAGGACGAGACGCAATGGCGGTTGTCGCAGTAGAGACGAGACGCGGTAGTGAAGAAGCCTAACGCGGTGCAGTTCCAGTGAGGTGAGTGCGGTGAGAGGCACGGGGCATGGTCGGGCACGTCGAGGTCGTCGTGCATGGGTGGACGCGGTGGCGGACGGTGGTGAGGCCGGGCACGTCGAGCACGGTTGGAGTCGCACGGTGGAGAAGTAGGTGGTGTCTCCCCTCGTTATCGTCGAGGAGGGAGAAGGTCGCTAGTCGCTGTGGTGGAGCTTTGTCAGCGACGAGCAGGAGTGCAGTTGTCCAGTCGACAAGGAGGAGCGTAGTGCAAGGCCGGCCGGAGTTCGAGGCGGTGGGTCGAGCGGTCGTTGTCGACGCGGAGGACGTGCGCGGTGGTGTGCGCTCGCGGGCGTGAGAGCGAGAGAGATAGAGTACTTCTGGGCCATGGTCGACGACGTGAAGCTCGCGCGGTGGTGCAGCTGCTGGAAAGTCTTGAGGGCGGAGCTCGGTCGAGGGTGTCGTCCTGCGGGTAGAGAGGATGAGAGAGAACGCCCGCCGGAGAGAGAGACGTATCGAGAGAGAGCGTGAGTTGTGGGATATGTATCGGGTGAATGGGAGAAATTTAGGGGCGGAATGTTTACGTGGATGGAGAGAGGAAGAGAGAGCTGTAGCGGGGAAACAAGGGAGAGAGAGGGAATACGTCGGGGGAAGAGAGAGAGAGAGAGATTAAGAGGAGAAATTAATGTGGGGGGAAGGAAGGTGGCTGCTTGGGAATTTTTTGTGCATGGGAATTCGGAAAGGAGAAGGGCGCGTAGGGTTTTTCCTGAGAGAGAGAGATAGAGAGGCGGTGGGTGCATGCATAATTGGAAAATTTGGTGTGCGTGAGTGATGGGATCATTTGACATGGGATTTATGGATTGTGCACTAATATTGGGCAGGAAATTAAGGGAGGTAACAGTGTGATCGGATTTTGAAGGGAATAGGGAAAGGTCAGTGGTGATATTTGGTGGCTTCCATTTTTCTTTTGGTGAAAGATCAAAATTTCAAGATGGCATGGTATTTCACAAAAATGACCGTGTAGCAAAAAGAAGTAATGAATTGGATTACGTAAAAATTAATAAAATGCAAAGGCTTATAAATTTAAAATTTAATTAATTTTATCAATGCAATATACGTTTTAAATTATCTTTCCATTCCAATACTGATGTACTTAGACTCTAATTTAGTTTATTAAAGTAAACTTATCATAGTGCCCTAACATTCAGGTCCCTAGTTGTTTTGGATCGGTTCGAGTCGTTTTGAACCCTTGGACACACGTTGGGGTTAGTGTGAGTGTAAACGTCTTGTAAAATATGAAGAAACACGTGTTTTCAGTCAACCCTTGGTCAAACCTCATCAAAAGTGTATCATATGAGACATCATTGGATTTCTCTCATTGTGAGCTTTCCAATGTTTCAGGTGAATTCGAGTTTTATAGCTCAAGTTATGCTAGAAACAAGACGAACATGATTGCAACGTAAATGAATCAAATTCTAAGGGTATTTTGGACAATTAAGGACTTTCCTAAATCCAAATTCTACTTAGAGGTCTCTAAAAAGGGTAATTTAGGGTTTTGAGAGGTCATTAGGTCTCATAAATTTTGAGAGAGAGGAGTGAGAAGAAGAAAGAAGAAAGAAAGAAGAAGAAAAGAAGACAGAGTAAAGAGAAGTCGGTTATGTGCATAGGGTGTGTGTAGCAGCGGCAGCACATGCGTGGAGGAGCACGTGGTGGGAGGAAAAGCGACGCGTAGGGGAAAGCATGCGGTCTTGCGTGCAAGTGAGCGATCGACCAAGCGTGGGCACCCAAGGGCGAGGTGAGTGCAGTTCTTGTGTGAAGGGTGGCGTGACGTGACTGATTGGCAACATGTAGTTGATCGTGCGACTGATGCATGCGGGCAGTGATCTGCGAGCATAGGTGTGCGTGAATCACACACTAACATGTGGCGTGCAGCAATTAAATTGAGTTGACGGTCAATTCACTTGAACCAATTGGTTTAGCGAACCCTTAGCTCTATTCTGAGCAGTTCGAGGCCTTCCCGATCTCGAATTTTAACAAATAAGATACCGTTGGAATCGTATGAACACATATTACACATTAGTGGCCTTTATTTTTCTTTTTGAGTGTTGTTCCTTACTTGAAAAATTAAAAACGTGTCTAATGAGTTTTTTGACTTAGTTCTTGGTGCATTTAATCTAGGAAACCCACTCAGCTTGTGCACAGATTTCAAGGAAGGTGTGAAACACATTCCTAGACCTTTTGTGCATTGTTTGGAGTCATTGTGACCTTCCATTAATGTTAGGTAGAGTAGTTTCTTTTGTTACCTGTTTTTTGAGTTATTCTTGAGTTGTTGGACCCATTCCCATGTTTTTCTTCACGCATGTTTTTGTTAGCATGTGTTCTCCTCTTACTGAGTTTGGAATCCATGTTGGCTTTTGTTACTATTTTGGGTACTTTAATATGCAAATTTATTGTGATTCTTTGATAATTATTGCTTGAGATTGTTTACATTGAACCAAGACAAAAACCAGAATTTTGGGTAGTGTTTTAATACCGGTTAAACCTTGTTTTCGGAACTAAAAGAAGGGGGGTTTTGATACTGAAATTAGAATAATTAATTGAGTTTTACTTGTTAATTAAATGGGCTTGAATGAAGGTCGAAATTGATTGTGTTGGGTTGATTAATTCTAACTTGTGGAACTTGTAAAATCGAACATTTGGGATTAAAATTCGGAATTATAACGATGGATTTGTCAGGATTGAAAGGTTGGATAACTGGTGTTAGCCCCGCTACTTGCTAGATTTTGATTGGAGCATTGGTCCTTTTGACCGCTTTGGGATGGTTTAGGGAGTTGTTAGACTTCGTACGATTCTTTAGTTAGGCTTAGGGGTTGATTGGGAAAGCAGGATGTAGGGCTCGAGGGTTTTGGAGTTGGTTCTTTTTTCGGCTGGTGGTCGTCTATGGTTCAACATGCATAGTGCTTGTATGTGTTTATGCCATACAATGTTGCCACCACTTGTTTCTGCAATGATCCTAGGGTGACAAATCATGGTGATCCTAAACCCTAAATCGGTCTTAGACCTCAAGAAGTCACATGAAATCGGCTTGTGCCCAGAGGTGTTGATTAATGGGATTTTGATTGTAATAAGTTGGCCTTAACGTATAAAATGAGTAGAATAATGTGATGGTTAATAAAATGATCAACTTATGAGATAGTATATTTTCTCTTGCTCTCTTTATTACTATTCTGTACCTAGTTGCTATTTCTACTCTACTCATTTTTTACTAATGTATTTCTTGGGTTCTGCACTCAGGTGTTGCTTAGTAGCCAGGAGTAGCAACTGTTGTTGGTCCTTCTGCTGCAAGATCGAGCTTTGCTGTAGGTGACGATCTATAATGAGCATGCTACTCCCCTAGTTGTTGTTAGGCTCTTTTTGTTTCAATCTTTTTCGTGATTGTACTAGTACTTGAGCACTTAGTTTACTTTCTTACTTTTATGGTGGATTTATTTATGATTGTCAATCCTTTATTTTATTTAATGCATTATCAATGAATATTTAGCTATTGATGTTATGTAACTACGTATTGGGTGATTGTGATCCTGTATTTTGTATGTTTTCTTAATATTGGCACTCGATGACTTGGGTGTCATCGGTTGGAGGAACTTGGGTCATTACATTGGAGGTATAAAATTGGGGTAGATTGAATCCAGATTTTTATTAAGTCAAATCTTGGAAGTAAGAATAAGGTTTTTCTACATCAAAATTGAGAAAGTTATCTTATTAAGTCCTTGAGAATTTGAGAAATCTTGTATCATAAGTTCTTTCTTATATTCTTCTTACTTTTTTTGCTTTTCGTTTAGCCAAATAGAGCATTTGGATAGGTCAAGCTGGACTACTTGATTGTTGTTCTTTTCTTGTGCAATATATGCTACAATTTTTTATTA
The DNA here is from genome assembly GCA_037157565.1 of Thalassia testudinum. Lineage (NCBI taxonomy): Eukaryota > Viridiplantae > Streptophyta > Magnoliopsida > Alismatales > Hydrocharitaceae > Thalassia > Thalassia testudinum. Next base: position 87,588,373 of record JAZHRO010000077.1, read on the forward strand.
TGTAATGCAATTATTCATTTTATTCTCTCTTGTCTCATTATTCCATCCCCATTCTCTTGGGAGCACTAGAGTAAGGTATTGTATTGTTCACTTGTTTAACAAACAAGGGTACATGCCCTCAAATAGACATAGGGGGAGGTGATAGCTCGCTTACAATAACTCTGTAACAAACTTATTCCAACAGACTTTGTTTCCACTAGCAGGTGTTTACAACTGTCATATATTAATATTTATGATTGATATACTCTAATACTCCCCTTCAAATTTAAGGTCGTGAAAAGGGCTGCAATTTTCTTGACAAGGAAAGAAACTGTTGTTTAGGTAATGGCTTCATAAGAATATAAGCTAGCTAGAATCTGGACTAAACAAAGGTGATCACTAAATCTTTTCATGTGACTTTATCATGAAAAAAGTAGAAATCTATTTCAATGTGCTTTGTGCGCACATGGAATACTGGGTTGTCCGTAAGATACATGGCTCCAAGATTGTCGCAAAAAAGAATAGGAGGAGCAGAAAGAAAAATGCTCAATTAATGAAGTAATGATTGCATCTAGGTAACTTCAAAAGTTGCATTTGCAAGAGCTCTATACTTGGCTTCAGTGTTGGAGCGAGCAACAGTTTGCTGCCTTTTAGAAGAACAGGATACTAGGGATTGCCCAAGAAAAAATGCATAGCCTGTGGTAGACTTGAAATCATCCACATTACTCACTGCATTTGAGTTGATACATTAGTGATGATAACGTCATCATCAGCCATATCTACCTTTAATTAGTCATAATTCATTGATAAATGCTCTTACATAACCGCCAGAAGATCGTAATTCACTGCATATCCTTTCTGAAAGATTAACATAAAACCAGGGTTAGAACCGTAATTTTACTATAATATCATGCATGTAGAGCAACCACGGGTTTTTTCAAGGGTTAAATAAAGGTCAAATGGTCATAAATGTCTAATAAGTGGGTTTATGCAGACAGAAGTAGGTTTTCACGTATTTCAAGAATTAATGGATATCTGAAATCCTAAAACCAGATCCGCTTAAATAACTGAGGTTTTGGTTAGGATAAAATTCACCTAAACCTTATAAAAATCATAAAAAAATATTCTATAAGGTTTGGTACCTTTGATTTGACCATTGGAACCTATTTTGAACTAAAACAAGGTCTCAGATAGATAGTTGCTCTAATGTGGGTTTCTACATAAATTACCCAGTCAAACTTGATCAAAAACAAAATCCAACTTCACCATCAGATTCCTTGGGTCCAAATGAGGTTTGTAGCAAATTTAGGCCCAATCAGAGATCATCTTGACCTAGTTTGCATTCTAGTCTAATTTGACTCTTTTTCTTACTCACACACCCCTAGGTTTTTGAATTATCTGCGAAAAGGTCTCTAACTTTGTCATTACCTTCACATCTAGGTACCTACCACCATTAGAAGTACCTGCACCTCACCGACAAGATTCGAGCGAGATTTTCTCGCTTGTTTCTCAATCAAACAATCCTAAATTTGAAACCTTCGGTGAGTTCCTCTATCTAACCTCTTCGCTCAACGTCATGGACAATAGTCGATGAGTTTGTCTTCCCCAGATTCTTCCGCTCCTCGTGATACATGTAGGAGCCCCTTATACCCCCTCTTTCCTCACCCTTCTCCTACCAAAGATTTCCCCTTCTTCGACGCCAGCCAATCATAGCCGGTGCCTTCCCTTCCCTTTCAACCGTTAGTTTAGGGTTAGTTAGGTTCCCTTAGATCCTTAGGTTAATTCCATCTATTTAAAACCCAAAACTCAACCCTCGATGCCACTGCACACCACCTTCATCTCCATCTCTGGCCATACCTCCGGTAAGGTCCATCTCACACCACACACCTCCAAACACCTCGCCACCACTCCTAAAACCTCCTTCGTACGCCTTCGCACAAAACCCCTCTCCTATTTCACTCTATTCGCCACCCAAAAGCCCCATCGAACACCTCCACCTTTGCACTCACTTTCCGACATCGCCACACTCACACATGCCTCCTTGCACTCTGCCACACCCACTGTTGCACTCGCCGCACCACGGTGAACCTCCTGAGCAAGTTTGACGCGACCGTGAGATCTTTTGTGTTTCAGGTACAGGATCTTCGGCCGTCATTGACGGAGCTTCACGCAACCTTAAAGCTGCGTTCCAACATCATCTACGCACAGCTGCACCTCCAGGTGGTGTAGAATCAGCACCTCCAGACTCCCAGATTCTCAATTGGGAGAAGAAGGCACAACTGCGACTCCAATTAGCGAAGACAGTTCCAGCAGCTGCGTAAGGAGAAGCCCTGTGGGATTTAGTCCCACATCGGGCGTGGAAAAGCACCTGATAACACATATATTATTTTCCTGCATAGGCCTTATCGCCGAGAGACCACGAGGGTGAGCTCCGCTTCACCTGCACACTCGACCCCCCTAAGCCTATTCACTCCTCGGCTACGACACCACACACACAGCCCTGGACCCAATATTGCTTTGACCCGAATACCCAGTTACGACTTGTATCTAAGAGAGAAAGAGGCAGGAAAGAGAGAGAGAGAGAGTGGGGGAGGGGGGGTTTTTCTCTTCAGGGAAATCTCCCAACACTTAGTCGTTGAGAAGCTTTGGCTCCCCTTGTACATTAGAAGGAAAGGAAGAAAAGAAGGGGAGCTCTTGTGCTCGTGAAGGAGAAGAGAAGAGAAAAGGCTGAAGGAAGAAGGAAAGAAGAAGAGAAGAGAGCCTTTGAAGAAGAAGAGAAAAGGAAGAAGCTCTCTAAGAGCACTGTAGCAATGACATTTAAGTTGTCTGATCTAAGGAGCCGTCATTTGATAACCTTCTGAGCAGGACTGTGAATTTATTTGCCTTGGTGGACATATAAGTGGTTATGGTTACTGTTTGTTTATTTGATATTATTGAGTAATTGATATGTATATGCTTAAGACTAATAATTGGTGATTCAAGTCACCATTATTTTGTCTTAGATATCTTTTTGTTCTCTTAAACTCTTGATATACTCATGTTATGCATTGAATATCAATTTTGAGTAGAGATTATTCATTGAATATCATTATTGTGCTAAAATTCTTGTGCTCATTTATATATTCATCTTGATTAGCATGTGAATTACTGTACTTGCTCCCTGTGTTCGACCTCGAACATCATTTTTAGATATTTGAGTTATAAATATTATTTTTTGAGAGAGCTATTTAGGAGATTTTACTACAATGAAACATATTTAAACTCCTGAAAAGCCTTATCAACATTTTGGTGCCATTGCTGGGGAGTAACGTGAAATTGATGGCTATTTTTTGTTTTATTTGATTATATCTGAGCATTAACTTACCCTATTTGTTTCTTGTGATTTTTGCAAGGTATCTCACGAGGCGATCTTTCGAGCAATTCAACCACTCCCAGGGTAGGTAAATTCTCTTTTCTTCCATAATTAACTTTCTAATCTTGGGAAGATAAAAAGGAAAACAAATCAATTAGGAATTGCTTGCCTTATTTTTATAGTAATTATCATTAAAGAGGCAAGCTTCTTGAATTGCGAAAAATTTTCATATCTGATTGAAGCTTGAGGTGATTCTGTTTAGAAATCCCTACCTGGATTGCCTATACCTATTAGGGACTACGCTTAAGTTCTAAATTACCTTGGGCTAACACACTTCTCACTTGAAGCCCAAGGTGAACATTTTAAGATTGAATTGAACTTGGATTAGAGCCACTTAATGTTTCAGCATTAGGGTTTGAAGTGCTAGTTGACATTTGCTTTCACTAAAGAGAATAAACCCTCCCGCATTTGTGTGCTTCCCATACCCTTGTTTGAAAAGATCTAAGCAAGAAAAACCCTAAAACCAAGCTTTAATTTCACTTGAACCTTAAAAATCTTGGACCTAATAACCTGAAAGTCAATTCGGGGTGATTTCTGCATCTAGACCTAGATTTCATTCTTCTTCCTTTAGGGTAGGTCAGGTGAAGTTGGTTTACATTGTGGGCCAATCAACCTCCAAATTAGGTTACAAGTTAAATCAACTTCTAATCAAGTGAAATTCAAGGCACTAATTAGGCTAAAAATTGGTAGACTTAAGGTCTCAAGTTCATACATTCTGGTCTGCTTGGAACCGCAGTGACAAGGAAGGTCGGGTGGAGGAAATCCTGTAACCCGTGGGGACGCTCTACCGTGTAGGGGTCTTTGTGGGGCTCTCCCTTTCTAGCTGCCCAGGTAATTCTCTTGGTGTGCGGATTTCTGATTCAGAGGTATCATCCGCCTCAAAACAGCCTTAGTCATCCAAAAATCTTTGGGTGCCTTGATTAGGTCTAAATAACATCCAATCCCTCATCTTTTCTCTAGGGCACACATACAGGAAGGTCCTTAGGTTTTTAACCTAAGAGGCCTCATTAGATTTTCTTGGGAATTTCTTTCAGATCTAATCAGTTCTAATCTGAACCTGAGTTTGATTCTAAAACTTGATTCCACCACTTGATTCAAAAGTGCAACTTGACATGTTAGGAAAAGTGATTAGGAAACCTGTGTCCCAAATGACCATTAAAGACAAAATGATTGAGGATGCTTATAGACACCACGAGGAATATTTTAATAGGGACATTCAAGATAAATTCAAGAAAACAAAGAATCACATTTTGAACCAAATGGAGATAATATGGATACAAATGATGGGAACACCATCATGAGCCATAAACTAGCTCAATTTGATCTGAGTAAGTCATTGAATGGTCCTACATAACCTTCAAAAGGTCATAATTCATTGCATTAGCATTCTGAGAGAAAGGCAAGAAACTAGGGTTAAAACTGTAAGTTTACCATCATAACTTGAATACAATACAACCACAGGTTTTCTCAGGGGTTAATTAAGGGTCAAATGGTCTTAAAAGGATAACAAGTGGGTTAGGACAGATAGAAAAGGGTTTACACGTGTTTTGAGAATTAAATAACTTTTGAAATCCTAAAAACAGACCTGCTTAATTAACTGAAGTTTTGGTCAGGATAAAATTCACCTAAACCCTCTAAAATTTATAGAAAAATATCCTCTAGGTTTTGGTACCTTCAAATTGACCATCAGAACCCGTTTTGGCCCAAAATAGAGTCTCAGACAGACATTTACCCTAATTTAGGTTTTTACATAAATTACCTAATCAAACGTGGTTAAAACCAAAATTCAATTTCGCCATTGGATTTCTTAGGTGCAAATTAGGTTTGTACCAAAATTTGGACCCAAGCTGAAATTGTCTTGACCTAGTTTGCAACTTGGTCTTGTCTGATTACATTTATGCCCTTAGCTTTCAAAATCTTTACAGAAAGACCCCTAACTTTATCATCATTTTCATAAATAGGTCCTTATTGCCATTAATCCTTTTCCTACATGCACCGGTGACCTAAAATTGGAAGAACTCCTTGATTCCTTGACGAAACTCTTTCAAATTTGAAAGGGAAGTTCGTTAAAGAATTCCCTTTCTTTTGAGCCAAACCCCACACCTCAAAACCTTCCAAATCTCTCATGCGAACGAATGAAGGACTTGGGTATCAAAAAATTTCCAACTCCAGCGAAGCTTTCCAAGGCCTATAAAAATACCTCTAGATCAAACCGTTCTCCTGAAGCTCGATTTCAATCGGATCTACCCTAAATTCCTTTCTCCTAATCCAGCCGGATGGCTCGTCGAGCTCCGGCGATCGCCTCCGACCTCCCTCATCGTCCGTTTGCAATACCAGCAGCGGATTCATTTTCCTCATCTTCCTCCGCGTTATGCCAAACGAACAGGCGTCTCTCCCTCCGTCTTCCTTGCCGTTTCTGTCTTACCAGAGTCATCTTTGTCTCCGGTGCCAACCATACCACAACAGACATCGCTCCTGCCTCTCTTCGTCCGCCAATCACCTAGATAAGTTCCCTAGCGTCTCTACTTCACAACCACCCCAACCGCACTTCATTTCGACCATCGTATCACATTGACCACCCTCTTCGTCCTCTGCTCCGGTCGCTCCTCCGGTGAGGCATATCCGCCACTGCACTCCTCCATCCACCTCGCCAACCACCTCATAACCTTCACCTCAACTCCACCAACCAAACCTCTCTCCTTATTTGCCATTCCATTCACCCAAACACCTTTCCAAACAACCCATCATCCTTTGGCCAGTTTCGTCTCCGCGAGCCACCTACACTCACTCTCACTCTACGCTACACCCACCATCACATTTGCTGTGATCCGATGAAGGTCCTGAAGTGTTTTAACTTGGCTGCAAGGCTGTATTATTCCTTTCAGGTGTTCGCCGTGTCTCCACCGCCCTCCGCCTGTCGTTATCGTGTTCGTCGAGTTCACGGCCACACAAACTCCTGGCCATACCCTTCAGGTGCTGTGGGTTTGCTCAAGACACACGCCCAGGTCTCTAATTGGGTGAGATACCATCAACAGCTGCTGCAATTAGACGAAGAGCCACCTACAGATGCTCGTGCTAAACCCTCGGTGGGATAGTCCCACATCGGAAGCCACTGAAGCAGAGCATACACTTAAATTGATTTTCTGCATAGGGCATATTGCCTCAAGACCACAGGGGGGTGAGGTCCCCCGCACACCCTAATCATGCCTCGCCCGTGGCACTATTCCACACGGGCCTGGTCTGATTACCTACCTAAGCCTACACCTCGGCTACCACCCATGCCGGTAGCCTTGGTCCTGGGTACGCTCTTGCCCAAATTCGACTACCCGATATTGTGTGTGGCCTTGGGAAGGTGAGAAAGAGAAGAACCCAGAGAGAAAGGAAAGAGAGCGCGGGGTTGGGGGGTTTTACTACAAAGAATAACGGCTGACACTAAGCCGTTTGAAGTAGGATCCCCCTCAGTGTGTGAAGAGAAGAAGAAGGAAAGAAGAAGAAAGCAGAGGACAGAAGAAAGAAAGGAGAAGGAAGAAGGCCTCAGACGAAAGAAGAAAGCACAGAAAGAAAGAAAGAAGGAAGAAGAAGAAAAGAGGAGCCAGATAGAAAGAAGAAGAAGAGAAGCAGAAAGGCAAAGAAGAAAAGGGTCTGAAGAAGAAGAAGAAAGGAGAAGAGAAAGAGAGCAGCAGAGAGAAGAGACCCTTGAGTCTCTTGGAAGCCCTGTAGCAACCGGCTGTTTAAGTCGTCTAATACAAGCCTAGATCATCTGCTTGCATATATTTGAGGCTTTATTTCCCTGATACTGTTGACTTAGTTGCTATTACTTTGAGGAGTAATTGGTGATTCAAATCACCATTTTACTCCATTCTTTTTGTACATTGGTTTTTGACATTATTATTATTGCAATCTTTTTTATTCAAATTGTGATCTTTAGTTTTAAATTACCATATTGCTCCCTGTGTTCGATTTCGGACTTTCATTCGAGTAATAAATTTATTTGTTTGAGCACTATTTTGGTTACAACGAAGCAATTTTAAAGCACCGATTTATCGCTCGAACAACGAATAAACCACTGTTCAACCCAGGATGATCTCTTAGCAGAACACATTGAATTGGTGAAATTACACAACAACGATTGTTTGCAATATTGGTTAAATCCTTCAGTTCCAGAAGAACTCTAGAATTTTTAGAAAGACTGAAGAATTACTGAATAAGTTATATAGAACCATTGATCAAAAATAACCGTCAGAAGTTAATAAGACATCTTGGAGTAATTCTAGTGATCTCCATAATTTCCCAAATCCCAGTTTGGTGATTTAGGTTGTTATGGACCCCCAACCCAAATGGAATCAGATTCAAATTTCATGACAATTGACATACTTGATCTTGATGAGGGTTGGGAGGATCCAATTGCAGGTGTTCTCGATTCTGAACCGACCCTAGGAAACCAGGAAGCTGGTCCATCGAGTTTAAATTTCCCCGACACTTGTGATGATGAGCTTAAAACAGAACCTCTCGAGAGTGTAAATCCCGAGCCTTATCTTGTTAAGGTGACTCTCGAGAGCAATTCTGACATCCTTGTAGAACCCAAACTAGGTCCTAGTGACCCAATGCCTACCTAACCTAGAATCTAGATCTGAGCCTAATTGGGATGAGTTTGATGCCCCATGTGATGAAATACAAATTTCAAATTTGAAATACGATTTAGGACTTGTATTTGATGAATACACCTCTCTAACCTCCTCAGAGACACTAATTGGTTTTCCGAAAGTCACGCTAATCTTTGATACAGAATCGAGGAGTTGGAAGAGTTGGGAATCGATTGGGTCTACCCTAGGAGCCAAGAACCTAAGCCTATGCCCAATAAGGACACCTTTTTAAGCTCGAAATCTAAAATTAGGTTAGATCCAAGTCAGGTTGTTGATTCTACACATCTTGTTTCTCTGTGGTGGAACTCTCGATCCAAAATCAAAGTCAGAAACTCATTCTCGTAAATTCTCCGACGATTTCAAATCTTACTCTGATTTTGGAGAACCTTTGTTTCCTGACGACTATGAACTAGTTTACGACCTCAGCATCCACGACCCATTCTTTGACTTTGGCTTTGAGGTCCATGATCCTGAGATCATTAATTCAAAATCAAGTTCCACTAAGATGGAATCATTCCGTGTTGATCTTCAGGAATCAGAAATAGTAAGTGCCGAGAGTGTCTGCAATCTAGAGTTCGAATATTTTCTTGACTCATATTTCCATGACCTTATAAGCACTCTCCAAGCATTTACTTTTGATTCTCTTTATGGTGGAACTCTCGATCCAGAATCAGAGTCAGAAACTCATTCTCGCAAATTCTCCGACGATTTCGAATCTTACTCTAATTTCGGAGAACCTTTGTTTCCTGATGACTATGAGCCAGTGTACGACCTCAACATCCATGACCCATTCTTTGACTCTGACTCTGAGGTCTCTGATTCTGAGATCATTGATTCAAAATCAGGTTCCACTGAGATGGAATCATTCCTTGTTGATCTTCTGGAATCAGAAACAGTAAGTGCCGAGAGTGTCTGCAATCCAGAGTTTGAATCTTTTCTTGACTCAGATTTCCATGACCCTATAAGCACTCTCCAAGCATTTACTTTTGATTTTAGTGGGTATTATAAGGACTCTCTAGATGAACCTACTTTTGAATCCTTTCTAGAGGAGCCCTCAACATACACAATTTTCATTGAAGCCACCTCTTCTAATCCACATATAGAGCCTTCTCAAATCAGATCCCAACCTCGACTCGCCACCAGAATCAATTTCTACTTTGATTCTCCTCTCTATGATCCGGTCGTGACGTGCAGAAGACGCGTATGTTTAAAAGGGTCATTATAGCTTGCGCTAGCAACATCGATTTTAAATGAAGAAATGGACATGAGTCCGAGTGTCGATCTTAGGGAGGTGTGAAAATCAGATTTTTCTTATCACTTAATGTCATGGAAATAACAGGTTTTTTGCTTGCAATAAGACGTGGGTGAAAAGTGAGTGAGAGAGAATAGGGTTAGGATTTTTTCATTCATAGCATGCAACTTAAACATAAAAGATGTCAAGTAATTGGATAGGAAACAACTTCATTTGACATGCAACTTTTGTTTTATAATTACAACACTAGATAAATGTTTAAACACAAGTAAAGTAAAGCTTATGATAAAGAGGGAAAGAGAGAGAGAAGACGGCGAGGCAGCCACGGTGGTGGAGTGGGGCTTCGTCGGTGGCTCGTCAGCTCCAGCGATTACAAAGAGAGCTAATGGAGGCTAGGAGTGGGGTAGAGCACTTGCAAGTGGATTGAATGTCCTCCATGGGTGGTTGGATGGAGTTTATATAGGCAAAATGGTTTTCTAATTTAAGTATGGGTTTTAGTGATGTCTGGGACGTCGCTAAACCCATACCAAATCCGTCGGTGTAGCACCCTACCCGTTGGTCGCTTACGCGCGCGTGTTCTTCGTGCATAATCCGTGTGCGTGGCTTGAGGGCTGTCCGATCGCGGATCGGACGCGATGTCGCTCGTGGGACGCACGCATGGATTGCGCTCACACCCCACGCATCATCGCGGGCGTCGGCTTTGGATGTGCGAGATCTCACCGCGTCGCTCGCTGCCTGCCGCTTGATCGCACATCAACGGCTGAAATCACGCGCATGCGTTCTTCCTCGTATTTGTGCTGCGGTCGGCACCTCGAACCCGCGTCTCACTGTGCGAGGGTGAGGCGCGCACGGCTACGCTACGCCTGCTGCTTTGATGTGGAGGCGAGCTGCGGTCGTTGCGCGGATGGTCATTGGATGAAGATCCAACAGTAGGGGGCTGCTGCTGCTGCGGCTGAGAGGCGCGCGGATGCATGGTTCCCAGCTGTCCGATGCGCAATCGGATGGCTTAAAATGACGCCGCGCGATGAAGGGCAGTTGCGGGTGCGGCGAGGCTGACACGTGGCGGCCCCATGGCCGTTGATCATCAGATCAACGATCAGAACTTCTTGGGCCAATAATGGGAGCTCCGGATGTCGGATTTTGCTGATTTCGACTCCGTTGGACTCCATTTGTCGTTTTGAATCCATCTGTGTGGTCCGATCACTCATCTGAGGCTTGTTTTGACAAGTACTTATACAAATGGCCATTAATATTGTTCTATAAGCAATCTTGATGTGTGATGCATGCAATGCTCCCATTCCTATTTATGATGTGTTATCTGTGCATTTTGCTCTTAAGATTAACCATAATTGTCAGAATTATCACCCCAAGATGCAGTGTTATCATACCCCCATGCATACTCCTTGTTAGTCCCTAGCAAGTTTTATTTTAGCCTCTATTTCCAGTCAGAATTTAAGAAGTAATTACTTGGACACTTCGTTACTTGTCAATAGGAGGAAATACACTAAGATCTTAATCTACAAAGACTAAGTGGCGTTTGGGTGTCTGCCAAAATGTGAATCGCCTGAATCCTTGTGTTAATGCATGTATATATATAAATATATATATATTTTTTCTTATTTTCAGATTTTTGGAGTTAAGAGTCTGTTGGTAACTTTTTACGGCTACCCAACCTACCCAAAACTCAAACAAAACTCTAAGTGCTAGGCATCTTGGTGTGAAGATCGTGATAGACTCACTCAATGGTAATTTAGACAGACTTTGGGTTTCTACACCCCTAGGTGACCGGAGGAGGAAGTGTTTTGCTTGAAGGTGTATTTGCTCGATCGGTAGCTTTCTCCCTACGTTTGTTTTACTTGGGGTCAACACAAGGATTTTTCCAGTGTATATCTCCTTGGCTTGCTCTACTTCCCCGCTTCTTCTTTAAGTGTTTTGGTTCTTTTTGTGCATTTACTGAGCTGGGCTTTGGACAACCGACCAATGGGCTGTTACCCACGATCACTTGCCAGCCATACTCGTGCGGTGAAGTGTGGTTTATTTTGTTCTCTTTTTTTCTTCTTGTTCTTGTTCTTTTTTTTTTTGTAGGTGGCTTCCCTGATCTCAAATTTACCTAGAGGCAGTAAAGCGGAGTTGGTCCCGTGGCTAGGCTTTGGACAACCTGCCAATGGGCTGTTACCCACGACAACTTGCCAGCCATACCACCCTAGAAAGTTCATTAGCTACCCAATTTCTGTCAGAATCTCCGAGGGGTGAGTCTGTGAAAAAATGTGTGCAGATGCTTAGACTAAAAGTTCTTCTGAGTTAGAGGGTGAGTTGATAAGTAGTATACTTATCATTTTATTTAGTTAGTGGATTAGAGTAGATTAAGGTTGCAAGGATTTGAAGCTAAATCCATATTTTAACGGACACCAGGGCTGATTAAGCCTGAAGGCCTGAAAAGTCTAAGTGTTCAAATTCTTTTCATATTATTTCCCACTATTGACACATTTCTAATGCCTAAGTTTTTCTTCCTAAATTCAAATTTTTTTTGTTTTATTCTATTCAGACTGATTAAATGAGCTTAGAATCATACAATTTACCACCCCCCCATGCTTAAGTTGGACAATGTCCTCATTGACAAATACATGGATGCAACAGGGGTTTGAAAAGATATTACTTGAGTGAAGTAGAATACCTGATCAGTCTGAATCTTCTGGGTTGCCTCCCAGGAAGCGCTGAGTTTAACACCTTCGGTTGGGCATAGTGCACAAACAGGAATGGTTTGGGTCAAGGAGGCATGTACAAAATCAGCCAGACCGAAAATCAGAAGTCCACAGATGCGAACAAGGTTGTGGTGGAGTCCCATTCCTAAGGGGTGGGAATTCTGCAGTAGATGTATCATGCATGCCTGTGTCAGATCCTCTCTTAGTCTGCGGGCATGCAAAGAAGTTGATTTGGATGAGTGCACCCCGAATATGACATGCCAGACACTAAAGATGTAGGTTTTATACTCAGCTTGTGTCCCCATAAAATTGTATCCGTCAAAGGTGTATCAATTCTAGTGCATTCGGGTTGCGGGATCTTTATTCTGGTAGGGCAGGTAACAAAATCAAGAGTTTCATAATGAGCCCTACAATCAAGCATGAGGTCTCTCTCCAAAGACGAATCCATCTCTTCCGCAACTACGGTTTCATTACTCATTCCCTCCAAGCCCTTGACCTCAAGAATATTCTCTTCAACCTCTTTTGTATCATTTTCAATGTTTGAGGTTGCATTAGAGGTAGGGCCAATTTCATCCTCTAGTTCATATTCTTTCTCTTGGTCCTCCTCCAAATTTGTGATGGGGATTCCAACCGATTCATAATTGATTTCTTTGAAATTGTAACTCCATTCCCCATCTCCTATGTTGGCTGTTGTTCCCATCGGATCACTTCTCTCGGGCCGATTAGATTCAGATTCCAAGGCATCTCCCCTCACATTCTCAGTTTCCTCCTGATGTATGTCCTCAATGCTCCCCAAATTGTGTTCCGAGGAATCCTCAATGACCTTATCCATTGAGTTGTCCAACTCCTGGGGAGTATTAATGGTGGACTAAACCAAATTAGGGTGACTGGGTGTAGTCCAATTGATCAAGGTAGGTTATTGCTTCACGAATTCCATGAATGGCATTGTGTGCAACAGCTTTCTTTGGTCTTCTTCCCCCAATTGTTGGAACATATCCAACATGGCCTGTTGCCCTTTAACCAATTCTTGATTCTGTCTGTGTAACTCTAAATGGAGGTTATCAAGAATTGACAGGGTGTCATTTGGTGTCCTTTGGATTTCCTCCTTGAAATCCAGGTTAAGAGGGTTTGGTTGAGGTTGTGGATTAGAATCCATACTGGGCTTTAGGTTCTTGGGTGGGTCCTCTATTCTATCATGTTCAGGGTCCAGTTCTTCAAGAGGAACCATTTTTTGTTTGGTCCTACTCCAGAATAGTTGAGGTTCTAAGTCCTCCTCCCAGTCAGATTCTTCATCAGGGGACGAAATCAAAGGTTGATGATCCTGGGTTTGCCTAGATTTCTGATCATTCTCTGATTTCCATTTGTCTAGAATTCCTTCCAATCCAAAGGTCAAGTAGGAAAGGTTGTTGAATTCAGATGACCTTTCCTGGTTATTGTCCTGAGAAGGGTAGGGTTCTTGGTGTTCTCCTAGAGTATAGGTCCCATCAAAGTGGTTAGAGAGCGGGTGGGACCTAAATGATGAGGCGTTGTGAGGAGAATCGAGATATGGAGCCCTATGATTTGAATCATACCCTTGGGTGGATATATTGGGTGTATCCCAATAAGAGGTTGGTGCGGTTTGGTCATAACTGGGACAGTTGGGCCAAGAGGGATATTCTAGGTCGTACCCCCAACTTGGTAGTTGGTTAGCCCAAGTAGGCTGTGGATATGGTCTACTTGGGTTAGCATACAAATCATGTTGGGGGCAGTTTGGGTAAGATGGATAGGAATTGAAATCCATGGTTTGGAGGAAATGGAGGGATGAGGGAAGAACAGATGAGAGAGAGTTGTGTGTGTACAATTAAGCAAACAAGCCTAGTCCTTATGGTGTATTCCTTAGGGGACCTAGAAATCTCCAAAAGGGTGATCAAGTCCGTAAGCACTGGACTCCCCTTCTCAAGCTAATCTGGCCAGGTTGATTATGAGGAGATTGTAGGGAAGGTTCTTCCTTTGGCTTACGCCGCCGGTTCCATAGACCCTACAACCGCGGTCGTTTGACACTTTCCCGCAGCCTAGTCACCAGATTCTACTATGGGAATGAAAGCCAAGTGCCCAGCGAACAAAACCACGCCTCTTGAGACTCAACCAGTCCTGCCTAAGGCACGTCTACTTTGTTTTAAAAGGGCTAGGATAGTGCTTGTGCTAGGGTTATGTGATGAGGCGTTGATTAGGGTAGTGCCTCTTAGTTTTCTAATTCCAGTGTGTGTGCTCCTATCAAAACATGGTTTTCAAGCAAGGATTTTTTAAAGATGTGGTGTCTTTTAATGTTTCATCCTTACTTTTGTGTCTTTTAGGATTGACGTGTCTTAATGTTTTAAGACAAGTTTCAGTGGGCACGTCAAGTTTTGCACACAATTGGTGAAAGTAGATTTCCTTTGATGTGTAGAGGCTCTAAAACCCTAGAGTGCTCATCCTAGTGTTCATGCAACTGCTATCAAATGAGTCGATTTTAAGGTTGAGTGGTGTGGCCCATGTCAATTCAAGGTGGCTTCGCAAACACCACTCAAAAAAAAAGAACACTCCAAAAATCTTAGATTATTCAGAATGTTAGAGTGTATTTTTTTTTGTTGGGTGATGTGTTAAGGATGTGGATCAGGCAATCATGCACCACGCCAATTTTTTTCAATTTTACAATTTTTTTTTTAGATTTTTAAGCAAGCAAACAACCATGGGTGAAGAAATACTCACGATCGGTCCTTGTTGCGCTTACTCCCTCTTTACCATCACAAGTTGCACTACTTCGCCGTCCAAGCGCCCAATTCCTGCAACCATCAAGTAGAAGGAGATAAGGCGTGAGATGATGTGAGCATGGATGTAAACTAGAAGTGACAAAATAAATCCGTTGCCTCCCCGGCAACGGCGCCAAAAACTGACGTGCGAAAGACGCGTATGTTTAAAAGGGTCATTATAGCTTGCGCTCGCAACGTCGATTTTAAATGAAGAAATGGACGTGAGTCCGAGTGTCGATCTCAGGGAGGCGTGAAAACTAGATTTTTCTTGTCACTTAATGTCACGGAAATAATGGGTTTTTTGCTTGCGATAAGACATGGGTGAAAAGCAAGTGAGAGAGAGAGAAAGAGAGAGAGAGAATAGGGTTAGGATTTTTTCATTCACAGCATGCAACTTAAACATAAAAGAGGGTAAGTAATTGGATAGGAAACAACTTCATTTGACATGCAACTGTAGTTTTATAATTACAACACTAGATAAATGTTTAAACACAAGTAAAGTAATGCAAATCACATCCTACCCTTCTCTGATCACTCTTGTAGGGATCTCACATCCTCCACAGATCCATTTGCGTTTGAGGATCCCTACTCTGACCAGGCTGATTGGAATTAGCTGAACCCACGATTCACACTGCCGCATCTTTTTGAGTCACAAAATACCTGGTGGGCTCCGCATCATTTGATTCACATCCATCAACCCATCAGACTGATTGGGTTTAGGCTGCATCATCATCTTGTTGATCTGAGCAAGCATTTAGTTGGACCAACCAGGCTATTGATCAAGGTGCTTGTTCTACAAAATTTTGCTGATTTGACTACTCCTCCATGACCACCTTTTGCTCGGTTGAAGGTATGGAATTTAGCACTTAACGGAAGGCAACCCATCATTCCAAAAAAAGTTGAGACCCTTCTGATCATCCTTTTGAGCTACACTCCTATTGCACTTAGAGTTCAGTTTTAAAACAACCGACTCCACCTTTGGTATTCGTACCAGAGCTTGAAATCGACCGCAACAATCATCTCGACACGTTTACCCATTCTTTGAACCTGTTCTAATCCTTGAACCAAGTTAATGTCATACCTTTCGGTTTACAATGAGGACATTGCAAACCCTAGGCATGGGGGGGATATTAAAGTGCAAATACACAAAAACTCAAGTTTCTGAAGGGTTCTCACAAAAAATACATATTCAAAAAAAATTAAAAAAAAAATTGAAAAAAGAAAAAAAATGGAGAAAGGGAGGAAAATTTGAATTCATTCTTGAGGAGGAAAGGAGGAGGTGATTTAAATGTCAAAAAGGAGCAACAATTTGAAACAAAAAGTGTTAGTCTTAATACATGATTATGGAATCTACTTAAAGTTCTAGACCAAATCAAAAGAAAGAAAGAAAAGTCAAAAAGTGCTAAAGAGACACAGAGATTAGTATGAGTGCTGATCTTAGGCTTCTTGGGCTTGTTTTTAGGCATAAAAATTCACGTATCCGTTAAGATCCGGATAATCCTCAAGAGGGTGAGGAAAATGCGAAGCTCAAATATTAGGTCTAAAACTTAGGTAGTATTTAGCCTCGTTAATTGACTTTTGGTTTGCAGGACTCAGTAACCTAAACACCTTAATCACACACAAGTTTAGTTCAGTGTGCTTAATAATCAAAATTATGCAAAAGCATTTATTCTATTCTAAAAAGGCTACCTAGATTAGGAGCGGCATATAAATACAAGTTGATTTGGATGAGTTCACAACGCGGAGAGGTAGGAAATTCCTTTCAAAGATGCACAATAACATATCGTCTTCTCCGTGCTTGTCTCCTAGGATATCTAAATATCCTACCAGAGGTATGTAAGCACCTTGTGTTGATTTAGGTGCCATGGGAGGGATTATCCTGAAATGTCGATTGCTAGGGTTTGAATTCAGCTACAGAATGCCATGGGTGGCACTATCTCGAAGTGTCGAAAGCCAGGGTTCTGAGGGTTGCCATGGGCGGTGATATCCCAAAGTATCAATTGCCAGAGACCCTGCGAGGAATGATGGTGTGAACTAAGAATTCGATACAAACAGTGTTTTAAGCCAATTCGAAGCTAAAAATAAATAAAAGAAAATGAGAGAGGAAACTCTCCGAAAATGCAAAGAAATTCTTCTATCCCTCTCTCTACAAAAATGCATTGCCAACTGAACCTGGACTAACCATGTTACAAGCACGTGTGCTTTAACCGATGGGTCCAACGAACCTTAGAATAGTTTATGTGGGCCTTAGAAACCTTCACAGCAGACTAAGGCTAAAGTTGGTCAGGTCTGGATCTTGATTGATACTTGAGTACCTTTTGGCCTATTATTAGCATTCTGACCTAATTTCTAAATAGAAGAATAAATTAGGACTCTGAACTTAAAGGCATGGTCTCGAACTCTAGTTCTTTCCAGAAGATTTTACTAAGGGACTAGCAAAAGTTAGGCATGAGGGTATGATGATATCATCATCATCAGCTATATCTAGCTTTAATTAGTCATAATCCATTAATAAATGCTCTTACATATCCGCCAGAAAACCTTAATCCACTGCATATCCTTTCTAAGAGATTAACATAAAATCAGGGTTAGAACTGTAATTTTACCAACCTATCATGAATGTAGAGCAACCACAGGTTTTTCTAGGGGTTAAATAAAGGTCAAATAGTCATAAATGTCTAATAAGTGGGTTCATGCAGACAGAAATAGTTTTTCACGCATTTCAAGAATTAATGGACATTTGAAATCCTAAAAACAGATCCACTTAAATAAATGAGGTTCTGGTCAGGATAAAATTCATCTAAACCTTCTAAGCATCATAAAAACATATTTTCTATGCTTTGGTACCTTTGATTTGGCCATTGGAACCTATTTTGACTTAAAACAAAATCTCAGACAGGTAATTGTCCTAATTTAGGTTTCTACTTAAATTACCCAGTCAAACTTAGTCAGAACCAAAATCTGACTTCACCATCAGATTTCTTGGGTCCAAATTAGGTTTGTACCAAAATTTGGGCCCAATCAGAGATCATCTTGACCTAGTTTGCATTCCAGTCTAGTCTGACTCTTTTTCTTACACACACCCCCCTAGCTTTGTGAATTATTTGTGAAAAGGCCCTTAACTTTGTCATTACCTTCACATCTAGGTCCCTATTGCCATTAGGAGTAGCTGCACTTCATTGGTGAGATACGAGTAGGATTTTCTCGCTTGTTTCTCAATCAAACAATCCCAAATTTGAAATGGAGATTCCTTAAGGAATTCCCTTCCAAATGGAACCAACCATGAATCCTAATTCGTGCCCAAATCCTCATGTGAACCTTTCCAAGGTTTGCATATCCTACTTGTGTGAAAACCATGGAGTTGCAAGCTTGGTTTCCAAACTTAGGACTCCTCCTTAGGGCCTATAAAAGAACCCAGGATGCTTGCCTTACCTCCTTAACTTGGTTTGGAGGCCGGATCCCCTTTCTTCCCTTCTCCCAGACCTCCATCTCCACCAACTCTAGTGAGCTCGTCTGTTTAGCCTCTTCGCTTGCCATCACGGACAATAGCCGGCGAGTTTGTCTTCCCCAGCTTCTTCCGCTCCTCACGATACGTGTAGGAGTCCCTTAGACCCCCTCTTTCATTGCCTTTCTCCCACCAGAAACTTCCCCTTCTCCGACGTCGACCAATCAAAGCCGGTGCCTTCCCTTCCCTTTCAACCATTAGTTTAGGGTTAATTAGGTTCCCTTAGATCCTTAGGTTAATTCCCTCTATTTAAAACCCAAAAATCAACCCTCGATGCCATCGCACGCCACCTTCGTCTCCACCTTTGGGGATACCTTCGGCGAGGTCCATGTCAGACCACACACCTCCAAACACCTCGCCACCACTTCCAAAACCTCCGCCGTACGCCTCCTCACAAAACCCCTCTCCTATTTAACTCTATTCGCCACCTAAAAGCCCCACTGAACACCTCCACCTTCACACTCACTTTCCGACATCGCCACACTCACACACGCCTCCTTGCACTCTGCTGCACCCACTGTTGCACTTGCCGCACCACAGTGAACCTCCTGAGCAAGTTTGACGCGGCTGTGAGACCTTTTGTGTTTCAGGTATAGGACCTTCGGCCACCATTGACGGAGCTTCACGCGACCTTAAAGTTGCGTTCCAATAGCATCTATGCACACCTACACCTCCAAGTGGTGCGAAATCAACACCTCCATACTATCAGATTCTCAATTGGGAGAAGGCGCAACTACGACTCCAATTAGCGAAGACAGTTCCAGCAGCTATGCGAGGAGACGTTCTGTGGGATTTAGTCCCACATCGGGTGCGGAAAAGCACCTGATAGCACATATATTTTTTTCCTGCATAGGCCTTATCGCCTTGAGACCACGGGGATGAGGTCCCCTTTACCCGCACACCCGACCCACCTAAGCCTATTGATGTGTCGTTGTTCATCAATTTGATTTTTATTTTATTACTCGAAATTAAAAATGTTCCGAGGTCGAACTCAGGGAGCAAACTTGATTTTAGAAGCAAAAAGATCACAATTCACAATACTGTAATGTTTTACAAAAAAGTGTAGAGAATAAAAAGTAGAATGTGTCTTCTCTTTTTCTTCTTTTCTCTCCTTCTTTGCTCTCTCTCTTTTCTTTTCTCTATCTTTAGACGTCTGATTTTGGGAATCAGACACCTTAAGTAGCAACTTGCTACAGTGCACATGTTCTTCTTCTTCTTCTTCCTTTCTCTTGGCTGCTGCTTCTTTTCTCCTTGGCTTCTTCTTTTTCTCTTCTTTTCTTCCTGCTTGGCCTTCCTCTTTGCGGCAGCTTCCTCCTCTTTTCTTCTCTTCCACTTTGGCTCTTTCTTCTTCAGCTCCTTCGCTTTCCTTCTTTTTCTTCCTTTCCTTCTGCACTGTGCCTTCTTCTTCTTCAGCTCCTGCTCCTATGGCTAAGTCTTCAACCTCGTTCTCTTCTTCAATTGGCTTCTCCTCTTCCTCTACTTCAGCTCCTGCTCCTTCTTCCCTGTACAGGCATGGTTATGCAAAACCTACCCCTGCCCTCCCCACGTCTCTCTCTCTCTATTTCTCTCTCAGGTCACCACTCTCCCAGAGCCAGTCGGGTTATCAGGTCGGGTGTACGCGCTCGGGACTAGGCCGACCTATGTGCGGTGGAGGGTGAGGAGTGCAGGGTTAGGTAAACGGGTCACGCCAGGACCGCGGAGGTCGGGTCACGGACGAGGCGGGTGAAGGTGAGTGGGACCTCACCCCATGGTTTCGAGGCGATAAGCCCTATACAACTTTTCAATTTAAGCACCCGCACCCGCTCGTCAGCTTCCGAGGTGGGACTAAATGTCCCACCTTTGTTGTGCGACCGCCTGCAGCAGAAGGTCTCCTCAATTGGTGAGGCTGTAGAGTCCCTTGATGCTAATCAGAGGCCTGGACACATGCGCGACTCAATTCCGCACTGCCTGGGTGTCTCTCCTAGAGCTAGTGAGATCCAAAGCTGCTTGCAAGCTTGCTCCGAGCTCGCCGTCAATGGCGGAGGTAGCTGTGGACCTGAAAATATGAACGCGGTCTTACACCCCTGTCAAAATGCTCGGCAAGCTTTGCCAGAGCACGATGAAGGTTGCTTGGGGGTCAGCGTGGTGTGAAGACGCCTGTGCATGTGTGCTTAGGGCACACTGTGTGCGTGCAGGTGGGTGTGTTCGGGGGGCGGTTCCAGTGGGTGTCACGGTCAATGAAGAAGGGGAAAATGATCAGGGAGTGATGGTGGAGCTTATGAGGGGTTTGGCAAGGTGGATGGAGGAGTGGAATGGCGAGGTCACCTCGCTGGTGGTCTGCTGGAGGTGTGGATGATGGTGGTGGTTGGTGACTGTCGAGGGGTTGAAAGAACAAATTAATAAGGGGAAATAAAGAGGAGTGAGGGAAGCTTATCTCATCAGGTCAGAGCGAAAGGGGGAAGGCTGTTGGTGAGTGGCTGGTGCTGCCATCGCTGGAGACGAAGGTGCGAAGGGGAGAGAACGACGACGAGGAAGGGGGGTTGGAGGGCGCACGCTGGTACGACGCGGCGCGGCGGAGGACGGCGGAGGTAGCCCTGCCACTGGTACGGTGGTAGAGCGATGAGAAAGGAGAAGAGGAGTCGCCGGAAGCTCTGGTAGTCGGTCGGAGTTGGGAGGAGATGAATTTGGAGGGGAGTCTCAGGCGAAATTGAGCTTGAAGGATGCGGCGTGGAGCGCCGCTCCTTAAATAGGCAAAGGCCGGCCGGGAGGCACGCGAGATCGGCAGAGAGGACACGCAGGAGGGATGGTCGGTCGGACACCCATACCTCTTGCGCATTCACACGAGAGGTATGGCGGTCTTTAGGGCATGGGGAGCAACCCATGCGGTAGGGGGCTCCGCAGGGAGCTTCTCTATCAAATCTGGGGCTGGCTCCCCATGCAGATTAGGCGCCATCCTCCGCGCAAAGTTGCCGGAGGCATGGCCTTCTGTTGCGGGTGGCAGAGGGACCGAAGTGAAGAAAATGACGAGAAAGTAAGGGGGGCATTTGCAAGAGTTTCAAAAAGTTGAGGGTTTAAAAGTAATTTTGAGGACTAAATTGCAAAGTGGGTTAAGACGACCTTTCCTTAGGTCTAAATTTTGGTATAAACCTAATTTGGACCTAAGGAATCCAATGGTGAAGTTGGATTTTAGGTTTGACCACGTTTGACTAGACATTTTGCACAAAAACCTAAATTAGGTCAAAAATTGGGTATGGACCTCAATCTAGGTCAAAATAGGTTCCAAAGGCCAAATTGACGGTTCTAACCCCTAGGAGATATTTTTCCATGAATTTTATAGGATTTAGTTGATTTTTATCTTGCCTGAAACTTCGTGAATTAATGCAGGTTTGTTTTAGGGTTGCAGAATGTTATTTAATTCCTAGATTTTGCCATAACCACTTTTAGACAAAATCATCCCACTTTTTCTCTTATTAAGTCCACTTGACCTATGTCTAGACCCTTAGAAATCCTGTTGCTGCATTGCAATGGTAAAATTACAGTTTTACCCCTTGTGTCATGTTTTCTTTTTAAATTAGTAATTCCCTGAATTAGGCCTTCCTTTAGGTTATGTAGGAGCTTGTGTTCATTTTATTCGGTCAAAAAGTGCTAGTTAGGGTTTATGATGAGGTTCTCATCACCTATTCACTCCTCGGCTGCGACACCATGCACACAGCCCTGGACCCAATATTGCTCTGACCCGAATACCCGATTACGGCTTGTATCTGAGAGAGAAAGAGGCAGGAAAGAGAGAGAGAGCGGGGGGGGTTTGCTCTTTAGGGAAATCTCCCAACACTTAGTCATTGAGAAGCCTTGGCTCCCCTTATGCGTTGGAAGTAAAGGAAGAAAAGAAGGAGAGCTCTTGTGCTTGTGAAGGAGAAGAGAAGAGAAAAGGCTGAAGGAAGAAGGAAAGGCATCCTTCAGAACGCGTATGTCTCAAAGGGGCAGGTGAACGTGGTCTTCTCTTGGTCTTCTGGATGAATTGCCGCTTGGTTGTAACTAGAGCACCTGTCAAGAAAGCAGAAGAATCTATTTCCCGCTAGTTTTTCGAGGATCTGATCAATAAACGGTGGTGGGAAATGATCCTTTTTCATGGAGGAATTTAGTCTTCGGTAATCAATGCAGGCTCTCCACGAATTGGCTATACAGGTAAGTATGACTTCTCCGGTTTCAGTCGTAATAGTGGTGAGCCCTGCCTTCTTAGGCACAACCTGGATTGGGCTCACCCAACGACTGTCGGAGATCGGGTAGATGATCCCTGCATCTAATCACTTAATGATATCCTTTTTCACGACCTCTTGCAGATTAGGGTTTAAACGTCTCTGCATCTCATGTGAAGGTCGTGCGCCCTCTTCGGAAGAGATGTGGTGAGTGCAATAAGAGGGACTTATTCCAGTCAAATCATCGAGAGTCCAGCCAATGGCTTTACGATGTTGCTGGAGAATAGTAGTCAAGCGGGATTCCTGATCAGGGGTGAGTCTAGAGTTTATAATCACAGGAAGTGTCTGATTGGAACCTAAAAAGACATATTTCAGATGATCGGGAAGGGGTTTGAGTTCCGAAATGGGATTATCAGCAGCAGCGGGTGGTTCGGAGTGAGGAACAAGGGTAGGAGTTAGGGGTGTGTCCAGATCGGGTTCAGACTCCTCTAATTGCGGGTTTTCCCCTTCTTATGGTTGATTGGGGATAATCATGTTGTCCTCAATTTGCGGTTCATCAACCACGGCTCTGATATCACAAATTTGCTCTACCACACCACGATTAATCCCTCGTTGGGCCTTAAAGATATCAATCTTGAGGGTTTGGTTTTCAAATTTCATCTCTATTTGGCCCTCCTCACAACTTATGTTGGCCCTAGTAGTGGCCAGAAAAGGTCTCCCTAGTATAATTGGTGTATCCCTTGGATTCTCAGGTGCGTCCATGTCTAGAGCTATAAAATCTACTGGGATGTAGAAATCCCGCACCCTAACAATAACATCCTCGGGAACTCCCTTAGGTGACTTAATGGATCGATCAGCTAACTGCAATGTCACCTCAATTGGTTTTAGCTCGGATTCTTCAAGGTGGTTAAGCAGGGATGTGGGTATCAGGTTTATGGAGGCACTTGGGTCTAACAAAGCTCTATCAAATTGGGTTTCACCAATCTTACATGAAATCAGGGGAGTGCCTGGGTCTTTTGCCTTGGGTGGAAGTTTACTCAGGATTACAGAGCTGGCTTGCTCTGATAGTACAATCGGACTCCCACTCTTGGTTCGCGGCTTACGCTGGGGTGTACACACGTTTTTCAAGAATCGTGCGTAAGCTGGTACGTGACGAATTGCATCCATCAAGGGGATATTTATTTGCACCTGCTCAAAGAGCTTGATCAGGTCCTCCTCAGGAGCCACTGGTTTAGTTGTCCTCTTTTCCTTGGTCAAGGTCTCGGGAAATGGAACCTTTGTTGGTTCCTCTAGAGTAGGTCCAGGTTTTTGATCTGGGATGGGGACATCCTGGATAACTATCCTAGGGCTTGGGTCACTACCAGGCTTGGAGTGGTCTGGATGAGGTGGGTCTTGGGTTGCTTTACCACTATGAGTCGTTACCGAGTTTAATCTTGCCTGGTTCTGGTTGGGGGGTTGGTAAGATGGGTTGCTGCTGTTGATAACCCGCATAGGAGGTTGATGCTTCCATCCCATCAAGTGATGGAATAGAAGGGGCCTGATAAATCATGTGTGCTTGGCCTGGGTTCGGGTTCATAACGCGCTGCTGGGTTGGCACGTTGTTAGGGTTTGGCAGAGGTTATGAAGGAAGAGTGCCCGGTTGGCGGGAATTCACCATCTGGGCGAGTTAGTTGCGGACCTCTGTGATTTCGTCCTTGTGCTGTTTTTGGATAGCCGCATTCAATCTCTGAATGTCAGCCAGAGTTTGGAGGATGAGGGACATTTGGTCTTGGTTTGGCTCAGATGGATAGGTGGGGTTGGGCCGAGGCTGAGGCGGCTGATAAGGATGGGGGGCTTGTGGACGGGGCTGATAAGGTGGTCTTTAGGTCTGAGAATTTCCCGCCCACTGAAAATTGGGATGGTTTAGCCATCCAGGGTTGTAGGTGTTGGAAAATGGGTCATTCTAGATGGCGTTGAGGTCCTCACAGGTTTGAGGAGCCTCAGGAAAGTCAGAGTATGGGGGATCTGAGTTCCCTCGACAAGAATAGAAAGGATCAGAGGTCCCTCTGATATTGGAGTTAGATGGGGGTGGATACGGGTCCATCCCCGGAGAAGATCGGTGGAAAATGTTTTGCACAGTTTCTCTTGCAGGAGGTGGCTGTGCGAAGGAGTTCTGCGTAGAGGTGGCTCGCTGCAAATGCCAAGTCAGCTCGTTCACCTTCTTCTCGATAATAGAGACCTTGTCTAACCGCCTAGCCATCAGTTCCAGGTCGACAGATGCGGACAGGCCCTGCATCTCATGTGCTCCTCTAAGATTCGTTGATGTACGGGTATTCGTCCGGTCAAATAAACCCATGGAGTCATTGTTGATGGAGTTCTCACACATATTCTCGAGAATTTCCCACATGGTATCCTCATGCTAACCCATGATATTCCCTCCGCAAGTTGCATTGACGAACAATCTAATGTCCTCACGGAGTCCCTGGTAAAAAGACTGGACTTGTTCCCATTTAGGAACTCCGTGATGGGAGCACTTTCTCATGAGATCCAGGAATCGATCCCATGCCTCATGAAGAGGTTCTCCCGTCTGCTGGGTGAAGTGAGTAATCTGATGGTGCAAGGCATTTGTCCGACCAACGGGAAAGAACTTCTTCAAAAACTCGGATTGAAGTTCTTCCCAGGTGTTGATCGGACGGGTCTGTATTTGATACCAATGAGCTGCCTTATCCATAAGGGAGAAAGAGAACATCTTCATGAGTAAGATATCCTGATTTTGCGCATCTGACCCGAAGGTCTGGGCCAGATGCTTGAGCTATTTGATATGCTGGAAGGGATCTTCGGAGTTATGCCCATAGAATTTAGGTATGACATGAATCATATTGGGCTTCAGTTTAGAATCAGGTCCTCTAGTCAGGATTTGGACTCGAGGCTCAATTGCCATTGTAGTGGGATTATAGTGATCTCGCATCATGGGGCGCTGCGGTGGGTTCATGAAATTCTGGAAGAGGTCATTAAGACACTGGAGCTGGTGTTCAAGATTATTCTCTTCTTTAACAGGCTGAGCCATGATGGAAGAAGGAGAACTAGGTTCAGAATCGGAAGAAAGGTCTATGTGGAGGGGTTGTTGCGCAAATAAGCGTGCCGAGGCTTGGCCTCAGGGAGAGTGGATTTCTAGAGGAGGTTTCAAGGACCTCCTACCAAACATGCACTGATAGACTAGAATGGGGACCATGACCTCTTAAGTCTACCACTTTTAATTAAGATCAAGGTGCTTAGGGTTTCACTTGAATTTTAAACCTTTTGTGTGCAAAAGGTGACATAATTTAACGGTTGGATGATCCAAAGGATCAACTTCACCTCTTTGTTCCTGTGAGAGCTTCTTAAGTCCTTTCTTTTGGTGTTCAAGTAGATTAAGAGCCTGATTGCTTAGGGTTTCTCTTGAATAAGTCTTTTCAAACAATGGTTTAGGCACACCTCTTTTGGAATTTTCAATTCTTTGTTTAGAAGAAGATGTGTCTCTAAAACCCTAGCTTGGAATCCTAGGTTGGCTCTAGTTGGTCCAATTAGTTGCCTTAGAAATGGGTAACTAGGGCTCAAGCAAGAAGGTTTTAGCCCTAGTTACCTTAAGTGGATATGCAGTTAAGATATGTTGAAACTTAAAAATAGGCAACTTTGTGAATTACTACGTATGGAAGACAGGTAGCCCTTGATTGATTTTCTTTTTATTTATTTATTTTTTTCTTTAGAATGTGAGGGGCTTAAGAGAGAGGGTTGAAGGTTACCTGTCCCCTGGTGTGGTTGTTGTGCGGCTGCTTGTCTTTTCTTGCCTTCCTTTCCTGCACAATAACAAAAAAAAGCGAGATTAAATCAGTATAAAATCAAAAATTATGATTTTAAAGCTTCTAAAATGCCCATTGCTCGCCGACAACGGCGCCAAAAATTGATGTGTCGTTGTTCATCAATTTGATTTTTATTTTATTACTCGAAATTAAAAATGTTTCGAGGTCGAACTCAGCGAGTAAGCTTGATTTTAGAAGCAAAAAGATTACAATTCACAATATTGTAATGTTTTACAAAAAAGTGTAGAGAATAAAAAGTAGAATGTGTCTTCTCTTTTCCTTCTTGTCTCTCCTTCTTTGTTCTCTCTCTTTTCTTTTCTCTATCTTCTGACGTCTGATTCTGGGAATCAGACGCCTTAAGTAGCAACTTGCTATAGTGCATAGTGGCGGTATGACTAGGTTTTGTTGTTTTGTTATAGAAATGGCGTTGTAGTACAGATAGTCATTGCCACTATTACAATTTTTACTCGGAAATAAAAGATCTCCCGAGGTCGAACTCAGGGAGCAAACTGTATTCTAGAGATACAAAGTTTCTATTACAAAAATAAAGAGAGAGAGAGAGAAAAATTTGTCTTGTTGGCTTCTTCTTTTCTCTTCTCTTTGGTTCTTCAGTTTTCTTCTTTCTTCTTATTCTTCCTCTGTTCTTCTTTTTCTTGCTTTCTTCTTTCTTTTTCTTCAGAGCTTCTTCTTCTTTTTCTTCTCGTGTTCTGCTTCTCTTCTTTTGTCTTCTTCCTTCTGTTCTTCTCTTGGGTTCTTCAGAGCTTCTTCTTCTTCTTTTTCTTCCTCTGTTCTTCTTTTTCTTGCTTTCTTGCGGTCTTGTTCTTCTTTTCTTCTCCTTGCGGTCCTGTTCTTCTTTTCTTCTCCTTCTTCTTCGTCCTCGGAGCGTCGTCTGATTTTTCAATCAGACGACTTAAGTAACCCGCTGCTACAGTGCATCCTCCTTCCTTCTTTCTTCTTCTTCCTCTGCGGTCTGCCTTCTCTTCTTTTCTCTTGTGCCTGCACACTCGCAGTTTGGTCAGAGGGAAAAAACCTACTCTACCCTCCCCCGCGTGGCTCTCTCTCAGAATTCACTCATAGGATAGCTCTCCCAGAGCTGCCGGGTAGTCGGGTACGGGTCATGCCCGGGTCCAGGCCCACCGGTGTGCGGTGGTGGGCGAGGAGTGCAGGTCGGGTAAATGGGTCGGGCCAGGTCCGCGTGGGGTTGTAGCGGACGAGGCCGAGTCGAGTGGGTGAGAGGGACCTCACCCCGTGGTTAGGAGGCAAACAGGCTAAGGCACTTTTTGCCTTTATGCGGGTGCGCGGCTTCGAAATCCCACGATGTGGGACTAACTTCTGCTGCCTTCGCACGCGCTCGCAGGACGACTCCACCTCGCCCTCTGATCAGCTGCAGTCGATGTCTGGGCCAACTGAAGAGGCAGAAGCCTTCGCGGACTTTGCCCCAACCTCAAGCACCTGGGAATCTGGGGCTGCAGGGCCTGGAGCTCGCCTCGAAGCTGCTTCAGTCGTCGCTAATGGCGGCTGGAGCAGCGAACCTGTTAGACAGGAATACGGCACTTCGGCCTAATCAAACACGCGGGGGACCTTCGCTGTGGCAAGGCGAAGGTGGTGTGGGGTGTGGCAGGTCGTGGGATGGCGTCTGGTGGCGGGGCTAGGTCAGACTGTGGCTGCGAGAATGGGTTTGTTCGGTGGAGTATGGTGGGGGTGTGGAGAGGAAATGGGTGAGCGGAGGTTGATTAGGGTGAGGAGGCGGAGGTTCTGTGAGGGTCGACGAGGCGTATGGGGCTGCGGAGCGATGGGAACGTCTCGCCGGAAGGTGGCCGGAGATGGATACGATGAGGGTGATTAAGCGCGGTCGAAGGGCGGTTGAGCAAATTAAAGTAGGGAAAAGAAAGAGAGGAGGAAAGGGAAGAATTGTACCTACTTGGAGGGACGAGGGGGGGCCGGAACAGAAAGAAGAAGGTGCCCAGAGAGAAGGCGGCGACGAGGAGAGAGCGGGAGAGCGCGCGCTGGGTACGGCGCGACGTGGGAAGAGCAGGTGAAGGCAGCTCTGCTGCTGGTAGTGCGGCAGAGCGACGTGGAGGAGGAGGAAGAACCGCCGGAGCAGGGGGGCTTCTGTCAGAGTGGGAAGAGAGGAAAAGGGGGGGTTTCTCTGTCAGATCCGAGCTGGAGAGTGCGGCAGAGCGTCGAGGGCTTTTATAGAGTCGAAATCAGAGAGGAGGGTGGAGGGAGACGACGTGCCTCCCTCGCCGGAGGACGCCGGAGATGGAGACCCATACCTTACGCGCGTTTGCACGGAAGGTATGGGTGGTTGCAGAGACCATGGAGGTGTCCCTGCGACGGCAGAGGTCGCAGGGAACCCCCGGTTGATTTGGCAGGGGGTCCCCCTTACCCTGCGCGGCGCCATGCTTCGCGCAAAGTTGCCGGAGCATGGCGCTGCTCAGGGTTTTGCAGGGAGGACCTAAATGCAAAGAACGAAGAAGAGTTAGGGGTCAAAATGCGAGGATTTCAAAAGTTGAGGGTCAAAAAGTAATGTATGAGGACCAAAATGAAAAGTCGGTCAAGAAGGTCTCTTCTTAGGCTCAAGTTTTTATGCACGACTAAATGGGGCCTAAGGATTATAATGGTGAATTTTATTTCTAGATCAGACCTTGTTTGACCGGTCAATTTACGTAAAAACCCAAATTAAGTCATTAATTGGGCATGGTTCTCAATGTAGGTCAAAATGGGTTCCTAAGGCTAAATTGAAGGTTCTAAACCCTTGAGATTATTTTTCTACGAATTGTAGAGGGTTTAGTCGATTTTTTCTTTGCCTCGAACCTCGTGAATTGAAGTGGATTTGTTTTAGGGTTACAGATTGTCATTTAATTCCTTGGGGTTGCTGTATCCCTTATCAGATCAGATCATCCCACTTCCCTTCTTATTAGGTTTGTTTGACCTGCGTTTGGACCCTGAATTACCCTGCTTGCAGATTGTGCTGGTAAAATTACATTTTTACCCCTTATGACTTGTTTTCTTCTTAAACTCAGAATTCTCTGAGTTAAGCCTTTCCTTGAGTTATGTAGGAGCTTTTATCCTTTGTATTAGGTAAAAATGAGCTAGTTATGGGTCATGATGAGGTTCTCATCAGTGCACGTGTTCTTCTTCTTCTTCTTCTTCCATTCTCTTGGCGGCTGTTGCTACTGCTTCTTCTTTTCCTTGGCTTCTTCTTTTTCTCTTCTTTTTTTCCTACTTGGCTTTCCTCTTTGCGGCAGCTTCCTCCTTCTCTTTTCTTCTCTTCCACTTTGGCTCTTTCTTCTTCGTCAGCTCCTTCTCTTTCCTTCTTCTTTTTCTTCCTTTCCTTCTACACTGTGCCTTCTTCTTCTTCAGCTCCTGCTCCTGCGGCTAAGTCTTTAGGCTCGTTCTCTTCTTTACTTGGCTTCTCCTCTTCCTCTTCCTCTGCTTCAGCTCCTACTCCTTCTTCTTCCTTGTACAGGCATGGTTATGCAAAACCTACCCCTACCCTCCTTGCGTCTCTCTCTCTCTCTCTATTTCTCTCTCAGGTCACCACTCTCCCAGAGCCAGCCGAGTTATCAGGTCGGGTGTATGCGCCCGGGACTAGGCCCACCGGCGTGCGGTGGTGGGCAAGGAGTGCACGGTCAGGTAAATGGGTCACACCAGGTCCACGAAGGTCGGGTCATGGACGAGGCGGGTGAAGGTGAGTGGGACTTCACCCCGTGGTTTCGAGGCGATAAGCCCTATACAGTTTTTCAATTTAAGCACCTGCACCTGCTCGTCAGCTTCCGAGGTGGGACTAAATGTCCCACCTTTGTTGCGCGATTGCGTGCAGCAGAAGGTCTCCTCAATTGGTGAGGCTGCAGAGTCCCTTGATGCTAATCAGAGGCCTGGACGCATGCGCGACTCAATTCCGCACTGCCTGGGGGTCTCTCCTGGAGCTGGTGAGATCTGGAGCTGCTTGCAAGCTTGCTCCGAGCTCGGCGTCAATGGCGGAGGTAGCTCTGGACCTGAAAACATGAACACGGCCGCAATTGAGGCTGCAGAGTCCCTTGATGCTTATCAGAGGCTTGGACGCATGCGCGACTCAATTCCGCGCTGCCTGGGGGTCTCTCCTGGAGCTGGTGAGATCTGGAGTTGCTTGCAAGCTTGCTCCGAGCTTGGCGTCAATGGAGGAGGTAGCTCTGGACCTGAAAACATGAACACGGCCTTGCGGCCCTGTTAGAATGCTCGGCAGGCTTCGCCAGAGCATGGGAAGGTGGCTCGGGGGTTAGCGTGGCGTGAAGACGCCTGTGTGTGTGTGCCTAGGGCACACTGTGTGCGTGCAGGTGGGTGTGTTCGGGGGGTGGTTCTAGTGGGTGGCGCGGTCAATGAAGAAGGGGGAAATGATCAGGGAGTGATGGTGGAGCTTATGAGGGGTTTGGCGAGGTGGATGGAGGAGTGGAATGGCGAGGTCACCTCACCGGTGGTCTGTCGGAGGTGTGGATGATGGTGGTGGTTGGCGACTGTCGAGGGGTTGAAAGAAGAAATTAATGGGGGAAATAAAGAGGAGAGTGAGGGAAGTTTATCTCGTCCAGTCGAAGCGAAAGGGAGAAGGCTGATGGCGAGCAGCTGGTGCTGCCTTCATCGGAGATGAAGCTACCAGGGGGAGAGAACGATGAGGAGGAAGGGGGTTGGAGGGCGCTCGCTGGTACGGCGCGGTGCGACGGAGGACGGCGGAGGTAGCTTGCCCCTGGTACGGTGGCAGAGCAACGAGAAAGGAGAAGAGGAGTCGCCGAAAGCTCTGGCAGTCGGCCGAAGTTGGGAGGAGACGAATTTGGAGGGGAGTCTCAGGCCAAATTGAGCTTGAAGGTTGCGGCGTGGAGTGCCGCTCCTTAAATAGGCAAAGGCCAGCCGGGAGGCACGCGAGAGCGGTAGGGAGGATACGCTAGAGGGATGGTCGGTTGGACACCCATACCTCTCGCACGTTCGCACGAGAGGTATGGCGGTCTTCAGGACATGTTGAGCAGCCCATGCGGTAGGGGGCTCCACAGGGAGCTCCCCTTTCAAAATGGGGCCGGCTTCCCATGTAGATTAGGCACCATCCTCTACGTAAAGTCGTCAGAGGCATGGCCTTCTGTTGCGGGTGGCAGAGGGACCGAAGTGAAGAAAACGACTAGAAAGCTAGGGGGCATTTGCAAGAGTTTTAAAAAGTTGAGGGTTTAAAAGTAATTTTGAGGACCAAATTGTAAAGTGGGTTAAGACGACCTTCCCTTAGGTCTAAATTTTGGTATAAACCTAATTTGGACCTAAGAAATCCAATGGTGAATTTGGATTTTAGGTTTGACCACGTTTGTCTGGACATTTTGCACAAAAACCCAAATTAGGTAAAAAATTGGGTATGGACCTCAATCTAGGTCAAAATAGGTTCCAAAGGCCAAATTGAAGGTTCTAAACCCTAGGGGATATTTTTCCATGGATTTTAGAGGATTTAGTTGATTTTTATATTACTTGAAACTTCGTGAATTAAAGTGAGTTTGTTTTAGGGTTGCAGAATGTCATTTAATTCCTAGATTATGCCATAACCCTTTTAGGTCAAAACATCCCACTTTTTCTTTTATTAAGTCCACTTGACCTATGTCTAGACCCTTAGAAATCCCGTTGCTGCACTACAATGGTAAAATTACAGTTTTGCCCCTTGTGTCATGTTTTCTTCTTAGATTAGTAATTCCCTGAATTAGGCCTTCCTTTAGGTTATGTAGGAGCTTGTGTTCATTTTAATAGGTCAAAAAGTGCTAGTTAGGATTCATGATGAGGTTCTCATCACCTATTCACTCCTCGGCTGCGACACCACGCACACAGCCCTGGACCTAATATTACTCTAACCCGAATACCCGGTTACGACCTGTATCTGAGAGAGAAAGAGGTAGGAAAGAGAAAGAGAGCGCGGGGGAGGGGGATTTTGCTCTGCAGGGCAATCTCCCAACACTTAGTTGTTGAGAAGCCTTGGCTCCCCTTGTGCGTTAGAAGGAAAGGAAGAAAAGAAGAAGGAGAGCTCTTATGCTCGTGAAGGAGAAGAGAAGAGAAAAGGCTGAAGGAAGAAGGAAAGAAGAAGGGAAGAGAGCCTTTGAAGAAGAAGAGAAAAGGAAGAAGCTCTCTAAGAGCACTGTAGCAATGACATTTAAGTCGTCTGATCTAAGGAGCCGTCGTCTGATAACCTTCTGAGCAGGACTGTGGATTTATTTGCCTTGTTGGACATATAAGTGGTTATGGTTACTGTTTGTTTATTTTATATTATTGAGTAATTGATATGTATATGCTTAAGACTAATAATTGGTGATTCAAGTCACCATTATTTTGTCTTAAATATCTTTTTGTTCTCTTAAACTCCTGATATACTCATGTTTTGCATTAAATATCAATTTTGAGTAGAGATTATTCATTGAATAGCATTATTGTGCTAAAATTCCTGTGCTCATTTATATATTCATCTTGATTAGCATGTGAATTACTGTACTTGCTCTCAGTGTTCGACCTCGGACTTCATTTTTAGATATTCGAGTTATAAATATTATTTGTTGAGAGAGCTATTTAGGAGATTTTACTACAACAAAACATATCTAAACTCCTGAAAAGCCTTATCAACAATTAGGTCATAGGACTTTTGAATGAATAGAAGAGTCTATGTGATATAGTCCCTTTAAGAAAGCACATAACTCTCTCCAATAGCTTTATGTGTTTGTTGGTGGGAGCATGCATGACTTGTGAGAGTTTATTAACATTGTAAGTGATGCTAGGATGTGTGAATAGAAGTATTGCAAGCAACGAAGGAGTTAACAGAATTGATAAGGATCCTCCAATGGTTTCCTAAAATGCTTAGACAGCTGAGGAATGGCATTGATAGTTTTTAGATCAAGTTGCAACAGATTTGGCTCCATCCATTCTAGATTGACATAGAAGCTCAAGAATATAGCATTGTTGGGAAACGAGAAGTCCTTCTGTGGGTTTAAGGATTTCAATCCCTAAGAAATATGAAGGGAACCCCAAGTCTCCAACTGAAAAAATTATCTTCATAGTAGCAAGTAGATGATTTAGAACAAGTGTATTGGACGCCAATAGTAGGATATCATCAACGTACACAAGAACATATAGAATGCCATCCATGCTATTTTGTATGAACAAAGAGGAGTTAGTCTTAGACCCTTTAAAACCATAATCAGTCTTAGTCCCTTTAAAACCATAATCATCAAGAATAACACTGAGTTTTCTAAACCAAGCTCTAGGTGCTTGTTTTAGGCCATACAAAGACTTCTTAAGTTGACGCACATGATAAGGATGATTAGGATTGACAAATCCTTGTGGTTGTTCCATATAAGCACCAACTCATCC
The DNA here is from genome assembly GCA_037157565.1 of Thalassia testudinum. NCBI lineage: Eukaryota > Viridiplantae > Streptophyta > Magnoliopsida > Alismatales > Hydrocharitaceae > Thalassia > Thalassia testudinum. The sequence goes on from JAZHRO010000077.1 coordinate 87,621,986, forward strand.
AAATCGCCATGTACGAAGGCATTATGAATGTCTAGCTGGTGTATGTGCCATTTCTTTGAAGCAACAATAGCCAAAACAAGTCATATTGTTGTCTTTACAACTGGACTAAAAGTATCAAAATAGACGATACATTTTTTTTGGGTGAATACCTTGGCAACCAACTTTGCCTTGTAGGTGTTTGATTTTATAAATCTATTTGTAGCCAACCACATTTGTATTCATTGGGTGTGGAACTAAAACCCAAGTGCCATTCTTTAATAGGGCATTGAATTCATCTAGCATTGCTTGTCGCCAAAGGGAAATTTTATTTGCTTGAGTATAGTAGGTTTTTCACAATTTTAGAGTATGAAGAAAGGATACTAGGCATAGGATGAGAAGTATAGACCTTTTTTCTAAAAATGCCATGCTAAGCTCTAGTTACCATTGGATGATTCCTTTATGGAACTTCAGTAGTTGTTTGTGGAAGCGATGGTGCAGGTTGACCCTTCACGGGAGGAGATTGGTCAGGTGATGTTGCAACTGCAGGGGTAGCAACTGGTACAGCTTTAGAAATTATTGGAGCAGCAACACTAGAAGGTGCTAAGGTTGCATTGGAAGACAGTAAAGGAAGGTACTAAAATTACCCTAGATTGGGTAGCCTGCACAGCTTGAGGGGAACATCCAAATGTATTATCCTTTAAAGGGAAAAAGAACTCATCAAACATAACATGCCATGCCAAGAGAAGCTTAGATGTTTGAGGATCAAAACATCTACAGGCCTTATGAGAAGGATTGTATCCAATGAATACATGTAATTCTGAACATGGTTGAAGTTTATGAGTATTATATGGTTTAAGGAGTTGGTAACAGGCACTCCCAAAAACTCTGAAGAAGTGATAATCTATAACTTTGTGACTTAACATTTGGTAAGGAGAAATCCATTCAAGGACTACAATAGGAAGGGCATTAATGATTTGGCTTGTAGAGAAGAATGCTAGAAATCGAAATCGGAAGGCCTGTGTTGCCCTCCTCTCAAGTTTATAGGTTGCACCTTTTACTTATAGCAGCTTGGTTTATTTTCATCTTATTGGGAGCTCTAGAGGTTGTGCTTACAATTTTATTTTGTTAATAGGTGATTGTATTAGGGTGTCCGGCATGCTAGATCCCTTTCTCTTCTTAGTGGAAGGATAACGTTTCCATTTTGGGATTACAGGTGGGTTTATACTTGAGGGACACCACCCTTGTTCAAAGTGGTGTGGATGGTGTTTTGTTGATCACATGGCGATCATGAAATCCTAAGTCGAGCTGACTTAGGTGGTGGTTTTTACCTAGTTGGAGTTTCCATCTAAAAATTCTTACCCCTTGTGTGATTATTCTTGCAATAATTTTATTCGCTTTATTTTACTATAATTACACTATTCACACCCCTCTAATGTACTTTCAGTTGGTATCAAAGAGTTTTTGCATTTATTGGAGTAACTTCCAAGTGAAGATCTAATGGAGGGGAAGGTTATTGCCACTGGTCGTACTGAAGGATGGTCTACCTTCCAACCACCATTCTTCAAAGGTATGGACTACTATTATTAGAAGAATGAAGATGTGGTTGTAGGCACATGACTACGCTGTGTGGGACAAGTGCAAAAGCCAATTCGTGATTCTGGAGAAGCCCACGACTGGATATACGGAAGATCAAATCTAGTTGGTCATGCTGAATGCAAAGGCCATGAATGTTTTGTATTGTGATTTGAGTCTGGATGAGTTCAACCAGACTAACCAATGCTAAAATGCATATGAAATTTTCAGGACACTCAAGATAACCCATGAAGGAACTTCTAAAGTCAAAACTTTAAAAATTAACCTTTTATCGCAGGAATTCGAATAAATTTCTACGGAAGAAAATGAGAAGCTAAGTGAAATGTACACTTGACTCACGTTGTTTGTGAATAACCTTAAATAATTAGGGAAGACATTCATCCAAGGGGAGCTACGATCAAAGCTCCTATGCTCCCTTGAACCGGAGTGGGAAAAAAAATTCATTGCCATTGAAGAAGCACATCAAGTGGAGGAATTTAACATCGATGATCTCCTTGGAAACCTCATGACCTACGAATCCAAAATGGAACAAAGAAGGAAGTCCATCACTCTAGAATCAAAGAAGAAAAGTCTAGCATTCAAAGTTGCATCCGATACCAAGGTAAGCTTAGCTAAGAAATTTCAAAGTTTTTCAGAAATAGGAAGAATCAAAAAGGAAAGAAAAAGGAGGAGGAGCCCATTGTGTGCAATAATTGCAAGAAGAACGGACACATGTGGAAGGAGTGTCCTTCACTGAAAGGAGATGAACAGAAGAAGAAGAAGAAGAAGAAGAAGAATGAGGACAACAAGAACAAATTCAAATCAAAGACCAAGTTGCACAAGAAGAAGGCCTTCCAAGCTATGTAGGATGACAATAGCTCGAAGGAGGACGAAAATGAGAAAGGGGACTCAAGTGAGGAGACCACATGCTTAGGTCTAGTGGCCATTGAAGACAAAGCCAAATTTGAATCCGATTTTGAATCAAAGCCTGAGCAAAATAAGGTACCCTCTTATACTTCCAAGGAGTTGCAAGATGCTTTTGAATCTTTATTTTCTATTAAAAGATTGTTAAAACTGAATACAAAAAGTTGAAATATGAAAACAAAGCTAAGTTAGAAACTATTAAGGACTCAGAAGCCAAGAAAATGCTTGTTGAAGTAGAAAATGGATTCTTAAAAGATGACTTAAATAAAGCCATGAAAAGCAAAGACTTCCTTGATAGGGAAGCCTTGTTATATAAAATTCATAACCTCGAATCATCCAACTCTTTTCTTAAGGATGCTAATGGCATACTCAAGTTTGAGATTAATGGATTCGATGCCAAGATTGGAAAGATGGGATTAGAGATTTCACACCTTAAAATCAAATCAAGCCAACTTCTTGGGAACCTAACCAAATTTTCTAAAGGAAAGGCAAATTTGGATAAGCTTATTGCCCACCAAAAAACCTTCTTTTAGTAAATATGGATTATGCTATTATGAAGTACTAGTCAAACCAAGATCAAGAAAGCCCCTTGATGAGAAACTCATCATAGCTCTTAAATACCCCTAATTAACTAGTTTCCCTAGTTAATTAGCTAAGGATATGTATTATTAAGGGTTAATTATAATAAAGGGGATTAAATACAAAGGACCATTAAAATAACATAAAAACACTAAATCAAATATTTATTAATCATAATTATAATTTAATTACTAATTTGGACTTAAATACTAAATATTTAGCTAGTTAATTAATATCTAAATTAACTTAATCAATATCTAACCTTAAGTATGTAATTAACTTAAATACCTTAATCATTTAATTAAATAAAGCTAAAAAGGGAAAAAGTGTAATTTCAAGGCATGAATATATTATTTACCTAATTTACAATAACATATGAAAAGTTGAAAAAGAAATAAATTAAAATAAACTTTAAATGCCTCTGTTTATGTTTAGGTCCTTAGGTTTTTATTCAATTGAGTCCTTCTATTTATTATAGGTCCTTAGGTTTTCTTACACTAAGGTCCCTGTGAGCACTGTCGACATCACCTTCTTCTTCTTCCTCAGTCTGAATGGCTGACATTCACCGGTCACCACATTTTTTTATCACCTTCAATCCCTCGTTTAAACGCCGCCATTTCTACTCCAGAGCTTCCGCTCACCACCACCAACTCATCCGATGGATCGAATGAACCCTAAATCCTAATTAGGCGAGGAATTTAACCTCACCGATGTCGTCTCTCTGGTAGTTTCTACACACTTAGACACCATGCTGTCCAGGTTCACCCCCCTTCTTCACAACCGATACCTATAAATACCCCTTTGCAAGTCGACTCCCTTCCCTGTTCCCCCTACTGAGTTGACCGATAGGCTATTCTCTCCATCTTTGATGACTACCCTCCGCTTCCACCGTCTACTTCCGTTCATCTCCATTCCCTTCCAAGATCCGCCATGCTCCACCACATCTCCGGGCAAGGTAGTGAAGACGGACATATCCTCCACAGTCCGTGATCGCCCACCGAACTTCTATCTCCTTCCCTCTGATTTCCTCCTCCGTCACGATCCATCGATGGAGTCTTTTACCCCCTTTCGTCTAGGTAATCGTATAATTAGGTTTAGAATTTAGTTTAGATTAGTTTAGTGTAGCTAGTTAGGTAGCTTAATACTTCGATTTTCATCATCTCTTTCGGCTCCGGCGAGTTCGCTGAGCTCGCCATGAGTTTCCTCTAGTCTTTTTGACTCATCAATCACCTTCCTCACTCTCTCACGATCATTTCTATCCTATTAATTTCTTGTTTTAATCACTTAATCACTTAATCTCACTTCACCCCCACTAAGGTCCTCCGTTGTCCATGGCGGAGGTCTCAGACCTAATTCATACTCACTCAGGGGCCCTCCATCACTCTACATCACTTAAGGGCCCCGATCATGCCCTCAATTAGCTTAATTATCAGCCATATGAAAAACGCCTAATTTCACATAGCCTCCTGAGCTCGTTGTCAATAGCATCTCAGAAGGAGTTTAATCACTTAATTAAACACCTATTCACCATCGCCACCCCTTCTTGAGTTGATTCCCTCACTCAATTGAGTGAGAGATTTGTCCCTGAGTTGAAACGAACTCAGAGTTAGTTTTTCTTGAATTCCTTGATTAATCTTTAAATAAAGTGTTGATTGGAATAATTGAGGTACTCTTAAAATTCCTTGTGACCTCAGGAGTCTTTTAAGTTTATTTTTGATCAGTTTTATGGAAATTTGATCTCCAATCACATGTTCCAACGTTCACCGGAGCTCCTATGATTCCTTTTTAGAGCTTTAGCCATCAGAACTACTAGTGAAGCTCCAGAACACTTAAATGAAGTCTAAGGATTAGATTTTTGTGTTTAAACTTGTGTTTAATCGATTCTATCTCACTGTTAAACTTCATCTTTTCCAACTTCGACAGAGTTGGAGTGGCTAATTCTTTGAGGATTTAATCTATTAAATAGGATCGAGAGCATCAGTAGATGCTAAGGAAGCCGCTCTAAGTCTTGATTAGGTCTGGAAACTTCTAATTTTCTCTGCCGAACTCACCTCCATCGAATCTCAGGCGGTGATGCCTGAGAGCACCTTTAGGCTCATTAAAACATGATTTTTATGTGTGCATCAGATTCCTGAGGTTGAATTAAGTCAGATTAGGATAATTAATTGAAGCTGTGAGCCTTAATATTGAAAGTCAAATTTCAACTGCAGTAGGTCAAACCTGGAGTAAATTCGAGGATTAGATTGTTGAATCTCTGATCTAATGGGTTAAACAGATTCCTGGAATGATTTAGAATAAATTTAGACTGATTTTATTGTGTTTTATTGAGAATTATTTGAGATTTGGTTTTACTGCACAGTATGGGTTGTTATGGAACCCGACATTGTTCTCTAGGTTTCTGTTGAGATTCAAAGTTGAATCTCACCCAAATCTGTTGCATTTGACATTCTGAGTTTGTTCAGACCACTTCCTGTTAGTTTAATCTCTTTGTTAAGCCATTCTTTCAAATCAGAGCTTTGAAGCTTTCGAAGAAGCTTTCAAGCTTCTGGACTCACTGAAGCATTTCCAGACCTCCTTATTTCTTCTAAACCCTGCGGAATGCCTTACTGAAAGCATGTAGATCCTCAAATGAGGGCAATAACTCTTCTTCAGGTTGTTAGACTTGAAGAGTCCTCTCTGAGCTCCTTCTAGGCATGGCTGAACAGCCATGTTCTCGTCTGAAACCATGGATCAAATATAATCCAAAGCTTAAATTGATGCTAAAATCAAGTGTAGGATCCTTAGAGCTTTCAATCGAGCTTTGGATTGCTCAATTTGAGCATCTGAGCTGCTTGGAATGAAGACTTGAAGATCGAGGCTAACGCAGTTGCACAAAGAAGGAATCGGCTGAACTTAGTGCCACCTCGGGAGTCTTCGAGTGCGTGACATGGCATAATACCAAATCCTGCACTGGACCCCCGGTCGTCAGCGCAAGGTGCAAAGAAACTTATGAGCATATTGGGTGCGTGTGTGCACGTGCATGTGTGTGTGTGCACAAGCATATGCCTGTGTGTGCCCGAGTGGGTGAGCGAGCTTGTGTTGGGTCTGTAATGTGCCTGAGACTGTGCAATGGGGCTGAAATGAACTAAAATCCACCTAATAAAAATTAGGTCGGACCTCTAGTAGGGTCTGGTCCCACCCTACGAGGTGTTGTGTATCCCCAAAAGAGGTCTGACCACCCATCAATAATTTTTGTTAAGTATAGAAGAGAATGGGTTTAAGTGATTGTAATATGGCTAAGTGTGGAAAGATAGATATTAATAAAAGATTAGGGAGAGATTAAGAAGAAAAAGAAGTAAAAAGAAGAAAGAAAGAGAGAGTGAAAAGTTCAAGAGAGAAAGAGCTAGAGAGAGAGAGATAAATAAATAAAGAGAAGTCTAAGTAAAAGAGGCAGAGAAAGACTAAGGAAAAGAAAAGAAGAGAGATTAACTAAAGAAGGAAAATAAGAAGAATAGACGTCCAATGATTATTTCAGAAGTCCAATTTATACTTTGAAGTCATCTAACTTCCTTTTTAGACATCTGATTGAAACTGAAGCTGTTGTATTGCATATTTTGAGATTTAATTATTGTAAAAGGCATGTTAGACTCTTGTAAACATTTTTTTGTGCCTTATATTTTGTAAGAAATTTGTAATAAACATTCTACTTAGTTTTTAATGACAAATCGTTCTTGTATAATTATTTTTATTAAATGGAATATTACATGTTTTAGTTGTTAAATCTTTTGTACAATTATTCATGTGCTTAAAGTATGATAATTATTAATCTAATTGATTAAATAGTTAGTAATTATGCTTTAGAAATTAATGGTGAATTAAGTTTACTATTATGCCTCGCAGTGAATGACTTGGACCCAACCAGTTAAATGAAATTATAAATCTAAAATGTTAGGTTAACTTGATCCTATTCTACATTCACGACACTAATTTAAGTTAACCTAGGTTACTTCTAATGCATTTAATTAAGACTAATAATCTTAATTAATTGTGTTAAGAATTAACGTACCACCTTTCCTACGGGGAGGACCACTAACAAATTCGAACCTAAGCTCATGTGGATACAGAAAAGAGAACTCAAATTCTATTTTGTAGGATTCAAGGGAGATTTTAATGTGACATTCGATCTATAAGCTGAAGGGTGGACAACTCAAACTTGAAAGACCAAAGAATGGATCTAGAAAGCCTCAACAAACTCAAGATGCTCTTTTGTAGGACTAAGGAGGATGATAGGGAGGACGCAAAGGAGGATGGTGGGTCATGAATTCGGGATGTTCCAAACACATAACTGGAGACAAGCGCCTCTTCTTTGAGTTGGAGGCTATGGATGGAGGTACGATCATGTTTAACAACAATCACAAGGGCCATATTATTGGCCTTGGTACGATCAGTAATGCCAACTTCCCTATTTCTCATGTTTCTTTAGTTAAAGGCCTTAAGCATAATCTACTTAGTGTTAGTCAAATTTGTGATAAGGGATACAAAGTAGTTTTTACCTCTAAATTATTTGAAATCTTGAATAACACTACAAATGAAACCCTCTTAAGGGAAATTAGGTAGAGAGACATTTACATTGTAGAATTTGATGAAAATGGTTTATATGATTGTTTGATTGCTAATGATGAAATTGATGCTTGATATAAAAGATTAGGACATGTTCATATAAGGTTAGTCAAAAAACTAGCTAAGCATGAACTAATTAAAGGACTACCAAACAAGAAATTCTTAGATAACCATAATTGTGATTCTTGTAGACTTGGAAAAATAGTGCAATCTAGCTTTAAGAGTAAAAATGCAATATCCACTTGTAGGTCCTTAGAATTGCTTCACCTTGATTTCTTTGGACCTATCAAATATGAGAGCCTTAGCAGATGTTGATATTGCCTTGTTATTATAGACGATTTCTCGCGGTTTTCGTGGGTTTACTTCTTAAGATTCAAAGATGAAGTGTTTTTCATTTTTTCTATTTTTGGTAGAAAGGTTCAAATTGAAAAAGACTACCATATCATTAAGAGTCGTACTGATCTTGGGGGTGACTTTGAAAATTACTTGTTTGTTGATTTTTGTTAGGAGCATGGCATTGCTCATAAGTTTTCTTTCCACCAAGTACCCCCAACAAAATGGGGAAGTAAAAAGAAAGAATCGTACTCTCCAAGAATGTGCTCATGCATTGCTCATCGACTCCGACATGCCAAAGTATGTACTTTTACTCCAAAGCGGTTAACATGGCATGTTACATGTTAAATCGCATTTTAATTTGTTCTGATTTGCGAAAGACAGGTTTTGAACTTTATTATGGGAAAATACCCAAAATAAGCTATTGGAAGGTTTTTAGGTGTTGTTATTTTGTTTTGAATAATCAGACTAATTTGGATAAATTTGACGCTAGAGGCGAATAAGCAATTTTCATTGGTTATTCTTCACGTAGTAAGGCATATTGAGTTTTTAACAAAATTACATGGGTAGTAGAGGAGACCCTCCATGTCTCTTTTGGTGAATCACCCAAATCCCCTTCAATTGACCAAGTCATTGATAATGATGAGGATGAGTCATTTATTGATGTGTTAACATAAAAGATTCAAATATCCATAATCTTCCAAAAGATTGGATCTTTCAAAGAGAACATCCTAAAAGCCAAATCATTGGAAGTGTTTCTGGTGGTATTAAAACCTAGTCTCATGTTAATTAGTCTTTCGATCTCTCTGCCTTTGTATCTCAAGTTGAACTGAACAATGTTGAGGAAGCGTGCTATAGTGAGCCTTGGTTGATGGTTATGCAAGAGGAGCTCAACCAATTCCATAGGAAACATGTTTGGGACCTAGTACCTAAGCTTAAAGGGCAAACGGTGATAGAAACCAAATGGGTGTTCTAAAATAAGTTGGATGAATTTGACATAGTGATCTGTAACAAAGCTAGACTAGTAGCATAAGGGTATAATAAAGAGGAAGGCATTGATTTTGATGAAACCTTTGCCCCTATGGTTAGACTTGAATTAATTCGCATACTTCTTGCCTATGCTACCTTCCTCGGGTTCAAACTCTTCCAAATGGACGTTAAAAGAAGGAAGTTTTTCTAAACTAACCTCCTAGTTTTGAATCTCATGACAACTCGAATTTTGTCTACAAACTAAATAAGGCTTTATATGGACTAAAGCAAGCTCCAAGAGCTTGGTATGAAAGGCTTAAGGAATACTTGTTAAAGGCAAATTTTACCACAGGTGAGGTAGATTCCACTCTCTTTATAAAAAGGAAAGGAAAAGATATTTTAGTAGTTCAAATTTATGTGAATGATATATTATTTCAAGCTACTAATCAAACACTTTGTCAATAATTTTCCAAGCTAACACAGGATGAGTTCGATTTGAGTTTGATGGGTGAGATCAGGTTTTTCTTGGGCTTATGGATCACTAAACTTGAACTTGGAACCGTTGTGAACCAATCAAAGTTTGCAAAGGAAATGTTGAAGAGACTTGGGATATGGATGAAAGCAATGGTAAGAACACTCCAATGAGTGTTTCTACATCACTTGACATGGATGAACAAGATGCGCCTATTGATCAAAAACTTTATTGTGGAATAATAGGGTCTTCACTTTACTTAACTGCTAGTAGGGTTGATGTATTATTTAGCACTTGCCTATGTGACAGGTTTCAAGCTAACCCTAAGCATTCTCATTTAAATGTCGTAAAAAGGGTCTTTATATATCTTGTAGACTCTTCAGATTGTGGCTTTTTCTATCCTAGGAGTATCACTTTTAATTTGATAGCTTATAGTGATGCGGACTATGTAGGTAGTCACGCTGATAGAAAGAGTACCAGTGGAATGTGCCAGTTCTTGGGTGATTTGCTAGTCTCTTGGTTCTCAAAGAAACAATTTAGTGTAGCTCTATCAACTATGGAGGCTAAGTACATAACTGCCGCTCTAGCATATTCCCAGGTTTTATAGATGAAAAATACTTTGAAGGACTTTGATTTGATATTTAATAATATAAAAATACTATGTGATAATACTAGTACTATCAACTTATCAAAGAACCCTGTATACCACTCCTGAATAAAACATATTCATGTTAGACATCATTTTTTGAGGAATAATGTATTTAAGGGGAAATTTGAGGTTGGATTTATTTATACTGAATTGTAATTAGCTAATATTTTTACTAAACCTTTGAACTATGATCATTTTAATATTATTTGTAGAAAACTAGGCATATGTAAGTTATCCGATATTTGAAGGATTTAATGTGTTAAGTTTTAATATTGTTTATTAATGAACATTGAAGGAATGTTGAGTTGATCAAGTTAGCACTCCTTTAAATCAGTTCTGAAATCAATTCGCAAAATACGTGCAAAATCACATGTTGGACACTTTGGTTAGATGCCTTATCTTTAGCAATAGGATGTTTGACACATTGGGTTAGACGACCAAATTTTGAATTTAAGTCAAACTAAATTCTGGTCATCATATGTCTGGAACCTAGTCTAAATGACCAGATTTTGAGTTTAAATCAGACTAAATTCTGGTCATCGAACGTCTGGAACTTAGTCCATACGTCTGATTTGCTCTATAACTTGGATGTCTAATCGAAAAGTTGGACGACAACCTGGGTTTGCTGCTGGAAATGTTGAGTCCTTAGAGTTGCATCTTGAACATCTGATAGACTAATCAGACATTCAATTATTGTCTTTTTTGCATTTGAAAGTTCCTGATCAGGTGACTCTTCTTGTAATTTCTTGTAAACCTAAGGGGACATATGAAATGGGTGGAGAGCCCATCTTAAAACCCTTGCTTTAAGCCCCTAAATCCCACCATCCACCCCCCTCCTAGCAGCAGACCCCAAAACCCCTGCCTAGCCTTAGTTGTTGCTTGCTCTCCCTTGCTGTTTGCCATCGCCACTCGACCTCTCCTCCCTACTGTAGTGCCATTATGTTAGGGGGAGCCCCTTCCTCCTCAATATAGCCTCCCATCCCTCATCTTTCCTCTTCGATTTTCCTTATATTTCTTGCTAAGCAAAGATCTCTTGACTGTCATTTTTGGCCACCGTGGTTTTTCCTTTTGATGCTCTTGATGGTCGAGTGTTGTTGATATTGAACTTGATGAACTTGAGTATTTGGTGGGCAGTGATGTTGATAGTGCTTTTCCTGTCATTGTTGATCTCTCTTGTGTGGTAGTGGCGGTATTGTTGTCATTTTGGTTGGCAATGGTACTATTGTGGTTATTATTTTGAATGTTGGTATTGTTGTTGTTGGTACTACTGTGGTTTTTGGTGATTTTTTTGATGATGGTAATAGTGATGTTAATACTATTGTAATTATGTTCATGATATTTTTTTGGCCAATGTGTTGATGTGGTGAAATTGTTGTTCTTTTCTACAGTAGTCCACTGATGAGAACCTCATCATGAACCCTAACTAGCACAATCTAACCTAGGTATGCAAGAAAAATCTCCTACATAACTCAAAGAAAGGCTTAACTCAGAGAATTCCGAGTTTAAGAAGAAAACAAGTCATAAGGGGTAAAAATGCAATTTCACCAACACAATCTGCAAACAGGGTAACTCAGGGTCCAAACACAGGTCAAACAAACCAAATAAGAAGGAAAGTGGGATGATCTAATCCAACAAAGGCTACAACAATTCCAAGGAATTAAATGACATTCTGTAACCATAGAATAAATTCACTTCAATTCACGTGGTTCGAGGTAGGGTAAAAATCAACTAAACCCTTCAAAATTCATAGAAAAATAATCTCTAGGGTTTAAAACCTTCAATTTGACCTTAGAAACCCATTTTGACCTACATTGAGAACCATGCCCAATTAATGATTTAATTTGAGTTTTTACGTAAATTGGCCGGTCAAACATGGTCTGACCTAGAAAAAAATTCACCATTAAAATCCTTAGGTCCAACTTAGTCATGTATAAAAACTTGAGCCCAAGAAGAGACCTCCTTGACCGACTTTGCAATTTGGTCCTCATCATTTACTTTTTGACCTTCAACTTTCGAAACCTTTGCATTTTGGCCCCTAATTTCATCTTCGTTCTTTGCATTTTGGTCCCTCCTGCAAGTCTCTGCGTAGCACCATTCTCCGGCGACTTTGCGCGGAGCATGGCACCGCGCAGGGTGAGGGGGGCGTCCTGCCAAGAGAAAGCGGAGTTCCCTGCGATGTCTGCTATCGCAGGGACTCGGCCATGCCACCTGACGACGCCCACACCATCCGTGCGAACGCACGGAAGGTATGGGTCTCGTCTCCGACCATACTCCGGAGAGGGACGCACGTCGCCAGCGTGCGTCCGCCCCTTCGCCACCACCTTTATAAAGACCAGCGTCGCCAGCCGTTTCTCCCAGCTTGGTCTTGACGGAGAATACCTCATCCCTTCCTCTCTCCCCACTCCGACAGGAACCCACCAGCTCCGGCGGCTCCTCCTCCTCCTCGTCACTCTGCTGCAATACCAGCAGCAGAGCCACCTTCACCTGATCTCCCCACGTCGCGCCTCACCAAGTGCGCGCCTCCCTGCCCTCTTCCTCGCCGCTGCTCTCTCCCTCTGGGTGTTTCTTCTCGGGCGACAGTCGGTACGGCTGCCTGCCGCTTCGGCCCCCCTTCATCCCTGTAGGTAAGTAACAGTCATTTCCCTTCCTCCCCTCTTTCTTTTCCCCAATTTGTTTTGCTTGATCGCCCTACGCCCACGCCTGACCACCTCCATCTTCCCCACCTTCGGCCACTCTCCGGCGAGTCGTTCCCGTCATCCTACAACCCCATACGACTCGCCAACTGCACCAAAAGCTCCGCCTCACCTCACTAAACACCCTCCACCCCTCCACTGCCATTCCACACCTCCACAACGACCCCCCGAACAAACCCATTTTTCCGATTACAGTCTGACCTAGGGCTGTCGCCATACACCGCCTCACGCCTCGCCACCACCCGCACTGGCTTCGCCGCACTCCGACGAAGCTCCCTGCATCTTCTGACTGGGCCGAGATGCCGTATTCCTGCTTTTAGGCCATGCCCCCTTCGCCTCCATTGCTGGGTAGGTGAAGCTCCTTCACCTGCAGCTGCAGCTTCGATCTCGCCCAGGCGCTGGTCCCAGGTCGCGCGGAGTGTCTCTGCGAAGACTCCCAGGTCTGCTATTGAGACAAACCCCTCGCGAGTTGCTGCAATTGCCTGCGGCCTCCTCGCTTGCGGACGCTAGTCGGGAGGTGGGACTTTAGTCCCACCTCGGAAGTGCGTGGCTCAATGCCCGCACATAAATTGTAAAAGTGTTCAAGGCTATTCGCCTTCGAACACAGGGGTCAGGTCCCTCACGCACGTGCGCGCCACGCGCTCGCCCTCGCTCGCGCTCACGCCCCATGGGTCTGGGCAGGATCCGAATACCCGACACTGGGCACACCTCACCCACCACCGCACGCCGGTGGGCCTAGTCCCAGGTGCAATACCCATACCCGAATACCTGGCTCTGGGAGAGCGATCCTATGAGACAAATCTGAGAAAGAGAGAGACGCAGGGAAGGGTAGGGGTAGGTTTTGCTCTGACCAGTTGTGTGAGTGTGCAGGAGCAGAAGAAGAAGAAGCGGCGAAGGAGGAAAGGAAGGAGAAGCACTGTAGCAGACCTGCAGTTAAGTCGTCTGACCACTACATCAGACGACGGTTGAGCAGCGGCTAGAGGAGATAAAGCAGAGAAGAAGGAAGAAGAAAAGAAGAAGACTCTGCAGCTGAAGAGAAGAGAAGAAGACAGGACGAGCAGAAGAAGAAGACTTGGCCGCCAGAGAAAAAGAAATCAAAAGAAAGAGAAAGAAAGAAATAGGAAGAAAAGAGAAGAAAGAAGAAGAGAAGAAGACAGGACGAGCAGAAGAAGAAGACTTGGACTCCAGAGAAAAAGAAATCAAAAGAAAGAGAAAGAAAGAAATAGGAAGAAAAGAGAAGAAAGAAGAGAAGAAGACAGGATGAGAAAGAAGACTTCGCGCAGGAAAAGAGAAAGAAGAAGAACTGAAGAAGAAAAGAAATAGAAGACAAGCAGAAGAAGAATTGAAGGCAACAGGAAGAAGAAGACCCGTAGAGACACTGCAGCTGAAGAAAAGCCAAAGAAGAGAAGAAGAAGACAAGCAAAGAGAGAAAGAAGAGAAGAAAAACCGAAATCCATCTCTCCCTCTCTCTGTCTCTTATTTTTGTAATAAAGAAAACTCTGTACTTCTAGAATTCTAGTAGCTCCTTGAGTTCGACCTCGGGAAACCAAACTATTTCCGAGTAAATTTTGATAGTAACGACAACTGTAGCTCTCTTATACTATAATGACTGTACTATAATAAACACAAAGCAGCATCGCGGTTCGCCATTTTCACTTGGCGCCGTTGCCGGGGAGCAACGGCTATTCTAGAAGTTTTGAACTCTTTATTTAAAAATTGCTAATCTTTTTCTCTCTTGTGTGCAGGTAAAGGAAAAGAATTGGAAGAGCAGCCGCACAACAAACACTCCAACAAACAGGTAATCTTCATCAGCCCTCTACTAAACTCCCTTGAAATCTAAAAAGAAACGAAAAGAAGAATCAACTTAGGGCTACCTGTGTTATACTTAGTAACTCATCAAAGTTGCTTAATTTTTCATTTCAACACATTTTAACTGTCCATCCAATTAAGGTAACTAGGGCTAAAACCTTTTTGATTGAGCCCTAGTTACTAAATTTTGAGGCAACTAAAATGGACCAACTGGAGCCAACTCAAGGATTGAAAAGCTAGGGTTTTTAGAGACACACCTTCTATCAACAAAGAAAAGATCTTCCCAAAAAGAGGTGTGCCTAAACCTTGTTTGAAAAGATCTATACAAGAGGAACCTTAAGCAAATCAGGCTCTTAAATCCATTTGAACCTTAAAAGAAAGGACCCAAAAGCTCTCAAAAGGAACAAGAGGTGAAGTTGACCCTTGGGTCAACCAACCTTAAAATTAGGTCACTTTTTCACTCAAAATACTTAAAAGTTCAAGTGGAACCTTAAACACCTTGATCTTAAAGTAAAAGAGGTAGACTTAAGAGGTCAAGGTCCCCACTTTGGTCTACCTGGAATCGCAGTGACAAGAGAGGTCGGGTGGGGGAAACTCTGTAACCTGTGGGGACGCTCTACCGTGTACGGGTCTTCGCGAGACTCACCCTCTCTGGCTACCCAGGTAATTCTCAGGTGGACGATCTTTTTGATCAAGGGGTCCATCTGCCCCGCACCTCTATAGTCACCCAACAATTTTTGGGTGTCCCGATTGGGTCCAGCACCTTCTAAACTCATTTATTCCAACAGTGCATGTACGGTAGGAGGTCCTTAAGACCACCCTTAAGACCTCCTTTAGAATTTCACTGTCGTCAAGGCCATGCCTCGACGCCCATGTTTGTGCAGCAACCCCACCACATTATTCTCTCATCTGATTCAGAACCAAGCTCTTCTTCTTCCCCCATCATGGCTCAGCCAGTTGAGGAAGAAAACAATCTGGAGCACCAGCTCCAGTGACTCAATGACCTCTTCCAAAACTTTGTGCACCCACCGCAGCATCCTATGATGCGGGACCATTATAATCCTGCTGCGGTGGCCATTGAGCCTCGAGTCAGAATCCCGGCTGGAGGACCTGATTCCGAATTAAAGCCCAATATGATTCATGCTATACCTAAATTCCATGGGCTTAATTCCGAAGATCCCTTCCAGCACATCAAACAGCTGAAGCATTTGGCCCAAAGTTTTGGGTCAGATGCACAAAATCGGGACATTCTTCTCATGAAGATGTTCTCCTTCTCTCTTATGGACAAGGCTGATCATTGGTATCAAACTCAGACCCAGCCGATCAACACTTGGGAGGAACTTCAGTCCGAATTTTTGAAGAAGTTCTTTCCCGTTGGTCGGCCCAATGCCTTGCGCCATCAGATTACTCACTTCACTCAGCAAACAGGGGAACCTCTCCATGAGGCATGGGATCGCTTTCAGGATCTCATGAGAAAGTGCCCCCATCACGGAGTTCCTAAATGGGAACAAGTCTAGTCTTTTTACCAGGGACTCCGTGAAGACATCCGTCTTTTCGTCAATGCAACCTGCGGAGGAAATATCATGGGTCAACATGAGGACACCGTGTGGGAGATTCTCGAAAACATGTGCGAGAACTCCATCAACAATGACTCCATGGGATTATTCGATAGGACGAATACCCGCGCATCGACGAACCTTAGGAGAGCACATGAGACGCAGGGCCTGTCAACATCAGTCGACCTGGAACTAATGGCCAGTCGATTGGACAAGGTCTTAATCATTGAAAAGAAGGTGGATGAGCTGACTCAGCACTTGCAGCGAGCCACCTCTGCGCATAGCTCCTTTGCACAGCCTCCTTCCATACGGGAAACTGTGCAAAACATTCTCCACCGATCTTCTCCTGGGATGGATCCATACCCATCCCCATCTGATTCTCGGATCGGAGGGTCATCCGATCCCTTCTATACCAGCCCGGGGAATTCCATTCCCCCTTTCTCTGATTCTCTGGAGGTTCCTCAGACCTGCGAGGACCTCAACGCCATCCAGAAGGACCCATTCTCCAACACCTACAACCCTGGATGGCGAAACCATCCCAACTTTCAGTGGGCGGGAAATTCCCAAAACCTAATGACCACCTTTCAGTCCCGCCCACAACCCCCTCGTCCTTACCAGCCGCCTCAGCCTCGGCCCAACCCTACTTATTCATCAGGGCCAAACCAGGATCAAATGTCCCTTATCCTTCAAACTCTGATTGACATTCAAAGAACGAATGTGGCTATCCAAAAACAACACAAGGACGAACTTACAGAGGTCCAAAATCAACTGGCCCAGTTGGCAAATTCTCGCCAGCCAGGCACACTTCCTTCCCAATCTCTTCCTAACCCGAATAACGTGCCAACACAGCGGCGCATTATGAACCCAAACCCGGGCCAAGCCCACATGATTTATCAGGCCCCCTCTGTTCCTTCACCCGACGGGATGGAGGCTTCCACTTCTTTTGCGGGCTATCAGCAACAACCCATCATACCCAATCCCAACCAAAACCAGGCAGGACTTAATTCCGTGACAACCCGTAGTGGTAAGGAAACCCAAGATCCACCTTATCCAAACCACTCCAAGCCTGGTAGTGATCCCAAGCCTAGGACGGTAATCCGAGACGTTTTTATCCCTGTCCCAGATCAAAGACCTGGACCTATCCTAGAAGAACCAACAAAGGTTCCGTTTTCCGAGGCCTTGACCAAGGGAAAGAAGACCATCAAGCCCGTGGCACCTGAGTTGGACCTGGTCAAGCTCTTTGAGTAGGTCCACATAAACATCCCCTTGATTGATGCAATCTGCCACGTACCGGCTTACGCACGATTCTTAAAGAATGTGTGTACACCCCAGCGTAAGCTGCGAACCAAGAGTGGGAGTCCAATTGTACTATCAGAGCAAGCCAACTTTGTAATCCTAAGCAGACTCCCACCCAAGGCTAAAGATCCTGGTACTCCCCTGATTTCCTGCAAGATAGGTGATACCCAATTTGATAGAGCATTGCTAGACTTGGGTGCTTCCATAAATCTGATACCCACATCCTTACTTAACCATCTAGAAGAATCTGAGCTAAAACCAACTGAGGTGACATTACAATTAGCAGATCGATCTATAAAGTCACCAAAAGGGATTCTCGAGGATGTTATTGTAAGAGTGCGGGATTTCTACTTTCCTGTAAACTTTATAGTCTTGACATGGACGCACCTGAAAACCCCAGGGATACACCGATCATTCTAGGGAGACCTTTCTTGGCTATAGCTAGAGCCAACATTAGTTGTGAGGAGGGCCAAATAGAGCTAAAATTTGGAAATCAAACCCTGAAAATTGATATATTTAAGACCCAACAAGGAATCAATTGCGGTGTCATCGAACAAATTTGTGACATTAGGGCTTTGGTTGATGAAACACACTTTCAGAATGACCTAATTATACCTCATCAATCGCAGCAAGATCTTGAGCCGCAAACAGAGGAGTCAAAAAAAGATTTAGACAAACCAATAGCTCCTACCCTTGAACCTCACATCTATTTTGAACCACCCGCTGCTGCTAATAACCCCATCCGTGAACTAAAGCTCCTTCTTGATCACTTGAAATACATCTTTCTGGGTTCTTATCAGACCCTTCCTGTGATTATCAATTCCAAGCTCAATCCCGAACAGGAATCCCGTCTGATTATTGTCCTCCAGCAACATCGCAGAGCCATCGGATGGACTCTCGATGATCTGACTGGAATAAGTCCCTCTTATTGTACTCATCATATTTATTCTGAAGAGGGCGCACGACCTTCTCGTGAAATGCAGAGACACTTGAACCCAAATCTGCAGGAGGTTGTGAAAAAGGAGATCATCAAGTGGTTAGATGCAGGGATCATCAACCCGATCTCCGATAGTTGTTGGGTGAGCCCAATTCAAGTCGTGCCTAAAAAGGCAGGACTCACCACTATAACGACTGAAATCGGAGAAGTCATTCCTACCTGATTAGCCAACTCGTGGAGAGTCTGTATAGATTACCGACGACTCAATTCCTCCACGAAGAAGGATCATTTCCCACTACCTTTCATTGATCAGATTCTCGAAAAATTAGAGGGAAATCGATTCTTCTGCTTTCTTGACAGGTACTTCGGTTACAACCAAGTGGCAATCCATCCTGAGGACCAAGAGAAGATCACGTTCACCTGCCCCATCGGAACGTACGCATTCCGAAGGATGCCTTTCGGTCTTTGCAATGCACCCACGACTTTTCAGCGGTGCATGCTTGCCATATTCTCAGATATGGTAGGTGACTATCTGGAAGTCTTCATGGATGACTTTTCAGTTTTTGGAGCATCATTTGATGATTGCCTCCAACACTTGGTCCAAATACTGAGGCGGTGCATCGATGTGAATTTGGTTTTTTCCTGGGAAAAGAGCCATTTCATGGTGCCTGAAGGAATTGTCCTGGGACACTTGATCTCGGAGAAAGGCATCCAAGTAGATCGAGCTAAGGTTGATCTAATCTCTCGCCTTTCTATGCCTAGCTCGATCAGGGACATCCGTTCTTTTCTGGGGCACGCTGATTTTTACCATCGTTTCATTCCTGATTTCTCGAAAATCGTGCGCCCCTTTACTACTCTTCTCGCTAAGGATGTACCCTTTGAAATCTCTAAGGAATGCACACTAGCCTTTGAAAACCTTCGTGACCGAGTCACCCAGGCACCTATCCTACAATCTCCTGACTGGTCTCAACCCTTTGAGATCATGTGCGATGATTCTGATTTTGCTGTAGGAGCGGTCCTGGGGCAGAAAGCTGACGGGAAACCCGTGGTCATCTACTACGCTAGCAAGACACTTGACGAGGCTCAGCGTAACTACACGGTTACGGAGAAAGAGCTGCTAGCCGTAGTATTTGCCCTTGAAAAATTTCGATCGTATCTCCTGGGTTCCCATGTCATCATCTACTCAGATCACACGGCTGTGAGGCATCTCCTTGCCAAGAAGGATGCGAAGCCCCGACTAATCCGATGGATCTTGCTGTTGCAAGAATTCAATCTCGAGATTCGCGACAAGGCGGGAAGGCAGAATGTGGTAGCCGACCATTTGTCCCGTCTTCCTTCTGAGATTATCAATCCTTCCGGACCCATCACGGAACATTTTCCTAATGAGCACCTGCTGACTATTGGTACTAGCCTTCCATGGTTTGCTGATATAGTAAACTACTTGGCATCTCATCAGATCTCGTCTGATTGGCCGAAGGCCAAGAAAGACAAATTACGCTCTGATGCCAAATATTACATTTGGGAAGACCCATACCTCTTCCGCATAGGTGCTGATCAAATCATCCGGAAATGTGTTCCGGAAGAGGAAGTCAACAATATCATCTCTTTCTGCCATGACCAGGCATGTGGTGGCCATTTCTCTGGACATAAAACCGCATCAAAAGTCCTCCAGTGCGGCTTTTACTGGCCCACACTGTTCAAAGACGCATACAGTTACTGCAAGGCATGCAGTCGTTGCCAAACATTAGGCAACATGAGCCATCGCGACATGTTGCCTTTGCAGCCGATTCTCGTATGCGAAATCTTTGATGTTTGGGGGATTGATTTTATGGGCCCCTTTCCTGTTTCGGATGGTTTCGAATATATTCTGCTAGCTGTGGACTACATGTCCAAATGGATCGAAGCCATACCGACCCGAACCTGTGATCACAAAATCGTTCTCAAATTCATTCATCAAAACATTTTCTCAAGGTTCGGGATTCCTCGTGCTATAATCTCAGATGGGGGGACCCATTTGACAATTGCTCAGTTTAGGTCACTAATGACCAAGTACGGGGTGTCTCACCGAATCTCTACTCCCTATCACCCCCAGACTAATGGTCTAGCTGAGCTATCAAATTGGGAGATCAAGAAAATCCTGCAGGTCACTGTTCGACCTGACAGGAAGGACTGGTCGTCCCGACTTCCGGAAGCCTTGTGGGCCTATAGGATCGCCTACAAAACCCAATTAGGCATGTCTCCCTTTAGACTAGTATTTGGGAAGGCGTGTCACCTTCCCGTCGAACTGGAGCATAAAGCCTATTGGGCAGTACGGAACTATAATCTAGATCTTTCGAAGGCTGGAATCCACAGAAAGCTTCAAATCAGCGAGATCGATGAATTACGCCTGGATGCGTATGAGAACTCGCGAATCTACAAGGAGCGGGTTAAAGCCTTCCATGACAGGCATATCTTGAGAAAGATTTTTCATCCTGGTCAGAAGGTCCTACTCTTTATTGCCCGACTCAAACTTTTCCCTGGAAAGTTGCGATCCAAGTGGGTCGGACCATACTTGGTCCGACAGGTTTTTGGAAATGGAGCCATCGAAATCAGTCCGCTCAGCCACGATTCCGAACCTTTCATCGTGAATGGTCAGAGACTCAAGCCGTTCATTGATGTAACTTCTACTGATTTGGCTAAATCATCCTATATCCTCCATTCCCCTTGAGCTTATTGCGCCTAGCCGATGGCGTAAAACTCAGCACTTAACGGGAGGCAGCCCGTCATTTTCCTTGAAAACCTAAACCCTTTTTGACACCTTTGTGCACTTAAGATTCACCCTTTAATACAACCGACTCCACCTCAGGTGCTTGCATCTGGGATTAGAAATCGTTCGCAACAATCACCTCGACCCATTCACTCACCAAAATACCTATCCTAAGGAATGAACTAACCTGAATGAAAACCCCCCTAAGTCACAATGAGGACATTGCAAACCTTAGGCATGGGGGGGTATGAAAGTGCAAAACTTGTAAGAAAAGGTTTTAGACAAAAAAATTCACATATGCCAAAAACACCATAAAAATTAAAAAAAATTTTCGAAAAAAAATAAGGGAATAAGAGGAGAAAGGAAATTTTGTGAGAGAAGGAAAAGAAACAAAATGAAAAAGGAGCACAAAAATATGAGAAAAGAGTAATAGTCATTAGTAAGAAACTAAGTAATTGACCTAAGTTCTAGACCTCATTCAAGAAAAGAAATAAAAAGTGTATGGTGAGATTAGTAAGAATGCAAACCTTAGGCATTCTTGGATAGACTCTTAGTACCCATTAAGATCTGGACACTCCTCAAGAGGTTGAGGAAAATGAAAAGCTTAAGTATTAGGTCTAAGGCTTAGGGAGTATTTGGCTCATTAACTAACTTTTGGTTTACGGGACTCAGTAACCTAAGCACCCTAACCTTACACACAGCCTGGTTCAGTAAGCGTAAAAATCAAAATCACGCAGAAGCGTCTCAAAATTCTGAAAAGAACACCTAGAGTAGGAGCGACCGATCTACACAAGTTGATTTGGATGAGTTTCCAGCGCGGAGAGGTGGGAAATTCCCTTCGAAGATGCGTAACAAAATATCATCTCCTCGGTGCTTGTCTCTTAAGATATTTACATATCCTACTGGGGGCATGTAATCACTCTGCTGGTTCAGATTCCATGGATGACATTATCACGAAGTGTCAATTGCCAGGGTCTGGATTCGGCCACGGAACACCATGGATGGGATTATCCTGAAATCTTAATAGCCAGGGTTCCGGGGGTTGCCATGGGCGGTGCTATCTCGAAGCATCGATTGCTAGGAACCCTTGAGGATTGATGATG
Organism: Thalassia testudinum; assembly: GCA_037157565.1. Lineage (NCBI taxonomy): Eukaryota > Viridiplantae > Streptophyta > Magnoliopsida > Alismatales > Hydrocharitaceae > Thalassia > Thalassia testudinum. The sequence goes on from JAZHRO010000077.1 coordinate 87,644,202, forward strand.
GGAACAAGGAATCTGATATAGACCGTGTTGAAAAGCCAATCCTAAGCTAAAATTAAAAAGAAAAAGAGAGAGAAAACTCTCCAAACAGAAAAATCTTCTATCTCTCTCTCTCTTATAAAACACACTGTGAACTGAGCCAAGGCTAAAATCATTTCAAGCACGGGTGCTTTAACCACAAAGTCTAATAAACCTTAGGTTAGTTCTTGTGGGCCTTAAAAACCTTTGCTAAGGACTGAGGTTGAGGCTAGACAGATCTGAATCTTGGTTGGTACTAGAGTACCTTTTAGGTCTATGGTCAGCATTCTGACCTAATCTAGGTTCAAATGACAAAAGCACTTATCTGAAACCATTAAGAACTTCATGGTCTAGAACAAAGGTTGAAACCTTAAGTTTTTGCTAAGGGACTAGCAAAAGCTAGGCATGGAGGTATGATGAGAACCTCATCATAAACCCTAACTAGCACAATCTAACCTAGGTATGTAAGAAAAAGTTCCTACATAACTCAAAGAAAGGCTTAACTCAGAGAATTCCGAGTTCAAAAAGAAAACAAGTCATAAGGGGTAGAAATGCAATTTCACCAACACAATCTGCAAAAAGGGTAACTCAGGGTCCAAACAAAGGTCAAACAAACCAAAAAAGAAGGAAAGTGGGATGATCTAATCCAACAAGGGCTACAACAATTCCAAGGAATTAAATGACATTCTGTAACCCTAAAACAAATCCACTTCAATTCACGTGGTTCGAGGTAGGGTAAAAATAAAATAAACCCTCTAAAATTCATAGAAAAATAATCTCTAGGACTTAGAACCTTCAATTTAGCCTTAGAAATCCATTTTGACCTACATTGAGAACCATGCCCAATTAATGATTTAATTTGGGTTTTTACGTAAATTGGTCGATCAAACATGGTATGACCTAGAAACAAAATTCACCATTAAAATCCTTAGGTCAAACTTAGTCATGTATAAATATTTGAGCCTAGGAAGAGACCTCCTTGACCGACTTTGCAATTTGGTCCTCATCATTTACTTTTTGACCTTCAACTTTCGAAACCCTTGCATTTTGGCCCCTAATTTCATCTTCGTTCTTTGCATTTTGGTCCCTCCTGCAAGTCTCTGTGTAGTACCATTCTCCGGCGACTTTGCGCGGAGCATGGCCCCGCGCAGGGTGAGGGGGGCGTCCTGCCAAGAGAAAGCGGAGTTCCCTGCGATGTCTGCTATCGCAGGGACTCGGCCATGCCACCTGACGATGCCCACACCTTCCGTGCGAACGCGCGGAAGGAATGGGTCTCGTCTTCGGCCATACTCCGACAAGGGACGCACGTCGCCAGTGTGCGTCCGCCCCTCCGCCACCGCCTTTATAAAGACCATCGTCGCCAGCCGTTTCTCCCAGCTTGGTCTTGACGGAGAATACCTCATCCCTTCCTCTCTCCCCACTCCGACAGGAACCCACCAGCTCCGGCGGCTCCTCCTCCTCCTTCTCGTCACTCTGCTGCAATACCAGCAGTAGAGCCACCTTCACCTGATCTCCCCGCATCGCGTCGCACCAAGCACGCGCCTCCCTGCCCTCTTCCTCGCCGCCGCTCTCTCCCTCTGGGTGTTTCTTCTCCGGCGACAGTCGGTACGGCTGCCTGCCGCTCCGGCCCCCCTTCGTCCCTGTAGGTAAGTAACAGTTATTTCCCTTCCTCCCCTCTTTCTTTTCCCCAACTTGTTTTGCTTGATCGCCCTACGCCCACGCCTGACCACCTTCATCTTCCCCACCTCTGGCCACTCTCCGGCGAGTCGTTCCCGTCATCCCACAACCCCATACGACTAGCCAACTGCACCAAAAGCTTCGCCTCACCTCACCAAACACCCTCTGCCCCTCCACTGCCATTCCACACCTCCACAACGACCCCCCGAACAAACCCATTTTTCTGACTACAGTCCAACCCAGGGCTGCCGCCATACACCGCCTCACGCCTCGCCACCACCCGCACTGGCTTCGCTGCACTCCGGCGAAGCTCCCTGCATCTTCTGACTGGGCTGAGAGGCCGTATTCCTGCTTTCAGGTCACGCCCCCTTCGCCGCCATTGCTGGGCAGGTGAAGCTCCTTCACCTGCAGCTGCAGCTTCGATCTCGCCCAAGCGCTGGTCCTAGGTTGCGCGGAGTGTCTTTGCGAAGACTCTCAGGTCTGTAGCTGAGGCAAACCCCTCGCGAGTTGCTGCAATTGCTTGCAGCCTCCTCGCCTGCAGACGCCAGTCGGGAGGTGGGACTTTAGTCCCACCTTGGAAGTGCGTGGCTTAGTGCCCGCACATAAATTCTAAAAGTGTTCAAGGCTATTCGCCTTCGAACACAGGGGTCAGGTCCCTCACGCACGTGTGCATCACGCGCTTGCCCTCGCCCGCGCTCACGCCCCGCAGGTCTGGGCAGGATCCGAATACCTGACATTGCGCACACCTCACCCACCACCGCACGTCGGTGGGCCTGGTCCCGGGCGCGATACCAGTACCTGAATACCCAGCTCTGGGAGAGCGATCCTATGAGAGAAATCTGAGAAAGAGAGAGACGCGGGGAAGGGTAGGGGTAGGTTTTTCTCTGACTAGTTGTGTGAGTGTGTAGGAGCAGAAGAAGAAGAAGCGGCGAAGGAAGAAAGGAAGGAGAAGAAGAGAAGCACTGTAGCAAACCTGCAGTTAAGTCGTCTGACCACTACATCAGACGACGGTTGAGCAGCGGCCAGAGGAGATAAAGGAGAGAAGAAGGAAGAAGAAAAGAAGAAGACTCTGCAGCTGAAGAGAAGAGAAGAAGACAGGACGAGCAGAAGAAGAAGACTTGGCCACCAGAGAAAAAGAAATCAAAAGAAAGAGAAAGAAAGAAATAGGAAGAAAAGAGAAGAAAGAAGAAGAGAAGAAGACAGGACGAGCAGAAGAAGAAGAGTTGGCCGCCAGAGAAAAAGAAATCAAAAGAAAGAGAAAGAAAGAAATAGGAAGAAAAGAGAAGAAAGAAGAGAAGAAGATAGGACGAGCAAGAAGACTTCGCGCAGGAAAAGAGAAAGAAGAAGAACTGAAGAAGAAAAGAAATAGAAGACAAGCAGAAGAAGAATTGAAGGCAACAGGAAGAAGAAGACCCGTAGAGACACTGCAGCTGAAGAAAAGCCAAGGAAGAGAAGTAGAAGACAAGCAAAGAGAGAAAGAAGAGAAGAAAAATCGAAATCCATCTCTCCCTCTCTCTCTCTCTTATTTTTGTAATAAAGAAAACTCTGTATTTCTAGAATTCTAGTAGCTCCCTGAGTTCTACCTCGGGAAACCAAACTATTTCTGAGTAAATTTTGATAGTAACGACAACCGTAGCTGTCTTATACTATAACGACTGTACTATAATAAACACAAAGCAGCACCGCGGTTCGCCGTTTTCATCCACCCATTGCCAAAAATTGCTAATCCTCCTAAACCCTTTCCTAAGTCCCATGGCACCTAGGAAGAGATCCACCGAGGCCTCGTCCTTCCAATCTCAATCCCAATCTCCATTTCTTGCTGATAAATTGATTACTGACCAGGCAAGGGATTGTTTTTACCACCATGCTAAGTCACATGTGAAGTCACCATGCAATATTGTGTTGACAGACTTCGAGTTTCTCAACTTAAAACATGTGTTTGAATCCATTCATCTCGATAGATTCTTTGATCGTTCCTTTCACCTGGGTGTAGGGTGTCTCAGAGTATGTCCTAATCTCATCCGTCTATTTTACGCCAACTTGGTCGATGATTATGAGGACAACTCCTTACTAGTACACACCCATGTTCTTGTAGTCCGAATCACTATCACAACCGACCTCCTTTTCGACATCCTAGGCATCCCCAATGAAGGGGGATATTTCAATGACATCGCCAATGCTTATGATTCAAAGGATGTAAACATGGAGTTAGTTCTTCTTGAAAAATTTATGCCCCATCTTCAAACTATCCCTTGCAAAATCCTTAGGCCTCTTCCTCATGTTCTCTCTCGTATTTTTGGTTGGGACCTTCTAAACAAATCTGGTGGTTTTGATTATATCTCTGAAAACTACAAAACCCTTCTTTTTGCCGCCATACGGTGTGTCCCATTCAATTATTGTCACCTCATTCTTCATGTCATGAATGAGAAACATTTGGCTTCTGCTCCATTTGGCTACCTTATCTCTCATATCCTTCACTGCTTTAGGGTCAAGGTTGCCAACCAAGCCATAAAGAGAAAAATTAAACCATATAATGAAACTTCTTCCTTGTGATGCACCCATTGAGGAAGAAGAATATCTTCCTACTCCTCCTTCTCCTCATGCACCTCGACCCCTTACACTCCCTGCTCCACCCTCCTACTTTTTAACATGTCCTGGGATTTTGTGGGACAATGCTCCAATCCCACCCTTGTAGAAGGCCTCACTCTCCTGCTCCATCACCAAGAGGAACTGAATCAAAGCATTGGACACCTCCACTCCAACATTCAAAGGTTGAGACCATTTCCTCTACGTAGGTGGGCGAGAAGCTAGCCACCACGTAGACGACGTTGCTAAAGATCTTGCTGTTAATTTTAGTTAGTTTCGTAGTTGTTTTCTATTTTTCTTTTTTGATGTAGCTTGTATTAAGGGGCCATAGCCCCATATATTTTAAACTCATGGGAACTTTGCTAGATTTGATAGAGTGCAGACATATCTATCTTGGCTTGTTTAGATAGTTCTTTTCCTAGTTTGATTACGCCTTTTATGTTAAAGACCTTTCTTTTATAAAGTGCAAGTTCTAGTTTTTATTTGATATTTTGTAATCTTAATTTCATATATGCAATCCACTCTTGCAATCTGTTAATGATCAAGATTTTTTGTGTTTTTATTTCTTACGCTATTGTTTAAATGCACCCTCTCATGATCTTTCTAGTGACATTAAAAAAGGAGGGGAATTGGGTTAGGATTTATCAAATCCAAATAATCGATGCGAAATCTCATCTTCTTGTGCCTATTTTTATTAAAAACTCTCTTTGCATGCAAAATACGTACTCAACTCGTACAACGATTATTTTAGTAAGGGGAGATTAATATCCTAAGGACTTGTTTTGAAAATCCTAAGAGAGAGAGAGATTGTTAGTGCGACCTCTCTTTAATACATATTTTAATAATTTTACAAAATATCCTCAATAAAAATCAATGATATTAGTTCAAACTATTATGTCTGTTGTACTAGTTTAATAAGCTTTGTAGCCTTGCAAATTGACTTCCAAGACACTATGTGGACTCAAGACAATATCGTTAAGTCCTAGGATATTGTATTCCTCAAAAGACTTGAAATTTTATTGAGTCTAGATACGTTGTAAAAAGAGCCCCAATAAGTACCCTAAGACCTGAGTAGTCCACATATAACCTCTTGACACTAAAGCAAATATGTTAGACCTCTTTCTAAACTTAGATCCAAAACAAACTCACTAAGCAGACATCCAACATATCTTCTAGACATTTGATACTTCATTGTAAGATGTCTATGTTAGTTCAACTCCTCATAAATAATATTTTGATGTTTTTACATAATAAAATAAAAGAAATAAAACATGGAAATTGCATATTTTTTCTTTGTCATAACATAACTGAAAGTCTCGCGAATTTTCCAAGATAGATGATCAGGAGCGTGAAGACGTATTTTGTCATAGGTCTTAGGCTTTTTATTATACACTTTCAAAATGTTATAATCTTCTTTTTAATTGAGTCTAGAGATGTTGTAAAAAGCCTCCAAAGATAACATACACATAGCTTAGGCGCTCTACACTTAGGAAAAATTAGAAACAAAAATCAAGACACAAAACACATATCAGACGTCCAACACACTTGTCAGACGTCTGATATTCAATTTTAAGTTGTTTGATTATGACATCAGACGACCAATTACCTATAGCCTCACCTCTACATTTTGAACACTTAGGTCCCAGATAACATAATCTATAGACAGACGTCCACAGGCTTATTCAGACGTCCAATATGTGACTCAGACGTCCTTTAAGCCAACCGTTGAACCCCACTTAAAATTTCCTTTACTATTATTCTTTAAACTCAACGGTTATATACACTTTTAGACATCTGGACATGTCTCCAGATGTCTAATAATGAACCGTTAGTTGTCAAAAAGCAAATCTTGCTTTGTTGATTTCCAAAGCAAGTTATTAATCTCTTTCCAGACGTCTAGGTCACTTGACAAATGTCCACACTAACGTCTGAGCCTTAACATCTAGAACCCTATTTAGATTTAGTCAAAACAAGAGCAAACCCGCACAAAATTAGGCATCCAATTTTTGTCCAAACATCTTAATTAAAATAGCACCCCAAATGTCTGACCTAGAACATTGTTTCGATCAAATGAAAACAATAACTCTGACTGCTTAAATCAGACATCCATAATTATAGTTAGGCGTTTTACAAGACGTCTGACCTAAAAATCAGACGTTTGATCATGTTGTCAAAATCATAAATACTCTAATTTAAGTCGAATTTTGTTCCAGTCCCTTGGGACTTGCCTCCAACGGCCAGGAGCCCTCTTTTAAGCCATTTTGAAGGTTTTGAGCTTGCCTATAAATACGCCATAACCCCTCTTAGGCAAAATACACCTCTTTAGATATAATTCACTTAGAAAATGACTTGCTCACTTGCTCCATAGCCTCCATTGCCCTCGTGCTGTGCATCTACTCTGTTTGGGGCAAACCATCACTCCCATTGTACTTCATAATCTCTTCTTCAAGAAGTTTCTTTCACCCTTAGTAGTTAAATTGATTATACATTTATTTGGGGTGCTCATTAGGGTGCATTTTATTTTCTATTTTACATACTTGTTGTAGTTGGGTATCCAGCCTGTTGGATCCCCGTCTTTTCATTGTGAAGGGAGAAACCTCCATTTAGGGATCGGAGGTGGGATTCGTAATTGAGGTACACTACCCTCATTGAAGTAGTGTCGTTAGTGGATTGATCACTTTGTGATCGTAAATCCTAAGTCAAGGGATTGGCTTAGGTGGTGATTTTTTTTGGTGCAAGGGTACCACGATTGTTAATTTTGATGATAATAAAACACTTGTCATTTAACATTTGCATTGAGTAGTTTAAGGTTTCAAAAAATTGCAAATGGATACAAGTGTGAAGGAGCTCTAGCTCGCGTCCATAGTGGATTGGAGGAGCTTGATAGAGGAGAAGGAGCTTTGCGTGGAACGAGAGCTTGAAGAGAAGAAAAATATGATAGATTTCTTTTTGTCTTGTGGTCTTTACTTTGTTTTGTATCTTTGTTCTTTGCTCCTTATTTTGTCTAGATTATATGTTAAGGAGCCTCAAGGTAACAAAACTATAGTCCTAGGAACACCTACACAACCCAGGTTACTTATGCTTTTTGTAGAGAACTTAGAAAGCCAAAATAGGCATCAGACAACCCGATCAGATGTCTAATCTAAAAGTAGACGTCTGATCTTAGACTTTAAGACGTTTGATTGTTTGATCAGACGTCCAAAACACTTAGGCAGGCAACCTACTTTCTGTCTGCCAATTTCAGACGTCCAGCCTTTAATCCAGATGTCCTAGAAGATGTTTAATAACCTTGCCAGATGTCCAACTAGAGGACCGCTGGCTTTGTCATACTTAATCATTGAGGATTAACCTTTAATCTAACCTACTTTCATTTTCAGACGTCTGTAGAGATCCCTAGACGCCTAATAAATATATGTTAGGCTCAATCCATCCCCAAATCACTTGTGTCAGTGATTATAGCTGTTTGAGCCTTGAGGAATCCATTCCTACAGCAGATCCTATTTCCAGACTTCCAGACTTTGTGCCAGAAGACCGACCTGTCGTCTAATCAATAAGACCTAGAACCCTATTTACGTCTGGACAAAAATAGGAAGGAAATCCGTTTAGAATTAGATGTTTGATTAGTTTCCCAGACATCTTAAAACACTTCTTTAGATGTCCGTCTTGATCTAACTCAGCCCAAATCTTCTACCTTTTTAGATTAGACGTCCAATTCCTAGATCAAATGATGACCCAGACATCTAATAATAGAATTAGACATCTGATAATCCTGTCAGAATCATAAATGATCCTGATTTCGGCCTAATTTACCTTGGGATAATTCCCAACGGCTAGACGAGGCTTCTAAACCTTTCTTAGGGCCTCTATAAATAGAGAGGACCTTTACTTTGCAATACATACGAAGCAATACTACTCTCTAATACTTTTGTGTCCAATTGATCTTGAGAAGTAATCTTGCTCTCCAAGCTTTTGTCCACACTCTTGAGAGCATCATCCCTACTGTGTACCCACTCTCCCGCCTACGAATACGAGAGCGTCGTCGTGCCATCGTGTGAATCTCGCACCCGTATCACTAGCCGATGTACTTCTACCAAAGGAAAGTTTCATTTTCCTATAATATCTAATTTACACTTCACTTTGTGGCTCTATAGGACTGTTGTTTTATTTATCTTTGGTTGGGTATTCACTTTGCGAATTCTCGTCTCCCTCGAGAGACAAAATACTCCTCATGAAGAGGAGGGGTTTGAGGTACGTGTTCGACGCGTGATCGCGATTAAAAGTTGTTTAGTTGTAGTATAGCACGAAAACATGATGACAAATAATATTTGTAAAACCGGTGAGTACCGGGTCGTTCGTAGGGAGGCAATCTTGATTTTTAACGGAAGCTTTTCAATGAAACTAGTTTTAACAAGATATTTATATATGTATATATGTATAGAGATGCATAAATATTCATAAGATCATATTTTATTGCATTGATAAAGAGTTTTTCATAATAGAAATTGATATGCAAAAAGTAAAGATAGATAGAGAGAAAGAGAGAGTGGGGAGAGAGAGAGAGATAGAAGAAAGTGGTAGAGAAACGATGTCGCTTGCGGGATGCTTGTGCGAGATGCAGCAGCACCTTAGATCCAGAGCGCCGGGATGAAGTCAGAGCGGAGTTGCAGAGATGGAGAATTGCAGAGAAGACGGGATGTCTGGAGTTGATGAAAGAGAGAGGTTCTAAGTGTATGCCTTCAACTGGGGGGCCCTGGGCCTTCTTTTATAGCTTTTATGGCGAGCAAAAAGGATATTTCAACCCCTAATCTTGTGCAACAACCCTTTGGCTAATCAGATCCATTGATCAGGAGATCAACGGCTCCGATTTAGCCTAAAAATAACCTTCAAAAGGCCTTCTATGCTAGGATTCGTTCTGGTGGCAACACGTGGCATGCTGTGCGCCCTCAGATCCTCATCGCACGGCTCCTGCTCGCCTGCGCCTTTGCGTTTTCTCCTTCGCTGCATGCCTTCAAATCCCGCCTCATCGTTAGCCATCTGATTTCAAATCCTACGCGTGCTTCTCGCACCTTCCTGATCTCGCAACAACCCACGTAATCGCGTGTCCCGCCCGCGGTGCGCTCTAATCGCGCCACATGGCACGCTGTGCGCCGTTAGATCACTCAATTGCGCCTGCACATGCCCGCTCGCCGACGCCGCATCAATTTTGCGCAGTGCAGGGCTCGAACACACGTCCCATGCTTATGTGCGTGCGCATGAGCCAATGCGATGCGCAAATTCTTTATCATATATACTTGCTTGTTTATATTTATACTGATTTAATCTGGGTGGCGACGTGGCACGCTCATGGCTGTTGGATGAAGATCCAACGGCCTACTCTGCAAGGAGAGGTGCCTTCAGGAGTTGGGGGCGTGGTGAGGGGCGGCTGCGATGGTGCCACATGGCGCCATCATGGTCGTCCGTTCTTCTCTTTATATTTGATGACATAGGCCTCCGATTAAGTTGATTTCTACACCGTTGAACTGCGAACGTCGATCCGGATCCATCTGTGTGGTTGGATTTGTTATCTGAGGTTTGGATCTTTGCCGTTTGGCTCCATGATCGCTGTTCTTCTATGGATTATACACGATGCTCTAGTTGTCTGATCGGGATGATTTTGGAAGCGTTGAACTCACGTCGTCGTTCTGATCAGATCTGTTTGGTTTGATCTGACATCCGTGGATTCGAGTCATCTGCTATTAAAATCATCTCTCTTTTAGGTCATAAAATGATGATATTATCTATACGGATACTCAAACTAACTAGTATGCGAATTACGATGCTTTTGAATGCATTGACTCGAAGTTATGCTAGAATCTAGCTCAATTCAGGTGTTTTAGGTTGCATGATCGCTGTGTAATCAGTACACTATCCTCATCTAAGTAGTGTGGTTGTAAGAGGTTAATCACCCTCGTTTAAGTGACTTGTTAGTGGATTTGATCGACTCGGTTAATCGGGAAATCCTAAATCGAGAGGTTTAGGTGGTGGTTTTTACTCGGGTTTGAGTTTCCACCTAAAAATCATTGTGTACATGTGTGATTGCATTTTTGTGAGATTGTTTATTATATTTTCGCATTTTATTTTATATCACGCAAATCTCACCCCCTTCGTTAGAACCTACAGTTTTCACTCGATTTGGGTTTCTACCTAAAAGATATTGTGCCTCCATTTTTGTAATTGAATTTTATTTCGTAATTTTTTTTTTAAATTCACTATTTACCCTCCCTCTAGTGGAATTTCAATCTAGACATACAACTAGATTTCTCTTGTCAAAATAACCTTTTCTCTTTACTCGTTATTTGCACATTAGTCTTCTATCTCTTAGTCTATATGTCCATACTCGCCTCGAAACGTCTGACTATCTTGTCAGACAACCAATTGAGAGATGTTAGGGTTTGATCTATCCCAAATTTAAGTCTATCAGACCTAATCTGATCACACTAATTATCATTAGACATCTAATGCTCTCTCTAGACATCCACACTTAACTTAAGATGTTTGAAGACAACCTCAAGAGACCAATAAAGTGACCTTAGGATCCAATCTACCCCAAATCTCAATTTGTCAGACCTAATCTCTCTCCCCAGCTTTTGAGAAAATCAATTCTCGAGAAAATCATTGCCATCAGGCGTCAAATAATCTCCTCAAATGTCCTATAGAACTATAACAATTAGGAGCAAGTACCCTACAGAAGATCCAATGTATCAAGAAGCATTCCAGAAACTTTTCCTTCCTATTTTAGACGTTTGATTTTAGTACTAGACGTATGATATACCCTTTCCAAATGTCTAACTTTGGATACAAGTACCTTGCTTAAGATCTAAACAAAATCAAGAACCACACCTCTCAAAATCAGACGTCCAACCTTTTGACCAGACATCTTATTTGTTCACATTAGATGTCTGATAAGTTACATAGACGTCTAATTATGCTGTCAAATTATTTATTGCTTTGCACTCAATGAGATTTCAACCAAATCTTCTTAGATTTATCTCCAACGGCTAGGAACCCTATCCCAAGTTTTCTTAAACCTTCCATTGGCCTTATAAATATAGATGAACACCCATTGGAGATCAAGAACACACTCTCTACTCAAATTTCCTCCAAGTGTTTGTTGCTCACGGCTCTGTGCTACCCTACTCTCACTTGAGTGCTCATCTCTAGTCCATCACTTCACCTCCTCTCAAGTTTACAGGGAGTACCTTTTACCTATAATGCTTGTTTTATTTTCATCTTATTGAGAGTTTTATAGGCTGTGCTTAAAATTTTATTTTGTTAGTAGGTGATTGTATTAGGGTGTTTGGCCTGTTGGATCCCCTTCTCTTCCTAGTGAAAGGGTAAAGCCTCCGTTTTAGGTTTGGAGGTGGATTTGTACTTGAGGGACACCACCCTCGTTTAAATTGATGTGGATAGTGGTTTGTTGATCGCATGTCAATTATGAAATCCTAAGTTAGGCTGACTTAGGTGGTATTTTTTACCTGGTTGAGGTTTCCACCTAAAAATCGTTGAGTCCCTTGTGCGATTGTACTTACAAAAATTTTATTCTGTTTATTTTACTGTAATTGCATTATTCACCCCCCCTTAAGTGTACTTTCAACCTTGACCTCAAAAAACGCCACCACAACCAAAGGAGTAAATGTAGTTTTGCTGAAAACCACCACCACCTCTACCATGAAATCCACTGCGACCTCAGAAAAAATTTCTAGAGCCACTTCATCCTCTAACAGCTTGATTGCTTGAAACTTCAACCTTGGGTTGATTCTTTTGAACATGTTGTTATATATCAGTTCTACCAATTATGGCAGTAACTACATTATCAAACTTTGGTCCCAGGCCATTAAGAATAGTCAAAATGAAATCCTTGTCTGCCATGGCCTTCCATGAAATAGCAAGGTTAGAGGCCAATGCTTTGGCCTTGTTAACATAGTCCATGATGGTGAGATCACCCCTCTTAAGGGCAATAAGCTTAGATTTGTACTAAAAATATCATGCATGAGATTGAATTGTGAAATAGCTCTCTAGAAAACTCCAAATTTCCTTTGAAGATCTAAACTCCATGATTTGAGATCCAATTTCTTTGACTACCGAAGAGATCAACCAAGTATGAATGAGTTGATCTTTTTGTAACCATGTGATATAATCGTTATTAGGTACAAACACACCATGGTTATTTGTAACAAACTGATAAGGCTTGGAGATGGAGATTGAACCATCAACTATTCCAAAGAGATCATATGCATAAAAATAAGAAGAAATTGGGCCTTCACAACAAATAATTTGATGCGTTCAACTAATAGGGAATGCTATGTTGAATTGTAGAGGGAGCTGAAGGATTGGGGCCAAGGTTCAAAGGAATCACACCTAAATAAATCTCAAACGAAGACGATGAGGAGAAAGCCATCAAGTGATCTGGATCGTTGCTTCGAACGCTTGAAAAAGGAACGATCAAATGAAATCTTAGCGGCACCTCTAAGGATCAGGACCTAAATAAGCCTGATCCATACTCAAGCGAGTTTGATATGCTTCAATACGTCATAGCAGGACCACGATCTATCGAAGAAGAAAAATAGTTTGTCTTGTTAATGCCACCAGCTGTTAGATCAGAGAAACTATTTGATGCACAATGACTTCGATCATCTCCATCTATGGTTTGTGCTCCTAGCATGGCTCGAATACCATCTTGAAATAACCGGAGTAAGATATTGTATTATTTACTTATTCAACTAGTAAAGGTACATGCCTTTTCATAAACACAAGGGAAGGTAATAGCTCCCTTACAATGACTCTATAATAAACTCTATTTCCATTAGTAGATTTTAGTCATATATTAATATTTACAATTGATATACTCTAATGCATTCCTTATGTTTTCTCGATATCTATCTACCATTTCCCTTATTTAGGAATATTCTCTAGGTTATACTTTATTGTAGGTAAACTTTTTAACCTCATAAGTTATGCCAGAGGATAAGATGGAAAAAATTATTCTTTCGTTATGGATTAAATAATGAGATAGTTGTGATAAGTAAGTAAATATGATGTAAATAAAATGAAATTTAATTAAAGAGGTGAATCAATGTATGGTAAGCCGCTACTATTTGTTCAAAAATATGAGCTGATGTGTTAATGGACGGTATATAACATGTGAGGGCAAGGTTGAACAGTTTGACTTCTAAAACTGAAATGGATAGCTAAAAAGGGGAAAACGAGAGGTGAGGTGGAGTGGAGTGGACAGAAGACAGGTGGTTATGTTTATTGGCACGACATGAAATCATATTTGGCGTGGGAAATCCAAATCATTACCGTCATATCAGGGGGCGGGATATTGACAGCGATCACTGCTGTCCAAGATTTCCAGGTGGGCTCAGCGTGTGTGAGCGTTTAGTGGGACCATCCATAGCCAGGAAATAGGTGGCTAACGTCCAGCTGTCTATCCGGTCCAATCCGAGACAAGATGCTTGCTAGTTTGATGCTGGCCTACATATATCGCAAGGGCAAACGAGTGCTCTAATCGCGTGCCCATAACCGTGTTCACTTTTCCGAAAATGGGATTAGATCGGTCGGTTGAATCGGTGTAATGAAAAATCGGTAGATGATCGATCGGATCGTTCGATTTTTATATTGGAGCTTCCTATTAGTTGGAAGCAGTAGGAATCCGATTTAATTGACGTGAACCAATGAACCAGAACCTCCGGTCCAATTGATGTCTCACCTAAGTTCAACAAAAAAAAAAAATTAAAAAAAAATTAAAAAAATGTTGAATTGGAAACAAAATTGTCCACCCTCCCCCACCCCCCCAAAATGCATTGCCCTCTCCTCTCCCTCTCATAAAATCTAAATCCTTCCTCTTCCTCTCGTTGGAAGCTGCTACTCTCCTCCCCTCACCAAATGTCTCCCTTCTCATTATTGGAAGCTTCTTGCTTGAGCCTCCTCCTCCCCCCTCTTTCATCCACTTCTTCCCAACAGTCAATCTCCTTCCTTTCCTCCTCCCCCTTACTCCTCCACTTTCATCGCTGCTGATTGAACCATGACTACAACCACCACCCCCCGCAGCCCCAACCCCCTTCCCTCACTTGTCTTTGACTCCAACCACCACAACTACCGATCATCCTCCACTCCACCTCAAGCAACCTGCACCACCTCCCCTCCAACCAACACCACCAACACCCGCTCACCTTTCCCTGATCACCACCATCCACCACTCCAGACCAATGTTTACTTTCTAATTAAATAATTTAAATTAGTTATATTTTTAATTAAATGTGACTTAGTTATGATGTGAAAGTAAATAAATCGATATAATCCTCAATTCAAAGTTATCGTTTTATTTGTTATATATCTATTTTTTATATTTTTTATTTGAATACGTGCATTTTATTTTCTAATATAATTGACTATGTAAAAATAATAATTTTAATAGTTATATTTAGTTATTTTTAATAAATTAAATCCCATTCTAATCCGATTCAGATTTATATAAATCAAATAAAAATTTGATCCATTTTTATTCATCCAATTTAAATGATGACACAATCATCAAATTAACATACTTAAATAATTAAAAATTAAAATCAAAGCTTGATTGATTCGATGGGTGTAAGTTCTAAATCCTTGATCGTGCGATCTTTGGAAGAGCAGAGGACTTCATGTCGTAGAAGGTGGGCTAACGTGGAATTTACTCGCAAGGATGTCTCATCTTTTTTGTGTTAGGATTTTATTTTCCACACAAAAAAAATTTCACATAATATCTTACATCCAATGTGAGTCATTGGATCTTGGATAAGACAAGGTCAACCGATCTACCTTTTAACTGTAAATCCTTTTTTGTGTCACATGTCTCATTAATATAAAATTATGTATAATTTCGTGTAACTCCGTGTGAGCTGGAAATGATAAGAGAAAGTTACCGCCGTGTGAGCCAGAAATCACAGCTGAGTCACAGAAATAAAGCTTGCAATAAAGTAGGACAAAGCCGCGTACAATAGAGCCAAACGTCGTGTCTCTCTTTTCTGGATCCCGCATGCAGCGGAAACTTTCCGCACCAGGCTGTCTTTTCTTTTGTCCTTTTTATCTCCCACCTAATTATTTGCCTCGAGGTTTTAGTCGTGGATTATGTAAGTAGCACCGTGCATGTTCCCACTGATGATTTCACATACAGGAATTGCACAATAGGATTATCTCTTGAGGGGTACTTTACTTTAGAAGTTAGGAATCTGATATTAAAAAGAATATAAAATTGATATTAACTTTTAATTTTATTAACTTGAAGAGTGATGCTAGTATCAACGTTTATTTATTTAAAATAGTGTTAAATTATCACGTTAAGTTTTATGATATTTACTTAAATTAATATTAACATGATAAAATTTTGATGCAAGAAAGTTGTAAAATCAACACTTATTTTACTAATATATCTTAAAATTGATGTTAACAAAATCAATACTAATCTTTTAAGATAAATTTTAAAACTATACAAATTAATAAAGTAAATGAAGATTAATCCTTTAAAAGAAAAGTTAACTTCTCAAATAAATTAATCTTAATTGACCCAACTTCAAATGATCAAACACAGACCAAAACAGGATCTTCAGGATTTTATTCTTGCATTCCTATATGTAACGCGTTCTATTTTTCCTATTACACTGCCTATATGTAATGAAGTGAAAAGATTCTCGGTAGCTGATTTGGGTTAGGTTTATCACTGGCTTCTTTCCGGCTGTCAATCTTGCAATCTCGTTGGTTTTTATGATAAATATGAAATGCGGTGTTGTTGTCATGTCCAAATTCTAGTTGGAGTCAGGTGAGACAGCCCTTAATTAAAAGTTGGCGAAAAATGACCGGCAAAAAGAATTGAATCCGGTTAAATCGATTCGAACCCGACCGATTAATGGATTCGGATCAGTCCAAATCTGTTAATAATAAATAAATTTAAATTCAGTTAACCTATTTAATAAATGGATGAGATTCAAATTTATGATCATGTAATCACGTAAACCGATAAAAGATTTCCTTACCTGATACTCTCGTTCCCCTCATTTAACCTATTTACCTAATTTACCCATTTACTCAAGTTCATGAAATACAACTCATTTACCAAAATTCATTCGTTTAATTTATTTAAAATCTGTTTAACTTATATACCCATTTAAAATTCATTTAACTCATTTACCTATTTAAAATCTATTTAACCTGATCCAAACCTATTTAACCTGTTTAATTAAATGGACTAAATGAGTTTAATCGGGTTTGAGTATTATAATTGGATGGGTTCGGATTTAGGTAAATGAATCTGTTAAATAAATAAGTTCGACCTGATCTGATTATAATTGATCTTGATCTAAACTGGTGGAGTTAAACCTGACCCGACCCGTTTGATAGGCCTACCCTGTCTTGTGTTTAAGCTCTAAGGGAAGATCGAGAGCCCCGCTCCTATTCCTCTAGAACCTCGCAAGCGCTAACCGTCTGGGGGCCTCAATTAGCCAACAACGACTGATCACCCCCCCACCGTCGGAACCACCTCCCTTCCTCCAGCGCTTTACTTCGACGATTGGAGGTTCTCGTTGACATGCACACTCACACGCTATGGATCGATGGTTGTGGTCACTGTACATCGCCATCGCTTGCTCGTTGCTCGTCACGCCTCTTGCCCTCCACGATTTTGCTCGATGTCCAGCTCGTTCTTGATCGTGATCGACGGAGGTCATGGTCGGTGACTCCGGACGTTCGCATTTGTTGTTCACATTCGACGATCGACGACCACAATTCCACAGTTGATGGCTGTTAAGTCATTCAGGTGATGTAGTGGGGAGCCAAAGGTTTGCGTGGTGGCATATGGCAGGGATAGTGGCGCTGCCATCGACGATTGCGACAATGTGGATATTTTCGATTTAAGAAGTTGTATGCCTTTCTTTTTCATTTCTTTTATGTTATCTTGTGTGGTGGGAACCACATGAAACATCAGACTTATGTCATGAATTCTTCTCAATCTTTTGGTCAACCTATGCGATTCATTTGTTGATGTATTATTTGAAATTTATCTCATCGATACCTTATCATACCTTAAATGTAAGGTCAACCTCATCTGAGAGGTTGATTGATTCCTAACATTCAAGAAGATTCTTTCTTTTTTTCCTTTTTCATCTTTTTTTTAGTTTTACTTTCTCTCGTTTCTACAGAAAAATAACATTTTCTTTGTAGAAGATGATATATTTTCTATCTTTTTTTTTCCTTTGAGGAGTGTTGTTCTTTTCCCTTTAATAAAAATACTTATTTTAAAAAAAAACAAGATAATAAAGGTTCCAGAGGAAGACACTGTTTGTCACTGTCAAATAAGCTGCCCACATGGTTCGTCCATACTGCCGAGAAAGTTCCCTCTTGATGAGTAGTACTGAGACGGTACTGGCAACACCGCAAAGTTGACACGAATGGCGTATGAATAACATTATAATATAAACATTATTTATTAGAAACATTAATTTAAAATTTTATTATAACATAATAACTCACCAAACAAATCTAACCAAAATTTATTTTACTTTTTAACCAGATAATAATTAAAAATCTAACATTAAATATAAAATAAATAAATTAAAACTCTTTCTCCCGTATTCAAATTACATTAACTTATCTATCATATCTGTACTTAACTTATCTCTTCTTAATTTTTACCAAAATTTTGATTGTCAAATTAAATAGATTAAATATTTAACCTGCACCTGATTAAATCTCACTTGTATTAGGTTAAAATTATTTCATTCCATAATAAAGTAATTTTAACTCGCCAAAATACTGAAACAAGTTAATCCACTATTTTATTTTACTTCCCTGTTTACGCAACAAACTTATTCCCCTTGCTTTAAACCTCATACAAATAATACGAATTTTATATTTTGCCGCTACTTAACTTTGTCGGTGACCGGAATTCTCGCATGCGACGTTCAAAGGTAGTATCTTCCTATTTTTTTAGGGAAGGACAAAAAAAGAAAAAAAATCTTCCCCCGGGGTCGACGCATGAAATATCACTGTAGTGGCAAGCACAAGGCTTTTCCAACAGCGTTGCACTTTGGTTTCTGATCGAACACAAGGAACTAAACGAATTCCTTCAAACATAACCAATTGATAAACAAGCGGAACGAATTCCTTCAAACATAACCAATTGATAAACAAGCGGGTTCATCTTTAGGAAAAATGGAAAATACGGGAATTAGTATGCAACACCCAGTATTCGTAAACACCATGGTTCCCCCTGGAACCCTGACATGCTTTGACGCCCACCTCACTCAGGATGTATGCGGATTAAGTAGAGGACAGTTAGTGCAGATTGTGACACATTAAATGTGAATTTCCAATTCGAACACAAGTCCAATTTAAGACTAGTTCTCGGATGTTAATTTAATCCGAACACACATGCCAATCCAGATTAAGTGAACAATTAAGCTGGTCCTAGATCTTGGTTGCAGGTGTCGCGTCCAGGTGACTTAGCGTCGGGATTTCGCTGACGCTGGCAACTATTTTGCCAGAATAAGTTTCCATAATTAGCCACTATTTGTATGCGGGAATTGATTTTGAGTTATTGTAAATTGTGTAGATGAGATTGTGAGCTAATCTCAGGATTATAGTTATTTTATATTTGTTTATACTTTTACATCAAATTAAAGGATTGAAAGAATTAATTCACCGTTTGAATAGTTAGAATATTTGTTATCGTGGAAAACGCAAGATAGAAAGTTCAATCCCACGAAATAAACGGGGCACCTAAGTCTCAAACCGAGTGGCACAGACATCCCAATGAAGAACAGAGAGATAACGGCGGCCACCAAAGTCTCGGAAACAAAACCCACTTTGGAATTGGAATTAATTAAAAAAGGTTCCTCACGTATCTTTGCCGCTTGCAAGCAAACAACCAGGAACAAACAAAGAAACAAACCAGTTGGTCATCTCCATGCGCTCCACTCTAAACCAGCTTCAGCACTCAAAAATCTACCGGAGTCGTTGGTCACATGTGACTGTAGGGTATGACCGAGCCCTTCACCCCCCACCCAACTTGTGAGAAGCTAAATCAAGACACAACCACCAATCATAGTAAAGCGAATGGGGTATGGATCAGCATTCCCACCAATCACCAACGAAGGGAATCCAAATCACGCGAATCTTATCCTTACAAACAATACAAAAAGGAGGAAAAAAAAAAAAAAAAGGAAGAAGAAGAAACAATTAACAGCCAGATTAGTTAATTAATTGATCGTTTACGTAAAAGCAAGCATCAATTAAAAGAACGCAGAGATGCAATTACCGACAAAGGATTAAGGGGAATGCACAGCGGTGGTCCCCTCCTTATTCCCCAGGGGACCAATGCAGACCAGCGGGCTGACCAGGGAGGCTCTGGGGCAGCTCGCGCCGTCCCCTGCGGAGCACTCGGGGGGCGGCCGCTGCATTGCCCTCCCCTCGATGCAGTTGCCGGAGAAGTCGAAGCCGAGGCCCCTCGACAGAAGCCTGTCGGCGCAGCGCTCCGCGAACCCGGAGAAGA
The DNA here is from genome assembly GCA_037157565.1 of Thalassia testudinum. Lineage (NCBI taxonomy): Eukaryota > Viridiplantae > Streptophyta > Magnoliopsida > Alismatales > Hydrocharitaceae > Thalassia > Thalassia testudinum. The sequence goes on from JAZHRO010000077.1 coordinate 87,664,042, forward strand.
AGTTGAACGACACCGTCAGGTTCACGAGGCTGCGGAGCGAGCACACGACGTCCGACAGCACCCCGGAGAGCGCGTTGTGAGCGATGTTCAGCACCTCGATGCCGGAGAGGCACGACAGCGAGCCCGGGAGATCCCCGGACAGCTTGTTGCCGCTGAGGTCGAGCACCTCGAGGTTCGAGAGGAGGCCAACGCCCTCCGGGATGCAGCCGCTGATGGCGTTGTTGAGGAAGAGGGCCTCTTTAAGGGAGGAGGAGGAGGAGGAGCGGCCGACGCCGATGAGGGAGAAGGGGTGGCCGAAGTCGTCGGGGAGGGGTCCCGCGAGGTGGTTGTTGGCGAGGTTGACGACGGAGGCGCCGGAGGTCCAGAGGGAGGAGGGGACGGGGCCGGAGAAGTGGTTGTTGTTGAGGAGGACGGCGTCGAGGGGGGAGTTGGTGGAGAAGAGGTCGTCGGGGATGGGACCCGAGAAGGAGTTGAAGCGGAGGTCGAGGTAGACGAGGGAGGGAAAGGAGAGGACAGGGGAGGGGAAGGGCCCCGAGAGGAGGTTGTTACTGAGGTCGAGTTCGGTGAGGTAGAAGAGGGTGGAGAGGGAGTCCGGGATGGTGCCGCGGAAGCGGTTGGAGTTGAGGTGGAGTGCGGTGAGGTGGGAGAGGAGGGAGAGCTCCTGTGGGAGGGTGCCGGAGAGGGAGGCCTTGTTGAGGTCGATGACGGCGACGACTTGTGAGGACGAGGGAAGGAGGGAGGTTGGTGGGTCGGAGCAGAAGACGCCGCGGTAGGAGCAGACGTCGGGGCCGACCCACGAGGAGAGGTAGTTGTGGGGGTCGGAGGTTATGGAGCGCTTCCACGCCTGGAGGGCTGTGTAGGCGGAGGAGAGTGGTGGAGTGGAGGGAAAAGTTGGGGTGGAGGAAGATGTTGGGGTGGATGGAGATGGGGAATGGCCGGAGCCGATGGAGATGGAGAGGCCGATGTTGGTGCGTGGAGTGGATAGTCCAAACTTGAGGTCGGGAAGAAGGTGAGGGAAGGAGGGTAATGGGAAGTGGAGGAAGAGGAGTAAGAGGGAAAGATGCATGCTGGTGGTAGTGGTGGGACGCAGCATTTTAGATTTCGGGAGTGAGACGAGTGGGGGAGTGCGCTTGAGGAGGACCGAGCGACCGTGACTGAACTGTGGGAAGGGAAGGGAAGGGAAGGGAACCCTTCCTTGGGGTTTTGTCATGTATGCCTTCACAAACGTTTGCAGTTATATGCATGCACGTATCAATTCCGTAATTACACGTACGTCCTTGTAGATTTATGTGGTTAGTCACAAATGTCCTTAGATTTGAGATCCCTCGGATTTACCGTTATATTCCGTGCAAAATGAACCCTGGCGATACGCCATATTTTACGAAGCAAGGGTGGGGGACGGGGCTTAGGGTAGGCGTTGGATGAGTGTATGGCGTGGCAGATCGGTGGGATGACGAGGATGGTGGGGGATATGGAATCGGTTGTCTAAGCGTGTTTTCTAGTTTGTTTGTTTGTTTTTTCCTTTTACATAAATTTGAAGGAAATAATCCTATACAAGAGATGAGTTCTAACGGAAAAGGGAGAGAGGAAGAAATCTCACCAATGAAAGGGAAACTTAAAAATAAAAAATGAGATAAGAAATAAAAGAGAAAGAAAAAAAAAGTATTTTAAGATCGGAAATCGAACGACCTCCCAAAAAAGGTCGATTTCACGCTCGTAGGTACGACAAGGTACTAATGAGACGAATCTTGAAGTAATACGCCAATAAGATCGAATAGATCGACCAAAAGGTCAAAATCGAACTCGACCGTAATAGTCAAGGGTCACATGTGATCCCTAACAAACAAACAACACAAAAAAAACCAGGACCAAACTCCCCTAAATCAAGCCTACGTCACGACAACCGTAATCTTGCCCTCCGCTCTCTCTCAGAGGGTGTTGTGGCTGTCAAAGCAGTCAACGGGGTTTTAAGCGTGGTTTCTAGTTGGTGGAGGATAAGTGTTGAAGAAAAGAGTTGGGATTAGGAAAGGAGCATCAAGGGTAAGGTAAGAGAAGAAAAGATTACGATGTCATTTGTTTTGGGAAATAAATTAATTCCATGGGAGGCACGGAAGTAAGGTTATTTCGCCTAACTCTTCCACCATCCCTCTTTCTGCATCGTCACCTCCATGCTCTCGCAACAAGAATGGTGACTCTCTATTCTTGTTGTCCCTCCAATGGCTCCTCGATCTAGCGATGCTCCTCACCTCACTTGCCCTCGCAATGATCCTCCATGCATCAGAATGCATGTGACCATCAAATCAACCTCTGTTCTTGTTGCAAATGTGTTGTATCAATTTTTATTCACATATTAGTTGATTGATTTAGGGGTTCTTGTTAGATTGGGTTACGGTTTATGTGATTGTCATTTTCACGAAGCTTATTGTTGAATGTTGCAAGAAGCAGTTATTGCATGCTCTTCTCCGTATGGGGGTTTGGTTGCTACAGACACCATTGGTGGCTTCTATGGTGCTCTGCTCGACCTTCATTGTCTTTTGTGGCCAATAAGCATGCCAACATGGTTCTTCAAGGCTAATAAACAAACCCACAGGATCGTCCTACAAGTATTTGCCTATTAACTGTAATGGTTAAGGGGTTTTGCTCATAAACTATGTGGGTCTATATATATATATATTGACATCAATTTGACTTTCTACCATCATTAATGTTGTATAGCCTCTCACTGTTTTTTTATTTTATATTTCTATGTGAACCTCAATTGCTATTTTCCCTTCCACGTCCTCTATAAAAGAGGTGTTAGGATTTCCTAATGAAGATTAAGTCATTTGTTTAACCTAACTTGGTATCAAAGCTACAACTCTAAGTTGTTGCTCCAATATCCCATCAGCACCCTCTTCCTCCACCCTTCTCATCGTCGATGACTGCAAGCGGCATCCACCTCGTCGCCAGTAGCATCTATAGCATCGGCTAGCTATCGGTCTGCTCCGGAGGCCACCTGCAGCGTAGGGGCATGCGCTTAGTGTTCCTACAAGGGGGGTCGTCGACCCTACTGTAGGTCATAGCATCTAGCGCTGCTACTGCTGGGGGGCGAATCGTCGATTTGCCGGCGAGTAGAGGGGCCTGAGTACCCTTAGGCAACAACGCTAAGGGCTCCCCTTTACCCTAGTGTGTGCCTATGTGCATCCCAAGGGGCTATGGGTTGTTCTCACAAGATCTGAGATGTATCTATCTCCGATCAATAATGACAAGAACCCCTTGTTCACGTAATTCTTGGATGCAGCAGGTTGATGAGGTGTGACTCATCATAACTAACATACCCAAGTTAAACTAAAAACTAGGTTAAACACTATCAATTAACACAAGAAATGGGTTAAGTCAGAGAATTAAGGAAAATAACCTAAAACATCTAATTCGTGTTAAAAATACATAATTAAGTCACTAAATGAGATATTCTATTAATAAATGCAAAATGATGATCCGATTGCAAATTTAACACATGATTGAGTTTAAAAGTTCAAATCAATGGTTGAATTAACTTCTTAAATGTTCAATTAAGTTTCAATAAAAATCTCATGGCATTTAGACATCAATAGGACCTTGCATTCATTAGATTACAGTTAGGTCCTCATGCATTAATGATAACTCTACATTTGGTGGCAATAATTCTGTCAATCGAAGTTTATCTTAAGGGTAACATGCACAAATAACACATTAGAAATGGGCATGGGAGCATTACATGCATTGCACATTGAGATTGCTTATAATCAGTGTTAATGGCCATTTGTACAAGTTCATGTCAAAACAAGCCTCAGATGAGGGATCGGACCGCACAGATGGATTCAGAATGACGAATGGAGTCCAACGGACTCAAAATCGATTAAATCCAACATCCGGAGCTTCTGCAACTAGCCCAAGAAGTTCTAGCCATTGATCTGATGATCAACGGCCCACAGGAGGCCACGTGGCGGTATCTGGTGCACCCGCACCCGCAGCACACCTCATCATCGCGCCAAGCATTCTAAGCCGTTCGATCTGATGATCGGACGGTTGAGAGGCCACGGCATCCCCCTCGCTCTCTACCGAGCATAAAGATCTGACCGTTGGATCTTCATCCAATGGTCGGCAGTAGCCGAGCACAAATCCATCACCGCGATCATCTGCGGATTACAGTGCAGCGGTCGACGCTCTTTTTCCGCGCACCCGACGCAGGATCGAGCCCATCGCGAATCAAATCCAAGGTGAAGGCGCGCGCAGAAGAAATTGAACGTCGATGAGTGTGCGGACGGCGGAGATCACCCTACATGGCACCTACGGATGCGCACGAACGTTCACGCACGCGATGACGCGCGAGGTGCGCGTTGCGCAAGCGCAATTTGCGAGCGTGTCCTCTACGCAATCTCAACCGTCTGATCTTCGATCGGACATCCCTCAAGGTGCGCACATAGATCGCGAAGGAGAAGAAGAGCAGGTGCGCATGTTGGACCGACGGGCAGGGGTCTACACCGATGCTTTCGACATGGTTTTAGTGACATCCTGGATGTCGCTAAAGCCCCTACCTAAATTAGAAACCCCTTCTTCCTATATAAATCCCCTCCAACTACCCATGTAAAGCATTCATTACACTTGCAAGCCTTCTACCTTACTCCTAGCTACCCTTACCACCTTTTTGTACTCGTCAGAGTCGACGAACCGCCGACGGAGCCCTCCTCCACCGCTGTGGCCGCCTGGCCATCTCCTTTCTCTCTCTCTCTCTATCCTAGCATTACTTTACTTTTGTTTATTGTTGTATTTATGAAAGCTCACGTTGCATGCTGAATTATGTTGGCTCTCTTTTTATCGAGTTTTCTCTCATCGTGATTTGCATGAATGCTATGAGCAAAAGATTCTAACTCGACTCTCTCTCTTTCGCTTTTCTCTCCTGCATTTTCTCGCGTGCAAGCAAAAATCTGCCATTTCCGTGACAACTAAGTGACAAAAAAAATCCACTTTCACCCCTCCCTGTGTTCGACACTCGGACTCACGTCCATTCTTATATTTAAAACCAACGTTGCGAATGCGAAGCTACAACAACCTAGTTAAACAAATGCGTCCGTAGCATGTCAATTAACATTTTTAATTAACATTTAAACTCCCAGGGACCTCTTTGAAAGCTGCCAGGGACCCATTTGTAAGTCTTTTGGACTACGCTTTATTGATTCTTCTCACTTATGGGTTAATATGCAATTTCTCTACCCCTTCACCTTTGTGGGCTCTTTGCACAAAAAGCCCACTACGCTTGATGCCTCGCAAGAGCATTGTAGCTTGCGAAGAACATGAGCTATATGCACCATTGATCCCTTATCTCTCTGATCCTATGGTGGATCTGCCACCAATCCTTGAGCACCTTTGCGCAATACACCGTTTCCTCATCTAGATCTAATCCTGCGATTGGATTTTGTCCAAAAACTTCCCACTCACACATCTTCCTCATCCCATCGTCTAAGACCTAATTGTAATTCCCTAGACGGAGGGGGTGAGAACGATCGTGACACAAAAAAAAGTGAAATAAAGTATAACAATCACACAAAATATGCAATCTCACAAGCATACACTGATTTTTAGGTGGAAACCCAAATCCAGGTAAAAATCATCACCTAAACCTCTCGATTTAGGATTTTCCGATCTACCTAGTAGATCAAATCCACTAACGAAATACTTCAACGAGGGTAGTTCAATCTCAATACAACAACGCTACTATGTATGAGGGTAGCATACCATAAACCGACACTATTTACACGAGGGTAGTGTAAACTCAAACTCTTTCTCTTTACGAGGAGTATTTTGTCTCGCGAGGGAGACGGGAGTTTGCAAAGCGAATACCCAACAAAGACAAAATTACACAATATCTTATAGAGCCCAAAATAGGTGTAAATCAAACTAGCTCTTATAGGCAAAAGAACTTCCCTTAGATGGAAGTGGTGCGACATGAGGTCGGCATCGTAACAGTTCTCTCGAATGGATGCTAGAGGGCTTGGAGAGCTATAACACTTTCTTCTTTGATTCTAATTTATTCTTTGACACAATAGTGGTGGAAGTAGTATTACTTGGGGTACTTGGCTTAGGAAGGGTGCTCCTCTATTTATAGATAGCTTAGGAACCTTTAGGAAGGTCTTGGAAGGTCTAAGTAGCTGTTGGACACAAATCTAAGGCAAATCAAGCTGAAATCAAGGTCATTATGATTTTAACAGGATTATCAGATGTCTGTTTTTAAAGTCAAATGTCTGGGCCTTCGTCTGATCTAAAGATTGGTTGTCTAATTTAGAAGGATTGATGATCTGAACTGGGTAGGATCAAGACGGATATCTAGGACTTTTTAAGACATGTGGGACAAAAATCAGAATCCTAGATGATTTGCTTCCTGTTTTCACCAGATCGAAATAGGGATCAAGTGTTTTGTTGCACAGACGACAATTCAGACGTCTGGCAAGATGTTTGGCCATTTGGAAAAGCAATCCTCTGTGGGAATGGATTTCCTGAGAGGCTTAATAGCTAAAACCTCTAACAAAAGTGATTTCGATCAAATCTTAGCCTAACGGTTATTTATTAGACATCTGGGATTGTTACGACCTAGTTCCCGGATCCCTACAAGATCCGAGACTGGCTCACCTCGACTAATCCCAAGACCTAGTTGTCCTACAAGAAATAACTAAAAGTAGGAAAAATAAACCACATTCACACATGCAATATAACTAAGTAGAAGAAAAGTACAAAGCAGTAAAAAAGGTAGAACAACAGTCTCAACACGTAGTATATGCCACCACAACAACAATAGAAAACGTAAAGGAAACAAAAGTAACCGGAACAGTAAACTATGTGTCCATTACTTACTACAACAGTAGAGAAAAAGAAAGTGATGAAAGAATGACTACGGCTGGGCTCGGCTGGGCCCAACACCCTCTGCCGCTGGAAACTCAGGCTGCTCAACTCCTGGTCCTGAACAGTGTCACGGAAACACAGAGTCAGCAAACACTGAGTAGAGTGGTGTTTATATTATTTAAGTATAAGTACAGTAAAAACAACAATAGATTTAATTCTCATTTCTATTTATCTCATTTATGTGTTTCAGTTTCATCTATTTCTCAAAGTATCTAGGTATTTATTGATCTTGCATGTTCTTCGTGGGAACGATTTTGATTGCAGTCTTTTCCATAGAGTAGAAGGTACACGTGGTGCTCTTCTGGCTGGGAGAGTCCCCCGTGGTAGTCCTACACCCAGTCAACCACCTCGAGGTCACTATCGAGACGTAGCGTTGACTACGGCACGCGTGATAAGTGCACGAGTAGCAACCCCGCACTGACACGTGGTCAGTCGTTTCCGCTAGCGGGTACACCCAAAGTACAGCACGGAACAATACAGGGCCCTGCCCTCTCAAAACAGGGGTCTCGCCCCTCCACAGTCCGCACACCCTCGTCTGACTACCCCAGTTTGCCTAGAGGGCCTAACAAAGTTGGGGTAGGGTGGCTACCTGTTATGACCCGGTTCCCAGATCCCTACAGGACCCGAGACCGGCTTGCCTCGACTCATCCCAAGACCCAGTCATCCAACAAGAAATAACCAAAAAGCAAGAAAGTAAACCACATTCACATATGCAAAATAACTAAGCAGTAAAAATGTACAAAGCAGTAAAGGAAAGTAAAACTATTGTTCCATCACATATCATCTTATTACGACTCGGTTCCCGGATCCCTACAGGACCCGGGACCGATTTGCCTCGACTAATCCCAAAACCCAATCATCCAACAAGAAATAACCAAAAAGTAGGAAAGTAAACCACATTCACATATGCAATATAACTAAGCAGTAAAAACGTACAAAGCAGTAAAGGAAAGTAAAACTACTATTCCATCACATACCACCACAACAACAGAACAATGGAAACGAAAGTAAACAGTAGAGACAACAGTAGCTAAAGGTCTGATACTTACTACAATAATAAGGGAAACAACAAGAAAGTGCTGAAACTATGGTTAGGCTCGACTGGGCCTAGCATCCTCTGCAGCCGGAAGCTCGAACTGCTCAACTCCTGGTCCTGAACAGTGTTATGAAAAGACAGAGTCAGCAAACACTGAATAGAGTGGTATCTATACTATCTAAAACAGTAAAAGCAACATGTTTAATTCTCTTTTCTATTTATTTATGTTATGTGTATTTCCTTTTCACCCATTTTTCTCAAACATCCAGATATTCTTGATTTAGCATGTTCCTCATGGGAACGATCTTGATTGCAGTCTTTTCCGAAGAGTAGAAGGTACACGTGGTGCTCTCCTAGCCGGGAGAGTCTCCCGTGGTAGTCCTACACCCAGTCAACCACCCCGAGGTCACTGTCAAGACGTAGCGATGACAACGGCATGCGTGATAAGTGCACAGATAGCTACCTCGCACTGACACGCGGTCAGTCATTTCCGCTAGTGGGTACGCCCAAAGTACAGCAAGGAACAATATAGGGCCTTGCCCTCTCAAAACAGGGGTCTCGCCCCTCAGAACCAAACAGGGGTCTCGTCCCTTCACAGTTCGCGCACCCTCTTCTGACTACCCCGGTTTGCCAAGAGGGCCTAACAAGTCAATGTAGGGTGGCTAGCTGAACCCCGGGTCCCGTGGGGTGACTAGCTCTCTCTCTACACTAGTAGCTCGCCTCGGTACTGCGTACATGAGGGCCAACAGGAGTCGGTGTAGAGTGGCCAATCCTAACCCTGGGTCTCAACCTAATGGCGGCTAGCTCCGCTCTACACGAAAAGGGGACAGTCGCTCTCCTTGGTACCACGTACTCAAGGGTCAGCACATTTCTCGTCTACATTCCAAGTTTCCAACCAACCATAGGAGCTCTACTCCTAATTCCCCGTAGGGTTCATGCTCATGTTCACCTCATTTATTCTGATCCAGATTTCACCATTCACAATTCAGTTCTTATTTATATACAGGCAGCTCGTGTTTCCATACTGCAATACATGCAACTGGTGATTTCACAGGTAATTGTTCATAAATTACAGGCAGCTCATAATTACATTGCTAATAGTTTAGCTAAAACATGCATGCAAGTACATCATACAACCCAAACGATTCATTCATTCCTCTATCCTAGGGTTCATGACACATCCTAGGGTTCCATTCGACTATTTCCACAAGAACATTCCTATCAAATATTATTAACAAAATTTAAACCACTCTATCAGACAATTTGGAAGTAATGGGGGCTCGAACTACAAACCCAGGCGTCTCTGCAAGCCCCAAGCACACAACAGGCTGAAACCCTATACCAGGGAATACATCACAAAAGAAGGGTTCAGAACAATGTATAAAGGTCTCTAGTACGTAGAGAAACTCGCAAGGAAACTACAGATACTTCATTTGCGTAAAACAGATCCCGATCGGACCCCAAACAGGTCAAAAACGTGTCTACTGTCCAAAATCAGACATCTGGGAATAAGTCCTTGCGGTGTCCTCAAACGTCCAAGTCTCCAATTCGATTGTCTGAAGGCAGTTCTAGACGTTGGACCACACCTCCGATCGTTTGGAAGCACCTCCAGACGTCTGGTGATCAGATTAGACGTCCAAAAGTGCATGGGAGAGCGTTCCGCGCTCCTTCCCAAGGCTGCTCTTGCGTACAACAGTCGCAGCCCCCAATCAGGCCCAACATTCTCTCTGCGGTGAGGCCTGCATGGCCGTAACTGCAAAAAGAACGTACTTTCGCGATAAATGAGCTTTCAAACGTCTGGCCTTAACTTCAGACGTCCAGGTGCTCCGCCAGCCGTCTGGACTCCACTCCAGACGTTTGATACTAGAAAATTTCCAGTACCAGAACCTGCTCCCAGCACTCTCCGCCACACACCTCCTCGCGTCGACGCAGCTCTAGTCGTTGCAGATGGTCAAGGCCGCCTCCCCGGGGTCTCTCCTCCTCCCACACGCGCCTGCGGTGGCTGTGCGAGCTCCGTCGAGCTCCCACCGAAGCTCTCTAACCTCGACCTCCTCCTCTTCTTCCCGCACTCTCCTTCTCGCCCTCTCGCTCTCCCTCGCTCGCCTCCTCTCGCCACTCCCGCAGGCTCTGAAAGTGGTGGTGGTGTGTGGAGTGGAGAGGAGAGGAGGGGAGGGGGATTTTATAGATGGCTTGGGGGTTTAGGGTTCAGGGAAAGGAGGAAGGGAGAGAAAGGAGAGGAATGTTCTGTGTGCCGCCCACGCGCAGAGCGCGTACAAAAATTTCATTTTCAAAATTCTGGAAAAGGGTACAAATGTCTGGACAGACGTTTGACTGAGACTCCAGACGTCTTAAAAGGCTAAAAGTGTGATGGGTCTTTACATCATAACAAACGTAAAGAAAGTTTCATCCCTGAAACTTGAACTAGCTAGGGTGCGGAAAAAGGAACATAAAACACATAACAAACTTAAAGAGGACCGAAGTAGGTTCGAAAAGACGTACCCTCAAAAAGCTCCGGGTACCGCTCTCGCATCGCCGCCTCGGGCTCCTAGGTAGCCTCCTTGTACCACTGGCTTCTCCATAGGACCTTCACCAGTGATACCTTCTTCCATCTCAGACTCCGGACGGCTCTGTCTAGTATCTGCATTGGTCTCTCGGGGAAGGTCAGGTTATCACCCACCTCGACGCTCTCGTGGCTCAGAACATGACTGGGATCGGCAGCGTACTTCATGAGGTTGGACACATGGAACACATCGTGCACTCCAGAAAGCTGGGGAGGAAGGGCAAGCCGGTAAGCAACGGGTCCTACCTGCTCTAGGACCTCAAAGGGCCCCATAAATATCGACGCAAGCTTCCCTTTCACCTCAAAACGCTGTAAGCCCTTCATGTGTGAAACGCGAAGAAAGACGTGATCCTCAACCTCAAACTGCACCTCTCTGCGTTTCTGGTCAGCATAACTCTTCTGCCTGCTCCTGACAGTGCGGAGTCATCTGTGAATCTGCTCTATCACCTCCTAACTCTGCCGGATCAGCCTGGGGCCAACCTCCCACTTGGTCCCCACCTCGACCCAACTCAAGGGTGCAGTACACCTCCGTCTGTACAGAGCCTCGTAAGGTGCCATGCTGATGCTTGAGTGGTAACTGTTATTATATGCAAACTCTGCCAGGGTAAATGCTCCTTTTAGGAGCCTCTCCAGTCTAGTACATAGGCGCGTAAAAGGTCCTCAAGTGTCTGCATGGTGCGCTTTGACTGTTCGTCCGTCTAGGGGTGGTACGTAGTGCTGAACCTCAACCATGTCCCCAAAGCCTGCTGAAACTCAGTCCAGAACTGGGAAGTAAAATGGGTATCCCTGTCGGATACAATCTCACGCGGAACTCTGTGTAGGCGTACCACATCGCGAATGTACCTCTCTGCCAACTGTGCTGGTCCTAAGGTGACTCGTATCGGCAGGAAACGTGCCGCCTTCATTAACCTGTCTACTATCACCCAGACTACGTCATGTCCTTGCTGGGTAACAGGTAGACCCACCACTAAGTCCACGGTGATGCTCTCCCACTTCCACTCTGGCACAGGAAGTGGCTGCAATGGCCTAGCAGGCCTCTGGTGCTCAGCCTTCACCTACTGGAACACTAAACACTCCTGCACAAACTCACCAACATCCCGCTTCATCCCTCTCCACCAAAAGTCGCATCTCAAATCATGGTACATCTTTGTGTTCCTGAGATGTATGGTAAACCTGGACCCGTACGCCTCAACTAGGACCTCTCTCAACAACTCCTCATCCCTGGGAATGCACAAGCATCCACCCATGTGCAGCACCTAGTTTGTAAAGGAAAAGTCTCCTGGGTCTCCTGATAGCACCCTGTCCCGTAGCATTTGTAAGTACGGATCTGTCATCTGCCCTGCGATAATGCGGTCTATCAGCTCTGGTCGCGTCTGCCGCATCATTGTCACTGTCCCACAATACCCTTGTGACTCCCGAGGTCACCAACTGCCCAACACCTCCATAAGTCTCCAACTCTACGCCTGTAGATTGGACAAGTGGGTGGGCGCCTTCTGGCTCAACGCATCGGCCACCACATTGGCCTTCCCTGGATGGTAGGAGATGCTGCAGTTGTAGTCCTTCAGGAGCTCTAACCAACGTCTTTGTCTCATGTTAAGCTCCTTCTGGTCAAACAAGTACCTGAGGCTCTTATGATCTGTGAACATCTCAAAGGTCTCACCGTAAAGGTAGTGCCTCCATGTCTTCAACACGAAGACAACAGCTGCCAGTTCTAAGTCATGAGTAGGGTAGCTATGCTCATGGGGTTTCAGTTGTCGCGAAGTGTAAGCGACAATGTGACTCCGCTGCATGAGCACACCCTCTAACCCTTGCAACAAAACGTCTGTGTACACCAGAAAATCACCACTACTGTCTGGGATGGTAAGCACAGGAGCTGAAGTCAGTCTCTCGTTCAACTCCTAAAAACATGACTCACACTCATCTGTCCAGGAAAAGGGCACCTCCTTCCGAGTCAGCTGGGTCATAGGACGTGCAATCTGAGTGAATCCCCTGATAAACCACCGATAGTAACTTGCCAGTCCCAAAAAGCTGCGTATCTCTATCACTGTACGTGGCCTCTCCCACCTAAGTATTGCCTCAACCTTGGCTGGGTCCACAGCCAAACCATCCCTTGAGATCACGTGGCCCAAGAAAGTCACCTGCCTCAACTAAAACTCGCATTTGTTGTACTTGGCATACAGTCTGCGTTGCCCCAAAGTGTCCAGAATCATCTGTAGTTGCTGTCTGTGCTGCGCCGGATCCTGCGAGTAAACGAGTATGTTGTCAATGAATACCACCACAAATTGGTCCAAGTACGGCCTGAAAACCCAGTTCATCAAATCCATAAAAGCAGTGGGGGCGTTGGTCAACATAAACGGCATGATCAACAACTCGTAGAGCCCGTACCAGGTACGAAAAGCTGTCTTGGAGACATCAGTCTCCCTGATCCTCAACTGGTGGTAGCCTAACCTCAGATCTATCTTGGAGAACACAGTGGCATCTCGCAACTGGTCAAAAGGGTCGCCAATCCCTGGCAGCAGATACTTGTTCTTGATGGTGACCCCTATTCAGCTGTCGATAGTTGACACAAAGTCGCAGGGTCCTTCTTCATAAACAACACAGGGGCCACCCACAGGGATGCACTGGGCCTCACAAAGTCCTTCTCCAACAGGTCCTGTAGGTGTGACTTGAGCTCTCGTAGCTCAAGTGGTGCCATTCGGTATGGTGCAGTAGAAATGGGGCTAGTCCCCAGTACCAGTGAGATCTCAAACTCGATCTCACGCTCGGGTAGTAGTCTTGGCAGCTACTCTGGAAACATGTTGGGGTACTCACAAACCACCAGAATACTTTGAAAGTCAGTCACGAGGCTAGGCTCTACCACTGCACAGCTAAAAAGCCCTTACACACCTGGCTCAAAAGCCTCGCTGCCTGAAGCGCAGAGATTCATCTGAAACCTCCGTCCACCGGCTGTCCGTGAAACTCAAAGGGAGGCAACTCTGGTATGGAGAAGACAATCTTCCTCCTGAAACAGTCCACAAGGGCATGGTAGGCGGACAGCCAGTCCATCCCTAGAATCACGCCAAAATCCTCCATCGGTATCACAATCAAGTCAGCGGGGAGGCTGTGTCCCCCTATACTGACCTCGCAATCTGTGTAGACCTCTTTAACTAGAAACAACTGGCCACTTGGGCCTCTGATCACAAACGGATCCTCTAACAGTACATTATCCTGCCCCAAACTGATGGTAAAACTCGCAGCAATAAATGAGTGTGTGGCTCCAGAATCAAAAAGTACGTACACTAATCTGTTAGAAACAGTAACCATACCTGCCACCACTGAACCTGAAGCCCTGGCGTCTCTATGTGTCAGGGCGTTGATACGCCCCTCCGCCCTCGGTGCAGATGAAGTAGTTACACTCTGAGTCGGGCCAGCAGCAGCTGGCCGGTACCTTCCTCGTGACTGTTGCCCTCCCCCACGTGCCTGGTGACCACGACCACTAGCTCGACTTCCAGCGCTCGGTGCGTCGAGCATCTGTTGTTCTCCGGCCCTATATGGGCAATCCCACCTGATGTGGCCTGGCTGGCCACATTGGTAGCAGATGGGTATACGTCCTCCCTCCGTGGGTCCCTGCTGGCGGCTGGGCGGGGGTCCGGTGCTGGCAACTAGCCCCTGTCTGGGGCCCCCAAAGGCCACTGATAGCCCCGCAAAACAAGACGGCTCTCCTGCAGGTGCCGCGTGCCTCCTCTCTCGACAGCCCTGAGAGTACTTTGGCTGGTAGGGCCTCTTCTGTCCGTTGTCAATGTCTTGCGCGGCTAGGTTGGTTTCCTTGTAAGTCATAGCTACCTCAACCACACGAGAGAAAGTGGGTAGCTTTAGGGGTTTGACATACCCCCGAATAGCAGGTCGGAGCCCCGCAGTAAACCTCCACTGGCACTCCTCTGTAGACACAGTTGTCGAGGTGAAATGCGTTAGCTCCAGTAAACGAATGTGGTACGCGCTAACCGTCAATGTCCTCTGGCAGAGAGTGTGGAACTCTCGCCTCCTCTGGTCCTGCTAGGTCTACGGAAAGTACTGCTTATAGAAGATAGCCTTGAACTGGTCCCACGTCGGCTCTCTCCCCTCTTGGCCTCTGACTGCCCTCCACCACCTATATGCTGTGCTCTCTAGCTGGTACGTGGTAAAGGCCACGCGACACTTCGCGGGAGGGCGAAGGGTGCCGAACACCTTCTCTATCTGCTTCAGCCAGTCCTTTGCCTCAGACGGGTCCTCATCCCCCTTGAAAGAGGGGGCTTTAGCTTTCGGAACTGTTCGAAAAGCTCATGGTGCAACTGCAGTGGGGGAATGGGCACGTCTCCAGGCAAGGAGGGCTCGTGCTTGGAAGTGTCAGAGTGCGGTGGGGGCAGTGGAGGATCACACCCTCCCCCTCCTGCTCGTCTAGCGCTGCGGCAGTCTCTCTGTCCCACCGAGGACACCCCCTCCACGTCCTTAGGGAAAGGTGCCCATGGAGGCTGGTGGGGCTCCTCTCGCACGATATCTCTGATTAGCTGGGCGAGATCCTGGGCCTAAACGCCTTGGAGAAGAGGTGGGTCAATTGGTACCTTTGGTTCGGCGCATCTGCCCCTTCGACCTCGTCCCTGGCTGCGACCATGACCTGCCTTGAGAACTCCCCGATGAGGCATCTCTTGTAAGGAGACGCGAAAGATAGAACAAGAGTGTCAATGATACCGGATTACATCGAGAAAAGGACATGGAAACGAATATCAAAGCGATACGTTATGGTGGCTATCCTAGTTATATGCACATGAGTGGTTATTCTTAAGCCAATTGGTTCATTTCTCGAGACAACCTTACTCTGATACCATCTTATTACGACCCGGTTCCCAGATCCCTACAGGACCCGAGATCGGCTCACCTCGACTAGTCCCAAGACCTAGTCGTCCAACAAGAAATAACCAAAAGCAGGAAAACTAAACCACTTTCACACATGCAATAAAACTAAGCAGAAGAAAAGTACGATGCAGTAAAGAAAGTAGAACAATAGTCTCAACACGTAGTACATGCCACAACAACAACAACAGAAAACGTAAAGGAAATAGAAGTAACTGGAACAGTAAACTATGTGTCCATTACTTACTACAACAGTAGAGAAAAAGAAAGTGCTGGAAGAACGACTACAGCTGGGCTCGGCTGGGCCCAGCATTCTCTGCAGCCAAAAACTCGGGCTGCTAAACTCTTGGTCTTGAACAGTGTTACAAGAAGACAGAGTCAGCGAATGCTGAGTTGAGTGGTGTGTTGGTGCTAGAGCACCATAATCATTTGTTTTGATGATAACAAACACGTGTCATTTAATATTTGTACTTTGAGTCCTAGATTTCAGGTCAATCGCAAATGGATACGTGATTAGACGGAGTTCGAGCTCGCATTCAGGACGGATTGGAGGAGCTCGATGGAGAGCAGAAGAGATTCGCGAGGAGCGATATATTGAAGAAGGAAGGAGATGAAGAATAGGATAGATTTCCTTCTCTTGTACTCATTGTATTTTTCGTTTCTTTTGTTACTCTTTATTTTTGTTACTTAGATTTCTGTTAAAGAGCCTCAAAGTACCCTAACAGTAGTCCTAGGAACACCTGCACAACCCTAGGATACTTAGGTTTTCTGTAGAGAACTTAGAAAACCAATATAGGGTTTAAGCAGTACTTCCAGACATCTAATTCCCAAATGAGACGTCTGATAAAGTGTTTTAAGACGTCTGACTGTTGATTCAGACGTCTGATAACTATTAGGCTGGACATAGTTAGTTCTGTCTGATGAAATCAGACATCCAGACCTTAGACCAGACGTCTTAGGAGACGTCTGATGATTTTGCCAGACGTCCAATTAGTGGACCGTTGGCTGACTTAGCAAACACTCAAGAATATGACCGTTAGAGCCTTATCAGACGTCCATAGGACTGTCCAGACGTCTGATAATTGACCGTTTTGCCTCGGCTGACCCAAAATCTCTTCTCAGAGATTTTCTAGCCGTTGCAACGTTTGGAAAATCCATTCCCACAGTAAAAGTAGGTTTCCAGACGTCCAGACAGTGCCAGATGTCCTATATGTCGTCTGATGGACTTGCACTAGAACCCTGTTTAGATCTGATCCAAGTCAGGAAGAGACCCGCCCAAAATCAGACGTCTGACCTTGAAATCAGACGTATTAAAGTGAACTTCCAGACGTCTGATGCTATAATTAGACGTCTGATAAGCCTGTCAGAACAATGATTGCTCCTGATTTCGGGGTGATTCTCTTGGGCTTTATTCCCAATGGCTATAGAACCTTTCCTAAGCCTTCCAAAGCCTTCCTAAGGCCTCTATAAATAGAGGGGAACCTTTGCAACACAAACATACACCTAGATACACCAAGATACACAAGAAACACTTTTTAATACACTTTCCACTCTCTTGAGTCCTAGCTAGCTCTTGCTCTACAAGCTCAAGCTTCATTCTCTTGAGAGCATCAAGCTGTTGCGCACCCGCTCTTCCGTCGTAGTTCACGAGAGCGAAGTTGCGCCGTCGCGTGGCTCACGCACCGCGTCATCAACTCGACGCACTCCTTGCAAAGGGGAGTATCCTAATTCCTATAGAAGCTTAGGTTCAAAATTACTTTGTTGGCTCTATAGGATTACTTGTTTATTTTATCATTGTTATTTGGTTGGGTATTCGCTTTGCGAATTCCCGTCTCCTTCGTGAGACAAAATCCTTCTCGTGGAGAGAAGGTGTTGAGGTACGCTACCCTCGTTTAAGTAGCGTGGTTGTATTGAGGTTGAATCACCCTCGTTTTAAAGTGATTCGATTTAGTGGATTTGATCAACTTGGTTGATTGGAAAATCCTAACTCGAGAGGGTTAGGTGGTGGTTTTCACCCGGTTTGGGTTTCCACCTAAAAATACTTTGTGTACTTTGTGCGATTGTCTTTTTGTGAGATTGTTTATTATTTCATTTCCGCATTTTTTTTACGTCACACTGATCTCACCCCCTCCAAGTAGGGAACTTCATGGTGTTTATATTATTTAAGTATAAGTACAATAAAAACAGCAAAAGATTTAATTCTCATTTCCATTTATCTCATTTATGTGGTTTAGTTTCATCTATTTCTCATAGTATCCAGGTATTTCTTGATATTGCATGTTCCTCGTGGGAACGATCTTGATTGCAGTCTTTTCCGTAAAGTAGAAGGTACACGTGGTGCTCTCCTGGCCGGGAGAGTCCCTCATGGTAGTCTTACACCCAGTCAACCACCATGAGGTCACTGTTGAGACGTAGCGGTGACTACAGCACGCCTGATAAGCGCACGGGTAGCTACGCCGCATTGACACCCGACCAGTCGTTTCCGCTAGCGGGTATACCCAAAGTACAATATGGAATAGTATAGGGCGTTGCCCTCTCAGAACAGGGGTCTCGCCTTTGCATAGTCCACGCACCCTCGTCTGACTACCTCGGTTTGCCCAGAGTGCTTAACAAAGTCGGTGTAGGGTGGCTAGCTGAACCCTGGGCCCTGTGGGGCGGCTAGCTCCCTCCCTACACCAGTAGTTCACCTCGGTACCACGTACGCGAGGGCCAACAGGAGTCGATGTAAAGTGGCCAATCCTAACCCTGGGTCTCAACCCAAGGGAGGTTAGCTCCACTCTGCACTAAAAGGGGACAGTTGCTCTCCTTGGTACCACGTATAGAAGGGCCAGCACACTTCCCGTCTACATTCCAGATTCCGTTTATCCACAGGAGTTCTACTCCTAATTCCCCACAGGGTTCATGCTCATGTTCACCTCATTTATCTTGATCCAGATCTCATGTTTCATAATTCGTTCCTCATCCATATACAAGCAGCTCGTGTTTCCATAATTCAATTCTCAAAAACATGCAACTGGTAGTTTCATAGGCAATTTCTCAATTATATACAGGCAGCTCATAATTATATTAAAGGCATTTGTTAGCAATTTATCTTAACCATGCATTCAAGTAAACAGTACAGCTCAAATAGGCTCATTTATTTCTATTGTAGGGTTCATTCCATATCCTAGAGTTCAATCTGACTATTCCAACCAAGTACATTCTTATTTAAATATTAACAACTGAGTTAAACCACTCTATCGGGTATCATGGGACGAATGGGGGCCTGTGCCGCAGATCTCGTCGTCTCCTCAAGCCCCGAACACGCCATTGGCTGGTAACCTGTACTAGTGACCAATGTTCATTAGACGAGCTCAAAATAGTAGATACTCAACACAAACACGTAGAGGAACTTGAGTGAAAAACAACGGTACTTTGTTTGCGGAAATCTGATTCTGTTTGAGCCTTAAACAGGCCAAAAATGCGGTTAATGATCAAAATCAGATGTCTGGAACTAATCCCAGACATCTTGAAAGACATCAAAAGCTCACCTTGTGTTTCCTACAGCTGATCAGATGTTCAGACTTCCTCTGCGACTGTCTGGGGACAGTTCCAGACATCGGACAAGGTCTCCGGTCATCTGGAGGCACCACCAAACGTGTAGTGATGTGATCAGACGTCCAAAAGTGTGTGGGAAAGCGTATCGCACGCCTTCCCAAAGCCCTTACCTGCATACGGTCGCCCGTAGGCACAACAGTCAGCTGACATCCCCTGCACGATGATATGCATGGCGCAGGAAGATACGTACCTGGCGATATACGTGCTTTTAAACGTTCGACCTCAGCTCCGGATGTTCGGGTGCCTCGCCAGTCGTCTGGACTTCACTCCAGACATCTAATACTGGTAAACTTCCAGTATCAGAACCTCCTCGCAGCTCGCTCTGCACGCACTTCAGCTCACGGCGGCAGCTCTAGCTGTTGCAGGAGCTTGAGCAGCTCCTCGCCGATGTCCTCTCCTCTCCTATGAGCTCCTCCTTGTGCTCCCCGAGCTCCCGCGGTCGTCTTCCTCCTCCCCCCACTCTCACTCCCTTGCCCTCTCTTGCTCTCGCTCCTCCCTGCCCTCCCTTCGTCGGCTCGTCTCTTCCTCACTGCGGCTGCAGCAGCAGGGATGGGAGGGGAACGTGGCTGTCGTGGAGAAGGTGGAGGTGGCGGTGGCTATGGTGTGAGGAGGAGAGGAGAGGAGAAGGGAGGGGGTATATATAGGAGAGGGGTGTTAGGGTTTGTGTAAGGGGAGAAGGAGAAAGAGGGTCTCTACGCGCCACCCGCATGTAGAGCGCATTGCGCAGTAAGAAAAACTCACTTTCAGACATCCGGGAATGTGTCTAGACGTCTAACTGAAACTCCAGACGTCTTAAATGGTTAAAAAGGTAACGTGTCATTACAGAGATGCTCTACGGACGTCTGAAAGTGTTATTAAATTAATTATAGGGTAATCTCTAAGAATTATCTTTTAATGGTCCAACGATCCTATTGTTGGACGTCTGTTAATGGCATCAAATGTCTTTTAAGACGTCTATACTATAGCTGGTCGACTGAAAACAATGGACTATGTCTTTTAAGTCCAGCCTAAGTGTTTGAACGTCTGGACAAAAGTCAAACGTCTTAAAGTCACAAATCAAACGTCTGAAGTCCAAATCAGATGTCTAAATAGGCTGTCTGAAGCTTATTTTAGTTTTTTGAATTTTCCAAGTGTTTTTAGTCCTAATGAGGTGCAAGGTTTCGTAGGACTAAGGTAAGGTACTTTGGGCTCTTTATATGAATCTAAGAAATAAAATGAGCAAAGTACAGGACATATGAATACATAACCAAATGTATCTATCCTATTCTCTTTGATCTTTACGCTTTCACTTTACGCGAAGCTACTTCTCCATCATGCTCCTCCAATCCACCATGGATGCAAGCTTGAGCTCCTTCACACTTGTGTTCATTTGCATTATCCTAAAACTTATAAACTCAAATGCAAATGTTAAATCACAAGTGTTTTGTTATCATCAAAATTAACGATCGTGGTGCCCTTACACCAACAATCTCCCCCTTTTTTATGATAACAAAACCACAAATATTAATAAAAAATTCTCCCCCATGTTTACATTATCAAAAAGGTTTAATTGATTTTAGTTATTTTATCCTATGCTCCCCTTTAAAACATGCTCTTCTAATTTTAGGTTAAATCCCCCCCTTTTTTTATATAAGATAGTATGAATAATATTCTCTCCCTTTTGTTATAACAAGATAGCTATTTAATTATCTCTCCCTTTCTAATGGAAATATAGATATGTCATTAAGATCTCCTTCTATCTAAGTGAAGGAAATATTTCTCCCCCTTAATGATTAACATAAAGCTTATCAAATTTTTAACTCCCTCTATACAAATGTTATTAGTAAAAAGTAAGGCAAAGAATTTACCTCACTTAACAAGGCCAATAGCATGGCCCAAATGGAGGTTGATGCCAAAATGGATGGGGCTCCCATCCATAACTTCAAGGTTCAGGCATCAGTGCCGGTCTCCACCCGATCAGATGATGCATGGCGATTTGATCACCCGTCGATCTTCTCATTTTCTTCTTTGGTCTACTCCTTGGTCCTCCCCATTTGAGTTCACCATTCTTCATCTTGTAAGTCCAATCCTTGATATTGAAGTCTTCTTTGTAACCTACAAAAAAAGTTTCAAGTTCTCTTTTCGATATCCAAGTCAATTTGGATTCGGATTTGTTAGCGAGTCTCATTGAAGGAGATCCTTTCTCAACTTTTTGACTAATTTTTATATTAGAAAAGCTATTTAGTCTACCCATCAAATTTTCAAAATTTTCCCTAAGATATGCAAGTTCTTTTTCCATAACATGCATCTTGATTTTTAAATCAGAAATTTTAATTTTTAAACTAGTATTTTCCTCAATCAATTTACTATTTTTATTGATCAGGTTATGATTCTTTAGCAATAAATTATCCCTTTTAGGAATGTTAAGACTAGAACTAATTTCTAGATCCTTAATTTGAATCTCTAACCTTTCATTTTCAGATTTAAGAAAACTAAGATTCTTTTTTCATGCTCTTGTTTTCTATTTACAATGACTCACTAAGCTCATATAGTTCTTCAAATGAATCTTGTAATTCATTAATAGAACTTACTTCCCTTTTGTCATCTTCATCCTCGCTATCACTCGCAATGGCTATGAATCCCATGCAAGCAATTTCATCATTGGTTTCGGGATCCTCCTCTTCTTCCTCCTCCAAGGTTGAGTCATCCCAAGTGACTTGGAATGCCTTCTTCTTGTATCTCTTCTCCTTCGCTTTCTTCTTCTCCTTTTTAAGGAGAGGGCATTTGGGTCGAAGATGCCCCTTTTTGTTGCAATGATAGCAATGTATCGGGCTATCTCACTCCTTCTCTTTCTTTGAGTTCTTGCAAAACTTAGCGAATATCTTAAATAAAATCCTAAGTTCTTCATCGTCGGAACTTACCTCGCTATCCGAAGCAGCTTTGAAGGCGAGGGTCTTCCTTGGCTTTGGCTCCGATATGTCTTTCTTCTATTGCATCATCTTCGTTTCATAGGCCATGAGATTGCCTAAAACATCCTCCATATTAAACTCCTCTACTTCGTTTGCCTCTTCAATGGTGGTGGCCTTTTGTTCCCATTCTGGTCTAAGAGAACAAAGAAGCTTTTCTTGAAGCTCCCCCTTGATAAAGGTCATCCATAAAGCTTTCAAGTTGTTCACTATAAGAGTGAACCTAGTATATATCTCACTTAAAGACTCATTAGGTTTCATAGAAAAAGATTCAAAATTTTGAGATAAAATATAAATCTTAGAAGCTTTTCCCTTTGAGGTACCCTCATGAGTTACCACTAATGTGTGCCAAATCTTGTATTCGGTGGTGTATTGTGAGATGCAGTTGAATTCCTCAGGGCTCAACGCGTAATATAAAGCGTTCATCGTCTTTGCGTTGAGAGAGAGATCGCAAACTTGCTACTGTGAGTATCCTCCTACAGGTCTCTCTGGGATGTCGAAAGAAGTCTCGCATCTAGCCCAAATGGTGAAGTCGTTGGTTTGAAGCCACGTGTTCATTCAAAGTTTCCAATACTCGTAGTTGCTCCCGTCAAAGTAGGGATGGACAGGTAGTGGCTTGCCTCTCGGCGTGTCTGGTCGCAGTGATGCTTCCCTCCATGATTTGATCATCGGGTTGTTACATCGATGTCACGAGACTTACTCTGATACTAATTGTAATTCCCTAGACAGAGGGGGTGAGAACAATCATGATACAAAAAAAATGTGGAATAAAGTGTAACAATCACACAAAATATGCAATCTCACATGCAGACAATGATTTTTAGGTGGAACCCCAAACCCGGGTAAAAATCACCACCTAAATCTCTCGATTTAGGATTTCTTGATCTACCTGGTAGATAAAATCTACTAACGAACTACTTCAACGAGGGTAGTTTAATCTCAATATGACGCTACTTGTACAAGGGTAGCGTACCTCAAACTGACACTACTTACACGAGGGTAGTGTAACCTCAAACCCCTACTCAACAGTCACCTGATCCACTTGCATGGCTACTTAAGCACTTGCTCAGACCCCTGCGTGCACCTATCAACTCCCTCCACTCGAGTTGGTCCTTTCAATCTATCCCCTCAACTCTCCTCCCTTACTTCTTCACCTACGGTGACAGAGCAGGACTTCTCCCTCCTTTAATTGCCTCTAGTCACCGACTATAGGATTGTGGACACCTCCTTCTTCAGCTGAGGGTCTCCTCCCTTTCGTCCCCATCGATGGCCGACCGATGGACCTTGGACACCACCTTCGTCTATTAGATAGATTTATCGTTTTCGTAGATAAATTTCCTACTTTCTAGATTAGTTTTAGTGCCTGTTAGTCTAGTGTAGATCAGCTAGGTGTAGTTTAGATGGTGAATTTAGTGATGGATTAGTGTAGACTAGGAGTAGTGTAGTTTAGAATCGATCTTGCTCTCTCTGATCATTTCAGATCAGAGAGATGTTTTTCCACCTTCGTTTCGATCCATTAATCTGCTGCGTATTCATCTTGTAACTCGCATTCTCTGATTTCCTTGGTGATTTAATTCACACTCCACCCATTCACTAAGGTCAAATTCAAATATAAAGTCTTGGCTTCTAGATCTGAATTTACACCTAAAATTCACTTGGGGGGTCACCCATTCATTACATAAACTCACAAAGACCTCCCGATCTGATTTTAATTGAATTGATTCACTCGATTCTTTCGGAATTAGTTTTCACGTCCAATCTCACGATTTGGAGTCAATTGATTTTCAATGAATTTAATCGAGCAATTCAAGTTCAGATTTGCTTAATTGGGTGTATTGCAATAAATTTGATGTGTTTTAATCAAAGTTTTATTTTCAAATGAGTATATGCCCAATTTTGAGACTTATTTTTGGGTAGCAAATGCCAAGGAAATCAGTGGCACTAATTAGAGGCATTTGCAATGATCCAACTATCTTTCAAGGATCCCTTAGACCTCCTGAACACTGAGTAATAGTGTTAAGGAAGATCAAGTGATCAGATCACTTGTGATCCACATTAAAAAGCCCAAATCAAGGGCTACATGGATTCCTACCTCAAATGATTTCACTATGATTTTTAAAGAATTAAATGATGTTTCCAAGGCTTTAATGGAGAATTGGAGTTGTTCTGAGATGATTTCAAAACCTAGTATGATCTTCTTCTCTACATTGTGCGTAATGTAAAGAGAAGACCATAATTGGGTGTTTTGAGAATTTTTAAAGAATAAGAATTGGTCCTATAGATTTCAAATTTTTCAGAAATTGATTTCAAAGGATTTGGACAAATGTGATTTGTTAGAGGTGTGTTTTTGGGATTTTCTTGCCTTAGATCAGACCTTCTCAAGTCTCATCTGGGTTGATTTCAGATAGCAGCAGCTGCTGCTAAAAAAGAAAAAATCATGGAGCAGCAGCAACTACTAGGTCATCATTGTGCTACAGCAACACTAGCTATTGCTATTTTCATTGTAGCAATAAGAGAACAACATGTAACAAATCAATTGAGCATCATTAGTAGCTAAATTAGTTGCTGAAATGGCAGTAGCAACAACCACTATTGTGGTCTGTCTTGATTGGATGTGATCGAGTCAGGTGGAATTTAGAGTGGAATTTTGGTTGGTTTTGAAGAAATGAAGAAGCTGACTTGTGTATAGGCTACAATAGTATGTTAGAAGCATTCATGAACAAGTGTTGGGCTTAAAATTTAATTTAGAGAGCTTGAAATCCATGTTTGATTCCACTGTCAGCTACATGTTCATGGTTCAAACTGTCCAATATGAAATTTGAGTGAAATTCAAGGTATAAATCATGTTTACAAGCTTATACATCTTCCATGTGTCATGCTAGACATTCTTGAGTGCTTAAATACATTTTCCTGCACTTAGAACTCTTTTTAGTGCCTTAGGTTCTCGTTGAAAACACTCATTTAGGCCTAAATTAGGTTAGTTTGTATATAAATAAAAATAAAAAGAAAATCACAAAAAATTAAAATAAACCTATCTTTAGTAAGATCAGGTATTTTTTTAAGTATATGCAAACTTACAAAGTAATCCGAATCCCAAACTTAGTAAAACATACCAGTCGACAGTTCGATATACTTTAAAACTTAATAAAGGAACCAAAACTAAAAATACCAAAAAGAATCTCTTCTCTCATCTCATCCTTTCTCTCTCTTTCCCTACCTTTATAGAATATATAAATACCATAAAAATTAGAAAATACCCAAAAATACCTAAAAATTTCATATATATTGTATTTATACTTGTAAAAATAACTTAAAATTAAGTTATATGTAAATATGTAATATATGTAGAGAATATACATAAATAACTTATAATTGTATTCTATATATTTAAATAAGTATTTAGGATGATTTATTGTATATATAACTTTACTGTATAATTATATATTAATTTATATTAGAGTAAATGTAAATAATATAGGTAATTTTAAATACCTATGTACATATCTACAACCATATTTATTACTGTACGTACACATTTAACTAATTATTATATATTGTATGATACCTGTACATTAGTTTATTTATGTAATTATTGTAGGTAATTAAGTTATTAAGTTAATTAGGTAAATTATTAAGTTAAAATAAAATGAATTGGTAAATTAAATTATTACTGAAGTAATCTATACTATACATTTATATATATTAATTTTAAATATTTTTAACCTATTTATAACATATTTATGCTGTATGATAGTATTTATAACTAAAATATGTATATATCTGTCTAAAACGTGTAGTTAATTGAAAATAAAATAAAATAAAAGTTATAAAATAAATTAAAAAGATTCAATAAATATCTTATTATATAAATTAACTATTTATAAGGTCAATTGCATGATTAATTTAATAATTTATACATTAATTAGGAAATTAAACCTTAATTTAACGTATATAAATCCCTAAATTTAACTAATTTTAATATATATTTAATTAAGTTAGTTTTGTAAATCCACTATACAATTAAGTACCCTTATATGAGGGCTTTGTAACCATATAATTTATTTGTAAAATGGAGTTTATTTTGTTCCTTAAATCGACGATCAAATCTTGCAATTCAGAACATTATTGTGCATTGTATAACGCCTATTTGCGTGCTGGCAATAGCCTCACATCGTGTGGTGATGTGTTGCTCGAGCTATATTTAAGGAATTTGCTGGATTGCCTCTCTAGTCAACATGTGTTGGGCGCAAGCATTACCCGTTATACCTCCTTTCCCCTCTATGAGCATTACGATGAATTGGTGTGCAGGCTGGGGGCCTATGAACTGTGTTGGGCTTGTTATTGGGCCAACTGTGGCCTTGAAATGAAACAAATTAAAATGCACATTAAAGAAACTATGGACCGACTTAGTAGTAGTATGATCCCACCCCATTGTGGTGCTATATATCCCACGAAAGGTTGACCTGCCCGTTAAAAAACCAATTTTTGGTTTAAGTGAACAAAACCAAGTGCTATGTGTGAGAGAGGACTCAAAAAAATGGCTGAGTGTTGAAAGAAGAATGTGAGCAGGGGAGCGTGCGCGAAAATGTCTTTGTGTGAGAAAGAGTTAATGCTAAGAGTTAAAGCTATTGAGTGTATATATGTGTATACGTATAAGTATGTCTCATATATATATATATATATATATATATATATATAAAGTAGAGTATAAATAGAATTGTATGTCAATGTTTGAACCTTATATATATAAATAAACTTTAAGGCTTTAGTAATGTATATATCTGTCATTGTATATATGTATATATGTCAGTAAATATAGTTTTTTGCCTTATGTGTTGTACATATTTTTACTAAGGTTATAGCGACATATATATATGTTACTGTATACATATTATATGTTATTAGAGTTAATATTATATGTTAGTATATTTAATCTAGTGTATATTAATAGTTATTTTTGTACCTATAGGTAGGTATTATTTAGGACAGTTGTACATAACTAACATAGAGTAGTTATAATTAGTTTTTGATGCATGTTTAGTTGTAAATATGTTTAAGGCATTGTAGTGAGTATTAACTAATTCTTTTATACATAATTGACTAATTCATTTATTCATTTTGTAAATAAAATTAACATTTTTTGAATAAAAGAACATTTTTAGAACATAGAGAGTGATGTATATCAATAACTGCCTCTCAATAAATGACCTCAGATAAACCAGCAAAAATTTAGTAAATAAATGAAATGACATGATATCTGTTTACATTGTGACAACTATACTACGATAACGACAACATTAAAACATCATTTTTAACATGTAGATAGTTTTTGCGATCACAAGTCTGATTTTTTTTCTTGATTATGGATCTGTTGGTGTCTTTTTTGATCTCAATTGGGTACGATAAGCGAATCTGAAGTTTGATCGATTGCCGCGGGAGATTCCGGGTCGTATAAGAACTCGTTCTTCGTGCCAATTATCAAGCTGGATGAGACCAACTTTGCATGGTGGTCTCAAACTTTCTTCATGACCGTGGAGGGTCATGACAAGGAGCATTTACTTCTTGAATCTGAGCCAGAGAACAAGATTGGCAAGCACGCATCGTGGAAGAAAGATAACACAATGATCAGGTCTTGGATCATGAACATCATCTCTCCTCGTTTTGGTGATAGCATTATGTATCACAAGACAACAAAGGAGATGTGGGATTTACTCTACACTACCTATTCGCACGAGAAGAATTTAAGCTGGGTGTTTCATATCCATTATGACTTGAGGAGTCTTAGTTAGGAGGACTGGACCCTTGCACAGTATTATGCTGATCACAAGGGATTACTTGAGAAGCATAGCGTTGCATGGCCTGTTTGCACTTGTGCAAGTCATAGGGAGTACAAGAATGAAATGACCCTTCTCGAGGGTCCCCACACATTTCTCGAGTTTTTCAGGGTGTTTCTGGAAGTTTTAACAACCCCAATCCTTGTTCTGTGGATTCCACAGGGAAAAACAAGTTCTGCGAAGCCAAACCCGCAAATTTTCCAACCTAAAACCCTACCCCCACCCCCTTAAAACCCCCTCGTGCCCTATTCCCTTCCCACAACCATCCTCAAGTGGCGTGCCTCCCCTTCATTTCCAGTAAGCGAGGGAGAACGAGAGGAGGAGGACAAGAGAGAGGGAGAGCGAGGGAGGGGAGCGGGTGTGTTCCCGATGTTGTTCTAGGTAGTCAAGGGTAGGCATGCGAGATGGGGTGGCTGCCACTGCCACCGCACGAGGAGCTGTGTCTACTGCGCGAGGGCAGAGCCGGGGCTGTGCGTGAGGTGCGAGGGGAAAGAGTGAGCGTTGAAGGAGCGGCAGGTTGAGGTTGCGTGGTGGGCGAGGTGCTACGTGGGGAGGAGCAGCAGATCGGGGTCGCATAGCAAGTTGGGTGCTGCGTGGGGTGGTGCAGCAGGCGCTGTGTGAAGTCGGCGTCGAGTGCAGAGCTGTTGTGCGAGGAAGAAGGTGCATCGGACGTCCAGGACTGGTATCAGACGGCTAAGACAAATGTCGGACGTCTGAGTGGGAGAGTGGGAGGTTTTGACAGTTTAAGACATTTGGGGTGCATGCCAGATGTCTGATACAAGCGTCAGAAGCCTCTTGAGTTTTGGGGGACGATCAATTCAACCAAACCGAACTGACCCGGTTCGGTTTAAGTGAACCAGGGAGGTTTTTGGGCTGGTTCTAGGCTCACATGAGGTCCGTTTTCTATGCGACAGGTATCATTGGAAAGCTCTCAGAATTTCCCACTTGTTGAGATCAAATTTACACTGTTTTGAGTCTAATTAGCACAATGAAATTTTGGTCAAAGCATTTAGTTTTGACCATTGGTTTAATGTAGGCCTTGAATCTAGGCTGCATGCAGGATCTGCGGGGGCCTCCGGATTAGTCCCTCATACCCCCATATCTCTTGTACACCTAGGTAGAGTGGTCCTCCTTGTGCTTATTGTTTAGTTTCAGAATTGAATGTATGCTATAAGTTAGATAGTTAATGTATTATCTGGTTTTGAAATGCCAATAACGATAAACCCAAGTAGTTAAGTCAAGGGCCTATTACTTGTAATGTATCGATTGGTGTGCCTCAAAATGAAACTTAAATATGTGTGGTGGTGCATGTTAGTTGCTGATGCATGAAACATATTTATCTCAAATAAGGATTATGCATGAACCTTAGGGTAATTTAGAATGGTTAATTTTCTTCTGTGGTATGAGACTTTGAGAACCATGGAATGTTACACCTACTTGTGAGGCATAATCGATTGATCGGGTTTTGGTATGGGAGTGAGTTGGCCCTCAGGTATACACATGCCAAGGAGAGCCAACCATCCCTTTGTGTAAGGAGAGAGCTGACCTTCCCTTGGGTTGGGACCAAGGGCAGGCATGGCCTTCTTACATCAACTCCTGTTAGGCCAACATGGCCAACCGGGATAGTCGAACGAGGGTACGCAAATTGGTGAGGGGTGCGGTCCCTGTTCTATTATGTGGTGTACGACTTTGACCATACCCATTAGCGGAAATGACTAACTGCGTGCTAGTGGGGAGTAGCCTTCCATGTGCTTATCATGCGTGTCGTAGTCACCGCTACATCGCAACTGTGACCCCGGGGTGGTAGATCGGGTGTAGGGCAAACGCAGGGGCGTTTTGTCGACCAGGAGACCACCATGTGTACGCTCTACATCACGAGAATACTGCAACAAGATTGTTCCGTTAGGAAACATGTGAATTAAGAGAAAGTGGGACCCTTTTTTTCTAGAATACCTGAATCAAGGAACTAGTAGTTAATAACGTTGATAAAACATACAAATTGCTTGCAACTTTGTTGTTTTTCTTATTAGTTTTAAATCGTTGCTAGCTTAATGTACACTTGCCACTCTACTTAGTTTTTGTTGATGTCTACCACTTGTACTCTGGTTAGGGGAGTAGCAGCCAGTTTCATCGACTGTAGAGGGAGCTTAGCCTAGCTGAGCTTAGCCTTAGTTTTCCTATTTTTCGTTTTGCTGTAGCACGTCCTTTTTTTCTATTGTAGTGAGTATCTTTGTTCTATTTGGAACTATTAGCTTCTACTCTTTGGTTCTTATCATTTGATTGTGATGGCTATGTCTAAACGTTGCGTTTATTTCTTGAGAATGGACTTTAGTGCATGAATCGTGTTTCTTTTCCTTCTGTCGTTAATTATTTCTTTCTTGCTATAATTGCATGAGTAAAAATGTTTTGATTTTGGTTTATTTCTCATTGGACGATCAGGTCTTGGGATAGATGACGTGATCCAACCCAGGTTTTCCAAGTGGAGCCGGATCGGGTCATAACAAGAAGGGTTTACAGGAAGAAGTATGAAGTTATGTAGTTTCTCAGTGGTCTTGGACCTGAATATGAGGGCTCCTATGTCTAGATTCTTGCTCTCCTAGATCTACCTTCCTTGGAGGAAGTGTATAGTAGACTAAGTAGAATTATGATAAAACCATAGCCTACTATTGTTGTATCAGCTGGTCAGATGACTGCCTTGCTTGCCTCTGATGGACGTGGAGGTCGGGGTACACCTTCTACTCGTGGACATGGTTGTGGATGTGGACAGGCTGGTCGACCACGTGTCACATGTGCCTTTTGTGGCAAGACTGGCCATGTGGTGGATAAATGTTGGGCCAAGTATGGTTGTCCTCCCATGGCTAATCAGGCCACTACTTTGCCTGATGAACAGCCTCAGTTGGTCACGAGAGCCGAGTTCGATGCCATGATTCAGCGGTTCTCTCAGATGAACCAAAAGACTACTACAATTGCCATACTACTCCTGATACTACTGCCTTAGCATCCTCCTCAGGTAGTATTTTTGGTTTTGCTATTCATGATTCGAATATTGGTAAGAATTCATGGTCGGTTGACTCTGGTGCATCTACGCACTTGAGTGGCCATGAATATGCTCTTCAGAGATTGCAATCAGTTCCACTAGGTAGAACTGTTCGGGTGGCTTATGGGCGGCATTCTAGAGTGGACGACCAAGGGGAGGTGGCTGTGACCCCCACACTTCGGTTGCTAGAAGTTTTATTTGTTCTTGATTTTCCCATTAGCTTACTGTTAGTTGGATTACTAAAGATATAAATTGTTGAGCGATATTTGATGCTATGGGATGTGTATTTTAGGATAAACTCATGGTGAGGATGATTGGTGGTGGGCATGAAGATGGGGGAGTCTATTGCCTAGTCCAGAGTCCATTTCCTGGTTCATGTCATAGGAAGGTTGCTCAGGTTGGTGGTACAGCTACTCAGTGGCATAGACTACTTAGACACCCTTCTCTGGCTAGGCTACAACGTGCGATCCCCCATATATTACATGTTCCTCAGATTACCTGTGATGCGTGCCAGCTAGGAAAACATCACAGGAATAGTTTTTCTGCCAGTTCTTCTACCAGTTCGTCCGCATGTTTTGATTTGATTCATATGGACATGTAGGGGCCTAGTCGTGTATTTGACTAGCTGGGTCATAGATATTATTTGGTCATTGTTGACAATTTCTCCAAGTTGTCTTGGTTATTTTTGTTGAAAAATAAGGTAGATGTTGACAGTGTGATTGAATCTTTTATTGTTCAAATAAAGAATTTGTTTTCTACTATGATTAAAATTGTCTGATCTGATAATGTAAAAGAATTTATTACAGTGCATTTGCAATCCTTTTATCGGATGCATGGAATTATTCATCAAACCAGTTGCCCCCATACTTCTCAGCAAAATGGGGTGGTTGCAAGGAGATAGAAACATTTGTTGGATGTGGCATGCATTCTTTTGATTCATCACAATGTTCCTTCCAAATTTTGGGATGATGACGTACTTATAGCCTGCTATTTAATTAATCGACTGCCTAATTCTGCTGTCCAGGATCAGGTGCCATGGCAAATCCTTTTTCCTAACATAGAATTATTTCATGTGCCACCCAAAATTTTTAGGTGTGTTGCTTTTGTCTATATACATGGTCCAGGACATGATAAGCTTGCACCACGTGCTGTGTGATAACTCTGGATTCGATGATGATAATTCCATCAACAAGGGATCATCTTGAGGATATATGTGCACTAATAACATACCATAATGGGTATGGAGTACTACATGCATTGCGAATTAAGATTGCTTGTAAATCAATGTTTAATGGCCATATGTGCAAGTTCATGTTGAAACAGGCCTCAGATGAGTAATCAGACTGCACGGATGGATCCAGTTCGATGAACGGAGTCCAACGGAATCAAAATCGCCTAAATTCGACATCCGGAGCTCTCACAACAAGCCCAAGAAGTCGTGACCATTGATCTGAGGATCAACGGCCACGAGGCCGCGATGTGTCGAGCATCCGTGCCATCAGTCGCTGCGCCCGCACCCGACCTCGCTTCATTAGGAGCATTTTAAGTCGTTCGATCGTTGGATCGGACAGTTGAGGATCAGCAAAGGAAAACCCTCCATTGTGCCCAAAGAGCCTTCAACATGGAATTTTGACCATTAGATTTCCATCCAACGGTCGACGTCGACTGCACCTAACCTCACCTCCACAATGATTCGTGAAGGTAGCACAGTGGGTGAAGCCTTACACTCGCAAGTAGCAGCGGGCGTTCGAAACCTCGCGTGATGCCAAATAGCATCCTCGCGAAGGCGCGGCTGATTACAACCGTAGATGTGGGCATAGACGGCGTGGTTGGCGTCCACACGGTGTGGACGCGATCAAAGCACCCGGTCACGCGCAATCCTAGCCGTTGATGTGCGATCGGGTGGTCAGCATTCTTCATCGTGCGAGGGCGCACACCAGCGGGTGCCTAAGGCGACGTGGCGCGAACTCAACTATCCTATGGCGATCCGCGCCTCAAATTTGACGGCTTAGGATGCGCGGCCGCAGATTGAAGGAAGAAGCACGCGTGTGTGCTTGGATTGGCGGGCAAGGGTCTTCACCGACACTTCTGGAATGGGTTTAGCGACGTCATGGACGCCGCTAAAACCCCTACCTTATTTAGAAACCCCTTCTTCTCTATAAAAAGCCCCATACCCCTCCATTCATCTCCATCTCTTAGCATTCAATTCTCATTCACTCTCTGATAACACTGCACAAGGGGGTGATAATTATGTCGAATATGGCCCATATTAAGAATAAAAGGCACAACATAAGTAGAATGGGAGCATTGCATGCATCATGTACCAAGATTGCTTATAGAACTGTATTAATGACCATTTGTGTAAGCATTTGTCAAAGCAAGCCTCAGATGAGCAATCGGACTGCACGGATGGATTCAAAATGACGAATGGAGTCCAATGGACTCAAGATTGGCCAAATCCGACATCTGGAGCTCCTTCAATGGACCCAAGAAGTTCTGACCGTTGATCTGGAGATCAACAGCCCATATTGGGCCACGTCAGCCCCCGCTCCACCACACGCCTCCCCTTCATCCAGCCGAGATCAGATCTCGACCGTCGATCTTCAATCGAACGGCTGAGACTCGCACGCCCACCCGCAGTCGCAGCGACAAAGCGCGGGCGTGGCGCGACAGTTAGCGCGCACGCCCGCACGCACGCGACGCGGGTTCGAGCCACGCTGAGCCTGAAATTGAAGACGGAGGTTGCGCGCAGCGAAATTGGGTCGCCTGATCAACAGCGGGCGGTCGAGATTTCGCCACACGGTGCAACCACAGCTCAAGGGTGCCCACGTGCCCGCACATGCCGGGCGATGACGCCCGAGCACACGAGCGCCGAGGCGCGATCCCAGCGCTGCCGAGGAGAGATCTCAGCCGTCCGATCTTCGATTGGACTGCTCTCACGCAGCAGCTGCGGATCGCATGAGAAGAAGAAACAAGGCGGGCAACTGACCGATGGTTGGAGGGCTTCACCGACGCTTTTGGGAGTGGTTTTAGAGACGCTCTGGACATCACTAAAGCCCCTTCTTCTTTTAGGAAGCCCTTAACCCTATTTAAACCCCCTCCAACCACTCATTCGAGGCATTCACGCCCTTGCAACTACTCCACCCCTCTCTTAGCTAGCTTTAGGCCCTCTTGTAATCGTCGGAGACGACGAGCCACCGACGGAGCTTCCTCCACCGCTGTGGCTGCCTCGTTGCTCTCCACTCTCTCTCTCTCTCTATCTCTTTTAAGCTTTCCATTACTTTTGTTTGAAGCATGTATTTAATGTTGTAAGCCATGAACTACAAGTGCATGATTAATGAAGTTATTTTCCGTTCAATTGTCACTTTAATTTCCATTTAAGTTGCATGATCAAATAAGGAACATTCTAACCCTAATCTCTCTCTCTCTCGCTTTTCAAAACTGCATCTTTCGCAAGCAAAACTTCGCACTTTCCGTGACAACAAGGGATAAGAAAAAATCTGATTTCCACGCCTCCCTGAGACCGACACTTCGACTCACCTCAGTTTACTTATTTTAAAACCGACGTTGCAAGTGCGACTATAACGACACTTCTTAACACACACGCACAACAGCACGTCAGTTTTTGGCACCACTGCCGGGGAGGCAACGGATTTGTTTTATCACCTCCATTCTACATTCATCCTCACATCGTCTAATGCTTTATTTTCCTTTTTACTTGATGGTTGCAGGAATTCAGTGCATGGACGGCAAAGCGATGCATCCCACGACGGTAGCAAGGGAGTAGGCACTATAAGGATCGATAGTGAGTAATCTTCCTCTCATGATTGTTTGCTTGCGTGAAAAAACTAAAAAAAAATTATAAAAACTGAAAAGAATTGGCGTGGTGAATGATTGCTTGACCCACATCCTTAACACATCCCCCCACAAAAAAAAAAATACACTCTAATATTCTGGATAAATTCTTGGAGTGTTCTTTTCTTTTTCTTGAGTGGTGTTTGCGAAGCCACCGTGAGTTGACCTGGGCCACACCGCTCAACCTTAAAATGGACTCATCTAATAGAAGCTGCATGATCATTAGGATGAGTACATTAGGGTTTTAGAGCCTCTACAGAATTAAAGGAAATCTATTTTCACCGAGTTGTGCGCAAAACTTGACGTGCCCACTGAAACTTGTTTGAAAACATTAAGACACGTCAACCCTAAAAAGTACTAAAGTAAGGATGAAATACTAAAAGACACCACATCTTAATAAATCCTTTCTTGAAAATCATATTTTGCTAGAAGCACACACCTTGAAAGTGGAAAATTAAGAGGCACCACCCCAATCAATGCCTCATCACATAACCCTAAGCACAAGCACGATCCTAGCCCTTTAAAACTAAGTAGACGTGCCCTAGGCAGGACTGAGTTAAGTCTCAAAAGGTGAGGTTTTGTTCTCTAGGCACTTGGCTTTCATTCCCTTGGTAGAATCTGGTAACTAGGCTGCGGGGCAGTGTCAAACGACCGCGGTTGTGGGGTCTACGGAACTGGAGGCGCAAGCCAAAGGAAGAACCTTCCCTGCAATCCCCTCGTAATCAACCTAGCTAGATTAGCCTTGGAAAGGGGAGTCCAGTGCTTACGGACTTAATCACCCTTTGTGAGATTTATAGGTATCCTAAGGAATAAACCATAAGGACTAGGCTTGTGTGCTTGATTGAAACACATTTCTCTCATATGTCGCCCTCCGCATCCCCTCCTGTTCTTCTCTAGTGTATGCACGGGAGATGCTCACTGCATCCCAAGTTGTGTGTTTTGGGGCAGGAATCTAGGCGACGTAATTCTATTAACATGGCTGAACCTAGGGTAGATGAGGCTGAAGATCAACCCCCACCAGACGCTATGGCCATCATCCAAGCTTAAATCAATGCTAACCATCGGCTTCAGCAACAACAAATCCTCACTATCATGCAAGCCATACAACGGTTACAGAACCCACAAGATCAACCACCACCACCTTTCCAAAACATACCAGGGTAACCACCACTTGATTTGCTACCATTTCAGGATCAGCCGAGGCCCCTCCGCGATTTCTATAATCCTTCTACTATTAAAGTCGAGCCACACCTTAGGATCCCCGAGGGGGGAGATGATTTTGATCTAAAATCGAATGTCTTAAGTCTGATCCAGAGCCACTTTCATGGAAGCTCAATTGAGGACCCCTTTGAGCACCTAGAGGATCTCGACCGCATAGCACGAACTGTGAAACCTAGGAACATTAGCCTTGACATTGTTCTAATCAAGATGTTCCCCTTTTCATTAAGAGACAAGGCTTCTCATTGGCTTAAAACCCTAGGTAGACCCATCACCACCTAGGAAGAACTGAGGCATGCATTTTTAAAGAAATTCTTCCCCATCGGAAAGACCAATGCCCTCAGAAGAGCTATCACTACCTTTACACTCCAGGGTGGGGAACAATTTCATGAGGCGTGGGAAAGATTTAATGAACTTTTGAGGAAATGCCCACACCGTGAAGTACCAAGGTGGCAATTGGCCCAGATCTTCTACCATGGTCTGGACAGCAACCTACAGAACTTCGTCGATGCCTCGTGCGGGGGAAACTTCCTGAACAAAGACGAGGAGAGCGCGTTTGAGCTCTTTGAGTCTATGAGCGAGAATTTGCTCAACAATGCCTCCATGAACCAGTTTAACAGGTCCAGTCAACCCCGTGGCGGGATTTATGTGGTACAAGCAAATTCTGGAATGGTTGACATGGACATCATTGCCAAGAAGTTGGATCGAGTGGAATTGGTGGACAAAAAGATTGATGAACTACTGAACCAGACCAGGAACCCCTTGCAGACTTTCTCCTTAGCAAAGGGAGCACATAATGTTGACCTGGTCCAGCCCTTCACCCAACTGAACTTGGAATAACCCCTGACCACGTTCCAGGGAGGGACCTTTGCTCCCTCAACCCTTGATTACTCCCTTCTCTCTTCATCAACATTGGCTATCCTAGAAGATGTGCAAGCTGTCCAAGGTTATGCGAAACCTGATCCTTTCTCCAACACTTTCAACACTGGCTGGCGTAACCACCCCAACTTATGTTGGACAAACCAGAAACCATCGCAATTCCAAAACTAGCCTAGGCCAAACCAGCAACCACACTTGCCCCCTATCAGCAAGGACCACCAGTTAGACCCCAATATAATCAGAATAGGGCGGCCCCTCCCCCACAAAACCAAATGGATACCCTAATAAAGATGATGGTTGACATGAACCAGAAACATCAGGAGGAAATGGCCTTGGTAAAGGGACAGTTAAGCCAACTCTTGGACTGTAAACAACAAGGATCCCTACCTTCCCAACCACAACCGAACCCGCGAAACATAATTAACAGAGGCCCCAATTCGTAAGGGTTCCAAAGCAACCCCGGGCAGGCTCACATGGTCCAGCCAGCCCCGCAAACACCTCCTGGGTTTGGTGCTTCTTCGTCCTCGTCTTCTCAAGGATCAACCCATGGCCCCAATGCCTCTGCGAATGTGGTGACCTTGAGAGGCGACACCAAAACCCAGGATCCCAAATGGTCGACTCTCCCCGACACTTCACCCGCTAAAATACCCAACTCCGAAGAGGCACCAACCAAGGACCCAGACATGGAACCAATCCACATTCAGACACCCTACCATGAGGCCTTGGAAACAATCAAGAAAAATAAGAATACTGTGGAAACTGAGGAGCTGTTGGAAATTTTTAAGCAAGTACAGATTAATATTTCGCTCCTTGAAGCCGTCAAACACATCCCTGCTTACGCCAAGTTTTTAAAGGATGCTTGTACACCCAAGCGTAAGCTGAAACCTCAAGCACCTAGGAAGGTTGTAATCTCTGAGCAAGCAAGTTCCGTAATGTCAAGCAACCTTCCACTCAAGCGAACTGACCCAGGAGCGCCCCTGATTTCCTGCAATATCGGGGACATGACGTTTGATAGAGCGCTCCTGGACCTAGGTGCTTCTATCAATCTGATTCCAACAACCTTGTACAACCAATTTGGTTTTGGGGAGCTGACACCAACCCCTGTCATCGTCCAACTGGCTGATAGATCAATGAAAACCCCGAAGGGGGTTGTCGGGGACGTGATTGTACGGGTCAAGGACTTCTATTTCCCGGTCGACTTTTTGGTCTCGACATGGAAGTCCTTGAAAAATTACAGAATGCACCCATAATCTTAGGCAGACCTTTCTTAGCTACGGCTAAAGCAAACATTGATTGCGACATGGGATGTATGGAAATCGCCTTCGGGGACAGGAAAGTGCAATTGGATATCTTCCGAGCGACAAGGTCTTTTGATTGCGATTGCATTGAGGAACATGATCCCGTGGAAACTCTAATCGAGGAATGCCTTACCCTCAGTTCTGTATCAGATCACCAAACCCGTAGTGACTATTCTGACCTGTCACCATCATTACCCGTGGACCTCTGTAAGGCTGAGTACCATCACACGACACCTTTTGAAGAGATCGATGTTGATCAACTCCCTCCCTTTCCCATCCCATCGATTGTGGTCCCACTCGCACCTGAACTTAAACCATTGCCCGAGAATCTCAAGTACGTCTTCTTGGGACCTGACCAGACCTTCCCAGTGATAATTAATTCTCATCTAACCAAGGATCAGGAACTCAAGTTGACTGCGACTCTTTCAGAACATCGGGCCGCCATTGGTTGGACCATTTTAGATTTAAGAGGAATTAGCCCTACCTATTGCACCCACAAGATTTACTTGGAAGACGAGGCCCGACCTTCCCGCCAGATGCAAAGACGTTTAAACCCAAACATGCGGGAGGTCGTTAAAAAAGAAATTATCAAGTGGCTTGACACCGACATCATCTACCCTATCTTTGATAGCCCTTGGGTGAGCCCCACTCAAGTGGTTCCCAAGAAAGCTGGGCTCACCGTTGTCACCAATGATCGTGGCGAATCCATCCCCACTCGCACCACCACCGCATGGTGGGTGTGTATTGATTATAGGAAGCTTAATGAAGCCACTAAGAAGGACCACTTCCCCTTGCCATTCATTGACCAAATCCTTGAAAGATTGGCAGGGCAGAAGTATTTTTGCTTCCTAGATGGATATTCAGGTTATAGCCAAGTCGCAATTGCTTCGGAAGATCAGGAAAAGACCACATTCACTTGCCCGTATGGCACGTTTGCATTCCGTCGAATACCGTTCGGGTTATGCAATGCACCTGCGACCTTCCAGCATTGCATGCTAGCCATTTTTTCAGAAATGGTGGGTGAATACTTAGAGGTCTTTATGGATGATTTCTTGGTGTTCGGGAATTCATTCGACCATTGTCGGAGCAACTTGGAGAAAATCCTGAAACAATGTATCGAGGTTAACTTGGTGCTAAGTTGGGAAAAGAGCCATTTTATGGTTCAAGAAGGAATTGTCCTCGGTCACATCGTATCACATAAGGGCATCGAAGTAGATCAGGCTAAGGTTGATTTAATTTCCAAACTTCCTCCACCTAGTTCGGTCCGACAGATTCGCTCCTTCCTAGGACATGTTGGCTTCTACCGAAGGTTCATTAAAGACTTTTCCAAGCTTTCCAAACCCTTGACCGACCTTCTAGCCAACGACGCCATATTCCACATGTCTCCTAATTGCATCCAGGCTTATCACACCCTCCGGGACTTAGTCTCCACCGCACCTGTACTTCAACCCCCAGACTGGTCCCAGGACTTTGAGATTATGTGTGATGCATCAGATTTTGCCATAGGCGCTGTCCTGAGACAAAGGCAGGACAAGAAGCCCGTGGTGATCTACTACGCGATCAAAATGTTGGACGAGGCCCAACGTAAATATACTGTCACAGAGAAAGAGTTGCTCGCTGTAGTCTTTGGACTTGAAAAATTCCGATCGTACTTGCTGGGATCCCACGTGACTATTTACACTGACCATTTAGCCATTCGGCACCTGTTGGCCAAAAAGGACACAAAGCCCAGGCTCATCAGATGGATCCTGCTTTTGCAGGAATTTGACCTAAAAATTCGAGACAAGGTCGGATCGAAGAATGTGGTGGCTGATCACTTATCGAGACTTCATCCAGACCACATTGGACCCTCCCTACCGCTATCTGACGCCTTCCCTGATGAACACATCCTAGCCGTGCAAGACAAGAAAATGCCTTGGTATGCTGACTACGTCAATTACCTGGTTGTAGGATAAACCCCACACAGCTGGTCCAGATAGCAACGGGACAGGTTCTTGGCTAAGGCCAAGCACTATTTCTGGGATGATCCCATGCTGTTTCGCTTCTGTGCTGATCAGGTCATCAGGAGGTGTATCCCCGAAGATGAGGTTCAGAGTGTGCTTTCCTTTTGTCATGACCAAGCGTGTGGCGGCCACTTCTCTGGAAAGAAAATAGCTGCAAAAGTTTTGCAGTTTGGATTTTACTGGCCATCCCTATTTAAGGATGCACACATCTTTGCCAAGACTTGCTCACACTGCCAAACGCTGGGGACCATGACCAAGAAAGATATGATGCCCCTTCAGCCCATTTTGATTGTCGAAATCTTCGACGTTTGGGGTATCGATTTTATGGGCCCCTTTCCACCATCCAACGGCTTTGAGTACATCTTGGTCTCGGTAAACTATGTTTCCAAATGGATTGAAGCCGTCACCACCCGACGATGAGATCACAGGATTGTCATGGACTTTGTTAAGAAGAACATCTTTTCCTGGTTTGGAATACCCAAGGTCATGCTCAGTGATGGTGGAAGCCATTTTATCCATTCCCAATTCCGTGCCCTACTTATAAAATACGGGGTGAACCACCGCATTGCTACCCCATATCATCCACAAACAAATGGGCAGACTAAGGTCCCAAATAGACAAATCAAGAACATTTTACAGAAGACTGTGAGACCTGACAGGAAAGACTGGTCCACACGACTTGATGGTGCCCTGTGGGCATACAGGATCGCTTTCAAGACCCCGATAGGCATGTCACCTTATCGCCTGGTCTTTGGCAAGGCCTGCCATCTTCCTGTCGAATTGGAACACCAGGCTTACTAGGTTGTCAAGCAATGTAACATGGATCCCCAGTTAGCCGGTGGACAGAGGATGCTCCAATTATCTGAGCTCGAAGAAATTCGTCGGTACGCCTTTGATAATAGTCGACTATATAAGGAGAAAATGAAAGTCGTCCATGACCGACTCATTCTTAGAAAAACCTTTGAGCCTAACCAGCATGTTTGGCTATTTGACGCACGCCTAAAACTCTTCCCGGGGAAACTCAGGTCCAAATGGACAGGACCATTTCGGGTGGTTAAGCCCTACTCTAATGGGGCGGTTGAAATCGCTGATCTTAACACCGGGCACACTTTTACTGTTAATGGTCAAAGATTGAAGCATTTCCTAGCCCAGGTTCCCCCAAAGGAAAGTGTCACACTCGTTGAGGGCTGACACTGAGCACCGCCCAGCTGGAGGCGTTAAACTCAACGCTTCCTGGGAGGCAACCCAGAGGATTCAGACTGATCCGGTAGTTTACGTCACTCAGGTACTATCTTTTTGAACCCTTATGCATCCATGTACTTGCCAATGAGGACATTGTCCAACTTAAGCATGGGGGGTGGTAAATTGCATAATCCTGAGCTCAATTAATCAGTCTGAATGAATAAATAAATAAATAAAAATTGAATTTAGGAAGAAAACTTAGGCATTAGAAACTTGTCAATAGTGAGAAATAATACAAAAAGAACTTAAACACTTAGACTTTTCAGGCCTTCAGGCTTAATCAGCCATGGTGTCCATTAAAATATGGATTTAGCTTCGAATCCTTACAACCTTAAGCTATTCTAATCCACCTACTAAATAAGGTGATAAGTATACGACTTATCAACTCACCCTCTAACTCAGAAAAACCTTGAGTCTAAGCATTTGCACACATTTTTGCCCAAACTCAGTTCTCGGAGATTTTGACAGAAATTGGGTAGCTAATGAACTCTCTAGGGAGGTATAGTTGGCAAGTTATCGTGGGTAACAGCCCATTGGCAGGCTGTCCAGAGCCCAGCCACAGGCCATTTCTTCTTCATTGCCTCTAGGTACATTTGAGATCAGGGAAGCCACCTACGAAAAAAAAAGAAGAAGAAAAGAAAATAAACCACACTTCACCGCACAAGTATGGCTGGCAAGTGATCGTGGGTAACAGCCCATTAGTCGGTCGTCCAGAGCCCAGCTCAATAACTGCACAAAAAATGACCAAAACATTTAAGGAAGAAGCGGGGAAGTAGTACAAGCCGGGAAGATATACATTGGAAAAATCCTTGTGTTGGCCCCAATTAAAACAAACGTAGGGAGAAAGCTACCAATCAAACAAATACACCTTCAGGAAAATTTAGTTCCTTTTCCGGTCACCTAGAGGCGTAGAAACCCAAAGTCTGTCTCAATTATCGTTAAGTGAGTCTATCACAACATTCACACCAAGATGCTTAACACTTAGGGTTTTGACTGAGTTTTGGGTGGGTTGAGTAGCCGTAAAAAGTTACCAACCCACACTGAATTCCGAAAAAATTCTAATATATATATATATACATATACATATGTATAGTTATATACATTAAAGCAAGGATTCGGGCGATTCGTATTTTGGCAGACATCCAGGCGCTGCTTAGTCTTTGTAGATTAAGATCTTCGTATATTTCCTCTTATTGACAAGTAACGAAGTGTCTAAGCAATTACTTCTTAAATTCTGAAAGGAAATAAAGGCTAAAATAAACCTTGCTAAGGAATAGCAAGGAGTAAGCATGGGGGTATGATAACACTGCACAAGGGGGTGATAATTATGTTGAATATGACCCATCTTAAGAATAAAAGGCACAACATAAGTAGAATGGGAGCATTGCATGCATCATGTACCAAGATTGCTTATAGAACTGTATTAATGGGCACTTGTGTAAGAATTTTTCAAAGCAAGCCTCAGATGAGCAATCGGACCGCACGGATGGATTCAGAACGACGAACGGAGTTCAATGGACTCAAGATCGGCCAAATCCGACATCTGGAGCTCCTACAATGGGCCCAAG
This sequence comes from Thalassia testudinum, assembly GCA_037157565.1. Lineage (NCBI taxonomy): Eukaryota > Viridiplantae > Streptophyta > Magnoliopsida > Alismatales > Hydrocharitaceae > Thalassia > Thalassia testudinum. The sequence continues at coordinate 87,706,895 of JAZHRO010000077.1, forward strand.
AAGTTCTGACTGTTGATTTGGAGATCAACTGCCCGTATTGCGCCACGTCAGCCCCCTCTCCACCGTACACCGCCCCTTCATCCAGCCGAGATCAGATCTCGGCCGTCGATCTTCGATCGAACGGCTGAGACTCGGGCGCGACAAAGTGCGGGCGTGGCACAATGGTTAGCACGCATGCCTGCATGCACGTGACGCGGGTTCGTGCCGCGCTAAGCCTGAAATTGAAGATGGAGGTTGCGCGTGGCGAAATTGGGCCACCCGATCAGCAGCGGGCGGCCGAGATTTCGCCACGCGGCGTAACCACAGCTCAAGGGCACCCACGCGCGCGCGCATGCCTGACGATGATGCCCGCGCACTCGCGCGCCCGAGGCGCGATCCCAGCACAGCCGAGGAGAGATCTCAGCTGTCCGATCTTCGATCGGATGGCTGTCACGCAGCAGCGGCGGATCGCACGAGAAGAAGAAACAAGGCGGGTAGCTGACCGACGGCTGGAGGGCTTCACCACCACTTTTGGGAGTGGTTTTAGCGATGCTCTGGACGTAGCTAAAGCCCCTTCTTCTTTTAGGAAGCCGTTAAACCTATTTAAACCCCCTCCAACCACTCATTCCAGGCATTCACTCCCCTTGCAACTACTCCACCCCTCTCTTAGCTAGCTTTAGGCCCTCTTGTAATCGTCAGAGACGACGAGTCGCCGACGGAGCTTCCTCCATCGCCGTGGTTGCCTCGTCGCTCTCCATTCTCTCTCTCTCTATCTCTTTTAAGCTTTCCATTACTCTTGTTTGAAGCATGTATTTAATGTTGTAAGCCATGAACTACAAGTGCATGATTAATGAAGTTATTTTTCGTTCAATTGTCACTTTAATTTCCATTTAAGTTGCATGATCAAACAAGGAACATTCTAACCCTAATCTCTCTCTCTATCTCTCTCTCGCTTTTCAAAATTGCATCTTTCGCAAGAAAAACTCCGCACTTTCCGTGACAACAAGTGATAAGAAAAAATCCGATTTCCACGTCTCCCTGAGACCGACACTCGGACTCACCTCTGTTTACTTATTTTAAAATCGACGTTGCAAGTGCGACAATAACGACACTTCTTAACACACGCACAACAGCACGCCACTCTCCATGCAACACTAGCCCACTCCTAGCTCCACTAAACACTCAATATTTGCCCTCGGAGTTGTCGAGTTGCTGACAGAGCCCCCCTCCACCGCCGTGGCCGCCTCGCCTCCTCCTCGCACTCTCTTTTACTCTAGTTTTATCTTGCACTATTTTAAGCTTTCATCTATTGTTGTAGTTGTAACGATCTCTAATTGCATGTTATATGTTGATGTTGCTTCTTATATCATAGTTCACATCTCCTTAAGTGATTGTCATGTTTTAAACACAAGCTCTAACCCTACTCTTTCTCTCTCTCTCTTTCGCTCTCGTTTTCGCAAGCAAACCATGCTACCATTTTGTGACACACAAAGTAACTAAAACTAATCTAATTTCACGCCTCCCTGAGATCGATACTTGGACTCACAAATCCATATCTTAATTTAAAATCAATGACGCAAGCGTACGCTACAATGACATGATTAAACCAACACTTTCCATGCGTATCAGTTTTTGGCGCCGTTGCCGGGGAGGCAACGGATTTCTTTTGTCGCTTTCATCCTGCATTAGTATTCACATCTTCTGACTCATTTTTCTCTCCCTACTTGAGTGGTCGCAGGAAGTCGATGCCTTGGTGACGGAGGAGCGCAATCCAAGACAATAGACAAGGAGTAAGGTGCTGCGAAGCCTGTTGTGAGTATTACTCCACCCTTTAATTGTTTGCTTGCCTAAAAGAAATACAATATATATATATATATAAATTTAAAATTGGCATGGTGAATGCTACTTGACCCACATTCCAAACTCATCACCCAACTAAAAAGAAATACACTCTAACATTCTTGAAGAAATAATCTTTCTGGAGTGTTCTTCTTTCTTTTGAGTGGTGTTTGTGAAGCCACCATGATTTGACTTGGGCCACACCACTCACCATAATTAAAATCAACTCACCTGGTAGAACTGCATGAACACTAGATTGAATACATTAGGGTTGTTTCTCTAGGGCCACATCATTCTAAAGGAAATTGACTTTCGCCCGTTGTGTACAAAACCTTGTGTGCCCACTTGAACATTGTTTAAAAACATTAAGAAATTTCAACCCTAAAAATCACTAAAGCAAAGACGAATCATTAAAAGACATCACGTCCTAAAAACCTTGCTTGAAAATCATGTTTTGTTGAGTGCACGCACACGCTCAATCGAACTAACTAAAAGGATGCCTCATCACATATCTTGAGCACAAGCACTGACCTAACCCTCATTAAAATCGATTAGACATTCACTAGAAAGGACCAATCTAAGTATTGGGGGAGTAATTGGGTATGTCAAGTGCTTAGCCTTAATTCTTATCATGGAATCTGGTGTCTAGGCTGCGGGGAAGTGTCAAACAACCGCGGTTGTGGGGTCTACGGAACTAGCAACGTAAACTAAAGGAAGAACCTTCCCTCAATCCCCTCGTAATCAACCTGGCCAAATTAACTTTGGGAAGGGTGGTTATGTACTTTTAAGTTTAATTATTCCCTCCAAGGTTTTTTAGATCACCTAGGTCTACACCATAAGAACTAGACTTTCTTGATTGTTTGTGCACACACACTTCTCTCACCTGTTCTTCTCTCACCCCTCTACCTCTTCCCAACCATGGATTTCAATGCCTATCCATCTTACCCAAACTATCCCCAACATGATTTGTATTCTAACCCAGGTGGACCGTATCCACAACTCACTTGGGATAACCAACCACCTAGTTGGGGATATAACCCAGAATACCCCCCGTGCCTCAACTATCCCAATTGTAACCAACCCGCACCAACCTCTTATTGGGATACATCCAACCCACCCACCCAGGGGTACCATCCAAACCTTAGGGATCCTTATCTCGATTCGCCTCATGACGACTCTCTAGTTAGGTCCCACCCACTCACTAACCATTTTGATGGGACCTACACTCTAAGAGAACACCAAGATCCCTGCCCTTCCCAGGACTATAACCAAGAAAGGTCATCTGAATTCAAGGATCTCCCCTACTTGGCCTTTAGATTGGAAGGGCTTCTAGACAAATGGAAATCAGAGGATGATCAGAAACCTAGGCAAATCAAGAATGATCAACCTTTGATTTGGTCTCCTAATGAAGAATCTGACTAGGATGAGGACTTAGAACCTCAATTATTCTGGAGTAGGACTAAACAAAGAATGGTTCCTCTTGAAGAATTGGACCCTGAAAATGATAGAATAGAGGACCCACCCAAGAACTTAAACCCTAGTGCAGATTTTAGTACATATCCTCAACCACACCTTCCTAGCCCTGATTTGAAGAAAGAAATCCAAGGAAAATCGAATGACACCATGTCAATTCTTGATAACCACCAGTTAGAGTTACACAGATAGAATCAAGAATTGATTAAAGGGCAACAGGCCCTGATGGATATGTTCCAACAACTGGAGGAAGAGGGCCAAAGAAAACTATTGAAAACAACTCCGTTTACGGAATTTGTGAAGCAAGGCCCTGTCGTAATCAATTGGACTACACCTATTTACCCAAAATTGGTTCAGTCCACCATTGATACTCCCCAGGAGTTGGACAACTCCATAGAAGATGTCATTAAGGATTCCTCAGAACATGATTTGGGGAGAGTTGAGGACACACATCAGGAGGAAACTGAGAATTTAGGGGGTGATGTCTTGGAATCCAAATCTAATCTTCCTGAGGAAAGTGATTCGGTGGAAAAGACATCTAACATTGGAGATGGGGAATGGGATTGCAACTTCGAAATAATCGGTTTCGAATCATTTGAAACCCCCATCACAAATTTAGAGGACCAAGAGAAAGAATTTGAGCTAGAGGATAAAATCAGCCCTACCTCTAATTCAACCTCGAACAATAAGTCCAATATGAAAGAGGTTAAAGAGAATATTCTTGGGGTCAAGAACTTGGAGGGAATAAGCAATGAAACCATAGTTGAAGAAGAGATGGATTTTTCTTTGGAGAGGGACCTCATGCTTTATTTTAGGTCTCATTATGAAACTCTTGATTTTGTTACATGCCCTACCAGAATAAAGATCCCGCAACTTGAATGCATTAGAATTGATACACCTTTAAGGGATTACAATTTTATAGGGACACAAGCTGAGGATTAAACTTACATCTTTAGTGTCTGGCATGTCAAATTCGGGGTGCGCTCATCCACATCAACTTCTTTGCATGCCCGTAGACTAAGAGAGGAATAGACACGGGCTTGCATGTCACATATGTTGCAGAGTTCTCGTCCCTTAGGGACAGGACTCCACCACAACCTAGTTCGCATCTGCGGACTTCTGATTTTGGGTCTTGCTGATTTTGTCTGCACCTTCTTGACCCAGACATTTCTTGTTTGTGCATTATGCCCAACTGAAGGCACTAAACTCAAAGCTTCCTTGGAGGCACCCCAGAAGATTTAGGCTGATCAGGTACATAGCTGCACTTAGGTGATTTCTTTCTGTACCCCTTACATACATTTATTTGCCAACGAGGACATTCTCCAACTTAAGCATGGGGGGGTGGTAATTCGCATTCACTGAGTTTCTATTATCAGCCTGAATTATATATATATATATATATATATATATATATATATATATATATATATATATATATATATATATATATATATAAAGAGAAAATTAGGAAGGAGAACTTAGGCATGAAGAGCTTGTCAATTGTAGGAAATAATATGAGAAGAACCTGAACACTTAGACTTTTCAGGCCTTCAGGCTTAATCAGCCCAGGTGTCCACTAAAGTATCGATTTAACCTCGAATTCTCGCAACCTTAATTTACATTAATCTGATCAATAAAGTAGGGTGATAAGTATACGACTTATCAACCCGCCCTCCGACTCGAAGGGACTTTTAGTCTAAGTATCTGCACATATTTTTACACTAACTCACTCCTCGAAGATTCTAACAGAAATTGGGTAGCTAATGAACCTTCTACGGTGGTATGGCTGACAAGTTGTCGTGGGTAAAAGAGCATTGGTCGGTTGTCTAGAGCACAACCACAGGACCATTCTCTTTTATTATTGTCGGTAAGTAAATCTTAGATTAGGGAAGCTACCTCCTGAACAATAAAAGAAAAAGAAAGCAAAAAGGAGAAATAGAAAAATAGAAAATGAAGAAAATGAAAAATAAATAAATAAATAAATAAGCCACACTTTACTGCACAAGTATGGCTGGCAAGTGGTCTGTGGTAACAGCTCATTGACCGATTGTCTAAAATTCAGTTCACTAAATACACGAAAAAGCCCAAAACACTTAAGGAAGAAGTGAGGAAGTAGAGCAATCCGGGGAGATATACACTGGAAGAACCCTTGTGTTGACCCCACATAAAATAAAAGCAGGGAGAAAGTTACCGATCGAACAGATGCATTTTTAGGCAATCATTTTCTTTTCTAGTCACCTAGGGGCGTAGAAACCTGAAGCCTGTTTAATTACCATTGAGTGAGTCTATCACAATCTTCACACCAAGATGCTTGGCACTTAGAGTCTTTTTCGAGTTATGGGTGGGTTGAGTAGCCGTAAAAAGTTACCTACACACTCTCAACTCCAAAAATCCAAAAAAATTAGAAAAGATGAAAAAGGAAAAAAATATATGTGTTTAAATTTAAAGTAAAGGCTTGGGTGGTTTGCATTTTAGCTGACACACGGGCGTTGTTTAGTCTCTATGGATTAGGATCTTAGTTTATGTTTCCTCCTATTGACAAGCAACATATGTCTAAGTAATCAATTCCTAATTCCAACTGAAAATAACGGCTAGGATAAACCTTGCTAGGGACTAGCAAGGGATGAGCATGGGGGTATGATAACTTTGGATTCAATGATGATAATTCCGTCAACAAGGGATCATTTTGAGGATATACGTGCACTAATAACATACCAAAATGGGTATGAGAGCATTACATGTATTGTAAATTAAGATTGCTTGTAAATCAATGTTTAATGGTCATGTGTATAAGTTCGTGTTGAAATAGGCCTCAGATGAGCAATTAGATTGCACGGATGGATCCAGTTCAAAGAACTGAGTCCAACGGACTCAAAATCGCCTAAAACCGACATCTGGAGCTCTTTCAACAAGCCCAAGAAATTGTGACCGTTGATCCAAGGATCAACGGCCACAAGGCCGCCATGTGTCGCGCATCTGCGCTATCAGCTGCTATGCCCGCACCCGGCCTCGCTTCATCAGGAGAATTTTAAGTCATCTGATCCAAGGGGATCCGCAAAGGCGCTGCTAATGCGGCGAAATCGAGTTTAAAATAAAGCGTTGTAATATAGTCGAAATCGCTTTGAAAATAAATAGATTTTTATTACTCGAAAAGATTCCGAGGTCGAACATAGGGAGTAAATGGAATTCACACACTAATCTCAACAATTAATGTAATTTGAACACAAAATATTACTCAATAAACTAATTTGCAATGTAGAGCATATGAGTATATGAAGAGTAAAAAGAATTTTAGACAAAATAATGATGATTTGAATCACCAATTATAAGTCTAATACATAGAATTATTACTCAAATTTACTAAAGGAGAGAGTATGAAATCAGATGTCTGATTTTGAAATCAGACGCCTTAAATGACGTTTGTTACAGTACCCCTTTTTCTTTTCTTTGTCTGCGTGCCTCTTCCTTCTTTTCTACGGCTAAACCTTCTCTTTTCTTCTTTCTTTCTCTAACCCTTTCCTTGTAACTCCTCTTCTTCTTCTTCACTTCACTTCTTATTCTTCACGCATAGAGGGCGGTCATCTCTGGCTTTCCTCTTTTGAATCCGGCTAAGTGTCAGCCGAAGTTCCCTGTAGCAAAGCCCTCCCCCTACCCACGTAACTCTCCTCTCTCTTTCTCTCTTAAGATCCACTCTCCCAGAGCCACAGGTATTCGGGTTATCAGGTTCAGACGCGTTCCCTTGGTTCAGGCTAACCGGCATGCGGTGGTGAGCGAGGAGTGTAGGTCGGGTAATTGGGTTCAGGCTAGCTCCGCAGGTATGTGTTGTGGACGAGACCGGGTGAGCGGGTGCGAGGGACCTCACCCCGTGAACTGAGGCGAGCAGCTATCAGCACAAAATCAATTTATGCGGGTGCACGGCTTCAACACTTTCTGATGTGGGACTCTCTGAGCCCCCTCCTTCGCGTGTCTGCAGCAGGGGGTCTCCCTTCAATTGCCTCAAATCGTGAGGCTCGTGTCTTCAATCGAGGACCTGGAATTGTGTGCGAGACGCTTTCGCGCAACCTGGGGCTTTAACCTAGGACAGGGTCACCTGGAGCGAGCTTTATGCAAGCTCGAAGCTTGCTCGTCAATGGCGAACAAGGCAAACACCTGAAATCAATGAAACAGCTTTTCGGCCACGTAAGAATGCTCAGGGAGTGTCGTCGGAGCACGGTGAATGTGATGGGGGTGTTTGTGTGGCGTGTGAACATCTGTGAGTGCGTGGCGAGGTCGAACTGCGTGCATGAGAGTGGGTGTGTTCGGGGGTGCATGTGAGTGAGTGGAAAGGTGAATAAAGAGAGGGGAAATGAGCGAAGAGGGAAGGCGGTGGTCGTGGGCTTGTCAGTGAGGGATTTGGTGGTCTATGGAGGTGGGATGGTCTCGCCGGAGGGGGTGGCCAGAGATGGAGGAGATGAAGGTGTTTAGTAACGTCGGTGGTCGGATTTGGAAAATAAAGAGAGGAGAAGGAAGTAGGAGAGATAGGGAATCTAAAAATCTACTCTAAGGATGAAATGGTGGAGGGATTCCCACGCTGGTGTAGTTGCTGGATGTGGGGAAGACGAACTTCCGTAGGAGAGACGGTGGCTAAGACAGGGAAAGGACGACGACGGTTGGTATTGCACGACGCGAAGGACGGTGAGGAAGATGAATCCGCCACCGGTTATGTGGTCGGACGACGAGAGGAGTCAGAGAGAGATTGCCGGAGTTTGCGGAGATTTGCGGCTAAAGAGGAGAGAGGAAGAGGGGGAGTTCCGGCTGAATTTCAAGCTCTGGAGATCGGCGAGCTCTGAGGGTCCTTATAAAGGGCTCTAGAGAAAGTTTTGTGCTTGGAAGTAAAGCTTCCAAGCTAGGAATGCTTGCTGGATTTGGGAGTTTCTTCGACACCCAAATCTCTCATGCATTCGCATGTGAGATTGAGAAAGATTCGGAGCACATGGACGAGTTCAGATTGAAGATGATTCCTCAAAGATTCTCCGTTCCAATTTTGGAAGGGATTGATTGAATAGAGAAGGAGTTCTCTTCAATCAAAGGTCGCCGGAGAAGGATTTCTCCACGATAATGGTGGAGGGACCTAATTGTGAAGATGACGACGAAGTTAGGGGCTATTTGAAAGGATTTTGAAAGTTAGGGGTATAAATGTAATCAAATAGGGCTTTTTTGCAAACTAGGTCAAGACAAGCTTATCTTGGGTCCAAATTTTGGTACAAACCTAATTTGGACCTAAGAAATCCAATGGTGAATTTGGATTTTGGTTTTGACCATGTTTGACTGGGTAATTTATGCAAAAACCTAAATTAGGGCAAATATCTGTTTCAGATTCCATTTAGGTCAAGATGGGTTCTGATGGCCAATTTGAAGGTACTAAACCTTGAAGAATATTTTTCTATGATTTTTAGTGGATTTATGTGAATTTTATCCTGATCAAAACCTTGGTTAGTTAAGTGGGTCTGTTTTTAGGGTTTCAAAAGTCATTTAATTCTCAAAACATACACACTCTTTTTTGTCTGATCTAACCCACTTGTTATCCTATTAAGACCATTTGACCTTTATTCAGCTCTTGAGAAAATTCGTGGTTGTACTACATTCATGATAAGCTGGTAAAATTACAGTTTTACCCTTAGTTTCTTATTTTTCTCTTAGAATGGTTACACAGTAAGTTATAATTCTCTGGCGGTTATGTAGGAGTATTAATTGCCTCAATTGGGTCAAAATGAGCTTGTTATGGTTCATGATGGTGTTCCCATTAGGCGCACCCTCCATTGTGCCCAAAGAGCCTTCAAGGTGGAATTCTGACCGTTGGATTTCCATCCAATGGTCGACGTCGACCGCACCTAACCTCGCCTTTGCAACGATTTGCGAAGGCAACACAGTGGGTGAAGCCTTACACTCGCAAGTAGTGGCGGGCGTTCAAAACCCCGTGCGCTGCCAAATCGCATCCTCACGAAGGCGCGGTTGATTACAACTGTAGATGTGGGCGTAGATGGCGTCCACGCGGCATCTCCGAATACAGGCAGGTGCAGACGCACGTGAGGCATGATCCAAGCACTCGGTCACACGCAATTCCAGCTGTTGATGTGCAATCGGGCGGTCAGAATTCTTCATCGCGCGAGGGCGCACACCCGCGGGTCCCTATGGCGACGTGGCGTGCCTTCAACTATCCGATGGATATCCGCACCTCGAATCTGACCGCTGAGGATGCGAGGGCACAGATTGAAGGAAGAAGCACGCGTGCGCCCTTGGACTGGTAGGCAAAGGGCTTCATCGACACTTCTGGAATGGGTTTAGCAACGTCCTGGACGTCGCTAAAACCCCTGCCTGATTTACAAACCCCTTCTTTATAAAAAGCTCCATACCCATCCATTCATCTCCATCTCTTAGCATTCAATTCTCATTCACTCTCTATGCAACACTAGCCCTCTCCTAGCTCCACCAAACACTCCATATCCATCCTCGGAGTTGTCGAGTCACTGATGGAGCCCTCGTCCACCACCGTGGCCGCCTCGCCTCCTCCTCGCACTCTTTTACTCTAGTTTTATCTTGTACTATTTTAAGCTTTCATCTATTGTTGTAGTTGTAAATGATCTCTAATTACATGCTATATGTTAATGTTGCTTCTTATATCATAGTTCACATCTCCTTAAGTGATTGTCATGTTTTAAATGCAAGCCCTAACCCTACTCTCTCTCACCCTCCCTCCCTCCCTCTCTCTCTCTCCCTCTCTCTCTCTCTCTCTTTCGCTCTCGTTTTCGCAAGCAAACCACCTTACCATTTTTTGACACCCAAAGCGACTGAAACTAATCTAATTTTATGCCTTCCTGAGATCAACACTTGGACTCACAAATCCATATCTTAATTTAAAATCGACAATGCGAGCGCATGCTACAATGACATAATTAAACCAACGAGTTCTTCTCGCGTCACTGTGAAATGTGTCTTTTTGGGCTACAGTTCCACCTAAAAAGGATATAGATGCTATGATGCTCGCACCAGATGTCACTTTGTCAGTGTAGATGTGACTTTCCGTGAGGAGATTCCCTTTTTCTCCGTGGCAAGGCATGACATCACTGCTGATACTGAATGTGTGCCTATGCCTGTTCCCCCAGTCCAGCTAGAGGAGATACTAGTCACTTCTACCCTAGTTAATACAGGTGCAGAGACTCTCAGATATAGTCATCCATCTCATGTGTACACCTTGCCTGTTTCTTACAGATAGAGAACCCCTTCTCCTCCCTCCCCAGTGTTGCCTCCCTCCCCGAGTACACAGGTACATATTGAGGATACTGATCCTTCTTCTTCCCATGATGATTCTGCAAGTCTATATGATGATTTTGCTACTAATCCTAATGTGGATCTTCTTATTGCCATTAGGAAGGTTCCATGTTTGTGCCCATCTTGATATCAAGTTCCTGATGATCCTCCTACTGCTAATCTTAGACAAACATTTCTATGTTTGCTATAGCATTGATGGCCACTACTGTTCCTACCAGTCATTAGCAGGCCATGCTTCATCCCAAATGGTAGCAGGCCATGGAGGATGACATGGCTACTCTTCAATCTGGAGATACTTGGGTGCTTACCTTCTTACTTGCTGGAGCTCATGTTGTTGGATGTAAATGGATTTTCACTCTCAAATACAATTCTGACGGCTCTATATCACAGTATAAAGCATGCTTGGTTGCAAAGGATTTACTCAAACTTATAGAGTAGATTACTTTGACACCGTTTCTCCGGTGGCCAGACTACCAACAGTTCAAATTCTTCTTTCTATTGCAACACATCATGATTGGGATTTATATCAGCTGGATGTCAAAAATACTTTTTTATATGGAAATTTGTAGAAGGAGGTCTATGTGCGGCAATCCCCTGGTTTTGAGGCTAAGGAGGAGTGTGTGTGCAAACCTCAAAAGACTATTTATGGTCTTAAGCAAAGTCCCTGAGCTTAGTTCCAAAAGTTGTCTGAGGTAGTGCAGGACATTAGACTCCAGTAGCCTTCTGTTGATAACTCTCTATTTTTCAGGAAGAGTGATAAGGGGGTTGCAGTATTACTTGTGTTTGTGGGTGACATTATTATTCTGGAGATGATACAGCAGCGATACAATAGGTAGCAAACTTTGGCCAACAAGTTTGTTATGACTGATTTGGGCACTTTGAGATACTTCCTTGGCATTGAGGTGACCCATGACAAGGATGGGATTACGATTTCCCAACGAAAGTATGCTATTGATCTTCTCAAGGACACAGGACTGTTGGGTGCCAAGCCTGACAATATTCCTATGGACCCTGAAAGACATCTATATGATGTAGAGTGCCCTCAAGTAAACAACAGATCATATCGACAGCTTATTGGTAATTTACTTTACCTTACCATTACCAGGCCAGATATTTCATTAGCTGTTGGAAATTGATTCACTTTATGAGCAAGCCTACAGGGCAACATTGGGAGACAGCAATGCAAGTTCTTAGGTATCTTAAAAAGGCACCTGGCAGAGGTTTATTATTCACGAGAGGATCACCTATGCAGGTTGTTGGCTATTCTGATGCCAACTATGCCGGATGTCTTGCAGATAGAAAATCCACAACTAGTTTCTATACTTATGTAGCTAGAAATCTTATTTTATTGAGGAGCAAGAAGCAGGCTATGGTATCTAAGTCAAGTGCAGAATCCGAGTATCGAGCTATGGCTCAAACAACAACGGAGATGGTGTGGCTACAAGCTGTATTACAAGACTTGCATATTCAGACTCAGCTACCTATGGAGATGCGGTGTGACAATAGAGCTGCAGCATGCATCGCAAATAATCCTATGTTCACGAGAGGACAAAACACGTGGAGGTGGATTGTCATTACACTCATGACTTAATTCAGAGGGGCATCATTTATACTACTGTCATCACTTCTAAGGAGCAGACTGCAGATGTATTCACTAAGCCATTGGCTAGTGCTTCTTTTGGCACATGTTGTAACAAGCTGAACATGATAGATATCTATGTTCCAGCTTGAAGGGGAGTGTTGTAGAGCCTCCCATCATCTTTTTATTTTATATTTCTATGTAGACCTCCATTGCTATTTTCCCTTCCACCTCCTCTATAAAAGAGGTGTTAGGGTTTCCTAATGAAGATTAAGTCATTTGTTTATCCTAACTATTGATCTTCCATTTAATTTGTTTTCCACATTTTCTTCTATCTCCACCCTATCCTGTGTCTTTGCTTTCCTTCTTGGCTTCACTAGTGCCCTCTTCTGTGTGACCCTTTTTCTGTCGCGAGATTTGAACATTCAATATCATGATCCCCCTGAGCCCATCTTCATCTTCAAGTGGACGGATCAGTAATAAGGAGTTGGTTGAGATCTGAAGGTGGTTGAGGTCTGTGGCCTCTTATAAATTGGAGCCATGAGTCTTGGATGCCATTTTGTGGGTTGTGTTGGAGCTCTTCCTGGACTAGGAAGAAGGTAGTAAGATAGTTTGCGTTTCCATTTTTTAAGTTTGTAGTTTTCTGTAGTTGTGGCTTCAAATTCCCTTAACATTCCCTATTTCATTTCTGTGTAGGTGACATAGCTTCAATTAGGGAGCTCTTGCTGCTCGATCATGTGAGGTGCGTGCACGAGGAGCTTACAACCAAGGTCATTGGCAAGTAAGGTATTCTTAATTCGGCGTAATGACCTTGTCAACTTGTTGTTAGTAGTTTTCTTCACTCCATTTTACAATTGCTAAATCATAGTGAAATTTATTCCAACGTGAATGTGTGTTAGGCTAATTCCAATATTTTGATGTATGTGTTAGGCTTTTGCCTCCTTGTCAAGGCCTTTCACACAAAAAGAAAAAGAGAGAGAAGGGGAAAAGCAGAGAGGGACCCATGAATGCCCCTACAACTGTCCCACTTGCAGCACCACCTGTGAGCCCTAACCTAATCCTCATCTTCTTCTTCCCCTCCCAGTGCCGCCCTCCCCTGCCATCCTAATCTCCCCTCCCACTTTGAGATACCTTCTTCCCCTCAAGCTTCCCCTACTTTCAACCCCTCCCGCTGGCCTCCTCGAGTGGCGACACGTCAAAGCCAGCACCACCTCCTTCTCGTCACATGTGCGGGGGGGGACTAGGGCTCCAGCCTCTCAAGTCAGTAGCAACAACGACACCCATAGCCACTCGACTCTTGCTGCTCTCCTCTTGCCAGATGCTACCACCACCATTCCCGTGAGGGTTACAGCGGCCACACGAGTCCAGCCCAACTCGCATTCCGACAGGGGACATATAGTGAGAAAGGTGGATTTTGATTGAGTTGTGTGGAATCTTCTCCTTTCCCTTTTTCTCTTCTTTCTCTTGAGAGGTACTTGATGCGAGACCTATTCTTCGTGCGGTGATGTTAAGGACATCAGGTTGTCGCACGTTGGCTCGCAGTTGCTGCATGTCCTTAAGGCCTCATAAGGTACCGTCGGGTCTGGTATAGCAATCATTCTTTGGTGCATTATTTCATCTTGCCTCCTTAAGTTAGGATATACATATTATGTGAAATTTGTCAAATGATATGCAGTATACATGCATATATATACATATACATGCAGTACATTTGTATATGTGTACACACACATATATATATGCAGTACATTTTTGTATATGTGAACATACCCAAGTTGGGTATAGTTGGGCTCACATGTTAAGCCCAAGAACATGTAGAGTTAAACTCAGATCGGAGTCTAGATTGCTACCCACATGAGATTTTTCAACGATGCAAATGTGAGATTATGTCCACTCGTAGATGAGAGAGGGAGAGGAGGCATACATCCCACCTCTCGTGTCTCGAAATTTAAGCCATGTTGTTTATCTTTTTCTTCATTCCTTGTTAAGTGATGGTTTTGATTCACGAATGGTAAATGAGTTCAGCAGTTTCTCTTGTGTTATGGTACCCGAACTAGCGATGTCCATGCGAGTATTCGCCAATAAGTATGAATTTAAACATATAATAAGAATACGAGTAAATACGAAATACAAAATTGGAAATCGCGATCAGATATGGGTTCATATTACATTGCCAAGTTCTATGAGACCCTTTCCAAACTGACTACCACAATGTCTAGTTTCAAGGTGGATGAAAAGGAAATTTTTTTTGTACATAATGGCCGATTTTTAGACACATAAATTGGGTCAGTTGACGATGCAATGTTGCTAAAGAATGCTTTGGTTTCGCGAAGCTCGTGCCATTGCCGGCACACATGTGCGAGCGAGGGACCATAGATGATCTATGTGGCCCATGGTTCCCATCATGTTACTAATGGGCCACAGTGGTGTCGCTTGCCCACCTAAGGAGTGGCTAGGCCAGAGAATAGAGCTGAGCATGCGAGAACCTAGGGTGGCCTGCCCAGACCCTGCTACTTGGGGAGGCATGTGCTTATCCCTAATGAAATAGGCCGACTAAGATAAGCAATTCAACAAGTGGTTGTGTGCGTAGCTTGCTGAGATCAAGTGAAGTACCTTGCAGACTTGAGGGCCTTGCAATGAAAAGTCAAAGGCAACCAAGTGATGACTCCTAGGAATAGGAAATTGAACCTTTAGTGGACTTTGCGGTTGGGTACCTCTGTGGAGAAGGCAGAGTAAGCCCCCAAGTATGCACTTATGAGGTATTCAAAGAAGTTTATATGATATCGTGAAGGCCAAGGAGGGTTTTCCAAATGAAGAAAACCCGACCCAATCCTTTTAGGGTACTAAATTACTCGTAACTAGGCGTTGGGACTAATGAGGCTTGCGTGTGTTGAGTGTCTCCACACAAGTTAGAGAGGCGAGCTGCCAACCCAACAATATTCTATTATGAGGAATAGTGGGTGAGTTCTAAGGGTGGATTTTGGGTAGTCCCTTTGGGGCACAAGGAGGGGCTTTTCGAATCACAAACCCCCTTGGTTCACAGCAAAAGTACCCAAAATGGTAGAGTGATGATTCCTTAAACTATCAATAGTAAGAACCTATTTTCAAAATCTAGTGGTCAATACCTAATATTTAGGAGGCTGCTCACAATTGAACCTCGTGGTAAGGGTTGAGGCGACAGGTCCTGTAACCCATTAGCCCAAGCTAGGAGGGATAAAGGTGACGATTCTAGTCGAGTAAGACAACAAACCATTGGAAATAAAGGAGGTAAGAAGGAAACCATGCCCTACAGGGGTCACACACTTGTCCGCTCATCGTATAATTTTTTTGTTTTATTTTTATTTCGTTCTCATAATAAATTATGCCATGCTGAGCCTTTTTGGCTTACGCTGTACTTTCTCCCTACTTTTCAAGATAGCATGCCACGCTACTCAACTCACTACGTGCCACGCCCTCACGTATGGGAGCTGCACCTGCGTGTGAATTTGCTACTCCCTACCACGCTTACCAGGGACCTGCTTTGGCAAATGTTTTGCATTGAAGAGTTCCTACCCCTTGAGATTTGCTTTGCAAGTGTCTACACCTGCCTTAGGGCTCTCCTCCATGACGTGACGAAGCTATTTTTTGCCCTTGCAAATTTAGGGGTTATGGAATGGTAGGGATGGAAAGGGGGAAAGAAGGAGGTAGTTAGTTGTCTTTTTGAGGTTCAAATAGAAATATTTGTTGTATGAGGACTGTATATGTAAATATTTTTAACAGCCTATCTATACATATATAAACAATGCATAACGGGTAGTGCCCACATAACCATGTGAACACACACACACATATATATATATACATACACACTTTCTTTTGCGGTGATGATGATGCAACTACAGGGTGTGCCCTTGATGACTATGTGCATGATTATGCATGCATTGTTACTTGAAGTTTTTATTACTAGTTGATTAATTCGCACGATATTGTGGGATGTAACATGATTTTTTAATTATTAAAATATAATATGATTAATATTAATTTATTAGCATGAAAAAATATATTTTAAATAATATAGTGTTGTGATAGAATTATAAATGAATATCTTTTGAATTTTTATATTTGCACAAAAATATTTACTTATATCTAAAAAGGTATTTTATGTGATAGAAAATCTCTTTTCAAAATTTATATAAATTTAAATACATCGTTGGTAAATAATAGAGAATTAATTTTCATTTTATATTTTAAAAGGAACTTTACCTATAAAAATAATTATAAATAAAAATGACTTCAAGTGAAATATAAATGATCGAGTGGATAAGGAGGCAAATTGAGAGAGAATGTAAGGATGATCATGAGACAATGGGTGGAGTGGATAACTTTAAAATTGAGTAAGGCAAAGATAAGGAAAGAATATGAATTTTCTTATATAGGCATGTATTATGAACTTTAATAGATAATAATGAGAGAAAGATTTGATGGTGGTGGAGAAGGATTCACTGATTTGGTGGGAGAGGAAGAGGTGGGCACTTTCATAAGGAGAGAGACAGAGAGAGGTTTTGGCTTGAGAGGGAAGGGGAGGGATTTAAGTGACGTGTGTGTTTGATTGTGTATGTAAGAGAGAGAGAGAGAGAGAGAGAGCATGCAATGTAGAAGTAATATCTAATTTATTGACGACATGGAGAGACCATGTAATTATGATTTTAGATTATATATATATATATATATATATATATATATATATATATATATATATATATATATATATATTCGATGAAAAAAAAGAAGATCTATCTACCGATATATCCAAAGATTACCCATATCATTAATCTAAAATTATATCTTTACATAGCGAAAAATAGGTAAAAAATACGAAGAATATTTTACTCTTACCCCGTTACGACTCATATCTTTCTCTTTCTCCCTCCGCTCCTCTTATCTCTCTGTCCTATCTACCTTTCTATCTCTTTGGATAATATTAATTAATATCACATACACACATCACCATCGAGTTGCATGCCCTTAATTTGTGTTGCTGCTAACAATCCTATCGGTAATAATAATACTAATAATCACAATAGTTCATAGCATATCCACGGGCAGTAGGAGAGTGGCAGTAGTAGTAGACTAAGCTAGTAGCAGCAGAGACGGCGGCCACCTCTTCTCTCTTTCAAGTCCTCTCGGCCGGCTCCTCTCGGACCCACAAGGCACCGGTCTTCTCCCTCGTTTGTTCTGCAGCTACCCGCAGACCATCAGGTGTAATGGAGAGATTATTGCTCTATAAAAATAATAAAGAGAAAGATGAGAAGGGGGAGAGCGTGAGAGCAAAACACTCAATGAGTCGGGAAGGGAAGGGAAGGGAAGGGAAGAAGGGGCACACCGTCGAGGAGAAGTCGGCAGCGGTGGCTTCCGGGGAAGCCATCCGGCTCGGCGTGCGGGGTATCGGGTCGGGTGGGGTGGGGGGAGGTGTCAGTGTGGAGGAGCGGCTCACATCTCTGCTGGGGAGGAGTGGGGGGGGGGGGGGGGGGGGAAGGAGGTGGAGAGGGCGGGGTGGGAATATTGCGGGATGGGGGACGGGGTTGAATGAGGTGCTGACGCGTGTCGAACGGGCTCCACCCAAACTTCTTTTAGTTACATAGGCTTTTATTCTTGGACGGTGGTACACTCACCGGACTTTACACCCGAAAATCACCCACGTCAATCCCAGCCATCCATCAGGCAAATATGACAAAAATATAGCAGTGCTTTTGTCTTATTGTGCCAGATGCACGGCTGAGATTAGCATGGGTGCATTTTCTGGTGTAAGGTGAGGTACATAAAACATTTTCGTTTATGCTTTGCTCTTGTGTTGTCATTGTATAGTGGAGTGCGTCCGTAAGTAGGATTCGTTATTTTTATTTGTGCAAGTTTTTTTTAGTAGGTACGAAAGTTTAAAAATTTTAAGAAAAATTAGGAAAATTTTGCTGATTTTTTTTATAAAAATTAACCCTTTCAAAGAATATTTGATCTTTAGATTTATTATCTATAAATTTTACAAACGTCAATTTAATTATCTTTGAATGTGACGAGCGTTAATCACGTGGCTATAATATTACTCATTTTGGGATGTGACACTCACGAGGTTCCAGGTTTGAGGCTCACCAATGTCGAAAAGAAGAAAAATAAGCAAAGCATAAGATAAGAATGTGCATTCATAAATAAATGATAAATAATATGTAATCCATGGGATATAATTGATGGCTATGTACAATACACTCTTCATGGTTGCCAATGTTAATCTAGGAGATTGGAACTTTAGATTAGTCTAAGATCCAAATATCAGGTATTCAAAAGCTACAAGCTAGTTAATTAGTTAGTAGGTCACGATTAGACTGGCAACAAATCCAAAATTAAGCAATTAAGCAACACATCATGTTACGAACGTGGCCTCAAGATGGATTTTTAAGACGTCTGCGAAGTGGCCCAAACGTCTGATCAGACGTCTGAAACCCTTTCCAGACGTATGATATTAAATTTTTGCAGCGTACGGGGTTGCGTCTGCGCGCATGCGTGTGCAGACTGCACCTGCCGCTCTCTTCTCTCTTTCTTCCCTCTCTCCTCCTGAAGGGCGCAGTTCCTTTCTCTCTCTCCCCGCGCGGCCTTATAAGGCCCCTCGCCCTCTCCCTCACCCTCATCTCCTCAGCTTTCCTCTTCTCCTTCTCCCTGCCGGTGCGAGAGCGCGAGCGAGCAAGTGAGTGGCGGCAGCAGCGGCCGCGGCGAGTGTGCGGGAGGGGGTGTTGTGAGAAGAAGAAGACGCTCGACCGTGAGGGCTCGAGCTTGCCGGGGCAGCTAGAGCCGGCCGGCGGGGGAGCAGCGGGCGTGGAGTGTCGCGGAGGGGCTGCTGCAGCACAGGCAACAGGCGGACGGGGTGCGGCGTGGCCGTGCGTCGCGGGCGGAGAGCGAGTCGGGCTCTGATTCTGGAAAATTTTCCAAAATCAGACGTCTAGGCTTATGATCAGACGACGATGAAGACGTCTGGAAGACTGTCCAGAGGTTTGGCCGGTAAGATATTTCTATCGTCTTCCTTTTTCACGTGTACAGCCATGCGGCCGTTCGCCGCGCCTTCGTCTGCGAACCGTTGTGCTGAGAGCAGGGTGGGTGCGTACAGGTTCTGCTCGGGAGGGCGCGAGATCTCGCCATCCCACGTGAATCGGATGTCTGGCCGCAGTGCCAGACGACGGGAAGGACTTCCAGACGTCCGGGGTGACCATCGGACGTTTGGGAACTAAGCCAGACGCCCCCGCAGGCTTCTGGACGTCTGAAGGACTACACAGAGTGAAGGTACACTCTGACACACATTTTAAGACGTCTGGAAGAGGTTCCAGACATCTGATTTTGTGCAGTTTCGTCGTTTTCGACCCGTTTAGGGCCCGTTCGGAGTCCGTTTTTCGCGTTTTGAGTTGCGTTCTTTCCAGAATAAAATCCTCTACCCGTTTATAGTAATTATATACCGTTCTGAGAAACTTCATGTGTTTGATCCTTGTGTTAGGACCCCGTTCCATTGCAGTCTTAGGGGTTGCAGAGGCACGCGGGATTTCCAACCACGCCTCCAGTACTCCCGTTGTAGCTGGTAGAGTGGCTTTTAATTTATTTAGCATAATTTGTTATAATTGTAGAACAATTAATAGAGTTTAGGGTATTGCATGAACCCTAAGATTGAGAAACTAGATTGAATGATAGATCCTAGGGTATTGCATGAATCGTAGGACTGGAAAACTAGATTGAATGATAGATCCTAGGGTACGGCATGAATCCTAGGACTGGAAAACTAGATTGAATGATAGATCCTAGGGTACGGCATTAATCCTAGGACTGGAAAACTAGTGGAATATATATATATTGCAGTCTTGGAAAAGTGGAAAGGAATTAATAGCTGCCTGTAAATTAATAGCTGCCTGTTATGAATGAATAAATATGATTAAGAATATGGGTTGTATGAACGTAAGACTGGGACAATGAAACCTACAATGGCCAAACAAAAAGACTACGAACCCTACGGGGAATTAGGAGTAGAACTCCTGGAAAGAGAATAGAACGGAACTGAGAAAGTGAAATGTAGAAGTGTGTTGTCTCTTGGGTACGTGGTACCAAAGAGAGCACACATTACCTCTTAGTATAAAGGGGAGCTTGCCGCCCTCAGGTTGAGACCAGGGTGGGTTTGGCTACTGTACACCGACTTGCTGGCCCTCACGTACGCAGTACCGAGGAGAGCTACTAGTGTAGGGAGAGCACTAACTACCCCACGGGCCCAGGGGTTCTGCTAGCCTCCTACACCAACTTGTTAGGCCCACTTGGCAAACCAGGGTAGTCAGGCGAGGGTGCGCGGACTGTGGGGGGGTTGGACCCCTATTACTGAGAGGGCTCTGCCCTATACTGGTTCCGTGCCGTGTTTTGAGCGTACCCGTTAATGGAAACGACTGATCGCGTGCCAGTGTGAGGTAGCTACCCGTGCGCTTATCGCGCATGTCGTAGTCACCGTTACGTCTGTCAGTGACCTTGGGGTGGTTGACTGGGGGGTAGGACCACCACGGGGGCTCTCCCGGCCAGGAGAGCACCACGTGTTACTTCTACTTTTCGGAAAAGATTGCAATCAAGATCGTTCCCACAGGGAACAATCGAGATCAAGTGAAGGATCTGAGAAATAGATAAATTGTGAAATAATAGAAAGACGTAAATAAAGGATGAAAGAAAATATAACAGCTACTGTACACTCTACTGCTTCTTTAGTTTTTAGCTACCACTCTACTCAGCGTTTCGCTGACATGTTGCATGATAACACCACGCAAGGGGGTAGTAATTAGGTTGAATATGGCCCATCTTTAGAATAAAAGGCACAACATAAAGTAGAATAGGAGCATTGCATGCATCAAGTACCAAGATTGCTTATAAACTGCATTAATGGCCATTTGGGTAAAGCATGTGTCAAAGAAGGCCTCAGATGAGCAATAGGACCGCACGTATGGATTCAGAACGACGAACGGAGTCCAACGGACTCCAGATCAGCCAAATCCGACATCCGGAGCTCCCACAATGGGCCCAAGAAATTCTGACCGTTGATCTGGAGATCAACGGCCCATAAAGCGCCACGTCACCCCGGCACCACCGCTCGCTCGCCCTCAAGCCAGCCAAGAACGAATCTCGACCGTTGATCTTCGATCGAACTGCCGAGATCCGCACGCTCGCCCGCGATCGCCGCGACAAAGCGCGGTCGTGGCGCAACGGTTAGCGCGCACGCCCGCGTCGTAGCGACGCGCGTTCGAATCGCGCGGAGCGGAAATCAAGTGCGAGCGAAGGGCGCGGCGAAATTGAGCCGCCCGATCAGCAGCGGGCGGTCAGGATTGCGCCACGCGGCGCGACGACAGCGCCCGAGCGCCCACGCGCGCACGCACGCCGGGCGGAAACGCACGCGCGCACGCACGCCCGAAGCGCGATCTCAGCACGGGCGCGGGAGGATCTCAGCCGTCCGATCTTCGATCGGACGGCTCTCGTTCATCATCCACGGATCGCGCTTGGAGAGAGAGAGGGGGCGGGCGACTGACCGGCGGCAGAAGGCCTTCACCGACGTATTTGGAAGCGGTTTTAGCGACGTTCTGGATGTCGCTAAAGGACATTCTTCTTCTAGGAGGCCCTTAACTCTATTTAAACCCCCTTCTACCACCATTCAAGGCATCCTCTCCCACTTGCAACTACTCCACTCCTCTCCTAGCTAGTCTTAGGCACTCTTGTAATCGCCGGAGACGACGAGCCGCCGACGGAGCCTCCTCCACCGCCGTGGCTGCCTCGTCGCTCTCCACTCTCTCTCTCTCTTTTAAGCTTTCACTTACTTTTGTTGAAGCATGCATTTAATGTTGTAAATCATGAACTATGAATGCATGTTTAATGAAATTAGTTTCCATTTCGTTGCCATTTTAATTTCTGTTTAAAGTGCATGATCAAAAGCAAGAGCTTTCTAACCCTAAACTCTCTCTATCTCTCGCTTTTCAAAACCGTCTCTTTCGCAAGCAAAACTCCGCCTTTTTCGTGACAACAAGTGGTAAACAAAATCCGATTTCCACGCCTCCCTGAGATCGACACTCGGACTCACCTCCGTTTACTTCTTTTAAGACCGACGTATCAAGTGCAACTATAACGACGCCTCTTAACACACACGCACGAAGGCACGTCAGTTTTTGGCGCCGTTGCCGGGGAGGCAACGGATTTGTTTTATCACCTCCATTCCACACTCATTCTCACATCGTCTAATGCCCTATTTTTCTTTTTACTTGACGGTTGCAGGAATTCGGCGCATGGACGGCGAAGCGACGCATTCCACGACGGTAGCAAGGGAGTAGGCGCCTCAAGGACCGATAGTGAGTACCCTCTCTCTCATTGTTTGCTTGCGTGAAAAAGCTAAAAAAAAAATCATAAAACTAAAAAAATTGGCGTGGTGAATGATTGCTTGACCCACATTCTTAACACATCACCCTACAAAAAAATGTACACTCTAATATGCTGGATAAATTCTTGGAGTGTTCTTTTCTCTTTCTCTTGAGTGGTGTTTGCGAAGCCACCGTGAGTTGACCTGGGCCGCACCACTCAACCCTAAAACTGACTCATCTAATAGAAGCTGCACGATTATCAGGATGAGTACACTAGGGTTTTAGAGCCTCTACAAAATAAAAGGAAATCTACTTTCACTAAGTTATGTGCAGAACTTGATGTGCTCACTGAAACTTGTTTGAAAATATTAAGACACGTCAACCCTAAAAAGTACTTAAGTAAGGATGAAACACTAAAAGACACTATATCTTAACAAATCCTTGCTTGAAAATCATGTTTTGCTAGAAGCACACACTTTGAAAGTGGAACATTAAGAGGCACCACCCCAATCAACGCCTCATCACATCACCCTAAGCACAAGCACTATCCTAGCCCTTTAAAACTGAGTAGACGTGCTATAGGCAGGACTGAGTTAAGTCTCAAAAGTTGAGGTTTTGTCTGCTAGGCACTTGGCTTTCATTCCCTTGGTAGAATCTGGTGACTAGGCTGCGGGGCAGTGTCAAACGACCGTGGTTGTGGGGTCTATGGAACCGGAGGCGCAAGCCAAAGGAAGAACCTTCCCTGTAATCCCCTCGTAATCAACCTGGCCAGATTAGCCTTGAGAAGGGGAGTCCAGTGCTTACGGACTTAATCACCCTTTGTGAGATTTCTAGGTCTCTTAAGGAATACACCATAAGGATTAGGTGCTTGATTGAAACACATTTCTCGCATCTGTCGCCCTCCGCATCCCCTCCTGTTCTTCTCTAGTGTATGCACGGGAGGCGCTCACTGCATCCCGAATTGTGTGTTTTGGGGCAGGAATCTAGGCGACGTAATTCTGTTGAAAACATGGCTGAACCTAGGGTAGATGAGGCTGAAGATCAACCCCCACCAGATGCTATGGCTATCATCCAGGCTCAAATCAATGCTAACCATCGGCTTCAGCAACAACAAATCCACACCTTCATGCAAGCCATGCAACGGTTACAGATCCCACAAGAACAACCACCACCTTTCAATGACATACCAGGACAACCACCACTTGATTTACCACCATTTTAGGACCAGCCAAGACCCCTCTGTGATTTCTATAACCCTTCTGCCATTAGAGTCGAGCCACACCTTAGGATCCCCGAAGGGGGAGACGATTTTGAGCTAAAACCTAATGTATTAAGTCTAATCCAGAGCCACTTTCATGGAAGCTCAAATGAAGACCCCTTTGAGCACCTAGAGGATCTCGACCGCATAGCAAGAACAGTAAAACCTAGGAACATTAGCCTTGACATTGTTCTAATCAAGATGTTCCCTTTCTCATTAAGAGATAAGGCTTCTCATTGGCTTAGAACCCTAGGTAGACCCATCACCACCTGGGAGGAACTGAGGCATGCATTTTTAAAGAAATTCTTCCCCATAGGAAAGACCAATGCCCTCAGAAGAGCTATCACTACCTTCACACTCCAGGGTAGGGAACAATTTCATGAGGCGTGGGAAAGATTCAATGAACTTTTGAGGAAATGCCCACACCACGAAGTTCCAAGGTGGCAATTGGCTCAGATCTTCTACCACGGTGTGGACAACAACCTACGGAACTTCGTCGATGCCTCATGCGGGGGAAACTTCCTAAACAAAGACGAGGAGAGCGCGTTTGAGCTCTTTGAGTCTATGAGCGAGAATTCGCTCAACAATGCCTCCATGAACCAGTTTAACAGGTCCAGTCAACCCCGTGGTGGGATTTATGAGGTGCAAGCAAATTCTGGAATGGTTGACATGGACATCATTGCCAAAAAGTTGGATCGAGTGGAATTGGTGGACAAGAAGATTGATAAGCTTCTAAACCAGACCAGGAACCCCTTGCAGACTTTCACCCTAGCAAAGGGAGCACATAATGTTGACCTGGTCCAACCCTTCACCCAACTAAACCTGGAACAACCCCCAACCACGTTCCAGGGAGGGACCTTTGCTCCCTCGACCCTTGATTACTCCCTTCCTTCTTCATCAACATCGGCTATTCTAGAAGATGTGCAAGCCGTCCAAGGATATGCAAAACCTGACCCTTTCTCCAACACTTACAACACCGGCTGGCGTAATCACCCCAACTTTGGTTGGACAAACCAGAAACTACAGCAATTCCAAAACTAGCCCAGGCCAAACCAACAGCCACACTTGCCCCCCTATCAGCAAGGACCACCAGTTAGACCCCAATATAACCAAAATAGGGCGGCCCCTCCCCCACAAAACCAAATGGACACCCTAATAAAGATGATGGCTGACATGAACCAAAAACATCAGGAAGAAATGGCCTTGGTAAAGGGACAGTGTAACGACCCAGTTCCCGAGTGCCTACGAGACACGAGAACCGGACCGACTCGACTAATCCCAAGACCTAGTCGTCCAACGAGGAAGTAACCAAAAAAGCAGTAAAATAAACCACATTCAACATGAATATAACTAACAGTAAGGAAGTACAGCAGTAAGGGAAAGAAAACTACTACAGTAGATACCACCACAACAGTAGAACAACATTTATCATATAACAGGAACTGCAGGTAAAGAAAGTACAGCGGAAACAAGAACTACTCACTATAACAGAAACAAAAGAGGTACAAAAGACTGTGGTAAACTGTACTGGACCCTACTCGGCCCAGCGTCCTCGGCAGCCGCTGACCCTAGCTGCTCAACACCTGGTCCTGAGAAAGGTAACGAGTGTAACCCGTCAGCAAAACGCTGAGTAGAGTGGCAAACTAACTAAAGACAACAGTAGAGTGTACAGTAGCTGTTATGTTCTATTACTTCCTTTATTCACATCTTTCAATTTTCTCACTATTTCATTTATTACTCAGATCCTTTACTTGATCTCGAATGTCCTCGTGGGAACGATCTTGATTGCAGTCTTTTCCAAAAGTAGAAGTAGCACATGGTGCTCTCCTGGTCGGGAGAGTCCCGCGTGGTGATCCTACCCTCAGTCAACCACCCCAAGGTCACTGACAGACGTAACGGTGACTACGGCACGCGCGATAAACGCACAGGTAGCTAGCACGCACTGGCACGCGGTCAGTCGTTTCCGTTAACGGGTGCGCCCAAAGCACAGCACGGAACCAGGGCATAGCCCTCTCAGTAACAGGGGTCCAACCCCTCCACAGTAACCAAACCGGGGCCTTGCCCCTCCACAGTCCGCGCACCTTCGCCTGACTACCCTGGTTTGCCCTAGTGGGCCTAACAAGTCGGTGAAGGAGGCTAGCAGAACCCCGGGGCCGGTGGGGTAGCTAGTACTCTCCTAACACTAGTAGCTCTCCTCGGTACTACGTACGCAAGGGCCAGCAAGTCGGTACAGAGTGGCCAGTCCTAACCCCGGGTCCCTGGGGCGGCTAGCTCCGCTCTGCACTAAACAGGGGGACAGTCGCTCTCCTTGGTACTCCGTACTCAAGGGCCAGCTCACTTCCCCAAAACTATTCCATTCACTTTCCAGGAGTTCTACTCCTACTTCCCCGTAGGGTTCCATCCTTTTTACTCAAGATCCAGGTTTCACTTCCCAGTTTCACATTCTTACAATCCATGTTCTCAACCACGTTAGCTATTCACAACAGGCAGCTGTTAATTCAAAATTACAGGCAGCTTTATATTTCTTTCCATTTTCCAAGACTTTAGTATATACATTCCACTAGTTTTCCATCCTAGGATTCATGCCATATCCTAGGATCTATCATACAATCTAATTTTCCAGCCCTAGGATTCATGCAACACCTAGGAGCTATCATTCCATACGTTTCTCATTCCTAGGATTCATGCAATGTCCTAGATTCTAGTTAAGGTTCCATACTTTAACAGATTTTAATAACTTAAGCCACTCTACCAGGTACAACGGGAGTAATGGGGGCGTGATCGGGAATCCCGCGTGCCTCCGCGACTCCCAAGACTGCAACTGAACGAGGTCCTATCACAAGGATCAAACACAAGGGGTGTCTCAAAACAGTGTATAGCTACTGTAGACGGGTAGAGGAATTAATTCTGAAAATAGCGCAACTCAAATCGCGGAAAACGGAGCCCGAACAAGCCCTAAACGGGTCGAAAAAGACGATACTGTGCAAAATCAGACGTCTGGAACTTCTTCCAGACGTCTTAAAAAGTGGATCAGAGAATTACCTGTTCAGCGTGGTTTCCCAGATGTCCAGAAGTCTGCGGGAACGTATGGCCTAGCTCCCAGATGTCCGATGGTCACCCCGGACGTCTGGAGGTCACTCAAGCCGTCTGGTACAACTTCCAGACGTCTGATTCGCAAAGGATGGCGAATCAGCGAGCCTGCGCACAGCCAACTCCCTCCCTCAGTACGGTCAGTCGACAGGAAGGAAGAAGAAAGCGGAATACTAACCTTTCAGACGTCTGTATGATCTACCAGACGTCGTCCTCGCCGTCGGGCTATCAACCCAGACGTCTGATTCTGGAAATTTTTTCCAGAATCAGGGCGCGACCCGTCCTCCGCTCGCGACGCCGCCCGCGTCATACCTCGCGCGTCTGCTGCTCAGACCGCAGCAGGTCCCTCTCCGCGTCGCTCCGTGCCCCCTGCGCCCTCCGCCGGCCGGCCAAGCCGCTCCGGCGAGCTCACCCTCACGGTAGAGCTCCGCTCTCGCACGCCTCACCTCCTCCGCTCTCGCTGCGGCCACAGCTGCCGCCCTCGCACTCGCGCTCACGCTCACTGGCTGAAGGAGAAGAAGGAGGAGACGGTGGAGACGGGAGGGGAGGCGTGCCCTTTTTAAGGCCGCGCGGAGAGGAGAGAGAAGGATTCGCGGCAGGGGAATCTGCAGCCGCAGGAGGGAGGAAAGGCGAATATGCGATCTGCGCACGCAGGCGCGCAGACGACTCGCGTGTGTCGAAAATAACGGATTTACAGACGTCTGGAAACTATCCCAGATGTCTGTTCCGACATCTGGGACACATCCCAGACGTCTTAAAAAGACGTATGGGGCACGCGTTCGTAACAGACAGTTAAGCCAACTCTTGGACTGTAAACAGCAAGGATCTCTACCTTCCCAACCGCAACCAAACCCGCGAAACATAATTAACAGAGGCCCCAATTCACAAGGGTTCCAAGGTAACCCCGGGTAGGCTCATATGGTCCAGCCGGCCCCACAAACACCTCCTGGGTTTGGCGCTTCTTCATCCTCGTCTTCTCAAGGATCACCCCATGGCCCCAATGCCTCTGCGAATGCGGTGACCTTGAGAAGCGGCACCAAAACCCAGGATCCCAAATGGCCGATTCTCCCCGAGACTTTACCCGACTTAGAAGAAACACCAACCAAGGACCCAGACATGGAACCAATTCAGACACCCTATCCTGAGGCCTTGGAAACAATCAAGAGAAAAAAGAATACTGTGGAAACTGAGGAGCTGATGGAAATTTTTAAACAAGTACAGATTAATATTCCGCTTCTAGAAGCTGTCAAACACATCCCCGCTTACGTCAAGTTCTTAAAGGATGCCTGTACACCCAAGCGTAAGCTGAGACCTCAAGCACCTAGGAAGGTTATACTCTCTGAGCAAGCCAGTTCCGTGATATCAAGCAACCTTCCACTCAAACGAACTGACCCAGGAGCATCCCTGATTTCTTGCAACATCGGGGACATGACATTTGATAGAGCGCTCCTGGACCTAGGTGCTTCTATCAACCTAATTCCCACAACCTTGTACCACCAATTTGGTTTTGGGGAGCTGGCACCAACCCCTGTCACCATCCAGCTGGCGGATAGATCAGTGAAAACCCCGAAGGGGGTTGTCGAGGACGTGATTGTATGGGTCAAGGACTTCTATTTCCCAGTTGACTTTTTGGTGCTCGACATGGAAGTCCCTGAAAAATTACAGAACGCACCCATAATCTTAGGCAGACCTTTCTTAGCTACGGCTAAAGCAAACATCGATTGCGACACGGGATGTATGGAAATCGCCTTCAGAGACAGGAAAATGCAATTGGATATCTTCCGGGCAACAAAGTCATTTGATTGTGATTACATTGAGGAACATGATCCCGTGGAAACTTTAATCGAGGAATGCCTTACCCTTAGTTCTGTCTCAGACCATCAAACCCGTAGTTCTGACTCGTCACCATCATTACCTGTGGACCTCTGTAAGGCTGAGTATCATCACATGACACCATTTGAAGAAATCGATGTTGATCAACTACCGCCCTTTCCATTCCCATCGACTGTGGTCCCACCCGCACCTGAACTTAAACCATTGCCCGAGAATCTCAACTACGTCTTCTTGGGACCTGGCCAGACCTTCCCAGTGATTATTAATTCCCATCTAACCAAGGATCAGGAACTAAGGTTGACTGCAACTCTTTCAGAACATCGGGCCGCCATTGGTTGGACCATCTCAGATCTAAGAGGAATTAGCCCCACCTATTGCACCCACAAGATTTACCTGGAAGACGGGGCCCGACCTTCACGCCAGATGCAGAGACGGTTAAACCCTAACATGCGGGAGGTCGTTAAAAAAGAAATTATCAAGTGGCTCGACGCCGACATCATCTACCCTATCTCGGATAGCCCCTGAGTGAGCCCCACTCAAGTGGTTCCAAAGAAGGCTGGGCTCACTGTTGTCACTAATGATCATGGCGAATCCATCCCCACCTGCACCACCACCGCATGGCGGGTGTGTATTGATTATAGGAAGCTTAATGAAGCCACTAAGAAGGACCACTTCCCCTTGCCATTCATTGACCAAATCCTTGAAAGATTGGCAGGGCAGAAGTATTTTTGCTTCCTGGATGGATATTCAGGATATAACCAAGTCGCAATTGCTCCGGAAGATCAGGAAAAGACCACATTCACTTGCCCGTATGGCACGTTTGCATTCCGTCGAATGCCGTTCAGGTTATGCAACGCACCCGCGACCTTCCAGCGTTGCATGCTAGCCATTTTTTCAGAAATGGTGGGTGAAAACTTGGAGGTCTTTATGGATGATTCCTCTGTATTCTGGAATTCATTCGACCATTGTTTGAGCAACTTGGAGAAAATCCTGAAACGATGTATCGAGGTTAACTTGGTGTTAAGTTGGGAAAAGAGTCATTTTATGGTTCAAGAAGGAATTGTCCTCGGACACATCGTTTCGCATAGGGGCATCGAGGTAGATCGAGCTAAGGTTGATTTAATTTCCAAACTTCCTCCACCTAGTTCGGTCCAACAGATTCGCTACCACATTCTGCTTTCCACCTAATTCGGTCAGAGATGGGTAAAGAAGGAGAAATCGCTTCAGAAGGAAGGCGGGATAAGTGGTCAGCTACCACATTCTGCTTTCCAGCCTTATCACGAATCTCTAAATCAAATTCCTGTAAAAGTAGGATCCATCTAATCAGACGAGATTTCGCGTCCTTCTTGGCGAGAAGATATCGAACTGCCGTGTGGTAAGTGTAGACTATAATGTGGGAACCTAAAAGATAAGGTCTGAATTTTTCCAGTGCATATACTACAGCTAGCATTTCCTTTTCCGTGACGGTGTAATTCCTCTGAGCTTCATCTAAGGTCTTGCTAGCGTAATAGATGACTATGGGTTTCCCGTCCAATTTTTGACCAAGGACAGCTCCTACTGCATAATTAGAGGCATCACACATGATCTCAAAAGGGTGAGACCAATTCGGGGGTTGCAGTATGGGTGCCTTGGTAATCAGATCACGAAGTGTCGTATAGGCACGAACACAATCGTCAGAGATCTGGAAGTCTACGTCTTTAGAGAGGAGAGTAGTGAGAGGTCGGGCTATTTTCGAGAAATCCGCTATAAAGCGGCGATAAAAACCAACATGCCCGAGGAAAGATCGAATTTGCTTAACCGACGAAGGTAGTGGTAAATCAGAAATCAACTTTACCTTCGCGCGGTCAACCTCAATTCCTCTCTCAGAAATAAGGTGACCTAATACAAGTCCTTCAGTTACCATGAAATGAGATTTCTCCCAGGAAAGTACCAGATTCACATTAATGCATCTTTGCAGGACCTTGGTCAGGTGGTCTAGACATGCATCAAATGTGCTCCCGAAGACCGAGAAGTCATCCATGAAGACTTCTAAACAATCGCCTACTAAGTCAGAAAAGATTGCAAACATACACCGCTGGAATGTAGCAGGTGCGTTGCACAATCCAAAAGGCATCCTACGGAATGCAAAGGTTCCGTAGGTGCAGGTGAATGTCGTTTTCTCCTGATCATCGGGGTGAATTGCCACCTGATTATATCCTGAATAGCCATCCAAAAAGCAGAAAAATCTATTCCCTGCCACTCTTTCCAGTATTTGATCAATGAAGGGCAAAGGGAAATGATCTTTCTTCGTGGCTTGGTTGAGTTTTCGGTAATCTATACATACTCGCCACGAACTAGCAATGCGTGTAGGGATGACTTCTCCAGAATCAGTGGTGATGATGGTAAGTCCGGCCTTCTTTGGCACAACCTGAACAGGACTTACCCATCTACTGTCAGAAATTGGGTAGATAATTCCATTGTCCAGCCATTTAATCATTTCACTTTTTATCACCTCTTGTAATGTAGGGTTTAATCTACGCTGGGGCTGTCTAGTAGGTCTAGATCCTTCTTCAGTGAAAATCCTATGTGTGCAATAAGAAGGACTGATGCCAGTAAGGTCAGAAAGGCTCCATCCTATAGCCTGCCTATGTGCTCTTAGGACAGATAAGAGTCGTGACTCTTGATCAGAAGAAAGGGAAGAGTTAACAATCACCGGATAGGTCTGATCAGGTCCTAAGAAAACATATTTGAGAGAGTCAGGAAGAGGTTTGAGTTCAACAGGCACAGGATCAGAAGGAGCAGGTGTGAAAGTTTCAGGAGATCCTAGAGATACTAATGGAATGGGAGGAAGGTCCTCAGTCTCTAAATTTGGTATCTCAGTGGAAGTCAAGTCAGAGTCCAAAGAGTGTTGAGGTTCTAAATTTAATGAATTGATCGAGGTGTCCTCAACCAATTGATCCAATGAATCCAGGGAGAAGATTTCTTCAATTAAACTACAGGTTGGTCCTCTTTGGGCCTGAAAAATATCAATTTTTATTTTCTGATCTCCAAACTTTAATTCTATAAGGCCCTTCTCACAATTGATGTTTGCCTTGGCCGTAGCCAAGAAAGGTCTTCCTAAAATGATAGGTGTATTCTGGATATCTTCAGGTACTTCCATGTCAAGGACTATAAAGTCTACAGGGAAGTAAAAATCCTTGACCCGCACTATGACATCTTCCAACACTCCCTGAGGTGTCTTAACTGATCTGTCAGCTAATTGCAGGGACACCTTGGTTGGCTTCAGATTGCCAACCTCAAAATGTGTCAGTAGAGAGGTTGGGATAAGATTGATGGAAGCACCTAGGTCAAGTAGTGCTCTATTGAATGTGGTGTTACCTATCATGCAGGATAAGAGAGGGGTGCCTGGGTCTTTCATCTTAGTTGGGAGGGTACTAGAGATGATGGAACTAGCTTGTTCCGAGAGAATGATTGGACTACTCCCTTTTTGAATTCTTGCTTTACGCTTAGGTGTACATAGGTCTTTTAAAAAATTAGCGTAAAGAGGGATGTGGCGGATTGCATCCAACAAGGGGATGTTTATGTGGACTTGCTCAAAGAGCTTAAGCAAATCCTCCTCAGGTGCCACACAGGTCTTTTTCTTTCCTTTCTCCTTCTTCTTTAAAGCTTCAGGAAAAGGTACTGGAGTTGTGAGAGGTTCAGTCATAGGTAGAGGAGAAGTAGGAAGTGGAGGAGCAGAACTAGAAGTGGTAGGTGTTGGAAGAGGTGGATCTAGTGTGCATTTACCACTCCTAGTGACTATGGCATTTAGTTCAGCTCTAGAGGTAGATGGTAAATCATTGTTAGGTAGTAGAGGTGGTTGTGTTTGTGCAAGAGAAGAATTTGAGTCAGTGAAGAATTCAGTGTTGTGCACTGCTTGTGAAATGTCATGTGTTTGGTTTTGCAGTGCTGGTCTAGGTTGGGCATACCTTTGAGCAGGTATGTTCCTAGGGTTGGGTTGTGCTTGGGATGGGAGTGAATGTGGTTGACGGGACTCCGTCAAGTGTGATAGCTGGGCTCTCATCTCAGCTAAGGCCGCGTCCTGTCTCTGCTGCATAGCAATATTCTGTTGTTGCATATCAGCAAGAGCTTTCATGATAGACCCCAACTGGTTATCTCGTGTAGGCCCAGATTGAGAGTATTGGGTGGGCCTGGGTTGGGGTTGCTGGTAGGTACGCGGTGGATATCCGTGTGATTGTGGAGGTGGTGCTCAGATCGGGTTGTGCAACGGTGGTGCAGAAGGTTGTTGAAAAGGAGGTCTTTGTGAATTTCCCGACCACGAGAAATTTGGATGATTACGCCATCCAGGGTTATAGGTTTGTGTGAAAGGATCATTGTGAATGGCATGAAGCTCCTCCGAAGCTCCAGAAGGTGCAGGGAAGTCAGTGAAGGGAGGAACAAGGGTTCCTCCAACCGGTGAAGGATATGGAAATGGAAAATCCGGTAATGCAGTTTGTGTCACAGAAAGGTTATTCACAGTTTCCCTCC
This sequence comes from Thalassia testudinum, assembly GCA_037157565.1. Taxonomy (NCBI): domain Eukaryota; kingdom Viridiplantae; phylum Streptophyta; class Magnoliopsida; order Alismatales; family Hydrocharitaceae; genus Thalassia; species Thalassia testudinum. Next base: position 87,740,139 of record JAZHRO010000077.1, read on the forward strand.
CTGTGGGAAACTGAGAAGAAGTGTTTTGTGCTGGTGACTGAGAAGAAGAAGATGGGTGTTTTGAGAGAAATTTCCATACTTCATCTACTTTCTTCTCGATTAAGCCCACTTTATCCAGTTGACTAGCCACTATCTCTAAGTCTTTGCTACTGGATTGGGCTTCATGTACCCCCGTGTGTGAGTGGGAATGTGAGGATTTTCTATTAAACACGCTCATTGAAGCATTATTAATAGAGTTTTCGGCCATGCCTTCAAGGAGCTCAAAGGCTGAGTCCTCGTCCCGACACAGGAAATTGCCTCCACAAGCGGCATCTACAAAATTCCGTGTGTCATCATGGAGCCCATGGTAGAAGATCTGAACCTGTTGCCAGCGTGGGACACCATGGTGGGGACATTTTCTCAAAAGCTCATGGAATCTCTCCCAAGCCTCGTGCATAGGTTCTCCTGAATTCTGGGTGAAGGTGGTGATGGCACGCCTTAAGGCATTAGTGCGGCCTACAGGAAAGTACTTCTTTAAGAACTCATGTTCTAAAGAAGCCCAAGAATCTATAGGTGTAGTCCGTGCAAGTGTTCTAAACCAAAAGGCTACCTTATCTTTTAATGAAAAGGAGAACATTTTCATCAAAAGCGTGTGCTGATCATGTCCTTGCGGACCCAAAGTTTGGGCAAGATTCTTCAGCTCCTCTAAATGCTGAAAAGGGTCCTCAGAAGCAAGTCCATGGAAGTGAGGAATGAGTGCTATAATGTTCGGCTTCAGTTCAGCAGCACGACCCCCATTGGGATAACGTACCACAGGCATTGGTTGGGCAACTGCGGGATTATAATAATCTCGTAGTTGAGGTCTACGGGGTTGGGGTGGTGCCTGAGGATTTCTAGGTTGAAGTGGTTGTGGTTGGGGGTTAGCTAATAGATTTACAGCTTGAGCAAGTTGTTGCACCTGTTGGGTTAAGGTATTCATTTGTAGTTGTGTATCGAAAAGGTGCTGAAGATGAGGCATAGGTCCTCTCTCCGGGGGTGGATTAGGATAAGGTGGAGGTTGGAACCTAGGGATTGGTGGTTGCTGTGGTAGAGGATGTGCAACTAAGTCTGGAGGAAGTTCTTCAAAATCCTCAAAGTGTGAAGAATCAAGATCATCCTCTTGGCGAGGGGGATTGTGAAAAGTATTTTGAGACTCAGGAGGTAAGGGATTAGAAGTGGAAGGCAAAGAAGATGATGCAGTAGCTTGGGTAGCAGTACCCAAGGGGAGTACAAGTTCTGGGTTTTGGGATCTCCTACCTTCCATTGAGTTGGTTTTTTCTTTGAAATCCCGTTTACTCTAATTCGATCCAACTCAATGGGAAAAAATTTTAACGTTCACAATAAAACAGAAGAATCCCAACAAAATCTCAATTCAAGAAGACCAATCAATCGAAATGAATCGGAGAAAATTTTTCCTAGAGGCTACTACGCAAAGTATGTTATACGCAAACAATTGTTTCAAACAATTGTACGTATCCTAAGATAAACCTAGCGAAGTGCAGACCTCTAAAATCCACTGGGAATCTGGATAAGACTGAGCGTGTGAATCCAGATCCTGTGGTTGTAGAAAGATGAGGTAGAAACCCGTGTATTGTGGCCTTAAGTGATCGTGCTGTGTGCACGATAACATTCAACACAAGGCGATTAAAATCTCAAACATGGTTTCACCCAATTTTGCTATCTCCTTTTTGATTTAATTGAAGTGATTAAAATGTGTTTTCTATGCTGTTCGTTTCACTTTTTACTAAATTCAGAACAAGTAGTGGTCTTCTTTAATTTTAAGTCAAATGCAAATATGACAGGAGTTAGAGTTAGGTAAGAAATGCGTACCTGACTCCAGCAATCTTCTAATGCAGATTTGACTTGAATTAAAATCTAGCAGGAATGAAATGCAATCCTAAAAATGGATGCCTAGGGTTATGCTGCTGCTAGATAAGTATGAGGTCTTTTTGATTTTTTTTTTTTGATTTTTTGATTTTTCTGAAAAATTTTATATGCAATTCAAAAGTAAGGAAAGAAATTAAGAAGATAAAGAAATAAAGTCCAGATAGTCCAAAATTATTACAAAAATTGTGTGAGAACAAGCTCTCACAACTTATGACTAACAATTGCTCCTAATCAATAAACCTAAAACTATCTATACTAAAACTAATACTAAAATCCTACAGCTACTTCGAGGCAAAACTCCACCAGGAAGACGGATCTGGAGCGCAGCGACTCCACCAGGAAGACGACACTCCTCCTCAAGTGCTGTGGAAAAAATAAATGATTAGTAAAAGAATAAAGGAATGTATACACAATTAATTCAATGGAAAATAAAAGCAATTTTAATGAATGAATGAATGAAATAAAGAATTTCTATATACAAAAGAATAAAAAGAAAATTTTGGTGCAAAGAGCGTTGCCTCCCCGGCAACGGCGCCAAAAATATGATGGTCGTAATGATTGTTATTGTTTTGTTGACAATAATTGTTGATCATGTCGTTGTAGTATAGGGTGTATAATATAACATTAAGGATGTCGTATAGTGGTGAGTATGGGTGAGTTCCAGTCATTACAACCATTATTATCATTTGCTTATTTATCTAATTTTTACTGGTTTTGTTCCAGGTCGTTCTCTGGGAGGCAATTCATTGAACTTAATTCGGTCACTCTTTGATTATCTCCAAAATTGTCTTCTTATTCAAAAATAAACTCTACATTTAAAGAATGAATGAATGTTTTATTTACCTAGTTGCTAAGAAGTGCTTGCAAAAATGTTAACTATGAACAAGCATCAAACAATCTATTATTATACTCTAAACTATGTATTTACAAGTTATACTATTAACACTATTATGTTAGTTCATACTACATTAGGATACCATGGTGTAAAAACTTAACTTACTAGTCATTTATTTATAATGACATATATATCAGTTTTAGTGACAGATATAAACGTCGCTAAATCTCAGGAAACACTATATACAACCTAAAGAAGCAAACTGAGGTCTTTAGCGACATTTATAGTGTCGTTTTATTCTGTTAGTAATTATGTGGGTTTAATTTTACATATGTACAGAGTCTTTTCTGTTGTTATCTCGTGTTATCTCTTTTTTTTTAAGTCGTCTGTCCTTTCATTTGTTCTGTGTATTCTTTCAGAGGCTGCGGTGGAGAGTCCTTAGTGTAAAATGTGTTTAATTAGCAGGCGCGCTTTTCGAGGGATACACAGCACCCTTCGGGTGGGACCAGACCTCTACTAAGCGCGCCCTAATCTCAGATTAGGTGGCTTAGTTACGTTATTCAAACTCAGCGCAGGGCCTCAGCCCAACGCCTTCAACAAGTTCGCACACGCTCGGGCTCCCAGCCCCACATAGGAATCACGCATTCAGTATTCAGCACAATTCGGGTTATCGGATCAGACGGAACAGGTAACGTTTCGGGCACCCGGCGCCATGACGACTGGTAAGGTTATAACATAAATTATATTTATATGCTGCGTTTCGTTTGCAGCCCACGATGTGGCGCTATTCCAGCGCCACATCGTGCGCTGGAAACCAGACGCAGCTGCGTCTGTGCGCGTTTTGGCCCTCGATTTGGGGGCCATAAATTATTTAAAAAAAATAAAATAAAATATGGTAAATAAAATATTTACATAATACTACATAATTGATTAATTAATTTTGAATTTTAAATATATTTACTATACAAATAAATTCGCTAAACTAGGCTGATTATACAGGTTGATTTAGGTGATTAAATAGTTAATTACTTATAAAATAATTAGTAAATGGTCTAATTGACCTTAAACAGTTTTAACTTACATACTTAAGTATTTAATACATATTTTTATTGTATTTTTACGAATTTATTTATGTTTTATTTAGGCTAAAATAGCAATTCTGGGTATTTACAATTAAAACTAAGTTACAGTAAGTTATACTAGGTATAATTATACTTTGACTAACTTAAATTACTTAATATATACATATATATATATATATTCCCAAGTTTATAGATTTATTTACTTGATTATTGCTCTAACTTACTAACTTAGCTACTAAATCAGTAAATATAAATCGGTACATATATATATACATAAATCAGTAAATACATACATACTAGATTAGTATATATACATATTTTTACATAGATTACATATGTATACGAATTTCTGTACAGGTTTTATACATATTTACAGTATAACTATGTATCTAACTAATATGCTATAGTTATAATACTATGAATGGGTGTATTTATAGTTTTAAAATAAGTCTATGCCATTAGGCTTTTGTATAAAGTTAGGGAATTAGAGTTGATTGATTTTTTTATTTGAGTTTAGACAGCAGCCGCAGCTACTGTCAGAGGAGATGGAGAAGAGAAGAATGTGCTGTTTTAGTGTTATTTACAGTGGCAGTGGCTTAAGCCACTGTCAAATGGCTAACTGCTGCTGCAGTTAGTCCACTTGAAGAGGGGGGAAAGTATTCTACAGAGAGGAGGGAAATTTAGAGAAGGGAGTTTAGAGAAGAGGGGAATGTAGCTGCTAGATGCAGCATATTGCTGTGTAACTGGGAGTAAGATAAAATTCAAAACAAACTACAATTTACAGAGTTGAAATCCAAATCTGAAAGGGGTTTAAATCTCACGAAAATCTCATGTAAATTCAGCTCAAACACTCATTGGAAAAAATCTTATCAGAAACATCCTTTCAGATCAAAACAGCAAATGGCATTGAGTTAGTCTTCCTAATGCCATAGACAGCATGAAGGAAGACTTAGCTCAATCAATTAAAACCAAAGAAACACAATCCCAGTTTCTTGCAACCTTAAGGAGTATGGAAAACTCCTTAGGTTAGAGAATCACCATACAGAAATGATCATCAACACAAATAGTGCATGGCAGTTCTGAAATAGCAAAAAGAGACTAAGAATGCATTAAGGAAATTTAATGGAAGCTGGCGAATGCATTCAAAACAAAGTATAAACAGAATCATGAAAGGCTCTTCTGATTGGTTCTCTGTCACCAGAGAACTTCTCAGAATCCTTGCCTACAATGAAAACAAAAAATCCTTTCAATTTGTCAGATCTGTCAAAACATTTCAGAGAGTAAAAATACTTTAAAATCCAGATCAAAAGTGCTCTGACAAACTGAGGCAATCCATTTAAAACAGAGGGGCTTTTGTGAAACAAATGGAGTGAGTGAGAAGCCCCAAATGGTGCTTGTGACGCCACTTTCAGATCTGAGGCAGTGTGCCATCAGATCTGAAATTGGGTCAGGATGTGTGGGTGATTGATGAAAAATTCGTCGTTAAAAAGGAAAAAACAAGAATCAGAATCTGGATGATGGAAAAACAAAACATGCAGAGGGAGATAAATTGAACAGTGAACAGATGATTCTTCCCCTCTGATCTGGACTGATCAGAGGAGGTGAGGGAGGGGATCTAATACTAATTCTACTCCTAAGACTAATCTAACTACAGCTAACATTAAACACTAACAATTAAAACTAAATCTATTCTAAACTACTGCAAACTAAATCTAAAACTACTTGTGCAGAATTAAAAACTAAACTAAAAGGAAGAATGGGACCTATGGGTCCTTAGCCGGCGGCTAAGGAGGAAGAAAGGAGGAGGGTGACTCCAGCGGAGGGAAGAGTCTGCTAGTGAGACTCCAGGGTCGTCCTCAGGTGCTACGAGGTCCTTAGCGACGAGGAGGGTCGAGAGCAGGCGATGATTCCGCAGCCGGTGGCTGTGAAATCAGGGTCTAGATGAGGAGGAGAGACTGGAGTGGAAGAATTGATCGCTAAGAGATGTAGGAGGGAGCGATCCCTTGCGCGTGACACCACTGAGGTGCTTAAATAGCAGCTCAGTGACTGAGATCACCGCAAGGGTGAGGTTAATCAGAATCAGGCCGGCGGTGAGGATGAGATGGGTAGAGCGCGCGGCGAGTCAAGAGAGAGATCTGACCGTCAGATGAGATCTGGGAAGAGAGGTGAACGCACGCACCGAATCGCGTGAAGGTTCCATTTGATTCCAGCCGCAGATCGAGATCAAAAGTGCGATGGACGGTCGAGAATGGCTGTGTTCTTCGCGCGCTACAGTGCGCGTGAAGAACACAGGCTTCTCTCTGAAATGAGGGAAAACTTGCAGGAAGACCCTTAAACGAAGGGGTAGAAGAATAGCGTGCAGGTCCAAAAGTGAGAAGAACTATAACTGGAAGGGCCCTGCAGTCATACAGAAGGGTCCCTGCGGCTTGCAAAAAGGTCCAAGAAGGAGTTTTGAAGGGTAGAAATGTAATGCATGAAGGACCTAATTGTAATCTATTTATTTCTAAGCCTAAATGATGTCCAATTGCTTTCAAATTTTTACATGTGCTTAATTGAACATTTAAGACATTGATTTTACTTCTGATTTATCTTTTCAAACTTGTTTATGTGTTCAATTGATGCATGGATCATCATTTGTTCTTTAGTTTTCAGAATATCTCATTTTTGTGACCTAATTAGGAGATTTTAACACACATTAAAAGTTTTAGGTCTTTTCTTTAATTTCCACACTTAACCCTTTTTATGTGTTAATTTGATATTGTTTTGCTTAGTGTCTAGCTTAATTTCGGCCTTTTAGCTATGATGAGTAGCCACTCATCAGATCCCACGTGACTATCTACACCGACCATTCAGCCATCCGGCACCTGTTGGCCAAAAAGGATGCAAAACCCAGGCTCATCAGATGGATCCTGCTTTTGCAGGAATTCGACCTGGAAATCCAAGACAAGGCCGGATCGAAAAATGTGGTGGCTGACCACCTGTCAAGACTTCATCCAGACCACATTGGACCCTCCCTACCTCTATCTGATACCTTCCCTGATGAACACATCCTAGCCATGCAAGACAAGAAAATGCCATGGTATGCTGACTATGTCAACTACCTGGTTATAGGACAAACCCCGCACAGCTGGTCCAGACAGCAACGGGACAGGTTCTTGGCTGAGGCCAAGCACTATTTCTGGGATGATCCCATGCTGTTTCGCCTCTGTGCTGATCAGATCATCAGGAGGTGCCTCCCCGAAGACGAAGTTCAGAGTGTGCTTTCCTTTTGTCATGACCAAGTGTGTGGCGACCATTTCTCTGGCAAGAAAACAGTTGCAAAAGTTTTGCAGTCTGGATTTTATTGGCCGTCCCTATTCAAGGATGCACACATCTTTGCCAAGACTTGCTCACAATGCCAAACACTAGGGACAATGACCAAAAAAGATATGATGCCCCTTCAGCCCATTTTAATTGTCGAAATTTTTGACGTTTGGGGTATCGATTTTATGGGCCCCTTTCCACCATCCAACGGCTTCGAGTATATCCTGGTCTCGGTAGACTATGTTTCCAAATGGATTGAAGCCGTCGCCACCCGACGATGCGATCACAAGATGGTCATGGACTTTGTAAAGAAGAACATCTTTTCCCGGTTTCGAATACCCAAGGCCATGATCAGTGATGGTGGAAGCCATTTTATCCATTCCCAGTTCCGTGCCCTACTTAGAAAATACGGGGTAAACCACCGCATTGCCACCCCGTATCATCCATAAACAAATGGGCAGACTGAGGTCTCAAACAGACAAATCAAGAACATTTTACAGAAGACTGTGAGACCTGACAGGAAAGACTGGTCCACACGACTTGATGATGCCCTGTGGGCATACAGGACCGCTTTTAAGACCCCGATAGGCATGTCACCTTACCGCTTGGTCTTTGGCAAAGCTTGCCATCTCCCTGTCGAATTGGAACACTGGGCTTACTGGGCTGTTAAGTAATGTAACATGGATCCCCAGTTAGCTGGTGCGCAAAGGACTCTTCAATTATCTGAGCTTGAAGAAATTCGTCGGGACGCCTTTGACAATAGTCTGCTATATAAGGAGAAAATGAAAGCCGTCCACGACCGACTCATTCATAGGAAAACCTTTGAGCCAAACCAACAAGTCTGGCTATTTGATGCACGCCTGAAACTCTTCCCAGGGAAACTTAGGTCCAAATGGACAGGACCATTTCGGGTGGTCAAGCCCTATTTCAATGGGGCAGTCGAAATCGTCGATCTTAATACCGGGCACACCTTTACAGTCAATGGTCAAAGATTGAAGCATTTCCTGGCCCAGGTACCCCCCAAGGAAAGTGTCACCCTTGTTGAGGGCTGACACCAAGCACCGCCCAGCTGGAGGCGTTAAACTCAGCGCTTCCTGGGAGGCAACCCAGCGGATTCAGACTGATCTGGTAGTTTACGTCACTCAGGTACTATTTTTTTTGAACGCTTCTGCATCCATGCATCTGCCAATGAGGACATTGTCCAACTTAAGCATGGGGGGATGGTAAATTGTATAATCCTGAGCTTAATTAATCAGTCTGAATGAATAAATTAATTGATTAAAAAAAAAATTGAATTTAGGAAGAAAAAACTTAGGCATTAGAAACTTGTCAATAGTGGGAAATAATACAAAAAGAACTTAAACACTTAGACTTTTCAGGCCTTCAGGCTTAATTAGCCCTGGTGTCCATTAAAATATGGATTTAGCGGCGAATCCTTGCAACTTTAAGCTATTCTAATCCACCTAATAAATAAGGTAATAAGTATACGACTTATCAACTCACCCTCTAACTCAGGAAAACTTTGAGTCTAAGCATCTACACACATTTTTGCACAGACTCACTTCTCGGAGATTTTGACAGAAATTGGGTAGCTAATGAACTCTCTAGGGTGGTATGGCTGGCAAGTTGTCGTGGGTAACAGCCCATTGGCAGGTTGTCCAGAACCCAGCCACAGGCCATTTCTTTTTCGCTGCCTCTAGGTACATTTGAGATTAGCGAAGCCACCTACGAAAAAAAAAGAAAAGAAAAGAAAAGAAAAGAAAAGAAAATAAACCACACTTCATCGCACAAGTATGGCTGGCAAGTGATCGTGGGTAACAGCCCATTGGTCGGTTGTCCAGAGCCCAGCTCAATAATTACACAAAAAAAGACCAAAACACCTAAGGACAAAGCGAGGAAGTAGTACAAGCCGGGGAGATATACACTGGAAAATCCTTCTGTTGACCCCAAGTAAAATGAACGTAGGGAGAAAGCTACCAATCGAACAAATACACCTTCAGGCAAAAAATTATTTTCTTTTCCGGTCACCTAGGGGCGTAGAAACTCGAAGTCTGTCTCAATTACTGTTAAGTGAGTCTATCACAACATTCACACCAAGATGCTTAGCACTTAGGGTTTTGACCGAGTTTTTGGTGGGTTGGGTAGCCGTAAAAAGTTACCAACCCACACTGAAGTCCGAAAATTCTAAAAAGACATATAGATATATTCGTATACATATGTATAGTTATATATACAAAGCAAGGATTCGGATGATTCGTATTTTGGAAGACACCCGGGTGCTGCTTAGTCTTTGTAGATTAAGATCTTCGTATATTTCCTCTTTTGACGAGTAACGAAGTGCCTAAGTAATTCCTTCTTGAATTCTCCAAAGAAATAAAGGCTAGAATAAACATTGCTAGGGACTATCAAAGAGTAAACATGGGGGTATGATAACACCACGCAAGGGGGTAGTAATTAGGTTGAATATGGCCCATCTTTAGAATGAAAGACACAACATAAAGTAGAATAGGAGCATTGCATGCATCAAGTACCAAGATTTCTTATAAACTGCATTAATGGCCATTTGTGTAAAGCATGTGTCAAAGAAGGCCTCAGATGAGCAATCGGACCACACGGATGGATTCAGAACGACGAACGGAGTCCAACGGACTCAAGATCGGCCAAATCCGACATCCGGAGCTCCCACAATGGGCCCAAGAAATTCTGACCGTTGATCTGGAGATCAACGGCCCAGAAAGCGTCACCTCACCCCGGCACCACCGCTCGCTCGCCCACAAGCCAGCCAAGAACGAATCTCGACTGTTGATCTTCGATTGAACGGCCGAGATCCGCGCGCTCGCCCGCGATCGCCGCGACAAAGCGCGGGCGTGGCGCAACGGTTAGCGCGCACGCCCGCGTCGCAGCGACGCACGTTCGAATCGCGCAGAGCGGAAATCAAGCGCGAGCGAAGGGCGCGGCGAAATTGAGCCGCCCGATCAGCAGCGGGCGGTCAGGATTGCGCCACGCAGCGCGACGACAACGCCCGAGCGCCCACGCACGCGCGCACGCCGGGCGGAAACGCGCGCGCGCACGCGCGCCCGAAGCGCGTTCTCAGCACGGGCGTGGGAGGATCTCAGCCGTCCGATCTTCGATCGGACGGCTCTCGTTCATCATCCACGGATCGCGCTTGGAGAGAGAGAGGGGGCGGGCGGCTGACCGGCGGCAGAAGGCCTTCACCGACGTATCTGGAAGCGATTTTAGCGACGTTCTGGATGTCGCTAAAGCACATTCTTCTTCTAGGAGGCCCTTAACTCTATTTAAACCCCCTTCTACCACCATTCAAGGCATCCTCTCCCACTTGCAACTACTCCACTCCTCTCCTAGCTAGTCTTAGGCACTCTTGTAATCGCCGGAGACGACGAGCCGCCAACGGAGCCTCCTCCACCGCCGTGGCTGCCTCGTCGCTCTCCACTCTCTCTCTCTCTTTTAAGATTTCACTTACTTTTGTTGAAGCATGTATTTAATGTTGTAAATCATGAACTATGAATGCATGTTTAATGAAATTAGTTTCCATTTAGTTGCCATTTTAATTTCTGTTTAAAGTGCATGATCAAAACCAAGAGCTTTCTAACCCTAAACTCTCTCTCTATCTCTCGCTTTTCAAAACCGTCTCTTTCGCAAGCAAAACTCCGCCTTTTTCGTGACAACAAGTGGTAAACAAAATCCGATTTCCACGCCTCCCTGAGATCGACACTCGGACTCACCTCCGTTTACTTCTTTTAAAATCGACGTATCAAGTGCAACTATAACGACACCTCTTAACACACACGCACGAAGGCACGTCATTACACTCGTTACCTTTCAGGACCAGGTGTTGAGCATCCAGGGTTAGCGGCTGCAGAGGATGCTGGGCCGAGTAGGGTCCAGTAGCGTTACCCGCAGTTCTTTTTATACTTTTCTGCCACTGTAGTGAGTAGTTTCCTTGTTACTCCTTGTACTTCTTTATTGTAAACTTCATGTTATGTACATATTTGTTATTCTACTGTTGTGGTGGTGTATACTGTAGTAGTTCCTTTTCTTACTGCTATATTTTGTTACTGCTAGTTATATTCATGCTGAATGTGGTTTATTTTACTGCTCTTTTGGTTACTTCTCGTTGGACGACTAGGTCTTGGGATTAGTCGAGTCGGTCCGATTCTCGTATCTCGTATGGACTCGGGAATCGGGTCGTTACACATCATGATTTTAAGAATGTATGTAGGTAGTATAATGAATATGATGTCGTTATGCCCTAAAAGAAAAAACAAAGTATGGAGGGACTTTGAACTTCAAGTTTGATTTGAAAATGGCATCATGGAGACAGTTGAGACATAGTTGGCATACGGTGAAGCGAAATAGAATTTGGCAAAAGAATAGAGAATATAAGATTAGGCATGCAAGATATAGAGGGTAGAGGTCATTAGGTTGATGAAATGTGTCAAAAAGGGAAGAGAATGAGGCATGGGGAGGCAGCAATAGAGAAAGCAACAGCTATGAAAGCTCAACAATAAGTGAGACTTAGTATCAACTATGACACATCTTTGCGCATTTTTTCAATTGATCAGTGTGGATATTTTCAATGTCAGCCAGGGCTTTGAGTTTTGATTCATGATTATTTTTTAATGATAGACAATTCAATCAAATAAAGGGTTGATTCATTTACTCTGGTATCTATGACCTGAACAACTTAAGTCGTTCCAAATGTTAATTATTTTTGAAATTGGACTATAGTTGGTATTGTTACATGTAAGACTACCAAAAAATTTAAAATCCTTGGATGCAATGAATTAAAAGGGTGACAAATATGATTGAGGCTTGTGAAAACTATTTATTCAAGCACATTGAATTGCATATTGATCATATTGTATAATTGATTGAGATTTGAGCCAAGGCTTTTTTCCCAAACAATATAAGATGCATTAGTAGTATTTTTAAACCATGCTAACCATTAAAAGAAACACTCTTGCTTCATCTCTGGGTTTACACATAAATAAAAGCGTTTCATGCCATTTTTATGACAAAATATAGGATCCGAAATTTGTAGACATCCATGTATGCAATGGCTATTATATTCCTTTTTTTAAGTGTCGTGCCAATTTTGACAAGTGACATCATTTTTCGAAACATGTGCCTTGAGATGTGGAGCAATGCTAAGACATGTATTGCTCTAGATTACTACTAGTAGAAAATTTTTTCAGTGTTGCCTATAATATTTTATTGAGATTGCAAAAATTTAAGCCTTAAATTTCTATTTTAGCCACCTGATATGAGATTTTGTGTAATGAATTCTTCAGTTAACGTGGTTTTCTGAGGATATTTGTTTGAGTAAAGTATCTCATGTGGTAAGATTTGTGAAGCCTTTGAATTGGAAATTTTATACAAAAAAATTATAGCAAAAACAAAGCCTTTTAACACATTAATTAGAGTCAACTACATAGATTCTTTGTTAATACTTTAATCTATCTTAATCCATTTCGGGCCTTAGATGCATGTAGTCAAGATCATGCTCAACTTTAAGTATCTGAAATAGTCAAGGTTAAGTGATATGTGTGTTATCAATGAATTCTTCTCGTCGAATATCATCTATATATTCTTGAATTGTTTCTATTCAATCCTACCATTATCAAGTAATGACAAATAGTGACATCAAAAATAGAAAAATAATAAAAGATCACAACAATTATGATAGGATATGATGGGAATATGCTATAGCACATTTATGGATATCAATTTGATGTGTACTATATAGCAACTTAGCAAATCATGATTTTATTATTTATAAAGTCATTTCAACAAACTTTTCAAATAATTATCACTAATATAACATCATCATGATTCATCCTTGTACATGAGAAAATTGACTTATGAACTGAATAGACTTTGCTCTATTTAAAAAGAAGGAAAATAATTTTTTTGAAAATAAAGAGAGTTTAATATCTTATTTTGATATGAGTTTGTTTCTAGTTGGGCGAAAAAAATCAATGATAGGCAACATAGCAGTAATTTTAAGGGAATTTTGGTGAGAAGAATGATATTTCTTGTATGGCATTACTATTGTTATGTTATTGTGTCACTTCTATTAGTTGCTGAAAACACTAATTACAATACATGCATACATATAGTTCCCACTATGAAATAGGTATTTCCAATAGCACCTACAAGATGTGCACTGAACTTACATACGCTATTGTGAAGATAGTGAAATGATTAAGAAGTGTATTGCAATCTAATTAGTTGAACTCATAGGTGTACTAAACCCATTGCATGCAGACCCTTAGATGACTCACATTATGCTAGGTATCTTATTTCACATAAAATGAATGGTAGTCAAGGCCAACCTAGCACGTTGAAAAAACAAGCTAAGAATTAGGAACTTAAGCAAGATGCAATCCCAACGTGTATCTTGCTAGATCATTACAACAAGGGGGATTGGAAGGATGGGTCCTTCACAAAACATGCATGGAAGAAATCGAAAATGAATTTAATGCCATGTCACACCTAGACTATGATCACAACAAGCTCTTCCATTAATAGAAGACACTGAAGATGGAGTTTCGAATGTAGCACACACTACTCAACATGAAATGACCCGTTACCTTTTTAGTCGGATAAGACGTCTGGAGTTTCAATCAGACGTCTGTCCAAACATCTGGACACATGCCGGGACATCTGAAAGTGGGAATTTTCGTACGACCCTTTGCGCTCTGCACACGAGCGGCGCACAGAAGCTCCTCTCTCCTCTACACCCTCACCCCCTTAAACCTTAAACCCATCCTATTTAAACCCCCCGCCCCCCTTCTCTTCTTCTCACCACCCACCACTCAAGCCACCGCCACCTCCATCTCCTTGCGACGTCCATGCCCCTCCAGCCTCCCATCTTTGCTGCAGCCGCAGCGAGGAAGGAGAGGAGCCGGCGAGGGAGAACGGGGAAGAGCGAGAGCGAGAGAGTGTGAGGGAGTGAGAGTGGAGGAGGAGGGCGACGGCCGCGGGAGCTTGGTGGAGCTCGAGGAGGAGTTCGTAGGAGAGAGGAGGACGCTGGAGGGGAGCTTCTCAAGCTCCTGCAGCTGCTGGAGCTGCCACTACGTCATCTGAGGGCGAAGGCGCTAGCGGGGCGAGCTACGCGGAGGAGTTTCGATACTGGAAGTTTCCAGTATCAGACGTCTGGAGCATCAACCAAACGTCTGGTGACACATCAAGACGTCCAGAGTTGAAGCCGGATGTCTGAAAGCATAAGATATCGGGAGGTACATATCTTCCTACGCTACCTTCCGCCATGCAGGTTGTAGCGTAGGAAATGTCGGGCTGAAGTTATGCCTGCGATTTCGTACGCAAGTGAGGGCTTTGGGAAGGCGTGCGGTGCGCTTTCCCAAGTACTTTTGGACGTCTGATCACGTCGCCAGACTTCTGGAGGTACTTCCAAATAACCGGAGGCCTTGTCCGATGTCTGGAGCTGCTCCTAAATGGTCGCGAAGGGAGTCTGGACATCTGAAGTAGCCGCAAGAAGTGCAAGGTGAGGTCTAACGTCTTTAAGACGTTTGGGACTCTGATTTTGGACAGTAACCGTAATTTTGGGCCGTTTAGGGCTCAAACGGAATCGGATTTCCGCAAACGAAGTATCGCTGTTTTCCACTCGAGTTTCTCTACGTGTCCATGCTGAGTATCTACTGTTTTGACTTCGTCTAATGTAAATTAGTCGCTGGTACAGGTTACCAGCAGGTGGCATATTCGGGGCCCACGGAGAGAACGAGATCTGCAGTGCAGGCCCCTATTCCTCCTGTGATACCCGGTAGAGTGGTTTAATACAGTTGTTAATATTTAAATAAGAATATACTTGTTTGGAATAATCGGATCAAACTCTACGATGTGGAATGAACCCTATGGTAGAAACATATGAGCCTGTTTTGAGCTGTATTGTTTACTTGAGTGCATGTTTAAAATAAATTGCTAGCAAACGGTATTAGTGTAATTATGAGATGCATGTTATAATACGAGTTGCCTATATGTTAATGAGAAAGTGAATGGTGAAACTACAAGTTGCATGTAAATGATTGAGAATTAAATTGTAAAAACACGAGCTGCCTGTATATGGATGAGGAATGAGTTATGAAACATGAGATCTGAATATAGATAAATGAGATGAATAATGAGCATGAACCCTACGGAAAATTAGGAGTAGAGACCCTATGTATGAAAGGAATCTGGAATGTAGACGAGAAGTGAGTTGGCCCTTGTGTACACGATAACAAGGAGAGCAACTGTCCCTTTTAGTGTAAAGGGGGAGTCAGCCACCTCATGAGATGAGACCCAGGGTAGGACTGTATACTCTACACCGACTCCTATTGGCTCTCGCGTACGTGGTACCATGGTGAGCTACTAGTGTAGGGAAGAAGCTAGCCACCCCACGGGGCCCGGGGTTAAGCTAGCCATCCTACACCGACTTTACTAGGCCCGCTGGGCAAACTGGGGTAGTCGGACGAGAGTACGCAAACTGTGGAGGGGTGAGACCCCTGTTCTGAGAGGGCAAGACCCTATACTGTTCCATGCTGTACTTTGAGCGTACCCGCTAGCGGAAACGACTGACCACGTGTCAGTGCAGGGTAGCTACTCGTGCTCTTATCACACGTGCCGTAATCACCGCTACATCTCGACAGTCACCTTGGAGTGGTTGGCTGGGTGTAGGACTACCGCGGGGGACTCTCCAGACTAGAAGAGCACCACGTGTATCTTCTATTTCACGGAAATGACTGCAATCAAGATCGTTCCCACGAGGAACAAGCAAGATCAAGAAATACTTGGATACTTTAGGAAATAGATGAACCAGAAATGCATAAATGAGATAAATAGAAATAAGAATAAAACCTATTTGTTTCCTTTTCTTTCCTTGTACATAGATAATATAAACACCACTCTACTCAATGTTCGCTGACTCCGTCTTTTCATAACCTTGTTCAGGACCAAGAGTTGAGCAGCCCAAGTTTTTGGCTGTAGAGGGAACTGAGCCTAGACGAGCCCAGCCATAATTGTTTCTTTCCAGTTCTTTATTTCTGCTGTAGTTGTGAGTACTACACTTTAAATTACTGTTCTTGTTACTTTCTGTTCTGTTGTTGTGGTGGTATGCACTATTTTTGAGACAGTTATTATACTTTCCTTTACTGCTTCATTCATTCCTTCTGCTTAGTTATATTGCATGTGTGAATGTGGTTTATTTTCCTACTTTTGATTATTTCTCGTTGAATGACTAGGTCTTGGGATTAGTCGAGGCGAGCCACTCTCGGGTCTTGTAGGGATTTGGGAGCCGAGTTGCAACACAACAAGAGTGGGTGGAGATTAGATCCTATTAGCAACATCCCCATTGCATCGAGTCCTGATATCTAGGTAGAGATATTTACCTATCTTTCTTGATTTTTCTTTGTCACTACCTACCCTGTGTAAATTACCTTATATGGTGTCTAAATGTTACTTCTTTCCTTTTCCTTCTTCATAGCTACCAAAGGAGCAGCAGAAATTGAGAGATTGTGCATTCCCACATTATAATGATGTGAACATTATAGTAGGGTGTGACATTGCCACAAAGGAATACGCAATGTCTTCTCAAGCTGAGGAAGTCGAAGAAGATCAATCTCATACTCAGTCGCAAACACCCACGCAAAACACTTCAAGGACTTCCTTATTCTCGTCCCCCCATTATATCAAGATGTCCCACCAACTACGCAAATTCCCAACCTTGACTTTGTTGGTAGATCATTTACTCTCGAATTGCAGTCATTTTGAATTGGCCAAGACTACTACAAGTTTTCGATACCAAATTTGTAGAACATGGCATTCGCTTTCTTATGTAGTGTAGGCCCATCCTACTCCAGCTTTGTCTTCAATGAAGGAGTTAAGCCACCTCCAATGCAAAACTTCCCTCCTTATCAAATACAAGAGCCTTCCCCAACTTCTCATAAGAGATCATCTGCAAAGAATACTCATAGTAGTGGGAAGCAACAAACGGGTAGCTCATCCATAGCTGCCACAACAGACCAAATCGTTGAGACAAATGCACTCCTAAAGAAAATAGTCGATTACCATATCTTCAAGCCTAAGGTGCTAGACATTTCCAAGGAGATAAAAGAGTGCTTAAGTTTAGTAAGAGAGAAGTTGCCAATGATAAAAGCAGATGACCTTGTCACATTAGCAGATTTGTTCACGATGGAAGCACAGAGGGTGGTATTTCAGCAGATTCTGGATCACATTGATGCACTTGCTACGTGGCTATGGAAGCATCTAGGAACTGACTATGACCTTTGATGGGTTGTCGAGTTTTAGATGTGTTTTATGGTTGCCTATGTTATTGGTCATCTTTAGTTGTAGTTTATGCAAACTTAGCTTACTATTGTCTGTGATGTTGGTGATTGCAGTAGTTTCCTTTTATCATAACATACACATTTGAACTCATTTTGTTCATGTTATCTAATCTACGTTATTTGATGATTGAAGCATTTTATATGATTATTATCATGTCATTCTTAAGTGGCTTAATTTACTGAAAATTAAGATGAGGCCCCCTCTGTTTGGTTGGTCTTCTCTTGTGAATATCATGTTTCTGAACAACATTAAACATGAACAACTTAGTAGTGAGTGGATGGGAGACACCCTGACCATGAATGAATAGAATGCAGTGGTTGTTAACTTCAACACCCAATATAGCATGAACTTGCCATTACAGGCATTTCATACTAGGTGCAAAAAGATTAAGTGGATGTACTATTTGACCGACCAGCTCCAGCAGATGGAAGGGTGTATTTGGGACGATCTCACCAACCTCGTTGTTCCACCTTCCCCAGACTCCTAGGATTTGGTTGAACCCGTTTTCATTGATCCATAATGGGGAAGCCATTCCCACAGTACTTCCTGATGATGGATATCCTCGAGCCATGAGAAGCTGAGTAATTGAAGTCCTGATGTGGGTTGATAGTTGGTGTTTGCTGATGTAACTAGAAGTGGTTGTATCCACGTAGTTGATGTGTTGAACTTATCTTATGCTATCTAATTCCCAATATTCGTTGTGTTTTTAGTCTCATGTACAGTTATTTTATCTCTATGGTCTAAGCAAATGTTATAAACCTTGAAATCTCAATAGTAACATAAAGGTGTTTTATTTGTGTCTATTTGCATTAGGAAATCTGGGATGTCAATTTCATTTATTCCAAGGATGGACCCCTTTAGGTTTGGCAAATACTCAAGCAGTTTTGAGGAAGATGAATGTAACATCCCAAAATCTAGGTTTCGAGTCATTTCAAAGTGGTTCGGGTCAATTTGAACTCGGAATTCCGGTTGTGGTTCGATGCTGGTGTCGAATGTTGTCAAAAGGGTACCATGTATGGTACCGTTAGATTCCTCTCATCACAAGCTTTCCTATTGCACTTGTTTCGCATAAATCTGAGGTGCATAACTCAAGTTATGGCCAACACAAGTCAAGAAGGACCTATGTGTAAGGTGGACCCAACCCTAGGAGTATTTTGGGTATTTCACCCACTAAACCCAATCCCAACAAGCCTTGGGCCTATAAAAGGACCCCTTTTGAATCTTGTCTCTTTTCTTAGGGATGCGTTTGCAAATTCACAAAACTTGGGCTTCTCACCGTAAAATTCACAACGGCGATAGTAGCACGTGTCGGGCGTCTGTCGCATGGTTGCGGTGAGGCACAAGGACTTGACGCATGACTAGCGAGTTCGCCCGAGTGCGTGATTTCGCGTGTAGCGGAGAGGCGCGGGTGCAACCAATCTTCAACGCATGGTGATGTAAACACATTTAGACTACTTAAAATGTCTATTTATGCATGTTCTTAAGCATAGGATTGCATTTCATGATATAAATATTGCATTACATGCATCATCTTGCATTTAGAGTAGTTTGAATAAAATGGAGGTTAATTGTCTCCTTTTATGTGCTTGGACAGGGCAAATATTTTATCGGGGCCTCGGATCAAAGATCCAACCGTATGGATATGATCAGGGTGACGATTGGAGTTCAACGACTCCAAGATCGCCCTAATCAGGCATCCGTAGCATCAGATAGAGACCGGGGAACCCTAGAAGATCAAGGGCCAGGATGGTGTAAATCCGCACTTCAGATGCCAAATCCGACCACACGGATGAATTCGGATCGACGATCGCAGCCCAACGACACAAAAATCGAGTCAATCCGACATCCGTGGCACCATCTACAACTTCCAGAAGATGGACGGCCAAGATGGCGCCACGTGGTGCCATCTCAGCCGCCCAATCGGCCGCATGCGTCTTGTGAAGACCGTGCACCGTCTCCTCTCCGCCGTTGGATCTCGATCCAACGGCTGCGGTCGCTCGCGCTTAAAAGCGTCCGCACGACCATTTCGCCCGCGTAGCGCAGCGGCGACGCAGCTCGGGCGAAGCGGAGGTCGCGGGTTCGAGCCGCGGTGAGGGGGTGGAAGGCGTGGGCGAGCGGGCGCGCATGAGCGTCAGATGAAGATCCAACGGCTGCGCGCGCTCAATCAGGATGACGCGCGATTGCACGCCGGGTGTAACGCGCGATCGCACGCGGGCGGGCGCGCTACGCAGCGGGCGCGGACGCGATCTAAGCCGTCCGATCTCGCGATCGGACGGCTGAAAATCAAGCGACGTGCGTAGGCGTTATGCGCGGGCAGCTGAGCGGGCGCGCGTGGGCGCGGAAGCGACGCGCGCGCTGGGGGCTTTAGCGACGGTTTCATCCGTCACTAAAGACCCCTCATTTATTGTTTTGAAAGTGTAATGTCCATTTTGCCCCCACTCCTTACAACTATAAAAGGAGACCCCCTCCATACGAAATTCTCATCCCTTCCTTCTCCTCTCTACCTCTCCAAAGCTCAAGAGAAGCTTGTCCCACACCCGGGATGCTTCTCGCGAGATAAAGTCCAAATTTTCGTCCCCCTTCGGAAGTGGATCCCGCGACGACGACGGCGTGCTGCTTCGTTCCCGTTCTTCTGCTTCGTCCTCCTTCGTCCCGCTTCGTTCTCCTTCGTCCAGGCGTCGTCCCGTCCGGCTCGTCCTCCAAGCGACCGTCGAAGAGGATTCTCTCTCCCTATTCTTTTTACTGCTTTCTAGTATAGATTTACTGCTTTCTAGAGTAGTCTATTCGTCCTCCGAGCGATTGTCGAGGAGGACATTTCTCCCTCCATTCTTTTAATGCTTTCTAGAGTAATTGTTTTATGTTTTCTAGTTGTAACGAAAGAACTCTTTTATGATAAATTCCTTGTCTATTCTACATCTCATTTTGATTTCCATGTATAGTATTCTTTCTCTCTCTCTTACTCCCTCTCTCTCTTTTATTTGTTGTAGATACTTAGATAGTTTAAATTGAATTTCTTTGTGACAAAATAAAAAGAAACGCGAAGTTTTTAAATCAAACGTTCGCCTCCCTGTGTTCGACCCGGAATTTTAATTTCGGTATAAATTTTATTTGTTGAACACGAATCCTTCGCTTTCGAACTACAACGAAGGGTTTTCCAAAACCAAACACGTTAGCGTAGGTTCGTAACACGTTCAACAATTTGGCGCCGTTGCCGGGGAGGCAACGCTCTTTGATTTCTCTTCGCGTTTTGTAACTTACAAATCATTTACCTCACTTTTCTCCTTTCTTATTGTAATTGCAGGTACTCTTTCGAGACAGGCAAAAGCGGTAGATCAGAGTAAAGTGCTGTGGAAGGTTTTGTAAGTTATCCCCCACCTCCCACCCATTAGATTTTATTTCATCACATAATAATTCAAACATCAATCAACCTAGGTGTTCTTATAAACTCTAAGGTTAGATTGTTTGTTGTTTGACATCCATACTCACTCCAACCCCCACATTAAAAAAAGAAAAAAATAAAAAAAAAATCTCACAGAGGTACACAACCTCATCTGATTTTCTAACTCAACCGGTAAACCAATCTTAGGAGCCGGTACACACATCCAAACACATAATCGAGTAGAAATCAGATTGGGTAATCATTTGTGTGCCTAATTAGGTGGTGCATCAGGCCAGTTGTTTGAGTTGTTTGGGCCGCACCACTTCAAATAAAATCAACTCATCAAGTAGCTGCCAATTAGGTTCAACTCTTAGGGATCTACCAGGCACTCCACATTCTTTGTAAACTTTAAAGGAAAATATCTTCACCTGTGCTTGCAAAACCTGGTGTGCCAATGAAACTTGATTGAAAACACCTAAAGTTGAATCCTAAAAGCTACTAAGCAAGATTTGAACCTTAAAATTCACCACATCAAAAATAATCTTGCTTGAAAACCACTGGTTGTGCACGCACACACAAAGCAATCAATCATTAAGGGCACAACCCATTTAAAGGGCCCATCACATTCCAAAGCACATTCAAACCTAGCCCTAAATAAAACAGAGTAGACGTTGGCCTTAAGGATTGGACTCGCTCTTCAGAACTCAGAACAAGATTATTTTCGATTAGTCTGTTTCTACTGTTCAATCTGATGTCTAGCTAGGGGAGCAGAGTCAAACGATCGCGGCTGGGGGGTATACTAGGAACCGGAGGCGCAAGCCGAAGGAAGAACCTTCTCCCCAGTCCCTCCTTCTAACTGGTTGGATTGAACAGACAGAAGTAGATCAAATCGTTCCTTTATCTCAAGATGGGTTTTGGGAGTCTGTAGGTCTGTAGGCTAACCCATTTAAGGACAGGTTTGATTGTTTGTATTGCAGGGCACCTTTCTTCCTCCCGTGTCTCATGAATCCTTCCACATATTTCATGCATTCCCGCTCTTTCCCTCCAGTTGTAAATTATCCTCAACATGACAATTATCCCAACTCGTATTGTAATCGACCATCAGTTAGTTGGGATAATTCGGATTGGGGATACACTGATCCTTACCCATCCTCTGATTTCACTGCCTTTAGGTCATCTCCATCTTTTGAACAATCTGAAATGACCTATTATCAGGATGGGTATAACGAATCTCAATTCGTTAATTCTTCTGCTTTGACGTCAAACCCGCCCAATCCTGAACCAACTCATTTGGTTCAGGTTAATCAGGTTCAAGATAAGGTTCTGGCTAACTTGAGAAATATCATACAATCTTTACAAGTTCAGCCAATACCTTGCATTGAGAGATTGGAGCCCTTGATTGAAATGATTGATGATTTAAACAAGTCTTTGTTGGATTGGCTCCAGGATGTTAATGATAAGAACCCGGGTGAGTTTCTACTCGGGAAATTAGCGAAATTGAGGATGAGATTCGTGGTTGCTTTGATTCAATCTTGGGATGATTCCCAGGATGAACCCTCTTCAGGAAAGCCAATAACAGAACCCGCTCAGGCACCTGTTGGGGGGAACATGTGTTACGAGGCTGACCAGATTGAATTAAAGCAACCAATTAAGGATGATCTGATTTCTTCACCTGAGATCCCTGAGCCGGGTTACGAGAAAACGTATGTCTCCTGGGAACACAAAGTGACAACTGATTTTGGGACATACATTGATACAGATCCTGATTTCTTTGATGGTGAAGATTCAAGTTGCAAAGTCTCACACGAGTTTTCAGATCACGATTTTTGTGAGACGATTGGGCCTGAGGAATCTGATAGATCATTTGATAGCCCAATAACTGAGGAAACTGATCTTATTAGGGCACACGATACAGATCCAGAATCGCATTTCCTGGAGGAATCAATTCAATGCCCTGATTATCAGTTACACCCTGTTGAGCTTATTGATGATTCTAATTCTGAGATAATTAGACCCAAGTCAATTTTGATTCTGCCACATCATTTAGACTTGGAGATTCCAGACGGGGTGATGAATATACAAGATGTCCTGGAATTTGATACACTTAATGAGGAGGATAGGAGCGGGGAAGTTCTAATTTGGGAAGTTAATTTTGGAGGAAATGGAAGATTGAGTCGAAGGGTTCCTTTTAAGCTGAAACCATCAAATCAGAACCCTTGCGACATTTGTTTCGAGGATGTCAAACTCAAGCACACATTTAACGATTATCCTTTTGAGCTTCAATTCTCTGTAACCCGACATTTTGGCCTTGGGTTGCATCCTCACAAATCGCAGGCCCGACCCCGCTTGCATTCTGATTTTAGGTTTTGGGTAATTTTTATCCAGAACCTAAGATATTCTCGATTATGGGGGATGGGTCTGCACCACAATCTGGTCCACATCTGTGGACCTCTGTCGACAGGTCGGAGGATTCTTCTGTTTATTCTAATTTTGACCTGCACTTCTGAATTCTTCATTTCTTTTCTTTGTATAGTGTGCCTAGCTGAAGGCACTAAACTCAGCACATATACAGTTCTTTTTCATTTTCATCTCGGAGCGGACCCGATATCCACGCAATTCAGGTGCTTTCTACGCTTTTCCACTCTATTTTATGTCTTTTTAATACAATGAGGACATTGCATTAGATAGGCATGGGGGGTGGATATTTATCTTTGAATTCATTCGTCAGCTCCGTAGATTTGTTTTATTTTATTAAAAAAAAAAAATCAAAATTAGGAAAGAGAATTTGGGTTTAAGAAAATTTTCGATCTTAAGAAATACTATATTATGTTCTGAACACAAAGACCCTTCAGGTCTTTGGACTTAATCAGCCAGTGTATCCACTAAAATGTGGATTTGTTTTTCGAGTTCTCGCAAACTTGAATTTTATTTTAATTGGAGTAAATAAGTTTGGGTGATAAGTACACGACTTATCAACCCGCCCTCTGATGTGAGGGAATTTTGAGTTTTAAGCATCTACACACTTTCTTTGCACTGACTCGTTGTTTGGCGATTTTAACGGAAATTGGGTAGCTAATGAACCATCTAGGGTGATATGGCTGGCAAGTTATCGTGGGTAACAGCCCATAGGTAGGTTGTCCAGAGCCCAGTCACTGGACCTTTCTCTTCTTGCTGCCTTTAGGTAAATCTTAGACCAGGGAAGCCACCTATTTAAAAAAAAAAAAATCAAAAAGGAGAAAAGAACAAAAAGAAATAAGCCACACTTCGCCGCACGAGTATGGCTGGTAAGTTGTCGGTGGTAACAGCTCATCGACCGGTTGTCCAGAACCCAGCTCAGAAAATGCACTAAAAATTCCCAAAACACTTAGGAAGAAGCGGAGAAGTAGAATAAACCGGGGAGATATACACTGGATTCACCCTTGTGTTGACCCCGTTAAAAAAATAATAATAATAAAAGTAGGGAGAAAGCTACCGGTTGTAAAGATACACCTTTAGGCAGAATTCTTTTTGAGGTCACCTAGAGGCGTAGAAATCCGAAGTCCGTTCTAATTGCCGGTCAACGAGTCTATCACAATCACAATAAGATGCTTAAAACTTAGGGTTCTCATCAAATCTTGGGTGAGTTGAATGACCGTAGAAAGCCACTCTTAAACCCTAAAATTTGAAAATCCAAAAAAAAAAAGAGAGAGTAAAAACAGAAAAAGAAATTTTTCTTTGAATAAGGCAAGGCTTGAGGCGGTCTGCATTTTGGCTGATACCCGGACACTGTTGTGTCTTTGAAAGTTCAGTTCTTAAGTAGACAATTTCTTAATGATTGAAAATAACTTAGGTCCAAATAATCTAACCTAATTCTTTTATAAATAGCATATAGTTTTTGCTAGGGACTAGCAAAAGATAGGCATGGGGGTATGATGTAAATACATTTACACTACTTAAAATGTCTATTTATGCATGTTCTTAAGCATAGGATTGCATTTCATGATATAAAAATTGCATTTCATGCATCATCTTGCATTTAGAGTAGTTTGAATAAAATGGAGGTTAATTGTCTCCTTTTATGTGCTTGGACAGGGCAAATATTTTATCGGGGCCTCGGATCAAAGATCCAACCGTATGGTTATGATCAGAGCAACGATTGGAGTTCAACGACTCCAAGATCGCCCTAATCAGGCATCCGTAGCATCAGATAGAGATCGGGGAACCCTAGAAGATCAAGGGCCAGGATGGTGTAAATCCGCGCTTCAGATGGCAAATCCGACCACACGGATGAATTCGGATCGACGATCGCAGCCCAACGACACAAAAATCGAGTCAATCCGACATCCGTGGCACCATCTACAACTTCCAGAAGATGGACGGCCAAGATGGCACCACGTGGCGCCATCTCAGCCGCCCAATCGGCCGCATGCGTCTTGTGAAGACCGCGCACCGTCTCCTCTCTGCCATTGGATCTCGATCCAACGGCTGCGGTCGCTCGCGCTTAAAAGCGTCCGCGCGACCATTTCGCCCGCGTAGCGCAGCGGCAACGCAGCTGCGGGCGAAGCGGAGGTCGCGGGTTCGAGCCGCGGTGAGGGGGTGGAGGGCGCGGGCGAGCGGGCGCGCACGAGCGTCAGATGAAGATCCAACGGCTGCGCGCGCTCAATCAGGATGACGCGCGATTGCACGCTGGGCCTAACGCGCGATCGCACGCGGGCGGGCCCGCTACGCAGCGGGCGCGGACGCGATCTAAGCCGTCCGATCTCGCGATCGGACGGCTGAAAATCAAGCGACGTGCGTAGGCGTTATGCGCGGGCAGCTGAGCGGGCGCGCGTGGGCGCGGAAGCGACGCGCGCGCTGGGGGCTTTAGCGACGGTTTCATCCGTCACTAAAGACCCCTCATTTATTGTTTTGAAAGTGTAATGTCCATTTTGCCCCCACTCCTTACAACTATAAAAGGAGACCCCCTCCATACGAAATTCTCATCCCTTCCTTCTCCTCTCTACCTCTCCAAAGCTCAAGAGAAGCTTGTCCCACACCCGGGATGCTTCTCGCGAGATAAAGTCCAAATTTTCGTCCCCCTTCGGAAGTGGATCCCGCGACGACGACGGCGTGCTGCTTCGTTCCCGTTCTTCTGCTTCGTCCTCCTTCGTCCCGCTTCGTTCTCCTTCGTCCAGGCGTCGTCCCGTCCGGCTCGTCCTCCAAGCGACCGTCGAAGAGGATTCTCTCTCCCTATTCTTTTTACTGCTTTCTAGTATAGATTTACTGCTTTCTAGAGTAGTCTATTCGTCCTCCGAGCGATTGTCGAGGAGGACATTTCTCCCTCCATTCTTTTAATGCTTTCTAGAGTAATTGTTTTATGTTTTCTAGTTGTAACGAAAGAACTCTTTTATGATAAATTCCTTGTCTATTCTACATCTCATTTTGATTTCCATGTATAGTATTCTTTCTCTCTCTCTTACTCCCTCTCTCTCTTTTATTTGTTGTAGATACTTAGATAGTTTAAATTGAATTTCTTTGTGACAAAATAAAAAGAAACGCGAAGTTTTTAAATCAAACGTTCGCCTCCCTGTGTTCGACCCGGAATTTTAATTTCGGTATAAATTTTATTTGTTGAACACGAATCCTTCGCTTTCGAACTACAACGACGGGTTTTCCAAAACCAAACACGTTAGCGTAGGTTCGTAACACGTTCAACACATGGCAAGGATCAATGGTTGCAGGTGGGCACACGACAATCCATGGGGCGCAAGGGAGCACTAGTCAGTGCTTGATGTGTGTCGCAGGTGGGTTCACGTGGACGAGTGGCCGGTTTGGTTGTATCGGCTAGTTCAGCGACCCCCTCGTGTTATTTCGTCTGGTTCAAGGCCTTTTCAACCTCGAATTTCAACAAATAGGGTATCATTGAAATCGTATCGACGTGTACTACGCGTTAGTGTAGTTTATTTTCATTTTTGAGTATTCTTTCATTAGTGAAAAATCAGAAACGTGACTAGGTGTTTTCGATCCTTTACTGTCCATATGAATCAGGCCTTGCCCCGGTGCTGGCACAGATTTCAAGGTGGGTGTGGAGACTGCCCGTAGGTTTTGTGCGCACAATTTAGAGTCACTGTAAACCTCTGGTGGTGTTAGGTAGAGTAGTCTACCCTTCTCTCGATTTCATCCGATTTTCTGGTATCTGTGGACCCAATTTGTGCAATTTTTCATGTATCGCCCTGGGTGGCGTGCAATTCTCTCTTTTGCTAAGTTTGGAATCCTCTGGGGTTTTTCCCCTGTTTATGGGCACATTAATGAAAATATTGTGAAAAGAATTAAGGTTAATAATTATGTATACCTTGTTATTGCATGTATGAAACAATATCTATTTTCTGTAGAACAGGTTCTGTAGTGTTCTTTATTAGATGAATAAAATGGAGCCACTATCATGAATTGAAAACTACCTGTAAATGGATAGATTTGAAGATAATGAGGTTGATTGTTAATCTTGAAATTAGTAATATAAAATTACTAAGGATATTCTGATTTGATGAAAATAGAGATACAGTTATTTAGAATTTGTTATATAATCAGTACGGCGGATATGTCGAGAATTAAAAGTGTAACGAACGTGTGCCCCAGACGTCTTTTAAGATGTCTGGGAGGTGGTCCAGACGTCTGACCAGACATCTGGGATTGTTTCCAGACGTCTGGAAATCCGTTATTTTCGACACGCGTGAGCCGTCTGTGCGCCTGAGCGCGCAGACCGCATATTCGCCTTTCCTTCCTCCTGCGGCTGCAGATTCCCCTGCTGCGAATCCTTCTCTCTCCTCTCCGCGCGGCCTTAAAAGGGCACGCCTCCCCTCACTCCGTCACCACCGTCTCCTTTCTCTTCTCCTTCAGCCAGAGCGCGAGAGTGAGCGCGAGGGCGGCAGCGGTGGCCGCAGTGAGTGCGGAGGAGGTGCTGCGTGCGAGAGCGGCGCTCTGCCGTGCGGGCGAGCTCGCCGGGGCTGCTAGGGTCGGCCGGCGGAGGGCGGAGGGGGCGCGGAGCGACGCGGAGGGGGGACTGCTGTGGTCTGAGCAGCAGGCGCGCGAGGTGCGACGCGGGCGGCGTCGCGAGCGGAAGCCAGGTGGTGCCCTGTTCTGGAAAAAATTTCCAGAATCAGACGTCTGGGTTGATAGCCAGACGGCGAGGGCGACGTCTGGTAGATCTTCCAGTCGTCTGAAAGGTGAGTTTTCTGTCTTCTTCTTCCTTCCTGTCGACTGTCTGTACTGAGGGAGGGAGATGGGTGTGCGCAAGCTTGGTGATTCGCCATCCAATGCGAATCAGACATCTGGCTGTTGTACCAGACGGCGGGAGCGACCTCCAGACGTCCGGGGTGACCATCGGACGTCTGGGATCTAGGCCTGACGTCCCCGCAGACTTCTGGACGTCTGGGAAACCACGCTGAACAGGTAATTCTCTGATCCACTTTTAAGACGTCTGGAGGAAGTTCCAGACGTCTGATTTTGCACAGTGTCGTCTTTTTTGACCCGTTTAGGGCCCGTTCGGGTTCCGTTTTCCGCCTTTCGAGTTGCGTTCCTTTCAGAATTAATTCCTCTACCCGTCTACAGTAGCTATACACTGTTTTGAGACTCTCCTTGTGTTTGATCCTTGTGATAGGACCTCGTTCAGTCGCAGTCTTGGGAGTCGCGGAGTCACGCGGGATTCCCGATCACGCCCCCATTACTCCCGTTGTGCCTGGTAGAGTGGCTTTAGGTTATTAATAAAATCTGTTAAATTATGAAACCATAAATAGAACCTAGGACATTGCATGAATCCTAGGAATGAGAAATAGATGGGATGATAGCTCCTAGGTGTTGAATGAATCCTAGGACTGGAAAACTAGATTGTATGATAGATCCTACGATATGGCATGAATCCTAGGATGGGAAAACTAGTGGAATGTATAATACTGCAGTCTTGGAAAATGGAAAGAGATATAAAGCTGCCTGTAATTTGAATTAACAACTGCCTGTTGTGAATAGATAACGTGGTTGAGAACATGGATTGTAAGAATGTGAAACTGGAAAGTGAAACCTGGATCTTTGAGTAAAAAGGATGGAACCCTACGGGGAAGTAGGTGTAGAACTCCTGGAAAGTGAATGGAATAGTTTTGGGGAAGTGAGCTGGCCCTTGAGTACGGAGTACCAAGGAGAGCGACTGTCCCCCTGTTTAGTGCAGAGCGGAGCCAGCCGCCCCAGGGACCCGGGGTTAGGACTGGCCACTCTGTACCGACTTGCTGGCCCTCGCGTACGTAGTACTGAGGAGAACTACTAGTGTAGGGAGGTACTAGCTACCCCACGGGCCCTGGGGTTCTGCTAGCCTCCCACACCGACTTGTTAGGCCCGCTGGGGTAAACCAGGGTAGTCAGGCGAGGGTGCGCGGAATGTGGAGGGGCAAGGCCCCGGCTTGGTTACTGTGGAGGGGTTGGACCCTGTTACTGAGAGGGCTCTGCCCTGGACTGGTTCCGTACTGTGCTTTGGGCGCACCCGTTAACGGAAACGATTGACCGCGTGCCAGTACGGGTTAGCTACCTGTGCGTTTATCGCGCGTGCCGTAGTCACCGTTACGTCTGTCAGTGACCTTGGGGTGGTTGACTGAGGGTAGGATCACCACAGGGGACTCTCCCGGCCAGGAGAGCACCACGTGCTACTTCTACTTTTTGGAAAAGATTGCAATCAAGATCGTTCCCACGAGGAACATTCGAGATCAAGTAAGAGATCTGAGGAATAAATGAAATAATAAGACAATTGAAAGATGTGAATAAAGAAAGTAATAAAACATAACAGCTACTGTACACTCTACTGTTGTCTTTAGTTTTAGTTGCCACTCTACTCAGCGTTTTGCTGACGTGTTACACGCGTTACTTTTTCAGGACCAGGTGTTGAGCAGCCAGGGCCAGCGGCTGCAGAGGACGCTGGGCCGAGTAGGGTCCAGTAGAGTTACCACTGTCTTTTGTACCTCTTTGTTTCCGTTATAGTGAGTAGTTCTTGTTTCCGCTGTACTTTTCTTTACCTACAGTTCATGTTATATGATAAATGTTGTTCTACTGTTGTGGTGGTATATACTGTAGTAGTTTCTTTCCTTACTGCTGTACTTTCTTACTGTTAGTTATATTCATGCTGAATGTGGTTTATTTTACTGCTCTTTTGGTTACTTCCTCGTTGGACGACTAGGTCTTGGGATTAGTCGAGTCGGTCCTGTTCTCGTTCTCATAGGGACTCGGGAACCGGGTCGTTACAAGATGGTATCAGAGCAAGGTCGTCCCGAGAAGTGAATCAACTGACTGGAAAATAACCAATTCACATGTTTATAGCTAGAGTAGCCACCACAACATATCTCTTGACATGAGCTCTTAGAAGTTTCGTTAGGTACCGTCTGTTTTGACGTTTTCATTTTGTTTCGCATCTCCTTGCTGGAGATGCCTCGTTGCGGGACTGGCGAGACTGGCCGTGGGTGCGGCCGAGGGCGAGGTCGGCGAAGTGGACGTGCTGTTGTTGACGTCTCGGTGGACCAGCCACCACTCCCGGGCATCCAAGCCCAGGACCTCGCCAGACTGATACGAGATATTGTACGAGAGGAGCTCCACCCACTGCCCCGAGCACCTCCTCCTAGGGCTGCAGAGGGGGAGTCCTCTGTGGGACCAGGCGACGGACACGGCGCTGGACACGAGGGAGGGGATGGGCC
Organism: Thalassia testudinum; assembly: GCA_037157565.1. Lineage (NCBI taxonomy): Eukaryota > Viridiplantae > Streptophyta > Magnoliopsida > Alismatales > Hydrocharitaceae > Thalassia > Thalassia testudinum. The sequence continues at coordinate 87,770,690 of JAZHRO010000077.1, forward strand.
GCTGCCACCCCCACCTTCCTCCGACACTTCTGTACGTGAGGCACCTTCGCCTGGAGGTGCACCAGCACCTCCCCTACAGCGCCACTTCGAGCTTTTCGGACAGTTCCGGAAGCTGAAGCCCCCCTCCTTCAAGGGGGATGAGGACCCGACCGAGGCAGAGGATTGGGTTGAGCAGCTGGAGAAGATCTTCGACACCCTTCACCCCCCGGTGGAGTGCCGCATGGCCTTTGCCACGTACCAGCTGGAGAGTGCGGCACACCGGTGGTGGAGGGTGGTCCGGGGACAGGAGAGGGACGAGCCGACGTGGGACCAGTTCGTTACCCTCTTCTGCGAGCAGTACTTTCCCCAGACGTGGCAGGACCAGAGGAGGCGGGAGTTCCACACTCTCCGCCAAGGGACGATGACTGTGAGCGCGTACCGCACGCGTTTCTTGGAGCTGTCTCGCATTGCAGTGACAGCGGTAGCCACTGAGGAGGAGCGCCTTTGGAGGTTCACCGAGGGGCTCCGGCCTGCGATCCGGGGGTATGTCAAGCCCTTGAAGCTGCCTACGTTTTCGAGGGTGGTAGAGGCAGCTCTGACTTACGAGGAGACCAACCCGTCCGCGCGAGACACCGATGGCAGGCGGAAGAGGCCCTTTCAGCCAGACTTTTCACAGGGCCGGCGAGAACGGAGACACGTGGCGTCCGCAGGAGAGCCATCACGTTGTACAGGGCCATCAGTGGCCTTTGGGGGCCCTCGACAGGGGCCAGTCGCCAGCACCGGACCCCCGCCTAGTCGACAGCAGCGACCCACTGAGGGAGGGAGTTGGGTTCCCCACTGCTACCAGTGTGGCCAACCGGACCACGTCAGGAGGGACTGCCCATCTAGGGCAGGAGGTCAGCAGATACTCCCCGCGCAGAGCACTGGAGGGCGCGCAGGAGGCTGCGGTTCCCAGGCGCGAGGAGGAGGACAGCAGTCACGAGGAGGGTACCGGCCAGCACCTACCCGTCCGACGCAGAGTGTGGCTGCTTCGTCCGCACCTAGAGCTGAGGGGCGTATCAACGCCCTAACACACAGGGATGCCAGAGCTTCGGGATCGGTGGTAGCAGGTATGGTTTCAGTTTCTGGCAGACTCGTTTACACGCTTTTCGATTCCGGCGCTACGCACTCGTTTGTCGCAGCCAGTTTCGCAGTTAGTTTGGACTAGGATTATACACTGTTAGAGATTCTGTTCGTAATCAGAGGTCCGAGTGGTCAGCTGTTTGTAGCTGAGGAGGTGTACACGGATTGCGAGGTCAGCGTCGGAGGACATAGCCTGCCAGCTGACCTGATTATGATCCAGATGGAGGACTTTGGAGTGATTCTGGGGATGAATTGGCTGTCCGCTTACCACGCCTTGGTGGACTGTTTTGAGAGGAAGATTGTCTTCTCCATTCCGGAGTTGCCTTCTTTCGAGTTTCACGGACAGCCAGTGGACGGAGGTTTCAGGTGCATTTCGACACTTCGGGCGGCGAGACTTTTGAGCCAGGGGTGTGAGGGCTTCCTAACTTGTGTGGTGGCAGAGCCCAGCCCTGTGGCAGACTTTCAGAGCATCCCGGTGGTCAGAGAGTACCCTGACGTGTTTCCAAACGTGTTACCAGGACTACCGCCCGAGCGTGAGATCGAGTTTGAGATCTCATTAGTACCAGGGACCAGCCCCATCTCCACCGTGCCATATAGGATGGCACCGCTTGAGCTGCGAGAGCTCAAGTCTCAGCTACAGGACCTTCTGGAGAAAGGTTTCGTGAGGCCCAGTGCGTCTCCCTGGGGAGCCCCGATACTGTTTGTGAAGAAGAAGGATGGGACCCTACGTCTTTGTGTGGACTACCGGCAGCTGAACAGGGTCACCATCAAAAACAGATATCCGCTGCCGAGGATCAACGATTTGTTTGACCAGTTGCGGGGTGCCACGGTGTTTTCCAAGATAGACTTGAGGTCTGGATACCACCAGTTGAGGATCAGGGAGACCGACGTCTCCAAGACAGCTTTCCGCACCCGGTACGGACACTACGAGTTTTTGGTCATGCCGTTTGGGCTGACCAATGCCCCTGCTGCTTTCATGGACCTGATGAACCGGGTGTTTAGACCGTACTTGGACCAGTTCGTGGTGGTTTTCATAGATGATGTACTCATCTATTCTAGAGATCGGACGCAGCACGGACAGCACTTACGGATGGTTTTGGACACTCTGAGGCGACGCAGGCTGTACGCCAAATACAGCAAGTGCGAGTTCTGGTTGAGGGAGGTGACCTTCTTTGGTCATGTGATCTCTGGAGACGGCCTGGCGGTGGACCCAGCCAAGGTCGAGGCAGTGCTCAGGTGGGAGAGACCGCGTTCAGTCACTGAGATCCGCAGTTTCCTGGGACTAGCTGGCTACTACAGACGGTTCATCAGAGGATTTTCACAGATTGCGCGTCCTATGACATAGTTGACCCGGAAGGACGTGCCTTTCGTTTGGACAGATGCCTGTGAGGCGTGTTTTCTGGACCTGAAGGAGAGGTTGACCTCGGCTCCCGTGCTCACCATTCCTGACAGTAGTGGCGGGTTCGTTGTGTACACGGATGCTTCCTTGCAGGGGTTAGGAGGTGTGCTCATGCAGAGGGGTCACGTTGTCGCTTACGCTTCGCAGCAACTGAAGCCCCATTAGCATACCTACCCTACCCACGACCTAGAGTTGGCAGCTGTTGTCTTCGCGCTGAAGACCTGGAGGCACTACTTGTACGGTGAGACCTTCGAGATTTTTACAGATCATAAGAGCCTCAGATACCTTTTTGATCAGAAGGAGCTCAACATGAGACAGAGACGTTGGTTGGAGCTCCTGAAGGACTACGACTGCAGCATCTCCTACCACCCAGGAAAGGCCAATGTGGTGGCTGACGCCTTGAGCCGTAAGGCGCCCGCACGCTTGGCCAGTCTACAGTTACAGAGTTGGAGCCTTTTGGAGGAGGTGGGCAGTTGGCGACCTCTAGAGTTACGAGGGTACTGTGGGGCAGTGACGGTGACACGGCAGACTAGGCCAGAGTTGATGGACCGCATCATCACAGGACAGATGGCCGATCCGTACTTGCAGTCTTTGCGCGACAGAGTACTGTCAGGAGATCCAGGTGACTTCTCTTTCACAGACTAGGTGCTACGTTTGATGGGACGGTTGTGCGTTCCCAGAGACGAGGAGCTGTTGAGAGAGCTCCTGACTGAGGCACACGGTTCCAGATTCACCAGACATCCCGGGAACACGAAAATGTACCACGACTTGAGACACGAGTTTTGGTGGAGAGGGATGAAGCGGGATGTGAGTGAGTTCGTGCGACAGTTGATGAGAACCTCATCATGAGCCATAACTAGCTCATTTTGACCTAATACAAAGGATAAAAGCTCCTACATATCTCAAGGAAAGGCTTAACTCAGAGAATTCTGAGTTTAAGAAGAAAACAAGTCATAAGGGGTAAAAATACAATTTTACCAGTATAATCTGCATACAGGGTAATTCAGGGCCCAAACATAGGTCAAAGCAGCTTAATGAGAATAAAAGTGGGATGAAATGATCTAGCGAGGGCTACAGCAATTCCAAGAAACTAAATGATAATCTGTAACCCTAAAACAACCCACTTCAATTCACAAGGTTCGAGGCAAAGTAAAAATAGAATAAACCCTCTAAAATTCATAGAAAAATAATCTCTAGGGTTTAGAACCTTCAATTTGGCCTTCAGAACCCATTTTGACCTACATTGAGAACCATGCCCAATTAATAACTTAATTTGGGTTTTTGCGTAAATTGACCGGTCAAACAAGGTTTAATATAGAAATGAAATTCACCATCAGATTCCTTAGGTCCTAATTAGTCATGTATAAAAACTTGAGCCTAAGAAGAAACCTCCTTGACCGACTTTACACTTTGGTCCTCATATATTTACTCTTTGGCCCTCAACTTTTGAACCCTCGCATTTTGGCCCCTAACTCTCCTTCGTTCTTTGCGATCAGGTCCCCCCTGCAAAACCTGCCAGCACCATGCTCCGGCGACCTTGCGCGGAGCATGGCGCCGCGCAGGGTGAGGTGGGGGACCTGGCAAGTAAACCGGGGGTGCCCTGCGTCGTCAGCCGTCGCAGGGACACCCCCCTGGTCGATATAACCCACCATACCGGCCGTGCGAACGCACGGACGGTATGGGTTCTTGTTTCCGGCCATCCTCCGGCGAGGGAGACACGTCGTCTCCCTCCGCCTTCCTCCCTGTTTGATCCCTATAAATACCCCCCGTTGCCCCACCGACCGGGGCAGCTTGGATCTGACGGAGAAAATCCCCAACTTTCCTCTCCTCTCCCTCCGGCAGACGCCCACCAGCTCCGGCGGTTCCTCCTCCTCCTCCTCTTCGCTCTGCCGCAATACCAGCAGCAGAGACCTCCTCCCCTGCTCTTCCTGCGCCACGCCGTACCCAGCTGGCGCCTCTCCAGCCCTCTGCTCGCCGCCGCCCTTTCCCCTGGGCATCTTCTTCTCCGGCGACAGTCGATACGACTGTCGCCCTGCCCCGGCCCCTTTCGTCTCCGTAGCTAGGTCAGAACTCCTCCCCATCTCCCCCTCTTTCTTTTCCTCACTGTCTTTTATTTGATTAAACCCTCGACCGCTCCTGTTCACCCTCACCTTCTCCGCCTCCGGCCATCCTCCGGCGAGCCGCTCCCATCACCTCAGCAACCCACACGGCTCGCCGACCACCGCAGGACCTCCGCCTCATCACACTGAGCACCCCCCACCCCTTCACTGCCACTCCACACCTCCGTAACGCTTCCCCCAACAAACCCATCCTCCGACCCACAGTCCGACCTAGGGCAGCCCTTGCACGCCGCCCCGCGCCTCGCCACCACCCACACGAGCTTCGCCGCACCCTGGCGAAGCTCCTGGCACTTTCTGATTAGGCCGAGAGGCCGTTTTCTTGTGAACAGGCCACCCGACCTCCGCCGCCATTGCCGTGCAGAAGGAACTGCTTCCGCCTGCAGCTACAGGCGCGCCTCGCTCAGCGCCACGCCCAGATTCAACTCCCAGGCCTAGCGAGGCGTTTCGACAAAACACCAGGCTCGCAGCTAAGGCAGAAGGCTTCGCGTGACGCCGCGATCTCCCGCTGCTTTCCCCGCTGCGGGCGCGCAATTGAGGTGGGACATTTAGTCCCACCTCGGAAAAGCCTGAAGAGGCGCAGCGATATAAGATGCAAAAGTGCTGGAGGCTTACTGCCTCAGCACACGGGGTGAGGTCCCCTTCACCCGCCCGGTTACCCGGTCTCGTCCGCGCTCACGCCCCGCGGACCTGACCCAACCCGACCCGACTTAAGACTGACCTGCACTCCTCGCCCACCACGCACGCCGGTGGGCCTGGACCCGGGCCTGACCCGAACCCGGTTACCCGGCAGCTCTGGGAGAGCTTTCCCAAGAGTGGTTTCAGAGAGAGAGAGAGACGCGGGGGGGGGGGGGGGGGGAGGGTAGAGTAGGTTTTGCCTCTGACGAAAAACTCTGAAGTGTGCAGGCACAGGTGAAGAAGAAGAACCGCGGAAGAAGAAGGAAGCTGACTGTAGCAATAGGTAGTTTAAGTCGTCTGATTTGGAAATCAGACGACGGCCTGAAAGGAAAAGAAGAAAGAAGGAGGGGTGACGTCCCTGGCTGAAAAAGAAAAGAAGAAGCTGACACTTAGCCGCAGGGAGGAGAAACAAGAAGAAACTCTAAAGAAGAGGCTGAGCAAGGCAGAAGAAGAGGAAAGGCTGCAGAGAAGAAGTACAGCAGAGCCAAGGAAGAAGAAACCTTCACAGAAGAGACTGCAGAAAAAGAAGAAGAGAGGCCACGACAGAAACCAATGAAGAAGAAGAAGGAGATCTGAAGAAAGAAAGAGGAGCATCACCTCTGCAGAACAAAGAAGAAGAAGGAGATCTGAAGAAAGAAAGAAAGAAGAACATCACGAGGAGAAAACAAAGAGAACAACAAATTCTTTCCCTCTCTCTTTCTTTATTTTGTAAAAGAAACATGTATATCTCTAGAATACAACTTGCTCCCTGAGTTCGACCTCGGGAACTCTTTTATTTTCCGAGTAAAAAATTTATATATTTGAAATGTTGGTAATAACTGGCTATACTACAACGTTATAACAATAAAATCCGGTTCACCAGCACACTTCAACAGTGCTTAGTGTGCCAGCAGGTGAAAGCTGAGCATCAGAGGCCTGCAGGGCCGCTTCAGCCGCTTCCAGTGCCAGAGTGGAAGTGGGAGAGCATCACCATGGACTTGGTGGTGGGCTTACCTGTTACCCAGCGGGGACACGACGCAGTTTGGGTAATAGTAGATAGACTGACGAAGACGGCGCGTTTCTTGCCGATCCGAGTCACTTTGGGACCAGCACAGTTGGCAGAGAGGTATATCCGTGATGTGGTACGACTACACGAAGTTCCGCAGGAGATCGTATCCGACCGGGATACCCGCTTTACGTCCCAGTTTTGGGCTGAGTTTCAGCAGGCCTTGGGGACGAGGTTGAGGTTTAGCACGGCTTACCACCCCCAGACGGACGGATAGTTTGAGCGCACGATACAGACACTTGAGGACCTTTTGCGTGCCTGTGTACTGGACTGGAGGGGCTCTTCGGAGGAGCACCTGCCCTTGGCAGAGTTTGCATACAACAACAGTTATCACTCGAGCATCGGCATGACTCCCTACGAGGCTCTGTACGGACGGAAGTGTACGGCACCCTTGAGTTGGGTTGAGGTGGGGACCAAGTGGGAGGTTGGCCCCAGGTTGATCCGGCAGAGTCAGGAGGTAGTTGAGCAGATCCATAGACGACTCCGCACCGTCAGGAGCAGACAGAAGAGCTACGCGGATCGGAGACGAAGAGAGGTGCAGTTTGAGGTTGGGGACCACGTCTTCCTTCGTGTTTCGCCCATGAAGGGCTTACAGCGGTTTGGGGTGAGAGGGAAGCTCGCGCCGAGGTTTGTGGGGCCCTTTGAGGTCCTGGAGTGGGTTGGACCCGTTGCTTACAGACTTGCTCTTCCACCGCAGCTTTCTGGTGTGCACGACGTATTCCACGTGTCCAACCTCAGGAAGTACGCAGCCGATTCCAGTCACGTACTGAGTCACGAGAGCGTCGAGGTGAGCGACGACCTGACCTACCCAGAGCGGCCAGTGCAGATTCTAGACTGAGCCGTCCGCAGTTTGAGACGAAAGCAAGTACCCCTGGTAAAGGTTTTATGGAGGTGCCAGCGGTACGAGGAGGCTACCTGGGAGCCTGAGGCGGCAATGCGGGAGCGGTACCCGGAACTTTTCGCGGGTACGTCTTTTCGGACCGGCTTCGGTCCTCTTTGAGTTTGTTATGGTTCATTGGACGTCTTTTCCCGCACCCTAGTTGGCGCAAGTTTCGGGGACGAAACTTCCTTTGAGTTTGTTATATTGTAACGAACGTGTGCCCCAGACGTCTTTTAAGACGTCTGGGAGGTGGTCCAGACGTCTGACCAGACGTCTGGGATCGTTTCCAGACGTCTGGAAATACGTTATTTTCGACATGCGCGAGCCGTCTGCGCGCCTGAGCACGCAGACCGCATATTCGCCTTTCCTTCCTCCTACGACTGCAGATTCCCCTGCCGCGAATCCTTCTCTCTCCTCTCCGCGCGGCCTTAAAAGGGCACGCCTCCCCTCACTCCATCACCACCGTCTCCTTTCTCTTCTCCTTCAGCCAGAGCACGAGAGTGAGCGCGAGGGCGGTAGCGGTGGCCGCAGTGAGTGCGGAGAGGTGCTGCGTGCGAGAGCGGCGCTCTGCCGTGCGGGCGAGCTCGCCGGGGCTGCTAGGGCCGACCGGCGGAGGGCGCAGGGGGCGCGGAGCGACACGGAGGGGGGACTGCTGTGGTCTGAGCAGCAGGCGCGAGAGGTGCAACGCGGGCGGCGTCGCGAGTGGAAGCCGGGTGGTGCCCTGTTCTGGAAAAAATTTCTAGAATCAGACGTCTGGGTTAATAGCCAAACGGCGAGGGCGACGTCTGGAAGATCTTCCAGTCGTCTGAAAGGTGAGTTTTCCGTCTTCTTCTTCCTTCCTGTCGATTGACCGTACTGAGGGAGGGAGATGGGTGTGCGCAGGCTCGGTGATTCGCCATCCAATGCGAATCAGACGTCTGGCTGTTGTACCAGACGGCGGGAGCGACCTCCAGACGTCCGGGGTGACCATCGGACGTCTGGGATCTAGGCCAGACGTCCCCGCAGACTTCTGGACGTCTGGGAAACCACGCTGAACAGGTAATTCTCCGATCCACTTTTAAGACGTCTGGAGGAAGTTCCAGACGTCTGATTTTGCACAGTGTCGTCGTTTTTGACCTGTTTAGGGCCCGTTCGGGTTCCGTTTTCCGCGATTCGAGTTGCGTTCCTTTCAGAATTAATTCCTCTACCCGTCTACAGTAGCTATACACTGTTTTGAGACTCTCCTTGTGTTTGATCCTTGTGATAGGACCTTGTTCAGTTGCAGTCTTGGGAGTCGTGGAGGCACGTGGGATTCCCGATCACGCCCCCATTACTCCCGTTGTACCTCGTAGAGTGGCTTTAAGTTATTAATAAAATCGGTTAAATTATGAAACCATAAATAGAACCTAGGACATTGCATGAATCCTAGGAATGAGAAATAGATGGGATGATAGCTCCTAGGTGTTGCATGAATCCTAGGACTGGAAAATTAGATTGTATGATAGATCCTAGGATATGGCATGAATCCTAGGATGGGAAAACTAGTGGAATGTATAATACTGCAGTCTTGGAAAATGGAAAGAGATATAAAGCTGCCTGTAATTTGAATTAACAACTGCCTGTTGTGAATAGATAACATGGTTGAGAACATGGATTGTAAGAATGTGAAACTGGAAAGTGAAACCTGGATGTTTGAGTAAAAAGGATGGAACCCTACGGGAAGTAGGAGTAGAACTCCTGGAAAGTGAATGGAATAGTTTTGGGGAAGTGAGCTGGCCCTTGAGTACGGAGTACCAAGGAGAACGACTGTCCCCCTGTTTAGTGCAGAGCGGAGCCAGCCGCCCCAGGGACCCGGGGTTAGGACTGGCCACTCTGTACCGACTTGCTGGCCCTTGCTTACGTAGTACCGAGGAGAGCTACTAGTGTAGGGAGGTACTAGCTACCCCACGGGCCCCGGGGTTCTGCTAGCCTCCCACACCGACTTGTTAGGCCCGCTGGGGTAAACCAGGGTAGTCAGGCGAGGGTGCGCGGACTGTGGAGGGGCAAGGCCCCGGTTTGGTTACTGTGGAGGGGTTGGACCCCTGTTACTGAGAGGGCTCTGCCCTGGACTGGTTCCGTGCTGTGCTTTGGGCGCACCCGTTAATGGAAACGGCTGACCGCATGCCAGTACGGGTTAGCTACCTGTGCGTTTATCGCGCGTGCCGTAGTCACCGTTACGTCTGTCAGTGACCTTGGGTGGTTGACTGAGGGTAGGATCACCACGGGGGACTCTCCCGGCCAGGAGAGCACCACGTGCTACTTCTACTTTTTGGAAAAGACTGCAATCAAGATCGTTCCCACGAGGAACATTCGAGATCAAATAAGAGATCTGAGGAATAAATGAAATAGTAAGACAATTGAAAGATGTGAATAAAGAAAGTAATAGAACATAACAGTTACTGTACACTCTACTGTTGTCTTTAGTTTTAGTTGCCACTCTACTCAGCGCTTTGCTGACGTGTTACACTCGTTACTTTTTCAGGACCAGGTGTTGAGCAGCCGGGGCCAGCGGCTGCAGAGGACGCTGGGCCGAGTAGGGTCCAGTAGAGTTACCACTGTCTTTTGTACCTCTTTGTTTCCGTTATAGTGAGTAGTTCTTGTTTCTGCTGTACTTTTCTTTACCTGCAGTTCATGTTATATGATAAATGTTGTTCTACTGTTGTGGTGGTATATACTGTAGTAGTTTCTTTCCTTACTGCTGTACTTTCTTATTGTTAGTTATATTCATGTTGAATGTGGTTTATTTTACTGCTCTTTTGGTTACTTACTCGTTGGACGACTAGGTCTTGGGATTAGTCGAGTCGGTCCTGTTCTCGTGTCTCGTAGGGACTCGGGAACCGGGTCATTACAAAAAGGATTAGATAACTAATTTTAGTCCTGCTACTCACCGGATTTTGGTTGTAGCTTTAGTCTTTCTGACTAGTTTCAGGGGCAGGTTTAAGAAGTTGCTGGCCTCCCTACGACTCTTTGGTTAGGCTTAGCAGCCAACTAAGATAGTGGGATGTAGGACTTGAGGTTTGGAGTGGTTCTTCTTAGCCGGTGGGTGGGTCATTAGCTTTCTGTGGTTTAGCGTACACAACACTTGTACGTGTTCACACTACACGATGTAGCCATCACCCCTTTGTGCAATGACCTCAGGATGATGGTGTGTGGCGACTCGATGGGTATAAGTAGTTCTCTTGGCCAGGAGGGTGGCTTATACCGTTCTTGCGCTGTAAGAAGCTACACGAGATCATCTCGTGCTCGAGACATCGAATGATAGATTGAGAATTGTAATAATATGGGCAAATTACATAAACAGAGCTGGGAAGGAAATAAAATGTAACGGATGAACTTTTGGCATGGTGTCCCTCTTCCTGTACTTTTGTTACTGTTGTTACCTATCTAGTTGTTCTACTCTAGTCAGTTTTTACTGACGTATTTTTGGGTTCCGTAATCAAGTATGTTGTGGCAGTTTGTAAGGTGATTTTTGTTGTTCGTATCTTTGACCTATATGCTGCGGTAAATCTCTGATCAGTATTAAAATTATGTTCAATTATTTGATGCAATATAATTAGTTTGTTTGACTATGTTTATATTTTATGATGATGTGTTAGGTGATTGTGATCTTGTGGGCGATTTGTGCTAGTTGTGAGCACATGGCAACCTGGGTTTCGTCGCTTAGCTGACTCGGGTTGTCACACTGTGGGTAGGAGATACTTGGGTGACCTGGGATATGCAAACCTCGAGAGGTTTCTCGCTTCGTATCGTGGTGTGTCCTACCACCTTTAGGAGTATGGAAACGTGCCTACCAGAATGAGAAACAGATATACAACCACTGCCATGCACAATTGAGATAGGTGGTGGAAAGGGTATTTGGGGTTCTCAAGAAGTGATTCACCCTCCTAGACAAGAGGCAATTCTACTCTTTCAAAACCCAGAGATGCATAGTCATGGATGCATGTATCATATAGAATTTCATTCGATGATTCGCAACAGATGACTTATTCTTTGCCAAGGATCTACAAGATGGTGATAATGAAGGTGACACAGAAGGTGGCCATGGAGTTGATGGGGATGAGGTTAGAGGGAGAGAATTTGTTCATGACCAAATTACTAGGTTGCTATGGGATGCTTACCATTCCCGGCGTTGAATTGCATGCAACGCACTGTGTGCATTTCCATGGTGGTAGTAGTCTCCTACGCTATTTAGTAGTTTCTACCTTATGTATGCATGGACTTTATTGTTAAGTGTGTGTAATTAATGAACTATGTTATGTGTCGTCGTAGATCTAATTCCATGGACTTGCAGCACTTTACCAAACCTATAATCTAGCTTGCTTTAACTAAGTATGCATCTTGAAGTTAGCATGTATTTTTCCATGCGTTAATAGTTATACTGTAGGTATGGAGAGAGCACCAAGAGAGGTGATACATTGTTTGCACCACTATGCTTATGCTATGAGAGCTGTGATTTGGTGTTTTAGAAAGACGATTACAAAGGCAAGACTATTCGTGATCGGCTATTCTACATCTACCCTCGGTGCAATGCAGTACGTGGAAGACTAAACGAATCATAATCTTATGGATTAGTGATCATAAACTAGTGTTCATGACTAAACTGATTTTTAAATTTCTCCGTAAGGGTGTGGTTACAAGAACTTGGTTATAGCATATTTCTACACATTTCATTCATTGAAAGCTGGGTTCCACTTCTTGGTCTTTTTGTATGATAAATTGGAAAAAGAGTTTGCACAGCCAGAGAAATCTAAGGAAGACTGCACAACAACTTGAAGAAATGGGTTCCACACTCAATGATAGTATGGTGGATTATAATGCCTTGGAAGAGGAGTTTCAATCAAAGATGAAGTTGATTTTCTTAAACACAGGGTTTCACAACTAGAGGAACAACTTGAAGTTGACTTAGTTGTGTAGGAGCAAACTTTAGCCAAAAATATGCAAGGATTGCACCTTTTGTAGATTTTCCTGCATTTTCATACTTTCTATGTTGGTGATGAAATGAATTTAGATATGCATTTGGACACCTCTATCGTACATGTTGATGTAAGAATGTTATGTTAGTTTTAGTTTATGATAGAACTTCTATTTTATGACAGAACATAGTAATTAATTTTTCATATTTCTACTTGCTTCACGATACTCGACGATGTTTATTTGCGTATTATTTTCAGATATATATGCTTTGGCAATAATGAGAATTGGACACATTTCCAACTGAGGCCATAGATAAAGACTGGAGTCCTAAGATAGGCAAGTAATATATAGGTCACGTAGCCATCAGTTATGGGATTGGTATGGATGAACATAGTTGGCAACCGCAACCCCTTACTTGATTAAATTAGGGATTAGCCTGGATGACCTTAGATGGCAATTGAAATCTCTTATTTGATCACTTAAGGGATTGTCATGGATGGTCATAGATGGCAACATCAACCCCTTTTGGCGTTTGATTTCATTTTACTTTCTTCCTGTTATTTCGCTATGTTGTTTTGTTGTTTTACTTCGTTGTTACTGTACATGCAGTGACATTAGTTTTTTTATGGTTGTACTTAGTAGCTGTTTTGATCATTTGTTATTTTACTTCGTTGTTGTTGTTTTCTTGACACAGTTTATGTTACCTACTTTTTTTCTATGTTTATTGCTAGCATTGGTACTATTTTTATGATTGCTCCATGCTAATTTCATTTTACTCTGTTATTGGTATTTCATTTTGCTATTTTTCTTATTTTTTGGTATTTTGTTACTATAGTTTATGGTACCTATGTTTTCCCATTATTTTGCTGCTACATTGGCTTCTACATCGATGGTTACTCAATTTCCTGGTGATTTTGTTTTACTTGGTCGCTGTCATTTCATTTTGTTATTTGGCTTTTAAATATTTAGCAATTTCATTTTACGTGTCCATGCTTCCCTCCATTGTTTGTTGCTATTTGCTGTAACGCTATTTTAAATGTTATCTCCCTGATCTGTTTGTTTTGAAATAACTTCCCCTCGTTTACCACATTTATTGAACGCTTGATTCTTTTTGGGAGACATAAGTTATTTTTCTCCCCTCTATTCATAAGTCATCCCATAATGAATTAACCTTATAGTGTCAGATAACTTGAGCCAATATAAAAATCACCTCAACAATTATCACATTAAGCGAAGAAAGATCCACACATGACCTCTGCACTTTGCCTTCAAGTACGTCATTTCACTTGTTATTAATTAGTTGTCTAATACACAATTTGGTCAAATGCTGACAAGTTACCTATTGCACATGCAAGTTACAATATTGATGGTCCGTGAAGTTGTTAAGTTTGGATCGAGGATTCATAAAACAATGGTTAAGTGTATTGAAGTTAGATTTTCACACAAACATAAGACCTAATTGTATCTATACAACATGCGAAAACACATGTCACTTTCAAGTAATGTAATATCTGTAATTTGTAACATTTACATATGAATGCAATAATGATTTCAACTATTTTGCTTCTCAAGAATTAGTCAATTCCAAATTTGAGTGGTGTACAGATGAGCAACATTATATCAATGAAATCATATTTACCGATGACCTATATGTGCGTCATAGTTGCTTTAATAGGTGGGTATCAATGGTTGCCTTTTTTTCATATTTATTTTTTCCAAAACTTCACCCAAGTATATTCAAGTTCTGCTCGGTCTGCAGCCAGCCTTTCGATCTACGTTTCTCATGGGTCGTGAGAAGCAGGCTCAGGTGCATGTTCTGATCTTCCCAAGGCATGCTATGCTCCGTCATCGGCCGAAGGAGGAGGGGGTGATGTCGCTGGTGGGGCTCCTTAAAGCTGCGGTGGTAGTGGGAGACCGGAGAGAAAAGGGGGAGGATGAGGCCAGAGAGAGTGTGAGTAAGGGGGGAAAAACGTGAGTGCATGGGGGGCCCGGGGTGCGTGAGGGGTAAGGTAGACATTTTAGGTGGCCTCTTTTTTTAAAATGAAATCCTACGTAGTTTCACTTTTGGATGTTGGGGATCCGATTTCATGCAACGAAGTCCAACGGACTTGTTACAACGGGGAAGAGCACTATATTGGTCTTAGATTTCCGGTTCGGGTCTTGGATTGCGTTTTTGAAATTTTCATACGATTAAAAATAATATATAAAAATATCGTGAAACATGCAACATTCGTTACTCTAAAAAGGATCCAACGATCTTTAATTTAGCAAAATTTGTATCTAAATTGATTCTAAATTTTTGTAGGAATCTCAAAAATAACTTCCACGGTGAAATGATGTAGATTTCAAAATGTGTAAATTTTCTTACAAAATTTCTCGTAACGTGGCTTCGGTTCTTCGATTTTCCTAAACTGAAAAGCATTGATTCCTCACAAAGAATAAAAGCTAATTCTTATGTGAAAATTGGAATATGAGATTTCACATCTTTTTTTTTTTTTTTTTGTTAACATGTCAAGTTTGTTATAATAAATCAACCTAAAATATGACTTGGATCCATTGTAAATAACTTGTGACGCTCGCATATAATTTTCATTACCTCAAGGATCTTTTGTAATTTTGATTAGCCTTCTCAACTTTATCTAATTCCAAACTAATTACCTCTGTTTGATTGCCTATCTAATGAGTTGATCACTTTCTTTTACGATTTGCTTCGGACTTTTTAAGAGTTAGTCTTTCTGCCCTTATGAGTACTTGGATGTGACCATTTTCTAAGTCAGATGTATCGGATTTTTCGACTCAGTAAACCTTTCCCTCTTATGGTAATCAGCCATTTCTCATTTATCACGATCTTGGAGCTCTGGGTAAATTACACTTCAAAGCTTCAAATCCTGACTAATGATCAAATCTCTGAGTTGCTCAAACTAGCTGAGTCGTCGGAGTGATATATATATTACTTAGGCATAGGCTAGCGTCTTCTAAATCTTTATCTTCGATATTTGTTCTCGGATTCTACACAAAATTTGATTTTAAAATATTACTTGCAAATAAATATATGTGTGTTAATATAGAAAAGTTTTTCCTACAGCACTTGAATGTACACATACATACGAATATGACTCATAGCGAAATACACTCACACAGTACGTAGTTAGGACCAAGAACTCACCACCTATGGCTATGGGCCATCGCCGGTGCCCCTCCTCCTACGTCTACCGAAGTAACTCCTCTTCTCTTCATCAAAGGAAAGTGTTCGTCACGATCGATGGTTACCTCGCTTCCTGTTGCCATGCACACGACGACCATGACCACCCACATTAACGCTAATCATTAAACCACATGCGGTACGGTCTTACTTGGAACGTAGCAACCCCCGCCAAGGCCAAAGTAGCAATTCGTGGTGCCGCCCCGCTCGGAGCCGACCTTCGTCTGCTGCTGCACCACCAGCGTGGTGACCCTGTTGCCGTACTCGGTGGACGCCAGCATGTCACCGACGACGCCGAGCTCCGGGTACTCGCTCCACATCGAGAGCCCCGCGGTGATCGGGGACTCGAGGCCGTGCCGCCTCCCGACGACGAGGAGGCTGAAATCCTTCATGGACCGTATCACGGCCACCATCTCCTCGCCGTCCTTCACGACCTGCTCCCTGTACGCCACGTTCCTCTTCTGCGTGTTCTGGAGCCTGAACTCGTTGATGAACTCGTCGTCGAGCTTCTCGTCGATGCTGTGGTTGCGCCACTCCTTGGGAGGCAGGAAGCGGAGGACGGTTAGGAAGACGGAGGAGGTGCCGGCCATCCGGGCCGCGAGGGCGAGGGACTCGCGGTCATCGGGGCCGCCGATGAAGAACATGCCTATGTGCTCGACGTGGGACGTGCTGAAGGCGGTGCTGCCCGGGGCCGCGATGCCGCCGCCCCAGAGGCCGTGGTTGATGAGGACGGCCACGGAGCATGGGGAGTAGTCGAAGACGCTGGTATTGGTGATGCGGAAGGCGTGGCTGGTGGCCTCGAGGGTGCCGTCTATCTGGAGGTGCTTGTGGAAGGGGAGGAGGACGAGGGAGGCCTGTTCACATTCAAATTCAAATGAATTAATGTGGAAGGCCTTACGATATGAAGAATATCGTTACGAGTTACGAGGGACTGAAGTGCAGTAGGTGTCTAATATTCATTTCCGTCGATTCGTTGTGGGGAAACTACAATAAAATGCAAACATAACACATCATACCTAAACGCTTCCCAATTAGATCAAGCACTATTGCAGAATGTTCAAACCACCCTACCCCCACCACACCCGCCCCACCGACCTCCTTTTAATCACAAAATGCTCCGTGACTTTCTTGAGAAAAATAATTAATAATTTCATCCCACTTTAATGATGTGATGGTGGAGGGGGTGGGCTGATCTTATCATACTTACCAAAAGAAAAAAAAAAAAAAAAAAAAAGTCAACCATTATTTGGTGGGACCCAGATTTGGGAAGATTTCCTTTCTGACTGCGAGCATCATCTGCAGGTCCAAAATCGGGTATATTTTCCCATATATAATGCATGAGGAATACGAGGATGTGTTTACAAGGAGGTCATGCACGCAACGCAATGCCTCTCTTTTATTTTTATTTATTTATTTTATACTGAATTTGATTTTAGACCACTTTCCGAGTAAAGAATTAGAAAAATACCGACCTTCTTGTCAAGGGCGAGAGAGCAGATGTCGTCGTGCATGGTGGCAAGAGGGGAGACACTGACGAAGGGTTGAACGATCATGGTATCCTTGTTACGTTTCTCCAGGTACCTGAACACGTTGACGATGTGGTCGGAATCCGTGGGCTTGTGGCGCTGGTAAGGGACGAGCATGGCGGCAGTCTGGCCGACGAGGGGCATGACGTGGAGAAGGTAGATGCAGACTGGGGTGTCACGTATGTACTGCGAGGCATCGAGTAGGCGAATGATGGGTTCGACGTTGTTCTCGGAGCGGATGACCACGAGGAGGCGGATCTCGCTCTGCGGCTTCGCGTGCTGGATTGTTCGACGCTTGTAGGCGACGTAGTGCATGGATGGTTTGTAGAGGTACTTGACCAGAGGGGTGCTCACCCCGGTGAAGAACAACACCGCCAGGACGAAGAAGGAGTAGGTATTCTGGTCCACCAGCTGGTGCATCCATGCCGCAATTTCCCGAATAACAAAGGGATAAGGCACAATTCTTGTTGGTTTCAAATACGAAATTGATGTGTAAAGCGATAAAATAGATGTGAGATAAGGCATAGATACAGAATGCGTGGTCGTATGCTGCAGGATATCATGGGGTTGATTGGAATTTCTTTTCATCTTTTGTTTTCTCTGGCACCCAAAGATATGGCCATATATCTTGATATTTTATTCTATTTGGAATATTTCTTTTATACCCCCATTTCTTACCCCCTTAGTCCCACTTGATTGAGGAGCTCTTTCTCTGCTTCAAAAATGTTTTGCATATCTTCAACATCACCTAAGATTTCACACATGAGATTTTAGTCATTTATAGGAAAGAATGAGATAAAAACCCACTCCTTATTTTTGTCCCATTCTTTCTTATGAATGGGTCAGATTTATGGGTGCATACAATGGTCAATGTAGCTTGGTGAGATCTTAGGTAAACTTCATGGGTGAGATCTTAGGTAAAATTCTACGTAGATAACAATGGTCAATGTAGTTGGGGTCATGGTACGGGTTATTTCAATAGTAAATACCCATTGTTATGTATGCATGGACGCATGTCTCAGGAACTAATTAGGCATTGTTTGTTTTTTGATATTACCTCTTTTATCCCTAGTGTGAGTCTTTTAATTTTAGGATTAAGCCATCCTTGGATTGAACCTGCAATCCTAGTATAGGACAATTCCAGGGGGAGGCATGAGATTGTCTCAATCATGGATTTCAACTTATTACTCTCACACAAATTCAAAAATAATCTCTCCCAACAAATACATTTACACTTTTCAATCCATTGATTCAACCTATATATTGACCAACCAAATAAAATTTATCCTCTATATCAAATTTATCACACAATCCCATCTCCTACAAAGTCATCCCTCAAGAATAATTTCACCTAACAAACAATACCTTAAAAAATTGATGGAATTCTTCTATGATTTAAATAAGATAAATGCATGGGATACAAAGTGAAGCTAGAGTGGGTGTAGATACGCACTCTCCATGGTGACACACTGCCTCCCACTTTTGTTCCCATCCCCTCCTTCCAATAGCCCAGATTCTTTTGTCCTCATCCCCTCCTTCCAACAGCCAAGATCCTTTGGTACGTGAGATGGTGGTTGTAGAAAATAGGACTCATCTCAGAAACATGTGTCCTAACCCTCAAGAATGTATTCGTATGTTGCCCTTATGACTTGGAAAATAGTAAATCAGAAAAATTATAGCCATTGCATCAAAATTGGGATGAAAAATTTTCTCACCGATGTTGTTCTAAAATTCTACCTGTGTTAAATACTTTAGGAATTGAACCTACAATCACTGTTAATATTCTTTTTTCGATCAAAAGTAATGTATTTGATCCCATGTTTCGTTCAAAAAATTATGAAGGAAGAAAAAAAAAAAGAAAGAGAGGCACCACACATATGAAGTAACACAATTAAATGAATCTTTAAAATATATTAAAATCACTTCTAAAAAAATCACAAGAAAATATATAATTTATATTTTAAAATTATAATTAAATCAAAAATCTATGCTATATAACTAATATATATATATATATATATATATATATATATATATATATATATATATATATATATATATATATATATATATATATATATATTATGTGTATGCTCGTCAGTTCATTGTCAAATGGGGTCTTGTCCACAGCACATCCGTTTCCTTTCTCCCTTCCGAATTAAGGTGAAACCTTCCAAACTCTAATTTCAATTAAATGCGACGTTGTCCGAGAGAGAGAGGCGGGGAGTGGGAATCGATTACAATTAGGGTGGGGAGTGGGAGGGGCGGGTGAGAGAGAGAGCATGGGGGCCTAGGAGTGAGAGAGAGCGGTGGGCGAGTGGAGAGCAACACGTGATGGGGGTGAACTTGCTTTTAATTATATAGGATAATTGCCCTTTCCTTCCTCCTTGCTCTCACCCCACTCTTCGTTCGTTCACAGAACATTAATATTGTGAAATGAATATAAGAATCGAACGTACCGAAGAACCCATGGAATGAGTATGGGTTAATGGAGCCTCTTCGCTAAGTGATTAGTTGGTAATCTAATTTGTCATTTTAAAATGGTGTCTAACCTTTTCTTAAAGTAAAAATATACGATTCACATACTTTTTCTTTAAATTATTTTTATATTGGTGATATTTAATTATAAAATAAATTACACAAATGATATTAAGATATAAATTAAATATCATCAATAATATTTAATTTTTAAATTAAATTACATAAATGATATTTTAATTTTAAATTAAATGTCACCGATAATATCTTAATTCTTACACTATCACAACTGTTATTTAATTTTGAATCAAATATCGATATTACCTGTAATTTTTAAATATAATATAATCAAATGATATTTATTCTTATTAAAAACATGTAAATTTTTGCCTAAACGAGCTGTGATCCTCTCTCCAAGAGATATTCATTTATTCAGAACAGGACCATTACATCTTTTTCTTGTGCTATTGTTTCCACCGCTAGATATCCTTTAAAGAAAAAGAAAACTATGTTTTTTATATAAAATCTGATAAATATATAAACGTTCGAGAAAAAACAAGAAAAAAAAAGACAAAAACCGATAAGTACGGTACACTCTACCTAACTAATCAACATTACCTGTCCGTCGATCCAGTTATTGAGAACATACAGCTCGAAGATTCCCTTGCAACTGAGCATGAGGCCAAGAGTGATGGCGTCCCTGAAAGGCATCTTACAGTAGATGCAGGGCAGCAGAACTCCTATGATCTTCCCCACCGCACTAACCGTCACGCACACCAACAGGAACTTCAGCTCGGGCGAGTCCGGCAGGGAGGTGAGGTCCGACCGGTTCCCCATCATCGCCATGTACACCGGTATTCCCATGTTAACTATCACTGTGGACAGCTTCTCGTCCAGGGTCAACCCCAGCGGAGGACCGCCGGGTAAGGCCAATCCGAGGAGGAAGCATCCGGCGGTTGCGTGGTGGCCGATCACCTCACCCACAAAGCCACACCTGTTAGCACCCCACGATTTTAGTCTCACTACTCGGTCGATGCCCGTACTAACTCGGAAAAAAAAGTAAAAAAAGATTTTTATATAAATACCGTCAGTAACTTTTAGAATTAATGAAATCTATATTTACGTAAATATCACAAGTCCATCTCCATTTTAATTAATATGTAATCGGAATTTACATTGACACGGAGATTAATATAATCTAGATTTCATCTTGACAGAGACGATAATTGACACGAGAAGTTATAATTTTTCTATGACATTTAACTAATTTTGAAAATTTTTCATGATATTTATATAAAAATCCTCCCAAAAAAAGTGTACCTTAATATAGGAACAATAAGCATTATTCTTTCTCTTGATGATAAAAGTCACATTTCTCAGACCCCACGTCCAATCCTACGCATTGAGGGTACGTTTGGTAGAAGTTTAAAATTTAAATTTATCCTACATGACATTAATAACCACTCCAGTAAGTAAATGATGTGAAAATTATATTATTTATTCGTTACATCTATTAATTTTTATTATATCAATCCCTCGTTAATTATATTTACTTCTACTAATTCACTTACATCCATCTCATTTACTTATTGTATTTATCTTCCAAATAAAAATTAATAATAACATGACATCAATATCTATTATTTCTCTCTTCTCCATCCACTTATATATCATTTCTTAATTTTTTTAAATTTTATTACTTTAAACCTCTGCTGAAAGCAGCACGAGGCTTTATAAGAAAGGAACACAGGTGTAACAGCTGCGGGGTGAGGTGGGCAGTGCAGTTAACATTGTCGATTTTAATATGGTGAAAAGAAAAGCAAGAACGTATAGTTGATATAAAAAGTACCCAAAGGCAATGATAATGATGATCAAGAAGTACAACTCATCGAGCAGCTCCCCCTCGGGGGTCTTCCTGATCATCCACATCACCAGCGGCCGCGCCGCGAACACAATGAACCCAAGGAACATCACAAACGACAAGAACGAGCCGAACCCCATCATCGGCGTGCTCGCCTGAAGCCCGAGGTGCACCGCCGTCAACAACGCCGTCAGCACCGTGTTCAAGAACTCCTCTATGAGCGTCCCGGACATGGCGATCCTCCCGAGCTTCGAGTTCAGCAGGTTCAGTTCGTCGAGGATCCACGAGAGGACCACGTACGATGTGCGGCACCACGTCGACGACAGCTCGAACAGGAAGCGGACGGTGGTCTTGCTCTGGTTGGTGTGAGTCTTGACGAGGTTGCTGATGAGCATGAGGAGGCTGAAGGGGATCGCCGACCCGAGGAGGCCGATGGCGGCAGCCTTCTTGCCCGACTTCCGGATCATGCCGAGGTCCGTCTTGACGCCGATCATGAAGAGGAAGAGCATGAGCGCGATGCCGGCGATGGCGTCGAGGTGCATTTTGCTGCCGCCGGGGAAGATGGTATTCGTGAAGGACGAGGCCCTCCCGATGAACGTTGGACCATATATCATTCCCGCCTACGTTTGAAGATTTGAAACACAACCATCGGTCAAGATCATGGGTTACAAGGACATATGTCACTAAAGGACCCTTTAAAACCAACATTTATACGGGGAAATTAATGTCAAAAGTGGGGGAAGTTTTGGATGGATGCCATGCCACACCCCTTGCCCTTAGGTGTATGGGCATTAATTAGCTTCGATCTATTCGAGTCTCAGCCTACCGACAGGAAATTGGCGTACGGCGTCCCCCGAACCATGAATGATGCCTTGACGGGCTTTAAGGACGCGCGGATATCGCATTGCATGCAAAGGTAGGTATCATGCATCATGCATCAAACATGAAGAAGCTGAGAGTTGCGTTCTTATTAAGTGATGATTAATACCACGATCTGAGAGACCATGAGTGGCTGCCCAAAACGGCGGAGGACGGCATGGGTGAGCTGTGCGGTGGAGACGAAGAGGAACATGTGGGTGAGGAGCAACGGAAGTGAGAAACGGAAGGGGCTGTCTCGGAGCCACACCCCTGCGGACGTCACGCGGGTGCTGTGGTAGCAGATGGCCCTGGAGGCGTGGCGACTGGCCCTGGACGCCTCGCCACCGAAGATTAGACGCGCGTCCATGGCCGAAACGGGGATCGTCCTTTGCTGCACGCCGGGTTGTACTCGATGACGGGGCGGTTGGAGAGAGAGAGAGAGAGAGGAGGAGCTTTTGCTTTGCTTTGCAAAGCGCAGTGGAGGACATGGTGGTGGGGATTGGTTGCAAAGCGTTTGACATGTGGTTGGAAGGGAGGGAGCGAAGGGTTGGCGGCTTCGGACCGCTGAAATTAGAGGATCAACTCTTTTACGAGGTGTTTTGTTGACCAGTTAAGAGACTTTTTATTTAATTCGTCACTTAATTTATTTTTTATTATGGTCGGATTAAATGAATTTAATCTAAAATAAAATTATTTTATTTTTTTAAATAACTTTTACCTATAAAAGTATTTAAATAAATTAACTCATTTATTTTACTATTTATTTTATTTTTTTATTTTACTATATGTTTTACAAATTAATTTCACATACCAAAAGAAACTTTAGTCATTTTCAACTGAGTCATGACTGCTTATGAATTCCTTTTAGGTATTAGTATACCCTAAGGTAACGTTTGGATGATAAGTAAATTAGCCTCCCTTTTGTATCTTTCGTCGTTGTTGTTTGGATGGAGAGGGATAACTCTAGATGAATAATAAATGTTTAAGTATGTATCTTTTGATTTGGTGTGGATAGAGGAAGGATATAATTTAGATAAGTGGGGGATTTATTTTATAATTTGATATTAAGGTTTTATTTGGTAAGAAAAATAAATTTATAGAATAAATAAAAAAATAGAAAATGAGTGGAATAAATGATAAAATAAATAAATTATTTTATTTAGATGTTTTGACATATTAAAATTATTATATAGAAATGATAAAATAATTTTATCTCAAATTAAATTCATTTAACTTATGTAAATAAGAGTTGAATTAAATACTTAACTTAAAATAAATCTACTTAATTTGTCAATCAAATATCCCCTAAATGATGTTTGGAAGGGACTTTTGGACCAGCGAAAATTAGCGGGTTGGACTCTGAGTCATGACCGGTTATCGTTGGCCTGAAGGTGGCGTACACGTGCCACCGTAATTTATGTGCCACGTACTTGACTTTCAATGAGAACCGGTGAATGAACCTACGCCTCGCCGCAGGAGAACATTGACCAACTGACACAACATATATGATTTTCGAATAGGTCCTTTTATAAAATATTATAAAATATATAAAATGACGCAACATATTATATAAAATATCCTATTTTATAATCACTAAGATGCCACTAAAACGCTAGTTTGTTTATGGAAACATCGTTGCAAAGCTTCTTAAAAATTAATAATCTTTAAACAAATTGTAAAGAAAAAAATAAAAATTCTTTGTCCTATTTCTTTTCGAGACTAAAATTAATGTAATCTTTCAATTACCACCTCAAATTATGTATTATTATTACTTTTAAGCCCTTGTAGTGCCCAGTTCACCCTACCATTGGCAAGAAAACAATCTCTAATCGCTTCCTCTACTTCTTGAA
Source organism: Thalassia testudinum (assembly GCA_037157565.1). Classification (NCBI taxonomy): domain Eukaryota; kingdom Viridiplantae; phylum Streptophyta; class Magnoliopsida; order Alismatales; family Hydrocharitaceae; genus Thalassia; species Thalassia testudinum. The sequence continues at coordinate 87,794,617 of JAZHRO010000077.1, forward strand.
TACTTTATTTAGTCATTTCCATTTATTTTTATTTATAAAATGATGTGGTGATCATTATGCACATGTTATTTTTAAAAATCATTTTCAAAATAATCAACATATTTTTATATGAAAAAATAGCATATAATTTTTTAATCTTAAATTACAATTTTGGATGTTCTTTTAAAAATTGAACACAGTAACACATTTATCAAACGTGTACAAACTTATAAAATGAAAAAGACTAATGAAATAAATTATGTCTTGTTGCATAATAGATTTAATAAGGTAAATTATGGCCGTAAAGATTAGAAAAGGGCAAAAAGGATGCAAAGGTTTAGAATATATATTTTTCAGATGTAATTGGAAAATTAACTCTATGGTGGAGCTTTTCATTTAACTTTTGATGGTTTTGGTATGTGTTCTTTTTTTCTTTAGAAGAGGGTTTGGTATTTGTTAAATCCAGCGGGGGGAAAAAGATAGCAGAGAAAATATGAAGAGGGAGAGTTTTGTATGAAAAATGGATCTACAGAGTGAGAGTGTTGACAAAGCAAGAACTCTGCAGATTGGGAGTGTGTTGAGAAAGCAATAGCTATTTTTTATGACAGTTTATTTTAATATTTATAGATAGATCATGGATTTGATTAGTAAAGCATACATCTTATTTTCTTTCCCTTTCATTGTTGCATCCATTTTATGATAAAAGACTGCCTTAATTAACTGGATGGAAATTTATATTGCATTAAGAAGCATCAAGTACTTTGCTAGTTGTTTGACGTATACATAATCATTAGAAAGCTTTTAAATACGTATTACATGTGTAATCGTGAAATTACAAGCACATGCTTAATAGGTGTACGTAACAGGTGGCTAAAGCTTGAAACCTACTATCATCATATGAAATGTAGTTATTGGTATTTAATACTCTCGCAATCTCCGTTGGACTTCCCATCAAAGGCAATAATAAAATAAAAATCAGATAAAATTATAGAAAATAGTTTATAATAACGCAATCTAAAAGTAGAGTTGAATTGATAGCTTTTATTGCTCATCTTCAACTTAAAATCCTACACATATGTAAGGAAAGAGAGTGTGAAAGTTCCCTTCTCTACCAGGAGGGGTGACGTAAAAATAATTGCGGAAATAAAATATAAAACAATCTCACAAAAATCAATCGCACAATGTACACAGGTATTTTTAGGTGGAAACCCAAACCGGGTAAAAACCACCACCTAACCCTCTCGAGTTAGGATTTTCCGATCAACCTAGTTGATCAAATCCACTAACCGAATCACTTTGAACGAGGGTGATTCAACCTCAATACAACCACGCTACAAGTACGAGGGTAGCGTTCCTCAACCCCTTCTCTCCACGAGAAGGATTTTGTCCCACGAAGGAGACGGGAATTCGCAAAGCGAATACCCAACCAAATTACAAAGGTAAAATAAAACAACAAACCTATAGAGCCAACAAAGTAATAAACCTAAGCTTCTATAGGATTTAGGAAACTCCCCTTTGCAAGGAGTGCGTCGACGATGACGCGGGTGCGTGAGCCACGCGACGGCGCAACTTCGCTCTCGTAGACAACGGCGGGAGAGCGGGTGCGCAACGGCTGGATGCTCTCAAGATGTAGAACTTGAGCTTAGAGAGCAAGAGCTTCTTGGACACAAGAGTGTGAGAGTGTATAGCTAAGTGTGTCTTGTGTCTTTCTTAGTGTATATCTTGTGTGTTTTTGTTTACAAAGGTTCCCCTCTATTTATAGAGGCCTTAGGAAGGCTTTGGAAGGCTTGGAAAAGCTTCCATAGCCGTTGGGTGCAAAGCCCAAGAGAATCAGGCCGAAATCAGGACAATGATTGCATTTGACAGGGTTATCAGACGTCTAACTCTGGCATCAGACGTCTGGAAGGCCACTTTAAGACGTCTGATTCCAAGGTCTGACGTCTGATTCTATGCGGGTTTCTCCCTGACTTGAATCAGATCTAAACAGGGTTTTTGTACAAGTCCATCAGACGACATAGAGGACGTCTGGCACTAAGTCTGGACGTCTGGAAACCTACTTTTACCGTGGGAATTGATTTCCAAACGTTGCAACGGCTAGAAAATCTCTTAGAAGAGATTTTGGGTCAGCCGAGGCAAAACGGTCATTTATCAGACGTCTGTGAAGTCCTATGGACGTCTGATAAGGCTCTAACGGTCATATTCTTGAGTGTCTTCTAAGCCAGCCAACGGTCCACTAACTGGACGTCTGGCAAAGTCATCAGACGTCTCCTAAGACGTCTGGTATAAGGTCTGGACGTCTGAATTCATCAGACAGAACTAACTATGTCCAGCCTAACAGTTATCAGACGTCTGAAACAACAGTCAGACGTCTTAAAATCCTTTATCAGACGTCTGATTCGTGAATTAGACGTCTGGAAAGTCAGTTTTAACCCTATATTGGTTTTCTAAGTGTTCTACAGAAAATCTACGTATCCTAGGGCTGTGCAGGTATTCCTAGGACTACTGTTAGGGTTCTTTGAGGCTCTTTAACATAATGTCTAAGGAAAATAAAGAGCAAGAAAATAAATACAAGAGATACATGAAAGGATAAAAAAGAATCTATCCTATTCTTCTTGTCTTCCATCTCCAATCTTTCGCTCCACGCGAACCTCCTCTATTTTCCGTCAAGCTCCTCTAATCCGTCCTGGATGCGAGCTCGAGTTCCGTCTAAACACGTCTTCATTTGCAATTGACCTGAAATCTAGGACTCAAATTGCAAATGTTAAATAACACGTGTTTTGTTATCATCAAAACAAATGATCGTGGTGCTCTAGCACCAACAATCTCCCCCTTTTTGATGATGACAAAACCGTAAATAATAATGCATAAAAATCCTCCCCCTTTTTGACATTATCAAAAAGGTTTGATTGATTTTATATTACTGCCCCTTAAAACATGCTCTTCTATTTATTTTTAACAAAGGTAATGTCCTCCCCCTTTTTATAACAACAAGATAGCTATTATTTTTCTCCCCCTTACTAAAGGAAATTTAGCTAACTTGTATCTCCTCCTTAAAAAATTGACAATAAGCTCATCATTTTTAACTCCCCCTATCTAAATGCTTATAAAAAGGATAGGGTTAAGAATTTTACCTCACCTACCATGGCCAATAAAATGGCCCGAATGGTGGTGGTGGATGCCACATCGGATGGGGCTCCCATCCGTAGCTTGGAGGCCCGGGCATTGGCGCCGGTCTCCAATCTGGTGGTCGACGTGCGGCGGGTCCGTCATTTGTTCGCCGTCTCGTCGGTCTTCTTGTTCTCCTCCTTGGTCTACTCCTTGGTTCTCCCAACTTGAGTTGACCAGCCTTGAGTTTGTAGGTCCAGTCCTGTGTATTGTAGTTATCCCTGAATCCTACAAAACAAGATTCCAAATTTTTCTTCGGTATCCAAGTAAGCTTGGATCCGGATTTGTTAGTGGGTCTCCTTGACGGAGATCCTTTCTCAACCTTAGGGCTATAAAACTTATCTACTTTGTTGATTAATTTGTTAGAATTTTCCCTAAGACATGCAATTTCTCTTTCTATAATTTGCATCTTAGTCTTTAAATCAAAAATTTCTAACTTTAGACTATTATTTTCCTCAATCAATTTATTATTTTCATTGATGAGGTCTTGATTTTCTAATAACAGGTTATTATCCTTAGGACTAGTCTCTATATCCTTGAGTTGTTTTTCTAACCTATCATTTTCATTTCTAAGAAAACTAAGGTTCTTTTTAATACTTTTATTTTCTACCCTAAGTGATTTACTAATCTCAAAAAGTTCATTAAAAGCTTCTTGTAAATCCAGGTTTACCTCATTGTCGGAGTCGCTTTCGCTGTCAATGTCGCTTTCTCCGATTGCCATGAAACCAAGGCACGTGGTTTCCTTCTCTCCGAGATCTTCTTCCGAACTCGTCTCCTAATGAGTGCCTTCCAACCTCCTCCATATCTCGTGAGCGGTGGTGCACTCTTGGATTCGTTCGAATTCTTTCGGACTCAACGCGCAATACAAGGCATTCATTGCCTTTGCGTTGAGTGAGAGATCTTGAATCTGCAGCTGCGAGTAGCCTGCATCCGGTCGCTCCGGGATCTCGTATGAGGCTTCGCAACGTCCCCATAGAGCGAAGTCCGTGGCTTGAAGCCACGTCTTCATCCTCAACTTCCAATATCCGAAGTCCCTCCCGTCGAAATAGGGTGGTCGGACGGTGGATTGCCCTTCGGAGATTCTGACTGCGGCTATGCTTCCCTCCATGATCTAGATCCTCGCCGGTTTGTAACGCCGATTTCGCGAGACCTGCTCTGATACCAATTGAAAGTTCCCTTCTAGGAGGGGTGACATAAAAATAATTGCGGAAATAAAATATAAAACAATCTCACAAAAATCAATCGCACAATGTACACAGGTATTTTTAGGTGGAAACCCAAACCGGGTAAAAACCACCACCTAACCCTCTCGAGTTAGGATTTTCCGATCAACCTAGTTGATCAAATCCACTAACCGAATCACTTTGAACGAGGGTGATTCAACCTCAATACAACCACGCTACAAGTACGAGGGTAGCGTTCCTCAACCCCTTCTCTCCACGAGAAGGATTTTGTCCCACGAAGGAGACGGGAATTCGCAAAGCGAATACCCAACCAAATTACAAAGGTAAAATAAAACAACAAACCTATAGAGCCAACAAAGTAATAAACCTAAGCTTCTATAGGATTTAGGAAACTCCCCTTTGCAAGGAGTGCGTCGACGATGACGCGGGTGCGTGAGCCACGCGACGGCGCAACTTCGCTCTCGTAGACAACGGCGGGAGAGCGGGTGCGCAACGGCTGGATGCTCTCAAGATGTAGAACTTGAGCTTAGAGAGCAAGAGCTTCTTGGACACAAGAGTGTGAGAGTGTATAGCTAAGTGTGTCTTGTGTCTTTCTTAGTGTATATCTTGTGTGTTTTTGTTTACAAAGGTTCCCCTCTATTTATAGAGGCCTTAGGAAGGCTTTGGAAGGCTTGGAAAAGCTTCCATAGCCGTTGGGTGCAAAGCCCAAGAGAATCAGGCCGAAATCAGGACAATGATTGCATTTGACAGGGTTATCAGACGTCTAACTCTGGCATCAGACGTCTGGAAGGCCACTTTAAGACGTCTGATTCCAAGGTCTGACGTCTGGTTCTATGCGGGTTTCTCTCTGACTTGAATCAGATCTAAACAGGGTTTTTGTACAAGTCCATCAGACGACATAGAGGACGTCTGGCACTAAGTCTGGACGTCTGGAAACCTACTTTTACCGTGGGAATTGATTTCCAAACGTTGCAACGGCTAGAAAATCTCTTAGAAGAGATTTTGGGTCAGCCGAGGCAAAACGGTCATTTATCAGACGTCTGTGAAGTCCTATGGACGTCTGATAAGGCTCTAACGGTCATATTCTTGAGTGTCTTCTAAGCCAGCCAACGGTCCACTAACTGGACGTCTGGCAAAGTCATCAGACGTCTCCTAAGACGTCTGGTATAAGGTCTGGACGTCTGAATTCATCAGACAGAACTAACTATGTCCAGCCTAACAGTTATCAGACGTCTGAAACAACAGTCAGACGTCTTAAAATCCTTTATCAGACGTCTGATTCGTGAATTAGACGTCTGGAAAGTCAGTTTTAACCCTATATTGGTTTTCTAAGTGTTCTACAGAAAATCTACGTATCCTAGGGTTGTGCAGGTATTCCTAGGACTACTGTTAGGGTTCTTTGAGGCTCTTTAACATAATGTCTAAGGAAAATAAAGAGCAAGAAAATAAATACAAGAGATACATGAAAGGATAAAAAAGAATCTATCCTATTCTTCTTGTCTTCCATCTCCAATCTTTCGCTCCACGCGAACCTCCTCTATTTTCCGTCAAGCTCCTCCAATCCGTCCTGGATGCGAGCTCGAGTTCCGTCTAAACACGTCTTCATTTGCAATTGACCTGAAATCTAGGACTCAAATTGCAAATGTTAAATAACACGTGTTTTGTTATCATCAAAACAAATGATCGTGGTGCTCTAGCACCAACAGAGTGGAGAAAGCATTGGAGAAGTGTGGGGGGAAGGGCAAAGGAGTAGAGAAACAGGAACGGGGAGGGTAGAGGTGGGAGTTGAATTTGTAAGATGAGAAGTAGGATGTAAGTTTCACTAAATTTGACTTTAACTTAATTCAACTTGACGTAAAAAGAATTGGTAAATTTTGATTTGAATAAAATTTTTATTTACCCAAGACATATAACTCTTTCCATAAGCCCTTCATTCCCTTAATTCTAATCTCCCTCGTGATTTTGAAGGTTGGAAATACTTCTTAAGCTTCTATTGAATATTTATTTCGAAGATGGGGATCTCTTATTTGAATTGCAGTTATATTTTATTTTTCTTTATATTTTTTATTTTTGTTTTTAACATATTCCTTTTGAAGGATTTTTTTTGTAATAATTTTTATGAAGATCAATAAAATTGAAGTAGTCCGAGTCCATATATTTTAAACTTGTTAAAAATAAACAATAAATAAATTGTGCTATAGATTTATTTATTTTTTATTCTAATTTAGGTATGATTTGATTGTAAAATCGATTTATAAATAAATATCTATTAAATAATTGAATATGGATGTAAATTTAAATTTTTATATTCTACTAATAAATAGATAGAATATGAATATAGATTTTATAAACAATATAGATATAGATTTAGCCAAAGACCTAAACTCAATAAATTTACATCCCTAATGAGGAGGGTGCAGGGGTACGTGGATGGGGAAGGGGAGCGTGCGTTGCATTTGGATTTCGGTGGGGAGAGGAACTTGCGAGAGGGAGTGGAGAAGAGGAACATGAGAGAGATGGAGAAATGGGAGTACAGGTGTCAAAGGTGGGAAGTATTTATATAGCATAGATATTAGCATAAATATAGATTAATAATGGTGTTTTGATCAAAGCAATCATTGACAAAACTCACGAACACATATTAATAACATTATATGTATATACTTATGTTAAAAATCTTACTCGGAGAAGGACACGGAGAGACGGATGTTACCCAAGGTTTTGTGATGGTAGAGGGAGAAAGTGTGAGAGATACGCTGTTGGTGAGGGTTATGTGAGAGAATGAGGGGTTTTACACCTCTCTTTAGCAAGAGTGCGTGTGTGTGTATATATATATATAAAAGCGGATGGGGTTTCTTGCGATGATAGCTTGATCCTTGTCTACAAAAAAATTAATAAATTTATTATTAACGTAAAATCTTAATTTATTTTTTGCGTGACCTTTAAAAGGAAATGATTGAGAATCCCTTGCATGGGATCGATTTAAGATCCAAAGAGAGAAAATCATTACTTTTTATTAAATGTGTGTAAGAAGATTTATACTTTTGATGTAAATTAAATTTCTCACATTTGAAGTATGAGCACATAAGTTATAATTTTTATTTTTTCTATCGAACACTAAGGCCTAGCTACATGTATCTTTCCATTAGATACGCAAGCATTGAACATTGACCAAAAATAAAATGGATTGAAAGAAATTAGTTGAAAAGACATTGTATGGTGAAAAGGCAACATCCAAATTACATTCTTTAATCAGAAAACAAATCTTATTTTAATATAAAAAGGTCAAATTATTAACTGAAAATTATTATCTAATTATTCATTAAAAAAATTAAATATTTAATATAGTTGCGATTCTTTTTTCATTGATGTACGTGGAGATGGATAGTTGACTTTGTCTATTATTTTAAATGAATCCCTTTTACCTTATTAGTTTATATCATTTTTTACTTTTGTATAGGTAACCGTAATTGCAAATAAATTTTTTTTTGCAATTGCAAATAAAATTGAGTGGTGATGTCGTTATTGAAGTGACAGAGTGATAAAGAGATTGATCACTGACATGCATCATTGGTTGAGAGAGAGAGAACCACAGATACAATATAATTGAGAGAGGGGAGAGAGGAGCCGGAGGAGTTGATGACGTGGGAGAAGGTGGTGCTTAAGGGGTGATTTAAGGAGGGGTATAATCCTTTTTTTTTAGGGTTATCCTCAGTTTACGGAGAGGGATGTCTCAATTTCACTTTGGATCCTTAACCCTTGTTAAGGTATCCTGTGTTGCTTCGAAGGTTAGCCCAACCCCTCTTCTAACTCGCATTTTCTCTCTCTCCTTGTGCCACTCTCAAGAGCTACGCTATCCCAAAGTTACCCCTCTCCTCACGTAGTGCTACGCACGGTGATTTCAGAAACCCTACTGGCTTCTACCTCGCATCTTCTCTGTCGTCCAGTGCCCCTCTTGCGTGATGCCTTGCGTAGCTGCCTCTCTTCCTCGCATAGCTGATGTGCTCGGCGATTTTAGAAACCCTAGCGGGGATGCCCTTCCCTCGTGTTTCGCTAGATGCCCATCTCTCTCTTTGAACAATCGTTGTCAGTTTTCAGTAGAGCAGAGGCAGGCCTTTATGTGCCCTTTATTCACATCACACCATGTGAGGTTGGACTCCCTCTCCTTTGTATGTGTGGATGTATCTTCTATTTCCAACAAATGGCTCAGAATCCCTACTGGTAGCCATTACTACCCTCTTTTCATTTCTAATACCCTTGCTCGATTTGTTGCATCCCTTATTTCGAGGGGTTGTCATGACTGCAGCTTTCTCGTGAATGCATTCTGAAATCACTTTGACCGACTTATTTGTCTTTGGTTGTTCGATGCATTCGTGGTTTCGATGCCTCCAAGCTCTATAAAAGGGTTTATCATCGGTGTTCCTCTTCTCCATGTTAACTTCAAACCCTGCTCAGGTGGGTGTTCTTCGATTGCTTAACATGTTAAGGTCGTTTTCGTCCAATGTAACAAATTTGTTGTTGGTTTTTTGTTTTGAAGCTTCTACAAGAACATCGAATGTTGGGTTCGTGGAGTCAGTAGGGTCTGCAAGTAGATTTCATTGAGCTTCAATCAACTACTGAGGTTAGAAGTCTGATTTCGTTGAAATAGTTTTCTTGTTCCCCCTGAAAATAATCCCATTTACTTTTCTTGTTCGATGGTCTCCAGAATAATAATTTAGTTTTGCTTATATTCTAGAAGGGGGGCATCATGTTAGCTTCCTGTTATCATGAAATCATCTAGCAATCCTATTTTTGAGATCGATTTTCTTCTGGTAAATGGAATTTGAATGATGTTTGATTGAGTTTAAAGGTCTGAAATCGATTTATAAAGAAATTGAATACCTGATTTGTTCTCTTCCTGTAACGACCCGTTTCCCGAGCTCCTACGAGACTCGAGAACCGGACTGACTCAACTAATCCCAAGACCCAGTCGTCCAACGAGGAAGTAACCAAAAGAGCAGTAAATAAACCACATTCAGCATGAATATAACTAACAGTAAGAAAGTACAGCAGTAAGGAAAGAAACTACTACAGTAGATACCACCACAACAGTAGATCAACATTTATCATATAACATGAATTGCAGGTAAAGAAGGTACAGTGGAAACAAGAACTACTCATTATAACAGAAACAAAAGAGGTACAAAAGACTGTGGTAAACTCTACTGGACCTTACTCGGCCTAGCGTGCTCTGCAGCCGCTGACCCTGGCTGCTCAACACCTGGTCCTGAAAAAGGTAACGAGTGTAACACGTCAGCAAAACGCTGAGTAGAGTGGCATCTAAAACAAAAGACAACAGTAGAGTGTACAGTAGCTGTTATATTCTATTACTTTCTTTATTTACATCTTTCAACTGTCTCACTATTTCATTTATTTCTCAGATCTTTTACTCGATCTCGATTGTTCCTCGTGAGAACGATCTTGATTACAGTCTTTTCCAAAAAGTAGAAGTAGCACGTGGTGCTCCCCTGGCCGGGAGAGTCCCCCGTGGTGATCCTACCCTCAGTCAACCACCCCAAGGTCACTGACAGACGTAACGGTGACTACGGCACGCGCGATAAACGCACAGGTAGCTAACCCGTACTGGCATGCGGTCAGTCGTTTCCATTAACGGGTGCGCCCAAAGCGCAGCACGGAACCAGTCCAGGGCAGAGCCCTCTCAGTAACAGGGGTCCAACCCCTCCACAGTAACCAAACCGGGGCCTTGCCCCTCCACAGTCCGCACACCTTCGCCTGACTACCCTGGTTTGCCCCAGCGAGCCTAACAAGTCGGTGTGGGAGGCTAGCAGAACCCCGGGGACCGTGGGGTAGCTAATACCTCCCTACACTAGTAGCTCTCCTCGGTACTACGTATGCGAGGGCCAGCAAGTCGGTACAGAGTGGCCAGTCCTAACCCCGGGTCCCTGGGGTGGCTAGCTCCGCTCTGCACTAAACAGAGGGACAGTCACTCTCCTTGGTACTCCGTACTCAAGGGCCAGCTCACTTCCCCAAAACTATTCCATTCACTTTCCAGGAGTTCTACTCCTACTTCCCCGTAGGGTTCCATCCTTTTTACTCAAAGATCCAGGTTTCACTTTCCAGTTTCACATTCTTACAATCCATGTTCTCAACCACGTTATCTATTCACAACAGGCAGCTGTTAATTCAAATTACAGGCAGCTTTATATCTCTTTCCATTTTCCAAGACTGCAGTATTATACATTCAATTAGTTTTCCCATCCTAGGATTCATGCCATATCCTAGGATCTATCATACAATCTAGTTTTCCAGTCCTAGGATTCATGCAACACCTAGGAGCTATCATTCCATCTATTTCTCATTCCTAGGGTTCATGCAATGTCCTAGGTTCTATTTATGGTTTCATAATTTAACAGATTTTAATAACTTAAAGCCACTCTACCAGGTACAACGGGAGTAATGGGGGCGTGATCGGGAATCCCGCGTGCCTCCGCGACTCCCAAGACTGCAACTGAACGAGGTCCTATCACAAGGATCAAACACAAGGAGTGTCTCAAAACAGTGTATAGCTACTGTAGACGGGTAGAGGAATTAATTCTGAAAAGAACGCAACTCGAATCGCGGAAAACGGAGCTCGAACGGGTCCTAAACGGGTCGAAAAAGACAATACTGTGCAAAATCAGACGTCTGGAACTTCTTCCAGACGTCTTAAAAAGTGGATCAGAGAATTACCTGTTCAGCGTGGTTTCCCAGACGTCCAGAAGTCTGCGAGGACGTCTGGCCTAGCTCCCAGACGTCCGATGGTCACCCCGGACGTCTGGAAGTCACTCCCGCCGTCTGGTACAACTTCCAGACGTCTGATTCGCAAAGGATGGCGAATTAGCGAGCCTGCGCACAGCCAACTCCCTCCCTCAGTACGGTCAGTCGACAGGAAGGAAGAAGAAAGCGGAATACTCACCTTTCAGACGTCTTTATGTTCCTCCAGACGTCTCCCTCGCCGTCTGTCTATCTACCCAGACGTCTGATTCTGGAAATTTTCCCAGAATCAGGGCGCCACTCGGCCTCCGCTCGCGACGCCGCCCGCGTCGCACCTCGCGCGCCTGCTGCTCAGACCGCAGCAGTCCCTCCCGCGCCGTTCCGCACCCTCCGCCGGCCGGCCCTAGCAACCCCGGCGAGCTCGCCCACACGGCAGAGCTCCACTCTCGCGCGCAGCACCTCCTCCGCGCTCACTGCGGCCGCCGCTGCTACCCTCGCGCTCACTCTCGCGCACTGGCTGAAGGAGAAGGGGAATGAGACGGTGGTGATGGAGTGAGGGGAGGCATGGCCTTTTAAGGCCGCGCGAGGAGGAGAGAGGGCGCGGCAGGCGTCTGCTGCCGCAAAAGAAAAAAGTGGGAATAACGAATATGCGGTCTGCGCGCTCAGGCGCGCAGACGACTCGCGCGTATGGAAGATAACGGTTTTTCAGACGTCTGGAGACCATCCCAGATGTCTGGCAAGACGTCTGGATGTGATCCCAGACGTCTGGTCCGACGTCTGGGCCACCTCCCAGACGTCTTAAAATACGTCCGGGGCACGCGTTCGTGACAATATAACAAACTCAAAGGAAGTTTCGTCCCCGAAAATTGCGCCAACTAGGGTGCGGAAAAAGACGTCCAATTAACCATAACAAACTCAAAGAGGACCGAAGCCGATCTGGAAGACGTACCTGCGAAAAGCTCCGGGTACCGCTCCCGCATTGCCGCCTCAGGCTCCCAGGTAGCCTCCTCATACCGCTGGCTCCTCCACAAAACCTTTACCAGGGGTACTTGCTTTCGTCTCAAACTGCGGACGGCTCGGTCTAGAATCTGCACTGGCTGGTCGGGGTAGGTCAGGTCATCGCCCACCTCGACGCTCTCGTGACTCAGTATGTGGCTGGGATCGGCTACGTACTTCCTGAGGTTGGACACGTGGAACACGTCGTGCACACCAGAAAACTGCGGGGGGAGGGCAAGTCGGTAAGCAAAAGGTCCAACCCGCTCCAGGACCTCAAAGGGCCCCACGAACCTAGGCGCGAGTTTCCCTCTCACCCCAAACCGCTGTAGGCCCTTCATGGGTGAAACACGAAGAAAGACGTCGTCCCCAACCTCAAACTGTACCTCTCTGCGTCTCCGATCTGCGTAGCTCTTCTGTCTGCTCCTGACAGTGCGGAGTCGTCTGTGGATCTGCTCAACTACCTCCTGACTCTGCCGGATCAACCTGGGGCCAACCTCCCACTTGGTCCCCACCTCAACCCAACTCAAAGGTGCCGTACACCTCCGTCCGTACAAAGCCTCGTAGGGAGCCATGCCGATGCTCGAGTGATAACTGTTGTTGTATGCAAACTCAGCTAGGGGCAGGTGCTCCTCCCAAGAGCCCCTCCTGTCCAGTACACAGGCACGCAAAAGGTCCTCGAGTGTCTGTATCGTGCGCTCAGACTGTCCATCCGTCTGGGGGTGGTAAGCTGTGCTAAACCTCAACCTCGTCCCCAAGGCCTGCTGAAACTCAGCCCAAAACTGGGACGTAAAGTGGGTATCCCGGTCGGATACGATCTCCCGCGGAACTCCGTGTAGTCGTACCACATCACGGATATACCTCTCTGCCAACTGTACTGGTCCCAAAGTGACTCGGATCGGCAAGAACCGCGCCGTCTTCGTCAATCTATTCACTATTACCCAGACTGTGTCGTGTCCCTGCTGGGTAACTGGCAAGCCCACCACCAAGTCCATGGTGATGCTCTCCCACTTCCACTCTGACACTGGAAGCGGCTGAAGCGGCCCTGCAGGCCTCTGATGCTCGGCTTTCACCTGTTGGCACACTAAGCACTGCTGCACGAATTCACCCACATCCCGCTTCATCCCCTTCCACCAAAACTCGCGTCTCAAGTCGTGGTACATCTTCGTGTTTCCGGGATGTATGTTGAATCTGGAACCGTGTGACTCAGTCAGGAGCTCTCTCAACAGCTCCTCGTCCCTGGGAACACACAACCGTCCCCTCAAGCGCAGCACCTGGTCTGTGAAACAGAAGTCCCCAGGGTCTCTTGACAGTACTCTGTCACGCAAAGACTGCAAGTACGGATAGGCCATCTGCCCTGTGATGATGCGGTCTATCAGCTCTGGCCTGGTCTGCCGCGTCACTGTCACTGCCCCACAGTACCCTCGTAACTCTAGAGGTCGCCAACTACCCACCTCCTCCAAAAGGCTCCAACTCTGTAACTGTAGACTGGCCAAGCGTGCGGGCGCCTTACGGCTCAAGGCGTCAGCCACCACATTGGCCTTTCCCGGGTGGTAGGAGATGCTGCAGTCGTAATCCTTCAGGAGCTCCAACCAACGTCTCTGTCTCATGTTGAGCTCCTTCTGGTCAAAAAGATATTTGAGGCTCTTGTGATCTGTAAAAATCTCGAAGATCTCACCGTACAAGTAGTGCCTCCAGGTCTTCAGCGCGAAGAAAACAGCTGCCAACTCTAGGTCGTGGGTAGGGTAGGTATGCTCATGGGGCTTCAGTTGCCGCGAAGCGTAAGCGACAACGTGACCCCTCTGCATGAGCACACCTCCTAACCCCTGCAAGGAAGCGTCCGTGTACACAACGAACCCGCCACTACTGTCAGGGATGGTGAGCACGGGAGCCGAGGTCAACCTCTCCTTCAGCTCCAGAAAACACGCCTCACAGGCGTCTGTCCAAGCGAAAGGCACATCCTTCCGGGTCAACTATGTCATAGGACGCGCAATCTGCGAAAATCCTCTGATGAACCGTCTGTAGTAGCCAGCTAGTCCCAGGAAACTGCGGATCTCGGTGACTGAACGCGGTCTCTCCCACCTGAGCACTGCCTCGACCTTGGCTGGGTCCACCGCCAAGCCATCTCCAGAGATCACATGACCTAAGAAGGTCACCTCCCTCAACCAGAACTCGCACTTGCTGTATTTGGCGTACAGCCTGCGCCGTCTCAGAGTGTCCAGAACCATCCGCAAGTGCTGTGCGTGCTGCGTCTGATCTCTAGAATAGATTAGTACATCATCTATGAAAACCACCACGAACTGGTCCAAGTACGGACTAAACACCCGGTTCATCAGGTCCATGAAAGCAGCGGGGGCATTGGTCAGCCCAAACGGCATAACCAAAAACTCGTAGTGTCCATACCGGGTGCGGAAAGCTGTCTTGGAGACGTCGGTCTCCTTGATCCTCAACTAGTGGTATCCAGACCTCAAGTCGATCTTGGAAAACACCGTGGCACCCCGCAACTGGTCAAACAAGTCGTCGATCCTCGGCAGCGGATATCTGTTCTTGATGGTGACCCTATTCAACTGTCGGTAGTCAACACAAAGGCGCAAAGTCCCATCCTTCTTCTTCACAAACAGTACCGGGGCTCCCCAGGGAGACGCACTGGGCCTCACGAAACCTTTCTCCAAAAGGTCCTGCAACTGGGACTTGAGCTCTTGCAGCTCAAGCGGTGCCATCCTGTATGGCGCGGCGGAGATGGGGTTGGTCCCTGGTACTAGTGAGATCTCAAACTCGATCTCACGCTCGGGCGGTAGTCCTGGTAACTCGTCTGGAAACACGTCAGGGTACTCTCTGACCACCGGGATACTCTGGAAGTCTGCCACAGGGCTGGGCTCTGCCACCACACAAGCTAGGAAGCCCTCACACCCCTGGCTCAAAAGTCTCGCCGCCCGAAGTGCTGAGATGCACCTGAAACCTCCGTCCACTGGCTGTCCGTGAAACTCGAAAGAAGGCAACTCCGGAATGGAGAAGACGATCTTCCTCTCAAAACAGTCCACCAAGGCGTGGTAAGCGGACAGCCAATCCATCCCCAAAATCGCTCCAAAGTCCTCCATCTGTATCATAATCAGGTCAGCTGGCAGGCTATGTCCCCCGACGCTGACCTCGCAATCCGTGTACACCTCTTCAGCTACAAACAGCTGACCACTCGGACCTCTGATTACGAACAGATTCTCTAACAGTGTATAATCCTGGTCCAAACTAACTGCGAAACTGGCTGCGACAAACGAGTGCGTAGCGCCGGAATCGAAAAGCATGTAAACGAGTCTGCCGGAAACTGAAACCATACCTGCTACCACGGATCCCGAAGCTCTGGCATCCCTGTGTGTTAGGGCGTTGATACGCCCCTCAGCTCTAGGTGCGGACGAAGCAGCCACACTCTACGTCGGACGGGTAGGTGCTGGCCGGTACCCTCCTCGCGACTGCTGTCCTCCTCCTCGCGCCTGGAAATCGTGGCCTCCTACACGCCCTCCAATGCTCTGCGCGAGGAGTATCTGCTGACCTCCTGCCCTAGATGGGCAGTCCCTCCTGACGTGGCCCGGCTGGCCACACTGGTAGCAGAGGGGAACCCGACTCCCGCCCTCAGTGGGTCCCTGCTGTCGACTAGGCGGGGGTCCGGTGCTGGCGACTGGCCCCTGTCGAGGGCCCCCAAAGGCCACTGATGGCCCTGCACAACGTGACGACTCTCCTGCGGACGCCACGTGTCTCCGTTCTCGCCGGCCCTGTGAGAAGTCTGGCTTAAAGGGCCTCTTCCGCCCGCCGTCGGTGTCTCGCACGGACGGGTTGGTCTCCTCGTAAGTCATAGCTGCCTCTACCACCCTCAAAAACGTAGGCAGCTTCAGGGGTTTGACATACCCCCGGATCGCAGGCCGGAGCCCCTCGGTGAACCTCCAAAGGCGCTCCTCCTCAGTGGCTACCGCTGTCGCTGCAAAGCGGGACAGCTCCAAGAAACGCGTGCGGTACGCGCTCACAGTCATCATCCCTTGGCGGAGAGTGTGGAACTCCCGCCTCCTCTGGTCCTGCCACGTCTGGGGAAAGTACTGCTTGCAGAAGAGGGTGACGAACTGGTCCCACGTCGGCTCGTCCCTCTCCTATCCCTGGACCGCCCTCCACCACCTGTGTGCCGCACCCTCCAGCTGGTACGTGGCAAAGGCCACGCGGCACTCCACCGGGGGGCGAAGGGTGTCGAAGATCTTCTCTAGCTGCTCAAGCCAGTCCTCTGCCTCGGTCGGGTCCTCATCCCCCTTGAAGGAGGGGGGCTTCAGCTTCCAGAACTGTCCGAAAAGCTCGAAGTGGCGCTGTAGGGGAGGTGCTGGTGCACCTCCAGGCGAAGGTGCCTCGTGTACAGAAGTGTCGGAGGAAGGTGGGGGCGGCAGGGGCCCATCCCCTCCCCCGTGTCCAGCGCCGTGTCCGTCGCGTGGTCCCACAGAGGACTCCCCCTCTGCAGCCCTAGGAGGAGGCGCTCGGGGCGGTGGGTGGAGCTCCTCTCGTACAATGTCCCGTATCAGCCGGGCGAGGTCCTGGGCCTGAATGCCCGGAAGTAGTGGCTGGTCCATTGAGGCGTCGGCAACGACACGCCCACCTCGCCGACCTCTTCCTCGGCTGCGCCCGCGGCCCGCCTCACCAGTCCCGCGACGAGACATCTCCTGCAAGGAGACGCGAAATAAATGGAAATACGTCAATACGGAACGATATCCAACGAAAACGTCGAGGAACTCATGTCAAAAGATAAGTTGTGGTGGCTACTCTAGCTATAGACATGTGAATTGGTTATTTTCCAGTCAGTTGATTCACTTCTCGGGACGACCTTGCTCTGATACCATCTTGTAGCGACCCGTTTCCCGAGCCCCTACGAGACTCGAGAATCGGACCGACTCAACTAATCCCAAGACCCAGTCGTCCAACGAGGAAGTAACCAAAAGAGCAGTAAATAAACCACATTCAGCATGAATATAACTAACACTAAGAAAGTACAGCAGTAAGGAAAGAAACTACTACAGTAGATACCACCACAACAGTAGATTAACATTTATCATATAACATGAATTGCAGGTAAAGAAGGTACAGCGGAAACAAGAACTACTCACTATAACAGAAACAAAAGAGGTACAAAAGACTGTGGTAAACTCTACTGGACCCTACTCGGCCCAGCGTCCTCTGCAGCCGCTGACCCTGGCTGCTCAACACCTGGTCCTGAAAAAGGTAACGAGTGTAACACGTCAGCAAAACGCTGAGTAGAGTGGCATCTAAAACAAAAGACAACAGTAGAGTGTACAGTAGCTGTTATATTCTATTACTTTCTTTATTTACATCTTTCAACTGTCTCACTATTTCATTTATTTCTCAGATCTTTTACTCGATCTCGATTGTTCCTCGTGGAAACGATCTTGATTGCAGTCTTTTCCAAAAAGTAGAAGTAGCACGTGGTGCTCCCCTGGCCGGGAGAGTTCCCCGTGGTGATCATACCCTCAGTCAACCACCCCAAGGTCACTGATAGACGTAACGGTGACTACGGCACGCGCGATAAACGCACAGGTAGCTAACCCGTACTGGCACGCGGTCAGTCTTTTCCGTTAACGGGTGCGCCCAAAGCACAGCACGGAACCAGTCCAAGGCAGAGCCCTCTCAGTAACAGGGGTCCAACCCCTCCACAGTAACCAAACCGGGGCCTTGCCCCTCCACAGTCCGCGCACCCTCGCCTGACTACCCTGGTTTGCCCCAGCAGGCCTAACAAGTCGGTGTGGGAGGCTAGCAAAACCCCGGGGCCCGTGGGGTAGCTAGTACCTCCCTACACTAGTAGCTCTCCTCGGTACTACGTACGCGAGGGCCAGCAAGTCGGTACAGAGTGGCCAGTCCTAACCCCGGGTCCCTGGGGCGGCTAGCTCCGCTTTGCACTAAATGGGGGGACAGTCGCTCTCCTTGGTACTCCGTACTCAAGGGCCAGCTCACTTCCCCAAAACTATTCCATTCACTTTCCAGGAGTTCTACTCCTACTTCCCCGTAGGGTTCCATCCTTTTTACTCAAAGATCCAGGTTTCACTTTCCAGTTTCACATTCTTACAATCCATGTTCTCAACCACGTTATCTATTCACAACAGGCAGCTGTTAGTTCAAATTACAGGCAGCTTTATATCTCTTTCCATTTTCCAAGACTGCAGTATTATACATTCAACTAGTTTTCCCATCCTAGGATTCATGCCATATCCTAGGATCTATCATACAATCTAGTTTTCCAGTCCTAGGATTCATGCAACACCTAGGAGCTATCATTCCATCTATTTCTCATTCCTAGGGTTCATGCAATTTCCTAGGTTCTATTTATGGTTTCATAATTTAACAGATTTTAATAACTTAAAGCCACTCTACCAGGTACAACGGGAGTAATGGGGGCGTGATCGGGAATCCCGCGTGCCTCCGCGACTCCCAAGACTGCAACTGAACGAGGTCCTATCACAAGGATCAAACACAAGGAGTGTCTCAAAATAGTGTATAGCTACTGTAGACGGGTAGAGGAATTAATTCTGAAAAGAACGCAACTCGAATCGCGGAAAACGGAGCTCGAACGGGTCCTAAACGGGTCGAAAAAGACAATACTGTGCAAAATCAGACGTCTGGAACTTCTTCCAGACGTCTTAAAAAGTGGATCAGAGAATTACCTGTTCAGCGTGGTTTCCCAGACGTCCAGAAGTCTGCGAGGACGTCTGGCCTAGCTCCCAGACGTCCGATGGTCACCCCGGACGTCTGGAAGTCACTCCCGCCGTCTGGTACAACTTCCAGACGTCTGATTCGTAAAGGATGGCGAATCAGCGAGCCTGCGCACAGCCAACTCCCTCCCTCAGTACGGTCAGTCGACAGGAAGGAAGAAGAAAGCGGAATACTCACCTTTCATATGTCTTTATGTTCCTCCAGACGTCTCCCTCGCTGTCTGTCTATCTACTCAGATGTCTGATTTTGGAAATTTTTCCAGAATCAGGGTGCCACTCAGCCTCCGCTCGCGACGTCGCCCGCGTCGCACCTCGCGCGCCTGCTGCTCAGACCGCAGCAGTCCCTCCCGCGCCGTTCCGCGCCCCCCCTGCGCCCTCCGCCGGCCGGCCCTAGCAGCCCCGGCGAGCTCGCCCGCACGGCAGAGCTCCGCTCTCGCGCGCAGCACCTCCTCCACGCTCACTGCGGCCGCCGCTGCTGCCCTCGTGCTCACTCTCGCGCACTTGCTGAAGGAGAAGGGGAAGGAGACGGTGGTGACGGAGTGAGGGGAGGCGTGGCCTTTTAAGGCCGTGCGAGGAGGAGAGAGGGCACAACAGGCGTCTGCAGCTGCAGAAGAAAAAAGAGGGAATAACGAATATGCGGTCTGCGCGCTCAGGCGCGCAAACGACTCGCGCGTGTGGAAGATAACGATTTTTCAGACGTCTGAAGACCATCCCAGATGTCTGGCAAGACGTCTGGATGTGATCCCAGACGTCTGGTCCGACGTCTGGGCCACCTCCCAGACGTCTTAAAATACATCCGGGGCACGCGTTCGTGACACTTCCTCTTCGTACTGTCTATAGCACAACAGAGAGATTAGATTAGGTTTGGGGCACTTTGATCCTTGATTTGTTTTTATTGAAGGTTTAGGGATGTTTAGATGTCTTTCTCATATCCCAAGTTGCATTGGGAAACCTAAGGTTCCTAGTAAATCTTTATCAGAAAGATTTTTGTCAGCAATGTTAATTGCAATATGGATGAGATTTTGGAATGAGTTTGATTGTGGATTCCTGATGGTTCTTGATAGATTTCTTGCTTGTAAAGAATTCCCTGGTATTAACCTTTCACAGAGCATCATCTGTTTAGAAGCCTTAATTTCACAGAGCATCACCTTTAACAGTTGCAGAAGTTGAATGACATTGTCCAAGAAGCTACCTGATACCTGATACTATCCAATATTGACATGTCCAGGGTGCATCACCTTTATCAGTTTCAGAGCTACCTGATACCTTTCAAAGAAGCTTCTAAATTTCATTTGAGTTTTTAATGAGTTTTAAGTACAAATGAGTTTAGATTAAGTCTTAGAAGCAATCATGAAGTAATGATTGGTTTCATTTTGGATTGAAATAGCAAATAAAATAGTTTAAAATCAGGCCTTCAACATTCGATTTTCAGTCAAATGTCTAACTCCCTACTTCACTCTATTTTCAGTGCTTTCCATTCTCCATTCCATAGACTCTTCAATTATGCAACTTTACTAAGCCCAAACTAGTCTCTCCATTCTTAAAGCCTTATATGCATCTTTAAGAAAATGCATCCCAACATGGTAGACATTCCTAGATGTTGGGAATAAGGGCCACATGGATAGTCCACGTGGCAGCTAGTAGGCCACATGGCAGCATCTGGAGGACCTGGCTAAAAGTTCCAAGGGAACAATTTCGAGTCTTACTTTAGATGTCAAGTTTGATATTTTTAGTAGAATTGTTTTAGGAAAAATAGTTTGAGATTTGATTTATTTTTAGAGAAAATTTTTCTTAGTTTAGAGATAATTTTTGCTTCCTATTTTGGGATTTATTCTCTCTATAAAAAGAGTGCCTTCCCTCTTTGTAATCCTTGAGTCAATAATATTTTTCTATTATTCAAGGCTCCTCTCCTCTCTCTCCTCCTTGGCAGCTGGCTAATATGAAGCGCTCAATCACAGTTCGTATAAAAAATAAAATGTCGTTGTTGTTGTAGTATGTGTCACAAATACAAACCATTATCGCATCAATTTTATTTAATTACATAATTTTTATTTGTTTATTCTAGGTCGTTCACTGGGAGTCAGTTATTGATATACATTACTCTCTAAATCCAAGATTATTCTTTAATTCCAAAAATGATTAATTTTATATACAATCAATAATAAATGAATGAATGAATCCATAAAGAATAAATTAAGGGTTCCATTATGTACAAAAAGAGTCAATGAAAATGCTTGCAAAAATCTACTTACAAACAAGCATCAAACAATACATAGATATATTCTATACTATCTATTTATAAGTTATATTACTAATACTTACATAAATATACACTACTAACTAATATTACATATCATACTAACTTATCTTAATATACTAACATATACAGTAACATATATAATAGCTACAGCGACAGATACAAACATCGCTGGACCCAAAAAAAACTATATACAAACTCTAAAGCAAAAAACTAAGGTC
The DNA here is from genome assembly GCA_037157565.1 of Thalassia testudinum. Lineage (NCBI taxonomy): Eukaryota > Viridiplantae > Streptophyta > Magnoliopsida > Alismatales > Hydrocharitaceae > Thalassia > Thalassia testudinum. Next base: position 87,815,915 of record JAZHRO010000077.1, read on the forward strand.
TATAGCGACAGTTATCTTACCTTTAGTGATGTTTTATTCTATCAGTAATGACATGTAGTTATTTATATACATATATATAGCTATACTGCTTATACGTATGCTTATTATTTACCTTATACTTATTTATTTATATTTACATATACGCTATCCATTATACATATACATTTCTTCTTCTTTTATTACTTCTTAAGCCTCTTCTGTGTTCTTCTTCTTCCTTATCCAAACACTTAGCCGTTTATTCTTCTGTGTTTAATGATTCATTAGAGCCTTTTAGTACTTAACAAAAATTTGCTAATTGGCAGGCACGCCTTTTGAGGGATATAGAGCACCCGAGGTGGGTGGGACCAGACCTATATTAAGCGTGCCCTAGTTTCTTAATTAGGTCGCTTAATTACGTTTTCAGCTCAGATTTGGGCTTAATCAAGCCCTCGTACAGTAACCGACCCCCGGCCACACACACACATGCTCAGAATATGCTCAAGTATGCTCAGATGTATTGGGTATGTTCGGTTGTTTCGGGCACTCAGCACCCGTGACAACTAAGCTATGAGTATAACAAAAACAATTTATAGCGCTCAGCGCGCTCGCATGCCCACGATGTGGGACTAACCAGGCGCCTGTGCAGCGTTGGAAATCAGGCACGGCTGTGCCAAATTCACGATTTTAGCCCTCAATTTTAGGGTCATAATTTATTATAAAATAAAAATAAATTATGGGATAATAAAGTATTTACATAATACTACTTAATTGTACAATTAATTTATAATTTTAATTATATGTACTATATAAATTAAATAGGTAAAGTATACAGTTTATACATAACTGATTTTAGATTTTATTCTTTAATTACGCATGAATTAGTTATTAAATGGTCTAATTGACCAGTTAGTAAATAGGTTAAAGTATTTAATAGATATTTTTATTGTATTTTACATGCTTTATTTCTATTTTATTTACATTTAATTAGTACAATTTTAGACTGTTTTAGTTGTAAATTAAGTTTAAATAGTATAAACAATATAAATATACTTAAATTAGCTTAAATTACTTAAAATTCATTAGTGCAAATATATTGTATAGGTTAGTTGAATTATAACTTAAATTACTAATTTATTTTAATTTAATCTACTAACTTAACTACTAACTTAAAAAATTAATTATTTATTCTGTATACATAATTAAATTAAGGTACAGGGTTTAATATGTTTATAATATACATATAAATGCATATATACAGTATTATAACTTAATATGGTTATTTATAGTGTTTACTAATTTATATAGCTTATTTGTACATATAAATTAGTTTAATTAATAATTAGTTATATAATTAAGATATATACAGTATTATTTAACTTAAATATTTAATTTAAATTATACAATATATACATAAGTTATTTATATTATAAATATGTATAATTCACTCTATAGATAAATAGCTTACAATATAGCTTATATATATACTTATATACATAGTATACAAAGGATTTTTAGGTGTTTTTTAGTTTTTTCAGATTTTTATGGGTTTTATATATGTTATGGAGGTAGGAGATGAGAGGGAAAGAAATAGATGAGAAGAACAAGATATTTTTGGTGTTTTTAAGTGTAGTTTCTTTTATTAAGTTTTATGGTATACACAACCGTCAACTGGTAAATTCTACCAAGTCGGGGGTTCATATTACCATGAAACTTGGTATACATTTAAAGAATACCTAATATTCAATCAGATAGGTTTATTTTATTTTTTTATATTTTTTATATGATTTTTATTTAATTTCAAAGTTCACACATTCTAGGCTTTTTAAAGGTTTTCTAAGGTGTCCTAAGGCTATAGGTTGGGTCTCAAATGGTTTTAAAGGCAGTTTCTAACAAACTCAGTGAAATAAATAGCAAAGATATAGCCATCAAAGCATGCAATTGTGCATGGATTTCAATTAATTATACTTAATTGGATAGTTAGGCTTAAAGTATAGCTAACAAAAAAGATTTAAAACAGATTACAAGCATTCACTGAATTTAAAAATGCATTGAAATTACATGACAACTTATTTACAATTCAATACACTTTTAATACAAGTCAGCTCTCTAACACTTAAGATCTACTCCCCTATCCACAGAGCTATCCAGACAGAAATCTTCTGCTGAAACAGCAAAAGCACAGCACCAGCAAGGTTCATCCAATGCAGCAACAAACAGCAGTAGAAGCTGCTGAACTTCACTCTACTCAGCAAGCCAAGTTCGTCTTCCGACGTCTTAACTGCTGCTGCAGTTAATCCATCTGAAGAAGAGCAGGTCTGCAGTAAGGAAGAAAGCTAAATTCATTTACTTAACAGCTTAAATCAGCCAATTAAATCCCAAATCAGACTCAAGACAGCCTAATCAGGGATTCAAAATGACTATTTCAGGCTATTACTTAGTTGGGATTTGGGGGAATGTAGCTATAATGGCAGCAATTTACTCTGATTCTGGGATTCAAAAACACAAAACAAAAATCACTCAATCAAATTCTGACAAGGGTTTAAATTCACATAAAAACCATGCTCAGATGTTTAGCATCTTAAATCCAAGTTCCTTGTCACAAATATCATAACCATTCAATCCATAAAAATTGTTGATCTGACTCTTTCTAATGCTATAGACAGCATGTAGAAAGGGTTAGGATCAACACAGTAAATCCAAAAACTGATGATCTAACTCCTTCTAATGCTATAGACAGCATGTAGAAAGGGTTAGAATCAACATAAGAAATCCAGCTAAATCCCAAGATGTTACACATCTTAAGGGATATTGAGAATCCCTTAAGCGACAATTAGATTCTCAGAAAAACAATTCAGATTAGAATCCCTAATAAAGTCTCAATCAACATGGTTGATCTTCCTTGGCTCTACAAGACATTCAACACATTGAAATCCTCAAAATTAGCAGATCATATTATGGCTCTTCTGAGGTGAATTCTAACTTCAGAATCACCTCAAATTTCCAGCCCATCAGTGAATCCAAATCAAAATTCTTCAGTTTACTCGATCAAAAATCATTCAAAGCTCAATTGGTTTAAAATCCTTGCAATCCAAATTCAAAGTAAATAGAGTAAAATGAATCCATTTTTAGCTCAGATTAGGGGCTTTTGTGAACAAGATGGAGTGAGTGAGAAGCCCCTAATATGATTTTTGATGCTAATTGCAGATCTGAAGTTGGAGACCATTCAGATCTAAAATTAGGTCTTATGAGTGGGTGGATTGCAAAATACAAATCAAGGGAATCATAAATGAGATGAAAACATGTAGGGGAAGAACAAAATGAACAATGATTGGGTGAATTTCTTCCCCTCTTATCTGGGATGATCAGAGGAGGTGAGGAGGAAAATTGCTATGCTAAAACAACTCCTAATGCAAAACTAATCAGTATAGCATTTCGATTACTAATTCTACATCTAATTCTACTCTAATCTACCTATCTAATGCTACAGCTAATCTAGGAAACATTAAAACTACTCTAACAGGAAGAATGGGACTTGTGAGTCCTTAGCAGGTGGCTAAGGAGGAGGAATCAAGGGGGAAGAGCTCCAGCGAAGTGAAAAGTCTGCTAGTGACACTTCTGGGTTGTCCTCAGGTGCTACGTGGTCCTTAGCAATGAGGAGAATCGGAGAGAAGTCGAGGATTACACAGCCGATGGTTGTGAAATCAGGGAATTGGTGAGGAGGAGAGACTGGAGTGGAAGAATGATCGCTAAGAAGGTAGGAGAGAGCGATCCCTTACGCGCGCGACCACTGTTACGACCCAGTTCTCGGATCCCTACAGGACCCGAGATCGGCTCACCTCGTCTAATCCCAAGACCTAATCATCCAACAAGAAATAACCCAAAAGTAGGAAAATAAACCACATTTGCACATGCAATATAACTAATTAGGAGAAAGTACAAAGCAGTAAAGAAAGTAGAATGACTGTCTCAGTACATGCTACCACAACAATAACAACAACAACAACAACTGAAAGCGAAAAGGAAACAGAAGTAGCGGAAATAGTAAACTAAATATCCATTACTTACTACAATAGTAGAGAAAAAGAAAATGCTGAAGAAAGACTACGGCTGGACTCGACTGGGCCCAGCACCCTCTACAGCCAGAAACTCTCGCTGCTAGACTCCTGGTCCTGAACAGTGTTATGAAAAGACAGAGTCAGCGAACGCTGAGTAGAGTGGTGTTTGTATTATTTAAGTACAAGAATAGTAAAAACAACAGAATTAATTCTCATTTCCATTTATCTCTTTTATATGTTTCTGTTTCATCTATTTCTCAAAGTATCCAGATATTTCTTGATTTTGCATGTTCCTCGTAGGAACAATCTTGATTGCAGTCTTTTCCGTAGAGTAGAAGGTACACGTGGTACTCTTCTGGCCATGAGAGTCCCCCGTGATAATCCTATACCTAATCAACCACCCCGAGGTCACTGTCAAGACGTAGCAGTGACTACAGCACGCTTGATAAGCGCACGGGTAGCTACCCCGCACTGACACACAGTCAATCGTTTCCGCTAGCGGGTACGCCCAAAGTACAGCACGGAACAGTATAGGGCCTTGCCCTCTCAGAACAAGGGTGTCGCACCTCAGAACCAAATAAGGGTCTCACCCCTCCTTAGTCCGCACACCCTAGTCTGACTACCCCAGTTTGCCCAGAGGGCCTAACAAAGTCGGTGTTGGGTCTCTAGCTGAACCCCAGGCCCCGCGGGGTGCTAGCTCCCTCCCTACACTGGTAGCTTGCCTCGGTACCACGTACATGAGGGACAACAGGAGTCGGTGTAAAGTGGTCAATCCTAACCCCAGGTCTCAACCTAAGGGAGGCTAGCTCCGCTCTACACTAAAAGGGGACAGTTGCTCTCCTTGGTACCACGTACTCAAGGGCTAGCACACTTCCCGTCTACATTCTAGATTCTGTTTATCCACAGGAGTTCTACTCCTAATTCCCTGTAGGGTTCATGCTCATGCTCACCTCATTTATCTAGATCCAAATCTCATGTTTCATATTCATTCCACATCCATATACAGGCAGCTCAGTTTTCATAGTTCAATTCTCAATAACATGTAACTAGTGTTTTCACAGGTAATTTCTCAATTGAATACAGACAGCTCGAATTCTAACATGCAACTCATAACTATAATATAGGCTTTTGCTAGCAATTTATCTTAACTATGCATTCAAGTAAACAGTACAGCTCAAACAGGCTCATCCATTTTCTACCCTAAGTTTCATTCCACATCCTAGAGTTCCATTCGGCTATTTCAACCAAGCACATTCTTATTTAAGTATTAATAACTGAATTAAACCACTCTACTGGGTATCACGGGAGGAATGGGGGCCTGTGCTGTAGATCTCGTCGTTTCTGCGGGCCCCGAACACGCCACCGGCTAGTAACCTGTACCAGCTACTAATGTACATTAGACAAGCTCAAAACAGTAGGTACTCAACATGAATACGTCGAGGAACTCGAGTAAAAAACAACGGTACTTCGTTTACGGAAATCCAATTTCGTTTGGGCCTTAAACAGGACAAAAACGCGGTTTCTGATCAAAATCAGACGTCTGGGACTATTCCCAGACGTCTTAAAAGACGTCAAAACTCACCTTGTGTCTCCTGTGGCTGATCAGACATCCAGACCTTCTCTGCGACCATCTGAGGACAGTTCCAGATGTCGGACAAAGTCTCTGGTCGTCTGGAAGCACCTCTGGACGTCTGGTGATGTGATCATACGTCCAAAAGCACGTGGAAAAACGTACCGTGTGCCTTCCCAAGGCTACACCTGCACATGCAAACGCAGGCGCGGTCAGCCAACAATGACTCCTGCGCTGAGATCTTCTGCATGGGAGAAATCTGCACAGGGACGTACGTACCTCACGCGATACATGCTCTCAGACGTCCGGCCATAGCTCCGGATATCCAGGTCCCTCGCCAGTCATCTAGACGTCACGCCAGACATCTGATACTGGAAAACTTCCAGTATCAAAACCTTCTCGCAGCTCGCTTTGCTCGCGCCTCCTCCCACGATGGCGGCTCCAACCACTGCAGGAGCATGGATAGCTCCTCGCCGACGTCCTCCACACGCGCACGCACCCGCCACTGGCTGTGCATGCTCCGCCGAGCTCCCTAAGGTCCTCCAACCTTCCACGCACTCCTCCTTCCTCCCTCTCGCTCTCCCTCGCTCGCCCCCTCTCGTCCGCCCCCGCCACTACCGCACTGGAGGTCTGAAGGTGGTGGTGGCTGGTGGTTTGAGGAGAGGAGAAGAGAAAAGAGGGGTATAAATTGGAGAGGTGTAGGGTTTAGGGTTCGAGGGGAAATGAGGGAGAGAGGGGAGAACAGCCTCTGCGCGTCGCCCACACGCATAGCGCAAAGCACAGTATGAAATAATCCACTTTCAGATGTCCGGGAACGAGTCTAGACGTCTGGATAGACGTCTGGTTGAAACTCCAGACATCCTAAATGGCTAAAACATAGCAAGTCATTACATCATAACAAACTTAAAGGAAGTTTCGTCCCCGAAACTTGATGCTAGCTAGGGTGCAGAAAAAGGATCGTAAAAGCTCAGAACAAACTTAAAGAGGATCGAAGTAGGTTCGAAAAGACATACCCTCAAAAAACTCCGGGTACTGCTCTCGCATTGCCGCCTCAAGCCCCCAAGTCGCCTCATCGTACCACTGGCTTCTCCATAGGTCCTTCACCAGTGGCACCTGCTTCCATCTCAGACTTCAGACGGCTCTGTCCAGTATCTGTATTGGTCTCTCGGGGTAGGTCAGGTCGTCACCCACCTCAACGCTGTCGTGGCTCAAAATGTGACTGGGATCGGCGACGTACTTCCTAAGGTTGGACACGTGGAACACGTCGTGCACTCCAGAAAGCTGAGGAGGAAGGGCAAGCCGGTAATTAACGGGTCCTACCCGCTCCAGAACCTCAAAGGGCCCTACAAACCTCAGCGCAAGCTCCCCTTTCACCCCAAAACGCTGCAAGCTTTTCATGGGCGAAACACGGAGGAAGATGTGATCCCCAACCTCAAATTGCACCTCTCTGTGTTTTTGGTCAATGTAACTCTTCTGTCTACTCCTGATAGTGCGGAGTTGTCTGTGAATCTGCTCTATCACCTCTTAACTCTGCCGGATCAGCCAGGGACCAACCTCTCACTTGGTCCCCACCTCGACCCAACTCAAGGGTGCAGTACACCTCCGTCGGTACAGAGCCTCATAAGGTGCCATGCCGATGCTCGAGTGGTAACTGTTATTGTAAGCAAACTCTGCCAGGGGCAAATGCTCCTCCCAGAAGCCTCTTCAGTCTAGCACATAGGCGTGCAAAAGGTCCTCAAGTGTCTGTATGGTGCGCTCTGACTGTCCGTCCGTCTAGGGGTGGTAAGCGGTACTGAACCTCAAACGTGTCCCCAAAGCCTGCTGAAACTCAGCCCAGAACTGGGAAGTAAAACGGGTATCCCTGTCGGATACAATCTCACGCGGAACTCCGTGCAGGCGCACCACATCTCAAATGTATCTCTCTGCCAACTATGCTGGTCCAAAGGTGACTCGGATCGACAGGAAACACACCATCTTCGTCAACCTGTCTATTATCACCCAAACTGCATCGTGTCCCTGCTGGGTAATTGGTAGACCCACCACCAAGTCCATGGTGATGCTCTCCTACTTCCACTTTAGCATAGGAACTGGCTGCAACGGCCCTGCAGGGCTCTGGTGCTTGGCCTTCACCTGCTGGCACACCAAACGCTACTGCACAAACTCACCAACAACCCGCTTCATCCCTCTCCACCAAAAGTCACGTCGCAAGTCATGGTACATCTTGGTGTTCCCGAGATGTATGGTGAACCTAGACCCATGCACCTCAGCCAGGAGCTCTCTTAACAACTCCTCATCCCTAGGAACGCATAAGCGTCCCCTCATGCACAGTATCTCGTCTGTAAAGGAAAAGTCTCCTAGGTCCCTTGTCAACACCCTGTCTCGCAGTGTCTATAAGTACGGATCTGTCATCTGCCCTGCGATGATGCAGTTTATCAGCTCAGGTCGTGTCTGCCACATCACTGTCGCTGTCCCACAATACCCCCGTGACTCCCGGGGTTGCCAACTGCCCAACTCCTCCATAAGTCTCCAACTCTGTGCCTGTAAACTGGCTAAGTTGGTGGGTGCCTTCCAGCTCAAGGCATCAGCCACCACATTAGCCTTCCCTGGGTGGTAGGAGATGCTGCAGTCGTAGTCCTTCAGGAGATCTAACCAACGTCTATGTCTCATGTTAAGCTCCTTCTGGTCAAACAAGTACCTGAGGTTCTTATGATTCATGAAAATCTCGAAAGTCTCACCGTAAAGGTAGTACCTCCATGTATTCAGCACGAAGACAACAGCTGCCAGCTCTAAGTCATGGGTAAGGTAGCTATGCTCATGGGGCTTCAGTTGCCGCGAAGCATAAGCGACAACATGACCCCGCTGCATGAGCACACCCCCTAACCCCTGCAACGAAGCGTCGGTGTAAACCACAAAACTGTCACTACTGTCTGGAATGGCAAGCACAGGAGCTGAAGTCAATCTCTCCTTCAACTCCTGAAAACACACCTCGCACTCATCCGTCCAGGCATAGGGCATGTCCTTCCGAGTTAGCTGGGTCACAGGATGCGCAATCTGAGAGAATCCTCTGATAAACTGCCGATAGTAACCTGCCAGTCCCAAAAAGCTGCGTATCTCTATCACTGTACGTGGCCTCTCCCACCTGAGTACAGCCTCAACCTTGGCTGGATCCATAGCCAAACCATCCCCTGAAATCACGTGGCCCAAGAAAGTCACCCGTCTCAACCAAAACTCGCACTTGCTGTACTTGGCATACAGCCTGTGTCACCTCAAGGTGTCCAGGATCATGCGTAAATGATGTCCATGCTGTGCATGATCCCGCGAGTAAACGAGTACGTCGTCGATGAATACCGCCACAAACTGGTCTAAGTACAGCTTGAAAACCCGGTTCATCAAATCCATAAAAGCAGTGGGGGCATTGGCTAGCCCAAACGGCATGACCAAGAACTCGTAGTGCCCGTACCGAGTACGGAAAGCTGTCTTGGAGACGTCGGTCTCCCTGATCCTCAACTGGTGGTAGCCCGATCTCAAATCTATCTTGGAGAACACAGTGGCGTCTCGCAACTGGTCGAAGAGGTCGTCAATCCTCGACAGCGGATACTTGTTCTTGATGGTGACCTTATTCAACTGTCGGTAGTCTACACAAAGTCACAGGGTACCATCCTTCTTCTTCACAAAAAGCATAGGGGCTCCCCACATCGACGCACTGGGCCTCACAAAGCCCTTCCCCAACAGGTCCTGTAGCTATAACTTGAGCTCCCGCAGCTCAAGCAGTGCCATTTGGTACGGTGCAATAGAAATGGGGCTGGTCCCTGGTACCAGTGAGATCTCAAACTCAATCTCACGCTCAAACGGTAGTCCTAGCAGCTCCTCTAGGAAAACATCGGGGTACTCAAAAACCACCAGGATACTCTGAAAGTCAACCACGGGGCTACGCTTTGCCACTACATAGGCCAAAAAGCCCTCACACCCCTGGCTCAAAAGCGTCACTGCCCAAAGCGGAGAGATGCACCTGAAACCTCCGTCCACCGACTGTCCGTGAAACTCAAAGGGAGGCAACTCTAGTATGGAGAAGACGATCTCTTTCCCGAAACAGTCCACCAGGGCGTGATAGGCAGACAGCCAGTCCATCCCTAGGATCACGCCAAAGTCCTCCATTTGTATCACAATCAGGTCTGCGGGGAGGCTATGTCCCCCTATACTGACCTCACAGTTCGTGTAAACCTCCTCGGCTACAATCAACTGGCCACCTGGGCCTTTGATCACAAACGAATTCTCTAACAGTACACTGCCCTGCCTCAAACTGACGACAAAACTCGTAGCGACGAAGGAGTGCGTGGCACCGGAATCAAAAAGTACGTACACTAATCTGCCAGAAACAGTAACCATACCTACCACCATTGAACCAGAAGCCCTGGTGTCTCTGTGTGTCAGGGCATTGATACGCCCCTCAGCCATGGGTGCAGACAAAGCTGCTACACTCTGGGTCGTGCGAGCAGCCGCTGGCCGGTACCCTCCTCGTGACTGCTGCCCTCCCCCACGCACCCGGTGACCACGACCACCAACTCAGCCTCCAGCGCTCGGTGCAGGGAGCATCTACTGTGCTCCGACCCTAGATGGTCAGTCTCTCTTAATGTGGCCCAGTTGGCCACACTGGTAGCAGAAGGGAACACGACCTCCTCCCTCAGTAGGTCCCTGCTGGCGGCTGGGTGTGGGTCCGATGCTGGCAACTGGCCCCTGTCTAGGGCCCCCAAAGGCCATTGATGGCCCTGCAAAACGAGACGGCTCTCCTGCGAGTGTCGTGTGCCTCCTCTCCCGACAGCCCTAAGAGTACTTTGGCTGGTAGGGCCTCTTCCGTCCGCTGTCAATGTCTTGAGTGGCTAGGTTGGTCTCCTCGTAGGTCATGCCTGCCTCAATCACACGAGAGAAAGTAGGCAGCTTCAAGGGTTTGACATACCCCCGAATAGCAGGTTAGAGCCCCTCAGTAAACCTTCATAGGCGCTCCTCCTCAGTAGACACAACTGTCGAGGCAAAACGTGACAGCTCTAGAAAACGTGTGCGGTACGCGCTAACTATCATCGTCCCCTGGTGGAGAGTGTGGAACTCCCGCCTCCTCTGGTCCTACCAAGTCTGTGGAAAGCACTGCTCGTGGAAGAGAGTCACAAATCGATCCCACGTCGGCTGTCTCCCCTCCTGGCCTCTGACTGCCCTCCACCACCTGTGTGCTGCGCTCTCTAACTGGTACGTGGCAAAGGCCACGCAGCACTCCGCGGGAGGGCGAAGGGTGTCGAACACCTTCTATATCTGCTCTAGCCAATCCTCTGCCTCAGATGGGTCCTCATCCCCCTTGAAGGAGGGGGCTTCAAATTCCGGAACTGTCAAAAAAGCTCTTGGTGCAGCTGCAGTGGGGAGCGGCCACGCCTCCAGCCAAGGAGGGCTCGTGCTTGGAAGTGTTAGAGTGCAGTGGGGGCAGTGGAGGACCACCCCCTCCCCCTCCTACTCGTCCGACGCTACGACGGTCTCTCTGTCCCACCGAGGACTCCCCCTCCACATCCTCAGGGAGAGGTGCCCGTGGAGGCTGGTGGAGCTCCTCTCGCACGGTGTCTCTGATCAGCTGGGCAAGTTCCTGGGCCTGAACGTCCGGAAGAAGAGGTGGGTCAACTGTTACCTTAGGTCCGGCACATCTGCCCCTCCAACCTCATCTACAGCTGTAGCCATGTCCTGTCTCAAGAACTCCCCGTCGAGGCAACTCCTGCAAGGAGATGAGAAAGATAGAATAAGAGTGTCAACGATACCGGATTACATCGAGAAAAAGACTCGAAACGAATATCAAAGCGATATGTTGTGGTAGCTATCCTAGTTATATGCACGTGAGTGGTTATTCTCAAGCCAATTGGTTCATTTCTCAGGATGACCTTACTCTGATTCCATCTTGTTACAACCCGATTCCCGGATCCCTATAAAACTCGAGACCGGTTCTCCTCGACTAATCCCAAGACCTAGTCATCCAACAAGAAATAACCCAAAAGCAAGGAAATAAACCACATTCACACATGCAATATAACTAAGTAGGAGAAAGTACAAAGCAGTAAAGAAAGTAGAACAATTGTCTCAGTATATGCCACCATAACAACAACAACAACTGAAAGTGGAAAGGAAACAGAAGTAGCAGAAACAATAAACTAAGTGTCCATTACTTACTATAAGAGTAGAGAAAAAGAAAATACTGAAGAAAGACTACGGCTGAACTAGACTAGGCCCAACATCCTCTGTAGTCGGAAACTCGGGCTGCTCAACTCTTGGTCCTAAACAGTGTTATGAAAAGACAGAGTCAGCGAACGCTGAGTAGAGTGGTGTTTGTATTATTTAAGCACAAGAACAGTAAAGACAACAGATTTAATTCTCATTTCCATTTATCTCATTTATATGTTTCTGTTTCATCTATTTCTCAAAGCATCTAGATATTTCTTGATCTTGCATGTTCCTCGTGGGAATGATCTGAATCGCAGTCTTGTCCGTAGAGTAGAAGGTACACGTGGTACTCTCCTGGTCGAGAGAGTCCCTCGTGGTAGTTCTACACCTAGTCAACCACCCCGAGGTCACTGTCAAGACGTAGCGGTGACTATGACACGCGTGATAAGCACACGAGTAGCTATCCCGCATTGACATGCGGTCGGGCGTTTCCGCTAGCAGGTACACCCAAAGTACAGCACAGAACAATATAGGGCTTTGCCCTCTCAGAACAGGGGACTTGATGAGTCCATTTTAATGGACTATTGCTACGCCTAAGTAATTCAATTCTAACATTGTATGTTAGTTAATAATTACATTAGGTCATTAAATAAGTACATGCATCATTATTTGAGTTTTTATCTATTTTATTACATTCTATAATTTAGTATGTAATTATTTTATGTTTTGTTGTTGCAGGAAAAATTGCAAGAGCTGAGGGGGGTGAATTAAATTCTCCCCTCCCCAACAGCCGCCAGCCTCAACTTAGTCTCCCGGCTGGCCTCAACAGCTCCTCAACAGCCGAAGGCCAAATTTAGTAAGGGATTTAAAAATACCTTAACTTACGTGGGGAGAGGAGATAAAAGAAAAAAAAGGCTTGGCAAAGGGTGGCATCTTCATCTTTGGGGTCTTCTTCCTCCCCCTTGAGGGGATATCCACCTTCCCCACTGTGGAGAGGGCGGACCCTGTGAGCACTGCGTGCATTGTGCCAAACCTTCCATCACCGCACACCCACGCCACCACTACTGTCAAGCGCTCGTAGCCTACAAGCGCACCACCGCCTGCCCTTGCACTGCCTGCAGGAGCACCACCTCCTACCCTTGCACTGTCTGCAGGTGCCCACACCGCGCCCTTGAGGCCTGCGCCCAGCGCCGCACCCGCAGTCCACCGTGCCCTCCAACCAGTGCCCGCAGGGACTGCACAGCAGGAAGCAGCAAGCCACACCGCAGCGCCAAGCCTTCCACCGCCTGCACCCTCTAAATTGCAGGCACTCAAGCCAGCATCGCCCGCAGGCGATCAAGCAAGCATCGCCACAGGCGTTGCCTCCACGACAAGACCCTGTGCGCCCTCACCAAACCTGCAAGCACTGCACCGCAGGCATGCGGCGCACCACCCTTTGTGTGCTGCCCTCTCAGCACCCTTGCAGGCACTGCTTCAGACCCCCTCGTGCCACCCTGCAGCTGCACGGCCACAAGACCCCACGCGCCTAAGCAGCTCGCAAAACGCCTTGCGCTCGCACGCGCCTAATGTGCAGCCGTGCGGGCCGCAGCAGCGACGCCATCCTCTTCACGCACGACCTCCTCCTCCACCAGGCTGGCAGGACTTCTCCTCCACCCGACCGCTGTCGGCCACCTCCGGCCACCGCATCACCGCCGTTGCGTAGCCCTCGTCGAGGGGCACCTCCCCGTCGACTCTTGCCGCCAACCGTGCACTGTTGCCCACGTGAGGAAGAGAGAAGAGAAATCCTCTATTTTTGTCTCAATTAATAATTACATTCAATGCCATTGCCAATTATATATTCATATTTTATTCAGGCCACATTGCATTGATGCACTCAGACTTTCATGAAATTACTTTACTTGTGTAATGTGCATGATTTAACCTTGAATTTCAAAACAGAATTGCATGAAAGTTGAATTTACATGATAAGCCATTACACATGCATCATACACATATTTTTAGAGCTTAATTCCTGACGTGAAAACTGCATAAATACCCCTGAACCTTTAAGGAAATTGTAAGCTTCATTTAAAATAGCATATTCCTTGCATTAAAGTTACAGAAGAGTCTGCGAACTGTGTATTCCTCGACTCGTGAATTTATTGGTCTATTCCTCCTTGTGGATATGACATCCTTTATTATGGTTTAAATTTATATCTATGTTAATGTTTGATTGAGAGATTTCCACCACATGAATTACAACGACATATCCTTCTAGTGTTATCATAAATAAGCGAAAATATCTCCGTCAAATTGGCGCCGTTGCCGAGGAGGCAATAGACGCAATAGATTCACGTTATTATTTTTTGAATATTTTGAGTTGCGCAATCATCTGATCATTTTTTTTATTATGCGAGGAATCTGACATGGCGACAGACACAGTAGAGCGACGACATTGAACCTGAACGACGCGCACGGCGGAGACGATCTTTTTGGTGGACCTTGACACCACCTAAAGGCCAGCAACAAGAACATATGGGTCTTGATCCCACGTGCATAGGCTTACGGAGAAGCCTATTTCTGATTTAGTCAGTAGATCTTAGTTAGATTTAGTTTAAATAGACATTAAAATTTAATTTTTGTCTTTTGGACCCTTGTCGGGTATTTTTGGGAATGTGTTCCCAATGCCTCTTTATTTCTTATCGCTTTGTATGCGGGAGCGTATTTTCAGGAGCATGTTCCCATTTATCTAGATTATAGGACTATTCGAATTATTTGAACTGCATGTTTGTTAATTAGTAGATTAGGTCTGTTTGCTTATTATTATTATTAAAAAAAAAAATTGAACTGCCTGCTAGAAGCTGCATATCTATAGGACAACCATGTAGGACTGAATGAGCAGCATCTAGTTTATTTTTACTGCATTGCATTCATTATTGCATGGAGAAAGCTGGAGTAAAGTACGTCTTCTCTTGAGCATTAATTACCTGTCATGCACATGCATTGAACCTAAATCTAAGACCACTAAAGTGCTTGAATCAAATTAATTCAGTGGTCACTTTAAAAGTTGGGACTGCTAAGAGGTTGGACTTTAAAATCCATGACTAAAAATTGTGTGCAAAAATATCTTGTTTACGAAATTTCAAAAATCAAAACACGATCATATGTTTGCACACTTGAGATACTGTGCACCTCAGACATAAGATCACTAGATAAATTTCTACCTCTCCTCTTTTACACGACAAGGGAAGTTAATCGGAAATCAACAAGCCTATCCACCAAGTTACTTTAGTTCCTCGTGTGTGGGCTTGATTCGAGACTTCCATCCCTTGCGAGTAGGTTATAGGCACCAGCAAAGGTTGGCCTAGGAAGCATAGTTTTTGCAAAACTTATTTGGCCACCAACTGAACATTTAATTCTAAGACCTACAATCTACTAAAAATAGACCCCATTGAATTTGCGTTTGCTTTGACAGTAGAACTCTCTAGGAAGTTTCTGCTTGTATTATGAATTCTTCTAAATCCTAAGAGAGTTAAAACCATTTTGCTTAAAGAAATGGATCACCCTTACTCCTATCAATTAGATTATTAGAGTCAATACTTCCCATCTTTTAATCAGGATCCCATGCCTCGAGCGTATCCATTCTTTGATGGGTACATTGACAATTCATGGGATCATTCTTATTCTTATCCTGGGAGTACTGGCTTGATAACTCCCACGTTTGAGCAGAGCCTAGGAGTGGGATTTTCCAACCCTGAAATCCCTACTTCCATGCAAACACCCAACCCTCCCACCCTTCATGATTTTCCGTATCGAAGTTGGACCGATACCCCTAGGCAACCAGAGCCTGAAATTGACTATCCTCCCCAACCTGATAATAGTAGCCTCTCCTCTTTTATGATAGAAATGTAAAAACAGCAAAAGGAAATGGTGGAATCAATGGGAGAGATGTTGAGGAATAGTCAACAGTTAAATGAAGAAATAAGATAGCTTAGCTACACGCTTCCTAGTAATTCTGATCCCTACCCATACAACCATAATCATGCAAATAATTCTGAGGAAACCGATGCCAATAGGGATCAAGTTTTATGTAGCTATCACTTAGACTCTCCCAATGAGACACAGCTACTAGAGGAAAACGATTATAGTGATTATCCACCCGAGCTATATTGGAGTCAAAAGCAAGGGAGGATGGTACCTCTTGAAGACCTTGACCCCAATGACAGTATTCTCCTTACCCCTACCAACCTGGGTCAAGGTTGTATTGTTCTTATCACTTCCCCTATTAATTATTTGGTGGAATCCCATTCTACCCTTAGTGAGCCTACTCCTGACCCTCCACTTAGGGAATCAACACCTACCATTTAGCATCCTGAAGATTTAAATGCACCCAATGAAGGTGACCCTAAGGGAATGGAGGCTGAATTAGATCAATTTTGATTTCAGGGATATGAAGAGTCTATTTCAAAAAACGTGGATGCCTCAATAGAGGAACCTGGACTGAAAATCCGTAGTGAATCACAGGGGAACTATTTATCATTTGAGGATTTACCTCCAAAGGATATAAACAATATGGTGAAATCCAGATTCCTCCCTTCTTTTGAGAGTCATCCTCCATAAAAGCAGGAGTTGATATTAGAGGAGGACAAACAACATAATGAGAAGTCTATAGGCGACTCTCGGGGACAAAACACGTCAATTGAGGATTTATACCCCGAGAAGAATAACGAATTCAATGATATAGGCCTGCTCCAAAATATTAAGACTGATCCTCCTTTAGGAATAATTAAGGATACTGATCCAACTCCTGCCTTTACTAATGAATCACATATATACCCCGACAAAAATTTGAGTGAACCAAAAGAATCTGGGGATGAGCTTAATGATAATGATTCAGATATTTTGACCCTACCATCAAAGAGTTGTAATTTGGAGTCTACCCTTGATTCAAATATGACTCCGATCAATAATGCTAGGCACGGTAGTGTGCAATTGTCTACAACTGTTAGGGAGTGTACACAATCTGAATCATTGTTGGAATTGGACCTAACACCGACTAAGCCCTCATTAGGCTTAACCATTACCTTCCAACACTACAAACAACCCTTATACTCCCTAACCGATCCTTGGCTCATATCTCTGCTCATGTACATTCTTTCTAGAGAACATATCAGGCCAGTACATCCTCAAGTAGAATGTCGAGTGTGGATTGATGCTTATACTTTTACTCTCGCCATTCAAGGGTTTGAACTAATAATGTTTATATCTTTTAAAACCCGTCCTGCTCTGGAGGATCCTTGTTATCCTCCACTTATTCCGTTTCGGGAGGTCTCTTTTCATATTCCGTTTATTATTCTTAGACCTCCCAAGGTAGCCAACGAGGTTCTTCGCTTTCATATCTTCTGGGGAGCATTTGGTATTACGTTGCATCATCAGCTCGCCAACATCCGTGGCTACCTATTTTCTAAGCCCGCACTGTTATGCATATTTTTAGGGCCTAACTTTTTCTGTTTAGAACCAAGCTTACAGGTTCCTTCTAAGTCTGGCTGCTGACAGAAAATGCAGCGCTTGTTGGGAGGCAACCCAACCGTCAGAATAACACCGTTGTCAGGTGATTTCTTTCCTTTCTCCCCCTGTTTTAACTTTACAATGAGGGCATTGTAGGATTTAGGCATAGGGGGGTGCATTTTGCATTTTAGGAAGTATTCATGCATTTAGGTTAGCATATATAAAAAAAAAATTTCTTTTCTTGAGCTGATTGGGTTAGTCCCTAGCAAAATACCTTTGTCATTGGAGGTTTTTCTTCTTGAATTATTTCTTAAGTTTAGAATCCAGTACATTTATTTCACATGCACGTAGACTTAGTAATGGATCTTTGAGGAAAACCAATAAGTATTTGTAGTCTACTGAACCCTTGGACAGTTAATAGGGAGGCAGGCATACTATCTTCTAGTAGATCCCCCTCATATTTGAGAGGAGAAAGTAGAGAGATTGCTGGTGCGCTAAGTCTAGTGCAAGGATTCTTATGTTTTGGATAATTAGATGATGATACTTCAGAGTTACGCGTAGTCTTCATTCTCTATTCCTGTGTGCGTACTTTGTGTGAATTCCTAAGAGTCACAAAATAAGGCAAATACATAGAGATTGAGTTTAAATAAAGCTATGACTATGGTGGATGGTTATAACCGTCCTTCATAGAGTCCTCGGCTGAAGGAGAGTAATAGTGTCAAAGGTCAGAAATACGCCTGTCCTATCCATTCCTTCCTGGTGCCGAGAATAGGCACTTCCACCAAATATGCCACACAACATCCTCTTGACCATCATCATCCCTAATAATGCCTCAAAAATAAAAGTCTGTGTCGTATTATGTTGATTTATAAAAAAAAAGAGAGAGAGAAAAGAAAAGAAGAAGAAAAAGAAGAAACAGAAAGAAGAAAAAGAAGAAACAGTTATATTACAAAAAAAAAAAAAGAAAGGAAGAAAAAGAAAAAAAAAGAAAAAAAAAGTCAAAGTTTATAATGTAACATTGTTTCTGAGGCAACAGAACACCTATCGCGCTCCACCAAATATGACCTATACCTACCTTTCAGTATTTCTGATCGCCTGAATACTGGCTAAGGACTCTAACTTAGTTGTAGAGTTATTAGGAATTTAATAGAAGTGTGGATGCCATGTGAGGCCACCAAACAGTGAGTACAATTACGGAATCTGGCGAGATTTGTGATCTCAGAAAAAAGAAAAAGAAAAGAAAGGAGTGAGCGCCCAAGAACATCAAGAGAGCACAGTTGTTTAGCCTCTCTCTGAGTTGACTTGTCTAATAGTCTAGAAATCTAGAGTCTGTAGTACTAGACTACATGTAGCACCAGATGAGTGTGTGCCACCAAATACAAATTCATTCTACTCGATATCTCCTACCTAAGCTAAACGCCGGGGTCTACAGATTATCTTCTGCTTTATCCCCGAGGGAAGTAGTTGCCTATCCCGACAGCAATATTTACCAAGGATGAAGTATGAACTCCCAATGCGAATTGGCTTTTTCACATGGATCTGTTACCTATGCTATCATCAATTCACATTTGTCTGGATCTCTAAAGTTTTGAAATAAGAAAAGAAGAAATCTTCTGATTATTTCTATTATTTTTGCTAGGGACTAGCAAATCTTAGGCATGGGAGCATTTGATGAGTCCATTTTAATGGACTATTACTACGCTTAAGTAATTCAATTCTAACATTGTATGTTGGTTAATAATTGCATTAGGCCATTAAATAAGTATATGCATCATTATTTGAGTTTTTATCTATTTTATTGCATTCTATAATTTAGTATGTAATTATTTTATGTTTTGTTGTTGCAGGAATAAATTGCAAGAGCTGAGGGGGGTGAATTAAATTCTCCCCTCCCTAACAGCCGTCGACCTCAACTGAGTCACCCGGCCAGCCTCAACAGCTCCTCAACAGCCGAAGGCCAAATTTAGTAAGGGATTTAAAAATCCCTTAACTCACGCGAGGAGAGGAGATAAAAGAAAAAAAAGGCTTGGCAAAGGGTGGCATCTTCATCTTCGGGGTCTTCTTCCTCCCCCTTGAGGGGATATCCACCTTCCCCACCGTGGAGAGGGCAGACCCTGTGAACACTGCGTGCACTGTGCAAAACCTTCCATCACCGCGCACTCGCGCCACCGCTACTGCCAAGCGCTCGCAGCCTGCAAGCGCACCACCGCCTGCCCTTCACTGACTGCAGGTGCCCACACCGTGCCCTTCAATCCTGCGCCCAGCGCAGCACTCGCAGTCCACCGCACCCTCCAACCAACGCCCGCAGGCACTGCACAGCAGGAAGCAGCAAGCCACACCGCAGCGCCAAGCCTTCCACTGCCCGCACCCTCTCCACTGCAGGCACTCAAGCCAGCACCTCCCGCAGGCGCTCAAGCTAGCATCTCCCGCAAGCGCGGCCTCCACGCCAAGACCCCGCGTGCCCTCACCAAACCCACAGGCGCTGCACCGCAGGCATGCGGTGCACCCCCCTCAGTGTGCTGCCCTCTCAGCACCTTTGCAGGCGCTGCTTTAGACCTCCTCGCGCCACCTTGCAGCCGCACGACCACAAAACCTTGCACGCCTAAGCAGCCTACAGAATGCCTTGTGTGCACGCGCAGCCGCGCAGGCCGCAGCAGCGATGCCATCCTCTTCACGCAAGGCCTCCTCCAATAGGCCAGCAGGCCTTCTCCTCCCGGTCATCGCCGGCCACCTCCGGCCGCTGCGTCACCGCTGTTGCGTAGCCCTCGTCGAGGCGCACCTCCCCGTCGACTCTCGCCGCCAACCGTGCACGGCTGCCCACGCGAGGAAGAGAGAGAAATCCTCTATTTTTGTCTCAATTAATAATTACATTCAATGCCATTGCCAATTATATATTCATATTTTATTCAAGCCACATTGCATTGATGCACTCAGACTTTCCTGAAATTACTTTACTTGTGTAACGTGCATGATTTAACCTTGAATTTCAAATCAGAATTGCATGAAAGTTGAATTTACATGATAAGCCATTACACATGCATCATACACATATTTTTGGAGCTTAATTCCTGATGTGAAAATTGCATAAATATCCCTGAACCTTTAAGGAAATTGCAAGCTTCATTTAAAATAGCATATTCCTCGCATTAAAGTTGCAGAAGAGTCTGCGAACTGTGTATTCCTCGACTTGTGAATTTATTGGTCTATTCCTCCCTGTGGATACGACATCCTTTATTGTGGTTTAAATTCATATCTATGTTAATTTTTGATTGAGAGATTTCCACCACATTAATTACAACGACATATCCTTCTAGTGTTATCATAAATAAGCGAAAATCTCTCCGTCAGGTCTCGCCCATCAGAACCAAACAGGGGTCTCGCCCCTCCACAGTCCACGCACCCTCGTTTGACTACCTTGATTTGCCCATAGGGCCTAACAAAGTCGGTGTAGGATGGCTAGTTGAATACCAGGCCCCGTAGGGTGGCTAGCTCCCTCCCTACACTAGTAGCTCGCCTTGGTACCACGTACACGAGGGCCAACAGGAATCGGTGTAAAGTCCCCGGCAACGGTGTCAAAATGTTGACGTGGCTAGATCATGTTTTAACAGATATCTCGTTGTAATATAGATGAACTCTCCAAGAAAACAAATAGAAATTTATAACTCGAAAATCAAAGTATCCGAGGTTGAACACAGGGAGCAATTTGAGTATTCCAAAACTTGAGAACACAACTTTTAATAAAAAGTAATGACTAGTTCAACAAAAATGGCAGGTTAATGTTATGGAAAGAGTGCTCAAAAAGAATTAGACGTTTGATATTGCATCAGATGTCTTAAAATTGGCCTTCAGAATCTTCTCTTCTATCTTTGCTTTGCTCTGCTGCAGCTATGGTTTCTTGTTTCTCCTTTTATTTTTCTTCCTTAGTCGCTCCTACTACTCTTCTTTTTTCCTTTGCTTTCTCTCTTCTTGATTCTCTTCCTGCAGCTAAGTCCTGGCCTTGTCTCCTCTTTAGTTGCCTTCTTCTTTTTCTTCGTCTTCTTCCTTTGCTTTCTTGCTTCTCCTCTTTGTCTGCCCCTTGACCTCTCTCTTCTTCTTCTTTCTCTTGGTCTGTCGCACCTCTGCTACAATGTGTCTTTCTTCTTCTTCTCCTTCGCTTGCGGCGGCTAAGTCCTGCTTCCTTCTCTTGCTGCACTTCTTCCTCCCTTAGCATCGTCTTCCTGCATAAGCACCACACAACAAAACCTATTCCCCTACCCTCCCCGTGCATGTCTGAATCACTCTTTGGTACGCTCTCCCAGAGCCAGGTTATCGGGTCTGTCGCGCGCCCGGGTCCTGGCACACCGGTGTGGGTGTGGTGCGCAAGGAGTGCACGGAGGGGTTAATCGGATCCGGGTGCCAGGTCCGTGGGTTATATGTCACGGACGAGGCGTGATAGGTGAAGCGAGGGACCTCACCCCAGTGATGCCTCACCCTAGTGATTTCGAGGCAAACAGCAGAGAGCACAAAATCCACTTAAACCACTCGGCAAGGTTATGACTTACCGAGGTGGGACTAAAAGTCCCACCCGCCTCTGCTGACACCTGCAGGAGAGAGACTTCACAATTGGCGCAGCTGCAAGTCTCGCGGCACTTGCTACTAGGCTGGACTGACTCTTGCCCTCAATCCACGCAGTCTAGAAGCCTGGGAGCTGACGATTGTGGCCTGGAGCTGGAGAACAATCTAGCTCGAGTCGTCGCTAATGGCGGCTGGGAGCTCGACCCTACAGGACACAAAAGGAGCCTTGCAGCTCTATCAGACCACAGGAGGACCTTCTCCGTGTCACGGTGAAGGTGAGGCGATAGGTGGCAGGCTGCGAGGCAACCTAGGCATGCGTGCCTAGGTCACTCTGTGGCCGGATTTATGGGTTAGGTCGGGGGAAGCGTGGGGTGCGTGTGGTGACCTGTGGATGGGTGGAAGATGTTCGATGGACTGTGGCGATGGTTGTGAGGTTAGTGGCTAGACATGTGGAGGTGTGGAGTGACGGATGCGTCTCGCCGGAGGGTGGCCGGAGATGGGGAAGATGCGGGCGGACAGTGGCAGTCGAGGGGTGTTTTGTGAAAAAGAATGAGGGAAAGGAAAGAGTGGAAGAAGAGGAGCTTATTTGGAGTACTTGGAGTGAAGGGGAGGCAGAGGAGACAAACGGCATGTTGGTGCCGTCGTCGGAGAAGACGGCCCTGAGGGGAAGATAACGGCAACGAGGAGGAGGACAGGAAGGCATGCGCTGGTGCGGCGTGACACGAAAGAACGAGGCGAAGTGAACCCTGCTGCTGGTATGGCAGTAGAGCGATGAGAGGGAGGAGGAAGAATCGTCGGAGCTTGCAGGCTACTTGGCCGGAGAGAGGGGAGATGAAGTCTGGGGGAGTCTGAGGCCAAAATAAGCTTAAGAGATTCGCAGAGGACCGGGGATTCTTTTATAGTTGCTGGCCAAGCTTCTGGTGCGTGGAGGGCAAGCCTTCCACCACCAACTTCTCACTGGAGAAGGAAGGTAGTTGGAGATCCAAATCTCTCGTGCATTCGCACGAGAGATTGGATGCAAATCAAATATTGCAATTGAGCTCAGATGGCAGGGAATTCCTCAGAGAATCTCCCTTCCAAATCTGGGAGGAGATCTCTGAGGAATCAGGGAGTATTCCCCCTCCATTCCTCACCGAAGAAGGATTCCTCCCCATTAGTGGTGGAGGGACCTGTTTGTAAGAGTGGCGGGAAGTTAGGGTGGTTTGTGTAATGATTTTCAAAAGATAAGGGTCAAAATGTAATTAGGTGTACTAATTTGCAAAGTAGGTCAGGATGACCTCCCCTTAGGTCCAAATTTTGGTCAAAACCTAATTTGGACCTAAGGAATCCAATGGTGAAGTTGGATTTTAGGTTTGACAACGTTTGACTGGATATTTTGCATAACAACTCAAATTAGGTCAATTGATGAGCTAGGACCCATATCTCGGTCAAAATAGGTTCCAAAGGTCAATTTGAAGGTTCTAAACCCTAGGGGATATTTTTTCATGAATTTTAGAGGATTTAATTGATTTTTATCCTGACCATAACCCTGTTGAATTAAGCAGGTCTATTTTAGGGTTACAAGTTGTCATTTAATTCCTAGACTGCACATTAACCTATTTCTGACTGAACCAACCCACTTTTTATCTTATTCAGACCATCTGACCTATGTTTTGCCTCTGAGAAATCCCGTTTATGCACTGCAATGGTAAAATTGTAATTTTACCCTTTATTTCATGTTTTCTTCTCAGAACACTTATTCCTTGAATTAAGCCCTTCTCTAGGCCATGTAGGAGCTCTTATTCTTGTTCTTAGGTCAAAATGAGCTAGTTAGGGATCATGATGAGGCTCTCAGCATACCCTCATGCCTAGCTTTTGCTAGTCCCTTAGCAAAATTTCAAGGTTTTAACTTCTGTTCTAGACCCTGAGTGTCTGTCATCAGTTATGATAAGTACTTTTCTTTTTCTTTTGTGATTAGGTTAGAATGTCGACAATAGGCCTAAAGGTACTCAAGTACCAACCAAAATCCGGACCTGACCCGCTTTAGCCTCAGTCTTCCGCAAAGGTTTTTAAGGTCCGCAGAAACTATCCTAGGGTTTGTTGGACTCCACGGTTAAAGCACCCGTGCTTGAGACATTTTTAGCCTAGGTTCAGTTTGTAGTGCATTTTTTGTAAGAGAGAGATAGAAGATTTATTTGTTTGGAGATTTTTCTCTCTCTTTTCTTTTTATTTCTAGCTTCGAATTGGCTTCTCAACACGGTCTATATCGAATTCCTCGTCCCCATCATCAATCCTCAAGGGTCCTTGGAAATTGATGCTTCGAGATAGCACCGCCCCTGGCAACACCTAAAACCCTGTCTTTCGAGATTTCGAGATAATCCTGCCCTTGTCGTTCCGTAGCCCAATTCAGACCCTGGCAATCGACATTTCGTGATAATGTCGCCCATGGTATCTGAACCAGCAGAGTGCTTACATGCCTCCAGTAGAACATTTAAATATCTTAAGAGACAAGCACCGAGGAGATGATATGTTGTTACGCATCTTCGAGGGGAGTTTCCCGCCTCTCCACGCTGGGAACTCATCCAAATCAACTTGTGTTGATTGGCCGCTCCTAATCTAGGTGACTTTTTCAAAACATTGAAACGCTTTTTGCGTGATTTTGATATTTATGCACATTGAACCAGACTATGTGTGAATTAGGGTGCTTAGGTTACCAAGTCCCGTAAACTGAAGGTTAGTTAACGGGGTCGAATACTTCCTAAGCCTTAGACCTAATACTTAAGCTTTGCATTTTCCCCAACCTCTTGAGGATTATCCAGATCTTAACGGATACATGAATTTTTAAGCTAAAGAATCTAGCCCAAGAGGCCTAAGATCAGCGTTCCTGCTAATCTCTTTTTATGTCTCCTTAGTACTTTTCTTGTATTTTTCTCTTTTCTTGATCTGGTCTAGAACTTCAGCTAATCCCTTAATCTTTTACTAATGACTGCTTTTTTTTTCATTTTGTGACCCTTTTTTGGCTTTTTGCTCTTTTCCTCCTCTCATTTTGTATAGCCCAAAAATTGCCTCTCCCCCTCCTCAGTTCTTTTTCTTTTCCAAGATTTTTTTTTTTGAGTTGAAACCTTTTCTTGATATGAATTTTCTTGACATTTTGCACTTTCATACCCCCCCATGCCTACGATTTGCAACGTCCCCATTGTAAATTAGGTGGGCTCGATTTCAACTTAGTTCATGCATTAGGACAGGTGTTGGGTGGGCGAACGGGTCGAAGTGACTGTTGCGAACGATTTCTAATCTCGGGTAGGGGTATCTGAGGTGGAGTCGGCTGTTCTAATGGATGAATCCTAAAGTGCAATATGAATTCCACGTAGAAATGTCAGAAAAGGTTTCGGGTTTTTCAAAGAATGACGGGTTGCCTCCCGTTAAGCGCTGAGTTTTACGCCATCAGCTGGGCGCAATGAGCTCAAGGAGAATGGAGGGTAAAGGATGACTCAGCCAAATTTGTATCGGTCATGTCAATGAACGGTTTAAGTCTCTGACCGTTCACAATAAAGGGTTCGGAATCGTGGCTGAGTGGGCTGATTTCAATGGCTCCATTTCCAAAGATTTGTCGGACTAAGTAGGGTCTGACCCACTTAGATTGTAGCTTTCCTAGGAATAATTTGAGTCGGGCATCAAAGAATAAAACCTTTTGACCAGGATGAAAGATCTTTCTAGAAATGTGTTTGTCATGGAAAGCTTTAACCTGTTCTTTGTAAATTCGTGAGTTCTCATACATGTCGTGGCATAATTCATCGATCTTGCTCATTTGAAGCCTTCTATGGGTTCCAGCCTTAGAAAGATCTAAGTTGCAATTCCGTACTGCCCAATAAGCTTTATGCTCCAATTCGACGGGGAGATGACATGCCTTCCCGTACACCAGTTTGAAGGGAGACATACCTAATTGGGTCCTGTGGGCAGTCCTATAGGCCCATAATGCTTCTGGAAACCAAGAAGACCAATCCTTCCTGTCAGGTCGAACAGTAACTTGAAGGATTTTCTTGATCTCTCGGTTTGATAGCTCAGCTAGACCATTAGTTTGGGGGTGGTAAGGAGTAGAGATTCGATGCGACACCCCGTATTTGGTCATCAGTGACCTGAACTGAGTGTTTGTAAAATGGGTCCTCCATCGGAAATTATTGCTCGTGGAATCCCGAACCTTGAGAAGATGTTTTGATGAATGAATCTGATAACAACCTTATGATTATTGGTTCGGGTCGGAATGGCTTCTATCCACTTGGACACGTAGTCAACGGCGAGTAAGATGTATTCGAAGCCATCCGAGATAGGGAAGGGTCCCATAAAATCGATCCCCCAAATGTCAAAAATTTTGCATACCAGGATCGGCTGTAGAGGCATCAAGTCTCGATGGCTCATGTTGCCCAAGGTCTGGCAACAGGTACATGCCTTACATTGATCGTATGCATCCTTGAAAATTGTGGGCCAGTAAAAGCCGCATTGGAGGACTTTTGATGCAGTTTTGTGTCCTGAGAAATGTCCACTGCATGCCTGGTGTTAACGAGGCTTGATCGTGTTTTTTAACAGTTAGTTACGTCGTAGTATAGGTGACCAAGCGTTGTCAACAAATAAAAATTTATTACTCGAAAACCTAAGTATCCGAGGTCGAATACAGGGAGCAATTGGAATTTATTACTAACATCAAGAATATAATTGAACACTTAATTACTCAAAACTTAATTCAAAATATATATGCATGAGTTTAAAAGTTAATTGTGGAAAAAATAGAGAAATTAGACATCTGATCATGGGATTAGACGTCTTAAAAAGATGTTTTCTCCTGTCTGCTACTTGTCCTTCTTCTGACTTCTAACTTTTCCTCTGTTCTTCTTTTCTCTTTTGGCCATGTGCTTCTTCCTTGTTTCTTCTCTGCAGTTCCTTTCTCTGCTCTTGCCCTTCTTCTTTCCTCTACCTTTTTTCTTGCCTCTCTCCTGCAGTTTCTTTCTCTTTCTTTTCTCTGCCGATCTTCTTCTTCTTCCTTCCTTGGCTCTGCTTCCCTTGGCTTCAGCTTTTCTTCTTCTTCTACTTGTCTTTTCCCTTTCTTTATTTCTTCTTCCTTCTTCAGTTCCTCTTCTCTTTGGCTTCACCTCTTCCCACTGCCTTGCCTTTCCTTCTCTTTTTCCTCTACGAAGCTTTCCTTCCTTCTTCTTCTCCTTCTCTTGCAGTGGCTAAGTCCCTGCTTCCTTCTCCTCCTCCTTCACAGCACAAACCGAAGAGACCAAAACCTATCCCTCTACCCACACCTGCGTCTCTCTCTTTCTGTATATCACTCTTCAACACGCTCTCCCAGAGTCGGGTAATCAGGTCAGCTTGCGTGCCCGGGTCCAAGCGCACCGGTGTGGGTGTGGTGCACGAGGAGTACTCGGGAGGGTAGTCGAGTCGGGTCACCAGGTCTGTAGGATGAACTCACGGATGAGGTGCGTGTATAGGTGAGGAGGGACCTCACCCCAATGTATTGGAGGCAACCCAGTGATATCACAAAATCAATTTAAACTACTCAAGCGCCTTACAACTTACCGAGGTGGGACTAATGTTCCACCACTTTTGCTCACGCACCCACAGGAGAGCTTTCGTCCAATCGCAGCAGCTATAGGCCTCGCAGCGCCAATTGCTGGAACAACTGACTCCGCGAGGCCTCCCCAAATCTGCTGAACCTGGAATCCTGAAGTCCTTCAGCCTGGAGCGAGTTTGCAACCTCCTTGAGCCATCACTAATGGCGACTGGAGCTCGGACCCTGCATGACACAAAAAGGGTCTTGCATTTTTATCAGACCACAGGAGCGCCTTTGCCGTGTCACGGCGAAGGTGAGGCAGTAGGTGGCAGGCTGTGGGGCGGCCTAGGCGTGCGTGCCTAGGCGTGCGTGCCTAGGTCGCTCTGTGGCCGGATTGATGTGTTAGGTCGGGGGGCAGTTGTGGTGGTGTAGAGGGTCTGTGGATGAGTGGAGGATGTTCAGTGGAGTGAGGCGGAGGTTGTGAGGTGGGTGGCGAGATGTGTGGGGTTGTGGAGTGACAGAGGCGTCTCGTCGGAGGGTGGCCGGAGATGAGGAAGATGGCGGTGGACAGTGACAGTCGCGGGGTGTTATGTGAAATAGAATGAGGGAAATGAAAGAGGGGATAGAGACGAACAGTTCTAACCTAACTAAGTGGACGAAGGGGGTGAGAGGGCGGCTGGCAATACCTGTTGTCGTCGGAGAAGAAGTTGTCCAGTGGAGGAAGACGACGGCGATGACAGAGCTAGGGAAGCACGCGCGGGTGCTGCACGACGCGGAGGAGGAAGGGGAGGACAGCTCTTCCACTGGTATTGTGGCAGAGCGATGAGAAAGAGGAGGGAGGCTCGCCGGAGCTTGCTGGAGCACTTGGTTGGAGGCAAAGAAGAAGAATTTGAGATGGAATTTCGGCCAAGTCAAGTTAAGGAGGTGCGGCCGGAATTAGGGGTCAATTTATAGGCATTGGCAGGGACTCCTGCTTCCAAGCACAGGAATCCTTGCCGGAGATGGAAGTCTGTTAGGTACCCAATTCTCTTGTGCATTCGCACGAGAGATTGGGTGCAAATCTTAGATCAGGACCACGCTCAGATGGAAGGGAATTCCTCAGAGAATCTCCCTTCCAAATCTGGGAGATCTCTAAGGAATCAGGGAGTATTCCCCCTCTATTCCTCGTCGAAGTAGGATTTCTCTCCATTAATGGCATAGGGACCTGCTTGTAAGAGTGGCGAGGAAGTTAGGGGGGTTTATGCAATTACTTTCAAAAGATAGGGACCAAAATGTAATTAGGTGTACTAATTTGCAAAGTAGGTCAAGATGACCTCCCCTTAGGTCCAAATCTTGGTACAAACCTAATTTTGACCTAAGGAATCCAATGGTGAAGTTGGATTTTAGGTTTGACCACGTTTGACTGGATATTTTACATAAAAATCTAAATTAGGTCAATTGATGAGCTAGGACCCTAATCTAGGTCAAACTAGGTTCCAAAGGCCAAATTGAATGCTATAAACCCTAGGGGATATTTTTACATGAATTTTAGAGGGTTTATTTGATTTTTATCCTGACCAGAACCTTGTTGGGATCTGTTTTAGGGTTACAAGATGTCATTTAATTCTTGGTTTGCACATAAACCCATTTCTGATTGAACCAACCCACTTTTTATCTTATTCAAACCATTTGACCTATGTTTTGCCTCTGAGAAATCCTGTTTATGTACTGTAATGGTAAAATTACAGTTTAAACCTTTATTTCATATTTTCTTCTCATAACACTTATTCCTTCAATTAAGCCCTTCTCTAGGTTATGTAGGAGATTTTATTCTCTTATTAGGTCAAAATGAGCTAGTTATGGTTCATGATGAGGCTCTCATCACCTGGTCATGTCAAAAGGAGAAGGGCCTTAAAAACCCTAAAGAGTAAAAACCTTTGCAGAAGACTGAGGCTAAAGCGAGTCAGGTCTGGATTTTGGTTGGTACTTGAGTACCTCTAGGCCTACTGTCGGCATTCTAACCTAATCACAAAATAAAAATAAAAGCACTCACTTATCATAACTGATGACAGACACTTAGAGTCTAGAACAGAAGTTAAAACCTTGAAATTTTGCTAAGGGACTAGCAAAAGCTAGGCATAGGGGTATGATGAGAGCCTCATCATGAGCCCTAACTAGCTCATTTTCACCTAATAAAAATAATAAGAGCTCCTACATGACCTAAAGAAGGGCTTAATTCAAGGAATAAGTGTTCTGAGAAGAAAACATGAAATAAAGGGTAAAACTGTAATTTTACCATTGCAGTGCATAAACGGGATTTATCAGAGGAAAAACATAGGTTAAATGGTCTGAATAAAATAAAAAGTGGGTTGGTTTAGTCAGAAATGAGTTAATGTGCAGTCTAGGAATTAAATGACATCTTGTAACCTTAAAACAGACCCGCTTAATTCAACAGGGTTATGGTCAGGATAAAAATCAATTAAACCCTATAAAATTCATGTCAAAATATCCCCTAAAGTTTGGAACCTTCAAATTGACCTTTGGAACCTATTTTGACCTAGATTGGGGTCCTAGCTCATCAATTAACCTAATTTGAGTTTTTATGCAAAATATCCAGTCAAATGTGATCAAACCTAAAATCCAACTTCACCATTGGATTCCTTAGGTCCAAATTAGGTTTGTACCAAAATTTGGACCTAAGGGGAGGTCATCTTGACCTACTTTGCAAATTAGTACACCCAATTACATTTTGGCCCCTATCTTTTGAAAACCATTACACAAACCCCCATAACTTCCTCGCCACTCTTACAAGCAGGTCCCTACGCCATTAATGGGGAGGAATCCTTCTCCGGCGAGGAATGGAGGGGGAATACTCCCTGATTCCTCAGAGATCTCCTCCCAGATTTGGAAGGGAGATTCTCTGAGAAATTCCCTTCCATCTGAGCTCAATTGCAATATTTGATTTGCATCCAATCTCTCGTGCGAATGCACGAGAGATTTGGATCTCCAACTACCTTCCTTCTCCGATGAGAAGTTGGTGGTGGAAGGCTTGCCCTCCACGCACCAGAAGCTTGGCCAGCAACTATAAAAGAATCCCCGGTCCTCTGCGAATCTCTCAAGCTTATTTTGGCCTCAGACTCCCCTAGACTTCATCTCCCCTCTCTCCGGCCAAGTAGCCTACAAGCTCCGACGATTCTTCCTCCTCCCTCTCGTCGCTCTACTGCCATACCAGCAGCAGGGTTCACTTCGCCTCGTTCTTCCGTGTCACGCCCACCAACGCACGCCTTCCTATCCTCCTCGTTGCCGTTATCTTCCCCTCAGGGCCGTCTTCTCCGACGGCGGCACAAACATTCCGTTTGTCTCCTCTGCCTCCCCTTCACTCCAAGTACTCCAAATAAGCTCCTCGTCTTCCACTCTTTCCTTTCCCTCATTCTTTTTCACAAAACACCCCTCGACTGCCACTGTCTGCCCGCATCTTCCCCATCTCTGGCCACCCTCCGGCGAGACACATCCGTCACTCCACACCTCCACACGTCTCGCCACCAACCTCACAACCACCACCACGGTCCACTAAATATCTTCCACCCATTCACAGGTCACCACACGCACCCCACGCTTCCCCCGACCTAACCCATAAATCCGGCCATAGAGCAACCTAGGCACCCACGCCTAGGTCGCCCCACGGCCTGCCACCAATTGCCTCACCTTCGCCGTGACACGGCAAAGGTTCTCTTGTGGTATGATAGAACCGCAAGGCTCCTTTTGTGTCGTGTAAGGTCAAGCTCCCAGCTGCCATTAGCGACGACTCGAACTCGATTGTTTTCCAGCTCTAGGCCACAATCGTCAGCTCCCAGGCTTCCAGACTGCGCGGATTGAGGGAGAGAGTGAGTCCAGCTTGGTAGCAAGTGCCGCGAGACCTGCAGCTACGCCAATTGTGAAGTCGCTCTCCTGCAGGTGTCAGCAGAGGTGGGTGGGACTTTTAGTCCCACCTCGGTAAGTCGTAACCTTGTTGAGCGGTTTAAGTGGATTTTGTGCTCTCTGTTGTTTGCCTCAAAATCACTGGGGTGAGGTCCCTTGCCTCACCTATCACGCCTCGTCCATGACATAAAACCTGCGACCCTAGCACCCTGATCCGATTAACCCCTTTGTGCACTCCTCGTGCACCACACCCACGCCGGTGCGCCTGGACCCGGGCGTGCGATCGACCCAATAACCTGGCTTTGGGAGAGTGTACCGAAGAGAGATTCAGAGAGAGAGAGAGGCATGGGGAGGGTAGGGGAATAGGTTTTCTTGCGTGGTGCTTGTGCTGGAAGAGGATGCTAAGGAAGGAAGAAGCGCAGCAAGAGAAGGAAGCAGGACTTAGCCGCTACAAGCAAAGGAGAAGAAGAAGAAAGACACACTGTAGCAGAGGTGTAGCAGACCAAGAGAAAGAAGAAGAAGAGAGAGGTCAAGGGGTAGACAAAGAGAAGAAGCAAGAAGGCAAAGGAAGAAGACCAAGAAAAAGAAGAAGGCAACTAAAAAGGAGACAAGGCCAGGACTTAGCTGTAGGAAGAGAATCAAGAAGAGAGAAAGCAAAGGAAAAAAGAAGAGGAGCAGGTGCGGCTAAGGAAGAAAAATAAAAGGAGAAACAAGAAACCATAGCTGCAGCAGAACAAAGCAAAGACAGAAGAGAAGATTCTGAAGGCCAATTTTAAGACGTCTGATGCAATATCAGACATCCAATTCTTTTTGAGCACTCTTTCCATAACATTAGCCTGTCATTTTTGTTGAACTAGTCATTGCTTTTTATTAAAAGTTGTGTTCTCAAGTTTTGGAATACTCAAATTGCTCCCTGTGTTCGACCTCGGATACTTTGATTTTCGAGTTATAAATTTCTATTTGTTCTCACGGAGAGTTCATCTATATTACAACGAGATATCTATTAAAACACGATCTAGCCGCATCAACACCCTGGGTCTTAACACAAGGGAGGCTAACTCCGCTCTACACTAAAAGGGGACAATTGCACTCCTTGGTACCACGTACTCAAGGGCCAGCACACTTCCCGTCTACATTCCAGATTCCGTTTATCCACAGGAGTTCTACTCCTAATTCCTCGTAGGGTTCATGCTAATGTTCATCTCATTTATCCAGATCCAGATCTCACGTTTCATAATTCATTCCACATCCATATACAGGCAACTCGTGTTTTCATAGTTCAATTCTCAATAACATGCAACTGGTGTTTTCACAGGTAATTTCTCAATTAAATACAGGCGGCTTGTATTCTAACACGCAACTCATAACTATAATACAGGCATTTGCTAGCAATTTATCTTAACCATGCATTCAAGAAACAGTACAGCTCAAACAGGCTCATCCATTTTCTACCCTAGGGTTCATTCCACATCCTAGAGTTCCATTCGGCTATTTCAACCAAGTACATTCTTATTTAAGTATTAATAACTAAATTAAACCATTCTACTGGGTATCACGGGAGGAATGGGGACCTGTGCCTCAGACTTCGTCATCTCTGCAGGCCCCGAACATGCCACCAGCTGGTAACCTGTACTAGCGACCAATGTACATTAGACAAGCTCAAAACAGTAAGTACTCAACATGAATACATAGAGGAACTTGAGTAGAAAACAATGGTATTTCATTTGCAACAATCCGATTCCGTTTGGGCCTTAAACAGGACAAAAATGCGATTTCTGTTCAAAATCAGACGTCTGGGACTAATCCCAGATGTCTTAAAAGATGTTAAAACTCACCTTGTGTCTCCTGCGGCTGATCAGACGTCTAAACCTTCTCTGCGACCTTCTGAGGACAGTTCCAGACATCGAACAAGGTCTCCAGTCGTCTAGAAGCACCTCTGAACGTCTGGTGATGTGATCAGACGTCCAAAAGTGCGTGGAAAGGCGTACCACGTGCCATCCCAAGGCTGCTCCTGCGCACGCAAACGCAAGCACGGTCAGCCGACAATGACTCCTGTGCTGAGATCTTCTGCATGGGAGAAATCAACGTAGGGACATACGTACCTCTCACGATACGTGCTCTCAGACATCCGACCTTAGCTCTAGACGTCCAGGACCCTCGCCAGTCGTCTGGATGTCATGCCAGACGTCTAATACTGGAAAACTTCAAATATCAAAACCTTCTCGCAGCTTGCTCTGCTCGCGCCTCCGCCCGCGGTGGCAGCTCTAGCCACTGCAGGAGCTTGGACAGCTCCTGCCGATGTCCTCCACGCGTGCACGCACCCGCCGCTGGCCACGCGAGCTCTACCAAGCTCCCGAAGGTCCTCCAACCTTCCACGCTCTCCTCCTTCCTCCCTCTCGCTCACCCCTCTCTCGCCTCTCTCGTCTGCCCCCACCACTGCTGCACGGGAGGTCTGAAGGTGGTGGTGGCTGGTGGTGTGAGGAGAGAAGAGAAAAGAAGGGTATAAATTGGAGAGGTGTAGGGTTTAGGGTTCGGGGGGAAATGAGGGAGAGAGAGGAGAATGGCCTCTGCACGTCGCTCGCTCGCAGAGCGCAAAGCGTAGTACGAAATAATCCACTTTTAGACGTTCGGGAACGGGTCCAGACGTCTGGACAAACGTCTGACAGAAACTCCAAACGTCTTAAATGGCTAAAACGTAGCAGGTCATTACAACCACTGAGGTGCTTAAGTAGCAATCTCAGTGACTCAGATCACCGCGTGGGTGAAAATAGGCGACGAGGGCACCGGCGGCAAGGATGAGAGGAGAGAAGCACGCGGGCTGCCAAGTTGAAATCTGACCGTAGGATGGGATCTAGGGGAAGGGGTGAGCATACGCGCCACTTCGCAAGAAGCTTCGACTGAGATCGAGTCGCAGATCAAGATCAAGAGAGAACGGACGGTCGAGATGCTTCGTGTTCTATGCACGCACAGTGCATGCGCGGAGGCTCTAGGTGTCGGTTTTCATTTGGGAAAATTGCAGGGAGGCCCTTCTACGAAGGGTAGAACATTTATAGGCAGGCCCATAAGTGATAGGAAATAGTAGCTAAATGGTCCTTAAGGGCTTTCAAAGAGGTCCCTGTAGGTTACAAATAGGTATGGGAAAGTTTTCTAAAGAAGGAAATGTGATGCATAAAGGACCTAAATGTAAATTCTAAGTTTCAAGGCCTTAATGATGTCCAAATGCCTTCAAGTTTTTATATGTGCTTAATTGAACTTGTAAGAAGTTAATTATACTTTTGATTTAGACTTTTAAACTTGTTTGTATGTTCAATTAACACTTGGATCATCATTTGACCTTTTTCTCAAAGATATCTCAATTTATGACCTAATTAAGCAATCTTAACACATAATTAATGTTTTAGGTATTTTTCTTTGATTCCCACACTTAACCCTTTTTATGTGTTAATTTGGTATTGTTTAACCCAGTTTCCAGCTTAACTTTAGCTTTTTAGCTATGATGAGTAGCCACTCATCACTGGCCACCTACTGTTAGCCTTCCACCTTCAGCTGGTCACATCAGCCAGCCATCCAGAAGGCCATCGGCCTCCCCAAGCAGATCGGTTGCTCTTTCTGTCCACAGACGTGAACAGTCCACCCTTGGACTATTTTTCTCAAGCATGAGGGAGCCTCCACACTCCTTTTGGCACCAACCTTAACACTAGACATTTCTTTTAATTGGTCCAGAAGATAGGAAGATTTCAGTGGGTAATCTTGAGTAGGCCAGAAGTTTAATAATGCTTTGTCATTGACACTCAAACAAAGAACCCTAAAAGAAACAATGATAAATTTCCAAATGAAAGGTGTGTTGGTTTTTAAGAGCATCCAACTCAAAATCTGTCAGCATTGCATAGAGGCCTAACCATATAGTGTTCACAGTCTTTAAGTATTTACATCTTGACATTTGGTGTTCTTGAGTTCTTCCCTAACTTGTGACCTTCTTTGGCACGAAAATCAAGCAATGACAGAGATGCCTAATATTAACCCTTAGACTAGTGCTGCTTGTGGAAACATACCATTTGAAAGCATCTAGCTTAAAAAACAACAGCATCAAGCAAGGCAGTCCAGCTATCTATTAAGGACTTCTAAATTTTCACAGCTTTATCCACAATCATCATGAAATCAAAACCATCTTATGGAAAGCACAACTACTCCACCTCCTTTCATATTTTTCCTTTCCTGCAATAAATCCTAGGAAAGGCCAAGGAATAGCACTGCAACTGCAAAGGCATGAAACTAGCTACAATATTTGGGCACCACAAAGATTTTTAAACAATTGTGCATCTAACATGATATCAATACATATGGCAATGCAACAAGTTGCCTGGGATTGTTTTACATATCAGGATTTCTTGAAGATGTAAAATGCTTTCCCTGGCACCCAGCAATGTCTTCCCTCAAGATGGATCAAAGTTTAAAGTATTCCTCATTAAGGCTGTGATCTATCCACCTGAGACTAAAAACATTCAGAGAGGATCTAGTGTAAGGAGAATCGTGCTTAGGAAGACAAAACAACAAACATAACAAGACAAAAAGGCTAATGCCAACCACTATGCAACCACTGGTTTTTGTGAAGCACAAAAGCAAATCAAACAATATATGAAATAAAGATAAGATAGGTTCTTCACATCAAAGCCCACTACCAAAACATAACATAACCAATTGTGTTCACTTACGCATTCATCAAGACTATGTTCTCCTCGAACAGGTTGCTTCCTTTTCGACAGGCCTAGTAAACTAGGTAGCAGGACACCACCCAGTCCAACACTCACCCAAGCTACACATGAACCTCTTGTTGATTGGCATTCCCATCTCCTCTAAACAAGCTGCATTCTCCACTTCTTAGGCCAATTCTTGTAACAATCCCCCTTTGTGATTACTTTTA
Source organism: Thalassia testudinum (assembly GCA_037157565.1). Classification (NCBI taxonomy): domain Eukaryota; kingdom Viridiplantae; phylum Streptophyta; class Magnoliopsida; order Alismatales; family Hydrocharitaceae; genus Thalassia; species Thalassia testudinum. Next base: position 87,852,094 of record JAZHRO010000077.1, read on the forward strand.
CATCTCACCTTCTTCGTCACCATTCCCAAAAAACCTCCAATATTTTGTTTTGTTTGACTAAAACCTCTTGATTCTGTTATGTTTGCTGATATATAACAGACACTACATATAAGTCTAGATTGCAAAACCAAGTCTGTTTGGCAACCAAGTCTATGCATGTCTCCTGAACCTCTTTCAAAATCATTTGAAAATTCTTTGGATTTCAATTTTGTTAAAGTTAAATTAGTGAATAAATCGATGGATGATTTGTTTGTGATTCATTGGTGTAGTTAACCCTGATAGGACTGTTCATCTAGAGGAAATGACAGGAAGAATATGGTTTCTACTCATAGCTCGATTGCTTTGTGGAATAGTATCGTACATAATTTTATAGTTAACTACCATAAATTATGTCAAAATTATGTTTAGGTAGAGTGTTCATGGATTTCCCACCAGATTTGTTGAGACAAGAATTGGTTGACGAATCTAGTAGGTTAGCCATTATTTGTACCATGAAAGGAAGAGGAGCTTTGAGAATGAACATAATTACATAGCCCAAATGATCGTTGCATTTGTTGTAATGATCCTTGCCTTAGAGATGCAAGAAGATCACAACCCTGATGTGGACAAACGATTACCTAAACAAAGGTATACAATAAACAATTTCCAAAGGATTACTGCAACTTCGTTTCAAATATGGTGCCTTACAAAGTGCACTGGGTAACATACTTATCATTCCGCTTGTAGGATGAACAGAGAAGGTTGAAATCGGGGGAAGGGTGTCTAGCAAGTTCCTAACAGAAGGAGAGCTCCACAGATTGGCAACTGGACACTAGAATGGGATAGGTTGTTGATAAGGCTTCTCAGTGACCACTACGAGAATGACTTCGTTAATGGGTCATTCACTAGAACGGGGTGGCTTGAGATTCTTCAAGAATTCAACTCAGAGAGTGGTTTGACGTACGTGAAGGAGCAACTACAAAATCATTTCAAGAATCTGAAGGACTACAATGCTTCCGTTGCATTGATCAACAGAAGCGGGTGGGGTTGGGATGATCGTCGAAAATGTCCCATCCCGTATGATGATAGTTCATGGGATGAGGTTGGCGCACTTTTGATTAAAGTAGTCCAACTTTACTAAGACAATCTTATAATTGCAATGCATGCTATGTACATGCAGATTCCTTAGCATTTGAAAAAGTTGCGAGGGAAGACATTTCCTTACTACAAGGAATTGGAGGTTATTGTCGGAAGGGAAACTGCTAGGGGAGTCAATGCTACATCTAGTATGAGTCATACAAACAATGACAAATTTCGTGAATATGAAGGTGAAGGCGATGTCAATCTCTCTCAGATGGAATTCTCTGTTAATGACAATGCAACAATGTCGTCCCAAACTCCCATCATGAGGAACAACAACAATACACAAGAAAGATAGTCAGAATTTAGTATGGATCGAGACCCTGAGGTCCCTCAAAATGTTATTGATAGATTACCATCATTGAGGTCAGCACCCAATCCATCGGAGAACACATTAAGGAGCAGCGGGAAGCGTCGACGTAGTGGGGCCTCTACTTCAGATGGGGTTGAAAAAATGGCAACAATAATGGAGGAGTTCCTTACATTTAGCAAGAGTAAAAGACTTCATGACTTTGAAAGAGAAGAGATTGACAATTGTGTTCTTGGGTTGTCCTCCATGCTACCTGACTTACCAGTTGGTCCAAGAGCAAGGATGGTTGCACGGCTTTCTGATCCATCTTTTTAGAGATATCATGAGGGTCTTTCTCCACGGTAATGCAGAGGATATGATGGAGCTGATGAAGATGGTGATGAATGGTGATGTTTGATGTCATTTCGTAGCATCCATTCTCATTTGAAGATTGTCCTATTTTATTCTAGTCATCATTGTGCGTTGGTTCATTTAGTATGTATCTTCGGTTGGTCATATGTTTTATTATATATATTGTAATCTGCCATGTCATAGTAATTCTTAAGGTGTTATGTTTCGTTAATTACAACGATGCTATCTTCATTAATTTCTTATGAGTGTATGAAAGTTATCTTTAATGAATTACTTACTCAGTCGTATTCTTCGTTCTGGAACTACTCATTAGATGCAACCTGGTAAACATTCTGTTGATAGTGATGAGTTGGGACAGCAGATCGTAGACGTCATGTTGGAAGAAACCATGCATTATGTTGCCGATGCCATGAAACAATCTACACATGTTCCACGCGTACGAAAGCACACCGAGGATTTGAAAGGTTTGGTGTGGGTAAATAGGGTCTTAGAAGGACACCACGAACGCCCTATGGATGTGTTTCGAATGGAAAACTCTCAATTTATCAAGTTACGTGACATGTTAACGGATAGGAAGTACTTACAACCGACAAAGGAGATGCACCCGAATGAGGCCCTTGCTATCTTCTTATATGGTGCTGGCCAGGGGACTACAAATCATAACATCCAAGGATGATTTAAGCAATCATCTAGAACTATAAGTAATTACTATAAAGAAGTTGCCCGAGCTGTGAAGAAGCTTCAATTTGAGTTCATTGCCATACCCAATGATTCCACACATGTCCCAAATAAGATAAGGAGGAATAGGGATTTGTATCCCTACTTTAAAGTAAGCTTCTTAACATCTATAGTTAATGTTTTTTATATTACAAACAACATCATCTCTAGGATCCAATCCTTGCAGGATGTCATTGGGGCCATAGACGGAACACTTGTTGAGATATGTGTCAACCCCACGGAAGCTGGGAGGTACCGAAACAAACACGACTAGTGTTCATTGAATGTGATGTGTATTGCATCTTTGGATCTCTCTATACAATATGTCGCTAGTGGATGGGAAGGATCTGCTGCTGATATGACGGTACTTCGATGGGTGGTACAAGAGGACAATATTCCTGTACCACCTGGTCGAGTGTATCTTGTAGATTATGGGTATGCTAATATCCATCAATTCCTAGCACCATATAGGAATGTCACCAATCATATCACTGAGTATAATTCAAGATCCACGTGCAATAGGTATCGCAATAAAAAAGAACTATTCAACCACCGCCATGCGAAGATTCGAAATTGTGTTGAAAGGTGTTTTGTGTTGGTGCTAGAGCACCACGATCATTTGTTTTGATGATAACAAAACACGTGTTATTTAACATTTGCAATTTGAGTCCTAGATTTCAGGTCAATTGCAAATGAAGACGTGTTTAGACGGAACTCGAGCTCGCATCCAGGACGGATTGGAGGAGCTTGACGGAAAATAGAGGAGGTTCGCGTGGAGCGAAAGATTGGAGATGGAAGACAAGAAGAATAGGATAGATTCTTTTTTATCCTTTCATGTATCTCTTGTATTTATTTTCTTGCTCTTTTTGATTCCTTAGAACATTATGTTAAAGAGCCTCAAAGTACCCTAAAAGTAGTCCTAGGAACACCTGCACAACCCTAGGATACTTAGGTTTTCTGTAGAATACTTAGAAAACCAATATAGGGCTCAAACAGCATTTCCAGACGTCTAATCCCAAAATCAGACGTCTGATAAAGAATTTTAAGACGTCTGACTGTTGTTTCAGACGTCTGATAACTGTTAGGCTGGACATAGTTAGTTCTGTCTGATGAAATCAGACGTCCAGAACTTAGACCAGACGTCTTAGAAGACGTCTGATGCATTTGCCAGACGTCCAGATAGTGGACCGTTGGCTAACTTAGCAAGCACGGCAGTATATGACCGTTAGAGCCTTATCAGACGTCCATAGGTCTTCCCAGACGTCTGATAAATGACCGTTTTGCCTCGGCTGACCCAAAATCTCTTCTCAGAGATTTTCTAGCCGTTGCAACGTTTGGAAATCAATTCCCACGATAAAAGTAGGTTTCCAGACGTCCAGACTTAGTGCCAGACGTCCTCTATGTCGTCTGATGGACTTGCACAAAAACCCTGTTTAGATCTGATTCAAGTCAGGGAGAAACCCGCATAGAATCAGACGTCTGACCTTGGAATCAGACGTCTTAAAGTGGCCTTCCAGACGTCTGATGCCAGAGTTAGACGTCTGATAACCCTGTGAAGTGTAATCATTGTCCTGATTTCGGCCTGATTCTCTTGGGCTTTGCACCCAACGGCTATGGAAGCTTTTCCAAGCCTTCCAAAGCCTTCCTAAGGCCTCTATAAATAGAGGGGAACCTTTGTAACAAGACATACACCTAGAGAGACATATACACACTAAGACACACACCTTGCAATACACTTTCAAACCTTTTGTGTCCAAAGAAAAGACTCTCTTGCTCTCCAAGCTCAAGCTCTACATCTTGAGAGCATCAAACAGTTTGCGCGCCCGCTCTCCCGCCGTAGATAACGAGAGCGACGTAGCGCCATCGCGTGGCACACGCACCGCGTCATCGTCGACGCACTCCTTGCAAAGGGGAGTTTCCTATTTCCTATAGAAGCTAGGTTTAATTTTGTTGGCTCTATAGGACTGTTGTTTTATTTTATCTTTGTATTTTGTTTGGGTATTCGCTTTGCGAATTCCCGTCTCCTTCGTGGGACAAAATCCTTCTCGTGGAGAGAAGGGGTTGAGGAACGCTACCCTCGTACTTGTAGCGTGGTTGTATTGAGGTTGAATCACCCTCGTTCAAAGTGATTCGGTTAGTGGATTTGATCAACTAGGTTGATCGGAAAATCCTAACTCGAGAGGGTTAGGTGGTGGTTTTTACCCGGTTTGGGTTTCCACCTAAAAATTACTTGTGTACATTGTGTGATTGCTTATTTTTGTGATATTGCTTTATATATTCAATTCCGCAATTTTATTACGTCACCCCTCCTGGAGGGACGCAACCTTCATTTTGGAGTGTTGAAGAAGAGATTTCTTTGGCTTAAGTACCCCTCATTCTACTCCATTGAGGTCCATCGAGATGTGGTTGTTGCATGTTGTGTTATTCACAACTTTTTGCTGAGAGATGGAGGAAGGGATGAATTTTACAACAAAAACCTTGAAGAGACACCATATGTAGATTCTATTAGAGAGATACGACCACCTCCTAGGACTGATAACCCGGGCGACACAACACCAGAGGCATATGTAAAATTGAGTCAGGTAGATATTTGGAGGGGCGGGCAGATAAGGGAGTCCATAGCTGATGTAATGTGGGAGGACCTCCAAATGAGAAATGCATGAGGATAATGTAATGTGGGTTTTCTCACTTTCTTTCACTCATATCTCTTGTAAGGCTTTAATTACTAATGTAATAGATTGTTTGTTGTATGCAAAGCAAAATACATTTTTGGACTTATGTGTAATTTTTCAACTTCCAATATTAGATGTCTGAGAACGTAATTTCAGGGATGGAGACTGCTCCTTACAACGCTAGAGGAGATTGGTATCACGGACATCAGTACTTATGTTATGAACCATGTAAGTTGGTTTTCGAATTGGAAAACGTTCGAACTACAGATCCCCTTGATCATTTGTTTTATATGTGTCCTCATGGGGACGGAGTAAGTAAATCAAATTGTTCCTTCATCCTTATAATACGGGTTAAATTAAGCTTATGGAATATTATTTATGTCGATCTAGGGTTGCAACTATAAACAACCTGCCCGAGCGAACTTCCCCAACTTCCATACGCTCAAGGCTGAGCGTAACTTCATGGCCCGCTTGTATGCGAAGCTGGAAGTAAGAACTACCTTAAGGCAACGTGCAAAGCTGTAAAGTGCATACGTGGAGGAGCAATGCCTAAAGTCTGAGTTGGAGGAATTGAAAGCGAAGACAGACACTGTGGTCAATGATCTGCTATCTTCCATAGAATGCATTAACTGCAATTAGTGAATGCATCGTCCTCTTCCATAGAGTAGTCATGTATCAAACTTATTATCCATTTCAAATGTCTTAGTTTTCTTCATGACCAACATCTTCTTCAGGACTTGTTTTCATGATCTATTGGAAAGTATCTTTCTGCAATCATGTTTAATTCCCTATTTTCATGCGAGCTGCAAGAGGAAAAAAGGAAGTGGTTTGAATAGGAGCAGCAATTACATATATTCAGAAAAAATTAGAAAGCATTAATTATGAAGGTTAATTCTACTATCAAATAATTATTATTAGTTGAATATAAATTACCAGCTGCAAATATCAAAGTACCCAATAATGTCACTTATTGTATGATGAAGAGGTTCATGTAAAAGACAACCATTGTTTGGGAGGATGACTTTTTTACAAATATTTACTTCGTGACTTTCTCAACTATTATCTAAGTTCAATGTCATTTTCATTACTTTTCGCCATAGGAATGGCATCTTTTAGGGGTTGGACCATTCAAAAAGATACATGCCTCGTCACCGCATTATGAAATTTAAAAGCAGATGGAGACTATGTTAACAGTACTTTCGCAACAAGTGCCTGGCACGTTTTGAAGGATTACATGGAATATCATTTCAATGAGGAGATCCTACTCACTAAAATTATGAACCGCTGGAAGTTCCTGAAGAAGAGCTATCAGTTGGTCATGGAATTGTTAGCTGAGGAGACATGGACATGGGATATCAAACAACATCTCATTGTCCCAGATGATCCAACCCAGTGGGAAAATGTAAGATTCCTTCCGTCTAGCAATCTTTTCTTTATTTACCTTCTTGCAAATATAGGTTTTAAATTTTTTTCACTATGTAGGTTAATGCCAAGTACAGAAGGTTACGAGGTCTTCAATTTCCATTCCTAGAAATTATGGATGAGCTTGTCGATTAGTTTCCATGTATGTTCGATCGCTACTGGGATCTTTTCATCTGTTAGTTCGATGACGAAACTCTACCTTAATTTAGTGGTTATCATGTAATAAGCATGGTGACTGATAATTTCTTATCAGTAACTTTGGATATTATTTTATATTTTTAATTTATTTTGCTTCTTGAATGCTTCTGAATGTTATGCGCTTTCTTTCGATATTGTTTTATTTGGATGCTGTTTTCTTTTATCATGCAAGTTATGTGATTTTCTTTATATATATGTCTCTTTTTTGAAATCATATAAAGTATTAATATATTATCTTCCCAAGATTTCTAATACTACTGCAGGATGCATTGCAAAAAACTTTACGAGGGTTATATAGGCAATGATGAAAGCCTCCAACGGTTGAGGGCAAACCTATTAACCAACTGGATGGTGTTGGCTTGGTTGCCTGGTGAAATTAAACCAGGAAACCCCAGTGAATGTGTTTGCATATGTAGGATGGTTGCAGTGCAGCAACCCTATGCAACACAAAAGTTGACGGTTAATTGTGTTTGCATGGCATGGATGGCTGCAACGTAGCAACCCCATGCAACACATAATGCGAGAGCTAAATTTCTTAGATCATCCATAGTTCATAGAATTTGCCTGATGACTACCGTTAAAAATTTTCACAATGAAGCAATCTGAGCCTACTGCAAATTTAAAAATCCATTTTTATTGCCTACGCAGATGTGTCATTACAGGTTATTTATCTTACACCTATAATTTCTCTTTCTTATATATCCATGAATGAAGGTCTCTGTTAATTCACAAATAATGCATTTAACTTATTTTTACAAGTTTGATTTTCTTATCAATTACAAGTAACCATCACTTCTTAAAGACGGCACTAAAATATGTCATGTTATGCCAAAGATGAAGATCTCAAATGTAGATCAGGCATCCTCATAACTTAGATTGTTGAAGGGAAATCCAAATCAATTATGGTCAAAGGAATAATATCTTTTTCTTATTTATGTTATTTTTATTTCTCATTGTAATATGTCATGCAGCAATATCACTTGTAACAAACTTTATCATTCACATGAATTGAGTATGTACGTAGTGTAATTGTAGATATTTCTTTCTTTTTCTTATTTCTCTTATTTATAATTAGCAATGTAATAAGTGATGATGGAATAGTTTTTGTAACAAATTTGAGACTTCACTTGATAATAAAATAAAAAATCTCTCCAATACAAGTTAATTTTCTTTTGTATTTCTCATTCAACATTCCTATTTAAAATATTATTATTTAAATAGAAAACAACTACAACTAACTTACCTACCATCCCAAGGGCAAACATGTCTTTTGCCACTTTAACCCTCATTCTAACCCCCATTCCCAAGTAAACACCCTCCTGTCACATCATAGGATAACCCCCATTCCTAATCCCTATTCAGTAAACACAAACAAGGGTTAACCCCTGTTTGCAAGTAAACAGAAACACGGGTTAACCCCTATTGCAACTTTGCTAACACGAGTTAGCTAACCCACACTGTAAACTAGCCCTAAGGTTTTTTTTCTTTTCATGTCTATTGTATAGGGCATGTGCAAAAGTATGAGAAAGGAGGGACACGTGTAGACATCACCGACTTAGCACTCCCTTTTAGCTTATAAAATAGATGTTGCTTACATAAAATCAGTTGATAACACGTGCTTTACTAGGGGAGTATAATTTATATGTATAACCCCACTGTCACCTTAAAAAAAGTATCAGAGGGATGGTAATGGAATATGATGTTGGTCAGAGCCTATCAAAGATGGGCCTACTCATGTTCAAGAATAGAGGTAGGTTTTTTCAACTAATCAATTACACATAAGAGTGATAAGAGAATTACTTACCCAGTTTCACCAGGAACGGCGTATATTTAGGGAGAGTAGCAAGACTCTTAAATTTCTCTAAGTATTCAATATCATACAAAATACAATCAATGCTCTCTTGCTCTATATGCATCTATACTCATTTTTCCCAGTGGCTCTGGTATTTGTGGGTTACATATATGAACAATCCACCTAATGTTCAGGTAGTGGGGATCATGGTCATGACTGCTAGAAGTTAAAGTTGGTGGGAACGAAGGTAACTACCACTATGCTATCAAACATCTTGAAGGAGAAATCGCCTGGATTTCTGGAGAGGCAAAATTAAGCTTCACCAACTACCCTGTTGGATGGGCCAAGCTTGCCAGGTGACGATCTTGCCGAATCATCGAAGTTTGCCAGGTATGCTTGTCTTGTTGAATCGACTAAGCTTGTCGGATAGGCTTGTTTTTCCAGACAAACAAAGCTTGCCGAATAGGATTGTTTTGCCAGACCGGTTGAGTTTGCTAGATAGAGTTATTTTGCCGATCCGATTGACCCTATTGGCTAAGGCAAGGGTGAGGTTTAAGGTTTTAGAAGTTGGGTTTAAGACTGGGAAAAGTATCAGGATTAGGGTTTTAGGATGACCTATCAAGGGTTCTCTTCTCCTCTCCATTCATGTAATTTGATCTTACTTGACTTGACCTGACTCACATAGTCTACATAAAAGAGAGCCTTAATTAATAAACATGAAATAAATAAGCTCAGTTATGGAATCTTAAAACCAATATGCATGCATATAGATATTTATAATATGCCCTAAGTCTATTGCAACTAATGCTACAAAACTAATATAATTAATCATTTTAACATATAAATAAACAAACTTACTACTGCTCAACTCAAGAAGACTAGCCAATCCAAGCAGACCGATCAATTTAGGTGGACTACATAGTTTTAGCAAGCTGCTCAATTTAGGTGGACTGCTAGGTAGACTAGTTTATTCTAGCGACTTGGGCTACTTACTTGCCACTCTATAGAGATGATTTGCTTTTGTGCCTTGTGACGACCTAGGTCCCACCAGTCGAGTAAATTTGATAAGTCCTAAGTCATTGAGTACGAATTATTAACCAAAATACAAGATTATAGTCACTCAACACATAGTTATGAAACGTCAATAGTCAAACAACACTTCATAAAGCATTAAATAATATAGACTGTTGACTAGAAAGTAATAAGAGTTCACAATCCAGAAAACAAAAAGGAAAGAGTAGCTAGAGTATCAAAGTACAACAACTAGAAAATTGAAAAGAAAACTAAGTAAACTAGGAAGAGACTACTGTTTGCATGGATCGTCTCTTGGTACCGAGTTAGGTCATGCACCAAAAGTATCAACTGCAGTTACTACACTTAGCTGCTCAGCTACACTTGAGTATGGAGCCCAAAGGAATGTCATCAAAAGATAAGTAGAGTAAAAAGAAATAGAGATGTAAAAAGAGCTCAAAGAATGGGCATTATTCATATTGTAGGATTTAAGGAACACAAGCGCACACTAGAAGGGGAGAACAAAAATTAATTTCTACAAAAAATGTAAAGCCAAATCACAAAGAAATGTACAAAATATATAGTAGTTCCCTACCCCAAGTACTCCACTACCAAAGTCTCTCGACTTAGGATTTTTAACCCTGATTTTCTCAACCTCGAGAGATAAATTTTTTAATACAAGATAATTAACCGGTTATCTCAACCCAATTACAACAGAAAATATAAATAAATTTAATACAGGTGTAAGATAAGAATAAATCTTACAACAAAATATTCGTAAGCCTCCCAACACAAAGATTAAAGAATATTTTACCAACGGAGAGCCTAAGAAGCTAGGCATGCAAAATGTCGTGAATGTGAGAGCTTTTGCACACACCTATGAGCTTGTTACAATAGGAATTTGAAGTATGAAACGAAGCCCAAGGCAATAAGCCTCTTTTTAGAAGAGAAGAATATAGAAAGCCTTTTTCAAAAGCTAAGAGATTTGTTGCTTGTGTTGTGTAGTGAGAAGACTTAGAGGGGTCTATTTATAGGCTTAGGATCTCTAAGAATCAAATCAGACCTGTTGGAATTTAAATAATTGATGTTAATATCAAACATTAATTCAACTAGTCATTCAGATATGACCCAATAGATAGTTGGTACCGGTACTAGAGGTTGGACTCTGATACTAGCTGCTTACAGGTTGAATTTTAAAATTGCAACTAGCCAACAGACTCTTATGGGTACTGGTACTGATTATGGGTACCGGTACTCATAACATTCTAGTGAGTTATTTCTTGTTTAATGAAGCTTGCCAGAAATCAACCTATATTGATACTCATCATTAGTACTAATGTAGACACATTTATTTAGCATAAAATGCCTATTTATGTGTGTTTCTAGGCTTGCAGCTACATTCAGCACAATGAATATCACATAACATGCATCATCATGCATTTAGAATAGATTATGCTATTTGTATACTAATTTTCATATTTTAATGGCTAAGGGATAGGGTGATACATTTTCTGGGCCTTGAATGGAAGATCTAACTGTACGAACATGATCAGGGCGATAATCGAAGTCCAACGCATTCAAAATCACCCTGATCAGACCTCCGTAGCATCATTCACAATCCAAAGAAGATCAATGGCTAGGAGAGAAGCTGACGTGAATCGGAGCCTCAAACAACAAATCCAACTGCATGGATGAGTTTAGATCGACGATCGCAGCCCAACGGCGCAAAAATCGACCCAATCTGACATTCGTAGTGTCACCTATGAAGGAAGGAAGATGGACGGCCATGATGGTGCCACATGGCATCATCACAGCCATCCTCAACATCTACAACCTTCTTCTAACTCACACCCTTGTATCCCAGCTGTTGGATCTTGGTCCAACAGCTGAGATTCATTCTCAGATGGCCAAGTATCTAGCCTTCATATTCCAAGATGCTCCACTAGAGTTCTAAAATAATAATTTTTTCCTCTCTCATCCCCATTCGTGGAGCGCCCATAATTGTCCTTTCACCTCCATTCCTAAAGCAGATCCTCATTGCGACACCGCCTTGCCTCGTCCTCTCTTCTTCCGACTTCGTCCTCCTTCCTCTAGCCTCTCACCACCTTCATCCAGGCGTCGTCGGAGCAAGTCATCCCCCAAGCAGCTATCGAGGAGGACTCTCTCTACTCTTCTTTTTACTACTTTCATAGTATAGATTTATTTTTCTGCAATAGTTATCTTGTAACGAACATTTTATTCACTTCTAATATAGATATTTGTTTTCTCTCTCTCATTCTCTCTCTATCTCTCTCTCTCTCTTTAATGTTCTGCAAATAGATTGGTATTATCTTAGATAATACTTCGACTTGATCTTTTGCTTATTTAAAATACCAAAAAAATTATAAAAGCATAAAACTCCAAAAACAAATAAACAAACGTGGATTTTTATAAGCAAACATTCACCTCTCTATATTCAACTCGGCGTTCATCGAGTCTCGGTTATTTTTATTTAATAAGTAGATTTTTGCAATTGTGACGATGAGGTTTTAAAATCCTGATTTTTCTCACAAATTTCCTACTCGTCATTTTGGTGCCATTGCTTGGGAGGCAACGGGCTTTGATTTTTTCCTACATTTTCCCGTACTTACTTAGCGTTTAGTGTTTATCTCACTTCTCTCTCTGCTAACTTACAGGTCATAGTCAAGGTGGGCCAAAGTAGTAGAACGGCGTAAAGTGCAATCGAAGGCTTTGTAAGTTTCCCCCACCCCTACACCCTAGATTTCATTTCGCCCCATAAATAACTTAAACCTAATTCAACCTAGGAGCTCGCAGAAACCCTAGGATAGATTGTGGTGTTTATTTGTCGCTCCACCCACCTCACCCACCTACATAAAAAAATTACAAAAAAAATATTTCTTATCTAATTGTCGGATTTACTTGAAATGTACACACATTAACACCCACAATTCTTAACTTAAGGCACACCAATCTTATCTGATTTAGTCACTAACTGGGATTCTGACCTGTGGACTCGGTACACTCGAATTGACTATACACACCGGTGACTAAGAATTTTTTTGTGTGCCTAATTCAGTGGTGCGAACAGCCAATTGTTTGATCTACTTGAGCTGCACCACTAATTATAACATTCACTCGTTTAGTAGCTTGCTTTGTAAGGTTCAATTTTTAGGGACTAACTAGGCACTCTACATTATTTTTGATTTCTAAAAGAATATATCTACACCCATGCCTTCAAAACGTGGTTTGTCTCATAGAACCTGGTTGAATATACCTAAAGTTGAATCCTAAAGGCTACTAATCAAGATTCGAACCCTAAAATACACCACATCCATAATAATCTTACTTGAAAATCCCTGGTTCTGCACGCACGGAGTCCTTAATTAATTCCTAAGGGCATAACCCATTAAAAAGGCCCATCGCATTCCAGAGCACATTCAATCCTAAGCCTAATTAAAATTGAGTAGATGTTGGCCTTAAGGATTGGACTCGCTCTTCAAGGCCCAGATTGAGATTATTCATGATTAATTTGCTCTTACCAGTTCATCTGATGTTTAACTAGGGGAGTACCGTCAAACAACAGTAGTTGGGGGTATCAAAGGAACCTGAGGCGAAAGCTAAGGGAAGAACCTTCTCCCCAATTCCTCCCTCTAACTGGTTAGATTGACCGGACAGAAGTAGACCAAATCGGTTATTATCTTAAGACGAGTTCTGGGGGTCTGTAGATCTTTAGACTTCCTACTTAAGGACAAGCTTGATTTGTTTGTACTGTACGACACCTTTCTCTTTTCTGCTTCCCCTCCTGCATCTCCATGTATCCTTCTACCCTTACTCAAACTTCCACTCCTGCTCTCCAACCACAACTTATCTCCAAGATGATTACTATCTCGACCCAACCTATACTCGACCATCTATTAGTTGGGGTAACCTTGAAAGGGGATATGACTCCAAACCTCAATGTCCACGGCCTAACTTTGGACATCAAGACTTCGATTACTATCCTTCTCACAACTGCACTGATTATAGATCTTCACCCTCCTATGAACAACCTAAAATGATCAACAATCAAGAAGGATATGTTGATTACAACCCCTACCCTACCCAAGACTACATTGAATATAGATCACCACACCTTAATGAACGACCTAAAATGACCTATCATCAGGGAGGACCCTAGGAACCTAAATTTCTTGACCCTCATAAATTAAACCCAAACCCACCCAACCATGAGATGAACTATTCAGTTTAGGTGACTCTGGTCCAAGATAGGCTACTGGCTAACTTGAGGACAACCATACGATCTTTAGAAGCTCAAAAAACACCCGATATTGAAGCATTGGAGCCTTTGATTAAAATGTTTAATGATCTTAACAGTTCATTATTAGATTGGCTCCAAGACATAGAGGATAAGGAGCTAGGTGAGTTATTACTTGGGAGGTTGTCAAAATTGAGGGTGAAATTTGTGATTGCTCCAATCTTGAGATGATTCTCAGGATGAACCCCCTTCAAGAGAGCCAATGACTAAACCCGTTCGAACACCTATAGGGGAGGACATCATTTATGAGACCTGGGAAGACAAGGTTGATTCTAAGCAACCAATTGAGGATGAATCGATTTCTTCACCTGAGATTCTTGAGCTAGCGTACGAGGAACAATATGTCTTCACGGACCAAGAAATAATACATAATTACGAGACATATATTAATGAGGATCAAGAATTCTTTGATACTGAGGGTGAAGGATCCTGAAATGAAGTCTCACTTGAAATCTTAGAGTTTCAACGGAATGGTTTTTGTGAGACGAACGGGACTTTGGAACTTGATGAATTATTTGACAGTGCTATAACTTGTGATTCAATTGGGGCTATCATGGCGAATCTAAATCCTGGTTTCATAGATGATTTACTCAGTCGTCACATTCCTCAACCATACCTCGAAGAGCATAACAATAATTTTGTTTTTGAAATCACTGAATCCAAGTCAACTCTGATTTGGCCACAATTTTTTGACTTGGATATTTTAGATGGAGTTAGTGACACTCTGGAGGTCCCGAAAATAGAAATTTTGAATTTGGAGGATAGGAGCCTAGAAATGAAAATCTGGGAAGCTAATTCTGGGGAAAATAGAAATTTGGATCTCAGTGTTTTCATATGCCTAAAACCACCAACTTTCTACTAGGACCCGTATGATATTTTTAATTCTGATGATGTGCAACCCAAGTGTAGAAAATTGGATTATCATGTTGAGCTGTACTCGAAATGGACAAACACTCCAATCAGTTTAAAGCTTTATTTTGTCTACAATTTTGTATTTAGGTTGCATGCTCCTAAACCGTAGATCCGGCCCCAAAAGCAGAAAAGTCTTCAGTTCTGGGTAATTATCATTCAAAGCCTTAGAACCACCCAACCCTTGGGCATGGGTCTGCATCACAATCTGGTCCACATCTGTGGACACACTTCTAGCGGATCTAAAGATCAATCTGCCACTACAAGAATATTCACTATTGCCAACCGTTTTTGTCAAATTAAGGATCGAGTGAGAGGGTCGAGGAATGTAGTGTCGCTATTGTGTTTTCTTGACTATTCTAAAACATTACTGATGGAAAAAAGGCAGACCCTCATTCGATATGTGGGTATTTCTTTCATCTATTTCAACAGTCGAGGAAGGTTTTTCTCGACCATTCTAAATACACCGTCGACATAAACATCTACATTGACCGCTATTTAGATGGTCGAGTAAGGTCATATCGTCGACTGTCAGTTGAAAATGGATGAGAATAGTACTATTCTCAACCATTTGTTTATAACAAACAAGAATGCAACTATTCTCATCCATTGTTGAACAGCTGATAATGCATTACAATTTCATTCGAAAGTTACTCTCGTCAGTTGTAAAATGACTGAAAATAGTTGGATTTTTTTTACTAATGATTTTAACTATGTGCAAGACTTGTGAAAAACTAGAAATCTTGTAGAAATATAATCACACAACCTAAAACATTTGCATTCATTCAAAACACTAGAAATGAGAATCAAAATTTCATATATGTAATAATGTATACAAATTATATGTACAAATGGTATTGTATATGAAAATACAAAAATCAAGTTGGGACACCAAAGCCTCCAGCCGCACCACCTAAATCGTCGTCGTCACGACGATCTCTATACTGATGAAAAGATGGGTGATCGATATCTCCCTGCTAAAGTACCTTCAAGAGCTCCTAATGGTCTAAGTCGACTGTTGCAACTACTCTGTCGACTACTTGAACTACGTCACGATGTTCTTGATCTTCATGGTCAGCTCATTGATCTGATGCTCCTCCTCGTCTCGGCTGCATAATGCCACAATCTCCTTCGTCATCTCCTGTACCTCAATTGAAAAGGACGATGCCCCCTTTCTCCCATCTGGGTGGAGACTGTCTCTCTCCTCTCTGTGCTACGGACGTACCCGCCATGCTCGGGTGACATGAGGATCCGGAATGCCTCCTTTGCTGTTAGAGGTTGCTGAACTATACCAAAGTTGGCGTCTTCAGGAGGATGCATTAAGTTAACAATATTATCCTGAAACAAATTGAATTATTTTAAGTAATTTCATTTAATTATAATTAATAAATGAAATGAAAATATTATGTATTTTAACTTACGTGTCTCTCCTGATATGTGTCATGAAGCTACTCTCTATTTCCCTCATTACTCAACTTGTTATGAGTGGCCTCACATACTCCCACCTGATCAAGCTAAGCACCTTTATGCATGGCGAACTACAATATTTTGAAAGAATCAATTAAAACAAATATTGTAAGGTTTAAAAGAAAATTGATTAAAAATACTTACGTATAGGGATTTCATCTCACCTATGCTCCTCTTACCCAAGACATGGGTCTTCGGTGGAGCTTTAGCCATATTTTCCTTATTCTTCGGGCCTGCTCGTGAAATAAAGGTAGAATTTATTAACTTGAAAATTAGTTAAATAATAATATATGCAATACTTTTACGTACACCGCTGGATCATGCCAATGCTCGCACGCTTCCTTCCAAATGTGCAGCTGTATCAAAAGAGGCCCACTTTGTAATGCCTTATCATGATTCATGTTCTTATAAAGCTAAAAAATATATTTTTAATGTTAGAAATAATACTATAAATATGATAAAAGAAAAAAATAAATACAGTTAAAATTTATCTTTTACCTTACTCTTCATCAATCTCCAATCTTTGTGAATCTTGGTCACGTGCTTGAGGATATATTTGAGGACATTCGGCTCTTCGCCCAATCGAAGATCGCCTACATTAGTAGGAGAATAGTAATTATTATTGTTGAACGTGCTTAGATCAGGCTTTAACAACATGCGTCGTAGTATAGGTGATCAAAGCGAATTAACATTTAAAATTTTTTTTGCTCAAACTAAAAGAGAAATCCGAGTCGTCTTTGGGAGCAAAAAAATGCACGAATATCACTATTTGATTTTGTCTAGATGATTTTAGTGAACTTATAGATGAATTTGAGGAAAGAAAACAAGTTCACTGTTGCACTTAAATTGTAGAAAATAAAAATTATATGTAGTACAAGAAATATTTATTAAAATCTCAATAAATAGTTATTAATCAATGATAATCATATATGCATTAAATTATGCACAAATGAGCTTTAACAGAAATGTTTAACAAGTAGTTGCAGTAAAATTTACTTAGATTAGACTTTGAAACAAGAATAAATAAGATTTTCAGATCTATCCTTTCATTATTTCACTTTGGACCCTGCAAATTACAATTGGGTCCTTAGGAACCTTTGCAGTCTGGTCCTTTTGTTACAAATAGGTTCCTTGCCTCGTTTCTTCATCAAGGCTAGCAGAGCTTCATCGGAGGTCGGCCGACCTTGAGATCAACCTGTTGGATGGAATCGGTGAACGGAGGATGTGGCCGTTGGGTACTCGCCGACTTAGTGGTGGTCGTTGATCGGTGATGGGTGAAGCGGTGGTGGCAGAGGGAGCGACTGGAGATGGAGAAGGTGATGGGTTCCAACGAGAACTCTGGCATGTACCTACAAGTCAAAACACGGGTCAAAAGACCCTAATTAAATGCTCAAAAGCTCCAAGGTGATGAGCTAGAGCAAAGCCCTAAGCAAATTGATGGTGGAGATGGCGAACGAGTGCTTGCGAGGAAGGTCCTCACAGCTGTGAACAGCAGCAACAAATGTGGCGAATGGAGCAATGCACGAAGGCACGAAGCTACAGAAACCTAATTGGGGATGCTACGAAACTAAGACCTAATCTAATTTGATGAGATGAGAGGAGAAGAGGCCCACTGAACACAAGGAGGAAGAGGACGTCGGCAGTGATTGGTCAGAGCGAAGGAGAAGGGTAGAAGCTTCGAAACTTTGCGTGAAGCTTCGTGCGAGAACAGAAAGTGAAAGCCCTCTCTCAATTTCGGCAAGAGTGGCGGGCGAAGGGGTTAATGAAGCTCCGAGGTCCTTCAATGGCGGCATGCGTAGGAGGAAGAAGACAAGGGCAGTGATGCGATTTCCAGACGAGGGAACTCGGAAGAGGCTCACGAGTCTTTATAGACGAGTCCTGGAGTAAGCGAAGGGCGGAGGTTGAGAGATTTGCTCGACCGAACTTGCAACTTCCGTGACTTCTTTGACGAAAGATCGCGGGTGGTAGAGGCGGCCGATGATGGTGAAATGACCGCCGGCAGATGCGGAACGGCGAGAACAATTTCTCTTCAATTGTCGAAGGCAACTGCTGTCAAAGGCAGTCGTAATTCGCGCGTGAAACTCACCAATCCATGCGACATAGTTGCCTGAAGGTCGAAGGACCTTTTCGTAAAGGAGATGAAGAGTTAGGGGACTAAGAGCATGAAAATCAGAAAGCTAGGAGGTTTTTGCAAGGAAATAAGGAAATAAAGACCAAATTGCAAATTTGGCCAAGATTAACTCCAAATGAGCTCAAATTTTTATAGCAACCTAATTTGGACATAAGGAAGTTGTTGGTGAATTCAATTTTGGGTATTGATGACATTTTACTGGTCAATTTACAATTTGACCAAAAATGTACCAAACTCCCATCTGTAAATCTGTTTTAGGTTGAAACGAGTTCCGATTATCGAATTAACTGTGTTAAACCTTATAAAATATTTTTAATTAATTTTTGCAAGGTTTAGATTACATTTATTTCCATCTAAACTATTTTAATTCAAGCAGGGTTAAGGATTAACGCTCAATTTGAATGAAAATCCTAAATTACTCAGTATCAACTCACTTTTAGGACATTTAAGCTCAATTGACCTTTAATTAACCATAAGTTCACCCTCCAGCTATTCTGCATTTATAAGTATTCGTGAAAATTGTAAAATTAACCCCTTTTTCTATTAATTCCTCTCTCTTCAGCCCTGATTGAGTAATACCCTTTTAATATATTTCAGTTGAATTTATCCTTAGAACTTAGCCAAATTAAGTTAGATATAGTGGATGATGGCGATGCCATCAATTATGTAATTTAAAGTTACATAAAGCAATGTAAATAAGTTATCAATTTGTAGCAATTACCTCTAACTCTTGAATAAGCTGCCTCTTCAGTTCCTTTGGCACCTTCCTCCAATCGAAGTTAGAGAGTGGAGAAATCTCCTTCGTCAGCGTAGCCAACCTGCTGTCAAATGGAGGATACTCCACTACTTCTCCCACTGGTGTGATCCTGACTGTAATGCGGACCCCATGCAGAATTCTCTCTAGATCCCTATTCCATGTCATACCTCTTCCTTTATGTGCACCTAAAAGACAGAATTATAACATAAAATTAAATGACATAGAAATAAATAAATTGTAATATTTATTAAAGTTTCATACCATTACGATGAGGGCTTAGTGCAGAACTTCCCGGCTGGGAAGGATCTAGGTCAGTCAACTACTCTAGCTTGTTGTAACATCTCAAAATCCAAGTTCTAAGTCATTTCGAGGTGATCCAGGTGAATTCAAACCTGGAAACCCGGTTGTGGTTCGGTGCTGGTGTCAACACCTCACATTCCCAAAAGTGTGTATTTCGAGTCAACTCCTAGCCAAATGTTGTCAAAAGAAGGCCATATTTGGTACCGTTAGATTCCTCTCATCACAAGCTTTCCGACGACACTTGTTTTGCGTGAATCCGAGGTGTATAGCTCATGTGATGGCCAAAACAAGTCAACAAGGACCTAAATGTAAGGTGGACCCAACCCTAAGGGTATTTTGGATATTTTACCCTCCTAAACCTATTTGCAGCAACCTTTGGGCCTATATAAGGACCCTTTTGGGTCCTTGGGTCATCATCTTTCTCTAAGTCTCTTAAATTAAGAGAGGAAAAAAGAAGGAACATTAAATTAAAAACTTTTCTTAGGGACCCATTTGTGAATCCGCAAAACATAGGCTTCCCATCACAAAAGTCACAACTTCACGCAATGGTACGGGCGGCATGCGAAGCATGGCAGTAGCAAGCACGGGCGGGCAGTGCCCGGCACGGGGGATCACGACGTATGGCGCGCATCAGACGAGCGCGGGCGATGAGGTACAATCCTAGTAGCACGTGGGCGACGAATCAAAGGGTGACACGTGTTGCCGGGGGTTGTGTGGATATGTGGGCAGATCTGGTTGAACCGGTTCGGTTCAGGATCCCCTCACGTTGTTTCGTCCGGTTCAAGGACTTCCCCATCTCGGAATTCAACAAATAAGGTACCGTTGGAATTGTATCGACATGTATTATGCGTTGGTATAATTTATTTTCAATTTTGAGTTCGGTTCCATTAGTGAAAAATCAGAAACGTAATTAGGTGTTTTCAAACCTATTTCTGGTCTGTGTGAATCAGGTCTTACTCCCGATGTGTGCACAGATCTCAAGGAAGGTGTGGAGATGTCCCCAAGCCCTGTGCGTCGTTCGGTGTCACCATGACACCCCGATGACATCAGGCAGAGTAGTCTACCCTTTTGATTCTGTTTGATTTTCAGATGTCTGTGGATCTATCTTGTGTGATTCTTCGAGTGTACCTCCTTGGTTGGGTGTAGACCCCTTTTTGCTGAGTTGGAACTCCTTTAGTGTTTCTCTCTAATTTATGGGCTCTTTAGTGAGAAATATTATGAAAGATTAAGTTTTAATGATCGCATGTACCCTTGTTATAACATGTATGAAACGAATTTTGTTTTTTGTGAAACATGTTCCATTGTCATCAGTAGTTTCTAAATAATACGGGACCACTGTCATGAATTGAAAAACTACTTGTAAACGGATAGGTCAGACGATAATGGGATATATGTTAATCCTGGAATTTAATAATATGAAATTACTAAGGATTTTCTGAATTGACAAAAATAAAAGATACGGTTATCTGGAATTGGTTATATAATCAATACGATGGATATGTCAGGAATTAAAATGATAAGATAACTGGTTTAGCCCCGCTACTCGCTGGAGTCTAGCTGTAGCTTTGGTCTTTCAGACCGATTTCAACGGATAGTTTAGGGAGTTGTTGGCCTCCCCATGACTCTTTGATTAGGCTTAGTGACCAACTGGGATAACGAGATGTATGGCTCGAGGTTTGGCTCTGCCAAAGGGTGAGTCAATGGTTGTCTGTGGTTCAGCATACGTAGCTCTTGTACGTATTCACGCTACACGACATAGCCGCCACCCCTTTCCACAATGACCCCAGGGTGATGGAGTGTGGCAACTCGATGGGTATAAGCGATCTTCCCGGCCAGGATGATGGGTTATACTGATCTTGCTCCACAGGAAGTTACGCAAGATTGTCTCGTGCCCTACGACGTCGATTTATGGATTGCGAACTATAAGAACATGGGTAAGGTACATGAATGGAATTAGCTAAGAAATAAATTATAAAGAGATGAATTGTTGATATAGTGCCCTTTTTCTGTACTCCTATTACTGTTACCACTTATTTCGTTGTCTACTCTACTCAATTTTCACTGACGTATAGTTTCGGGTTCCGTACTCAGGTGCTGCTGAGCAGTCAGGTGGAGCAGTTGCCATCAGTTAAACTTCTGTAAAATCGGATCATACCTGAGGAGATGATCTATACTAAGCCAGTGGCTCGTAGTAGTAGTTTTCTTTCCGCTATTAGATTTTATTTTTCTATCTTTTTGGTGATTATAGGAGGCTCTTCTTACTTCTATTTTATGGTGAAATTTTATTATCAGCACTTTAGTTTTCTTTCATTTAATGCATCATAAATGAATGTTGGCTATTGACATTTTATGGTTATGTGTTGTGTAGCTGCGATCTTGTGGATGTTTGTGCTAGTTGGTAGCACACAGCGACTTGTGTTCCATCACTGGGCGAGACTTCGGTCGTCACACTAATCATCCAACCCAAGGTCCTCTTTATCAAATGAAGCACTATCCTCCTCCTCCTTATCGGTGGGTGTGTCCTCGTAGTTAGGATCCTTCGCCTCGAAATCTGTTGGATGAAGCATCGAGCTCTTCTCCTTCCCCCTACCCCCCTCCCTTGACTCTGGAGATATCGAGCCACATCTCCAAGCCCCAGAAATTGCTGGTGGGGTGCCTGGGGCTCCTCGCGAGGGGGCTAAGCCAGGTGCTACCAGCGGAGAGCCTAAGGCTAAGGCTACTGGGGGGTGGCCTCATCCCCGCCACCCCTATTAGCCTTCTTCTCAAATAGAACTTGCGTAAAAATAGAACAAATAATTAGATATATAGAAAAAATCCAGCAGCATTTCCCCTATATATTGTGATTTTTAAAAAATCCTGCATGAAACAAATATAGAAATAATGGGAAATAAAAGAAGCATAGAAAAAAAACACATCTGACCCCTCCATTTCCCTTTCCCCTCCCTCTTCTTCACATTCCCCTTCCCCTCCCTCTTCTCCACATTCCCCTTCCCCCATCCATTCCCCTTTCCCTCCTTCTTCTTCACATTCCCCTTCCATTCATTTCCCGTCTTC
The DNA here is from genome assembly GCA_037157565.1 of Thalassia testudinum. NCBI lineage: Eukaryota > Viridiplantae > Streptophyta > Magnoliopsida > Alismatales > Hydrocharitaceae > Thalassia > Thalassia testudinum. The sequence continues at coordinate 87,874,619 of JAZHRO010000077.1, forward strand.
CTCATGCATTCCCCCTTCCTTTCCATGCATTCCCCCCTTCCTTTCCCTTCCTCCTCTCTTTCCCGCCCCTTTTCCCTTTCTCTTCACATTCCCTTGCTTCCTCTATTTTCCTTTCCTCTTCTTCTTCTCCACGTTCAACACAAAACATTCAATATACATATCAAACGTAAGTGGGCACACCCTAGATAATCACAAAAGAAAAAAGTAAATTCATCAACCATAAATAAAATAAACGTAAGTGGGCACACCCCACATATGACATTAAAAGAACAATTTGAAAAAGAAAGTGGTAGAAGAACTTCACTATCGTGATGGAATGGTCCAGAAAGGGTGCAAGAATGTGAAAAATCGATATGAGAAAGCAATAAAATAAATTTTAGTTTCAATGAAACAATGTAAAGAAAATTTAAGCAAAACAGATAACTAAAATTTTTTTAAATTATTTTTATTTGTGGCTAAAGGATTAAGACTTTTGGCAAATTACCTTATATATCAATGTCAGTTGCATAAGGAGCAACTTCTTCACTTTTTGGGTTTTGCTGATATGCTTCAGATTCAACATTTGAGTCGAGATCTTTTCCTGCATCGTATTATTTACATAGTAGAGCTTTAACGGGTATAATCCACCCATTTCAGCCATTATCAGGCATATGGAATGCTTATGCTACCTAACAAGTTAGTGTGAATGGTTCTAATGATTGAAGAATCCGACGATTCTTACTTAAGCTCAAGAAACCGTGTTTCTTATCGACTGTGAATCCAATGTCTTCTTTGAAAACATCAAACTAATCACACTTGAATAGAACTACCCTAAAACTCATTTCCACAATATCTTCAATTTGACCGTAATACTCATCACAACCAGTGCTTAGGTCACAACTGATGATGACTCCTGCTTGTTGCATGGCCTTCACATCATCAATGGACTGTACGTTGAATCTAAAACCGTTAATAATGTAACCTGAATGATAACATCCGTATGTCAAAGGTGGATCAACAATTACATCAAAATCCTGTACCCACCATGGATCCCCCTATTCTTTCAGTTTATTTACACAATTCTTGAACAAATCAAAGAATTGCAAGTCGCATGTAGATGGCATAGAGGATTCTTTGAATTCATTGTAAAATTCATCCACTTCTGGAATTTGCTTCAGAATGTACAAGTGTGCCAATCGTCAGTCCATTTCCAAGATGGACTTGAACTCCGTGTGGAAGATCGACCTTCCTCCGATGTCAAATATGGACAAGTAATCTTCATATTACCATTAAATCCTCCATCATATTTCCGTTCAAGATGATTAAATCGATTGTCTGTCACATTCATGTACATGGCACTGAATTTAATACATTCCTCTACAAGATAACCTTCCACAATTGACCCTTCTGGCTTTACTTTATTTAAGACATAATCTTTCAACTTCTTCAAATATCATTCAATTGGATACACCCATTTGTATTGCACGGGTCCAGCAATTCTCGCTTCATTTGCAAGATAAAGCATGACATGAACCATTACGTCGAAGAATGCAAACAGAAAAATCTACTCCATTTTGTAAAGTGTGATCACAATTTGTTTATCCTAGTACTATAGCAATTCGGGATCTAGTGTCTTCAAACAGATGACTTTAAAATATCTATTCATCTCCGTAAGAGAATCGACTACTGAATCAGCCATCACTCCACGTATCGCTAGTGAGAATAAGATTTGCATGTATGCATTATAATCATGACTTTCAGCCCAATAATCTTCTTCTACGCTTCATTTACGCAATGTGAAAGTTGGGAAGAATACCCATCTGGAACCCGAATATCTTTCAAGAAGGAGAAAATCCTTTGCCTCTACTCTCCAGTAAATGGTGGCAGGTATTTTTGTTATAGCATCGTAGTATAGCCAGTTGTTGCCATCATTTCAAATATAAAATTTTTTACTCAGAAAAGAGTTCCCGAGGTCGAACTCAGGGAGCAAGTTGTATTCTAGAGATATACATGTTTCTTTTACAAAAAAAAATAAAGAAAGAGAGAGAAAGGATTTGTTGTTTTCTCTTTGTTTCTCCTCGTTTCAGATCTTCTTCTTCTTTGTCTGCAGAGGTGATGCTCTTCTCCTTCTTTGTCTGTAGAGGTGATGTTCTTCTTCTTTTTCCAGCTGTTCCTGCTCTTCCTTTTTCTTCTGTCTTTCTTCAGATCTTCTTCTTTTTTGTCTGCAGAGGTGATGTTCTTCTTCTGCAGTGGTGATGCTCTTCTTCTTCTTCCAGTTGTTCCTGCTCTTCCTTTTTCTTCTGTCTTTCTTCAGATCTTCTTCTTTTTTCTTTGTTTTTCTTCTTTCAGTTCTTCCCTTGTTCTTTTATGTTCTCCTCTGCCTCGCCTTCTTCTGATGTTCTTCAGATTTTCTTTTTCCAGTCAGGACGTCGCCCCTCCTTCTTTCTTTTTTTTTCTTTTTTTCTTCAAGACGTCGTCTGATTTCCAAATCAGACGACTTAAACTGCCTGTTGCTACAGTGTCTCCCTCCGCTTCCTTCTTCTTCCGCGGTCCTTCTTCTTCCTTGTGCCTGCACACTTCAGAGCTTACGTCAGATGACAAAACCTACTCTACCCTCTCTCGCCCGCGTCTCTCTCTCTCTGAAACCACTCTTGGGAAAGCTCTCCCAGAGCTGCCGGGTAGTCGGGTACGGGTCGCGCCCGGGTCCAGGCCCACCGGCGTGCGTGGTGGGCGAGGAGTGCAGGTCAGTCTAAGTCGGGTCGGGTCAGGTCCGTGGGGCGTGAGCGCGGACGAGACCGGGTAACTGGGCGGGTGAAGGGGACCTCACCCCGTGTGCTGAGGCAGTTAGGCTAATGCACAAAATCAATTTAAACGGTGAAAAGGCTGTGAGGCTTACAGATGTGGGACTAAACAGAGGCCTCTCCTCGCGTGCGCCTGCTGGGAGACCGCGGCCTAGCGTCTGCAGCTGCGGCTTCGATTTGTGTCGGTTGCTGGCTGGCTGCCTTCGCAAGACTCCCCGTAATCCGCAGCAGCTGGAGACCTGGAGTCCTCAAGCCTGGAGCGCGAGAGAAGCTGCTTCAATGTGCGTTAATGGCGGTCGAACCTCAAAACCTGTCGGACACGAATATGGCCTCTCGGCCTGATCAAACCACTGGGGAACCTTCGCCGTGGCACGGCGAAGGTGTGGAGCTGCGCGGCAAGCCGCAAGGTGGTGTCTGGCGGCAGCCCTAGGTTGGACTGCAACCGGAGGAATGGGTTTGTTCGGGGGAGCGTTACGGAGGTGTGGAGTGGCAGTGGAGGGGTGGGGGGTGCTCAGTGTGATGAGGCGGAGGTTCGGTGAGGGTCGGCGAGGTGTGTGAGGCTGTGGAGCGATGGGAACATCTCGCCGGAGGGTGGCCGGAGACGAAGGGGGTGACGATGGTCAGGGTTGGTCGAGGGCTTAATTGAACAAATTGAAAGCGGGGAAAGAAAGAGGAGAAGAAGGGAAGTAGTTCTAGCTTACTTGTAGGGACGAAGGGGGGGCAGCAAGGCGACAGTCGTATCGACTGTCGCCGGAGAAGAAGATGCTCAGGGAAAGGAGCGGCGGCGAGCAGAGAGCCGGAGAGGCGCCAGCTGGGTGCGGCGTGGCGTGGGAAGAGCAGGGGAGGAAGTCTCTGCTGCTGGTATTGCAGCAGAGCGAAGAAGAGGAGGGGGAGGAACCGCCGGAGCTGGTGAGCGTCTGCCGGAGAGAGAAGAGAGGAAAGTTGGGGATTTTCTCCGTCAGATCCAAGCTGCCCCGGTCGGTGGAGCAACGGGGGGTATTTATAGGGATCAAAACAGGGAGGAAGGCGGAGGGAGACGACGTGTCTCCCTCGCCGGAGGATGGCCGGAAACAAAAACCCATACCGTCCGTGCGTTCGCACGGCCGGTATGGTGGGCTACAGCGACCAGGGGGGTGTCCCTGCGACGGCTGACGACGTAGGGCACCCCCGGTTTACTTGCCAGGCTTCCCCCCTCACCCTGCGCGGCGCCATGCTCCGCGCAAGGTCGCTGGAGCATGGTGTTGGCAGGTTTTGCAGGGGGGACCTGAATGCGAAGAACGAAGGAGAGTTAGGGGCCAAAATGCGATGGTTCAAAAGTTGAGGGCCAAAACGTAAATATATGAGGACCAAAGTGTGAAGTCGGTCAAGGAGGTTTCTTCTCAGACTCAAGTTTTTATACATGATTAATTAGGACCTAAGGAATCTGATGGTGAATTTCATTTCTATATTAAACCTTGTTTGACCGATCAATTTATGCAAAAACCCAAATTAAGTTATTAATTGGGCATGGTTCTCAATGTAGATCAAAATGGGTTCTGAAGGCCAAATTGAAGGTTCTAAACCCTAGAGATTATTTTTCTATGAATTTTAGAGGATTTATTCTATTTTTACTTTGCCTCGAACCTCGTGAATTGAAGTGGGTTGTTTTAGGGTTACAGATTATCATTTAGTTTCTTGGAAGTGCTGTAGCCCTTGCTAGATCATCTCATCCCACTTTTATTCTTATTAAGCTGCTTTGACCTATGTTTGGGCCCTGAATTACCCTGTATGCAGATTATACTGGTAAAATTGCATTTTTACCCCTTATGACTTGTTTTCTTCTCAAACTCAGAATTCTCTGAGTTAAGCCTTTCCTTGAGATATGTAGGAGCTTTTATCCTTTGTATTAGGTCAAAATGAGCTAGTTATGGCTCATGATGAGGTTCTCATCATACCCCCATGCCTAGCTTTTGCTAGTCCCTTAGCAAAAACTTAAGGTTTCAACCCTTGTTCTAGACCATGAAGTTTTTAATAGTTTTAGATAAGTGCCCTCTTTTTTATTTGAGCATAGATTAGGTTAGAATGCTGACCATAGGCCTCAAAGGTACTCTAGTACCAATCAAGATCCAAATCTGTCTAGCCTTAGCCTTAGTCTTTTAGCAAAGGTTTTTAAGGTCCACAAGAACTAACCTAAGGTTTATTGGACTTCGTGGTTAAAGCACCCGTGCTTGAAATGATTTTAGCCCTGGCTCAGTTCGCAGTGCGTTTTGTAAGAGAGAGATAGAAAGTTTTTCTGTTTGGAGAGTTTTCTCTCTCTTTTTCTTTTTAGTTCTAGCCTAGGATTGGCTTTTCAACACGGTCTGTATCAGATTCCTTGCTCCCATCATCAATCCTCAAGGGTTCCTGACGATCGATGCTTCGAGATAGCACCGCCCATGGCAACCCCCGGAACCCTGGCTATTGAGATTTAGAGATAATCCCATCCATGGTGTTCCGTGGCCGAATCCAGACCCTGGCAATTGACACTTCGAGATAATGCCATCCATGGAATCTGAACCAGCAGAGTGCTTACATGCCCCCAGTAGGATATGTAAATATCCTAAGAGACAAGCACCGAGGAGATGATATTTTGTTACGCATCTTCGAGGGGATTTCCCGCCTCTCCGCGCTAGGAACTCGTCCAAATCAACTTGTGTTGATCGGCCGCTCCTATTCTAGGTGTTCTTTTCAGAATTTTGCGACGCTTCTGCGTGATTCTGATTTTTACGCTTACTGAACCAGGCTGTGTGTGAGGTTAGGGTGCTTGGGTTACTGAGTCCCGTAAACCAAAAATTAGTTAACGAGGCCGAATACTCCCTAAGCCTTAGACCTAATACTTCAGCTTTTCATTTTCCTCAACCTCTTGAGGAGTGTCCAGATCTTAATGGGTACTAAGAGTCTATTCAAGAATGCCTAAGGTTTGCATTCTTTACTAATCTCTTTGTGCACTTTTCTTGAATGAGGTCTAGAACTTAGGTTAATTCCTTAGTTCCTTACTAATGACTATCACTTTTTCTCATAATTTTGTGCTCCTTTTTCATTTTGTTTCTTTTCTCCTTCACAAAATTTCCTTCTCCTCTTTTCCTCTTATTCTTTTTCGAAAATTTTTTAATTTTTATGGTGTTTTTTGGCATATGTGAATTTTTTTGTTTGAAACCTTTTCTTACAAGTTTTGCACTTTCATACCCCCCCATGCCTAAGATTTGCAATGTCCTCATTGTAACCTAGGGGGTCTTAGTTCATTCCTTAAGACAGAAATTTGGATGAGTGGATGGGTGGGTTTGAATTTTTGCGGACGATTTCAAATCCCAGATGCAAGCATCTGAGTTGGGGTCGGCTGTCTACAAGGGTGAACTTCGAGTGCTAAAAGGTGTCAGAACAAGTTTCAGGTTTTCAAAGAGAATGACGGGCTGCCTCCCGTTAAGCGCTGAGTTTTACGCCATCGGCTGGGCGCAATAAGCTCAAGGGGAAATGAGGATATAAGATGCCTCAGCCAAATCAGTAGAAGTTACATCGATGAACGGCTTAAGTCTCTGACCGTTCACGATGAAAGGTTCAGAATCGTGGCTGAGTGGACTAATTTCGATTGCTCCATTTCCAAAAACCTGTCAGACCAAATATGGTCCGACCCACTTAGATCTCAGTTTTCCTGGGAAGAGTTTGAGTCGGGTATCAAAGAGTAGGACCTTTTGACCAGGATGAAAGATCTTTCTCGAGATGTGTTTGTCGTGGAAGGCTTTAACCCGCTCCTTGTAGATTTGCGAGTTCTCGTACGCGTCTAGGCGTAATTCATCGATCTCGCTGATTTGGAGTTTTCTGTGGGTCCCAGCCTTGGAAAGATCTAGATTACAGTTCCGTACTGCCCAATAGGCTTTATGCTCCAGTTCGACGGGAAGGTGGCATGCCTTTCCGTACACCAGTCTAAAAGGAGACATGCCCAATTGGGTTTTGTGGGCGGTCCTATAGGCCCACAATGCTTCCGGAAGTCAGGACGACCAGTCCTTCCTGTCAGATCGAACAGTGACTTGCAGGATTTTCTTGATCTCCCGATTAGATAGCTCAGCTAGACCATTAGTTTGGGGGTGGTAAGGAGTAGAGATTCGGTGAGACACCCCGTATTTGGTCATCAGTGACCTAAACTGAGCATTTGTGAAATGGGTCCCCCCATCAGAGATTATTGCACGAGGAATCCCGAACCTTGAGAAAATGTGTTGACGAATGAATTTGAGAACGATTTTGTGATCACAGGTTCGGGTCGGTATGGCTTCGATCCATTTGGACACGTAGTCCACAGCCAACAGAATGTATTCGAAACCATCCGAAACAGGAAAGGGGCCCATAAAATCAATCCCCCAAACATCAAAGATTTCGCATACTAGAATCGGTTGCATAGGCATCATGTCACGATGGCTCATGTTGCCCAAAGTCTGGCAACGACTGCATGCCTTGCAGTGATTGTGTGCGTCTTTGAACAGTGTGGGCCAGTAAAAGCCGCACTGGAGGACTTTTGATGCGGTTTTATGCCCGGCGAAATGGCCACTGCATGCCTGGTCATGGCAGAAAGAGAGGATATTGTTGAATTCCCCTTCCGGGACACATCTCCGGATGATCTGATCGGCACCTATGCAGAAGAGGTACGGGTCTTCCCAAATGTAATACTTGGCATCGGAGCGTAATTTGTCTTTCTTGGCCTTCGGCCAATCGGACGGGGTCTGATGAGATGCCAAGTAATTTACTATATTAGCAAACCATGGAAGGCTAGTACCAATAGTCAGCAGGTGCTCATCGGGAAAATGCTCAGTGATGGGTCCGGAAGGGTCAATTATTTCAGAAGGAAGACGGGACAAGTGATCAGCTACCACGTTTTGCTTTCCCGCTTTATCGCGAATCTCAAGGTCAAATTCTTGCAACAGCAAGATCCATCGGATTAATCGAGGTTTCGCGTCCTTCTTTGCAAGGAGATGCCTCACAGCTGTGTGATCCGAGTATATGATGACACGGGAACCCAGAAGGTACGATCTGAACTTTTCTAGGGCAAATACTACAGCTAGCAGCTCTTTCTCAGTAACCGTATAGTTACGCTGAGCCTCATCGAGTGTTTTGCTGGCGTAGTAAATGACCACAGGTTTCTTGTCAATTTTCTGTCCCAAAATCGCTCCTACAGCGAAATCGGATGCATCACACATGATCTCAAAGGGTTGAGACCAATCAGGGGACTGTAGGATCGGGGCTTGGGTGACTCGGTCACGCAGGATTTCAAATGCTTGAGTGCATTGCTTGGAAATTTCGAAGGGAACATCCTTGGAGAGAAGAGTGGTTAGGGGACGTGCGATTTTTGAAAAATCAGGGATGAATCGTCGATAAAAATCGACATGCCCTAAAAAGGATCGGATGTCCCTGATCAAGCTAGGCATAGGAAGGTGAGAAATCAGATTAACCTTAGCTCGATCCACTTGGATACCTTTCTCCGAAATTGAGTGTCCCAGGACAATTCCCTCAGGCACCATGAAATGGCTCTTTTCCCAGGAAAGAACCAAATTCACATCGATGCACCGCTTGAGTATCTGGACCAAGTGTTGGAGGCAATCGTCGAATGATGCTCCGAAAACTGAAAAGTCATCCATGAAGACTTCCAGATAATCACCTACCATATCTGAGAATATGGCAAGCATGCATCGCTGAAAAGTAGCGGGTGCATTGCAAAGACCGAAAGGCATCCTTCGGAAAGCGTATGTTCCGAAGGGGCAGGTGAACGTGGTCTTTTCTTGGTCCTCAGGATGGATTGCCACCTGGTTATAACCGGAGTACCCGTCAAGAAAGCAGAAGAACCTATTTCCCGCTAGTTTTTCGAGAATTTGATCGATGAAGGGTAGTGGGAAATGATCCTTCTTCGTGGAGGAATTGAGTCGGCGGTAATCTATACAGACTCTCCACAAGTTGGCTAATCGGGTAAGAATGATTTCTCCGGTCTCAGTCGTTATAGTGGTGAGTCCTGCCTTCTTGGGCACGACCTGAATTGGACTCACCCAACGACTATCGGAGATCGGGTAGATGATCCCGGCATCTAACCACTTGATGATCTCCTTTTTCACGACCTCCTGCAGATTGGGGTTTAAGCGTCTCTGCATTTCACGAGAAGGTCGTGTGCCCTCTTCTGAATAGATATGATGAGTACAATAAGAGGGACTTATTCCAGTCAAATCATCGAGAGTCCATCCGATGGCTCTGCGATGTTGCTGGAGGACAACAATCAGACGGGATTCCTGTTCAGGACTGAGGTTGGAATTGATAATCACAGGAAGGGTCTGATTAGAACCCAAAAAGACGTATTTCAAGTGAGCAGGGAGGGGTTTCAGTTCGAGGATGGGGTTTTCAGCAGCAGCGGGTGGTTCAGTATAGATGTGAGGTTCAAGGGTGGGAGTTACTGGGTTGTTCATATCTGGATTCGACTCCTCTGTTTGCGGGTCAGGATCCTTCTGTGGTTGATGAGGCATAATCGAGTCATTCTGGAGGTGTGATTCATCAACCAAAGTCTTGATGTCACAAATTTGTTCGATGACGCCGCAATTGATTCCTTGTTAGGCCTTAAATATATCAATTTTCAGTGTTTGATCTCCAAACTTAATCTCTATTTGGCCCTCCTCACAGCTGATGTTGGCTCTAGTAGTAGCCAAGAAAGGTCTCCCTAGAATGATTGGTGTATCCCTAGGGTTCTCAGGTGCATCCATATCTAAGACTATAAAGTCCACTGGAAAATAGAAATCCTGCACTCTCACGATAACATCCTCGAGAATCCCTTTTGGTGACTTTATAGATCGATCTGCTAATTGTAATGTCACCTCGGTTTGTTTCAGCTCAGATTCTTCTAGATGGTCAAGTAAGGATGTGGGTATCAGGTTTATGGATGCACCCAAGTCTAACAATGCTCTATCAAATTGGGTACCACCTATCTTCCAGGAAATCAGGGGAGTTCCAGGATCTTTTGCCTTGTGTGGGAGTCTACTGAGGATTACAGAGCTGGCTTGCTCCGACAGAACAATTGGGCTCCCTCCCTTGGTTCGCGGCTTACGCTGGGGTGTACATATATTCTTTAGAAATCGTGCGTAAGCTGGTACGTGGCGGATTGCATCCATCAAGGGGATGTTTATGTGGACCTGCTCAAAGAGCTTGACCAGGTCCTCCTCAGGGGCCACGGGTTTGGTGGTCTTCTTTCCCTTGGTCAGGGCCTCGGGAAACGGGATCTTGGTTGGTTCTTCTAGGATAGGTCCAGGTTGTGGATCTGGAACAGCGGTACCTTGGATAACTATCCTAGGGTCATGGTTATCAGGCTTGGAGTGGTTTGGATAATGCGGGTCTTGAGTTGTTTTACCACTACGTGTTGTTACAGAATTTAATCCGGCCTGATTTTGGTTTGGGTTTGGTAGGAGGGGTGGCTGCTGCTGAAATCCCGCATAAGAAGTTGAGGCTTCCATCTCGCCTGGAGATGGAGCAGTAGGAGCCTGATAAATCCATTGGGCGTGGCCTAAATTTGGATTCATAACGCGCTTCTGGGTTGGCACGTTATTTGGGTTAGGAAGAGGTTGGGAGGGGAGTGTGCCTGGTTGGCGAGAATTTGCCAACTGGGCCAGTTGAGTTTTAACTTATGTAAGCTCGTCCTTGTGCTGTTTTTGAATAGCCGCATTCGTTTTTTGAATGTCAGCCAGAGTCTGAAGGATTAGGGACATTTGATCCTGATTTGGCCCTGATGGATAAGTAGGGTTGGGCTGAGGCTGAGGCGGCTGGTAGTGACGAGAGGGCTGTGGGCGGGACTGAAAAGGTGGTCTTTGGGTTTGGGAATTTCCCGCCCACTGAAAATTGGGATGGTTTCGCCATCCAGGGTTGTAAGTGTTGGAGAATGGGTCGTTCTGGATGGCGTTGAGGTCCTCGCAGGTCTGAGGAACCTCCTGAGAATCAGGGAAAGGAGGAATGGAGTTCCCCCGGCTGGTGTAGAAAGGATCGGATGATCCTCCAATCCAAGAATCAGATGGGGATGGATATGGATCCATCCCAGGGGAAGATCGGTGGAGGATGTTTTGCACAGTCTCCTGTGTGGAAGGAGGTTGTGCAAAGGAGTTACGTGCGGAGGTGGCTCGCTGCAAGTGCTGAGTCAGCTCATCCACCTTCTTTTCAATGATTGAGACCTTGTCCAATCGACTGGCCATTAATTCCAGGTCGACTGATGCGGACAGGCCCTGCGTCTCATGTGCTCCCTTAAGATTCGTCGCTGCGCGAGTATTTGTCCTGTCGAATAATCCCATGGAGTCATTGTTGATGGAGTTCTCGCACATGTTTTCGAGAATCTCCCAAACGGTGTCTTCATGTTGACCCATGATGTTTCCTCCGCAAGTTGCATTGACGAAAAGGCGGATGTCCTCACGGAGTCCCTGGTAAAAAGATTGGACTTGTTCCCATTTAGGAACTCCGTGATGGGGGCACTTTCTCATGAGATCCTGAAAACGATCCCATGCCTCATGGAGAGGTTCTCCTGATTGTTGAGTGAAGTGTGTAATCTGATGGCGCAAGGCGTTGGTCCGACCAACGGGAAAGAACTTTTTCAAAAACTCGGATTGAAGTTCTTCCCAAGTGTTGATCGGCCGGGTCTGAGTTTGATACCAATGGGCGGCCTTGTCCATAAGAGAAAAGGAGAACATCTTCATGAGAAGAATATCCCGATTTTGCGCATCTGATCCAAAAGTGTGGGCCAGATGCTTTAGCTGTTTGATGTGCTGGAAGGGATCTTCAGAATTAAGCCCATGGAATTTAGGTATAGCATGAATCATGTTGGGCTTTAATTCGGAATCAGGTCCTCCAGTCGGGATTCTGACTCGAGGCTCAATGGCCACCGCAGTAGGATTGTAGTGGTCCCGCATCATAGGACGCTGTGGTGGGTGCACGAAGTTTTGGAAGAGGTCATTGAGTCGCTGGAGCTGGTGTTCCAGATTATTTTCTTCCTCAACTGGCTGAGCAATGATGGGGGAAGAAGAAGAACTTGGTTCTGAATCAGAAGAGAGAATAATGTGAGGGTGTTTCTGCACAAACACGGGCGCCGAGGCTTGGCCTTGACGAGAGCAAATTTCTAAAGGAGGTCTTAAGGGTGGTCTTAGGGACCTCCTTCCGTACATGCACTGTTGGAAGAGGTAAGTTTAGAAGGTGCTGGACCCAATCAAGGCACCCAAAAATGTGTTGGGTGACTATAGAGGTGCGGGGCAGATGGACCCCTTGATCAGAAAGATCGTCCACCTGAGAATTACCTGGGCAGCCAGAGAGGGAGAGTCCCGCGAAGACCCCTACACGGTAGAGCGTCCCCACGGGTTACAGGGTTTCCCCCACCCGACCTCTCTTGTCACTGCGGGTCCAGGTAGACCAGAATGGGGATCTTGACCTCTTAAGTCTACCAATTTTAAGATCAGGGTGCTTAAGGTTTCACTTGAACTTTAGTCTTTTAAGTGCAAAGAGTGACCTAATTTAAGGTTGGTTGACCCAAGGGGTCAACTTTACCTCTTGTTTTCTTTGAGAGCTTTTAGGTCTTGTCTTTTAGGGTTCAAGTGTTTAGAGAGCCAATTGTTTTATGTTTTCTTTTGAATAGTTATTTTCAATCAATGGTTTAGGCACACTTCTTTTGGATTTTCTCCATTCTTGATTTAAGTAGTGTGTCTCTAAAACCCTAATGTTGAATCTTATGTTGGCTCTACTTGGTCCAGTTAGTTCTCTGTTGGGTAATTAGGGCTCAAGCAAGAATGTGTTAGCCCTTAAATACCCTTAATAGTGTGCAGAAATAATGAGTTGAAAACATGCAACTTTTATGGTTACTAAGTATGGAAGACAGGTTAGCCCTATATTTCTTGTTCTTTTCTTTTTTTTTTTTTCCTCTTTAGAGTTTAGGGGTTAATAGCGAGAGGAAAAATTTACCTGTCCTCGGAGTGGTTGTTGTGCGGTTGCTTGTCTTCTTGATTTCCTGTAGTTTTCTGCACAAAAGAGAGGAGATTATCAGAAATTAAAAAGAAACAGGAATGTTTACCTCTAGAATAGCCGTTGCTCCCCGGCAACGGCGCCAAAAAATGGTGGCAGGTATTTTTGTTATAGCGTCGTAGTATAGCCAGTTGTTGCCATCATTTCAAATATAAAATTTTTTACTCGGAAAAGAGTTCCCGAGGTCGAACTCAGGGAGCAAGTTGTATTCTAGAGATATACATGTTTCTTTTACAAAAAAAAATAAAGAAAGAGAGAGAAAGGATTTGTTGTTTTCTCTTTGTTTCTCCTCGTTTCAGATCTTCTTCTTCTTTGTCTGCAGAGGTGATGCTCTTCTCCTTCTTCTTTGTCTGCAGAGGTGATGTTCTTCTTCTTTTTCCAGCTGTTCCTGCTCTTCCTTTTTCTTCCGTCTTTCTTCAGATCTTCTTCTTTTTTGTCTGCAGAGGTGATGTTCTTCTTCTGCAGTGGTGATGCTCTTCTTCTTCTTCCAGTTGTTCCTGCTCTTCCTTTTTCTTCTGTCTTTCTTCAGATCTTCTTCTTTTTTCTTTGTTTTTCTTCTTTCAGTTCTTCCCTTGTTCTTTTGTGTTCTCCTCTGCCTCGCCTTCTTCTAATGTTCTTCAGATTTTCTTTTTCCAGTCAGGACGTCGCCCCTCCTTCTTTCTTTTTTTTTTTCTTTTCTTCAGGACGTCGTCTGATTTCCAAATCAGACGACTTAAACTGCCTGTTGCTACAGTGTCTCCCTCCGCTTCCTTCTTCTTCCGCGGTCCTTCTTCTTCCTTGTGCCTGCACACTTCAGAGCTTACCTCAGATGACAAAACCTACTCTACCCTCTCCCCCCCGCGTCTCTCTCTCTCTGAAACCACTCTTGGGAAAGCTCTCCCAGAGCTGCCGGGTAGTCGGGTACAGGTCGCGCCCGGGTCCAGGCCCACCGGTGTGCGTGGTGGGCGAGGAGTGCAGGTCAGTCTAAGTCGGGTCGGGTCAGGTCCGCGGGGCGTGAGCGCGGACGAGACCGGGTAACCGGGCGGGTGAAGGTGATGAGAACCTCATCATGAGCCATAACTAGCTCATTTTGACCCAATACAAAGGATAAAAGCTCCTACATATCTCAAGGAAAAGCTTAACTCAGAGAATTCTGAGTTTGAGAAGAAAACAAGTCATAAGGGGTAAAAGTGCAATTTTACCAGTATAATCTGCATACAGGGTAATTCAGGGCCCAAACATAGGTCAAAACAGCTTAATAAGAATAAAAGTGGGATGAGATGATCTAGCAAGGGCTACAGCACTTCCAAGGAACCAAATGATAATCTGTAACCCTAAAATAACCCACTTCAATTCACAAGGTTCGAGGCAAAGTAAAAATAGAATAAACCCTCTAAAATTCATAGAAAAATAATCTCTGGGGTTTAGAACCATCAATTTGGCCTTTAGAACCCATTTTGACCTACATTGAGAACCATGCCCAATTAATAACTTAATTTGGGTTTTTGTGCAAATTGACCGGTCAAACAAGGTTTAATATGAAAATAAAATTCACCATCAGATTCCTTAGGTCCTAATTAGTCATGTATAAAAACTTGAGCCTAAGAAGAAACCTCCTTGACCGACTTCACACTTTGGTCCTCATATATTTACTCTTTGGCCCTCAACTTTTGAACCCTCGCATTTTGGCCCCTAACTCTCCTTCGTTCTTTGCAAACAGGTCCCTCCTGCAAAACCCTGCCAGCACCATGCTCCGGCGACCTTGCGCGGAGCATGGCGCCGCGCAGGGTGAGGTGGGGGACCTGGCAAGTGTACCGGGGGTGCCCTGCGTCGTCAGCCGTCGCAGGAGCACCCCCATGGTCACTGTAGCCCCCCATACCGGCCGTGCGAACGCACGGACGGTATGGGTTCGTATTCCGACCATTCTCCGGCGAGGGAGACACGTCGTCTCCCTCCGCCTTCCTCCCTGCTTCAACCCTATAAATACCCCCCGCCGCTCCACCGACGAAGGCAGCCTGGATCTGACGGAGAAAACCCCCAGCTTTCGTCTCTTCTTTCTCCGGCAGACGCTCACCAGCTCCGGCGACTTCCTCTCCCTCCACCTCTTCGCTCTGCCGCACTACCAGCAGCAGAGACCTCCTCCCCTGCTCTTCCCGCGCCACGCCGCACCCAGCTGGCGCCTCTCCAGCCTTCTGCTCGCCGCCGCCCCTCTCCCTGAGCATCATCTTCTCCGGCGACAGTCGATACGACTGTCGCCCTGTTCCTCCCCCTTCGTCCCTGCAGTTAAGTTAGACTTACTCCCCTTCTCCTCCTCTTTCTTTCCCCGCTTTCGATTTAGTCAATTAAGCCCTCTACCGACCCTGTTCACCCTCATCCTCTCCGCCTCCGACCACCCTCCGGCGAGCCGCTCCCATCACCTCAGCGACCCACACGGCTCGCCGACCACCGCAGAACTTCCGCCTCCTCACCCTGATCCTCTTCCGCCCCTCCACTTCCCACCAAACACCCTCTGCAGACCCACCGAACACACCCACTCCCTCGCTCACAGTCTGACCTAGGACGACCTAACAGCTCCATCTCGCCCCCTGCAGACCCCCTGACCACCTTCGCCGTGCCACGGCGAAGGTCCTCCGCCTGTCTGATTTGGCCGAGAGGCCGTGCCATTGGTTTCAGGTTCCAGGCCTTGGCCGCCATTGGCGAGGAAGCTCGAAGCCTGCTCGAGGTTGCTCCAAGCCGAGATATCCCAGATTGAATAGCCACGGCCAGCGCGGAAGAGTCTCACGCACACACCCTGGCCCTCGATTGGAGCTGTACGCCTCAACAGCCGATGCAATTGGGAGCACCATCCCTGCTGCAGGCGTAAGAGAATTGGGGTGGGACATTTAGTCCCACCTCGGAATCTCTCAAAGGCGCGCGGACACATAAATTGAAAAGCTGCCTTATGCTGTTTGCCTCAGTTACCACGGGGTGAGGTCCCTCTCACCCGACCCGACCCGACTCGGCCTCGTCCGTGACCACGCTCCGCGGACCTGGCCCGACCCGATTAGACTGACCTGCACTCCTCGCCCACCACGCACGCCGGTGGGCCTGGACCCGGGCCTGATCCGAACCCGATTACCCGGTAGCGCTCTGGGAGAGCTTCCGATGAGTGATTTCAGAGAGAGAGATACGCGGGGGAGGGGGGTAGAGTAGGTTTTTGCCTTGACGAATAAACTCTGAAGTGTGCAGGCCAAAGAAGAAGAAGCAGACCCGCTGAAGAAGAAGGAGCTGCTGCACTGTAGCGAAGGCATTGTTAAGTCGTCTCAGCACTGGCGCAGACGACGGAAGGTCAGCATCCAAAGAAGAAGAAGACCCGCTGAAGAAAAAAAAGGAAGAGCAACGGCCATCGCGAAAGAAGAAAAAGAGAGGTCAAGGCAGGTGAAGACAAAGCAGAAGAAAGAGAAGCAAGAAGCAAGAAAAGAAGAAGACGATCTGACGAAAAAGAAAGAAAGGAAACAAGGAAGAAAGCAGAAGAAGAAGAAGAAGAAGAACAGGAAGAACCAGAGACAGAGGGGAAAATCTGAAGAAAGCAGAAGGAAGAACAGAAGAAGAAGAGCACGAGGGGAAGATCTGAAGATTGCAGAAGAAGAAGAAGAACAAAGAACAGGAAAAACCAAAGACAAAGAGGAAGAAAGAAGAAAAGAAGAAGAAGCCAAATTTTCATCTCTCTCTCTCTCTCTTTATTTTTGTAATAGAACTTGTATATCTCTAGAATATAACTTGCTCCCTGAGTTCGACCTCGGGAACTCTTTTATTTTTCCGAGTAAAAAATTTTTATGTGATACGTTGGTAACAACCGGCTTTACTACAACGATATATAACACAAACCGGTCGAACCCGACGCTGTCACCAGAAGGGGACCTCACCCCGTGTGCTGAGGCAGTTAGGCTAATGCACAAAATCAATTTAAACGGTGAAAAGGCTGTGAGGCTTACCGATGTGGGACTAAACAGAGGCCTCTCCTCGCGTGCGCCTGCTGGGAGACCGCGGCCTAGCTTCTGCAGCTGCGGCTTCGATTTGCGTCGGTTGCTGGCTGGCTGCCTTCGCAAGACTCCCCGTAATCCGCAGCAGCTGGAGACCTGGAGTCCTCAAGCCTGGAGCGCGGGAGAAGCTGCTTCAATGTGCGTTAATGGCGGTCGAACCTCAAAACCTGTCGGACACGAATATGGCCTCTCGGCCTGATCGAACCACTGGGGAACCTTCGCCGTGGCACGGCGAAGGTGTGGAGCTGCGCGGCAAGCCGCAAGGTGGTGTCTGGCGGCAGCCCTAGGTTGGACTGCAACCGGAGGAATGGGTTTGTTCGGGGGAGCGTTACGGAGGTGTGGAGTGGCAGTGGAGGGGTGGGGGGTGCTCAGTGTGATGAGGCGGAGGTTCGGTGAGGGTCGGCGAGGTGTGTGAGGCTGTGGAGCGATGGGAACATCTCGCCGGAGGGTGGCCGGAGACGAAGGGGGTGACGATGGTCAGGGTTGGTCGAGGGCTTAATTGAACAAATTGAAAGCAGGGAAAGAAAGAGGAGAAGAAGGGAAGTAGTTCTAGCTTACTTGTAGGGACGAAGGGGGGGCAGCAAGGCGACAGTCGTATCGACTGTCGCCGGAGAAGAAGATGCTCAGGGAAAGGAGCGGCGGCGAGCAGAGAGCCGGAGAGGCGCCAGCTGGGTGCGGCGTGGCGTGGGAAGAGCAGGGGAGGAAGTCTCTGCTGCTGGTATTGCAGCAGAGCGAAGAAGAGGAGGGGGAGGAACCGCCGGAGCTGGTGAGCGTCTGCCGGAGAGAGAAGAGAGGAAAGTTGGGGGTTTTCTCCGTCAGATCCAAGCTGCCCCGGTCGGTGGAGCAACGGGGGGTATTTATAGGGATCAAAACAGGGAGGAAGGCGGAGGGAGACGACGTGTCTCCCTCGCCGGAGGATGGCCGGAAACAAAAACCCATACCGTCCGTGCGTTCGCACGGCCGGTATGGTGGGCTACAGCGACCAGGGGGGTGTCCCTGCGACGGCTGACGACGCAGGGCACCCCCGGTTTACTTGCCAGGCTTCCCCCCTCACCCTGCGCGGCGCCATGCTCCGCGCAAGGTCGCCGGAGCATGGTGTTGGCAGGTTTTGCAGGGGGACCTGAATGCGAAGAACGAAGGAGAGTTAGGGGCCAAAATGCGATGGTTCAAAAGTTGAGGGCCAAAAAGTAAATATATGAGGACCAAAGTGTGAAGTCGGTCAAGGAGGTTTCTTCTCAGGCTCAAGTTTTTATACATGATTAATTAGGACCTAAGGAATCTGATGGTGAATTTCATTTCTATATTAAACCTTGTTTGACCAGTCAATTTATGCAAAAACCCAAATTAAGTTATTAATTGGGCATGGTTCTCAATGTAGGTCAAAATGGGTTCTGAAGGCCAAATTGAAGGTTCTAAACCCTAGAGATTATTTTTCTATGAATTTTAGAGGGTTTATTCTATTTTTACTTTGCCTCGAACCTCGTGAATTGAAGTGGGTTATTTTAGGGTTACAGATTATCATTTAGTTTCTTGGAAGTGCTGTAGCCCTTGCTAGATCATCTCATCCCACTTTTATTCTTATTAAGCTGCTTTGACCTATGTTTGGGCCCTGAATTACCCTGTATGCAGATTATACTGGTAAAATTACATTTTTACCCCTTATGACTTATTTTCTTCTCAAACTCAGAATTCTCTGAGTTCAGCCTTTCCTTGAGATATGTAGGAGCTTTTATCCTTTGTATTAGGTCAAAATGAGCTAGTTATGGCTCATGATGAGGTTCTCATCAACTATATATAGCTTCTAGAAAGTTAGAGTCTCCTTCAACATGCAACTCAGGATGAATATCCAAAATTTTTATACCATTCCTTAGTTTAACTGTATCCTTTGGGTTGTTTGTTAGGTTTAATACGTCAAAAATATTGTCCATTATATTCTTCTCAATGAGCATAACATCTAAATTGTGTCGTATAGTCAAGTTCTACCAATATGGAATTTCCATAAAAAATATGCTTTTCTTCCTAAACCCTGAATGTCGCAAGAAAGTCAATTCATTTTTTAAAAGATGACCCGAACGTATTTCACCGACTTGTTGCAATGTTTCCATGATTTTCATCCCCGACAACCTGATATAACATGTACTGAGTTTATTTTTCAAATTCTTCAATGAATATCAACATGCTTTACCATCAAATATGTCCTTGAATTGTGACATTTGTCATCTATATTCAATGGGCAAAAGCCTACGATGCCCTAAGCAACAGAATTTTTTGCTTTCAGGTAATCTCAAGTGATGAGTATCATCCATACAGGTTGGACATGAAAACTTCCCCTTTGTACTCCATTCTGACAAATTAGCATATGCTGGAAAGTCATTGATTGTCACAGTAATGCTATGTGCAAGTGGAAGAATTATTTCTTCTGTACGTCATATGTTTGAACACCACTGTACCACAGGACTTTCAGTTCATCAATCAACGGTTAGAAATAAACATCTATTGTATTTCCTGGTTGCTTGGGTCTTGAGATAAGGAGGGTCAACATCATGAATGCAAATCGCATGCTTGCATAACCATGAAGGTAAGTTGTAAGTTAACGTGACCACCGACCATGTGGAATAAGATAGATACGTGTTCTTGAATGGGTTGAATCCATTGCTTGCAAGCCCCAGTCTCACATTCTGTGCCTCCTTTACAAATAATGTGTAATTCTTATTAAATCTATTTCACTCATCAGAATCTGTTGAATGACGGATGTGTCCATCTTTGGATTTATTCTTAGATGCCACACCATCAATTTTGCTATTTTACTGGAAATGAGTAGGCGTTGTAGCCTAAGGATTAGTGGAAAATAACAAAGAACCTTCTTTAGTTGTTTCTTTCTGCCTGTGTTTGTTAACTTACCCACCTTATACCTCTCCTCACCACATTCAGGATAGTTAGTCGACCCTGAGTACTCTTTTTTGTACAGGACACAGTCATTACGACAGGCATCAATCTTCTCGTATTTCAATCCGAGCCTGCGTATTTGCTTATTCGCATCATACCATGACCCAAGGTACCCAGCAGGAATATTCAGCAGCTCCCTAATGAATTGAAGGACCTCAGACAATAATTTCGTTGTAGCTCTATTCATCACTTTCATCTAAAACAATTTCAGAAGGAATGATAACTTTGACATTGATGTTATTCTAAGAACAATAGGATACTCCGCTGCCTTAGCTGCATCATAAAACTCATTACAATCTCATAATGTCTCATCGTCATCTTCATCCTCAGGATCTACTACTCTCATATCATGTAACATTTCATCTAATTCATCTCCCTAATTATCATCACTTTCTTCTAAATCGTCAAGTCTCTCATTTCTAACTTCTCTTGTGATTTTCTCGCCATAAGCTGTCAAATTTATGTAATGCTGCCATCAACCATTACATATCACATG
This sequence comes from Thalassia testudinum, assembly GCA_037157565.1. Classification (NCBI taxonomy): domain Eukaryota; kingdom Viridiplantae; phylum Streptophyta; class Magnoliopsida; order Alismatales; family Hydrocharitaceae; genus Thalassia; species Thalassia testudinum. The sequence continues at coordinate 87,894,868 of JAZHRO010000077.1, forward strand.
CTGGAAAATTGTGTCTAGGTTATGCAAAACCTCATTCAAACAGTGTCTACATGGGCATAAAATCAGTTGAAGGAATTCTCCTCGCATAAATGTCTTCATATCATCATTAAATGTCCACTTTAGAAATGAAATCACTCCAATCTTGTATTTGTAGTAATTCGACTTCCTCAGACTAATCAATGACTTATCCATGATGATTAACCTAAATGTCAATGACAACCACTCATAAGTTAGATTTGAATGGGGGAAAAAATGTGTATTTTAAAAAGATTTTCACTTGATAGCCCATCCTTGAAGATTTAATCACAATGTTATTTCTTGCATGCAATCAGTGTTTGGAGAAATTTCGGCAGCATTTTCCCGCACTTCTCCAGTATACCCCCTAAAACTAACCTTAATTATATTCCCAATAGCCTCCACTAAAGGGCGCTTAGAGAATAGAGCTAAGATTAGTTGGTATACCAGAGAAGAGCAAGAAATGTGACCGAAATTTCTCTAAACACCAGCTACATGCAAGAAGTAACTCTAAGTTGTGATCAAATCTTCAAGGACCCTTTTTAGCCTGGGATCTTCATCGAACTAAAGATGATCGAGTCTTATGGTATGCTATAAAGACAACGCATAATGCATATAAGTGAAGTATACACACACTCCGCATTAGCTGTATAACATGATCATAAGTCTCGATGGACAAGTATCTGGCATAGTTATATCTCTCTCACAACCTATACCTTAGGGGTTAGAACTCCTATTGTTTATCATCAGGTGCATCTAAATTTATGCCAATGTATGTATCTATGAAAATTTTATCCATATCATTCCTTAGCTATAAACACAAAAAATAAAACCTGTAACCCATAACCATAAATTCAGTAACAAAAAATAGTAACCCTTAACATAAAATCCTAAATCCTAAGTCTAAATTCAAAACCCTAAATCCTAAGCTGAAACGAAAACTCTAAACTTAGTACCATAAATCATAAATCTAAACTTAAAGCCAAAAATTACAGATCTAAACTCAAAGCCTACAATTCGTACATCTAAACTTAATACCCTAAATCCAAGATACAAACCCTGAACCTGAAAACTATAATCTAGTTTCATAATCCTAAGCTCAAAATCCTAAACCATAAATCGTAAACCCTAAACCTAAACCTTAAACAAAAAATAAGGAATCCTACACCTAAAATCAAAACCCTAATTCCTAAGTCCATAACTCAAAACCTAAACGCAAAACCAAAAGCCCAAAATACTAAACCTAGAATACTAAGCCAAAACCCTAAACCTAAACCTACACCTACATGTAAACACTCTTCCAAAAAATTTCGGCAGAGTTCCACATAAAATGGAATATTTCTCAGATCCGGTAGACAGAGAAAGATATCGCAACAAAAATGTGCACACTACACATTTCAATCTTAATAATAACATGACACAACCATTAAATTTCAACTCAAATTAAACTACAAATTCTACTAAAATTACATGTGGGCACACCCCACATTTAACCCCTATATATGTGGTACACCACATGGTGACGGATATTGTAAAACTGCCACCGGTTTGATTATGTTTTATTACTCAAATATAGAAAATCTCTGAGGTCGAACTCAGGGAGCAAACACTTGATTCTAGATGCGTAGAAAATCACAAATTACAATATATACTGTTTTACAAAAAAAAAAGATTAAAGAAAGGAAAATTGTCTCTTCTTTTCTTCTCTCTCTTTCTCCTTTTATCTTCCTTTCTCTCTCTCTTTTCAGACGTCTAACTCCAACGGTTAGACACCTTAAATGCTTCTTACTACAGTGCTTCTGCTGCTACTAGTTCTTCTTCTTCTTCTTGGCTTCTTCTTCTTCTTTCTTTTCTGCTGTGTGCCAAGTCCTTCTGACTTCTCCTTCTGCCTCTGCTTCTTTGCCGCTACAGTGTCGTCTTCTTCTTCCTCCTTTGCTTCCTTTGTTGCTCCAAGTCATTCACCCTTTCTCTTTGACTGCTGCTGCCTTTCTGCGACTAAGTCCTCGCTGCTCCTTCTCCTTCACTGCCTCTTCTGCTCCCTGCACCAGTGACCGGTTAGGCAAAACCTAACCCCTACCCTCCCCGCGTTTCTCTCTCTCAAATTCACTCCAGGGTTCGCTCTCCCAGAGCCTTAATCAGATATGCGGGTCGGGTGACGTGCCCGGGACTAGGCGCACCGGCGAGGGTGGTGCGCGAGGTGTGCATAGGCAGGCTATTCGGGTTGGGCCAGGTCTGCGGGGGAGAGTCGCGGACGAGGCTAGGTGAGTGAGGGCGAGGGACCTCACCCCTGTGTGTCTTGAGGCAACGAGCCTAAGACACTTTTACAATTTATGTCACGCCTCCCGCTTGTCAGCTTCCGAGGTGAGACTAAATGTCCCACCCGCTTCTCGCATGCGTCCGCAGCAGGAGGCTTTCTTGATCACAACAGCTGACACTGCCCTTGACACCAATTGACAGCCCAAAAGTGTGTGTTAGTGTCTTCCGCGCAGCCTGGGACAGAGACCTAGAACTGGCGCAGCCTGGAGCTCTGGAGCAAGCAGGTTGTTAATGGCGGCAGAGGGATAAACCTGAAAGCATTGAATACAGCCTTGCAGCCCCATTAAAACACACGAGGAGCTTTGTCTGGTCTTGGCAAAGGTGAGACGATGGGTGGCCGGCCACGAGGCGGCCTAAGCGTGAGTGCCTAGGTCACTCTGTGGCCGTGCAAGTGGGTTAGGTCGATGGGCAAGTATGGAGGTGTTGGCGGTCAGTGGAGGGGTGGATGATGATCAATGGTTGAAGGCAGAGGTTCTGAGGTAGGTGGCGAGGCGTGCGGAAGAGTGGAGCGATGGTTTCACCTCGCCCGTGGTCTGCCGAAGGTGGAGAAGGTGATGGTGGTCTGTGGTTGTCGATGCATGATAGTAGAAATTGATAGGGTGAAAATGAAGAGGGAATGGAGAGGAGTAAGTCTAACCTAAATAAGTTGACAAAACGGGGGAGAGTTGGCGGCTGGCTGTATCTGCTGTCGCCGAAGAAGACGATGCCGAGGGGAGAAGACGGCGACGAGGAAGAGGGGCTGGAGGGCGCCTGCTAGTACGGCCAGGAGCAGCGGAAGACGGCAGAGGCAACCCTGCCAGTGGTATGGTGGCAGGGCGACGAGAGAGGAGGAGGGTTGCTGGAGCCTGCGGGCAAATGGCCAGAGGAGGAGGAGACGAAAATTGAAGGAAGCGGCAAGGGTTGTCGTTCCTTAAATAGGTGTTGGCAGAGAAAGAGTCACAAGGAGGAGACGTAGGTTCCTCGCCGGAGGCATGGCCGGAAAAATACCCATACCTCTCGAGTGTTCGCACGAGAGGTATGGGGGCCGACAGGGCATGGGAGTCGACCCATGCTGAAGAGGACAACGCAGGGAGTCCTTTCAAATTTGTGGCTGGCTTCCCAGGTCTGTGCGGCGCCATCCTCTACGCAAAGTCGCCGGAGGTATGGCTTGCGCAGGCGGGTGGTAGAGGGACCCGTTTGAAGAAAGTGATGAGAAAGGTAGGGGGTATCTACAAGAATCAAAAAGCTAAGGGTCAAAATGTAATTATTGAGGACCATTTTGTAAAGTGGGTTAAGGCGACCTCTCCTTAGGTCCAAGTTTTGGTATAAACCTAATTTGGACCTAAGGAATCCAATGGTGGGGTTGGATTTTAGGTTTGACTACGTTTGACTGCATATTTTGCATAAAAACCTAAATTAGGTCAAAATTTGGCTATAGTTCTCAATCTAGGTCAAGATAGGTTAAAATGGCCAAATTAAAGGTTCTAAACCATAGAGGATATTTTTTCATTAATTTTAGAGGATTTAATTGATTTTTATGTTGCCTGAAACTTTTTTAATTAAAGTGGATTTGTTTTAGGGTTAGAGAATGTCATTTAATTCCCAGATTTTGTCATAACCCTTTCCTAATCAAACCATCCCACTTTTTCTCTTAATAAGCCCATTTGACCTGTTATAAACCCTTAGAAATCTCATTTACGTACTTCAATGGTAAAATTGCAGTTTTACCTCTTGTGAATTATTTTATTCTCAGATTTGTAATTCCTAGATTTAGGCCTTCCCTTAGGTTTTGTAGGAGCTTTTGTTCAATTTATTAGGTCAGAATGTGCTAGTTAGGGTTCATTATGAGGTGCTCATCACCCCACAAATAGCAATTACAAAAGGTAAATGAACTACACATTTTAATTAAAATTAAATTAGGCAATCAATAATAATAAATTACAAAAAAATCTAATCAACTCATTAGATTTGGATGGAAAGGCGGAGGTGGTGTTGTTGGAGGAGGGAGGGGCCAAGAGGTGTGGGAGGAGGAGGTGGTGGTGGTCTACGGTGGTGGTCTACGGTGGTGGTGGGATGAGGAGGAGGTCAGAGGAGGTGGTCGACAGTTGGTGGTGGGATAGGGAGAAGGTGGTGGTGGTGGTGTTACGACCCGGTTCCCGAATCCCTACAGGACCTGAGACCAACTCGACTCGACTAATCCCAAGACCCAGTCGTCCAACAAGAAATAACCAAAAAATGGGAAAGTAAACTATATTCACTATGCTAAGTAGCTAACAATAAAAGAGTATAAGCAGTAAAGGAAATAAAAGCTGCTAACAGTACATCTCACCACCACAATAGTAAAGTAGAACAAGGTACAGAAACAGAAACAATAACAACAGTCTAACTCACTAGCAAAAAGAAAGTAGAACAACAACAGGAACTAATGCTGGGCTCGACTGGGCCCAACACCCTCTGCAACCGGCGACTTGGGCTGGCCAACTCTTAGACCTGTAAAGGGGGTACAAGTAAAATAGAGTCAGCGAACGCTAAATAGAGTGATAACCAAACTAACTAAAGTAATAAAAGCTAACAGGTAATTTATCTTTTCCAATTATTTTGCTTTACAAGTCATTCATTTTCACCCATTGGTTTACTTTTCAGAACTCTTTCCTAATCTCGCATGTTCCTCGTAGGAACGATCTTGATTGCAGTCTTTTTCAAAGAGTAGAAGGCATACGTGGTGCTCTCCTGGCCGGAAGAGTCTTCCGTGGTGATCCTACACCCAGTCAACCACCCCGAGGTCACAGACAGGCGTAGCGGTAACTACGGCACGCACGATAAGTGTATGGGTAGCTACCCCACACTGGCACACGGCCAGTCATTTCCGCTAGCAGGTACGCCCAAAGTACAGCACGGAACAGTATAGGGCCTAGCCCTCTTAGTAACAGGGATCTAACCCCTCAGAACTAAATAGGGGTCTCGCCCCTCCAAAGTCCGCGCACCCTCGTCTGACTACCCCGATTTGCCCAGTGGGCCTAACAAGTCGGTGTAGGGTGGCTAGCTAAACCCCGGGCCCGTGGGGTGGCTAGCTCTCTCCCTACACTAGTAGCTCTCCCCAGTACAGTGTACGCGAGGGCCAAAGAAGTCAATGTAGAGTGGCCAATCCTAACCCTGGGTCCCAACCCAAGGGCAACTAGCTCCGCTCTACACTAAACAGGGGACAGTCTCTCTCCTTGGTACCACGTACTCAAGGACCAGCACACTTCCCACTCATATTTCCGGGTCCATTCCATTTATCCGCAGGAGCTCTACTCCTAATTCCCGTAGGGTTCATGCTCATATTCACCATGTTGCTCCATACCAGGTTTCATCATTCACATTTCTATTCTCATATTATACACATGCAGCTCGTATTTCCACAAGTTACATATACAACAAGTAATGTCACAAGTATCTGTTTAACTAGCACAGCCATTTCATATTTCACAGGCAGCTCTTATTTATTAACAGACAATTGTTTCCATTTCTATTCATTCATTTAAGACTGCAATCTCAAACATGCATACAAACAGTGCAAGTACTTCTCGTCCTAGGATTCATGCCACATCCTAGGTTTCTAGTTATCCAATTTCACATGTGCATTCATGTCTTATATTTAAATCAAGGGGAAACCACTCTACCAGACAATCCAGGAGTACTGGGGGGCTCGAACGGCAGGCTCACGTGCCTCTGTAGGCCCCGAACATGCAATAGACCGAAATCCTATACCAAGGAACATAACACAATAGAATGTTCATAACAGTATAAAAGGCCTTCTAACAAGTAAGGGAACTCGCAAGGAATCCACAGATATCTCATTTGCGTAAAACGGACCTCAAACGGACCCTAAACGTGTCAAAAACAGAACTGTAGACCTAAATCAGACATCTGGCACAAGGTCCAGACGTCTTAAAAGTAACCAGGGTCTCACCTCAGGTTCCTGCATCGACTTCAGACATCCAGAACCCCTACTTCACCATCTAAACCCAACTCCAAACGTCTGACTTCCCCTCCAGTCGTTTGGGAGTGCTTCCGGTCGTCTAGTAAGCTGTCCAGACGTCTGAAACGCGTGGGAGGGCATGTCCCGTGCCTTCCCGAAGCTATCCCTACATGCGACAGACCATATCTTCTACCTTTAGCTACGCAGATCGTAGCTGTAGTGCGGCCTGCATGGCCGTAATCGTAAGAGGAACGTACCTTCGCGAAGTTCTGCTTTCAGACGTCCGGTGTCGTCACCAGACGTCCAACCCGTCGTCTGGATGACACGCCAGACGTTTGATTCTAGGAAAAACCTAAAACCAGACCGACCGCCTGCTCCTTTCACCATGCGGAGCCGCGGCCCCTCCTCCTCGCCTGCAGCTCCGACTGCAGCAAGGTGTCGGGGATGCCTCCCCCTACGCACTCCTCTGCCCACACGAGCTGCTCCAGCCGTGCGTCCTCCGGCGAGCTCCCACGAGCTCGCGAGCTCAATCTCTTCCTCTCCGCCTCTCCTCGTCGCTCGCTCTCGTGCTCTCTCTTACGCTCGCCCCTCTTGCTGTAGTGGAGAGGAAGAAGGAAGGTGGTGGCGGTGGAGTGGAGAAGAGAGGAAGGGGGAAGAGGGTCTTATATAGAGGGTGCGACTAGGGTTCTGGTGGAGGAGAGAAGAGAGAGAAAAGAGTACGACTGTCTGCACGCAGCTAGTGCGCAGACGTGAAGTTATGTACAAAATTTTCAATATCCAGACGTCTGGGAATGGGTCCAGACGTCTGACTGACAGCCCAGACGTCTTAAAAGGCTCAAAACAGAACGGGTCTTTACATCATAACAAACTTAAAAGAAGTTTCATCCTTGAAACTTGAGCTAGCTATGGTGAGAAAAAGGAAATATACGTGCATAACAAACTTAAAGAGGATCGAAGCTGGTCCGAAAAGACGTACCCTCAAAAAGCTCCGAGTACCACTCTCGCATCGCCACCTCAGGCTTCCAGGTAGCCTCCTCATACCGCTGGCTCCTCCAGAAGACCTTCACCAGGGGTACCTGCTTCCATCTCAAACTCCGGACGGCTCTGTCTAGTATCTGCACTTGTCTCTCGAGGTAGGTCAGGTCGTCACCCACCTCGACACTCTCATGGCTCAGAACATGACTGGGATCGGCGACGTACTTCCTGAGGTTGGACACGTGGAACATGTCGTGCACACTAGAAAGCTGGGGAGGAAGGGCAAGTCAATAAGCAACGGGTCCTACCCGATCCAAGACCTCAAAGGGCCCCACAAACCTCAGCGCAAGCTTCCCTTTCACCCCAAAATGCTGCAAGCCCTTCACGGGCAAAACGTGAAGAAAGACATGATCCCCAACCTCAAACTGCACCTCTCTACGCTTTTGATCGACAAAACTCTTCTGTCTGCTCCTGACAGTGCAAAGTCGTCTATGAATCTGCTCTATCACCTCCTGACTCTGCCGGATCAGCCTGAGGCCAACCTCCCACTTGGTCCCCACCTCAACCCAACTCAAGGACGTAGTACACCTCCATCTGTACAGAGCCTCGTAGGGTGCCATGCCGATACTCGAGTGATAGTTGTTATTATATGCAAACTCTGACAGGGTAAGTGCTCCTCCCAAGAGCCCCTCCAGTTTAATACACAGGCACGCAAAAGGTCCTCAAGTGTATGTGTCGTGCACTCTGACTGTCCATCCGTCTGAGGGTGGTACGCCATACTAAACCTCAACCGTGTCCCCAAAGTCTGCTGAAACTCGACCCGAAACTGGGAAGTAAAATGGGTATCCTGGTCAGATACAATCTCATGTGGAACTTCGTGCAGACGTACACATCATGAATATACTCTCTGCCAACTGCGCTAGTCCCAAGGTGACTCGAATCGGCAAGAAACGTGTTGTCTCCGTCAATCTGTCTACAATCACCCAGACTACGTCGTGTCCTCGCTGGGTAACAGGTAAGCCCACCACCAAGTCCATGGTGATGCTCTTCCACTTCCACTCTAGCACAGGAAGTGGCTGCAACGGCCCTGCAAGCCTCTGATGCTCGGCCTTCACCTGCTGGCACACCAAACACTACTGCACGAACTCACCTACATCCCACTTCATCCCTCTCCACCAAAAGTCACGTCTCAGATCATGATACATCTTCGTGTTCCTGAGATGTATGGTGAACCTGGACCCGTGTGCCTCAGTCAGAAGCTCTCTCAACAACTCCTCGTCCCTGGGAATGCACAAACGTCCCCTTATGCGCAGCACCTCGTCTGTAAAAGAGAAGTCTCCTGGGTCCCCTGACAGTACTATGTCTCGCAACGACTGCAAGTACGGATCTGTCATCTGTCCTATGATGATGCGATCTATTAGCTCTGGCCTCATCTGTCGTGTCACTGTTACCGCCCCACAATGCCCTTGTAACTCTAGGGGTCGCCAACTGCCCAACTCCTCCATAAGTCTCCAACTTTGTGCCTGTAAACTGGGCGGGAGCCTTTCAACTCAAGGCGTCAGCCACCACGTTGGCCTTCCCCGGATGGTAGGAGATGTTGCAGTCACAGTCCTTCAGGAGCTCTAACCAACGTCTCTGTCTCATGTTAAGCTCCATTTGATCAAACAAGTACCTGAAGCTCTTATGATCCATGAAAATCTCAAAGGTCTCACCGTAAAGGTAGTGCCTCCATGTCTCCAGCATGAAGGCAACAGCTTCCAGCTCTAAGTCATGGGTAGGGTAGCTATGCTCATGGGGCTTCAGTTGCCGCGAGGCATAAGCGACAACGTGACCCCACTGCATGAGCACACCCCCTAACCCCTGCAACGAAGCGTCCGTGTAGACCACAAAACCACCACTACTATCTGGGATGGTAAGCACAGGAGCCGAAGTCAACCTTTCCTTCAACTCTTGGAAACACGCCTCACAAGCATCTGTCCAAGTAAAGGGCACGTCCTTCCGGGTCAACTGAGTCATAGGATGCGCAATCTGCGAGAAACCCCTGATAAACTGCCGGTAGTAACCTGCCAGTCCCAAGAAACTACGTATCTCTGTCACTGTATGTGGTCTCTCCCACCTGAGTACTGCCTCAACCTTGGCTGGATCCACAGCCAAGCGATCTCCTGAAATCACGTGGCCCAAGAAAGTCACCTGCCTCAACCAAAACTCACACTTGCTGTATTTGGCATACAGCCTATGCCATCTCAAAGTGTCCAGAACCATCCGCAAGTGTTGTCCGTGTTGTGTCTGACCCCACGAGTAAACGAGCACGTCATTAATGAATACCACCACAAACTGATCCATATACGGTCTGAACACCCAGTTCATCAAATCCATGAAGGCAGCGGGGGTGTTGGTCAGCCCAAACGGCATGACCAAAAACTCATAGTGTCCGTACCGGGTGCGAAAAGCTGTCTTGGAGACGTCAGTCTCCTTGATCCTCAACTGATGGTAGCCTGATCTCAGATCCATCTTGGAGAATACCATGGCACCTCGCAACTAGTCGAACAAATCATCAATCCTCGGCAGCAGATGCCTGTTCTTGATGGTGACCCTATTCAGCTGTCTGTAGTCAACACAAAGGCACAGGGTACCATCCTTCTTCACAAATAATACAGGGGCTCCCCACGGGGATGCACTGGGCCTCACAAAGCCCATCTCCAACAGGTCCTGCAGCTGTGACTTGAGCTCTCGCAGCTCAAGTGGTGCCATCCGGTATGGTGCTATAGAAATGGGGCTGGTCCCCGGTACTAGTGAGATCTCAAACTCGATCTCACGCTCAGGCGATAGTCCTAGCAGCTCCTCTGGAAACACGTCAAGGTACTTTCTGACCACCGGGATGCTCTGAAAGTCTACCACAGAACCAGGCTCTGCCACTACACAAGCTATAAAGCCCTCACACCCCTGGCCCAAAAGTCTCGCTGCCCGAAGTGCAGAAATGCACCTGAAATCTCCGTCCGCAGGCTGTCTGTGAAACTCAAAGGAAGGCATCTCCGGTATGGAGAAGACGATCTTCCTCCAAAAATAGTCCACCAAGGTGTGGTAAGCGAACAGCCAATCCATCCCCAGAATCACACCAAAATCCTCCATCGGTATCACGATCAGGTCAGTGGGGAGGCTGTGTCCCCTAAAACCGATCTCACAGTTTGTATAGACCTCCTCAGCTACAAACAGCTGACCACTCGGACCTCTGATCACAAACGGATCCTCTAACAACACGCAGTCCTGTCCCAAACTGACCGCAGAACTCACAGCGACAAAAGAGTGTGTGGCGCTAGAATCAAAAAGTACGTAAACTAATTTGCCAGAAACTGTAACCATACCTGCCACCACTGAACCCGATGCCCTGGCGTCTCTGTGCGTCAGGGCGTTGATATGCCCCTCAGCTTTCGGGGCAGAAGAAGTAGCCACACTCTGCATCGAACGGGTAGCCGCCGGTCAGTACCCTCCCAATGACTATTGTCCTCCCCTACGCGCCTGGGAACCACGACCACCTGCTCGGCCTCCAGCGCTCGGTGCGAGGAGCATCTGCTGCGCTCCAGCCCTAGACGGGTAGTCCCTCCTGATGTGGCCCGGCTGGCCACACTTGTAGCAAAGGGGGACTCGACTCCCTCCCTCGCTAGGTCCCTGCTGACGGCTGGGCGGGGGTCTAGTGCTGACAGCTGGCCCCTGTCGGGGGCCCCCAAAGGCCACTGACGGCCTCGCAAAACGAGACAGCTCTCCCGTGGGTGCCGCGTGCCTCCTCTCTCGTCAACCCTATGAGTACTCAGCTGGTAGGGCCTCTTTCGTCTGCTGTCGGTGTCTCGTGCGGCCAGGTTGATCTCGTACATCATAGTTGCCTCCACCACTCTCAAAATGGTGGGCAGCTTCAGGGGCTTGACATACCCCCAAATGGTAGGCCGGAGCCCCTCAATGAACCTCCATAGGTGCTCCTCCTCTGTAGCTACAGCTATCGCAGCAAAACGTGACAACTCCAGGAAGCGTGTGCGGTATGCGCTAATAGTCATCGTCCCTTGGCGGAGAGTGTGGAACTCCCGCCTCCTCTGGTCTTGTCAAGTATACGGGAAGTACTGCTCGCAGAAGAGGGTCACGAACTGGTCCCACGTCGGCTCTCCCCTCTCCTAGCCTCTGACTGCCCTCCACTACCTGTGTGCCTCACTCTCTAGCTGGTACGCGGCAAAGTTCACGCAATACTCCGCAGGGGGCAAAGGGTGTCAAACACCTTCTCAATCTGCTCCAGCCAGTCCTCTGCCTCAGACGAGTCCTCATCATCCTTGAAGGAGGGGGGCTTTAGCTTCATGAACTGTCCGAAAAGCTCGTAGTGCAGCTACAGTGGGGGAACGGGCACGCCTCCAGGTAGAGAGGGCTCGTGCTCAGAAGTTTCAGAGTGCAGTGAGGGCGGTGGAGGACCACCCCCTCCCCCTCGTCCAGTGCTGTGTCGGTCTCTCGGCCCCACAGAGGACTCCCCCTCCACGTCCCTAGGCAGAGGCGCCCGTGAAGGCGGGTGAAGCTCCTCTCGTACTATGTCTCGTATCAACTGAGCGAGGTCCTAGGCCTGAACTCCCGGGAGAAGTGGCTGGTCAACTAGCACCTCGGGCCCGACACGTCCACCCTTCCGACCTCGTCCACGGCCACGTCCGTGGCCAGCCTCAAGAACTCCGCGTCGAGGCATCTCCTGCAAGGAGATGCGGAAGACAGAACAAACAGAAGTCAACTCTAATGGACTTTAGCAAAAGAACCTCAGAATAGATGTCAAGCAATACGTTGTGGTGGTTACTCTAGTTACAGGCACATGAATTGGTTAGTCTCAAGCGAGTTGGTTCATTTCTTAGGATAACCTTGCTCTGATACCATCTTGTTACGACCCGGTTCCCGAATCTCTACAGGACCTAAGACCGGCTCGACTCGACTAATCCCAAGACCCAGTCGTCCAACAAGAAATAACCAAAAAGCAGGAAAGTAAACCACATTCACTATGCTAAGTAACTAACAGTAAAAAAGTACAAGCAATAAAGGAAATAAAAGCTACTAACAGTACATATCACCACCACAACAGTAAAGTAGAACAAGGTACAGAAACAGAAATAGCAACAACAGTCTAACTCACTAGTAAAAAGGAAGTACAACAACAACAGGAACTACTGCTGGGCTCGACTGGGCCCAACACCCTCTGTAGCCGGCGACTCGAGTTGCCCAACTCCTGGACCTGTAAGGGGGTATGAGTAAAACGGAGTCAGCGAACGCTCAGTAGAGTGGTAACCAAACTAACTAAAGCAGTAAAAGCTAACAGGTAATTTATCTTTTCCAGTTATTTTATTTTACAAGTCATTCCTTTTCACCCATTGGTTTACTTTTCATAACTCTTTCTTGATCTCGCATGTTCCTCGTAGGAACGATCTTGATTGCAGTCTTTTCCGAAGAGTAGAAGGCACACGTGGTGCTCTCCAGGCCGAGAGAGTCCCCCGTGGTGATCCTACACCCAATCAACCACCCCGAGGTCACGGACAGACATAGCGGTGACTACGGCACACGCGATAAGCTCACGGGTAGCTACCCCGCACTGGCACGCGGTCAATCATTTTCGCTGGCGGATACACCCAAAGTATAGCATGGAACAGTATAGGGCCTAGCCCTCTCAATAACAGGGGTCTAGCCCCTCAGAACCAAATAAGGGTCTCACCCCTCCACAGTCTGCGTACTCTCGTCTGACTACCCCGATTCGCCCAGTGGGCCTAAGTTGATGTAGGGTGGCTAGCTGAACCCCGAGCCCTGTAGGGTGGCAAGCTCTCTCCCTACACTAGTAGCTCTCCCTGGTACAGTGTACGTGAGGGCCAAAGAAATCGGTGTAGAGTGACCAATCATAACCCCAGGTCCCAACCCATGGGCGGCTAGCTCCGCTCTATACTAAACAGGGGACAGTCGCTCTCCTTAGTACCACGTACTCAAGGGCTAACACACTTCCCACTCACATTTCCGGGTCCATTCCATTTATCCACAGGAGCTCTACTCCTAATTCCCCATAGGGTTCATGCTCATATTCACCATGTTGTTCCATACCATGTTTCATCATTCACAATTCCATTCTCATATTATACACATGCAGCTTGTATTTCCATAATTTTCATATACAACAAGTAACGTCACAGGTATCTGTTTAACCAACACAGGCATTTCATATTTCACAGGCAGCTCTTATTTATTAACAGGCGTTGTTTACATTTCTATTCATTCAGTTAAGACTATAATCTCAAACACGCATACAAACAGTGCAAGTACTTCTCGTCCTAGGATTCACACCACATCCTAGGTTTCTAGTTATCTAATTTCACATATGCATTCATGTCTTATAATTAAATCAGGGGGAAACCACTCTACCAGATAATCCGAGAGTACTGGGGGCTCGAACGGTAGGTTCACGTGCCTCTACAGGCCCCAAACACGTAATAGATCAAAATCCTATACTAAGGAACATAACACAACAAAATGTTCAGAACAGTATAAAAGGCCTTCTAACAAGTAGGGGAACTCGCAAGGAATCCACAGATATCTCGTTTGCATAAAACAGACCCTAAACGGGTCAAAAACAAGACTGCAGACCTAAATCAGACATCTGGCATAAGGTCCAAACGTCTTAAAAGTAACCAGGGTCTCACCTCAGGTTCCTGCATCGACTTCAGATGTCCAAAACCCCTACTTGACCGTCTGGACCCAGCTCCAAGCGTCCGACCTCTCCTCCAGTTGTCGGGAGTGCTTCCAGTCATCTGGTAAGCTGTCCAGACATCCGAAATGAGTGGGAGGGCATGCCCCGTGCCTTCTCGAAGCTATCCCTGCACGCGACAGACCATATCTTCTACCTTTAGCTACGCAGATCGTAGCTGCGATGTGGCTTGCATGGCCGTAACCGTAAGAGGAACGTACCTTCGCGAAGTTCTGCTTTCAAACATCCAGCGTCGTCACCAAACGTCCAACCCGTCGTCTGAATGAAACGCCAGACGTCTGATTCTGGGAAAAACCTAGAACCAAACCGACCTCCTACTCCATTCGCCGCGCGCAGCCACGGCCCCTCCTCCTCGCCTGTAGCTCCGGCTGTAACAAAGTATCGGGGATGCCTCCCCCGACATGCTCCTCCTCCCGTACGCATCACTCCGGCCGTGCATCCTCAGGCAAGCTCCCACGAGCTCGCGCGCTCAAGCTCTTCCTCCTCTCTTCACGCCGCCTCTCCTCCTCGTCGCTCGCTCTCGCACCCCCTCTCGTGCTTGCCCCTCTCGCTGCTGTGGAGAGGAAGAAGGAAGGTGGTGGCGATGGAATGGAGAAGAGAGGAAGGGGGGAAGAGGGTCTTATATAGAGGGTGTGGCTAGCGTTCTGGTGGAGAGAAGAGAGAGAAAAGAGTGCGACTGTCTGTGCGCAGCCAGCGCGTAGACGCGAAGTTACGTACAAAATTTTCAATATCCAGACGTCTTAAAAGGCTCAGAACAGAACGGGTCTTTACAGGTGGTCTGCGGTTGGTGGTGGGAGGAGGAGGAGGAGGTGGTGGTGGTGGTTCACGACGGTGGTGGTGGGATGAGGAGGAGGTGGCACGAGGATGGGGAGGATGTGGGAGGAGGTGGCGTGAGGATGGGGAGGAGGTCGTGATGGTGGTCCTGCAGTGGTGTTTGTCGAAGGGAGGGGGAGGGCAGCAGAGTCGTCGATGAGATCAAAGAGGCAGTGGCGAGGAGTGATGGTAACACCATCATAACTAACTTAAATTAGTGGAAATCAAGTGATAAATCCTCCTACATGATTGCCTGAGAACAGTAATTCCACACAAATTCATTTTGAGAAGAAAACATTAAAAAAGGTTAATTATGCAGTTTTAACATCACATCACAAATGCAGAGTAACCACGAGGTCACAAAAGGGTTAATTAAAGGTCAAATGAGCATTAAAGTCCAAAGAGTGGGTTGACATAGACAGAAATGGGGTTTCACACGTTTCGAGAACCAAACAGCACACCAAAATCCTAATTTCAGACTCGCTTGAATTAAAGAGATTTTGGTCAAGAAAAAATTTATCTAAACCTCCTAAATTCATAGCAAAATATTCTAGAGGCTTGGTACCTTTGGTTTGACCATCTGAACCCATTTTAACCTTTAACAGAGTCTCAGACGTGATCTTACCCTAATTTTGGGCTTATGTGCAAATTGCCTAGTCAAACGTGGTCAAAATTGAAATACAACTTCACCATCAGATTTCTTGGGTCCAAATTAGGCTATTACCAAAATTTGGACCCAATCAAAGTCCATCTTGACCTAGTCTGCACTTCAGTCCCTCAAACATCTATTTCCTACACTTAAACACTTAAGTTTCAAAATTATTTGCGTTCAGCCCCCTAGGTTTATCATCTTCTTCATGAAAAGACCCTTGCCTCCTGAAGGTTCGAGGCTTCCTAAACCATGAGTCAAACTGACCTTTGACCAAGTGGTTCTCCTTCAATCAACGTCTAATTTCCTTCAATTTTGGAGAAGATGATCGCAACAAGATCCTCTTCATCTTAACGTGATCTCAAGCACAAATACAAAGCGAGAAGCACTGACAAACTCTCAAAAATTAGTGGGTTTTCCTCACGAATTTCATGAGGAATCCACTCTACTTTATGGTAATTCAAGCCCTGTTTGAGCTCTATAAAAGCTCATGAAGCTTTAGCCGTCCTTTCTAGTCCGATCTAGGCCATAAATCCTCTTCCTCCTCTTCCTCCGACCGTCTCCAACCGTGACCTCGGTTAGCTTCTCGCACAACTTCTTCAAGCCTCCCAACAATCAAATTGGGAGGTCCTCTATCTCCCTCAAGTTCGTCCGCTCCTCGCCGATCAAAGGAGTCTCCTCCACCTTCATCCTCACCACTTCTCATTGACGGAGAGTTTTTCATCCACGGTGCCGGCAAGTCATGCCACCGTGGATTCCTTCCCCGTTCTCCCAATAGAGTAGCTCTTCTCCCTCCTTTCCTTCCTTAGATTAGATTCCATCCCTTCAAACCCCAATTTGCCCACCATACACCTGTCTCCCCCTCCGTCTTCTCTACCTCCGATGTCGCTCCGATGAGCTCGCCACGTCGCTATAATTTCCCTCAGGAGGGGATGAGATATGCGAGATAAAGATAAAGTGTGGAAGTAAATAGAATCAATCTCATACAAAAAGCAATCACATAAATGAACAAAGGATTTTTAGGTGGAAACTCAAACTTGGGTAAAAACCACCACCTAAGCCTCTCAACTTAGGATTTTTCAATCGACTAAGTCGATCACATCCACTAACCAACTACTTAAACGAGGGTAGTTCAACCTCTTACAACCACACTATTTTAAACCCGAGGGTAGCGTAACCTTAAACCCCTCATCTTCACGAGGAGTATTTAATCTCTCGAAGGAGATGGGAATTTGCAAAGCGAATACCCAACCAAAGATAATTAAAACAACAATCCTATAGAGCCACAAAGATTAAAATCTAGCTACTCTAGGAGTTAGGAAACTTCCCTTTAGCGGAAGTGCGTCGATGAATGACACGAGCACGTGAACCACACAACAGCACGGCGGTGCTCTTGAAATCTACGGCGGGAGAGCGGGTACACGATGAATGTGGTGCTCTCTAGATGTAGGCTATGGATTTGGAGAGCAAGAACTCTTCTAACGGTGTCTTGGACACAAATTGATGTGGAAATAGTATTGCTTGGTGTGTTTTTGCAAGACAAGGGTACTCTTTATTTATAGAAGGCCTAGGAAGGTTTAGGAAGGTTGTGGAAGCCTCAGGTAGCCGTTGAGAATTATCCCAAGGCAAATCAAGATGCAATCAGAATCATTAATGATTCCGATAGGGTCATCAGACGTTTAGGAAAAGTATCAGATGTCTGGAAGCTACTTTTAAGACGTCTGGAAACACCATCAAATGTATAATCGTAGATGGGTTTCCTTACTGACTTCAATCAGACCTAAACAGGACTACTAATTCAATCAGACGTCCAATTCTGATTTTCTAAGTCCTCTACGAGAAACCTAAGTATCCTAGAGTTATGCAAGTGTTCCTAGGACTACTGTTAGGTAACTTTGAGACTCTTTAACATATAATCTAGACAAAAATAAAGAGCAAAAAGAAACAACAAAAGAAAACAAATTACATGATACAAGAATAGAAAAGACTTCTATCTTGTTCTTCATCTCCTTCCTTCTTCAAACTTTCGCTCCGAGTGAAGGCTCCTTCTCTTCCGTCAAGCTCCTCCAATCCACCATGGATGCGAGCTCTTCACACTTGTATCAAATTATGATTGACCTGAAATCTTGGACTCAAAAGCAAATGTTAAATGACAAGTATTTTGTTATCATCAAAATAAACGATCATGGTGCCCTGCACCAACAGCCACTACACCACACCAACGCCCCACTGTCACTTCCAAAAGCTTTGTCGTGACTCCACCATCAAAAGCCCTAGGCCTATTGCGCAAGGCAACCACTCCACGATTGCACCGAACAACCCACACCTCCAACGTCTTTCTCAACGTCATCACACCACCACAAATCTCTAGACACCACGCCGACACCACCTACGTCTTCCTCGCAACTCGGTGATACTACTGAACCATCTGATTGGGGCATTTAGCTTGTATTTCCTTATTTCAGGTTTCGCCGATCTTCGCTGCATCGCCATCATCATCTCCACCTCCGTCTGCCCTACTCCGACTGTGCTTCTTCCCAGTTTCACTTCCAGATGCTGCGGATTCATTCCAAGAACACGCCTGCAGCCTCAATTGGAGACGCAAGCAACCACAGCAGCTTCAATCGGTGTGGATTCTTCTTGCTGCAGTGCATGAAGAAGAAAGGGATCAGATAGTCCCACCTCATAAAGGGAAGGGCCACTGGCAGCACATAAATCGATTCTTTGCATAAGGCTTATCGCCTCTCACAGTAGGGGTGAGGTCCCTGCCTCACATACCTGAACACTCCTCGCTCATCACTTACTACCGGTGAGCTTGGACCCTACCCAGATCCGATTACCCAATTGAAAAATCGATTATCCTATTCTGAGTAATAAGAGGAGAAATCCTAAGGAGGAAGGGGGAGGGTTTTGCTTCAGAATACGTGCCCTTTGCCTCGAGATGTGTGCCTATGTGTTCTATACTTAGCATTTCTGAGGTCTCTGCTGAGGCTTTGTGCCTTGGTGCTGGTGCTCTATGTTAAGGCCTTATGCTCCTGAGGCTCGATAACTTTAAGGCGTCTGATGACCCATTGCGATGTCTAATTGTGAGTACTGTGGCTATATTTGAGGTTGACTCTAGTACTTGGCTGATGTGGGTATTTGAGTAAGTGATATACGATCGCTGTTGAGAAATTTGAGTTAATTGCTTATGTGCTTAATGTGAAGATTTAAGTGGTGATTGAAATCACCATTGTTTTGGACTTCTATTCTTTTTATTCTATTGTTCTTGAGATACATTAGTCTATAATTGAATATCATTCTGAGTAGATTATTCATTGAATATCTCTCTGGTGCTTAATTTATTATGCTCATTATTTCTATATTGTGATTAGTGATTAAATTGTCAATTTGTTCCTTGCAAACGACCTCGGACTCATTTTCTATTTTCGAGCACTCTTTATAAATTTAAATGCTATATCGATTTTGTCGACTATACTACAATGCGCATCTTTTAACACTCAACAAATCCCTAACAACAAGGAGCCCTTACCGAGGGGAGGGCACAAGAGGATGGCCACAAGGTCACTGGTGAGAGGAGGAGCACTAGAGTCGACGAAGGAGAGGATGATAGCTCATCAAAGAAGGGAAGGGGTAGATGATCAATGAAGGAAGGAAGGAAGAAGGAAGGAGTCGCGTGTGCTGCAGTTTTGGGTGGACTTTTCTCGACTGTTTTAGATTGAATGGTCAACGATTGCATTTCAAAAAATAACTATTCATGTCGACGATTCCCGAGGAGATAATCCTCGACCGTTTATCAAATAACAGTCGGGTACATTGTTATTCTTGACCATTATAAATGGTCGAGAATGGTCTCAACCACTTTCTAAGTAGGTGAGAAAGTTAATGACCAGACTTTTGGCAACCATTATGTTTTATAACGGTTGAGAAATTATAATTGTTGACCATTAAATAACGGTTGAAAATTCACCATTGAGAACGGCACCTTTTCTACTAGTGTGCTTATTCTGCTTTTGACCTACCTATGTAAGTTTTAATTTCTTCTCTGTTTGTGGACTATGCCTAGCTGATGGCACTAAACTTAGCACTTGTATAGTCTCTTTTTACTTAGAGCTGACCAGGATCATCATGAATTTCAACTGCCATCTTCTCTATTCCACCCTTCTTCATGCCTTTATTATACAATTAGGACATTGCATTAGCTAGGCATGGAGGGGTGAATACATAATTTTTAATTATTGTCAGCTCCTTAGAATTTTTTTTATTATTTCACCTTTATTTATTAAAATAAAATAAAATTAGTAAAAAAGAACTTGCGCATTAGGTGTTTTTCGACTTTAGGAAGTAATACTTTAGGGCTTGAACACCTAGACGCTTCAAGCCTATGGGTTCTTGACTTTTGGCGTAGCTGATTGCTGATCTTCAACTTAGCAGTAGACACACTGGCACATTTTGCATGTAAACTTTCATATGAGAGTGTAATTAAGAGGTATGCTCTATCAAATAGATGTGCCATGGCATCGGTGCTCCAATATGCAGATGACACGGTGTTTTTTGTGGAAGGTAGTCTTTGGGAAGCACAGGTCCTCTTCTCCATGGTGAATATTTTTGGGGAGGTGTCAGGTTTGAAGCTAAATGGGGAAAAATCTTCTCTTGTTTGTTTTGGGATGAATGCGAATGTGCAAGGGGATCTTTCTGAAGCATTGTTGATGCCTATTCTTTCTTTACCTATCATGTATCTTGGTTTTCCTCTGAGGAATGGAAAATTGAAGAAAGGAGATTGGAATGTCCTTTTTGAAAAGGTTGCAACCAAACTGGAGGGCTAGAGTAGCAAGTATCTATCCAAAGGGGGAAGATTGATTATGTTAAACTCAATAGTTACTTCTATATCGATGTTCTATTTCTATGCTTTTAAGACTCCAAAATCAATGTGGAAGAGATTGGATATTATGAGGAAACTCTTCTTTTGGAAGGGTGCTAAGTATGAAGGGAGATTCCTCCAACCTATGAAATGGAGTCACATCTGTCTACCTAGGGAGCATGGGGGTCTTGGGAAGGTCTCTAAAGGAATTCAATGAAGCCTTGTTGCTGAAATGGGCAATCAGAATTTTTGATGGGGAGAAGAAGCTATGGGCAAATTTGATTTGCGGGGCTTATGGGGAGTCAAATTCAGCAAGGAACAGGCTTCACCAAACCAAAGCATCTCCATTTTGGAAATCTGTTATGACAGCGTTAAAGGAGAATTGGAATTTTTTCAAGCCTATATGTGGTGATGGTGGAAACTTTAGATTTTGGGAGGACAAGATTGGCATGCTCTAACAGAAGTTTCCAAGAATGTATGGGCTTGCAATGAACATGGCAGCACCGGTATGTGATTACTGGTGTGCAACTGATGGTGGTTGGTGCATTTCTAATGATGGCTTCAGGGGGGTCTACGTATTAATGAGGAGAGAGCTAGATTGATGCAGGACCTTCAAGCATTCAAGTCGGCTGGAGGTGAAGATAGATACTATTGGATTGGAGGTTTTACTCCATCCAAAGCCTATGATGAAATTATGAGGCAGGCACAAAATGAGGAGGTGGATGCAGTGTGCGTGGATCTTTGGAAGCTAAGGATTCCACTTAAGACCCAAATTTTCCTGTGGTTATGTAAGAGGGATGGCCTTATTACAGGGGATTTAAGACATAGGGGAATGGGGGTTCCTGCTCAACCATGTCAGATATGTGGATTCCAGATGAATAGTGTGAGGCATTTTTTTACTTCTTGCGTGGTTATAGATAATGTGTGGAGAGAGGTGTGTGGGAGAGCTATGCCTATGTGGGAGGAGCTATGGGATGATTTTTTGATGGGGGGTAAGTGATGACTCTACAATTATAAGTGTTAATAACATCAATTAGAGTCAATTTTGAGGGTACTTGTGAGATAATGTCATATTATAATGGGCTTGGGAGCATTGAATGCGTATTGCATGATCTTTACATTTTAATTGCTTAGAATAAATGTTTAATGACCATGTGCAAAAGTCCACTTTGAAATAGGTTTCAGATGAGTGATTGAACTATACAGATGGATCCGGATCGACAAACGGAGTCTAACAAACTCTAAATCACTTCGATCCGGCCTCCATAGCTCCCACAACAAGCTCGAGAAAGATTAACGGCCAAGGGGCAATACGACATCCTTACGGACCTCAGATGAAAAATCCGACCACACAGATGGATTCGGAGTGACGATCGCAGTCTACCAACACGGGAATCATCGCAATCCGAGCACCGTGGCATCTCCTACAATAGAAAGAAGATGGACAGCCCAGATGGCGCCAAGTGCGCACGACAAGGAGCACAAGGCGGTAGAGCAGCTGGAGCATTGAAGGCGCAAGGGCAAGGGCAAGGGCGACACATGCGGCGGGTCTTCAGTAATGCTTGCAGCTATCACTATTGACCCAAGGACGATTTTTGGCCTTCTCCCTCCATTATAAAAGGGCCTACCCCCTCCACTTTTGCCAATGATCCACCCAAGTGATACCACCACCTCCTAAAGCTCCAAGCAAGGTCTTGAAGTCGCTAAGCCGTCGATGGAAGCTCCTCCACAGCCATGGCTGCCTCGACGTCGTCTTCTTTCTTGTCTTAGTTTGATTTTATGTGATAGTGTAGTACATGTTTTTCATTTGAAGCATTCATCTATATTTTGTTCATCATAACATTTGATAATTAATAGAATACATCTTTGATATATCATTCGCATCATGATTCTCTAACGTTATTCCCCCCTGTCTATCTATCTCTCTCTCTCTCTCCCTCTCTCTCCCTATCTCTCTCTTTCTCGTTCTCTCCTTTTGCAAGCGAAACAAAAGCAATATTTCTGTGACACGAAAGTGATTAGCGGATTCAATTCTTTGTCTCCCTGTGTCCGACACTCGGACTCACATCCAATTATTTTTCTAAGTAAAATTGACCTCATAAAATGCACTACAACGAACGATTTTTACACAAACGCATCCGACGAACGTTAGTAAGCCGCATGTTTGTATGACGGCTATTTTGTGGAGTGTGTGGCATGTGCAAAATATGCGCCTTTTTTAGGGGAGACCTATGTGTGCGAAGCAAATTGTACAAGAGTGTAGGTCTCATAAGATTTTGGGAGAAGTTGTAAGTATGATAGATTGATTTGATAATAAATAATTTTCTGGATTGCTATCGTATTCGATAGCTTTCCTTTCTTTGTTAAAAAAAAAAGTGAAACTTTTCTCAAATCCTTGCCAATTTTAAGTTTATTTTAATTGGTTAAATAAGTTGGGGTTGTAAGTATATGACTTATCAACCTACCATCCGATTTGAGGGGACTTATAGTCTAAGCATCTACACACATTTTACACCGATTAACTTTACAGGTGGTCTTAACGGAAATTAGGTAATTAATAAACATACTAGAATGGTATGGTTAACACGTTGCTGTGAGTAACATCTCATAGTCAGGTGTCTAGAGTGCAGCCACGCGACCAAATCTCTTTGAGCATTGCCTTTAGGTAAATCTTAGATAAGGGAAGCTATCTGCTTAGAAAAAAAATAGAAAAAAACCTAAAAAGGAAAAAAAAATGAAAAAAATAGAAAAAGGAGAAAAAAATAATTAAGCCATACTTCACCATGCGAGTATGACTAGCAAGTTACCGTAGGTAACCCCTCATTACCGTTTGTCCATAATTGAGCCCACAAAAATGCACAAATAATCCCGTAATCTAGGGAGAAGTGGGGAAGTAGAATAAATCGGGGAGATATACACTGGATTCGTCCTTATGTTGATTCCACCAAAAATAAAGGCCGGGAGAAAGCTATCGATCAAAAAGATAGACATTTATCCAGAAAACTTTCACTTAAGGTCACCTAGGGTTTGTAGATACCTAAGGTCCATTCTAATTGCCTTTGAATGAGTCAATCACTTTTACACAATAAAGATGCTTAGCACTTTGAGTCTCTTCAAGTCTTGGGTGGGTTGGGTAGTCGTAGAAAGCTGCCTCAAAACCTTAAACAAAAATTCCAAAAAAAATAGAAAAGAAGAAAAAAAAATCTTCTCTTTTTGTACAAAATAAGGTGAGGACTTGGGCAATTTGCATTTTGGCAAGCACCGGAATGCTGTTGAGTCTTTGGTAGTTTAGGTCCTTAGTATAATTTTCAATTATTGATAAACAACTTACGCCTAAGTAATTAGATCTTAATTCTATTTGTACATAACATCTAGTTTAGTTTAGCTAGGGACTAGCAAAAGATAGGATAGGGTGTGATGTAGACACATTTATTTAGTATAAAATGCCTATTTATGCGTGCTTCTAGGCTTGTAGATGCATTTAGGGCAATGAATATTGCATAACATGCATCATCGTGTATTTAGAATAAATTATATAATTTGTATGCTAATTTTCTTATTTTAATGGATAGGGGACAGGGTGCTACATCTCTGGGCCTCGGATTAAAGATCCAACCATACGGAAATGATCAAGGTGATGATTAAAGTCTAACGCCTCCAAAATCACCTCAATCGAACCTTCGTAGCATCGTCCACAATCCAGAGAAGACCAACAACCAGGAGATAAGGTGACACGAATTGGAGCTTCAAATGACAAATCCAACCTCATGGATGAGTTTGGGTCGATGATCATAGCCCAACGACACAAAAATCGACCCAATCTGACATCCATAGTGTCACCTACGAAGAAAGGAAGATGGATGGCCAAGATGGAACCACATGGCACCATCACAGCCATCCTAGGTGCCTGCAACCTTCTCCTCGCCAACACCCTTGTATCCCAGCTACTGGATCAAGATCTAATGGCCGAGATTCATTCTCAGATGACTAAGTATCCAGCCTTCATATTCCAAAGAAGAAGCCCACGTTAAATCCTAGTCATTGGATCATCATTGAATGGCTAGGCATTTTCCAAGCAGCCATGTAGCGCCAGTAGATGAAGGCTCTTCTGGACACAACCACGCCCAATGTGTAGTGGTAGAGCATCGCACCCGCAAGAAGAGGGCGCGGGTTCGAATCCCCCAGCGCCCCCGCGTCCTCAACATGCACATGGCCTTCATTTG
Source organism: Thalassia testudinum (assembly GCA_037157565.1). Lineage (NCBI taxonomy): Eukaryota > Viridiplantae > Streptophyta > Magnoliopsida > Alismatales > Hydrocharitaceae > Thalassia > Thalassia testudinum. Next base: position 87,919,417 of record JAZHRO010000077.1, read on the forward strand.
AAGCCACTCGATCAACATCTAGCGGCATACGATGTGTCGCGTGGCATGATCAAATCCATTTAGGTGTTACGCGCAATGGCATGCTCAATCCTATGTGCTCCAACAAGATCAAACATGTGCTACGCGTGGTCTGTGAAGGGCACGTGAGTTGCGTTCTAGACTGTTAGATGAAGATCAGATGGTGGTGCTTGCTCCACGCCTTGCCCAGCAAAGCCCAGCACAACACACAACTGCGTGTGAGGGTTGTGCGCAGTTGCATGTTGTGTGCGACCCCTTCAATGCCCTTGCATGATTTTGCCTTGTTTTAGCTCTTCCTTCACCTATAAAAGGCCAAGGGCCCCTCTCCTTCCTCCTCATCCCTTCCCTCACCTCTCTCCCCCTCTCCAAAGCTCTAAAGCTCCTCTTGAGCAAGTCTCAAGCTCGAAAGGGTCCACTAGAGTTCTAAAATAATAATTTTTTCTTCTCTCTCATTCCCATTTGTAAAGCATCCGTAGCCGTCCTCTCACCTCCATTCCGAAAGCAGATCCTTGCAACGACGCTGTCCTGTCTCGTCCTCCTTTCTTCCGACTTCGTCGTCCTTCCTCCAACCTATCACTACCTCCGTCCAGGCACCGCCATAGCAAGTTCTCCCCCAAGTAGCCGTTGAGAGGGATTCTCTCTCTTCTTCTTTTTACTACTTTTATAGTATAGATTTATTTTTCTGCAATAGTTATCTTGTAACGAACATTTTATTCACTTCTAATATAGATGTCAATTTTCTCTCTCTTTCTATCTCTTTCTCTCTCTAATATTCTGCAAGCAGATTAGTATTAGCTTAGATAATACTTTGATCTAATTTCCTGCTTATTTAAAATACCAAAAAATTATAAAATCATAAAACACAAAAAGCAAATAAAACAAACACGGATTTTTATAATCAAATACTCATCTTCCCGTGTTCAACCTGAGACTCACCAAGTCTCGATTACTTTTATTTGATAAGCGGATTTTTGCAACTATGACGACAAGGTTTTAAAACCCTGATTTTTCTTGCGAATTACTCATTTATCAAGTACTGGTACTTGCTTTATACAGATTTGACACTTAGAAATTTTTTGAAGAAACTGTATCTCATAGGTATTGGTACTAAGGATTAGTATCGATACTTGTTAGGTAGAGTTTCAAAGAATTCAAACAAAGCTCAAACTTGTAGCCTCAGTGTATGATACTCAGCCTTAGTATCAATACTTCTTGAGCACAAATTTAGTTCTTGAGTTTAAACAGCTTCAAGCTTGTGACTTACATGTACCAATACTTGTAAGAGATATTTAATAACTACCAAATTTTTAACTGTTGATTTGATTAGATGATTAATCTCTTTTACTAAACGAATTTCATTTTGAAAAATGTTGAATTTTCAAGTAACGAATTGTTTGGTAAAGAATTAGGATTATTGTGATTCCTAAGTTTATCTCTGGATTGTTTTTACATGTAATTTGTTTAATTGTTAGGAGGCATACAATCTAAAAAATAAAAACAATCTTTTTTAATAGAACTTGATTATCTATTTGGATTTCCGTTTTCTTCCTTGCACCTTGATCATCACCTATATCCTAAAATAGAACTCAATTGCAATTATTAATCCAAAAGGGGTTTTGTTAACATCAAAACTTTGGATGATTTGGAACAAAGTTCCAATACATATGTTAAACTATTTATCAAACATTATTCATTACTTCATAATCCATTCATTGCTATGCAAGTGCCTATTTAATTACAATCAAATTGATCCCAATCTACTCCTCAGACACGAGACAATCTTAATGCGACATGCTGAGAAGTACAACCGGTATAAGAGAGCTTCTTAGGTAGGATAATGACTTCTACTCATTCAACATTCAGTCAATCACCTTTAGGTCATTGAAAGGAGGAGTGCTAACTATGTCGTGGGGTGTGAACATGTGCTAGCTATACAAGTTGAACCACATACAATCGTTCATCTACTCACCAACCAAATAGAGTACAAACCAACTCTAACCCTTGGCGATGCACCCCACTATCCCAATTGATCATTAAGCCTTCCAATGAGTCACAGGGAGGCCAACATTACCCTAACTAATTCAACTGGTCTAAAATCATATTAATGCTACAACTAAGACTCCAGTGAATATCAATGATTGAACCAGTCATCTTAAGTCTTTATATCCTGACCATTCCGTTATTATCAAGTTAATAAGTTAATTGTCGAATAATTGAGTTATCATAACATCAATTCATGCTTCATTTATTCATCAACCAGCATGACTTATAATTTAAGTTAATTGTCTATCAATGGAAATCAAATATGTTCATGATCCTCGTTAGAGGTTCTTAGGTAGTTAATATACAACCATTCAATTATGAGTAGAATGAAAAAATCAATTCATTGAATAGTGTTTGTCCATGTTTTATTGGAGTCCAAATAACATAATAACGAAAATTATCAAAGTTGAAATTCATTCATTAATAACCATAATATCCAATTATGCTATCAAGTCATTTATTTGCCTAAATTCAAGTAGTCATCAATCGCAACCCAATGATAAGAGGTAATCACAATATTAATTATTATGTTCAAGTACCCGAGCAACAACAACATAACCAAACATGGACTCCAATCTCAGCAAGAGGGAGGAACGTAGGAAAAACAAGGCACGATGCAAAGAAAACCACAACAGCAAAACAAAAATACAAGGAAAAGGATGATTACTCTACTTAACGTCGTTGGGGGGTCATAACAACTTTGAAATAAAAGATGGAGTTTAAGAGGTACCATCCACATGCCCTTATATTGTGCCTCAGGATTCAGACTAGAATTTGTCTGATTCAACCATACAGATGTCTCCAATACGCTCAAAAAGCTTGAAATTAAGTTTTGGATCACCAAAATCAACCTCCAGATGGCCTAGAGCTGTATGAATTAAACCCAGTTGTCAGACCTAATTTATTAAACAATTCCTTACAGGGACCAAAATTTAATTAAAAACTTATAATTTTTGTAACATAATTTTTTCAAAACTCAACGCCTTCCTCTTATTTCTTCCTCCTTTGCTCTTTCTTCCTCCTACATGGCTACCCTTGCACGCAGGGGAGGGTGCTCCTCGCCATCGGCCACTATGGCCTTTGCCTAGCCTCCAATAGTGATATATCCTTAGTTAATTACTTAATTCTTGCCTAACTAATGTTGGTGTAAGGTTAATTTAGGTTGTATTGCATTATATTAGGATAATTTAATCATATTGCATTATTTTGTAAATATTATAATTTTAGAGGTTTTATTGTGATATTTTTGTTAGCTATATCTAGTAACTTGATATGTTTGTTTATATCAGGCACCAAGTCTGGATCTAACTAGAGCCCCACTTCAAGGCCAAATCAATTTGAGCCCATCTATCTTATTTAGATTAACCTAATTCCTAAACCCTAACTCAATCGACCTTTGACGTAGCCTAATTATGAACCCAATTTTCACCACCTTAATCCTACCTAATTAACACCTTAGTATGGACAGCCAAAGGACCTTAATTCCCAACCTACATTGGATGGCTAACCTAGCCAAACCCACACAACTTGATCCACCAATCCCACCACCCATCCTATTCCAAAATCAACTCCACTTGCCATTTTTTTATCATATTAGAACTTCAATCTTCGATTGAAAGTTCTCTTCCGGGAATTCTGAATATCATAAAATCCTCAATTTTGATCTCAACATCCACATTTAAGTGAGAATTTTCCCCACCAAATTTTAGACAAAAACTCTTTCTTAAAAAAAAATAAAAAATTCATAGATTGAAGGGGGTCAGAATTGCAAACAGAACACAAATTTTTTGGGTTCTCGAAATTTTTGTGAATTATATACTAATTCAAATAACCTGAAATTGGTGGCCACGTTTTCCTGATCAAATCAGAAACTTTTAAAAAAATATTAAAACTTTTCTGAGATATGTAACAAACCAATTTAGTCATTTGATCTGACTAGAGTTAGTTCTATCTTATTTAACTAATGCAAATTTTAAAATTTGAAACAATTATTAAAACACCTTAAAAAATTCTAAAAAAATATCTGGTGTTGATATTTTGGTGGTGATAAAATCCATGCCAGTGCCTATATTTTGGTGGTGTCCTTGTGATTTGCATGTTTAGATAGTTAACCTAGTTAGTAATCGAGTAATTAGATTGTTCACCTCGACCCAGACCCACCGTTTGTATATATTTCAAATTATTTACGAGTTCGGTTATTTTGATCTCGTTATTCACATTATAAAGAACGTGTAATTATAACTTAGCGAGAACAAGTATCAGATAGCTCATGCCGGTCATCTGCCCCACCTTGGGCATCTTTCAATGAAGCCCGCTTGCACCCTCCTTCTCCACTACCTTCCCTTCTCTCCCTTCTCCTTCCTTTGACCATGACAAGGCCGATGACCCAAGATCACCAATCACCATCATGGTCATGCCGCCACGCCCTCCGGTGAGAAGCTAGCCACACTAACATTCGTCGAGACCCCACTAGCATCCTCCTATCCATGTTTTCCTCATCCTTCCTTCTTTCTTCTCCTTGTGCCCACTCACGCACACACACACAAGGAAGGATGACTCAACACCACTTGCCCTCTATCTCTTGTTAATGACGCATCAACCTCTACTTCACCAATCCTGACCACAAGCACGTCTATCCTAATGTTGCCTCACTGCCTTAAGGCATAACAACTGATCGAATCGTTTCGTCTTATCAAAATTGATGCTCACAATCGAATATGAAATATGTCATTGAATCACGGTGGCTAAAGGGATCGAATAGAAATCAAAAAAAAAAAAAAATTGGATTACTAATGCATAAATAGATTAAGAATTATGTAAGGTGATAGCTGTGATGTATCCACCACTTGTGCTCCTGCAAATAGAAATAAACAAAACATTATTATTTTTATATGTAACAGATGACTGGATGCAAGAAAATCATGTAAACTTACTTACCAATATATGCAATTATTATGTGACTAAATGTGAATATTAATGCAACCTAAAGTGTTTAGACTAACAAACTTATTCTTAAAAATAGTCTATTGAAATGAATTCATCAGCAACTACTGCTGGTACTTTTATTTGTTCACCGGTTCTCCCTTTTGTCTCTCATCTCTTTCATTCTCCCTCTCTCTCTCTCTCTCATTCTCGCATAGAGGGAAATGGACAGAGGTGGGAGGTGACCATGGGGAGGCAGGTTTGATGCTCTCATATGAGAGGACTCGCTGGGAGTAGGATACAAATATATGTGTTTGTTTATTTATTTTTCTTTTGCCTTTCCATGCCAGGAGCATCTCTCGTGGTTGGATCAAACGACCTCCTACTGTTGTGAAACACATATCGTTGGATTACTTGCAATGAGACAACTCCAATGGTATCAAGCATGACCCATTTTGGAAAGCTGGTTGATCATGGGTGACCAAAAACACACAATTCCGCATTTTATAAGGTGTTTTGACTTGACACGAATGGATGGGCCCAAAATGATGTGATCAACTTCGAAATGACTCAAAACTTAAATTTTAAGATATTACAAGCCTCTTGAACTTGCTATAAAGGACTTGTTGACCTATTTTGTGCAGATTAATTTCTTGCCTTATCACATACCTAGTGGTTCTTAAGTCATTATTTAAGTAGTTAATTACGAGCATGTTCCTATTATTTGCTATCTTTGTCATAACCTTTGACATGATTCTCCCAAGTGCTCTCAATCTGTTGCAGGTCTCTCAAGGACAAAAGATGTCTAGGATGGGAGCATGCATACCACGCTTGAAGCCACTAATCCTCAACGGGAACCGATCGAGAAATGACCACTACCAGCATCTTATCCTTGTGCAAATACCACTTTTACTTTTAACATTGTCTATAATCTTTTCCAAACAAGGGGGCACGTATCTCTTAATCATGTAATTATTTACGGTTAGTTGAGTTGATTTAAAGGGCCTTGTCCAACCTTGCCATCGCCGAAAACATGATCATGGAAAAGGCAAGGATCCTTTTACTTCCCAAGAGGTAAGTCCTAGTCCTTGTCCAGAGTAGTAGGCTTAGGTGGTACCCTTCCCCTCCAACCTATTGATGAGATTGATTGGCAATGAGGTTCTTTATGTTGCTTGGCCTATTGCTAATGCTATTGTTGCAAATCATGTAAACCAAGTTCTTAGGTGTAATGCCATGATATATCTAGGTTCCTCTAGTAGTGATTGGTCATCTTCTACCCTAAACAAGATAGTTAGACTCCAAACTCCCTCAAACCTCTCATAAAGGATGGGGAGCTAATTCCAAATGTTTCTTTGCTTGTTCCCAAATAGAGAGCCACAATGCCTAGCTTTCTCTATTACTAGTGATGATATAAGGACCTAACTTTCATATATTTAGTGCTAGCCTCAATACCTAGCAAATTAGCTTAGATAAGTATAAGTAATGCTGCTAATTAGCTAAATAGGGTGGTGTGCAGTGCCAAACTAAGTGCAGCAATTAAGAGTTTGAGAGCTTAAGTTTAATTAAATGCATTTAATATATGTGAATAATTAAGTGACGACTAACCAATGGGTAGGAAGAATTTCCTATTATTATTGAAGACAAGGTGGAGGATTTTGGAATTTTGGAAAAGAAGGAAACTTTAGGAATCGAGAATACAAGGGGATTCAGGCCATGAGCTAGTGGAGACCTTAGTCAAAAAGAGGGGTTGACTGGTTTATTGCATATTACTTTATAGGATCTGAGAATACAAGCACACTAGAAAGGGGTTAAATAGTGTGATAAAAAATTAAATAAGACAATTCAAATCACAAATTAACACTAAATATATAATAGTTTCCCTCACTTAACTATTTCACTACCTAAGTCTCTCGACTTAAGATTTTTAACCTGATTCTCTCAACCTGGAGGGAATTGATTAACTATAACAAGAGGCAATTAACAAATTACCTCAACCTAATTATAAGATATAAACAAATAAAAGTATAGCTGCAAGCAAAAATAAATGGCCTATAACTTGAATCCTAAGTCTCCCAACAATATATAACTTTAAAAATATTATTAATGGAAACTAAAGAATGAATCGACGCGTAAGAAAATCATAAGATTGAAAACTATACGCCTGAAGACATGCTGCAACCTCAGAAAATTTTCTTGAAGTCACTAGGCCACAAGTCTAGCATCTTGCTAGTGTAAATCAGAATTTTGAAGCAAGGGAGAGAGGAGTGATGTTGTGTGTAGAAGAAAGGACCCAAAGGGGTCTATTTATAGGCTAGAATACACCCACCCACGCTCCATAGCCATTGGGTGCTAATTAAGTGTGTTTTAAATCAATTTTAAAGCAAATGAGCCATTCAGATCTGGCTCAATGGGTAGTTGGTACCAATACTAAAGTTTTGATATTGGTACTCGCTGCTTACAGTCTACCAGTAGCTAGTACAAAAGAGACTGGGTACTAGTATTCATCATAGGTACCGGTACTCCATGCTCTTAGTTGAGTACCAACTAGGCAATAGGTACTAGTACTTATCTTGAGTATCGGTGCTTGTTACTCACAGGTTTGAAGTAAAGAGGTCACTGTAACCTCCATGTACTGGTACTCATGATGAGTTCCGGTACTTGTACGGTTCAGGCCAGAATATAACCCATAAACTGTGAGCACCATGTACCGGTACTCATGTTGAGTACTGGTACTTATTCACAGTTTGAGTTGAGAACTTAAACCTATGCCCTGCATTATCGATACTTGCGAACAATATCGGTACTTGCAACAAGTACCTTATTTTTAAATTGTTAATCCAAGTTTTAGTGACTTTCAAACTAATTAATTTTAATTCCACACTGAAACGATTTTAGGTTCTTGAAAACGAACATTTATTCCAAATTTAAGGCCTAATTATCTCTAATTACTTTTAACCCTATATTCATTTCTTTTGTTATGAGACCTACAAATCCTAAGACACTAATAAGAAAATCTTTAAAGAAGTTTTCATCATCAAATCTTCATTAAAGTAGCCATCAACATCTCTATCAACCTCCAAGCCAATCATTCCAAGATCCTGTTAATTTCACTCACAAAAACTCATTGATTAAAAATGATTTTCTTAACACCAAATTTAGAAGAAAGTGGAATTAGGTTCCAACATACTTGAGTGGCAAGGATTACGAGCTGTCTTCACCATAGCAATACCTTAAATTAAAAATGTAAGTATGGGAATATCCATCCTAGTGGAACCTTTATCTCCCCACCAAATGTGGTAACTAGATAAAGACTCAATTAAGTCAAGATTTTTGCACTTTACCCTCCATGTGAATGCTCCAATGAATAACTTCTCATCCCTCTTCTTTACCCTTGTTGATACCCTTAATACCTCTCTTGAACACCTATTAAAGGAGAGGAAGGATAAGAGGATTATCAGGTTATTGTTAGGTGGAGTTTTGGAGGTGAAAACAACAATTCACTGCAATAATAGATCATAAGGAAAAGAACATTGGCATTCCTATATTTGGGGTTGGAGTTACTCATATTGGAGGTTGCAACTAAGGAGGCTGAGGGAAGTTGGCACGTGATGTAGAGATTTTGTAAGTGCAAATGTATTGTTAAAAATCTCTTCATTGTAGTTTGTGCGCCTTAATCACCAACCATTAAATTTATAACAAGAACACAAATCAATTTTTGAAGTTGATTTTAACGTGAGTCATGGTCGATCCATAGAGAAGCATAATTTGACACTCTTTTGTCCAAAATCTACTTGACGAATTTTTTCTTGTTTTGTTCTTTCACATTTGTCATTTTGTTTATATTTTGGTTTGTTACGCAAAAATGGGAGAGAATACGAACTACACTAAATTGAGAGTTCACACTAAAGGGAGGTGAATAGTACGGTAAAAAAATTTTAATACAAATGAAGCAATCACACAAGCATTCACCACAATGATATGAGAATTTTTAGGTGGAAACCGCAACGGTAAAAACCACCACCTAAGTCATCTTGACTTAGGATTTCCCGATCAACCTAGTCGATTAAATCCACTAACATATCACTTAAACGAGGGTGATACAACCTTAATTACAACCAGACTACTTTGAACAAGGGTAGTGTACCTCAAAACCCTTCTTCTTTACGAAGAGTATTTTGTCTAATTAGGAGACGAGAATTTGCAATGTGAATACTCAACAAAAATGAAAATACAGGTCTCCTATAAAACCACAAATATAAATGTAAACTTAACACCTATAGGTGAAGAGTTACTTCCTCAAGATGGAAGTGGATGGGCTTGAGTGCGCAGCATATCAGTCCCCTCTAATGTGTAGAACAAGGCTTGGAGAGCAATGACTTACTTTAGATCTTCTCACAATGTGTATAAAGTGGGAAATATAGTTTCTATATCTCTTTGGAAAAGGAGGGGTTCCAATCTATTTATAGATGAGCTAGGAAGGTTCGAGAAGGCTTAGGAGAGGCTTCTTAGCCGTTGGAACCAAATCTAAGAAGATTTGCCAAAATCCAATTGATAGTAGATCAATTATTGCATTTGACAGCATAATTAGGCTTTCGATAAGTTGATTAGACGCCTAATCAAGGTATATAAAAGGCACGATAAAAAAATTAAAAGTTTGATTCTGTAAGGTAGTCTCCCTGGAATTGGATTGGATCTTGTACAGGGATCATGGTCTTGATCATTGGACATCTGATTGTAGTGTTGGACATCCGATAAAAAGTGTGTTGCCAAGAATCAAATTTTTCGTGAGTTGAGAAATTATGATTTCATCTGACAACGAGATTTGAGACAACTTTGATCACAATGGTCGACTATTGGACATCTGGGAATGTCTTTGGATGTCTAGAAGAGGTTCTGGATGTCGAACATAAGGTATGGACATCCAAAAGCAATTGCCACAGACTCAAATTCTGGAATTCTGGTTATTGAACGTTTGATCAAATGTCTAAATGCCTTAAAATGAGTTATTGGACATCTGGTAAGGCTTATTAGAAGTCTGATAAGATGTCTGGATGTATGATAGGGTAGGTTGTTTGCTAGTTTGGCTTTCTAACTTGATTCTTAGATTTGCCTAAGTGTTGTAAGGTTAAGTGAGCATGTCTAAGACTTAGGTTATTATATTTTGGACTCTTTAACATGAATCTAAGGAGATAAAAAGAGCAAACAAAAAGATTACAATAACATTTTCTAAGTCCTATTCTTCAATCTCCTTTTTCTTCTTCAAGCTTTCAGTCTAATGCTTCAACTTTACACTCTTTGATACTTTTGTCCTAGATATTAAACTCCTCCATTCCTCCATGGACTTGAGCTTAAGCTCCTTCACACTTTGCTTTCACCTGAAATCTCAATCTCAAATGCAAACATTAAATAACAAATGTTTTGTTATCATTAAAATCAATGATCATGGTACATTTGCACCAACATAAACACCATTCTCTTTTTGGATTTTTGTTAAGGGAGAAAGTAATGGGGATGAAGATACTATACTAACACTATTTTTTTGAACTTTTCTTATTTTGCTCTTTTTTTTCTCTTTTGATAAAGGAAGGAAAAATGGCAGAGAATACAACTACTAAGAACATGAAAAAGCAACTTTCATTGACATGTATATTTACAAAACTAAACTACTTGCAACATAAGCAACTTAGGAAAAAAGAAATGAACTATCTATTACAACATAAGTGTTGGCCAAGGCAACTTCTTACAACTCAACACAACAAAATATGTACTAGTGTTTAAAAACCAAGGACATTAATCGAGATGACGATAATAACCAAGATGACTCGGTGAGTCCTTTGGTATGCGGTGAGGAAGAGGTGGGGAATAGGGAGGTGGGTGGAGTGAAAGTGGTGGTGGTTTTGATTATGTGAGTGATTTTCACGATGTAGAAGGCCATGTGTAGGTCTAGGTGTGTGTGTGTGAAGTGTGGAAGTGTAGGATGCCTAAAGGTCTATGGTGATGATGGTCATGATGGTCATGATGGAGGTGTTGGAGTCTGTAAGGTCCTCACCACCTTTCGAGGACATTTTAAGACTAAACACGTTGAGATGGACCAGTTGACGCTTGTTAAACATGACTCTGGTGTATACTTCAAAAATGAGGAAAATTGCACTTTTCATCAAACTTGGTCAACCCTTAAAAATGTGCCCAAATTTCATCAAAATTTATACTATTGAGTTTCTCTCGTCGCAAGCATTCCAATGACGTCTATTTCGTGAAAATCCAAATTTTATAGCCAAAGTTGCGTATATAATACAAAACTATGTAAAAGGAGTTTAATCATTAAAATAACAACAACAATAACAATAATAATAATAACAACAACAAATTGGCTTGTTTTAAGTCATTTTGGGGACCCTATATAAAAAGTGGGGAAGGGGGGCCGTTCGACTTATTGAGATCGAGAGAAAGAGAGATCGAGAGAGAAAGAGAGAGAGGCACGTGAGAAGAGAAGGGGAAGAGTGGGAATGCGAGGAAGAGAGAGAAGGAGAAGCAGACGTGTGAGGAAGAGAGAGAGGAAAGAGCAAGTGCATTAAGGAAAGGAGAGAGGGAAAAGAGGATGCGTGGCTAAACGGTGGTAGCAACTAGCTTTTCTTAAATCGTTGTAGTACAGATAGTTATTGCCATCATTTGCTAATATTTGTTACTCGGAAAATACAGTTCTCCCGAGGTCAAACTCAGGGAGCAAGTCGTATTCTAGAGATATACATGTTCTATTACAAAAATAAAGAGAGAGAGAGAGATGAAAGTTTGGCTCTTCTTCTTCTCTTCTTTCTTCCTCTTTGTCTTCTTTCCTCTTTGGCTTTTGGTCTTCGTGTTCTTCCTTTATTTCTTGGTTGGACGATCCTGTCTTTTTCTTCTTTTTATTTTCTTTGTTTCTTCTTTTCTTGCTTCAGATCTTCCTCCCGTGCTCTTCTTCTTCTTTTCTTCTTGCTTCTCTTCTTCTTCTGCTTTCTGTTTCTTCACTTGGCTGCTCCTTCTCTCTTCTGTTCTTCTTCTTCTTTGTCTTCTGATCTCTGCAGAATCTTCACTTGGCTTCTCTGTGTTCCGTTCTTCCCTCTGCCTCGCCTTCCTTCTTCTTCTTTGCCTTCACCTATCTTCAGGACGTCGTCTGATTTCTCAATCAGACGACTTAACCCGCGGATGCTACAGTGTCTATTCAGTTCTTCTTCCGCAATCCTTCTTCTTCTTCACCTGTGCCTGCACGCTTAAGAGTTCAGCATCAGAGGGCAAAAACCTACGCTACCCCCTCCCCCGCGCGTCTCTTTCTCTCTCAGAATTCGCTCTTAGGACAGCTCTCCCAGAGCAACCGGGTAATCGGGTACGAGTCGCGCCCGGGTCTAGGCCCACCGGCGTGCGGTGGTGGGCGAGGAGTGGTAGTCAAGTCGGGTCGGGTCGGCCGGATCCGCCTGATGAGCTCGCGGACGGGCCGGGTGAAGCGGTGTGAGAGGGACCTCACCCCGTGTGCTGAGGCGATAAGGTGATTTCACAAAAATAATTTAAAGGGGTGCGCGGCTCCAGGATCCTCCGAGGTGGGACAAATGTCCCACCCCAATTCGGCACCTGCAACTGAGAAAGCTGCAGGCATTCGCGGCTGTTGCTAGGTCTTCTCTTCAGCTGAAGGCCTGGGTAGCTGCGTGGTCGCAATCCGCACGTCCTGGAGCGCAGGCCTGGGCGGAAGCGCAGCTGCAGCTGCAGGTTGAAGCAGCTTCTCCTGTTCGGCAATGGCGGCGAAGGGCGGGTAACCTGTGCACAGAGATACGGCCTCTCGGCCTAGTCAGAAGGTGCAGGGAGCTTCGCCGGAGTGCGGCGAAGCTCTTGCGGGTGGTGGCGAGGAGTGGCGCGGCGTGTAGGGGCTGCCCTAGGTCGGACTGTGGCCGAGGGAATGGGTTTGTTCGGGGGAGTGATGTGGAGGCGAGGAGTGGCAGTGAAGGGGCAGAAACGGTTCAGTGGGACGGGGCGGAGGTTTTGGGTCGGGCGGCGAGTCGTGTGGAGTGGCGGAATGATGGGAGCGACTCGCCGGAGGTGGGCCGGAGGCGTGGAAGATGATGGTGGTCGGGTCGGTCGAGGGTTTGATTGAGCAAACTAAAATAGGGAAAAGAAAGAGGGGAGGAAGAAGAGAAGTTTTACCTATTAAGTTGGATGAAGAGGGGTTGGCGCAGGCGACAGTCGTATCGACTGTCGCCGGAGAAGAAACTGCCCAGAGGAAGGGGCGGCGGCGAGGAAGGGACCGGAGAGGCGCCAGCTGGGTGCGGCGTGACGCAGAAAGATCGAGGGAAGGTAACCCTGCTGCTGGTAGTGCGGCAGGGCGACGAGGAGGAGGAGGAGAGACCGCCGGAGCAAGGGGGCGTCTGTCGGAGTGGGAAGGGAGGAATTGAGGGGGTGTCTCCGTTAGATCCGAGCTGGGAAGAACGGCGGAGCGACGGGGGTATTTATAGGGGCAGAATCAGAGAGGAGGGCGGAGGGAGACAACGTGTCTCCCTCGCCGGAGGACGCCGGAAGTGGAGACCCATACCGTCCGTGCGTTCGCACGGCCGGTATGGGTGGGTGCAGCGCTTAGGGGGGTGTCCCTGCGGTGGCTGACGACGCAGGGTACCCCCTATTGACTTGCCAGGGCCCCTCCCTCACCCTGCGCGGCGCCATGCTCCGTGCAAGGTCGTCGGAGCATGGCGCTGCTCAGGTTTTGCAGGAGGGACCCGAACGCAAAGAACGAAGGAGAGTTAGGGGCCAGAATGTGAGGGTTCAAAAGTTGAGGGCCAAAAAGTAAATATGTGAGGACCAAAGTGTAAAGTTGGTCAAGAAGGTTTCTTCTTAGGCCTAAGTTTTTATACATGACTAATTAGGACCTAAGGATTCTGATGGTGAATTTCATTTCTAGATTAAACCTTGTTTGATCGGTCAATTTACTCAAAAACCCAAATTAAGTTGTTAATTGGGAATGGTTCTCAATGTAGGTCAAAATGGGTTCCTAAGGCCAAATTGAAAGTCCTAAACCCTAGAGATTATTTTTCTATGAATTTTAGAGGATTTAGTTGATTTTTACCTTACCTCGAACCACGTGAATTGAAGTGGGTTTGTTTTTAGGGTTACAGGCTGTCATTTAATTCCTTGGAGTTGCTGTAGCCCTTATTGAGTCATTTCATCCCACTTTTCTTCTTATTAGGTTGTTTTGACCTATGTTTGGACCCTGAGTTACCCTATTTTCAGATCGGATTGGTGAAATTACATTTTTACCTCTTAGTTTCTATTTTCTTTGTAAACTCAGAATCTCTCTGAGCCAAGCCTTTCTAGAGTTATGTAGGAGCTTTTTCTTCTCTGCATTAGGTCAAAATAAGCTAGTTATGGCTCATGATGAGGTTCTCATCAATGCGCATGATGAGGGGCAAAAAATGCCCTCGGATCCAAAACTTCATGCTTAACCCAGTAGAGGATTCGGCTACCCGGATTACAAGGTAAGCAGGTGGGCCCAATCTTACCCGACCCACCTACAACTGACCAAACCCGGATCCAGTTATATTCAAGTGGACCTGGATCCCCCAACCCGCTGCAAGAATCGGTGCATCCAAGGTCAACACGACAGCAATATAGATATGGCTACCCATAATCTGACAACGGACGAACGACCTAACAAATGATGTACTGAAGATCATGAAAAGATCCTAGTTGGCTAGGACTTTTCCCATGTTATAAATAGGGACCAAAGACCCTCAAGTGAGGGGGAGGGGCAATCCATGAAAGGCAATCCGAGAGAGAAAGAAACTCCGAGAGATTGTAATATCACCATTTATAGTAGATATTTCGAGAGCCTTGCTCCCCCTCAGACATACACCCCTTACAGTGGAATTGGATAACCAATCTCTTTGTTCCCTTGTGATGGATTGCTTAAGATTGATTGTTTATGGCCATGTTACGTTTCCTGCGTTAACAAATTCTTTGATGGCTACTGGTGGCCTCTGACGACGGCTCTCGGGTCTCATCAAATGGTGCCATCTGTGGGAAGCATTGACAAAAATGCCATGCTCTTCCACGTATCCAAGGGTTGGAGGACCATACCTCCATAGTTGCCCACTTCAACCACCCTGATCAAGAGTCTTAGCAATGGTCCCAACCACTCACAGCTCCGCTTATGGGCCCCCCGAGAAGGCCTAGTCGGAGTCTAACGTCCTTGTGTCCAAACGACACTCTCATTACGTCGATCCCAGTAAAGGGAGGTTGGTACAACCCAACCGGTTGCTCGAGGCCCCTAAGCAAGACTCCCTCCTCGAGATACAAGAGAGGGAAGAAGAATACGAAGTTAGGTTGGCGACCTTGAAGGCAAAACATCAATCTCTCACTGGCCAACTCCTCGAGATCAAGCAAATTCGGGAGTTCGGCAAGGATCAATCAAAGAAGCCCCAGAACTCAAGCCCAGATGATGAGCGGCTGAGGCAGCAACGCACGGTGGAGGGAGAAAATGCCCACCTACGCGAACAGCTTGAAAAGCTAAGGCACGAGCTCAATAGCTAGCTAGGGGAAGCTCCCCCAGCCTGCTAGAAACTTCATGCTTGCCCCGGTCGAGGAAGCAGTCAAATACTCAACCCCCGTCCATTAGCAGCAAGTGTTCCATCCCTGAGATCATCCACCAAGTCACATGGGCGACGACTGTACACGCCCAGGCCCATACCACCTACCCATTCATGGAGGAGGTGGAGTGGCCCCCTAAAGGGAAGGAAGGGCCCGAGGCAGACCCGCTCTAATGCCTATTCGTGGAAATAGCCGCTTCCACAGGTGAGGGGTTGCCCTCCACAACGAAAAGATCGTGACCATGGATCCCGCAACACAAGGTGGGAGTCCTCTAAGGAATACACTCCCCTGTCCACAAACTAGGAGGACGTGTTTGTGGAGGTCCAATCCACAAGCAAAGAGCCGCTGGTCCCAAAAATCCATAGAGGGGAAGCCTAACCCTAGGCCCTGTTGTTAGTACCACAAGGCTCAGGGACACGCCATCGAAGAATGCTAGGATCTGCGTGACTGGATCGGGTCCTAGCTCCGGCATGAAGACCTAGCCCGCCTCGTCAGGAAAAGCAGAGGCCAAGGAGGGGGCAAGAGGCCCATGAAGGGCCCACAAGGTTATCATAAGAAGGAGCTACAGCAACTCCAAGGAGTTAACACGGTCTTCGTCATAAGATCGGAGCTAGACAAGTCGACACTCCTCTAATCAAGCAAGTGGTGTCACCTTGGCAACCCCTAGTAGAATACTACCGTCCAGTCCTAGCGGCAATGTCCACATTACGCCAAGACCCCACCTTTTGTCACCAGAACCCACTAGCACAAAGGTCTAGTCTTCAAATCAACACCAACCAATATCAGCAACCTACTTCTTCCAAGTTGGCACTTCTATGCCCCCTCCCAGCTCTTCAACGAGGTTGGAGGAGCGCCGTCAAGCAAGCAGTATCCAGGTTGTTGGCCCCTCTACCTGATCTAGTAGAGCATACGGACCTACTTCTGATGGCGTTCCTGCTGGTAGGGTGACTACGGCCCAAGATCGTGGCGGACAAAGCCAGCACTGAAGGTGTCTTATTCACCAAGACACTGTTCAAGCTGGGCTTCTGAAAGAAACATCTGTCCCCATTGGTCACTCCGGCCAAGGCCTTCTCAGCAATCATAAAGTAATGCCAAAAGGAGAGATCAGCCTTCCCTTGTCCGCCTACAACAAGGATAGGCACCTCAACCAAATGGCCACATTTATGGTGCCTAGGTTGACGGTAGCGTTCGACGGCACCTCCGGTCGCCCGCCAACACACACCCTTTTGCCTAATCCCCTCCTCACACTTCCAATTCATGCTTTTCCACTCCCCTTGAGGAGTAGGAATAATGCATGGGGATCGTACGGCCAGGTGCGAATCACCAAGGGTCGAGCCAGAACGATCTAGGAAGCTGATCCCCCTATGCATGTGGAAAGAAAAGAAAAACCAAGTCCACACAATCTAGCAAGGGGCAAACCCTGTTGATCTATCAGTGACTTCGAGACCATAACCAAGACTATTCAGGCATAACTATACTACTTTTCCCTCACGACACCTACCAAGCTCGTCGAGGACGGAGCGAACCTTAATCCCTCAAATGTCCATAGGCTGCAACTCCTGCTCAAGACAAGGCAAGCATGCCCAAGAGACACCATCTAGGATTGATAGGGACTGGGGCATCCCCTTACGTTCCCATAGCTACGGAACCACCTCCTAAGGTCAGCATGCATTAAATACTCTCTACGTGTGTATCCCCTACCGTAGAGCGAGCAATCCCATCATTGCCAGCCACAACATTTGAGGCCTTCTCCTCACCATTACTGCAATAAATGCCGATCTTGTCACACCCAAGACAAAAACCAATTCCCATGGTGACTGGCCATCACTAGTGGAAGGTGGCACTTATGCCACACCATTTCCCGGGTAGCCGCCTCTTAAGGCCAGTAGGGACCAGGTGCCGACATGCCTTTGCTCCCTCCAAAGGTCATCTCTTAAGGCCGGAAGGAACTTAGGTGAACGCGCATCACGTTCGTTTGGCATTGTCGCCTCTTAAGGCCCGCAAGCCGTCTCTTAAGGCTAAAGGGAAATTAGGCCCCTACGCTCATATTCCCTTACCTTGCCACCTCTTAAGGTTAAAGGGAAATTGGGCCCATGCACTCATTTTCCCTTACATTGCCACCCCTTAAGGCCAACAAGCCTCCTCTTAAGGCTAAAGGGAAATCGGACCCTTGCGCTCATGTTTCCTTATGTTGCCACCCCTTAAGGTTGGAAAGCCACCTCTTAAGGCTAAACGAAAATCGTTCCGATGCACTCATGTTCATTTACGTTGCTGCCCCTTAAGGATGGCAAGCTGCCTCTTAAGGCTAAAGGGGAATCGGGCCCCTACGCTCATGTTCCCTTGTTGCTTCTTAAGGCTGACAAGCCACCTCTTAAGGCTAACGGAAATCGGGTCCCTATGCTGACATTCCCTCATGGTGCGGCCTCATTAGGTCGACAGGAACTAGGTCTTCGATGCCCGGCATTCCAAGTTCATATAATGTTTCCTCTTAAGGACGGCGGGAACTAGGGCCCCCATGCCCTAAGTTCCGCTTAAAGTGTGATGTCACCTCTTAAGGTCGATGGGAACCAAGGCTTCAACACCCGGCATTTCAAGTTCATATAATGCCTCCTCTTAAGGACGATAGGAACTCGGGCCCCCATGCCCCAAGTTCCTCTTAAAGTGCTATGCCACCTCTTAAGGCCAGTGGGAACCAGGTTTTTGACACTCGGTGTTCCAAGTTCATATAATGTTACCTCTTAAGGATGGCAGGAACTTGGGTCCCTACGCCCCAAGTTTCGCTTAAAGTATGATGCCACCTCTTAAGGCCAGAAGGAACTGAGGCTCCCATGCCCTACGTTCCAGTCGATACAATGCCGTCACTTAAGGTTGGCAGGAACTTGAGCCTACACACCCAGCATCATACCACCTCTCAAGGATGACAGGAACTTGGCCCCCCATGCCCTAAGTTCCATTTATATAATGCTGCCTCGTAAGGTCGGTGAGAACTCGAGCCCCCACGCTCAGAATTCCACTTGATATAACACGGCCTTTTAAGGCTAGTCGAAACTTAGACTTCCAATGGTAGAAATCTAAGCAGGGTCCTAGACAGATGTCCCCTTTCAATTTCTCCACTCCCGAGCAGGATGCTAGGGGTACAGTCAAGAAGGCCAACACGTAGCAATGTTACACCCTGCAACCAATCAAGTGAGCCTTCCTTTCTCCATCTATGATGAGGACAAGCCTCGCAACAGAGTAACCACATTCAAAGTGACTAGGTCAACAAAGGCCTTTGTTGGCATAGTCTCTATCATGAGGATGCTGTCAAGCCCATCCAAGTCATAGCAGACCCTAATCCCTCTGAGAGTCGTCACTCCAGCTCGAGCCCAGCGCAGGAAAATCCGCCGAACCACCAACAACCTACCGGGTGAAGGCCTCGTTCCTGACCCAGCCTTGTCTCAATACTCGAGCTCGAGGCCTGCAACGAGTACTACCAGATCAGCCCTACTTTGACTGACAAAATTCCTGCCTCAAATAGGCAAGAGTCCATCTCAGTACAAAGTCGCGACCCTCGGCCCACGCCTACGATATGGCAAAAGGCACCCGTTTGCACCTCCGCCCTGAAAAAGGGCGTGTTGAAGTTCTTACACAAAGAGCTCCAAGGGACAGTCTCCAACAAAGAGGCAGGCAAGATCCAAGCAATCATGGCTCTTGAGCCCCCAAGCACCTAGAAATGGATGCAGACATTACTCGACAAAATCGCCTCCTTAGGCCGATTCTTGTCGCAATCTTCTGACCAACCCCTCCCCTCCTTAGAGTACATCAGGAGGCACCTTGGGTAGTTTTGACTAAACCCACGGTTAAGTCCCCAGAGTTCCAAGTCCAAATACCCAACAACGGAATAAAATCAGGGGCACGACTCGATAAGCCTGGGTGACCTCCCCACCTTGCCTTAAAAACTATACACCAACAGCTCATTTATGATAGTTAGCTCTAGAGTTGGCATAACCCTGACCACTCTGAACTGTGCTGCTTATGAGTACACCGCCAAGCTACTCTTCCTAGCATCAAACATCCAGGCGGAGTACAGAGCAATGCCCACTGGACCAAGGCATGTCGCCTCAAAGTCGAGTAAACAAACGGACATTTCCCACCCCCTCCTCATGCTACCTAATAAGGAAAGTGATGAGAGCCTCATCATGAGCCATAACTAGCTCATTTTGACATAATAAAGAGAATAAAAGCTCCTACATAACCTAGAAGAAGGCATAAATGAAGGAATAAGTGCTCTGAGAAGAAAACATGAAATAAAGGTTAAAACTACAATTGTACCATTACAGTGCATAAACGGGATTTCTCAGAGGCAAAACATAGGTCAAAAGGTCTAAATGAAATAAAAAGTGGGTTGAGTCAATCAGAAATGGGTTCATGTGCAATCTAGGAATTAAATGACATTTGGTAACCCTAAAACAGACCTACTTAAATCAACAAGGTCCCGGTCAGGATAAAAATCAAGTAAACCCTCTACAAATCATGGAAAAATATCCTCTAGGGTTTAGAACACTTAATTTGGCCTTTGGAACCTTGTTTGACCTAGAATAGGGTCTAAGCTCATTAATTGACCTAATTTGGGTTTTTACGTAAAATGTCTAGTCAAACGAGGTCAAACCTAAAATCCAACTTCACCATTGGATTCCTTAGGTCCAAATTAGGTTTTTACCAAAATTTGGACCTAAGGGGAGGTCATCTTGACCTACTTTGCAATTTAGTACACTCAAATCATAATTTGGTCCCTATCTTTTGAAAAGAATCACAGAGAGCCCCCTAATTTCCTCGCCATCTTTACAATCAAGTCCTGCCGCCATTGTTGGGGCAGAATCCCACTCCGGCAAGGATTAGAGAGGGAATACTCTCTGATTCCTCAGAGATCCCCTCCTAGAAATGGAAGGGAGATTCTCTGAGGAATTTCCTTCCATCTAAGGCCAATCACAATCTCTAGTGTGAACCCAATCTCTCATGCAAATGCACGAGGGATTTGGGTATCTAACCTCTTTCCTTCTCCGGCGAGCCATCAGAGACACAGGCGTGCCCTCCACGCTCTAAAAGCACGGCCCAGTGCCTATAAAAGAACCTCTAAACCCGGCCGCTCATTTTTAGCTTGATTTGGCCGAGCTTCCACCTCCAATTCGTCTCTTCCCTCCCGGCCAATGTACCTAGCGAGCTCCGGCGAGCCCCCCTCCCCTCCCTCTTCGCTCTGCCACAAAACCAGTGGCAGAGTCATCTTCCTGACTCTCCTCCGCATCGCGCAACACCCGCGCATGCCGCCTCAGCCCCATCGTCGCCGCCGTCCTCCTCCACTGGGCAGCTTCTTCTCCGGCAACAGCATGTACAGCTGTCCGCCTCTGCGTCCCCTTCGTCCCTGTAAGTAGGTTAGAATTGTTCTCCATCTTCCCCTCTCTCTTTTCCCCCTTTTATTTCGTTTAATTGCCCCTCGACCATCGCTGACCACCTCCATCTTCCTTGCCTCCGACTGACCTCCGGCGAGCCGCTCCCACCATTCCGCCCCTCCACACGGCTCGCCGACCAACTCAGAGGCTCCGCCTCACCACAAGGAACACCCTCCGCCCATCCACCATCCCTCTACGCCTCCACCACAGTCCCCCGAACACACCCACACCCCCGGCCACAGATTGACCTAGGCACGCACGCCTAGGCCATCCCACGGCCAGCCGCATGGCTCACCACCTTCGCCGTGCCACGGCGAAGGTGCCCAGCTGGTCTGATTAAGCCGAGAGGCTTGTTTTGAGTGTGACAGTATCGAAGCCCCTGCTGCCATTGACGACGGTTGAAGAAGCTTCAAGCTAGCTCCAGGCGTCAGGTTCTCCAGGCTTCAGGTGCAACATACTCGGGCAGCCCTGCGAAGCCATCTAAGTCCAGCAAGGAGCGCAACGACATCTGCAGCTGTGGCGATTGCACGAAGGTTCTGCGGGTGCTCGCGAGAGCGGGGCAGAACCAATAGTCCCACATCGGAAATCCACGAGGCGCCGCTGTAGTATAAGTTGAATTTGTGTTATACGCTCGTTGCCTCCGAACGCACAGGGGTGAGGTCCCTCACCTGACCCACTCTTGCCTCATCCACGGTTTCACCTCGTGGATCTGGCGAGATCCGACCCGACCCATCCTAAGCACTCCTCGCGCATCACCCACTTGTAGGTGCGCCTGGTCCCGGGTGCGAATTCCGACCCGATTACCCGTGGCTCTGGGAGAGCGTCCTTGAGCGAATTGCAGAGAGAGAGAGACATTTGGGTAGAGGGAAAAGGGTAGGTTTTGCTCTTTGTGTAGGCAGGCTGAACGTTGAGGAAGAAAGACTTAGCCGCGAGGGAGAAGAAGAGAAGAAGTAGAAGAAGAGACTGAGCAAGGCAGAGAAGAAGAAGAAAAAGAGACTGCTGAGAAGAAGAAGAGAAAAGAGAAGGAAGAAAGAAAGGACTGCAGAGCCAAAGAAGGAGAAGAAAGAAGAGACCAAGGCAGAAAAAGCCTTCGCAGAAAGCCAACACAGAATCAGAAGAACATAGAAGGAAGAACAGAAGACCAAGGAAGAGGAAGAAGCATTCGCAGAAGAGAAAAGAAGAAGGAAGAAGGAGAGACTGCTGAGAAGAAGAGAAAGAAGCAAGGCAAAAGAGAGGCTGCAGAGAAAGAAATATCAGAAGAGAAGAATAACACTTTTAAGACGTCTGATCACAAGATCAGACGTCCAATTTCATTTCTTTTGTCATAATTACTTTTAACCGCATACATTCATATTTGAATTAAAGTTTTGAGTAAATTAGAGTGTTCAATTACATTTGAGATTAGTAGTAAATTCCAATTGCTCCCTGTGTTCGACCTCAGATACTTCGGTTTTCGAGTAATAAAATTCTTTATTTGTTTGAACGCTTTTTCGGCTATACTACAACGTGACATTCTTTTAAAACCCGATCGAGCGTGACGAACAGAAAGCACCCAGGAAGGAGGCACTTGAGGAAACTGCCTTGCCCAACAACCAACACAACTATCTCCTGTCTTCAAAAAAATGCCACATCTCGCGCCTAGGCAACAACAAAACCCAGTCATGTAAGGACAAGCGGACGAGGTAAAAGGTGTACGGATCAGTCCCACATACCCCTTAGCCAGATGTATGACAAGGGACCCCAACTGCTACTACAGGTAGCCCACCCTCTCCACCTAACAGGCACAACTATATGACCCACTTATGAATGACAGCCAAATCAAACCAAATAAGCCGATGACAGCTGCCTACAGCAGACAGGTCTGCAAGTTAACATTCTTAAAGGCACACCAAATTGGACAAAAGAGGGAGGCCTGTAAGCACCTCTGTTTTGATGCACCAAAATTATGTTCATTGCAAAGACTAATATTTCAGGACTATCATGGATCAGAGCTTCTCTCTTGGATCAAGATCAGATGGATGCTGACCTGTCTTTTACTTTTATTGAGTCTAGGATATTGTTATAAGGAACTGATGTAGACATAATTATTGAGGGTAAAATTTCTATTCATGCATGTTCCTAGTCTTAGATTTGCATTTCATGTTATAAATATTGCATAGCATGCATCATTCTGCATTTAGAGTAGTTGTATATAATTTAGGTTAATTGCATCCATTTTATGGTTAGGAGAGAACGATATTTATTTCAGAGCCTCGGCTTGACGATCCGACCGTACGGATCTGATCAAGACGACGATCGAAGTCTGATGAGAACCTCATCATGAACCCTAACTAGCACAATCTAACCTAAATATGCGAGAAAAAGCTCCTACATAACTCAAAGAAAGGCTTGACTCAGAGAATTCTGAGTTTAACAAGAAAACAAGTCATAAAGGGTAAAAATGTAATTTCACCAACACAATCTGTAAACAGGGTAACTCAGGGTCCAAACATAGGTCAAACTAACCTAATAAGAAGGAAAGTGGGATGATCTGATCCAACAAGGGCTACAGCAACTCCAAGGAATTAAATGACATTCTGTAACCCTAAAACAAATCTACTTCAATTCATGAGGTTTGAGGCAGGGTAAAAATCGACTAAACCTTCTAAAATTCATAGAAAAATAATCTCTAGGGCTTAGAACCTTCAATTTGTCCTTGGGAACCCATTTTGACCTACAATGAGAACCATGCCCAATTAATGATTTAATTTGGGTTTTTACGTAAATTGGCCGGTCAAACAAGGTCTGACCTAGAAAAAAAATTCACCATTAGAATCCTTAGGTCCCATTTAGTCATGCATAAAAACTTGAGCCTAAGAAGAGACCTTCTTGACCGACTTTGCAATTTGGTCCTCATCTATTACTTTTTGACCCTCAACTTTCAAAATCCTTGCATTTTGACCCCTAAGTTCTTCATCATTCTTTGCATACAGGTCCCTCTTGCAAGTCTCTGCGCAGCGCCATGCTCCAGCGACTTTGCGCGGAGCATGGCTCCGCGCAGGGTGAGGGAGGCATCCTGCAGGTTGAACCTGGTGTTCCTTGCGACGTCTGCTGTCACAGGGACACCACCATGCCTTCTGTCCTCGCCCACACCTTCCGTGCGAACGCACGGAAGGTATGGGTCAAAATCCCGGCCATTCTCCAGTGAGGGAAGCACGTCGCCTCCCTGCGCCCACCCCTCCGCCACTGCCTTTATAAGGACCGGTGTCGCCAGCCGATTCTAATAGCTTGGTCCTGACGGAGAAAACCCCTACCGTTCCTCTCTTCCCACTCCGGCAAAAACCCACCAGCACCGGCGGCTCCTCCTCCTCCATCTCGTCGCTCTGCTGCAATACCAGCAGCAGAGCCACCTTCGCCTGCTCTTCCCGCGTCGCGCCGTACCCAGCGTGCGCCCTCCGACTCTCTTCCTCGCCGCCGCCCTCCCCCTCTGGGTATTTCTTCTACGGCGACAGTCGGCACGACTGCCGCCCTGCTTCGGCCCCCTTCGTCCCTACAGCTAAGTTCTAGATACTCCCTCTACTCCTCTCTCTCTTTCCCTTACATCTTTTTATTCAGACCGCCCCTCGACAACGCCTCCGGCCAACCTCCGGTGAGTCGCCCCCATCATTCCACCACTCCACACGACTCGCCGACTGACCCAAAACCTCCGCCTCATCACACTGAACCACTTCCGCCCCTCCACTGCCACTCCACACCCCCACAACACTCCCCCAATCAGACCCATTTTTCCGGTCGCAGTCCAACCTAGCCCCGCCGCCAGACACCGCCCCACAACCTGCTACACCCCGCATCACCTTCGCCGTGCCACGGCGAAGGTCACCCTGTAGTCTGATTAGGCCAAGAGGCCGTGTTTCTGTCTGATAGGGTCGGAGCCCCAGCCGCCATTAACGACGACTGAAGGAGCTTCCACGCGAGCTCCAGGCCCTGCAGCAGCAGGATCCCAACTGAGGCAAGCTGCAGAGACTTGGGCGAAGGCAACAAGCAGGTCTGCGAAGAGAGGCGAGGACGCAGCTGCTGAGGCCAGGTCGTGGATCTCCTGCGGGTGCGCGCGAGCAAGGGACAGAGTTTAGTCCCACATCGTGGGATTTCGAAATGCCGCACCGGCTTAAATTGATTTTGTGTTTTCTCTTAAGCGCCTCGAGACACACGGGGTGAGGTCCCGCACCCCACTCACCTGCCCTGTCCGCGAGTTCACCACGCGGATCTGGCAGACCCGACCCGACACCACCTGCGCACTCCTTGCGTACCAAACACGCCGGTACGCCTGGTCCCGGGTACGCAACCCAACCCGATAACTCGGCTCTGGAAGAGCTACCTATGAGCGGTTTGCAAAGAGAGAGAGAAAGACGTGCGGGTAGAGGGAAGGGTTAGGTTTTGCTGTGGTTTGTGCAGGGATAGGGTGCGAGGGAAGAAGGTTCACACTTGGCTGCAGGAAGAAGAAGAACTGCAGAAGGCCAAGGAAGAAGAAGAGAAGAAGGAGAAGCAGCAAAGGAAGAAAGGGGAAGCACTGTAGCAGACCACCGTTTAAGCCGTCTGACTGAGATATCAGACGACGGATGAAGCTCTAAAGAGAAAGAAGAGAAGAAGAAAAACAAAAGAAAAGGTTCCGTAGCTGAAAGAAAAAAAAAAAAAGAGAAGGAAGAAAGAAAAAGAAAGAAAGAAGATAAAGAAGAGAAGAAGAAGAAGAACTGAAGAAGACCCGTAAAGAAAAGAAGAAAAAGAAGAGAAAAAGAAGACAAGCAAAGAGAGAAAGAGAAGAAGAAAAAGCCAAGAAACAGAAATCTACTTCTCCCTCTCTCTCTCTCTCTTATTTTTGTAATAAAGAAACATTGTACTTCTAGAATTCCAGTAGCTCCCTGAGTTCGACCTCGGGAAAAATATTTCTGAGTAAAATTGTAATGGCAACGACAACCGTAGCTATTTTATCTATACCACAACGATATTTCTGTAATAAGCACTAAACCAAACAAAGACTAGCCACGGTTCTGTCGGGACATCCGCCATTATCAGAGTCCAACGCCTCCAAAATCGCCTCGATCGAAGTCCCATAGCACCATACGCAGTCCGAGGAAGATCAACGGCCAAGGGAATAGGTGACATAATTCGGACCTTTAAATCAAAAATCTGACCACACTCATGGATTCGGGTCGACGATCGCAACCTAACGGCATGAAAATCGACTCAATCTGACCTCTGTAGCAGCCTCTACAACGAAAAGAAGATGGACGGCTGAGATTGCGCCACATGGCGCAGCCCAGGCCGCCCATGCGCACGCACGTGCCACCACACGCGCATAGCAGCCCAGGTGCGCGCGTGCGCACGGAGGCACGCATGCGCACAGTGCAGTGCTAGCGCGTGAGCATGCGCAAGCGTAGCAAGGAGAGCGTACAACGCAGCGCTAGCGGAGCAAGGGGCGAGCGCGTGCTCAGTCGGTGCTAGCCTACAGCGACGCATGAGATAGACCTACAGCGACGCTTACAGTCATCGCTAATTCTTCGCGTGCCAGCAAAGCCAATTGTAGGCATGAACCGGTGTGAGCGGGCATGAGCTGCCTACAGCGACAGCCTGGAAGTCACTAATGGTCCCTGTTTGCACAGCAAACATACACCAGTAAATATGCCATCTTGTGTTATTTCCTAGCACTTCCATTGCATCTTATGTAGCTGTAATTGCATTTGTAAATAGATGCCTGCATGCATTTATAAAGAGGAGAGGAGAGTGTGAATAATTGGTCATCTAATAATTAACATCTTTCTTAAGTGTGGCATTGCAATTTCACACTTTTTCATATTTTTATTATTTTGAATTTTCCTCTCTTGCAAGACTGCAGGCCATGGTGTGTGCATGCCTCTCTGTGCCTCTCCTCCTGGCAACAGCATGGCTAGTTGTGTGCACATCTCCTACCAGCAGCATGGCTGTGGCATGCCCTCTCCTCTTTATAAAACCTTACTCTCTCCCTTGCGGGGGCAGACACCTTTAGATCAACCTCACCTTCAAGCCAACCTCCTACCCTCTCCCTCTCCATACACAGTACCTCTCCATACACGACTACAGGAGAAAACCCACAGTGGTCTGAGACCACCACTGTGAGTTCCACCACCGCCCAACTCTTTCCTGAGCAGGTTGGCGTGGTGGTTTCGCCTCTTGTTTCACTGTCGTTCGTCTTCTCCGTTATTAGCCAAAGCTTCAAGCTCTCAAGCTCAGAAGCTCCAGCAGCACTGCATGCCTACCTGTAGACTCCGCCGGTCACCACACGCTCGCCTACAGGCCGTGCATAGCCTTTTTTCATGCGCGCAGCCGCTCCATAGCACGCCCACGCACGCAAAACCGCCTCCACCCGGTCACCGCTCCTCATGGCACTATAGCGCACTGTTCATGCCTCTCTACGCGACACTATAGCCACCGGCTCGTTTTCTCACTTAGCCAGTGGCTCTGCGTTCTCTCTCCTTTGCGCTACCCTCTCCAGCTAGTCTCCCAGTGCCCGCGCCTCACCGGCCCACAATGCTGTGCGCTGCACTGTGCCTCGCTCGCCCGCGCACGAAGAGAGCGCTGCGCTTCACTCTGCACCGCGCACACGCTCTCTCTCCTGCGCCCGCACACCCTTGTGCATCAGACGTCAGGGCATTGCAGCAGATGAGTTATCTACTACGCTCCCCTCCTCCAGCATACACACACACACTCGTACACTCACTCACACACACTCATACACTCACACACACATATATATATATCCACCCACATATATACATAAATATATATACATATATATATATACATATACAACTATATATATACATATATAGTTATAGATAAATACATATATATATATATACATATACATCCACCTACCCAAATCCATCTATATATACCTCACAACCACCACCATACTCCTGTGGACTTGTCCCTCCACCGTGCATCATATCGCGGGAATATTCGCACCAGTTGCTGATATTCCCCGATATCTGCGCAAAGCAAGCACTTCCACACACACTCCCACACATCCATTACACACTTCATGCAGCACTCAGTCTCGTTAGGCTGCGTCTTGCTAGACGTAGACCAACTTGACACCATACTACATTCCATTTCCACTTCCACCTCCACCTCTATATATATATAATATATAACTATATACACATATATATATTTTGTATCTACTATATATTTATACATATATATATTAAGCTAAGTGTTTCTTTCTTTCCTAGCAACTTACTCTGTTTTCATTTATCTTTTATTTCTTGCTATTAAAAAGACAAAAAAAAGTAAAAGAGAAAAGATAATTCTTGTGCTGCAGGTACTCGACCTTGCGAATAACAAAATCGATTTTTAGAAACCCTTAGTTGGCTACAAGCCAAGACCATTTGGCTCAAGGCCAAGGACATGATTTTTGAGGGTGTACCTCAAGAACAACATTATCACCAGCAAAAATCTTAAAAATAGAAAAAACCAAAAATATAATAAACGCAAGGAAGAGACACGTTTTAGGAAAGGCATAGAAACTCCTTGATCTCCAAATTCTCGCCTCCCTGTGATTGACCCTGGGCTTAAAAGCGCCCAAGATAAAATCAAGTAGGCCAGGTTAAAAATTTTGTGAAGCTGGTTAGACTCGATTTAGGTTAACTCACTATACTAATTTTAACG
This sequence comes from Thalassia testudinum, assembly GCA_037157565.1. NCBI lineage: Eukaryota > Viridiplantae > Streptophyta > Magnoliopsida > Alismatales > Hydrocharitaceae > Thalassia > Thalassia testudinum. The sequence continues at coordinate 87,948,111 of JAZHRO010000077.1, forward strand.
ATAACATCATCATATTAACAAAACCTATTCGAGTCTCACCACACTTTTCTGACGCCATTGCCGGTGAGGCACAAATTGGGGTAAGTGTCTACTCTCATTCCCTTGATTTTCTCTTCTCACACCCTTCTCTTCACGAGTGTTTTGTTTGCTTGTATGCAGGTAAACCAGTTGCAAGGAGGAGACAAGCAGAGGAGGTAAGAAACGTGGGCAAATCCAAGGTGGGCGCGAGAGCGTGAAGTCGCCAACGTCGCATTGGAGCTTCGCCCACGTTGCTGAAGAGGTAGGTGTCTTCCTCTTAGTAACTTAGGTTATCTTGTCACCTAAAAAAAAAAAAACCCTAAAAACACTTCTTGGGAATTTCTTGGGGCAAGTGGATTAAAAATCACTTGTTGACTGTTTGCTATCACCCCCACCACCCCTTGATTTCCCGTAAAACTTCGCATAGCGAAAATCCAAGAATATTGATTCTTGGATCCTTCATTGTGTGAAGTTTTCTTTGAGGCAAGTTAAAATTGATTGATTGTCATCCTTCCTTGCCTCATTTATTCACATTTCGGGATCACATTTTTGGTGGGGAGACTTGGAATTGAGTTGATTCCAACCCTACCACGACTCTTTCAATTGCCTTAGATTTGATCCCGAATATTTCAACCCCAACATTTTAATTTTCTTTACCCCATCTTGTGGTTGAGCCTTGTGTGGAATATCATTTTGGTGATTGGGAGCACTTGAATTGAAGTGCTTTGGCTCCCTTTCACATTGACTTAAAATAGATTCGGGCATCCACACATAGAAATTTTCATCTAGGGAAGCCCATTGCATTAGCATGCATTAACTAATTCACATTGAAGAAGGATTTGTTGGGCATAAAAGAACTTATGTTTTCTCAAAGCCCGGAGATTGGTTGAATTAGTAATTTAGTAGAATCCTAAAATCCATACTACTTAAGGATGAAATTCTAAAATCCATTCACCATCTAAAACTCCAATTCGAGGAGATTTCCCCGTTGCATGCTTTATTTACACACTCTTAAAATCAACGCACTTGGACATTACCCGTATACAACTCCCCTCACATTCCTGGAACACTTGATCCTAAGCCTCTACATTAAAACTGGTAGCAACTTGACCCCTATTAAGGATTGGAGGTCTAACTACCTACGTGTAGTGCCTACGTGCTGGTCTGGGTTCCTGCGTGCTATCAGGTATCTAAGACTGGGGCAAACGGCCATTCAATCTGGCCCGGTGGTTCCACGATGCCCTCATTTGGTTCCGTAGGTTGTGATAGTAGGTAACTTAGATCTTTAGGTCTAAGGGCACATTATAGAGGTTAGAAAACTGATTACTTTGATTTGTCATTAAGTATACCCGTACGGCGTTGTTTCTCTCATCTCCTTTCCCCTTCTTATCACCCCAATTCTTCCTGCGGTAGTGCATGTTTGAGAGGAGGTCACAAAACCCTGAATTGTTTGAATTGTCTGATAATTCTAGAAGGATAGAAACTGAATCATCATCCTCCTCCACAAACATGGCTGCACGCCCACCCCCAAATCCTGAGGTAGGAAATCGCCCCCCTCAAATACCACCAGGTGGTGGTGAAGCCGTAGACCCCATAACCTGCCTCCAAGCCCAAATGGAAATGTATAATGAGCAGATTGAAGCCATTAGGGAAACCTTGGAGGAAATGCAGAACCCTCCTGAACAGGAGGAGCCTAGGTCTCTTAGCTCTTATCAAAATCCCGCTGCTATAGAGACCATTGGGTAAATTTGGGTCCCCATGGGCAGGGACAATTTTGAATTAAAACCAAATGTCATTGGTCTGATTAACTTTCACTTCCATGGTCTTACAAGTGAAAATCCCTTTCTCCATTTAGAAGACTTAACCCGATTAGCTGAAACTGTTAAACTAAGAAACATCGGGTTATCAATTGTCCTCATGAAAATGTTCCCGTTTTCGTTGCAAGATAAAGCGTCACAATGGTTACACACCCTTAGGAGAACCATCCATTCTTGGGAAGAGATGCGAACAACATTTCTCAATAAATTCTTCCCAATTGGGCGAACCAATGCGCTTCGCTGGGTTATAACTTCTTTCACGTAACAAAATGGTGAGCAGTTTCATGAGGCTTGGGAAAGGTATAATGACCTCCTCTGGAAATGTCCACACCATGGTCTACCTAAGTGGCATGTAGCCCAGATCTTCTGTTATGGGCTAAATGAAACTTTGAAGCAGATTGCAGACTCTTCTTGCAGAGGGAATTTTATGAATAAAGACGAGAATGGAGCATTTGAATTATTTGAGAACATGAGTGAAAACTCAATGAACAATGCCTCCATTGTCACCTTTAATCGTACCAGCCTACCTCGCAATGTTCACGAAGTTGACACGGGACCCTCCCATTCATCCACCGATCTTAACCTTATTGCACAAAAATTGAATGAAGTCTCCGTCGTGCACAAGAAGTTGGACGAGCTTCTGGCCAACCTTACCCGCTCTATAGCAAACACCTCCACACCATCACTCTGTCACAACAAAATCCTTCCAATGCCAGGCATATTCTCAAAAACCCTGTAAGACTGTCCTTACTAAGTATTGTGCCGAGCGATTCGGTAAGTCATGTGGACCTGGCTTCTGCAAGCCAGTATTTCGACATGGAGGACCAAGCCTCCGTGTGCTCGGATGCATATATGCATGCGGACTCATCTTCTGGCTTAGAAGATGCTTGCGTCCTGGGGAACAACCCGTTCTCTGCTACTTATAACCCAAGGTGGCGAAATCATCCTAACTTCGCATGGTCCAGTAACCCGCAGCGCCAAAACCCCGCGGGTGGGCCAATGTAACCGTCCGCACCCATCCTCCCAAGGGTCCAATCTAATCCTATGGCAAATCCTCCATTGGGTCTTTGCATACCTCAAACAGAATACGCATCAAGTCCTCTTGATAAACCGATGCGAATGGCAACGGAAATGTCTAAGCACCATGAAGAAAACATGACCTCTCTTCAGCACCAATTGGCGCAGCAGAATGCTGAGATCAGTCAACTACGCATGACGACTCGATCTCAAGGCACTCTTCCAGCCCAACCTGTTCCTAACTCGCAAAATTTTGTACCCCATAGTCCTCAACCACAGGTACGACCTTCACAGGAGCAGGTTCATCAGATTCTGCAAGCTTCGAGCATTCCACCGAGATTTCAGGCTAATCACACAGCAACACATCACCCTTATGTCCCTATTGCGAACCCTCCTCCGCCTTATGATCCCACTAGACCCGCGACGTCCAATGCGATTACTACGAGGAGCGGTAAGCAAACCATCGATCCACCTCGACCTAATCCTGGCCCATCTTTTTCATCGCCCTCTCATTCGGGATGCGCACCACATTCCCGTGAGGACGATACACCCAAACTAGTGCTAGAATTAGTCCCATTCCCTGACGCTCTACTAAGGGAGCCAAAAGGCAAGAAAAAGGATACGTAGGCCTTTGATAACCTACGTAATTTATTCAGGGATGTTGAAATCAAAGTACCCCTATTGGAGGCTATTGACCATATACCAACTGTCGCCCGATTTTTCAAAGACTACACTAAACCCAGGCGACAGTCAAAGAAAACAAAGAATCCAGTGGTCCTCTCGCCTCATGAGAGTTGTGCTATACTGTCAAATCTACCATCGAAGTATAAAGATCCGGGCACACCACTTATTTCTTGTAGCATCCAAGGCTGCAATTCTAACCGTGCTCTGCTTGATCTAGGATCTTCCATCAATCTTATACCAACCATCATGCTCGAGAAATTTGCCTTAGGAAATCTGAAACCCAACCCTGTCACATTACAGTTGACAGATCGTTCTGTCAAAATACCAAAGGGTGTGGTGGAAGACGTGGTGGTTAGGGTCACCAGTCTCTGTTTTCCTATTGACTTTCTTGTTTTGGATATGAAAGTTCCTAGCTCACTTTCTGATTGTCCGATCATCCTTGGTCTACCTTTCTTGGCCATAGCCCGCGCCCATATCGACTGTGAGTTGGGCTACATTAAGATTGCTATTGGCTCTGAGAAGCTCAAGCTAAACATCTTCAAGGTAGCCACGAATTTTGATTGCAATTGCATCGAGAATGACACGTTTGACGAGGACATGGCCGTCAGCGCGTGTATCGGACTAATAGGGACCTATTCTGACTGCTGTGCATTGCCCCTGAACACAGACCATCGCCTGACTGACACATATTGTGACGTTCCCCCATCCCTCCCCTTACCCATACCTTCTCCTAACCAGACTTCTGATGAGGTTTTCTCCACTTCCCATACCTCGTGGTCAGAGTCATATTCGATCTACTCACCGCCGGTCCACCCTCTTGAAGACTGGATTGCCCAATCTTTCCCGCCAAATCAGGCAGAAAATGCGACTCCACACTAGGACCTTGAGCCCACATCCTGATCACTGGGGCTATCTCTTTTTGGATCCATCAATCCAAGATGCCCCTCTTCTTGGCCAATCTGAGGGCCAACTTCTTCCTCCTATCCTTCTTTCTTCTGATCCTCTTGGGACACTCTCATCCCAAGAAATGCCAGATCTTTTGCCATCCACTCCCGAGCTGAAAGCGTTGCCCAACACACCTAAATATGTTTTCTTGGGACCAAATGAAACGCTCCCTGTAATTATTAGTTCAAAATTGACCAGGGAGCAAGAGTGCAAACTAACAAAGGTCCTTATGGAACACAAGGCAGTCATCGGGTGGTCCTTATCTGACTTAACTGGCATTAGCCCCTCCTACTGCACTCACCGTATATATACGGAGGAGACTCAACCTTCCCAAGAAAATGCAGCGACGTCTCAACCCTAACACGCGGGAGGTCGTTAAAAAGGAAATCATTAAGTGGCTTGATGTGGGTAGAATCTACCCGATCAATGAGAGCCCCTGGGTGAGCCAGATTTATGTCGTGCCCAAAAAGGCAAGACTCACCATTCGTGTCAATGACAGGGGTGAATCCATCCCTACACACACTCCTACACCTTGGAGAGTGTGTGTAGACTATAGGCAACTGAATGCTGCAATAAAGAAAGATCACTTTCCGCTACCTTTTATTGACCAAATCCTGTAGTAGTTAGCGGGAAATAAATTTTTCTGTTTCCTAGATGGATTCTCTTGATATAACCAGGTGGCAATTGACCCCAAGGACCAAGAGAAAACCACCTTTACCTGCCCCTAAGGCACCTTCCCATTTAGAAGAATGCCATCCGAACTTTGTAATGCACCAGCAACTTTCTAGAGATGAATGCTGGCAATATTCCATGATATGGTGGGTGACTTTCTTGAGGTTTTCATGGATGACTTTTCGGTCTTCAGACCTTCATTTGATGATTGTCTTTCCAACCTGACCCATATCCTTCAGAAATGTATTGATGTGAACCTCATGCTTTCTTGGGAGAAAAGTCATTTTATGGTACACGAGGGAATTGTTCTCAGGCATATCATATCCGATAGGGGTATTGAGGTTGACAGAGCTAAGCTTGATGTGATTGCTGATTTACCTGTGCCTAGCTCTGTCAAGCAAATCTGCTCCTTCGTAGGACACGTCAGTTTCTATAGGAGATTCATCAAAGACTTCTCCAAGATTTCTAGACCTTTAACTCATCTCCTATCGACCGACGTATCCTTTGATATAGGCCCCGACTGCATACGATCATTCACGCAGCTGCGTGATGCTGTCACCAAGCCCCCTGTTCTCCAGCCACCTGACTGGTCCCTCGACTTTGAACTCATGTGTGATGCTTCCGACCTTGTAGTCGGAGCCATCCTAGGACAAAGACGCGATAGACACCCCTACGTAGTGTACTACGCCAGTAAAACGTTGGACAAGGCCCAGCGTAATTATACAACCACTGAGAAAGAACTACTGGCGGTCGTCTTTGGGTTGGAGAAATTCCGCTCTTACCTTCTGGGCTCGCATGTTATTGTATTCACTGACCACGCGGCCATTTGTCATCTCATGCACAAGAAGGATGCCAAGCCTCGACTGATTCGTTGGATTCTTCTGCTCCAAGAATTTGACCTTGAGATTTGCGATAAGGCCAAAGCCTAGAATGTTGTTGCTGATCATCTCTCAAGACTAGACCCTGACCACATTAGACTTACCATGCCGATTAATAAGGTTTTTCCCGATGAGCATCTATTGGCAATTAATGTGGCAAGTGGACCTTGGTATGCTGACATTGCCAATTACCTTGCTTCCGGTTCCCTTCCACGTGGCTGGCCTGAAAACCAGTGGGAGCATCTCATCGCAGAAGCAAAGTACTATTTCTGGGATAATCCACTACTTTTTCAAATAGGTGCTGACCAGATTATCCATCGCTGTATTCCTAACAACGAATTCCCCAATGTGCTATCCTTCTGTCACGATCAGGCTTGCGGAGGCCATTTTTCTAGGAGAAAAACTGCAACCAAGGTGTTGCAGTGCGGTTTCTTTTGGCCCTCCCTTCACCAGGATGCACACAATTATGCTAAACATTACACTAGGTGCCAGTTGTTAGGGTCAATGTCACGTCGTGACATGATGCCCTTGCAACCCATCCTGGCTGCTGAAATCTTTGACATTTAGGGAATTGATTTCATGGGTCCCTTTCCTCCTTCCAACAGCTTTGAGTACATCTCCGTTGCTATTGATTATGTTTCGAAATGGATCGAGGCTATTCCCACGTGCCATGCTGACCATGTCATATCTACTCGATTTGTCAAAGACCACATTTTTGCACGCTTTGGGATCCCTCGAGCCATTATCTCTAATGGAGGAAATCATTTTACCCGTGCTTCTTTTCAGGCACTTCTGAGGAAATATGGAGTTCACCATCGTATCGCATCTCCGTATCATCCTCAGACGAACGGCCAGACTAAGGTGTCGAACCAGCAAATCAAGCAAATTCTCCAGAAAATGGTTTGACCTAACCTTAAGGATTGGTCTGACAAGCTGATCGACGCAGTTTAGGCGTATCGGACCGCCTTCAAGGCTCCCCTTGGTATGTTTCCTTATAGAATTGTATACGGGAAGCCTTGTCATTTGCCCGTGGAGTTGGAGCACCGTGCTTATTGGGCGGTTCGCCAATGTAACCTCAACCCAAACCTGTGTGGTCGAGAAAGGAAACTCCAACTCCATGAGCTGGAAGAGCTCTGTCATAAAGCCTATGATTCTGCCTTAACTTTCAAGCAACGTACTAAGGCCTTTCACAACAGCCAAATTCGATGGAAGGAATTTGAGCCATCTCAGCAAGTTTGGCTTTACAATGCCCGGCTCAAATTCTTTCCAAGGAAATTGAAGTCCAAATGGACTGGTCCCTACTTGGTCTCCAGACCATTTCCCAACGAGGCCATTGAAATTGAAGATCCCAAATCTGGGCATAAATTTATGGTCAATGGGTAGCGGTTAAAACCCTATCTTACTCATGAACCTGCCCTCGTTAGTAAAACTGTTGCCCTGCTGGAGGGTAACTAACTTTGTGCCTCACTCTTAGTCCAGCTGGGGACGTTAAATTCAGCGCTCGTTGGGAGTCACCCCAGCAACACTCCTCCACTATCACTTACACAATTCCATTTCACTTCACTTCGCACTTCTTCACTTTTCACTTCACCACCCACCATCCACCCACCCTACCACCCTGTTATATACCTTGCACTTCAACTCTCGTTCCCTGATCCTTGGACCTTGCTTTACCCTGCATGCATATGGGAACATAGCATCATTTGGCATGGGGGTGGATAGGCATCCATAGGATCCGGGTATTATTTGGTATCATGCAGCTCCTACATCCATTATACATATCCATCTATAAATGTGTATATAGCCTGTTTCAAAAAAAAAAAAAAAGAGGGTATTTAGCAATGATCTGAAGGCTGAAACAAAAATACAATAAGTGTTTACGGATATTCAACCGCTGTTTTGAAGACTTTCCAGGCCACAGAAGCTTGATTCGCTCAGGCTTGGCTTAATTCACTTGAGCATTGATAAGATAGATCGGAATCTCTCCTAACTAAGGATGTATTCTTGTACTTGAGTTACCAGTACAGGAGTCGTTGGTTTGCTTCTACTTGAGAGCCTAAGTAATCTTGGTTCACACTACACATATCGAGAAAGACCAGGTGAACATAAGATCCAACCATAGTGTTCATTAGGGAAGGTGGAGTCCTTATCTGTGTGCGCAGGTAGACTTTTTATCCCAGACTTTAGTCTTGTGTTTAGGAGAAACTCTTTCCATCGAAAAAGTACTCTCCCACCAAAAATGTGTGCTCCTCCAAATAAAGTTGTAAGGGATATACTGACACTTATTTCAAAAAAAAAAAAAATCTTGCAAATAAGTCAATATATCTTTCAAATGTCTGTAAATTCTTCTCCCCAAAAAAGTTTTTCAGGGCACGTTACAAATACCCTGTTTCTACCATATATTTCTTCAGCCACAAAAGCAATAAAAGTAGGGTTGAGTTTTCCATCATCTTTTTGAGGGTCAATCCGAAGACATGAGCTAAAACTATGACCAACCTGCACTTAAAAATTCGTGAAACCCTGGGCTTGAACCTTAATGTTCATCTGGTCAGTCTTGATCCTTCACTATGCACAAACCATAATCTCTTGAGCTCTAGAGTACAACAAAACCCTTTGAGTCCTGGAAATCGTACTTAGGGTTTAAATATCAAGAGTCTAGGTTAGTCGAGAGATGGTCTATATCATGTAAGACTTAAAGTACTGGTAGTCTTCTCTACAATTGGTTCTCACAATATCCAACAGATAAACACATCCATGTCGCTTTAGAAAAAAATCTTCAGCTTAAGATCATTTCTAAATACAATATAAAATGTTTTTCTAGGGACTAGCAAAAGATAGGCATTGGGGTATGTTTGCACAGCAAACATACACCAGTAAATATGCCATCTTGTGTTATTTCCTAGTACTGCCATTGCATCTTATGTAGCTATAATTGCATTTGTAAATAGACGCCTGCATGCATTTATAAAGAGGGGAGGAGAGTGTAAATAATTGGTCATCTATTAATTAACATCTTCCTTAAGTGTGGCATTGCAATTTCACCCTTTTTCATATTTTTATTATTTTGAATTTTCCTCTCTCAAACGACTGCAGGGCATGGTGTGTGCGCGCCTCTCCGTGCCTCTCCTCCTGCCAATAGCATGGCTAGTTGTGCGCACATCTCCTCCTACCAGCAGCATGGTTGTGGCATGCCGTCTCCTCTTTATAAAACCTTGCTCTCTCCCTTGAGGGGGCAAACACCTTTAGATCAACCTCACCTTCAGGCAAACCTCCTCCTTTCTCCCTCTCCATACACAGTACCTCTTCTCACAAGCTGAGAAGAGGCACACCATGCGCAGGAGAAAACCCACAGTGGTATGAGACCACCACTGTGAGTTCCACCACCGCCCAGCTCTTTTATGCGCATGTGGGCGTGGTGGTTTCACCTTTTGTTTCACTGCTGTTCGTCTTCTCCGCCATTAGCCAGAGCTTCAAGCTCTCAAGCTCAGAAGCTCCAGCAGCACCACACGCCTACCTACAGACTCCGCCGGTCACCGTGCGCTCACCTGCAGGCTGTGCATAGCCTTTTTTCGCGAACACAGGTGCTCCACAATGTGCCCGCGCACGCAAAACCGCCTCCACCCGGTCACCGCTCCTCGCGGCACTGTAGTGCACTGTTCACGCCTCTCTGAGCGACACTGTAGCCACCGACTCGTTTTCTCACTTAGCCGGTGGCTCTGCGCTACCCTCTCAAGCTGCTCTCCCAGCGCCCGTGCCTCACCCGCATGCAGTGCTGTGCACTATGCTGCGCAATGCGCTATGCCTCGCCCGCCCGTGCACGAAGAGAGAGATACACTTCACTCCGCACCGCGTGCACGCTCTCTCTCCTGTGCCCGCGCACCCTTACGCATCAGACGTCGGGGCAGCACAGCAAATGACTTATCTGCTGCGCTCCCCTCCTCCTCCAGCATACACACACACTCGTACACTCACACACACACACACACATATATCCACTCACATATATATATAAATATATATATACATATATATATACATATACAACTATATATATACATATATAGTTATAGATATATACATATATATATTTACATATACATCCACCTACCCAAATCCATCTATATATACCTCACAACCACCACCATACTCTTGTGCACTCGTCCCTCCACCGCGCATCACATCACGGGAATATTCGCACCAATTGCTGATATTCCCCGATATCCGTGCAAAGCAAACACTTCCACACACATCCCACACATCCACTACACACTTCACATAGCACTCAGTCTTGTTAGGTTACGTCTTGCTAGACGTAGACCAACCTGACATCGTACTACATTCCATTTCAACTTCCACCTCCACCCCTATATTTATAATATATAACTATATACACATATATATATTCTATATCTACTACATATCTATACATATATGTATTAAGCTAAGTGTTTCTTTCTTTCCTAGCAACTTACTCTTTTTTCATTTATCTTTTATTTCTTGCTATTAAAAAGACAAAAAAAAAGTAAAAAAGAAAAGATAATTCTTGTCTTGCAGGTACTCGATCTTGCGAATAACAAGATCGATTTTTGGAGACCCCTAGTTGGCTACATGCCAAGAACCATTTGACTCAAGGCTAAGGACTTGATTTTTGAGGGTGTACCTCAAGGACAACATTAACACCAGCAAAAATCTTAAAAATAGAAAAAACAAAAAACATAATAAACGTAAGGAAGAGATACGTTTTAGGAAAGGCATAGAAACTCCTTGATCTTCAAATTCCCGCCTCCCTGAGATTGACCCTGGGCCTAAAAGCGACCAAGATAAAATCAAGTAGGCCAGGTTAAAAATTTTGTGAAGCTGGTTAGACTCGATTTAGGTTAACTCACTATACTAATTTCAACGATAATATCACCATATTAACAAAACTTATTCGAGTCGCACCAGTCCCATACCTATTTTTACCTCTTCTCCTCCACTATAAAAGGACCTACACCCCCTCCCTTCCAAGCCATCTCTACCAACTCTACTCCCACCTACTCCCAAGCTCTAGCAAGCCAACCAATGCTTTGTTAGAGCTTTCTCTCAAGCTGCCAAGGCACCTATTAGTATAGCGAACCTCTGCCCCGCCAAATACTCCACCAACTTCCCATCCTCATTCATAGGTCACCTTGGAGCCGTCCTCCTACCTCCATCCCAGTAGCAGATCATCTCCACCATTTTACCTCCATTCCGAAGCCACGCCGAAGCTTTCCTCTACCCGACGTCCTCCTGCATCTCACCTCCATCATCCCGCTCCTCACCTCCTTTGTCCGAGCTTCCGCCAGGCGCCGTCATCTCATCGAATAGCTAATTTCTTCTCACCCCCTCTCTTTTTATGCTTTCATAGTTTATTGTAATTGACATTTGAGTGATATATAAATCAGATTTGTTCCATATCTCTTGTGATTCATTCTACTTGTCTTCTTCCAAAAATACAAAAAAATAACAAAATCCTAAAATACCAAAAACAAACAAAATGAGTCACAGTTTTCAATTAAAGTAAACGTCACCTCCCTATGTTCAACCCGGGACTCTCTTGGAGTTTCGGTATAAATTTTATTTGATCACGAGTTTTGCAACTACAACGACGGGTTACTTGTAACCCTGATTTCAAACTCGCGAAACACGTGAGTCATTTTGGCGTCGTTGCCAAGGAGGCAATAGAATTTACTTTATTGTTTTCTACGCTTATTTGCACTTATATAGCACTAACCCCACTTGTCCTTGATCTACTGTCTTGCAAGTACCCTAGCATGGAGATCCAAGTGTGGTAGATTGGAGTAAAGTGCGGGTAGAGGGTTTTGTAAGTGTCCCCCACATTTCCCCCCTTCTAGTCCATTTTGCCACAATCACAACCAAGACCTAATCTACTTAGTTGTTTGCATAAAACCTAGGATAGATTTGGTTGTTTGTTTGCCACCTCCACTCACCTCGCCATCCACATAAATAAAAAAAATTAAAAAAAGTATTATCTGATTGTGGGATTTTCTGAAAGAAACACACCTTAACACCCACAACTCTCACCTTAAGGCACACCACACCACTTTGATTCTACCACTTAACCGGGATCCAACCTGTGGATCTGATACACTTCAACTCAAAACACATAAGTGAGTAGAAAGCTGATTAGGCTAAGACATTGTGTGCCTTAATCTGTGGTGAGAATAGACCAATTGATTGATTTGTTTGAGCCGCACCACTCAAATTAAAAGCGATTCATCAGGTGCTTGCCACTTAGGGTTGATTCTTAGGGCTGAACCAAGCACTCCACATTATTTTTTATTTTTAAAGGAACATATCGTTACCCATGTTTTCAAAACTCGGACTGTTCTAAACCTTGATTGAACCAACCTAAGAATTAAACCCTAAAAACTACTAAACAAGGTTAAACCCTAAAAGACACATCATCAAATAACCTTGTTTGCAAACCCTAGTTGTGCACGCACACACATTTTAACTGATCATTAAGGGCACAACTCATCTAAAGGGTCCATCACATTCCAAGAGCTCAATCATCCCAAGCTTAGTTAAAATTGAGTAGACGTTGGCCTTAAGGATTGATTCGCTCTTCGGGGCTCAAACTGAGATTCTTTTTCGATTAATCTGCTTCTGCTGGTCCATCTGATGTCTAGCTAGGGGAGTAGCGTCAAACAACCGTGATTGGGGGGTACACTAGGAACCGAAGGCGCAAGCCAAAGAAGAACCTTCTCCCCAGTCCCTCATTCTAACTGGTTGGATTGACCAGATAAAAGTAGACCAAAGCATTTATAATCTCAAGACAGGTCTTGGGAGTCTGTAGGTTTTTAGGCTAACCCACCTAAGGACATGGTTGATTGCTTGTACTGTAGGGCTCCTTTCTCTCTTTTGATTTCCCTCTTAGTCCACTATGTACCCTTCCACATCCTACACGCATTTTCCATCCTACCCTCCTACCACCACATATCCCCAAGATGATTACTATCTCAACTTGACTTGTAATTACCCATCCACTAGTCGGGATAACTTTGATTGGGGATACGAATCCGGACCTCAGTGTCCAGGGCCTAACCCTGGACAACAAGACTATGATTACTATCCTTCCCAAACCTACAATGATTATGGATCTCTATCCTTTGATGACAAAACCAACCCAATCTACAATAAGGAAGGATATGCTGATTATAACACCTACCCTCCCCAGCATTCCATTGAAAATAGGTCATCACTATTCTTTGAACAACCTGAGACGACCTACTATCAGGGAGGAACCCGAGAACCTCAACATCTTAACTCCCCTAGATTTAACCCAAAACCACCCAAACCTGAACCGAACCAGTCAATTCAGGTGAACCAGATCCAGGATAAGGTGTTGGCTAATTTGCAGAACACTATACAATCTTTAGAAGCTCAGCCAACACCATGCACTGAAGCATTGGAGCCTACGATCAAAATGATTGATGAACGTAATAGTTCTCTATTGGATTTGCTCCAGAGTGTTAGGGATAGAGACCTGGGTGAGTTTCCTTTTGGGAAATTGTCGAGGTTGAGGATGAAATTTGTGGTTGCCCTAGTCAAATCTTGGGATGATTCTCAAGATGAACCCCCTTCAGGAGAACCAGTGTCTGAACCCTTTTAGGCACCTGTCGAGGGGGATACATATTCTGAGACTGGACATGACCAGATTGGTCTAAAGCAACCATTTGAGGATGAACCGATTGATTCACCCGAGATCCCCAAGTTAGGAAATGAAGAAAATTATGTCTCCTTGGATCATGAAATGATTTATGATTTTGGGACATATATAGATAAGGATCATCAATTCTTTAACTCCGAGGGTGAAGAATCTTTAGGTGAAGTCACACTTGAGCATAAGGAAAATGACTTTAGTGAGACAAACGGGCATGAGGAATCTGATGAACCATTTGATAGCCCACTCATTGAAGATTTGGATTCGGTTGGAGTTAACTTGGAGGATCTGAATCTTGATGATTCAATCAGTGACCCCAGTCCTCATCTGCACCCCGAAGAGCTGACTTTTGAGATCATTACGCCCAAGTCAATCCTGATTCAGCTGCAATTGTTGAACTTGGCCACTTTAGATGGGGTATATAACAGTTTGGAGGTCTTGGAGCTTGAGCACTTGATTTTAGAGGATAGGAATTTGGCAATAAAAATCTGGGAGGCTAATTCTGTGGGAACTATGATTTTGGATATAAGGGTACCAATTGACCTGAAACCACCTATCTTCTATACGAACCCTTATGATATCTTTCACTTGCCACCCAAGCCTAGAATAATTGATTATTTTTCTGAGCTGAATGTTAAGTGGACATCTAAAACTAGTGAACCAGATCTACCTATTGTCCGCCATTTTGGTCTTGGGTTGCACACCACAAAATCGTAAGCCCGACCCCGCAAGCTTAACAACCTTCAGTTCTGGGTGATTTTCATCCAAAACCTTAGAACCACTCGACCCTGGGGCATGGGTCTGCACCATAATATGGTCCACGTCTATGGACATCTTCTGCTGATGGGTTTGAGGAGCAATCTTTTTATTTTGATATGACCCGCACTTGTGAATTCTTAATCTCTTCCTTGTACGTATATTATGCCTAGCTAAAGGCATTAAACTTAGCGTTTCTGTATACTCTCTTCTCTCTGTGGAGCTGACCAGGTTGTCACGAAATTCAGGTGATATTTTGTTTACTCTGCCCTTTTCACGTCTTTGTTTTTACAATGAGGACATTGCATCATTTAGGCATGGGGGGTGGATAATCAATTCCTGAAATCATTTTGTTAACTCCGTAGAATTTCTTCTAGTTTCTTATAATATTAAAAAAAAAAATTAAAATTTTGAAAAAGATAAAAAAAGAGAACTCAGGGCACTTAGAAGTTATTAACTTTAGAAAATGATACGAGAGAACCTAAATACTTAGACTCTTCAGGTCTTCGGGCTTAATTAGCCCAGGTGTCCACTCGAATGTGAACTTAGTCTCGAGTCCTTGCCAATTAAAATTTATTTTAAGTTGGTAAATAAATTGGGATGATAAGTATGCGACTTATCAACCCGCCCTCTGATTTGGGAGGACTTTAAGTCTAAGCATCTACACACTTTTTTTACACTTACTCACTTGTTGGCAGTTTCTTTGGAAATTTGGTAGCTAATGAACTATTTAGGATGCTATGGCTGACAAGTTGTCGATGGTAACAGCTCATCGGCAGGTTGTCCAGAGCCCAGTAACAAAAGAATGCACAATAATTCCCAAAACACTTAGGGAAGAAGCGTGAAGTAGAATAAATCGGGGAGATATACACTGGGTTCGCCTGTGTTGACCCCATAAATAAAAGAAGTAGGGAGAAAGCTACCAATCGAAAAGATAAACCTTTAGGAAAGGTCACCTAGGGTCGTAGAAACCCGAAGTCCGTTTCAACGGCCGCCTAGTAAGTCTTTCACTATTTTCACAAGATGCGTAGCACTTAGAGTCTTTTTCGAGTATTGGGCGGGTCGGGTATATGTAAAAAGTTATCTCGGAACTCTCAAACTCTAAAAGTACAAAAAAATTCGAAAAGAAGAAAAAAAAAATGTATCTTCCCTTTTCAAATAAGGTGAGGACTTGGCCGATATGCATTCTGGCAGGCACCCAGCTACTGTTGAGTTTTCGTTGTTTATGACCTTAGTTGAAATTTTCTATTGTTAATAAACGACTTAGGCCTAAGCAATCTAATCCTAATTTTGATTTTATACATAGCATGTAGTTTAATTTTGCTAGGGACTAGCAAAAGATAGAAATGGGGGTATGATGTAGACACAATTATTGAGGGTAAAATGTCTATTCATGCATGCTCTTAGGCTTAGATTTGCATTTCATGTTATAAATATTGCATAGCATGCATCATTCTGCATTTAGAGTAGTTGTATATAATTTAAGTTAATTGCATCCTTTTTGTGGTCAAGAGAGAAGGATATTTATTTCAGAGCCTCGGCTTGACGATCCGACCGTACAGATCTAATCAAAATGACGATCAAAGTCCAATGCCTCCAAAATCGCCTCGATTGGAGTCCCATAACACTATATGCAGTCCGAGGAAGATCAACGGCCAAAGGACTAGGTGACATAATTCGGACCTTCAAATGACAAATCCGACCACGCAGATGGATTCGAGTCATCGATCGCAACCTAACGGCACGAAAATCAACTCAATCCGACCTCTGTAGCAGCCCCTACAATGAAAAGATGGGCAACCCAGATTGCGCCACGCGACGCAACCCAATCCACCCTTGCGCACGCACGCACCACCGCACGCGCATAGCATTACGGGTGCGAGCGCACCCGAAGGCATGCATGCACACAACGCAGCGTCAGTGCGTGAGCGTGCGCACACTCGGTAAGGAGAGCGCACAACATAGCGCTAGCGGAGCAAGGGGCGGGCGTGTGCTCGGTCGACGCCAGCCTACAGCGACTCTTGAGTTGGACCTACAGCGACGCTTACAGCTATCGCTAATTCTCCGTGCACCAGCTAAGCCAGCTGTGGGCGTGAGCGGGTGTAAGTAAGCATGAGCTGCCTACAGCAACACTTCCAGCGATGGCCTAGAGGTCACTAATGGTCCCATACCTATTTTTGCCTCTTCTCCTCCACTATAAAAGGACCTACACCCCCTCCCTTCCAAGCCATCTCTACCTACTCTACTACTTACTCCCAAGCTCTAGCAAGTCTACCAATGCTCTGTTAGAGCTTGCTCTCAAGCTCCCAAGGTGCTTATTAGTATAACGAACCTCTGCCCCACCAAGTACTCCTCCAACTTCCCATCCTTGTTCATAGGTCACCTTGGAGCCGTCCTCCCACCACCATTCCGGTAGCAGATCATCTCCACCTTCTCACCTCCATTTCGGAGCCACGCCGAAGCTTTCCTCTACCCGCCGTCCTTCTACATCTCACCTCCATCTTCCCGCTCCTCACCTCCTTCGTCCGAGCTTCCGCCAGGCACCATCATCTCGCCGAATAGTTGATTTGGGAGATTTCTTCTCACCCCCTCTCTTTTTATGCTTTCATAGTTTATTGTAATTGACATTGGAGTGATATATATATCAGATTTGTTCCATATCTCTTGTGATTCACTTTGCTTGTCTTCTTTCAAAAATACAAAAAAAATAACAAAACCCTAAAATACCAAAAACAAACAAAGCAAAGAACGATTTTCAATTAAAGTAAACGTTGCCTCCCTATGTTCGACCCAGAACTCCCTTGGAGTTTCGGTATAAATTTTTTTTTATCACGAGTTTTTCAACCACGACGACGGGTTATTTGTAACCCTTATTTCAAACTCGCGAAATACGTGCGATCAGGAACCTCAAAATAAAACTCAAAATGGATTTTTGCGCTTTTCTCTAAAAATCAATTTCTAGGGTCTTTGATCAACCAATAAGACTAATTGATCGACCAAATAACTTAGTTAATCGATTAAACTATCCCATTTTAAGAAGCTGATTAATACCCTTTTGATAAACCAATTTAGCTAATTAATCGACAAATCTGTGATCGATCAAATAACTAGATTGATCGACCAAATCTCGTTTTGATTAACCAATCTAACTTAATTGATTGATCAATTTCATTTCCTTTTCAGGTCGAATTTTTAGTATAAATAGAGGTCGTACATATCCCTTTTTCATATACTTTCAATAAAGAAATCCTCCAAAAGAATGGAGCTTCTCGTGCTTCTTCAAGTGCTTCTGTGCTTCGATTTTCACACCTTTCAAAGCATATCGTTTCAAACCTTTGCTGAAAGTCTGGTTTGATTTTTATTGAGGTTCCATAATTTTACATTGTTCTTTTACGTTGTTCTTTTGATTAACGGGTCCCAAGTTATTGGGGAAGGTCCTTTGTAGTTGTTGTTATTGTGCTTCTCTTCAGGTTATAAAGAGAAGTGTTTGTAAAGAGGTTGTGCCACCCTCGTTCAAGTGGTACGATAGTGGATTGACTAGCCTCGACTAGTCGGGAAAATCTTAAGCTGAGAGGCTTAAGTAGTGGTTTTCACCTGGTTTGAGTTTCCACTGTAAATCCAGGTGTAATCTGTGCTTGATTTTGTTGTGGATATATTTTTGACTCATATTCATTTTTAAGCGATACCATTCACCCCTCCCCTCTAGTATCTTTACGATCCAAGACTTAGGACTCTTCTATCCGAAGTCAAACACATTGGAACTATATTCCTTTTATGATGCTGATTATGCAGGTAGCTTTACAGACCAAAAGAGTAGTAGTGGAACGTGTCAATTTCTCGGAAATTCCCTAGTCTCTTGGTTCTCTAGAAAACAATACACTGTTTCGCTTTCAACAACCAAAGCAGAATATGTAGCTGCTTCTTTAGCTTGTTCACAACTATTGTGGATGAAACAAACCTTACAAGATTTTGGCCTATCCTACAAAAATAACAAAATACTTTGTGACAACACTAGTGCCATAAACTTATCTAAGAATCCAATTCAACACTCTAGGACTAAACATATTGATGTTAGACACCACTTTCTAAGATACTATGTCTTAAAAGGAGAAATCAACTTAGAATTTGTTAAAACAGAGAATCAATTAGCTGATATCTTCATAAAACCCTTGACAAAGTTTTAACCGAATCTACCGTTCCCTAGGTTTATTTAGGCAAAAAGAGCTTAATTGATATGTCTGATTGATATGTTTTCAATTGTTGATTGATCAATTTTTTGAAATTGATCGACCAAACCTCTTTAATCGATCAAAATCTTTTATTGATCGACCAAATTTTTTAGCGGGAAATTTTCCTCCAAAAATTTGAGTTTTTATCAATCAAATTAGTTCTTTGATCGACCAATCCAGTTGGGCGGGAATTTTGCCTCCAATCATTTGAACTCTGATCGACCAATTAACTTAATTAATCGATCATTTTCTATTTTAATCGACTTGACCAAAATTGGGTGGATTCACTTTTCGAGATTGTGATCTTTTTACCTCAAATCTCGCTCCTAATCATCCTAATCGAACTTAATCTCTTTGATTTGCTACCTAAAATGCTTTTACCTATTTTCTAATCAACTTTTCTATAAAACACAACCATTGTTACCACCAATTCCTTTTTTTTTACTACCTATACACCACCTTTTGTTCCCACAACTCTTTTTTACCACCGAACAAACACCTCCACCTGACCCCACCTCTCTTCCTCTAGTGACGGTGATCGACCAACCTTCACACTGCCTCCAACCATCGCCGCTGCTCACACAAGCAAGACCCACCGCCTTCGTGCGCCCTCCATGCGTGCAACAACACGCTCGACACTTCCTCCGCACCAACATCTCCGCGCAACCCCGAGCATCTTACACGAACCAATCATGCATGCCTCTCGCCGGTTGTCCTCATCGCCATCTCCATCTTCACCGTCCTCCCTTGATCGACCATTATTTGATCTATCATGGTACACTCTAAACTTGGATTAAATCCACTTCTTTTAGGATTTTCTTTGAGTATGAGATGTGCTGTGAATAGATCTGATGTTTTTATTGCTTATTGTGATTGCTTGTGAAATCTTGTAGTATAAGTGAGCAAATCATCTGCGTACATCTCATGTTTTTCGCGTCTAAACACTTTTGGTCAACCAAAATTCTTGGTTGATTGACCAAAAGTTGTTTTTCCATAACTCTATCCGACTCATTTTTAATCAACCAAAAATCCCTATTTGATCGACCAACGTGCACTTTCAGCTTTCTCATGGCTTCAAAACGTGCACGTGCCTCCTCCTCTTCTCATCGTGATGATACGTTTGACCGATTTTTCATTACAGAGGCCGCTCACGATTGTTTTTCACTTCTTGCTAAGCTTTCTCCGCATGTTGGTAGACCAGTCGATTTTGTTTACTTTGAGTCTATCTTTCCTGGAATCCGCAAAAAATTTGCATATCACCAAATTTTACGTCTTTTTGAGTGGAACTTTTATGCGGATTCCAAAAATAGCCGCATACCCGGTGTTGACCTTATGGCTTGTCACCTATTTTATGCCAACTTGAAGAATATAGGTGAGGGTTTCAACATCAAGTAGACCTCGAATGTCTATGGCATAGAGGTTCTAGTCAATGAGAGAGTTTCTTGGTTGTCTGTCTGCTGGTCCTACCTTTCTTAAGCTTCACCAGTAGACACAGACAGATACCATTAGGGAGAGCCTACTCACTCCCTCCCATTTTAACTTGGGTTGTCCAACCAAGTCCCCTTATTTTCATTGTCTTCCACGATTTCTTAATAGTGTATTTTTATGGAATTTTATGTCCAAATCCACTTCATTTGAAAACTATCCTGACATTATGCTCATTACTCTTTATGCTTTTCTTAAGAACAAGCGGTTCAACTGGAACCACTTGATTCTGTATTTAATGAGCAAGCAGCCCATTAGCTCCTTCCAATTTGGGATACTTCTTTCCCACATCTTCCTACATTTTAGTGTTCCCATGGATATTAATCATAAATAGTTTATCACTAGAGTCTCCACATTTGATAAGCTTACTTATACAAAGATGGAGCAAGATCAAGGAGCCCGTGGTGAGGATGCAGCCCAAGAGTAGTAGCAACAGCAGGAACCATCAGCAGTCCCTCCTCCTTTCCTGCTTTACGAGCACTTTACCGTGACCTGTCCTCCTCCAGTCCGACCCTCTCCGTCCTTCTACGAGCAGGAGTGGGGCCTTTTGGACAGACCTCTTACAGGTAGGGATTTTGTCAGTATATAAGATGTGACAGATAATATTTCTTTGATGATGCATCGGTAGAGAGAGACAGACATGGTGATGATGAGACATGGGCATCAGGTATCAGAATACCTGAATGCTCAAAGCCAGTTCTTGGATAGACTTGGAGAGTCTATTCATGGGATACAGTAGTAGCTTCACCATCCTCCTCGACCTCATCGATCTACTACCATGCATCTATCATCAACCGCACCTCCTCCTCCAACCACTACAACAGCACCAGTAGACTAGCAGGTTACACCTCCTCGCAGGACATCTAGGCAATTGACATCTGAGAGCCGCCTATGTCTTGGTCAGCCTACCTCCTCAGGGAAATCTGACTCGATGGACCTCGAGTTAGATATAGACCTCCAGAGCATGATGGATGCCTTCATGGCATCATTAGACGAGTAGCTTTAGCAATAGTTTCTGTTTTTTTCTTAGCTTCATTGGATTGTAAAACTTTATATTCTGTGGACTATTTTGCTCTACTTATCTAGACTCTTTTATACTTTTGTTACATGCATGGATATTATCTCTCTCAGATATATTTTACTCTCTTGAAATTGCATGTTGAGATTATTATTGCTTCATTTACATGCTTAAGGGGGAGTTAATTGAAATTGATAACAGCATGTTTTACTTTTTGCTGAAACAAAAAGGAGGAGATATTACGCATAACATTTCAATTCATAATTATAATTTTGTTGTCATCAAAAAGAGGGAGAATGTAAGCACCTCTGTTTTTATGCACCAAAATTATGTTTATTGCAAAGATTAATATTTCAGGACTATCACGTATCAGAGCTTCTCTCTTCCATCAAGATCAGATGGATGCTGATCTGTCTTTTGCTTTTATTGAGTCTAGGATATTATTGTAAGGAACCGCAAAATAAAACTCAAACGGATTTCTGCGCTTTTCTCTAAAAGTCAGTTTCTAGGGTTTTTTATCGACCGATAAGACTAATTGATCGACTAAATTGATTGATCAACAAAACAACTTAGTTAATCGATCAAACCAGCCCATTTTAGGAAGTTGATTAATACTCTTCTGATTAACCAATTTAGCTAATTAACCGACCAATCTGTGATCCATCAAATAACAAGATTGATCAACCAAATCTCGTTTTGATCGACCAATCTACCTTAATTGATCAATCAATTTCATTTCCTTTTAAGGTTGAATTTTTAGTATAAATAGAGGTCGTACGCAGCCCTTTTTCATATAACTTTCAATATAGAAATCCTTCAAAAGAATAGAGCTTCTCGTGCTTCTTTATGTGCTTCTGCGCTTCGATTTTCACACCTCTCAAAGCATGTCATTTCAAACCTCCGCTAAAATTCTGGTTTGATTTTTATTGAGGTTCCATAGTTCTACATTATTCTTTTATATTGTTATTTTGATTAACGGATCCAAAGTTGTTGGGGAAGATCCGTTGTAGTTGTTGTTGTGCTTCTCTTCAGGCTATAAAGAGAAGTGTTTGTAAAGAGGTTGTGCCATCCTCGTTCAAGTGGTACGATAGTGGATTGACTAGCCTCGACTAGTCGAGAAAATCCCAAGCTGAGAGGCTTAGGTAGTGATTTTCACCCATTTGGGTTTCCAATATAAATCCAGGTGTAATCTGTGCTTAATTCTGTTGTGGATATATTTTTTATTCATAGTCATTGTTAGGCGATACTATCCACCCCTCCCCTTTAGTATACTTTACAATCCATAGGCAACCCTCAAGGCCTCCATGCCGAGTCATTCAAGCAGAAAATTGAAACACCCTATGGAAGGGACCAAAATTCATAGAAGCAGTCCATGCAACTCTTGTGAATATCAACTCCCAGGCGACAAACCAATCCCTCATACTCGACATGTGAGCAATTCATTATAACAAGACAACAAACAATACAAATAAAAGTTTCCCTTTTCATATAAAAGGTGTTGCCTACTACATTTCCCAAAAACACTGCAATCGACTGGCCTACAAAGAAAGAAAGAAAAGCTGGGAGGTCGATGAGAGAAATATAAAAACAATGACAACACCACTTATTAGGACTCGATAGCTTCGTCCCCAATCTTCGAAAGGCTAATCGACCATTCCAGCGATCGCACAGCTATTAGAGGACCCAGCTTGGACGCCTCTTCTTCAGGAGACGGTCTTTCCCAACATGCTTCAACTCAAGCACCTTCTTGCCCATGTCCTCCGTAAGTTGTCGGGCCTCGGTAGGGTCAACCTTCAAGCTCTCTACCCCTCCACAATAGAGGAATGCCCTATTTCAAGGACATGCACCTCCTTCTTCACCAAAAGGATGGCGGTACGAGAACCTTGCAGGCACATGGGCAAGTCTTGTAGAGCCACGACTGCTACCTCGTGCACCCTGGCAAGACCCTCCTCTAGCTCCCACCCACGTAAACGAACTGCCTTAGACCTCGGCGAGTTTCACTCAACTCCTCGAGTAGCCGGAGCAGCTCACAAGTGCCAGAGCACTCACCTTTCCAAGAAAGGGGCACTACTCGGAGCCCCCAACCTAGTCGATGCCACCTCGCTGGACATGAGGCCTCCAGCAGGCCCTTCCACAAAGGATCTCCAGATAGACCCAATTGTCTGGTCGATCGTCCCTGGACCCCTCTGACTGAAAGGATCTACTCCTTCCACCGCCTTTGCCAAAGCTTTGGTCGGGCAAATACATTGCTGCAAGAGGAGCCACCAGTAGCAACAACCTCCTGCACCACCCTTGTAGAGTCATTAAGAGAGCCGAGCAGGGCTGCAAAGGCGTTAAGGCTCCCCATTAGAGCAGCCTCTACCTGGCCCTGGGGTGAAGAGGTCGCGACCACATGCCCCTCGAATGGTCCAGGCAGACCCAAAGAGACCGATAACCCCACGGGACGCCCTCCAACTCACCCCCGCTTAGACCCAAAGGAGCGGACGTAGTTAACTGCCCTACAACAATCATCCCGCGTGGGCTCTCCCTGCGAATGCTTTGAGGGAACCTACTCCACCTCCTCTTTACTTCCTACCTCCCTCCTCTTGAACTCTTTAAAAAATAAGAGGACCTCCTCTTCTTGCCCTGCCCTATGGGCCTCCCCCACATGAGACGAGTCCCATAATGGGAGGAACCACCGTGACACCCAAAGTTGCCTGGTTGAACAAATCGCCCAAAGGCTGAAACAAAAGGCAAATTAAAACAAATGCAAAAGAAATGAAAAAAAGGGGTCCAAACGTACCTTTCACCGCAAACCATATGCAGGCCTCAAAACCAGGAACGCCTCAATAGGCATCCCAGCTATAAAAGTCCCACAAAAGGTCCTAGAACCTTCACCTCAGCCATGAGCTGAACAAGGGCAGTAAACTAGATTTACCTTTGCCCACAGGCCCGGACATAATCATTGTCTAGCCACTCTGTTAAACACACACGTTCAATGATAAAATCTTGTCAAAAGAATGAGTGAAAGGAAAGTTCATCAAGACAATTACCAAGTCGTTCGGATGTAATAAAAAGGTTGGAGGGGCATGAACTCCAATTCTACCCCAACCCCTATTTATAACCCCCCCTTAGAGCGATTCCACTATCCCCCCAAGGCGCAGGTTCCCAAGGGACGAAATCCCCTAGAATACGGAGCGAATTCCACAACATCCCGTCCAGACTGACAAACTCTTCAGTCAAGATTCTGCACATTACATCACCCTGCGCATATATTTTCTTGCTACAGTAGTGTCAATCGCCTCACTGACAAGCACGACATTTGAGGCTATGACTCCTCATTTCAACAATAATTAATGACCATCTTGTCAAACTTCACAACAAAATAATTTTCCGAACGTCACCTCTTTAGGACGACCGGAACCACGGTCGACACACCTATATTCCCCCATAAATATGCCACCTCTTAAGGCCTTTTAAGGAGCCTTAGGAGCAAAAAAATGGCAGGAACCCTACCACAGATGCTATCTCTTAAGGACAACTAAGCAGCCTTAGGCACAAAGAATGCCAGGTTCTCTACCACAAACATCGCTTCTTAAGGCTGGTTAAGAAACCTTAGGTATGAGAAAATGCCAAGCCCCTTACAACAAATGTCGCCTCTTAAGGCCGATCGAGGAGCCTTAGGTGCAAAAGAATGCTAGGCTCCTAATGAGAGACTCATCATGGCTCCTAATTATCATTAATTAACTACTTTTCCTAGTTAATTAACTAAGAAACATCAATTACATGATTAATTATACTATAAGGGTTAAAACACTAAGGACCTACAAAATAAGTTAAAAATACTAAATTAAATATTAATTAATATTAATAATAATTTAATTAATAATTTGGATTCAATTGACAATCATTTAGCTACATATTTAGTATTTAAACTAACTTAATTAATATTATGACGTAAGTATATAATTAACCTATTTAATTATATCATTTAAATAAATATAGATAAAAAGGGTAAAATTTTAATTTTAAGGCATAAATATAATATTTTCTAATTTATAATTATATATTTTTTTTAAAAAGAAATAAATTAAAATAAGCATTGAAACTTATTATTTACGTTCAGGTCCTTAACTTCTATTTCGATTGAGTCCTTTTATTTCATTTTGGTCCTTTTTCTTACAAATATACCCTTGTGTTAAGTTGTCTTCTTCAACCTCTTCTTCAACCTTTGAACGGCCGACGATAACCGGTGATCGTACCTCTCGATCATCGCCCATCATACATCCAAACGCCTTCGCCGTTGCCGTTGATTATTCGCTCACCTTCTCATCCAAATCCAACGGCTCCAATCTTCCCTATCCTAACAAACTTCGATGCGGTGACTTCACCGTCGCCGAAGATGAAGGTGCCTAATCCAACGTACCTAGACGCAATTGCATCTAGATACCTTCACCCCTACCTCAATCCGCACTTATAAATACCCCCTACCCTCTTCCCCCACTGCGGTCGATGATAGGTTATTCATTCCTTACCTCTGGTGACCTCTCACCTATCCTTTGGAGCATCTTCGATGGAGGCGTTCGTCTCCCTCACCTTCTCTTCCTCTCCAACGACCATGACAGGGTCTAGGAGCGACATCCTCTTGACCACAATGCCTTCCTTTCTTGCTGGAGCTCTTCCTCTACTCCTTTGATTTCTTCCTCCATTAAGTGTCATCAACGAAGATCTTCTTCCTCACTTCATCCAGGTAACTTGTATCTAGCTTAGTTCTTAGTGTAGTTTGATTTAACATAGTTAATTGAATAGTTCGTCTAGTGTTTAGCCTAGTTTTCCAATTGTCTTCCACAGCTCTGGCAAGTCAATTCTGGCTCGCCGAGACTTCTTTCACTCATTAAATCACAGGATCATCCTCTTTATCTCTCCACAAATCCATTCCACTTCTTTTCCTCTTAATTTGATTAGCTTATCCGCCTAAGCCACTCCACACTCACAGGAGTACCTCCATTGTCCATGGCGGAGGTCTCCAACCTATTTCACAATCACTTGGGGCCCTTCATCACTAATCCATCACTTAGGGCCCCAATCTCACTCCTAATTTCTCTTATAATCATCAACACGTTAAATGCCCAATTCCACCTCATCTTCTAAGCTCACTGTCCATGGCAAGCTCAGAGGAGTGATTCCACCTAATCACACACACATACACCATTGCCTCACTGTCGTGCGACGTTCCCCTCACTCAATTGAGAGGGAGAGCTGTTATTGAGTTCATGCGAACTCAAGATATGTTTTCATTGGGTTTCCTTATTAAATCCTTGTGACTAATCATTAATTTGATCAATTAAGGTTTTCTTAAGATTCCTTGTAATCTCAAGAATTGTTCTAGAGCTTTCTTGGTCTAATTCATGGAGATTCAATCTCCAGTGTGCTAAACTGGCTCTTATCGGAGCTCCGACGACCTCAATTTGAACCTCAGCCTTCAGAACTTTGCGAGAAGTTCCAGATCACTTAGTTTTGATTAGAGGATCAGATTCCACTCATTGGATTTGAGTTACATTGATTGAATGCTTGGATTAGATGTTGTCTTGTCCAACTCCGACAAAGTTGAAGAGACACAACCATTAGGATTTAAGCTCTAAAAAAAAGTTCTGAAGCACATGCAGACTCTAAAGAACCTACTCTAGATATCAATTAGGTCGAAGAACCTCTGGTTAGCTCTAACGATCAAATCACTATTTGAGCTCAAGCAGCATGACCTGTTAGCACCAATGGAATGTTCAAAATCTGATTTTGAGGTGCTGGGTAGATTCCTTAGGTTGATTTGAGTCTAATTAAGCTGTTAATTGGAATATGTAAGATCTGATTTGGGAAGTCAACTTTTTGTGTCTGTAGGCCAACCTAGAGCTATTCTTAAGGAATTAAGATCTGAATCTTGGAATGGAAGGTGGAATTAATTCTTTGTGATGATTTAGAATCACTTAGAGAAGATTTGCATGAATTTTATTGAGTTTCCAGGTAGATTCTCAGTATTGTGTGTTTTGGGTTCCAAACAAAACCCATGTCTATTCTGTGAGTTCTTGATGAGATTCAAAGCCAAACCTCATCTAGGTCTGTTACTTTTAACCTCATAAATCAATTTAGATCAACTACACATGTTCCAATCTATCTATTGAACTAATTTAACCTTGAAAATCAGTATCTGAGCTTCATGTTCAAAGCTCTGAAGCTTCTTGAGCTTCCAAAGCTTCTTTAGCCACAATATCTTCTTTGTTTCAAGTGGAATGATCTCCTGAAGCTATTTAGACCTTCATCTGAGGGTAATACATGAATTCAAGTCACCTGACTTGAATTTTCCATCTGCAACATGTAAAAGGCCATGGCAACAGTGCCATGTTCTTCACTTGAATTTGTGGATCAATTATGATCCAAGCACCAAATCGATGCTAAAATCATGTAATTAAGGTCAAGAGCTTTCAATTGAGCCCTTGTTTGCTCGATTTGGTCTTGTGAGCCGGTTGGAATCCTCATTTGAAGTTGATGACTACGGACGCTGCGCAAACAAGACCTAGTTGGAATAGAACCACATCGGAAATGTAGAAATGCCCGCCTTAGTATAAAACTGATTTGTGAACCCAACACTTCAGTCATCAAGCCCTGAGCGCACATGTCCCTTCTGAGCCTCTTCTGACCATATTGAGCGCATGCACATGCACGTGCAGGCGTTTGTGCACTCATGTGTGCGTGGGCCCGGGTGTGGGCGTGAGCTTGTGGGCCTGGTACTGTGTAAATGTAAAATGTTAAAATCCACCACTAATTAACTAGGTTTGGGTCTCGAGTAGGGTCTAATCCTGCCCCTAGTGGGCACTGTGTATCCTCGAAAGAGGTCTGGGCCTCCAATTAACCAAATTTTTGGTTAAGTGATTAATGAGAGATCAAGGATTTAAATCAACTAAGTGTGGAGGATGAATGCATAGTAAAATGAGAAGAGAAGGGAGAAGCTATGAACCGAAAGTTAAAGGCAAAGAGAGATAAATGCACAGTTAAAGGGAAAGTGAAGAAAGAGATGAGAGTTTAAATAAGGAATTAGAGAAGAGAGGAGCATAAAGAGCTAAAAAAGAAAGAGATAAAGAGACGTCTAATGGACTAGTCAAAAGTGCAATATCTACTTTTAAGTCATCTAATCATTTTGAGAGACATGTAATTGAAGGCTGAGCTGAATTAGATGAAAGAAATGAAGTGTTTCGAGCATATTGTAATAAAGGCATCTACTTGTATTGTAATTTATTTTATGCCTTACATTTTATAACATTTGTAATAATCATTCATTTTCCTTTGTCATTCATTGTAAATCTTTCATGTACATTTCTATTATTAATGGAATAATTGCCACGCTTTTGAGTTTTAATTCTATGTGTAATTGTTCATGTGCTTAACATATTACTAATTATAGATTTAATTAATCAATTGATTATTTAATTATGCATAAGAATAAAAATGGTGAATTAAATTACATTTATGCCTCCCAGTGAACAACCTAGATTCAACTAGTTAAAAAGAAATAAAATATAAAATGTTAGGTTAGCTTGATTCTATACTACAATTAACGACAATAACCTAATGATTCAAGTTAACTTAAGTCTATTCTTTACATGATTAATTAAGACCAATAACCTTAATTAACTGTGTTGAGAAAAGACGCATCAGCTCCTTACCACAAACGTCGCCTCTTAAAGACGGCCAAGGAGCCTTAGGCTCAAAAGAACACTACGTTCCCTACCACAAACGGCACACGAGGAAGAGAGAGGGAAGGAGGATGCAGCGCTGACATCACTGTACGCACGCGTTATTAGCGATGTTAGCTATCGCAGCATTTGAGGCACACACGTGCATCTATACGTGAGGGATCCCAATTTCATGTCACGTTCACGTTTTAATCTATTATGGGGTGAAACAACGTTTGTTTTTCACGTTCCAAGGCTCATTGAAATCGTCTCTCCACGAACTACATGACGTTAAACTCTAAACTCAATTTCATAAATTGTTTATTTCATGAAAATTTCAGTAAAGCCCATATGAGAATTTTAAAATATTTCTTACGTATCTCGACGTTATTCTAGTTCACAGAGCACGTGGGGAATATGAAGGTCTCCAGAGTGGTGGCAAGGGACCACGAGTGTACCTTTTGGAGTCACTATGACCCCTTGATGACATTAGGTAGAGAAGTTGATTTTTTCTCCCTCCTACCAAGCAACAATAACTTTCTATCACCGTAGACAATGATAATGTGTATTTTCTTTCCTCCAATGACTTTCAAAGTCCGTAAACCTTGTAATGCCTGATTTTTTTTCTCTTGTGGGTAGGGCTGAGCATTGGGCTAGGCCAGCTCGACCTGGCCTGTCACCCAGCTTAATTGGGTCGGCCCATGCCCAAACCTAAAATTAACTTTAGCCAGGCTTGGATTATAAATATGACTCATTTATTAAATGAGTTGGGCCTTGGGCCAAGGTGGCGCAAACCCAGCTTGGCCAATTGTCTCATTTATGGAGTCTCCTTAAAGCCTAGCCTGTTAGCCCAATTATATTAATATATATCATATATGTATATATATATTCATACCATCTATCAAAATATATATTATATTTACATTAAACCCTCAATAAACATTGACTACTTTTACTATGTTTTAACCAACAAAACCTTAACTACCGTGCTCCCTACAACTATAAGTTGTGCTATGTAATCCTGTAATCTCGTTCGAACTAGATATGAACCATTGCCTTTTTGCCATAGAAAAAGTGTAAACATTTAAATTTAAACTAAATATGAACACACAAGATGAGTACTTTTATTTTTTATTGTAATTTCTCTTTTCTTGACTATATTTGGTTAGCTTGTCATATGTTATATATGTTGAATATTCAAGTTAAATATTTGCAATGTATGTAGCTCGATCATTTTGGTTGGACATGTACCTACGATGACTTAAAAATCTTTTAATATATGCAAAAGGTAAATATAATAACCCAGTATTTACATAACTAAAAAAAGTAATTATCCTTTACAAGTCATCTTTTCATAACTATACAAAATCATGTTATTTTTTTTATTTTTAGAATAATTATTGATGCGAAACTCCACTTACATATTATTTTAAAAGTATAAGTAAAATAAATAATTAGACCATGAATAAATGGAAGTCGACCCGAACTCATTATTTTTTAGGCCAGGTTGAGCTTGGGAAAAGAAAATTTATTTTGAGCCAAGCCTTCGGCTATCTTTTTAGCCCATTTATTAAATAGACTTAGGCCAGGTCAAACCTATCCTGCAATAGCCCAACCTAATACTCATCCCTACTTGTGAGTACTATAACTAAAAAAATAGAATGTTTAAATAAATTAAGGTGATTTATACCGAAGAAGATTAATTAATTGAAATTTCTATGACAAGATTGGATCGTAAATTTGAATAATTAAATGATATTAAGGGAATGATTATGTTAGTTTGGATGAATGAAATAGGTAATATAGATTTTGCTTTTTTTGTCAAATTAAGGGGATAATTTGATAATTTTCTATGATCTTAAAGGATAAATAGTGAATTAAATACATGGTAATGGCTTGTACTTGAGAATTGTTAGATCGACAACCATTCAGGAGATAAATGAAATTTTGATATGATGGAATTAATAACTGAATCTAGATAACTGAATGAGATAGTTGATAGAATTGGCTAGTGGATCAGGGAGTAGGTTAGCCTCCTTGCAACTTTGTGGTAGGCCTATTGGGTAGCGAGGTAGGGGTATGCGGGTAATTTTATGTATGATATTTGGCTAGATGCGTACCCTAGATCGTGGAAAGAGCTATTTATGAGCTAGTGCAGATCGCGTCTATGCGTATAACTCATGGTATGCAGCCGCCACACTACCAACGCTAGGACCCCAAGGTGATGAAATGAGATGTATGGTGAGTGTGGAGTTCCCTCTCGACCAAGATAGCACTACGTACTTGTCATGCCTCTTGGGAAGTCGCACCGAGATCTCCTCGTGCCTTCCGAGGAATTGAAAAGGTATAAATAAGACGGTAAATTTTTAGGGCCCCCACAATGTTGGAAAATTGAGAAATAACCAAGAAGCAAATCATTAAAGAACAAAAAGGAAAATAGAAATAACCAATTTGTACCCCTCTTGCCTAATTATTTATGCTATTTTCTATTGCCTCGTTTCTTTACTTGCATTACTCTACTCGACATGTGCTGACAACTACCTTGAGCTCCATACTCAGGTACGGTTGAGTAGTCGGGAGCGATTGTACCCGAAGTGATAGGTGCAGGATCGAGTTTATGTTGGATTTGAGAGCCTAATTGCATCAATCGAGATGCAATTATTATATGATGACGTGGGAATTCATGTTGAAATCTGTGAGATTTGAGAGAGGTGTTTAGTCTTATACTAGAAGTGGATAAACCTCTTGGTGGGTGTAAAAGGCTTCTACCTCCCATGGCTTATGTAGCAAAGAGTGAGAGGTGGGGCTGGGGGCCATGGCTTAGGCTCGGGCTCAGGAGAGAATCAATTTGGAACTTGGACTCCTTTTGCTACGGATTTTTAATCTCACGATTTTGACTTGGATTGGTTGATCAAAATGTAAAATTGGTCGACCAATTAGTGAAGTTTGATCGACCAAATTGTTTTGGTCAATCAATGAACTTAATCGGTCGACCAATTGCCGCGTTTCCATAAAACGGGAATTTTTTTAAATGTCTAGTCGTGGGCTCTATATAAGTGTCATGAGAGGGCTCTTATTTGATACACAACAAGAGTAGAAAACTCTCTCCACCCTCTCTCTCCCTCTCTCATTCTTGTCTCTCTTTCTTGGTGTGTTCGTTCGACGTGAGATTGGTAGAAAAATGCTCAATCACCTTTGTTAATCTTACACAAGGAGATTGAGAGATCTACGAGAAGTTTTTGGTTAATCAAACCATTTGGTTAGTAGATCAATCAGGAATTTGGTTGCTAACCAAATTACCTCGGCTTCGTTCTCCTGAGGTGGTTTTCAAGGACGTCCAAGATCGGAGTGTGCCGAATCTTGGAGGTGGATCGTCGTATCTTGGGAGGAGTTCATCAGACCCCGACGCATCGGTATTGTGGGGGCAATACCTTCTCTAAGGGAAGTCCTTAATGGATGCTTCGATCGGAATGAAATCTAATTCCTTCTTGTTTTCTTTATTTGTGTTATTGCATGTTATTTATTCTTTATTTTATTCTAGATATTGCCAAATCACATTTAACTTACTTGATTTAATATTTTTTATTTATGCAAAAATGTTGAAAATGCATATATTTTTATTTATTTATTTATTTCCTATATGCGTTATTTTCAACTATCTTAGAGAAGGTATCGCTTAGATCTAAAATATTTGGGATGTCTGAAATGACTTTTAAATCATGTGTAGACTTATCTAGTATGCCTGAGAAATTTGGTGAGCAAAATTTCAAGTGTTGGCAACAACGCATGAGAATTTAGCTGACCACCATTGGTTTGATCTCGACGTTGGAAATCGATTGCCCAATTTTGGATAAGGAAAAACCCACTCCTGAAGGCCAAAGGCAGTGAATGAGTGGAATTAGCGCAACCACATTTGTCATGGTTGCATCTTATTAGCATTCTCCAATGTGTTGTTTGATGTGTACAACACATCCACATCCACTGCGAAGGGACTATGGGAGGAGTTGGACAAGAAATATAATATCGAGGACTTTGGTATTGAAAAATACTCTGTCGCAAAATTCCTTAAATTCCAAATGGTTGAGGGTAAATTGGTATCAGAGCAGGCACACGAATTTCTATTATTGTTCCATGGTTTAGCAAAGGCTGAAATGAAGCTTCCTGAGAAGTTTCAAGTTCTGGCTATCATTGAGAAATTCCCTAAATCTTAGGAGGACTTCGGGATGACTCTCAAGCATAAGAAGGGAAAGATTTCTTTTGATGACTTAATGATAGCCACTGCTATTGAGGAAGAGCATAGGAAATAGAAATCTATAATGCCTGTGGAGTCTAAAGTGAATGTCATGACATCTAAGAGCAAAGAGAATAAAAATAAGAACAATAAAAATAAAACGAAGGTCAAACCCATTATCCAGAAGAAATCCAAGAACAAACCATGTTAGCACTGTGGGCAGGTTGGGCATTGGAAGAAGGATTGTCCTAATAAAGCTCAGTAGAAGACCACAAATAGGAATTCTCAGGTGAATGTGATCACCGAGGAGGCCAAGCCTAGTGATGGATATGTCTTAGTAAAACCCAAACTCTATGTTATTCACGATTCTACTAAATGACTCGAGGATACTGGAGCCAATGTACATATTTGTACTGATAGATCGTTCTTTTCTTCCTATCAGGCCTGCAGTTGTGGGATTGTGAAGATTGTGAAGATGGGGAACGGCTATACAGCCAAGGTGCTAGGATTCGAACGCGTGGACTTGAGGTTTTCCTCGAGGCGAGTTTGGACACTACGCAAGGTGTTGCACGTTTTTGTTGTGAAAAAGAATGTTATTTATGGTTCCTTATTAATTAGAGAGTGTTTTGAGATAAACTTTAAATGCAATAAAATTGTTATGTTGAGACATGGAATACTTTATGGAAAGGGGTATTTGGCAGATTTTGATCTATTATTTAAAATAAGATGTAATGTGAATGTATCATCTAGAAATGCTCTAAATAAGGTTAATTTTCATTCAATTCAATATATTTGCAGTAATATTGAATCTTGTGATATAGCATGGTAGATTGGGTCATGAAATTTCAATTCTTTAAATATAATGATGAAATTAAATATGATTCCTGAACACATCATAAATAAAACTAAGAAATGCGAGATATGTGTGCAGGCTAAACAAACTACGAAGCCTTTTTTACTCTATTACTAGAGATATTGAGGTTCTAGATTTGGTGCACAAGGATATCTGCGAGTTTAACGGTGTGTTGACTAAGGACAATAAAAAGTATCTTATCACCTTTATAGATGGCAGTAGCAAATACTGCTATGTGTATTTGCTTAAGTCTAAGATGAGACATTAAGTAAATTCCTTGTCTTTAAGAAAGAAGCAGAAACATAAACTGAGAAAACTCTTAAGAGATCGATGTCGAATAGAGGTGGGGAACATATGTCCAACTTATTTGATGAACAGTGACAAGCTTTTGGTACAGTTCATGAAGTGACAGTCCTATATTCCCCTCAGCCTAATGGGATAGTAAAGAGAAAGAATAGGACTCTAACTGACATGGTCAATGCTCTCTTGTAAAGCTCAGGATTACCTACTTACATGTGGGGGGAAGCTTTGAATACAGCATACCATATTCTGAATAGAGTTCCCTTCAAGCATAAGGAAAGTAGTGCATTTAAGATTTGGAGAAACAGAAAATCAAGTTTGAAATACCTCAAAGTGTGGGGCTACCGTGAAAATGTGGTTGTCTTAGAACATAAGAGGAAGAAGCTTTGACTTAAGATAGTTGATGCGGTCTTTCTGGGTTATGTTGATAATAGCTATGCCAATAGATTTTTAGTTATAAAATATGAGATTTCAGGTATAGATGTCAACACTATTGTTGAGCTTCGCGATGCTACATTTTTTGAGGATGTCTTCCCCATGAAGACTGAATTACCTTAAAATACGACTTCAGATGATCTAGCCACCACATTTGGTTCTATTCCTAGTCAAGTGGAAAGGATGTCGAATGTAGGGGCTAGCTCTTCCCATTCTGAGCCCAATCAAGGAGAAGAGTTTGAACCTAGGAGAAGTAAAAGACTAAGGATTACCAAGGATTTGGGAAGTAATTTTATTACTTGCCACATCGAGGGTGATCCCCCCACTTATCGTGTTGCTATGGCTTCTTCTGAAGCTAAGCACTGGAAAGATGCCATTAAGAATGAGATGGACTCAATCATCTCTAATGGCACTTGGGAGCTGGTTGATTTACCTCCAGGGTGTTCTACAATTGGGTGCAAGTGGGTATTTAAGAGAAAACTCAGGCCTGATGGATCTATTGAAAAATACAAAGCTAGACTTGCTGCCAAGGGGTTCAAGCAAATGGAAGGAATCCATTATTTTGATACCTATTCTCCAGTAACTAGGATAACTACTATCAGAATGCTTATTGCATTGGCTTCTGTGTATGATCTCACTATCCACCAAATGGATGTGAAGATAGCCTTTCTTCATGGCGATCTTGAGGAGGAGATCTATATGGACCAACCTGAGGGATTTGTAGCTCCTAGGAATGAGAAAAAGGTTTGTAAGCTTGTTAAATCTCTCTATAGTTTGAAACAAGCACTCAAGTAATGACATGAAAAGTTTGATAAGACTATACAGTCTTTTAGCTTTGTAGGTCATAAATTTGACAAGTGTGTCTACTCTATGATTAAGGGTGATATGTGTATTGTCCTATGCCTACATGTAGATGATATATTATTGTTTGGATCAGACATTAGAATTGTGAATGAAACTAAGTTGTTCTTAAGTAGTAAGTTTGAGATGAAGGATATGAGTGTTGCAAATGTGATCCTAGTCCTAGGCCTTAAACTGATTCGGTCAACAGAGGGGATAGCTATTTCTCAATCTCATTATGTTGAGAAGGTTCTTGAGAAATTTGGCTATGAAGATTGCAAGGCAGTAAGCACTCCATTTGATTCATCAAAAACTCTCTATAAGAACAAAAGTGGAACGCCTGCTTCACAACTAAGATATTCACAAATTATAGGAAGCTTGATGTATTTGGCTAACTATACTAAATCAGATAGTTCTTTTTCCGTATTTAAGTTGAGTAGATACATAAGCTATCCTAACCATACTAATTGGGATGCCTTAGACCGAGTACTTAGGTACTTAAAGGGAACTGTTTCCCTTAATTTGCATTATGATAAATATCCTTCAGTTTTGGAAGGATATAGTGATGCAAGTTGGATTGGTCAAATGGAGAATTCTGGGAGTAATGGTGTTATAGGGTATGTCTTTACCCTTGGAGGTGGTGCAGTTTCCTGGCGGTCTAAAAAATAGACCATTTTAGCCCAATTTACCTTTGAGGCTGAGCTATATGCTTTGGATACCACTAGAATTGAGGTTGAATGGCTAAAGGGACTTCTTATAAAATTCCCGATAGTGGATAAGCCAATTCCTGTGATATCTTTGCATTATGATAGCATGACTGCTATAGCAAAGATTAAGAGTTCAAAGTTTAATCAGAAAACAAGGAGACATCCAAATCAGACTCAAGTCTATAAGGGATTTAGTGTCTCAAGGAATGATTGCTGTGGAATTTATAGGATTTAAGGATAACACAACAGATCTGTTTTCTAAAGGACTTGATAGATCTTTAGTCCTTAAGTCTAAGCTTGGGATGAGACTGAGACCCATTGGGAGTTCACTTGCAGCAGCAACCCAACCTAATTAAGTGGAGATCCCACAAAGTAGGTTAAATGTGGTAACAACAAGCTGTATGGGGAACTGGTTAGCACTCATTATTAGATGCTTTTGCATCTGAGTCTAATCCCTGGAAGCTTGAGTACCTTAAGTTGCAAATTTAGGAAGAGCAAAGGCTCTGAATGGGTTCAAGCCTTTATAGCAGGATGTGAGCAGTGCATCCTTGGAGAACGTCAACTATGTGAGTGTTACCGTGGGCCGCAGTTAAGGGAATAAGGTCTTTCCCGATTACACTGATGAAACAGGAAATGGTGCATGGCCCATAAGAGCACCAACCCTGAAGATTATCACCAAGAACTTCATTCT
This sequence comes from Thalassia testudinum, assembly GCA_037157565.1. NCBI lineage: Eukaryota > Viridiplantae > Streptophyta > Magnoliopsida > Alismatales > Hydrocharitaceae > Thalassia > Thalassia testudinum. Next base: position 87,985,095 of record JAZHRO010000077.1, read on the forward strand.
GTTGTCACCACTATACACCCCACATCAAAGGTCTAGAGTTCAAGACTAGTTACACTTTATTCCTGTGGTGGTGAAGGTAAATGACTCAGGTAAAGGTTCAAACCGGAAGGTACATTTACTAAAAGGCAAAGTGTGATAGCCGAGGAATTTATCATTGAATTTCAATGATGAATTTATGAGGGATTGTTGGATTTAAGAGCCTAATTGCATCAATCGAGATGCAATTATTATATGGTGATGTGGGAATTCATATTAAAATCTATGAGATTTGAGAGAGGTGGTTAGTCCCATACTGGAAGTGGACAAACCTCTTGGTGGGTGTAAAAGACTTCTGTCTCCTATGGCTTTCATAGCAAAGAGTGAGAGGTAGGGTTGGGGACCACGTACGCACACACGCGTGCCCCGCCCAGCCTCTACTCGGGCTCAGGTGAAAATCAATTTGGAACTTAGAACTTGGACTCTTTTTGTTACGGATTTTTAATCTCACGATTTTGACCTGGATTGGTCGATCAAAATGTGAAATTGGTCAACCAATAGTTTTGGTCGATCAATGAATTTAGTTTGGTCGACGAATTAGTGAAGTTTGATCGACCAAATTATTTTGGTTGATCAATGAACTTAATTGATCGACCTATTACCGTGTTTTCATAAAACAGGGATTTTCTTAAACGTCTGGTCGTGGGTTCTATATAAGGGCCACGAGGGGCTCTCATTTGACACACAACAAGAGTAAAAAATTCTCTCTACTCCCTATCTCTCTCGTTCTTGTCTCTCTTTTTTGGTGCATTCGTTTGACGTGAGATTGGTAAAAAAATCTCCAATTACTTTTGTCGATCTTGCACAAGGAGATTAAGAGATCTACGAAAAGTTTTTGGTTGATCAAACCATTCGATTAGTAGATCAATCGGGAATTTGGTTGCTAACCAAATTATCTCAGTTTCGTTCTCCTGAGGTGGTTTTCAAGGATGTCCAAAATCAAAGTACGCCGAATCTTGGAGGTGGATCGTTGTATCTTGAGAGGAGTTCGTCAGACCTCGACGTATCGATATTGTAGAGGCGATACCTTCTCTAAGGAAGTTCTTAATGGGTGCTTCGATCAAAGTAAAATCTAATCTCTTCTCGTTTTATTTATTTGTGCTATTATAGTTATTTATTTATTTTTTATTCTGGATCTTGCCAAATCATGTTTAACTTACTTGATTTAATATTTTTTATTTATATTAAGACGTTGAAAATGCATATGTTTTATTTATTTATTTCCTATATGCATTATTTTCAACAATTTAGCCCCCACAAATGGTCTGTGATGTCTGGGGTTCTTCTATGGTTTAATTCTTTTCCTGTTTCTTTCTTCTTGTATTAGACAATTTTTTCGTATCCTTCTCCTTCCGCTCTTAGATTATGGTTATGATTAACGTGGGTTGTACATTTATACTTTGCTTCTTTTCGCAATGCATTATGATTAGTTTGTTTAGCTATATTTATATTTTATAATTATGTGTTACGTGACTGTGGTCCTATTTTGATTTGATTTTCATACTCGACGACCTGCATTCCACCATTCTAAATTGCATGGTGGGGTTTGTGTCATTACAATATCATGGAAGGTGGTGATAATCACTATGGAGGTGACTTGTGTGGTTTGGGAAGGAGATGATGGATTCTAATGTGTGGGTTTCAATGGAGTTTATTTGGTGTGGGATGTGGAAAGGGGAAGGGACAACCATTAGGGTTAGGTTTAGTGCATGAGTGTGTGTGTCTTGGATAGTGACCAGTACTAATTGGGACAAAGTGATAGTGGGTTGGTGTAGGTGTTAGGACAAGGGTTGTGGAGAGTGGAGCTAAGGTTTAGTACAAGTGGGCGGTGGGTTTTATGGTGGATAAAGGGGGTGTCAATGGTAGTGGGGTGAAGTTGTGTCGTTGGGTAAGTGTGTTAGTCTGTTTGTGAAGGTGGTGGCGTGGAGTTGGGGAATGGTGAAGGTGGTGGCGTGGAGTAGGTGGTTAAGGTGATGGTGGTGGTGATGGTGTGGAGGTGTTGGTGGTGGGGTGAGGGTGTGTGTGTGTATGTATATGTATAGGCGTGTATATGTATGTGTGTGTGTGATAGTAAGAATAATAAAAAGTTAAAAAGATGAGCACAATAACATCAATCAACAAAAAAAAGAAGAGAAAGGAGATAAAGATAAATACTACTCTACTTGCAAAAAAAGCAAAAGACTACAGTATTTGCATGAAATAAAAGCTACATTACAAGAAGGATAAAAAGAAGAAGGAGATGAGAAGATCCATGCCAAGGAAGACACTTGAGCCGTTGGCAATGGGGAGAATGGGTGGTAGATCCCTGGCACTAGGTCTACACCACCTCAAGATGATAATCAATGGTGGAGGAGGGCCATTGTTTGGTCGTTCACCATGATGGGAGGGAGGAGGAGGAGAGCTTGAGAGAGGAGAGGAGTGGAGTGGAGTGGGGAAGGGAGGGGAGTTGGTGTGGAAAATGGGAGGGAGAAATGGAGGGAATTTGGGGTGCACCCTTTGGGGAGAGGTTTTTATAGAAGTTAGGTGGAGAAAGTTAGGTGGGCATGTTAGGCGGGTGTGTGGTGTACCTAGGGAGTAGTGTAAGGGTAGGTTAGGAGGGTGGACCATAAGGAGAGTGTGGAAGCTTCTAGAGTTCTCCAGTGGGGTGCCACCTAAGGTAGGCTGAAGGTGGCATGGACGGTGGATTTGGTGGTGTTTTAGGTGGTTAGGTGGTGATTAAGTGGGTACTTAAGTGGTGTGTTGGGCCTCTGAAATGACCCTTTCCATGGACCGTTCAGAGTTTTCTGGAAAATTAGGGGTGAAACATAATTTTTGACCCTTTGAGCTGAGTGTGGGTTTTACGGGAAAAAAAGAGTTTTAGCGGGGGAGGCTCCGCAACTTTCCCTCTCTCTCTCCTCCCACACCCACACACCCACTCACACACACCTCTCCTTCCCCCTCCCCTCCAAACCTTAATCCCATCTATTTAAAACCCCATCACCCTCTTCATCATCACACCCTCACCACCACCTCCACCTCCTTCCCTTGTTTGCCGGCAAGTGCCACCAGTCCCTTCCCATCCCCTTGCAGCCACAAAGAGGAAGGAGAAGGGAGAAGTGTGGAAGAGAGGGTGAGAGAGGGCATGGGAGAGAAGAGAGAGCTCGAGGGAGCTTGAGCATGCGCAGCTGGAGGAGCTCGAGAAGGAGAGCTTGCACGCGGGGGAGCTACGGGTACAGTCGCGGGGAGCTCAGAGGTGCGAGGACCTTCGAGGAGTTTGGGAGTTGCAAGGGGAGGAGTCGCGATCGGAGAAGCCGCGGGAGCTCGAAGAAGCTCGTGCGGGAGGAGATGAGGATGCACACTAGGAGGAGCTTGTGAAGAAGAGCTTCTCGACCTCCTGCATCTGTTGAGGTTGCTGCGGGCAGAGCTTGTGAGAAGCAGGACCGTATGAGGAGGTTCTGCATATTGGATATTTCCAGTATCAGACGTCTAGAGCATCTGCCAGATGTCTGAAACAGCAGCAAACGTCCAGAGCTAAAGCCAGACGTTTGAAAATACGTGGAGTGCCGAGGTATGCGTCCTGTACGCTCATGCATGCGCATACATGAAGTACGTTAGCGTTGCGTGTCATCGTTTTAAGATTTCGAACGCATGCGTAGGTATTGGTCTTGGAAAGGCGCGCAAGCACGCTCTTAGAGGTGCTTTAAGACATCTAGACGTTCCACAGACGTCTGATAGACCTATTAGACGTTCGGGCGCATTGACAGACGTCTGGAAAGACCCAAGACGATTGTAAAGGGGTTCCAAACATCCGTCAGTAACACAGGAACACAAGGTGAGTTACTTATGTCGTTTAAGACGTCTGGGCCTAGTCCTAGACGTCTGATTTCAGTCTGTATGCACGTTTTTGGCCCGTTCGAGGCCCAAACGAAGTCGGATTTACGTAAATGAAATACCATTATTTTCTGCTCGAGTTTCTCTGTGTTAGTACCAATTATATATTGCTTTGAACTTGTCTGATGTGACTTGGTCACTGGTATAAATCTCCATCCTGTAGCGTGTTTGAGGCTCGCGAAGACGACAAGACCTGCAATTCTAGCCCCCATTCCTCTCGTGTTTCCCGGTAGAGTGGTTTACTTTAATATTAAGATTTAAATAAGTAAAGTGCATGTTTAGAATAACTTGATTGAACCCTAGGATATGAAATGAACCCTTGGGAAGAAGTAAATGAACATTGCTTGAGCTATACTATTTACTTTGAGATGCATGTTAAACACTAATTGATAGCAAGTGTATAGATACTTGATACGATGCTTTCTCAATTATTAAAATACGAGCTGCCTGTTATGTAAATGAAAACCGGGATGTGAACAATGAGATTTGAATGTTGAGAAATGGAATGAAAGGAATACAAGCATGAACCCTAAGGGGAATTAGGAGAAGAACTCCTGTATATGGAAAGAATCTTGTAAGTAGACGGGAAATTAGCTGACCCTTGTATACACAGTACCAGGGAAAGCAAATGTCCCTTTAGTGTAGAGGGGAGCTAGCCGCCCCTTTGGGTTGAGACTCGAGGTTAGGACTAGTCACTCTACACCGACTGCTGTTTGGCCATCGTGTACGTGGTATCGAGGTGAGCTACTTAATGTAGGGAGGGAGCTAGCCACCTTACGGGGTTCGGGGTTAGTACTAGCCATCCTACACTGACTCTTGTTAGGCCCACTGGGCAAACAGAGATAGTCGGATGAGGATACGCAAACTGTGGAGGGGCGAGACCCCTGTTTTGAGAGGACAAGGCCCTGTGTTGTTCCGTGCTGTATTGTTAGGCATACCCACTAGTGGAAACGACTGATCGCGTACCAGGCGGGGTAGCTACCCTACGCTTATCATATGTGCTGTAGTCATCGCCATATCGCGACCGTGACCTCAGGGTGGTTGACCGGGCGTATGACTACCACAGGGGACTCTCCCGGCCAGGAGAGCACCACATGTACATCCTACATCATAGGAAAGACTGCAATCAAGATCGTTCCCTTGAGAAACAGTCAAAATCAAGAAATGATCGGATTCTTAAGAGAATAAACAAATTAGAATTACTTAGTTGAGCTAAATGTAGTTGCTTGTTTAATGTTACTTGCATATAAATGGCTTGACCACTACTCTACTCAACGTTAGCTGACCACGGATTTTATAACCTTGTTCAAGTCAGGGAGTTGAGCAGCCAGTACCACCGGTTGCAGAGAGAGCTGGGCCTAGTTGAGCCTAGCCATAGCAGTTATCACCTTTTTGTTTTCGAGCTTTCAGTTGTAGTAGTAAGTACTCTAGTATGTAATATTATTTCTGTTACATTTTCGCTTTATTTTCTGCTGCTGTAGTTGTGATGACATGTAATATTGTGAGATACTTCGTTCTGTTTCCTTTACTGTCTACTTAGTTATCTTCTACCTAGTTATATTGCATGTGTGGTTGTGGAATATTTTTTACTTCTAGTAATTTCTCATTCGACGACCTGGTCTTGGGATTAGTTAAAGCGAGCCAGTCTCGAGTTCGGTAGGAATTTGGGATCGGGTCGTAACAGCCTCTAGTGTGGAAGGGTGTTAGGCTGAATATTAGGTGCACAAGATAGGTGTTAAAATGGGTAGAAAAATGTAGTGTTGGGCCACATGAGTGGGGAGTTCAATTGTAGGGTAAGTGTGTGCATTTTTGTACACATGTGCATGTGAGGATGCAAAGTGTATGTGGATACATGTGTGTGTAGCGTGAATGTTTGTGCATATGTGGTGTTTAGGGTTGGTTAGGATGTGGGTAATTGGGTTTAGTGTGTTTGGTTGGGTGCGGGTTTGGTTTATCTGCATCTTGCATGGCCTTGTCTTGGTTTGTATGGGCTTATCTTGGCCTGCATGAGCTTGTCTCCCTCTCTCCTTGTTTTGTTCGAATCTACATGCCTCTATCTCCCTCTCAATTTGTTGTGGGAATCTTCTGTTGTTTCCATTGCATATTTTCTCGCATCTTCCAATCAACGCAACCCCTACTCCACTACATACCCATGTACATGAAATGATAATCACTTTCGGGCCCGTAAAATAGATAAGATAGGTTAAGAATATACAGAGATGCACATGCATGAAACACATGAAATACATGTCCTATGTACAATGCAAGTTAGGTTTTTAACTTAATTTAAGCATTTTAAGATCTATGATTGCTGTGCAATCAGCATGTGAGGAGCTACATGACTAATACAAGCTCTTTGAGTTAAGGGAAAGGCTCAAGAACAAGAATCCAAGGTTTAGCACCAATAATTAATATTAGAGTAGGTAATTGCAAGTAGGGACAGTCCTCTTTCTTTCAAAATGCCTCTTATGTTCTTATGAAGAGCACTATCAATTAAGTCTTGTATGTTAAAATCTTGGTTATGCTACAAAGATTAGAGGTTATCACTTGTACAATTTTTCTTAGTTTATCTGTTACAATAATTATTACTAGATCTAGATTCATGCTTTGTATCATATGATTACTTAGAAAGTGATTTTGTAGATTCAAGAGTTATAAGTCAAAAGAATCCATTTTAAGATATCATAATGAGTCAAATGTTCTCTAAATACGTGGAAATGTATTTAAGATCCATAAAAATGCACGTATTTGATTTAGATTGAGTAGTGGGCTATATTGAGTGTTGTTGAGCTAATTGAGTCTGTTTAGTCATATTTGATTCTTATAATTTGGGTGAAAGTTATTTTTTTTGATGGGATATAGCTATATAAAGTAAAGTAGATATAGAAATTAGAAGAAAAATGAAATAAATAGGAAAATCAAGAGGTTTCAACGTTCAAACATTTTCATGAATTAAGTGAGGAAAATAATTATTATTAGAAACTTATTCGAAAAATGTGAACGTCATTACTTACTTTCATTAAATACAAAATAAATACATCAATTCTAGTAAACAAGGACCACCTCGTGGATGACGCTCTCCTATGCAATGGAGTGTGAAACGAGGAAAGAGAACAACCCTTCTTTCGCAAAATTCCATTAAAGGTGACAGATTTATTTATTGGAATATACACTCGGGGGATGTGCGGCTGCATGTGTGCAGCGTACTTGTCTTCAAACAAACAAATGAAAGCGTTACAAAATCTCACAAGAAAATAAAATAAGCAAAAAAAAATTTTCACCGCTCGCAAGTGCGAATGTGGGCCGTCCAGACTCGACCCCTCCACGATCCATCCCATCAGCAATTCCCGGGTCCTCTCCCTTTCGCACCGTCCCCCAACACGCACAGGGACACGACGACCGTGGCGCTCTCGCAAATCTCTCTCACTACCCCGCACTATATCTACAGTTCACGCACCGGAGACCCTGGCAGCAGCATAATCTCCCTTTCCCACTTCGCTTCCCCTTCCTCCCCGACCCGGTCCTTTTCTCCTGTCCCCTTCCCTCCCTCTCCAGAACAACCGAACCGGTCACTTATTCTTGCCAACCCTCGAGGTCTCTCTCCCTATCTCCGTCCCCTACCCCTTCCCTCTCGTTCAAACATAATCCAATGTATCTCATCTCGTTTCTCGTGGTGTTGGATCGATCTCGCGTGCAGGTTTTCCGCTGTCAGCGTCGCGATCCGAGGAGCAGGATTACACGCGGCGATGACAACGGGGGAGGGAAGATCGGGAGCGAAGATTTTGGAGGGGGAAGGGGGCTACGTGCTGGAGGACGTTCCTCACCTCACGGACTACCTCCCCGATCTCCCTGTATGCGCCGCTGGTTTTCTTTTCTTCTATGCCAAATGCCCCCCCACCTATTCTCTCGATTCTTACCGGTGCTCCTTTATTTTTTTATTTCTATTTTTATTTTTTTTTGCTAGTAGAGTAGTCTTTTATATATATTTTTGTATTCCTTGACGTTTACCGCTGTGTTTGTGTTTTGCGTATCATTGGACGGATGGGACCTACTGGTCCCCCTGCCATTTTTCTAGATTTTTTCTTTGGGGACTCTGTGGGTTGTGGTGCTTCTGGATTCTTTTTTTACCCCCTCTTTTCGTTAGTTTTGTTTAGTTTTGCACTTGACAGTACTCAGAGGCTTAGTATCTGGTTCTTTCGTATTGGCATTAAATGTTGTGACAATGACATTATTGTTGTTGTTGTTATAAGGCACTGCGTTTTCTGCACAAGGGTTGTGTTTTGCTTGGTTGCTCTGCTGTTGTCTGCCGTTGCTTCTGGGTTTTTTTGTGTTTAACTGTTTGGCTTTGTCGGTAATGACGATTATGGTTTTCTTATTCTTTTAATCGTCAATTGTGGCACTAGCTACTTGAGGGGCATTCTGGATAGAATTGATTTTTCAATTGGTCCTGCTGTGATTATTAGGTAGGTGTTGGGAGGCACTGCCTGCTTGCGGTTTTTTGTATTACGGTCTTTTTATTATTGATTCAAGTGTGAATACAACGTGGGAAGTATGGGGAGTAATTCCATTGTAGTGAACCTTTCCTAGGTATCACGATTCCACTGTCTGTAATTTCTGCCATATACTTTTCATGATCGCAAATCTCCTCTTGAGTTGAAATGTTTGCTGTTTGTTGGCATTAAAATATGCATGCACAATTTGAAGTTGTATGTTTGTTGGTTGGACACTCCACCACTAACCTTGTGCTTCTGCGTGTTGTGTGTGTGGATGGGTGTGTGTCTGTACACTGAGTGCATGTGCATGTGTTCATGAACAAGGTTGGAGCATTTGATTTGAGTTGAATGGACCATACATAGATGTTGAACTTTAAAATCTGCAATGGGAATTTGAAGTAAAGGATAGAGTAGTTACTCATAAGGAATTCATGATATTTGATTCTCTATCTCCATTGCACAGTCCCATCTAATTTCTTTTCTGTACAAGTGTGGTAAAGCAATCACAAGTGCATGCTTAATTGAATTACAAAGTGTACTGATTAGCTCTTAAAATGGAAAACATCCTATATATGACACAGTTTCTTCATGATATTACATGAATAACAAAATTTTGCCACATTCACATTCGATGGTGTACTTCCACAGTTTGACATAAAATTCTTGTCCCTAGAAACTTGAAATGAAAGAAGACCCAGTTTCGGCAAAAAAAAGAAAAGAAAAAGATTTTCAATATGCAGATGCTTCTGTTATAGGAAATGCAGTTATTATGGTGAAGCTATGCTAGATCTGTATGTCCAATAATCTTTTTGGGTTTGTTTGAAAACTAGAGAACGGATGAAAACTATGTCTAGATATTGTTGCTTGACTTTATATAATTCATGTAATATTTTAAGGTGGACCTACCGGAGATGGCGAGTCACATCTTCATCGAGTCTGAAGGCGGGCGGTGGAGCAGCACCGCAGCAATGACCGGCTCCCAAAGGCGCTGGGGTTGTGATGTGCTGTAGCCCCGGAGCAGATCGAGGTGCAGGGGTGAGATCGGTGAAGGAGGTGGAGGGAGGGGTTTCCTCAGGGTCTAGGATGCTAGGCGGAGGAGGGGATGGTGTGCGTGGGTGAGGTGGAGGCTGCTGAAGAGGGGGCTAGGTCGCTGGTGCCTAAGGAGGGCGAGGGGAGGCAGGTGTGAGGGGAAGGGGATTGGGAGTTGAGGATGGGTGAGATTGACTGAGTCACAAAGGAGGTTGGATACAGACGCACTTCGGGAGGAGGGAGTTTCACCTTCTCCATGACCAAGGTGCTTACATGGAATGTTAGGGGGTTGAATGACCCCTCTAGGCGTGCTACCTTGGGGAGCTACATCTAGAAGTGGGGTCCTGAGGTGGTGCTTCTCTAGGAAATGAAGCTGGATCATTGCGATCGACAAATTTGGAGGGAGTTGAATGGTGGTGGCCTAGGGGAGTTTGTGGCTCTGGATGCAGTGGGGAGGTTGGGAGGGGTGATTATTGGATGGAAGGATGATGATTTCGCTCTGGTGGACTCTTTGACTGGGGCCTTTGTGGTCACAGTGAAGCTATAGAGGCATCGAGACAATTTCAGCTGGATCTTCTCCGCAGTATATGGGCTCAATGAAGGGGCACAGAGGCATAGGTTGTGGGACAAACTGAATTAGGCGATGGAAAAGTATTAAGGATGTCCTTGGCTGATAGGTGGAGATTTCAATGTTATGCTGGCGGCGGAGGATAGACCAAATGGACGAGGAAGGAAGAACCTAGGTTTGGTGGATTTTGCCAATTTTGTTGCCTCATAGGACCTGGTGGATTTGCCTCTTTATTCTTGCACCTACACCTGGAGAAGTTCGGGAGGACAGAGGTTTAGGATTGACAAATCTTTATCTTTGTTAGCTCTTGTGGAGACTTTCCCTATGGTGGAGGTTAGGCTTATGGAGTGGCCTTTTTTAGATCATACCCTACTCCTTTGGGGAACAAATGAAGGATGGGGGTATGTGACTTATTTCAAATTTGATTGAGCTTGGCTTCTTGAGGAGGGGTTTAAGGGGATGGTTGAGGAGAAATGGAGGACGATGCACGCGGAGGGCTTAACGATAGCAAGATTGGAAGCCAAGCTGAGAGAGCTTAGATCCTTCCTCAAGGTGTATAGCAGATAGATTAAGGAGGAGAGGGGAAGGAAGAGGGATGAAGCACTTGTTGAGATTACGAGACTGGATAGGGTTGATGACGTGGGCCTTCTTTCAGAGGAAGAGCGGTTGGATAGAGCGAGGCACTTGCAGGTAGTGCAGACACAGGACTGGAAGGTGGAGGTTGAATGCAAGGTGAGGCCTACGCAGAAGTGGCTTAAGGAGGGGGATTCTAATACCTACTACTTTCATATGGTGGTGTCGGGGAGGAGAATGAGGAATTGGATTGATAGTTTGTTGGTGAATGGTATAGTGTTTACTAGCAGGGAGGCGATAGGAGAGGTAGCAACTAGCTACTATAGGGAGTTTACTGGGAGGAGGCAAGGAGGTAGATGGAGATGGTTGGGATCCAACATTCCGCGGGTTGGCGAGGAGGTGGCGATAAGATTTGTTGGGCCTTTCCAGGGGGAGGAGGTCCAAAAGGTGGCTTGGGGACTGAATGCGGATGGATGTCTTGGTCCAGATGGCTTCGCGGTTTTCTTTTATAAGGAGTTCTGGTCGGTGGTCAAGGAGGAGGTCCTACAGGTGCTGCATGAGTTTAGAGATGGAAGCTTGGGTTTCAACTGGTTGAATAAATTCTATATGTTTTTGTTTTCGAAGAGGGATGGGGTGGAGGCTATTGAAGATTATAGGCCAATCGCTCTATCCAATGCCATCTATTTGATTGTGGCAAAGATCCTGGCGAATAGATTGAAGGGGGTGCTGGCGGATATTGTCTCGTAGGTGTAGACGACTTTTGTTCCTAGTAGAAACATTTTGGAGGGTTACATTGCAGCTTCGGAGATCTTGTCATGTTGGAAGAGAGTGAAGAGGGCATTTCTGTGGAAGGTAGATTTCAGCAAGGCCTATGATTCGGTACAGTGGTCTTTTTTATGGGCCTCTTTGATCAAAAGCGGTTTCCCGGTCATCTGGGTGGACTGGATGAAGAGGTGCATCACCATGACATCTTTTGCTATTCTTATTAATGGCAATCCGGCAAGTGGATGGATCTAACCGAGAACGAGAGTTAGGCAGGGATGTCCTTTGGCTCTGATGCTTTTTGTTTTGGTAGCAGATGCTTTAACGAGGACAACGATCAGATCATGTGAGAGGAACTTGGTGAGGGGTTTCTCTCTGGAGGACAGGTCGGCTATTCTGGTACTTCAGTATGCAGGCGATACTTTGTTCTTCATTGCAGGTGCTGAGGGAGAGGCTAGAAGGATGCGGATTCTGTTGGAGCTGTTTAGAGAGGCATAGGAGATTTGCAGATCGGTGAAAGAAGAGGGGCTTGGTGTCAAGGACCTGGGGAGGATGAATGATAGCTTGCTAATGAAGTGGATTGGAAGATTGCTGGAGAATGGGAATAGCATGGTGGGAAAGGTCATTCGATCTTCTTATAGTGGTCTGATGCGGTGGGACCTCCTCCTTGCCCCGCTAGGGGGTGCCTCGCACTTCCTTAGGGGTCTTTCTCCGGTGGCACCCAAGGTACGGGGTTGCTTTATGCCGGTGATGGGATCGGGTGAGGTGTTAAGATTTTGGCAGGATGATTAGACGGGGCAAGGGAGGTTATGTGGAAGATTCTTGAGAATCTTTGCGTTAGCTACATACAAAGAAGCATCGGTGGCGGATATCTGGGAGGGTGATTGGTGCCCAACTTTTGTGGGGAACCTGTTGGATTGAAGGATTCGGGAGTTTCATACATTACTTGGAGAGTTGGAAGGTTTTCAGCTCGAGGAGGGCATGGATGCTTTCTATTGGGATGAAGGTGAGTTCACAATAAAAGCTGCATGTAGAAGACTTGGAGATGGTTGGATACTTGGGGACTTGGATTTGGTGAGAGATTGCAACCAGGTCTGGGCGGTAGGATGCCCTTTAAAAGTGAAGATATTCACCTGGCTACTTAGGAGGTGCATGCTTATGACGAGAATGTGGAGAGCTAGATGAATACTTGGGGAGAAGAAGGAATGTTCCCTCTGTCATGGGGTTGATGTAGATGTGGATCGTTTGTTTTTCTCTTGCTCGTTTGTTTCTCATATTTGGAGGTGCCTGGAGGCGAGGTGGTGGAACCAATCCTTTTTTGAGGAGTTTTGGAGATCCTTCAGGAGTGGAGGCACCCATGCGCGTCAAAATGTCTTCAGATCGAAGAAGGAGAGGGCAAGGCCTTCAGCAGTGTTGTGGGGCATCTAGTTTGGGAGGAATGCTGTTGTGTTCACAGGGCAGCATCTGAAAGTGGAAAATTTTGTGGAGTTCATTTCAGCTATGATTAGGCGGTGGAGTGTTGTTCTGCAGTTGGTTTATGTTTGGCTGAACGGGCTATCTTTTAATGTGATTTAATATAATATATTCTGGGTAGTTATCAATTGGACAACTGTTGTTTCTGATTTCAAAACGAAAGAATATTTTAAGCAATGTTATAGAGTAAATTCTTCCAGTTTTTCAACAGTTTTTTTAAAGGAGTTTTCAAAAGCAATCGTCTGAATTAACTGTTAAAATTAAAAATATATGCATCTGGCGGAACACTGTTAAAGCAAGAGATGTTTCCACTCAAGCTGATAATGTCAGGGTGGCTTTCCAAGTTTCCAGTGTCGTTAAATGGCATGAATAACTTAAAGTGCGATTATTTTTTATTTTTATATTTAAATTCAAGGGATTTTTTTATTAAATATGCCATGCCACATATGCTAAAGTGTGCCAAGGTGGATCAGACATAATTTTTCTAACGTATACAAGATTATATGTTGTTATATATGCTGTTATCATTTATATCATTTCCTCTTGACCTGTTTTTGAGAGGTTAATATTGAAGGGTGTCTTTCTTATAAAAAATAATTGGAGGATATCGTCAATGGATTAAATTTCCAGGAATAAGAGAAACTTCTTGTTTCTCCTACTTTTTCATCAATTGTCTTAGAGTTTGAGTTGATTTGAATAAAATATATTATAATTTAGTTCTTTTTCCTTTTACTTCCAACCCTTTGTATGAATACCTTTTAAGTTACCTGTCATATTTCTTCTGAGTTGCAATTTCTCTTGATTTCTGGCAGACTTATCCAAATCCACTGCAAGATAATCCAGCATACTCTGCTGTCACGTAAGTAACTTTGGTTTAATCTGCAGAACAAAGTGCTACTATTCAATCTAGTTATAGGCATGTATTCGTTCTGAACCTCTGCTGTCAAAGGCGAAAGCAAGGGGATTCAAAATGGTGGAGACGCTAGGCACTCGCCCTAGAAAAATGAGATGCTAAAGGATTTATAGATACATGTGCATAGATATATGTAGACATATATATACACACACAGTAATCAAAATAAGGGTATGTTATGCATGCATTTATATAATATACACAATACATAAATGCTTAGATAAATAAGTGCAATACACATACATATCCACATTCATACATATGGTAGATGTGTGTATACAGGTTTGTATATTTACATATATAAACATATTTGTAAGTACACATTATATTTATATGCCTTTATGTTTGTGTGTGTGTGTGTGTGTCATACATATTACAAACATTTAGAGTATATGTGTATATTTGTACATATTTATTTATTATATGTACATATCTCTTTAAGTACATAAACACGTATATATCTATGCATATGTGCATATACATATGCATATGTGTATTTTTAACTAAGAGAGAGTACTTAATAAATAGGTAAAAGAAAATTAAAATCCTTGAGGACACCTAACACCTTGGCCCCAGGCAAATAAGGTAGGGTGAGGCTTGGTGAGGTGCTAGGATCTCACCTCGCCTCATCCTGGTGCCTAGGCGAGTACCTTGACAGTACTGTTCCGAACATGTGCCATGTCTACCAGCACTTGGCACTAATAAAATTTTCAGGAGCCGTGTGTCTCATTGCCGAGTTTATGATTGCTCTAATGGGTTTGTCTGTTTCAGGCAATATTTTGTCAATGTTGATGATACGGTTACTCAGAAGGTATGTTCCTCTACATCATGAGAAACTAGGTAACATTTCATTTTGCATCTTGTAGGGTTTTTAACATATAGGAGTACCTGTAAAGATTGATATCTATATATCTGAATTAAATTGGAACATTAAAGCCTAAGAATTTGTCATAAATAGCACATATGTGATATGCCTTTTTACATTCATTTACGCAGAAGACCCCAAAATGAGGTTAATTTGACAACTGTGGTCACTGAAGACATCTTAGATAATAGTAACAAATGGACCTAGTTTCTCTGCCATGTCTCATGCAATGGTGGTAAATAGATTTAGTTTCTCGTGTCTCTTTCCTACGCATTCCAACAACAGATCCTCCTGTTATTCGCCAAATTAAAGCCCTTTATGTTTCTCTCCCTAGCAGGTCATGCACCATAAAAATCATGATTAGAAGCTTCTTTGGAATTGCTTCACCACTATGACCACCATGGCTTAATATCATTATACAGAGCTTAATTATGGAGATGATTTGGTGTGAGATTGATGGGATCGAACGGTTCGACATTGTGTCATCATAGAAGCGTGAAATCCCTGGACAAATTGAATACAGATGTCGAATCATCAATAAAAATGACCGAGAAAACCAGAATCACATGAGAAGATCTAATATTTTTCTATTTCAAGATCACTACGAGTATTGAGGTATACCTGAGGGGTGGTGTGGTATAGTATCTCAAGTGTTGTGCCTTCTACAACCAGTCTCAGCTCCACGGGATTCCTTTTGGGGAGGCGGATGAAGCTTTTTGTCATGAACACCCAATCTTTGTGTGCATTTGTGAATATTTTTTCGCATATTAAGGCGATGCTCGCCTTGAATCTCCTCCAAAGCTTCATGATCTGATCACCAAAACCTTGAACGAGCATGATCCAGACATCTAGCCAACTTGTTTGATGTCCAGGAATTAGAGGAAGGAGGGCCGAGGATGTCGCCCTTCTATGTTAGACGACTGGTGTTCTTCGTGGACTTCTCCAGGAGATGTAGGCCGTTCAAATCAGAGAAAACAAGAGGGGAAACGTTGATGACTCTCTTCTCGATACAGGAGTTTCTTTGAGTTTCTTTTTCACACAATTGAGGTTGGTTAGGGTTTCCCACTTACCTTGGGAGACATTTATAGGAAGTCCTTGGATTCCTAATATGATGGGGATCATTGGATCTAATTCAATGGTTGGGATTTATTCCTAATTGCAATTTGCAACATTTGCCCCTCCAACTAATTTGGGCAATTGGGTTTAAGTTCCCAAAGGCCTTTGGATTAAGATCAAATCATGTTTAGTCCAAAATAAATGTTAAATCAAATACCTATTTGACTTAAACAATATTTGTTTTCTATTCAATTAGGAATCCATTAAAATTATTATTGGTTTCATCATGGCAATAACGAACGATTTAGGCATCAGGATTTATGTCACTATGCCTCCTTCATGTATTCTAAATGTTGGGATTTGGAGCAAGTCACGCGACACTGCCATGCGGCAACGAGTAGGCTACATGGCATGTGCCACATGGCAGCATCTGAAGCCACATCAAACTAGCAAAGGGTCCAATTGGACCAATTTTGACGCATCAAGTTTGGTTATTTCCTATTTTTAGTAAAGTTATTTTTAGGAATATGTTTGGGATTTGTTTTTAGGAGATAAAGATTTTTCCAAATGACATAAGATCTTTCTCAATAGAATAAAATCTTTTGTTTCCTTTTTGTAAGGATATGTTCTCTTTATAAATAGAGAGCCTTCCCAACTATTTTAATTTGAGTCAATCAAATATTTCCAGCACAACTCAAGAGGACTCCTCTCCTCTCTACTTCTCTCTTCTCCAAGTGTGGTGGCTCTTTCGCCCTCAAACTCCATGCCAAACTGTAGTAGCAATATCAGGGAATTTCCTCCCTGTTTTCAATGTGGAAACAGTCTCACATTGGACTATTTTTCCCATGCCAATCAGCCTCTACGCTTCCTACATGCGTGCCAACTTCTACATGGTATCAGAGCAGGTGTTCTAAGCTTGATTGGTGTGTGGTTGGAGGAGAGTACATGCACAAAACAAAGGAAAATTTTCTCTTGTGCGTGCACCCTCTTGGCCACGCAAAGTCTTCATCTCCGACAAAAGTCTCATCACATCTGATGTCTTACGTGGAGGAGAGTTGAAAAATGATGGAGACCGGCCCCATAGTTGCCACCAAGTCCATGCTATCAAAGGGAGAAAGAATTAAGAAAAATGAGTTTAAAGAGGAGATATATCAAGCTATGAAGTTTGTAATTTCCATACTTTTTCGATTGACACTTTCTATTCGATTTTTTACCCTCCTTCAAAAGAGGAGATTTTTTTGGAGAAAATATGTCAAATATAAAGTATGGGATTGCACATCAACAAAGTCGACACTGCAATCCATGCAACGACTTTCGAGGTTGTCAAAAGAAGCAATAACTTTCTAGGTTGCGAGAAAATTAGCGGTTGATCCAAGAAGTTTCCTTTCTAAAGTTACAAGATGCAGCACGACTTTGGCCAAGGTCGTGTGCACCCTCCAAGTCAACATTTTGGATGCAGAAAACATCCACATGAAAGGCGTTGGGACAAGTACGGGAGATCACTACGTGGGGCTACTAGCACCTCACATGTGGACACCCTTACTCCTTACCACGAGAAGATCAGGGCCATGTTCCTTGATGAAAAGGAGAAGACAATGGTAGCCATCGTAATGACTATTGAGGTCGCTAAAGAAAAAGCAACGAATTCCAAGGTTGTAAGAAGCCTTGCCATCATTCCTCCCAAGAAGAACTCGAAGCCCGAAGAAGAAGATGAATGGTAGGGTGTCTAGTCTCACAAGTTGACCAAGTTGTCGGCCTCACAGCCTTTAACTTAAGGGGGAGTGTTGGGATTTGAAGTAGGCCACGCGGCAGTAGCAGGTCACGTGGCATGTGCCACTTGGTAGCACCTGAAGCCACATCAGAATTGGCGGCAAAGGATCTAATTGGACCAATTTTGGTGCACCAAGTTTGGTTATTTCCTATTTTTAGTAAAGTTATTTTTAGAAATATGTTTGGGATTTGTTTTTAGGAGATAAGATCTTTCCAAATGAGATAAGATTTTTCTCAATAGGATAAAATCTTTTGTTTCCTTTTTGTAGGGATATGTTCTCTCTATAAATAGAAAGCCTTCCCAACTATTCTAATTTGAGCCAATCAAATATTTCCAACACAACTCAAGATGACTCCTTTCCTCTACTTCTCTCTTCTCCACGTGTGGTGGCTCTATCTCCCTCAAACTCCACGCTAAACTATAGCAACAATATCAGGGAATTTCCTCCCTATTTTCAATGTGGAAACAGTCTCACATTGGACTATTTTTCCCACGCCAATCTACCTCTACGCTTCCTACATGCGTGCCAACTTCTACACTAAAATCTGTGAACCTTTCAAACTGGAAGACATATATAACCATTAGGATTAAATGTAGATTCATTGTTCATCCTATCATGGGCTACATACTTTTATGTTTTCCTTGTATCATTGGGACAAGAATGGAGATTGATTCATTTCTAAAAGAAATTGCTTTCTTTTTTTTTTCATGTATGGGTCAAATCATAACCTGTACGATCATGCAGAGAAATTTGTATATCCTAATATACGCGAAGCGAGTCTATGCCTTTTGATCTACCATGTGCACTTACTATAATATATCTGCGATCCCTTTGAGAGATCATGTATCTCCTATGTTTTTATATGTACACCAATTTTTCAGTTTCAACATCAATGTGGGTGCATTGACCATTAGTCCACCAAATGTGCATATTCAAATGCAGACATATCCATCTCAGGTTAAAGGATACGTCTTCTCCATGATAGTGATAAGATGACTTTCTCATTTCTATGGCATTGAGTCAACTCCTTGACCTAATTTGTGTGACATCTTAAAGGGTTCTTCAACCATCAATTCACTACATGTGCATATTAAAGTACAGAGACATTTATCTTAGGTCAAATGATGGGTCTTCTCTGTGATAATGATAGGAGGACTCCCACATCTTCATCTTGTCGAGTCAACTCCTTCACTCAATTGGTGTGACAATCTCGAATCTCTATTCCCACTTTTTGAGAGGGGAAAAAAGGGTGAAATTACCTTAAAGGTATTCACCCAAATGTTAGAATCTCTATTCCCATGCAAAGGATGTGCATCAAGGACATTAGTCAGGCAATAATCTCTCAAGAAGGTTGCAATATCTTTTTAGATCGGAGACAATACTTGGATATCATGATGGTTCTTAATAATTGATTGAAATCGGTGATCCAAATTGTTTAGATTTTCGATATCCGTCATCGGTATATCTAACATAGCTACAATACATTATTCCAATTGTATTGAGGAATCCATTTAATTATATTAGTATGTCCATTTGATCAGATGTTTAGATTTGAATTACTGATCGAGTGGATCTACTCAGGTGGCTCGTCCAGCGTACATAACTTCAACAGAGATGTCATCAAGAAAGAGAATTCTAGTACTTATAAAGTCACTGCAAATTGTATCTCTTCAAACATATTGTTTGGTCTGATGGCATCTCCATTGCATTTAAATTGTCTCCAGGTTTTTGACTAGTTGATCTTTATGGGAAGTTTCATTATTAACTCTGAAGGATAGAGCCTTGCAAAAAATGGATGTGAATATGGTGGCATTTATGGTTGTTGATTGAGGGGTTATGAATTCCTTCCTCTTCTACGTCTTTACCCCATATGAATATCATGCCTCAAGTGGCCATGCCTTTCTTTCAATTTTTTTTTTTAATATGATGCCATTCTTGTCATTTGCGCATTCTACCTTAATTTTAACCTTGTGTTCTCAAATTTCATCAAAGGAGCACATATAAGTATCTTGCGGTAGGATGAGTTAAAACTATCTTTAGATAACTAAATATGAAAAAAGATCCTTTTACGAAGAGTGATAACTATTTCCTGCAATCATGAACTTTTATTTGTTTTAATGTTATATTGGCTTGTAGATTGTTGCTCGCAAGAACACTCCCAGAGGGACTCACTTTCGACGTGCTGGGCCCCGACAAAGGGTATGTTGCATGGTTGTATGGATTATAAAATTGGTTGTGTTGGAATTTTCAAAAAGCTTCCAGAGATGGTCTTTGTTTCTATTCAGGTATATTTTGAGTCAGATGAGGTGCATGCATGCATCGTGACATGTGGGGGATTATGTCCTGGATTGAACACTGTGATCAGGGAAATTGTCTGTGGATTATCCTACATGTATGGTGTTACCAGAATTCTGGGAATTGAGGTGAGGAACTTTTCAAGTAATGAACTTTTAAGTAAAACCTCTCTTTATGCACTTTTCCACATTTAAGGAGTGCATTGGAGGAACCACATTTGCATACTTTGCTGGTTTGTAACACTTGATTCTTGTGAGCACTAAAGTAGGAGGTAACTCTAATATGGAAATTTCCTACATTTGCCTGATCTCTGAGGACATTGATCAGAAAGTCAAAGCTTCAGTATTTCATGCAAAATTTCAATCAAGTTGATTGTTAGAACATAATTTCAATGACATGAATTTCTATCAAAAAATTGTTGGATTTTTTTCCTGACAAAAAGGCTGGATGACTAAGGTTGTTAATCATCACACTGTGATAAGGAAAAAGATGAAGCTATTTCAATGGCAATAAGTCATCTGGCTGATTGCCTTAAGGGCCTATGCATTGTGAATATTAACTCACAAGACAACCATTGGTATGCTCTCAGCTTGTTGGTTGGGAATGAAATTGACCCACCTTATTGACAATTGTTGGCAAATTTTCATGGATTGCAGTGGAAATATGAACAAAATATTCCCTTTGATTTTAGTTAATCAAACTGGATCATCAACATCCTTAAGCAATCATCCCCTTCCTTGTCAAACAAAAGTTATTCATGGGCTTCATTTCAAAGTGTATTTTAAATAAAAAATTTCTAGGGTGTTATGTCTTTTAAGTGATTTGAATCTTAAGTCTCAATACATCATCATCTAATCTTTAGAATAACCTAAATAGTAAAATACCATAGATCTAATAAATTTTGGAACGTACCATACAAAATAAAATAGGTAGAAATCCTACTTGCAGAATGTTGCTGAGATGCTTGTGCTCTATGTTGTCTTGAAACTGTTTGCATACTTGTCCTATCTACCAATGTCCATAGTCAGGTATAACTAGCTGAATTTAGAAGAAATTTCATGATATTTGGTACATGTAAGATTGTGATTGTGAGGTCTTAAGATCCTTATGTAACTGGTAGGGAGGATACCGAGGCTTCTATGCTCGCAATACCATCACCTTAACCCCCAAGTATGTCAATGACATCCATAAAAGAGGAGGAACAATCATAGGAACTTCAAGGGGTGGCCATGACAAATCAAAAATTGTTGATAGCATTCAAGACCGTGGCATCAATCAGGTAACTCAATTCATAAAAAGAATTCACCAGGAAGAATGCATATTTTTGGTTTCATTTGAAGGCATGATTCAGGTGAACTTCATCTCTTTATTTCATCTCCTAGGTTTATATAATTGGAGGAGATGGAACCCAGAAGGGGGCATCTGTAATATTTGAGGTGAATCCCATTCCTTTCTTATTGTTCTGGGGTAAAGAAAAACTTCTATTAAAGAGCTCATCCATGGATCGAAATAAGATTGATTCTCGTTTATCTCTCAAAACAAAAAAAGGATTGATTCTAGTTTAATTGTTAAGGCATCAACTTAATGGTGTAGGAAATACGGAAACGTGGGCTAAAGGTATCTGTTGTGGGGATCCCAAAGACAATAGACAATGATATTGCGGTACACCTTTTTAACTAGAAGATTTTACGCATAAATTGTCTACCATTGATTTCTTGTGCTTGTGTTAAGTATTATTTGCTTTAATAGGTGATAGATAAATCCTTTGGTTTTGATACTGCTGTTGAAGAAGCTCAAAGAGCTATTAATTCAGCTCATGTGGAAGCTGAAAGTGCTGAGAATGGAATAGGCGTTGTGAAGTTAATGGGACGATACAGTGGTAAGCATTTTCTTCATCAAAGTTGGTGCTCTCACTACTTTACCAGGGAATCAAGTTTCTGAACTTAAAGTTACACTTTACAGTTTTGACATGAATAACCCTACAAACTTTTGAGATTGCATGTAAAGTTTCCCATGTGCCTTTATAATCTTACTAATCATCACACTTGGTCTCCCTGGGAGAGTTTTTTTTGAGATTGCACGTATGCAGTCTTACTTTTGAGTGTTTTTCTTTTAAATTGAAGTTAGGGTTTAACAGCCCTTATTAACTCTCCTTTTTCCTTTTTTAAAAAATACTTGGGCACCTTTCCCCTTTTTGTTGCCACTCTCAACTCTTACCTTGCTACAATGATGCTTGATGACTTCATCAGTGAGGGCTCATTGCACATAGGCGTCTTCAGCATTAACGAGGTAGTCGCCACAATCCCTTATGCATGGCGACTCTTGTGACACATTCCTCTTAGATTGTTGGTTCTTTAATGCATTCAAAGGAATCTTTATTAGGCATGGTTTGGTGAAAAGAGAGATCTTTGCCTCTTCCCTTTCTAAAACATCAATGATAGCAAAGGTAACAAACAACAAAGCTTAATCTCTCTTCCATATCTATCAATCTTAGAAAGCACCTTCTCTTAAGCTTGTTTGTCTCAATCACTATTGCAAGTCTACAACCATTTGATGACACCATCCTAACACCATCCAAACCCTTCCAACACTTGCTTTGGCCCGTACCACTTTTTTGTGTCCTTTTACTCCTAACATCTCTCTTCTTCCATTGACATCTTCCCTTCCTTGATTTTTCCTTATTTGCCCTCGATCTCTACCTCACTGGGCTTGACATTTCCCCGATCAAGAACTTCCTTAACAACTTGCCTTATCCCCACCAACCTAGACAATTAGACCTCTTTTGCCACTTTGACATTCACATCCTTTAAAGCTCGTTCCTACTAGTCATCGATTCTTCTTTCCGTCAATCCTTTCTTTACTACCAGCTTTAGATTTTGCACACTTGTACTCCCTCTTTGATTATAACAACACTTTGTTGTGAACTTTGAGATCCATGAGATTGCTAACATCATGCTCTGAAAACTCTCGTTTACCGTAAGATCATGGTTTACGGGTGTGAATCGAGTCTTTTAGTGATTGTTAGTGGTTTCGTGGATGCTTAAGTAGTTTAACTAACAAAACATTTGCTATGGCACGATAATAGTAAAATATCATGTGTATAAAATAATAAAAGGATAGAGACAACATAAAAGGGGTTAAACAAGTGTATACACTGTTTCCATTGACGTTATTGTCCCTATAGTTCTTATTAACAATATGAGTGCAACATGATGGCCCCTCATTTGCTTATTTAAACCACCGGAAAAAAGGGTATGTCAAAAGAGGCAACTTCATATCTATACAAAAGGTTAAGAGGAATGCAATGATGCTTTGTCCTTTTAGACTGTCATTCCTTTTACTGAGCTAAAGGTAGAATCTTGCTCTTATTTCATGTATATTAATATCCTGGACATCACAACTTTCATCATTGTTTTCTTGAAAATACGATACGAAGTAGGGATTAGTTAAGTGGCCAAGTAGGGACATAATTTCATTGTGAAGCAACAAATAAAGTAGACCCAAGGTTCCACAAGGCTATGAAGTTATAACCATTAATTCATAATTGTTCTCTTGTCATATACCTAGGGTTCCTTTTGTCAAATCGAGCCAGCCACTTGGATTTTTATCCCCCTTATGCAAGCTTCTAGGATTTGGCTCTATATTTGATAACTTGGATCTTTTTAAGGTTCGTAATCACTATAGATGCATGTAGCATCCTTGGAGACCATAAAAGTTCCTTTTAGGCCATAAAAGTCCATTCGTGGCTTGAGTTCTGTCACAAAATCTTAGGAATTCGTTCCAACCCAAATTTAGACTTATACCAAAAGACAAAATTGGACATTTGGTTTTTGGATTAGATGTCTACTTCTCTTATGGTAAGCAATTCCTCGTTAAAGTTTCATATATTACTTGTTAAGATGCCACTTTGCAATGTTGTAAAAATTGGTTGACTAACTACTTGATCGTGTAGCCCTAGTTAGGGTGGAGCATTAGGCTTGACTTGGCCCAAACTTGCTAAGGCTTCATTTTTTTTTCGACCTTGGCTTTGGTTGAAGGCTTGGAAGTTCCAATCATTCAAGACCCATGCCCAGTCAAAGGTCCATTTTTTTGGGCTCAAGTTGGGCCCAAAAACTAGTTTTTAGTATTTTTTATAGGTAAATAATTTGGATGCTATTTTAGAAAACAAATTTGGGTTTTTTTTTTTAAATTATGACTTTGTCCTAAATGTACTTTGGGTCTTTTGTAATAAAGATTAAATTTAAGAACTAATATGGACTTTTTTTTTTGTTACAATCCTTTACAATTCTATGATTTAATTATTTTTTCATTACTTATCTTCCTATACTTCATAAAAGCGAAAGTTAACTACCCTATAAACCATGAATAACCAATAAATCCATAAATGTGAACAATCTAAAGATAGCTCTTAAATCAATATTTTTAGAATTGTTGCTTGCATAATATGCTTTGTAAACATGCATCCATAGTTCAATAATTGTAAATGTAAAAACATTTCGAAATATAGTAGTCTTGAAAAGTTGCTCACATCACCACATAAAAAATCATAAACAACCTGCAAATTGATAGAGATAGACATTAGATGGAGGGGAGAGCAAGAGCAAAGCACACAGGAGGGAAGGAGTGGATTGTGGTCTGGGGTCATCGTTGGAGGGAGGGCCTAGCTTTACGTGTGGGTATCCCCCTCTATAAGGTGCTTTTGTTGTCGTGGTTGGGGTCATGTAGTGAAGGTGTGCCATGGGGTCATGTAGTGAAGGTGTGCCATGACCCTATTGTGTGTGTTTGCTGTTGTCAGACAGGATATTGGCAGTGGGATTGCTTGTGCTCGTTGACGTCAACAACAGAGGTTTGGCCGAGTGGTGTTCATCTTAATGGTTCTCCAGTGGTGTTGCAGGTGGAGATTCCAACCCTAATGGTCCTGGCTTCGAGTCTGGCAACGTAGAACCTTAAGGTTTTGCTTCATGGTGCTTTGATTGGAGTCAATTTGCAATGCTCTTTGGGGATTTTGTCCTCCGACATCCATTAGGGTGGTAAGGGTGGATGTGGGGAAGGTTTTCCTACTTGGTTGCAAATTAGAGGAGTTGGAGGCACTTCAATTTAAAAAATTAGTGAGTAGAGATTGGGAGATTCGTTGGCATTCACTTTTTGATGTGGTTGATGGGGCTTGCGAGGAACGACCTCTGGTGAGGAAGTCTGTGTTCGGTTGGTTGGCATCCCATTGCATTTGTGGTTGATCGAAGTAGTGGGTGCCCTTGCCTTAGGCTTCTCTCGCCTGAGGAGATGCAAGAACAATGGACAATTTGCATTAGGTACGAGCTTCGTTTGAGGTCATGGATGAAGGGGTGATCCCATTAAGGGCCATTCTCCAGTTTGTTGGATCTTCTTGGGGGGTGAATATCAAGAGGGAAGTAGTTGTCCGATCTTTTGCGGAGGTGGCTTCCTTGCCTCTAGCTAGAGACGATGCAATGGTGGCGACACGATTGTGTTAGAGTTGGAAACCAAAGTTGAAGGTTGTGATTGTGGTCTACACTGATGACGTCGGAGGGAGCGTGATCCCCACTGAGAAGGTGGATTTGAACTTTCAAAAGTTGGGAGGGGTCCATTGGTTATAGCTGGTTGTGATTTAAGTAGTGGTGCCGACATAGATGGAGTCGTTTAAGAACCTAATAGAGCTCCCAATTATAGTAGAAAGGCCTTTGAAGGGGATCTCGGAGCCTGTTGTGTCAGGGGTTTTAGCTGATGGTGAGCTTATGACTTCATTTTTGAACCATGAAAATCGAGAAGAAGGGGAATCTCTTATGCTAACGATGTCGGTGAATGCTCATGATGAGTTGGCTACTGTAGATGACAGCGATCTGAGATGGTGATAGAGCAAGCCTCGACGAGTGATGGAGATGATCAGGGGACTATGGGGGTTGTGCCATAAAATGAAGCGATGGAGCAGGTTGTGGTGGGAGTGCTTAGTGATGGAGTTGTGGTTGTGCAGTCTACACTATAGCTGACCATGGCTAATCTTGAGTTTAGATTGAAAACTCTTGCTCAAAATGTGGGGAAGGTTCTTGTAGGTGATGCATGAAGATTCTATCTTGGAGTGTAAGGGGAATGAGGGATGAACATTGAAATAGATATCTTGATATGTTAGCGATATATCAGTGATATATTCATATCCCCAATATGACTTACATTAATATCACGGGAATAATTTTTTTCAAGATATCGGTGATATATCACCCATATAAGTGAAAGATATGTCGCGACATATTGGCGACATGTCGCCGATATGTCGACATTGTTAATAATACCGAAGTCGACATTACCATAATGTCTTTTTTCTAGGATGTTGGGTGAAATATTGTTCATGCCAATGTGTGTTAGCAATATATCACTGAAATTGAAGCACGTGTGCAATTTTTCCTAAATATCGTCGATATCTGACATCAGACGATACCTTTGCAGCTGCTCTCTAGTCTTTCTTTACCTTCATGTCCTTTCCTCCATTCTCTGTTGTTGCTTGCTATGAGTGTTCATCGATCCATCTGCCTTGATTATTAGGTGATTGGAGTCCTTGTTCATCTCTCAATAAGGTAATTACCTTAATATTTTCATTTTTTTGCATTATTAGGCCTAAATCACCTCAATTTAACTTCGAATATTGTTTATACTGAGGTTAAATCTTGTGCTACGCTCGATTTTTGCATAAATTGATGTGCTCAACATATTAATTAGTTAAGATCCTTAATTAATCCTTAATTTGGTGATGATTTGTGGCCTAAATCACTATGATTTAACCTCGATTACTTTTATTATGAGGTTAAATCTTGTGCTACACTTGATTATTGCATAAATTGATGCGGTTATACATTACCTAGGAAAGATCCCTAATTAATCCCTAATTTGATGATGATTTATGGCCTAAATCATTATGATTTAACATTGAGATGAGTCTGGTCATGGTCGATTTAGAAGCAGGAGCAGCTCCTCTGACTGTCACACCTGATATCCATGTCTTGAAATACTTCTATGCTGCAGTGATTAAGACTATCAACAATACATCAATGAATATAATACTTGATACAACTTCGTGGCATGGGAGTCCTACTGTGAATATGTTAGAGTATATAAATAGAAGAAAATCAGAGGAGAGGTATGGAGTCAGGTCGAAGCTGAACATGGTATTGATTTGGTGACATTGGTTGGTGCTTGGTGTAGTCCATTGATATTACTTATATTTCATTTCTTTTAGTGACTATTATTATGAACATCTTTAGTTATTATCATATTATGTGCATTTTCTTTTTAATGTTGTGATATGATTTTATTGATATGGTAGTGGCATGCTTCTATTATGTTTTATTTAAAATTTATGATTTTGGTCTTGTAAGCATTTCTTTGTTTATGTAGTAGTTATTAAAATGTTAATTTTCATCAAATTTGTAATATTTTGGACTATTTTGGACCTTTTTGAGTGATTTCCCAAAAAATTCACTGATATCAACAATATATACCAGTATATCCTCGACATATTCCCTTTTTGACTCGTTGACACAACATCAATATCGACATTTAAAGCCTTGGAGGATTCTTGGTAGCTATCTGAGGGGATGGGGGTTGGATGTTGTGTTGTTGTAGGAAACTATGTTGGAGATGTGTATGCTTATGGATAGGGCTGTTTGTGGGCGTTTCTTTTTTTTGGTACGTTGAGCGTGTTGGAATTTTCGGAGGAAAATGAATTTTGTTGATATGGAAAAGAGAGGCTTCAACTCTCTTTATATAAAGAGAGGGTCTTGGCATACATGGAAACACAACCAAACATTGACTAAAAATAGCAATGACCTAAATATGGAAAATCACTAATCAAAGCCCGCACTTTATTCCCTAACAGAGTATTCTAGCAGTGGGAAGATCGGGTGGATTTTTGGTGTCTTGGAAGGAAGATCTCTGAGTTAGAGAATGATTGGTTTGGTAGTTATATTTGGGGTGTTTTGTCGAAAAGGATCGATGATTATTGTTTTGTTGTGGCTTATGTGTATGGCCTGGCTTCACCAGAGGGCAGGTCAGGACTTTGGGTGGAGCTGCGTTAGGTGGCTGATTTCTTTTTCGATTACCCTTTTATATTGGGTGGGGATTTCAATGTTACATTGGAGATGATGGATGGGCCTGGATATAGTGGAGGTGCTAATGGTGGATCTGTGGAATTGTGGGAGTTTATTGTTGATTATGGCATGCATGAGATGGGGGCAAGTAATTGTAATTACACATGGAGGAGCAGTGCATTAGAGAAGAGCTAAGTTAGATTGTTTTATTTGTTCCGTAAATTTTGTTGAAAAAAATTCCCCCTTTCTATTGTTCAAGGCCAATTGCAACCTTTCTTTAATCATAGTCCCCCTATTATGGTGCTTGAACAGGGACATGTGTGAAGGTTGAAAATTGGTGGACACGTTATTCCGTGGATGGGTCGGCAATGGTCATATTGGCAACCCAGCTGGCGGGACTGAAGCAATGTTTGAATGGAAGACAAGTGGAGGCTTTGAGCCATATTCAGCAGCTTGATAGGGTGTAGGACTTGCGTAATCTTAATGATGTAGGTTTAATGAAAAGAAGAACTCACAAGGGTATTTTTCAGGAAGAAGACTAGAAGGAGATTGGATGGAGATAACGGTCGAGATAGTTGTGGTTAAAAGAAGGGGATAATAACATGAGATTCTTCAACATGTTTGTAAATGAAAGGCAAAGAAGGAACTTCATTTTCAAGCTGGTTGTGTAGGGATGGGACAGGTTGGATAGGTAGGAGGTTGGAAAGGCACTGGCGGACTATTTTCACTGTCTTACGAAGAAGAATGCTTTAAAATGGAGATGGAGTGGCCAAGGGGTGTGTAGGCTCAATGAGGAATAGGTGGCTTCCTTCGATGTGAAAATTGGGAAGGATGAGGTTAAAAGTGCTATCAAGGGGGTTAATGTTGAAGGATCTCCTAGTTTGGATGGCTTCCCAATTCTTTCTTTCAAGGAGCTTTAGGAAATAGTTGGTGGTGATGTTATGGGTATGTTTAGAGAATTTCAGACTGGCAATGTTGGTTTTCAGAGGCTTAATAAATCCTTCCTCTTTCTTATACCAAAGAAAGAAGGGGCAACACCTGTGGAAGATTACATACCCATCTCATCGTCCAACATTGTTTTACTTGATCGTGGCCAATGTTTTGGCGAATAGATTAAAAGGGGTGCTAGATAACATTGTTAATGAAGCTCAATTCACTTTTATCCCAGGTAGACATTTAATGGATAGCTTTGTTGTGGCAAATGAGGTTGTTAGATATTGGAAGAAAATATGAAGGAGAGGTTTTTTGTGGAAGGTCAATTTTGCAAAAGCCTATGATACTTTGGATTGGAATTTTCTTTGGAGCATGCTCAAAAGAGAGGTTTTTCGGGCTAGTGGATCGGATGGATGAAGATATGCATTACAACGAATTCTTGCGTTCTTGTTAATGGTAGATCGAAGGGGGAGTTGGATATAATCATAGTGGGGTATAAGGCAGGGATGTCCTCTTAGACCCTTACTTTTTGTGGTGGCAGTCGATGCCTTGGCGGTATGCACTTTTAATGCTTGCCGGAGTTGTTTCTTGGCTGGTTGCAGCGTGATGGATTGGTGGTGCTTTTACTTAAGTATGCAAATGATATGAATTTCTTTATTGAAGGAAGGGGGGGGGTTGAGAAGGCAATGAATGTGGCTTTGCTAGTGGAACTTTTTGCTGATTTTTTAGGTTTGAAGGTTAATCATGATAAATCATCTTTTGTGCCTTTTGGTTTGGAGGGGGTGGGAAGTTCTGCATGTGGTGAAAGGTTGAATGCCATTAGGGGTAACTTACCATTAAGGTACTTGGGGTTGCCTCTCAATGATGGAAGACTCAGGTTTGAGGATTGAATGCCGGTCATTGATAGGTTGGAGAGAAGGATGGAAGGTTGGTGGTCACGATTGTTATCTAAAGGTGGTGGGTTAGTTTTGTTGCGAAGCATTCTTTCCATTATTTCGTTGTTCTTTTTATTGATCTTCTTGATGCCAAAAAAGGTGGAGAATAGATTGGAGAGGATTTGTAGATGATTTTTTTTGGAGAGGGGCATCAGCAGATGGTAGTGGTGTTTCGCTGGTCCCTTGGAACGAGGTTTGTAAGCTGGTCTTGGAAGGAGGCCTTGGCATGCTTCACTTGCGCACAATGAACAAATCCTAACTTGTGAAAAGGGTGGTAAGGTTTATGGGTCAAGAAAGGAACAAGAAAGGAACTTTCTTACATCTTTCTTGGATTTCATTTATGGAAGGCTGGTAAGTTGGGAGAGATTAATTATCCTCAGAGGTGCTTCTGCCTTTTGGAAAGGTTTGCTGGGTGTTGCAATGGAAATTCTGTTCCTCTTAAAGGCAAATATCAGCAGTGGTGAGTCTTTCAGATTTTCGTGTGATGATTGGACATGACAGGGAAAGTTAGCGGATCGATTCCCATGACTGTGTGGTTAACTGTAGAATTGGATTGTCCAGTTTTTGATTGTTGGGAAGGAAATGTGTGGGGTTTACACCTTCCACAGACTTGATGATTTTGTGTCTTTGTAGCAGGTTCTGTCCAATTTCAATTTGCAGGATAATGATTTGGATGATCACTTAAATGAGTTATCTGTAAATTCTGCTTACAAAAAATTAAGGGTAGGAGGTGGACGACAAGATCTGAATTTTATGAGACATTGCCAACTTATTTGGAAGGCAAAAGTCCCACTAAAGATTAAGATTTTTGCATGGTTGTTGAGAAGACGATGAATCATGACCAAGGCTTATTTTAATAAGATTTTGCCCATGGCTTCCATGATTTGTTCCCTCTGCAATGGGGATTTTGAAGAGTGCTGCCATTTTTTTTTTCAGTTGTACATTTGCAAGGAGGGTTTGGAGTTTGATGCAGATTGATTGGATTGAGCATTTATCCTGGAAAGATTTTTGGAGATCTCTTGGTTGGGGGAATTTTAGATTGGAGCTTTTCGGCTATCTGCCTTATGGGTGTTGTCATTGAATAGAAATGGGGTGCTTTTTAAAGGTAAAAAGGCGTGTATGTGGAGAATGTTGTAAGTCAGGCTTTGGCCTTTCAAGCTTTTTGAGGTTCGTTGTAAGGTAGGGCTGAAGGCCCGCCTAGTAGACCCTGACGGAGTAGATGGGGACTGTCCATCAAGAATTACAACCAGCAAGGGTCCTTATCTGCCTAACAAGTTGAAAGTTAGTTTAGCCTTAGTCTGCCTGAATAAGTCAGATGGCAAACCTCTATCTGACAATTGTATTTGGTAGAAGCCATTTGACTGCCTGGTTGGATAGGTGGGAAATTCCATCTAACAGCCTGGATAACTAGGCAAATAACTTCTCTCATAGTTGAATGCTTAAAGGATAATGGTTATGAGTAATTAGGTCCACATCTCAACATTTGTAGGGAATGTGGCAAGGCAATTATTTCTCTACAACTGTTTATTTGGTAGCAATTGCCACTACTCGAAGAGTCTGCGGACGTGACATGACGTGCATTACAGGGTGGTAAGCAAATAAATAGTCGGTGTCCCTCCAGCTGCGGGGACATGCATGCAGAGAGAGAGAGAGAGAGAGAGAGAGAGAGAGAGAGAGAATTTCCTTTGTACTTAAATCAAAAACTAGTGAAATTTGAGAGTACCTCAACTCTCCCTAGATGTACACAATTCTTGGTGGAACTGGGTAATCAAATCCCTATCCCTTGTGTGCTTGATTGTTGGAACAGACCTACTTCCTTTATTGCGAATCCAAATAGGGATCGTTTGGGTAGGCTCTGGTCAAGTACGAATATCATCGGTGATATATGAGATATCACCGAGGATTTTTAGGCCTAAAAGGGTGTGCTATTGGCCCATGAGTTGCACTTTGTAGCAAGAGTATCATTGGTGATATGTGAGATAAGTGTTATTAGCTCATGAGATGCGTTCTTTAGCATGAATATCACCAGTGATTTGTGTGCTTAAAAGGGTGTGTTATTGGCCCATAGTTGCTTTTTATCACGAATATCATTGGTGAGCCTAAATTGAAGCATGAGGTACACTCTTTAGCACCAATATCACTAGTGATATATGAGATATTATCGATGATTTTCGGGTTTAAAAGGGTGTGTTATTGGCCCATAAGTTGCTTTTTAGCATGAATATAACCGGTGATTTTTGCCCAAATCAAAGCATGAGTTGTGTTCATTAGCACGAATATCACTGGTGACTTTTGGACCTGAAAGGGTGTGTTATTAAACCATGAAAAGAAAGGAGGAGGAGAAGGGAGGGTGGTTGGAGGATGAGGTGAAGGGAGTAGGAAGACTGGAGGATGAGATGGAGGAGGAAGGAGGAGAGTGGAGGGTGGTCGGAGGATGAGGTGGAAGGAGGGAGGAGGTTGGGGGAGTGAAAAAAAGTAAGAATTGAGGGTAATTTTTTTTTCCTTATTTTTATGTTCACCACTTATAAGTTTAATGAGATTGGCTAACAGAGTGGCAATTGTGAAAGTGACGCCATTTTTTCGATGGCATAAAAAATAATATTAGGAAGTCATTGGCAAACATGTAATTTTTAATATTTACAGGGACATCTAATTTAAAAACCTTTTCAGATATGGTTTTGTATTCCAAAAGGGGGGGAATTGCATTCTCTGAAAGCAAAATTACAGATGACTGTTTTCTTGTTGATTATTTATTTATTTGAGGTATTATTACAAAGCAGGTAAATTTTTGATCTATATAGTTTATTTTGTTGTAGCATATAGGATCTGAAATTATATGGTCAATGCTTTAGCTTATGCATTGAACTTAATGCCATGACGTTCACCTGAAATCATTTGAGCATTTGTATGTTAGCAGTATTAGGAGGATTGCATGTTATACTATACCACTACTTGTTTGGCCTTTACATGACGACATTTCTCTTTCAGGTTTCATTGCAATGTATGCAACTCTTGCCAGCCGAGATGTGGTATGATCTCTTTTGAACTTATGCTCATTTGCATAAACATAGTGGGAAAACTTGCAGATCTGGCCATTGCACTTGAAGGGGGGCTTAGTGTATGAAATAAATGTATAAAATCTTCGCACAAAGAAAAATCAATAGCAAGAGGGCACATAGTGACTCAGAGTGGAAATCCCTTAACAGGTATTAAGATGAGTTCATGGACGTCTTAACCTATACAACAATGATACAATTCAGGGGTTGTCTCTCAATACAAATTTGGGATAGTTGATGGGTATCTTAACCCAATATAAAGCAAAAAAAAGTACTACTGAAATAATCCTACAAAAAGCCTACACTTCCTAGAGAGGTATTTGTTCCAATGTGTCACAGGCACAATATTGAAGGTTTGCACTTGAGCATGAGTAGGCACTAATTTTTTGAAAGGTGGAAGGGTGGCTATCATCTAATGGGCTATCTTAACCCAATATAAAGCGAAAAAAAGTACTACCAAAATAATCTTACAAAAAGCCTACACTTCGTGGAGAAGGTATTTGTTCCGATGTGTCACAGGCACAATATTGAAGGTTTGAACTTGAGCATGAGTAGGCATTGATTTTTTGAAAGGTGGAAGGGTGGTTATCTAGATGATAACCACCCAAATTCATTAATCAAGGGGCTAAAAAAGTGGCTAAATTACAAGTGTTTTTCCTAAAAATGAATCAAAGATGAAATGCTCATACAAAATTTTCAGAGTAAAGATGTTACCCTGTAAATATCGTCGCGTTTCTTACTAGCCAAATGCTGCAGAGCATCACTAAGATCTTAGCCTTCTCCGTTGATTTGAATGCATTTTGTCCTGTGCTTTAGCTTTCTTTCTTGAAAGACTTCCAAAATTCTTCTTGGTTTGCATGCAAGAGAAAATGCCTCCACCCTTAGTGGGCAACAAAAAAAAAAGATTTATATCCTCAAGTCATATTGCAAAGTAGGCAATGCTTCTCCACTTTTGGCACCCATCTAGCTCTCTACACTCTTATCATCAATCGCTTTCTTTTAAGTATCTGGGTGAAAATTTTTATTTTTAGAGGTCACTCTGCTGTATAGATCTGTAAGGAAATTAATGTCCCTCAAATTCTTTGCTGTCCCTAGCCTTGTGTATGCCTATCGAATGGAAAATCACCACCATCCCATAGGAAAGCATTCATACCCCCTTTCAGCCGAAATCCTTCCAGCTCCTGAAGTAACAATTGTAAATCCTAGATTTGTTTATTCGAAAGGTTTCCCAAAAAAGTTGGGTACCAAGAGCCATCCCAGCAACCCGTTACCTTCACATCTCTATTTGCAGCCATCGTAAAGACCCTCAAGAATCAAACACTGAGATTCCCTTGACCCATCCAATCATCCTTCTAGAAACAGAATATATAATCGATAATGATCCAAATGCTGCTGACATGCCATCAGCATGTTGGTGAAATGGAGGTTTTTAGCAGGGTACCATGTTGGCACGGTAAAAATGTCAAAATTACAAGGATGTCAACGGTATGTCGATCTGTACGTAGTGTTGCTTGCTGGATCATGTGTGTTTTGCATCACTGCTACAACTGCTCCTGTTTTGCTCCTCCGCTGCTACTAGTACTATCATTCGTCTTTGTTGTTGCTGCCACTGCTCTCGTTCTCTTTAGGTTTGATTTCACATCTATCTAGTAGATCTAATCTACAATCAGATGTACTCTGGGCCCTCAAATTTTTGTTTCTATATTTTAAATTCGAATTTACTAGTCATTTTTGTGATCCGGGAAATGTACAATTTGAAGGCATGTGGAAAGTAAAAATAGAGGTAAAGAAAGAAGGAAAAAATACAACTAATCTTATGTGTCATTAATAATTCATTCTGAATCTCTTAATATCTAATTTTGATTGGTTTGTTCAAGAGTTAGAATAAACATCATTTATTTGATCTTTTCTTAATTCAATTTAGACAAGAATTATTTGATATTTGATTCTTAAATTTGAATATGGTATGGTAGATTGCTTGTTGCATATAAATATTAGGATATAATATTCTTATTCTTACATAAGTTTAACTTTGTGATTTTCTTGAAATTATAATCATTTTGATTATTTCTATTTTTGTCGACATGCCTTTGGCATGCCTTCGATGTGCCTTTGAAATGGACTATTTGCGGGGTATTGAAATGATCAAAATTTGATATCAAAATATGAGCGTTTCCATGGCATGCCTTCGAAATACACACTTAGAAATTTATTAAAACGGAACTGGCATTTAAAACCTTGATCACCAATACTTACATAAGATGAAAAGAACTGTTGCACCTTAGGGCCACGAGGGTTAAACCCCTAAGAAAGAGCTCCCACTCCAAGGGGGAGGCTAATCATTCGCAATTCAGTGAGGTTCCATAGCGTGCCTCAACAACATTCTCAAGGAAGTCTTGTTAGTGCCCTACAACACTGGTAATCTATTTTGCCAAAAATATATCATTCATTGTGCCTAAATCTTTGACCCCTAGCCCCCTTTTCAGAGGTTTGCAAACTACTTCCTAGGCCACCATCCTAGCACCCTTCCCATTTGAGCCATAATTAGCTCAGAAAAATTCTCTCATCAATCTAAAGATTTTCTTCTCTATCTTCTTAGGCAGCTTGAAAATGGAGGTAAAATATAATTGCATAGAGGACAATACTGCCTTTAGGAAGACCAACCTGCAATCTATGGATAGGAGAGTATTTTAGAAGCCCAACCTGCCAACCTTCTTTCCATTTTCTCAATGAGGGGAAACCACTCTGTGTAGATATTTATTTATTGGATAGTGGGAGACCAAGGTATGGGATGGGCAAAGAACCCACCAGCGTGTGTAGAGCAGTCCAGCTAATGACTTCCTTAGGTGACAACTGGATAGGTACAAAGGTGGACTTGGAAAAATTGATTCTGTAAGCCAGACACCTCTCCAAACAACTCCAAAAGGAGACGCAGTCTTCTAGCCTCAACCTTTGACCCCTTAATAAAAAATAACATGTTGTCTACATATTGAAGCACCGATATCATTAGCCGATTTCTAGTTGAGAAATCTCTAAATAAATTCCCTAAGCATGTTTTATTGGTGGATCTCGTTAATGCATCTGTTATCAGCACAAATAGCATTGGTGCAAGTAGACCACCCATGTCTCAACACCCTTTGGGCTAAATACACCCTTCAACTGGGTTGCCGTTAACTAAGATTGAGAAGAAAGTTGTCGTCATGCAACACTTCATCCAAACAATCCATCGAGGGGGGAACCCCCTCTTCGTTAGAGATGCCCATAGGAAGGAACATTACATGGAGTCATAGGCCTTACTGAACCCTACCTTCCATAATAGGGCTTTTTTCTTCAACCCCTCTAATAAGCTAAGATCTCTGATGCAATAACAAAACCATCAAGAATGCTATGCCTTGGAACAAATGCTGTCTAAATCAGTGAGATGATATCCTGAAGAACTCCCCTCAATTTGTTGGTCAACACTTTTGCCACAATGAGGTAGACGACGTTAGACAGAGCGATAGGTTTGAAGTTCTCTATTGCCTTAGCTCCGTCCTTCTTGGGTAAGAGGAATAAGTGGGCACTAATAGCCTTGATCATGATGGGAATTCGAAGTAGTACATGTTGGATGTGTGGAGGAGGTGATATTGATCCCTATTTGTAGTGCTTCATCCTCAAGATTTGACTTGCTACCTCCTTTAAAAAATAATTTATTATATAAGTAATAATGCAATGGATCCCATCATAACTCTGAAGTTAAAGTATGCTTGGGTGAGGGTAATACTAAGTTGGGTGACCTATTGAGAAGTCCTTATGTTACGCCTACGTTTGAAAAGACTTCTTTTTCTCAAAAAAGAAAACAACAAAATAAGGAAATGCTAGCCAAGGAAACTACAATGTATAAGTACATGTGTATCAATCCAATTTGCTTGTATTAGTACAAGATGTTCGCAATTTGTAGTCCAAACCTGTAATCGATGTATTGTTGCGCACCTTGCTCTTAGTCTATACAATAAACTAATGCATCTCCTTTTACATAAGTGGATGAATGCATATTTCCATTTCAAATATTCTAAACATTTCAACAAAAGTTTCTAGCAAGAACAACTACTTTCTAAACATAACCAACCTATATTTTTATCTCATTATTACCTACTTATGTATTAGTGAAGATTTTGGACTTAAAAAAAGAAAGTATTTTAAGAGTATGGAGAAACTTAATTTACTTTGTTTTTGTTGTGTGATTTTTGAAACTCTATGATCTCTAGATTGGTTTAGTTAAAGCTTTTTAGTTCACGAAGGAAGCTTTTATAAAGTCTAAATGGAAACATCTTTAATATTTTGAGTTTGGTCTTTGACTTGTAGTCCTTGAGCTTCCTTGAAATTTATCTAGAGCTCGAGCATGGATTCGAATCAAGGAAAGATGTCGGCAACGTATCAGATATATCGTCGATATGTCGATATCGATGGCCCAAAGATATTGACAACCCCTCCTGTATCTTTTCCTTGATATCAGTCAATGCCATCGATATTGAGGGGTATCAGCGACATCGTTAAAATTGGAGCCCTTCGTGCAAAGTTTCCATTATTCTGGTGACATACCCACCATGGGCAATATGTTGGTTGATTTTCCTGCTACCCTCTTCTCCATTTTCCTTGTTGCTTTCTTCTCACACTGCAACCACCTTACTACACCTTTGAAATTTACTTATACACAATCTTAGGTAACTTTTAATCCTCTCATCTCTCAATAAGGTAAACACTCTATTCTTCAATTTATTTGCATTATTAAGTCTAAATCACCATATTTTGAACCTCGGTTATTGTTCGTACCGAAGTTAAATCTCTTCATATACTTTATTGGCTAGATTAATGATGTTTAGTAAGATCTTTAATTGAACCTCAATTTGGTGATGATTTTGTACTTAAGTCATCTCGAAATTAAATCTTTTGATATACTTGATTATTGGCTAGATTAATATTCTTTATGCATCAATTTACTAAGATCCATAATTAAATTCTAATTTTGTGGTGATTTCGTGGCTTAAATCACCATGTTTTAACCTCGGTATTGGTCATCCCGAAATTAAATCTCTTAATATACTTGATTATTGATTAGATTAATGTTGCCTATATATTAATTTGCATATTATGTGTATTTTCTTTTCAGTGCTATGATATGACTTTATTGATATGCCTATAACACATTTCCATTATATTTTCATTCAAAATTTATTATTTTGGCCTTCTAAGCATTTCTTTGTGTATGTAGTAGTTAGTAAAATATTAATTTTTATCAAATTTGTGACATTTTGACTTTTTTGAGTGATTTTCCCAAAATACACTAAAATTGGTGTTATATCCCTGACATAGCCCCTTTTTAACTTGTCAGTATGACATCGATGTTGGCATTTAAAACCTTTGAACCTCCATATTTTTTGTTCTCTAAGATCTCAACACAACTTTATACTTGCGATATTATTAGCTCAACCATAATTAGAAGGATTTTTTATGTAAATGGCATAAAGAACTTTTAATATTACAAAAATGCCTTTGCAAATTTCATATTCATTTGTATGCCATAATTAGCATGCATCTTTTATCAAGAATGTCATTTAGTTAATGTGAGGTATACATTAGCTAGATTCAAGTGGCCACGAAGTTAAAAATAAGCAATAGGGATAGAAAGGTGGTGAAAGGACTTTTTTAAAAGAAAGGTGGTCAAGGGTCTTCTTTAAAGTTATTGGATGAGTTTATCAAAATGCTTGAGTTCCTTGATGTTGAGTTGAAATGATCAATAGCTGAGGCAACTAGTGGAGTCAGAGAGATGAAGAGTGGAGCAAAGAAAAGAGTAATACAATGGCATTTTTTTATGGATTACGATACATTTTAGGTGTGAAATCAATAATTTTGTAACATTTTTGGTTGAAAATAGCATAAGAACTTGATTCAAATGGCATTTTTGTAAAATTAATCTAACTTTATGGTGACATTTGTATAACTATGAAGGTTGTAAAGATAATCATGTAGTATAAAAAGTCTATAATGGCATTTATGTAAGAGTCCCTAATTCAAATGTAATTAGTTTTATTAACACCAAAATTGATCATGTGGAACCAGATTCAAACAAATGGGACTACGCTTTGAATTTTACTTGATTTATCTATAATGGCATTTATGTAAGAGTCCCTAATTCAAATGTAATTAGTTTTATTAACACCAAAATTGACCATGTGGAACCAGATTCAAACAAATGGGACTACGCTTTGAATGTTACTTGATTTATGATTTATTCTCCTGTGTCACAGGATTGTTGCCTGATTCCTGAGTCACCATTTTATTTGGAAGGTAGAGGGGGACTTTTTGAATTCATTGAGAAAAGAATCAAAGAAAATGGCCACATGGTCATAGTGGCGGCCGAAGGTGCAGGGCAGGAACTTATGTCAGAAAGCATGAAGTCTATGGACTTAAAGGATCCTTCTGGAAACAAGCTGCTTATGGATGTTGGAATGTGGCTATCTCACAAGATAAAGGTGATTTCTGTTTCACCATCCTGCATTAAAATTGACTTAGAAACATTGTTTGCATAAGTTAAGGCTTTGCTACTCTAGAACTTAATTTATGTAACACCTATTCTAATATTGAAATTGCACTTCCGTTTTTGAGAACTATGCTACTTCACATTTTCAAAATACTTGCAATGACTATTTAGAAACATCCGACAAACCATGTGTGTGTTTGGGAGGGAGGGGAGTGGATTCTGAATTTACTGCATTTTCCTGTAGCATAGCTTCTTTAAACACCAACTGCAGATCAGTGTCTACCCTAATTGAAGATTCAATTTGAATCATGTACTTCCATCGATAGGGGAAACATAAATTATGCTAGAGCCTTGTATTGAATCATATATTCTTCCTTCGTGAGCTTTTGATCTCTTGTAATTTCAAAAATGAGAAATATTAGGTGTTCCTAAAAGCTTTCATGTTTCATGTGCATCATAGTAGTATTACAGAGGCGACTATTTAGAATATACAAGCATGTGTAGAAGTAGTAACTTTTTCTAATGTTGTGTTATGTTGTACAGGAGCATTTTAGTAAAGCCCGGAAGATGTTGATTACTCTCAAATACATAGGTGCTTCCCTAAAGTTCTCTTTTTCATCTCTTGTCCTACCAAAAGTCTAATATGTGATCCTGGTTT
Organism: Thalassia testudinum; assembly: GCA_037157565.1. Taxonomy (NCBI): domain Eukaryota; kingdom Viridiplantae; phylum Streptophyta; class Magnoliopsida; order Alismatales; family Hydrocharitaceae; genus Thalassia; species Thalassia testudinum. The sequence continues at coordinate 88,024,995 of JAZHRO010000077.1, forward strand.
GTTCTGTATGTACAGATCCAACCTACATGATTCGTGCAATTCCAAGCAATGCATCAGATAATGTCTACTGTACGCTGCTTGCTCATAGTGCCATTCATGGTGCCATGGCTGGATATACAGGGTTCACTGTAGGACCTGTCAATGGACGGCATGCTTATATTCCCTTCTATGTAAGCCCTCCTTGATCATAATGCTACTTAGATCTAAAGGTAGTTTCAAGCCACTCTAGCACTATTTCAAAATTATGAGAATTCTTTTTAAAAAAAGTGGGTGTTGGATGAAAAGAATGAATCTTATTCTCAAAGGAAAACCTCTCTTGCATAGAGAAGGGCTATGAGTATATTACATGAATTGTCCAATGGAAAAATAAAAATTACAATTAAGGAAACATAACGACCATAAAGTAATAACATAATATCTAACACCCTCCTTCAAGTTGGAGCGTAGATATCTTTTAAATTTAATTTGTTACATAGGAAGGAATGTTGCTTTTTGGGAAGTGTCTTAGTGAAAATATTAGCCAGCTAAGCTCAGATGAGTGGCCATCTTGCCTTCAATTCCCACATTGCATTTGACATGACAATCTATCTCAATATGCTTTATCCTCTCATGGAAAATAGGACCTAAGGCAATATACGTGACTGATTTGTTAGTCATAATACATAGGAGTAGGACTCTTCACTAGAATACCTAGATTATTAAGGTAGTAAGCCACATCACCTCATAAGCTGTATGAGCTATTGCTTTATACTTAGCCTTTGCATTGGAGCACACTACAATAGTTTGTTTCTTGCTCTGTCAAGAAATAATATTCCCTCCAAGAAAGACAACAAAACCTATGGTGTGGTCGAGGTTCTCGAGTGGTGGTGGATGGTCGTAGCAAATCACTTCAGCTATCACAGGAGGTGGTGTTGGACTAGAAAGATGAGGTGCGTCGAATTGTGGAGGCATGTGGCTTCCGACCGACAGGTCGGGAGGTTCTCATCAGTTCTAGATGAATGGTATCCTTACGTGGAATGTGAGGGGTCTCAATGACCCATCGAGGCGGGCGTCCTTGGGGAACTACATTCGTTAGTGGAAAGCAGACATTGTTTTGTTGCAGGAGACGAAATTGTTCGATTGTGATTGTAGAGTATGGCGAGAGATTGGTGGCTTTTGGATGGAAGGGTTTCGGTCTATTGGAGCGGTTGGTCATTCAGGAGGACAGCTTTTGGGGTGGCGGGACGAAGTTTTTTCCTTGGAGGATTGTTTCTGTGGAGAACATGTCATCTCTGTTAGGCTGATGCGGAAGGTGGGAGGTGCCAAGATGACAGTCACTGGGGTATATGGTCCTTCAGATGTCCAGGCGAGAGATGTGATGTGGGAGGAGCTCTCGTCTGTAGCTGCCGAGTGTTGCTGGAGGCCTTGGCTGATTGGAGGGGATTTTAATGTCACCTTGCAGATGGATGACAAACTGGGAAGATGAGGAAGGCAAGATCCTGGGTTGGACCGTTTTGTAGAGTTTGTGGCCTTACATGGCCCTGTGGATTTGGCCTTGGCATCATGTGCATATACCTGGAGGAATAACTGTGGACAGATGTCCAGGATTAATAGATTCCTCTCCAACGTGGAGATGGCAGAGGCTTTCCCGTTGGCAGAGGTGTCTCCTATGGAGAGGCCTTTCTCGAACCACATGCCACTTACGTGGCGCCCCAATGAGGGGGCCTTCTTCGACACCTACTTCAAATTCGATAGATCATGGCTAATGGAGGATGGTTTCCGGAGTATGGTGAAGAAGTGGAGGTCTAGAGAGGTGGAAGGATCAGCCACAGTTCGCCTAGCAACTAAACTACGTATCTTGCGTGATCACTTGAAGGTCTACAAGAAGGATATTAGAGCAGCTAGGAGGGGCAAAAAAGAGGAGACTTTGGCAGGGATTTCTAGGATTGACAGGCAGGAGGATCATGCTACCATCTTGGCTGAGGAAAGAGAGACCAGAACGAGGATGACACGTGGTACAAGAAGATAAGAAAGCAAAGGTGGATTGGAAGACAAGATCTAGACAGAAGTGGTTGAGAGAAGGTGATTCAAATACCAGGTTCTTTCACCAATGGCATTTGCCAGGAGGAGGAGGAATTGGATAGAGAAGATGGTGGTCCATGGGGAGACCTTCTCCAGTAGAGAGGAGGTGGGACAGGGTGTGGCGGATTACTTCAGAGTCTTCACAGGGAGGTGCAATAGGGGGTCCTAGAGATGGAGAGGGGAGGAGGTGCAAAGCATCGATGATGATTAGGCAGCAGGCCTTACGGCCGGGTTCTCAGAGGATGAGGTGCGGCATGTGGTTTGGGGGTTGAATGTGGATTGGTGCCCTAGACCAGACGATTTTCATGTCTTCTTCTTCAGGGAGTTTTGGTCCCTAGTTGGAGCGGATGTGATGCAGGTGATGGAAGAGTTCGTAGTTAGGAACAGAGGTTTCGACAAGATTAACAGGTACTTTTTGTTTTTGCTACCTAAGAAGGAAGGTGCGGAAACGATACAGGACTTCCGTTCGATTGCGTTATCGAATGTTGTATACCTTATCATTGCTAAGGTATTAGCTAATAGGCTCAGGGGCCTCCTTGGAGGCTTGATATCCAACATACAAATGGCTTTTGTCCCAGGTAGGGGAATTCTAGACAGTTTTGTCATTTCTATGGAGGTGCTGGCTACCTGGAAGAGGGAGAAGTAGGCCTTTCTGTGGAAGGTGGACTTCAGCAAGGCATATGACTCGGTGCAGTGGGACTTCCTATGGGCCTCTCTGTTGAGGAGGGGCTTCCCCACATTGTGGATAGATTGGATGAAGAGATGTGTGATGACGACATCCTTTGCGACCTTGGTCAATGGGAATTCGGCAGGAGGTTGGGTGCAGCCTAGGAGCGGGGTCAGGTAGGGGTGCCTGCTGGCACCTATGCTGTTCGTTTTCGCGGCAGATGCATTGGCGAGGGCAACTCACAAGGCATGTGCTACAGGTTTGATTAGAGGCTTTCTGGCTGGGGAGGACGGAGAGATGACGATCCTTCAGTACGCGGATGACACCCTATTCCTAGTTGAAGGAACGGATCTGGAAGCAAGGAGAATAAGGGTTGTCTAGAACTTTTTGGCACGTCTTCAAGTTTGCAGATTAATTACCAGAAGTCGTCCTTTATCCCACTGAATATGGCAAATGAGGAGGTGGAGAGGGTGGGCGATGCTTTGGGGACAGAAGTTGGTTCTTTGCCACTGGTGTATCTGGGCCTCCCGTTGTCAGATCAGCATCTTAGATTTCAAGATTGGCTTCCTTTGCTGGAGAGGATGGAGGGGCAACTGGTAGGGTGGTCTTCTAAGTTATCTAGAGGTGGGAGACTGACCTTGGTTAAGGCAGTTCTGGCTTCTATACCAGCTTATTTTCTTTCAATCTTCAAGATTCCACATCAAGTTGTGAAGATCTCTGGTTTGATGAGGGATTTCTTCTGGGTGAATGGGGGGTAGCAGGAAGAGGGGCGAGAATGGTGGCTTGGCAGGAGATATGTAGACCGATACAGGAAGGAGGTTTAAGGGTTAAGGATGCAGATAAAATGAATATCAGTCTCCTTACGAAGTGGGTAGCCAGACTGGTGGGACGTGAGCAGGGGCTGTTTGGTGATGTCATGCGGATTTGTTACGGAACTTCTCTCCTGGGGGCCTTTGGAGTCTCCTCCTCCTGGGGCCTCCTTTTTTCTGAGGGGTTTGTTGTGGTATATGTATGATGGGGTATTCTCGTCATTTCTTTATTTTTCCGTCTCCTATCTCTTATAAAGGAACGTAGGGTTTTGCGTGGTTAATAGATTGAACCATTTCCTCCTACTTGTTATCAGAGTCTTGGCTCTGGTATCCCACCCCCAAAACCCTAGCAGCCATCACATCTTACCTCAACCCCACCCCCGGCATCTCTGTCCCTGAGGGTCGGTCACCGGACTTCCCGCCGCCGCCACCTCTTGCACGCCTCCGACTTAATGTCGAGGGCTTGTAGCCGCGGCGTTGAGCGATGCGTGCACTGCCATCACCCTCCGCATGCTCGCAGGCCCCCTGCTGCGGTGCAGCGGAGCATCCTAGGGCGGTGCGTGCTCCTTCGTCAGCCTCCTCACCCCGTAGAGCATTGCTACCGGGCAAAGGCAGCGCACTGGTGATCAACCTCCCTCTCCTGCCGCGGCGGCGCTCGTCACAGGGGCCAGTTGTGGCTTCCTAGCGGCAATGCAGCAACTGTGGGGGTGGTCGGCGACGGCAAGGAGATCCATCTGCGGCTGCGGTGACAGGAACTAGGTTCTTGTTGCTGCTTCTGCTCTTCCAGTGGCAGAGGTTGCAAGGGGGACTTGGGAGGGTTTGCTTGGGAATCATCCATGTGTCTTGCACGATGATTCTTGCGCAAACTCTCTCAGCAGTGATTGGCGTATGATTTGGTACTTTTTATAGGCTTGTGTGGTGTTTCCAAAGGCACGATGAGTTCACCAGGTAGCTCAGAGGTGACATCGGGTATCGCTATAGATGCAAGCAGTCACAAAAGTCCGTTCTTTACTCCTATAGTGAAGTTGGATGAAGCCAACTACGCGAGATGGTCTCGCACTTTCCTGATGACGGTTGAAGGCCATGATAAGGAGCATGTTCTCCTTGAAAAGGAGCTTGAGCATAAAACTGGCAAGTATGTCAGTTGGAAGAAGGATGATGCCATGGTTCGTGCATGGATCATGAACTCTGTTGCTCCATCAATCGGAGATGGCATCATGTACTTTGCCATTGCCAAGGAGATGTGGGACAATCTTTGCGACACGTTCTCTAATGAAAAGAATTACAGCCAAGTTTTCCAGATTCATCATGATCTAGTCACTTTAAAGCAAGATGGTTAGACTCTTGCTCAGTACTATACCATATTTAGGGGGATTGTTGCCAACTACGATGCTTGCCGCCCCATTTGTACATGTGCCACCCAGAGGGAGTACAGTAAGGAGTTTGCCATACTACAGTTCTTACAGGGGCTAAATATGGAGTATGAAGGGGCTCGTTCTTAGATGTTGACTCAAGCATCCCTTCCATCTCTGGAGGAGGCCTATAGCAGGTTGAGTCATGTCTTAGTGAAACCTACTCCAGAGATTCCAGGATAGAGCATTGCTTTGGCTGCTTTCAGCAGTCATGGAGGTCCTACTCGAGGTATGGGGTGTGGTCATGGATAGAGTAGCCGTCAGCGCACCACTTACATCTTTTGTGGAAAGGTGGGTCATGTGGAGGCCTCATGTTGGGCCAAGCATGGCAAGCCCGCAGTAGCCAATCAGGTTATTCCAGGAGCTATTGATCAGATGGAGATGAGAACAAAGGCAGAATATGATGCACTTGCTCACAAGTTAGCACAGTTGACACAGGAGATGCCTACTTTAGAGAATGCAGCCTTTGCCATGTCCTCAGGTAATGGTTGGTTGGTTGACTCAGGAGCATCTAGGCACTTGACTGGTGACGGGGATTGTTTCCAGAATATCTGTGATCTTCCTCCAGGGAGGACGGTTCAGGTGGCTGATGGCCACCATTCGCAGGTTGAGCGTGAAGGGGAGATTACTTTGTCCCCAAGCCTGTAGCTTTCCGATGTTCTTTTTGTGCTTGATTTTCTTATCAGTTTATTATTTGTTAGTCGTATCACTAGATATCTAAATTGCAGGGCCATATTTGATGATGTGGGTTGTATCTTTCAGGAAAAAGTCACCAGGAGGACGATTAGTAGCGGACATGAGGGGGGTCTACCAACTGGTTCAAACTCCTTTTGCAGCCAGATGTGAGGCAAGGATAACTCGTAGTGTTGGGACAACTCTACAGTGGCATCGTCGGCTCGGACATCCTTCCTTGGACCAGTTGAGACGGATCATCCCCCACTTGTCACCTACTACAAACATCATATGCAATGCTTGTCAGCTGGACAAGCATCATTGCTGAATGTTTTGATTTAGTGCACATGGATGTTTGGGGTCCAAGTAGGATTCCGGATAGATAGGGCTACATATTTTATTTGATTGTTGATTTTTCCAAACTGTCATGGATGTCCTTGCTTAGAAATAAACCAGAAGTTGGTGATGTCATTCAAACTTTTATTAATCAAATAAAGACGCAGTTTTCAAAAATTGTTAAAGTTGTACGATTTAACAATGCATTGGAATTCTGTACTAGGCAATTGGCTCTCTTCTATCGCTCTCTTGTCATTATTCACCAGACTTCTTGCCCCCATACGTCATAGCAGAATGGGGTGACAAAGAGGAAACACAGACATGTTTTGAATATTTGCTCGGACTTTGCTGATACATCATAATGTCCCGTCTAGTTACTGGGGAGATGCAATTTTGACTGCATGCTATTTGATTAATCGGCTACCAAGTTCAATCATACAGGAGCAGATCCCCTTGTAGATGTTTCCTGGTAGAGATTTATTTATGGTGCCACCCAAGATTTTTTGTTGTCTCATTTGTTCATATTCTTGGTCTTGGTCGGGACAAACTCTCACCTCTTGCTGTAAAGTGCATTTTTTTTGATATAGCAGTACATAGAAAGGATATAGATGTTATGATCCGATTGCTCGATGACACTACGTGAGTAGTGATGTTACCTTTCACGAGAAGATACCTTATTTCTCTATAAGGGGGCATAACATGACAGATTCCTTCGCTCTTGCTCCGATACCCATTCCTCCACTACAGTAAGAGGATATTCCAGTTACAGAGCCAGAGGTTAGAGATGGGGCAGAAGGGCACGGTACTAGCATTAGTGGATCAGACGCTAGATCACACAGTCTTATTTCTTCCCCTCCCCTCTCCACGCCACCAATCCCTCCCACCTAGGTACAATCTGACTATACTGATGTTGCTTCTAGTGACTCTTTTGTAGGTCAGGATCTCCAATTTGATGATGCTGATTATTATCTTCCGATTGCTATGAGAAACTCCCTGATCAAGCGCTCACTACCGAGTCACTGGTGCTCTTTGCACAGCTAATCTAGGGAGGAGCTTTGGCCAGTTCACCTCTGCCTTATTTAGTACTGAGATTCCCACTACATATCAACAGGCCATGCTTCATTCAAAATGGCGACAAGTCATGGATGAGGAGATGGGTGCCTTACAGTCTTGACAGATGTGGGAAGTTCCCTTGCCACAGGGAGCAACATTGGTTGGATATCGTTGAGTTTTTACTGTGAAGTATCATCCTGATGAAAGCATTGCAAGACACAAAGCTCAGCTTGTTGCAAAGGGGTTCACCTAAACGCATGGGGTGGACTTCTTTGATACCTTCTCTCCTATCGCTAGACTCCCGATTGTCCGGAGTCTATTATCTGCTGCCACTCACTATAATTGGCCATTGCATCAAATGGATGTGAAGAATGCGTTCCTATAGGGAGACCTTGAGAAGGAAGTCCATATGCAGCAACCACCGGGGTATGAGCTTTAGGGGGAGTGTGTGTGTCGCCTGAGAAAGGCTATATATGGTCTTAAGAAGAGTCCGAGAGCTTGGTTTCATAAGCTTTCTGAAGTTCTACAACCCATTGGACTTCAGAGGTCTACGGCTGATCATTCATTATTTGTTCGGAAGACTGAAGGTGGGACGGTAGCATTACTTATATATGTTGATAATCTGATTTTGATCGGAAGTGATGAGGCAGGAATAGCAGAGGTAAAACAGACATTGCAGGACAAATTTGTTATGAAGGATCTGGACAAACTTATATGTTTTCTTGGAATTGAGGTGGCACGAGGCAAAGGTGGCATCGTCATCTCACAAAGGAAGTATGCTCATGATATTTTACGGGAGACTGGGATGCTAGGAGCAAAGCATGCAAGCATACCCATGGATCCCAAAGTGCACCTGTATGATGGGGAGTCTGCCGTAGTGGATAGTCGATCTTACAGACAGTTGGTGGGTAAGCTGCTATATCTTACCATCATAAGGTCGAACATTTCCCTGATAGTTGGTAAAATCAGTCAATTTATGGATAAACCTACGAGGCAGCACTGAGATGTTGCCATGCAGGTGTTCAGGTATCTGAGAAAGGCTCTTGGGCGAGGCATAGTGTTCACCCGAGGAGCAACCATGGATGTGGTGGGATACTTTGATGTTGACTATGGAGGATATATTTTGGATAGAAAGTCCATTGGTTTTTGCACTTATGTTGTTTGGAATCTAGTTACATGGCATAGCAAGAAGCAAACTATGGTATCCAGATCAAGTGCAGAATTTGAATACCGTGCCATGGCGAAACAACTGCAGAGATCTGGGTGAAATCTGTACTTCATTATTTTCAGGTGCAATTGACTGGTCCTATAGAGATGAGATGCGACAATCATGCAGCTACATTCATTGCAAACAATCCGATGTTTTATGAGCGGACCAAGCATGTGGAGATAGATTGTCACTACACCAAAGATCTCATTCAGAAGGGAATTATCTACACCTCGTCAGTTTCTTCTGAAGACCAAGCGACTGATGTGTTCACTAAATCCCTTAGCAAGAGCGCTTTTGATGCATGTTGTAGCAAGTTGAGTTTGATTAATATCTACACTTCAGCTTGAGGGGGAGTGTTGTGGTAATATGTATGAGGGGGGTATTCTTGTCATTTCTTTATTTTTCCCACGTTTCCTATCTCTTATAAAGGAACATAGGGTTTTACGTGGTTAATAGATTGAACCATTTCCTCCTACTGGGTCTGGCAGAGGTGGCGAGGAATGCACGAATATTCTTCTCTCCTACACTAGGGGAAGGAGATGCTTTTCGGTTCTAGTAGGATGACTAGCGGGGCATTGGAACTACACTCGCTAACAGATTCCCACATCTCTTTGGGGGAGTGGTGGATCCTTTGGCTATGGTGAGGGACTGTTGGACTAGGGCATGGTGCCCGATCTTCTGAGTAGGCCTTTCCTACCAGAGGTGTGACAACTTCCAGCGGATGCTTCAGGAGTTGGAAGGATGGGAGGAAGAAGAGTTCTCTATGGCAAAGGTCTTCCGTAGGTTAAATGTCGCTATGGTCACCCTGGAGGTTGACCTCTTGAGAGATTGCAAACTGCGTTGGGCAGCGGAGTGCTCATTGAAGGTGAAGACTTTCGCCTGGTTGCTAAGAAGGGGGAGGCTTATGACAAAGAGGTGGAGGGTAAGATGGGCTCAGATGGATGACGTGAGGTGTCCTCTTTGTGAAGGAGCGGAGGAAGACATACATCTCTTCTTTCAGTGTCTGTTTGTGGTGTAGGTGTGGCAAAGGATAGGAATTGGCTGGATTGCTCATCGGACACGAATACCTTCTGGTCTTCTTTTCATAGAGAGAATGCTTTGGATGGAACTGTCTCTTTTAGATCAAAAAGGGATAGAGCGAAGGTCTTGGCTATGTTGTGGAATGTTTGGTTGGGAAGAAATGCAGTCATTTTTAGGGGGGAGAGACCCTATGTAGAGAATTTTGTTTCTTCCACCTCTTCCTAGGTGGAGTTATGGGGTTCCTCTTTGTAATTTTGATGTAATTGTTTTCTATAGAATGAAATGATGGTGGGTGGTTATCACTTGGATAACTACCTTTTGACTATAAAAAAAAAAAATTCAAAATTAGGCATACATCATTCTAATGGCCATACTGAGGTTTATCCATGTACTGGTTGGCTTGACTCATAGCAAAGCTTCTATTTGGATGGGTGATACTTGTCAAAAAAAAAAAAAAAAGGACAAGTAATGGTCAGATACAATAACTTCCCCACATTGCTGATGTACTTCCACACGTCCTCAAATATGGTATCTTAAAAATGGTCATACTTTTTTGCTTAACAGGAATAGAAGAAGGCTTAGTACCAAGTAGGCCAACATCCTCTACAATCTTGAAGGGTATATTTCCTTTGAGATAATGACATATCATATCTGTCTTTGACCACTTCAATCCCTAGAAAATAATGCAGTTCATCTAAATCTTTGGTCATAAAGGACTGTTGTAGATAGTCTTGACCTCTTGAACTCCAGTAGCATTGTCTCTTGTAAGGATCATGTCATCAACATAAATGGCAAGTATCACCGGCAGATGTCATTTTCCTAATAAATATTGAGTGGTCAGATGTAGGTCTATGAAAATCAATCTTCATAACCTCAATGTTGAGTCTGTCAAACCATGCTCGTGGGTTCTGTTTGAGGTCATATATGACCTTCAATTTGCAGACATACTCCCCCTCAACCCCAACCTAGAGGTTGACTCATATAAACCTCTTCATGAAGATCGCCATAAAGAAATGTATTTTTAATATCAAGCTGATAAAGAGGCTAATCTAAATTCGTTGCAACTGACAAAATAGCCCTGATAGTACTCTCGCCACAGGAGAAAATGTTTCAAAGAAGCTCACCTCGTAGGTTTAAATGAATCCTTTGGCAACCAGCCTAGCCTTGAACTTGTCAATGACCCCATTAGCATGATACTTGACGGTATATACCCATTTGCAATCCACCACCTCTACCTCCTTAGGAGTATTAATAATATCCTATGTACCTCTGGTTGTAAGATCCTGCATCTGTAGCAGCAACTCATTATGGATCTTTAGTTGCCTTATGATAGGTTTTGGGTAGAATGGTACTGCCAAGTGCTTGAGAAAATTACTGCACGGAAGAATCCAAGTGGGCAGTGGAAGTACAATGAGACATGAGATTGGAAGTACAATGAGACATGAGATGCAGAGTACAAGAGCGAATTGGCTTCCTCAGAGCAATAGGTCGATTATCATCACCTCCATTATAGCCCTTTGTTGAAGGGGTAGGAACATTTGAAACAATGCTGGTGGGTGGTGAAGCACCTAATGGACCAATACCTGCATCAATATTTGGATTAACAGAAACAAGGGGTACAGATATATGTGGTGGTGGATCCTGTTTGTGGTATACAAGGGGCTTGAATTGGACATCATGATTCTCAGGAGTAGGAAACTCTCTCAAAGAAGGTAACATCGACACAAAAGCAATATTGTCTGCTAGCTTGGTTAAAACATCGTAACTCTTGAGTAGGGGAGTAACTAGGGAAGAACTTGGTGGTTGTGGATGGTAATTTGTCTAGATTATTAAAATTATGAACAAAATGCACACACCCAAAGGTGTGCAAAGGAAAAGGAAATAACTCCCTTGCTGAATAAAAGAGTTTGAAAGGGATATCACCTCCAAGCACAGAAGAGGGAAGTCTATTAATAAGGTATGCACCGGTGAAGACAACATCACCCTAACAGGATTTAGGAATAAGGTTTGAAATATCGTGATATATCGGCGATATATCGGTATTGACGAGGTTGGGTGGTATGGATACCATCGAAGATATTTTTTTATCAAATATTAGCGATATATTGTTGATATGGGGAGATATCGCCGATATATCGGGTGATATCTCCGAGATATCGGTGATATATCGGGTTGGCTGTTGATGGTGGTGGCTTTACACACACATTGGCGATATATCCCTAATATAACACATATACACGTTTTCTAGGCATCATTTCATGATATATTATTCATAAAAATGTTAACATTTAAATTTTGTGATATTTTGTGCCTTTCTGAGCAATTTCCCCAAATTTCACCGATATCAGTGATATATCCCGATATATCCATTTTTTGACTTGTCGATATGATATCGATATTGATATTTAAAACCTTGTTTAGGAACACTCATATAGAATAAACGTATCCTAGTCAGACTTGAAACGTTTAGTCTTAGTGAAAAAAATTGCACCTTAAAGAAGAACTTGATTATTGAAAATAATTCAGATTTGTCTTTTAATAAAAATATCCAACATGCACGACTAAAGTCAATTCACAATAACAACAAAATACTTATGGTTAGACATGGAATTAACATGACAAGGACCCTATACATCGCAATGAACTAAATCAAGGACACTAAGACTTTGTTTTCCTAGTTGCAAGGCATCACACTCGAAGGTCGTGGAAGGATGAATATCAAGGAACATTTGATGAAGCTTGGAGGACCAAGTTTGGTATGCCATAGTAGGGGATTGGATGAGATAGAGTTAGCTCCAGCAAAGATAGAAGATAGGTCCAAATCGTTAAGTCCATGGTGTTCATAGCCCTTACCAATTGTTTGTTTCGTCCGAATGTCTTGAAAATAATCATGATGCTCATCAAATATTGTGTGACATTTTAGCTACTTGCAAATTTGATTAACGGATAGTAAGTTGAGAGGAAAATTAGGAGCACGATAAACATTTGACAACTACAAATAGGAGTATAAGAGACATACTCCCATTAGTTAATTGAACAAATGCGACAATATTAGTCTATGGAGGAAGACAAACTAGTGGCTTTACTTGTCAGATGAGTAGAAGTCTCAAAATCAATAATCCAGTCACCTGTACTTGTATAGGCAACATGAGGTGCAGTACCTGTAGCAAGAGTAGCAGTAGAGGAACTCTGATAAGACCTCAGCAACTATCGTAAGCAATCCAATACTCTGATAAGACCTCAGCAACTATCGTAAGCAATCCAATTCATCAGCAGTTAATGGAAAAGCTAGTATGATCAGCAACAACCTCAATCTCAGGAGTAGGCACTGTGTCAGTAGAAGTCTAATTGACCCAGGCAAGCCTCTTAAACTTATCCCGGCATTGATTTGAGGGGTGGTTGGTCTTTTAGTAGTGGACACAAGGAGGATAAGTGCGATGTCCATGGCCTCCATCACGACCATGACCACCAAACCTGCCCCCTCCCCCCCTTGAGGCTGCAAGAGTAGCAGGTTTAGGCATAGTAACTGTGGCAAGTGGGGTAGAACCTACATTTAATTTCTGGAGGCAACTAGAAATCGTCTCCAGGAATCGAATTAGCTGTGAAGATTTGATTCCTTGTTGACTACTAGCAAGTAGATAGCCCATCAAGGAACCTGTATGGACTATTCTGCCCTCTCATTTATCTCATTTATCTGCTTATCGTAACAAGCAAGCTGGGATACGGAAATCTCCTCAAAGAGGTCTTCAGGTCTAGTAAAGTAGTCTGTGAGCCATATCACCGTTAGTGCTCCAGACCCTCCTGTAGATGTTTGCTTGTTATGAACTACTAGTCTATGTAGAATATTTGCACTCCAGGGCCTCCCAAATGCACTTAGCCATCTTCTTTCATAGCACATTTGCTGCAATTTTTGGATCAATATTGTTCAGTATCCAGTTTATGACTAGATAATTGCCCTCCCACTTCCGGAACTTCTCATCTTTGGCATTCGGCACAACGTCAGTGAGCATATGTAGATGCTCCTGTCCAACAAAAATGTAGAATGCTATCAACCAAAGTACGTAGTTGTGGGATCTTGTAAACTTTATCATGATCCCTTGAACACAAGCAAAGGCAGAAATCTTACCCTATTAGTTAAGGATCAAGGCTTCCATGTTAGACATAGAGAGAAGGATCGAACTTCTGTCACAGACTGCTGATCATGTAGAGATACTCACAAAAACACATCAAGAAACATATAGAAGTAGAAACACATATAAGACGGGTACAAGAGTGCCTAGAACATGCGTGCACTAATAGAGAGTGTTGCACAATGACTTGTGACCCATGTTGAAGCAGCACCACCCCTCAAGATGTTTGGGCGATGACTGCCCCCAATGAAAACAGTGATAGATCACCCAACAGATGGGGTTCAATCCCTGTTTTCAGGAACAGCAGTCCCTGCGGTGGGAGAGGACTGCACCTAGCAGCACTGCAGGGTCTTTCAGACTGCCCCACAGCAACCACAAGGCTTGCACCGAAGCTGCAGGCCACCGCAACAGCAGCCAAGACTGCCTGACAGCCCTGAGCGGTGGTGAGAAACCCTCCTAGGGCTTGCAGTGGCGCTGGGAGGGGTCCTCAGGGGCTAGCGATGGTGAAAAGGAGATTCCCTTCATGATGAACACTCTCTTGATCAAGGAATCAGTGATTTTCACGGAGAGATTTGGTGATATTTTGTGAGATATCGGAGCACTAGCTTAGGACCGCTACTCTGATACATGTTCGATGAAAAGAATGATTCTTATTCTCAAAAGAAAATTCTATCCTCTCTTGCAGAGAATGGCTATAGGCAAATTACAGGGAGTTCAATAGAAAATTAAAAATTACAACTAAGGCAACATAGCCAATATAAAGTAGTAACATGATATCTAACAGTGGGTTAATATTAGTTTGACACATTAATCCAAAATGCTCATAGTGCAGGGTTTGTTATTGTTTGGTATGTAGGAGCAAGGTTCACCTGATACAATTTATGTTGATTTTCTAGGAGTAATTTTTTCCAAAAAAATTAAACCCAGATTTTGATATGTGATGAAGTTAACAGTATGAACTGTAAAATATTTCACAATTTACTCTCTCTGGTGCACACAAAGGCAAAGACTTACGCCTGTCACAGTCTAACTTGTAAAGATTGGCTTATTCAGCTGATTGCTCGGTCGAGGAATCTCGTCACTTTGTTGAATCGAGTATGGGTACTTCTCCAATAATCAGGCTGAGTAATTAGACTGTTAATCAGTGACCCAGTTGATTATTGACCAATCTTTTTGTCCTATGAATGTAACAAATTTATTTTTTCTCTTCCAATATTACTTGTACATTCTATGAATTTTGTATTTTTTTCTAAGTCTATCAGGTGCTTTTGTCATTATATTTATTAATATGCTCATATTGGTTAGATATTTGTGACTTTAAATATAACATCGATTTGTGTCACTCCTTTATGAATTGTGAGTAACCTTTCCAATTAAATACTACGTATCTGTTTTTGCATCCTCTATAATTTTTGCATTTGGTAAGAGCATCTTCATGCCTTCTTTTCTGGAACTTCTTTGGATCCATGTCAAGGTTGTGGTGTCTGCCACCATTATGTTAAAGGTACCATTCTAAAAGCTTTTTAAAATGGATTTTATGGTTCAGTATACAAATCTAGCCTCACACATAGGATATTTTCATTTTTAGCTAATGTTTAGATTGGTCAGAAATTGCAACATGAAGCTTCATCTTTGTTGAATAGGGAGAGTTAAAGTGGGGAGAATTGACCATTATTATTTCATGGAGTTATGGAGTTCTTTTGGAGGTGTTTTGGATGGGAGATTGCGTTTTGGTTTTAACCGAAACCATTCTCATTTGTCTTGTAATGTGGGTTCAGTGTGTGGCAAGAAGAATACTTGTCATGCACTTGTAGACAATATTGGCCATTGGTGATTTGGAGTTCTTCACCTTGCACTTTTGGAGAAAGCCTCCATCTTCTTTCATTGCCTGTGGATACCACTCACCCTCAACCCCACCTCTTACTTGGTACCTTCTCACTCAATCTTTCTCTGCCCCCCTCTTGGGTGGAGCGGTCACCGAGTGAGCTTGAGCTAATTGCACTACCTTTCTCTGATTCGTTCACGATGCAATGGCTGGCAGTGGAGTGGACAAGGTTCTTTGTCTAAGTCGGCTACACTCCCACCAACCTGATTACGTGAGCTTTTTGTTTCTTCTATCTCGTTGTGACCCATGAAGCAAGGTGTCGGTGGAGAAGGCAGATTTTGGATGTGTTGACTTTTAGGGGAGTCAACATCGTTTGAGATTAGCTGTATTTGACGCTGACCCTCAAGATTGAAAATGATCGATGCAGCAGAGGAGCCTTGTAGGTATTGTTTGCCCGGGCGGTTGACCAGGATGGATTTGTTGAGTTGAAGCCTTAAGTTTCAATCGGTTGAGTTACATCTGCCACAACTCAACCTCTTTTCTTTTTTTTTTTTTCCTCTCCGTGGCTCATTTATCGTGTTTCTGGGAGTGGTATGAGACTTGTGCTTTATTGCAGAATTGTTTGACTTATGGCCTACGAGTTGCTTTGTAGCATGGGTAATTTGATCTGTGTTGTGTAACTAGCAAGAGTTGCATCTTGTGGCTAAAATGCATGCTCATGGAGTATTTTGGAAGTACAATTTCTTGTGTTCTCCACGTTTTCCCATTTGTGGTTGCATAGAGTGTTCGCTTAGCTTGCCAAGCTCATTTCTGTGCACCCTTTCATTGCCATTCATGGGTGTGTTTTGTCCTCTGATCGTGGGCGGAGTGTTTTTTCTCTTTTGTGTCTCTTCTACCCCTGTACTCCCTCCCTGGTCTCGTGGGGTGCCATTACGATTCATGTTGTCTCTCCCTATTAGTGGATTTGAGCATTGCTCAGAGATAAAAAGCAAGACGGGGAGAGGTGTTGGTGTAGCTTGAAGCAGTAAGAAGGGGCATGGCCAGAAATATTCATTATTAATAGGCTGAAACTTCTAAGTTAGGGCACTGAACTTGTAGTTTCAATTCTATACCAACATAGCATGTGGATGCAATGTCAAATGAGTGATATGGGGCAACGTGTGTAATCGATACCAATCCCAAATTTCAACGCAAACACTCTTCTTAGTTCAATAAGACTGGATTTTTAGCTTCCTTGAGTTGACATCCTTTAAGCTATTGCTACGCAAGTACTTATAATTTGTTTGTCATAGTTGTTTTGTTTCTTCTTATAACATGTTATCTTGCTTTCCATATGCAGCGGGTGACAGAGACGCAGAACAAGGTGGTAATTACTGACAGGATGTGGGCAAGGTTGCTTTCTTCCACGAATCAGCCGAGCTTCCTCTGTCCGAACGACATCGAAGAAGCAAGGAAGAAAGAGAAACCCCCAAAGCAACCTCTTGATAGCTCCACTATATTGAGCAACGGGAATCGTGTAGGGGATGATGTCACTAAATCCAAGGATAAGAACTGAAACGAGCACAGGTGCAGATAAGTACTGTGAAACGGGGCAGAGATTATTTATTTTTATCTCTTGTCCGGGGCATTTCGTTTTCTTTTAAGGTTACCATTGTAATGCGCTATATGAATTTTTACATAGGGCTCCATTGATGTTCCCATTCAAAGTTTAGGGAAGACTTGCGTAATCAATACTGTTCAGGAGATACTAAGTCGTCTATATGAGGTCGTATATGGGGACGGAAGTTATCTTTATCACTTTATTGCTTGTAGTACTTGTTCAATTGAATGTTCTGTGTGAACTTACTAAAAAGTCTAATGCCAGAGGTTTCTCTTGTATCTTACCTGTCGCCACATTCTCTTGACCCCCGGGTTCTCGCTGATGCAGAATTGAAGCTAAAAAATGTGGGCTCTGCTTTGTAATTTAGTATGATAGTTGCAAGTGCGCATTGTTATTTCGGTTACACTTGTCAATACAGTATCAAGAAGGGAGCAGAAGTGATTACAATGTAGCAAGTCATAGGAGCGAGTTGCATTTCCTCTTACCACCATGAGAGGACCTTAGTATTTGTGTATCCTATAAGAATCTCCAATCCGAGGAATCCATTTCTCAGTTAATTGTCTTTTGTTGATGGGGATGGGCCAGTTCGATTGGCTTGATCAGTGATCTTTTTTGGGGCCTGTCAATGGTTTGGTTGGGAGTAGCACTGTGGTCAATTTGCCTTCAGGCTCTGGACCGTTTAATCTATAGATTATTCGTGGATCTCCTTTCTGATGGTAGTGCGGTGCCCGAGGCGGCTGTGGCACTGTCAGGTCTTGGTGGGGCCAATGTTGGATTCCACAACGCTGAGACAAATAGAACTATAGCACGAGGGTATAGTTCCGACATCGTAGGCCTCTCTCTTTTCCAACAGGTTGATGAGGCCTTTTGCATTAAGACCACTTAATCCTTGTGTGCGTGGCGCAAAACCTTCACACGTTGTGAATGCCTTCATGTTCCCTAAGGCGACGTGCACCTCGAAGTTCCTCCAAAATTGGCCTATTGAGGATTCAAAATCCTCAATCAAGATCAGGGGACATCTGGTCTTCTCACTAGACGTCCAGAACTCCCTTGGACTTCTCTTTAGGATGCTTGACATCTAGATCAAGAAGAATCTGGACATCCTTTGGAAGCCTTGGATGTCTAAAACATCTCTAGGACTTCTCCTGGAGATGCTAGTCATCTAGACTAGAAGAAAGACAGAGAGCAGCAACAGGGTGTTTCTTCTTTCTTTTCTCTCTACCGATGGAGGATTTGCACTCTAATTAGGGTTCCTACTTAACCATTGGGAGATATCTATAGAGAATCAATATATTCCTAATATGATGGTGACCATTGGATTGGGATTAATTCTAATTGAATTTTACATGATTTTCCCTTCAATTATTTTGGATAGTTGGGTTTACCTAAAGGTATTTTATTTGCATCCAAACTGTTTGGATCAAGATCAAATCATATCTGTTTTAATTAGATGCCAAATCAAATATCAATTTTACTTCTTAAATAGTATTTGATTCTATTCAGTTAGGAACTCATCAAAATCATTATTAGTTTCATCATGCCAATAACGAAGTATTTAGGAATTAGGATTTATGACATTATACCTCCCTTAAGTATTCTAAATACTCACAAATCCCTCACACTAGAAAGCATATATTACCCCAAGGATTAAATCCTAGATTTACTATCCATCCTATCATGTGTGACATACTTTTGTGTTGGCCTTATATCATTGGGATGAGAATGTTATAACCTGAAATCCGAATTTGAGCCCATTTCTAGGTTAAGCGTGTCAATATGAACCCGTTGACACTTGCTGGGCATGAGTTGGGTTAGCATAGCTTGAAAACAAAGAAACATGGGCTTTGGTTAAACCTAGTCAACCTTAGGTAAAATTTTTCTGAATGTAGCATATATGGTACTATTGTATTTCTCTCTTCGTAAGCTTTCCAATGGTTTCTATTTCATGAAAATTCGAGTTGTGTAACAAAAGTTATGCACAAAACATGTTTAATAGGGATGTAGGCGCATGTGAACGAAAATCAAGGGTCCAGAGGGTTATTCTTATCAAAATCTAGGTTACGAGTTGTTTTAGAGTCGATCACATTATTTCAAACCCATCGGTACCTATCAGGGTTTGGTCAACCTTTGGTCAAACCTCTCATTGGGGGGGGTTCATGAATAGCATCATTGGATTCCTTCTGTCACAAGCTTTTCAATAATACTTTTTTTTCATGAATTTGATGTGTGTAGCTCAAGTTACATCAAGCATAAGGTGAATAGGATTAAGGCATGGTTAAATTTGCACATACGGGCATTTTAGTCAAATTAGCCATCTCTAATGCCCTTCCCACTTCCCTAGGGCTATTTAAAACCCTACTGATGGTAACACCATCATCCTCTTTATCTAACTTAATTTGATTAATTTCCAAGGGTAATTTTACATAATTGAAATATAGAAGGGTAAAATTCAACCTTGGCTGAATGAAGAATTGTTGTAAAATAGGTTAATCTTATTGTTTAACAAGCCAATCCAAGTGGAGATTAAATAAAAGGTAAATCTACACTTAATTAAAAATCAATTAAGCTAAAAATTCCAATAAGTGAGCTTGCATGGGCCAACTTAGGGTTTCTCTGGGAAATCCATCTAATTCACATATTAAAAATCCTAATTTTAGGCCCACTTAAATTAACAGGCTCCGATGAAAATAAATTTAATCTAAATCTTTTAAAAATTATTGAAAATATTCCTTAAGTTTTAAAACAATCAATTTTACAAAAAGAATCAAACTTGACCTAAAACATAAATCAAGATTAATATTCAATACTGGTGATAACGTCATCATCAGCCATAACTAGCTTTAATTAGTCAGAATCAAAAGACAAATGCTCCTACATAATCGTCGGAGAGTCATAATTCACTAAATATCCTTTTTGAGAAGAATGCATTAAATTATGGTTAAATATGTAGTTTTAACAGAAGATTATAAATGCAGAGTAATTACGGGGTTCTCCAGGGGTTAAACTAAGGTCAAATGTTCATTAATGACTAATAAGATGGTCCGTACAGAAAGAAACGAGTTTTCGTGCATTTCGAGTGTCAAAACAACACTTGAAATCCTAATTTCAGACCTACTTAATTAAAAGAGATTTTGGTTAGGATAAAATTCATCTAAACCTTTTAAAAATCATATAAAAATATTCTATAAGGTTTGGTTTCTTTGATTTGACCATCTGAACCCATTTTGACCTAAAACAATCTCAGATGGCAAGTTGCCCTAATTTAGGTTTTTACATAAATTACCTAGCCAAACTTGGTCAAAACTAAAATCCGACTTCACCATCAAGTTCCATAGATCCAAATTGGATTTGTACCAAAATTTGGATCCAATTAGAAATCATCTTGACCTAGTTTACATTTCAGTCCAGTCAAACTCTTTTTATCTCACACTAGCCCCTAGCTTTTGAAATTCTTACAGATAGGTCCCTAAGTTTTTCATTATATTTGCAAATAGGTCCCTATCACCATTAATGTGAACAGAAGCTCCACTACTGAGATTCGAGTGAGGATTTCTCGCTTGATTCTCAATTAAACAATCCCAAAATTGAACCAGAGATTCCTTGAGAAATTCTTTTCCAAATGAGACCGACCATGAATCCTATTTCCTTTCCAATCTCCAATGCGAACGTATGGAAGATGTGGGTATCCTGTAGAAGTGAAATCTCTGAGCTTCCAAGCTTGGAATGCCCCCCTGAGCCCTATAAAAACACCCCCAATGCAAGGTCGTGCTCTTTAGCTTGATTTTGGACCGGATTCCACCTTCTTCTCCGCTCTCCAGCCGAACTCTTCGCAATCTCCGGCGAGCTTCTCCATCCACCTTCGTCAGTCGCTACAGACCATAGTTGGTCGATTCCTCTTCCTCAGGCTCCTACGCGTCTCGCAATACCAACAGGCATCTCCTTCCTCCATCTTCCTCGCTGCCGTCCCCCTCACAAAGACTTCACCTTCTCTAGTGCCGATCATACCATACCTGGCGCCTTCCTCCCCTTTCATCCGTTTAGACTAGGTTAGTTAGACTCCCCTTCCCCTCTACTCTCTTTCTCCCTTGCTATCCTCTTGTTTCAACCCAGGATCACCGCCCTCCCTTTCTGTCTTCCTTCGTTCCAGTCGAGCTCCGGTGAGGTTGAGAGCACGCTACACCACACCAATCATCTCACCAATGACTCCACAAGCATCGCCTCATTCACCCGCACCAAACCCCTCAAGAAATTGAGGGGATTACCACCTCAATCACGCCCCCAAACACACCACCTTCGCACCACATATTCTGCCTTCGCCAGCCCTCTACAACCACCTTTGCAGCTTGCCACCGCCACCACCACATTCACTGCACTCGCACGAAGCTCTTGAGCTATTCTGACAGGGCCGAGAGGCTGTTTTCTCCTTTTCAGGTGTTCGCTGACTCCCCGCCACTACAGGTCATCTTCCTCGACCTCGGCCGCCGTGTTCTAGTCGTGTTCTTCATGGCCAACACCTCCAGGTGCGTGCCCAGGTCTCCAATTGAAGGAGTCTACCTCTCCTTTGATCGCAATCAGAAGGTTCATCAGCAGTAGCTTCACGAGGAGAACTGCTGGGACTTTAGTCCCACATTGGCGCTTGACGAGCCCTTCGTGCAGGATAAATTGAATTTTTCCCCAGGACCCCTCGCCTAGTACACGAGGGGTCGGGTCCCTCTTCACTTGCACCTGCTTACTCCTCGGCTACCTCTCACACCTAGTAGCCCTGGTCCCTATGCCCAATCCGATAACCTGATAACTATACCTAGTTACACTGGGTCTCTGAGAGAGAAGAAGAGGACAAAATTTGTGAGAGAGTGGGGGAGGGTTTTGCTCTCTGTGCATGTGCCTCAAGGTGCATGCCTTATGCTGAAATGCCTAACACTTAGGCTCGTGAAGAAAAGAAGGAAGTTGAAGAGAAGAAGGGAAGAAAAGCAGAAGAAGAGAAAGGCTTTGAGAAGCCTTGTGCCGTTATGTCATCTGATTGGACTTTATTTGAGATACTGTTGCATTATTTAAGTACTATAGTTAAGGTTAAATTGATTATGAGATGCATGCTCAATTAGAGGATTTAATTGGTGATTCAAATCACTACTTTTTAGATTCTCTCCATTCTTTTTGTCTCTAGATATATTGGGTTTCATTGAATAACTAACGTGACAGGTTATTATTCATTGAATATCTATTTGAATGCTTAATTAATTGTGCTCATTAATTCTGAATGTGATTAATGTTGTGAGTTCCACATTTTCTCCCTGTGTTCGACCTTGGACTCCATTTTAGATTCTGAGTTATAAATTTTACCTGTTTGATAGCTATTTGTCGATTGTACAATGCATTTCCTTAAAATCGGACAAAAGCTTGATAAACAAATACATTTTGGGTTAAAATGTAAATTGATTAAGAAAACTTCATCAAAACCCAAAATTGAGGTCACCAGTAGATTTCTTAGGTTCAAATTAGGTTACCCTAAAAAGTTGGGACTTTTGGGACTACATCTTGGTCTACTTTGCATATTAGCCCTTAACTTTTGAATTCCTATCTTTTCAGTCCAACTTTTGTTCATTAAGGTCCTTGTCTGACATCAGCCATCATCTTTTTCCTCAATCGAGCAGCAACAACTACTCTTCTATATGTGATTTGCAATAGCTGTAGAGTTAAATCTCGGTCAAATCCCACCAAATTTGGTGGGATTGATCCCCGGATCTTGACCAACATGGCAAGCACATCTCCAACTCCTCAAATGGCAAGAATTGCCATTGATTTAGCCAAGAGATTGGGGAGTACAACCCAACAAATTGATAGCCAATTCTCACGAAATTGACTCAAATTGTTGCATGGAGTGCATCTATATAAATCCCTAATCTTGGCCATTCACAGGGTGTGCAGAATTTAGCGTGAAACCCCACCTTCCTCTTTTTCTTCTTTTGCCAATGTTAAGCACCTTGGAACTCTTCTATTATGATCATTTGCCGCTCTATCACCATAATTGATAGAGGGATTTTCTTCCTCATCTTCCAGCAAAGCTTCACACAAAGCTTCAGCCTCTGTCTCGCCGTCAATCACTCCAACGACCTCCCCCCTTTGTCACCTGTAGGCTTGTCAACACCACAAGTTTCCCTTACCCCTTTCATTTAATTAGCATAGGGTTTTTATTCTCCCCATTTAGGTTTAGCTTTAGGGTAGCTTAATTTGTAGTTTAATCACTTCTAGTCTCTTATCCCTCTCTCCGCCATTAACGTCTCGAGTAGCTTCTCCGATGGCTCACTCTTGCCATCCTCACTTGTAATAGGTCGAGGGTTTTACTCTAATAGCTCACGTCGAAGCTTCCTCGGCATTTAATTGGGGTTGAGAGGCCATATTTTGATGCATAGGTTGTTGTCGATGGAGGTTGTCTTCTCTGACTTCTTCACTGCCATCCATCACCTTGATCGTCTGTATGCCACCACTACCACCTTGGCGAGATTTCCCCAACCATCCTCTACCCTTGCCAAAGTCATATAATGACTGAATTGGTTGTGCTTCATCGACATCTTGAGTGAAGGAGATGATGCAATAGAGTTCTGATCAAACGAGGCGCATTAGCAAAGACCAGGGACTTTAGTCCCACCTCATGCGTACACAAGCACTTTGAGCGCCATATTTGGATCTGCCTTCACAAGTTGGTCAGCCTAAATAGGGAAGGTTCCCCATAGGCATACATTAGCCCATATATTATATTCGTATACATATATAGAGGCCCGTGAGGGGGCGGCCCATTAGGGTGTATTTGGGCCCAAAGCTGTGGGCCGATTTTGCAAAAAATAAAAAAAAAAGATATGTTCTGATTGGTTAGAATTCGTGGTGCCTTGTGGGTTGAGTTGAAAATAATTTTTTTTTTACATTGCCCATTGCATCATTTTTCTTTATTCTTTTAGCACTTAATAGAAATCCTTATTTTGAGTTTGGTTACCTATATTCAAGAGTATTTCTTTTGTATCAAACTCACGAGCTGCAATCTTGTAGATAACTGAATAGTGGTATTTGTGCATTTGGTTGCTCCTAGTGAATGACCTTGGAATACATTTTAATTCGAGAATTACAAATTTTAAGTGTTAACTTCACTCTTTTCGACTATACTACGACGCGAATTTTTGAAATTTGACTCTAGCGAATTAACACCTACTTAGGGTTTTGGGTCATTTTTCTCTTCTCAAAGTTGAACATAACTTGAGGAAGATGAGAGAGAAGAAAGAAGAAGAGAGGAGAGAAGCATTTGTGTGTGGGGGGTGTGCAGCAGGAGTGCAGACGAGTGTGGAAGCACACGTAACGCATGTGTGCGCAGGGCACCGGGTAGTGCATGCACATAGCGTGCACACGTGTGAACGTGGAGGGGGGTTAGGTAGCCAGTTCACCTGAACTAGCCTGGCTAGGGATTAATCAAATCCAAGGGTTAGGAATTAATCTTAATTGAATTTTGCATGATTTTCCTTCCAATTAATTTGGACAATTAAGTTTAAGTATCCAAAGGCATGTTATTTGCATCCAAATCCGTTGGATCAAGATCAAATTATATTTGGCCCAATTAAATGCCAAATAAAATAAAAATTTAACTTCTTAAATAGTGTTTGATTTCTATTCAATTAGGAACTTATAAAAATCATTATTGATTTTATCATGCTAATAATGAAGTGTTTAGGAATTAGAATTTATGGCGCTACGCCTTCCTCAGGTAATCTAAATACCTGTGAATACCTCACTCTGGAAGACATATATTACCTAAAGGATTAAATCCTAGATACATTGTCTAACCTAGCATGGGTTACATACTTTGCCTTCTTCTTGTATCATTGGGATGAGAACAAAGACCAATTCTTTTCCCAAATGATTGTCTTCCTCTCTTTAATGTATGGATCAGATCACGACTCGTATGATCATATATGGAATTTTATATATCCTAATATACATGGAGTGAGCCCGTGTCTCCCAATCTGTTGTATATAATTACGATAGCAAATTGGGTGATCCTTTGAGAGATTATGTGTCTCTTGTGCTCTCATATGCAGACCAACTTTCTAGTCTTAATACCAAGGTGGGTGCATTAACTATCGATTCACCAAATGTGCATATTTAAGTATGAAGACAAGTATCTATCTCAGGTCAAAGGATATACCTTCTCTATGACATTGATAAGAAAAGGACTTCTGCATCTCCATCTCATCGAGTCCACTCCTTAACTCAACTTGTGTGACATTCCTGAATCTCCATTACTATGTAGAGGATGTACATCAAGGGCATCAATCTGGCAACAATCTCTTGAGAAGATCGCCATCTCTTCTCAAACTAGAGACAATAATTGGATATTTTGATGGTTCTTGATGACTTAATGAAACTCTCGATCAAAATTGTTTGAATGTTCGATACCCGTTATTGATATATCCAACATGGCTACAATACATTCTCCCAATTAGTGTATCAATGTGATCTGACATTTAGATTCGAATCACCGATCAAGTGATTTGACTTAGGTTGGCTCGTTAGGGCATATAATTCCAAGAATCTCATGTCCCTTCATGTATAATGGCCATGAATCCTTGCTTTATATCATCCTTTAAGCTATTGAAGAGTTTCTTTGGGTGTCTTCTAGATCTTGCATGTGATTTCACAACATGGTTTGATTAAATTTAACTACAAAGAGTAAATGCAATAGAATGCTCATAGCCTTTGAATTCAACACAAATTTTATTACTTCAATAGGAGTGTAATTAGATTCCATATTTTTCTTTGGCTTGGTTAATTGAGATTGTATCATGTCGCAAATTGCATAGTCTTTTGAATAATGGAAGATGACTATACAATCTTCTCATATGCATTATTAGTGCTATTAAAACAAGGAGGCCCATTAATATGAAAGTACATTAGAGGGGAGGCAAATAGTGTAATTACAGCAAATTAAAGCAAATAAAAGTAACTGAAACAATAATCACACTAGATGAAAGGATTTTTAAGTGAAAACTCCAATTGGGTAAAAATCACCACCTAAGTTGGCCCGACTTAAGATTTACTGATCGCCAAGTGATCAACTAAATACTATCCACACCACTTTGAATGAAGGTAGTGTCCCTCAAGTACAATCCCACCTCTAATCCTTGAACGAAGGTTTTACCCTTCTACTAGGAAGAGAAGGGGATCCAAGAGGCTAGACACCTTAATACAATTTCTTACTAACAAAGTGAAAAATAAACACAACCTATAGAGTTACCGATAAAATATAATTCAAACAAGCAATTATAGGAAAAGTATACTCCTTGAATGTTGAGCAAATGGTGAAGTGGAAGCAATAGGGAAGTGCACCTAAAGAGAGTAGAGTAGAGCTTAGGGCAATAATCACTTAGAGAAAATTTGAGTAGAGAGTGTGTTTTAATCTCCAATGGTATGTATTAGGCCAAGGGGTGCTCATCTATATTTATAGAGGCCAAGGGAAGGTTTAAGAATGCTTGGGGTTCTCTAGTCAGTGGAATCAAATCCAAGAAGACTTGGTCGAAATCCCATTGAGTGTAGAGCAATAATTAATTTTAACAGCATAATCAAGCATCTGTTGAAACCATCAGACATCTAATATAAACAGATAAGACGTCTAACTAAGAAGCTAGATGTCTAATTTTGAAAAGTGTGGTTCTTGACTTTGTTTGGCCTTTGTGCAAGGTATTTGTATTCAAAGGTCAGACGTTTAGAAGGAGGTATTAGACGTCCGGGCCTAAGTTTGGACATCTAAAAATGAGAGGAAGAGTTCTTGGAACTCTTCTTGATGTGTTGGATCTTCTTCAAGGTTCTTGTACCTAACCATCAGACATCACTATTGGACATTCGATGACCATAATTGTCTCAAGAAATGATTTCCTCAAAAGTTGGAAAGGATGATTACGTCTAACAAATCAAGATTTGAGATAGATGAGGCCTAACATCTTTTTATTGGACATTTGAGGAGGTGTTTAGACGTCTAGAGTCAAGTATGGACATACGGAGAGTACCTTGGATGTCTGAGGGAAATATTTGCTTATGAAAAACAAATTTCTTAGAAGATGAGAAGTGGGATTTGGTCTGACAAATTGAGATTTGAGATAAATTTAATTAAACTTAATGTTCCATTATTGGTTATCTGAGACTCTTCAGACATCGTAAGGTAGGTGTGGACATCTTGACTACAGGTTGGACGACTAATGTTCAAATATCAAGGATTTGAAGAAAGAAATTATTTTGATGGGAGGCATCCAGTCATATGTCTGGACATCTTAAAATGAAACATCAAACATTTGTAAGATATGTTGGATGTCTGATATGGGAGTTTGTTTTGAATTTAAGTTTGGAACTTGCTCTACCAGTTTGACCTAAGTGTCGAGAGGCTATGTGTGAGCTACTTAGGTCTTTTAGGGTACTTATTGGGGCTCTTTTTACAATACATCTAGATTCAATAAAGGTAAAAATTACAACTCTTTTAAATTAATACAAAGTGACCTAGGACCTATGGCAAGAACATCTTGACTCTACAATGTGCCTCTTGGAAGTTAATTTATGTTCTTGCAAGGCTAGTCATACTAACATAGCACACATAATTACCTGATCTAATATCTTTGAAATTTATTAAGAATATTTTGTAAAAATATCAAAATATATACAATGAGAAGTTGTACTAACATAATCAAGTGTTCTTATTTGTGATGTGCTAGATGCCCTTAGGTTGGTGGTGACTCTTATTCGATGCTTTACTTTACTAATGTTGCTTGTTGTTATCATGCTTAATTTAAAACTAACTTCTACAGATTTGTAGTTACATGAATTGGGTTGATCCCTCGGAGAAGTAATTACTTAATTTAAATCTTAATTAAGCCTTATTCTAGTGTTTTAAAAAGAATTCCTATTGACTTACTTGAAAAGCACTTATATGCAAACCATGCTTTTGATTGGTAACACTTGTAGTTTTGTACATTGTGAAAGATGCAATCAGGAACCTAATTTGCAAGAAAGAATTCATGGATTCTATACTAAAATTAGACTAATTGACAAGTAAATTCACCAAAAACCATGGGGGGATTAAAAAGCAAAAAAATTAAAATAAATCAGGAAACTTAGTCCTAATAGTCAAGGCTCTAATTTGAGATAAGTCATTCTTCCCGAATGTTATCCATTTTGTATAATGTGTTATTGCCTGAAACTTTATTAGTGTCTTTTTTAACTAATTTAGAATCAACAAAGTAATTACCAAAAATTTATGGAAAAAAACTAAATATGCAAACTAGCGGAAAAACTACTGGAAATATCATGAATAAATCAAATTAGCCATCGCTAAATGTGCTCTATAATGCAATGAAAGCTATAAAGAGTGAGCTAATACAAGCTATTTGACCTAAAACAATAACTGACCAAAAGATAACCTATATTTGAATGTTGAAATCAAAAAGATGAATTCAGAAAGTCAATAGTATACTAGTTTTGTCAAGTTTGAGTCACCTACCAAAATAAGACTCTATGGACGTAACACAACTGGTTTCACCAAGTTTCAAACTACTGAATCAAAGTAAATAGTACGATATAAGGATTGAGAATTACTAATTGTGAACTTGATCTCAAGTACTTTGAGTGTCTGCTTTTGATCCATTGGTCCAATACCCAATAAGTTGTTTCTAGCAAAGTTTATACATCAGTTGGGATGTATAAATTGGGTGGTGACATAGGGAATTCATGTTAAAATAAAAGAGAAAAATATGAAAATTTTAGTGTTACATTGAAAGTAGACAAATCCTAAGTGAGGTATATAAGGACTTTAGTTCCAATGGCTTATGTAATAAAGAGTAAGAAGGAAGGCTGGGGATCATATGCCAACTTAGCCTGGGTGAAAATCAATTTAGAACCTACAAAACTCTCTTTGATTTTTTGCTCATAATTTAGCCATTTATTTTCTTTGAAAGAAAAAAAAGATGACTATCTCATTTAAAATTTAGCCATTCATTTTGAGCCATTGGATTCCACAAGTGTTACAACTCATGTGGACTACTTAAGTCACATGAGGGGTTCTACGTGTCACTCACAACTGTGATCTTTCTCTCTTTCTGTGCTGTTGTCTTCTTCTCTTGTTCGCTCTCTTCCTCAACTGCATTCCCCGAAGGTAATTTTCGAAGATTATTGCAATTTGAGTGTGTCGACCGTGGTGATATGATCGTCATATCGTAGGAGCAAATCACCAAACTCATCACACTGATACTTTAAGGGGTGAATCTTCTTTAAGAGGTTCATTCATGGGTGCTTCAATCGTATTGTATTTAACTCTATCTCTGTTGTTTTAATTTATGTGCTTATGCATATGATTTATTAATTGGTTCTTTCTTGATCTTATCTTCTTTGATATTTAGAATCAATGATGAACGTGTTTATGTCACAATTCTACTTATATCGATTGAAAATGCCTAATGTTATTTTACGTGATTCTATCAAACTTTTTCTATAACAAAATCGAACACCTATCTATGAAGCACATTTATTTTTGGACATATTTATTTATTGGCTAGTTTGCATGCTTATATTTCAACCAAATTTTCAAGCACAGTTTTTTCAATTCGATTAGTGGTTTTAGGCTTTAAACACAACATTGAACAATACATCATCAATATTGTGTGCCCTTTCTTATATTAAGCCAACTAAACAGCAAAGCATGCATGTGCCGACATGCAGGCATGTCCTCGTTACCTCTGCCATGCGCTCTTCCATCTTGCAATCATGGTTTTTGGAATGTCAAATGCTCATCCGATCACTCCACCTTTCGAAAGGACTGTTCAATTAATTCTGTGGTTGTGGAAGCATTGGCAACGTACATACGGACACGTACACACAGTACAAACACATGCAAGAAAGGGCACACACTTACATGCACATGCACACCCACACACACACACACACACAACCCCACACACACGTGTGCACGTGCACACACACGCACACACACACACTCCAATCGGGGAAGACTCACAAGAAGAGATAACAAGGATATCTCATAAATAAGGTTAATTTATTTCTCTGAAAATCACCTTCTCGCCATGTCTTAGGCAGTTTGGACAAGAATACATCTGGCCTACACCTCGCCTGCAATTGTTTCTGTGGGAACTAACCAGCAATGAATCCCCTACGAGAAATCGAACACTCGACATTTACTGATTCAACACAGGGATCTCCAGTCAGTCATAATTCCCATTTCCTTTCAGGAACTTGGAAGTATCACTAGCACCTTCAGTGACAATATTTCTGATGGTGCGGCTGCAACCCGAACCTCGATTGGCATGGGCTTCTATCTATCCAATCTGATAACAATAGAAACATTCTTAATAGGCTCAGAAGAAACTGGCAAAGATTCAGCACGCCCATGCAGAAGCCACAGGCCTTCTTATTCTTCTGGCCATTGGATCAGCTACCGCACCATCTGAAGAACAAGTACCATTTCTATCCCACTCCCTTGATCAATGCCGTTGCTGGATCACCCATCTCCCCATTCTAAAGAAGAAGTTTTCTTTGTTCCAACCCAAACCTAACCTACCTGACCTCTCCTGACCGTAATGCGTAAAAGTAAAACCCGACTCATTTATACATTGGCATGGGATATGGGTTTTAATTTGGAAACTCAATTGAGTATAGGTATAGGTTCAATTCTTTACCCATTTACTTAAACCGCTTAACCAACATATATGCACATATAATACAAATACAACACAAAGCCAAAAAGTAGGGAGACAAAGATTCCGACGGAAAAAGTGACGTGGGGTGTTATTTTTGTATTTCACACAGCATTGAGAACATGTACCCATTAGATAATTGATATTTAATGTAAAGAAACAAAAGAACATAAGGTTTGTTATGCAATAGTTCCCACCACATTCAAAAAAATCACTATACCACTTTAACCTAAAACGTACAGGTGATAAATAACTTTCCACCAGTGATAAACTACTTTACACCGATGATAAATTATTCTAAGGTATCTTTACACCGATGCAATCTCAATTTGCACCCGTGATAAATTATTCCAAGGATAATTTCACTTGTTCAAAGTGATTTTAACCTATGAGTGTAGAATTTACGATTGAGGGTTTATGTTTATGAAATGTAATTTTACGTATGAGAAGTGATTTTTTACGTTAAGGTTCAGAATTTAAATCCTAAGGTGAAAAATTATCTTTCAAATAAAATATTACTTCTCATACATGAAAAAACACTTGGAATTTAATTTTACACCAATGTAATTTTACTTTACACTCATACAAAATTATTTTGAAAGTGCAAAGTGATTCCAAAAATAATTTGAATGATTTACACTTATACCAAAGTGATTTATTGATTTCAACAGTAATAGACTTTATCATATATAATATTTTTTTTTGTATAAAAAGGAATACAAGTTAAGATCACATTTACACTACTATACATCAACTTTTACATTTCCTAACCTACATCCTAACACAAATATGATCTTATGTTACTAATTTTTATGGATTTCCATGCCAAGAATGGTTTGCCAATAATTTTAATGTCAAATATAATTGTTGATACTTTCATGTGCAAATCGTTTTCTTAAAGTTGACATTATTTGGTACAGATATTATACTTTCAGATAGATATAGGTACGAATGTACTCAAACGTGAGCTGGATCTAACCCATTAACTCCACTAACGATAGTTTTCATATAACTAAATTGACATCCAATGAGTAAAAGGATGCCCAATGGATCAATGAGTAAGATATGAATATTAAATTTAAAAATGAATGAATTTGAATGTACATATGCACAACCCAAATCCTACCCATTTACATCCTTAAACATAACTTAAGGTAAAACCAAGGTGTGCAACATGAGTGTGCAAGCCCCTGCCAAATTTACCGGTCATGTTATTGGCTGCCCGATGCTGTAGACATTTCCTCGCTTGGCAAAAGAATGGTAGTAGGGACAAAGAAAGCATGTGTTTGGAACTATGCTTACAGGTCCACGCGGTCACATTTCGTTGGTTAACCTTATGGACAAAGGCGTCATGCGATCATTCACCACAAAGCCCTAGTCCATTTCAAGCAAACCCAGGGGTACACAAAAAAGGGTTGAACGTCCATATGAAGGTGGAAACGGTGATGCATTATATATATATATATATATATATATATATATATATATATATATATATATATTATGAACAAATAAGAGGAAGGGCATGTCATAGACACATTGAAGCATTCAATTTACACATACACCCTTTATAAAAACTTGGACCAAAGCTCCATCCCTATTCCAACATAGAACACTATCCCCTTCTTCACCTTTGTGCTTCAATGACCAGGGGAAGGGCATCAGAAAGGAGGGAACAATAACACTATAGGCACATACATTCTAAGAAGACCTTTTAACGTTGGAATTAAAACCATACTCAGTATGCATAAGAGTAGCCGGAATAGTTGATGCGTGACCGTAGCCCATGTCGCTCATACATCGGATCCCCGTAATCAACTGCCTTTATCTCCACAGAGGCGCGCTTGCTGTCTGATTCCTGGACGGCCCCAAAAACAATCTCATTCGTCTCACAACTTTGCTCGTAGAAAGTCTGAGGTCCCAAAGAGTAATGCCGCTGTTGCTGCAGGTGTTGCTGGTGATGTATTTGTTGCTGCTGCTGTGAGGGTTGTTCGCCATCCCAACCATTGAAGTAAGCTCGGCTCTGGCGGAAGTGGCGGATCTTCTCAGGGTCCTTGGCCATGAAAGCATACATTTTGCGTGGGGTTGGGGTCCTTGCCTCAGGAGGTGGAGGCTCGTCCTCGTCTGGAACAACGTAGCTGTCCTGTACAGGCCATGTAGCAGGGTGTCGTTGCTGCTGCTGCACGAATTGATTCTGGTACTGGTAGGCCTTGGGCTTCTTCTTGAAGCCAAGGAGCTCGGCAACAAATGCACCGGCACCAGAGAGGAGCTTCCCGAAAGAAGTGAACAGCCCTTCCTCGTCTCGCTTTTCGCAGTCTTCCTCAGTGGGTATAAGTGGTGGACGGACAGATGTTTTTGGTGGCTTCTGGTATGGGCTTTGCATGAAGCTAGCTTTCACATGGGTTACCTGGTCCTGCATTACATGAAATTTAAAATAAATGGAGCCCCAAAGCTATGAAAATACCTATTTAGAAAAGCTATTGAGAGCTAGAGTTCAGCCCCTTGAGAAGCTTGAATTGCTTCAATGGGATTTGCGCAGATAGCAGTTATTCGTAACCATATACCACTGGTTTACAGCAAAAACTTAGCAATATACCTGAGCACCTGGTTAATTACAGCCCTATGAATTGAGATCAATGCATATGTCCATTCTGATTCAAGCTAGGAGACTGGGTCTAAAATCATCTACAGGGTCGACTTTAATAACAATTTGGCCATTGGCTGCAGAGTAATGACTGGCAAATCTCTAGTGTTGCAAGCATCTACCATGGTGATTGAAATGTCACACATATTAACAAAAGTTTCATGTACTCAAATTCACTAGGACCACGGGTACAATTTAACTTCATAATTCCCTTCTTTCCTTTTTTATTTTTATAAGTGTATGTATTGATATAGTTGTTAAAAGAGAAGCATTACTGTGTCATTGTGATAAATCCTCTCGACAGTAACCGGAAGATCGAAGGTTCACATTCCTCCTTAACCTGACCATTTACTAGAAAAACAATAACATGACAGACAGAAGCATCTACATTCTCATAACTAAGAGATCGGGATATGATGGAGATGCATTTTCATATTGAGGTGAGCAATAGAAAGGATAACCTTGGCATGACTAAGACATGCGATTGGAGAAAATATCTCAAAGTAGTTCACTCTCAGGGTCTATTGAAGCCTTCAGTGATCAGACATGTCTTAAGCCTATCAATTGTACAATCAGGAAGATATTTCATTGTATATACCCAACTATCATCTACAACAACTAATTACAGTGGGCAAGGAACAAACTCCTAGTACCCTCAAAAGGAGAGCATCCATCTCCTCATCTATCACCTTTTTCCATCCAGTTTCTTGCATGGTATCTACATAATTTCTCAGCATTATGGTACCCATCAAAGCAATTGATAACCATCTCAAAGGACTCAATTCATCGATGGAGGTATAATGAGACATTGCTTGTACCCATCTTACTAAATTTCACAAGGCAATGGATAAATCCAGGTCCATCTTAGTTGGGGGCATCCGGTGCAAATGTTGATATCGGAGCTATACCAAAGGAACTTTCATTTTGCAAAGAAAACGGTATAGCAAGAAATGGAACAGGAGCAGACATCCTATATCTTTTTTGTTAACGTATGTGGCTTTTATTATGTTACATTTACTTGTTTTTGTTACGATGTTATTTTCTCACAGCTCTCCTCTATATAAAGGAATGTGGGGACTCTTTGGAATAATTAAGTAATTCACTTATTTCCACTTGATATCAGAACGTGGTCCTAAATCAGGTTCAAGTATCCCATCAAAACTTTCCTTTAAAATTCCTCCACCAAAATCCTAATCTCTCTTCTCTCCTCTCACCAATGGCGTCAAGGCTCTTCACCGGTGACAAGGCCCTCACCAGTGACCCTCACAGCCACCGGCGGTGGCCTCCATAGCCATTGGTAGTGACTGTAGGACCACGCAGCCGCACAGGGACACCAAGGGGTAGCACCACCCTTCCTGCCTAACCGGCGACCACTCAGGTCACCGAAGTAGGACTGCAACTGCTAGCGCCGCCCCTGATGTCATGATTTGATCGAGCAAAAGGTCATTGGGGACCAAAAGTGGTTTCTTGGGTTTCCCAATACCCAAAAATCCTTGTTTGCCTACTGATCTCGATGTTTCTACCCATGTTATGATCTGAAAAAATATTTTCAGATCTTTGCTTGTGCATTGTTTCCCTGTACGAAGATTGTGATGGCACCATCTTCAGAGTTGGAGGTTCTGGTCTGTTGATCCCTTGATCCCCGCTAGGCACAATGTTAATCTCAGGAGGAGCAAAGATGACATTGGATATTGCTATTGTAACAGGGATGATGGAGTCTGCAAGCTTGGTGCATCAAGAGCATGACAAGAGTCATCATGGTGCAAGATGGTTGGTTGACTTTGGTGCCTCACAGCATCTTTGTGGTGATCAGAGTTATTTTCAATCACTCAGTTTTATTGCACTAGGGAAAATAATACAGGTAGCTGATGGTAGGCACGCTCTTGTTGGCCAGGAGGAGGTGTATGCAACCCCCACCTTGCAGCTGCCAAGAGCATTACATGTGCTGAAGTTTCCCTGAGCAGGATTACGAAGGATCTTCATTGCAGAGTTCTGAGTTCACTGGGAAGACCATTGCTAAAGGCACAGCAGAGAATGATATTTATCATCTTGGGCAGAAATCGTTTGCAGAAGTTAGCAAGTATGATAGTGGGAGTGTATCTCAGTAGCATGTTCGTCTAGATAGCTTGCCTCTGGATCACCTTCAAAGGATGATTCCACATATCTCCCTTGCCACTACTAGTAGGTGTGATGCTTGCCAACTGGACAAGCATCATTGATCCTCTTTTCCTACTAGTATTTCTCCTGGGTTAGCAGTTGTTTTCGACCTGCTTCACATGGATGTGCGGGGATCGAGCAGAGTTTCAGACAGGATGGGACATCGTTACCATCTTGTAGTTGATGATTTCTCCAAAGTGTCCTGGGTGTTCCTATTGAGGAACAAAGCATATGTTGGAGGTGTTATAGAGACTCTCCTCTTGGAGATCAACACACAGTACCCTGGTATCATGAAGGTTGTATGAACAGATAATGCCCTTGAGTTATGCATTGCGAGCCTTACAGACTTCTACAGGACTAATGGGATTATCCACCAGACTACTTGCCCTCATACCTTGCAGCAAAACGGAGTTGTCAAGTGCGTCTTCTTAAGGTACTCTCAAAGTCAGAAGGGGTACCAATATTACAATCTCATCCACAACAAATATTATGTTAGCGCTGATGTGACATTTCACGAGACTACACCGTTCTTTTCAGTTGTTGGACAGATGAGTTCTCATGATGATGTAGCTCCCATGCCTATTCCTCCTATTCCATTAAAGGAAATTTCGATCTCCACATCTCAGTTGACTCCTTCGGGCTCCATGACCTCCTTGGATGATTTCCAAAGATTACATGGTCTGACGCACGTATAGTATACCTTATATGACTCTACTGGGGCCACCTTCTTTACTAGTGGCTGATGCTCCACAGGCAATTAAGATGGCATCTGGCGACAGTAACAGTTTGGTCCAACCTGATCCCCCAAATAGTGCTGACACAATAGTAGTGAGGTTCCTTCTACAGATGTTCAGACAGGGGTGCTAGACGATTTTAACCTTCCTATTGCTATTAGGAAGGCACCTTGCACCTATGAGTCCAGATACCATGTTGCAGACAGTTTGGCTACTGATGGTCTTGATTCCAAGTTTGGCAGATTTTGCCAAGCAGTTACCGTCTCACACACCCCATCTACATACCAGCAAGTCATGCTTGATCCAAAGTGGCGTTAAGCCATAGAGGACGAGATGGTCGCATTCCAGAGTGGACAGACTTGGGAGCTCACTACTCTTCCTACAAGTGCACGACTAGTTGGCTCCAGATGGGTATTTACCTTGAAGTACAACCCTGATGGGCCAGGTTGGTGGCGAAGGGGTTCACCCAAACCTATGAGACAGACTTCTTTGACACTTTTTCCTCCGTTGTGCACCTTGCCACTGTTTGTGTACTTATCTCTGTTGCAACTCACAGAGATTGGCAGTTGCACCAGCTTGATGTGAAGAATGTTTTTCTCTGTGACGATCTTCAAGAGGAGGTTTACATGCAACAATCACTAATTAAGACTCAGGGAGGAGTGTGTGTGCAAACTCAGGAAGTCCATCTATGACTTAAAGCAAAGCCCGAGAGCCTGGTTTCAAAAGCTCTCAGATGTGTAGCAAAGGATGGGGATGCAGAGATCATATCACTCTTTGTTCGTCAAGAAAATAGAGAATGACGTGGTAGCACTACTAGTTTATGTGGATGATTTGATTATCACCGGTGATGATGAAGCTGGGATAAATCAGGTTAAGGAATCTCTTGCACAACAGTTTGCTATGAAGGATCTAAGTCAGCTTAGATACTTCCTGGGGATCAAGGTTGCTAGGAGCAGAGATAAAATTATTCTCTCTCAACGTAAGTATGCATTGGATATTCTTCAAGAGATAAGTATGCTGAGGTCCAAGCCAGTCAATATTCCTTTGAATCCCAAGGCACATCTTCATGATGAGTATTCAGAGGCAGCTGATAGCAGATCATATAAACAGTTGGTTGGCAAGCTACTCTATCTAACCATTACACGGCCTGATAATGCACTTGCTGTAGGCAAGCTTAGTTCGTTCATAGATAGGCCAATCAAGTAGCATTGGTAGGTTACTATGTAGGTGCTTAGATACTTGAAGAAAGCACCTGGTTGTAGTGTCCTCTTTCAGGCTGGGGCTCTTATGATTACTGTGGGATACTCAAATACAGATTATGTAGGATGTATTGCAGATAAGAAGTCTACTACAAGCTTCTATACTTTTGTTGCAGGCAACCTAATTACCTAGAGGAGTAAAAAGCAAGTTGCAGTCTTACATTCGAGTGTTGAATCAGAGTACAGGACCATGGCACAGACTGCTACTGAAATGGTGTGGATTAGATCCTTGTTACTGGATCTACATATTTAGGTTGAGGAGCCCATGGAAATGAAATGCGATAACAGAGCTGCCACATATATTGCCAATAATTCAATGTTCCACGAGCCTAATAAGCATGTGGAAGTCGACTGCCACTATATTAGAGATTTGATCCGACGTAAAGTATTATGCACAACCTTTGTTGCTTCA
This sequence comes from Thalassia testudinum, assembly GCA_037157565.1. Taxonomy (NCBI): domain Eukaryota; kingdom Viridiplantae; phylum Streptophyta; class Magnoliopsida; order Alismatales; family Hydrocharitaceae; genus Thalassia; species Thalassia testudinum. The sequence goes on from JAZHRO010000077.1 coordinate 88,062,729, forward strand.
GAGGACCAGACGGCAGACATCACGAAGCCCTTGCCACATGTAGCGCTTGATGCTTGTTCCAAGCTGAGCATGGTTAACATCTATGCTCCAACTTGAGGGGGAGTGTTGACATATCTAATTTTATTATGTTGCATTTATTTGTTTTTATTTCTTCTGGACTTCTGATGTTATTTTCCCACACCTCTCCTTTATATAAAGGGGTGTGTGGGCTATTTGAAATAACCAAGTGATTCATTTCTTTCCCCTTTTTTTGATAGATGTGAATAGGATGTGGCTTTATCTCTATATTACTTCCATAGAGAAAAGGTAGCACTCTCAAAGAAAGTGATGTCAACACTTACAATCTGTGTCAGCATTGGATATGGTTGGAAGAGGATTCGTCAAGAATCCTCACACGATCCCTCGGGCTTTGCATAAGGTGTTAGGGTCTTCCAAAGAATTCGTTGAGCGAATTCTCACGTAGAAGAAAGCCACGCACGTGTGGCTTTCTTGTTGATGCGAAGAATCCACACGCAAGAGAGAAGCTCTCTTTGTGTGTGAATTCCTCCTGAATATCTCTCCAATCCGTGCACGCCAAAGAGCCTAGATGTAAGGCTCTGATACCATTTGATGTTTGGCACAGTGTGGAGGCTCCTTGGCAAGGTGAAGCACATGTGAAAGGTCTACATGTGGTGGCTTGGTGGCGCATGAAACGAGAGAGAGAGGAAAGGAGTTGAGAGAGAGAGATGTTGCAATATATTACATTCAGCTCAAATAGAAATTATATATGTTCTCTCTTTATATAGAGAGATACTCCTAACCTCTAAATAGGAAATTTGGACTCAAAGCAACTCCAACTAAATCCCTTAGGACCAACACCCCTTGATGACCGATAGATCTGCCACGTGACACTACCACGTGGTCCTTTATTCTTGACACGTCATACAAATCCACCATAAAAATCAAGTTACTTTCAGATGTAACCAAACTTTTACAACTTTTACAAGTTTCCCATAAGTAGGTCATTCCAAACTATTCGCTACATGGCTTACTAACCACAAGTTACTAAAGACACGTGACAACACATTACACTCCATTATACAACAATGTATAATAATTTGAAGTTCAACAAGAAATATATCATATCAACCATTACCAATCCTATAACTCAATTAGGATGTGTCAAAATTATAAGCACCAACTATTAGTCTTTAATCTAGTATGCTTCTCTAGAATCATAAATTCAACAACTACACTTGAGTAACTATAGGAAAATCTTTGCTAATGTTGGCATTTGGGCTTCCTCCCTAGATTTTGCAATAGTTTTCCACCACAAATTCTTCCAAAATCACTTTGCCTAAAATAGTAGAATTTCTCCATTAAATATTCTTTTAGAATTCTTTGCCAGATATTCCTCTATAATTAGCCTCTTCAAATCGTTGGGATCTCAAAACGTCCTCAGAAACAAGATGCCAAAGCTAAGACCTGGAGGGAGAGGACCAAAGCTTCATTATCAAGCCTTTTTATCACTTAGGGCCCGTTTGGCAATGGAGTTAAGGAAGTTTTTTTCCCAATTTGCAGTTTTCATTCACATTTTTCCCATCATTTTAACATAAACTCATAGATATACTTCCAATCATTTCAATCAAATCACAATAACATTTACTCCCACTTTTACTATTAAAAAATACCTACTATACAATTTACTCTCACTTTTAATATTAAACAAATACCTACTAACATTCTCTACTCTCACTTATGCTATTAAATAAATATCCACTAACATCACATTATTATGCCAATCATTTTAACCCTCTACTTAACCCTCCCCTTATTTCACTATTCGAACAAACATCCATCTTCACTTATTCCATTTTAATCTTATCCACCCTCCAAATGGAGCCTTAGGTTATTATGTTAAAATGCCTCTATATCTCCTCTATTTTATAGGTAAATTCTAGCTCATAAAATGACTGAGGATTACCTTATAGTAACACGATTATAGGAAAATCAATCTTTATTCAAAAGGTAACGTTCGATAAGGAATGACCTTAAAATAGAGATTTATTCAAATCAAATCCGAGTCACCGAAATATCTTTCAATCACAAAATACCTGTCCAACTGGTTGAACTTTTTTACCACCCAAAAGAGTATAAAATGAAAGAGGCACATCTAAGATGATCTAGACATTTGTATCCTCTATTTTATAGGTAAATTCTAACTCGTGAAATGACTAAGGATTACCTTTATAGTAACACAATTATAGGCAAATCAATCTTTATTCAAAAGGTAACGTTTGAGGAGGAATGACCTTAAAATAGAGGTGTATTCAAATCAAATTCGAATCACCAAAATATCTCTCTGCTCAACTGGTTGAACTTTTTTACCACCCAAAAGAGCATAAAATGAAAGGGACATCTAAGGTGGTCTAGACATTTGTAAAATGAGCTTCTCCAGTAGTTCAGCTGGTGAGCAGACTCATACCATTTAAGTACGAACCACAGGACTCTAATTCGAGTCCCAACTAACTTGGGAGGATAGGTTTGATGATTATTTATCCCACCACCCAAGATGAGCATCATCATCTATTTAGACATTTGTAAAAAAGACTAGTAAATAGTCTAGTCGGAGATGTGAGTTGAAGGTGAGGGTAAGGAAGATCAAAGAAGTATTAGAATGAAACTAATAAGTATGACCTTATTCTTCAAATTAAACCTAGAAATGATTCAAAGCCAAAAAAACCCATGTAGTCCATCCTAATTTGTGTGGAAAAAGATTTTGTTATTGTAATTGGACTTACCACTTTTGCTAATAACCATTTAATTTTAATTTGAGTTGTAAATGGATTTCTAATTGAGTAAATGGATGTTCAAGTACTCGAACCCAATTAACACCTCCCAACTTTTGTAATTATCTTAAGTTCTTGGAGGTAACGACACATACCATCATTTTTCTTTAAAAGAGACGTTAGGTCTTGGTTCATAATAGATGACTTGCAGAAATTTAAAAAAGAGTTGATGACACCGATGACTTAATACTTAAAATGAAGATACGAGGAATTTGATCAATAATGATATTTGAAGAGTTTTAATTGTGGATCATAAAGATAAACTCTTATTTTTACATTTTTATAAATCTTTACAAAAGAGTCACATGCACTACTCATTTATCGCATCTAATTCGCTTAAAGATTTTGAAATATTTAGATAAATATTTAAAAATTGATTATAAAATAAAATTAAATAATTAAGAATGTTTATTATCAAGTGTTCAAATACAATATTCATCAAACGTTTAAGATTAAACATTTAATACTTTTTGATATTGAATTAAATGTTTAACTTTATAAATGAAACGTTTAACATTCACACGGAAAGCTATTGTCTATTGTCAGTTAAACGTTTAATATATTTTACCTAGAAAAATTAAACATCTTCCTTTTGTAAATTAAATGAGTCAGAGAAAATGATTAATCTTTTAACTCTGAATCTCTACACTTCTTTGTATAAAGAAAGGTGAAAAAATAAATTGTAACGTAAGTCCAGGCAAAAAAAAAAGAGAAAACAGTACAATAAAATTCTAAGGCTAACACTCCCCCTCAAGTTGGAGCATAGATATTAATTATGCTTAACTTGGAATGGTAGGCGACAAATGTAGAGTGAAGAAGAGGCTTCATAAATATATCTACTATTTGATCTTCTGAGATCACAAGGTAGTATAGATGATTCCATATTATATCAAGTCTCTCGTATAATGACAATCAACCTCAACATACTTTGTACGTTCATGAAATATTAAGTTGTTTGCTATATAAGTGGCAACGCGATTATTACACCTCATTTTCATCGGCCCCTCTACCTGGGCACGCAAATCTTGCAACACTTATCTGACCCAGACCATTTCTGCAACAGTTTGTGCCATGACACGATATTCTAACTTTGCACTTGACCTGAATACAACCTATTGTTTCTTACTTCTCTAGGTTACAAGATTCCTTGCCACATTGGTACAAAACCCAGTAGTTGACTTCCTATCTGCTATACACCTTGCATAATCGGCATCAAAATAGCCAACAATATTCATTGATTCACCTTTCATAAACAAAATGTCCTTGCCTGGTACTCTCTTCAAGTACCTAAGTACCTACATAGCAGTATCCCAATGCTGCTTGGTTAATTTGTCCATGAACTAAGTTTCCCAACTGCAAGAGACAAGTCAAGACGAGTAATAGCTAGATATCGCAATTTACCAACCCATTGCCTAAGACCTGCTATCAATAGGCTGAGACTAAATATCATAAAGATGTTATTTGGGATCAATTGGTATACTAGTAGGTTTAGACCCGAACATCCCTATCTCCTGTAATATATCAAGGGCATACTTACACTGACTCAAAACCATACCATCTTTACTCGGTGCCACCTCAATACCCAGAAAATATCTGAGCTCACCCAGGTCCTTCATAACAAATGAACCAACTAGCTTCTGCTTGACCTCCACTATCCCAGTTGTGTCTCCAGTAAGAATAAGATCAACATATACCAGAAGTGCCACAACTCCTTTGCTCTTCCTGACAAAGAGCGAGTGACTTGCAGAGGACCTCAAGAGCCCCATGGTCTGTACCTCCTCTGAAAACCTTTAGAACCAAGCACGTGGGCTCTGCTTCAGGCCATAAATGACCTTTTTCAACCTACACACACAATCCCCCTAAGTCTCAAAACCCAGAGATTGTTGCATGTAGACTTCTTCCTGAAAATCACCATAGAGGAATGCATTCTTCACACCCAGCTGAAGTAACGGCCAGTCATAGTGTATAACAACTAAAACAAGGATATAAATAGTAGGAAGTCGTACCATAGGTGAGGTGTCAAAAAAATCCACCCCATAGGTCTAGGTGAGTCCCTTCGCTACTGGTCTTGTGACGAGAGATAGATTCGTCTAGATTATACTTCAGTGCAAACACCCATTGACATCCTCTAGCTTTGGCATGTCTGGGCAGATCTGCAAGCTCCCACGTCCCTCGAGAATGCAAGGCAGCCATCTCCTCCATGACTTGAGAATGGCTTGCTAATATGTAGTTGAGATCCGTGTAGCAAATAATGTAGCAGTGAACATAGCAAAAGACCTGCCAAGATTGGCAGTAGACACTGCCCCAATAGTCTGGTAGTAAGCACAACTACGAGGAACCTTCTGAATGGCAATCGGAAGGTCTAGATCCTCCTCCTCAGTCTCCTAAATAGTGGCAGGAGAAATAGATTCCCTAGAGGGATGACCAAAACTATCAGGACCTGCACAACCACCACTGGAATAACTCATGTCAATATCAACACATACCTAACTAGGGGAGGACAAAAGTGATTGAGGTGGTGCGGGGTTTGTATTTTATGCCATTTATACTGCCTGTAAGTAACTGACAATCTGTAGACATGAGTAAGCTTTGACTGTTATACAGTGTTGTCCTCTGTAGTGGTGATAACATCCTAACAATGAGTAACAGGGATCTATTCCAAAGGAACTGGTGGCACTGGCATAGGAGTAGGATTCCCCTCAAATGGCAACTGATGACCAGTAGTAAAGTATGGAACTAGCTCATGCAATGTAACATCAGCACTAACATGGTACTTACCCGGTGAGTCATAACACCTGTATCATTTCTGAGTATTGCTATATCCCAAAAGACACATTTCACTGCTCTTGGAGCAAGTTTATCCCTACCTGATCCCAAAATATGAACAAAAGTCACACAACCAAACACTTCGGGTGATACATAAGACAAGTCCTTGTCTAGATGGAGGACATGCCATGGGACCTGCTCTTGTATTGCTGAGTTAAGCAACCCGTTTATGAACATGCAATAAGCACTGCATCTCCTTAATATAGCTGTGGTACATTATCGTGAATAAGTAATGTTCTAGCCACATCCAACATATAACAATGTTTTCTCTCAACTACCCCATTCTGTTGTGATGTATAGGGGTAGGATGTCTGATGAACAATACCAAGAGACCTGTGTAGAATGTGGCCAACTTTGTAGTATAAAACTCTAATGCACTATCATAATGAGCAATCTTCACAGTAGCAAAAAATTGGATCTTCATTTGCATAACAAAAGTTTCAATAACTGATCTAACATCAGACTTATTCTTTTACAAAAATAGCCAAGACATTCTAGAATAATCATCCATAGTAAGTAAATAAAAATGATAACCCAATCTGTCAAACACTTCGCTTGAACCCCAGACATCCATATACGGTAAATTAAAACAAAAACTAGAGCTCTGGGAGGAACTAGCAGGAAAACTGAGTCGATGCTTCCTCAACTGGCAAGCATCACAATAAATCTCAGTAGTAGGCGAAATAAGAGGAATGATGAGTCGTAGCCTATCCAATGAAGGATGTCCAAGTCAATGATGTCACTGAAGAGTTGTACCAACACTAAAGGCAATCTCTCCTTAACATGCAGTAGCAAACGAGGTCTGCATTAGGTGATACACACACCCCTCCTCATGTCTGCCACCAATCATCCTCCATGTGAGCTTGTCCTAAAAGATACAACCCAACTCATCAAAGATGACACGATAATGTAAATCTTTTGTAATTCTACTAACAAACAAAAGACTAATAGAATGTCTACCATTTATCACCTGGCAACTTCAATGATGGAGTCACTACAACATCTCCTCCGTCGTCAACCCTAGAATGTCTACCATTTATCACCTGAATCGCCCTACCAAGAGGACCAGCTTGAATAAGCATAAAACTCCGATCTCCACTCAAATGATGGGATGCCCCTGAATCTAACCACATAGTGCCATCAGACATACCACTACCAGAACCTAAGGTAGAAGCTATACCTAAGGAGGCCAAGGCAGCTGTATCTGTGATAGTTGTAAGCTCCCGAGTCAGCTGGGCGAGGCGTTGCAGCACTGAACCATAGTCAGCATGAGACAGTGTCAATCACCTCCTCTGAAGAGATGGCTTGGTGAGCCGTGAGAGGTCTACCATACTTGGACCAGCAAGTAGCCTTCAAATGACCAACCTTGCTACAATGAGAGCATATGGTTTGAGGTTTGCCAATCTAAAGCCAACCACACCCTCTCCCCCTGGTAGATGGGACACCATGTCCTCCACATCCTCTAGTAGCCAACAATGCAGAAGTTTGTCCAACATCTGGTGTAGACTTTACGATCACTCTACTCATTCGGCTATATGCTTCCTTAAAAGATGGAAGCTCCACAAGAGTCAAAATCTGAGACCTGGCAACCTCATACTCAGGTCTAAGACCATCAAGAAACTGGAGAACTACATACTCTCTCCTGTATGTCCTCTGCGTAGACAGGTGCAAACTGATCTGCATACGTTATATTTCTCCAAGAGCCCCTTCAGGGTAGCATAATACTGGGACAGTGACTGGCCTTCCTTTTTCAGACTCCTAATCACACGATGTATCTCAAAAACTTTACCGAAATTCTTTACATGTGACTAGGTGTCATATAAAGAATCACAAATTTCCTTCGTTGTCCTATAGTACATGATGCCATCACCAATATGAGGTTCCACTGAATTCATGATCCATGCCTAGACCATGCCATTATCCCTTGTCCACGTGACGTATTTCCCAATCATATTTTGTTGCTCAATCACCATCAGAATATATTCCTTATCATGTCCCTTAACCATCATGAGGAACGTCTTAGACCATCTAGCATAGTTGGTCTCATTCAACTTAGCGATAGGAATGAAGAACGGGCTTTTGTAACTCCCGACGCCCATAACGGTATTCGATGTCACCTTAGAACTGCTGGAGGATGCCATCGTGCCTTAGGAAGAGAGACACACCACCAAAGGAAGTCTGAAAAGTAATTACAGATCAGAAAATCTGCAAATTAGGAAGATTATGATCTCTTGATCATAAATCTAAGATCTGGAGTCCCTAAAAATCATCCCATGAGACAGCAACCCCTTGGGTCTAGACGAGACACATGCTAAGGCACGGGCAACCCCTAACAGCATCCCTAAAGGGTGCTTCTCCCCCTTGCTGGCAAGGAGAGCCCCCACCAATCACCACCACCTGCTGGTGGTGGTTGCAGGCAGCCATAACAGGCCACCGAGAGATGCATGAGGCGGTAGCGATGGCCCCTGTAGGTGGTGCCGGTGGCCGACAAGTGCAACGGTGGCGATGGAGGCTGCTAGTGCAACTGCGATGGCCGCCGCTGGCCCCTGGTAGTGACAATGGCGAGGGAAACAGGCGAGAGAGAGGAGAGTTAAGGTAGAAGGTATACGGAGGCTTGTGCGAGTAGGATATTGAAGCGTCGATCTAGGATCGTTACTCTGATACCAAGTCAGAGAAAATGATTAATCTTTTTCAACTCCAAAACCCTATACCTCTTTATACAGAGAGAGGTGAAAGGGTAAATTGCAATATAAGTCCAAGTAGAAAAATAAATGAGAAAATAATATAATTGACTGATGCTAACAAAATGTTAATTTTTGATAGTTATGTTTTGAAGAAATTAAATGCATCATTTTTTTATTAAACGTTTAATTTCGGATCTTTTTCAACTAACACATCTTTTCATTTTTGAAACGTTTGATTTTAAATCCAAACGTTTAGAATTCAAGCTTTTGGTAGTTTCTCAAGTGCTCTACATTCAAAAACAATTTTGAGTTTCCTTGCTCTCTTCCGATGCTTATTTTTGTACTTGTGCAACAAAGCCTTCGTACTTTGCTTCCTACACATTCAATCTTGAATCTACAACTCGAGGGAGTATAAAGGAGTATTCTAATTAAGTCCTAATTGCATACACTTTGCACATTTATTTGGCTCTTTAGGACTTGTATTTGTATTTCTTTCAATTTTTGATGTTGTTGGGTGCCTAAGGTGTAGGCTTCCTTGTTTTTCTTGAGGTGAGAAACTAAAATCCCTTCTTGAGGGTTGTTCAGCAAGGTAAGGTTGTATTTGAGGTGCACCATCCTCATTTTAGTAAGCATGTTTAGTGATTCTTGCGAGAAGCAAGGGTAAAATCCTTGTTGAGGACAAGGTAGACATTTTTCCCAGCTGTTTTTCCTCTTTAAATTCAAGTGTTCTACTGTGGCTTACATTTTTGTGGTGTGATTTTTTTATTTTGCTATTTATTTTTATTACCATAAATCACTTCCCCTCTTGTGCCGATTACAGGATAGCTCTCACGCACCTAGAGCATTTCAGTTAGCACTTGAGGCGTAGGAGCAATGACGGCGAAGTGACCTTATGCATGCCCGAAGAAACTAAGCATGGTACGTTAACTCGCTGGGTATAAGAGCAATGGCACCCGTGTGACCTTATACGCACTCAAGAAAACCAAACATCATCATCTTCAGACTCTTGTACGTGGGAGCAAGAACACCCAAGTTGTGATTTCTCACATACCTAGCGCCTTACATAGGACGTACAAGTAGACACACGACCATTAGTTGCGGATCCAGATGCCAGTTACGTCATCATGTACAGTTGATCTCTAACTCTCGTCTACCACTATCGCTCCTCCAGCTACCTAGATTAGGGATGGGCCCTCGTTTGTCATGACTCCTTCAAGTTGGACGTTGCACACTCCAACTTAAGAGGAAGTGTTAGGAAATAAATTAGGATTAAATTAGTTAAAAATTTGGTTGTCTTTCTTATTTCACTCCGTGTTATTTTTAGTAACTTAATTATATTTTCTTATTGGGTGTGACTTGATTATTTTAATAAGAAAAATACTTCCCCCATTCTTAAGGCTAATCATAATAGGACTTATAACTAACTCATCCTAATACTCTAATACCACGCATTCCGAGTGCATTCCAAAACACCATTGAAAAAAACATGGGGAATCTGCATGGATTTATCCATCAGCCATCACCCCTGCCAAAAACCACGCACCTCCTCAATGAAGAGCTAAACTACTAGTTTCTTTGGTGCCTGAGAAATCCCCTATCCATCTTCACCAGCCTAGCCACCTCAGTTGCATGAATTCTCTAAAATGATCCTCCGAGCCAATCTACTCTCTTCCAAGTTTCCAACTGCATCCCTCCACTAAACTTGAATCTCCTAAATCCGATCAGAAAGACATCAAGTTGGAGCTGCTAAATAGAATAACTCTGTACAACCATATCACCTTCTTTTAGACACCACTACATAGACCTTTTTCTCCACTGAATTGCTCTCTTCTTATCTTCCTCTTCTCAACTCTAACTCACCTTCTTTAAGTTCACCCTCTGAATTTTATTCTAAAAAGCACATTCAGTTGACCCACATGATAATGATGTCAGTATAAAATTGCTTTTCCAGTGGAAGAAGAACAGAAAGTCAAAAATCTAACTTCTTAGTGGGTTAGAATTGTCTCAACACTGAAGACTACCATATCAACTTCTTTTTAAAAGTAAAAGATCAATGTAGCAGCTTGAATAAAAATGATGCAGCATCGAGAAAAGGATCCCTGCTGCTAACTCTGATGTGGCCAAATAGACCACTATTTTGTTGCATATGTTTTTAACTGAAGGACAACTTTCTCTCAATGGAGATTGAGTGATTCATAAACATGTTAATGTGATGACTAATGGCTTTTTATTCGGGGAACTTTGAACTTAGTTTGTGGCTTACTGATTGTTAAAATAAATAATCAAAATGAAACAAATACAAAATCAAAATATTGTAACGTAAAACACTTAGATTTACATGAAAACTCCTCTTACAAAGAGGAGAGAAACACAGGAGAAGTACTCTTAAGGACGTGATCATTGAATATTTTTTCTTAAAGAAAAATGAGGGGGGCACAAAACCTTTATCTAGGCCACCACACACCTCTCTTTCCCACTCCATTATATTGGACTAAAATAACATGTAATTAGAGCTCCCAATATCTAATTATCCAACAACAACATTCATCTCTCTCAACACTAATAATTAAACAAATGAAAAAGATTTTGTACCGATACATATACAGCCTACTTTCAAAGGTTTTCTTCTATTAACATACTACAATAGAACAGATAACCAGATTTCTTTTACCAGGAATAGCTGGATACTCTATATTATTGTTTATTGATCTGATTTCTAAACAAGTACCCTCAAGTGCCATAACAATGCAAACCTTATAACACATACTGTACTGCATATTAATACAAACATGAGTCAGAAAAAATGAGCAAGTTATCTTATTTCATTGTCTAACTTCTCAATATATAAAGGTGGAGTAGAGTGCTTTACAAGATAAGAAAAAGTAGATAAGACAACAGCTATAAATAAAGGCAATTGCCATACGAGACAACAATAAAAAGAAAATAACAAATAAGAAAGATCGTAGGGGCTAACACTCTCCCTCAAGTTGAAGTATAGATGTCAATCATACTCAACTTGAAATAGCAAATATCGAATGAAGCTTGAGGCAGTGCCTTGGTGAAGATATCTGTTGTCTGGTCATTTGAGGAGACATGAGTTGTGTAAATGAGGCCTTTCTAGATCAAGTCATGTGTGTAGCGACAGGCTAATTTCACGTGCTTGGTCCTCTCGTGAAATATGAAATTATTTGCAATATAGATTATCACCTTGTAATCACATCTCCATAGGTTTGCGATATATGTCACGTTTAGAGTTTTGTACTGCCAGATTACATGCTTTCTACAGGTCATAGGGTATTGTACATCGGATCACATGCCCACATACATCCTAACAGAAGGGGATAGCTAAAAGGAAACATCAACATGTATTGGATGTGGCAAGAACACTACTTATATATCATAATGTGCCCCAAGTGTATTGGGGTGATACTGTTCTCACTTCCTGTTATCTCATTAACAGGATGCCTAGTTCTGTGTTATCAGAATAGATTCCATAGAAGATTTTACATCCAAATCATGATTTGTTTCTTGTGTCACCCTATACTTTTGGATGTATTGCAATTGTACACATTACAGGACCTAGCAGAGATAAGCTGGCACCATGAGCTATTAAGTGTCTTCTTAGGATATACTCATCCACAGAAAGGGTATAAATGTTGTGATCATATTTCCATAAAACATGTGAGTGTTGATGCCACATTTCATGAGGCAGTGTCTTTCTTTTCCATGACTATACGACAATTATCTTTTGAGGCATTTGACAAATTACGTAAGGTGGCTCCTATGCTAGTTCCACCTATACAGTTTGGTGATTTCTCACCCATTTAGATTTCTCAAAAGTCTTCTGTTCAGTTAGAGCATGATAAGTTCAAAGAGCCATTGATGTTATATAAAAAGCCAGCTACCCCCCCTCTCCCTACCTTAGTACCATCATCCTCCTCACCTACACAAGTATATGTTAATGATACTGATTTATCTGTGGCTTCTGCAAGTCCTCTTATTATAGAGGATAATACTCCCATGCCAGCAGAAGATAATATAGACCTTCCAATTATAATTCGGAAGGCACCCCATAGTTGTCCTTCCAACTACAGAGTTGCTAGCACTACTATAGGTGGACTTGGAACCAACTTTGCTACTTTTAACATGGCTCTCTCGGTGGCATCTATATACCGTACATATCAGGAGACAATGCTTCAACTAGAATGGCATAGTGCAATAAAGGAGATTAATACTCTTCATGAGAGAGGCATAGGGGGTTTACACCCAAACCACCTGATGCTCATATGGTTGGTTGCAGGTGGGTCTTTTGAAATACAACCTTGACGAGTCTATTTCTAAGTATAAGGCTCGATTAGTGGCCAAAGAATTCACCCAAATTTATGGGGTGGACTTCTTTGACACATTCTCACCAGTTACTAGACTCCCTACAGTTCGTAGCTTGATGTAAAGAATGCCTTCTGGTATGATGATCTTCAAGAGAAGGTGTACATGCAACAACCCCTAGGTTTTGAGACTGAGGGGAAGTGTGTGCAAGTTAAAGAAAGAAATTTATGGGCTCAAGCAAAGTCCCCGTGCATGGTTTCACAGGTTGTCTAAGGCAATGGAAAGCATGGGTCTGAAAAGATCCACATTTGATCATTCTCTATTTACCAGGAGAAGTGAAAGAGGTGTTGTCACTCCTTTAGTTTATGTTGATGATCTTATCATTACTGGTGATGATAGTGTGGAAATAGTGCAGGTAAAAGAATAGTTGGCAACTCAATCTGTTATGAAAGACTTGGGGTCTCTGCAATATTTCTTGGGAATTGAGGTGGCCAGACGAAAAGAAGGAATGGTGGTGAGCCAAAGAAAATATGACTCAATGTTCTTCGGGATACTAAGATGTTATGAGCTAAGACAGCTAACATTCCCATGGATCCCAAGGTGCATTTATATGAAGATGCTAAACCAATGGAAAGGAGTTACAGATAATTAATTGGAAAACTATTGTATCTTACCATTACTCAACCTGACATCTCTCTTGCAGTTGGGAAGCTCAGCCAATTCATGGAGAAACCCACTAGGCAACATTGGAATGCTGCAATGCAGGCCCTTAGATATCTAAAGAAGGCACCAAGTCATGGGTTGCTCTTCAAGAAGGGTGTCCTATGACAATTGTAGGATACTCAAATGCAGACTATATAGGATGTCTGGCAAATAGAAAGCCCACCATAGGTTTCTGCGCATATGTGGCAAGTAATCTTGTTACCTGGAGGAGCAAGAAACAGACTATAGTGGCGATCTAATGTAGAATCTGAATATCATGCCATGGCACAAACAACAACTGAGATGGTGTGGATACAATCTATTCTACAGGACCTACATGTTCAAATAGAGGAACTAATGGAGATGAGATGCAATAATCTTGCTGCCACATATATTGCCAATAATCCCATGTTTCATGAGTATACGAAACATGTGGAAATAGATTGTCATTACATTAGAGATCTCATTCAGAAGGAAGCCATCTATACTTCTCCAATTGCATCAGAGGACCAAACGATAGACATCTTCACCAAGCTCCTATGCAGAGATGCATTTCATACTTGTGACAAGCTGAGCATGATAAATATCTACGTTCCAGCTTGAGGGGGAGTGTTACAGTAGCAGCGTTAGCGTCTTTTATTTATTTTAGTAGAGTGATTAGTACTCTTATTATTCTTGTGGTCCTCTGTAATAATTTACCCACATCTCTCTCTATAAAAATAGATGTAGGATTTATTTCTTGAATTAAGAAACTTATTTCCATAACTCATCTCCAATAAGTGTGTTGACTGGTACATGTAAGTCTACTAAGAGAGACCCCACCCACATCATCTCTAAGGCAATGTACGCCATGGCATTGTACTCTGACTCTGCACTGAAATTGGAGAGGGAAACATGCTTCTTGCTCTTCCAGGTCATAAGATTTCCTGCCACATAAGTGTAAAAACCTGTAGTAGACTTCCTGCTAACATAGTCAGCATCAATATAAGCGACCACACTCAATAAGGTTCCTTTGGTGAAGAAAAGTCCTTGCCTGGTGCTTTCTTCAGATACCTTAACACCATCATTGCAGCGTCCCAATGCTACTTAGTAGGTTTGTTCATGAACTAACTAAGCTTCTCTACTGCAAGGGAAATGGTTGTCCTAGCAATAGTCAAGTATAAGAGCTTGCCCACTAGCCCCCTGTATTGCCTATTATCAACTGCCTCTGCTTTCTTATTGTACAAATAAGTCGTAGGATCCATGGAAATATTGGCTAGCTTTGCTCCCATCATACCAGTTTCTCATAACAAACCAAGAGCATACTTCCTCTGAGAGAGTGCCATACCCTTCCTGCTAAGAGCTATCTCTATCTCAAGAAAATACCTCAGTGGCCTAAGATCCTTCACAACAAAATTTCTTGCTAGCCACTTCTTGACCTCTGCAACATCAACATTGTCATCCCCAATAATAATCAAGTCATCAACAAAAACTAGGAGCACAACCACTCCTCCCTCTGTCTTCCTAACAAACAGGGAGTAATCTGACAAGGACCTCTTGAAGCTAATGGCCTCCACCACATTAAATAGCTTCTGAAATCACACTTTAGGGCTCTACTTCAAGCCATAAATTGCCTTTTGCAGTCTACAAACTCTAGAACACTCTCCTTAAACCTCATAACCAGGAGGCTGCTGCATATAAACCTGTTCCTGTAAGTTACCATACATAAAAACATTCTTAACATCAAGCTAATATAGAGACTGGTCCCTCTGTGCTGCAATTGATATCAAAATTCGAATAGTGGGAAGATGTGCAACAGGGGAGACGGTGTCAAATAAGTTTACGTCATAAGGCTACGTGAACCCCTTTGCCATAAAATGAGGCTTGTATTTGGCAATAAACCTATCTGGATTGTACTTGATAGTAAACACCCATTCAGTACCTACGACTACTACATTTAGTAGCTCTGCAAGCTCCCATGTACCACATGTCCGGAGGGCAGCCATCTCATCCTCCATGGCCTGTCACCACTTTGGATCAAGCATGGCTTGCTGGTAAGATGAAGGGATCTGTGTATTGGACAGGGCATTGCAAAACTTGGAAAATGTACCCCCTAGAAAATCTATAGAGACAACACTAAAGATGAGGTGTCTAGGTGAACCACAGCTGTGTGGTGCCTTTCGAATGGCAATCAAAAGGTCAATATCATCTAGCACTGTATCGGGAGGCTATGCATCTTTTGACTGCCCTGAAGTACTCAAGGATACCTCCTGTACATTCTAAACTGGGAGAGGAGATGGTGCAGAGGAATAAAGGTGTTTCCTATAAGTAACCAGAACACTGTAGGTGACTAGGGGATTGCAAAACCTCTCTAGCTTACTAAAAGAGGCACATGCTCTGTGATCAGAATGGCCTCCAATGGAGTAGGAGGATCAGACATAGGTGCCTCTGTAACCTCAGAGCTTTAGAGTAAAGACACCTCTCAGCCATAGAAAAGTACGAGATAGACTCATGAAATGTAACATCAACATAATGCCACTTCCTAACCAAGTCATAACACTTATATCCCTTCTGCATCTTCGAATATCCAAGAAATACACACTTGACTACACATGGAGCCAACTTGTCCTCGTTTGGACCATCCAGGTGTACAAATGCAACACAACCAAAGATCTTGGGTGCTACCCCAAAAAGGTTGCCATCAGGGAAAAGAATATAATAGGAAACTTGATCATCAAGAATTGTAGAGGGCATCATGTTAATCAAGTAACACGCTGTTAGTACTGCATTACCCCAGTACCTGTCTGGTACACTGTTATGTATTGACAACGTCCTAGCAACATCTAGGATGTGTCGGCGCTTCCTCTCTGTAACACCATTTTGCTGTAATGTGTTAGAACATGTTGTCTAATGAATAATCCCACTTTCCCTATAGAAGACTCACATTGAGCTGGTGCAGAACTCCATAGCATTGTCTAAACAAATAACTTTCACCTTAGCCTCAAACGGATTACTAATCTCTGCTAGAAATGTACAAATTAAATCTTCTACTTCATATTTGTTTCTTTAATAGAAAAACCCATGTGAGGTGAGAAATCATCAACTACTAAGGAAAACCTTTGACCCATGGTTCAGCTTGGCCCCCAGATATCCATATGAAGCAGTTGGAATAGGGCATCAAAGTTCCGATGTTGGTTCTATGGAAAAGTATTCCTGCGATGTTTTTCAAGCTGGCATGCCTCAATGAAACATAACTGTTGAAGAAATTTGTGGTAGAACCTGTCGGAGTTTGGTTAATGGGAGATGACCAAATCGAAGACGCTACAAGTAACTCAACGTATTCCTTAAAGAAAGAGGCAAGACTAGCATAAAGGGACTGAAGAAGACGATACATACCACCCTTTTGGCCACATCCAATGCTGCATCCTATCAAGACATCTTCAAACATAAGTGACACTGCATCAAACACCACCCTGTAGTTCAACTCCTTTGTTCTCCTACAAACATAAAGCAAACTTGGGAAAATCCGATGCAAGTACATTATCTAACTTCATGTAAGGAATCACATGAATCTCCCCCTAACCAGCAATAAGGGAATGTCGTCCTTCTGCTACCTACATTGTCCTTCCAGGCGCAACCAGTCTAAGCGTAGAAAATTGTCCCGTATCAGCGCAAATGTGTCTAGATAACCCTGAGTCTACAAGCCAATTAGTTTCCTTTGCTTAAGACTGACATGCAATACTTCTTTGGGATCTATCATGTTGACAGAGACTCTGGAGTAGCATCTCGTACTCTCTCTTGGAAATTGCCACGGTCACTCCTAGCTCTATTTGAAGAGAAAGTTCCTTGTCATGAATTTCCTTGGTCGTCAAACACATCTGTGCCCATCGAACCTGTTTTCATCTTAACTCCATCATGGGACCAAAAACAGAGCCCTTACATGCCCCTCTCTTAGTCATAGGCTCTGATGTCACCTTGGAAGAACTTAAAGACTCCATCTATTCTTCAAATAAAGCCAATCTAAGATGAAACTGATAGGAGAGGAAGAAATCAAACCATCAAAACATAGATCAAACAAGTTATTTTGGTGCCCAAATGCACCAAATCAGACCACTGGTGCTAGGATAGGACCCCCCACAGCCGACAACTAGGAAGGGAGATGGCGGTAGGGTTGGGCAGAGAAGAGAGACCTACAATGCCCAAATAGTGGTGTTGTACCACTCAGATGGCAATCAAAAGCACCACAGGACGCACTACCAGCACTCTGACAATGCTCAGGCGATGGTCTGGAGCGCTGGTGGTGCTCCGGTGGGTTGTTGGAGGTGTTGGCGTTGCTCTGGCACCCAGTAGCGAGAAGATCTACCCTTGAAGGAGATCTCGCGCAAAGAAAAAGGAGAAGGCAGCACTAGAGGTTCCACCAACCAGCCTTAAGGTCGGCGACGACTACTGCGACGTGAGGAGAGCCTCCTTCCTTTCCTAGGGTTTCGATGGAGAGAAAAAAAAAGATATGGAAATCAAGGAGAGTAATCAAATCCAGGACCATACGTACTCTGATACCAAGTTAAAAAAATGACCAACTTATCTTATTCCATTGTTCAACCTCTCAATATATAAAGTTGGAGTAGAGCGTTTCACAAGACAAGGAAGCAGATAAGGCAATTGCTATACAGAGAAATAATAAAAAGTAAATAACAAATAAGGAACACTGTAGGGGTTAACAATATGTAGATAAAGTCTCATTACTTCTATAAGAATAATTTACAAAAAGATCCTCGAGGGCCTCAACCATAGCTCCATAAACAAAAGGGCTCCTAATATGTTTTGGTCCCATTTTAGTACCTAACTTTGAGTATTAGCAACAATCAATAAGAATGTTTCTTTTTTGGATTTTTCACAAAGTACCCCTCCCCTTGTTGCTCCCAACACCTTCTGCCCCTTGTTACTCCCACGCCAAAACCTTGGCAACAAGTCTAAACCTTCCCCATTCACATTTTCCTTCACCACTCCCTCCTCCCTTCCTCCGCACTAGAGACCCTTAATGCAACCTTTAAAAATCCTCCCCACTATGCCCCTCGATAGATCTCATCTCTTGCACATTTAACATAGATGGTCTTACCCCCCATGAGAGTGAAACACCCGCCCCCCCTCCCAAACCAAAAAGGAAAAAGCCTTTTTTGCTTCCAAATTGGCTATGCATCATTCTGGATCTCCTTTCCACCCTCAATCATGCCCTATGCCCTTGAAGTGATTGCCGCACAGTAAATCTTGATATTCAACTTTGGGACAATTATGCCACTGCCAACTACCGCATTGCCTGTCTGGATAACACCTACACATAGATTATTGTGCTCTTGGGATGTGGTGACAACAATACTTACGGTTTCACTTCACAAGCTGGCCATGGGAACAAAAGGAGCAGGCAAACTTGTGGTTGTTTGGACTTGGAATGATGTGCCTGTTGGGCTTGTGGACACACCGAACTCGAGGGCACAGGGGGAGGAGGACTTGCAAACACAGTTGTTCATGACATCTTGGGGCTTTGGAGCATGAAAGGATGCATTGAGGAAGTAAGTCTTTATGCTGGAGGTGGTGAGCAATACCACATTAGAGATGCTGCCAAAACCAACAAGAAGGTGGAGGGAATTCAGGAAAGAGGATGAGGTACGATGGAAGGTGAGATGAAGAGGTGGTTTGAGGATTTGAAAATGAGAGTGGTCCAAGGAGGATCAAGGATTTTAGGACGGAGTGAGCTTAAGGACAGCAAGGAGTTGGTGGCAGGAAGGACATGGGAGTGCACAGATAAACAAACGAGGGGCAAGGGTCTGCACAAGATGGAGGGATTGACTTGAGTAGTGCTTTTGAGTTTGGAAATAAAAATGGCATTTGACCATTAACGTAACTGAAATGTAACAGAAGACTAAAATTTTACAATAACCATGAGCTACCAACGTAACCATTTTTATGAATTAGGTGATTTGTGATCACAAACCTATAATCAAGTATACTTTTTGTACATTACTCTATTTATTCAGTACCCAATGCATATCAAGGGGAATCACAGCCTTCATTTTCTGAACAATATGCAGGTGGAGAAAAGCAATAGAGCACTTACACTATTGGATGAAACCATCACCCCGACTCGCCTTTGGAGCAGCGCTAACATGTAGCCAAAGAAACCAGCTGCAAGAAGCACAGCTATCCCTGCAATTGCAATTTGAAATCCACCATTTACTAATCAAGGGAATGGATAACTTAAGATTGGGTGATTTTAAAAGGTAAAATATGGACAATACTAGTTAAACAGAAACATAAAAATGGAAACCAGGTTAAAGAGTAGAAAAACTTCAGTACTGTTAGCAGAATTTTCGCATGAGATGAGCCTATACTGAGACAAATCAGTTACATCATGAGTTAATACATCATACCTAAGGGGAAGCCCGACCCATATTGGTAGGCGCAGTCATCAAAATGAAGTTGGATCTCACGAATTGCTTGATTCCCACGGTCAATAACCAAAAGTGAACAACTACTTCCAACGTAAACGACTTCAAAATCATTAGAAAATTTAGCATCTTCACTTGGTCCATCAGCATGTCCCCCTCTGCTCCATTTCCCTCCTGCAATGGTTGTAACTCCTGGGGCAAAGGCACATAACAAATGTACACACTCGTTACTCCATCAAGTTCACATATTTTTCTTTCCAAAAGGTCATGTATACAATAAAAGAAATTGCACTCTGGAAATTTTAGAGTTTGTACAGATAGCTTTAAAGGATCTGGGAATGTGATGCTAACTGGAGATACAACATTAAATGACCTCAGGCATCAAATCTAACCATTAGAGATAACCATTGGAGATACAGGTTGAACTTTTGCAGAAGTCAATCATTAATGTTCTTCATCAAGTCCAAGCAATGTGCTTGTCAAAAAAAATAAAAGCCAAAAACTCCAAGCAATGTATGTAGGGTGAGATCAACAAGTATACAAATACAAGGCGATCTTCTGAGAGACGATCAAAACACCATAGAGAAGATCTAACACGAGATGATTGATGTAAACCTGACCCTCATTCAAGATAAAAATTGAAATGTTATTGTTAGCATATAGTGTTTTTTTATATGTTTTATGCTTTTTTTATATAGGCCTATAGATGTTTAGCTCTTGAGGGACAATGTTGTACTTTCCACCCATTGGTCTCTCTTTCTATAAGAGAAACTAGGGCTTTCTATAATGAATTGAACTCTTTTTATCCAATTTGATATCAAAGCACCGGTCCTAGATTGTGGCTCTAGATACCCCACCCCTTAAGGCCTCCTAAATCCTACCACTGAATCCTGATCTCCTCTCTTTCTTCCTCGGCGGCCACAGCGACCCTCCGGCCACACACAGTAGGCCCAGCAGCTCCTGACGAAGCTCCGAAGGCACGCTTCAACCCTCGCTGCGAGGCTGCAGCGGCGCGAGGGTCACTAAATCACCACAACGGTGTTCCGGCGAGGGTTGTTTGACCTAGCAACGACGCAGCGACGCGCTACAGCTACTGGCGATGGCGCTGCAGCTTCAAGGACCCTCGGCGACGCTCTGAGCAGGTAGTAGCAGGTTGACAGCCTCCAGATCGACAGCCAAGACCTTTGCAGCACCGCGGCGACCGTCTGCGGTAGCGATCGGCGACACAACCGACAGTCTAGGCGACGCACAAGGTTTCTGATCCCTATGCAACGATCGTAAGGGGCATCTTGCCTAATCTAGGGATTGCAGTTCTTGTTGTTGTTGCGAGGAGGCTAGGTCTCCTTGGGGCCATCTCGGGTGTTCTCCTTGCACCTGGGTTAAGCCAATGTCTGTCCAAAGAGGCCTCCTGCCATTGATGCAAATCTGAATTTGATTTGTTCCAGATTTATTGGTATTTGTTGAGCAGTGGTATGTTTTTCCTCTAGTTATATGGACTGTTTTAGGATGTGTATTTCCCGTATTGCATGATCTTTGGGGTGTGTATTCCCCATATTCTCTGGATGCAGTCTGCTTAACACCTATGGCGGAATCTGTGTCTAGTGCATCAAGAGCATTACAAGAGCCACCTTGGAGCAAGGTGGCGGATCGACTCTGGTGCGTTACAGCATCTGTGCAATGATCAAACCTATTTTCGTTCGCTACAATCCGTTCCCCTAGGAAGGACTGTGTAAGTGGCTGATGGTTGATACACCCCAATTAGGGATAAGGGGGAGGTGTCTATGACCCCCAATTTGCAATTGTCCAGTGCATTGCATGTGCTAGAATTCCCACTGAGTCTGTTGTTAGTGAATAGAATCAGGAAGAATCTCAACTGCAGAGTGATCTTAGATGATGTCGGATGTGTTATTTAGGATAAGCTCACCGGGAGGATTGTTGTCAGAGGTACAGAAGAAAATGGTGTTTACCATCCAAGATAGGAGCCATTTGCAGGAGTTACTCAATATAGTAGCGGGAGTGTTCTACAATGGCATGTTTGTCTTCGCCACTTGTCTCTGGATCGCCTCAGGAGAGTGATATCACATATTTCCCTGGCTGCTACCATACAATGTGATGCTTGCCAATTGGGTAAGCACCATCAATCCTCTTTTCTGGCAAGCACCTCTCTTGGATCCTCAACATTATTTCAATTGCTCCATATGGATGTATGGGGGTCGAGCAGAGTCCCGATACTACCTGGTTGTCGTAGATGATTTCTCTACAGCCACGTGGGTGTTCTTGCTGAAAAGCAAGGCAAAAGTTGGAGGATGCATAGAGACTCTTCTTCTGAAGATTAGCACATAGTATTCAACCACAGTGAAGATAGTGCAGACTGATAATGCTCGAGTTCTGCACTTTCAAATTTAAGGAGTTCTATAGGACTCGTTGGATTGTCCACAAGACCACTTGTCCTCACTCTTCACAACAAAACAGGGTTGCAGAGTGGAAGCACAGGCACTTGTTAGATGTTACCCATACACTATTGATTCATTACAATGTGCTGTAGAGATACTGAGGGGACGCAGTTCTGACTGTGACTTATCTCATCAACAGGATGCCCAGCTCAGTTCTTCACAAGCAGATACCGATTCTTCTGCATTCAGACGACGAGTTATTTCATGTGCCTCCCAGGACCTTTAGATGTGTTACATTCGTCCATGTGCCGTCACTTGGTCGTGACAAGTTGGTTCCTTACGCTGTCAAGTGTGTATTTTTAAGGTACCCTATGACACAGAAGGGGTATCGTTGCTATGATCCTCTGCAGAACAAACATTATGTTAGCGCTAATGTAACTTTCCATGAGGATACACCATATTTCTCGATCACTAGATAGAGAAGCTCTTGTGATGATGTTGCCTTTCTTCCCCTACCTATTCCGTGTATAGAGACTCAGGTGTCTACTTCTCAGTCCAGACCTCTAACTGATAGACAGATGAGCTCTTCCTCCCTAAATGACTTTCAGAGATTGCACAGGCCATTACATTCCTATCACAGACATCATACTACTTTTCATGGGCCTCCTCTCTCACTAGCAGCTGATGGTTCACAGGTCGTTGAGAGGACACCTTATGCCAGTGACAGTTTGGTTAGACCAGACTCCGCAGACAATGCAAATCACCACAGTGGCAAGGCTCCTTCTGTAGCGACTTAGTCAGAGGTAACAGATGATTTAGATCTCCCTATTGCCATTAGGAGGGCACCGCGCACATGTGAGTCCAGATACCGGGACGTAGGTAGTTTGGCTACCGATGGTCTTGCTCCTCAGTTTAGCAGTTTCTGTCAGGCCCTTATAGCGTCACACATTCCGTCTACCTACCAACAGGCCATGCTTGATCCAAAGTAACGTCAAGCCATGAAGGATGAGATGACAGCACTTCTAAGTAGACAACTTGGGATCTCATCTCACTTCCTACTGGCGCACGACTAGTTGGCTCCCGATGGGTTTTTGCTTTGAAATAAAACCCTGATAGGTCTATTTCAAGATATAAGGCCAAGCTAATAGCAAAAGAGTTCACTCAAACAAATAGGGTGGACTCCTTTGCTACTTTCACCCCCATTATGCGGCTTGTCACTGTCCAGATACTTATTTCTATTGCTGCCCACAGAAACTGGCCGTTATACTAGTAGATGTGAAGAATGCCTTTCTCTACGGCGATCTTCACTAGGAGGTTACATGCAGTAGCCCCCAAATTTCGAGGTTCAAGGGGAGTGTGTGCAGATTGAGGAAGGCAATCTATGGATTAAAGCAGAGTCCTAGGGCATGGTTCTAGAAGTTATCAGAAGTGCTTCGCCAGCTTGGTCTGAGTTGCTCTACTTCATATCACTCCTTATTTACCAGGAAGACTGACAGGGGAACTATGGCACTCTTGGTATATGTTGATGATCTTATCATTACCGGGGATGACATAGGCGAAGTCAAGATGCACCTATCAGAGAAGTTCGTCATGAAGGATCTGGGACAGTTGAGGTATTTTTTAGGTATTGAGATTGTACGTGGTAGGGATGGAGTGGTGCTCTAGCAGAGGAAGTATGCTCTTTGTTGAGTTACGTGTTATACTGAGGGGCTATTTGTTACCTTTTTTTTCATGTTGGACCTATGGTGTTATTTTCCCTTGTCTCTCTCTATATAAAGAGACATAGGGACTGCCTAATAACAATAAGACTTCTTTTTACTTCAACTTGGTATCAGAGCACCAGGTTGGGGGTACCACCAAATAAACCCTAACCCTACCTTTAAGCCACACCATCGCCAGATGCCACCACCGACGACAGCGCTGACACTATGCCGCCGTCGCAGCAGCAGCATCACCCATCGCCACCGCTCCTGTAGCCCATCACTACAACGCCTCCTTACGCTGCTATAGCTATTGCCGGTGCGGTGCAACGTCGCCTAAGGTTGCTGCAGCCACCGCCGAGGGTTGAGCGACCTCCCGTAGCACCGCCTCGCCTACCGCAGTGCTGCCTCACTTTGCTGCTCTCCAGCAAACCACTACTGCAGCACCGCCTTGCCTCCCGCAATGCCGCCTCGCGCTGCTGAGCTCCGGCAGACCACCGCTGCAGCCCTGTAGGCCATTGGCACAGCTCCAGAGTAGCCCACTACCGCCACCTTCTCTTCCAATTGCCGCCTAAGTCACCAGAGAGTAGGCTGCTAGCTACAAGCACGTTGCAGTGAGGTTCTTGAGTGTTGTGGAGATGGAGATTTGAAGCAAGAACCCACCTATGGTTGGTATGACTTCATTGATCTCTTGATCTAATTTAGGGTGTGTATTCCTTGTTGTAAATGTTTACTTTAGGGTGTGTATTCCCCTGATTGATTGATTCTTGGGGTGTGTATTCCCCAGTGTAGTGTTAGATATTTTGTCTATGGATTGTGGGGTGTGTATTCCCTAAGTCGTTGGAGTTTTATCCAGGATTTCAGATCTGTTGTTTGGGCTATTTGTGTGTGTTTGAAGCTACCATGTCTGCATCAAATGCTTCTAAGGTGTCTTCAAGACAGAGTTCAGAAAGCAGGGTGTATAAGAGCCCCTTCTTTGCTCCTATGACAAAATTGGATGAGACCAACTACCCCTGTTGGTCTCAAACTTTCCTTGTCACTGTGGAAGGCCATGATAAGCATGTGCTCCTGGAAGCACCACCGGAGCAAAAAATAGGAAAATACGCAACTTGGAATCGGGATGATGCTATGATGAAAGCCTGGATCTTGAATAGCATTATTCCAAGGATTGGTGACGAAGTTATATACTACAATTCTGCTAAAGAGATGTAGGATGGCTTGAAATCGGCTTATTCACATGAGTTGAATTCAACTCAAGTATTTCAGATCCACTATGATTTATGCCATCTCAAGCAGAAATAAATTAATCTATCTCAGTATTACTCCACTATGAAAGGGTTATTGGAGAAATAAAATGCATGTAGACCGATATATACTTCTACATGCAGGGATCACAGGAAGGAGTTTGCAGCCAACATGTTCTTTGCAGGGCTGAGTAATCACTATTCAGCGACTCGTTCACAAATTCTAACTCTCTTTGAGCTTCCTCCTATTGAGGAAATTTATAGGAGGCTGAGTAGGATGCAAATTCAGCCTACTCATGATGTAATTGTTACCACTACATCTTAGGCTCATGCTGCTATTAACACTCGTGCAGGTCGTGGAAGCTTCTTTCGTGGCAAAAGGAGAAGTGGAACTAATGGTGGTTGTGGCAAGCCAACATGTTCTTATTGTGGCAGGCTTGGCCATGTTGAGGCTAAGTGTTGGAATAAGCTCGACCGTCCTACTGTGGCCAACCAAACTTCTGTTATAGCTTCTCCAGGTGTGAGTACTGAGACAGTATCACTTACAGAGGCAGACTATGATGCAGTTGTGTAGTGGCTAGCACAGTTGACCCATGAGCAACTTCAATCCTCTAGCGTTGTAGCCTATGCATCTGCATCAGGTACGAAAAGATCATGGTTAATTGATTCAAGTACATCTAATCATTTGACAGGAAATTCCCAATACTTTAGGGGATTACAAAAGACACCATAGGAACATTCTGTACAGCTGGCAGATGGTAGACATGCCCTCATCCGTGGTAAGGGAGGGGTATCTGTTACACCCTCTATGCATCTTGATGATGTATATTATGTATTGAACATGACAATGCAACTGCTATCTGTTAGTTCTATTACCAAACAGTTAAATTGTCGTGCTATTTTTGATGCTGGTGGATGCACTTTTCAAGATCGCATGACGGGGAGGACGATTAGTCGTGGCCATGAGGGAGTGTATATCGGTTAGTTCAGAATCCAATTGCTGCAGCCTGTCAAACGAGTACTACGGGGAGTGTCATGCAGTGGCACAGAAGACTAAGTCATCCTTCCTTGGATAAACTACGTCGTGTCATACCTCACTTGTCTCCTGCCATGAAGATTCAATGTGATGCATGTTAGCTAGGAAAGCATCATCATGCCATCTTTGCAACATCTATTCAGTCTATCAGTTCTGCTTGCTTTGATTTGTTGCATTGTGATGTCTGGGATCCTAGCCATGTGGCAGATCGCCAAAATTTTAGATACAATCTGCTATTTGTGAATGATTTTTCACGCTTATCATAGAACTTTTTGATGAGGAATAAATTGAAAGTTGGCTCTTTGATTCAGCAATTTGTGATGTTTGTGAAAAATCAATTTGGTATATGCATTAAAAAAATCAAAACAAATAATGTATAAGAATTTCACAAAGAAACTAACTGATTTGTATTATACATCAGACATCATGTCCTCATACGTCACAACAGAATGGGATAGCTAAAAGAAAACACCGTTATATTCTGGATACAGTTAGAGCCTTACTTATCCAGAACAGTGTTCCACATAATTACTGGAGAGATGCGGTTCTTACTGCCTGCTCTTATTAACAAGCTCCCTTCTTCTGTGTAACATGAGCAGATTCCGTGTAGTA
This sequence comes from Thalassia testudinum, assembly GCA_037157565.1. Classification (NCBI taxonomy): domain Eukaryota; kingdom Viridiplantae; phylum Streptophyta; class Magnoliopsida; order Alismatales; family Hydrocharitaceae; genus Thalassia; species Thalassia testudinum. The sequence goes on from JAZHRO010000077.1 coordinate 88,089,502, forward strand.
TCTTAGAACCTGATGCTGACTTATTTCTTGTGCCGACAAAGACCTTTGGGTGTGTGGCAATTGTACATCTCATTGGGCCTAGTCGTGACAAATTGGCACCGAGCACGGTTAAGTGTGTATTTGTGGGAAACTCACGCACGTAGAAGGGATAGAGGTGTTTTGATCCCATACACCAAAAACACTATGTGAGTGCAGATGTGACTTTTCATGAATCTATCCCTTATTTTTCTACCTCAAGTCATCAGTTGAGAGAAATAGAGGTGACTACTCTTATGCCTGTATCTCTTATAGCCTTAAAGGATTTCTCTCAGTAGTGATATATCTACTACCAATCATACTGTAGGCACTTTCAGACCTGTACCACCTGATGAGAAGACATTTAAGGGGCTACATATCAGTTGCTAGTTACTTCTAGAGAAATGACACACCCTCACTCTTCTTCAGTTCCTACTGAGCCACCATCATCCTCCTCCGTTCAGGTATGTATTGAGGATATTGATGATTCTTCTGGTCATATGTCTTCAAGGTCTCTTTCTCTGCCCACAAATGAGGATATTCCCATTGCTATCAGGAAGGCTACGAGATTCTGTGCACAGTATTGTGTTACTGGCAGTGTTGTTTTTACAAGTTCTCTTGGGTCAGAGTTTCATGCCTTTACAGCTGCAGTTTTTAGTACGGAGATACCTACTTCCTACCAGCAGGCTCTCCTACATCCACATTGAAAGGCGGCTATGGAAGAGATGTCTGCACTTACTGATAGAGGTACATGGGAGTTGTCTGCCTTACCTTCTGGTGTGTATTTGGTTGGGGCCAGATGAGTCTTTGCCTTGAAAAATAACCCTGATGGGTCTATTTCTCGGTATAAGGTTCGCCTTGTAATTAATAGATTCACCCAGACCTATGGGATGAATTTCTTTGACACTTTTTCTCCTGTGACACGACTCTCCACGATCTATATTCTTATCTCTGTTGCAGCTCATTATGAATGACATCTTCACCAGCTAGATGTCAAAAATGCCTTTCTATATGGAGATCTAAAGGAGGAGATATACTTGTAGTGGCCACCTGATTTTGAGGTTCAAGGGGAGTGTGTGCAAACTTCGTAAGGCTATTTATGGCCTTAAGCAGAACCCTCAAGCCTAGTTTCAGCATTTGTCTGAAGCACTCTCTATGATTAGGATGCAGAGATCTTTTTCTGATCATTCTTTGTTTGTTAGGAAGACCAGTACTGATACAATGGCTTTATTGGTATATATTAATGAACTTATCCTTAAAGGCGATGATGCATATGGTATTACTCAGGTGAAGGAGTATTTAGCTCACAGTTTGTCATGAAAGACCTTGGGAAATTGAGATATTTTCTAGGTATTAAAATTGCCACAAGCAAGCAAGGCATAGTGATGTCTCAGAGAAAGTATGCACTTGATATTCTTCAAAAGAAAAGCATGCTAGAATCTAAGTAAGCTAACATACCTACGGATCCTAAAGCTCACTTATTTGAAGATACTGTGAAGCTAAAGGACAAGAAGGTTTATTGGCAGTTAGTTGGGAAGTTATTGTATCTAACCATCACTAGGCCAGACATCAACCTTGCAACAGGTAAGCTAAGTCAATTCTCAGACAAGCCCACTGATATTCATTGGCTGGTGGTTATGCAAGTGTTGAGGTACATTAAGGGATGTCCTGGCAGAGGCATTTTATTTCAGAAGAAAGGTCTTGTCTGTAGTGACTTACTTTGATGCAGATTATGCAGGAGACGTGGCAGACAAGCGGTCTACTACTAATTTTTGCACATTTGTAGCTGGAAATTTAGTGACCTGGAGGAGCAAGAAACAAAGTGTTGTTTCACGCTCTGGTGCTATGTCCGAGTACAGGGCTATGGCTCATATTGTAGCTGAGATGATATGGATCAGATCTCTACTAAAAGTCTTCATGTTGAAATCAAGGAGCCTATGGTGTTAACATATAGTGTTTTTGTTTTATATTTTTTCCTTGTATGGGCTTAACTATACTTTCACTCCTTGGTCTCTCTACATAAGAGAGCATAAGGTTTTCTATATTGAATTAAATCATTTCATCCAACTTGGTATCAAAGTAGCGATCCTAGACCGATGTCCTAGGTACCCCACCCAAGTAGGCCACCAACCCTATCACCAAATCCCTCTTCATCTCTCTTTCACTCTGATCAGCGGCAGTGCCTCACCGACGGTGCACCAACAGTCGCGCACGGCCGTCCCGCCCATTTAAGGTGGCACAACAGTGACGCCCACACGAGGCAGTGCTCTAGTGGGCTCGCACGACAGTCGTGCGTGCCTGAGGCAACGACCTAGCGGCAGTCTGCACATCTGAGGCGGCGCTTCTGCGGTGCTGCTACACGTCTGAGGCAGCACGGCCATGTTTCAGAGAGGCGCGGCGGCGATCAGAGCGACGCAGCAGAGCACCTTTCAGAGAGGTGCAGCGGTGATCAGGCGTAGCAGGCATCTGAGGCGGCGCTCAAAGCAGCAGACCGGCATGCTGCTGCATGTATAAGGGGGCTGTAGCCCCTTTCTAGGGTTACTTTCCTCCTCTACAGCAGAGAGATAGAGACCTAGGTCTTCTTGGGACCTTCTTGGGTGTTCTCCCTGCACTCAGGTTGAGCCAACGCTTGTCCGAGGGGACTTTCCGCGAAAATACAGGTCTAAACACATCTGACTTCAGATATATTGATGATTCCTAGCAATGATATGATTTTTTACCTAAATCTATGGTTTGATTTTGGGGTGTGTATTCCCCATATTGTATGATCCTTGGGTGTGTATTCCCCATTTTTCCTTGGATGTGATCTACTTGACACTTATTGCAGAATTTGAGTCTCGTACGTAAGGAGCATTACAAGAGCCACCATGGAGCAGGGTGGCTGATCAACTCTAGTGCGTCACAGCATCTGTGCGGTGATCAGACCATTTTCGTTCGCTAAAATCTGTTCCCCCAGGAAGGACTGTACAGGTTGCTAACGGTAGATACACCCCAGTTAGGGGTAAGGGGGAGGTGTCAGTGACCCCTGGTTTACAGTTATCTGGTGCATTGCACGTACCAAAGTTCCCACTAAGTTTGTTGTCAATGAGCAGAATCACGAAGGATCTCAAGTGTAGTCATCTTTGATGATGTCGGATGTGTTGTTCAGGACAAGCTCACTGGGAGGACTATTGTTAGAGGTATGGAGGAGAATGGTGTTTACCGTCTGGGACAGGAGCCATTTGCAAGAGTTACTCGATATGGTAGCAGGAGTGTTCTATAGTGGCACGTTCGTCTTGGCCACTTGTCTCTGGATCGCCTCAAGAGGGTGATACCACATATTTCCCCAGCTGCTACCATACAGTATGATGCTTGCCAATTGGGTAAGCACCATCGATCATCTTTTCCAGTTAGTACATCTCCTGGATCTTCGACATTATTTCAATTGCTCCATATGGATGTATAGGGACCGAGCAGGCCAGACCGGATGGGACATCGGTACTACCTGGTTGTCGTAGATGATTTCTCTAGAGCCACATGGGTGTTCATGTTGAAAAGCAAGGTAGAGGTTGGAGGATGCATAAAAACCCTTCTTTTGGAGATCAGCACGCAATATTCACCCACAGTGAAGATAGTGCGGACTGATAATGCTCTTGAGTTCTACACTGCCAGACTTAAGGAGGTCTATAGGACCCGTGGGATTGTCCACCAGACTACTTGTTCTCACACTTCACAGCAGAATGGGGTTGCAGAGAGGAAACACAGGCACTTGTTAGATGTCGCTCGTACGCTATTAATTCATCATAATGTACCGCAGAGATACTGGGGGGATGCAGTTCTGACAGTGACTTATCTCATCAACAAGATGCCTAGCTCAATTCTTCATGAGCAAATACCGATTCTTCTGCATCCAGACGACAAGTTATTTCATGTGCCTCCCAGGACCTTTGGATGTGTTGCATTTGTCCATGTAACGTCACTTCGTCATGACAAGCTGGCTCCCCGCGCTATCAAGTGCGTATTTTTGGGGTACTCTAAGACACAGAAGGGGTAGTATTGCTGTGATCCTTTGCAGAACAGACATTATGTTAGTACTGATGTGACTTTCCATGAGGATACGTCATATTTCTCAGTCACTGGACAGAGGAACTCTTGTAATGATGTTACCTCTCTTCCCTTGTTGCATGTACAGAGACTCAGGTGTCTACTTCTCAGTCCAGACCTCTAGCTAATAGACAAATGAGTTCTGTCTCTCGGGATGACTTTGAGAAATTGCACGGGCCATTGCATACCTATCACAGGCATCATACTACCTTTTAGATGCCTCCTTTCTCACCAGCGGTTGATGGTTCACAGTTAGTTGAGGGGGTACCTGATGCCAGTGACAGTTTGGTTAGACCTGACTTCCCAGACAGTGCATATCACCATAATGGCGAGGCTCCTTCTGCAGCAACTCAATTAAAGGTACCAAATGATTCAGATCTCCCTATTGCCATTAGGATGGCACCGCGCACCTGAGTTCAGATACCGGGTCACAGGTAGCTTGGCTACCAATGGTCTTGCTCCTCAGTTTAGCAGCTTCTGTCAGGCTCTTACAGCGTCACACATTCCGTCTGCCTACCATCAGGCCATGCTTGATCCGAAGTGGTGTCAAGCCATGGAGGATGAGATGGCAGCACTTCAAAGTAGACAGACTTAGGATCTCATCTCACTTCCTACTGGTGCACGACTAGTTGGCTCCCGATGAGTCTTTGCCTTAAAATACAACCCTGATGGGTTTATTTCAAGGTATAAGACCAGGATAGTAGCAAAAGGGTTGACTCAGACATATGGGGTGGACTTCTTTGATACTTTCTCCCTTGTTGCGCGGCTTGCCACTGTCCGAATACTTATTTCTGTGGCTGCTCACAGAGACTGGCTGTTACACCAGCTGGACGTGAAGAACGCCTTTTTCTATGGTAATCTTCGGAAGGAGATTTACATGTAGCAGCCCCCAGGTTTCGAGGTTCAAGGGGAGTGTGTGTGCAGATTACGAAAGGCAATTTATGGTTTAAAGCAAAGTCCCAGGACATGGTTTCAGAAGCTATCAAAGGTGCTCCACCAGATTGGTCTAAGTCGCTCTACTTCAAATCACTCATTATTTACCAAGAAGACTGCCAGGGGAACTGTTACACTCCTAGTATATGTTGATCTTATCATCACCGAAGATGATAGAGATAGGATGATGAAGTTAAGAGGCACCTATCAGAGAAATTTGTCATGAACGATCAGGGGCAATTGAGGTATTTCTTAGGCATTGAGATTGCACGTGACAGGGATGGAGTGATGCTTTCGTAGAGGAAGTATGCTCTTGATCTTCTTCAGGAGACTGGCATGTTAGCAGCTAAGGCTACAAATATTCCCATGGATCCCAAGGTCCATCTATATGATAAGAAATCTAAAGTGGTTGACAGTAAAGCATACAGGTAGCTAATGGGTAAGCTTCTTTACCTTACCATCACTCGTCCAGACTTGTCTCTGTCAGTTAGTAGGCTTAGCCAGTTTATGGATAAGTCAATTAAGCAGCACTGGGAGGCTGCAATGCAAGTGCTCAGGTATGTGAAGAAAGCACCTAGACGAGGATTATTATTCCGTAAGGGATGCCCATGGGGATTGTAGCATACTCTGGCGCTGATTATGTTAGCTGTGTTGGGGACAGAAAATCGACCACAGGTTTTTGCACCTTTGTTGCAGGCAACCTGGCTACCTGGATGAGCAAGAAGTAAGCGGTTGTATCTAGATCCAGTGTGGAGTCAAAGTACAAGACCATGGCCCAGACAGCCACTGAGATAGTTTGGGTCAAGTCTTTTTTATCAGATCTTCATGTTTCTCTGGATAGCTCTATGGAGATGCAATGTGACAACAGAGCAGTGACCTACATTGCCAATAACCCTATGTTTCACGAGAGGACAAAGCATGTAGAGATTGACTATCATTACACTCGAGATCTCATTCAGCGTGGGAGTTTACATACCATGAGTGTCACTTCTAACGAGCAGATATCTTCACAAAGCCCCTGGCGAGATTTGCCTTTGAGGCATGTTGTTCCAAGCTAAGCATGATAGATATTCATTCTCCAGCTTGAGGGGGAGTGTTAACATATAGTGTTTTTATGTTTTATATTTTTTCCTTGTATGGGCTTAACTGTACTTTCACTCCTTGGTCTCTCTCTATATAAGAGAGCCTAGGGTTTTCTATATTTAATTGAATCATTTCATCCAACTGAGATACATTGTGATAACCAAGTTGCGACAAATGTTGCTAATAATCCCATGTTTCATGAGAGGACGAAATATATGGAAGTTGATTGTCATTATACCAGAAGCCCGATTCAGTGTGGTTTACTTCATACTACGTGTCTTGCCTCTACTGACCAGACTGCTGATGTTTTCACCACGCTGCTGCCTTGCCCCTAATTTGAGAAGAGTAGATATAAGCTGAGAATGATGAATATATATATGCTCCAACTTGAAGGGGAATGTTAAGTTACGTGTTATTGTGAGGGGCTATTTATTACTTTTTTTTTTCTTGTTGGACCTATGGTGTTATTTTCCTTTGTCTCTCTCTATATAAAGAGACATAGGGACTACCTAGTAACAATAAGACTTCTTTTTACTTCAACTCTCTTGTTCTTCAGGAGACTGGCATGTTAGCAGCTAAGGCTGCAAATATTCCCATGAATCCCAAGGTCCATTTATATGATAAGAAATATGATATGGTTGACAGAAGGGCATATAGGCAGTTGGTGGGTAAACTTCTTTACCTCACCATCACTCGACTAGACTTGTCTTTGTCGGTTGGTAGGCTTAACCAGTTTATGGATAAACCAACTAAGCAGCACTGGGAGGCTGCAATATAGGTGCTTAGGTATGTGAAGAAAGCACCAAGAAGAGAATTATTGTTCCGTTAGGGAATGCCCATAGGGATTGTAGCATTCTCTGACGCTGATTATGCTGGCTATGTTGGGGATAGAAAATCCACCACAGGTTTTTGCACCTTTATTGAAGGCAACCTGGTTACCTAGAGGAACAAGAAGCAAGCGGTTGCGTCTAGATCTAGTGCAGAATCAGAGTACAGGGCCATGGCCCAGATAGACACTGAGATAGTTTGGGTCAAGTCAGTTTTATCAAATCTTCATATTTTTCTAGATAGCTTTATGGAGATGTGTAACAAAGCAGCAACTTACATTGCCAATAACCTTATGTTTCACGAGAAGACAAAGCATGTAGAAATTAACTGCCATTACACTCGAGATTTCATTCAGCATGGGACATTCCATACCACGAGTCACTTCTGAGGAGCAGGCTACAGATGTCTTCACAAAGCCCCTGGCGAGATCTCCCTTGAGGCGTGTTGTTCCAAGCTGAGCATGATAGATATTCATGCTCCCACTTGAGGGGGAGTGTTCATATATAGTGTTTCTTATATGTTTTATGCTTTTCTTGTATGGGCTTATATATGTTTAGCTCCTAAAAGACAGTGCTGTACTTTCCACCCGTTGATCCCTCTATATAAAAGAGACTAGGATTTTCTATAATAAACTGAATTCTTTTTATCCAATTGTTATGTAATAACCTCTGCACCTGTATATTTGTTTCTACTTACTGAGTTTTTACCCATTGTAGTTATGCTATTTCATAAACGAAGACTTTTTGTATTGAGCAAAACTTAAGTAATGTTGAGTTTTTTTTATGATTGAAAGTATGTTGTGGCATGTTATCAGTGTTGTAAAAGTCGGTAATCAGTAGTCGGTATTTAATTGATCAAGTCACTGACTAAAGAGTATACGGTATGCAGAGGAGTAGTCGAAAAGTATTCAATCGGGCATTATATATATATATATATATATATATAGACACACATATCAAGAAGTAAAATATATGATTTTATAAAAGTAAACATATTCAAGTTCAATGTTATAAAATAAGCTACAAAGTACAAACAATGTCAAATTCATTACAAATTTAATAATTAAACCAAGATATAAACTATTATAAATACATCAACGACAGAGCAACATAAACAAAGAATTAATATATACTTGAATCAAATACATTCAGCGATGGAGGGTGATTAGCCCATATTTGTGGGCTAGTTAAGTATTTAAGTGCCTAGACATTAAGTTAATTCTAACATTTATTTAGCATAAATTAGGATGTAAATAGATTAATTCATGTTTTTAATTTAATTACATAATTCATGCATCACATTCATATTTAAATGCATTTAGAATTAACTTAGAATTGTATTCATTTAATTAGTTAACCAATTAGGTACATTGCATACATTAATTAAGTTAACATAAAAGTTGAAGGTTTGTATATAAATAACCATAATATTTTATCATTTTTTTATTCTTCTTCTACGTGAAACGGCTGCATTTCTTCCTCCAGCTGCCGCAGTGAAGAACCTAATCAAGGACGAGCGGATGTGTTGGATCTGGTCGGGGCAGCTGACTTCAAAGGAGAGGAGGCAGCCGAGCTCGGGAGGCCACCAGCCCAACGACCCACCACTGTGCAGAGGGTTGAGCTCTCGTCCATTCCACCACCACCAGCCTCAACCGCGGCGACGAGCCTCAACCACCGTGGGCGTGTGGCGTGACAAGCCACACCGCCATGTGGAGCTCGTTTGCATCACTGTGCACCAGAATCAACATCACCACCTTTGTTGTCATCACCAACAACCTCCACTGCAGCAACTGCAACTTCACTCCTCCGTCACTTAAGACGTTCGGGAAGTTTCCCGGACGTCTGAAGCTTCGTCCCCACACACAACCGGCCGCCCACTCCCACGCCCGCGCCCCTCCAGCTGCCCGCATCCAGCAGCAACCGCCTTCACGCCTGCACCAACCCACGCACGCAGCCGACGCGCTCGCCAGCGTTCGCACCAGCCTGCAGCACTTTTCCAAACCGCCTGCAGACCACGCACCGCCTGCACCCTGCAGCGCCGCCACCAGCTCCTCACCTGCGCGTGTACGCACTGCCTCCAGCGCACCACCCGTGCAGACAGCAGCAGGTGTGCGTTCTTCTCTGCGCGTGCATCACCTGCAGTGCCTCCAACGTCCACTTCCGCGCCCTCGCCGACCTTCTCCAGCACGCTTCCACCTACCTGCCGTGCGCCTTCCTTGCAACGTCTACCAGCAGCAGCGACGCGTCTGCCGGCAGCACCACCCTCGACGCGCACGCAGACCAGTGCGTGCGCCTCCTCGCCAGAACCCCAGCCACGCCCGTCCACGCCGCACGGCCTGCGGCACTTCAACGGCCACCGGAACCCACCATCGTTCCTCCGTCCGGCCACCTCGGAGCATCTCGCACTTTGCCGCAACCGCCATCACGGAGCCCTTGATCTAAAGAATCTCCTCCGAGCTTTACGCCTCTGGTCGTTCCTTCCTCCTCGCACACAACCAAAGGGAAGATCCCCTATTTTGCCACGGTATATGCTCTATTAATATTTACATTCTCTGCCATTGTCATCTTTTATTAATATTTTATTAAACCTGCATTTCAAAAAATATCCTTTAGTTGTTCAAAATTGTCATTTCAGCATGTTCTCTTGATAATATCTTAATCTGAAGGCAGATTTGGCTCGATTCTCGTCAAAACTAACTACGAACATACATTTTTAACCGATGCGAATTTAAATACGTCATTACCCCCTGTGGGCACGACCCGCTCTTCTGCGAGTGGTTATTTTAATTATTGATTAGTCAATTTTTCCACCACATAAAACTACAAACGACGTGACATTTTATGTAACAATCGATCGTAAAAGCAAAGAATCGGCTCGTCAAATGGCACCATTGCCGGGGAGGCAACAGATGTAATAATTTCACCTGATTTTATTTTTTATTATTTCTCAATTGCACAGTGATCTGACCATTTATTATTTTTTCTGTGCGAGAAATTTGTGTGAGGAATCAGCTATCGTGAGAGGCGACCCTTGACGTCGCTAGAGGAGGAATTGGTCGAGCTACCTTGCAAAGGAAGAGAAGGATAAGGACGCGACGATCATCTAGTCGCTGATTTAATTAGCATAGGATTAAGACTTTAGATTTAATTTTTCATTGCGTGCATTTGGTTTGAAACCCTTGTTCTGGGATATATTTTGAGAGGTTTGTTCCCCGATTTTGTTTTATGCCCATATTGGGTAATTTTTGGGAGCCTGTTCCCTTTTCTTTAGATTTAAGTTTTTTTTTGTGGATTATTTACTTTTATTTGCTTGTGCATAAGTAGTTAATAAAAAAATTAAAAAAATGAGCTGCCTACTAGAAGCTACCTGCCCCTAGGACGAACCATTCAGGTCCGTATGAGCAGCCTCTAGATTACTTCTCTGCATTGCGTGCATTCTAGCATCATTGATTGCTGGAAGCAAGGTACGCATTCTCTTACTTTGCATCCTATTCTTGATCACGCATTGCATCTGGACTTAATTCGAAGACCACATAATTTGTCTTGAAGCGATCTAACAAGTGGTCACATATATTCGTGAAAAATGACTAATTAAAGGAGGGACATCTAAAAATCAAGGACTTGATTGTCAAACGTGATGTGCGATTCAAAATTCAAAATCTTTTTACGGTGAATGCACACTCATTTCTTTTGCACCACGGCACTCATTTAGACACTCCTAAGTCTTGAAACGACTAGGACAAGAGCCCTCCTACCATTGGATTCTGAAGTGTTCAGAACTTGAGATTAAGGGCTTTGTAAATCCAAAGAGGGGGATACCCTGTCACGGATTTTTGGAGGTAGTTGAAAAGCACCGCGAAAGCACAACTTCAAAGGCTTAGGCCTACTTGCATCTCTCGACCTTCCGTCTTTGGATTTGCTTTACTATTTGAGATTTAGGGAAGAATACCTAAGCTCCAACTAAGTCTTTTTAGGCATTTCGTAGGTCGACAATAAGCACGTAAATTGACTGAACAAATTGTATTGTCACCTACAATCTGACTTAAATCAAAAGCCTAAATTGGGAAAGACCTAAAAAGTCATTTTTGAAAAGTGTTTTGCTTGGGGAATTCTGATTGAGGTATGAGTTAGAATGGATCACATTGATTTTCATCCTTTCACATCTTGCCCACACCCTCACCCCCACTCTGCATTCTTCGATCCCATACGCCAAGATGGTCCATCCCTTGATGGACATAATGACAATCATTATGACCTTCTCCAGCGCTGGGGTTCAGCGGCCACCGGAACCCACCATCACCGTTCCTCCGTCCGGCCACCTCGGAGCATCTCGCACTTCGCCACGACCGCCATCACGGAGCCCTCGATCTAGAGAATCTCCTCCGAGCTTCATGCCTCCAGTCGTTCCTTCCTCCTCATGCATGGCCAAGGGGAAGAAGATCCCCTATTTTGCTACAATACATGCCCTATTAATATTTACATTCTTTGCCATTGTCATCTTTTATTAAAGTTGCATTGCAAAAAATATCCGTTGTTCAAAATTGTCATTTCAACATGTTCTCTTGATACTATCTTAATCTGAAGGCAGATTTGGCTCGATTCTCGTCGAAACTAACTACGAACATACATTTTTAACCGGTGCGAATTTAAATACGTCATTACCTCCCTGTGGACACGACCTGCTCTTCTGCGAGTGGTTATTTTAATTATTAATTAGTCGATTTTTCCACCACATAGAACTACAAATAACACAATATTTTATGTAACAAACGATCGTAAATGCGAAGAATCGGCTCATTAGAGGGTTTTTGCTTAGTTGAAGAGGAGCCTCAGTTGAAAATAAACGATTTTAGGGGAGTGGTCGAGAGAGGGGGTCGAGTAGGGTTTTATTTGATCTAAAAATAATAATATACTTACATACCTATTTTCTCCTCTATGCAAAAACAGACCTACTACTCGGCCAACTACACCGACTACTTGGCTGAGTAGTCAGTGCTGCCAACTATAGGCCCGACCAAGGATTATTCAATCGGTAAGACACCACATAGGATTACTCGGCCGAGTAGGCCGATTTTTACAACACTACATGTTATTATACTTATGATGTTTTAGAATGTTGATTTTATGGTTAGGTGCTCAGCAACAATGGTTATACGTGTGCCAAGTTGGCACATTGCTGCATATAAGCTTCCTGGAAATTGGTTAATAGTAGATGCAAAACCAAACCTAGTTGAACTATTATATACTTCAAACCCTCGACATTAACCAATCAAGTAATTGGTGAAAAGGTCTTAAAAAAATTAAGCCAATAAGTTACAATATATAGTTGAATAAAATAAACCAATGGAAGCATAAAAGTATCAAGCATAAACATTCAAGAATGCTTGGATTTACATGGAAACCCCACTCACAAAGAGCAACAAGAAAATCACGAGAGAAGCACCCTATGTGCATGCTTCTCTATTATTTCTTCTCAAAAGAAAGTGGGGGACACACGTCTACATCGCCCAGGGTCAACCCATCACCGTTGGAGATCATTGGGGTTAGCTTGTTGTTACCCCCCCAAGCCCTAAGTTGCTCCTCTCGTCAAATGATGAGGTCGAAGATGGTGCCGAACCTCCTCGTTAGCAGGACTGACGAAAGCAATGGCAGCGACGCCAATCCCGCCAATGAAAGAGAAGGCAGCGAAGAACGTTGCAAATGCTCAGGGCAGTGGAGGCCCTGCATGGCGACAAATCAACAGGAGGGCTCCGCACGTGGTCGTTAGGTGGTCGAAGGCGTAGATGGCACGATGCACGGGAGAAGCGATGAGGGGAGCCACGAGCACAAGGCGCTTCTCCTTCAAAGAGGCTCCGCAAAAGAAGGCAGGCGATGGCATTGGCAGTCTTGGCAACGAGGTAGCCCTTGCCCTCGGCGATCAGTTGCAGTGGGGTGTCGATCTGGGCAGAAAAGGACGCCGGTGATGAGGTCGTTGCGGACAAGAGGATGGTGGAGAAGAAGGCGGAAGGGATCCGCAAAGGAGGCAGCTGGAACGGACGAGGTCGAAGGCACGGATGACGTCGAGGTGGCTGACGCAAGAGCCGGAGGTAGGGATAAAGGAGTTGCCGTCGTGCTCTGTGTGAATAGGTTCTCCTAACCCTAAGGTAAGACTGAGGGTGCTTTAAAGCAAAAGAAAAAAATGGAGAGAGAAAGAGAAAAAAATGAGAAAATAAACAAAAAAGCAAAAAATTAAAAAAAAAGGAAAAAGAAGAATAAGGTTTATGTGTAAAAAAAGAGATGGAGAAGCCTTCTCTAGATTTTATTGGTTTTATTTTCTTCTCATTGGTATCGTCTTCTCCCATACAAGTATGAGAAAAAGGGAGAGTGTGAGAGATTGTTTAGTCACCCCTGCTTGGGAGTCCCTTTTGTTCATTAACTCCTCATGAAAAATCCAACTCTATGAGATCTAGAGTTTCGAGCTCCTCAAAGGAACGACTCATTTCAGGTTTCTACGTAGGAGATCCAGTTTCGTGAACTCCAGAGAAGGAAATCCACCTTCGAGGTCTTCAAAGGAAGACCCAATTTCAGGAATACTGAACGGGGAGTCATCAGCACCAGATCTTCAAAGACAGTCACATTTCCTTCAACAGCTCTAGCTTAAGTTCCTACTCGTGTAGAGTGGGTCTCTTTGTGTTACAAGCTGAGCATTCCATGCTTCAGATTGAGTGTTGAGAGAATTGAGTGATCGTTTAGTGCCACATTGGAAATGGTGGCACTTTGTGTGTGTGATGACCTATAAATAAGTGTACTCTCTCAGCTATTCTTCGAAAAGAAATACAAATCAATGCCCTATCGAGGCCTTCTCCCATAGTTTTCTTCCTGCTACTCATTAGTAGAGTTTCCACATAAACCTAAATGTTTTGTGATGCGTATGTGCTTTAATATTATTGCTTCCACGTTATTTAAATATTTCAACCGTAACCGATGTCACCTCAACTGCTGAAAGATGCCATCATGCCTTAGCAAGTGAGAAACAAAAGGAACACCCAAACAGGGGTGACTACAACATGCTCAACACTCCCCCCTTCTCCCATACTCATATGGGAGAAGAAAATAACACTAAAAAGACAATCAAAATAAACAATAATCATGACAATACTAAAGAAGAGCTTCTCCACCTTTTCTCTTCAATTCAAACTCTTTTTTTATTTGATTTTTTTTCTTGAAAAGGTCTTTTTTTCTCCCCTTAAAAAAAATTTTGATTTTCTTATTCCCTAAAAATCTTCCTCCTTTTTTTTCTCTTCATTCTTTTTTTTTCAACTACCAACCAAGGTAAACTTAAAAGGCAAGGATAAAAATATAAAAGCCCACTCATTATGGTTCCAGGAACCCTACGAACACACACCGCTGCAGCCATCTTCAACGTAGGCGATCCCCACATCCTCTCCACTGTGGTTTGCAGCTGTAGGGGCAATCACGGCTCCCACTAATCTTCCTCTTCTTCCTCGACACACGCTATCATCCTTCATGAGCTGCACCCCCAGGTGAGATCTCAACGCGAAGCCAAGAACGGGTGCCAAGCGACGTCACATCAACAGCGGATGGATATACCCGAGGATTGATGGGGCACAGCAGATCCCGGTAGGAAGCTTTTCTTCTTCGATCCTCGACCTCGCGACAGCCACCGCCAGACAACGCTGATCGATCTTGTTGCCAGTCGGAAGGCCAGTGGGCACCGCCATCGTTGTCGCTGCAATGTCGCTTCTCCTTTAGGGCTCCTCCATCACCGACTCCTACCATCGTCACTACCGATGCCACCGTCGTCGTTACAACCGCCATCTCCATCGCCTTCTTCATCCCCTGATCGCCACTCCTACCTTATGCTCGTCTCCATGAGTGCCTTCCCACCGAGATGGACCCCACCGAGCACCACGGCCACTACGCCGACCTCCTCGGTGTCGGAGGAGTCAAGAAGGTCTACATGAGCTTCGACCTTGTCGAGGGCATCAAGGTGGCGTCGAACCAGGTCAACCTCCGTGGTCTCGCCGACCGCCCCTTCGCTACCGACGACCTCTCCACGGAGCTGAAGGTGCTCTGCGCAGTCGATCACCCATTCTTCTTGGAAGAGAACTCCAAGAACAAGAACAAAAGATATAATAAATAAATTTTATATAATATATATTTTTTTTAACAAGAAAACCCAAGAATCAAACTTACTTTAATACCAAGTTGAATAGAATAAACCAACGGAGGAATAACAGTATCAAGCATAAGCAATTAAGAATGCTTTGATTTATGTGGAAACTCCATTCATGCAGTACAAGGATAAAATCATGGGAGAAGTGTCCTATGGGTGTATTTCTCTATTATTTCTTCTCAAAAAAATAAGTAAGGGATACATGCCTATTTATAAACCACCACACACTCCAATAAACCGCATCGTGAGATGTGGCACTAAACACCAACCCATATTTTCCAACATAAACCTTAGATACATTAACTGACATCATCTTTTTGTATTTTAGTGAGAACAATCAAGTATTGATGCACGTAGGGTTGCTAATCGGATCACACTATTCGAATTCGAATCAAATTCAATTACACAATTATTCGATTAAATTCAATTCGAACTAAATGACTTGAATATGAATTCTATATCTAGTTTCAATAGCTACAAATTGATTTTTTTTTGTTGGATTCAATTCATTATACATACATGCATATACATATAGATATACACATATACATATATAGGGTAGAGGAGAGCGTCTTAAACCCTTTGGCCCTTGGATCATGCAATAGTGAGATTTTTCCCCCTCGAAGCCACATGATCACCTTATCAAAACATAAACCAAACTTTTAGAAGAATTATTAACAAATGAAGAAATATTTGACGCATCCCGTATCCTTATGAATCATATAAACATTCAATAAATATTTACTAAATATTCCAATTCTTAATGAATCAAATATGAATCACAAGCATATTCAAATTTGGTTCAAATTTGAATTTTCTTGATGAATTGAATCCAAGATCTCATCCAATAAGCACCTCTATCGGTAGATATGTAACCTTCCATGAGCCACACAAGAAAGAAGTGCAGCATTTAATCTTCCATTACCTGACCTCATATGGGATCTCTAAAAGTTTGTTGATGAGTAGATGACGGCTGTCAAAGCCTTAGTGTATTATCAAAATTGTGTCCAACGCAAGTTAAAAAGACAATAGTTGGACATAGAATGCAAGATATATCTCTTGAAATGTGAAGGTCATTCTTTTCAGCAATAGCCACGTTTTTATTATCATCATTTGTCTCACTTAGGCCGGCAATTAGTTACACCACCATACCACCACTGTATATGTGTTTTTATGTTTTATATTTTTTCTTGTATGTGCTTATAGGTGTCTTGAAGGATAATACTGTACTTTCACCTTTTGGTCTCTCTTTATATAAAAGAGCCTAGGATTTTCTATAACAAGTTGAATCATTTCATCCCACTTGATATCAGAGCAACGGTCCTAGACCGGTGCCCTAGGTACCCCACCCAAATAGGCCTCCAACCCATCCACCAAATCCTTCTCTTCTCCTCTTTCTCACTGCTGCTGGTTTTCTCTTAGCCGGTAGAAGCAGCACCAACTGCAGGAGCGTCAGCCCTCGTCTGTAGCAGCGTGAGGAGGAAAGGGAGGGGCCTCGCCGGCGCCGCCAGTTGGCTGCCCGAGCCCAGCACCGCCGGTGGGCCTCCTACAGCCTCTAGCAGCGCCGCCGCTACCCAGCACCGTCGGTGGGCCTCCCGCCACTCCTACTGGCTCTCAACAGGGACGAAGGACCCCAGTGGTGCCATCCAGATCTCCCCCTTGTATGGTTCAGGGGGCCTCCACCTTCTGATCTTTGCAGCAAACTCTCCAATGGAGAACTTGTCATAGCCGCTTACAACAACCCTTGTACTCTCTTCCACCTTCGCTTGCAGTCCTACTGGTATTGGCATCCTAACTGGGTGTGAAAAACCCAAGTAGAGTACCAAGTCTTTTCCAGATCTATTGGTGTTAGCCGAATAGTGGTATGACTTTCTCCAGTTTAATAGATTATTTTTGGGGTGTATATTCCACATATTGATGGTTGTGAGGGGTGTGCATTCCTCGCATTGTATGATCCTTGGGGTGTGTATTCCCCATTTTTCTTGGGTGTGATCTACTTGACACTTATGGCAGAATTTGTGAGTCTCGTACGTGAGGAGCATTACAAGAGCCACCATGGAGCAGGGTGGCTGATCGACTCTGGTGCGTCACATCTGTGCAGTGATCAGACCTATTTTCGTTCGCTACAATATGTTCCCCAAGGAAGGACTGTACAGGCTGCTGACGGTAGATACACCCCTGTTAGGGGTAAGGGGGAGGTGTCTGTTACCCCCAGTTTGCAGCTGGTGCATTGCACGTACCAGAATTCCCACAGAGTATGTTGTCAGTGAGCAAAATCAGGAAGGATCTCAACTGTAGAGTCATCTTTGATGATGTCAGATGTGTTATTCAGGACAAACTCACTGGGAGGACTGTTGTCAGGGGTATGGAGGAGAATGGTGTTTACCATCTGGGACAGGAGCCATTTGCAGGGGTTACTCAATATGGTAGCGGGAGTGTTCTACAGTGGCATGTTCGTCTTGGCCACCTGTCTCTAGATCGCCTCAGGAGGGTGATACCACATATTTCCCCAACTGCTACCATACAGTGCGATGCTTGCCAATTGGGTAAGCACCATCAATCCTCGTTTCCAGTTAGCATATCTCCTGGATCTTCGACATTATTTCAATTGCTCCATATGGATGTATGGGGACCGAGTAGAGTCCCAGATCGGATGGGACACCGATACTACCTGGTTGTCGTAGATGATTTCTCTGGAGCCACATGGGTGTTCTTGCTGAAAAGCAAGGCAGAGGTTGGAGGATGCATAGAAACCCTTCTTCTGGAGATCAGCATACAGTATTCAGCCACAATGAAGATAGTGCGGATTGATAATGCTCTTGAGTTCTGCACTGCCAGACTTAAGGAAGTCTATAGGACCCGTGGGATTATCCACCAGACTACTTGTCCTCACACTCCACAGCAGAATGGGGTTGCAGAGAGGAAGCACAGGCACTTGTTAGATGTTGCCCATACACTATTGATTCATCATAATGTACCGCAGAGATACTGGGGGGATGCAGGTCTGACAATGACTTATCTCATCAATAGGATGCCCAGCTCAGTTCTTCACGAGCAGATACCGATTCTTCTACATCCAGACGATGAGTTATTTCATGTGCCTCTCAGGACCTTTGGATGCGTTGCATTCGTCCATGTGCCGTCACTTCGTCATGACAAGCTGGCTCTCCGCGCTATCAAGTGCATATTTTTGGGATACTCTAGGACACAGAAGGAGTACCGTTGCTATGATCCTTTGCAGAACAAACATTATGTTAGTGCTGATGTGACTTTCCATAAGGATACGTCATATTTCTCGGTCACTGGACAGAAGAGCTCTTGTAATGATGTTGCCTTTCTTTCCTTACCTGTTTCATGTACAGAGACTCAGGTGTCTACTTCTCAGTCCAGACCTCTAGCTAATAGACAGATGAGTTATTTCTCCCAGGATGACTTTGAGAAATTACACGGGCCATTGCATACCTATCACAGGCATCATACTACCTTTCTAATGCCTCTTCTCTCACCAGCGGCTGATGGTTCATAGGTAGTTGAGAGGCTACCTTATACCAGTGAAAGTTTGGTTAGACCTGACTTCCCAGACAACGCAGATCACCACAGTGACGAGGTTCCTTCTACAGCAACTCAGTTAGAGGTACCAGATGATTCAAATCTCCCTATTGCCATTAGGAGGGCACCACGCACCTGTGAGTCCAGATACCGGGTCACAGGTAGCTTGGCTACCAATGGTCTTGCTCCTCAATTTAGCAGCTTCTGTCAGGCCCTTACAGTGTCACACATTCCGTCTACCTACCAGCAGGCCATGCTTGATCCGAAGTGGCATCAAGCCATAGAGGATGAGATGGCAGCACTTCAAAGTAGACAGACTTGGGATCTCATCTCACTTCCTACTGGCGCACGACTGGTTGGCTCCCGATGAATCTTTGCCTTGAAATACAATTCTGATGGGTCTATTTCAAGGAATAAGGCCAGGCTAATAACAAAGGGGTTCACTCAGACATATAGGGTGAACTTCTTTGATACTTTCTCCCCTCTTGCACGACTTACCACTATCTGGATACTTATTTCTGCTACTGCTCACAGAGACTGGCCGTTATACCAGTTGGACGTGAAGAATGCCCTTCTCTATAGTGAAATTCAGGAGAAGGTTTACATGCAGCAGCCCCCAGGTTTCGAGGTTCAGGGGGAGTATGTGTGCAGATTAAGAAAGGAAATATATGGTTTGAAGCAAAGTCCCAGGGCATGATTTCAGAAGCTATCAGAGGTGCTTCACCAGATTGGTCTGAGTCGCCCTACTTCAAATCACTCCTTATTTACCAAGAAGACTGACAGGAGGACTGTGACACTTCTGGTATATGTTGATGATTTTATCATCACCGGAGATGACAGAGATAGGATAGATGAAGTTAAGAGGCACCTATCAGAGAAATTTGTCATGAAGGATCTGGGACAGTTGAGGTATTTCTTAAGCATTGAGGTTGCATGTGGTAAAGATGAAGTGGTGCTCTCGCAGAGGAAGTATGCTCTTGATCTTCTTCAGGAGATTGGCATGTTAGCAGCTAAGGCTACAAACATTCCCATGGATCCCAAGGTCCATTTATACGATGAGAAATCTGAGGTGGTTGACAGTAGAGCATACAGGTAGCTGGTGGGTAAGCTTCTTTACCTCACCATCACTCGTCCAGACTTGTCTTTGTCTGTTGGTAGGCTTAACCAGTTTATGGATAAGCCAATTAGGCAGCACTGGGAGGCTGCAATACATGTGCTCAGGTATGTGAAGAAAGCACCTAGATGAGGATTATTGTTCCGTAAGGGAACATCCATGGGGATTGTAGCACACTCTGACGCTGATTATACTGGCTGTGTTGGGGACAGAAAATCCACCATAGGTTTTTGCACCTTTGTTGCATGCAACCTGGTTACCTGGAGGAGTAAGAAGCAAGCGGTTGTATCTAGATCCAGTGCGGAGTCAAAGTACAGGGCCATGGCCCAGACAGCCACTGAGATGGTTTAGGTCAAGTCTGTTTTGTCAGATCTTCATGTTTCTCTAGATAACTCTATGGAGATACGATGTGACAACAGAACAGCGACGTACATTACCAATAACCCTATGTTTCACGAGAGGACAAAGTATGTAGAGATTGACTGTCATTACACTCAAGATCTCATTCAGCGTGGGAGTTTACATACCACGAGTGTCACTTCTGAGGAGCAGGCTGCAGATATCTTCACAAAGCCCCTGGCGAGATCTGCCTTTGAAGCGTGTTGTTCCAAGCTGAGCATGATAGATATTCATGCTCCAACTTGAGGGGGAGTGTTAATATATAATGTTTTTATGTTTTATCTTTTTTCTTGTATGGGCTTATGGGTGTCTAGCTCCTGAGGGGTAGTACTATACTTTCACCCTTTGGTCTCTCTATATATAAGAGAGCCTAGGGTTTTTTATAACAAGTTGAATCATTTCATCCAACTACCACCGTTGGATATATAAACAAGTTGAGGTGCCTCTCCCCCTCTTCTCATAATCATCATCATCCTTTTCTTAGGGAGAGGCCGAGCACCACCCCTCCAATGAAGATGACCAGCACCGTCACAACCTTGATGAGCCCTACCAAGAAGAACTCCCTCCTTAGGGATTCCACATAATACTCCTCTTCCTCCACATTGTTGGTGGTGCTTCCTGCTGCAACAGTGGAGGAGATTGGCCATGGGAGAGATCTTGTGACCAAGGCTCGTCGCTCAAGATCGACCTGGAGAGAGACCACTCACGACCTCCTTCAGGGCTGAGAAGAATCCTTGTTGCTGCTGCTGATCTCCACCGAGGAGATCCTCCTCAAGCGAACCGATCGGAAAACCTAGCAAGGGGCAAATCGCCTTGCCACATACTCGATTCTCCTTCAAATTAAGAGATTGAAACTTCAAAAAATAATGATAAACATGATAACCTTGAAAATGATAACCTAAAAACAGAACCCGCTCTGACACCAAGTTGACAAATCTAAATAATGCGGAAGCGATAACATCAAAGCGTAAAAATAATGCAGAACCCTTTGGTTTACGTAAAAACCCCACTCATGAAGAGCAGGAAAAAATTACGGGAGAAGAGCCCTGATAGGACATGTTTCTCTATTATTCTTCTCAAAGAAATAGGTGGGGGATATGTGCCTATATATAGGCCACCACACAAAATAAAATCCCACTATATTATGTGGAACTAAACCACTACACATTTCTCTCAACAAAAACTATATATCAACAATTATTAAAGGCATCTTCAAAATACAAACACTGAAATGGCAGCATCAAGAATATCTCCTTTTTCCTTTTCAAAATAGAAGGAAAAACATCAAGAAATATGTCTATCTTTACACCCAACAACCCCATCATGTTGTGAACTAGGGATGCATAATCTAATAAATAATACCAAGATGACTGTATAGTCGAAGGGCAGATTTCAAGAGTGCTTTGAAAATGAATAATTTAAAGTAGCCATCATTCGAACTATTTATTTCATTAAAAAAAACCTTATTACATCTCCCACTTAAAGTAACCATGATAAGCTTGAAAATCAGAGTATAATTGTTGAGAAATAAATGAAAATTTAATTAGTTAGTTATCTTGTGTTATTTTAAGTCACTTGATTTGTTTTTTCTTATTGTATCAAATCCTCTCTCTATATAAAGAGAGGCTTGGATTGATTATTGAAGAAGAAAAATCATTTTCCCAAAAATTTTAACTTGATATTAAACCAGCAATCCTAGATAGGTATTCTAGTATCCCACCCGCACAAGGCCTCCGTACCCCTCCACCCTAACCCTTCTCTCCCTCTCCTCTCTCACCAACAGCACCCTTCCATCATCATTGTCATCAACAGGGGGAGCAACAGCATCGCTGCCACCCCCAACGGCAACAAACCCGCAGCCATCGTCCAGAGGCAACAGCGCCGCAGCTATCACCACCAACAGGTGGTCAAATGGCTCCTTACGCCGGCGAGGGGAGGGTCCTAGGCACCCTAGGCAACACTACTAGGGGCTCCACTATGCCCTAGTGCGTGCCTACAACTGATCCAAGGGGCATTGGTGATCCTCTTTTTGATTTCTAGGACTCCGTTATCTTGAATTTCATGATTGGAAGATAATAGTTTATCTGATGAAGTTGTTTCAAATATGAAATATAATTTCAGATCTCTTCTCTTGGCTCCTTAGTCCCTGCTAGGCACAATGTCATCCTCAAAAGGATTAGAAATGACGTTGGATACTGCTATTGCGACAGGGATAGTGAAGTATGCAAACTTGATGCATCGGGAGCATGACAGGAGTCACATGGTGCAGGATGGCTGATTGACTATGGAGCTTCACAACATCTTTGTGGCAATCAGAGTTATTTCTAGTCACTTAGTTCAATTGCACGAGGGAGAATAGTGCAGGTTGCTGACAGCAAACATGCCCCCATTGCTGGTCAGGAAGAGATATCTGTAATTCCCACTTAGCAACCGCAGAAAACGTTACATGTGCCTGACTTTTCAATGAATCTATTGTCAGTGAGCAGAATTACGAAGAAACTTATCTACATATCATCCAAAGGGAAGACCATTGCCAGAAGCACAGAGGAAAATGGCATGTATCATCTTGGGCAAGAGCTATTTGCAAGAGTCGACAGGTATGATGGTGGAGTGTTTTGTAGTGGCACATTCGTCTTGGTCACTTACTCTAGATCTTCTCAGGGGAGTGATTCCACATATCTCTCATACCACTACTATTAGATGTAACACTTGCCAGCTAGATAAGCATCATCGATCTTCTTTTCCTGTCAGTATTTCTCCTAAATCAATGGTTGCTTTTGAGTTACTTCATATGGATGTTTGGGAGCCAAGCAAAATTCCAGCCAGGATGGGACATCGATATTATCTTATGATTGTAGATTTCTCTAAAGTGTCATGGGTGTTCCTTCTGAAGAACAAAGCAAATATTAGAGGTGTTATAGAGACTCTCCTATGGAGATCAGGATATGGTAGTCTGCCATGGTGAAGGTTGTAAGAACAGGTAATGCCCTCGAGTTCTACACAATGAGATAGTGTTCTACAGGGTTCGTGGGATTATCCACTAGACTACTTGCCCACATATTTCGCAATAGAACGGGGTTGCGGAGCAGAAGCATAGACATCTGTTAGAGGTAGCTCGTACTCTTCTTATCAACCATATTATTCTGTAGTGTTACTGGGGAGATCAATCTTGACTGCATGCTACCTTATTAATAGAATGCCAAGTTCAACTCTCCAAGAACAGATACCGATTTTCCTACTACATCCAGATGACAAGCTCTTCCATGTGTGTCCCAAGACTTTTTGGTGTGTTACTTTTGTTCATGTGTTATCACTAGGTCGTGACAAGCTTGCTCCTCGAGCTGTCAAGTATATGTTCTTAGGGTACTCCCGTAGTCGGAAGGGATACTGTGTTAGTATTGATGTGACATTCCACGAGACCATACATTCCTTGAAGTTGTTAGACAGATGAGCTCCACCGATGATGTGGCTCCCATGCCCATTTCTCTTGTTCCTTTGGAGGAAATTCCAGTCTCGATTTCTCAACCTGCTTCTTCTGGTTCCACAACCTCCTTAGATGATTTTCAAAAATTGCATGGTCCGATATGCACATATAGTAGACCTCATCTGATACTACAGAGACCTTCCCCAATAGAGCATGATAACCCACAAGTTGGTGATATTATATCTAGTAATAGTTTGGTCCAACCTATCCTAATATTTCTGATCATAGTAATAGTAAGGTTCCTTCTACAAACACTCAGACAAAGGTGCTAAATGATTCCGACCTTCCTATTGCCATTAGGAAGGCATCTTGCACATGTGAGTCCAGATATCGTGTTGCAAGCAGTTTGACTACTGACGACCTTGGTTCTGAGTTTGGAAAATTTTATCAAGCACTTACAGCATCACACATTCCATCTACATACCAACAGATCATGCTCGATCCAAAGTGGCATCAAGCCATAGAGGAAGAGATAGAAGCATTTCGAAGTAGACAAACTTGGAAGCTTACCATAATTCCTATAAGTGCATGATCGGTTGGCTCTAGATGGGTCTTTTCCTTGAAATACAACCCTGATGAATCTACTTCAAGATATAATGCCAGAGTGATGGCAAAGGGATTCACCTAGACTTATGGGGGTGCTTCTTTGACACATTTTCTCCCATTGCATGCCTTGTCATTGTCCGTGTACTCATCTCTGTTGTGGTTCACAGAAATTGGCAACTGCAGCAACTTGATGTGAAGAACACTTTCCTCTATAACGATCTTCAAGAGGATTACTACATGCAACAACCCCTAGGTTTTGAAGCTCAAGGGGAGTGTATGTAAAGACTCAAGATAGCCATCTATCGCCTGAAGTAGAGCCCGAAAGTATGATTCCATAAGCTCTCCGAAGTGTTGTAGAAGATGAGGATGCAAAGATCTTCCTTAGATCTCCTCTTTATTTATTAGGAAAATAGAGAAGGGCGTGGTGACACTCATAGTTTATGCGGATGACCTGATTACCACCGATAATGATGAGGATGAGATAAGTCAGGTCAAGGAGTCTCCTGCACGACAATTTGTTATGAAGGATCTGGGTCAACTTCAATACTTCCTAGGGTTCAAGGTTGCCAAGAGCATAGATAGGATTGTTCTCTCTCAACGCAAGTATGTGTTGGATGTTTTTCAGGAGACATGTATGCTGAGGTCCAAGCCAGCCAACATTCCCATGAACCCTATGAGGAGACAGAGTCATCTAATAACATATCATAGAGATGGTTGGCAAGCTACACTATCTAACTATTACATGACTCAACATTGCACTTGCTGTAGGCAAGCTCAGTCACTTCATGGATAGGCCAATCAAGCACCATTGGCAAGCTGCTATGCAGGTACTCAGATACTTGACAAAAAACACCTGGACGTGGTATTCTCTTTCAGACTGGTTCTCTCATGACTGTGGTGAGATACTCAGATGCAAATTATGCAGGATGTTGCAGATAGGAAGTTTGTACTTCTGTTGCAAGTAACCTGGTTACCTAGAGGAGAAAAAATCAAATTGTGATTTTGTGTTCTAGTGCTAAGTTAGAATACAAGGCCATGGCTCAGACTATTACTAAGATGGTTTGGATTAGATCCTTGCTGCAGGATCTACATGTTCAAGTTGAGGAGCTCATGGAAATGAGATGCGACCATAAGGAAGCCACGTATATTGCCAACAATCCTATGTTCCACAAGCGCACGAAGCATGTGGAAGTTGATTACTACTATATTAGAGATTGATCCAGCGTGCGGTATTACGTACCGCATTTGTTACTTCAAAGAACCAAATGGCTGACATCTTCACAAAGCCTTTGTCACGTGGAGCTTTTATACATGTTCCAAGCTGAACATGATTAACATCTATGCTCCAGTTTACAGGAGAGTATTAGAAATTAAATGAGAATCCAATTAATTAATTGTCTTATTTTGATTTGTATTATTTTTAGTAACTTGATGTATTTTTCCTTATTGTATCAAATCCTCTATATAAAAAGCAATTTAACTTGGTTATTAAATAAAAAAAATCATTCCCCCAAAATTTCGACTATAATAGAATGAAACTTGTGTCCTTGAGAAGTAGGGTGACAAGTTGGACTATAAATGCCCATATGTACCATGTCAAACATTGTCAATGACCGAGGGCTCTGGCTAAAGGAACAGATGCCTAACGATGCTTGTTGAACTGACTCACACATGTCCTGGCGAAAGCAGAAAGGCATGGAAAAAAATACCACAATTTCCAGGAGTAGGAAATGGCTAATACAGGAATGCCACTAGAAATTGAAAAGACGACTACAAGAAATAAATGAACTAGCAAAAAAAACATATGATTGCATCAACCAGACCCCAGATTCTTTAGATCTTACCATCAAATAATTTCCAAACATACAAGAAAAGAGTTCAAATATTGTCATACTACTCAATTCCTTGGTTATTCTACTAAACTCTAGATTAGAAAGCCACAAGCCAAATGCATATTTCAAGATAAATTGACGTAGAAATCCCTGTTGAGAGAATTGGATAGTTGGTTTAGTATCACATTGTAAGATATCGACTTTGTTATGTGTGTTGTGGCCTATAAATAAACATGTACCCCCTACTTATTCTTTTGAGAAGAAATAAAAAAACACACGCCCATAGGACACTTCTTCCATGATTTTCTCCCCACTCTTCGTGAGTGGGGTTTCCATGTAAACCTAAGTGTTCTTATTATTTTATTGCTTGTGATATCTTACTTCCGCTTTATTTCAAAGTTCAACTTGGTATCAGAGCAAGTCAATTCTTTGGTTATATTCGTTCTTAAGATTATGTTTATTCTTAGAGCATTCTTAGTAGCAGGTATTGCAACAAGAGGTGGTGAGGATGAGTCCTCTTCGTAGGAACTACCTCATCATCGCTGATAACAACGCTTGGATCGAAGGGGATCAAATCGGTCAAAGTCGGAGGAGAGTAGATCGGATCGGATTGGAGGGTGAGATCACAGCCATTTGTTCTCAACCTTCTGTTGTTCTGTCCAGCATGAAGAGCGTGTGGTCGAAGCGAGGATCAACACGAGGATCTCGTGCCTACAATTAGCGTTGTCGATCTCGTGCGAGATCGCTCGTGGATCTAGCAATGTGATGAAGAAGGCACTTGCGAGGGTGTCCTCAAGATTGCCGAATAGAACACAATGAGAAGAGGCGGTGCGGCAAGGAAGGCCTTAAGAGAGGCGATCTACAACCTCATTAGGCGACGCTCCTCCAGTAGCGCCTAAATGGAGCACCGACAAGTCGAGGTTGGAGAGGTCGAGAGTAAGCATTAGGAACACAACCATCTTAGCGGAGAGCTTGAGGGTACAAGGGTTGCGATAGTGGGAGAAGGTGATCTCCTGCTAGACGATCTAAAAGGAAAAGTCGATGGTGACCCTCTTGTTACAGAAGTTGAGGCCCTCGTGTCGTGTGTGCGACTTCAGCAACTCCCATTGCCACGGGACAAGGTTGTAGCAACAGTGGATCTTAGGTTTTAAAACCCTAAAATGGCAAATCGCAGCATCTATCCTCTATTTCCTTATCTCTATTTGTTAGAGAAAGATGAGTGAAAAAAAAGAGAGACAGTAAAAACAAGGCGAGAGAAAAAAAATTGAAAAAAAAAGGAAAAAGAAAAAAAAAGTTCAAATATATTTATATATATAAAGAAAAAAATAAAAAAAAATGATGAATATGTTTATAAGAAGAGGGGGAGAGGCTCTTCTTTAGCTTTATTTTGTCTTTTTCTCGTTATGTTCTCTCATACGAGTGTAGAAGAAAGGAGTGTTGAGCCTATTGTAGTCATCCCCCATTCGAAAATCTCTTTTGTTCTTGGACTCTACATGAAAAATCATAACTCTTGGAAGTCCAAAGTTTCGAGATCTCCAGATAGAGAGATCCAATTTCGAAGTCCTCAAAAAAAGCACCCATTTCAGGCTTCTATGTGAGAGATCCAATTTCGTAAACTCTATAGAGGGAAATCCACTTTCAAAGTTTTCAGAGAAAAACCCATGTCAAGGATACTGAATGGGACACCACCAGCACCAGTTGAGGTCTCCAGAGGAGATGCCCTCGTTAAAACCAGCTACAATAATTTGTCGTCAAGCTCCAACCGATTTGACGTGCCGTCATCAACATACCTACCTACAAGCATGAAAAAGAGTGTAACTGTCGTTTGCAGGGGAGAGCTAGTTGTACCTTTTGAGAGTGTTGTTTGTTCCACTGTGTAAAGGGGTTTCTTTGTGTTACAAGATGAATATTCCATGCTCCAACTTAAGAGGGAGTGTTGAAAGAATTGGGTGGTTGATTTAGTACATCATAAGATGTGGATTTTGTTATGTATATGGTGGCCTATAAATAGGCGTGTACCCCCACTTATTCTTTTGAGAAGAAATAAATAAACACACACCCATAGGATGCTTCTCCTGTGATTTGCTCCCCACTCTTCATGAGTGAGGTTTCCACATAAATCCAAATGTTCTTATTATTTTATTGCTTTTGATATATGGCTTCCACTTTATTTCAAAGTTCAACTATTTCCAAATTCTTTTTTTTATCATATTTTTTGTTTGCTATTTTTTTTAGGCTAGAATCTAAATCAAAAACAAAGATTGAACCATGTCAAGAATGGCACAAGCGTGGAGCATGGAGGCTTCTAGATGTGAGAAAAACAATCCAACAAGGACTGTTCCACATTGGAACAGGGAGAGAGAGCAGGAGCAAGCGATGTCTATTGTTGATGGTGGCCGGCTACTATGGAAGAGGGACCAACGGCCTTGTAGAGAGAGGGAAAGGAATTGGAAGATGTGGAAGAATTATTCTATTCAACTCAAGAGAAAATTACAAGACGAAGACTCCCTTTTATAGAAAAAACATATCCTCTAACTTTGGAAACAAATGTCAAAACCTCCTAAAGAAGGGCTCGAGGTTACTTAATTAGGGGTGCTGAGCCTTTGTAACAAATCATCATACTTGGTCCTCGTGATAGGAGCTATCTCAAGCACTGTCTCGAGTGTTACAACTACCTGATGAGCAATGATGGGCTTCCCATGCTTTGTCTAGCATGTTTCCTCTGTATAGCCAATCTTCCCACAGTGAGAACACTAGGGTCTAGCACGTCCCTGAGCTTCACAACCACACCCACAACCTCTGGTAGGAGTAGAGGCTCGACCTCGTCCCTAAGAGATAACCATTGCAGACGTGTGATCGATGCGAAGTGATGTCAATAGTGAAACAGCAAGCCTTCTAAGCCTATTATAAGCCTCCTCCATAGTAGGTATCTCGGGCAATATCAATCTTTGTGCCTTAGCAACCATATAGTGGGATCCAACCAAGCAAGGAAGTCGCCAACCGTCATCTAAGCTCTATAAGTCTTCTAGCTCTCACAAGAGTAGATTAGGGTGTACGCATTCAATCTTTCAAAAGCAAACTTGAGACCCAAATAGTATTACGCAAAAGACCTCCCATCTTATCTCATATGTGTAATCTCATGATGAAGTTGAAGTATGCATGCTACACTCTTCTCCTGTAAGTCTATCAGAGAATCTCCCACATCTCCTTAGTCGTTTTGTAATACATGATTTCCATAGCAATGCATTGAATAGTGTTCATAATCTAGGCTCGCACTATTGCATTATCCTTTTCCCAAGAGGCATACTTCCTAGTTTTCTCGACAGGCTCCAAGTCGATGGAACTATGTTCCTTATCATGGCTCTCAACAACATTCAATATCGATTGTCTATAGCTCATGGTTGGTCCCACTAAACTTCACAATCAAATCAAAAAAGGAGGTTCTTGAACTCCCCATGATTCTTGTCACCTTGTGTGGGAGAATCAACTACTTCCAAGGCTATATCTCACCCAATTGAAGTCCCACAATCAAATCAATCAACACAATTGAAAAATTACTTCATAAGGTAGCTAATAGACTCCCTTAGTTACCAAAAGAATTCATATTTAAAGGAATAGAGGGTTTCTTCAAACCTAAAGTGGATGAAGTCTGTAGAACCCATTCCAACAAATTACTAAGTCGTTACGGCTCATGAAGCAAATCAAGAGGCATCCACAAACAATAGAGGCCTCCACCTACCCACCAGAGCGATTCCCCAAACCCTAGCTACTAATTGGTGGTTGTTCTCACAAGGAGAAGAGCAGCTAGTGACAGCGCTAGGCCTAAGATCGATCAGAATACCTAGTTGGTCCACAGTCAAAGCAATGCCTACCAATTGGATAGAGGCAATGGCTGCTATTCGACTAAGGTCCAGCGACGCCCCCACCGATTGACCGAGAAGAGCCAACAAGGTTGCTGGCCAAAGGAGCCTTTCTTCTTTTTGGTAGTGAACAGTACCCATGAACAGTGCCCTTTAAGGCATAGGGCCCCTAAACATGAGTTGAAGCCCTTTCTCTCCTAAGTCGAGACTGAGAATCCCAATGCAATTAGAAGAGAACCTAGATTATTTCGTGGAGAAAGAAAGAAAGAAGCCAAGAAGGTATAAGGCTCTAACCAAGGATTGTCGCTCTGATATCATGCAGAAGGAAGAAGATTCTCTACCTCGTAAGAAAACCCTATATATATATATATATATATATATATATATATAGAAAGAGGGGGGGCTAGGAACATTTACAAGTAGACCCAATAGGAAAGGTAAATAGCTACAAAAGCGATAAAAAAAGAGAAAAACTAAGTATCTCTCTACAAAGATCAATGCCTTAGTTATTAGTTTTTGACAACCTATTGAAACCCCTTATTGGTCCAAATCAAGGTTGTAAAACTCGGCCAAGTAAACCAATTACGTAGCTAAGTAATCCTACTCATTCACTTGACCGATCCAAGTATAGCTATTCAGGGCTAGACGGCCAGGCCAAGTAGTTAGCCTTGTACTCAGATTACTCAACAAAGTAATTACCTGACCCTTGCAAGGCCTAATTAAAATTAGGTTCCTCTAGTGCCTCCAACCTAACACAACTAGATAGATAGATAATTACTACTTGCTATACATGCATAGTTTCAGAGATGTCAATTTAGGTTTTTACTTTATTAGAATTTTTGTTTCTAAGGTATAGCCAAAGATTACATATTACTTGGGTGCTAGATTGCATGCTACTTGAAATCTTTATACATATAGACACACACACATACAACAAAGTTACTCGCTATACAGATGTTATCCTTTTTATTTTTTCTCACCGCTCCTATCAACGCAAGACTAAGTTCATTACCATGTATCATACAAAACTTTGCCATTTTAATTAACACATACATATTCATATATTCACATAAGTAAGATTATTTATCATGTAACATTCACATATAAATCATGAAAGGCATATATCTTGTTAATATATATTTACATGTTTAAATAATGAAGAAATACTTGATGAGAAATTCACCATAATTCCTCTCCATACCATATATTCTTTAGTCAGTAACCTCCTCGACTGAATAACAAGTAGCGAGTTTTGCAACCTTGGTCCCAATACATCCCATGCTATCCAGTAGCATAATGTTCAGTCTATTCATATCTATTTTGATGTGCACAAGGCTGTAAGCATATCTGAGAACAAGGCTGCTAACATTCACACTACTTTAGAGTTAAGTAAAGCAAGAGACAAATGGATGGCAATCAAATGAATACGGATGGAATAATGATATCTACTGAAAGTGAACATAAGCAGTGCAGCACTTACATTCCCATGGAAATCATACACTGACATTCAGTCCAAAATGTTTACAGTGCCAAAGGAGGAGAAGAATCCATACGTCTAGAAATTATTTAACAGGGAATAATTCATTTTTGTACAAGCCAGGAAGTAGGAAGTTCATCAGAACATTGCCCTAAGTGACATGTATTGTTCCTGGAATGTCATGTTCCTTTGATTAATATAAAGGATGCTAGCTATGAGAAAAAGCCTGATTGGAGATGTCTCATTGGACAAACTTAGGTTAAATATTGTTTTAGCAGCATACAAGTCATTCTCAAGAAAGATATTGCATCAGGAACTTAATGGATGCTTGAACCTCAAGCTCACCCAGTTCAGGATCTCTTAGAAACACTTAGATTGAATTTGATTACAGGTTACGTTACAACAGGATAAGTTAATAAGTGAGATAAGTGGGGTTAAGGTGTTTAGTTCTATGGTGGGATGAGCGTTGGGTTAGAATGATCATTATGATGGTGGAAGGGATTATTGTATTTTTATATTAGAACTTGGAAAAGCTTGTGGTAGAGAATATTGCATTGGCAACTGTAAATGCAGCTTTATCTCCTTATACTGCAACCAAACTGAGCCTTAGAGCCATAAGTTTTTTACTTATTAAAACTTACCTAATTCGCTGATTTTTCTAATAACCATGTTCATAGTGTCTGCAACATAAATATTTCCCCTGTCATCAACAGTGATCCCTTTTGGATGATTCATCCTTGCTTCTCGTGGCCTCCCATCAACATGCCCGGTGTAGCCCTCAGCAGAGCCAGCAATTAGCTTAGGTCGGCTATCTGCAGGTTGTTTTTCCCAAAGTTCGTCAGGTTACGATACGAATTAGAATAAATTAAGCTGCTTCACATTTGGTATGAAGCAGAAAGTCTATGGCTTCACAAGGTTAACAAGTGAGCCTTGGAAAAATAAAATGTCAGGGTATAGTTTTAATAGAAGCATCGAAAAAGAAACAGATACACTCAGTATGGTAGTGTTCCTCCAGAGGTATTTTCTGATGGTGGCAGAAAGCATCCAGGAAGAAATTCGCAACTAAATCTAAAAGATGGCATATAGGCCTCCATCTCTATAGAAAAGCCACAAAGAGAAACTCAGAGAGAAGATGACATAGCATTAGAATTAAAAAATAATAACAATAACTACATGAAGTATTACAACCCAATGTCACTATCAAACTACACTTTCGAGTCAGCCATCAATATTTAAAACCCCTCACCGTTTGTACTTCGAAGTCCTCAGCAGCAACAAACTCATACATCAAACATCCAGCTCAATAACAATTACTAACCAAAGGCCCCACAAAAACAAGAAAGCAGATGGAACCAATTTCCCGATCGTTTCGCATATTACAAAAAAGTACACATCCCCGAAACCAAATTATTTTCTAAACAAAACCCCACATACAGGAAACCAACCACACCACTAGCTTTAGATTCCTTCATAAACACATAAGAATGCTTCTCCCAAAACACAAAAAGCAACAAAGCGAAATTAACGTAAAGAAATCAACAAACGTGGGCTTTTAAGTACCAACCAACCAAAAGACCAAGTTGGCAATCTTCACTTCACTTCACTTAAAATAAAAATCAAGGCAATAGTCACGGTCGATCAAATGCACGGGAATGAATAGAAAGCGAAAGCGTTTGTGCTCACACTTAGAGAAGGATGGAGCCATCCTGTAGATGTTGCTGTTAACGGAGTCCAAGACTAAGAGCTCCCCATTGGAAGACACCTCCACGGCGTAGGGCTCAAGCCCCACCTTACTCCCATCGAACACCGTCTCCACCGTATACCCGCTCTCGAATTTCATCATCGGACGGCCCGAAATCGCTACCCAAAAAAACAAACAAAAAGAGTGAGATCAAGAAAATGCAACTTCATCCTTAGTGCGATCGAGCAACAATGGTGAATAGTAGCTGTAGCCGAACAACCAACCAGTTTTGGTGGTGGATTTCATCGACCACAGCCACTTGAGCAGCGCGGAGACGGCGTTCGACAGGTACCCACTAACGATCCCTGAAGGAGATTTCGCAGAAACAAAACCAAAAAAAAAAATTTTAAAAAAGGACCCACACCAGACCACTCGAAAATAAATAGAAGTCACCACCTAAAGGTTTGAAGACAAAAGAATCACTAGACACCGCTACTACTCACTAGCAGGCGATGAGGTGGCGGCTGCTGCCGGCGAGAACCCACAGAGAGACATCGCCAAAACGAGCACCAGAAGGGCAGAGAGGCTTCGATTGCTGCTCATTTTATTCTTCTGCTGGCGGTGGGTTTGAGCTTGCGAGAAGGGGAGGAGATCGGATCGGTACCGTTTAGGAATGGTGGGTTGGTCGAAGTTCGAACTTCAGTAGTGGATTCCTGGCAGCATATCAACGTGCAGCATTATATATAACAAGAGAGAAGACGGGAGAGGAGGGAGGAGGCTTGCTTACTACTTACCAATGGCCAAAGTGGAGGAGTTGGAAGTGAACAATGAGGTGAGGAGGTGGTGATCTCACTCAACTTACTCACTCACATGAGTGACGGGTGGTGTTGGCTGATGGTTGTGGTGGTGGTGGTGACTTTACCTTTGGGAAGGGAAAGGTAAGTGGTGGGAGGAATTTGGACAAAAGAGAAAGAAAGAGAGAGAGAGAGAGAGAGAGAGAGAGAGGGAGAGAGGGGAGATTGTTTTGTTCCCTATTCCAGCGTGCGAGAGGGGGAGCAGCGCATTGCCTACCGGACAGACATTAGTGCCGTCTTTGCACGCAGTTCGCTGCTAAACCAGGAAACAAATCACGGAGAAATGCGTGCAGGGAAAGCGCGAGAGATAGAGAGAGAGGTGAGCGTGTGTCTTGGCGTGCTGTCGTGTGCCTGTGATTTGTTTTCTTCACTTTTTTTTTTTTCTAAAAAATGTATAAAAATGATCTTGTGATGTGTTTTATTGATGTGATACATGTAAATTAATTTTAGATCTTTTTCTGTAACGATATAAAATAATCACGAATAATTTTATATTGAGTTAGAGTAATTTATAGTAATTTTATATTGATGTAAAGTAATTTATAATAATTTTATATTAATTTTAAATAATTAATGATGATCTTACATCAATATAACGTAAAATATATTAATTTTTATATTTTGGAACCCATGTCCTTGGTTTGTTTATTATTTCTTCTGTATCTTTTTTTTAGTGCATCACATGCAAAAGTGGCGTGGTTTGGGCTGCATCTTGGGGCCACTCAAAAAATTCTACTTGCCTGCCCGTAGTTTGGATTTAGTAACAGGGCTGGACCTCTGTTGAGCAGCCGTGGGATCCATTTATTTGCATGGTGCCACTGGACGGTGCCAAATCTACCCTTCCATATGTTCTTTGTTGTCTGTATCATATGCGGATCGCGTGGGAAATGGTCAATTTCCTCACAATTTACCGTATGGGATTCTCGATCATCAAAAAGAACAAAAGAGTACTGACAACCATACTTTTAACCGTAGGCGAAAGACATTATAGGAGGGACAAATAATGTACAATAAAATTTAAACGAAAATGCAAATCATAAGAGACAAGTGATTTAGATCGATTCCCCCAAGGTGGCTCCATCCATTATCCAAGTTTCCTACCTTGAAATTTTGAATTCCAACAGCAAATAAAAAATCCACTATAATTTTATAAGATGATTCATGATTAACCTCAACCAAATTACAAGAGAAATAAATAAAGAAAATTACAGGGACAAGGCGCGAGCACAGCTAGAAAGGGTACGAAGTCCTATAGCCTCCCGTCAAGAAAATAATATTAGAAATTGTTTATCAAGATATAGAAGAGTTGGAATTATGGCAACCGAATTAGCATGCAAAAAAAGTGAAAAATGTAAAACCGTTTGGTATGTATTGCCCCAGAAAATAGATTCAATTCCCCAAGCTCTTTGGAAAAGCCATAAGAGCAAGATTAGGAGCGGAGAGCAATAGAATGAATTTCTTATAAGAGCCTTTCACTTGTATACTCCTGAAGGATGGCTTGGCTTCACCTCCAACATCATCTGTATCCAGTTTTTAAGTTCAGTCTGGGCTATTAGTTTTATCATTATTTGAACTTCTTATGGCTTGTAACTCTCAAGAACTTTATTTGTGTTGTTTGCTTGGTTTAGTTGCACCTTCCTTGACGAAACCCCAATGCTATGTTTGGTTTATCTAGATTTATTCTCTTGCAAGTTAAGAAACCATTCTTTACTGTGTCATGTTTTGAATTGCTTCTTTATATCCTTATTTTGATAAGACAAAAAAGGGAAGAGAAATTTTAGATACTTAGTAACAAACGTAACATCAATCAAGAATTTCATGCTACAATCAAAACATGTACTCATTGTCCAATAATAAGCAACATCGACAACAATCAAGCATTAATAGAGCAATATAAAAATAATGATCTAATTCAACATTCAAGAACATAAAATAAAATTACATGAAGTTAAAAATTAAAGTACGACACAAATTAGAAATGATACCCACCCAACCACAAAAGTTTATCTTACAAAAAAAAAAAAAGTAAAAATTTTTTAATTCTATCCAAGACCTACAATGCCATGGCATGTCAAGGTAACTTTGCACCCAACATAACTCTGTGACCTGGTTATGATTCTAGTTAAAAACCAAACATAGGATAAAATGAGCTAAAGAAATCGATTAAACATCTTAAAGCATGCTACGTAAAAGAAAGGATATTTAAATAGAAGCACAATGTAAAAAATAATCCTACTTTTAAGTTCTTAAGATTTAGCATCCATTCTTTATTCTCATATATACAATTTATATATATGATTTCAAATATTTTATTAACCCAGCTAGTTGGGACTTTGGGATGAAATCCATTACAGCTTTCGTAGTGCCCAAGCAGGTATGCACATAACGGGCTCATGTCAAAATCATGATACGACGCGCAAGTACCTGAAAAGTGGGGAGACCTTGCCATAGGACCCAAGATGTATGGCTATCGCGATGTCAAGGAGACATGCAACTACTCAACTTATTTACTTTAGGTATGTAGTTACTTATGCACATTATCCATTTCTATGGTTAATTTCTAGAAGTAAGTTTAAGTCTATCTAATTCATCAACATTGAGATTATTCTATTTTAAGTTTCAGACAAAGTTGCTTACAAATAATTTAAATACATACATACATATATATATATATATATATATATATAATATCCTATAAGCACAATACTCAAAAAATCATCAAATAAAAATACGTAATTTCACCCGTTAGATCTTTCTTTTACTTGATAATACCACTATACCTTTTTATTTAATAGTTTCTGAAACTATTATGATATATATGGAATTGTACTAATCAATATAATTATATTCATTTATGACATTTCTAAGTATAGAAACTAGCATTCATCTCATTCTAGCATTTTTAATTTTCCTTACTTCATTTATTCGTCATTACTTATTTTTATCTCTATGTAGCATTAAATTCTTTATATTTTTATATTACAAGTATTCATTTAACGTAATTTTTACATTATAATTTTCACAATCAAAGTATAAATCTCATTTTTTATTACAAATTTCATAATCAAAGTATACAATAAATTTTTACATTACAAATGTCCCTGCAACGCAATTTTACATTACAATTATATAATTGAAGTGTATAACGTAATTTTGTATTATAAATATGAATGTAATAAGATTTTATATTTCAATTTTCATAATTGAAGTGTACAACACGTATTTATAGTACAATTTTCGTAATCACAATCTATAGGAAAATTTATATTATAAGTGTGCATATAACCCGATGTTATATTACAATTTTATAGTTAAAGTGTACAATAAAATTTTGTATTACAAATATGCATACAACATAATTTTATAATACAACTTTTTATTACAACTATGCATATAACGTAATTTTTGTATTACAATTTTTGTCTACATATTCATGTTTTTAAACTCGGTACAACATACACATATTTTTATCACAAAAATACATGTTTAGTTATTACACATGTATGCTTTATTTCTTACAACATATTAGCATTGTAATTATAAGATTTTGTAATATACGTACTTGTAGTGCACCCATCCCCACAATTAACTCTCAAAGGTATTTTATTCTTCTTACGGTCAACTCTTTTCTTTTTAATACTACACATTAACATATTTCCTATATGGAATACTTTTAAGGACACAAGTACAAAAACACGCATTGCAACACGCAGTCAAAATCAACCGGCTGAAAATGAAAACAACCGATTAAAAATTAAGTAGACCGAAGCACAATGGTTGGAAATAACTTTCAACTGGTTAGAAATTAAAATACATCAGTTGAAAATCAAAACACTGGTTGAAAATGAAAATGTATTGAGGTGTTTTGACTTTCCATTGATAGCAAATGATTTTTCACTTGAAACGTGATTTTTCATATATGGGAAGTTATTTTCACTTAAAAAATGATTTTTCATTTATGGAAAGTGGTTTACACCAGTGAAAAATTAAAATATACCAGTTGAAGCCATCACTCTCACTTTGTGCATTGCATCATATGTTTGTTTACTTTTTAACTACTTTTAATGACCACCATTTTTTAGTGACAGGCATTCCATTATTTTATTTTTTTATATGGAAAGTGAGTGATTACGATGCATTTTATATCAATAATAGATAGAAAGTATCATCTTTAAAAAAATACATGATTTCATACGTTAGATTATTCTTTTGCTTGATGGTACCACCACACCTTTTTACTTAATGGTTTCCAAAACTACTATGATATATATGGAGTTGTACCAATCAATATAATTATATTCATTTATGACATTTCTGAGTATGGAAACTAGCATTCATCTTATTCTAGCATTTTGAATTTTCGTCTGTTTATTCGTCATTACTTGCTTTTATCTCTATGTAACAACAAATTCTTTATATTTTTTATATTACAAGTGTCCATTGAACGTAATTTTTACATTATAATTTTCACAATCAAAATATAAACCTCATTTTTTATTACAAATCTGCATGTAATACATTTTTGTATTACAAATCTCAAAATCAAAGTGTACAATATATTTTTGCATTCCAAGTGTTTATATAACGTAATTTTACATTACAATTATATAATGAAGTGTATAATGTAATTTTGTATTATAAATGTGCATGTAATACCATTTTGTATTTCAATTTTCATAATTGAAGTATACAATACGTTTTTGTATTACAATTTTCGTAATCACAATCTATAAGCCAATTTATATTACAAGTGTGTATATAACCTGATTTTATATTACAATTTTATAGTCGAAGTGTATAATAAAATTTTGTATTACAAGTATACATATAACACAATTTTATAATACAACTTTTATTATAATTATGCATATAATGTAATTTTTGTATTACAATTTTTATCTACATATTTCATATTTTTATACTCATTACAACATGCACATATTTCTATTACAAAATGTGTTTAGTTATTACAAATGTATGTTTTATTTATTACAACATATTAGCTTCATAATTATAAGATTTTATAATGTACATACTTGTAATATATCCATCCCCACAATTAACTCTCAAAGGTATTTTATTCCTCTTAAGGTCAACTTTTTTTTTTTTAATACTATACATTAACATATTTCCTATATGGAATATTTTTAATGACATAAGTACGAAAATGCGCATTACAATACATTTTACTACGCACGGTTAGAATCAACAGGTTAAAAATGAAAATCAACCGGTTAAAAATTAAGTAAACCAATGCACAACGGTTGAAAATGATTTTCAACTGGTTAAAAATCAAAATATACCAGTTGAAAATCAAAATACTGGTTAAAAATCAAAATGCATCAGTGTGTTTTAACTTTTCATTAATAGCAAATGATTTTTCACTTGAAACATGATTTTTCACATATAGGAAGTAATTTTCACTTAAAATGTGATTTTTTCATTTATGGAAAGTGGTTTTCACCAGTGAAAAATTAAAATACACCGGTTGAAGCCACCACTCTCTCTTTGTACGTTACAACGTTTGTTTGTTTACTTTTTAACTATTTTTAATGACCACCATTTTTACAGTGTCAGTCATTCAGGCATTCCATTATTTTATTTTTTTATATGGAAAGTGAGTGATTGTGATACATGTTATATTGATAATAGGTAGAAAGTATCATCTTTAATTGACTATTTAAAATCAGATGTCTTAATATGAGTGATTTTTATTTGAGCTTTAGGATTTATATCCAATGATTGCTAGTGCATGCTCATTTGACTATTTATGAGCACTATGTGCAAAGAATACATTCCTTATGTATATATTATTTAACACATTCTCATAGAGTCAACCAATGCATAGCAGCCTATGCACACAGATAGTTAGAACTAACACTACACCTCACCTCTTCTCCACCTCCCTCCCCCTCATACTCTCCCCTTCACACTTCTTATGTACACACAAATAACCAATACAACACCACCAAACGCTCAATCTTGTACACAATAAAACACAACATTCACTTGACCACCTCTAGATCTATCCTTTAACATGCCCACACAACACACATATCAACACAACACCTCTTCTTTCATTTCCTCCCTCTCCTCCTCTTACACACTCACTATACCCACATGAACACAACACACCTACAAGCACCACACTCACACATGAGATTCCTCCCCCCCTCCTCTCTCTCGCATCTACATCATCACACCGACTACCTACATTCCACACACACACATACACCAAAATAGAGCTGCATACACTGTTGGTGCTAGAGCACCACGATCATTTGTTTTGATAATAACAAAACACATGTCATTTAACATTTGCACTTGGAGTCTTAGATTTCAGGCAAATTGCAAATGGAAACGTGACCAGACGGAGTTCGAGCTCGCATCCAGGATGGATTGGAGGAGCTTGATGGAAAACAGAAGAGATTCACGAGGAGTGATAGATTGAAGAAGGAAGGAGATAAAGAATAGGATAGATTTCCTTCTCTTATACTCGTTGTATTTTTCGTTTCTTTTGTTGCTCTTTATTTTTGTTACTTAGATTCATGTTAAAGAGCCTCAAAGTACCCTAACAGTAGTCCTAGGAACACGGCACAACCCTACGATACTTAGGTTTTCTGTAGAAAACTTAGAAAACCAATATAGGGTTCAAACAGCATTTCCAGATGTCTAATTCCAAAATCAAACGTCTGATAATGTGTTTTAAGACGTCTGATAACATTTAGGTTGGACTTGTTGTTCTGTCTGATAAAATCAGACGTCCAGACCTTAGATCAGACGTCTTAGAAGACGTCTAATGACTTTGCCAGACGTCTAATTAGTGGACCGTTGGCTGGCTTAGCAAACACGCAAGGATATGAGCGTTAGAGCCTTATCAGACGTCCTTAGGCCTTTCCAAACGTTTGATAAATGACCATTTTGCCTTGGCTGATCCAAAATCTCTTCTCAGAGATTTTCTAGCCATTGCACTCTCCTGGAAATCTATTCCCACGAAAAAAGTAGGTTTCCAGACGTCCAGACATAGTGCAAGACGTCCTGTATGTCGTCTAATGGACTTGCACTAGAACCCTGTTTAGATCTTATCCAAGTCAGGAAGAAATTCGCCTAAAATCAGACATCTGATGTTGTTCCCAGACGTCTTAAAGTGATCTTCCAGACGTCTGATGCCAGGATCAGACATCTGATAAGCCTGTCAGTGCAATCATTGTTCCTGATTTCGGCTTGATTCTCTTGGGCTTTACTCCCAATGGCTATGGAACCTTTCCTAAGCCTTCTAAAGCCTTCCTAAGGCCTCTATAAATAGAAAGGAACCTCTTGCACACCAACACACACCTAGACACGCCAAGTAATACATTTTCACACCATTTTGTGTCTCTTGATCCTAAGAAGCAAGCTCTTGCTCTCTAAGCTCCAGTTCTTCATCTAGAGAGCATCAAGCTTTTACGCACCCGCTCTCCCGTCGTAATTCACGAGAGTGACGTTGCGCCGTCGCGTGGCTCACGCACCCGCGTCATCAATCCAACTCACTCCTTGCAAAGGGGAGTTTCCTAATTCCTATAGAAGCTAGGTTTAAATTACTTTGTTGGCTCTATAGGATTGTTGTCATTTATCTTTGTTATTTGGTTGGGTATTCGCTTTGCGAATTCCCGTCTCCTTCGTGAGACAAAATCCTTCTCGTGAAGAGAAGGGGTTTGAGGTACGCTACTTTCGTACAAAGTAACGTGGTTGTAATTGAGGTTGAATCACCCTCGTTTAAGTGATTCGGTTAGTGGATTTGATCAACTTAGTTGATCGGAAAATCCTAACTCGAGAGTGTTAGGTAGTGGTTTTCACCCGGTTTGGGTTTCCACTTAAAAATCTGTGTACTTTGTGTGATTGTATTTTGTGAGATTGTTTATTATCTTTTCCGCATTTTTTACGTCACGCTGATCTCACCCCCTCCGAGTAGGGAAACCTCACACACAGCTTCCTCCCATATGCACAATGCCTACCTCTCTTGTTTGTCCCTCTCTCATAAAGCTTCTCATACACCCAAATTGGGAAAGGATGACAAGCGAGACAAAGCAAGAGGCCTACATGAGGGGCAAAAAGCGAGGAGGTGCTCATGGCGGTGTAGGATAGGAGAGGTTAAGGAGCTTGTCCACAAGCTCTATGGAGGCACACCCGAAGACCTCTGCGACAGGGGCTCGACATCAGTTAGGGTTTGGTAGGTGAAGGAGCTTAGTGCAGGTTAAGCAAGAGCAATGATTTGACGGCTGCATGCAAGTGGTCACGGGAGTTCGGTAGATGCCAAACATGATGGCAGTGCCACCACGATGACATCGACAGGAGTTGGGAAATTTGGTGGTTGCTAAAGGAAGTTGGGTGGAGGAGGTCCATCAAAGGAAAGGTGGCTATGGCAGGTGGGAAGAGGAGGGGAGTTGTGACGGGGAAGGGGTGAGGGGGGGAGTCACATGTGTTTACGTGAGGGAGGGGGAGAGTTATGCGACATGAGGATCAAGGGAGGAGGTTATGTGTTAGGTTTATGTAAGGGGGCTCTAGGGTTTAGGCACATGTCATTCATTTTTTTAAAGATGCAAACCCACAAAAATCCTATTTCATGGGCTCAAGACCTCCAATTTGCACATGACGAGGTCCATCAAGCTCGTCTGTCCAAGGGGAATGCCATAAGAACCTCAAATGCTCTACTTGGGACCCAATTTATATTTCAAATGTGATGAGGCAAAAATAAATAATTCGAAAAAACAAAACATGAGTACGAAATACGTACCGACTCTGAAGCAAGCTACCTACCTCTATTTTGCTCCTTTAGATTACGTACTTTATTTGATTCCTCCTCAGCAATCTTCTCGGAGATCTTCAACTATTCTTTTAGGCAGCTTGCCTCCTCCATTCTCGCATTTTGTGAAACATGTACTTGTTAATTCATCAATGACTGAGGATAGTCGGTTATGTTCAGTCCTAAGCATTTCCTCAACCGCTAAGCCTTGTAGGCATGGAAGTTCGCTTTGATTTCATTTAGCTTGGCTTTGGCCTTCTCAACAACCTTCTTCAACTCGTCCATTTATTTTTGTTGGTTTGCCAATGTCCAATGTATTCCTTTCATAAACTCTACATAAACTTTGATTGACTTACGCATATTGGACGTGATGGCTCTAGATCTTGATCCGACCCTTTGGGCAGAGGCAAATTGGCTCAAAAAGTTGTTCCATTCTGTCGAAAGTTTTGCTTCCGCTTCATTTGCCCTTTCTTTAGCATTTATTTTAACTATCACTGCCCGCTCAAGCTGGTGGCCTAACGCTTTTGTTTTTGCTAGAGCTTTCTTTACCTAGAGAGGGGTCTCTTGGGTTCAGTGGGGGGGGGGGGGGGGGGGCGGTATAATAGGATTCAGGCGAGGTACTCAGAGCAAATTATATGTGCATCTATCTCCTCCACCAATGAATAGATTGATGTGAATTAATAATCATCTAGCCAAATATTTGTCATTAAATGAATTATCTCCACTTACCACTTGAAGATAGCACCAATGAATATTCCTTAAGTTGGCTAGTCCTTGCCAGGTCACCTAATCGATAGTTATGCTTATGTAGCATAGCACCTTTTGCTCTAGCGCTATTAGGGTGTTACTTATTATCTCAAGGTGGACTCCCTCAGCTACCTCCTTTGCCGTATCTCCCCAGATAGGGTCTGATTCGGTGCATCTTTTGCATCGATTGAAAGACTTTCGCTCTCTGGGGTCTTCACTACCCTATAATGCGATATTGGCTTCGAGAGCCCTTTAATGTTGGGCTCCTCCAATACTGAACTTTTCAAAGAGCCTACTATCTTCCCAATCGACCCAAACCCTCCTCTCTAGGACAAGTCGATTGGAATTCGATGACTAGTGGAGCTCCTCCGACATGACTTTTGTACCAACATGCTCCCAAATGGTAGAAAAGGGGACGAGCATCCAACTGACGAACTGCCTTTTGTAGATACTTTTGAGGTCTCTTTGCCTCTGGCTAAGCTCCCCTCTTTTCCAAATGTGTTCTTTTCGGAAGACTTATGGGGTGCATAACTGCCAACTTGGGTTGCTTCTAGTAGCTGAGGACCGAGTGTCCTGGCTGCGCTCCATGTGCACTCACTAGTGCTCCCAGAAAAAACTTAATTCCTTTGCTTTCTCTAAGCAAGGAGGTTATTCTGCCTTGGGTTTTTTCCAATGTTTGAGGGGGCTACCCACTTCGAAGGAGGAACCTCCAGCTGGCTCCTTATGTTTTTCTGCTCCTCTCTTTTGAGAAGCAGATCCCTTCCCTTCATGTGAGGGTTACCTGGGAGTTTTTTCTCTTTGGGCCAGCAGATCTTTGAGAGCACCTTTTTTCTTCCCTTTTTTGGGTTGTGCAGCTTCTCCAGAAGGCTCGACTGAGGGTTGTCCAAGTCTCTTTGGAGGGACCAGCCTCAAAAACTTCTAGAAAGCTATAAACAATAAAAAATAGTTTACTACTTCCTTTCTAATCTAACATTCAGAGTTAATTATTACCACCCAACTTACCTAGCATGGGTTAAGAGTCAGCTACCCACGTGAGCACCTTCCAAGCAGCTGGTCGTCATAGGTCTACCTTGGAGATGGCTCCAAATTTAACTAATTTCTTTGCACCTGCTTGAACTGCTAGAGTAAGCTTATGGGATGCAGGCGGCAAGTTCTCAAGCGGGCCTTGCCATGAAATTGGGAATTCCATTGGATCCCCATTGTTAATAAAAAAGAAATGGTAATCCTAACCTGCCAAACTATCTGGTAGGTTAATTATCCTATATCTAGTCTAACGGCTATGTAAATTGTATGTCCCAGATGGAGGATGCCCCTTCTTCACTTTAAGGGGAATTAAGCCAAAAATTAGACGAAATAACCCCATTCGGGGCCAAATTTCAAGATGGAGGCATAATGCAACAAAAGCATTGAGCATTGGC
The DNA here is from genome assembly GCA_037157565.1 of Thalassia testudinum. Taxonomy (NCBI): domain Eukaryota; kingdom Viridiplantae; phylum Streptophyta; class Magnoliopsida; order Alismatales; family Hydrocharitaceae; genus Thalassia; species Thalassia testudinum. Next base: position 88,134,362 of record JAZHRO010000077.1, read on the forward strand.
CAATAGTTTAAAATTAGCTAAGATAGCACTGGGTGGTAACATGAGAGGAAAAGGGTTGAGTGGGATCTTAAGGCCATGCTCAGTTGCATATTTGCATATTATGAACAAGTTCCCCTCTCTAAGTGAACATAGCCGAGTATCTCTCCTGGTGCATCGGAAATTAGCCAACAATAGGTCATACTTTTCCAAAAACTCCCTAATGCTAGTTTTGCTACAGAAATTGGAACTAAAAGTATATAATGCAATAGTATCGGGTGATAAGGCCGGCTGAGACAAGGTGCATTCACCTTTTCGTACGAGGCCCAACATCTCTTCTCTTTAAGCAGGATGCTTGATGATTGGTAGGCAATTCCTCGTGGACTTCTCTTAGCTGGTTGAAGTTCTTTCAAGGGTATGTGTGCATCAAATTGCACCCGTAACAGGAAATCCTGTTCGCAGCAGCCTGTCATTTCTCTAAAGGATTTCTGTGATCCTTCTTACTATGAGGACAGACCGGGGGTGGTAATTCCATAAGGGGACTTCGAGATCAAATCGACAGTTTTGAACCTGATTAAGCACTTCCATGGCCTTCCTAGGGAAGACCCATTCAGCCACCTTGAAGAACTGACTCTCCTTGCAGAAACAACTCATTCCCGCAATGTGCAAGATCTTTGGCTAATGTAGTTATTCCCATTATCTCTCAAAGATAAGGCCGTTATTGGTTTAGAACCATCGACCGACCTATTACCACATGGCCTCAGCTCAAAAGTACTTTCCTTGAGAAGTTCTTTCCCATAGGTCGTACTAATTCCCTACGAAGATCTATTACGACCTTTCAATAAAAATCTGGAGAGACTCTTCATGATGCTTGGGAATGATTCCAAGATCTCTTAAGAAGTTGCCCACACCATGAGATTCCCTTATGGCAGCTCATGCAGATCTTCTATCTTGGATTAGAAGATCAAATTTGACGTTTCGTCGATGCCTCGTGTGGCGGCAACTTCTTAAATGAGGACATTCAAAGTGCCTATGATTTATTCGAGGAAATGAGTGAAAACTCCTTTAATTAGGCATCCATGAACACCTTTGGCAGAACTTCAAACTCGCCATTCGACGGTCATGAAATAGGCACTTAATCCATTCCCGCCACCCAAGACAATCTACAAATGATTGCACAACGACTCAACCAGATGCAAATAAATCAAAAGAAATTTAAGGAAAGACTTGCCACACCCATCCAAGCTCCATAGGTTCCACATCTAACCCTACCTAACATTCCACAGAGAGAAAATTTGCACAATTTAAACACTACCCTTGCTGAATATAATAAATATTATGAGGCTTCCTATGGTTCACTGGGGAATTACACATGTCCAAATCCCAACCCCACTGAAAATATCTCTGCCCTCTAGGAGCAATTTAGAAATTCCTCCAATTGGAAGAACTACCCGAACCACTCCTGGAACAACCCGGTTCCTCCCCAAAAACTAAATCAATTTGGAAGATATGGGTCGAATTAGACTTTTTATCAACTTGGGCCATCTCAAGAAGACATCAATGCCCAGATGAAGAAAACTCTGCAGGAAATGTAGAGCAAAATGACGAAAGTAACCCATACTGTTACAAATCTAAATAGTCAGATTGAGGTTACTCCAACTCAGAGACCTACAGGGCATTTACCGTTCAAACCCATGCCCAACCCTAATAATCAATGGAACCATTATCAGGGCAGAAATCAAAACCACTATAATCAACATCCCATTAATCCTACACCTCAGCAGCCATCTAGGTTTTCAGAAGAACAGACCCCCCCACCTCCTCTGAATAATAATCCGACTGCACGTGCAGTTACATTGAGGAGTGGGAAAACCACCACTGATCTCGGAACTTCACAACAACCTGGTGAAACCCCTATCATTCTTATGCAAATTGACTCTCAACTCCCTACTCAGGAAGAAAAGGAAACACAAAAATCACATGACACGACTCCTATCCCTTTTTGCCCAAGCTCTCCACTCCACCACCGAACGTAAAAAGAAATTTGAGCCCACGACTGAAGAACTCATGGATTTATTTGGGCAAGTTTAGATCAATATCCCTCTCCTAGATGCAATCAAGTATATACCTACCTATGCCAAAATTTTAAAAGATATCTGTATTCCCAAAAGGCAAACTAAAAACCTAGGATAGGTGCATCTTTCGGAGACAGTAAGTTCTGTTATAAGGAGCAAACTGCCTCCTAGGATGAAAGACTTGGGCGCACCTTTGATTTCAGTAATTATTGATGATACCACTTTCAATCGCACCCTTCTCGATCTTGGTGCCTCAGTTAATATCATCCCCACGGTTTTATTCGAAAAATTTCAGATCGGTGATTTAAAACTTGTCGAGGTTACCCTACAATTAGTCGATCGATCTACAATCAAATCCAGTGGGTTGACGAGGATGTCCTTGTCAAAGTCCAGAATTGTGTCTTCCCTATAGACTTTCTGGCCCTTGACATTGAGGTACCCGAATCTTTGATTAATGCCCTAATAATTCTTGGATGACCTTTTTTGGCCACTGCAAAAGCAAATATAAATTGCCATATGATTGCACAGCAATCATGCAACCTAAATCACCTAAATTAAGTTATAACCTAGCATAACTTAGGATTAATGCATTCATAGGCATCATAATTTGCACAATAGTTAGTTTATTAGTCATATAGATAATATTGTCATTTTATGACCTAAAAGAGGGATGATTTTAATCACAGATGATATGAAACCGCGGATGTCAGATCAGACCGGACAGATCTGATTAGAACGACAATGGAAGTCCAATGGTTCTAAAATCATCCTGATTAGACAACCAGAGCATCGTGTGCAGTCCATAGAAGAACGGAGATCATGAAGCCAAAGGACAAAGATCTAAGCCTCATATGAAGAATCCAACCACACGAATGAATTCGAATCGACGATTGTAGTCTAACAGCGTAAAAATCGGTCAACATCACCAAATACAAAGAAAAAAAGATGGACGACCATGAAGGCGCCATGTGGCACCATCACAGCCGCTCCCTCACCACCGTCCCATCTAGGAAGGCCACACAGCATGCTGTGGGTCATTGGATCTCCATCTAATGGTCACGAACGTGTCACGTCACCTGCCCAGACTGGATAAGCATAAATAGAAACAAACAAATATATATAATAAAAGGTTCGTGTAGTGCATTGATTCACGCGCGCACGCGTAAGCGCGAGATGCGGGTTCGAGCCACGCGCTGTGCGAAATGGAAGCAGCATTGGTGTGCGGGCGCGCGTGGGTGCAATTGGGCGATCGAAGAGCAGAGGCACAATCAGAGCCCTCCACAGGCAAATGCGTGATCGCACACGTTTTGTGGGATTAGGAAGGCGTGGCAAGTGCGCATAAGCCATCCGATCATCACGATCAGATGGCTGAGGATAAGGCACTGAAAAGGGCCTTGCAGGTGCACGTGCGGAAAGAGGTTGTTGCAATGGGCGCATGAGGAGGAAGTGAGGCCATGCAATCTTTGATCCAACGCTCCAACAGCTGCCACGTGTCGCCACTAGAGCAAATCTGAGCGTAGAAGGCTTTTTGAAGGCTATTTTGAGGCCAAATCTGAGCCATTGATCTCTTGATCAATGGATCAAATCGCCCAGGAGTTGTTACACGAGATTAAGGCCTTAAATGCCCTTTTTACCTTCCATCAAAACTACAAAAGAAGGCTCAGGGCCCCCAGTTGAAGGCATCAACTTAAAATCCCTCTCTCCCATCAACTCCAGATATCTTCCACTGTCTTCTCTACAATTCTCCGTTCCTCTACAACTCCGTCCCGATGTTCTGGATCTGAGGTGCTACCGCATCTCGCACAAGCATCCCACAAGTAGCGTCATTTCTCTGCCACTTTCTCTCTCTCTCTTTCTATCTATCTATTTGTCTCTATTAGCATTTTCTACTGTGGAAAACTTTATCTAATTGCAATAAAATTCTGATTCTCTGGATATCTGCTTTATACATATATACATATATATCTAGTTAGAATTAGTTTTCTTGAAATGCTTCTACATAAATTGAGATTGCCTCCTTACGAACGACCCGGTACTCACCAGAGTTTATAAATTTATTTGTCAATGTGTTTTCACGCTATACTACAGCTAAATAACTTTTAAAATGCGAATTACGTGCCGAACAAGTTGACACCGGCAACGAAAATTTTGAAACTTTCTTAGATGCGTATTTGAGATTTCTAACTCGCTACTTTTTTTCGTTGATTTCGTGTGTGTAGGAAACAAAGAAATCTGAACCAAACACGACAGTGGAGAAAGTGCGGGCTCGAATCTCAAATAAGTACCCGTAGGTTAGATTAGTTAGATTTAGAAAGTTTAGGATTTGCTTGAACCCTAGGATTAGTTAGAATTTGCTTGTTTGAAAACAAGAAATTTTCTCTCTTAATTTTCGGACTGAAATAAAGTTTTATCTTAAAAATTCAATTCCCAAAGATCCGCATGTCCAAAAATTCTCAAATTTTGATTGGACGTCGATTTCAAAGTTAGGAATAATGTATCCAAAATTCACATAAATCAAAGTTGCAAAAAATTTTCAAAAATTCATGCACTAATCTATTATCAATTCGATTATTATTTTTAATTTTTTGGAGTTCAAAATATCATAAGAATTTTTATACAACTCCAATCGAAGTGAAATTTGTGGTATTGATTTTCTAAGAAAGTCAAAAATTTTATAAAAATCTGAGAAAAATATTTCTTATACGTTTGATTTCACAAATTATCTGATCACGAACTGGGGGTTAAAATAGAGTACAAAACCCCAGTACAGTTTAAATCTGAAGAAAATAGAAAAATTGCATAAAAAATTCTAAAAAAATATTTTCTGAGTGCCTAATTAGTGGTGCAAGAAGGTCAATTGATTGCATTGCTTGGGTCGCACCACTCATCTGATTTTTGACTTAAAAGAATCATTTAGAACTATCTGTGCTTAGGGTTTCACATTAAGGATAGAGCACATCTGTATTTCCATATTTAAAGGGAATCTATCAAACAAATTGGGATTTGCAAAACACTTGTATGCTTCATCGAAACCTTGATTGAAAATATTAACTTAAGTGAATCCTAAAACGCATTAACACAAGCATTTGAATCTTAAAATTCACTTCATCATAAGAAATTTCTTGTGAACCCTGTTTGCCTGAGCACTTCACACATTTCAAAGTCAATTTTAAAGGCAAACACCCCCCTAACGCCCGTTATATTCCAAAAGCACATCAAATCCACGCTTAAAACTGAGTAGACGTGCCCTAGGCAGGACTAATAGACTTGGGGACTTGAAACTAGATTGGGCTAAAGTTAAGGCCTTATCTACTTGGATGCACTGGTGACAAGAAAGGTTGGTGCGGTAACCGCGTTAACCTTTAGTGGTGTCCCGCTGTGCGGGGTGTCCTAACGGGTCCTACCCTTCGGTCAGCCAAGTAATTCAAGGGTTGATCTAACCCAATCGTGTTTTGGAGAACTAAGATCAGGTCTATTTAGGGTTGACACTCTAAGGACCAGTTTGATTGCTTGTATTGAAAGTGCGGGGTATTCTCTCATCTGTCTTCTCTCTCTCATCTATTAACTTTCTTCTGGTACATGGATGCTAAAAGGTCTTTGAACCCTGATTTGGTACCACCTTTAGAGAGTAAACTAAGGAGAAGACCTAATTTTTCTAAATACATTTCAATGACTAATTGCCATGAGGAAGGACTGATTGAGGAGGAAACCATGGACCCATACTCTTTTGCCTCACACTATTCTCCCTATCACAACTCTTCCCTTACTTCAACTTCTTCAGGATGGGAGAACTCTCCTCAACACTTGGGACTTGATTCCCTTGCCTATACCTCATATTCCCCAGGACTACCTCGAATCCCACACGAATCGTTAGATATCAAGGATCTCTACAACCTCAAAATACACTCTCCATGCAGGACCAGCACTTGATTGGGATGACCAACTATCTTGACCAGTTCAGCCAAACTCATCTCTCCCCAGATAAGGGATATGCCTCAGAATCCCAATACCTAGAATATCAATCCTATCCTCGAAATTATTTTACAAACTATCCCAATTCCACCCAAACAACTTTACCTTCTCATTGGGATAACCCTACAACACCAAACTAAGGATATGATTCTCATCCTAGGTATTTAGATGATAGATATTCTGATTCAACTGAGGAAAGAAATCCTGAAAATTATTATCCTCAGCCTAATCAAATCCCTGACCATGGCGGTGATCTTGAGATCACCCAAGTACTCCAAGTAGTCCAGGGGATGAGAGAAGCAAATAAAAGAAATACAGATAATCTAACAAAATAGCTTAATAGAATCCAGAAAGTAGAAAGAGACAAACCTGGTCTGAGTATGCCACAAGTTGGTGGTAAGCCACTCAAGGTTGAGGATCTAACCTTAAGCATGACATCCTATCCAATCCCAACCTCTACGTACACTGAACCCACCCATCAGCCCTGTGATTATACAAAACAGATCCTTTTTGATATCCCAAAAATTGACTTTGAGGAGGAAGACTTACTTGAAGAAATACATCTTGTTTTAGGCCCTGAATTGCAACCATTCTATTTTGAGGAGCCAATTCATAGTGAGCTGGAGTATGAGTCTTTTATGTTTAAAGACACACAATTGGACAACATGGATGATTTGGGAGAATCAGAGCAAGATCAAGGAGAGAGAAAGATTGGGGACAGTGACACTCCAAGCTAATCATGGTTGGATGGCTCTATTGTCATCTCATCTAAGGATTACCATGATTAGATGTGCTTAAACGATCCCATCCACCAGAGTCACTGAGGAAAAACCTGACCATTATCCCCAACGTCTTGAGATTGAACAAAATAGACAATCCCCTTATGAAAAAGATGTTCAAGAAATTGCAGAATTACTGGGGATGACTTATGAGGATCTATTTGAGGAAGCAAAGACTTTAGCTGAATCATGGGATTTAGAAGAATTTGACTTAATTGATGAGAAACAATAAGATATTCCTCAGAAGATACAGTCCAAAAAGGATTTGAGGTGTTGACTAATCCAAACCCCTATCTTATGGTTCTAAGGAAAAATGAATTAAAACAATATTTGGGCAACTCAAATGAGACTGTTGATCACCCCTGGGATAAGATTGAGAATTCTGATAAGTCCAAAACTATTGAGATGGACGACTGGATCTTATTTGACTCACCTACTCGACATCCATCCATACCTAACTTGACTTGTGAAGTGGTTCCCTATACTATTTCAGACTACACCACTCGGGTTCCTCCTTTCATTTCCCATCACTTTCAGAACCCATATGATGTATTCCCCACGAACCACCCTGTATCCACCTCATCTGCCTTCCTCATGTATCACATCTTAAGGTTGCCACTATCTACTTTCCACTCTGGCACCCACACTAATTGTTCTCTCTTTTGTAGAATATCATTGCAATTAGTTTCAAGCCTATTCACTTTATTTTTCTAACCTTTTGGGCTTGGTATTCACCATCAGTTGATCTACATTTGTGGATCACTGATCCTTGCATTACAGGATCACATCTTCATTTTAATTTTGACTCAACTCATTTATCTGATCATTTATTTTTGGGTTTAAGTCCGACAAATGACGTTAAACTTAGCACTGGCTGGGAGGCAACCCAATACTCTATACAGGTATCTCTGCATCCTCTGCATCCATATTGACCTGGATTAACAAGCATAGTCAGGTGATATACCCTCCTCTTGCTTATTATATTTTGATTTTCATGCATACAAAATTGCATTTAGGCATAAAGAATATTTATTAAGGTTTTATTAGGGATTTATTCTTAAGTTGATTCCTAAGTTTAGAATCTAGTACAATTTCACACTTACACGTAGAATTTGCAATGGATCCTCTATGAATACCGATAAACATCTTTAGTTTGTCGAGAAGAAGTATTGCTTCTTCTCCTAAACTCTTGGATAGTAATTAGGGAGTCAGGCAAACTATCTTCTAACAGATCCATCAAACAAGTGTGAGGTGAGAGTAGGAAGTCTACTAGTGCTCTAAGGCTAGTATGAGGAATCTTAAACTCTGGATAATGAGATAATGATACTCGGAGTTAGGTATAGTTTTCGCTCTCAGTTTCTATATACAAGTTCTTAGTACGAATCTCTTGAGAGCCACCAAATAAGGCAAATACGCAGAGAGCGGGTTTTGATAAAACTAGGACTAAGGTGGATGGTCACGACCGTCCTTTACGGAATCCTCAGCTGAAGGAGGGTATTAATGTCAAGGTCAGAAATACACTATCTTATCCATTCCTTTCCCGATGCCGAAAATAGGCACTTACACCAAATAAGCCACCTGATGTCCTCTTAAACATCCCTCAATCTCGAATAATGCCTCGTGAATAAAAGTCGTATGTGTTACTGTGTTGCGTTAGTAGATGTCTGAAAAAAAAAGAGGTATATTTGTCTATGCATATAGAAAAAATATATATACATAAAAAAAAGTAGAAAAGAAAGCAAAAAAAAAAAAAAACAGAGAGAGAGTTCATAAGTGTTCTTAGAGTTTATTTCAAGTGTAATGAGGCAATAACACCCATCACCCTCACGATCCACCAAATACAACCTTAACCTACTTTTCTGTATTTCTAACTACCTAAATACAAGCTGAGGAATTTTGACTTAGTCGTAGAGTTATCAGAACCTGATCAAAGTGTTAGTGTCTAGAGAGACCACCAAATATACTGATAAATCTGGTGAGATTGTGAGCTCAAAAAGAAAGAAAAGAAAAAGAAAAAGAAAAAGAAAAAGGAAGAGAAAGAAAGAGAGAGAATGAGTACAAAGGAACTAAAGAGAGCACAGTTTCTTGCCTCTCTCTGAGTTGAATTATTTAATAATATGCAAATTTATGTTCTAAAGTACTAGTCTATATGTAGCACCAGATGAGTGTGAGCCACCAAAAATAAATCCACTTGACTCAAAAATCTTCTACCTAACTCAAAAGCCGAGGCTGAATATACATGTTACCTTATAACCCCGAGGGGTGAAGTTTGCATATCCTAATAAATTTTTACTAAGGTTCAAGTACGAGCTTTAGATGAGGATTGACTTTCACTTGGATCCGTTGCATAGGCTACAACAAAACACAATCACGATTATCTGGATTACTAAAGCTTTGGATAAAAACAAAAGACATAAACCTCTGGTCAAACTCTTGATAAGAATTAATTATGTAGGACCACTTTGCATTCAGTGATGCATTTGCTAGGGACTAGCAAGATTTAGGCATTAGGGTGTGATTGCACAGCAATCATACAACCTAAATCACCTAAATAAGCTATAACCCAGCATAACTTATGATTAATGCATTCATAGGCATCATAATTTGCATAATAGCTAGTTTATTAGTCATATAGATAATATTGTCATTTTATGACCTAAAAGAGGGATGATTTTAATCTCAGATAATTTGAAGTCGCGTATGTCAAATCAGACCGGACAGATCTGATCAGAACGATGACGGGAGTCCAACGGTTCTGAAATCGTCTCGATCAGACAACTAGAGTATCATGTGCAGTATATAGAATGGAGATCATGGAGCCAGAGGACAGAGATTCGAGCCTTAAATGAAGAATCCAATCACACGGATGAATCTGGATCGATGATCACAGTCCAAGGCGCAACAATCAACCCGATCGGAGGTCTACATCACTAGATACAAAGAAAAGAAGATGGACAGCCATGATGGCGCCACGTGGTGCCATCACAATTGCTCCCTCACCATCGCCCCATCTAGGAAGTCACACCGCACGCTGTGGGTCGTTGGATCTCCATCCAATGGTCACGAATGCGCCACATTGCCTGCCCAGACTAAATAAGCATAAATAGAAACAAACAAGTATATATAACAAAAGGTTCGCGTAGCACATTGACTCACGCACGTGCACATAAGCGCAGGATGCGGATTCGAGTCATGCGCTACGCGAAATTGAAGCGGCATTGGTGTGCAGGCACGCACAGGCGTGATTGGGCAATCGGAGAGCGGAGGCATGGCCATGTGATGCGATTAGAGCCCTCTGTGGGCGAACGCGCGATCGACGCGTTTTGTGAGATTAAGAAGGCGAGGGAAGCGCGCGTAAGCCATCCGATCGTCACGATCAGACGGTTGAGGATAAAGCGCTGAAAAGGGCCTTGCGGGTACGTGCGCGGAAAGAGGTTGTTGCAGTACGCGTGCGAGGAAGAAGCGAGGCCGTGCGATCTTTGATCCAATGCTCCAACGACTGCCACGTGTCACCACCAGAGCAAATGCGAGCGTAGAAGGCTTTTTGAAGGCTATTTTGAGGCCAAATCTAAGTCGTTGATCGGCACAGGAGTTGTTACACGAGATTAAGGCCTCAAATACCCTTTTTGCCCTCCATCAAAACTATAAAAGAAGGCCCAGGGCCCCCCAGTTGAAGGCATCAACTTAGAATCTCTCTCTCCCATCAACTCTAGATCTCTTCTACCATCTTCTCTGCAATTCCTCATTCCTCTGCAACTCCGTCCCGATGCTCTAGATCTGAGGTGCTACCACATCTTGCACAAGCATCCCACATGTAGTGTCATTTCTCTGCCACTTTCTTCTCTCTCTCTCTCTATCTATCTGTCTCCATTAGCATTTTCTACTGTGAAAAACTTTATCTAATTTCAACAAAATTCTAATTTTCTGGATATCTGCTTTATTCATATATACACATATATATATCTAGTTAGAATTAGTTTTATTGAAACGCTTTTGCATAAATTGAAATTGCCTCCCTGCGAACGATCCGGTACTCACCGGAGTTTTATAAATTTATTTGTCAACGTGTTTTCACGCTATACTACAACTAAATAATTTTTAAAATGCGAATTACGCACCGAACACCATACAAGCAAAATGGATATTACTTGCACGGGCCAAACCATCACTCTTGATATTTTCAAATCCTCCAAGAGATTCCATGACAATGATAATTTTTTCGAGGACTCAGATACAAAAATATCCAATTTGGTGGAGACAATGTTAATAGATACCCTTCCCGACCATAATTTTTTCGAGGACTCTAACTCTAAATCATTGGTCAGCGAAATTTATGACTTGGAGCCTTATCTTCCATTAAAATCTCTTCCTGATTATCCACCTGACCCACCGACTCTTCTTTCACCCCACCCTTGCACACTAACCTCACCCAACCCTCATCATTTCTCTCTCACTCCCCTTCCATTGGACCTACCACCAGACCCGCCCGAGTCTAGCATTCATCAAGAACTAAAACAATGGCCAAACTCGGGTTATCCTTCCATTTCTCCATCCAATTTTGATACCCATATTTTTACCACTCATCTTTAAGGGATCTAGAGGAAGAGCTTTTTCATGCAGCCATTCAAGTGTCCAATTATTTACACGATGATTCATCTTCTATGCATAAATTCACGCTCAGCTGAATGGCATAAAAGATAGCATTGGATGAGAGGTAACCTATCTTTTATTTTTTCCCCGCCTTTCATTTTTCTTTTCTTTAGAGGTTTTGACTATCCAGAGTTTTACCGCTTTCACCAAGGTAATCTCTTTTCCCTTCCAATTGCATGCGGGCATGCCATATCTTAAGCATGGGGGGATGTTTTTAAATTTTGATGATCAAATCAGGATTGCAAAAACATGCAATTTTCTTATTTCATTTTTTGCATGCATACCCAAAAAAAATAAAAAAATAAAAATGTTGAAAACTTTTTGAGGAAATTTTAAAATCAAGACTAAGATTGAAGATTTACTTTCGGGTACAATAGGATTTAATATTTAACAAACTAGGGATGATGATGCGAATTTGATTATTAGAAATTCTGGGTCTACCTTTAGACTAGATCAAGTATCCTTCTTTAAAATTCCACCTGAACTCATGATAGTTCAGGTGACTTGATCTCCCTTTGTGACCTGGAAAGTATCTGGCTTAGCTTTCGATTCAAAATCTTACATCTCTTGTAAAATTTCTTGTGTTAAAATTCACACACAAGCCAGCACCTAAAAAAAACAATTAGCAATTAGAAAAGCCTTTGTTTGGACTTAGTAAAGTCCGAAGCAGATTATTGGTTTGAGTTCCCACCGTCGAGAAGGAGGAAAATGACTCCTTTAAGGACACGATGTCAACATGTTACCGCCTTAGCATTACTCTATCTATATTCTATATCTTTAGATGGAGCATTAAGGTGCAATTTTGCAACTCAAGTGTTTTGGATGGTGCTCTACCCATAGTGTCTAAGCAAGGGATTGAGTTTTCTTGGAGCACCCCTTTACACCGCATTGTGTTCTGGGGTTATGAGCTCTTGGGTGGTGTCTTGGACAATACTATCTCGAAGTGCTGGTGCCAGAGCACCCTTGAGGATTAGTAACGGGAATGATGATCCTGAGACATTTGTTGTAGGATTAAGCTAAGAATAAGCATGGGGGAGATTAAAAAAAAAAGTTTTAAACCAAAAACATGACCTAATAAATGTTGGCATTTCACAAGCACAGACACAAGGTTTTAAAGGATTATGCAAATTGTGAATCGAATTCAAGAGTCGGAGAAATCCTAACTACAAAAATTTCGGGTTATCTGAATTAATAAGGGGTTAGTTTGTGAATTTTTGGAAGATATATTGATCCTGATTCATCTAATTTTTTGGATCTGAAAATGAATCATGATGTTTACCTATAACAAATCCTGTACCTCCCATGTTTTAACCAACCAAACTCCCGTGAACTCCTCAAAAAGTTGAAAAAAATTAATTTTCCCAAAGAGTCCATTTTGTGAAAATTTGTTTTGCAAAGAGACTAGCAAAAGAGAAGCATGGGGTTGTGATAAACACTAGTTTATTATCATTCCTATGCCTTAAAATAAACCTAACTCTAAGGATTTTAACTTCTCAAATGAGTTTTTGGGCTGCATTTAGGCACACTTATTGCATGTTTTGTTGTGTTTTTGACACACTTATTTGAGTGTCAGGGATGAACAGATAGACAGATCCCTAAAACCCTGACATTCAAGAAGGCAACTGGTGAAGAGAAAGCTCAATCCAGCTAGGATTCAGCCAGATCTAGCTCATCATAGCTGGATGCCATCTCACTTGGGTTAGGATTAGCTCCATTTAGCTCCATTCAGCTCCATTTAGCTCATCTTAGCTGAATGGCAGCTGAGGGAAGCTCATCTTAGCTCAACCTAGCTCAAGTCAGCTCAAATCCAACTCAACTTAGTTAAGTCTAGTTCATCTCAGCTCCAATCAATTCATTGGGAGCTTTAGTTAGCTTAACTAAGTTGACAAGAGTCCACCTCAGCTCAGGTCCACCTCTCCCCAGCTCCACTTAGCTCATGGTAGCTGAACTCCCTCCAGCTTAGCTACTACTTGTCAACTAGTAGCTAAGCTAGTTCAGGAGTTCCCATTAGAGGTAGTTCCAACCCAACCTAGCTTCAACTAGGTTGAAACCAGCTCAACTTAGCTCAACTACCCAAGCTTAGCTGCTAGCATAAGAACTAGCTAGCTAAGTTGAGTAGTTGACTCTTCATGAAGGCCTCTTTAGCATTACAACTCCAATGCAGTTTCATTCCAGCTCCAGACAATTTCTCCTCAGCTCCTCTTCCCTAAACCCTAGCTCCATCCTACTCATCCTCTACTCTACTATCTAAGCTCAAAACCATCTCCACCTCTATGGCCGTCCACCACCCACCTAAAACTCTAACCTAGCTCCACCTCAACTTAGCTATTAGCTCCACCTAAAAACACGTCCAGCTCCTTCCCTTTTTGGTGCCAACCACCAATCTCCACACCTCTTCACACCACCACCTCCAAAAGCCACCAAGAAGTTGGTGCCAACATCTTCCCTCCAAAAATTCCCCTTCTCTCTACCTTACACCTAAGCTACCTAGCCATCATAACCCTACACCTAACCCCCTTCTAGAACCCTAGACTTGGCACCAACTCAACACCACCCTAACCAACCCCATAACTACCCCATTAGAGGCACCAAAACCACCACCAACACCCCTTCATTTTGGTGCCACTTAACATCTACCCTTGATCCCACAACCACCACCACATGGAATAATCCTAGCCCTTCACAAATCCCACGCCACTTAACCCTCCTAAACCCACCTTAAGTTGGCGCCAAAAGCTTAATTAACCTACATCTAAGTGGCGCCAACTAACACCTACATATCCACCCTCCATCCGATTCACAACTACATCCTAACCCTCCATTCTCCAAACCAACCACCAACACCTTAACCCTCCAATGGTTGGTGCCATTAATGGTGCCTCTCCACCAATATAACTACCACCCACACACCTCCACCCTTGGCGCCAAATAACCCTAGCCCTAGGATCATCTAACCACCCTCATAAGCCCATCCTAACCCTACACATCACCTACACCTACATCCCCATCACCACTCCTATATATACTCCCTACCTACCACCATTAACCCCCACCCTTGGCTACATTAATTCCCACGTAGATACACCTATATTCGACCATTGGAAGGAAAGGAGAGAAGAAGATTAAGGAGGCTATCCCTTGCCTCCTTGGTGCCTTCTTCTTCCCTTCTTCCTTGGTCCATGCCAAGGAGAAACATCACTAGGATGACGGCTAGGCAAAGGAGAAGACCTAGGGTACATGCCTACCCTAGGAGGAGGTCTTGTGGGTGGAATTCTTCCACCCTTGGAGGAGCAAGAGCATGCCCATCTAGGGCTTGCCAAGGAGGACACCAACTTGGAGGAGATTTTCAAAGAAGAAAGGAGAAGGAAAGATCCTTTTCAAGCCCAGGAGTAGCTAAGCTTGGAGCAAGGACTCTCTCCTCTTCACCACCATCACCAGAAGGACGTTTGTTTTACTAGTTTTTGTCTTTAATTTTTTAGTAGAAGCATTTCTCTACAATCATTCCTGTAAAACAAGTTTCTCTTTATATTGAGTTGCCTTTCTTAAATTTTGTGCAACTTTTTTTATTGTCTTTTCTAGCACTTTTCACTCCCTTTTTCCAATTACCCTAGGTCTTTACATACCTAGGGTGAGCTTAGAGAGAGGATTATTTTGACACTTTAGTGTTAGCATTAGCAATTTAGGTGTAGTCATTTTTCCGCTCACAATTGCGTAATTGCTTGTTATTTGAAAATCCAAAAAAATCTTATATTCAAAAATTAAAAAAAGAAAGTTGATTTCCTTATTGTCAAGAGAGAGCTTTAAAGTGCATTCCTACCTCCTTGAACGACCCTAGATACCACCGCTATCTAGGTTTATAAATTGTAAAAGTTGATTGCAAAGATACGCATTACAACAACATTAAAAACCCACTTTTAACAAATCGCATATTTTTGAGATCAGTGTACAGTTTCACTAACCAGCTAGATCCCTAGCCCAAAAATCAGAACCCCAAGTTTTAACCCCAACCCGGCCAGGTTAACCCAACCAACCACCATGGTCCTAGCTCACTAATAAGATCCACTTGATAAAGTAGCACGTTCTAACGTAACTATCCAATGATCCAAGATTCTGTTACTTGCCACTCCCGGTCTTGGACTGACTAAATCTACTCTTCATATTAAAGGAGATCTTGATATGCCCTCTCTAATGGTAACACTTGTACCCTAATCCCTCCTTGGCCAAAGGAAAGATTAAAGCACTTATGTCCACCAGACAAAAAATACTCGCTCCGGTTGCTGGAACGTTGACTGTAGTTAGAGTCCCTAGAAACTTTTACACTCAAGACATCCGTGAGTACTTGGTCCAAAAGATTCAGCAGGGGTGACACCCTGCTGCCCGTAATCCCTAGAAAGCTATTCCACATAAGACCAGAAGGCTATTCCACACAAGATTCCCCCTTATCGTGCATGAGATCCCTGGAAGGCTATTCCACACAAGATCCTACGCTCACTCGCGCGTCTAGATCCCTGGAAGACTATTCCACATAAGACCCGCATGATCGTCATCATTGAGAATCCCTGGAAACTATTCCACTCTATATCCATGGTGTCATGTACCTAAAATCCCTGAAAAGTTATTCCACACAACATCTTAGGTCGTTTCTCATCTACTCGGACTTAGGACACCCCTAATGCCTCATCTCCATGATGGTGCCTGGCGAAACTCCCAACTTGGAACTTCTCCAGTTCCGAGGTTGAACTATGGTAGATGATGGGGAACTCATTATGGCTCCTAATTTACCTTTATTAGCTGATTTCCTTAGTTAATTAATAGTAAATAACATTAATGTAGGGTTAATTATATATCTAGGGTAATAATTGCAAGAACCTGATTTATATGCTAAATCACTAAATTAAGGTTTAATTAATGTTTATTTAAGTTTAATTAATAATTAGGACTCAAACATAACCATTTAGTTATATATAAAGCATTTAATATAACTTATATTAATTTACAACCTAAGTTGTTAATTAACTTAAGTTAATCACTTAAATAAATATAGCTATAAAGGACAAAAAAAGTAATTTCATGGCATAAATGTGTTATTGATTGTATTTATAATTATATATATAAAGTTGAAAAATAAATAATTTAAATTAGCTCTTAAAGTCACGGTTTGCATTTTGGTTGTCATCCTTCATATCAATTGAGTCCTTTTTGTGCACTAAGGTCCTTTTCTATTTACAAAATGGTCCTTATGTACTTCTTTCCCAACCTCTTCTTCATATTCATAGACAGTCCATGACCGACGGTGTCCATACCTCTTTGATCACCTTCCATCCAACGTCGTTCAGCCACTATAGCTGCTGTTCAGCTTCCGCTCACCACGTCTTCCACATCCAACAGTTCAGATCGTCTAAACCTTAACAAACTCCGATGAGGTGAACTAACTGTTGAGGGGGAAGGACCCTAACCCTATGTATCTGGACACGATTGCGTCCACATTCCTTGATCTCTACCCCCCATTCCACCTATAAATACCCCCTCTGACCTCCGATTGGTGCTTAGCAACTCCCTTCCTCCATTGAGATTACTCATAGGCTATTCAGTTCATTCTCTGGTGACTTCTTCTTTCTTCCTTCGGTCCTCTCCAAGCGAAGTGTAATGCCTTGAACCTGAATTCTAGAATCATTTTGGACTTAAGCGTGCTACGATGAACCTATCGACGTTTTTAGTGTGCAAGTCAGAGCCCGTGTGAATTAAAAACACACGATCAAATCGGAAACTCGTGTGTTTTCATTTTTGTGATCCAAACCTCTGATGAACAATCCAAAAGTATAGTTAACTTCTCGGTGTCTTGAGAATTCCAATGATATTTTTCATGTAAAGATCGGATCTCACATACGTGAATCATGTGCAAACGATGATAAAAGTCATTTAAAAATCCATAATTTTAGTTGGAATTCATATCTCGTAGTGATTCCGACACAGAGATGGAGGCTCGTTTAACATAGTTTTGGAAATGCATGGTTAGGGAATTATATATATATATATATGGAAATCCTAAAACTAACTCCATATATCCCGTTTCCCCCGTCCCCTCTTTCCCTCACCTATAAAACAATTCACGTACACATAACAACAAAACCGCACCACATTTGTTTCCCATCGAACCCTCCAACATACGAGAGAAAGAGAGAGAAAGAGAGAGAGAGAGAGAGAGAGAGAGAGACGGAGAGCGAGAGAGAGAGGAGGGGTGGCTGTTGGACGGTCGTCGGCGACATGTGGAGGTCCGGCGACGCCGTTGGGCGGAGGATCGGCGAGAGGATGATGGCAACGTGGAAGGGAGGAGATTGGTGAGGTCGCAAGAAAGGAGAGAGGACGTGGTAGGGACGTGTTGGGTCTTGCACCTAATACGCAGAGAAGAATGAAGGAGGAGGTTGGTGATGATTGGTCGATGGCCAACGAGGGTCACCGGAGACGAGACGATGAGGTAATGGATGCCCTTGTTCCTCGTTCCCATCTTGCCCTCGTTGCTAAAGATTTGAAGAAGGAAACAGCCTAGTCGAAGGGGAGGAGTTGGCGCGGATCTATCTCGAAAGGCTGACGAAAGTCTTCATCGAACGCGCGAGAAGATCGGCGCGGCAACGGCCGGCTGTCGTGGCCGATGGGCGTGCATGCATGGGTCCTTCTCATTGCATGCACATCGACGAGAGGGGGAAGGAGAAGGAGGGGTCATCGGCTACCGCCGCAGGCTGTTGGAGGCTAGCGAGGCGAGCGGCGGCCAGCAGGGGTAGAACGCCGGCGGGGCACTGGTTGTGCAAGGCCCTACGCGCTCGCACATGAACAGTGCACGATGAGGGAGTCCGAAGGCGCGAAAGGAGAAGGAAGAAGAGGATTATATTCTGAAAAAATTGCATCCTTTAAATCCTAGGTTTTTTTTATTTCTGTTGGGTCCTAAATTGTTGTCCCTTCGTTTAATTAACTAAGGGAGCAATCAAAATCCATTTTCGGCAAACCATACGCCATTGGAATCCCGTCGAGGAATATGCTAACTTAGTAAGATCTATTGTCTCATCGGGAGTGGTAAATTTTGATCATACCCTCGAGACTAACATTGTTTATGTTTTGATCTGCTCACATTTTATGTAAAGATAGAAACCCAAAACAAATGCGGAGGTTGAGAAGTCTCCAACGCGTATCTCGGAGTCACCTTGACCTTCCGGTGATGTTAGGTAAAGTATTTTCCCGTTATTCTAATGAAAAGTATCATTATGCCCTCTCTTTGACATAGATGTGATACGTATTCTTTTCTCTTGCTGAGTTTCGAAGGCCATAAATATTATGATGTATGATTTCCTCTTTTAGGTGCTATAAATAGTAAAATGAGATGTTGAAATAAAATAATGAAAAATATATTGAAGAGAACTGGTTATCTAATAATTCATGCCCGTATATAAAAATTGAGATTGATTATGAATACTATGGAAGAAATAAATGTGTCATTTTCCTTATTGAATTAAATGGATAAAGTATATTGCTTCCTATTATTGGATTAAAGGAATAATGTGTTATCTCTTTCTATTGCATCATAAAATAATTTGTAAACTTAATAGATCATTAATGGCTCATACATGAAAAATGTTAGACTAATAGTTATCTCTGTAATAGATGAAAATTTTATACGACGAGATTGGTAATTGAATTTGGATCACTGGGTGCTTCAAATAAGTCGGTCTGACTTGGTTGGTGAATCAAGAAGTGAGCTAGCCTTCTTGTGAATCTTTGATAGGCCTATTGGTCAATCGGGCAGCGAGGTAAGGGTATGTTGGTATATATATATGGTATTTGGTGAGATACGTACCTGGGCTGTGGAGATGGCTATCTATGAGCCAGCATAGGTCGCATCTACACGCATAGCTCATGGTATGTAGTAGCCACACTACCTACGCTAGGACCCTAGGGTGATGGAAGGAGACGTAGGGCGAGTGCGGAGTTTCTTCTCGACCAAGAGGACACTATGTACTTGTTATACCTCTTGGAAAAGCGTAACAAGATCCCCACGTGCTTTTCGACTATGACATAATTATGATTGAAATATTGAGGGCAACACATTGTTGGAAAAATGAGAAATAACTAAGAAATGCATTAATAAGAAATTTTTGAAATAACAAATTAGTACCATTTTTCCTGTTCCTAGCTTTATGTTGCTTTTCCTTACTTATACTACTCTACTCAGTAATTTATGACAACTATTTTGGGCTCCATACTCAAGTACAATTGAGCATTTAGGAGCTGCCGTATACGAAGCGACTAGTGTGGGATCTAGTTTAGTACTCATGGACAGTTTAAGACTTTGGTAGTCCTTTTAGTTGTGTAGTTCCTTCTCGCTTTTAGTGAGCTATTTCAAATAATTTTTTAGTACTTTTCTTTTCAGCTGTTAGATTACTGTGGATATCATTTCATACTTTATTTTCTTTATCGCAATGCAATATAATTTGTTTGTTTGGCTAAATTTATATTTTATGATTATGTGTTGAGTGATTGCGATCCTGTTTTGCTTTGACTCATCAACTCGCATTTCACCATTCTAAATTACATGGTAGGGTTTGGGTCGTCACACGAGGCAACTGCCTCTTCCTCTTCGTCTTCCTCCGCCATGTCTTCTGACAAGGCCATGACGTTATCCTTTCCCTCTACTTCATGTTCTTCTACGTTGGAGTTTCTATTCTTCAACCTTTGATTTCTTCCCTCCGACATGCCTCGGCGGAGTCTTTGATCCCTCTTCTTCTAGGTAACTGTAGGTATAAGATTCGTAGAGTAGTTTAGATTAGTTTTAGTTGGTTAGTTAGCTTAATTAGGTAGGTTTGTTACATGTTTTATAGTCCTTATTCCTTACCTCCTACGAGCCATGTTAGGCTTAGCTGGATCATTCTTTTGCTTTTATTCCACACTGATCACCTTTTCATCATTGTCACGATCATTTCTATCATCTTAATTTCTTATTTTATCACCTTATTCACTTAAATCACATCAAACTCACTTGAGAACCTCCACTGTCAATGGCGGAGGCTCAGAGGCTATAACACCTCCAATTGGGGCCCTCCATCACTTTCTCTCATCACAAGAGCCCTGTTCCCACTCTTAATTAGATCTATTGACTATTACACTCAATACGCCTAAATCGCATCAACCTCTTAAGCTCGCTATCAATGGCGGCTTAAGAGGAGTTACCTCGCTAATTCCTTCCACATACATGTTCGTTCGCAACTCTCTTTTAAATGTTTTCGCTCACTCAATTGAGTGAGATTTTTATCCCTAAGTTCTGATGAACTCAGGTTAATTCTCCAAGCAGTTCTTGATCATATCTCAAGTCTGATGCTCAATTGAGACAATTATTGTATCTTTGAGGTTCCCTAGAATCTTAGGATTCTTTTAATCAATTTCTTGATTTGTTTCATGGAGATTTGATCTCCAATGCTTTATTTCAGTCTTCATCGGAGCTTCGATGAGTTCCAGCGAATCCAAATGTGAACTACAACTTTTGAATCACTCTGTAGAGCTCTAGATCACCTTTTAGTGATCTAATGATTAATTTCCACCAATTAGACTTGTGTTTTAATGCTTATATCAACTTGTTCCTCTTTGTCTTCCTCAGCTCCGCAAAGTTGAGGAGACTTGTCCATAGGTTTTAGACTTAAGTAATAGGTCAGGAAGCTTCATTAAATCTTAAGGAGTCTAGAAATACTCTTAGTTTTGTCATAAAACCTTTGGTGTTCTCTGCTGAACAAAGTCACCTTTGGTCTCAGGCGGAAAGGTCTGAGATCATATCTTGAGTAATCAAAACATAATTTTGATGTGATAAATGAGTTCCTAAGGTTGAATTAAGTCAATCTAAGTAGTTATTTTGATCTAAGAAGTTTATATTAGAAAGTCAACTTTCAGGCTATAAAGATCAACCCAGAGGTGTTCTTGAGGTTTCAGACCTTGAAATTGAGATTAAATGGATGATATGAGTTCCTGAGGTCAATGTGATTCTATTGAAACTTATTTGGATGTGTTTTATTGAGATTTACTTATATTTGAATGTCTTCACAGTTTGGGTACCTTATGAGCTTCAATGGAGTTAATAGTCTTTTTGGTGAGATTTGATGTCCAAATTAGTTCAGGTGAATTCAATTTGAACTCCTGAATTGATCCAGATTAGTTGTAGAGACTATAATCTTATTGTCAGGGTGATTCATAGCTATTTCAGTGTTCTATGCTTCATGATCTGAAGTTCTGAAGGTCTGACCCTGTCCTAAGCTTCCCCAGACCTCAATACCTATCCTAATCCCTATAGAATGGTCTGAAGTAGTCGTCTGAGCCTTCAATTGAGAGATCTAAAGGAGTATAATAGGTGAATCGAAGAACTCCTCTTTTGCTGGTCTGCAGCAGAAATGACATGTTTTTAGGCCATTTTGAGTGCCTGATTCGAAGGATCAAATGCGATCCTTTGTTCTGATTCACTTCAGCAATCGAAAGATAGTACTAAGGGCTTTCGATTGAGCCCTTAGTTGAAGAGTTTGGAGCTTTGTAACTCTGGCTATTTGCATTTGAAATTAGCACTAGATTAGAGCAGAGAAGAATTGGGAGCACTTAGTCCCATATCAGATACGTTGAAGTTATTGCTGTGATACTTAAGGAAATGCGCTCACTGTTGAGCAGTCATCAGCGTAGGGTGCTCGTATTGAGCATAGTGTGTGTGTGTGCGCGCGTTGTGGCGCGACTTTGGGAGAGCGGACTCCAGGTGGTAGGGCATGATGGTGGCAAGTGTCCAAGTAGTGGTTGATCCAGCTCATTTGGGCCGTCAATCCCACAAAAGGACACATGGATGAACTTGATCCATTTTTATAGTAGAGCATACTCTATGCTGGTGTTGGGAGGAAATTTGACTAAGTGTTGGGGGCTCTGTGTGTGTTAAGTACTGAGGGCATTGGCTTTGATATGGCTAAGTATTGAGTAAATTGTGAAGGCTGTTCTATGAAGATTGATATGTGAAGGAAATTAATGAGGCATGAGTGCTTAAGTGTTTAATTGAAATTTGCCTAAGTGTTTAATAAATGTTGAGCTTAATATATGTTGTTCTAAAATAACATTTTGATGTATTTCCTTTTACTTATGGAATGATTGCCTTGTATTCATTGTATATTTCTTTGCAATTATTCATGTAGTTAACATATTGTAGTTAATTAATATGTAATTAAGTAATTAATTATTTAAGTAGTTTATTAGCATAGTAATCTATATTAGAGTAATCTATTATATATTAGCTAAGTAATAATAAGTTAAGTATAACCTAAGTAGTATGATGTAAGTAGCTAATTAAGAATAACCTAAGTTAATATTAGTACTTAGTAATTATAAGTAATTAGTATAGTAATTAAGTAAGTATTAGCTTTAGATTAATTAAGTAAACTTAGTATTTAATAAGTAAAGTAGTTAGTACTTATGTAACCTAAGTATATATATAGTATGTAAGTAGCTAAAGTATATATTTATTAAGATAAGCATATAAGTTAATTAGAAATTATTCTTTATATTAAGTATGTATATAAGTTATGTATAGTAGTTAGTCAATTAAACTCATTAAGAATAAAGAGTAATTTAAAATAAATGGTGAATGATTAGCTTAACTAGCCTCCCAGTGAACGACTTGGATTTAATCAATAAAAGTTTATAAAATGTGGCGATTACCTTACTCCCTATACTATAACTTAACAACGACTAATTAACTATGTAAGGTAGTTATACATTAGTAGCCTCTAGCTATCTAGACTCTTGGGTTTCTAGCTTGCAATAGTGAACTCACTGTCCACAAAGCCTCGGTATCTCACCTAACGAGCTCACCTATTTGACCTAATCACTCCTTAGTCCTATTTCTCCTTATCGGTACCGGATCAGGCAACCTTAGAGACCTACTAGATTGCCTTGGGTCTTACCCAAGATCTTAGGATCTAAGCATTTTCACTTATTAGACTCTAGTTGAGTTAGTAACAGGTTTAGCATTTTGGATTCATGCCTTTACTTAATCGGATTAAATTGCCTTTTCATCATATTCTTGGAGCTCAAGACTTTCTTGCCTCTTAGCTCAAACAGGGTGGTACATGTGCACCAGTACCAGTACTAAACCCTAGTACTAGTGCTAGGCACCATCAACCCAACTCAAGCCATAGTGTGCTAGTATAGGTGCTGAGCTCTAGTACTAGTACTAGGCACCCACAGCCCATCCTCAACCCAACTAGCCAGTATCGATACTAAACTTTAGTACCGTTACTGGGCACCCCTAATACAAATTCATAAATTCCACCACTACCGATACTGGGCACCACCAGCCCTTTTTCAAGTAACCCAACCAAGTACCGGTACTAGGTACCTTCAGTGCCCATTTTATGCTTATTATAAGTCGGTGCTAAGTCAACTAATTCTAGTATTGGTCACCAGTTGCCCAACAAAGGCCCTTCTCCACCTTTAGATCATCATCCTATGGCCTCCATTTAGACCTTGTCCTATTCCCTTTTCCAATGCACAAAAGACCATATCCCTTCCCATTAAATCCTAACCCTCTAAATCTCATCCATGGGCCTTAAATCCCACACCCATATGTGGTCACCAACCCTAGGAAATACCTATTAGGTGCCACCCCTGTTTACAGCGTTTGGGTTGTCTCTTAATAATGTATTTGCTTTATAGTACAATTGACAAAAACACGACAAAACACTTAAATTTATAAGCTCGAAATCAATTTGGAGTCCGAGGTCGTTCACAAGGAGAAAATGGAATTCACATACTAATCGCATTCAGAAATAATGAGCACGAGATAAAGATCTGTAATGAATAATCTACTCAAAAATATCTTGAATTATAAACCAATGTATCTCAAGAAATAGAGGGATAAAAAGATAGAAGAGTGCAAAAATAATGGTGATTTAGATCACCACATAAATCCCCATATTAAGCACACATTCAATATCAACAATTAACTCAAATTTTTCAACAGTGCCTCAACCACTTAACCTCTTAATTCCATGTCAGCACAGAGGCCAAATATATCCACAGTACCAAGCACAAAGCCTCATCAAACATCGCCAAGGAGATCAAACGACTTAAATCACCCAGCCAAGGCACAATTCTTCTTCTCAAGCACAACACAGGGTTAGAGGCCTTCTTCAAATTCTCGCGGAGAGTAGGCATGCATCTCGAGGCAATAGGACACAGATCCTGAAGCAAAACCCTCCCCCCCTCCTCCTCACAAATTCTCCTCTTCTCTCATAACCGGGCATTAATTGGGTTCACAGAGGGTAAACAGATCCGGGTATTAGGTCCAAGCTTGCGTGCATGTGTGCACGGACGAGGAGTGAAAGAGCGAGGAGGCGTGTGAGAAGGGGGACCCGACCCCCTGCATTATTGGGCGAGGAGACTTCTTCACAAATTCAATTTAAGTGCAGCAGAAGGGTCATCTTCATCCGATGTGGGACTAAATGTCTCCCACTCCTTCGTGCGTTGGCGGCTCTGAAGCTTCCTTCAATTTGAGTTGCTGCAGTTTGGTGAAGCTCAATTGGAGAGCTAGGAAGCTTCTCTAGTTAAGTCCGCGCTTGTTGGAGGTGGTGCGGTGACGATTGGCGGTGCAGATGACAGTGGGGCACAACGATGAATCAATGACGACAACGACCTGGAAACATTAGTATGGGCTTTTGGCCCAAATTAAATAGTTCATTGACATTGTCGTGAGGTGAGGAGTGTGACGATGAAGTTAATTTGGCGAACGACGGTCGGATGGTGGTCAGGCGAAGCCTGTTAGGGTGGCAGATGATGGGTGCAATCGGGGGAGTTGTGGAGAGGTTAAGAGCTTCAATAAATAGAGGGCTTTTGCTCAAAGGAGTGTGGTGGAGCTTTTGGTGGTGTTGGTGGAGTGTTTGGTGGTCGAAGGCAGTCGAGCTACCACGTCGGAGGCGTGGCTGGAGTTAGGGAAGACAACGGAAGAGAGCGGCAAGCGACGACTGAATTGGAGTAGGAGGGAGTTGAAAGAGTTTTGAAGAGAGAGAGGAGTTTAACCTATCTAGCCGATGAAAGGAGGGCGAGTTGGCGCCGGCTATGATTGGTCGATGTTGGAGAGGATGAAAACTCAGAGGAAGGGAACGGCGATAATGACGAGGTTAGGAAGCTCTGGCTTTGGCCCACCAGATGCGAAAGAAGAAGAGGAAGGAGGCACTTTCAATTTGACCGTTGAGAGGCCGTGAAAGGATAGGGAAGGTAGTCGCCAGAGCTGAGGTTGGAGCTTGGTCGAGGAGAGGAGGGAAGAGATTTTTGGTCCTTTTCCTCACTAAAAAGAATGGCCTAAGCTCCAAAAGCTTAAATAGAGCTCATTCTCGAGCTTAATTGGCAAGGAATCGCGAATAATTTTGTGGATCTAAGGATCTTTCAACATCTGCAATCGCGAGTTCTTCTGAGGTCGATGGTTCAAATCAGGATCCTTGATGTGGGGGGATTGATTCTCCACTGTCTGAATGTCAGCCCACCAATTTTGGTGGGATTTGGTGGAGAAATCAAGCTAGTTTCCTTCTTTGGAAGTTGGCTCCTTTGGGTTGAGTTCTGCTCCCACTGAAAATGGCGGCAGGGGCTAATTTGTGAAGGGATGACAAAGTTAGGGACTTAATTGCAATGGTTTTTGAAAGTTAGGGGTTTAAGTGAGAGAAATCGAGTTTTAAGGAACTAGATTGCAAACTACGTCAAGATGGACTCTGATTGGGCCCAAATTTTGGTCTTAGCCTAATTTGGACCCAAGGAATCTAATGGTGAAGTTGGATTTCAATTTTGATTATGTTTGATTAGAAAATTTGCACAGAAATCCAAATTAGGGTAAAATCCCGTCTACGACTCTGTCCAAGGTCAAAATGGGTTTAGATGGTCAAACCAAGAGTATCAATTTTCTTAGAATATTTTTATATGAATTTTATGAGGTTTAGATAAATTTTATCCTGATCATAACCTCTTTAATTTAAGCAAATTTGAAATTAGGGTTTTGGATTTTGATTTAGTTCTCGAAATGCGTGAAACCCTATTTCTGTCTATGTGAACCTCCTCATTGGACTTTAATGATTATTTGACTTTCAATTAACTCCTAACAAACCCCGTGGTTATTCTGCATTTATGATGTGATGTTAAAATTGCAGAATAGACCCTTTTTTAGTGTTTTCTTGTCAGAATAGATTTGCATGGAATTATGGCTCTCAGGCGGTTATGTAGGAACATTTGTCACTTGATTCTAACTAATTAAAGCTAGTTATGGCTCATGATGGTGTTACCATTACACCTGCATGCCTAATTTTTGCTAGCCCCTAGCAAAATCTCATGGAAAGAACTAAGTCTCTAGACCATGGTTTGAAGCTTAAATGCTTTATTTATACTACTCTTTAGAAATCAGACCAGAATGCCAATAATAGACCTAGAGGTACTCAAGTATCAGCCAAGATCCAGACCTGACTAGCTTCAGCCTGAGTCTTCCACGAAGGTTTCTAAGTCCCACAAAAACTGCTTAGAGGTTCATTGAACCCAGCGGTTAAAGCACCCATGCGTAAACGTATCATGTCTAGGTTTAATTTGACAGTGTATTTTTATAAGAGAGAGATAGAGAAAGATTTTTTATTTTGAGAGTTTTCTCTCTTTTCTTTATATTTTCCCCTAAAATTTAGCCTTATATTGGCTCTAGACATGGTCTGTATCGGATTCCTTGTCCCCACCATCAATTCTCGAAGGGTTCCTAGCTTTCGATACTTCATTATAGCACCGCTCATGGCAACCCCTAGAACACCTAGCTTTCGACACTTCGGGATAGTGCCGCCCATGGCGTTCTATAGCTAAATTCAGGCCCTGGCAATCAACATTTCAGGATAATCCCGCCCACGGCACCTAAAGCAGCATAAGGTGCTTACATGGCCTCGGAAGGATATTTAGATATCTTAGGAGACAAGCACCGAGGAGATGATATGTTAATATGCATCTTCGAGGGAAAATTTTCACCTCTTTGTACTGGGAACTCATCCAATCAACTTGTGTTTTCGAGCCGCTCCTAAGCTAGATCTTCATGACGATTTTCTTATTACAGAACACTTTTGGCATTATTTTTTCGTTAAGCGCATTGAACTAGACTAGTGTGTGGATTTTCGATGCTTAGGTTACCAACTCCTACAAACCAAAGGGCAGGCAACGGGGCCAAATAATCCCTAAGACTTAGACCTACTACATCAGCTTCGCACTTTCCTCAAGCTCTTGAGGACTAATCTGGATCTTAACGAATACGTGAGTTTTTAAGCCCTAAAACAAGCCTAAGAGGCCTAAAATCAGCACTCTTACTGATCTCCTTGTCTCTAGCAATTCATGACTTAATCTTATTTTGATTTGGTCTAGAATTTAAGTAGATCCCATAATCAATTGTTATGACTATCTTTTTTTTCTTGATTTTTGCTCTTTTTGCATTCTGCATTTCCTCCTCTTTTCCTCCTCAAGAAAGATTTTCTATGAATTGACCCCTGATAAATCCCATGGTTATTCTACATTTATGATGTAATGTTAAAACTATAGAATTAACCCTTTTTTAGTGTTTTCTTATCAGAATGGATTTGCATGGAATTACGGCTCTCAGACGGTTATGTAGGAGCATTTGTCACTTGATTCTGACTAATTAAAGCTAATTATGGCTCATGATGGTGTTACCATCAACCCCCCTTCCATAGATCTCAGCCCTCCATCATCCTCCCTATTTAATCCTAGCATTCCATTTAATTCCATCTAAAACTAAGTAGCCTATCCACCTAGATTTGATCCTAACCTAATTAGAGCCTAGCCCTCCATCTAGAACCTAGGAAACTCTATAAATAGAGACCCTACCCCCTGCCTCCATTAAGTCTTCCTTAGTTAGAATAATTCCACCAACATCTCACCACCTTTTACATAGCCGTCCTACTTAGTCTAACCTCACCACCTTCCTCCCTCTCATCTCCACGTCCAGACTATGCAGAATTCTCTGGTGGCCATTGTCCTCATCTTTTACCTCTCCCTCATCTCCATCTCAACTTCAAGGCAACTGCATCAACGGACCAAGTTCTATCCCATCTACTTCCTTTTCTAATTTTCTTTTTCTAGTTGTAGTAGATTTCTAGCCAGTTTTATTCTAGTACATATTATGTTTCTTGTTCCAGTTGTAATCTTGACATTTATTTCTAGTAGCAATAAAGTTATGTTTTTAATTATCCATTTGTGAATTTTGCTTCTCACCCCTTTCTCTATTGTGACCCCTTCTTCTCATCTCTTTTTATTAGTTAGTTCATGTTTGCTTTACATTTTGCATCTAGAAAGATTAATTTAACGCCTCCTTGTATTCGACTCGGGACTCACCAAGGTCTTGGTAATATTATTTTTGTTTTCCAAAAAAATCTCACTACGACAACTGCTTTATTTTTGCTTAGTGAATTTCGACAAATAGATTTTAGCGTCGTTGTCGGGGAGGCAACAAGTTCTATTTATTTCTGTTTTTCTTCTTTAGTTGCATTCTAGAATCTAACTTGCCTTCTCACTTTCTCTATTTGTGTGTAGGACTCCGTGTGGAAGTACAAAATCACATCTCAAAGTGAGAATAGGAGTAAAGTGTAATTAAAAGACTCAGGTTAGTTTCACATCCTTAGAATTAGGAATCTTGTTAGAAAGTTAGCATTTGTTTTTGAACCCTAGAATTTGTTAGTTGGGTTAGTTTGCTTTGCATTATCTCTATAAAAAAAAAGTTAAAAAACAAAGATCTTATTTTGACTGGAGTTTGTTATTGAGTTGCATATCCAAAAGAATCTCTAAATTCTATTTTTGAAATTGGTTTTTGTATTTTCAAAAATATTTTCCTAATAGTTCATACTCCAAAAAATACTGAAAATGTACCCCCTTGTAGGTTTTGAAGTTAGGAAGTTCGTATAAAAATTGCAAGTCCATTTGACTTGTAATTAATTTTTAAAAATTCGTACATTGGACTGCTATCAATTCTAATTTTTCTTCCTTCTTTGCTTTTGTCCAGAAATCATAAGAATTTTTGTACTACTGATTGATCTAAAATTGGTGGCGTTGGATTTTTTTGATAACTAGGCATCTAGAAAAAATCTGAAAAAATAGTGCAAGCACATTTCATTTACTTGAAAATCCAATTACCGACTTGGAGTCAAAATAGACTCAAAACCTCTAGTGCACTTTTAATTATGAAAAAAATAGAAAACATGCTCTGAAAATTCTGAAAGAAATATTTCTTGTGACCCTTTTGAGTGTTGTTTGAGAATCATTTGTTGCATTTGATTGGCTGCACCACTTAGAACCTAAAATTGATTCACAAGTTAGAAGTTGCTTGATTTTAGGGATTTATTTTTAGGGTTGACATAAGCACTCATATATTGATTGAACTTTAAAGGAAAAAGATCTTCCCTCATGATTGACAAAGAACTATTGCGTGCCTATCACAAGAACTTGTTTGAAAAGATTAAATCATTGCAACCCTAAAACTTCACTAATATAGGTTTGAACCTTAAAAGACACTACATCAAAATAACTTGTATTCTGAATGTCTAGTTGAGCACTTCACACTTGATTGAATAAATCTTTAAGGGGCATTAACCCATTAAACAATGCCCCATCATATTCCCTGAGCACATTCACAATCCTAAGCCTCATTTAAAAAGCATTAGACATTGACCTTAAGAATTCAACAAACTAGTCTTAAGGTATGTACTAGCACCATAAGACTAATAAGTGAGGTTCTTTTTCTGGAAGTAATTAAGTGGGAGGCCTAATGTCGAGGCCTCAAAAAAGAAAAAAAGAGGGAAGGAGACCGGCAAGGGATCAGTTCCCCCCAACGCCACCATACACCCCCTCCCACATGCCTGCGCCAGCCCCTTCCCTAAGGAACCTCCAATGACCTCCTTTCTATGCCTGCGAGCCACACCTCTCACCCATCCCACCTCCCTTGCGATCCCATCTTCCATCGCAAGCCCATTTCCTCATTCGACCCCCCTCGCTTCCTCACCTTTAATCGTTCTCCCTCCCTTGCTTGCTCCCGCGTTCACCGAATACTACTGGTATGACTTGGGGCAGGAGCACCCCTCTTTGGGTTTAGCGGCCCCGCGAAGAAGAGGAACAAGGGGCCAGCTTGTGCTGCCCTCCACGATTGGGACACTTAGAGGCACATCGGCGGTGCGGCAAGGCAACAGGAGCAAGTGTGGGGCACACGCTACATGTGCATTGGAGGAAACCATCGGGGATCGGGTGCTCGCCATTGAGACCCTGCCATGTCACAGTTTGCAACTCGTAGGTTGAGGTAGGGTAGACCCCCCACCCCCTTGGTTTATTATTTTTCCTCTCTGGTTTCAAGCATTGTTTTATATCCATGCCATGTCAACATAAAGAGTTAGGTTAGGGTGACAGTACATACACCTGTAGGGTAGCACGTGCGATCGGGCACGACATCAAGTCAAGTTGGGATATGTACATCTAGGCTTTGCGTGACACATGCAAGCTAGGTTTGCAACTTGCTCTTGAGTGTGCACTCATAAGAGGCGAGGAAATACACATGCGCAACTGTCATAATTTGTCACTAAAATTCCCACATGTTTTCCATCTAAACCGTTAATCATGGTGTTAACCCCATAAATAACTAAGTGAGAAAGTACACACATAGGTTATGCATACACTAAAAAAAAAAAAATAGATGTATATGCGTGTATATACATACATACATACATATATAGCGTATTAGCCATGCTTCGCGATTTCTTCTTCTTTGGCATTATGAAAATATGTGATGAGGTATCGTTAAAGTTTGAACAACTTGGGAGATTATGGACTATTCACTTGATTTTCTCGAGATTCTCATTTGGCCACGAAATGCATTACTAATCCTCCCTCTATGCCTTAACGATTTTTGGTTGGTCAAGGATGCGAATTTAACGAATCATTGACATGGCGACATAGCAAGGGCCTCGAGTTACACGAGGCCTACACCTACACGACACAAAAGTACTGATGAGGGACCCTTAGGAGGGTCCCGGTAGGACTGAGTGGCCCTCAAGGTACCCCATAACACTCATGGGCCATTGTGACGTGGCCTGTCGATTGAAAGGTGGTCAGGATGATAATTAGGTGGGGGTGCAAGATGCCAAGAGAGAAATTACCCTCGACTCCTGCAACTCAGATGGCGTAATCCCTACCATAAGGAGGGGGTGCATCAGAGACCGGTTGACCTAGGTAAAGGACTGGCAACAATGTTGCTTATGGTCACGGTTAGGCCTTTAGTACCCTAAGGACCAGGGGAGCAAGAATTGAAATCTAACCATGTGCCAACTCGTCAATGGAGAGGCCTCAAGCCCAAATGGTAATTCGATCCATGCTTACACTGGACCGAGGAGTGCATGGACAAACTCCAGTACAAACCTCTGGAATGTTCGGATAAGAATTATCTTAATGCCTATGGATATAGGTAGACTTGTGGGAGTATTTGAAATGAGTAAATTCTCCACGAAATTGAATTACCCGTGATTGGAAGTTGGGTCTGAGGAGGCTTACACGTGTGTCAAGTGTCTCCACTCAAGTTAAAGTTAAGAGCTTCCAGCTCAACAACCCTTTGTCACAAGGAAAAAGGGGTGAATTCCAAGGCTTTGATCAAGGTGAAGAAACCTCTCTAAGTTGAAAGGAGAGGCCCCTTGATCCCGAACTCCCAGGTTCACATCGAGAGTACCCTTATGACGGGGTGATGATTCTTACTGCTGTTAACTGAAAGAATTTCAGCTACCCCCCAAAGTGACTACTTATGCTAGGTGGCTGCTTAGGAGTAGACCTCATGATTGGAGAACGAGGATGAGGACAATCGAGCCACCACCCTGGGCTAAGGAACTACCGGCGTCAGAAATCCAATTGGACAAGATAGGGATTTGGGGAAAGATAAAGGGGGAAAATAGGTTAGGGAATCGAGGAAAATTTGCCAATGGCTGGGGTCGACCTATGGGAACATCTTATTCCATGGGTTTTTTTTCTTCTTCTCTTCTTCCTACACCGAACACCCTACTAAGCCGTATGGCTCACACCGCATTGTTGTTTTATTTTTCAGGACAAAATGTTGCATTGACCCACACACTACGTGCCACGCTCCCATGTGAAGGAGCTACACTTGCAAGTGCAACAACTTCACTGCATCACACTCACCAAGGACCTCCTTCGGCAAATGCTATACATCAGGGAGTTCCTACCCCTTGAGGTTCACTTTGTGAGCCTTTGCGCCTACCTTGGAGCACTTCTTCGGGACGTGACCGACCTACTATTTGCCTTGAAAGATCTAGGGGTGATGGAGTGGTAGTTTAGATGGGAACAAGAGTGGTTGGCCGTTTCTCTTTTTGGGTAGCTTTTTGAAGGTTCTCAATGAAATCGGGTTGCATGGGAACAAGTAGGGTAAGATCATGTAAATAATTGTATATATCTGTTTTGTACCTTTCTTAGCCCTTCCTTTTGTGTAACTTTTGTGAAGTGGATGTGTAAGTATCTCTGAAGGGCATAGTTGTAAACGTAACCCATAGTGCAGGGTGTGCCTGCTGTAGTTACTTATGTGTATGTTTGTGCTTTCCTTTTTGTGGTTGATGGTGAGAGGGGTGTGCCCACATTAGAGTTATGTAACATATTTTGTACAGGTTTTCCTTGCAAGTACTGGTATTAGAAAAATCTAGAGAAAATAGGGGAAACTCTGTCGAATTTTCGGTAGAAATCTAACCCCTTTTAAGCGAATTTTATTTATTTATTTAATTTTTCTCCTTCCTATGTTTTTCGCTGTGAAATTTGTGCGTTACCCTATTTATCCATTTGCGATAGGCGACGGTCACGTGATCGCAACGACGATTATGAAGGATCCTTGTGGGGCGTGACACCTAATTGTCAAATGGCTTAAGCCGTGCAAGGGTTTGGCGTAATTAGTGACCTTCGGAACATGCTTCCTTGGCTTCGCCGACCCACTTATTCAACTTGTAGTTTGAAAACAACACCAATTTGTCTGGTGGTGAAGGTTATACTTTTGAGGCTTAGGTCATCTAGGGTTACACCTTAAGGATTATAATTTGTTTGCTTGCTTGGGGACTTTGTTATCCATCTTCTCTCTCTCATCTACTGAAATTCTTCCTAGTGCATGAATGGTAGAAGATCACTTAATCTTGATTTGATATCACCTTTCGAGAGAAATCCTAGGAGAAGACTTGATTTTTCTGATTCTGAACCTATTCCCGTGGTTGGTCATAATAAGGAAGAACAAATTATGCGTAAGGTGTGGGTTATGTAGAATCAAATGATGGGAGGGGGTTATGTAGAAGTGGTTGCATGGATTATGCATAAGGTGTAGGTTGTGTGTGAAGTGATAACGTGAAGGGATATGTGTTTGTTGCATGGGGATAAGGGTGGCGTTGAGTATGTGAGTCATGCATGTGAAGTATGTTGTGTGCATTGGGTAAGGCTGTGAGGTGTATGTGTGTGCATGCGTAAGGTGAGAGGATTATGTGAGGGGATAAGTGGGTTGTTTAATGACATTGATGTGTGTGTGTGTGTATGTTGTATAGGGATTTCATTAGGTAGATGAAAATAGGAATGGGTTGATGACTAAGTTTGGCAAATCAATCAAGTTAATGGCCAACTAACTAGGTTTGAATCTAATGTCCATGGTGATACGAAAATATGTGGTTTTGTAACTGAAGCAAATTAATGTCATTGCAATGTGCAAAATCATCAAACTCTTAAATTTATAAACTTAGATAGTGTGAAGTATTTAGGATCGTCCAAAGAGGCAATTGGTATTTTAAGAATGCTTCTTGGTGAGAGACTCATCATGGATCCTAATTAACATTAATTAGTTATTTGTCCTAGCTAATTACCAAAAAATATACTAAATACAGGGTTGATTATACTGTAGGGGATAAATAGCAATGACCTGCAAAATAAGTTAAAAATATAAAGTTAAAGATCAATTAATCTAAATAATAATTTAATTAACAATTAGGATTCAATGGGTAATCATTTAGCTATATATTAAGTATTTTAATGAACTAAATTAATTTTAAGACCTAAGTGTGTAATTAACTTAATTAATACTATCATTTAAATAAATATAGCTAAAAAGTGTAAAAACGTAATTTCAAGGCAAAAATATGTTGATTACATTATTTATGATATATAAAAAGTTGAAAAAGAAATAAATTAAAATAAGCCTTACAAGTCACTATTGACATTTATACCCTTAACTATCATTTCAATTGAGTCATTTTTATTCAATCAGGTCCTTTTTATTACACTTATGCCCCTATGAACAATCTTCTTCTACCTCTTTTCCTCACTGTGGATGACCGAAAATGTCTGGTGTCCCTACTCCCAGATCACCGCCCATCCAGCGTCTTCAAGCTATTGCCATTGCCATCCAGACTCATCTCGCCACCATCAATCAATCCGACGGATCGGATTTGCGCCTAATCCTATTTAGACTAGGTGACTAAGCTCACCGACATTGGAGACGACGCTGGTGGTTAGGGTGAACCTAGACACCATTCCATCCTGATATAGCCTCCTTCACCTCCATCTCTACCGTTAGTTGGCTCCCTGTCCCTCTTCCCCCAACTAAGCCGATGATAGCTATTCCTCTGTCCAACGACCCATTTCCCCTTCTTTGAAGCACTTCCATCGGAGGAGCTCGGCTCTTCTCAACTGTTCTTCTCAAAAGTCATGACAGGGCTTTTGTGTGCCCCATCTTCCTCTCTACTTCGCTTTAGACTTTGCTGGAGTTTGCTCCGACTTCGTTGGAGTTTTTCCTGTCTCTACCCTACCAACGGTGGAGTCCATCACCATTTCATCCAGGTAACTCGTAGATAGCATAGTTTTTAGCGTAGATTAGATCTGGCTAGTTAATTAAGTAGTTAGCTTAGTTTAATGTTTATAATCCACATCATCTCCCTCGTCTCTGGCAAGCCAATTCCAGCTCATTGGACCTTCTTCCAATAATATAATCACATGTACACCTTCTTTACCCTACTGTGATTCCATTCCACCTTCTTTCCTCTTTAATATATCACCTAATCGCTTAAAACACTTCACACATAACTAAGCACCTCGCTGTCCGTGGCGAAGGTCTTAGGGTAATTTCACACTCACTTGAAGCCCTCCATCACTAATTCATCACATCAAGGCCCTGATCTCACTCTTAATTAAAATGATTACACTTTATCACATAAACACCCAAATCACCTTCCACCTTCTGAGCACGCTATCCATGGCAGCTCAGAAGGAGTTGTTTCACCTAATTACACACATGATCACCATCACGTCACTTTCCTAAACATTTCCCCTCACTCAATTAAGTTAGAGGACAATTCTTGAGTTCATGTGAACTTAAGATGTACTTTTACTGAGATTTTCGAATAATTCATATGAAACATCATTAATTGAATTAATTGTGGAGTTCCTAAGGTTCTTTACAACCTAAGGAATCATTTAAGATCTTTCTCAACAACTTTCATGGAGATTTGATCTTCGATAACAATTTTCAGCCTTCACCTCCGACGACCTAAATTAGAACCATAGCCTTCCAGATCTTCTAAGAAGCTCCAGATCACTTCTTTAGGATTTAAGGATAAGAATCCACTGATTGGACTTGAGTTTTATTGATTATCTCTCTCTATTGAACTCCATCTTCTTTAACTTCGACGGAGTTAGTTAGAAGAATCTATTAAGGGTTAGAACCAGGAAATAGGTTATTAAGCACAAGATGAACATCTAAGTTCTATTCTAGGTATTAATTAAGTCTGAAATATTATGATCTATTTTGTTGAACTAATCACTTTTTGAACTCAGGAGGCAAAGTCTAAGAACCTATGTAGAATGTTTAAAACTCGATTTTGAGGTACTTAATTGATTTCTTATGTTGAATTAGTCTATCTAAGGCTTTAATTTGATCTGAAAGGCATTATTTCTCAAAGTCAAAGTTTGAGCTTCAAAGGTCAACCATGAGTTGAGATTGAGGTTTTAAAGGTTGAAACTCAGAATCAATGGGTTATTTAGGTTAATAGTGTGATTGTGGATCTGATAGAAGAGAAATGAGGAGTTTTTATTAAGGTTTGATCAAGAACTCAATATCTGTCCAATTTGGGTTTAAACTGGACCCTAAAGCTGTTCTTGGTGTTCATGTTGAGATTTCAACTCAAATCTAACTCAGATCAATCTTAGATTATCTCTTAAATCAATCTGGGTAGTTAGATGAGGTTCTAATCCATTTATTAGGTGGATTCAAGTCTGAATTAGTGCCTGTGCATTGAACATTGATCTCTGAAGCTTTTGAAGCTTCTAAAGCTTTCTCTAACTCTAATCTCAATCCTAGTCTATGCGGAATGCTGTAATAAGCATTCATGTACCCTCAGGTAAGAGAGTTAACTGATCTTTAGATCATTGGACCTGAGATATTCTCTCTAAAACACGTAAAGGGCACATGAATAGTGCCATGTTCTTTTGATTGCATATGATCAAATTTGATCAAACCATCAAATTGATGGTGAAGTTGGAAAGCTGAGATCTAAAGCTCTCGATTGAGCTTTGAATCAACTTGATTGGTGATCTGAGTTGTCGAGAATCCACAATCAAAGTTGACACCAGCGGATGCTGCGCTGAGGAGGTCTGTTGTGGAATTATCCCACCTCGAAAAGTGAAGGAAGACCGCCTTGGTATAAAATGGATTTGTGAGCCTAGCGCTTCAGTCGTCAAGCATTGGGCGCACATACCCTTCTGAGCATTCCTCTGACCATCTTGAGCGTGTGCATGCACGTGCGTGTGTGTACGTGCGGCACACATGGGTGTGCGTGGGCCTGGGTGGGTGTGAGCTTTGGTGGGCCTAGTATGCCCTGGTTCTGTGCAAAATTAAAAGGTTAAAGTTCACAACTAATTAAACTAGGAACCGATTCAAGTAGTGGTCTGGTCCTACCCTATTGGTGCTGTGTATCCCACGAATGAATCGGGTCCACCTACTAAACCAACTTTTTAGTTAAGTGAGGAAAAAGTGTGGGTTTAAATCTAAAAAAATGGCTAAGTTTGGAACAAATGCATAGTGAAGTTGAAGAGAGAAGAGGAGATTAAGTGTGAATATTAAAAGAAAGAGAAGAGGTGTGAAGTGAGAGAGTTGCATGTGAAGAGAGAGAAGAAGAGTTGATTAAGATTGATTAAAAGAAATGATTAAATGATGGCTGAGAGCTTAAAAGAAAATTAAAGAAATAATTAAAGAGAGAAATAGATGTTGATGAGATGAAGGTTGAATTAAATGAAAGAGAGATTAAATGATTTGAACTCAATGTATACAGGGGCATTTATTTTATATTGTAATTTCTTTTATGCCTTATTTTGTAAACACTTGTTGTAAAACATTTCCTTGTTATTCATTGTAAATCATTCACGCACATTTTCTTTCATCAATGGAATAATTGTTAGTTTTAATTGTTTAATTTTATATGCAAACATAATTATTGATCTAATTAATAAAGTTATTAGTTGATTATTAATTTAAAAATAAAATGGTGAAATAATTAAGTTTATCCCTCCCAGTGAATAACCTAGACTTAACCAGTTAAAAGAATTAAATCTAAAATATAGGTTAGCTTGACCCTATACTACAATCAACAACAACAATTTAACATTTCAAATTAACCTAAGTCTTTCTTTATGTGATTAATTAAGATTAATAACTGATGAGGTGTGGCTCATTATCGCTAAAATGGCCAAGTTAGGCTAGAAACTAAGTTAAACACTACATAATTAACGCAAGAAAATGGTTAAGTGTGGAAATTAAGGAAAATGACCTAAAGCAGTAACATAATTAGGTCACATAATGAAATATTCTATTCAAAAGTGTAATATAGTGATTTAATTGCAAATTGAACACATATTTTGGTTCAAAAGTTCAAATTGAAAGTGAAAACCTGTTCTTAAATGTTTAATTAAGCTTCAATAAAAATCTTGTGGCATTTGGACATCAATGGGACACTACATTAATTAGATTGCATTTAGGTCCTTAGGTCATTCACATTCCTTCACTAAAAACTTTCCAGGGACTTTTCTGCAAGCTGCCAGGGACCTATTAGTGAGACTCAGGGACTGCACAGCAATCCTTTTAGCCACTAATGGGTCTCCGTGCAAATTTCTACCCCTTCGTCCTTAAGGGCTTCCTTGCAAAATCACCATTACACCTGCAGTTACAGCAAACCACTATAGCTTGCAAGAACATGAGTCATCATAGTTGTTGCTTTTTTGATCCATCGATCCTACGATCGATCCCAAACCAATCTTCTATCTCCTTTGTGCATAGCTTCACCGTTCCTCCCAGATCTCATCCAACAATGTGTATTCGGATTGAACCTCCCCACCCTCCTCTCGAGTCCATCCCACCGTTAAAGACCTAATCACCTAATCACACCACTGCGGTGATCGCAATCACTGAAGCAGCTACTTAAGCACCACCTGATCTCCTCGCATGCTCCATCAGCTCTCTCCTACTCTCTCGAGTTGAGCACTTTCATCCTCTCTAGTTTCCTCTCCTAATACACCTCTGTTCCTCCACCTATGCGATGCAATTCCACCTCCTGCGACCACTCCTTGTCGCTAAGGACCACGTAGCACCTAAGGGCGACATTGAGTCCCACTAGTGGACTTTCAAACCACTGGAGATC
The DNA here is from genome assembly GCA_037157565.1 of Thalassia testudinum. NCBI lineage: Eukaryota > Viridiplantae > Streptophyta > Magnoliopsida > Alismatales > Hydrocharitaceae > Thalassia > Thalassia testudinum. The sequence continues at coordinate 88,173,584 of JAZHRO010000077.1, forward strand.
CTCCCCCATTCGTAGTTGCAGCCACCAGCTGCAGATCTCCACCAGCTGAGTCCCACCAGGGATGCTTTATAGGTTAGTGTAGTATCTGTTAGTGTAGTATAGATTAGTTAGGAGTAGATCAGGTAGCTTAATTCATGGATTTTGTAGTTTAGCTAGGAATAGAATAGTATAAATCAATCGCACCCTCTCTGATCAATCCAGATCAAAGAGGTTTTTTCACTTCATTTCACACGATTCACATAGCTCCCCTACCACTCCATATCACTGTCGCATTCTACTAATTTCCTGCCCTCTTTAATTTGCAGTTCACCCATCCATCAAGCAATCATTGGATCTGAAGCTTGATAGCTTTCAGATCTAACGATGCACCAAACCCATTTGAGGGTGATCTCATCCATACCATTTGATCACAATCACCCTCCTTATGCTTTGAATTGTGCTCATTTGGTTGATTAGATCTGGTTTGAGTTTTGAGATTGAATGAGAATTTTCTGCTACGATTTTGTGTTAATCAGATTTAAAAGATAAAATTGATCAAATATTTGTTTGATTGGACTAATGGTAATGGGCATGGACTGTTTTAACTGGATTTGTTATTGAGAATAGTGTTCATGCCCAATTTACATCCTAGATTTTGAGTTTTGTTCTTTAATGATAGCTAAAGCCAAGGAAAATCATTTGCACTAATTTGAGGCTTTAGCAATGATTCAATTGCTTTTTGAGGATCGTTTAATCTTCTTGAACACCAATTAATGGTATGCAGAAAGTATAGGTGATTATATCACCTTAGTGATTAAAGATCAAAAGCCTATTTGGGCAACATTGTTCTCGAGTCAAACCAATTTCAGATTGTTGATCATGTTGTAAAAGGTGTTTGAAAGACCTTAATGAAGATTTTGAGTTGATTTGCACATGGATTTAATGTTAAGTTTAATCCAATCCTCTTGCATTGTCCATGGCGAAGAGGGAGGGATTAAACTAAGGTTTTAAGGATTCCTTGATGAGAGATTTATTTTGAGTGATTGTTAGACCTTTTGAGGAACTCCTACAAAGTTTTAAAGTGAAATTTTAATGGATTTCATCTACTGATTTGACTGTGTGCAATAGCAGCTGCAGCTGCTCTTTTTTCTCTGATCTGAAGTCTTCTTAAATTTACATACCAGATTTGAGAGATTTTGAAATGAGATGTTTCGCTGGGGTTGATTGCACTTTAACCTAGTTTGTTTTCAGATCTGGGGATAGCATTTTTAAGCTCTAATCTAACCTTGCAGGTTTGATCTAATCTATTGACAGCAATAGTTGTTAATAGCAACTGCTGACAGCAGCAGTATGTCTGGAATTGGAATCCAAAAAATGGATCTGAGCTGGTTTTTTCGTGTTAAGTGAGACAACATTATTGTATAATGTTAGAAGTTTAGATGGCAAGCATTCATGTACTTGGAATGAATTTTGATTTAGTTTGAAATGCTTGTTTATACTCATTGTAATCATGGTTAGTTAGTGTCATGATGCCCTAAATATCCATATGAGAATTTAATGCAAATCATGACAAAATTCATGTTTAAATGTTTGAGCATCCTCTCTGTTCTATATTGAATATTTGTGAATGTTTAACTAGCTACTCAACCCATTAGAACCCCTCTTCAGGCCTTAAGTTTTTATTCTAAACACTCATTCAAGGCCTCATTTTGGGTTAACTTGTAAATAGATAAGATGTATAAAAAAATAAAATAAACCTGTCTTAAGTAAGATCATATATTTTTCTAGGTGTAAGTCAAGTTTCAAAATAATATGAACCATTGACTTGGTAGAACATATCAGCTGACGGTTCAGTTTAGTTTAAAATTTAATAAAAGAATCAAATTTGAAAAATATCAAAAATACCTCTTCCTCTCTCATCTCACATTTTCTCTCTCATCTCCTACCTCCATTATACATATAAAAACTATAAAAATTGAAAAATATCTAAAAATACCTAAAATTACCTTGTATAGTGTGTATACACTTGCAAATATAATTTAAAACTAAGCTATATGTATATAGCGTACAATATGTAAATAATGTGTATAAATAACTTATATATGTATTTTATATATTAAATTAAATATTTAGAATGATTTATTGTATATATAACTTTATTGTATAATTATATATTAATTTTTAATAACTTAAATGTATATAAACCTAAGTAATTCTAAATACCTATTTATAAGCTTATAACCACCTATAATACTGTACATATGTATTAACTAATAGTATATACTATAGAATACTTGTAAATTAATTCCATTAAGTAATTACAGTAGGTAATTAAGTTATTAAGTTAATTAAGTAAATTATTAACTTAAAATAAAATAAATTAGTAATTTAAGTTAATACTGAAGTAACTTATCGTGTATACTTGTATAGTATTATTTTAAGTATATTCTACCTATTTATACTGTATTTATGGAATACTACAGCATTTATAAATTATTTATGTACATAATTATTTAAAACATGTATTTAAATGTAAATAAATTAAAATAAAGTCTATAAAATAAATAAAAAATGTATAATAAATAATATATTATGTAAGTTAATTTTGTATTGAGTCAATTTCATGTTTAATTAACTAATTTATACTTTAATTAAGAAATTAACTCTTAATTTAATACGTGTAAATCACTAACTTTAACTAATTTATATATATAATTGACTAAGTTATAATTCTAAATTAATTGTACCATTATGTAGCCATATATAAGAGCTTTGCAATTATATAATTTATTTGTTATTTAAAATAATTTATAGCCCTCAAATCGAGAGCCAAAATCACCACATCCACGCAATTATGCGTGCCACACAATGCACAAATCTTCCTCGCTTTAGTCCCACATCGGATGCAACAAAAGCAACAATGCTGCATGAAATGCTTTTGCACTGATGGTCGTTCGGTTGTTAGTGCAGAGTGTAAAACTCATGAGCATATATTGATCCTCGATTCGCATGCACACTTGCTAGTGTGTGTGTGTGTGTGCACGTGCCTACGGGTGCATTTGTGTGCATTGGTGTGGGCATGTGGGTGGTGGGCCTATTGGGCTTGAAAAATGCACGAAAAATGTGCTAATTAAACTAAGGCTGGCCCCCTAGTAGTGGTCTGGTCCCACCTCTATGAAGTGTTGTGTATCCCATGAAAAGAGCCAGCCCACCCATTAAAAACCTAATTTTTAGGTTGATGAGCAGGGCTGTGAGAAGAGAGTGTCTTAAAACAAGCTAAGTGTAAGAGAGAAGAGTGAGTGGTGGCGTGAAATTATACTTGTGTGTGCTGTGTGAGTGCGTCTATGTGTGCATATGTATATAAGTATATGTATAAAAAAATGTATAATACATGTATAATAGCTAGATATATATATATAAAAATAAAAGTAATGTAAATAATGTATATAGATATGTAGTAAATAGTGTATATGTATATATAATAGTATAAATGTATATGTAAAGTAGAGTATATAGTTGTTTGAGCTTTTATGTATATAAATAGCACTAATCCTTTAGTGACAGTTGTATCCGTCACTATAGATATGTATATATGTTAATATAGATAGTTATTTCTTCCTTATGTTATATATATTTTATTAAGGCTACACCGACATATATATTTGTTACTGTATGTATAGATTATGTTACTAAAGGCATTACTATGCTAATATAACTAAGTATAGTAAATATTAGTGGTTATACTTAGGTATTACTTAGAATAGTGTACATAATTAATATAGTGTAGTATTAATTGATTTTTGATGCCTATTATTTGTGAATATGTTTAAGGCATTGTAGGTAGAGTTAATTGATTCTTGTGTATATAATTGACAAATTCTTTGATTCATTTTGTAAATAAAATTAACATTTTTTGGAATAAAAGAACATTTTTAGACATAGAGAATGATGTATATTAATAATTACCTCCTAGTGAATGACTTGGAAACTAACTAGTAAAAGTTGTAATTAAATAAAATGATGTGACATCTGTTTGTATTGTGACAAACATACTACAACAACAACGTTTTAAAAAATTATTTTTATTATAGACAGATAATCAACGATCATATTCTTTGCGTCGTTGTCGGGGACAAAAACCTGACAATAGTGTTTTATTATGATCAATGATGTCATTTATGTCAATAACCGTAATTAACTATGTTGAGAATTGTACTATCACTTCCCTCTTGCAAAATTGGAAACTTCTCTTTTTTATATTTTTATTTTGTTGCTTTTAGGGGTTTGAAAATAATCGAGGTAACAATATGAAGTAAAACTACGCCTAAGTGCAATAAAGAAATCTACACCTCTAAGCTCATCTTAGGAAGGTGTACCTAGGGTAATTAGAGGGTATAAGTGGGTGCAACAAGAATTTAACTACTATGAAAGCACATGAAATGACAAAGCAAATAAGAAAGGCACTTGAATTTGTATTGCTATTTAAAAAAGTCACATGTAAAGGAATGCTTGTTGAGGAAAGCTTCCTAAAAACAAAAATAGCTAATACAAAATAAAATGAAGTAGAAGATAGACAAACCTCCAATTGAAGCTTTGGATGGTCCTTAATCCAAATGCAGCTACTCCCGCACTTAAAAAGGGCTTCTCCTTGGCTCCTTTCTTCAGATGCTCTTGGATGCCACATCCTAGGGTTCCATTGGCTATTTCCACAAGAACATCCTTATTTAAATATTACTAACAGAATTATAAAAAACTATAAGGCAACACGGGAGTAATGGGGGCTCAAATCGCAGACCTAGGCATCTCTGCGAGCTCCAAACACGTAGCAGGCTGAAATCCTATACCGGGGAATACATCAGAAAAGGAGAGTTCAGAACAGTGTACAAAGGACTCTAGTACGTAGAGAAACTCGTGAGGAAAATACAAGTATTTAGTTTGCATAAAACTGACCCCGATCGGACCCCAAATGGGTAAAAAACGTGCCTACTGTTCGAAATCAGACGTCTGGGAATACTCCCAAATGTCTTAAAAGGTGCTAGATCCTTACCTTAAGTCCCCGTGGTGTCCTCAGACGTCCAGGCCTTCTCTGCGATCGTCTGAAGGTAGTTCCAGACGTTGAACAATGCCTCTGGTCGTCTGACGCACCTCCAGACGTCTGGTGATCTGATCAGACATTCACAAGCGCGGCATCCGCGCTCCTTCCCAAGGCTGCACCTACGTATGACAATGCAGGCGTGGTCAGCCGACAAATATCCCTACGCTGTGATATGCATGGCGCAGGGAGATTACGTACCTTAACGATAAATGAGCTTTCAGACGTTTGGCCTTAGCTCCAGATGTCCTGGTACTCCGTCAGCTGTCTGGACTCCACTCCAGACGTCTGATACTGGAAAGCTTCCAATATCAGGACCTCCTTCCAATGCTCTCCACTCGCTCCGCCGTAGCTCCAACCACTGTAGAGGGCCGGGAGGCTGCCTCCCTGAGCTCTCTCTTCCTCCCACACGTGCCCGCGATGGTCGTGCGAGCTTCGCCGAGCTTCCACCGAAACTCCTCGACCTTGGCCTCCTCCTCCTTCCACTCTCTCCTCTGCTCGCCCCCTCTCGCTCTCCCACGCTCGCCCCCTCTCGTCACTTGGCATAGCTCTGAAGGTGGTGGTGGTGGTTGGTGTGGAGTGGAGAGGTGATAGGAGGGGGGGCTTATATAGAAGGTGCAGGGGTTTACGGTTTGGGAAGAAAAGGAAGGGAGAGAGGAGAAGACTGTCCTACGCGTCGCCCGCATACAGGGCACAGTGTGCGTACAAAAATTTCATTTTCAGATGTCCGGGAAGGGTCCAGACGTCTGGACAGACGTCTGACTGAGACTCCAGATGTCTTAAAAGGCTAAAAATGTGATAGGTCATTACAGGTAGCTTAGCTAGCTAATTCTTTGCTAGCTTGCTAAGCCAAGCTAAGTTGAGTTGGCTTCTGCTTTTGTGATCTAAGGTGAGCTGGATCTGGTCTTCCTGAAGACTACCTAGCTAGCTAAGCTCGGTAGCTTGAGTCAAATAGCTAAGCTCAACCAAGTTGAGCTGAGTTGGGTCTTCGGGAGCTAGACTTAAGCTGGCATGAGCTGGTTGAGGACTTCTTTAGCTGATTTGGCTTAGCTAGTTGATGGTAGTAGCTAATCCTAGTCAAGTAGAGCTTCCATGAGCTGGATGGAGTTGGGAGGAGCTGAGTTGAGCTTCCATCTGGTTGAGGTGAGCTAAATGGAGCTGATCCAAACTAAGTTGAGTTGCAATGAGCTGGAATTTAGCTGAGATGAGCTCAATTCAGCTGAGATCTAGCTAAATTGGACTTCTCCTTCATTTTCTAACTTCTACATTATCAAGGTTTGGGTGATTGCCACTGTGTAATCATCTCTAACAATGATAAGATGCCAATAAAAGTGAAAGAAAAGGGAAAATAATGCAATGCATGCCTAAACTATATGAATGCCTAAATGTAGCCCAATACGATAATGTACATTGGAAGACCTAGGAACTAGATGTGATTTTCAGGCTAAGGATGATGATAAACTGATGTTTATCACAACCCTATGCTTAGCTTTTTGCTAGTTCCTTAGCAAAAATTGTTTTACAAAATAGTATTATTAAGGAAAACTATTTCTTTTTGTTTTTAAGGAGAATCATTTTTATAGTACTTTGGTTGATTGAAAACTAAGGAAAGTATGGGATTTATTAAAGATAAAATATCAATATTTTCTGTGGATTCGAAGGCTAGCATGAAATAGGATATGTGTATCTACCCAGGAATTCAACAAATTTACCCCATTTGATTCCAATTTTCCCGTCAACTGTTGTTGTAGTAAAAATCTCCTTGACCTAAGAATCCGATCTAAAATTTGCGTAACTTTCAAATTTTAAGTGTCAGTGCTGTGTGATAGTTGCCAACATTTTTGGAAAGAAATAAGGTCATGTGTTTGAGATCATTGTTTTTTGGAAAGGAAATTGTTTATTTTGTTTCCTCCCCCATGCTTAGATTCAAATTAGCCGTTAATAGAAATGTGTTGGAATCATCATCCTTGTTACTGATCCTCAAAGAGGCTCTTGCTCCGATGCTATGAAAGCACTGCCCAAGATACCTATGGGAGCTCATAATCCCAAAACACAAAGCGATGTAAAGGGGTGCTCCAGGCAAACTCAGGTTCTTGCTACGACGCTATGGGTAGAGCACTGTCTAAGAAACCTGAGCCTCAAAATGCACTTTAATGCTCCATCTAAAGATATGGAATATAGATATAGAGTAGCGTCGAGGGGGCAACATGTTGGCATCACATCCTAGAAGGAATTTTTCCTTCTTCGTGGTAGGGACTCAACCAATCAAGACTATCTCAAGTTTCATCGAAAACTAAACATAAGGAAATTATTTTAGCAATGTTTTTGGTTTGCTAGCTTTTTGTGTGTGCAAAATTTTTGACAATTGAATTTCAAAAGGAATTCAAAATTTCTGGACCGCAAACTAAATCAAGTACTATTTAAACTGCTAGACGGAATTGGGGCTAATTGGTTTCTTCAGGTATTAAGGAGGATTTCTATAGGAGATACACATATTGGATCTAAATTTTTAGACCTGAGAAGTCTAATCAAAGGATCCTTGGATTTGTCCTTAAGTTTGTTAAAAGATTGAATCCCATATGTACCTTTTTTGGAATAAAGTTTCAACCTTGGTCCCGTGTATTGAAAAATTCATCAAAAAGTTTTGAACTATTGTTTATTTTTTTGAGTTTTCTTTTTTGAAAATTGTATGCAAAAAGAAATATATGTAATAGCAGAAAAAAAAATTATTTAATTTATTTTATGTTTGTAGGTTCTGTAAATCCTAAAAAGACTGACAAAATTTAAATCATCCCCCCCATGCTAAAGTTATGCAATGTTTGCATGTAAAAAGGATAACACCTGAGGTCGTAGCCAGGATAAGCAGAACTTAGGAAAAGTAAAGGAAAAAGGAAAGCAGGAAAAAACAATGGGTTACCTCCCACCCAGGGTTATTTTTTACACGTTTTCAACTAGGCATAAGGTTGCATGGAAGACAGGAAATTATGCAAAAAATTGGACACTTGAATGCCCCTATGAAAATTGTCTTCTTCTTGGTCCCCTAAAAGACAGGTGGTAGAAGTAAGGAGACTGAAATGAGATGGAAAATGAGACAACGAACATGAGTCCGACCAAGGTTGTATGTCAAAATACAGGCCAAACTCAGAGCAGGAAAGTTGCAGGTCCAGAGACAGGTGAAGGTTAGAGGGGTTAGGTGAAATAAGAGGAGATGGTGTTAAATCAGGAAGAGGGTTTAAAGGAGGGCAAGGTTCCCAGGTATTGATGTTTCCGACCACCGATTCAGAATCGAAATCATCAAAGGAATTATGGTTCGGATAAGACTCCACAAGCATAATTTCCTCCCTAATTCAGTAATTTCACTATCTGATCCTCGAAAAATTCATCATCATGGAATCTCTTGGAAGCTTTAAAAATATCTAGAGTAATGGTTTGGCCATCGCAAGTAATATCCATTTTTCCTGTATGGCAGTTAATATTTGCTTTTGTGGTGACCAAAAATGGTCTTCTAAGGATAATGGGGGCATTCTTTAAAGATTCAGGTGCCTCAATGTCAAGGACCAGGAAATCAACGGGAATACAATTATGGACCTTGACAAGAACATCCTCGACTATCCCCTTTGGTTTAATTGTAAATCGATCAGGTAATTGTAGGGTAACCTCAACAAGCTTTAGATCATCGATCTTGAATTCCTCAAATAAAATAGTGGGGATGATATTGATTGAGGTACCTAAGTCGAGTAGGGCGCAATCAAAACGAGTGTCATTGATGACAATCGATATTAGGGGAACACCTTGATCTTTCATTTTCGGAGGTAGCATGCACTGAATGACAGAGCTTACTATCTCCGATAAATGAACTCTTCCTAGATTTTTAGTCTACCTTTTTGGTGTGCAAAGATCTTTAAGAAATTTAGCATAGGAAGGGATATATTTAATGGCATCAAAGAGAGAGATATTGATGTGAACTTACCAGAATAAATCCATGAGTTCCTCAGTTGTGGGCTCAGATTTCTTTCTTTTAGGGTTGGTGGAGTGTAAGGCTTGAGGGAAAGGAATGGGAGTCTTGCCTTGAAAATCAATTTGATCTTTTTGGGTTTCTTCCTGAAGGGTGGGAGAAGAGTCAACTTGCATTTGGTTAGGGTGGGTTTTAGGTGAAGATGTGGAAGGCCCAGGATCTTGTGTGGTTTTCCCACTCCTTAGAGTGACTGCATTAGCAGTATGATTGTTGTTAGGAGGAGGGCAGGGTGCCTGATTTTGATGGAAACCTAGGGGGTGCTGTGGGGGTGGGATGGATGGAATCCCCAGCAGTGGTGCCAAAAAGTGATATGAAAATACGCGGTTTTGTACTTGATGCAAATTACTATTGCTGCAAAGCATAAAATCGACCAACAATTAAATTTATAAATCTAGAGAGGGTGAAGTATCTGGGGTCGTCCAAGGAGGCAATTGGTGTTTTAAGAGTGCTTCTCTCTTGCAAAATTGGAATCTTCTCTTTTTTATATTTTTGTTTTGTTGTTTTTAGGGTTTTGAAAATAATCGAGGTAACGATATGAAGTAAAACTACACCTAAGTGCAATAAAGAAATCTACACCTCTAAGTTCACCTTAGGAAGGTGTACCTAGGGTAATTAGAGGGTAGAAGTGGGTGCAACAAAAATCTAACTACTATGAAAGCACATGAAATGACAAAGCGAATAAGAAAGGCACTTGAATTTGTATTCCTATTTAAGAAAGTCACATGTAAAGGAATCCTTGTAGAGGAAAGCTTCCTAAAACAAAAATAGCTAATACAAAATAAAATGAAGTAGAAGATAGATAATCCTCCAATTGAAGCTTTGGATGGTCCTTGCTCCAAATGCAGCTACTCTCCCACTTGGAAAGGGCTTCTCCTTAGCTCCTTTCTTCAGATGCTCTTGGATGCTCCTCTTTGTCTCCTCTAAGGGTAGATGTCCACCTTATCTCCTCCTCCTCTACCTTGCAATCTGATTGCACAGCAATTATACGACTTAATCTACCTGAATTAAGTTAGATTCTAGCATAACCTAAGAACAATGCACACATTAGCATCATAATTTGCATAGTAGTTAGTTTCGTAGGTTTATAGATAATATTGTCATTTTATGCTCTAAAAGAGAGATGATATTGATTGTAGAAAATTCGGGGTTGTAGATGACAAATCCAATCATACGGATCTGCTCAAAACGATGATGAGAGCCCAACTCTTCCGAGATCGCCTTGATCAGACTCTCGTAGTATTTTACGGAGTCCACAAAAGAGTAAGGACCAAGAGGCAAAGAGGTGGAAATATAGACCTCAGATGCCAAATCTGACCGCATGAATGGATTCGGATCAACGATCACAGTCCATTGGCGTAAAAATCATCTCGATCGGAGACCTATAGCATGATCTACAAAGAAGAGAAGATGGACAACCATGATGGTGCCACGTAGTGCCATCACAGTCGCCCAAGAGAGCCACCCCAATCTTTGAAGGATTCCCTCTGTGCATTGTGGGCTATTGGATCGTCATCCAACGGCTAGGATGCGCCCATGTCACCGCTCCAGCCATGCCTCATCAAGAAAGATCAAGCTCAACTGTTAGATCTCCATCCAACGGCTAATGACTGCTGCACATGAAATAGCAAACGTGACAGTCCGCATGAGTAGCGCAGTGGAGAGCACGCCCACTCAAGAGCGAACGATGCGTGTTCGAACTGCCTGGTGAATGAAATTAGAAGGTGGTGGAGCGTGGATGAAACTCACCATTGGATCTCCAATCGACGATGTGGGTGCAGAGGCATGGTGCGCTGATGAACGTCAGGTGGCCACGTGCGTGATCACGCACAACCAAATGTGCGCGTGTGGTAGGAATTCAAAGGCGGTGGGCGTAGTGCTTTTACGTGATCGGACGGCTGAGGATTGTGCATGAAGCTCTTGCGTGTTTTTAGCATCTGCAGTTGAAGTGTGAAGGCGGTGCGGGTGAGCGTGAATCAAAGCCGTGTGATTGCAGATCAAGGGAGCTGAGTGTACCATGTGTTAGCTAGAGGAGAGATCTGCATGTATATGGTGTTTGGGAAGGTTTTTTGAAGCGCGATCTGATCAACCCAAGGTTTTTGCATGGTTTTGAGGGCTTAAATGCCTACTTTGCCCCTCATTAAAGCTATAAAAAGAGTCCTAGGGCTCCCAGTTGAGAGGCAACTCCCACCAGATAGATCTCTAGCCTTTCTCTCTGCAACTTCTCTCCGGTCTTCTTCCCGGTGCCCTAGGTCTAAAGTGCTGCCGCACTTCTCACAAGTATCCCACAAGCGGCTCCATCATCTCCACCACATTCTCCTCTCCTTTTCCTCCTCCATAGTTTATTCTTCTGTTTCATGTTATTCAATTATATTAGATTTATGAGACATCCTCTTGATCAATAAAATGTTTATCCAATCTCATGAATGACTATCTATATGGACATATATAAATATATAAATATTTTCTTCGAACGACTTTCTGAAAAACTTTCGCATAAAAATCGTGTTTTGCCTCCTTGCGAACGACTCGGTACTTACCAAAAAATCTATAAATATTATTTATTTTGACGTGATTTGCAACTACAACGATACAACATCTTTTAACACGTTTCGTGGTCGAACACAATCCCCTTTGGTGAAGAACACCTTGGCTTGGTCCAAGGTAGAAGGGAGAAGAAGAAGGCACCAAGGAAGCACATGATGGCTTCCTTAATCTTCTTCTCTCCACTCCTCCTTTGGATGTTTATAGTGGATGTCTAGGTATAGAAATAATGTAGCCAAGGGTGAGGGAATGCCAAGGTGGATGGTTGTGGCATGTGTTGGCACCAAAAGTAGGAGAAAGGTGGAGGTGTTTTTGGTGGTTTTCTTGGGATAAGGTGGCCGACCATAGAGTACAGGAGGTGCAGCTAAGCTAGCTTAGCTAGTAGGGTAGTATAAGAGAGTAGAGGAACTAGGGTTTGGCAGACAACGAGGAACTTGAGCTGCATGGAACCTCTTGTAGCTGGTAGTCTGCTGAAGAGGGGTGCAACTGAGCTCAATAGCTAGCTTAGCTAGTAATTCTTTTCTAGGTTGCTAAGCCAAGCTAAGTTGAGCTGACTTCTGCTGTTGTGAGTTGAGGTGAGCTGGATCTAGTCTTCCCGAAGACTACCTAGCAAGATAAGCTAGATAGTTTAGGTCAAATAACTAAGCTCAACCAAGTTGAGCTGAGTTGGGTCTTCGGGAGCTGGACTCGAGTTGGCTTGAGCTAGTTGAGGACTTCCTCAGCTGACTAGGCTTAGCTAGTTGATGGTAGTAGCTAATCCTAGTCAAGTAGAGCTTCCATGAACTTGATGGAGATGGGAGTAGTTGAGTTGAGATGCCATCTAGTTGAGGTAAGCTAAATGGCGCTGAAATGAGCTAATCCCAACTAGGTTGAGCTGTAAGGAGTTGGAATCTAGTTGAGATGAGCTCAATTCAATTGAGAATTAGCTAAATTGGGCTTCTCCTTAATCTTCTGCCTTCTACATTGCCAGGGTTTAGGTGATTGCCACTGTATGATCATCCTTGACAATGATAGGAAGCAAATAAAAGTAAAAGGAAAGGGAAAATAAAGCAATGCATGCCTAAACTATATGAATGCCTAAATGTAGCCCAATACCATAATGTACATTGGAAAAGTTAGGAACTAGATGTGATTTTTAGGTTAAGGATGATGATAAATTGGTGTTTATCACATGGCCGGCCAAGTTTAGTCTAATTAGGTTAGGTTAGGTGGTGTTAGGGTGTGGGAAACTAGGTTCCCAAATAGGTTATGTGTTACGAACGCGCGGCTTTAGACGTCTTTTAAGACGTCTGGGAGGTGGCCCAGACGTTTGACCAAACGTCTGGAACCCATTCCAGACATCTAGGATTTGGTTTTTCGACACAACGGTTTCGTCTACGCGCCTGACCGCGCAGACCTGCGAGCACATCTCTCTCTCTCTCTCTCTCTCTCTTTTTCCCTCTCTCCTGCAGCTGCAGGCTGCGCCCTCAGTCCTCTCTCTCTCTCCTCCTTGCGCGACCTTAAAAGGCCACGCCCTCCCCCTCACTCCCGTCACCTCCGCCCCCTTCCTCTTCTCCTTCCAGTCGGTGCGCGAGAGCGAGCGCGAGTGAGCGGCGGCGGCGATAGCCGCGGTGGGTGCGGGAGGAGGTGCTGCGCGGGGGAGGAGGTGTCGGCCGTGAGGGCTCGAGCTTGCCGGGGCAGTAGGAGCCGGCTGCCGGGGGCGCAGCAGACGCGGGGTGGCGCGGGAGGCTTGCTGCAGCTCGAGCAGCAGGCGGAGCACTCGCAGCGCGGCCGTGCGTCTCGAGCGGAGGGCGAGTGGCGCCCTGATTCTGGAAAATTTTCCAGAATCAGACGTCTGTGATTCCAACCAGACGACGGGGAAGACGTCTGAAAGGTGAGTTATGTCCGTCTTCTTCATTTTCTTCGACTGACCGTACTGAGAGAGAGAGATGGGTACGCGCAGGTTCAGTGATTCGCCACCCAACACGAATCAGACGTCTGGCTGCAGTGCCAGACGACTAGAGCGACTTCCAGACGTCCGGGGTGACCATCGGACGTCTGGGAACTAGGCCAGACACCCCGCAGGCTTCTGGACGTCTGAGAGACCACGCAGAGCAAAGGTAACCTCTGATCCACTTTTTAAGACGTCTTGAAGAGGTTCCAGACGTCTGATTTTGCACTGTTTCGTCGTTTTCAACTCGTTTAGGGCCCGTTCAGAGTCCGTTTTCCACGTTTCGAGTTGCGTGCTTTTCGGAATTTCATCCTCTACCCGTCTACAGTAGTTGTATACTATTTTGAGGAACTCCTTGTGTTTGATCCTTGTGATAGGACCCCGTTCCGTTGCAGTCTCGGGGGTTGCGGAGGCACGCGGGATTCCCGACCACACCCCCAGTTCGCCTTTTGTAACCGGTAGAGTGGCTTTAAGTATAATCTGTTAAATTATGAAACCATAAATAGAACCTAGGACATTGCATGAATCCTAGGAATGAGAAATAGATTGAATGGTAGATCCTAGGGTGTTGCATAAATCCTAGGGCTGGAAAACTAGATTGTATGATAGATCCTAGGATATGGCATGAATCCTAGGATGGGAAAACTAGTGGAATGTATGAATACTGCAGTCTTGGAAAATGTGGAAAGGAAATAATAGCTGCCTGTGAATTGAATTAACAGCTGCCTGCTATGAATAAATAAACGTGATTGAGAACATGGATTGTAAGAACGTGAAACTGGAAAGTGAAACCTGGATGTTCTGAGTTAAAAGAGCTGGAACCCTACAGGGAATTAGGAGTAGAACTCCTGGAAAGTGAATGGAATAGAATTGGGGAAGTGAGCTGGCCCTTGAGTACGGAGTACCAAGGAGAGCGACTGTCCCCCTGTTTAGTGCAGAGCAGAGCCACCGCCCCAGGGACCCGGGGTTAGGACTGGCCACTTTGTACCGACTTGCTGGCCCTGATGTATGTAGTACCGAGGAGAGCTACTAGTGTAGGAAGGTACTAGCTACCCCACGGGCCCTGGGGTTCTGCTAGCCTCCTACACCGACTTGTTAGGTCCACTAGGCAAACCAGGGTAGTCAGGCGAGGGTGCACGGACTGTGGAGGGGCAAGGCCCCTGTTTGGTTACTGTGGAGGGGTTGGACCCCTGTTACTGAGAGGGCTCTGCCCTGTACTGGTTCCGTACTGTGCTTGGGCGCACCCGTTAACAGAAACGACTGACCGCGTGCCAGTGCGGGTTAGCTACCTGTGCGTTTATCGTGCGTACCGTAGTCACCGTTACGCCTGTCCGTGACCTTGGGGTGGTTGACTGAGAGTAGGATCACCACGGGGGACTCTCCCGGCCAGGAGAGCACCACGTGCTACTTCTACTGTTCGGAAAAGACTGCAATCAAGATCGTTCCCACGAGGAACATTCGAGATCAAGTGAAGGATCTGAGAAATAGATAAATTTTTGAAACAATAGAAAGACGTAAATAAAGGAAGAAAGAAAATTAAAACAGCTACTGTACACTTTACTGTTTCTTTAGTTTAGCTGCCACTCTACTCAGCGTTTTGCTGACGTGTTACACTCGTTACCTTTCAGGACCAGGTGTTGAGCAGCCAGGGTCAGCGGCTGCAGAGGGCGCTGGGCCGAGTAGGGTCCAGTAGAGTTACCACTGTTCTCTTGTACCTCTTTTTGGTTCACTGTAGTGAGTAGTTCTTGTTACCGCTGTACTTTTCTTTACCTGCAGTTCATTTTATGTTATGAATGTTGTTCTACTGTTGTGGTGGTATATACTGTAGTGGCTTCTTTCCTTACTGCTGTATTTCCTTACTGTTAGTTATATTCATGCTGAATGTGGTTTATTTTACTGCTCTTTTGGTTACTTCCTCGTTGGACGACTAGGTCTTGGGATAAGTCGAGTCGGTCCGGTTCTCGTGTCTCGTAGGGACTCGGGAATTGGGTCGTTACATTATGTTATGACCTGGTTCCTGAATCCCTACAGGACAAAAGATCAGCTCGACTCGACTAATCCCAAGACCCAGTTGTCCAACAAGAAATAACCAAAAAGCAGGAAAGTAAACCACATTCACCATGTTAAGTAACTAACAATAAAAGAGTACAAGCAGTAAAGGAAATAAAAGCTGTTAACAGTACATATCACCACCACAACAATAAAGTAGAACAAGTACAGAACAGAAACGGAAACAATAGTCTAACTCACTAGCAAAAGAAAGTACAACAAAAACAGGAACTACTGCTGGGCTCGACTGAGCCCAGCTCCCTCTGTAGCTGGTGACTCAGGCTGCTCGACTCCTAGACCTGTAAAGGGGTACGAGTAAAACGGAGTCAGCGAACGCTGAGTAGAGTAGTAACCAACTAACTAAAGCAGTAAAGACTAATAGGTAATTTTATCTTTTCCAATTAATTTATTCCGCAAGTCATTTCTTTTCACCCATTGGTTTACTTTCAAATCTCTTTCTTGATCTCGCGTGTTCCTCGTGGGAATGATCTTGATTGCAGTCTTTTTCGAATAGTAGAACGCATGCGTGGTGCTCTCCTGGATGGGAGAGTCCCTTGTAGTGATCCTACACCCAGTCAACCACCCCGAGGTCATGGACAGATGTAGCGGTGACTACGGCACGCGCGATAAGCACACGGGTAGCTACTCCGCACTGGCACGCGGTCAGTCGTTTCCGCTAGCGGGTACATCTAAAGTACAGTACGGAACAGTATAGGGCTTAGCCCTCTCAGTAACAGGGGTCTAGCCCCTCAGAACCAAACAGGGGTCTCGCCCCTCCACAGTCTGCACACCCTCGTCTAACTACCCCGGTTTGTCCAGTGGGCCTAACAAGTCGGTGTAGGGCGGCTAGCTGAACCTCGAGCCCCATGGGGTGGCTAGCTCTATCCCTACATGAGTAGCTCTCCCCGGTATAGTGTACGCGAGGGCCAACGAAGTCGGTGTAGAGTGGCCAATCCTAACCCTGGGTCCCAACCCAAGGGCGGCTAGCTCCGCTCTACACTAAATAGGGGACAGTCGCTCTCCTTGGTACCACGTACTTAAGAGCCAGCACACTTCCCACTCACATTTCTAGATCCATTCCATTTATCCACAGGAGCTCTACTCCTAATTCCCCATAGGGTTCATGCTTGTATTCCTCATGTTATTCCATACCAGGTTTAGTCATTCACAATTCCATTCTCAGATTATACACATGCAGCTCGTATTTCCACAATTTATATATACAACAAGTAATGTCGCAGGTAACTGTTTAACTAGCACATCATTTCATATTTCACAGGCAGCTCTTATTTGTTAACAGGTAGTTGTTTACAATTCTATTCATTCATTTAAGATTGCAATCTCAAACACGCATACAAACAGTGCAAGTACTTCTCGTCCTAGAATTCATGCCACATCCTAGGTTTCTAGTTATCCAATTTCACATATGCATTCATGTCTTATAATTAAAAGGGGGGGAACCACTCTACCAGACAATCCGGGAGTACTGGAGGCTCGAACGGTAGGCTCACGTGCCTCTGCAAGCCCTGAACACGCAACAGATCAAAATTCTATACCAAGGAACATAACACAACGGAATGTTCAGAACAGTATAAAAGGCTTTCTAACATGTAGAGGAACTCACAAGGAATCCACAGATATCTTGTTTGCGTAAAATAGAGCTCAAACGAACCCTAAACAGGTCAAAAACAAAACTGCGGACTTAAATCAGATATCTGGCACAAGGTCCAGATGTCTTAAAAGTCACCAGGGTCTCACCTCAGGTTCCTGCGTCAACTTCAGACATCCAAAACCCCTACTTGACTGTCTGGACCCAACTCCAGACGTCTGACCTCTCTTCTAGTCGTCTGGGAGTGCTTCCGATCGTCTGGTAAGCTGTCCAAACGTCCGAAACGCGTAGGAGGTCATGCCCCACACCTTCCCGAAGCTATCCCTGTGTGCGACAGATGATATCTTCCTCTTTTAGCCACGTAGATCGAAGTTGCGGTGCAGCCTGCATGGCCATAACCGCAAGAACGTATCTTCGTGAAGCTCTGCTTTCAGACGTTCGGTTTCGTCACCAGACGTCCAACCCGTCGTCTGGATGACATGTCAGATGTCTGATTCTAGGAACAACCCAGAACCAGATCGACCTCCTACTCCCCCTCACCGCGCGCAGCCACGGTCTCTTCTCCTTGTCTGTAGCTCCGGCTGCAGCAAGGTGTCGGGGACGTTTCCCCCAACGCGCTCCTCCCGCACGCGCTGCTCCAGCGGTGCGTCCTCTGGTGAGCTCCCACGAGCTCACAAACACAAGCTCCTCCTCTCTTCACGCCGCCTCTCCTCCTCGCCCCTCGCTCTCGCGCCCTCTCTTGCACTTGTCCCTCTCGTTGCAGTGGAGAGGAAGGAAGGAAGGTGGAGGTGGTGAAGTGGGGAAGAGAGGAAGGAGGAAGAGGGGTTATATAGGGAGTGGGGTTAGGGTTCGGGTGGAGGGGAGAAGAGGGAGAGAGAAAAGAGGGAGACTGTCTGCATGTAGCTAGCGCGTAGATGCGAAGTTGCATACAAAATTTTCAATTTTCAGATGTCTGGGAAGGGGTCCAGATGTCTGACCAGAGTCTTAAAAGGCTCAGAACAGAATGGGTCTTTATAGGCTAGGTGTAGGGATCAATTGGGCTAAGGTATATGAAATAGGTTCAACCTGATTGATGTAAAGGTGCTCAATTGGATTCTGTAGTATTATGGTGATCCAATTAGTTCTAGACCTAGCACCTACAAACATGTAAACAATACTCATCAAGGCACCATATATAAGTAGTAGAAAAACATACAATTTAACCCCCTAAAAATGCAATATTTTCAAAATGTTGCAATATGACTAATCTAACCTTATGCAATGCAATATGATCCAAATCACCCCTCAACTAGCAATAATTAGGTATAAATTAAGTAATTAAATATGAATATATCAGTAACCCAGGGTAGGAAGGACAGTGGATTTGAAAATTAATCCTTGGGGTTACATATGTCTTCTAGTGTGAAGGATTTATGGGTATTTGGAATACCTGAAGGAGGCGTGGTGTCGTAAATACTAATTCTTGAATATTTTATTATTGATGTGATGAAACCAATAATGATTTTAATGGATTCCTAATTATAGAGAAATCAAATATTATATAAGAAGTTAAATAGTATTTGATTTGACATTTAATTAGGTCAAATATGATTTGATCTTGATCCAAAAGCGTTTGGATAGAAATTAAATGCATTTGGGTACTAAAACCCAGTTGGCCAAATTAATTAGAGGGTCAATATGCAAAATTCAATTAGAATTCAATCTCAACTAGTGGATTTGATCCTAGGGTCACCATTAGATTAGAAATACATGGATTTCCTTTAAATATCTTCCAAGGCAAAGTAGGAAACCCTAATTAATTGATTTGTGTGTTAATCAATCTCCTACCCTCCCCTGAGAGATGAACAAAAAGGAGAAGGAACAAAGTCTTTGCCACCTGATCTCCTTCTTTTATTTTGGACGTCTAGCGTCACCAAGAGAGGTCTTTGTGTGCGATTAGATGATGAACACTCATCAGGGATGTCTAAATTCTCACATATTTGGACATTTAGATTCTTACCAGGAAGTCTCGAAGGACTTTTGGATGTCTAGCAAGGGTTTTGGATGCCCAAGATTTGTTGTCCATGGGTCCTTGACTTGTACAATCAATCTTTGGAGGATTCGAGGCAAGCATCATCTCGAGATTTGCGAAGGGTTCATAAGGAAGTACACGAGAATGAGTGTTCTCAACATGAGGAGCCTCAACTGCCTGCTAACAAAAAGGGATTACCATTGAGTAAGTGGTGGCTCTCGAATAGGTTTTGTTAATATGGTGATTATCGTTGAAGTTATTGTAGTGAGTTAACCTAAATCGAATCTAACCAGCTTCACAAAATTTTTTAACCTGGCCTACTTGATTTTATCTTGGTCGCTTTTAGGCGCATGGTCGATCTCAGGGAGGCAGGAATTTGAAGGTCAAGGAGTTTCTACGCCTTTCCTAAAACGTATCTCTTCCTTGCGTTTATTATGCTTTTATTTTTTTTTTATTTTTAAGATTTTTTGTTGGTGATAATGTTGTCCTTGAGGTACACCCTCAAAATCAAGTCCTTGGCTTGAGCCAAATGGTTCTTGGCTTGTAGCCAACTCGGGATTCCCAAAAATCGTTCTTGTTATTCGCAAGACCGAGTAATTGCAAGACAAGAATTATTTTTTCTCTTTTACTCTTTTTTTTTTAATCTTTTTAATAGCAAGAAATAAAAGATAAATGAAAACAAGGTAGGTTGCTAGAAAAGAAAGAAATACTTAGCTTAGTATATGTATAGATATATAGTAGATATAGTATATATATATATGTATATAGTTATATATTATATATAGGAGTGGAGGTGGAAATGGAATGTAGCACAGTATCAAGTTGGTCCACGTCTAGTAAGATGCAACCAACAAGATTGAGTGCCGTGTGAAGTGTGGAGCGGATGTATGAGAGTGTGTGTGGAAGCACTTGCTTTGCGTAGATATCGGGGAATATCAGCAACTGGTGCAGATATTCCCGCGATATGATGCGCAGTGGAGGGACTAGTGCACGGGAGTATGGGGAGTGAAGTGTATATATGGATATGGGTAGGTGGATGTATATGTAAACATACATACATACATATATATATATATATGTACGTATATATATTTATGTATATATGTGAGTGGATATATATGTATGTATGTATGTATGTGTGAGTGTGTACCAGTGTGTGTGTGAGTGTATGCTGGCGGAGGAGGGGAGCGCAGCAGATAAGCCGTCTGTTGTGCTGCCCCGTCGTCTGATGCGCACGGATGCGCTGGCATTGGAGGGAGAGCGTGCGCGGTGTGCTGGGGAGAGCCTGCACTCTCTTCGTGCGCGGACGGGTGCGGGCGATTGGCTGGCGCGGGTAGTGGGCAAGGAGAGAGAGCGCT
Source organism: Thalassia testudinum (assembly GCA_037157565.1). NCBI lineage: Eukaryota > Viridiplantae > Streptophyta > Magnoliopsida > Alismatales > Hydrocharitaceae > Thalassia > Thalassia testudinum. The sequence continues at coordinate 88,194,168 of JAZHRO010000077.1, forward strand.
GTGCCACCGGCTAAATGAGAAATGAGCTGGTGGCTACAGTGTCACGCAGACTGCGCGTTACAGTGCGCACGCGGTCTGGCGACTGGTGGCGGCCGATTTTGCGTGTTGGGCGCACTGTGGAGCGTCTGCACGCTCGGGAAGAAGCTATGCACGGCCTGCTAGTGAGTGCGCGATGACCAGTAGTGACTTACAGGCAGGCGCGTGGCTTCTTGAGCTTCTGAGCTTTGAGAGCTCGAAGATCTGGCAATGGCGAAGAAGACGATCGGTAGTAAAAACAAAAGGGGAATCCACCACGCCCACCTGCTCACGAAAGAGCTGGGCGGTGGTGGAACTTACAGTGGTGGTGTGAGACCATTGTGGGTTTTCTCCTACCTACGGTGTGCCTCTTCTCAATGAGAAGGGGTACTGTGTATGGAGAGGGAGGGGGGAGGAGGTTGGCCCATGGTGACGGTGGATCTGAAGGTGTCTGAAGGTGCATGAAAGTGTATGCCTGCACAAGGGAGAGAGCAAGGCATTATAAAGAGGAGAGGGCATGCCACAGCCATGATGCTGGCAGCGCACCTCCTGCCATGCTGTTGGCAGGAGGAGAGGCGCGAAGAGGCGCGCATGCCCCATGCCCTGCAGCCGCGCGAGAGAGAAAAATTCAAAGTAAATAAAAAAATGAAAATGGTGAAATTGGAATGCCGCACTTGAGGAAGATGTTAATTAATAGATGACCAATTATTCACACTCTCCTCCCCTCTTTATAAATGCATGCAGGTGTCTATTTACAAATGCAATGACAGCTACATAAGATGCAATAACAGTGCTAGGAAATAACACAAGATGACATATTTACTGGTATGTTTTTGCTGTGCAAACATACCCCCATGCCTATCTTTTGCTAGTCCCTAGCAAAACATTTTGTATTGTATTTAGAAATGATCTTAAGCTGAAGATTTTCTTCTGAGGTGACAAGGGTGTGTTTATCTGTTGGATATTGTGAGAACCAATTGCAGCGAAGACTACCAGTACTTTAAGTCCTACATGACATAGACGATCTCTCGACTAACCTAGACTCTTGATTTTGAAACCTTAAGTACGATTTCCAGGACTCAGAGGGTTTTGCCGTACTTGAAAGCTCAAGAGATTATGGTTTGTGTATAGTGAAGGATCAAGACTGACCTGATGAACATTAAGGCTCAAGCCCAGGGTGTCATGAATTTTTTAAGTGCAGGTTGGTCCCAGTTTTAGCTCATGTCTTCGGATTGACCCTTAAAAAGATGATGGAAAACTCAACCCCAATTTTATTGCTTTTGTGGCTCAATGAATATATGGTAGAAACAGGGTATTTGTAACGTGCCCTGAAAAACTTTTTGGGGAGAAGAATTTACAGACATTTGAAAGATATACTGACTTATTTTCAAGATTTTCTTCTCTTTTTTTTTTAATAACAAGTGTCAATATATCTCTTGCAACTTTATTTGGGGGAGCACACATTTTTGGAGGGAGAGTACCTTTTTGGTGGAAAGAGTTTCTCCTAGACATAAGACTAAAGTCTGGGATAAAAAGTCCACCTGCGCGCACAGGTAAGGACTTCACCTTCCCTAATGAATACTAGGGTTGGATCTTATGTTCACCTGGTCTTTCTTGATATGTGTAGTGTGAACCAAGATTACTTAAGCTCTCAATTAGAAGCAAACCAACGAATCCTGTACTAGTGACTCAGGTACAAGAATACGTCCTTAGTTAGGAGAGATTCTGATCTATCTTATCAATGCTAAAGTGAATTAAGCCAAGCCTGAGCGAATCAAGCTTCTTTGGCTTGGAAAGTCTTCAAAACAGCAGTTGAATATCCATAAACACTTATTATATTTTTGTTTCAGCCTTCAGATCATTGCTAAATACCTTTTTTTTTTTTAATAGGCTATGTACATATTTATAGATGGATATATATAATTGAAGCTGCATGATACCATATAATACCCAGATCCTATGGATGCCTACCCACCCCCCCATGCCAAATGATGCTATGTCCTCATATGCATGCAAGGTAAAGCGAGGTCCAAGGATTAGGGAACGAGAGCTGACGTGCAAGGTATATAGCAGGGTGGGTGGTGAAGTGAAAAGTGAAGAAGTGCGAAGTGAAGTGACATGGAATAGTGTAAGTGATAGTGGAGGAGTGTTGCTGGGGTGCCTCCCAATGAGTGCTGAATTTAACGTCCCCAGCTAGACTTAGAGTGAGGCACGAAGTTAGTTACCCTCCAGCAAGGCAACAGTTTCACCAATGGGGGTAGGTTCATGAGTGAGATAGGGTTTTAACCGCTGCCCATTGACCGTAAATTTATGCCAAGATTTGGGATCTTCAATTTCAACGGCCCCGTTGAGAAATGGTCTCGAGACCAAGTAAGGACCAGTCCATTTGGATTTCAATTTCCTTGGAAAGAATTTGAGCCAGGCATTGTAAAGCCAAACTTGCTGAGATGGCTCAAATTCCTTTCGTCGAATTCGGCTGTCGTGAAAAGCCTTAGTGCGTTGTTTGAAAGTTAAGGTAGAATCATAGGCTTCATGATGGAGCTCTTCCAGCTCCTGGAGTTGGAGTTTCCTTTCTCAATCACACAGGTCTGGGTCGAGGTTACATTGGTGAACCGCTTAATAAGCACGGTGCTCCAACTCCACGGGCAAATGACAAGGCTTCCCGTAAACGATTCTATAAGGAGACATACCAAGGGGAGCCTTGAAGGCGGTCTGATACGCTTAAAGTGCATCAATCAGCTTGTCGGACCAGTCTTTACGGTTAGGTCGAACTATTTTCTGGAGAATTTGCTTGATTTGCCGGTTCGACACCTCAGCTTGGCCGTTCGTCTGAGGATGATATGGAGATGCGATACGATGGTGAACTCCATATTTCCTCAGAGGTGCCCGAAAAGAAGCATGGGTAAAATGACTTCCTCCATCAGAGATAATGGCTCAAGGGATCCCAAAGCGTGCAAAATTATGGTTTTTGACAAATCGAGTGGATACGACATGGTTAGCATGGTGCATGGGAATAGCCTCAATCCATTTCGAAACATAATCAACAGCAACGAGGATGTACTCAAAGCCATTGGAAGGAGGAAAGGGACCCATGAAATCGATTCCCCAAATGTCAACGATTTAGGCAGCTAGGATGGGTTGCAAGGGCATCATGTCACGACGTGACATTGACCCTAACGAATGTCACCTAGTGCAATGTTTGGCATAATTGTGTGCATCCTGGTGAAGGGAGGGCCAAAAGAAACCGCACTGCAACACCTTGGCTGCAGTTTTCCTCCCAGAGAAATGGCCTCCGCAGGCCTGATCGTGGCAAAAGGATAGCACACTAGGGAATTCGCTGTCAGGAATATAACGACGGATGATCTGGTCGACACCTATTCGAAAAAGTAGTGGATTATCCCAGAAATAGTACTTTACTTCTGCGATGAGATGCTCGCGTTGGTTTTTAAACCAGCCACGCGGAAGGGAACCAGAAGCAAGGTAGTTGGCAATGTCAACATGCCAAGGTCCACTTGCCACATTAATTGCCAATAGGTGCTCATCGGGAAAAACCTCATTAATCGGCAGGGTAAGTCCAATGTAGTCAGGGTCCAGTCTTGAGAGATGATCAGCAACAACATTCTGGGCTCCGGCCTTATCGCGGATCTCAAGGTCAAATTCTTGGAGCAGAAGGATCCAATGAATCAGTCTAGGCTTGGCATCCTTCTTGTGCATGAGATGGCGAATGGCCGCGTGGTCAGTGAATATAATAACATGCGAGCCCAGAAGGTAAGAGCGAAATTTCTCCAGCCCAAAGACGACCGCCAGTAGTTGTATAATTACGCTAGGCCTCGTCCAACGTCTTACTGGCGTAGTACACCACGAAGGGGTGTCTATCTCATCTTTGTCCCAGGATGGCTCCGACTGCAAGGTCGGAAGCATCATACATTAGTTCAAAGTCGAGGGACCAATCAGGTGGCTGGAGAATAAGGGCCTTGGTGACAGCATCACGCAGCTGCGTGAATGCTCATATGCAGTCGGGGCTCATATCAAAGGGTACGTCGGTAGATAGGAGATGAGTTAAAGGTCTAGAAATCTTGGAGAAGTCTTTGATGAATCTTTTATAGAAATCGACGTGTCCTAAGAATGAGTAGGTTTGCTTGACAAAGCCAGGCACAGGTAAATCAGCAATCACATCAAGCTTAGCTCTGTCAACCTCAATACCCCTATCGGAGATGATATGCCCGAGAATAATTCCCTCGTGTACCATAAAATGACTTTTCTTTCAAGAAAGCACGAGGTTCACATCAGTACATCTCAGAAGGATACGGGTCAGGTTGGCAAGACAATCATCAAATGAAGGTCCGAAGATCGAAAAGTCGTCCATGAAGACCTCAAGAAAGTCACCCACCATATCATGGAATATGGCCAGCATACATCTTTGGAAAGTTGCTGGCGTGTTACAAAGTCTGAAAGGCATCCTTCTAAATGCGAAGGTGCCGAAGGGGCAGGTAAAGGTGATTTTCTCTTGGTCCCGAGGGTCAATTGCCACCTGGTTATATCCAGAGAATCCATCCAGGAAACAGAAAAATTTATTTCCCACTAACCGCTCCAGGATTTGGTCAATAAAAGGTAGTGGAAAGTGATCTTTCTTTGTTGCAGCATTCAGTTTCCTATAGTCTACACACACTCTCCAAGATGTAGGAGTGCGTGTAGGGATGGATTCGCCCCTGTCATTGACACGGATGGTGAGTTCTGCCTTTTTGGGCACGACATGAATCGGGCTCACCCAGGGGCTATCGCTGATCGGGTAGATTATACCCGCATCAAGACACTTAATGATTTCCTTTTTAACGACCTCCCGTATATTTGGGTTGAGACGTCACTGCATCTCGCGGGAAGGTCGAGCCTCCTCCTTCGTATATATACGGTGAGTGCAGTAGGAGGGGCTAATGCTAATTAAGTCAGATAAGGACCATCCAATGGCTGCCTTTTGTTCCATGAGGACCTTTGTTAGTTTGCACTCTTGCTCCCTGGTCAATTTTGAACTAATGATTACGGGGAGCGTTTCATTTGGCCCCAAGAAAACATACTTAAGCGTGTCAGGCAGCTCTTTTAGCTCGGGAGTGGTTGGTGAAAGATCTGGCATTTCTTGGGATGAGAGTATCTCAAGCGGATCAGAATAAAGAAAGGTAGGAGGAAGAAGTTGGCCCTCTGATTAGCCAAAAAGTGGGGCATCTTGGATTGATGGATCCAAAAAGGGATAGCCCCAGTGATCAGTATGTGGGCTCAAGGTCCCAATGTGGAGTCGCATTTCCACCTGATTTGGCGGGAAAGAAAGGGTATGACTCAGACCACGAGGTATGGGAAGCGGAGAAAACCTCGTCAGATGTCTGGTTAAGAGAAGGTACGGGTAAGGGGAGGGATGGGGGAACGTCACCATATCTGCTAGTCAGGCGATGGTCTATGTTCAAGGGTACTCCACAACAGTTAGAATAGGTCCCTATAAGTTTGATACACGTGCTGACGGCCATGTCCTCGTCCGACGTGTCATCCTCGATGCAATCGCAATCGAAATTCTTGGCTGCCTTGAAGATGTTTAGCTTGAGCTTCTCAGAGCCAATGGCAATCTCAATGCAGCTCGACTCACAGTTGATATGGGTGTGGGCTGTGGCCAAGAAAGGTCGACTAAGGATGATCGGACAATCAGAAAGTGAGCTAGGAACTTCCATATCCAAAATAAGAAAGTCAACAGGAAAATAAAGACTGTTGACCCTAACCACCACGTCTTCCACCACACCCTTCGGTATTTTGACAGAGAGATCTACCAACTGTAATGTGACAGGGGTGGGTTTCAGATTTCCAAGGGCAAATTTCTCGAGCATGATGGCTGGTATAAGATTGATGGAAGATTCTAGATCAAGCAGAGCACGGTTAAAATTGCAGCCTTGGATGCTACAAGAAATAAGCGGTGTGCCCGGATCTTTCTGCTTCGGTGGTAGATTTGACAGTATAGCACAACTCGCATGAGGCGAGAGGACCACCGGATTCTTTGTTTTCTTTGATTGTTGCCTTGGTGTAGTGTGGTCTTTGAAAAATCGGGCGACTGTTAGTATATGGTTGATAGCTTCCAACAGGGGTACCTTGATTTCAACATCCCTGAATAAATTACGCAGGTTATCAAAGTCCTGCGTATCCTTTTTCTTGCCTTTTGGCTCCCTCAGTAGAGCCTCAGGGAATGGGACTGATTCTGGTACTAGTTTGGGTGTATCGTCCTCAAGAGAATGCGGTACTCATCCCGAATGAGAGGGCGATGAAAAAGATGGGCCAGGATCAGGTTGAGGTGGATCAACGGTTTGTTTACTGCTCCTTGTAGTAATCGCATTGGACGTCGCGGGGCCAGTGGGATCATAAGGCGGAGGAGGGTTTGCAATAGGGACATAAGGGTGATGTGTTGCTGCGAGATTAGCCTAAAATCCCGGTGGAATGCTCGGAGCTTGCAGAATCTGATGAACCTGCCCCTGAGAAGGGCGTACCTATGGTTGAGGACCACGGGGTACAAAATTTTGTGGGTTGGGAACAGGTTGGGCTGGAAGAGTGCCCTGAGATCGAGTCATCATGCGTAGTTGACTGATCTCAGCATTCTGCTGCGCCAATTGGTGCTGAAGAGAGGTCATGTTTTTTTTAATGGCGCTTAGACATTTCCATCACCATTCGCATCAGTTTATCAAGAGGACTTGATGCGTGTTCTGTTTAAGGTATGCAAGGACCCGATGGTGGATTTGCCACAGGAGTAGACTGGGCCCTTGGGATGACGGGTGCAGACGGTCGCATTTGCCCACCCGCGGGGTTTTGGAGTTGTGGGTTACTGGACCATGCAAAGTTAGGATGATTTCGCCACCCTGGGTTATAAGTAGCAGAGAACGGGTTGTTCCCCAGGGTGCAAGCGTCTTCTAAGCTCGAAGACGAGTCTGCATGTATATATACATCTGAGCACACGGAGGCTTGGTCCTCCGTGTCAAAATACTGGCTTGCAGAAACCAGGTCCACATGACTTACCGAATCGCTCGGCGTGGTGCTCGATAAAGACGGTCTCACAGGGTTTTTGGCAATAAGCCTAGCATTGGAAGGATTAGGGTTGTGATGGAGTGATGAGGTGGAGTGTTTGCCATAGAGCGGGCAGGATTGGCCAGAACCTCGTCCAGCTTCTTGTGCATGACGGAGACTTCATCCAATTTTTGTGCAATAAGGTTAAGATCTGTGGATGAATGGGAGGGTCCCGTGTCAACTTCGTGAACATTGCGGGGCAGCTGGTACGATTAAAGGCGACAATGGAGGCATTTTTCATTGAATTTTCACTCATGTTCTCAAATAATTCAAATGCTCCATTCTCATCTTTATTCTTGAAATTCCCTCCGTAGGAAGCGTCTGCAATCTGCTTCAAAGTTTCATTTAGCCCATAATAGAAGATCTGGGCTATATGCCACTTAGGCAGACCGTGGTGCGGACAGTTTCGAAGGAGGTCATTATACCTCTCCTAAGCCTCATGAAACTGCTCGCCGTTTTGTTGCGTGAAAGAAGTTATAGCCCGGCGAAGTGCATTGGTTCGCCCGATTGGGAAGAATTTCTTGAGAAATGCTATTCGCATCTCTTCCCAAGAATGGATGGTTCTCTCCCAAGGGTGCGCAACCATTGCGATGCCTTATCCCGCAACGAAAACGGGAACATTTTCATGAGGACAATTGATAACCTGATGTTTCTTGGTTTAACAGTTTCAGCTAATCAGGTTAAGTCTTCCAAATGGAGAAAGGGATCTTCACTTGCAAGACCATGGAAGTGAAAGTTAATTAGGCCAATGACATTAGGTTTTAGTTCAAAATCATCCCCCCCCCATGGGGACCCGGATTTGCCCTATGGTCTCTATAGCAGCGGAATTTTGATAAGAGCTAAGAGACCTAGGCTCCTCCCGTTTGGGAGGGTTCTGCATTTCCCCCAAGGTTTCCCCAATGGCTTCAATTTTCTCATTATACATTTCCATTTGGGCTTGGAGGTGGGTTATGGGGTCTACGGCTCCACCACCACCTGGTGGGATTTGAGAGGGGCTGTTTCCTCCCTCAGGATTTGAGGGTGGGCGTGCAGTCATGTTTTTGGAGGAGGATGACGAATCAGTTTCTATCCTTCTAGAATTATCAGTCAATTCAAGCAATTCAGGGTTTTGTGACCTCCTCCCAAACATGCACTGCCACAGGAAGAATTGGGAAGATAACAAGGGAAAAGGGGATGAGAGAAATAATGCCGTATGGGTACACTTGATGACAAATCAAAGCAATCAGTTTCCTAACCTCTACAATGTGCCCTTAGACCTAAAGATCTAAGTTACCTACTATCACAACCTACGGAATCAAATGAGAGCATCGCGGAACCACCGGGCTAGATTGAAAGGCTGTTTGGCCTAGTCTTAGACACCCGATAGCACGCGGGAACCCACACCAGCACGTAGGCGCTACACGTAGGTAGTTAGACCTCCAATCCTTAATAGGGGTCAAGTTGCTACCAGTTTTAATTTAGAGGCTTAGGATCAAGTGCTCCAGGATGTGAAGGGCGTTGTATATGGGTAATGCTCAAGTGCGTTGATTTTAAGAGTGTGTAAATCAAGCATGCAATGGGGAAATCTCCCCGAATTGGAGTTTTAGATGGTGAATGGCTTTTAGAATTTCAGCCTTAAGTAGAATGAATTTTAAGATTCCATTGAGTTACCAATTCAACCAATCTCCGGGTTTTGAGAAAACACAAGTTCTTTTATGCCCAACAAACCCTTCTTCAATGTGAATTAGTTAATGCATGTTAAAAATGCAATGGGCTTCCCTAGATGAAAATTTCTCTGTACGGGTGCACGAGTTTATTTTAAGTCAATGTAAAAGGGAGCCAAAGCACTTCAATTCAAGTGCTCCCAATTACTAAAATGATGTTCCACACAAGGCTCAATCACAAGATGATGCAAAGAAAATTAAAATGTTGGGGTTAAAATATTCGGGATCAAATCTAAGGCACTTGAAAGGTCATGGTGGGGTTGGAATTAACTCAATTTCAAGTCTCCCCACCAAAAATGTGATCCCGAAATGTGAACAAATGAGGCAAGGAGGGATGGCAATCAATCAATTTTAACTTGCCTCAAAGAAAACTTCACACAATGAAGGATCCAAGAATTGGGATTTCACTATGCGAAGTTTTGCGGGAAATCAAGGGGCGGTGGGGGTGATAGCAAACAATCAACAAGTGATTTTTAATCCACTTGCCCCAAGGAATTCCCAAGAAGTGTCTTTAGGTTTTTTTTTTTTTAGGTGACAAGTTAACCTAAGTTACTAAAAGAGAGACACCTATCTCTTCAGCAACATGGGTGAAGCTCCAATGCGACGCCAGTGACTTCACGCTCTCGCTCCCACCTTGGATTTGCCCATGTCTTCGACTTCCTCTGCTTGTCTCCTCCTTGCAATCGATTTACCTGCACACAAGCAAACAAAACACCCGTGAAGAGAAGGATATGATAAGAGAAAATCAAAGGAATGAGAGTATAAACTTACCTCAATTTGCGCCTCTCCGGCAACGGCGCCAGAAAAAGCGTGGTGGCACTCGAATAGGTTTTGTTAATATGGTGATATTATCGTTGAAGTTATTGTAGTGAGTTAACCTAAATCGAGTCTAACCAGCTTCACAAAATTTTTTAACCTGGCCTACTTGATTTTATCTTGGTCTCTTTTAGGCCCAGGGTCAATCTTAGGGAGGCGGGAATTTGAAGGTCAAGGAGTTTCTATGCCTTTCCTAAAATGTATCTCTTCCTTACGTTTATTATGTTTTTGGTTTTTTCTATTTTTAAGATTTTTTTGTTGGTGATAATGTTGTCCTTGAGGTACACCTTCAAAATCAAGTCCTTGGCCTTGAGCCAAATGGTTCTTGGCTTGTAGCAAACTCGGGGTTCCCAAAAATCGATCTTGTTATTCACAAGACCGAGTACCTGCAAGATAAGAATTATCTTTTCTCTTTTACTCTTTTTTTTTATCTTTTTAATAGCAAGAAATAAAAGATAAATGAAAACAAGGTAGGTTGCTAGAAAAGAAAGAAATACATAGCTTAGTATATGTATAGATATATAGTAGATACAGTATATATATATATGTATATAGTTATATATTATATATAGGAGTGGAGGTGGAAGTGGAAATGGAATGTAGCGCAATGTCAAGTTGGTCTACGTCTAGTAAGACGCAACCAACAAGATTGAGTGCCACGTGAAGTGTGGAGCAGATGTGTTTGAGTGTGTGTGGAAGCGCTTACTTTGCGTGGATATCGGGGAATATCAGCAACTGGTGCAGATATTCCCGCGATATGATGCGCAGTGGAGGGACTAGTGCATGGGAGTATGGGTGGTGAAGTGTATATATGGATATGGGTAGGTGGATGTATATGTAAACATATATATATATATATATATATATATATATATATATATATATATATATATATATATATATATATATATATATATATATGTACATGTATATATTTATGTATATATGTGAGTGGATATATGTATGTATGTATGTGTGAGTGTATAAGGGTGCGTGTGAGTGTGTACCAGTGTGTGTGTGAGTGTATGAGTGTGGGTGTACAAGTGAGTGTGTGTGTGTATGCTAGCGGAGGAGGGGAGCGCAATAGATAAGCCGTCTGCTGCGCTGCCCCATCGTCTGATGCGCACAGATGCGCTGGCGCAGAAGGTAGAGCGCGCGCCGTGCTCTGGGGAGCGCCTGTGCTCTCTTCGTGCGCGGACGGGTGTGGGTGAGCGTAGCACAGTACGCAGCGCTGCAGGCGGGTGCGGTGAGGCACGGATGGGTGCGGGCGACCGGCTGGCGCGGGTAGTGGGTGAGGAGAGAGAGCGCTGTGCCACCGGCTAAGTGAGAAACGAGCCGGTGGCTACAGTGTCGCGCAGACCGCGCGCTACAGTGCGCACGTGGTCTGGCAGCCTGTAGCGGCTGGTTTCGCATGCTGGGCACGTTGTGGAGCGCCTACACACTCGGGAAGAAGCTGCGCACAGCCTATTGGTGAGCACGCGACCATCGGCAATGACTTGCAGGTAGGCACGTGGCTTCTTGAGCTTCTGAGCTTTGAGAGCTCGAAGCTCTGGCAATGGCGGAGAAGATGATCAGCAGTAAAAACAAAAGGGGAATCCACCACGCCCACCTGCTCACGAAAGAGCTGGGCGGTGGTGGAACTAACAGTGGTGGTGTGAGACCACTGTGGGTTTTCTCCTGCCCACGGTGTGCCTCTTCTTAGTGAGAAGGGGTACTGTGTATGGAGAGGGAGAGGGGAGGAGGTTGGCCCAGGGTGACGGTGGATCTAAAGCTGTCTGAAGGTGCATGAAAGTGTATGCCAGCACAAGGGAGAGAGAAAGGCATTATAAAGAGGAGAGGGCATGCCACAGCCATGTTGTTGGCAGCACACCTCCTGCCATGCTGTTGGCAGGAGGAGAGGCGCGAAGAGGCGTGCATGCCCCATGCCCTACAGCCGCGCGAGAGAGAAAAATTCAAAGTAAATAAAAAAATGAAAATGGTGAAATTGCAATGCCGCACTTGAGGAAGATGTTAATTAATAGATGGCCAATTATTCACTCTCTCCTCCCCTCTTTATAAATGCATGCAGGTGTCTATTTACAAATGCAATGATGGTTACATAAGGTGCAATAGCAGTGCTAGGAAATAACACAAGATGGCATATTTATTGATATATTTGTTCTGTGCAAACAGTAAGAAACTATTGTAGGAGCACAACACGTCCCCCATTAGGTATACCTCGATACTTGTGGAGATCCTAAAATGGAAAAGGCTAGTTCTTTTTATATGTTTCTAGTCTAGGTCGATTTTTTGATTCCTATTATTTGGTTTCCAAGCATCAACTAATTTCTCAAATTGAAAATATTTAAAATGACTGGTTACACGCTTCTACGATGCCATGGTTGAACCATTCGATCCCAACACCCACCCCCTAAACCACTGCAATAGTTCATTTCAAACTTCATTTATGTGACCGCCCTAGGTAGTTGGGACCTAATCTTTCACACATGTTAACCTAATTCTTGATTTGTCGAAAGATTGTAGGGTGTGACATCAACACACACTACAAGCAATTGAAGTTGCTCAATTGCGAACTTTGTTCTTCTTTCTCTTTATGCACTCTAACACAATTATGAGATTTTAGTGATTCAGTGACAGCTAGCCAAGTGATTATGAGAGAAGTGATTATACTCGAGGTTCTACTAAAGTGATCTTGGATGAGATTTTAGAATAATTGGTTCTAGAGGAGCAAATTCTAAGTTCTAGAAAGAGGAGATTCTGTAGAAGCAAATCCTGTTCATTCATTGTAGATCTTATAGGAATCTCTGTTGAAATACTGAGGAAGTAGATTTTGGAGGAATCTATTGAGGATGAGCTTCCAAGTGAAAATGGTTCTAGGAGTGGAGATTATTGATAAATCTGGGGAGGAAGCCCTGTCACCTTAGCAGAGATTCACTTATAGCTTCTCATGTATGGTAACTCTAAACATTTGAATTTTAAATTCGTAGAGAAGCACAAAATAATCCTATTAGCTTGGTGCTTAATTGAATTACTTGATATACATTTCTATTGAGCTATAGGATTATTGTACTGATTTGATATCATTAATACTATGCTTAATTATATTTGTGACATGTGGAAACTTGATTTATTAGTGGTGTCTTGTTACTAAGGTTTTTGGTTAACAAGTGGTTAGCGTATCACTTGGTTAATTGGTTTGGGTTGAGCTGCTCATGAGCAAGCTTGGAATTGATTGGTCACGGACCAATTGTAGTAATGATTTGGGTTACACCTGTAAGTAAGTTGGTTATAATAGATTTATGACTAGAGATTATGAGAAATCCTAAAGAGGGACAACCTTGGGTAGTGGGTTTTACCCACATGGGTTTTCTACTCTAAAATCCTGGTGTCATTTGGGGTTTGCTAGTCTTGTAGATATTGTGATTGAGATTTGATATAAGATTTAAGCTGCAATACGTGGACAAAAGTTTTTTAATATCTTTGAATTTGAATTTATTTCTATCCACAGTTGGAATCTAGAAAGGAGAAATATTTACCCTTCTTTAGTGCTATCCCAATCATTAGGAGGGAGTTAGGTGTCTTTATGGGAGGGAGGGGGTGAAGTTGTGTGGCACGAAGATCGAGGGAGGAGGGAGTTGCGTGTTAACATTTATGTAAGGGGCTTTAGGGTTTAGGCACATGCCATTCATTTTTCTTTAAAGATGCAAACTCACATGAATCTTGTTTTATGGGCTCGAGACCTCCAATTTGCACACGACAAGGTCATTAGACTTGTCTCTTTGACGGGAATGCAACAAGTACCTAGGATGCTCAACTTGAAACCCGATTCGTATTTTGAAAGTGATGAGGCAAAAATAAATAATTCTAAAAAGGAAAATACGAGTATGAAACATGTGCAAACTCCAAAAAGACCGTTTTGCACAAAATTGGAGTCATTGGTTTTCAAATTTTACGAAGAGTATAGAGGAGGCTTCTAATTGGAATTCAAGTATAGATACTAAAATGTAGGGATAAAGCCAAAATTCTCGAGATAGAGGGGGTTACATTCACAAATTTATTGTGATGTGAGTTATAGAACTTCGATTCAAGGAACGATAGGCATTGGGTTTCTTATAATAGAGTAATTGGGTCAACCATGAGAATTTGGGTTTGAGACCTTACAGTAGGGGGAGCAAAGGGGAGAAACTTTAGCAAAATTGAAGTCATTCTTACTTACTCTCTTCTAACAAAATTTTGTTTTGTCATTACGAAAAAATAAGGAGATTATTAATAACCTTGTTTATAATTATTTTTGATAATGAGAAACAAATTTTGTAAATGTGTTTTTATGAGAAACTAACAAATGATGCAGGAAGTTTAGAGTAAAGATTTGCAAGGAAGTGCTAAGCTTATGAAAGATTGGAAGTACTAAAGCCTTACAAGAACATTATGCAAGGAAAAGAGGGAAAAAGGCTTGCACAAATTCTTCTTAAAGCAAAAAGTTGTATAATGATTTTCTTTTATTGTTTAGATTGTAAATTAGCTCTTGAGGAACTTTTTTAAACCCTTACAATGCATCTTAGAACCTTCCCAATCCAACTAGTTCCCAAATTCCTTAAAAATTTAACATTTGTGAGATTTCTAGATAGCTAAACATTCTTCTAAGACATCTACTTTTCTATTTTGTTTCATATCTTGGTAAAATCTTATTGATTAATGATTCTCTAACTAAATGGCGCTCAACTTCAATAAACACTAAATCTTTGACTCATTGTAGACATCTATGTTTTTATTTAGATGTCTATCTTTTCATTAATCATCCAACATTCGATTCTGTTTTGAATCTTAATGTTCAAAAATCAATCAAGATTAGTCATTTAATGATTGTTTAAACAAATCCTTAATAAAGGAGAGGCCTAATGAATTTTATAGACATCTAAGTGATTTATGCTAGACATCTTACCCTTTGATTTTTTCATTCCTGGACCCTCACTTATTGGAAGTCACTAACTTTCTCAAGTTTTTGACTTGGGTCGTTCAAACATTCATTCGGATTCTAAAAATGTCCGAAAGTCTTTTTCCATATGTCTTTGATCTTATCTCAGACGTCCCTATACCCTATTCTTTGAAACTTCTCAACTCCGCTAAGTTCATTTCTTGAAGTTGTTTTAGACATCTAGGCTTAATTTTAGATGTCTGATTTTATTATTGTGGATGTCCAATTTTAATTCCAAATATCCATGTTCATGTCCATGTTCAACTTAAGCGTTTAAGTTTAGTTACTCTTTTCTTTGGAACGTTGGACCATCTATTCCAAATGTCTAAATTTCATTTTATGACCTCTCTCAAGAGTTAATAAATTGTCCAAATTATTTTTCACATGTTTGATTAGTCAACTTTCGATGCTTATTTTTAATTTTAGATGTCTATAAAATTACCATCACTCCACCAAATGCTAATATTTAAGTATAGAGATATATTTATCTTAGGTCCAAGGATGTCTTCTTCATGAATGTTCCATCTCGTTGAATCAACTCCTTGACTTTAACAACGTGACAACATTGAAGCTCTATTCCCATGTAGAGGGTGTGTATCAAAGGTATCCATCATCTAATAGTTTCTTGAGAAGATTGCCATATCTTCTTAAATTGGAGGAATCAGTTAAAATACCATGATGATTCTTAATGATATATATATCGAAATCTTTGATCTAAAGCATTTATATCTTTGGTACCTATCATTGGCATATTTAGCTTGGCTACAAATACTTTCTCCCACTTGTGTTGGGGCATCCAACTAACCACATTAGTCCACGTGATTTGACATTTAGATCTCAATTACCGATTATGTGATTTTCATTTAGTTTGACTCACTAAGGATACACAATTCCAACGAATATAAACATAAGAGAAATCCTAAATGTAAATAGGCTAGCCTAGTCTAGTTCGAGCCCATTTATCTCATGTTAGACATTGGATTTGGGTTAACAATTTATAAAATTATTGAGCCCTAGCCTAGAGCCTTGTCCAACCAAATGTCTTGTGAAGGCTCAATTGATGCTCACCCCTAGCTATTCTTGGTCATTACAGCTCCATGATGGGACATTTCAGGCCTTAAAGAGGCTTTTACAAAAAATTTTAAAAGCCTTCTAAAGGTACGTTTCCTTACGAGATATCTTAGCGTGAGCAATGATGACGTCGTAACTTTTGTGATGAATATTAAGATAAGCATACCACTCAACTCATCTCATTACATCGATCAAATCAACATCAATATATATTAAAATATGCATACTGTAATGCATGGTAAGAAAAGCACATGTCTAAAGAAAATCAACATCACTTAGGGGCGTACTCCATTGTCTAAAGAAACCTATACATGTCAGAAGGTAGGCTACCATGTCTGATCTTCTCCCAAATCCCCATTGGGGATAACGGCCACCGCCAAATGCATCGCCCATCCTCCCCGGACAGTTGTAAAATTATCCTTTATGCCATCTTTATGTTTCAAGATGTTAGTCCAGCATCTAGAATCGCTCATCCTTGATTTTGCTACCTGACGAGCTTAGGTATTTGTTGTTACATCCATGAGACCCAAAGTTCAGAATACTCACAACTCTCCGAAAGTCTCACATATGCTGCATATCTATCCATATCCTCGATATTCTTTAGGGCAAAATGAGATCTCCTCCATGTTGACGTGCGCGTGGGACAGAGGTGAAGATTCCTCCATGAGGCCTTTTTCATTCTTTTAATCCTCGTAGGAACTATGAGCCAAAAATGGGGATGGCACGCACTTCGCCACCTTTTCCCTTCGGAAATCCTTATCCTCTCTGCTCCTCTTGCAACGATATTAATTGTGTCGATCGAAGTGTTGTTGCCCGAATTCTCGCTCCCTCGAGCCACGTGCTATATATTTACCATCAGATTGGGAATTCTAGGTGCTGATACCTATTCTTCGTGCCTTCCATCGGAAGGAAACCTAATTACTTGTCTATGACCTGCATGAGTGCATGATAAAGGCATAGTTTACGGTGGTGTTAACCCCTACGTACGGTGGGATCGGATAATTCTAAATTTGGATTGGAAAAATCGGATAAGCTATTCTTTATTAGAAGCAAATTTGAGATAATTTGTTACTTAATCTCTCCTACTCTTCTCTCCTACGACGTGCCTGCCGTGCCTATTCTTTCCAAATATCCCTTCTCATCTTCTACGTCGATCACGTGCTCCACATTAAATGTTGCACGTACGTTAGTGATGAAATCTCATCCCAGTCGCGAGCGCTACTAAGGTATAATTTTATTTCTTTCATTATTTTTGTAATTTTGAGATTGCTCTCAAAAGTTTATTTTTGACTTCTTTCTTCTCAAAATGTCCCTGTTAACAAATTAAATAATAAAATATAATTATTATCTAACATTATAATTAATTGTTAATTATAAATCTAAATGAGATTATACTCGACTAAGGATGTTAATAAATATTAAAAATATAGTTAATGGGATTACTATAACTTAAATTACCATGCTATATATCTTTGGCATTAAATTAATTGAATATAAAAAAAAACAACACCAACTATGTCATTCCAAGGATAGATGTATTTTTTGTCACTTTTTCTTCTATTCTAACTCTCAAAATCAAGCAAATACCCCCCTCCCTTCACATCACATATTAATCATTTATTTCTAACATTCATTCGTTGAGCACAAAGATCAGTTAACCCCCTTTCTCGAATAAATATACATAAAAGTTATCTCTTATCATAAAAATACTAATATATATTAACTAATCTCTATCGTAAACTAGCCATGGGTAGCTTGATCCGCACGTTTATTATCATCGTAGTCTTGATCTCATCTATCAAACTTAATTTGATTGGTATTCTGACTCGATGACGTACTGATTTTGTAGAAATTAAATCATGTGTCTCATCATTTAATTTGCATGTGACTTACCTGGCAAGGTTTCGGTGCGGAGATGTGGGATTGACAATAAAGAGACAATACAAGTTGGGTGTGCATGAAAGCACACATCACTCTTTGAACCATCGTACACTGCAAGATTTGCATGGCCCTTTTTGTCTACACTTCTTTCATCTTTGAGGCTCCCATTGGTAAGGTGAGATTTTATTTTATGTAAATTTTTCAAATGCTACAGTACGTAAATAGAATAGGGATATTATTTTCATTTCTTACATTTATTATCATTTATCATATATTCTCTTATTAATCTACTTCAATCTATCGTGCCTACCTCTCACTAATCACATCTCACTAACTCTTACCCATTTTATCTACTTCCACCAACATACTCCCAAGGTTCCACCTATCACATCCATCTTACTAATATATTTTCAATACAACTAAAAATAAAAATTAATAATAATATATCGATAATAACCCATCACCTATTCCACCATTCTCAAACCTTAAGGTGCAGTTTAGGGTAAAGGATAAAATTTTTTGTGGGATAAAAATATTAGAAAGGTTATTCTACATATCTGTCTCAAAAAATCAAAATAATTATTTTGTTGGATTAACCTATAATTATATGGAATGTAGTAGAATAACTTAAAGGATTATTCTACTTGTGTAGTGAGTTATTTCTGTACAATAAGATAATGGAAGTTAACTTGCGACATAAGTTACGTTGCATCAAATTTGAGATAAATTATCTTGGGTTAATTCTCTTGTATCTCGAGTTAATCCAACCTGACTTCCTCCACCAGGCGGACCTTAGAGATTGCCGGACTAAATTGGGACACTGTTACGTGCACCCAAACTAAAGAGCAAGTAATCCTCTCTCATGTAGGGTTCTATTTCATACAACGTACTTGTAAAGCTGGAGAGATCTTCCTCTTCAAGGTTGGGGGTCAAAGACGTGATGGGTAAGTTTACTTTATTCCAATATTTGTAGCAAATCTCTTCTTTGTATATTGGTTGATTTTTTATCCTTGGAAGTGCCAAAAGCTAATACGTAGATAAAGTGTACAGTGGCATAACCCAATCGAAAGAAAGAAAGGACGATGATAACGATAAAAACGCGGAATGAGAAGGTATTCCTCCTACTGGCAAAGCAAAGCTCTCTTGCGTCGTACGATGGGAATCGAGATGGTAAAGAAATCGAAGTTAGAATAATTAGGCCTTACAAAAGGAAGATGGTGCATGTGCTCGAGAGAGAGAGGGAGAGAGAGGGAGATCTGGTCGGCGAAGATTACACTTAGAAAATTATGAGCATCCACACGGTTTTGCCTAGAAACCTAATGCATTTTTCGGCTGCGGGGAGGATGGGTATACATTTTTAAAGTAAGAATGCACATGGATCGAATTAAATCAAAACTTCACTAAGTGTATAATTCAATTCATTCTTTTTCGAGTGAGAGTTTTGTAATTTAACCTAATCTAATCTAATTCAAGAAATACTCTGCTTCGATTCAGTTCGTAAAAATTTGAATTAGTTCTAATTTGATTAAATTTTCTTGTTTGTTAACGATAGTTGATTTTATATATGTTTTTCTATTAGCTAATACGCGGCTCCAAAGAGTAACATTCCAAAATTAAAAATATAAAATCTATTATTTCGGTTTCTAACACAATGACGTTAAAATCTCTTTAAAACATTAAGAAGTTTATACTAGAGATATACAGAAATTATTTACTTTATAAAACTTATAAAAGAGCTAACATGCCGAAGGCAATGGAGAGCACACGGTCGGTGTAGATGGTAGAGAGGGGAAGTAGGGACTAGGGAGGGGTGATAGGAATTTAGGGTACATGGTGGTTTATTGGTTTTGGGAAAGAGAGTCTTGCGAAGAATAGACTTGAAAGTAAGGGGAATTGTTTTGAAAAAATCCCGTAAGTATTAAGACTTAGTTCTCCGATGAAATATGTGTGTGTGAGTAAATATTATTTTATTTATGGAGTCCTCGTTATAAAGGATTAAATTATACATACAAGATATTTTATAGATTATAGATTTGATCAAAATGTAAAAATTGTTAACTCAATTTCATCGATTATTTTTATAAAATGAAAATTTCTTGATTCAATGCAATTCACAAGAGTCAAAAATCAAATCAAATTCAATCCAATCCAGCGTGGATCAATCTCATTTGCATGCACATCTACCTTGAAGATGGATCATGTAGACTTGGTGAAGATTAAGATGGTTATGTAAAGGAAACTTTGACTGCATAGAGTTTTGTATAAATGTAAAATGGCATAGGTATCCTCCCCATATCTCTCTTGTGTGACATAGTGGTCCCTTTAAACCGTGATTTTTTGATAAGTTGTAACAATAACAAGTAGATTGCCCCCATTAAGGGAATCACCAGCGTAGACTTATTGTTTAAAATCTCCCCCAACTTGGCATAAGACAATGACATGCAACCATAGTAATGTTGTTACCGTAAGCAACATCTCATTGCTGAGGATAAGGAATGTCTCCATTGTTGGAATCAATTTCTATATTATCCTAAGTTTTGATATTAACAAGATACTCCTTAAATAACAGTTGCAAGTAAGCTATGTTACAAAAATTAAATGATGAGAAAAAGCATAATGGAATATCGTATAGGCAAGGATAAATTAGCTTAAAGAAGAAATGAGTTCAAATGATAAATATACTCAAGTTGAAAAAGGTCAATGATGGATTGCAAAGAAGAAACAAGAGATGCAAACAAGAAGAAAAGAGTGAAGAACACATTAGTTTATATTCCTTGATTTGTACTTATTAACTGATTATAAGGCTCCTAACAAAATTTGACCTAAATTATCTTGCACAAAAATAATCCAGAGATAAACCATGTTGAACTTGACTTGATTTTTGCTTTCAAATTAAGTTTGAGTACGATCGATCCAAAATTGTATTTCAAAGTATGTGTTTTGACTAAAGAGCTAAATGATTTTTGAAAGAATTCTTATAGTTCAATAAAAGTATTTGAATAAGAGATGTTAGAGTGTTTCGGATCGATACTCTAAATGCTAGACAAAAATCCCACCAAGATGACTGTCAGTAGCTCACAAGTGCTGGTATTAAAACTTAACACCAGTGTAAGTGGTTTATAGGTTGTGTGCAAAATCAAACTTGGTACTTGGATAGTAACTTGCAAGTATTGTTGTTAAGGTTTAGTACCAGTATTTGTGACTTGCAGGTTTGGACTCGAGCCAAACTTGAACCCAAACTCATAAGCAACAAGTTTCTATACTAAGGCTTAATTCCAATACCTATTAGTTGTAGGTTGGGATCTAGTTGAGCTAAAAACAAACCTAGGAGCACTTAGTACTGGTACTCTTGTTTAGTACCAGTACCAACTATCTTTTGGGTTAAAACTACTTGCTTAAAATTGTGGATATTGGCTTGTAATGACTAATTGGAGTGTCCAAAGGGTAGTGCTCAAGTCTACTCTATAAATAAGTGTTCCTAACCTACCTTTTACACTCAACAAATACTAAGAATCATCTAGTGTTAAAACAAGCTATTCTCCATTCTTCACACAAGAAGAGCTCCATTCGTTGCATTTCATGCTTTCTACTCCTACTTAATGAGCTCGTTGTGTGTCTACTGATTTCTTATGCTCTCTTTTCATCTTTCTATGCATGCCAAGTTGCAATTAGACTCTCAAATTGGTATTCTTAGTATGTATATATATATATATATATAAGATTTATATCTAGAGAGCACAGTATTCATAAAGGCCTTAATGAGCACAAAATCTCATCCATCAAATCGTGTATCTCGTTGATGAAACCATCTTCCAATTCATTAAATGATTTTCAGCGGAAGGTAAGTGGTATTAATTTGTTATGTTATATTTAGAAACGAATTTTATCACCATATGTAAATCTCAGATGTTTTGTTTTCGTTGGTTTTACCTCATACAATAGATGTGACTTTTGATGGACTTATACATCATGTGTACAATTATTGCCACTTTGTATTACACTTTTATTATCTATCATGCGATGCTATTAATTACATAGAATCATTGTATTACAATTTTATCTATTAATATGTACTACAATCCATTTGTATTACAATTTTACATATTATTACAGTATTTTTACACGTAATACATCATTAATTATCACATGTAATTAACAAGAATGCTTTTACAAATTGTATATTTATTCGTTACAACTTACATTATTTACTTTACATTGCTAAATGTATTTGGTTATAATTAAATACACATCGTGTTTCAATGGGTACTCATGGACATTACAAAATTTTATTTAATATTAATGCTTATAAAAATTGTATATACATTCGTTACAACTTATGTTTTTTGAGTATCTTTGCTATGTGTGTTTGGTTACAATTGTATATACACATCGTTACAACAGTCACTTATAGACGTTATAAGGCTTTGTTACTTTTAACCGGTTACAACATGCAATTGATGTTGTTATTATATTCGTCATAGACATTACAACAATAAAGCATCGTGTTTATAAGCAACTCCATTTTTCATTACAAAACGTCTACTATTTTGTTACAATATTTTTTTGTTGACTTGTAACATTAAGATCCATATGAGCATTAATTCCTATCCATTGGATTTGCATTCCACGAAAGAGATCAATACCACCAAAATGGGCATTGGTGGTTTTGTAATCAACATGGAAATAATGGAGTTGCCAAATAAATGCTGATCCAAAACAAATCTTACCCTATAAACGCGTAATATAACAAATTCATAATTATTATATGCCATAACTAGAATGTAATTACAACTATTCATACAATTTAAATAACAAACATGGTAATAAATCAATTTATAATAAATAAGATTAATACTCTCTAGATAGGGTCCATATATATATTTGTATGTATGTATGTATGTACGATTGTTAGGAGGCCTAGGATATAGCTGTAAGATTTTAGTTTCATATCTTATACCTGTACTTTATTTCTCTATTAATCTTGTAATTAGGTTGAGGTAACTTGTTAATTACCTCATTTATTTAGTAAAATTGTTTCTCTCGCGATAAGAGAATTGAGGTTAAAAATTCTAAGCTTGAAGTTTAGATAGTAGAGTACCTATACTAAGGAATCACTATACATACATGTGTTCATTGCTTAGTTTGGCTTATTTTTTATTATACTTTATTTTTATTATACACTATTCAACCCTTCTTGTATTGCCCATAGTTTTCAAATCCTTTACCTATGAATTTACCATAACTTGCAATAATATTCCTTTGACCTTACCATCTCTTCTTCCTCATTTGGTCTCCAAGAGCACAATCACTACACCAAAAAAGGCCTTAATTTCTAGACAGTTTTTTTTGTAAACATCTAAATAATTATAACGTGGTCTAAACATTTAATCAAGATAAATAATAAAAATAACCTATCGTGATATATCCTTTCAAGATATTTGATCAGAACATCTTTAAAGGATATGTCACAATATGTTCAGTTTGAACATCTTGAAAAGGTATGCTTGGATAGATCACTTTTGATGTTATCTTGATTAAATGTCTGGGTAATTGCAATCTATCTTGACATTTAAGAAAATAAACATCTAAAAATGTCTACTTTCCTGCGAATAACATTGAAGATGCCTTTCACTTATATTGAATAACATGCATGTGCGATCCGTGCCTGATATCCAACAATGCAAGTAACCCCCACGAATTTAGGAGAGTTTTTTTCCCGTTAAAAAACTTATAATAAGTTGCTGATGTGGACGAAGAAAAATATATAACACAACCATTTTCTTTTTTTGACAAGTTGCGAGATCATCTTATTTATCCAGAAAGAAAGTCATCTTATTTGAAAAATCTCACACTAGCCAACATTCGCTATGGCCTATCAAGTCTAGCTCTTATAAGCATGCCATCCTTTCTTTTATTTGACCAAGTATATATATCTTGGTCCAATGTATCAAAGATCTAAAAATCCATTCTTACTAACAAAATCCTGAAAGTGTTTATAATGATAAGTTTTAGATTACCAAACTCCTTGTCGGATTTTTTGGAATACCGTTAAAGTCCCCCTGCGCTTTTCATCCCTGAACTTTTTTTTCAATATGTTTAGCAACAGGACCGTAAATACCACATAAATTCCAACGATATCCATTCCAGATCTTTAATGTAAGATGATCTTTTCCCATGAGTAAGACGTGACAAGATAATAATGTTTCTCCGTGGTAATGTAAGCTAAAATGTATAAAAACATATCAAGCGATGTATTTAGCAGCATGCTCACATGATACATCGTTTTGTATCGATGTAAGTCGATTTTGATTAATTTTATATTGATATAAGATAATCATAAAATAATTTTACACTAATATCAAGTAACTAAATAATTTTACACTGACGTAAAATGATTATAAAATAATTTATATCGATATAAAATAATTTATGATACATCCATGAAAGTAATTCATAATAATTTTGTACCGATATGAAATGATAATTGAGTGATTTTTTATTAATATAAAATAATTTTAAATAATTTTACATTGATATAAAATTATTATAATAATTTTACATTGATATATCCCACCAACATGTTATAAAATACGTTAATATTTAAGTTTCGATACCCATGTCTACGATGCAATACCAATTGATCTAGATCCTCACGGTATATAAAGTGGCAAGAACAGTCATTCGTTTTGTTAGTACGTAATTAACGAGACGACTTGACGACATTAATTTGGTTTATTTTTATTTCCGATAAAATGCAGATACCGATATTAATTTGTTGAATAAAATCTTACATGATGCCTGCATGACTGCACGGGGACTTCTAATTTTATGATAGTTTGGGACCTTCAAATAATTATTAGTAATGGCTACGAGATATATATATATAGTTCTATAAGTTGCTTGCAAGAGCTGATCAATAGAATCAAGTGAACAAATGGTTCCAGCATAAAACATATGTGATGGAGACATATATACACATCAAGGGAAATCAGGTACCATCTGAAAGCCACATCCACGAACCAAGCCCTACCAACAGGATTATATACTTAATTGGGATTTGAAAAGGTGAAGGGAGCATTTGTCTGTATGTCTTGATGATGTATACATAACATTCTACCAAAGTGGTTCACAAAAGATCATCGCCAGTGTTGTGAATCAGATACAGAGTAAACCATCACAAAAACACACATAAGATATCATGATTGTTTTAACTTGGAAAGAATCACTTGCTATGAGTATCACGAAGATATCACCATCTAGAAAGAAAAGACCTTCGGCACGAGAAGGGGATTCCCTCTCCAAGGTAGAGACAAGAACCTTTGCACCAGACTTGACTAGTGGGCCTGCGTGGTGACCCAATGCACAAGGTTGTCGGCTTGCCAATATAAATTTAAACTATAATTGTCTAATTCAGAATGGGTTCTTTGCTGTTGGAGAGCCATCTAATTACGTAGTTGATACATGAATTTAACATGCCCGCTTCATTCATTTTAATAAATAAATATTGACCACGTACATTAATTATGTTTTATAGTCACCCCTTTGTGTTTTTATGGTTATCCATATAAAAATTAGATTGGACAAGCACTACAGGAAAATTATACTTTTGTGACGGTTGTTTACAATGGTAAATTTTTCCATCACAAAATGATCTTATTTTTGCAACAGTAACAACATATCATATACAAAACTAATTACAATATTTTTAGAGATTTAAAATTACCGTCGCAAAGATAAAACAAAAAATAAGGAGGGTACTCTCCCACTCATCAAAGAAAAAGTCTCCCTTTTACATTTTCCGTTCCCCTAAGTCCACCAAAACCCTCGTTCCTCCCTTTGGTTCTAGTGACCGCTCGAGGCCCCTCCCCTCTCGATGCCTCCGCTCGACGCCCCTCCCCTCCCGATGCCTCCGCTCGCCACTCCTCCCCTCCTGATGCCTCCGCTCTAGCGATAAGCTACAACACCCTTACGCTTGAGGGAGTCGAGGGAGAGGACGGGTGGCGCCAGCACCCCTTCCTCCCAAGTCCACCATAACCCTCGTTCCTCCCTTTCGTGATACCCCCAAGTCCAGCGATGCCTCCGCCCGACGCCCCTCCACGCCCAATGCCTCCGCTCTAGCAAGCTGCAACACCCTTGTGTGTGAGGGAGTTGAGGGAGAGGATGGTGAGGACGGGCGTGTAGTTTCTTCCCTACCAGGAGGGGGTGACGTAATAAAATGCGGAATAGAATATAAAAAATCTCAAAATATTCAATCACACAATGTGCACAATTATTTTTAGATGGAAACCCAAACCGGGTGAAAACCACCACCTAACCCTCTCGAGTTAGGATTTTCCGATCAACAAAGTTGATCAAATCCACTAAACGAATCACTTAAACGAAGGTGATTCAACCTCAATTACAATCACGCTACAAGTGCGAGGGTAGCGTTCCTCAACCCCTTCTCTTCATGAGAAGGATTTTGTCCCATGAAGGAGACGGGAATTCGCAAAGCGAATACCCAACCAAAGAACAAAGATAAAATAACAAGTATAGTCCTAAAGAGCCAACAAAGATTTAAACCTAGCTTCTATAGGAATTAGGAAAACTCCCCTTTGCAAGGAGTGCGTCGAATCGATGACGCGGGTGCGTGAGCCACGCGACGGCGCAACGTCACTCTCGTGAACTACGGTGGGAGAGCGGGTGCGCAAAGGTTTGATGCTCTCAAGATGTAGAACTTGAGCTTGGAGAGCAAGGGCTTCTCTTGGACACAAAAGAGTGTGAAAGTGTATCTAGGTGTCTTTTTGGTGTCTCTAGGTGTATCTTGATGTGCAAAAGGTTCCTCTCTATTTATAGAGGCCTTAGGAAAGCTTTGAAAGGCTTAGGAAAGCTTCCATAGCCGTTGGGTGCAAAGCCCAAGAGAATCAGGCCGAAATTAGGAACAATGATTGCACTGACAGGGTTATCAGACGTCTGATCCTGGCATCAGACGTCTGGAAGATCACTTTGAGACACCTGAAAATAATATCAGACATCTGATTGTAGGAGGGTTTCTTCCTGACTTGAATCAGATCTAAACAGGGTTTTAGTGCAAGTCTATCAGACGACATACAGGACGTCTGGCACTATGTATGGACGTCTGGAAACCTACTTTTTCGTGGAAATGGATTTCCAAGAGTTGCAACGGCTAGAAAATCACTAAGAAGAGATTTTGAGTCAACCGAGGCAAAACGGTCATCTATCAGACGTCTGGAAAGGCTTAAGGACGTCTAATAAGGCTATAATGGTCATATCCTTGAGTGTTTGTTAAGCCAGCCAACGGTCCACTAATTGGACGTCTGGCAAAGTTATCAGACGTCTGGTCTAAGGTCTGGACGTCTGATTTCATCAGACAGAACTAACGAGTCCAGCCTAAATGTTATCAGACGTCTGAATCAACAGTCAGACGTCTTAAAACACATTATCAGACATCTGATTTTAGAATTAGACGTCTGAAAAGGCTGTTTGAACCCTATATTGGTTTTCTAAGTTTTCTATAGAAAACCTAAGTATCCTAGGGTTGTGCCGGTATTCCTAGGACTACTGTTAGGGTACTTTGAGGCTCTTTAACATGAATCTAAGTAATAAAAATAAAGAGCAACAAGAGAAACGAAAAATACAAAGAGTACAAGAGAAGAAAATCTATCCTATTCTTCATCTCCTTCCTTCTTCAAGCCATCGCTCCTCGCGAATCTCCTCTGTTCTCCATCAAGCTCCTCCAATCCATCCTGGATGCGAGCTCGAACTCCGTCTAATCACATCTCCATTTGCAATTGACTTGAAATCTAAGACTCCAAGTGCAAATATTAAATGACACGTGTTTTGTTATCATCAAAACAAACGATCGTGGTGCTCTAGCACCAACAGGACGGCACCAGCAAATGACGAGCGAGGAGCTGCGGAGGAGGAGAAAGGGCTCCGGTGAAAATAGGGTGATGCCATCGCCTAGGGCTCTAGCGCTCCTGAGGAGACGCCGCCACCTCCTCCTTCCCCCGTCATTGCTCCCCCTCGTCCTCCTCTGTATCTAGCCCTCCTTTGATTTGGGTGATGTTTCATTGTTGGTTACTAAACTATTCTCTTGCATAAGCTTTGGGGTTAGGGAGATAATGTTGTCCATTTGGATTTTAAGCAAAAAAATTATGTCGGAAGAACTGTTCATATTGGTTCTCTACAGGTTCAAGGATTGAGCACTTATTTACTGTTGAAAGATATAATAATTATATGAGCATTGCACATGATAATATCTTAATTATTAGCTATAATTCTTCTTTTTCTTGTATTATTTGATGAGTATCATGCTAACATTCAGACAACATCTGAACGAATCATTTTTTTAATGAGATTTGTCTTTTTCCTGGAAAAGAACTTAATTACAATGTAAATATGAAAAATTCAAAAACTTGGTTATTGTGACCCTCCTTATCGTGAAATCCCGGATTGTCCACTGTCTGTATTCTCCTTGTTCCCATGATAGGGATGGGACCTGTACAATTAAATTAGTTGCCATCCTTAGCTCCTAGTCTACATTTATTATCAATGGTCTCAATATACCATTTCTAGTCTCTATGGTCTCTAGGGCTCTTGCTGCCTAACTTTGTTGTTGTTTCCAACCTTGTTATGCCAAAATTAAATTGATCAGTTTTTTAGATGACCCTGGCATCATAGACTATACAAATCCTACAATGTGCCTTTTTGTCTTGAGCCTCTGAGGCTCTAAAGTCTCTTCTGGCCTTAAACAATCCATTTGCTTTCAAGCTTTGCAGTGCCTTATTCATTTCCTTGCTTTAGGTTATCTATCAGTCCTAGTTGTGTCTCCTCCAAGGCCTCAAATGTTTTATGGTAGTATGCTATTTCTCATTATAAAATCAGGTTTCAATTTTGACTATTGAAGCATGCAAGCACATAGGAAATAAAAAGTTATGTTGAAAACCCCTCTCACGAATAGAAAGGAACAATAACAGGACAAGTCCTTTATGGGTAGATTTGTTATCCCATCTCTAAATACAAGTGTTTAAATGACTCCATATATATATATATATGTCTTCCACACCCTTTCAGACAACAAAATATGCATAGTAGAAATAAGTATAGACCAACATAACACACCAAATAGGACCACCTCAAGGTTCATTAATCTCAACTGCTGCTTTGCATTCCCTCCTGTTATAGAGGAATTACAAGGTTCAAATTTCACTATTGGCAAGTGGGAGGAAAAACTCCTGAAATTCTTGATGTAATATTGGCAACTATTGCTTTGAGTATTATTCAGGTCAATTCAAATAACCCATCCAAACTATTGGAAATGGGTTATTTGAGTAATGAGTTGGGTTGGACCCAAACCATAAAATTTGTTTAGTTATGGCTTGGTAGGGGGGTCCAATATCTCCCACTTGACCCATTCAGTAAACATGCACTAATTAGGTTGGTGAACATGGTTGTACTCACCTATCCCAGCCTTAATTCCCGAAGTAGATGTCATGGTGTTTCGTTGCTTTCATCTTAGGTTTGTCTTAACTTTGTTGTTATGGCTTCAAATTATTTTCGTTAGAATTGGTTTTTACTATTGTAATCATTTAGCAAGAAAGATTGTTGATATAAATGTAAAATAGTTTGTTTACTAGAATTTTTAAGAAACAACTAAGTGGGTTATTCTACTCCTTACGTTTCACTTTTTGATCTCCACAAATATCTGTTATTAATATTATCTTACATAAATATCTTTTTTACTTATGCATAACATCTGTAACGACCCGGTTCCCGAGTCCCTACGAGACACGAGAACCGGACCGACTCGACTAATCCCAAGACCTAGTCGTCCAACGAGGAAGTAACCAAAAGACAGTAAAATAAACCACATTCAGCATGAATATAACTAACAGTAAGAAAGTACAGTAGTAAGGAAAGAAACTACTACAGTAGGTACCACCACAACAGTAAAACAACACTTATCATATAACAAGAACTGCAGGTAAAGAAAGTACAGTGGAAACAAAAAAAAAACTACTCACTAAAACAGAAACAAAAGAGGTACAAGGACTGTGGTAAACTCTACTGGACCCTACTTGGCCCAGCGTCCTCTTCAGCCGCCGACCCCGGCTGCTCAACACCTGGTCCTGAAAAAGGTAACGAGTGTAACACGTCAGCAAAATGCTGAGTAGAGTGGCAAACTAACTAAAGGCAACAGTAGAGTGTACAGTAGCTGTTATGTTCTATTACTTCCTTTATTCACATCTTTCAATTTTTCTCACTATTTCATTTGTTTCTCAGATCCTTTACTTGATCTCGAATGTCCTCGTGGGAATGATCTTGATTGCAGTCTTTTCCAAAAGTAGAAGTAGCACGTGGTGCTCTCCTGGCCGGGAGAGTCCCCCGTGGTGATCCTACCCTCAGTCAACCACCCCAAGGTCACTGACAGACGTAACGATGACTACGGCACGCGCGATAAACGCACAGGTAGCTAGCCCGCATTGGCACGCGGTCAGTCGTTTCCGTTAACGGGTGCGCCCAAAGCACAGCACGGAACTAGGGCATAGCCCTCTCAGTAACAGGGGTCCAACCCCTCCACAGTAACCAAACCGGGGCCTTGCCCCTCCACAGTCCGCGCACCCTCGCCTGACTACCCTGGTTTGCCCTAGTGGGCCTAACAAGTCGGTGAAGGAGGCTAGCAGAACCCCGGGGCCCGTGGGGTAGCTAGTACTCTCCTAACACTACTAGCTCTCCTCGGTACTACGTACACGAGGGCCAACAAGTCGGTACAGAGCGGCCAATCCT
The DNA here is from genome assembly GCA_037157565.1 of Thalassia testudinum. NCBI lineage: Eukaryota > Viridiplantae > Streptophyta > Magnoliopsida > Alismatales > Hydrocharitaceae > Thalassia > Thalassia testudinum. Next base: position 88,224,504 of record JAZHRO010000077.1, read on the forward strand.
AACCCCGGGTCCCTGGGGCTGCTGGCCCCACTCTGCACTAAACAGGTACAGGTACTTCCCTTGGTACTGCGTACCCAAGAGACAGTACAAACTACATCTCAGTTTCCATTCCTTTTTCTTTCCAGGAGTTCCACTCCTAATTCCCCGTAGGGTTCCAGCTCTTTATCTCAGAACATCATATGTTTCACTTTCCAGATTCACGTTCTCAAAATCCATGATCTCAATCATGTTTCTTTATTCATAACAGACAGCTATTAATTCAAATTACAGGCAGCTTTATATTCCTTTCCATTTTTTTCCAAGACTGCAGTATTATACATTCCACTAGTTCTTCCATCCTAGGGTTCATGTCACATCCTAGGATCTAGCATACAACTAGTTTTCCAGCCCTAGGATTCATGCATCACCTAGGAGCTATCATTCCATACATTTCTCATTCCTAGGATTCATGCAATGTCCTACCTTCTAGTTATGGTTCCATACTTTAACAGATTTTATTAATAAACTTAAGCCACTCTACCAGGTACAACGGGAGTAATGGGGGCGTGATCGGGAATCCCGCGTGCCTCCGCGACTCTCAAGACTGCAACCGAACGAGGTCCTATCACAAGGATCAAACACAAGGAGTGTCTCAAAACAGTGTATAGCTACTGTAGACGGGTAGAGTAATTACTTCTGAAAAGAACGCAACTCGAATCGCCGAAAACGGAGCCCGAACGGGCCCTAAACGGGTCGAAAAAGACAATACTGTGCAAAATCAGACGTCTGGAACTCCTTCCAGACGTCTTAAAAAGTGGATCAGAGAATTACCTGTTCAGCGTGGTTTCCCAGACGTCCATAAGTCTGCGGGGACGTCTGCCCTAGATCCCAGACGTCCGATGGTCCCTCCGGACGTCTGGAGGTCACTCCCGCCGTCTGGTACAACTTCCAGACGTCTGATTCGCAAAGGATGGCGAATCAGCGAACCTGCGCACAGCCAACCCCCTCCCTCAGTACGGTCAGTCGACAAGAAGGAAGAAGAAGGCGGAAACTCACCTTTCAGACGTCTGTATGATCTTACAGACGTCGACCTTGCCGTCTGGCTATCAATACAGACGTCTAATTCTGGAAATTTTTCCAGAATCAGGACCCTGCTCGGCCTCCGCTTGCGACGCCGCCCGCGTCGCACCTCGCGCTCCTGCTGCTCAGACCGCAGCAGGTCCCTCTCCGCGTCGCTCCGCGCCCCCTGCGCCCTTCGCCGGCCGGCCAAGCCGCTCCGGCGAGCTCGCCCTCACGGCAGAGCTCCGCCCTCGCACGCCGCACCTCCGCGCTCACTGCGGCCGCCACTGCCGCCCTCGCGTCCGCTCGCTCTCGCGCACAGGAAGGAGAAGAAGGAGGAGACGGTGGAGGCGGGAGGGGAGGCGTGGCCCTTTTAGGGCCGCGCGAGGAGGAGAGAGAAGGTGGCAGGCCACCTGCAGCCGCAGAGAGAAAAAGAGGGAATATGCGGTCTGCGCGCTCAGGCGCGCAGGCGACTCGCGTGTGTCAAAAATAACGGATTTTCAGATGTCTGGAAACGATCCCAGACGTCTTATCAGACGTCTGGTTGTGATCCCAGACGTCTGGTACGACGTCTGGGCCACCTCCCAGACGTCTTAAAAGACGTCTGGGGCACACATTCGTTACAACATCAAAGAATCCAAAATGTCATATGAGACATTTATAGTTTGAATGAGTCAAACTAAATCATTATGATTTTTTTATCTTGGTTTGGGATGAGAAACGTATGATTTTCACCCAGCCCGATCGACCCAAATTGATTGCACAAATAGTTCAGCCATTGTATTTTAATCAGGTTATGGGTAGTCATTATCAACCCAAATTGAATTCAACCTGAACCCACCGAAACTGGTTAAACACTCACACTTACTACAAATGAGGTTGACCTATTTGTTTGTTATTATTATAGTTATAAGAATAACTGTGACCTATATTTTAGTTAGATCTAGTTATTATTATAAGAATCTTTTAATCAAAATTCTTTGTTTGTTTGGTCATGACATTACTTTCGATTTGGATATTATTCATTGTTTTGCACATATGTTTTTAGTTTCAATCTTTTTAAGCTTTGATATTGTTGTGGTTGCTCTTGTCTACTTATTATATTATATTATATTATTTCTTTCATTCATCTATGAAATTTGAAGACCTTTTAAAATGATTTTTTTTCCATTGTAGACTAGATAAGACGTGGATGGATAAACGGTTTGAATATATAGAAGCATATGATATTAGAGTATGTTGATTTTTGGATTGGGCGTTTCATGTGGATCGATCAATGTATAGATTTGGATCTAAGAAAGATTGGATATTTTGTCAATGTAAGATTTGTATGAATACAAGAAAGAGTAATTGAGAAGATGTGCATGAGCATCTTATGTTAAAAGGTTGGTGGCCAAGATATACAATTTGGAATGTCCATGGAGAGGAAGGTGGAGAAATATCACGACAAGGTCATCATCAGAATGTGCAGAATGAGGATAGTGGAAATGATGAGTTAATGGATATGCTTTATGACATAGGAGGGGCTCCTATGGATTCTAAAAATGATATACCAACTAATGTGGATGTTGACGATTTCTATAAAATGTTGTCAGAAGCAGAGAAACCTATTGCTCCAGGGTTAAAGATGTCTAACTTAAATTTCATATTGAGATTATTCAAATTATAAGTTATTCACCATTCTACGTCAAAGATGATGCCAGATGTGCTTGACTTTATTGGTGAAATATTAGGTTATCCAAAAGGTTATCCTAAAAATTGGTATCATGCAAAGAAGAGCCTTCGGTCATTAGGCTTGAATTGTGAGAAGATAGATGCATGTCCTAATGATTGTATCTTATTTTGGAAGAATAATGAAAAACTTGAACATTGTCCTAAGTGTGATGCCTCGAGATATAAGTTTCCAGAGACAAACCTCAATCGAAGCAAGAAAAGAAAGCCAACAAAAGTTCTTCACTATTTCCCTTTGATTCCAAGGCTCCAACGACTTTTTATGTCATCAAAGACTGCGGAATGATGGCGTGGCATAGTGATAAAAGAAAACTAGATCCTAAGGGAATTATGTGTCATCTTGCGGATGTGGAAGGGTGGATGAGATTTGATAACATGCATTCAAATTTTGCAAAGGAGGTTAGCAATGTTAGACTTGGTCTTTCTAGTGATGGATTCAACCCTTTTACAAATATGAATAATAATTATACTATATGGCCAGTGCTTGTTGTCACTTATAACTTACTCCCATGGATGTGCATGAAATCGTCTTTTATAATGATGTCGTTACTCATACCAGGTCCTAAAGGTCCAAGCAATGCAATTGATGTATACTTGCAACCATTAGTCGATGAGCTAAAGTTATTGTGGAATACGGGAGCAGAAACATATGATGCACATAGAAAAGAGATGTTTTCAGTGCGAGCATCATTATTGTGGACCATTAATGATTTTCCAGCTTATGCAAATTTATTAGGCTGGAGTACAAAGGGTAAATTTGCTTGTCCAACGTGTATGGATGATACACATAGTCTACGACTAGATGAAAGTGGAAAACAATGTTATTTAGGACATCGTCAATTTCTTCCCCATGGCCATAGGTGGAGGGAGCGTCGATTTAATAATAGATTCGATGGACAATTTGCAGGAGAATGTCTCAGCTTGTCGCGCTTTGCTGGATCCTTCATGTGGTAGCAACAACATAATTTGGTAGATATACCCTTGGGTCGCCTTTTTAAGTAGCCAGGCACAGGTCGTTAGAGGAAGAAGAGTATATTTTTCTAGGTGCTTCCTTATTGGAGGGATTTGCAAATTCGTCATAACTTAGATGTAATGCACATTGAGAAGAATGTGATGGAGAATATTCTTGGGATATTGAATTTATCTGGTAATCCAAAGGATACAATAAAAGCTAGACGGGATGTTCAATAATTAAACATAAGGAATGAGTTACATCCAAAGGATCTAGCTAATGACAAGTATGAATTACCTGATGCTTGTTACACATTGTCCTTACAGAAACGTCTATCAATATTAGAAGTTTTGAAAAAGATTTGAGTTCCAGATGACTATTCCTCAAACCTCTCCAGATGTGTCAATATAGTAGATAAAAAAGTATCTGGGATGAAAAGTCATGATCATATGTCTACATGCAAGTTTTACTATCATTAACACTTCATGGGATGTTACCGTCAAATGTGTTTGATCCATTGGTGGAACCGAGTAAATTTTTTAAGACTGTATGCTCAAAAGTTCTTGATCCACTTGTTCTGTAGAAGTGTGAGGTAGAGATTGTTGAAACATTATGTAAGATGGAGCAAATATTTCCACTAACATTCTTTGATGTGATGGTACATCTAATAGTTCATTTAGCTGGTGAGGCAAAGATTGCTGGTCCAGTACAATATAGATGGACGTATCTTGTGGAGCGGTATCTCAAGAAACTTAAAGATCATATCAAAAACATGGCATAACCAGAAGGATCGATTGCAGAGGCATATCTATTAGAAGAATGTGTAAATTTTTATGCAATGTACATTAACGGTCCAGACAGTCGATTTAACAGAGAGGAAAGGAACTATGATGGTGGTAAAATGAAACTTCAATTGAATGATATTTTGTCAATCTTATCATCAAGTGGTAAAGCAATTAATGGAACAACCAGAAAGATAATGTCAAAAGAAGATATGAACTTGGCTCACTACTACATTTTAATGCAGGTTGAAGAGTTGGATCCATTTTTTGATGAGTACAATGAATTGTTTCCATCTCGAGTACGCATGTCCTGTCGTGCAGCCAATTTTCTTCAATGGTTTAAAATTCAGTTCCAAATACTTAAAGAAAATGAAGACAGTAGATGGACACCTGAATTAGATGTCTTAGCAGAGAAGCCTTTTACTTATGCGCATTATCATTCAGGATTTATCGTAAATGGATTTAGATTTAGAACAAAATCCATGGATATAACAAAGAGAACACAAATGTGTGGTGTTATAGTTAAGTCTAACCTTCACTCAGGTTTAGATGGCTACTATGGAGAAATCATTGAAATTGTTGAGATCAGTTTTACGCATGATATACGTGTTGTTTTTTTTAAGTGCGACTGGGTTGATGTTTTTAACAAAGATTTAGGATTCATCGAAGACAAACATAGCTACATCAGTCTAAAATAGAATCGTAGATTGGGAATAGAAGAACCATTTACCCTCGCAAGTCAAGTTGAGCAGGTGTTCTTTGTTTCTGATAATTCTCGAAATGGATGGATCATTCCTATAAGAACAATGCCAAGGGACTACTATGATGTCTTAGAAGGATCTACAATGTCGGACAATAATGATGAAGCCTAGCAAGAAGTTCCAAATGAAAATGATTCTTTACATTAAAAAATTATTATAAAGGTATAGTACATTTCGCTTGTTATGTTTATAATTTGGTTATGATGCATATTCTATTTAATTTATTTTTTCATGATATTTTGGTTGGATTTTATATGAAAATAATTTATTTCTTTGCACAATAGTCTATTTTTTAGAATAATTGATTTGTTTGGTTTTTGTTTGAGACCTGATATGTTCTCCTTTGTTAATTTTTAATATAGATGGCTCTAAAACGTCCACCTTTTTGACGTACAGGACATACTTGTCGTCAAGCACGTCCAAATCTTGGGACTTCTGATCATACTGCTGGTGCAATGGCTTTTAATCAAGAAGAAGATAACGAGGTGATGTATATTTTTTTTATCAATGATATTTATTTATTACGATTTTATATTTTACAACTTTTTCATGTGCAAATATATTATTTATGATTTCTTAGATGGTTTTTGAACGTCCACTTCCTCAACTTCAAGAAATGCTTGTCATCAAGCACATCTTGCTGTTGAAACTTCTAATCATACCACTGGTGCAATGGCTTTCCAACAAGATGATGAGGTTATATTTGTTTGCTTAGCTCCATTTAGAAATGATTATTTCTCCAACTTTAATTGAGCTTCAGTCAATTAGCAGAAGAAGTAAATCTCCACAAAAAGTACATATTCAAGGCTTAAACTATAATTACAACTTCTTGTAATTGAATATTCAAGACTTTCGTGATGGTTTTTAACTATCACGTAAAGTCTTTCGTGATGGTTATTAAACATCACTTAAGGTCTTTTATGATTGTTTTTAACTCACTTATAATCTTTTGTGATGGTTGTTAAACGTCACGTAAGGACTTTTGTGATGGTTCTTAACCGTCACAAATGATAGATCATTTGCGAGGGTAATTCTTTTTGGGATGCCTCTTTTTGTGATGGTAGTGGATGTTTTTGCGACAGTAATATTATGTCTTTTTGGGATGCCCCTTTTTGTGATGGTAGTGGATGTTTTTGCGACAGTAATATTATGTTGCAAATGACATATTTTCTTGTAGTGAAGTGAGGATACTAGATCAACTACTTGAAATGGTTCTAGATAATGGATCGCTAAGTTATTGTAATGATCATAGTTTCTAGTCTCAGAAGAGATGGTAATCTTTGAAGTTATTCACGTGTGATGAACATCTGACTCAATTCCCAATGAAAGGAGTTTCATAGGGAATGGAGATTCTGGAATTGTCACGTGAGCATTACCAAGGGGTTGATCGATGCAATTGACATCATGGAAGTCCTTTGCTAAACGTTGTCCTTAGACCTAACACATGAGTCTATATTTGTGTCAGAGTCATGTAAATTTGGTAATCCAATGGCTAAGGTTTTATAAAGTTTGAGGCCAATATGTTGATAAGTTGGTTTACATGATTTAATATAGGATGGATGGGATTCGCACAACTCCAATACTTGGAGTGGAGTTTTAAGCTTTATCCTCGTAACTTTGGAGATCCAATTTCACTACTAGTTGTTTTGATAAATTCACCATAGAGGAATGGAGGAACTGGATGAACTCAGAAAAGTTATTTAGTATGCCTTTCATTCAAAGCATAATTGTACTTTACACAGATCGATTTTAGAAGAAATGACAGTAGGATAGGATCTTAAATCTTGAATTGCTCACATGGCATATATGGTATATTTCTGGGTTGGCTACTGCCTTAATAGTTTGGTAGCTATCACACTTGATTAAGGTTGTGTAATGAACACGTAGTGATTTGATTAGATATTGGGCTAATTGATAAATTAGCGATCACCCATAATTGGAGAACTATGGAGTAATTCTTAGATAATTTATTAATGTGGATTTCTTATTTAGAGATAAAAAAAGATTATTTGATGAGGGGAGAAAAATCACCTCACAGATCCAATTGTCCAGCGCCTGAGTGGATCCGACTACTCGGCATTGCGACGAATCCAGCTACCTGACATCCTACAGAGATCCGACAACTGGAAAAGATCCGACGGTCTAATAGGATTCGGCTACCCGTAGCCATCTACCTGATTGCTAGCTAGGCGGGTCCTGCCCAATCCAGGGAACAACAAATCGACCATTATTCGTATTGACTAAAGAGAAAATGTAACGACCCGAGTCCCGAGTCCCTACGAGACACGAGAACCGGACCGACTCGACTAATCTCATTTATGTTTCTTTATTCGTAACAGGCAGCTGTTAATTCAATTTACAGGCAGCTTAATATTCCTTTCCATTTTTTTCCAAGACTGCAGTATTATACATTCCACTAGTTTTTCCATCCTAGGATTCATGCCACATCCTAGGATCTAGCATACAACTAGTTTTCCAACCCTAGGATTCATGCAACACCTAGGAGCTATCATTCCATACATTTCTCATTCCTAGGATTCATGCAATGTCCTAGATTCTAGTTATGGTTCCATACTTTAACAGATTTTAATAATAAACTTAAGCCACTCTACCAGGTACAACGGGAGTAATGGGGGCGTGATCGGGAATCCCGCGTGCCTCCGCGACTCCCAAGACTGCAACTGAACGAGGCCCTATCACAAGGATCAAACACAAGGAGTGTCTCAAAACAGTGTATAGCTACTGTAGACGGGTAGAGGAATTAATTCTGAAAAGAACGCAACTTGAATCGCAGAAAACGGAGCCCGAACGGGCCCTAAACGGGTCAAAAACGATGACATTGTGCAAAATCAGACGTCTGGAACTTCCTCCAGACGTCTTAAAAGTGGATCAGAGAATTATCTGTTCAGCGTGGTTTCCCAGATGTCTAGAAGTCTGCGGGGACGTCTGGCCTAGCTCCCAGACGTCCGATGGTCACCCCGGACGTCTGGAGGTCACTCCCGCCGTCTGGTACAACTTCCAGACGTCTGATTCGCAAAGGATGGAGAATCAGTGAGCCTGCACACAGCCAACTCCCTCCCTCAGTACGGTCAGTCGATAGGAAGGAAGAAGAAAGCGGAATACTCACCTTTCAGACGTCTGTATGAGCTTCCAGACGTCTCCCTCGCTGTCTGCCTATCAACCCAGACGTCTGATTCTGGAAATTTTTCCAGAATCAGGGTGCCACTCGGCCTCCGCTCGCGACGCTGCCCGCGTCGCACCTCGCGCATCTGCTGCTCAGACTGCAGCAGGTCCCTCTCCACGTCGTTCCGCACCCCCTGCGCCCTCCGCCGGCCGGCCAAGCCGCTCCGGCGAGCTCGCCCTCACAGCAGAGCTCCGCCCTCGCACGCCGCACCTCCTCCGCGCTCACTGCGGCCGCCGCTGCCGCCCTCGCGCTCGCTCGCTCTCGCGCAGAGGAAGGAGAAGAGGAAGGGGACGGTGGAGACGACGGGAGGGGAGGCGTGGCCTTTTAAGGCCGCGCGAGGAGGAGGGAGAGAGTGCGCGGCAGGTCTACAGCCGCAGAGAGAGAGGGAAAAAGAGAGAGAGAGAGGAATCGCGGGTCTGCGCACACAGGCGCACAGACGAATCTCTCGTGCGAAAAATAACTGTTTTCCAGACGTCTGGAAACGATCCCAGACGTCTGGATGTGATCCCAGACGTCTGGTCTGACGTCTGGGCCACCTCCCAGACGTTTTAAAAGACGTCTGGGGCACGCGTTCGTAACAATATAACAAACTCAAAGGAAGTTTCATCCCCGAAACTTGCGCCAACTAGGGTGCGGGGAAAAGATGTCCAAATAACCATAACAAACTCAAAGAGGACCGAAGCCGGTCCGAAAAGACGTACCCACGAAAAGCTCCGGGTACCGCTCCCACATTGCCGCCTCAGGCTCCCAGGTAGCCTCCTCATACCGCTGGCTCCTCCACAAAACCTTTACCAGGGGTACTTGCTTTCGTCTCAAACTGCGGACGGCTCGATCTAGGATCTTCACTGGCCGCTCGGGGTAGGTCAGGTCGTCGCTCACCTCGACGCTCTCGTGACTCAGTATGTGACTGGAATCGGCTACGTGCTTCCTGAGGTTGGACACGTGGAACACGTCGTGCACACCAGAAAGCTGCGGGGGAAGGGCAAGTCTGTAAGCAACGGGTCCAACCCGCTCCAGGACCTCAAAGGGCCCTACGAACCTCGGCGCGAGCTTCCCTCTCAACCCAAACCGCTGTAGGCCCTTCATGGGCGAAACACGAAGGAAGACGTGGTCCCCAACCTCAAACTGCACCTCTCTGCGTCTCCGATCCGCGTAGCTCTTCTGTCTGCTCCTGACAGTGCGGAGTCGTCTGTGGATCTGCTCAACTACCTCCTGACTCTGCCGGATCAACTTGGGGCCAACCTCCCACTTGGTCCCCACCTCAACCCAACTCAAGGGTGCCGTACACTTCCGTCCGTCTGGGGGTGGTAAGACGTGCTAAACCTCAACCTCGTCCTCAAAGCCTGTTGAAACTCAGCTCAAAACTGGGACGTAAAGCGGGCATCCCGGTCGGACACGATCTCCCGCGGAACTCCGTGTAGTCGTACCACATCACGGATATACCTCTCTGCCAACTGTGCCGATCCCAAAGTGACTCGGATCGGCAAGAATCGCGCCGTCTTCGTCAATCTATCCACTATTACCCAGACTGCGTCATGTCCCCGCTGGGTAACAGGTAAGCCCACCACCAAGTCCATGGTGATGCTCTCCCACTTCCACTCTGGCACTGGAAGCGGCTGAAGCGGCCCTGCAGGCCTCAGATGCTCGGCTTTCACCTGCTGGCACACTAAGTACTGCTGCACGAACTCACCCACATCCCGCTTCATCCCTCTCCACCAAAACTCGCATCTCAAGACGTGGTACATTTTCGTGTTTCCGGGATGTATGGTGAATCTGGAACCGTGTGCCTCAGTCAGGAGCTCTCTCAACAGCTCCTCGTCTCTGGGAACGCACAACCGTCCCCTCAAGCGTAGCACCTGGTTTGTGAAAGAGAAGTCCCCTGGGTCTTCTGATAGTACTCTGTCGCGCAACGACTGCAAGTACGGATCGGCCATCTGTCCTGTGATGATGCGGTCTATCAGCTCTGGCCTGGTCTGCCGTGTCACCGTCACTGCCCCACAGTATCCTCGTAACTCTAGAGGTCGCCAACTGCCCACCTCCTCCAAAAGGCTCCAACTCTGTAACTGTAAAATGGCCAAGCGTGCGGGCGCCTTACGGCTCAAGGCGTCAGCCACCACATTGGCCTTTCCCGGGTGGTAGGAGATGCTGCAATTGTAGTCCTTCAGGAGCTCCAACCAACGTCTCTGTCTCATGTTGAGCTCCTTCTGGTCAAAAAGATATCTGAGGCTCTTGTGATCTGTAAAAATCTCGAAGGTCTCACCGTAGAAGTAGTGCCTCCAGGTCTTCAGTGCGAAGACAACAGCTGCCAACTCTAGGTCGTGGGTAGGGTAGGTATGCTCATGGGGCTTCAGTTGCCGCGAAGCGTAAGCGACAATGTGACCCCTCTGCATGAGCACACCTCCTAACCCCTGCAAGGAAGCGTCCGTGTACACAACGAACCTGCCACTACTGTCAGGGATGGTGAGCACGGGAGCTGAGGTCAACCTCTCCTTCAGCTCCAGAAAACACGCCTCACAGGCGTCTGTCCAAGCGAAAGGCACGTCCTTCCGGGTCAACTGTGTCGTAGGACGCGCAATCTGTGAAAATCCTCTGATGAACCGTCTGTAGTAACCTGCCAGTCCTAGGAAACTGCGAATCTCAGTGACTGAACGCGGTCTCTCCCACCTGAGCACTGCCTCGACCTTGGCGGGGTCCACCGCCAGGCCGTCACCAGAGATCACATGACCCAAGAAGGTCACCTCCCTCAACCAGAACTCGCACTTGCTGTATTTGGCGTATAGCCTGCGTCGTCTCAGAGTGTCCAGAACCATCCGCAAGTGCTGTCCGTGCTGCGTCCGATCGCTAGAATAGATGAGTACATCATCTATGAAAACCACCACAAACTGGTCCGAGTACGGTCTAAACGCCTGGTTCATCAGGTCCATGAAAGCAGCGGGGGCATTGGTCAGCCCAAACGGCATGACCAAAAACTTGTAGTGTCCGTACCGGGTGCGGAAAGCTGTCTTGGAGACGTCGGTCTCCCTGATCCTCAACTGGTGATATCCAGACCTCAAGTCTATCTTGGAAAACACCGTGGCACCCCGCAACTGGTCAAACAAATCGTCGATCCTCGGCAGCGGATATCTGTTCTTGATGGTGACCCTATTCAGCTGTCGGTAGTCCACACAAAGGCGTAGGGTCCCATCCTTCTTCTTCACAAACAGTACCGGGGCTCCCCAGGGAGACGCACTGGGCCTCACGAAACCTTTCTCCAAAAGGTCCTGCAACTGGGACTTGAGCTCTCGCAGCTCAAGCGGTGCCATTCTATATGGTGCGGTGGAGATGGGGTTGGTCCCTGGTACTAGTGAGATCTCAAACTCGATCTCGCGCTCGGGCGGTAGTCCTGGTAACTCGTCTGGAAACACGTCGGGGTACTCTCTGACCACCGGGATGCTCTGGAAGTCTGCCATGGGGCTGGGTTCTGCCACCACACAAGCTAGGAAGCCCTCACATCCCTGGCTCAAAAGTCTCACCGCCCGAAGTGCCGATATGCACCTGAAACCTCCGTCCACTTGCTGTCCGTGAAACTCGAAAGAAGGTATCTCCGGAATGGAGAAGACGATCTTCCTCTCAAAAAAGTCCACCAAGGCGTGGTAAGCGAACAACCAATCCATCCCCAGAGTCACACCAAAGTCCTCCATCTGGATCATAATCAGGTCAGCTGGCAGGTTATGTCCCCCAACGCTGACCTCGCAATCCGTGTACACCTCCTCAGCTACAAACAGCTGACCACTCGGACCTCTGATTACGAACGGATTCTCTAACAGTGTATAATCCTGGTCCAAACTAACTGCGAAACTGGCTGTGACAAACGAGTGCGTAGTGCCGGAATCGAAAAGGGTGTAAACGAGTCTGCCAGAAACTGAAACCATACCTGCTACCACGGATCCCGAAGCTCTGGCGTCCCTGTGTGTTAGGGCGTTGATACGCCCCTCAGCTTTAGGTGCGGACGAAGCAGCCACACTCTGCGTCGGATGGGTAGGTGCTGGCCGGTACCCTCCTCGCTACTGGTGTCCTCCTCCTCGTGCCTGGGAACCGCGGCCTCCTGCGCGCCCTCCAGTGCTCTGCACGGGAAGTATCTACTGACCTCCTGCCCTAGATGGGCAGTCCCTCCTGACGTGGCCCGGCTGGCCACACTGGTAGCAGAGGGGAACCCGACTCCCGCCCTCAGTGAGTCCCTGCTGTCGACTAGGCGGGGGTCCGGTGCTGGCGACTGGCCCCTGTCGAGGGCCCCCAAAGGCCACTGATGGCCCTGCACAACGTGACGGCTCTCCTGCGGACGCCACGTGTCTCCGTTCTCGCCGGCCCTGTGAGAAGTCTGGCTGAAAGGGCCTCTTCCGCCCGCCGTCGGTCTCTCGCGCGGACGAGTTGGTCTCCTCGTAAGTCATAGCTGCTTCTACCACCCTCGAAAACGTAGGCAGCTTCAGGGGTTTGACATACCCCCGGATTGCAGGCCGGAGCCCCTCGGTGAACCTCCAAAGGCGCTCCTCCTCAGTGGCTACCGCTGTCGCTGCAAAGCGGGACAGCTCCATGAAATGCGTGCGGTACGCGCTCACAGTCATCGTCCCTTGGCGGAGGGTGTGGAACTCCTCCTGCCACGTATGGGGAAAGTACTGCTCATAGAAGAGGGTGACGAACTGGTCCCACGTCGGCTCGTCCCTCTCCTGTCCCCGGACCGCCCTCCACCACCGGTGTACCGCACTCTCCAGCTGGTACGTGGCAAAGGCCACGCGGCACTCCACCGGGGGGCGAAGGGTGTCGAAGATCTTCTCCAGCTGCTCAAGGCAGTCCTCTGCCTCGGTCGGGTCCTCATCCCCCTTGAAGGAGGGGGGCTTCAGCTTCCGGAACTGTCCGAAAACCTCGAAGTGGCGAAGGTGCCTCGTGTACAGAAGTGTCGGAGGAAGGTGGGGGCGGCAGGGGCCCATCCCCTCCCTCGTGTCCAGCGCCGTGTCCGTCGCGTGGTCCCACAGAGGACTCCCCCTCTGCAGCCCCAGGGGGAGGTGCTCGGGGCGGTGGGTGGAGCTCCTCTCGTACAATATCTCGTATCAGTCTGGTGAGGTCCTGGGCCTGGATGCCAGGGAGTGGTGGCTGGTCCACCGAGACGTCAACGACAGCACGTCCACCTCGCCGACCTCATCCTCGGCCGCGCCCGCGGCCAGTCTCGCCAGTCCCGCGACGAGGCATCTCCTGCAAGGAGACGCGAAACAAAACGGAAACGTCAAAACAGACGGTACCTAACGAAACTTCTAAGAGCTCAAGTCGGGAGATATGTTGTGGTGGCTACTCTAGCTATAAACATGCGAATTGGTTATTTTCCAGTCAGTTGATTCACTTCTCGGGACGACCTTGCTCTGATACCATCTTGTAACGACTCGACTCCCGAGTCCCTACGAGACACTAGAACCGGACCGACTCGACTAATCCCAAGACCTAGTTGTCCAACGAGGAAGTAACCAAAAGAGCAGTAAAATAAACCACATTCAGCATGAATATAACTAACAGTAAGAAAGTACAGCAGTAAGGAAAGAAACTACTACAGTAGATTCCACCACAACAGTAGAACAACATCTATCATATAACATGAACTGCAGGTAAAGAAAGTACCGCGGAAACAAGAACTACTCACTATAGCAGAAACAAAAGAGGTACAAAAGACTGTGGTAAACTCTACTGGAACTTACTCGGCCCAGCGTCCTCTGCAACCGCTGACCCTGGCTGCTCAACACCTGGTCCTGAAAAAGGTAACGAGTGTAACACGTCAGCAAAACGCTGAGTAGAGTGGCAACTAAAACTAAAGACAACAGTAGAGTGTACAGTAGCTATTATGTTCTATTACTTTCTTTATTTACATCTTTCAATTGTCTCACTATTTCATTTATTTCTCAGATCTTTTACTTGATCTCGAATGTTCCTCGTGGGAACGATCTTGATTGCAGTCTTTTCCAAAAAGTAGAAGTAGCACGTGGTGCTCTCCTGGCCGGGAGAGTCCCCCGTGGTGATCCTACCCTCAGTCAACCACCCCAAGGTCATTGACAGACGTAACGGTGACTACGGCACGCGCGATAAACGCACAGGTAGCTAACCCGTACTAGCACGCGGTCAGTCGTTTTCGTTAACGGGTGCGCCCAAAGCACAGCACGGAACCAGTATAGGGCAGAGCCCTCTCACTAACAGGAGTCCAACCCCTCCACAGTCCGCGCACCCTCGCCTGACTACCCTGGTTTGCCCTAGTGGGCCTAACAAGTCGGTGAAGGAGGCTAGCAGAACCCCGGGGCCCGTGGGGTAGCTAGTACTCTCCTAACACTAGTAGCTCTCCTCGGTACTACGTACACGAGGGCCAGCAAGTCGGTACAGAGCGGCCAATCCTAACCCCGGGTCCCTAGGGTGGCTGGCCCCACTCTGCACTAAACAGGTACAGGTACTTCCCTTGGTACTGCGTACCCAAGAGACAGTACAAACTACATCTCAGTTCCATTCCCTTCCCTTTCCAGGAGTTCCACTCCTAATTCCCCGTAGGGGTCCATCCTTTTAACTCAAACATCCAGGTGTCACTTTCCAGTTTCACGTTCTTACGACCCATGATCTCATTCATGTTTCTTTATTCGTAACAGGCAGCTATTAATTCAATTTACAGGCAGCTTTATATTCCTTTCCATTTTTTTTCCAAGTCTGCAGTATCATACATTCCACTAGTTTTTCCATCCTAGGATTCATGCCACATCCTAGGATCTAGCATACAACTAGTTTTCCAGCCCTAGGATTCATGCAACACCTAGGAGCTATCATTCCATACATTTCTCATTCCTAGGATTCATGCAATGTCCTAGATTCTAGTTATGGTTCCATACTTTAACAGATTTTAATAATAAACTTAAGCCACTCTACCAGGTACAACGGGAGTAATGAGGGCGTGATCGGGAATCCCTCGTGCCTCCGCGACTCCCAAGACTGTAACTGAACGAGGTCCTATCACAAGGATCAAACACAAGGAGTGTCTCAAAACAGTGTATAGCTACTGTAGACGGGTAGAGGAATTAATTCTGAAAAGAACGCAACTCGAATCGCAGAAAACGGAGCCCAAACGGGCCCTAAACGGGTCAAAAACGACGACATTGTGCAAAATCAGACGTCTGGAACTTCCTCCAGACGTCTTAAAAGTGGATTAGAGAATTACCTGTTCAGCGTGGTTTTCCAGACGTTCAGAAGTCTGCGGGGACGTCTGGCCTAGCTCCCAGACGTCCGATGGTCACCCCGGACGTCTGGAGGTCACTCCCGCCATCTGGTACAACTTCAAGACGTCTGATTCGCAAAGGATGGCGAATCAGCGAGCCTGTGCACAGCCAACTCCCTCCCTCAGTACGGTCAGTCGACAGGAAGGAAGAAGAAAGCGGAATACTCACCTTTCAGACGTCTGTATGAGCTTCCAGACGTCTCCCTTGCCGTCTGGCTATCAACCCAGACGTCTGATTCTAAAAATTTTTCCAGAATCAGGGCGCCACTCGGCCTCCGCTCGCGACGCACCTCGCGCGTCTGCTGCTCAGACCGCAGCAGGTCCCTCTCCGCGTCGTTCCGCGCCCCCTGCGCCCTCCGCCGATCGGCCAAGCCGCTCCAGCGAGCTCGCCCTCACGGCAGAGCTCCGCCCTCGCACGCCGCACCTCCTACGCGCTCACTGCGGCCGCCGCTGCCGCCCTCGCGCTCGCTCGCTCTCGCGCAGAGGAAGGAGAAGAGGAAGGGGACGGTGGAGACGACGGGAGGGGAGGCGTGGCCTTTTAAGGCCGCGCGAGGAGGAGGGAGAGAGTGCGCGGCAGGTCTGCAGCCGCAGAGAGAGGGAAAAAGAGAGAGAGAGGAATCGCGGGTCTGCGCGCACAGGCGCGCAGACGAATCTCTCGTGCGAAAAATAACTATTTTTCAGATGTCTGGAAACGATCCCAGACGTCTGGTCAGACGTCTGGATGTGATCCCAGACGTTTGGTCCGACGTCTGGGCCACCTCCCAGACGTCTCAAAAGTCGTCTGGGGCACGCGTTCGTAACAGAAAACGTACAAGCATTATACCAACATATGAAATGACCCTTCCCAAGGGTCGTTCGGAAATTTCCCAGAATTGTCGGGGTGTTACTGCAATTGTAAACCCCTTGGGTTTCTAATTTGTGGGCTCTGCGGGAATAGGAGGCTTTTGCGGGGTCATCTTTACGAAAATCCCCATGCCATTCCCCTACACCACCATGCCCATACCTCCCACCATACCCCCCATGCCCTATACCTCCCACCATACTCCCCCACCATACCCATTCCCATCCCTCACCCATCCATAAAACCCCCCCTTCTCCATTTCTCTCCACCACCGCAACCGAGTGAGGGAGGAGAGGAAGGACGAGGAGCGGGAGGAGCTTGAGAGGGAGGAGAGTGTGGGCGTGGGAGAGAGAAAGAGAGTGGGCAAAGAGGGCTGTAGGAGGTTCGCAGCGCAGAAGCTGCTGGTGCGGGTGCAACAGCACATAGAGGAAAGAAGCCCGCGAAGGGTTTTGCGGAGGCATTTTCTGCATAATTAGACGTCTGTGGAGTTCGATAGACGCCTGGTAAGACGTTTGGAAGTAATACCAGACGTCTGATGGTGCGCTATTTTCAGAGGTTGGGAAGGTGCGCTGGCACGAGGATTAAGGTGATTTCAGACGTCTGAGAGTGTTGTCAGACGTCTGAAGACCCCCTTAGATGTCTTTAAGGAGTTCTAGATGTCTAAAAAAAAGATGCATAGAGCAAGGTGAGCCACTGCGTTCATTTAAGACGTCTGGGACTCTTCCCAGGCATCTGATTTTGGTCAAATTTGTGTTTTTAGGCCTATTCAGGGCCCAAACGAAGTTAGTTTTTCGCAAATGAATTATCGTTGGTTTCCATTCGAAATTCTCTATGTTGTGGTATAGTGTCTATAGTGCTTTGAGCTCCTTTTGACATGTGGATCAATGTGATAGGTCGTCCATTCATGATGTGCATAGGACCTACGGAGGCTATGAGATCTGTCGTTTGTGCCCCCACATCTCCCAGTTATTTTGGTAGAGTGGTTCTCTCATTAATCTTAGATTTAATAATTAAATTACATGCTTTAGAATTAGTCGAACCCTAGGTTGTGAAATAAACTCTAGGGCTGAAAGAGATAAATATATGCTACTTTAGAAATATCTGATTGAACCCTAGGATGAGGAATGAACCCTAAGGCTGAGAGAAATGAATACACATTTAATGAATGATTAAATTATTGTTTCCTGAAAGTTGTAAATCATGAGCTGCCTGTAAAGAATCGTGACATGAATAGAAACACAAGCTATGAATAATTGATGGACGTGATTGTGAAATCTTGAGTTTCCTGTTATTCATTTGTTGAATCAGATGTGGAAATGAGAAAGTCTATGTACGAACCCTACAGGGAATTTGGAAGAAAATCAAGATACAGTAATACGGAAACTCTGACGGGTCATGAAACATGTTGCCTACGGGCGGCTATTTGGACCTGGTAACGGGAAGTGAGTTGGCCCTTATGTACGTTGTATCGAGGAGAGCGACTGTCCCTTTAGTGTAGAGGGGAGCTAGCCGCCCCTTGAGTTGAGACCTGGGGTTAGGACTAATCATTCTACACTGACTCCTGTTTGGCCCTCCCGTACTTGGTATCAGGGTGAGCTACCTAGTGTAGGGAGGGAGTTAGCCGTCCCATGGGGCCTGGGGTTAGGACTAGCCACCCTACCTCGACTCTTTGTTAGGCCCACTGGGTTAACCGAGATGGTCGGATGAGGGTACGCAGACTATGAAGGGGCGAGACACCTGTTCTATTTTGAGAGGGCAAGGCCCTGTGCTATTCCGTATTGTACGTTTGGGCATACTCGCTAGCGAAAACGATTGATCGCGTTCTAGTGCGGGGTAGCTACCCGTGCGCTTATCGCAGGTGCCGTAGTCACCGCTACGTTGTGACCTTGACCTCGAGGTAGTAGACCGGGTGCAGGACTACCACGGGGGACTCTTCCGGCCAGGAGAGTGCCACGTGTACATCCTGCATCGTGAGAAAACTACAAGTGAGATCTTAATTGAGATCATTCCCTTAGGGAACAAGAAGATTTAACAATGTTATGGACCTATTTAGAGTATTCAACTAAAAAATGCATAAATGAGATAAACAAAAACGAATGATAATAAATAACCGGTAATGTATGATTAGCTAGTTGCTTATTTAATTATGTTTTTATAACCGCCACTCTACTCAGCGTTAGTTGACCATGGATTTATGTAACCATATTCAGGTAAGGGATTTGAGCAGCCAGCGTCACCGGCTGAGGGCACTAGGCCTAGTTAAGCCCAGCCGTAGTCTTCTCTCCTGTTTCGTTGTAGAGTTTTGTTAATAGTGAGTACCTGTAGCCTGTAGACTGTTATGTTATGTTCGGTTATATTTCTACCAGTTTTTTTTGTGATGGCTATGTTCGTAACTGTACTTTTCCGCTTATGCCACGTTATATCCTTGAGATATACTGTTTGATTTCCTTTACTGTCTACCATGTACTTTCTGCTTAGTTACATTGTGATGGGAACACCATCGTGAGCCCTAACTAGTTCATCTTGACCTAGAAAAGAGAACAAAAGCTTCTACATAACCAACTGAAGGTCTTAACTCAAGGAAAAACCCTTCTGAATGAAAAGCAAGAAATAAGGGGTAAAATTGTAATTTTACCATTGCAGTGCAACAATGGGATTTCTCATGGGCTAAACATAGGTCAAATGTTCTTAATAAGATAAAAAGTGGGTTGGTTCAAACATAAAAGGGTTCATGTGAAATCTGGAAATTAAATGACTTTTGGTAACCCTAAAACAGACCCACTTAATTCAACAAGGTTCTGGTCAGGATAAAATTTACCTAAATCCTCTAAAATTCATGGAAAAATCCTCTAGGATTTAGAACCTTCAATTTGACCTTTAGAACCTATTTTGACCTAAATAGGGGTCCCAGTTAAATGTTTGCCCTAATTTGGGTTTTTATGTAAATTACCCAGTCAAACGTGGTCAAACCTAAAATCTAACTTCACCATTGGATTCCTTAGGTTCAAATTAGGTTTTTACCAAAAATTGGACCTAAGGAAAATTCACTTTGACCTACTTTGCAAATCAGTCTAGCCCAATTACATTTATACCCCTAACTTTTGAAAACTCTTGCAGATACCCTCCTAGCTTCCTCATCGTTCTTTGCAATTAGGTCCCTCCGCCATTAAAGTGGAGGAAATCCTACTCTGGTGAGGATTCAAGGGAAACAACTCCCTAATTCCTCAGAGAGTACCTCTTAAATTTGAAAGGAAGATTCTATGAGGAATTCCTGTTCATGTGAACCCAATTTGAAGCTCCAATTTTCACCCAATCTCTTATGCGAACGCATGAGAGATTTGGGTCTTTTCCGACCTTCCAACTTCGACGAGGTTGCCGTGCTTGGAAGCACAAGGACCTCTGCCAGGAGTTATAAAAAGGCCCCTAGATCCTTCCGCTCCTCTCAAGCTTGATTTGGCCTAAGAAAACCCCCAATTTTCCTCTCTTCCCCTCTGGCCAAAATCCCAGCAAGCTCTAGCGACTCCTATCTCCTCCTCTCGTCACTCTGCCACAATACCAGTGGCAGAGTTGCCTTCGCCTCCTTCGTCCGCGTCGCGCCACACCTACGCACACACCTACCTCCTCATCGTCGCCGTCCTCCTCTCATTGGGCCTTTGTCTCCGGTGATGGCACATACGAGCCGTTTGCCTCCTTCGCTCCCCCCTTCGTCTATTCCCTCTTAGATAAGTCTACTCTTTCTGCTTTTTATTTTTCCCTCATTTATTTCTGTTATTTTGCCTCAACGTCGACACGCCACCGCCATCTTCACCTCCGGCAGACCACCGGCGAGGTGCTTCCTCCACTCCATGCATCCACCCACCTTTCCAGCCACCTTACAAGCTCCGCCTCGACTCACTGATCATAACCCCTCTTCCCATTCACCACCACACACTCCCCACACATCCCCCGAACACACCCATCTTCATAGCCATAGGGTGACCTAGGCATGCACGCCTAGGCCACCCCACGCCACGCCGACCGTCGAGTCACTTTTGCCGTGTCAAGGCGAAGCTCTCTATGTGTTTTGACAAGGCCGTAAGGCCGTTTTGCTTGTGGACAGGTACAGGTGCTCGACCGCCATTGGAGCAAGCTCGAAGAAGCTTACAAGCTTCATCCAAGACCCCAGGCTCTAGGCGTCAGGTTCCCAGAGGGTGCGAATTTCGTTCACACACATTTCCAGCCAGCAATTGGAGTCAAAGCCCTCCAACAGCCTCTACAATTGAATGTGACCCTACTATGCAAGCGTTTGTGAAGAATGTGGTACATTTAGTCCACCTCGGAAGTTTTGGAGCGGGCGTTGTGATATAAGTTGAAAAAGTGTCAGGGGCTTATCACCTCCTGACACGGGGTGAGGTCCCACTCATCCCACTCGCCTCATTTGCGACCCACGCCCCCGCAGACCTGGTTATTGACCTGATTACCTGTGCACTCCTCGCCCACCACCCACGCCGGTGGGCCTAGTCCTGGGCGCGCTGACCCAACCCGTTAACCCGAGAAGGCTCTGGGAGAGCGAGCCTAAGAGAGAAGAAAGAAGAGAGATTGCAGGGAGGGTAGGGGGTAGGTTTTGCTCTTTGGGAAAAAGAGGAAGAGAAGCTAAGGGTGAAGCTGCAGAAAAAGAAAGAGAGAGCTGCAGAGGAAGCTAAGGAAAGGTAGCTGCAGAGGAAGCCAAAGAAAGAAGGAGATGGCAGAAGTCTGAGCATCTAAGGAAGAGAAGGATCGGCTGAAGAGAAGAGCAAGGCTGAAGTTAGAAGCAGAAGGAGAAAGAAGAAAGAAGAGGAAGAAGAAGCTAAGGCCAGAGAAGACAGAAGAAAGAAGAAGAAGAAGAGCCAGAGAAAGAAGACGCCAGGAAGAAAGTAGGACAAAGAGACAGAAGAGGAAAGAAGAAGATAGAGAATAAAGAGATCTGATAGCACTGTAGAAAATACACATTTAAGATGTCTAGTGTCTGGTTGGCTTGTTTACGTTTATTATACTTTAAGTTACAGTCGTTATAGTATGTAATAAGACAGCTACCAGATTACTATTACAAAATTTTTACTCGGAACAAGGTTTTCCCGAGGTCGAACTCAGGGAGCAACTATGCTTCTAGAAGTCTAATTAAGTTCTCTATTATGTTACAAAAATAAGAGAGAGAGAGAGAGTTCTCTTGTCTTCTTCTTCTTCTCTCTTCCTTTTCTTTCTATCCTTTTTCTTCCAGCTAGTCTTCTTCTCTTCCTTCTTCTGTAGAGTCTTCCTTTCTTCTTTCTTTTCTTTCTTCTTCTGCGGCTGTGGTAATCTTTTTCTTCTTCTCTGACTTCTTCTTCTTCATCCTTCTTCTTTCTGCTTCTTTTCTTTTGTTCTTCTCTTTCTTTCCTTGCTTGTCTTCTTTCTTCTTTCTCTTTTCTTCTTCTTTTTCTTTTCTGCTTCCTTCTTTCTTTTCTTTCCTTACAGCTCCTCTTCTTTTCTCTTCTTTCTGTTCTGGCCGCTGCCCTTCCGTCATCTGATGCAGTGGTCAGACGACTTAACTGTAGGTTTGCTACAGTGCCTTCCTTCTCTTCTTCTTCTGTTTCTCTCCTTCGCTTCTTCTTCTTTAGCTGCCTTGAGCGGCGAAGGCTTCGGCCACTTCCCTTCTTCTTCTGTTCCTGCACGCTTACACAAGGGTTAGAGCAAAACCTACCCCTACCCTTCCCCACATCTCTCTCTTAGGACCGCTCTCCCAGAGCTGGGTAATCGGGTGCGAGTATCGCGCTCGGGACTAGACCCACCGGCGTGCGGTGGTGGGCGAGGAGTGTGTGGTTTGGGTAATCGGATCCTGCCCAGACCTGCGTGGCATGAGTGTGGGCGAGCGAGTGCGTGGCGCGCAGCGTGCGGGAGAGGGACCTAACCCCTGTGTTCGAAGGTGAATAGCCTTAGGCACTTTTTCAATTTAAGTGCGGGCGCTTGGCTGCGCACTTCCGAGGTGGGACTAAAGTCCCACCTCCCAAATTGGCGTCCGTAGGCAAGCTACCTGCAGCCAATTGCAGCAGCCCGCGAGGTCTTCGCCCCAGCTGCAGACCTGGGTGCCTTCGCAGAGGCAACCCGAGCGACCTGGACGCACACCTGGGCTGGAGAGCACCTGCAACTGCAGGTGAAGGAGCTGCAGCAACTCAGTAATGGCGGCGAAGGGTTGCTGACCTAAAAGCAGAAAGACGGCCTCTCGGCCACATCAGAAAATGGGGGAGGCTTCGCCGGAGTGCGACGAAGACAGTGCTGGTGTAGGCGAGGCGCGAGGGCGTGTGTGGAGGTAGCCCTAGGTCAGACTGTGGCTGGAGAGGTAGGTTTGTTTAGGGGGTGGTTGGGTGGCATTTGGTAGTAAATGGAGATGGGGAATCGGTAGAGTGGAGTGTAAGGGAGCTTGTGCGGTAGTCGGCGAGGTGCGAGGGTGTCAGTGGTCGTGAGATGGTCTCGCCGGAGGGGGTGATCGGAGGTGGAGAGGATGGTCTGGACAGTGGCAGTCGGGTGGTCGATAGGGCAGTTTAAAAGGGGGGAAATGCAAGGGAAATGGAGAGGAAGCTATTTACCTAAGTATTAGACGAAGTGGGAGGGCAGAGCTACCGGCTCGTATCTGCCGGAGCTGGAGAAGAAGAAGCCCTGGAGGAGGAGTGCGACGACGAGGAAGCAGGCGGAGGGCACCGGCGGGTACAGCCGGCGCGGACGATGGAGCAAGGCAAACCCTGCTACAAGTAGGGCAGCAGAGCGATGAGGAGGAAGAGGAGGAAGTTGCCGGAAGCTTCGGGCCTTCTGACGGAGGAGGAAGGGATGAAAGGGAGGGGGTTTCTCCGTCAAAGAAAAGCTTCAAGGAGTCGGCAAGGTCTACCGCTCCTTATAAAGTGCTTGGCGCGTAGAGAGGGGCGAGGTGGCGTCGTGTCAGCCTCTCCGGAGTAAGGTTGGAAGGGACACTCATGCCTTCCGCACGTTTGCACAGAAGGCATGGTGGTCAGCAGAGGTCGTGGGCGGGTCCCTACGACAGAGGATGCCGCAGGGAACCTCGCTTCTGTTCTAGAGGACGGCAGCCTGCCCTGCGCGGCACCATGCTCCACGCAAGGTTGCCGGAGTATGGCGCTGCATAGAAGTTGCAGGGAGGACTGTTCTGTAAAGAATGATGAAAAGTTTGGGACCTAAATGCAAGGATTTCAAAAGATAAGGGTCAAAAAGTAAATAAAGAGGACCAAATTGTAAAGTCGGTCAAGGAGGTCTCTTCTTAGGCTCAAGTTTTTATACAAGATTAATTTGAACCTAAGGATTTTAATGGTGAATTTTAATTCTAGGTTGGACCATGTCTGACCGACCAATTTATGCAAAAACCCAAATTAAGTTATTAATTGGACATGGTTCTCTTTTTAGGTCAAAATAGGTTTCTAAGGCCAAATTGAAGGTTCTAAACCCTAGAGAATTTTTTTTATGAATTTTAGTGGATTTAGTTGCTTTTTATCCTGCCTCGAACCTCGTGAATTGAAGTGGATTTATTTTAGGGTTACAGAATGTCATTTAATTCCTAGAAGTTGATGTAACCCTTTTTAGATCAGATCATCCCACTTACCTTCTTGTTAAGCTTGTTTGACCTGTGTTTGGACCCTTAATTTCCTTGTTAGCAAACTGCATTGGGAAAATTACAGTTTTACCCCTAATGATTTATTTTATTCTTTAACTCAGAATTCTCTGAGTTAAGCCTCTTTTTGGGTTTTGTAGAGCTTTTTCATAAATATTTGGATCAGATTGTGCTAGTTAGGGTTCATGATGAGGTTCTCATCATATGATTTTCATATCAGACATCCATATTTTTGCTTTTATACATATTGATATTTTATGGACCTCTTTACATTGCCTACATTATAATTTTGATTCTTCATTGCATATTTTATCAAATTTGAAAGTTGTGTTCTTGGTTCTTGAACCCCAATTTGCTCCCTGTGTTTGACCTCGGATTTATATTTTTTGAGTAATAAAATTCATTTGTTTTCAAAGCAATTTTGGTTATACTACGACGCATTTATTTTAAACCCGATTTCGCTTCTGTAAACACATTGCACGTGTGGTTGTGGAATAGTATGCATTTCGTTATTTCTCGTTGGACAACTAGGTCTTGGGGTTAGTCGAGGCGAGCCGTTCTCGGGTTTTGTTGGGAGTCAGGAATGGGTCGTGATAAGATGGTATCAAAGCAAGGTCATCCTGAGAAATGAACCGAATGATCTGAAAGAACCACTCATGTGTATGTAGCTAGGACAACCATCACAACGTATTGTCTTGATCTTCACTTCCAAGTCTCGTTTCTTTCTGTAATCGGCTAACGTCTACAGTCCCTGTCCTTTCTCTTTTATCTTCTTGTAGGAGATGCTTCGTTGAGGAACTCGTATAGCAAGCCGTGGACGTAGCCATAGGCATGGACGAGGGGGCAGACATGCCAGGCTCGAGGCAATAGTCGATCCACCCCTCCTTTTGGGCATCCAGGCCCAGGACCTTATCCAGCTGATTCAGGAGATCGTATGGGAGGAGGTTCAGCATCTACCGCCTCTACCATCTCCTCATGTCTCTTCAGAGGATGCAGAGGGGGAGCCTCCCGTGAGACAAAAGAGCTATCGCAATGTTAGGTAAGCCAGAGGTGGTCAGAAGAGGTCCTACCGGCCAGAGTACTCCCAGGGATGGATAGGGGGAGGGAGTTGTTGCCCTCTTTGCTACTAGTGTGGACAGCCTGGTCATATGAGGAGGGACTGCCCATCTAGGGATGGAGCAAATCGGATGCTCCCAACACCGAGTACTGGAGGCCGATTTGGCGGCCACAGTTACCTAACTCGAGGGGGAGACAGTCTTCCGATTTACCTGACCGTGATCCCGATGGAGGATTTTGGCGTGATCCTAGGAATGAACTGGCTGGCTGCTTATCATGCCCTTGTGGACTGTTTCGAGAGGAAGATCGTCTTCTCCATACCAGAGTTGTCTCCCTTTGAGTTCCACGGCCAGCCAGTAGACGGAGGATTCAAGTGCATCTTCGCACTTCAGGCAGCAAAGCTATTGAGCTAGGGGTGTGAGGGCTTCCTAGCGTGTGTCATAGAGAAGCCTAGTCCCGTGGTTGACTTACAGAGTGTTTTGGTGGACCGCAAGTACCCCGATATCTTTCCAGAGGAACTGCCAGGACTACCACCTGAGCGTGAGGTTGAGTTCGAGATCTCACTGGTATCGGGGACCAGCCCCATCTCTTCTGCACCACACAGGATGGGCCCCCTTGAGCTGCAATTACAGGATCTATTGGAGAAGGGCCTTGTGAGGCCCAGTGCATCCCCATGGGGAGCTCCTGTTCTGTTTGGGAAGAAGAAAGACGGTACCCTTCAGCTGTGCATCGACTACAGACAGTTGAACTGGGTCACCATCAAGAACAAGTACCCACTGCCTCGTATTGATGACCTCTTCGACTAGTTGAGAGACGCCACAGTGTTCTCCAAGATAGATCTGAGGTTAGGTTACCATCAGTTGAGGGTTAGGGGGATAGACGTCTCCAAGATAGCTTTCCGTACGCGATATGGTCACTACGATTTCCTGGTCATGTCGTTTGGGCTGACCAATGCCCCCGCCGCTTTCATGGATCTAATGAACCACGTCTTTCGGGTGTACCTGGATCAGTTTGTGGTACTGTTCATTGATGATATGCTTGTCACAGGACCAGGCACATCATGGACAACATCTTTGCATGGTCCTAGACACTTTGAGACGACACAAGCTGTATGCTAAGTACAGTAAGTGCGAGTTCTAGTTGAGACAAGTTACCTTCTTGGGCCATGTGATCTTGGGAGATGGGTTGGCAGTAGATCCGGCCAAGGTTGAGGCCATCCTCAGGTGGGAGAGGCCGTGTACAGTAATAGAGATTCGCAGTTTCCTAGGGTTGGCAGGCTACTACAGGTGGTTTATTCAAGGTTTCTCACAGATCGCACGTCCCATGACTCAGTTGACCCGGAAAGACGTGCCCTTCGCCTGGACAGACAAGTGTGAGTCATGCCTTCAGGAACTGCAGAGGATGACCTCAGCTCCTGTACTCACCATCCTAGACAGTAGTGGCGGATTCGTGGTCTACACCGACGCCTTGTTGCGAGGATTGGGTGGTGTGCTCATGTAGTAGTGCCACGTTGTCGCTTATGCTTCGCAGTAACTAAAGCCCCATGAGCACGACTACCCTACCCATGACTGGAGCTGGCAGCAGTTGTCTTCACGCTGAAGACATGGAGGCACTACTTGTACAGTGAGACGTTTGAGATCTTCACTGATCATAAGAGCCTCAGATGTCTGTTTGATCAGAAGGGGCTCAACATGCGACAGAGACATTGGTTAGAGCTCCTGAAGGATTACAACTGCAGCATCTCCTACCATCCAGGAAAGGCCAATGTGGTGACTGACGCCTTGAGTCGGAAGGCGCCGCCCAGTTGGCTAGTCTACAGGCATAGAATTGGAGACTCATGGAGGAAGTGGGCAGTTAGCAACCCTAGGAGTCACGTGGGTACTGTGGGGCAGTGACAGTGATGAGGTGGGCACGACTAGAGTGGTCGTGCTACTCCTCAACACAGTTAATTAAGTTAATTTTGCTTAATTAAGTGTATTAGAAAGTAACTTAAGTTAACTCGAATTTGTGTTGATTTAGTAGTATAGGGTCGAATTAACCTAACATTTTAGATTTTAAACTGGTTGAGTCCAGGTCGTTCTCTAGGAGGTATACTTTATTTCAAATTTACCAATTAATTCTAAACATCTTATAGGTATAGGAGGTATAATTTAGTTAATTTTAATAACATGAATTTTGGAAAATAATTTAAATTGAGGAAATATGCAAAATTCTATATGAAATCACATTTACAACATTTAAAAACATGTAAATTCTCTATTTATTTCAAAAGAATTAAGGCAATTAAGAGTTTATTTAGTCAAAGTATGTCTTATTACAATAATTGAAAGCAAAAATAAATTAAAAATATAACAAGAAAAAATGACTCCTTTTCTTTTTATTCTTCAGCCTCTCTCTCTCTTTTCTTCTTTCTTTCTTTCTTTATTTTCCTTTTCTTTTATTTATCCTTTATCTTTTCTCTTTTACGGCTCAGACCTTTTGGGGATACGCAACACCCTTTACAGGGTGGGACCAGACCCTACTAGGTCCTCACCTGATTCGATTTATTTCGGTTTATTTTCGATTTATTTTCTTGAGCCAAACTAGCCCAACCGCCTCCCAGGCCTCGCCCTCCAAGGGTCACACACATCGCATGCCCACACAAGCTCACACTCGCAGGCACACACGCCCGCACACACACACACATGCTCAATCATTCGGCAACCGTGCGCCGAGAGCTGATGACTGAGAAGCCCATGCAACGAATTCCTTTTGTACCAAGGCAGCCGCTCGTCACTTGCCGATGTGGGACTATAGTTTCCCCTTCCAGAGCTAACTTCAAGTGGGAATATTTTCTAGCTCAGAGCTCCAAACCAAGTGAATCAAAGCTTGTTGGAAAGCTCTTGAGTAGCTCTACAAGATTACAGGGTCAATTTAATACTAAGGGGAAGATTTCCTCTTCGATTTGAAGGGCAGAGTTATGGGTTTTCTATGGTATATACTGCCTGGAAATGGAATTCAGTTTTTAGAGTCCACATTCTGGACTGAAACTCTTGGCTAAGGCACTAAATGGGTTCTACAGGTTATTCCGCAGCTGTAAGTAAAGGTTCTAAGCTCCTAGAAGTTTCAGGAAACACAAATAAGGTTGAAACTTCTCTAAAAGCTTCAGAGACAGAAATCAAACATGAAAAAGTTGTAACAGACAGCTAAGATCAATTTCAATCGATTTAAACATATTCTAAGGATTGTTACAAGCTTATCTGGGCAGAAATAGCATTCAAAACTCATCCAAAAACCACTACCAACAGTTTGGGTTCAAAAACAACCCAAACTGACAGTAATTGAATTCCAACTGAATTACCCCACAGAGCTCATCTAAACCACTTAAAAATCATTTAAGTAAATCTCAGAGATAATTCAGACTCATCAAATCATCAAATTGAGCTCAGAATCAAGGTCTCAAGTTCAGGTTTGACTATGAGGCTTCAAATTTTGACTTTCTATTCTATGCCTCTTAACAAGAAATTAAAGCCTAGAATCTCTTCTCCTCAACCTCAGAAACTTGTTCAACCCCTTAGACAAATGTTTGAACCTAAGAATCTAGGGTTCCAGGCTCATCGCCTGAACTAAAAATGTGGTTTGTTCATCAGAAGAATTAGAAGGTTGTTACAGTGTTCTAAGGGCATGAATGACTTCAGTGCACTGCATTGAAGCTTCTAAGTTCATTAAATGTGCCTTTTAAACTTCCTAACAGACTTCTCCAACTCTGCTAGAGTTGGAGAAGATGGATCAGTAATCCTAACTCCAGACATTAAAATTCCAAATAAACAACCTCAAACAAATCAGTGATCAAAATTATGTCATTCTGGAGCTTCTCATCAACTTCTATAGGCTGAAGATCAAATTTCACTCGCCGAAGCTCGTCGGAGCTCCGGTGAGTTCAGAAAAAGTGGAAATTGTGTACAGAAAGAAATTTCATGCCATTTTTGATTTGAAAAGGTTCCTGAGGTCACAAGGAACCTCAAGATCGCATTAATTTCATCATTTACTCATTAGATGTAAGATTAATCAGTGAATTCAGTTTGAATAAGATTTGAATTGGTTGAAGCATGGGACTTGATCTCCCACTCAGATGAGTGGTCAAGACAAGTCAGAAAAGGATTGTGATGATAAATACTTAGTTAATTTAAGGTTTTAACTGCTCCTGAGCCACCATTGACAGCGAGCTCAGGAGCTTAAATAAAATTAGGCTTTTAAGTTATAGGTGATAATTAATCAAATTAAAGTGATAATTAGGATCCTTTAGTGATGAGTTGATGATGGAGGATCCGATGGAGGTGAAATTAAGTCAACTACTGCTGCCATGGACAATAGAAGTAGTTGATGAAGGTGGATTTGGATTAGGCGAATCAGTGATCAAATTAGAGATTAAGTGTGATAGAAATGATCGTGGATGATAAAGGAAGGTGGACAGTGAGTTCAAAAGACAAAACTAGGGCTCTGGCAAGCTCAAGGAGCTCACCGGAGTCGAGGAAGATGAAATCTAAAATCTGACATTACGGCTAACTACCTACCTAACTAACTATCTAAACTATCCTACTCCTACTCCTCCTATCTATTGTTACCTTGACGAAGGGGTCAGAGGATCTCCTTCAGAGGCTCATGATGGAGGAATGAAATCAGAGGGTAATTGGAAGATCTCCGGCGGCGGATGTGAGATGAAGTAGAGGTACTCCTTGGTCAGCGCCTGTGTCTAGAGATGCGGCTGACCTCGGCGAAGTTCCTGAGCCGATTAAGGTGGAAGGAGGAAGTCGGAAGATGAGATGGGAAGTTGCCAGAGTTGTGGAGTGGATAGCCTATTGGGTTGGCTACAGTGAAGAAGAGGGAAGGGAGCCAACTTGGTGGAAATCAGGGGGGTCAGGAGGTATTTATAGTCGACGGCGACGAAGAAGGAGGTGGAATCTGGACGCAATTGAGGCTAGGAAGAGGTTAACCACCGGCATCTTCTTCGATGACGGTGAAGTTATCTCCTACCCTAAATTAGGATAAAAGTGTCATCCAGACCGATGGATGAAGATGAGATGGTGAGAGCAAGCTCCAGGAGCTTGAAGAAAGAGAGATGACGTCGGATGGGGGGTGATCGTGCGGTGGTTGTACCCTCAGTCGTCAACCGTTCAATCGGTTGAAGAAAAGAAGAAGTTAGGGATGTGGTTGTGATAAAACTTAAGGACCTAAATAGAAAATAAGGACCTGATTAGAATGAAATGTAAGGACCAAAATGTAAACTCAGGTTTTCAAGGTTTATTTTAATTTAGATCTTTTTCAACTTTTTATATATGATTGTAAATAAAGTAATATTATATTTAGACATTGAATTTACATTTTTGACCTTTTTAGATTAATTTATTTAATTAAGTAATGTTACATAAGTTATTACATACTTAGGTATATATTATGCTTAAGTTAGTTAACTCATTAATTAAATGAATGATTGATAATATTTCAAGTCCAATTATTAATTAAATTATTAATAATATTAAGTGGATGATAATATAGCATTTTTAACTTATTTTAAGGCCCTTTACTATATATCCCTTATTTTATAATTAAACCATATATTCACATATTCTTAGCTAATTAACTAGGAAGACTAGTTAATTAGGAGTAATTAGAGATCATGATGAGCTTCTCATCACAGAGCTGATAACTCGTATCGTTACTAGACAAATGACGGACCCATACCTGTAGACACAGCGAGACCGGGTATTGACAAGGAACCTAGGAGAGTTCTCTTTCACTGACGGAGTCCTACGTATGAGGGGATGCTTATGTGTCTCTAGAGACGAGGAGCTGTTGAGAGAGCTCCTGACTGAGGCACACGGGTCTAGATTTACCATACATCCCCAGAACATGAAGATGTACCACAACCTATGACGTGATTTCTGGTGAAGGGGGATGAAGCAGGATGTTAGTAGTTTTGTTTAGTAGTGCCTGGTATGCCAGCAGGTGAAGGCCGAGCACCAGTGGCTTGCAGGGCTGCTACAGCCACTTCCTGTGCCGGAGTGGAAGTGGGAGAGTGTCACTATGGATCTGGTAATGGGGTTACCTGTGACATAGTGAGTACACGATGCAGTCTGGGTAATAGTGGACAGATTGACGAAGACAGCACGATATCTGCCGATCCGAGTCACTTTTGGACCAACACAGTTGGCAGAGCGCTACATTCGAGATGTGGTGTACCTTCACGGAGTCCCTCTCGAGATTATTTCAGACAGAGACACTCATTTCACTTCCCAGTTCTGGGCAGAGTTTTAGGGGCTTTGGGGGCTTGTCTGAGGTTCAGTACAACCTCTCACCCCCAGACCGATGGACAGTTGGAGCACATTATTTAGACCCTTGAGGATCACCTACGTGCTTACGCACTGGACTGGAGAGGCTCCTAGGAGGAGTATTTGTCCTGGCAGAGTTTGTATACAACAATAGCTACCACTTAAGCATCGGCATGGCACCGTATGAGGCTCTGTATGGGAGGAGGTGTACTCCTCCGTTGAGTTGGGTTGAGGTGGGAACCAAGTGGGAAGTTGGTCCCAGGCTGATACGCTAGAGTTAGGACGTGATCGAACAGATCCACAGACGACTCCGTACTGTCAGGAGTAGGTAGAAGAGCTACGCTGACCTGAAGCGTAAGGAGGTACAGTTTGAGGTTGGAGATCACATCTTCCTCCGTGTTTCGCCCATGAAGGGCGTGCAACGGTTTGGGGTGAGAGGGAAACTTGCACCGAGGTTTGTAGGGCCTTTTGAGGTCTTGGAGTGGGTAGGACCTATTGCTTACCAGCTTGCCCTTCCTCCCTAGCTCTCTAGAACGCACGACATGTTCCATGTGTCCAACCTCAGAAAATACATCGCCAACCCTGGTCATGTTTTGAGCCACGAGAACATCGAGGTGGGGAATGACTTGACCTACCCTGAGGTGGTGATGCGAGAGGGTATGTCACTTTTGACCTACTTTGATCCTCTTTAAGTTTGTTATGTACATTGTACGTTTATTTCTGCACCCTAGTTAGCTCAAGTTTCGGGGACGAAACTTCTTTTAAGTTTGTTATGTTGAAATGACCTTTCACGAGGATTGTTCAAAAATTTTTTAGAATTGTGGGGGTGTTACTACAATTGTAAACCCCTTGGGTTTCTAATTTGTGGGCTCTACGGGAATAGGAGGCTTTCGCAGGGTCATCTTTGCAGAAACCCCCATGCCATGCCCCTACACCACCATGCCCATACCTCCCACCATACTCCCCCACCATACCCATTCCCATCCCTCACCCATCCATAAAACCCCCCCTCCTCCATTTCTCTGCACCACCACAACTGAGTGAGGGAGGAGAGGAAGGACGAGGAGCAGGAGGAGCTTGAGAGGGAAGAGAGTGTGGGTGAGGGAGAGAGAAAGAGAGTGGGAGAAGAGGGCGGTAGGAGGTTTGCAGTGTAGAAGCTGCTGCTGCGGGGTGCAACAGCACACAGAGGAAAGAAGCCCGCGAAGGGTTCTGAGGAGGCATTTTTCCGCAAAATTAGATGTTTGTGGAGTTCAACAAACGCTTGGTAAGACGTTCGGAAGTAATACCAGACGTCTGATGGCGTGCAGTTTTTAATTAATTTTTCCTTGCCGAGTTTTGATTGTGCATGCGTATGTCAGAGGTTAAGAAGGTACGCTGGCATGAGGATCGAGGTGGTTTCAAACGTCTGAGAGTGTTAGCAGACGTCTGAAGACCCCCTCAGACATTTGCAAGGAGTTCCAGACGTCTAAAAAAAAAGACGCAGAGAGCAAGGTGATCCACTGCGTTCATTTAAGACGTCTGGGACTCTTCCCAGACGTCTGATTTTGGTCAAAGTTGTATTTTTGGGCCTGTTTAGGGCCCAAACAGAGTCGATTTTCCGCAAACAAATTATCGTTGGTTTCCATTTGAAATTCTTTACGTTGTGGTATAGTGTATACAGTGTTTTGAGCTCCTTTTAACATGTGGATCAATGTGATAGGTCATCCGTTCATGGTGTGCACGGGACCTGCGGAGGTTGCGAGATCCGTCGTTTGTGCCCCCACATCTCCCGGTTATCTTGGTAGAGTGGTTCTCTCATTAATCCTGAATTTAATAATTAAATTACATGCTTTAGAATTAGTCGAACTCTAGGTTATGAAATGAACTCTAGGGCTGAAAGAGATAAATATATTCTACTTTAGAAATATTCGATTGAACCCTAGGATGTGGAATGAACCCTAAGGCTGAGAAAAATGAATGCCCATTTAATGAATGATTAAATTGTTGTTTCCTGAAAGCAGTAAATCATGAGCTGCCTGTAAAGAATCATGACATGAACAGAAACACATGCTATGAATAATTGATGGACATAATAGTGAAATCTTAAGTTTCCTGTTATGCATTTATTGAATCAGATGTGGAAATGAGAAAATCTATGTACGAACCCTACGGGGAATTTGGAAGAAAATCAAGATACAGTAATACGAAAACTCGACGGGTCATGGAACATGTTGCCTACGGACGGTTGTTCGAACCTGGTAATGGGAAGTGAGCTGGCCCTCGTATATGTTGTACTGAGGAGAGCGACTGTCCCTTTAGTGTAGAGGGGAGCTAGCCGCCCCTTGGGTTGAGACCCGGGGCTAGGACTAGTCACTCTACACCGCCTCCTATTTAGCCCTCACGTACTTGGTACCAGAGTGAGCTACTTAGTGTAGGGAGGGAGCTAGCTGCCCCATGGGGCCCGGGGTTAGGACTAGCGACCCTACACTGACTCTTTGTTAGGCCCACTGGGCGAACCGAGATAGTCGGACAAGGGTACGCGGACTGTGAAGAGGCGAGACCCCTGTTCTATTTTGAGAGGGCAAGGCCCTATGCTATTCCGTGTTGTACGTTTGGGCGTACCAATTAGCGGAAACAACTGATTGCGTGCCAGTGCGGGGTAGCTACCCGTGCGCTTATTACACATGCCGTAGTCACCGCTACGTCACGACCGAGACCTCGGGGTAGTAGGCTGGGTGTAGGACTACCACGGGGGACTCTTCCAGCCAGGAGAGTGCCACGTGTACATCCTGCATCGCGGGAAAACTACAAGTGAGATCTTAATTGAGATCGTTCCCTTAGGGAACAAGAAGATTTAGCAATGTTATGGATCCTGATTAGAGTACTTGACTCAAAAATGCATAAATAAGATAAACAAAAACGAATGATAATAAATAACCGACAATGTATGATTAGCTAGTTGCTTGTTTAATTATGTTTAATTATATGTAAGTGACTTAACCACTACTCTACTCAACGTTAGCTGACCACGGATTTATATAACCATATTTAGGTCAGGGATTTGAGCAGGAAACACCACTAGCTGCTGAAGGCGCTGGGCCCAGTCGAGCCCAACCGTAGTCTTCTCTCCTGTTTTGTTGCAGAGTACTTGTAGCCTGTAGACTGTTATGTTATGTTTGGTTATATTTCTACCAGTTTTTGTTGTGATGGATATGTTTGTAACTGTACTTTTCCGCTTGTGCCATGTTATATCCTTTAGATATACTGTTCAATTTCCTTTATTGTCTACCATGTACTTTCTGCTTAGTTACATTGCACGTGTGGTTGTGGAATAGTATGCATTTGGTTATTTCTTGTTGGATGACTAGGTCTTGAGGTTAGTCGAGGTGAGCCATTCTGGGGTTCTGTAGGGAGTCGAGGACGAGTCGTGACAACATATGCACTAATGATTGTCTGGCAGTTACCTGATTAAATGTTATTAATAGCCAAGCCCTGGAATCGTGGGAACAGAAGTGGCCCGTGATCGGAGGATCTTCATCCTATAAATACTTAGGATGGGTTAACTTTTATTTTTTCATACAATTTGAGAGGAAAGGAAACAAAGGAGAGATTGAACCACAAAGCTACTAGTGAAATTTGGGAGTACCATCCTATCCTCAGATGTACACCTTTTTCTGGTGGAACTTGGTCATCAACTCTCTATGTGAATACCTAGTGATTGCTTGTTTGAGTAAGGGTTCTTATTCTAAGGGCCTTGATCATTATTATAATTATATAAGATGAATAATTAATCTAAAACCTTGACTCAGAGTGATTCTAATAATAGATGGACTATAAATTGTCTACAAGATCTCCTTGCAACATAATACACCAATTAACAACACAACATTGAGGAGAAATTGAATTATATATTTTAGATAATTGAAACATATAATTAACGGTGCTTAAAGAAGCACCAAGGGCAATTTTTGTAAATATTGAAGTACTAGAATACTCTCCAATTAGAAAAAGCTATAGAGAAGGACATTATTGGAATTTCCAAGAAATATGATTTCATTTGGAACCCTAATGTTTTGCCTCTTTATAAAAGGAGGGCAATTCTAACAATTAGAGACTCGATAAGCCTCTTTCTTTAGCTAGTCGCTCCACTCTTCTCTAGTAGAAAAAAGAGGGCACACCCCCTCTTCCACCTTAGCTTGATGGTTGTCCTTGGTGGAGAAGTGTCTCCATTGTGTGGAGATTGTCTTCCTCATGCAATTTGAATGTTACGTGCACTCACCAACATACTTAGAGGAGTTGTGGCTTGTGTTGGGGGTTTCAACTAGAAGAATGAAAGTGATTCCATGCACTATTGCATTATAATATTCTCATGATAGCCAATTACGGAGGTCTAGTTCCTAACTCGTGAGATTGGAAATTGTTCCATGGTTTTAATTTGATTTGATCGATTTTAGGATCTTGTTTTCCTTGTTTTAAAAAAGTTTTAAAATGATCATGGTTACATGAGGTACCAGTTCCTTCAAATGGTAGGTTGTGTATGGATTTTCTTTAAAAGTTTGGAATTTGTGAAATCGCACGGAATGTTTCTACATGTGTCCAACTGTTTAGAAGCATGTCTATTAAGCATCTATTATTTTCTAGAAATTGTTGGAAGATAGAATGGCAAGTCAATCAATATATGAAAGGATAATTGGCTTCTTAATGTTCATTTCCTTATCTTCCGTAGGAATTTGAATATAGTTGTCCCTATTTAAGTGAGTGATTTGATCATAACAGATACTAGTTCTTGGAATTTATAGTTGCTTCAATGGATATTCTTTGAATATATAAATCTAATCATTAGGGGCATACATCTTTCTGCTAGGAAGAGGTATCCAACAAAAGCATTTGGACCTCTCATAAGAAAGGTCGACTCTTTATAAAGTCTATGTATCTCCTTTTGTTGAATGAATTTGATAAAATTCAAACAACAAATGATGAGAAGATTAATCCGATTAGAAAGAACTAGTGCTCTAAATGCTTCCTTACTATTGAACTTTGAAAGATGTGGCACATCATAGAAATGAGGAGAGACTTTTAAAAACTTTTCAAAACCATGAAAAGCATAATCCCAAAACTATCGATCTAATCATATTAAAATCAAGGAAATGACTTTCAATTACGTTAGTTAGGGAATTATACTTTGGTGATTGGTTACCACAAGAATAAGATAGTCATGGAGGTGAGTCCACACACTTACTTGAAGTCTCCACCATAAGTCACAATTGTGGGTGGATGGCATTAGAGGAGGGGCGAGTAGTGCCCCTCAAATTCCAACCAAAATAATAAATAATAACAATATATAATGTGAAAAATAATGAAATTATAAATATAGAAAGCAAGAACAACCAAACCACACATTGCATAGGAGGATTTTACCCTTGTCCACCAACTCCTTGGGCTACATCTGGTCCCTAAGAGAGCAACTGTGGGTGGATGGCACTAAAGGAGGGGTGAGTAGTGTCCCCCAAATTCCAACCAAAATAACAAATAATAACAATATATAATGCAAAAAATAATGAAATTACAAATATAGAAAGAAAGAAAAACCAAACCACACATTGCATAGGAGGATTTTATCCTAGTTCACCAACTCCATGGGCAACATCCGGTCCCCAAGAGTCCTTATCATTATTAAACTAAATTGGATCCTTTTGAACATGTAAGGACCAAGCCACTTACAACCACTTTGGGAACCAATTCCCACAAGCAAGCCCCTTCTGCACTACCTTGGAGAAAATCCTTCCTCTGTACAATCTTGATGAATAATCCTTTCACTCTCCCTAGAGAGCTAACACTCCTAGTTTTATCCAAGTAATCATGATAGCAAAATATTTGAGCACTACTATGGATAAAAGATTATGATTAAGTCAAAAAAACTAATCATTCCTTAACAAATGTTATTGAAATTTGAAATTGAAGCCATTGACTCCTTAAGATATTGCAAATAAGATTGAGTTAAAATATTGCTTGCTTCCTCTTAAGATTCCTTCAAAATCTTCATGTACTCGAGATTCCTCCAAAATCCCAAATTTGCTAGTCCAATAGAATATCATTTCACTAGAGATTTCTCCCTAATCACCTTTTTAGAGATTCCCCTAAGAATATTTTCTATATAGCACACTAGAATCTCCTCTAGAATAGCTTCACTATAATACTTCTAGAATTGCTTCGCTAGAATCTCGTTTAAGAACACCTCTCTCTATGTGAGCCTTAGGAGCACCTCTCCTTATGTGAGCCTTAGGAGCACCTCTCCTTATATGACCTGATGGCATTGTCATCATCCTTTATAATTAACCTAATTTTGCTAAGTTCTAAGGTTAAATTCACCTAATTAACACAATGAAAGGTATAACTCAATCAAGGTTGAAAAGAGAGAAATTGACAAAAATTTGGGTTAATTATGCAATTTTTACAAATAATTATAAATGCAGAATAGTTGGAGGGTGAACTTATGACTAATCAAAAGTAAATTGAGCTTAATTGTCCTAAAAGTGAGTTGGTACTAAATAATTCAAAATTTACATTTAATATGAATGCTTAATCCTAATTTCAATCCCACTTTAATTAAAACAGATTTGATGGATATAAATGTATTCTAAATGTTATAAAATCATTTAAAATTATTCTATAAGGTTTAGCGCAGTCAATTTAATAAGCGGAACCTATTTTGACCTAAAATAGAATCATAGACGGGAATTTGGTACATTTTGGTTCTAAATATAAATTAATCATGCAAACATCATCAAAATCCAAATTGAAGTCACCATCAACTTCCTTATGTCCAAATTAGGTTACCATAAAAATTTAGGCTCATTTGGACTTCATCTTAGCCAAGTTTGCAATTTGGCCCTCAATTCCTTATTTCCTTACAAACAAGCCCCTAACTTTTGATTTTCCTTATGAAGATCCCCCATCTTCTCATCTTCTTCACTTTAAGGTCCCTCTACCTTCACGCATCCATGGCGTGTGGGAAGATGAGATTTGATCTTGTTTTCCCCCCGACTCCCTCAACCTCTCCCTGCGAAACTTGGAGGAGCGACTCTCCTCTCCTCGCATCAAACGGAGGTGATCATCTCGCTAACGGTTGCTTCATCATGTCGGAATCTGTGGTCAAATTAATCACGCCTAACTCGCATATCTCGGAGCTCTTCTCGCGAGCTTCCAAACCTCTTTGCGTGGACATGGGGCTACAAAAATTCGCAAGCCCCTTCCGAGGTCCGTTGTCTGGAAATCACGAGCGCAACCTTCTTCTTTTTCCTCCTACGTGCACTGCCATTGAAGGACCCCAGAGCTTCATCGACCCCTTCGTTCACTGCTCTCTCATTGAAATTTAGAGAGGGCTTTCACTCTCCATCCTCGCACGAAGCTTCACGCGAAGCCTCAGGGCTTCCCATCTCCTCGTCGGCTCTGATTTCTCCATCATCTTCTTCCTCACCGTATCTTCTTCACTAGGTAGATCCACGCCTCTTCTCGTCAAATTAGTTTAGGGCTTAGCTTCTTGTTTATTGCGCTGGATTGGTATTTAAAGGTATTGTGTTGTAGTACAGCCGAAAAAGCATTCAAAATAGATATAATTTTATTACTCGAAAACATTTTCGAGGTCAAACACAGGGAGTAAATTAGTATTTATAAATCAAGATCACAATTTAAACTGAAAGAAATTGCAATAATAACAGTATCAGAGTGCTAAAATATGGGAGTAAAATGGTGATGTAGATCACCAAATACTCTTACAATATCACCAAATGATTCAATCCTTCCTTTACCTTCAGCTTTGGGCTTCTCCTTCTTCAACCTTCTTCCTTCTTATCTTTCTCTTCAGCTTTCACCTGTAGAAAAACCTACCCCTACCCGCGCACAGCTCTCCTCTCTTTCTCTTAGGTTCCGCTCTCCCAGAGCCACACAGACAATCGAGTTATCGAGTCGTGTGCGTACCCGAGACCAGGCCCACCTGCATGCGGTGGTGGGCAAGGAGTGAACAGGTTGGGTAATCGGGTCGTGGCCAAGTCCACGTGGGAAGTGCTGCAGACAAGTCCATGAGAGGGGGGGAGGAGGACCTCACCCTTAGTGTGGGAGGCGATAAGCCTCTAACACTTTTTCCTTTTATGTGCACAAGGGCGCCCTTCCACTTCCGAGGTGGAACAGAATGTCCCACCTTCTTTCGCACGCCTGCCTCAGAGAGTTCTTCCCAAATCGAAGGGCTGCAGCTGTGGGAGTCTTTGCGTGAGGGGTACAACGCGTGCGGGCTTCAATTGCGCATAGCCTGGGGGTCTCACCTGGAGCAGAGCGAGGCCTAGAGCGCGGAAAGCAAGCTTCACGCTCAGCAGCAATGGCAGATGGGCGATGAACCTGAAATCAATAGCATAGCCTCGTGGCCATGTCAAATCACTCAGAGAGGTTCGCCAGACCACGACGGATGTGATGGGCATGGTTTCGTGGCATGTGGGTGGCTGTGGTGGTGTATCTAGGGCTGACTGTGGGCGTATGTGTAGGTATGTTTGGTGGGTTTCTTGGGTGATCGATGGAGAGATTGGAGTGAGGGGATGTCATCAGGGAGTCAAGGCGGAGGTCGTAGGGTGGTTGGTGAGGTGGATGGAGGTGAGGAGCGACGAGAGCACCTCGTCGGAGGTATCGCCGGAGGTGGAGAAGGTGATGGTGGTCAGTGGCGTCGGTGGGTGTTTTTGAGAAATAAAGAGAGGGAAAGAAAGTGGGAGAGAGAGAAAGTTGAAAGACCTATTTTTAAGGGACGAAAGGGATAGGGGACCCACGCTGGTATGGCTGCCGGCCGTGGGAAGATGAAGCTCCATAGATGAGGCGGCGACGAAGACAGTGTAGAGGCGACGTTGGTTGGTGTTGCACGACGCGGAGGATGGAGAGGAAGACAGCTTGACCACTGGTATTGTGATTGGGCGATGAGTGAGTGAGGGAGAAACTGTCAGAGCTTGCGGAGATTGTGGCTGGCAAGGGAGAAAGGAATATAGGGAGAACCGGCCCAATTTCAAGTTTGGAGAATGCGGCTGGATCTGGGGCTCCTTTTATAGGTCATTTGGAGAGGGATTTGTGCTTGGAAGCCAAGCTTCCAAGCAAGACAGGGTCGCCAAAGTTGGAAGCCATTAGGATACCCATGTCTCTCATGCCATTGGGAAGGAATCAGGGATCAAGATGGGTTCAGATTGGAGGGATTTTCTCAGAGAATCTCCTTTCCAATTTTAGAGGAGATCCTTTGAGCAATTAGGGAGAGCTCTCCTTCCAAAGCTCGCCGGAGTAGGATTCCTCCGCTATAATGGTGGAGGGACCTAATTGCGAAAATGATGAAGAAGATAGGGGGCAGTTTGTAAGGGTTGTTGAAAGATAGGGGTACAAATGTAATCAGGTTGGACCTCCTTTTTGCAAACTAGGTCAAGGCAAATTCATCTTGGGTCCAAATTTTGGTACAAACCTAATTTGGACCTAAGGAATCCAATGGTGAAGTTGGATTTTGGTTTTGACCACATTTGACTGGGAAATTTATGCAACAACCTAAATTAGGGCAAATATCTGTCCGAGACCCCATTCTAGGTCACGATGGGCTCTAATGGCCAAATGAAAGGTTTTAAACCATAGAGAATATTTTCTATGATTTTAGAGGGTTTAGGTGAATTTTATCCTGACCAGAACCTTGGTTAATCTAGTGGGTCTATTTTAGGATTTCAAGAAGTTATTTAATTCACAGGATACACATAAATCCTTTTCTGTCTGATTCAACCCACTTATTATCTTATTAAGACCCTTTGATTTTTGTTTAGCCCTTGAGAAAATCTGTTGTTGTGCTGCATGGGTAAAATTACAGTTTTATGCCTAGTTTCTTATTTTTCTCTCAGAAAGGTTATGCGGTGAATTATGACCTTCAGTTGGTTATGTAGGAGCATTTATTCTCTTCATTAGGCCAAAATGAGATAGTTAGGGTTTATGATGATGTTCCCATCACTTTTTCTCAATCCCAAGTAGATTTCTGGAGCATTAGAGCTCCATTCATCACTTCCTCTCCCTTCCTCGACCACCCACACCATGAACGCCGGCGAGCTTCTTCGTGAAGCTCCTACGACCATCTATTAGTACAATTTTCTTAAGGCTTTGCTTTGGCTCACCACGCCGGAGCTTTTAAGGATCTAACGAGGGTCAAACAACCCATATTCAAGTCGATAGGAATCGCTGAGACCCCTCCTCCCACGCCGTCGCCGGCCCTCCTCCGAGCTTCCATCCAACACGACACCACCACCATCTAGTTGGCCGTGAACCGGTGGTCCTCCTCTGCCCTTCGTCAGAACATACCGACCACGCGAACTCCGTTCCAACCATTCGCTGGAGAGCCTCACCGGAGAAGGAGCATCGAAGAAGAAGAAAGAGGTGTCGTTGCTCCTTTGAAAAAGGTCCAGGGACCTTTTAACGAGAAAAGGACCCATCTGAAAGGGTTCTTAAGGGCCTAATTGAAAGCTGCAGGGACTTAATCATGACAGTGCAAGGACAGAACTGAAAAATAGTGTTTATTCTTGATCTAAAGTCTATTCTGAGTAATTTTGACTGCAATAACTTGTTAAACATTACTGTTAGAGCTCATTTATGCCTCATTTGATAATTTTTACTGAGCTTTTAACAAACATTCATTCGCACTCATATATTCTCTAAGTACAACAGTGAACTTGTTCATTTGGACAAAATCAAAGAGTGATAATTGTGCGTTAGATTGCTCCCAGAGACGACCTCAGATTTTTCTCTTTTAATTTGAGTTAAAAATTTTAAATGTTAGATTAGCTTTGATCAACTATCCTATGATGCATTTTTTTAAAACACGACCGAAGCATGATCCAACATGACCAGAGTAGCAGAATTGTTCTTTATGAGAATATCATAACTCTAGTGTAAAACTAGAGAGAGAAAGAGAAAGAGAGAACTTTCAAACTTTGCTTGCTTGTGTCGTGTGTGTTGGAATGCCTCTCCGTCCCCTCTATTTGTCGGTAAATCTCTCCTCTCCAAAAGAATAAGTGCTTTCCTTTTAACGATTAAAATCATGGGCAAATCGATCCATTTGCGATACTTAACAAATGTGTAAAATTTGTATTAATGGGAAATATTCTAGAGAAATTTTGAAACAAAAATATATTTTCCAACAACTACAAATATAGCCTGGCTAACCAGTTGAAAACTTCTTGACTGGTTAGTTTACTATTACTGATTGGTTGAACTTTGTTTGATTGGTTGAAAAATGTGATTTCGGCAATTAAATTCCCAATGGGCAAAAAACTCATTAATGACTTCATATTTTATTCCTAATGGTTGGATTTGACTTGAAAACAAGTCTAATTAATGCCTTTGATTAAGTGGTTCACTTAGCCCAATTAAACATAAAGTATCCCAATTATCAAATCATGCTTGAAATTGGTGAAATCTTTTTACCCTAGGTTGTGATGAATATCATATCTTGATAAAATAAATAAGAGTTCATCGAATCTAATCCAATTGACATCTTTATCTCCTTGTAGGCCTTCTAATCTTCATCTTTATGAATTTTGGACTTCATTGGCATCCTTTATTCTTCAACTTGAGCATGTGATTCTTTTCCTTAAACTTACAACTCATCACTTCAAACCTGTAATTCTTCTTCTTGCACTTGTACTTCATTATTTTGATCTTGAAACCCATCTTCTTAACACTATAGCTTGAATTTTTCGGTCATGTATCCTTGGTTTGTCACATTTTTCTTGAATAGACAACTTGGTTCTTGTAATTCGGTTGTCCACCTTCTCCAAGTACCGAGTTGCCTTGGTCTCACTAATTTTTCTGCAACACTTCATTACACATATTCTTCTTGCACATGATAACTGTCAATGTAACCATATTTTGTTAATATCGAAAGTCCTCATTTGTATACTTCACTTATTTATCCCTATTCTTCAACATTCTCATCGTAACGCAATATTTTCATCATTCTATGTACCTCTTCCTCAATATCTCTTTTTAATATTTTTGATAAATATTTTGTAATTAATTTCTCAACATTAATTCCTAAATAGCAATTCCTCCAAGTTCATTGATGAGCATTGTGCCAAAGTCGCACGAGGAAGACAATC
The DNA here is from genome assembly GCA_037157565.1 of Thalassia testudinum. Classification (NCBI taxonomy): domain Eukaryota; kingdom Viridiplantae; phylum Streptophyta; class Magnoliopsida; order Alismatales; family Hydrocharitaceae; genus Thalassia; species Thalassia testudinum. The sequence continues at coordinate 88,268,161 of JAZHRO010000077.1, forward strand.
TTTATCCAGTGGAACCTTCTCGCTTCTTTGTTGAGGAGCACAAGCATTGTACAAGGAGAGGGAGAGGGGGGCATGCCCTCTTGTTCTCTCTAAAGGACGTGTCAACCAGGAGAAGGAGAGAAAGAGGAGAGAGGTTTTATCTTAATCAACCTCTAATTGATTGAATTACTTTGCTTTTATAGAGAGAGAGGGGCAAAACCCTAGTTTGTTAGAAAAATCTTGTTTGTCTAAAATTCCATCAATGCCCTTCTTTCTAATTAAATTTAGGTGGGCTCTATCAAATGTTACATCCTCGATCATGCATGAGATTAATGGGGCTCCAGGGTCTTTCTTGTTGATGGGTAGCTTGCTAGTAATGATAGCACTAGTTTGCTCGAACAAAACCATCCTCCTTTTGGTTTTGGCTTGGCGCTTCGGGGTGCACATCTCTTTAAGGAATTTCACATAATGTTCAATAGCCTGGAGGAGTGGGGTATTCACATGAACATTCTTAAAGATCTCTAGCCACTTAGAATTTGCGTTAGTTTTCTTCTTCCTAGGTTGAGTCATGACCTTAGGAAAAGGGATTTGTAAGGGGTTGGGTATTTGGGACTAGGTTTCTTCATTACCTAGGTCAAGTTCCTCTTCCTGGTTCAACTTAGGCTCCTCAAGGTCCTGCGTATAGGTGGGAAAGGTAAAGGATCCTGGGTCTTTTTCCCACTCCTTAAAGTTATTGCATTGCTTGAGGCATTGGGGTTCATATACTGGAGTGGGTTGGGCAATGGTGGTTGAGTTAGTTGTGGGTTGAATTTAGGTGGGGTTAGGGGAGCAAGTTGAATCACATGATCTTGGTGCTCCCTAGTCTGGTGGGTATTCCTAGGATAGTTCCTAGGGTTCCGGACAGGTTGAGACGGCAACAAACCTTGTTGCCTAGATTCATTCATCTGATCCAGCCAACCGTAAAATTCAGTCCACATTTGCTTCATCTCTTCCTTATGTCTTAATTCCACTTCTTTTAATTCCTTAAGGACCATGGATAGCTTAAATTGTTGGGTAACTGCTTGGCAAGTTTGGCTTTGGGTTTAGTTGGACCTACCCACTTGACTCAAGTTGAACTTCTGTCTAGTTTGGTTATGTTGACGTGCTTTTGTCGAGTTTTAGAAATGTGTCGTAGTATAGCAACGAAAACTACTCAACACTTAAAATTTATAAAGCTCGAAAAGTGTGAATTTCGAGGTTGTTCTTAGAGAGAAAAATATTTGCAATGAACCACTAATCAAGTCGGCGGCGCCTCACTGACTCTCCTCCGCTCTTCACTGGTGCCAGATGCTGATTGGAGCTCCATTCCGGTGTATCTCCGGCGAGGTCTCTGGTGACGAAGAAGGAGCACGTGCTACTATTTGCTTGCAAGGGCTGAAGAAGACAAAAAAAACTCCAAGGACCTCTATGCAAATGGAAGAAGTTTGCAGGGACCTAAATGAAGGTTGTAGGGGCTTAATTGCAGGAACTCAAGGACTGGTTCGTAATTTCACTTGAATTGGCTTCAACATTTGTTGCTAAGTAGTTTTTAGCGCCATATCTTATCTAATATCCCTGCTAATTCTCATTTGTGCCTTCTTATCTGAATAATTGATTACTATTTGATTATTAATTTTTTATTAAGCATTAAATAACTAGTTAAGCATTTCTTTAAGCATTTGATCTCATTGCCTGATTTCATGGATTCAAGTGCCTTCTTCTAAATTAGATCACACCTAAAGTCAAATTAATATAATCTAGTTCTCGGGCATGAACTTCTCAGTAGTGATATTCGCGCACTTTTTGCTTCTAGAGACAACCTCGGAATATACTATTTTTTGAGTTATAAATTGTAAATGTTAATTACGCTTCTATCAACTATACTATGATGCAGCATTTTTAAAACACAGTAGAAGTGCGACAACACTCCCTATTCAGATCTATAATCGGATCTAGCCTAGACCTGCTTAGCTTGAGCATGGGTAGGGGTGCGTGCATGGGAGACCCAACCCCCGTGTACTGGGCGAAGAGCTAACACACACAAAACCTTATAAACCAATTTCTAAATTATCCACGAATGATGTAGAATTAAAATCCCACACTCTTCCTTTGCGTCTTGCTGCTAGTGAAGCTCATCCAATTTGAGGTGTTGCTACCCTTGGTCCTTCAAATTGAAGACCCAAGAAGGGTCTTAGTGTTGGTCCACACGTGAGGAGGGTGGAAGCAAGGTGGATGGAGGTTGGATGGTGATGAATAGCAATGAAGAAGACGACGGTGACGGCGATGAACCTGAAATAAGAATAAGGTCTCTTGGCCCAAATTAGAATGCTCTGGAGTATTGCTGAAGCACGGCGAACATGGTGGTGGCGGCAATTTTGTGTTTGGTGCTTGGCCGTGCTAGACGGTGGAGGTGAGTGAATCTTTAGCAGAAGGTGTTAAGGAAGATGGTGAAGGTACGATGAGGTGCAATTAGGTTAAGCGAAAGCTTTGTGGATGTGTGGGCATGCTTTTGCCTAACTTAATTTGGTCAGAGGAGGGCTAATGAGGTTCGTCGATGAAGGTGATCGTTGGGGTGGTTGCCAGAGTCGGTGAAGAAGTAGAGAGGTTGAATGGAGCTCAAAAGTCCCTAAGCCTAATTGGAGGTGTTAAATCACTTCGATCAGGTTTTAAAATATGCGTCGTAGTATAGATGACCAAAGTAAGTTTAACATTTAAAATTGTAATTCTTGAATTAACCGAAAAATCTGAGGTCATCTCTGGGAGTAAAAAATGCGTGAATACTACTAGTTAATGTTTTACAATCGAACTTGTATCAAATGTTAATTTTAAAACGAACAAGTTCAAAGCTGCACTTGGTTTTTAATAGAGCAATTTAAATGTAAATCTAAAGGGCAATAAATATTTTTTAATGCTCAATAAAATTGAATAATCAGTGTTAATGAGATTAAACACTAAATCATCAATTATCCAGAATATTGGAGCAAGAAGTTGCAATAAAAACCCATTTAGAACTCAAGCATAAATCAAATCAGCAAGTACTGTAAGTTAGTCTTCAGAAAGATTGATTTTATTACATTTAGGTCCTTGAACCTCTACATATAGGTCCCTATAAATTCTTCATTATTGCAGATAGGTCCCTGCAACACCTCCTATGATTCTACTTCCTTGTTGGCCGGCTGGACCGTCGGAGGCTCGTTGGAGAGAGGTCAACTAGGAGATCTGGGTAGTGGATGGGGTTGGCATTGGCTGAGGAGTATCGTTGGAGGCTGTCGGACATGATGGTGGTGGCAGCACGATGATTAGCGGTGGTGATGGTAGCGGATGACGGCATTGGAGTTGAGGAGGGTGACGAGAATTAGGTGAGTTGGTTGGAGCTCATCCATGCTCAAAACAACCCATCGATAGGGGCAAAATGTTCCTCGTCTCTATGTGGAGCTTCCCGCGAAGGTTAGTAGCTCGCAGATATCGGAGTGGTCGAAGAGCGTGGAAGACAATGGCGGCGGTGGTGGGTTGTTTGGCTGAGAGCGAGAGAGCTCAAAGCTTCAAGCCAAAGGGCCATCGAGATTCGTTGGAGGGTGGAGAACGTGGTGGCGATGACGATTTGTTGTGAGGACGATGATGGTCGGACAACGTCGAGGAAGGGGGCGGTGGTAGCACGTATTTGGTGGGGTCCTCGAAGTAATGAAATGACTGATAAAGTTAGGGCTTTTGCTCATCGTGGTTGTTGGACCCTGGTTCCATCTCTCTTCTGTGTTTTGATGTTAATAAAACTGTTTTAAATTCTAATATGTTTATGAAGAAATTTCAGGTCAAAAGAATTTGTGGATGCAAGCAAAAAGATTGCACGTGAAGGAAGATGTTTTTGAAGACTTTAGCTTTTATTGTATCTTAGAATTTTTGTATGTCTCCAAACAAGTAAAACATAATCTAGGTATTAAAATCAAAGTAGAGATAACTAGGATCCAGAATATCGTTCATTTACTCGGTTCTTAACTCAAAATCGACTCTTTCAAAACAAAGTCGCCTAGAGTAGATTGGTTTTCTCTAATTGATTCACTAATGATCTTTGGTACTTGCTTGGCACAGGTTTGGACCTAAGTTCCAAACTGTGAACATCAAGTACCGGTACTCATCATGAGTACCGGTATCAAGTGGTCACAGTTTGTGAACTGGGTTTTTGCCTGGACCTTATAAGTACTGGTACTCATCATGAGTACCGGTACATGAAGGTCATAGGATCCATGACTATGTGTTACAAGTACCAGTACTCATCATGAGTACTGGTACATGTAGGTCACAGGACCCAAGACTGTGCGTCACAAGTACCGGTACTCACAATGAGTACCGGTACCCAGTGATTTGGCTGTACTGACTGTATGTAGTTAGTACCGGTACCAAGAGTTCAGTATCGGTACCAACTGACCGTTGTGACCAGTCTGAACGGCTAGTTTGTAATTAATCATAATTCTAATATTCCTAAAATACCCTAACGGCTAGAATTTATGGGAGAGGTGATTAGTGGTCTATATAAGCACTCTTTGAGTGTTGTTTTAGATACATCTCAAAAGAAAAATCATACTCTTTCCTACACCTTCAATTCTCAATTTTCAAGCTGAAAGAGAGTTTGTTTTATTGCATATCTTTCAAGGCATCTCACCATTTGCAACAAATCATCAAAGGCGATCGTATTTTTCTGTATTAAATCGATTGTTTTACGCCTTAGTTTTTCTCGTTAGATTTGATTATACTTGTTATAAGATATACTCTTGTTGGAGACTTAGGAAATAGTTGTAAGCTTCTATTTACATTTTGCTTACACCTGTATCTTTATTTTTTCTTCATATCTTGTAATTGGGTTGAGGTAACCCGTTAATTACCTCTGATATTAGTAAATTGATTCCCTCCGAGTTGAGGGAATCGCGTTAAAAATCCTAAGTCAGGAGACTTAGGTAGTGGAGTACCCAGGTGAGGGGAACCACTATACATCTTGTGCCTTTGTTTTTGTGGTTTGATTTGTCTTGTAATTTTTTATTTCCCACACTATTCATCCCCCTTCTAGTGTGCTTGTGATTTACAGATCCTATAGTGGTGTGGCAGAGGTCGCGGGGTGGTCGAGGGTATGTGAGGAGGTTTGATGTGGAGGTTCGCCCTCGCTGGAGTTTGATCGGAGTCTCGCTGTGGACGTGGAAGAAGGTGGCGAGGATGGAGTTGTGGTGGCTTAAACCTACTTCTAAGGTGCCTAAACTATTGTAGAGGAAAAGAGAAAGAGGGAGGAGAACCTGAGAAGAGGAGAAGAGGTTGGAAAGGTGGTCGGCATGGTGGCCAGCCATGAAGAAGAAGAAGAGGACGGCGAGGGCTTTTGGAGCGATGAGGGGGTGGAAGAACCGCCTCCTTTGATGGGGAGAACGGTGGTGACGAAGGGGAGAAAAACCCTCTACCAATTTTTGCAGTAGAGCAGCAAATCGATGAGGTGAGGAAGCTCCAAGGTTCGTCAGTGACCGAGCTCAGAGAAGAAGAAAGAGAGGGGGAGGGAGCTTGGTTCCTAGACGACGAGATGCAGCGTGAGATGGGGAATGTTTATAGCTTGTTGGTGCGCCAGGAGAGGGGCAGCAGGTGTGCAAACAACCTCACCGGAGTTGGCTGTCGGAGGTTGCGGAGGTGGAAAGTGGAGGCGGTGCTGGAGGGGGCCTCTTTGCAAGAAAAATCAAAAGTTAGGGGGTTCTTTGAAAAGAATCAGGAATTAATGACCAAATTGCAAAATTGACCAAGATGAAGTTCAAATGAGCCTAAATTTTTATGGTAACGTAATTTAGACATAATAAATTTAATTGTGACTTCAATTTTGGATTTTGATGATATTTGCATGGTTAATTTATAATTTGACCCAAAATATACTAAATACCCGCTTACAATTATATTTTAGGTTGAAACGAGTTCCGATTGTTAAATCGACTGTGCCAAAGCTTATAAAATATTTTTAATTAGTTTTTATAAGGTTTATATTTCATTTATTTTCATCAAAACTATTTTAATTGAAGTAGGCTAGAAATTAGCCAATTTAATTAAGGACTAACACTCAATTTGAATGAAAATCCTAAATTACTTAGTATTAACCAATTTTTAGGATATTTAAGCTTAATTGACCTTTAATTAACTATAAGTTTACCCTCCAGCTATTCTACACTGTTCATGAAAGTTGCAGAATTAACCTATATTTTCATTAATTTCTCTCTCTTCAGCCTTAATTGAGTTATACCCTTTTAATATGTTAATTAGGTGAATTTAACCTAAGAACTTAACCATATTAGGTTAGATATAATGGATGATGGCGATGCCATCAGGAGGGGAGAGAGAGAGAAACCCTAACTTAATTGGATGAAAGGAGGAGGGGAGTTACTTGCTGGAGGTATGCCGGAGGGGATGAAGAAGACAGAGATGGTCAGAGAAAAGGAGGATTCAAGGTGCGAAGCTTCACGGGAAGCTTCGTAGAAGCTTGGAGAAGGAAACCCCTCTACCTATTGTACTTGGTAGAGGGTGAGGAAGGACGACGGTGAAGCTTCGTTGGTGAGTCTATTTGCTGCTAGAGATAAGGAAGATAAGGGGAATTGATGGTCAAACGAACACAAAGTTGTCTTAAAAATGCTAAGACCATTATATAGATGATGTTCCCTTCTCAATTGAGCTAAAATATGCATATTTGGTATCTACTTTGGCCGTACGTTGAGCTCAAGTTCCTTGAGCTCGCCAGCGGTGAAATTAGGTTGGATTGGCTCCAAATGTTGCTCATTGGATAGAGAAGGATCTTAAGATCAATCTAACCAAGTTTCGTGAGATTTGATCTTGATTTAATCCCTCATTGAGGAATGAAATTCACCAAAGTTGGGTTCAACGGCATGCCAAGTTCCTTCTTTGCTTGAGGAGGAAGACGATGGTAGTAGGGGTATTGTGGTAATAAATATGAGAAGTTGGGGGCCTATTTTTAAGGGAAGTACAAAAGATGAGGGCTCAGGTATAATAAATAGAGATCTCGAGGGCTAAAATGCAAACTAAGTCAAGATGGACTTTGATTGGGCTCAAATTTTAGGTTTAACATAATTTGAACCTAAGGAATCTAATGCTGACCTCAAATTTAAGTTTTGACCACGTTTGACTAGGTAAATTACTGCAAAGCCCAAAATAAGGCAAATTCCCACCTAAGTCTCTATTTTTGGTTAAGATGGGTTCTATTGGTCAAAGCGAAGGTTCCAAATCTCATAAAATATTTTTCAATGATTTTTAGGTGGTTAGATTAAATTTATTTCTACTAGGACCCGTTTAATTGAAGTAAGGCTATTAATTAAGGTTTTCATGTAATAAAATAGTATTCAGAATGTAGAAAACCCTAATTTAGTTAGCTCAAGTCCACTTCTTGGGATAGAAGCTCATTTGACCTTGAATTAAGCCCCTATTAACCCCTTAGTTAATTTGTATTTGTGATTAGGTGTTAAAACAACAGAATTAACCTATTTTCTCTTCTTTTTCTCAGATTCAATTCAGAACGAAATTAAGATCCTCTGACGAATATTAGGGAGCATTTATTACTGTAGTTAGGTTAAATTAGGCTTAGTAACACAATGATGGTGCTACCATCAGGTTCTAAGCTTATTTTTGACTAGACTAGGAGAAATTCTGGTGATTACACCACCCCGAGTTGTAGGTGTTAGAGTACGGGTCATTCTTGGTGTAACCTTGGAGAGTGTTAACGTCCTCTGAGTTGGAAGGGGAGGGTGAAGGGTCTACGAAATCAGAAAAGAAGGGTGTCAAGGTCCCTCCTTGAGATTGGTCAACATAAAATTGGCTCATAGGTTGAGTCACATTATGCACTTACTCTCTCGTCAGAAATGTGGGCCCTTGGTTGGTTGATTTGGCATAGGCATTTGATGTCCCAACCTTTAGAGTGTGTCTAGTTTCTTGTCCAAAATTTTCACACTCTTCTCCATGAGAGCTACCTTATCCAATTGCTTAGATATCTTAGTCAATTGCACTGGAATTGGCTTACACCTCATAGAGTCCTACCTTAGGTTGACTTGATCTATTGAATGTGAACATTGAGGCATTATTCAGTGAGTTTTCACTCATATTTTCAGAAAGCTCAAATGCTCCATCCTTGTCTTTGCTAAGGAAGTTTCCCCTATTAGCAGCATCTACCAAATTCCTAAGGTTATCATTAAGGCCATGGTAGAAGATTTGGGCTAGGTGCCACTTGGGTACTTCATGGTGTGGGCACTTTCGGGTAAGGTCATTGAACCTCTTCCAAGCCTCGTGGAGCTATTCTCCAAGGTTCTATGTGAAGGTTGTGATGACACACTGATAAATCCATATTTATATACATAATTTATGCCTAACTATTGTTAGTTTAAGAGTAAAATAGTTTACATGGCATTAAATTAGATTATATTAGTCACATTATAGTATTTTGTAAATATTACATTTTTAGAGGTATAATTATAATTTTTACTGCTACTTATATTTGGTTCCTTGATATTTTTTTTATATGTGTGCATGCACCAAGTTTGAAATTTATTCAAGCTTTACAGAGAGAAAACAATTATTTTGATGTGGTTGAACCAATTTCCTACACACAAAAAAACCCATTCTAAGTCCTACAAAAAATCTCACCAAATAATTCCCTAAATAAATCTTCACCCAACCATTTCCTATGTACGTTAATCCCATACTCCACCCACATAAAACCTCCTCCACCAAATCCCTCCACCTACGTAACCTTTCCAAGTCTCACATTATCTTATCCTGTATTTTTATCCCTCCACCGTATTTTTCCCCTAACCAATTTCTACGTAGATCTACTCCTATCCACGATCTCCATCTCTCCATCAAAAAATCTCTCTTCCTTCTACATATGAGGGGGGCTACCACCAACAGAATGGCCATCCCTATGAGACCCCAACAGAACCACCACCACCCTCCTTCGCTTTCATCTCTCTCTCCCTCAATACCCGACGGAAGGGAAGGGCTTAAGCTGTCCAACCACTCCATCAGACGTCCAGTTGAGGTCCTCACCCACAACCCCGTGACCACCACCATTCTCTCAAGTTCTCAACACAACCCCGTGCAACCTCACGGCCCTCCTCAACCATATCGTCTATCACACAACAATTGACAAATATCCCAAGACCAATCCTTTGTATCCCCTCCTCTCCACCGAAAAAAGTCCAACGTCAAATCTCTCTTCCACCGATTTCTGTCCACCCGAATTAACTTTTCTCCTTTAACAAAAAAAAAAATCCTCCCCAAAATCCCACACTCCAACAACTTTCCCAACGTACTACACACATGTGCCTTCTCTCCCTCAATTATTTAATGCCCTCCGACTCTCAACATCGGGGGTACTCCTGCTCTCTTTTTTTCTCTCTCTCTCGATCTCTCAACCGAGCGCTGTCACTCCCACTCCCCATCCTCTTCTGTGCTTCTCGTACTCGCTCTCTCCGAGTACCCGACCTCCGACTCCTCCCTCCTCTCTATCTTCCTCGTTCTCTATCTTTCCTTCCCATGCAAACTGTTACGACCCGGTTCTCGAATCCCTACAGGACCCGAGACTGGCTCGACTCAACTAATCCCAAGACCCAGTCGTCTAACAAGAAATAATCGAAAAGCAGGAAAATAAACCACATTCACTATGCAAGGTAACTAACAATAAAAGCGTACAAGCAGTAAGGAAGTAAAAGCTGCTAACAGTACATACCACCACAACAACAGGAAAGCAGAAATAAAAGTACAGTAACAGAAATTGTAACAACAGTTTAAAACTCACTAGTAGAATAGAGAGTACAGCAAAAACAGGAAACTACTGCTGGGCTCGACTGGGCCCAACACTGTAACGACCCGGTTCCCGAGCCCCTACGAGACACGAGAACCGGACCGACTCAACTAATCCCAAGACCTAGTCGTCCAACGAGGAAGTAACCAAAAGAGCAGTAAAATAAACCACATTCAACATGAATATAACTAACAGTAAGAAAATACAGCAGCAAGGAAAGAAACTACTACAGTATATACCACCACAACAGTAGAACAACATTCATAACTAAATATGAACTACAGGTAAAGAAAAGTACAGCGGAAACAAGAACTACTCACTATAACGGAACAAAAAGAGGTACAAGAAACAGTGGTAACTCTACTGGACCCTACTCGGCCCAGCATCCTCTGCAGCCGCTGACCCTGGCTCTCAACACCTGGTCCTGAAAGGTAACGAGTGTAACACGTCAGCAAAACGCTGAGTAGAGTGGCAACTAATACTAAAGAAACAGTAGAGTGTACAGTAGCTGTTAAGTTCTGTTACTTTCTTTATTTAAGTCTTTCAATTATCTCACGATTTATCTATTTCTCAGATCTTTCACTTGATCTCGAATGTTCCTCGTGGGAATGATCTTGATTGCAGTCTTTTCCGAACAGTAGAAGTAGCACGTGGAGCTCTCCTGGCCGGGAGAGTCCCCCGTGGTGATCCTACTCTCAGTCAACCACCCCAAGGTCACTGACAGACGTAACGGTGACTACGGCACGCGCGGTAAATGCACGGGTAGCTAACCCGCACTGGCACGCGGTCAGTCGTTTCTGTTAACGGGTGCGCCCAAAGCACAGCACGGAACCAGTACAGGGTAGAGCCCTCTCAGTAACAGGGGTCCAACCCCTCCATAGTAACCAAACAAGGGCCTTGCCCCTCCACAGTCCGCGCACCCTCGCCTGACTATCCTGGTTTGCCCCAGCGGGCCTAACAAGTCGGTGTGGGAGGCTAGCAGAACCCCGGGGCCGTGGTGTAGCTAGTACCTCCCTACACTAGTAGCTCTCCTCAGTACTACGTACGCGAGGGCCAGCAAGTCGGTACAGAGTGGCCAGTCCTAACCCCGGGTCCCTGGGGCGGCTGGCTCCGCTCTGCACTAAACAGGGGGACAGTCGCTCTCCTTGGTACTCCGTACTCAAGGGCCAGCTCACTTCCCCAATACTATTCCATTCACTTTCCAGGAGTTCTACTCCTACTTCCCCGTAGGGTTCCAGCTCAGAACGTCTAAGTTTCACCTTCCAGTTTCACGCTATCACAATCCATGTTCTTAAACACGTTTATTTATTCAACAGGCAGCTGTTAATTCGATTACAGGCAGCTATTTGTTCCTTTCCATTTTTCCAATACTGCAGTATTCATCTGTTCCACTAGTTTTCCCGTCCTAGGATTCATGCCGTATCCTAGGATCTATCATACAATCTAGTTTTTCAGCCCTAGGATTCATGCAACACCTAGGATCTATCATTCAATCTGTTTTTCATTCCTAGGATTCATGCAATGTCCTAGATTCTATTTATGATTCCACAATTTAACAGGTTATACTTAAAAGCCACTCTACCAGGTACGACAGGAGTAATGGGGGCGTGATCGGGAATCCCGCGTGCCTCCGCGACCCCCAAGACTGCAACGGAACGAGGTCCTATCACAAGGATCAAACACAAGGAGTGTCTCAAAATAGTGTATAGATACTGTAGACGGGTAGAGGATTTAATTCCGGAAAGAACGCAACTTGAAACGCGGAAAACGGAACCCGAACGGGCCCTTAACGGGTCGAAAACGACGACACTGTGCAAAATCAGACGTCTGGAACTTCTTCCAGACGTCTTAAAAAGTGGATCAGAGAATCACCTTGTTCTGCGTGGTTTCTCAGACGTCCAGAAGCCTGCGGGGACGTCTGGCCTAGTTCCCAGTCGTCCGTTGGTCACCTCGGACGTCTGGAGGTTACTCCCGCCGTCTGGTACTACAGCCAGACGTCTGATTCGCGTTGGATGGCGAATCACCGAGCCTGCGCACACCCATCTCCCTCCCTCAATACGGTCAGTCGACAAGAAGGAAGAAGAAGACGGAAAACTCACCTTTCAGACGTCTGGACAGTCTTCCAGACGTCGACCTCGTCGTCTGGCTATCAGCACAGACGTCTGATTCTGGAAATTTTTCCAGAACCAGGGCGCGACTCGCCCTCCGCTCACGACGCCACCTGCGTCGCACCTCGTGCGCCTGCTGCTCGAGCCGCAGCAGGCCTCCTGCGTCGTTCGGCGCTCGCTGCGCTCCCCGCCGGCCGGCCCTAGCAGCCCCGGCGAGCTCGCCCTCACGGCTGAGCGCCGCTCTGGCACGCAGCACCCCCTCCGCACTCACTGCGGCTGTCGCCGCCGCAGCAACCCCGCGCCCGCTCTCGCGCTCGCTCTCGCGCACTGGAAGGAGAAGAGGAAAGGGGTGGAGGCGACGGGAGAGAGCGCGTGGCCTTTTAAGGCCACGCGAGGAGGAGAGAGAGAGACTGCAGCAGCAAGAATCTGCAGCCGCAGGAGCGAATATGCGGTCTGCGCACTCAGGCGCACAGACGACCCGTGCATGTCGAAAATAACCGATTTCCAGACGTCTGGAAACGATCCCAGACGTCTGGTCAGACGTCTGGAAGTGACCCCAGACGTCTGGTCCGACGTCTGGGCCACCTCCCAGACGTCTTAAAAGACATCTGGGGCGTGCGTTCGTTACAAGCATCCTCTGCAATTGGTGACTCGGGCTGCTCAACTCCTTGACCTGTAAAGGGTTACGAGTAAAACGAAGTGAGCGAACGCTGAGTAGAGTGGTAACCAAACTAATTAAAGCAGTAAAAGCTAATAGGTAAATTTATCTTTTCCCATTTATTTTATTTTACAAGTCATTCCTTTTCACCCATTGGTTTACTTTCATATCTCTTTCTTGATCTCACATGTTCCTCGTGGGAACGATCTTGATTGCAGTCTTTTCTGAAGAGTAGAAGGCACACATGATGCTCTTCTGGTCGGGAGAGTCCCCTGTGGTGATCGTACACCCAGTCAACCACCCCAAGGTCACTGACAGACGTAGCGATGACTACAGCACATGGGATAATCGCACGGGTAGCTACCCCGCACTGGCACACGGTCAGTCATTTCCGCTAGCGGATACACCCAAAGTATAACACGAAACAGTATAGGGCCTAGCCCTCTCAGTAACAGGGGTCTCGCCCCTCCGCAGTCCGCGCACCCTCGTCTAACTACCCTGGTTTGCCCAGCGGACCTAACAAGTCGGTGTAGGGTGGCTAGCTGAACCCCGGGCCCCGTGGGGTGGCTAGCTCCCTCCCTACACTAGTAGCTCTCCTCGGTACAGTGTACGTGAGGGCCAACAAAGTCGGTGTAGAGTGGCCAATCCTAACCCCGGGTCTCGACCCAAGGGCGGCTAACTCCACTCTATACTAAACAGGGAACAGTCGCTCTCCTTGGTACCATGTACTCAAGGGCCAGCACACTTCCCACTCACATTTCTAGGTCTTTCCATTCATCCACAGGAGCTCTACTCCTAATTCCTCGTAGGGTTTATGATCATATTTACCATGTTGTTCCATACCAGGTTCCATCATTCACATTTCCATTCTCGTATTATACACATGCAGCTTGTATTTCCACAATTAACATATGCAACAAGTGTTATCACAGGTAATTGTTTAACTAGCATAGTCATTTCATATTCCAACAGGCAGCTCGTATTTATTAACAGATAATTGTTTACAATTATATTCATTCATTTATGACTGCAATCTCAAGCACGCATACAAACAGTGCAACAGTTTCTCGTCCTAGGATTCATGCCACATCCTAGGTTTCTAGTTAATTTCACATATGCATTAATGTTTTATAATTAAAACAGGGGGGAAACCACTCTACCAGACAATCTGGGAGTACTGGGGGCTCGAACGGCAGACTCACGTGCCTTTGCAAGCCCTGAACATTCAACAGATCGAAGTCCTATACCAAGGAACATACCACAATGGAACGTTCAGAATAGTATATAATGATTTCTACATGTAGAGAAACTCTTGAGGAAAACGCAGATATCTCGTTTGCATAAAACGAACCCTAAACGAACCATAAACGGGTCAAAAACAGAACTGTAGAACCAAATCAGATGTCTGGCATAGGGTCTAGACATCTTAAAAGTCACCAGGGTCTCATCTCAAGTTCCTGCGTCGACCTCAGACATCCAGGATCCCTACTTGACCGTCTAGACTCAGCTCCAGACGTCCGACCTCTACTCTAGTCGTCTGGGAGTGCTTCTGGTTGTCTAGTAAGCTGTCCAGACATCCGAAACACATGGGAGGGCATGCCACATGCCTTCCTAAAGCTGCCCCTACGCGCGACAGACAAATCTCCCCCTTTTAGCCAAACAGATTGGCTCTGCGGTGCGACCTGAATGGCCGTAACCGTAAGGAGAACGTACCTTCGTGAAATCTTGCTTTCAGACGTCTGGTGTCATCACCAGATGTCCAACCCGTCGTTTGGACAACACTCTAGACGTCTGATACTGGAAAATCCCTGTACTAAAGTGAGCTCTCGCTCCTCTCGCCACGCGCAGCCGCAACTCCTCCCCCTCGTCTGCAACTTCGGCTGCAGCAGGAAGTCGGGGATGGCTCCCTCGACGTACTCCTCCTCCCGCATGCATCGCTCCGACTGTGCACCCTCCGGCGAGCTCCCACGAACTCGCGAGCTCAACCTCCTCCTCCTCGCTCCTCGCTCTCGCTCCCTCTCTCTCGCTTGTCCCTCTCACTACAGTGGAGAGGAAGGAAGGTGGTGGTGGTGGAGTGGAGAAGAGAGGAAGGGGGTGAGGACTCTTATATAGAGAGCGGCTAGGGTTCGGTGAGGGGGAGAGAAGAAGAAGAGAGAGAAGAAAGCTGTCTACGCGTAGCCAGCACGCAGACCCGAACTTGCGTACAGATTTTTCAATTTCCAGATGTCTGGGAAGGAGTCCAGACGTTTGACTGACGGTCCATACGTCTTAAAAGGATCAGAACAGAACGGGCCTTTACACAAACACATGAAGCACCTGCGACTCCAGCTTCTCCTCTACCCAACGCCTGAGCTTCCTCCTTTCAAGTTCTCCTTGCACAGCGATCTCCATCCACCTCTTCTCTCCGAGCATAGCAGGTTGCTCGGCAAACTCTGTATGTTCTTCACATGTTCCTGCACTTCCACTATGGCTTTCTGCGACCTCTTGCCTCCGCGCACATTCTCCACCAACGACCGTCGACGGCACTCTCCACCCCCATCATGACATCGCTGGATTTCTATTTGAGATTATTTCTCTTCTTGTTATTATATGTTATTATGACTTTCTATTAGTAATAAAAGTTCTTATTTGCATTTACGTGTTTACTTCATATTTGTCTCTGTGTTTGTTTCATTTATTTCCTTTTATTATAAAAAAATAAAAAATATAAATAATAAAAATAATAAAAATTCGTTTACTTGATCAAGTTGGAAACCATCTAGATATCCCTACCTCCCTGTGAGACGACCCGTACTCCCGACATTATTCTCGTATTTTTAGGAGATGGTTTCATAAATTTAAAACGACGTGTTTTCGCACCTACGACGACATATTTATCTTTATCGTGATTTCACGACCAGTTTTTGGCACCGTTGCCGAGGAGGCATATATTCAAGATAGTTTCTTTCCTGACATAGTATTCGTGAGCCTCACATATTTCTCTATCTGTTTGCAGGTACCAACTACGCGAGATGAAATCTTGATGGGTTGCGAAAGCAAGTTGTAGAAAAGGAGTTCGTGTAGGCGGGACACAACTAAGGCATGCAATAGGCGCAGTAGAGCAGTGACGTCGACCTTGAGCGACGCCCACACACTTGGAGACTATGCAAGAGACCTGGATCCTGCTTTCATAGGGGATTCTCCTGCGTCGCAAATTTTATTTCTGTTTTCTTGCCCTTGTAATTGAGGCTGATTTTTGGGGGTTCGTCCCCACATTCTTTAGCTATTAGGGGCTATTCTTCTGCGTGTGATTCAATTTCTACCTGTTGCCTCTAAAACAAAAAAAAAAATCGAGTTGCATATTTAGACATTGCATGCCTTTAGGTGCACGCATTTAGGGGTGATTGAGTAGCACGTTATATCTTTTTCTTTGCAAGCGTACATATATGCACGGAGATTGCTGGAGATAGGTACGCTTTTCTATCTTTTCATCCAACTCCTGTTCACACCTTTGCATTTGGATTAAAATTCAAGACCACCAAACCAATTGAATTAATCTAATTTAGTGGTTGTCTAACTGAAATTGGGACTGATAATCAGATTTGACCTTAAAACCAAATCACACTTGATCTGATTCAAAGAGACTTGTCTGCGTTTTCAAAATAAAAAATTATTTACGGTGTGATGCACACTTTTGACATTGAGCACACACATTAGGTACCGCACTAAGGCTCGATCCCTTAAGGCTATAGGCACCGATCTCTTTATCGGTGCAGACCCTCCTACTTCACCTTGTGGTAGTGGTATTGTCTTGTGACCCAATGTTTTGATACTGTAAGGAGGGGGACACCCCTTAAAGGAACAAAAGGATAGTTAAGAGGCACCGCATACGCATCGCCTCACAGGAAGGGTTCGCCCTACTTGCATCCCTTAGTTCCGTCCTTGGAGTAACTTCCCACTAGATGACTTGAGAGTGCCACTTAAGCAAAGTGTAGGTCTTAGGGCACTCCGTAGGTTGATTTAGGGTGCGTAATTGGTTGACAACTTGCTTAATCACATACAAACATTGAATTTTTGAGAAAAGCAAGTAAAAATCATTCTTGTCTTGTGTGCGCTTGATTGATTGCTATTGTGCATGCGTGGTACAAGATCAAGAAAGCCAAGGTTAGAGGGACCTTTAGGCTTCAAACCTAGGAGGAAACCTAATTCTAGTGAGCCCTCAACAATGGATCCACCACTTCTTGACCAACCCAATCCAAACCAAAAGGAGCTAATGGAGCAATTGCATGAACATTTTGAGCAATGGTTCAACAATAGAAACCAAAACCAACCACAACCTTGACCCTTACGGGACATTTACGATCCTGCAACTTACAATGCTGTACCTCATGTAAGGGTCCCTGAAGATGATTCTGAACTCAAATCCCATTGGATAGGTCTTATTCAAAACCATTTCCATGGACTTAACACTGAAGACCCATTCCAACACATTGAGGAACTTACCACCCTTGGTCCAACTATAAAACCTAGGAACATGAATCTTGATGTCTTGATGATGAAACTTTTCCCCTTCTTCTTAAGAGACAAAGCTGCCCCTTGGTATAGAACCATAGGGAAACCCATCAACACATGGGATGAGCTAAAGAATGCCTTTCTTAGGAAATTCTTCCGTAATGGAAAAACAAACGCCCTTAGGAGAGCCATCACAACCTTCACTCAACAATCTGGGAAACAACTCCATGAAGCCTGGGAAAGATTTACTGACTTAGTCAGAAAATGTCCACACCATGGCATATCCAAGTGGCACCTAGTGTAAATTTTTTACCATGGGCTTAATGAGCAGTTAAGAAATTATGTGGACGCGGCGTGTGGGGGTAACTTTTTAAATAAAGACGAGGATAGTGCATATGACCTATTTGAAAGCATCAGTGAAAACTCCCTCAACCAAGCCTCTACGAACACCTTTGGAAGGACTAGTCAACCAAGAGGAATGTATGAACTTCAAACTAGCCCAAATAAGGTTGACTTAGAAAAGCTATGTGAAAAGTTGGGAACCACAGTCTCTAAGAAGTTTGATGAATTTCTTAATACAATCAAGACCACCTAGCCCATACCCAATCAAGGGACACACTCCTCCCCTCTCTATTATGCCCAAACTCCCACAAGAGAGCACCCTCACAACCTAAATCTGCCTCACTTTGCAAGCCCAAGCTATCAAGACCCTTCCTATGGAGCTCAATAAGGAACCTTTGTTCCTGGTTATACTGATTCTTCCTATTCGATCAACCCGTCCTCAAGATTCGAGGATGTTTAGGCCATCCAAGAATACGCTAAGAATGATCCATTTTCTAATAATTATAATCCTGGATGGCATAATCATCCAAACTTTTCTTGGTCGAATCAGAAGACAGGACAAGTGCCCTACCAAACCCAGATTAGACAACCTTATCCTAACTCTTTTAATCAGGGTCAATCTTCAACGCAAAGCTATGCCCAAAGTCTCCCTCCACCCACCCAACCGACCCAGACAGAATTGTTGATCAAAATGATGGGTGAAATACTGACTAAGTAACAAGAGTAAATCAATCAACAGAATCGGAAGACTCGGGAGGACATGAATGGAATTAAGGGGCAACTTAGTCAGCTTGTTGACTCACGACAACATGGGACTCTCCCCTCACAACCCATCCCAAACCCTAGGACCATAATAATACAAACTCAAGGTTTAACCAAAATAGAATGCCCCAACAGAACCAAGCTAATATGATGAATCAGGCACCGCCGAGCTTCAACCAAAACCCACAACAAGGCCAACCAATTTTACTGAACCCCGCTCAAAACCCGAATGCAATGGCAAATGCTGTTACTTTAAGGAGTTGGACCACCACCCAGGATCTTGTATGGCCAACACAAAAAGATTCTAAGCCTGAACAAAAGGATGGAGAATTAGAGGATGGAAAATTTAATATTGAGGATGATAATCTGGAGGCTCAGGAACCCGAGGTTGAAATACCCACCCATATCCCATCCCCTAAAGCCTTAGAAAAATCGAAACCAAAAAAGAACCCATCTAGCAATGAGGAGTTGCTTGAGTTGTTTAAATAGGTCTAGATAAGCATACCACTCCTCGATGCTATCAAACACATCCCTGCCTACGCCAAATTCCTCAAAGACCTTTGTACTCAAAAGCGTCAGGCTAGGAAAAAGTCACCTAGGAAGGTGGTTCTTTCTGAGCATGTGAGTTCTATAATTCTAAAGAATCTACCTCCTAAGAAGAAAGATCCTGGAGCCCCGTTGATTTCTTGTGTCATTGGTGACATGACTTTTGAGAAGGCTCTACTCGACTTAGGGGCATCCATAAATTTGATACCCACTGTGTTCTTTGAGAAATTTGGACTTGGTGATCTGAAACCCACTGATGTTACATTACAACTAGCCGATCCATCCATTAAAACTACTCTGGGGATAGTGGAGGATGTGATAGTTAAGGTCAAGGGCTTCTATTTCCCTGTTGATTTTCTCATCCTTGACATGGAAGTACCAAAGAAACTACAAAACACACCCATCATCTTAGGAAGACCCTTTCTAGCCACTGCCAAGGCTAATATTAACTGTGAAACTGGAAGAATGGAGATTGCCTTTGGAGATCAAAAGATGCAACTCAATATTTTTAAGCATCCCGAACTCTCGATGATGAGTGCGATTTGATCGAGGAACTCGAAAAAGTAGATAAAGTGATTGAAGAGTCTATGTTGATCCATTTGGTTAAAGAACCCATAATCGAAGAGGACCCACAAGAGGTTCATACGACATCTAACACACAACCTCCTTGGACTTTTCAAGTGGAGAGATTACCTAATTCACCTTCTGCACCCATCCCGCCCTCTACCCTTGTCCTACCCCAGCTTGAACTGAAACCATTGCCCGATACCTTGAAGTATGTGTTCCTAGGACCAAATCAAACTCTCCCTATGATTATTAATGCCAAACTAAGTAGGGAACAAGAATATAAACTCATTCAAGTCCTAGAAGATCATAAAATGGCAATTGGTTGGGCCATAGCTGACCTCCGAGGAATCAACTCCTCCTACTGTACTCACCACATTTATCTTGAAGAGGGAATGAAACCTCCTCTCCAGTTACAAAGAAGATTAAACTTGAATATGAGAGAGGTTGTGAAAAAAGAGATCATTAAGTGGCTTGATGTAGGAATTATCTACCTCATATCTGATAGCCCTTGGGTTAGCCCTATTCAGATTGTTCCCAAGAAGGCTGGTTTGACCGTGATCGTTAATGAGCATGGGGAGTCTATACCTACTAGGACAAGTTTCTCGTGGAGAGTTTGTATTGATTATAGGAAGCTAAATTCAACCACTAAAAAGGATTATTTTCCCTTACCATTCATTGACCAAATTTTGGAGAAGTTAGCTGGTCAGAAATACTTTTGTTTTCTAGATGGCTATTCAAGATACAATCAAGTGGCCATAAGTCTCGAAGATCAGGAGAAGACCACATTCACGTGCCCCTATGGCACTTTTGCTTTCTGTAGAATGTCATTTGGTCTCTGTAATGCACCCACGACCTTTCAATGGTGCATGATAGCAATATTTTCTGAGATGATCGGAGACTTTATGGAGGTTTTTATGGATGATTTCTCTGTCCTTGGGGACTCTTTTGATTCCTGTTTAGCCCACCTCCAAAGAGTATTGAAGAAATGCATTGAGGTAAATCTAGTTCTGAGCTGGGAGAAGAGCCACTTTATGGTCCAAGAAGGAATCGTATTAGGACACGTGGTCTCTAATAGGGGAATGGAGGTGGATAGAGCTAAGGTTGAATTGATCACCAAACTCCCACCACCCACATCTGTCAAGCAAATAAGATCTTTTCTAGGACATGTGGGTTTTTATAGGAGGTTCATCAAAGACTTCTCAAAGATTGCTAGACCTCTAAGTAACCTTTTGGCCAAAGACCAAGCCTTCCACTTCAATGATCTTTGTCTTAAGGCCTTTGACTCATTGAAGAAATCTATTACTCAAGCACCAATCTTACAACCACCTGACTGGGACTCACCTTTTGAGATCATGTGCGATGCCTCTGATTACACTATTGGTGCTGTCTTGGGTCAAAGAATAGAAAAGAAACCTGTTGTGATCTACTATGCATGCAGAACTCTTGATGATACTCAAAAGAATTACACCACCATTGAAAAGGAGTTGTTAGCAATTGTCTTTGCTTTAGAAAAGTTCAGAACTTACCTTCTAGGATCCCATGTGATTATCTACACCGACCACTCCACTCTGAGACACCTATTAGCTAAGAAAGATGCCAAACCAAGGCTAATTAGGTGGATCCTCCTGCTTCAACAATTTGACTTAGAAATTAGAGATAAAGCAGGAGCGCAGAACGTAGTGGCTGATCATTTATCTCGAATCCTAGTTGAGAATCCAAATCCAACCATACCTATTGCTGATTGTTTCCTAGATGAGAGCATCTTAGCTATTTCAGAGGTCAAAACCCCTTGGTATGCTGATATTGTGAATTACTTGGCTATTGGACGAATACGTGAGGATTGGTCCAAGCAGAGAAAAGATAAATTTTATTCTGAGGTCAAGTACTACTTATGGGACAATCCTGAATTGTTTAAACTTTGCGCTAATCAGATTATCCGTAAATGTGTCCCTGAGAATGAAATCCACAGTATTTTGACATTTTGCCTTAATTCTGCTTGTGGAGGGCACTTCTCAGGGAAGAAAATGACCGCCAAAGTGTTACAGACTGGATTTTATTAGCCTAGCATTCACAAAGATGCCCACACATTCTCTAAGTCATGTCCTCAATGCCAATCTATAGGAAACATGACTAGGAGAGACATGATGCCCTTGAACCTCATATTAGTGGTTGAGATCTTTGATGTTTGGGGTATTGACTTTATGGGACCCTTCACACCATCCTTTGGATATCGGTATGTCCTCGTAGCTGTAGATTATATGTCCAAATGGATCGAGGCAATCCCAACTAAAACGAATGATCACAAGATCGTTATGGAGTTTATTAAGAACATCTTTAGCAAATTCGGGATGCCAAGAGCTATAATCAGTGATGGAGGGACTCATTTCACACATAATCAGTTTAGGAACCTTCTTGCTAAATATGGGGTTGCACACAAGATTTCTACACCCTACCATCCACAGACAAATGGCCAGGCTGAGGTTTCAAATAGGGAGATCAAGAATATATTGCAGAAGACGGTTAGGTTCGATAGGAAGGATTGGACTACCAAGCTCGATGATGCACTTTGGGCTTACCGTACAGCCTATAAAACCCCCATTGGAATGTCGCCGTACCGTTTAGTGTTTGGTAAGGCCTGTCACCTCCCCATAGAAATAGAACACAGGGCTTATTAGGCAATTAAGGAATGCAACTATCATCTGGATAAAGTAGGAAAGCATAGGAAGTTGCAGTTGACTGAGCTCGAGGAGATTCGTAATGATGCTTATGAGAATGCTCGGATTTACAAGGAGAAAACCAAAGCTTTCCATGACATGCATATCTCTAGAAAAAGCTTTGAACCTAATCAGAGGGTTTGGTTATTTGATGACACGTTACGTTTATTCCCAGGAAAGCTCAGGTCGAGATGGAATGGTCCTTATACTATTACACATATCTTTTCACATGGAGCCGTTGAGATCATAGACCCAATGACAGGTCAAACTTTCACTATTAATGGTCAGAGACTGAAACCTTACATTGAGAACATTGAACCTGGACCTGTCCCAGAGAAGGCAACACTTTTAGACTGCTGAGAGGTGCACACCCGACTGAAGGCATTAAACTTAGCACTTATTGGGAGGCAACCCAACCCAATTTTGCTTATACGTAATAGATTAATTTCTTTTCAGGTTGGAGCTAGTGTTTTAATAAGAATAATTCAGAGCTATTTAGGTGATATCTTCCCCTTCGCATACTTTCTATTCATCAGCATACAGTAAGAACATTGCATGAAATAGGCAGGTGGGTATGTAAAATTTTTGTTGAGTCACCTATATCTAGTTTCCACAAGTCTTACATATATGCATTTGCATTAAAAAAAAAACCACTTATATATAGCATTTATTCAAAAAAATCAAAAAAAAATTTATCAAGGAGGTTTTATTGAGAATTTTCTTCTTGAATTATTTCTTAGTTTAGAATCCAGTACATTCATTTCACTTACATGTAGACTTTGTAATGGATTCATTATGAAAACCAATAGACATCTTTAGTTTGTCGAGGAGAAGCATTTGCTTCTTTTTCTGAACCCTTAGACAGTTAGTTAAAGAGTCAGGCAAACTATCTTTCATTAGATCCACCAAATATTTATGAGGTGAGAGTAGAGTGTCTACTGGTGCTCTAAGTCTAGTGCGAGGACTCTTAAGTTCTGGTTAATTGAATAATGATACCTCAGAGTTATGCATAGTTTTCCACTCTCGGTTCCTGCGTACGAATTTTGTGTGAAATTTTGAGAGTCACTAAATAAGGCAAATACACAGAAATCGAGTTCTAATAAAACTGACTAAGGTGGATGGTTATGACTGTCCTTTATGGAATCCTCGGCTGAAGAAGGTATTAGTGTCAAAGGTCAAAAATACATTGTCCTATCCATTCCTTCCCGGTGCCGAGAGTAGGTAATTCCACCAAATAAGCCGCACAATATCTTCTTGAACACCTTCATTTCCCAAATAATGCCTCATAAATGAAAATTGTGTTGTATGGTGTTATGTTGTTACGAAAAAAAAAAAATCTGTTTGAGTTCATAGTTATGTTTATGTGTTGATTTGTTATGAATAAATTTCGTTGAGGTAACAATACCTACTACCATTTGCGATCTACCAAATAAGACCCATATCTACTTTTCTGTATTTCTGACCGCTTAAATACTAGCTAAGGAATTCTGACTTAGTTGTAAGGTTATCAGAATTTTATTAAAGTATTAATGCCATGTGAGGCGACCAAATATTGAATGTATTTACACAATCTGGTGAATTGTGAGCTCGAAAGAAAAAAGAGAGAGAGAGAGTGAGTGCAAAGGAACCAAAAAAGGAGCATAGTTTTGAGTGTTTCTTTGGGTTAACTTATTCGATAGTGTAGAGATCAAGAGTCTGTAGTACTAGTCTATATGTCGCACTAGATGAGTATGAGCCACCAAATATAAAATCATTTGACTTAGATATCTTCTACCTAAGTCAAAAGGTCAGGGTCAAATCACAGTGTACTAGTTATGTTATCCCTAAGGGAAGAAGTTTGCTTATCCTAATAGAATTTTTACCGAGGGTATAGTACAAACTTTAAGTGTGTGTTGGCATTTCACTTGAATATGTTACTTATGCTCCTATTATTACATTTTCATGTTGTCTGGATCTCCAAACTTTCGAAAGAAGAAAAAAAGAAAACTTTTGTTAAACCCTTGATAAAAAAAAATCAAATCAGTCGCATATCATGGATCATATATTTTTCATTTTTGCATCTGCTCGAGGACTAGCAAAAGATAGTCATAGGGGTGTGATAAATCCATATTTATATACATAATTTATGCCTAACTATTGTTAGTTTAATAGTATAATAGTTTACATTGCATTAAATTAGATTACATTAGTCACATTATAGTATTTTGTAAATATTGCATTTTTAGAAGTATAATTATAATTTTTGCTGCTACTTATATCTGGTTCCTTGATATTTTTTTTATATGTGTGCAGGCGCCAAGTTTGAAATTGATTGAAGCTTTACAGAGAGAAAATAATTATTTTGATGGAGTTGAACCAATTTCCTACACCAAAAAAAAAAAAAAAACCCATTCCAAGTCCTACAAAAAATCTCACCAAATAATTCCCTAAATAAATCCCCACCCAACCATTTCCTATGTACGTTAATTCCATACTCCACTCACATAAAACCTCCACCAAATCCCTCCACCTACTTAACCTTTCCAAATCCCACATTATTTTATCCTGTATTTTTATCCCTCCACCGTATTTTTCCCCCGACCAATTTCTACGTAGATCTGCTCCCATCTACGATCTCCATCTCTCCATCAAAAAATCTCTCTTCCTTCTACATATGAGGGGGGCCACCACCAATAGAACAGCCATCCCTATGAGACCCCAACAGAACCACCACCACCCCCCTCCACTTTCATCTCTCTCTCCCTCAATACCCGACGGAGGGGAAGGGCTTAAGCCATCCAACCACTCCATCAGACATCCAGTCGAGGTCCTCACCCACGACCACGTGACCACCAACGTTCTCTCAAGTTGTCAACCCAACCCCGTGCAGCCTCACGACCCTCCTCAACCATACTGTCTGTCACACAACAATCGACAAATATCCCAAGACCAATCCTTCGTATCCCCTCCTCTCCACTAAAAAAAGTCCAATGTCAAATCTCTCCTCAACCGATTTCTATCCACCCGAATTAACTTTTCTCCTTTAACAAAAAAAAATCCTCTCCAAAATCCCACACTCCAACAACTTTCCCAACATACTACACGCATGTGCTTTCTATCCCTCAATTATTTAAAGCCCTCCGACTCTCAACATCGGGGGTACTCTTGCTCTTTTTCTCTCTCTCGATCTCTCAACCGAGCGTTGCCGCTCCCACTCCCCGTCCTCTTCTATGCTTCTCGTACTCGCTCTCTCCGAGTACCCGACCTCCAGCTCCTCCCTCTGCTCTCTCTTCCTCGTTCTCTATCTTCCCTTCCCATGCAAACGCACGAAGCACCTGTGACTCCAGCTTCTTCTCTTCCCAACGCACGAGCTTCCTCCTTTCAAGTTCTTCTCCTTGCGCAACAATCTCCATCCACCTCTTCTCTCCGAGCATAGCAAGTTGCTCGGCAAACTCTGTATGTTCTTCACATGTTCCTGCACTTCCACAACGGCTCTTTGTGACCTCTCGCCTCCGCGCACATTCTCCACCAGCGACCATCAACAGCACTCTCCACCCCCGTCACGACATCACCAGATTTCTATTTGAGATTATTTTTCTCTTCTTCTTCTTGTTATTATGTGTTATTATAACTTTCTATTAGTAATAAAAGTTCTTATTTGCATTTACGTGTTCACTTCGTATTTGTTTCCGTGTTTGTTTCATTTATTTCCTTTTATTATAAAAAAATAAAAAATAAAAATAATAAAAATTCATTTACTTGATCAAGTTGGAAACCATCTAGATATCCCTACCTCCCTGTGAGACGACCCGTACTCTCGACATTATTCTTGTATTTTAATGAGACAGTTTCATAAATTTAAAACGATGTGTTTTTGCACCTACGACGACATATTTATCATTATCGCGATTTCACGACCACACACCTTAAGGCGTTGGTCTTTAGGGAAAAATTTCTTAAGGAAGGCGCTCCTGAACTCCTCCTAGGTCCAGATGGGTTTCCCTATTGACCTAAGCCATTGGGATACTTGTCCTTCAAAGGAAATGGAAACATCTTCATCATTAAGGTAACCTCAGGCATGCCCCTTGGGCTAAAGGTTCTTCCTATGTTTAGTAATTGTTCCAAGTGGTGGAAGGGGTTGTCGTTGTTATGCTCATGGAAGTGGGGAAGCAAATTGATTATTTAAGATTTAAGTTTTGCATCATCTTCATTGTTAGGAACCCTAATGTAAGGCTTAGGATAAGTGCTGGAAGGATTATAGAAATCCCTTAGAGATGTAGATCTCTTTGGGTTTTGAAAGCGGTCAAAGGTCTGAATTAGAGCTTGAATCTACCATTGATGGAATTCACATTGGTCCTACATTTGTTGTTGAAGCAAGGCCAGTGGGTTGAGGTTTTCTCCAAAATTACCTTCCTCTTCATGCTCACTTTCATGGTGGCTAGACATGGTGTCCTCTTGGTAAGCATGAGAGTAAGACAATCTCCATCTATGACTCCTACCAAACAGTGGTGCTAAATTCGGATTCAAAGATTGCATATCATTCATGCACTAAAAGAAGTCTAGGAGATGCGAGAGGAGACAGATGAGAGAATATCGTCCCACACAAACAATCAAGCAAGATCCGCCTTAGAGTGTTTCCCAAGATGACCTAAGCCTCTAAAGTATAACTCTCACCACAAAACAAACTAGTGTTGTACTTAATCTAGAAGCTGAATAAGTTGGGATAGGCGTGGTAGGGGGAGCGTGTCCTGAGAGTTGTTAATTATGTCAAACCCTCGCCCGGCTTAAGTTTTTTGACAATTAGGCCTCCCAACTTAGTTCTAAAAAAAACACATCACCGGTTGGTCCTATGGTATGGGTTTATACCTTGAAGCTAACTCAAATAAACTTAGGGTTAATGTCTACTAATTTTCAATTAGGATTAGGATTGTGAATGTGCCTGGGAATGTGATGGAGGTGTTTGTTAATGGGTGGTGCCCCTTAGAAATCAATTAGAGGTGTGTAGTGCAAAATCAAAATGGTTCACAATACAAGGTTAATTGGTGATGTGTCTTGCAAAGTTTGATCATTTTATTAATAGGTTTTAGGGTTTCACTTAGTTAAATGAATTCATTCAAGGTTCTATTGAGGAATACAAGAAGTTTTGCAAGTCCTAATTATTTGATAAATTTTCTTTAAGTATAAAAATACAAGTATACTCTATCTTAGTATGAAATCCCTAATGAATAAGCAGCTTTAAATGATGTTTTTAGATCCAAAAAGCAGCAGGTGATGCGGCCCACCCAAAGAAACCAATGGCCTTAATGCACCCCAACTAAGGCACACAAATTTTATTTTTTTAGAGTTTTGGATCTTATTTTAGTATTTGTTTATGATTTTTCAAGTGTGTTAGGATCTATAGGGCAAGAGGAACACCCAGTGACTAAAACAAACAAACAGAAAATTTTCAAATCCAGTGATTCTTGTTTTGATAAGGAAACTTTTGGCATAAATTTCATGTCAATCAAACATGTATAAAAATTCCTAAATTTCTTATAAGTTGGAATTTTGGTAGCAGATTTCAGTTTTGACCTAGGGTAAGTATAGAAATTTTCTAAATTTTATGTAAAGAGTTTGGACCTGAAATTTAGTACGTGGGTTCTTGACTTCCTAATCCATGCTCAGATGGGTTTTGGTGATTTTAGGATGTCTAGAACTCAAGGAATGGATTTTTTGAAGTTGAAAATCAAATTCTGAATTTCGAAAGTGGTGGATTTGCAAGGTGTACCAAGCAAAATTAACCACACCCAAGTTTTTTTGAAACTTTTTAACATATGACTTAGGATTTTCGAGTCAATCAAATCCATTATACATGTCACTTAAACGAGGGTGACATAACCTCAATTACAACCATATTACTTATACGAGGGTAGTGTACCTCAAACCCTCTTTTTCACGATGAGTATTCTGTCTCACGAATGAGATAGGAATTCACCGAGTGAATACCCAACCAAAAATAAAATACAAAAAAATAATACCTATAGAGCCCAAAATATTATATAGACTTAGCTCCTATAGGTAAGGAGACTTCCCTATTTGTGGAAGTGAGTAGGCGTGATGGTGCGAAGATTCAGTGCTCTCAAATATGGAGTGTGAAGCTTGGAGAGCAAGACGACAATCTTCTTATTAAATTCTCTCTTTTAATCACTAAAAAGGGTGACAAGAATTGTATCAAGGTGTGTTTGATAAAGGAGAGGCTCCCATATATTTATAGATGTGTTAGGAACCTTCAAGAAAGCTTAGGAGACTCCTTGTAGTCGTTGGGAATAAACCTCAAGGGATTTGGTTGAAATCAAAATCAAATCAGGCTTATCATGACTCTGACAGTAGAATCAAACGTCTTATTTTTAGGTCAGACGTCTGACATGTAATATTTTTGGACGTCTGTTACAAGGGGTTAGAGTCCTTGATTTAGTTGGACGGAAACATAGTTCTAAGTCAGATGTCTAAGATGTCATTTTAAGACATCTGGTTGTAATATTGAACATCTAATTCTAAAGGGGTTCTTCTTGGAATGGATCAGATCCAGATAGGGTTCTAGTGTAACAAAGTTAGACTTCTGACTAGATGTTTGATAGTAGTTCTAGATGTCTTAGACTAAAGGTGCTTTATGGGAATTGATTCCCTAGGAGCCAACAATTGAATTCGGTCTGACAAATCATTGATAGTAGTTCTAGATGTCTTAGACTAAAGGTGCTTTATGGGAATTGATTCCCTAGGAGCCAACAATTGAATTCGGTCTGACAAATCATGATTTGGTAACGAACGCGCGCTTCAGACATCTTTTAAGACGTCCGACCAGACGTCTGGAATCACTTCCAGACGTCTGGGAATCAGTTATTATTGGCACGCGCGATTCGTCTGCGCGCCTGAGCACGCAGACCTGCGAAAATTCCCTCTCTCTCTTTTTCCCTCTCCCTCCTGCACCCTCTGTCGCTCTCTCTCTCTCCTCCTCGTGCGGCCTTAAAAGGCCACGCCCTCCCCCTCACTCCCGTCACCTCCGCCCCCTTCCTCTTCTCCTTCCAGTCGGTGCGCGAGAGCGAGCGCGAGTGAGCGGCGGCGGCGACAGCCCCGGCGGGTGCGGGAGGAGGTGCTGCGCGGGGGAGGAGGCGTCGGCCGTGAGGGCTCGAGCCTGCCGGGGTAGCGGGAGCCGGCAGGCGGGGGCGCAGCGGGCGCGGAGCGACGCGGGAGGACTGCTGCAGCTCGAGCAGCAGGTGGACGAGACGCGGCGCGGCCGGGCATCGCGAGCAGAGGGCGAGTTGCGCCCTGGTTCTGGAAACTTTTCCAGAATCAGACGTCTGGGCTGATAGCCAGACGATGAGCACGACGTCTGGAAGACTGTCCCGACGTCTGAAAGGTGAGTTATTTTCGTCTTCTTCTTTTTCTTTGACTGACCGTACTAAGAGAGAGAGATGGGTACGCGCAAGGTCTAAGACTCGCATCCAACGTGAATCAGACGTTTGGCTGCAGTGCCAGACGACTGGAGAGACTTACAGACGTCCGGGGTGACCATCGGACGTCTAGGAACTAGGCCAGACGCCCCCGCAGGCTTCTGGACGTCCGAGAGACCACGCAGAGCAAGGTAACCCCTGATCCACTTTTTAAGACGTTTGGAATAAGTTCCAGACGTCTGATTTTGCACTGTTTCGTCGTTTTCGACCCGTTTAGGGCCCGTTCGGGTTCCGTTTTTTGCGTTTCGAGTTGCGTTCCTTTCAGAATTAAATCCTCTACCTGTCTACAGTAGCTGTATACTATTTTGAGAAATTCCTTGTGTTTGATCCTTGTGATAGGACCCCTTTCCGTTGCAGTCTCGGGGGTTGCGGAGACACGTGGGATTCCCGACCACGCCCCCAGTTCGCCCGTTGTAACCGGTAGAGTGGCTTTAAGTATAATCTGTTAAATTATGAAACCATAAATAGAACCTAGGACATTGCATGAATCCTAGGAATGAGAAATAGATTAAATGGTAGATCCTAGGGTGTTGCATGAATCCTAGGGCTGGAAAACTAGATTGTATGATAGATCCTAGAATATGGCATGAATCCTAGGATGGGAAAACTAGTGGAATGTATGAATACTGTAGTCTTGGAAAATGTGGAAAGGAAATAATAGCTGCCTGTGAATTGAATTAACAGCTGCCTGTTATGAATAAATAAACGTGATTGAGAATATGGATTGTAAGAACGTGAAACTGAAAAGTGAAACCTGGATGTTCTGAGTTAAAAGAGCTGGAACCCTACGGGGAATTAGGAGTAGAACTCCTGGAAAGTGAATGGAATAAAATTGGGGAAGTGAGCTGGCCCTTGAGTACGGAGTACCAAGGAGAGCGACTGTCCCCCTGTTTAGTGTAGAGCGGAGCCAGCCGTCCCAGGGACCCGGGGTTAGGACTGGCCACTCTGTACCGACTTGCTGGCCCTTGTGTACGTAGTACCGAGGAGAGCTACTAGTGTAGGGAGGTAGTAGCTACCCCACGGGCCCCGGGGTTCTGCTAGCCTCCTACACCGACTTGTTAGGCCCACTGGGGCAAATCAGGGTAGTTAGGCGAGGGTGCGCGGACTGTGGAGGGGCAAGGCCCCTGTTTGGTTACTGTGGAGGGGTTGGACCCCTGTTACTGAGAGGGCTCTGCCCTATACTGGTTCCGTGCTGTGCTTTGGGCGCACCCGTTAACGGAAACGACTGACCGCGTGCCAGTGCGGGTTAGCTACCCGTGCGTTTACCGTGCGTGCCGTAGTCACCGTTACGTCTGTCAGTGACCTTGGGGTGGTTGACTGAGAGTAGGATCACCACGGGGGACTCTCCCGGCCAGGAGAGCACCACGTGCTACTTCTACTGTTCGGAAAAGACTGCAATCAAGATCGTTCCCACGAGGAACATTCGAGATCAAGTGAAGGATCTGAGAAATAGATAAATTGTGAAACAATAGAAAGACGTAAATAAAGGAAGAAAGAAAATTAAAACAGCTACTGTACACTTTACTATTTCTTTAGTTTAGCTGCCACTCTACTCAGCGTTTTGCTGACGTGTTACACTCGTTACCTTTCAGGACCAGGTGTTGAGCAGCCAGGGTCAGCGGCTGCAAAGGATGCTGGGCCGAGTAGGGTCCAGTAGAGTTACCACTGTTCTCTTGTACCTCTTTTTGGTTCCACTGTAGTGAGTAGTTCTTGTTTCCGCTGTACTTTTCTTTACCTGCAGTTCATATTATGTTATGAATGTTGTTCTACTGTTGTGGTGGTACATACTGTAGTTGTTTCTTTTCCTTACTGCTGTATTTTCTTACTGTTAGTTATATTCATGTTAAATGTGGTTTATTTTACTACTCTTTTGGTTACTTCCTCGTTGGACGACCAGGTCTTGGGGTTTAGTCGAGTCGGTCCGGTTCTCGTGTCTCGTAGGGACTCGGGAATCGGGTTGTTACAGTTCTAGTGTAACAAAGTTAGACGTCTGACTAGATGTTTGATAGTAGTTCTAGATGTCTTAGACTAAAGGTGCTTTATGGGAATTGATTCCCTAGGAGCCAACAATTGAATTCGGTCCGACAAATCATGATTTGGGTCTAACGTCTCTTTATCAAACGTCTAAAGGTCCCATTAATGGCTGTTTGACAAGGTCATTAGACATTTGAAAGGACATCTGGAATTGGGTTAGGAAGTTTGAAAAGAAAGGTCACAGACTATGATTTTTCATCATAAGTTATTGGATGTCTGGTCAAAATATCAGATGACTTATAAGTCAAGATCAGATGTCTGGGGCTGATGTTGGATGTTTGAAAAGGTAGTCTGTTTCCTATTTTGGCTTTCTAATTTAACTTCTGATTTTGCCTAAGTGTTCTAAGGTAGGGTAAGTGTTCCTAGAACTAACGATGTTATATTTTGGGCTCTTTAACATAGTTCTAAAGAAATAAAGGAAAAATACAAATACATCGAGATAGAATGATTCTATCCTATTTTTCTTCTTCTTCTTCTTCAAGCTTTAGCTCCAAGCAAAGCTCCAACTTATGCTCCTTGATGCTTTTGTTCCCCCATCAAGCCCCTCTATGCTCCTTGATGGACTTGAGCTTGAGCTCCTTACACTTGCTACCATTTGCATTTAACCTAAAATCTTAAACTCAAATGTAAATGTTAAATTTCAAGTATTTTGTTATCATCAAAATCAACGATCGTGGTGTGCTTGCACCAACAGATCTAACATTTTAGGCCCAATTAAATGTCAAATCAAATGCCATTTAGCACTTTCAATAATATTTGATTTGCCTACAAGTAGGAACTCATCAAAATTATTATTGGTTCCATTAGGCCAATAGTTAAGCATTTAAGATTCATGAATTATGGCACTACATCTCCCTTGGGTATTTCAAATGCCTATAATTCTTCACATTGGAGGATAATATTAACCCCGAGGTTTAATCTCATTAGATAGCTGTCATCACTCCTCGAGTTATATTATTTGTAATATCTTTTTATATTATTGGGACAAGAATGAAGATCAAATCTTTTTTCAAAAGACTATCTTCTCTTTCATGCTTAAGTTTGATTAGGACTCTATGACTACAAGTGAAATTACCTTATCTTAATATACTCAGAGTGAGCTCTTTCCTTCAATCTGCTACATACATCTATAACGTAAATTTGTGTGATCCCTTCGAGAGATCAAGTGTCTCTTGTTTCCACCTACATGTATGAGCTTTCTAGTATTAGCACCATGGTGAGTGCAACTACTATTGGTCTGTGAACAAAGATATATATCTATCTTAGGTTCAAGGATACCCCTTCTCCATGATAGCATTAAAGATGTACTTCCATTTATCTCTTATTTCATCAGGTTAACTCCTTGACTCGACCTGCATAACAATTCTGAAACCTCATTTAAGAACATCAATCAGGTGACAATCTCTAGAAAAGATTGTCATCCCAAATCAGATCGAAAGTAAATGACTGAATTAGATATGATGGTTTCTTAATATGCCATCGAACCTTTAAACTGTTTAGATCTCCAAGTTAATACACATCAGGTTTATTTGATCTGGTCAAGTATGTTGTTCTATTCATACTGAGGGACCCAATTCATGCATCGAAATTGAAGCTAATTCTTATTCAAATGAAATGATCAAATCAATATTGTAAGGGTTCAGAAATTTTGCGACTATTTTCAAAACCAACAAAATCCATTTGTATTTCCATGGTTGAAGGCATTATGGTCTCTTTGATTTTGGACTCCACATGGCCTTAACAAAATGTTGTGAGGGGTTTTTGGGAGAGAACCACATTTGGTGGACTTCTTAATAAACAAGAGTTTTGGGTGGAAGGGCTTCTTCAATAATTTTTCCCATCCCATATATTTGATGCAATGGCTTGTTTGAGAGGCTAATGCTCCTCTTTTGTTTTCAACAAGTGGGAAAGAGAGGAGAAGGGCCACCACCTCCACCACTAACTCTCCTGTTTCCTCCTCCTTCCCTCACACCGTTCCTCCTCCTCCTTGGCCTCTCTAGTGGTCACAATTGTTGCTACTACGTGTAACGACCCGGTTCCCGAGTCCCTACGAGACACGAGAACCCGGACCGACTCGACTAATCCCAAGACCTAGTCGTCCAACGAGGAAGTAACCAAAAGACAGTAAAATAAACCACATTCAGCATGAATATAACTAACAGTAAGAAAGTACAGCAGTAAGGAAAGAAACTACTACAGTAGGTACCACCACAACAGTAAAACAGCATTTATCATATAACAAGAACTGCAGGTAAAGAAGGTACAGCGGAAACAAAAACTACTCACTAGAACAGAAACAAAAGAGGTACAAAAGGCTGTGGTAACTCTACTGGACCCTACTCGGCCCAGCGTCCTCTGCAGCCGCCGACCCTGGCTGCTCAACACCTGGTCCTGAAAAAGGTAACGAGTGTAACACGTCAGCAAAACGCTGAGTAGCGTGGCAAACTAACTAAAGGCAACAGTAGAGTGTACAGTAGCTGTTATGTTCTATTACTTCCTTTATTCACATCTTTCAATTTTTCTCACTATTTCAGTTATTTCTCAGATCCTTTACTTGATCTCGAATGTCCTCGTGGGAACGATCTTGATTGCAGTCTTTTCCAAAAGTAGAAGTAGCACGTGGTGCTCTCCTGGCCGGGAGAGTCCCCCGTGGTGATCCTACCCTCAGTCAACCACCCCAAGGTCACTGACAGACGTAACGGTGACTACGGCATGCGCGATAAACGCACAGGTAGCTAGCCCGCACTGGCACGCGGTCAGTCGTTTCCGTTAACGGGTGCGCCCAAAGCACAGCACGGAACCAGGGCAGAGCCCTCTCAGTAACAGGGGTCCAACCCCTCCACAGTAACCAAACCGGGGCCTTGCCCCTCCACAGTCCGCGCACCCTCGCCTAACTACCCTGGTTTGCCCTAGTGGGCCTAACAAGTCGGTGAAGGAGGCTAGCAGAACCCCGGGGCCCGTGGGGTAGCTAGTACTCTCCTAACACTACTAGCTCTCCTCGGTACTACGTACACGAGGGCCAACAAGTCGGTACAGAGCGGCCAATCCTAACCCCGGATCCCTGGGGCGGCTGGCCCCACTCTGCACTAAACAGGTACAGGTACTTCCCTTGGTACTGCGTACCCAAGAGACAGTACAAACTACATCTCAGTTCCATTCCTTTTTCTTTCCAGGAGTTCCACTCCTAATTCCCCGTAGGATTCCAGCTCTTTATCTCAGAACATCATATGTTTCACTTTCCAGATTCACGTTCTCAAAATCCATGATCTCAACATGTTTCTTTATTCATAACAGGCAGCTGTTAATTCAAATTACAGGCAGCTTTATATTCCTTTCCATTTTTCCAAGACTGCAGTATTATACATTCCACTAGTTTTTCCATCCTAAGATTCATGCCACATCCTAGGATCTAACATACAACTAGTTTTCCAGCCCTAGGATTGATGCATCACCTAGGAGCTATCATTCCATACATTTCTCATTCCTAGGATTCATGCAATGTCCTAGATTCTAGTTATGGTTCCATACTTTAACAGATTTTAAAAATAACTTAAGCCACTCTACCAGGTACAATGGGAGTAATGGGGGCGTGATCGGGAATCCCGCGTGCCTCCGCGACTCTCAAGACTGCAACTGAATGAGATCCTGTCACAAGGATCAAACACAAGGAGTGTCTCAAAACAGTGTATAGCTACCGTAGATGAGTAGAGGAATTAATTCTGAAGAGAACGCAACTCGAATCGCGGAAAACGGAGCCCGAACGGACCCTAAACGGGTCGAAAAAGACAATACTGTGCAAAATCAGACGTCTGGAACTCCTTCCAGACGTCTTAAAAAGTGGATCAGAGAATTACCTGTTCAGCGTGGTTTCCCAGACGTCCAGAAGTCTGCGGGGACGTCTGCCTAGATCCCAGACGTCCGATGGTCCCTCCGGACGTCTGGAGGTCACTCCCGCCATCTGGTACAACTTCCAGACGTCTGATTCGCAAAGGATGGCGAATCAGCGAACCTGCGCACAGCCAACCCCCTCCCTCAGTATGGTCAGTCGACAAGAAGGAAGAAGAAAGCGGACACTCACCTTTCAGACGTCTGTATGATCTTACAGACGTCGACCTTGCCGTCTGGCTATCAACCCAGACGTCTGATTCTGGAAATTTTTCCAGAATCAGAACCCTGCTCGGCCTCCGCTCGCGACACCGCCCGCGTCGCACCTCGCGCGTCTGCTGCTCAGCCCGCAGCAGGTCCCTCTCCGCGTCGCTCCGCGCCCCCTGCGCCCTCCGTCGGCCGGCCAAGCCGCTCCGGAGAGCTCGCCCTCACGGCAGAGCTCCGCCCTCGCACGCCGCACCTCCGCGCTCACTACGGCCACCGCTGCCGCCCTCGCGTCCGCTCGCTCTCGCGCACAGGAAGGAGAAGAAGGAGGAGACGGTGGAGACGGGAGGGGAGGCGCGCCCCTTTTAACGCCGCGCGGAGGGAGAGAGAGAAGGCGGCAGGCCGCCTGCAGCCGCAGAGAAAAGAGGGAATATGCGGTCTGCGCGCTCAGGCGCGCAGGCGACTCGCGTGTGTCGAAAATAACGGATTTCCAGACGTCTTGAAGCTATCCCAGACGTCTTATCAGACGTCTGGTTGTGATACCAGACGTCTTGTCCGACGTCTGAGCCACCTCCCAGACGTCTTAAAATACGTCTGGGGCACACATTCGTTACACTACGTCTCTTATTGTTGCTGCTGTTGTTGGTTGCAAGGAGAAAAACAAGATAAGAAGAGGAAGGGAAGAAGAAAGATCAAGATCCACCCTCCTCCAAAGACATAGATGTGTCTTGGTGCTCAGGAAGTGAGGTAGGGATCACCCCCTTCCCCTCTCTTTGTTCCTTGCCAGCCTTGGGTGTTAATAAGGGTAGACATCTCCATTATATGCCAAGGTGTCATGTTGTGGGGGACTTAAGGTGTGCATATGGGATTTTCTAGTTGAAGAATGCCCTAATTTTTGAATTGTGATTTGTCGTGTTCTATATATCTCTTATATGTATATTAGAACGTGGTTAAAGTTTCAGGAAGTTTGGATGTGTTAAGCATGGGCTTTAGAGCAAGAAAACCCATGATTTTCAGCCAAGCTGCAGTCTGCAGCGATATCTAATGGTAGGTACTTGTGACCTAACATTAATTAGCAGTTGGCAAGCTCCGTAACGTTAGGTCACTAGTGCCTAACATTAGATGGCCTGCTTGGGCCTTAGGTTGGGTGAAATCTCAAGTTTCTGACCTTATAAACCCTAGGGGGTGACTTAATCTAACTTTAAACCAAATTAGGGATCTAATGGACACCGTAATGGAAATGAAATGGGCAAATCACATAAAAATCCTAAAGGGGTGTAAAGTGAATTTGAGCTCATAGCTCTCTTAGAGGGATAAAAGCGATTTGAAACGACTAAGAAGAGGATTAAACCCTTCATGATGACTTTGACAACTCAGTCACAAGTCTAAGAGGAAAAACTTGGATCCTATGGTCTAGGGTAAGATCCTAGGCGGTCCAATAGGTCCTTAAGGCACCTCTTCTAATATGGAATAAAGAGGACTAAAAGACGGTTAGGTCTGATAGGTGAGCTCGTAAGGCTAAGCACCCTGACCTTGTGAACCGTAGGTTAACTATTCGAGTTGAAGACTCGAGATTATGAGGTGGCTAGAGGCTACTTGAGATCCACCTTGAAACTTGGATAGTTCTCAGGTACGGTGATGAGCTACAGTCTGTTGCTGAGTTAAGGTACTTGGAAGTACCTAAATTTGACTCGATGTGAGGTACCCAAGGCAAACCTGGGCTTGTTGGGCGTCTGCATGTGCAGGTGATGTCAAGGTACTTGGTACTTGGAGTGTGAGGCTTGCTAGGTGCTTGCATATGCGGAAGATGCCAGAGTACCATAAGGGGTTTGGTTTTTCACATCCAACGATGAATTGAGAGGGCAAACCTGAAGACTATGCTCCTAGAGGGAGCTGCTCCTAATGGGAGCATTGGTGTGACTTAATAATTTTGACCACCCCTGCGACTTCTAATCTAGAATGATAATGACTGGACCTTCTGAGACATGAGTTGAAGTTGCTTTTCATCGTCGCAAGGTGTTGGCCTGGGTAGCTCCCAAGAAGCCAGACCCTTCTCACTAAGGTCAACAACATTCTTGATACATCGAGAATGGATATGCCTTTCACGAGCATCTTTCACCAGCCCTGTTAGCCTCTCCCTTAGCAAGGGAGAGACTATTGGGCTAGGATCCAAGGAAATGATATGTCTAAATCTCCTTTAGTAGAGAGGGTTGATTTCCAGAATCTAACTTCTGAGGAAAGTGAGGGAATAAATCATGTGGTGATAAAGCTGAATAACCATGTGAATAAATCCTAGTAAATGAAGAAAAAGCCTATAAAGTTAATAAAACATGGGATAATTATGGGAAATGGGAAAATGGCTTGCGGTTGGCTTGTTACGCAGCTAAGGTGTGAGTAAATAGGGAAATGGTTGGGTAGTTGGCTTGTGATCTAGAAAACTCATACACTACCCGTTTCTACTTTAGTGTTACACGTAGTTTTATCCCTTTTAAGTCGCTTGGCTCATCCCTAATTTGTGATTCATTTTTAGGTTTCGTCGTCGTGTAGGCAACACATTATGTTGGGTGTAGGTCCAGGAGGACTTAGGCAAGTAGCAAATTGTTAGGTTTTGTTTTCTTTTCGGGTAGGATCTCTTGGTAAAGGATGCATAGCGTTGTTGAGCCCTTTATAATCTTGTATTAAGATAGTTTTTGTTGTAAAAGGGGCATGTATAATGACTTGTACATAAATACTGAGGACGCTTGTAAACATATGGTTGTGGATATCAAACAGTGAATGATGTAGTAGTGATGCATGTATGTCAATGATGTTCTGATGTCAGTTTTCATGTGGTTTTCCATGCTTTTACTGTTAATGGCGGCGAGATGTATCTACTTGTTTTCTATTTCGTTTTGATATGTATGTTGTGATTATGAGGTGCACCCACCTTTTTAAATTGTGGTATGCATGCATAGGTACATGCTACAGGTATAGGTTACAGGTATAGATTTTGGGAAAATATCAATCAAACAGGGGGGACTAGGACCTTAGCACCTGCACGCACAGTAATTCACTCCTGATCCATTGGGAGGAATATCGAGGTGTGACAAATATAATCCTTACATTATTCGGATGCCTCGCCAAGGGCACACAAATTCCACTCCTATTATTAGAGCTATGTGAATCCCATCTTGAGAAGATATCTATATCTTGTATTAGATTATACAAATTACCCTCTAGACATATTGGCCTCAAACATAATTTGTAAAACTTCATCCATTGAATTACCAAATCTACATAGCCCAAATACATATATAGATTCTAGTTCAGGTATAAGTACATGTGTCTCTTTCTCTAAGGATGTCGTTCAAAAGAGGACTTCTATTGCCATAATTCTAATGATCAATTCCTTGATTGTGCTCACATGACAATTTTAGAATCTCCATTTCCTATGAAACTCCTTTCATCTAGGATTCATTCAAGTGTCAATCTCATATGAATAACCTAAAAGATTGCATTTCTTTTGAAACTAGAAACTCTAATCAAGACAATAAGTTAAATTATAGTAACCATATACAGATCTATATCCTATATCCACCATTTATAACCATTTCAGATAGTTGACCTACTATCCTCACTTGTTTGATCAAGTCGTTGTACGAGTAACTCTAAAAGCATAAGTAGGATCAATAACACATATTTGTACTCAAATTTATTTATTCATATGAATGGATAGGGCATATTTAATTCATGTGCTAACCACATAATCAGATGGCTCACCAATGACACATTAATCCAACAAACTCTTCATATGGAAGTTGATACTAGGTATTCTATCCACCGGTAATTACGCGTGTACATTACACCTACGTAATTATGATTTATGCCTTTATTGTGATAGATACATCAAAGATATTGACCATTTGTTTTATAATTGTGATATTGCTAGAGTGATTTGGTTTTGGTATATATGTGGATGGAGAATGGGTTATATCTTCACTAAATTTCTTGATGTGATGATTGGCTCTTTGAAACACAACTTTTTTGTCATATTTTATGGCACTTGTTCTTGTTGCCATTTTGGATGCAAAATCTAATTTATTGCTTGAAGCTAAATACTCTTTTATCCGAGGAATGCTTTATCATAATGGTGTTCTATATAATTAATCTTGGAAGATCCACCGAAGTTTCCAACTAGATTTTCACTTTTCCTACAATATATTTGCGAAAGTTTCAGCTGTAAGGCGCTTAGTGACGTTGCTTAATTCATATAAGAATGAGATAACCATGTGCTACGATTTGCTTTAACAAAGAAGGGAAAGTCTCTTGGGTAATGGTTTGCATGTTTAAGGCTGCTTCGCCTGGCATGGCTAAAGCTTTGACATTATGTGAAACGTTGTGTTCTAATAATAATGCTAGATCTTCTGGATAGCTCGAATTGCAGGATCAAGTTGATAGCAAGGAGTGGATAAATGATTGCTTTAGCGGCTAAAAGATACAAACAAGTGTATATCTATAGAAGGGAAAATTGGGAATAGTTATATCCAACAAGATGGAGAACATAGTCCGACCCATCATAGCAAGGCCCCTTTCGATCCGTTTTGAGCCCAGAAAGCTATGAAGCCTGCGGCCATGTGGGTTTGAGTCCAGTTAATCCCTCTCGGTCTTGAGGGCAAGTAACAGAAGATCATGATGGATTGATTTCGCAAGGCTGGGAGTTTGCATTGCCCGAATTCAAATGGCAGATCAAATAGTTTTTGAATCACCTCGGAGATAGATCCCTCTCCACGATGCACACCCGAGTTTAGGCCTAATTTATTTGAAGACTTAACTCTTATTTATTCGAGAGGTCATAATTTGAATTTTGAGATCCTTAACACTGATTCTTAAGAATTAACGTTAATTTTATACCTCCTTTACACCTAAATCTCCACTCTCTGGAAACTGATGTTGACGTCGAATCAAGTAAACACTACAATTTGCAGATCCCTCTCCTTTGGTCCAGGGGTAGGGCCGCCCAACCTAAAGTTCGAAGAGGTTGAATATTATCCTATCCCATGCATCATTAATGAATCGATTTTTTCCGTTTACGTTCTTTCACATGTAGAATGGCATTAGGATATCATACGCGAGTGCAAGTTTCATTATGGACCGGGGGATCTCACTCGACTGAAAAGCTCCCGGGATAGAATTTCTAATTCAATCTCAGTTGAAGGTCATGACTCAGACCAATTCAGTCCCCATCCATCCGTTAATGCGCTTCTCAGCCTAAAAGATATTCCCACAACAGACAAATAGGAGCCTGCAACCAAAACCCAATGACAACTTAAGACACACATACAACACAAGATGTTGCAAGCTTTCAATTTTTTTTTTTTTTTTCCTCATTCGATCTCCAATGCTCTTTGATCCAAAACTTTATGATGAAGTTTTTGCTGTATTCCATGACTATACAGATGAAGCCTGATTTGTACTCTCCCTCCACACACACACACACACACACACACACACTCTCTCTCTCTCTCTCTCTCTCTCTCTCTCTCTCTCTCTATATATATATATATATATATATATATATATTATAGCTAACTAGCATAAACCAATTTGCCAACTTCCACCAATCTGCCATCACTTCATTCAGACTCAACTCAATTCCTCCTATAGGTAAGAAGCACTGCTCCTCACATAAGGTGAATACAATCAAATTTTTGAGACATACCCAGTTAGGCTTGCAGCAAGATCACCGTGGGCAGTATTCAATCAACACCACCAAGATGCAGCTCGTAATCATAAGAACTTCTCCCTCTCTTTAGACACCGCTCCGGCTCGTCGGAAACAAAGGCCTTCAGCACAGACACAACTTCGGAGGAGTCATCGACATAATACTTGGCCTTGCTTGGCTTCTGCCCGATTGTGCATGCAAATAGGTTTGGGGTTTCCAGGAATAGAGGGCTGGAGGCAACACGATTGATGCTCTCGAACATGTCCTCGTCGGATCTATCGTCCCCAACACACATTATAAAATCTGGATGCTTGCCATCTTCCGCGAGAACCGAAAGCAACTTCTCCACAACTTGGCCCTTGCCAACCCCCTGCATCATAAGCAAGTCCTTGAGTTGGTGAAGCAGAAACAAGTACAAAACCTTTTTCTTTTAGATGAACGAGGTTAGAGACGAGGGCAAAACCTGGGGCTTCACTTCAACAATGTATTTGCCCCTTGTAACAGCTACGGGCTCATTAGCCAGTACGCTCTCCAGATGGTCCATTAGTTCCTTAGATTGAAAAGTACCAAACTCCAAACCAGCATCAAAGTGATGCCAGACAACTCCAGTCTTCTTTGACTCTACGTAGGAGCCATCAGTTGCCTCGGTATACACTCTCATGATGGGCTCTACAATCTCTTTCCATCCAAAGTTTGAAGGGACCAGGTTCATCGATTCCCACTCGGAGTCTTTGTTCCATCTAAAAATGAAAGGAACAATATTCAGGAGATAAGAAAGACTTCCAAGTTATGCTATACATGAAGTAATAGATAAAATAATACCTTGTGAAGTAGCCATGCTCAGCAGCTAGTCCAACAGAAGTGCACGGGGAGAAGAATTCGTCGAGGGAGGCTTGATCCCTCCCGCTAACAATAAACACCGTATTGTTTTGATCGCTGCACAAGCTACTGAGGATGCCGATCACTGGTGTTGCTGGGCTTCTCTTCACTGACGTTTTGGACACAATAGTGCCATCAAAATCCAAAAATATCGCTCTTCGTCGAGCTTCTTTGTACGACTTAACAACCTGAGTTATATTCAGCCTTCTGAAACTGGGACAAAGTGAGAGAATCCTATACTTCAATCCTAAACCCATGCCCCAAAACCTTCGTCTGTCGTGATCCTGGCATGCTCTCCTAAGGTCGTGCTCGAAGCTTGCAGCCCAATAATTCACATCATGGGAGCTAATGTAGTTGTAGTGCTTCTGATGCCGTAATTTCTTCTCGCGGTCGGTCATGCGAATGGTGTCCACCAAGGCTGCGGAAACCACCTCAATGTCCCAAGGATTGACCCTTATAGCACCACTTAGAGATGGAGAGCAGCCCACAAATTCTGACACCACCAGGGAGCTCGAGCCCCAGGATCCAATTTTGCTGTCCAAACCTTCTAGCATTTCTGCTGTTCCCTGTCTACATACCACATATTCGTACGGTACAAGGTTCATCCCATCCCGAATGGCATTGACAATGCAGCAGTCTGCAGATGCATAGAAAGCCAACTTCTCGAAGTACGTCATAGGTGTGTCGATCAGCACTACGGGGCTATAACCAGGACTACCATAGTCATGATTTATCCTATCCGCAATTGATACTGCCTCATTCCTTGCATCACTCACATCTTTTCCAGTGCTCCGAGGGGGATTAACAATCTGAATAAGAACAACCTCACCACAAAATCCTGCATCGTTCTTCAGGAGTAGCTCCATAGCAAGTAGCTTGAGACTTATGCCCTTGAATATATCCATGTCATCCACTCCTAGGAGCAATATTTTCCCTTCATACTTTTCCCTGATTTCCTTGAGTTTGGACACCGTCGATGTCAGGCTTAATGCGGACTCGATTCGCTTCAAGTTGACCCCAGCAGGGAGAATCTTAATGGTCACGGTGCGTCCTA
Organism: Thalassia testudinum; assembly: GCA_037157565.1. Lineage (NCBI taxonomy): Eukaryota > Viridiplantae > Streptophyta > Magnoliopsida > Alismatales > Hydrocharitaceae > Thalassia > Thalassia testudinum. The sequence goes on from JAZHRO010000077.1 coordinate 88,311,389, forward strand.
GGTACTCCAATCCAATGTAACCACGTTTTGATGCATAGTCTAAGCCTAACATCCTGCTGCAACATGAAAGGAAGTGGCGAGCATAGTCAAAAGTATGAAAACCAATTAGATCAGTGTTGAGCAGAGCCTGCAGAACATCCTCCCTAGCAGGAAAAGTCCGGTATATCTCCGATGAGGGGAAAGGGCTGTGAAGAAAAAAGCAGATTCTTGCCCTGTTCAGTCGCTTCCTCAGAAATGTCGGCACAAGCATAAGGTGGTAATCATGAATCCAGATGTAGTCTTCTGTGCCATTCATCGCCTGCGTAATGGCTTCTGCAAATTTCTGATTGGCGACGGTGTAGGCAATATAAAGAGACTGATCAAACCGGCCTCCAAGCTCTGGTGAGATGGGAAGCATGTAATGGAATAGAGGCCACAGGTGATGCTTGCAAAATCCGTGATAATACTGTTTCCGAAGAGTGGGAGATAAAAATGCCGGTATGCAGTTGAATTCATCATGCAGCATTTGAGTGACCACCTCCTCTTCTTCTTTATCAACATCGATCTTCAAAGTTCCGACATAAAGAACTTCGGTTTCAGATGAGAACCCGTCCTTCATTTGGAACAAAAGCGAATCTTCGTCCCACGTGAAGGACAAGTGGCCAGTTGCGGGATCCCTTTGTGAATTTAATGGAAGGAAATTGCCCACTATTATCATTCGCATCCCACCACCGCTAGAGATTTGGTCATCCAGTTCAGACAGGCTGCCTGGAGCAGTCCATGCTCGAGCTACTTTCTTAACATCATCGTCACTATCAGAGAGCCAACCAGCTCCAGGATCATAAAGGCTGACACATGATTGGGAAAACATATCTTGGCCGGGAATTTTTTGTTTACAAGATCATATAATTTTCTCCTTCCCAAGTTAGAGCTGGAATGCTTCACTTATAAATCTGCAAAGAGGACATGAAACGAAAAATAGAATGAATAGAGTACAACATAGTATTGGAGAAACTAACATTTAGAATACAGATATATAGAAAGTAAAGATGTTAACAAATGAAATTAAAACAATTTCTGCATCATGCAAAATGATATTGAAAGGGATGTCTTACTGGCATCCACATCAACTTAAATATTTCTTTTTTCAACTGGGTTGCAGATTTCACATCCATATCTACTCAAGCTTCCTAAAAGAGAGGATGGATATTGATACATGAATAAGTTAGTACAATGCTTTTTCAAAAAAAAAAAAAACTTAGTACAATGGATCCAACGGTAAATGTCTTGAAAGGGTTGATGCGATTTATTATTATGCATTTAGAATAGCATGCGAGAAGCAAATTAAACTATACAGCTCGGTACTTGTGTCCGAGCTAATCCTTCACTAAACAAAAGTAAGGAAAATCACGCAGTCCTTTAAGGTTTAACTCAGTTGACTTGACAAAGAAAGAGATAATACTTTTATTTGGAAAAAAAGAGGTATTTTTGGATGTTGCAATGTTTAAATGGTCAATGACTAGTAATTAGATTAATGGATTATAGGAACTTGTCAAATATTGACAAGTTCCATGAATCACAACCGGGAGAATGCAGGCATGCAGTTTACCATGACAAGTTTCCTTTTAGTGGAATGAAAACAAATTCACAAACATGAGTTAGTTGCTGTTCTAAGAACATATAAACATATATAGAATTAAAAGTTAAAGGTTCCTCAAGATTAATTTTTTTATACATATCTAAAAAAGATAAATCAGAAATAGTATTGCAGCTGCTAAAACATTATATTTCTATATGCAAAGTTGCCAGCTTAAGTTAAAGCTTGAGATATAAATGTCATCATCAAAAATGAGAAATAGTTACTCCCAATACATTGCTCTAATTCTGAAGCGAAAAGGAAGAGAATATAGTTACATATAATAAGGCGACTTAGTGAATAGACTTCAAAGAGCTAAGCTGTTTGGAAAAGGTTCACCAAATAAAATTAATATTGGTGGGGGGGGTGGGGGGGCACCATTGGGTATGCCATTGGCAAACTTATAGGAAAAATTAGCTTAATGGTAAAAAAGGATTGCATTCTGTTCACAGGAAAATGACTTAGTAACTTGCATCTACATGTTAAACTTGCATTTACTGCTAGTTGAAAAACATACTCTGAAATAATCACAAAGGTATCTATAACAAGATAACAAAATATGTATGGTGATATACACTTGATGGTTGAATAAGAAGACCAAAAAGGAACTAAGGACTCACACTCTTCTTCATCTGTATATGCTATCGGTCATGTCTTCAGCCATAAAATTAAAACAATAATCTGAAATAATACCAACAAGGGACCGATTCTTTGAGAAAACCAAAATGATCGATAGCATGCTATAGGTTGACGGCATTTGTCTCGATATGTGAGAAAAGGAAATATCCATGGAACACGGTGACCATTCGCACTGATCTCTAAACCTTTGCGTGCACGTGCAAAAATCTAAACTAGAAAATGAATTACGGCATTCCCTTGTATCACCACGAAATTACACAATGCAATCGATATCTACTAATATCAGGCATTCCAAATCCTTTCACTCCACAACCTGGAAACTTAGATTAAATGAAATAATCACATTAATGGCAGGATTATTTGAACATACAAATCATTAAGCAAAAAAAGAAAAAAAAGAAACCCTGAATAAGCATGCACAGAAGCACTTCACGTTGGTAAGAAGAGAAACAATATCGAGATTTCTAGTCTGCGAATCACATCATGTTCAGTGCAAAGTACCCAAAACATGAATCTGGAAACCGGCACCTGAAGTTGTAAGATGTGACCGCAGAGAACACAAGGAAGGATGACAAAAGAAGGGGCACATAATGCCTTGTCAAACTATGGTTTACACACATACCCTTCTCCTCCCTCTTGCACAAATGTAAAACCTCATACGCTATCAACCAGAATGGAGCACTTCTTCCCAAGTTTCAAAACCAGATAAAGATGAAGCACACAGCCCACAGATTATATTTCTTCTATCCAGGAATAAGCAAACCCTCCATTTATATTATCCCCATTCCACCTACGATGCGTGCTGTGCTGCATTCAAAAATCTTCCTTGGGGCACCTTTCTGCCACCTTCCATTTATAGCGCCAAGAAACACCTCGACCCAAAAAACTAAAACAAAAAAAAAAAGAAGAAAGAAGCAGGGAGAGAAGAAACAACTGCAAAGGAAATTATGCTTTCTCATTCTCTTTCCTAAGATTCCGCATAGAAAAAGGAGGAATTGTCCACTACCAAATTCACCTCCTGATATTTTCCACCGGACTCTCACGAGAAGGAAACAAATTTCCGAGCAGCATCATCCCTGAAAATCTTGATATAAAGGGCAAGCCAAATCTAACGGACAAGTAAAAAAGAAAAAAGAAGAAAAAAACAGTGGGGTTAGGAGGAAGAAAGATTGGAAAAGGAAGGAAATCAAAAATCATGGGAAGACCCAAACGTATCATCAAAGGAAGGAAATCAAAAAAAGAAGAAGAGCAGAAGCCCATAGAGAGATGATCCACCCACAAGGCAGCCCCATCCTGTTGACATGTCCCGAAGCCCAACGCACACACCACCCAGAAACAGTAGCAACAGCAACAACAACAACAAGAACCATAATGGCAGCAACGCAGAGGTTAAGAAACGCATCCAGACCCTTCAACGGTCACCAAAACCAAAAATGTTCGACGTGGGTCAGAGCAGATGACGGATATGATCAATGCAAACGCACCTTCCCCTGTGCTCTGCTGTCAAGCAACAGGGAGCTCTGATCGATGGCCTTTCTCTGCAAAGGTCCGATCTTTGGAGCTTCTAGCTTGCAACGGCCAACAGAGCAGAGGTCGAGGAATGGAGGAGGATTTATTTGACCCTCCTCCTTCTCCTCCTCCTATGGTGTTGTTGGTGGGTTTAGTTGCCTTCAGCTCTGCTCCCCACAGGGACCAAAGAAAAAAAGGAGAGGAAGAGAGACAGAGAGAGATAGAGAGAGAAGGGGAGGTAATATGAGGAGTTAAGAGAGGATTAGGTCCTATTTTCCCAAGCAAAGTGCCCTTTTAAATTGATTCAACTTCCGGTGGCAAAGGCCCCCCAATTATCGAAATATTACAGGAATGCCATTGGAGGGCTATCCCATTCGTGGGTGTCCGCCAATACGAATTTTTAGACCAATATCAAGGAAAGAAAGTTCTGGTGGGAGCATTTCCTGCCGTGGAAAGAAATTGATAAGAGGAGCGGTTTCAAGTTAGTTTTGACTTATTAAGATCGATCGATATACTTTTTATCATATGAGTTATCATGTGTTTAGGGGATGTGTGTTTTCATATTTATCATGTTTCTTTATGTTTTAAATTCTAATTAAGAAAATTCTATCAATGTAGAGAGAAATGACAGTATTATCCACAAGATCTATGATGTTCGTCAAATTAAAAAGGATGTTAGGTGAATTGAACCCATCGCTTGCCATTCCCCCCACACTCTCTCTCCAGATACAACCTGTCATGTTCATGCCTCCAACGCAGACTCACCCTATGCATTAATGTCTACTTTATCGTGTATAATCTCCTATATTTGCATTAATTATATTATGATAACCGTCTTTCTTTCTCAAATTCCATCTACATTTTCATTTAGCTATATGGGCAAAGTACATATTTTCTTGAATTATTACAAAAAAAAATAAGGAGATGTATATAAGAAACACTACACTAAGGGATATTAAGGAATTCATTGAAGGGTAGGGGCGTACATCTGAGAGAGATACAATGACTCAATGTATGATGCTATTGTCCAACTTTGTAAACTCCGAGCCAACATGATTGTAAACAATGGACATGAATTTTCAATCATATCCCATCTTAACCATCTATTCACGGATAAAATTGTGCCAAAGATTTGAATTGAGATGGACCCACAAGTATCTAATTGGTTTAAGTCACCTGCATATAGCCCAAGCACAAAATTGAAGCTAGCCAAATCACTATCAAGCACATTTGAGATGTCAATGAAATATCTAGTGATTTTTCTTTTCAGATGTAGAGTACAGTTCCAAAGAAGAATGCCTTAAGATGATGATAGCCATTAATTTGAGCACAAACTTCAAGTGAGTTTTTTTATCATGTACTTGATCTTTTTGATTGATTTAACTACCTATGGAACTCACTTGCACTAAAATTCATTCTTTCTCGATCAAGAATGCACAAGTGGTGTCTAACTACGAGTATACATAAACGATCATCTTCCTTCCCCTTCTTTCCACTTCTTGCAAGACTTAAGCATAGTGTTTTGAAATTTGGGCTAGCCATCAAATTGCCTAAGTGCCAACTTTGGCTTCTAGTGATCCAATCAATACTTGTTAAATTGCCAATGATTTCAGCATGATGTTATCATTTAAAAGAATAAAAAAAATCAAATTGTAAGATCATAGAGTTTGCAATGGTTTAATTGAGTTGAATTAGGTTGAATCAATATTCAATTGAAAAACATTAGTGATATATATCTAGAAATGTCAGCTTTTGAAGTTTAATTATGCTACAAAAAGGTATGCATCAAGCAAAGATTAAAATAGAAAAGATATATTAACAAATGAAAATATACTTTGCAAAAATTATAATAAACACAAAGTAACCATAACACAAACATTTTTTGCAATCTCAGCATATACCTTAAGTGTAACATTTTGAATTTATATTTTATTTCATTTTAATATCTTAGACATTAAATTCTATAAATTCATGGGTTAAGGGGTGGGAGGCAGAGTCAGGGTAAAGGAAAGGTGGGGAGGGTAGGATGGAGGAATGGGAAGGAGGTAGAAGGGTAGGGAATAGTGGATAAGGTAGAGATTGGAGGGTTGTGAGGTCATTAAAGGAGTAAAGGTGGTAGGAGGGAATCGGGTTGGAAGGGTGGAGGAGGTTGGAAGCTACGTTAGAAAACAATATTGATAGTCAAGGATTAAAGTGACGAGATAAGGGTTTAGGGATTAGAAAGGATGGTAGTTTTTAGGAGAGTAGGCTTAAGGGGTGTAATGGACAGAGTGGTGGGGTTTGACTTTTGTTTCATGAGATTTTCTATGAGTTTGTTTTTCTTTCTCTCCAAAAGAGGGTTGAACGACTTATTTGGTTCTACCAGTTCGAATGGTCAAATGGGATTTTGATCAGTTCAATGCTAAATTTGGCTTTGCTTTGAAAACCTATGGTTGGATTGGTTTTACAGAAGCTTTTATTTCAACTAGTTGAATTAAATGTGATTCAATCTAATTTTTAAAACATTCATGTGAAGTCATAAATGATTCTATTTCAATTGGTTGCTTGCTTAAATTTGAATTTTTGATCTTATTTAACATTTTGAATTCACTTGGATGTCTTTTCAATATTTAAATCAATTCCAATAATTGAGAATTTGGCTTGCCAAAGTGTAACAACTCGAGATCCAGTTTATCAGGCTATATATTTTGGAGTCAAGCCCCCATTGACACCTGTTAGTCATGAATCAGGTTAGTGTACCCCTAAAAATGAGAAAATGCATGTTTCTATCAAATATTGGTCAACACTTGGGTAAACTTTCCTAAAATATATTATATATGGCATCATTGAATTCGTTTCATCATAAGCTTTCCCATTGCTTCCATTTTGTAAAAATCCAAGTTGTATAATTCAAATTACATGAAAAATACGTTAAACATCAATGTGAGCACATGTGAACCAAAACTAGGGCTATTCTAGTCCAAACCCATATTTTTCTAACCCTAGCTTGGTCTTGAGAAGCTATAAAAGTCATGCCTAGGCTTTAGCATTGGGGTTTCTTCATTGAAGCCTTAGAATTTGAGAAGAAAAAAGAAAAGAGGAGAATGAGAAAGAAAATAAAGAGGAGAGAGAGAGGTAAGAGGAGGAGAGAGAGATCTTGCGTATGCATGAGGCTTATGACATCACGTTGCATAGCAAGAAAGGGCATTAGGCACATAAGTGCAGGCTCTTGCATGTGATGCGGGAAGATGCATGCATCATCGAGCACATATGTGCGAGGGGTGATCAGGATCATGATTCGCGAGCATGTTGAAGCTCCTATAGGTGACTGACACATAGCAAGCATAAGGAAGGGGTCTTGATTCAACCAAGATGGCTAAATCAAGATGGCTAGCTCAAGGCTTAATTAGGCTAGTTCAATATCCCTTTGATGTATTTTGGCCAGTTTAGGACCTTCTGAGTGCTCAATTTTGATGTGTAATATATCATTGGAATTGGAATTTTGCAAACTATTCTTTAGTAATCCTAAAACCCCTTTTGACCACTCTTTTGCAACATAAACCCTAAAACAGCTCACTAATACATACTAGACTAATTCTAAGGTACTCTTGACCTAGGGACATGACCTTGGAGAGTGCATGAAGTGCAAGTGATGTGGATAGTACTTAGGAGTCTCTGACATGATATCTAGAGCCACTATGACCCTCCAGCAACCTTAGGTTGAGTTGTCTAACCCTTCTTTATACAGTGATGCCTTGTGTACACGATTGGATAGTAATTTGTGTGTTGCCTCATTCCACGTTCATATCTAGTATTTTGCTAGGTTTTGGAGTCCAGTCTTGTTATTGATGATTATCTGGGAACGGGTACTTGAACAATTATGTAATTGCTTCTTATGAATTAAATGTGGTGTTATCTAAACTAATTTGATGGACTTCTTTGCTGCCCAAATTTAGTTTAATTAATTTGAAATTAGACCTGATCATTGTTATTAAAATATCTCATATTTGTTATCGACTATTGATTGAGCTTGCAAGATTCAATAGAAAAGTATGAGGGGGATAGTAGTGGAGGAGCAGTGTAATACAAGAAATAAGGACACGAGAGAATTATTTACCCAGTTTTGTCAAATTGTCATACATCTAGGTAGGGGGTTTTTCCCTCGAATATTCACTAGTATTTCCTAGCTTTCTTCAAGTATTACAAGAAGGGATATCTCATTTTTGGATGCAACCATTTCCTTATATAGGGATTAGAGAAGGTAATCATTCCCTTAGGGAGTGGAGTATCTTGCTTCAAGGTTTGATCTATCACTTCGTTCTTTGTGCTACGACCTCAATTCTAGCCTTGTTGCTTTGGTTTCCATTTCATCACCCTGTGATGTAAACACATTTACACTACTTAAGATATCTATTTATGCATGTTCTTAAGCATAGGATTGCATTTCATGATATAAATATTGCATAACATGCATCATCTTGCATTTAGAGTAGTTTGAATAAAATGGAGGTTAATTGTCTCCTTTTATGTGCTTGGACAGGGCAAACATTTTATCGAAGCCTCGGATCAAAGATCCAACCGTATGGATGTGATCAGGGCGACGATTGGAGTTCAACGAATCCAAGATCACCCTAATCAGGCATCTGTAGCATCAGATAGTGATCGGGGAATCCTAGAAGATCAACAGCTAGGATGGTGTAAATCGACACTTCAGATGACAAATCCGACCGCACGGATGAATTCGGATCGACAATCGCATCCCAACGACACAAAAATTGAGTCAATCCGACATCTGTGGCACCATCTATAACTTCCAGAAGATGGACGGCCAAGATGGTGCCACGTGGAGCCATCTCGGCCGCCGAAACGACCGCATGCAACCTCTGAAGATCCCGCACCCGCTCGCTCTCCGCCGTTGGATCTTGATCCAACGGCTGTGATCAACCGCGCCTAAAAGCGCTCACTCGACCATCCGCGCCTCCTAGCGCAGCGGTCGAGCGCGCTTACGCGAGCGGCAGGCGCGGGTTCGAGCCGCAGCGAAGGGCTAGAAGGCGCGGGCGATTGAGCGCGGGTGGGCGTTGGATCACGATCGGACGGCCGTCTGCGCTCAATCGAGATCACGCGAGATTGAACGCGTGGCATGGACGCGCGATCGCACGCGCCAGGCCGGCGCACAGCGAGCGGGCGGAGACGTGTCTTAAGCCGTCCGATCTCGCGATCGGACGGCTGAGAATCGAAGAGCATGCGTATGCATTGAGGAAGCGGGCAGCTGAGGAGGCGCACGTGGGTGCGGGAGCTACGCCCACGTTGGGGGCTTTAGTGACGGATTTATCCGTCACTAATGACCCCTCATTTATTATTTTGAAGTTTTAATGACTATTTTGCCCCCACTCCTTGCAACTATAAAAGTAGACCCCCTCCATACGAAATTCTCATCCCTTCCTTCTCTTCTCTACCTCTCCAAAGCTCAAGAGAAGCCTGTCCCACACCAGGGATGCTTCTCGCGAGATAAAGTCCAAATTTCGTCCCCCTTCGGAAGTGGATCCCGCGACGATGACGGCATGCTTCTCCGTTCCCGTTCTTCTGCTTCATCCTCCTTCGTCCTGCTTCGTTCTCCTTCGTCCAGGCGTCGTCCCGTCCGGCTCGTCCTCCAAGCGACCGTCGAGGAGGATTTCTCTCTCCCTATTCTTTTTACTGCTTTCTAGTATAGATTTACTGCTTTTTAGTGTAGTTCTGCTCGTCCTCCAAGCAACCGTCGAGGAGTACATTTCTCCCTCCATTCTTTTAATGCTTTCTAGAGTAAATTTATCGCTTTCTAGCGCAAGTGTTTTATGCTTTCTAGTTGTAATGAACAATCTCAATGATAAATTCTTTGTTTATTCTACATCTCATTTTGATTTCTATGTGTAATATTCTCTCTCTCTTACCCTCTCTCTTTCTCTTCTATTTATTGTAAATAATTAGATAGTTTTAAATTGAATTGCTTCGTGACAAATAAAAAGAAACGCGTAGTTTTTAAATCAAACGTCTGCCTCCCTGTGTTCGACCCGGAATTTCAATTTTGGTATAAATTTTATTTGTTTAACACGAGTTCTTCGCTTTCAAACTACAATGACAGGTTCTCCAAAATCGAACACGTTAGCGATTCAATTCGTATATGTTCAACATTTTGGCACCGTTGCCGGGGAGCAATTCGTACATTCAACATTTTGCCGCCGTTGCCGGGGAGCGATGATCTTTGATTTCTCTTCGCGTTTTGTAACTTATAAATCATTTACCTCACTTTTCTCCTTTCTTATTGTAATTGCAGGTACTCTTTTGAGACAAACAAAAGCGGTAGATTGGAGTAAAGTGCTGTGGAAGGTTTTGTAAGTTATCCCCCATTCTTTCCCCCTCCATAGATTTCATTCGCCACATTAAATCCAAATTTCAATTAACCTAGGTGTTTGCATAAATCCTAGGAATAGTTTGGTTGTTTGGATTCTCACTCACATTCATTCCACCTTCATTCATATAAAAAAAAATAAAAAGATAATTTTGTGAGGCAATTTTCAACAAACACACAACGTACACCCACATTCAAAGGCACTTAACCGAATTGATTTGTTTCTACTCAGTCGGGTTCTGATCTGTGGAACCGGTACACATAAAACAACACATAAAATAGTAGAAATCATTCTAGGTTAACCATCTTTGTGTGCCTAACTTAGTGATGCATTTGTGGCCAATTGTTTGAGTTGATTGGGCCGCACCACTTCAAATAAAATAAACTCATCAAGTAGCTGCCAATTAGGTTCAACTCTTAGGGATTTACTAGGCACTCCACATACTTTTTAAGCTTTAAAGGAAAACATCTTCACCTATGCTTGCAAAACCTGGTGTGCCAATGAAACTTGTTTAGAAACACCTAAAGTTGAATCCTAAAAGCTACTAAGCAAGATTTGAACCTTAAAATTCACCACCTCAAAAATAATCTTGCTTAAAAATCACTGGTTGTGCACGCACACACAAATCAATCAATCATTAAGGGCACAACCCATTTAAAGGGCCCATTACATTCCAAAGCACATTCAAACATAGCCCTAAATAAAACAGAGTAGACATTGGCCTTAAGGATTGAACTCGCTCTTCAGAACTCAGAATAAGATTATTTTCTATTAGTCTGTTTCTATTGTTCAATCTAATGTCTAGCTAGGGGAGCAGAGTCAAACGATCGCGGCTGGGGGGGACACTAGGAACCGGAGGCGCAAGCCGAAGGAAGAACCTTCTCCTCAGTCTCTCCTTCTAACTGGTTGGATTGAACAGACGGAAGTAGATCAAATCGTTCCTTTATCTCAAGATGGGTTTTGAGAGTTTGTAGGTCTTTAGGCTAACCCATTTAAGGACAGGTTTGATTGTTTGTATTGTAGGGCACCTTTCTTCCTTCTGTGTCTTATGAATCCTTCCACATATTTCACGCATTCCCGCTCTTTCCCTCTTATTGTGAATTATCCTCAACATGACGATTATCCCAACTCGTTTTGTAATCAACCATCAGTTAGTTGGGATAATTCGGATTGGGGATACAGTTCCGGACCCCCGTGTTTAGGGTCTAACCCTGAACACTTTGATTGTGATTTGTATCCTTCTCAGAGCTACATCGATTATAGATCGTCTTCCTTTCATGCACAACCTAATACGATCTCCAATCAAGAAGGATATACCGATCTTTACCCAACCTCTGATTTCACTGCCTTTAGGTCATCACCATCTTTTGAACAATCTGAAATGACCTATTTTTAGGAAGGGTATAACGAATCTCAATTCGTTAATTCCCCTGCATTAAGCCCAAACCCGCCCAACCCTGAACCAAGTCATTTGGTTCAGGTTAACCAAGTTCAAGATAAGGTTCTGGCTAACTTGAGGAATATCATACAATCTTTAGAAGTTCAGCCAATACCTTGCATTGAGAGATTGGAGCCCCTGATTGAAATGATTGATGATTTGAATAAGTCTTTGTTGGATTGGCTCCAGGATGTTAAAGATAAGAACCTGGGTGAGTTTCTACTTGGGAAATTAGCGAAATTGAGGATGAGATTCGTGGTTGCTTTGATTCAATCTTGAGATGATTCCCAAGATGAACCCTCTTCAGGAAAGCCAATGACAGAACCTACTCAGGCAACTGTTGGGGGGGACACGTGTTACGAGGCTGACCAGACTGAATTAAAGTGACCAATTAAGGAAGATCTGATTTCTTCACCTAAGATCCCTGAGCCGGGTTACAAGGAAACATATGTCTCCTAGGAACAGAAAGTGACAACTGATTTTGGGACATACATTGATACTGATCCTGATTTCTTTGATGGTGAAGATTCAAGTTGCGAAGTCTCACGTGAGTTTTCTAAACACGATTTTTGTGAGACGATTGGGCCTGAGGAATCTGATAGATCATTTGATAGCCCAATAATTGAGGAAACTGATCTTAGGGCACACATTACGGATCCAGAATTACATTTTCTGGAGGATTCAATTCAATGCCCTGATTGTCAGTTACACCTCGTTGAGCTTATTGATGATTCTAATTCTGAGATAATTAGACCCAAGTCAATTTTGATTCTACCACATCATTTAGACTTGGAGATTTCAGATGGGGTGATTAATATACAAGAGGTCTTGGAATTTGATATGCTGATTGAGGAGGATAGGAGCTGGGAAGTTCTGATTTGGGAAGTTAATTTTGGAGGAAATGGAAGATTGAGTCGAAGGGTTCCTTTTAAGCTGAAACCATCAAATCAGAACCCTTACGACATTTGTTTCGAGGATGTCAAACTCAAGCACACATTCAACGATTATCCTTTTGAGCTTCAATTCTCTGTAACCCGACTTTTTGGTCTTGGGTTGCATCCTCATAAATCTCAGGGTCGACCCCGCTTGCATTCTGATTTTAGGTTTTGGGTAATTTTTATCCAGAACCTAAGATATTCTCGATTATGGGGGATGAGTCTGCACCACAATCTGGTCCACATCTGTGGACCTCTGTTGACAGGTCGGAGGATTCTTCTGTTTATTTTAATTCTGACCTGCACTTGTGAATTCTTCATTTCTTTTCTTTGTATAGTGTGCCTTGCTGAAGGCACTAAACTAAGTACATATACAGTTCTTTTTCGTTTTCATTTCGGAGCGGACCTGGCATTCATGCAATTCAAGTGCTTTCTACGCTTTTCCACTCTGTTTTATGTCTTTTTAATACAATGAGGACATTGCATTAGATAGGCATGGGGGGGTGGATATTTATCTCTGAATTCATTCGTCAGCTCCGTAGATTTGTTTTATTTTCTTTTATAAAAAAAAATTTGGAATTAGGAAAGACAATTTGGGTTTAAGAAAATTTTCAATCTTAGGAAATACTACATTATGATTTGAACACAAAGACCCTTCAGGTCTTTGGACTTAATTAACTCATGTATCCACTAAAATGTGGATTTGTCTTTGAGTCCTCGCCATCTTAATTCTATCGTAATTGGAATAAATAAGTTTGGGTGATAAGTACACGACTTATCAACCCGCCCTCTGATTTGAGGAAATTTTGAGTCTTAAGTATCTACACACTATCTTTGCACTGACTCGTTGTTCGACGATTTTAATGGAAATTGGGTAGCTAATGAACCTTCTAGGGTGATATGGCTGGCAAGTTATTGTGGGTAACAGCCCATAGGTAGGTTGTCCAGAGCCAGTCACTGGACCTTTCTCTTTTTGCTGCCTTTAGGTAAATCTTAGATCAGGGAAGCCACCTATTTAAAAAAAAATAAAATGGAGAAAAGAATAAAAATAAAAAAGCCACACTTCGCCGCACGAGTATAGCTGGCAAGTTGTCAGTGATAACAGCTCATCGACTGGTTGTCTAGAACCCAGCTTAGTAAATGCACTAAAAATTCCCAAAATACTTTGGAAGAAGTGGAGTAGAATAAATCGGGGAGATATACACTAGATTCACCCTTGTGTTGACCCCGTAAAAAAATAAAAAGTAGGGAGAAAGCTACCGGTTGTAAAGATACACCTTTAGGTAGAATTCTTTTTGAGGTCACCTAGAGGCATAGAAATCTGAAGTCCATTTTAATTACCAGTCAACGAGTCTATCACAATCACAATAAGATGCTTAAAACTTAGGGTTCTCATCAAATCTTGGGTGAGTTGAATGGATGTAGAAAGCCACTCTTAAACCCTAAAATTTGAAAATCCAAAAAAATTAGAAAAGAGTAAAAAAAGAAAAAGAAAATTTTCCTTGAATAAGGCAAGGGCTTGAGGCGGTATGCATTTTGGCTGATATCCGGGCACTATTGTGTCTTTGAAAGTTCAGTTCCTAAGTAGACAATTTCTTAATAATTGAAAATAACTCAGGTCCAAATAATCCAACCTAATTCTTTCATAAATAGCATATAGGTTTTGCTAGGGACTAGTAAAAGATAGGCATGGGGGTATGATGTAAACACATTTACACTACTTAAGATGTCTATTTATGCATGTTCTTAAGCATAGGATTGCATTTCATGATATAAATATTGCATAACATGCATCATCTTGCATTTAGAGTAGTTTGAATAAAATGGAGGTTAATTGTCTCCTTTTATGTGCTTGGAAAGGGCAAACATTTTATCGGGGTCTCGGATCAAAGATCCAACCGTATGGATGTGATCAGGGCGACGATTGGAGTTCAACGACTCTAAGATCGCCCTAATCAGGCATCCGTAGCATCAGATAGTGACCGGGGAACCCTAGAAGATCAAGGGCCAGGATGGTGTAAATCGGCACTTCAGATGACAAATCCGACCGCACGGATGAATTCGGATCGACGATCGTAACCCAACGACACAAAAATCGAGTCAATCCGACATCCGTGGCACCATCTACAACTTCCAGAAGATGGACGGCCAAGATGGCGCCACGTGGTGCCATCTCGGCCGTCGAAACGGCCGCATGCAACCTCTGAAGATCCCACACCCGCTCGCTCTCCGCCGTTGGATCTTGATCCAACGGTTGTGATCAGCCGCGCCTAAAAGCACCTGCTCGACCATCCGCGCCTCGTAGCGCAGCGGTCGAGCGCGCTTACGCGAGCGGCAAGCGCGGGTTTGAGCCGCAGCGAAGGGCTGGAAGGCGCGGGCGATTGAGCGCGGGCGGGTGTTGGATCACGATCGGACGGCCGTCTACACTCAATCAAGATCACACGCGATTGAACGCGCGGCATGGACGCGCGATCGCACGTGCCAGGCGGGTGCACAGCGAGCGGGCGGAGACGCGTCTTAAGCCGTCCGATCTCGCGATCGGACGGCTGAGAATTGAAGAACATGCGTATGCGTTGAGGAAGCGGGTAGCTGAGGAGGGGCGCATGGGCACGGGAGCTACGCCCACGTTGGGGGCTTTAGTGACGGATTTATCCATCACTAAAGACCCCTCATTTATTATTTTGAAGTTGTAATGACTATTTTGCCCCCACTCCTTGCAACTATAAAAGGAGACCCCCTCCATACGAAATTCTCATCCCTTCCTTCTCTTCTCTACCTCTCCAAAGCTCAAGAGAAGCCTGTCCTACACTCGGGATGCTTCTCGCGAGATAAAGTCCAAATTTTCGTCCCCCTTCGAAAGTGGATCCTGCGACGACGACGGCGTGATGCTCCGTTCCCATTCTTCTACTTCGTCCTCCTTCGTCCTGCTTCGTTCTCCTTCGTCCAGGCGTCGTCCCGTTCGGCTCGTCCTCCAAGCGACCGTCGAGGAGGATTTCTCTCTCCCTATTCTTTTTACTGCTTTCTAGTATAGATTTACTACTTTCTAGTGTAGTTCTGCTCGTCCTCCAAGCAACCGTCGAGGAGGACATTTCTCCCTCCATTCTTTTAATGCTTTCTAGTGCAAGTGTTTTATGCTTTCTAGTTGTAATGAACAATCTCAATGATAAATTCTTTGTTTATTCTACATCTCATTTTGACTTCTATGTGTAATATTCTCTCTCTCTCTTACCCTCTCTCTTTCTCTTCTATTTATTGTAAATAATTAGATAGTTTTAAATTGAATTACTTCGTGACAAATAAAAAGAAACGCGTAGTTTTTAAATCAAACGTCCGCCTCCCTGTGTTTGACCCGTAATTTCAATTTTGGTATAAATTTTATTTGTTGAACACGAGTTCTTTGCTTTCAAACTACAACGACAGGTTTTCCAAAATCGAACACGTTAGCGATTCGATTCGTATACGTTCAACACCTTGCATCGGTTGGGGTGGATGATCCTAGATAATTTTCCTCATGGCTGTAGTTTAGTCGACTAGGTGAATTGGGTGCTTTTTGTTATTGAGTGAGGGATAGAGTTGGCAGCCTTGACCACTCCCCAAGCAACGGCGAGCTTTGCCTACTTTGTAGGCTGAATTTAGGTGAGTTGGGAAGAAGAATCGAAATCACTTTGTTCTCACACCCTACCTCTCTTTATATTAAGAGAGAAGTGGGACAATACAACACAACTCCAAGAAAGAAAAGAAGAGTACTAAAGTACCCTTACATAGAAAATAATGCATAGATAGTCCAAAGGGTATAACACTCCCCCTCAAGCTAAAGCATAGATGTCAATCATGATCAACTTGGAGCAACAGTCATCAAAACTTGATCTAGTAAGAGGCTTGGTAAATACATATGTTGTCTGGTCATCAGAAGATACTAGAGTTGTGTAGAGCAGCCCTCTTTGGATAATATGTCTAGTATAGTGACAGTTAACTTCCACATGTTTCGTGCACTCATGAAACATGGGGCTATTGGCTATATAGGTAGCTGCTCGATTATCGCACCTCATCTCCATAACACCATTTATCTCAATATGTAAGTTAGTCAGCAGATATCTAATCCACATCATCTCAGCTACAATTTGGGCTATCGCCCTGTACTCTGACTCTACACTAGTGTAATGACCTGTCACACTTTTAGCCTTTTAAGACGTCTAGAGTCTTAGTTAGACGTCTGTCTAGACGTCTGGACCCGTTCCCGGACGTCTGAAAATGAAATTTTTGTACTGCACACTGTGCTCTGCGCGCGGGTGACGTGCAGAACCATCCTCTTCTCTCTCCCTTCCTCATTCTTCCCCAAACCCTAAACCCCACACCTCCTATATAAACCCCCCTCCTAGCTCCTCTCCACTCCACACACCAACCACCACCACCTTCAGTGCTTGTGCGGGGGCGGCGAGCGAGGGAGAGCGAGAGGGAGGAAGGAGAGCGCAGGAGGAGGAGGCCAAGCTCGGAGGAGCTTCGGTGGAAGCTCGGCGGAGTTCGCACGGCCACCGACGGGCACGTGCGGGAGGAGGAGAGGGCTCGGGGAGGTGGCCTCCCGGCCCTCTACAGCGGCTGGAGCTGCTGCGGCGCGAGGCGAAGCAAGCGGAGAGAGCTGCTAGGAGTTCCTGGTACTGGAAGTCTTCCAGCATCAGATGTCTGGAGTGGAGTCCAGACGACTGGCGGGGTACCTGGACGTCTGGAGCTAAGGCCAGATGTCTGAAAGCACATTTATCGCAAGGTACGTATCTCCCTACACCATGCATATGGCAACGTAGGGGTATTTGTCGGCTGACCACGCTTGCGATTTCGTACGCAGGTGCAACTTTAGGAAGGAGCGCGGAACGCTTTCCTACGAGCTTTTGGACACTTGAACACATCACTAGACGTCGGAAGGTGCATCCAGACGACCGGAGGCATTGTCCGATGTCTGGAACTGCCTTCAGACAATCGCAGAGAAGGTCTGGATGTCTGAGGATACCGCAGGGACTTGAGGTAAAGATTTGACGCCTTTTAAGATGTCTGGGATTATTCCCAGACGCCTGATTTTGAACAGTAGGCACGTTTTTGACCCATTTGGGGTCTGATCGAGGTCCGTTTTATGCAAACGAAATACCTGTACTTTCCTCACAAGTTCCTCTACATACTAGAGTCTATTGTACATTGTTCTGAACTCTCTTTTTGTGATGTATTCCCTGGCATAGGGTTTCAACCTGCTGCGTGTTTAGGGCTCGCAGAGATGCCTGAGTCTGCGGTTCGAGCCCCCATTACTCCCGTGTTGCTTGGTAGAGTGATTTAATTTCTTTAATAATATTTAAATAAGAATATACTTGTGGAATTAGTCAAATGGAACCCTAGGATGTGGCATGAACCCTAGGGTAGAGAAATGAATGAACCATTTGTACTGTATGATGTACTTGTATGCATGATTGAGATAAACTGCTACCAATTGCCTATAACATAATTGTGAGTTGCCTGTTAGAATATGAGCTACCTGTATTTAATGAACAACTATCTATGAAATCACCAGTTGCATGTGTTGAGAATTGAATTATGGAATCACAAGATGCCTGTGTATGATGAGAAATGAATTATGAAAGGTGAAATCTAGATCGGAATAAATGAGGTGAACATGAGTATGAACCCTACGGGAAATTAGGAGTAGAACTCCTGTGGATAGATGGAAATCTGGAATGTGGACAGGAAGTGTGATGGCCCTTTACATGATACCAAGGAGAGCAACTGTCCCCTTTTGTGTAGAGCGGAGCTAGCCTCCCTTGGGTTGAGACCCGGGGTTAGGATTGGCCACTCTACACCAACTCCTGTTGGCCCTCGTGTATGTGGTATCGAGGCGAACTACTAGTGTAGGGAGGGAGTTAGCCACCACATGGGACCCAAGGTTCAACTAGCCACCCTACACCGACTTGTTAGGCCCTCTGGGCAAACCGAGGTAGTCAGACGATGGTGTGCGGACTGTGAAGGGCGAGACCCGTGTTTGGTTCTAAGGAGCGAGACCCCTGTTCTAAGAGGGTAAGGCCGTATACTATTCCGTGCTATACTTTGGGCGTACCTGCTAACGGAAAAGACTGACCGCGTGTCAATGCGGGGTAGCTACCCGTGCGCTTATCACGCATGCCATAGTCACCACTACGTCTTGACGGTGATCTCGGGGTGGTTGACTGGGTGTAGGACTACTGATTAGCCCATAGTTGTGGGCTATTTAAGTATTTAAGTGCCTACACATTAGGTTAATTCTAACATTTATTTAGTATAAATTAGGATGTAAATAGATTAATTCATAGTTTTAATCTAATTACATAATCCATACATTGCATTCATATCTTAAGTGCATTTAGAATTAGCTTAGAATAGCATTCATCTAATTAGATAACCAATTAGGTATATTGTTTTTATTAACATAGAAGTTGAGGGTCTATACATAAATAACCCTAATATTTTAATAATATTTTCTTTATTCGTCTTCTTTCAGAACGGCTGGCTGCCGCTCCAACGCCCGGCTGCTGCAGTGATGAAGCCATTCAAGGGGGAGCGGATGTGGTGGATCTGGTCGGCGGCTGATTTCAAAATTGTTCAAGACACTACAAAAGGAGCACGGAGGCAGCCGAGCTCAGAAGGCCTCCGCCACCGACCCACCACTGTGCAGAGAGAACCTCTCTCTTCCACTCCACACTGCCGGCCTCTACCGTGGCGGCGAGTCTCCACCACCGTGGGCGTGTGGTGTGACAGGCCACACCGCCATCCGGAGCTCGCCCGCATCACCGTGAGCACCCTAGCGTGCATCTTCCTCGCCGTCGTCGCAAACCACCACCGCCGAGCCACCGTGCAATCACCCTTTCAGTCACTTAAGACGTCCGGGAAATTTCCCGGACGTCTGAAGTCCACCCCCACTCCAGCAGCAATCTCCGTCCTCTCACTTCACTTCCACCACCCACGCCGCAGCAGCCCGCTCATCTCCAACCGCATGCAAGGCGTGCACAACCTCCAGCCCTCACGCCTGCTCACGCCACCTTCCCTGCACCTGCAGCCTTCGCCATCTCCACGCGCAACCACCGGCTCACCCGTCTGAAGTTACCCGCTCACTTCACCGCACACGCCTGAAGTCTCCTGCAGACCACCGCCCACGCACAACCGCGCCAGCGCCCTCCTGCAGACCCTCCGCTCACGCCATCTCCACACACTCACCGGCTGCAGCGCCCTCCTCAAACCGCGCCTGCAGACCCGCACAACCGAGCACGCCTCCTCCCGCGCCTGCCGCTTGCAAGCGCCATTCACTCGCGACTGCAGAGTCCTTCGCCCACGCGCCTGCACCCTCCAACAGCGCCTGCAGTCCACGCCGTTCACCACTGCGCCTGCAGAACCGCCAGCAGCGCCCTCCGCAGACCCTCCGCAGCGCACGCCATCCTCCAACCGCGCTGCAGCACCCTCCGTCGCGCTTGCAGAACCGCCTGCAGCGCCCTCTTCCCCGGCAACAGCGCCATTTGACCGGTCGATCTTTCGCATGACAAGTTTATTCTTCGAAAGACCTTTGAACCCAACCAACAAGTCTGGCTTTTCAATTCCAAACTTAAGCTTTTCCTGGGAAATTAAAATCTCGTTGGGATGGGCCTTACATAATCACCAAAGTATTCCCCCATGGAGCTGTGGAGATAAAAAATCCTTCCTCTTCAGCAACTCCCTTTATCATCAACGGTCAACGGTTAAAACCGTACATAACTTTAGATGGCCATCTAGTTGACGAAGTCACTCTTAAGGAGCCTTAGCTCCTACTATTCTCCGCCTCAGGTAATATCTTCCTTTAGCTATTTTTGATTTTCAATGAGGACATTGTTTGAACCAGGCATGGGGGAGAGGACCTGAGGCATTTTGTTTATAGCATGCATTTATAAAAAAAAAAAGAAAAGAAAAAAAAAAATATATATATATATAAAAAAAAGAGGTTTTGAGCTTAACTGGCTAGATCTTGCCGTCTTAAGCAAATCAGAACTCTAGGGTAGACTAAGTTAATTCTAGGGTCAAACTTTAGAAGCTAAATAAGCTACTAGCTTTAGACCTTTAGGGTCCTTTGTGGACTTAAAAACTTAAGTAGGAGTTAAGTTGCGGACCATTCTTCAAGAGGTTGAGGAAGGGAAGCTAGGGTTTGAGTTAAAAGGTGGGGTAGTACCTGGAGTCTTATTCTACCTTTTGGTTTACGGGTCCTTGTAACCCAAGCATCCAAATTTTTCACACTTGGTTTGGTAATTAACTTAATTTCTGAAAAGAGATTTGGTTCTCTTAGTTTTGGCTTAAGAGAGGCTTGAAAACACATTTTGATTGGAAGAGTTCCCGCCGCAGGAGAGGTGGAGTATATACTCACCTTGAGGATGCGATGGTAACATATTACCTCCTCGGCGCTTGTCTCTTAGGATATCCATCCTACTAGGGGCATGTAAGCGCATTGCGCGGTTCAGGTACCATGGGCGGCCCTATCTCGAAGTGCCGATTGCCATAGGCCTGAATTCGCTTAAGAAATCCATGGGCGATACTATCTCGAAGTGTCGATTGCCAGGAGTTCTTGGGGTCGTTATGGGCGGTGCTATCTCGAAGCATCGAAAGCCAGGCACCCTTCGAGGTATGGTAATGGGGACAATGAATCCGACACAGACCGTGTTGATAGTTGATCTGAGGTTAGACTTAGAAGAATCAAAAAAAAAAAAAAAAAAAGGTATATATATTAAAAAAAAAAAATTCCTTTAACTCAAATAACTCAGACCAATGCAAAAGCACGGATGCTTTAATCTCAGGGATCAATAAACTTTAGGGTAGAGTCAGAAATCAAGGAAACTTGTGCTTGCAACTCATCTTTAGCCGACCTAGTATGTAACTTAGCAACTACTTAGGAACCTTGGGTTTAGAACCTGAACTTAATATGCTTCTGAAGGAAGACTAAGTGAGTTGACTAGTCTACTTAGAGTGCTAGGTTTCGCTTAATTTTGCTAGGGACTAGCAAAAACTAGGCATGGGGGTATTTGATTAGCCCATAGTTGTGGGCTATTTAAGTATTTAAGTGCCTACACATTAGGTTAATTCTAACATTTATTTAGTATAAATTAGGATGTAAATAGATTAATTCATAGTTTTAATCTAATTACATAATCCATACATTGCATTCATATCTTAAGTGCATTTAGAATTAGCTTAGAATAGCATTCATCTAATTAGATAACCAATTAGGTATATTATTTTTATTAACATAGAAGTTGAGGGTCTATACATAAATAACCCTAATATTTTAATAATATTTTCTTTATTCGTCTTCTTTCAGAACGGCTGGCTGCCGCTCCAACGCCCGGCTGCTGCAGTGATGAAGCCATTCAAGGGGGAGCGGATGTGGTGGATCTGGTCGGCGGCTGATTTCAAAATTGTTCAAGACACTACAAAAGGAGCACGGAGGCAGCCGAGCTAAGAAGGCCTCCGCCACCGACCCACCACTGTGCAGAGAGAACCTCTCTCTTCCACTCCACACTGCCGGCCTCTACCGTGGCGGCGAGTCTCCACCACCGTGGGCGTGTGGTGTGACAGGCCACACCGCCATCCGGAGCTCGCCCGCATCACCGTGAGCACCCTAGCGTGCATCTTCCTCACCGTCGTCGCAAACCACCACCGCCGAGCCACCGTGCAATCACCCTTTCAGTCACTTAAGACGTCCGGGAAATTTCCCGGACGTCTGAAGTCCACCCCCACTGCAGCAGCAATCTCCGTCCTCTCACTTCACTTCCACCACCCACGCCGCAGCAGCCCGCTCATCTCCAACCGCATGCAAGGCGTGCACAACCTCCAGCCCTCACGCCCGCTCACGCCACCTTCCCTGCACCTGCAGCCTTCGCCATCTCCACGCGCAACCACCGGCGCACCCGTCTGAAGTTACCCGCTCACTTCACCGCACACGCCTGAAGTCTCCTGCAGACCACCGCCCACGCACAACCGCGCCAGCGCCCTCCTGCAGACCCTCCGCTCACGCCATCTCCACACACTCACCGGCTGCAGCGCCCTCCTCAAACCGCGCCTGCAGACCCGCACAACCGAGCACGCCTCCTCCCGCGCCTGCCGCTTGCAAGCGCCATTCACTCGCGACTGCAGAGTCCTTCGCCCACGCGCCTGCACCCTCCAACAGCGCCTGCAGTCCACGCCGTTCACCACTACGCCTGCAGAACCGCCAGCAGCGCCCTCCGCAGACCCTCCGCAGCGCACGCCATCCTCCAACCGCGCTGCAGCACCCTCCGTCGCGCTTGCAGAACCGCCTGCAGCGCCCTCTTCCCCGCGCCGGCAGACGAACGCCTGCCACGCCAGCCGCAGCAGTGCCCACGACAGCAGCAGCAGCCACCCCCGCAGCAGCAGCAGGCGGCGGACTTCACGCCAACAGGCTGCGCAAGCTGCCGGCTGCAGCACCTCCGCCGGAGCTCGTCCGGCCACCTCCGACCGCCGCGTGACTCGCCGCCACCACCGATTCGAAGCCCTTGATCCAAGGGACCTCCTCCGAGCTTCCCGCGCCCAACCATCGGCTCCTCGTCGCGCAAGACAACGGGGAAAAATTCCCCTGTTTTGCTACAGTAAAACGTTAATTAAAATTTACATTTTCTGCCATTGCCACATTTTAATCATATTCTATTCACTCTGCATTGCGGAAAATATCCTGTAGTTTCTCATAATTGCCATTTCAGCATTGTTTCTTGCTTAAACCTTAATCTAAAGGCAATCTTGGCTTGGTTATTGTCCAAATTGACTCCGAACAAACATTTTTAAGTGGCGCGAATTTTAATACGCTATTGCCTCCCTGTGGATACGACCCGCTCCTCTGCGAGTGGTTATTTCTTATTAAAAATTGATTAGTCGATTTTTCCACCACATTAAACTACAAACGACTTAAAAGCGAAAGATCGACCGGTCAACTACCAAGGGGGACTCTCCTGGCCAGGAGAGCATCACATGTACCTTCCACTCTATGGAAAAGACTGCAATCAAGATCGTTCCCACGAGGAACATGCAAGATCAAGAATATTTGGATGCTTGAGAGAAATGGGTGAAATGGAAATATGTATAAAATAGATAAATAGAAATGAGAATTAAACATGTTGCTTTGACTGTTTTGTACTTAGATAATATAGATACCACTCTACTCAATGTTCGCTGACTCTGTCTTTTCATAATACTGTTCAGGACAAGGAGTTGAGCAGCCTAAGCTTCCGGCTGTGGAGGGTGCTAGGCCCAGTTGAGCCCAACTGTAGTTTCTTCAGCACTTCCTTTTCTTTCCTCTACTGTTGTAGTAAGTAATGGACTTTTAGTTACTATTCTGTTTCTACTGTTTACTTCCTGTTTCCGTTGTTATTGTTGTTGTGGTGGTATGTACTGAAACAGCAGATCTATTTTCCTTTACTGCTTTGTACGTTTCTTCTACTTTGTTATATTGCATATGTGAATGTGGTTTACTTTCCTTCTTTTTGTTATTTCTTGTTGGACGACTAGGTCTTGGGATTAATCGAGGTGAGCCGGTCTCGGGTTCTGTAGGGATCCGGGAATCGGGTCGTAACAAGATGGTATCAGAGTAAAGTCATCCCGAGAAATGAACCAATTGGCTTGAGAATAACCGTTCACGTGTATATAACTAGGATAGCCACCACAACGTATCGCCGTGATATTCATTCCGAGTCTTTTCTTGAAGAAATTCGGTATTGTTGACCCTCTTGTTCTGTCTTTCACGTCTTCTTGCAGGAGATGCCTCGTCAGGGAGTTCTCGAGGCGGGTCGTGGTCACGGCCATGGACGAGATCGGAGGGGTGGACGTGCCGGGCCTGAGGTACCAATTGACCCACCTCTTCTCCCGGGAGTTTAGGCCTAGGATCTCGCCCAGCTGATCAGAGATATTATGCGAGAGGAACTCCACCAGCCTCCACGGGCACCTCTCCCTGAGGACGTGGAAGGGGAGTCCTCGATAGGACAGAGAGACCGTCGCAGCACCGGATGAGCAAGAGGGGGAGGGGGTGGTCCTCCATCACCCCCACCGCACTCTGACACTTCTGAGCACGAGCCCTCCTTGCTTAGAGGCGTGCCCATTCCCCTACTACAGCTGCACCACGAGCTTTTCGGACAGTTCCGGAAGCTGAAGCCCCCCTCCTTCAAGGGGTATGAGGACCCGTCTGAGGTAGAGGACTGGCTGGAGCAGATAGAGAAGGTGTTCAACACCCTTCGCCCTCCCGTGGAGTGCAGCGTGGCTTTTGCCACGTACCAGCTAGAGAACACGGCACACAGGTGGTGAAGGGCAGTTAGAGGCTAGGAGAGGAGAGAGCCGACGTGGGACCAGTTCGTGACTCTCTTCTGCGAGCAGTACTTTCCGCAGACCTGGCAGGATCAGAGGAGGCGGGAGTTCCACACTCTCCGCCAGGGGACGATGACTGTTCGCATGTACTGCACACATTTTTTGGACCTGTCACGTTTTGCCTCGACAGCCGTGTCTACGATGGAGGAGCGCCTGTGGAGGTTTATTGAGGGGCTTCAACCTGCTATTTGGGGGTATGTCAAACCTCTGAAGCTGCCCACCTTCTCACGAGTGGTTAAGGCAGCCATGACCTACGAGGAGACCAACCTGGTCGTGCGAGACACCGACAACAGACGGAAGAGGCCCTATCAACCAGAGTACTCTCAGGGCCGTCGGGAGAGGAGGCACACGACACCCATAGGAGAGCCGTCTCATTTTGCGGGGCCATCGGTGGCCTTTGGGGGCCCTAGACAGGGGCCAGTTGCCACCACCGGACTCCCGCTCAGCCGCCAGTAGGGTCCTATTGAGGGAGGAGGTTGTGTCCCCCCAATGCTACCAGTATGGCCATTCGGGCCACATCATGAGGGATTGCCCATCTAGGGTCGGAGCACAGCAGATGCTCCCCACACCAAGTATTGGAGGCCGAGCTGGTGGTCGTGGTCCCCAGGAGCGTAGGGGAGGGCAGCAGTCACGAGGAGGGTACCGGCCAGCGGCTGCTCACTCGACCTAGAGTGTAGCTGCTTCATCTGCACCGAGGACTAAGGGGCGTATCAACTCCCAGGCACACAGAGACGCCAGGGCTTCCGGTTCAGTGGTGGCAGGTATGGTTACCATTTCTGGCAAATTAGTATACGTACTTTTTGATTCCAGTGCCACGCACTCTTTTGTTGCTACGAGTTTTGCTGTCAGTTTGGGGCAGAGTAGTGTACTGTTAGAGGATCTGTTTATGATCAGAGGCCCAGGTGGCCAGTTGTTTGTAGTTGAGGAGGTCTACATGGACTACGAGGTCAGTATAGGGGTACACGCTGACCTGATTGTGATACAGATGGAGGATTTTGGCGTGATCCTAGGGATGGACTGGCTGTCCGCCTATCATGCCCTGGTGGATTGTTTCGGGAGGAAGATCATCTTCTCTATACCAGAGTTGCCTCCCTTTGAGTTTCACAGACAGCCGGTGGACGGAGGTTTCAGATGCATCTCCACACTTCGGGTAGCGAGGCTTTTGAGCCAAGGGTGTGAGGGCTTTTTGGCCTGTGTAGTGGCAGAGTCTAGCCCCGTGGCTGACTTTCAGAATATTCCGGTGGTTTGCGAGTACCCCGATGTTTTTCCAAAGGAGTTGCCAGGACTACCATTGAGCGTGAGATTGAGTTTGAGATCTCACTGGTACTAGGGACCAGCCACATTTCTACTGCACCATACCGAATGGCATCGCTTGAGCTGCGAGAGCTCAAGTCACAGCTGCATAACTTGTTGGAGAAGGGCTTTGTGAGGCCCAGTGCGTCCCCATAGGGAGCCCCTGTGCTGTTTGTGAAGAAGAAGGACGGTATCCTGTGACTTTGTGTCGACTACCGGCAGCTTAATAAGGTCACCATTAAGAATAAGTATCCGCTGCCTAGGATTGACGACCTCTTTGACCAATTGCGAGATGCCACAGTGTTCTCCAAGATAGATCTGAGGTTAGGCTACCACCAGTTGAGGATTAGGGAGACTGACGTCTCCAAGACAGCTTTTCATACCCGATGCGGGCACTACGAGTTCTTGGTCATGCCATTTGGGTTGACCAATGCCCTCGCTGCTTTTATGGATTTGATGAACTAGGTTTTCAGACCGTACTTGGACCAGTTTGTGGTGGTGTTCATCGACGACATACTCGTTTACTCGCGGGATCAGGTGTAGCACGGGCAGCATTTACGGATGATCCTGGGCACTTTGAGGCGACGCTGACTATATGTCAAGTACAACAAGTGCGAGTTTTGGTTGAGGCAGGTGACTTTCTTGGGCCACGTGATCTCAGGGGATGGTTTGGCTGTGGACCTAGCCAAGGTTGAGGCCGTACTTAGGTGGGAGAGGCCACGTACAGTGATAGAGATACGCAGTTTTTTGGGACTAGCAGGTTACTATCGGCGGTTTATCAGAGAATTCTCTCAGATTGCGCATCCTATAACCCAGCTGACTCGGAAGGACGTGCCCTTTGCTTGGATAGATGAGTGCAAGGCATGTTTTTAGGAGTTGAAGGAGAGACTGACTTCAGCTCTTGTGCTTACCATCCCGAACAGAAGTGGCAGTTTTGTGGTTTACACAGACGCTTTGTTGCAGGGGTTAGGGGATGTGCTCATGCAGCAGGGTTACGTTGTCGCTTACGCTTCGTGGCAACTGAAGCCCCATGAGCATAGTTACTCTACCCATGACTTAGAGCTGGCAGCTGTTGTCTTTGCGCTGAAGACATTGAGGCACTACCTTTATGGTGAGACTTTCGAGATTTTCATGGATCATAAGAGCCTCAGGTACTTATTTGACCAGAAGGAGCTCAACATGAGATAGAGACGTTGGTTAGAGCTCCTGAAGGACTACAACTGCAGCATCTCCTACCATCCAGGGAAGGCCAATGTGGTGGCTGACGCCTTGAGCCAGAAGGCGCCCGCCCACTTGGCCACTCTACAGGCACAGAGTTGGAGACTTATGGAGGAGTTGGGTAGTTGGCGACCCCAGGAGTCACAGGGGTATTATGGGAAAGTGATAGTGACGCGGTAGACATGACCAGAGCTGATAAACCGCCTCATCGTAGGACAAATGACAGATCCGTACTTACAGACACTACGGGACAGGGTGTTGACTAGAGACCTAGGAGACTTTTCCTTTATAGACGAGATACCTCGCATGAGGGGACGCTTATGCGTTCCTAGGGATGAGGAGTTATTGAGAGAGCTCCTAGCTGAGGCGTACGGGTCTAGGTTCACCATACATCCCGGGAACACAAAGATGTATCATGATCTGAGACGCGACTTTTGGTGGAGAGGGATGAAGCGGGATGTAGGTGAGTTTGTGCAGTAGTGTTTGGTGTGCTAGCAAGTGAAGGCCGAGCATCAAAGGCCTGCAGGGCCGTTGCAGCCACTTCTTGTGCCAGAGTGGAAGTGGGAGAGCATTACCATGGACTTGGTGGTGGGTCTACCGGTTACCCAGTGAGGACACGATACAGTCTAGGTGATAGTAGACAGGTTGACGAAGACGGTGCGTTTCTTGCCGATTCAAGTCACCTTGGGACCAACACAGTTGGCAGAGAGGTACATTTGCAATGTGGTACGCCTGCACGGAGTTCTGCGTAAGATTGTATCTGACAGGGATACCCGTTTTGCTTCCCAATTTTGGGCTGAGTTTCAGCAGGCTTTGGGGACACGTTTGAGGTTCAGTACCGCTTACCACCACCAGACGGATGGATAGTCAGAGCGCACCATACAGACACTTAAGGACCTTTTACGCTCCTGTGTACTAGACTGGAGAGGCTCCTGGGAGGAGCATTTACCCCTGGCAGAGTTTGCATATAATAATAGTTACCACTCGAGCATCGGCATGGCACCTTACGAGGTTCTGTACGGACGGAGGTGTACTGTACCCTTGAGTTGGGTCGAGGTGGGGACCAAGTGGGAGGTTGGCCCCAAGCTGATCCGGTAGAGTCAGGAGGTGATAGAGTAGATTCACAGACGACTCCGTACTATCAGGAGCAGGCAGAAGAGTTACGCTGACCGGAAACGCAGAGAGGTGCAGTTCGAGGTTGGGGACCACGTCTTTCTCCATGTTTCGCCCATGAAGGACCTGCAGCATTTTTAGGTGAAAGGGAAGCTTGCGCCGAGGTTTGTAGGGCCCTTTGAGGTCCTGGAGCGAGTGGGACCCGTTGCTTATCGGCTTGCCGTTCCTCCCCAGTTTTCTGGAGTGCACGACTGTTCCACGTGTCCAACCTCAAAAAGTACGTCGCTGATCCTAGTCACGTTCTGAGCCACAAGAGCGTCGAGGTGGGTGAAGACCTGACCTACCCCGAGAGACCACTGCAGATACTAGATAGAGCCATTTAGAGTCAGAGACGGAAGTAGGTACCACTGGTGAAGGTCCTATGGAGAAGCTAGCTGTACGAGGCGACCTGGGAGCCTGAGGCAACAATGCGAGAGCGGTACCCAGAGCTTTTTGAGGGTACGTCTTTTCAGACCTACTTCGGTCCTCTTCAAGTTTGTTATGCATTTTATGTTCCTTTTCCACACCCTAGCTAGCTCAAGTTTCGGGGATGAAACTTCTTTTAAGTTTGTTATGATGTAATAACCCGTCACACTTTTAGCCTTTTAAGACATTTGGAGTCTCAATCAGACGTCTGTCCAGACGTCTGGACTCGTTCCCGGACGTCTGAAAATAAAATTTTTGTATTACACACTACGCTCTACGCGCGGGCGGTGTGTAGAACCATCCTCTTCTATCTCCCTTCCTCATTCTTCCCCAAACCCTAAACCCCACACCTCCTATATAAACCCCCCTCCTACCTCCTCTCCACTCCACACACCAGCCACCACCACCTTTAGTGCTTGTGCGAGAGCGGCGAGAGGGGGCGAGCGAGGGAGAGCGAGAGGGAGGAAGGAGGAGAACGTGGGAGGAGGAGGAGGCCAAGGTCAGAGGAGCTTCGGTGGAAGCTCGGCGGAGCTCGCATGGCCACAGGCGGGCACGTGTGGGAGGAGGAGATGGCTCAGGGAGGTGGCCTCCCGGCCCTCTGCAGCAGCTGGAGCTACTGCGGCGCGAGCGGAGAGAGTTGCAAGGAGTTCCTGGTACTGGAAGTTTTCCAGTATCAGACGTCTAGAGTGGAGTCCAGACGATTGGCGGGGCACCTGGACATCTGAAGCTAAGGCCAGACGTCTGAAAGCACATTTATCGCAAGGTATGTATCTCCCTGCACCATGCATATCGCAGCGCAGGGGTATTTGTCAGCTGATGAGAACTGCATCATGAACCCTAACTAGCACAATCTAACCTAGATATGCGAGAAAAAGCTCCTACATAACTCAAAGAAAAGCTTGACTCAGAGAATTATGAGTTTAAGAAGAAAACAAGTCATAAGGGGTAAAAATGCAATTTCACCAACACAATCTGCAAACAGGGTAACTCAGGGTCCAAACATAGGTAAAACTAACCTAATAAGAAGGAAAGTGGGATGATATGATCCAACAAGGGCTACAGCAAATCCAAGGAATTAAATGACATTCTATAACCCTAAGACAAACCCACTTCAATTCACGAGGTTCGAGGTAGGGTAAAAATCGAATAAACCCTCTAAAATTCATAGAAAAATAATCTCTAGGGATTAGAACCTTCAATTTGGCCTTGGAAACCCACTTTGACCTACATTGAGAACCATGCCCAATTAATGATTTAATTTGGGATTTTACGTAAATTGGCCAGTCAAACAAGATCAGACCTAGAAATAAAATTTACCATTAAAATCTTTAGGTCCAATTTAGTCATGCATAAAAACTTGAGCTTAAGAAGAAACCTTCTTGACCGACTTTGCAATTTGGTCCTCATCTATTACTTTTTAACCCTCAACTTTTGAAACCCTTACATTTTTACCCTTATTTTCTTCGTCGTTCTTTGCATTCAGGTCCCTCCTGCAAGTCTCTACGTAGCGCCATGCTCCGACGACTTTACGCGGAGCATGGCGCCACGCAGGGTGAGGGAGGTGTCCTGCAGATTGAACTCGGTGTTCCCTGCGATGTCTGCTGTCGCAGGGACACCTCCATGCCGTTTGTCCTCGCCCACACTTCCGTGCGAACGCGCGGAAGGTATGGGTCAAAATCTCGGCCATTCTTCGACGAGGGAGGCACGTCGCCTCCTTGTGCCCACCCCTCTCCCACAGCCTTTATAAGGACCAGCGTCGCCTGCCGATTCTTCCAGCTTGGTCCTGACGGAGAAAACCCCTACCATTCCTCTCTTCCCACTCCGGCAGAAACCCACCAGCTCCGGCGACTCCTCCTCCTCCGTCTCGTCGCTCTGCTGCAATACCAGCAGCAAAGCCACCTTCGCCTGCTCTTCCCGCGTCGCGCCGTACCCAGCTCGCGCCCTCCTACTCTCTTCCTCGCTGCCGCCCTCCCCCTCTGGGTATTTCTTCTCCGGCGACAGTCAGTACGAATGCCGCCCTGCTCCGGCCCCCCTCGTCCCTATAAGTAGGTAACAGTTATCTCCCTTCCTCCCTTCTTTCTTTCCCCCAACTCAATTTGTTCAACCGCCCCTCGACAACGCCTGACCACCCTCGTCTTCCACGCCTCCGGCCAACCTCCGGCGAGTCACCCCCATCATTCCGCCACTCCACACGACTCGCCGATCGACCCAAAACCTCCGCCTCATCACGCTGAGCCACTTCCGCCCCTTCGCTGCCACTCCACACCCACACAAAGCCCCGCCGAACACACCCACTTTTCCGGTCACAGGTCGACCTAGGCACGCACGCCTAGGCCGTCCTGCGACCTGCTACACCCCACATCACCTTCGTCGTGCCACGGCGAAGGTCACCCTGTAGTCTGATTAGGTCGAGAGGCCGTGTTTCTGTCTGACAGGGTCGGAGCCCCAGCCGCCATTGACGACGACTGAAGGAGCTTCTACACGAACTCCAGGCCCTGCAGCAGCAGGATCCCAGCTAAGGCGAGCTGCAGGGACTTGGGAGAAGGCAACGAGCAGGTCTGCGAAGAGAGGCAAGGACGCAGCTGCTGAGGCCAGGTCATGGCTCTCCTGCGGGTGCGCGCGAGAAGGGCTAGCAGAATAGTCCCACATCGTAAGTTTTCAAAATGCCGCGCTGATTTAAATTGATTTTGTGTTTTCTCTTAATCGCCTCGAGACACCTGGGGTGAGGTCCCGCACCCCACTCACCCGCCCGGTCCGTGAGTTCACCACGTGGATCCGGCGGACCCGACCCGACACCACCTGCGCACTCCTCGCGTACCATACACGCCGGTACGCCTGGTCCCGGGTACACTATCCGACCCGATAACCCGGCTCTGGGGAAGCTTCCTATGAGCGGTTTGCAGAGAGAGAGAGACGTGCGGGTAGAGGGAAGGGTTAGGTTTTGCTTTGTGCAGGGACAGGGTGCGAGGGAAGAAGGTTCACACTTGGCCGTAGGAAGAGGAAGAAGAGGAGCGGGAGAAGAAGAAGAAGCCTTGCAGCTGAGCAAGGCAGAAGGCCAAAGAAGAAGAAGCGGGAAGAAGAAGAAGAGAAGGAGAAGCAGCAAAGGAAGAGAAGCACTGTAGCAGACCGCCGTTTAAGTTGTCTGACTGAGATATTAGACGACGGATGAAGCTTTAAAGGAGACAAAGAAAAGAAAGAAGATAAAGAAAAGAAGAAGAAGAACTGAAGAAGAAAGGAAATGGAAGACAAGCAGGAGAACTGAAGGCAACCAGAAGACCAAGGAAGAAGACCCGAGA
Source organism: Thalassia testudinum (assembly GCA_037157565.1). Taxonomy (NCBI): domain Eukaryota; kingdom Viridiplantae; phylum Streptophyta; class Magnoliopsida; order Alismatales; family Hydrocharitaceae; genus Thalassia; species Thalassia testudinum. The sequence continues at coordinate 88,343,665 of JAZHRO010000077.1, forward strand.
AAGAAGAGAAGAAGAAGATAAGAAAAGAGAGAAAGAAGAGAAGAAGAAAAAGCCAAAAGACACAAATCCATTTCTCCCTCTCCCTCTCTCTTATTTTTGTAATATAGAAACATTGTACTTCTAGAATTCTAGTAGCTCCCTGAGTTCGACCTCGGGAAACTATTTCTGAGTAAAATTGTAATGGTAACGACAACCGTAGCTGTCTCATTATATACCACAACGACACTTCTTTAATAAGCATTAAAACAAACTAAGACTAGCCACGGTTGGGAAAACTGCCACCATTATCGGCTGACCACGCTTTTGATTTCGTATGCAGGTGCAGCTTTGGGAAGGAGCACAGAACACTTTCCCATGCACTTTTGGACGTCTGAACACATCACCAGATGTCCAAAGGTGCGTCCAGACGACCGGAGGCATTGTCCGATGTCTAGAACTACCTTCAGACTATCGTAGAGAAGGTCTGGACGTCTGAGGATACGCAGGGACTTGAGGTAAAGATCTGACGCCTTTTAAGACGTCTGGGATTATTCCCAAAGGTCTGATTTTGAACAGTACGCACGTTTTTAACCCGTTTGGGGTCCGATCGGGGTCCGTTTTACGCAAACGAAATACCTGTACTTTCCTCGCGAGTTCCTCTACGTACTAGAGTCTATTGTACACTGTTCTGAACTCTTTTTTTGTGATGTATTCCCTGGCATAGGGTTTTAGCCTGCTGTGTGTTTAAGGCTCGCAGAGATGCCTGGGTTTGCAGTTCGAGCCCCCATTACTCCCGTGTTGCTTGGTGGAGTGGTTTAATTCCTTTAATAATATTTAAATAAGAATGTGCTTGTGGAATTAGCCGAATGGAACTCTAGGATGTAGCATGAACCCTAGGGTAGAGAAATGAATGAACCATTTATACTATATGATATACTTATATGCATGATTGAGATAAACTGCTAGCAATTGCCTGTAACATAATTGTGAGTTGCCTGTTAGAATATGAGCTACCTATATTTAATGAACAACTACCTATGAAATCACCAGTTGCATGTGTTGAGAATTGAATTATGGAAACACGAGCTACCTGTGTATGGATGAGAAATGAATTATGAAAGGTGAAATCTGGATCGGAATAAATGAGGTGAACATGAGCATGAATCCTACAGGGAATTAGGAGTAGAACTCCTATGGATAGAGGGAAATCTGGAATGTGGACGAGAAGTGTGCTTGCCCTTGAGTATGTGGTACCAAGGAGAGCAATTGTCCCCTTTTGTGTAGAGCGGAGCAAGCCTACCTTGGGTTGAGACCCGACATTAGGATTGGCCACTCTACACCGACTCCTATTAGCCCTCATGTATGTGGTACCGAGGTGAGATACTAGTGTAGGGAGGGAGCTAGCCACCCCACGGGGCCTGGGGTTCAGCTAGACACCCTACACCGACTTGTTAGGCCCTCTGGGCAAACCGAGGTAGTCAGACGAGGGTGCGCGGACTGTGAGGAGTGAGACCCTTGTTTAGTTCTGAGGGGCGAGACCCCTATTTTGAGAGGGCAACGCTTTATACTGTTCCGTGCTGTACTTTGGGCGTACCCACTAGCGGAAACGACTAACCGCGTGTCAGTGCGGGGTAGCTACCCGTGAGCTTATCATGCATGCCGTAGTCACTGCTACGTCTTGATGGTGATCTCGGGGTGGTTGACTGGGTGTAGGACTACCAAGGGGGACTCTCCTGGCCAGGAGAGCACCACGTGTACCTTTTACTCTACGGAAAAACTGCAATCAAGATCATTCCCACGAGGAACATGCAAGATCAAGAATATCTGGATGCTTGAGAGAAATGGGTGAAATGGAAATATGTATAAAATAGATAAATAGAAATGAGAATTAAACATGTTGCTTTGACTGTTTTGTACTTAGATAATATAGATACCACTCTACTCAGTGTTCGCTGACTCTGTCTTTTCATAATACTGTTCAGGACCAGGAGTTTAGCAGCCTGAGCTTCCGGCTGTGGAGGGTGCTAGGCCCAGTCGAGCCCAGCCGTAGTTTCTTCAGCACTTCCTTTTCTTTCCTCTACTGTTGTAGTAAGTAATGAACTTTTAGTTACTATTCTGTTTCTACTGTTTACTTCCTCTTTCCGTTGTTATTGTTGTTGTGGTGGTATGTACTGAAACAGCAGATCTATTTTCCTTTACTGCTTTGTACGTTTCTTATGCTTAGTTATATTGCATATGTGAATGTGGTTTACTTTCCTGCTTTCGGTTATTTCTTGTTGGACGACTAGGTCTTGGGATTAGTCGAGGCAAGTCGATCTCGGGTCCTGTAGGGATCTGGGAATCGGGTCGTAACAACTAGACCTGGAGACTGCTGCTTGCTTCTTACTCTTCTAAGTTACAAGATTGCTAGCTACATAAGTGCAAAAACCTGTAGTGGATTTCTGGTCAAAGTGGCATCCTGCACAATCTACATCTAAATAGCCTACCATAATCATGGTTGTCCCTCTGGTGAATAGAAGACCCTACCCAGGGTCCTTCTTGAGATATCTAAGGACCATCATCGCTGCATCTCAGTGTTGTCTAGTGGGCTTTGCCATAAACTGACTTAGTCTGCCAACTACAAAAGATATGCCTAGTCTAGTGATAGTAAGGTATAAAAGCTTCCCCACAAGCTGCCTGTATGACCTACTATCAACTACTTTAGCCTCAGTGTCATAAAGGGTAATCCTTAGGATCCATGGGTATATTTGCTGGCTTGGGTCCCAGCATACCAACCTCCTGCAATAAATCTAGAGCATACTTCCTATGGGAAAAAACAATGCCACTTTTGCTGTGAGCCACCTCTATCCGAAGAAAGTATGTCAATGTACCCAAGTCCTTCATCACAAATCTCTCAGCCAGGCATCTCTTGATCTTAGCTATCCCCTCATAATCATCTCCTGTGACAATTAGGTCATCCACATAGATCAAAAGAATAGTAATACCACTACCTTTATTCCTGACAAACAAAGAGTGGTCTGCGGACGACCTCTAAAACCCAACAAACTCAACCACCTAGAATAACTTCTGGAACCAAGCACGAGAACTCTACTTGAGGCCATAAATGGCCTTCTGTGATCTGCATACACACTCCCCCTAAACTTTGTAACAGGGAGGCTTCTGCATGTAAACCTCCTCTTATAAATCCTCATAAAGAAAGGTATTCATCACATCAAGCTAGTAAAGATGGCAATCTTGCAAAATTGCCATTGAAATGAGTATCCTCATAGTAGATAGCCGAGCCACTAGTGAGAAAGTGTCAAAGAAGTCTACCCCATATGTTTGGGTGAGCCCTTTGGCACCAAGTTGGGCCTTATAGCGTGTAACTAACTCATCTAGATTGTACTTGATTGCAAACACCCGTCTGCAGCCAACTACTGTAGCACCCTCTAATAAAGGTGTAAGCTCCCAAGTACCACATGAAGTAAGAGCAACCATCTCATCCTTCATGGCCTAGCGCTATTTTGGATCAAGCATGGCTTGCTGGTAGGTAGTAGGAATAAATATGGCAAAAAGAGCACAGCAGAAACTCCTAAAAGCTGACCCAAGACCATCAGTAACCAAACTACCTGCAACACAGTATCTGGACTCATAGGTGAGAGGTGCTTTCCTAATAGTAATAGGAAGGTCAAGATCATTTGCCTAATCCTCCTGTACTGACTCTGGAGTAGGAACATCCATATCTAGACCTGTAGTATCACAATTAGATCTTGTATCATCCGTATGCAAACTCTCTGTGGTCACCTGAACTGGACAGGGTGATGTTTGTGTGGCTGGCATTTGGAAAGTACTGTGAAGGCGTCTGTAGGTAAGAGTTGGCTTAAAAAACCTCATAGGTTCTGTCATAGTGGCCGGAGGAGTAGAAATAGGTATCTCCTCCAGGTATAGGCATGGGGGCCTTTGCAACCTCAGGAGATAGACTTCAAGCAGTTGTAGAAAAGTATGGGATGGACTTATGAAAGGTAACATCAGCACTAGCATAGTGCTTACCAGTAATGCGGTCCAAGCATTTATATCTTTTCTGAGTCCGTATCCCAAAAACACATACTTAACTGCCCAAGGTGCAAGCTTGTCTCGACCTAGAGAGACTAAATGAACAAATGCATACAACCAAACACACGTGGTGGAACGTAAAATAGCTCTCGCCCAAGATGTAGTATGTGCCAAGGAATCTGCTCATGAAGCATCAAACCGGGCATTCTGTTGAGTAGATAACATGCTGTAAGGACTGCATCACCCCAATATAACTGAGGCACGCTGTGATGAATCAACAATGTGTGGGCTACATCCAAAAGGAGTCGATGTTTCCTCTCAGCCACCTCATTCTGCTGAAAGGTATGAGCACAAGTAGTCTGGTGCACCATCCCATGTAACCTGTAAAATGCAAAGAGTTTGGTGGTACATAGGTCAAGTGCATTATCATATTTGACTATCTTAACAACAACTGAATATTGAGTTGTAATCTCTAACATGAAATGCTCAATGATAGAACCAACATCTGATTTGTTCTTGAGCAAGAATACCCATGATAGGAATGAGAAATCGTCTACAACTACTAAATAATAACAGTGACTCTGCTTATTTGGTAACCGACTTGGCTGCCACACATCCATGTGTAATAGCTCAAACAAAGCCATCAAACCAGAATGGGTACTCACCAGATAGGAGGTACGATGGTGCTTGCCCATCTAACACGCATCACAACATATCCGAGTCGCATGAGATATATGTGGAATGACCCTTTGGAGACTGTCCAAGGGAAGATGTCCAAGTCCGAGATGCCAATGAAATGCACCCCCGAAGGCAAATGATACTCCTTCTTAACATGCAGAGGCAAGTGGAGTCTGAATCAGACAATAAACTCCACCATCTACGTTTCCACAACCAATTGTCTTCCCTGTTACTTTATCTTGAATGTTGCATCCCACATCATCATAGATAGCATGACAATTAAGCTCCTTGGTAATCTTACTCACTGAGAGTAAACTCATAAGGAAATCTGGCACAAAAGAAACATTAGGTAACCTCAAAGTAGAAGTCACAGGCACCTCCCCCTGACCCTCTATCCTAGAGTGCCTGCCATGTGCAACCTGTACTATCCTGCTTGCATGCACATATCTGAGATGGGTAAAACGATCCCGATCTCCACTGAGATACTATGAAGCCCCTAAATCAACAAGCCACTCTGTACTACCCTGATTTCTATCTTATGCAATGGAACCCAACTCAATAGTTCCTTGGTGGCTACAATCTCGGAGTAGTCTCTCATACTCACTCCGGGTGGTGGTAACCATATCATCTGTCAACCTTTGTGTGGTAGATATGCATGGACCAATATTGAAGAGAGCCATAACCAATAAGCCATTGAATTAGGGTAAAGTAAATCAATGTGATGAGGGAAAACTATCTTCAAACTACCATCATAGATTCAATCTGCAAACACTCTATTTGTGATTTAAACAAGGCAAAATTAGAGTCTCCAGACCATGGACTCCTTTGATCAAATTAGAGACAATCAGATCTAGAAGACAAGATGCCTAGATCATCAGATCGAATCCCAATCTATAGGCTGCAAGTTGTTGCAATCCCAACCAAAGGAGGGGGGGCAACTACCTATAGCAGCCTCCTCTGATCTGGTCGCACCCATCACAACGCTGTAGTAGGTGCAACCGGTGGCGAATCTGATCAGCCAGCGGTAGGTTCACAAGGGAGCACCGCTAGCGACCTAATCAACTGAAGGAGTGGGTGGGCAGTGAAGCACCACCAGCGACCTGACCAGTTGGAGGAGCAGGTGAATGGTGTTGCTCAGGTCAGGTGACAACTAGAGGGAGCACCAACAGCGATCTAACCGACTGGAGGCGGTGTTGCTTGTGGAGCACCACCAGCGAAGGCACTGGTGGTGCCTAAGGTGCTAGTGAATAGACCCAACCAGTGAAGAACGGATTAGGAGATTGGGGGAAGGGGTTGGAGGCTTACTTGGGTGAGATATCACGAGCTCCGGTTTAGAATCGTTACTCTGATACCAAGTTGGGAAGAAGAATCAAAATCACTTTGTTCTCAAACTTTACCTCTCTTTATATCAATGGAGAAGTAGGACAATGCAACACAACTCCAAGAAAGAAAAAAACAGTACTAAAATACCCTTACGTAGAAAATAATGCATAGATAGACTAAGGAGAATAACAAGGTGAGCCTGAATTTTCTTCCCTTATCAGCTATTAAGATTCGTTAAACTACTCAAGAACTATTGTATTAATATTGAAAAGCATATGACTGCTAAATACCTGTTTAGTCTATTGGATAGTTTAAACTTACTTATTGAAATGATTTGGTTTTTGATGAACATGAAACTCACTAATATGTTGAGATTTGATGGGAACACCATCATAGGCCCTAACTAGCCACTTTTAGTTTGGAATAAAAGATAAAAGCTTCTACATATCCATTTGAGGGTTATAACTCCACTTTAGGTTGTTTTGAGAAGAGAACAAAGAACTAGGGTTAATTCTATAATTTTAATAGTATATCATGAACATAGAATAACCAAGGAATTTTCTAGGGGTGAAATAAAGGACAAACAAGCATTAAAGTCTAATAAGTGGGTCCATGCAGACAGAAATAGGGTTTCACGTATTTCGAGAACTAATACAGCACCTAAAATCCTAATTTCAAATCTGTTTAAATAACAGAGGTTCTTGTCAGGATAAAATTCATCTAAATCTTCTAAAATTCATAAAATATATTCCATAAGGTTTGATAACCTTGATTTGATCATCTGAACCTATTTTGACCTTAAATAGAGTCACAGACACAGTTTTGCCCTAATTTTGGCTTTTTACACAAATTGCCCAGTCAAACTTGGTCAAAACTGAAATCCAACTTCACCATTAGATTTCTTGGGTCCAAATTAGGTTTGTACCAACATTTGGGCTCAATCAGAGTCCATCTTGACCTAGTTTGCATTTTGGTCAAATCTGACTCTTTCTCTCTCATTCATGCCCCTAACTTTTGAAATCTTTACAAATAGCCCCCTAACTTCTCTTCATCTTCTTCAAATGGGTCCCTGCCACCATGGCAGTTGTGAAACCATTATAATTGAAGTTTCAATCAAGGATTCCTCCTTGATTTCTCGACCAATCCCTTCTAAAATTGGAAGGGATGATCCTGAGGAAATCCCCAATCGTCTAAACCTAGATTCTGACTCCAATTCTCCTCATGTAGCTCGTGTGAATCCATGGATTTCAGGGATCTTTTTCCTTGAAAAATCTAAGCTTCTTAAGCTTGTTTCCAAGTTTAGAAGCTTGCCTGAAGCCCTATAAAAGAGTCCCCATCGCCAAGCCGAACTCCTTAGCGAGTTTTAGGCCCAAAATTCCCTCATCTTCCCTACCTCCGATTGGCTCCAAACTGTAACGACCCGGTTCCCGAGTCCCTACGAGACACGAGAACCGGACCGACTCGACTAATCCCAAGACCCAGTCGTCCAACGAGGAAGTAACCAAAAGACAGTAAAATAAACCACATTCAGCATGAATATAACTAACAGTAAGAAAGTACAGCAGTAAGGAAAGAAACTACTACAGTAGGTACCACCACAACAGTAAAGCAACATTTATCATATAACAAAAACTGCAGGTAAAGAAGGTACAGCGGAAACAAAACTACTCACTAGAACAGAAACAAAAAAGAAGGTACAAAGCTGTGGTAACTCTACTGGACCCTACTCGGCCCAGCGTCCTCTGCAGCCGCCGACCCTGGCTGCTCAACACCTGGTCCTGAAAAAGGTAACGAGTGTAACACGTCAGCAAAACGCTGAGTAGAGTGGCAAACTAACTAAAGGCAACAGTAGAGTGTACAGTAGCTGTTATGTTCTATTACTTCCTTTATTTACATCTTTCAATTTTTCTCACTATTCCATTTACTTCTCAGATCCTTTACTTGATCTCGAATGTCCTCGTGGGACGATCTTGATTGCAGTCTTTTCCAACAGTAGAAGTAGCACGTGGTGCTCTCCTGGCCGGGAGAGTCCCCCGTGGTGATCCTACCCTCAGTCAACCACCCCAAGGTCACTGACAGACGTAACGGTGACTACGGCACACGCGATAAACGCACAGGTAGCTAGCCCGTACTGGCACGCGGTCAGTCGTTTCCGTTAACGGGTGCACCCAAAGCACAGCACGGAACCAGGGCAGAGCCCTCTCAGTAACAGGGGTCCAACCCCTCCACAGTAACCAAACCGGGGCCTTGCCCCTCCACAGTCCGCGCACCCTCGCCTGACTATCCTGGTTTGCCCTAGTGGGCCTAACAAGTCGGTGAAGGAGGCTAGCAGAACCCCGGGGCCCGTGGGGTAGCTAGTACTCTCCTAACACTACTAGCTCTCCTCGGTACTACGTACACGAGGGCCAACAAGTCGGTACAGAGCGGCCAATCCTAACCCCGGGTCCCTGGGGCGGCTGGCCCCACTCTGCACTAAAACAGGTACAGGTACTTCCCTTGGTACTGCGTACCCAAGAGACAGTACAAACTACATCTCAGTTCCATTCCTTTTCTTTCCAGGAGTTCCACTCCTAATTCCCCGTAGGGTTCCAGCTCTTTATCTCAGAACATCATATGTTTCACTTTCCAGATTCTCGTTCTCACATTCCATGATCTCAATATGATTCTTTATGCATAACAGGCAGCTGTTAATTAAATTTACAGGCAGCTTTATATATTCCTTTCCATTTTTCCAAGACTGCAGTAATGTACATTCCACTAGTTTTTCCATCCTAGGATTCATGCCATATCCTAGGATCTATCATACAATCTAGTTTTCCGGCCCTAGGATTCATGCAACACCTAGGAGCTATCATTCCATATATTTCTCATTCCTAGGATTCATGCAATGCCCTAGGTTCTAGTTATGGTTCCATACTTTAACAGATTTTATTAATACTTAAAACCACTCTACCAGGTACAACGGGAGTAATGGGGGCGTGGTCGGGAATCCCGCGCGCCTCCGCGACTCTCAAGATGGCAACCGAACGAGGTCCTATCACAAGGATCAAACACAAGGAGTGTCTCAAAACAGTGTATAGCTACTGTAGGCGGGTAGAGGAATAAATTCTGAAACGAACGCAACTCGAATCGTGGAAAACGGAACCCAAACGGGTCGAGAAAGACAATACTGTGCAAAATCAGACGTCTGGAACTCCTTCCAGACGTCTTAAACGGTGGATCAGAGAATTACCTGTTCGGCTTGGTTCCCCGGACGTCCAGAAGTCTGTGGGGACGTCTCTCCTAGATCCCAAACGTCCGATGGTCTATCCGGACGTCTGGAGGTCACTCCCGCCGTCTGGTACAACTTCCAGACGTCTGATTCGCAAAGGATGACGAATCCGAACACCTGCGCACAGCCAACCCTCCTCCCTCAGTACGGTCAGTCGACAAAAAGAAGGAGAAAGCGGAACTCACCTTTCAGACGTCTGTATGATCTCACAGACGTCGACCTTGCCGTCTGGATGTCAGTCCAGACGTCTGATTCTGGAGATTTTTCCAGAATCAGAACCATGCTCGGCCTCCGCTCGCGACGCCGCCCGCGTCGCACCTCGCGCGTCCGCTGCTCCGCCCGCAGCAGGTCCCTCTCCGCGACGCTCTGCGCCCCCTGCGCCCTCCGCCGGCCGGCCAAGCCGCTCCCGGCGAGCTCGCCCTCACGGCAGAGCCCCGCCCTCGCACGCCGCAGCTCCTCCGCGCCTACTGCGGCCGCCGCTGCCGCTGCGCCCTCGCGTCCGCTCGCTCTCGCGCACAGGTAGGAGAGAAGGAGGAGGATGGTGGAGACGGGAGGGGAGGCGCGCCCCCTCCCCCTTTTAACGCCGCGCGGAGAGGAGGGAGAGACGGTCGCAGTCGCCTGCAGCCGCAGAGAAGATGCAGGATCGCAGGTCTGCGCGCACAGGCGCGCAGACGAATATCCCGTGCGAGCATAACTGTTCGCCAGACGTCTGTAAACTATCCCGGACGTCTGGTCAGACGTCTGGATGTGATCCCAGACGTCTTTACAGACGTCTGGGCCACCTCCCAGACGTCTTAAAAGACGTCTGGGGCACGCGCTCGTTACAATATAACAAACTCAAAGGAAGTTTCGTCCCTGAAACTTGCGCCAACTAGGGTGCGGAAAAAGGATGTCCAAATAACCATAACAAACTCAAAGAGGACCGAAGCCGGTCCGAAAAGACGTACCCGCGAAAAGCTCTGGGTACCGCTCCCGCATTGCCGCCTCAGGCTCCCAGGTAGCCTCCTCGTACCGCTGGCTCCTCCACAAAACCTTTACCAGGGGTACTTGCTTTCGTCTCAACCTGCGGACGGCTTGGTCTAGGATCTGCACTGGCCGCTCGGGGTAGGTCAGGTCGTCGCTCACCTCGACGCTCTCGTGACTCAGTACGTGGCTGGGATCGGCTACGTACTTCCTGAGGTTGGACACGTGGAACACGTCGTGCACACCAGAAAGCTGCGGGGGAAGGGCAAGTCTGTAAGCAACGGGTCCAACCCGCTCCAGGACCTCGAAGGGCCCCACGAACCTCGGCGCGAGCTTCCCTCTCACCCCAAACCGCTGTAAGCCCTTCATGGGCGAAACACGAAGAAAGACGTGGTCCCCAACCTCGAACTGCACCTCTCTGCGTCTGCGATCTGCGTAGCTCTTCTGTCTGCTCCTGACAGTGCGGAGTCGTCTGTGGATCTGCTCAACTACCTCCTGACTCTGCCGGATCAACCTGGGGCCAACCTCCCACTTGGTCCCCACCTCAACCCAACTCAAGGGTGCCGTGCATTTCCGTCCGTACAGAGCCTCGTAGGGAGCCATGCCGATGCTCGAGTGATAACTGTTGTTGTATGCAAACTCTGCCAGGGGTAGGTGCTCCTCCCAAGAGCCCCTCCAGTCTAGTACACAGGCACGCAAAAGATCCTCAAGTGTCTGTATCGTGTGTTCCGACTGTCCGTCCGTCTGGGGGTGGTAAGCCGTGCTAAACCTCAACCTCGTCCCCAAAGCCTGCTGAAACTCAGCCCAAAACTGGGACGTAAAGCGGGTATCCCGGTCGGATACGATCTCCCGCGGAACTCCGTGTAGTCGCACCACATCACGGATATACCTCTCTGCCAACTGTGCTGGTCCCAAAGTGACTCGGATCGGCAAGAATCGTGCCGTCTTCGTCAACCTATCCACTATTACCCAGACCGCGTCGTGTCCTCGCTGGGTAACAGGTAAACCCACCACCAAGTCCATGGTGATGCTCTCCCACTTCCACTCTGGCATTGGAAGCGGCTGAAGCGGCCCTGCAGGCCTCTGATGCTCGGCTTTCACCTGCTGGCACACTAAGCACTGCTGCACGAACTCACCCACATCCTGCTTCATCCCTCTCCACCAGAACTCGCGTCTCAAGTCATGGTACATTTTCGTGTTTCCGGGATGTATGGTGAATTTGGAACCGTGTGCCTCAGTCAGGAGCTCTCTCAACAGCTCCTCGTCTCTGGGGACGCACAGCCGTCCCCTCAAGCGTAACACCTGGTCTGTGAAAGAGAAGTCCCCTGGGTCCCCTGACAGTACTCTGTCGCGCAAAGACTGCAAGTACGGATCGGCCATCTGTCCCGTGATGATGCGGTCTATCAACTCTGGTCTGGTCTGCCGTGTCACCGTCACTGCCCCACAGTACCCTCGTAACTCTAGAGGTCGCCAACTGCCCACCTCCTCCAAAAGGCTCCAACTCTGTAACTGTAGACTGGCCAAGCGTGCGGGTGCCTTACGGCTCAAGGCGTCAGCCACCACATTGGCCTTTCCCGGGTGGTAGGAGATGCTGCAGTCGTAGTCCTTCAGGAGCTCCAACCAACGTCTCTGTCTCATGTTGAGCTCCTTCTGGTCAAAAAGATATCTGAGGCTCTTGTGATCTGTAAAAATCTCGAAGGTCTCACCGTACAAGTAGTGCCTCCATGTCTTCAGCGCGAAGACAACAGCTGCCAACTCTAGGTCGTGGGTAGGGTAGGTATGCTCATGGGGCTTCAGTTGCCGCGAAGCATAAGCGACCACGTGACCCCTCTGCATGAGCACACCTCCTAACCCCTGCAAGGAAGCGTCCGTGTACACAACGAACCCGCCACTACTGTCAGGAATGGTGAGTACGGGAGCCGAGGTCAACCTCTCCTTCAGCTCCAGAAAACACGCCTCACAGGCGTCTGTCCAAGTGAAAGGCACATCCTTCCGAGTCAACTGTGTCATAGGACGTGCAATCTGCGAAAACCCTCTGATGAACCGTCTGTAGTAACCTGCCAGTCCCAGGAAACTGCGAATCTCAGTGACTGAACGCGGTCTCTCCCACCTGAGCACTGCCTCGACCTTGGCGGGATCCACCGCCAGGCCGTCTCCAGAGATCACATGACCCAAAAAGGTCACCTCCCTCAACCAGAACTCGCACTTGCTGTATTTGGCGTACAGCCTGCGTCGTCTCAGAGTGTCCAGAACCATCCGCAAGTGTTGTCCGTGCTGCGTCCGATCTCTAGAATAGATGAGTACATCATCTATGAAAACCACCACAAACTGGTCCAAGTACGGTCTGAACACCCAGTTCATCAGGTCCATGAAAGCAGCGGGGGCATTGGTCAGCCCAAACGGCATGACCAAAAACTCGTAGTGTCCGTACCGGGTGCGGAAAGCTGTCTTGGAGACGTCGGTCTCCCTGATCCTCAACTGGTGGTATCCAGACCTCAAGTCGATCTTGGAAAACACCGTGGCACCCCGCAATTGGTCAAACAAATCGTCAATCCTCGGCAGCGGATATCTGTTCTTGATGGTGACCCTATTCAGCTGTCGGTAGTCCACACAAAGGCGTAGGGTCCCATCCTTCTTCTTCACAAACAGTACCGGGGCTCCCCAGGGAGACGCACTGGGCCTCACGAAACCCTTCTCCAAAAGGTCCTGCAACTGAGACTTGAGCTCTCGCAGCTCAAGCGGTGTCATCCTGTATGGCGCGGTGGAGATGGGGCTGGTCCCTGGTACTAGTGAGATCTCAAACTCGATCTCACGCTCGGGCGGTAGTCCTGGTAACTCGTCTGGAAACACGTCGGGGTACTCTCTGACCACCGGGATGCTCTGGAAGTCTGCCACGGGGCTGTGCTCTGCCACCACACAAGCTAAGAAGCCCTCACACCCCTGGCTCAAAAGTCTCGCCGCCCGAAGTGCCGAAATGCACCTGAAACCTCCGTCCACTGGCTGCCCGTGAAACTCGAAGGAAGGCAACTCCGGAATGGAGAAGACAATCTTCCTCTCAAAGCAGTCTACCAAGGCGTGGTAAGCGGACAGCCAATCCATCCCCAGGATCACCCCAAAGTCCTCCATCTGTATCATAATCAGGTCAGCTGGCAGGCTGTGTCCCCCGATGCTGACCCCGCAACCCGTGTACACCTCCTCAGCTACAAACAGCTGACCACTCGGACCTCTGATTACGAACGTGTTCTCTAACAATGTATAATCCTGGTCCAAACTAACTGCGAAACTGTCTGCGACAAACGAGTGCGTAGCGCCGGAATCGAAAAGCGTGTAAACGAGTCTGCCAGAAACTGAAACCATACCAGCTACCACGAATCCCGAAGCTCTGGCGTCCCTGTGTGTTAGGGCGTTGATACGCCCCTCAGCTCTAGGTGCGGACGAAGCAGCCACACTCTGCGTCGGACGGGTAGGTGCTGGCCGGTACCCTCCTCGCGACTGCGGTCCTCCTCCTCGCGCCTGGAAACCGCGGCCTCCTGCGCGCCCTCCAGTGCTCTGCGCGGGAAGTATCTGCTGACCTCCTGCCCTAGATGGGCAGTCCCTCCTGACGTGGCCCGGCTGGCCACACTGGTAGCAGAGGGGAACCCGACTCCCGCCCTTAGTGAGTCCCTGCTGTCGGCTAGGCGGGGGTCCGGTGCTGGCGACTGGCCCCTGTCGAGGGCCCCCAAAGGCCACTGATGGCCCTGCACATCGTGACGGCTCTCCTGCGGACGCCACGTGTCTCCGCTCTCGCCGGCCCTGTGAGAAGTCTGGCTGAAAGGGCCTCTTCCGCCCGCCGTCGGTCTCTCGCGCGGACGGGTTGGTCTCCTCGTAAGTCATGGCTGCCTCTACCACCCTCGAAAACGTCGGCAGCTTCAGGGGTTTGACATACCCCCGGATCGCAGGCCGGAGCCCCTCGGTGAACCTCCAAAGGCGCTCCTCCTCAGTGGCTACCGCTGTCACAGCAAAGCGGGACAGCTCCAAGAAACGCGTGCGGTACGCGCTAACGGTCATCGTCCCTTGGCGGAGAGTGTGGAACTCTCGCCTCCTCTGGTCCTGCCACGTCTGGGGAAAGTACTGCTCGCAGAAGAGGGTGACGAACTGGTCCCACGTCGGCTCGTCCCTCTCCTGTCCCCGGACCGCCCTCCACCACCGGTGTGCCGCACTCTCCAGCTGGTACGTGGCAAAGGCCACGCGGCACTCCACCGGGGGGCGAAGGGTGTCGAAGATCTTCTCCAGCTGCTCAAGCCAGTCCTCTGCCTCGGTCGGGTCCTCATCCCCCTTGAAGGAGGGGGGCTTCAGCTTCCGGAACTGTCCGAAAAGCTCGAAGTGGTGCTGTAGGGGAGGTGCTGGTGCACCTCCAGGCGAAGGTGTCTCGTGTACAGAAGTGTCGGAGGAAGGTGGGGGCGGCAGGGGCCCATCCCCTCCCTCGTGTCCAGCGCCGCGTCCGTCGCGTGGTCCCACAGAGGACTCCCCCTCTGCAACCCCAGGAGGAGGTGCTCGGGGCGGTGGGTGGAGCTCCTCTCGTACAATATCCCGTATCAGTCTGGCGAGGTCCTGGGCCTGGATGCCAGGGAGTGGTGGCTGGTCCACCGAGACGTCAACGACAGCACGTCCACCTCGCCGACCTCGCCCACGGCCGCGCCCGCGGCCAGTCTCGCCAGTCCCACGACGAGGCATCTCCTGCAAGGAGACGCGAAACAAAACGGAAACGTCAAAACAGACGGTACCTAACAACACTTCTAAGAGCTCAAGTCAAGAGATATGTTGTGGTGGCTACTCTAGCTATAAACATGTGAATTGGTTATTTTCCAGTCAGTTGATTCACTTCTCGGGACGACCTTGCTCTGATACCATCTTGTAACGACCCGGTTCCCGAGTCCCTACGAGACACGAGAACCGGACCGACTCGACTAATCCCAAGACCCAGTCGTCCAACGAGGAAGTAACCAAAAGACAGTAAAATAAACCACATTCAGCATGAATATAACTAACAGTAAGAAAGTACAGCAGTAAGGAAAGAAACTACTACAGTAGGTACCACCACAACAGTAAAGCAACATTTATCATATAACAAAAACTGCAGGTAAAGAAGGTACAGCGGAAACAAAACTACTCACTAGAACAGAAACAAAAAAGAAGGTACAAAGCTGTGGTAACTCTACTGGACCCTACTCGGCCCAGCGTCCTCTGCAGCCGCCGACCCTGGCTGCTCAACACCTGGTCCTGAAAAAGGTAACGAGTGTAACACGTCAGCAAAACGCTGAGTAGAGTGGCAAACTAACTAAAGGCAACAGTAGAGTGTACAGTAGCTGTTATGTTCTATTACTTCCTTTATTTACATCTTTCAATTTTTCTCACTATTCCATTTACTTCTCAGATCCTTTACTTGATCTCGAATGTCCTCGTGGGACGATCTTGATTGCAGTCTTTTCCAACAGTAGAAGTAGCACGTGGTGCTCTCTTGGCCGGGAGAGTCCCCCGTGGTGATCCTACCCTCAGTCAACCACCCCAAGGTCACTGACAGACGTAACGGTGACTACGGCACGGGCGATAAATGCACAGGTAGCTAGCCCGTACTGGCACGCGGTCAGTCGTTTCCGTTAACGGGTGCGCCCAAAGCACAGCACGGAACCAGGGCAGAGCCCTCTCAGTAACAGGGGTCCAACCCCTCCACAGTAACCAAACCGGGGCCTTGCCCCTCCACAATCCGCGCACCCTCGCCTGACTACCCTGGTTTGCCCTAGTGGGCCTAACAAGTCGGTGAAGGAGGCTAGCAGAACCCCGGGGCCCGTGGGGTAGCTAGTACTCTCCTAACACTACTAGCTCTCCTCGGTACTACGTACACGAGGGCCAACAAGTCGGTACAGAGCGGCCAATCCTAACCCCGGGTCCCTGGGGCGGCTGGCCCCACTCTGCACTAAAACAGGTACAGGTACTTCCCTTGGTACTGCGTACCCAAGAGACAGTACAAACTACATCTCAGTTCCATTCCTTTTCTTTCCAGGAGTTCCACTCCTAATTCCCCGTAGGGTTCCAGCTCTTTATCTCAGAACATCATATGTTTCACTTTCCAGATTCTCGTTCTCACATTCCATGATCTCAACATGATTCTTTATGCATAACAGGCAGCTGTTAATTAAATTTACAGGCAGCTTTATATATTCCTTTCCATTTTTCCAAGACTGCAGTAATGTACATTCCACTAGTTTTTCCATCCTAGGATTCATGCCATATCCTAGGATCTATCATACAATCTAGTTTTCCGGCCCTAGGATTCATGCAACACCTAGGAGCTATCATTCCATATATTTCTCATTCCTAGGATTCATGCAATGCCCTAGGTTCTAGTTATGGTTCCATACTTTAACAGATTTTATTAATACTTAAAACCACTCTACCAGGTACAATGGGAGTAATGGGGGCGTGGTCAGGAATCCCGCGCGCCTCCGCGACTCTCAAGACGGCAACCGAACGAGGTCCTATCACAAGGATCAAACACAAGGAGTGTCTCAAAACAGTGTATAGCTACTGTAGGCGGGTAGAGGAATAAATTCTGAAACGAACGCAACTCGAATCGCGGAAAACGGAGCCCAAACGGGTCGAGAAAGACAATACTGTGCAAAATCAGACGTCTGGAACTCCTTCCAGACGTCTTAAACGGTGGATCAGAGAATTACCTGTTCGGCTTGGTTCCCCGGACGTCCAGAAGTCTGTGGGGACGTCTCTCCTAGATCCCAGACGTCCGATGGTCTCTCCGGACGTCTGGAGGTCACTCCCGCCGTCTGGTACAACTTCCAGACGTCTGATTCGCAAAGGATGACGAATCCGAACACCTGCGCACAGCCAACCCTCCTCCCTCAGTACGGTCAGTCGACAAAAAGAAGGAGAAAGCGGAACTCACCTTTCAGACGTCTGTATGATCTCACAGACGTCGACCTTGCCGTCTGGATATCAGTCCAGACGTCTGATTCTGGAGATTTTTCCAGAATCAGAACCTTGCTCGGCCTCCGCTCGCGACGCCGCCCGCGTCGCACCTCGCGCGTCCGCTGCTCCACCCGCAGCAGGTCCCTCTCCGCGACGCTCTGCGCCCCCTGCGCCCTCCGCCGGCCGGCCAAGCCGCTCCCGGCGAGCTCGCCCTCACGGCAGAGCCCCGCCCTCGCACGCCGCAGCTCCTCCGCGCCTACTGCGGCCGCCGCTGCCGCTGCGCCCTCGCGTCCGCTCGCTCTCGCGCACAGGTAGGAGAGAAGGAGGAGGATGGTGGAGACGGGAGGGGAGGCGCGCCCCCTCCCCCTTTTAACGCCGCGCGGAGAGGAGGGAGAGACGGTCGCAGTCGCCTGCAGCCGCAGAGAAGATGCAGGATCGCAGGTCTGCGCGCACAGGCGCGCAGACGAATATCCCGTGCGAGCATAACTGTTCGCCAGACGTCTGTAAACTATCCCGGACGTCTGGTCAGACGTCTGGATGTGATCCCAGACGTCTTTACAGACGTCTGGGCCACCTCCCAGACGTCTTAAAAGACGTCTGGGGCACGCGCTCGTTACACAAACTCTGCTCCGGCGACCTCCTCCCTTCGGTCTCCTCGCCTGCTACCACATACTATAGGTCCAGCTTCTTCCGCACCTCGCCATACCTACGAGGGCCTCTCTCTCCCTTCAGGCGTCACCGTCCTCCCTCCCGGAGCACCATCGTCTCCAGCACCAGCCAGCCATAGTCGGTGCCATCTTTGCATTCCCTTCATCAACAACATCCCTCATTCGACTCCGCATCTTCCACTGACTTGATTCACACATCCAACGCTTGCTTTAGCACGCTCTAACGCCCGTGCCACCATCGTCTCCCTCGTCTTCGGCGTACCTCCGGCAACCTTATGAATCCTCCACATTGCACCAATCCACCTCCCACTGGTCCAGAAATCTCTGCCATGTCCTCACGACCAAAATCCCTCAAGTAATTGAGAGGATTTGTCTCTCACACACCCTCACCCGCTTACCTACCTTTGCGCACTCCTTGCCTGTAACCACGCCCGCAAGCCTGGTCCTGTTCACGTTCGATTACCTGACTAATTACCTGGCTTAACCCAGGTCTCTAAGAGAAAGATGAAGAAGAAAGAGAGAGAGGGGGTGTAACGACCCGGTTCCCGAGTCCCTACGAGACACGAGAACCGGACCGACTCGACTAATCCCAAGACCCAGTCGTCCAACGAGGAAGTAACCAAAAGACAGTAAAATAAACCACATTCAGCATGAATATAACTAACAGTAAGAAAGTACAGCAGTAAGGAAAGAAACTACTACAGTAGGCACCACCACAACAGTAAAACAACATTTATCATATAACAAAAACTGCAGGTAAAGAAGGTACAGCGGAAACAAAACTACTCACTAGAACAGAAACAAAAGAAGGTACAAAGCTGTGGCAACTCTACTGGACCCTACTCGGCCCAACGTCCTCTGCAGCCGCCGACCCTGGCTGCTCAACACCTGGTCCTGAAAAAGGTAACGAGTGTAACACGTCAGCAAAACGCTGAGTAGAGTGGCAAACTAACTAAAGGCAACAGTAGAGTGTACAGTAGCTGTTATGTTCTATTACTTCCTTTATTTACATCTTTCAATTTTTCTCACTATTTCATTTACTTCTCAGATCCTTTACTTGATCTCGAATGTCCTCGTGGGACGATCTTGATTGCAGTCTTTTCCAACAGTAGAAGTAGCACGTGGTGCTCTCCTGGCCGGGAGAGTCCCCCGTGGTGATCCTACCCTCAGTCAACCACCCCAAGGTCACTGACAGACGTAACGGTGACTACGGCACGCGCGATAAACGCACAGGTAGCTAGCCCGTACTGGCACGCGGTCAGTCGTTTCCGTTAACGGGTGCGCCCAAAGCACAGCACGGAACCAGGGCAGAGCCCTCTCAGTAACAGGGGTCCAACCCCTCCACAGTAACCAAACCGGGGCCTTGCCCCTCCACAGTCCGCGCACCCTCGCCTGACTACCCTGGTTTGCCCTAGTGGGCCTAACAAGTCGGTGAAGGAGGCTAGCAGAACCCCGGGGCCCGTGGGGTAGCTAGTACTCTCCTAACACTACTAGCTCTCCTCGGTACTACGTACACGAGGGCCAACAAGTCGGTACAGAGCGGCCAAGCCTAACCCCGGGTCCCTGGGGCGGCTGGCCCCACTCTGCACTAAAACAGGTACAGGTACTTCCCTTGGTACTGCGTACCCAAGAGACAGTACAAACTACATCTCAGTTCCATTCCTTTTCTTTCCAGGAGTTCCACTCCTAATTCCCCGTAGGGTTCCAGCTCTTTATCTCAGAACATCATATGTTTCACTTTCCAGATTCACGTTCTCAATTTCCATGATCTCAAACATGTTTCTTCGTTCATAACAGGCAGCTGTTACTTAATTTCACAGGCAGCTTATATATTCCTTTCCATTTTTCCAAGACTGCAGTAATATACATTCCACTAGTTTTTTTCCATCCTAGGATTCATGCCATATCCTAGGATCTATCATACAATCTAGTTTTCCGGCCCTAGGATTCATGCAACACCTAGGAGCTATCATTCCATACATTTCTCATTCCTAGGATTCATGCAATGCCCTAGGTTCTAGTTATGGTTCCATACTTTAACAGATTTTATTAATACATAAAACCACTCTACCAGGTACAACGGAAGTAATGGGGGCGTGGTCGGGAATCCCGCGCGCCTCCGCGACTCTCAAGACTGCAACCGAACAAGGTCCTATCACAAGGATCAAACACAAGGAGGGTCTCAAAACAGTGTATAGCCACTGTAGGCGGGTAGAGGAATAAATTCTGAAACGAACGCAACTCGAATCGCGGAAAACGGAGCCCAAACGGGCCCTAACGGGTCGAGAAAGACAATACTGTGCAAAATCAGACGTCTGGAACTCCTTCCAGACGTCTTAAACGGTGGATCAGAGAATTACCTGTTCGGCTTGGTTCCCCGGACGTCCAGAAGTCTGTGGCGACGTCTCTCCTAGATCCCAGACGTCCGATGGTCTCTCCGGACGTCTGGAGGTCACTCCCGCCGTCTGGTACAACTTCCAGACGTCGGATTCGCAAAGGATGACGAATCCGAACACCTGCGCACAGCCAACCCTCCTCCCTCAGTACGGTCAGTCGACAAAAAAAGAAGGAGAAAGCGGAACTCACCTTTCAGACGTCTGTATGATCACACAGACGTCGACCTTGCCGTCTGGATATCAGTCCAGACGTCTGATTCTGGAGATTTTTCCAGAATCAGAACCTCGCTCGGCCTCCGCTCGCGACGCCGCCCGCGTCGCACCTCGCGCGTCCGCTGCTCCGCCCGCAGCAGGTCCCTCTTCGCGACGCTCTGCGCCCCCTGCGCCCTCCGCCGGCCGGCCAAGCCGCTCCCGGCGAGCTCGCCCTCACGGCAGAGCCCCGCCCTCGCACGCCGCAGCTCCTCCGCGCCTACTGCGGCCGCCGCTGCCGCTGCGCCCTCGCGTCCGCTCGCTCTCGCGCACAGGCAGGAGAGAAGGAGGAAGATGGTGGAGACGGGAGGGGAGGCGCGCCCCCTCCCCCTTTTAACGCCGCGCGGAGAGGAGGGAGAGACGGTCGCAGTCGCCTGCAGCCGCAGAGAAGATGCGGATCGCAGGTCTGCGCGCACAGGCGCGCAGACGAATATCCCGTGCGAGCATAACTGTTCGTCAGACGTCTGTAAACTATCCCGGACGTCTGGTCAGACGTCTGGATGTGATCCCAGACGTCTTGACAGACGTCTGGGCCACCTCCCAGACGTCTTAAAAGACGTCTGGGGTACGCGCTCGTTACAGGGGGGGCGAGGGGGTTTGCCCTTTTCTCCTCTCTACACTTAGCCGATCTCTGGGGAGGCCTTTGCTTCTGTGCTATGCTATGCTTGCCTCTCTCTTGAGGCACAAAGGAGAGAGGAGGCCTTTGCCTTTTCTGTTGGAGCTGTGTTCTGCTGATTTTGAAGCTACTGTTGAGATATTCAATTTGGTTGACATGAATATTTGGTTGAGATTTACCATTCAATTATTTGAGATATTTGTGAGTTTAATTTCAAGGGTTTATTTGGTGATTCAAATCACCATTTTTAACCTATTCTTTTTGCACTTTGCTACTAGATTTCATATATATATCATTTTGAGTTGTTCTAAATGAAACTTTGGCCATAATTACTTATATTTCTGATTAAATTGTTATTGGTGAGATTAAATTACCATTATTTGCTCCCTGTGTTTGACCTTGGACTCTTTTGTGATTCTGAGCATATAAATTTAAATGATTTGAGCGATTTTGTCGTGCACTACGACACATCTCTTAAACAATGACGAATTCGCTTAAACAAGATTGTCAAAATAATTAATAACACCTGTACTTGATCAAATAGACAAGTGCATGTCTTTGGCTTATAATGACCAATGGAGAATAAACTAAGATAACCATTGGGTTAAATATATGAAACTAAAGGAAGCTTTTGGTCAGAACAAACTATTTAGTCTCATGCCTGTAAATTAAGACTTCGACCTACGACATTATGAGTGGCGACTAGATACTAATTTAGGGAGTGAGTTAGCCTCATTGTGACTCTTTAATAAGCTATTTAGTCAACATAGTAAATAGCTGGAATGGGTATGTGTTATTTTGACATGAGATGTTTTCGTACCACCTTTTATACTTTGTAGTGGAGAGGACTGTTGTGTGTTAGTGCAAAGTAGTGCCTCGCATGTGTATTGCATGAGCGCCTAGTCACCACTTCGCAAGCTGAGACCTTGTGGTGATTAACTGGAATGTAGGATTGGTGTAGGGCATTCTCTTGGCTAAAAGAGTGTTTCATATTAATCTTGCTACTTAGGATATTACCACAATATCTCCTCATGCCTTTTGAAGAATTGATCATTGCTATTAATCATCAGAAAATGTGAAGGCACATACACTGGACTAATTGATTAACAAATGACTAATTAAAGATAACTATGCAAACACAAGTAACTGCTTCTTTTTTTCTTTACTTTTCCCTTAGGATTTATATTGCATATAATTTTGCTACTCGGCAATTATTGATGCTCTCTATTTAGTCTCTGTACTCAAGTCTTGGTGAGAAGTAGTTGAGTTCCATGACTACATAAGGAGATAGTACTTGTTCAAGTTTTGCATCGTAGCTAGTGTATAAGGCACATCTCACTCAATAGTTGCAATTTCCTTCTTTAGTTATCCATTTAGTATTGTTTTCTTAGAGACCTGTACTTGTTATTTTCCATAATCGCTATGGATTATTATCTATGAACCTTTGTTATTTAGACTTTTATGTCAGCTTTAGTGTTTGCTTCCCTATTTTATGTTTGATGTGTGTTGATTCTCATTGTTCATTGATACGCTTCATTGGTTATGTGCTAGATAACTATAGATCTTGGAAAATTGTGGGAAATCAACACAAATCTCTACTAGGGTGGGGTTTTGGATCATAACACAAAGTCACTTGGGTAAAAGATTGACCTCAACAACATGCTCTTAGATTATAGTTCCCTTTTTTCTAGTGGAAGGAAATTTCACTAATTAGCAATAAAAAAGTTATAGAGTATAGAGTCTTTTACCATTGTTGCTATTGTGCTTCCATCCCACAGGCTTAGGTGGCCTACTTTTGTAATGACCCAAAATCTGAATTCCCAAGCCATTCCAAAGTTGGGCACATTGAGATGGACCTGTTGACATTTATCGAGCATGAATTGGGTTAGGAAAACCTAAAAACAAGAAACATGTGTTTTGGTCAACCTTGGTCCACTCTTGCATAAAACTTGGCCAATCCATGTCATATATAGTACCATCGAATTTGTCTTCTTACAAGCTTTCCGAGGAGTTACATTTTACAAAAATCTAAGTTGTATAACTCAAGTTACTTGGAAAACACGTTAAATCGAGATATATGTGCATTTAAGACAAACCATGGGAAGTTTTGTCCCTATACGAGTTTTTCTAAATCCTAGTGCACGTCCCAAGAATCTAAAAAGAGGATTTTGGTCTTTGTGCTATCATCCTTTTTTGCTAGGCTCATAGTTTGAGAGAGATCGAAAGAAAGAAGAATAGAAGTGAAATAATGAGAAACGAAGAGAATGGGGAAGGAGAGAGAGATATCTCTCACATAGGAGGAGCAACACCTGATGCATGTCTATGGTTGTGTACGACGGTGTAATCGGGAGGTGCCACATGGCATGAGGAGGAACA
Organism: Thalassia testudinum; assembly: GCA_037157565.1. Classification (NCBI taxonomy): domain Eukaryota; kingdom Viridiplantae; phylum Streptophyta; class Magnoliopsida; order Alismatales; family Hydrocharitaceae; genus Thalassia; species Thalassia testudinum. The sequence goes on from JAZHRO010000077.1 coordinate 88,367,176, forward strand.
AGGCAAGCATGTGTAAGGAGATTATATTGCACTTAATGCACGTGGGGTGCAAATCACTCTAAGGCATGATCTAGGAAACATCAACGTGCCCAATTAGGATTTGCCATGTGGTAGGGCAATTAGGAAGGTTGGCAGGCATTGGTTCACTTAAATCGAGTTGATCCAGTTTGGTCCAAGACCTTCTCGACTTCTTTCGGTTGGTTTGAGACCTTCTTGACCTTGAAGTACAACAAATAAGGTACTATTGGTTTTGTATTTTCGTAATGATAATCTTAGATTAGCTAGTGTCTTAATGAGTCATGAATCTCATGCTATGTATGATGTAGGAAAGTGACCCCAGAGTGAGTGTGAGGCTCAAGGGGGCACAAACATTATCAAGAACCTTTGACATGACATGTGAAGTCTCTGTGACCCTTTGGCGACCTTAGTTAGAGTTATCCTATCCCTCTATATAATTATGGTTCATGGACATAATTGGACTATGATCTATTCATTCCTTCTCAATATGCATGTGTATCTAATCTCTTGGTGAGCCCTAGAGTCCTTGCTTACGTGACTAATCTTTTTTATTTGGGTACTTAAGACATTAATTTTAATGCCTATATTTGATTGTATTCGACCAAGAATGAGATTACTTGGGTATGGTTTTTTAATAATTTAAATGAACAAATAGAATGTGCCAAATAAATACAAGTTTCGTTGAATGTTTAAATCTGATTAATATGTCTGAATTACATGCCATGAATTTGTTAATTGTTTGTAATTTGATAAGATGTTTCTGTATATAAACTATTAAGTATTGTCAGAACATGATTTAAGCAATTGAATTTAAGGAAGGCAAAACCAATGATTAAGAATGAGCATCCACAACAACTCACGACTTTCGAATTCCTCCACTAATGACCTGTTGATGATGAACTTGGTAATAAATGTTAATAACCCATTGGTTACCTAGATCCTGATAACTACGAAGGAAAATGGAATTAACATGAAATCGCCTATGTTTGAACTGATACTTGCTAGGGAATGTAATAATTAATGGGTGTAAACAAAAGGCCTGGTGTCAAGATGTAAATTAAGGCTTCAGCTTATACTAAAATATATGGTAGCAAGAGACTAACTTAGGGAGTGAGCTAGCCTCCTAGTGGCTCTTTTGGTAGGTTGTTTAGCTAATTGGGTAGCTAAGTGGAATGGTTACATGCTACTTGATGTGAGAGGCTTCCAATATCACTTTTTGTATCTTGTATTGGAGAGGATCGGGTGTGTGTCAGTGTAGAGTAATGCCCTTATGCGTATTACACAAGTTCTTAATCATCACTTCTCCTAGGTTGAGACCCTAGGGCAATTAAATGAGCTACAAAATGGATGCAAGCTATTCTCTCATCTAAGAGAGTGTCTTGTATTAATCCTGCTGCTCAAGATATCGCAATGATATCTCCTCGTACCTTTCAAGGAGACAATCATGGCTTAATGGTGACTAGAAATTGGGAAGGCATGAATAACTATACAATTGTGCAATTGAATGAATAAATAAAGAGAATAATTCAAACAAGGTATCCACTTTTGTTTCTTCTCATTTTTTTTATATTTTCTTTGTGTATCATTTTGTCATGGGTTTTGCACTGAGGTTTTGGTGAATAGAAGTCAGGTTTTGTGGCTGTAAGAGGAGATGGTGACAATCCAAGTTCCACATTATAGTTGGTTTGTAAAGCCTATCTGCTTAGTCTAGTCTCTCTTTCACTTGTCATTTATTTTTTGTACAATTTTCTTGGGACTTGTATTCTTTTATTTATTGGTGATGGCTATGAACTAATTTTTCATGAACTTTTGTTCCTCAGATGTAATTTTAATTTTAGTTTCATTTATTTTCTTTACATTTGATATGTGTTTATACTTGTTGCGCAATGACATGTTTTATGATTTTTTGTTGGATGACCTTAGATCTTGGGTGAAACAATAGGAAATCAATCTAGATCTCTAGTAGGGTACGGGTCTGGCTCGTAATAGCTTTCTCGTATAACTGCACTAAAGTGTAGGTTGGAGCAACATTGCCCCTTGGAACATATCTGCACACTGCATCCTCGAAGTAGAAAGATAAGTTATCATAGTCCTTTAATGATGTCCAAGAACCACCATGAGATGTTCCCATAATTGCAATATACTTCCTCAACAATCATAGGAATTAGTCAAGCAAATGATGGATCTATTTGTTGAGCCTCTTGACTTGCAAGCCAATCCTTCAATGTTGTTAGTACTATTCATAATCCCTTGGCTTCAGCATGTCTTGCAAAAAGCCTTGGAATTCTCAGATGATCACCTAACAAATACTTTCTCCCTTTTTCCAAGAAAATGTCACCTCACCTAAGAAGTCATCGGAAATAGTAACATTTAAGGGCTTGTTTGGTACGTTGGTTAAATGGGTTAACCTGAGTTCATTTATCACTTAACCCGCCTGGCACTTGCATTAGGTTAAGTGTGGTTAACCTGAGACAAAGTTGTTTCATCTCCCCTATAGAATAACTTCAACCCACTTAAACATCCAAACACCAAAACCTACTTATTTCATCACTCTTTCCTTATTTCTTTATTTATTCCATTATCTTATTCCCCATACCAAACATGTCCTAAAAAAATAACATATATGAGCACATCATGTATAACATTTATGGTGCTCGAAAGAAAATTTGGAGGAAGGCGCTTTGTTCCCTTTAGGGTTAGGAATGTTAGGGTAAATCTCATAAGAGATCTGCCTCTTAGGTATATATAAGAGATTACTCTGTGTGGTTGAGTCCGTTTTGCCTTTCAACTTGAACTAGCATCTAGCTTTCCAAAGCGACTTAAGAAAGCTGAGCTATATAGGTATCGTGACCAATATACCTATAAATGAAAATGAAACAAGAAGGCGGGCAGATTTCTAGTACTATTTATTGGGAGAGCCAGAGGACCAATATTGGGGATCCAACTTCTAGTCCAAATATCATCTTAATCCCATTCCTTATCGTTTACACAGCTCCCCTTACACAGGAAATGTTTGGCATACATTACGTGTTTTCGAAAGGAGGAGCTATTTGCCGATTGCTTGGTTTGTTAGGACTCTCTTTGGAAGTGCCTTTGGCACATGATAAATGAAGGAATTATCCCCACCACCCATCCTCGATGCTATGCTAAGGCTATATTATCAATTTGTGCTGAATGAAACGTACCCTTCGCCTCCAAGGTGTTTAGGTATATAGTGACCTTTTCCCATCTGATTGCACACCAGAAATTCTTGACAAATTTATCAACTTTGTCCAAGGAGCCCTTCATTACTAAGCACAATGACAATGAGATTAGAAGGTGTAGCAGAGATTGTAGCTAGCCTTTGGCCAACACCATCCTTTCTCGCTTGAATTCGTGACCTTTTGCAAGAAAGGTATCCTTAGAAAGCTACGTTTGTTTTTTGTAATTTTAAAAAAGGAAAAATTACAGATACATACTTTCTGAATATATGGTAATGAATTTAGAATAAATGATAATCTCCTTTCCACAGTAATTCTTGTAGTTTATGCCAAATGGCAATCTAGAATGGGAGATAGCTGACTTAATATAAAATAGGCTAAGTGGGTCGAAGTAGGGATGAGTATTGGATCGAACTGACCTGACCTGTCGATTGGGTTGGTTTAAGTCTTAGTTTGAAATTAACTTGGATCGGATCTAGGTTATAAATATGACCCATTTATTAAATGGGTTAAACCTTGAGTCGAGGTGGTCCAAATTCAGCTTGACCCATTTATGGGGTCGCATTAAGGTGGCTCAATTACATTAATATATATATATCATATATGTATATATATTCATACTATTTATCAAAATATATATCATTTATGCATTATATATTAAATGCTAAATACACATTGACTGCTATTACTATTTTTTAATGAATAAAACCCCAATTCCCATGCTCTCTGTAATTGTAAGTTGTATAATGTAATCCTAAAATCTCATTCGAGTTAGATATGTTAATTTCTTACTATAGAGAAGGCTTGAACATCCAAATTCAAGTTAAATATAAACACACAAGATGGGTACTTTATTTTTTATTATAATTTTTTCTTACTTAGTTACATTTGATTGATTTGTTATATACTATATATGTTGAATATTTAAATCAAATATTTATAATGCAAATAGCTGGATCACTTTAGTTAGTTGCATACTTATGATAACTTAAAAATCTTTTAATATACACAAAAGTTAAATATAATAATCCCATCATTTATATAATTGAAAAAAATAATTATCTTTTACAAATCATTTTTTTCTTACTCGTATAAAATTATTTTTTTTATACTTTTAAAATAATTATTAATATAAAATTCTAGTTACATATTATTTTATATATAAGTAAAATAAATAATTAGATCATAAATAAATTAATCAATCAAACCTAATATGAAACTATTATTTTTTAGGCTGAGCTAGATTTAGATAAAAAAATTTATTTTAAATCAAATTTTGAACTATCTTTTTAACTTATTTATTAAATAAATTTAAACTATACCAAGATCAATCTTTTTAACCTATTTATTAAATAAATTTGGATCAAACTAAACCTTCGACCCCATCCCTGGTCGGAAGGTATATAATGATATAGATAAGGCCATCTCTGATCTGTCCCCCCCTTTTATTTATTATTGTCGTTGAAGAAGAACATGACGACAAGAAAAGTAAACCCTTTTGTTACAATTTATATCCGTCCTGCAATCTATTCGGGGCCCATATGCATCATATCCTTCTTGCCACGTGCATCTGTGCCCCATCAGAAGTCACAACACCTGTTGTTCTGTCACACGGTGAGCTTCGTCAAAGAGGATTCAATTATAAATTCTTCGTAAAAAATAGACAGAGGATTCAATGAACTCCATGTCCCAGCAATTAGGGACGCAAATGGGTTATATTATGGATTATATTTGGTTATATTCATACCTATATTTATTTATAAAATTTATATTTATATCATATTTATTTATTCATCGATATAAATATTTAAATTCATATTTATAATCATCTACTCATCAAATATCCATTTACTTATTTGATATTTATTTATAAATTAATTTTATAATCAAATTATATCTAAATTAAAGTTAAAAAAGAATAAAATCTATAGTAAATATATTATTTATTTAATTTTAACAAATATCAAATATATGGGTTTTGATTACCCTAATTTTATTGATTATAATGAAATTATTACAAAAATAACCCTTCAAGAAAAACATATAAAAAAAGGAAACTATAAAATAATACAAATTATAACTATATTTCAAATAAAAAATCTATATCCTTAAAATAAATATACAATGAAAACTTAAGAATTACTTCAAACCTTCAAAATCAGAGAGTTAATCATGAGGGAGAATAGGACATGGGAAATGAGGAACCTAAAGAGAGATTTATATATTACAGGCAAATAAAAATTTTATTCGAATACTTATGTTAGGTAATTGAATATAGATACATATCCATAATCATTTTCAATTAGATTCTTTTAGATTAAATCCATATCCAAATTCGATTGAATGTAAGTTAAATTTTACTTTTTTTTTTCGAATCAAATTGAATTGAAATCTGATCAAATTTATCAAAAACTTACCGCCCAACTTACAAATATCTTCGTCCCTTCTTTATCGCAGAAGTTACCTTTTACTTTCCTGTTTGCCTACCTTTTTAACTACGTTCCACTTATTTACCATTAGCCACGATGGATTTGAATGGTCTAAACAACGTGGTGTTATGCTTTACCTCGATTCGTGTGAATTGCCCATGCCTCACCGCCTTTATTATTTATTTTTTTGAATTTTAAACTTCTAAAAGCCATCCAAAGGATGGGATTGTTGTACATAACAATTTTATATGCTCTTTTCAGAAGAAGATGCCATTAAATGGACTCTCACCTGGATGCCGATTTGGGGATTGGACTTATAGCTGCAAGAGCGTTGGACCATCGTGACATCAGGGGGGTGCGATCAATTGGTCGAGGAAGGGACTAGAGATCACCTAATGGATCTAGTCTCATCCTAAATTTAGATTTAAGGATTAGAGATCTATCAAACCCATTCGCAAATGGATTCGTTGTGTTATATTTAGATTCAATAAAATTCACAGCGATCACCTTGTGATAGTAATGTTATCATAATGCAAGGATATCGTAAGAATTAGCTTACTCGTCATGAGAATTTTATAAAAAGATCCCTTTAATCATGAAACCTCAATTCCAGTTGTATCCAAAGTATATAGCTCAACTTTACCGAGCTAAAATAGTCTATTTTATAGATCATCAAGAGATTGCACAACCTCCAAGGGTAAAAGCATACCTTCGTAATACCATTACTCTCAAAATCTTTCACTTGACCTATACAACTTACATTACTATATTCTTCCAGAACTTAAGGATATTTGCAATAATGAAAACTAAGGGAAATTGTTCATTTTAAGTACCTAAGTACTCGATCTACGGCATTCTAACAAGTATGGTCAGAACAACTTTTATATCTACTCAGTTTGGATACGGAGAAGGAAATATCTAGTCTAGTAGGTTAGCTAGATACATCAAGCTACCTATAATTAGACCTAGCCATGAGCTAGGGGCCTCATCAATTCAACCTGCCTGGCCCACAAAATGGGTGGGCTTGAGCTTCGATTTTTTTATCATGACCTAACCTAGCCTGACCCTCTAACTGGCCCAATTTTAAAGAGGCAGACTTGGGTCTCCAATTTACAACTCAACTCGACCCACAAATCATTAATATTTTAAATCAAAGACTCCAACAGTCCTAAGTTGGAACTCTAATAGTTCCAATCCCATCTATTGAATGCTAAATTTCTTATCTATTTAACCATTGTCTTACTTCCCCAAAATCTCCACCCCTACAAGTACCATACAAGAAGTCCAACAGCCACCATCTAACATGGAGAATGATGAACTATCTATTTAACTTGAGGTATGAGAAGTCTAACACTATTAGTAACTCTACCTACTGTTGGAGGATGTTGGTCATGATAAAAAAAATCTACTTGGCTATTGGCAACGCTATCTGCAGTAGGCAAAGTTGGATGGTAGCTATTGGCAAAATGATAAACCTTCGTGACTTTTATGGCATTTTAACTAAAGTAGATTTTGTTCTTATTATTCCTTTCACTTATGTTGACATTTTTTTATCATGACTATGTTTTGTGTTTTCAACCATTCGCAGTGTATCATTATCTATGTTTGTGTTTACAACATTAAAGTACTTTATATTTGATCCATGGGTCAACTCAGGCTTGGCCTGACCTATGGAAATAGGGCTTGGGCTAAGTTTTTAGGTCCATTGGTCGACCCAACCAGAACTTGAACCAAGGTTTTTGAAAGTTAGGCCCCATTGACCTAGCCCATGACCTACCTAACATGACCTATGACTAGGTCTACCTATAATATGTGATTATCTAACCTATGAAAGAGGTGTTTCACTCTTGTTTTTGTAGAGAGGTTTTGATGAATCAAATGTAGTGCTAATAGCCTTGCAATCTTGATAACCAAATTTCTCAAGAATCTTCTCAACATAATAAGATTGAAAAATGCCTATTCTCTTTGTTGACCAAATCATTTTGAGACCTAAGATTGCATTAGCTAATCCCATGGCTTTCATCTCAAACTTACTACTTAAGAGTGACTTGGTTTCATTCATAATCCTTGTGTTTGAATCAAATAGTGATATATCATTTACATAGAGGCATAAGCCAATACTCATATAACTCTTGACCTTAGAGTAGTCACACTTGTTGGATTCATGAACCACAAAGTCAAAGGACTAAATAATCTTATAAAACTCTTCATGCCATTATTTGGGTTTTTGTTTCAAATCGTATAAAGATTTAACAAGCTTATAAACCTTCTTCTCATTTCCAGGAGCTACAAATCCCTTCGGTTGATCCTTATAGATCTCCTCCTGAAGATTGCCATGAAGAAAGACGCTCTTCACATCCATTTGATGCATAGGAAGATCATAGATAGAAGTCAATGCTATGAGCATTCGAATAGTAGTCATCCTTGTTATTGAAGAATAAGTATCAAAATAATCAATACCTTCTGTTAGCTTAAACCCATTGACAAATAATCTAACTTTGTATTTTTCAGAGGATCCATTAGGCCTGAGTTTCTTCTAAAATACTTATTTGCACCCAATAGTAGAACACCCTAAAGATAAATTGACCAACTCCTATGTGCCATTAGAAATAATTGAAACTATCTCACTTTTAATGGCATCTTTCCAATGCTTAGCCTCAGGAGAAGCCATAGCATCACGATAAGTAAGGGAATCTCCCTCGATTGGTAAGTGACAAAATCATTTCCTAAATCTTTAGTAATTCTTGGTCGTTTACTCCTCCTAGGTTCAAAATCATTTACTTCATTGGGTTTAGAATGAGAAGATCTAGCCCCCACATTAAACATTCTTTTCATTTGTTCAAGAATGGTGGCTAGACTATCAGAAGTTGCATTTTTGGTAATCTAGTCTTCATAGAAATGACATCTGAAACAAATGTAGCATCATAAAGTTCAACAATAGTATTGATATCTATATCTGAAATATCAGATTTTATAACTAAAAATCTATAGGCATTTCTACAAAGGCTACGTCAATTGTCTTAGGACCAAGTTTCCTTCTCTTATGTTCTGGGACTATTACCTTAGCAAGGTAGCCCCACACTTTGAGATATCTTAATCTTGGTTTTCTATTTCTCCAAATTTCAAATGGATTACTTTTCTTATGGTTATGGGGAACTCTACTTAGAATATGACATGCCATATTTAGAGCTTCCCCTCACATTTAGGTAGGTAATCTTGACCTTTGCAAGAGTTGTTGACCATGTCAGTTAAGGTTTTGTTCTTTTGTTCTACTACCCTGTTAGATTGTAAGGAATATGGGGTCATTACTTTATGAACTATACCAAAAGCACGACATTGTTCATCAAATAAATTGCATGTATATTTCCTTCCTCTATTTGATCTCAGTCTCTTAAGGGGTTTCCCAATTTGTGTTTTTACTTCATTATTAAAGATAAAGAATTTATTTAATGCCTCATCTTTAGACTTAAGCCAATACACATAACAGTATCTACTATTGTCATCTATAAAGGTGATAAAATATTTTTTATCGTCCTAGTTAACACATTATTAAACTCGCAGATATTCGTGTACACTAATTTTAGAACTTCAGTATCTCACATTCCTTAGTTTTATTTATGGTGTGTTCTAAAATCATATTTAATTTCATCATTCTAATCTAAGGATTGAAACTTACACGACCCAATCTACCATGCTACAAATCACAAGTTTCAATATTACTAGAAACAAATGAAATATAATCAAAACTAACATTATTTAGAGCATTCTTAGAAAATACATCACGAACAATATCACATTGGACTCTAAATAATAAATCAAAGTCTGCCAAATATACATTTCCATAAAAAATCCCATGTCTTAACATGGCAACTTTATTACATTTAAAGTTTAATTAAAAACCCTCTTTAACTAATAAAGAGGTAGAAATTAATCACATTCTTCTTCACGGTCGAAATGTGCAACACCCTATGTAGTGTCCAAACTCACCCTGAGGAGAACCTCAAGACCATGCATTCGAATTCTAACACCTTGGTTATAGAGTCGTTCCCCATCTTTAAAATCCCGCCATTGTAGGTCTGGTAAGAAGAAAAAAATGATCTATCAATACAAATGTATATATTGGCTCCACTATGCACGAGACACTCGTTAGGATCGTGAATAGCATAGAGGTTGAATTTTATAGAGACATACTTGTTGCTGGGTCTAGCCTCCTTGGTGACCATATTCACTTGAGGATTCCTATTCATGATCCTCTATTGAGACTTATGAAAAGGACAATCCTTCTTTCAATGCCCAACTTGATTATAGTGCATTGCTCTTAGATTTTTTTGGGATCATGGATTCGGCCTTCATTTTGTTTCTATTATTGTTCTTATTTTTATTTTCCCAGCCTTTAGGCATCATGACATTCACCTTAGACTGTAGATCTATAAGCATCATAAGCTTTTGCTTCCTATACTCTTCTTTTATAACAATGGCAACCATCAAGTTGCCAAGATAAATCTTTCCCTCCCTATGCTTGAGAGTCATCTTGAAGTCTCCCCAAGATTTAAGAAATTTCTCAATGATAGACATGACTTGAAACTTCTTAAGGAGTTTCATTTCTGCTTCTGCCATGCCATGAAGCAATAATAGAGACTCGTGTGCCTATTGTGAGACCGATTTTCCTTCAACTATTTGAAACTTCAAGAATTTCAAGATATAGTATTTTTCAATACCGGCACCCTTAGTATTATACTTTTTGTCTAATTCCTCCCATAGCCCTTTCCCAGTGGTCGTGAATGTGCTATATATATTAAAGAGCACATTGGACAAAGCCAATATGACGCAACTATGACAAATATAGTCGTGTTCTTTCCACTCATTTACTGCCTTTTGGCCTTCAAGAGTAGGGTTTTCTTTATCCACGATTGGGCAGTCGATTTCTAGTGCTATAATCAGACTTATGGTGGCCAACCAGATCCACATGTGTTGTTGCGAATGATTGAAGTTCTGATCACAAAATTTCTTCGTCATACTAGACAAGTCTAATCGTGATTTAAATGCTATTTTAGTCGTGGCTAATATTTTAGATCTACATGATTCCTTTTCCAAGATTGTTGAAAACGTCACAAAGATGATATACATGAAACATATTAATTCCAGAACTGCACATATTTCCTAAAAATCAATTTCATATATTAGATGTAAGTTATGCGATTCTAACATAATTACATACATCAGAAACATTAAGCCAAATAGATGAATATTTAAATAGCAAGATTGAGAATCAAACGTTGAACAAAAATCATGTCACAGGACACAGAAGCAAAATTAATTACCAAGAGGTGCAGGTGACCAATCGATTACGATTCATAACGTCAGGATTCAATAGGTGGCTAATTAATTACCAATTAATTAAATAATTAATTTATATTAATTAGTTAATTAAAATCAAATAAACTTATGTAACAAAAGAGCTCAAGTTTCAAATTAATTCACTTTAACCCAACCTGGGTAGGGCAAGGGTGAGGAACATGTGCATATGGTCCCTAACCCCCTGTTTCGATCTTTGCTATAGAAGTCATGAGAACCAAAAGCCTTACATATCCCACTTGAGGTTTGCGTACTTTCAATGTAGCATTGGAAAGTTCACCAAAGCACTATTCACTTGAAGGGATCAAGCCAACTATGACAAATTGCAATCTTTATAGCAAGAATTGTTGAGACCTCTACAATGACCTAGATAGGAAAAGATCAGGTGGCAGTAGAACAAGAAGGAAATCCCCAAAGACATGATTAATAAGAAACTTTGTTGCAAATCCTCCAACAATTATAACAATTGTTTTTCTAAATAGGAGGAAAAAAAATCCTAACAATACTAAGGTTGTTGTATTGTGTAAAAAAGGATCATGGACATTGTATTTTCTAACCACTATTAGTGTACTATTAAGGTTTGGATCCCCTCTCTAAATATATGCTTGTAAGAAGGAACTAGGTAACCAGATTTTCTATCTTCTTGTGTGATTGCTTACTTTTTCGTGTGATTTCTCTATTGGGAAATACACACTTGATAAAAAAATAAATGGAAAAGAAAAGAAATCATATAAGTCCCAACACTATTAGGAGACCTAAGTAGAAATCTTAACTCATATCGTCATCCAACTAAAATCACATACCCTGTTCCAAAGAAACCTCCAACTATATCGATACCTCTTTCCTAATCATAATTTCATTCACATAAAGAAATTGAAACAAATCTACCCCAAGAATTTTTATTCTTGTAACTCCAATAATTCTCGTATGATAAGAAGTTGACCCACCTTCAATAATTAGGTCATAAGACACTCATATGGACTCCAAATTGAGTGATTCAAGTTTCATCTAAAAGATTTTTTGAAGGGCATCGATTTTTATTCAATGTACAACTTCAAATTTGGACTAGAAAGGGGCCAAATTAATGGTATAAGTTGAGGTTGACCTAAAAGGTTGTTACAATAAATTTTACGACTTAAGACTATGTTTGGTTGTGTATTAAAAGGGGGATTTTCCAACATCTCATGGGTATAGGGGATATAGTAACAAGCATTATTCCAACCTTCTCCTCCATGTCACATGGTTGTTGATCTCCATTAATCAACCATTACATTTATCTCTTAGTTACCACGTTTATTTTCTACTCTCACATCAAATAAAATAATATTACAACTAACTACCTGCACTTACCTCTAATCTCAAAAAAAATAAAATAATATTATATCTTAAAATACATCATTTCAATTATTAAATCCATCACACTCAAATTTATCATTTATGACTTCACCCAACCAAACACTCATACTAAATTTTAATCAATATTTTCTCTTAATACTCATCTAAATGAGACCTGAGGAATTTTGCCCCTAAATAAACTCCTAATCACTGTTAATAGAAGCAATTAAGATCGGTCTCAAGAATCAATCTCCACAACCACCTCCTCCAAATCTATTGGCTTATCTACAACCTCCTTTAGATTCGCTAGCTCATCAACAACCTCCAGAGCCTTCCACAACATTCAAATACCATTAAACTACATCTATAAATACATGTACCTTGTATCTAGTAAAGTTCAATGCAAAAGAAATCTTCTTCATTCACCACATATAGCTTACTTCGATATGGTATTAAGCCAGGTTCATTCTTGGTTGCTGGCCTGTCGCTCGTCCCACCTTGTCGTGCAATGTCGTCGCTGTCGGTCATCTCATCATGATGACCTATCTCGCATGCCACTCCTTCGTTGCATCTCCCCCAATGAGTGGCTGCTGCTGCTCCCACCTTGTTCTGCAGTGGTTCAACATCACAACCACACCCAACATTACGCCTCCAACTTTGATCAAGAGTCACACTCGGTCATCGTTATTGTCACAACCTCTGACGTACCGCTTCCACCAACTACTCATCTTCATGTCAATCCACTTAGCATGTCACTGTAGATTCCCCTACTAGGAGGGGGTGACGTAATAAATTGCGAAAATAAAATGTAAAGCAATCTTACAAAATTCAAACACACAAGGTCCACAATTATTTTTAGGTGGAAACTCAAACCGGGTGAAAACCACCACCTAACCCTCTCGAGTTAGGATTTTCCGATCAACCAAGCTGATCAAATCCACTAAACGAATCACTTAAACGAGGGTGATTCAATCTCAATTACAACCACGCTACTTTATACGAGGGTAGCGTTCCTCAACCCCTTCTCTTCACGAGAAGGATTTTGTCCCACGAAGGAGACGGGAATTCGCAAAGCGAATACCCAACCAAATAACAAAGTAAAATAACAAATATAGTCCTGTAGAGCCAACAAAGATTTAAACCTAGCTTCTATAGGAATTAGGAAACTCCCCTTTGCAAGGAGTGCGTCGAATCGATGACGCGGGTGCATGAGCCACGCGACGGCGCAACGTCGCTCTCGTGAACTACGGCGGGAGAGCGGGTGCGCAAAGGCTTGATGCTCTCAAGATGTAGAACTTGAGCTTGGAGAGCAAGAGATTCTCTAGGACACAAAAGAGTAGAAAGTATGTTGTTTGGGTGTGTCTTGTGTATCTAGGTGCATCTAGGTGTGTCTAGGTGTGTTTTGGTGTGCAAGAGGTTCCTCTCTATTTATAGAGGCCTTAGGAAGGCTTTGGAAGGCTTTGGAAAGCTTCCATAGCCGTTGGGTGCAAAGCCCAAGAGAATCAAGCCGAAATCAAGAACAATGATTGCACTGACAGAGTAATCAGACGTCTGATCCTGGCATCAGATGTTTGGGAAACCAGTTTAAGACGTCTGAAAATAAGGTCAGACGTCTAATTTTAGGCTGGTTTCTTCCTGACTTGAATTAGATCTAAACAGGGTTCTAGTGTAAGTCCATTAGACGACATACAAGACGTCTGGCACTATGTCTGGACGTATGGAAACCTACTTTTCTGCGGGAATGGATTTCCAAGAGAGTGCAACGGCTAGAAAATCTCTGAGAAGAGATTTTGGGTTAGTCGAGGCAAAACGGTCATCTATCAGATGTCTGGAAAGGCTTAAGGACGTCTGATAAGGCTCTAACAGTCATATCCTTCAATGTTTGCTAAGCCAGCCAACGGTCCACTAATTGGATGTCTGGCAAAGTCATCAGACGTCTGGACAGAGGTCTGGACATCTGATTTCATCAGACAGAGCTAAATAAGTCCAGCCTAGTTGTTATCAGACGTCTGAATCAACAGTCAGACGTCTTAAAACATATTATCAGACGTCTAATTTTGGAATTAGACGTATGAAAAAGCTGTTTGAACCCTATATTGATTTTCTAAGTTTTCTACAGAAAATCTAAGTATCCTAGGGTTGTGCTGGTGTTCTTAGGACTACTGTTAGGGTACTTTGAGGCTCTTTAACATGATTTTCTAAGGAACAAAAAGAACAAGGAAATAAAGACAAAAGTACATGAAAGAAATAAAAAGAATTCTATCCTATTCTTCTTGTCCTTCCATCTTCAATCTATCGCTCCTCGCGAATCTTTTCTGTTCTCCATCAAGCTCCTCCAATCCGTCCTGGATGCGAGCTCGAACTCGGTCTAATCACGTCTCCATTTGCAATTTGCCTGAAATCTAAGACTCCAAGTGCAAATGTTAAATGACACGTGTTTTGTTATCATCAGACCAAATGATCGTGGTGCTCTGGCACCAACAATCTCTCCCTTTTTGATGATGACAAAATCATAAATTATAATGCAAAAAAAATCCTCCCCCTTTTTGACATTATCAAAAAGGTTTGATTGATTTTAAATTTCCTATAACTCCCCCTTAAAACATAGTCTTCTATGAATTTCTTTTAACAAAAGTAATGTCCTCCCCCTTTTTGTAACAGCAAGATAGCTATTATTTTTCTCTCCCTTACTAAAGGAAATTTAGCTAATTTGCATCTCCCCCTTAAAAAATTGACAATTAGCTCATAATTTTTTAACTCCCCCTATCTAAATACTAATAAAAAGAATAGGGTAAAGAATTTTTACCTCACCTACCATGGCCAATAAAATGGTCCAAATGGTGGTGGTGGATACCACATCGGATGGGGCTCCCATCCGTAGCTTGGAGACCTAGGCATTGGCGTCGGTCTCCAGTCTGGTGGTCGACGTGTGGCGGGTCCATCGTTTGTTCGCCGTCTTGTCGGTCTTCTCGTTCTCCTCCTTGGTTTACTTTTTGGTTCTCCCAACTCGAGTTGACCAGCCTTGAGCTTGTAGGTCGAGTCCTTCGTGTTGTAGTTATCCCTGAAACCTACAAAACAGGATTCCAATTCTTTCTTCGGTATCCAAGTGAGCTTGGATCCAGATCTGTTAGTGGGTCTCCTTGATGGAGATCCTTTCTCAAACTTAGGGCTATAAAAATTATCTACTTTGTTGATTAATTTGTTAGAGTTTTCCCTAAGACATGCAATTTCTTTTTCTATAATATGCATCTTAGTCTGTAAATCAAAAATTTCTAACTTTAAACTATCATTTTCTTCAATCAATTTAATATTTTCATTAATAGGTTTTTATTTTCTAGAAACAAATTTTCATTTTCAGAAGTGTTAGAACTAGGGCATATTTCTATATCCTTAAGTTTATTTTCTAGCCTTTCATTTTCAGATTTAAGAAAACTAAGATTCTTTTTCATGCTTTTGTTTTCTATTTTTAGTGATTTACTAAGCTCATACAACTCATTAAAAGCATCTTGTAAATCCTAGTTTACCTCATTGTCGCTGTCGTTATCCGTGATGGCCATGAATCCAAGACACTTGGTTTCCTTCTTCTCGAGATCTTCTTCCGAGCTCGTCTCCTCATGAGTGCCTTCCAACCTCCTCCATATCTCGTGGGCGGTGGTGCACTCTTGGATTGGTTCAAATTCCTTCGGACTCAACACGTAATACAAGGCATTCATTGCTTTTGCATTGAGGTTGAGATTCCGAACCTGATCTTCTGAGTAACCTCTTGCGGCTTTCTTGGGAATCACAAATGCGGATTCGCATTTTTCCCACACTCAGAAGTCGTAGGCGTGCAACCACATAGTCATACGATTTTTCCAATAAACGAAATCTATACCAGCAAAGTATGGTGGTTGCGAGGTATCGTGTCCTTCGGTGCACACGAACGCTTTTCCCTCCATATCTGGATCCTCACCGGTTTGTAATGCCGATAACGTGAGACCTGCTCTGATACCTATTGTAGATTCCCCTACTAGGAGGGGGTGACGTAATAAATTGCGGAAATAAAATGTAAAGCAATCTCACAAAATTCAAACACACAAGGTCCACAATTATTTTTAGGTGGAAACCCAAACCGGGTGAAAACCACCACCTAAACCTCTCGAGTTAGAATTTTTCGATCAACCAAGTTGATCAAATCCACTAAACGAATCACTTAAACAAGGGTGATTCAACCTCAATTACAACCACGCTACTTTATACGAGGGTAGCGTTCCTCAACCCCTTCTCTTCACGAGAAGGATTTTGTCCCACGAAGGAGACGGGAATTCGCAAAGCGAATACCCAACCAAATAACAAAGTAAAATAACAAATATAGTCCTATAGAGCCAACAAAGATTTAAACCTAACTTCTATAGGAATTAGGAAACTCCCCTTTGCAAGGAGTGCGTCAAATCGATGACGCGGGTGCGTGAGCCACGGGACGGCGCAACGTCGCTCTCGTGAACTACGGCGGAAGAGCGGGTGCGCAAAGGCTTGATGCTCTTAAGATGTAGAACTTGAGCTTGGAGAGCAAGAGATTCTCTAGGACACAAAAGAGTAGAAAGTATGTTGCTTGGGTGTGTCTTGTGTATCTAGGTGTATCTAGGTGTGTCTAGGTGTGTTTTGGTGTGCAAGAGGTTCCTCTCTATTTATAGAGGCCTTAGGAAGGCTTTGGAAGGCTTTGGAAAGCTTCCATAGCCGTTGGGTGCAAAGTCCAAGAGAATCAGGCCGAAATCAGGAACAATGATTGCACTGACAAAGTAATCAGACGTCTGATCCTGGCATCAGATGTCTGGGAAACCAGTTTAAGATGTCTGAAAATAAGGTCAGACGTCTGATTTTAGGCTGGTTTCTTCCTGACTTGAATCAGATCTAAACAGGGTTCTAGTGCAAGTCCATCAGACGACATACAGGAGGTCTGGCACTATGTCTGGACGTTTGGAAACCTACTTTTCTGCGGGAATGGATTTCCAAGAGAGTGCAACGGCTAGAAAATCTCTGAGAAGAGATTTTGGGTCAGTCGAGGCAAAACGGTCATCTATCAGACGTCTGGAAAGGCTTAAGGACGTCTGATAAGGCTCTAACGGTCATATCCTTCAGTGTTTGCTAAGCCAGCCAACGGTCCACTAATTGGACGTCTGGCAAAGTCATCAGACGTCTTCTAAGACGTCTGGACAGAGGTCTGGACATTTGATTTCATCAGACAGAGCTAACTAAGTCCAGCCTAGTTGTTATCAGATGTCTGAATCAACAGTCAGACGTCTTAAAACATATTATCAGACGTCTGATTTTGGAATTAGATGTCTGAAAAAGCTGTTTGAACCCTATATTGATTTTCTAAGTTTTCTACAGAAAACCTAAGTATCCTAGGGTTGTGCTGGTGTTCCTAAGACTACTGTTAGGGTACTTTGAGGCTCTTTAACATGATTTTCTAAGGAACAAAAAGAGCAAGGAAATAAAGATAAAAGTACATGAAAGAAATAAAAAGAATTCTATCCTATTCTTCTTGGCCTTTTATCTTCAATCTATCGCTCCTCGCGAATCTTTTCTGTTCTCCATCAAGCTCCTCCAATTCATCCTGGATGCGAGCTCGGACTCAGTCTAATCACGTCTCCATTTTCAATTTGCCTGAAATCTAAGACTCCAAGTGCAAATGTTAAATGACACGTGTTTTGTTATCATCAAAACAAATGATTGTGGTGCTTTGGCACCAACAGTCACCAACTCTGTCGCCACCTCGCACTGCATCCCGACCTCCCCACGCCGTCGACCTGACCTTCCCGACCCAACACGACCACCTCATGCCACATTTGCCTTGTGCTGCATTGACCTTCCCGATTTGCCAAACAAGGCCCAAATCCCTCCTCACTCGGCCTCAAACCAGTCACGCCACCCACTGCCCTCCCTCCTCTCACTGACTCCTCCTTCCTGCATTTAGCACGCTCACTAGACCTCTCTACGCAGGTATCCTCCTCGAACCGCCATGGGTCACCTCCCACGAGCCTTGTTGCACTGTCTCCAGTCGCCATCGTCCAGCACGTAGGCATCATCCACACACGGGGTCCTTCAAGAACCCTACTCCCCCTCTTCTCCTCTTTTATATTCCACCGACATTTTGTAGCCAAGGCCCTCCAATTTTCACACCTTTGGTTAGTAGCCCTCCTCAAACAAGTATACTCCCGCTACACCAACTCCCAGTGCTTCATACTTTGTTACTGCTTCCCTGCTACCTGTTCTTGTTTGAAGGACTCAATCCGCACGTGCTTTCCGCCATCTCTACGCTCTATTGGAATAATGGCAACATCTACCCCAAACACAGTACCTGTTTTTAGTGTTCATCATTTTCTATTTTTCAAGTTCAAACCAACTAATTATTTACTATGGAAGTTGCAAATAATACCGCTGCTTTTCTCTCATTGATTACTCAGTATTGCTAACAGGTCTGATCCTTGTCTGACACCTACTGATTCATCTACTGCCTCAACTTCTATAGAGTCACCTTCCATCGCTAGTCACACATTTATTGTTGATGTTTGGATCAAACGTGATCAAGTTATTTTCAGTTGGCTACTCTCCTCTCTCTCTTTGAGGAGGTACTTCCCACGGTTGTTGAACTTGAACATGCACATCAAGTCTGGCATACCTTATAGACCACCTACGGTGCCTCCTCTCATACATGGTGTAAAGACACGTTCTGTTCTGAGCCCTTTAAGATGTCTGGACCGTCGGTTAGACGTCTGGTCAGACATCTGGACCCCTTCCCAGACATCTGGAAATTGAAAATTTGGTACAAGCCTTCGCGTCTCCATGCGGGTTGCACGCAGACAGTACCCCTCTTCTCTTTTTCCCTCTTCTCTCCTCCACCCGAACCCTAGTGCACCTTTATAAAGCCCCTCTCCCCCTTCCTCTCTTCCCCACTTCACCCCAGCCACCTTCTTCCCTTCCTCTCCACCACAGCGAGAGGATCGAGCAAGAGAGAGAGCGCAAGAGCAAGCGACGAGGAGGAGAGGCGGCATGAGGACATGTGGAAGAGCTTGAGCTCGACAGTTCGTAGGAGCACATTGGAGGACGCATGACCGGAGCGGCACGTGCGGGAGAAGGAGCGCGTCAGGGGAGACGTCCCCGACACTTGCTGCAACCAGAGCTGCAGGAGAGGAGGCGAGGCCACGACTGCGCACGGTGAGGAGGAACAGGTAGCTCTGATTTTGGGATTTTTCTAGAATCAGACGTCAGGCGTGACGTCCAGATGACGGGGCGGACGTCTGGTGACTACACCAGACATCTGAAAGCAGTATTCCGCGAAGGTACGTTCCTCTTGCGGATACGACCATGCAGGCTGCACTGCAGCTTCGGTCTGCATGGCTAAAAGTGGATGATTTTCCTGTCGCATGCAGGGATTGCTTCGGGAAGGCGTAGGGCACGCCCTTCCATGAATTTCGAAGGTCTGGACAGCTTACTAGATGACCGGAAGCACTCCCAGATGTCCGGAGGAGAGGTCGGACTTCTAGAGCTGGGTCCAGACAGTCAAAAAGAGGTTCTGGATGTCTGAGGTCGACGCAGAACCTGAGGTGAGACTCTGGTTACTTTTAAGACATCTGGACCTTGTGCCAGACGTCTGATTTAGGTCTGCAGCCGTGTTTTTGACCCGTTTAGGGTCCGTTTTACGCAAACAATATATCAGTGTTTTCCTTGTGAGTTCCTCTACTTGTTAGAAGTTTTTTATACTATTCTTAATGTTCCATTATGGTATGTTCCTTGGTATAGGACTTTGATTAATTGCGGGTTTGGGGCTTGCTGAGGCACATAAGCCTGCCATTCGAGCCCCCAATACTCCCGCGTTGTCTGGTAGAGTGGTCTTCCCCTAATTTAATTGTAAAACGTGAAAGCATATGTGAATTGGGTAACTAGAAACCTAGGATGTGACATGAATCCTAGGACGAGAAGTACTTGCACTATTTATATGCGTGTTTGAAATTGCAGTCTTAAATGAATGAATAGAAATGTGAATAATTGCTTATTAATAAACAAGAGCTGCTTGTGAAATATGAAATGCCTGTGCTAGTTAAATAGTTACCTGTGACATTACTTGTTGTATATGTTAAATGATGGAAATACGAGCTGCATGTGTATAATCTGAGAATGGAAATGTAAATGATGAAATCGGGTATGGAAAGACATGGGGAAATACTAGCATGAACCGTACGGGGAATTAGGAGTAGAGCTCCTGTGAATAAATGGAATGGTTCTGGAAATGTGAGTGGGAAGCGTGCTGGCCCTTGAGTACGTGGTACCAAGGAGAGCGACTGTCCCCTATTTAGTGTAGAGCGGAGCTAGCCGCCCTTGGTTTGGGGCCCAAGGTTAGTATTGGCCACTCTACACCGACTTCCTTAACCCTCGCATACACCATACCATGGAGAGATACTAATGTAGGAAGAGAGCTAGCCACCCCACGGGGCCTAGGGTTCAGCTAGCCACCTACACCGACTTGTTAGGCCCACTGGGCAAACTGAGGTAGTCAGATAAGGGTGTGCGGACTGTGGAGGGGTGAGACCCCTGTTACTGAAAGGGCTAGGCCTTATACTGTTCCGTGTTGTACTTTGGGCATACCCGCTAGCGAAAACGACTGACCGTGTGCCATTGCGGGGTAGTTACCTGTGCACTTATCGCACGTGCCGTAGTCACCGCTACGTCTGTCCGTGACCTCGCGGTGGTTGACTGGGTGTAGGATCACCACAAGGGACTCTCCCGGCCAAGAGAGCACCACGTGTGCCTTCTACTCTTTGGAAAAGACTGCAATCAAGATCGTTCCCACGAGGAACATTCGAGATCAAGAAAGAGATCTGAAAAATAAACCAATAAGTGAAAAGGAATAACTTATAAAATAAAGTAATTGGAAAAGATAAATTATCTGTTAGCTTTTACTGCTTTGGTTAGTTGGTTACCACTCTACTCAGCGTTTGCTGACTCTATTTACTCATAACCCTTTTCAGGTCTAGGTGTTGAGTAGCTCAAGTCACCGGCTGCAGAGGGTGCTGGGCCTAGTCGAGCCAAGCAGTACTCTTCCTATTGTTGTACTTTCTTTTGTTAGTGAGTTCAGACTCTTGTTACCGTTTACGTTTCTGTACTTTGTTTATGCTTTACTGTTGTGGTGGTGATATGTACTATTAGCAGCTTTTACTTCCTTTACTGCTTGTACTCTTTTACTATTAGTTACTTAGCATAGTGAATGTGGTTTACTTTCCTGCTTTTTGGTTATTTCTTGTTGGACGACTGGGTCTTGGGATTAGTCGAGTTGAGCCGGTCCCGTGTCCTGTAGGGATTCGGGAACTGGGTCGTAACAAGATGGTATCAGAGCAAGGTCATCCCGAGAAATGAACCAACTAGCTTGACAATAACCAATTCACATGCATGTAACTACAGTAACCACCACAACGTACCATTTGACATCTGTTCTAAGTTTCCTTCGCTGAAGTCTGTTAGAGTTGACTTCTTTTGTTCTATTTTCCATGTCTCCTTGCAGGAGATGTCTCGACGTGGAGTCCTCGAGGCGGGTCGCGGACTCAGCCGTGGACAAGGTCGGAGGGGCGGACGTGCCGGGCCAGAGGTGCCAGTTGGCCAGCTACTTCTCCCAGGCGTTCAGGCCCAAGACCTCGCTCAGTTAATACGAGATATAGTATGAGAGGAGCTCCACCCGCCTCCACGAGCACCTCTTCCTGGGGACGTGGAGGGGGAGTCATCTGTGGGGCCGAGAGACCGATGCAGTGATGGACGAGGGGGAGGTGGTGATCCTCCACCGCCCCCACCGTACTCTGACACTTCTGAGCACAAGCCCTCCCTACCTGGAGGCGTGCCCGTTCCCCCACTACAGCTGCACTACGAGCTTTTCGGACAGTTCCGGAAGCTGAAGTCCCCCTCTTTCAAGGAGGATGAGGACTTATCTGAGGCAGAGGATTAGCTGGAGCAGATCGAGAAGGTGTTTGACACCCTTCGCCCCCCTGCGGAGTGCCGCATGGCCTTTGCCACGTATCAGCTGGAGTGTGCGGCACACAGGTGGTGGAGGGCAGTAAGAGTCCAGGAGAGGGCAGAGCTGACGTGGGACCAGTTTATGACCCTCTTCTGCGAGCAGTACTTCCCGCAGACTTGGTAGGACCAGAGGAGGCAGGAGTTCCACACTCTCTGCCAGGGGATGATGACTGTTAGCGCGTACCGTACGCGTTCCTAGAGCTGTCACGTTTTGCTGCGACAGCTGTAGCTACTGAGGAGGAGTGCCTTTGGAGGTTCACTGAGGGGCTCTAACCTGCCATTCAGGGGTATGTCAAACCCCTAAAGTTGCCCACCTTCTCGAGAGTGGTGGAGGCAGCTATGATATACGAGGAGACCAATCCGACCGCCCGAGACACCAACAGCGGACGGAAGAGGCCCTACCAGCTAGAGTACTCACAGGGCTGCCAAGAGAGGAGGCACGCGATGCCGGCAGGAGAGCTGTCTCATTTTGCAGGGCCGTCAGTGGCCTTTGGGGGCCCCCGACAGGGGCCAGCTGTCAGTACTGGACCCCTGCCCAGCCATCAGCAGGGACCTATCGAGGGAGGGAGTCGAGTCCCCCTCTACTACCAATGTGGCCAGCCGGGCCACATTAGGAGGGACTACCTATCTAGGGCTGGAGCACAGAAGATGCTCCCCACACCGAGCACTGGAGGCTGAGCAGGTGGTTGTGGTTCCCAGGTGCGTGGGGGAGGACTGTAGTCGTAGGAAGGGTACCGGCCAGCGGCTACCTGTCCGACGTAGAGTGTGGCTGCTTCTTCTGCACCGAGAGCTGAGAAGCGTATCAACGCCCTGACACACAGAGACGCCAGGGCATTAGGTTCAGTGGTAGCATGTATGGTTACAGTTTCCAGCAGATTAGTTTACGTACTTTTTGATTCCTGCGCCATGCACTCGTTTGTTGCTGTGAGTTTCGCTGTCAGTTTGGGACAAGAATGTGTATTGTTAGAGGATCCATTTGTGATCAGAGGTCTGGGTGGTCAACTGTTTGTAGGTGAGGATGTCTACTCAGACTTTGAGGTCAGTATTAGGGGCACAGTCTCCCCACTGACCTGATTACGATACCGATGGAGGATTTTGGCGTTATTCTAGGGATGGATTGGCTGTCCGCCTACCACGCTTTGGTGGACTGTTTTGAGAGGAAGATTGTCTTCTCCATACTGGAGATGCCTTCCTTTGAGTTTCTCGGACAGCCGGTGGACGGAGGGTTTAGGTGCATTGATGTCGATCAGTTTGATTTTTATTTTATTACTCGAAATTTTAAAATGTTCTGAGGTCGAACTCAGGGAGCAAGGTTGATTTCAGAAGCATAAAAATCATAATTTACAATAATATACTGTTTTACAAAAAAAACTAGAGAGCGGAAATAAAATTTTTGTTCTCTTTTCTTTTCTTCTCTCTTTTCTTCTTTGTTCTTCTTTCTCTTCTCTCTATCTTCAAACATCTGATTCCATGAATCAGACGCCTTAAGTAGGAACTTGCTACAGTGCACGTGTTCTGCTTCTTCTTCCTTTCTCTTTAGCTGCTGCTGCTGCTTCTCCTTGGCTTTTTCTTCTCTTCTCTTTGGCTGCAGCTCCCTCCTTCTCTTTTCTTCTCTAGCTCTTTCTTCCTCTTCAGCTCCTGCTTCTGCACTGTGCTTCTTCCTCTTCTCTTCTTCTGGTTCCTCCTCCTCCTCCTTCTTCATCTTCCCTGCACAAGCATGGTTAGGCAAAAACCTACCCCTACCCTCCCCGCATCTCTTTCTCTGTTTATCTCTTAGGTTCGCTCTCCCAGAGCCTGCTCGGGTATACGGGTCGGGTTAACGCGCTTGGGACCAGGCCCACCGGCGTGTGGTGGTGGGCGAGGTGTGCAAGGTTAGGTAATCGGGTCGGGGGCTAGGTCCGCATAGCGTGGGCACAGACGAGGCATGAGTGGGCGAGTGGACCTCACCCCGTGTGACCGAGGCGATAAGCCTCTGTCACTTTTACAATTTATGCCCTGTGGGGTGCTCGAAAACACCTGAGGTGGGACTAAAGTTCCCACCTCCTTGTCGCGTGCGTGGCAACAGCAAGCGTGAGCAATTGCCGCTTCAGCAAAGGCCTTAGACACCAATTGAAGACCTGGAGCTGTGCGCGGAAGTATTCCGCGCCACCTGGGACTGCTGGCTTGGAGCTAGGAGACCTGGACGAAGCATGCGAGCTTGCTCCAAGCTCGTTGTCAATGGCGGCGACCCTCCGAACCTGAAATCACACAAACGGCCTCGTGGCCACGTTAGAATGCTCAGGAGGCTTCGCCAAAGCACGTGAAGGTGGCTCGGGGGTCAGCGTGGCGTGAAGATGCTCGTGTGAGTGTGCCTAAGGCACACTGTGTGCGTGCAGGTGGGTTTGTTCGGGGGCAGTGTGTGGTGCGTAAGGTGGGTGATGAAGAGGTGAAGGATGATCAGTGGAAGGTGGTGATGCTTCTGCGGTAGTTGGCAAGGCGTGTGAGTGAGTGGAATGATGAGTGCACCTTCGTCGATGGTCAGCTGGAGGTGGAGAAGATGGTGGTGGTCAGTGGTTGTCGATGGGTCGAAAGAACAAATTAATAGGGGGAAATAAAGAGGAGGGGGTGAGTAACTTAGCTGGCAGGTTAGGAGTGAACGGAGGAGGTGGTGGTGACGAGTGGCTGGTACTATCGTCACCGGAGATGAAAGCGCCTAGGGGGAAGAGACGGCGACGAGGAAGAGGGGTTGGAAGGCGCCCACTAGTACGACGTGACGCGGCGAAAGACGGCGGAGGTGGCTCTGCCACTGGTACTGTGGCAGAGCGACGAGAGAGGAGGGGGAGAGTCCTCGGAAGCTCTGGGCGGATGGCTGGAGTTGGGAAGAGACAAAATTGTAGAGGTAGCTCAAGCCAAATGGAGCTTGAAGTATGCGGCAGAGTATGCCGCTCCTTAAATAGGTGAAGGCCGGTTGGAAGGCGCGCGATAGCGGCGGGAAAAGTCTCGCCGGAGGTATGGCAGACGGAGACCCATACCTATCATGCGTTCACACGAGAGGTATAGCGGTCATCAGGGCATGGGGGCCGGCCCATGCGATAGGGGGCTCCGCGGGGAGCTCCCCTTCCAAATTTGGGGCCGGCTCCCCAAGCATGCGCAGCGCCATCCTCCACGCAAAGTCGCTGAAGGTATGGCCTGCTGCTGCGGGTGGCAGAAGGACCGGAGTGAAGAAGAAGATGAGAAAGTTGATGGGGTAAATGCAAGGGTTTCAAAAAGTTAAGGGTCAGAAAGTAATTTTTGAGGACCAAATTGCAAAGTGAGTTAAGATGACCTTTCCTTATGTCCAAATTTTGGTATAAACCTAATTAGAACCTAAGGAATCCAATGGTGAAGTTTGATTTTATGTTTGACCACGTTTGACTGGATATTTTGTATAAAAATCCAAATTAGGTCAAAAATTGGGTATAGACCTCAATCTAGGTCAAAACAGATTCCAAAGGCTAAATTGAGGGTTATTAACCCTAGGGAATCTTTTTCCATGAATTTTAGAGGGTTTAGTTAATTTTTATCTTGCCTTGAACCTTATGAATTAAAGTAGGTTTGTTTTAGGGTTATAGAATGTCATTTAATTCTCAGATTTTCTCATAACCCTTTTCTGACCAAACCATCCCATTTTCTCCTTTATTAGGTTTATTTGACCTATGTCTAGACCCTTAGAAATCCCGTTCATGTACTGCAATGGTAAAATTACAGTTTTACCCCTTATATCATGTTTTATTCTCAGATTAACAATTCCCTGATTTAGGCTTTCCCTTAGGTTATGTAGGAGCTTTTATTCATTTTATTAGGTCAAAATATGCTAGTTAGGGTTTATGATGAGGTTCTCATCATGCATTTTTACCTTCGGGCAGCGAGACTTTTGTGCCAGGGGTGTGAGGGCTTTCTAGCTTGTGTAGTGATAGAGCCTAGTCCTGTGGTAGACTTTCAGAGCATCCCGGTGGTCAGAGAGTGCCCCGACGTGTTTCCAGATGAGCTACCAGGACTACCGCCTGAGCGTAAGATCAAGTTTGAAATCTCACTAGTACCGGGGACCAACCCCATTTCTACGGCACCGTACAAGATGGCACCACTTGAGCTGCGGGAACTCAAGTCATAGTTGCAGGACCTGTTCGAGAAAGGCTTTGTGAGGCCCAGTGCATCCCCGTGGGGAGCCCCAGTGTTATTTGTGAAGAAGGATGGTACCCTACTCCTTTGTGTCGACTACAGACGGCTGAATAAGGTCACCATCAAGAACAGGTATCCGCTGTCGAGGATTGATGATCTGTTTGATCAGTTGCGAGATGCCACGGTATTATCCAAGATAGATCTGAGATCAGGTTATCACCAGTTGAGGATCAGGGAGCCCAACGTCTCCAAGACAACTTTCTGCACCCGGTATGGACACTACGAGCTTTTGGTCATGCCGTTTGGGCTGACCAATGCCCCCGTTGCCTTCATGGATTTAATGAACCAGGTTTTCAGATCGTATTTGGATTAGTTTGTGGTGGTATTTATTGATGATGTGCTCATTTACTCGTGGGATCAGGCACAAGACGGATAGCACTTACGGATGGTTCTGGACACCTTGAGACGGCGCAGGCTGTATGCCAAATACAACAAGTGCGAGTTTTGGTTGAGGCAGGTGACCTTCTTGGGTTATGTGATTTCAGGGGATGGCTTGGTTGTGGATCCAGCCAAGGTAGAGGCAGTACTCAGGTGGGAGAGGCCATGTACAATGACAGAGATACGTAGTTTCTTAGGACTGGCAGGTTACTACCGGCGGTTTATCATGGGTTTTTCGCAGATTACGCGTCCTATGACTCAGTTGCCCGGAAGGACGTGCCCTTTGCTTGGACAGACACCTGTGAGGCATGTTTTCAGGAGTTGAAGGAGAGGTTGACTTCGGCTCCTGTGCTTACCATCCCAGATAGCAGCAGCGGTTTTGTTGTCTACACGGATGCTTCGTTGCAGGGGTTAGGGGGTGTTCTCATGCAGCCGGGTCACGTTATCGTTGACGCTTTGCGGCAACTGAAGTCCCATGAACATAGCTACCCTACCCATGACTTAGAGCTGGCAACTGTTGTCTTTGCGCTGAAGACATGGAGGCACTACCTTTACGGTGAGACCTTTGAGATTTTCATAGATCATAAGAGCCTCAGGTATTTGTTTGATCAAAAGGAGCTTAACATGAGACAGAGACGTTGGTTAGAGCTCCTGAAGGACTATGACTGAAGCATCTCCTACCATCCAGGGAAGGCCAACGTGGTGACTGACGCCTTGAGCCGGAAGGCGCCCGCCCGCTTGGCCAGCTTACAAGCACAGAGTTGGAGACTTATGGAGGAGTTGGGCAGTTGGCGACCCCTAGTGTTACAGGGGCATTGTGGGGCAGTGACAGTGACACAACAGACGAGACCAGAGCTGATAGGCCGCATCATCTCAGGACAGACGACAGATCCGTACTTGCAGTCGTTACGAGATAGAGTGTTGTCAGGGGACCTAGGAGGCTTCTCTTTTACAGATGATGTGCTATGCATGAGGGGACGTTTGTGCATTCCCAGGGACGAGGAGTTGTTGAGAGAGCTCCTGACTGAGGTGCACGGGTCCAGGTTCACCATACATCTCGGGAACACGAAGATGTACCATGATCTAAGACGTGACTTTTGGTGGAGAGGGATGAAGGTGAGTTCGTGAAGTAGTGTTTGGTGTGCCTGCAGGTGAAGGTCGAGCATCAGAGGCCCGCAGGGCCATTGCAGCCGCTTCCTATGCCAGAGTGGAAGTGGGAGAGCATCACCATGGACTTGGTGGTGGCCCTACCCATTACCCAGCGAGGACACGACGCAGTCTGGGTGATTATGGACAGATTGACGAAGACGGCATGTTTCTTGTTGATCCGAGTCACCTTAGGACCAGCGCAGTTAGCAGAGAGGTATATTCGTGACGTAGTACATCTCCACAGAGTTCCGCGTAAGATTGTATCCGACCGGGATACCTGCTTTACTTCTCAGTTTTGGGCTGAGTTTCAGCAGGCCTTGAGGACACGATTGAGGTTTAGTACGGCATACCACCCCCAGACGAACGGACAGTCAGAGCACACGATACAGACACTTGGGGACCTTTTGCGCGCATGTGTACTAGACTGGTGGGGCTCTTGGGAGGAGCACTTACCTCTGGCAGAATTCGCATATAATAACAGCTATCACTCGAGTATCGGTATGGCACCCTACGAGGCTCTGTACGGACGAAGGTGTACTGCACCCTTGAGTTAGGTTGAGGTGGGGACCAAGTGGGAGGTTGGCCCCACGCTGATCCGGCAGAGTCGGGAGGTGATAAAGTAGATTCACAGACAATTTGCACTGTCAGGAGCAGACAGAAGAGTTATGCCAATCGGAAGCGCAAAGAGGTGCATTTCGAGGTTGGGGATCACGTCTTTCTTCGCGTTTCTCCCATGAAGGGCCTGCAGCATTTTGGGGTGAAAGGGAAGCTTGCGTTGAGGTTTGTGGGGTCCTTTGAGGTCCTGGAGTAGGTAGGACCTGTTGCTTACAAGCTTGCCCTTCCTAGCTTTCTGGTCTGCACGACGTGTTCCACATGTCCAACCTCAGGAAGTACGTCATTGATCTCGGTCACATTCTGAGCCACGAGAGTGTCAAGGTGGGTGACGACCTGACCTACCCTGACCGACCAGTACAGATACTAGATAGAGCCGTCTGGAGTTTGAGACGGAAGCAGGTACCCCTGGTGAAGGTCTTGTGGAGGAGCCAGAGGTACGAAGAGGCTACCTAGAAGCCTAAGGTGACGATGCTAGAGTGGTACCTGGAGCTTTTTGAGGGTATGTCTTTTCAGACCGGCTTCGGTCCTCTTTAAGTTTGTTATGCATATATAGTTCTTTTTATGCACCCTAGCTAGCTCAAGTTTCGGGGATGAAAATTCCTTTAAGTTTGTTTTGATGTAAAGACCCGTTCTATTCTGAGCCCTTTAAGATGTCTGGACTCCCGATTAGACGTCTGGTCAGACATATGGATCCCTTCCCAAATGTTTGGAAATTGAAAATTTGGTACGAGCTTCGCATCTGCACACGGGCTGCATGTAGACAGTACCCCTCTTCTCTTTTTCCCTCTTCCCTCCTCCACCCAAACCCTAGCGCACCTTTATAAAGCCCCTCTCCCCTTCCTCTCTTCCCCACTTCACCCCAGCCACATTCTTCCCTTCCTCTCCACCACAGCGAGACGAGCGAGCCCGAGAGAGAGCGCGAGGAGGAGGAGAGGCGGCGTAAGGAGAGGAGGAAGAGCTTGAGCTCGCGAGCTCATGAGAGCTCTCCGGAGGACGCACGGCTAGAGCGGCACGTTCGAGAGGAGGAGCGTGTCGGGGGTGACATCCCCGAAACTTGCTGCAGCCGAAGCTGCAGGCGAGGAGCAATAGGTCGCTCTGATTCTGGGATTTTTCTAGAATCAGATGTTTGGCGTGACGTCCAGATGACGGGGCAGACATCTGAAAGCAGTATTCCATGAAGGTAAGTTCCTCTTACGGATACGGCCATGCAGGCTGCACCGCAGCTTCGATCTGCATGGCTAAAAGTAGATGATTTGCTTATCGCGTGCAGGGATTGCTTCGGGAAGGCACGGGACATGCCCTCCCACGTGTTTCGGACGTCTAGACAGCTTACCAGACGATCAGAAGCAATCCCAGATGTCCGGAGGAGAGGTCGGACGTCTGGAACTGGGTCCAGACGGTCAAAAAGAGGTTCTGGACGTCTGAGGTTGACGCAGAACTTGAGGTGAGACTCTGGTTACTTTTAAGACGTCTGGACCTTGTGGTAGACGTCTGATTTAGGTCTGCAACCTTGTTTTTGACCTATTTAGGGTCCGTTTACGCAAGCAAGATAGCGGTGTTTTCCTTGTGAGTTCCTCTACTTGTTAGAAGGTCTTTTATACTATTCTGAATGTTCCATTATGGTATGTTCCTTGGTATAGGACTTCGATCAGTTGCAGGTTCGGGACTTGCTGAGGCACGTGAGTCTGCCGTTCGAGCCCCCAATACTCCCAGGTCGTCTGGTAGAGTGGTCTTCCCCTAATTTAATTGTAAAACCTGAAAGCATATGTGAATTGGATAACTAGAAACCTAGGATGTGGCATGAATCCTAGGACGAGAAGTATTTGCACTGTTTGTATGCGTGTTTGAAATTGCAGTCTTAAATGAATGAATAGAAATGTGAACAACTGCCTGTTGATAAACAAGAGCTGCCTGTGAAATATGAAATGCCTATGCTAGTTAAACAGTTACCTGTGACATTACTTGTTGTATATGTTAAATGATGGAAATACAAGTTGCATGTGTATAATCTGAGAATGGAAATGTAAATGATGAAACTGGGTATGGAAAGACATGGGGAAATACGAGCATGAACCGTACGGGGAATTAGGAGTAGAGCTCCTGTGAATAAATGGAATGGTTCTGGAAATGTGAGTGAGAAGTGTGCTGGCCCTTAAGTACATGGTACCAAGGAGAGCGATTGTCCCCTATTTAGTGTAGAGCGGAGCTAGTCGCCCTAGGGTTGGGACCTAGGGTTAGGATTGGCCACTCTACCCTAACTTCTTTAGCTCTCACGTACACTGTACCGGGGAGAGCTACTAGTGTAGGGAGAGAGCTAGTCACCCTACACCGATTTGTTTGGCCTATTGGGCATACCGGGGTAATCAGACGAGGGTGCGCGGACTGTGGAGGGGCGAGACCCCTGTTTGGTTCTGAGGGGCTAGACCCCTGTTACTGAGAGGGCTAGGCCCTATACTGTTCCGTGCTATACTTTGGGCGTACCCGCTAGCAGAAACAACTGACCGCGTGCCAGTGCGGGGTAGCTACCCGTGTGCTTATCGTGAGTGCCGTAGTCACCGCTACGTTTGTCTGTGACCTCGGGGTGGTTGACTGGGTGTAGGATCACTATGGGGGACTCTCCCGGTCAGGAGAGCATCATGTGTGCCTTCTACTCTTCAGAAAAGACTGTAATCAAGATCATTCCCACAAGGAACATTCGAGATCAACAAAGAGATTTGAAAAATAAACCAACGGGTGAAAAGGAATAACTTGTAAAATAAAGTAATTGGAAAAGATAAATTACCTGTTAGCTTTTACTGCTTTGGTTAGTTGGTTACCACTCTACTCAGCTTTTGCTGACTCTGTTTACTCATAACCCTTTTCAGGTCCAGGTGTTGAGCAGCCCGAGTCACCGGCTGCAAAGGGTGCTGGGCCCAGTCGAACCCAGCAGTAGTCTTCCTGTTGTTGTACTTTCTTTTGTTAGTGAGTTCAGACTCTTGTTACCGTTTACGTTTCTGTACTTTGTTTCCGCTTTACTGTTGTGGTGGTGATATGTACTGTTAGCAGCTTTTACTTCCTTTACTGCTTGTACTCTTTTACTATTAGTTACTTAGAATAGTGAATGTGGTTTACTTTCCTGCTTTTTGGTTATTTCTTGTTGGACAACTGGGTCTTGGAATTAGTTGAGTCGAGCCGGTCTCGTGTCATGTAGGGATTCGGGAACCAGGTTGTAACACATGGCTTCTACAACTCTAGATCCAGCTCCACAATCTTCACAAAGGTGAGAAATCCATTACTGAGTTCCTTCAAAAGGCAAAATATATATCTGATGAACTAGCTACCTTCAGCCAATCAATCTCTCTCGTCGAGTTCAATGTTATTATATTCCCCAATCTTGGCCCTGACTATAGTGAAATCATTGCCACTCTATCCACCCAAAGCACCACCATTCCCTATGCAAAATTACACAACAAACTTTAGAGTCATGAAGTAAGCTTGCAAAACAACATTGCCGCCTCTCCATCTATCAACACTGCCAGTCAATCTGCTTCAACCACTAATCAATTTTCCACACCACGAGGATGAGGACACGGTCGTGGTCAAGGGCGTGGCTTCCATTGCCAAACTCCTTGTCCTATCTATGGCATTCCTGGCTATAGTCCCTACCAATGCAAGTTTCGTCACACCACTCTCGCCAACATGCCGCCACAAGCAAACTATTTGACACCCACCCCTCCACTCATTAGTGATTGGTATGTAGACTTTGGGGCATCACATCATGTAACCAACAACATGCAGAACCTACAATTGATAGAAAACTACAATGAGTTAGATAGTATACAAGTTGACAATGGTCAAACCATGCCCATTACCCACATTGGTAAGAATAGCCTTCGGTATAAATCCAATTGGTTTCAACTAAACAACATTGTTTGCTCTCCTTTTGCCTCTAAGTCACTTGTCTCTGTCTATACATTTTGTGATGATAACAACTTCTCCATTGCACTTATTGACAACTTCTTTATTATTAAGGACCGTCGCACGAGTTACCCTCTTCTACTAGGAATTCCTGAAAGGGGCCTCTACCGTCTCTTGTCAAGGCCTTTTGCCATTGCAGTTGCTTCCTCCAGTCTGTCCTCTGATATCTGGCATCAACAGCTGAGACATCCCCAAATGCTAATGGTCTAGAGAATCCTTTGTCACCTTGGCTTCCAACTTAATCCAAATTCCTCAAATAAATGTTCCACTTGTCTATTGGGTAAAAGTACTCATATAACTTTACTTAAAACTGGAACATGAAGTAGTCGGTCTTTAGATCTTGTTTTCAATGATGTTTGGGGACCTGCTCTTGCTCCCTCTGTCTTTGGTTTTCATTATTTCTTATTATTCATGGATGATTGTTAAGTCTAAAATCATGAAAATGGTTAATTTTGTCATAGTATAGACATGAAATCTGACTTAAACAAAAATAATAACGAGATGGTAAGTCCCAGTCAAACTCAAGGAGGCGTGGTTGCGAATTTCAAAATAAATTCCTAACTTGATTTACTAACTAAACTAACTAATCTAAAGCCTAACCCTAATTACTAACATGGCGGATTTCTCACACCGAATATTCGCCGGTGGTGAATTTGAAACAAAGGATCATGGTACAAGTCAAGAGGCAATAATATGTATACATGAATCTTTCATTGCAATATTCTTTCAATATGTATATGCTGTCGAGGTCATTATGGTGCAACATATAATCATTGAATTTGGAGGAATTGCCATAATTTATTTGATAATGAAAACCTTTATTCTATTACCAGATTCAGAAAAGTAGTTATAAAACTAATCTTAGAGACATGCTTGATGATATATATATAAAATTCAAGAAGGAGAATAGAGAATAGAGTTTAGGGATGATCAGAAAGGGGGGCGCCGATGGTGCTCCGATGGGGAGTGTAACGGCAGCCTTGGAGCTTGGTGAAGAGGAGAGTGCCCAAGCCCTTGGAGAAGAGCTTCTCTCCTTGCTAGCCGTCCATGGAGGAGGAGGAGTACCCGTGGAGAGGGACCATGGGGACGACCTTAAGGAAGGGAGGAGGAGAGTTATGGAGGTGGAGCTCTAATGGTGGAATGAAGGAGGAGGATGATGATGGTGGGCAGCCAAAAGGTGTGGGTTTTTATAAAGAGATGGGGGTCTTTAGGGTTGGTGTTGGAGGATTCTAGTAGGTGGCCTTGGACTCGCCAACTTGGAGGAGGAAGTGGTCTTGTGAGATCCACATTTTGGGGGGTAGTTGGGGGGGGGAGGGGGGGGTTCGTGGACTAGGTTGGGAGAGATGTAGACCACTCTAAAGTCTTCTAGAGTGGCCGTCCAA
Organism: Thalassia testudinum; assembly: GCA_037157565.1. Lineage (NCBI taxonomy): Eukaryota > Viridiplantae > Streptophyta > Magnoliopsida > Alismatales > Hydrocharitaceae > Thalassia > Thalassia testudinum. The sequence continues at coordinate 88,401,232 of JAZHRO010000077.1, forward strand.
ATGGTGGAGAGGATGGTTTGCGTGGGGTTAGTCCTAGGTGGGTTAGGTTAGCCTAAGGTCTAGTAGGTTGGGTTTAGTTGGTAGTGTCCTAGTCTAATTAGGTGTTTGTGTGTGTGCAATTGGGTTAGGAGATCCCTAATTAGATTCTTGGATTAGGATTTGGGTGTAACCTAATTAGGTTAGGGTTAAAGGTAGTAGCATAGTCTTGGGAGGTATCTAAATAAGTTTCTTAAGGTGTATGGTAGGGTTTCTAAGTCATAGGAGGCAAGCTCGGGCTTCTAGTTCCAAAAATAGGAACCAGAGAGGATCTCCAAACATCCAGAGAATTGGTCAGATGACTTATACTTCAAAGTTGGACGAATGAAGAATAAACTGGACATCCAATTCTAAATTAGACACAAATGTCCAGACACACATTGTCTAGAAAGTAAGTTTAGGGTTTTCTAGGGTAGGTTAAGGTTCCTAAGTAATTGGGTATCCTAAATAGGTTTTGGGCACTAGTTTCCTAGGGTTTCTAAGGTCATGGATAAGGATATCCTCCTCTCTCCATTGTCTTGATCTAGTTTCTTCTTCTCTTCCTTGCCTTATTCCACTTTATTTCACATCCTAAATCACTTTATCGGCTGCAAATAACAATAGAAGCATTAAATAGCAAGATAATCTCACATTATTCTATGTACAACACTATAAAATGTCGTAATGCATGATATGTATGATATGAATGTAATATTTACAGATTAAGCTAGGTTTCTAACATTATTTAGGTTGATTAAGACCTATAATTGTTGTGCAATCAATGATTATTCAAAATATGTCTAGTTTTATCCGCTGAAAAAGAAATTTGATGTTTCTAGTGCCTTTATTACATTCCAAAAAATGGTAGAACGATAATTCTCTCATAAAATAAAGTCATTCCAATCAGATGGTGGTGGAGAATTTATAGTTCTTAAATTCCATTTTCTTCGCAAGGGCATCACACATTGTGTATTATCTCCTCATCCCCATGAACAAAATGCAGTAGCTAAACAAAAAATCGGACATGTTGTTGGCACAACTCTTAGTCTCCTTGCCAACTCCAATACACCTAAGCATTTTTTGGAATTTGTTGTTGAAACTGCAGTTTATCTTGTTAATTATCTACCAACACTCCTCTTATCTCACAACTCCCCTTATGAAGTACTCTTTAACAACCCTCCTCCCTACCAGTTTCTTAGAGTCTTTGGTTGTGCAGCATATGCTTTGCTTCGCTCATACAATTCACACAATTTCTCTGTTCAATCCACCAAATGTGTCTTCTTAGGCTATGCTTCTAACTACATGCTGTACCGATGCTATGATCAAGCTACAAAGAAATATTATATTGCATGACATCTTTAGTTTGACGAAACTCTCTTTCATTTCCAAACTTACTTAGTTTTAGGGCCTCCACTAGCACCATTGGATGATGTGTGGCTAGCCGTGCAACTTCCACTCTTTGCTACCTTGTGTGAAGGATCATCCTCAACACCATTATCCTCCTCTTCCATGGCCCTAGCATCCATGACTCCTCTAATAGATACTTCACAAAGATAGTTGCATCCCCATAGACTAATTAATTATTGGTCGCTCACAGGTCTCTCCACCGGGATGAGCCATCATCCACTACCTGCAACACTTGTTGCCACTACCTCTTAGCAAACTGAACCCACATGTTTTCCACAAGCAAATAAGACCAAATGGTGGCGTTGTGCCATGAGCTTTGAATATAATGCTCTCCTTGACAATGGTACTTGGTCCCTCATTCCACAAACACTTAGCATGAACATTATTGGATGCTGTTGACAGATGAAATCTATGCATTCGGAGTTGGATTCGAAAACCCGTCGTCGTAGTTCGAGTCACGAAGAAATCCATTCAATAGATAAAATTTATACCGACAATCCATAAGGAAGTTCCGGGTCGAACACAGGGAGGTGGACGTTTGATTAAAAATACGTGTTTTATTTGTTTGTCACGAAATAGATTAATTAATTGAAAACTAGCTATCTATTTAACAAATAATAAATAAAAGAGAGAGAGAGAGAGAATATTACAAATAAAACTAAAAGAGAGGTAGAATAAGCATGGATTTCATTATAAGAAATTATTCATTACATTACTCATTATGACTAGTGTTTATCGCTACGAGATCGATGCTTAAAATAATCGCGTTGCAGTATAGTCAAAATTGCTTTGAAAACAAATACAATTTTTATTACTCAAATAGGTTTTCGAGGTCGAACACAAGGAGTAAATGGAATTCATACATTAATCTTGACAATTAATGCAATTTAAACACAAAATATTACTTAAAAACTAATTAGGAATGTAGAGCATATGAGTACATGAAGAGTAAAACGAGTTTTAGACAAAATAATGGTGATGTGAATCACCAATTATAAGTCTAATACATAGAATAATTACTCAAATCTACTTAAAGAAGGGAGTATGAATTCAAACGTCTGATTTTGCAATCAAACGTCTTAAATGACTTTTGCTACAGTCCTCCTTTGTCTGCATGCCTCTTCCTTTTCTTCTTCTCTTTCTCTTTGTCTAATTTCTCTTATTCTTCCTTTCTCTTCTATTCTTCTCAGGCTAGCTTCTTCTTCTGCAATCCTTCTTCTTCTCTATTTCTTCTTTAGGCTTTCTTCTTCTCTTCTTACTTAGGCCTTCAGCCCTGCGATCCTCCTCTTCTTCTCTTCTTCCTTCTGAATCCAACTAAGTGTCGGAGCTAATCTTCTCAGGGCAAAAACCCCCCTTCCCCCGCGTAGCTCTCCTCTCTCTTTCTCTCTTTCTTTTTCAGTCTTGCTCTCCCAGAACCACAGTTGGTTGGGTAATCGGACTTAGCGCATACCTAGGTCCAAGCTCACCGGCGTGTGGTGGTGAGCAAGGAGTGTAGGTCAGGCAGGTAGTCGGGTCGACTAGGTCCGCAAGTGAGGTGTCGCGGATAAGTCCGAGTGAAGGGGGAGGAGGACCTCACCCTCAGTGTTTGGAGGCGAACAACTATGTGCACTATTGCAATTTATGCAGGTGCAGGTGCCTCGTCGTATCCGAGGTAGGACTAAATGTCCCACCTGTCTTCTGCACAACACAGCAGCAAGGTGCGTGGCCAATTTGGCAAGGCTACAACTGCTGAAGCCCCTACGTGAGGACTTGGATGCGTGTGGGCTTCAATTGCGCGTAGCCTAGAGGTATCCCCTCGGCGTAGCAATACCTGGAGCAGCTTGAAGCTCGGCAGCAATGGTGGCTTCGACCTGTGACCTGAAATCAAGAAAAGAGGCCTTATGGCCGCATCAGAATGCTCAGCAGGGTCATCGTGGCACGGCAAATGTAACGGTGGTCGTGGCGTGGAGTGAGGGTGGCTGTGGTGGCCGGACGGTGACGGGAACAGTCGGTTAGAGTGGGTCTGTTCGGGGAGGTGTTTGGGTGTACGATGGAGTGAATGGAGTAAGGGGAAATGAGTGGGAAGGTGCAGTGGAGGTTGTAGGGTGGTCGGCGAGGTGGATGGAGGTGCGTAGCGGTGGGAATACCTCGCCGGAGGAATCACCGGAGATGGAGGAGATGACGGTGTCTAGTAGTGTTGGTGGTCGATTTTGGAAAATAAAGAGAAGAGGAAGAAAGTATGAGAGAGAGGGAACCTAAGAGTCTACTTAAGGGATGAAAAGGGATAGAGATCCCACGTCGATGTGGTTGCCAGACGTGGGGAAGACGAACCTCTGTAGGAAAGGCGGCAGCGGAGGTATTACTCGATGCGGAGGACGGTGAGTGAGATAAACCCACCACTGGTATTGTGGTTGGGTGACGAGAGAGTCGGAGATAGACCACCTGAGCTTGCGGAGACTTGCTGCCGGAGGGGAGAGAAGAATAGGGGGAATTCTGGCCCAATTTCAAGCTGAGTACGGTTGAACCTTGTGGATTCTTTTATAGGTCATCAAAGAGGGTTTTGTGCTTGGAAGCCAAGCTTCCAAGCTAGGAATGCTCACCAGAGAAGGAAGCTTTCAAGAGAACCAAATCTCTCATGTGTTCACATGAGAGATTGGGAAAGAATCAGGGCATCTAACCAGGTTCACATTGTAGAGGATTACTTGATGAATCTCCCTTCCAATTTTGAAAGGGATTCATCAATCAATCAGGGGGAAAATCCAAGTTGAAGATCGTCGAAGTAGGTTTCCTCTGCGATAATAGCGGAGGGACCTATTTGTGAAGATGATGAAGAAGTTAGGGGGCTGTTCTCAAGGGTTTTTGAAAGTTAGGGGTAGAAATGTAATCAGATATGACCTTTTTGCAAACTTGGTCAAGATGAGTTCCCCTTAGGTCCAAATTTTGGTAAAAACCTAATTTGGACCTAAAAAATCCAATGGTGAAGTTGAATTTTGGTTTTGACCATGTTTGATTGCGTAATTTATGTAAAAATCTAAATTAGGGCAAATACCTGTCTGAGACTCCATTTTAGGTCAAAATGGGTTCTGATGGCCAAATTGAAGGTACTAAACCCTAGATAATATTTTTCTATAATTTTTAGAGGGTTGAGGTGACTTTCATCCTGACCAGAACCTTGGTTAATTAAGTAGGTCTATTTTTAGGATTTCAAAAGTCATTTAATTCTCAGAACACACACAAATTCATTTCTGTTTAATCCAACCCACTTGTTATCTTATTAAGACCATTTGACCTTTATTCAGCCCTTGAGAAAACTTGTGGTTGTACTATATTGGTAAAATTACAATTTTACCCTTAGTTTCTTATTTTTCTCTCAGAATGGTTATGCAATGAGTTATGATCTTTTGGCAGTTATGTAACATCATTTGTTGACTCAATTGGATCAAAATGAGCTAGTTATGGCTTATGATGGTGTTCCCATCAATTAGAAAGCGAGAAATCTACACTAGAAAGCAATAAATCTACTCTAGAAAGCGGTAAAGAGAATGGAGAGATAAATATCCTCCTCGACGATTGCTTGAAGGACGAGCTGGATGGGACGACACCTGGAAGACGGGGAACGGAGTGGGAAGAAGGAGGATGAAGTGGGAGGAACGGGAACGAAGCAACACGTCATCATCGTCGCGGGATCTGCTTCCCGAATGTAGAGAGAGGACAACCGTGGGATGCTCCACGAAGGGGGACGAAGGTGGAAAAATTATGATTTCTACTCTAGAGGAGCATCCTGGGTTTGGGACAAGCTCTTAGAGCTTTGGAAGGGGTGAGAGAAGAGAAGAAGGGATGAGAATTTCATAGGGTAAGGGTCTTCTTTTATAGTTGCAAGGAGTGGGGGCATTTTGGACATTCAAAAACAATAAAAAGGGGACCTTTAACGATGAACTTAAACGTCGATAAAATTCGATCATGGATGATGTGTGCATGTGCTGCGTGCGCCTGCTCCTCTTCCGCGCCTAAAACGTACACCCACGTTTGGGCGATATCAGCCGTCCGATCTCAAAATCGTCCTCACAGCACCTATTCAAATGCCCCTGCCACGCGCCCATGCATGCAATGAGGCATGCAAAAGCACGTCATCGGGTGCATACGCAATCTAAGGTTCCTCCGCGCGCCACGTCTCCGCCCCTCAACTGCCCGATCATCATCTGACTGTTGAATTGCGCCCGCCCCATGCTCATCTTGATTTGAAGGGGAGTGCTGTTCGAACTCACGCCCTTCACTCGCAAAGAGGCGCTCTCCAACTGTGCTACGCTTCCACTTGAGGCGAGCGAAGGATTTTGTGCGCAAGCAATTGTGGCCGTTGGATGGTGATCCAACGGCCCAGATCCATCGCGCGGGTGAGGAGAGAGAGAGGGTGCTAATTTGGCTGGGCCGGTTTGGGCGGCCGAGATGGTGTGGATTAACACCATCTTGACTCTTGATCTCTAGGCTTCCTTAGACTATATCTGGTGCTACGGATGTCCGATCATAGCGACCTTGGAGTCGTTGAACTCCCGTCGTTGCCCTGATCAAATCCGTACGGTTGGATCCTCGGTCTGAAACCCTGATTAACAAGTTGCCCTGTCCCTAGCCATAAAAGGAGACAATTAACCTAAATTTTATACAGACTACCCTAAATGCAAGATGATGCATGTTATGTAATATTTATAATATGTGATGCAATTCCATACCTAAGAACACGCGTAAATAGACAGTTTATGTGATATAAACGTGTTTACATCAGATGCAAATGGGTCTTCAAGTTAAAATAGAAGCAAGATGGAATTATTGATAGATACCAGGCACGCCTAGTTGCAAAAGGATACAATCAATGAGAAGGCATTGAATACAATGATACTTTCAGTCTAGTAGTCAAACCCATGACTATTCCCATTGTCCTTGCTATTGCTATCTTGCACAAATGGTCACTTTGACAACTTGACATTAGCAATGCCTTTTTACATAGTTATCTCACGAAAACCATCTACATGACTCAACCTCCTGAATTTGCCAATCCTAATTAGACACATCAAGCTATGGTTTAAAACATGTGTCGTATGCTTGGTTCAGTCGTCTTAGCTCCTATCTTACTTAGTTTTCGAGGTTCAAAAACAAGCTCCTCTTTGTTCATCTACAGCGACGAGAAAACTATTGCTTACATTCTAGTCTATGTGATGACATCATCATTACATGCAATAACCTCCCATTTATATAGCATATCATCTGTCAACTAATATAGAATTCAAAGTCCGAGACCTTGGAGAACTCCATTATTTTCTTGGGATTGAAGCCACTTGCAAGTCCATTGGGATCTTACATTCCCAACAAAAGTATGTTCTTGACCTTTTGAAGCAATTAGGAATGGAATCATGCAAGCCAATACAAACTCCAATGGGTACCTTGACAAAATTTACATCTCAAGGAGCAAAGTTTCAAGATCCCACCCTTTATCAACAGGTAGTCGGGGCACTACAATATCTACTTTTAACTCGGCCTGATCTCTCCTTCTCCGTCAATAAAGCTTGCTAATTTATGAGCAACCCTACTACAGTGCATTGGGAACATGTTAAAAGGATTCTTTGCTACATCAAACATACTCCCACCCATAGCTTGTTTCTCACCTCCACCTCCTCGCCCACTCTATAAGTATATTCTGATGCTGACTGGGCCAGTTCCATTGATGATAGAAAATCTTTTGGAGGCTATCTTATTTACCTTGGTCAAAACCTCATCTCTTAGTCATCAAGAAAACAAAAAACTGTGTTATGCTCGTCAACAGAATTAGAATATAAAGCCTTAGCAGATACAATTGCAAAACGCATCTAGCTACAATTGCTGCTACAAGAATTAGGAATCTCTCCTTCAAAACTCCCAATCCTTTGGTGTAACAACATTGGAGCCACCTACCTCATTGCAAATCTAGTATTTCATGTTAGAACAAAACATATTGAGGTTGACTATCACTTCGTCAGAGATCGAATTGCCACCAGCTTGCAGATGTCATGACTAGACCATTACCTAAACCAAGATTTTGCACATTCGTGGTCAATTGAAGCTCCAATATGCTGTCACATAGTCCCAGTGATTGAGGGGGGATGTCAATAGAAGCAGTTAAGACCGATCTCAAGAACTAGTCTCCACAACCACCTCCTGGAAATTCGTCGGTTCATCTACAGCCTCCTCCAGATTTGCCGATTGATCAATAACCTCCAAAGCCTTCCACAACATTCAAATACCATTAAACAACATCTATAAATACATGTACCTTGTATACAAAAAAGTTCAATAAAAAAGAAAACTTCTTAATTCACCACATATAGCTTATTTTGATAATCACATCATGAAATTCCTCAATCCTAATAAGATAAAAGATGTCAAACTCCTTCCGTCCTCTCTCTAGACATCTTGAAATAGCCATTAAGACCCATTTCAGATACTATAAGCCTTCTACCCTCATGCATTTACATTCCTAAAGGCTTCATATCTCCATTAACGAGTGCATTGCCCTATCATCCCTCTCTACTGGTAATCTTACATCATCAAGACGGGAGGTGGCCTCACATTTTCCCATGATTAGGATAATCTCCCGTAAACTAGGGATATCTCTTATTTTAGGAAATATCCTCCGATGCTAATTAGTTTTTTTTTCATTTCATTTTTACAAATTAAACTCTCTCAAAGGAAAAGGAATCATATAAAGAGAAGCAATCCAAACTAAGCTAGGAAGAGAAGAAAAAACCCTACACCTCTCCTCCATAACGTCTTTTAAAAGGAAAAGTGAGAAAACTCGGAGGAAAAGAAAAAACAAAAAAGTACTTTCACGAAGCAAGAATTCTTAGCTAAATTAGTTTTCAAAGATTATACTCGGGTGGTGGGTGAGTTCAAATCTCCCAGACTCTTTTCGCGAGTCGTACAAGTTGGTGACAAAAACTTTTAAAATTCTTTAGAACAGCACTTGATCTTCGTTCTGCAACGAATGAGATGTTGCTACTGCATGCCAAGTTGGACCATCAATTCCTTAACCCACGGTCTAGCGATCAAAATATTACTTTATTACCTCTCAAAGAAATGTAGTAATTTATAATACTAAACCGGCAGCCTCGCATTGGTTGTTGGGGTTTAGAGAGAGAGGACACCAGCATAGTTTCAAACCAGTTTCAAAAACTTGAACAGTACGCGCGGGTGGAGACAGATCCTGGAAATTGAGGTGAGGCCTCCCCTGTTGGTCAAGGGGTGCCACCTGACCTACCTACTCGGTGGAACTCATTGCACGGAGATTGGCGGACGTGGAGAACCAATCATAGGAAGATATATCCGCAAGACAAACGTTTTGCCCACGTTAGAATTCACGATAAGCACGCAACCCGAAGGGCCATCCACTCCGCCGAATTTAGAATGGAGATGATTGGAATTGATTTGCGTAAGATTTGTCGTGTCAAATGACGTGAGGGAATCGGGGCTCGATCCACGTTTGGTCATCGAATGTGAAGGTTATGATTTTGCTTTTCTTTTTCCTCTCCCCTCTTTTTTTTTTTTTTTTTTCCTTTTGAGAAAACTCTTGTTTGCCTCGTCGTTGGGTGGGGCCCCTCCGAGCTCGTTGATCACTGCTTTCGTGATTATCTCCTCCCACCGGTCTCTCCTTCCAACCGACATTCTCGCTTCTTTGGGCTTTGGTGCGTCGATGTTGCAGAGTTGGCCGCAGCGACGTCGGATCCCCCTTCTGAAGTTGCTGTTGGTGGCGGTTAATTTTTTTTGTGGGATCGCTGTCGACATTTCTGCTCTTGATTTTGCTAGTTTCCTTGTTGCTGGTTCCTGGTGTCCTCTGGTCGTGCCGATCGATCCGTCGCTGCTTCGCCTGAGATTTGGCCGACATGCGCCTATTTCCTTTATATTTGTGTTTACTTATTGTTCTTGATTTTTAAGAATCACGTTAGAAATCAAATCCTATCGAGGTTGAATTATTGACTAATCTCAACCTCTTGACATTCGTTAGCGTGAATTGAATTTGTCGCCAAAGATTTCGATGACATTGTTGCATTCGATGGTGGGGCGTAGGCTTTTATAATTATTTCAAAATATTGTTCTTAGATTTATTTTTTTTTCATCTTTATTTTATTTTATTGTATTTTATCATTCCATCTTAGTTTTGTTGTCCCCACCGTCGAATGGGTAAAGGTATTTCTCCCCCTTTAAAGGAACGTTTTGATTATGTCTCCTTCGTTTCTTTTCTCGTGGTTGCGTCCTTATGTAATATTTCATTCCCCTTAATAAAAATATCTACTGTCAAAGAAAAATAATAAAAATGATGTAATTTTGGAAAATATAAAAGGTGATATATAGCTGTCAATATGATCTTAATCTATGTTTCTTTTTTTCATGAAAAAAAAAATGTTGATATGTGGTGGGATCCACCATTATTAAAATAAATAACAAATCACTTTCGTAAAGTTGATTGTTTATGAAAAATCAATTTACACATTTAAAATAAGTTTATATATGTGTAAAATAAGATTACACCAATGTAATCTTACTTTAAATTACTTTACACTGGTGTAATATTTTTTTCCACGGGTACAAAATAAGATTACACCTTACTTTGAACTACTTTATACCAGTATAATATTTTTTTGTACACGTGTAAAATAACATTGCACCTTACTTTGAATTAATTTACACCGGTACAATATTATTTTGCACCCGTGTAAAAAAATATTTTTTTACACGGATGCAAAATAATATTGTACCTTACTTTAAACTACTTTGCATCGATATAATATTTTTTTTGCACGGGTGTAAAATTAAATTTAAAGTGTTTCTTCACGTATGACAAGTGATTTTATACTTGAAAATTGATTTTTACCTTAGAGTTTACGGTTTAGGCCTTAGCGCTAAACCCTAAATCTTAAGGTAAAAAATAACCTTTTAAGTGAAAAATTATTTCTCATAAGTGAAATTACTTTCCATACACCTAAACCTTAAATCTTAAACCTTAAACTCACAGGTCAAAATCATTTTTCATGCGTGTAAAATCACTTTAGAGGAGTGAAACTATCCTTAAAATAATTTATCATCGGTGCAAAGTAATTTATCACTAGTGTAAAATTTTTTATCACCTGTGTATTTTTTAAAGTAAAGTGATGTAATAATTATTTTAAATGTGATAGAAACTATCATATAATAGACCTTACATTATTTTATTTCTTTACATTAAATATCAATTATAAAAAAATCAACACTCTCAACACTATATAAAATATCAAAATAATACCCCACATGACTTTTTAAGTCACGATTTATATTTTCCTACCTTTTAGCAAATAATAAAGGTGGGAGTGTGTTCACCCGCCGATGCTCGGTTATTGCCCCTTTAGTCATGGGTATTTTATTATAATTGCAGCAAAAGGATTAAACCCGTGATCTGGATGTAGAGATGCCGTTAGATATACTAAGCAACTCTTCAAATATGTGAAATAGGTATCGTGGGATTCATTGATTAATAATGATCCTGAAATTCATGGTATAAATACTGAAAATATGTTCAGAGTTTTTATCTTTCTCATCAAGAAATTCAAGAAAACATGGGTAAGTGTAAATTTTCGTTAAATAAATTGGATAAAGAAAATTTCTTTTTCTCTTGAATATATACATTAAATAAATTGATGCTATACCAAAGAACATATTATTGTCTTTTCAAGGAAAACAAATTTCGAAATTCTCAACGAAACCTTTGATGAGCAGTGTAAGTGGATTCGGCACCGTTTGGTTGCATGCTAAAAATTACCAGTATATTTCGGTTGTGCACTAAAAATATATAGGCACATTTTAATTATACATCAAAATCATCGAAACATTTTACTTTTATATTAAAAATCGTTGGAAAACTTTAATTTTATATTAAAATCAACGGTGCATTGCAGAGAAGCAACAATAATATTTAATTTTAAAAGAGATTGTTGAACGAGTACGTGAATAGGAAGATTCATCTACATTTTCGCAATATATACTTTCCTGAGATGTCAGTCCTATTTGTTTTTTCCTTTGGCATTCTTCTCACACGGACAGAAAAAACTTCCCACATATTTTATGCTAAATATGGCCAAAGCGCAGAAAAAGATGATCACATATCAGGGCATCATTCTATTTGTTGAATGGAAATAATGTTGTGGATGTCATTATGTGAAGTGGCTTATGGAGGTCAGCAGTTGAGTGTCGATTCTTTTTTCCAAAGCGATACGTCACTGTGGCCTCCCTTATCCAATTACATGCCTGTGCAGTGCACATTTTTCACCATGAGTTTACGGATCTTAAGTCTTTTGTACATTCAACTTGGTCACCTTGTTTATCTTCAAATTATTCTTCAAAAAGTTCATCGCCATGCTTCAGCATCTAACGCAACTAGTTTTTAGTTTTTAGTCTGTGATTTGTTGCGAAATTGAAAATAAATTTGAAAATCTTGAAAGAAGAGGGTGTAATATAAATATGTTAACAGCAGTAACAAAATTATTATAGTAACAAGAAAGCGAAGCAATCAAAAGTAGGAATCTAAGGAAAATTTGATAAAGCATTCCCCATTTTATCGAACTTTTATTGATATAATTTTAAGAAACCTATAACATATAAGTTGTACACTAAATCATTGATTGATGTTGTGTATAGATATGTACCTTAATCATATATTTAATCTTATAAGAGGTCATAAATAGAAAAAAAAGGATCTCATTATCATGTTATTTGAACAATAATTTCAAATAGAGTTATATGATAGTAGATAGTTAAAATACAGTTGAAGACTTGACTTTTGTACAAAAAAAAAAGATATATCATAAAAAAAGATATCTTGTCAGAGTGATTTTGGTTTAATAAATATAATTCGTGCAAAAGAAGAGGGAAGGGTAAATAACATTAACGGAACGCAGTTCTAATTTTTTTGTCCTCGAAAAGTTGGAATGTAAAAAATTTAATTGTTATTTAAAGATCAATAAATTAGACACAGGAGTTTCCATGTTTGTGTAGGGTCAATCAATTAGAAATGGGAGCACAAGAATGGAGAAGGTAAATATGTGAAAAAAAGATCAAAATAGGCCGTCGAAGTAAGTTCATGCTCGTAGGGACATCCGTTCTATTTTCATTCCGTTAAAGGAGCTTCCTACAATTTTGATCGGCAATAAAAAGAAAGAGATATAGGATTTTATTTATAAATTTGAGCACTTAATTTTTCATAGGTGTTTATATGCTATTGATGCAATCAAATGCAACTATAGTAGCTGCTACGTGCCAATTCCACACCTAGAAATGGAAGTTTCCATGTTTGGAAGGGTTGATAAATTATAAATGGGAGTTCAAGAAGAATAAAGAAGGGTAAATATGTAAAGAAAATGATCAATTTTGTTCACTTATGAGGGTTTGGATGTAATATTTCACATCAAATGAATTTGTAGTTGGTTTTTCACTTCATTTAAAGAACTTCGTGCAACTTCGATCGAAAAAAAAATTTTAAACGGAAGATGCATAGGATTTTATTTGTAATTTTTAACACTAAAAAGGGTTTAGATGTAATTTTTCACACCAAATGTAGCTACTATAGCTATTTCCATGTATAGGAACCACTGTGCTAATTTCATCTCATTTAAGGGATTTCTTGCAATTTTGATAGGGAAAAAATTAAAAAAGGTAGAAGAATAGGGACTTATCTGTAATTTTTAGCACTTATGTTGGCTTAGATGTAATTTTTCAAATCAAATGTAGCTATATCATTCAAGGATCTTCCTGCAATTTCAATCAGGAAATAATTAAAAAACGAAGAGACATAGGATTATACTTGCAAGTTTTAACACTTATAAGGACTTGAATGTAACTTTTTACATACTTATGAGAACTTGAATGTAATTTTTCACATCGAATGCAACTGATGCTGCAATGCATAGGAACCTCTATATTATTTTCCTTTAATTCAAGGAGCTTTTTGTAATGTCAATCAAGAAAAAAATTTAAAATGAAAGAGGTATGAGGACTTATTTATAATTTTCAAAACTTATGAAATCTTGGATATAATTTTTTAAATCAATTTCAGCCATCAACTGTTGCTACAATCTGGTGAAGAGTGGTTGTTCCACGCATACATGAGGTCCTTTTTCGAGAATGATGGATTCATGCAATGCTCTCAACATCGTGATAAGTTCTATTACATGAGGTCCTTTCATACTCCTCACGCCAACTCTTCACTATTAACATTTAGCCTCATTCTTTATATGAGGTTGACTGTGACTTTCTTTAGCATGCTACTTTTGATTTTAAATTGTGGAAACATCCAATCATTTTTGCATGAAAAGTCTTTTAAGTATGTTTCATTGATCAGTCTATCACTATAATATTATATAGCTCCACAATTCAATATTTTAAGGATATTTACACTCATTTTAGGAAAAAAGATTCTATACGATAGTAAAAATCAAAGATCCACTAGAAAATTATATAAAAAATTAAGGGGATACCATTATACTTTTGACAAAAGACTCTCTGGGAAGTAGAATGGGTTTACGGGGAATCAATAATGACATATAAAGGTAACAATTGAAAAATTATATGAGTGGAGAATTGAAAAAAGATGGACATGTTGGAGAAAAAGGAGAAAATAAAATACTCATTTTGATCAATTAAAAATCCTCCAAAATGGGTAGTCTTGCATAGGAATGAACATACGAAAGAGCAAAGGCAATGAAAATTCCAATTTTCACTAATAAAATTCCTCCAAGATGTTAAGAGTATATTAATAGGATACTTACAACATAATTTTGAGAAAATATACATCCTACTTCCTTTAAACACCCATGCAAGTAAATTACCTATGAAAAATAAAAAAGCAAGTCTAGGAACTCTTTCAAAGGCTTGAACCATGAATGTGTTGATTTTCCTTTTAAAATCAATTGCTTAATGCGTCATATGATCCAATAAATTTTAATTAAGCTTCTATGTAAATTAGTGAGACATCGATAAAGTAATCAAATAATTATGGTATAAAATAAATGGTAAAGGTCATATAAAGCCAAATCTTGTGCAGGTTATTTTTAATATCTAATAAATTTATTTTCAACATATATGTATGCTATAGGTTACCTTAAAAAATAAGATTTTTACATCCATATCTTTAGAAATATCCTTAATTATATACATACCCTCCAATACCTCAATATTACATTCATACTCTTACAAACTTACATCATATATGTCCATGTTATTACATTTAATGATAAACGATGGTAACTATACTTTATATATAACTTCCTATCATAGTTAACAAAAAAATTGAGATTTTTACGTCCTTGTTGCTCAAAATTTTTCTAATTACATCTAAATCCTCAAAATATAAATATTTTCTCCTAAAAAGAGAGGATAATGGTTAGGTGAGGGTAGAGAGAGAGGAGGTTGGGTGACGATTGGGGCAAGAGGGATGGCGACAGGGGAGGAAGAGGGAGGAGGTGGGGTGATGATGACCAAGGGAGAGGAGGGAGGAGAGGCAATGGTTGGGGAGGAGGGAGGAGGAGGGCACAACCTCCGGCAATGATCTTTATGTTGTCGCCACTCCAGTGGCCTTCGATTAGGAGGTACAATAGAAGATTGAGAGGAGGATGAAGGGGATCAAGGGAGGTGGAAGAAGAAAGAAGAAAAAAATGTGAATAAGTGTATTAATGTAATTTCAAAACATATATAGAGGTACTAATGTAATTTTTAAACTTTGTGCTACTAACTTAAATGGTCATTAGGGAATATTCCCATAAATTTAATGGAGGCCTAAACCTAGGGTTATAACTATTATGACATGCAAATGTTTAAGGGCATGGATGTAATAATGAAATATAGAGGGGTTTAAATGAATTAGGTATATTTCTAATGACATGAACATAAAAATTCCTAAAAAATAAAGTCAACTACTTCTTCATTTTCTTTAACATTTAAACAATTTATATTTGAAAAATATATATTATAGGACTATCCACACAATGTTTCTAAAAAACTACGTCAAAATTTGAATTTAGATCGATTATGTAATTTTTGAACATCGAGATGATGTATTTAACATCTATCATACTGTGGAGGTGTCTCTATATCACATACTATGCAAACTATTGGAGTATCCATGTATCTTTTTTGCTACCTAAAGAATTCATACTTGTGACTAACGTGTCATTGTTAATCGCTCTGAAATGGGTTTTAAAATCATCGCATTATAATACAATATGAATCAGTGTGAAAAACAAATAAAATTTATGCTCGAAAGAAATCTGAGGTCGAACACATGGAGTAATATGGCAATTTAAAACTCAAGCTCACAATTTGAGTCAAAGATATAAGAAATTACAATCGAAATTAATTCAGAGTGATATAGCAATAATGTCAAGTATCAATGTGCAAAAAGAATGGAGTAAAATGGTAATTTAAATCACCAATTACTCCTCACAATAATAGCAAGTAGAACACAATATCAATCAAGTTTAAGAAGCTCAATTCAGATATCTGATGGTAGGATCAGACGTCTTAAACATCTGATTCTACAATGCTCTTCTTCTCTCTGTTTCTTCTCTTTGGTTCTCTACATGCTCTTCTTTCTTCTTCTCTTTGGCTCATCCTTCTCCTTTCTTTCTCAGCTCTTCTTCAACTGCTCTCCTCCTCTTCTCGCAACTAAGTGTTGCACAGGTACTAGTGAGAGCAAAACCCCTCTGTCCCCGTGCTCTCTCTCTTTCTCTCTCTGGGTTCTGCTCTCCTAGAGCCTTCCATAATAATGGATAATCGGGTCTAGAGAGCACCTGGGTCCAGGCTCACTAGCAGTGGGTGGTGAGCGAGAAGTGAGATCTTAAGCAAGTAATCGGTTCTCAGCCAGACCTGCGTGGACAATGTCACGGGCGAGGCAGGTGTCGGGTGAGAGTGGTGTAGTGGGACCTCACCCCGTGTGTCTAAGGCGATAAGCCCTAGGTACAAATGCAATTTATTCCACTACAAGTGCCTATACATTTTCGAGGTGGGACTATCCCCCCCCTTTCTTCTCGTGTGCACCTACAGATGAAGATGCCTCCAATTGAGGCAGCTGCAATCGTTGAAGCCTTCAATAGGGTGCCTGGGAAGACACCTGGAGCAATTCCGTGCACCCTGGAGTCAAGACCTAGAGCTACAGGTCTAAAGAATGCTTGGAGCAAGCTTCAAAGCTTGTGCGTTAATGGCACGTCCAACCTAGATACCTGAAATCCAAAAAATGACCTTTCGGCCCTATCAAATAAGCTCAGGGGCTTCACCGTGGAATGACAAGTACGGTGGTGCGTGCGTCTCGTGAGAGTGTGTGTGGAGGTCGTGCGACCTTGGAAAGGGTAGACGGAGGTGCGTGAGTTTGGCAGAGGATTTAGAGGAGCAATCAACCTAACTAAGTTAGTGCTTTTGCTCCTGGGGTCGAGGCAGAGGTGTAGGGATAAGTGGAGGCCTTTTTGGTGATGTGTGGTGACCGTGTGGACTCACCGATGGTACACCAGCGAGGTGGAAGATGAAGTCGCAGAGGGCGGTGCAGAAGTCGAAGCGGAATGTCAGAGGCGCTGTCGTGAAGAGAAGCTGAGGAGTCGATAGAGATAGGTAGTGAACAACGGGGATCAGAGTTGGCGCCGGTTGCAGTATGGCCAGCGCTGGAGACGAGATGGCTCTGGTGGGGTGATGACGGCAAGGATGGAGATAAGGACGTCAGTCGGTATTGTGCAACGCGGTGGAAGACAAGGAGTATCTACTGCCGATATTGCGGTCAGACGACAAGGAGAGGCAGGGAGAGTCGCCAGAGCTCGAGGAGCTTTTTCGGCCAGATTAGGAGGGAAGATTTTGGGGTAGATCCAATCAAAATCAAGCTTCAGGAGAACAGTCTGACTTGGGGATTCTTTTATAGGTAAGAGGGGGTCGGTTGAAGCTTGAAATCAAAGATTTTCAACTTTGGAGGGTCGCTGGAGTACAAAACTCGAAAGATACCTGAATCTCTCATGCGAGGTGTTTGCATGAGAGATTGGGAAGGTTGTTGGGTTCAAGATCGAATTCATTGGAAAGAGGAATTCCTAAAGAGTCTCCGATTTAATTTTGAGAAGGTTTGGTTGATTAATCAAGGAGAACTCTCCAAATGAAGCTCGCTGGAATTGTAGGAATAGGATTTTGGTGCAGCGGGGGTCTTTTTGTGAAGAAGACAAAGAAGTTGGGGACCTTTTTGTAAGAAATTCAAAAGCTAAGGGGTCATGTGAAATAAAGAAAATCAAATTTGAACCAAAGTGAAAACTAGGTCGAAACAATATCAGATTAGGCTCAAATTTTGGTAAAACCTAATTTGGACCCAAGGAATCCAATGGTGAAGTTGTATTTTGGTTTTAACCTCGTTTGACTGGGTAATTTATGCAAAAATCTAAATTATGGCAAAAGTCTGTTTACGGCTTTGTTTTAGGTCAAGACAAGTTCTGATGGTCAACTTGAAGATGCCAAACCCTAGATAATATTTTTCTATAATTTTTAGAGGGTTTAGGTGAATTTTATCCTAATCGAAACCTCAGTTAATTAAGCAGGTTTGTTTTTATGATTTTAGATGTCCATTAATTCCTGTAACACGTGAAAATCCGTTTCATTCTGCATGAACCCTCTGAATAGACACTGATAGGAACACCATCATAAGCCCTAACTAGCTCATTTTGACCCATAAAAGAGAACAAAAGCTCCTACATAACCAACTAGAGGTCCTAATTCACTGAATAACCTTTCTGAGAGAAAGGCAAGAAACAAGGGGTAAAACTGTAATTTTACCATTGCAGTACAACAACGGATTTTCTCAAGGGCTAAACACAGGTCAAATGGTTTTAACAAAATAATAAGTGGGTTGAATCAAACAGAAAATGGTTTGTATGAGTTCTAGGAATTAAATGACTTCTCGTAATCCTAAAATACACCCACTTGATTAAACAAGGTTCTGGTCAGGATAAAATTCACCTAAATCCTCTAAAAATCATATAAAAATATTCTCTAGGATCTAGAACTTTCAAATTGGCCATTGGAACCCATTTTGACCTAGAATGGGGTCTCAAACATATATTTGCCCTAAATTAGATTTTTACGTAAATTACCCAGTCAAACGTGGTCAAACAAAAAATCTAACCTCACCATTGGATTCCTTAGATCCAAATTTGGTTTTTACCAAAATTTGGACCTAAGGGAAACTCATCTTGACCCACTTTGCAAACAGGTCTGACCCAATTACATTTCTACCCCTATCTTTCACAAACCCTTGCATTTGACCCCCTAGCTTCTTCATCCTTCTTCGCAATTAGGTCCCTCCGTCATTATAGCGTAGGAATCCTACTCTAGCAAGTTTTAGAAGGCGATTTCTCCCTGATCTCTCAGAGAATCCCCTTCAAAATTGGAAGGGAGATTCTCTGAGAAATCCCCTCCAATATGAACCCAATTTGAGGCCCTACTTGGTACCCAATCTCTTATGCGAAAGCATGAGAGATTTGGGCCTCTCTCGAGTTACCATCACCGGTGACCTTACCTTGCTTGAAAGCTTCACTTCCAAGCACAAAACCCCTTCCAGAGACCTATTTAAGTAGCGCCAATTCGCCCCGCATCTCCTAGGCTTGAAATCAACTAGAGAACCCCCTCAATTTCATCTCTCCTCCTCTGGCCGACTCGCTCATCAAGCTCCGGCGACCTCTCCTATTCTCCCTCGTCGCCTAGCCACAATACCGGTAGCAAGTTCCTCTTCCTCACGCTCGTCCGCATCGCGCACCACCCTCTCGACGCCCCTGCGTCCCCTTCGTCCCCGCCGACCATCCTCACTGAGCACCTTTGTCTCCGGCGTCAGCAATACGAGCCAGATGCCATCTCCATCTCCCCCTTCGTCTCTTCACCACTAGATAAGTTCTTCTCACCCTCTACTCCCTTTCCCCCTTCTTTATTTCCTCAACCAACTACTGCCGCACTCCACCATCATCATCCCCTTCACCTCCAGCCACCAACTCCGGCGAGTTCGCTCCACCACCAGAGACCACCTCCCTCCTCGCTGACCGGTCCATAAGCCCTGCCTCGATGTCCTGATCATAACCCCCCACTTATATCACTCCGCCACTCACCCAAACACACCCCCGAACACACCCACACACACAGCCATGGTGTGCCATAGGTACACTCCCTCAGGCGTTCTCACGCCATGCCAACCACCTCTGCACACTCGTCGCACCTTGGCGAAGCCCTCTGAGCTTTTTAACGCCGCTGCAAGGCCGTTGTGGTGATTTCAGGTCCAGGAGCTCTCCACCATTGACGTTGGGCATGAAGCTTGCTTGCAAGCTGCTCCAGGCCGCGCCCTCTCCAGGTCACAAACCCTAGTTGTGCGAAAAGTCTTCGCGAATATCTCCAGGCATCCAATTGGTGTCGAGGGCCGTAGCTGCAGCTGCAATCGAAGGAAGGCCTTTGCTACAGACGCTCGCCAGGGAGGTGGGAAGATAGTCCCACCTCTAAAAGATTTGAGGCGCTTCACCTACATAAGTTGTTTTCTTGCCATAGGCTCTTCGCCTCCAACTCACTCGACTTGATCACCTCGTCCGCGACCATGCCCCGCAGACCTGGTGACCCGACTCGACTAGCACACCTCGTCCACCACCGCACGCCGGTGGGCCTGGTCCCGAGCGTGTACCCAACCCAATTACCCGAGAAGCGTGGCTCTGGGAGAATGAAACCCAAGAGAGAAGAGAGAAGAAAAGAGAGCTCGTGCAGGTAGGGGATAGGTTTTGCTCTGCAGAAGAAGAGAAACAAAGATAAAGGAAGAAGAAGGAGAAGACAAGGCCGAAGAGAAGGTAAGGAAGAAGAAGGCAGAGGAAGCTAAGGGCTAAAGCAAAGCTGAAGAAGAAAGAAGCCAAGGCAAAATCAGAAGAAAGAAGGGAGAAGCCCGAGAACAGAGAAGAAAGAAGATAAAGAAGAAGAGATAGAGAAAGAAGAACAGGAGAAGAAGCAGAAGAAAGAAAGAGCCAAGCACTGTAGCATCATCATTTTAAGGCGTCTGATTCACAAATCAGACGTCCAATTTTGAGCTTTATTCATATACATTGGTTTCTTTAGCATTTTGTGCTTACATTTACTCCTATCTTTTTGCATTGTGACATTGATATTATTGCATATTCTTTTAAATTCTAAGTTGTGATCTTGCTTTCTAAACCTCAATTTGCTTTCTGTGTTCGACCTCAGACTTTGAAATTTGAGTAATAAAATTGTATTTGTTTTGAACACTTTTTTGGCTATATTACAACACAATATTCTGAAAACCCGATCCAGTGATCTAAACATTTTGACGCCGTTGTCGGGGAGTAACGGGCGATTTAGAAATCTTGATTACAAACTCTGATTTGGTACTAACTTGATATATCTCTTTTTAATGTGGTTGTTTTAGGGGAGAAGATTTAATAAAAGACAGCCGCACATCAAACATGCCCGGGGTAGGTAATTTATGATTATCTCTTTCTCTTAAGCCCCTCATTCTGAAAAGGAAAAAATAAGATAAAATCAATTAGGGCTACTTGCTTTCTATTTATAGCTAATTCACCAAGTTGCCTGATTTGATTTCAACAACAATACTAATTTGTGCACCCATTTAAGGTAACTAGGGCTACCACATTCTTGATTGAGCCCTAGATACCACATTGGACAAACTAAATTGGACCAAGATTGGAGCCAAATTAAGGATTTCAATCTAGAGTTTTAGAGACACCTTCATAAGAAAGAATCAACTCTCCAAAAAGAGGTGTGCCTAAGCCTTGGTTGAAGAGATCTATTCAAGAAAACCCTAAAATTCAGGCTCTTAAGCTCACTTGAATACTAAAAGAAAGGACCTAAAACTTCTCAAAGGACAAATAGGTCAAGTTGACCCACTTTGTTAGGTCAACCAACCTTGAAATTAGGTCACTTTTTGCACTCAATACATCTAAAGATCAAGTGGAATCTTAAGCACCCTTGCTCTTAACTAAAACCGATAGACTTAAGAGGTCAAAGTCCCCATTCTGGTCTACCTGGAACATCAGTGAGAGAGGTCGGGTGGGGGAAATCCTGTAACTCGTAGGGGTGCTCTACCGTGTAGGTGTCTTCGCGGGACTCTCCCTCTCTAGTTGCCCAAGTATTTCTCAGGTGGACGGCTTTCTGACTAAGGGGTATCATTTGCCCCGAACCTCTATAGTCATCCAAATTTTTTGGTGTCTTGATTGGGTCCATCACATTCTACTCTCATCCAAACCCTCGGTGCATGTTCGGTAGGAGGTCCTTAAGACCATCCTTGAGGCCTCCTTTAGTGATTCACTCCCGTCGAGGCTAGGCCTCGACTTCCGCGTTTGTGTAGCAACCCCACCACATAGACATCTCCTCTGATTCAACTTAACCAAATTCTCCTTCTTCCATCATCATGGCACAACCAGTAGAAGAAGAGAAAAACCTTGAGAACCAACTACAGTGCCTTAATGATTTATTTCAAGCCTTTGTAAACCCACCACAGCGTCCTATGATGCAAGATCACTATAATCCCGCTACGGTGGCAATTGAACCTTGAGTCCAAATCCCAGCTGGAGGTCCTGATTCTGAGCTCAAGCCCAATATGATTTATACTATTTCTAAGTTTCATGGGCTTAATTCCGATGATCCCTTCCAGCACATCAAACAACTCAAGCATCTGGCCCAAACCTTCGGGTCAGATGTCCAAAATCGGAATATTCTTCTCATGAAGATGTTCTCCTTCTCTCTCATGGACAAAGCAGCTCACTGGTATTAGACTCAAACACGTCCAATCAACACATGGGTTGAACTACAATCTGAGTTTTTGAAAAAGTTCTTCCCAGTTGGTCGGACGAATGCCCTATGACACCAGATCACACACTTCACCCAGCAGCCTGGAGAACCACTTCATGAAGCATGGGATCGTTTCCTGGATCTCATGCAAAAGTGCCCCCATCACGGAGTTCCTAAATGGGAACAAGTCCAGTCTTTTTACCAGGGACTCTGTGAAGATATCCGCTTATTCGTCAATGCAACCTACAGAGGAAATATTATGAGACAACACAAAGACAATGTGTGGGAGATTCTCGAGAATATGTGCGAGAACTCCATCAATAATGACTCCATGGGCTTATTCGATCGGACGAATGCCCACACATTGTCGGTGCTAGAGCACCGCGATCGTTTATTTGGATGATAACAAAACACGTGTCGTTTAACATTTGCACTTGGAGTCTTAGATTTCAGGTCAATTGCAAATGTAGACGTGATTAGACGGAATTCAAGCTCACATCCAGGATGGATTGGAGGAGCTTAATGGAGAACAGAGGAGATTCGCGAGGAGCGATAGATTGAAGATGGAAAGACAAGAAGAATAGGATAGAATTCTATTTATTCCTTTCATATACTTTTGTCTTTATTTTCTTGCTCTTTATTTCCTTAGAACATTATGTTAAAGAGCCTCAAAGTACCCTAACAGTAGTCCTAGGAACACCGGCACAACCCTAGGATACTTAGGTTTTCTGTAGAGATCATAGAAAACCAATATAGGGTTCAAACAGCATTTCCAGACATCTAATTCCCAAATCAGACGTCTGATAATGTGTTTTAAGACGTCTGACTGTTGATTCAGACATCTGATAACATTTAGGCTGGACATAGTTAGTTCTTTCTGATGAAATCAGACGTCCAGACCTTAGACCAGACATCTTAGGAGACGTCTGATGACTTTGCCAGACGTCCAATTAGTGGATCGTTGGCTCTCCTAGCATACGCTCAAGGATATGACCGTTAGAGCCTTATCAGACGTCTTTAAGCCCTTCCAGACGTCTGATAATTGACCGTTTTGCCTCAACTGACCTGAAAATCTCTTCTCAGAGATTTTCTAGCCATTGCAAATCCATTCCCACGAAAAAGTAGGTTTCCAGACGTCCAGACATAGTGCCAGACGTCCTGTATGTCGTCTGATGGACTTGCGCTAGAACCCTGTTTAGATCTGATTCAAGTCAAGAAGAGACCCGCCCAAAATCAGACGTCTGACCTTATTTTCAGACGTCTTAAAGTGATCTTCCAGACGTCTGATGCCAGGATCAGACGTCTGATGGCCCTGTCAGTGCAATGATTGTTCCTGATTTTGGGCTGATTCACTTGGGCTTTGCACCCAACGGCTATGGAAGCTTTCCTAAGCCTTCCAAAGCCTTCCTAAGGCCTCTATAAATAGAAGAGAGCCTTGACACACCTAGACACACAAGACACACACCTTGCAATACACTTTCAAACCATTTTGTGCCTCTCTTGCTCTCTAAGCTCTAGTTCTACATCTAGAGAGCATCAAGCTGTTTTGCACACCCGCTCTCCCGCCATAGTTCACTAGAGCAACGTTGCGCCATCGCGTGGCTCACGCACCCACGTCATCGACTCGACACACTCCTTGCAAAGGGGAGTTTCTTAATTCCTATAGAAGTTTAGGTTTAAAATTACTTTGTTGGCTCTATAGGATTATTTGTTATTTTATCTTTGTTATTTCGTTGGGTATTCGCTTTGCGAATTCCCATCTCCTTCGTGAGACAAAATCCTTCTCGTGAAGAGAAGGGGTTGAGGAACGCTACCCTCGCACTTGTAGCGTGGTTGTAATTGAGGTTGAATCACCCTCGTTCAAAGTGATTCGTTTAGTGGATTTGATCAACTTGGTTGATCGGAAAATCCTAACTCGAGAGGATTAGGTGGTGATTTTCACCCAATTTGGGTTTCCACCTATAAATTATTGTGTACTCATGTGATTGATATTTTGTGAGATTGTTTATATTTTATTTCCGCATTTATTACGTCACCCCTCCTGGTAGGGAAGAAATCTACAACCTACGGAGGAAATATCATGAGACAACACAAAGACAATGGGTGGGAGATTCTCGAGAATATGTGCGAGAACTCCATCAACAATGACTCCATGGGCTTATTCGATCGGACGAATGCCCACGCATCGACGAATCCAAGGGGAGCACATGAGACGCAGGGTCTGTCCACATCCGTCGACTTGGAATTGATGGCCAGTAGGTTGGACAAGGTCTTTATCATTGAGAAGAAGGTGGACAAGTTAACTCGACATCTGCAGCGAGCCACCTCTGCGCAAAACTCGTTTGCACAGCCGCCTTTTGGGAGGGAAGCTGTGCATAACATCTATCACCGATCTTCTTAGGGGATGGACCCGTATCCACCCCCGTTTGACTCTAGGACCGGAGGAAACTCCAATCCTGCCTACTCTAGTTGGGGGAACTCTGAACCCTCGTACTCTGACTTTTTTGAGGTTCCTCAGACCTGCAAGGACCTCAACGCCATCCAGAATGACCCATTCTCTAATACCTATAACCTTGGATGGCGAAATCATCCCAATTTCCTGTGGACGGGAAATAATCAAATTCAAAGACCACCATATCAACCCCATCCATAAGCTCCTCATCCATATCAGCTGCCTCAGCTTCGACCCAACCCCACCTATCAATCTAGGCCAACTCAGATAGATCAGATGACTCTCATCCTTCAGACTCTGGCTGACATTCAGAAGACGAATGCGGCTATGCAGAAACAGCACAAAGACGAGATCACAGAGGTTCACAATCAACTTGCCCAGATGCGACTTCCTGCCAACCTGGCACACTCGCTTCTCAACCTCTACTGAATCCAAATAATGTGTAGAACTAGAGGCGCATTATGAATCCGAATTCGGGCCAAGCCCACATGATTTATCAGGCCCCTTCTGTTCCATCACCCGACGGGATGGAAGCTTCGACATCATATGTGGGATTTCAACAGCAGCCACCTATTTTACCATCTCTGAACCAAAACCAGGCAGGACTGAATTCTGTAACAACCCGTAATGGCAAAGTAACACAAGACCCACCTTACCCAAGCTACTTTCAGCCGGGTAGTGCTAACCCAAGCCCTAGGATAGTTATCTAGGACACCCCTGTCCCAGATCAAGAATCTGGACCTATTTTAGAGGAACCATCTAAGGTTCCATTTCCCGAGGCCTTGACCAAGGGAAAGAGGACAAATAAACCCGTGGCTCCTGAGGAGGACCTGGTCAAGCTCTTTGAACAGGTCCATATAAACATTCCGTTGATGGATGCGATCCGCCATGTACCGGCTTACGCACGATTTCTGAAAGACGTGTGTACACATAAGCGTAAGCCGCAAACCAAAAGTGGGATTCCAATCGTACTATCAAGGCAAGCCAACTCTGTAATTTTAAGCAAACTCCCACCTAAGGCAAAAGACCCAAGTACTCCCCTGATTTCCTGTACCATTGGTGATACCCAATTTAACAGAGCTTTATTAGATCTAGGAGCCTCCATAAACCTAATACCTACATCCCTACTTGACCACCTTGAGGAATCTGAGCTTAAACCGACAGAGGTGACATTACAGCTGGCTGATCAATCTATTAAGTCACCTAAAGGAGTTCTTGAGGATGTCAGTGTTAGGATTTGGGATTTCTATTTCGCGGTGGACTTTGTAGTCTTAGATATGGATGCTCCAAAAAACTCGAGAGATACACCAATTATACTAGGGAGGCCCTTTTTGGCCACTGCTAGAGCCAACATAAATTGTGAGGAGGGCCAAATTGAACAGAAATTCGGGAACCAAACATTAAAGATCAACATCTTTAAGGCCCAACAAGGGATTAATTGCGGTGTTATAGAACAAATATATGATATCAAAGCTATGGTTGATGATCCGTATATTGAGGAACACCTGACTACTTCTGATCAACCACAAGAGGATCAAAACCTGCAATCAGAGGAATCCAAACTTGACCTAGATACACTCATAACTCCCTCCCTTGTCCCTAATACACACCCTGAACCACCCGCTGCTGCTGATAACTCTATTTTGGAACTCAAGCCTCTTTCCGATCATCTGAAGTACGTCTTTTTGGGTTCCAACCAGACATTTCCTGTGATTATCAACTCTAGACTCACACATGATCAGGAATCCTACCCGATTACTATTCTCTAGCAACATCAAAGAACCATTGGATGGACTCTTGATGATTTGACTGCTATCAACCCCTCCTACTGCGCACACCGTATCTATACTGAAGAGGGAACACGACCTTCTCGAGAAATGCAGAGACGTCTGAATCATAATCTGTAGGAGGTTGTGAAAAAGAAGATCATCAAGTGGTTAGATGTAGGGATCATCTACCTGATCTCCGACAGTCGGTAGGCGAGTCCAATCCAGGTTATGCCTAAGAAGGAAGGACTCACCGTAATCACGACTGAAATAGGAGAAATCATACTGACTCGTGTGGCGAATTTGTGGAGAGTCTACATTGATTACAGAAGACTCAATACCTCCACAAAGAAGGATCATTTGCCACTACCGTTTATTGATCAGATCCTCGAGAAATTAGCGGGAAATAGGTTCTTCTGCTTTTTGGATAGGTACTCCGGTTATAAGAAAGTTGCAATCCATCCTGACGACCAAGAAAAGACCACTTTCACCTGCCCCTTCGGGACGTACGCGTTCTGAAGGATGTCGTTCGGTCTTTGCAATGCACCCGCTACTTTTCAGCGATGCATGCTTGCCATATTCTTAGATATGGTAGGTGATTATCTGGAAGTCTTCATGGATGACTTTTCAATATTCAGAGAATCATTTGACGATTGCCTCCTGCACTTGGTCCAGATCCTCAGGCGGTGCATTGACGTGAATCTGGTCCTTTCCTGGGAAAAGAGCCATTTCATGGTGCTTGAAGGAATTGTCCTGGGACATCTCATATCAGAAAAAGGCATCCAGGTCGATTGAGCCAAGGTGAATTTGATTTCCAAACTTCCTATGCCTAGCTTGATCAAGGACATCCGATCTTTTCTAGGGCATGTCGATTTTTACCGTTGATTCATTCTTGATTTCTCAAAGATCGCGTACCCCCTGACCACTCTGGTATCTAAGGATGTTCCATTCGAAATCTCCAAGGAATGCACTCAAGCATTTGAAATCCTCCGTGATCGAGTTACCTAAGCTTTGATCCTACAGTCCCCTGATTGGTCTCAACCCTTTGAGATCATGTGCGATACATCTGATTTCGCTGTAGGAGCAGTACTTGGGCAGAAAATTGACGAGAAACCCATGGTCATCTACTACGCTAGCAAGACACTTGACGAGGCTCAGCGTAACTACACAGTTACTGCGAAAGAGCTGCTAGCCATAGTATTTGCCCTGGAAAAATTCAGATCATATATCCTGGGTTCCCGTGTTATCATTTACTCCGATCACGCAGCTGTGAGGCATCTCCTTGCGAAGAAGGACATGAAACCTCGATTAATCCGCTGGATCTTGCTGTTGCAAGAATTTGACCTCAAGATTCACGACAAAGCGAGAAAACAGAACGTGGTAGCTAATCACTTGTCCCACCTTCCTTCTGAGATCATAACCCTTCCGGACCCATTATGGAACATTTTCCTGATGAGCACCTCCTAACTATCAGTACAGGGCTTCCGTGGTTTGCTGATATAGTAAACTACTTGGCATCACATCAGATTTCGTCCGATTGGCCAAAGGCCAAGATGGACAAATTGCTTTCCGATGACAAGTATTACTTCTGGGAAGACCCGTATCTTTTCCACATCGGTGCTGATCAAATCACTCGACGATGTGTCACGAAAGCGAAAATTCAGGACATATTGTCCTTTTGCCATGACCAGGCATGCGGTGGACACTTCTCAGGTCATAAAATCGCAGCGAAAGTCCTCCAGTGCGGCTTGTATTGGCCCACGCTTTTCAAAGATGCATGCAATCACTGTAGGGCATGCACTTGTTGCCAGACCTTAGGCAACATGAGCCCTCGTGATATGATGCCCTTACAGCTGATTCTTGTATGCAAAATCTTCGACATATGGGGGATTGATTTTATGGGATCCTTTCTTGTTTCAGACGACTTCGAGTTCATTCTACTTGCTGTTGATTACGTGTCCAAATGGATCGAAGCCATTCCGACCCAAACCAATGATCATAAGGTGGTTCTCAAATTCATTCATCAGAACATCTTTTCACGGTTCGGGATTCCACGTGCTATAATCTCTAATAGAGGGACACATTTCACTAACGCTCATTTCAGGTCACTGATGACCAAATACATGGTGTCACACCAAATCTCTACTCCTTACCACCCCCAAACTAATGGTCTGGCTAAGCTATCAAATCGGGAGATCAAGAAAATCCTCCAGGTTACTTTTTGACTTGATAAGAAAGACTGGTTATCCCGACTTCCGAAAGGTTTGTGGGCTTATAGGACCGCCCAAAAAATCCAACTAGGTATGTCTCCCTTCAGATTGGTGTACGGGAAGGCATGTCACCTCCCCATCGAATTGGAGCGCAAAGCCTATTGGGCAGTACAGAACTGCAATCTAGATCTTTCTAAGGTAGGAACCGACAAAAAGCTTCAAATGAGAGAGATCGATGAATTACGCCACGACGCCTATGAGAACTCATGAATTTACAAAGAGCCCGTTAAGGTCTTTCACGACAAGCACATATCCAGAAAGATCTTCTACCCTGGTCAAAAAGTTCTACTCTTTGATGCCAAGCTCAAACTATTCCCAGGAAAACTAAGATCGAAATGGATCGGACCTTACCTTGTCCGACGAATCTTCGGAAATGGAGCCATCGAGATCAGTCTACTCAGCCACGATTCAAAACCTTTCGTCGTGAACGGTCAGAGACTCAAACCATTCATTGACCTGACCAATACAAATTTGGCTGAGACATCCTTTACCCTCCATTCTCCCTGAGCTCATTGCGCCCAGCCGATGGTGTAAAACTCAGCGCTTAACGGGAGGCAACCCGTCATTTTTGAAAAATCCAAAACCTTTCTTGATATTCCTATGCTGAACTCATATTGCACTTTAGAGTTCATCCATTAGAACAACCGACCCCACCTCAGGTACCCATACCTGAGTTTGAAACCATCCGCAACAGTCACCTCGACTCGTTCCCCCACCCAGAACCTGTTCCAATGAATGATCTAAGCTGAACTCGAACCTACCTAATTAACAATGAGGACATTGCAGATCGTAGGCATGGGGGGTTATGAAAGTGCAAAACGCCATGAAAATCATCTCACAAGAAAAGGATTCAACAAAAAAATCACATATCCCAAAAATACCAAAAAAATGAAAAAATTCTTGAAAAAGAACAAAAAATTTTGAGGGGAGAGAAAATTTTGAGGCCATACAAATTGTGAGAAAAAGGGGAAAAGTGAAAAATGTCAAAAAGGAGCACAAGTTGAAAAGAAAAAAGATAGTCATTAGTAAGAAATTAAGGGATTAACTAAGTTCTAGACCATATCAAGAAAATGAAAATGAAATAAAAAAAGTGCTAAGGAAACACAGAAGAAATTAGTAGGAACGCTGATCTTAGGCCTCTTGGGCTATACTCATAAGCTTAAAAATTCAAGTATCCGCTAAGATCTGGATAGTCCTCAAGAGGTTGGGGAAAATGCGAAGCTTAAGTATTAGGTTTAAGGCTTAGGGAGTATTCGACCTCGTTACCTGACCTCTGGTTTACGGGACTTGGTAACCTAAGCACCCCAATCCACACACAGTCTGGTTCAGTGCACATAAGTATCCAAATCATGCAAATGCATTTAAACTATTCTGAAAAAAGTCGCCTAGAATAGGAGCGGCCGATCAACACAAGTTGATTTGGATGAGTTCTCGACGCGAAGAGGCGGGAAATTCCCCTCGAAGATGTGCAATAACATATCGTCTCCTCAGTGCTTGTCTCCTAGGATATTTACATATCGTATTGGGGGCATGTAAGCGCCCTACGCTGGTTCAGATGCCATGGGAGACATTATCACAAAATGTCGATTGCCAAGGTCTGGATTTAGCTACAAAATGCCATGGGCGAGATTATCTCGAAATCTCAAAAGCCAGGATTTTGGGGGTTGCCATGGGTGGTGCTATCACGAAGCATCGATTGCCAAGGACCCTTGTAGGATTGATGATGGGGACTAGGAATCCGATACAGACCGTGTTGAGAAGCCAATCCGAAGCTAGAAATAAAAAGAAAAGAGAGAGAAAACTCTCCAAACAAAGAAAATTCTTCTATCTCTCTCTTACAAAAAAATGCACTGCAAACTGAATCGAGGCTAAAATATGTTACAAGCACGGGTGCTTTAATCGCGGAGTCCAACGAACCTTAGGATAGTTCTTGTGGGCCTTAAAAACCTTCGCGGCAGACTGAGGCTAGAGCTGGTCAGGTCAAGATCTTGGTTGGTACTTAAGTACCTCTAGGCCTATTATCGGCATTCTAACCAAATATACAGAAGAAATCACTCATCATAGTTTTTGAGCATCAAAAGAACTCATGGTCTAGAATCAAAGTTAAAACCTTAAAATTTTGCTAAGGGGCTAGCAAAAGCTAGGCATGGGGGTATGATGGGAAGACCATCATGAGTCCTAACTAGCTCATTTTGACCCATAAAAGAGAACAAAAGCTCCTACATAACCAATTGGAGGTCCTAATTCACTGAATAACCTTTCTGAGAGAAACGCAAGAAACAATGGGTAAAACTGTAATTTTACCATTGCAGTACAACAACGGATTTTCTCAAGGGCTAAACACAGGTCAAATGGTCTTAACAAGATAATAAGTGAGTTGAATCAGATAGAAAAAGGTTCGTATGAGTTCTGGGAATTAAATGACTTCTGACAACCCTAAAACAGACCTACTTGATTAAACAAGGTTTTGGTTAGGATAAAATTCACCTAAACCCTCTAGAAATCATATAAAAATATTTTCTAGGGTTTAGAACTTTGAAATTGGCCATTGGAACCCATTTTGACCTAGAATGGGGTCTCGGACATATATTTTCCCTAAATTAGGTTTTTGCATAAATTGCCCAGTCAAATGCGATCAAACCAAAAATCAAACATCACCATTGGATTCCTAAGATCTAAATTAGGTTTGTATCAAAATTTGGACCTAAGGGAAACTCATCTTGACCCATTTTGCAAATAGGTCTGACCCAATTACATTTCTACCCCTATCTTTCAAAAACCCTTGCATTTGACCCCCTAGCTTCTTCATCCTTCTTCGCAATTAGGTCCCTCCACCATTATAGCGCAGGAATCCTACTCTGGCAAGTTTTATAAGGCGATTTCTCCCTGATCTCGCAGAGAATCCCCTTCAAAATTGGAAGGGAGATTCTCTGAGAAATCCCCTCCAATATGAACCCAATTTGAGGCCCTACTTGGTACCCAATCTCTCATGTGAAAGCATGAGAGATTTGGGTCTCTCTCGAGTTACCATTGCCGGCGACCTTACCTTGCTTGAAAGCTTGGCTTCCAAGCAAAAAACCCCTTCCAAAGACCTATTTAAGTAGCCCCGGTTCGCCCCGCATCTCCTAGGCTTGAAATCAGCTGGAGAACCCCCTCAATTTCATCTCTCCTCCTCTGGCCGACTCGCTCATCAAGCTCCGGCGACCTCTCCTACTCTCCCTCGTCTTCTAGCCACAATACCAGTAGCAGGTTCCTCTTCCTCACGCTCGTCCGCGTCGCGCAGCACCCGCTCGACGCCCCTGCGTCCCCTTCGTCCCCACCGACCATCCTCACTGAGCACCTTCGTCTCTGGCATCAGCAATATGAGCTAGATGCCATCTCCATCTCCCCCTTCGTCTCTTCACCACTAGATAAGTTCCTCTCACCCTCTACTCCCTTTCCCCCTTTATTTCCTCAACCGACTACTGCCGCACTCCACCACCATCATCCCCTTCACCTCCGGCCACCAACTCTAGTGAGTTTGCTCCACCACCAGAGACCACCTCCCTCCTCGCCGACCAGTCCATAAGCTTCGCCTCGACGTCCTGATCATAACCCCCCACTTATATCACTCCGCCACTCACCCAAACACACCCCCGAACACACCCACACACACGGCCACACTGTGCCCTAAGTATGCTCCCTCAAGCATTCTTACACCACGCCAACCACCTCTGCACACTCGCCGCACCTTGGCGAATCTCCCTGAGCTTTTTAACGTGGCTGCAAGGCCGTTGTGGTGATTTCAGGTCCAGGAGCTCTCCACCATTGACTCCAGGCTTGAACCTTGCTTGCAAGCTGCTCCAGGCCGCACCTGCTCCAGGTCACAGTCCCTGGTTGCGTAGAAAGTCTTCGCGAACATCTCCAGGCATCCAATTTCTGTCAAGGGCCGTAGCTGCAGCTGCAATCAAAGGAACGTCTCTGCTACAGGCGCGCGCGAAGGAGGTGGGAAGATAGTCCCACCTCGGAAAGATTTGAGGCTCTTCACTTGCATAAGTTATTTTCTTGCCATAGGCTCTTCGCCTCCAACTCACATGGTGAGGTCCCTCTCTCACCCGACCTGATCGCCTCATCCGCGACCACGCCCTGCGAACTTGGTGACCTGACCCGACTAGCACACCTCGCCCACCACCGCACGTCGGTGGGCCTGGTCCCAGGCGCGTACCCAACCCGAGTACCCGAGAAGCATGGCTCTGGGAGAGCAAAACCCAAGAGAGAAGAGAGAAGAGAGCTCGCACGGGAAGGGGATAGGTTTCGCTCTACAGAGGAAGAGAAGCGAAGCAAAGGAAGAGGAAGGAGAAGACAAGGCCGAAGAGAAGCTAAGGAAGAAGAAGGCAGAGGAAACTAAGGGCTAAAGCAAAGTTGAAGAAGAAAGAAAAAGGCAAAATCAGAAGAAAGAAAGGAGAAGCCCAAGAATAGAGAAGAAGGAAGATAAAGAAGAAGAGATAGAGAAAGAACAGGAGAAGAAGTAGAAGAAAGAAAGAGCCAAGCACTGTAGCATCATCATTTTAAGGCATCTAATTCACAAATCAGATGTCCAATTTTGAGCTTTATTCATACACATTAGTTTCTTTAGCATTTTGTGCTTACATTTACTCCTATCTTTTTGCACTGTGACATTGATATTATTGCATGTTCTTTTAAGTCCTAAATTGTGATCTTGCTTTCTAAACCCCAATTTTCTCCCTATGTTCGACCTCGAACTTTAAAATTCGAATAATAAAATTGTATTTGTTTTGAACACTTTTTCGGCTATATTACAACTCAATATTCTTAAAACCCGATCTAGCGATCTAAACAAGCTCTAAAGCACATTTGACCTTTACTCAACCCCTGAGAAAACCTCTGGTTATTCTATTTTTATGATAGAATGGTAAATTTGCATAAATAACCCTATAATAATGATATGTAGAAGCTTTTATTAACATAATCAGATCAAACTGAGCTAGTTACGGCTCATGATGGTGTTCCCATCATACCCCGATGCCTAGCTTTTGCTAGTCCCTTAGCAAAACCATCTGAATCGAACCAGTTATCTAGGTCAGATTTTAACCGTCAGAATGCCTTATTACGCCGCATCTCTAGGAATCAGATCTTAATTCCAACAATAAGCTTAGAGGTACTCAAGTACCAACCCAGATCCAGACCTGACTAGCTTTCACCTTAGTCTTCCGTGAAGGTTTCTAAGGCCTACAGGAACTAACCTAGGGTTCGTTAGACCCAGCGGTTAAAGCACCCATGCTTTAAAACATGTTTAGTCCAGTTTAGTTTGCTAGTGCATTTTGAGAGAGACATAGAAGGAGAATTTGATTTGTGGAGAGCTTTCTCTCTCTTTTCTTTTCATTATATTTTTCCTTAGATCCATCCTTGGATTGGCCCTAAACACGGTATGTATCGAATTCCTTGTCCCCACCATCAATCCTTCCAGGGTCCCTGGCAATCGATGCTTCGAGATAGCACCGCCCATGGCAACCTCCAGAATTTTGGCCTTCAAGATTTTGGGATAATCCCACCCATGACGTTCTATAGCTAAATCCAAACCCTGGCAATCAACATTTCGTGATAATACCACCCATGACATCTAAACCAACACAAGGTGCTTACATGCCCCCAGTAGGATATTTAGATATCCTAGGAGACAAGCACCGAGGAGACGGTATGTTATTACGCATCTTCGGGGGGAATTTCCCGCCTCTCCGTGCCGGGAACTCGTCCAAATCAATTTGTGTTTTCGAGCCGCTCCTAATCTAGATCTTAGGACCTTTTCCAGAACAAATTAAATGTCTTTTGGCATGGTTTTATTTTTAAAGTGCACTAAACCAGACTGTGTGTGATTTAGGGTGCTTAAGTTACTGAGTCCTGCAAATCAGAGGTCAGTTAACAGGGCTGAATACTCCCTAAGCCTTAGACCTAATACTTAAGCTTCGCATTTTCCTCAACCCCTTGAGGACTATCCAGATCTTAATAGATACCTGAATTTTTTAGCCTAAACAAGCCCAAGAGACCTAAGATCAGCACTCATACTAATCTCTTTTATCTCTTAGCACTTTTGTCTTTTATTTCTTTCTTTTCATTTGGTCTAGAATTTAAGTAGATTCCTTAATCTTTTACTAATGACTATCATTTTTTCTTTCAAATTGTTGCTCCTTTTTGACATTTAAAATCACCTCCACTTTTTTCTCGTCAAGAATGATATGCATTCAATTTTTCAAAATTTCCTCCCTTCTCCATTTTTTTTTTTTTGTTCTTTTTTATTTTTTATTTTTTGGTTTTTTGGAATATGTATTTTCTTGTAAGAACCCTTTAGAACTTTGAATTTTTGTGTATTTACACTTTAACACCCCCCATGCCTAAGTTTTGTAATATCCTCATTGTAAACAGAGAGTATGAAACAGTTAGGGTTCAGGAGTTAGAACAGAATAAATGGGTGGGCAAATGGGTCGGGATGATTGTTGCGGACAATTTCAAGCTCTGGCATGAGTACCAAAGGTGGACTCGACTATTCTAAAACTAAACTCAAAGTGCAATAGACGTGAAGTACTGAAGGATAATCAGAAGGATCTTGGGTTTTTGGAATGACGGGTTGCCTCCCGTTAAGCGTTAAATTTAATGCCTTCAGACGAGAAGAAAATGGTATGGTGAAGGAGTGGTCAAATCAGACGAGTTTTGTAGAACAAGCACCTTGATCAATAGCCTAGTTGGTCCAACCAAGTGCTTGTTCAGGTCAGCAGGCTGATGATGCAGCCCAAACCCAATCAATTTGGCAGGTTGATAGATATGAATCAGTAGATGCGAAACCCACCATATACTCTGTGACTCAAATAGATGTGGAAATGAAAATCTAGGGTTTGGCTGAATCGGGTCAGCCTGGTCAGGGTAGGGATCCTCAAATGACAAAGGGTCGGTGGAGGATGTTGGAACCCTATGGAAGTGATCAGAGAAAGATGGGGCATGGTTAGTCTGATCGATGTCTGAAACCTAATAAAAATGTGGAGGAGAATCATGTGCAACTGACTCATTGAGAGGGGAATCAGAGTAAAAATTCAGTATGGTTGCAGGTCGAGGTTGAAAACGGGTTTTGGAAGGTTCTGTTTATGTTGCAGAAGAGGTGGCTTCAAGAATAACTGTATATGAGGGCTCCTCTAGGAAGGATTCAAAGGTGGGTTCATCTAGAGAGTCCTCATAATGGCCATCAAAATCAAATGTAAATGCCTAAAGAGTGTTTATAGGATTAAGGAAATCTAAGTCAAGAAAAGATTTGAACTCTGGATTGTAGACACTCTCGGCAATTACTGTTTCTGATTCCTGAGGATCAAAAAGAAATGATTCCATCTCAATGGAACCTGATTTTGAATCAATGATCTCGGGATCAGGGACCTCAGAGTCAGAGTCGAAAAATGGATCATGTATGCTGAGGTCGTAGATTGGCTCATAGTCGTCAGGAAACAACAGTTCTCCGAAATCAGAGTAAGATTCGAAATCGTCAGAGAACTTGTGAGAATCATGTTTTGAATCTCATTCGGGATCAGAGGTTCCACCACGGAATAAATCAAGATGTGGACAATCAGCAACCTGACTTGGATCTAGCCTATTCTCAAATTTCGAGCTCAAAAAGGTGTCCCTATTAGGCATGGGCTCGGGTTCTTTGCTTGTAGGGTAGACCTAATCGATTCCTAACTCTTCCAACTCCTCGATTTCTGTATCATAGATCGACGTGACTTCTGAAAAATCAATCTGTGTCTCTGAGGAGGTTGGAGAGGTGCACTCATCAAATATAGGACTAGAATTACAATCCAAATTCAAAATCCAATTTCCATCACATTGGGCCTTGTAATCATCCCAATAAGGCTCAGATCCAGATTCTAGGTTATGGGTGTGGGTTGGATCACTAGAATCTAGGTTTGGCTCTATAGAGATGTCAGAATTGCTCTTAAGAGTCACTTTATCAGAATAAGGGATGGAATTTACACCCTCGAGAGGTTCTGATTCAATCTTAGTATCACAGGTGTTTGGAAATTCAAAGCTAGGCGAACTAGGTTTTTGTATCTCTAGGGCTGGCTCAAAATCGTGATCACCTGCAATCGGATCCTCCCAACCCGTCTCAAGATCAAGTGTATCAATTTGTTCATAATTTGAATTAGATTCCATTTGGGTTTGGGGTCCATAACAACCTTGATCATCACACCCGAGATGTGGGAAATTACATGGATTACTGGAATTACTCCAAGATGTCATCTTAACTTCCGACAGGTATTTTTGATCGATGGTTCTATGTAACCCATTTAGCAATTCTCCCTGTTCTTTCAAAAAATTCTGGAGTTCTTTCGAAACTGAAGGATTTGACTAATATTGCAGACAATCATTGTTGTGTAATTTCACCAATTCCATGTGTTCTGCTAAGATATCATCCCAGGTTGAACTGTGGTTTAGTTGTATCCATACCATCTTCATACGATTCAAAATGTGGTTCATTGATTTCTTGAATCTCTTCTGAATGTCCCTTTTACAATATTCTTCATGGTTTCTATAGGCATTCTCAATTATCTTTTCTTTTATGCTCATTTTTGACTCAGGTTTTCTAAATAGTCTTCCTATATAGCTAGGTTGCATTTTTGAATCAAATGGTAGAATCAAGATGTAGAATCAAAACTCAAGATTAGATTTGAAGCTGATCAGATCTGAAAGAAATCCCTAAGAGAATCTGTGTTTGTGCTCTAAATAGAAGGGATGAGGGACTGGATGTGAATTTTGACCCAATCAAGGCACCTAAAGTTTTTTGGATGACTAAGGCAGCTTCGAGGAGGATGATGCCTCTGAATCAGAAATTTGCACACCTGAGAAGTACCTGGACAGCCAGGAAGGGAGAGCCCCGCAAAGACCCCTACACAATAGAGCGTCCCCACGGGTTACAGCGTTTCCCTCACCTGACCTTCCTTGTCACTGAGGTTCCAGGTAGATCGGAATGTACAAATTTAAGACCTTAAGTCTACCAATTTTACGTCTTAATTTGTGCCTTGAGTTTCATTTAATTAGCAGTTAATTCAACTTGTGACTTAATTTGGAGGTTGGTTGGCCTACAATGTAAACCAACTTCACCTGACCTACCCTAAAGATGGTAGAATGAAATCTAGGTCAAGACCTGGAAATTACCTTGATTGACTCTCAGGTTATTAGGTCCAAGGATTTTGGGGTTCAATTGAATTTAGAGCCTAATTTTAGGGTTTTTCTCGATTAGATCTTTTCAACCAAGGGCTTGGGTAGCACACAAATGCGGGAGGGTTATTTTCCTTTAATTCAGGAAAAAATGTGTACTAGCACTTCAAAACCCTAATGCAGAAACCCTAATTGGCTCTATTTCCAAGTCCAATTTGATCTCAATATGTGCACCTTGGACTCAAACAAGAAGGTGAGTAGTCCAAGATGATTAGAAATTAAGCATGATCCGTAAATAGGCACAAGAAATCAAGGATGGGACCTCTAAATAGAATCGCTTCAACTTCAATGAGATTTGAAAAAAAATTCACAAATAAGGAAACTTGCCTTTTTAAATGATGATTACTATGAAAATAAGGCAGGTGATTCCTAATTGATTGTTTCCTTTTTTGTCTTCCCAGGATTAGGAGGTTGATTAGGGAAGAATAGAGAAGTTACCTGCCCTGGAGTGGTTTATTTGCGCAGAAGAATTCCTTGTGAAGTACCTCTCAAAATCACAGTAAAGCAAACAGGGCAAGTTAGTGCTCCAATATAATCAAATAATGTAGAGAATAGCGGTGAATTGCACGTTGCTCTCCGGCAACGGTGCCAAAATGTTAAAGGGTGAATTCGTCGTTGTTTAAGAGATGCATTGTAGTGCAGGACAAAATCGCTAAAAAACAGATAAAATTTATACTCGAATGAAAGTTCGAAGTTGTTCGCTGGGAGCAAATAGGAATTCCCGCGCTAATCTCAACAATTAATGTAAATGAGTACAATATATTACTCAAAATCTAATTTGCAATGTAGAACATGAGTATATGAAGAGTCAAAAAGAAATCTAGACAAAATAATGGTGATTTGGATCACCAAGTATTAGTCTAACATATATAGCATTTACTCAAATAGAACTAAGTGAACAACTAATAA
Source organism: Thalassia testudinum (assembly GCA_037157565.1). Lineage (NCBI taxonomy): Eukaryota > Viridiplantae > Streptophyta > Magnoliopsida > Alismatales > Hydrocharitaceae > Thalassia > Thalassia testudinum. The sequence goes on from JAZHRO010000077.1 coordinate 88,440,135, forward strand.
ATCAGACTGTAAATCAAATGTCTTAATGTGCTGCTACAATGATTCCTCTTCTCTTTTGCTTCTTCTATTCTTCTTCTTCTTCCTTTGCCTTCTCTCTCTGCTTCTTCTTCTTTCTCTCTCTTTGGCTTCTATCTCTTCTTCCTTAGCCCTTCTGATGCACAGGGGGGAAACTTACGAAATTGGCTATGTGTTAGCCAATCCACAACAGAGCAAAACCCCCCTACCCCACGCTCTCTCTCTCTCTCTACGCTCTCTTGGGTTCCTCCTCTTCCTGCCTTCTTAAGACCAGAAGCACATTACCGGGTAATCGGGTATTTAGGGGTCCGCGTACCCAGGTCAAGGGTCATTGACGTGGTGTAGTGACCGAGTGAGTAGGCATAGGCGAGTCGGGTCGGGCATGTGAGGTATATGGGGACCTCACCCCCATGTGTTGAGGCGATATGCCTACAACACAAAAACAATTTAAGTCACAGCTACGCCTTCTGTGTTTCCGAGGTGGGACTATCCCCCCCTTCTGCTCATGCATGCCTATAGATGAAGTCACCTCCAATTGAGGCAACTACAATCGCTAAAGCCTTCAATAGGGTGCCTGGGAACACACCTAGAGCGAATCCGCGTTGATCTGGAGCTACAGCTGGATGCTTTGAGGCTCAAAGGTGAAGAACACGCTGGAGAAGGATGCGCAGCTGCGGACGTCTAGTGAAGCACCTGAAATCAAGAATATGGGCACTAAGCCCCAATTAGAGCGCTCAAAAATTTCGCCGGAGGTTGGTGAATGCAGTGGTGGTGGTTAGCGGGCGTGTGGTGTGCGGATTATGTGCATCGGTGATGAAAATGGAAGCGTGAAGGTGGGTTGGTCGATAGGTGACTGGGGTGGTCGAGCGACCCAATAGAGTTAGGGCTCTTGGTTGTGGGCACGCGACGAAAGTTGTGAGCTTGTCGACAAGGGGGATGGAGATGTGTAGCGGATGGAAACCCTTGCCGAAGTGGTCACCGGAGATGGAAGGGATGAGGGTGATTCACGGCGTCGGAGGTTGAAACAAAGATTTAAGGATAGAAAAAGAAAGTAAAGAGGGTGACGAAGTGATTTGGCCTAATAACAAGTACGAAAGGAGGAGGGATACGACACCGGTGTGATTGTCAGTGCCATGGAAGATGAAACCTCCTTAGATGGATGGTGGCGAAGAACGGGGGGGACTGCCCTCGCTTTGACAGGCGAGGCGCGGATGAAGGAGAGGAAGGTTGTGGCCTGGCCAATTTGGTCGTTGGCTGGCCGTAGGATGACAAGGAAGAGGTCCGCTGGAGCTAAGTTGGAGGAGGGCCGGAGGTGGAGTTTCGAAGAGGTTTATGGCCTTAAAAGTAGCTGAGAAAATGCGCAAAGCCATGGAGGTCATTTTATAGGGCTCTAGATGAAGTTCCAAGCTTGGAAACAAGCTTGGAAACTCTGAACTCCTCACCGACGTAAGATACCTATTCAATCAAATCGTTCGCACAAGGATTCTAGAGAGATTAAGATCCCTGGATGGGCTCATTTGGAAGGCAATTTCCTAAGGAATCTTCATTTCAAATCTGGGATTGATTGAGAATCGAGCAAGAAAACCTCGCTCGAAACTCAACAGTGGAGGTTGGACTTTGCAAAAAATGATGTAGGGACCTTTTTGTAAAGAATGATGATAAAGATAGGGACCTATTTGTAAGGAATTAAAAAGTTACGGGATCTCAGATTGGGTCCAAATTTTGGTATAAACCTAATTTGGACCTAAGGAATCCAATGGTGAAGTTAGATTTAGGATTTGACCAAGTTTGACTGGAGAAATTGCACAATTACTCAAATTAGGGCAAAAGTCTGTTTGTGGCTCTGTTTTAGGTCAAGACGGGTTCTGATGGTCAAATTGAAGGTACCAAACCCTTGAGATTATTTCTATATGATTTTTAGAGGATTTATGTGAATTTTATCCTGATCAGAACCTCATTGAATCAAGTGGGTCTATTTCTAGGATTTTGGAAGTCATTTAATTCTTAAAACACGTAAAAATCTTTTTTGTCTATACTAGCCCACTTGTTAGACTCTTAAGATCATTTGACCCTTAATTAACCCCTATATAAACCCACGATTATTTTGCATTCATGATATGATGGTAAAATTACAGTTTTAACCCTAGTTTCTTGTATTTCTCTCTAAAAGGATTTGCAATGAATTACGGCTCTTTGGCGGTTATGTAGGAACATTTAGTTTTTTATTATGACTAATTAAAGTTAGATATGGCTGATGATGACGTTATCATCAAGGCTCAAGCTCACGCCCTGATGATTCGGGATAGAACCGTTCGAGACACCTAAGTTGTGAAATGCACTCTATATGCTCTGTATAAAGATATGTGATTAAGATTCAGATCGAGCGCCGAGGCGGTGACATACTTTTATCATGTCATCAAAGGAAATTTTTCCTTCTCGACGAGGGGAACTCAAACCAATCAACTGCCTCAGTCTTTCACCATGACTAAAGTGTGGGAAATTATTTACTTTTGTAATTTTTTTTTTTTTTAGGTTGTTGGCTTTTATGTGTGTAGCAGTTTTGATACTTGGTTTCCAAAAGTCATTCAAACTTTTGAACAAGATTGAGCCAAGTACTACTCAGGTCGCTAAATAAACATCAGAACTCAAAACCGTCAAGGGTCAAAAAGGAGTTCTTTGAGCGATAAACTGATCTAATCTAAATTTTAGACCTTAAAAGTCTAACTAAAGGATCCCCAGACTCAATCCTAAGTCTGTTAAAAATGAAATCCCTTGTGTACCTTTCTAGAAATAATATACAACCTTAGTCCCTATTTTCTTAAAATCTCTGTTTCTCTTTTTTTTTTACTTTCTTTTTTTTACAATTTTTTTTGTATTTTTTTTTTTACTAAAAGAATCTAAATATATTTTTTTTTATGAGAACCTTTCAAACATGAATTTCATATAATTGCACTTTAATACCCCCCATGCCTAAGTTTTGCAATACCCTCATTGCAAACAGGATGGGTTCACATTCAACTTAGTTCATAATTTTAGAACAGGTTTAAGGGTGGGTCAAAAATGACTGTTCTTAAATTAGAAACTTTAAAGTGTACTAGGAGTGATTTGCACAAAGAAGATAAGAAAGGTCTTGGGTTTTTTAGATGACGGGTTGCCTCCCATTAAGCACTGAATTTAATGCCTTCAACCAGGCGGAAAATGTTAAGCAATGGAGTAATCAAATTGGAAGAATTTTGTAAAACAAGCACCTTAATAATTAGCTTGGCTAGTCCAACCAGGTGCTTGTTTAGATCAATTGGCTGATTATGCAAGCCAAAGCCAATGAGTTTGGTCGGTTGGAAAATGTAGATCAAAAGATGTGGAGACCACCAGGTGCAATTTGATTCAGAAAGATTTAGAAATAAAAAGTGATAATTTGGCTGCACAAGCTCAGCCAGTTTAGCGTAAGGGTCCTCAAAAGATAATGGATTAGTGAAAAATATAGGAATCCTAATGATGGGATCAAAAATGATTTGTAATTGATTCATTTTGATCACTATACTACGATGCGATGATTTTATAATACAATCGAAGCAAGTTAAACATTTTGGCTCCGTTGCCAAAAATGAACTTCAGTTAGCATCTAGCGCCGGCGAAGGGCGGAGGTGAGTCGGTGTGGCGTCGTCGACTTGATGGTGCAGTGGATCGTCAATCGGACGAGCGAGGGAGGCAAACGCTGGTGGAGGAAACGGCAGATCCGGCGATGGTCGACGAAGCTCCTCAAGGCACGAAATCCTTGCCGGTAGTCACAGAGTGTTCCTTGTGCCGTGGAGAAGCTTCCTGTGAAGCTTGGAGGCTTGTGAATGTCAGAAGGTGGTGCTGCGACGAGGTGTGGTCGCCGACGATGTGGGTTGGTAGGCCAAGGTGGAAAGGCTTCGAAACTCCAATCCAAGGAGTCAGGAAGCTCCACCATGGTTCTCTGAAGGTAATGGCAACCGCGATTCGTTGAGAGGAGGTTGGAGGAGGGTCGGCGAACTTGAAGAAGGTGCTGGCGGGTGGTTGTGTCCGGGGGTTGTCTCGAGCAAGCGATGACTCAAATTGATTGAGGGCTTTCGCTCGCCTTGTCCTTGTGAAGGTGGAGGGGTGGTCGACGGAGGTGGAGGTGCACGGAGCATTGCGGGAAGAGGTCGCCGGAGTTGTCGCCGGAGTCTCGCGCCTGCGAGGAAGACGGAGGAGAGGAGGTCGTAGGAGAGGTCAAACCTTGGATTTAAGAGACCTAAACTAACCTAGAGGGAGAGGGGAAGAAAGAGATCTACCTAGAAGATGATAAGGAGGATGAGAAGGTGGCCGGTGTGACCGTCGGTCATGAGGAAGAAGAAGAGGATGGCAAGGTGACCGGCAGTGAGAAAAAGGGAGGAGGAGGTTGTGCTTTGATTGGTGACGACAGGAGGAAGGTGGTCGCACTGCTCTTGAAGTCAGAGTGTGCATGGAGGAAGAGAACGGATGGGCCTCCAGGGTCAAAGATGAAGAGGTGGTCACGGCTAAGGAGAAGGGTAGGAAATGCGCTGGATCTCAAAGACGAGAAGCGACGTGCGATGGCAAAGGTTTATAGCTCGTTTGCACGCGAGAAAATGGGCGATAGCTACGCGAACAACCTCACCGAAGATGACGGCTAGAGGTTGCGAAGGTGGAAGGTGAGGTTGTTGCTGGCGGGGGTATTTTTGCAATGAAATTCAAAAGTTAAAGGGCCTTTTGCAATGAAATCAAGTATTACGGAATGCAAAGTTGACCAAGATAAAGTCCAAATGAACACAAATTTTTATAGTAATATAATTTGGATATGAGAAGTTTAATGGTGACTTTAATTTTGGGTTTTGATGTCATGTGCATGATCAATTTACGATTAGACCCAAAATGTATCAAATTCCCATCTGTGATTCTATTTTAGGCCAAAACAGATACTGATCATCAAATTGATTGTGTCAAACCTTATAGAATAATTTTAAATGATTTTTATAAGGTTTAGATCACATTTATTTCCATTAAAACTATTTTAATTGAAGTGGAGTTGAAATTAGGGTTTTAATTAGAATTAAACATTCAATTTGAATGTAAATCCTAAATTACTCAATACTAAATCACTTTTAAAATGTTTAAGCTCAATTAACCTTTAATTAATCATAGGTTCACCCTCCATCCATTCTGCATTCATAATTGTTCGTGAAAACTGCATAATTAACCCCATTTTCTATTAATTCCACTCTCTTCAACTCTGGTTGAGTTATACCCTTTTAATATATTAATTAAGTGAATTTAACCTTAGAACTTAGCCAAATTAATTTAATTATAGAGGATGATAGCAATGCCATCATTACATGTAACGAGCAATGAAGCGTCGATTTTTCTCAACCGGGTTTGAGGGTTTTGTTTTTGTTATAACGTTGTAGTAAAGCCGGTTATTACCAACATTTCAAATATAAAATTTTTTACTCGGAAAATGAAAGAGTTCCCGAGGTCGAACTCAGGGAGCAAGTCGTATTCTAGAGATATACATGTTTCTTTTACAAAAAGAAAGAGAGAGGGAAAGAATTTGTTGTTTTCTCTTTGTTCTGCAGAGGGGATGCTCTTCTTTCTCTCTTTCTTTAGATCTCCTTCTCTCTCTGTTCTGCAGAGGTGATGTTCTTCTTCTGCAATGGTGGTGCTCTTCTTTTTCTTCCTGCTGTTCCTGCTTTGGTGATGTTCTTCTTTCTTCAGAGCTACTAAGTCTTCCTTTCTTCTTCTTCTGCTTTGGCTGTTGCTCTTCCTTCTTCTTCAGCCTGCCTTGGCCGTTGCTCTTCCTTCTTCTTCAGCCTGCCTTCTTTCCTGCTCTGGCTGCTGACCTTCCGTCGTCTGACCCGGTGCTTCGACGACTTAACTATGCATTTGCTACAGTGCAGCTCCTTCTTCCTCGCCTGCACTTCTTCTTCCGCGGGTCTTCTTCTTCGCCTGCACACTTCAGAGTTTCTCGTCAGAAGCAAAACCTACTCTACCCTCCCCCCCCCCCCCCCGCGTCTCTCTTTCTCTCTGAAACCACTCTTGGGAAAGCTCTCCCAGAGCCACCGGGTAACCGGGTTCGGATCAGGCCCGGGTCCAGGCCCACCGGCGTGCGTGGTGGGCGAGGAGTGCAGGTCAGTCGAGTCGGGTCGGGTCGGGTCGGGTCAGGTCCGCGGGGCGTGAGCGCGGACGAGACCGGGTAACCGGGCGGGTGAAGGGGACCTCACCCCGTGTACTGAGGCAGTAAGGCTATTGCACTTTTGCATCTTATGTCGCTGCGGCTCTTCAGGCGTTTCCGAGGTGGGACTAAACGGCCCACCTCAATTGCGCGCCCGCAGCGGGGAATTCAGCAGGAGATGGCAGCGTCACGCGGAGTTTTCTTCCTCGGCTGCGAACCTGGTGTTTTGCCAAAACTCCACGCACGGCCTGGGAGTGAATCTGGGCTTGGCGCTGAGCGTGGCGCGCCTGTAGCTGCAGGCGGAAGCAGGTCCTCCTGCGCGTCAATGGCGACGGAGGTCGAGTGGCCTGTCCACAAGAAAACGGCCTCTCGGCCTAATCAGAGAGTGCCAGGAGCTTCGCCAAGGTGCGGCGAAGCTCGTGTGGGTGGTGGCGAGGCGCGGGGCGGCGTGCGAGGGCTGCCCTAGGTCGGACTGTGGGTCGGAGGATGGGTCTGTTCGGTGGAGTTGCAGAGGGTGATGTGGGGGAAGTGGTAGGGCGGAGATTGATCAGGGTGAGGAGGCGGAGGTCCTGCGGTGGTTGGCGAGCCGTGTGGGTCGCTGGGGTGATGGGAGCGGCTCGCCGGAGGGTGGTCGGAGACGAAAGGGGTGAAGGTGGTCAGGGTCGGTCGAGGGCTTAATTGACTAAATTGAAAGCGGGGAAAGAAAGAGGAGAAGAAGGGGAGTAGCTCTAGCTTACTTGCAGGGACGAAAGGGGAGGAACAGGGCGACAGTCGTATCGACTGTCGTCGGAGAAGACGATGCTCAGGGAAAGGGGCGGCGGCGAGCAGAGAGCCGGAGAGGCGCCAGCTGGGTGCGGCGTGGCGCGGGAAGAGCAGGGGAGGAAGTCTCTGCTGCAGGTATTGCGGCAGAGCGAAGAGGTGGAGGGGGAGGAAACCGCCGGAGCTGGTGAGCGTCTGCCGGAGGAAGAAGAGAAGAAAGTTGGGGATTTTCTCCGTCAGATCCAGGCTGCCCTGGTCGGTGGAGTTGCGGGGGGTATTTATAGGGAGCAAGCAGGGAGGAAGGCGGAGGGAGACGACGTGTCTCCCTCGCCGGAGGATGGTCGGAAACAAGAACCCATACCGTCCGTGCGTTCGCACGGCCGGTATGGTGGGTTACGATGACCAGGGGGGTGTCCCTGCGACGGCTGACGACGCAGGGCACCCCCGGTTTATTTGCCAGGTCCCCCACCTCACCCTGCGCGGCGCCATGCTCCGCGCAAGGTCGCCGGAGCATGGTGCTGGCAGGTTTTGCAGGAGGGACCTGGTTGCAAAGAACGAAGGAGAGTTAGGGGCCAAAATGCGAGGGTTCAAAAGTTGAGGGCCAAAGAGTAAATATATGAGGACCAAAGTGTAAAGTCGGTCAAGGAGGTTTCTTCTTAGGCTCAAGTTTTTATACATGACTAATTAGGACCTAAGGAATCTGATGGTGAATTTCATTTCCATATTAAACCTTGTTTGACCGGTCAATTTGCGTAAAAACCCAAATTAAGTTATTAATTGGGCATGGTTCTCAATGTAGGTTAAAATGGGTTCTAAAGGCCAAATTGAAGGTTCTAAACCCTAGAGATTATTTTTCTATGAATTTTAGAGGGTTTATTCTATTTTTACTTTGCCTCGAACCTTGTGAATTGAAATGGGTTGTTTTAGGGTTACAGATTATCATTTGGTTTCTTGGAAGTGCTGTAGCCCTTGCTAGATCATTTCATCCCACTTTTATTCTTATTAAGCTGCTTTGACCTATGTTTGGGCCCTGAATTACCCTGTATGCAGATTATACTGGTAAAATTGCACTTTTACCCCTTATGACTTGTTTTCTTCTCAAACTCAGAATTCTCTGAGTTAAGCCTTTCCTTGAGATATGTAGGAGCTTTTATCCTTTATATTAGGTCAAAATGAGCTAGTTATGGCTCATGATGAGGTTCTCATCAAGCAAAACTAAGTTGTGATCAAATTTTTAAAGACCTTTACTTCGGTACTTTACTAAACTAAAGTCGATCGAGTCTTATGGCATGCTACAAAGACAGCACATCATGCATGTAAATGAGGTATACATACACTTCCTGCATTTTCTGTATAACATGATCGTTAGTCTCGACGGGCGAGTAATTTGGATACAATTTAACTTGGAGAACTTTTACCTTAGGGGTTAGAATACCTAATATTTGGTCTCGCGTGCATATATCTTTTTTAGCAAGTGTGTGCATCTAAAATAATACTCATAATTGCAAAGAAATTGACATAAACATAAGCAATCATCTGACAAGAAATAAAATTATTTTTATTAAATGCTAAAAAGAAATGTACAATAAATCAAATAGAAATACAAAGTGGATGACGTAGCTTTAGAATAATAAATTATATAAACATAAGATCAAATGCCTTCCTGGGCGATAGCTTGAGCTATTGAAAGTTGTTTTAATTTGTCTATCAGAATTTGAACAATGCTTGAGAGATTTGAATGAAGATTTATGATTAGTTTTAAATTGATTTTAATACCTAATGTGATTTTCCTCCTTCACGTTATCTGTAGCGTAAGGTGGGGGATCAATTAGGGTTTTTAAGATCTAAAGATTCCTAATATAAGTTGGATAGAATTCTAGATATATCACAGATTATTTGCGACAAGTTAGAATAGAGATTTACTACTTTGAATCAAATCTGGGATGAACACTTTTATCACCCAGGTCTGAGGTGATTTATGGATTTCAAGCATCTGTTTAAAGGGTTAAGATGTTGATTAAGGTTCCAAAATGGTTCAAAAGCTCAGATGGAGTTTCTAAATGGACTTTGAATTAATTTGATTGGAGATTGCAACTGATTTTGATTAATCATACACATGAAATGGATTTTCTGGGCTTAGTTTTTTGTAGATTAACATCTCAAATGCTTGTAGGCGTCCATTTACTTCAAATTTGAAAAATCGTGGTTTACGGAATCGAGCTTTATGGACCTAGTCCAAGAAAAATGGAAGAAAGCACCACTTGGATTGATAGCTACGAGGGCAACTTCCACCACCGCTCCTTCACCCCTATCCCCCCACAGACCTCCCTCCTTCGCCCCTCCCACCCACCCCCTCATCAATGCCCTAACTGGGACACCTCCACCCTTCAACCCCTCCCCCACACCCTTAGCAACGACGACTCCTCCCACCAGCACCACCCCTCCTCCAACCCGACTGCTTCCTCTCCATCTGCATCATCATCATCGCCTCCCTCTTAGAGCGTGTCCTTTCTCCATCATCGACTCTACCGCTCTCCTCTGCTAGCTTGAGGGCGACCACTCCTCTACCACCCCTACCAACAGGGCTTTGGCTGGTAGATTGCAGCACTTGAGAGCGTAGCTGATAAAGTATAAGGACTTACAGTAGAGAAGGGAAGCAACTGGAGAGGAGGCTCTCATGGGCATCTCTCCTCGACATAAGATCCTCAGCATCATAGTACTAACATGTTCACGTCTCTCCCTCGTTGACGTCTCACTCTCTCTGACTCGCCCTCCTCCTTCAACATCTCCACCGAGCTTCAATTCCTCTCCCTCCCTTTCCCCCCTTCCCTTCCCCTCCCCACACGACGACGACGTCCGCCTTGATGCCTTCTGCCCCACCGTCCACCTCAACAACAACTCTCAAGACAGCAATGACGGAAGAGATCCCCTTCGCAACAGCAAGGATGGTGGTGTGAGGGGTGCACAATGTAGTGGAAATCGAAGGTTATGCACATAACCTAACCAAATCCTAACATAACCTAGCCAAAGCCCAACCTAACCCTAAATCCCCAACCAACCAATCCATTTAACATTAAAGAATTTTAAAAATTTCGGCAGAGTTTCCTCTTAAATTTTAAGTTTTTTCATAAACCTGCATATCAAAATAACAGACATAATAACAATAGGCACACCCTACAATAACAGTGCATCATACAAAAATATAAAGTGCATAAAAGTGGGCACACCCCACCATATATTCAAACAAACGACATTATGTGGGCACACCCCACCATACATTCACACAAATGACATTATGTGGGCACACCCCACATCTAATATTGTCCTAAAATATCATAAAAATAAATTTAAAGAAATGAAATTATACCTCCGATGTATTACAGCCTCTAAGCGTGACCGAGCATAAACGTCACCAACAATCTGTAAATTCAATAACACACAATAAATTAAATAATAAATCATTATGTTATTTAAAACTTAACATATTAATTTGATATAAGGAAAGTAAGATGAGAAGGGGATGAAGAGGACGGTAGCAATAAGAAGGAGAGGAGGATGGGGGAAGGCGCAGTAGCAGGAGGAGGAGGAGGGGGATGGCAGGCGGAGGAGGAGGGAGGGCAGGGGTGTTCCCTACAAGATGAGGAGGGTGGCAAGGAGGAGGAGGGGGTCGAGGAGGAGGGGCAGCAGGGCGGAGGAGGAGGCCAACAGGAGGGGCTCGGGCTAGAAGAGGAGGAGGGGGGGTCGGGGAGGAGTCGAGGAGGAGAGGGGTGGCAGGAGGAGGTTGGGAAGAAGGAGGAGAGCGACAAGAGGGGTCAGGGAGGATGAGGAGGAGGGGCAGTAGGTCACCACCGGCCATCTCCCACCTTGTCGGAACCACCATCGCGAAGCTCACTTTGAAGGCTTCCTCTCCGCCAAATCTCATCGACTCCGGCGATCTCACGCGTGCACAGCAGTTTCATGAAGAAATCCTCTATTTTCACTCGAATTAAAATTTACGAGTCATGTCATTGTCAACTTCACATTTTATCATTTAAGAAATAGTTTATTTTATTGATTTTGTGAGAACATCCTTGTCTTTTTTATGAAAATACGATTTCAGCATGATCATACCTTGTTATCTTAATTAAAAGGGCAGTTTTGATTCAATTTTTTGGCGAAATTAATAGTGAACATTTATTTTTAACTAGTGCGAGTTTTGATAGGCTCATTCTTCCCCCTGGAGATGACCCGCTCTCTCGAGTGGTTAATTTTATTAGTTTTGACAGTCGATTTTCCACCATTCTTTACTATTTCGACGCGTAATTTTATGTGCGAAAATTCTTCCAAAGTGAAAACCGTCTTGTCAAGACGCATGCACGTGCGTGTGTAGTCTCCAGCCCTACCTCTCACTCTTTGTTACATAAGCAATCGGAGGCAGAAGCTTTTTACACCCACCAAGAGGCTTGTCCACTTATAGTATGAAACTAAAAACTTCTTCTAAATCTCATTAATTTCAACATGAATTTCCACATCACCGTATAACAATTACATCTCAATTGATGTAATTAAACTCTTAAATCCAATAATTTCATGACTTGGAAACTCCATCAGTGCTGTAAATGATGCCTTAGGGTTGAAACAACCCGAGAATGCCACCGCTGCAATGGGGGGCAGAAGCACCTTCGAAAAGGAGGACCCTCGGAGGTAATTTAGTCTTAAGAGAAGGAATCTGCAAGGGTAAGAATCGAAAGGAAAAGAAGAGGAAGAAGATCATACCACAGTGAGAGGGACATCCTGGGGTTGAGAATGACCCACTTGTGTCCTAAAAAAAACAAAAAAGCCCTCGATAACATTCACATCCCGCTATATATATATATATTTTTATTTATTTATTTATTTATTTATTTATTTATTGTTGTCATGGTATTGGCGGGTCAAGTTGACATCCCTCACTTGTTGATTAAATGAAATTTTGTTTAAAAGAACATGATGCATAAGACAACATGAGAAATTTCTCATTCACGCTAACTGAAACACCTAACCAAGTAATTAAGTTTATTCGTGAACTGAAAGGAATGGAGGGAGAAAAGAGAGGAGGAAAGGTAGCAATCTCGGCATATCTGAGGACAGTTGAGAGGCTGACTTGATCCCGTACAATAATATTTCATTGGATGGATTGGTTTGAAATAAGCCCATTCTGATAGATTTTTTTTTTTTCTTTCTGAAACAAGGTCCAGACAGCTTCTTGTTTGTCAGAATTCTTGCTGACACCAAACAGAGACAATGCTTGCTATCTTGCTATGTGGTACAACTCACCCAACGCCCAGTGGAAGGGAGATTTGGCCATTGGATCTGAAGTCCGTTGGGTCCCTCGTATTGCTACGAGAAGAGTTGAAAGGGAAGAAACAATTTTTCCCAAGCCTCCGAAAGCGTAAGGCAGGCTGAGGAAAAGGCTGGTAGAGATGGGACCATATGCAGATACGATATAATGTTGCAACCCAATCTATCTCTTTCAAGGTTATTCAAATCAGAAGACCTGAATTTTCAGGAATCTTTTTTAAATGCCAGGTTGAATGGCCAATTCCCCGTTTAAATATCATTGAATTGGTTAGAAGCTAGAAATAGTGGGGCGGAAAGGCTATTTGATATTGTTTTGGAGAAGGAAGGAATAAGTCTCATTCCACTTGGTGAAGATATAATTAAGTTGGGTGTAATAAGGTGGAAGTTACATCTTGATGTGTGCAGACAAAATATTCAGAAGAGAGTAGTTGATAGGTAATGCGAGGGTAAGCATTTGTGCCTAAAGGGAGAAGTAGCGGAATAAGATGGTGAACTTATTCTTCCATTTGGAAGTTTATCCCTCCATCTAAATGATACTAATGGAGAGGGAGAAAACATTCCGACTCAATCTACAATTCTTGAGTTTCATCTTGAATTTTTGTTTCTTTCCCCTTTAGGAAATGGGTAAGTTGTCGTTGTGACTTAAGAGAGTGGAGAAAGCACAAGTTATTTTATAGTCAACAAATAGACCAAACAAGGAAGATTTATGAATAGAAAACAAGAGAAATAAATGAAAAAAAAAGAGAACCGTAGAAGGACAATATTCCTAGCCGTTGGGGCCAACCAGGATAGCTAGTTTGGGCTAACACGCTCTCCCGAACTAAAGATGGTGTGGTGTTTGGATAGAAGAAGGTGGAAGCGGCTAGGCAAATGTGACTTTCTAAAAATATCAGTTGTTTGTTCAGCGTGTTGGGATTAAATAGGAATTAAATAAATTCCTTACCAAAATTATAAGCAAGCATATCACAATTAATCACCACTACAATATACATGATAACTTACATGGTAGAAAAACTCCTCAAAGAAACAAAGGTAAATAACTACAAAATCAATACAATCCAAATCAATCCATTATGATTAGAGAAGGAGTTTGTCACCACTAGAGGATAAACAAAGCCAACTCTCTATTAAAAACAAATCATAAAAAAAAATAGCCATAAAATTTAGAATATAAATGAAATGATGTCACAAAGGTGGGTCCAACCTTCCCAAGATATATTTGTCTTTAATCAATCAATCTCCTCTTCTCTGCTTTGAGCAATGCCTATATATATATATATATATATATATATATATATATGATCAATCAATGAAGGCAATGGTCGATCAAACGCCAAATCTCTCTACCGAATAAATCATGATGGCGGCTGAAAAGGAAATGAAGTATTAAATCTCCCTAATCATGGGATGCTCCTCATTGACAGCAGCATATACGAGAAAAGGAATATTATCATGACAAATATAGATAGGAAAATGCCTAATACGTGTATTTCCATCTTCACATTCTCAATAATAGGAGGAAATGAGATAGTCTATTATTGAGTCTTACCTCTTATATAATAAGAGGTGGGAAAAGTGTGATACAATACCAAGGTAAGAAATAAAATAACAAAAGATCCCTTATACAAAATAAGTGCATATGCTAACACTCCCCCTTAAAATGAGCATAGATATCTATCATGCTCAGTTCGGATACACACAAATCAAATAAAGGCCTAGCCAAAGGCTTATTAAAAATATCTGCAATCTACTTCTCAGACATAACTAGTGTTGTATATGGTAGCCCCTGCTGAATAATATCTCTGATATAATGTCAATCAACCTCTACATACTTCGTTTCCTGGTTAAATGCTGAGTTGTCGGCAATTAAGGTAGCTACTCTGTTATCATACCGCATCTCCATCGGGCTAGAAAATTGGACCTCCAAATCAGTGAGTAGGGACTTGATTCATATCATCTCTGCAATCGTCTGAGCCATAGTCCTATACTCTCAGCACTCAACCTAGCAATTATGCCTTATTTCTTGCTCCTTTATGTGATCAGATTCACTGCCAAAAAGGTGCAGAACCCCATGGTGGATTTTCGATCCACATGACATCCAACGTAGTCTGCGTCAAAATAGCCAACCAAAGTCATAGAAGACCCCTTAGAGAAGAGAAGTCCTTTTCCAGGAGCCTTCTTGATGTATCTTAGCAACATCAACGCTGCATCCCAGTGCTCTCGTGTTGGCTTGGTCATGAATTGACTCAATCTCCCTACCGCAAAAGAGATATCAAACCTCGTAATAGTCAGATATAGTAACTTACCCACAAGTTGCATGTACTGCCTGTTGTCCACCAATTGTGCATCCTTATCATAAAGTGGCATCTTGGGGTCCATAGAAATGTTGGTTGCCTTGGCCCCAAGCATACCTATCTCCTGCAAAATATCCAGTGCATACCTTCTCTGGGACAAGACTACGCCCTTCCTTCTCCAGGAAACCTCAATACCAAGAAAGTATCATAGAGCCCCCAAATCTTTCATGACAAACTACTCTACCAGAATGTGCTTGATCTCAGTGACACCCTACACATCATCCCCTGTAGCAATCAAGTCATCAACGTATACGAGGAGCACTGCAATACCTCGTCCCGTCCTCCAGTCGTCAATCTCCTGAATCCAACTACCTCCACAACTTGAGACAACCTTTGGAACCACGCTCTGGGACTCTGCTTGAGGCCGTAGATGGCCTTCCGTAGTCTGCATACACGCTCCCCCTGAACCTCAAAGCCTGGTGGCCGTTGCATGTAGACTTCCTCTTGGAGATCACCGTAAAGGAATGCATTCTTTGCGTCTAGCTGATGCAAGGACCAATCAAGCTAGGCCGCCACTGCTACCAATGCCCGTACTGTAGGAAGTCTAGCAACTAGTGAGAAGGTGTCAAAGAAGTCCACCCCATAGGTTTGGGTGAACTCCTTCGCCACAAGGCATGCTTTGTATCTAGAGTTGCCTCCATCTAGGTTGAACTTCACTGTGAAAACCCTTCGATAGCCAACAATAGTAGCTCCGTTTGGAAGTGGAGTGAGCTCCCAAGTCCTACTACCCCTAAGAGCAGCCATCTCACCCTCCATGGCTACCCGCCATCTTAGATCAAGCATGGCCTCACAATGAGTACCTAAGATGTGAGTAGTAGTCAACGCCTGGGTGAAGCCGGCAAACCTGGGGCCTAGGCTGTCAGTAACAAGTGGCCCAGCCGTCGAGTAAGTAGCACAAGTCTGTGGCCTCTTTTGAACAGCTATTGGAAGATCCAGTCATCACCTGTCACATCATCTATCTTGTCCCTGTGACTAACACGTGGCAAACAAGTGTCAATATCTAAGGGACTCACTTGAGAATTCGATGGTGGAGGCAAGGGAGGGGGCCCCCAAAAGGTAGTGTAAGGATGGATATATGTCTGAAGTGGCACACTCAGACATGGAAAGGGTAGCGTAGCAGATGACGGTGGGACAATAGGGACGGGAGTCACTCGAAAACTCCCAAAGCGAATAGGTGTAAATGTCATGAGTGCCAAATCACTTTCAAGAGATAGCTCAGCTACAGATGTGGAAAACAAGGGTATCACCTCATCAAAAGGTAACATCTGTCAAAACATAGTGCCGAGAAGTAATTGGATCAAAATACTGATACCCCTTCTGAGTCCAAGTATACCCAAGAAAAACACACTTAATTACTCTCGGTGCTAATTTATCCCAACCCAATCCCAACATATGGACAAAAGAAATACAACCAAAGGTCTAGGGGTGACGTGAAATAGAGGTCTGTCATGATACATAACCTGCAAATTAATCTGCTCGTGTAAAGCAACGTTAGGCGTCCAATTAATCAAAAAACAAGCCGTTAAAAAGGTGTCACCCCGTAAAGAGAGGGGACCAGGTGGTGGATCAACATCAAGCAAGTGGCAGTGCTTCCTCTTAGCAACACCATTCTGCTGAGAGGTGTGAGGGAAAGTGGTCTCACGAATAATGCCACAATTGGAAAAGAAAGTATGCAAGCAAGTGATACAAAATTCTAAGGCATTATCTGACCTAAAACGGTTTACAAAACATGAATGCTGAGTTTTTATTTCTTTAGCAGAATTTTCAACAATTTGTCCCACATCAAACTTATTTTTCAAAAGAAATAGCCAAGAAAGACGAGAAAAATCATCGACTAACACCAAATAATATCTATTCCCAAGTCGATCAGGAATACTACTAGGACCCTAAACATCCATGTGAACCAGATCAAACATAGCAATAGAGGAAACAAAAACAAATGTGGAAAAACTAGTCCCGTGGTGCTTGCCCAGCTGACAAGCATCACAGGTGAGAGAGTAGTAGAGGGTAAGTGCGGCAAAACTCGTCTGAGACGATCAATAGGCAGGTGACCAAGGCGGTGATGCCACTGGAGAGGAGACCCAGTAGAACCAAGGCTCTGGATAGCAGAAGCAGCAACAACAGTACGACTCAGATGGTATAGCCCCCATTCCTCACGTCCACCACCAATCGTCTTCCTAGTGAGCTTGTCCTGCAAGACACAAGAAGACGGATCAAATATAGCTCGGCAGTTCAGATCTCTGGTAATACTGCTAACAGATAGCAAACTCAATGGAAAATCAGGAATGTAGAAAACATCTGTTAGTCGCAAGGTTGGAGATAATGACATCTCCCTTGCCAACAAGTGGCGAGTGTCTCCCATTTGCCACCTGTACAGTCCTGGCTAGTGTAACTGGTGCTAACTGAGAAAAGGATCTCCTGTTGCCACACAGGTGCTTGGACGCACTAGAGTCAATCAATCAATCACCATGAGATAAAAGAGACAACATACCAATCATAGGTGCCTCAGAAGAGGAGGAATTGGCTGCAGTGTCTGGAGGCTGAGAAGAGGATGCCTAGGCTAATTAAGAAATCTGTTGCCCCAGAGTCTCAATCTCTGTACTGAGAGAACTGACATCAGGACCCAAGGAGGCTCCATTAATGACCTTGGTTGCCTAATTTGCCACAGGTGACCTACCATACTTCTGCCAGCATGTAGCCTCAAAATGGCCCATCCTACCACAGTAAGTACACGGAGACCAAGTACGTGTACCGGAAGAGAGTCCATGTCCATGACCATGTGTAGGGAGGGGGCACCCCTACCACGTCTAGGGATCACAGCCAGTGCACACATTTGAGCACCAGAGTCAAGAGCAGAAGTGTGCACTACTACTCTACTGAGTTTGCTATAGGCTTCCTCCATAGTAGGAAGCTTAGGAGCGGTGAGGATCTGATCTCTGGTTGTCGTGTACTCAACTCCAAGGCTTGATAGGAAAAGGGAGACTGCTAGCTGTCTCTGAAAGCTCTTCCATGAGTCACAAGCACACCCCGGCAAATAGGAGTGATGCCTCTTCAACATTCCCTTCAGGAGGGACTAAAACTGCAACAGCATGTGTCCCTCCTAACACAAGTGAAAGAAGTCGTGAAAGACCTAAAAACACGTGTGGAGTTCTTGGTGTGTGAGTATGACTCACGTAAAGACTCCTACATCTCCTTCACTGTTGAATAATACATGATCTCATCTCCTATTCGAAGAATAACAGTCTGCATAAGCCATGCACACACCATGGTGTTATCTCTATTCTAGTTGGCATGTATGCCAGTCTTGTCTGTAGGCTCTGAATCCGTAAGAATATGATATTTCCCATGACCCCTAACAGTCGTAAGGAATGTCTAGGACCACCACAGGTAGTTGGTCTCATCTAGTTTGATGATAGGACCGAAGAAAGGGTTTTTTAGTACCCCAGTGTCTAAAAGAGAGCCCGATGCCACCTCTAACTGATCAGATTAATCTGAAGAAGACATCTTTGCAATCCACAATCCTCAGTCAACCTTCCAATATCAAAGAAACAACAATAGATCTAAGATCATCTAGTTTTAGATTTGAATCTTCATCGAAAAACCCCTTTGAACGGGCATTATCCTAACCCGGGTGCAGGGAAAACGCCTGAGATGGCCACAAGGGGACCTAGGGTTCTCTCCATGCGACTACAAGAGGAGCAGCCCTAGAACAAGGCTACAAAACTCCCTCCAACCGCTCGATAGCCAGCGCTGTAGGTGGCGGAGAACCACCTACAGCACCGCCACTGCCTTTGCTGGGTAGCAAGGACAATCGATCACCCTCACTGGATCACGAGGGTGCACAGCAGGGTTCATCGTTGGCCTTCAAGCTTGTGTCAAGGCTGAGATCTGCCACCGATAGAGGCCTTCGCCACTAGAGCGCCGCCGAGAGACACCCCGAGGAGGCCTGTTGGAGGTGGCGACGCTGTCGCAGAGGGAGAAAGAGGGGGGGTTTGGTGGTTAGGGTTTTGGAGGCCTTAGGGGTGGAATATCTAGAGCCTCAACCTAAGACCGATGCTCTGATACCAAATTGGAGAAAATGAGATAGTTTATTATTGAGCCCTACCTCTCCTTATATAATGGAGAGGTGGAAAAGTTGCGGTACAACACCAAGGCAAGAAATCAAATAACAAATGACACCTCATACAAAACATATGCATATGCTAACATCAACAAAAAGGAAACAATTATAAATGGCCCAAATTACCGATGGCCTCTCTCTTCCTCGAAATCAAAGTGTCCCCGAAAATAAGAGAATAAAATAAGATATAAAAGGGTAAAATACAGCCATGCCCATAGGAGAGTTTACGAAGAACTACCTTTGTCTTTCCATGTTACTCGTTAGATCCATCAAGATTCAAAAATTATGGGTTAAGTTCCCAGATGGAGGGGAACCCACCCATCACAGTGCAGTTGATATAAACTGGTGAAAGGGTGCATCTTTGAAGATGTTCATATGAAGTGACAATCTGTCTCAATGTGATTTGTACGTTCATGGAAGACTTCATTGTGAGCAATTTGCATGGCACTTTTGTTGTCATAGTGAAGGGTAGTAGCTGTTGTTGATTGGACACCCATATCTTCAAGAAGCCAACGTATCCAAATGAGTTCTATTGTTGTATCTATTAAGGCACAATATTCCGCTTTAGTGCTAAAGCGAGATGTCAAGTCTTGTTTCTTGCATCACTAAGTGATGAGGGAGGATCTTAAAAAGAAGCAAAAACCAATTGTAGAGTGTTTATCTACGATGCTAAGTACCCAATCAAAGTAAGAATAAGCTTAGAGACTTAATGGTGAATTGTAGGAAAAGTGAAGATCATAGTTTAGAGTTCCCTTTGTGTATCAAAGAATACGTAGAACAGCAGTAAGATGAGTTGTGCAAGGGGAATCCATGCATTGGCTGAAAAGGTAGGTTCCATAAGTTATATCAAGTTTAGTGACGGTGAGGTAGATAACACTACCAACAACTTGGCTATAGAGCATCAGATCATCTAGAGGTGTTCCATGAGCAAGATTGAGTTTACAATTAGATTCAAGAGGAGTGGGGACTTCTTTGTTGTTAGTAATGTTCGCTTTTAGAAGGAGGCTAGTTGCATATTTTCCTTGAGTAAGGTAGAGTACACTATGATCATAAGTGAGCTCAAGACCAAAGAAGTGGTGGAGTTTACTAAGATCTTTTATTTCAAAGCATTCATTGAGATATTTTTTTAAAGACTAGATGCTTGAGTGATCATTTTTAGTGATAATTATGTCATCTACATAGATGAGAACCAGGATGTTCCAGCATTACTATTTCAAATGAATAGAGCTGAGTTACAAGGACTTTGAGAATATCCATGTTGAAGGATAATAGAACTCTATTTGGCAAGCTAGACACGAGGATCTTTTTTTAGACCAAAAGAGCACACCTTAGTTTGCGAACTTTATTTTAAGGACAAGTGTAACCTAAAGGACACACGTAGATGTCTTCTTTGAGTTCACCATTTAAGAAGGCATTTTTGACATCCATCTGGAATAAGGCCCAACAACGTGAACGAACAAAGGTAAGGCAAGCAACTAGGGCAAAGGTTTCTAATGATAACTTCATCATCAGCCATATCTAGCTTTAATTAGTCATTATCAAGGAATAAATGCTCCTACATAACCGCCAGAGGACTGTAATCCATTGCAAATCCTTTCTGAGAGAAATACAAGAAATCACGGTTAAAACTATAATTTTACCATCATATCATGAATACAGAATAACCGTTGGTTTCTCCAGGGGTTAAGTAAGGGTCAAATGATCTTAAATGTCTAACAAGTGAGTCTGTAGAGACAGAAAAGGGTTTTCTCGTATTTTGAGAATTAAATGACTTTCGAAATCCTAAAACCAGACCCACTTAAATAACTGAGGTTCTGGTCAGGATAAATTCACATAAACCCTCTAAAATTCATATAAAAATATTCTCTAGGGTTTGTTACCTCCAATTTGACCATCAGAACCCGTATTGACCCAAAACAGAGTCATAGACAGACATTTGCCCAAATTTGGATTTTTGCATAAATTATCCAGTCAAACTAAGTCAAAATAAAATCCAACTTCACCATTGGATTCCTTAGATCCAAATTAGGTTTGTACCAAAACTTGGGCCCAATCTGAGATCATCTTGACCTAGTTTGCAATTTGGTCCTGTCTGACTCTTTTATCTCACACTCATGCCCTTAACTTTTGAATTTCTTACAAATAGTCCCCTAGCTTTGTCGTCTTCTTCACAAATAGGTCCCCACTACCCTCAACTCCTAATCCTAAAGCTCCTCCGACCTTCAAATGAGAAGATCTCTCTGATTTCTCACTCAATCCCTTCCAAAATTGGAAGGGATATTCCTTGAGTCCTCTTTCCAATGGATCAGATCCGAAGCCCAACAACCTTTCTAATCTCTCATGCGAACGCATGAAAGATTCAGGTATCTTTCAAGCTTCCATCTTCGGTGACCTTCCAAGCTTGGGAAGCTTGCTTCCCAAGCTCAAATCATCCTCCAGAGGCCTACAAAAGAAGCCTCAATGCATATATGCTTAAATTGAACAATTAGTGATCTAAATCACCATTATTTTTGCTTTAAGATTCTTTTTGCCATGCATAACTATTTTTAACCTCATGGTTTACATTGATTATCATTTCTGAGTAATTATTATTCATTTCTTGGTATTATTTGGCTTGAATCTTATGCTCAATTATATTTTATTTGTGATTAGCGATTGAATTCCTATTTGCTCCCAGCGAACGACCTCAAATTTCTTTCGAGTATAAATTTTATCTGTTTTTCGTACTGATTCGAACTGTACTACAACACGACGATTTTAAAACCCATTTCAGAGCGATCAACAGTTTCTTCATAATCAATGCCATATTCTTGATTGAGGCCTTTTGCTACAAGACAAGCTTTGTAGCTTTCTATTGTACCATCACTAGATCCATTTACACCCAATGGGCATTTTGTTAAGGGCAAGATCAGCAATTTCCCACATATTAGACTTCTCTCAGGCTTGAAGTTCATCATCCATGGTTTGTTGCCACAGAGGGTAGGATCTAGCATCCTTATAGGAGTGAGGCACATGATATTCTAATGTGGATGTATAGCAGTAGTGTAATTTTGAAGGTATGGAGGGGCATTTTTAGTTCTAGTGGAGAATCTAACTTGAGGGCAATTTTGTGGATTAAGTGGCAACAAAGAATCACATGTGGTGTTGTGTGGATGAATGCCATTAGGGAGATCATTGATTTTGGTATTGATGATATCCTCAATGTTCATATTATTAGTGGTAGGAGTTTCATTGGGAAAGAGATCACTAGTGGGTTGAGGCAAGGTCTAATGGGAAGTGGTTAAGTTAAATTTAGACAAGGTAGACAACATGATGCTATCCCAAAAGATGGCATGATGAGAGACACGAAGACATTGGAAAATAGGATCCCAACAATGATAACCTTTTTGATCGATCCCATACCCAAGAAAGCAACACAACCTTGAACGAAGTTCAAGTTTATTATGCTCATGAGTTTGGAGGAGAATAAAGCAAGAACACCTGAAGGAATGGAGTTATTGGAAATTACGGGCCATCCCATAAAGTCATTCGAAAGGAGTACGATTACCTAGGGAACTTGATGTAAAACGATGTACTGTGAAAACTGTTGTGAGTGCAACTTCTCCTCAAAAGATGGTTGGACAATTAAAGGAGATGAGCATAGATCAAATTGAATCCAAGTTGTGTTGATGTTTTCTTTCAATGCGCCTATTTTGTCGACAAGTACTAGGACAAGATCTTTCATGGATGGTTCCTTCATCTTTCAAAAAGTGTTGAAGTTTGAAGTCAAGGTATTTAGCAGCATTATCAAATTGAAGGGTATGAATGGAGGAATCAAACTAGGCTTTGATCATTTTGGAAAAATAAAAAAAGATTTGACAAAGTTCAAATCTCTTTTTGAGAAGAAAAACCCATGTATAGCGAAAATAATCGTCCAGAAATAAAAACATAGTATAATGAGCCACTCATGGATGGTTAGAGTGTATAAAGGAGAAAGGTTTATTGGTAATAGATGAGCTTTTATTAAAAGATGAGGTAGGTTGTTTAGCAGTTTGATAAGCAATACATTGAAGTGGGTGCATTTCAACTTGTCCTAAGGCTTTTGTAGTGATCAAGGATCTTATTTTGTTGGCAAAGGCACGATCAAGGTGAGAGTGCTAGAGGGTGAAGGTTGAAGTTGTGGATACAACACACAAAGGCAAATGATCTGTAGTGATATGAAGGGTGTTGGGTTTGAACATTTGTCCTTCTTTACAACCAGTCCCAAGAACATGTCTAGTTAACCCAGCATCCCTGTAAGTCAAAACTAACAAAAAGGCCCATTTCACATAGTTGTCCAATAGATATTAGATTATAAGTTAAATTAGGAACATGGTATGAACTTGGAAGATCAAGATTGTGTGTGTATGTGACCAATGCATTTCATAAAGATATTTGTGTCATGTGTCATTAACAATGTTGATATCAAGAGCTTTATTAGGATGAATAGTGATTTTGAAGACATTAAGGTTCCCAATCATGTGATTACAATAGGAAGAGCCAAAAAGCCAATTGGGCATACCTTCATTTAAGACCAAGGCCGTTGGAGTGCTAGAAGAGAAAGACAAGACATGTTTGAGCATCTGTTCAAGTTCAGTAATGGAAATGATTGGAGAGTTAGATTGACTTGTTTGTTCAAAAGTAACATGAGCATGATGAAGAGACTAGTGTTTAGAAATTTGTCTTAAGGTGCTAGAGAGGGAAGAACTCTTATATCGATCAGGGCGAGGAGGCTTCGTAGGATAATGTTCTAGAAGGTACCCTTTTTAGTGACAATAACTGCACTCAATTATTGATTTTGTGGGGCAATTGAAGGAGAGATGCCCCTTTTTGTGACATAGATGACATTCTGAGAAATGATGGCCATTTGTCTGGTAATGGCAACAAAACTTTGACGTATTATTCAAAGAAGTTTCCAAGGCAAGGCTTGGATAAGGACATTTAAGAAGACTAAGGAGAGTTTCCTTTGAGAGCAATTTAGACATAGCTTGTTCAAGAGATGGAAGGGGATTACAATGGAGGAGCGAGGCTCTAGTGGATTCAAAGTCTCCTCTAAGGGCCATCAAGAACTGAATGACACTCAATTAGTCAAGATGGGCATAATATTTTTTAGCATCCTCCTTACAGTCCTAAGATGGGTCAACAGTAGCCAATTGCTCTTAGAGAAGTTGCATTTTGGCCAAGAGTTCATTTATTGACTACCAAGTTTCTTGTTTGAGATTATGCAGAGATTCCCACAATCATTATTGTTGTGCCAAGTTGATGTTCTCCTATTGACATTGAAGTGCAAAGTTCCTTAGCGGTTTTGTAGGGACCAAATTGTTCGCTAATGTTGGGTTTTAATGTGTTGAGAAACCAAGTACTTGGTGATTTTTATTGTCCCAATCATTTAGGCGCTCAACATGTTTGTCATTAGTCTCAATAGCAGTTGTGATGGGTATTTTGATGTCACTAGTTAT
Organism: Thalassia testudinum; assembly: GCA_037157565.1. Taxonomy (NCBI): domain Eukaryota; kingdom Viridiplantae; phylum Streptophyta; class Magnoliopsida; order Alismatales; family Hydrocharitaceae; genus Thalassia; species Thalassia testudinum. Next base: position 88,464,369 of record JAZHRO010000077.1, read on the forward strand.
GTAGCTGTCGCAGGCAAGTTGAGGAGATTTAATATGTGTTCATCGTAGTACACTCCTAAATCAAACAAGAAACACTTAAATTTATAAGCTCAGATTCTAATTGGAGTCCGAGGTCGTTCGCAGGGAGCAAATATGGAATTCAAGCATTAATCTTCATTCAAAATAAATAAGCACAATAAATTGAGCATAATAACATATATGCAATTAATAGAACTTATCAAATTGATAGTCAATAACAATCAACAATATCTCAAAGAATGTAGAGACAAAAAGAATAGAGAAAGCCTAAAGAGTGGTGATTTAGACCACCATTTAGATCCCTCTAATTAAGCATATCTCATGTATTCAATTTATTCAAATAATCTAACAGAATCTTCAATCAATTCAACTTGGGTACTTAAATGATCCAACAGTATCAGCAGAATCAACTTCAAGCCTCAGACGACAGACCAAGGCATCAGACGCCTTAACAGAATCACGGCATCAACAGAGCACAAGGCTCTCTCAAGAGCCTTCTCTTCTTCAAGCCTTCGCAAGCACACAAGAGGACTTCCTCTTTTCACAAGGCATTTTCTTCTTCAGGTGTTCTCCTTTCTCAAGCCTTTAAGCACAGCACACGGCTAACTCTCTTCAGAGGCTAAGTATAAGCCTCTCTTTCTTCAACTCACGCCCAAGGCACACAGAGCAAAACCCTCCCCCCTCCTCTCACAAATCTCTCCTCTTCTCTGAACCGGGGTTTAATCAAGTCAAGTATCGAGTAATCGGGTCATGAACAATGGCCAAACCCGCAGGCGAGGCGTGCTCGAGCAAGTGCACGGGGACCCGACCCCCAGTGTTCTTGGGCAATGGCTTAGAACAAAAATTCCACTTAAGCACCTGTGCGAGTCCCTCAACTTACGAGGTGGGACTATTGTCCCTCCCTCCCTTCGTGTGCTACAGCAGGTGGTGAATCTTCCTAATCGCAGCAGCAACGTGGCTTCATATCTCAATTGGATCCTTGGGAAGGCTCCTGGAACTAGGCCACATCATCTGGACGTGGTAGTAAGGCTAAAGCAGGTCGGAGTAAGGCGGACGGAGTCGGAGATGACAGTGGCAGCAGGTGATGACACCACATTTGTGGGTTGATTAAATTGATAAATGCTTAATTATTAGATTAATGTTTACATATACATAGTAGATTTTTCTATGTAAATAGTTTAATTTATAAAATTACTTATATGCATATTTCATATAGTACATAGAAGATAATATACATTATAATAACATGCATTACATGCATTATTTTGAATTAATTATAAATAACCCAACTTTTTTTCTATCCTACAGAGCATGCAATCGCACCATCGCCGTTCCAATCACTCGCGATCCTCGCCGAGTGTTTGGAGAACCTTTCAACTGTAGTAAACAAACATCAATCTTTAGAAAGGAGGGTGAGCCATCATCTCCATCATCTTCTTCCTTGGATCACCTCGACGAAGGTGGGCTTGCACTGTGAACCCCAAGTGTGCACCATGGTGTAGATCATCGCCAACGTCGCCTTGGCTGTCGTCGCACAAACAGTGACAGCGTGTGTGTGTGTCACCAACCCCACATCCACCACCAACCATTCCTTCCTTATTTTCATCTCCTTCATCTTCTCCCCCTACACCCATCACCCTCTTCTTCTTTTTCTTCTTCTTCTTCTTCTTCTTCTTCTTCTTGTTTTCTTTCCAACCAGCCCTCCCTTGCAACTTCACAAAAGAACCCAAAGTTGCATCCCCCTCCTTGCTTCACGTGGTCACATCCCTCGTGTCCAATCCCACTGTCAACCTCGCCGTTCTCACCTTACGCCCACGTCGTCCCCGCTGTCCTCCACTCCCACGTCGCCCTCGACGACCCCACTGTCGACCCTCTGCTGTTGGACTCCCCTGCAAGTTGGTCATCCATCTCCACCATTCAACCACCAGCTTCGACCACCTCAGTCATCCTCGTTAGTGCCATTGGATGCCTCCTCCTCCGACACATCTCTACCAAAAGCCACAGGCACCGCTATCAACTCCATGCATTGCCACGAGCGAGAGAAAACTCTCCCCTGTTTTGCTACAGTAAAGTAGCAATTAGAATTTACATTTCAATGCCATTGCAACATTTAATTTTTATATATTTATGTTGAGGCAATTTTCTGATTTACCCCCACTTTTTCTCTCTATTTCTATCAGCATGCTCATTTAGTTTGGACAGGGTTCTACTACAATACAATCCTCAAGTAGTTTTCGCATCAAGTGCCATTGTTGAATTTGAGTTGAATGCATTAGAGTTAAATCTATGTGCTATTTGTGATTTCATCCTCTCTTTCTCTCATTTTCTTATCGATATATCTTTTTGGTGAGAGTAGCCCATTTTATTTGTGAACATTATTGTTATATTAGTGAGCCGTGGTTAGATTTGAATTATTTGATGTTTTGATCATCGATTTTTCACCACGTCAAAATTACAATGACACAACATTTCATATTAATATTCTATTGAAAGCGAAAATCAATCTATGAATAGTGACGATGCCTCAATCATTTGGGATTCAGGTTTCCTAAACATTCTTTGTAATACTCATCATGATGTCTAGGAGCAACCTCAATCATCTTTTCTTTCATACTCATTTGGGATTTAGGTTTCCTAAATATTCTTCCTAAATTGTCAGGTGGCATTTTCAAATCAGGTGGTGGATCAAGATATAGAATCAAATTCAGGTTCAGATTGAATTGATTAGATCAGATCAGAAATCCCACAAAAGATCCATTCTAATGGGGGCCTTTAGGTCAACAACTTAGAGACCTTTCCTGTGTCTGTGCTCTAAAGAATAAATGAGGGACTGGATATGAATTGGACCCAATCAAGACACCCAAAGATTTTTTGATGACTAAGTCTGTTTCGAGGCAAATGGTTCCTCTAAATCAGAAATCCACACACCCAAAAAGTACTTGGACAGCTAGGAAGGGAGAGCCCCGTAAAGACCCCTATAGGATAGAGCGTCCCGATGGGTTACAGGGTTTCCCCCACCCAACCTTCCATGTCACAGTGGTTCCAAGTAGACTGGAATGTATGAATTGAAGTCAACAAATTTTAGTCCTAATTTATGCCTTGGATTTCACTTGATTAGAAGTTGATTCAATTTGTGACCTAATTTAGAGGTTGATTGGCCCACAAAGTAGACCAACTTCACATGACCTACCTTAAAGGATGGAGGATGAAATCTGGGTCAAGACCCAAAAAAATTCACCCTGAATTGACTCTCAGGTTATTATGTGTAAAGTTTTAGGGTTCAAGTGAGTTTAGAGCCTGCTTTTTAGGGTTTTCCTTGAATAGATCTTTTCAACCAAGGTCTTGAGCAGCACACATATGCAGGAAGATCAATTTCCTTTAATGCATGCAAGTGTCTACTAGTACTTCAAAACCCTAATGGAAAAACCCTAATTGGTTTTACTTCAAGTCCAATTTAATCTTAAGGGTAACACCTTGGACTCAAACAAGAAAGTGAGTAGTCCAAGATGTTTAAAATTTAAGCACAAATCCCTAATAGGTACAGGAAATCAGAATAGGAATCTCTAATCAAAATCGTCTCAGCTTCAATCAGATATCAAATTAATTTCACAAATTAGGAAACTTGCCTTTAAATGATAATGACTAAGGAAATAAGGCAGGTGAATCCTAATTAATTGTTTCTTTTTTTCATAATTACTATGGAAATAAGGCAGGTGAATCTTAATTAAATGACAATTACTAAGGATAAATTTCATATAAATCTTATAAAGTTCATAGAAAAATATTCCTTGAGATTTGGTATCCTTGATTTGACTTTTGGAACCCATTTTGACCTTAAACAGAGTCACAAACACAATTCTACACTAATTTAGATTTTTACGTAAATTACCCAGTCAAACTTGGTCAAAAATAAAATCCGACTTCACTATCAGATTCCTTGTGTCAAAATTATGTTTGTACCAAAATTTGGGCCCAATCAGATTTTATCTTGACAGAGTTTGCATTTTAGTCTAATTAAACTCTATTTCTCACACTTAAGCCCCTAGCTTTCGAAATCTTTGCATTTAGCCCCCTAACTTCTCTTCATTTTCTTCAAATGGGTCCCTACCTCCATGGCAGGTGTGAACCCATAAGATCCAAGCTTCAATCAACGATTCCTCCCTGATTGCTAGACCAATCCCTTCCAAAATTAGAAGGGATTATCTCGATGAAGTCCTTAATCATCTAAACCTTATTTTGGACTCCAAATCCCCTCCTGAAGCTTGTGCGAATTCATAAATTTCAAGGATTTTTTCCTGAAAATCTAAGCATCTCAAGCTTGTTTCCAAGCTTAGAAGCTTGCCTGAAGCCCTATAAAAGCATCCCTATCACAAAGCCGAACTCCTTAGCGAGTTCTAAGCCTAAAAATCCATCATCTCCTCTACCTCTGGCCTACTCCAAGGACCACTCCGGCGACATCCTCCCTATGGTCTCTTCTCCTGCTGCTACATAATATAGGCAGCAGGTCCGGCTTCCGCAACTTCATCCACACCTTACCATACCTACGAGGGGCCTCCTCTCCCTTCAGACATCACCGTCCTCCTTCCCGAAGACACCATCATCTCCAGCATCGGCCAATCATAGCTGGTGCCATCTTGGCATACCCTTTGTCCGCAACCTCCTTCATTCAACTCCGAATCTCCCCCTGACTTGATTCAAGCAACCAACATCCGCCACAGCACGCCCTCATGCCCGTGCCACCATCATCTTCCACACCTCCAGCATACCTCCAGCAACTTCGCGAATCCGCCACACTGCACCAATCCACTCCCCACTGGTCTCAAAAGTTCCGCCGTGTCCTCACGACTAAAACCCCTCAAGTAAACCCGACACACACCTCTGCTCCACCTTCTTGACCTCACCAAACCACCACACACCTCACAACACGCCACACCCACCAACATATTCGCCTCTCTCAGACGAAGGTTCTGAGCTTCTTTGACATGGCTAAGAGGCCGTATTTGTGATTTGAGGTGACCGCCAGACCTCCGCTGCAGCCTTCGACTTCTTCGACATCTACTGCAGTCCTCCGACCACGATCCTTCCAAACTCCACCCCCAGGTGTTGTGGCTGACTCCCAGGTCCTCCTCCAGGCATTCAATTGGACTCCGTAGCCTCATCTTCGACACCAATCAAGGGCTTCTTCAGTTGCTGTCGTGCGAGGAGGACTGTGGAACATATAGTCCCACATCGTGCAATCAAAACCTGTTTGTGCAAGATAAGAGGAATTTGTCTCCCCAACCCCTTGCCCAAAACACAGGGGTCGAGTCCCCATACCTCACTCACCCGCTTATCTTCCTCTACGCACTCCTCGCCTACGATACACGCCCGCAGGCCTGGTCCCTGTTCATGCCCGAATACCTGACCAATTACTCGATTAAGCTCGGGTCTCTAAGAGAAAGAAGAAGAAGAGAGAGGGGGGGTTTTGCCCTTCATGCCTCTGCTCTCTACACTTAGCCGATTCTTAGGCCTTCGCCTCTATGCTGTGCTGTGCTTGCCTCTCTCTTGAGGCACGAAGGAAAGAGAAGGAGGTACTTGCCTCTTCTGTTGGAGCTGAGCCTTAAGCAACTTAAAAGCGTCTGATGCCTTGTGCCTTCGTCTGATCTCTGCTGGTGCTTTAGTGCTACATACTGTTGGGATATTTAACTGGTTAACGTGGCATATTTGATTGAGAGATACTGTGCATTTATTTGAGCTTAATATTAAGGTTAATTTGGTGATTCAAATCACCATTTTAACCCAATCTTTTTACACTTTGCTACTTGATTTCATATATATATCATTGTGAGTTATTCTAAATGAAGCTTTGGTCATAATTACTTATATTTCTGATTAAATTGTGATTAGTGAGATTTAATTGCCATTAATTACTCCATGTGATCGACCTGGACTCTTTTTTTATTCTGAGCTATAAATTTAATTATTTTCGAGCGATTGAGGCTTTACTACGACGATTACTCCTTAAATCTCCTCAATAGCCCGTTAACAATACCAAACCTCAAGAAATATTTTTCTATGAATTTTAGAAGGTTTAGATGAATTTTATCCTGACCAGAACCTCTATAATTTAAGGAGGTCTGAAATTAGGATTTTAGGTGCTGTATTGATTTTTGAAATGCCTAAAAACCTTGTTTCTATCTATGTGGAGCCTCTTATTAGACTTCAATACTCATTAGACCTTATATTAACCCCTGGCAAACCCCGTGATTACTTTGCTTTCAAGATATAATGCTAAAACTTCATAATTAACCCTGATTTAGTGTTCTTCTCTCAGAATGGATATGCATGGAGTTATGGCTCTCAGGCATTATGTAGGAGCATTTATCAATTAATCTTGACTAATTAAAGATAGTTATGGCTCATGATGATGCTATCATCAGTAGCGTGACAGCTTCCTTCCTTTGAGGAAACTTCTCATGGCATGAGCGCAAGTGCAGTAGTTTACACGAACACCATCGTAATGGGCTAAAAAATATATGGTTTTTCAATATTTAGGAGGGTGGAGCTTACTCTCTTTTCCTACACACTCTCTCTTCCCTTTCTTTCTCTTTTTGTTGAGTTACAAAAGGAAGGAGTGGTACAACTAGGAAAAAAAAGAAATAGTAGAGGACTTGACATTGCTTAGAAGGTTGGGGAAGAAGCCCGGCACTACTAGAGAGGTCGAAGCAAGGAGGAGGGTAGATACAAAGGGGGGTGTAGAGGAAAGATATGCAAATGAGGGTGCAAGGGAGTCGGCATGAGGGGTCAATGAGGAAGCTATATGATGGAGGAAAGCCTCCACGGTGATTCGTGGTGGAGCTAGTTAGTCTAGAAGTTGATAATTCCTACGGGAAGGGGTGAGACTGCGAAATATAAAATAAAGTACGAAAGAAAAATAAACAATCTCACAAAAAAAGCAATCACATAACTTGCACAAGTGATTTTTAGGTGGAAACCCAAACCGGGTGAAAACCACCACCTAACCCCCTCAAGTTTGGATTTTCCGATTGATCGAGTCGATCAAAATCCACTAACCGAACTACTTTAATGAGGGCAGTTCCTTAGCGGGAGTGCTCCTCAAACCCCTCTTCACGATGAGTATTTTGTCCCTTGATGGAGACGGGAATTCGCAAAGCGAATGCCCAACAATAATAAAGTAAAATACAAACAAGACCAATAGAGTTATAAAGATAAACCTAGCTACTATAGGTAAAGATTACTTCCCTTTGCTAGAAGTGCATCGACTTGACGTGGATGCGTGAACCATGCGACGACACTTTGTCGCTCTCGTAATTGTGGAGGGAGAGCGGGTGCGTAACAATGATGAAGCTCTCTTGATGTGGACCTAAGCTTGAAGAGCTAGAGCTTCTACTAAAGATTAAATTGACACAAATGATGTGGAAGTGTGTTACTTGGTGTTTCTTGGTGTATCTTGGTGTGTGTCTACAAGGCAAGGGGCCTCTCCTATTTATAGATGGCTTAGGAAGGCCTAGGAAGGTTTTGGAAGCCTTAGGTAGCCGTTGGGGATCATCTCAAGGCAAAACAAGTCGCCATCAAAATCATTAATGATTCTGACAGGGTCATCAGATGTCTGGGAAAAAGATTAGACTTCTAGAAGTCATGTTTAAGATGTCTGGAAACTATATCAGATGTCTAAAACTAGATGGGTTCCCTTACTGACTTCCATCAGACCTAAACAGGGTTCTAGTGCAAAGTGATCAAACGACAGGTCGGTCGTCTGGCACATGATCTGGACATCTACAAACTAATAACTCTATGGGAACTGATTCCCAAGAGTGCTTAACAGCTATAACCCTTAACAGAAGTGATTTCGGCTTAATCGAGGGCTAACGGTTACTTATCAGACATCTGAAGTCCTCTACGGATGTCTGATAGAAGCCTAAAGGTCATTTCACAATGATCATATTCTTAAGCCAACGATCCACTAATTGGACGTCTAGCCAATTCATCAGACATCTGCTAAGACGTCTAGACTAAGGGTCGGTCATCTGAAATCAACAGACAGAAGGTTCTAAGACCAACCTTAAATGATTGGATGTCTAATTCAACATTTAAACGTCTTAAAGTTCACTATCAGTCGTCTGATTATCAGATTAGACATCTGAAAATTCTGTCTAAAGCCTATTTAGGTTTCCAAGTTCTCTATGGAAAACTTAAGTATCCTAGGGTTGTGCAAGTGTTCCTAGAACTACTGTAAGGGTACTTTGAGGCTCTTTAACATGAATCTAAGAAAGAAATAACAAAGAGAAACAAAAAAAATATACATAAAATAAGATGAGATGAAATGAATTCTATTCTATTCTTGTCTTCATGCCTTCTTCAAACTATCACTCCTCACAAAGCTTCGTCTCCTCCATCAAGCTCCTCCAATCCGCCATGGATGCGAGCTTGAATTCCATCTTTACACTTGTATCCATTTGCAATTGTCCTGAAATCTTGGACTCAAAAGTAAATGTTAAATAACAAATGTTTTGTTATCATCAAAATAAATGATCGTGGTACCCTTGCACCAACAGAAGTTGCTAAAGGACTTGTAGCTGGTGGGACTAAAGGTGACCTGTGTGGAGGAGTTTGTAGAGGAGGGGCTGGTGTAGAAGAGAAGGTCACAGAATCAGTCGTGGAGATGGAAGTCGATCAATGGGGATGGAGCTACATAGAGGGGCCAACCAAGGAGAGGTAGAGCTTCACGACAATGGAGGTGGAGCTTCATGGATGGTTCTGATACCACGTGAGTTAAGAAAGCAAAGAAAGTTGTATTATTTCTATTCAATGAAGATAGTACAATACAAATTATTTTATAGGTAACAATAGACCAAACAAGGAAGATTTATAAATAGAAAGCAAGAGAAATAAACGGAAAAGAAGAGAAATTGTAGGAGGACAATGCTCCTAGTCGTAGGAGCCAAGTGGGATAGCTATTTTTGTTAACAATCATGATTTTGATGTTGCATGTTATGCATGCTTTAGAATTTACATATTTATAACCAATGTTGCCCACGTTTACACCTAAATTCAATGTTATCAATGGACTTTAAATTGCATGGCTATGGTCCCACTTGGATCAACCTTTCTTTTCATACAAAGCTAATTTCATTGTATTTTTCAAGGGCATTGTATCAACTTTGTCATCCAAGTTGGTCTAAAGAGACTTGATATACTTCTTATTGAAGGCTTCAGGCTATCATTGGCATCCCAGAGACGGCAATGGATTTTGGAGGTTCTTGAGTTTATGGAGCTCAATGTTGTTTGATGAACTTCTACCAAGATGCTTCTAAATGTGGCACTATTTGATGCACTGAGCTTGAACTTTGCTATGAAGTTTCCACCCAAGAATTTAAATTAAAAAGATAGGGTTGAGGAGGTTAGTATTGTCCAGAAATGGATAAAAAGTAATCAAATGATGAGAGGAAAATAAATGTGCCATTGCGAGAAATCAGGAGAATCACTTCAACCATGAATATAGAGTATTGGTAGAAAGGGAAAATAAACTAGGAGAGAGCACAAAAAGGATTTAGCTAGAATCACTTGAAAAAGAGCTACATTTTAGGGAGGAATGCATATCCTCTATTCTACATATTCAATCAGTTACAAGAGTGTGAAACTTAAGCGTGCACACATGCGGCCTAATTATGTAGCAAGTCCCACTGCTAATTAATCCATCTTATGCTATTTCCTAACTTTGTGCATTTAGATTAAGTAGGTATTTATGCATTTTGTAAATATGTACATATATGCATGCATTTTATGGAGATGAAGATAGAGAGACAGATTGCGCCCCCTAGCCCATTCATTTCTACCACCTAATATCACCTAACACAACACCACCTACAATAATTTCCTAGCAACCTAAATACCTACCCACAAAACACCCAATATCCTACAATATCTTTTGCTTGCTCCCACTCCCTCCATCACATCCCACCTATATAACAAACCCAACCCCCCCATCCCCCCCACCCCCCCCCCCCGCACCTACAAGCATCAACACCCACCTCTACCACCCCATTCACAATAGGTTGCTCCCTCACGCACACCCCCTCACACTCACACGCATTTCAACAAGTCGACCACACATCCTCACCTCTCCTCTCTTCCCCCCCCCCTCCCCCCCAGTTGAGAGGGGCACGCTACGTGAAGGAAAAACCTCCCCGTGATCCCAAACATCATGGTGAGTTCCACCACCACCCAACTCCCTTGTGAGTAGGTGGGCATAATGGGTTCTTGTTGATTTTCGCTTTAGTATTCTTACCTTAGATCACTATTAGCGTAGCTGTAAACTCCCTGCTTGCTTTAGCACTGTAACGCACTATTCATAATTCATCGCGGTTGATTTTTCTTCGCGAGTTATCGAAGAGTTTCTCACTTTTCCTTGTGAGTAGCTCAAAACCAACGCACGCATGGCTCACCCTCACCCTTACCGTGCCGTTCTCTCCACTTTCACCGACTAAGTGAGAAACTTAGCCAGTGAAATCGCAAGTCAGCCATTGCAGTTTACCCCCTTGTTCTCATGAAAAAAAAAAAAACGCTCCCGTGCGCATGCAACCGACGAGGTTGTCAGCTACCCGGTAGTCCGCCCGCCCTCTCTCTCCTGCCGCTTCGCCCACCACTTCCGATCCCCGCACCTCTCCTCTTTCCCGCTCCTTCCCACTCTCACACACACGTACACATACATGCACTCCCTCACTCTCACATTCACGCACACATACATCCGCATACACATACACACACCCACTGACAGACGCACGCACGCACGCACACAGATACATACACATTTACATATACACCCACACAGACACGTATATATTTGCGTACATACTTATATATATACATATAGTTACGTGTGTGTATATTCACACAGACTCCTTCACACACATTCACCTATACATTTCCCACTCACAACCTCACACTCATCTCATTTCCACGTGTTACATCACAGGTATATTCGTACTAGTTATACATATATTCCTGATATTTAAGCACATCAAGTCATTTCACACACATACACATATGCTCCACACCAGCACGTGACACATAACTAGGTTAATTGCATCTCTCTAGACGACGATTAACCTAACATGATGCTATATTTCATTAAATCTTTAATTCAATCCCCTACCTTATTATTTAGTATATAGTTATATATATATACCTATATTATATATCTATATCTTTTATAAATATATTTATAAGCTAAGTAATCAGTTTTGAACTTAATTTTGGTGAATTGTCAAGGACCAAGTTTTGGTTGTAGCCAAGGATAAAATTTTGAGGGTGTATCTCAAGAACAAGATTATCCAAAAAATCTAAAATCAAGAAAAACCCAAAATATATAATAAGCAAATGGAAATTACTTGTCGTTAGGAATCGCGTAGAAATAAATTAACTCTAAAATCGCCTCCCTGCGTTCAATCCTGAGCCTAAATTGACAATTTTAAATTTTAATTTAGTTCAGGTTAATAAATTTTGATAAACTGTGTAGATTCGTTTGTAGGTAATCATTCTCACTATAAACATTTCAACACTAATATCACCATATTAACTAACCTTGCTCGCACTTTGTCCTCTTCCCCCCTTCTCCTTGTGTCCTTTCTTCCCTTTTGTATGTTGTATATGAGAGCCTCTTAGAGTTTCCTCGTGGGGCTCTATATGGGCCACCTCACAAGTCACATTAGAAATGAGAATATTGCAAAACCAAACCATTAACCCTGATTGGTTAAAAGTGTTCAACCGTGGACTAGTGCTTTAAGATTGACCAGTTTCTTGCAAGGCTAGCTAGCACTTATCGTCCTTTCATGTCTAGGCAAGTAGTTGTGGCAAGCACCTGTCCCTCGTTTGTTTGACATGATGGTACCAGCCAATGGGACAATACTCTCTTGTTGAAGGGCTTGATGTCCAATTTCAAGGGGTAGAAGCTTTTCTTTAGAGATAAACCTTCCTCATTCATTCCCTATCTTGACTTTCCTTTTTCACATGTAGTACCTTCAAGCAACTACTAACCATTCTCCTCTTAGAGAGGAGTGACCTACAAGTCTTCACCTAACTTGTTGGGATCCTCAACTTAGTTTTTGGGAGGTTCCCATGAGGTTGGATGTTAAGAGGAGAGGTTGAAGGTTGATTGCTAGGTTGAAATTGGAGTTTGTGCTTCACCTAATCTCTTTTGTGGACTTCACCCAACTTGCCCAACCTGGGTGAAATCTTGCATTGAATTTCCTTTTAGGCTTAGCCCATGGTGGATTTTTGCTTGGATTCTCTCCTTATTGTATCTTATTGATGATCCAAGAAAATTTAACCTCGTTCTTTCTATCGATTAACGAAAAGAGTAACCTCTCAGGGGTTAAGTCTTCCTTCTGAGGTTATTCTCCAACTCGCTTGATTCTCTTTCTCAAGGAAGATTAGTATCATCTTGAGTAGTTAAAGATGTAAGTCTCTCCTAAGTCTTGTGTTTGGGTTATTGAATTTGTGCAAAAGATGTCTACACTAGAAATTAAGTTATAGATGCCCCCAATCTACCTTCTTTGACTTTAGAGATGAAGGTTCCTTAAGTCTTGAATCTAAGTCCTCCTTGTGAAGGGTCATGGATTGTTTATGGGTTGAATTAGTGGAGATGTTCTTAAGGGATGCCTAGCCCTTCATGAAAGCCATAGGACTACAGCAAAGAAAACTAAGGGAAATAAGATGGAATGAAAGTGGTTTTAGCCATGTTTACCCATAAACAATGCCTATGTTCTACGGATGATTACTCCTCTATTCACCATGCATTGAGAGTAATTTCATAGCCAACTTCTTTCCCTTGCCACTTAGTGCATGATACATGCACTTATCGATGGAATGCATTCAAGATGCACCCTTATGATCGATACCTAGGCTTTTCCTTGGGGTCGTCATTTATTGAGCCCCATGGATTAGAGATTAAAGAAGAAAAAAAAAGCAAGTCATTATCTTGATTGGATGAGCATAGTTAACTATAGATTTATCCTTTGGGATTAGTTGAAAGTATGCCATCAAAGATCTTAACATATCTCTTTATCGTCACTTCTACAATCATGCCCTCCTTTTGTTAGCAGCAGGCAACTATGGTGGGTGCTTGTCCCATTCAAAGGATGATGATTCTGTCACATTAGTGTCGGCTGATACACCATCACCACATGTCTCAATGTCTCGTAAGGAGGAGCAATAACATCTCATTGGAGGCAAGCCCGTCTTGTACCTTCTCTAACCTTGTTTTCTTCTTTCATGCTTCTTTTATTATGGATATTAAGACAATGGTGCTAGACTTGGAAGAAAGAAGGCTTAATTCGGAGATGAAGCTTCTATCCAATTTTCCAAAGGCAACTAACTTGAAGACAAAGCATCCAACATGATCTTGGTTTCCCCTTGGACTTGGACATTAATGGGAAAGGGAAATTGCTTGTCTCTTAAGACTCTTAGTCCCCTTGTCAAGATTTGTTTTCTGACCTTCTTCAAGTCCTCTAGCTTGGGTAGTTTATGAGCCAAGGAATAATAAATCTCGTCCTTTACTGGATTTTTGGCTTGGATTTTCCTTTAGCAAATCCTTTAGCTAATTTGAGAAAAATCGACCTTATTAAATGCCTCAACTCTCCTTTCTAATAGGTTAGTAGGAAAGTAGCTTCTCATGGATTAGTTCTTACTACCATGGTTAATCTCCTCCCTACTTAGCTCATTTCCTTAAGCAAGATGGGTTCAACACTTGGGTTGTTCGAGCTACTTGGCTCCACTGAGACTTTAGCTTAAGGTTTCTCAAGCTCATATAAAGCGAATGCTTTTGGGAGCAAAGTCCTAAGTATTTTCATTTCAACATCAAGGGCTATCCTTGTGCTCCTAGGTAACTCCTCTGGGGTTCTTGGGGACTCGAGGTCTTTCTCAAGACTTAAGTTCTCCAAAGGGACTCATATGAGGTATTGCTCTTCATCTCTAAATAAAGTTTTGATCATTTGTCTTCTTGTCTTCCTAGGTTTATTAGAGTCGTGGGATCCCTCCACTAAATTAAAATTTGATCATTAAAGTTCATATCTCAAATTTGTATGGAGTAGGTATCCAATAAAAAGGCATCTACTAACTGTTAAGACTCGAACCAACCCCATGTGGAACCCAGGTCAGATCGCCCCAACTATCTCAAGACCCTGTCACCCAACGAGTAATAAACCAGAACATAATATTTTCCACACATGCACCATAGCTAGAACATAATTAAAAGACAGCAAGTTCTAAAGTAGGTTGTAACTGGAAACAATACCACGAGAGAATAGCAAAGTTTACATCATACCCATCACAAACGTATTAGAAAGACGGAAACAGTACTACTAGTTCCAAAATAGATACTCATGACAATAGAAAGGAAAGTCAAGCTATAGTAGAACAGAAATGGGAACAAACTAAGGGTGGGCTCAGCTAAGCCTAGCTCCCTTTGTAGCCGGTGGAACTAGCTGCTCACCTCCCTATCTTAGACACAAGTAGTAGACGTCAGTAAAAGCCGAGTAGAATAGCAAGTGTACATTTAACTAACACAACTTTAACTAAAGAGAAAAGCAGTAACCATTTCAGGCATTTGTCATGTTTTATTTCCATTACTAGTTATTAGTTGTTTTGTGATTTCGGTTATTCTAGCAAAGAGTCCTATTATCTCTTGGTTCACATATTCCCTAACAGAACAATCTTGTTGCAGTTTTCCCGCAATGCATAACATGCACGTAGTGCTCTCTTGGCCGAGAGAGCACCTCATGTTTGCTCTACACCTGGTCTACCACCTTGAGGTCATAATTGTGACGTAGCGGTGACTACTACATACACGATAGATGCACGAGGGGCTACCCCTCACTGGCACGCGGTCAGTTGTTTCTGCTAACGAGTACGCTCTAAGTCGTACTACACATAGCAGAACAAGGGCCGCACCCCTCACCAATCTACATACTCTTGCCTGACTATCTCGGTTGGCCCCGTAGGCCTAATAGGAGTTAGTGTAGGAAAGCCATGCCTACCCTGCATCCCAACCCGAGGGAATGTTAGCTCTCTCCCTACACAAGGGTGATTAGCTCTCCTCAGTACATGCGTACACGAGGGCCAGCTTACTCCCTTACCAGAACCCAACCAATAGTCGTACCTCACAATAGGTGAAATATTGTATGCTTCTCAGAGTTTCATACTACAGCAGAAAATTTATTCTTCTAATTCTCCCTAAGGTTCATTTATAATTCTTTTAATTATGTTTCAAACATCAGCGAATAACATGCACCTCCATACACATTTAAGTTTCGAACATGGAATAGACAAATAGATGCATTCCAGTAAAACCTTTGTCTCAATGTTAGGATTATTATTTTCTCACGACAAGTATTAATCATTCTTCACATGTATAAGATGTATAAAGCTCATAAATTAGGAGTTAGGGCATGCATGCGTGTGTGTGTGCTCTGTACGAAAATACATTCATCGATTTCACTCACAATTCGCATTTGCAGAATCTTTCATTAACTAACTACTAGTAACATGCATTCAAATCAGAACTATAACACATCGGAATAAAGAGGGCCACTCTACCTAGGTGTACGGGAGGTATGGGGGTGTGGGGGACCACCCCGGAGGTCCCCACAGATCCAGTACGTGCCCCAGATTCAGAGCCTACATCCACTCAATGGTCAAATGGAGCATTAAACACTTTGACCAATGTCTTAGTTTTCTAAGATAGTTCAAAATAGTATAGAATTTGTCTCAGCAAGTGGGAAATTCTGAGAGCTTTCCAACGATACCTAAACCGACCCCATTTGGGTCCTAAACCGACCCAAAAACCCTCCCTGGTTCACTTGAACCAGGTTGGGTCAATTCGGTCTGGTTGAACCAACCGCCCGCCGCTCCAGAACCCTCCTAGCACCCGTATCAAACGTCTGAGACACTCTTCAGACGTCTTATACAGCTCAAAGTCTCCACCCCTCCTTAGACCCCCAGCAGGTGTCCCGGCCATCCTTGGACCACTCTAGATGTCCGATACCCCACCTGGACATCTGAAATGAGCGTCTTCCTCGTTCTCGCGTAGCAGACTTGCTTCTCCCCTAGGTTGAACCATCCACAGTGCGACCTCAGCCTCGCATAGCCGTAGCTCCACCTTCGTGCCATCGCACAGCCTCGCTCCGCCGCACTACCCCGATCAATCGTTGCACTGCCTCGCGCAGCCGCCGGAGCTCGGTCGTGACCTTCCCTATCCTGCTCAGCTCCTCCTCTCTTGCTCCTCTCTCGCTCACCTCCCTCTCACTCTCTTGCTGGAGGTAGGAAAGGGCACACCGCCTAAGGAAGGTGTGGGGAGGAAGTGGGTTTACGAAGGGCGCTTTTAAGGAGGTGCTAGGTAGGGTTTTAGGTTGGGGAAAATTGCGGGCTTGGCCCCATAGACTTTCATTTCCCCATGGAGCCCAAAGAATAAAGGTTGGGGGTGTTAAAAATTCCATAACACCCTGCAAAACCCAGGAAATCCATAGGGACCCTTGGGAAGGGTCATTCCATTAACCCACCAAGCCTTATTTATACTGGAGTTAAAAGGGGGAGTAGGTGAAGAGGTATGGATTTCCTACTCAAAACCATCACATTAGAATTTATTACAAATCTCAAACTTGTCTCCTCTTGCGCTATCAATTCAACATGTCATAGACACGCACTTTGAATGACACAGAACTCAATGTGCTGATGTTGATGCATATGATAGTGTCCTTATCAAAATATGCTAGGCAATTGTTGGCCAGTAAACACCAAGTTACGTGGATAAAATGCTAAACATGGGCATGGTGTCCCAACCAAATAATCCAAGCAAAACCCCATATGCAAATCAACATGGGCAAGGAGGGTTCACTAAATGGGAAGCCTCAAAAATTTCTACAAAAAAGATATTCTCCTAGATAGGATACCTAGACAACAAAACTAAATAGGGTGATAATGACACAATCACGTCAGCCATGTATGACACAATCACCTCTACTCAACCCTACAATTGCAATAGTGGAATTACTTGGAGTTGGGAGCTAATGTGGCATACTGAGGACCATCAATTTATGTACCTGTGGATTAGACATGGTTTAATCACTTATTATGTGCCATTAATAATTGCTTTTCAAAAAAAAAATGCCATTAATAATTATGTATAATAGATGTGTTGAAGGGCTTTTCGTCAATGTTAGGGAAATGCATTGTAGTACAATTGAAAAATTACTCTCAAACAAATAAATTTATAACTCGAAATTTGAATGAAGTCCGAGGTCAAACACAGGGAGCAAATATGGAATTCACGTGCTAATCTTTAATTGCATATAAATGAGCACAGAAAATTAAGCACAAAAATGATATTCAATAAATACTAATCTACCACATCAGATATTCAATGATACTCAATGTATTTCAAGACAGAGAGGTGAATTAGATCATCAATTATTAGCCTTAATTAAGCACATATCAATTAAATGAATCAAATAAATGAACAGTGATCAAACGTCTAGATCTCAAGTCAGACGACTTAAATGTCATCTTCTATAGTGCTTTCTTCTCTAATCTTTATGCTTTCTTCTTCTTCTCTCCCTTCAGTCTCTTCTTTCCTCCTGCCCTCCTCCTCTTCTTCTTCTCAGCCTTCTTTTCTTTCTTTCTCAACCTTCTCTTCTTTCCTTCAGGGTGTTCTCCATCTCAGCAACTAAGTGTTGCACAAAGCCTACAAGAGCAAAACCCTACCCTCCCCTGCTCTCTCTCTCTTTCCTTCCTTCCTCTCCTCAGATATAGGTCGTAACTGGGTAATCGGATCAGAAAAATATCAGGTCCAGGGCTGCGTGCGTGAGTGTCATAGCTGAGGAGTGAGTAAGCATAGGTGAGTATGGGTAAGCGTGGGTGAAGGGGACCTGATGACTTACGACTCATCATAGCTAAATTGCCAAAGTAAATTTAGAAACTAGGTTAAACACTATCAAATTAACACATAAAAGGGTTAAGTGTGGAAAATAGAGAAAAAGACCCAAAATATCAATTGTGTGTTAAAAATGCATTTTTAGGTCATTAAATGAGATATTCTATTAAAAAAGGTTAAATAGTGATCCAAGTGCAAATTGAACACATAAATAAGCTCAAAATTCCAAATCAAAAGTTTAATTAACTTCTAAAATGTTCAATTGAGCTTCAATAAAAAATTAGGTGCATTTAGACATCACCAGGACCTCGCAATTAAGGATTCACGTCTAGGTCCTTCATACATCATATTTTGTTCATTAGAAAACCTACAAGGACCCATTTGTAGACCGTAGGGACCTATTTGTAAGTCTTAAGGACTGCTCTGAAACGTTTCTTAACCACTATGGGCTTCCGTGTAATCTTTCTACCCCTTCGTTGAGGGGTCCTCCCTGCAATTTCACCAATAGACCCTCAGTGCCCACCTGCAGCTCGCGTGCTACTGTAGCCGCAAAGAACTGAGGCCATCATGGTCGTTCATTCTCTTGATCGCTTGATCTGTGGCTCGATTTGAATCGAACCTTCACGTGACTTGGCACGTGTGGTCACCTCTCCTCCCAGATCTAATCTAGCGACTAGGATTTTATTTAAGCTCACGTGCGCTCTCTCCTAAAATCCCCACCGCCAAAGCCCTTAGAGACTATTCGCACCACCTCGGTGCTCTAATCCACTGTCTTTCTACTTAAGGAGCTCCATAGCTATGCGGGCGAGGGATCGACCTCCTCTCCTACTTTCTTGAGGCTGATCTCTTCGTCCTCTCCAGTTTCTCCTCTCCACCCGACCTTGTTCTGGCGCCATGAGCAAAGGAACTCTGTCTTCTCCAACTCTCCTCACTGCTAAGGACCACATAGCACCTGAGGGTGACCCTGGGTCCCACTAGTGAACTTTCAATCCACTAGAGATCCTCCCCCTTTTGTTGCTGCAGCCACTAGCTGCAGATCTTCTCAACAGGTCCCATTCATCTGATTAGAATAGGAGTTCCCTGTTTCCTAGTTAATTGCAATTTAGTTAGTATAATTTAGAGTAGAATAGAAGTAGATCAGAGGTAGGAAATTCACTGGATTGATTGCTAGCTAGGAATAGATTAATGTAGTGTAGAATTCGCAATCCACCTCCTCTGATCATTTTAGATCAGAGGAGATGAATCCATCTCGCTCATTTGATCATTAACCTCCCCATTCATAGCACCAATTCATGTTCTCTATTTTTCCTCGCAATTAAATCCGTAAATCACCCCTTCATTAGACCTAATTTCATATCTGAAGGCTTTGAACCTCAGATCTGAAATTAGCGTCATAACCCACATTGGGGGGTTTCTCATTCATCTCGCAAATTCACATGACCCCTCGATCTTAATTCACCAACTACAATTGCTAGATCTTATTTAAAATGGTGTTACTATCCAGATTAGTGATCTGAAATTCATTTGGATTTTATCAGATTTAATCGAGCTTTTTGAGATTGGATGGGGTTGATTAGGTATATGAAATGATTCCAATGTTTTGGAGTTTTATTTTGATTATATGGATGAGCATGTATCTAAATAAATCCCTATGTTGGAGAGTTTGGCCAAGGATGATCAGCAAGATTGATTTGAGGTTGAACAAGGACCCAACGGGTCTTGATCTATCCATATGATTGCCTTAAACATCCATCAATGGTGTTCAAGGAGATCAAGTGGAAAAATCAATGTAAGATCCAAACCAAAAGCCCCAAATGGGGCGACATTTTATTCCTCCCCTATTTTCACTTGCATGATTCTTTATGGAAATTTTAAAGAAGAAGATCATAACTGATTTCAATAGATAAACATCCCCAAATCAATCTTAATTAGTCTGATTTTGGGGTGTTCATGTACTAAAATATAGATAAAAGCCACTAATGTTAGAATTCAGACACTGCTGCAGACAGTTGGAATTTACTTAGGACGTCTGAATTCAATTCAGATGATCTAAATTGGGCTGCAACAGCAAGAATAGATCCTACAGTTGCTGTTTCAGCAGTTAAAGGCCCCGTTCTTGTTGCAATGGCTGCTGACTGCTTCTCCTGCAGCTGCTACTACATCTGAAGACAGTAGGACAGTAGCTTAGGTTTCAGTCTTTTAAATTAGCTAACTTGTTTTCACTGCTATATGGCATCTGTACAAGCTTTCATGTATAACCAATGTATTTTTAATCTCTTTTGAATGCTTGTAACTTGACATTAAATTCTATTGTAAGCTAAAATTTATGTATAACTATCCAACATGGAAAATGAATGGAAAATTGAAGTAAAAACCATGGTTATCTGTGGGAATATCTTCTATTTGATTTGTTAAACATATATAAGGTATCCCACTAAACTTTGAGACCTTATAACTAAAATTTAGGTCTTAGGATTCACTTGAACATATCCATTAAGGCCTAAAATGAGCTGAACTTGTAAATAAATAAAAAGTTCATAAAAAATCCAAAAAAATAAAATAAAGGTATTGTGAGTAGAATTAACTATTTCTCTACCCATATGCAAAGTTATGAGGTCATTTGAACTCTCGGCTTGGTAGAACATACCAGCCGACGGTTCAGTATACCTCTTAACTTAATAAAAACCCATTAACACAAAAACACCAAAAAACAATCTATTCATCTCATCTCTTTCTTTTTTTCTCATCTCCTACCTCCATAAAATATATAAAACCCATAAAAATTAGAAAAACCTCAAAAATACTATCTATAGTATGCATATACTTGTATATATAACTTATACTAAGCTATATAATTGCATATAATGTAAGATATGTACATAATAGATATATATAACTTATATATTTATTATATAATGTAAATTACATATTTAAGATTAGTTAAACTGTACATAACTTAATTATATAACTAGTTATTATCTATACTAACTTATAAGTACTATAACTTAAATAAATTTATAAAACTCTGTATATAACTATATTTACTATTTACACTGTGTATACATATTTATATACATATTATGTATATTAGAAACCTTGTATTATAATTTAATTATGTATATATAATAAATACTGAATTTAGTAAGTTATTACCTAAGTTATTAAGTTAAATCAAAATAAATTAGTAACTTAAGTTAAAACTGAACTAATTTATACTGTACATTTATATTAATGCATTTTACATAAATTAAGCTAATTTAACTATATTTATAATGTACTATACTATTTAAACCTAATTTATATGTAAGATAGCCTGAAATAAGCTATTAAATGTAAATAAAATCAAAATAAATGGTGTAAAATACAATAAAAATATGTAATAAATACTTTAATATGTATATCACTAATGTAATAGGTCAATTAGACCGTACATTAACTAATTTATACATTAATTAGGAAAGGTTGAATTATTTACAAACTTTAGCTAATTTATTTATATAATAAACATAATTAATTTTGTAAATTAATTGTTCAATTATGTAGTACTATATAAATACTTTAATATTGTATAATTTATTTTTAATTTATAATAAATTATGGGCCTCAAATCGAGGGCCAAAATCATGAACTCAGAACAGTTGCGTTGGCATTCTAGCACTAAGAGGTGCTGAAGAAAGTGCCACATCATGAACGTACAAGCGCTTTGAGCGAATTACCGATCCCCTCTCATACCCTTACGAGCATATCTGAGACATTGATTGAGCATTAATGTGTGAATGGTGTGCGATGTGTAATTGGGAGCCATGCACTGTGCGAGAGCTTGATTAAGCCCATTACTGAGCATAAAACATGATTAAGAGGCCTAATTAACGAATTAGGGTGACTCTTAGTCGAGGCCTGGTCCCACCCGAGAGGGTGCTGTGTATCCCTTGAAAAGGCCGCCCGCCAACTAATAAACTTAATTTTTAAACTAAGTAAGGCCTAATAAGGGGATTAATTAAGAAGAGAGAAAAGGGTGTTCTGTGGCTAAGTGTTGAAGCCCTCAGTGAGCGGTTAAGAAGAGAGAGACCTCTGAGAGAGCCATAGAGGAGAGGACCTAAAATAATCTAAGTATCTGAGAGAGCCCTCAGAGAGACTAAGTAGAAAAGAAGTAGAAGAGAAAGAAGAGTTATGCTGCCTAAGTGTAATGTGTATATACAAGTATATATAACATATATAGAGTATACTGTAAATAAATAATATGTATAATACGTATATGTAGTATAAGTAACGTTTGAGCTATATATGTATATAAATAACACAATAGCTTTACTGACAAAGTTATCCATCACTGTAGATAGAATAAGTGTCACTATAGACCCTAGTTTTTATTTTAGATTCTGTACATAGTTTTACTGGGGTTTAGCGACATTTATATCTGTCGTTGTACATATTATATATGTTACTGTATATGTTAATATACTAAGTTAAGTTAGTACAGTATATATTATTACTTATTATCGTATATATATGAAAGTATCGGTATTATAAGTTATAAATAGATAGTATATAGTATATACGTATAGTGTTTGATGCTTATTTGTATATTTATATTTGCAAGTATTTTAATACATAAATTAGTTAATTCTTTCATTTATTAATTTATTCATTTATGATTGTACATAAAATTAATCTTTTTGGAATTAAAGAATAATGTTGGACTTAGAGAGTGATGTATATCAATAACTGCCTCGTGGTGAATGACCTGGAATAAACCAGTAATAATTATGTAATTAAATAAAATTTATGCAATAACGGTTTCTATTTGTGACATATACTATAACAACAATGATTTTTTATACAAATCGTGATCGATCGCATCATATTAGGACCTCACCCCCAATGTTCTTAAGGTAGTAAGGCAACAACAGAAAATCAATTTATGCCACAATCGCGCCTCCTCCCTCTACGATGTGGGACTATCCCCATAAGGCTTCTCCTCGTGTACGACCGTGGCAACTTGCTGAGGGAGATGCTTCCAATTGGCGTAGCTGCTGAGCTAAGGTCCTCAATTGAAGACCTAAATGCCTTCCTAGGATGCTTCCGCAGCACCTGGAAGGTTTCTTGGTGAAGAACAAGGCTGTGACTTGATGAACGTGCCGAAGAAGATGACGCGACGGTGGAGCTCCGGTGGGCTACCTGAAATGCAAAGTAGGGGCTAAAGACCCCAATTAACAAGCTCAGGAGGATCGCCATGGGGCGTGGAATGTGATGGCAGCATCCGTGGGGTGATTCGTGGGTGGATGATGGTGAATGGTGACGAAGATGGAGCTTGAAGGCGGAGGTGATCGGTGGAGCGGTTGGATGGGTGAACTGCGTAATAAATATGGGGGTTTCGTGTGGGTGGATGAGGCGGAGGTTGTGGACTTGTCAGCAAGGCATTTGGAGGTGCATAGCGTTTGGAGGGTTGTTGTGACTTCGTAAAGCGCGTGTTGGATTAGAAAAAGTGTCGTAGTATAGTCCGCAATACGATCAAACAAAAATATTTCTAAGGATAACGAGACTTGAGTCCCGGTCGTTCGTCTCTGGGAGGCATTTATAGAAATGTAGATTCGAAATCGATCTCTTTCTCTCTACTTGTTTAAAATCTCATGTCGGTTTATGGTGATTTACGTATTGATGTACGACATGCTAGTTGCAACAGATAATAATTAAAAGCAGGCAACTTTAATCACACAAAATATATTGCAATAAGCTCATGGTGATTCTCAACACATATATATATATAGAAAAATATTTTCATTCATTCAATTCATGATGGTGGCTACAGCATTAAGTTTGTGGAAAGCTTATAGAAGAATGCTTGGAAATACAAATCTAGCTAGCAGAAAACGATCGCATACATGAATCTAAGGGGGGATTATGCATGCATCATTGGGGGAGAATATAGAGCTACACTACTAAGATTTAAATAAAACATGTAAATCTAAGAAGAACTATAATCTAGTCTAGCAGAAATAAGGGCATTCGGAGGTGGCTCCAATGGCCTTTGAGTGGTTGAGAGGAGGAGAGGTGGCCAATGGTGCTTAAGTTGGCCCTTGGAGAGAAGTTGGAGAGGTGATCCAGCATCTTGGCGTGGAGGTGGTGGTTTCCATGGTGAAGCTACTCGTGGGCATGGAGGTGGAGTGGATGTGGAATGAAATTAAGCTAAATGGAACCAAGAGTGTATGGGTGCAAATGGCCACCCCTTAGGTCTTTTTATAGACCTAAGGGAGACTCTATAGAGAATTATGGAATTCTCTAGAGATGCCTATGGTGGGAGCTCATGGGAGAGTGAAAGACAGAGGATGGATGGTGATTTTTAGATCCACCAAATGTGGATCTAAAAATTGAATGGCTCTTGGTTGCTAATTTTAGCAACCAAGGCAACAACACATGGTAGAGAGTTCTAGAGAACTCTAGGCTAGGTATTTTCGTGTGGATGATGTGTGTGGGTGTGTGTGGGTCGAAACTTAGGTGGCTAGGTTGATTAGGTTAGGTTCTAGTGGGTTTAGGTCAAGGTAGGTCTCAAACTAGGGTTGTAAACCCTGATTCATTAAGGTAAAGTGCAATTAAACTTAATACAAGTTTAATTGGGTGTGTGGAAACCTAATTGAGAGTAAAATAACTCAATTAAGTTAGGTCTAAGTCAATTGGACTCTCACTGAGTACAATTGGATAGTGTGTGCTGAGATCAGGGCTCAATTGGACTCAATGAGTCCAATTGAATAGGCTGATGGAATTGACTAAGATCCAAGTCAATTAGGTTTAGTGAGGACCTACTTAGGTCCTTAGGAAGGTCTAGAGGTGATGGACTAGGGTTAGGGCACCTTAATTTAGGTTCCTATGAGGTTGGAATTGGGTTTAGGGACCTAGAGATCCAAGATCAAGGCTTAAATCTCAAAATAAGGTCTAGAGGGCAGTTCTGGACGTCCAATAATAGTGTTAGACGTCTTATAGTGAAAAATCAGAAGTACAAACTTATTTTCTGGACGTCCAATTAGAGTCAGGAGGGATTCTAGGTTCTGTCTTAGGTATTCTACAGAAATTGGACGTCTGACCAAGTGTCTAGACGTCCAATAACACTGCAGAAGTGGGTTAAAGGTGTGCGGGAGTTGGCTAAGGGTTTTGGACATCCTATAACTCATCTGAACGTCCAGATAGAGGCTAGAATTAGGGTTTTAAGATTTTCTAGGTTGCGATGACCTAATCTAAGGGTGGCTAAGGCTTGGGGAGGCTTCTAGGTTGTCCCAGGGCTAGGATGGACCTAAGTTCTTCACAATTTATTGCTTTATTCCTACTTAATAGAACAGCATACCTTAACTCCCTTACATTATTATCTACTACATCTAATCTAGGTCTTCCACTCCAGCTCTATTGCAACACCAGTTATTCTTTATTCTTTAGATCCAGCTTTAAATCCAGCTTCAGATCTAGCTTTTGATCAGCTTATTACCTGCAATTGACATAATGTACTTAATTAGTACATTATAGCATTATTTTATGCATAGCTAAAAGAAAGCAATAAAGGTTTAAATAATTCTTATGCATGCATGAATTATCCTAACTTATGCTAAGTCCTAGCTTAATTTAGGTCAATTAAGACCTATGATTACTGCGCAATCATACCCCCATGCCTAAATCTTACTATTCCCTAGCAAATGCAAGACTAAATTATTTACAGAAGGATCCCTAATGGATTGATTATTTTATCAAGTGTATGCCTAGGGATTTTTCTCCTTTTGTTTTCATCCTATGCTCTAGGAATCTAGACAATCGTGAAAGTGTAGCTATGTAGCTTTTTGCAACGGATTCGAGTGAAATATTAATTCACCTCTAAAGCCTGTACCTGACCCCTAATAAAAATTCTAGCAGGATAGGTGGACTTCTTCCCTTGGGGTATTCAAGATATTCTATGAATTCCACCTCGACTTTAAGCTTAGGTAGAGAATCTTAAAGGGAAAAGATTATGTATTTGGTGGCTCACTCTCGACTGGTGCTACATAGAGATTAGTACTATGGAATCTAGATTCCAAAATTATTACGTAACTCAACTCAAAGAAAGATGAGAAAAACTATGCTCTCTTTTGGTTCCTTTGTGTTCATTCTCTTTTTTTTCTTTTTCTTTTTCTTAGAGCTCACAATCTCACCAGATTCACACATATGACCT
Source organism: Thalassia testudinum (assembly GCA_037157565.1). Classification (NCBI taxonomy): domain Eukaryota; kingdom Viridiplantae; phylum Streptophyta; class Magnoliopsida; order Alismatales; family Hydrocharitaceae; genus Thalassia; species Thalassia testudinum. The sequence goes on from JAZHRO010000077.1 coordinate 88,490,501, forward strand.
GTATTTTGTAGTCTCACTTGGCATTAACACTTTAATTGAGTTCCCATAACTCTAACACTAAGTCAGAATTCCTCAGCCAGTATTCGAGCGATCAGAAACACAAGAAAGGTGGGTTAAGGATATATTGGGTGGATCTCAAATTTATTTGGTGGTATTGTCTCAATGCAAATGAAATAAATACTAAATATTCACTTTTGTTTTCTTTGCTTTTTCTTCTTTTTCTAATTTTTTTCAATTTTTCTTTCTTTCTTTTCATCACTTTTTTTCTTTTCATCACTTTTTTTTTTTTCATCATAACACAACTAGCACACATCCATGAACTTTATTGAGGAGGCATTATTAGGGATTGGTGGTACTCAAGAGAGATTGGGTGGCTTATTTGGTGGAAGTGCCTACTCACGACACCGGGAGAGATGGATAGGACAATGTATTTCTGACCTTGACATCAATACCCTCCTTCAGCCAAAGATTCCGTAAAGAATGGTCGTAACCATCCACCTTAGCCCTAGTTTTATGAAAACTCGCTCTCCGCGTATTTGCCTTATTTGGTGGCTCTCAAAATTTCACACAAATGTATATGCAGGAACCGAGAGTGAAAACTATGCCTAATCTCTGAGTATCATCACCTAATTATCTAGGATTCCAGATTTCTTGCACTAATCTCAGAGCATCAGTACACTCTACTTTCATCTAACACTATTTGGTGGATTTTTGAAAGAAAATCTGCCTGACTCCCAAAACACTGTCCAGGGGTTTAGGAGAAGAAGCACTGCTTCTTCTTGACAGACTAAAGACATTTATCAGCCTTCACCGTGAATCCATTGCAAATTCTACGTGTGCGAAAAATTATACTGGATTCCAAATTACAGGAATCAACTAGAGGATAAAATCCTTAATACATTCTCTTAATAAGATAATATTATTCATGGATGCGCTATGTATATATGCTATAAACAAGTAACCTCGTATAATTTGTACTTCGTAAAATTCCCGTATCGGGTTACATTCAGCTTAATCCGAAATTTCAGAACAGGAAGGGTGAGCGGGTGAGTCAAAAATGGCTATTGCGGATGATTTCTAGCTCTAATGCGAGCATTGGAGGTGGAGTCAGTTGTTCTTTTATTTAGGATCCTAAAGTACGTTTGACATGCAGCTCCGAGGTTTCCTAAATGTTGGCATAAAAATTTTCAATTTTGTTGTATCTACCCCCCCATGCCTAAGTTCTTGCATGTCCTCATGCATGAATGTAAAAGAAAATACATACAATAGGGAGTAAATGGGTAGAAATCACCTGGAATTGCTCTTGAAGTTTAACGCTCAGCATCGGCCAACCTGACAATATGCAATATGCGAAAAGGAAATATGCTAAAAGAAAAATATGCTATGTATAAAAATGGTTATGTATAGATGATGGTAGAATGTGGGATATGTTATCTATACGTGCTGAGTTTAACACCTCCAGTTGGGCGAGAACTTACTCAGATATACTCAATAAGATGAATGAGTTCGTCAGCTGGAGGAGGTTCCTAGGCTGTGAATGGCTTGAGGCGCTGGCCATTTACCGTAGATACATGCCCAGATTTTGGGTCCCTGATTTGGGTTGCCCCATTAGGATATGGGTGAATCACAACATATAGGCCAGTCCACTTGGACTTAAACTTCCCTGAAAAAAGTTTCAGTCACGAATCAAACAACCAAACTTGCTGGTTGGGCATGAATGTTTTTCTCCGGATGTGGCAGTCATGAAAGGCCTTGGTCTTATCCTTCTATATCAATGCATTCTCATAGGCCTCCCGCCGGATCTCTTCTAATTCGCTGAGCTGGAGTTTCCGTTCTTGACCTCTTGCATTGAGGTCAAGGTTACATTTTCACACCGCCCAAAAGGCGCGATTTCCAGCTCTACAAGAAGGTGACAGGCCTTGCCATATACCATACGATATGGTGGCATTCCGAGTGGGGCCTTGTACGCAATCCGATATGACCAGAGTGCATCAACTAATTTATCGAACCAGTCCTTCCTATCTGGTCTAACCGTCTTCTGGAGAATCAGCTTGATCTGACGGTTAGACACTTCAGCCTTCCCATTGGTCTGCAGGTGATACGGGGTGGCTATACGGTGATGTACCCCGTATTTCTTTAATAATGACCTGAAGTGGGCGTGGATGAAGTGGCTTCCCCTATCGCTAATCAGAGCGTGGGGTATTCTGAATCTCACGAAGATGTATTGCCGTACGAAAGAAATGACGGTCTTATGATCAGCCCGTCTTGCCGGGATGGCCTCAACCCACTTCAAGACAGTCAACAGCTAGTAATATGTACTCGAAGCCATGCGAGTTCGGAAAAGGGCCCATAAAATTGATGCCCCAGACGTCGAACGCTTCTAAAAACATAATGGGCTGGAGTGGCATCATGTCTGTCCTGGTCATAGCACCGACCGACTGGCATCGTTTGCAGTGTTGGGCGTATTCGTGTGTATCTCTGAAAATAGTTGGCCAGAAAAATCCCGACTACAAAATTTTTGCAGCAATTTTTCGTCCCGAGAAATGACCACCATAAGCATCATTGTGGCAAAAAGATAACACACTGGGGATCTCAGAATCTAGGATGCATCTTTGAATAATCTAATTCGCTCCAATGCAGAAGGGCAGTGGGTCATCCCAGAGGTAGAATTTGGCCTCCGCAGTAAATTTGAGTTTTTGGTCCTTGGATAGGTTCGCGGGAATCTTGCCTACGGCAAGATAGTTTGCGATATCCGCGTACTAGGGGAACTCGACAGAGTGAACTGCCAAAAGGGATTCATCGAAAAATTGGTCGTGGATAGGCAAGGAATAAGGAATGTGGGCTAGGTCCAGTCTGGATAGGTGATCCGCCACAACATTCTACTTTCCGGCTTTGTCGCGGATTTCAATATCAAATTCTTGCAATAGAAGGATCCATCTGATGAGCTGGGGTTTGGCATCCTTCTTTGCCAACAAATGCCGAAGGGCGAAGTGGTCAGTGAAGATGATAACTTTGGACCCTAATAAATAAGATCTGAATTTCTCCAACCCGAATACTACTGCTAGTAGTTCTTTTTCAGTGACAGTATAATTGCGCTGAGCCTCATTCAGCGTCTTGCTAGCATAGTATATGACAAAAGGTTGTTTCTCCTGACGCTAGCCTAAAACAGCACCGACGGCAAAATCAAAAGCATCGCACATCATCTCAAAATCAAGCGACCAGTTGGGTGGTTGGAGAATCGGGGAATCAGTGACAACGCTTCGTAAAGTCTCGAAGGCGCTGAGACATGAGGTGTCAAATTTGAATGGGGCATCGGCAACAAGGAGATTCATCAAAGGTTGTGCAATTTTTGAGAAATCGCGTATAAATCTCCGATAGAAGCCGACGTGACCCAACAATGATCTGATCTGCTTGACCGAGCTAGGTGGGGATAAGTGGGAAATAATCTCAGATTTAGCTTAATCGACCTTGAGTCCATTGTTAGAGATCCTGTGCCCTAGTACTATGCCATCCCTCACCATGAAATGGCTTTTCTCCCAAGATAGTACTAGGTTTACCTCAATACACCATTTTAGGATTTTGGTGAGGTTATCAAGACAAGATGCGAAATCATCTCCGAAAACGGAGAAGTCATCCATGAACACCTCCACATAGTCTCCAATCATGTCAGAAAAGATAGTCATCATACAACGCTGAAATGTTGCCGGTGCGTTGCAGAGGCCAAAGGGCATCCGCTTAAAAGAGAATGTTCCAAAGGGGCAGGTGAATGTGGTCTTGTCTTGATCTTCCGGTCTAATCGCTACTTGATTAGACCCGGAGTATCCATCCAGAAAGCAAAAGAAACTTCACCCAGCTAACCGTTCCAAGATTTGATCAATGAAAGGCAAAGAAAAGTGATCCTTCTGGGCAGCCATGTTCAGTTTCCTATAGTCGATGCAGACCCGCCAAGATGTCGCAGTGCGGGTCGGGATGGATTCACCTTTATCATTTTTCACTATGGTGAGTCCTGCTTTCTTGGGCACTATCTGGATCGAACTCACCCATTGGCTGTCAGAGATTGGGTATACAATACCTGCATCCAGCCATTTGATGATCTCCTTCTTAAAAACCTCTAGCATATTTGGGTTTAGTCGTCTTTGAGGTTGTCTCGAAGGTTTCACCCCCTCATCCATGTAAATGTGATGAGTGCAATACGAGGGGCGAATACCCCGGAGATCAGCAATGCTCCACCCTATAGCAACCCTATGGTCTTGTAGCATAGAAATCAATTGATGCTCCTGTTCTTGGGTTAAGTAGGCACTAATAATGATCGGGTATGGCTCACTTTCGCCCAAGAACACATACTTAAGTGAGTCAGGTAAGGGCTTCAATTCAATCACGGGTGGGTCAGAGTCAGAGATGGGAATAGGAGGAGCAGATTCGAAGGTGGAAATCTGATAATCTGGATGCGTGTGAATTCCTGTTGATTCGCTGCCTGTGAGATAGTCGGTTGTGACTGTGTTAACAGGAAACCCGTTAGCTGTGGTCACGTCTTCTTGTAACAACAAGGGCAATTCAGTAGCGTGTGGATCAAGATAGCTAGATTCAGGGGTGTTGTGGTCAGAAACACACCCTAAACAATCGAATCCTCGGGGGGATATGTGCAGTGCAGTGGTCTCAATCCCGTGTGGATCGAGGTCCAAGAACCCTGATAGTGCAGACGAATGAGATATTGGGTCGTCACAAAGGAGCCCAATGTTACCACAGTATGCCGAATCTTCGTCTTCACCATCCTCCTCTATGCGATCACAGTCAAAATTCCTTGATGCCTTGAATATGTCAAGTCGAAGTCACTCATTACCTAGGGCTATCTCCATACACCCAGATGCACAATCAATGTTTGCTCAGGCTGTCACTAGAAATGGGTGACCCAAAATGATTGGTGCATCTCAGAGATTAGGAGGAACCTCCATATCGAGAACGAAAAAATCTGTGGGAAAGCAGAATCCATGGACTTTTACGATTACGTTCTCAACCACCCCCCTCGGTGTTTTTACTGATCTATCAGCCAACTGAATCATGACCGAGGTAGGCTTTAACTCCCCAAATCGAAATCGATCAAATACGGCAGTGGGAGTTAGGTTGATAGACAAGCCCAAATCTAGAAGGGCTTGATCAAATGGAGAATCCTGCAAGAAACAGGATATGAGTGGGGTACCAAGGTCCTTTTTTGTCGGTAAGTCGGCTAGAATCACGGTGCTGGCCAATTTTGACAGTACCGCCTGTCGTCTAATTCTAGGTTGTCGCTTCGAGGTACAATAGTCCTTGAAGAACCTAGCGACAGCGGGGATGTGATCAATTGCCTCGAGGAGAGGGACCTGAATATGTACTTCCTTGAACATTGACTTCAGGTCCTCAAAATTCCGCGTGTCCTTCTTCCGTACTACATTTCGCGTCAGGTCCTCGGGAAAAGGGACGAGAATCTCAGGGTCAAGTGGTCTCTTACCCTTATCTACCATAGGTGGCTCCTGAGATGAAGAAAGAGTCGAACCCGCCTGCAGCGAAGGGTGAGAAAAATCAGGGCCCGCCTACCTATGTGGTGGTCGAATGTCTTCCTTCCACCCCTCAATGAGACAGCATTTGCATTGGCTTGATGTCCATGAGGTGGTAGGGGAGCGGAAGGGGCAAAGTATGCGGGGTTCTGCATCAAAGGCGGCTAGCCTTGAGCATAACTAGGTGGTGCAGGAGGCGCCTGTAATATGGCATGTGCCTGTCCCTGTGGTGCCTGAAACCTAGGTGGGGCGCCTTGGTTCTACACATACCGAGGGTTCGGGACAGGTTGTGAGGGCAAGGCTCCCTGAGTCCTATGCTCCTGCAACAGCTAATTTTGCGTGTTCTGTATAGTCTGTATCTAGTCAGCCATCGCCTTCATTATCTACAAGCTATCCTACGTAGACTTCCTCATCGATTCTTGCAGCTCCTCTTTCGGTGCCTCCAGAGGGTCAACCCGCTTTGAAGGGTAACTGGCAGCTTGGTGCAGCGGCTGGTATATAGAACGGGATTGCTGTTACTGAGACGGGAATGGTTGCTACCTAGGGTATATGTTTTGCACATTCTCGTATTACCTAGTCTGGTAGTGTGGATCTTGATGTGGTCTTTGTGAGTTACCAGACCAGGAGAAGTTTGGATGCTAGGGTAAACCAAGGTTATATGTCTCTGAATACGGATTATTATGCCCGTATCCTTGAATAGCACTAACATTCTCGTAGGCTAAAGACGTCCGAGACGTATATCCATCAAGGGGATACATATTATAGTTAGCGGGTGGTGTGTAACCCTGGTCATATAGTGCCAAATCGGGATTGTTTACAAGATCCTGATATGCAGGATCTCATAAATAAGAAGATGCATCCCGAGTGAGAAGATTAACTCGAGAAGGTGGGGCTTGGGGGGCATAGGAGGGTCTTGGAGCAGCAGAGTTCAGGTCAGACTGACTCTGACTAATATGGTCAATCTTTTTTTCGATTAGGTTCATTCTATTCAGTTGTTTGACGATGATATCCATATCAGCTCGAATAGACTCGGTGTGAGACTCATGGACACCAACCCACTGGAACTAGTTCATGGACGCGGCATTCATCGAGTTCTCCGCCAAAGATTCGAACAACTCAAATGCGTTGTTCTAGTCATTCACGAGAAAATTTCCACCACTAGATGCATCGGCCAGATACCGATGTGTGTCGTCTAGCCCATGGGTACACCATGGTGCGGGCATTTTCGAAGAAGGTCGTGAAATCGGTCCCAGGCGTCATGCAACTTCTCCCTAGCTCCTTGGGAGAAAGTCGTGATCGCACGCCCCATCGAGTTCGTTAGACCGATCGAGAAGAACTTTTGCAAGAATTCACATCGTAATTTCGGCTAGGTTCCAATTGGCTTCCCGATGGTCTTGAACCAGTACGAAGCCTTGTCCCTCAGAGAAAATGGGAAAAGCTTCATCAGAACAATCCCAAGATCAACATTCCTGGGTCGAATTGTTTCTGCGAGTAGACTCAGGTCCTCTAAGTGCTGGAACGGATCTTCGCTTGAGTTTCCATAGAAATGACTATTGATCAAACCAATCACATTAGGCTTGAGGTCAAACGCATCTCCGCCTACGGGAATCCAGACTAAGGGTGCGACAATCAATGCAGCTGGATCATAGAAATCCCGAAGTTGTCCTCCTCGCGGTGGATGCTACATTCTCTTAACTGTTGTCAAGATATGATCCATGCTTTGCTAATGCTGCTCCTCTTATTCAACCATCCGGGCCTCTAGACGAGCCATCGAGTCCAGATTACCAGCATCCTAACCCGGTCTAGCTCCAGGTCTAGGATTAGGGTTAGCCATCTCGGCTAAGGGAGTAGAAGAAGTGGGGGGAGAAGATGGTCCTGGCAAGGTTACTCGCCACCTTGGGAGCGACTCCCAAAGTCCAACCAGTCGAGGTCTAAGTGACCTCCTTCCTTGCATACACCACCCAACCCCTAGGTTGGTGTAGCCAAGCCAGACAAGGTTAAGGCCCTATCAATCAGATGATCCTTATGATCGGGTGACCAGATTTTTCGTTTTAAGTTCGAATTCCTGAAGAAAAATTCGTCGTGCAACTGACTGAAAGTGATTTCCACCTCTCAAGCTAACCCAGCCAGTCTGGTTATGAGGGGACTAAGGGGAAGGTTCTTCCTTTGGCTTACGCCTCCGGTTCCGTTACCCCTTAGCCACGGTTGTTTGACACTACCTCGCAGACTTAGTCACCAGGTTTGGCAAGAGAGATTGAAAACACCTAGTAGTATGACAACGAATTCGGGTTAATTTCGTGTTTTAAAATTAATTTTAACCCTTTTTTCTTCAACTGGGGTTTATGGTGAGTGGCCCACAAGGTGACCAAGCTCACCGGCTAAACCTTAGACTTGATTAAGTGTAGTCTAACCCAAATGTATTGTCTCTAAAGTGTAACCCTAAAGATGTAACCTAGGGTTCATGCAATTCTAGGGTTTTTTTTTCTTCTTCAGCAGACCACGAAATTAACACCAATTCTCTGATAAAAATTCAAATCAAAATAAGTTGAAATTTAGCAAGTAGATTCCTTTTCCAATCATCTTTTCAAAGAATATTTTTTTATAATTTTTACCATTTCAACCGAATTTCTAGAGAATTTTAAATGTCAAGGGGTCAGATCTGGAATTTTGACTCATGATCGATTTTTTGCTTTGAAATAGTATCAAATGATCTTCAAAAATTCGAGAAAAATATGGAAATTAAAGCCAATGAGATTAGCTTTCAAACCTCAACATTTTAAGTCAAAACAGATTTGCGGATTGCTCGGAATTGCTTTTTGAATTTTGAAAATTTTCAAATCCGGGTCATTCTGACCCCTTGCACTTTACAAATTTTTAAAAATTTGATACTTGGAATTTTTTCAAATGAATAGTGCCTTTTGAAAGGTGGTTTGAAAATGAAGGTATAGCCCGAATTTCAAAATTTTTTCTCTCATTAATTTTTCGGTAATTGAATTTTTAATTTAGAATTTCAGATCTGGCCAAAAATCAGAAAATGGTGGGAAAGCTTTTAAAAGGTGTTTGAATTCAAAATTCAAACTTTCCACCAAAACGAAATTTTTTTTTCTTTTCAAAATTTTATTTTTCAAAAAGTTTTGAATTTTGTTTTTGAAGGGAAAAGGTTTTTTTTTCAAAAATTTTTTTTCTCTTTTTTTTTTAAGCAAACTAACCTAAGATTCAAATGGAAACCTAATCTAACTACCTAGACATTTTTTTATTTTTTTTCACGAAAATAAATAGGTTTTTATTTTTTCAAATGAAATTGCTAGAAGGAAATATAACCTAGAGTTCGAAAAAGGAAAATCCTAATCTAAGAGGAGATGTGCACCTGATATTTTTTTCCGCGCTCGTTGTGTGCACAAATCCCTTTTTTTTTTCCTGTTTTCCTGCACATCAAAAGAGAAGAAGAGGAAAATTTATCAGTGATAATTCAAGAAATCGAAATAAAAAATGACATTGCCTCCCCGACAACGGTGCCATTTTGTTGGGATTCGTAGAGCGCGTGTTGGATTAGAAAAAGCGTTGTAGTATAGTGCGCAATACGATCAAACAAAAATATTTCTAAGGATAATGAGACTTGAGTCCTGATCGTTCGTCTCTGGGAGGCGTTTATAGAAATGTAGATTCGAAATCGATCTCTTTCGCTCTACTTGCTTAAAATCTCATGTCAATTTATGGTGATTTACATATTGATGTACGACATGCTAGTTGCAACAGATAATAATTAAAAGTAGGCAACTTTAATCACACAAAATATATTGCAATAAGCTCATGGTGATTCTCAACACACATATATATAGAAAAATATTTTCATTCATTCAATTCATTATAGTGGCTACAGCATTAAGCTCGTGGAAAGCTTATAGAGGAATGCTTGGAAATACAAATCTAGCTAGCAGAAAACGATCGCATACATGAATCTAAAGGGGGATTATACATGCATCATCGGGGGAGAATATAGAGCTACACTACTAAGCTATAAATAAAGCATGTAAATCTAAGAAGAACTATAATCTAGTTTAGCAGAAATAAGGGCATTCGGAGGTGGCTCCGATTGCCTTTGAGTGGTTGAGAGTGGAAGGAGGGGCGGCCAATGGTGCTTAGGCCGACCCTTGGAGAGAGGTTGGAGAGGTGATCCAGCATCTTGGAGTGGAGGTCTTGGTTGCTATGGTGAAGCTACTCGTGGACATGGAGGTGGAGTGGATGTGGAATGAAATTAAGCTAAATGAAGCCAAGAGTGGATGGGTGCAAATGGCCACCCCTTAGGTCTTTTTATAGACCTAAGGGAGACTCTCTAGAGAATTATGGAAACACGAGCTGCCTGTACATGGATAAGGAATGAATTATGAAACATGAGATCTGGATCTAGATAAATGAGGTGAATATGAGCATGAAATCTACGGGGAATTAGGAGTAAAACTCCTGTGGATAAAAGGAATCTAGAATGTAGACGGGAAGTGTGCTGGCTCTTATGTATGTGGTACCAAGGAGAGCAACTGTCCCTTTTTAATGTAGAGTGGGGCTAGTGATGGGAACACCATCATAAGAAATAACTAGCTCATTTTGACCCAATTGAGAGAATAAATGCTCCTACATAACCTACTGAAGGTCATAATTCACTACATAACCTTTCTGAGAATAAAACAAGAAACTATGGTTAAAACTGTAATTTTACCAATGCATTACAACAACGGGTTTTCTCAAGGGCTAAACAAAGGTCAAATGGTCATAATAAGATTATAACTGGGTTGGATTAGATAGAAAAGGGTTTGTGTGTATCCTATGAATTAAATGACTTCTTGAAACTCTAAAATAGACCCACTTGATTAACCAAGGTTCTGGTCAGGATAAAATTCACCTAAACCCTCTAAAAATCATATAAAAATATTCTCTAGGGTTTAGAATCTTTAATTTGGCCATTGGAACCCATCTTTACCTAAAACGGGGTCTTAGACAGATATTTACCTTAAATTGGGTTTTTGCATAAATTTTCCAGTAAAACGTGGTCAAACCCAAAATTCAACTTCACCATTGGATTCCTTAGGTCAAAATTAGGTTTGTACCAAAATTTGAACCCAAGTTGAGTTTTCCTTGACCTAGTTTGCAAAAAGGTCCAACCTGATTACATTTGTACCCCTATCTTTCAAAAACCCTTACAAATGTCCCCCTAACTTCTTCATCATCTTTGCAAATAGGTCCCTCCTCCATTATAGCAGAGGAATCCTACTCCGGCGAGCTTTGAAAGGAGGTTTCACCTTGATTGCTCAAAGAATCCCCTCCAAAATTGGAAGGGAGATTCTATGAGAAATTCCCTCCAATGTGAACCCAATTTAATGCCCTAATTGTTTCCCAATCTCTCATGAGAATGCATGAGAGATTTGGGTCACTTTTGAGTTTCCATCTCCGACGAAGCCTGCCTTGCTTGGAAGCTTGGCTTCCAAGCACAAAACTTCCTCAGAGACCTATTTAAAGACTCCCCAGATCCAACCGCATTCCCTCAACTTGAAATTGGGCCAATTCTCCCTATATTCCTCTCTCCCTCGCTGGCCACAATCTCCGCAAGCTCCAGCGGCCCCTCCCTCACTCTCTCGTCACCCAACCACAATACCAATGGTCAAGTTAACTCCGCCTCAGTCCTCCGCGTCGTGCAACATCGGCCGACGTCGCCTCTGCCTTGTCTTCGTTGTCGCCTCATCTACAGAGGTCTTCATCTTCCCCACATCCGGCAACCATACCAGCGCGAGATTCCGCCCCCCTTTCGTCCCTTAGATTAGGTTTCTTAGATTCCCTCTCTCTCTCTCACTCCCTTTCCCTCTCTTTATTTCCCTAAACCAACCCTCGACGTCACTGACCACCGTCATCTTCTCCACCTCGGGCGATACCTCCAGTGAGGTGCCCCCATCGCTCTGCACCTCCATCCACCTCGCCAACCACCCTAAAACCTCTGCCTCGACTCCCTAATCACATTCCCTCACTCCAACCTCTCCATTATCCTCTCCACTTCACCCCCGAACACACGCACTCTAACACGCACATTCTGAGGTCATCAGACGTCCTCACTCTGCCGATCACCTCGACACCACCGCAGTTATGTTTGTCATCATCCGACAACACTTTTGAGCTTTAACAGGGTTGAACGACCGTCTTTTGAGTTTTAGGTTTCGAGCTTTATCCACCATTGCTGAAGCAGCTTTGAGTAAGCTCGAGCTGCATTCTTGAGGTCTCATCCCCTGGCGCAGGTATCAGGTGACGCAGAAGCATCAGGAGAGCGTCTCTAGCTGATCAAGTTGGACATTTGACCAACATCGAATGCGAATTGACCATGAGAGCTTCACAGCAGCAGCAGGCAAAGAAGGGACTCGCATAGTCCCACATCGTGGATTCTGAAGCAGCTGCAGTGATATAAGAGTAAAAAGTCTCTAAGGCTTATCGCTTTCGAGTCACTGGGGTTAGGTCCCTACCACGCCCCTTGCACACGCAATGCCCCACATTCTCGCCCTCACTGGCGCTCATGCCCTGCGGGCCTAGGTCTGATCCGATTACCCGGGTACTCGGGTCTCGTCTGAAGAAAGAGGAAGAGAGATTGCGCGGGGGAAGGGGAAGGGTTTTGCTGCCGAAGACATTGGCGGACACTTAGCCAATTTGAGAAGTTCCCCTCCCCTGAGTAAAGAAGGAAAAAGAAGAAGAGAAGAGGAAGCAGCAAAGAAAGAAGAGAAAGACAGAGTTAAAGAAAGAAAAAAGAGGAGTAGAAGCAGAAGAAGGAAGAAAGAAGAGGAGCCACAGAAGAGAAGCAGAGAAAGAAGAAATCAGAAGGGAAGAGCACTATAGCATCAGACGTTTAAGTCGTCTGATTTACAAATCAGACGTCTAATTTGAGTTTAATTCATATTCATATACATTGAGTTCCTTAGTTGATATTGTAGGAGTATTTGGTGATCTAAATCACCATTTTACTCCCACCTTTTTGCACTTTGATCTTGTTATTATTGCAAATCCTTTTACTTTGAATTGTGATCTTGATTTCTAAACACCAATTTACTCCCTATGTTCAACCTCGAACTTCAAATTTGAGTAATAAAATTATATCAGTTTTGAACCTTTTTCGGCTATATTACAACGCAATACTTTTAAATACCGATTCAACGCGACGAACAGCTAGCCTCCCTTGGGTTGAGACTCAGGGTTAGGATTGGCCACTCTACTCTGACTCCTGTTGGAACTCGCGTATGCAGTACCGAGGTGTGCTACTAGTGTAGTGAGGGAGCTAGCCACCCCACGGGGACTAATGTTCAGCTAGCCACCCTACACCAACTTTGTTAGGCCCTCTGGACAAACCGGGGTATCAGAAGAGGGTGCGTAGACTGTAGAGGGGTGAGACCCCTGTTTAGTTCTAAGGGGCGAGACCCCTATTCTGAGAGGGCAAGGCCCTATACTGTTTCGTGCTGTACTTTAGGCATACCCGCTAGCGAAAACGACTAACCGCGTGTCAGTGCAGGGTAACTACCCATGCGCTTATCACGTGTGTCGTAGTCACCTCTACGTCTTGACAGTGACCTCAGGGTGGTTGACTAGGTGTAGGACTACCACGGGGGACTCTCCCGGCTAGGAGAGCACCACGTGTACCTTCTACTCTACGGAAAAGACTGCAATCAAGATCGTTCCCACGAGGAACATGCAAGATCAAGAAATACCTGGATATTTGAGAAATAAATGAACCAGAAACACATAAATGAGATAAATAGAAATGAGAAAGAAACATGTTGTTGTTTTACTATACTTGTACTTAAATAATGTAAACACCACTCTACTCAGCGTTCGCTGACTCTGTCCTTTCGTAACCCTGTTCAGGAGCAAGAGTTGAGCAGCCCGAGTTTCCAGCTGCAGAGGGTGCTAGGCCCAGCCTAGCCCAGCCGTAATTGTTCTTTCATCTCTTTCGCTTTCCTACTGTTGTAGTGAGTAATGGACACTTAGTTTGCTGTTCCTATTACTTTCTGTTTCCGTTACATTTTCTGTTGTTGTTGTGGTGGCATGTACTATGTTTTGAGACAGTTGTTCTACCATCTTTAATGCTTCGTACTTTTCTTCTACTTAGTTAAATTGTATGTGTGAATGTGGTTTATTTTCCTACTTTTGGCTATTTCTTGTTGGACGACTAGGTCTTGGGATTAGTCGAGGCGAGCCGATTTCGGGTCCTGTAAGAATCCGGGACCCAGGTCGTAACAGGTAGGGAATTGAAGAGGTTTTTCGCCCCAAACCTTACTAAGGATGACGGTTTGTCCTCAGGGGGTCTTTTATAGGCCTCAAAAGGGCTTTCCAAGTTTGGAAACCAAGCTTAGAAGCTCGAAGATTGCGTTCCTGTGGGATACCCACATCTTCCATACATTTGCATGGAAGATTAAGAAGGAAATAGGAATCAAGATCGGGTCCAATTAGAAGAGAATTCCTTAAGGAATCTCCACTTTAAATTTAGGATTGATTGATTAAGAATCGAGAGAGAAATCCTTGCTTGAATCTCAATAGTGGAGCTTCTGTTCACACCTAATGGCGGTAGGGGCCTCTTTGTGAAGAAGATGACAAAGATGGGGGGTTATTTGCAAAGAATTCGAAAGTTAGGGGCATGTGTGTGAGAGAAAAGAGTCAGACTAGACCAAAATGCAAACTAAGTCAAAATGATCTCTGATTGGACCCAAATTTTGATACAAACTTAATTTGGGCCCAAGGAATCTGATGGTGAATTCGTATTTTGGTTTTGACCAAGTTTGACTGGGTTATTTACGTAAAAGCCTAAATTAAGGCAACTGTCTGTCTGAGACTTTATTTTTTAGGTCAAAATGGGTTCCAATGATCAAATCAAAAATACCAAACCTTATAGAATATTTTTATACGATTTTTAGAAGGTTTAGGTGAATTTTATCATGACCAGAACCTCAGTTAATTAAGCAAGTCTATTTTTAAGGTTTTAGATATCCATTAATTTTCGAAACACGTGAAAACCCGTTTCTGTCTGTATGAATCCACTTATTAGACATTTATGACCATTTGACCTTTAATTAACCTTGGGAAACCCCATGACTACTCTTCATTTAGGATATTCTGTTTAAATTGCATATTTACCTCTATTTTAATGCATTTCTCTCAAAAAGGATATGCAACGAATTACAGTCTTCTGGCGGTTATGTAGGAGCATTTATCTATTGATTATGACTAATTAAAGCTAGATATGGTTGATGATAATGTTATCATCAAGATAGTTCAAACCTGTCTTTACATAAGAAAGTTGACTACTCACTGATGAGGGTATAAAAATCACCTCATAAGCCGGGCCACATGGAGGATCCAACTGACCGGCAAATGATAGAAACCCAGTCCCCTAGAATGGATTAGCTCACTCGAATCAGCATGCTCAACAAAATGGTGGGACTTTCTAGAAGACTTTCAACCGACACTCTTGGAACTACAATTGGAAGTAGATCGCTTGAATTATGGAACTGACTCATGATAGCCTGTTGGTTAGGATCTTGAGATTGCGTGAATAGAAAAGAGGCCTATGAACCAAGGGAACCCCAATCTATAAATACCACAGGCAAACTTATTTTTGTTTTTTATGTAATCTAAGAGGAAGAGAGATACAGAGAGTTTGTAACACCCAGATATTAGTGCCTATTGGGAGCATCGTCCTCCCCCCATAAGTACACCTATTTCTGGTGGAGCTGGGTTATCAAACCTCCTGTGTACATTTTTGTGCGATTTATTTGTTGATTCGAGGTTCCTATCCTAAGGGCCTCAATCAATTGCTGCTTCCTATGGGAAACATACAGTATTACGTTTCTCGACTCCATCCCTCCTACCATGGCTCCTTCCACGTGTCACTCTTCGCGTGCTAGCTCCAAGAAACCCAATCCGGCAAAGTCCAATGTTTCCATTCTAGGAAGCGTCGGCAGCCCTCCAGGCTGAGTAAAGACAAGGAGGTACGGCCACTAGGTGTGCCTCAAGATCCCCCCCCCCCCCCCCATTAGGAGGGGCCTTTAAAGGATGCTCTCCTCGATATGCAAGCAAAGGAGGATGAATACGAGGCGAAGCTAGTGGCCTTAAGGGCCAAGCAACAGATGGTGACAAAGCAACAGGAGGAGATCCAGTTGATGAGGGACTGGGCGGAATTCCAACTAGAAGAACCCTAAAGTTCCAACCCCACTGATGACCAGCTAAAGTAGCGTCATGTTGTGGAAGAAGAAAATGCCCACCTGCACGAACAGCTCAAAAAAATGAAGCACGAGATTAGTAGCCAGAAGGGTGAAGTAGCTCCTGGTCCCCCAGAGGGCCCCCCTTTTGCCTCCTCGGGAGTCCGATGAGCAGTCAGGGGCTAATCTCTTGGTGACCAGTGGCGGAGGCTCGATTTCTGAAATCGTTCGCCAAGTCACCCAAGCTATGAGAGACATGAGGCCCCGGGCATACGTAACCACGTACCCTTTCTCGGAAGAAGTAATGACCGCTTCTCTCCTCGAGAAGTTCAAGCAACATGTCCTAGTTCCATATGATGGAATGACGGACCCTAATAGCTTCGTAGGAAGCTACTGGCAAATGATGTTAATCCCCGGATGGGGTCCTCTGCTGAATATTCCCATCCTATTTACCCAGGATGGCCTACGAGTGGTTCAACGAACTACTAGCAAGACAAATCACATGCTTCCAAGAGTTGGCCGACAAGTTTTGCCAGTATTTTGCCGATCAACAACTAGTCAGGGATAATCTTGAGAGGCTCTCGAAGATCCAGCAAAGGAAGGCTGAGCCTTTCTGGTCCTATCTGGATCGGTTCAAGACCTAGAACTTTAAATGCAAGCATCCTCACATTGCTATAACTATCCAATACTTAAAGTCTGGACTACTGACTTAGAGGTTTTGGTATGACATAGACGACTTCCCTCCAAGGGACATGGCGAAGCTTTGGGACCGTGCCACCAAGTTCACCGAGAAGAATGACTCCTTCCGCTCTCGAAGCCACCTAGTGGATGGACTCTACGAGGATTGTGCCTCCCCTAAGAAAAGAGGATCCCAACCAAAGTAGCACCGATATCGGCAAGGAATGGTCACCGCCTCAACAAACGGAAGGGAAACTTTCCAGATTTGAGGGATCGGCTCAATAAGAACCATCTCAACAGTCTCCGTAAACCAAAGCAGAATCTCTATGAGGATACATTCTACTGACCATGAACCAGGAAAACATGTTGGAAAAAGTATGATCCACAGATAAAGACCTACTTGCCCTGCCAAAGCTCCTCAAAAAGAAGTCAAAGACTAGGCCTTACTGCAAATACCATCAGGCCCGGGGGCACGCCACGAAAGATTGCCGTGACCTGCGTGATCAGATCAAGTCTTAGATTCGTCACGATAATCTGGCCCATTTTGTGAAGTGAAATGAGGGTTAAGACAAGGGGAAACACCCCATAGAGGCTCCTGAAGACTATCATCAAGAGAAGCTCCAGTAGCTTCAGGGGGTCCACTTGATATCCCTTCCAAAGCAAGGGGAGATGAAGGCCAGGGTCTAGGCGACCCCACAGAAGGTCCCGTTGAAATTCCCACCTGAAGAGTATCATCGCTAAGTTATGGCAGCTCTCGAGATAAGGTGGCTGGAAAATCAAGCGACTAGGGTCTTGTTACCCCGATCGACACTGTCACCCCAACACTTGGTTGAAGGCCAAATAGACGTAATCTTCGGCGTCAACACAGCACGCAAACCCCTAGGAGGGTCGAGGGTCGCCCCTCCCCCAGTATAGGCCACCTAGGAAGTCTATCCCACTCTACAGTGGGGAGAGA
The DNA here is from genome assembly GCA_037157565.1 of Thalassia testudinum. Taxonomy (NCBI): domain Eukaryota; kingdom Viridiplantae; phylum Streptophyta; class Magnoliopsida; order Alismatales; family Hydrocharitaceae; genus Thalassia; species Thalassia testudinum. The sequence continues at coordinate 88,507,882 of JAZHRO010000077.1, forward strand.
GGAGTTCCGTCAGGCAAGCCGCCTCAAGGCTCTTCTTTGCCTTGACAAATCTGACAAACCACACGGACCCTTTGCTGGTAACCCTCCTCCTAGCCGGGCACCAACAACCCTGTCTCCTTGTAGATGAGGGTAGCGTCGTGGACATCATCTTCCTTAAGACCCTCGCACAATTGGGTCTCAGTGAGGAACACTTGTCCTCGTCAACCCTGCCGGTAGTAGGGTTCAAGAACCATAAAGTGATGCCTAAAGGAGAAATCAACCTGCCAGTATCAATATGTGATGGAGACAAACACCTTCATCGGACGACCACGTTTATAGTGGTGAGGTTGATGGCGGCCTTTGAGGGTATCATAGGCCACCCCACAATTCATGCCTTCCAAGCAATCCCTTACTCGTACTTCCAGTGCATACTCTTCCACACCCCATGTGGAGTCAGGATTATCCATGGAGACCAGTTCACTGGCCAAGAGTTGTTGTGCATTGAGCTTGAGTGCTCAATGGAGAGAATTCCCCCCAAGCCTCACAAATGGGGGAAGAAGAGGAATTTGGTCCACACCATGCAAGAAAATGAATTCCCTACTCAATCGCCTGCACAAGAGATGAAGCTTGGTTCTTCAACCATAGCCATTCAATTGTACCCTAATACAACTGATAAGCTGGTTCACGTAGGAACCGAGCTATCTACTAACGAAGTCCTCGAGTTGCTCACGCTACTAAGGGCCAATGCAGACATTTTTGCTTGGTCAAATAATGGCCTGCTAGGAGTAGATTTGTCTCTGGTCAAACACCAGCTTAATTTATGGCTGAGCTTCTGGGCGATCAAGCAAGCCTGGTGTCATAAATCAGCTGAGCAATGGCAGGCAGCTACTGTAGAAGTAGACAAACTTCTAGAAGCGAGCTTCATTGAGCAGTCCATCTACCCGGAATGGCCATCTAATATCGTGATGGTCAAGAAGTCAAATGGGAAGTGGAGGATGTGCGTGGACTTCACAAATGTGAACAATGCATGCCCAAAGGATGAATTCCCCCTACCAAAGATCGACGCCCTCGTGGACTCCTGCAGTAGGTAGTCTCACATATCCTTCCTTGGTGCCTACAATGGTTATCACCAGATAAGTCTAGCTCCGGCCGACTGACCCCACACATCGTTTGTAACTGATAGGGGCCTGTTCCAATATAATGTTATGCCCTTTGGCTTGAAAAACACTGGGGCTACTTATTAGTACCTTGTAAATCTGGTGTTTGCCTATCTAATATGAAAATCATTTGAGGTGTATATCGATGACATGCTTGTCAAAGGGTTAAATTTCTCCCAACACTTAAATAATTTAACCCAAGTGTTTTAAGTTCTGAGAAACACCTGGCTCTGCTTGAATCCTTAGAAATGCACATTTGGCATAGCTTTGAGGAAATTCCTTGGTTTCATGCTCCCCAATCGAGGAATAGGGGCAAATCTCGACAAAATCCAGGCGATTATGGCCTTGATCCCCTTGACAAACCAAAAAAGAATACAGTCGTTGATCGGAAAGATTACAGCCATAGGTCTATTCTTGTTTCGATCCTTTGACAAATGTTTCCCCTTTTTTGAATGCATCAAAAAGGAAAAGGATATTCGCTCATACACTAGACTCCTCAATGCCAGTAAGCTCTCGAAGAAGTCCCTTCGAGAGTCTCCCATCCTCACAGCACCCATGGGTAAGGAAACCATATTCCTTTATCTGGCGGCTTCGATGACGGGGATTAGTGCCGTCCTGTTATGTAAACGTAACAACATACAGTAGCCAGTGTATTTTGTGAGCAAAACTTAACAAGGGGCAAAAGCAAAGTATACCATGATTAAGAAGCTGGGCCTCACCTTGGAGCCCATACTTCCAGGCCCACACAATAGTTGTACTCATGGACCACCCCTTGCGCCAGATGCTTTATAAGCCAACCGGGTCAACCAGGCAAATGAAGTGGGACATGGAGTTGGAAGAATTTGATATAAAGTATTAGCCATGGAAGTCCATTAAGGGCCAAGCCCCGACGAATTTTGTGGCTGAATTCACGAGTCCCAGTCCTCCCAGCACCCTGCCATGGAAATTATACGTCAACAGATCCTCCATGATGGCAGGGAGCAGTGCCAGAATCATGTTGAATGCTCCTGACAACACTACTCATAAGTATGACATTAAATTAGCGTTTCCTACCTCCAACAACGTAGTAGAATACAAGGCTTTACTAGCCGGGCTCCGAGTGGCCAACTCCATGGGAGCCTTGTGCTTGGAGGTCCACACAGGTGGCCAACCAAATTAATGATGAGTACCAGACTAAGGACATGAGCCTCTACGCGGAACGCATGAAGGAAGAAATGCTAAATTTTGCGATAGTCATAGTCAAGCAGATGCCCAAATCCGACAACTCGCTAGCAGACACCGTAGCCTGCCTGGCTTCAGCCATTGCTGAGGGACAAGAGGATGACATACTCCTGCAGGCACTGATTGAACTCTCAGGACTCCCCCCGCAAGCGCTAGAGATTGAGTCAGCTGTCTCCTGGATGACTTCGATAATAACCTTCCTAAAGGCAGGCAAGGTGCCGCCAGAAGCACCTCACCCAAGGGCCTTCTGGCTCAAGGCCTTACGCTACACGCTAATAAGCAAGTAAATGTATAAAAGAGGATATTCAGTCCCCCTACTACGTTGCCTCACCCCGGCGGAAGCAGCTCAAGCAATCCAAGAGGCCCACGAGATAATTTACGGCAATCATGAAGGGTACAAAGCCCTGGTAGCCCACCTATTCTAGACGTGCCACTTTTGGCCTCAAATGAAGTAGTAGTTCCAAGAATTTGTCCGCAAATGTGACAAATGCCAAAATTTTACCCCAATTTGTCACATCCCACCTAGAAACATGGTTCTTATTTGTTGCGTGTGAAAATAATCATTTAAAATATAACGTCGTAGTATAGTGACAAAAATCGCAACAACATTTAAATTTATAAGTGCTCAAAAATCACAAGTGAGTCCGAGGTTGTTCGCAGGGAAAAAATTGGAATTCGCAACACTAATCACATTTAGAAATAATGAGCACAATCATTTAAGCAGGAAAAAGATATTGAATGAATAATTCACTTCAACAATATATTCAAAGATAAGTCAAATTGTTTCTCAAAAACCAATGGAATAAAAAGAATAGTTAAGACCTAAAAATGGTGATTTGAATCACCACTTAATTCACGTAATCAAGTACATATCCCAAGGAAATTAGCTCTTAAGCCAATCTCAAATCACAATCAAATGTTTCAACAGTGGTCTTGAACCACTTAACCAATAATATCCATGTTAGACAAGTATCCTATAAGTCCACAGCATCTCAATCAATGCTACAACCAGACGTCAGGTATAACCCCCAGACGACTTAAATCACAAAGGCCTTAACTCAAAGTAAGAGCACCAAGCCTCAGAGATGCTAAGTGTGTGCACAAATCCTAAGGCTTTGGGCACGAATATTGAGGCAAAACCTACCCCTACCCTCCTCAGAGATTCCTCCCCTAATCGAATCTTTAATTGGGTAATCGGGTCGGGTTTAGTGTCCAGACCCGCAAGCAGTGGTCGCGGGTGAGGAGTGGAGAGAGAGAGAGAGTGAGTGGGGGACCCAACCTCCCGTGTACTAGGCAAAGTGCCTTCAGCGCAATTGCAATTTATGCGCTTCTCCAAATTTTACGCGCACGATGTTGCACTAAGATTGTCTTTTTCCTTCGCTGCCCTCGCGCGTAGCTGTAGGGAATCGAGGTGTTAAATTAGAGCTGCTCCTGGGATGCCTTCATTCAATTGGAGTCACAGCTTCCTTCGCAAGGTGAATCCACAGCTATAGGATGTGAAGCCACGACCGGAGGTGAATGGGTTGCAGTGGATAAAAGCAGAGATTTGACGGCGACAGTGGAGCTCCAGTCATGAGCTGAAAGGCAATAATACAGCTTGTGCCCCAATTAGAACTCTCACAAGGATCGCTGGAGTGTGTGGAGAGTGATGGTGATGGCGATTTGGTGTGTGTAGGTGTGAGGTGGTCGAACGATGACGACAGAGGAGGTCATGAGTGGGTAAGTCCGGTTGGGTGGAGAGTAGGTTGAAGCTCTCAATTAGTTGAGGGATTTTGACCTATTTGACGAGAGGAATCTTATGGTGGTGGTTGCGTGGAGTTTCGTGGTGAGGCGTGGCCGAACGAGCTCGTCGGACCTTTGCTGGAGGTGGAGAAGATAGAGTGGGAGAGAGGCGATCAGTAATGGAATTAGGAAGATAACGGAATATGGATACACTAGAGAGAGAGAGGGAGATAATAGACCTAAATTAGGGACGAAAGGGAAGAAGTTGGGGCTAGCTTTGATTGGCTGACGTCGGAGGGGATGAATTCCCCAATGGTGAGAAGCAGCGAGGATGAAGAGGGAAAATGCTCCCGCTGTGGCTGGCGAGACGCAGAGGAAGGAGATGAGGATGTTGGGCCACCCATTTTGGTCGTTGGGTAGCTAGAAGAGTAGGAGCGCGAGGGTCACCGGAGCTACGATCAGGGACGGCCGAGGAAGAAGAAGAAGAGTGTTCTTGGCCTTGAACCAAGCTAAAGAAGAGCCTGGGATGTACGCGAGCTTTTATAGAGGAGTTCCAGACCCTCAATTGCAAGGAATCAATGTGAATTCCTTGCAACTAAGGCAAGGAAATCTCACTGAAATTGTGAGTTTTCTCGAGCTTCTAGAGTTGATTTTGAGTCTTGGAATCAAGTCCAACGGGTTGGGCAACTTCTTTAAATCAATCCCTCCAAATTTGGAGCAATTTGGCTGAGGAATAAAGGAGGAATCCTTGATTGAAGGTCGATGGGTTTGGATTCACACCATTAATGGCGGCAGGGACCTATATGAAGAAAATGATGAGAAGTTAGGGACCTAAATGCAATAGATCTGAAAGTTAGGGGTTTGGATGTGAAGAATAGAGATTTTAGAGACTAAATTGCAAACTAGGTCAACATGGACTTTAATTGGGCCCCAATTTTGGTGCTAAGCTAATTTGGACATAAATAATCTAATTTTGAACTTGGATTTGAGTTTGACTATGTTTGACTGGGAAAATTGCACAAAAACCCAAATTAGGGTAGAAACCTGTCTGAAACTCTATTCTAGGTCAACTTAGGTTCAAATGATCAAACCAAGGGTACCAAACCTCTTAGAATAATTTTCTATGAATTTTAGGAGATTTAGATGAATTTTATCCTGACCAGAACCTCTTCAATTTATGCGAGACTGAAATTTAGATTTTGAGCACTGTTTTGGTTCTCGAAGTGCGTCAAACCCTATTTCTGTTAGTGTTAACCCACTTTTTAGTCTTTAATGCTTAATTGAATTTTAATTAACCCCTGGGTGACCCTGTGGTTACTCTGCATTTGTGATGTGCTGTTAAAACTGCAAAATTAGCCCTTCTTATTATTTTCTTCTCAAAATGGATTTGAGTGGAATTATAGCCCTCAGGCAACTATTCAGGAGCATTTGTCTCTCTATTTCAACTAATTCAAGTTATTTAGGGTGAATGATGGTGTTTCTGTCGCTATTGTGTCCCCAATTCCCTTTGCAAAGTGGGGAATGGACTTTGTCAAACCTTTCTCGCCAGCACCTATTCAAAAGTGTTTCATCCTAGTAGCGGTGGATTACTCTTCGAAGTGGATTGAGGCAAAAGCCATGCCAGCCCGACAGTGGACAAAGTCCTCACATTTGTCTAAAAAAACATTCTCACTCAATATGGCTGCCCAAGTGCCATCGTCACTGATAACGACACACAGTTTGCCTCCAAGAAGTTTGGGGACTTCTACGCAAGCTAAGGCATCCGGCTATGTTTCACATCCATCACCTACCCCTAGGCGAATGGGCAAGTGGAGGTGTCCAATTGGACAATCATCTCTGTGCTTAAAAGATGGCTGGATTTGACAAAGGGAAATTGGACAGACAAACTACCGGATGTACTTTGGGGGTATCGCATAAGTCAGAATACTGCGACTGACCACACGCTCTACAGCTTGGCATATGGTATGGAGGCCCAGCTACCAGTAGAAACACTCATCACCACAAATCGTTCCCAATTGTATAACCCACTCACCAACGAAGACCAAGTACGCATGACATTGAACTTGGTAAACGAGGTTAGGGAGGAAGCATCAAAGGCAGCAGATGTTTACAAAGAGAAGACAACATCCTCCCATGATAGACGAGTCAAGAAGAGGAAATTCGTAGAAGGTGACTTAGTGTTGCATTGCAGTGGGGCATCCCAATAGACTGAATCAGGCAAAAAGTTGGATGCTAATTAGGAAGGGCCTTACAAGATATGTAAGCACAACGATGACAACTACTATAAGTTACAAACACTTAGTGGAAAGCCAGTCTCGCGCACATGGCACGCCAGTAACTTAAGGATGTATTGTAACTAAGTCTCAATGTATAGAAATTTTCCCACATTTCATATGGATAATGTGCCAACAATACATCAACACCAGTATTTACAAGGGCCGTTCCCATCAAACAACCCATAAAAAGAAAAGAAAAGAGAAGGGGAAAAACTTAAGAAAGGAAAAAAAACAACCAACTACACGATCATGCTGGCAAGTCACAGTGAGTCTTTCGGAATATCAACCTTGGCAGTTAGTGGAGTCAAGGCAACCTCAATGGCAGGGCTGTGGTGGATAGAAACCTAATCCCCCTCCTTAGGCTCACGGGGGACATAGCAAGACTGGCCTCACCCGACCCCTATTCAGGGGTAGGGCTCTCGACTGGACCTCCGAGGGGAGAGATGGGGGCCTTGTCCTCTATCAAACCCGCCTCCTTTTGGCAGACAAACTCGACGTTCAGTCTTTCGATTGACCAACCATAGAGTTCCCACTCTGAGGTATGCCCTCCCGCCAGTATGGATTGAGCCGCCACCAATGTATATTTGTCGGCCTTAGTAGAGATGAGGTCTCGGCTGGCCTGCATGAAAGGATCAAGGGAAAAGAATTCCATTACTTCTTCAGGATCCTTCTCAAACACAGGGGCATTTTCCAACTCCCGGATCCAATTGGCCCCCTCCTCTGCAAGCTGGTGGGTCATAGTCAGCTCTTTTCTGGCCTCCAAGGTCTCCACCTCCACCTACTCCTGTGCCTCCCAGGCCCAAGCGAGATCATCCATCACTCGGCTCAAGCAGAGACGTTCCTCTTCCAAGGACCCCTCACAATATTTAAGGGTAGAAGAGTACCACACCTTAAGCACCTCCGCCTCCTTCTTCAACAAAGAGAGGCTGGTGGCGATGCCCTCGAGCCTCTCATTGAGCTCTCCGATCTTCACAAGATCTTTCTTGTGGATCTTCCCAAGGGAGTCGTCTAACTTGGCAACCATCTTCCCAGCCTGCACCTCACGACTTCCACTTGCTTGTAGGCCTGGACGAATGCGAAGGGAGATGCCTAAAGGAATTCACCCTCTGGATTGCCTCTTCTGCCTTCCTCTCAACCAGCTGGTGGGCAACGTTGGCATCCACCAATTGGCGAACAAAATTCTTTTGCTCAGCCCTGGCAGTAACCTCCCACTTCGCCACCAGGTCAGCCGCCTCACTAGGGGTGGCGAAGTTGGGCTTAATAAAGGACTCAATTGTTATGGAGCTAGGAATAAACCTCAGCCCCAAGGTATCCACCTACACAGTAAGAAGATAGGAAGTGTTCATACATGGTGGAAAAAGTATTGTGGAGGGTTGGCTTAGGAAAGCGACTTATCACCCAAAGGCAATAGAAGTAGATATTCTTCATATTAACCCTCCTGCTAGGAGGGTTGGCCTAGGTCACAACATCCTGAAGATACCGGAGCACCTGCCTCTCCAGGTCGATCAGAGTGGGGTTGGCACCTTGGGCCTAGGACACTGAGGAACTCTCAAGAGCAGGCAAAGGGCCGCTAGAAGCAGCAGTAAGATCCTGGTTGGGAGACGTCACCTGAAGAGTGATGAGGATGGAACCGGTGCTGCCCGTCCTAAGAATCATGGGCCCGCCTACATCCTAGGAACTAATGGAGGTGCTAGCCCCAGAGGCCCCAGTCGTAAGTTGCGGCAGCTCAAATATACTGTCGACCGCAAAGCTCTTCCCTATGGCTACCTGCTCGACCACACAGACAAATGCAATGGGGACCCCAAATGAATTAAACAGAAATCCTGCTCGACCTCCTTCGTCCCATTCAGTGAAGACCTCCAACCTCCGCCAAACTTGGCTAACAGGAAGGCGACGCAGGAATGCCTCCCTCACTACTCGCCTCTTCCAAACAAGAGATCTACACGGGACCCATGTGTCTCTTCCTCCATTGGAGGGGCATCTCCTCCAAGCTGTTGAAGGCCTCCTCTCTTTCCTTCCTTTTGTCCTCTAAGCAACGAGGGGGCCAGCTACTCTCTCCTATCCCCCAGGATTCATGCTTCACTACCTCCCTCCTGGACCCGTGGGAGCCCCCTAAGTGACATCTCGGGATATCTGACCTGGACAACCATCCAAAATCTACAAAAAAATAGGTGAGTAGTCAACGACGAATAATGGTCAAAAGGGTTAAACTCACATCCCGTAACTTATATGGTGTGGGGTAGGAGCCCGCCACCCATGTTAGAGCTACCCGCACATCTGACCGCCTCAACTCAGAGCGAGCTACCGGTCAGAATTCCATTATTTTCTAGGTGTCCTCCTCTGCGTTTGGATCAAGATCGTAGGGGACAACTAGTGTAACATCCCAAAATCCAGGTTTTGAGTCATTTCAAAGTGGTTCGGGTTAGTTCGAACCCGAAAACCCGGTTAGGGCTTCGTACTAGTGTCAAAACCTCCTTAAATTACCAAGAATTGTGTATTTCGAGTCAAACCATAGTCAAAATTTATCAAAATAGTGCCATATATGGAATCATTGGATTCCTCTCATCGTAAGCTTTCTAGCGATTCTTGTTTTGCATGATTCCGAGGTGTATAACTTAAGTTATGGCCAAAAGAAGTCACCAGGGACCTAAATGTAAGGTGAACCCAACCCTAGGGATAATTTGGGTATTTCACCCACCTAAACCTATGTGCACCTATCCATAGGCCTATAAAAGGACCCTTTGGGTCCCTTGGATCGTCATTAGTCTTCAACTCTCTCAAATCAAGAGAGGAAGATCGAAGGAAAATCTTGGATTTTCCTTCTCAAAAATCAAAAATTTATTGGTAGGGAACGGGTTGCGAATTCGCAAAACCGGGGCTTCCCCTCGCAAGTTTTGCAAAGGCGGCGGCAGCGACAAACACACGCCGTGCGATCTAGCAGTCCGCGCCTAATTGGCGACACATGGCACATGGAGTGGTCGTAGTGAGCGCGCGAAAGAGCATGGAGCGACTGCCGCATGGCACGCATCGAGTGGCGTGGTGCGGGTGCAATCGAAAGGGCGTGCGAGCACGATCCGCGGCATGGGTGTGCGGGAATCGAAACGCGATGTGTGGCGCATGCTCGGGCACATCGAGCAGCATGTGCGAGGGCGGGTTCGATTTGACTCTAGACCCCTTGCACTGTTTCGTTTAGTTTGAGGCCTTCCCAACCTTGAATTTTGACAAATAAGGTATCGTTAAAATCATATCAATGCATACTACATGTTGGTATGGTTTATTTCCACTTTTGAGTTCATTCTCCTTATTGAAAAATTAGAAACGTAATTAGGTGTCTCCGACTCCATCGTTGGTCCGTTTGAATCAGGTGTTCTCCCCGGTGCGTGTGTGGAGCTCGCAGCAGGCGTGGAGAGTGTTTCCAGGCTTGGTGGTGCACACAGTTCGAAGTCACTGTGACCCTCTGATGACATTAGGTAGAGTAGTCTATCCCTCTTTCTAATCCAACCGATTTTTCGAGTAATTGAGGACCCATCCTGTGGGATTTTTCATGTGTAATGCCTTGAGCAGCATGTGTTCCCTTTTTTACTAAGTTTAGAGCCCCTCTGGTATTCTCCTAGGCACTATAACAAGGAATAATATGTTTTATGAGAATGATAAAGAATACCTTGTAATCGCATGCATGTAACGAAACTGGCTTTCCATAGAACAACTTCTGTTATCTTTAGAAATGTTTAAACCACTAGTACTAGATGGAAATTACTTATGAATGAATAAATTGGGAAAAAAAATGAATAATTGTTAACCTTGGAATTACTAATATGAAATTACTGAGGGTTCTCGGAATTGACAAGATAAGAGATACAATCATCTGGATATTGGATATATAATACAACGGATATGTCAGGAAAATCAAAGGAATAGATAACTGGTTTTCAGCCCCGCTACTAGTCGGGTTTTTGGCCGTAGCTTTAGGTCTTTTCAAACTGAGTTCAGGGGCTAGTTTAGTGAGTGGTTGGCATCCCTATGACTCTTTGGTTAGGCTTAGCGACCAACTGGGATAGCGGATTGCAAGGCTCAAGATTTTGAGTGTTCTTCTCGACTGGTGGGTGGGTCATTGGCTATATGTAGTTCAGCGTACATAGCGCTTGTACGTGTTCATGCTATACGACGTAGCTGCCACCCCTTTTCGCGATGACCCCAGGGTGACAGAGCATGGCGACTCGATGGGTATGAGTAGTCCTCCCTACCAGGAGGTGGCTTATACCGATCTTGCACCACAGGAAGTTACACGAGATCATCTCGTGCCCAAGACATTGATTGACAGTTTGAGATCAATAAGAATATGGCAAACTACATAGAAGGGACTGGATATGACATAAATGAATTATCAACATAGTGCCTTATTCCTATACTCTGTTACTTGAGTTACATGTTTAGTTGTTCTACTATACTCAGTTTTCACTGACGTTTTGTCTCATGTTCCGTACTCAGGTGTTGCTGAGCAGTTAGGTGTCGCGAGAGTTGTTGGTTCGACTTCCACTGAACCAGGTCCTACCTGAGGAGACGATCCATACTAAGCCAGTGGCTCATAGGAGTAGTTTCTTTCTGTTGTTAGAATTTGATTTCCTATCTTCTTGGTAGTTGTACGAGACTCTTCTTAATTTCTGCCCTAGGTGATTTTTTCTTATATTGTCAACACTTTAGTTTTCTTTCATTTAATGCTTTATGAATAAATGTTGGCCATTGATGTTTTATGATTCTATGTTGAGTGACTACGATCTTGCGGGTATTCGTGCTAGTTGTTAGCACACAGGAACTCGAGTCTCGTTGGTTGATGGGACTTGGGTCGTCACAGGCAGCATGTCCTTATCAGGCGGACCTTGCCAAGAGTTGGGGACTTCTAACTTCTCCACATTATGGAGAAGGAAAAAATGGTGGTCCTGCCCTTTTAAACTATCTGGCAGGTCAATTATTCTATACTTAGTCTACCTGTTGTACAGAGTATAAGTCCTAGAGGGCAGCTTGCCCTTCTTCACTTTTAGGGGCATCAATCTAAAAAGAAGGTGGAAAAGACCCAGGTAGGGGAGATGCCCAAGTGAAAGCAAAGGATAGTAAAAATATTCAAAACTGGCCAACAGTTGAGGCTGAGTTGGGAAGGAGCAAGACGGTAGTACGAAAGAAAAGACTTCAAGAAAGGGTTCAAAGGAACCCTGAGGCCATTCTCAATGGCATATTTACAGATGGCAAAAAAATCACCCCCAACCAGGGAACACAGGCGGGTTAGCATCCCCAGTGCTTGAAACAAAACGTTCCCTAGCCCATACTCCCTCAAAAACCCCTGAATGGCAGGTTTACTACCCAAAGAGGATTTAAAGGTGTACAACCCAAGCATCTCATTGGAGAGATGGGGGGTGGAGGAAGATGTCTCACCTTTCCTAGAGATGGCCGACATGTTTTTAGCGAAAGGCTTCGACAAAGGGGCGCTTCTCTTCTCTGGCGAGATCGCTCCTCCGTGGGCAGTGGTGCTCACGCTCGCTTAGGGTTTACCTCTTCTTCCTAACAGAGATATGGGGTAGGGGCATTTACTGCCCACGACCCCCCTATTTATAATCGAGCACATGTGCAGACCCTAGCGCTATTAAATCCAAATGATTATCGAGCGCATTTAATACCCTGGAGCACAAAATCAATACGACATGATTCAAATAACAAATGCAGGCAACGTAATTAGTCCCAACTACCAAGACGTGATTCGGACATAATTATAGCAATTAATGCACGTCTCGTCAACACAAAGCGACAAAAGTACACCTGCAGTGATTGGCCATCATTCGCGGAAGATGATACTTACATCGTACAATTAAATGCTCGAGAAGATGGCCTCTTAAAGCCAAGGGGAAATCAAGCGGTGGCATACCTATTCTCCCCTAAAACAAGCAAGCGACGATATGCCCATACCTCAAAATAAATGGTGCCTTACCCTCCTAAACAATTGCTTGCCACGTAAATGGGTGGGGCCCCACCTACCTGCACAGCAAACTAAATGAATGGGCCTTGACCTATTCATGAAAGCAGCCGGTGGCTAATTACCCGCCAAAAAGCAATGTTGACTTCGTGGCTGTTTCTTAATGATGGGACAGTTAGGGTGTTAAGACCACGTCATCAAACGTCTTTTAAGATGTCTAGGAGTTGGTCCAGACGTCTGGAAGCCTTCCAGACATCTGGAAATTAATTTTTGCGGCGTACGATTGCTGCGCGCAGACTGACCCGCCGCCCTCTTTTCTTCTCTCTCTCCCTCCCCATCCTGCAGCGCCATCTTTTTCTTCCTCTCTCTCTCCCCATGGCACCTTCAAATATCTCCCCCTCTCCTCTCCCTCACCACCACTCCACTGTCTCCTCCTTCTTCTTCCAACGACAGCATGAGAGTGAGAGGGTGAGGGCAGCAGCTGCTGCCAGGTGTGCGCGGGGAGGAGGAGGTGCAGCGAGAGGGAGAAGAGGTAGAGCGCGAGTGTGCGAGCTCGCCGGAGCAGCCAGTACCGGCCGGCGGGCGCGCAGCAGGAGCGTGGCACTGGGGAGGTGCTACTACAGCTCAGGCAATAGGTGAGCGCGGTACGGCCATGCGCAGCAGGCGGAGGGCGAGGAGGTCTTGATTCTGGGAAAATTTCCCATAATCAGACGTCTGGACCTACGTCCAGACGGCGTGGGGGACGTCTGGAGTGAGATCCAGACGTCTAAAAGGTACAATATTTATTTTCCTTTTCCTTTCACGTGTATGGCCATGCAGGCCGTTCCGCCGAAGGATCTGCTTCTTTTCTATGCTAAGATCGATTGCGTACGCGTGCAGGGTTTGTTCGGGAAGGCGCAAGGGCACGCCCTCCCACACAGATCGGACGTCTGGGCACAGCACCAAACGGCGGATAGGGTCTCCAGACGTCCGCAGCAATAGTCGGATGTCTGGAACTAGATCCAAACGGTTGAGCAGGATTCTGGACGTCTGAAGAACCGCGCAAAAACAAGGTATGACCTGAACCATCGTTTAAGACGTCTGGAAGATGTTCCAGACGTCTGATTTGGGGCAGACTGGTTGTTTTTGACCCGTTTAGGGTCCGTTCGAAGCCCATTTTCCGCGTTTAAAATTTCGTTCTTCTCAGAATTAGTTCCTCTACTTGTTTACAGTACTTGTATCCTATTCTGAGTAGTTTCTTATGTTGATCCTTGTGTTAGGACCTCGTTCTGTTGCGGATTTGGGGGTTGCAGAGGCACGTGGACCTGCCGATCACGCCCCTAGTACTCCCGATTTTGTAGGTAGAGTGGCTCCCTTTAATTATTTATCAACATTTATGCACTTGTAAGATAATTAATAGATTCTAAGGTATGGCATGAACCCTAGGACTGGAAAACTAGATTGAATGATAGATCCTAGGGTATGGCATGAATCCTAGGATTGGAAAACTAGATTGAATGATAGATCCTAGGGTGTGTCATGAATCCTAGGAACAGAAACACCGAAACGAATGTCGTGAATATTGAATTGCAGTCTTGGAAAAGTAGAAAGAAAAATGATAATTGCCTGTAATTGGATAACAGTTGCTTGTTTATGAATGGATATTAACTGTTGAGAACATGGGCTATATGAAATTAAAGTTTAAATGATGGAACCTAAATTGGCTTAGTTAAAGAAGTATGAGCATGAACCCTACGGGGAATTAGGAGTAGAGCTCCTAAGAGGTGAATGGAATGGAATTGGGGAAGTAAGTACTCCATACTCAAGGAGAGCGACTGTCCCCCCCTGTTTAGTCTAGAGCGGAGCTAGCGCCCCAGGGACCCGGGGTTAGGTTTGGCCACTTTATACCGACTTTTGGCCCTCGCGTACACAGTACCGAGGAGAGCTACTAGTGTAGGGAGAGCACTAGCCACCCCACGGGCCCCGGGGTTCTGCTAGCCCTCCTACACCGACTTGTTAGGCCCACTGGGCAAACCAAGGTAGTCAGGCGAGGGTGCGCGGACTGTGGAGGGGTAAGACCCCTGTTTGGTTACTGTGGAGGGGCTAGACCCCTGTTACTGAGAGGGCTCTACCCTATACTGGTTCCGTGCTGTGCTTGGGGCATACCCGTTAACGAAAATGATTGACTGCGTGCCAGTACGGGGTAGCTACCCATGCGTTTATCGTGCGTGCCGTAGTCACCGTTACGTCTGTCAGTGACCTTGGGGTGGTTGACTTAGGGTAGGACCACCACGAGGAACTCTCCCAGCCAGAAGAGTACCATGTGCTACTTCTACTTTTCGGAAAAGACTGCAATCAAGATCGTTCCCACAAGGAACATTCGAGATCAAGAGAAAGATCTGAGGAATAATTCAAGAATAAGTAAATAGAAAAATAAAGAAAGAGATTAAAAATAACAGCTACTTGTCCACCTTACTGTTTTTCTTAGCTAGTTAGTTGCCACTCTACTCAGCGTTTCGCTGACGTGTCACCTTTGTCACCTTTTCAGGACCAGGTGTTGAGCAGCCAGACCCTGCGGCTGCAGAGGGTGCTGGGCCTAGTAGAGCCCAGTAGTTTTACTTGTGTTGTACCTACTATACCGTTTCTTCTATTGTAGTGAGTATTTTCTGTTACAACTGTACTCTTTTATTGTAAGCATCATGTGTATATATCTGTTTAATTCTCTACTGTTGTGATGGTGTGTACTGTAGTAGTTCTTTTCTTTACTGCTGTACTTTTGTTACTATTAGTTACATGCATGATGAATGTGGTTTATTTTACTATTCTTTTGGGTTACTTTCTCATAGGACGACTGGGTCTTGGGATCAGTCGAGTCGGTCCGATTCTCGTGTCTCGTAGGGATTTGGGAATCGGGTCGTAACATAGGGAGCCTCCCGACCCATCATCGGGGGCATGGTACGCACGAAGTAAAATTAGTTCTGCTTTCTCCGTTGACAAACTTGAACAAAGAGTGGAGGCAACTGATGAGGGTAGCAAAATCACCTCACAAGCCGAGCCGCACGAAGGATCCAGCTGCTTGGATCCGCATGCCCAATAGAATGGCGGGCCTTTCTAGAAGACTTTCAACTTGAATGCTTGGAACCGCCATTAGAAGAAGATCGTGCGAAGTACAAAATTGACTCATGATAGCCTATCGGTTAGAATCCCGAGATCGCGAGAACAGAAAGAGACTCATGAACCAAGGGAACCCCAATCTATAAATACCACGGGCAAACTTGTTCTTGTTTTTATTTTTGACACAATCTGAGAGGAAGAGAGAAACATAGAGTTTGTAACACCCTGATATTAGTGCCTATTGGGAGCATCGTCCTCTTCCCAGACGTACGCCTATTTCTGGTGAAACTGGGTTATCAAACCTCATGCATACATTTCTCTGCGATTTATTTGTTGATTTGAGGTTCCTATTCTATAGGCCTCGATCACTCACCAAGGGCATGCAATTTCTATACTCCTAAATCGAAATTCTAACCCTACACATAAAGAATCAATAGCTCTAACCTCCCTCTAACGTACACCTATTTGTAGTTGTGACCTAATAAAAACTTGTGCTCTCCATGCAATTACTTTTCTTTGTAGAGGTGCTCACAGATTGGATAAATCTACAATTTGATTGAACTAAATTGGATTAGATTTTTCACCTTTAGTGAGAGGGTTGGATTAGAAAACTTTTAATCAATTAAAATTTGCTTAGGTCAAGTGGAAATCTTAATCAAATCCAATACATTCAATTACATAAAATAATAATATTTGTTATAAACATACATACATATAATATTTTTATATAAATAAGTTCATTATTTTCTTATTAGCCTTGGTGTTAATTCCCTTATTTTATTATACCACAAATTTAGTATAAAATTTTATAAATATTTGAAAGATGTTATTGTGCAACAAGGAAAGTTTAAAAACTAAATCATAGACCTTAAATTTTAATTTTAGGATCATATTTTTTGAAACTTTGAATAAGGTAATAAAAAAACATAATGTACAAAATCATGTATTGCTTTAAAAAAAAGAAAATTAGCTCCAATCCAATCCAATTTTACGGATTGAAATGGATTGAATTAGATTAAATTGGATTTTAAAATATTAATATAATAAGGGTAGATTAGATTATAGTTTTAGCAAAATCTGATCCAACTTGATTAATTCGCATCTATTCACTAATTGGAATCTAATTGGCCTAATCATGAAAAAGTAACCTAATCAAGAAGACTATGTGCAGGAGGAAGGAGTTGATGAAGTGGGGATACTTTAAAGTGGTGAGGTGGTGGAGAAGGTGAGGTAGGTTTAATGCAAGCTTCATGGTCGCTAGTAATGAAGGGTTGGGATTGTTGGAGTTTTTGTGCCCTTAACAAGCCATTTGAATAATCTAATGGGTTACATAATGCAACGATCAAGTTCGAGCAACTGATTAAACCTGATAGCAAGTGGGTCGTCAATTACAAATCTTTAGACAAACCATGGGATCACAATCAACCAACACACAATCATTAAATATCAATAGCCAAACAAGCAAATTATAAAGCATTAAGTAAATAAATACATAATTAAGGAAAGGTATTGACCAGAGATGATTAGTGTAGTTCATAGGTACGCACTAAAGAGACATTCAGGAAACAGTTGCCATCATTGGCTATTGAGCTATACATGAGTATGGAGTCTAAGAAAATACATCAACCCAAGCTAAGCAGAATAGAACAAAGCAAATGGAATAAAAGACAGAACACAAGGGATGGATACTATGTTTGTATTAAGCCATTTATCGATTCATTATTAGTAACCATTACTCACCAGTTATTCTGTGTGTTTTGCTTGCAATAATTACCATCTTTGTCAATTAACAATCAATACCTTGAAAGGCTTAAGGAGATCTTGTCGTGATATCCTGAGAAATACAAGTATGTGACACCCTCTTGGCCAGGAGGATATCTCGCACTAGCCTTACAACTCAATCCCTCACCTAATGTCCCAACATAGGTAGTGTGACAACTACATATTATGAGTTGTACCTATGGCCGTAGACAACCTTCTTCACAAACCTAGGTACGTATCCCAAAATAAATTTTAAACCATGTTCACCATTGTATCCCTACCTCGCTTCCTGGTGACTAAGAGGCCTAACGAGTGTGAATCGAGATTTGATAAAAATCGCGTCGTAGTATAGTCGAATCATGCAAATAAACTTTTAAATTTATATTTCTCGAAGTTTTAAATCTAAGGTTGTTCACAGGGAGTAATTAAAGTACACGACTTATCACTATCATAGAATTTTGAATCTTAGGAACCAAATGTGAGTAATCAATTTTCTTTAGTCACAGACTCTATTGCAAGGAAAAGCAAGGTGCATGAAACCTAAGTGCTTAAGATCAATTTTTCTCCACCTAGAATTTCCATAAATCCTCTTCAATTTTTTTTTTGTAGGTCAAAGGGGAGACTATTCGCAATTGTAAAACTCGCACCAATCCCTTGCAATTATAGGATATGGGGCTAAAGTTGTAAGGCAAATCCAAGAGGAGTTAATTTTGCAATTAATTCTAATAATAAAAAAGGGGGGTTGCTATTTGATGCTTAATTTAAGATAATCTGGAAATGATATGAGTAAAATTAAGCACTAAATAAACCAAGTTAATAATGTTCGAATATTGCAATAAAACTGCTAAAAATTCAATAATAAAGAACCTAAAAAGTTGCAACTCAGTCCCTGAGAACAAAGTTCTTATTACATTTTGGTCCCTAAAATCTTGTGAGTAGGTCCCTACAAATGTTCTTTTCTTTTATGTTAGTCCCCATCAGCAAATAGAGCTTGAGTTCTTCATGGCCGGCAAAGAAGTGAAGGTGCAATCCGACCGTTGGATGACGTTACGCGGAGGCTGAGTTATTGATTGGACGACAGCGATGGCTGAGCGGATTCGACGAAAATGGTAAGGGAGAGGAGCTCCGGTAGAGATCGATGGAGCTTTCCCATCCATGGAATTTCTCTTTGAACGTTGTTGGTCATTCCTCACAACTCCAAGAAGCCTCTCGCGAAGCTTGGGAGCTCAAGGATGTCCGAAGGAGGACTGTCGATGTCGGGAATGACGATGGAGGTTGGGTAATGTAACGACCCGATTCCCGAGTCCCTACGAGACACGAGAACCGGACCGACTCGACTAATCCCAAGACCTAGTCGTCCAACGAGGAAGTAACCAAAAGAGCAGTAAAATAAACCACATTCAACTTGAAATATAACTAGCAGTAAGAAAATATAGCAGTAAGAAAAAGAACTACTACAGCATGTACCACCACAACAGTAGAACTACATTTATAACATAACAAGAACTGCGGGTAAAGAAAAGTACAGAGAGTAACAAAAACTACTCACTACAATGGAAACAAAAGGGGTACAAAGAACAGTGGTAACTCTACTGGACCCTACTCGGCCCAGTGTCCTCTGCAGCCGCTGACCCTGGCTGCTCAACACCTGGTCCTGAAAGTAACGAGTGTAACACGTCAGCAAAACGCTGAGTAGAGTGGCAGCTAAACGAAAGAAGCAGTAAAGTATAAAAAAGCTGTTTTAGTTTCTTTCTTCCTTTATTTACGTCTTTCTATTGTTTCACAATTTATCTATTTCTCAGATCCTTCACTTGATCTCGAATGTTCCTCGTGGGAACGATCTTGATTGCAGTCTTTTCCGAACAGTAGAAGTAACACGTGGTGCTCTCCTGGCCGGGAGAGTCCCCCGTGGTGATCCTACTCTCAGTCAACCACCCCAAGGTCACTGACAGACGTAACGGTGACTACGGCACGCGCGATAAACGCACAGGTAGCTAACTCGCACTGGCACGCGGTTAGTCGTTTCCGTTAACGGGTGCGCCTAAAGCACAGCACGGAACCAGTACAGGGCAGAGCCCTCTCAGTAACAGGGGTCCAACCCCTCCACAATAACCAAACAGGGGCTTTGCCCCTCCACAGTCCGCGCACCCTCGCCTGACTACCCTGGTTTGCCCAGTGGGCCTAACAAGTCGGTGTAGGTGAGCTAGCAGAACCCCGGGGCTCGTGGGGTAGCTAGTACTCGCCCTACACTAGTAGCTCTCCTCGGTACTGTGTACACGAGGGCCAACAAGTCGGTATAAAGTGGCCAGACCTAACCCCGGGTCCCTGGGGCAGCTGGCTCCACTCTGCACTAAGCAGGTAACAGGTGCTTCCCCTGGTACTACGTACCCAAGAGACAACGCACCTCCACATCTTTCCTTCTCAGTTCCATTTCATTCTCTTTCCAGGAGTTCTACTCCTAACTCCCCGTAGGGTTCTAGCTCTTTTAACTTAGCACAATTCGGTTTCACCTTCCAGTTTCACGTTCATACAACCCATGTTCTCAATCATGTTTATTTATTCAATTCACAGGCAGCTGTTTGTTCCTTTCCACTTTTTTCAAGACTGCAGTATTCATATATCCCACTAGTTTTCCCATCCTAGGATTCATGCCATACCTTAGGATCTATCATACAATCTAGTTTCTCATTCCTAAGATTCATGCAATGTCCTAGGTTCTATTTATGGTTCCATAATTTAACAGGTTATGCTAATAAACTTAAAAGCCACTCTACCAGCTACAACGGGAGTACTGGGGGCGTGGTTGGGAATTCCGCGTGCCTCCGCAACCCCCGAGACTGCAATGGAACGGGGTCCTATCACAAGGATCAAACACAAGGAGTTTCTCAAAAGAGTATATAACTACTGTAGAAGGGTAGAGGATTTAATTTCGAAAAGAACGCAACTCGAAACGCGGAAAACGGATTCCGAACGGGCCCTAAACGGGTCGAAAACAACGAAACAGTGCAAAATCAGACGTCTGGAACCTCTTCCAGACGTCTTAAAATGAGGATCAAATGGTACCTTCGCTCTGTATAGTCTCTCAGACGTCCAGAAGCCTGCGGGGGCGTCTGGCCTAGTTCCCAGACGTCCGATGGTCACCCCGAACGTCTGGAAGTCTTTCCCGTCGTCTGGCACTGCAGCCAGACGTCTGATTCGTGTTGGATGGCGAATCTCAGAACCTGCGCGTATCCATTCCTCGCTCTCAGTACGGACGGTCGAAGAAAAGGAGGAAGTACGAAAATAACCTACCTCTCAGACGTCTGGACAATCCTCCAGACGTCTTCCCCGTCGTCTGGTTGGAGACCCAGACGTCTGATTCTAGAAAAAACTTCCAGAATCAGAGCGCGACTCGCCCTCCGCTCGCGACGCACGGCCGCGCCGCGGCTCGTCCGCCTGCTGCTCGAGCTGCAGCAGACCTCCCGCGTCACTCCGTGCCCTCTGCGCCTCCGCTGGCCGGCTCTCACTGCCCCGGCAAGCTCGAGCTCTCACGGCCGAGCGCCTCCTCCCTCGCGCAGCACCTCCTCCCGCACTCACCACGGCTGTCGCTGCCGCTGCTCGCTCGCGCACTGGCTGGAAGGAGAAGAGGAAGGGAGCGGAGGTGATGAGAGTGAGGGAGAGGGCGTGGCTTTTTAAAGCCGCGCGGGGAGAGAGAGAGAGAGCGAGACAGAGGGGCTCAGCCTACGCTCGCAAGAGGAAGAGGGAAAAAGAGAGGAAGGCAGTTGTGGGTCTACGCTCCTGCGCACAGACGCAGCCCCGCGTGCCACCGAAAATAGATCCCAGACATCTGGAAGGGGTTCCAAACGTCTGGTCAGACGTCTGGGCCACCTCCAGACGTCTTAAAAAAAATGTCTTGGAGTGCGTTCGTAACAATAGAACAAACTCAAAGGAAGTTTCATCCCCGAAACTTGCGCTAACTAGGGTGCGGGAAAAACATCATAATAACCATAACAAACTCAAAGAGGACCGAAGCCGGTCCGAAAAGACGTACCCGCGAAGAGCTCCGGGTACTGCTCCCGCATTGCCGTCTCAGGCTCCCAGGTAGCTTCCTCGTACCGCTGGCTCCTCCACAAAGCCTTTACCAGGGGTACTTGCTTTCGTCTCAAACTGCGGACGGCTCGGTCTAGAATCTGTACTGGCCGTTCGGGGTAGGTCAGGTTGTCGCCCACCTCGACGCTCTCGTGACACAGTACATGACTGGGATCGGCTACGTACTTCCTGAGGTTGGACACGTGGAACACGTCGTGCACACTAGAAAGCTGGGGAGGGAGGGTGTTACGAACCGTGCTTTCAAACGTCTTTTAAGACGTCTGGGAGGTGTCCCAGACGTCGTACCAGACGTCTGGTATCACTTCCAGACGTCTGAGATTCATTTTTCTGCGCGCACACCGTTGCGTCTGTGCGCCTGCACGCGCAGACTTGCTCCGCCTCTTCTTTTTCCCTCTCCCTCCTGCGCCCTCTGTCGCGCTCTCTCTCTCCTCCTCGCACGGCCTTAAAAGGCCACGCCCTCCCCCTCACTCCCGTCACCTCCGCCCCCTTCCTCTTCTCCTTCCAGTCGGTGCGCGAGAGCGGGCGAGAGTGAGCGGCGGCGGCGACAGCCGCGGCGGGTGCGGGAGGAGGTGCTACGCGAGGGAGGAGGCATCGGCCGTGAGGGTTCGAGCCTGCCGGGGCAGCGGGAGCCAGCCGGCGGGGGCGAACGGGCGCGGAGCGATGCGGGAGGCCTGCTGCAGCTCGAGCAGCAGGCGAAGCACTCGCAGCGCGGCCGGGCGTCGCGAGCGGAGGGCGAGTTGCACCCTGGTTCTGGAAACTTTTCCAGAATCAGACGTCTGGGCTGATAGCCAGGCGACGGGCACGACATCTGGAAGACTGTCCAGACATCTGAAAGGTGAGTTCTTTCCGTCTTCTTCCTTTTCTCCGACTGACCGTACTGAGAGAGAGAGATGGGTACGCGCAGGTTCGGTGATTCGCCATGCAACGCAAATCAGACGTCTGGCTGTAGCACCAAACAACGGGAACGACTTCCAGACGTCCGGGGTGACCATCGGACGTCTGGGAACTAGGCCAGACACCCCCGCAGATTCTGGACGTCTGAGAGCCCACGCAGAGCAAGGTAACCCCTGATCCACTTTTTAAGACGTCTGGAATAAGTTCCAGACGTCTGATTTTGCACTGTTTCGTCGTTTTCGACCCGTTTAGGGCCCATTCGGGGTCCGTTTTCCGCGTTTCGAGTTGTGTGCTTTTCGGAATTACATCCTCTACCTGTCTACAGTAGCTGTATACTGTTTTGAGAAATTCCTTGTGTTTGATCCTTGTGATAGGACCCCGTTCCGTTGCAGTCTCGGGGGTTGCGGAGGCACGTGGGATTCCCGACCACGCCCCCAGTTCGCCTGTTGTAACCGGTAGAGTGGCTTTAAGTATAATATGTTAAATTATGAACCCATAAATAGAACCTAGGTCATTGCATGAATCCTAGGAATGAGAAATAGATTGAATGGTAGATCCTAGGGTGTTGCATGAATCCTAGGGTGGAAAACTAGATTGTATGATAGATCCTAGGATATGGCATGAATCCTAGGACGGGAAAACTAGTGGAATGTATGAATACGGCAGTCTTGGAAAATGTGGAAAGAAAATAATAGGTGCCTGTGAATTGAATTAACAGCTGCCTGTTATGAATAAATAAACGTGATTGAGAATATGGATTGTAAGAACGTGAAACTGGAAAGTGAAACCTGGATGTTCTGAGTTAAAAGAGCTGGAACCCTACGGGGAATTAGGAGTAGAACTCCTGGAAAGTGAATGGAATAGAATTGGGGAAGTGAGCTGGCCCTTGAGTACGGAGTACCAAGGAGAGCGGCTGTCCCCCTGTTTAGTGCAGAGCGGAGCTAGCCGTCCCAGGGACCCGGGGTTAGGACTGGCCACTCTGTACCGACTTGCTGGCCCTCGTGTACATAGTACCGAGGAGAGCTACTAGTGTAGGGAGGTACTAGCTACCCCACGGGCCCCGGGGTTCTGCTAGCCTCCTACACCGACTTGTTAGGCCCACTGGGGCAAACCAGGGTAGTCAGGTGAGGGTGCGCGGATTGTTTAGGGGCAAGGCCCCTGTTTGGTTACTTTGGAGGGGTTGGACCCCTGTTACTGAGAAGGCTCTGCCCTGTACTGGTTCCGTGCTGTGCTTTGGGCGCACCCGTTAACGGAAACGACTGATCGCGTGCCAGTGCGGGTTAGCTACCTGTGCGTTTATCGTGCGTGCCGTAGTCACCGTTACGCCTGTCCATGACCTTGGGGTGGTTGACTGAGAGTAGGATCACCACGGGGGACTCTCCCGACCAGGAGAGCACCACGTGCTACTTCTACTATTCGGAAAAGACTGCAATCAAGATCGTTCCCACGAGGAACATTCGAGATCAAGTGAAGGATCTGAGAAATAGATAAATTGTGAAACAATAGAAAGGCGTAAATAAAGGAAGAAAGAAATTAAAACAGCTACTGTACACTTTACTGTTTCTTTAGTTTAGCTGCTACTCTACTCAGCGTTTTGCTGACGTGTTACACTCGTTACCTTTCAGGACCAGGTGTTGAGCGGTCAGGGTCAGCGGCTGCAAAGAACGTTGGGCCAAGTAGGGTCTAGTAGAGTTACCACTGTTCTCTTGTACCTCTTTTTGGTTCCACTGTAGTGAGTAGTTCTTGTTTCCGCTGTACTTTTCTTTACCTGCAGTTCATATTATGTTATAAATGTTGTTCTACTGTTGTGGTGATACATACTGTAGCGGTTTCTTTCCTTATTGCTGTATTTTCTTACTGTTAATTATATTCATGTTGAATGTGGTTTATTTTACTGCTCTTTTGGTTACTTCCTCGTTGGACGACCAGGTCTTGGGTTTAGTCGAGTCGGTCCGGTTCTCGTGTCTCGTAGGGACTCGGGAATCGGGTCGTTACAAGATGGTATCAGAGCAAGGTCGTCCTGAGAAGTGAATCAACTGACTGGAAAATAACCAATTCACATGTCTATAACTAGGGTAGCCACCACAACATATCTTTTGACATGAGCTCTTAGACGTTTCGTTAGGTACCGTCTGTTTTGACGTTTTTCGTTTTGTTTCGCGTCTCCTAGCAGGAGATGCCTTGTCGCGAGACTGGCGAGACTGGCCGCTGGTGCGGCCGAGGACGAGGTCGGCGAGGTGGACGTGCCGTTGTTGACGTCTCGATGGACCAGCCACCACTCCCGGGCATCCAGGACCAGGACCTCGCCCGGCTGATACAGGACATTGTACGAGAGGAGCTCTACCCACCGCCCCGAGCACCTCACCCTGGGGCTGTGGAGGTTGAGTCCTCTGTGGGACCACTCGACGGACGCGGCGCTGGACACGGGGGAGGGGATGGGCCGCCGCAGCCCCCACCTTCCTCCGATACTTCTGTGCACAAGGCACCGTTGCCTGGGGGTGGACCAGCATCCCCATTGCAGCACCACTCCGAGCTCTTCGGGCAGTTCCGAAAGCTGAAACCCCCCTCCTTCAAGGGGGATGAGGACCCGACCGAGGCAGAGGACTGGCTTGAGAAGCTGGAGAAGATTTTCGACACCCTTCGCCCCCCGGTGGAGTGCCGCGTGGCCTTTGCCACGTACCAGCTGGAGAGTGCGGCACACAGGTGGTGGAGGGTGGTCCGGGGACAAGAGAGGGACGAGCCGACCTGGGACCGGTTCGTCGCCCTCTTCTGCGAGCAGTACTTTCCCCAGACGTGGCAGGACCAGAGGAGGCGGGAGTTCCACACTCTCCGCCAAGGGACGATGACCGTGAGCGCGTACTGCACGCGTTTCCTAGAGCTGTCCCGCTTTGCAGCAACAGCGGTAGCTACTGAGGAGGAGCGCCTTTAGAGGTTCACCAAGGGGCTCCGGCCTGTGATTCGGGGGTATGTCAAACCCCTGAAGCTGCCTACATTTTCGAGGGTGCTAGAGGCAGCTATGACTTACTAGGAGACCAACCCGTCCGCGCGAGACACTGATGGCGGGCGGAAGAGGCCCTTCCAGCCAGACTTTTCTCAGGGCCGACGAGAGAGGAGACACGTGGCATCCGCAGGAGAGCCGTCACGTTTTGCAGGGCCATCAGTGGCCTTTGGGGGCCTTCGACAGGGGCCAGTCTCCAGCACCGGACCCCCGCCCAGCCGACAGCAGGGACCCACTGAGGGCGGGAGTCGAGTTCCCCTCTGTTACCAGTGTGGCCAGCCGGGCCACATCAGGAGGGACTACCCGTCTAGGGCAGGGGATCAGCAGATACTTCCCGTGCAGAGCACTGGAGGGCGTGCAGGAGGCCGCGGTTCCCAAGCAAGAGGAGGAGGACAACAGTCCCGAGCAGGGTACCGGCCAGCACCTACCCGTCCGACGCAGAGTGTGGCTGCTTCGTCCGCACCTAGAGCTGAGGGGCGTATCAACGCCCTGACACACAGGGACGCCAGAGCTTTGGGATCGGTGGTAGCAGGTATGGTTTCAGTTTCCGGCAGACTCGTTTACACACTTTTCGATTACGGCGCTACGCACTCGTTTGTCGCAGCCAGTTTCGCAGTTAGTTTGGACCAGGATTATACATTGTTAGAGAATCTGTTCGTAATCAGAGGCCCGAGTGGTCAGCTGTTTGTAGCTGAGGAGGTGTACACAGATTGCGAGGTCAGCATCGGGGGACATAGCCTGCCAGCTGACCTGATTATGTTACAGATGGAGGACTTTGGAGTGATTCTGGGGATGGATTGGCTATCCGCTTACCACGCCTTGGTGGACTGTTTTGAGAGGAAGATCGTCTTCTCCATTCCGGAGTTGCCTTCTTTCGAGTTTCACGGACAGCCAGTGGACGGAGGTTTCAGGTGCATTTCGGCACTTCGGGCAGCGAGACTTTTGAGCCAGGGGTGTGAGGGCTTCCTAGCTTGTGTGGTGGCAGAGCCCAGCCGTGTGGCAGACTTCCAGAGTATCCCGGTGGTCAGAGAGTACCCTGACGTGTTTCCAAACGAGTTACCAGGACTGTCGCCAGAGCGTGAGATCGAGCTTGAGATCTCACTAGTACCAGGGACCAGCCCCATCTCCACCGCGCCATATAGGATGGCACCGTTTGAGCTACGAGAGCTCAAGTCCCAGTTGCAAGACCTTTTGGAGAAAGGTTTCGTGAGGCCCAGTGCGTCTCCATGGGGAGCCCCGGTACTGTTTGTGAAGAAGAAGGATGGTATCCTACGCCTTTGTGTGGACTACTGACAGCTGAATAGGGTCACCATCAAGAACAGATATCCGCTGCCGAGGATCGACGACTTGTTTGACCAGTTGCGGGGTGCCACGGTGTTCTCCAAGATCGACTTGAGGTCTGGATACTACCAGTTGAGGATCAGGGAGACCGACGTCTCCAAGACAGCTTTCCGCACCCGGTACGGACACTACGAGTTTTTGGTCATGCCACTTGGGCTGACCAATGCCCCCGCTGCTTCCATGGACCTGATGAACCGAGTGTTTAGACCGTACTTGGACCAGTTTGTGGTGGTATTCATAGATGATGTACTCATCTATTCTCGAGATCGGACGCAGCACGGACAGCACTTGCAGATGGTTCTGGACACACTGAGACGACGTAGGCTGTACGCCAAATACAGCAAGTGTGAGTTCTGGTTGAGGGAGGTGACCTTCTTAGGTCATGTGATCTCTGGAGACGGCTTGGCAGTGGACCCAGCCAAGGTGGAGGCAGTACTTAGGTGGGAGAGACCGCGTTCAGTCACTGAGATTCGTAATTTCCTGGGACTGGCAGGCTACTACAGACAATTCATCAGAGGTTTTTCACAGATCGCGCGTCCTATGACACAGTTGACCCAGAAGGACGTGCCCTTCGCTTGGACAGACGCCTATGAGGCGTGTTTTCTGGAGCTGAAGGAGAGGTTGACCTCGGCTCCCGTGCTCACCATCCCTGACAGTAGTGGCAGGTTCATTGTGTACACGGACGCCTCCTTGCAGGGGTTAGGAGGTGTGCTCATGCAGAGGGGTCACGTTGTCGCTTACGCTTCGCGGCAACTGAAGCCCCATGAGCATACCTACCCTACCCACGACCTGGAGTTGGCAGCTGTCATCTTCGCGCTGAAGACCTGGAGGCACTACTTGTACGGTGAGACCTTCGAAATTTTCACAGATCAAAAGAGCCTCAGATACCTTTTTGATCAGAAGGAGCTCAACATGAGACAGAGACGTTGGTTGGAACTCCTGAAGGACTACGACTGCAGCATCTCCTACCACCCGGGAAGGGCCAATGTGGTGGCTGACGCCTTGAGCCGTAAGGCGCCCGCACACTTGGCCAGTTTACAGTTACAGAGTTGGGGCCTTTTGGAGGAGGTGGGCAGTTGGCGACCCCTGGAGTTACGGGGGCACAGTGGGGCAGTGACAGAGACGCGACAGACCAAGCCAGAGCTGATAGACCGCATCATCACAGGACAGATGGCCGATCCGTACTTGCAGTCCTTGCGCGACAGAGTACTGTCGGGAGACCCGGGGGGCTTCTCTTTCACAGACCAGGTGCTGCGCCTGAGGGGACGATTGTGCGTTCCCAGAGACGAGGAGCTGTTGAGAGAGCTCCTGACTGAGGCACACGGTTCCAGGTTCACCATACATCCCGGAAACACGAAGATGTACCACGACTTGAGACGCGAGTTTTGGTGGAGGGGGATGAAGCGGGATGTGGGTGAATTCGTGCAGCATTGCTTAGTGTGCCAATAGGTGAAAGCCGAGCATCAGAGGCCTGCAGGGCCGCTACAGCCGCTTCCAGTGCCAGAGTGGAAGTGGGAGGGCATCACCATGGACTTGGTGATGGGCTTACCTGTTACCCAGCGAGGACACGACGCTGTCTGGGTAATTGTGGATAGACTGACGAAGACGGCACGTTTCCTGCCGATCCGAATCACTTTGGGACCAGCACAGTTGGCAGAGAGGTATATCCGTGATGTGGTACGACTACACGGAGTTCCGCGGGAGATCGTATCCGACCGGGATACCCGCTTTACGTCCCAGTTTTGGGCTGAGTTTCAGCAGGCCCTAGGGACGCGGTTGAGGTTTAGTACGGCTTACCACCCCCAGACGGACGGACAGTCTGAGCGCACGATACAGACACTTGAGGACCTTTTGCGTGCCTGTGTACTGGACTGGAGGGGCTCTTGGGAGGAGCACCTGCCCCTGGCGGAGTTTGCATACAACAACAGTTATCACTCGAGTATCGGCATGGCTCCCTACGAGGCTCTGTATGGACGGAGGTGTACGGCACCCTTGAGTTGGGTTGAGGTGGGGACCAAGTGGGAGGTTGGCCCCAGGTTGATCCGGCAGAGTCAGGAGGTGGTCGAGCAGATCCACAAGCGACTCCGCACTGTCAGGAGCAGACAGAAGAGCTACGCGGATCAGAGACATAGAGAGGTGCAGTTTGAGGTTGGGGACCACGTCTTTCTTCGTGTTTCGCTCATGAAGGGCCTGTAGCGGTTTGGGGTGAGAAGGAAGCTCGCGCCGAGGTTTGTGGGGCCCTTTGAGGTCCTGGAGCGGGTCGGACCCGTTGCTTACAGGCTTGCCCTCCCCCCGCAGCTTTCTGGTGTGCACGACGTGTTCCACATGTCCAACCTCAGGAAGTACGTAGCCGATTCCAGTCACGTACTGAGTCACGAGAGCGTCGAGGTGGGCGACGACCTGACCCACCCCGAGCGGCCAGTGCAGATTCTAGACTGAGCCGTCCACAGTTTGAGACGAAAGCAAGTACCCTGGTAAAGGTTTTGTGGAGGAGCCAGCGGTACGAGGAGGCTACCTGGGAGCCTAAGGCGGCAATGCGGGAGGGTACCCGGAGCTTTTCGCGGGTACGTCTTTTCGGACCGGCTTCGGTCCTCTTTGAGTTTGTTATGGGTATTTTGACGTCTTTTCCTCACCCTAGTTAGCGCAAGTTTTGGGGACGAAACTTCCTTTGAGTTTGTTATATTATTACGAACCGTGCTTTCAAACATCTTTTAAGACGTCTGGGAGGTGTCCCAGACGTCGTACCAGACGTCTGGTATCACTTCCAGAAGTCTGGGATTCATTTTTCTGCGCGCACACCGTTGCGTCTACGCGCCTGCACGCGCAGACATGCTCCGCCTCTTCTTTTTCCCTCTCCCTCCAGCACCCTCTGTCGTGCTCTCTCTCTCCTCCTCGCACGGCCTTAAAATGCCACACCCTCCCCCTCACTCCCGTCACCTCCGCCCCCTTCCTCTTCTCCTTCCAGTCGGTGCGCGAGAGCGGGTGTGAGTGAGCGGCGGCGGCGACAGCCGCGGTGGGTGCGGGAGGAGGTGCTGCGCGGGGGAGGAGGCGTCGGCCGTGAGGGCTCGAACCTGCCAGGGCAGCGGGAGCCAACCGGGGGCGGCACAACGGGCGCGGAGCGACGCGGGAGGCCTGCTGCAGCTCGAGCAGCAGGCGGAGCACTCGCAGCGCGGCCGGGCGTCGCGAGCGGAGGGCGAGTTGCGCCCTGGTTCTGGAAACTTTTCCAGAATCAGACGTCTGGGCTGATAGCCAGATGACGTGCACGACGTCTGGAAAACTGTCCAGACGTCTGAAAGGTGAGTTATTTCCGTCTTCTTCCTTTCCTTCGACTGACCGTACTGAGAGAGAGAGATGGGTACGCGCAGGTTCGGTGATTCGCCATCCAACGCGAATCAGACGTCTGGCTGTAGCACCAGACGACGGGAACGACTTCTAGAGGTCCGGGGTGACCATCGGACGTCTGGGAACTAGGCCAGACACCCCCGCAGATTCTGGACATCTGAGAGCCCACGCAGAGCAAGGTAACCCCTGATCCACTTTTTAAGACGTCTGGAATAAGTTCCAGACGTCTGATTTTGCACTGTTTCGTCGTTTTCGACCCGTTTAGGGCCCGTTCGGGGTACGTTTTCCGCGTTTCGAGTTGTGTGCTTTTCGGAATTACATCCTCTACCCGTCTACAGTAGTTGTATACTGTTTTGAGAAATTCCTTGTGTTTGATCCTTGTGATAGGACCCTGTTCCGTTGCAGTCTCGGGGGTTGCGGAGGCACGCGGGATTCCCGACCACGCCCCCAGTTCGCCTGTTGTAACCGGTAGAGTGGCTTTAACTATAATATGTTAAATTATGAACCCATAAATAGAACCTAGGTCATTGCATGAATCCTAGGAATGAGAAATAGATTGAATGGTAGATCCTAGGGTGTTGCATGAATCCTAGGGCTGGAAAACTAGATTGTATGATAGATCCTAGGATATGGCATGAATCCTAGGACGGGAAAACTAGTGGAATGTATGAATACTGCAGTCTTGGAAAATGTGGAAAGAAAATAATAGGTGCCTGTGAATTGAATTAACAGCTGCCTGTTATGAATAAATAAACGTGATTGAGAATATGGATTGTAAGAACGTGAAACTGGAAAGTGAAACCTGGATGTTCTGAGTTAAAAGAGCTGGAACCCTACGGGGAATTAGGAGTAGAACTCCTAGAAAGTGAATGGAATAGAATTGGGGAAGTGAGCTGGCCCTTGAGTACGGAGTACCAAGGAGAGAGACTGTCCCCCTGTTTAGTGCAGAGCGGAGCTAGCCGCCCCAGGGACCCGGGGTTAGGACTGGCCACTCTATACCGACTTGCTGGCCCTCGTGTACGTAGTACCGAGGAGAGCTACTAGTGTAGGGAGGTACTAGCTACCCCACGGGCCCCGGGGTTCTGCTAGCCTCCTACACCGACTTGTTAGGCCCACTGGGGCAAACCAGGGTAGTCAGGCGAGGGTGCGCGGACTGTGGAGGGGCAAGGCCCCTGTTTGGTTACAGTGGAGGGGTTGGACCCCTGTTACTGAGAGGGCTCTGCCCTGTACTAGTTCTGTGCTATGCTTTGGGTGCACCCGTTAACAGAAACGACTGACCGCGTGCCAGTGCGGGTTAGCTACCTATGCATTTATCGTGTGTGCCGTAGTCACCGTTACGCCTGTCCGTGACCTTGGGGTGGTTGACTGAGAGTAGGATTACCACGAGGGACTCTCCCGACCAGGAGAGCACCACGTGCTACTTCTACTATTCGGAAAAGACTGCAATCAAGATCGTTCCCACGAGGAACATTCGAGATCAAGTGAAGGATCTGAGAAATAGATAAATTGCAAAATAATAGAAGGGCGTAAATAAAGGAAGAAAGAAATTAAAATAGCTACTGTACACTTTACTGTTTCTTTAGTTTAGCTGCCACTCTACTCAGCATTTTGCTGACGTGTTACACTCGTTACCTTTCAGGACCAGGTGTTGAGCGGTCAGGGTCAGCGGCTGCAAAGAACGTTGGGCCAAGTAGGGTCCAGTAGAGTTACCACTGTTCTCTTGTACCTCTTTTTGGTTCCACTGTAGTGAGTAGTTCTTGTTTCCGCTGTACTTTTCTTTACCTGCAGTTCATATTATGTTATAAATGTTGTTCTACTGTTGTGGTGATACATACTGTAGCGGTTTCTTTCCTTATTGCTGTATTTTCTTACTGTTAGTTATATTCATGCTGAATGTGGTTTATTTTACTGCTCTTTTGGTTACTTCCTCGTTGGACGACCAGGTCTTGGGTTTAGTCGAGTCGGTCCGGTTCTCGTGTCTCGTAGGGACTCGGGAATCGGGTCGTTACAAGATGGTATCAGAGCAAGGTCGTCCCGAGAAGTGAATCAACTGACTGGAAAATAACCAATTCACATGTCTATAACTAAGGTAGCCACCACAACATATCGTTGGTGTAATGGTGTTGATGGTTGGTGTAATGTGTGAATGACAATGATAACAATGACACCGATGATCTACAATGTGTATATAACACAATGGTTGTATGATGATGAATGATTATTGTTATGATCATGTCGTTGTAGTATAGGGTGTATAATATAACATTAAGGATGTCGTATAGTGGTGAGTATGGGTGAGTACCAGTCATTACAACCATTATTATCATTTGCTTATTTATCTAATTTTTACTGGTTTTGTTCCAGGTCGTTCTCTGGGAGGCAATTTATTGAATTTAATTCGGTCACTCTTTGATTATCTCCAAAATTGTCTTCTTATTCAAAAAGAAACTTTACACTTGAAGAATGAATGAATGTTTTATTTACCTAGTTACTAAGAAGTGCTTGCAAAAATACTAACTATGAACAAGCATCAAACAATCTATTATTATACTCTAAACTATGTATTTACAAGTTATACTATTAACACTAATATGTTAGTTCATACTACATTAGGATACCATAGTGTAAAAACTTAACTTACTAGTCTTTTATTTATAGTGACATATATATCAGTTTTAGTGATAGATATAAACGTCCCTAAATCTCAGAAAACACTATATACAACCTAAAGAAGCAAACTGAGGTCTTTAGCGACGTTTATAGTGTCGTTTTATTCTGTTAGTAATTATGTGGGTTTACTTATACGTATGTATATTACTTATTCTACTGCTGTATGTACAGTAAGTCTTTCTGTTCTTGCTATCTCTTGTGTTCCTTCTCTTAAGTCGTCTGTCCTTTCATTTTCTTCTGTGTTTAACTCTTGTCTCCTGAGGTATTTCAAAGGCTGCGGTGGAGACGGGGTTAGGCTAACGTCCCTAGTGTAAAATGTGTTTAATTAACGGGCGCGCTTTTCGAGGGATACACAGCACCCTACGGGCGGGACCAGACCTCTACTAAGCGCGCCCTAACCTCAGATTAGATGGCTTAGTTACGTTTTCAATCTCAGCGTCAGGCCTCAGCCCAACGCCTTCAAGCTCGCACACGCTCGGGCCCCCGGCCCCACACACATATCAAAGTTCAGCACACATCGGGTAATCGGACCGGAAATAATAGGCAGTGTTTCGGGCGCCCTGCGCCTTGACGACTGCTTAACCTATGGCATAAATTATATTTATATGGCTGCGTTTGGTTTGCAGCACACGATGTGGCGCTATTCCAGCGCCACATCGTGCGCTGGAAATCAGACGCACCTGCGTCTGTGCGCGTTTTTGGCCCTCGATTTGGGGGCCATAAATTATTAAATAAAATAAAATAAAATATGGTAAATAAAATATTTACGTAATACTACATAATTGATTAATTAATTTTGAATTTTAAATATTTTTACTATACAAATAAATTCGCTAAACTAGGCTGATTATACAGGTTGATTTAGGTGATTAAATAGTTAATTACTTATAAAATAATTAGTAAATGATCTAATTGACCTTAAACAGTTTTAATTTACATACTTAAATATTTAATACATATTTTTATTGTATTTTTACGAATTTATTTATGTTTTATTTAGGCTAAAATAGCAGTTCTGGGTGTTTAAAATTAAAACTAAGTTACAGTAAGTTATACTAGGTATAATTATACTTTGACTAACTTAAATTACTTAATATATATATATATATATTCCCAAGTTTATAGATTTATTTACTTGATTATTTCTCTAACTTATTAACTTAGCTACTAAATACGTAAATATAAATCTGTACATACATATATACATAAATCAGTAAATACATACATAATAGATTAGTATATATACATATTTTTACATAGATTACATATGTATATGAATTTCTGTACAGGTTTTATACATATTTACAGTATAACTATGTATCTAACTGATATGCTATAGTTATAATACTATGAATAGGTATATTTACAGTTTTAAAATAAGTCTATGTCATTAGGCTTTTGTATAAAGTTAGGGAATTAGAGTTGATTGAGTGTTAGTGCTCAATTAAGACAGCAGCCACAGCTACTGTCAGAAGAGATGGAGAGAAGAAGAATGTATTTAGTATGTGTAGTTTACAGTGGCAGTGGCTTAAGCCACTGTCAAGTGGCTAACTGCTGCTGCAGTTAGTCCACTTAGAGAAAGGGGAACAAAAAATTCACAGATGAAAGGGGAATTTGGAGGAGAAGAGAATTTGGAGATGGAGGGAAATGTAGCTGCAAGTTGCAGCATGTTGCTGTATAACTGGGAATAAGATTAAATTCAAAACAAACTAAACATTGAAGAGATGAAATCCAAATCTGAAAGGGGTTTAAATCTCACGAAAATCTCATGTAAATTCAGCTCAAATACTCATTAGGAAAAACCTTATCAGAAGCATCCTTTCAGATCAAAATTCAAATGGCATTGAGTTAGTCTTCCTAATGCCATAGACAGCATGAAGGAAGACTTAGCTCGATCAATTAAAACCAAAGAAACACAATCCCAGTTTCTTGTAACCTTAAGGAGTATGGAAAACTCCTTAGGTTAGAGAATCACCATACAGAAATGATCATCAACACAAATAGTGCATGGCAGTTCTGAAATAGCAAAAAGAGACTAAGAATGCATTAAGGAAATTTAATGGAAGCTGGCGAATGCATTCAAAACAAAGTATAAACAGAATCATGAAAGGCTCCTCTGATTGGTTCTCTGTCACCAGAGAACTTCTCAGAGTCCTTGCCCACAATGAAAACCAAAAATCCCTTCAATTTGTCAGATCTGTCAAAACATTTCAGAGAGTAAAAATCCTTTAAAATCCAAATCAAAAGTGCTCTGACAAACTGAGGCAATCCATTTAAAACAGAGGGGCTTTTGTGAAACAAATGGAGTGAGTGAGAAGCCCCAAATGGTGCTTGTGACGCCACTTTCAGATCTGAGGCAGTGCGCCATCAGATCTGAAATTGGGTCAGGATGTGTGGGTGATTGATGAAAAATTCGTCGTTAAAAAGGAAAAAACAAGAATCAGAATTTGGATGATGGAAAAATAAAACATGAAGAGGGAGATAAATTGAACAATGAACAGATGATTCTTCCCCTCTGATTTGGACTGATCAGAGGAGGTGAGGGAGGGGATCTAATACTAATTCTACTCCTAAGACTAATCTAACTACAGCTAACATTAAACACTAACAATTAAAACTAAATCTATTCTAAACTACTGCAAACTAAATCTAACACTACTTGTGCAGAATTAAAAACCTAAACTAAAAGGAAGAATGGGACCTATGGGTCCTTAGCCGGCGGCTGAGGAAGAAAGGAGGAGGGTGACTCCAGCGGAGGGAAGAGTCTGCTAGTGAGACTCCAGGGTCGTCCTCAGGTGCTACGAGGTCCTTAGCGACGAGGAGGGTCGAGAGCAGGCGATGATTCCACAGCCGGTGGCTGTGAAATCAGGGTCTAGATGAGGAGGAGAGACTGGAGTGGACGAACTGATCGCTAAGAGATGTAGGAGGGAGCGATCCTTTGCGCACGACACCACTGAGGTGCTTAAATAGCAGCTCAGTGACTGGAATCACCGCATGGGTGAGGTTAATCAAAATTAGGCCGGCGGTGAGGATGAGATGAGTAGAGCGCGGGGCTAGTCGAGAGGGAAATCTGACCGTCAGATGTGATCTGGGAAGAGAGGTGAATGCACGCACCAAATCGCGCGAAGGTTCCAATAGAATCCAGCCGCAGATCGAGATCAAAAGTGCGATGGACGGTCGAGAATGGCTGTGTTCTTCGCGTGCTACAGTGCGCGTGAAGAACACAGGCTTCTCTCTGAAATGAGGGAAAACTTGCAGGAAGACCCTTGAACGAAGGGGTAGAGGAATAGCGTGCAGGTCCAAAAGTGAAAAGAACTATAACTGGAAGGGCCTTGCAGTCATACAGAAGGGTCCCTGCGGCTTGCAAAAAGGTCCAAGAAGGAGTTTTGAAGGGTAGAAATGTAATGCATGAAGGACCTAATTGTAATATATTTATTTCTAAGCCTAAATGATGTCCAATTGCTTTCAAATTTTTACATGTGCTTAATTGAACATTTAATACATTTATTTTACTTCTGATTTGTCCTTTAAAACTTGTTTATGTGTTCAATTGATGCATGGATCATCATTTGTTCTTTAGTTTTCAGAATATCTCATTTTTGTGACCTAATTAGGAGGTTTTAACACACATTAAAAGTTTTAGGTCTTTTCTTTAATTCCCTCACTTAACCCTTTTTATATGTTAATTTGATATTGTTTTGCTTAGTGTCTAGCTTAATTTCGGCCTTTTAGCTATGATGAGTAGCCACTCATCAGCAGGTGCTCCTCCCAAGAGCCCCTCCAGTCCAGTACACAGGCACGCAAAAGGTCCTCAAGTGTCTGTATCGTGCGCTCAGACTGTCCGTCCGTCTGGGGGTGGTAAGCTGTACTAAACCTCAACCGCATCCCCAGGGCCTGCTGAAACTTAGCCCAAAACTGGGACGTAAAGCGAGTATCCCGGTTGGATACAATCTCCCGCGGAACTCCGTGTAGACGTACCACGTCGCGGATATACCTCTCTGCCAACTGTGCGGGTCCCAAAGTGACTCGGATCGGCAAGAATTGTGCCGTCTTCGTCAATCTATCCACAATTACCTAGACTGCGTCGTGTCCTCGCTGGGTAACAGGTAAACCCACCACCAAGTCCATGGTGATGCTCTCCCACTTCCACTCTGGCACTAGAAGCGGCTGTAGCGGCCCTGCAGGCCTCTGATGCTTGGCTTTCACCTGCTGATACACTAAGCACTGCTGCACAAATTCACCCACATCCCGCTTCATCCCCCTCCACCAAAACTCACGTCTCAAGTCATGGTACATCTTCGTGTTTCCAGGATGTATAGTGAATTTGGAACCGTGTGCCTCAGTCAGGAGCTCCCTCAACAGCTCCTCGTCTCTGGGAACGCACAACCGTCCCCTCAGGCGCAACACCTGGTCTGTGAAAGAGAAGTCCCCTGGGTCTCCCGACAGTACTCTGTCGCATAAGGACTGCAAGTACGGATCGGCCATCTGTCCTGTGATGATGCGGTCTATCAGCTCTGGCCTAGTCTGTCGTGTCACAGTCACTGCCCCACAGTGCCCCCGTGTAATGACCCGGTTCCTGAGTCCCTACGAGACACGAGAACAGGACCGACTCGACTAATCCCAAGACCTAGTCGTCCAACGAGGAAGTAACCAAAAGAGCAGTAAAATAAACCACATTCAGCATGAATATAACTAACAGTAAGAAAGTACAGCAGTAAGGAAAGAAACTACTACAGTATATACCACCACAACAGTAGAACAACATTTATCATATAACATGAACTGCAGGTAAAGAAAAGTACAGCGGAAACAAGAACTACTCACTATAACGGAAACAAAGAGGTACAAAAGACAGTGGTAACTCTACTGGACCCTACTCGGCCCAGCGTCCTCTGCAGCCGCTGGCCCTGGCTGCTCAACACCTGGTCCTGAAAAAGTAACGAGTGTAACACGTCAGCAAAACGCTGAGTAGAGTGGCAACTAAAACTAAAGACAACAGTAGAGTGTACAGTAGCTGTTATGTTCTATTACTTTCTTTATTCGCATCTTTCAATTGTCTTACTATTTCATTTATTCCTCAGATCTCTTACTTGATCTCGAATGTTCCTCGTGGGAACGATCTTGATTGCAGTCTTTTCCAAAAAGTAGAAGTAGCACGTGGTGCCCTCCTAGCCGGGAGAGTCCCCCGTGGTGATCCTACCCTCAGTCAACCACCCCAAGGTCACTGACAGACGTAACGGTGACTACAGCACGCGCGATAAACGCACAGGTAGCTAACCCGTACTGGCACGCGGTCAGTCGTTTCCGTTAACGGGTGCGCCCAAAGCACAGCACGGAACCAGTCCAGGGCAGAGCCCTCTCAGTAACAGGGGTCCAACCCCTCCACAGTAACCAAACCGGGGCCTTGCCCCTCCACAGTTCGCGCACCCTCGCCTGACTACCCTGGTTTGCCCCAGCGGGCCTAACAAGTCGGTGTGGGAGGCTAGCGGAACCCCGGGGCCCGTGGGGTAGCTAGTACCTCCCTACACTAGTAGCTCTCCTCGGTACTACGTACGCGAGGGCCAGCAAGTCGGTACAGAGTGGCCAGTCCTAACCCCGGGTCCCTGGGGCGGCTGGCTCCGCTCTGCACTAAACAGGGGGACAGTCGCTCTCCTTGGTACTCCGTACTCAAGGGCTAGCTCACTTCCCCAAAACTATTCCATTCACTTTCCAGGAGTTCTACTCCTACTTCCCCGTAGGGTTCCATCCTTTTTACTCAAACATCCAGGTTTCACTTTCCAATTTCACATTCTTACAATCCATGTTCTCAACCACGTTATCTATTCACAACAGGCAGCTGTTAATTCAAATTACAGGCAGCTTTATATCTCTTTCCATTTTCCAAGACTGCAGTATTATACATTCCACTAGTTTTCCCATCCTAGGATTCATGCCATATCCTAGGATCTACCATACAATCTAGTTTTCCAGTCCTAAGATTCATGCAACACCTAGGAGCTATCATTCCATCTATTTCTCATTCCTAGGATTCATGCAATGTCCTAGGTTCTATTTATGGTTTCATAATTTAACAGATTTTATTAATAACTTAAAGCCACTCTACCAGGTACAACGGGAGTAATGGGGGCGTGATCGGGAATCCCGCGTGCCTCCGCGACTCCCAAGACTGCAACTGAACGAGGTCCTATCACAAGGATCAAACACAAGGAGAGTCTCAAAATAGTGTATAGCTACTGTAGACGGGTAGAGGAATTAATTCTGAAAGGAACGCAACTCGAATTGCGGAAAACGGAATCCGAACGGGCCCTAAACGGGTCAAAAACGACGACACTGTGCAAAATCAGACGTCTGGAACTTCCTCCAGACGTCTTAAAAGTGGATCAGAGAATTACCTGTTCAGCGTGGTTTCCCAGACGTCCAGAAGTCTGCGGGGATGTCTGGCCTAGATCCCAGACGTCTGATGGTCACCCCAGACGTCTGGAGGTTGCTCCCGCTGTCTGGTACAACAGCCAGATGTCTGATTCGCGTTGGATGGCGAATCACCGAGCCTGCGCACACCCATCTCCCTCCCTCAGTACAGTCAGTCGACAGGAAGGAAGAAGAAGACGGAAAACTCACCTTTTAGACGACTGGAAGATCTACCAGACGTCGCCCTCGCCGCCTATCTATCAACCCAGACGTCTGATTCTGGAAATTTTTTCCAGAACAGGGAACCACCCGGCTTCCGCTCGCGACGCCACCCGCGTCGCACCTCACGCGCCTGCTGCTCAGACCACAGCAGTCCCCCCTCCGCGTCGCTCCGCGCCCCCTGCGCCCTCCGCCGGCCGGCCCTAGCAGCCCCAGCGAGCTCGCCCGCACGGCAGAGCGCCGCTCTCACACGCAACACCTCCTCCGCGCTCACTCTCGCGCTCTGGCTGAAGGAGAAGAGAAAGGAGACGGTGGTGACGGAGTGAGGGGAGGCGTGCCCTTTTAAGGCCACGCGGAGAGGAGAGAGAAGGATTCGCGGCAGGGGAATCTACAGCCGCAGGAGGAAGGAAAGACGAATATGCGCTGAGCGCGCAGACGACTCGCGCGTGTCGAAAATAACGGATTTCCAGACGTCTGGAAATGATCCCAGACGTCTGGTCAGACTTCTGGACCACCTCCCAGACGTCTTAAAAGATGTCTGGGGCACACGTTCTTTACACCCCGTAACTCCAGGGGTCGCCAACTGCCCACCTCCTCCAAGAGGCTCCAACTCTGTAACTGTAAACTGGCCAAGTGTGCGGGCGCCTTCCGGCTCAAGGCGTCAGCCACCACATTGACCTTGCCCGAGTGACAGGAAATGCTACAGTCGTAGTCCTTCAGGAGCTCCAACCAACGTCTCTGTCTCATGTTGAGCTCCTTCTGATCAAAAAGGTATCTGAGGCTCTTGTGATCTGTGAAAATCTTGAAGGTCTCACCGTACAAGTAGTGCCTCCAGGTCTTCAGCGCGAAGACGACAGCTGCCAACTCCAGGTCGTGGGTAGGGTAGGTATGCTCATGGGGCTTCAGTTGCCGCGAAGCGTAAGCAACAACGTTACCCCTCTGCATGAGCACACCTCCTAACCCTTGCAAGGAGGCGTCCGTGTACACAACGAACCCGCCACTACTGTCAGGGATGGTGAGCACGGGAGCCGAGGTCAACCTCTCCTTCAGCTCCTGAAAACACGCCTCACAGGTGTCTGTCCAAGTGAAGGGCACGTCCTTCCAGGTCAACTGTGTCATAGGACACGCAATCTGTGAAAAACCTCTGATGAAACGTTTGTAGTAGCCTGCCAGTCCCAGGAAACTGCGAATCTCAGTGACTGAACGCGGTCTCTCCCACCTGAGCACTGCCTCAACCTTGGCTGGGTCCACCGCCAAGCCGTCTCCAGAGATCACATGACCTAAGAAGGTCACCTCCCTCAACCAGAACTCGCACTTGCTGTATTTGGCGTACAGCCTACGTCGTCTCAGTGTGTCCAGAACCATCCGCAAGTGCTGTCCATGCTGCGTCCGATCTCGAGAATAGATGAGTACACCATCAATGAATACCACCACTAACTGGTCCAAGTACGGTCTAAACACCCGGTTCATCAGGTCCATGAAAGTAGTGGGGGCATTGGTCAACCCAAACGGCATGACCAAAAACTCGTAGTGTCCGTACCAGGTGCGGAAGGCTATCTTGGAGACGTCTGTCTCCCTGATCCTCAATTGGTGGTATCCAGACCTCAAGTCAATCTTGGAGAACACCGTGGCACCCCGCAACTGGTCAAACAAGTCGTCAATCCTCGGCAGCGGATATCAGTTCTTGATGGTGACCCTATTCAGCTGTCGGTAGTCCACACAAAGGCGTAGGGTACCATCCTTCTTCTTCACATACAGTACCAGGGCTCCCCAGGGAGACGCACTAGGCCTCATGAAACCCTTCTCCAAAAGGTCCTGCAACTGAGACTTGAGCTCTCATAGCTCAAGCGGTGCCATCTTGTATGGCACGGTGGAGATGGGGCTGGTCCCTGGTACTAATGAGATCTCAAACTCAATCTCACGCTCGGGTGGTAGTCCTGGTAACTCGTCTGGGAACATGTCAGGGTACTCTCTGACCACCGGGATGCTCTGGAAGTTTGCCACAGGGCTGGGCTCTACCACCACACAAGCTAGGAAGCCCTCACACCCCTGGCTCAAAAGTCTCGCCGCCCGAAGTGCCGAAATGCACCTGAAGCCTCCGTCCACCAGCTGTCCGTGAAACTCGAAAGAAGACAACTCCGACATGGAGAAGACAATCTTCCTCTCAAAACAGTCTACCAAGGCGTGGTAAGCGGACAGCCAGTCCATCCCCAGAATTACGCCAAAGTCCTCCATCTGTATCATAATCAGGTCAACTGGCAGGCTATGTCCCTCGACGCTGACCTCGCAATCCGTGTACACCTCCTCAGTTACAAACAGCTAACCACTCGGACCTTTGATTACGAACGGATTCTCTAACAGCATATAGTCCTGGCCCAAACTAACTGCGAAACTGGCTGCGACAAACCAGTGCGTAGCGTCGGAATCGAAAAGTGTGTAAACGAGTCTACTGGAAACTAAAACCATACCTGCCACCACCGAGCCCGAAGCTCTGGCATCCCTGTGTGTCAGGGCGTTGATATGCCCCTCAGCTCTAGGTGCGGACGAAGCAGCCACACTCTGCGTCGGACGGGCAGGTGCTGGCTGGTACCCTCCTCGTGACTGCTGTCCTCCTCCTCGCGCCTGGGAACCGCGGCCTCCTGCGTGCCCTCCAGTGCTCTGCGCGGGAAGTATCTGCTGACCTCCTGTCCTAGACGGGCAGTCCCTCCTGATGTGGCCCGACTGACCACACTGGTAACAGAGGGGAACCCGACTCCCACCCTCAGTGGGTCCCTGCTGTCGGCTGGGCGGGGGTCCGGTGTTGGCGACTGGCCTCTGTCGAGGCCCCCCAAAGGCCATAGATGGCCCTACAAAACGTGACAGCTCCCCTGCGGACGCCACGTGCCTCCTCTCTCGCCGGCCCTGTGAAAAGTCTGGCTGAAAGGGCCTCTTCCGCCCGCCGTCAGTGTCTTGCGCGGACGGGTTGGTCTCCTCGTAAGTCATGGCTGCCTCCACCACCCTCGAAAACGTAGGCAGCTTCAGGGGTTTGACATACCCCCAAATAGCAGGCCGAAGCCCCTCGGTGAACCTCCAAAGGCTCTCCTCCTCAGTAGCTACCGTTGTCACTACAAAGCGGGACAGCTCCAGGAAACGCGTGCGGTACGTGCTCACGGTCATCG
This sequence comes from Thalassia testudinum, assembly GCA_037157565.1. Classification (NCBI taxonomy): domain Eukaryota; kingdom Viridiplantae; phylum Streptophyta; class Magnoliopsida; order Alismatales; family Hydrocharitaceae; genus Thalassia; species Thalassia testudinum. The sequence continues at coordinate 88,550,172 of JAZHRO010000077.1, forward strand.
TCCCTTGGCGGAGAGTGTGGAACTCCCGTCTCCTCTGGTCCTGCCATGTCTGGGAAAAGTATTGCTCGTAGAATAGGGCGACGAATAGATCCCAGGTCGACTCGTCCCTCTCCTGTCCCCGGACCGCCCTCCACCACCTGTGTGCCGCACTCTCCAGCTGGTACATGGCAAAGGCCACGCGGCACTCCACCGGGGGGTGAAAGGTGTCGAAAATCTTCTCCAGCTGCTCAAGCCAGTCCTCTGCCTCGGTCGGGTCCTCATCCCTCTTGAAGGAGGGGGGCTTCAGCTTCCGGAATTGCCCGAAGAGCTCGGAGTGGCGCTGCAGTGGGGATGCTAGTGCACCTCCAGGCAAAGGTGCCTCATGCACAGAAGTGTCGGAGGAAGGTGGGGGCAGCGGCGGCCCATCCCCTCCCCCGTGTCCAGCGCCGCGTCCGTCGGGCGGTCCCACAGAGGACTCCCCCTCCGCAGCCCCAGGGTGAGGCACTCGGGACGGTGGGTGGAGCTCCTCTCACACAATATCCCGTATCAGCTAGGCGAGGTCCTGGGCCTGGACACCCGGGAGTAGTGGCTGGTCCACTGAGGTGTCGGCAACGGCACGCCCACCTCGCCGACCTCGTCCTCGGCCGCGCCTGCGGCCAGCCTCACCAGTCCCGCGACAAGGCATCTCCTGCAAGGAGACGCGAAACAAAACGGAACACGTCAATATGGAACGATACCTAACGGAACGTCTAAGAGCTCATGTCAAAAGATATGTTGTGGTGGCTACTCTAGTTATAGACATGTGAATTGGTTATTTTCCAGTCAGTTGATTCACTTCTCGGGACGACCTTACTCTGATACCATCTTGTAACGGCCCGATTCCCGAGTCCCTACGAGACACGAGAACTGGACCGACTCGACTAATCCCAAGACCTAGTCGTCCAACGAGGAAGTAACCAAAAGAGCAGTAAATAAACCACATTCAACATGAAATATAACTAGCAGTAAGAAAATACAGCAGTAAGAAAACGAACTACTACAGTATGTACCACCACAACAGTAGAACTACATTTATAACATAACAAGAACTGCGGGTAAAGAAAAGTACAGAGAGTAACCAAAACTACTCACTACAGTGGAAACAAAAGGGATACAAAGAACAGTAGTAACTCTACTGGACCCTACTCGGCCCAGCGTCCTCTACAGCCGCTGACCCTGGCTACTCAACACTTGGTCCTGAAAGTAATGAGTGTAACACGTCAGCGAAACGCTGAGTAGAGTGGCAGCTAAACTAAAGAAGCAGTAAAGTGTACAAAAGCTGTTTTAGTTTCTTTCTTCCTTTATTTACGTCTTTCTATTGTTTCACAATTTATCTATTTCTCAGATCCTTTACTTGATCTCGAATGTTCCTCGTGGGAACGATCTTGATTGCATTCTTTTCCGAACAGTAGAAGTAACACGTGGTGCTCTCCTGGCCGGGAGAGTCCCCCGTGGTGATCCTACTCTCAGTCAACCACCCCAAGGTCACTGACAGACGTAACGGTGACTACGGCACGCACGATAAACGCACAGGTAGCTAACCCGCACTGGCACGCGGTCAGTCGTTTCCGTTAACGGGTGCGCCCAAAGCACAGCACAGAACCAGTACAGGGCAGAGCCCTCTCAGTAACAGGGGTCCAACCCCTCCACAGTAACCAAACAGGGGCCTTGTCCCTCCACAGTCCGCGCACCCTCGCCTGACTACCATGGTTTGCCCAGTGGGCCTAACAAGTCGGTGTAGGTGAGCTAGCAGAACCCCGGGGCCCGTGGGGTAGCTAGTACTCGCCCTACACTAGTAGCTCTCATCGGTACTGTGTACACGAGGGCCAACAAGTTGATACAAAGTGGCCAGACCTAACCCCGGGTCCCTGGGGCGGCTGGCTCCGCTCTGCACTAAGCAGGTAACAGGTGCTTCCCCTGGTACTACGTACCCAAGAGACAACGCACCTCCACATCTTTCCTTCTCAGTTCCATTTCATTCTCTTTCCAGGAGTTCTACTCCTAACTTCCCGTAGGGTTCTAGCTCTTTTAACTCAGCACAATTCGGTTTCACCTTCCAGTTTCACATTCATACAACCCATGTTCTCAATCATGTTTATTTATTCAATTCACAGGCAGCTGTTTGTTCCTTTCCACTTTTTCAAGACTGCAGTATTCATATATCCCACTAGTTTTCCCATCCTAGGATTCATGCCATACCCTAGGATCTATCATACAATCTAGTTTTCCAGCCCTAGGATTCATGCAACACCCTAGGATCTATCATTCAATCTAGTTTCTCATTCCTAGGATTCATGCAATGTCCTAGGTTCTATTTATGGTTCCATAATTTAACAGGTTATGCTAATAAACTTAAAAGCCACTCTACCAGCTACAACGGGAGTACTAAGGGCGTGGTTGGGAATTCCACGTGCCTCCGCAACCCCCGAGACTGCAATGGAACGGGGTCCTATCACAAGGATCAAACACAAGGAGTTTCTCAAAACAGTATATAACTACTGTAGACGGGTAGAGGATTTAATTCCGAAAAGAACGCAACTCGAAACGCGGAAAATGGACTCCGAACGGGCCCTAAATGGGTCGAAAATGACGAAACAGTGTAAAATCAAACATCTAGAACCTCTTCCAGACGTCTGATTTTGCACTGTTTTGTCATTTTCCAGACGTCTTAAAATGAGGATCAGATGGTACCTTCGCTCTGTATAGTCTCTCAGACGTCCAGAAGCCTGCGGGGGCGTCTGGCCTAGTTCCCAGACGTCCGATGGTCACCCCGGACGTCTGGAAGTCTTTCCCGTCGTCTAGCACTGCAGCCAGACGTCTGATTCGCGTTGGATGACGAATCTCAAAACCTGCGCGTACCCATTCCTCGCTCTCAGTACGGACGGTCGAAGAAAATGAGGAAGTACGAAAATAACCTACCTTTCAGACGTCTAGACAGTCCTCCAGACGTCTTCCCCGTCGTCTGGTTGGAGACCCAGACGTCTGATTTTGGAAAAAACTTCCAGAATGAAAGCGCAACTAGCCCTCCGCCCGCGACTCACGGCCGCGCCGCGACTCGTCCGCCTGCTGCTCGAGCTGCAGCAGACCTCCCGCGTCACTCCCTACCCGCTGCGCCTCCGCCGGCCGGCTCTCGCTGCCCCAGCAAGCTCGAGCCCTCACGGTCGAGCGCCTCCTCCCTCGCGCAGCACCTCCTCCCGCACTCACCACGGCTGTCGCTGCCGCTGCTCGCTCGCGCTCGCACTCGCGCACCGATTGGAAGGAGAAGAGGAAGGGAGCGGAGGTGATGAGAGTGAGGGAGAGGGCGTGGATTTTTAAAGCCGTGCGGGGAGAGAGAGAGAGCGAGACAGAGGGGCTCAGCTTGCGCCCGCAGGAGGAAGAGGGAAAAAGAGAGGAAGGCGGTTGCGGGTCTGCGCGCGCCTGCGCGCAGACGCAGCCCCACGTGCCACCGAAAATAGATCCCAAACATCTGGAAGGGGTTCCAGACGTCTGGTCAGACGTCTGGGCCACCTCCCAGACATCTTAAAAAAAACATCTTGGAGTGCATTCGTAACAGGTAAGTCCGGAGAGACTCCTCGATGGTCAAAACAACAAATTGGTTGAGGGGTTTTGATCGCTGGGGGCTAGCATAGCTTGCAGGGTGGTCCAATTGGCGCTAGCACAACGAAACGTGGGTACCGACATCGAGGACGATGGTGAGGGACGGTGGTGTTCGAGTAAGGGTTAAGGGCATGGGAATCTTCAATTAGTTGAGGGGTTTTGTTCCCCTCAACCTACTGAAGCTCCCACCATATTCAAGGACAAGCAACGATACACGAGAGGGGCAGTCGGTGGTCGCCAAAGTTGACGTCGGCGACGAGGAAGAAGATGAGGAGGAGGAAGGTGTAAGGGTAATTCCTTTCTTTTAAGGAGGTGGAGCTACGCTACAGAGAAAGGGGAAGAGAACGAGATACCTAAGGAACGCTGAAGGTGGTCAAAGTACATCGAAGGAGGATGGTCAAATGTGGGGAAGAAAGATGGTCCAACGAGGCGTATTGGAGCGACGAAGAAGAAGAGACTGACTAGCGAGGGAACGGGGAAGATGTTTGAGCCCTCGGTTAGCAACAAGGGGCGATGATGAAGGAGGACGAAGGAGCTCCAAGGTCTCGTCGTCGATGGCGTTAGGGAGGAAGAAGAATGGCGTAGAGACGCGACTAAACTTGACAAAGCGAATTAGTGAAACACGGTCATGCTTTATAGAGCATTAGCTGCATGATTTGAGGCAATAGAATAACCTTGAAAAGGTAGACTTAGACGAGCTCCAGCAAGGATTTCAGCCGTGATTCACGGCCTCCATAGATGGCAACAAGAGATGGAAAAAACTCCCAATTAATCAACTATGATAAATGAATCTCCCCACCAATTTTGGTGGGATTTTGCCTCACAGATTAAGAGATACGAGTCTCCAAAGATGGCATCAGATGGACATCTTGCAAGGAGTTGCTGGAGGTTGAAGATGGTTGCCGTCATTTAGGGACTAAACAGAAATGATTTTGAACCAAAGTGCAAGGAATTCAAAAATTGAGGATCTAGTTGTAAAGTAGGTTAAGATATGGTCCAAATGAGCCCAAGTTTTTAGAGTACCCTAATAATGACCCAAGGAATCTAATAGTGGCTTCAATTTTGGGTTTTGATGAATTTTGCAAGGTCAATTTATATTTTAACCCAAAATATATTAAATGTTAACCTTAGTCTTTAATATAGGTTCATTTTGTAAAATTGCTTGTTCTAAACCTTAGGGACTATTTTTCAATGATTTTTAGAAAGTTTAGATTACCTTTATTTCGATTAGAACCCTTTAAATTAAAGTGAGATTGAAATTAAGGTTTTAAATGTAAATTAGCCTTAATTTCTCAGAAAAACCCTAAGTTGGCTCATGCAAGCTCACTTATAGGAATTTTTAGCTCATTTAACGTTTAATTAAATGTAGTCTTATTCCTCAGTTAATCCACACTGGTGTTTACCTATTAAAATCGTAAAATTAACTTATTTTACATTAATTCTTCTTAATTTGGCCAAGCTTGAATTATACCCTTTATATATCAATTACGTGAAATTAGACTTGGAAATTAGTTAAATTGAGTTAGATATAGAGAATGATGGTGTTACCATCAAGGCTTATCATAGAGTTGTGGGGAGGCTAGCCCATGCTGAAATCAGCCCAATCAATCTACATTTAAACTAGCACTGCAGCCCAATTCGGAGCAATAGGATTGAACCACTTATCACTCTCAGTGGCTTAATAAATAAATGGGCCTACGTGAAAATACCCTAGTAGGAATTAGTCCAAGACATTGTATTGGATCAGGTGGTTTCAATTATATCAAGATTAGCCAATTCCTTATGAATCTCCCAAAGGAAACCCTAACCATCATTAGTGCTTATTCTCCACAACAAAACCTCAGATACAGTGATCTTCCTTCCTCTTCCTCAGTGGACATCCACTATTCTCATTCGACATCTATTGGCCTTAGCGAACAACCACCATACTTCTTGATCTTCTCCCTAGTTGACCATTCCTCTTCTTATTGGCATGTTCTTCCCTATTTGTTTCGTAGTAATGGAATTGCAAAGGAATTGAATCAACCAATGAATGGAATGAAGTAAGGAATGAAAAAGAATGGACTTTTTTCTTCCATTGTTTGATTCAATTAGGAATGGAATCATCAAGATGAGAATCAATTCCATTCTAGCATTTGGTACTAGTTATCTTTTGATAGGAACAAAGTTGGAGTTTCTGTAAAATATGACCCATCATTTTTAAAAATTATAAAGCATTTTCATGTTAGCCAAAATTGTAAAAGAGCTTTTACATATATGCCCCTTAATAGTAACAATATTATGCAAATGTTGTTGACATTTTTTCACTTATTCATATAACTCTACAACATCAATAATTTGCCTTACACAAGCTCCTCAATTCATTTGATTATATTTAATCCAATTCCACATAATACCATTTGACCCCATCTAGATGTCTGTTAACATGCTTCTACCGTGTGTTAGAAAGGGTTGCATTGTAGTATAGATGATAAAAGCATGTCAATATTTAAAATTTATATTTCTTGAAATTAAAGTATTTCGAGATCGTTCGCTAAGAGCAATCTATGCTTAAATACCACTATCAAGAGTTCAAGGCTCGGGAACTAGATATGATAAGTTAATTATTCTAAACCCTATATCTAGTTCAAAATGTAAAGGTTTACCACACAATATCACTAATTCAATCGAGAAAATTGCATTTTAATTATATGCTGCTTAATTAAGGATAGTCAAATGTGAATATGAATTAAACATCAAATAATCGATATCAATAAAGTTTGCACAAGATCAGGTAATAACAATTCACTTAGAATCAGAACGTAAATCGCATTAATCAATACTACAAATCAGTCCTCGAAAAGGTTGATTTTCTTACCTTCAAGTCCCTGGTTCTTTTTCTTCTTTCAAATTAGCCCTTGCCAACATCAGGAGCTTAAGCTCCTTCTTCAGATTAACGTAGCTATTGTTACGAACGCGTGCCCCAGACGTCTTTTAAGACGTCTGGGAGGTGGCCCAGACGTCGGACCAGACGTCTGGGATCACATCCAGACGTCTGACCAGATGTCTGGGATCGTTTCCAGACGTCTGGAAATCCTTTATTTTCGACACGCGAGAGTCGTCTGCGCGCTCATATTCGCCTTTCCTTCCTCCTGCGGCTGCAGATTCCCCTGCCGCGTATCCTTCTCTCTCCTCTTCGCGCGGCCTTAAAAGGCCACGCCTCCCCTCTCGTCGTCTCCACCGTCCCCTTCCTCTTCTCCTTCCTGTGCGCGAGAGCGAGCGAGCGCGAGGGCGACAACGGCGGCCACAGTGAACGCAGAGGAGGTGCAGCGCGCGAGGGCGAAGCTCTGCCGTGAGGGCGAGCTCGCCGGAGCGGCTTGGCCGGCCGGCGGAGGGCGCAGGGGGCGCGAAGCGACGCGGAGAGGGACCTACTGCAGTCTGAGCAGCAGACGCGCGAGGTGCGACATGGGCGGCGTCGCGAGCGGAGGCCGAGTGGCGCCCTGATTCTGGAAAAAATTTCCAGAATCAGACGTCTGGGTTGATAGCCAGACGACGAGGGAGACGTCTGGAAGCTCATACAGACGTCTGAAAGGCGAGTATTCCGCTTTCTTCTTCCTTCCTGTCGACTGACCGTACTGAGGGAGGGAGTTGGCTGTGCGCAGGCTCGCTGATTCGCCATCCTTTGCGAATCAGACGTCTGGAAGTTGTACCAGACGGCGGGAGTGACCTCCAGACGTCCGGGGTGACCATCGGACGTCTGGGAGATAGGCCAGATGTCCCCGCAGAATTCTGGACGTCTGGGAAACCACGCTGAACAGGTAATTCTCTGATCCACTTTTTAAGACGTCTGGAAGAAGTTCCAGACGTCTGATTTTGCACAGTATCATCTTTTTCGACCCGTTTAGGGCCCGTTCGGGCTGCGTTTTCCGCGATTCGAGTTGCGTTCTTTTCAGAATTAATTACTCTACCCGTCTACAGTAGCTATACACTGTTTTGAGACACTCCTTGTGTTTGATCCTTGTGATAGGACCTCATTCAGTTGCAGTCTTGGGAGTCGTGGAGGCACGCGGGATTCCCGATCACGCCCCCATTACTCCCGTTGTACCTGGTAGAGTGGCTTAAGTTTATTATTAAAATCGGTTAAAGTATGGAACCATAACTAGAATCTAGGACATTGCATGAATCCTAGGAATGAGAAATGTATGGAATGATAGCTCCTAGGTGTTGCATGAATCCTAGGGCTGGAAAACTAGTTGTATGCTAGATCCTAGGATGTGGCATGAATCCTAGGATGGAAAAACTAGTGGAATGTATAATACTGCAGTCTTGGAAAAAATGGAAAGGAATATAAAGCTGCCTGTAAATTGAATTAACAGCTGCCTGTTACGAATAAAGAAACATGAATGAGATCATGGGTCGTAAGAACGTGAAACTGGAAAGTGACACCTGGATGTTTGAGTTAAAAGGATGGAACCCTACGGGGAATTAGGAGTGGAACTCCTGGAAAGGGAAAGGAATGGAACTGAGATGTAGTTTGTACTGTCTCTTGGGTACGCAGTACCAAGGGAAGTACCTGTACCTGTTTAGTGCAGAGTGGGGCTAGCCACCCCAAGGACCCGGGGTTAGGATTGGCCGCTCTGTACCGACTTGCTGGCCCTCGTGTACGTAGTACCGAGGAGAGCTACTAGTGTTGGGAGAGTACTAGCTACCCCACGGGCCCCGGGGTTCTGCTAGCCTCCTTCACCGACTTGTTAGGCCCACTACGGCAAACCAGGGTAGTCAGGCGAGGGTGTGCGGACTGTGGAGGGGCAAGGCCCCGGTTTGGTTACTGTGGAGGGGTTGGACCCCTGTTACTGAGAGGGCTCTGCCCTGTACTGGTTCCGTGCTGTGCTTTGGGCGCACCCGTTAACGGAAACGACTGACCGCGTGCCAGTACGGGTTAGCTACCTGTGCGTTTATCGCGCGTGCCGTAGTCACCGTTACGTCTGTCAGTGACCTTGGGGTGGTTAACTGAGGGTAGGATCACCACGGGGGACTCTCCCGGCCAGGAGAGCACCACGTGCTACTTCTACTTTTTTGGAAAAGACTGCAATCAAGATCGTTCCCACGAGGAACATTCGAGATCAAGTAAAAGATCTGAGAAATAAATGAAATAGTGAGACAATTGAAAGATGTAAATAAAGAAAGTAATAGAACATAACAGCTACTGTACACTCTACTGTTGTCTTTAGTTTTAGTTGCCACTCTACTCAGCATTTTGCTGACGTGTTACACTCGTTACCTTTTTCAGGACTAGGTGTTGAGCAGCCAGGGTCAGCGGTTGCAGAGGACGCTGGGCCGAGTAGGGTCCAGTAGAGTTTACCACAGTCTTTTGTACCTCTTTTGTTTCTGTTATAGTGAGCAGTTCTTGTTTCCGCTGTACTTTCTTTACCTGCAGTTCATGTTATATGATAAATGTTGTTCTACTATTGTGGTGGTAGCTACTGTAGTAGTTTCTTTCCTTACTGCTGTACTTTCTTACTGTTAGTTATATTCATGCTGAATGTGGTTTATTTTACTGCTCTTTTGGTTACTTCCTCGTTGGACGACTAGGTCTTGGGATTAGTCGAGTCGGTCCGGTTCTCGTGTCTCGTAGGGACTCGGGAGTCGGGTCATTACAAGATGGTATCAGAGCAAGGTCGTCCCGAGAAGTGAATCAACTGACTGGAAAATAACCAATTCACATGTTTATAACTAGAGTAGCCACCACAACATATCTCCTGACTTGAGCTCTTAGAAGTTTCGTTAGGTACCGTCTGTTTTGACGTTTCCGTTTTGTTTCGCGTCTCCTTGCAGGAGATGCCTCGTCGCGGGACTGGCGAGACGGGCCGCGGGCGCGGCCGAGGACGAGGTCGGCGAGGTGGACGTGTTGTCGTTGACGTCTCGGTGGACCAGCCACCACTCCCTGGCATTCAGGCCCAGGACCTCGCTAGATTGATACGAGATATTGTACGAGAGGAGCTCCACCCACCGCCCCGAGCACCTCCCCCTGGGGCTGCAGAGGGGGAGTCCTTTGTGGGACCACGAGACGGACACGGCGCTGGACACGAGGGAGGGGATGGGCCCCTGCCGCCCCCACCTTCCTCCGACACTTCTGTACACGAGGCACCTTCGCCTGGAGGTGCACCAGCACCTCCCCTACAGCGCCACTTCGAGCTTTTCGGACAGTTCCGGAAGCTGAAGCCCCCCTCCTTCGAGGGGGATGAGGACCCGACCGAGGCAGAGGACTGGCTTGAGCAGCTGGAGAAGATCTTCGACACCCTTCGCCCCCAGGTAGAGTGCCGCGTGGCCTTTGCCACGTACCAGCTGGAGAGTGCGGCACACCGGTGGTGGAGGGCGGTCCGGGGACAGGAGAGGGACGAGCCGACGTGGGACCAGTTCGTCACCCTCTTATGCGAGCAGTACTTTCCCCAGACGTGGCAGGACCAGAGGAGGCGGGAGTTCCACACTCTCCGCCAAGGGACGATGACTGTGAGCGCGTACCGCACGCGTTTCTTGGAGCTGTCCCGCTTTGCAGCGACAACGGTAGCCACTGAGGAGGAGCGCCTTTGGAGGTTCACCGAGGGGCTCCGGCCTGCGATCTAGGGGTATGTCAAACCCCTGAAGCTGCCTACGTTTTCGAGGGTGGTAGAGGCAGCTATGACTTACGAGGAGACCAACCCGTCCACGCGAGAGACCGACGGCGGGCGGAAGAGGCCCTTTCAGCCAGACTTCTCACAGGGCCGGCGAGAACGGAGACACGTGGCGTCCGCAGGAGAGCCGTCACGTTGTGCAGGGCCATCAGTGGCTTTTGGGGGCCCTCGACAGGGGCCAGTCGCCAGCACCGGACCCCCGCCTAGTCGACAACAGGGACTCACTGAGGGCGGGAGTCGGGTTCCCCTCTGCTACCAGTGTGGCCAGCCGGGCCACGTCAGGAGGGACTGCCCATCTAGGGCAGGAGGTCAGCAGATACTTCCCGTGCAGAGCACTGGAGGGCGCGCAGGAGACCGCGGTTCCCAGGCACGAGGAGGAGGACAGCAGTCGCGAGGAGGGTACCGGCCAGCACCTACCCGTCCGACGCAGAGTGTGGCTGCTTCGTCTGCACCTAGAGCTGAGGGGCATATCAACGCCCTAACACACAGGGACGCCAGAGCTTCGGGATCCGTGGTAGCATTTATGGTTTCAGTTTCTGGCAAACTCGTTTACACCCTTTTCGATTCCGGCGCTACGCACTCGTTTATCGCAGCCAGTTTCGCAGTTAGTTTGGACCAGGATTATACACTGTTAGAGAATCCGTTCATAATTAGAGGTCCGAGTGGTCAGCTGTTTGTAGCTGAGGAGGTGTACACGTATTGCGAGGTCAGCGTCGGGGGACATAGCCTGCCAGCTGACCTGATTATGATTCAGATGGAGGACTTTGGTGTGATTCTGGGGATGGATTGGCTGTCCGCTTACCACGCCTTGGTGGACTGTTTTGAGAGGAAGATCGTCTTCTCCATTCCGGAGATACCTTCTTTCGAGTTTCACGGACAGCCAGTGGACGGAGGTTTCAGGTGCATATTGGCACTTCGGGCGGCGAGACTTTTGAGCCAGGGATGTGAGGGCTTCCTAGCTTGTGTGGTGGCAGAACCCAGCCCCGTGGCAGACTTCCAGAGCATCCCGGTGGTCAGAGAGTACCCCGACGTGTTTCCAGACGAGTTACCAGGACTACCGCCCGAGCGCGAGATCGAGTTTGAGATCTCACTAGTACCAGGGACCAGCCCCATCTCCACCGCGCCATACAGAATGGCACTGCTTGAGCTGCGAGAGCTCAAGTCCCAGTTGCAGGACCTTTTGGAGAAAGGTTTCGTGAGGCCCAATGCGTCTCCCTAGGGAGCCCCGGTACTGTTTGTGAAGAAGAAGGATGGTATCCTACGCCTTTGTGTGGACTACTGACAGCTGAATAGGGTCACCATCAAGAACAGATATCCGCTGCCGAGGATCGACGACTTGTTTGACCAGTTGCGGGGTGCCACGGTGTTCTCCAAGATTGACTTGAGGTCTGGATACTACCAGTTGAGGATCAGGGAGACCGACGTCTCCAAGAAAGCTTTCCGCACCCGGTACGGACACTACGAGTTTTTGGTCATGCCGTTTGGGCTGACCAATGCCCCCGCTGCTTTCATGGACCTGATGAACCGGGTGTTTAGACCGTACTTGGACCTGTTTGTGGTGGTTTTCATAGATGATGTACTCATCTATTCTAGAGATCGGACGCAGCACGGATAGCACTTGCGGATGGTTCTGGACACTCTGAGATGACGCAGGCTGTACGCCAAATACAGCAAGTGCGAGTTCTGGTTGAGGGAGGTAACCTTCTTGGGTCATGTGATCTCTGGTGACGGCCTGGCGGTGGACCCCGCCAAGGTCAAGGCAGTGTTCAGGTGGGAGAGACCGCGTTCAGTCACTGAGATTCGCAGTTTCCTGGGACTGGCAGGTTACTACAGACGGTTCATCAGAGGATTTTCACAGATTGCGTGTCCTATGACACAGTTGACCCGGAAGGACATGCCTTTCGCTTGGACAGACGCCTGTGAGGCATGTTTTCTAGAGCTGAAGGAGAGGTTGACCTCGTCTCCCGTGCTCACCATCCCTGACAGTAGTGGCGGGTTCGTTGTGTACACGGACGCTTCCTTGCAGGGGTTAGGAGGTGTGCTCATGCAGAGGGGTCACGTGGTCGCTTACGCTTCGCGGCAACTGAAGCCCCATGAGCATACCTACCCTACCCACGACCTAGAGTTGGCAGCTGTTGTCTTTGCGCTGAAGACAAGGAGGCACTACTTGTACGGTGAGACCTTCGAGATTTTTACAGATCACAAGAGCCTCAGATATCTTTTTGACCAGAAGGAGCTCAACATGAGACAGAGACGTTGGTTGGAGCTCCTGAAGGACTACGATTGCAGCATCTCCTACCACCCGGGAAAGGCCAATGTGGTGGCTGACGCCTTGAGCCGTAAGGCGCCTGCACGCTTGGCCAGTCTACAGTTACAGAGTTGGAGCCTTTTGGAGGAGGTGGGCAGTTGGCGACCTCTAGAGTTACGATGATACTGTGGGGCAGTGACGGTGACATGGCAGACCAGGCCAGAGCTGATAGACCGCATCATCACAGGACAGATGGCTGATCCGTACTTGCAGTCTTTGCGCGACAGTGTACTATCAGGAGACCCAGGGGACTTCTCTTTCACAGACCAAGTGCTACGCTTGAGGGGACGGTTGTGCGTTCCCAGAGACGAAGAGCTGTTGAGAGAGCTCCTGACTGAGGCACACGGTTCCAGATTCACCATACATCCCGGAAACATGAAAATGTACCACGACTTGAGACGCGAGTTTTGGTGGAGAGGGATGAAGCGGGATGTGGGTGAGTTTGTGCAGCAGTGCTTAGTGTGCCAGCAGGTGAAAGCCGAGCATCTGAGGCCTGCAGGGCCGCTTCAGCCGCTTCCATTGCCAGAGTGGAAGTGGGAGAGCATCACCATAGACTTGGTGGTGGGCTTACCTGTTACCCAGCGGGGACACGACGCAGTCTGGGTAATAGTGGATAGATTGACGAAGACGGCGCGATTCTTACCGATCCGAGTCACTTTGGGACCAGCACAGTTGGCAAAGAGGTATATCCGTGATGTGGTACGACTACACGGAGTTCCGCGGGAGATCGTGTCCGACCGGGATGCCCGCTTTACATCCCAGTTTTGAGCTGAGTTTCAGTAGGCTTTGGGGACGAGGTTGAGGTTTAGCACGGCTTACCACCCCCAGACGGACGGACAGTCTGAGCACACGATACAGACACTTGAGGACCTTTTGCGTGCCTGTGTACTGGACTGGAGGGGCTCTTGGGAGGAGCACCTGCCCCTGGCGGAGTTTGCATACAACAACAGTTATCACTTGAGCATCGGCATGGCTCCCTACGAGGCTCTGTACGGACGGAAGTGTACGGCACCCTTGAGTTAGGTTGAGGTGGGGACCAAGTGGGAGGTTGGCCCCAGGTTGATCCGGCAGAGTCAGGAGGTAGTTGAGCAGATCCACAGACGACTCCGCACTGTCAGGAGCAGACAGAAGAGCTACGCGGATCGGAGACGCAGAGAGGTGCAGTTTGAGGTTGGGGACCACGTCTTCCTTCGTGTTTCACCCATGAAGGGCCTACAGTGGTTTGGGGTGAGAGGGAAGCTCACGCCGAGGTTCGTAGGGCCCTTTGAGGTCCTGGAGCGGGTTGGACCCGTTGCTTACAGACTTGCTCTTCCCCCGCAGCTTTCTGGTGTGCACGACGTGTTCCACGTGTCCAACCTCAGGAAGTACGTAGCCGATTCCAGTCACGTACTGAGTCACGAGAGCGTCGAGGTGAGCGACGACCTGACCTACCCCGAGTGGCCAGTGCAGATCCTAGACCGAGCCGTCCGCAGTTTGAGACGAAAGCAAGTACCCCTGATAAAGGTTTTGTGGAGGAGCCAGCGGTACGAGGAGGCTACCTGGGAGCCTGAGGCGACAATGCGGGAGCTGTACTCGGAGCTTTTCGCGGGTACGTCTTTTCGGACCAGCTTCGGTCCTCTTTGAGTTTGTTATGGTTCATTGGACATCTTTTCCCCGCACCCTAGTTGGCGCAAGTTTCGGGGACGAAACTTCCTTTGAGTTTGTTATATTGTTACGAACGCGTGCCCCAGACGTCTTTTAAGACGTCTGGGAGGTGGCCCAGACGTCGGACCAGACGTCTGGGATCACATCCAGACGTCTGACCAGACGTCTGGGATCGTTTCCAGACGTCTGGAAATCCGTTATTTTCGACACGCGCGAGTCGTCTGCGCGCCTGAGCGCGCAGACCGCATATTCGCCTTTCCTTCCTCCTGCGGCTGCAGATTCCCCTGCCGCGAATCCTTCTCTCTCCTCTTCGCGCGGCCTTAAAAGGCCACGCCTCCCCTCCCGTCGTCTCCACCGTCCCCTTCCTCTTCTCCTTCCTGTGCGCGAGAGCGAGCGAGCGCGAGGGCGGCAGCGGCGGCCACAGTGAGTGCGGAGGAGGTGCGGCGTGCGAGGGCGGAGCTCTGCCGTGAGGGCGAGCTCGCCGGAGCGGCTTGGCCGGCCGGCGGAGGGCGCAGGGGGCGCGGAGCGACGCGGAGAGGGACCTGCTGCGGTCTGAGCAGCAGACGCGCGAGGTGCGACATGGGTGGCGTCGCGAGCGGAGGCCGAGTGGCGCCCTGATTCTGGAAAAAATTTCCAGAATCAGACATCTGGGTTGATAGCCAGACGACGAGGGAGACGTCTGGAAGCTCATACAGACGTCTGAAAGGTGAGTATTCCGCTTTCTTCTTCCTTCCTGTCGACTGACCGTACTGAGGGAGGGAGTTGGCTGTGCGCAGGCTCGCTGATTCGCCATCCTTTGCGAATCAGACGTCTGGAAGTTATACCAGACGGCGGGAGTGACCTCCAGACGTCCGGGGTGACCATCGGACGTCTGGGAGCTAGGCCAGACGTCCCCGCAGACTTCTGGACGTCTGGGAAACCACGCTGAACAGGTAATTCTCTGATCCACTTTTTAAGACGTCTGGAAGAAGTTCCAGACGTCTGATTTTGCACAGTATCGTCTTTTTCAACCCGTTTAGGGCCCGTTCGGGCTCCGTTTTCCGCGATTCGAGTTGCGTTCTTTTCAGAATTAATTCCTCTACTCGTCTACAGTAGCTATACACTGTTTTGAGACACTCCTTGTGTTTGATCCTAGTGATAGGACCTCGTTCAGTTGCAGTCTTGGGAGTCGCGGAGGCATGCGGGATTCCCGATCACGCCCCCATTACTCCCGTTGTACCTGGTAGAGTGGCTTAAGTTTATTATTAAAATCTGTTAAAGTATGGAACCATAACTAGAATCTAGGACATTGCATGAATCCTAGGAATGAGAAATGTATGGAATGATAGCTCCTAGGTGTTGCATGAATCCTAGGGCTGGAAAACTAGTTGTATGCTAGATCCTTCATGAATCCTAGGATGGAAAAACTAGTGGAATGTATAATACTGCAGTCTTGGAAAAAATGGAAAGGAATATAAAGCTGCCTGTAAATTGAATTAACAGCTGCCTGTTACGAATAAAGAAACATGAATGAGATCATGGGTCGTAAGAACGTGAAACTAGAAAGTGACACCTGAATGTTTGAGTTAAAAGGATGGAACCCTACGGGGAATTAGGAGTGGAACTCCTGGAAAGGGAAAGGAATGGAACTGAGATGTAGTTTGTACTGTCTCTTGGGTATGCAGTACCAAGGGAAGTACCTGTACCTGTTTAGTGTAGAGTGGGGCCAGCCACCCCAGGGACCCGGGGTTAGGATTGGCCGCTCTGTACCGACTTGCTGGCCCTCGTGTACGTAGTACCGAGGAGAGCTACTAGTGTTGGGAGAGTACTAGCTACCCCACGGGCCTCGGGGTTCTGCTAGCCTCCTTCACCGACTTGTTAGGCCCACTAGGGCAAACCAGGATAGTCAGGCGAGGGTGCGCGGACTGTGGAGGGGCAAGGCCCCGGTTTGGTTACTGTGGAGGGGTTGGACCCCTGTTACTGAGAGGGCTCTGCCCTGTACTGGTTCCGTGCTGTGCTTTGGGCGCACCCGTTAACGGAAACGACTGACCGCGTGCCAGTACGGGTTAGCTACCTGTGCGTTTATCGCGCGTGCCGTAGTCACCGTTACGTCTGTCAGTGACCTTGGGGTAGTTGACTGAGGGTAGGATCACCACGGGGGACTCTCCCGGCCAGGAGAGCACCACGTGCTACTTCTACTTTTTTGGAAAAGACTGCAATCAAGATCGTTCCCACGAGGAACATTCGAGATCAAGTAAAAGATCTGAGAAATAAATGAAATAGCGAGACAATTGAAAGATGTAAATAAAGAAAGTAATAGAACATAACAGCTACTGTACACTCTACTGTTGTCTTTAGTTTTAGTTGCCACTCTACTCAGCGTTTTGCTGACGTGTTACACTCGTTACCTTTTTCAGGACTAGGTGTTGAGCAGCCAGGGTCAGCGGTTGCAGAGGACGCTGGGCCGAGTAGGGTCCAGTAGAGTTTACCACAGTCTTTTGTACCCCTTTTGTTTCTGTTATAGTGAGTAGTTCTTGTTTCCGCTGTACTTTCTTTACCTGCAGTTCATGTTATATGATAAATGTTGTTCTACTGTTGTGGTGGTATCTACTGTAGTAGTTTCTTTCCTTACTGCTGTACTTTCTTACTGTTAGTTATATTCATGCTGAATGTGGTTTATTTTACTGCTCTTTTGGTTACTTCCTCGTTGGACGACTAGGTCTTGGGATTAGTCGAGTCGGTCCGGTTCTCGTGTCTCATAGGGACTCGGGAGTCGGGTCGTTACAGCTATAGGGGAAGAATCAAGGAGATGCTTCGAGGCACCTCAAGCAATGTGAAGAGGTCGGAGGTGATCGTCGACACTTCAAGAAGCTTCTCGTGAAGCTTGGTGGCCACAAGGGTAGTCAAAAGGTGGTTGTCAACGGTGACGGGGTGGAGGCGATGATGGAGGTTGCGAAGCTCCTTAGTGCATGAAACTCCTTGCCAAGGGTAGCAATGGGTTCCATGCACCCTCAAGAAGCTTCACGAGAAGCTTGGGAGCTCGACGATGGGTGACGACGGTTGTCGGAAGCGATGAAGGTGACAACGGCGGTGGGTTTCCGACGAGGAGTGGAACATGTTGGAGCTTGCTTCCAAGAGGTCGAGAAGCTCCGTCGTGATGCAATGAAGGTGGAGGTGACCTCGATTTGGCAAGAGGAGGTTGGTGATGGCCGGAAGACGTCGAGGAAGGGGGCAGTGGTGAGGGGAGTCTGGTGGGTGTCGAGGAAGCTCAAAACTCTCAATAGGTTGAGGGCTTTCGATCCTCTTGTCGAGGCAGAGCTCGTGAGGTAGGTGGCACATGGAGAGGGTGGATGGAGTGACAAGGCATGCCTCGCCGGAGGGTGGCTAGCGTGTGGCCAACGTTGTGACCAGAGATGAGGAACATGATGGCGTGGAGGAAGTGTTTGAGGTCAAATCCTAGTTCTAAGGAGCTTAAGATACACTAGAGGGAGAAAGGAAGGAGACCTACCTAGGAGAGAATGAAGGGGACGGAAAACGGTTGGCGTGGGTGGTCATTCGTGAGGAAGAAGGGGACGGCGAGGAGATTTGGAGTCGAGGATGGAACTAAGCAATCGTGCCCGGTGGCAGGGAGCATGGTGAGGAAGCAAGGAAGGCAATCGTGACCTCGTTTGATGGCGAGGTGTAGCGACAAAAAGGATTAGAGAAGCTCCTAAGGTCTTGTAATGGTGACGTCAAGAAGGAAGAAGAGGGGGGTAATGGTGCACTAAAACTCGACGAAGAGAAGCAGCATGAGTTGGGGGAGTTTTATCGCTTCTTGGCGGGCAAGGAGAGGGTTGGAGGTTGCACGTAATGACTCATCGGATTTCGTGGCCGACGGATGCATAGATGGAAGGTGAAGACTGCTAGCAGGGGCCTCTTTGCAAGGAAAATCGAAAGTTAGGGGGTCTTTTGCAAGAA
This sequence comes from Thalassia testudinum, assembly GCA_037157565.1. Taxonomy (NCBI): domain Eukaryota; kingdom Viridiplantae; phylum Streptophyta; class Magnoliopsida; order Alismatales; family Hydrocharitaceae; genus Thalassia; species Thalassia testudinum. Next base: position 88,568,325 of record JAZHRO010000077.1, read on the forward strand.
ATTGAGAATTAAGGGCCAAATTGCAAATTAAGGGAAAATGAAGTCCAAATGAACCCAAATTTTTATAGTAACCTAATTTAGACATAAGAAATTTAGTGGTGACTTCAATTTTAGGTTTTGATAATTTTTACATGGTCAATTTATGATTTGACCCAAAATATATCAAAAACCTACCTAGATCTCTATTTCAGGTAAAAACCTGTCAAATTGATTGTTTTAAACCTTATAGAATATTTTTAGATGATTTTTAGAAGATTTCGATTACATTATTTCCATCAAAACTATTCTCATTGAAGTAGGGTTGAAATTAGGATTTTTAATTAAGAATTAACATTTAATTTAAATGTAAATCCTAAATTACTCAATACCAACCCACTTTTAAAAAATTTAAGCTCAATTGACCTTTAATTCATCATAAATTTTCCTTTAAACTATTCTGCATTTATAATTGCCTGTTAAAATAGCAGAATTAATCCCCTCTTTTATTTATTCCTTTTTTATTTCGCTATGATTGTATTATACCCTTTTATATAATAATTATGTGAATTAACGTTAAAATTTAGCCAAATTAAGCTAGATATAGAGAATGATGGAGATGCCATCAATGTCAAAGACCATTTGGTAGCTTAGTTGGCGATCAAGCTCATACCACCTTAATGGGAACGACAAGTTCCCGGTTTGAGTCAAAAAATTCGAGAAGGGGACATGGGGTAGTGGAGTTACAGGGAGAAAAATCCAGAAGAAGTGGATCATGGGGTGGTTACTAAGGGCTTGGAAACAAAAATTTTAGGGGAGTGTTAGGAACTTGGAAGGTTGCCAGGTGATGGATTGGTGATTACCCTCATATTTTCACCATCTAAATAATGGAAAGAAATTGAGATGAGATACCTCATTTCATTCCCCCTTTGATTACTCTTGGGTAAGCAGCAAAGCTTTCCTTCTTAGGATTGCAAAGGGTTCACAGACCATGTACTATTGGGTGTTCTTAGCTAGCATCGTTGAGAAGGGAGTCTCACCAAGCCTAGACCTATTGTAGAAGGCATAGCTACACAACACATATGTACTCTATCCGTTGAGATCCTACAAGAAAAAGTTAATTCTTTCCGTATGATTCCAATTTAAATTATTTTATTCATATTCTTTATCATTTTGCTAGCATCAAATTAGATCGAATCAAAATTTTAAGCAATCATTTAATCATGCTTCTACCATACCAAGGCAAACAATTAACTTCAAGAGTTGCCGATAGCAGGCGTGACAACTCTTGTCGAAGGGTTGTGCAGGGTTCTAAATCAATTCTATTTGTCTAGGGGCGGGGAAGAGGGGTTTAGTTGCTTTTGATATTTTTGTTAGATTCAAAGAGGTCTACGTCCTTGTTTAGATGTCGATACAAGTAATTTTTTTCAACGTTAAGTTGTAGACATAGAGTTATATGTCGACATTTAAATATCAACAGATACAAACTTCTTTCTTGATGATAAAACATCAATGCGTAGCTCTATGGAAATGTTAAGATGTAATAAAAGAGTTAAATCCTGACATCTTAATGTTGACATAGGGCAAAATCTATTGATATGCTTATAAGTACTTAGTTGAACTTATTCTCACAAATATGGTGGCATTTCCTTTGTAAACATCAATATATTTAAAGTTAACTTCAACGCTATTCTTTGAAACATTGACATAGTCTACTGTTGGCGATGCTTATCTTAATGTCGGCATATCTTCATCTATCTCAATTTTTGTATTTTACCAAATGTTGAGACAGATTATATTTATTGTGCCGAACTTTATAATGATGCATCGTACAAAACATACTTTTCAAGTTTCTCAAGCAAAAGGTTAGACCTTAAAGTTGGTTTGAAGATTGCAATGACTTAATATATTCTAACAATCCTAAACTTTAAAAAAAATGTCTAATCATGAAAAATTAACTTTGTAACTTATCAAGATTGGGTTAATAAGTCGAAGACAACCGTCAAAAAAAAATATTTAAATTTAAGTTATAAGTTAATAATTTTTGATCCGTTGTAACAAAATATTTAATCTCATTGCTTCCTGACGTAAGGTTATTTTTGAGATATTACAATTTTTCCTACTTAAATTCTAACATCCATCAGCATTCCTACAACTTATCAGTAAGTAAATTACTGGGCGATAAAGGAACACCATAGTTGGTTTGTACAAATTCTAAGAGGTGGCTTCAACCATACTTTAATTTTGTAACACTTAACTATACAAAGAGCTTCGTTTCCGGATTTGTAGTTGATTCACTGCTCTAATATCATTTATAATGATTGAATTTTAAATCGAAACCTAATAAAAAAAATTTGATCATAATTAACTTGGCTTGAGACAAGAAGTTGGATACAAGCATACAAAATACGTACATCTTAGTTAATAAAAAGTAAGTTTCAATTTTTCTGACCCACCATTCAATTTGATAAGTCTATGATTTGAGATCATTTTAAGATGTTACATGTATTGTTGGAGGTGTTCAATTTATTTTAATTTATAATTACAACGCAAAATGATTATATCAAGCATTGCCCGGTGATTGCCAAAAGATTTTGCAATGTGTACCTCCCCGGCATGGCGCCACATGGGATACAGCTTAGTTGAAAATTTTGGATGCAACTTACGTATTCCTTGGAAATCACTCCACACTTCATACAAAATTTCTAATTCCCCTTCACTTTTCATGTTGAAAAATGTGAATGCAACTTACACGTGTTCCTTTAGCACCACGAGTGTCGAGTAAGAATAGGGTCGATAGGAGCTCCCCCACTCCTATCGATCTTCCCACCTTCCTCTGGATCTCTCTAACTCCATTGTGCTCGACATGCATAGCATCTTGTTACCTATACCAGCCAGTCACATGACGTCACGGTGGTGGCCTGCGATCGACAAGCTCCTTCGACGAAGCAAGTTGCGGATGGTGGAAGTTCCAACGTGCGTGCGAAGCTTAGTGGCACCTTGGTCAGAGTGCGTGGCATCATGCTACGGAGGAGGGGGCTTGGCGACGTGCTGTGGTGGAGGGAGCTTGCCAACGAGCAACGATTCTGCCAACTGCATTTTTTTGGCTTTCCAACCATCGAGCAGCGACTCTAGGGTGCAGGGATGTTAGGAGTGCAGCGACCATGGTTTGCATACCGTTCGGGGGTTGAAGAGGTTGCTTGTTCTTATACATTATTGTTGGTTTGATCCAATCTTTTTTTTTTTAATTTAGTGTAGTTAAATTTTGTTGGGTACCATGTGTAACCTTGAGTTTTTACAATCGAGTTCGATTTCTACCTTTTTGTCAATCTATTCAATCTCATTGGTACGTTTCTTCAAGTTTCACCTCATTGGTGACTTACTGTATCTATGAACGTGGGTCACTCTCCTTCAAGAGATCGTGCGGTTCCCGATCTTAGGATTTTTTTTTTTTCTTTCTCATTTATTTCTTGTCTCATTTTTTAATTTTTAAGTTTCTCCCTCTGTGAATAAGATTTCTTCATCTCTCTTTGTCCTTTAGAGTGTTTCTCTTGAGTCGAATTCTTTACTTTGATGAAAAAAAAAATAATTTCAACACCTGAACAAAAGACTTCTTCTCTAAGCCAAAAACAAAAAAAATAAAAAGATCCAATTTTCTTGTAACTACTTAAAAGGTTATGTTCTTAGCATATTTAAAAGCTTCCCCATTTGGATACAACATGGCCCTGGGTTATTTCGCTGATTGTAACTTATCTACTACAACAAGAGTAAACTGATGCATCACATGCCACTTGATAAGTACAATACAATTCATACGTGTGCCTCGTTGCTTATAATCAAGGATCTACTTCCATCCAACCATACCCTAATGAGTAAGAGTGTTATCTGGTGCTCGTACTTTCTAAAGCATTATAACTCCGGGTAATTAATGAGGTAATACAAAGTAGACATATTTGTATTCGGATATCATATCCGGATATCAAATTTGAATCCTTTTAATCGAACTACGAGCGTAGTCGGATTGAAAATGTAGGTAAGTTCGACCAAATCAAGTCAGATGTGTATTTGGATAATTATTCAAATATTTAAGAATAATTTACTTGAGAGACAGTGTAAATGATGTTAAGAGATATGAAATTAATATTAATTTATAATTATATTTATATATTAAGTGATATTAATATTAATTTTTATTTATTTAAATTACTGTTAAGTTATGACAGTAATTATTATGATATTTATTTAATAATAGTATTAGGAATGTAAAATGTGATAGACGTCAAAAATGTGAGTGATATATAATTTAAATATAAATTTGATTAACATATAATGTTAGTTAGAATTGATGTTAGATAAATTTATATTAAATAATTAAATCTTAATTATCAAGTTGAGGATTAAATAATTAATTAAATACGAATTAACCCTTCGGGTTAACCTTCCAAATAAATTACAACTAACCATCTAGCTATCGATTGCAACTGCAAGGGAGGATAACCGGCTTTTTTTTTCTTCATCCTTTTTGTGTTTTTTGGGTTTTTTTAAAGGCCGGGAGGATAAGTGTCGTGGTGGCATAGGTCGGTAAAGCTGTGCTCTTGGAAGTCTTCGGGGTCAAACGTAGATAGCTGTTGCTTCTTTTCTCAAAAGAGATAACGTCGCAGATCTCCCATATCTACTTAGATTCACGTGCATATATTTAAAAGAAGAAGAAGATTTTTTATTAATGGGATTTGTTGTTGGTGCTAAGCCCTTGGTACTTTCAACTTTAGTGTCCTTGGATTTTATCGTTATTTAATTTTCAATACCCTCGACCTTCTTTCTTTTTAATTTGCTCTCTTGGGAGTTCGATGTGTTCGTGATGAATCCAGATCCGTAAGTCACTCGACTCAAGGTGGTTGCACCTCATAGGCTATTCCACTATAATTTCTTATAAAAAACCTTAATTTGCAAAGAAAGGCTATAGAAAAGGATTTTTAAAGTCCATTTACCTTGCAATTTATCCATCTTCTTCTAGGAATAACCGTGTTCATCTCAGTTTTCATGTTTAACACCATTTAGGCAATTAACATGAGTTTAACCTAACCGGTATTTGGCGGTGGAATAACTTAAACATCAGTTTCTTTTGCAGAAATAATTTCCAACCTAAACCTTTATTCCATAGGCATAAATAGGTATATCCTCCTTTCTTTAATGAATACAAACAAGAGTTATTTCCAAATTCTACTTTGCAAATCTGAACTAACCCTTAAGTTACATCAACAGATGCATGTTTCTAGACACTCAATCTTCCTCGATCAGGATGCACCTATTCGAAAGATGCCATGGATCGAAAGGTGCCCTTATACACAAGATACGATGAATTTGGACTACCAATTAGGGATATAATAAGAGTTATTCCATTTGAAACCATCCCCTAGACATCCGAGTCTTGAAAATGCTCTTAATTGGAAGGATGGTGAACTGGACCAAGGATTAACCCATCCTCTGTAACAGTAATTCACCTGAGAAGAGTCCTATCTAAGGGTGTGAAAAGAAACACTGATAGTGGGTTAACTTAACATGTGACTATTTATTGCTAATCTACGACCTAAATGTGTGGGGAACTAAAGTGGTCTTCAACTACTACACCCTTCAGTGTTCACGTTGTGGTTGGGGACAGGGAATTGAGGACATGTCTATATAATGTGAGCATATGTCAACAATGCGAGCCATGCTTTATGGATATATATAGTAAAGTGTGGTGTGTGGTAAATGTACACACGTCGACCTCGATTGACGAGGCAGGGGGGGCCCAACTGCCACCCTTCCACTCCCAGAATAGAAAAGCCTTATTGGTGAGGGGGACGTGACATTATTGGAGAGTTGGTTCAAAGCCTTATCCATTGTTGCTTATTTTGCCATGTTATCCAACCCCAAGTCGCCACATCAGCAAGTGTTCAATTGATCCATTTCAGGTTACCAAGAGTAGTGGAGTTATTCCAAAGAAGAAAAAAAACCCATGGTAGTAGAGTGGTTGACTCTTTCCCTTATCCTTTTGATCGTGAAATTGGATCCAAGAAATGAGCTTTGAAGGCGATAGAAAGTTACATAAACTTTAGTAAGATCCTAGCTACAGCCAAATCCCCTCTCCCCCATTATTGCCAAATCCAGGCCCTTAACTAATCATCAAGGGCTGGTTAGGGTCCCCTCTCCCTCGCCTCTACCTCCCTTTTGTCCCCCATCCTCATAATGACATCATCCATTTCCACTCCACCCCTGTGCTAACCTTCTTTATCTCCATCTCCTTGCCATTGAGTTGTTGTTGCCTCTACTCATTGATGGGAGATGGTTGTGTTCTTCTTGCTCTAATGACATCCTCCCTCCTAGCCTACATCCATCTTGAAGCCCTTGCCTTTTGGTTTCCTTGCTAACATTTTTAAGCTTTTTTGTTCAAAGGGATTCAAGAAGGGTGTAGTGATGGAAGAAAGAAAGTCAGAGCTACCAAAAGCTAACCTACGAAGCAAGCAAGCCTAAGTAAAGTTGAACATAAGAGCCAACCCAACCTAGAGGCAAGAAAAACCCCTTGCCACCTAAAATGCGATGAACCACTCGAATATGTCAGCTAAATCTCCTGCCCGAAGATAACCAAGAGTGTCTAGCTAGCACGACCACTCAATTTTTGAGTGGTAGGAGATCACTTGAAAGGTTAAGCCCTGCCTCCTATCACTACCCCATTCCTAGCGACATCAGGCAACAAAAGGAGCCAACAGTGTGGGAGACAAGGCAGTAATGCATAGATCATAGCGACAGGATGGGAATCAAGATGATGGCACAAAGAATGAGGTGAAAAGACAGACATCAAGGAAACTTGCAGAACGATTGCGCTCCCCGAGGAACGAATGATCTCCGCTTGGTTGCAATCAAACGATCCCCTATGTAAATGGATTATTGTCTCCAAGATGGGGATGGCTTGTAATACTCTAGAAATACTACTCTAGTAAATATTTGAGGGTTAAATCCCTCCCTACATATAAACCAATTAGATAGAATTACGTTACCAAACTCCAACATTCTTACTTTCTTCTCATATGTGCTTCCTTACCACCACCTTATCCCCACCTTCTTGTCGAGCTCTGTGAGCACAATCATGTAGTTGTCTTGTACAAGCTTTCAATTCTTCTTCGTGCAACTACTCTATAGAGCTTATTTTTTTACATCCTTTGTCATGCCTACTGTACAATGGTCAACGATTTGAGAGGCATGATACCTCATGTAATGTTGTGGTTGTGCAGGATCTTGAGGATGCTTGGTGGTGTTTGGAAGATTCCATCTGGTTGGGATTGTGGCCATTGTATAATCAATGGTCCATGATTTGGTTGGCAATGAAGTTTGGCTCATGAGTCATTTTCCACTCCTGCGACTCCTCTCTTGGATCACATGAGAGCACGCAGTCAATACAGCCAAGATTTATCCGACTTGTTATGATTGTGATGTTTGTTGGCTTCTTATTTGTTTAGATCATGTAGATCATTGGGAGTGCCCTGTTGGTGGCATGTTTGTCAACCTGAGCATGGAGCAACATCTGCTAGGAAATTTCTTTTATTTGGATGCTTTCTTTTGTCCCTTTTTTAATTTTTTATTTTTCTTTGTTTGTCTCTTACTAGGTTCTCTTTTCACCCTATGGGGTGTGACTTCCTTTGCATCTCAAGGTATTTATATTCCCCCTTCATTGGATGCTGTTGTCTATCTCTCTCTCTCTCGACGTTCCCCCCCCCCCCCCCCCCCCCCCCCCATGTATGCATTTTCTTTTTTAATCAATAGAGTTTTAATTTGCAAAAAAGAAAAAAAAAAAAAAAGAAAGCTATTTCCACTGGTTTTTTTGTTTGCTTCATCTAGGATTTTTCCTATTTAAGCTTTATTGACTTCGACTGTTCTTTGAGATTCTATTCTAGATCATAAAAGAAAAAGAAAATTATTCTAATGCAAAATCCATGGAGTTAATTTTGTCAGATGAATAGCATCACTGTTAAGGGGCGTTCGAAAGACTTGTTACCCTACCTCAGGCTTCCTAAATAATGAAATAAAATTTTACAACTGTGCAGTATTACATCCTTATGAGATATTTTTGTAATAAAAACATTCTCAATGTTAAGTGCGTAAAAGAAGCTTATTACACTGGAAAACGTTTCAACTATCATTTATTTCAAGCTTAATATTCACTTAGAATTCACATAAAATTACCAAAAAAATAACCTCATAAATTAGACAATCTTCTTCCATTTTTTAATAGTCCTTTTGTCCATTCAAGCAAATAAAGTTATGAGCTTTTCAACATTTTGCTTCTTCAACATATCAGAGAGAATAAAGATGATTTCGTTGTAAATAAAATAGCAAACGCAATTACATATGCGAGAATATAAATAATAAATAGTACCATGATTGCATAACAAAGCTACCAGATCAGTGATAACAAGAATATCATCACCATAACATGCAAGGAAACAGTGATCGGAAATCTATAATAGCCTACATATGAACAAATAGATATGGTGTAAGAAAAAATATAAACGTCACGTATCTGTCGAATGAAAAACAAAATAAAACCTCTACTAAAAATAATCTTCAGGTTTCTATTTTCAAATTGGTTCTGTCTTGGTTTTAGCCTAACCCCAAGATGGCCGATGTTGGGAGTGCACATACATAGGTCCGCAACACCCTTTCTTGGGCTTGTTATTACTGCACAAGCCTGCAATCGACTCAAACGCATGTTCCATCCAAATATAGCGTGAAGATTAAACTTCTCGTTCTTAAATGCTTAGGACATGTTTGATAAAGGAAATAAGTTAATGGAATAAGTAAAAGAATAAAAAAGAAGTGGTGAAATAAGTAACTTTGATGTTTGGTTATTTAGATAAATTAAAGTTATTATATAAAGGAAGGTGGAATAATTTTGCATCGAATTTACTCCTCTTAACCTAATGTAAGTGATAAATGGGTTAAACAGGAAATAAATATAGGTTAACTCACTCAACTTGCTTATCAAGTTGACCCTTGATAATTTCACTGTGACATCCCACATCGTCACTCAACCAAATCAAGTCAACCATATGTAAGGATGTCACCACTCAACCAATTGTGCCCAAATTTGAATTAGACAACTCCTGTGAACCCAAAAGTGAAAACTTTTCTTCCGTGGTTTGACTTGACATTAAGCTTCTAGTTTTGTACCATAAAAATAAGTTCATCTAGGAGCAGAAGACTATAGATGATATATATTTTTTTTTAAAGTGATAGGTTAGAAAAGCCTCAAGAAATTGTAAGGAATAGTTATATCCCACCAATCTTACTATGTAACAAAGGTCGTGAGGCCTATTACTTGGAATGAGATCTTTGTGTCAATTAAAAAATTATTTTCCTTATGTATCTAAGTGATGTGTTTGATCGGAAATAGATTATCTTTGTCTACACGTATATATTACTAAAGCATGTGGTGGCTAAAAAGTCCCTTCGAAGCTCTGGACTTTGAGAGGTCGGCCCTCAGAGATCTCTTCAAACCCATCCAGCTGTGCAACTATTCTTCCGTTAGGGAGTGGCACCTGTAAGGCCCGACCTTGAGGTTCCATTGTTTTGTTGTTGGCCGAGTGTCGCACGTCAATGCCATTCCTCAACCATCTCTTTATCCATCTGTCACCAGGTTTTCCCTTCCCTCATTTATTTCAACTAGCTTTCCGTTATACCCTATTTACTATCCTAGTCATTTCCCCTTGTTCTTGTTTATTGCTGTATCATGGCACCATGTCCAAAACTTTAAAACCTGTTTACTTCATTTATGGTCTCTTATTATGGAATCTTTGTCTCCTTTTATAGTCGCGCTGCATGGTTCCTACTCTTTACGACCTACAGGTTTTATACAAGAAAAGGCTACCATATTCATGAGGGTCACCTCTCTTTACCGTACACAAAGAATGGATAAAGAGGAGGAGGAGTTCATTCGTATTCTCAACAAGCTTGGAAGATGGGAGCAAGAGGAACCCCCCAAGATGGTCCTCACATCAATAGATGGTGATAACTCTCAAGCCTAAAAAAATGCCTCTATTTAATGGTTTTGTCTCATAAATCAATAAAGGGAAAAATGAAAGTACACTGGAGGGGAGTTAATAGTGTAATTGAAGAAATATAACTAAATAAATTATAATCACACAATTGAGTATCAAGATTTTTTTGGTGAAAATCCAAACCAGGTGAAAACTACCACCTAAGTCAACTTAACTTAAGATCTTTGGTCACTAAGTAATCAAATCACTAACCACACCACTTTAAACTGAGAGTAGTGTACCTCTATTACAAAACACACCTCCAGTCCCAAAATAGAGGTTTCTCCCTTCCACTAGGAAGAGATAGGGATCCGACAGGCCAAATACCCAAATATAACAATACAAAAAATGAAAGTGAACTTAATCACAACCTATAAAGCACCCAGCAAGATTATAAATCAATCTAGCTACTATAGGAATTAGAGAACTCCCTAAGATAATTACTAAGCAGTGAGTGGTGCGTGGGATAGAGATTTGCCCAAGAGAATTTGGTAGCACAACAGTTGTGCAATGAGTATAAGGAGCAATATATGTTGTAGCACTATAATTTTATCTCCAATGAGTGAGTTTGTCTTAATGGATGTAAACAACTATTTATAGGCCTCAAGAGAACTTTTAAGAAGGCTTGGGAGGCTTGTCCTAGCCGTTGGAAACAAATCCAAGTGGATTTGGTCGAATTCCCTTTGAGATCAGACAATAATTAGGTCTGACAACAAATTAGGCAACTAATAAAAAGGTCAAACATCTGGTAAGAATATATTAAACATCTATAATAAAGATTAGTCGTCTAAAAAGTAAAGACAATTTCTCTAGAATTTATTACACTCAAACAATGTATTTGGCATAAGTGATTGGACGTCTGGACTAATATTTTAAGATGTCTGAAAATAAGTGGAAGAGTTCCTGGAACTTTTCCAAACTGGATCAGATCCAAACAGTGTACTTGATTCTATGGATCAGTCCTCTGTAGGATGGATCATAGAAATCACAGAGTTTGAGCTCACCCTACCCAAGTTGGGCAGGACATTCTACAATCCATTCTTGAAGTTCTTGCAATTGCTTAAATTGTCTCCTAAGGTCAGCATTAGGGTCATTAGGTTGGTTCTTGATGGGAACACCATCATGAATCCTAACTAGCTCATCTTAACCTGGAAAAGAGAACAAAAGCTCCTACATAACCAAGTGAAGGGCCTAACTCAAGGAATAACTGGTTTGAAAAAAAAGCAAGAAACAAAGGGTAAAACTATAATTTTACCATTGCCATACAACAACAGGATTTCTCATGGGCTAAACATAGGTCAAGAGGTCTCAACAAGATAAAAAGTAGGTTGGTTTAAACAAAAAAGGGTTAATGTGAAATCCAGGAATTAAATTAATTCTTATAACCCTAAAACAGACCAACTTAATTTAACAAGGTTCTGGTCAGAATAAAATTCAACTAAACCCTCCAAAATTCATGGAAAAATATCATCTAGGGTTTAGAACTTTCAATTTGACCTTTAGAACCTATTTTGACCTAAATAGGGGTCTTAGTCAAATATTTGCCCTAAATTAGGTTTTTATGTAAAATGCTCAGTTAAACGTGGTCAAATCTAAAATCCAACTTCACCATTGGATTCCTTAGGTCCAAATTATGTTTATACGAAAATTTGGACCTAAAGGGAGGTCACCTTGACCTACTTTGCAAAATAGTCCAACCTAATTACATTTATGCCCCTAACTTTTGAAAACCCTTGCAGACACCCCCTAGCTTCCTCGTCGTTCTTTGCAATTAGGTCCCTCCATCATTACAGCAGAGGAATCCTACTCCGGTGAGGATTCGAGGGGGATATCTCCTTGATTCCTCAGAGAATCCCTCTTAAATTTAAAAGGGAGATTCTCTGAGGAATTCTCGTTCGTGTGAACCCAATCATAAGCTCTAAATCCTACCCAATCTCTCATGCGAACGCATGAGAGATTTGGGTATCTCTCGACCTTCCAAGTCCGGCAAGATTGCCGTGCTTAGAAGCTTGCCTTCCAAGCATAAGGCCCTCTACCTGCGACTATAAAAGAGACCCCAGATCCTCCCGTTCATCTTCAGCTTGGTTTGGCCAGAGATAACCCCTCAATTTCTTCTCTTCTCCTCCGGCCAAACACCTAGCGAGCTCCGGCGACCTATACCTCCTCTCAATACCAGTGGCAGAGTTTCCTCTGCCTCCATCGTTTGCGTCACGCCACACCTGCGCATGCGCCAACTACCCTCTCGTCATCGCCGTCCCCTCTCTACTAGGATCTTCATCTCCGACGGCGGCAGACATGAGCCAACCGCCATCCTGTCTCCTCTCGTCTTTAGATTAGGTTAGGTATCTTCTCTCTCTCTCCTCTTCCTGTTTCCTTCTCTCTAGTTCTACTTTCACCCCTCGACACTCACAGACCACCACCATCTTCTCCACCTCCAGCAGACCACTGGCGAGGTGCTCCCATCATTCCACACACCCATCCACCTCGCCAAACACCTCGAAAGCTCCACCACGACTCCCTGATCATTTCCCCCTTTCCATTGATTGCCACACGCTCCACACATTCCCCCTGAACAAACCCAACTCCACGGCCATAGAACGACCTAGGCACGCACGCCTAGGCCGTCCCACACCACGCCAACCACTAAGACACCTTTGTCGTGCCATGGCGATGCCTCCTGCGTGCTCTGATGAGGCCGCAAGGCCATGTTGCTTGAATACAGGTTCAGACCTTAGCCGCCATTAGAGTAGGCTTGAAGCAAGCTCGCATCCTTCACTCCAGGCCCCAGGCTTCAGGCATCCAGGTCCAAGTGATGCGGATTTGTCGCCCACACACGTTCAGCCAGGTGATTGGCTTTGGAGGGCTCTGCATCTTCAGCGATTGAGCGCGACCCCTGCGGGCGCGCGTGAGAAAGCAGGTGAGACATTTAGTCCCACTTCGGTAACTTTAGAGCGAAAGGAGCAGTATAAGATGAAAATGAGGTCCGACTCTCCCCATCACGCCTCGTCCGTGCCTCACGCCCCACGGACCTGGTATCCTGACCTGATTACTCGTGCACTCCTCGCGCACCACCCACGCCGGTGCATCTGGTCCCGGGCACGCTAACCCGACCCGTTTACCTAAGAAGGCTCTGGGAGAGCAAACCTAAGAGAGAAAAGAGAGGAGAGTTTTCAGGGGAGGGTAGGGGTAGGTTTTACTCTTGCAGGGAAAGAAAAAGAAGAAGGGATCAAGGGCGAAGCCAGGGAAGAAAGGAGGAGGAAGCCAAAGGAAGAGTGGCAGCCACAGCAGAAAAGCAAAGGAAGAAGAATCTAAGGAGAAGGACCCGCAGAGGAAGCTAAGGAAAAAGGCTAAGGAAGGAGAAGGCACAGCTAAAGAGAAGTCAAAGCTGAAGTAAGAAGAAAGATGAAGAGCTTAAGGCCAGAGCATATAGAAAGAAGACAAAGGCCACGACAGAGAGGAAGAAGAAGGAAGCTGAAGGAGAAGTCAGAGAAGAAAGGAGAAGAGCCAGAAAAGAAAGAAGAGAAAGCCAAGGCAGAAAGAAAGAAGAAAGGAACGAGCCAAAGAAAGAAGCAAAAGAAGAATCAAATACTTTTTAAGACATTTTATTGGCCAATTCTTCTCAATTTCTCTTTTATGGTTTCTAGCTACATTTTGTTATTCATAAACTCATGCTTGACATTTTGAATTATATTTTGAGTAGTTTTAAGTGTTCAAATTGCATCTATTATTAAGATTAGTGCATGAACTCCATTTGCTCCCTGTATTCGACCTTGGACTTAAACTTCGAGTAATAAAATTTTATTTATTTTCAAAGCGATTTCAATTATACTACGACGCATTACTTTAAACCCGATTTCTCTTTCGAAAAACAGTTCTCCATATAGTCAAATTCAAATCTAGATGTCCCAAAACTAAGCCTTTGTTTGGATTTGCGTTCAAGTGCTCCAAGCAAGGTTTTTGGGATCTCCTCCCGTGCATACACTGTTAGAAGAAATGGAGCAGATACGAAGGGAACGTATGAGAGAAAGTGTGTGCATAATACTGGCAAACAAGTCTAGCCTTATTGGTTGCACCTATTAGACCCAATCTAAGCCCAACTAGCTTTAATTAGATTAGCGTAACCCTTGAATTACTTGGCTGACCAGAAGGGTGGGACCCTCTAAGACACCCCACATAGCGAGACACCTTAAAGATTAACATGGTTACTACACTAACCTCTCTTGTCACCAGTTGGTCCAAATAGACAAGATCCCAGACAAACCAATCAAGTCTAACCTGACTTAAAAAAATTCCAACCTAGTTGGAGCATCTATCAGATTAATTAGGGCTTAGGTTCTATAATGCACGAGGTTAGATGATCTGAGTAAGGGGGGTCGCTCCCAAATTAGATCAATTTAGAATGTGTGTGCATGTCAAACAAATGGTTTACAAATAAGACTTATTAAAATGAATGACTTTTAATGTTCAAGTCTTATTAGGTCCTCTTTTAAGGCTTGGAATTAAATGAGTTCAATCAAGTTCGTGTTAGCACACAAGGTTGTACAATCATAGGTGATATTAATTTGCCTTTGAAGTTCACAAGTACGAGTGGCTAATCCAAATCCTAAAAATTGACCCTAATTTCAGGCAACTACTAATGATGGATCAATTTTAATTAATTTGAGTGGTGTAGCCTAAACGAAGCAATCAATGGCTTTTGAGCACCACTCAATTAGGGGCACAAAAAATATTTTTCTCTAATTTTCAGGCCCAAGAAATAATTTTACCCTAATTGTTTAGGTATTGAGGTCCAAAGATCAGAAATGACCCCCAATCAGTAATTTTCATGAATCAGTATGTGCATGTTGCCCAAAAATTATCAAATTTTTTTCAAAGATTGGAAATTTGACTAAAAATGCAATGCAAGTAATTTGCACGCATTTTGGAAAAGTTGAAAAAATATGAAAATTCAAACAGTATGTGAAATCAGGAAGAAAATCAGTACTGGATATAGGTCTGATCTTCAAATTTCTTTTTTTTTTCTACTTAGAGTTAGGGTACAAAAATTTTAGGGATTGTTCCTAACTTCAAAACACATGTCCAGGACAAATTTTATGATTTTTGGAGCAGTAGATTTCCTGGGATAGATTTTTGAAAACCACTTTTCAAATCTACCTGAATTTCATAATGATAATGTAATGGTGAAACCTTGAAATTGCACCACCAATGAGAGTTTCATGTTTTTTTCAAAAAGGGGCCTAAACATAAGAGAATAGAGCTACCTTGATTCCTTCACCAACACTTCACTCTTGTCTATCGCTGTGATCTAATCTCATGCTCTTCACACGATTTCCTACACATAAAACAACAAACAAGTGAAAGCAAGTTAGAACTCAAGATGAAGCCCCCAATGAAAGTGTGAATATACGCCATACCTCCCCGGCAATGAAGCAAAAAGTGATCATCGTGAAATCAAGTTTGTAAAAAGACATGCATTGTGGTTCAAAATGGCAAAGATACTTTGCAAAATACTCGTAACCGAACTCGTAAAATCATATTTGAAAACTGGAGTCTGGGTCATCTCACCAGGAGGCAACTGGATATTCGTGCTTCCTAAAAGAGATATTTTGTCTTTCTTTTTGAGGAAGCAAGATAATAGGAAACTAAACTACGCTAGGAATTAGGTAAATGTAAGGAAATAAAACTACCAACTGCAGAACTAAATGTGGGATATAAGGAAGTAAATAGAAGAAAACTTTATTACAAATAAAAAGGAGTTCTAATAGAGCAAAATAAGAGTAGGGGAATGCTTGCTACAACTAGAACAATTAAAACAAACAAAAGCTAAAATGGTAGTCGTGGATGGCCACAAAGTGTAGCCTGGCAGAGAATAGAGGCGAAGTGAACAGGAAGGCGCACCTAGCGGAGAGAGTAGTTGGCATGGAGTTCCTTGAAGATGTGGGAAGGCCCACGTCCAAGAAGGAGTGTGGAGGATGATGGTGGAAGATGAATATGGTGGTAGAGCACTAAAAAGATCTAATGGTGTACCTAGGAACTAATGAAACTAATATGCAAGCTAAGGAGAGGAAGAGGCTAAAAAGACTAGATGGCCAACAAGAGGAGATGTCCATGGGTTTAAATAGAGGAGGGAGGGCATCCAAGGTAGCTTCGGAGAAAAGTTTTAGGTTTAGGTTTTTGGAAATTAGGTTTGGGTTTAGGATTTGTCTAAATAGAAAAGTAGAACCTAATTGCCTTCAATTTTTAGACTCTTTATAATTCAAATTTCAAATTTCATATAGAAGGAAAGATCTAGCCCTTGAAATTATCTTTCAAATGTAACTTGAATAACTCAATTTGGAGTTCAATTGAGAAAGTTATGATCAAAATACTTAAGATGTATCCGATTGTTCTGAATTTTGGGATTAGGATCTTGATTGGAGAGATTTAAGGAATTTATTTGGAGACATAATTGGATACAATCAAGGCCACTTATTGTTAATTGATTTCAAGAATATTTACGACATTTTTGTGTAGAAGAATTAAGTGGTCCATGTGGATAATGTATAGGACTCCATAGGATAGGATAGGATAAGAAGGAAGGTAGTGACACTAAGTGAGAGCTAATTTTTAGGACTAGGTTTAGGAGTGATCCTATGGTTTAGGAAAAGACTTAGGGAGCTAAGTAGAGCTGATTTAGGGTTAGGTTTAGGTAGCGAGATTAGGGTTTGGGTGAGAGCTAAAATAGGCAAGTAGGGCCAGGGTTGGGGTTTAGGTTTTAGGTGGTATTCTCTTCCTCTTGTTTGCACCTTTGACGCTCAGTTGTCCTACTTCCTTTCCTCTTAAGCTTGAGTATCGGATTTTTGCATGTATTAAAGCATAAAATTAGGCTCAAAATTATCATTCCTAGCATACAAATATGCAATTATATATAATATGACCTAAATTGAATGCAACCAATACTCAAACCCAACAAAACTAAGCAGGTTATTATATAAATTGGCTTACTTATCAACATCGTGTGGGATTGGGATTCTGGGAAGCTTGCACCCATCACTCAGGGGATGGGGAAATTACCATGAGTCCCTCCTTTTGCCCATCACCGAACATCTTTTAATAAAAAAGGTTTCCAAAATTGATTATTGATCCCTATGCATGGCTTTGTCCTCACAATTGCATGGACTCTCCCAATTCCCCATTCCAATTACAATAAGTGCTCCTTCAAGTTTGATGCAACCCCACCTTCCCTCCTCACTTCGGTCCCATCGATCTTGCTCCTTACCTAACTCGCTCCTTATCCTCTTCACAGCTCTTTGTATGTTGTACTTAATCCCACATCCATGTATTCTTGATGATTTTTATACTCAACTCGAATGATGCATTAAAAATCTATTATTTTATTCCGATTTAGTTGATGATTTAATACATGAAAGAATAGAAAAGCGATCCCCTAGGCCCTCCCTCCGCTATGCCTATACCTTATGTTGGTATTGAAATACAAAGAAGTCGAGGACTTAGTTATTATGCCCTCCTTATCCCAAAATTCTGGGTCCACCACTAGTGTTCTCAACAAGGATGGAGGATTTGATCACATTACTAGTGATTGTGCAGCCACCACTTTTTCCAGGCGTAAAGGACTCAATGTCAATTGGTCTACGGTTATCCTCCAAGTCATGAATGATGACCATGGTGCTATCCTTCCTTTTGGCACCCTTATTACCTACATCCTCTAGAAATTCAAAATCCCCCTCTCTAACCAATCCACCTCCAAGATCATCTAGCCCTTTAATGTGCTACCTTGTGGGGGATGAAGCTTAACCTTAATGCTCTTGCTTAACAAGGAACCCAAGAAGGGCCTCAACTTGAGGATCCTCCTGAGGTGTAAGCTCCTCCACCTCCGTCTCCTAATACTCTCAACATTCTTTTGCTTCCTCCCTCGGAATCATCTTATTTCAATACCCAATAGGAAAGGCTTATGAGGTTCAACACCTAACAATGGAAAAAGGGATGCAACTCTTACTTCATCGCAACAAGGAGCTCAACACGAATCTAAGCACCTTTTATGATGTAGTCTATGGAGGTTTTGTGAAGCTAGGGAGAAGAATGGATCCTCATGAATGTCGGAGGAATTAGAAGGATTCCCATTGTTGTCTTAGAAGGTTTTTGTTGTTACTGCTATTGTTTATCTTAGTTTTTTCTTGTCCTTGTTGTTTTTGTTGTTTGATTTGTATTTAAGGGCAAAATCCCTAGTACTTCATGTTTGAGAACTTGCTAGGTGGATTGAGGTACTAACATGCCTCCTTTTGGACTAATTTCTCCTAGCTTTGGTTGCTTGTTTATGCACATAGTATACTATGAACTTGATTATCTCATGCTTTATTTCATGATAGTCTTAGATCTCATGTTATGGATTGCTCATATTTTTTTTGTCCCTCTAGCTTGTATCATGCTTATTCTCTCATGTGTAATGCTTCTAGATTAAGATTATTTTCTTTCGCTGACTTACAAAAAGAAGGAGAAGGGAATAAATTCAATCTAGATTCATTCCTCTTGAAAATGAATCTCATTTTTCAAATTTCTTGAACAAGAGTTTTTCGACACGAGAGCAATGATTGAGGGAGAGTAATCAAAATTAGAAACCGCTTAGGTTTTGTAAATCATTAAAAAAGAAAAGATTGCTAGTGCTACCCTCCTTAGTTTAGATGATTTACAAAAAGGATTAAGGAAATAATTAAAGAAATTAAATTATATATGTATTAGATACTTCCATTCAAGCTAACATGCAAGTCAAGTCCATCTAAACTCTTATAATGGAGGATTATCCCAAATAATTCCAAGACTAAAGCTTAAGGATCTCAAGATGATATTTATTTTAAGAGAAGTCTTATAATTAAAAATGTTGTAAAATGAGTATGGAATTGTAGTCTTTTTATTTGTTCTAAATAACTTTCTAAAAACTGAATAAATGAGATTAATCTCTAAACACTTTCATAGCAATAAGACTTAAGATTAAAAGTCTTCTAAAACATCTAATTATATGCCCTTAAGCCCTTGTGATGAGTTATGAATATTTTATATTTTATGTATATTTTCATTAGATTTTATCATTTGTTCACGTGGTTAGAGTATATATTTAACATACATTTCATATATTAGAAATAATTTTATATTTTGATATTTTTGATACAAATCTAGGAGTTAGTATTATGGATAAAGGAGAAGATGTTGAACAAAAAAGGCAATCATGAGGATCATTTATGCAAAATCACTGTGGTTGTTATGCAAAATCATCGTAAAGAAAATGAAAACAAATAAATAAAATGTGAAAAAATCAAGAAAAGCTCTTTTTGAGCTATTGAGCTTATTTAGGCACCTGGATCAAGAGAAAAATTAAGAAATAGGCCCTTACGAGCTACATGATGGCATATATAATGGATACAATAAAGGAAAAGATACTCTTTTATATATCCACCATTATATCCATCCCACATGGTATGTGTAAGGTGGATGTCATGTGGATAAGGTGGAGCCACATAAGAGAGTCACATGTGATCATGAATAAAAAAATGTTACACCACATTTTTAGAGCCTAAAAGTACAATTATCATTTTTAGCTAAGAGGGAGAAAAGTCACATGGAGTCACATGTGTCCATTACATTTAAATTCAAATTTCAGTGAAGGAAGATGGAAACTCCAGCTCCAACCTTCGCCAGCCACAACCTATGCCAAGCTTGACTTCCCTTGTCTTCCAGCCCCAACCTCCTTCAACTTCAAGGTCCTTTGACAAGCTCCTCCTCCAATGATCGAGCACCTCGAAGCTCCTCCTCCTCTAACCTTGAGCTTTGTTACGACCCGATTCCCGGATCCCTATAGGACCCAAGATCAGCTCACCTCAACTAATCCCAAGACCTGATCGTCCAATAAGAAATAACCAAAAGTAGGAAAATAAACCACATTCGCACATGCAATATAACTAAGCAGAAAGGAAGAACGAAGCAGTAAACAAGAGTAGAACAACTGTCTCAAAATAATACATGCCACAACAACAACAATAGCGGAAAGAAAACAAAAGGTAACAGAAATAGTAGCTTAAGGGTCTAGTACTCACAACTATAGCAAGAACTAAAGAGCTGGAAAGAAAAACAACTACGACTGGGCCCAACTCCCTCTGCAGCTGGAAACTTAGGCTGCTCAACTCCTGATCCTGAACAAGGTTACGAAAAGACAGAGTCAGAGAACGCTGAGTAGAGTGGTGTTTACATTATTTATGTGTAAGTAAAACAACAAGCAGGTTTTATTCTTGTTACGACCCGATTCTCGAATCCCTACAAGACATGAGACCGGACCGACTCGACTGATCCTAAGACCCAGCCATCCAACGAGAAAGTAACCAAAAAGCAGTAAAAATAAACCACATTCACCATGCAAGCAACTAACAGTAACAAAAGTATAGCAGTAAAGAAATAAACTACTACAGTACACACCACCACAACAGTAGAGAATTTAAAAAGGTATAGGAATATAAAGTTTATAATAACGAGTACAGAAGAGTAACAAAAATACTCACTAAAGCGGAAACGGGGTACAACAAAAAGGTACAACTACTGGGCTCTACTAGGCCCAATACCCTCTGCAGCCATAGGCTATGAGTACAACACGTCAGCGAACGCTGAGTAGAGTGGCAACCAGCTAACTAAAAACAGTAAAGGTGGAAAAGTAACCATTGTTTTCAATTTCTTCCTTTATTTAACTAATTATTCTTTCTTTCATCACTTGTTTTATTTATCGGGTCTTTTTCTTGATCTCGAATGTTCCTCGTGGGAACGATCTTGATTGCAGTCTTTTTCGAAGAGTAGAAGTAGCACGTGGTGCTCTCCTGGTCGGGAGAGTCCCCCGTGGTGATCCTACACTCAGTCAACCACCCCAAGGTCACTGACAGACGTAACGGTGACTACGGCACATGCAATAAACGCACGGGTAGCTACCCCGCCTGGCACGCGGTCAGTCGTTTCCGTTAACGGGCGCACCCAAAGCACAGCACGGAACCAGCATAAGGCATAGCCCTCTCAGTAACAGGGGTCTAGCCCCTAAGAACCAAACAGGGGTCTCGCCCCTCCACAGTCCGCACACCCTCGCCTGACTACCCTGGTTTGCCCAGTGGGCCTAACAAGTCAGTGTAGGACGGCTAGCAGAACCCTACACTAGTAGCTCTCCCTGATACTGTGTACGCGAGGGCCACAGAGTCAGTACAAAGTGGCCAGTCCTAACCCCGGGTCCCAACCCTAGGGCAGCTAGCTCCGCTCTGCACTATACAGGGGGAACAGTCACTCTCCTTAGTACTCTATACTCAAGGGCCAACTCACTTCCCCACTCTCATTTCCCATTCCATTCCATTTATTTTCCAGGAGTTCTACTCCTAATTCCCCGTAGGGTTCATGCTCATGTTTTCCAGACCAAGCCATACTAGGTTTCATTATTTCTTTTTCCATTTCATATGCAGGTGGCTCGTATTTAATTACAACAACAGGAACATACATGCAACAGTTGTTAACGACAGTACTTTACATTTCACATGTAGCTGTTATCTAATTACAGGTAATTGTTATTATTTTATTTACTCATCTAAGACTTCAATTCATGCATTCAATACCATTATTCCAGAGTTTCTAGTTCTAGGATTCATGCCACACCCTAGGATCTAACCTTCATTCCAGTGTTTCTAGTCCTAGGATTCATGCCACACCCTAGGATTTAATATTCATTCCAGATATGCATTCATGTTTGTAATTAAACTAGGGGAAGCTGAAAATGGCGATTGGTCGACCGAACCGTGGCTAGTCTTTGTTTGTTTTAGTGCTTATTACAGAAATATCGTTGTGGTATAGATAAAATAGCTACGGTTGTCGTTGCCATTACAATTTTACTCAGAAATATTTTTCCCGAGGTCGAACTCAGGGAGCTACTGGAATTCTAGAAGTACAATGTTTCTTTATTACAAAAATAAGAGAGAGATAGGGGGAGAAGTAGATTTCTGTTTCTTGGCTTTTTCTTCTTCTCTTCTTTCTCTTTTTGCTTGTCTTCTTTTTCTCTTCTTTTTCTTCTTTTCTTTACGGGTCTTCTTCAGTTCTTCTTCTTCTCTTCTTTATCTTCATTCTTTCTTTTTCTTTCTTCCTTCTCTTTTTTTTCTTTCAGCTGCGGAACCTTTTCTTTTCTTTTTCTTCTTCTCTTCTTTCTCTTCAGAGCTTCATACGTCATCTGATATCTCAGTCAGACGGCTTAAACGGTGGTCTGCTACAGTGCTTCCCCTTTCTTCCTTTGCTGCTTCTCCTTCTTCTCTTCTTCTTCCTTGGCCTTCTGCAGTTCTTCTTCTTCCTGCGGCCAAGTATGAACCTTCTTCCCTCGCACCTTGTCCCTGCACAAACCACAGCAAAACCTAACCCTTCCCTCTACCCGCACGTCTCTCTCTCTCTCTGCAAACCGCTCATAGGAAGCTCTCCCAGAGCTGGGTTATCGGGTCGGGTTGCGTACCTGGGACCAGGGGTACCGGCGTGTATGGTACGCGAGGAGTGCGCAGGTGGTGTCGGGTCAGGTCCGCCGGATCCGCGTGGTGAACTCGCGGACCAAACGGGTGAGTGGGGTGTGGGACCTCACCCCGTGTGTCTCGAGGCTCTTAAGAGAAAACACAAAATCAATTTAAGCCGGTGCGGTGTTTCGAAATCCCACGATGTGGGACTAAACTCTGTCCCTTACTCACGCGCACCCGCAGGAGAGCCACGACCTGGCCTCAGCAGCTGCGTCCTCGCCTCTCTTCCAGACCTGCTTGTTGCCTTCGCCCAAGTCTCTGCAGCTTGCCTTAGCTGGGATCCTGCTGCTGCAAGGCCTGGAGCTCGCATGGAAGCTCCTTCAGTCGTCGTCAATGGCGGCTGGGGCTCCGACCCTGTCAGACAGAAACACGGCCTCTTGGCTTAATCAGACTACAGGGTGACCTTCGCCGTGGCACGGCGAAGGTGATGCAGGGTGTAGCAGGTTGTGGGGCGGTGTCTGGCGACGGGGCTAAGTCAGACTGCTACCGAAAAAATGGGTCTGATTGGGGGAGTGTTGTGGGGGTGTGGAGTGGCAGTGGAGGGGCGGAAGTGGTTCAGTGTGATGAGGCGAAGGTTTGGGTCGGTCGGCGAGTCGTGTGGAGTGGTAGAATGATGGGGGCGACTCGACGGAGGTTGGCCGGAGGCGTGGAAGACGAAGGTGGTCAGGCGTTGTCGAGGGGCGGTCTGAATAAAAAGATGTGAGGGAAAGAGAGAGAGGAGTACAGGGAGTATCTAGAACTTAGCTGTAGGGACGAAGGGGGCCGGAGCAGGGCGGCAGTCGTGCCGACTGTCACCGGAGAAGAAATACCCAGAGGGGGAGGGCGGCGGCGAGGAAGAGAGCCGGAGGACGCGCGCTGGGTACGGCGCGACGCGGGAAGAGCAGGCGAAGGTGGCTCTGCTGCTGGTATTGCAGCAAAGCGACGAGACGGAGGAGGAGGAGCCGCCGGAGCTGGTGGGTTTCTACCGGAGTGGGGAGAGAGGAATGGTAGGGGTTTTCTCCGTTAGGACCAAGCTATCAGAATCGGCTGGCGACGCTGGTACTTATAAAGGCTGTGGCGGAGGGGTGGGCGTAGGGAGGCGACGTGCCTCCCTCGTCGGAGAATGGCCGGGATTTTGACCCATACCTTTCGCGCATTCGCACGGAAGGTGTGGGCGAGGACAGAAGGCATGGTGGTGTCCCTGCGACAGCAGACGTCGCAGAGAACACCGGGTTCAACCTACAGGATGCCTCCCTCACCCTGCGCAGCGCCATGCTCCGCGCAAAGTCGCCGGAGCATGGCGCTGCGCAGAGACTTGCAGGAGGGACCTGTATGCAAAGAACAACAAAGAACCTAGGAGCCAAAATACAAGGGTTTTGAAAGTTGAGGGTCAAAAAGTAATAGATGATGACCAAATTGCAAAGTCGGTCAAGAAGGTCTCTTCTTAGGCTCAAGTTTTTATGCATGACTAAATGGGACCTAAGGATTCTAATGGTGAATTTTATTTCTAGGTCAGACCTTGTTTAACCGGCCAATTTATATAAAAACCTAAATTAAATCATTAATTGGGCATGGTTCTCAATGTAGGTCAAAATGGGTTCCCAAGGCCAAATTGAAGGTTCTAAACCCTAGAGATTATTTTCTATGAATTTTAGAGGGTTTAGTCGATTTTTACCCTGCCTCGAACCTCGTGAATTGAAGTGGGTTTGTTTTAGGGTTACAGAATGTCATTTAATTCCTTGGAGTTGCTGTAGCCCTTGTTGGATCAGATCATCCCACTTTCCTTCTTATTAGGTTAGTTTGACCTATGTTTGGACCCTGAGTTACCCTGTTTACAGATTGTGTTGGTGAAATTGCATTTTTTACCCCTTATGACTTGTTTTCTTATTAAACTCAGAATTCTCTGAGTCAAGCCTTTCTTTGAGTTATGTAGGAGCTTTTTCTCGCATATTTAGGTTAGATTGTGCTAGTTAGGGTTCATGATGAAGTTCTCATCAGGAGCCACTCTACCCGCAAAACCAGGAGTAATGGGGGCTCGATCAATAGGTCCACGTGCCTCCGCAACCCCCAAACCCGCAACGGAACGAGGTCCTAACACAAGGATCAACCACAAGAAACCACTCAGAACATGATAAAAGCAATCCAACAAGTAGAGGAATTTATACGAAGAAGAACGGAATCTTAATTGCGGAAATCGGACCTCAAACGGATCCTAAACGGGTCAAAAATGACAATCCTAACTCAAATCAGACGTCCGGAACACCTTCCAGACGTCTTAAAAGAAGTCCAGACTCATACCTCACTCTACACTGCTCCTCAGACGTCCAGGGATCCTACTGAACCATCTGGACCTAGTTCCAGACGTTCGACCACCTCTCCGGACGCTTGGAGACACTCTTCGCCATCTGGTGCCTCGCCCAGACGTCTGAACCGTGTGGGAGGGCGTGTCCTGTGCCTTCCCGAAGCGAATCCTGCACACGCGACCCAAATATTCTCAACACATCACGTCTCAGAGCCTCGGCGGAACGGCCTGCATGGCCGTATCCGCCAAGGGAGGTATAGGGTGCAGGACGTACCTCTCAGTCGTCTGGAGCTTCCTCCAGACGTCGTCCGCGTCGTCTGGATGTAGATCCAGATGTCTGATTCTTGGAAAAATCCCAGAATCAGAAGCTCCTTCGTCTTCTTCCTACTGCGCGCGACCATGCCGTGCTCGCTCATCCGCTGCTCTAGCTGCAGCAGCGTTAGGGGAAACCTCCTCGGCACGCCCCTCCGCCATGCGCATGCGGACCGACTGTGAGCTTCTCTGGCGAGCTCTCACGCGAGCTCGCGCGCTCTCCTCTCCTTCTCCCGCTGCTCCTCCTCTCCGCCGCTTTGCTCGCTGCACTCACCGCTCTCACTGGAGGAAGGAGAAGGTGGATGGGAGTGGGGTGGCGTGAGGGAGAGGAGGGGGTATAAGTAGGCGTAGGGTGAGAAGGTTCTGCAATTCAGCGAGGGGAAGAGAAAGAGAAGGAAAGCAGCGGAGCTCAGTCTGCGCACGGCATGTGCGTAGACTCGAGGCCATACGCACGCAAAAATTGACTTCCAGACGTCTGGGAAGGTGTCCAGATGTCTGACCAGACATCTGGGAAGGTGTCCAGACGTTTGGCCCAAGTCCCAGACGTCTTAAAGGGCTTTGATGGCACGGTCTTAACAACATAACAAACTCAAAGGAAGTTTCGTCCTCGAAACTTGCGTTAGCTAGGGTGCGGAAAAAGAACATACGCATAACAAACTCAAAGAAGACTGAAGCCGGTCTGAAAGGACGTACCCTCAAAGAGCTCCAGGTATCGCTCTCGCATCACCGCCTCAGGCTCCCAAGTAGCCTCCTTGTACCTCTGGCTCCTCCACAAGACCTTCACCAAGGGTACCTGCTTCCGTCTCAAACTCCGGACGGCTCTATCAAGTATCTGTACTGGCAGCTCGGGGTAGGGCAGGTCATCACCCACCTCGACGCCCTCGTGGCTCAAAACGTGACTGGGATCGGTGACGTACTTCTTGAGGTTGGACACGTGGAACACGTTGTGCACACCAGAAAGCTGGGGAGGAAGGGCAAGCCTGTAAGCAACGGGTCCAACCTGCTCCAGGATCTCAAAGGGTCCCACAGACCTCGACGCGAGCTTCCCTCTCACCCCAAACTGCTGTAGACCCTTCATGGGTGAAACGCGAAGGAAGACGTGATCCCCAACCTCAAACTGCACCTCTCTGCGTTTTCGATCTGCGTAACTCTTCTGTCTGCTCCTGACAGTGCAGAGTCGCCTGTGAATTTGCTCGATCACCTCCTGACTCTGCCTGATCAGCCTGGGGCCAACCTCCCACTTGGTCCCCACCTCAACCCAACTCAAGGGTGCAGTACACCTCCGTCCTTACAGAGCCTCATAGGGTGCCATGCCGATGCTCGAGTGATAGCTGTTATCATATGCGAACTCCGCCAGGGGCAAGTGCTCCTCCCAAGAGCCTCTCCAGTCTAGTACACAAACACGCAAAAGGTCCTCAAGAGTCTGTATCATGCACTCCAACTATCCATCCGTCTGGGGGTGGTATGCTGTACTGAATCTCAACCGTGTCCCCAAGAACTGCTGAAACTCAGCCCAAAACTGGGACGTAAAGCGGGTATCCCGATCGGATACAACTCCTGCGGAACTCCGTGCAGACGTATCACGTCGCGGATATACCTCTCTACCAACTGTGCTGGTCCCAAGGTGACTCGGATCAGCAAGAAGCGTGCCGTCTTCGTCAATCTGTCTACGATCACCTAGACTGCGTCGTGTCCTCGCTAGGTAACGGGCAAGCCCACCACCAAGTCCATGGTGATGCTCTCCCACTTCCACTCTGGCACTAGAAGTGGCTGCAACAGCCCTGCAGGCCTCTGATGCTCGACCTTCACATGCTGGAATACTAAACACTGCTGCACGAATTCACCTACATCCCGCTTCATTCCTCTCCACCAAAAGTCGCGTCTCAAATCATGATACATTTTTGTGTTTCCGGGGTGTATGGTGAACCTGGAACCGTGTGCCTCAGCCAGGAGCTCTCTCAACAGCTCCTCGTCCCTGGGAACGCACAAACGTCCCATCATGCGTAGCACCTCGTTTGTAAAGGAGAAGTCCCCAGGGTCCCCAAACAGTACTCTGTCACGCAACGACTGCAAGTACGGGTCGGCCATCTGTCCTGTGATGCTGCGGTCTATCAGCACTGGCCTCGTTTGTCGTGTCACAGTCACTGCCCCACAGTGCCCCAGTAACTCTAGGGGTCGCCAACTGCCCATCTCCTTCATGAGGTTCCAACTCTACACCTATAAACTGGCTAAGTGGGCGGGCACCTTCCGGCTCAAGGCGCCAACCACCACGTTGGCCTTCCCCGGATGGTAGGAAATGCTGCAGTCATATTCCTTCAGGAGCTCTAACCAACGTCTCTGTCTCATGTTGAGCTCCTTCTGATCAAACAAGTATCTGAGGCTCTTATGATCTGCGAAAATCTCAAAGGTCTCACCATACAAGTAGTGCCTCCAAGTCTTCAGCACGAAGACGATAGCTGCCAGCTCCAGGTCGTGGGTAGGGTAGCTATACTCATGGGGCTTCAGTTGCCGCGAAGCGTAAGCGACAACGTGACCCCTCTGCATGAGCACACCCCCTAACCCCTGCAAAGAGGCGTTCGTGTACACAACGAACCCGCCACTGCTGTCTGGGATGGTGGGCACGGGAGCCGAAGTCAGCCTCTCCTTCAGCTCCTGAAAACACGCCTCACAGGCGTCTGTCCAAGAAAAGGGCACATCCTTCCGAGTCAGCTGTGTCATAGGACGTGCAATCTACAAGAAGGTACACGTGGTGCTCTCCTGGCCGGGAAAGTCCTCCGTAGTAGTCCTACACCCAGTCAACCACCCTGAGGTCACTGTCGAGACATAGCGGTGACTACAGTACGCATGATAAGCGCACGGGTAGCTACCCCGCACTAACACGCGATCAGTCGTTTCCGCTAGCGGGTACGCCCAAAGTACAGTACGGAACAGTATAGGGCCTCGCCCTCTCAGAACAGGGGTCTTGCCTCTCAGAACCAAATAGGGGTCTCGCCCCTCCATACTCCGCGTACCCTCGTCCGACTACCCTGGTTTGCCCAGAGGGCCTAACAAAGTCGGTGTAGGGTGGCTAGCTTAACCCCGGGCCCCGTGGGGTGGCTAGCTCCCTCCCTACACTAGTAGCATGCCTCGATATCACGTACACGAGGGCCTACAAGAGTCAGTGTAGAGTGGTCAATCCTAACCCCCGAGTTTCAACCCAAGGGAGGCTAGCTCCACTCTACACTAAAAGAACCACTGTGCTCCTTGGTACTACGTACACAAGGGCCAAACCACTTCCCGTCTGCATTTCCGATTCCTTTCATACACAGGAGTTCTACTCCTAATTCCCCGTAGAGTTCATGCTCATTATTTATAAACATTCAGATCTCATGTTTCAAAACTCGCTCCTCATCCATACACAGGCAGCTCATGTTTTCACAATTCAGTTCTCAATCATAAACATGCAACTTGTGGTTTCATAGTTCACTTTCTCATTATATATAGGCAACTCATAATTTAACAGGCATCTCATAATTCATTCACATACAAGTAACTCGTATTCTAACATGCATCTCGTAATTACACTAAAACCATTTGCTAGCAATTTATGTTAAACGTGCATCAAGTAAACAGTACAGCTCAAAACAGGCTCATACATTTCTACCCTAGGGTTCATTCCACACCTAGAGTTCGATCCGATTATTTCAAACAAGTATATTTTTATTTAAATATTAACAACTGAATTAAACCACTCTACCGGGTATCACGGGAGGAATGGGAGCCTATGCCGCAGATCTCGTCGTCTCCGCGGGCCCCAAACACGTCACCTGCAGGTAACCTGTACCGGCGACTAATTTACATTAGACAAGGTCAAAACAGTAGATACTCAACACAAACACGTAGAGGAATTCGAGTGGAACACAGCGATACTTCGTTTGCGAAAATTTGATTCCGTTTGGGCCCTAAACAGGCCAAAAACGCGGTTACTAACCAAAATCACATGTCTAGGACTAGTCCTAGACATCTTAAAAGATGTCAAAACTTACCTTACACTTCCTGCGGCTGCTTCAGACGTCCAAACTCTCTTTGCGGCCGTCTAGGAGCAGCTCCAGACGTCAGACAAGGCCTCCGGTCGTCTGGAAGCACCTCCGGACGTCTGGCGACGTGATCAGACGTCCAAAAGTACTTGGGAAAGTGCACCGCACGCCTTCCCAAAGCCTTCACCTGCATACGAAGAACGCAGGCACAAAATCAGCCTGACATCTCCTGCGCTACAAGCTGCATGACGAAAAGTAGCGTAGGAAGATACGTACCTCGCATGATATTGTGCTTTCAAACGTTCGACTTAACTCCAGGCGTCCCGGTGCCTTAATAGCCGTCTAGACAATACTCTAGATGTCTGATACTAGAAAACTTCCAGTACCAGAACCTCCTCCGCGCAGCTTTTCTCTCAACGTCGCCCGCAGCGTGTCGCAGCAGCTTCAGCAGCTGCAAAGGGCTGGGAGACCGCCTCCCCGAGCCCTTCCTCCCCGCGCGCACGTCCGCCACCGGCCGTGTGAGCTCCTCCGAGCTCCCGAAGGTCCTCTGACCTTCACGCTCTCTTCCTTCCTCTCTCTTCCTCTCCCTCCCGTCTTCTCTCACTCGCCCTCTCTCTCATCACTCTCGCTCTCCCTCGCCACTGCGGCACAATGAGGAATGCTGGAGGTGGTGGTGGCTGGTGGTGAGGGGGTGAGGGTGGTGAGGAGGAAGGGTTTATATAGGATAGGTTTAGGGTTTTAAGGGGGTGAGGGTGCGGGGAGAGAGAGGCCTTTGTGCACCGCCCGCGTGTAAAGCGAAAAAGGGTCATACGCAAATCTTACTTTCAGACATCCGGGCACATGTGCAGACGTCTGAGTGAAACCCCAGACGTCTTATCCGACTAAAAAGGCAATGGGTCATTTCAAGCTCCGTCGAGCTCCTCCTCCAACCCTGAGCTACACAACCTAGACCTCCTCCTTTAGCCTCCTCTGACACCAACATCCTCCAGCGAGCTCCTACCACTCTACAGAGCTTCTTCATGTTTTTTCTCTTGATGTAGGTATGGTTTGGTGCTGTCGACATCGTCATGTATATATTGTCTGTCATAACTCTAGTAGTGTATATGTCCAAATTTTGTTGTTAGGTGTTGATGACACCACCTATACAACTCTATAAAAAGCACATACTCTATGGATTACATCAATTAATAGTTGAAAAACACACGTGAATAGGTGTCAAGGACACGAATAGGTGCCAAGGACATAAATATAAGTTACTATCAGAATAGGTGTTAAGAGCACCACACTAGGTGTCGTCGATATCATAATAAATGTTAATGGTACCATCATTGCTACCGTGAATACTTCAAATGTAGTTATATGACACAAATGAATCGTAAAAGAAAAAGAACATATAAAACATACATTACAACTAGTAGTAGTGTAAAAACATATTATAACACCAACAAAAGCTGCTTTTAAGGCACATTCCTTAGAAGCGGCAATAATATCAGTAATTGGCTGACACGGTGGCGTCGACACTGCAATAGGTGCTAACAGTACTATCATAACTGCACTTGAGATTTCAACAACATTATCCCAGTATATGCCAATGACAGCATGACAAGTGCTGACGGCACCATAATGTGTTAACAGGTCTTATCATGTAAGACTCTGATAAAAGCAACATGTTAATAGGATGAACAATAGAAACCTATGATGGTGTCGTTAACACCTACATCATGTTAGGTGCAGCAAATGTTTGCAAGGAACCATAGATGGTCATAATAGATGCTCAAGCTAAATTCCTCACAATACTAACAAAGTAAGTGACTAACTCAATAGATACCATCGGCACCA
Source organism: Thalassia testudinum (assembly GCA_037157565.1). NCBI lineage: Eukaryota > Viridiplantae > Streptophyta > Magnoliopsida > Alismatales > Hydrocharitaceae > Thalassia > Thalassia testudinum. Next base: position 88,599,382 of record JAZHRO010000077.1, read on the forward strand.
CAATAGGTGCTAAAGGCACAATCATAGGTTGTAGCTATTGTGGTGCCGAGAACACCTTATTGGATAATTACTTACATTACTTAGTATCATCATAGGTTGCTAATGCTCATCTTATTGATGATGCTCGTCTTAATGACACCATCATAACTATTATGAAAACATCAAATGCAGTGGCATAACACAAATGTAACATAAAAGAAAAAGAACATATGAAAGTATACCTTAAAACTAGTAGTAATGTGAAAGCACACTATAGCACCAACAAAGGCTGCTTTTAAGGTAGATTCCTTAAAAGCAGCAATAATGTGGGTAATTGATCAACGCGGTGCCATTGGCACCACAATAGATGCTAATAGCATTATCATAGCTGCACTTTAGACTTCAACTACATTATCCTAGTACATGTGAACGACAACATGATAGGTGCCGACGATACCACAATATGCCAATAGCAGTATGACAAGTGTTGATGGCACTACAATATGTAAGTTGAGATTTCGATGGCACCTCAAACCAAAAATATAGTGAATGTAAGTTCTTGCTCAATGGTGCTGATGACACCTTAGAAGTATCGCTTCGCTCTATTAACATGTTTCTCTTATCAAAGCCTTACATAACACTCCACTCCCCATTATTAGTATTATTTGACACTATCGTATGTGATTACTAACACTACTCCATCAAAGGTTTAGAGTGTTGGTGCTGTTGGCACCATTGTTCAAAATAAAAAAGAATTGTTGGTGGTCTTGGCATCATTGTTGGTATTGTATGCTCGAAATGTTGAAGTGCAAAATATTTCAAGCATATAATAAGGTGTTAATAGAGGTGTTGACAACATCACCGTAGGGTAGTATTGGTTGCCCTACCAATATTAGGTGTTGTTGCCAGAATATGTTGGTGCTATTGGCACTATTATTAGTGTTGCATGCTCGAATTATTAAAATGTAATACATTTAAAGTATACAACAAAATGACAATATAGATGCTTATAGAACCACCTTAGGTGCTAATGGCACCACCGAAAGTTAGTGCTGTTCGTCCTATCAATAGTAGATACTTTTGGCATATAATAAAGTATGAATATAGATGTTTTTGGCACCATCATAGGTGTTAGTGGCATCTGTTGGTGCTAGAGCACCACGATCATTTGTTTTGATGATAACAAAACACGTGTTATTTAACATTTGCAATTTGAGTCATAGATTTCAGGTCAATTGCAAATGTAGACGTGCTTAAACGGAGTTCGAGCTCGCATCCAGGATGGATTGGAGGAGCTTGACGGAAAACAGAGGAGGTTCGCGTGGAGCGACAGATTGAAGATAGAAGACAAGAAGAATATGATAGATTCTTTTTAATCCTTTCTTGTATCTCTTGTCTTTATTTTCTTGCTCTTTTTATTTTTTCCTTAGAATATTATGTTAAAGAGCCTCAAAGTACCCTAACAGTAGTCCTAGGAACACTGGCACAACCCTAGGATACTTAGGTTTTCTGTAGAATACTTAGAAAATCAATATAGGGTTCAAACAGCACTTCCAGACGTCTAATTCCCAAATCAGACGTCTGATAAAGTATTTTAAGACGTCTGACTGTTGTTTCAGACGTCTGATATCTGTTAGGCTAGACATAGCTAGTTCTGTCTAATGAAATCAGACGTCCAGACCTTATATCAGACGTCTTAGGAGACGTCTGATGGACTTGCCAGACATCCAGACAGTGGACCGTTGGCTAGCTTAGCAGGCACTGCAGATTATGACCGTTAGAGCCTTATCAGACGTCCATAGGACTTACCAGACGTCTGATAATTGACCGTTTTGCCTCGGCTGACCCAAAATCTCTTCTCAGAGATTTTCTAGCCATTGCAACGTTTGGAAAATCAATTCCCACAGTAAAAGTAGGTTTCCAGACGTCCAGACATAGTGTCAGACGTCCTGTATGTCGTCTGATGGACTTGTACAAAAACCCTGTTTAGATCTGATTCAAGTCAGGAGAAACCTGAATAGAATCAGACGTCTGACCTTGAAATCAGACGTCTTAAAGTGGCCTTCCAGACGTCTGATGCAAGAATTAGACGTTTGATAACCCTGTCAAATGTAATCATTGTCCTGATTTCGACCTGATTCTCTTGGGCTTTGCACCCAACGGCTATGGAAGCATTTCCAAGCCTTCCAAAGCCTTCCTAAGGCCTCTATAAATAGAGGGGAGCCTTTACACACCTAGACACACTAAGAGACACACTTGGATACACTTAGCTACACACTTTCACACTCTTTTGTGTCCAGAAAAGATCTTGCTCTCCAAGCTTAAGCTCCATTCCCTTGAGAGCATCAAGCCTTCGCGCACCCGCTCTCCCGCCGTTGTTCACGAGAGCGACATTGCGCCGTCGCGTGGCACACGCACCGCGTCATCAACTCGACGCACTCCTTGCAAAGGGAAGTTTCCTAATTCCTATAGAAGCTAGGTTCATAATTACTTTGTTGGCTCTATAGGACTTGTTGTTTATTTTATCTTTGTTATTTAGTTGGGTATTCGCTTTGCAAATTCCCGTCTCCTTCGTGGGACAAAATCCTTCTCGTGGAGAGAAGGGGTTGAGGAACGCTACCCTCGTACTTGTAGCGTGGTTGTACTGAGGTTGAATCACCCTCGTTTTAAAGTGATTCGGTTAGTGGATTTGATCAACTAGGTTGATCGGAAAATCCTAACTCGAGAGGGTTAGGTGGTGGTTTTCACCCGGTTTGGGTTTCCACCTAAAAATCTTTGTGCCTTTTGTGTGATTGATTTTCTTTTGTGAGATTGCTTTATATTTTATTTCCGCATTTATTACGTCACCCCCTCCTAGTAGGGCCAAACCTACAGCATCATCACTGGTTGTGTTGAAATGTCAATGGCATCTCAAACAAAAAAGACAAGAATCACATCAATGTAAGTTTAGATACCAACATCACCACGTATATTTTCATGTTAGTACCCTTGGCACCTATTCAGTAATTTATATAGTGCTGAAATATCTACTACAACCACTTATCACTTATCTTGGTGTTGTTGACACCAATTACTTATATATATTAGAACACTAAAGATGTAAGAAAATCGTACAATAGATATTTAATTAACATAAACATTATTACGTTTAACATGTCCCACATTGGTGTTGTCAGCACCTAACACCATAAATAGACTTTATACACCACGATCAAGGCGGTGCACGACCTGTTGGTGCTAGTGTTGCACGAGGCGATGTCAGGGTTGGACAGCAGGTCAGCACTACAGGTGGTGGAGATGCTGAGGGGGATGGCGGAGGGAGGCAAGTAGACTGTGGTGGTGAGTGTGCACTAGTCGGGGTCGAGGATACTCAAAGCCTTCGAGGTGGTCAGGAGGGTGGTGCACTAGAGCATCGTGGAGTGGCTAAGGAGGAGGAGCTCAGGGCTGAAATTGGAGGAGGAGGAGTTTGGTCGAGCTGGAGGTTGGAGGAAGAGAAGCTCCGAGGAGTTCATTGAAGGAGGTCATTGAAGGAGGTCGAGGCTGGAGGAGGAGCAGTTCCGAGGAGCTCGACCAAAGGAGGAGGGGTTTGCCGGAGGAGGTTGGGGCTAGTGGAGGCTAAGGTCGTAGGAGGGAGAGCTCATCAAAGGAGGTTGAGGCCGGAGCTCGTCGGAGCTCGGTGTCGTTTGCCAAGGAGCTGTTAGTAGGGGTAGCAGTGGATGTGGGTGGTGTGGGGGATGGGGGGGATGGGGGGAGGAGTACGTGGGATGCTTCTTTTATAGGTAAAATTTGAATTTAAAATTGGAAAATCCCATAGGTGAGGGGGTAGGGTGGAAGGAGTTACACATGGAAACCTAGTAGGATTCCACCTAAAATTGAGGTATGTTATAAGGTATATAAAAGAGTATGTATACTACTACTGTAACGGATAAATAGTCGAAAATCTCCATTTCATTTGGATTTGGAGTTGTTTTGACCTCCAAAACAACCCCTTATCCCATGGTGATGAATTTTGATAAATTTTCAGCTATTTTGAGGGCTTCATTCATCTATAAAAAACCCTTCCTCACCGAGTCTTTTTTTTTTCTATGATGAGAATTTTGACTAGCTTGCTAATCGAGGAAAATTTTAAGTTGGGGAGACTTAGGTGGTAGTTTTTACTTTTACGGATTTTTCACCTAAAATTTTGTGTCTTTGTAGGGATTGATTAGTGCAATAGTTTTATTTAATTTTGTATTTTATCTTACACTATTCACCCTTTTCTAGTAAACATTTTCACTTGTGTTATTACAATGTTAAACAAAAAAAAAAAAGAACTTTAATCCCTATTTATTCAATAAAGAGGAAATAGGAATGAATCTCTATGTGTGGAATAGTTCCCAACATCCTAGAGTCATTTGGACTCTAAGATCCTCAACATAATGGCCATATTGTGCAGGAATCAAATTTATTCTTTGATTTACCATTCCATTTAATCATAAAAGTTTTGGGAAGTTGTCTTTCTTACCTCGCTTGCTACCAACCAGGATGATCCTTCCCATGCGTAATTCTTGTTATCTTCTTTGCGATACCACCTTCCACCCGCTAATCACCTTGACTAATCATTGGAAATCAACGTGTAGAATAGTCCAAGGTTGACCAAGAGTATTCTTGGTCTACACAACAGGTTTCATAGGCCTCTGTACAACGTTATCTTACGGACAAGGTTGGGGGGTATTTATAGCCACTCAGTTTATGTAGGTGGACCTTGATTGGCCTTAAATCATGGTAATGGGTAAATTTAGTCGACCACGATGGTGGTATGTTTGACCTTTATCGTCACTTAATTTATCTAAGATATCAAGTCATTTCTATGTCCAGCCAAATCTCTCCTGGTTTGCTCGGGATAGCAAAATTATCTTTTTTGTAATTTCGATTTCTTTTCATTGTCTATCTTTCCCATCCTAGCCTTACTTCTCTTCGCTTCTTAAATTTGCTTGTTAATACGTATTGCCTAGATTTATGATTGATTAAACTTTTAGTATTACGGGCATGCTTTGTTTAAAGTGTGGTAAAGAACCTCCATATAGGAATATATATAAAGTTAATTTCTAATTATGTAATCAAATAAACAAAATATGTCAACATGCATATATACGAACCACACTATTCTAGATCCTGAAGTATCTAAAGATAGTATAAAATGGAATAGATTAATTTTAATAACATTGTAAAAATTTATAAAATTGATATTCCCCACACATAATTTATAATTTCACATATAATGGTGGTGATGATGCAAAGCATATAGATCTTTACATTTAATGTTGGACTTCATCTTGTGGCCTATGAAAGATCCCGTGATCTTTTTTTTTTTTTAAAAAAAATCTTGATGTTCTTATCACTTCTAGCTTTATCATTTTGATATACTAGGAAAGGTTCCTTAACTTAAGATTGAAATTTTTCCATAAATGCCCATAAATCTTTTGTCATTCACCCACACCCCTACCCTTTTCATGATGTGTACTTGTAAAAATATCAAATAATTTACACAACACATCCATCCACTCAAAAAATCCATCATCTTTAATGGACTAAGAGTAAAAAAGGAAGATGATTTTCCTATTCAACATATCTTATACCATGGATTATATTGCGAACAAAGAAAAAAACACAAAGGATCATAGTCATCATATAGTCATGAAAGGACAAGTGGAGGTGTGAGTGCCTTTTTTTTGCACTTATGCCATTTTTCTTTTGACAATGGATGGAGAGTGAAATAACTTTTTTCTACTAAAAAAATCTAAAGTAATTTAGTAAAAGAGTCCCAAACTATGAGGTCATACTCAAATAGAGTGTTTATTAAAATTTTATCTTGTTATAAGTCCCAATCTTTCTTAATTAAGATTTGTATTAAAACGGTCCTCTTGGCAAATTAAACTTTTAATTGAATTGACAAATTTGCCCATCTTTATTGATGGTCCTTACTCATCCTCCTACTCCCCACCCCAATCTCCCTTATGGTTCTACTCTCCTTTATTGGGGAATTGGGACCTCATTTGGGATTGGGGATATTGAAAAACCAAGAATAACCTAAATAATCAGAACCACTTTGGAAAAATTAATTTCTTCCCACTGGTATCCCATGAGTAACAAGTTTACCTCTGAGGTGGAGTACCATAACACCCTACATGTTGTGCCTCCTCAAACAAGTCTTAGTGCACCATTAGGACCTTCTTCTCGGTTGACGTATGAGACCCTCAATGTCGAGAACACCTAGTCCTCCTCGTATCCCACAAACTATTTGCAAATTTGAAGCACGGTTGCCTTGGATTTCCTCCTGTACATGAGTAGAATCACCAATTATGGCTGTAAATATACGATCCTTTTCTTTAGTCAATTGACCAATTAAGTGATGGGTTGACCTGTGCCAAAAGAGCCCCCACCACAAAGGAGCCGGGCTTCACAAGCTAGTTGATCGGTGGCCAGAGGAGACAACCTACTTGTAAACAAGCAAGTCATCCCTTGCTCTTGCTGGTTGATGTGGAAGAGAGGGGCAACTTGGTTTGTGTTGCCCTTCTCCTCTCTTCTTCTTCGTACGACTGCACTCTCATGAGTAGAAGGGGAATATGATGGATTGGGAAAACTTAGGGTTTACTTAAGGGGAGATATTTATAAGGATTTCTAAACCTAATCTTAATATGGTGTGAACCCTTATATCTCCATCCAAGGGTTGGGATTTAATCTTACTTAATTTTTGTATAATTGATCTAAAACTAATTTTATTATGCTGGGATCTATTATTTAAACATTAATTAATTACAATCCAATTCTTTGATTTTCAACCTAATCAAATTAGGTGAAATTAATCACCAAATTAAATGTGATTTAACTCAAATCACATTTAATTAATTCTACAAGTATGAATCAATCAAAGTCATTATTGATTTCATCGTGTAAATAACGAAGGGTTCAAGATTAGTGAAATTATAACACTGTGCCTCTCCCAAGCATTCCAAATACCCGTAAATTCTTCACATTGGAAGACATATGTAACCTTTAGGATTAAATATCTGATTTACTATCCATCCTACCATGGGTTACACATTTTTCATGTTCTCCTTGCATCATTGAGACAAGAACGAAGACCAAATCCTTTCCCAAAGACCATCTTCTTCGCTTTCATTTATAGGTTTGATTAGGACCCGTATGGCCATGCATGGAATTTTGTACTTTTCAATATACGCGAAACGAGTCTGAGTCTCTCGATTTGTTGCGTACACTCACAACAACTAATCTATATGATCTCTTTGAGAGATCATGTGTCTCCTGTGCCCTCATATGCACATTAGCTTTCTAGTCTCAACACTAAGGTAGGTGCATCAACTATTAGTCCACCAAATTTGCATTTTCAAACATAGAGACACATATTTGTCTTAGGTTAAGGGATACACCTTCTTCATGGCAATGAGAAGAGAAGGGCTTCCAAATCTCTAACTCGTCGAGTTAACTCCTTGACTCAACTTGCATGATAGACTTGAATTTCCATTCCTATGAAGAGAATATGTATCGAGGACAACAATTTCTAGAGAAGATTGCCATCTCTTCTCAGACTAAAGATAATAGTTGAATATCATGATGACTATTGATGACTTATTGAAATCCTCAATCTAAATCATTTGGATTCTTCGATACTCATCATTGGTATATTCAACATGGCTACAATATATTAACCTACTTGTATTTGTGTCTCCACGTGATCTAGCGCTTAGATTTGAATCATTGATCGAGTGATTCGACTTAGGTTGGCTCGCTCAGGGCACATAACTCCAACATCCTTTTACCTCTGCCACATCCTCTGCAGCACAGCTACTCCCTCTCCTTGCCACCCTATTGTTCGCCTCCTGTGTTGTTCGTTCCTATTGTTGTCATTTCCTCTACGATTGAAATGCCACTGGCACCATCTTCCTTCCCATGGACTTTGCCTTCCATGACGGCTACCTCCCTCTTTCTCTACAACACTACTTCCCCCTCCCCCTCTACTTTTGTGGGGTGTTCAAGTAAACTTGAAAGTAGAGGGAGTTCCAAAAAGCATGCAACTCACTCCTAAGTTGGTTGAAGATTTGGTTGAGTTGCTCCTATCCATTCTTAAGGAGCTCCAACATCCCCTTTCCTTGTGGGCACTGCCCTTATGAACCACTCCTCAATTGTCCTTGTTATCTCCCTCAGGTTCGGTGCCTTACCATCTTTAGCCCTCTACCCCTCCCTCACCAAAGATGTCACCTTTGTTGTCATTGGCGACCCTAACTTGGATGCCACAAAATCCCTATGCTGGTTCCATCTCCCCCTCATTCAGGTTTGACTATGCATTCGACGTGGTCTCCTTAGTTTGTTGGTGGATCCATTATACCTCCTTTCCATTCTCACATGCCCTCGGAGTCCTCCTTGCTGGGGAGGTGGTGGTGGACATGTCCATCTTTAATTCCCTTTTTCATGGATGTGGATGTTGCTTTATTGACATTGTTGCATGATGAGATGTGGCTCATCATAGTTAAAATGCCCAAGTTAAGCTATAAATTAGGTTAAACATTATATAATTAACACAAGAAATGTGTTAAGTGTGAGAAATAACGGAAACGACCTAAAACAACAAATCGGTGTTAAAAACGCATAATTAGGTCATAAAATAAGATATTCTATTCACAGATACAAAATGATGGTCCAATTGCAAATTAAACACATATTTGAGTTCATAAGTTCAAATTGAAAGTAAAATTAACTTCATAAATGTTCAACTGTACTTCAATAAAAACTTGGTAGCATTTGGACATCATTAATACCTTGCAATCATTACATTACATTGAGGTCCTCATGTCATTTACATTTATCTACGTTTAAAACCTTCAAGGACCTAATTGCAAATCGCCAAGGGCCTCTTTGCATGACCGAAGGACTGCTCTGCCATCATTTCTTGTCACTTATGGGTCTTTTGACAAATTTCTTACCACTTCACACCTTAAGGGCATCCATGTTATTTTTCCAATACACCTGCTGCATTACTAAGTCCACCATAGCTATCGAAGAACATGGCCAATCACTGCCACTGATTGCTGAGGCCTTGATCCTACGACCGATCTTGCATCAAAGCTTCCCGCGCCTTTGCGATGGAATCACCACCTATACTAGATCCAATCTAATGACTATGATTTGATTTGAACCCTTCACGCCCCTCTCATCTCTCCATCTCACCATCAAAGTCCTAAATGACTAAATCCACCGTCGCGATGTCTTGATCCACTCTAGCGGCTACTTAAGCTCACCATTGAGATCTTGCGCGCACGCCGACCTCCCCTCCTACTTTCTTGAGGCGATCCTTTCATCCTCTCTAGCTCACTCTCCCCATACACCCTCATTCTATTGTTGCTCGCTCGAAATCAGGTTTTAAATCATTGCGTTGTAGTATAGTTGAAATCTAGTGAAAAACAGATAAAATTTATACTCGGAAAAGTCCGAGATCGTTCGCTGGGAGCAAATAGGAATTCACTTTTCAAAATTGCAATTTAAAACAATAGAGGTACGAAATTGTAATCAGAAATTGATTCAAAGTAATGTAGCAATAAGATCAAGTATCAGACTGCAAAAAGAATGAAGTAAAATGGTGGTTTGAATCATTAATTACTCCCTACAATAATGGCAAATAGAACTCAATAGTTGCATATGAAATGATCTCAGCCGTCTGAATATTCAATCAGACGTCTTAAACGTCCGATGATCTGATTTCTTCTTCTGCTTTTCAGCTTTTCTTCTTCTTCCTTCTTCTTTCTCTACTCTTTTTCTTCTTCTTTCTTCTTCTTTCTCTGCTCTTCTTCTTCTTCTTTCTTCTTATGTTTCTCTGCTCTTCTTCTTCTTCTTTCTTCTTATGTTTCTCTGCTTTTCTTCCTATGCGGCTCTTCTTTCTTTCTTCTTCTTTCTTTCTCTGCTCTTCTGTTCTTCTATTCTTCTTCACGTAGAGAGGGAAGGATCCTCAATTTTGGCTAAGTGTTAGCCAATCCTTCTCAGAGCAAAACCCCCTGCCCTCGGGCACGATCCTCTCTTTCTCTCCTTGGGTTACGCTCTCTCAAAGCCTCCAACAGTACTGGATTATCGGGTTTTCGGACCTAGAGCGCACCCGGGTCCAAGGCTTAGGCGTGGGTCATAGCCGAGGAGTGTAAGGCGTAGGAGGGTTATCGGGTTACAGCCAGATCTGTGGGTCAGAGTCGCGGACAAGGCCGAGTGAGGGTTCGGGGGACCTCACCCCCCAAGTGTCTGAGGCGATAAGCCCCAGGCACTTTTCAATTTATGCGACCATAGGCACTCTTCAGCTTCCGAGGTGGGACTAAAGTCCCACCTTTCCTCAACAGCAAGGTCACCCTCCTTCAATTGCTGCAGCTCACAAGGTCAAAGCCTCCAATTGACCTCGCGGGACAATGCCTTAGGTGATTCAGTACAGCCTGGGTTGAGCACCTAGAGCAAGTGGGTGATGTAGCAAGCATAGCATCAATGGCGACTCGACTTATTACCTGAAATTCAAGAAAAGGGACCTTACAGCCGCGTCAGATGGTTCAACAGGATTGTTGTGGCATGGTGAGTGTGACGGTGGCGGTGGCGTGCTGTGAGAGGGTGTATGGTGGTGTGTGGAGGTCGAAGATGGTGATGCGACAGTGGGTAGGTCATCGGGGTGTTAGGATGGCTAATAGGAGTGGAGGTGTTAGGGTTTTTGTGCGGTGGAGCATGGAGAAGCTAATGAGGGTGGTAGCGGCATGTTTCAAGCAGTGTGACGGTGAGTAGGCATCGCCGAAGCTTCGCCGGAGGTGGACAAGATGAAGTGCGGGAGGTGGCAATTGGTGGTTGTGCGTGTCTGCAAGGGTAGAAAAATGAAATAGAAAGAGAGAGAGAGCAAGAGAGGGACTTAGCGAGGTGGTTGAGAGGTGGAGGGCTCCAGTGTTGGTCGACTGGAGCAGGAGAAGGAAGAAGAAGCGGTGAGGCAGCGACGGTGCTGCAGACAGAGGAACGCCCTCCCTTTGGCTGGGGAGGGTTACGACGAAGAGAGGAAGATTTTAGGCTGTCCAATTTGATGGTTGGATGGCCGAAGGAGGGAGATCCAGAGAGGTCATCGGAGCAGGTTTTTTGGTGGCCGGAGGAGAGAGATTGAGGTGATTTGGCTCCCAAAAACTTGCTAAAAAGCACAGTCGTGCGATGGTGTTTCTTTTATAGGCCATAGGAAGCCCTTCCAAGCTTGAAAAGAAGCTTGGAAAGAAGCTTTCAAGCTTGGAAGGTATTTGCGAAATAGGATACCTGAACATTTGAAAGGTTCGCATGCCATTTTGGGAAAGTCTTAGAGCCTAAGAATAACTCAAATGGAAGGTAACTTCCCAAGGAATCCCCGTATCAATTTTGGGAGAGATTGATTGAGAATCGAGCGAGAAATCCTCGCTCGAAACTCGACGATGAAGGTTTAACCTTCCAAAAATGGTGCAGGGACCTGCTTATGAAGAAGACAAAGAAGCTGGGGGGCTATTTGTAAGAGAATTCAAAAGTTAAGGGTCTGAATGAGATATAAAGAGTTTGACTAGACCAAAATGCAAACTTGGTTAATATGGTCTCAGTTTGGGTCCAAATTTTGGTACAAACCTAATTTGGACCAAATTAATCTAATGGTAAAATTAGATTTAGATTTTGACAAAGTTTGACTGGGTAATTTATGCAAAAACCCAAATTAAGGCAAATGTCTGTCTGAGACTCTGTTTTGGGTCGAGATGGGTTTTGATGGTCAAATTGAAGGTTCCAAACCCTAGATAATATTTTTTATAAATTTTAGAGGGTTTAGGTGAATTTTATCCTAACCAGAACTTTAATTAATTAAGCAAGTCTATTTTTAGGGTTTTAAAAGTCATTTAATTCTCAAAACAAGTACAAACCCTTTTTTGTCTGTTCTAATCCACTTGTTAGCCTTTTAGGACCATTTGACCCTTAATTACCCCCTGGGAAAACCCGTGATTGTACTACATTCATGATATGATGGTAAAACTACAGTTTTAACCCTGTTTTCTTATCTTTCCCTTAGAATGACTTTATAATGAAATATGGCTCTCTAACAATTATGTAGGAGCATTTACTGACTTAATTAGATCAAAATGAGCTAGTTATAGCTCATGATGGTGTTCCCATCATCTACCGCCATGGCGGAGGAATCCACCTTCCTACGATCTCTCCTTGTCGTTAAGGACCACGTAACACTTGAGGGTGAATCTAAGCTCCACTAAAGAGCTTTCCAACCGCTGGAGACCTCATCCCTCTCTTTTTCCTCCTTAGCCGCCAACTTTGGATCCAAAGGTCCCGTTCATCTGATTAGATTAGGATTTTAATTGCTTTCTATATTAGTTTTAGTGTTAGTTAGTGTAACTTAGATCAGTAGATCTAGTGTAGACACCAAATTCAGCGATGGATTAGATTAGATTAGAGTTAGATTAGGTTAGATCACTTTTGCCCTCTCTGATCAATTCAGATCAAAGAGGTGATTTCCCGCTTTCACTTCGATACCCTAATCTCCCTCTACATCACATCAACCATATTCATTGATTTCTTTGCATGTTTTTCACCAATCACCCACTCATCAAGGCATCAAATTGTATTTAATGCTCTTGAGCATTCAAATCTAATTTGAGCGCCAAACCTCCTATGAGGGTCATTGCATTCATCCCATTTACCACAATGGTCCTCACATGGTTCTGAATGAAGTAACTCTTGGTTTGAAAGATCTGAGGATTTGAGATTTAATTTCATTGGATTTCATTGAATGATTTAAATTCTTTCTTTGTGCTATGGCACAAGAGAAAGAGTAGATCAGAATTTTTCTTGGTTTTTGAGCTTTAATTGAGAGTGGATGAGTCCCAAATCTATCAAAGAAGTGATGGGGCGGATTCGCACGCAGAAAGGTTCAGAGTTTGGAAAACTCGTCATCATAGTTCGATTTGCGAGAAAATCCGTCGATCAGATAAAATTTATAATCGAAACTCGAAAAGTGAGTCCTGGGTCAGACACGAGGAAGCAAACGTTTAGTTTTAAAAAAATCCGCGTTTCACTTTTATTTATTTTTATCATTTTTGTCTTTTATAATTTTTGTGGTATTTTTAGCAAGCAAGAGATTAAGTCGATGAATTCTTATCTAACTAATCAACTTGCAAAATATAAGGGAGAGAGAGAAACAATCACATATATTTCTGAAGCAAATGTTTTCTACAACTAAGAAAGCGGGAAAGATTACACTATAAAAGCGAAACGAAAGATATAGGTGAGAGAAACCCCCTCGATGGTTGCTAAAAGGGCGACTTGCTTTGACGTCACCTGGAGGAAGGTGGTGAGGAGTAGGACGAACAAGGACGGAGTCAGAGGATGGAGGGCAGGGCAAGACGGCATCACGGCAAGGATCTTCTTCCTAAAGGGAGGTGAGAAGACGACTACAGGATGCTCCATGAAGGGGGATGAGAGGTGAGAAAAATATTTGATTTCTATTATAGAGGAGCATCCCAGGCTTGGGACAAGCTCTCTAGATCCTTGGAGGTGGTGAGAGGAAGAAAGGAAGAGCTGAAGAAAAATGGACGGGTAGGGGTCCTTTTATAGTGGAGGAAAGAATTAAATTCGTATACAGGACATTTAATGACAGTCATAAATGTCACTGAAGATCCATCGCAAACGTCGCTGAAGACAACCCACGTGCACACCCACCACTACGCTGGTGCTCGCTCCGCGCGTGCATGCACGCCCGCTGCACTGCTGTACATGTGTGCCTCAGCGCACGTGCGATGGCGCGTGTGTGCGCATGGGCAGCCTAGGTTGCGCCAAGTGGCGCTATTTGGGCCGCCCATCTTCTTTTTGTTGTAGGGGCTGCTACAAAGGTTGGATTGACTCGATTTTCGCACCGTTGGGCTACGATTGTCGACCTGAATCCTTACGCGTAGTCGAATTTGTCACTTAAAGCTTCAAATTTTGTCACCTAGTCCCTGGCCGTTGATCTTCCTTGGACTGCATATGGTGCTACAGGACTCCGATCAAGGCGATTTCAGAGGCATTGGACTATGATCGTCGTCCTGATCAGATTCGTACGGTTGAATCGTCAATCCGAGGCTCTAAAATAAATCTCCTTCTCTCCTGACCACAAAAGGGATGCAATTAACATAAAATATTCACAACTACTCTAAATGCATAATGATGCATGCTATGCAATATTTATAACATGGAATGCAAATCTAAGCCTAGGAACATGCATAAATAGGCATTTTAACCTAAATGGATGTGTCTACATCAAGAAGATTTGAGATACTTCTGAATTTGGATTTATCGCGATTGAAACCCTGATTTGCATCCTCATCTTACATTGTCTATATGTAAGATGAGGAGCATATTAGGATTTCAAGGAATTTTTGGGGAGATTGATCTAAATTCCTTTTGGTTTTTAAGATAATTAGAAGAGTTTTTAGATTTATCTCGTGAGATTGATAGGGTGTGTGATGAAGATTTCAACACTTGAATTTGTTTTCGAATGAGTTTTCAGATTTATCATGTTTAAACAATTGCTTGAACATGCGATTTTTTATTTTAAATCTCCCATATTAGTATGTAAAAGAGTTGCCTAGTAGCTACATTATTTGGGATTGAATCCTGATTTCAAGTAATTAGAAGATTTGAGATTGATTTCAGTGGGGCTTTAAAGTCTGATTTGAAACCATTTCTTCATGTTGTTTATAGCATGAAAGAAAGTTTAGGTCAGATTTTCCTTTGTATTTTGTAACTCTGATGTGGGTTTGGATTTGAGTTAGGTCTGAATTTTCATGGTAGCAACTTGATTGAGATTTTACAGCAGCTGGTCTACTGAATTTGAGCTCAGATCAGACCTATTTGGTCTAATTAGAGCAGAGACAACAATTAAGCCGTCTAGTGTCAAAACAAAACTTCAACACCTAATCTGAAATAGTAGTAGTAGCTGCTGGGATTCATATTGCAACTATTGTGTAATTTAAGATGTCTGATTAGCAACTTCAACATCTAATATGAAATGAAATTGCAGCTGTAGCAGTTGTTGGGATTTTCCAGCATTTAAGTTGCTATTATGAGCAGCAGCGGCCACTGATTGCCTAAATGGATGAAGCTGACCTGTGCATTATGATTGAACTCATGTGAACAAGCATTCATGTACGAGGATTTATTTTAATTCTTTCCAAAATACTTGTAATTTCTATTTTAAATTTCTTGTCAGGTCATATGGAATAGATTAATTGTCCAAATTTGATTATGATTGGGAATTGAATTGAAATGCATGTTTAAATAATTGAGCATCTTCCCTGTGCTATGCCAAACTTTCATGAACACTCACTTATCTGCACAACCTATTTAAACCCCTTTTAGTGCCTTTGGAGTTTAGTTTCAAACACTTAATAAGCCCTAACTTGGGTTGATTTGTAAATAAATAAAATACTTAAAAACATCATAAGAAAATAAAATAAACCTATCTTGAGTAAGATTAGGTATTTTTCTAAGTGTTCACCAAGTTTTAAGGTATTGTGAATCATCGGCTTGGTAGCACATACCAACTGATGGTTCAGTATACCGTGGAATTTAATTAAAGAACCTAAAATGAAAAACACCAAAAATATTTCTTCTCTCTCTTCCCACCCTTTCTCTCTCATCCCTTATCTCTATTATATATATAAAATCTATAAAAATAAGAAAACACCCAAAAATACCTTGTATACTATGTATATACTTGTATAATTTAATTTAAACCTAAGTTATATGTTTATAGTGTGTAATATGTATATAATGTACATAATTAACTTATATATAAATTCTATATATTAAATTAAATATTTAGGATGATTTATTGTCTATATAACTTTATTTTATTATTATATATTAATTCATATAAAGTAAAAGTATATTAATATAAGTAATTATATAAACCTATTTATGTGTACATAACTATACCTAATACTATACATACGTATTTAAGTAAGTAATATGAATTGTATAATATCTGTAAGTTAATTTAATTAGGTAATTACAGTAGGTAATTAAGTTATTAAGTTAATTAAGTAAATTATTAACTTAAAATAAAATAAATGGGTAATTTAAGTTAAAACTAAAGTAAGTTATAATGTACACTTGTATAATATTATATTAACTATTTTCAACCTATTTATATTGTATTTATATTGTATTATAGTATTTATATATTATTCATGTATAAAACTAACTTAACCATGTATTTAAATGTATATAAATTAAAATAAAGTTTCAAAAATATAATAAAAATGTATAATAAATAATTGATTATATGATTTAACTCTGTATAAGGTCAATTGCATGATTAATTAGCCAATTTATATTTTAATTAACAATTTAACCCCTAAATTAACATGTACAAATCTCTAACTTTAACTAATCTTATTATATATTTAGATAATTTATATTTGTAAATAAACGGTACAATTAGGCGACCCTATATAAGGGCTTTGTATTGACATAATTTAATGTTAATTTAAAATAACTTATGGCCCTCAAATCAAGGTCCAAAAACCTTGAAATCAAACACAACTTGGCACTGGGATGTGCTAATTGGGCACCATAAAAGGTGCCATATCATGGACAGAAGAACTGACGCTGCGGTATTTAACGCTTTTATTGCGTTGGCAGCTCGGTCGTCAAGCTCTAGATGTTAAATACTCCTTCCCCCTTCTCATGAGCATATGGTTCCTCATGTCACGTGCCCCTGCGGGTGTGCACGGGTGCATACGTGTATGCGTGAGCATGTGGGCTCGTGAACTCATGTGAGCCTGTTACGGGTCTGGAAAATGAACAAAATATACCTAAAATGAACTAGGGTCAACCCATTAGTAGAGGTCTGGTCCCGCCCTATTGGGTGCTGTGTATCCCTCGAATTGGGCCAGCCTGCCCACTTGAAACCAATTTTTTAGAAGGTTGAACAATGTCTGAGTATGTGTGTTACGAACGCACTCCAAGACATTTTTTTAAGACGTCTGGGAGGTGTCCCAGACGTCTGGAACCACTTCCAGACGTCTGGGATCTATTTTCGGTGGCACGCGGGACTACGTCTGCGCGCAGGCGCGCGTAGACCCGCAACCGCCTTCCTCTCTCTCTTTTTCCCTCTCTCCTCCTGCGACCGCAGGCGCAGCGCTGCCTCTCTTGCTCTCTCTCTCTCCCCACGAGGCTTTAAAAAGCCTCGCCCTCTCCCTCACTCTCATCACCTCCGCCCCCTTCCTCTTCTCCTTACAGTCGGTGCGTGAGTGCGAGCGCGAGTGAGCGACGGCAGCGACAGCCGCGGTGAGCGTGGGAGGAGGTGCTGCGCGAGGGAGGAGGCGCTCGGCCGTGAGGGCGAGCTTGCCGGGGCTGCTAGGGCCGGCTGGCGGGGGGAGCAGCAGACGCGGGGTGACGCGGGAGGCCTGCTGCAACTCGAGCAGCAGGCGGACGAGACGCGGCGCGGCCGTGCGTCGCGAGCGGAGGGCGAGTCGCGTCTTGATTCTGGAAATTTTCTAGAATCAGACATCTGGGATTCCAACCTGACGACGAGGAAGACGTCTGGAGGACTGTCCAGACGTCTGAAAGGTGAGTTATTTTCGTCCTTCTTCCTTTTCTTCGGCCGTCCGTACTGAGAGAGAGAAATGGGTACGCGCAGGTTCTGGATTCGCCATCCAACGCGAATCAGACGTCTGGCTGCAATGCCAGACGACTGGAGGGACTTCCAGACGTCCGGGGTGACTGTCAGACGTCTGGGAACTAGGCCAGACGCCCCCGCAGGCTTCTGGACATCTGAGAGACCACGCAGGACAAGGTACCATCTGATCTCCATTTTTAAGACATCTGGAAGAAGTTCCAGACGTCTGATTTTGCACTGTTTCGTCGTTTTAGACCCGTTTAGGGCCCGTTCGGAGTCTATTTTCCACGTTTCGAGTTGCGTGCTTTTCGGAATTAAAACCTTTACCCGTCTACAGTAGTTGTATACTATTTTGAGAAACTCCTTGTGTTTGATCCTTGTGATAGGACCCCGTTCCATTGCAGTCTCGGGGGTTGCGGAGGTACGCGGGATTCCCGACCACACCCCCAGTATGCCTGTTGTAACCGGTAGAGTGGCTTTTAAGTTTATTAGTATAATCTGTTAAATTATGGAACCATAAATAGAACCTAGGACATTGCATGAATCCTAGGAATGAGAAATAGATTGAATGATACACCCTAGGTGTTACATGAATCCTAGGGCTGGAAAACTAGATTGTATGATAGATCCTTGGATATGGCATGAATCCTAGGGCGGGGAAAACTAGTGGAATATATGAA
Source organism: Thalassia testudinum (assembly GCA_037157565.1). Lineage (NCBI taxonomy): Eukaryota > Viridiplantae > Streptophyta > Magnoliopsida > Alismatales > Hydrocharitaceae > Thalassia > Thalassia testudinum. Next base: position 88,617,724 of record JAZHRO010000077.1, read on the forward strand.
TACTGCAGTCTTGGAAAATGGAAAGGAACGAATAGCTGCCTGTAATTTGATTTAACAGCTGCTTGTTATGAATAAATAAACGTGATTGAGAACATGGATTGTAAGAACATGAAACTGGAAAGTGAAACCTAGATGTTCTGAGTTAAAAGAGCTGGAACCCTACGGGGAATTAGGAGTGGAACTCCTGGAAAGAGAAAGGAATGGAACTGAGAAAGAAAGACGTGGTAGTGTGCTGTCTCTTGGGTACGTAGTACCAAGGGAAGTACCTGTACCTATTTAGTGCAGAGCGGAGCCAGCCGCCCCAGGGACCCGAGGTTAGGTCTAGCCACTTTGTACCGACTTGCTGGCCCTCGTGTACGTAGTACCGAGGAGAGCTACTAGTGTAGGGAGAGCACTAGCTACCCCATGGGCCCCGGGGTTCTGCTAGCCTCCTACACCGACTTGTTAGGCCCACTGGGCAAACCAGGGTAGTCAGGCGAGGGTGCGCGGACTGTGGAGGGGCAAAGCCCCTGTTTGGTTACTGTGGAGGGGTTGGACCCCTGAGAGGGCTCTGCCCTGTACTGGTTCCGTGCTGTGCTTTGGGCGCACCCGTTAATGGAAACGATTGACCGCGTGCCAGTGCGGGTTAGCTACCTGTGCATTTATTGTGCATGCCGTAGTCACCGTTACGTCTGTCCGTGACCTTGGGGTGGTTGACTGAGAGTAGGATCACCACGGGGGACTCTCCCGGCCAGGAGAGCACCACGTGCTACTTCTACTGTTCGGAAAAGACTGCAATCAAGATCGTTCCCACGAGGAACATTCAAGATCAAGTGAAGGATCTGAGAAATAAATGAAATCGTGAGACAATCAAAAGACGTAAATAAAGAAAGTAACAGAACATAACAGCTACTGTACACTCTACTGTTCCTTTTGTTTTAGTTGCCACTCTACTCAACTTTTTGCTGACGTGTTACACTCGTTACCTTTCAGGACCAGGTGTTGAGCAGCCAGGGTCAGCGGCTGCAGAGGACGCTGGGCCGAGTAGGGTCCAGTAGAGTTACCACTGTTCTCTTGTACCTCTTTTTGTTCCACTGTAATGAGTAGTTCTTGTTACCGCTGTACTTTTCTTTACCTGCAGTTCATATTATGTTATGAATGTTGTTCTCCTGTTGTGGTGGTATATACTGTAGTGGTTTCTTTCCTTACTGCTGTATTTTCTTACTGTTAGTTATATTCATGCTGAATGTGGTTTATTTTACTGCTCTTTTGGTTACTTCCTCGTTGGACGACTAGGTCTTGGGATTAGTCGAGTCGGTCCGGTTCTCGTGTCTCGTAGGGACTCGGGAATTGGGTCGTTACAATGTGTGAGTGAGAGGGTGCACCTAAAAAATTTCTAAGTGTTGTGAAGTAAAGAGAAGAGAAGAGAGACTCGGCGACTAAGGCTAAGTATGTGCTATGCTTGTGTGTGCGTGTGTATATATGTATGTATATATGTATATGAATAACATAGTACAAATATATGTATATAAATTAAGTAAGATACGTATATATATATATAGGTAGCATATATATATTTATATGTATACATATAAGAGTAAGACCCTGTTTCAGCGTTAGCTATATAAATAACACAAAGCTTTAGTGACAGATATAAATGCCACTGTAAATATACTTATATGTTAGTATATATAGTAGTTTATGCCTTAGGTTATGTGTATATGTTACTAGGGTTATAACAACGTATATATATATATGTTACTATAGATATTAGTATTTTAATATAATTTAGTATAGCAGATATTAATAGTTATTTTTATACCTATACTTAGGTATTACTTATAGTAGTTTTATATAATGAACATAGTGTTATATTAATTGATTTTTGATACATGTTTGTTGTACATTTGTTTTAGGCATTGTAAATGGAAATAATTGATTCTTTTGTATATCATTAATCCATTCTTTGATTGATTCATTGATTCATTTATTTTGTAAATAAAATTAATATTTTTGGAATAAAAGAATATTTTTAAACTTAGATAGTGATGTATATCAATAACTGTTTATTGAGATCGTAGAGCGCGTATTTGATCAGAAATGCGTCGTAATACAGTTGCAAAATACAATCAACAAAAATAATTTCTAAGATAATAAGACTTGATGGATTTTATTCTTTTGAAAACTTGAGTCCCAGTCGTTTGTCTCTGGGAGGCGTAAAAACAAGCCAAAATTTGGATCGGCTTGATCTAACCTAAATCTAATCTAACCTTTTTTTTTTGTCTTTTTGTGTTTTTTATTTTTATTTTGAAAAGCGATAGGCAAACAAACTTGAAGACAATCACAGAAGAGATGATTACATAATATTATTCATGCATAGAATACTCAAAAAAATGTCACACAATATTTACACTAAAAAGCATTTAAATAGAAGAAATCCCTCACGCCGGGAAGGTGCCACTAGGGCTATCGGCCTTGTGTGAGGGTGTAGGCTAGACATTGGATATGCAAACCCGTCTACATGCCTACCAACAAGAGATGGTGTTATGACTCGGTTCCCGAATCCCTACAGGACACGAGACCGGCTCGACTCGACTAATCCCAAGACCCAGTCGTCCAATGTTACGAACATGGGCATCAGACGTAGTTTAAGACGTCTGGGAAGTGGCCCAGATGTCAGGAACCCTTCCCAGACGTCTGGTATTAAATTTTTTTGGCATACGGGTTCGCGTCTGCACGCCGCCTTCGTTCTTCTCTTTTCTCTCCCTCCCTGCAGACGACGCCGCTTCTTTTCTCTCTCTCCCCGCGTTGCCTTCAAATAGCACCTCCCTCTCCCTCACCCTCACTCCACCGCTTTCTTCTTCTCCTTCTCCCTGCCAGCGAGAGTGCGAGTGAGCGAGTGCGGCGGCAGCGGCTGCCGCGAGCGTACGGGACGGAGGAGTTGTTGCGTGAGGAGGAAGAAAGCTCAACTGTGAGGGTGCGAGCTTGCCGGGGCTGCTAGAGCCGGCCGACGGGAGAGCAGCGAGCGTGCGGTGTCTCTGAGGGGCTGCTGCAACTCGAGCAGCAGGCGAACACGGCGTGGCGCGGCCGTGCATCGCAGGCGGAGAGCGAAAAGGGTCTTGATTCTGGGAAAATTTCCCAGAATCAGACGTCTGGACTTATGTCCAGACGACGCAGAAGACGTCTGGAGGAAGGTCTAGATGCCTGACAGGTACAATATTTTCCTACCTTCTTCTTTTTACACGTGTACGACCATGCAGCTGTCCGCCGCGTTCTTCTGTGCCTCTTCGTGATGAGAGCGGGTGTGTGTGTGCGCAGGTGTTGTTCGGGAGGGCGCAAGGGCTTGCCATCCCACACGGATCAGACGTCTGCCACAGTACCAGACGACGGAGAGGACCTCCAGACGTCCGGGGTAACAATCGGACGTCTGGAAACCAAGACCAGACGATCCAGCGGGCTTCTGGACGTCTAAAGGACTGCGCAGACCGAGGTATGACATGATCGACCTTTTAAGACATCTGGAAGATGTTCCAGACGTCTGATTTTGGGCAGACTCGTCGTTTTGACCCATTTAGGGTCCGTTCGGAGTCCGTTTTCTGCGTTTCAAGTTTCGTTCTTTCCAGATTTATTTCCTCTACCTATCTACAGTAATTGTATACTGTTCTGAGAAACTCCTTGTGTTGATCCTTGTGTTAGGTCCCCGTTCCGTTGCGGCTCTGGGGGTTGTGGAGGTGCGCGGGATTACCGACCACGCCCCCAGTACTCCCGGTTTCGTGGGTAGAGTGGCCCTTTAATTTATTTAACAAAATTTGTACAATTATGAAACAATTAATAGAGTCTAGGGCATTGCATGAACCCTAAGACTAAGAAATTAAATTGAATGATAGATCCTAGGGTATTGCATGAATCCTAGGACTGGAAAACTAGATTGAATGATAGATCCTAGGGTACGACATGAATCCTAGGACTGGAAAACTAGTTAATATATAAACATTGCAGTTTTGGAAAAGTAGAAAGGAAATGATAACTGCCTGTAAATTGGTTAACAGCTGCCTGTTATGAATGAATAAATACGATTGAGAACATGGGTTATATGAATATAAAGCTGGAACGATGAAACCTAAATTGGCTGAGTTAAAAGAGCATGAGCCCTACGGGGAATTAGGAGTAGAACTCCTGGAAAGGGAATGGAATAGAATTGGGGAAGTGAGCTGGCCCTTGAGTACGGAGTACCAAGGAGAGCGACTGTCCCCCTGTTTAGTGCAGAACGGAGCTAGCTGCCCCAGGGAGCCGGGGTTAGGTCTGGCCACTTTGTACCGACTTTTGGCCCTTGTGTACACAGTACCGAGGAGAGCTACTAGTGTAGGGAGAGCAATAGCTACCCCACGGGTCTCAGGGTTCTGTTAGCTCTCCTACACCGACTTGTTAGGCCCACTTGGCAAACCAAGGTAGTCAGGCGAGGGTGTGCGGACTGTGGAGGGGCAAGACCCCTGTTTGGTTACTGTGGAGGGGCTGGGCCCCTGTTACTGAGAGGGCTCTGCCCTATATTGGTTCTGTGCTGTGCTTTGGGCGCACCTGTTAACGGAAACGACTGACCGCGTGCCAGTGCGGGGTAGCTACCCGTGCGTTTATCATGCGTGCCGTAGTTACCGTTACGTCTGTCAGCGACCTTGGGGTGGTTGACTGAGGGTAGGACCACCACGGGGGACTCTCCCGGCCAGGAGAGCACCACGTGTTACTTCTACTTTTCGGGAAAGACTGCAATCAAGATCGTTCCTACGAGGAACATTCAAGATCAAGAGAAGGATCTGAGAAATAATCAATAGTGAATAAATGGAAAAATATAAAGAGAGAAAGTAAAAATATAACAGCTACTGTACACTCTACTGCTTCTTTTAGCTTTTAGTTGCCACTCTACTTAGTGTTTCGCTAACGTGTCACCCTTATTACCTTTTCAGGACCAGGTGTTGAGCAGCCAAAGTCAGCGGCTGCAGAGGGCGTTGGGCCTAGTAGAGCCCAGTAGTGTTACTTGTAGTACCTACTGTACTTTTCTTTCCGCTGTAGTGAGTAGTTTTCTGTTACTCCCTATACTCTCTTTATTGTAAGCTTCATGTTATGTACATGTTTATTTCTCTACTATTGTGGTGGTGTATACTGTAGTATTTCCTTTCTTTACTGCTATATTTTATTACTGCTAGTTATATACATGGTGAATGTGGTTTATTTTACTGCTCTTTTGGTTACTTTCTCGTTAGACGACTGGGTCTTGGGATCAGTCGAGTCGGTTCGATTCTCGTGTCTCGTAGGGATTCAGGAATCGGGTCGTTACATCCAACAAGAAATAACCGAAAAGTAGGAAAGTAAACCACATTCACTATGCTAAGTAACTAACAGTAAAAGAGTACAACAATAAAGGAAGTAAAAGCTGTTGACAGTACATATCACCACCACAACAGTAAAGCGAAAACAAAGTACAGAAACACAACGGTAACAGGAGTCTGAACTGACTAACAAAAGAAAGTACAACAACAGGAAGACCACTGCTGGACGCGACTAGGTCCATCACCCTTTGCAGCCGGTGACTCAGGCTGCTCAACACCTGGACCTAAAAAGGGTTATATGTAAACGGAGTCAGCGAACGCTGAGTAGAGTGATAACCAACTAACTAAAGCAGTAAAAGCTAATAGGTAATTTATTTTTTCCAATTATTTTATTTTACAAGTTATTCCTTTTCACCCATTGGTTTACTTTTTAGATCTCTTTCTTAATCTCGAATGTTCCTCGTGGAAACGATCTTGATTGCAATCTTTTCCGAAGAGTATAAGGCACACGTGGTGCTCTCTTGGCCGGGAGAGTCCCCCGTGGTGATCTTACACCCAGTCAACCACCCCGAGGTCACAGACAGACATAGCGGTGACTACGGCACGCACGATAAGCACACGGGTAGCTACCCCGCACTAGCACGCGGTCAGTTGTTTCCGCTAGCAGGTACGCCCAAAGTACAGCACATAACAGTATAGGGCCTAGCCCTCGTAGTAACAGGGGTCTCACCCCTCCACAGTCCGCGCACCCTCATCTGACTACCCCGGTTTGCTCAGTGGGCCTAACAAGTCGGTGTAGGGTATCTAGCTGAACCCAGGGCCCGGTGGGGTGGCTAGCTCTCTCCCTACACTAGTACTCTCCCCGGTACAGTGTACACGAGGGCCAAAGAAGTTGGTGTAGAGTGGCTAATCTTAACCCCGGGTCCCAACCCAAGGGCGACTAGCTCCGCTCTACACTAAACAAGGGACAGTTGCTCTCCTTGGTATTACGTACTTAAGGGCCAGCACACTTCCCACTCACATTTCCAAATCCATACCATTTATCCACAGGAGCTCTACTCCTAATTCCCCATAGGGTTCATGTATTTCCCATTTATTCCATACCAGGTTTCATCATTCACAATTCCATTCTCAGATTCTATACATGCAGCTCGTATTTCCATAATTTGCATATAAACAAGAAATGTCACAGATATCTGTCTAACTAGCACATGCATTTTATATTTCACAGGTAGCTCTAGTTTATTAACAAGCAGTTGTTCATACTTCTATTCATTCATTTAAGACTGCAATCTCAAACACGCATACAAACAGTGCAAGTACTTCTCGTCCTAGGATTCATGCCACATCCTAGGTTTCTAGTTATTCAATTTCACATAAGCATTCATGTTTAATAATTAAACAAAGGGGGAAACCACTCTACCAGACAATCTGGGAGTACTAGGGGCTCGAACAGCAGGCTCACGTGCCTCAGCAAGCCCTTAACCCGCAACAGATCGAAGTCTTATACCAAGGAACATACCACAATGGAACGTTCAGAACAGTATATAAGGATTCCTAACATGTGGAGGAACTCACAAGGAAAACATCGATATCTTGTTTGCGTAAAACGAACCTCAAACGGATCCTAAACGGGTCAAAAATAGGGCTGCAGACCTAAATTAGGCGTCTGGCACAAAGTCCAGACGTCTTAAAAGTAACCAGAGTCTCACCTCAGGTTCCTGCGTCGACTTCAGACGTCTGAACCCCTACTTGACTGTCTGGATCCAACTCCAGATGTCCAACCTATCCTCCAGTCGTCTGGTAAGCTGTCCAGACGTCCGAAACGCGTGGAAGGGTGTGCCCCGCGCCTTCCCAAAGCTATCCCTGCACACATCAGACCAAAACTTCTACATTTAGCCATGCAGATCGAAGCTGCGGTGAGGCTTGCATGGTCGTATCCGCAAGAGGAACATACCTTTGCGGAACGCTGCTTTCAGACGTCTGGTGTTGTCACCAGACGTCCAACCCGTCGTCTGGACAGCACACCAGACATCTGATTCTGGGAAAATCCCAGAAACACAACGACCTCCTGCTCCTTGCCGCGCTTAGCCGCGGCCTCTCTTCCTCGCCTGCAGCTCCGGCTGCAGCAAAGTGTCGGGGTCGTCTCCCCCGACGCGCTCCTCCTCCCACATGCGCCGCTCCGGCCGTGCATCCTCCGACGAGCTCCCACGAGCTCGCGAGCTCAAGCTCCTCCTCCTCTCTCCACGTCGCCTCTCCTCCTCGTCGCTAGCTCCCGCGCTCTCTCTTGCGCCCACCCCTCTCGCTGCAGTGGAGAGGAAGGAAGGAAGGAAGGTGACTGTGGTGAAGTGGGGAACAGAGGAAAGGGGAGAGGGGTTTTATAAGGGAGTGGTTAGGGTTCGGGTGGTGGAGAGAAGAGGGAAAGAGAAAAGAGTGGTACTGTCTGCCCGCAGCCCGCGCGCAGATGCAAAGTTATATACAAAATTTTCGATTTCCAGATGTCTGGGAAAGGGTCCAGACGTCTGACCAGACGTCTAACAGATAGTTTAGACATCTTAAAAGGCTAAGGACAGAACGGGTCTTTACAGATGGCCAGCCACAAGAGGCTATGGGTGAGCCTTCATGGTCGTCCAAAAAGAAGAAGAAAAAGATGGTGTGTCCTCTCTATGGAGAAGAAAGGACACGCCCAAGTGAAGAAAAAAGAAGAGGGTGTTGCACCCTAGTGCTCTCCTTCTTCTTGCCACCCACATGAAGATGCCTTGGAGGAGCTTCTTCTTTAGCCGTCCATGGAGGGGGCCTTGGAGGAGGAGGACGACCCTAGGGTTTTGAAGGGTGGAAGGGTGTTGCAAGTGGGAGGAGAATGGATGGGAGAGTGAATGAATTTCGTGGCTCTCTTCTCTCCTTGGCTTTTTGTTACGACTCGGTTCCCAGATCCCTACAGGACCCGAGACCAGCTCGCCTAGACTAATCCCAAGACCTAGTCGTCCAACGAGGCCCTGGGTTAGGACTAGCCACCCTACACCGACTCTTGTTAGGCCCACAGGGCAAATCGGGATAGTAGGACGAGGGTATGCGGACTGTAGAGGGGCGAGACCCCTATTTGGTTCTGAGGGGCGAGACCCCTATTCTGAGAGGGCAAGGCCCTATATTATTTCATGCTGTACTTTAAGTGTACCCGCTAGTGGAAATGACTAACTGCGTGCCAGTGCGGGGTAGCTACCCGTGCGCTTATCACGCGTGCCGTAGTCCCCGTTACGTCGCGATAGTGATCTCGGGGTGGTTGATTGGGTGTAGGACTACCGCGGGGGACTCTCACGGCCAGGAGAGCACCATGTGTACCTTCTACTCCACGGAAAAGACTGCAATCAAAATCGTTCCCACGAGGAACAAGCAAGATCAAGAAATACTTGGATCCTTTGTGAAATAAATGAACCAGAAATGCATAGATGAGATAAATAGAAATGAGAATAAAACCTGGTTGCTTGTTTTACTTTACTTGCACATAAATAATGTAAACACTACTCTACTCAACGTTTGTTGACTCTATTTTTTCGTAACTTTGTTCAGGACCAGGAGTTGAGCAGCCCGAGTTTCCGGCTGTAGAGGATGCTGGGCCCAGCCGATCCCAGCCGTAGTCGTTTCTTTCCAGCCCTTTAGTTTTCTGCTGTTGTAGTGAGTAATAGACATCTATTTTACTGTTCCTGTTACTTTCTATCTTCTTTTTCGTTGTTGTTGTTGTGATGGCATATATATTTCTTTGTTGAGGCTTTTAGCTCTGTTGTTCCTTTACGTCTCGTTTTTCCTTATGCTTAGTTATATTGCATGTGTGAATGTGGTTTATTTCCTGCTTTTGGTTATTTCTCGTTGGACGACATGTCTTGGGATTAGTCGAGGCAAGCTGGTCTCGAGTCATGTAGGGATTTGGGAACCGGGTCATAATAAGATGGTATCGGAGCAAAGTTGTCCCGAGAAATGAACCAATTGGTTCAAGAATAACCACTCACACGCATATAACTAGGATAGCCATCATAATGTAACGCTTTGATATCTGTTTCCGAGTCCTTTTCTCTATGTAATCCGGTATTGTTGACAACTCGTTTCCTTTCTGAGGAGTTCTCGAGGTGGGCTGTGGTCGTGGTCGTGGACGAGGTCGGAGGGGCGCATGTGCCGAACCTGAGGCACCAGTTGACCCACCTCTCTTCCCGGGCATTCAGGCCCAGGATCTCATCTAGTTGATCAGAGACATCGTGCGGGAGGAACTCCAGCAGCCTCCTCGGGCACCTCTCCCTGAGGACGTGGAGGGGGAGTCCTCTGTGAGATAGAGAGACCGTCGCAACGCCAAACGAGCAGGAGGGGGAGGGGGTGATCCTCCATCGCCCCCACCACACTCTGACACTTCCCAGCACGAGCCCTCCTTGCCTGGAGGCGTGCCTGTTCCCCCACTGCAGCTACACCACGAGCTTTTCGGACAGTTCCGGAAGCTGAAGCCCCCCTCCTTCAAGGGGGATGAGAGCCCATTTGAGGCAGAGGATTGGCTGGAGTAGATAAAGAAGGTGTTCGACACCCTCTGTCCTCCTGCAAAGTGCCGCGTGGCCTTTGCCATGTACCAGCTAGAGAGCGCAACACACAGGTGGTGGAGGGCAGTCAAAGGCCAGGAAGGGAGAGAGCCGATGTGGGACCAGTTTGTGGCTCTCTTTTGCGAGCAGTACTTTTTGCAAACCTAGCAGGACCAGAGGAGGCGGGAGTTCCACACTCTCCGCCAGAGGATGATGACGGTTAGCACATACTGCACGTGTTTCCTGGAGCTGTCATGTTTCACCCCGACAGCGGTGTTTATCGAGGAGGAGCATGTGTGGAGGTTTACTGAGGGGCTTCAACCTGCTATTCGGGGGTATGTCAAACCCCTGAAGCTGCCCACCTGCTCACGCGTGGTCGACGCGGCCATGACTTATGAGGAGACCAACCTGGCATCTCGAGACACTGACGGTGGACGGAAGAGGCCCTACCAGCCAGAGTACTCATTGGGCCATCGAGAGAGGGGGCACACGGCGCCCGCAGGAGAGCTGTCTCATTCTGTAGGGCCACCAGTGGCCTTTGAGGGCCCTAGATAGGGGCCAGTTACTAGCACCGGACCCCTGCCCAGTCGCCAGCAGGGACCTACTGAGGGAGGAGGTCTGTACCCCTCTGTTACCAATGTGGCCGGGCCACATCAGGAGGGACTGCCCATCTAGGGGTGGTGCACAGCAGATGCTCCCCGCACCGAGTGCTGGAGGCCGAGCTGGCGGTCGTGGTCACCAGCCGTGTGGGGGAGGACAGCAGTCACGAGGAGGGTACCAACCAGTTGCTGCTCGCCCGACCTAAAGTGTAGCCGCTTCATCTGCACCAAGAGCTGAGGGGTGTATCAACGCCCTAACACACAGAGACGCTAGGGCTTTGAGTTCAGTGGTGGTAGGTATGGTTACCGTTTCTGGCAGATTAGTGTACGTACTTTTTGATTCCGGTGCCACCCACTCTTTCGTCTCTACAAGTTTTGTCGTCAGTTTGAGGCAGGGCAGTGTATTGTTAGAGGATCCGTTTGTGATCAGAGGCCTAGGTGGCCAGTTGTTCGTAGCTGAGGAGGTCTACACGGACTGCGAGGTCAACATAGGGGGACACAACCTTCTCGCTGACTTGATTGTGATCCGGATGGAGGACTTTGGCGTGATCCTAGGGATGGACTGGTTGTCCGCCTATCACACCCTGGTGGACTGTTTCGGGAGGAAGATCATCTTCTCCATACCGGAGTTGCCTCCCTTTGAGTTTTACGGTCAGCCTGTGGATGGAGGTTTCAGATGCATCTCCACGCTTTGGGCAGCGAGGCTTTTGAGCCAGGGCTGTGAGGGCTTCTTGGCCTGTGTGGTGGTAGAGCCTAGCCCCGTGGCCGACCTTAGGAGTATCCCGGTGGTCTGCGAGTACCCTGATGTCTTCCTAGAGGAGTTACCAAGTTTACCTTCAGAGCGTGAGATCGAGTTCGAGATCTCACTAGTACCGGGGACCAGCTCCATTTCTACTGCACCATACCGAATGGCACCGCTTGAGCTACGAGAGCTCAAGTCACAGCTACAGGACCTATTGGAGAAGGGCTTTATGAGGCCCAGTGTGTCCCCATGGGGAGCTCTTGTACTGTTTGTGAAGAAGAAGGACAGTGCCCTTCGGCTGTACGTCGACTATCGACAGCTGAATCGGGTCATCGTCAAGAACAAGTACCCGTTGCCTCGTATCAACGACCTTTTTGACCAATTGTGAGATGCCACAATGTTCTCCAAGATAGATCTGAGGCCAGGTTACCATCAGTTGAGGATCAGGGAGATCGACGTCTCCAAGACAGCTTTCTATACCCAGTACGGGCACTACGAGTTCTTGGTCATGCCGTTTGGGCTAACCAATGCCCCCGCTACCTTCATGGACATGATGAACCGCGTTTTCAAGCCGCACTTAGACCAGTTTGTGGTGGTGTTCATCGATGACGTACTCGTTTACTCACGGGAGTAGGCACAGCATGGACAACATTTATGCATGGTCCTGGATACCTTGAGGCGACGCAAGCTGTATGCCAAGTACAACAAAAGCGAGTTTTGGCTAAGACAGGTGACTTTCTTGGGCCACGTGATTTCAGGAGATGGATTGGCTGTGAACCTAGCTAAGGTAGAGGCCGTACTTAGGTGGGAGAGGCCATGCACAGTGCCAGAGATACGCAGCTTTCTGGGACTGGTAGGTTACTACCGGCGGTTTATCAGAGGATTCTCTCAGATCGCGCGTCCTATGACCTAGCTGACCCGGAAGGACGTGCCCTTTGCTTGGACAGACGAGTGCGAGGCATGTTTCCAGGTGTTGAAGGAGAGACTGACTTCAGCTCCTGTACTTACCATCCCAGACAGTAGTGGCGGTTTCGTGGTTTACACCGACGGTTCGTTGCAGGGGTTAGGGGGTGTGCTCATGTAGCGGGGTCACGTTGTTGCTTATGCTTCGCGACAACTGAAGCCCCATGAGCATAGCTACCCTACCCATGACTTAAAGTTGGCAGCAGTTGTCTTCGCATTGAAGACATGGAGGCACTACCTTTACGGTGAGACATTTGAGATCTTCACAGATCACAAGAGCCTCAGGTATTTGTTTGACCAGAAGGAAGGACTATGATCGCAGCATCTTCTACCACCCAGGGAAGGCCAATGTGGTGGCTGACGCCTTGAGCCGGAAGGCGCCCGCCTACTTGGCCAGCTTACAGGCACAGAGTTGAAGACTCATGGAGAAGGTGGGCAGTTGGCGACCCTAGGAGTCATGGGAGTACTGTGGGGCAATGACAGTGATGTGGCACGCATGACCAGAGCTGATAGACTGCATCATCGCAGGGTAGATGGCCGACCTGTACTTATAGGCACTGCGGGACAGAGTGTTGACAGGGGACCTCGGAGACTTTTCCTTCTCAGACTAGATACTGCTCATGAAGGGACGCCTGTGTTCCTAGAGACGAGAGGTTGTTGAGAGAGCTCTTGACTGAGGTGCACGGGTCTAGGTTTACCATGCATCCCGGGAACACAAAGATGTACCATGATTTGCGACACGACTTTTGGTGGAGAGGGATGAAGCGAGATGTTGGTGAGTTTGTTCAGTAGTTTTTGGTATGCTAGCAGGTGAAGGCCGAGCACCAGAGGCCTGCAGGGCTGTTGCAGCCACTTCCTGTGCCAGAGTGGAAGTGGGAGAGCATCACCATGGACTTGGTGGTGGGTTTACCAGTTACCCAGCGGGGACACAACGTAGTTTGGGTGATCGTAGACTGGTTGACGAAGACGGCACGGTTTCTGTCGATCCGAGTCACCTTTGGGCCAGTATAGCTAGCAGAGTGATACATCAGAGATGTGGTGCACTTGCACAGAGTTCCTCGCGAGATTGTATCTAACAAAGATATTCGCTTCACTTCTTAGTTTTGGGCAGAGTTCTAGTAGGCCTTGGGGACACGTCTGAGATTCAGTACCGCCTACCACCCCAATACCAATGGGCAGTTAGAGTGCGTAATACAGACACTTGAGGACCTCCTATGTGCCTGTGTATTAGACTGGAGAGACTCCTGGGAGGAGCATTTACCCCTAGCAGAGTTTGCATACAATAACGGCTATCATTCGAGTATTGACATGGCACCTTACGAGGCTTTGTATGGGAGGAAGTGCATTGCACCCTTGAGTGGGGTTGAGGTGGGGACAAAGTGGGCGGTTGGTCCCAGGCTGATCCGATAGAGTCAGGAGGTGATAGAGTAGATTCATAGATGACTCTGCATTGTCAGGAGCAGGCAGAAGAGTTATGCCGACAAAAAGTGCAGATAGCTGCAGTTAGAGGTTGGGGATCACGTCTTTCTCTATGTTTCACCCATAAAGGGCTTACATCGTTTTGGGGTGAAGGGGAAGCTTATGCTAGGTTTGTGGGACTCTTTGAAGTCCTGGAACGAGTAGAACCCATTGCTTACCGACTTTTCCTTCCTCCCCAGCTTTCTGGAGTGCATGACGTGTTCCTCATGTCCAACCTCAGTAAGTACGTCGCCGATCCTAGCCACGTTCTGAGCCACGAGAGCATCAAGGTGGGGGACGACCTGACCTATCCCGAGAGGCTAGTACAGATACTAGACAGAGCCGTCCAGAGTCTAAGACGGAAGTAGGTACCACTGGTGAAGGTTCTATGAAGAAGCTAGCGGTATAAGGAGGCGACCTGAGAGCCTGAGGCAGTGATGCGAGAGCGGTACTCGGAGCTTTTTGAGGGTACATCTTCGGACCTACTTTGGTCCTCTTTAAGTTTGTTATGTGCTTTTACGTTACTTTTCCGCACCATACTTGGCTCAAGTTTCGGGGACGAAACTTCATTTAAATTTGTTATATTGAAATGACCCGCCACCCTTTTAGTCGGATAAGACATCTAGAGTGTCAGTCAGACGTCTAGACATAGGTCTGGACATCTGAAAGTGGAAAAAATCGAAACTTGCTTTTCCTTTGCGCGCGTGTGGCGTGTGGACCGTTCTCTCTTCTCTTGACCCTCTCACCCGAAACCCTAATGCTTCTCTTTTTAAAACCCCCATCTACACTCCACCCCTCACCACTCGAGCCACCGCCACCTCCACCTTCTCCTTGCGTTCGGCCACGCCCCATAAGCTTCCCGTCTTTGCTGCAGCTACGGCGAGGAAGGAGAGGAGCCGGCGAGGGAGAACGGGGAAGAGCGAGAGCGAGAGAGTGCGAGGAGAGCGGGGGAGAGGGACAACGGCCGCGGAAGCTCGGTGGAGCTCGAGGAGTTCGTGGGAGAGAGGAGGACGCCAGCGGGGAGCTTCTCAAGCTCCTGCAGCTGCTGGTGCTGTCGCTGTGTCGTCTGAAACCTAGAGGAGCTCGTGCGAAAACTCAGAGGAGCTTCGGCGGAAGCCTAGAGGAGCTCATGTGAGCGGCGACAGGCACGAGCGCGAGGAGAAAGGCTCAGGGAGGCGACCTCCTGGCCCCCTGCAGTTACTGAGGCTACTGCGACGTGCTGCGGGCGGCACTACGAGGAAAGCAACGTCGCGGAGGAGGTCCTGATATTGGAAGTCTTCCAGTATCAGATGTCTGGAGGGTCGACCAAACGTCTGGAGAGGGATCAGGATGTCCGAGCTAAAGCTAGACGTTTGAAAGCATATTATCGTGTGGAGGTACGTGTTCCTCGCGCTACTTTTCGCCATGTAGACCGTAGCGCAGGAATGTTTGGCTGAAAATAGGTCTGCGATTTCGTACGTAGGTGTAGGCCATTGGAAAGGCACGCGGTGTGCCTTTCCAGGCACTTTTAGACGTCTGACCACATCGCCAGACGTCTGACATCACTTCCAGACGACTGGAAGGAAGGTCAGACGGCTGGAACTCTCCTCAGATGATTGTAGAGGAGTCTGGACGTCTGAGGCAGCCGCATGAAGTGAGAGGTAAGATTTAACATCTTTTAAGACGTTTGGGGCTAGTCCCAGACGTTTGGTTTTGAACAGTATGGGTGTTTTTGGTTCATTCGGGGCCCAAACGGATTTGGATTTCTGCAAACGAAGTACCGTTGTTTTCCACTCGAGTTTCTCTACGTGTTAGTGTTGAGTACCTACTATTTTGAGCTTGTCTGATGTAAACTAGTCGCTGGTACAGGTTACCAGCCAGTGGCATGTTCGGGGCCCGTGGAGACAACGAGATCTATGGTGTGGGCCCCCATTCCTCCCGTGATACCCAGTAGAGTGGTTTAATTCATTTATTAAGATGTAAATAAAGAATAAGCTTGCTTAGATTAAATTGATTGAAACTTTATGATGTGGAATGAACCCTAGGGTAGAAATGTATGAGCCTGATGTTGAGCTATACAGTTCACTTGAGACACATGTTTAACTAAATTGCTAGTAATGTGTATTAGTTGATTTATGAGTTGCCTTGTTAGATGTGAAAACATGAGTTGCCTGCTATGTAATGGAAAAATGGAGAGTTGAATAATATGATTCGGATATTGATATGAGCATGAACCCTACGGGGAATTAGGAGTAGAACTCTTGTATATGAAAGGAATCTAGTACGTAGACGGGAAGTGAGCTGGCCCTTGTGTACACGGTACCAAGGAGAGCCACTGTCCCTTTTAGAGTAAAGGGAAGCTTGCCGCCCTTTGGGTTGAGACCCGGGGTGGGTTTGGCCACTCTACGACGACTCCTGTTTGGCATTGCGTACGTGGTGCTGAGGTGAGCTGCTTAGTGTAGGGAGGGAGCTAGCCGCCTCACGAGACCTGTGGTTAGGACTAGCCACCCTACACCAACTCTTGTTAGGCCCACAGGGTAAACCGGGATAGTCGGACGAGGGTATGCAGACTGTGGAAGGGCGAGACCCTTGTTCTGAGAGGGCAAGGCCCTATACTATTCTGTGTTGTACTTTAGGCATACCCGCTGGCGGAAACGACTAACCGCGTGCTAGTGCGGGGTAGCTATCTGTGCGCTTATCACGCATGCCGTAGTCACTGCTACGTTGCGACAGTGACCTTGGGGTAGTTGACTAGGTGTAGGACTACTGTGGGGGACTCTCTCGTCCAGGAGAGCACCACGTGTACCTTCTACTCCATGGAAAAGACTGCAATCAAGATCGTTCCCACGAGGAACAAGCAAGATCTAGAAATACTTGGATCCTTTGTGAAATAAATGAACCAGAAATGCATAGATGAGATAAATATAAATGAAAATAAAACCTGGTTGCTTGTTTTACTTTACTTGCACATAAGTAATGTAAACACCACTCTACTCAGCATTCGCTGACTCTGTCTTTTCGTAACTCTGTTCAAGACCAAGAGTTGAGCAGCCCGAGTTTCTGGCTGCAGAGGGTGCTGGGCCCAGCCGAGCCCAGCCGCAGTCGTTTTTTTCCATCCCTTTAGTTTTCTACTGTTGTAGTGAGTAATAGACATCTATTTTACTCTTCCTGTTACTTTCTGTCTTCTTTTCCGCTGTTGTTGTTGTGATGGCATATATATTACTTTGTTGAGACTTTTAGCTCTGTTGTTCCTTTACGTCTCGTTTTTCCTTATGCTTAGTTATATTGCATGTGTGAATGTGGTTTATTTCCTGCTTTTGGTTATTTCTCGTTGGACGATTAGGTCTTGGGCTTAGTCGAGGTGAGCTGGTCTCAGGTCCTGTAGGGATCTGGAAACCAAGTCGTAACACTTTTATGGGAAGGCCTCTCCATTTCAAATGGGTCACCACTTTTGGTGCCTCCCAAAATAGCAAGTGCCACCAATGTAGGATCTAGGTTGGTGACCAACTAATGAGGGCTAGAATGGGAAAGTGGGATTTAGGAAAGTGTATGTATGTGTAGGTGTAATTTTCGTGGAGTAGGGTAGTGGGTTTGGTGAATCTAGGTTGGGTTAACCTACATTAAGTGGGTGTGAACCTAATTAGGCTTAGGAAAGTTTAATCAGATAGGAGTGAACCTAATTAGGTCTAGGTCAAGTCTAATTTGATGTGTGCATGTGATTAGGCTAGGGTAACCCTAATAGGTATGAGTCAATTAGATCCTGGGTGGATTTAATTGGGCTCAGGTGCACCCAATCAACTGTAGATACACCCAATTAGGTATGGGATGGTTCAATTGGGTTAGGGATAGGATAAGTAGGGCTATGGATAGTGGACTAGGCTTAGGAGGTCCCTAATTAGGTTTCCTAGGGTGTCCGGTGGGGTTCTTAGGTCAAAATAGGCAAGATCAAGCTTTTAGCACCAAAATCAGGAACCGAACAGCTGTATCAGACGTCCAGGATAATGGTCAGATGTCTTATATTACAAAATTGGATGTTTGGACAATAAATTGGACGTCCAATTCTGTGTCAGTATGAGTTTTGGCTTCCTAGATTGTTATTTTGCAGAAATCAGACGTCCAGCCAGATGTTTGGACGTCTTAAAAGGTGCTGGAGAGTGGGTTTTAGGTTTTCGAAGGTGGGTTTTGTTCCTAAGTGTTTGGGAGAAGGATAGGATGGATAAGAACATGGATAGTGCTATCCATGTTTAGGTTTTGAGGCTAAGGTGCTCTAATGGAGGTCGTTTTGGGTTTGGGAAGAATGTCCTAGGGTTTCTAAGGGTAGGGATAAGGCTATCCTCTTCACTCCTCTTATCTGGATCTGTTTTCTTCTTCCTTTATTGCTTTATTCCATTATCTCCTTCATCCTGGATCACTTTATTACCTGCAACTAGTAATAAAAATCATTAAATAGTAGGATATCTCATCTTATTCTAAATAGACTGATGTAATGCATGATATGCAATATCTACAAATTAAGCTAGGTTCAAACATTCTTTAGGTTGATTAGGACTCATGATTACTATGTAATCATTGCCTCCCAGTGAGTAACCTGAATCTAACCAGTAAAAATTGTAATTAAATAAAAATGACGCGACATTGGTTTGCATTTGTGACATCTTTACTACAACAACGACACATAAAACAACGTTTTTATTATAGACAGATAGTGGTCAACCATATTTTTGGTGCCGTTGTCGGGATAAAAATCCGCCAATAGTGCTTTCTTATGATTGACGATATTGTGTACATCATTGATGGAGGCGATCAAAGAACTTGGAGCTCGGAGGGGGGTGTAACTTCTCCTAGTCCCATGTTTAGTCTTGTAAAGGGTGGTGGCATAGATGGATGACGAGGAGTGGAAAGCATTGATCTTAAAGGGGAAAGGGTCCACCTTTCTAGGCTCAAGCTTGTCCATGGGGTTGGGGGGGGGGGGGGTGGAGGCAAGGGAGGCAAAGTGGGTAGGTGTGGAAGTCGGAGTTGGAGGTGGGAGAAAGGTATGGCTTTGGAGGTAGATAGGAGAAGTGGGGTGGGAGATCGTGTAGAGGAGGGGGTGAGAGGAGGTGAAGCGGGAGAGGATGAAGGCAGTGAATAGTAGGGAGCAGAGGTAGTTGAAGTGAGTGATGATAGAGTAGTGAAGGGAGATGACCCTCATTAATGAGATACCTTCTCCTACTTGCCATGTTGATGAACTACACATCTGTGACTCCCTATACAACACCGCTTACAATGCCATAATGGAGAGGGTAGAGGTAGAGAAAAGCTAGGCAGTAGGGGAGATTGAGATAGGGAGTAGGAAAGAAATGAGTAAGGGCCTCAATAGAGATGAGAAAAATGTCATTTTAATTAAAAAATTAATTTGTTAAGAGAATTTTTTTTAACGTAAATCACAATTAAGGAAAGATAGGAACCTATAATGGGATGGAATTTGACTAGGACTTTCTTTGAGCATGACCCTGTAATTGGGGATCCTTTTAATAAATTAGTCAAATATTTATACATTGTTTTAAAAGGGACCTTCTTTTTTGTGTTTTGTTTCTTTTTTCTTTCTTGGTCTTCCTCGTCCTCCATTTCTCGCTCCTCAAATCGGCATTTTGATAAAAAGTTAAAAAGTTCAGGGGCCACATTGAAAGAAAGACACGGTTGGTGTAATTTTATGCGAGTTGGTCCAAATAACTCCATGACGTCCCCCCACATTGCTCGCTCTCCGCATCACCCACAGCTTCTAGGGTTTTAGCGCGCCTCTTCCTTCCGGAAAACCTGCTAAGGTTTCGGGGCGCGGCGGTGATCTGATCCTCCCTTGAGAAGCACAGGCAGCAGAAAAGGTATTACCTTCCATCGTCTCTCTTTCTATGATGCTTTCTGCGATTCAGGGGTTCTTCTTGAGCAAATATTTGGGCTTCAGAGATGCGTCAGCGTGAGATCTCGATCGTCGTTCGATAAGAGGAGTGGGATCATTGATCTAGTGGATAAAGCTGTCATCTTTCCTTTCTGTTCGGTTTCATGGCATTCTTATAGATTGCTAGGGGACTCAGTATGCCTGTTATGTTGGCATTCTTATCCTGTTATGTTGTGCCTTTTTATCATGATATCGGTTTTTCTGGCTGTGGAATTGGGATGTTGTTTATGTTGCAAAGTCGTTTCATTATAAAGTTTTAAGCATCTAGAATAGGAAACTACATCTTTTTCTTCTCAAAAGAAAAAAAAAGGAGACTACATCCATGGTCGTTAGATTTTCTCGAAAGATGAAAATGATCGAATCCGCAAGAGTCGCTACCCATCTTAAACTTGTCTACGATCCAAAAACGATCCGGTTATTTTGAATGATCTGTCTGTCGTTTTAGTAGGAAGAAGGTAGAAGTCTTGTATTCTCGCTGAAAGAGGTTCTAGGCCTTAAATTCTGAACTCATTCGGTCAATGCTTTTTATTGTTTCCTTAGTTTTTCTATCTCTTTATATGTAATTTATAACTTGGTGTTTAAGATGTGATGCTGAAATTGGAATGCTGCTAGTGTGGATGTAAGAATTTGTTGCATTGGTGAGTAACAGTCGAGTTTGCTGCTGGATATTTGAAAGTGATGATGGTTCTTGTCTTGGTAGATACCAGAGATTTAGATTTATCCTTTGGTTTGGAGATTTGAATATCAATAGCCCAATGCTCTTGTACATTCATATAAGGGTGAAGATGAAAGTTCTAAGCTTTGATGTTGGCAACATTTCCAAGTTGAGAAAGTGGGCATTAGATGAACACATAGGAAAAGTGGTTGAGACAATTGAAAACAGGAAAAATACTTCCAAATTACATTCAATGATTGCTACATGCACAAAAAAATCTAGATTCCTATGCCTAAAAAGGGGGAGGATCGTGATTTTTGAATGGCATACATCATGAAGAAAATCATAATTTTTATGTCGAATTGCCTCATGTCTGAGAAAGATAGGCACACTATCATTGCCCCTAAGAATTTTTGCAGAAAAATGGAAAAATGATTGATAGTATATAAAAATAAAAGGATTATGTTTTGAGGTGGCGATTAGGGTATAGATAGGCTAATGCTTTTTCATATTGCTTGGGGAATCGCATAATTGACATAATTAATGCTATACTTTATAGTAATTAGCTGTACTTGTTGATATGACCATACCCATTTAGTATTAGCAAATGAAGATTAATAAGTGTATGAAATATCCAATAAATGAAGCCACATAATGTAACGTCAACATCGAGGCTTTTTCCTTATTAAAATGGGTTCATTAAATAAAGTAACATTAAATATTTAAATGCATTATCTTTTAATAATAGATGAGCTTGTTTGGTTGGGCAGAAATGTGGTGGTTTTTAGGGGCCAGAAACCTTACATAGAGAATTTTGTTGAGTCTACTAACTCCTTGTTTTCTCTTTGGGCTGAATCCTTGTGAGTGGGGGACCTTGGCGTCTGCCTGTTGTAATGTTTTTTTTTGTTGATTCTATTATATATATTTTTGGGTAGTTATCATTCTGGATAACTATCCTTTCCTTTTTCAAAAAAAAATAATAGATGAGCTTACTTGGTAGCTATTTATTGAATGTTCCTGGTATTTGCCAAAGTAATCATTTTAAAAAGCATCGAAAAATGCCCATTTGATTATCTTATTGAAATAAAATTTACATTGCTATTTATCCAGAGTTGATATATAATTGACATTAACAGGCCTAATGTAATAATCCCAAAATATATTGATGATAAAAGGTAATTACCAATCGTCGATACCTGTGGTGTTCATGTTTTGGGAGGTCTCCTCATGTATTGACACATTTGTGGCATAAGTGGAGTTCGTGGAGGTTTTCCCTCTGTTATATGGGATACCCTTTGACAAGCTTTTATTAGGTCAAACTCCATCCAGCTAGCAATCCAATTACGATTTGAGGTGTGAAACCTACTTTACGTTTGAGAAATTGTGGTTAAGGGAGCCTACTTTTTGTGAGCTGTTGGAGGCTCAGTGAAGAAGTGTATCCCTTTCGGACTGAACAGCAGTGACTTTGGTGTCTAAGTATTTTGCCTATGGGAATGTCTAAGAATCTATAGGAAGTGGATAGGGGAGGAAGGGATTAGGAGAAGGATCATGGTTTTGCAGGCTAGCACCAATTTAGACAGGTTGCGCGATTGATGAACCCTTGTGATGTAGGAGGTATTGAAGTGGGCCAAACAACAAAAGTGGTTTCAGAAGAACATCATAAGATAGATATTCAATGGAGGCATAGCTTGAGGCAAACATGGCTTTGGGAGGGTGACAACAACATGGGATTCTTTCATGTTTGTATAAATGGGAGATAGAAGAAAACATATATTGATAGATTGAATGCGGATGGTAGGGATGTTTAGGGTTGACAATAGGTGGGTAATTTCTTGGATAAACATTTCAAATAATTTTATGCAAGGAGGCATGCTGGTGTATGGTGGTGGCAAGGGAGGGTCATATCCTTGAGAGATCAACATCAGTTGCTTGTTGCAGATGATATGAAGGGGGCATTAGCGTTGCTATTAGCAACCTAAATGTAGAGGAGTCCCCAGGGCCAAATATCTTCTTGATTTTTCTCTACAAGGTATTTTTAGATCCAGTTGGCCTGTACATGATGGCAATACTTAAGAGTTTTCTTGGTTGGAAATTAAGGTTTTGGAAGATTAATCCATTTTTTTGTCTTTATGTTGAAAAAGGGTGTGTGGTCGATTGTGGTCTTTAATGTCACCTATCTTGTCATGGCAAAGGTCTTTGTAAATAGACTACATCTAGTGCTTGATACATTGATCCATTTGGTGCAATCAACTTTTGTTAGAGGGATGTCTCTCACCAATTGCTTTATTTCCATGTTGAAGAATGTCTTTTATTGGTGGAGATTGGGGAAGAAGATTTTTCTTTGGAACATTGATTTTGCAAAAGCTTGTTACTTAGCTAGTGGCGTTTCCTTTGGTCTTTCCTCATCCAAAGAGACTTCTCGGGGAAATGGATCCAATGGATAGAGGTACATAAACTATCATGCCATTTTAAGTTCTCCTCAATGGGAATTCAACTTCCAGCTAGGCACAACCTTGGAAGGGGTTTGCATTAGCCCCTTTACTTATCATCGTTGTGCATGCATTGGCAATTGGATTTGATGTTGGTTGCAACTTAGGGTTGCTCTCTGGTGTCAATGGTAGACAACTCAGGTTTAATGGTCCTGTTGCTATAGTTGGGCTGCATATGGGT
This sequence comes from Thalassia testudinum, assembly GCA_037157565.1. Classification (NCBI taxonomy): domain Eukaryota; kingdom Viridiplantae; phylum Streptophyta; class Magnoliopsida; order Alismatales; family Hydrocharitaceae; genus Thalassia; species Thalassia testudinum. The sequence continues at coordinate 88,640,581 of JAZHRO010000077.1, forward strand.
CGCGTTGGGACTTAACCCATGACCCAAGTCATGTTTATGGATTGGGATTTTTCCAACTCAACTCAACTTGGATTACTACCGAGATTGACCCAACCCATCGTAAAATTGGGTTGGATTGTTCCTTTCCTACTTGGTGTAAGAAAAATCATAAAGTAACCATTTAAGTTTTAATGATGTAAATAAAATAAGTAAAAATAAAAAAAGGGAGAAAAGGAGGTGAAGAGAGGGATGAGGCTAGCTTTTTAGATTTGGGTATTTGCCTTTTTTTTGGAAAGAGAAAGGGTGATTATCTAGATGATAATCATAATCATCTAGATTTCATTAATTTAAAACAGGCCAAGTTGCACTCTTGGTCAAAGCGTTACAAGGAATTCCCCCAAGAATACATTAAAGAAATATAAGCAACTAAATTTTCAAAATAATGTTGCTGTGCCTTGAAGAAAGCTGCATTCCTGCCAGTTGAAATCCCCCACAAAATAGCCAGAACTTTTGCTTTGTCCTTCTTGGTTTGGAATGAATTAAGTCCCACTTGCCATCCATCTCTCCTATAAGAACTCCATAACTCACCCAGATTGGCATGTGAAATCCAACTAAACCAAAAATGGTTCCAAACTTGTTTAGAGAAGTGACAAAAAAAGAAAAGATGGTTAATATCCTCATCACTCTTGTTACAAAGTGAACATCGTCGATCATCTTGTGGCACCCATCTCGCCATCCACACCTTTGTCACTAGGCATCCCTTGTTAAGCAACCAAATGGAAATTTTGATCTTTGGAGGACACGTTGCTTCCTAAATCTGCTTACAATCTTTGGCAAGGTCAATGTCCACCACCGGTTCCAACACTGTGAGCTTTCTATAGGCTTCTGGTACAGAGAAATCACCCTCATCCCACACAAAAGGATCCACACCCACTTCTATTTGGTAGCCCTCTACCTTTTGGAGTAAGGATTGAAGCTCTAAAATCCTTTGATCTGGTAAAATTCCATTGAAAGAGGGGTACTAAGACCCATTCCAACAAAGGTTCAAAATGCTGATTTTGACGTCGTGCCGATGAAATTCTAAGTGTGCATTTTGTAGGTATGTCGAGGGTATGCCGTGGAAATGGCTGTTATTCGATGGTTATGCCGATGGGCATGCCAATGGCACGTCAATGACAATAGTCAAAATGGTATCAATTTCAAGAAAATGAAATGCCGATTGTGTCATGACCATACCGAAGATTTCAACAAGTCCAAAAAAATAATGTATCGGGGCCCAAAATCACATGTGCTGTGTGCGTGCGTGTGTGGCCTAGCCGCGCCCCTTTTAGTTCCAAATTTCCTGACGCTAAGGACGCCAAGGAGGACTGATGCGACGTGCCATGTTGCCCATATTGTTAACATGTCGTTGGCATCCCCCTGTATCAATACCTTCTTCGTGTCGGCATGACCTGCTTCCAAAAATGGCCATGTCGGTGGCATTTAAAATGCTGATTCCAACAACCACCACCTGACACCTTCCTATTAGAGGCCAATGCAAAGAGTCGAGGATATTGGTCCTTTAACCTTCATTCAGCCATCCAATCATTTAACCAAAATCTAAATATATGGCCCACACAAACATAGGGTGAAAAAAATGCTAAACCTTGGGAGCTATCAAAGACAGTCCCTTAATGAAATGTGAATATCTATGCAATGGGACCGCCAACCAATCCCAATTCAATCTCGTCCCATATGACACCTTAATGACCTGTCCCAAAAGGTCCTGTTTGTGACTTAAAATTTTGTTTATCCATTTTGCAAGAATGTCATTCGCCGCTGCCAAATTCCTAACTCCCAATCCTCCCTCTTTCACAGGCCTACAAGCCTCCTCCCACACCATTAACCTCACACTTGGCCTCGTAGTGTCATAGTTCATCTAGAAAAAATCTCTCATCAGCCCAGATAACTTCCTTTCAACCTTCTACGAAAGCTTAAACATAGAAATAAAGTACGAAGGTAAAGATGCAAGCATTGCCTTTAGTAGCACCAACCTGCCTCCTCTGGACGGCACCTTCAAAGTCCACCCTGCTAACCTCCTCTCCTCAATGAGAGGCACCCACTTATGTACAAAGATCTACTTATCAGACAACGTGAGACTAATATAAGAAATTGGTAGAGAAGCTTCCACACTACAAAGTGCAGCCCCACAACTAGCAGCCTCCTCATCTGAGAAATGCATAGGGACAAAAGTTGATTTCCAAAAATTAATCTACAATCTTGATGCCTTACCAAAAATCTCTAGTAGCAATCACAACCTCTTGGCAGTTGGCTCTGAACCCTCCACAAAGAAGTGTATTATCCACTATTGTAGCCTCACTCTCCATAGTAAAACCAACAAACAAATTTCTAATTCAAGCCTCAGTGGTGGATCTCGCCAATGTGTCTATCACAAGAACAAAGAGCATTGGTGCTAACGAGCTTCCTGACCCCCCTTCTGGGTTGGATCCATCCCTCAACTAGATTTCCATTAGCCAACATGGAAAAGGAGGTCATAATATAACACTTCATCCACTCCACCTTTCTCAATGGAAACCTCGCTTTACTAGGGTTGCCCATAAAAAATACCACTAAACATAGTCATATGCTTTGTTGAAATCCACCTTTTAGAGAAATGCCTTCTTCACTTTCTTCTAATTAACCAAAATTTTTGAGGCAATAACAAAATCATCCAAGATGTTTTTGCTAGGAACAAAACTCGTTTGCACCGACGAGATGATATTTGGAAGAACTCAACCTATTAGCAAGCACCTTTGCAGTGATAAGATAAATGGCATTAGAAGGTGCAATTGGCTTGTAATCCTCAATGGCTTCCAGTCCCTCATTTGGTAGCAAAAATATGTAAAATTTGTTAATCCTGTTAATGCCTAAACTACCACTAGCAAACTCTGACATCACCTGTAACACATCCTCATTAACTAAGGATCGGAATTCTTTATAGAAAAAAGCAAGAAAGCCATCCAGTCCCAGTCACCCATTTGCATTAAGTCCCTAAACGGCCTTACGTACCTCATCCTCAGTGACATCAATAATAAACCCCTTGTCCGATCATTTGTAAGGCGTTGCAATCTAGATCTCCTCCATCTCCTCTCTCCCTTCGTCCTCCTAGTTGTGAAGGCCCTATAATAGTTTGGCACCGCTCTTCCAACCTCTTCCCTACCAGAGAATTGTACATCATTCACCTTTAGTCTATTAATCCAATTCCTCCTTCCGAGGCCACCAAGTGAAAATATTTATGTTGGGGTCCCCCTCTTTGAGCTACTTTTGTCGAGATTTTATCTTCCACTCTACTTCGATCTTCTTATTCTCCTCTTGAATTGTTTGCAAATTCCTTGCTCTAGCTGCTAAATCATCTTGAGAAAGCACCCTCATATCCTCTGCTCTGTCAAGCTTGGAAACCTCTTCTAGAGCCTCATTCCTCCTATTGCACCTCTCCTTAACCTCTTTTCTGTAGCTCTTGAGAGTCACTTGTGGATCCCTTAGCTTGGACTCCAATATAGCAACTGTCGACCCCTTCGGTTGGAGGCAGCAACACCTCTCCTCTACAATCCTTTTGAAATCCTCTTCCAACAATCAGGATTAGTCAAATTTGAAGTATGTCCCAAAAAGCCTTCCCTCATTTCTCTTCCACATTAGTGGTGTATGATAAGAGAAAGGCTTGTCCATAGGCTAAACCTTTGCTACCGGAAAAGTCTGCCATTTCCATATTGCATAGGTACCTATCAATCTTGGATTTATGACCAGTCGATCTCCTCCAAATGAAAGCACAAGAGGTGGGCAAGATATCAATAAGGCCATGCATAGCTATGAAATTCGCAAATTCATCTGATCCACGATCGCTCCGTCCTCTTCCTCTCGGCCTATCCTCCATTAAGAGGACATCAAAATCACCCCTAATCAGCTACAGTCAGCAATATCTACCACCTGGGACAGATCTTCCCACAAAGAACCCCTCTCTGCATCCTTTGTCAGGCTGTAAACCATGGAGACAACCAATTTCAAATTGTTAGAACACCTTACCATCATCTCTATCAGTACATGAGCCCCCATCAAAAAATCTCCCAACACAAACAGATCTTCATTCCATCCCACAATGATGCCCCAAGACCTTCAAACCACATCTATAGCCAGATAACCCTCTAAGCAACTTCCGCCTACTTCCCTCCAAGTTTGCTGATCACATTGCACCAACTTTGTTCCGTGCAACAACACCATAGATGGTCCCTATAGTCTGAGATATTTCGCAAGAGTAGCTCTCTTAGAGGGGTTATTGAGCCCTCTCACATTCTAAGAGAGGATAGAACTCATCGAGAAACCTCTGAGCCTCCTCCATTGATGCGACAGAACCCCGCTGCGGTTGCCACCACACCTTTCTCAAGAGCCTCACCCACATTAGCCACTAAGCCTCCAACACCCTCTGCCTCTTCCAAAGTTCCTGCCCCAACTTCCTCTGCCCTGCCAACAACCTCACCCACTGCAACATCACCTCCACTAGTGACAAGCCCAACAACTTCCACAAAGTTTGAAGGCCAAGCCTCCACCTTTGTCATCGATCGCTCCTTGAAAGTCGAAGAATGCCTCTCACATTTTCCTTGAAAAGTGTACTTGGGTTTATAAATGAGTCACAACCTTCTCTCCAGCAATGTTGCCATTTTGAAAGAGGAATGTGGGGTTGGTGGGAGCACTTTGCTCCAATGCAGTCTTGCAATGGCGATACTTGACTCACAAGGTGCTCGAGTAAGTTGACAGTGACTCCATCTTCCTCTGCCACATGTCGCCATGTGCGAACAACCTCACGAAGAACCCAATCCTCACAAGCTGCTACCTCGGGTAGGCACACCACTTCAAGGATTTGAGACCCAGACCCAAACCTAGACCCACAACTTGACTTCTCAATAAGTTGGTCACATGGCAGGCACGCAACTTTATCTCCCTTCCCTTCACAAGATAAAATGGGTCTCCTTTCCCCATTCAAACAAACCCCTTCGTCTCCCACATTAACATCCTCTGCGACATTCTCGACGACGAATCCGCTTCTTGATACATTGAAAGGTGCTGCTTTGGGAACCATGTCGTGACCTTTGGGTTTCCATACCTAGTTCGCCACCGCCACTAGTGTCTCTTTGATGGCAGCATCGCCACACACAACCCTACCTCCGACCATCACCACCTTAGCAAACGACCTCGCCACTTCCGTCACCATCCTAATGTAGATGACCCATGATGAACCACCAAGGCACAACACCACCTTCTTGCCAAGCTTGAGCTCTACGCAAGCACGGACCATTGACACATTGACCTCCATCAACCCAAGCCTTGCACATGACTTCATTCTTGCAAAAGGCATAACCGTCACTTCCACAACCTTCGTAGAACGCAACCTAAGAGGAATACCTTCAATCTCCACTTGGACCTCCACCTTCATTGGTGGCTTCTCCTATGTTGCACCATCGTTGACGGCTGGCCATGGCCATCTCACCTTGCCCCTTCCACACGTCATCTCCCCCAAAAACCAAGGCTTGAAGGATCTTCGGTTGGAGACCAAACAATAGGAATCTCCTAGGAGCAAATCTAGCAACCTTGGCTCCAACGTTTGATCTCAAAACATCAAGCACACCTTGTCCGACCTCCTCCAGCCCAGCCCAACTTTTAGAAATGACTCCCACAAGAGCCAAAGCAAGCATCATCTTCAATGGCTTCGCCTGCAATGACCATGGGGCCAACATCTCCACCAAAGATGCTCCCTCTATAGGAGGAGGCAATGCCACAGACGTGCGACCACTCTTGCACATTGCCCATCGATGCCCAAGGCCACCGCATCAAAGACACCTTGCCATTTCTCTATGCTGCTGGCTGATGTCCTCTCTCTTGACATTTGAAGCAAAGAATCCCATCCTTTTGTCCACCTTGCCTCCTTTGAGAAGAGACAATCGTCCATTCTCCCCTCGCCTCTCCCCTTGCCCATCCACTCATATCGCTCCTGTTAATAGGAATCCAAGAGTTTGCCCTTTTGGTGAGAAATTAGAGATGAGTGGGATTGAAATGGCCCAATGGGTTAGGTTATGAACAAAATGTCATTGTTTGGAAACCGCCAAATGGGTGGGTTACCAGAATGTTATTTAACTCTAAGAAATAGTAAAAATTAAGGGTGATTGTTTGCTATTAAATGAGTACCCAAATCTAGCAATATATTTTGATGATCCAAACTATTATCAATGTATATACAATCAAAGAAAATAATTAGGGAAATGTTATTTGATTTAATTATTGTGATTAAAATGAAAAAATATTAAAAAGAATAACAAACATGGTACTTGTAATATAGATGCATATAACCTATAATACAAATGCATATAACTAAAGTTTCCTGTAAATACTACCATGCATACAACAAAAACAAAGCCTTTTCCCACAGACTCCTATATATATAAATAATATTATAAAAAAAGACTAAAAAATTGTAAGTGTTGCAGGTTAGGTTGCTTCTGGTTTCTACGCCAAGCCAACCCATCCCATACTTCAATGGGTTAGCTAAAATATGACCCAACCAAATACATTGAGGTTCCTAACCAAATCCAACCTGACACCTGTGATTTAAATGCTGACGGCATGCCGTCGGTAAGGGGATTTTTGGAGGGAGGGCATATCGACATAAATATAGTGTCGATTTGCAGGGAAATCGTCGGCATGCCGAGGATTTCGTCGGCATACCGACAGTTACCGATGAAAAGTCGGTATGCCGACGGTGAGTGGGGGCACCTGGAAATTTGAAAAGGTTCCCGCTGGTTTGGGAGGGAAGGGGCAGCGGGGGGAGGGAATTCGAATTGGTTGGAGGGAATCTAGCTCTGGAGGGAAGGGATTGGGTTTGGACTTGGCGCTGGAGGGAATCGGTAGGAGGGAAGGGATTGGGCACACACACACACGGGTCTGGGAGGGAAGGGGCAGCGGGGGAGGGAATTCGAATTGGCTGGAGGGGAGGGAAGGGATTGGACTTGGAATCGGAAGGGATTGGCCACACGCACGCATGCACGCTCGCACACACACAACTTGTAAACACGTTTCTAATATACACACACACACGGGTAAAATAACCTGTAAACACGCTTCTAATATCTTGATTTAGTTGTCTTTCAAATCTTAATTATTTCTGTTCCCTCTACGTGCCTCGGTGTATGCCTCGAAATGTCATTTTTTTGGGCCGTCGAAATTATCGAAATCTGCCATTGACAAACGAGCATTTCCACGGCATGCCTTCGACATGCCCACGAAATGCATACCTACAATTTTATTGACACGACGTCAAAATCGACATTTCGAACCTTGCCTGACACAATGTGGTTGGGTTGCATTGCACATTGAATACTTGACCCACACGTAGCCCCAAATATAGTATGTTAATGATACTGTTGTGTTGATTGGGGGTTTGTGCCTAAGGCAGAGAATGTGGCAGCCCTACTAGATGCACTTGGAGAGACATCTAGGATTGAGATTAGTTATCAAAACTTTCATTACTCTTGGAATGGAGGAGCTAGAGGTGAGCGAGGTGGCATTTTTGTTGTTTGCACATAGGGGTGATCAGCATGTCATCTACCTGGGGTGACTACTCACTGACTAGGGTTTGTGATACATGGACTAAACTACCTTTCTGGAGAAGTTCGAGAGGAACCTAACATATGGAAGGCTAGATTGCTGATGAAGGGGGGCATCTTGTGTTTTTGTAGGTGGTTCTGGTGCCAATTCCTGTTCACTTTTTAGTTTTCTGGATTCCATAGGAGGTGATCTCTAGGGTTGAGGCACTTTGAAGGTTCTTATGGAAGGGATTTGACGGATTAGGCCGTGGAGGATAGTTAGTAGCCTAAAAGGATGTGTATCCTCCTTTTAGGAAGGGGGGCCTAGGGATCTGTCAGATGAGGGATTTTAATGAAGTTTTGCTTGTGAAGTGGTGTGTGTGGATCGTGGATGGTAATGATAGTCTTTTTTCTCTCTGAGATGTAAAAAGCTGTATGAAGTTGGTACTGGTAGCACATGCCCTACTCTTCCACAATTTTTTTGGCATGGAAGGGCATATTCTCCGTAAATCTCTGATGCTCTTAAACACTACCCCATTTCTCTTTAGCCAAATGGCCCACAGGACTGCGAGAGGACTCACCTTCTCCCTCTTTGTTCTAAATTACCCCACAGGGCCTGCACAAGGTGAAGGACTAACCCTCCTAATAAGTGCTCTAAAAGTTTGCAAAGAGGTATTTTCCCAAGACAAACCCTTGCGTGCCAAAACTCTTGTTGTAAGGATGTACTTGAAGAAAAGGTGGTCAGCATCTTTTAGCCCTTCATTACACATCAATTAAGTTGTAGTTGCTTGAGGATCCTAGTCTTGACGTTAAGATTTGGTGATTATTGTTTGCCGACATAGTTCCAAACAAATGAGTGGATCTTTAATGGTCTCTTCGTCTTCCACAACAATCTATAATTTCTAAGGAAGTTCTCATCACAATCTGCTGGAAGGTTCTAAATGCTTTTAAAGCTTTCTTTACTGTAAACTTCCCATCTTCCCAATCCCAGTTGTCTACTCCATAACATGGAGCCTAGTGATGGACACACTCTGCAAAGAAAGCCTCCAATGATGCTGATACAAAACTTGATGTCCAACTACTAATCCCTACATTGAGAGGGATGGTCCAATGATTTGCATGCGAAAAGCATTCATTATCTGACTTGACAATGGATTGTGCTGAAATTTGAAACTCAAACCTGAGTCGACTTTGGGAATAAAGTTTCCTTTCAATCTTGGGAAGGGTCTAAAAAGACCCTTCCAAAAGGCTAAGACCATGTCATTTAGTAAGCTCCAATTTCCCCAATTTAGAACTCTACCAAATATGTAGGCTAATTACAAGATTAACTTTGTTTGGACCCTATATATGTTGCTTGGTTTTACCCAAGAAGTCCTCTTAACAAAATTTGGATTTGATTCTCTATTGAGGTGAGAATAAAGGGTTGAGTAATATCCCAAAATAATAATATGACTCCTTAGTTTTGGAATGGTGTAGAATTGTGTGGGGTCACATAGGAGGTGGGTGAAGCTGAAGTGGGGAGGTCAAGCAATGGCAAGGTGATGGCATTGATAATGGAGAAGAAGTGAGGGTTGGTGGGGGCATTTGGGATGGTGTGGATGTCAATGCATTAGGGCTAGGAAGTAGACTTTGGTCATGCAAAAAGAGGTGTGGCTGTGCTAGCCACTACAGGAGCTAGAAGTGGTGGTGGCTTTTGGGTGGGGGCATGTGGTGGTGTGCACTGGGAAGCAAAGATGCTGTGAAGGTGAGAGATGGTGGTGATGAGGTTCACAGGTGGTTGGTGTGGTGGATTGGGGGAAGGTGGGTGTTGTGTGGTGGTGACTGGTGGCAGGAGGAAAATAAGAGGGTAGAAAGGACGATGGGAGTAATATCATGGGAGAAGAAAGTAGGAGAGGAGTTCACATGGGAGAGAGAGGGAGGGTGTGGGGGGGGGAGGGGATAGAAGATGGGAGTAGTCATCAGGGGAGAAGGAAGGAGTGGAGAGAGAGAGAGGGAGGTAGAGAGATAATTGTGGGCTAAATTATTGTTTTCTTATTCTCCAAGCTGACTTCATACATTAGTTGGTCCTCTTTTATAGGGAAGGGATATGTGGTAGAAAGGGAAATAAACAAACTCCTAATTCTAACAAACAAATGGGAAACTAAAACTAGGAAAAAAATCAACTAGATTTGTACAATACTGATAATGAAAGGGATTTCCTTCAAGTGCTCTTAGAACTGTAACTTTTGATTCTACGGATTCATCAAGGCCTTTTGAGAGGCTCTTGTATAGAGGACCAACTTGGGAAACACATTCTTGGAAGGGATCTCAACTATGTTGCAAATGTATGCTTCCTGGGTACTGCCTCTGCTTTTTGGAAGGGGGTGGCAGTTATTTGCCCCAAGGTGTTGCATTTCTTTTCCTTGAGGCTTGCTTTAGGTTCCTTGTTTTTTTGTGCTTTGTAGATGATAAAGAAGCCTTGGTGGCTGATTGCTGTCTGGATTTTTATTTATTTATTGAAATTTGTGCCTGGGGTAGTTGGACTTTCTCTTATGTTGCCCTTTTTTTGGATCAGAGGATTGCGGACCTTGTACAGTTGGAGTTCATTGAGGACTGTCATGAAAGTGGTGATTCAGATGCACTCTTTTGGGACTTGAGGGGAATTTTCATAAGGGAACAGGAGTTTATGGGGGACAGAATAAATGTGGGTACAGACCTCATCAGGGACCGTGAACTGACCAGGGCAGCAAGATTCCCTTGAAGATCAAAATCTTTTCAATGCTTTTGAGGAGGCACAGACTCTCCTTGGGAAGGTCTACTGATAAAGGAGGATGCCAGACACAAATCTTTCCTTTACCTTTTACAGATCAGGGAAGGGAGACTTTCTACATCTGTTCATCTCTTACACATTTGCTTAGGAGGTTCGGGCTTGTGTGTGATTGGCTCGGATTGAGCATTCGGCCTGGAGCAATTTTGGTCCTCATTTAGAGAGGGATGAGAGATGATGGAATGTGAAATCAGATCTAAGCATGAGTGTTATGGTTTAAGCAGTTATTTTGGTTATTTGGTTTTAGCAGATCCAAACATGAATGGAATCCTTTCCAAGGGTAAAAGACCTTACGGGGAAAATGTTCTCCATTCCATGAGCAGCTTTTTGTCCACTACTTGGAGTGATTGCTTTTACCATGTACTATTTGTATGCCCAACTTTTGATCTTAATAAAGTCGGTGGCTACTAGAGACGGGTAGCCACCCTTTACCCTTTCGAGGAAAAAAAAATTCAGTTCCTGTATTAGTTGGTACTGTGCTGTAATTGTAAAATGTTAATGGCTACTGTCGGAGTGGTAATGAACTCATCATGTGCGTCATTTGTAGGTTTTTCATAATTGCCGAATATCATTAGCTATTGTAAGACTGGCAATTGCATGTTTGCCACAGTCACCCTTTACCCTTTCAAAAAAAAAAAATTTCTGGATTAGCTGGTATTGTGCAGTAATTGCAAAATATCAATAGCTATCATCTTGCAGGACTGGAAATGGACTTAACCATGTGTGCCAGTTTTAGTTTTTCATAATTGGTAATTGCATGTTACGTGAAATTTTGTATCTTTGTGGTGACTGGTGGTGATGATCTTTTCCATAAAATCTAAAGTGGGTATGTGTGCCTCCAAAAAAAAAAAAAAGAGGAGTATGTAGTTCTAGATTAACAATATTGTATTTTGTTTTTGGTTAGATTTTTTGTTTCTCTAGATAGATAATATGTGTTCAGTATTTTAAGCAGTTATCTGCATTTTATCTGACATCTCAAGAATTTTTTATTCTATGCTCATTTTGCAAGTTTGCAAGTCTAATGTTATTGTATTTTGCTTTCTGAATAAAGTTGTGAGTCAGCAGAGATGTCTCGAGTTTATGTTGGCAATCTTGATTCACGGGTTACAGAAAGAGATCTTGAAGATGAATTTCGAGTATATGGTGTTCTTCGCAGGTAAAGTGATAGCAACTAAATTAATTTTGTGTCAATGCTTCTGGCCTATGTTTTCTCATTTATTTATGAAAAGTGTGTTGTTCATAATTTCAACAGTTGGAAAAGGGGACGAAATGAGTAGTTGATTACACTAAACCTTAAATAGATTTGTTTCGGAATGTATGAGTAGTTGATTTTTTTTTTCAAAAGGATTCTGCATAATACATCAAATATGGCCTTTTTTCCAGTTGTTGCTCTGAATAATGCACTTGGTAACTTATTTAAATCAGATCTGTCCTACATGCTCATGCTAATGCTTTTTAAAGAAGGATTGAGAAGAATGAGGCATAGATGCGGCATAGTGTCGCCTGCTGTCCTTGATCCACTTTCAGTTGATATCATGGTTTCTTCAATTTTCTTTTAAAATAAGAAGATTTCTTGGATTATTTATTCTTTTTGAGTTGAATGATTTATTTCTCATCGGGTGCTTACATGTTTAATGATTAACCAGATAGTGTAAGTTCAGGAATCTATTTAGTTTAGATACCTTTGAAGAATATGGTGAGATTTGTGATTGATAATGAAAATTGATCCTTTGAGTGTGTGATGATGCTTTTGTTCCTTCTCTCACATGCCATACTCAATTAGTTATGCATCAGGATTTGGATTTCATCAGAAGTTGTTCAATAGTCTGTACTTCAAACTTGTGATGGACCTATTTGAAAAAGTTATATTATTGTGATGCAGTGTTTGGGTTGCTCGGAGGCCACCGGGCTATGCATTTATTGAGTTCGATGATCACAGGGATGCTGCTGATGCTATCCGTGCACTTGATGGTAAGCTTACATTGGTAGGAACCACCTAACTTTTGGACGTCTACCTAAGAAAGGCTTAGCTATCATTTCATGAGTAATTTTCTTGAAGGTCTTAGCCTTTTCCCTCGTAGTGTGGAAAAAGTTTCATTATTTTTGTTGTATTTTCTTGAAGGTGTCTTCTTTTTTTCATTTGCCATTTTCTCATTTGAGTTCATTGATGTTTGTATTATAGATTACCATCTCGGACATTTGAAATCAGTTTTGCCTTTGTTATATTTTAAGCTAGCAAATGTATACTTACTATTTCTTTTGCAGGGAAGAATGGTTGGCGTGTAGAGCTTTCTCATAACTCCAAAGGAGGTGGCCGTGGGAGACGTGGTGGAGGTGATGACTTGAGGTGCTATGAGTGTGGGGAACCTGGACATTTTGCACGTGAATGCCGTCTTCGAATTGGTCCTGGTGGATTGGGCAGCGGACGTCGTCGAAGCCCTAGCCCTCGTTACAGAAGGAGCCCAAGCTATGGTCGCAGGTAACTCTTCAGTGGATGCTTACTTGAGATATTCTGATCATACATTGCATTTGGTTGCTGAGATACTCTTCTGTTTTTTATAGTGCTAGATGTGATTATTTAATATATTTTCTTAATTTAGGTTATAATAGCTGAATTTTCAATGAAGTGTTTCCTTAGGTCAAGTTCGGCAGATATTTATCATTTGGTTGATGTTTATTTTGACATTGCACATGTGGCATATCATATTGTTTAGATTTTGTTTTTTACATGGATTCTTGTGTTGCTGGGTAGTCCCATCAAAGTCGGTCTGTTTTTTATTTGAAAGGGGTTATTTGTATGTTTTGTCTTCTGTGGCATTTCATTTTTATTGCTGTTTGGTGAAAGCGATGATCTATTAACTGTTTGTATGGACATACTTTGGAGAATTGTAAATTTTATGTGCCCAGTTTTATTTCGTGTGTCTGAATTTCAATTTCTATGTTCTCTTGTTATTTCTGTTCTTTGAGTTTGTTTTTTGCTTTTGTATTAAAATTTTGTTTGTCATTGCATATTTTAAGAATTTTGGCTTTTCTCTATCTACAGAAGTTATAGCCCACGAGGGAGGTCTCCACGGCGCCGCAGCTATTCCCCTCGTCGTGGACGAAGTTATAGTCGATCACCCCCTTACCGTTCTCCACGTGGTCGGAGCTATAGCCGTTCACCACCTCCTTATGCAAATGGGTATGCCTCTAAAAATTTCATTGTTCTTAAATTATTCAGCTTAATCTGTTCTAACTGGTTCTTCATATTGCTTTTGCAGAAGTCCTGCCTACAGGGATCGCCGTAGAAGCAGAAGCTGAACGTCTTAATCTTAAAAGGACAGTGATCTCTGAGTTTTCCTTACTGCTAGACAATTGAATTGTGTGTTTGATGTGTGGCTTCAACTCTCCGCAGCTACTCTGCATTTGGAGAGGTTACCTTTCTACTTTGCATCTGGCTTCTTAGAGGCACCATGCATATATTTTTATCTAGTTATGGACTTCTTAGAATCCTCTTTATCTTGATCTGGTCATAAACTTCTTAATTTCCTCTTGTATACATGCTTAAATGTTGGTAATTTGTCTTTGTTTTGAGGTGCGGTTCTGCTAGCACGGCACTCTGCTGAACGTCAGCTTCTGCTATGTTGGGTTTCTGCTTTGTCTTCTCCAATCGATTACTGCTCTTCATTTGATCGAATACTATCAAAAAACATCTGATGCTACTTATAGGGAAAATGTTAACTATCTGGGTCATCAAGTGGAAGCTCCTTGGTGCAAGATCGCCCCTCGATCTACATCAGGTCCAGTCTGATTATTAAGCATGCTATATATATTTTGGAAACAAGCTAGCTTTTTATTTATATTTAGCAACCCTAGCAAAAGATTAGAGTCTAGGCTAAATCTCTGCCCATTGAAATTGGTACTCCTGAAAAATTTTTAGTTGTGCCCCACCTGGAGAGCTGCTGATGCCCATGTCTTTAATGATCATCTCATGCTTCATCTACATGGCTTGCTGCATTAAATGGCTGCCATTGCTGTGTGAACTTTGTTGCACGACATTGGTATGTCATAGAATTTCTGCCCCAAATCCTTCCGCAGCATATGGTAATCATCAAAGCTTGCAGCTGTGAGCATCTTCTGAGGATCGATCAACCTCTTTTACAATGATCCACTTGACTCTCCAAGTTGGGGTGGTTGCGTCCAACTCCGGGTGTATCTGGTCCCTTTCATCTTACTCCCTTGTTGCTTTTTTCTTATTCATTATGCAAGTGTTCACATGAGAGGTGATTATTTTTTACTAAATTGCTACAGAAGGAACTTAATTCCCTTGTTGCTATGATGTCTAAAATCGTGATGCATAGTTTGCCAATGCCAAAAAAGGGCTATGATCGTTATACATTTACAGGGAATGGTTAAGCTGATCACATTGGATAAAACAGATTTTGCTTGTGTTGCATTCAGCTAAGATCGTTGTGCATTTGCATTTATGCTCTTTGCCCTTCTCTCTTTGTAATGTTATAAAACAAGTAGACGCTAAAAAAACCTGGAAAATTTCGTTGGTTGCATTATCTTAATTTATATGGGGTTCTTGGAATGCCAAAACAAATGGTGGATAGTTTGGTAATGCAAAACAGACATGACCCCAATTGATCTGATGTTTAGTTCATTTTGTACCATGAAATTTACAAGTTAGCAGTGCTTCCAGTCTGTCTTGGTTTGATTTTCGCAGGTGGTTAGGCAAATTCTCCGTGACAGGTGGATATGTTTGCTGATGTTTTGCATTCCCACGTTATATGTGAATGTAATGTCTTCTGTTAATAGTTTTGAAAATGCTTTCTTTACCCAGTGTGCAACGTCTTAGGGCTTATATGACTGTCTGCCTACTGGAATTCTGTGGTGTAACAAATTTTAGTGAAATTTGAGTTTTTATATATCAATACCGTTGTTTGTTGCATTTGTATTTTGTAATGAATTGACAGTGGCGGTAAATTATCCTTCTTAAGTAGGATTGCATATCAATGCTAGCTTTTGGGATTCCTATGTACGTGACTGATTTTTTTTACTTTTCAATTTTAGTTATTCAACTTCATACATAGAATAGGCTATCAGGAACCTTGGCAAATTTAGGCTTATATGTTCTTGTGTGTGTGGAATCTGTTCCAGCTAACCTATATCGTTGGATAACTTGGATTGAGTACCTATTTGATAGAGATGCTTATGTTTCTGTATTTGAGGGTGAGTTTGCTGTCCATAGCATAATGAAATGGTTGCCGTGTCTAGGTTGGTTACAAACGATGCTGACAGGTCTTAATTATCAATAAGTTGACAGATCTTTTGGTCCTACGACTTATGTTTGTTGGTGATCTATTGAATTTCTACATTGAAGATCATGCGATCCCATGTGGAGTAGAGGGCAAGGAAGTTTCCTTTGCTCAAGTCATTTTATTTCCTTAATTTGATTTCTAGTTTTAGAATTATCTTTTTTTGAAAATTTTGTTATGCAGAGATTTTTCTTTTCATATTATGAAAGATTATGTTAGGATTTGGAATGGGATTGGCCTCTATATAAAGAGATCAAGTCCCTAGTTTTGTACTTGAGTTTCAATAGTACATGTTTCTTTAGCCGGTTCTTTCTTGAACCATCCCTCCACCTTCGTGTCTAGAGGTTGCATCACCTCTCTAATACATGGAAAGTGCCTATGAGTGTGATTTGTGGGCTTTAATGATCTTGGTACTCCTTTAACCACAACATGTGAAGAAAGAGGATTGAGAGATCCTCTCCTTTGGGTGTGGATCTTCTTTTACTCTGAGTGTGGTCGTGGGTCTATTCTATGTGGTTGGGTGTTCTATGATTGAGTAATCTCTGTTTTATTTCATGCCAACCTATGTGTAGGCTTCTCTTCCGTGTGTGAACCATGGTTGATGGAGAACACTCCATTGTAATCTCTGAAGTGAAGATTTTTGCTTCAATGTTAGTTCAAGTGATGACCATTAAATTGGTTGGTTCCTTGAACTACAACCTATGATCCCATGCTGTTTAGATCTTTGTTGGAGAGTAGGATAAACTATGTCTTGAAGGTTATAGGTTCACAAGAAGAAAGTAGTGCAAGTAGTGGGAGAAGAACTTCTTGGTTATGAATTGGTTGATGAATAATATTGATTAATCCCTTGTTGTGAATATGTTGCACAAGAATATAATAAAGGAGATCTAGGATGTGTTTGAGAAGCATTTCTTCTAGAAGACAAGTAGCGCAAGACTCGTTGACATCTATTATAGGATTTAGAATACTAATCAGGATGACATGTTGTTGGTTGGGTTTTTCATGATCGTCAAGGGCTTATTCGAGAAGTTGGGCGTCTATCAGTCTCACCTGTTACCAAGGTTTGAAATGTAGATTCCGACGTCGTGCTGATGATATTCTAAGTGTGCATTTCGTGGGTAGGCTAAGGGTATGCTGTGGAAATGTTTGCTTTTCGATGGGCATGTCGATGAGCATGTTGAGGGCATGTCATGGAAATGTCGAAGGCATGCTGATGCATGTCAACAAAAATGACAAAAGTAGTAAAAAAAAAATCAATAGCAGCCTAGACATGACCATCGATTTTGCTGGTATGCTGACCATGTCGATCGTATGTTGGCTATGTCGACGACATGTCGATGTCGATGACATGTCGACAATATCCCTGTATTTCGACACCTTTACCATGTCGGTATGGGCTTTTCCCAAAAAATACCTTGCCAACGGCATGCTGACGTCATTTAAATCACTGCCTGGTAACTCTTTGAATGCTGTAGTGGCAGGTGTACAAGTTCCTAGGGGGTTTCAACCCTAGTTACCAATTTGCACGTGATCAGATCTTGATGTCTGATAAAGTGCTGGATTTGGAGATGATCTGCAGTTGTCTTCAACAGATAGAAGCGGAGGAGCCATCGATATTTGCACCAACTCTCATGAAGTATTCTGCACTAGCTATAGCAGGAAATACTTTAGTACGTGGTTGTGGTCAAGGATGTAGCCATGGGAGAAGCTTCAGTTCATGCGTCTACTATAATCGGACGAATCACCCATTTGAAAAGTGTTGGGATAAGTTTGGTTGTCCAGCATGGATGAACAAGTCCATTGCGGCTTAGGAAGATCCTTCATGCAGGCTTAACTGGAGTGCTTGTGATTTTTGTTATATTTTAAAGAGCCCTCTACATTTACTGTTGGGATGACCATTGCAAAGGTCACCCATGTCATGGCTTCTTTACTTGTGCCTAGTCCGAAGGAAAATATCAAAAATCTGGGTCGTGTCATCTACAAAGTGAACGATGATAAGTAGTGGAGAAATTGAGCTAGAGGCTCAATCCCATCGTGGAAGCCCCTAGTCTAGCTTTATATTCTTCTCTATGGGAGGGGATTCTCTTGGAGGTACGGTAGCTACCATGTGCTTGGAAACGTTCCCTAACTATTGTTCGTTGTACAACTTGAAGATTGAAGACTGTTTATGCATGCAAGGCTTACACGCATGCTACTGGGAAGGAGTGTTGGAGATCTTGTGAATCTCCACGTGGGAGATCACGAGATCCCATGTGGAGTAGAGGATAAAGAAGCTCCCTTGCTTAAGTTATCTTATTTCCTTAATTTGTTGTCTAGTTTTATAATTATTATTTTTGGAAGGTTTGTTATGTTAGAGATTTGTTATATTAGAGATGTGCTTTTTTCTGATTTTGAAAGATGATAGAATTTGGAATGAGATTGGTTTCTCTATATAACGAGACCAAGTTCCCTTTTTTTGTACTTGAGTTTCAATAAAAATAAACTCTAGGTTTCTTCTAATATTTTCAATGCGAAAGGTGATATCAAGGCGACAGCTCAAAATCGTCCGAGGCAAGAGGCAACAAAAAGACAACAGTTCGAGTAAATTGAGGCGACTGTTTTTTATTTGCATATATATGTTTTATTAACTCAATTTAATAGTTGTAAGTCTATAAAAACATATCCAATAATAATGTTGTAGACTTTAAGTAAAAGAAAATGATAAGAATTATATTGTAAAAAATTATTTTGCATAATTTCAAATGGCAAAGAAAGAAAAACTTCTACACAATTAAGGTAGAAAAACATAAAAATCAAAATTATAATTGAAGTGAATAATTATCGGATAGTATAATACTTCAGTCGTGAGAATCATCTTCAAGATTTAATTTGTTAACATTACTAGCAACTTTTTTAATCTCTTCCTCTTCCTCATCATCATCACTGTCTATATACTCTTCCTCTTCTTCAATGACTATTGGAGCTTTTCCTTTACCTTTAGCATGCTTAGGATCATTTTTCTTCGTAATAGCATGGCCTGAGTACGTTGAGAAGTGTCTTGCTCGTTAATGCTCGATGCAAGTTCAACTATACCCTAAGTGAGATCATCATCACCAACCACAAGATTATCACCTACATTTTCTTCATCTTCCTCTATTTTCCCTAATAGTTATTTATCTAAATCATCAATCTCCTAGATGGAAATGGGATCAAAATAATCTCTTATCTTTATATCGATTCCTCAGAGCTTTGTTGTACTTAACAAACATAAGATCATTCAACTTTTGCTGTGCCAATGGATTTCTCTTCTTTGAGTGAACTTATATAGATTTTCAAAATAAAGGTATTAATATAAAATTACTTAGTAAAATTAATGAAATGCATATAATGAATTGTTTATAATTTACATTTTCAAATACATTTCAATTCCTTTTGCATCCTGAGACACTGTAAGTAAGACCTACCACCTTTAATGTTAGTTTTGCCAAGTTAGGTGTAGTCATATCAAAGAGATTCCACTACTCCACTATAAAAAGATAACAAATTATATAATATTAATAAGTACATGGAAGGTTACTATAAAAAAGTTATATCACTTGACTATAAGGGGTAATGGTCTTCCTTTCTCTAATAGTCATAGGTGTTTTAATGAGGCCTTGTGTATTTCTATAAATGAAAATTCACGTGTTATATTATCGTGAACACTCTCATGACGCACCAATTTTGCTAAGACATTATTGAATCCCTTCATAACCTTTGAATCAAAATCAAGATTCTAATTTTCATAATAGAATTCAGGATTGAGGAAATATTGTGGTGTATGTAAAGGCCTATGAAGTTGGTAATCCCACCACTTATCATTGATGTCGCAAATAGGTTCATACTTTTCAGCATTATTATTGAAAGCCTTCATGATAGCTTCCTTAGCTCTATCCATTACTTCGTATATGTATCCTGTTGTAGGCTTCTTTGAGTCAACAATATGAAGCATTCTCACAAGATGAAGGTATCATGATGGTTGTAGTTACCTTCTTTCCCTTATTTTCTTTTGCATTTTTAAAATTGGTTTACTTATCTAAAGTGAACATCTTCCTTAAATTTATCTTTTGTCTATGAATACTCTATAAGGTGAGGAAAGATGTAGCAAATCTTGTAACTGTAGGCTTTAACAACTCTCTACTTATGAACTGCTTCATCAAATTTAAGATTGAAGGACTCATGTATATATCACTATTTAATTGCATTGCATGCTTGAGTGTCTTTTTTACGTCTTCTAACTTCCTAAAATCTTCTAACATCACATCGATGCAATGTGCAGCACAAAGAGTCTAATAAACTTCGGGATGCTTAGCCTATAGTAATTTGCCTATAGAAAAGAAGAATGATATTTTTTATATTTTATAATGCTTACGTTGGTAAAGAAAATATGTATGTTAAAATAAATAAAAATATATTACCAGCAAAAATATAATTTGATATGTTGTCATTGACGACTTAAATCACATATTCCTCCCTAACGTGATCAATCATGTCACTTATCAGCTTGCAAAGTTTCTCCCTTGCCATTACGTAGGATGAGGCATCAATGGATTCCAAGAAAATAGTTCCCATGAGAGAATTGACCAGAAAATTTATAAGTGTTATACTTTTCTTATCTGTGCAACCATTTGTTATCAATGTACATCAATATTTCTTTCAAGTATTATGATATTTGGTGATGAAATCTTGAGTCATGTTCATATGATATTTCAATAAAGGAGCTTTCACTTCATGATAAGGAGGTTTCAATTCAGGGTCAAAACGATCAATTACTTCAATCATTATTTTAAATCAGATATCTTTAACAGCATTGAATGTAATGTTGTTACGGTACATCTATTTTGCAATGATTCATACAATTGCTTCTCTTTCCTTGAAAACTTCAGAAATTGTAGTTTGTTTTGTTAACAATCTCCTTTTCATTCTCGAACCATCTTCTCAGGATCAACCTCTGTAAACTTATCCATTGGTCCATGAAATTTTTTCATTAGAGAAAGTCCACTTCCACTTTCATTAGCACCCATCATGATTTAAGCCTTCTTTGCATGTGACTGTGTAGGATTTTCTACTCCTTTTTGTTGCGAATTTATCCATGGGTCCTCGTAAGATATTCACTTCTATTTCATCATCACCATCATCATTATCATTAAGTGGTTCATCATAAACAAAATCTGCCATAAACCTCTCTTTTTTTGCTGTTTTAGATTGTTGATATTCTCTCAACTCCTCTCTTATATGTTGTAGAGCTTTTAGACATATTGTTGTGTTCTTATCACCACCAGTAATATGTCTAGTAGCTCTATGAATTCCCCCCTTTCACTATCCTATCATAGAAAGTACATTTCACATCATTAGTCTTTTTTGGGTCCTTCAATGTGACATACTTTCAATATGGGTGCTTTCTCCTTATTTCAGCCATTTACAAAATTCAAAATATATTTAAAGTTGCAAACAATATGTAACATCATGTAAGTTAAAAATAAATATAATATACTAACAGACATCATATATATATATATACATATAACATTACATAAATAACACTTCATACACGCATCATAACAATACATGCTACATACATATATATTAATAAAGCTTCATTTCGGATGCTATTTTTGAACACATATACCATGCATACATAATAATATATATGATATATCACACATACATATATATCACGCTTTGTCGAAGCTTGAGCTGTTTCGTCGAAGGTTAAGACTCAGGACTCAATGAAGGTCGAGAGTTGAGGCTCATACCTGGGCGATCAAGGTTGAGGATTCGATGTAAATGGTAAGCGATGCTGATGGCTGTCTGCTCCAACGGTGGTCGAAGAAGCTTGAGTTGCTCCGTCGCTCCAGCGACAATGGCGATGGGGGTTTGTGGGGAGAAGTCACGACTCATGACACATAAATAACAGTCTGGTATGGAAACTCAAGGTCGTAGACACTTCGATTGGAAAGTCGGTGGTGGTGGTTTGTTGCTTTTTTTTTTTTTTTTTAAAGCTTCGATCGACCTAAGGTTTTAGGCGAAGAGGTGACAAGGTGTCACCCGAGGCAAGGAAGCGAGTCACCTGATCGAAGGCCATCGCCTGGGTGTTTGTTAAGGTGACATCTTGCTTCAGCGCCTCGCCTCATCACCTGATCGCCTGAGGTGCTCATTGCGACAATGCTAGTTTCTTCACAATATTGATTTATGACTGATTGTTGACTTTGTTGAAGGTGCCTTCAATTCAACAAGGGGTTTATGCGGCAACAAAATGCAGAATATAGCCCCATCAGGCTTGCCTCTTTTGTCCAATTCTTTTCCCATCTTGGAGGTTACAAAAATTTTGGTCTCTTGGTCAGGTTTTATTGTAGTTCTTTTTTCTCTAATTTAGAGAAGGGGTAGAATTAGGGGGTAGGAGTGACACCCTTGTCATAGATACAATTAGTGATAAAAGAGTTATAATAGATAGGGTTGAGTAATGGGTTTGGCCCTTCAGGGCCAACCTAGGTTCAACCCAAGTCCATTTAAGTAAGTAGGCTCATGAGTTGGGTTCAAGTTCATTTAAGTTGTTAAATCTTATCCCAAGTGCAAATCCAGTGGGTTAGGGCTTTACTAGGCTATGCCCAATTATTATTCAAAAAGAAGAATAAAATGTGTAATTTAGTAAATGAAAAACTTTTAAATAATTAAGAAAATTTGTGCTACTTAATTCTAATTCATAATAAATATGAAAGTACTAATATGTAGAATAATAAATTGAGTAAAATTATAAACTTTCAAGTTTAGTATACTTGCTTGCAATTTTAACAATATAATAAAAAAAATTAGGAATATTTGAAGAGGCTACACCAAAACAATTTATACGCATCAATGATTTTGTCACAAAATAAATCCATGACAACTAATTTGACTATTGTTAAGATATTTTATTTCTTTTGCATGTAAATAAAAACAATTGGGAAATGATTAAGCTTTAGATAATTTACTTATCTTCAATTTCATATTCTCTAAGTATGACAAAAATCAGCCATTTGAACTTAAATTCTACAATCTCTTGGCAATATTTTACAACACCTAAAATATTTTAATAATAAACATGCAAAAAAGGTTTATGCATGTAGGTTAAATTAGTAGTTAATTATGTGAAACTATGTAACGAATTATATAAAGTCTAATAGTTCAAACACAAATTCATCAAACTAACTTAAAATACAATCTAATGTTCATAACTAACAAGTCCATAAACATAAGAAGCTACTAGGAAAATATAACATTTGCTGAAGAACATTTGATTACATTGATCATTGTCCTTTGAGTTGACTAGCAACACCTAAAAAAAATCATGTTAAAGAATCAAAACATTAAGATTTAAAAATTACATGAAAAACTTCACATACAATATATGTATTAAATTTTATGTTTCCAAAAATGGGTTTTGGTTTCACTTCCTCTATTAAAAATCATAATTAACACTTTATAATATTACATTTAAAAAACATTAACTTTCTTATCCAAATATAAGTAGAGATAGGACTTATCATCTAAAAAAATTCCACCCTCATCATCTTTGCCTTCAATAAGCTTTAGAGACTTTTGTCTTGACTTGAATCTGATCTTGGGTACAAAGCAAAGCTTTCATTGTTTTGGGGTTCAAACTACTTGGGTATTAATTAATGACAACCACTGATTCTCAAAGTACTCTTAAATCTAAAGTGAATATAGGTATGACCAAAATATCATGAGTCATATGTAAGAGGATTCGATACTTAATGCAGTTTGCATTCTACCATTTCAAAATGCCGAAGTGGTCATCATCCTTATTTTCAACAAAAGTGTCATCCAAATAATGTTAAAGTTTTGATTTTCAATAATAAAAAAGCCTATCTCCCTTTTTTGTGTTCTAAATGAACCGTCAAAATCATCTTTTTATATTTTGTGAAATTAATATTTTGTTTAGGAGTTGAGGATGAAGATACTACACATTGCTTCTCCTTGTATGTTGGCGCATATTCATTAAAGACTATTTGAAAAGTGCAATTTATGTGAGACATGTAATTGTCAATTTCATCCTAAATATAAAGTGCTGAATAGGAAAGTTCAAAAAATCAATTCTATAGCAAGGATCCAAAATTGCTATAATTGCCAAAGGCACTGTTGCTTCTTTATCATTTTGATACTTTTCAAACTTTGAATGCATCTTAAAAGTCATGGTTCTTAAAGAGATATCTTCATTGTTTTTGAGTCGAAGTTTCTTTTCAATTTCAAAAGTTAAAGTCAAAAATAAATTTCCAGTTGAATATTCTTCACTAGACAATACTTTTATTGCATTGTAAAGGGTTTCTAAAATCTTAAAAATATTTTCAACTCTTTTCCATTTACTAATTGATGGGTCAAAAAAAAAAAGTGAAGATCATGAGTCTTTAGATTCTTTGGAAAATCAAAGCAGAATTGAGCTTTAGAAATGTAGAATTTCATCGAGTACACATATTAAGAGACAATCTTTTACTACTTGTGATTGTGATATCTTCTTGCTTTATAATGTTTTGTAATTCCTAAAACCTTCTAGTAGATGATTTAAATTGTCTCAACATATTGCAAATTTATAAGTGATATCTTTAGTCTTAAATAAGTCATCTTGAACAATCAAATTTAAAATGTGTTCAATATCCAACATGAAAAAAAGATTCTTTTCAATAAAAGTGAATCATTGCAGTGATCAATGTGATTTCTGACAACATCATTAGTAGATGCATTGTCCATGATTATTGCATCTAATTTTTTCAATGCTGCACTCATTCAATTGATTAGCAAGTATGCCAACAATGTTGTTATCATTATGACGAGAGGAACCACACAAAATAATAATCTTCTTTTGTAGTTTTCATTCATTATTTATAAAATGTGTTCTAATAGACATGTATATTAAATTTTGGATTGAAGTCCATATGTTTGCGGTGATGGAAGTCCTCTTAAATTTTTTCAATAGCTCCATCAAATTCTCTCTCAATGTTATATATCTTCATATAGTTTCTTTTTAATGTGAATGGAGAGAAAATCAAGATCACTTCTACTTTTATCCTGATTAAAATTTCAAGAAGTCAATAAACTATCTTGCCTAGACTTAACAAAACTTAGATGGCCTTAAGAATTTGTTTACTTGTTAAAATATACCCTCTTCAATTTCAGATATTGATTAATGTGTTTAGTACCATATGTAGGCCTACAACAAAATTTTATTTTACAATGTTTGCATTCATTGTTCATTTTGGTCCGTGACTCCCAATTCATTTGCTTTGGTCCAAACCAATGAAGATTTTTGGCTCTTGTGTTTGATAAGAGCTAATTGTTGGTTGTTAGCATCCTCTTTATCAATAATGATTGGATGAATCATTTTTTCATTGTTAGCACTTGACTTCTATGTTTAAATAAACTTATTAGTTTTATATAATAATGACCCACATCTAAATATCAAGCAAAAATATTCAGTAAAGTATATTTATGAGCATCTAACTTATTGCTATCACTCCTTCAGTGACACTTTTCTTTAATAATAAAAAGTCTACGAATTTGTGAAAGCTCTGTGTGAGGTAAAAAAAAAAAAGCAAAAAATACAAGTAGCTTTTTAGAATCGTACATAATTTCCATCCATCTTTCAAAAAAGAATTGTCATATGTAAAAAGCTTGCATTGAAAATTAGTCCATCAAACTATTATAGACTAGTAGGTGCAATGCATAGGTAGGAATTCAAATTTTGGTAAAAAACACCAAGTCTTACTTCTTAAGTGACACTAACTTGACCATTAGAATCCATCTAATTGGCAAACATGTAACATAAGCCGATATTATTGTATGATCCTAAATTTTAGCATAAAGAACACCTCATTACATGTCATATCCAAATTGTAGAAGAAAATGTATAAAATTAAGGATAAAAATAAAAGTAACAAACATAAGTGGAAATTTAAGACAGTAATCTCCATTTATTAACACACTTGTGCAATTAATCTTATGTTAGATGATACTAGTACTGGTATGTTTCCTTCTCACAGTAAGGGTGCGAGCAAGGGGTGTAGCTGTGGTGATGTTGGTGAGGGTGTAGCTTGCAAGCAAAGGGTGGACTTCACACAATAGCGGTGAGGGTGAAAGCACTTGGAGGAGCTGCGGTGAGGGTGCGAGTGAGGGGAGGAGGTGAGGGTGACTGTGTGATAGTGCGAGCAAGGGGTGGATTTGAGGGACTTGTGGTGTGGGTGTGAGTAAGGGTTAAAGTGGTGATGGGTTAGAGACTCGGAGTGGGTTTGGTTTGGGGACTCATTGATGTTGAGTGCAACAACGACGATGATGGCCCTCCTCAATGGTGCTGCCAGTGGGAACTAATGAGTTAGGGATAGGGTTTTAGGTTGGGTGAGCACGGGGCTTTGTTTGTGGTGTGTGGTGGGGAGTTATAATGTGCCACATTGGAGAGTCTGGGAGTGAGTGCATCATTCACGAGAATGGGAATGGATGTGTTATGAGAATGGGTGGGACGTGAGTGAATGGGTGGAGTGTTTTGTTATTATTTTTTTATATTTGAATATATTAATTTATGTACATAAAGAATACATATATGTATGTATGGGTCCCAAATGAATTAAGTTTTGGGTTGGGTCGGGCTTGAGACAACTTAGGCCTTTGTTGGGAAAATCGATTGGTTCAATCCCGGGGCATTGTGGATGCGTGAAAATTGGTTAAAATTTTTCTTTGATTTGATAATCGGCTCGATGTTCGAAAAATCAAGTAACGAAAATCAAGAAAATGGCATAGATAATTGAAACTACATGGGAAGATCTAGTATCTCCCCGTTCTAGGTTCTCCATGAGTAATGAGGTATACTTGTGAGGTGGAGTAACACAACACTCCAAGTGTTGCGCCTTCTTAAATAAGTCTTGACCTCGCGAGGCTCACTTCTTCTTGACAGGTTGATGAGGTCCTTCATGTTGAGACACTTGACCTTGTGTGTGTAATGTGAACCCTTCACATCCTGCGAACTCCTTCGCATTTCATGAGACGACAATCACCTTGAAGTTCCTCCAAAGATTAGCCACCACAAGTTTAGAACTTGTGGCCAACAATAATTGGATGTTTAATGTGTTGGCTGAATGATTGTGTGATTCGTAACTAAATAAAGAAGTATCATGCGTGAAAATAAGATTGTTTATAAAAAATTATTGAACTCTTGAAAAGAAATACAATTGAGTTTAGTGTAAGTACAAGTTGTCCTTAAGGAATTAAATTATGTAAATTACTTTCTATTAATTTAAAATATTTTTTTGGATATTTGAAAAATTTTCAAAACTTTTTGAAATTTTTTAAGAAGATTAAAGGCTAAACCTAAAAATTAAGGAACATACTACAAAATAAGGGTTGAAATGCAAAAATATTAAGGAATAATTTTATGTAAATCTAAAAATTCTAAAACAATTTAACGAGAATGAAAACTACCTAACTAAGAATCCTAGCAAAATCACAATAAAACTCTCACTATAGTGCATGTAATAAAATTTTAAACAGGTACAAGTTATCGGATTGCAACAATATAACGATTGAAATAAAATTAAAATTTATCTTTTCTTATATAGTGAATCTATGTACGAAATTTGATGGAAAACTAAATCTACTATGCATAAATTAAATGAATTTCAAGGAATAAAATTCAGAATAGAATTTTATTAATCAAAACAATAGATTATGACAAGAGAGAATGAGTAAGGAGAGGATCTTAACGTAGCAGTGTTGACATAAGGGTGGCAGTAGACGATGGCGATAATGATAGAGAGGTGGGATTTCATAGAGGTTCCTTGTGTTTGAGAGAGATGGAGAGGATGAAAGGAGGACAGGATGTTATGATGTGTATCCTCCAATGGGGTTTTATATAGATGGCATAATCATAAAATTATTGGGAATCATGTTAAAATTTGTCATCCCAATTTTTGGTAATTTTTCAAATTCAAGAAAAGTTCAAATTCTATTAGAAATGTGATTTCATTCGGAATGGAATTTCCACCATTTTTAATCCCGTTTCCTTCTTGTTTCCTTTATGATTTCCAATTCTAAAGTCCGACAAAAATGTGTCAATTGTGACCCACGGCTAATTCTCATCTCTTATTATATTTTTCTTTCTTCTTTATTTCTTTTCCTCTTTAATCTTTGTTTCTTTTAAACCATCTTGCATGAGCATGTTTCTCAAATTTTGTTTTCATAATTGACCTCTTTGTCTCATGCTCTTTTATAAGAGACTAATCTTGGATTTGTTTTTCTTGTATTTTCTCTCACCTACATTAAAAATTAAGAAATGAGATTTTTAAAACAAAATGTAAAATAAAATATGAAAAATATGCAAAAAATAGGTAAAAAAAGCAAAATTGTGATGTTATTACACTCCCATGCCTATGTTTTATTAGTCCTCAAGAAACATAAAATAAAAATAAGAAAATCTAACTCACTTTCGCAGGAATTGCGATTGCATTTATTACATGCAACAATACTTTAAACCCTAAGTTGCCTCAGTAGAGGAGTTGTAGTCTTCTGAGAGTTTGTAACAAGCACACCTACAAAATTGAAAACAAAATTAATAACAAATGAGTCTGAGTAGGGTTTTATAACTCAGGAGGTTCCAATTATCACTAGTCACAAAAAATATATTTGAAATTTAAGCACAATGACTTAATAGTACTGGAGTATCGACCAAAATACAAATGCTCTTGTCCCATTAGATTCCAATTAGTCTCGGACTTAGGTCTCAAGTATAGGTTTGTATGACTTGAAAATCCACCCAAAGGTTTGTATAGAATTGGAAGGACTGAGCATTTGTGTATGTGATAATTGGCGAGATAAGTGGGCAACACATTCTAGAAAATCGAGTTTTCTTCGAAACACAAGACTATCCTTCACTCTTCATAAAATCTATATTTGAATTTGCCTTATTAAAGATTTATGGCTTTCTTCCTTCCTTTTTTCTATCCAAAGGTCAACACATGATTGAAAGTATTGTATATGTCCTCGGTTGTGACATTTGGCATCTTTTATTTTCATTTTTATTCGTCGCTACCTTTTTCTTCTTTCCTTCTTTTTAAAAATTTTTCTTTCTTTCATTTTTTTTCCTCATTTTTTTATTTTCTACTCCATTTTCTACCTTTTTTTAGGGTAAGTGGCTCTTCCAAATTTGGTTCATAAATGCCTCTTAAATAAGAATTCAGAGGAGATTAAGGTGCAAGGTTGGGATCTGAGCATTCGACATCTGAGGGAGAATCTAGTGTAATATGTTAGTCATACCCAGAAGAGTCTTAGGATTATATAAGGAATTAAGTTAAAATTTAAATAATAGACCCTTAGATCATATATCTCTTAGAAAACATAGCTTTCTATCGTTGATTGCTCATAAGTTAATTAATGTGAAAATGCAAAGGATGAGATGCTTAGGCTTCAAAAACATTCAATCTAAAGGGTAGAAAAATAAGTTATAAAGTTCCTACACCATCGACTTAATACCTTAGCAAATCAAACTTTTCAGGGACTCGAAAATAAATTCATATCTTAGTACATACTCGAGTTAATTAAATTGAAAAGGGCCCAAAGAGTCTAGGTAAAAACTCTTTAATATATTTGTATGGTCCACGAATCTTGCGAACCTAATTAGCATCGTCCTTCTTGAACTTAGAATTTGATAAAATTTCATCAAAACTTAAGGAAAAAACTCCCTTTTTTTTCCAAAATTTTTGAAGGCTAGATATACATGAAAACTTAGCAAGAATTACCCACCCCTATGCCTATTTTATGTAATATCCTCGTTATACTCTTAAATATGTATGAGAAAAGGAAGATATCACATGAATAATTTTGAGTTAGTGCATTAAGGATCGACTAGCTCCAGACATGCAAAATTAACCTTATATATGTATAAATAAAATTATATTGAGTTGCCTCTCAACAAACGTTAAGTTTAATGTCTTTAACCGAACAAAGACTCTAACAAAGATGTATTATTCAATTTAGTTGAAATAACAAAAATCAAAACAAAGATGTACTTGTACAACTCGGAGATGAGATATCTATCAATGTTGACCAATTGATGATTCAATTCTATTTCAAAATATTAGATACTTATTAAATAATGAATGAGACATGAATGTATCCATTTGCTTTTAAGCTTGTATGCATGAGGGGAACCACTATATATATTGTGTAAGATTTCTTGTGGTTTGCTTTTTGTGTAATTATATTCTATCACACTATGTAGACATCCAACTTCGAGTGTGTGCGATCTATTGTCTAGATCCTACAATGTTTTCCCATGTTTTTTGAGGCTTGGTTAAGACATGCTTTTGTGGGGTAACATCGTTGCCAAACTAGGCTTGAAGGATTTG
Source organism: Thalassia testudinum (assembly GCA_037157565.1). Lineage (NCBI taxonomy): Eukaryota > Viridiplantae > Streptophyta > Magnoliopsida > Alismatales > Hydrocharitaceae > Thalassia > Thalassia testudinum. The sequence continues at coordinate 88,670,675 of JAZHRO010000077.1, forward strand.
GAGTGCTTATCGGAGGTTTTCACTCTTGAAACGAGTTGGACAAGAAAATAGAATGGATGATAATGAGACTCTCCTAAAGAGAAAAATTAACTCTAAGCCCTTCATTATCTTCGCTTCTCATATTTCCTTGTAAGGATAGATCCAATAGATCTTCAAAAAATTAAAGAGCTTCTCATAACTAACATTTAAGCATTATGACGAATGTATGGAATCCAAGCCATTGAGAAAAACCCCTTGTTTTGGTTTGTCTAAAGCCAGTCTATATAAGGCTCATAATAATATCTATTAAGCTATTAAAACATTCTACACTTGTGTGCTCGCTCTTGAGATCAAATCTCACCTGAGACATGTCCATGGGTGTAATGAACGCGGCTTCAAGACGTCTTTTAAGACGTCTGGGAGGTGGTCCAGACATCTGACCAGACGTCTGGAACCCCTTCCAAAAGTCTGGGATTCGATTTCTGCGGCACGGTGGATTTCGTTTGCGCGCCTGCGCGTGCAGACCTGCAGATGCTCTTTTTCCCTCTCCTCCTGCAACCGTAGTCTGCGTCCTCTCTCTCTCCCTCTCCCCGCGTGGCTTTAAAAGGCCTCGCCCTCTCCCTCACTCTCATCACCTCCGCTCCTTCTTCTTCTTCCAGCGAGTGCGAGCGTGAGCGAGCGGCAGCAGCGACAGCTGCGGTGAGTGCGGGAGGAGGTGCCGCGCGACGGAGGAGGCGCTCGGCCGTGAGGGCTCGAGCTTGCCGGGGCAGCTAGAGCCGCTAGCGGGGGCGCAGTGGGCATGGAGTGACGCGGGAGGTCTGCTGCAGCTCGAGCAGCAGGCGGATGAGGCGCGGCGCGGCCGTGCGTCGCGGGCGGAGGGCGAGCAACGCTCTGATTCTGGAAGTTTTTCCAGAATCAGACGTCTGGGTTTCCAACCAGACGACGGGGAAGACGTCTGGAGGACTGTCTAGATGTCTGAAAGGTAAATTATTTTCGTACTTCCTCCTTTTCTTCGACCGTCCGTACTGAGAGCGAGGAATGGGTACGCGCAGGTTCTGAGATTCGCATCCAACGCGAATCAGATGTCTGGTTGCAGTGCCAGACGACGGGAAAGACTTCCAGACGTCCGGGGTGACCATCGGACGTCTGGGAACTAGGCCAGACGCCCCTGCAGGCTTCTGGACGTCTGAGAGACTATATAGAGCGAAGGTACCATCTGATCCTCATTTTAAGACGTCTGGAAGAGGTTCCAGACGTCTGATTTTGTACTATTTCGTCATTTTCGACCCGTTTAGGGCCCGTTCGGAGTCCGTTTTCCGCGTTTCGAGTTGCGTTCTTTTCGGAATTAAATCCTCTACCCGTCTACAATAGTTATATACTGTTTTGAGAAATTTCTTGTGTTTGATCCTTGTGATAGGACCCCGTTTCATTTCAGTCTTGGAGATTGTGGAGGTGCGCGGGATTTCCGACCACGCCCCCAGTACTTCCGTTGTAGCTGGTAGAGTGGCTTTAAGAATTATTAACATAATTTGTTACAAATATGGAACAATTAATAGAACCTAGGGCATTGCATGAATCCTAGGAATGAGAAACCAGTTTGAATGATAGAACCTAGGGCATTGCATGAATCCTAGGACTGGAAAACTAGATTGAATGGTAGATCCTAGGGTACGGCATGGATCCTAGGACTGGAAAACTAGCGAAATAAATATACTTATTGCAGCCTTGGAAAATGTGGAAAGGAAATAATAGCTGCCTGTAAATTGATTTTACAGCTGCCTGTTATGAATAAATGAACATGATTGAGAATATGGGTTGTATGAACGTGAAATTGGAAAGGTGAAACCTGAATGTGCTGAGTTAAAAGAGCTGGAACCCTACGGGGAATTAGGAGTAGAACTCCTGGAAAGAGAAAGGAATGGAACTGAGAAAGAAAGATGTGGAGGTGCGTTGTCTCTTGGGTACGTAGTGCCAGGGGAAGCACCTGTTACCTGCTTAGTGTAGAGTGGAACCAGCCGCCCCAGGGACCCGAGGTTAGGTCTGGTCACTTTGTACTGACTTGCTGGCCCTCGTGTATGTAGTACCGAGGAGAGCTACTAGTGTAGGGAGAGCACTAGTTACCCCACGGGCCCCGGGGTTCTGCTAGTCTCCTACACCGACTTGTTAGGTCCACTGGGGAAAATCAGGGTAGTCAAGCGAGGGTGCGCGGACTGTGGAGGGGCAAGGCCCCTGTTTGGTTACTGTGGAGGTGTTGGACCCCTATTACTGAGAGGGCTCTGCCCTGTACTGGTTCCGTGTTGTGCTTTGGGCGCACCCGTTAACGGAAACGACTGACCGCGTGCTAGTGCGGGCTAGCTACCTGTGCGTTTATCGCGCGTGCCGTAGTCACCGTTACGTCTGTCCGTGACCTTGGGGTGGTTGACTGAGAGTAGGATCACCACGGAGGACTCTCCCGGCCAGGAGAGCACCACGTGTTACTTCTATTGTTCGGAATAGACTGCAATCAAGATCGTTCCCACGAGGAACATTCGAGATCAAGTGAAGGATATGAGAAATAAATAAAATCGTGTGATAAATGAAAGACGCAAATAAAGAAAGTAACAAAATATAACAGCTACTGTACACTCTACTATTTCTTTAATTTAGCTGCCACTCTATTCAGCGTTTCGCTGACGTGTTACACTCATTACTTTTCAGGACCAGGTGTTGAGCAGCCAGGGTCAGTGGCTGCAGAGGACGTTGGGCCGAGTAGGGTCCAGTAGAGTTACCACTGTTCTTTTGTGCCCTTTTTATTCCACTGTAGTGAGTAGTTTTTGTTACTCTGTACTTTTCTTTACTCGCAGTTCTTGTTATGTTATAAATGTTGTTCTACTGTTGTGGTGGTACATGCTGTAGTAGTTATTTTTCTTACTACTGTATTTTGTTACTGCTAGTTATATTTCATGTTGAATGTGGTTTATTTTACTGCTCTTTTGGTTACTTCCTCGTTGGACGACTAGGTCTTGGGATTAGTTGAGTCGGTCCGGTTCTCGTGTCTCGTAGGAACTCGGGAGTCGGGTCGTTACAATGGGCATGAACTTAATCATTAGTCCTATGATGCCTTGTTTGGGTACTTGTCTTTTTCTCTTTCTTGTCACTTATGTACCTAAACCCCATTTTAGTTACCTATTGGTGATAGTGCCCACACTTTGTTGTAGGAGTTCATGAAATTTTTAGGTATCTAATTATAATATATGATTTCACTAAACACTCCAAAAAGTTCACCATAATAGAATTCAATGTATAATCGAATTTTTGTTTGCATTGAATTTAATGATTAATAATAATATAAACTATGCGGGTATTGTGAAAATTTAATAAAAAATGCAACAAGAGCCTTACATGATTTTCCTCAATCGATAATCATCTAATTGATTTTGGAGTAGAAATATAAAACGATAGAGGGGATTGTGTCAATTGAAGAGAGGAGAGAGGAGCTAAGGGGTGGAGGAAACGAAGAATGAAGAGGAGACGATCCCATTCCGTGGGATTTGTTTTGGGTAGAAAGGAATTTTCTGTGGGATTTTTTTGGGTGCTATGGGTAAAATTTTTTAAATAGTAGAAAATGTAAGCCACATACTTGTGATGGGAACACAATCATGGATCCTAAGTAGTCACATTTAGTTAGATTTGATTGATAAAAGCTCCTACCTAATCATCTAAGGGTCACAATTCCGTATCATTCTGATTTGAGAAGAGAACAGGGAATTATGGTTAATTCTGTAATTTTAACAGCACATCACAAGCACAGATTAAGAAAGGGATCATTCAGGGATTAATTAAAGGTTAAATGAGCTTAAAAGCCTAAAAAGTGGGTCAACATAGATTGAAAAGGGGTTTCACGCATTTCGAGGGCGAAAACAACACCAAAAACCCTAATTATCAACCCACTTAAATTGAAGAGGTTCTGGTCAGGATAAAGTTAATATAAACCTCCTAAAATTCATATAAAAATATTCTAAGAGGTTTGGTACTCTTGATTGAATCATCATAACCTATTTTGACCTAGAATAGAGTTTCAAACGAGATTTTACCCTAATTTGGGCTTCTGTGCAAATTGCCTAGTCAAACATGATCAAAACTCAAATCTAAATTCACCGTTAGATTTCTTGGGTCCAAATTAGGTTAGCGCCAAAATTTGGGTCCAATAAAAGTCCATCTTGACCTAGTTTGCATTCTAGCCCTTTAAAACTCTATTTCTTACATTCAGCTCCTCAAGTTTCGAGTTTATTACATTTGGGTCCCTAACTTCTCATTGTTCTTCTCAGAACGGTCCCTTCTTCACATAGTGTGTTACCTAAGCCCTGGTTGAATTGATTTAATCAAGTGAACCCTAAAAGTAGGCTTTAACAATCACTTGAATCACTAAAACTTGGGACTTAATAACCTGTTTGCAAATCACTTGGGGTGATTTTTGGGTTCTTTACCCAACTCATCCTAAACTTTAGGGTAGGTTAGGTGAAGTTGACCCATGTTGTGGGTTAACCAACCTCCAAATTAGATCACAAATTAAAATCAACTCTAAAGTTCAAGTGAAATTTAAGGCACATACTTAGGATTAAAATTGGTAAACTTAGGAATCAGGCTTGCTCATTCCAGTCTACTTAGATTCTCAGTGGCAAGGAAGGTCGGGTGGGGGAAACCCTGTAACCCATAGGGTCGCTCTACCGTGTAGGGGTCTTTGCGGGACTCTCCCTTCTCTGCTACCCAAGTAATTCTCGGTTGAGTGACTTTCTGATTAGAGGTATCATCCGCGTCGAACCTCCTTAGTCATCCAAAGATTTTTGGGTGCCTCGATTGGGTCCATTACATATTATGTCCCTCATCTGGTTCTTTAGTGCATGTTCGGGAGGAGGTCCTTATGATCACCCTTGAGGCCTCCACTAGTAGTTCATTCTCGTTGAGGCCAAGCCTCGACCCATTTGTTTGTGCTACTGCCCGACTAGATTAACATCTCTTCTGACTCATCCACTTCTGAGCCTGGATCTTCATCATTTGCATCCTTGGAGAACTAAAAAGAAGAACCCAACCTTTAGAATCAATTACAATGCCTCATGATCTATTCCAGGCATTCATGAATCCACCATAGTGTTCTCAGATGCGAGATCACTACAATCTCAATGTGGTGGCAATCGAACCTAGGGTGCAAATCCCGGCTAGAGGGCTTGATACTAAACTCAAGCCAAATTTGGTTAATGCTATCGTCAAATTCCACGGCTTAAACTCCGAAGATCCCTTCCAGCATATCAAGTAGCTAAAACATCTGGCCTAGACCTTTGGGCCTCCTGTTTAGAATTGGGACATCCTGCTCATGAAGATGTTCTCCTTCTCGCTTATAGATAAGGCTACCCATTGGTATCAAACTCTGACTCATTCGATCAACACATGGGAGAACTCCAATTTGAATTCCTGAAGAAATTATTCCCAGTTGGTCACACGAATGCATTGAGGCATCAGTTCACGCATTTCACGCAAAATGTAGGAGAACTACTTCATGAGGCATGGGATCGTTTTTTGGATCTCATGCGGAAATGTCACCATCATGGAGTTCTTAAATGGGAACAAGTTTAGCCTTTTTACTAGGGACTCCGTGAGGATATCAGGCTATTTATCAATGCAACCTGTGGTGGAAACATCATGAGTTAGCATGAAAATACCGTTTGGGAGATTCTCGAGAACATGTGTGAGAACTCCATAAACAATGAATCTATGGGTGTGTTTGATCGGACGACCACCTACGCATTGACAAACATGTGAGGGGCACACGAGACTCAAGGCCTATCCACACCCGTCAATCTGGAGTTAGTGGCTAGTAGTTTGGATAAGGTCTCTATCATTAAGAAAAGATGGATGAATTGAGTCGACATCTACAGAGAGCCACCGTCGCACAACAAAGCATATATGCACAACTGCCCTTAGGTATGGAGGATGTGCATAACATTCACCACCACTTGTATCAGGGGATGGACCCATATCCACCCCCATCTAATCCCGATTTTGGAGGAAACTCCGGACTGCCCTACTCTAGTTGGGGGAACTCTGAACTCTCGTACTCTGACTTCTCTGGAGTCCCTCAGACCTGCGAAGATCTCCACGTCATCCAGAATGATCCATTTTCTAACACTTATAACCTTAGATGGCGCAATCATCCCAACTTTGCTTGGTTGGGAAATAATTAGAACACAAGATCTCAATTCCAACCCCAACCACAGGCTTCGCACCCATATCAACCCACTCAGCTTAGGCCCAATCCGAATTACCAATTTGGGCCGTCAAGGGAAGATCAAATAAATCTGATTCTACAAACCCTGGTTGACTTTTAAAAGACTAATGTGGCTATGCAGAAACAACACAAAGATGAGATCATAGAGGTTGCACAAATGGCTAGGTCTCACTAACTTGGTGCACTCCTGTTTCAACCTCTGCCGAATTCGAGTAACGTGCTGAACTAGAGGCACGTTATGAACTCGAATCAGGGCCAAGCTCACTACGTTTATCAGGCCCCTTCTGCTCCATCACCTGATGGGATAGAGGCTTCAACATCGTATTCGGGATATCAGCAGCAACCACCTCTTTTGCTGACTTTGAACCAAAACCAGGCGGGCCTTAATGCTGTCACCACTCGTAGTGGCAAATCGACTCAGGATCCACCTTATCCTAGACACTCTAGATTTGGTAGTTTAGAGCTTAACCCTAGGATGGTTATCTAGGACACTCCTATCCCAGATTCAGAGCCTGAACTAATCTTAGAGGAACCTACAGAGGTTCCATTTCTCGAGGCCTTAACCAAAGGAAAGATGAAACCCAAACTTGTGGCACTTGAGGAAGATTTGGTCAAGCTCTTTTAGTAAGTCCAAATAAATATCCCCTTGATAGATGTGATCTGCCACGTACTAGCTTACATGCGATTTCTAAAAGACTTATGTACACCAAAGCGTAAGCTATGAACTAAAGACGAGAGTCCGATCGTATTATCTGAGCAAGCTAGCTCAATCATCCTAAGAAAACTCCCTCAGAAAGTGAAAGATCCTGGCATCCCTTTGATCTCCTGTAAGATCAGTGACCTAGAATTTGATCAAGCTTTATTGGATCTAGGAGCTCTATAAACCTGATACCTACATCTCTACTAGATCATTTCGGGGAAACTAAGCTCAAATCGACTGATGTGACTTTGCAGTTAGCGGACAAATCAATCAAGTCACCTAAAGAAGTTCTCGAGGATGTTTTAGTTAGGATTCGAGATTTCTACTTTCCAGTGGACTTTATCATACTAGACATGGATACTCCTGAAAATTTGAGAGACACACCGATTATCTTAGGGAGACCATTCCTAGCCAATGCTAGGGCAAACATCAATTGTGAAGAGGGCCAGATCGAGTTAAAATTTAGGAACAAGACGTTATGGATTGATATCTTTAAGGCCTAGAAAGGAATAAATTGTGGGGCAATTGAAGAGGTATGCGACATCAATTCTTTGGTTGAGGACCCGATGACGTGCGAAAGACGCGTATGTTTAAAAGAGTCGTTATAGCTTGCGCTCGCAATGTCGGTTTTAAATGAAGAAATGGACGTGAGTCCGAGTGTCGATCTCAGGGAGGCGTGAAAACCAGATTTTTCTTGTCACTTAATGTCACGGAAATAACGGGTTTTTGCTTGTGCGAAGACGTGGGTGGAAAGCGAGTCAGAGAGAGAGAATAGGGTTAGAAATTTCTCATTCACAACATGCAACATAAACATAAAAGAGGGCAAGTAACTAGATAGGAAACAACTTCATTTGACATGCAACTTTAGTTTTATAATTACAACATTAGATAAATGCTTGAACACAAGTAAAGCTTAAGATAAAGAGGGAAACAGAGAGAGAAGACGGCGAGGCAGTCACGGTGGTGGAGAGGGGCTCCGTCGGCGGCTCATCGACTCCAGCGATTACAACGACAGCTAATGGTGGCTAGGAGTGGGGTAGGGCACTTGCAAGTGGATTGAATGCCTTCCATGGGTGGTTGGATGGAGTTTATATAGGCAAAAGGGTTTTCTAATTCAAGTATGGGCTTTAGCGACGTCTGGGACGTCGCTAAACCCATACTAAATCCGTCAGTGTAGCCCCCTTCGCCCGTCGGTCGCCAGCGCACCCTGTGCTTCTTCTGAGGCGATCCGTGCGCGTACGTTGTAAGCCATCCAATCGAAGATCAAACTACTGAGATCTCGCGAAGGGCGCGCTCACGGATCGCTGCTGAGGCACGTGCTTCTGCCACGTCATTGCGTGCGTGAGCGTCCATGCGCATTTGTTGCACTGCGTGTGCTCCATCTGTGCCGTTCGCTGCTGATCGGGCGGTTGTAATTGAGCGCACCTCAAGTCGCGTAGAATTGGGAAGCAGTGGGTGTTTCGAACCCGCGCCTCTGAATGCGAGGTCAAAGCGTTGACCGCTGAGCTACATGGGCGGATTGTTGCGGCGAGAGTCGGGTGCGTGGCCGTTCTCGGCCGTTCAATCGAAGATCGACAGCTGAGGGTTATCCTCTGGGTGAAGGCAAAGACATGCGGTGGTCTGGATGCAATGAGAGAGCGCCACGTGGCGCGCTGTGGGCCGTTGATCTGTCAGAACTTCTTGGGCCCATTGTGGGAGCTTCGGATGTCGGATTTGGCCGATTTCGAGTCCGTTGGATTCCGTTCGTTGCTCTAAATCCATCCGTGCGGCTCGATTGCTCATCTGAGGCATGTTTTCACACAAGCTTGTGAAAAAGGCCATTGATATTGTATTATAAGCAATCTTGATGTGAAATGCATGCGATGCCCCTATTCCTATTTATAATGTGTTATCTGTGCATTTTGTTCTTAAGATAAACCCCAATTGACAAAATTATCACCCCAAGATACAGTGTTATCAGCCGACTATAGAGGAAAACTCGATTATCCCCGATTCTCAGCCACAAGAAGATCTTGACCCACAGATAGAGAAGCCCAGAACTAATCTAGACCTACCAATAGCTTCCACCCTATCTTCTGAGTCACATCTTGAACCTCCACCTGCTACTAATAACTCGGTATTGGAATTGAAGCCCCTTCTAGATCATTTAAAGTATGTCTTCTTGGGTTTCAATCAAACATTTCCTGTGTTTATCAATTCCCGACTCACACCTGATTAGGAAACTAAGCTGTTCTCTATCCTCCAGTGTTAAGACCCATGTTGTTAAAACCCTCTAAGACGTCTGGGATTTGGGTCAAACGTCTGGACATCTTCCCAGACGTCTGGAAATCAAATTTTTCGTGTACGTCCTTGCGTCTGCACGCAGACATTACACAGCCTCTTTTTCTTCTCTCTCCTCTCGCCGATGAAACCCTAACCCAGCGCCTACTTAAACCCCCTCCTCTCCCTCGTTCACCTCACCTTCAGCCACCCTCCTTCCTCTAGTGCGAGAGAAATGGGTGACGAGTAGCGAGCAGCGGGCGTGAGTGGTGTGAGAGGAGAGGAGCAGCGAGGGGAAGAGAGGAGAGCAAGCACGTGAGCTCGTGAGAGAGCTCGTCGGAGAGCTCACGGCCGGTCGGGCATGCGTAAGGCAGAGAGGTGCGTCAGGGAGGTTCTCCCCGACACTGCTGTAGCCAGAGCAGCGGTCGAGCGGGAGCGGCGCGGCCGCGTGCGGCGAGAGAAGGCGAAGGCAGATCCTTGTTCTGGGATTTTCCCAGAATCAGACGTCTGGATCTACATCCAGACGACGTAGACGACGTCTGGAGGAGGTTCCAGATGACAGAGAGGTAAGTTCTGTGACGTATACCTTCTTTGCGGATACGGCCATGTAGGCCGTTCCGCTGATTCATTGTTCCATGCCATATTGAGGAGATTTTGTGTCGATGCGTGCAGGATTCGCTTCGGGAAGGCGCGGGACACGCCATCCCACGCAGTTTAGACATCTGAGGAGTAGCGCAGAGTTGAGGTATGGTTCTGGACTCTTTTAAGACGTCTGGTATGAATCAGAATTACTGTTTTTGACCCGTTTAGGGTCCGTCTGAGGTCCATTTTTCGTAATTAAGATTCCGTTGTTCTCCGTATAAATTCCTCTACTTGTTGGAATACTTTTTACTCGGTTCTGAGTAGTCTCTTATGAATGATCCTCGTGATAGGACCTCGTTCTGTTGCGGGTTTGGAGTTTGCTGAGGCACGTGGACCTACCGATCAAGCCCCCATTACTCCTGGGTTTACTGGTAGAGTGGCTTCTCCTAGTTTAATTACAAACCTGAATGCATATATGGAATGAATGTTAGATCCTAGGGTATGGCATGAATCCTAGGACTAGAAACACTGGACTATTTGTATGGAATGTATGGATTGCAGCCTTGGACGAGTAGATAGAATAATAACAATTGCCTGTAAATGAATAACAGCTGCTTGTGAAATGTAAAGTACTTGTGTTAGTAAACTATTGCATGTAAATTCTTGTTGTTACGTTAATGTCATAATATGAGCTGCCTGTATATGAACTGGAAATGGAAGATTTAATGTTGGAAACACGATCTGCATGTATATAATTGAGAATGGTAATATGAATGATGGAAATATGACCTACCTGTGTATAACCTGTATACGGGAATATGAACGATAGAAACGCAGGCTGCATGTATATAACTTGAGAATGGAAATAGAGATGATGAAACCTGGTATGGAATGACACGAGGTATATGAGCATGAACCCTACGGGGGGGGGGATAGGAGTAGAGCTCCTGGGAATGGAATGGATCTAGAATGTGTTGGGAAGTGTGTTGACCCTTGAGTACGTGGTACCAAGGGGAGTGCATGTTACCTCTTAGTGTAGAGGGTTGCTTGCCGCCATTGGGTTGAGACCCAGGGTGGGTTTGGCCACTTTGCACCGACTCGGTGGCCCTCGTGCATACTATATCGGGGAGAGCTACTAGTGTAGGAAGGGTTAGCCACCCCATGGGGCCCGGGGTTCAGCTAGCTGTTTTACATCGACTTGTTAGGCTCATTGGGCAAACCAGGGTAGCCAGGCGAGGGTACGTGGACTGTGGAGGGGTGAGACCCCTGTTGGTTCTTAGGGGCTAGACCCCTATTACTGAGAGGGCTATGCCCTATACTGGTTCCGTGCTGTGCTTTGGGCACACCCGTTAACGGAAACGACTGACCGCGTGCCAGTGCGGGGTAGCTGCCCGTGCGTTTATCGCACGTGCCGTAGTCACCGTTACGTCTGTCAGTGACCTTGGGGTGGTTGACTGAGTGAAGGACCACCATGGAGGACTCTCCCGGCCAGGAGAGCACCACGTGCTACTTCTCTTCGGAAAAGACTGCAATCAAGATCGTTCCCATGAGGAACATTCGAGATCAAGAAAGAGACCTGATAAATACACCAAGTGATGAAAGAAAGAATAATTAGTTGAAGAAAGAAAGAAATTGAAAAATAACAGTTACCTGTCCACTTTTACTGTTTTAGTTAGCTGGTTGCCACTCTACTCAGCGTTCGCTGATTTCATGTACTCATAACCTTTTTCAGGTCCAGGTGTTGAGCAGCCAGAGCCTACGGCTGCAGAGGGTGCTGGGCTTAGTAGAGCCCAGTAGTGGTAGTTTTCTGTTGTACTCCGTTCCTGTTGTAGTGAGTAGTTGTTACATTTCTGTACTTGTTTATTGTAAACTTTATACTCCTGTACCTGTTTAATTTTCTACTGTTGTGGTGGTATATACTGTAGTAGTTTATTTCTTTACTGCTGTACTTTTGTTAGTGTTAGTTGCTTACATGGTGAATGTGATTTATTTTACTGCTTCTTGGTTACTTTCTCGTTGGACGACTGGGTCTTGGGATCAGTCGAGTCAGTCCGGTCTCGTGTCCTGTAAGGATTCGGGAACCGGGTCGTAACATCCAGCAACATCGAAGCCATCGGATGGACTCTAGATGACCTGACTGGGATAAGCCCCTCTTATTGCACACATCGTATCTAAACTGAAGAGGGCTTACGACCATCTCGAGAAATGTAGAGACGACTCAATCTGAATCTTCAAGAGGTCGTAAAGAAAGAGATCATCAAGTGGTTAGACGTTGGTATCATCTACCCGATCTCTGACAACCACTGGGTGAGCCCCATCTAAGTTGTGCCTAAGAAGGCAGGGCTCACCGTGATTACAACCGAATATGGAGAGACCATCCCGACTCATATTGCGAATTCATGAAGAGTCTTTATAGACTATCGGAAATTGAATGCCTCCACGAAGACAGATCATTTCCAACTCCCGTTCATTGATCAAATTCTTGAGAAACTGGCAGGAAATCAAATTTTCTATTTCCTGGATGGGTACTCCGGATATAATCAGGAGGTAATTCATCTTGAAGATCCAGAAAAGACCACCTTTACCTGCCCTTACGGTACGTACGTATTCCGTAGGATGCCATTTGGGCTATACAACGCACCCGCCACCTTTCAGCGGTGCATGCTAACCATATTCTCCGATATGGTAGGTAAATACCTTGAGGTCTTCATGGACGGCTTCTCGGTATTTGGTGAATCTTTTGATGATTGCCTCTTGCATTTGGTCCAGATCCTTCAAAGATGCATCAAAGTAAACCTGGTTCTCTCTGGGAAAAGACACTTCATGGTTCCTGAGAGCATCGTACTTGGACACTATCTCTGAGAGAGGTATCCAAGTCGACTGAGCTAAGGTTAATTTGATTTCTAAATTACTTGCGCCTTCCTCGGTCAAAGACATCAGATCGTTCTTGGGGCACGTCGAATTTTATCGTCGATTCATATCTGATTTTTCAAAGATTGCGCACCCTTAAAGAATCTTCTCTTGAAGGACACGCCTTTCGACATGACGAGTGAGTGCATTCACGCATTTGAAATGCTGCGTGACCAAGTCACCCAAGCACCAATCCTATAATCTCTTGACTGGTCTCAACCCTTTGAGATCATGTGCGATGTCTATGACTACATAGTAGGAGCGATGCTAGGTTAGAAAATTGACGGGAAATCGGTGATTATATATTACGCCAACAAGACACTGGACGAGGCTCAACGTAATTACATGAGTACGGAGAAAGAGCTGCTGGCCGTAGTAGTTGGTCTGGAGAAATTCAGATCATATCTCCTGGGATCATATGTCATCATTTACTCGGATCACACTGTGGTAAGCCACTTACTTACGAAGAAGGACGCGAAACCTAGATTAATCCACTGAATCTTGCTGTTGCAAGAATTCGATCTTGAAATTCGTGACAAGGTAGGAAAGTAGAACGTGGTAGCTGACAATTTGTCCCGCCTCCGTTTTTTGATAATTGATCCGTCTGGACTTATTACTGATCATTTTCCCGATGAACACCTCTTGACAATCGGTGCGGGACTTCCTTGGTATGCTAATATGGTGAACTATTTGGAATATTCTTTATAAGGCAACAAAGAAAATCCTTGTTAATAGAAAGTAAGACAGATAAAAACAACATTCACTGCTAAAGTTAAAGTATGCAATGATTTTAGCGATGTTCTTCTTTGTTGTTTGGATTCCAACAAATATATTAGTTGTTATAGATTTAACAATGGCTTGTATAGCAGTGAATATGGTGATGTATAAATTATTTGTTGGAAAGTCATGTAACAATGATTTATTCATCATTTTTATAAAGTATTCGTCGCCTTTGACCCTTTTTGTTGTAGGGTCACACTGTTATAGACAACATGTCAAGTCACTTATTAATCTATCTCCACTCACTCCAAATACGTTAAAAATAAAAATTACGGACGTAGGTTGAGAAATACAAAAGTTGACATAAAAAGTAACGCACAACGTTGTGAATGTGGTCCTCATTTGATATATCTTCTTTTTATGCAAAAAAAAGTATTCATATGTGGTGGGATCCACCACCATTAAAATCAATAATAAATCATTTTTGTACGGGTGCAAACCACTTAAATCACCTTTGGAACTATTTTACATCGATGCAAAATACTTTGCACCTTTGAAATAATTTTGCGCCAGTGAAATCTTACTTTGCATTGGTGTAAAGTAGTTCAAAGTAAGATTATACCAGTGCAAAATTAAATTTTAAGTATTTTTTTACTTATGACAAGTGATTTTACACTTGCAAGGTCATTTTTCACCTTTGGGTTTAGGGTTTAGCAAAGCTAAACGCTAAATCCTAAACCATAAGATGAAAAATCATCTTTTAAGTGAAAAATCACTTTTCATACGTGAAACCACTTTATATAAACCTAAACGCTAAACTTTAAACCTTAGATCTTAAATCCTAAATCCTTAACTCATAGGTCAAAATCACTTTGTACGGACGAAATCATCATTGAAATAATTTTGTACCCACCATTGAAATAATTTTGCACAGGTGCAAAACGAGATTACACCGGTGCAAACATACATTAGAATATAATTTATCATCGGTGCAAAATCACCCTAAACAATTTATCACCAGTGTAAAGTTATTTATCACATGTGTATTTTAATTCAAAGTGATGTAGTGATTTTTTTAAACATGATGTGATTCATGACGTAACAAATCTTACGTTCTTTTATTTTTTACATTAAATATTAATTATGAAGTGGAATCCACATTCATATTACCTTAAGTAAACTTTTACATTTCTATACCTTTTAACAAAAGTTATTTACAACATATTTACTCACTAATCACATCTATCTTGCTAACCCATTTCCATTATAAAATAAAATAAAAACCTATAACATTTCAACTTACTCATCATGTTGCTTTCCCCTACCTCACCGATTACCCCACCACTCTAAACCCTTACAACTTCTTTACCTAGGCTTAAGTTCTAAATCTTTTTCAAATGGACCCTAAAGCTTTAAATGCGTGGCACACTTGGTGTGTACAAAACTTGAACTTCACAATCCTTAAGATCTAAACTATACAAGATATTTTACCTTTACTGTTGCTCTAGTATCTTTATTACTAGAGTTTTGTAATTACTTTTGCTTTCATTTGGATGCAGACTAAGTATCTCGGAAGGATACGTCGTAATGAATCTTACTTATGTTAATTTTTGTCAAAAACATCCGGATACCTAAGAAATAAATGTGTAGAAAGATCCTTTTTCTTACGATGAATTTATAAAAAATCATGATCAAATATGGTGATAAATTAAAGAAATAAAATAAAATAGAGTTTGAAAATATACAATCAAAGTGTCCGTTGAAGGAACGCTCAGTGAAATAGAATGCCTCCTCTCCTCTGTCTACTATACCTTCACAAGGAGTCAAGACATGTCACTCGTAGAATCCAATGATTTACCACCTTGCCATAGCATGCTTTATTTGTGGTCGTCCTCGATTACTAACTAAAAAGGACAAAACTGAGGTCCTCAGAGAAAAACACTCTCGAGAAACTCATTAACACAAAAGAAATTGACGGGAAGGGGAGAATGTTCTTAATAAACAAGGAGATGATACTAGGGAGAAAATGGAACATTAAAAGTTGACCATGGAATGTAAGGAAAATGAGAAGCTACTTTGATAATTACCAAGGTAATGAAATTAAAATAATTGTATATAAAAATTAAGAAGTTGAATATTCGAAGGAGTAGGTAGGCTGTAGCTATAACAAGTAATCATGTAGGTTTATTTGGAAGACTCCCGACAACCTTTCAACTCATATAGGGCTAATTTACAACAGGGATTAGTTAATATGGATTAGTATTTTTGTAATAAATGATAATCTCTATTGATCACTTTTTGTATTTATTAACTAAGGGGTTAAAAATGTGGGTTAACTTGTGATGTGAAAGTGAGATATTTATTTAATTTTAGAGGTTAGAATGAGAGTTAAGATAACAAAAGATGTATTTGTCGTTTGTATGATAAGTAAATTGGTTGGTGTTATTAATTTTTACATTAAATTAATTTAATATAAGAGATAGCATGGTGATTTGAATTATAGTAACCCCACTAATTATATTTTTAATATTTGTTAATGTTCTTGGTCAAGTATAATCTCATTTTGATTTATAATTAACTATTAATTATAATGCTAGATAATAATTATATTTTTTTAATTAATCCATTTATGAGAACATTTCGTGAGAAAGAAACTGAAAAAAAAAAAACTTTTAGAAGTAATCTCAAAATTAAAGAGGATAAGTACAAAAATAATGAAAGAGCTCTTCCTTTGGTTGCCGATTTGGCTTTCATCGATTTGTACACGACCCATATCGCAAAACCAAATCCAAAGCTTTAATCGGGTCTCCATGCCCCTCTCCAGCTGCCAAACCACAGCACCCACTTCCTTTGCCATTTCTCTAGATTTTTTAATTTTATTTTATCTGGCTCCTCGAATTTAAGTTGTCCAGCTTAGATTGCGCAAGGATAAATGTGTTGGATGGGGTTTTGGTTCTTCTCGTTGGAAAGTTTGGTGCTACACCCTTAGGTAGTGTTTGGTTGCAGGATAAAAGGTAGGATATGTATTAAGAGGTAGGATGAGATAGAAATAATATAGATTTCAAGAAATTTACTCTCTTCCCATATATTTTCTTTTTCTTATTACATAAAAATTTACTAATATTTTCTTTTTTTTGACATATAACTCAAAAAATACAACATCACATCAAAATCCATTAAATATCTCTCATCTCTCGTAAAATCAACATAATAATTATTAATAATACTACTAATTATTACAACCTTACTAACTAAATACCTTTTATATTTATTCTACTTATATTCTATCCTAATATAATAATGTTACCCACCAAACGGAGCCTTATCCTCCAGTAGAAGTTGGAGTTCCCAATCAAACAGAACGACGTTGGATTTCTCTTTTCTGTGACGATGGTGCCGTGTTGGACCGAAGGAGAAGACTGGTCGTAGGCCTCTTTCCAAAGCAACAGCGACTTCATGCGTGAATGTGACAATGACTCACAAGGCTTTGTCAACGACAAGGAAAAACTTGCAAATACCTTCCGGCGATTCGGTGATCCAGAGGTTAATTTGGCGGTCTCTTTTCCAAAGAAGGCGGCCAAACATTTTTTTAATAAAAAGGGAAAATCCATGGCAGGAGATATCTGTCATCGATGATTAATGTAGCAATTCAAGTTTAAATTCAAATTTAATTAAAAAAATTAATTTTAACATCTTATTAAGAATAAATATAAAGTAATCAGTCAAAATATAAACTTAAGTTACGAAGCAGTAATTTTTAAATTTTAAATCTCGAAGCTTATCTTCATGACTTTTCCAGATAAGCTATCTTGCATTGACACAATCTTTCATTCTTATTTTTTACATTTCTGCCTGACTCAAATATCGTTTAAATTAGAAAAAAATAATCATAACACTTAGTTGGATATGGATATTGGATAATTATCCGAAACCAACTAACCAAGCTCTTGTCGTTGAATGTTAATTTATAATTTTTCATGTGAGATTATTTATAAGATGTCAAGGTTAATCTCGTTACAAAAAAATTCTCTCGGGTATTATTTGGTTGTGGTATAAGAGGTAAGATAAGGGTTAAGAGGTGGGGTGAGATATGAATAGTATAGATTCCAAGAAATTCACTTTTTCTGTATATATTTTCTTTTTTCATTACATCAAAACCCACTAATACTCTCTTTTTCCACAAATAACTTAAAAAATAATATTTAATAATTAAAATCCAATTACATCAAAATCTACTAACCCTCTCTACTCTCTTACAAAATTAACATACCAATAATTAATAATCTCATCAATCATTACAATTCCACATATCAAATAACTTCTATCCTTATTTCACTTTTATTCTATCTCAATGTAGTAATATCCACCGCCAAACAAAACCTTAGATGAAGTCTATGTAAATACGATATCCCATTGCAAACTCACGCCCTTTTTATGCGCGTACCGGAGGATACGCAGCTAAAGAGGATATAAAAGCATTATTGTTGAGACTCTTAACTCAAAATTTTGTTTGGTTGCATAATTGAACAAGTTAATTATTTGTAAAGTGGGGCCGAGATTTAATTGTTGTACGACTACTGATCTGAACACGACAACCGCTGATGACTTGGTAATGTAGATAAACCCCATCGTTTGAGGACGACATTCCACGTTGGAATATGTGCAATATTCTTTGAAGAATCTCTTATATCCATGAATAATTTCACATTGGTACGATGTTAATTTGATTTTTCTTAATGGAGGGTCGACTTGACCCGACCCACTTCATTTCGATGGGTAAGTTTTACTCCATTTAATATTTAGGTAGATCTGATTTTTTAAACATAAAAGTCAATTAGATTTCAATTTTGGTATGCGAGATAAAGATATATCATATATACATGACTCTAAGAATTTCAATGGTACTAAGATTCTTAAGATTTTCAACTTTAGAAATTTCAAACATCCTAAAACTCCTAACTTTTCATAGCGGACTGCTCATGTGGTCATACGACTTGACAGTGGTGATGGACTCAGGTATTTCAAACTTGCAACTTTCCAAATTCCATCTCAATGTCAAGAGTCAAGCAACGCTACAATATGACATTTTCTATCATCTAAATTCCATCTCAACGATAGGACTCCTCTCCTTTGTTATGTGATTATTTTCACCGCTAGAGTACGACATTATGGTATTTTAAGGATTTCAACTTAAAATGAGTATGCTTAATTGAGTGAAAGTATTTATATGCAATGTTTCTTAATTGACTTAGATAAGTATTTCAACTTCATTAGATTAAGGGACCTTGCACATCTCTCACTTAATTTCATATGTATTTTAAAGTAATAATGTGATATATAAATCAACATGTTGATGGATATCCATTAATTAAGGAAAAAGTGTAAACTTATTTACCCTCACACCTACTATTATACCCATCGTATATGGCATGCGTGAGGTGGATATCATATGGATGAAATGGAGTCACATCGAGTAATACATTAAAAAGGTTGCACTACATTTTTAACTCTTAAAATTTCTATTACATTTTACCTAAGAGAGGAGAGAAGTGGATTATCTTTTTGTCTTTTAGCACTTTTATTATTGTTTTATGATTGGTGATTGCTCATGTGTCCATTAGATTCAAATTTGAATTTTGGTTGAGGGAGAGGGAAACTAAAGGCAAAGCAAATCAATTTTGCAACATTATTCATTGTAATTGGTGCCAACAACAACTATTTGTTGAAATGCTTTATGTTATCTTTCTCATAATAATAACGTCAATATCATCACATATACTATCATGAGGTTTATGTATGTAAGGAAGATTTTGTATGAACCATTAATCATTAGCCCTCACATTCTAAACACAATAGAGTGTTGTTGGCACCATATTATGTGACTACTAGTCAACTAACACTACTTCCAAAAAAGTAGGTGCTGTTGACAAAATTGTTGGTGCTATTAGCAGAATGTGTTGACATCATCGTACGCTTCAAGTAGGATGCGATGACAGTCACTTTTACTGATGGTGTTGTGAGTAGTGTTCTTGACGCAATTGCGTCGAAAGTAACTAATTTTACCTACTTATTTCAATACAGTATAAGATTCATCATTGCCGATGTTGATGCCAGCAACACCTACTGTTAAGACCCACGACATCAAATGTTTTTTAAGACATCTGGGAGTTGGTCCAGACGTCTGGAAATAAATTTTTGCGGTGTACGATTGCGAGTCTACGCGCGTGCCCGCCGACCTGCAAGCGTTTTTCCTTTTCTTTTCTCTCTCCCCGACGACTTCAAATACCCTCTCCCCCTTCCCTCTCCCTCACCCATCAGTCCACTGTCTCCTCCTTCTTTTTCTAGTGTAAGTGTGAGAGTGAGAGCGAGGGCAGCAGCTGCTGCCGGGTGGCGCGGGGAGGAGGAGGTGCAGCGAGAGGGAGAAGAGGCAAAGCGCGTGAGGAAGAGAGAGCAAGCTTGCCAGAGCAGCCCAGGGACGGCCGGCGGGCGCGCAGCGGGAGCGTGGTGCTAGGGGAAGTTACCCCGGTGCTATTGCAGCTCAGGCAGCAGGCGAATGAGCGCGGCGCGGCCGCGCGCAGTGGGAAGAGGGCGAGAAGGTTCTGATTCTGGGAAAATTTTCCCAGAATCAGATGTCTGGACCTACGTCCAGACGACGCGGGAGACGTCTGAAGGGAGATCCAGACGTCTGAAAGGTACGATATTTCTCATCTCCTTCCTTTCGCGGATACGGCCATGTAGGCCGTTCCGCCGAAGGTTCTGCCTCATTGCCATGTTGAGATCGTTTGCGTACGCGTGCAGGTTTCGTTCGGGAAGGCGCAAGGACACGTCCTCCCACACAGATCAGACGTCTGGGCACAGCACCATACGGCGGAGAGGGTCTCCAATTGTCTGGAGTGATAGTCGGACGTCTGGAACTAGGTGCAGACGGTTAAGCGGGATCCTGGTCACCTGAAGAACAGCTCAGAGTAAGGTATGACCTAGAGCACCTTTTAAGATGTCTGGAAGGTGTTCCAGACGTCTGATTTGAGGTAGAGTTGTCGTTTTTGACCCGTTTAGGGTTCGTTCGAAGTTCGATTTCCGTGTTTGAAATTCCGTTCTTCTCAGAATTAGTTCCTCTACTTGTTTAAAATACTTTTATCCTATTCTGAGCAGTTCCTTGTGATTGATCCTTGTGTTAGGACCTCGTCTTGTTGCGACTCTGGGGGTTGCGGAGGCACGCGGATCTGCTGATCACACCCCCATCACTCCCGATTTTGCGGGTAGAGTGGCTCCCTTTAGTTATTTACCAACATTAATGCATCTTTGAGATAAATAATAGATCCTAGGATATGGCATGAATCTTAGGACTTGAAAACTAGATTGAATGATAGATCCTAGGATATGGCATGAATCCTAGGAATGGAAAACTAGATTGAATGATAGATCCTAGGATATGGCATGAATCCTAGGACTGGAAAACTAGATTGAATGATAGATCCTAGGGTGTGGCATGAATCCTAGGAACAGAAACACTGAAACGAATGTCGTGAATACATGAATTGCAGTCTGGGAAAAGTAGATAGAATAATGATAATTGCCTGTAATTGGATAACAACTGCTTGCATATTGATGGATATTAAATGTTTGAAACACAGGTCATATGAGAATAAAACTGAATTGATGAAACCTAAAATGGCTTGGCTAGCGAAATATGAGCATGAATGTAACGAACGCGCGCTTCAGACATCTTTTAAGACGTCTGGGAAGTGGCCCAGACGTCTGACCAGACGTCTAGAACCACTTCCAGACGTCTGGGAATCGGTTATTGTTGGCACGCGCGATTCGTCTGCGCGCCTGAGTGCGCAGACCTGCGAAAATTCCCTCTCTCTCTTTTTCCCTCTCCCTCCTGCGCCCTCTGTCGCGCTCTCTCTCTCCTCCTCGCGCGGCCTTAAAAGGCCACGCCCTCCCCCTCACTCCCGTCACCTCCGCCCCCTTCCTCTTCTCCTTCCAGTTGGTGCGCGAGAGCGAGCGCGAGTGAGTGGCGGCGGCGACAGCCGCGGCGGGTGCAGGAGGAGGTGCTGCGCGGGGGAGGAGGCGTCGGCCGTGAGGGCTCGAGCCTGCCGGAGCAGCGGGAGCCGGCCGGCGGGGGCGCAGCGGGTGCGGAGCGATGCGGGAGGACTGCTGCAGCTCGAGCAGCAGGCGGACGAGACGCGGCACGGCCGGGCGTCGCGAGCGGAGGGCGAGTTGCGCCCTGGTTCTGGAAACTTTTCCAGAATCAGACGTCTGGGCTGATAGCCAGACGACGGGCACGACGTCTGGAAGACTGTCCCAACGTATGAAAGGTGAGTTATTTCCGTCTCCTTCCTTTTCTTTGACTAACCGTACTAAGAGAGAGAGATGGGTACGCGTAGGTTCTGAAATTCGCATCCAACGCGAATCAGACGTCTGGTTGCAGTGCCAAACGACTGGAGAGACTTACAGACGTCCGGAGTGACCATCGGACATCTGGGAACTAGTCCAGACGCCCCCGCAGGCTTCTGGACGTCTGAGAGACCACGCAGAGCAAGGTAACCCCTGATCCACTTTTTTAAGACGTCTGGAATAAGTTCCAGACGTTTGATTTTGCACTGTTTCGTCGTTTTCGACCCGTTTAGGGTCCGTTCGGGTTTCGTTTTCCGCGTTTCGAGTTGCGTTCTTTTCGGAATTACATCCTCTACCCGTCTACAGTAGCTATATACTGTTTTGAGAAATTCCTTGTGTTTGATCCTTGTGATAGGACCCCGTTCCGTTGCAGTCTCGGGGGTTGCGGAGGCACGTGGGATTCCCGACCACGCCCCCAGTTCGCCTGTTGTAACTGGTAGTGTGGCTTTAAGTATAATCTGTTAAATTATGAAACCATAAATAGAACCTAGGACTTTGCATGAATCCTAGGAATGAGAAATAGATTGAATGGTAGATCCTAGGGTGTTGCATGAATCCTAGGGCTGGAAAACTAGATTGTATGATAGATCCTAGGATATGGCATAAATCCTAGGACGGGAAAACTAGTGTAATGTATGAATACTGCAGTCTTGGAAAATGTGGAAAGGAAACAATAGCTGCCTGCGAATTGAATTAACAGCTTCCTGTTATGAATAAATGAACATGATTAAGAATATGGGATGTATGAACGTGAAACTGGAAAGGTGAAACCGGAATGCGCTGAGTTAAAGAGCTGGAACCCTACTGGGAATTAGGAGTAGAACTCCCGGAAAGTGAATGGAATAGAATTGGGGAAGTGAGCTGGCCCTTGAGTACGGAGTACCAAGGAGAGCGACTGTCCCCCTGTTTAGTGCAGAGCGGAGCCAGCCGCCCCAGGGACCCGGGGTTAGGACTGGCCACTCTGTTCCGACTTGCTGGCCCTCGTGTACGTAGTACCGAGGAGAGCTACTAGTGTAGGGAGGTACTAGCTACCCCACGGGCCCCGGGGTTCTGCTAGCCTCCTACACCGACTTGCTAGGCCCACTGGGCAAACCAGGGTGGTCAGGGAGGGTGCGCGGACTGTGGAGGGGCAAGGCCCCTGTTTGGTTACTGTGGAGGGGTTGGACCCCTGTTACTGAGAGGGCTCTGCCCTGTACTGGTTCCGTGCTGTGCTTCGGGCGCACCCGTTAACGGAAACGACTGACCGTGTGCCAGTGCGGGATAGCTATCCGTGCGTTTACCGCGCGTGCCGTAGTCACTGTTACGTCTGTCAGTGACCTTGGGGTGGTTGACTGAGAGTAGGATCACCACGGGGGACTCTCCTGGCCAGGAGAGCACCACGTGCTACTTCTACTGTTCGGAAAAGACTGCAATCAAGATCGTTCCCACGAGGAACATTCGAGATCAAGTGAAGGATCTGAGAAATAGATAAATTGTGAAACAATAGAAAGATGTAAATAAAGGAAGAAAGAAAATTAAAACAACTACTGTACACTTTACTGTTTCTTTAGTTTAGCTGCCACTCTACTCACCGTTTTGCTGACGTGTTACACTCGTTACCTTTCAAGACCAGGTGTTGAGCATCCAGGGTTAGCGGCTGCAGAGGACGCTGGGTCGAGTAGGGTCCAGTAGAGTTACCACTGTTCTCTTGTACCTCTTTTTGGTTCCACTGTAGTGAGTAGTTCTTTCTTCCGCTGTACTTTTCTTTACCTGCAGTTCATATTATGTTATGAATGTTGTTCTACTGTTGTGGTGGTACATACTATAGTGGTTTCTTTCCTTACTGCTGTATTTTCTTACTGTTAGTTATATTCATGTTGAATGTGGTTTATTTTACTGCTCTTTTGGTCACTTCCTCGTTGGATGACCAGGTCATGGGGTTTAGTCGAGTCGGTCCGGTTCTCGTGTCTCGTAGGGACTCGGGAATCGAGTCGTTACAAGATGGTATCAGAGCAAGGTCGTCCCGAGAAGTGAATCAACTGCCTGGAAAATAACCAATTCACATGTCTATAACTAGAGTAGCCACCACAACATATCTCTTGACATGAGCTCTTAGACGTTTTCGTTAGGTACTGTTCCGTACTGACGTATTTCGTTGTTTTGCGTCTCCTTGTAGGAGATGCCTCGTCGTGGAACTAGGAGGGTGGGCCGCGGGCGCGACCGAGGTCGGGGCCCGAGGGACAGATGTGTCGGGCTTGGAGTACATACTACCCCTCCTCTTCTCCTGAGCATACCGTCTCTGGACCTCGTCCAACTAATTCGAGAGGTGGTTC
This sequence comes from Thalassia testudinum, assembly GCA_037157565.1. NCBI lineage: Eukaryota > Viridiplantae > Streptophyta > Magnoliopsida > Alismatales > Hydrocharitaceae > Thalassia > Thalassia testudinum. The sequence goes on from JAZHRO010000077.1 coordinate 88,694,799, forward strand.
GAGAAGAATTGCAGCTTCCACCCACATCGCCACCCCTCCCCCCCCTTCCGAGCGTACGACAGGGGAGTTGGTGGTGGAACGAGATTTCCGCCGTCACACTAGGCGTGTTAGGAGAACTCAAAGGAGACACGTGGTGTCCGCAGGAGAGCCGTCACGTTTTACAGGGCCATCAGTGGCCTTTGGGGGCCCTCGACAGGGGCCGGTCGCCAGCATCGGACCCCTGCCCAGCCGACAGTAGGGACCCACTAAGGGCGGGAATCGGGTTCCCCTCTGTTACCAGTGTGGCCAGCCGGGCCACATCAGGAGGGACTGCCCGTCTAGGGCAGGAGGTCAGCAGATACTTCCCGCGCAGAGCACTGGAGGGCGCGCAGGAGGCCGCGATTCCCAGGCACGAGGAGGAGGACAACAGTCGCGAGGAGGGTACCGGCCAGCACCTACCCATTCGACGCAGAGTGTGGCTGCTTCGTTCGCACCTAGAGCTGAAGGGCGTATCAACGTCCTGACACACAGGGACGCCAGAGCTTCGGGATCGGTGGTAGGAGGTATGGTTTCAGTTTCCGGCAGACTCGTTTACACGCTTTCCGATTCCGGCGCTACGCACTCGTTTGTCGCAGCCAGTTTCGCAGTTAGTTTGGACCAGGATTATACATTGTTAGAGAATCCGTTCGTAATCAGAGGTCCGAGTGGTCAGCTATTTGTAGCTGAGGAGGTGTACACGGATTGCGAGGTCAGCGTCGGGGGACATAGCCTGCCAGCTGACCTGATTATGATACAGATGGAGGACTTCGGAGTGATTCTGGGGATGAACTGGCTGTCCGCTTACCACGCCTTGGTGGACTGTTTTGAGAGGAAGATTGTCTTCTCCATGCCGGAGTTGCCTTCTTTCGAGTTTCACGGACAGCCAGTGGACGGAGGTTTCAGGTGCATTTCGGCACTTCGGGCGGCGAGGCTTTGAGCCAGGGGTGTGAGGGCTTCCTAGCTTGTGTGGTGGCAGAGCCCAGCCCCGTGGCAGACTTCCAGAGCATCCCGGTGGTCAGAGAGTACCCTGACGTGTTTCCAGACGAGTTACCAGGACTACCGCCCGAGCGTGAGATCGAGTTTGAGATCTCACTAGTACCAGGGACCAGCCCGATCTCCACCGCGCCATACAGGATGGCACCGCTTGAGCTGTGAGAGCTCAAGTCCCAGTTGCAGGACCTTTTGGAGAAAGGTTTCGTGAGACCCAGTGTGTCTCCCTGGGGAGCCCCGGTACTGTTTGTGAAGAAGAAGGATGGTACCCTACGCCTTTGTGTGGACTACCGACAGCTGAATAGGGTCACCATCAAGAACAGATATCCGCTGCCGAGGATCGATGACTTGTTTGACCAGTTGCAAGGTGCCACGGTGTTCTCCAAGATCGACTTGAGGTCGGGATACCACCAGTTGAGGATCAGGGAGACCGACGTCTCCAAGACAGCTTTTCGCACCCGGTACAGACACTACGAGTTTTTGGTCATGCCGTTTGGGCTGACCAATGCCCCGCTGCTTTCATGGATCTGATGAACCGGGTGTTTAGACCTTACTTGGACCAGTTCGTGGTGGTTTTCATAGATGATGTACTCGTCTATTCTAGAGATCGGACGCAGCACGGACAACACTTGCGGATGGTTCTGGACACTCTGAGACGACGCAGGCTGTACGCCAAACATAGCAAGTGCGAGTTCTGGTTGAGGGAGGTGACCTTCCTAGGTCATGTGATCTCTGGAGACGGCTTGGCGGTGGACCCAGCCAAGGTTGAGGCAGTACTCAGGTGGGAGAGACCGCGTTCAGTCACTGAGATTCGCAGTTTCCTGGGACTGGCAGGTTACTACAGACGTTTCATCAGAGGTTTTTCACAGATCGCGCGTCCTATGACACAGTTGACCTGGAAGGACGTGCCCTTCTCTTGGACAGACGCCTGTGAGGCGTGTTTTCTGGAGCTGAAGGAGAGGTTGACCTCGGCTCCCGTGCTCACCATCCCTGACAGTAGTGGCGGGTTCGTTGTGTACACGGACGCCTCCTTGTAGGGGTTAGGAGGTGTGCTCATGCAGAGGGGTCACGTTGTCGCTGACGCTTCGTGGCAACTGAAGCCCCATGAGCATACCTACCCTACCCACGACCTAGAGCTGGCAGGTGTTGTCTTCGCGCTGAAGACCTCGAGGCGCTACTTGTACGGTGAGACCTTCAAAATTTTCACAGATCACAAGAGCCTCAGATACCTTTTTGATCAGAAGGAGCTCAACATGAGACAGAGACGTTGGTTGGAACTCCTGAAGGACTACGACTGCAGCATCTCCTACCACCTGGGAAAGGTCAATGTGGTGGCTGACGCCTTGAGCCGTAAGGCGCCCGCACACTTGGCCAGTTTACAGTTACAGAGTTGGAGCCTTTTGGAGGAGGTGGGCAGTTGGCGACCTCTAGAGTTACGGGGGTATTGTGGGGCAGTGACGGTGACACAACAGACCAGGCCAGAGCTGATAGACCGCATCATCACAGGACAGATGGTCGATCCGTACTTGCAGTCCTTGCGCGATAGAGTACTGTCGGGAGACCCGGGGGACTTCTCTTTCACAGACCAGGTGCTGCGCTTGAGGGGACGGTTTTGCGTTCCCAGAGACGAGGAGCTGTTGAGAGAGCTCCTAACTGAGGCACACGGTTCCAGATTCACCATACATCCCGGAAACAAGAAGATGCACCACGACTTGAGACGCGAGTTTTGGTGGAGGGGGATGAAGCGGGATGTGGGTGAATTCGTGCAGTAGTGCTTAGTGTGCCAGCAAGTGAAAGCCGAGCATCAGAGGCCTGCAGGGCCGCTACAGCCGCTTCTAGTGCCAGAGTGGAAGTGGGAGAGCATCACCATGGATTTGGTGGTGGGCTTACTTGTTACCCAGCGGGGACACGACGCTGTCTGGGTAATTGTGGATAGACTGACGAAGACGGCATGTTTCTTGCCGATCTGAGTTACTTTGGGACCAGCACAGTTGGTAGAGAGGTATGTCCGTGATGTGGTACGACTACATGGAGTTCCACGGGAGATCGTATCCGACCGGGATACCCGCTTTACGTCCCAGTTTTGGGCTGAGTTTCAGCAGGCCTTGGGGACGCGGTTGAGGTTTAGTACGGCTTACCACCCCCAGACGGACGGACAGTCTGAGAGCACGATACAAACACTTGAGGACCTTTTGCGTGCCTGTGTACTGGACTGGAGGGGCTCTTGGGAGGAGCACCTGCCCCTAGCGGAGTTTGCATACAACAACAGTTATCACTCGAGTATCGGCATGGCTCCCTACGAGGCTCTGTACGGACGGAGGTGTACGGCACCCTTGAGTTGGGTTGAGGTGGGGACCAAGTGGGAGGTTGGCCCCTGGTTGATCTGGCAGAGTCAGGAGGTGGTCGAGCAGATCCACAAGCGACTCCGCACTGTCAGGAGCAGACAGAAGAGCTACGCGGATCGGAGACGCAGAGAGGTGCAGTTTGAGGTTGGGGACCACGTCTTTCTTCATGTTTCGCCCATGAAGGGCCTGCAGCGGTTTGGGGTGAGAGGGAAGCTCGCGCCGAGGTTTGTGGGGCCCTTTGAGGTCCTGGAGCGGGTTGGACCCGTTGCTTACAGGCTTGCCCTCCCTCCCCAGCTTTCTAGTGTGCACGACGTGTTCCACGTGTCCAACCTCAGGAAGTACGTAGCCGATCCTAGTCACGTATTGAGTCACAAGAGCGTCGAGGTGGGCGACGACCTGACCTACCTCGAGCGGTCAGTGCAGATTCTAGACCGTGCTGTCCGCAGTTTGAGACGAATGCAAGTACCCCTGGTAAAGGTTTTGTGGAGGAGCCAGCAGTACGAGGAGGCTACCTGGGAGCCTGAGGCAGCAATGCGGGAGCGGTACCCGGAACTCTTCGCGGGTACGTCTTTTCGGACCGACTTCGGTCCTCATTGAGTTTGTTATGGTATTTGTGATGTTTTCCCGCACCCTAGTTAGCGCAAGTTTCGGGGACGAAACTTCCTTTGAGTTTGTTATATTGTAATGAACGCGCGCTTCAGACATCTTTTAAGACATCTGGGAAGTGGCCCAGACGTCTGATCAGACGTCTGGAACCACTTCCAGACGTCTGGGAATCGGTTATTGTTGGCACGCACGATTCGTCTGTGTGCCTGAGCGCGCAGACCTGCGAAAATTCCCTCTCTCTCTTTTTCCCTCTCCCTCCTGCGCCCTCTGTCGCGCTCTCTCTCTCCTCCTCGCGCGGCCTTAAAAGGCCACGCCCTCACCCTCACTCCCGTCACCTCTGCCCCCTTCCTCTTCTCCTTTCAGTCGATGCGCGGGAGCGAGCGCGAGTGAGCGGCGGCAGCGACAGCCGCGGCGGGTGCGGGAGGAGGTGCTGCGTCGGGGAGGAGGCGTCGGCCGTGAGGGCTCGAGCCTGCCAGGGCAGCGGAAGCCGACCGGCGGGGGCGCAGCGGGCGCGGAGCGACGCGGGAGAACTGCTGCAGCTCGAGCAGCAGGAGGACGAGACGCGGCGCTGCCGGGCGTCGCGAGCGGAGGGCGAGTTGCGCCCTAGTTCTGGAAACTTTTCCAGAATCAGACGTCTGGGCTGATAGCCAGACGACGGGCACGACGTCTGGAAGACTGTCCCGACGTATGAAAGGTGAGTTATTTCCGTCTCCTTCCTTTTCTTTGACTGACCGTACTAAGAGAGAGAGATGGGTACGCGTAGGTTCTGAAATTCGCATCCAACGCGAATCAGACGTCTGGTTGCAGTGCTGGTCCAGGGACCCGGGGTTAGGACTGGCCACTCTGTACCGACTTGCTGGCCCTCGTGTACGTAGTACCCAGGAGAGCTACTAGTGTTGGGAGGTACTAGCTACCCCACGGGCCCCGGGGTTCTGCTAGCCTCCTACACCGACTTGCTAGGCCCACTGGGGCAAACCAGGGTAGTTAGGCGAGGGTGAGCGGACTGTGGAGGGGCAAGGCCCCTGTTTGGTTACTGTGGAGGGGTTGGACCCCTGTTACTGAGAGGGATCTTCCCTGTACTGGTTCCGTGCTGTGCTTTGGGCGCACCCGTTAACGGAAACGACTGACCGCGTGCCAGTGCGGGTTAGCTACCCGTGCGTTTACCGCGCGTGCAGTAGTCACCGTTACGTCTGTCAGTGACCTTGGGGTGGTTGACTGAGAGTAGGATCACCACGGGGGACTCTCCCGGCCAGGAGAGCACCACGTGCTACTTCTACTGTTTGGAAAAGACTGCAATTAAGATCGTTCCCACGAGGAACATTCGAGATCAAGTGAAGGATCTGAGAAATAGATAAATTGTGAAACAATAGAAAGACATAAATAAAGGAAGAAAGAAAATTAAAACAGCTACTGTACACTTTACTGTTTCTTTAGTTTAGCTGCCACTCTATTCAGCGTTTTGCTGACGTGTTACACTCATTACCTTTCAGGACCTGGTGTTGAGTAGCCAGGGTCAGCGGCTGCAGAGGACGCTGGGCCGAGTAGGGTCCAGTAGAGTTACCACTGTTCTCTTGTACCTCTTTTTGGTTCCACTGTAGTGAGTAGTTCTTGTTTCCGCTGTACTTTTCTTTATCTACAGTTCATATTATGTTATGAATGTTGTTCTACTGTTGTGGTGGTACATATTGTAGTTGTTTTTTTCCTTACTGCTGTATTTTCTAACTGTTAGTTATATTCATGTTGAATGTGGTTTATTTTACTGCTCGTTTGGTTACTTCCTCGTTGGACGACCAGGTCTTGGGGTTTAGTCGAGTCGGTCCGGTTCTCGTGTCTCGTAGTGACTCGTGAATCGGGTCGTTACAATGAACCCTACGGGGAATTAGGAGTAGAGCTCCTGGAAGACAAATATAATGGAACTAGGGAAGTGAGCTGGCCCTTGAGTACGGAGTCCCAAGGAGAGCGACTGTCCCCCTGTTTAATGCAGAGCGGATCTAGCCGTCCCAGGGACCCGGGGTTAGGTCTGGCCACTTTGTACCGACTTTTGGCCCTCGCGTACAGAGTACCGGGGAGAGCTACTAGTGTAGGGAGCGCACTAGCCACCCCACGGGCCCCGGGGTTCTGCTAGTCGTCTTACACCGACTTGTTAGGCCCACTGGGCAAACCAGGGTAGTTAAGCGAGGGTGCACGGACTGTGAAGGGGCAAGACCCCTGTTTGGTTACTGTGGAGGGGTTGGACCCCTGTTACTGAGAGGGCTCTGCCATATACTGGATCCGTGCTATGTTTTGGGGCGAACCCATTAAAGGAAACGACTGACCGCGTGCCAGTGCGGGGTAGCTACCCGTGCGTTTATCGCGCGTGCCGTAGTCACCGTTACGTCTGTCAGTGACCTTGGGGTGGTTGACTGAGGGTAGGACCACCACGGGGGACTCTCCCGGCCAGGGGAGCACCACGTGCTACTTCTACTGTTCGGAAAAGATTGCAATCAAGATCGTTCCCACGAGGAACATTCGAGATCAAGAGAAAGATCTGAGAAATAATTCAAGAATGAGTAAATATAGAAATAAAGAAAGAAATTAAAAATAATAGCTACTTGTCCACTTTTACTGTTTTCTTAGCTAGCTGGTTGCCACTCTACTCAGCATTTCGCTGACGTGTCACCTTTGTCACCTTTTCAGGACCAGGTGTTGAGTAGCCAGAGCCTGCGGCTGCGGAGAGTGCTGGGCCTAGTAGAGCCCAGTAGTTCTACTTGTGTTGTACTTGCTGTATCATTTTTCTGTTGTAGTGAGTATATTCTGTTACACTTGTACTCTTTTATTGTAAGCATCATATTTCTGTACTTGTTTAATTCTCTACTGTTGTGGTGGTATATACTGTAGTAGTTCTTTCTTTACTGCTGTACTTTTGTTACTGTTAGTTACTTGCATAGTGAATGTGGGCTATTTTGCTGCTTTTTGGTTACTTTCTCGTTGGACGACTGGGTCTTAGGATTAGTCGAGTCGGTCCGATTCTCATGTCCTGTAAGAATGCAGGAATCGGGTCGTAACAAGATGGTATCAGAGCTAGGTCATCCCGAGAAGTGAACCAACTAGCTAGAAAATAACTAATTCACGTGCCTGTAACTAGAGTAGCCACCACAACGTACCTTTCGGCATCTATTTTGAGACTTCTTCGTTGAATATCGATTCGTATTGACGTTTTTTCCATTCCGTGTTTGCGTCTCCTTGCAGGAGATGCCTCGACGAGGATGTAGTGAGGTGGGCCGCGGACGCAGCCGAGGACGAGGTCGGAGGGGTGGGCGCATCTAGCCCGACGCCTTTGTGTACCAGCCACTGCTCCCGGGCATTCAGGCCTAGGACCTCGCCCAGCTGATATGGGACATCGTGTGAGAGGAGCTCCACCCGCCACCACGAGCGGCTCTCCTTGGGGCTGCGGAGGGGGAGTCCTCTATTGGACCACACAACGGACATGGCGCTAGATGCGGGGGAGGGGATGGGCCTCCACCGCCCCCACCTTCCTCCGGCACTTCCGAGCACGAGGCTTCTTTACCTGGAGGCGCACCAACATCTCCACTTCAACACCACTTTGAGCTTTTCGGATAGTTTCGGAAGTTGAAGCCTCCCGCCTTCAAGGGGGATGAGGACCCGACCGAGGCGGAGGACTGGCTCGAGCAGATCGAGAAGGTTTTTGACACCCTTCGCCCCCTGTGGAGTGCCGCGTGGCCTTTGCCACGTACCAGTTGGAGAGCGCGGCACACAGGTGGTGGAGGGCGGTCAGGGTTCAGGAGAGGGACGAGCCGACTTGGGACCGGCTCGTCACCCTCTTCTGTGAGCAGTACTTTCCCCAGACGTGGCAGGACCAGAGGAGGTGGGAGTTCCACACTCTCCGCCAGGGGACGATGACTGTGAGCGCGTACCGTACGTGTTTCCTGGAGCTGTCTCGCTTCGCAGTGACAGCCGTGGCTACTGAGGTGGAGCTGCATTGGAGGCTCACTGAGGGGCTCCGGCCTGCGATTCGGGGGTATGTTAAACCCCTGAAGCTGCCGATGTTCTCGAGGGTGGTGGAGGCGGCTATAACGTACGAAGAGACCAACCCGTCCGCACGTGACACTGACAGCGGGTGGAAGCGGCCCTACCAACCAGACTTCTCACAGGGCCGATGAGAGAGGAGACACGTGGCGCCTGCAGGAGAGCCATCACATTTTGCGGGGCCATCAGTGGCCTTTGGGGGCCCCCGACAGGGGCCAGCTGTTAGCACCGGACTCCCGCCCAGTCATCAGCGGGGACCCACTGAGGGCGGGAGTCGACTCCCCCTTTGCTACTAGTGTGGCCAGCTGGGACACATCAGGAGGGACTGCCTGTCTAGGGCTGGAGGTCAGCAGATGCTTCCTGCACTGAGCACTGGAGGGCAAGTAAGAGGCCGCGGTTTCCAGGCGCGAGAAGGAGGACAGTAGTCGCGGGGAGGGTACCGGCCAGCGGCTACCCGTCCGATGCAGAGTGTGGCTGCTTCGTCCGCACCTAGGGTTGAGGGGCGTATCAACGCCCTGACACACAGGGATGCCAGAGCTTCGAGATCAGTGGTGGCAGGTGTGGTTTTAGTTTCCGGTAGACTTATTTACACACTTTTCGATTCCGGTGCTATGCACTCGTTTGTTGCGGCCAGTTTTGCGGTTCGTTTGGGGCAGGATTGTGTGTTGTTAGATGATCCGTTCGTAGTCAGAGAGTACCTTGACGTGTTCCCAGATGAGTTGCCAGGACTACCGCCCGAGCGTGAGATCGAGTTTGAGATCTCACTGGTACTGGGGACTAGCCCCATCTCCACAGCACCATGTAGGATGGCACCACTTGAGCTGCGAGAGCTCAAGTCTAAGTTGCAGGATTTTTTAGAGAAGGGCTTTGTGAGGCCCAGTGCGTCTCCATGGGGAGCCCCGGTCTTGTTCGTAAAGAAGAAGGATGGTACCCTACGCCTTTATGTGGACTGCAGACAGCTGAATAGGGTCACCATCAAGAACAGGTATCTGCAGTTTCTTGGGACTGGAAGGCTATTACAGGCGATTTATCAGGGGCTTCTCGCAAATTGCACGTCCTATGACACAGCTGACCCGGAAGGACGTGTCCTTTACTTGGATAGACGCCTGTGAGGCGTGTTTTCAGGAGCTGAAGGAGAGGCTGACTTCGGCTCCCGTGTTCACCATCCCAGATAGTAGTGGCGGGTTCGTTGTGTACACAGACGCCTCTTTACATGGGTTAGGGGGTGTGCTCATGAAGAGGGGTCACGTTGTCACTTACGCTTCGCGGCAACTGAAGCCCCATGAGAATAGCTACCCTACCCACGACCTGGAGCTGGCAGCTGTTGTCTTTGCGCTGAAGACTTGGAGGCACTACTTTTACAGTGAGACCTTTGAGATTTTCACAGATCATAAGAGCCTCAGATACCTGTTTGATCAGAAGGATCTCAACATGAGACAGATACGTTGGTTGGAGCTCCTGAAGGACTATGACTGCAGCATTTCCTACCACCCAGGGAAGGCCAACGTGGTGGCTGACGCCTTGAGCCGGAAGGCACCCACCCACTTGGCCAGTTTACAGGCGTAGAGTTGGAGCCTCTTGGAGGAGATGGGCAGTTGGCGACCCCTAGAGTTACTGGGGCACTGTGGGATAGTGACTGTGACATGACAGACGAGGCCAGAGCTGATAGATTGCATCATCACAGGGCAGATGGCCGACCCGTAGTTACAGTCATTGCGTGATAGAGTGCTGTCAGGAGACCTTGGAGACTTCTCTTTTACAGACTAGATACTGCGCATGAGGGGACGTTTGTGCGTTCCCAGGGACGAGGAGCTGTTGAGAGAGCTTCTGACTGAGGCACACGGTTCCAGGTTCACCATACATCCCGGAAACACAAAGATGTACCATGATTTGAGGCGCGACTTTTGGTGGAGAGGAATGAATCGGGATGTGGGTGAATTCGTACAGCAGTGCTTAGTGTGCCAACAGGTGAAGGCCGAGAATTAGAGGCCTACAGGGCCGTTACAGCCACTTCCAATGCCAGAGTGGAAGTGGGAGGGCATCACCATGGACTTTGTGGTGGGCTTGCCCGTTACCCAGTGAGGACACGATGTAGTCTGAGTAATCGTTGACGGATTGACGAAGACGGCACGTTTCTTGCCGATCCGAGTCACCTTGGGACCAGCGTAGTTGGCAGAGAGGTATATCCACGACGTGGTACGTTTACACGGAGTTCCGCGGGAAATCGTATTCGACCGGGATACCCGTTTTACGTCCCAGTTTTGGGCCGAGTTTTAGCAGGCCCTGGGGATGCAGTTGAGGTTTAGTATAGTTTACCACCCCCAGACGGATGGACAGTCTGAGCGCACGATACAGATACTTGAGGACCTTTTGCGTGCTTGTGTACTGGACTGGAGTGGCTCTTGGGAGGAGCACTTGCCCTTGGCGGAGTTTGCATATAATAACAGTTATCACTCGAGCATCGGCATGGCACCCTACAAGGCTTTGTACGGACGGAGGTGTACGGCACCCTTGAGTTGGGTTGAGGTGGGGACCAAGTGGGAGGTTGGCCCCAGGCTGATCCGGCAGAGTCAGGAGGTAATCGAGCAGATTCACAGGCGACTCCACACTGTCAGGAGCAGACAGAAGAGCTATGCCGATCGAAAATGTAGAGAGGTACAGTTTGAGGTTAGGGACCACGTCTTCATTCGCGTTTCGCCCATGAAGGGCCTGCAGCGGTTTAGGGTGAGGGGGAAACTCGCGCCGAGGTTCGTGGGACCCTTTGAGGTCCTGGAGCGGGTTGGACCCGTTGCTTACAGGCTTGCCCTTCCTCCCCAGCTTTCGGGTGTGCACGACATGTTCCACGTATCCAACCTCAGGAAGTACGTCGCCGATCCCAGTCACGTCCTGAGCCACGAAAGCGTCGAGGTGGGTGATGACCTGACCTACCCTGAGCGGCCAGTACAGATTCTTGACAGAGCCGTCCGGAGACTGAGACGGAAGCAAGTACCCCTGGTGAAGGTTTTGTGGAGGAGCCAGCGGTACGGGGAGGCTACCTGGGAGCCTGAGGCGACGATGTAGGAGCGGTACCCAGAGCTCTTTGAAGGTACGCCTTTTCGGATCGGCTTCGGTCCTCTTTGAGTTTGTTATGCGTATATTGTTCTTTTTCTGCACCCTGGTTAGCGTAAGTTTCGAGGACGAAACTTCCTTTGAGTATGTTATGTTGTTAAGACCCATGACATCAAACGTTTTTTAAGACGTCTGGGAGTTGGTCTAGACGTCTGGTCAGACGTTTGGACGCCTTCCTAGATGTCTAGAAATAAATTTTTGTGGCGTACGATTGCGAGTCTGCGCGCGTGCGCGCACAGACTGCGCCCGCCGACTTGCAGGCGTTTTTCCTTTTCTTTTCTCTCTCCCCAACGCCTTCAAATACCCTCTCCCCCTTCCCTCTCCCTCACGCATCACTCCATCGTCTCCTCCTTCTTCTTCCAGTGATAGCGTAAGAGTGAGAGAGCGAGGGTAGCAGCTGCTGCCGGGTGGCGCGGGGAGGAGGAGGTGTAGCAAGAGGGAGAAGAGGCAGAGCATGTGAGGAAGAGGGAGCAAGCTCGCCAGAGCAGCCCAGGGCCGCCCTGCGGGCACGTAGCGGGAGCATGGTACTGGGGGAAGTTACCCCGGTGCTGCTGCAGCTCAGGCAGCAGACGAACGAGCGCGGCTTAGCCGCGCGCAGCGGGAAGAGGGAGAGAAGGTTCTGATTCTGGGAAAATTTTCCCAGAATCAGATATCTGGACCTACGTCCAGACGACGCGGGAGACGTCTGAAGGGAGATCCAAAAGTCTAAAAGGTATGATATTTCTCATCTCCTTCCTTTCGCGGATACGGTCATGTAAGCCGTTCCGCCGAAGGTTCTGCCTCATTGCCGTGTTGAGATCGTTTGTGTACGCATGCAGTTTTCGTTCGGGAAGGCGCAAGGACACGTCCTCCCACATAGATCAGACGTCTGGGCACATTACCAGATGGCGGAGAGGGTCTCCAAACGTCCGGAGTGATAGTCGGATGTCTGGAACTAGGTACAGATGGTTAAGCGGGATCTTGGGAGTCTGAAGAACAACTCAGAGTAAGGTATGACCTGGACCACCTTTTAAGACGTCTGGAAGGTGTTCCAGATGTCTGATTTGAGGCAGAGTTGTCATTTTTGACCCGTTTAGGATCCATTCGAAGTCCGATTTCCGCGTTTGAAATTCCATTTTTCTCAGAATTAGTTCCTCTACTTGTTTAAAATACTTTTATCCTGTTCTGAGTAGTTCCTTGTGATTGATCCTTGTGTTAGGACCTCATCTCATTGTGGCTCTGGGGGTTGCGGAGGCACGCGGATCTGCTGATCACACCCCCATCACTCTCGATTTTGCAGGTAGAGTGGCTTCCTTTAGTTATTTACCCACATTAATGCATCTTTGAGATAACTAATAGATCCTAGGATATGGCATGAATCCTAGGACTGGAAAACTAGATTGAATGATAGATCCTAGGGTGTGGCATGGATCCTAGGAACAGAAACACTGAAATGAATGTCGTGAATACATGAATTGCAGTTTGGGAAAAGTAGATAGAATAATGATAATTTCCTGTAATTGGATAACAACTGCTTGCATATGAATGGATATTAAATGTTGGAAACACGGGCTATATGAGAATAAAATTGAATTGATGAAACCTAAAATGGCTTGGCTAGAGAAATATGAGCATGAACCCTACGGGGAATTAGGAGTAGAGCTCCTGGAAGATAAATAGAATGGAACTAGGGAAGTGAGCTGGCCCTTGAGTACGGAGTACCAAGGAGAGCGACTGTACCCATGTTTAGTGCAGAGCGAATCTAGCCATCCCAGGGACCCGGGGTTAGGTCTGGCCACTTTGTATCGACTTTTGGCCCTCGCGTACACAGTACCGGGGAGAGCTACTAGTGTAGGGTGCATGCTAGCCACCCCACGGGCCCCGGGGTTTTGCTAGCCGTCCTACACCGACTTGTTAGGCCCACTGGGCAAACCAGGGTAGTTAGGCGAGGGTGCGCGGATTGTGGAGGGGCAAGACCCCTGTTTGGTTACTGTGGAGGGGTTGGACCCCTGTTACTGAGAGGGCTCTACCCTATACTGGATCCGTGCTGTGTTTTGGGGCGCACCCGTTAACAGAAACGATTGACCGAGTGCCAGTGCGGGGTAGCTACCCGTGCGTTTATCGCGCGTGCCGTAGTCACCGTTACGTCTGTCAGTGACCTTGGGGTGGTTGACTGAGGGTAGGACCACCACGGGGGACTCTCCCGGCCAGGAGAGCACCACGTGCTACTTCTACTATTCGAAAAAGCCTGTAATCAAGATCGTTCCCATGAGGAACATTCGAATCAAGAGAAAGATCTGAGAAATAATTCAAGAATGAGTAAATAGAGAAATAAAGAAAGAAATTAAAAATAACAGCTACTTGTCCACCTTTACTGTTTTCTTAGCTAGCTAGTTGCCACTCTACTCAGCATTTCGCTGACGTGTCACCTTTGTCACCTTTTCAGGACCAGGTGTTGAGTAGCCAGAGCCTGCGGCTACGGAGGGTGCTGGGCCTAGTAGAGCCCAGTAGTTCTACTTGTGTTGTACTTGCTGTACCATTTTTCTGTTGTAGTGAGTATATTCTGTTACACTTGTACTCTTTTATTGTAAGCATCATATTTCTGTACCTATTTAATTCTCTATTGTTGTGGTGGTATGTACTATAGTAGTTCTTTCTTTACTGCTGTACTTTTGTTACTGTTAGTTACTTGCATAGTTAATGTGGGCTATTTTGCTGCTTTTTGGTTACTTTCTCGTTAGACGACTGGGTCTTGGGATCAGTCGAGTCGGTTTAATTCTCGTGTCCTGTAGGAATGCGGGAATCGGGTCGTAACACCTACCAACTTGCTAGTGCAGCTTATGACATACTACATGTATGATGTCGTTTGCATGCTGGTAGATGCAGCTGGCAGTAACATCAATGGGTATTCTACTGTATTGTGATAGGCATGTATCACACACCAGCCTGCTAGTAGCACCTTACTGAAACATACTTCATCTACGCTTGTTGTTGGCAGTTGTATTATAGGCAATCGACATCAAACAAGGTTATTGATGTTGGTGTTATTGGCATTAATAAAACGTCCTAGGGGTGGTGCTGTTGGCATAAATCATCGTAAGGTGCATGCTTCCTGTTTCTTCTTGTAGAGAGGAACAAAACACCTTCTTTAAAGTGTTTAAGGAGGAGAGATTATACTTGAGGTGTGTGAACCTATAATAAAGCAATCCCTTTGGGATAAAAAATTGCAAAACAAAACACTGATGCCAACAACAGGTAAGTGAATGAATTTCCTTCAAATCCAAACAAATATGTTAGTGAACAAAACATTAAAAAGCAAAATCAACCTTGTGACATGCTACATGTATGGTGCCAACAGTAGTTAAGTAAATGCCAGTAGCAGCTATCAACCTGCCAGGGGCAACTTTTGACATACTACATGTATCTTACTAAAACATTGGCAGGTTGGTAGATATAGCTAGCAACAACATCGATGGATATTCTATTGTATTGTGATTGGCCTTTATCACATACCAACCGTAACGACCCGATTCCCGAGTCCCTACGAGACACGAGAACCGGATCGACTCGACTAATCCCAAGACCTAGTCGTCCAACGAGGAAGTAACCAAAAGAGCAGTAAAATAAACCACTTTCAGCGTGAATATAACTAGCAGTAACAAAATACAGCAGTAAGAAAAGGAACTACTACAGTATATGCTACCACAACAGTAGAACAATAATTATAACATAACATGAAGCTACAAGTAAAGAAGTACAGAGAGTAACAAGAACAACTCACTACAGTGGAACAAAAGGGGTACAAAAAGAACTGCGGTAACTCTACTGGACCCTACTTGGCCCAACGTCCTCTGCAGCTGCTGACCCTGGCTGCTCAACACCTGGTCCTGAAAAGTAACGAGTGTAACACGTCAGCGAAACGCTGAGTAGTGTGGCAGCTAAAAACTAAGGAAGCAGTAGAGTGTATAGTAGCTGTTATATTTTACTTTCTTTATTTACGTCCTTCTATTATTTCACGATTTATTTATTTCTCAGATCCTTCACTTGATCTCGAATGTTCCTCGTGGGAATGATCTTGATTGCAGTCTTTTCCGAAAAGTAGAAGTAACACGTGGTGCTCTCCTGGCCGGGAGAGTCCCCCGTGATGATCCTACTCTCAGTCAACCACCCCAAGGTCGCTGACAGATGTAACGGTGACTACGGCACGCGCGATAAGCGCACGGGTAGCTACCCCGCACTGGCACGCGGTCAGTCGTTTCCGTTAACGGGTGCGCCCAAAGCACAGCATGGAACCAGTATAGGGCAGAGCCCTCTCAGTAACAGGGGTCCAACCCCTCCACAGTCCGCGCACCCTCGCTTGACTACCCTGGTTTGCCCAATGGGCCTAACAAGTCGGTGTAGGAGGCTAGCAGAACCCCGGGTCCCGTGGGGTAGCTAGTGCTCTCCCTACACTAGTAGCTTTCCTCTGTACTGCGTACGCGAGGGCCAACAAGTCGGTGTACAGTGGCCAAACCCACCCCGGTCTCAACCTGAGGGCGGCAAGCTCGCTCTACACTAAGAGGTAATGTGTGCTCTCGTTGGTACCACGTACCCTAGAGACAACACACTTCCACGTTTCACTTTCTCAGTTCCATTCTATTATCTTTCCAGGAGTTCTACTCCTAATTCCTCGTAGGGTTCGTATTCTTTTTGTCTGGCCATTGTAGGTTTCACTGTTCCAGTCTTACGTTCATATAACCCATATTCTTAATCTTATTTATTTATTCATAACAAGCAGCTATAAATTTACAGGCAGCTATTAATTCCTTTCTACTTTTCCAAGACTGCAATATATTTATATTCCACTAGTTTTCCAGTCCTAGGATTCATGCCGTACCCTAGGATCTATCATTCAATCTAGTTTCCAGTACTAGGTTTCATGCAATACCGTATGATCTATCATTCAATCTAGTTTCTCAGTCCTAGGGTTCATGCAGTGCCCTAGACTCCATTAATTATTCCATAATTGTAACAAATTTGATTGAGTAAATTAAAAGCCACTCTACCACCTACAACGGGAGTACTGGGGGCGTGGTCGGAAATCCCGCGTGCGTCCGCAATCCCCAAGACTACAATGGAACGAGATCCTAACACAAGGATCAAACACAAGGAGTTTCTTAGAACGGTATATAATTACTGTAAATGGGTAGAGGATTTTATTCTGGAAAGAACGCAACTCGAAACGCGGAAAACAGACTCCGAACGGGCCCTAAACGTGTCGAAAACGACGAAACTACCCAAAATTAGACGTCTGGAACCTCTTCCAGACGTCTTAAAATGTGGGTCAGAGCGTACTTTTGTTCTGTGTAGTCCCTCAGACGTCCAGAAGCCTGTGGGGGCGTCTGGCTTAGTTCCTAGACGTCCGATGGTCACCTCGGATGTCTGGAAGTCCTTCCCGTCGTCTGGCAATGTGGCCAGACGTCCGAATCACGTGGGATGGCGAGCCCTTGCGCCCTCCCGCGCAGAACTTGCATGCACCCACACCTGTTCTCAGTACGACGGGTCGCAGACGAAGGCGCGGCGGACGGCCGCATGGCCGTACACGCGAAAAGGGAAGAAGATAGAAATATCTTACCGTCCAGACGTCTGGACAGTCCTCCAGACATCTTCACCGTCGTCTGGTTGGAATCCCAGACGTCTGAATCTGGAAAACTTCTAGAATCAGAGCTCGACTCGTTCTCCGCCCGCGACGCACGGCCGCGGCGTGCCCCGTCCGCCTGCTGCTCGAGCTGCAACAGCCCCTCCGCGACACTCCACGCCCGCTGCTCCCCTGCCGGCTGGCTCTAGCTGCCCCGGAAAGCTCGAGCCCTCACGGTCGAGAGTCTCCTCCCTCGCTCAACACCTCCTCCCGCACACTTGCCGCGGCCGCTGCTGCCGCCGCTCGCTCGCTCGCACTCTCGCACCGGCTAGGAGAAGAAGAAGAAGGGACACAGAGGAGATGAGGGTGAGGGAGAGGGGCCTTTTAAGGCCGCGCTGGTAGAGAGAGAGAATCGTCGCGCCCTGCAGCAGGAGAGAGGGAAAAAGAGGGAAGAGAGCGGCGGGTGCAGGTCTGCGTGCGCATGCGCGCAGACGCAACCCCGTACGCCGCAAAAATTAAATACCAGACGTCTGGAAAGGGCTCCAGACGTCTGGTCAGACATCTAGGCCACTTCCCAGACGTCTTAAAAACCGTCTTGAGGTCACGTTCGTAACAATATAACAAACTCAAAGGAAGTTTCGTCCCTGAAACTTGAGCTAACTAGGGTACGGGAAAGAACGACATATAAAAACATAACAAACTCAAAGAGGACCGAAGCCGGTCCGAAAAGACGTACCGGCGAAGAGTTCCGGGTACCGCTCCCGCATTGCCGCCTCAGGCTCCCAGGTAGCCTCCTCGTACCGCTGGCTCCTCCACAAAACCTTTACCAGGGGTACTTGCATTCGTCTCAAACTGCGGACGGCACGGTCTAGAATTTGTACTGACCGCTCGGGGTAGGTCAGGTCGTCGCCCACCTCGACGCTCTCGTGACTCAATACGTGATTGGGATCGGCTACGTACTTCCTGAGGTTGGACACGTGGAACACGTCGTGCACACCAGAAAGCTGAGGAGGGAGGGCAAGTCTGTAAGCAACGGGTCTAACCCGCTCTAGGACCTCAATGGGCCCCACGAATCTCGACGCGAGCTTCCCTCTCACCCCAAACTGCTACAGGCCCTTCATGGGCGAAACACAAAGGAAGACGTGGTCCCCAACCTCAAACTGCACCTCTCTGTGTCTTCGATCCGTGTAGCTCTTCTGCCTGCTCCTGACAGTGCGGAGTCGCCTGTGGATCTGCTCGACTACCTCCTGACTCTGCCGGATCAACCTGGGGCCAACCTCCCACTTGGTCCCCACCTCAATCCAACTCAAAGGTGCCTGATGTAAACACATTTACACTACTTCAGATGTCTGTTTATGCATGTTCTTAAGCATAGGATTGCATTTCATGATATAAATATTGCATTACATGCATCATCTTGCATTTAGAATAGTTTGAATAAAATGGAGGTTAATTGTCTCCTTTTATGTGCTTGGATAGGTCAAATATTTTATCAGGACCTCAGATTAAAGATCCAATCGTATGGATGTGATCAGGGCGACGATTGGAGTTCAACGACTGCAGGATCGCCCTAATCAGGCATCCGTAGCATCAGATAGTGACCCGGGAACCCTAGAAGATCAAGGGCCAGGATGGTGTAAATCCACACTTCAGATGATAAATCCGACCGCACAGATGAATTCGGATTGACGATCGCAGCCCAACGACACAAAAATCGAGTCAATCCGACATCCGTGGCACTATCTACAACTTCCAGAAGATGGACGGCCAAGATAGCGCCACGTGGCGACATCTCAGCCGCCCAAATGGCCGCTTGCGTCTTTTGAAAGCCCCGCACCCGATCGCTCTCCGCCGTTGGATCTTAATCCAACGGCTGTGGGCGCTCGCATTTAAAAACGCCCGCTCGACCATCCGCGCCGTATAGCGCAGCGGTCGAGCTCGGGGCGCGAGTTCGAGCCGTGGCGAGGAGTGGCAGGCGCGAGCAATTGGAGCGTCGGATGGACATCGGACGGCCGCGCGCGCCCGATAGAGTCGACGCGCAATTGGACGAGCGATTGAACGCACAATCAGACGCGCGCAGCGTGTGGGCGCGGACGTATCTTAAGCCGTCTGATCTCGCGATCGGACAGCTGAAAAGCGCTGGATGTGTGTGAGCGTTGAGGAGCGGGCAGCCGAGGAGGTGCGCGTGGGCGCGGAGGCAACAGCCACGTCGGGGCTTTTTTGACGGATTTATCCGTCACTAAAGACCCCTCTTTTATTATTTTGAAGTTATAATGTCCATTTTGCCCCCACTCCTTGCAACTATAAAAGGAGATCCCCTCCATACGAAATTCTCATCCCTTCTTTCCCCTCTCTACCCCTCCAAAGCTCAAAAGAAGCTTGTCCCACACCCGGGATGCTTCTTGCGAGATAAAGTCCAATTTTCGTTCCCCTTCGGAAGTGGATCCCGTGACGACGACGGCGTGCTGCTCCGTTCCCGTTCTTCTGCTTCGTCCTCCTTCATCCTGCTTCGTTCTCCTTCGTCCAGGCATCGTCCCGTCCGGCTCGTCCTCCAAGCAATCGTCGAGGAGGATAATTTCTCTCTCCCATTCTTATTTACAGCTTTTCTAGTGTAGAATTTTCCTACTTTATAGTGTAATTGATTTTCCGCATTCTAGTGTAACTTTTATAAACAGTTGAAATATTGAATGAATGTTCTCTTTCTCTCTCTCTCTCTCTCTTTCTCTCTCTCTCTCTATCTTTCTTTTAGTCTGATAGCTCCATTGTAATTATATCGTCTTGCTTATAAAAAAAAAAATCGAAAAAAATATAATTGCGAATATAGATCAACGTAGCCTCCCTGTGTTCGACTCGAAATTCTTTTCGGTATAAATTTTATTTGTTGAACACGAATTCTTCGCTTTTTAAACTACAACGATAGGTTTTCCAAAACCAATCTCGTAAGTGAGCGATTCGCGAAATACCGTTCAACATTTTGGCGCCGTTGCCGGGGAGGCAACGATTTCCGATCTTTTCTTCGCATTTCTTGCACTTTATTTGTTTTTTAACTAGCTTTCTCTTGTGTCTATTATTTTGCAGAGACCTCCATCAAGGAATCAACAAGAGGTAGACTGGAGTAAAGTACAGTTGAAGACAACTGCAAGTGCTCCCCCATTCTTTCCCCCTCCATAGATTTCATTCGCCACATTAAATCCAAATCCCAATTAACCTAGGTGTTTTGCATAAATCCTAGGAATAGTTTGGTTGTTTGGATTTCCACTCACATTCATTCCACCCTCATTCATAAAAAAAAAAAAATAACAAAAAGATAATCTTGTGGGGTAATTTTCAACAAACACACAACACACACCCACATTCAAGGCACTTGATCAACTTGATTTGTTTTCTACTCAACCGGGTTCTGATCCGTGGAACCGGTACACACAAAGCAACATATAGCAGAGTAGAAATTATTCTAGGTTAACCATTTTTGAGTGCCTAACTTAGTGGTGCATTTCAGGCCAATTGTTTGAGTTGATTGGGCCGCACCACTTCAAATAAAATAAACTCATCAAGTAGCTGCCAATTAGGTTCAACTCTTAGGGATTTACCAGGCACTCCACGTTTTTTTTTAAACTTTAAAGGAAAACATCTTCACCTGTGCTTGCAAAACCTGGTGTGCCAATGAAACCTGTTTGAAAATACCTAAAGTTGAATCTTAAAAGCTACTAAGCAAGATTTGAACCTTAAAATTCACCACATCAAAAATAATCTTGCTTGAAAACCACTGGTTGTGCACACACACACAAATCAATCAATCATTAAGGGCACAACCCATTTAAAGGGCCCATCACATTCCAAAGCACATTCAAACCTAGCCCTAAGTAAAACAGAGTAGATGTTGGCCTTAAGGATTGGACTCGCTCTTCAGAACACAGAACGAGATTATTTTCGATTTGTCTGTTTCTACTGTTCAATCTGATGTCTAGCTAGGGGAGCAGAGTCAAATGATCGCGGCTGGGGGATACACTAGGAACTAGAGGCGCAAGCCGAAGGAAGAACCTTCTCCCCAGTCCCTCCTTCTAACTGGTTGGATTGAACAAACAGAAGTAGATCAAATCGTTTCTTTATCTCAAGACGGGTTTTGAGAGTCTGTAGGTCTGTAGGCTAACCCATTTAAGGACAGGTTTGATTGTTTGTATTGCAGGGCGCCTTTCTTCCTCCCGAGTCTCATGAATCCTTCCACATATTTCACACATTCCGCACTTTCCCTCCTGCTGTGAATTATCCTCAACATGACGATTATCCCAACTCGTATTGTAATCAACCATCAGTTAGTTGGGATAATTCAGATTGGGGATACAATTCCGGACCCCCGTGTTTAGGGTCTAACCCTGAACACTTTGATTCTGATTTCTATCCTTGTCAGAGCTACATCGATTATAGATCGTCTTCCTTTCATGCACAACCTAATACGATCTAAAATCAATAAGGATACACTGATCCTTACCCATCCTCTGATTTTACTGCCTTTAGGTCATCGCCATCTTTTCAACAATCTGAAATGACCTATTATCAGGAAGGGTATAACGAATCTCAATTCGTTAATTCCTCTGCATTGATGTCTAACCCACCCAACCCTGAACCAACTCATTTGGTTCAGGTTAATCAGGTTCAAGATAAGGTTCTGACTAACTTGAGGAATATCATTCAATCTTTAGAAGTTCAGCCAATACCTTGCATTGAGAGATTGGAACCCCTGATTGAAATGATTGATGATTTAAACAAGTCTTTGTTGGATTGGCTTCAAGATGTTAAGGATAAGAACCCGGGTGAGTTTCTACTTGGGAAATTAGCGAAATTGAGGATGAGATTCGTGGTTGCTTTGATTCAATCTTGGAATAATTCCCAGGATGAACCCTCTTTAGGAAAGCCAATGATTGAACCCGCTCAGGCACCTGTTGGGGGGGACACGTGTTACGAAGCTGACCAGATTGAATTAAAACAACCAATTAAGGATGATCTGATTTCTTCACCTGAGATCCCTAAGCTGAGTTACGAGGAAACATATGTCTCCTTGGAATAGAAAGTGACAAATGATTTTGGGACATACATTGATACGGATCCTGATGGTGAAGATTCAATTTGCGAAGTCTCACGCGAGTTTTCTGAAAATGGTTTCTGTGAGACGATTGGGCCTGAGGAATCTGATAGATCAATTGATAGCCCAATAACTGAGGACACTGATCCTATTAGGGCACACATTATAGATCCAGAATCACATTTTCTGGAGGAATCAATTCAATGCCCTGATTATCAGTTACACCCTGTTGAGCTTATTGATGATTCTAATTCTGAGATAATTAGACCCAAGTCAATTTTGATTTTGCCACATCATTTAGACTTGGAGATTTCAGACGGGGTGATGAATATACAAGAGGTCCTGGAATTTGATATGCTAAAAGAGGAGGATAGGAGCTGGGAAGTTTTGATTTGGGAAGTTAATTCTGGAGGAAATGGAAGATTGAGTCGAAGGGTTCCTTTTAAGTTGAAACCATCAAATCAGAACCCTTACGACATTTGTTTCGAGGATGTTCAACCCAAGCACACATTCAACGATTATCCTTTTGAGCTTCAATTTTCTGTAACCCCACTTTTTGGTCTTGGGTTGCATCCTCAGAAATCGCAGGCCCGATCCCGCTTACATTCTGATTTTAGGCTTTGGGTAATTGTTATCCAGAACCTAAGATATTCTCGATTATGGGGTGTGGGTCTGTACCACAATCTGGTCCACATCTGTGGACCTCTGCTGACGGGTCAGAGGATTCTTCTGTTCATTCTAATTCTGACCTGCACATGTGAATTCTTCATTTCTTCTCTTTGTATAGTGTGCCTAGCTGAAGGCACTAAACTCAGCACTTATACAGTTCTTTTTAATTTTTCATCTTGGAGTGGGCCTGACATTCTCGCAATTCAGGTGCTTTCTTCGCTTTTCCACTCTGTTTTATGTCTTTTTAATACAATGAGGACATTGCATTAGATAGGTATGGGGGGGTGGATATTTATCTCTGAATTCATTCGTCAGCTCCATATATTTGTTTTATTTTGATTAAAAAAAAAAATCGAAATTAGGAAAGAGAATTTGGGTTTAAGAAAATTTTTAATCTTAGGAAAAACTACATTAAGATTTGAACACAAAGACCCTTCAGGTCGTTGAACTTAATCAGCCCGTGTATCCACTAAAATGTGGATTTGTTTTTCGAGTTCTCGCCAACTTGAATTTTATTTTAACTGGAGTAAATAAGTTTGGGTGATAAGTACACGACTTATCAACCCGCCCTCTGATTTGAGGGAATTTTGAGTATTAAGCATCTACACACTTTCTTTGCACTGACTCGTTGTTCGACGATTTTAGCGGAAATTGGGTAGCTAATGAACCTGCTAGGGTGATATGGCTGGCAAGTTATCGTGGGTAACAGCCCATAGGTAGGTTGTCCAGAGCCCAGTCACTGGACCTTTCTCTTTTTGCTGCCTTTAGGTAAATCTTAGATCAGGGAAGCCACCTACTTAAAAAAAAAAAAGAGAGAAAAAAAATCAAAAAGAAAAGGAGAAAAGAACAAAAAGAAATAAGCACACTTTACTGCATGAGTATGGCTGGCAAGTTGTTGGTGGTAACAGCTCATCGACCGGTTGTCCAGAACTCAGCTCAGAAAATGCACTAAAAAAATTCCCAAAACACTTAGGAAGAAGCGGAGAAATAGAATAAACCGGGGAGATATACACTGGATTCACCCTTGTGTTGACCCCGTTAAAAAATAAAAGTAGGGAGAAAGCTACCGGTTGTAAAGATACACCTTTAGGTAGAATTCTTTTTGAGGTCACCTAGAGGCGTAGAAATCCAAAGTCCGTTCTAATTGCCGGTCAACGAGTCTATCACAATCATAATAAGATGCTTAAAGCTTAGGGTTCTCATCAAATTTTGGGTGAGTTGAATGGCCGTAGAAAGCCACTCTTAAACCCAAAAATTTGAAAATTAAAAAAAAAATTAGAAAAGAGAAAAAGTGAAAAAGAAATTTTTCTTTTAATAAGGCGAGGGCTTGAAGCGGTCTGCATTTTGGCTGATACCCGGGCACTGTTGTGTCTTTGAAAGTTCAGTTCCTAAGTAGACAATTTCTTAATGATTGAAAAATAACTCAAGTCCAAATAATCTAACCTAATTCTTTTATAAATAGCATATAGTTTTTGCTGGGGACTAGCAAAAGATAGGCATGGGGGTATGATGTAAATACATTTACACTACTTAAGATGTCTATTTATGCATGTTCTTAAGCATAGGATTGCATTTCATGATATAAATATTGCGTTACATGCATCATCTTGCATTTAGAATAGTTTTAATAAAATGGAGTTTAATTGTAT
This sequence comes from Thalassia testudinum, assembly GCA_037157565.1. Lineage (NCBI taxonomy): Eukaryota > Viridiplantae > Streptophyta > Magnoliopsida > Alismatales > Hydrocharitaceae > Thalassia > Thalassia testudinum. Next base: position 88,718,886 of record JAZHRO010000077.1, read on the forward strand.
CCTTTTATGTGCTTGGACAGGGAAAATATTTTATCAGGACCTCAGATCAAAGATCCAACCGTATGGATGTGATCAGGGCGACGATTGGAGTTCAACGACTCCAAGATCGCCCTAATCAGGCATCCGTAGCATCAGATAGTGACCCGGGAACCCTAGAAGATCAAGGGCCAGGATGGTGTAAATCTGCACTTCAGATGATAAATCCGACTGCACGGATGAATTCGGATCGACGATCGCAGCCCAACGAGACAAAAATTGAGTCAATCCAACATCCGTGGCACCATCTACAACTTCCAGAAGATGGACGGCCAAGATAGCGCCACGTGGCGCCATCTCAGCCGCCCAAACGGCCGCTTGCGTCTTGTGAAAGCCCCGCGCCCGATCGCTCTCCGCCGTTGGATCTTAATCCAACGGCTGTGGGCGCTCGCATTTAAAAACGCCTGCTCGACCATCCGCGCCCTATAGCGCAGCGATCGAGCGCGCGGGGCGCGGGTTCGAGCTGTGGCGAGGAGCGGCAGGCGCGAGCAATTGGAGCGTCGGATGGACATCGGACGGCCGCGCGCGCCCGATAGAGTCGACGTGCAATTGGACGCGCGATTGAACGCACAATCAGACGCGTGCAGCGTGCGGGCGTGGACGCATCTTAAGCCGTCCGATCTCGCGATCGGATGGCTGAAAAGCGCTAGACGTGTGCGGGCGTTGAGGAGCAGGCAGCCGAGGAGGCCCGCGTGGGCGCGGAGGCGACGGCCACGTCGGGGCTTTAGTGACGGATTTATAGGTCACTAAAGACGCCTCTTTTATTATTTTGAAGTTATAATGTCCATTTTGCCCCCACTCCTTACAACTATAAAAGGAGACCCCCTCATACGAAATTCTCATCCCTTCTTTCTCCTCTCTACCCCTCCAAAGCTCAAAAGAAGCTTGTCCCACACCTGGGATGCTTCTTGCGAGATAAAGTCCAATTTTCGTTCCCCTTCGGAAGTGGATCCCGCGACGATGACGGCGTGCTGCTCCGTTCCCGTTCTTCTGCTTCGTCCTCCTTCGTCCTGCTTCGTTCTCCCTCGTCCAGGTGTCGTCCCGTCCGGCTCGTCCTCCAAGCAATCGTCGAGGAGGATAATTTCTCTCTCCCATTCTTATTTACAGCTTTTCTAGTGTAGAATTTTCCTGCTTTATAGTGTAATTGATTTTCCGCATTCGAGTGTAACTTTTATAAACAGTTGAAATATTGAATGAATGTTCACTTTCTCTTTCTCTCTCTCTCTCTTTCTTTTAGTCTGATATCTCCATTGTAATTATATCGCCTTGCTTATAAAAAAAAAAACCTAAAAAAATATAATTGCGAATATAGATCAACGTAGCCTCCCTGTGTTCGACCCGGAATTCTTTTCGGTATAAATTTTATTTGTTGAACACGAATTCTTCGCTTTTTGAACTACAACGACAGGTTTTCCAAAACCAATCTCGTAAGCATAGCGATTCGCAAAATACCGTTCAACAGTGCCGTACACCTCCGTCCGTACAGAGCCTCGTAGGGAGCCATGCCGATGCTCGAGTGATAGCTGTTGTTGTATGCAAACTCCGCCAGGGGCAGGTGCTCCTCCCAAGAGCCCCTCCAGTCCAGTACACAGGCACGCAAAAGGTCCTCAAGTGTCTGTATCGTGCGCTCCGACTGTCCGTCCGTCTGGGGGTGGTAGGCTGTACTGAATCTCAACCATGTCCCCAGGGCCTGCTGAAACTTAGCCCAAAACTAGGACGTAAAGCGGGTATCCCGATCGGATACGATCTCCCGCGGAACTCCGTGTAGTTGTACCACGTCGCGGATATACGTCTCTGCCAACTGTGCTAGTCCCAAAGTGACTCGGATCGGCAAGAATTGTGCCGTCTTCGTCAGTCTATCCACAATTACCCAGACTGCGTAGTGTTCTCGTTGGGTAACAGGTAAGCCCACCACCAAGTCCATGGTGATGCTCTCCCACTTCCACTCTGGCAATGGAAGCGGCTGTAGCGGCCCTGCAGGCCTCTGATGCTCGGCTTTCACCAGCTGGCACACTAAGCACTGCTGCACGAATTCACCCACATCCCGCTTCATTCCCCTCCACCAAAACTCGCGTGTCAAGTCGTGGTACATCTTCGTGTTTCCTGGATGTATGGTGAATCTGGAACCGTGTGCCTCAGTCAGGAACTCTCTTAACAGCTCCTCGTCTCTGGGAATGCACAACCGTCCCCTTAGGCGCAGTACCTGGTCTGTGAAAGAGAAGCCCCCTGGGTCTCCTGACAGTACTCTATCGCGTAGGGACTGCAAGTACGGATCGACCATCTGTCCTGTGATGATGCGGTCTATCAGCTCTGGCCTAGTCTGTCGTGTCACAGTCACTGCCCTACAGTGCCCCCGTAACTCTAGGGGTCGCAAACTGCCCACCTCCTCCAAAAGGCTCCAACTCTGTAACTGTAAACTGGCCAAGTGTGTGGGCGCCATCCAGCTCAAGGCGTCAGCCACCACGTTGGCCTTTCCCGGGTGGTAGGAAATGCTGCAGTCATAGTCCTTCAGGAGCTCCAACCAACGTCTCTGTCTCATGTTGAGCTCCTTCTGATCAAAAAGGTATCTGAGGCTCTTGTGATATGTGAAAATCTCGAAGGTCTCACCGTACAAGCAGTGCCTCCAGGTCTTCAGCGCGAAGACGACAGCTGCCAGCTCCAGGTCGTGGGTAGGGTAGGTATGCTCATGGGGCTTCAGTTGCCACGAAGCGTAAGCAACAACGTGACCCCTCTGCATGAGCACACCTCCTAACCCCTACAAGGAGGCGTCCGTATACACAACGAACCAGCCACTACTGTCAGGGATGGTGAGCACGGGAGCCGAAGTCAACCTCTCCTTCAGCTCCTAAAAACACGCCTCACAGGCGCCTGTCCAAGTGAAGGGCACGTCCTTTCGGGTCAACTGTGTCATAGGACATGCAATCAGTGAAAAACCCCTGATAAACCGTCTGTAGTAGCCTGCCAATCCCAGGAAACTACGAATCTCAGTGACTGAACGCGGTCTCTCCCACCTGAGCACTGCCTCGACCTTGGCCGGGTCCACCGCCAGGCCGTCCCCAGAGATCACATGACCTAAGAAGGTCACCTCCCTCAACCATAACTAGCACTTGTTGTATTTGGCGTACAGCCTAGGTCGTCTCAGTGTGTCCAGAACCATCCTCAAGTGCTGTCCGTGTTGCGTCTGATCTCGAGAATAGATGAGTACGTCATCAATAAATACCACCACAAACTGGTCCAAGTACGGTCTAAACACCCGGTTCATTAGGTCCATGAAAGTAGCGAGGGCATTGGTCAGCCCAAACGGCATGACCAAAAACTCGTAGTGTCCGTACCGGGTGCGGAAAGCTGTCTTGGAGACGTCTGCCTCCCTGATCCTCAACTGGTGGTATCCAGACCTCAAGTCGATCTTGGAGAACACCGTGGCACCTCACAACTGGTCAAACAAGTCATCGATCCTCGGCAGCGGATATCTGTTCTTGATGGTGACCCTATTCAGCTGTCGGTAGTCCACACAAAGGCGTAGGGTACCATCCTTCTTCACAAACAGTACCGGGGCTCCCCAGGGAGACGCACTGGGCCTCACGAAGCCCTTCTCCAAAAGATCCTGCAATTGAGACTTGAGCTCTCGTAGCTCAAGCGGTGCCATCCTGTATGGTGAGGTGGAGATGGCGCTGGTCCCTGGTACTAGTGAGATCTCAAACTCGATCTCACGCTCGGGCGGTAGTCCTGGTAACTCGTCTGGGAACACGTCAGGGTACTCTCTGACCACCGGGATGCTCTGGAAGTCTGCCACAGGGCTGGGCTCTGCCACCACACAAGCTAGGAAGCCCTCACACCCCTAGCTCAAAAGTCTCGCCGCCCGAAGTGCCGAAATGCACCTGAAGCCTCTGTCCACTGGCTGTCCGTGAAACTCGAAAGAAGGCAACTCCGGTATGGAGAAGATGATCTTCCTCTCAAAATAGTCCACCAAAGTGTGGTAAGCGGACAGCCAGTCCATCCCCAGAATTACGCCAAAGTCCTCCATCTGTATCATAATCAGGTCAGCTGGCAGACTATGTCCCCCAACCCTGACCTCGCAACCCGTGTACACCTCCTCAGCCACAAACAACTGACCACTCGGACCTCTGATTACGAACGGATTCTCTAACAGCATATAGTCCTAGCCCAAACTAAGTGCGAAACTTGCTGCGACAAACGAGTGCGTAGCGCCGTAATCAAAAAGTGTGTAAACGAGTCTGCCGGAAACTGAAACCATACCTGCCACCACCGATCCCGAAGCTCTGGTATCCCTGTGTGTCAGGGCGTTGATACGTCCCTTAGCTCTAACTGCGGACGAAGCAGCCACACTCTCCATCGGACGGGTAGGTGCTGGCCAGTACCCTCCTCGTGACTGTTGTCCTCCTCCTCGCGTCTGGGAACCGCGGCCTCCTGCGCGCCCTCCAGTGCTCGGCGCGGGAAGTATCTGCTGACCTCCTACCCTAGACGGGCAGTCCCTCCTGATGTGGCCCGGCTGGCCACACTGGTAGCAGAGGGGAACCCGACTCCCGCCCTCCGTGGGTCCCTGCTATTGGCTGGGTGGGGGTCCGGTGCTGGCAACTGGCCCCTGTCGAGGGCCCCCAAAGGCCACTGATGACCGTGCAAAACGTGACGGATCTCCTGCGGACGCCACATGCCTCCTCTCTCGCCGGCCCTGTGAAAAGTCTGGCTGGAAGGGCCTCTTCCGCCCGCCGTCAGTGTCTCGTGCGGACGGGTTGGTCTCCTTGTAGGTCATAGCTGCCTCCACCACCCTCGAAAACGTAGGCAGCTTCAGGGGTTTTACATACCCCCGAATCGCAGGCCGGAGCCCCTCGGTGAACCTCCAAAGGCGCTCCTCCTCAGTGGCTACCGCTGTTGCTGCAAAGCGGGACAGCTCCAGAAAACGCGTGCGGTACATGCTCACGGTCATCGTCCCCTGGCGGAGAGTGTGGAACTCCCGCCTCCTCTGGTCCTGCCACGTTTGGGGAAAGTACTGCTCGCAGAAGAGGGTGACGAACCGATCCCAGGTCGGCTCATCCCTCTCCTGTCCCCTGCCCGCCCTCCACCACCTGTGTGCCGCACTCTCCAGCTGGTACGTGGCAAAGGCCACGCGGAACTCCACCAGGGGGCGAAGGGTGTCGAAAATCTTCTCAAGCTGCTCGAGCCAGTCCTTTGCCTCGGTCGGGTCCTCATCCCCCTTGAAGGAGAGGGGCTTCAGCTTCTGGAACTGCCCGAAGAGCTCGAAGTGGCGCTGCAGTGGAGATGCTAGTGCACCTCCAGGTAAAGGTGCCTCGTGCACAGAAGTGTCGGAAGAAGGTGGGGGCGGCGGCAGCCCATCCCCTCCCCCGAGTCCAGCGCCGCGTCCGTCGTGTGGTCCCACAGAGGACTCCCCCTCCGCAGCCCCAGGGTGAGGCGCTCGGGGCGGTGGGTGGAGCTCCTTTCGCACAATGTCTAGTATCAGCTGGGCGAGGTCCTGGGCCTGGGTGCCCGGGAGCAGTGGCTGGTCCACAGAGGCGTCGACAACGGCACGCCCACCATGCCGGCCTCGTCCTTGGCCGCGCCCGCGGCCCGCCTCGTCAATCCCGCGACGAGGCATCTCCTGCAAGGAGACGCGAAACAAAACGGAAACACGTCAATATGGAACGAGATCTAACGAAACGTCTAACAGTTCATGTCAAAAGATATGTTGTGGTGGCTACTCTAGTTACCGACATGTGAATTGGTTATTTTCCAGTCAGTTGATTCACTTCTCAGGACGACCTTGCTCTGATACCATCTTGTAACGACCCGATTCCCGAGTCCCTACGAGACACGAGAACTGGACCTACTCGACTAATTCTAAGACCTAGTCATCCAACGAGGAAGTAACCAAAAGTGCAGTAAAACAAACCACTTTCAGCATGAATATAACTAGCAGTAACAAAATACAGCAGTAAGAAAAGGAACTACTACAGTATATACCACCACAACAGTAGAACAACAATTATAACATAACATGAAGCTACAAGTAAAGAAGTACAGAGAGTAACAAGAACTACTCACTACAGTGGAACAAAAGGGGTACAAAAAGAACTGCGGTAACTCTACTGGACCCTACTCGGCCCAGCGTCCTCTGCAGCCGCTGACCCTGGTTGCTCAACACTGGTCCTGAAAAGTAACGAGTGTAACACGTCAGCGAAACGCTGAGTAGAGTGGCAGCTAAAAACTAAGGAAGCAGTAGAGTGTACAGTAGCTGTTATATTTTACTTTCTTTATTTACGTCCCTCTATTATTTCATGATTTATTTATTTCTCAGATCCTTCACTTGATCTCGAATGTTCCTCGTGGGAACAATCTTGATTGCAGTCTTTTCCGAAAAGTAGAAGTAACACGTGGTGCTCTCCTGGCCGGGAGAGTCCCCTGTGGTGATCCTACTCTCAGTCAACCACCCCAAGGTCGCTGACAGACGTAACGGTGACTACGGCATGCACGATAAGCGCACGAGTAGCTACCCCGCACTAGCACGCAGTCAGTCGTTTCCGTTAATGGGTGCGCCCAAAGCACAGCACGGAACCAGTATAGGGCAGAGCCCTCTCAGTAACAGGGGTCCAACCCCTCCACAATCCGCACACCCTCGCCTGACTACCCTGGTTTGCCCAGTGGGCCTAACAAGTCTGCGTAGGAGGCTAGCAGAACCCCAGGGCCCGTGGGGTAGCTAGTGCTCTCCCTACACTAGTAGCTCTCCTCGGTACTGCGTACGCGAGGGCCAGCAAGTCGGTGTACAGTGGCCAAAACCACCCCGGTCTCAACCTGAGGGCGGCAAGCTCCCCTTTACACTAAGAGGTAATGTGTGCTCTCGTTGGTACCACGTACCCCAGAGACAACACACTTCCACGTTTCACTTTCTCAGTTCTATTTTATTCTCTTTCCAGGAGTTCTACTCCTAATTCCCCGTAGGGTTCGTATTCTTTTTGTCTGGCCATTGTAGGTTTCACTGTTCCAGTCTTACGTTCATACAACCCATATTCTTAATCTTATTTATTTATTCATAACAGGCAGCTATAAATTTACTGGTAGCTATTAATTCCTTTCTACTTTTCCAAGACTGCAATATATTTATATTCCACTAGTTTTCCAGTCCTAGGTTTCATGCAATACCCTAGGATCTATCATTCAATCTAGTTTCTCAGTCCTAGGGTTCATGCAGTGCCCTAGACTCTATTAATTATACCATAATTGTAACAAATTTGATTAAGTAAATTAAAAGCCATTCTACTAGCTACAACGGGAGTACTGGGGGCGTGGCCGGAAATCCCGCGTGCCTCCGCAATCTCCAAGACTGCAATGGAACGGGATCCTAACACAAGGATCAAACACAAGGAGTTTCTCATAATGGCATATAATTACTGTAAACGGGTAGAGGATTTTATTCTAGAAAGAACGCAACTCGAAACGCGGAAAACGGACTCCGAACGGGCCCTAAACGGGTCGAAAACGACGAAACTGCCCAAAATCAGACGTCTAGAACCTCTTCCAGACGTCTTAAAATGTGGGTCAGAGTGTACCTTTGTTCTGTGTAGTCCCTCAGACGTCCAGAAGCCTATGGGGGCGTCTGGCTTAGTTCCCAGATGTCCGATGGTCACCTCGGACGTCTAGAAGTCCTTCCCGTTGTCTGGCAATGCGGCCAGACGTCCGACTCACGTGGGATGGCGAGCCCTTGCGCCCTCCCGGGCAAAACCTGCACGCACCCACACCTGTTCTCAGTACGACGAGTCGCAGACGAAGGCGCGGTGGACGGCCGCATGGCCGTACACGCGAAAAAGGAAGAAGATAGAAATATCTTACCATCCAGACGTCTGGACAGTCCTCCATACGTCTTCACCGTCGTCTGGTTGGAATCCCAGACGTCTGATTCTGGAAAACTTCCAGAATCAGAGCTCGACTCATTCTCCGCCCGCGACACACGGCCGCGCCGCACCCCGTCCGCCTTCTGCTCGAGCTGCAGCAGCCCCTCCGCGACACTCCACGCCCGCTGCTCCCCCGCCGGCCGGCTCTAGCTTCCCCGGAAAGCTCGAGCCCTCACGGTCGTGCGTCTCCTCCCTCGCGCAACACCTCCTCCCGCACACTTTCCACGGTCGCTGCTGCCGCCGCTCGCTCGCGCTCTCGCATCAGCTGGGAGAAGAAGAAGAAGGGACACGGAGGAGATGAGGGTGAGGGAGAGGGCGAGGGGCCTTTTAAGGCCGCTCGGGGAGAGAGAGAGAGAGAAACGCCGAGCCCTGTAGGAGGAGAGAGGGAAAAAGAGGGAAGAGAGCGGTGGGTGCAGGTCTGCGTGGGCATGTGCGCAGACGCAACCCCGTACGCCGCAAAAATTAAATACCAGACGTCTGGAAAGGGTTCCAGACGTCTGGTCAGACATCTGGGTCACTTCCTAGACGTCTTAAAAATCGTCTTGAGGCTGCGTTCGTAACACCAACCTACCAGTAGTATCTTACTGAAACATACTTCATCTATATTTGCCATTGGCAATTGTATTACAGGTAATCGACATCAAGGTTATTGATGTTGGTGCTGTTGGCATCAATCAAATCGTCCTCTTGCCATTGGCAATTGTATTACAGGCAATCAACATCAATCAAGGTTATTGATGTTGGTGCTGTTGGCATCAATAAAATCGTTCTAATGGTGGTGATGTTGACACAAATCGTCAAAAGTTGTAGGCTTTTTATTTCCTTTTAAAGAGAGGGACATAACACTTTAAAGGGAGATTGTACTTGAGGTATGTGAACTTATATTAATGCAATCCCTTTGGGATAAAAAATTGCAGAACAAAACATCGGTGCGAACAACAGATAAGTAAATGAATTTCGTTCAAATCTAAACAGATACATTAGTGTACAAAACATTAAAAAGCAAAATGGACTTTGTGACATACTATATGTATGGTGCCAACAATAGGTAAGTAAATGCCAACAATACTTACCAACTTGCCAGTGGGAGCTTATGACATACTACATGTGTGGTGTCGTTGGCATGTTGGTAGGTGCAGTCGACAACAACATCGATGGATATTCTACTGTATTGTGATAGACATGTATCATATACCAACTTGCCAATAGCACCTTACTAAAACATACTTCATCTGCATTTGTCGTTGGTAGTTGTATTATGGGCAACCGACTTCAAAGTTATTGATATTGGTGCTATTAACATTAATAAAATTGTCTTAATGGTAGTATTGCTAGCACAAATTGTTCTAAGGTGTAGGCTTCCTGTTTTTTCTTGAAGAGAGGAACAAAATACTTTCTTTAGAGTGTTTAAGAAGAAAAGATTGTACTTGAGGTACGTGAATTTATACTAACGCTATTCATTTGGGATCAAAAATTTCAAAACAAAACACTGGTGCGAATAGTAGGTAAGTAAATGAATTTAGTTCCAATCCACATAAATAAGCTTACAAAACATACTAAGTTCCAATGACACTTGCTATAAGAAACAGACCTATGACTTTATAAAGGGCTCATACTGCACAAGTTACATTGACTAATAATTGGGTAATATAATAAGAACTCAAGCATATGTCAACAAGTTGCCAACGACAGTGAGGGGACCCTCCATAAAAACTTGACACATTTACATATATTTGGTCGAGCTTGCCGCCGAGGTTGAGGTCGAGGTCATTGTCGAGTTTGCTACCAAGGTCGTCGTTGAGGTCGTTATCAAGGTTGTTGTCAAGGTCGTTGTCGAGATCGAGGTCGAGGTTGAGGTCATTGTTGAGGTCATCACCGAGGTTGTTGTCGACATCGAGGTCGAGGTCATCGATGAGCTCACTACCGAGGTTGATGTTATTTATAAGCTCATTGTAAAGGTTGAGGTCGTCGTCATGCTTACCGTGGGTTGGAAGTAAAGAGGAGCTCAACATGGTCGTCTCTAGTTGAGCTCATCGTTGAGGAGCTTGAGCCCAAAGTACCTAAGGAGCTCGGTGGAGTCTCGATAAAGCTCTGGGCAGAGGAGCTTGGCAGTGGCCAGAGCAGGTTATTAGCAAGTTGTAGGTGGAGGTGTGGTGGTAGATGGATAGTGTTAGATAGCCTTTTATACAGGTGATTTGAATTTTAATGGAATCCACTGGAGGAAGGTGTGGGATACATATAGGATGATGACTTAATTTTGATATGTTAGTGGATATATTATATCATTACCCTTAATCAAATGAATACCCGTTAATTTGATAGCTATAAGATGATTTTCTTTGGATTATATTTGACACGAACATGATAAATAAATTTATAAATTAAAATAAATTTAATAATAATAAAATCGATGCAAATGAAATCCTTCGATATTCTAATTGATACCTTTTCCATTTTTCTTTTAATAACGGGTACGTATCCCTTTTGCGATCGTTAATTCCCATCACCTCTCGTGAGTAAGTTCGCGCAATGTAACATGCAAGTGAGCTCGGATGGGACTTTTGCGCCTACAGTTCCGTTTGTGTCAGCATTAATTTATCTTAAAATTGACCTCTTAATAATTCTAAATGAAAATATATTTTACTATCCTCAAATATTCTTAATTCCTTGATATAATGTTTAATCAAAAACATGTAATTTCTATGTGATACCTCCCATCCCGTAATTCCTCTGTTTTTTACCATCCACAACCAAAATAGTACCGCAAGGAATAAGGGAGATTTATCCCCGACATTTTCTTATCCCTCGATTTTGAACAATTGATATCCATTGATTAAACAACAATATCACGAAGAGATAGTAAACCGTAGATGAATCCAAGTTAATATATCGTCTATCATCAACAATGTAATACGAAGGAGAGGCCAATGTGGGACCAACCATCTAAGAAGAAGGTGATTAGGAGTAGGTGCCTCCATTGTCAAGCCCCACGCATGAGCAGCCTCAATGTGCCAGGAACGACCACGGTGTGACGCCATAGGAAAAATGACCTTCCTTCCCATTTGATTTCTTAAATGTTCAAAAAAATTTTAATTTTATCTAACTATTTATCTAAAATTAATGTTAACAAAGATGTATTACGTCTGAAGATGTTTAATTTTAGTCAGTTGTGACGTATCTTTTCGAGGTATTTGAGTTAAATGTTTTAAAAATATATGTCATAATAAATCTAATTTGATGTTAATTTTAATTAAATATCTAAATAATAAAAGAATTTTTTTTTAATTATCTTGTGAAATCCGATTAGACATGAAGTTTATCAAATAGTGCCATTTAGGGAAGATTAAATTTATCTGAGACCCAACCACCAAGAGCCAACTACGACGGAGATTCGATAACATACGCCACTAGGAGCCAAAGTGCCTCGCACCTGCAGCCATTGCTCATTGAGAAAGTTGGCTACCACCAACACCAAGCATCCAACAAAGGCCAAGGCGACTCGGGAGGAAAGAGGGTGGTTGAAGGGCCCGACTCGGGGGTGGGGTGGGGAGGCACAAATTCTGTGGGATGGGAAGAGACAACAAGCAAGTCTTTACCTAGGAAAATAGACCATGGGGATGGCATATTAAGGTAGGGAGGGATCCCATGCTTGAGGAGTTCAAATAGCACCCTAGGGTTTAGGAGAGGAAAGAAGAATGAGTTAGGAGAGGAGAGGGTCTAATGGAGCTTGAGGCATGAATTTCAATGCAAATGAAATAAAACACTATATTATATATTTTAATGGAACATAAGATAATGTTAAATTGAGGCATGAATTTCCTTTTTTTTTTTTTAACATAGATTTTCGTTGAATGGAAATGAATTAATTATAAGGATGTCAAGAGAGAAAGTCAACTGAACTCCTCCCATCATAGGATGGGGGTCGACATTACTCCCCATCGGACGATAGTTGGGGGGGACTCCAAACAATAAGATAAAATAAGCAAAAACAAACGAGAAAAAAGAAACAAACCTCAAAGAAGGTGTCCTCGCAATCAAGTCGTTACAATCCGAACTTGCTTCATTTCGTAGGATGACGACAGTGTCATTGTGGAACTTAGTGATTTGCACCAGCGAGATACGGGAAAGACCCACAGCCGAAGAAAATCCGACAAATTCTCGATCGTATGTAGCTACGGGCTTTGGTGTGGACTCAACAAAAAGGGCCGCAGAGGTGGACAATGGTGGCCAAGCAACCCGCCCTACACACCCTCAACTCATCCCCTCAACCCCCCTCCCCACCTCCACGAGCATGGGTGGAGAGGGAAAAGGAGTACGATCTCTTGTGGACAGCGAAGTCCCTCGGAGCAGGAACCGTCCGAAGTCCACCACCAGAGGTGGAGCTCCCCGTTGGTGGTCTAGGGAGGTGACAGGAGGCCCCCGTTGGACCTGTTTCCTAGATTACCGCTTTTCCGTGCACATGTCCTTTAGAAAGCGGGCATAAGACAGAATCTGCCTGATAGCCTCGAGCAAAAGCAAGTTAATCTGCACTTGCTTGAAAGTCTCCATGATTTCATCCGTCTTATCTTTGGCTCCAGGTGAGCCTGCAAAAGTCTTCCCAGAGGTGGATAAGTAAGCTTGAAAGGGCACTCTCGGTCTCTGGGTGGAAGGATTGTCATGCCGGGTAAGGGGTGGAATAGGGGCAACCTCTTCTGATGAGGTGATTTCAAGTAGAGGAGAGTTCGGCAATTCTTCTCTAGTGGGGGCGAATGTCGGGGTGGATGGGTTTTCATAAGGTGGGACTATATGAGCACTAGGTTTGGAAATTTCTTTCCCACTCTTTAGAATAGTCACCTCTTGGTCATGCTCCCTAAAGACAATCCATTTTCCTTTAGGATTCTCCTTAGCAGCATTGCGAAGCTTTCCAGTTTCCCTCTGTCTAATAGCCTCAACAAGGTGTCCTATCTACGATTTCATTTCATGTATAGCCTTTTCATGAGATTGGATGATGACACTTTGACTTTCCTGCATAGTTCTCAACATTGCCTTCAATTCATCCATCTCATAGGTCTTTGGTAGGGCAAAAGTTTGAGCTTGGTTCATTTGTTGGTTTTGAAAGGGTTGTGGTTTATAATTCCCTGAATTTGAGACATTCCCTTGTCTCCATGAAAAGTTTGGGTGATTCCTCCATCCCTCATTATAAGTGTTGGAAAAAAGGTCATTATGAGGTCTGGGACGAAACCCCTGAGCGGCATTCAGGTTTGCCTGTACAAGCTCAGGGAATTGGGAGGCCAAATGGCAATCCACAGTAGCGTGCGTATTGCCTTGGCAAATGGAGCATTCAGAAGCTTGGGATGTGGAAGTACTAGGCGTGAATTGGCCTGGACTTGACATAAGCCTTTCCATATTTTGATTCAACAATTGGATCTAGTAGGCTAAATTCTAGGTGTCCCTAGCCTCATTTGCCTTTACTTTCTTTGCATGAGAGTGGGTTTTCTATCTGAGTAGGCAGAATTCAGGTGAATAGAATTCTCACTCAATGTATCGAAAAGGTTCCAAGCTTCATCCTCAATCTTAGATAGAACGGTTCCTGCATAGGCACCATCCACAGTCTGCCCAAGCGAATCACTAAGTCCAGTGTAGAACCCTTCAACCAGTTGCCACTTGGGCACTTGGTGATGCTGGCAAAGTCTCAGAAGGTCATTAAAATGTTCCCATGCATCATGGAAAACTCCCCATCCTTTTGAGCAAAACTCATAATTTCCCTCCGAAAGTGATTAGTTTTGCTCATAGGGAAGTACTTCTTCAGAAACTCCTTCTTCAAGGCATCCCAAGTGTTAATACCATCTAGGGTATGATACCAATACTTGGCTTTATCCTTGAGGGAGAAAGGAAAGAGGGTCCGCATTTGGACGTCATCAGTAACGCCCTACAGCTTCACTATGGAATAGGCCTCGGTGAATTCCTCTATATGCCTGTAAGGGTCTTCCCTAGTAGTACGATAAAACGAGGGTAGCAAGGATATGGTACTGCCTTTGATCTCATAGGGATTGTCCCCTCCAGGTCTACATAGTGCAAAGCCAGGGTGATTAGTCGGAATGAAGTATTCCTTAAGGCTCCTTTGACCAGCCATTTCTTCCTTTGGGTGGTTTCTTCTTAGGATTCTTTCGGGTTCTGGATCAAACACAAGTTGTCTCCTAAGAGATCGCCTACCAAGCATGCACTAACAAAACAATTCAAAAGGACTTGTTAGGTCTTTGCAGGTTTAGGCTCTCGACTTTAGTTCAGATTATAGGTGACAAAACAAGTTGCCCAATCAATTACGGTCCTATTTGTCAACCTATGAAATGCCTAAAAAGGCCTAATTGGAGCTTAGGTGCTCTTCCCTAAAGCTTAAATGGTAAAGCAACTCCAAAGATGGAAGATCGAGGGATGCAGGTAGGCCTAAGCTTTCCTTTGAAGCTGTGCTTTCGTGGTGCTTCTTAACTACCATAAAAAATCCGTGACAGGGTATGCCCCTCTCTGGATTTACAAAACCTTTGATCTTGAGTTCTGAACACTTCAGAATCCAACGATAGGAGGGTTCTTTCCTAGCAACTTAAAACCTAGGAGTGTCTAAATGCGTGCCATAGTGCAAAGATCAAATAAGTGTGCATACATTGTAAAAGTTTTGAGTTTGAAACCGCAACACAATGTCTCAAATCAACTCCTTGGGTTTTACTATGTTCTTCCTTTACTTAGTCCTTTTCAGAAAATTTACGATGACCACTTGTTAAATCAATTCAAATCAAATTTGGTGGTCCTGGAATTAAGTCCAAATGCAAATGCATGCTCAAGATATGGATGCAAAGTTAGAAGATGAGTACCTTGCTTCTAGCAATCAATGATGCAAGAATGCACGCAATGCACAAAATAAAGTCTAGATGCTGCTCATTCACACCAAATGGTCATCTTAGGGCATGCAGCTTTTATCAGGCAATTCATGTTTTGATTTTTTTTTTTATATCTACTTATGCACAAACAAAGAAAAATAAAATTGAACCACAAAATAGAAGAAAAACCTAAGTCTCAATAAATGGGACCAGACTCCCAAAAAATCACCCACACAGGGGCCTAAAAGAAAGTCGGGGAACAAACCCCTAAAATGTACCCCAGAACAAGGGTCTCAAACCAAATGTGCAAGGAAAATAAAATTAAATCTAAAGTCTAAATCCTACTTTAATTAAATCAACGACTAAATGTGAGGAATTGATCGTTACGTCCTTGTCCTTCCTCTCCTGGCAATCTGGTTTCTTGCAAGGTGGCTCGAACAATTTCTCCTCTAGCGACGTCAAGGGTCACCTCTTACAACGGTTAGTGTGATGGCAAGTTGTAGAATGTGTGCCGTAGAACGTATGCACTCGCACCACAACAAAAAGATTCAGAGTTAGATATGCTTCTAAAATTTAAATCAACGTGAACAAATGAATAAATGCGAGTTTATTAAGCATGTTGCCTCTCCGGCAACAACACCATTTTTGGCTGTGTTATTTTAGTTTTCGAAAATGTAAATCAAGATCGTTGTAATATAGAAATCGAGTGGCAAATAACGTAAATCAAAATAAATTAAATAAACCACTCATGAAGGGAGTGGATTGTATCTACGGGGAGGCAATGGCTTGTTAAAACTCATTACTATTGAAATCCAATGTTCACTATTTATTTCCCCCAAAAATTGTTTTAAAAACCACGTTAGATATGCGTTTAAGTGAAAGCGTAAGCTGAAATCGCATTTATGCCAGACAAGAGGGAGTTCAATGCAATGTTCACAATAATAAAATATAAATAAAAAGTGGCAATGGCATTAAATGTAAAAACTATTTCAACCCAAAATAGGGGAAATCTTCCCCTTTTGCTCGCGCACGAATGAGGCCTTAGCTGGTGGCGAGATTTGGTTGAAGGGATGAGTGAGGCGAGGGCTTCACGATGGCGGTCGCGGCGAAGTGTGGGGCATCCTGAGGTGGTCGGACGGAGCTACGGTGGAGGTGGGTTCCAACGGCTACCGGAGATGTTGAAGTTGCTCTATGCGCAGCTGCTGGAGAGGTGCATGCGCGCAGTGGCTGTTGCTGCTACGCGTGCACAGTTAGGAGCACGTTGAGGTGGTCTGGTAGAGGAGCGTGCGGTTGTGCGCTGGAGGTGATGTGACAAGGTGAGATGCTATTGCTGCTGTGCATGTTGTGCTAGTGGCATGGTGAGTTGCAGTAGCGTGTGGAGGAGAGGGCGACATGTGCTGGAGGTGCACGCGACACGTTGCTGTCCACGAGTGTGAGACGAAGGCCCGGGCGTGATAACGCGCTGTGCGCGGAGGTGGGGGGCCACAGTGGCGTGCGTTGAGGGTCGGCAAGGAGGTGGTGGTATGTTGGGCCTTCAGACGTTCGGGAACCTTCCCGAACGACTTAACTGGAGGGAATGGCACGGCGAGGATGGATGCGAGGCACACGTGAAGACGATGAAGAAGGAGATGGCATTGGTGCAGTGGAAAGTGGATCACGGTGGTGGGGTTGAGAGGTCTCCTCCTCGTGGAGGAAGATGATAGAGAGGAAGAACCTCTCGCTGAAGGATGATCGTGGACAGGGGGATGTGGTGTTGGTGGTTAGGCGGTGGCTCGGTGAGGTTGTAATGTGGAGCTCTGTGATGGCAGTGCGAGCTGTCACCCCGCACGCCCACGGTGGCGAAGCTCCACCGTGGTTGAGGCCGGTGGTGGTGGAGTGGACGAGAAGCTGAGTTCTTTGCACAGTAGGGAAAGGGATGAAGGCCTGCCGAACTTGGTAATGTTGCTCCTCCTTTATACTAGCAGGGATGAATTTGAAAGGAGCAAGAGGAGCATCGAGGCCATTAAGGCCAAATATGCTCCTTCTGGCTCTTTGATTGCTCGGGAATTATGATGCTTGGTTGGATGGCTGATCGCACGAAAGAGCAGCTGTTATTCCTATGCAATTCCAATAGGAGAGAAGTAATGAATAAATAATTTAATTATTGAGTTATTTATAAACAACACTCTAAAAGAAATCCTATTTCTTATGCATGCTATGCTCTTTACTTGAACTATGCATATTAGTGAGTAAACCACTTAGTGCTTCCTATGTATATGTGTTAATCAATCAAATGTATGAATTAGTTATTTACATCCTAATGCATGCTATTTATATATTATTATTAATATAAAATCTAGGCATTTAAGTAACGAAACAACCCACAAATATGGGCTCATTAGTAGTGATATACTTGGACCACCCCAGTATCAACACAGATCGGTTTCCCACATTTCATCGATGACCCTTATACCTCCAACACATAACCATATAAGCACATAAAGCAAATAATTAATGACTATCATCACACATCATAAATAACATAATATATACAAAAAAGACTAGAACAACGATCTAAACATCAAGTTTAAAAGTCACAATCTATAGCCAACAGTGAATAAAAGTAGTATACAATCCTGAAGAAAATAGTATTGAAATAAAATAAGGAAAAGAAACTAAACTAAGTGAGATAACCCTTATAGACCAGCTATAGTGTGGAGCTCAAATTAGAACCATCTCCTCCTATAATCGTAGAACCCGACTATTGCTTACCAAACCTTGAGTATGGAGTCCAGCCAGAGATTGTCAACAAAAGTAGAGTAGAATAGAAAGAAATACATAAAATAAGGCTAGAAGAAATATAAAAGAATAGGAAAGGGGCACTTGATCGCGAATAATTGATGTTGCATAAAAAAATGTGATTTTAATTATGTCATTGTTGTAGTATAGTGTCACAATGCAAATAGATATTGTGTCATTTTATTTATTTACATAATTTTTACTGGTTTATTCTAGGTCGTTCACTAGGAGATAGTTTTTTTTTTTGTGAAGGGATCAGAAATGCTATCGAAACGATAGCAAACCGGAAATCATTTATTCATAATGAAAAGGAGCCATTATAGGAATTCATTCCACTCATTTACATGTGCCCAGCAATCCCTCACAATAACTCCCACATTACAAGAACCCTCCTAAATAGACACTCATTACGAGCATGCCAAGTACACCACATAACGGCCACCATCTTCATCTGCAAGTTCCCCGTCGTCAGCACTTTCCTCCAAAGGTTGTCCCATGTGGGTAAAGGTTCCCCACACACTCCCCTCCAAATTTGATTCGTTACCAAACAAGATGTGAAAAGATGCATCTTGTTATCCATGTCGAACATACACAATGGACAGTTTTGCTGTGGAGAGCCTAGCCTCCTACTTCTCAGCTCGCCAGTTACAAGCCCGTCCTGCCTACACAACCAAAGGAAGATTTTAAGCTTGAGAGGAATTCTCAATTTCCACACCTTAGCGCAATCATAATTTGCAGATGTGGGAGCACCATCCCTGTTAACCACCAGCCTCTTGTATGCCTTGGTAGATGTGAACTGACCATGAACCCACCGGTAACCATCCTCGCCTTCTGTCGATTGGAACGCAGCCAGATCAGCAAGCAGCTGCTCCTGTTTTGTTATAGTTCTACCCCCCTCACGCCTAGCGGCTGCATTTAGAGCGCACCTACTAGACACCTCATCCTAGCACTCCCTTACCGATGCCCTAATATCTGCTGTAGCCACAAATAACCTTGGATATTTCTCATTAATCCTGCCCAGATCTAACCACACATCTTCCCAGAATGCAAAGCTTCTGCTATCCCCCAATGCAGGTGCAAACTTTGACCAGTGATCACAAACAACCCTCCTAACTGATTGGCAGAATGGTGAAGGTCTGCAAGGGGTCTTACTCCATAGCTCCACCTGTGTAGGGCCATACGACTCTTTAATTAGCTGGGACCACAGCTTGCCGTCTTCCACAGCTACTTTGATTGCCCATTTAAGAAGTAAAGCATCATTGAACTCTTGCAGTGAATGAATGCCTGGCCCTCCCTTTGACTGAGGCCTACAAAGGTGCTGCCATTTCACCGGATGTAGGAACCTGCCTATCATCTTAACACCCTTCCAGAAGAAGCGTTTTCGCAACACATCCAACATCTTCGAAACAAACTTCTAAGACCTAAATATTGAGAAGAAAAAAATCGAAATTGAAGTGATAACAGAGTTTAGCAAGATCAGCCATCCACCCTTCGACAAAAACCTACTACTCCATGACTCCAATCTTGAATTTGCCTTCTCAAAGAGAGGAGCCCAGTCATTCTTCTTCAACTTCTTGTCTGTCAAGGGTAAGCCTAAGTATCTCACTAGTAGTGTGGATGAAGTATGCAAGATTGCAAACATTGCTTCAATCTCCCTCACTGTCATACCGAAAGGGATTAAAGAAGACTTTGCGCCATTTAGTCGCAAGCCATTCACTGGGAGACAGTTATTGATATACATCACTCTCTATGTTCCAAAAATACTCTTTTATTCTAAAAAGTCAATTATATTTACAAAATAAATAAATGAATCAAAGAATGAATGAATGAGTTAATTATGTACAAAAGAATCAATTAATTCTAATTACAATGCCTCAAACATATTTATCACTAAATAGGCATAAAAAGCTAAGTAAAACTACTCTATGTTAGTTATATACAACTATCCTAAATAATACCTAAGTATATATACAAAAATAACTATTAATATGTATTTAACTAAGTTATACTAGCATAGTTAATAACATATACTATATATACAGTGACATATATAAGTGTTACTATAGCCTTATAAAATATACATGCAAAATATAAGGCAAAAGAACTATATTTACTAACATATATATACATCTACAGTGACGGATTTAATTGTCATTAGAGTTTTAACACAAATATATATACACATAAGCCTTATATACATATGTATACTTACTCTATTTATACTTATATGTATATAATACATATATTACATACATATGTACATATATGTATACATTTTATTTGTATACATTATGTATTTATATTACATATGTATATTCTATATTTATATACTACATACGTATATACATATACATCCATACACAACACACTCACTGATACACAACACTTAACTCACTCTAAGGCATGCAGTTAGGCTCAACACTTAGTCTTTTTTTTTAAGCTTTGTGCACATTGAGCACTTGGTAAAAATTTGTTAAATGGTGGGCCCAAACTTTTTGTGGGATTCGCAACACCCTTAAGGGGTGGGACTAAACCACTACTAGGCCTGGCCCTAGTTTATTTTTAGTATATTTTAATGCAGTTTCAGGCCCAATAGGCCCACGGCTCCCAGCCACCCATGTGCTCATGCGCCCACATACTCTCACACACGTACCCGTAGGTGCATGCTTGCATGTAAATCGAGGAATCAATATGCTCATGTTTGTTTTGCACCCTACGCTAACGAACGAACAGGTCGTAGGTGCAATTCAACTTATACGCATGCGCAGGCTCTTCCACCACTAATGTGGCACAAAAAGAAGCGTTGAAATGAGCGCTGCGCAGCATTTTGAAAGGCCAGTTTGAGCCTGGAATTGAGAGCTCAAATGGAAACCAAACTCCAAATAAAATATAGGATTTGAAAGCTCTTACATAAGGCTACTTGATTGTATAATTAATTTATGAAAATAAGTTATTTAATTATATATAAAAATTAGTTAAATTTAGTGATTTATACATGTCAATTTAGGGTTTAATTACTTAATTAATGTACAAATTAATAAATTAATGATGCAATTTACTTTATAAATAGTTAAATTATATAATAAGGTATTTATTAAACATTTTAAATTTATTTTAAAACATTTATTTTAATTTATATACATTTATATACACGTTTTTATGAGATATACATATAATTTAGCAATAAATATATTACAAATAGACTAAAAATAATTAAAATTAATAAATATAAGTGTAAAACATGGATTATTTTGGTATTAAATTAATTTACTAATTTATTTTATTTTAACTTAATAATTTAGCTATTTAACTTAATAACTTAATTACCTACAATAAATAAATAAATAAATATACATGTATCATATAGTATAGTGTAATTACTTAAATATTTATGCACAATAATAAATACAATTATACACGTATACTTATTTTCTTATAATTACCCTAGTATTAATACATTTAATCTAACATAAATTAATATATAATTATATAATAAAGCTATATGTATAGTAACTCAACCTAATTAATTATTTAAATATATATAATAAAATTATAAGTTATTTATGTACATTATTTACATATATTACAATAGTTATGTTTAGCTTAGTGTTTAATTATATTTACAAGTATAAATACTATAAACAAGGTATTTTTATGTATTTTTTGGTATTTTTGAATTTTTATGGTATTTGTATATTATATAGAGATAAGGGACGAGAGAGATAAGGGGAGATTGAGAGAGGGAGGAATTCTTTTTGCATTTTTGATTTGATTTCTTTTATTAAGTTTTAAAGTAGACCAAACCGTTGACTGGTATGTTCTACTAAGCCGAGGGTTCGGAACACTTTGCAACTTTGTAAATACTTAAATAAATACATGATCTTACACAAAGAAGGTTTATTTTATTTTTTTATGATTTTTTTATAATTTTTATTTATTTATTAGTCTAACCCAAATGTGGCCTTAACGAAGTGTTGAACTAAGAACCTAAGGCTTCAAAATGTGTTTTAGGAGTTGAACATGAGATGCAAACATTCAAAACTGTCCAACATATCACATGACAAGTGTTTGAATATATAAACATGATTTTCATCTTTATTTTCATTAAAATCAAGGTTTGGACAGTTAACCACTTACATGCATGCTGACAATGAACTTAACAAATAGAATACAAGCCACTCAAACCAAATTAAACTTGAACACTTGTACATGAATGCTTGCATATGATGTTCTAATATATAACAACATCATCAGCTCCTTGAAATCCTCAAGATTACTTCAAAATCCAACTTAAATCCTCTCTTCCAGATCTACTGCTAACAAATTCAGCAGCTATTGCTACTACAGATTGGAGATTACAACAGTTGCTGTTATCCATTAATTAGCAGCCAATGCTACCTCCTGATGCTTCCAAGTTGATTTGAATTGCCGCATCTCTATTGAAATTAGCTGCCAATGCTGCTACACTAAAAAAAACCCCAGCAGCTGATTGCTGCCGTAAGATAAAGCCATCAAAATCCATTTAAAGCTTTAAAATCTCATCCTCAAAAAATCTGAGGAACATTTAATCTTAGAAAATCTTTGCATCCAAAATTCTCTTGAAAATCAGGGATTAGATCCTATGAATGTAGTTCCTATGCAGCATTTGATGTACTGACATGGGAGATTTAAACCAAAAACCACATGTTTAATCAATTGTCTAAAACCTAATCATGCTTTAAACTCATTTTAAAATCAAATCCATGCATCAAAATCACCAATGAATATCATGTATTCCAGATTTCATCTTAGATCTGGGATATAAGTATACATCCCAGAACTGAAACAAACGATTAAATCCTCATGAAACATCATTTCAAAACTTTTCTATCCATTCTGAAAATCAATAGAAACTTAGATAAGTCTCCCAAAAATCACTGAAATCTTAATATGATTCCCATCTTACACTATAGACAGTGTAAGATGGAAATCATATTAGGCTTTCAGAACCATCAAATCTCAATTCAAAAGTATCTCAAATCCTCTTTGATAAATCTAGAACTCATTCAAACCCGATTAAAGCTCAAAAATCATGAAAAGCCTAATCTAATCTCTCTCTTGCTCCATAGACAGCGTGGAGAGAAGAAATCAAATTAGTCAATGAAATCTGTTAAACATGAATCCCAAACCTTCAAATCTCTCAAAACCATTGAGTTACTTCGTGCAAAACCATTGGAGGGTCACTGTGAACATATGAGATGAATGGAATGATCCTTAGATGATATTTGATGCTCAAATCAGATCTGAACTCTCAAGGCATCATATTTGATTTGATGTCTCGATGGATGGGTGAATGAAGATTAAAATGCGAGGAAAACATGCAGAAGTGAGGGGGAAGAACAATGAATCGGTATGAATGTGTGAAACAGTCCTCTCTGATCTAAATTGATTAGAGAGGGTAGATCGGGTCTAATCTATTGTACTCCTAACTAAACTAACAAATCTGTGAATTCACTATCTAAACTATGCCTAACCGATCTACACTACACTAACAAACACTACAAATATCCTAGAAAGCAGTAGATCTATTCTAATTGGAGGAATGAGACCTTTAGATCTCCACCCGGTGGATGGAGAGGAAGAATGGTGGAAGAAGATTTTGGTGGAGTGAAAGATCACTATTGGAGCTCTAGGTCACACTCAGGTGTTATGTGTCCCCTAGCGGCGAGGAGAATCGAAGGAAGATGGAGCTTCATTGCCGTAGCAATGGAGCCAAGGGTTTGTTGAGGAGAGGAACCAGAGTGGAAGAAGGGATCAACTCAAGAGTGTAGGAGAGGAGCTGATGAAGGCCGTGTGAGCTCAGCGGCTGTGCTTAAGCAACCGCTTAAGTGGATTAGGTGACCGTGGAGTGGAATTAGGCGTTTAGGGCTTGGATGGTGGGATGAGTTAGAGGGAAGGTAGGAAGCTCTAAATCGAATGTCCACTGTTAGATGGGATCTAGGTGAGGCTATGGTGCTACGAGCAAAGGTGCACGAAGATTGGAAGAGAATCCATCGTTGGATGAGAGGAGCAGAGAACGGATGGCTTAGAGAATCCACCATCAGGTCTTTTGGTGATTTTGCACCAAGAGTTCGAGAGGTGAATGGGTAGGAATTTTACGGAAGAGCCCATAAGTGAGTAGAACCATAACCAAGTGGTCCCTGAAGTCTAACAAGTAGGTCCCTAACAACTTGCAAAAAGGCCCTTGGCACTTTTGTATGTAAAGAAATGTAAGGGAATGAAGGACCTATTTGTAATGTGATGGTTTCAAGGTCCTATTGAAGTCCAAATGCAATGAAATTTTTATTAATGTTTAATTAAACATTTTAGAACATGATTTCACTCTTGATTTGAGCTTTTGAACCCAAAAATATGTTCAATTGGCAATTGGATCATCAATTTATATTTATGCATAAAATATCTCACAAATTGACCTAATTTTGCATTTTTAACCCAATTTTGATGTTTTTGGTCATTTCTGTTAATTCTTACACTTAACCCATTTATTGTGTTAATAAGATAGTATTTAACCTAGTTTCTAGTTTAACTTGGGAAATTTAGCTATGATGAGCTACACCTCATCAGCACTTCAATTTCAATGTTCTCTTTAATTAATTAGTTATTACTCAATTGTCTAGTTATATGTGCCTTCTTGTTTTCGAATGTGTGAGAAAGATATTGTTATGATATCTTAAGTAGCAAGATTAATACGAATCACTGTCGTGGCCAAGGTAATGCCCCATACCAATCCTATCACCTGGTTAATCATCCTGAGGTGTAACATCCTACCTTGTTAAGCCTCTCTGTAAGGGCACATACAATTAACACACTATAAGAAAAAAGGCATGGAAGTTGGTGAAAATAATTGAGAACCAACAATAGCCTTTGAGCAAGGAAGCCATAATTGATATAAGCCATTACTAAAACGACCCTTTAATAGGGTAGCCTTAGTCTTGAGGTCCTTTATGACAACAAAATTGGGATACATCTTAAAATAGCACTTATTGTCTTTTGAGAAATGATAGAGAAACAACATATTATTGGAAACTTCAGGAACATGTAAGATATTTTTCAAGCATAATTGGTGATTGGAGGCTATAAGAAATTTATGCCCAATATGATTAATAGGCTCACCTTTTCCATTACCAAAAGTAACTTGCTCTTGTCCTTTATAGTCAGGTGCAATATCTAAATTGGCCATGGAATTTGTGACATGTTCATTTGCACCTGAATTAGTAAGCCATGGAGTGAAATTAGAACTAGAGAAATTAACTTGAGGGGCTTGATCATATCTCCTTTAGCAGGCGATAGATGAGTGGTTTAAGTGATCACATGTTTGATAATTCATGCCTACAATAGTATTTGGTTTGTTTGTAGCAATAGATGGTTCAAATTTGTTAGCGAAGACTCCATGATAGAAATGTCGAAATTGAACACCTCCCTTATTTCTACCACCACGACCACCTCCACAAAAAGCATTACTAGTAGCTTGATTAACAGAGATATCCATTTGTGCATGTGCTTGAAGTAATCACTATTCATGGCTCAAAAGAAGGCTAATAATCTCATCCAAAGTGACAGTGCTATGAGATGTTATAGCAACAACAATTGGATTATATTCTGACCCCATGCCATGAGAATAGTTAAAATAAGATCATCATGATCCAATCTTTCACCACAGGGTAGCTAAATTCATAGCAGTTTGTTTTGCCTTATTAATAAATTCTAAGATGCTAGAATGTGTCGACTGTAATTCCCTACTTGGAGGGGTTAAGATATGCGTGACGTAATATAAAGTACGGAATTAAAAAAGACAAACTCACAAAAGTAGTAATCACACAATAGGCACAAATATTTTTAGGTGGAAACCCAAACCGGGTGAAAACCACCACTTAACCCTCTTGAGTTAGGATTTCCCGATCGACCTAGTCGATCAAATCCACTAAACCCAGTCACTTAAACGAGGGTGATTGAACCTTAATTACAACCACACTACTTAGACCGAGGGTAGTGTACCTCAACACCCCTTCTCTTCACAAGAAGGAATTTGTCTTGCGAAAGAGACGGGAATTCGCAAAGCGAATACCCAGCCAAAGATAATATAAAGTACAACAATCCTATAGAGCCTCAAATATTTAATCTTAGCTTCTATAGGAGTTAGGAAACTTCCCTTTGGTGGAAATGCATCGAAGTGACAATGCGGGTGCGTGAACCATGCGGCGGCGCTTTGTCGCTCTCGTAATCGCAAAGGGAGCGGGTGCGCAAAGGGATGAAGCTCTCTAGATATGAAACAGATGCTTGGAGACCTAGAGCTTCAACTACTTCTCTTGGACACAAAAGATGTGGAAAGTGGTTTGCTTAGTGTATCTTGGTGTGTCTTAAAAGCCAAGGGGTCCTCCTACATTTATAGAGGCCCTAGGAAGGCTTTGGAAGGCCTTGGAAGGCTTCCATAGCCATTGAGTGCAAAGCCAAAGGGAATCAGGCCGTAGTCAGAATTAATCATGATTCTAACAGGGTCATTAGACGTCTGATCCTGGCATCAAATGTCTGGAAAACCCATTTAAGACGTATGGGAACTAAGTCAGACGTCTGATTTTAAGCGGGTTTCCTTCCTGACTTGAATCAAACTTAAACAGGGTTCTAGTGAAAGTCCATTAGACGATACACAGGACGTCTGGCACAAGGTCTGGATGTCTGGAAACCTATTTGTTCTCTAGAAATGGATTCGCAACGAGTCTAACGGCTATAAAATCTCTGAAGGAAGATTTTGGGTCAGTCGAGGCAAACCAGTCATATATTAGATGTCTGGGGTCCTCTATGGACGTATGATACGAAGCTAACGGTCATTTCCTCAACGTTTGCTAAGGAAGCCAACGGTCCACTAATTGGACGTCAGGAAAAGGCATCAGACGTCTGGACTAAGGTCTGGACATCTGATTTCAACAGACAAAACTAACTAAGTTCAGCCTAAATAATCGGATGTTTGAGTCAACAGTCAGACGTCTTGAAAGTTTCTATCAGATGTCTGAAATTCAGATTAGATGTCTAAAAAGGCTGTCTGATCCCTATTTTGATTTTCTAAGTTCTCTGTAGAAAACCTAAGTATCCTAGGGTAGTGCAGGTGTTCCTAGGACTACTTTAAGGATCTTTTGAGGCTCTTTAACAGATATTCTAAGAAACAAAAAGAGCAAGGATATAAAGACAAAAGTACAGAGAAAAAGATAAACAGAAATCTATACTATTCTTCTTGTCCTTCCATCTTCAAGCTTTCGCTCCTTGCGAAGCACCTCCACCTCTGTCTAGCTCCTCCAATCCGCCATGGATGAGAGCTAGAACTCCATCTAAACACCTATCTCCATGTTCAATTTGACCTGAAAACTAAGACTCAAAAGTAAATTAAAAGACACGTGTTTTGTTATCATCAAAATAAATGATCGTGGTGCTCTAGCACCAACATTGACTCGTAACCCTAGACCATTAGTACTTTTGTAATTCATCCATTTCTAGGCCACTAACCATTAGATCAACATTCCATGCCAACCACAAGTACACAAAAGCTTGCTAATAAGTGTATAATTTTAGTTTCATTCCATGCATAACTTTGATAATTCCAAGACATTTTATCAATAAATAATCCTAATTTGCATAACACTTGATTAACAAGTTGAAGTCTCTAATTTTTGCATTTTATTAGTTGTAGGATAAGGAGAAGAGGAAAATTTCCAAAGATGGAAGCACCCGGCCTAAGAGAATTTGATTCAAAACATTTATGGAGGAGGTATTATAGAGGAGAAATCTCATTTAGGTCATTATATTAATTTCCATTTATTTTGAGCCCAAATCACCACCAAAGGCTAGTAAAACCTAATCCACCTTAATTACACTCACCCCTAATCTTAACACATATTTACGACTCATGCCACCCATGGATGTCTGGCAGAACGATGGCAGCAACTAACTTTTCTTAAGTCGTTGTAGTACAGATAGTTATTGCCATCATTTGCTAATATTTGTTACTCGGAAAATACAGTTCTCCCGAGGTCGAACTCAGAGAGCAAGTCGTATTCTAGAGATATACATGTTCTATTACAAAAATAAAGAAAGAGAGAGAGATGAAAGTTTGGCTCGTCTTCTTTTCTTCTTTCTTCCTCTTTGTCTTCTCTCCTCTTTGGCTTTTGTTCTTCGTGTTCTTCCTCTATTTCTTGGTTGGACGATCCTGTCTTTTTCTTCTTTTTATTTTCTTTGTTTCTTCTTTTCTTGCCTCAGATCTTCCTCCCGTGCTCTTCTTCTTCTTTTCTTCTTCTGCTTTCTGTTTCTTCACTTGGCTGCTCTGTGTTCCTCTCTTTCCTCTGCTTCGCCTTCCTTCTTCTTCTTTGCCTTCACCTGTCTTCAGGACGTCGTCTGATTTCTCAATCAGACGACTTAAACCGCTTGTTGCTACAGTGTTTCCCTTAGCTTCCTTCTTCTTCACCTGTGCCTGCACGCTCAAGAGTTCAGAGTCAGAGGGCAAAACCTACTCTACCCCCCTCCCCCGCGCGTCTCTTTCTCTCTGAGTTTGCTCTTAGGACAGCTCTCCCAGAGCAACCGGGTAATCGGGTACGAGTCGCGCCCGGGTCCAGGCCCACCGGCGTGCGGTGGTGGGCGAGGAGTGCAGGTCGGGTTAATCGGGTCGGGCCAGGTCCGCGGAGCGTGATCACGGACGAGGCCAGGTCGGGTGAGAGGGACCTCACCCCGTGGTCAGGAGGCAAACAGCATAAGGCACTTTTTGCCTTTATGCGCCCGCGCGCCTCTGAAAAGTTCCGAGGTGGGACTAAATGTCCCACCCCAATTGAGCGCCCGTCGCGGAGGGAGCAAAGGGCGATCGTGGCTTCACGCGCGGCCTTCGCCCCAACTGCGAACCTGGGACGTTTCGCGGAGACGCCCCGCGCAACCTGGGAGTCGAACCTGGGCGAAGGTGTGCTGCACCTGCAGGCGAAGGAGCTCTGCCTGCTCAGTAATGGCGACGGCAGGCGAGTCACCTGGTCACAGAAGAACAGCCTCTCGGCCAAATCAGATAGGCGGGGGACCTTCGCCGTGGCACGGCGAAGGTGGTCAGAGGGTCTGCAGGGGGCGTGGTGGAGCAAACAGGTCGCCCTAGGTCAAACTGCGAGCGAAGAAGTGGGTGTGTTCGGTGGGTCTGCAGAGGGCGTTTGGTGGACATTGGAAGGGCGGAGGAGGATCAGGGTGAGGAGGCGGAGGTTATGCACAAGTCGGCGAGCCGTGTGGGGTGCTGGAGCGATGGGAGTGGTTCGCCGGAGTTTGGTCGGAGGTGGAGAAGGTGAGGGTGATCGGTGGGAAATAGGTGGCGACAGTAAGGGTTTTCAGTATAGAAAAGAAAGAGGGGAGGAAGAGGAGAAGTTCTACCTGCTAAGCTGGACAAGGAAGGGTTGGTGCAGGCGACAGTCGTATCGACTGTCGTCGGAGAAGAAATTGCCCAGAGGAAGGGGCGGCGACGAGGAGAGGGCCGGAGAGGCGCCAGCTGGGTGCGGCGTGACGCGGAAAGATCGAGGGAAGGTAACCCTGCTGCTGGTAGTGCGGCAGGGCGACAAGGAGGAGGGGGTGAGGCTACCAGAGCAAGGGGGCGTCTGTCGGAGTGGGAAGAGAGGAATTTAGGGGGGTGTCTCCGTCAAATCCGAGCTGCCGAAAGCGGCAGACGGTGGTGGCTTTTATAGAGGCGAAATCAGAGAGGAGGGCGGAGGGAGACGACGTGCCTCCCTCGCCGGAGGATGGCCGGATCGCGACCCATACCTTCCGCGCGTTCGCATGGAAGGTGTGGGCAATGGCAAAGATCATGGAGGTGTCCCTGCGACAGCAGACGTCGCAGGGAACACCCCGTTGTCTTGGCAGGGGGTCGCCCTCACCCTGCGCGGCGCCATGCCTCGCCGGAGTGTGGCGCTGCCCAGGGTTTTGCAGAGAGGACCCAAATGCAAAAAATGATGAAGAATTAGGGGCTAAAATGCGAGGGTTTCAAAAGTTGAGGGTCAAAAAGTAATGGATGAGGACCAAAATGAAAAGTTGGTCAAGAAGGTTTCTTCTTAGGCCCAAGTTTTTATACATGACTAATTAGGACCTAAGGATTCTAATGGTGAATTTTAGTTCTAGATTAAACCTTGTTTGACCGATCAATTTACGTAAAAACCCAAATTGAGTTGTTAATTGGGCATGGTTCTCAATGTAGGTCAAAATGGGTTCCTAAGGCCAAATTGAAAGTCCTAAACCCTAGAGATTATTTTTCTATGAATTTTAGAGGGTTTATTTGATTTTTACCTTGCCTCGAACCACGTGAATTGAAGTGGGTTTATTTTTTTTTTTAGGATTACAGGCTGTCATTTAATTCCTTGGAGTTGCTGTAGCCCTTATTGAGTCATTTCATCCCACTTTTCTTCTTATTAGGTTGTTTTGACCTATGTTTGGACCCTGAGTTACCCTATTTTCAGATCGGATTGGTGAAATTGCATTTTTACCCCTCAGTTTATGTTTTCTTTGCAAACTCAGAATCTCTCTGAGCCAAGCCTTTCTAAGGTTATGTAGGAGCTTTTATTCTCTGTATTAGGTCAAAATGAGCTAGTTATGGCTCATGATGAGGTTCTCATCATACCCCCATGCCTAGCTTTTGCTAGTCCCTTAGCAAAAACTTAAGGTTTCAACCCTTGTTCTAGACCATGAAGTTCTTTAATAGCTTCAGATAAGTGCTTTGTCATTTAAACCTAGATTAGGTTAGAATGCTGACCATAGGCTTAAAAGGTACTCTAGTACCAATCAAGATCCAAATCTGTCTAGCCTCAGCCTCAGTCCTTAGCAAAGGTTTTTAAGACCCACAAGAACTAACCTAAGGTTTATTGGACTTTGTAGTTAAAGCACCCGTGCTTGAAATGATTTTAGCCCTGGTTCAGTTCGCAGTGCGTTTTGTAAGAGAGAGAGGTAGAAATTTTTTCTATTTTGGAGAGTTTTCTCTCTCTTTTTCTTTTTAATTCTAGCTTAGGATTGGCTTTTTAACACGGTCTGTATCAGATTCCTTGCCCCCATCATCAATCCTCAAGGGTTCCTGGCGATCGATGCTTCGAGATAGCACCGCCCATGGCAACCCCCAGAACCTTGGCTATTGAGATTTCGAGATAATCCCATCCATGGTGTTCCGTGGCTGCGTTCAGACCCTGGCAGTTGACACTTCGTGATAATGCCATCCATGGAATCTGAACCAGCAGGGTGCTTACATGCCCCCAGTAGGATATGTGAATATCCTAAGAGACAAGCACCGAGGAGATGATATTTTGTTACGCATCTTTGAGGGGATTTCCCGCCTCTCTGTACTGGGAACTCGTCCAAATCAACTTGTGTTAATTGGCCGCTCCTATTCTAGGTGTACTTTTCAGACTTTTTTCGACGCTTCTACGTGATTTTGATTTTTACGCTTGTTGAACCAGGCTGTGTGTGAGGTTAGGGTGCTTAGGTTACTGAGTCCCGTAAACCAGAAGTTAGTTAGCGAGGTCAAATACTCCCTAAGCCTTGGACCTAGTACTCAAGCTTTTCATTTTCCTCAACCTCTTGAGGATTGTCTAGATCTTAATGGGTACTAAGAGTCTATCAAGAATGCCTACGGTTTGCGTTCTTACTAATCTTACCAAGCACTTTTCATTTCTTTTCTTGAAAAATGGTCTAAACTAAGGTTAATTCCTTAGCTTCTTACTAATGACTATTACTCTTTTCTTTCATCTTTTTGTGCTCCTTTTCATTTTGTTTCTTTTCCTTCTCCTCAAAATTTCCTTTCTCCTCTTATTCTTTTTATTTTGAAATTTTTTTTAATTTTTATGGTGCTTTTGGCACATGTGAATTTTTGTTCAAAACCCCCTCTTTTTTCTTTTTTTTACAAGTTTGCACTTATACCCCCCCATGCCTAAAACTTGCAATGTCCTCATTGTGATTTAGGGATTTTTATTTACTTAATTTATTCCTTAAGACAGATATTTTTGTGAGTGAATGGGTCGGGATGAATTCTGCGGATGATTTCTAATCTCAGATGCAAGCATCTGAGGTGGAGTCGGCTGTCTTAAAGGGTGAACCTTAAGTGCACAATGGTGTCAGAAAAAAAGGTTTTAGATTTTCAAGAAATGACGGGCTGCCTCCCGTTAAGCGCTGAGTTTTACGCCATCGGCCGGGCGCAGTAAGTTCAAGGGAAATGGAGGATGAGGGATGATTCAGCCGAATCAGTAGAAGTTACATCAATGAACGGTTTGAGTCTCTGACCGTTCACGATAAAAGGTTCGGAATCATGGATGAGTGGACTGATTTCAATGGCTCCATTTTCAAAAACCTGTCGGACTAAATACGGTCCGACCCACTTGGACCTCAGTTTCCCCGGGAAAAGTTTGAGTCGGGCATCAAAGAGTAGGACCTTTTGACCAGGATGAAAGATCTTCCTTGAGATGTGCTTGTCGTGGAAGGCTTTCACCCGCTCCTTGTAGATTTGCGAGTTCTCGTACGTGTCTAGGCGTAATTCATCGATCTCGCTGATTTGGAGTTTTCTGTGGGTTCCAGCCTTGGAAAGATCTAGATTACAGTTCCGTACTGCCCAATAGGCTTTATGCTCCAGTTCTACGGGAAGGTGACATGCCTTTCCGTACACCAGTGTAAAGGGAGACATGCCCAATTGGGTCTTGTGGGCGGTCCTATAGGCCCACAATGCTTCCGGAAGTCGGGACGACCAGTCCTTCCTGTCAGGCCGAACAGTGACTTGCAGGATTTTCTTGATCTCCCGATTTGATAGCTCAGCTAGACCATTTGTTTGGGGGTGGTAAGGAGTAGAGATTCGGTGAGACACCCCAAATTTGGCCATCAGTGACCTAAACTGAGCATTTGTAAAATGGGTCCCCCCATAAGAGATAATAGCACGGGGAATCCTGAACCTTGAGAAAATGTTTTGATGTATGAACTTAAGGACAATCTTGTGATTGCAGGTTCGGGTCGGTATGGCTTCGATCCATTTGGACATGTAGTCCACCGCAAGCAGAATGTACTCGAAACCATCCGAAACAGGAAAGGGGCCCATAAAATCAATCCCCCAAACATCGAAGATTTCGCATACGAGAATCAGCTGCAAAGGCATCATGTCACGATGGTTCATGTTGCCCAAAGTCTGGCAACGACTGCATGCCTTGCAGTGACTGTATGCGTCTTTGAAAAGTGTAGGCCAGTAGAAGCCACACTGGAGGACTTTGGATGCGGTTTTATGCCCTGAGAAATGGCCACCGCATGCCTGGTCATGGCAGAAAGATAGGATATTGTTGATTTCCTCTTCCAGGATGCATCTCCGAATAATTTGATCAGCACCTATGCGGAAAAGGTACGGGTCTTCCCAAATGTAATACTTGGAATCAGAACGCAATTTGTCTTTCTTGGCCTTTGGCCAATCAGACGGTGTCTGATGAGATGCCAAGTAGTTTACTATATCAGCAAACCATGGAAGTCTAGTACCAACAGAAAGCAGGTGCTCATCAGGAAAATGTTCCGTGATGGGTCCGGAAGGGTTGATGATCTCAGAAGGAAGACGGGATAGATGGTCGACTACCACATTCTGCCTTCCCGCCTTGTCGCGAATCTCAAGATCGAATTCTTGCAACAGCAAGATCCAACGGATTAGTCGGGGCTTCGCGTCCTTCTTGGCAAGGAGATGCCTTACAGCCGTGTGATTCGAGTAAATGATGACATGGGAACCCAGAAGATACGATCAGAATTTTTCAAGGGAAAATACTACGGCTAGCAGCTCTTTCTCCGTAACCGTGTAGTTACGCTGAGCCTCGTCAAGTGTCTTGCTAGCGTAGTAGATGACCACGGGTTTCCCGTCAGCTTTCTGCCCCAGGACCGCTCCTACAGCGAAGTCAGACGCATCGCACATGATCTCAAAGGGTTGAGACCAGTCAGGGGATTGTAGGATAGGTGCTTGGGTGACTCGGTCGCGCAGGTTTTCAAAGGCTAGCGTGCATTCCTTGGAGATTTCAAAAGGTACATCCTTAGAGAGAAGAGAAGTCAAGGGGCGCACGATTTTCGAGAAATCTGGAATGAAACGGCGGTAAAAACCGACGTGCCCTAAAAAGGAACGGATGTCCCTGATCGAGCTAGTTACGGGAAGGCGAGAAATCAGATCAACCTTAGCTCGATCCACCTGGATGCCTTTTTCCGAAATTGAGTGTCCCAGGACAATTCCCTCAGGCACCATGAAATGGCTCTTTTCCCAGGAAAGAACCAAGTTCACCTCAATGCATCGCCTGAGTATCTGGACGAAGTGTTGGAGGCAATCATCAAAAGATTCTCCAAAGACTGAAAAGTCATCCATGAAGACTTCCAGGAAATCACCTACCATATCTGAGAATATGGCAAGCATGCATCGCTGAAAAGTAGCCGGTGCATTGCAAAGACCGAAAGGCATCCTTCGGAAAGCATACGTTCCGAAGGGGCAGGTAAATGTGGTCTTTTCTTGGTCCTCAGGATGGATTGCCACTTGGTTGTAACCGGAGTACCCGTCAAGGAAGTAGAAGAACCTATTTCTCGCTAGTTTCTCGAGAATTTGATCAATGAAGGGTAGTGGGAAATGGTCCTTCTTTGTGGAGGAATTGAGTCGGCGGTAATCTATACAGACTCTCCACGCATTGGCTAATCGGGCAGGAATGATTTATCCGGTTTCAGTCGTTATGGTGGTGAGTCCTGTCTTCTTAGGCACAACCTGAATTGGGCTCACCCAATGACTATCGGAGATCGGGTAGATGATCCCGGCATCTAACCACTTAATGATCTCCTTTTTCACGACCTCTTGCAGATTAGGGTTCAAACGTCTCTGCATTTCACGAGAAGGTCGTGCGCCCTCTTCTGAATAGATATGATGAGTACAAAAGGAGGGGCTTATTCCAGTCAAATCATCGAGAGTCCACCCGATGGCTCTGCGATGTTGCTGGAGAACAGTAATCAGACGAGATTCCTGTTCGGAATTGAGGGTGGAATTTATAATCACAGAAAGGGTCTGATTAGAACCCAAAAAGATGTATTTCAAGTGAGCAGGAAGAGGCTTTAACTCGAGGATAGGGTTATCAGCAGCAGCGGGTGGTTCAGTGTAGATGTGAGGTTCAAGGGTAGGAGTTACTGGGTTGTGTATGTCTGGATTCGACTCCTCTGTTTGCGGGTCAAGATCTTTCTGTGATTGATGAGGCATAATCGAGTCATTCTGGAGGTGTGACTCATCAACCAAAATGCTAACGTCACAAATCTGTTCGATGACACCGCAATTAATTCCTTGTTGGGCCTTAAATATATCAATTTTTAAGGTTTGATCTCCAAATTTAAGCTCTATTTGGCCCTCCGCACAGCTGATGTTGGCTCTAGCAGTAGCCAAGAAAGGTCTCCCTAGAATGATTGGTGTATCCCTAGGGTTTTTAGTCGCGTCCATATCTAAGACTATAAAGTCCACTGGGAAATAAAAATCCCGCACTCTTACAATAACATCCTCGAGAATCCCTTTTGGTGACTTTATAGATCGATCTGCTAATTGTAATGTCACCTCGGTTGGTTTTAGCTCAGATTCTTCTAGATGGTCAAGTAAGGATGTGGGTATCAGGTTTATGGATGCACCTAAGTCTAGCAAAGCTCTATCAAATTGGGTAGCACCTATCTTGCAGGAAATCAGGGGAGTACCAGGATCTTTTGCCTTGGGTGGGAGTTTACTGAGGATTACAGAGCTGGCTTGCTCTGACAGAACAATTGGGCTCCCACCCTTGGCTCGCGGCTTACGCTGGGGTGTACACACATTCTTTAAAAATCGTGCATAAGCTGGTACGTGGCGGATTGCATCCATCAAGGGGATGTTTATGTGGACCTGCTTAAAGAGCTTGACCAGGTCCTCCTCAGGTGCCACGGGCTTGGTGGTCTTCTTTCCCTTGGTCAAGGCCTCGGGAAACGGGATCTTGGTTGGTTCTTCTAGGATAGGTCCTGGTTTTGGATCTGGGATAGGGGTAGGAACGTCCTGGATTACTGTCCTAGGCTTGGGATCACTACCAAGCTTGGAGTGGTTTGGATGAGGTGGGTCTTGGGTTTCCTTACCACTACGGGTTGTTACGGAATTAAGTCCTGCCTGGTTTTGGTTGGGATTGGGTAAGATAGGTTACTACTGGTAACCTGCAAAAGAAGTGGAAGCCTCTATCCCGTCGGATGAAGGAACAGAGGGGGCCTGATAAATCATATTGGCTTGGCCCGGGTTTGGGTTCATAACATGCCGCTGGGTTGGCACGTTATTAGGATTAGGCAGAGGTTGGGAAGGAAGAGTACCTGGCTGGCGGGAGTTTGCCAACTGAGTCAATTGGTTTCGGACCTCTGTAAGTTCGTCCTTGTGTTGTTTCTGGGTAGCCGTATTCGTTCTTTGAATGTCAGCCAGGGTCTGAAGGATAAGGGACATTTGATCTTGATTTGGCCCAGATGGATAAGTAGGGTTGGGCCGAGGCTGAGGCAGCTGGTAAGGACGAGGAGGTTGTGGGCGGGGTTGGAAGGATGGTCTTTGGGTTTGGGAATTTCCCGCCCACTGAAAGTTAGGATGGTTACGCCATCCAGGATTATAGGTGTTGGAGAACGGGTCGTTCTGGATGGCGTTGAGGTCCTCGCAGGTCTGAGGAACCTCCAGAGAGTTAGAGAAAGAGGGAATGGAATTTCCCTGGCAGGTGTAGAAGGAATCGGAAGGACCTCCGGGCAAAGATTCGGATGATGGGTCCATCCTAGGAGAAGATCGATGGAGAATGTTTTGCACAGTTTCCCTTGTGGAAGGAGGCTGTGCGAAAGGGTTATGTGCAGAGGTGGCTCGCTGCAGATGCTGAGTCAGCTCATCCACCTTCTTTTCGATAATCGAGACCTTGTCCAATCGACTGGCCATTAACTCCAAGTCGACTGATGCGGACAGGCCCTACGTCTTGTGTGCTCCCCTGAGATTCGTCGCTGCGCGGGTATTCGTCCTGTCGAATAATCCCATGGAGTCATTGTTGATGGAGTTCTCGCACATGTTTTCGAGAATCTCCCACACGGTGTCTTCATGTTGACCCATGATATTTCCTCCGCAGGTTGCATTGACGAAAAGACGGATGTCCTCACGGAGTCCCTGGTAAAAAGATTGGACTTGTTCCCATTTAGGAACTCCGTGATGGGGGCACTTTCTCATGAGATCCTGAAAACAATCCCATGCCTCATGGAGAGGTTCCCCTGTTTGTTGGGTGAAGTGTGTAATCTGATGGCGCAAGGCGTTGGTCCGTCCAACAGGGAAGAACTTTTTTAGGAACTCGGACTGAAGTTCTTCCCAATTGTTGATCGGCCGGGTCTGAGTTTGGTACCAATGGGCGGCCTTGTCCATAAGAGAAAAGGAGAACATCTTCATGAGAAGAATATCCCGATTTTGTGCGTCTGACCCAAAAGTTTGGGCTAGATGCTTTAGTTGCTTGATGTGCTGGAAGGGATTTTCAGAATTAACCCATGGAATTTAGGTATAGCATGAATCATATTGGGCTTCAATTCAGAATCAGGTCCTCCAATCGGGATTCTGACTCGAGGCTCAACGGCCACCGCAGCAGGATTGTAGTGGTCCCGCATCATGGGGCGCTGCGGTGGGTGCACAAAGTTTTGGAAGAGGTCGTTGAGTCGCTAGAGCTGGTGCTCCAGATTGTTTTCTTCCTCAACTGGCTGAGCCATGATGGGGGAAGAAGAAGAACTTGGTTCTGAATCAGAAGAGAGAATAATGTGAGGGGCTTGCTGCACAAACACGGGCGTCGAGGCTTGGCCTTGACGAGAGTGAATTTGTAAAGGAGGTCTTAAGGGTGGTCTTAAGGACCTCCTATCGTACATGCACTATTGGAAGAGATGAGTTTAGAAGGTGCTGGACCCAATCAAGACACTCAAAAATGTTGGGTGACTATAGAGGTTCGGGGCAGATGGACCCCTTGATCAGAAAGATCGTCCACCTGAGAATTACCTGGGCAGCCAGAGAGGGTGAGTCCCGCGAAGACCCCTACACGGTAGAGCGTCCCCACGGGTTACAGGGTTTCCCCCACCCGACCTCTCTTGTCACTGAGATTCCAGGTAGACCAGGATGGGGATCTTGACCTCTTAAGTCTACCAATTTTAGTTTAAGATCAGGGTGCTTAAAGTTACACTTGAACTTTTAGGTATTTTTGAGTGAGAAAGTGACCTAATTTTAAGGTTTGGTTGACCCAAGGGGTCAACTTTACCTCTTGTTCCTTTGAGAGCTTTTGGGTCCTTTCTTTTTGGGTTCGAGTGTTTAGAGAGCCAATTGTTTAAGGTTTCTCTGAATAAGTATGTTCAATCAATGGTTTAGGCACACTTCTTTTGGATTTTCTCCATTCTTGATTTAAGTAGCGTGTCTTTAAAACCCCAATGTTGAATCTTATGTTGGCTCTATTTGGTCCAGTTAGTTCTTTGTTGGGTAATTAGGGCTCAAGCAAGAATGTGTTAGCCCTTAAATACCCTTAATAGTGTGCAGGAATAATGGGTTGAAAACATGCAACTTTTTATGGTTTACTAAGTATAGAAGACAGGTTAGCCCTATATTGCTTGTTCTTTCCTTTTCTTCCTCTTTAGAATTTAGGGGTTGAGAGGATAGAAAATTACCTGTCCTCGAAGTGGTTGTCGTGCGGTTGCTTGTCTTCTTGATTTCCTGTAGCTGCACAAAAGAGAGGAGATTATTAGAACTAAAAAAAAAAAGAATGTTTACCTCTAGAATAGCCGTTGCTCCCCGGCAACGGCGCCAACTGGCAGAACGGTGGCAGCAACTAGCTTTTCTTAAGTCGTTGTAGTACAGATAGTTATTGCCATCATTTGCTAATATTTGTTACTCGGAAAATACAGTTCTCCCAAGGTCGAACTATGGGAGCAAGTCGTATTCTAGAGATATACATGTTCTATTACAAAAATAAAGAGAGAGAGATGAAAGTTTGGCTCTTCTTCTTTTCTTCTTTCTTCCTCTTTGTCTTCTCTCCTCTTTGGCTTTTGTTCTTCGTGTTCTTCCTCTATTTCTTGGTTGGACGATCCTGTCTTTTTCTTCTTTTTATTTTCTTTGTTTCTTCTTTTCTTGCCTCAGATCTCCCTCCCGTGCTCTTCTTCTTCTTTTCTTCTTCTGCTTTCTGTTTCTTCACTTGGCTGCTCTGTGTTCCTCTCTTTCCTCTGCTTCGCCTTCCTTCTTCTTCTTTGCCTTCACCTGTCTTCAGGACGTCGTATGATTCTCAATCAGACGACTTAAACCGCTTGTTGCTACAGTGTTTCCCTTAGCTTCCTTCTTCTTCACCTGTGCCTGCACGCTCAAGAGTTCAGAGTCAGAGGGCAAAACCTACTCTACCCCCCTCCCCCGCGCGTCTCTTTCTCTCTGAGTTTGCTCTTAGGACAGCTCTCCCAGAGCAACCGGGTAATCGGGTACGAGTCGCGCCCGGGTCCAGGCCCACCTGCGTGCGGTGGTGGGCGAGGAGTGCAGGTCGGGTTAATCGGGTCGGGCCAGGTCCGCGGAGCGTGATCACGGACGAGGCCAGGTCGGGTGAGAGGGACCTCACCCCGTGGTCAGGAGGCAAACAGCATAAGGCACTTTTTGCCTTTATGCGCCCGCACGCCTCTGAAAAGTTCCGAGGTGGGACTAAATGTCCCACCCCAATTGAGCGCCCGTCGCGGAGGGAGCAGCGGGCGATCGTGGCTTCACGCGCGGCCTTCGCCCCAACTGCGAACCTGGGACGTTTCGCGGAGACGCCCCGCGCAACCTGGGAGTCGAACCTGGGCGAAGGTGTGCCTGCACCTGCAGGCGAAGGAGCTCTGCCTGCTCAGTAATGGCGATGGCGGGCGAGTCACCTGGTCACAGAAGAACGGCCTCTCGGCCAAATCAGACAGGCGGGGGACCTTCGCCGTGGCACGGCGAAGGTAGTCAGAGGGTCTGCAGGGGGCGTGGTGGAGCAAACAGGTCGCCCTAGGTCAAACTGCGAGCGAAGAAGTGGGTGTGTTCGGTTGGTCTGCAGAGGGCGTTTGGTGGACATTGGAAGGGCGGAGGAGGATCAGGGTGAGGAGGCGGAGGTTATTCACAAGTCGGCGAGCCGTGTGGGGTGCTGGAGCGATGGGAGTGGTTCGCCGGAGTTTAGCCGGAGGTGGAGAAGGTGAGGGTGATCGTGGGAAATAGGTGGCGACAGTAAGGGTTTTCAGTATAGAAAAGAAAGAGGGGAGGAAGAGGAGAAGTTCCACCTGCTAAGTTGGACGAGGAAGGGTTGGCGCAGGAGACAGTCGTATCGACTGTCGCCGGAGAAGAAATTGCCCAGAGGAAGGGGCGGCGGCGAGGAGAGGGCCGGAGAGGCGCCAGCTGGGTGCGGCGTGATGCAGAAAGATCGAGGGAAGGTAACCCTGCTGCTGGTAGTGCGGCAGGGCGACGAGGAGGAGGGGGAGAGGGTGCCGGAGCAAGGGGGCGTCTGTCGAAGTGGGAAGAGAGGAATTTAGGGGGGTGTCTCCGTCAGATCCGAGCTGCCGAAAGCGGCAGACGGTGGTGGATTTTATAGAGGCGAAATCAGAGAGGAGGGCGGAGGGAGACGACGTGCCTCCCTCGCCGGAGAATGGCCGGATCACGACCCATACCTTCCGCACGTTCGCACGGAAGGTGTGGGCGATGGCAGAGATCGTGGAGGTGTCCCTGCGACAGCAGACGTCGCAGGGAACACCCCGTTGTCTTGGCAGGGGGTCTCCCTCACCTTGCGCGGCGCCATGCCTCGTTGGAGTATGGCGCTACGCAGGGTTTTGCAGGGGGACCCAAATGCAAAAAATAATGAGGAATTAGGGGCCAAAATGTGAGGATTTCAAAAGTTGAGGGTCAAAAAGTAATGGATGAGGACCAAAATGAAAAGTTGGTTAAGAAGGTTTCTTCTTAGGCCCAAGTTTTTATACATGACTAATTAGGACCTAAGAATTCTGATGGTGAATTTTAGTTCTAGATTAAACCTTGTTTGACCGATCAATTTACGTAAAAACCCAAATTGAGTTGTTAATTGGGCATGGTTCTCAATGTAGGTCAATATGGGTTCCTAAGGCCAAATTGAAAGTCCTAAACCCTAGAGATTATTTTTCTATGAATTTTAGAGGGTTTATTTGATTTTTACCTTGCCTCGAATCACATGAATTGAAGTGGGTTTATTTTTTTTTTTAGGGTTATAGGCTGTCATTTAATTCCTTGGA
This sequence comes from Thalassia testudinum, assembly GCA_037157565.1. Taxonomy (NCBI): domain Eukaryota; kingdom Viridiplantae; phylum Streptophyta; class Magnoliopsida; order Alismatales; family Hydrocharitaceae; genus Thalassia; species Thalassia testudinum. Next base: position 88,759,738 of record JAZHRO010000077.1, read on the forward strand.
GTTGCTGTAGCTCTTATTGAGTCATTTCATCCCACTTTTCTTCTTATTAGGTTGTTTTGACCTATGTTTGGACCCTGAGTTACCCTATTTTCAGATCGGATTGGTGAAATTGCATTTTTACCCCTCAGTTTATGTTTTCTTTGCAAACTCAGAATCTCTCTGAGCCAAGCCTTTCTAAGGTTATGTAGGAGCTTTTATTCTCTGTATTAGGTCAAAATGAGCTAGTTATGGCTTATGATGAGGTTCTCATCAATGTCCATGCTAATCCTTTCCCAAACAATATACACATTCAAGAACTTTCCTTATCCTTCTTTCTATGATTTTAGCTAATCAAGAGACAAATCCTAATCCCGAAATTTGTGACAGCCTAAGAGATCTTTAGTATTTTATCCATAACTTTCCAGTTAGAATTCAAATTGAGTGATTCGAGTTGCATTTGAAAGATGATTTCAAGGGCTACAAATTTTTTTTTATGTGTAACTTGAGATTCAGAATAAAGGGGGGCCGAAAAAATGACACAAGTTAAGGAAATCCTATAAGGCTATTACAAAACCCTTTATAAATACCCCTTCAAGGTTCCAAGGAAAGAGAGCCCACTTGCATTTCAATAAACAAATTCTTCAAGTCTTCGTTCTCTTAGTCGAAGTGAAAATCTTGTCGCATTTTCTACCTTTGAAATTGATTAAATAATCAATACGACGGATTTGTCGGGAATTAAAAGAATTAAATAATTGACTTTAGTCTCGATACTTATCGGATTTTGTCTATAGCCTTGGTCCTTCAGACTGATTTCAGGGGCAGGTTTAGGGAGTTGCTAGCCTCCCTTCGACTCTTTGGATAGGCTTAATGTTACGACCCGATTCACGAATCCCTATAGGACCCAAGATCGGCTCACTCGACTAATCCCAATACCCAGTCGTCCAACAAGAAATAACCAAAAAGCAGGAAACTAAATTACATTCACTATGCAAAGTAACTAACAGTAAACGAGTACAAGCAGTAAAGGAAGTAAAAGTTGCTAACAATACATATCACCACCACAATAGTAAAGTAGAACAAAAGTACAGAACAATAACAGCAACAAAGTCTGAACTCACTAACAAAAAAGGAAGTACAACAACAGCAAGAACTACTACTGGGCTCGACTGGGCTCAGCGCCCTCTGCAGCCGGTAACTCGGGCTACTCAACTCCTGGACCTAAAAAGGATTATGAGCAAAACGGAGTCAGCGAACGCTGAGTAGAGTGGTAACCAACTAACTAAAGCAGTAAAGGCTAACAGGTAAATTTATCTTTTCCAATTATTTTATTTTACAAGTCATTTCTTTTCACTCATTGGTTTACTTTCAGATCTCTTTCTTGATCTCTCATGTTCCTCGTGGGAACAATCTTGATTACAGTCTTTTCCGAAGAGTAGAAGGCACACGTGGTGCTCTCCTAGTCGGGAGAGTCCCCCGTGGTGATTCTACACTCAGTCAACCATCCCGAGGTCACGGACAGACGTAGCGGTGACTACGGCACACGCAATAAGCGCACGGGCAGCTATCCCGCACTGGCACGCGGTCAGTCATTTTCGCTAGCGGGTATGCCTAAAGTACAGTATGGAATAATATAGGGCCTAGCCCTCTCAGTAACAGGGGTCTAGATCCTCAGAACCAAACAGAGGTCTCGCCCCTCCACAGTCCGCGCACCCTCGTCTGACTATCCCGGTTTGTCCAGTGGGCCTAACAAGTCGATGTAGGGTGGCTAGTTGAACCCCGGGTCCCGTGGGGTGGCTAGCTCTCTCCCTACACTAGTAGCTCTCCTCGGTATAGTGTACACGAGGGCCAACAGAAGTTGGTGTAGAGTGGCCAATCCAAACCCCAGGTCCCAACCCAAGGGCGGCTAGCTCCGCTCTACACTAAATAGGGGACAGTCGCTCTCCTTGGTACCACGTACTCAAGGACCAGCACACTTTCCACTCACATTTCTAGATCCTTTCCATTCATCTATAGGATCTCTACTCCTAATTCCCCGTAGGGTTCATGCTCACATTCACCATGTTATTCCATACCAAGTTTCATCATTCACGGTTCCATTCTTGTATTATACACATGCAGCTCGTATTTCCACAATTTAGCATATACAACAAGTAGTGTCACAGGTATCTGTTTAACTAGTACAGGCATTTCATATTCCACAAGCAGCTTATATTTCCCCAATTTAACATATACAATTAGTAATGTCACCGGTAACTGTTTAACTAGTATAGGCATTTCATATTCCATAGGTAGCTCGTATTTATTAAAAGGTAATTATTTACAATTCCATTCATTCATTTATGACTGCAATCTCAAACACGCATACAAACAATGCAAATACTTCTCGTTCTAGGATTCATGTCACATCCTAGGTTTCTAGTTATCTAATTTCACATATGCATTCATGTTTTATAATTAAAACAGGGGGAAACTACTCTACCAGACAATCCGGGAGTACTGGGGGCTCGAACGACAGACTCACGTGCCTCTGCAAACCCCAAACATGCAACAGAACGAGGTCCTATAACGAGGAACAGAACACAATAGATGTCCAGAATAGTATATAAGGATTTCTAACATATAGAGGAACTCACAAGCAAACTATCGATATCTTGTTTGCGTAAAATGGATACCAAACGGACCCTAATTGGGTCAAAAATGGGACTGTAGAACCAAATCAGACGTCTGGCAAAAGGTCCAGACGTCTTAAAAGTCACCAGGGTCTCACCTCAAGTTCCTGCGTCGACTTCAGACGTCCAGGACCCTCACGTGAACGTCTGGACTTAGCTCCAGACATCCGACCTCTCCTCCAGTCGTCTGGGAGTGCTTACGATCGTCTGGTAAGCTGTCCAGACGTCTAAAATGCGTGGGAGGGCATGTCCCGTGCCTTCCCAAAGCTATCCTTGTGCGCGACAGACGAAATCTCCCACTTTTAGCCATACAGATCGGTTCTGCAGTGCGGCCTCCATGGTCGTAATCGCAAGAGGAACGTACCTTCGCGAAACCTTGCTTTTAGACATCCGATGCCATCACCAGACGTCCAACTCATCATCTGGATGGCCCTCCAGACATCTGATTCTGGGAAAAACCCAGAACCAGAGCAACCTCCTACTCCCCTTGCCATGCGCAGTCGCGGTTCCTCCTCCTTGTTTGCAGCTCCGGCTGCAAGAGGGTGTCAGGGATGACTCCCCCGACGCACTCCTCCTCCCACACGCGTCGCTCCGGCCGTATGCCCTTTAGCGAGCTTCGGCGAACTTGCGAGCTCAAGCTCCTCCTTCTCTCTTCACGCCGCCTCTTCTCCTCGCTCTCGTGCCCTCTCTCGCTCGTCCCTCTCGCTGCAATGGAGAGGAAGGAAGGAAGGTGGTGGTCATGGAGTGGAGAAGATAGGAAGGGGGAGAGGGGCCTTATATAGGGGAGTGGTTAGGGTTCGGTGGAGGAGAAAAGAAGAGAGAGAGAAGAGAGGAAGGCTGTCTACACGCAGCCAACGCACAGACCCGACCCTACGTACAAAATTTTCAATTTCTAGACGTTTGGGAAGGGGTCCAGACGTCTGACTGATAGTCCAGGTGTCTTAAAAGGCTCAGAACAAAACAGGTCTTTACATCATAACAAACTTAAAGGAAGTTTTGTCCCCGAAACTTGAGCTAGCTAGGGTGAGGAAAAAGAAAATATACACGCATAACAAACTTAAAGAGGACCGAAGCCAGTCCAAAAGGACGTACCCTAAAAAAGCTCTAGGTACCGCTCTCGCATCACTGCCTCAGGCTCCTAGGTAGCCTCTTCATATCGTTGGCTCCTCCATAAGACCTTCACTAGGGGTACTTACTTCCGTCTCAAACTCCGGATGACTCTGTCTAGTATCTGCACTGGTCTCTTGGGGTAGGTCAGGTTGTTACCCACCTCGACACTAACGTGGCTCAGAACTTGACTGGGATCGGCGATGTACTTCCTGAGATTGGACACGTGGAACACGTCGTGCACATTAGAAAGCTAGGGAGGAAGGCCAAGCCGGTAAGCAACGGGTCCTACCCGCTCCAGGACCTCAAAGGGCCCCACAAACCTCGGCGTAAGCTTCCCTTTCACCCCAAAATGCTGCAGGCCCTTCATGGCTGAAACACGAAGAAAGACATGATCGCCAACCTCGAACTGCACATCTCTGCGCTTCCGATCGACATAACTATTCTGTCTGCTCTTGACAGTGCGAAGTTGTTTGTGAATCTGTTCTATCACCTCCTAACTCTCCCGAATCAACCTGGGGCCAACCTCCCACTTGGTCCCCACCTCAACCCAACTCAAGGGCGCAGTACACCTCCATCCATACAGAGCCTCGTAGGGTGCCATGCCGATACTCGAGTGATAGCTGTTATTGTATGCAAACTCAGCTAGGGGTAAGTGCTCCTCCCAAGAGCCCCTCCAGCCTAGTACACAGGAGCGCAAAAGGTCCTCAAGTGTCTGTATAGTGCGCTCTGACTGTCCATCCGTCTGGGGGTGGTGATAAAATTGCATCTTGGGGCGATAATTCTGTCAATTGGGGTTTATCTTAAGAGCAAAATGCATAGATAAAACATCATAAATAGGAATAGGGGCATCGCATGCATTACACATAAAGATTGCTTATAATGCAGTATTAATAGCCATGTGTACAAGAACATGTCAAAACAGGCCTCGGATGAGCAATCGGACCACACGGGTGATTCAAAGTGAAGAACGGAGTCCAACAGACTCAAAATCGACCAAATCCAACATCCGAAGCTCCTGCAATGGGCCCAAGAAGTTCTGACCGTTGATCTGATGATTAATGGCCCACAGCACGCCACATGGCGAGCGCTCATCGCATCCTCGCCATCGACCGCTTTTGCCTTCACTCGGAGGATGATTCTCAGTTGTCGATCTTCGATCGAACAATTGAGAGCCGCCCACGCACCCACACTCTTCGCGACAATCCACTGCGATAGTGCAGCGGTCGACCGCCTCACCCCCGCGCATCCGGCACGGGATCGAACTGCGCTGCGGGGAAATTGAGCCGCTCGATTAGCAGCGAACAGTGATAATCGAGCCATGCGGCGCAACGGATGCACGTGGACACTTATGTGTGCGATGACACGGCAGACGTGCGCGCCTCAGCAGCGATCCGTGAGTGCTACCTTCATGAGATCTCAGCCGTCCGATCTTCGATCGGACGGCGCACAATGCGCGTGCGTGGATTGCCTCAGAAGAAGAACAGGGCGCGCTGGCGACCAGCGGGCGAAGGGGGCTACACCGACGGATTTGGTATGTGTTTAGCGACGTCCCGGACGTCGCTAAAGCCCATACTTAAATTAGAAAACCCTTTTGCTTATATAAACTCCATCCAACCACCCATGGAAGGTTATTCAATTCACTTACAAGTGCTCTACCCCACTCCTAGCCACCATTAGCTCTCTCTGAAATCGTCGGAGCCGACGAGCCGTCGACGGAGCCCCTCTCCACCGCTGTGGCTGCCTCGTCGTCTTCTCTCTCTCTTTCCTTCTTTATCATAAGCTTTACTTTACTTGTGTCTAAGCATTTATGTAGTGTTGTAATTATAAAACTAAAGTTGCATGTCAAATGATGCTGTTTTCTATCTAGTTACTTTCCCTCTTTTATGTTTAAGTTTCATGTTGTGAATAAAAAATTCTAACCCTATTCTTTCTCTCTCTCTCTCTCTCTCTCTTTCTCTCTCTCACTCGCTTTTCACCCACGTCTTCTCGCAAGCAAAAACCCGTTATTTCCGTGACATTAAGTGACAAGAAAAATTTGCTTTTCACGCCTCCCTGAGATCGACACTCGGACACACGTCCATTTCTTCATTTAAAATCGACATTGCGAGCGCAAGCTATAACGACCCTTTCAAACATACGCGTCTTCCGCTCATCAGTTTTTGGCGCCGTTGTCGGGGTGGTTACGGATTTATTTTGTCACTTCCATTTTACATCCATGCTCACATCATCTAACGCATTCTCTACCTCTACTTGATGGTTGCAAGAACTCAGCACTTGGACGGCAAAGCAGCGTAGCTTGTGATGATAGAGATGGAGTAAGCGCAGCAAGGACCAATTGTGAGCAACTCTTCACCCGTGGTTGTTTGCTTTCCTGGTAAAAAATCTTTAAAAAAATTGTAAAATTGAAAAGAATTTTGGCGTGGTGTACGATTTCTTAATCCACATCCTTCACTCATCACTCAACAAATATATAAATATATATATATACACTCTAATATTCTTAAGACCTAATCTTTTTGGAGTGTTCATCTTTCTTTTTGAGTGGTGTTTGCGAAGCTACCATGACTTGACTTGGGCAGCACCACTCACCCCTAAAATGGACTCATCCAATAGAAGCTGCATGATCACTAGGATGAGTACATTGGGATTTTGGAGTCTCTTCACATCAAAGGAAATCTACTTTCACCAATTGTGTGCAAAACTTGATGTGCCCACTGAAACTTGTCTGAAAACATTAAGACACGTCAATCCTAAAAGACACAAAAGTAAGGATGAAACATTAAAAGACACCACATCTTAAAAAAATCCTTGCTTGAAAACAATGTTTTGATAGGAGCACACACACTGGAATTGGAAAACTAAGAGGCACTACCCCAATCAACGCCTCATCACATAACCCTAGCACAAGCACTATCCTAGCCCTTTTAAAACAGAGTAGACATGCCCTAGGCAGGACTGGGTTAAGTCTCGAGAGGCGGGATTTTGTTCGCTGGTTACTTGGCTTTCATTCCCTTAGTAGAATCTGGTGACTAGGCTGCAGGGAAGTGTCAAACGACCGCGATTGTGGGTACTATGGAACCGACGGTGCAAACCAAAGGAAGAACCTTCCCTATAATCCCCTCGTAATCAACCTAGCCAGATTAGCTTTGGGAAGGGGAGTCCAGTGCTTACGGACTTGATCACCCTTTTAGAGATTTCTAGGTCCCTAAGGAATACACCATAAGGACTAGGCTTGTTTGCTTGGTTGTACACACACTTCTCGCATCTGTTGCTCTCCGCATCCCCTCCTATTCTTCTCCAGTGTATGCATGGGAGACGATCACTACATCCCGAGTTATTTGTTTTGGGACAGGAATCCAGGCGACCTGATTCTGCTAGAAACATGGCTAAACCTAGGGTAGATGAGGTTGAAGACCAACCCCCACCAGACACAATGGCCATCATCCAAGCCTAGATTAACGCAAACCATCGGCTTCAGCAGCAACAGATCTACACTATCATGCAAGCCATACACCGGTTGCAAAACCCACAAGGGCAACCACCACCACCTTTCCAAGACCCACAAGGGCAACCGCCACTTGATCTACCACCATTCCAAGACCAGCCTAGGCCCCTCCGCGACTTCTACAATCATTCCGCTATTCGAGTTGAGCCGCACCTTAGGATCCCTGAAGCGGGAGATGATTTTGAGCTAAAACCAAATGTCCTGAGTCTGATTCAGAGCCACTTCTATGGAAGCTCAAATGAAGATCCCTTCCAGCACCTAGAGGATCTTGACCGGATAGCCCGAACTGTGAAACCTAGGAGCATTAGCCTTGACATTGTTTTGATTAAGATGTTCCCCTTCTCGCTGAGAGACAAGGCATCTCACTGGCTTAGAACCCTAAGTAGACCCATCATCACCTGGGAAGAACTGAGGCATGCATTCTTAAAGAAATTCTTCCCCATAGGAAAGACCAAAGCCCTCAGAAGAGCCATTACTACCTTTACACTCCAGGGTGGGGAACAGTTCCATGAGGCGTGGGAAAGATTTAATGAACTATTAAGGAAATGCCCACACCACGAAGTACCAAGGTGGTAATTGGCCCAGATCTTCTACCACGGTCTGGGTAGCAACCTACAGAACTTCGTTGATGCCTCATGCGGAGGGAACTTCCTGAACAAAGACGAGGAGAGCGCGTTTGAGCTCTTTGAGTCTATGAGTGAAAATTCGCTCAACAATGCCTCCATGACCCAGTTTAGCCAATCCAGTCAACCCCATGGTGGGATTTATGAAGTACAAGCAAATTCTGGGATGGTTGACATGGATATCATTGCCAAGAAATTAGATCGAGTGGAATTGGTGGATAAAAAGATAGATGAGCTACAGAACCAGACCAGGAACCCATTACAGACCTTCTCCCTAACAAATTGAGCTCACAATGTTGACCTGGTCCAACCCTTAAGCCAACTAAACCTGGAACAACCCCTGACCACGTTCCAGAGAGGGACCTTTGCTCCCTCAACCCTTGATTACTCTCTTCCCTCTCCCTCGACATCTGCTATCTTTGAAGATGTACAGGCTGTCCAAGGTTATGCTAAACCTGACCCTTTCTCCAACACTTACAACATCGGATGTCATAATCACCCCAACTTTGGTTGGACAAACTAGAAATCACCTCAATTCCAGAACCAGCCCAAGCCAAACCAGCAGCCAAACTTGCCCCCCTATTAGCAAGGATCACCAGTTAGACTCCCATAAAATCCGAATAGGGCAGCCCCTCCCCTGCAAAACCAAATGGACACCTTGATAAAGATGATGGCCGAAATGAACCAGAAACATCAGGAGGAAATGGCTTTAGTAAAGGGACAGTTAAGCCAGTTGTTGGACTGTAAACAACAAGGATCCCTGCCTTCCCATCCGCAACCAAACCTGCGAAACATGATTAACAGAGGCCCCAATTTGCAAGGGTTCCAAGGCAATCCCGGGCAGGCTCACATGGTCCAGCCAGCCCCACAAACACCCCCTGGGTTCGGTGCTTCTTCGTCCTCGTCTTCTCAAGGATCAACCCATGGTCCGAATGCCTCTGCGAATGGGGTAACCTTGAGAAAGTGGCTACTCATTATAGCTAAAAAGTTGAAGTTAAGCTAGACACTGGGTTAAACAACATCAAATTAACAGATAAAAAGGGTTAAGTGTGGGAATCAAAGAAAAAGACCTAAAACCTTTATTTTGTGTTAAAATTGCATAATTAGGTCATAAAACGAGATATTATGAAGGTAAAGGACAAATGGTGATCCATGTGTTAATTGAACACATAAATAAGTTTAAAAGGTCAAATCAGAAATACAATTAATTTCTTAAATGTTCAATTGAGCACATATAAAAATTTGAAGGCATTTGGACATCATTTAGGCCTTGTAATATAGAGTTTACACTTAGGTCCTTCATGCATCACACTCTCGTCTTTAGAAATCCTTTTTGGACCTACTTGTAACCCGCAGGGACCCCTTTGAAAGACTGCAGGGTCCATCCTGTTACAATTCTCTTCACTTATGGGCCTGCACACAATTTTTCTACCCCTTCATGAAGGGGTTTTCCCTGCAATTTTTCCAACATTACGATATCCACCTACTGTTCTTCGCATGCACTGTAGCGCGCGAAGAACACGACAGATCTCGACTGTCTGTTCTCTCGCGATTTTGATCTACGGCTTGGTCTGAATCGAAGCTTTGCGCGAAGCGGCGCGTGCGCTCACCCTTCTCCCCAGATCCCATATGATGGTCAATTTTTGAGTTGGCTCACCGCGTGCCCCTCTCCTCTCATCCTTGCCGCCGGTTGCTTCATCGACTATCCTTACCTGCCAATTCTGTGATTTCACAGCCATCAGCTGTGAAATCACTGACTTCTTGTAACGACCCGATTCCCGAGTCCCTACGAGACACGAGAACCGGACCGACTCGACTAATCCCAAGACCTAGTCGTCCAACGAGGAAGTAACCAAAAGACAGTAAAATAAACCACATTCAGCATGAATATAACTAACAGTAAGAAAGTACAGCAGTAAGGAAAGAAACTACTACAGTAGGTACCACCACAACAGTAAAACAACATTTATCATATAACAAGAACTGCAGGTAAAGAAGGTACAGCGGAAACAAAAACTACTCACTAGAACAGAAACAAAAGAGGTACAAAAGGCTGTGGTAACTCTACTGGACCCTACTCGGCCCAGCGTCCTCTGCAGCCGCCGACCCTGGCTGCTCAACACCTGGTCCTGAAAAAGGTAACGAGTGTAACACGTCAGCAAAACGCTAAGTAGAGTGGCAAACTAACTAAAGGCAACAGTAGAGTGTACAGTAGATGTTATGTTCTATTACTTCCTTTATTCACATCTTTCAATTTTTCTCACTATTTCATTTATTTCTCAGATCCTTTACTTGATCTCGAATGTCCTCGTGGGAACGATCTTGATTGCAGTCTTTTCCAAAAGTAGAAGTAGCACGTGGTGCTCTCCTGGCCGGGAGAGTCCCCCGTGGTGATCCTACCCTCAGTCAACCACCCCAAGGTCACTGACAGACGTAACGGTGACTACGGCACGCGCGATAAACGCACAGGTAGCTAGCCCGCACTGGCACGCGGTCAGTCGTTTCCGTTAACGGGTGCGCCCAAAGCACAGCACGGAACCAGGGCAGAGCCCTCTCAGTAACAGGGGTCCAACCCCTCCACAGTAACCAAACCGGGGCCTTGCCCCTCCACAGTCCGCGCACCCTCGCCTGACTACCCTGGTTTGCCCTAGTGGGCCTAACAAGTCGGTGAAGGAGGCTAGCAGAACCCCGGGGCCCGTGGGGTAGCTAGTACTCTCCTAACACTACTAGCTCTCCTCGGTACTATGTACACGAGGGCCAACAAGTCGGTACAGAGTGGCCAGTCCTAACCCCCGGGTCCCTGGGGTGGCTAGCTCAGCTCTGCACTAAACAGGGGGACAGTCGCTCTCCTTGGTACTCCGTACTCAAGGGCCAGCTCACTTCCCCAATTCTATTCCATTCTCTTTCCAGGAGTTCTACTCCTACTTCCCCGTAGGGTTCCAGAACATCTTATGTCTTACTTTCCAGTTTCACGTTCTTACAAACCATGATCCCAATCATGTTTCTTTATTCATAACAGGCAGCTGTGAACTCAATTTACAGGCAGCTTCATATATTCCTTTCCATTTTTCCAAGACTGCATTATTATATATTCCACTAGTTTTTCCATCCTAGGATTCATGCCATATCCTAGGGTCTATCATACAATCTAGTTTTCCGGCCCTAGGATTCATGCAACACCTAGGAACTATATTCCATATATTTCTCATTCCTAGGATTCATGCAATGTCCTAGGTTTTAGTTATGGATCCATACTTTAACAAATTTTATTAATACTTAAAGCCACTCTACCAGGTACAACGGGAGTAATGGGGGCGTGATCGGGAATCCCGCGTGCCTCCGCGACTCTCAAGACTGCAACTGAACGAGGTCCTATCACAAGGATCAAACACAAGGGGTGTCTCAAAACAGTGATATAGCTACTGTAGACGGGTAGAGGAATTAATTCTGAAACGAACACAACTCGAATCACGGAAAACGGAGCCCAAACGGGCCCTGAACGGGTCGAGAAAGACGATACTGTGCAAAATCAGACGTCTGGAACTCCTTCCAGACGTCTTAGATGGTGGATCAGAGAATTACCTGTTCAGCGTGGTTTCCCAGACGTCCAGAAGTCTTCGGGGATGTCTGTCCTATACCCCAGACGTCCGATGGTCCATACGGACGTCTGTAGGTCACTCCTGCCGTCTGGTACAACTTCCAGACGTCTGATTTGCAAAGGATGGCGAATCAGCGAACTTGCGCACAGCCAACCCCCCTCCCTCAGTACGGTCAGTCGACAAGAAGGAAGAAGAAAGCGGAAACTCACCTTTCAGACGTCTGTATGATCTTACAGACGTCGACCTTGCCGTCTGGCTATCAACCCAGACGTCTGATTCTGGAAATTTTTCCAGAATCAGAACCCTGCTCGGCCTCCGCTCGCGACGCCGCCCGCGTCGCACCTCGCGCTCCTGCTGCTCAGACCGCAGCAGGTCCCTCTCCGCGTCGCTCCGCGCCCCCTGCGCCCTCCGCCAGCCGGCCAAGCCGCTCCGGCGAGCTCGCCCTCACGGCAGAGCTCTGCCCTCGCACGCCGCACCTCCGCGCTCACTGCGGCCGCCGCTGCCGCCCTCGCGTCCGCTCGCTCTCGCGCACAGGAAGGAGAAGAAGGAGGAGACGGTGGAGACGGGAGGGGAGGCGCGCCCCTTTTAACGCCGCGCGGAGAGGAGAGAGAGAAGGCGCCGCAGGCGTTTGCAGCCGCAGAAGAAAAAGAGAGAATATGCGGTCTGCGCACTCAGGCGCGCAGGCGACTCGCGGGTGTCGACGATAACATTTTTTTCAGACGTCTGTAAACCATCCCAGACGTCTGGCAAGACGTCTGGATGTGATCCCAGACGTCTGGTCAGACGTCTGGGCCACCTCCCAGACGTCTTAAAATACGTCTGGGGCACGCGTTCATTACACTTCTTCTCGACCTCCTCGTCGCTAAAGACCACGTAGCACCTGAGGATGACCCTGGAGCCTAACTAGCAGACTCTTCCCTCCGCTGGAGTCATCTCCCTCCCTTCGTCCTCCTTAGCCACCAGCTAAGGACCCATAGGTCCCATTCTTCCTATTAGAGTAGATTTACCATTCTGCAATTCAGTTGTAGTTGTAGTTAAGTAGGTTAGAAGTAGAATTAAAGTAATTTGTAGTGTTTAATTTCACTGTTCTGATAGTGTAGCTGTAGCAGTAGATTTAGAATAGAATTCCCCCTCACCTCCTCCGATCATTCTAGATCAAAGGGGATGGTTTCACACAATCCATGATCATGAATTTTTTCCCTTTCCATGTTTTCCATATTCGCTTCTGATTTCCACGATTTGTTTCTCACAATTCAACCATTCATTTAGACCTAATTTCAGATTTGATTGGTTTCTAACCTCAAATCTGAAATTGGCATCAAGAATCACATTAGGGGCTTCCCATTCACCCCATTTTGCTCACAAAAGCCCCTGATCTGAGCTAAAAAGTGATCAGTTTGTCATATTTTTCATTAACTCAGATTTCAAAGATTTTTACTCAATTGGGTTTTGATTGTTTTGATCTTACAAACTGAAGAATTTTGATTCTTATTCATTGATTGGCAAGGAATTTGAGATGTTTCTAATCTGATATGAGTTTTTTTGAGGATTTTAATGCATTGAATGCATGATAGAGCTAAGGAAAATCACTGTGGTGATTTGAGGTTCTATCTTGTATTCATGAGTTGTTGTTTGTTAAGAGCAATGATGATTTTTAACCGAAGGAGTTCTAAATACTCCTTAAGGTTCCAGAAGCTGGGATTTGAATTGGTGATTTAAGATGATTGCTTTATCTCTTTCTACATGCTGTCTATAGCATTAGGAAGAGTTACATCGGTTTTTCTGCTGATTTAATTTGATGAGATTTAATTGGCAAGGGTTCTTAAGTTTGAGTTGGAATATTGAGTGTTTTTTATGAGAAGTGCAACCCTTGTCAGATGGGGTTGGGGGAATTTCTAAGTTAGGATTTATGTGTTTTAATCCCAGAGTCATAGCAAGTTGCTGCAATTGCAGCTACATTTCCTTTCTTGCCACAAACCTGATTTCATTCCAGATGGACTAACTGCAGCAGCAGTTAAGCTGTCTGGAATCAGGTCTGGCTTGCTGTCGGGCTGGTGCTTAGGGGCTTTTGTTGCTGTTGTTCCTGTTGTCTTAATTTTGTAGCAGAAAAATTCTGAGCTAAAAACCTTGTAGACTATGGTCTGAAAATAGCTGACATGTTAGTCATGTTGTATTCCTTGTATACAAGCTTTCCTGTATAGTAATTGAATTTCAATCCTTTGAATGCTTGCTATCTTTCTTCTAAACGTTTGTCAGCTAGTTAATTTTAAGTCCAACTATCCAAGTACATAAATTAAATGAGATCTAAATTGAAGAACGTGCTAAAATGGGTAAATTCTTTCCATATTTCATACTAAATGTATTTAAGGTAGTCAATGCCTTTTTAGACCCCTTTAATTTCCATCCTAAGCCTTTAGGACTCCTTAGAAATCTTTTGAAAGGCTTAGGATGGATGAGATTGGGAATTCAATAAAAATCAGTAAAAGAAAATTCTAAAAAAATAAAATAAAACTGTCTGATTGAAGATCAGATAGTTTTCTAACTACATACCAAGTTGCATGGTATGCAGAACCCCTTACTTGGTATAATTTGCTAGTCGACGGATCTGTATACTACGGAACTTAATAATAGAGGTTACACCTTAAAACACCAAAAACATCTCTTTCTCCTCATCTAATTCTTTCCCTCTCATCACTTATCTCTATAACATGTATAAAAATCATAAAAAGTGAAAAACTCCAAAAATACCCAAAAGTATTTTGTATATTAAGTATATTCTTGTAAATATAAGGTTTATACTAAGTTATATATGTAAATAAGTAACATATGTATATAAGCTGTACAAATAACTTATGTATATATTGTATACTGTAAATTGGGTATTTGAGTTAGATTATACTTTATATATCTTAATTAGATAACTACTTATTGATTAAAGTAACTTATATATACTCTTAGACTATATAAATCAATAAACAGTATAAATAACAATATTAAGTTATAATACTGTATATATGTATTTATATGTAGATTATAAATAAATTAAACCATGTACCTTAATTTAATTCTTTATACACAATAAATAATTAATTTATTAAGTTAATAGCTAAGTTATTATATTAAATTAAATAAATTAGTAATTTATAGTTGGAATTAAGTTGACTGATTCTGTATATTTAGACTAATGCACTTTAAGTAATTTAAGCTACTTGAAGTATATTTATATCTTATTATCTTATTTAAACTTAATTTATAAATAAAATAATTCAAAATCTGCTATTTAAATGTAAATAGAATGGAAATCAAATATGTAAAATACAATAAAAATGTTTATAAAATAATTATACATGTATACTAACTCTGTATAAGGTCAATTAGACCATATAATAACTAATTTATATGTAATTAAAGAATTAAATATCAAAATCAATATGTATAAATTGTATACTTTAGTTAATTTATTTATGTAGTAAATATAATTAAAATTTCAAATCAAGTATACAATTGTATAGTATTATACAAATACTTTATTTTCCCATAATTTATTTTTATTTTAAAATAAATTATGGCCCTCGAATTGAGGGCTAAAATTCCTTATGTCGTGCAACAGTAGCTTAATTTCAGCGCAGATGCGGCGCTTGAATAGCACCACATCGTTCGCTGAAGAGCGTGCGCTGCACTTTATATTATTTTTGTTAACTTAAGGCGCAGTCATCATGGACGTCGGGTGCTCGAAACAACTGAACCTTATATCTGATCTGAGCAGGAGCATTTATGTGGGGCTGGGGGCTCGAGTGTGTGTGTGTGTGCGGGTTGAGGCCCACTGATCTGAGGATGAAAATACATAATTAAGCGGCCTAATGACAAATTAGGGCGCGCTTAGTAGAGGTCTGGTCCCACCCTCTGGGTGCTGTGTATCCCTCGAAAAGCGTGCCCGCAAATTAAATAAATTTTTGATTAATTAAGAGGGGTAATGACAGCGGTTAATCACCTATTATGCCTTAGTGGCGCTAAGACTTAACGTAGAATAAGACTAAGAAGAAGAAGAAGAAAGGCAGAAGAGGAGTAACGTGGAAAAGGAGAGAGTGAGGGTATAAATACGTGTAGTGAAGAAAGAGAGAGTAAGAATACAGGTACAAAATAAAGACAGATTGAAACTGTATAAAATAATTATAATATCTATATACATATATACGTAGTACAACCATTTACTTTTATATATATAACTTCATACCTTTACTAACAGAATAAGATGTCGCTGTATGTGAAATAACCGTCACTACAGACCCTGGTTTCCTTCTTTTAGTTTGTATATAGTTTTTCTGGAGCCCAGCGACGTTTGCATCTGTCACTATAGCATTATATGTGTTACTATATATGTCAGCATAGTAAGTTAAATTAGTATGCTATGTAATCTTAGTTGGTAGTGTATATTTATGTAAGTATTAGTAATATAACTTATAAAGAAATAGTTTAGAGTATAGTGATGAAGTGTTTGGTGCTTATTTATAATTAATTTTTGCAAGCATTTTAATCGATTCTTTGTACACAATTAAACCAAGATTCATTCATTCATTCTTTGTTAGACATAAAACTTCCTTTTGGAATTAAAGGATAATTTTGGACTTAGAGAGTGATGTAAATCAATAACTGCCTCCCAGTGAATGACCTGGAATAAACCAATAAAAATTAGTTAATTAAATAATAATGGTCGTAATGATGGTTGGTATTTCATATAATTCACTACAATGACACTTATGATATTTTCATTACCATAACCAATCCATCAAAACATACTCCATCATACTCCATCATCATCATTACTCTGGAACCAACAATATTTTTTGGCACTGTTGCCGGGGAGGCAACTCTCTTTACGCCAAAATTACCGTTGAGTGAGTCTATCACGATCTTCACACCAAGATGCTTAACACTTAGAGTTTTATCCGAGTTTTGGGTGGGTTGGGTAGCTATAAAAAGTTACCAACACACTCTTAACTCCAAAAATCTAAAAATAGGAAAAAAATAAAAAAAAATATATATATATACATGCATTAACGCAAGGATTCAGGCGATTCATATTTTGGTAGACACCCAGGCGCTGCTTAGTCTTTGTAGATTAAGATCTTAATATATTTCCTCATATTGACAAGTGACGAAGTGCCCAAGTAATTACTTCTTAAATTCTGACTGAAAATAAAGGCTAGAATAAACCTTGCTAGGGACTAGAAAGGAGTAAGAATGGGGGTATGATAACACAGCATCTTGGGGTGATAATTCTGTCAATTGGGGTTTATCTTAAGAGCAAAATACACAGATAACACATCATAAATAGTAATAGGGGCATTGTATGCATTGCACATCAAGATTGCTTATAATGTAGTATTAACAGCCATGTGTACAAGAACATGCCAAAATAGGCCTTAGATGAACAATCGGACCACACGGATGGATTCAGAGCGACGAACGGAGTCCGACAGACTCAAATCGGCCAAATCCGACATCTGGAGCTCCTGCAAAGGGCCCAAGAAGTTCTGACAGTTGATCTGATGATCAACAGCCCACAACATGCCACGTGGCACCCGCTCGTCGCATCCTCGCCACCGACCTCTTTTGCCTTCACCCGGAGGATGATTCTCAGCAGTTGATCTTCGATTGAATGGCTGAGAGCCACCCGCGCACCCGCACTCTTCGCGACAATCCGCTACGACAGCGCAGCGGTCGACCGCCTCACGCCTGCGCATCCGGCGTAGGATCGAATCAGGCTGCGCAGAAATTGGAAGGCGAAGGAGCACTGCGAGAAATTGAGCCACCAGATCAGCAGCGAATGACGACAATTGAGCCGCCCGGCGCAACGGATGCATGCGGACACTCACGCACGCCTCAGCAGCGATTTGCAAGCGCACCCTTCGTGAGATCTCAGCTGTTCGATCTTTGATCGGACGGCTCACAACGCGCGCGCGGATCACCTCAGAAGAAGCACAGGGCGTGCTGGCGACCGGCGGGCGAAGGGGGCTACATCGATAGATTTGGTATGGGTTTAGCGACGTCCTGGACGTCGCTAAAGCTCATACTTAAATTAGAAAACCCTTTTACCTATATAAACTCCATCCAACCACCCATGGAAGGGCATTCAATTCACTTGCAAGTGCTCTACCCCACTCCTAGCCACCATTAGCTCTCTCTGAAATCGCCGGAGCCGACGAGCCGCTGACGGAGCCCCTCTCCACCGCCGTGGCTACCTCGCCGTCTTCTCTCACTCTTTCCCTCTTTATCTTAAGCTTTACTTTACTTGTGTTTAAGCATTTATGTAGTGTTGTAATTATAAAACTAAAGTTGCATGTCAAATGAAGTTGTTTCCTATCTAGTTACTTACCCTCTTTTATGTTTAAGTTTCATGTTGTGAATGAAAAATTCTAACCCTATTCTCTCTCTCTCTTTCTCTCTTTCTCACTCGCTTTTCATAATGTCTTCTCTCAAGCAAAAACCTGTTATTTCCGTGACATTAAGTGACAAGAAAAATCTGGTTTTCACACCTCCCTAAGATCGACACTCGGACTCACGTCCATTTCTTCATTTAAAATCGACATTGCAAGTGCAAGCTATAACAACCCTTTTAAACATACGCGTCTTCCGTACGTCAGGTGGTACGCCGTATTGAACCTCAACTGTGTCCCTAAGGCCTGCTGAAACTCAGCCCAAAACTGGGAAATACAACTTGTGTCTCGGTTGGATACAATCTCACGTGGAATTCTGTGTAGACATACCACATCACGAATATACCTCTCTGCCAACTGCGCTGGTCCCAAGGAGAGTCGGATCGGCAAGAAGCGTGCCGTCCTCGTCAATCTGTCTATTATCACCCAGACTGCATCGTGTCCTCGCTGGGTAGCGGGTAAGCCCACCACTAAGTCCATGGTGATGCTCTCCCACTTCTACTCTGGCACAGCAAGTGGCTGCAACGGCTCTGCAGGCCTCTGATGCTCGGCCTTCACCTGCTGGCACACCAAACACTACTGCACGAACTCACCTACATCCTGCTTCATTCCTCTCCACCAAAAGTCACGTCTCAGAACATGATACATCTTCGTGTTCCGGGAATGTATGGTGAACCTGGACCCGTGCGCTTCAGTCAGGAGCTCTCTCAACAACTCCTCGTCCCTGGGAACGCACAAACGTCCCCTCATGCGTAGCACCTCGTCTGTAAAAGAGAAGTCTCCTGGGTCCCCTGATAGCACTCTGTCTCGCAATGACTGTAAGTACGGATCTGTCATCTGTCCTGTGATGATGCGATCTATCAGCTCTGGTGTAACGACCCGATTCCAGAGTCCCTACGAGACACGAGAACCGGACCGACTCAACTAATCCCAAGACCTGGTCGTCCAACGAGGAAGTAACCAAAAGAGTAGTAAAATAAACCATATTCAGCATGAATATAACTAACAGTAAGAAAATATAGCAGTAAGGAAAGAAACCACTAAAGTATATACCACCACAACAGTAGAACAACATTCATAACATAATATGAAACTGCAGGTAAAGAAAAGTACAGCGGTAACAAGAACTACTCACTACAGTGGAACCAAAAAGAGGTACAAGAGAACAGTGGTAACTCTACTGGACCCTACTCGGCCCAGCGTCCTCTGCAGCCGCTGACCCTGGCTGCTCAACACCTGGTCCCGAAAGGTAACGAATGTAACACGTCAGCAAAACGCTGAGTAGAGTGGCAGCTAAACTAAAGAAACAGTAAAGTATACAGTAGCTGTTTTAACTTTCTTTCTTCCTTTATTTACGTCTTTCTATTGTTTCAAAATTTATCTATTTCTCAGATCCTTCACTTGATCTTGAATGTTCCTCTTGGGAACGATCTTGATTGCAGTCTTTTCCGAACAGTAGAAGTAGCACGTGGTGCTCTCCTGGCCGGGAGAGTCCCCCGTGGTGATCCTACTCTCAGTCAACCACCCCAAGGTCACGGACAGGCGTAACGGTGACTACAGCACGCACGATAAATGCACAAGTAGCTAACCCGCACTGGCACGCGGTCAGTCGTTTCCATTAACAGGTGCGCCAAAAGCACAGCACGGAACCAGTACAGGGCAGAGCCCTCTCAGTAACAGGGGTCCAACCCCTCCACAGTAACCAAACAGGGGCCTTGCCCCTCCACAGTAACCAAACAGGGGCCTTGCCCCTTCACAGTCCGTGTACCCTCGCCTAACTACCCTGGTTTGCCCAGTGGGCCTAACAAGTCGGTGTAGGAGGCTAGCAGAACCCCGGGGCCCGTGGGGTAGCTAGTGCCCTCCCTACACTAGTAGCTCTCCTCGGTACTACGTACGCGAGGGCCAGCAAGTCGGTACAAAGTGGCCAGTCCTAAACCCGGGTCCTTGGGGTGGCTGGCTCCGCTCTGCACTAAACAGGTAGAGGTACCTCCCATGGTACTACGTACCCAAGAGACAGCACACTACCACGTCTTTCTTTCTCAGTTCCATTCCTTTCTCTTTCCAGGAGTTCCACTCCTAATTCCCCGTAGGGTTCCAGTTCTTTTAACTCAGCACATTCAGGTTTCACCTTTCCAGTTTCACATTCATACATCCCATATTCTCAGTCATGCTCATTTATTCATAACAGGCAGCTGTTAAACCAATTTACAGGTAGCTATTATTTCCTTTCCACATTTTCCAAAACTGCAGTATTCATATATTCCACTAGTTCTTCCCATCCTAAGATCCATGCCATACCCTAGGATCTATCATACAATCTAGTTTTCCAGCCCTAGGATTCATGCAACACCCTAGGATCTACCATTCATTCTAGTTTCTCATTCCTAGGATTCATGCAATGTCCTAGGTTCTATTTATGGTTCCATAATTTAACAGATTATACTAATAAACTTAAAAGCCACTCTACCGGTTACAACAGGAGTACTGGGGGTGTGGTCGGAAATCTCGCGTGCCTCCGCAACCCCCGAGACTGCAACGGAACGGGGTCCTATCACAAGGATCAAACACAAGGAGTCTCTCAAAATAGTATATAGCCACTGTAGACGGGTAGAGGATTTAATCCCGAAAAGCACGTAACTCGAAACGCGGAAAACGGACTCCGAACGAGCCCTAAACAGGTCGAAAACGACGAAACAATGCAAAATCAGACATCTGAAACTTCTTCCAGACGTCTTAAAAAGTGGATCAGAGGTTACTTTTGCTCTGCGTGGTCTCTCAGACGTCCAGAAGCCTGCGGGGGCATCTGGCCTAGTTCCCAGACGTTTGATGGTCACCTCGGACGTCTGGAAGTCGCTCCCATCGTCTGGCACTATAGCCAGACGTCTGATTTGCGTTGGATACGAATTCAGAACCTGCGCGTACCAATTTCCTTTCTCTCTTAGTACGGTCAGTCGAAGAAGAGGAAGAAAGACGGAAATAACTCACCTTTCAGACGTCTGGACAGTCCTCCAGATGTCCTCCCAGCCGTCTGGTTGGAATCCCAGATGTCTGATTTTGGAGAAAATTCCAGAATCAGGGCGCCACTCGCCCTCCGCTCGCGACGCTTGGTCGCGCCGCAACTCGTCCACCTGCTGCTCGAGCTGCAGCAGGCCTCCCGCGTCACCCCGTGTCTGCTTCTCCCCCTCGCCGGCCGGCCCTAGCAGCCCCGGCAAGCTCGCCCTCCGGCCGAGCGCCTCCTCCCTCGCGTAGCACCTCCTCCCACGCTCACCGCGGCTATCGCTGCCGCCGCTCACTCGCGCTCGCTCTCGCGCATCGGCTAGAAGGAGAAGAGGAAGGGGGCGGAGGGGATGAGAGTGAGGGAGAGGGCGTGGCGTTTTAAAGCCGCGTGGGGAGGAGAGAGAGCGGATAGAGGGTGCAGCTTGCGGTCGCAGGAGAGAGGGAAAAAGAGAGAGAGAGATGC
Source organism: Thalassia testudinum (assembly GCA_037157565.1). Classification (NCBI taxonomy): domain Eukaryota; kingdom Viridiplantae; phylum Streptophyta; class Magnoliopsida; order Alismatales; family Hydrocharitaceae; genus Thalassia; species Thalassia testudinum. Next base: position 88,781,120 of record JAZHRO010000077.1, read on the forward strand.
GCTCGCAGGTCTGCGTGCTCAGGCGCGCAGACGGAACCGCTCGTGTCGAAAAAATCGAATCCCAGACGTCTTAAAATACGTATGAAGCCGCACGTTCGTGACATCTGGTCTCGCCTGTCGTGTCACTGTCACTGCCCCACAATGGCCTTGTAACTCTAGGGGTCGTTGTTAAGACGATTTTCGCTTTCGAATAATATATTATGATGATTTGTCATTGTAGGATCAAAGTGGTGGAAAATCACTTAACAAAATAATTAAAATAAAAATTAAACCACTCATAGAAGAGCAGGTCGTGTCCACAAGGAGACAATGATGTAATAAATTCACGCATATTTTTCTCCTATTCGTGCAATCAAGTGTGAAATCCATAGTCAAATCTGACATGAAATGTGATGAAAAGAAGACAAACAATAACTTGAAAATGTAAGGTTATATGTGCAATTTTTTCTCACTGAAATATTCAATAAATATGTGATGAATCTCTATAATTTTCAATTGACAAGCATTAGAGAGAATTTGTGCACATCTTAACCCAAAACCAATGTCAAAAGATGTGAATAAAAAAGCCAAGCAATTATGAGAAAAGACGAGCATGAAGTTGCAATTTCACTCAATATTTCAAATATTAAAATAAAAATGAAAGTTTGGCAATGGCATTCAAGTGTAAATATTAATTAACCAAAAAATAGAGGATTTGGTTCCTTTGTGCGTGCGCGAGGAGGAGGCGATGGCGGCTCACGAGAAGCTCAGGGAAGGATAAGCACGACGAGAGCTTTTCGATGGTGGGGTGGAGCTCCGAACGGCTGTTGGTGGTCGCTGGCCGGAGTGGAAGAGGCTGCCGACGGTGAGGCTCTCCGATCGACCGTCGGGTGGTCGATTGGTGCGGCTAGAAGCGTGGTTTTGCTCGGGGAGTCGGGGTGAGTCTGATGGAGTTCCCGATGCGAAGTTTCGAGGTCGGATTTGATGGCTGCGTTTGTGGTGGCTTTGGGTACCTTCGTCTACAAAGAAGAAGAAGAAGGAGGAGGAGGAGCCGGGCATGTGCACAGGCGGCGACACCGGTTGGAGTAGAGCACTCTATGCACGTGCTGCTGGTGGGCGAGGCCGGTTGCTGCTGTTGGGCGTGCGACTTGGGCTGTGGAGAGTGCGCGATAGTTGCTGTGGGCAGCGTGCCCACGCAGCATCAGCAGGCACGGGAGGTGCTGGAGGGCGCACTGCTGTGCGTGCTGCGTGTGGCGGGGGGCGCTGAGGAATGCGCGCTGTTCGCGTGCAAAGGTGGTGAGGAACGCGCGCTGTGCGCAGGTGGTTGGTGAGGGCGCTAGTGCTGTTGGTGATGAAGTGAGGGCTTGCGGTGGTGCAGGTGCTGGTGCATGGGCAGATTGGAGCTGAAGGCGCACAGGGGTAGGCGCGTGCGCTGGGGGTGGGTGTGCTAGAGGTGGGATGCACAGAGGCTGGCGCGAGTTGCTGGCTGAGGTGAGGAGTTGCAAGGACTCTTTGGCGGTGTGGGTTATCACCCCACAGGCCCACGGTGATGGAGTCTTACTGCCGTGGTAGGAGGCCGGTGGTATGGAATGGAAGAGGAGTATGGTCCTCTGAGCACAGTGAGGAACAAAGAGTGGTGGCCTCCCCTCAACGGCAGCTCTTCCTTCTCCTTTTGTAGCCACGGCCACACAAATTTGAAATTCAAAACACCATAGAATGAATGTGATGCGCAGGAGGAGGAGGCGGAGCTGGAGGAGTTACCTATGCAAAGGAGAAGAAGAATAAAAGAATAAAATGATTAGGGTTATTTATACATAACTCCTTGACTTCTATCTAAATTAAAATAGTGCACCTAATTAATTAACTAATTAAATGTATGCAACCCTAGGTTAATTCTAAATGCATGAATTATGTACTTAAGCTAAAAATATGAATTAATTTATTTACATCCTAATGTATGCTATCTAAATGTTAAAACTAACTTAATGTCTAGACATTTAGATACTTAAATAGCCCACAAATATGGGATAATCAGTCGTCAACTGCCCAACTCCTCCATAAGCCCTCAACTCTATGCCTATAAACTGGCCAAGCTGGCGGGCGCCTTCCGGCTTAAGGCATCAGCCACCACGTTGGCTTTCCCTGGATGGTAAGAGATGCTGCAGTCATAGTCCTTCAGGAGCTCTAACTAACATCTCTGTCTCATGTTAAGCTCCTTCTAATCAAACAAGTACTTGAGGCTCTTATGATCCGTGAAAATCTCAAAGGTCTCACCGTAAAGGTAGTGCCTCCTTGTCTTCAGCGTGAAGACAACAGCTGCCAGCTCTAAGTCATGGGTAGGGTAGCTACACACATGGGGCTTCAGTTGCAACAAAGCGTAGGCGACAACGTGACCCCGCTGCATGAGCACACCCTCTAACCCTTGCAACAAAGCATCTGTGTAGACCACAAAACTGCCACTGCTATCTGGGATGGTAAGCACATCAGCTGAAGTCAGTCTTTCCTTCAACTCCTGAAAACATGCCTCACAAGCGTTTGTCCAAGCAAAGGGAATGTCCTTCTTGGTAAACTGAGTCATAAGATGCGCAATCTGCGAGAAACCCCCGATAAACCGTCGGTAGTAACCTGCTAGTCCGAAGAAGTTGCGTATCTCTATCACTGTACGTGGCCTCTCCCACCTGAGTACTGCCTCAACCTTGGCTGGATCCACAGCCAAACCATCCCCTGAAATCACATGGCCCAAGAAAGTCACCTGTCTCAACCAAAACTTGCACTTGCTGTATTTGGCATACAGCCTGCGCCGTCTCAAAGTGTTCAGAACCATCCGCAAGTGTTGTCCGTGCTGTGCCTGATCCCGTGAGTAAACGAGCACGTCATCAATAAATACCACCACAAACTGATCCAGATACGATCTGAACACCCGGTTCATCAAATCCATGAAGGCAGCGGGGGCGTTGGTCAGCCCAAACGGCTTGACCAAAAACTCCAAGTGTCCGTACCGGGTGCGGAAAGCTGTCTTGGAGACGTCGGTCTCCCTGATCCTCAACTGGTGGTAGCCTGATCTCAGATCTATCTTGGAGAATACTGTGGCACCTTGTAACTGGTCAAACAGATCATCAATCCTTGGCAGGGGATACCTGTTCTTGATGGTGACCCTATTCAGCTGTTTGTAATCAACACAAAGGCACAGGGTACCATCCTTCTTCACAAATAACACAGGGGCTCCCCACGGGGACGCACTGGGCCTTACAATGCCCTTCTCCAACAGGTCCTGCAGCCATGACTTGAGCTCTCGCAGCTCAAGTGGTGTCATCTGGTACGGTGCTGTAGAAATGGAGCTGGTCCCTGATACTAGTGAGATCTCAAACTTGATCTCATGCTCAGGAGGTAGTCCTGGTAGCTCCTCTGGAAACACGTCAGGGTACTCTCTGACCACTGGGATACTCTGAAAGTTTGCCAAGGGGCTAGGCTCTGCCACTACACAAGCTAGAAAGCCCTCATACCCCTGGCTCAAAAGTCTCGCTGCCCGAAGCGTATAAATGCACCTGAAACCTCCATCCACTGGCTGTTCGTGAAACTCAAAGGAAGGCATCTCCGGTATGGAGAAGACGATCTTCCTCCCAAAACTGTCCACCAAGAAGTGGTAAGTGGACAGCCAATCCATCCCCAGAATCACGCCAAAATCCTCCATCGGTATCACGATCAGGTCAGCGGGGAGGCTGTGTCCCCCAATACTGACCTCACAGTCTATGTAGACCTCCTCAGTTACAAACAGCTGACCACCTGGATCTCTAATCACAATGGATCCTCTAACAATACGCAGTCCTGTCCTAAACTGACAGCAAAACTCACAGTGACGAAAGAGTGTGTGGCTCCGAAATCAAAAAGTATGTAAGCTAATCTGCCGGAAACGGTAACCATACCTGCCACCACTGAACCTGATGCCCTGGCGTCTCTGTGTGTCAGGGCGTTGATACGCCCCTCAGCTCTCGGTGCATAAGAAGAAGCCACACTTTGCGTCAGACGGGAAGCCGCTAGCCGGTACCCTCCTCGTGACTATTGTCGTCACCCACGTGCGTGGGAACCACGACCACCTGCTCGGCCTCCAGCACTCGGTGCGGGGAGCATCTACTGTGCTCCAGCCCTAGATGACCAGTCCCTCCTGATGTGACACGACTGGCCACACTGGTAGCAGAGGGGAACTCGACTCCCTCCCTCGGTAGGTCCCTGCTGACAGTTGGGTGAGGGTCCAGTGCTGACAGCTGGCCCTTGTCGGGGGTCCCTAAGGGCCACTGATGGCCTCGCAGAACAAGACGGCTCTCCCGCAGGTGCCGCGTGCCTCCTCTCTTGTCGACCCTGTGAGTACTCTGGCTGGTAGGGCCTCTTCCGTCCGCTGTCGGTGTCTCGTGCGGCTGGGTCGGTCTCCTCGTACGTCATAGCTACCTCCACCACTCTCGATAAGGTGGGCATCTTCAGGGGCTTGACATACCCCCGAATGGCAGGCCGGAGCCCCTCAGCGAACCTCCCCAGGTGCTCCTCCTCCGTAGCTATAGCTGTCGCAGCAAAACGTGACAGCTCCAGGAAGCGCGTGCGGTATGCACTAACAGTCATCGTCCCCTGGCGGAGAGTGTGGAACTCTCGCCTCCTCTAGTCCTGCCAAATCTACGGGAAGTACTACTCGCATAAGAGGGTCACGAACTGGTCCCACGTCGACTCTCCCCTCTCCTGGCCTCTGACTATCCTCCACCGCCTGTGTGCCGCACTCTCCAGTTGGTACGTGGCAAAGGCCACGGGACACTCCGCAGGGGGGCAAAGGGTGTCAAACACCTTCTCGATCTGGTCCAGCCAGTCCTCTGCCTCAGATGGGTCCTCTCCCCCTTGAAGGAGGGGGGCTTTAGCTTCCGGAACTGCCCGAAAAGCTCGTAGTGCAGCTGCAGTGGGGGAACGGGCACGCCTCCAGGCAGGGAGGGCTTATGCTCAGAAGTGTTAGAGTGCAGTGGGGGCGGTGGAGGACCACCCCCTCCCCCTCGTCCAGCGCTGCATCGGTCTCTCGGCCCCACAGAGGACTACCTCTCCACGTCCCCAGGGAGTGGCGCCCGTGGAGGCAGGTGGAGCTCCTCTCATACCATGTCTCAAATCAGCTGGGCGAGGTCCTGGGCTTAAACTCCCGGGAGAAGTGGCAGGTCAACTGGCACCTCGAGCCCGGCACGTTCGCCCCTCTGACCTCATCCACGGTCGCATCCATGGCCTGCCTCAATGACTCCACGACGAGGCATCTCCTGAAGGAGACGCGGAAGACAAAACAAAAATAAGTCAACTCTAACGGACTTCAGCAAAAGGAACTCAGAACAGATGTCAAGCGATACATTGTGGTAGTTACTCTAGTTACATGCAGGTGAATTTGGTTATTCTCAAGCTAGTTGGATCATTTTTTGGGACGACCTTGCTCTGATACCATCTTGTTACGACCCTGTTCATAAATCCCTACAGGACCCGAGACTGGCTCGACTTGACTAATCCCAAGACCCAGTCGTCCAACAAGAAATAATCAAAAAGTAAGAAAGTAAACCACATTCACTATTCAAAGTAACTAACAGTAAACGAGTACAAGCAATAAAGGAAGTAAAAGCTGCTAATAGTACATATCACCACAACAACAATGAAGTAGAACAAAAGTACAGAACAGTAACAATAACAAAGTCTGAACTCACTAACAAAGAGGAAGTACAACAACAGTAAGAACAACTGCTGGGCTTGATGAGAATCTCATCATAAACCCTAACTAGCATAATCTAACCCAGATATGTGAGAAAAAGCTCCTACATGACCCAAAGAAAGGCTTAACTCAGAGAATTCTGAGTTTAAGAATAAAATAAATCATAAGGGGTAAAACTGTAATTTCACCAATGTAGTTTGCTAACAAGATAATTAAGGATCCAAAAACAGGTCAAACAAGCTTAATAAGAAGGAAAGTGGGATGATCTGATCTAAAAAAGGGTTGTAGCAACTTCCAGGAATTAAATGACATTCTGTAACCCTAAAATACACCCACTTCAATTCACGAGGTTCGAGGTAGGATAAAAATCAACTAAATCCTCTAAAATTCATAAAAAAATACTTTCTAGGGTTTAGAACCTTCAATTTGGCCTTAGAAACCTATTTTGACCTAAAAAGAGAACCGTGCCCAATTAATAACTTAATTTAGGTTTTTACATAAATTGGCCAATCAAACATGGTCCAACATAGAATTAAAATTCACCATTAAAATACTTAGGTTCAAATTGGTCTTGTATAAAAACTTGAGCCTAAGAAGAGACCTCCTTGACCGACTTTACAATTTGGTCCTCTTCATTTACTTTTTGACCCTTATCTTTTGAAATCCTTGCATTTAGGCCCCTAACTTTTCATCATTATTTGCAGAACGGTCCTCCCTGCAACTTCTGCACAGCGCCATACTCTGGCGACCTTGCGCGGAGCATGGCGCCACGCAGGCCAGGGCTGCCGTCCTGCAAAGCAGAAGCGGGGTTCCCTGCGACGTCCTCTATCGCAGGGACCTGCCCACGTCCTCTGCCGACCACCATACCTTCCGTGCGAACGCGTGGAAGGTATGGGTGTCATCTTCGACCTTACTCCGACAAGGCTGGCACGACGCCAGCACGCCCCTCCCTCTACGCCAACCCCTTTATAAGGAGCGTCACACCTTGCCGACTCCGACAAGCTTCCTTTGACGGAGAATCACCCCCCTCTTCATCCCTTCCTCCTCCGGTCAGAGAGCCCGAAGCTTCCGACGAACTCTTCCTCTTCCTCCTCGTCGCTCTGCTGCCTTACCTGCAGCAGGGTTTGCCTTGCTCCATCGTCCACGCCGGGCTGCACCCGCCGGCGCCGTCCTCCTGCTTCCTTGTCGTCGAAACCCTCCTCCAGGGAATCTTTGTCTCCAGCTCCGGCAGATATGAGTCGGTTGCTCTGCCCTCCCCCTTCGTCGGATACTTAGGTAGATAGCTTCCTCTCTATTTCCCTTGCATTTCCCCTTTTTTAAACTGCCCTTTTGACCACCCGACCGCCACTGTTCAGACCACCCTCTCCACCTCCAATCACCCCCTCCGGCGAGACCATCTCACGACCACAGACACTCCGGCACCTCGCCAACCATCCCACAAGCTCCCCCACACTCCACTCTATCGATTCCCCATCTCCATTCACTGCCAAACGCCACCCAACCACCCCCCGAACAATCCCACCTCTTCAGCCACAATCTGACCTAGGTCAGCCTCTTCACGCACTCCCGCACGCCGTCGACCACCGCATAAGCTTCGCCTCACTCCGGCGAAGCTTCCTGCGTATTCTGATTGGGCCGAGAGGCCGTTGTTGTGATTTCAGGTGCACGCCCCTCGCCGCCATTGCCGACGAGCTGCAGCAGCTTCACCTGCAGCTGCAGGTGCCCTCCAGCCCAAGTGTGCGTCCCAGGTCGCGCGGGTTGTCTCTGCGAAGGCACCTAGGCCTGTAGCTGGGGCAAAGGCGCAGCGGGCTACTTCAATTGGCAGCAGGTAGCTCTCCTGCGGGTGCCAATTTGGGAGGTGGGACTTTAGTCCCACCTCGGAAGTGCGTGGCCAAGCACCCGCACTTAAATTGAAAAACTGCCTAAGGCTTATCACCTTCGAACATAGGGGTCAGGTCCTTCTCCCGCTCGCGGTGCGCCACGTGCTCGCTCGCCCTCGCCGCGCTCACGCCCCGCGAGTCTGGGCAGGATTCGATTACCCAAACTGCGCACTCCTCGCCCACCACCACACGTCGGTGGGCCTGGTCTTGGGCGCGATACCCGCACCTGATTACCTTGCTCTGGGAGAGCAGTCCTAAGAGAGAAATCTAAGAAAGAGAGAGATGCGGGGAAGGGTAGGGGTAGGTTTTGTTCTGACCCTTGTGTGAGCGTGCAGGAAGAAAGAAAGAAGAAGGCAGGAAGGAAAAGAAGAAGGGAAGCGGCCGAAGCCTTAGCCGCTCAGGGCAGCTGAAGAAGAAGTGAAGGAGAGAAACAGAAGAAGAAGAAAGGAAGAAGAAAAGAACTGTAGCAGAGCCACAGATAAGTCGTCTGAACGCAGTATCAGACGTCGGAATCCCCACGGCCGCAGAAGGCAGGAAGGAAAAGAAGAGAAAGAAGAAGAAGATCACCACAGCTGCCGGCTAAAGAAAAGAAGGAAAGAAAAGAAGAACAGAAGAAGAGGCCAAGAAAAGAAGAAAGAAGAAGGCAAGAAGAAAAAGAAGGAAGAAGACATCACCGCCAGAAAGAAAGAAAGAAGAAGAAGAGAAGAAGAGAAACGGTCAATGATGAGAACCTCATCATGAGCCATAACTAGCTCATTTTGACCTAATACAAAGGATAAAAGCTCCTACATATCTCAAGGAAAGGCTTAACTCAGAGAATTCTGAGTTTGAGAAGAAAATAAGTCATAAGGGGTAAAAGTGCAATTTTACCAGTATAATCTGCATACAGGGTAATTCAGGGCCCAAACATAGGTCAAAGCAGCTTAATAAGAATAAAAGTGGGATGAGATGATCTAGCAAGGGCTACAGCACTTCCAAGAAACCAAATGATAATCTGTAACCCTAAAACAACCCACTTCAATTCACAAGGTTCGAGGCAAAGTAAAAATAGAATAAACCCTCTAAAATTCATAGAAAAATAATCTCTAGGGTTTAGAACCTTCAATTTGGCCTTTAGAACCCATTTTGACCTACATTGAGAACCATGCCCAATTAATAACTTAATTTGGGTTTTTGCGCAAATTGACCGGTCAAACAAGGTTTAATATGAAAATGAAATTCACCATCAGATTCCTTAGGTCCTAATTAGTCATGTATAAAAACTTGAGCCTAAGAAGAAACCTCCTTGACAGACTTTACACTTTGGTCCTCATATATTTACTCTTTGGCCCTCAACTTCTGAACCCTCGCATTTTGGCCCCTAACTCTCCTTCGTTCTTTGCAATCAGGTCCCTCCTGCAAAACCTGCCAGCACCATGCTCCGGCGACCTTGCGCGGAGCATGGCGCCGCGCAGGGTGAGGTGGGGGACCTGGCAAGTAAACCGGGGGTGCCCTGCGTCGTCAGCCGTCGCAGGGACACCCCCCTGGTCGTTGCAGCCCACCATACCGGCCGTGCGAACGCACGGACGGTATGGGTTCTTGTTTCCGACCATTCTCCGGCGAGGGAGACACGTCGTCTCCCTCCGCCTTCCTCCCTGTTTGATCCCTATAAATACCCCCCGTTGCTCCACCGACCAGGGCAGCCTGGATCTGACGGAGAAAACCCCCAACTTTCCTCTCTTCTCACTCCGGCAGACGCCCACCAGCTCCGGCGGTTCTTCCTCCTCCTCCTCTTCGCTCTGCCGCAATACCAGCAGCAGAGACTTCTTCCCCTGCTCTTCCCGCGTCGCGCAATACCGGCGCGCGCTGCCTCTGCCCCGTCGTCATCGCCGTCCTCCCCCCACTGGGCATCGTCTTCTCCGGCGACAGTCGATACGACTGTCGCCCTGTTCCTCCCCCTTCGTCCCTGCAAGTAAGTTAGAACTACTTCCCTTCTCCTCCTCTTTCTTTCCCCGCTTTCAATTTATTCAATTAAGCCCTCTACCGACCCTGACCACCTTCACCCCCTTCGCCTCCGACCACCCTCCGGCGAGCCGCTCCCATCACCTCAGCAACCCACACGGCTCGCCGACCCTCACCGAACCTCCGCCTCATCACACTGAGCACCCCCCACCCCTCCACTGCCACTCCACACCTCCGTAACACTCCCCCGAACAAACCCATTCCTCCGGTTGCAGCCCGACCCAGGGCTGCCGCCAGACACCAACTTGCGGCCTGCCGCGCAGCTCCTCACCTTCGCCGTGCCACGGCGAAGGTTCCCCAGTGGTTTGATCAGGCCGAGAGGCCATATTCGTGTCCGACAGGTTTTGAGGTTCGACCGCCATTAACGCACATTGAAGCAGCTTCTCCCGCGCTCCAGGCTTGAGGACTCCAGGTCTCCAGCTGCTGCGGAGTACGGGGAGTCTTGCGAAGGCAGCCAGCTAGCAACCTATGCAAATCGAAGCCGCAGCTGCATAAGCCAGGCCGCGGTCTCCCAGCAGGCGCACGCGAGGAAAGGTCTGCGTTTAGTCCCACATCGGTAAGCCTCACACTCGTTCCACTGTTTAAATTGATTTTGTGCAGTAGCCTTACTGCCTCAGTACACGGGGTGAGGTCCCCTTACACCCGCCCGGTTACCCGGTCTCGTCCGCGCTCACGCCCCGCGGACCTGACCCGACCCGACTTAGACTGACCTGCACTCCTCGCCCACCACGCACGCCGGTGGGCCTAGACCCGGGCGTGACCCGAACCCGATTACCCGGCAGCTCTGGGAGAGCTTTCCCAAGAGTGGTTTCAGAGAGAAAGAGAGACGCGGGGGGGGGAGGGTAGAGTAGGTTTTGCCTCTGACGAAAAACTCTGAAGTGTGCAGGCACAGGCGAAGAAGAAGACCCGCGGAAGAAGAAGGAGCTGCACTGTAGCAAATGCATAGTTAAGTCGTCTAAGCACCAGGTCAGACGACGGAAGGTCAGCAGCCAGAGCAGGAAAGAAGGCAGGCTGAAGAAGAAAGAAGAGGAAGGGCCAAAGCAAAGAAAAAAAGAGAAGGAGACAGGAAGGAGAAAGAAAGAAAAGAAGAGCAACGGCCCAAGCAGAAGAAGAAGAAAGGAAGACTTAGTAGCTGAAGGCAGAAGCTCTGCAGCCATAAAGAAGAAAAGGGAAAAGAGAAAGGGTCACCACAATTGCAGAAAAAGAAGAAGAGAGGCCAAGACAGAAACCAAGGAAGAAGAAGAAAGAGATCTGAAGAGGAGCATCACCTCTGCAGAACGAAGAAGGAGAAGAAAGAGATCTGAAGAGGAGCATCACCTCTGCAGAACGAAGAAGAAGAAGAAGGAGCTCTGAAGAAAGAAAGAAAGAAGAACATCACGAGGAGAAAACGAAGAGAACAACAAATTCTTTCCCTCTCTCTTTCTTTATTTTGTAAAAGAAACATGTATATCTCTAGAATACAACTTGCTCCCTGAGTTCGACCTCGGGAACTCTTTTATTTTCCGAGTAAAAAAATTTATATTTGAAATGTTGGTAATAACCGGCTTTACTACAACGTTATAACAAACTAAAACCCGGCCGCAAGCATTTCATTTTGGCGCCGCTGCCGGGGAGCAACGGCTATTCTACAGGTAAACATTCCTGTTTCTTTTTAATTTCTGATAATCTCCTCTCTTTTGTGCAGCTACAGGAATTCAAGAAGACAAGCAACCACACGACAACCACTCCGAAGACAGGTAAATTTTTCCTCTCACTATTAACCCCTAAACTCTAAAGAGGAAGAAAAGAAAAGTACAAGCAATATAGGGCTAACCTGTCTTCCATACTTAGTAACCATAAAGAGTTGCATGTTTTCAACTCATCACTCCTGCACACTATTAAGGGTATTTAAGGGCTAACACATTCTTGCTTGAGCCCTAATTGCCCAACAAAGAGTTAAATGGACCAAGTAGAGACAACATAAGGTCAAACATTAGGATTTCAGTAGAGACACACCCCTTAACCAAGAATTGAGGAAATCCAAAAGAGGTGTGCCCAAGCCATTGATTGAAAATAATTAACAAGAAAAATCCTAAACAATTGGCTCTCTCTAAACACTTGAACCCTAAAAAACAAGACCTGAAAGCTCTCAAAGGAAACAAGAGGTAAAGTTGACCCCTTTGGGTCAACCAACCTTAAATTAGGTCACTCTTTGCACTTAAAAAGACTAAAGTTCAAGTGAAACCTTAAGCACCCTGATCTTAAAATTGGTAGACTTAAGAGGTCAAGATCCCCATTCTGGTCTACCTGGAACCGCAGTGACAAGAGAGGTCGGGTGGGGGAAACCCTGTAACCCGTGGGGACGCTCTACCGTGTAGGGGTCTTCGCGGGACTCTCCCTCTCTGGCTGCCCAGGTAATTCTCAGGTGGACGATCTTTCTGATCAAGGGGTCCATCTGCCCCGAACCTCTATAGTCACCCAACATTTTTTTTGGGGTGTCTTGATTGGGTCCAGCACCTTTTAATCTCATCACATCCTTCAGTATATGCTTGGAAGGAGGTCCTTGAATCCTCCTTTAGGAATTCACTTGCCCTGAGGTTAGGCCTCAGTTCCCTTGTTTATGCAGCACCACCACATTAATCTTTCCTCTGATACTCCCTTCTTCCATCTTGGCACAACACGAGTCTACATCGAAGCCTTTGATTCCACATCTTGATTCCACCACCTAATCCAAATATGCAGCCAAACCACCTAAGACTACCATTCAAGAAACCTGAATATCGGAGATCTATGAGAGATAAAATGATCGAGGATGCCATAAAATTCTATGAAAAAGAAGAAAAAACCTCAACACCAATAGGAGATATTCAGGTTGATGTCCCAACAACCACAGCCTTCATCATAAACTGTGCCCAAATTCTATTGACTGAAATTTCAAAAGGATCAACCCGAGATATGCTCATGACAGGATACATTGAGATGGAAAAATTACACCAATCTGAATACCTTCAATGCTTGACAAATCCTGTACTTTGGGAACAACACCAAGATGCCCTTATGAAACGGGTAGAAATGATGAAATCAGTAGAACAAATTATCAACCAGAAATACCCGTATATACCAGAAACAAAGGATGAGTCATCTTGGAACAGTACTAAGAATCAATCCAGTTTCCCAGACCTCGGGATTGAGGCACAAGGTGGTTGTCGACTCCCAACCCAAATAGAAGATAGCATTAAAATAGGTTGGGAAGTTGCAGGAGAAAACAATGCTGAGCCAACCCTAGGCCATGAATCACCAAGCTTAGAACTCCAAGACTCCTGCAATAACAAGATTAGAATTGAACCTCTGGAGGGTATAAATTCCACCCCTTGTTTTGATAAGGTGACCCTCGAAGGTTATTCGGACTTAGGTTCTAATAATTCTACCCACATCCTAAGCCTAGAACCTAGATCTGAAACTTATTGGGAAGATTTTGAGGCCCTTTATGAGAAAGATCAAATTTTTACAAAATATGATTCCGGGCCTCTATTTAATGAATATCCCTCTCCAACATCCTCAGGAAATCTGATCGATTTCTCAAAAAACATGCCAATTTATGATACAGAAACTGAGGAGTTGGATGAGCAAGGTTTTAATGGGGTCTATCCTACCAGCTTAGAGCTTGAACAGAACATCTTTTTGAGCCCAGAAGTGACATATAGGCTAGAACCCAATCAGGCTGCTGATTCCACATTTGATGATTTTTGCTGTGGTGGAATTCATGATCATGAATCTCATTTTCGCCAACTCTCCGACAATTTCAAATCTGACTATAATTGCAGAGAGATTCCCCTTCCTGAACACGTCAGGCCTATCTACGACCTCAGTTCTCATGACTCTAACTCTGACTCTGAGGTCCTGATTCCCGAGATCACCGATAACACAGAATCATTCCTTTTTGATCCTCAGGAACCAAAAACAGAAAATGCCAAGAGTGATTGCAACCAAGAATCCAAATTTTTTCTCGAATCCGATTCCTCTCATCCTACAAACACTCTTCCGGCATTTGATAGTTACCCAGAGGACTCTCTACAGAAAACCACCTATCATCTGTTTCTAGAAGAGCCCTCGTACACAATGGCCACCTCGTCCGCACACACAGAACGGATCAAAACCTCTCCCAAACCCCGACCCGCAACCAGACTCAATTTCTATTCAGATTCACCTCTCACCGAGCCGATTGCATTTCCACATCGGGTTTCGAACATTGATCAGACTACATACCATGCTCTATCATTCTCTGATCACCCCTGTAGGGTTCCTGCATCAACCACTGATTATCCTACGGGTCCCTACTCTGACCAGGCTGATTCGGCTCAGCCAAACCCTGCGTTTACACTTCCACATCCATCTGAGCTTCATAGTTTATGGTGGGCTCCACACCTTTTTATCCACATCTATCAACCCACTAGATTGATTGGGTTTGGGCTGCATCATCAGCCTGTTGATCTGAACAATCACCTGGTTGGACCAACCAGGCTCTTAATCAAGGTGCTTGTCTTACAAAACTCCGCTGATTTGACCATCCCCTCTCCATCGCATTTCCCGCTTGGCTGAAGGCATCAAATTTAGCGCTCAACGGGAGACAGCCCGTCATTCTCTTTGAAAACCTGAAACTTGTTCTGACAGCTTTTGCACTTGAAGTTCACACTTTAGGACAGCCGACTCCACCTCAGGTGCTTGCATCTGAGATTAGAAATCGTCCGCAACAGTCACCCCGACCCATTCACTCATCAAAACAGCTATCCTAATGTATGAACTTAGTTGAATAAAAACCCCTAGGTTACAATGAGGACATTGCAAATCTTAGGCATGGGGGGGTATGAAAGTGCAAAAACTTGTAAGAAAAGGTTTCAAAACAAAAAAAAATTCACATATGCCAAAAATACCATAAAAATTAAAAAAATTTTCGAAAAAGAATAAGAGGAAAAGAGGAGAAGGAAAATTTTGTGAAGGAGAAAAGAAACAAAATGAAAAAGGAGCACAAAATTATGAGAAAAAGTGATAGTCATTAGTAAGGAACTAAGGAATTAACCTAAGTTCTAGACCTCATTCAAGAAAATAACTGAAAAGTGCACAATGAGATTAGTAAGAATGCAAACCTTAGGCATTCTTGAATAGACTCTTAGTACCCATTAAGATCTGGACACTCCTCAAGAGGTTGAGGAAAATGAAAAGCTGAAGTATTAGGTCTAAGGCTTAGGGAGTATTCGGCCTCGTTAACTAATTTTTGGTTTACGGGACTCAGTAACCTAAGCACCCTAATCTCACACACAGCCTGGTTCAGTAAGCGTAAAAATCAGAATCACGCAGAAGCGTCGCAAAAATCTGAAAAGAACACCTAGAATAGGAGCGGCCGATCAACACAAGTTGATTTGGACGAGTTCCCAGCGCGGAGAGGCGGGAAATCCCCTCGAAGATGCGTAGCAAAATATCATCTCCTCGGTGCTTGTCTCCTAGGATATTTACATATCCTACTGGGGGCATGTAAGCACTCTGCTGGTTCAGATTCCATGGATGGCATTATCTCGAAATGTCAATTGCCAGGGTCTGGATTCGGCCACGGAACACCATGAATGGGATTATCTCGAAATCTCAATAGCCAAGGTTCCGGGGGTTGCCATGGGCGGTGCTATCTCGAAGCATCGATCGCCAGGAACCCTTGAGGATTGATGATGGGAGCAAGGAATCTGATACAGACCGTGTTGAAAAGCCAATCCTAGGCTAGAACTAAAAAGAAAAAGAGAGAGAAAACTCTCCAAACAGAAAAACTTTCTATCTCTCTCTTACAAAACGCACTGCGAACTGAGCCAGGGCTAAAATCATTTCAAGCAAGGGTGCTTTAACCACGAAGTCCAATAAACCTTAGGTTAGTTCTTGTGGGCCTTAAAAACCTTTGCTAAAAGACTGAGGCTAAGGCTAGACAGATTTGGATCTTGATTGGTACTAGAGTACCTTTTAGGCCTATGGTCAGCATTCTAACCTAATCTATGCTCAAATAAAAAAGGCACTTATCTAAAACTATTAAAAACTTCATGGTCTAGAACAAGGGTTGAAACCTTAAGTTTTTGCTAAGGGACTAGCAAAAGCTAGGCATGGGGGTATGATGAGAACCTCATCATGAGCCATAACTAGCTCATTTTGACCTAATACAAAGGATAAAAGCTCCTACATATCTCAAGGAAAGGCTTAACTCAGAGAATTCTGAGTTTGAGAAGAAAACAAGTCATAAGGGGTAAAAGTGCAATTTTACCAGTATAATCTGCATACAGGGTAATTCAGGGCCCAAACATAGGTCAAAGCAGCTTAATAAGAATAAAAGTGGGATGAGATGATCTAGCAAGGGCTACAGCACTTCCAAGAAACCAAATGATAATCTGTAACCCTAAAACAACCCACTTCAATTCACAAGGTTCGAGGCAAATTAAAAATAGAATAAACCCTCTAAAATTCATAGAAAAATAATCTCTAGGGTTTAGAACCTTCAATTTGGCCTTTAGAACCCATTTTGACCTACATTGAGAACCATGCCCAATTAATAACTTAATTTGGGTTTTTGCGCAAATTGACCGGTCAAACAAGGTTTAATATGAAAATGAAATTCACCATCAGATTCCTTAGGTCCTAATTAGTCATGTATAAAAACTTGAGCCTAAGAAGAAACCTCCTTGACCGACTTTACACTTTGGTCCTCATATATTTACTCTTTGGCCCTCAAATTCTGAACCCTCGCATTTTGGCCCCTAACTCTCCTTCGTTCTTTGCAATCAGGTCCCTCCTGCAAAACCTGCCAGCACCATGCTCCGGCGACCTTGCGCGGAGCATGGCGCCGCGCAGGGTGAGGTGGGGGACCTGGCAAGTAAACTGGGGGTGCCCTGCGTCGTCAGCCGTCGCAGGGACACCCCCTGGTCGTTGCAGCCCACCATACCGGCCGTGCGAACGCACGGACGGTATGGGTTCTTGTTTCCGACCATTCTCCGGCGAGGGAGACACGTCGTCTCCCTCCGCCTTCCTCCCTGTTTGATCCCTATAAATACCCCCCGTTTCTCCACCGACCAGGGCAGCCTGGATCTGACGGAGAAAACCCCCAACTTTCCTCTCTTCTCACTCCGGCAGACGCCCACCAGCTCCGGCGGTTCTTCCTCCTCCTCCTCTTCGCTCTGCCGCAATACCAGCAGCAGAGACTTCTTCCCCTGCTCTTCCCGCGTCGCGCAATACCGGCGCGCGCTGCCTCTGCCCCGTCGTCACCGCCGTCCTCCCCCCACTGGGCATCGTCTTCTCCGGCGACAGTCGATACGACTGTCGCCCTGTTCCTCCCCCTTCGTCCCTGCAAGTAAGTTAGAACTACTTCCCTTCTCCTCCTCCTCTTTCTTTCCCCGCTTTCAATTTATTCAATTAAGCCCTCTACCGACCCTGACCACCTTCACCCCCTTCGCCTCCGACCACCCTCCGGCGAGCCGCTCCCATCACCTCAGCAACCCACACGGCTCGCCGACCCTCACCGAACCTCCGCCTCATCACACTGAGCACCCCCCACCCCTCCACTGCCACTCCACACCTCCGTAACACTCCCCCGAACAAACCCATTCCTCCGGTTGCAGCCCGACCCAGGGCTGCCGCCAGACACCAACTTACAGCCTGCCGCGCAGCTCCTCACCTTCGCCGTGCCACGGCGAAGGTTCCCCAGTGGTTTGATCAGGCCGAGAGGCCATATTCGTGTCCGACAGGTTTTGAGGTTCGACCGCCATTAACGCACATTGAAGCAGCTTCTCCCGCGCTCCAGGCTTGAGGACTCCAGGTCTCCAGCTGCTGCGGAGTACGGGGAGTCTTGCGAAGGCAGCCAGCCAGCAACCTATGCAAATCGAAGCCGCAGCTGCATAAGCCAGGCCGCGGTCTCCCAGCAGGCGCACGCGAGGAAAGGTCTGCGTTTAGTCCCACATCGGTAAGCCTCACACTCGTTCCACTGTTTAAATTGATTTTGTGCAGTAGCCTTACTGCCTCAGTACACGGGGTGAGGTCCCCTTACACCCGCCCGGTTACCCGGTCTCGTCCGCGCTCACGCCCCGCGGACCTGACCCGACCCGACTTAGACTGACCTGCACTCCTCGCCCACCACGCACGCCGGTGGGCCTGGACCCGGGCGTGACCCGAACCCGATTACCCGGCAGCTCTGGGAGAGCTTTCCCAAGAGTGGTTTCAGAGAGAAAGAGAGACGCGGGGGGGGGAGGGTAGAGTAGGTTTTGCCTCTGACGAAAAACTCTGAAGTGTGCAGGCACAGGCGAAGAAGAAGACCCGCGGAAGAAGAAGGAGCTGCACTGTAGCAAATGCATAGTTAAGTCGTCTAAGCACCGGGTCAGACGACGGAAGGTCAGCAGCCAGAGCAGGAAAGAAGGCAGGCTGAAGAAGAAAGAAGAGGAAGGGCCAAAGCAAAGAAAAAAAGAGAAGGAGACAGGAAGGAGAAAGAAAGAAAAGAAGAGCAACGGCCCAAGCAGAAGAAGAAGAAAGGAAGACTTAGTAGCTGAAGGCAGAAGCTCTGCAGCCATAAAGAAGAAAAGGGAAAAGAGAAAGGGTCACCACAATTGCAGAAAAAGAAGAAGAGAGGCC
Source organism: Thalassia testudinum (assembly GCA_037157565.1). Classification (NCBI taxonomy): domain Eukaryota; kingdom Viridiplantae; phylum Streptophyta; class Magnoliopsida; order Alismatales; family Hydrocharitaceae; genus Thalassia; species Thalassia testudinum. The sequence continues at coordinate 88,799,321 of JAZHRO010000077.1, forward strand.
AAGACAGAAACCAAGGAAGAAGAAGAAAGAGATCTGAAGAGGAGCATCACCTCTGCAGAACGAAGAAGGAGAAGAAAGAGATCTGAAGAGGAGCATCACCTCTGCAGAACGAAGAAGAAGAAGGAGCTCTGAAGAAAGAAAGAAAGAAGAACATCACGAGGAGAAAACGAAGAGAACAACAAATTCTTTCCCTCTCTCTTTCTTTATTTTGTAAAAGAAACATGTATATCTCTAGAATACAACTTGCTCCCTGAGTTCGACCTCGGGAACTCTTTTATTTTCCGAGTAAAAAAATTTATATTTGAAATGTTGGTAATAACCGACTTTACTACAACGTTATAACAAACTAAAACCCAGCCGCAAGCATTTCAGTCAAGGAAGAAGAAGAAAAGAGAAAGAGAAGAAGAAGAAGACAAGATCTCCCTATCTCTCTCTCTCTCTCTCTTATTTTTGTAACATAATAGAGAACTTAATTAGACTTCTAGAAGCATAGTTGCTCCCTGAGTTCGACCTCGGGAAAACCTTGTTCCAAGTAAAAAATTTTGTAATAGTAATCTGGTAGCTGTGTTGTCTTATACTGTAACGACTGTACTTAAACTATAATAAACATAAAGACACAACAAGCCTTACCATCGGTTATCCGGGCTCGACTGGACCCAACGCCCTCTGCAGCCGGTAACTCAGGCTGCTCAACTCCTGGACTTGGAAAGGGTTATGAGTAAAACGGAGTCAGCGAACACTGAGTAGAGTGGTAACAAACTAACTAAAGCAGTAAAGGCTAATAGGTAAATTTATCTTTTCCAATTATTTTATTTTACAAGTCATTTCTTTTCACCCATTAGTTTTCTTTCAGATCTCTTTCTTGATCTCGCAAGTTCCTAGTGGGAACGATATTGATTGCAGTCTTTTTCGAAGAGTAGAAGGCACACGTGGTGCTCTCTTGGCCGGGAGAGTCCCCCGTGGTGATCCTACACTCAGTCAACCACCCTGAGGTCACGAACAAACGTAGCGGTGACTATGGCACGCGCGATAAGCGCACGTGTAGCTACCCCGCACTGGCACATGGTCAGTCGTTTCTGCTAGTGGGTACTCCCAAAGTACAGCACAGAACAGTATAGGGCGTAACGACCCGGTTCCCGAGTCCCTACGAGACACGAGAATCGGACCGACTCGACTAATCCCAAGACCCAGTCGTCGAACGAGGAAGTAACCAAAAGATAGTAAAATAAACCACATTCAGCATGAATATAACTAACAGTAAGAAAGTACAGCAGTAAGGAAAGAAACTACTACAGTAGGCACCACCACAACAGTAAAACAACATTTATCATATAACAAAAACTGCAAGTAAAGAAGGTACAGCGGAAACAAAACTACTCACTAGAACAGAAACAAAAGGGGTACAAAAGGCTGTGGTAACTCTACTGGACCCTACTCGGCCCAGCATCCTCTGCAGCCGCCGACCCTGGCTGCTCAACACCTGATCCTGAGAAAGGTAACGAGTGTAACACGTCAGCAAAACGCTGAGTAGAGTGGCAAACTAACTAAAGGCAACAGTAGAGTGTACAGTAGATGTTATGTTCTATTACTTCCTTTATTCACATCTTTCAATTTTTCTCACTATTTCATTTATTTCTCAGATCCTTTACTTGATCTCGAATGTCCTCGTGGGAACGATCTTGATTGCAGTCTTTTCCAAAAGTAGAAGTAGCACGTGGTGCTCTCCTGGCCGGGAGAGTCCCCCGTGGTGATCCTACCCTCAGTCAACCACCCCAAGGTCACTGACAGACGTAACGGTGACTACGGCACGCGCGATAAACGCACAGGTAGCTAGCCCACACTGGCACGCGGTCAGTCGTTTCCGTTAACGGGTGCGCCCAAAGCACAGCACGGAACCAGGGCAGAGCCCTCTTAGTAACAGGGGTCCAGGCCCTCCACAGTAACCAAATAGGGGTCTTGCCCCTCCACAGTCCGCGCACCCTCGCCTGACTACCCTGGTTTGCCCTAGTGGGCCTAACAAGTCGGTGAAGGAGGCTAGCAGAACCCCGGGGCCCGTGGGGTAGCTAGTACTCTCCTAACACTACTAGCTCTCCTCGGTACTACATACACGAGGGCCAACAAGTCGGTACAGAGCGGCCAATCCTAACCCCGGGTCCCTGGGGCGGCTGGCCCCACTCTGCACTAAACAAGTACAGGTACTTCCCTTGGTACTGCGTACCCAAGAGACAGTACAAACTACATCTCAGTTCCATTCCTTTTCCTTTCCAGGAGTTCCACTCCTAATTCCCCGTAGGGTTCCAGCTCTTTATCTCAGAACATCATATGTTTCACTTTCCAGATTCACGTTCTCAAATTCCATGATCTCAAACATGTTTCTTTATTCATAACAGGCAGCTGTTAATTAAATTTACAGGCAGCTTTATATATTCCTTTCCATTTTTCCAAGACTGCAGTAATATACATTCCACTAGTTTTTCCATCCTAGGATTCATGCCATATCCTAGGATCTATCATACAATCTAGTTTTCCGGCCCTAGGATTCATGCAACACCTAGGAGCTATCATTCCATATATTTCTCATTCCTAGGATTCATGCAATGCCCTAGGTTCTAGTTATGGTTCCATACTTTAACAGATTTTATTAATACTTAAAGCCACTCTACCAGGTACAACGGGAGTAATGGGGGCGTGATCGGAAATCCCGCGCACCTCCGCGACTCTCAAGACTGCAACCGAACGAGGTCCTATCACAAGGATCAAACACAAGGAGTGTCTCAAAACAGTGTATAGCTACTGTAGACGAATAGAGGAAATAATTCTGAAAAGAACGCAACTCGAATCGCGGAAAACGGAGCCCAAACGGGCCCTAAACGGGTCGAAAAAGACGATACTGTGCAAAATCAGACGTCTGGAACTCCTTCCAAACGTCTTAAACGGTGGATCAGAGAATTACCTGTTTAGCTTGGTTCCCCGGACGTCCAGAAGTCTGCGGGGACGTCTGCCCTAGATCCCAGACGTCCGATGGTCCCTCAGGACGTCTGGAGGTCACTCCCGCCGTCTGGTACAACTTCCAGACGTCTGATTCGCAAAGGATGACGAATCAGCGAACCTGCGCACAGCCAACCCCCCTCCCTCAGTACGGTCAGTCGACAAGAAGGAAGAAGAAAGCGGAAACTCACCTTTCAGACGTCTGTATGATCTTACAGACGTCGACCTTGCCGTCTGGATATCAACCCAGACGTCTGATTCTGGAAAATTTTCCAGAATCAGAACCCTGCTCGGCCTCCGCTCGCGACGCCGCCCGCGTCGCACCTCGCGCGTCTGCTGCTCAGCCCACAGCAGGTCCCTCTCCGCGACGCTCCGCGCCCCCTGCGCCCTCCGTCGACCGGCCAAGCCGCTCCGGCGAGCTCGCCCTCACGGCAGAGCTCCGCCCTCGCTCGCCACAGCTCCTCCGCGCTCACTGCGGCTGCCGCTGCCGCCCTCGCGTCCGCTCGCTCTCGCGCACAGGAAGGAGAAGGAGGAGGAGACGGGAGGGGAGGCGCGCCCCCTTTTAACGCCACGAGGAGAGGAGAGAGAGAGGGCGATCGCAGCGCGCCTACAGCTGCAGAGAGAGAGAGAGAGAGAGAGGAATCGCAGGTCTGCGCGCACAGGCGCGCAGGCGAATCTCCCGTGCGAACATAACTATTCTCCAGACGTCTGTAAAAGATCCCGGACGTCTGGTCAGACGTCTGGATGTGATCCCAGACGTCTTGTCAGACGTCTGGGCCACCTCCCAGACGTCTTAAAAGGCGTCTGGGGCACGCGTTCGCTACAATATAACAAACTCAAAGGAAGTTTCGTCCCCGAAACTTGCGCCAACTAGGGTGCGGGAAAAAGATGTCCAAATAACCATAACAAACTCAAAGAGGACTGAAGCCGGTCCGAAAAGACGTACCCGCGAAAAGCTCTGGGTACCGCTCCCGCATTGCCGCCTCAGGCTCCTAGGTAGCCTCCTCGTACCGCTGGCTCCTCCACAAAACCTTTACCAGGGGTACTTGCTTTCGTCTCAACCTGCGGACGGCTCGGTCTAGGATCTGCACTGGCCGCTCGGGGTAGGTCAGGTCGTCGCTCACCTCGACGCTCTCGTGACTCAGTACGTGGCTGGGATCGGCTACGTACTTCCTGAGGTTGGACACGTGGAACACGTCGTGCACACCAGAAAGCTGCGGGGGAAGGGCAAGTCTGTAAGCAACGGGTCCAACCCGCTCCAGGACCTCAAAGGGCCCCACGAACCTCGGCGCGAGCTTCCCTCTCACCCCAAACCGCTGTAAGCCCTTCATGGGCGAAACACGAAGGAAGACGTGGTCCCCAACCTCGAACTGCACCTCTCTGCGTCTGCGATCTGCGTAGCTCTTCTGTCTGCTCCTGACAGTGCGGAGTCGTCTGTGGATCTGCTCAACTACCTCCTGACTCTGCCGGATCAACCTGGGGCCAACCTCCCACTTGGTCCCCACCTCAACCCAACTCAAGGGTGCCGTGCATTTCCGTCCGTACAGAGCCTCGTAGGGAGCCATGCCGATGCTCGAGTGATAACTGTTGTTGTATGCAAACTCCGCCAGGGGCAGGTGCTCCTCCCAAGAGCCCCTCCAGTCTAGTACACAAGCACGCAAAAGGTCCTCAAGTGTCTGTATCGTGCGTTCCGACTGTCCGTCCGTCTGGGGGTGGTAAGCCGTGCTAAACCTCAACCTCGTCCCCAAAGCCTGCTGAAACTCAGCCCAAAACTGGGACGTAAAGCGGGTATCCCGGTCGGATACGATCTCCCGCGGAACTCCGTGTAGTCGCACCACATCACGGATATACCTGTCTGCCAACTGTGCTGGTCCCAAAGTGACTCGGATCGGCAAGAATCGTGCCGTCTTCGTCAATCTATCCACTATTACCCAGACTGCGTCGTGTCCTCGCTGGGTAACAGGTAAGCCCACCACCAAATCCATGGTGATGCTCTCCCACTTCCACTCTGGCACTGGAAGCGGCTGAAGCGGCCCTGCAGGCCTCTGATGCTCGGCTTTCACCTGCTGGCACACTAAGCACTGCTGCACGAACTCACCCACATCCCGCTTCATCCCTCTCCACCAGAACTCGCGTCTCAAGTCATGGTACATTTTCGTGTTTCCGGGATGTATGGTGAATCTGGAACCGTGTGCCTCAGTCAGGAGTTCTCTCAACAGCTCCTCGTCTCTGGGGACGCACAACCGTCCCCTCAAGCGTAACACCTGGTCTGTGAAAGAGAAGTCCCCTGGGTCCCCTGATAGTACTCTGTCGCGCAAAGACTGCAAGTACGGATCGGCCATCTGTCCCGTGATGATGCGGTCTATCAACTCTGGCCTGGTCTGCCGTGTCACCGTCACTGCCCCACAGTACCCTCGTAACTCTAGAGGTCGCCAACTGCCCACCTCCTCCAAAAGGCTCCAACTCTGTAACTGTAGACTGGCCAAGCGTGCGGGCGCCTTACGGCTCAAGGCGTCAGCCACCACATTGGCCTTTCCCGGGTGGTAGGAGATGCTGCAGTCGTAGTCCTTCAGGAGCTCCAACCAACGTCTCTGTCTCATGTTGAGCTCCTTCTGGTCAAAAAGATATCTGAGGCTCTTGTGATCTGTAAAAATCTCGAAGGTCTCACCGTACAAGTAGTGCCTCCATGTCTTCAGCGCGAAGACAACAGCTGCCAACTCTAGATCGTGGGTAGGGTAGGTATGCTCATGGGGCTTTAGTTGCCGCGAAGCGTAAGCGACCACGTGGCCCCTCTGCATGAGCACACCTCCTAACCCCTGCAAGGAAGCGTCCGTGTACACAACGAACCCGCCACTACTGTCAGGGATGGTGAGCACGGGAGCCGAGGTCAACCTCTCCTTTAGCTCCAGAAAACACGCCTCACAGGCGTCTGTCCAAGCGAAAGGCACATCCTTCCGGGTCAACTGTGTCATAGGACGCGCAATCTGTGAAAATCCTTTGATGAACCGTCTGTAGTAACCTGCCAGTCCCAGGAAACTGCGAATCTCAGTGACGGAACGCGGTCTCTCCCACCTGAGCACTGCCTCGACCTTGGCGGGATCCACCGCCAGGCCGTCTCCAGAGATCACATGACCCAAAAAGGTCACCTCCCTCAACCAGAACTCGCACTTGCTGTATTTGGCGTACAGCCTGCGTTGTCTCAGAGTGTCCAGAACCATCCGCAAGTGCTGTCCGTGCTGCGTCCGATCTCTAGAATAGATGAGTACATCATCTATGAAAACCACCACAAACTGGTCCAAGTACGGTCTGAACACCCGGTTCATCAGGTCCATGAAAGCAGTGGGGGCATTGGTCAGCCCAAACGGCATGACCAAAAACTCGTAGTGTCCGTACCGGGTGCGGAAAGCTGTCTTGGAGACGTCGGTCTCCCTGATCCTCAACTGGTGGTATCCTGACCTCAAGTCGATCTTGGAAAACACTGTGGCACCCCGCAACTGGTCAAACAAATCGTCAATCCTCGGCAGCGGATATCTGTTCTTGATGGTGACCCTATTCAGCTGTCGGTAGTCCACACAAAGGCGTCGGGTCCCATCCTTCTTCTTCACAAACAGTACCGGGGCAACCCAGGGAGACGCACTGGGCCTCACGAAACCCTTCTCCAAAAGGTCCTGCAACTGAGACTTGAGCTCTCGCAGCTCAAGCGGTGCCATCCTGTATGGCGCGGTGGAGATGGGGCTGGTCCCTGGTACTAGTGAGATCTCAAACTCGATCTCACGCTCGGGCGGTAGTCCTGGTAAATCGTCTGGAAACACGTCGGGGTACTCTCTGACCACCGGGACGCTCTGGAAGTCTGCCACGGGGCTGTGCTCTGCCACCACACAAGCTAGGAAGCCCTCACACCCCTGGCTCAAAAGTCTCGCCGCCCGAAGTGCTGAAATGCACCTGAAACCTCCTTCCACTGGCTGCCCGTGAAACTCGAAGGAAGGCAACTCCGGAATGGAGAAGACAATCTTCCTCTCAAAACAGTCTACCAAGGCGTGGTAAGCGGACAGCCAATCCATCCCCAGAATCACTCCAAAGTCCTCCATCTGTATCATAATCAGGTCAGCTGGCAGGCTATGTCCCCCGATGCTGACCCCGCAACCCGTGTACACCTCCTCAGCTACAAACAGCTGACCACTCGGACCTCTGATTACGAACGGATTCTCTAACAGTGTATAATCCTGGTCCAAACTAACTGCGAAACTGGCTGCGACAAACGAGTGCGTAGCGCCGGAATCGAAAAGCGTGTAAACGAGCCTGCCAGAAACTGAAACCATACCTGCTACCACGGGTCCCGATGCTCTGGCGTCCCTGTGTGTTAGGGCGTTGATACGCCCCTCAGCTCTAGGTGCGGACGAAGCAGCCACACTCTGCGTCGGACGGGTAGGTGCTGGCCGGTACCCTCCTCGCGACTGCGGTCCTCCTCCTCGCGCCTGGAAACCGCGGCCTCCTGCGCGCCCTCCAGTGCTCTGCACGGGAAGTATCTGCTGACCTCCTGCCCTAGATGGGCAGTCCCTCCTGACGTGGCCCGGCTGGCCACACTGGTAGCAGAGGGGAACCCGACTCCCGCCCTCAGTGAGTCCCTGCTGTCGGCTAGGCGGGGGTCCGGTGCTGGCGACTGGCCCCTGTCGAGGCCCCCAAAGGCCACTGATGGCCCTGCATAACGTGACGGCTCTCCTGCGGACGCCACGTGTCTCCGTTCTCGCCGACCCTGTGAGAAGTCTGGCTGAAAGGGCCTCTTCCGCCCGCCGTCGGTCTCTCGCGCGGACGGGTTGGTCTCCTCGTAAGTCATAGCTGCCTCTACCACCCTCGAAAACGTCGGCAGCTTCAGGGGTTTGACATACCCCCGGATCGCAGGCCGGAGCCCCTCGGTGAACCTCCAAAGGCGCTCCTCCTCAGTGGCCACCGCTGTCGCTGCAAAGCGAGACAGCTCCAAGAAACGCGTGCGGTACGCGCTCACGGTCATCGTCCCTTGGCGGAGAGTGTGGAACTCCCGCCTCCTCTGGTCCTGCCACGTCTGGGGAAAGTACTGCTAGCAGAAGAGGGTGACGAACTGGTCCCACGTCGGCTCGTCCCTCTCCTGTCCCCGGACCGCCCTCCACCACCGGTGTGCCGCACTCTCCAGCTGGTACGTGGCAAAGGCCACGCGGCACTCCACCGGGGGGCGAAGGGTGTCGAAGATCTTCTCCAGCTGCTCAAGCCAGTCCTCTGCCTCGGTCGGGTCCTCATCCCCCTTGAAGGAGGGGGGCTTCAGCTTCCGGAACTGTCCGAAAAGCTCGAAGTGGCGCTGTAGGGGAGGTGCTGGTGCATCTCCAGGCGAAGTTGCCTCGTGTACAGAAGTGTCGGAGGAAGGTGGGGGCGGCAGGGGCCCATCCCCTCCCTCGTGTCCAGCGTCGCGTCCGTCGCGTGGTCCCACAGAGGACTCCCCCTCTGCAACCCCAGGAGGAGGTGCCCGGGGCGGTGGGTGGAGCTCCTCTCGTACAATATCCCGTATCAGTCTGGCGAGGTCCTGGGCCTGGATGCCAGGGAGTGGTGGCTGGTCCACCGAGACGTCAACGACAACACATCCACCTCGCCGACCTCGCCCTCGGCCGCGCCCGCGGCCAGTCTCGCCAGTCCCATGACGAGGCATCTCCTGCAAGGAGACGCGAAACAAAACGGAAACGTCAAAACAAACGGTACCTAACAAAACTTCTAAGAGCTCATGTCAAGAGATATGTTGTGGTGGCTACTCTAGCTATAAACATGTGAATTGGTTATTTTCCAGTCAGTTGATTCACTTCTCGGGACGACCTTGCTCTGATACCATCTTGTAACGACCCGGTTCCCGAGTCCCTACGAGACACGAGAACCGGACCGACTCGACTAATCCCAAGACCCAGTCGTCCAACGAGGAAGTAACCAAAAGACAGTAAAATAAACCACATTCAGCATGAATACAACTAACAGTAAGAAAGTACAGCAGTAAGGAAAGAAACTACTACAGTAGGCACCACCACAACAGTAAAACAACATTTATCATATAACAAAAACTGCAGGTAAAGAAGGTACAGCGGAAACAAAACTACTCACTAGAACAGAAACAAAAGGGGTACAAAAGGCTGTGGTAACTCTACTGGACCCTACTCGGCCCAGCGTCCTCTGCAGCCGCCGACCCTGGCTGCTCAACACCTGGTCCTGAAAAAGGTAACGAGTGTAACACGTCAGCAAAACGCTGAGTAGAGTGGCAAACTAACTAAAGGCAACAGTAGAGTGTACAGTAGCTGTTATGTTCTATTACTTCCTTTATTCACATCTTTCAATTTTTCTCACTATTTCATTTATTTCTCAGATCCTTTACTTGATCTCGAATGTCCTCGTGGGAACAATCTTGATTGCAGTCTTTTCCAAAAGTAGAAGTAGCACGTGGTGCTCTCCTGGCCGGGAGAGTACCCCGTGGTGATCCTACCCTCAGTCAACCACCCCAAGGTCACTGACAGACGTAACGGTGACTACGGCACGCGCGATAAACGCACAGGTAGCTAGCCCGCACTGGCACGCGGTCAGTCATTTCCGTTAACGGGTGCGCCCAAAGCACAGCACGGAACCAGGGCAGAGCCCTCTCAGTAACAGGGGTCCAACCCCTCCACAGTAACCAAACCGGGGCCTTGCCCCTCCACAGTCCGCGCACCCTCGCCTGACTACCCTGGTTTGCCCTAGTGGGCCTAACAAGTCGGTGAAGGAGGCTAGCAGAACCCCAGGGCCCGTGGGGTAGCTAGTACTCTCCTAACATTACTAGCTCTCCTCGGTACTACGTACACGAGGGCCAACAAGTCGGTACAGAGCGGCCAATCCTAAGCCCGGTTCCCTGGGGCGGATGGCCCCACTCTGCACTAAACAGGTATAGGTACTTCCCTTGGTACTGCGTACCCAAGAGACAGTACAAACTACATCTCAGTTCCATTCCTTTTCCTTTCCAGGAGTTCCACTCCTAATTCCCCGTAGGGTTCCAGCTCTTTATCTCAGAACATCATATGTTTCACTTTCCAGATTCACGTTCTCAAATTCCATGATCTCAAACATGTTTCTTTATTCATAACAGGCAGCTGTTAATTAAATTTACAGGCAGCTTTATATATTCCTTTCCATTTTTCCAAGACTGCAGTAATATACATTCCACTAGTTTTTCCATCCTAGGATTCATGCCATATCCTAGGATCTATCATACAATCTAGTTTTCCGGCCCTAGGATTCATGCAACACCTAGGAGCTATCATTCCATATATTTCTCATTCCTAGGATTCATGCAATGCCCTAGGTTCTAGTTATGGTTCCATACTTTAACAGATTTTATTAATACTTAAAGCCACTCTACCAGGTACAACGGGAGTAATGGGGGCGTGATCGGAAATCCCGCGTACCTCCGCGACTCTCAAGACTGCAACCGAACGAGGTCCTATCACAAGGATCAAACACAAGGAGTGTCTCAAAACAGTGTATAGCTACTGTAGACGAGTAGAGGAAATAATTCTGAAAAGAACGCAACTCGAATCGCGGAAAACGGAGCCCAAACGGGCCCTAAACGGGTCGAAAAAGACGATACTATGCAAAATCAGACGTCTGGAACTCCTTCCAGACGTCTTAAACGGTGGATCAGAGAATTACCTGTTCAGCTTGGTTCCCCGGACGTCCAGAAGTCTGCGGGGACGTCTGCCCTAGATCCCAGACGTCCGATGGTACCTCAGGACGTCTGGAGGTCACTCCCGCCGTCTGGTACAACTTCCAGACGTCTGATTCGCAAAGGATGACGAATCAGCAAACCTGCGCACAGCCAACCCCCCTCCCTCAGTACGGTCAGTCGACAAGAAGGAAGAAGAAAGCGGAAACTCACCTTTCAGACGTCTGTATGATCTTACAGACGTCGACCTTGCCGTCTGGATGTCAACCCAGACGTCTGATTCTGGAAAATTTTCCAGAATCAGAACCCTGCTCGGCCTCCGCTCGCGACGCCGCCCGCGTTGCACCTCGCGCGTCTGCTGCTCAGCCCGCAGCAGGTCCCTCTCCGCGACGCTCCGCGCCCCCTGCGCCCTCCGTCGGCCGGCCAAGCCGCTCCGGCGAGCTCGCCCTCACGGCAGAGCTCCGCCCTCGCACGCCGCAGCTCCTCCGCGCTCACTGCGGCTGCCGCTGCCGCCCTCGCGTCCGCTCGCTCTCGCGCACAGGAAGGAGAAGGAGGAGGAGACGGTGGAGACGGGAGGGGAGGCGCGCCCCCTTTTAACGCCGCACGGAGAGGAGAGAGAGAGGGCGGTCGCAGCGCGCCTGCAGCCGCAGAGAGAGAGAGAGAGAGAGAGGAATCGCAGGTCTGCGCGCACAGGCGCGCAGGCGAATCTCCCGTGCGAACATAACTGTTCTCCAGACGTCTGTAAAAGATCCCGGACGTCTGGATGTGATCCCAGACGTCTTGTCAGACGTCTGGGCCACCTCCCAGACGTCTTAAAAGGCGTCTGGGGCACGCGTTCGCTACAGCCTAGTCCTCTCAGTAACAGGGGTCTAGCCCCTCAGAACCAAACAGGGGTCTCGCCCCTCCACAGTTCGCGCACCCTCGTCTGACTACCTCGGTTTGCCTAGTGGGCCTAACAAGTTGATGTAGGGTGGCTAGCTGAACCACAGGCCCCGTGGGGTAGCTAACTCTCCCTACACTAGTAGCTCTCCCTGGTACAGTGTATGCGAGGGCCAACAGAAGACTGTGTAGAGTGGCCAATCCTAACCCCAGGTCCCAACCCAAGGGCGGCTAGCTCCGCTCTACACTAAACAGGGGACAGTCGCTCTCCTTGGTATCATGTACTTAAGGGCCAGCACACTTCCCACTCACATTTCCATATCCTTTCCATTCATCTACAGGAGCTCTACTCCTAATTCCCCGTAGGGTTCATGCTCATATTTACCATGTTATTCCATACCAGGTTTCATCATTCACGGTTCCATTCTTGTATTATACACATGCAGCTCGTATTTCCACAATTTAGCATATACAACAAGTAATGTCACAGGTATCTGTTTAACTAGCACAGGTATTTCATATTCCACAGGCAGCTTGTATTTCCCCAATTTAACATATACAATCAGTAATGTCACAGGTAACTGTTTAACAAGTACATTCATTTCATATTCCACATGCAGCTCGTATTTATTAAAAGGTAATTATTTACAATTCTATTCATTCATTTATGACTGCAATCTCAAACATGCATACAAACAGTGTAAATACTTCTTGTCGTAGGATTCATGCCACATCCTAGGTTTCTAGTTATCTAATTTCACATATGCATTCATGTTTTATAATTAAAATAGGGGGAAACCACTCTACCAAACAATCCAGGAGTACTGGGAGTTGAACGGCAGACTCACGTGCCTCTGCAAGTCCTGAACACACAACAGAACGAGGTCCTATACCGAGGAACAGAACACAACAGATGTTCAGAACAGTATATAAGGATTTCTAACATATAGAGAAACTCACAAGGAAACCACCGATATCTTGTTTGCGTAAAATGGATACCAAACGGACCCTAAACAGGTCAAAAATGTGACTGCAGAACCAAATTAGACGTCCGGCACAAGATCCAGACGTCTTAAAAGCCACCAAGGTCTCACCTCAAGTTCCTGCATCGACTTTAGACATCCAGGACCCTCACTTGACCGTTTGGACTTAGCTTTAGACGTCCGACCTCTCCTCCAGTCATCTGGGAGTGCTTCCGGTCATCTAGTAAGTTGTCCAGATGTTCGAAACGCATGGGAGGGCATGTCCCGTGCCTTCCCAAAGTTGTCCCAGCGCACGACAAACGAAATCTCCCACTTTTAGCCACACAAATCGGTTATGTGGTGTTGCCTGCATGGCTGTAACCGGAAGAGGAATGTACCTTCGTGAAACCTTGCTTTCAGACGTCCGATGTCGTCACCAGACGTCCAACCTGTCGTCTGGACGGCCTTCCAGACGTCTGATTCTGGGAAAAATCCAGAACCTGAGCGACCTCCTGCTCCCCTCACAGTGCATAGACGTGGCTCCTCCTCTTCGTCTGCAGCTTCGGTTGCAGCAGGGTGTCGAGGACAACTCCCCCGACACACTCCTCCCGCACGCGTCGCTCCAGCCGTGCGCCCTCCGGCAAGCTCCCGCAAACTCGCGAGCTCAAGCTCCTCTCTTCATGCCGCCTCTTCTCCTCACTCCTCGCTCTCGCACCCTCTCTCTCACTTGTCCCTCTCGCTGCAATGGAGAGGAAGGAAGGAAGGTGGTGGTGATGGAGTGGAGAAGAGAGGAAGGGGGAGAGGGGTCTTATATAGGGGAGCGGCTAGGGTTCGGTGGAGGAGAAAAGAAGAGAGAGAGAGAAGAGAGGAAGGTTGTCTGCGCGCAGCCAGCGCGCAGACCCAACCCTGCGTACAAAATTTTGAATTTCTAGACGACTGGGAAGGGGTTCAGACGTTTGACCAGACGTCTGACTGACAGTACAGACGTCTTAAGAGGCTTAGAACAGAACATGTCTTTACACTTAATTAAAGGCCAATTGGGATAGCGGGATGCGTGGCTCGAGGTTTGGAGTGGTTATTCTTGGCCGATGGGTGAGTTATTGGTTGTCTGTGGTTCAGCATACACAACGCTTATATGTGTTCACGCTACATGACGTAGCTGCCACCAATTTCTGCAATGACCCTAGGGTGGAGTGTGGCAACTCAATGGGTATAAATAGTCCTCCCAATCAGGAGGATGGCTTATACCTGTCTTGCATTGCAGGAAGTTACACGAGATCGTCTCGTGCCCAAGATGTCAATTGATGGATTGAGAATTGTAATAATAAAGGCAAATTACATAAATAGAAATGGATATAAAATAAATTGTAGACGAATGAACTTTTGGTATAGTGCCATTTTCCTGTACTTTTGTTACTTATCTAGTTGTTCTACTCTATTCAGTTTTTGCTAACTTTTTGTCTCGGGTTCCGTACTCAGGTGTAGCAGCTGCTATCGATCAGACTTCTGCGGAATCGAGTCTTACCTAAGAAGACGGTCGTACTGAGCTAGTGGCTCGTAGTAGTTTTGTTCCGCTGTTAGGATTTTACTTCTTGCCTTTTGGTGATTATACAAGACACTATTTACTTTTTGCTTTAGGGTGAATTTTTATTAGCCTTTCAGTACTTTAGTTTTTCTTTCATTTATTACATTATGAATGAATGTTGACTATTGGTATTTTATAGCTATATGTTGGGTAACTGTGATCATGTGGGTGTTTGTGCTAGTTGTTAGGACACGACAACCCAGGTTTCGTCACTTGGCAAGACTCGAGTCGTCGCACTGTGCTTCATTACATTACTTGATTAGTGGTTTATTTACGATCATATTTGCTCCCTAAGATGACCTTAGACTCAAATTCGAGATTATAAATTTAATGTTACACGTTACTAATCTTCAGCAAAAGCACGTCAACACATACTTAGGTGTTGCTAAGCAACGAAGTGTAGCGGCTGCAATTGAGCTTTCTACTGTAGGATTGAGCTTTGTTGTAGGAGATAGTCTATAATGAGCATGTTGCTCATATAGTTTTTGTCTTAGTTTGTTAAATTCTTTTAATTCTAGTTTTCTCAAGATTATACTCATACTTGAGCACTTAGTTTACTTTCCTATTTCTATGATGGATTTTATTATGATTATCAACACCTTTTTTTATTTAATACATTATGAATGAATATTCGGCCATTGATTAACTATTACTATGTGTTTGGTGATTGCAATCCTGTAATTGTATGTTGCTTGATATTAGCACTTAATGACTTGGGTCTCGTCGGTTGGCGAAATTCAGGTTGTCATAGCTAAGGTCAGGAAGGATGACCCTGATATTGCACCAGGTTGTCGTCTAATTTTTGTGTCAGATGTCTAATCGACCAAGATCAGACATCTGACCAGAAAGATAGATGTCTAATTAACTAGACCAGGCATCTGACAAGAAGAATAGACGTCTACTACTGTAATATCAAAATGGTTCTAATTCTAATCTCGAGTCTGTTGTGTGAGAAGTGGTGAGATTCCATTAGGGTCTCAAGAGCGAGTACTTAAAGAGGCAGTCCAACAGAGATGCTTGATGGTGTCTCTACGAGGAACCATCAGATAAAAATACAAGATCGTTAACCAAATAAACTTCCTCGAGAAAGGGAAATACCAGAACTACTCATGAGATCAACATGGGTCAGAGAATAAGGGGTTGGACCTCGAAAACCATGGTAGGGTGGTCGATGAGTGCATTAGATCTCAAGCCAACTCCTCAAGTAAAAAGCAACTCAGTAGAGCATCAGATGGACAACTAGTGGTGTTGTCCAATGATGCTTCATTAGGGGGGTGAGTTCATGAAGGGTTGAGGAGTAAGGCATCCACCAACACTGGTTATGCATAGTAACTGACCAAGGTTATCTTGGGTGACCTCTGGATTGAGGCTATCAGTGTAAGCTATTGAAGGCCAAGGTGGCCCAAAACCTCGAATCCCAGATAAGGAAGTGCGCAACCAAGACCTACCTCGGATCCCTGTGAGGTGAACTTGATTCTTAGATTGACTAATGTGTTAATGCAGTGACAACAAAGAAGGGTCGCATCACGAGTAGAGTCTTGTGGACTAGTGTCTAAGGATGCCCCAGGAGTGAGTAGGAATGCTTTGCACATGGGCGTACATGTATGTGTGAGCGTTGGGTTTCCTGTGGGAGATAGTTATACAGTTATGTACATATGTATATGTCATATATGGATATCAAGAACATAAATGCACATATATATATATATATATATAATTAGTTACAGCTCTACTGAGCCTCTTGGCTCACAACCATGCCACATGCTATTTTCAGGTCACCATCCTAGTTTAGGGAGTCCCCTGCCAGCTTTGCATTTGGGTTATGTAGAGATAGGCCCATCTATTGAGGGGGAGGCTCCACTTAGCGTGGATTGTCATCTCAATCCCATGAGAGGAGAAGGCCATTTCAACAGCTAGGGTAGAGAGGAGCTCATCTGTTTGTGCCTCCGCAAGCTCATCAGAGTCATCTCAAACATCGTCGACCTTTTGGAGCTGCAAGTCTGGTGTAGGGTTAGATGGAGGAGGATGATCTTGCTCCCTTTTTAGATTGTTTAGCTGGTGATGAGGCTGGATTTCATCACATGTTACTTGCTCTAGTTTAGTAGCTCTACTTTTGATGTATATATGTACGGTGGAATGCATTTAATATTAAACTTTAGACGGATCATGCCGACTCGGAACCTTGTATGAATATTTTAACTCATGAGATATATGGATAGATATATATATTTACAATGGTTGCTGCTGTCATGGATGACTGGTAGTTGTTTTGTAATGATGATGTGATATACCGTGATGTGTTGTCAACTGATGATTTGTGCTTTGTGGTATGTTCTCGTTGATGCAATCGATTTTATTTTTAGTTTTCCTTCTTCAAACCTCGCTTTCGCATTTTGTTTGGTTGTGGATGTATCATGTGCTTGTATGCATACGCATACAAATATAGGTAAATCACATGTTAAACTCAAGTGCTTTGGATTACCGAATCCAAGGTGCCACAATGGTTGGAAGGTGGGAATTTGCTAGAGGTTCCTTGTGTCTAAGAGAGTGAGAGGGAGGGAGAAGGCGAGGGAGAGGGGGAAAGGAGGAAGAAGAGAATATGAGATGTGTGTAAAGAGGGGGTCATGGGTGTATTTATAGTTTCGATAAATCCTAAAATCATTAGGATTATGTAAAATTTATCCCTTATGAATGAGTATTTTTGGGATGATTTAGAAACTCCAAATCACATTATGAATTAGATTTTTCCTTGATTTTAGGGATAAGAGTGGTATTTGAGCTGTTCCCCTTCCTTCTCTTTCCTTTTCCCCTTTTTTTTCCTTTATTTTTCCATTATTTCTTACATAAGCATATTTTTAAATTCCTTCTTCGCTGCTAAGTTTCTTATTTTGCACCTTTGTATATGAGATTCATATTTGATATATTTTTTTGTATTTTCTCTCACCTATATAAAAAATTAAATAAATCAACTTATTTAAAGATGCGAGATAAAACAAGAAGAATATCTGAAAAATAGTAAAAATGGCCAAAGAAATTATACAAATTTATGAGACAATCATTGTTCTTTTCCTACTAGTCGATCATATGTATAAGACCAACTAATGTATTAGTCATTCCCGGAAAGATATTTTAAAGGCTCATAAGAGTCCATTTATAGGTCATGGTCATAAGTGCCTTTATGAAATCCTAACAAAGTTATGGCATGTTCAATTCTTCTGGGTGAATAGAAACCAATTGGGTGGAATGTTAACTAAACTATTTATTTTAGGGTATCCATTTTGGATTTCTATGTACATAACTCTTTGTTGATATATAACTTGTTCTCCCCACCTCACACTTTGTATCATGTGATGATGCAAGAAATCCTTTTCGTTGTGGCTCAAGTCTATATGATGGAGAATGGAAGAACTACGGAGATAATTTGAAAAATATAGATATGGATAACAACACTTCCTATATCTACTTTTTTCCAAGCATCTATTTTCCACTTTCCTATGTACTCAATATGGACATAGAGCCATTTTGTATCAAATATAGGCCAAAATGTTATATTAAACTACCTGTCTCTTTATAGCTGGATCCCTAACTTTTTGGAATGTCCAAATTCCACTTTAGCATCCAAATCTAAATTAATACTGTTAAGAACATTTTGGCATAAGGTTTTAGCACCATGCTAAATGTGTTTGAATAAAAAACAAAGCAAACATAGCATGCTTGAAATGATGTAGCCCTTTGGACTACTGTGAAAAATACCATTAGATTTCAAAGTAGCTAGATCTAATTCAAAAACTTCACCTAATTAAGCATGTTTACCATATTTTTTCATAGTAGTAGCTTACTGTAATTGACTCCATTGAGTTGGCCACCATGTAACTCAACTATATTATACCTACTTGTTGGAACTTTAAGACAAAGATGAGCTTCGCAATATTGAAGTACAAATATCTATTACCAATTGGAGTTCATGATATTTACACCTAACCTTAAGAAAAAGATGGGTTCCATGCTATTGAAGTATAGCTCGCGGGTGATGTCTATTACTAATTGGAGTTTGTGATAATTTGTAAGGCTAAGAGGAGGATAAGTCCTAACAAAGATTGAAATCTCCTAACTACGAAGAATATGCTTCCATTTTTTCTTTCATTTGTCTATTATAAATAGAAAACAAATCACACTTTTTTCAACAATATCAACTTTTTTATTCATTTTCTCACATTTAAATGTAGGCGATAACATTTTATAAACATCAATATAAAGAGCTTTGTTTAACGCTTAAACATTGATGGCAGTTTCCATATTGATGTTTAAGCAATGATACAGGTGCCTTTGATTGAGATTTAAACACTAGAAGAGTATTCTATATTGACATTTAAACATCGAGGAAGTCATCTCTATTAGCTTGCATATTATCCTTGAAATATACTTCCACAAGGGGAGATAGTAATTAAGCCTGACTTTTTTGCAACCAACATAGACATTTCCTCACAAACATTGATATATGGAAAGCAACATCGATGCTTGTTCAATTGATTGGTACTTTATCAACATTTGTCAAATTCTAACGTCAATAAAGGTTTTTTTATTAGAGTGATCTCACAGGACACTACAACAAAATTCGTGGTTTGCGACGGTTAATTAGCAATGGTTAGATAACCATCGCTAATTGTAATATATAAGGATGGTTATATTAATAACCATCCCCTAAAGCCTCGTCCCTCCTTTCCTACCCAAACTTAACATTCGTCGCTTCTCGGGGTGAGATTTAGTGACGATTTTTCATGTCACCATTGCTAATCCTTTGGTGAGAGCGTGGGCATTTTTCGCATGTCAGTGAAATATTCACCAAATGACGATGGTTATTTTTAAAATCGTCGCCATTGTCCTAGGAAAAAGCTCACCCCTCTAAAATTTTATGGCAAAGAAAATGTTATTATAAATTAAAACACTCATGGTCATTGGCGATAGTTTATGATGAATTGGCGACGATTTATGTAATGACCCATCACACTTTTAGCCTTTTAAGACGTCTAGAATCTCAGTCAGACATTTGTCCAGACGTCTGGAGCATTTCCCGGACATCTAAAAATGAAATTTTTGTACGCACATTGCGCTCTGCGCACGGGCGATGCGCAGAACCCTCCTCCTCTCTCCCTTCCTTTTCTTCCCCAAACCCTAAACCCCCCACGCTGTCTATATAAGCCCCCCCTCCCATCTCCTCTCCACTACACATACCAGCCACCACCACCACCTTCAGAGCTGTGTGGGAGTGGCGAGAGGAGGTGAGCAAGGGAGAGCGTGAGGAAGAAGGAGGAGAGCACGGGAGGAGGAACAGGAGGCTGAGGTCGGAGGAGCTCGCGCGGCCATCGCAGGTGCATGCGGGAGGAGGAGACAGCTCAGAGAGACGATCTCCCAGCACTCTGCAACGGCTGGAGCTGCTACAGCGCGAGGCGGAGCGGGTGGAGAGAGCTGCAAGGAGTTCCTGGTACTGGAAGTTTTCCAGTATCAGACATGTGGAGTGGAGTCCAGAAGGCCAACAGGGTACCTGGACGTCTGGAGTTAAGGCCAAACATTTGAAAGCTTATTTATCGCTAGGTACGTATCTCCCTGCACCATTTATATCGCAGCGCAAGGGTATTTGTCGGCTGACCACGCCTGTGTTGTCGTACGCAGGTGCAACCTTGGGAAGGAGCGCGGACGCCTGCGCTTTTGGACGTCTGATCACATCATCAGATGTCTGGAGGTGCGTCCAGACGACTGGAGCCTTCGTTCGACGTCTGGAAATGCCTTCAGACGATTGCAGATAAGGTCTGGACATTTGAGGATACCGCAGGGACTTGAGGTAAAGATCTGGCATCTTTTAAGACGTCTGGACTTATTCCCAGATGTCTGATTTTGAACAGTAGGCACGTTTTTGAACCGTTTGGGATCTGATTGGCGTCCGTTTTATGCAAACGAAATACCTGTACTTCCTCACGATTTTCTCTACGTACTAAAGTCCTTTGTATACTGTTCTGAACTCTCCTTTTGTGATGTATTCCCTGGTATATGGTTTCAGCCTGCTGCGTGTTTGGGGCTCGTAGAAACACCTGGGTCTACGGTTCGAGCTTCCATTATTCTCGTGTTGCCTGGTAAAGTGGTTTAATTCTATTATTAATATTTAAATAAGAATGTGCTTATGAAAATAGCCAAATGGAACCCTAGGATGTGGCATAAACCCTAGGATAGAGAAATGAATGAACCGTTTGTGTTGTATAATGTACTTGCATGCATGATTGAGATAAACTGTTAGCAATTGCCTGTATTATAATTGTGAGTTGCCTATTAGAATATGAGATGCCTATAATTAATGAGCAATTACTTGTGAAATTACCAGTTGCATGTATCAAATTATGGAAACACGAGTTTCCTGTATATGCATGAGAGATAAATTGTGAATGGTGAAATCTGGATCAGAATAAATGAGATGAACATGAGCATGAACCCTATGGGGAATTAGGAGTAGAATTCCTATGGATAGATGGAAACCTGGAATGTAGATGGGAAGTGTGCTGGCTCTTGATTACGTGGTACCAAGGAGAGCAACTGTTCCCTTTTGTGTAGAGCGGAGCTAGCCCCCCTTGGGTTGAGACCCGGGGTTAGGATTGACCACTCTACACTGACTCCTGTTGGCCCTCGTGTATGTGGTACCGAGGCGAGCAACTAGTATAGGGAGGGAGCTAGCCACCCCATAGGGCCCGGGGTTCAGCTAGCCACCCTACACCGACTTGTTAGACCCTCTAGGCAAACCGGGGTAGTCAGACGAGGGTGCGCGGGTTGTGTAGGAGCGAGACCCTTGCTTGGTTCTGAGGGGTGAGACCCCTATTCTGAGAGGGCAAGGCCCTATACTGTTCCGTGCTGTACTTTGGGCATACCCGCTAGCGGAAACGACTGACCGCATGTCAGTGTGGGGTAGCTACCTGTGTGCTTATCACGCATGCCGTAGTCACCGCTACGTCTTGACAATGACCTCTGGGTGGTTAACTGGGTGTAGGACTACCACGGGGGACTCTCCTGGCCAGGAGAGCACCACGTGTACCTTCTACTCTACGAAAAAGACTACAATCAAGATCGTTCTCATGAGGAACATGTAAGATCAAGAATATCTGGATGTTTGAGAGAAATGGGGGAAACAGAAATGCATATAAAATAGATAAATAGAAATGAGAATTAAACCTGTTGCTTTTTACTATTTTTAGATAATATAGATACCACTCTACTCAGTGTTCGCTGACTCTGTCTTTTCATAATACTGTTCATGACCAGAAGTTGAGCAGCCCGAGCTTCCGGCTGCGAAGGGTGCTGGGCCCAATCGAGTCCAGCCGTAGTTTTTCAGCACTTCTTTTTCGTTCCTTTACTGTTGTAGTAAGTATTGGACCTTTAGTTACTGTTTGTCTCTACTGTTTACTTTCGCTTTCCATTGTTTTTGTTGTTGTGGTGGTATGTACCGAAACAACAGATTTACTTTTCTTTACTACTTTGTACGTTTCTTCTGCTTAGTTATATTGCATATGTGAATGTGATTTACTTTCCTAGTTTTGGTTATTTCTTGCTGGACGACTACGTCTTAGGATTAGTCAAGGCGAGTCAATCTCGTGTCCTGTAGGGATCCAGGAATCGGGTCGTAATAATTTACAATTGTCGCAAATTGTGCCTCCTGTTGTAGTGAGGGAGTGTCGACCTACACGCTTTAACCTATGGTAAGATATCCTCTTAAGAAAATAAATGAGTTTGATTTCTTAAAAAAATGTTTCCTTTCTTTACCAATACAAAAAAAAAATTATCAAAAATAACATTTAAATCTCACCAAAAGGTCAAAATAAAGAATACGTGAAACGATATTAACACCGCTTACACATTACAAACCCTAAATTTTCTAACACCGAAATAAACAAGCCCTAGAGGTACATGCAAGAGAATATAACTTCTAAGTGATGGAATTAAATGATATGAAATCAAAGCAATCAATTTCTATCAAATCCCAGAGGCCAATTAATCCTAATCATCTAATCATCAACCAAATGAAAGAACGAGAAAGAAGGACGATGGAGGTATACCTGAATCCATCGTTCCAAAAAATGCATCATGGAAGCTTATCACGATCTTCGAAAATTGCCAGATTGCTTCTCCAATGAGAGGCAGAGGTGATGGTACTTCCAGAGGATTTAGAGAGCGAGAGCAGAAGAGAATTAAATGGAGAGCGTATCCCTTGAGTTTTTCTCTTAGGCCTTATATTCGTTACGATGGGATGCAGAGGAACCATAAACCCACCCATTTCGCACATATCCCTTCGGAGATCATAACCGTTGAATATGAAATGACAATTTCATCCATCACGAAATTTCATTTCCCTTAAGATTTCTATGTATAAAAACTCATATTCTAATGAGATTTAAATGATCAATTTACATAATTAAATCACATTAAAAATTATAAATATGATGTCAAATATGTATGTATATGTAACATATAATTTCTTAATAATAATATATAATGATTTGCATTATGATTCTTACGCTAGGCAATTAGAATTGGGTGCTCAAATTGTAGTCTTTAAACACTGTGATTGAAATTTGTATGGTATGATGCACCTAAGGAGCAAAATAGAGTTTAAGTTGATGGATTGTAAATTTTATTTGAATTGCAGGCATAAAAAATTCGATTCATATAAAAAATCAAACGTTATGGATTTTATTTTTAATTAGTGGCAAAAATCAAATCAAATATGTTTGATGTCCTATACCCTAGAATAACCACGGATTTATCTTATTCGTGTATATCCTACAGCGAGCTATCAGGGGGACCCTAGAAGGCAAAGAATTCTATTTGCAGCGACAACATATTTCCAATTTTCGGCCAACTTCCAACCCTCAATTACGTGGGAGAGACTTTGTTAATAAAAAGTTAGTAAATTTTACACATGCAACCTGTAAACCCTTATTTCCACACGTATGCTCGTGAAAAAAATGGACATCGATATCTTATGAGCCATATTTGGGTGTCATTTATCTCCGGCACGTCAGATTGGAAAAGTCAACATAGATTTTCCTTTGCATACTATTCCCCTCAATCATTATCCATTTGTTGCGACAAATATAGGATGGGGATTAGGCTCCATTGTGTTACCTCATTGAAGGGGAACGTAAAATTAATGGAGCTGTAGTGCATACATGTCGTACATGTCGAGCTCCTTTGACTAGTTGCATTTAGATTGTTAGGACAAAGGGTCAGGCATTAATGAAAATTGAGGAAGACGTATGGGAGTGAAAGTAGATAAGGTTGATGCTACAGGGACACCATTTTGTATGTACCCATACTTCCTATTGGTAGCGGGTAGTAGAGTCCTAGGTACACTGGTGTGCCTCAAAAATTTTCCATAAGATAAAGATTTTTTTCCATACCTCTCATCTCACCTTAATGACTTACAACAAGTCTCCACTATATCTCAAGTCTCCACTCAAGACTCATCGCAAGTCTCATAAATGTTTGTTCGATTACCTTCTCGTCGGCAAATCCATTGACAAGGGCATTAGGTTCAATAATTGTCTCATCCTTAAATGTTTGTTTATATAACCTTTCACCCATAAATGTAATGCAATCGTCAACTTCAGTGGTTATATCTTCTCTTGATCACATATCAAGATTGGTGAAAAATACAGAACTAAACTACTATCATCGACTAATTTAATTAATGAGACCATGTGTTTGATTAGTTAAATACCTTGAAACATTGGTGGAGCCAAAAAAAAACCTTTTAGTAGTGTAGGCATGAAACAAATGCACAAACTAATTTGAGTATACAAGGTCTTAGAATATAAACATAGAAATATATTCTTCAAATGATATAAATTGATCTTTGAATATTTTTAAGACTCCGTGAGGAAGAAATATAGCATTTACTTTAAAAAATTAAAATCGACCTAACAAAGGATTACTAATATAAAAGAGAATGAAAATCATAAAAGATCCTACTCTTTGATCGTGCATTATCTATTTCCTTTCCATGCGTCTAATCCCTTAATTCCATGAGGTAATTAAATTATTGAGCTTTGGCAAAAAGAATAATTGAAAATATTAAATAAATGCATAATCACCTTCTTTTCACGAATACTCCTATTCATACAATTAGAATAAAATAAAATTAATATTGAAAGTGGATTTCATGTGTTTACTGCATAGAGTTCCAACATTTTCAATGACATTGTTTTTGGTAGTTTTATTGTACAAATTGAGTTGGAATAAATAATATAAATTTCATTTGCAGTTTTCCACTTTATTGTTTTGGAAGATGGCCCACTTTGATTGTCCTTAATTTCTTAGTTGCTCTAAATTTAATGTCGGCACCATGACAAGGGAACGGAACTAAGGGCAGTCTTCGCTAATGGTAAAAATCATTAAATGAGAATCCCACCACCACTAATGGAAATGCAAGATGGTGCACGGAATGGTTCACCTTTAGGGTCATTCTCCTTTGGATTCGCATCATTAGGATTAAATCAAGAAAAGGTGCATTGTAGATCACTCTTACAAGGAGTCCAAGGTTTTTTTGTCAAAGGCAATAGACATGGATATTTACATTATATAAGAAAAGGATAACACAAACTTACATCCCAAAAATTTATATACCTACTTACAATTCACTCAGCACATTAAATGTTTGTTAAAGGGCAAAAATAATGACAACTTTCGAAAAGAGGCATTAGCTATGGTAGATGTCATTGAAGCCTACCATTGGAAATGCAAGGTGATCGGAGGATTGGTTACTTTTGTGGTTCGTTTCCTTTGCGATATTTGGTGCTCTCTTCTCACGTGACAAGGGGTTTTTTTTTTGGATGATGCCCGGTGTTTTTGAAGAATTTTTTTTTGTGGTTCGTTTGACTTATATTTCAAGCATGCACGTATGCCCGCATAAACGGAAGGGCAAGACGGTTTGGAGGGAAGGGCTGCAGGTACGTGACATACGGTAGGTATCACACGTGCACAGCTGCGACGGTGTGGTTATAACCTTCCACGTGACCATACATGTCAAATAACCACGAGAGGAAGATGGCATCAGGATTGCATCCATATCCTCGCATCAGGATTGCATGCATTCGTCTGAGCTTCAACGGCTATGATCCTCCTCCCCTATTTTCGGGGAATTATCCAGTTTTAGTTTCCATACCGATGGTAACAAAAGTGGTGATATTGGAAAAGGAGAGTCCTCCTTTATTTTATTTTATTTTAAGTTATCTTTTGGACTCGGCCGTTGCCGGTACCCTCTGTTTCTGTATATATCTGCGAAAGTGGTGGGGGAGAGAGAGGAGTAGATAGGGTTCGCCGCCGAAGGAGGATGGCAGCAGCGATCGGGAGAGTCTCCTCCGCCGTCTCTCGCTCCCTCTCCTCCTCTGGCGCGACGCTCTCGCGCCTCCTGCAAGGTCTGCTAATGGGGTTCTTGTTGGGAGCAGGGGGGGGGGGGGGGGGGGGGGTGGTGGTGGGGGTTCCCAATTGTTCGATTTTTGTGGGTTGTTTCGATCGTTTTTTGATTTGGGTTCTTGCGATTTTGATCGGAGGTCTGATCTGCATCGTGGTTCTTTTTATGGTTTCTGGATTTTTCTTTGGATCTTAATGGATTATCGTGTAGATATTATGATGAAAGTTGGTGTTTTTCCAACTTCTCTGGGGAGACGAGGCTTCCATGGAGTATGATAGGGATTTATTGTGTTGTATACGTTGTTGTTTAGTAGGATTACGATTTCCTGGTTTCGTTAGCTGTGAACTGCGGTGATTTGTGTGCGTTGGTAACTAACTTTCCTATAGCCCAACCAAGGTGCTTTTGGATACTGTTAACTAACTTTCCTCCGATCTTTGAGTCACCCACCCTCGTGGGAAAAGGGAGAAAAACGGAAAAAAAAAAAAAAAAAAGCTTTTCCATCTAACTTTCTCTATTTCCAAAGCTTTATGGAGCCTTTCCCAGTTTTTCTTTTCTTCTCTCTCTCTCTCTCTCTCTCAATAATTCATAATGGCATATCTCAGGAAGAAGAACCCATGGGCCATCTTCGTTATCGGACATGTGCAGATTCTCGACGGCAGCCGCCCTTGAGGAACCGATCAGGCCTGCTGTTCAAGTGGACCACACTCAGCTCCTAATTAATGGGCAGTTTGTGGATTCCGCATCTGGTGGGTAACTGGCAATTAAAAAGCTTGAATCTTGGGGGCTTCATTTATTACTGCAATAACTAAAGGCAGTGGAGAGAGTACATGTATGTGTGTAAGCATATCTCACTGCCAAGAGTTGAGATATATATATTTTTTCTTCCTTTCTTTTTATGTTGATCAGGGAAGATATTCCCAACACTTGATCCAAGGACTGGTGAGGTGATAGCACATGTTGCCGAGGGGGATGCCGAGGATATTAACCGTGCTGTGGCTGCTGCACGCAAGGCGTTCGATCAAGGGCCTTGGCCGAAGATGACAGCATATGTAAATTGGCTTACTTGCTTTTATCTGGCTAATTCTCTTAATTTCATCCTTTTTACTTAACTTGCATCGTTTTTCCCTTTTTTTTTTTTTTGCAGGAAAGGTCCAGGATAATATTGCGATTTGCGGATCTCCTTGAGAAGCACAATGATGAAGTTGCAGCACTTGAGACTTGGGACAATGGCAAGCCTTATGACCAAGCTGCCAGTGCAGAGATACCAATGGTCGTGCGGCTTATGCGGTATTATGCTGGTATGGTTATAGGACATGCAAAGAAGAGAACTGATTTAGAATTCTTTGCATTGTTGTGGGTATATATTCTTGCAGAATGTGAACTTCCAAAGGTTCACCTTCTCTTAAATAAATATATCCATACCCTAGCATCTTAGAAGAGGTCAACTTATAGATGAAGATGCTGTCCATATCTTAGTTATCTAATTTCTCTCATATAAACTTTTATCAGACCAAGTGTGGAAACTACATACATCCAATTGATCTAATTTTGATTTGTAGAAGGACAATCCGGAGGATGAGAGGTCTGGCGACGGGGTGGCGGATGTCTGGGCAGCTGGCGAATGGGGGGGGGGGGGGGGGGGGGGAGATGGCCGTGGCTGGATGGTGGTGGGCAGGAGATCGTGGAAGGGTGCGGCGCCGGTGAGGTGTTTCAAATGCCTTGGGGAGGGGCATTTGGCGGCGGTATGCAGGGATCCGGTGCGGTGCTTGCGTTGCGGCGCTCTGGGACATCGGAGGTCGGGCTGTGGGCGTCGGGGGTCGAGTGAGGTCGTCTCATCGAGGAGGGGGGAGACACCTCCGCCCCCTCCGGAGGGGGCGCTCCTCGTGGAGGTCGAGGTGCCGTGGTCGGAGGAGATTGGAGTGTTGGAAGGGAGGCTGGCGTCGGCGTTGGTTGCGGTGGTATTGGAGGGGAAGGTGGAGGCCTTGAGAGAGGCGGTCGCCGCCTACTTGGGGATTGACAGGGGTCGGTTTGGGGTGGCCTCTCTGGGAGGTGGGTGGTTGGTGTTGCTGGGGCTGAGCCGGGTGGAGTTGAGGCGACTGATCTTCAAGGTGCTCCAATGTGGCAGTGGAGTGGTGAGGTGCCGGTGGCCGATCAAGTCAGATGGCGCTTTGGCGGAGAGGCCGCCGACTGGCGTGAGAAGGTCTTGGTTGAGGGGGTTCCACTCTTCCTCCGCACGGTGGAGGTGGTGGCGACGGTGGTTGCCCCTTTTGCGAGGTTGCGCGGGTGCGAAGGCTTGGGCCTGAAGGCAGCCGATCTGTCGCGGATCGAGACTTGGGTGGAGATAAGACCGGGGTAGCAGCTTGTGGAAAGGTCGGTGCTCAGGTAGGGGAGCTCCGCCTAGCTTATCCGCGTCTCGTGGGGTCCCGGGAACCCTAGGTCTTTTGCTGAGGTGGTGGGTGGCGGAGCGGCGGCGGTGTGTGGAGGCGGTAGTGGCCGGCGGGCGAAGGAGGGCCGTGCTGCTCTTGGGAAGGTCGAGGGTCGCGGCGAGGATTGCGGCGGGGATCTTGGGGCGGTTGCGATTCCCGTGGCGCAATCGGTGGCAGGCGAAGGGGCGGGGATGCGGGAAGCCGTTGCGGATTTTGCGGAGGGGTCGGGGGAGGTGAATGCGACGCTGAGGCCAGGCGTCCCCGCTGACTGCGGGTGTGTTGGTGGCACTGCGTTGGCCCCCGTTTTTGTGGGAGGAGCTCGTGGCGGACTCGGGTCGGGTGGGCGCGACCCGAGTACAGGAGTTGGGGGCTCCGGTGCTGGTGCCTGTTCGGGTCCTCCAGCGCGCTCGACTACGTGACTCCAGGTCTCTGCGGAGGAAGGGCGGAGAACTGTTGTTGGAGATTCGAGGCGCACCTTGGCCGATCCGATCTGGGCGGCGGGGCAGGATGCGACTGGCGGGAAGGGGAGCGGGCGTCGGCGAGAGTGGAGGCTGTCTGGCTCGCAGCGGCTCGTCTATAGGCCACGATGGTCTTACCGTAGGGGGCTGGCTCGGAAGGCCTCGTCTGGGGGCGTGGCTGGGGTCGATCGACGCCGATCGCCGATGGGGCTGGGAGCCTCTGATGGAGCTGGGTCGTCTGCGGCGGCTTTTGCTGGGGGCGGTGACGGGGGGTTCTCTGCTCCGGGGTCCCCAGCGGTGACAGAGGGGCGGCAGGCGGCGGGTGCTAGTGGTGGAGCTGGGGAGCTGGTGGATACGGGGGCAGGGAGGAGGACAGCTGCGGCGGCTGGGCTGCCTGAGGACGAGGCTGTGGTGCTGGGGGACGCGCGATTGTTGGTTGTAGAAGGTGTGGAGGTTGCGGGGCAAGGAGGGGAGGTGGGTGGTGGTGAGGGGGAGCTCGAATGACCAACGTTTGTTGATGGAAGAGGAGGATGATGTGGCCGTAATGATGGGGTTTAGGCGGTTGACGTCTAGAGGTGGTTCCCGGAAGTCCTCATGACTAAGGTCTTGTCATGGAATGTGAGGGGTCTGAACGACCCGTCGAGGCGGGCAGCTTTGCGGGGGTATATGCAGAGATGGGGGCCTGATGTGGGTCTTTCTCCAGGAGACGAAGTGGAGGAGCTGTGATGGAAAGTTGTGGAGGGAGGTGGGGGGAGGAGTTTGTGGGGGTTTCTTGGCCCTGGATGCAGATGGGAGTGCAGGGGGAATTGTTGTGGGATGGAAGGAGTTTTCCTTGCTAGACTCTCTGGTTGGGTCCCATGTTGTCACTGTTAAACTTCAGAGACGTCGGGATGACACATGTATGCTCCTTTCCTCGATTTATGGCCCGACGGAGGGTCGGAGAAGACAGGCCTTATGGGAAGATCTGAGCCAGGTCGCAGCAACTTTTCAGGGGATTCCTTGGCTGGTTGGTGGCGATTTTAATGTTACTCTGTGGGCAGAAGACAGACCGGGTGACCGAGGGAGGTTGGACCAGGATTCTGAGGCGTTTGCAGGCTTTGTGGCAGACCAGGGGCTGGTTGATATGCCTCCGTTGTCCTGTCTATACACATGGAGGAACTCTGGAGGGCAGCGATCCCGTATTGACAAATTTCTTGTCTCAACGGCGATGGCGGAGTTGTTCCCGATGGTGGAGGTTAGACCTCTGGAGCGTCCGTTCTCAGATCACACCCCCTTACTGTGGGTATCGAACGAGGGATAGAGACATGATACTTACTTCAAGTTCGACAAGGTGTGGCTCATGGAAAAGGGCTTCAGCAGGTTGGTTGAGGAACGGTGGTCATCTCAGGCGGATGGTTCGGCAGCTGCCAGATTGGAAGCGAAACTAAGGGATTTGAGATCTTTCTTGAAGACCCACATCAAGCAGGTTAGGGAGGAACGTGAGAGGAAGAAAGAGGAGGCTCTTGTTGAGATTGCACGTCTGGACAGGGTAGAGGATGTTGTGCTCTTTTCAGATGATGACAGGGTTCACAGAGCAAGACAGATTCAGGTGATACAAGAGGAAGACTGGAAAGTGGAGGTGGAGTGGAGGGTGAGGTCTAGGCAGAAGTGGCTGAAGGAAGGTGATTCGAATACCTGATTTTTTCATATGGCTGCATCAGGTAGGAGAAGGAGGAACTAGATTGACAGGTTGGTGGTGGATGGGGAGGAGTTTGTGGGAAGGGAGGCGGTGGGAGGGGCAGCTGCGAGTTATTTTAGAGACTTTACTGGGTGGAGATGGGGGGGAAGGTGGAGATGGTTAGGGTTTGAGATACCACAGATCCGGGAGACAAACGCCAACTTCTTGACGGGTTCTTTTAGGGAGGATGAAGTCCGTGAGGCAATTTGGGGGTTGAAGGCGGATGGTTGTCCAGGCCGGATGGCTTTCCGGTTGCCTTTTACAGAGAGTTCTGGCCGGTGGTGAAAGAAGACGTGATGCAAGTGGTGCAAGAGTTTAGAGCGGGTAACTTGGGATTTAATAGGCTGAACAAATTCTACATGTTCCTGTTGCCGAAGAGGGAGGGCGCTGAGGAGGTTCAGGAGTACAGACCGATAGCTCTCTCAAATGCTATCTACTTGGTGGTGGCGAAGCTTCTGGCAAATAGATTGAGGACTCTGGGTGGGATTGTAGACTCGATGTAGACGGCCTTTGTTCCTGGCAGGAATATTTTGGAGGGTTACGTGATGGCCTCGGAAATCCTTTCGTCCTGGAAGAGAGATAAGAAAAAGGCTTTCTTATGGAAGGTCGATTTCAGCAAAGCTTATGACTCGATCCAGTGGTCGTTTCTTTGGGCATCCTTGGTGAAGAGGGGGTTCCCACCGGTGTGGATTGACTAGATGAAGAGGTGTGTCACCACGACGTCTTTCTCGATTCTTATCAACGGAAACTCGGCTGGGGGTTGGATCCAACCTAGGAGGGGGGTGAGGCAAGGTTGTCCGTTGGCCCCGATGCTCTTTGTGATTGCCGTGGATGCTCTTGCTAGGGCGGCTAAGAGGTCTTGTGAGAGAAACTTGATGAGTGGTTTCTCCTTGAGAGATGGGACGAGTATCCCATTGCTTCAATATGAGGGTTACGTGATGGCCTCGGAAATCCTTTCGTCCTGGAAGAGAGATAAGAAAAAGGCTTTCTTATGGAATGTCGATTTCAGCAAAGCTTATGACTCGATCCAGTGGTCGTTTCTTTGGACGTCCTTGGTGAAGAGGGGGTTCCCACCGGTGTGGATTGACTGGATGAAGAGGTGCGTCACCACGACGTCTTTCTCGATTCTTATCAACAGAAACCCGGTTGGGGGTTGGATCCAACCTAGGAGGGGGGTGAGGCAAGGTTTTCCGTTGGCCCCGATGCTCTTTGTGATTGCCGTGGATGCTCTTGCTAGGGCGGCTAAGAGGTCTTGTGAGAGAAACTTGATGAGTGGTTTCTCCTTGAGAGATGGGACGAGTACCCCATTGCTTCAATATGCGGATGATACGATCTTCTTCATTGAAGGTGGAGAAAAGGAGGCTAGAAGGATGCGGTTCCTTGTTTTCTTACTGGGTGAGGCATCAGGATTGCAGATTAACCTGGCTAAGTCGGATTTATCCCTTTCAATATGACGGAGACGGAGGCGAGGGGGTGCAGTTTGAGTCTTGGCACAGAACAACGTAAGCTTCCGATTAGGTATCTGGGCTTACCGTTGTCAGATGGGAGGATTCTGGTGAGAGATTGGGCCTCCCTGGTGGAGAGGTTGGTAGGGAGGTTGGAGGGGTGGGCGTCCAGACTACTGTCTAGAGGTGGGAGGTTGATCCTGCTCAAGGCGGTTTTGTCAGCAATGCTATCGTACTTCACTTCCGTGCTGAAGATGCCTCGACAGGTGATTGCAAAGATTGAGCGAACTATGAGGAGTTTCTTTTGGTCCAATCAGGGGACGAGTGGATAGGGTGCCAGGTTGGTTGCTTAGGAGGAGGTCTGCAGACCGTTGAAAGACGGGGGACTCGGCGTGAGGGATTCGGAGAGATCTAAAGACAGTCTGTTGGCGAAATGGGTGGGGTGCCTGTTGGAAGGAAGGGGGGGATATGATGGGCAAGGTGTTCGAGACGGCGTATAGTGGTCCGGTGCGGTGGGATCTCCTGGTGTCACCGCCTAGGGATGCCTCTCACTTCTTGAAAGGCTTGTCGACGGTGGCTCCTAAGGTGAGGAACTACTTTGCTCCTATGTTGGGAAAAGGGGAGATTTTCATATTTTGGCAGGATGACTGGACGGGTGATGGAGCGCTTTGCAGAAGATTTCAGAGACTGTTTGCCTTGTCCCACAACAAAATGGCGTCTGTGGCTGAGGTATGGGAAGATGGGTGGTGCCTGCATTTCGTTGGCAATCTATCAGATGCGAGAGCACACAATTTTCAGGTCTTACTTGATGAGTTGGAGGGCTTGCATCTGGCGGCTGGTACGGACATGGTTGGTTGGGACGAAGGTGAGTTTTCGGTAGCGGCTGCATACAGGAGATTGTCCGCTATTGGTCCTAGGGTGGAGCTGGATCTGGTAAGGGACAGTAGACATATTTGGAAAGCCGTGTGTCCGCTGAAGGTTAAGATTTTTGCCTGGTTACTTAGGAGGAGAAGGCTGGTGACTAAGGTGTGGAGGGCAAGGTGGGCTCCTGGAGATTGTAAGGTGTGCTCTTTGTGTGGGGGTGGTGAGGAGGACGTTGACCACCTTTTTTTCACTTGCCCTTTTGTGGTGCAAATTTGGGGCAAGATGGGTGGGAGGTGGTGGGAGTGTCAGCTGTTTGAGGAATTCTGGCATAGTTTCAGAAGTGGAGGTGGTGTTGGTAGACATTTCGTTTTCCGTACGAAGAAAGAGAAGGCCAGGCCGTTGGTAGTTCTTTGGGGTATTTGGTTGGGCAGAAATGCGGTGGTTTTCAGGGGTCAGAAACCTTACGTAGAGAATTTTGTTGAGTCTATTAACTCCTTGTTTTCTCTCTGGGTTGAATACTTGTGAGTGGGGGACCTTGGCGTCTGCCTGTTGTAATGTTGTTTATTGTTGATTCTATTATATATATTTTTAGGTAGTTATCACTCTGGATAACTACCATTTCCTTTTTCAAAAAAAAAATTTTGATTTGTAGAATAAGGGGAGAACCCTGCATCCGGTTCAGAGGGGAGGGATATCTCGATCCTACTATCATCATTGCCTTTGCAACATTACCTAGTTCAACTCCATTTGTGACCTTTTCTTGTGTGTGTGGGACTCTCGGTAGATAATCAATCACTATATGTTCACATTTCAGTGGTCTTTGAGGTTCCAATTACCAAGCATGATCGTTTCAAGATTTAGGTTTGTTAAGATTTTATATTGAATCCTCTTTTCTAATGATTATCATGTCTTCGATGTAAGCAACATATTTGTATGTAAGTTTTTTATCCGTTTAGATGAGTTTCTGAAATTTTTGAATCAGCAAAGAAATATTAAGCAAATATCTATTACATTTTCAACATACATTATGAACGTACGTTAGTAAAATTAGATATTTAATTGGAAAACATCTAGCTTTAAAAAGGTTGATGGCAATTTCACAAACAGAATACTTTGGAGTAGATTCAATGACAATGAGTCAATTTTATGGAATGGATTACAGATGTCTGTCTTGATCTTTCTTGATGACAACACATCTATGTCTTTATAATCAGGTTGGGCTGACAAAATTCATGGGCTGGTTGTCCCTGCGGATGGACCACACCATGTGCAGATCCTGCATGAGCCCATTGGTGTTGCTGGACAGATTATACCATGGAATTTTCCACTTCTGATGTTTGCGTGGAAGGTAGGCCCAGCATTGGCATGTGGTAACACCATTGTCTTGAAAACGGCTGAGCAGACACCTCTGTCTGCATTGTACATTGCAAGGCTCTTTCACGAGGTAAGTTGTAGAAGATGGCTTTGTCATTTACATTGACAATAATTTTTTCCTTTTATGCAATAGGATTGTTTTAATCTATATGTGAATTTAGATGGAGATTAAATTGTCTGTCGTTGAGACTTCAGTCAGGATGAGGTTTGGTTCAATTGCCTATTGTTCCTTTTTTGTGTGTGCCCATATGTGAAAAGGTTTAGACTTTGAGACTCCCTTATTACGAGGAAGCCAACTTGCATTAGTCTCTTTACATCGAAGCTAGTTTTAGTTTGATGAGTAAGCATCCTCCATGGTTCATTAACTGTTTTAAGATGCATGCGGTAAACCCATCATCCTATCTGGTAGGATTTTTTCCTTCGATGTTTGATCAGTATCTGAAGTTATTTGTCTTTCCATGTTCTTTTAAATTAACTTCAACATATCTGTAATGGATATGTAGTTGTTTTGCTTAGATGGCTATAAGCTTATTACAACTTTTGGATAAATAATGATAGACATATATGCTGAGAGCTTTCATGCTACTGTTAGTTAACTGAATATAATCTCCTGTTTGATGTATTTGTATTAGTCTAACAATCTATATTTTAGGCTGGTCTTCCTCCAGGTGTATTAAACATTGTCCCTGGATTTGGGCCTACGGCTGGTGCTGCTCTTGCTAGTCATATGGATGTTGACAAGGTATTTTGAGTAAGATTTTGTTTTCCAAAATTGGCATGTCCCAAATGAATCACCAAACCACCACAACAATCCTCCTTTTTTCTTTCTTTCTTTTGAATTGGTTGGAATATAGTTCAACGCATTGAAGCCATTGTTGTTGTTAGTTTTGATGCAGTGGGAAATGTGAGCTCTGGGGGATATGGAAGAACAATGTACCCAGTAAATCTGACTAATATTTTATATTTTCACCCTTGTAAAACAAGGTTTTCTTTATAAGTGTGATCTTGCAACCAAAACTTAGCTAAGGAATTTTGAGTCTCATAGTGGAAATGGAAACTTGTTTTTTTGGGAGACGGCTTTTCCTCGTTGACTAGTGCTATCAGAATGTGAGTACATAAAATTTGGGTACCATGGTTCTTCTAAGGGCTACATTGAGCCAACAAGAGGAAATTTTATCGTTACTAGAATGGCAATAAAGATTTTCTTCTCCATTTATCTTGTCAAAAGATAGTGATCAGCCACTGCTTAGTGTAGTCCCAGATTAAACGGTAATGGGTTTTTCGGGTATCCTTCAGCTTGCATTCACTGGATCAACCGACACTGGCAAAATTGTACTTGAATTGGCTGCAAGAACTAATCTCAAACCAGTGACGCTTGAGCTTGGGGGCAAATCCCCTTTCATCGTATGTGAGGATGCGGACGTGGATCAGGCTGTTGAACTCGCACATTTTGCATTGTTCTTTAACCAGGTGAGCCTCTAGGAAAACCTCCTCCGGAAGTACATCGACATCTTTCAAACTAGATTATAATTGCTACTTTTGCACAGGGTCAATGCTGTTGTGCTGGATCCCGCACTTTTGTGCATGAGAGCATATATGATGAGTTCATGGAGAAGGCAAAGAAGCGTGCTTTGAGGCGTGTAGTTGGTGATCCATTCAAGAAGGGTGTTGAACAAGGCCCACAGGTGAATTTATTACTAAAAAGGTTGTAGAACTGAGTCTTCGGTGAATTGTGAACATATTAAAATTCAAATTTGTCTTATATCTTAAAAGAAAGAGGACAAATCTTAATCTGGGTCGGACAGGACATTTAGAACTACATTTTCCATTCAAAAACTTGCTTAATGTTTATGATCTTCATCCCGTTGCATGCAACAGATTGACGAGGATCAGTTCAACAAGATCCTTCACTACATAAAATTGGGCATTGGGGCAGGTGCTACTCTTGAAACTGGCGGCAACAGAATTGGAGACAAGGGTTACTTCATTCAGCCTACTATCTTCTCAAATGTCAAGGTATTCATAAGTACTCTTATGGATAGAACATGAAAACCATGTTAATATTGACACAATGGAAGTAAGTGGGTCGATTAAATACGTTAATTCTAAGGAAAAGTCACCATTCAGTTCTGGAAGACTTTAGGGTTATTGGTAGAGAGAAGGCATTCTCTTTGGAATAAAGCAGATTGATCCTGCTTGAACGAATCGAAAGATATTGCCGATGAAAAGAAGTATATCCTACCTATTAGCATCCTAGATAAGAATTTGTTTTTGAAAATAATAGTATTTATATTTCGATGGTTAGGATGATATGCCAATTGCCCGAGACGAAATCTTCGGGCCAGTGCAATCCATCTTCAAGTTCAGGTGTGCTAACAGCTGCCTTCATTTCTGTGAAACTTGTTTAGTCTGAAGAAACCTTGTAATTAAACTTTATTTTCTAAATGTAGGGACCTTGACGAAGTGATTCGACGAGCGAACGCCACTCGTTACGGGCTCGCTGCAGGGGTCTTTACTCACAACATCAACACTGCTAACACCTTGGTGCGCGCTCTAAGAGTAGGAACGGTTTGGGTCAACTGCTTCGACATTTTTGATGCAGCAATCCCCTTTGGAGGGTTCAAGATGAGTGGGCAAGGGAGGGAGAAGGGAATAGATAGCCTCAAGAACTACCTGCAAATCAAGGCAGTGGTCACTCCTTTGAAGAATCCTGCCTGGTTGTAAGGTTTCTGCTTTGTTTTTTCTCTGTTTATTGTTTGCACGCCATGGAGCTGATGATAGGTACTGAATTTGCTCTGTAGTTATGGTTGCCTAAATTTTAAAATTGCATGCATGTGTATGGTTTCAAGATAATAGAGGAGGGCATCTAAGTCTCCTTTTCCCTCCTTATAATTGCTCCATATGAGCACAAAATAAATATATCCTGTTGTTTGCTAGCCGAGAGGAAGATCAGATTCCAGATACCGATAGCATATAGTTGATATAATTATTCAAGTGATGGGATCATTGGTTGCCTTGTTGGCTGTTGCACATCCCCAGGTGTGTGCATGAAAGGTTCTATGTCCTGATGATTTGCTGTTCAAATTCATAGAATAATTGTATGAAAGTAGTTGATTTGAATTACGTGCTTCTCCATGCACCATGAAGCTTAAAACTATAAAAGATGAATTGGAAATTAATGTTTCCATTGTATAATTTATGGTATATATAGCTGATGCTTTGCATGAATCATTTAGCATGAAAAGGCCATGGAATTTTGCTTTGGAAAATAACAAATTGGCAGGTTGCTCGTATGGGAGAAAGAAAATCGGAAATTGATGAGAGGTCCTATTTTAACTTTGTGTTCATTCAAAAGTCTTATGGTATGGGTTTGAGTACTCAGTGTTGAATCCACTTTCTAGATCCTCCAACCAAACCATATTAGAAATTTTCTATTGCTCAATTTGGCGTCACTTTCCTTTGAAGTTGATTCCCATGCCCAATCCTATTACCTTTTGTCTCTCCTCCTTCCCTGGTAAATGTCATCTCTCCTCTTCCTCTCCACACATTAGCCCTCCTGTACCGCTCCACACTTTGACCATTTGAGGGAAGGGAAATGGAAATCATTTCCCTTTATCAAGGAAAAACTCGCTGGTCTCAGCTTTTTTTTGCTTTTTTTTCTTTTAATCTCTAGAACAATCGATAACCATCACGTTTTGAAACTAATTTTGCATGTATAATAGAAATGATAAGGACTAATTTGTAACTACTATGACAGGCAAATAACACCCTTGAATATATAATCTGTGCCAATATAAAAGCATAACTTCTTACCATACCAATCATGTTGATTACAGTAATTGGTGGCCCAACATCCCAATTAGTAAAAACTCGAAGTAAACATAAAGATAATAAGTTTAATGCCCAAGCAAAGCCTGGATACCTTCTCATAGGTAAAGAACAAGGCTCTTATAATTAAACTAACAGGTCAATGACTAATCATAAATGGCAAAGACAATCCAACTTCTTCTCAATCAAAGAGGATTTGGAACACATAATGCAGACCATCTATATAATGATTTCTAAGCCTCAAATCAAATCCATCAAACTCTCTTTAGATATTGCTCTACCCCTTTTTGCCTTCCGTGAGAGATTCTCTTATAAAAAGAGGGGTCATGCTAATCTTTTGGGAGGCTATGATGGGGCAAGCTTTTCTATTCTGGTTTATGGTTTCTCTTGGCTAAATGATTTATCTGTTGTAACGGAGTGTGTGTGTGTGTGTGTGTGTGTGTGTGTGTGTGGAGATTGAGGTTGAAGAAAAATAGTGATTGGTCTTATCAATATACAAATGTATAATTCCTCTGGAATTTCCATTGCATTGATATCCATCATGGTAGAGATTGGGTTTAAGCTTTCCCCAGTCCATTTCCGTCAATGGACTCCTAATGTATACAAAGGAGTGTGCTTCATTCAACAAATTCCTCTAACTCGAATCTATCTCTAAGATGTTTGTATTTTTCAAAATTTCATAGACATGTAGAAGGAAAATGCAATGTCCACTTAGACCAAGACCTCAGTATTACAAAAAGAGGATTGTGATATTTTTGTTCCAATAAGAAAGTACACCTCTCACGTTGAACATAATGACGCAAATTGGGCTTTAACAAGCTTTAATATATGACGTCCTGCAATTTCACTCTCTCGATTTGAGATGTACATTGTTGGAACTAAGTTGAAAGGTGAAGTGGCCCTAGATTTAGGGAATCATAGCTACTTTTTTTCTCTATAACGGTTTCTTAGTTATCCTTTGGATTTCATGAGGACATTTTCTCTTAAGTAATTTATATGAATCATTCATGTTCTTTAAGCTATTTTCTCAATTCTCCCTTCTCCCTATCACAAATAACCTAAGCCAATGCATGAAGTTCCTCTCCCTCCCTTCACATCTACCCAATGCCTCTCTACTACGTACCCTACCCTAAGCCACCTGTCACCCTTCTATGCCTCCCTTGCCACATGAACCCTCTAACTTGGTGTCATTACTGTCCTTTGCATGTTTTTGTAGCATCCTTACCTTGATTCTCTTCCTCATCATTAGGCCTCGCCACCAATCATTTGAAAATGGCCCCCCTATATCTCGTCTCTCTACTCATCAACTTCGATCGCATAGTTCTTCCCAACCTCACCAACTCCGATGTTACAATTCTTGCCAACTTCACCCATCCCAATTGCAAGGTCGGCATTGCCTTTAAGTATGTGGGATCAATCTCTTTTCTTCTATGACCGTGTCATCTCAATGCAGGAATTGGACCTATTCATGTGGAGGCAAGGAAGGGAAACGATTAAAGTGTTGCAAATCATATCAAGTGAGGCATACTTATTGCCTAAGCTAGTGATGGGACTAGCTGCAACAAACAAGGAGAAATACTATTATGCATGAATTCAACTTTAGGATGAAAGAAACCGTTGGAGTTGTCACTATGGCTATTGATTGTATATGAGGTATATGTAAATAGTTATCTACCCAAATGCTGCTAACTAAAATAGTGTATTTTTAATTAAACGATATATGAAATGGTACAACTGTGAAGATAAGATAATATGCATTTTACTTAGACAATATGCGAAATATTACAAATATTTGTGGAGTTAGAAAAATAATATATCATACAGTAAAATAAATAAATAGTCAAAAATTTGTTATCTAACTATAAAACAATATGAAACTAACAAACATAACATGCATTTAACTTAAATAATACAATGGACACCATAACTATGTGCATAACTATGTAATAATATGTCTCTAACTAAAATAAAATGGGCTTTATTTAAATGAATCTTCCAAATATAACTATGTGTATAATTATGTAAAGTGTGCCATTAACTAAAAGAATTTGTGTTTTATTTTAAATTTTTCAAATACTGCAACTATATGCATATATATAAGGTAATATTTCATCAACTATAAAGCATATTTTACCTAGAGAGTATGCCGAAAATTACAATGTACATAATTATTTAAAAATATGGCTATAGCTAAGAAAAAATTATGCTTTAATTAAACAATTTTTCAAATACAATATTTATGCGAATTGTAATGTAAAAGCGTGATAGCAACTAAAATAACATATGCTTTACACTTCGGTTTGTCAAACTACTACCATGTACTTTATTATATAACAGTACATATATAGCAATACCCCACTAAATGGATTACGATGCATTTTATTCTAATAATTTATCAAGTACCATAATTAAATGTAAAAGGATGAAATAATATGTTGTTACCTAAAATAATGTGCACATTTTTTTTATAAGAAACTAAAATAATGTGCATTTTTCCTAAATTGTTTGTTA
Organism: Thalassia testudinum; assembly: GCA_037157565.1. Lineage (NCBI taxonomy): Eukaryota > Viridiplantae > Streptophyta > Magnoliopsida > Alismatales > Hydrocharitaceae > Thalassia > Thalassia testudinum. The sequence goes on from JAZHRO010000077.1 coordinate 88,839,506, forward strand.
AATATTATAATCATACTCACAGTAACAAAATAATATGATAACATTCATTTTATTTAAATAGTTTGCAAAAAGCTACAATTATATGCTAATAACCACAATTATATGCCTAATTATAAAGTAATGTGTGATTAAGTAATATATACGAATTTTACTTAAATAATTTTTTCAAAGAAGTTTACTTAAATAATACAAAAAAGACTACAATTATGTGTATAATTATATTAAAATGTGCTGCTAACTAAAATAATGCCTATCTTAATCAAACAATTTACCAAATAATACAATCATATGTATTGTCGTATAATAATACACCACAAACTAATGTACATTGTTCTTAAATAATTCGCTAAGAATTGCAACTAATGTAATAAAATATTGTTATAATTTACATAACTAAATGCCCAATATTATAATTATATGCATAACTACATAAAAAAATGTCACTAACTAATATAATGGGCATTTTAGTTGAAAAGACCGTCAAATACTAAACTACATCTATAATTCAAATTTTGATTACGCTAAGATGGAGGGAATGTAGATTGATTAAGGGTAAGGGTAATTTTTTTTTTTTGAAGAAGGGTAAGGGTAATTTTGTGAAGATGATAATGAATTTGGAGATTGGACAATGAAAGAAGGGTACAAGTAGGTATTTTTTAGCACCTTGGATGTAAGAAAAATAAAAAAGCAAATAAGAGATGCATGAGTTCAAAATATATATCAAGCAATTGGTGGTGTTTTTGGTAGAGAGACTCATGTAATAAGGTGGAAGAAAGATGTTATCCTTGTTAAGCTCGTTAAGAATTGCATAGAAGCATTTAAATTGGAAGCGCAAGTTGAACCATAAAGGAGGTGGAGTTCAATTGAGGTTTTTCTATATGTTGATGTGGAAACCTATTATTTAGATGAAAATCTCTTTGCTTAGTTAATTCTAACTAAGGAGTCTTATAATAAGATTTTTGTTGAGTTTAATGAGGTTTTGGTGAAGGAAAAAGATAAGAATCAAGAAAGGAGAGCACAGAGAATAAAGATAAACCAAAACCAGATCATAGGGGGCCACTTCTTCATTAGGTGTGGAAGGTACTAAGATAGGTCCACATGTGTAGATGTTATTGTTAATGAAAGTACCTAACAATGTTAAACAACAAAGGTGATCAACATGCATCATATGACTTGATTTAACATAAAAAACTTGGCATAGGGTTCATAACATCTTGATTTTTTATCAGGTAAATTGATCAGAGCCCTCCTTTCTAGGTCCTATCAAGTCTGTAGGTGTAGGAAAGGTCTGTCCGGATAAGATGCTGAATAAACAATTACATAAAGAGATAGCAAGTTTGGTAACTCAGTTTAACCTTATAAAAGGTATACGTCTAGGAAGGGTTTGTAAGCCATCGAAATTGCACTAAGTATAGGGAATTAGAGAATATAAGAATACTCTTTTTTTACTTCTATGCATGCCCCCATACGGGAGCCACGGTTATATTATATAGTTGGATTTCCTTGTAACGTGGGCATTGACTGCACTCCATGATCTTTGGGGTCTTGTGACTTGACATAACAGTTGGTCAAAATATCACCACATCACGCACGTTTAGATGCACGTTACCCACACTCATCGTGGGTTGAGACAATGGAGCAACGGTTGTCGTAACAACTACCTAGTAGGCATCTGCTAGATAGGGTTATTTGTGTATTTGCCTGACTTTTTAGTGAGTATCTGGCTATCCATTTATTTTTCCGATCAGATATACTGGATCTTCATAGTTGGATGAAGTGTCCAGCTATCTGTATATCCTTTTAGCTGGATTGCTGAGGTTAGATCCGCCTGACACTCTTTGTCGAACTTGCTAGGTTGGAGTACGGAGAGATTAAATTGGACATGCCCTTGCAACTACGGTCAGATCTGTTTGATTTTCTGCAATCAGATGATTATTCGGTTATAGGCTTCTCTTCCTTGTACCATTTTATTGCAAGGGCCACTGGATGCCTGAGAACCATCCTCTACAAGGAAGATAGTCGAGTTTTTAGATAGATGAAAGGGACTTGGAAACAAGAAAGAAATAAGATTCAAACTTGAGGTCAACTCGAGTCGATGGCTATGATTCATGATGTTATACCAATGCGCTACTCTATTTGAACTATCCTATGTCTACATGGGATGAACATGCTTTGATATCATTTGTTTCAACTCGAGCCCTCACCCTAATAGGAACTCAAATCAATTTTTCGATTTCCCCCAAGATCTAGTCATCCATTGCATAAACATAGAATAACAATTTCATTCAAAGTGCATCACATCAAAGATATTTATGAAACAATAGGAAAAGATGAACTGGAAAAGATATTACTAGAATAATCATAGCGATTAAATGTATCGATACACAATTGAAGAAAGCATAACAAAGTACTAAAGAAAACTGAAGGGGAAACACCAAAAGTAAGAAACTACGACTACGACTACCAGACTACAGTATTGCATTCGGATTGGCATCGTCAGCTCCTACAGTCGTAGAGTCAGATTATATCTTACTAGGATTTGAATACAAAGTCCATAGAAAGCGTTAGCAAACATTGAGTAGGCTAGCATAATAGAAAAGAAAGAGTAAAGTTAAGCAAGTATAGGAAATGAAGAAAACAGATACTATTCTCAATTATTTAAGCTTTTCTTTTATTTAACCCTTTTGTCTTGCCTTTACATATTTCAATCATTTCTACCCAAATTAGCTTCCTTGAAAGGCTAGAGGAGATCTTGCTATGGTATCCTAGATGATAGATTGCATATAGAATACTCCCTTCATTGAGGGGACGACCAATACCTACCCTACCACCTAATTAATCACCCTGAGGTCCTAGTTAAACAAGGTGACATGCTGACTATGGTCCATGTGATAAACATGTAGGGAGATACCTCACACTGGCACACGACCAGTTGTTTCCACTACAAGATACGAAAACAAATAGCTCCAACCTTTCATAATAGTAACACGTACTCAAGCACCTCATTACTCGATTGCCTAAAACAGCCTAACAAAATGAGTTGCAAGGGCTTTAGCTCACTTCCTAAACCAGCCTTTATCCTCAACAGGTATAGTCGATTGTGCTGTTGATACTTGTTACGAACCGTGCTTTCAAACGTCTTTTAAGATGTCTGGGAGGTGTCCCAGACGTCGTACCAGACGTCTGGTATCACTTCCAGACGTCTGGGATTCTTTTTTCTGCTCGCACACCGTTGTGTCTGCGCGCCTGCACGCGCAGACCTACTCCGCCTCTTCTTTTTCCCTCTCCCTCTTGCGCCCTCTGTCGTGCTCTCTCTCTCCTCCTGGCGTGGCCTTAAAAGGCCACTCCCTCCCCCTCACTCCCGTCACCTCTGCCCCCTTCCTCTTCTCCTTCCAGTCGGTGCGCGAGAGCGGGCGCGAGTGAGCGGCGGTGGCGACAGCCGCGGCGGGTGCAGGAGGTGCTGCGCGGGGGAGGAGGTGTCGGCCGTGAGGGCTCGAGCCTGCCGGGGCAGCGGGAGCCAGCCAGCGGGGGCGCAGCGGGCGCGGAGCGACGCGGGAGGCCTGCTGCAGCTCGAGCAGCAGGCGGAGCACTCACAGCGTGGTCGGGCGTCGCGAGCGGAGGGCGAGTTGCGCCCTAGTTCTGGAAACTTTTCCAGAATCAGACGTCTGGGCTGATAGCCAGACGACGGGCACGACGTCTAGAAGACTGTCCAGACGTCTGAAAGGTGAGTTATTTCCGTCTTCTTCCTTTTCTTCGACTGACCGTACTGAGAGAGAGAGATGGGTACGCGCAGGTTCGGTGATTCGCCATCCAACGCGAATCAGACGTCTGGCTGTAGCACCAGACGACGGGAACGACTTCCAGACGTCCGGGGTGACCATCGGACGTCTGGGAACTAGGCCAGACGCCCCCGTAGGCTTCTGGACGTCTGAGAGCCCACCCAGAGCGAGGTAATTCGCTGATCCACTTTTTAAGACGTTTGGAATAAGTTCCAGACGTCTGATTTTGCACTGTTTCATCGTCTTCGACCCGTTTAGGGCCCGTTCGGGTTCCGTTTTCCGCGTTTCGAGTTGCATTCTTTTCGAAATTAAATCCTCTACCTGTCTACAGTAGCTATACACTATTTTGAGACACTCCTTGTGTTTGATCCTTGTGATAGGACCCCGTTCCGTTGCAGTCCCAGGGGTTGCGGAGGCACGCGGGATTCCCGACCACGCCCCCAGTTTGCCTGTTGTAACCGGTAGAGTGGCTTTAAGTATAATCTGTTAAATTATGAAACCATAAATAGAACCTAGGACATTGCATGAATCCTAGGAATGAGAAATAGATTGAATGGTAGATCTTAGGGTGTTGCATGAATCCTAGGGCTAGAAAACTAGATTGTATGATAGATCCTAGGATATGGCATGAATCCTAGGACGGGAAAACTAGTGGAATGTATGAATACTGCACTCTTGGAAAATGTGGAAAGGAATTAATAGCTGCCTGTGAATTGAATTAACAGCTGCCTGTTATGAATAAATGAACATGATTAAGAATATGGGATGTATGAACGTGAAACTGGAAAGGTGAAACCGAAATGCGCTGAGTTAAAGAGCTGGAACCCTACGGGGAATTAGGAGTAGAACTCCTGAAAAGTGAATGGAATAGAATTGGGGAAGTGAGCTGGCCCTTGAGTACGGAATACCAAGGAGAGCGACTGTCCCCCTGTTTAGTGCAGAGCGGAGCTAGCCGCCCTAGGGACCCGGGGTTAGGACTGGCCACTCTGTACCAACTTGCTGGCCCTCGTGTACGTAGTACCGTGGAGAGCTACTAGTGTAGGGAGGTACAAGCTACCCCACAGGCCCTGGGGTTCTGCTAGCCTCCTACACTGACTTGTTAGGCCTACTGGGGCAAACCAGGGTAGTCAGGCGAGGGTGCGCGGACTGTGGAGGGGCAAGGCCCCTGTTTGGTTACTGTGGAGGGGTTGGATCCCTGTTACTGAGAGGGCTCTGCCCTGTACTGGTTCCGTGTTGTGCTTTGGGCGCACCCGTTAACGGAAACGACTGACCGCGTGCCAGTGCGGGTTAGCTACCCGTGCATTTACCACGCGTGCCGTAGTCACCGTTACGTCTGTCAGTGACCTTGGGGTGGTTGACTGAGAGTAGGATCACCACTGGGGACTCTCCCGGCCAGGAGAGCACCACGTGCTACTTCTACTGTTCGGAAAAAACTGCAATCAAGATCGTTCCCACGAGGAACATTCGAGATCAAGTAAAGGATCTGAGAAATAGATAAATTGTGAAACAATAGAAAGACGTAAATAAAGGAAGAAAGAAAATTAAAACAGGTACTGTACACTTTACTGTTTCTTTAGTTTAGCTGCCACTCTACTCAGGGTTTTGCTAACGTGTTACACTCGTTACCTTTCGGGACCAGGTGTTGAGCAGCCAGGGTCAGCGGCTGCAGAGGACGTTAGGCCAAGTAGGGTCCAGTAGAGTTACCACTGTTCTCTTGTACCTCTTTTTGGTTCCACTGTAGTGAGTAGTTCTTGTTTCCGCTGTACTTTTCTTTACCTGCAGTTTATATTATGTTATAAATGTTGTTCTACTGTTGTGGTGGTACATACTGTAGTGGTTTCTTTCCTTACTGCTGTATTTTCTTATTGTTAGTTATATTCATGTTGAATGTGGTTTATAATGTGGTTTATTTTACTGCTCTTTTGGTTACTTCCTCATTGGACGACCAGATCTTGGGTTTAGTTGAGTCGGTCCGGTTCTCGTGTCTCGTAGGGACTCGGGAATCGGGTCGTTACAAGATGGTATCAGAGCAAGGTCGTCTCGAGAAGTGAATCAACTGACTGGAAAATAACCAATTCACATGTCTATAACTAGAGTAGCCACCACAACATATCTCTTGACATGAGCTCTTAGACGTTTCGTTAGGTACTGTCTGTTTTGACGTTTTTCGTTTTGTTTCGCGTCTCCTTGCAGGAGATGCCTCGTCGCGGGACTGGCGAGACTGGCCGCAGGCGCGGCCGAGGACGAGGTTGGCGAGGTGGATGTGCCGTTGTTGACATCTCGGTGGACCAGCCACCACTCCCGGGCATCCAAGCCCAGGACCTCGCCCGGCTGATACGGGACATTGTACGAGAGGAGCTCCACCCACCTCCCCGAGCGCCTCACCCTGGGGCTGCGAAGGGGGAGTCCTCTATGGGACCACTCGACGGACGCGGCGCTGGACACGGGGGAGGGGATGGGCCGCCGCAGCCCCCACCTTCCTCAGACACTTCCGTGCACATGGCACCTTCGCCTGGAGGTGCACCAGCACCTCCCCTACAGCGTCACTTCGAGCTTTTCGGGCAGTTCCGGAAGCGGAAGCCCCCCTCCTTCAAGGGGGATGAGGACCCGACCGAGGCAGAGGACTGGCTTGAGCAGCTGGAGAAGATTTTCGACACCCTTCGCCCCCCGGTGGAGTGCCGTGTGGCCTTTGCCACGTACCAGCTGGAGAGTACGGCACACAGGTGGTGGAGGGCGGTCCGGGGACAGGAGAGGGACGAGCCGACCTGGGACCGGTTCGTCGCCCTCTTCTGCGAGCAGTACTTTCCCCAGACGTGGCAGGACCAGAGGAGGCGGGAGTTCCACACTTTCCGCCAAGGGACGATGACTGTGAGCGCATACCGCACGCGTTTCTTGGAGCTGTCCCGCTTTGCAGCGACAGCGGTAGCCACTGAGGAGGAGCGCCTTTGGAGGTTCACCGAGGGGCTCCGGCCTGCGATCCGGGGGTTTGTCAAACCCATGAAGTTGCCTACGTTTTCGAGGGTTGTAGAGGCAGCTATGACTTACGAGGAGACCAACCCGTTCGCGCGAGACACTGACGGCAGGCGGAAGAGGCCCTTTCAGCCAGACTTTTCATGGGGCCAGCGAGAGAGGAGACACGTGGCGTCCGCAGGAGAGCCGTCACGTTTTACAGGGCCATCAGTGGCCTTTGGGGGCCCTCGACAGGGGCAGTCGCCAGCACCGGACCCCCACCCAGCCGACAGCAGGGACCCACTGAGGGCGGGAGTCGGGTTCCCCTCTATTACCAGTGTGGCCAGCCGGGCCACATCAGGAGGGACTGCCCATCTAGGGCAGAAGGTCAACAGATACTTCCCGCGTAGAGCACTAGAGGACGCGCAGGAGGCCACGGTTACCAGGCGCAAGGAGGAGGACAGCAGTCACGAGGAGGGTACCGGCCAGCACCTACCAGTCCGACGCAGAGTGTGGTTGCTTCGTCCGCACCTAGAGCTGAGGGGCGTATCAACGCCCTGACACACAGGGACGCCAGAGCTTCGGGATCGGTGGTAGCAGGTATGGTTTCAGTTTCCGGCAGACTCGTTTACACGCTTTTCGATTCCGGTGCTACGCACTCGTTTGTCGTAGCCAGTTTCGCAGTTAGTTTGGGCCAGGATTATACACTGTTAGAGAATCCGTTCGTAATCAGAGGTCCGAGTGGTCAGCTGTTTGTAGCTGAGGAGTTGTACACGGATTGCGAGGTCAGCGTCGAGGGACATAGCCTGCCAGCTGACCTAATTATGATACAGATGGAGGACTTTGGAGTGATTCTGGGGATGGATTGGCTATCCGCTTATCATGCCTTGGTGGACTATTTTGAGAGGAAGATCGTCTTCTCCATTCCGGAGTTGCCTTCTTTCGAGTTTCACGGACAGCCAGTGGACGGAGGTTTCAGGTGCATTTCGGCACTTCGGGCGGCGAGACTTTTGAGCCAGGGGTGTGAGGGTTTCCTAGCTTGTGTGGTGGCAGAGCCCAACCCTGTGGTAGACTTCCAGAGCATCCCGGTGGTCAGAGAGTACCCTGACGTGTTTCCAGACGAGTTACCAGGACTACCGCCCGAGCGTGAGATCGAATTTGAGATCTCACTAGTACCAGGGACCAGCCCTATCTCCACCGCGCCATATAGGATGGCACCACTTGAGCTGCGAGAGCTCAAGTCCCAGTTGCAGGACCTTTTGGAGAAAGGTTTCGTGAGGCCCAGTGCGTCTCCCTGGGGAGCCCCGGTACTGTTTTTGAAGAAAAAGGATGGGACCTTACGCCTTTGTGTGGATTACCGACAGCTGAATAGGGTCACCATCAAGAACAGATATCCGCTGCCGAGGATCGACGACTTGTTTGACCAATTGCGGGGTGCCACGGTGTTTTCCAAGATCGACTTGAGATCTGGATACCACCAGTTGAGGATCAGGGAGACCGACGTCTCCAAGACAGCTTTCCGCACCCAGTACGGACACTACGAGTTTTTGGTCATGCCGTTTGGGCTGACCAATGCCCCCGCTGCTTTCATGGATCTGATGAACCGGGTGTTTAGACCGTACTTGGACCAGTTCGTGGTGGTTTTCATAGATGATGTACTCGTCTATTCTAGAGATCAGACGCAGCACGGACAGCACTTGCGGATGGTTCTGGACACACTGAGACAACGTAGGCTGTACGTCAAATACAGCAAGTGCGAGTTCTGGTTGAGGGAGGTGACCTTCTTAGGTCATGTGATCTCTGGAGACGACTTGGCGGTGGACCCAGCCAAGGTTGAGGCAGTACTCAGGTGGGAGAGACTGCGTTTAGTCACTGAGATTCGTAGTTTCCTGGGACTGGCAGGCTACTACATACGATTCATCAGAGGTTTTTACAGATTGCGCGTCCTATGACACAGTTGACCCGGAAGGACGTGCCCTTCGCTTGGACAGACGCCTGTGAGGCGTGTTTTCTAGAGCTGAAGGAGAGGTTGACCTCGGCTCCCGTGCTCACCATCCCTGACAGTAGTGGCGGGTTCGTTGTGTACACGGATGCCTCCTTGCAGGGGTTAGGAGGTGTGCTCATGCAGAGGGGTCACGTTGTCGCTTACGCTTCGCGGTAACTGAAGCCCCATGAGCATACCTACCCTACCCACGACCTAGAGTTGGCAGCTGTTGTCTTCGCGCTGAAGACTTGGAGGCACTACTTGTACGGTGAGACATTCGAAATTTTCACAGATCACAAGAGCCTCAGATACCTTTTTGATCAAAAGGAGCTCAACATGAGACAGAGACGTTGGCTGGAGCTCCTGAAGGACTACGACTGCAGCATCTCCTATCACCCGGGAAAGGCCAATGTGGTGGCTGACGCCTTGAGCCGTAAGGCGCCCGCACACTTGGCCAGTTTACAGTTACAGAGTTGGAGCCTTTTGGAGGAGGTGGGCAGTTGGCGACCTCTAGAGTTACGGGGGCACTGTGGGGCAGTGACGGTGACACGACAGACCAGGCCAGAGCTGATAGACCGCATCATCACAGGACAGATGGCCGATCCGTCTTGCAGTCCTTGCACGACAGAGTACTGTCAGGAGACCTGGGGGACTTCTCTTTCACAGACCAGGTGCTACGCCTGAGGTGACGGTTGTGCGTTCCCAGAGACGAGGAGCTGTTGAGAGAGCTCCTGACTAAGGCACACGGTTCCAGATTCACCATACATCCCGGAAACACGAAGATGTACCACGACTTGAGACGCGAGTTTTAGTGGAGGGGGATGAAGCGAGTTGTGGGTGAATTCGTGCAGCAGTGCTTAGTGTGCCAGCAGGTGAAAGCCGAGCATCAAAGGCCTGCAAGGCCGCTACAGCCGCTTCCAGTGCCAGAGTGGAAGTGGGAGAGCATCACCATGGACTTGGTGGTGGGCTTACCTGTTACCCAGCGAGGACACGACGCAGTCTGGGTAATAGTGGATAGACTGAAGAAGACGGCTCGATTCTTGTCGATCCGAGTCACTTTGGGACCAGCACAGTTGGCAGAGAGGTATATCCGTGATGTAGTACGACTACACGGAGTTCCACGGGAGATCGTATCCGACCGGGGTACCCGCTTTACGTCCCAGTTTTGGGCTGAGTTTCAGCAGGCCTTGGGGACGCGGTTGAGGTTTAGTACGGCTTACCACCCGCAGACGGACGGACAGTCTGAGCGCACGATACAGACACTTGAGGACCTTTTGCGTGCCTGTGTACTGGACTGGAGGGGCTCTTGGGAGGAGCACCTGCCCCTGGCGGAGTTTGCTTACAACAACAGTTATCACTCGAGTATCGGCATGGCTCCCTACGAGGCTCTGTACGGACGGAGGTGTACGGCACCCTTAAGTTGGGTTGGGGTGGGGACCAAGTGGGAGGTTGGTCCCAGGTTGATCCGACAGAGTCAGGAGGTAGTCGAGCAGATCCACAGGCGACTCCGCATTGTCAGGAGCAGACAGAAGAGCTACGCGGATCGGAGACGCAGAGAGGTGCAGTTTAAGGTTGGGGACCACGTCTTCCTTCGTGTTTCGCCCATGAAGGGCCTGCAGCGATTTGAGGTGAGGGGGAAGCTCGCACCGAGGTTTGTGGGGCCCTTTGAGGTCCTGGAGCGGGTTGGACCCGTTGCTTACAGGCTTGCCCTCCCTCCCCATCTTTCTAGTGTGCACGACGTGTTCCACGTGTCCAACCTCAGGAAGTACGTAGCCGATTCCAGTCACGTACTGAGTCACGAGAGCATCGAGGTGGGCGACGACCTGACCTACCCCAAGCGGCCAATGCAGATTCTAGACCGAGCCGTCCGCAGTTTGAGACGAAAGCAAGTACCCCTAGTAAAGGCTTTGTGGAGGAGCCAGCGGTACGAGGAGGCTACCTGGGAGCCTGAGGCGGCAATGCGGGAGCGGTACCTGGAACTCTTCGCGGGTACGTCTTTTCGAACCGGCTTCGGTCCTCTTTAAGTTTGTTATGGTATTTATGACGTTTTCCCACACCCTAGTTAGTGCAAGTTTCGGGGACGAAACTTCCTTTGAGTTTGTTATATTGTTACGAACCGTGCTTTAAAACGTCTTTTAAGACGTCTGGGAGGTGTCCCAGACGTCGTACCAGACGTCTGGTATCACTTCCAGACGTCTGGGATTCTTTTTTCTGCGCGCACACCATTGCGTCTGCGCGCATGCACGCACAGACCTGCTCCGCCTCTTCTTTTTCCCTCTCCCTCCTGCGCCCTCTGTCACGCTCTCTCTCTCCTCCTCGCGCGGCCTTAAAAGGCCACGCCCTCCCCCTCACTCCCGTCACCTCCGCCCCCTTCCTCTTCTCCTTCCAGTCGGTGCGCGAGAGCAGGCGCGAGTGAGCGGCGGCGGCGACAGCCGCGGTGGGTGCGGGAGGAGGTGCTGCACGGGGGAGGAGGCGTCGGCCGTGAGGGCTCGAGCCTACCGGGGCAGCGGAAGCCGGCCGGCGGGGGCGCAGCGGGCGCAGAGCGACGCGGGAGGCCTGCTGCAGCTCGAGCAGCAGGCGGAGCACTCGCAGCGCGGCCGGGCGTCGCAAGCGGAGGGCGAGTTGTGCCCTGGTTCTGGAAACTTTTCCAGAATCAGACGTCTGGGCTGATAGCCAGACGATGGGCACGACGTCTGGAAGACTGTCCAGACGTCTGAAAGGTGAGTTATTTCCGTCTTCTTCCTTTTCTTCGACTGACCGTACTGAGAGAGAGATGGGTACGCGCAGGTTCGGTGATTCGCCATCCAACGCGAATCAGACGTCTGGTTGTAGCACCAGACGACGGGAACGACTTCCAGATGTCCGGGGTGACCATCGGACATCTGGGAACTAGGCCAGACGCCCCCGCAGGCTTCTAGACGTCTGAGAGCCCACGCAGAGTGAGGTAATTCGCTGATCCACTTTTTAAGACGTTTGGAATAAGTTCTAGACGTCTGATTTTGCACTGTTTCGTCGTCTTCGACCCGTTTAGGGCCCGGTCGGGTTCCATTTTCCGCGTTTCGAGTTGCATTCTTTTCGGAATTAAATCCTCTACCTGTCTACAGTAGCTATACACTATTTTGAGACACTCCTTGTGTTTGATCCTTGTGATAGGACCCCGTTCCGTTGCAGTCCCGGGGGTTGCGGAGGCACGCGGGATTCCCGACCACGCCCCCAGTTCGCCTGTTGTAACCGGTAGAGTGGCTTTAAGTATAATCTGTTAAATTATGAAACCATAAATAGAACCTAGGACATTGCATGAATCCTAAGAATGAGAAATAGATTGAATGGTAGATCCTAGGGTGTTGCATGAATCCTAGGGCTGGAAAACTAGATTGTATGATAGATCCTAGGATATGGCATGAATCCTAGGACGGGAAAACTAGTGGAATGTATAAATACTGCAGTCTTGGAAAATGTGGAAAGGAATTAATAGCTGCCTGTTATGAATAAATGAATATGATTAAGAATATGGGATGTATGAACGTGAAACTGGAAAGGTGAAACCGGAATGCACTGAGTTAAAGAGCTGGAACCTTACGGGGAATTAGGAGTAGAACTCCTGGAAAGTGAATGGAATAGAATTGGAGAAGTGAGCTGGCCCTTGAGTACGGAATACCAAGGAGAGCGACTGTCCCCCTGTTTAGTGCAGAGCAGAGCTAGCCGCCCTAAGGACCCGGGGTTAGGACTGGCCACTCTGTACCGACTTGCTAGCCCTCGTGTACGTAGTACCGAGGAGAGCTACTAGTGTAGGGAGGTACTAGCTACCCCACGGGCCCCGGGGTTCTGCTAGCCTCCTACACCGACTTGTTAGGCCCACTGGGGCAAACCAGGGTAGTCAGGCGAGGGTGCGCAGACTGTGGAGGGGCAAGGCCCTTGTTTGGTTACTGTGGAGGGGTTGGACCCTTGTTACTGAGAGGGCTCTGCCCTGTATTGGTTCCGTGCTGTGCTTTGGGCGCACCCGTTAACGGAAATGACTGACCGCGTGCCAGTGCGGGTTAGCTACCCGTGCGTTTACCGCGCGTGCCGTAGTCACCGTTACGTCTGTCAGTGACCTTGGGGTGGTTGACTGAGAGTAGGATCACCACGGGGGACTCTCCCGGCCAGGAGAGTACCACGTGCTACTTCTACTGTTCGGAGAAGACTGCAATCAAGATTGTTCCCGCGAGGAACATTCGAGATCAAGTGAAGGATCTGAGAAATAAATAAATTGTGAAACAATAGAAAGACGTAAATAAAGAAAGAAAGAAAATTAAAACAGCTACTGTACACTTTACTGTTTCTTTAGTTTAGCTGCCACTCTATTCAGCATTTTGCTGACGTGTTACACTCGTTACCTTTCAGGACCAAGTGTTGAGCAGCAAGGGTCAGCGGCTGCAGAGGACGTTTGGCCAAGTAGGGTCTAGTAGAGTTACCACTGTTCTCTTGTATCTCTTTTTGGTTCCATTGTAGTGAGTAGTTCTTGTTTCCACTGTATTTTTCTTTACCTGCAGTTCATATTATGTTATAAATGTTGTTCTACTGTTGTGGTGGTACATACTGTAGTGGTTTCTTTCCTTACTGCTGTATTTTCTTACTGTTAGTTATATTCATGTTGAATGTGGTTTATTTTACTGCTATTTTGGTTACTTCCTCGTTGGACGACCAGGTCTTGGATTTAGTCGAGTCGGTCCAGTTCTCATGTCTCGTAGGGACTCGAAAATCGAATCGTTACAATAATAAACATGAGTACTGACTTTCAAACAACCCCTCAAAGTTCAAGTTATCAAGTAATTTCCATCCATCAATCCCCATTTTCATTCGATATTTTTGTTCATGTTTCTAAATTAGGCAAACAATTCTATTCTTTCTTCCTTTTTAAAAATTCTCTAGAAAATTCTCAAGTAAATTTCAGATATTAATATTTGACGTAATTTCTTTTATTCACAAATAGGTTGTTAAATTAAGCACTCAGCAATGTTAATATCTCATCATATACGGATTGACAGGTAGGGGATTTACATTCAAGTTCAACAAATAAATAAGCTAATTAAGCACTCAGGCATAAATAAGTATTCAAGACTCAAGTACTCAACAAAAGAAATTTTGGATTCAAAGTAAACTCAAACGGACACCCAAACATGCATAAAAAAATTATAGGAAAAGAATGGTAGAGCTACCTAGTTAGGGTTATCGGAAAGTCATGGTGACTTTAAGAGAACAAGTTGAAGGCTCCTCAAACTCAACACATGCTCTAAGCATTTGACTCCGATTCCAGGCAAGAGAGAACATGTTTAAAATGTAAATATTAAAATACTTAGGGATAAAAATATAATTTATTACTTCTGATGGGAAAAAGGATCTCACCAAATCAAAACTCATCTTGTGACCATTCCAATGGCAGGTGATCGTCAAAATCGAACTTCAAATAACTCCTAAATCAATTAAAGAGGGTTACGAGGACTAATTTTGAAGTATCAAAACTAAAAAAATTTTACTTCATAATTTAAATTTCAATTTCCTTCCCCCCACCCCCCTCTACCCCCTACATCTCCTTCGTTCTTCTCCCACGCGATTTCCTTCACTGGACTATGTGTGTCCACATGTAGCCCTCCTTCCCCTGTTGGTGCCCCCACCTTTGTTGACCACCACAACCTCACTGACGATTGCCACATGCCATCACACTCCTGGTGGCTTTGCCTTGTTGGTAGGGATGCAAGTTTGACAAATCTGACCAAATCCGATCAGATTTGGGTTTTATTTAAAAAAATCTAATCGTTTTCATATGGATATGAATATGAATTTATATCGGATTATCCTATCTAAATATCTAAATAAAATTTTTATTCACCCAAGATATATAAGTCCCACTTTAAATCCCTTATTCCCCCAACACTAATCTTCCTCATGATTATCTCCATGTTTTTGAAGGTTAGGAATATTTCTAAAACTTTCATTGAACATTTATTTTGGAGATGAAAATTTTTTGTTTGAAAGGTAATTGTATTTAGTCTTTCTTTATATTTTTATTTTTATCGTATTCCCCTTGAAGGACTCTTTTTGTAATAATTTTAGTGGAAATCAATAAAATTAAAATAGCTCGAGCTCTTATATTTAGAGCTTATTAAATATAAATAATTAATGAATTGTATTATAAATTTATCTTCTTCTTTGACTCTAATTTTACACAATTTGATTTTAAGATTAATTTATAAATCGATACCCGATAGGTAGATGGGTATGGGTATGTGTTTGGATTTTTGTACTTGATTGGTAAATAGGTAAAGTATGGGTATGGATTTTGTAAATTGGTATGAATATAAATTTAATCAAAATCGACCCAAACTCGACCCATTTGCATCCCTACTTGCTTGTCAACGTCCTCCCCTTCCTCTCCTCACTGATTATTATGGGTGCAAGAACCCATTACCAAAGGTTGCGTTGCGCATCACACCAATGCGTCAGCGGCATTGGCTTGGTTGTTGGTTGTTTCGCTGGACCTTGTAGGATCTTTTATAGTCGTCACCCTCCTTCAAACATCCATCATTGACACCTCCTCTCCCTCTTCTCCTTCTCCTCACAAGAATAGCAATGGAGAAAAAGGCGGGGGGAGGGGGGGAATTACCTAGCAAAGTCATTATCGAACTCCCTCTGACCGCCATTCACCCTCCTTGGCCGACATCACCATCGCGTCCTCCTCAAATGCAATGCAAAAGGGAAAGGAAGATGAAGAAAGAGAAGGGACAAAGAAGAAAAAGAAGACTTCATGTCTTCCCTCTCCAATCTCTCTCTATTCTTACATGATGAGTTCGTGAGATTGGTGTGATGGGTAGTTGGGGATCATTTAAATAAGCCCTAGGAGCCCCACTAGGGTTCAGAGACTTATGCAATTGACGGGTATAGCCCTAGGTTGGGTTTACGTAATCTGTGTTCCTGTGTAATTTATTATTCGCATAGATTTTACCATGAAACTCAGATTTTAACGAAATTGGTCTCGTTGGAAAGCTCTTGACGAGGAGAATCCAATAGTATCAAATATGATACCATCTGTGCAAATTTTTCACAAGATTTGACCAAAGTTTCTCAAAACCTGCATTCTTCGTTTTCGGGTTATACTAACTCGATTTGTGCTCGACAAGCATCGAAAAGTTCATCTCGATAAGCTAAATCTAGATTTGGACTTGGATTCAAATTTTAAGTTACGACAATGAATTCTATGACCTTTTATGATAGAAAGAAGAATGGTAAAATCTTAAACAATCATCTAGGTATAAAAAGATAAGTCAACATGAAATGATTATATGCAATAAAAGTTGTAAAGTGGTGAGTAGTGCATGTATGGATTTGTTAAAAAAGAATACATTTAGAGGAGAAAAAATGACAATGACGAGGATGAAGAAAATGAGCAATTCCCCCCTCGATCATTGATTGACATGAACATAGAGAATGGAATCCAAACTGAGATGGATAATGATATACAGACACCACTTTAGATACAGAATTTGACATCCACTCAGAGAAAATATGATACCATTTAGTGCACGTGACATCGTCCGAGCATATGACTCCCCTTTTTAATAACAAGGGGAGTTATGTGTGTACGCTTCAATGTACACTTCGATGTATATGAAAAGTTTTTCGATTGAAATCCCTTTGCTTTTTTGACATTTTTAAATAAATACTTCACGGTGTTAATTTTAGTAATCAATATAGTGATCTTTTCAATTTGCACCCATATGCCTACCTTTCTGATGCTTACATATATACATTTTAAAACATTAAGGTTTAGTTCGAGATGAAGGATAGAATTGTGGGATAGAACTTTTTATAAGTGTTATTTGTATTTCTGCTTGATAGTCAAAAGGGTTATCCTATTGAGTTAACCTATAATTGTTTGGAACGTGGTGTATTAACCTTAGGATTATCTTATTTTTATGGTGGGATAACCACAGTTTGCTTTGTTTCTATTAGATGAGATGGGAAGGATTAACCTGTGGGATAACTTAACCCACATTAGGTTTGAGATAAGTTATCTCAAGTTAATCCTTTGCAACCTAGGTTAATCCAACCGAACAACCAACTAGGCTATCCCCATTTTGAAAAGATAGTCCATCAAACAAACTAGGCATTAAAGGTCTTTACAAGTAGACCCTTAACTCGAGAGAGAAGAAGATTTGAAAAATAAAAAAGGAAAATATTTTTGAGATATTCTCACAGAAAATGTTTCATTTTTACTTCTCATACTTTGTAAGGGCAAACTTGTAAAGAATTTAAGATTTATAAGACCATCGTTATAAATATAAGGAAGGTAGGGATATGGATATACATTCAAAATCACACAGAGGCATTTTTGTAAAATCTCCATTTCTAATGACCCAGATTGATATCCTCTCTTCCAATCACCTCCCGTCCCGCCTTCCAATTTAAAATCCATGGGTGTCAAGGCCCTCGTATCAAAATTTTCCTTTTCATGTTATTATTTGGACTTGATACAGCTGGTTATTACTAGAGCCGTCCGTGCATGGCGCCTAGTGGGCCAGGAAAAAAATAATTAAATAAAAAAAGAAAAGAAAAACGAGAGAGAGAGAGAGGGAGAGAATGGGGGAGAGGCGGGAGAGGGTTTTAGTGGAGTTACATTGAAACGATAAAAAAACAGGGATTACGAGAGGAAAATATGATTGAGTAATCGGACATTTTTTTGTGTTTTAAATGAAACATTGGAATTATATTGGATGTTTGGGGGCGGGGGGGCAAATGAGTGTCACATTGTGAAATCATAAGGAGGAATAAAATAATTTTATTGTTAAGGTGAAATTATTTTCTTTTGAAATTAAGTATCTAATTTTAAAATAAAATAATTCTAAAATTAAAAATATTAAATAAAAAAGTAAGACCTTAATTCCGGTAAATAAACAAATACTTTCTCTAAGGTTGTAACGCTGTAGAGGAGTGACATGAAATTGGTACAAACAAATAAGGGAAGGAAGGTGGCTGTAGTTTTAAGACACTGGTGCTACAAGGAGGCGCTCAAAGGTCGTTGGCTTAGTTTTGTAACAGGTCATAAATTTCGTTGGATAACTTTTTTACGATTAGATTATCTCACTCCTACATATCTGTTTCGAATGCTGCAAAGTTATCTTGTTGGATTAGTCTATGAATCCGTGTGAGATGAGAAAGGATGCCTTATTCTGCAGGATATCACATTCCACCTCTCTCCCAAGGATGACTCATACCAAGCAGTCCCACAAACCAGATAGGGATATCTCCTGACATTCATCCCAATAACCAGATCAGGCCTACGTTTCAACTCCTAATGGAAAAAAAAATGGAACAGCGGAAGGACTTTTGAAGCTATTCAAAGTCAAATTAGAACCCTCTAATCAATTCAGAAAAGCTTTATGAATTTGGTTCTGCAATTGAACATCAATGTAACCCAACGTGCATGAGTACGTAAAAGCCTCAACTTATTCCTTGTTATTCCTAGAAATCTGTTACTTGTCTTTTTATGTATACCGCAACCAAAAATTCCCTTAAGCGTGCAGTTTTCCCAAATCTTTCTTGTTAATTTAGCTACGTGGTTTCGTAGTCGAACATCCCTTTATTGTTCATTGCAACAAATGGTAGTAATGAAATATGCACAATTCCATTGGAGAGTGGGAAGGATGGTTAGCTTACCTCTAAAATTTAGGATTAGTTTACTTGAGGGGTTAACTTCCTTTTTTAGGAGTTAACCCTTATTTACTTGAAGGGTCAACCACTTTTTTGTTAACATCGGTTAAGTGCTCTTAACATTGGTTTGTCTACATCGGTTGCTACTGGTGTTAGGCAAATTCATGTTTAAGTCCCATGATTTTGTTGTACTCTCGCAGTCTCTGATTCAAATTCTTAACACCATTAACAAATAAACACCACAAGGGTTAACACTCAAATTTAACATTAATTCAAGTAAATACAAATTAGTGTTAACATCACTCTGCAAGTAAATATAATTAAGGGTTAATATCAATTTCACATTTCTTAACATCACTTCTTTAACCCTCCAAATCCTGAGAAGTGTGCTTTTGTCATTTCAGCGGGAAAATTTCTGGGCTTTTTGGTTTCTAATAGAGGAATAAAAGCCAACCCAAACAAGTTTCAGACAATCATGGACTTACACCGAGTACTCTGAAAGGGAAATAGTCATTAGTCAACAAAATCACCTCTCTAGGCCGATTCTTATTTCGAGCTTCTGACAAATGTCTCCTCTTCTTTGAATGTATAAAAAAGGGCAAACGCTATACTGCCGCACATTGGACTCCTCACTGCTAGAGGGTTTTAGAGAAAGTCAAGGAAGCCCTTAAAAGTCCCCCTATATTGGCTACTCCTCAAGAGGGGGAATCTCTATTCCTATACCTGGCGGCGTCCATGTCCATTGTCAGCCCTGTCTTAGTTGACAAGCGAGAAGGCGTGCAATGACCAGTATACTTCATCAACAAGACCTATCAAGATCCAGAAGCTAAATATACTGTCATTGAGAAACTCGGGCTAGCCTTGGTGACGGTCGTTAGAAAGCTACACATGTACTTTCAAGCCCATTCAATAGTAGTCTTGTCTGACTACCCTCTATGCCGAATGTTGTATAAACCCACGAGATCTGCACGGCATATTAAATAGGCTATGGAGTTGTCAGAATTTAACATCCAATACCAGCCAAGGAGATCGATTAAAGGGCAAGTCCTGGCGGTCTTTGTAGCAGAATTCAAGGACCCGAACGCCTTCCTCACCCTACCTTGGAGGTTGTATGTAGATGGCTTGTCCATGACAGCTGGGTCTAGGACCGGCATAGCTTTGATCGCCCCAAATGGTGTTACTCATAAGTACGCCATTAAACTTGTCTTCCCAGCATCCAACAATGTGGTGGAGTGTGAGACCATGTTAGTCGGCATCCGGGTGGCAAAGTCAAGGGGTGTCTCCTCGCTAGAGATTTACATAGATTCCCAGTTGGTTGTCAACCAAATCAATGGCGAATACCAAGTCAGGGATCCAAATATGATCTTGCACGCCGACAAGGTTAAGGAGGAGCTATCAGACTTCAAGATTGTCGCAGTTAGTTAGGTACCCCAATCTGACAACCCCATGACGAACGCTTTAGCCCACCTAGCCTCAGCAATCCTGCTCGAGCAAGAAGAAGATATATGTCTCCAAACCTTAAAAGATCCAATGGTACTCACTCCCAGGATGTTCATGATAGAACCATCCACATCATGGTGACACCTATCATCACCTACTTGAACATTAGTGAGCTACCCCTGAGAGAACCATGGCCCAAGGCATTCCACCTGAAGGCCTCTAGGTATACCCTGTAACGATCCGATTCCCGAGTCCCTACGAGACACGAGAACCGGACCGACTCGACTAATCCCAAGACCTAGTCGTCCAACGAGGAAGTAACCAAAAGACAGTAAAATAAACCACATTCAGCATGAATATAACTAACAGTAAGAAAGTACAGCAGTAAGGAAAGAAACTACTACAGTAGGTACCACCACAACAGTAAAACAACATTTATCATATAACAAGAACTGCAGGTAAAGAAGGTACAGCGGAAACAAAAACTACTCACTAGAACAGAAATAAAAGGGGTACAAAAGCTGTGGTAACTCTACTGGACCCTACTTGGCCCAGCGTCCTCTGCAGCCGCCGACCCTGGCTGCTCAACACCTGGTCCTGAAAAAGGTAACGAGTGTAACACGTCAGCAAAACGCTGAGTAGAGTGGCAAACTAACTAAAGGCAACAGTAGAGTGTACAGTAGCTGTTATGTTCTATTACTTCCTTTATTCACATCTTTCAATTTTTCTCACTATTTCATTTATTTCTCAGATCCTTTACTTGATCTCGAATGTCCTCGTGGGAACGATCTTGATTGCAGTCTTTTCCAAAAGTAGAAGTAGCACGTGGTGCTCTCCTGGCCGGGAGAGTCCCCCGTGGTGATCCTACCCTCAGTCAACCACCCCAAGGTCACTGACAGACGTAACGGTGACTACGGCACGCGCGATAAACGCACAGGTAGCTAGCCCGCACTGGCACGCGGTCAGTCGTTTCCGTTAACGGGTGCGCCCAAAGCACAGCACGGAACCAGGGCAGAGCCCTCTCAGTAACAGGGGTCCAACCCCTCCACAGTAACCAAACCGGGGCCTTGCCCCTCCACAGTCCGCGCACCCTCGCCTGACTACCCTGGTTTGCCCTAGTGGGCCTAACAAGTCGGTGAAGGAGGCTAGCAGAACCCCGGGGCCCGTGGGGTAGCTAGTACTCTCCTAACACTACTAGCTCTCCTCGGTACTACGTACACGAGGGCCAACAAGTTGGTACAGAGCGGCCAAGCCTAACCCCGGGTCCCTGGGGCGGCTAGCCCCACTCTGCACTAAACAGGTACAGGTACTTCCCTTGGTACTGCGTACCCAAGAGACAGTACAACTACATCTCAGTTCCATTCCCTTTTCCTTCCAGGAGTTCCACTCCTAATTCCCCGTAGGGTTCCAGCTCTTTATCTCAGAACATCATATGTTTCACTTTCCAGATTCACGTTCTCAAAATCCATGATCTCAAACATGTTTCTTTATTCATAACAGGCAGCTGTTAATTAAATTTACAGGCAGCTTTATATATTCCTTTCCATTTTTCCAAGACGGAAGTAATATACATTCCACTAGTTTTTCCATCCTAGGATTCATACCATATCCTAGGATCTATCATACAATCTAGTTTTCCGGCCCTAGGATTCATGCAACACCTAGGAGCTATCATTCCATATATTTCTCATTCCTAGGATTCATGCAATGCCCTAGGTTCTAGTTATGGTTCCATACTTTAACAGATTTTATTAATACTTAAAGCCACTCTACCAGGTACAACGGGAGTAATGGGGGCGTGATCGGGAATCCCGCGTGCCTCCGCGACTCTCAAGACTGCAACCGAACGAGGTCCTATCACAAGGATCAAACACAAGGAGTGTCTCAGAACAGTGTATAGCTACTGTAGGCGGGTAGAGGAATTAATTCTGAAACGAACGCAACTCGAATCGCGGAAAACGGAGCCCAAACGGGCCCTAAACGGGTCGAGAAAGACGATATTGTGCAAAATCAGACGTCTGGAACTCCTTCCAGACGTCTTAAACGGTGGATCAGAGAATTACCTGTTCAGCTTGGTTCCCCGGACGTCCAGAAGTCTGCAGGGACGTCTTTCCTATATCCCAGACGTCCGATAATCGACACGGACGTCTGTAGATCACTCCCGCCGTCTGGTACAACTTACAGACGTCTGATTCGCAAAGGATGGCGAATCAGCGAACCTGCGCACAGCCAACCCCCCTCCCTCAGTACGGTCAGTCGACAAGAAGGAAGAAGAAAGCGGAAACTCACATTTCAGACGTCTGTGTGATCTTACAGACGTCCACCTTGCCGTCTGGATATCAACCCAGATGTCTGATTCTGGAAATTTTTCCAGAATCAGAACCCTGCTCGGCCTCCGCTCGCGACGCCGCCCGCGTCGCACCTCGAGCGTCTGCTGCTCAGCCCGCAGCAGGCCCCCCTCCGCGTCGCTCCGCGCCCCCTGCGCCCTCCGCCGGCCGGCCAAGCCGCTCCGGCGAGCTCGCCCTCGCGGCAGAGCCCCGCCCTCGCACGCCGCACCTCCTTCGCGCTCACTGCGGCTGCCGCTGCCGCCCTCGCGTCCGCTCGCTCTCGCGCACAGGAAGGAGAAGAAGGAGGAGACGGTGGAGACGGGAGGGGAGGCGCGCCCTTTTAAGGCCGCGCGAGGAGGAGAGAGAAGGTGGTCGCAGCGCGCCTGCAGCCGCAGAGAGAGAGAGAGAGGAATCGCAAGTCTGCGCGCACAGGCGCGCAGACGAATCTCCCGTGCGAACATAACTGTTCTCCAGACGTCTGTAAACGATCCCGGACGTCTGGTAAGACGTCTGGATGTGATCCCAGATGCCTGTTCCGACGTCTGGGCCACCTCCCAGACGTCTTAAAAGGCGTCTGGGGCACGCGTTCGTTACATACCCTAATAGAGGGGCCATTGTACAAGTGGGGGTATTCTACCCCCTTGTTGCACTACCTTACAAAGAGGAGGCGTGGCTAGCTCTCCAAGAAGCCCATGGAAGCATATGCGGAAACCACAAAGGATACAAGGCACTCTTGACTCTAATCGAGATTGTACTGCAACAATCGTCAAACAATCACAATAAAGCACTGTTGACGGATTTTTAACCCCAGCAACGGCGCCAAAAATATGTTCGTCGACAACTGATTTGCTTTAAAAAGTTTATTTAATGTGTCGTTGTTGTAGTATATGTGTCAAAAATAGAAATCAATGTAGCGTCAATTTTAGTTATTTACAATTTTTACTGGTTTATTTCCAAGTCATTCATTGGAAGGCAGTTATTAATATACATCAATTTCTAAGTCCAAAAATATTCTTTTATTCCAAAAATATTAATTTTATTTACAAATTAAATAAATGAATCAATTAATGGAAAAATTTGTTAATTATCTACAAAAGAATCAATTAATATGTGTTACAATGCCTGAAACATATATACAGCAAACAGGCATTAAAAACTATATGTAATTACTCTATGTTAGTTATATACAACTAATATAAGTAGTACCTAGATATAGGTATAAAAATAGCTACAAATATCTACTATACTAAGTTATATAAACATACTAATATCTATAGTAACATATATATATGTTGCTAAGGCCTTAGTAAAATATTTACATAACATAAAGCACAAACTGTTGTCCACACTGACATATAAACTTATATACAGTAACGGATCTATCTATCACTAAAGCCCTTAGTTATTTATATACATATATAAGAGCTCAAACAAGTATCTTCTCTACACTACATTTACAGATATATACACTATCTATGTATATGTATATGTTATTTATATATATATACCTTATTTACATTATTTATATACCTATGTCTATTATACATATATACGTGTATATATATATATACACACACACACTACACTCACATTGCTAGTTCTAACACTTAATCAAATTCACTAACTCTCCTCTCTCCTCATACTCTCTTCTTCTTTCCAAGACTTAGCCAATTTTAGGACGTACTCGCACACACACAGATGTCTACAGTTCACCTAACCCAAAAATTATGTTTTAACTTAGGCAAGCTAACCACGTTCGAGAGATACACAACACCTAAGAGAGTGAGACCAGACCTCTACTAGAAGCCAACCCTAGTTCATTTAAGGTATAATTTTATCCGATTTCAGGCCGAATACAAGCCTATTTCCGACCTAGTATAGTGCGTGGCCCTCGACCCACCACCGTACATCAATATATATGCTCAATGTATGCTCATCGGTATGGGTAATGGGATGTGTGTGCCCGGTGCCTGTGACGATTGCTGGAGCATAGGACGGAAAACCTTTTATACCGCATTGTGCGGCTTTCACAGCACGGCGTGGCACCATGTTGAGGCACCTAATTGGCACTGCTTTAATTTGTGCAGCGTACTAATTTCCTGACTTTGGTCCTCGAATTGAGGGCCCAAAATTAATCCAAAATTAAATTAAATTATATCATTATAAAGCCCTTATATAGGGTTACATTTTTGTAAAATTAATTTAGAGAAATAACTTAGTTAATTATATATATAAATTAGTCAAAGTTAGTTGTTTGTACATATTAAATTAAGAGTTTAATTGTTAATTAAAGTATAAATTAGTGACTTAATAACAAAATTGACTTTATACAGAGTTGATATACATAATAAATTATTTATTACACATTTTTATTATATTTTATGAACTTTATTTTAATTTATGTATAATTAAATACATGTTTTAGATAGTTTTATACATAAATATTTTATAAATACTATAATACACTATAAATATAGTATAAATAGGTTGAAAATATTTAATATAGTATTATACAAGTATACATTATAACTTACTTCAGTATTAAATTAAATTACTAATTTATTTTATTTAAAGTTAATAAATTACCTAATTAACCTAATAACTTAATTACCTACTGTAATTACTTAATTAAATTAAATTACAAATAATATACAGTACATAATACATAGTTAAATATGTATGTATAGTATTAAGTACACTTATTTGTATATAAATAAGTTTATATAATTACTTAGATTTATATACATTTAGTTTATATAAATTAATATCTACTAATACAATATGGTTATATATCTAATAAATCATCCTAAATATTTAATTTAATATATAGAATGCATAGATAAGTTATTTATACACATTATGTATATATTGTACACTATATATGCTTAGCCCATATTTGTGGGCTATTTAGTTATTTGAATGGCTAGACATTACGTTAATTTTAACATGTATTTAGTAGACATTAGAATATAAATAAATTAATTATAGAATTGTTTTATACATTGCATTTTTATGTAAATTAGATCTTAGCATGCATTAGCTTAGTCTTTAATTTAGTATGCATTTTAATGTAGTGAGCATTATACATATTACATACATTACATAAAATTAGACATTATAGAAGGCTTTGTATATAAATAAGCCAATCTTTTATTTATTTAATTATCTCTTTCTTCTTCCGTAGGACTCTTTGGCCGAACCACCGTGCAACACTGCGGCCATTAAAGCCTCGGCAATCAAGGAGCAATCCACTCGTCCCAACAAGGAAGGAACGGGGAAAGTGGATCTGACTCCCTCGTGACTCAATTCAAATGATGCTAGTTGCTGTAAAAAGGAGGAGGCTGCGAAGCTCAGGAGGTCTCCACCCCGATCCAATACCGTGCTTCACCTCCATCACCACTGGCCTCAACCGCAGCAGCACGACTCCACCACCGTGGACGTGTGGTGTGACAACCCATGCCGCCAACCGGAGTCCCTGCATCACCGTGCTCCACTTGAAACTCCACCATCACCAACTCAACACAACTATTCACCTTCTTCCCCATCTCTTTCTTCCTCTATTTCACCTACATCGAAAAGAACCCACACATCATCCCCTCGCCACCAACAAAAGTAGCCACCTCAGGTCACCTATGACCACAACAGCAACACCACCACCGCTCCTTGTCAACCACAGCAGCACCCCGCCACAAGTAGCCCTTGCCACCCGCTCCTCATTGAGTGGTTAATTTTAATTTAATACTTTGATTAGTCGATTTTCCGCCACTCAGAAATGCAAACGACAAATCATTTTAATTATCATCTTATTAAGTGAAAATTATCTTTTCAAATGGCGCCATTGACGAGGAGGCAACGAACCTATTAAACTCGTATTCATTCATTTATTTGTTCACACATTATTTTTGTTTGAGGCATATTTCACTTCGATCTTTTTGGTGCGAGGTACACTCCGCACTAGCCTCAGAGATTAGGCAACAATGAACGTCACCAGTGAGCCACACATTTGGGAGAAGGACACCATAGCAGCCATGCTCGCAATTGAGGTGGACCTTGCGCCACGATACGGAGGAGAACATTTTGAGGAAGCTGCAATCGTCATCTCCATTCTGAGTAAATAGAATTTAGGTTTTAGAACTTTATTTTTCTTTATTTATTTTCTTACACATTCATTTGGTTTCAGACCCTTGTTCTAGGGTATATTCGAGGGGTTTGTTCCACGCCATTGTTTTAGGCCCTTGCGCAGGTAATTTTCCGGGAGTCTGTTCCCATTTCTTTAGACTTAAGTTTTTATTTTCTTTCATGGATTGATTTCATTTTCCATGTTTATGCATAAGTAGGTTATACACACACACACAAACTGCCTGCTAGAAGCTGCATGCCTAGGATGACCATTGAGGTGTGAATGAGCAACCTCTAGATTTATTTTTCTTGCATTTACGTGCATCTCATTGAAGATTGCAGGAGGCAAGGTACGTTCTCTTTTACTTTGCATCCATATATTGTTTACGCATTTGCATCTGGATTTAAAGACAAGACCACCTAAATTATTTTGAAAGAATTAACAAGTGGTCGCATTTTTTGAAAAAGGACTAATTAAAGGAGGAACATATTAAAACCTAAGGAGTTAATTTGAGACATTGTGCTATGGTACAAAGTTCAAAATTTTTTTCGGTGAATGCACACGTGTATGACATTTTTGCACCGAGGCATGCATTCTAGACACTCCTAGGTTAGAACCTCTAGGAAAGAGCCTCTTATTGCTGGACTTGAGGTGACCCAACCTATAGTCCAAAAGTGAGGTTGCCTCCAAACCTTGCAGATTGAGGATAATTAGGAAGCACCGCAAAAGCAATGCTTCAAAGGAAGATCTTGACCCTACTTGCATCCCTCTTTGCCGTGTTTGGAGGTGACTAAACTTTTTGGTCTTTAGGGAGGATCACTAAAGTTCCAGTTAGATCTTTATTACGGCATTCTGTAGGTTGACAATAGGCTCGTAATTGTTTGGGCAATTTGTATTGTCACCTACAACTGGACTTAAATCTCAAAAGCCTTAACTGATTAAAGACCTAAAAAGTTCCTTTGACTTGTGTTTGTTTGTGTTTGGTAGTGCATGTTAGGGCGACATTCCCTTAGGAGACAGTTAGAGTATTCAACTGAGCCTGAAAGAATCCTAAGAAGAAACCACCCTGTGGAAGATATGGTTGGTCAAAGGAGCCTTAAGGAATATTTCATTCCGATCAATCATCCTAGCCCTGCACTACGTAGACCTAGAGGGGACAATCCCTATGAGATCAAAAGTAGTACCATATCCTTGCTTCCCTCCTTTTATGGTACTGCTAGGGAAGACCCCTATAGGCATATAGAGGAATTCATCGAGGTCTGTTCCACAGTGAAACTACAAGACGTTACTGATGACTCCCAAATGTGAATCCTCTTTCCTTTCTCCCTCAAGGGCAAGGCCAAGTATTGGTATCATACCTTAGATGGTATTAACACCTGGGATGCCTTGAAGAAGGAGTTTTTGAAGAAGTACTTCCCCATAAGCAAAACCAATCACTTTAGGAGAGAAATTATGAGTTTTTCTCAAAAGGATGGGGAAGCTTTCCATGATGCGTGGGAGCGCTTTAATGACCTTTTGAGACTTTGCCCGCATCACCAGGTGCCCAAGTGGTAGCTGGTTCAAAGGTTCTACACCGGACTTAGTGATTCGCACAGGTAGACTATTGATGGTGCCTATGCAGGAACTTTTCTATCTAAAACTGAGGACGAAGCTTGGAACCTTTTCGATACATTGAGTGAGAATTATATTCATCTAAATTCTACCGACTTGAATAAAAAACTCACTCTCATGCAAAGAATGTTCGAGGCAAATGAGGCTAGGGACACCCAGAATTTAGCCTACTAGATCCAATTGCTGAATCAAAATATGGAAAGGCATATGTCGATCCCTGGC
This sequence comes from Thalassia testudinum, assembly GCA_037157565.1. Taxonomy (NCBI): domain Eukaryota; kingdom Viridiplantae; phylum Streptophyta; class Magnoliopsida; order Alismatales; family Hydrocharitaceae; genus Thalassia; species Thalassia testudinum. The sequence goes on from JAZHRO010000077.1 coordinate 88,867,625, forward strand.
CAATTCACGTCTAGTACCTCCACATCCCAAGCTTCAGAATGTTCCATTTGTCAAGGAAATACACAGACCACTGTGGATTGTCATTTGGCTTCTCAATTCCTTGAACTTGTACATGCGGACCTGAATGCTGCCCAAGGGTTCCGTCCCAGACCTCATAATGACCATTTTTCCAACACTTATAACGAAGGTTGGAGGAACCATCCCAATTTTTCATGGAGACAGGGGAATGTCTCCAATTTAGGGAATTACAGACCCCAACCCGTTCAGACTCAACAGTATAATCAACCTCCTAACCTCTCCCAACCACCCAAGACCTGCTCAAGGCTATGTTAAAGGCCATGTAGGAGAATCAAAGCATGATCATCCAATCTCATGACAAGGCAATCAATGAGATGAAATCCCAAATTGGACACCTTGTCGAGGCTATGAGCAAAAGGGAGACTGGGAAGCTTCCTAGTTCATCTGAGGAGAACCCTAAAGGGAAAGGACTTGTCTTTAGGGAGCATGCCTAAGAGGTGACTATTCTGAGGAGTGGGAAAGAAATTTCCAAACTTAATTCTCCTATAGTCCTACCTTCTAAAAACCCATCCACGCTGACTTTCACCCCCACCGGAGAAGAGCTACCCAACTCTCCTCCATTTGAAATCACCTCACCGGAAGAGGTTGCCCCCGTTCTACCTCTTACTCGACATGATAACCCTTCCACCCAGAGACTGAGAGTGCTTATTCACCTCTAGGTAGACTTCTACTAGCTCATCTAGAGCCAAAGATAGGACGAATGAAATCATGGAGACTTTCAAGCAAGTATAGATAAACCTGCCCTTACTTGAAGCTATCAAGCAAATTTTGTCCTGTGCCCGCTTTCTGAAGGACCTGTGCATGAAAAGCGGCAATCTAAGAAATAAGTCCAATCAAAAGTTGTCCTTCTTGATTCTGTTAGCTTAATAGTTCAACATGGCACACCCCCGAAACTTAAGCACCTAAGAGCCCCGTACATCTCGGTGGTCATTGGTGACCTACATATAGATGAGGCTCTGCTTGATCTGGGTGCAAGGATAAACATCCTTCCGAGCTACATGTATGAACAACTTGGAGGAGGCAATCTAAAGCCTAGGTCTGTAATCATCCAAGTTGCAGACCGATCACTCAAGACACACCGGGGAATTCTGGAAGATGTCCTTGTGAGAGTGGAGGACTTCTTCTTCCCCGAAGACTTTTTAGTTTTGGACACAAACCTTACCAACAAGCCAACCAAGCCCTCCATTATTTTGGGCCGTCCTTTCCTTGCAACTTCACATGCTTCAATCAATTGCAATACTGGGGTGTTAAAAATGGACTTTGGGAACAGGAAAATCCAACTTAATGTGTTTGATGCTTATAAACAAGTTGGGCTTGAGGATTGTTCCCAAGTTGAGGTAGTTGATGACCTAATTGAAGAGACAACCCCTGCAATTTTATGTGATGGCCCCCTTCAGCATGTTATGCTAAATGAGCATTCCCATCTCTTGGATGAATGTGAAGGGGATATACTAGAACTTGAGGAGTTACTCGGCATTTCTGCTGAGTCTCTTTTCCCATCATCTCTGCCTAAGGTAGATCTATTACCTGAGATGGGGACATCTATTATGAAACCCTCAACCATACAAGCCCCAGACCTTGAGTTGAAACCCCTCCTCTACATTCTCAAGTATGTCTTCCTTGGTCCAAATGATATGCTCCCTGTAATCATCTCATCTACACTATCTAAGCTGCAAGAGGGAGCCTTGCTAGACTACTTATCATGGCATAAAGAAGCCATAGCTTGGACAATCGCCGATATTAAGGGTATAGACTTACACTCTGTATGCACCACATTTATACTGATGATTCCATCAAACCATTTTGAGACGTGCAAAGACATCTTAACCCCATCATGAGGGAGGTGGTTAACAAGGAAATTTTGAAGTGGTTGGACACTAGGATTATATATCCCATCGCGGATAGTAAATGGGTAAGTCCTATCCATGTGGTGCCAAAGAAGGCAGGCTTTACTATGGAAATTAATGACCAAAGAGAACAAGTGGTGACTAGACCCTTAACTAGATGGAGGGTTTGCATTGATTACTGTAAGCTGAACACTGCTACCCAGAAAGATCACTTTCCCTTTCCTTTTATTGACCAAATTCTCAAAAAATTGGCAGGGAATAAGTACTATTGCTTTCTCGATGGATATTCTAGGTACAACCAGGTTGCAGTCTTCCTTGATGACCAAAAGAAGATGACTTTCGCAAGTCCTTACAATACCTTTGCATTCAGGCGCATGCCATTTGAACTATGTAATGCACCGACAACCTTCCAGCGGTGTATAATGTCTATTTTCTCGGACATGATTGACGAGTGTGTCGAAGTGTTTACGGATGACTTCTCTATTTATGGCTGGTCTTTCAACCAGTGTCTCCTACACCAAGAGAATGTGCTGAAGCGATGTAAGGAGATTGGTTTAGTCTTCAACTGGGAGAAAAATCACTTCATGGTACAGAAAAGCATTGTACTTGAGCATGTTGTGTCTAAAAGGGGCTTGGAAGTAGATAAGGCTAAGGTTGATTCTATTTCCAAACTCCTATTGCCCCTTTCAGATTAGATCCTTTTTGGGCCATGTGGGCTTTTATAGGCGCTTCTTAAAAATTTCAGTAAAATTTCTAGGCCACTTTGCAACCTCTTGGTGAAGGAATCTTCCTTCGATTTTGATTCAAAGTGTGCCAAGACCTTTCACACTCTAAAGAAGGCCTTGATTTTTGTGCCTATTCTCTTAGTTTCAGATTGGACACTTCCATTCGAGCTGATGTGTGATGCTTCGGATTATGCCGTGGGAACTGTCCTTTGACAAAGGGTTGAGTGAAGACCTTATGTGCTACATTATGCTAGAAAGACCTTAACTGACACACAACAAAACTATACTATGACAGAAAAGGAATTACTCGCCATAGTATTTGCTTTGGAGAAGTTTAGGTCTTACCTTCTTCGGTCTAAGGTGATTATTTTTACTGATCATGCAGCAGTGGAGCACCTCATTGCCAAGAAGAATTCTAAGCTACGACTTATTAGGTGGATTCTACTCTTTCAAAAGTTTGACTTGGAGATTCATGAAAAGAAAGGAGTGGAAAATGTAGTGGTTGACCACCTGTCTCGCCTCTCGCTTGATGACTCTCCTTCTGGAAACATCCGCGAGACATTTCCCGATGAAACCCTTATGGCGGTAATACCGACTTCACCTTGGTATGTTGATATCGTCAATTACTTAGTCACTGGAAAGACTCCTGGCTCTTGGGATGAGCAGAAAAGGAAGAGATTCATTTCCCAAGAGAGATACTTTCATTGGGAAGAGTCGAAATTATTTAGAATTGGACAAGACCAAGTACTGAGACAATGCGTCCCTGAAGAGGAGCAACAAAGTGTGTTGAGATTTTGCCATGAGCTTCATTGTGGACACTTTGGTGCTAAGAAAATAGCTTTTAAGGTTCTTCAGTCCAATTTTTGGTGGCCTACTTTATTTAAGGATTCTCATAACTTTGTTAAGGCCTGTATTAGATGTCAATGGACTGGAACAATTCGGAAGAGGAATGAAATGCCCCAACACCCAATCCAAACTGTTGAAATTTTTGATGTTTGGGGATCAGACTTTATGGGCCCCTTCCCTTCATCCCATGGATATGAGTATATCTTAATGGCAGTTGACTATGTCTTTAAATGGATAGAGGCCATTCCTACACACACAAATAACTTCTCGGTGGTATTGAAATTTGTAAAGGCCAATATCATATCCCATTTCGGTTACCCTAAGACTATTTATTAGTGATGGTGGACCTCAATTCTAGAATCAGCACTTCAACTGGTTACTCAGGAGTCTAGGGGTCACTTACAAGATCGCTACCCCATAAGATGAGAGCCTCATCATGAATCCTAAATAACACAATTTGATCTAAATAAGTGTGAAGAAGCTCCTACAAAACCTAAAGAAATGCCTAACTCAGAAAATTCTGAATTGAAGAATAAAATAAGTCATGAGGGGTAAAAATGTAATTTTACCAATGCAATACACAAACAAGGTATCTAGGAGTCTAAACACAGGTCAAATGAGCTTAATAAGGAAGGAAGTGGGATGATCTGATCTGAAAAGGGTTATAGCAACTTCTAAGAATTAAATGACATTCTGTAACCCTAAAAATAAATCCACTTTCATTCACGAGGTTCTAGGCAGAGTAAAAATCAAGTAAACCCTCTAACATTCATGGAAAAATACTCCCTATGGTTTAGAATCTTCAATTTGGCCTTTGCAACCTATTTTGACCTAAATTGAGAACCAAGCCCAAATTTTAACTTAATTTAGGTTTTTACGCAAATTGACTGATCAAACGTGGTCAAACCTAAAATCAAACTACATCATTAAATTCCTTAGGTTCAAATTAGGTTGGTACAAAAATTTGAGCCTAAGTGAAGACCATCTTGACCGACTTTAGAAAAAGGTCCTCTTGAATTACTTTTTGACCCTTATCTTTTCAAAACCTTGCATCTAGCCTCCTATCTTCCCCTTCGTTCTTTGCAGAACGGTCCTCCCTGCCACCCTACGCAGGCACCATACCTCCGGCGACCTTGCACGGAGGGTGGCGCCGCGCAGGGTAAGGCAACCGTCCTCAAGAACGAACGGGGGGTTCCTTGCGTCGTCCTCTGTCGCAAGGACCCTCCCTTGTGATCAGCGGCTGCCCATGCCTCTCGTGTGAACACACGAAAGGCATGGGTCTCCATCTCCGACCATCTCCGGCGAGTTCCCCCACGTCGCTTCCTCGAAACCCTCTCCTCGCCAACACCTTTATAAGGAGCGGCAGGGGTTGTCGTCTCCTTCAAGCCTGATTGGGCCGAGGATCCTTCCCCAATTTCGTCTCCTCTGCCCACGGTCAAAATGCCCACAGGCTCCGGTGGCCCTTTCCTCCTCCTTTCGTTGCTCTGCTGCCATACCTGCAGCAGAGCCCACTTTGCCTCGTCTTCCCGCGCCAGGCCGCACCAGCTGGCGCCTTCCCGACCTCTTCCTCGCCGCCGTTACTCCCTTCTGGGCTCCTTCATCTCTGGTGCCGGCAGGTACGTGCCGAGCGCCGCCTCCCTCCCTCTCGTCAATTAGGTAGGTAAAAACTTTCCCCCCTCACTCTCTATTATTTCCCCTTCCTAATTTACTATTTCAACCCACCAACCACCACTGTCCATCACCACCTTCTCCATCTCCGGCTACCCTCCGGCGAGGCATACTTGCCACTCCACACCTCCATTCTCCTCGCCAGCTACCCCTTAAGCTCCGTGCCACCTCACTGACACCAAATCCACCCTCCATTCACCACCTAGCACCTCCAAACCACTCCCCGAGCACACCCACTCTCACGCACGCAGAGTGCCCTAGGCACACGGCCACAGGCACTCTCGCGTCTCGCCGACCCCCGCACCGCACTCGCCGCGCTCTGATGAACCTCCCTGAACCTTTTTGACGTGGTCGCGAGGCCGTTTGCATATTTCAGGTTTCGCCCTCCTCACCGCCATTGAAGAGAAGCAGGAACTGGTTGGCAAGCAGCTCCAGGCCTCTTCAGCTCCAGGCGTGAGCCCCAGGCGACACGGAAGGAAGTCGCGCACACACCTAGGACTTCAATTGGGGTCGCAAGCCTCAGTTGCTGCCCCAATTGCTCGAAGCTTTCTCCCGCAAGCGCCCGAGATCGGAGGTGGGACTTTAGTCCCACCTCGGAAGTGTTTGGGCGCACGCCCATACATAAATTGAAAAGGTGCTATCGGCTAGTTGCCTCCGATATCATTGGGGTGAGGTCCCTCACCTACTCACTGGGTCTCGTCCGTGACACGCCCATGCGGATCTGACTCGACCCGACTTCCCACTCTTGTGCACTCCTCACGCACCACCCACGTCGGTGCACCTGGACTCGGGCATGCGACCCGACCCGATTACCTGGCTCTGGGAGAGCTTACCAAAGAGAGATTCAAAGAGAGAGAGACGCGGGGAAGGGGTAGGGGTAGGTTTTGCGCTGACGTTTGTGTGTATGCGCAAGAAGGAAGAAAGGAGAAGAGGAGCAGTGGCCGGAACTCAGCAGCGCAGGGAAGAAGGAAGGAAGGAGAAGAGAAGAGAAGAGGAAGCCAAGAGGAAAAGGAGAAGGAGAGGCTGATCAGATAAGGCGTCTGAGCTCTGAATCAGACGTCGGTGAAAAAGAAGAAGAGGCAGCAGCAAGAAAAAGAAGAAGAGGCAGCAGCAAGAAGAAGGAAGAAGAAGAAGGATGGAACTGTTGAAGATAGAAGATAGAGAAGAAGAGTAAAGAAGAAGGGCCAAAGCAGAAGAAAGAAGAAAAGAGAAAGAGGAACCGTAGCTGCTAAGAAAAAGAAAGGAAGAAGAAGCAGAGAAGCCCTTCAGAGAAGAAAGAAAGGAAAGGAAAGGAAAGGAAAGGAAAAGAAAAGAAGAGAAGAAGAGCTTGCAGCAGAGAAGAAAGAAGAGAAGGAAAAGGGAAAAGGAAAGAAAGGAGCAATTTTTACTCTCTCTCTCTCTCTCTCTTAATTTTTGTAAAACATTATATATATTGTGAATTTATATGCTTCTGGAATTATAGTTTTCTCCCTAAGTTCGACATCGGGAAACTTTTTATTTCCGAGTAACAAATTGTATTAAACTGGTGACCATATCCTTATAATATACTACGACGAAACCTAGAGGGAACGCCACCACCATACCACCCCCAAAAGAGTGGCTAAGTTGAGGTGTCAAATAGGGAGATCAAGAACATTCTGGAGAAGGCCGTTAAGCCTGATATGAAGGACTAGTCCCAAAAGCTCGATGATGTTTTATGGGCTTATTGAACGGCCTACAAGACCCTTTTGGGTACATCTCCCTTCCAGTTAGTGTATAGGAAAGCATGCCACCTACCTGTTGAGCTTGAACATAAGGCGCTTTGGACTGTCCGAAGTGTAAATATGGATTTAGAGAAAGCAGATAAAGCATGATTACTGGAGTTGACTGAGCTTAAGGAATTGAGGAATGATGCCTATGACACTTCCCAAGCTTATAAGGTGAAAATCGAGGTCTTGCATGATAGATATATCCTTAGGAAGACTTTTGAGCAAAACCAACAAGTCTAGCTCTTTAATTCCAGACTTAAGTTATTCCCTGGAAAATTAAAATCTCGTTAGGATAGGCCATATGTAATCACCAAAGTGTTTCTGCATGGGGCTATAGAGATCAAGAGCCCCACATCTTCAGCAACGCCCTTTATCGTCAACGGCCAACGGTTAAAACCGTACATTACCTTGGATGGCCATCTGGTTGACGAGGTCACTCTCGAGGAGCCTTAGCTCCTTTCATTCTTCGCCTTAGGTAGCATCTTCCCTTGGCTATTTTACTTCCAATGAGGACATTATTTGTACCAAGCATGGGGGTACAAGACCTGAGGCATCTATTTATAGCATGTCTACATTTTGCATTCATGCATTCATATTGCATTCAAAAAAAAAATGCATTTAGGCTATGTTGTTATGCTTAACCAGCTGGGCTCTACATCTTTTGGCATGAGACCAAGACTCTAGGTTTGCTTAACTGACTCTAGGTGCCTAATTATAGGAGCTAGGGTTGAACTACTGACTTTAGAACTCTAGGATCCGTTTAGACTTAAAAGCTCAAGTACGAGTTAAGTTGTAGACCATTCCTTAAGAGGTTGAGGAAGGAAATCTAGAGATTGAGTTAAAGGCTAGGTAGTACTTAGTGTCTTTTTCTACTTTTGGTTTACGGATCCTCGTTGCCAAAGTATCCACATTTCACACACACTTGGTCTTGTGTAAATAGTGATCACTTTAATTCCTTTCTTGAAGAAAATTTGGTTCTCTTAGTTCTGACTTAGGAGAAGCTTGAAAACACAACTTGATTGGATGAGTTCCTGCCACATGAGAGGTGGAGTATATATTCACCTTGATGACGCGATGATAACATGTCATCTCCTCGGCACTTGTCTCTTAGGATATCCACCCTACTGGGAGCATGTAAGCACATTTTGCAGTTCAGGTACCATAGGCGGCCCTATCTCGAAGTACCAATTGTCACAAGCTTCAATTCGCTTAAAAAATCCATGGGCGATACTTTCTCAAAGTGTCAATTGCTAGAAGTTCCTGGGGTTGCTATGGGTGGTGCTATCTCGAAGCGTCAAAAGCCAAGGACCCTTTGAGATTGGTGGTGGGGACAATGAATCCGACACAGACCATGTTGATAGTTGATCCAAGGTTAGGCTTAGAGGAATCAAACAAAATATATATATATATATATTACAAAAAAAAAATCCTTCTTATTCTCTTTCTAGGTTGGCAATCATACCAACCTTAAATAAATCAGACCAATGCACATGCATGGACACTTTAATCTCTGGGACCAATAAACCCTATGGTAGAGTGAGAAATCAAAGAAACCTGTGCCTGCAACTTCTCCTTAACCGATCTAATCTGTAACTTAACAACTACTTAGGTACCTTATGATCTAGGATTAGATAGTGCAACCTAATTTCTGTGAAAAGGTCAATTGAGTCAGCTTGGATAACTCGGAGTGCTAGGTCGTTGCTTGAGTTTGCTAGGGACTAGCAAAAATTAGGCATGGGGGTATTTGATTAGCACATATTTGTGGGCTATTTAGGAATTTGAATGCCTAGACATTAAGTTAGTTTTAACATGTATTTAGCATGCATTAGGATATAAATACATTAATTATAGATTTGTTTCATGTATCTCATTTTTATATAAATTAGATCTTAGCATGCACTAGCTTAGTCTTTAATTTAGTTTGCATTTTAATTTAGTGGGCATTATACACATTACATGTATTACATAAAATTAGATATTTTATAAGGCTTTGTATATAAGTAAGCCAATCTTTTATTTATTTAATTATCTCTTTCTTCTTCCGTAGGACTCTTCGCCTTAGCCACCGTGCAACAGTTGCTACCATTAAAGCCTCAGCAATCAAGTAGCAATCCACTCATCCCAAAAAGGAAGTAACGGGAAAAGTGGATCTGTCTCCCTCGCGACTCAACTCAAATGATGCTAGCTGCTATAAGAAGGAGGAGGCTACGGAGCTCAGGAGGCCTCCACCCTAACCCAATTCCGTGCTTCACCTCCATCACCACCGACCTCAACTGGGGCAACACGACTTCACCACCGTGGTTGTGTGGTGTGACAGCCCACACCGCCAACCGGAGTCCCTGCATCACCTTGCTCCACCTGAAACTCCATCATCACCAACTCAACACCACTATTCGCCTTCTTCCCCATCTCTTTCTTCCTCTGTTTCACCTCCACTGAAAAGAACCCAAACATCATCCCCTCGCTACCAATAATAGTAGCCACCTTGAGTCACCTATGACCACAACAACAACAACAACACCGCTCCTTGTCAACGGCCAGCATCACCCCGCCACAAGCAACCCTCGCCACCCGCGCTCTGCCCTCAACCCACGCGCGCTGAGAGCACACCCAGCTGCAACCAGTGCACCACACCCGCAGCATACTGCGCGCACACCCCGCCAGTGCCGTCCCTCACCGCATGCACCCTGCCAGCCGCACGTGGTCTACCTCCAGCCTCTGCCTCCACCCACTCACCGCCTCCTTTTCCTCTCTACACTGCTCCAGCAGCAAACAGCCACTGGTATCCACCACCTTCATTTGCTCTGTGCAATTGCCCCTGGCCATCCCGGCCTTCATCGCCACCATCGTCAAATGCACGCCGACCAAGTCTACCTTCGACAAGCTCCTCACCTCCATCCTCTCCCTCCTCCGTGCGTAGAGAGCACTTGTAGCAAGTGCCCTGTTTTGCTACAGTGAAGTTGGCATTAATATTTACATTCGAATGCCATTGAGAAAAGTGGATTTTTGGTTTAATAACTTTATATGCTATTGATTTTGTGAGAACCCCTCATCTTTCATGTAAATGAGATTTCAACATTATCTCTTCTTGTTTCTTTAATATGAAAGCAGTTTTGATTCGATTTCTTGATGAAATTAATCGTGAACATTTGTTTTTGACTCATGCAAGTTTTGATAGAATTGTTCCTCCCTTTGGAGACGACCTGCTTCTCAATGAGTGGTTAATTTTAATTCAATACTTTAATTAGTCAATTTTCCATCACTCAGAAATACAAACGATAAATCATTTTAATTATCATATTGTTAAGTAAAAATCATCTTTTCAATATACATATAGCTTAGGTTTAACTTATATATACAAGTATATACATGGTATACAGGGTATTTTTGGATATTTTTGGGGTTTTTCTTATTTTTATAACTTTTATATATAGAATAGGGGTATGGGATGAGAGAGAAAGAGTTTCTTTTTGTTGTTTTTCATATTAGGTCTTTTATTAAATTCTAAGGTATACTGAACTGTCGGCTGGCATGTTCTACCAAATTAGGGGTTCAAGTTACCTTGAAACTTGGCATACATCTAGAAAAATACTCAATCCTACTCAAAACACCTTTATTTTATTTTTTTATAATTTTTATTTATTTACAAAACTCACACATTTTAGGCCTAAATGGATTTGGAAATACAAAACCAAGGCCATCAAAACTCAATCCAAGTGATGGAAGTGGACTATATATCAAGCAAAACATCCAACACCTCATATTAAACATGAATGATTATTAAACATGATTTCTAGTTTCAATTTCATCAAATATCAAAATTGGATAGTAGAACAATGGACATGTATCTGACATGGAATTTAAAAACATAGAATCAAAACATTCAAATCAGATTTTAAGCTCTAATAGTACAAGAATGCTTGATGCGTGAAGTTCTATCAATACAAAATAGTGTCAGAATACTTAAATCCTTAAATCCTAGCTCAATTCATCCTCTATCTAACTAAGTCAGTAGCTGAAACTAAAATTTCAGTTCAGCTGCTGCAAAATCTTAGATCAAATGATGCTCCTGCTGCTGATCAGACAGCTTAAATGCAGCAGCAAACACTCAGCAGCTGCTTCTGCTAAAATCAAAATGGCAGCAATTGTTGCCCAATTCTAGTAGCTAAACTAGGCTCAGTCAAAAACAAATATCCTCCTTAAATCATTTAAATCTGGGATTGAAAACCAAAGATGAAATCCCTATCCAAAAACACATGCTTTTCAAATCCAAATATGATCAAATCCATATCAAAACCACATCTCAATTGCTATAAAACCTTTAGAGAAGATATGGAATTCATTTAAATTAAATCACAAGTTCCAAAGCCTTAAGAACTCTAGTCTGATCATTACCTTATATTATAAACAATGTAAAGGTAATAAATCCAACTAGGCATCAAATTCACCAGCAATATGAATCAAAACCTCCATAACAATCCTTAAAAACTCATTCTAACCCTGGAAATCAAATTGAACTCATTTTTTTTTAAGATCAACATGTTGCCCAAATTGGGCTTTTGATTTAGGATTTACTTAAGTGATCTGATCACCAGAATCTCCCAAACACTAGAGATCAATGTTTGGGGAATCAAGAATCCTATAAAAGCCAAATGAGTCATGGTCTTGCCTCATCTCAGTGAATCTGAGACTCCTTAGCAAAACTACTCAAAATGAGGCTCAAATTGGGCATTTGCTCATTTGGGAATAAATATCTCAATCAAATCACCTCAAACTCATTGCAATATACCCAATTGAGCAAATCTGAACTCAAATCACTCGATTAAATTCATTTAAAACCAATTTGACTCCAAATCATGAGATTGGGCGTGAAAACCAAATCTGAAAGAAATTAATCAATTCGAGACAATTGAACCAGATTGAGGGGTTTTTGTGATCTAATGGAGTGAATGGGAAGACCCCCAAGTGATTGTGAGCGCTATCTAGATCATGCAATCCTAGAATTTTAGATCAAGATATGCTCAGATGGATGGGGTGAAATGTGGATCAAATTGTGCTGGAAATCAGTAGAACGTGAATAATGAGGTGAAGAGGAAGATTATTGAATTGATATAAGCGTGTGAAAACACCTCTCCGATCTGAATTGATCGAAGAGGGTGAAATTGAATCTATTCTACTCTACTCCTAACATATACTAATTTAGATTAGTTCAACCAATGTTTGCTACTCTAACTAATCTAAACTAATCTAGATAGCACCAAACTATACTAGAAAGCAGTAAACCTAATCTAACAAGAAGAATGGAACCTGTAGAGAAGATCTGCAGCTGGTGGCTGCAGCGACGAGTGGGGGAGGATCTCCAGCAGATTGAAAACCTACTAGTGAAGCTTGATGTCACCCTCAAGTGCTATGTAGTCTTTAGTGACGAGGAGAGTCGAAGAGAAGTGAATTCCACTGCCATGGGCGACGGATAGAGGTGTATGGAGAGAGTGAGTTGGAGAGGACGAAAGGATTGACTCAAGGGAGTAGGAGGGGAGGTCAATGGCACACGTGAGGAGCTCTGGAGGTGCTTAAGTAGCCACTTCACTGATTGAAGTCACCACAGTGGTGGAATCAAACTCCTAAGGCTTCAATGGTGAGATGGAGAGAAGAGGGGCGTGCAAGCGTTCAAATCAAATTGTGGTCGTTAGATCGGATCTGGCTTGGGTGGTGATGCCATGTGCGAATGCGCGCGAAGGATCGATTTGGATCAGTCATTGGATCAAGGCGCAAAGGAATGACGACTCTAATTCGAGGTGTTCTTGTAATACTACAGTGGTCCGACGCCAACAGGAGTATTGGAGGATTTGCAAGTAGGCCCTCAAGGTGTGAAACGGTAGAACAATTTCTCAGAGACCCATAAGTGATGAAGATTAATGCAGCGTGGTCCTTGGAGTCTACAAGAAGGTCCCTGATGGTGTACAAATAGGTCCTTGGATGGTTTTTATGTGAAGAAAATGTTATAACCTGAGGACCTATATGTAATGTAATGATTGCAAGGCCCTCATGATGTCCAAATGCAACTAAGTTTTTAATGAAGCATAATTGAATATTTAGGAAGTCAATTTCACCTTTGATTTGATCTTTTGAACGAAAATATGCGTTCAATTTGCAATTTGATCATCAATTTGTATTAATGAATAGAATATCTCATTTTATAACCTAATTCATGTTTTTAACACAAATTTGATGTTTTCGGACATTTCTATTATTTCCCACAGTTAACCCATTTCATGTGTTAATTATATAGTGTTTAACCTAGTTTCTAGCTTAACTTGGGTATTTTAGCTATGATGAGCCACACCTCATCAGGCTCGGCTATTCCAAGAAGGTTACTTCTGGCCCCAGATGAAGAAGCACTGCAAGGAGTTCGTGCGCAAGTGTGATCAGTGTCAGCACTTTGCCACATAGCACCACTTGCCGCTTAGAAAGTTGGTGCCGATTACGTCACATATTCCCTTTGCAAAATGGGACATGGATTTCATTGGTCCTTTTCCGCTAGCCCCGACTCAAAAGCCTTTCATACTAGTGGCAGTGAATTACTTCTCCAAGTAGGTGGAAGCTGAGGCCATGGCTAGCCTGACAATAGGCAGGGTCGTGTCATTCGTCCGGAAGAACATTATAGCTCGGTACAGAATACCTCAGTACATTGTCACAGACAATGGTACCCAGTTTGCCTGCAAAAAGTTAGAGGAATTTTGCATAAGCTGGGACATCTGCCGATGTTTCACGTCCGTGGGGCACCCTCAAGCAAACGGGTAGGCGGAGGTAACCAACTATACTATCATTTCAGCGCTAAAATGCCGACTAAATTCCGCCAAGGGAAGATGGGCGGACAAGCTGCCAGACATATTGTGGGGCTACAGGACTTACCAAAGGACTTCCATAGGCCACACACCCTTCAGCCTCGTGTATGGCATGGAAGCTCGGCTACCTATAGAGACAGTCCTTCCCACGTACTGGACACAATTATATGACTGCGCCACTAATGATGATCAAGTCCGCATGGCCTTGGACCTCATGGATGAGCTAAGGGAAAAGCGTTAGAGGTGACACTGAAGTACAAGGATGTGATAGTAGTTGCCTACAACACGCGAGTTCACAAGCAGAAGTTCTCTGAAGGAGATCTCGTCCTGCGGAAAACGAAGTCTCCATGCCAAACAACTTGAGCAGAAAGTTGGACACCCCATGGGAGGGGCCTTATAAAATTTGCAAAGACAGTCCAGACAACTTCTACGAGTTGCAGACCCTAGGCGGCAGGCCAATCCGTCGAACTTAGCATGCGAGCAATTTACGATTGTACCATGTGTAAAAAAAAGAGATAGAAAGAGAAAAACCAATAAAGATAGACACTTTTCCTTTCATTTCATCATTGTGTTGTTTGTTGGTTGCCGGACTTTTATCGCTATAGTTATTACAGTCGTTGGAGTATATGACAAAAACGGTCACCAGTCTAATATGACTTATTACTCGGAATGAAAAATTTCCCGAGGTCGAACTCAAGGAGCAAACTATAATTCTAGAAGCATATAAATTCACAATATATAAGGTTTTACAAAAAATTAAGAGAGAGAGAGAGAGAGAAAAAGAAGGGGTGATTGGCTTCTTCTCTTTCTTCAGCCGGCTCTCTTCTTTCTTCTTCTTTCTTCTTTTCTTCTTCTCTGCTTCTGTGGTTCCTCTTTCTCTTTTCTTCTCTCTGATTTCTTTTTTTTTTCTTTTTAGGTCTTCTTCTTCCTTGCGGCTGTAGAGGCTTCTGCCTTCTCTTTTCTTCTTCAGCTGCTAAGTCTTTCTCCTTTCTTCATCTCTGATTTTCTTCTCTCCTTTCTTCTTCTTTTTCCTTCTTTTCTTCTGCTCTGGCCCTTCCTCTTCTTCTTTCTTCTCTTTTTCGCCGATGTCTGATTCAGGCCTTAGATGCCTTATCTAATCGGCTTTGCCTTCTCCTTTTCCTCCTGGCTTCCCTTGCTCCTCTCCTTCTTTCCTTCGTTCCTTCCTTTCTTCTTCTGCGCGGCTAAGTCCCGGCCACCGCTCCTCTTCTCCTTTCTTCCTTCCTCCTATCTCGGGCACCCGTGGGAGAAGGCTTCACGCAATTGGGGCAGCAGCGAAGGTTCACGACCCCAATTGAGAACCTGGGCGTCTCTGCGGAAGTGCCCCGCGCTGCCTGGGGCCTGCGCCTGGGGCCGAAGAAGTCTGGAGCTGCCTGCGAAGAAGCTCCTGCTGCTCGTCAATGGCGGCGAGGTGGGTGAACCCTGAAATCATGAAGACGGCCTCACGGCCACGTCAGACAACACAGGTAGCTTCGCTAGAAGATGGCAAAGGCCGTGCGGGGATCGGCGAGATGCAAGCGTGCCTGTGGCCGTGCACCTAGGGCACACTGCGTGCGTGAGAGTGGGTGTGTTCGGGGGGTGGTCTGGAGGTGCTAGGAAGTGAATGGAGGGCGGATTCGATGTCAGTGAGATGTCGCGGAGCTTAATGGGTAGCTGGCGAGGCGGATGGAGGCGTGGAGTGGTGAGAATGCCTCACCGGAGAGCAGCCGGAGATGGGGAAGGTGGTGATGGACAATGGCGGTCGGTGGATTAAAATGGTAAATTAAGAAGGGGGAAATAATAGAGAGAGAGAGAGAGAGGAAAGTTTTTACCTACCTAATTGACGAAGAGGGAGGGAGGCATCGCTCGGTGCGTACTTGCCGGCGCTGGGGACGAAGGTGCCCAGGAGGGGGTTATCAGCGACGAGGAGGAGATCTGAGGACGCCAGCTGGTGCGGCTTGGCGTGGGAAGACGGGGCAGAGTGGGCTCTGCTGCAGGTATGGCAGCAAAGCCACGAGGAGGAGGAGGAGAGTTTGTCGGAAGCTTGGGAAGTCTGACTGGAGAGAGAGGAGACGAAGGAGGGGGAGTTTCTCAGCCAGAACTAGCTTGCCTTGGACGATAGCCCCTACCTCTCCTTATAAAGGCGCAGGTAAGGAGATCGGCCCTAGGGAACAACGTGCAGAGCACACCGGAGATGGCCGGAGAAGGAGACCCATGCCTTTCGTGAGTTCGCACGAGAGGCATGGGCGGTTGCAGGACACAGGGGAGGGTCCCTACAACAGAGGACGACGCAGGGAACCTCCCGTTCATTCCTGAGAACGGGCGCCATGCCCTGCGCGGCGCCATCCTCCGCGCAAGGTCGCCGGAGGTATGGCACTACTCAGAATGGCAGGGAGGACCATTCTGCAAAGAATGACGAGAAAGATAGGGGGCAATGTGTAAGGGTTTCAAAAGATAAGGGTCAAAAAGTAATTCAAGATGACCAATTTGTAAAGTAAGTCAAGATGATCTTTTCTTAGGCTCAAACTTTTATACTAGCATAATTTGAACCTCAGGATTTTAATGGTGAAATTTTATTTTAGGTTTGACCATGTTTGACCAATCAATTTACGTAAAAACCTAAATTAGGTCATAAATTGGGCATGGTTCGTATTTTAGGTCAAAATAGGTTGCAAAGGCCAAATTGAAGATTCTAAATTCTAGGGAATATTTTTTCATGAATTTTAGAAGATTTAGTTGATTTTTATCCTGCCTCGAACCCCGTGAATTAAAGTAGATTTATTTTAGGGTTACAAAATGTCATTTAATTCCTAGAAATTGCTATAACCCTTTTTGGATCAGATCATCCCACTTCCTTCCTTATTAAGCTTATTTGACCTGTGTTTAGACCCTTAATTATCCTGTTTGCGTACTGTACTGGTAAAATTATAATTTTACCCCTTATGATTTGTCTTATTCTTTCATTGAGAATTCTCTGAGTGAAGCTTCTCTTTAGGTTTTGTAGGAGCTTCTTCGCACTTATTTAGATTAAATTGTACTAGTTAGGGTTCGTGATGAGGCTCTCATCATACCTCCATGCCTAGCTTTTGCTAGTCTCTTAGCAAAATTTTAAGGTTTCAACCCTTGTTCTAAACCATGAAGTTCTTAATAAGTTTAGATAAGTGCTTTCTTCTTTTGTAACCTTGATTAGGTCAGAATGTCAACCATAGGCCTAAAAGGTACTCTAGTACCAACCAAGATTCAGATCTGTCTAGCCTCAGCCTCAGTCCTTAGCAAAGGTTTTTAAGGCCTACAGGAGCTAACCTAAGGCATATTGGACTTTGTGGTTAAAGCACCTGTGCTTGGGATAATTTTATCCCTAGTTCAGTTCGCAGTGCGTTTTGTAAGAGAGGTAGGAGATTTATATGTTTGGAGAGTTTTCTCTCTCTTGTCCTTTTTAATTCTAGCTTAGGATTGGCTTCTTAACATGGTCTGTATCAGATTCCTTGTCCCCATCATCAATCCTCAAGGGTTCCTGGTAGTCGATGCTTCGAGATAGCACCGCCCATGGTAACCCCCAGAACCTTGGCTTTCGAGATTTCGAGATAATCCCATCCATGGTGTTCCGTGGTCGAATTCAAACCTTGGCAATTGACACTTCGTGATAATGTCGTCCATGGAATCTGAACCAATAGAGTGCTTATGTGCCCCCAGTAGGATGTGTAAATTTCCTAAGAGATAAGCACCGAGGAGATGATATTTTGTTACGCATCTTCAAGGGGAATTTCCCACCTCTCTACGCTGGGAACTCGTCAAAATCAACTTGTGTTGATCGGCCACTCCTACTCTAGGTGTCATTTTCAGAATTTTTACAACGCTTCTGCGTGATTTTGATTTTTATGCTTACTGAACCAGGCTGTGTGTGAAATTTGGGTGCTTAGGTTACTGAGTCCCGTAAACCAAAAGTTAGTTAATGAGGCCAAATACTCCCTAAGCCTTGGACCTAATACTTAAGCTTTTCATTTTCCTCAACCTCTTAAGGAATATCTAGATCTTAATGGGTACTAAGAGTCTATCCAAGAATGCCTAAGGTTTGCGTTCTTAGTAATCTCACTGTGCACTTTCCATTTCTTTTCCTGAATGAGGTCTAGAACTTATGTTAACTCCTTAATTTCTTACCAATGACTATCTCTTTTCTTTTATTTTGTGCTCCTTTTTATCATTTTGTTCTTTTCTCCTCCTCCTTTGTAGAGTCCACAAAATTTCTTTCCTCTTCTCATTTTATTATTTTTTTGAAGAATTTTTTTAAAATTTTTATGGTGTTTTTGGCATATGTGAATTTTTTGTTTAAACCTTTTCTTGTGAGTTTTGCACTTTCATGCCCCCCATGCCTAAGATTTGCAATGTCCTCGTTGTAACTTAGGAGGTTTTTATTTAACTTAGTTCGTATATTAGGACAGATGTTTTGATGAGTGAATAGGTCGGGGTGACTGTTGCGGACGATTTCTAATCTCAGATGCAAGCACCTGAGGTGGAGTCGGCTGTCCTAAAGGGTGAACCTTAAGTGTGAAGAGGTGTCAGAAAAGGTTTTGGGTTTTTTCAAAAAGAATGTCGGGCTGCCTCCCGTTGAGCGCTGAGTTTTACGCCATCGGCTGGGCGCAATATGCTCAGGGAAAATGGAGGATAAATGATGACTCAACCAAATCTGTAGAGGTTACATCGATGAATGGTTTGAGTCTCTGACCGTTCACGATGAAAGGTTCGGAATCATGGCTGAGCGGACTGATTTCGACGGCTCCATTTCCAAAAACCTGTCGGACAAGGTATGGTCTGACCCACTTGGATCGCAGTTTCCCAGGGAAGAGTTTGAGTCGGGCGTCAAAGAGTAGGACCTTCTAACCAGGATGAACGATCTTTCTAGATATGTGCTTGTCATGGAAGGCTTTAACCCGCTCTTTGTAGATTCACGAGTTCCTGTACGCATCAAGGCGTAATTCATCAATCTCGCTTATCTGAAGCTTTCTGTGGGTTCCAGCCTTAGAAAGATCTAAATTACAGCTCCATACTGCCCAATAGGCTTTGTACTCCAGTTCGACGGGAAGGTGACACGCCTTCCTGTACACTAGTCTAAAAGGAGACATGCCTAGTTGGATTCTGTGGGTGGTCCTATAAGCCCACAAAGCTTCCGGAAGTCGGGACGACCAGTCCTTCCTGTCAGGCCGAACAGTGACCTGCAGGATTTTCTTGATCTCCCGATTTGATAGTTCAGCTAGACCATTAGTTTGGGGTGGTAAGGAGTAGAGATTCGGTTCGACACCCCGTATTTGGTCATCAGTGACCTGAACTGAGCATTCGTAAAATGGGTCCCCTCGTCAGAGATGATTGCACGAGGAATCCTGAACCATGAGAAGATATTGTGACGAATGAATTTGATAACGATTTATGATTACAGGTTCGGGCCGATATGGCTTCGATCCATTTGGACACGTAGTCCACAGCCAGTAGAATGTACTTAAAGCAGTCCGAAACAGGAAAGGGGCCCATAAAATCAATCCCCCAAATATCGAAGATTTCTCATACGAGAATCGGCTGCAAAAGCATCATGTCGTGATGGCTCATGTTACCCAAAGTTTGGCAACGACTGCATGCCTTGCAGTGATTATCTGCGTCTTTGAATAAAGTGAGCCAATAAAAGCCACATTGGAGGATTTTTTATGCGATTTTGTGCCCAGAGAAGTGGCCACTACATGCCTGGTCATGGTAGAAGGAGAGAATATCATTGATTTCACCCTCCGAGATACATCGTCGGATGATTTGGTCAGCACCTATGCAGAAGAGGTACGGGTCTTCCCAGATGTAGTACTTGGCATCAGAGCGTAATTTGTCTTTCTTGGCCTTCGACCAATCAAATGGGATCTGATGAGAAGCCAAGTAGTTTACTATATTAGCAAACCAATAGTCAGTAGGTGCTCATCAAGAAAATGCTCTGTGATGGGTCCAGAAGGGTTGATGATCTCAGAAGGAAGGCGAGACAAATGGTCAGCTACCACGTTTTGTCTTCCCGCCTTGTCGCGAATCTCGAGGTCGAATTCTTGCAACAGCAAGATCCATAGGATTAGTCGAGGCTTCGCGTAGGCAAGGAGATGCCTCACAGCTGTGTGATCCGAGTAGATAATGACGTGGGAACCCAGGAGATAGGATAGAAATTTTTCGAGGGCAAATACTATGGCTAGCAGCTCTTTCTTCGTAACTGTATAGTTACGCTGAGGCTCGTCAAGTGTCTTGCTAGCGTAATAGATGACCACGGGTTTCCCGTCAACTTTCTGTCCCAGAACCGCTCCTACAGCGAAATCAAATGCATCGCACATGATCTCAAAGGGTTGAGATCAATCAGGGGACTGTAGGATCGAGGCCTGGGTGACTCGGTCACGAAGGTTCTCAAAGGCTTGAGTGCATTCCTTGGAGATCTCAAATGGTACATCCTTAGAGAGAAGAGTAGTCAGGGGGTGCGCGATTTTTGAAAAATCAGGAATGAAACGACGGTAAAAATCGACGTGTCCTAGAAAAGAATGGATGTCCCTGATCAAGCTAGGCATAGGAAGCCGAGAAATTAGATCAACCTTAGCTCGATCCATTTGGATGCCTTTCTCAGAAATTAGATGTCCTAGGACGGTCCCCTCAGGCACCATAAAGTGGCTCTTTTCCCAGGAAAGAACCAAATTTACATCAATGCCACAGCTGAGTATATGAACCAAGTGCTGGAGGCAATCATCAAATGATGCCCTGAAAACTGAGAAGTCATCCATGAAGACTTCCAGATAATCACCTACCATATCAGAGAATATGGTAAGCATGCACCGCTGAAAAGTCACGGGTGCATTGCAGAGACCGAAAGGCATCCTTCGGAATGCGTATGTCCCGAATGGGCAGGTGAACGTGGTCTTCTCTTGGTCCTCAAGATGAATAGCCACTTGGTTATAATCGAAGTACTCGTCAAGAAAGCAGAAGAATCGATTTCCGGCTAATTTCTCGAGAATCTGATCAATGAAAGGTAGTGGGAAATGATCCTTCTTCGTGGAGGAATTGAGTCTTCGGTAATCTATGCAGACTCTCCACGAGTTGGCTATTCAGGTAGGTATGATTTCTCCGATTTCAGCCGTAATGGTGGTGAGCCCTGCCTTTTTAGGCACGACCTGAATTGGGCTCACCCAACGACTATCGGAAATCGAGTAGATGATCCCTGCATCTAACCACTTAATGATCTCCTTTTTCACGACCTCCTGCAGATTGGGGTTCAAACGTCTCTGCATCTCACGGAAAGGTCGTGCGCCCTCTTCAGAATAGATACGATGTGTGCAAAAAGAGGGACTTATTCCAGTCAAGTCATCGAGAGTCCAACCAATGGCTCTGCGATATTGCTAGAGAATAGTAATCAGACGGGATTCCTAATCAGGAGTGAGCTTAGAATTTATAATCACAGGAAAAGTCTGATTAGAACCCAAAAAGATGTATTTCAAATGATCGGGAAGGGGTTTTAGTTCAAGAATGGGGTTATTAGCAGCAGCGGGTGGTTCAGGGTGAATGTGAGGTTCAAGGATAGGAGTTATGGATTTGTCTGAATCAGGGTCTGACTCCTCTAATCGCGGTTCAAGATCTTCTTGTGGTTGATGAGGCATAATCAGGTTATTCTCAAATTGTGTTTCATCAACCAAAGCTCTAATATCACATATTTGTTCAATGACACCGTAATTGATTCCTTGTTGGGTCTTAAAGATATCAATTTTGAGGGTTTGATTCCCAAATTTCAGTTCTATTTGGCCCTCCTCACAACTAATGTTGGCCCTAGCAGTGGCCAGGAAAGGTCCCCCTAGAATGATTGGTGTATCCTTAGGGTTTTCAGGTGCGTCCATGTCTAAGACTATAAAGTCTACAGGGAAATAGAAATCCCGCACTCTTACAATGACATCCTCAAGAATTCCTTTAGGTGACTTTATAGATCGATCAGCTAACTGTAGTGTCACCTTAGTCGATTTTAACTCAGATTCTTCTAGGTGATTAAGTAAGGATGTGGGTATCAAATTTATGGAAGCACCTAAGTCTAGCAATGCTCTGTCGAACTGGGTTTCACCTATTTTGCATGAAATCAGGGGAGTTCCTGGGTCTTTTGCCTTGGGTGGGAGTCTGCTCAGGATTAGAGAGCTGGCTTGCTCTGACAGTACAATTGGACTTCCACTCTTGGTTCGTGACTTACGCTGAGGTGTACATACATTCTTCAAGAATCGTGCGTAAGCCGGTACGTGGCGAATCGCATCCATCAAGGGGATGTTTATTTGGACCTGCTCAAAGAGCTTGACCAGGTCCTCCTCAGAAGCCACGGATTTGGTTGTCTTCTTTCCCTTGGTCAAGGCCTCGGGAAATGGAACCTTGGTTGGTTCTTCTAGGATAGGCCTAGGTATTTAATCGGGGACAAGGATAGGAACGTCCTGGATTACTGTCCTAGGTTTTGGGTCACTACCAGGCTTTGAGTGGTCTGGATATGGTGGATCTTGGGTCTCCTTACCACTACGGGTGGTCACAGAATTCAGTCCTGCCTAGTTCTGGTTAGGGTTTGATAAGATGGGGTGCTGCTGGTAGCTTGCAAAAGAAGTGGAAGCCTCCATCCCGTCGGGTGAAGGAACAGAGGGGGCCTGACAAATCATATGGGCTTGGCCCGGGTTTTGGTTCATAACGCGCTACTGGGTTGGCACGTTATTCGGGTTAGGAAGAGGTTGGGAAGGAAGAGTGCCCGGCTGGCGAGAATTTGCCAACTGGGCCAGTTGATTTCGGACCTCTGTAAGCTCGTCCTTGTGTTGCTTTTGAATAGCCGCATTCGTTCTTTGAATGTCAGCCAAAGTCTGAAGGATAAGGGACATTTGATCCTGATTTGGCCCTGATGGATAAGTGGGGTTGGGCCGAGGCTGAGGCGGCTGGTAAGGACGAGAGGGTTGTGGGCGGGGCTGAAAGGGTGGTCTTTGGGTTTGGGAATTTCCCGCCCACTGAAAGTTGGGATGGTTTCGCCATCCAGGGTTATAGGTATGGGAGAATGGGTCATTCTGGATGGCGTTGAGGTCCTCGCAGGTCTGAGGAACCACCAGAGAGTCAGAGAAAGGGGGAATGGAATTCCCCGAGCTGGTGTAGAAGGGATTGGATGGCCTTCCGATCTGAGAATCAGATGATGGATGTGGATCCATCCCAAGAGAAGATTGATGGAGAATGTTTTGCACAGTCTCCCGTGTGGAAGGAGGCTGTGCGAAGGAGCTATGCACAGAGGTGGCTCGCTGCAGGTGCTGAGTCAGCTCATCCACCTTCTTTTCAATGATTGAGACCTTGTCCAATCGACTGGCCATTAATTACAGGTCGACTGATGCGGACAGGCCCTGCGTCTCATGTGCTCCCCTAAGATTTGTCGATGCGCGGGTATCCGTCCTGTCGAATAATCCCATGGAGTCATTGTTGATGGAGTTCTCGCACATGTTTTCGAGAATCTCCCACACGGTGTCCTCATGTTGACCCATGATATTCCCTCTGCAGGTTGCATTGACGAAAAGACGGATGTCCTCACGGAGTCCCTGGTAAAAAGATTGGACCTGTTCCCATTTAGGAACTCCGTGATGGGGGCACTTTCTCATGAGATCCTGAAAGCAATCCCATGCCTCATGGAGAGGTTCCCCTGTTTGCTGAGTGAAGTGAGTAATCTGATGGCGCAAGGCATTGGTCCGACCAATGGGAAAGAACTTTTTCAAAAATTCAGACTGAAGTTCTTCCCAAGTGTTGATCGGCCTGGTCTGAGTTTGATACCAATGAGCGGCCTTGTCCATAAGAGAAAAGGAGAACATCTTCATGAGAAGAATATCCCGATTTTGCGCATCTGACCCAAAAGTTTGGGCCAGATGCTTTGGCTGTTTGATGAGCTGGAAGGGATCTTCGGAATTAAGCCCATGGAATTTAGGTATAGCATGAATCATATTGGGCTTCAATTCGGAATCAGGACCTCCAGTCGGGATTCTGACTCGAGGCTCAATGGCCACCGCAGCAGGATTATAATGGTCCCGCATCATAGGACGCTGCGGTGGGTGCACAAAGTTTTGGAAGAGGTCATTGAGTCGCTGCAGCTGGTGCTCCAGATTATTTTCTTCCTCAACTGGCTGAGCCATGATGGGGGAAAAAGAAGAGCTTGGTTCAGAATCAGATGAGAGAATGATGGGGTAGGGTTGCTGTGCAAACACGGGCGTTGAGGCTTGGCCTTGACGAGAGTGAATTCCTAAAGGAGATCCTAAGGGTGATCTTAAGGATCTCCTACCGTTCATGCACTGTTGGAATAGATGAGTTTAGAAGGTGCTGGACCCAATCAAGACACCCAAAAATTTGTTGGGTGACTACAGAGGTGCGAGGCAGATGGACCCCTTGATCAGAAAGATCATCCACCTGAGAATTACCTGGGCAGCCAGAGAGGGTGAGTCCCGCGAAGACCCCTACACGGTAGAGCATCCCCACGGGTTACAGGGTTTCCCCCACCCGACCTCTCTTGTCACTGCGGTTCCAGGTAGACCAGAATGGGGATCTTGACCTCTTAAGTCTACCTCTTTTACTTTAAGATCAAGGTGCTTAAGGTTTCACTTGAACTCTTAGGTATTTTTGTGAACAAGGTGACCTAATTTGAAGGTTGGTTGACCCTAGGGGTCAACTTTACCTAGTGATTCCTTTGAGAATTTATTAGGTCTTGTTTCTTTTTTAGGGTTCAAGTGTTTAGAGAGCCAATTGTTTAGGGTTTTTCTTAATAGGTATTTTCAACCAATGGCTTAGGCACACCTCTCTTTAGGAAGATCTTTTCTTTGTTAATAGAGGGTGTGTCTCTAAAAATCCTAGATTTTCAATCCTTGGATTGGCTCTAGTTGGTCCATTTTAGTTGCCTCAAAATTTTAGTATCTAGGGCTCAATCAAAAAGGTTTTAGCCCTAGTTACCTTAGTTGGATGGACAGTTAAGCATGTGTTGAAATGAAAATCAGGCAACTCTGATGAATTACTATGTATGATGCAGGTAGCCCTAAGTTGATTTTTCTTTTTGTTCCTTTTCAGATTTTAAGGGAGTTAAGAAAAGGGCTAATGAGGATTACCTGTTTGGTGGAGTATTTGTTGTGTGGCTGCTCTTTTCATTTTTACCTGCACACAAGAGAGAAAAAGATTACCAATCTCTTAAAAGAAATTCAAAGCTTCTAGAATAGCCGTTGCTCCCCGGCAACGGCGCCAAAAATAGTGGCGGTGCGACCGAAGCTAGGTCTTTTGTTTGTTATAGTAATGTCATTATGGTACAGATAAAATAGCTACGGTTTGTCGTCATTGCCACCATTACAATTTTACTCAGAAATATTTTTCTTCCGAGGTCGAACTCAGGGAGCTACTAGAATTCTAGAAGTACAATGCTTTTATTACAAAAATAAGAGAGAGAGAGAGGTAGATTTTGTTTCTTGGCTTTTTCTTCTTCTCTTCTTTTTCTCTTTGCTTGTCTTCTTCTTCTCTTCTTTATTTTCTTTATCTTCTTTTCTTCTTCTTTCTTCCTTCTTTCTGCTTTCAGTTGCGGCACCTTTTCTTTTCTTTTTCTTCTTCTTTGCTTTGTCTGCAGAGCTTCATCCGCCGTCTGATTTCTCAATCAGACGGCTTAAGCAGTGTCTGCTACAGTGCTTCCTTTGTGCTTCTTCTTCCTCCTCTCAGTCTTCTTTTTCTTCTTCCTGCGGTCTTCTTTCTTCCCTGGCCTTCTCCTTCTCGCACCCTGTCCCTGCACAAAGAGCAAAACCTACCCTGTCCCTCTACCCACATGTCTCTCTCTCTGTAAAGCACTCAAAGGACGCTCTCCCAGAGCCGCGGGTAATCGGGTCGGGTTTCGTGCTCGTGACCAGGCGCACCGGTGTGTGGGTGATGCGCGAGGTGTGCTCAAATTGGGTCGGGTCGGATCCGCCGGATCCGCATGACGAGCTCGCGGACCGGGCGGGTGAGTGGGTGCGGGACCTCACCCCAGTGCTTTCGAAGGCGACCAGTAGAAAGCACAAAATCAATTTATACTACTGGGTGGTTTAGTAAACTTACGATGTGGGACTATCTTCAGCGCTCTTCTCGCGCGCTCCCGCAGCAGACCGCAGCTTCGCTTCCTCAGCTGCAGGCTCTATTCACGTCAATTGCTGGGTTAGCTGCCTTCGCACTACCCTCCCGACCTCGCAGCACCTGGAGCCCTGGAGTTCTAAAGCCTGGAGCGTGCGTGGAGCTGCTTCAATGCAGCGTCAATGGCGGCCGGGCGTCGAAACTGCCAGACACGAAAAGGGCCTCTCGGCCTAATCAGATCAGCAGGGGACCTTCGTCGTGGCACGGCGAAGGTGGTGCGAGGTGCAGCAGGTCGTGGGGCGGCTAGGCGTGTGTGCCTAGGTCGTCCTGTGACCGGAAGTGTAGGTGTGTTCGAGGGAGCGATGAGTGGAGCGGCAGTGGGTGGGCGGAGGTTGTTCAGCATGATGAGGCGGAGGTTATGTGAGGGTCGGCGAGGCGTGTGGGGCTGCGGAGCGATGGGATCGTCTCGCTGGAGGGTGGCCGGAGATGAGAAAGGTGACGGTGGACAGGAGCGGTCAAGGGTTTAATCGAATGAAAGACAGTGAGGAAAAGAAAGAGGGGGAGATGGGGAGTAGTTCTGACCTAGTTACAGGGACGAAAGGGCCGGAGCAGGGCGGCAGTCGTATCGACTGTCGTCGGAGAAGAAGATACCCAGAGGGAGAGGGTGGTGGGGAGGAAGAGAGCGGGAGGGCACGCGCTGGGTACGGCACGACACGAGAAGAGTGGGTGAAGGTGGCTCTACTGCTGGTATTGCAGCAGAGCGACGAGACGGAGGAGGAGGAGCCACTGGAGTTGGTGGGTTTCTGCCGGAGTGGGAAGAGAGGAAAAATGGGGGTTTTTCTCCGTCAGGACTAAGCTACCCTCGTCGGCTGGCGACGGCAGTCCTTATAAAGGCAAAGGGGGAGGGGTGGGCGCAGGGAGGCGACGTGCCTCCCTCGCCGGAGAATGGTCGGAGTTGCAACCCATACCTTCCGCACGTTCGCACGGAAGGTGTGGGCGACGGCAGAGGTCATGGTGGTGTCCCTGCGACAGCAGACGTCGCAGGGAACACCCGGTTCAACTGGCAGAGGGCCTCCCTCACCCTGCGCGGCGCCATGCTCCGTGCAAAGTCGCTGGAGCATCGCGCTGCTTAGAGTTTTGCAGGGGGACCTAAGTGCAAAGAACGACAAAGAACCTAGGGGCTAAAATGCAAGGGTTTCGAAAGTTGAGGGTCAAAAGGTAATAGATGACGACCAAAATGCAAAGTCGGTCAAGAAGGTCTCTTCTTAGGCTCAAGATTTTATGCATGACGAAATGGGACCTAAGGATTCTAATGGTGAATTTTATTTCTAGGTCAGATCTTGTTTGACCGGCCAATTTACGTAAAAACCCAAATTAAATTATTAATTGGGCATGGTTCTCAATGTCGGTCAAAATAGGTGTCCAAGGATAAATTGAAGGTTCTAAACCATAGAGATTATTTTTCTATGAATTTTAGAGGGTTTATTCTATTTTTACTTTGCCTCGAACCTCGTGAATTTAAGTGGGTTTGCTTTAGGGTTACAGAATGTCATTTAATTCCGTGGAGTTGTTGTAGCCCTTGTTGGATCAAATCATCCCACTTTCCTTCTTATTAGGTTAGTTTGACGTATGTTTGGACCCTGAGTTACCCTGTTTACTGCTTGTTTTGGTGAAATTGCATTTTTACCCCTTATGACCTGTTTTCTTTACAAACTCAGAATTCTCTGAGTCAAGCCTTTCTATGAGTTATGTAGGAGCTTTTTCTCGCATATCTAGGTTAGATTGTGCTAGTTAGGGTTCATGATGAGGTTCTCATCACGATCCCATGCCTCGTGGAGAGGTTCTCCTGTTTGTTGCGTGAAGTGGGTAATTTAATGGCGCAAGGCATTGGTCCGACCAACGGGGAAGAACTTCAAGAACTCGGACAAAAGTTCCTCCCAATTGTTGATCGACCAGGTCTGTGTTTGGTACCAATGGGTGGCCTTGTCCATAAGGGAGAAGGAGAACATCTTCATGAGGAGAATATCCCGATTTTGTGCATCTGACCCGAAAGTCTGGGCCAGATGCTTTAGTTGTTTAATGTGCTGGAAGGGGTCTTCAGAATTAAGCCCATGGAATTTAGGTATGACATGAATCATGTTGGGCTTTAGTTCAGAATCAGGCCCTCCAGTCGGGATTCTGACTCGAGGCTCAATAGCCACCGCAGCAGGATTATAGTGATCCCGCATCATGGGACGCTGCGGTGGGTGCATGAAGTTCTGGAAGAGTTCATTAAGTCGCTGGAGCTGGTGCTCCAGATTGTTCTCTTCCTCAACTGGCTGAGCCATTGTGGAAGAAGGTGAGTTGGTTTCACAGTCAGAGGAGAGGTCTATGTAAAGTGTTGGTTACACAAACAAAGGCACCGAGGCTCGGCCTCAAGGAGAGTGAATTTCTAAAAGAGGTTTCAAGGACCTCCTACCAAACATACACTGAGGGAGAGGATGAGTTTAGCTGGACCCAATCAAGACACCCAGAATGTTAGGTGACTATAAAGGTTCGGGGCGGATGGACCCTTTGATCAAAAGATCGTCCACCTGAGAATTACTTGGGCAGCCAAAGAGGGTGAGTCCCGCGAAAACCCCTACACGGTAGAGCGTCCCCACTGGTTACAGGGTTTCCCCCACTCGACCTCTCTTGTCACTGAGATTCCAGGTAGACCAGAATGGGGACCTTGACCTCTTAAGTCTACTACTTTTAGTTAGGATCAAGGTGCTTAGGTTTTCACTTGAACTTTAGCCTTTTGAGTGCAAAGAGTGACCTAAGTTCAAGGTTGGTTGACCCAAGGGGTCAACTTCACCTACTAGTTCCTTTGAGAGCTTATTAGGTTTTTTTCTTTTAGGGTTCAAGTGTTTTTAAGAGCTAAATTTCTTAGGGTTTCTCTAAATAGGTGCTTTCAAACAATGGCTTGGGCACACTTCTTTTGGGAATTCTCAATTCTTGCTTAGAAAGTGTGTTTCTAAAATCCTAATTTTGAATCTTATATTGGCTCTAATTGGTCCAGTTAGTTTCCTTTGGGTAATTAGGGCTCAAGCAAGAGGGTGTTAGCCCTAAATACCCTTAATGGATGTACAGATATACTGTGTTGAAATTGAAAACAGGCAGCTTTGGTGATTTACTAAGTATGGAAGACAGGTTATACCTAAATTGCTTTTTCTTTCTTTTTCTTCCTCTTTAGAATTTAGGGGTTAAAATGAGAGGATAGAAAATTACCTGTTTTAGGTGTGGTTGTTGTGCGGCTGCTTGTTGTCCTCTTGATTTCCTATGCCTGCACAACAAAAGAGAAGAGATCAATAGAAACTCAAAAATTGTGAATTAATAGCTTCTAGAATAGCCGTTGCTGACGTGCCTCCCTCGCCGGAGAATGGTCGGAGTTGCAACCCATACCTTCCGCACGTTCGCACGGAAGGTGTGGGCGACGGCAGAGGTCATGGTGGTGTCCCTGCGACAGCAGACGTCGCAGGGAACACCCGGTTCAACTGGCAGAGGGCCTCCCTCACCCTGCGCGGCGCCATGCTCCGTGCAAAGTCGCTGGAGCATCGCGCTGCTTAGAGTTTTGCAGGGGGACCTAAGTGCAAAGAACGACAAAGAACCTAGGGGCTAAAATGCAAGGGTTTCGAAAGTTGAGGGTCAAAAGGTAATAGATGACGACCAAAATGCAAAGTCGGTCAAGAAGGTCTCTTCTTAGGCTCAAGATTTTATGCATGACGAAATGGGACCTAAGGATTCTAATGGTGAATTTTATTTCTAGGTCAGATCTTGTTTGACCGGCCAATTTACGTAGAAACCCAAATTAAATTATTAATTGGGCATGGTTCTCAATGTCGGTCAAAATAGGTGTCCAAGGATAAATTGAAGGTTCTAAACCATAGAGATTATTTTTCTATGAATTTTAGAGGGTTTATTCTATTTTTACTTTGCCTCGAACCTCGTGAATTTAAGTGGGTTTGCTTTAGGGTTACAGAATGTCATTTAATTCCGTGGAGTTGTTGTAGCCCTTGTTGGATCAAATCATCCCACTTTCCTTCTTATTAGGTTAGTTTGACGTATGTTTGGACCCTGAGTTACCCTGTTTACTGCTTGTTTTGGTGAAATTGCATTTTTACCCCTTATGACCTGTTTTCTTTACAAACTCAGAATTCTCTGAGTCAAGCCTTTCTATGAGTTATGTAGGAGCTTTTTCTCGCATATCTAGGTTAGATTGTGCTAGTTAGGGTTCATGATGAGGTTCTCATCACGATCCCATGCCTCGTGGAGAGGTTCTCCTGTTTGTTGCGTGAAGTGGGTAATTTAATGGCGCAAGGCATTGGTCCGACCAACGGGGAAGAACTTCAAGAACTCGGACAAAAGTTCCTCCCAATTGTTGATCGACCAGGTCTGTGTTTGGTACCAATGGGTGGCCTTGTCCATAAGGGAGAAGGAGAACATCTTCATGAGGAGAATATCCCGATTTTGTGCATCTGACCCGAAAGTCTGGGCCAGATGCTTTAGTTGTTTAATGTGCTGGAAGGGGTCTTCAGAATTAAGCCCATGGAATTTAGGTATGACATGAATCATGTTGGGCTTTAGTTCAGAATCAGGCCCTCCAGTCGGGATTCTGACTCGAGGCTCAATAGCCACCGCAGCAGGATTATAGTGATCCCGCATCATGGGACGCTGCGGTGGGTGCATGAAGTTCTGGAAGAGTTCATTAAGTCGCTGGAGTTGGTGCTCCAGATTGTTCTCTTCCTCAACTGGCTGAGCCATTGTGGAAGAAGGTGAGTTGGTTTCACAGTCAGAGGAGAGGTCTATGTAAAGTGTTGGTTACACAAACAAAGGCACCGAGGCTCGGCCTCAAGGAGAGTGAATTTCTAAAAGAGGTTTCAAGGACCTCCTACCAAACATACACTGAGGGAGAGGATGAGTTTAGCTGGACCCAATCAAGACACCCAGAATGTTAGGTGACTATAAAGGTTCGGGGCGGATGGACCCTTTGATCAAAAGATCGTCCACCTGAGAATTACTTGGGCAGCCAAAGAGGGTGAGTCCCGCGAAAACCCCTACACGGTAGAGCGTCCCCACTGGTTACAGGGTTTCCCCCACTCGACCTCTCTTGTCACTGAGATTCCAGGTAGACCAGAATGGGGACCTTGACCTCTTAAGTCTACTACTTTTAGTTAGGATCAAGGTGCTTAGGTTTTCACTTGAACTTTAGCCTTTTGAGTGCAAAGAGTGACCTAAGTTCAAGGTTGGTTGACCCAAGGGGTCAACTTCACCTACTAGTTCCTTTGAGAGCTTATTAGGTTTTTTTCTTTTAGGGTTCAAGTGTTTTTAAGAGCTAAATTTCTTAGGGTTTCTCTAAATAGGTGCTTTCAAACAATGGCTTGGGCACACTTCTTTTGGGAATTCTCAATTCTTGCTTAGAAAGTGTGTTTCTAAAATCCTAATTTTGAATCTTATATTGGCTCTAATTGGTCCAGTTAGTTTCCTTTGGGTAATTAGGGCTCAAGCAAGAGGGTGTTAGCCCTAAATACCCTTAATGGATGTACAGATATACTGTGTTGAAATTGAAAACAGGCAGCTTTGGTGATTTACTAAGTATGGAAGACAGGTTATACCTAAATTGCTTTTTCTTTCTTTTTCTTCCTCTTTAGAATTTAGGGGTTAAAATGAGAGGATAGAAAATTACCTGTTTTAGGTGTGGTTGTTGTGCGGCTGCTTGTTGTCCTCTTGATTTCCTATGCCTGCACAACAAAAGAGAAGAGATCAATAGAAACTCAAAAATTGTGAATTAATAGCTTCTAGAATAGCCGTTGCTCCTTGGCAACGGCGCCAAAAACTGGTTGTCGGACTTTTATCGCTATAGTTATTACAGTCGTTGGAGTATATGACAAAAACGGTCACCAATCTAATATGATTTCTTATTCGGAATGAAAAATTTCCCGAGGTCGAACTCAGGGAGCAAATTATAATTCTAGAAGCATATAAATTCACAATATATAAGGTTTTACAAAAAATTAAGAGAGAGAGAGAGAAAAAGAAGGGGTGATTGGCTTCTTCTCTTTCTTCAGCCGGCTCTCTTCTTTCTTCTTCTTTCTTCTTTTCTTCTTCTCTGCTTCCGTGGTTCCTCTTTCTCTTTTCGTCTCTCTGATTTTCTTTTTTTTTTTCTTTTTGGGTCTTCTTCTTCCTTGCGGCAGCAGAGGCTTCTGCCTTCTCTTTTCTTCTGCAGCTGCTAAGTCTTTCTCCTTTCTTCATCTCTGATTTTCTTCTCTCCTTTCTTCTTTTTCCTTCTTTTCTTCTGCTCTGGCCCTTCCTCTTCTTCTTTATTCTCTTTTTCGCCGACGTCTGATTCAGAGCTTAGATGCCTTATCTGATCGGCTTTGCCTTCTACTTTTCCTCCTGGCTTCCCTTGCTCCTCTCCTTTCCTTCGTTCCTTCCTTTTTTCTTCTACGTGGCTAAGTCCCGGCTGCCACTCCTCTTCTCCTTTCTTCCTTCCTCTGATCTCGAGCGCCCATGGGAGAAGGCTTCGCGCAATTGGGGCAGCAGCGAAGGCTCGCGACCCCAATTGAGAACCTGGGCATCTCTGCGGAAGTGCCCCGTGCTGCCTGGGGCCTGCATCTGGGGCCGAAGAAGTCTAGAGCTGCCTACAAAGCAGCTCCTGCTGCTCGTCAATGGCGGCGAGGAGGGTGAACCCTGAAATCATGAAGACGGCCTCACGGCCACGTCAGACAATGCAGGGAGCTTCACTAGAAGATGGCAAAGGCGGTGCGGGGGTCAGCGAGACGTGAGCGTGCCTGTGGCCGTGCGCCTAGGGCACACTACGTGCGTGAGAGTGGGTGTGTTTGGGGGGTGGTTTGGAGGTGCTAGGAAGTGAATGGAGGGTGGATTCGGTGTCAATGAGATGTCGCGGAGCTTAATGGGTAGCTGGCGAGGCGGATGGAGGCATGGAGTGGCGAGAACGCCTCAACGGAGAGCGGCCGGAGATGGGGAAGGTGGTGATGGACAGTGGCGGTCAGTGGGTTAAAATGGTAAATTAAGATGGGGGAAATAACAGAGAGATAGAGAGGAAAGTTTTCACCTACCTAATTGATGAAGAGGGAGGGAGGCGTCGCTCAGCGCGTACCTGCCGGCGCTAGGGATGAAGGTGCCCAGGAGTGGGTTATCAGCGACGAGAAGGAGATCTGAGGACGCCAGCTGGTGCAGGCTGGCGTGGGAAGACGGGGCAGAGTGGGCTCTGCTGCAGGTATGGTAATAGAGCGACGAGGAGGTGGAGGAGAGTTCGCCGGAAGCTTGGGCAGTCTGACTAGAGAGAGAGGAGACAAAGGAGGGGGAGTTTCTCGGCCAGAACTAGCTTGCCTTGGACGGTAGCCCCTTCCGCTCCTTATAAAGGTGCAGGAGAGGAGAGCGGCCCGAGGGAACGACGTGCAGAGCACATCGGAGATTGCCGGAAAAGGAGACCCATGCCTTTCGTGCGATCGCACGAGAGGCATGAGCGGTTGCAGGACACAGGGGAGGGTCCCTGCAACAGAGGACGATGTAGGGAGGCTCCCGTTTGTTCCTGAGAACGGGCGCCATGCCCTGTGCGGCGCCATCCTCCACGCAAGGTCGCCGGAGGTACGGCGCTACTCAAAATGGCAGGGAGGACAGTTCTACAAAGAACGACGAGAAAGATAGGGGGTAATGTGTAAGGGTTTCAAAAGATAAGGTCAAAAAGTAATTCAAGATGACCAATTTGTAAAGTCGATCAAGATGGTCTTTTCTTAGGCTCAAATTTTTATACCAGCCTAATTTGAACCTAAGGATTTTAATGGTAAAATTTGATTTTAGGTTTGACCATGTTTGACTGGTCAATTTACGTAAAAACCCAAATTAAGTCATAAATTAGGCATGGTTCTCATTTTAGGTCAAAATAGGTTGCAAAGGCCAAATTGAAGGTTCTAAACCCTAAGGAATATTTTTCGATGAATTTTAGAGAGTTTAGTTGATTTTTATCCTACCTCGAACCCCGTAAATTAAAGTGGATTTGTTTTAGAGTTACAAAATGTCATTTAATTCTTAAAAGTTGTTATAACCCTTTTTAGATCAGATCATCCCACTTTCTTCCTTATTAAGCTTATTTGACCTGTGTTTAGATCCTTAATTATCCTGTTTGCGTACTGCACTGGTAAAATTACAGTTTACCCCTTATGATTTATCTTATTCTTTCATTCAGAATTCTCTGAGTTAAGCTTCTCTTTAGGTTTTGTAGGAGCTTCTTCACACTTATTTAGATTAAATTGTGCTAGTTAGGGTTCATGATGAGGCTCTCATCATTTGTACATCTCCCAAAGGCCATTCCCATCAAATGGCCCATAAAAAAAGAAATAGATAAAAAAGGGGAAAAAATAACAACACAAAAAAAGAGCCCCATATAGCTTCACTCAAAATCCTCAGGAAGATCAACCTGAGGAGTCAGAGGGCGCGAAGAGACTGCACAAGTCAGGCTGGCTAGACGAGCAGGCGACTCCGCAGCTCTTGACAGACCTGACTTGTCTGCCTCTTCTTCAGGAGCCAAGCCTCCCAGCTGGTCCTCAGGCAGCATTATGGGAGCCTTGTTCACAATAAAACCCTTAGCTTTCTAATGGTCAAACTCGAACATGAACTGGTCCATAGACCAGTTGCACAACTCCTCCACAGTTATATGTTTGCCCTCCAATAAGGACTACACAGTTGCCAGGGTATACTTTCCAGTTTCCTTTAAGACCAAGTCTTGACTCTCTTCCATAGATGGGTTGGAGGTGAAAAATGCCATCACCGTCTCAAGATCAAGCTCCAGATGGGCAGTACTCTCTAGCTTCAGCACCTTCTTGCCCCTATCCTCGGCAAGTTGCTAGGCCTTGGCAAGGTTGGCTCTCAAGTTTTCCACAGCCGCCTCTGCCTTCTCATGACTTAGCTTGAGATTGGCAAGCTCATCGATAGTTATACCTAGGTGAAGGCACTCCTCTTTAAGAGCCACCTCGTACCACTCCACAGTCGAGGAATGGGCAACTTTAAGCACCTGCACTTCCTCTTTCAGCCAGAGTATTCTGCTACAGGAAGTCTGCAGGCGCTCGAACAAGTCTCGCAACATCACAAGATCCCTCTTGTGAATGTTGATGAGACTCTCGTCAAGCTTCTTGGCCAAGTACCCAGTCTTTTTTAGGCCTAAGTGGGCCTTCTTTAGCTCTTCTTACAGCCAGATCACTTGAACGACTACTTGTTGTAACGAGCAGAGCTTCCTTGTAGCCTCCTCAATGGCTTTCTCTACCCTTTTGAGGGCGATAGTAGCCTCCTCGACTAGGAAGACATAGTTCCTCTACTTCACCTTCATGATCACGGCCCATTTTGTGGCCATATTGGTCACCTCGGTTGGGACGTAGGTTTCGGCGATGTCAGACCTCACATCGCCAGTAGGGACAAAAAATGTCCCAAGAGTTTCAACCTATCAAGAAGACCAGATGGAGATGTAACACTTAGTGTCTTATAGAAGTATGAATCAAAGATAGAAGGAGAAAAAACTTACCTCGCGTAAACAGTAGAAGAGCATGTGCTTGAAGTTCATCCCTCCCTGACGAGAGGGAGCCCAAAATATGGCATCTTACAAATGCTGAAGCACCTGCCTCTCTAGATTCGGAGCGTTGCTTGGAGAGCCCACCTGAGCCAGCATTGCCTAACTGGGTAAGGGGCCTTCAAGGGCCCCCTCTAGTACGAATCCAACAATCTGACCTATCACCATAGGACCCCCTCGACCAGAGGGATCCACCAGCACTCTCGCCTCGGTCGAGCTCCACCTGCAGTACGGCTACTCGAATAGGTTGCCACCCAAAAACCTTCAGTGGCCACCACTTCCTGCGCCAGTTTCACGAAGGTGCCCATGGAACTAGTCAGAGAAACAAGAAAATTGGCACTCTCCTTCTCAGCCATCTCATTAGGGGTCTCAAGCGGGGAGTCGCCTAGGATGATTGCCTCAGGCAGGTCGAACAAACGAGGCAGATCCACTGGGGCATCAGCCATCTCAACCCTACCAGAGCTCGAGGGAGCGAGTGCTGCCAACTCTCCCATAGGAGGAGTCATAGCGTACTTCTTCCTCAAGCGCTTAAGGGAGACCTCTGCCTCCTCTTCACCACCAGCCACCTCCTTCCCCTTTGCCTCCTTGAAGCGGGAAGATCCACTCCCCTCACCTTGCTCTAAAGGCCTGTCCTTCCCATGTCGGGACCTACCATGTGTGGAACTACTAGCTCACCACCTGGGGGTATCCGAGCGAACGAATCACCCAAAAGCTGGAATATAAAACAGAGGAGTTAAGCAAAGGGCAGAGGAAATAAGCTTTCTAAAGCTATTACCCCCTCCAACTTATATGGCGTGAGATAGAAATCTGCAACCTACGACAATGCCATCAAAACATCTTCCCACCTGAGTTCCAAGTAGGCAATCAGCCTAAAGTTCATTACCTTATTTGCATCCGCCTGTGCAGGCAGGTCAAGTTCCTTGGCTCTAGGCGACAAATCTCTATCAGGCGAGCCTTGCCATGTGTAGGGGACTACTAGGTCCTCAATATTATGGAGGAAGAAAAAATGGCGGTCCTGCCCCTTCAAGCTATCGGGGAGGTCGACTACTCGGTACTTGGTGTGTCGACTGTACAAGGTGTAGGTACCAGAGGGGGGCCTCCTCCTTTTCACTTTAAGGGGAATGAGCCCAAAAATCAAGCGGAATATGCCCAGTCGAGGTACAATTCCCAGATGAAAACAAATGACAGTAAAGACGTTGAGAACATGACAGCAATTGAGGCTAAATTGCAAGGGGCCAAGGCGATAATAGGAAAAGAAGGAAACCAGAAAGGGGTTTAAAGGTACTCGCAAGCCATGTTCTATGGCATATTTATAGATTATGAACATCTCCTTTGTTCCATCGGAGAACAAGCGGGTCATGGACCCGCAGGCATGAGAAGGGACTCCACAAAGTTCACACCCCACCAGAAACTCGCTAATGGCATATCAGCTACGAAAGTCAGAAGAAAAGTTATATAGTTCCTTTGTCTCAGGAGAGATGCCGGATGAGGAAGAGGTAGACTTACCCGCAAGTCCTGACATGTCTAAGCCTCTACTACTCCTCCGGACACGACGTTTTTGACGTATAGAATCTCTCACAGCTCGTCGAAGGAGCGAAGGCAAGCTCGTAAGGTGATCTGTTACAATAAAAGCAAGTAGGTGGGGCATTAACTCTGCCCTACCCTGTTATTTATAACCCCCGAGGAGAGTCCAACCCCTGAGAGGCGCAGATTTCAAAAAATGAAATCCCGCAGTATGCAGCGAGGATTTCAAAAGATCTTGCCAAAGCCAAAATGGCCTTGATCATCATTACAGGCATTAAACGCCCTTGTGTGCATATCATCTCACCGCAATAGTAGCGATCACATCGCTGTCAAGTACAACATTTAAGGTAAATAAGCCTCATCATGATGGCAATTAATACTATTCTTGTCACACAAAAAGACAAAAATCAATTCCCGCAATGATTAGCCATCACTCACTGAAGGTGACGCATACGTCACATTTCTACCCAAGCGAACATGCCTATGTTCCCGTCATCATACGTTAACCTCTTAAGACCAACAGGAACCCAGGTGGACACGCCTACGTTCCTTACTCGCTTAAAATTAAAACGTATGCCTCATGACAAATGCTTAACCCGCCTGAAAGATAACCGGAAGATCATTTGGGGGCATCATCTATATGCGAAGTTTTGACACCTTGACAACTTTCTCAGCAACATCTGCTAGCTAGAGAGTAGGAGCATATGATGAGAGGCAAAAAGTACCCTCGTACTTAAAACTCCGCACGAAGCCTAAGAAGGATCCGACTGGCTAAATACCTAACGAATAGATGAATACGGGTCTACCCGACCCACCTATACCCAGACGAATTTGGACCCGCCATCATCCAGGCATATCTGGGTGAGTCTAACCCACCAAGGAACCCGGTTGACCGGAGTTGAAGAAGCGGCAACAACATCCACGTTGGCACTAACGATGGCATTACCAATGTTATTTTTAGCTAAGTAACAGATGTGCCGAGGAATCCACGAGGTCCGTTACGAAGATTAAATGTTAGATTTATTTTTTTACTATAAATAAGGAAAAGAGTCCCTCGAGGGCTCTCTTAACGCAACCGGAGAGAGAAAATGAGAGACATTATACTACCCACAATCCTAGTGGAAATTTGGGAGCATCGCCCTCCCCTTAGACATATACCTCTTTGGGTGGAACTGGATCACCAAACTCCTGTATCTTTTTTTTGCGTGATTACTTGTAATTATTGTTAATTCGAATCCCCTTTGTACCAAGGCCCGAATCAAACGTCTATCTTTTTTTTTTTTGGGGGGGGGGGAGGGGAAGGAAATTAGTAGAACATTTATGAATGAACTACATTTATGGAATGATATAATTTGTTGCTCCAACACACACTTTCGTCCTTAAATATCGGACAACTTTGAGGAAAAGACATTTCTTTTCCTGTTGAGTAATAACCGGGTAGCAAATTAAAAGAAATAGCGTATGAGAAAATGTAAGACATTATTCGCTAGAGGAAGTACCGACTATATAGCAGTCAATGATGAAAGTCTTCAAATTATAAGCTTTAGCTCGAATAGCTTCAATTATAAATTGCATCATGTCCTCTTGCTTTGAAAAATCATGCTATGTTAAGCTTTAGTGTGATGGCTCGTCAACAACTCAACTACCTCTACTTTGACCTCCCAAATCAACTTCATATCCTCCTCCACAATCTTGCTCACTGCCAACAATGGCGTGGATGGTATTGGTGACGGTGGTGTCAAATTCAGGTTCTGATTCTCGAGATCTCTCGTGTGCTTTCTTAACCTTCATTCAAAAAATAACTACATGTACATACTTGTATAGCACAATTAGAAATTGCATCAGAAATTTGCTAAAATTTAGACACCTTAATCATGCTCATTGGAAAATACCATTTTATGCATCAGAAATAATAGCACGTTACTTTAACTCTATTTAAAATATTATCCCATCTTCAATATTGGATACCATGAAATTAATTGCTATCTAGATAGGTGTGAAAGGATAAAAGCCATAGAGGGTTTGGAAGCTCACACTATGCGATACATATTCTATAGAACATAATAAGAGTGGTAGTGATTGGTTGGACTGAATCACACGTATATCCTTTGCTTCGCATCAACCTTACCTCGAGTAGATGTAAGGCCTAACCTGAAAACATACCAAAGAAAAAGGAATTTTCTTATCACTTACACATTTCCATATAATTACCTTTCAATTAACTTACCCAAATATATCTATGTTCTTCATAATTTTGGAATTAGTAAAGAAATAACCAGAATTAGCAAAGCTCTCTATTATAGTAAGCTAGTCTAGCAATTCCTTGATAACTTTTTTTTTTTTTTTTGTGAATTGACTTGTCTAAGGAAAAGATGATTATGAGATTTATTTTCTAAATTTAATTAAAGTACATGTATCCAAATATTATTGTCAAAATATACAAAAATATATTATGCAACGTATTTTGTAATATGCTGACATGACACATCATTTTGCATTGATGTAAATTAATTCTAGATAATTTTATATCGATATAAAATGATCATTGAGTAATTTTACATCGGTGTAAAGTGATTTATGTTGATTTTGTATCGGTGCAAACTAATTCATGGTGATTTGACACGGATGCAAAATGATCTTAGAGTATTTTTGTATAGGTGTAAAGTAATTTTAAATAATTTTACATCGATATAACATGAGTGATGGCTGAACCCGCTAAGAGGGGGCGAGGAAGACCAAACAAGTGTTGTAAGGAAACTATTAAGCATGACCTCAATTACTTTAATTTAAGTCCTAAAATAGTTGAAAATCGATCTGTGTAGAGGCAAAGAATCCATATAGCCGACCCCACTTAATGTAGAAAAAGAATTGATTGTTGTTGTAACATGAGTGATAATTATTTGCAAAATACATCAATTTTTACATTTTTATACCTACGAAAAATGATATTTGTCTCGTAGGACAGCTTCAACAATTTTTGTTTCCAAATTTGAAGAGCACATGCTCTAAATAGTAACACATTCCTTGTTTATAACCGTCTATCTCCTTCCACTGCTTCTCCCTCCAAGTTATCCATTTCACAAGTAATTCAGAAGCCTTCATTACAATGAAGCAAGGAAGTGCCATACTCACATAGAATGCAGTAACGACGGAGGCACGAGCACTGAAGAGGGAGAGAGGGCGGTCATCGTCGAAGAAGGCAGAGGGAGAGAGAGGAGGAGGACGTGGGGAAGGTGGAGGAGGAGAGGAGACGCAGGCAAAGACAGCGACGTCAACGATACCGGAGCAGCAGTGGCGGACGGATGAAATAGCGCCGCACTACACTGAACGGTATCATATCGACGGGGCCTCAATGATTGGTGTTAGGTGTTACTGAAGAAGGAAAGATGCACTGTATTTTATTTTATTTTATTTTATTTTGTATTGTTTATCTCTTGAATTCTGCTGTTGTCGTTGCTCTCTGGTTCTCTATGCATGTGCCAAAGTGGTGGTGGACAGAGGAGCAGATAGGATTCGCCGCCGAAGGAAGATGGCAGCAGCGATCGGGAGAGTCTCCTCCGCCGTCTACCGCTCCCTCTCCTCCTCCGGGGCGACGCTCTCGCGCCAACTGCGAGGTCTGCTAGTGGTGGTATTGTTGGCAGTAGGAGAGGTGGTGTGTGGGGGGGGGGGGGGGGGGGGGCTCCCAATTATTCCCTTTCTGTGGGTTGTTTCGATCGTTTTTGATTTGGGTTCTTGCAATTTTGATCGGAGGTCTGATCTGCATCGTGGTTCTTTTTATGGTTTCTGGGTTTTTCTTTGGATCTGAATGGATTATCGTGTAGATATTATGATGAAAGTTGGTGTTTTTCCGACTCCTCTGTGGAGACGAGGCTTCCATGGAGTATAAGGGGGATTTATTGTGTCGTATACGTTGTTGTTTTATGGCTATGCGATTTTCTGGTTTCGTTTCCTTTGACCTGCAGTGATTTGTGTGACTAACTTTCCTACAGCCCAACCGAAGTGCTTTTGGACACTGTCAACTAACTTTCCTCCGAACTTCTTTCAGTAATTCACCCTCGTGGGAAAAGGGGGAAAAAAAAAGGAAAAAAAATCGTTTCCATGTACCTTTCTCTGTGTCCAAAGCATTATAGAGCCTCTCCCAGTATTCCTTATTTTTTCTCTCTCTTAATAATTATTGTCCCCCACAAATCCATAATTCTGTATTTTTTTAAAATTACTTTCGGAAATCAGATCCATATTTGTTGCATCCACGGAGGCAAAATCTGATGTTTTTATCATAACAAGCAAACTCCTGCGGATCCACATGTTACCATAATTTTTTTTTATTGTTCATAACTTCGGAGTGGAAAGGTTTCGTTCAACCGGTTGTAAAATCTGAAAGAGCTACATTAACGAATGGCATATCTCAGGAAGAAGAACCCATGGGCCCTCTTCGTTATCGGACATGTGCAGATTCTCGACGGCGGCCA
The DNA here is from genome assembly GCA_037157565.1 of Thalassia testudinum. NCBI lineage: Eukaryota > Viridiplantae > Streptophyta > Magnoliopsida > Alismatales > Hydrocharitaceae > Thalassia > Thalassia testudinum. The sequence continues at coordinate 88,909,084 of JAZHRO010000077.1, forward strand.
CCCTTGAGGAACCGATCAGGCCTGCTGTTCAAGTGGACCACACTCAGCTCCTAATTAATGGCCAGTTTGTGGATTCCGCATCTGGTGGGTAACTGGCAATTAAAAAGCTTGAATCTGGGGGGCTTCATTCATCACTGCAATAACTAAAGGCAGTAGAGAGAATACATGTATGTGTGCAAGCATTTCTCACTGCCAAGAGTTGATATATATGTTTTTTTCTTTCTTTCTTTTTTATGTTGATCAGGGAAGACATTCCCAACACTTGATCCAAGGACTGGTGAGGTGATAGCACACATTGCCGAGGGGGATGCCGAGGATATTAACCGCGCCGTGGCAGCCGCACGTAAGGCATTCGATCAAGGGCCTTGGCCAAAGATGACGGCATATGTAAATTGGCCACTTGCTTTTATTTGGCTAATTGTCTTGATTTCTTCCTTTTTATTTGACTTGCGTTGTGCTACCTTTTTTTTTTTTTTGGCAGGAAAGGTCCAGGATAATAATGCAATTTGCGGATCTGCTTGAGAAGCACAACGATGAACTTGCAGCTCTTGAGACTTGGGACAATGGCAAGCCCTTTGACCAAGCTGCCAGGATGGAGATACCGACGGTTGTGCGGCTTATGCGGTATTATGCTGGTATGGTTGTAGGGCAAACAAGGAGGAGAACCGATTTAGATTTCTTTGTATTGTTGTGGGTATATATTCTTTCCAAACGTGAACTTCCAAAGATTCACCAACCAACTTTCTTGTCACAAATGATCTCTAAAGTCAATCGATTTTTTTTTTTTTTTTTTTTTTCCGATCAAATTTATCTGATAGAGCTAGATGATAATTTTTGTCATAATATCAATGCATGAGATTGATTCTAGTGTGTACAGAGTGGTCCTGGTCATGATAAACGTGAGATGCTAATTGATCGATTTGGCATGTGACTCCCATTAGAAATGTTATTTTGTTTGTTTTTAGCAACAATTCCATCGTTTGCCCATTTTAGGCTCAATTGGTGCTGCTGATTCTTTCCAACCTTCTTGTTGGGAATTTTTCTCTGTAAGCCTTCTCTTAAATAAATATATCCATACCCTAGCATCTTAGAAAAGGTCAACTTATAGATGAAGATGCAGTACAAATCCTAGTCATCTAATTTTACTCGTATAAACTTTTATCAGACAAGTGTGGAAAGTACATATATCCTATTGATCTAATTTGGATTTGTAGGATAAGGGGAGACCTCACATCCGATTCAAAGGGGAGGGATATCTCGATCCTACTATCATTATGGCTTCGGAACATTACTTGGTTCAACTCCATTCATGACCTTTTCTTGTGTGTGGGACTCTCAGTATCAATCATTTTTAGATAATCGATCATTTTTTGTTTACATTTCAGTGGTCTTTGGCATTCCAATTGGTAAGCATGATTGTTTCAAGATTCAGGTTTGTTAAGATTTTATATTGAATCCTCTTTTCTAATGATTATCATGTCCTAGATGTAAGCAACATGTTTGCACGTAAGTTTTTTATTGGTTTAGATGAGTTTTTTGAATCAGCCAAGAAATATTACGCAAATATCTATTACATTTTCAACGTACATCAGTAAAATTAACTATTTAATTGGAAAACATATAGCTTTAAAAAAATTGATGGAAATTTCACAAATAGAATACTTTGCAGTAGATTCAATGACAACGAGACAATTTTATGGAATGAATTACAGATGTCTGTCTTGATCTTTCTTGATGACAAACACATCTTATGTCCTTATAATCAGGTTGGCCTGACAAAATTCACGGGCTGGTTGCCCCTGCGGATGGACCTCACCATGTGGAGATTCTGCATGAGCCCATTGGTGTTGCTGGACAGATTATACCATGGAATTTTCCACTTGTGATGTTTGCATATAAGGTAGGCCCAGCATTGGCATGCGGTAACACCATTGTCTTGAAAACAGCCGAGCAGACACCACTGTCTGCATTGTATGCTGCAAAGCTCTTTCACGAGGTAAGTTGAAGTAGAAGATGGCTTTGTCATTTACATAGACAATTTTTTTTTTCTTGTATGCAAATGCATTGTATTAATCTGTATGTGAATTTACGTGGAGATTGAATCTTCTGTCGTCAAGACTTCAGTCAGGATGAGGTTTGGTTCAATTGTCTATTGTTCCTTTTTTGTGTGTGCCCATGTGTGAAAAGGTTTGGATTTTGATACTCCCTTATTATGAGGGAAGCCAACCATCCAGAAGATATACTATGATTCCTTAGATGAACTTGCATTAGTCTCTTTACACAGAAGCTAGTTTTAGTTTGATAACTAAACATCCTCAATGGTTCATTAACTGTTTTAAGATGCATGTGGTAAACCATCATAGGATTTTTTCCTTCCATCTTTGATCAGCATCTAAAGTTATTTGTATTTCCATGTTCTTTTAAATTAACTGCAACATACCTATAATGGATGTGTAGTTGCTTTGCTTAAATGGCTATAAGGTGATAAACATATATTCTGTGAGCTTTCATGGTACCGTTCAGTTAACTGAATATATCTTTTGTTTGACATATTTGTGTTAATCTAACAATCTATATTTTAGGTCGGTCTTCCTCCAGGTGTCTTGAACATTGTCTCAGGATTTGGGCCAACAGCTGGTGCTGCTCTTGCAAGTCATATGGATGTTGACAAGGTATTTTGACTAGGATTTTGTTTTCCAAAATTGGCATTTCTCAAATGAATCACCAAACCACCACAGCAATCCTTTTTTTCTCTTTCTTTTGAATTGGTCGGAATATATTCAACACATTGAAGCCACTGTAGTTGGTTTTCATGCGATGGGAAATGGGAGCTCTAGAGTATACAGAGGAACAAAGTAACCAGTAAATCCAACTAATAGTTTATATTTTCAGCCTTGTAAAACAAGGTTTTCTTCGTAAGTGTGATCTTGCATCAGAAACTTAGCTAAGGAATTTTCAGTCAAATAGTGGAAATGGGAATTGCTTTTTTTTGGGAGATAGCTTTTCCACATTCAATGGTATCAGAATGTAAGTACTTCAAATTGGGGTACCGTGATGTTTCTAAGGGCTGCATTGAGCCAACAAGAGGAAATTTTATCGTTACTAGTGTTGAGATGCGTGCAGTCCGGAGCGTAAAAGGGACCTTTTCCACGTGAGAAGGAGCCCCAATAATGGCCCCAACAGAGGGCAGCGATAGGGGCAGCAACTTGCTGCAGTTGCTCCCTGTTTCCTTGTGGAACAAGGGAGCAAGAGGAAGAAGAACCGCAGCGGATGGGCTGCTGCTGCTGTTCCTGTTGTTGGCCGAACAGAGAGAGAAGAGAGGGAGAGAAGATCTGCCGGTGGAAGAGAAAGAGAGGAGGAGTCTTGTAAAGTTGGAAATACTATTATTAGACTTAAGAGATTACAAAGAGAGAAGGCTCTCTTTTATAGAAAGTACATATCTTTATTCTTCAAAACTAAAGATATTATCCCATAAGGAAAGATCTTCTCTCTCTAATTAAATCAAATAACAAACTCTTTTCCTAAAATACATTTATTAAAAATAGAAAAATTGACTCCTAAGCAAAAGACTCCAAACTTGAGTTCTAAAACCCATGACCGCCGACCCTGTTGGGTTCTATAGAGGGTGCCACGTGGACTGTCCATGTGGCCTGCTGACTGCCACAAGGACAGTCCACGTGGCTTTATTCCAACGTTCCAACAACTAGAATGGCAATAAAAATTTTCTTCTCTATTTAAATTGTAAAGAGATAGTGATCCACCAGCGCTTAGTGCCGTCCCAAATTAAATGGTAATGTGTTTTTCGTGTATCCTTCAGCTTGCATTCACTGGATCAACCGACACTGGCAAAATTGTACTTGAATTGGCTGCAAGAAGTAATCTCAAACCAGTGATGCTTGAGCTTGGGGGCAAATCCCCTTTCATCGTATTCGAGGATGCAGACTTGGATCAGGCTGTTGAACTCGCTCATTCTGCATTGTTCTTTAACCAGGTGAGCCTCTAGTAAAACCTCATCCATTAGGAAGTACATTAGCATCTTTCAAACTAGGTTATAATTACTACTTTTTCTCAGGGTCAAAACTGCTGCGCTGGATCCCGCACTTTCGTGCACGAGAGCATATATGATGAGTTCATGGGGAAAGCAAAGAAGCGTGCTTTGAGGCGTGTGGTCGGCGATCCATTCAAGAAGGGTGTTGAACAAGGCCCACAGGTGAAGTTATTATTAAAAAGGTTGTAGAACTGAGTCTTTGGTGAATTTTGAACATATTAAAATTCAAAATTGTCTTGTATCTTAAAAGAAAGAGGACAAATCTCAATCTGGGTTGGACAGGACATTTAGAACTGTGTTTTTTATTCAAAGACTCGCTAATGTTTATAATCTTCATCCCTTTGCATAAAACAGATTGACGAGGACCAATTCAACAAGATCCTTCACTACATAAAATTGGGCATTGAAGCGGGTGCTACTCTTGAAACCGGCGGCGATAGAATTGGAGACAAGGGTTACTTCATTCAGCCTACCATATTCTCAAATGTCAAGGTATTCATAAGTACTCTTATGGATAGAACATGAAAACTGTGTTAATATTGATACAATGGAAGTGAGTCAATTAAGTACATTAATTCTAAGGAAAAGTCATTGCTAAGTAGTGGAAGGCTTTTAAGTTATTGCTAGATAGAAGGCATTCTCTCTGCAATAAAAAGATATTATTAATGAAAAGAAGTATATCCTGCTAGTTAACATCCTAAATAAGAATTTGCTTGTCAAACTAATAGTATTTATATTTCAATGGCTAGGACGATATGCCGATTGCACGAGACGAAATCTTCGGACCAGTGCAATCCATCTTCAAGTTCAGGTGTGCTAACAGCTGCCTTCATTTCAATGAAGCTTGTTTAGTCTCAAGAAGCCTTGTAAGTAGACCTTTATTTGCTAAATGTAGGGACCTTGATGAAGTGATTCGACGGGCGAATGACACTCGTTACGGGCTCGCTGCAGCAGTCTTAACTAACAACATGAACATTGCTAACACCATGGTGCGTGCTTTAAGAGTAGGAACAGTTTGGGTCAACTGTTTCGGCATTTTTGACGCGGCAATCCCATTCGGCGGGTTCAGGATGAGCGGGCAAGGGAGGGAGAAGGGAATAGATAGCCTTAAAAACTACCTGCAAATCAAGGCAGTGGTCACTCCTTTGAAGAATCCTGCCTGGTTGTAAGGTTTATGCTTTGTTTTCTCTGTTTACTATTTGCACGCCATGGATCTGATGATGCATACTAAATTTGCTCTGTAGTTATGGCCGCCTAAACTTTAAAATTGCATGCATGTGTATGCTTTCAAGATAATGCATGAGGGTATCAAAGTCTCCTTTTCCCTTCTTGTTAATTGATCCAATTGATCTTTGAAATAAATATATCCTGTTGTTTGCTAGCCAAGAGGGAGATCAGATTCCTGATACCGATAACGTAAAGTAGATATAATTATTCAAATGATATGATATGATCATTCGTTGCCTTGTTGGCTGTTGCACATCCCCAGGTGAGTGCATGAAAGGTTCTATGTCCTGATGATTTGCTGTTCAAATTCCTAGAATAATTGTATGAAAGTAGTTTGATTCAAATTACATGCTTCTCCATGCACCATTAAGCTTAAAACTATAAAAGATGAATTGGAAATTAATGTTTCCATTGTATAATTTATAGTGTATATAGCTGATGCTTTGCATGAATCATTTAGCATGAAAAGGCCATGGAATTTTGCTTTGGAAAATAACAAATTGGCAGGTTGGTCGTATGGGAGAAAGAAAACCAGAAATTGATGAGAGGTCCTATTTTAACTTTGAGTTTATTCAAAAGTCTTATGGGATTGAGAATTCAGTTTTTAATCCACTTTCTAGATCAACCAAACGATATTAGAATTTTTCTGTTGCTCAATTTGGCTTCACTTTCTTTTGTAGTTGATTTCCACGACTAATCCTATCACCTTTTGTCTCTCCTCCTTGTCTGGTGAGTGTCGTCTCTCCCCTTCCTTTCCACACGTTAGCCCTCCTGTCCCCCTCCACACTTTGACCACTCGAGGGAAGGGAAATGGAAATCGTTTCACTTTCTCAAGGAAAAACTCGTTGGTCTTGACTTTTTCCTCTTTTTTTTCTTTTAATCTCTAGTACAATAGACAATCATCACATTTTAAATCTAATTTTGGATGTATTATAGAAACGATAAGGACTAATTTGTAACCACGATGGCTGAGGCAAATAACACCCTAGAACATAAAATCTGTGCCGATATAAAAGCATGACTTCTTACAACACCAATCAGTTTGATTATCATGATAGGTGCATGGCCTAACATCCCAATTCCTAACAACTCAAAGTAAACATAAAGATAATAAGTTTAATGCTCAAGCAAAGCTTGGATAACTTATTATAGGTGAAGAACAAAGCTCCTATAATTAAACTAATTGGTCAACAAGTAATCGTAAATGGCAGAGACAATCTAACTTCTTCTGAAGCAACAAGGACTTGGAACTCATAATGCAGACCATCTATATATAACAATTTTTTAGCCTCGAAACAAATCTATTGAGCTCTCCTTATATATTACTTTACTCATTTTTCCTTTCACGAGAGATTCTCTTATCGGAAGAGAGGTCATGCTGCTAACTCTTTGGGAGGCTACGACAGGGCAAGCTCTTCTATTTGGTTTATGGTTTCTCCTGGCTACATAGTTTATCCAAGAGGAGATCGAGCTTCAAGAAATAATGAATGATCTTATTAATACACAAATGTATAACTCCTAAGGAATTTCCATTGTGCTGATATCCATCACTATGGGGATTGGGTTCAAGCTTTCCCTAGTTCCTTTTCATCAGTGAACTCCTAATGTATACGAAGGAGTGCACTTCATTCGACAAATTCCTCTACCTCGATATCTATCTATGAGATGTTTGGATTATCAAAACTCCATAGGCATGCAGAAGAAAAATGATATCTCCACTTGGACCAAGACCTAACTTTTACGAAAAGTGGATTGTGATATTTTGTTCCAATAACAAAGGAACCATACTCGTCGCATTGAACATAAGGATGCAAATTGGGGTTTAATGAGCTTTAATATGCAATGTCATGCAATTCAGCTTTCTTCGTTCGAGAAGTACATTGTCGGAACTACGTTGGAAGGCTAAGCGGCCCTATATTTGAGGGTTGGTAGCTATTTTTTTCTTTATAACGATTTTTCTTAGTTATCCTTTGGATTTCTTCAGGGCATTTTCCCTTAACTAATTTATACGGATCATTCATGTCCGTATACTATTTTCACGATTCTCCCTTCTCCCAATCACAAATAACCTAAGCCAATGCATGAAGTTTCTCTCCCTCCCTTCACGTCTAGTCAATGCATCTCTACTACCTAAGCCACCTATCACCCCCTTATGCCTCCGTGAACCCTCTAACTTGGTGTCATGCTACCCTTTGCCTACTTCTGTAACATCCTTACCTTTTTCTTTAACATCCTTACCCTAATCATCTTCCTCATCATCAGGCCTCGCCACCTGTCATTTGAAAATGGCCTCCCTCAACTCCCTCTACCTCGTCTCTTTACTCCTCATCAACCACAATCTCATAACTCTTGCCAACCTCATCAACTTCGATCTCATGGTTCTCGCCAACTTCACCCATCCCAATTGTAAGGTCAACACCACCTTTAAGTATGTGGGATCAATGTCTTTCTTCCTCTAACCACCTCATCTCAATGGATGAATTAGGCCTATTCATGTGGAGGCAAGGAAGGGAAAGGATTAAAGTGTTGCAAATGTTATCAAGCAAGGTATACTTATTGCCTAAGTTAGCAATGGGGATACAACAAACAAAGAGAAATAATATTATGTGTGAATTCACCATTAGGATGATAGAAAGCTTTGGAGTTATCACTATTACTGTTGATTGTACAAGAGGTACATCACTATAAATGTTTATTGTACAGGACGTATATGCGAACAGTTATCTAACAATATGTTTTTAACTAAAATAGTGTATTTTTAATTAAACAATCTATGAAATGTTACAATTGTGAAGATAAAATAATATGCATTTTACTTAGACAGTATGCCAAACATTACAAATATTTGTGGAATCAGAAAAATAATATATCATAAAGTAAAATAAATAAATAGTCAAAATTGTTTCATCTAACTATATAACAATATGAAACTAACAAACAAAACATGCATTTAACTTAAATAATACGATGGATACCATTACTATGTGCATAACTATGTAATAAGATGTGCTTTCTTTAAACGAACTTCCAAATATAACTATGAGCATAATTATGTAAAGTATGCTATTAATTAAAATATATAATTTGTGTTTTATTTTAACAATTTGTCAAATACTACAACTATATGCATAAATATAAGATAATATTTCATCAACCATAAAGCTTATTTTACCTAGATACTATGCCAAAAATTACAACGTACATAATTATTTAAAATATGCTCTAATTAAATAATTTTTCAAATACAAATAAGTGTGAATTGTAATGTAAAAGTGTGATATTAACTAAATTAACGTGCTCTTTACGAATACTTTATTATATAACAATACACCACTGAATGGATTTAACACGTGTCAGCACCTCACTCAACCCTATCCCCCATCCTGCAGTATTCCCCCCCTTCTCCCCGCCCTCCACCTCCTTCCCCAAAGAATTTTCCTTGGGACAATAACTAGTAAATAATATTCATTAATTACCATAAAGGAAAATAATATTTGAGCATTGCCGTGGTAAACTTGCCTCTTGTAACGGCGAGTATGCAGGGAATTATTTTATACTAAACTCGCCTCTTGAAGAGTCAAGTTTGCCCCTTCCACTCCCTCGCACCCTGCCCTTCCTCGACCCATTTAAGAGGCAAGTTTCATTGCTGTCATTCTTCTCTGCAACTCCACCTCCAGAACCTACCAACTACGCCAACTGCCACCACCACCGGTGCCCTACGTTGCGCCCAGCGGGCCCCACACGCCGCTTCTCCGCCCCACGGGCAACAAGCATGCAAGGACGCACTGTGCACACGCCCTCATGGCCGTGTGCGGTTGCTGTTGCAGTTGGCACCCACCGCCAACCACTCCATCCCGCCAACTCCGGTGACCATTCGTTGTGTCACCACCGCCATCGGAAGCGACTCGGGTGACTTGTCCTCCAGCAAGCTTCTAGCCTCTCAGGTCTCTCCTACATGTGGGAGATCTTCCAAGAAGCTCCCCTTTCATCTCTATTAAATTTTACATCTCCATGCCATTGCCACAACCTTTTTTTATTTTATTAATTAAATATTATGGTTAATTTATGCAAATGACCCCCTCCCTTTCCCATAAATCTGATTTTGCTAATAATAGAAAATTTATACAGATAAAAGGCATATGTAGATAAATCAACCTGTCATTGTATGCTTTCAGGACATAAAATACTAATGAAAAAATATGTAATGTAGAGCTTGTGAATGGCTTGGGAGAAAATAATGGGCACCACTTTCGATAGGTTGCAAATTAAAAAACTTTCTCTAATAACCTTGTAAAGTAAATCTGTAACTTAAGTTCATCATATGAAATCCTGGAAAAATATTCTTAAGTGGGAAAAGAACCTAGAGTAACAAACTTCTGATTTTGAAAGAGAGAAACAACTTCTTTTGAAATGTCCAAAAGTAACAAAACCAACTTGAGCAAAGACAAAAGGCCCTCAAGGGAAGACATAGACTTTTAGCCTCAAAGGCCCTATTTGGAACTCGGTATTGGGCCCTTTAACCCGTGTTTGGGCCCAAATATCCTAGGTGCGATTTACCCCGTTGAAGGGGCTCAAACCACGGTATAAGAGTCAACATGCGACCCCCCCCCGTGTCGACAATATCCCGAGGCATTTCCCCCGGCCGTACGTTAAGGCAAAGTTTGCCCTTGTGAGGAACAGCGAGAGAACGTTGAAACCTTAGGCATCGCGGAGCCAACGACGATCGCAGAGGTGATGGTGTGGCGAGCGAGGAGCTCCGACGACGATCGCATTTGGTGATTGTGAGGGGAATGGAGACAATCGTCGCTGATGTTCATCAGTGTTGATCAATCAAGATCATGGGTAAGGTGATGTTGTCCCTTTTCAAGTCCTTTCGGTGGTTTTCGACAGTCGAAGCGTGGCATCTAGCACGAGGTTTTCATGAGGCTTTGATCGGCTTTTTTTCCCGCGATTCCCTCGTCATCTTTTGACGTATAATCATCTTTTGGGTCATTGGCTTCTTATGGGTGAAGGAATCTGTCCTTCCTCATCCGGTGGTAGGTGTAGCTTTTACTCATGGTATAAAGACGTTTGAAACCCTTGGTTGATGGGTTGTTCTGTTTATGACCATCGGGTGATGGATTCTCGTGGGTCTAATGAGGGTTTCTTTGCCTACTATCACAGAGCTCTAGTCTCTTCATGGCAAACTCGCGATGCTCTCATGTCTCTAGCATCAGTGGTGGTAGATGGAGGAGGATATGTAGTGCTATGAGGAGGAGAAGGGCCTATAAGAAGACCCTTCAACTCCAATGCCAAGCACTCATCCTCATCTTGTTGATCCTCATCTACGAGCAAGGGGAAGAAGGGGATCAAGAATCTGAGGTTTCGAAGGGTGAGTCAGGTAAAATTTGGTGGGGGAACACAGATCATATTTTCTCTGTACAAGTGAAAATGACAAGTTGTATTATGTAATGTAGTTAATCCGAAATTATGTTGGATATTGAGCACTTAGATCCATTTCTGAGATCTGTCCTAATATGCTATTAAAAGGATGCTCTTTGGGGGGGGGGGGGGGGGTGTTGTGGTGGGTTAGCTCAATATGCATGCATGCTACTTGCAACCTTACTGTCGAGATGTAATATTAGACATCCCGATTAATTAGGACTAGAAGCCATGATCCTTAGCTGGTGGTTCACTTAAGGCAGAGTAAGAAATCGATATAGGAGGGGCATGAGACAGTAACACGAATGTGAGGGAGGACTAGCTTTATTAATTTCCTTTTTGAGGTTCGAAATCCCACATAGCAGTCTTTTTCTGGTTTTGGTTTATATTGATTGGTGTAGTAGTTCAAATCAGTTAAACTGCAATGAACCAAATGATAGAGCTTCATAAATCCAATCGACTCCAATCAGGCTGGATATTCAAGTCTAGTTGGAGAGAGGGGTTGCATTTTGTTGGGGTAACTTTTATACAAGGTGGTAAACCTGTATTTTTGTTTGGTATGTATTTATTTTTGTTGCTATGTATTTTAAACCTAAGTCAGTACCTGACCATTCTGTTATACAACTTCCTCTGTTATACAACTTCCTTTGTTGCTGTAGCTGTTATACAACTTCCTCTATTAGACAACTTCATTTGTTGATTCTTATAGGATGATGCTGCAATTGTTTTCTTTTGACATCTAATGTATCCTCCTTACACTCAATTTTTTTTTGTTGATAGTGTAACTAAATTGGGCTTCTGGGTTCTATGTTGTTGACCTCACTTGTTTCTGTTGTAATATGTTGACTTACATCTTGTTTCTATCTGCAGCATGTTCTATCTGTTGACTCACATCAATGCAGTCATGTTCTATCTGTTGTAATCTTGTTTCTCACTTGCACAGACTGTATGACTGAGCTAGTTTATATGCATGTAACTAAAAAAATGGTACACCGTCGAGCAAACCTTAGTCATGTTGGAAGCAAAAACCATAGCAATACTCCATGTATTCATTTTGTTGGTGTCCTCATAATGTGCAACATCAACCATTAAATTGACTACCTAGTCAAGCAGTGCTAAGTTTCCATTGGTGGCAATAGGGTAGCAAGCTGGGAGCAATCTTTCTCTATTATACAACTTCCTTTAGTGTCTTTCTTCTGAATTACAGGAAACATGGTACAAGTTGAAAGAAGCTTTGTATATATGATAGGTGACTGCTATGAATCTTCAACATATTGGTAAAAGTTCAAATTAAAACAAGACATATGCTCCTCAAATAATGAAAAACTAATACGAAGCATAGATAGATAAAGCAGCAAGGTTAATTGAAAATCATAAATAATACATTTATTATAGAGATTGCTATGCCCTTTGATGATGTTGTTATTCTTGCTCTTGTTGGGAATTGAAAGAAGGGAAATGCTCTTTCCAATGGCTGAAAGGAATAAATTTGAGAAAATAACTGCTTATATTTGTTCTAGTTCCTTTAAACTATTATGTACTTTGCATGACATGTTCATGACTTAACATTTGTTGATCAGTGATTTCTTTATAAGCTCAGACAGTCATGGCTGAAAAAAATAAACAGAAAAAATTAACTGCTTAAATATAGATTTTGGACGGAAATGAGAAAGTTAGAGAAATTACACTAAGTAAAGAAATATATGTTTCTTCTTAAAGGGTCTTTGAAGTTTCATCTTAGATAATTTTGTAATCAGCCATTTTACGTCGATTATTAGGTGACTCATGGGAGGAGGTTGTCTCAGTTCACTCAATCCGTTGTACCCGAAGGTTAGTTATTTCTTGTCGTACAGTTCATCTTTGAATACAATGTTTCTGATATCGATAGGATAAAGTAAAGTGCGAAATGTAAGGCACCCTTCTAGCTTTTTTTACTTCAATACTAATTTTATGAACCATAGATAACCCATTCCATGCTCATATTCCACTTGAAATTGCACATAGGTCTATATTGCATAGAAATAACTTCCAGTAGGGTATTTCCTACTGAAAGCATGATTATAATGAGTAGATGTTTTTCATCCACCGTTACATAGAGTGACATTGTTTCAAGTTATGAATGACATGTGTAGAATGGCAACATCAAATACGGGATCTTCCAAGACAAATAAGTACAAAAATTGGAATTACGAGCTGGCAACTGAGTTACTTAAGATCTTAAGGAGGCACTATGACGTTGGTCATTGGAGGGAAGGATCGTTTAGTAAGAACATATGGAATGAGATCGATGCGGAGTTTGAAGTTGTGACACACATAAATTACTCACACGTCCAGATATTGAATAGATGGAAGGAGCTTAAAATATTGGATCTGCTACAGCAGCATCATCGGCTAAAGTTGATGAGTTCACTTCGTTAATGAGGACTCTTGTTGAGCATGACATATCTCCGCAACAGACAAGTGACACCATGGGGGATGAGATCCGTGATTGTTTGCACTTACTAAGGTAGAGGGTGCCTAGAATTGCTCCAGATGATGTCGTTACAATTGCGAACTTGCTAACACACAGATCCCAGAGTGTTGTTTTCAATGATCTCCTCCCATATGACGTTGAGTTTGGTGCATACCTCCGTAGGCACATAGGTAGTGACTACGAATTCTCGTAGAGGGTCTACGAGAAGTCCTGGATGGACTCCTATCCCATTTGTAATGTGTAATTATTATTCGTATTTGGACAATATGTTGCAGTAATTTCCTTATGTTATTTGTATTTGACTAATGTACTGATCTTTATGTTGTACTGTGTTTGAATTACATTGATGAACTTCCATCTTTATCATATATGCAAGTTTCTCCTATCGTTAACATGCATAACAAGAATGGATTATGATGATGAGAGGTCATCCTCAACTGATAGTAGCATTGAGGGAAGTCCGCTTCCAATCGTTGAGGTCATCTTGTCTCTTGCGATGGACTTTCCTTCATTTGATGATGAACCTATCCCACGTGAACCTCGCAACGTCAATCCGAACTTTGCTAGACACATTTGGGTTCATGAGATTCTAAATGGACACTGGAGGAGATGTTACGATGAGTTCAGGGTAAGCAAGGAAGCATTTACGGCAATTGTGGACGTTCTAAAGGAGAGAACAGGACTATACAATTTAAGATTTGTAACCGTCAATGAACAGCTTGTCATATTCTTGCATGCCTTGGCACATGGCTCGTCCAATCGGCATCTAATTGAGAGATTTCAACATTCGAGGGAAACAATTTCCCGATATTTCAACACTGTTCTCCTCGCTTTATGTTCAGTTAGTCAATCCTTCATTTCTTTGCCAGGAGTGAATGCAGTGGTCCCGGCTAAGATAAAGGGAAACCCAAAACTCTTCCCGTATTTCAAGGTAAGTGGTAAAATTATCGATCAATATTCACCTTACAGTAATATGTTTACGATTTGGGCTACATCCTTATTAAGAATTATGTCATAACTCTCCATTATAGGATATATTAGGTGCAATAGACGGATGCCATGTCCGTGCCACTGTTCCTGCAACGGATTAGGCGAGATTCCGTAATCGAAAGGGATGAACCAGTCAGAACGTCATAGCAGTTGTCGACTTTGATCTATAGTTTGTTTTCATTGGAACTGGTTGGGAAGGATCTGCAGTGGACATGAAGGTTCTGAAATGGGCATTGAGAGAAGGCCTGAACATACCCCAGGGTCGCAGGTACTTAGTAGATTTGGGTTACGCTAATACAGATCATTTTCTTTCCCCTTTTCGAGGCATCTCCTACCATCTACAAGAGTACCGAGGTCGTGGTTGTAGGTATAGGTCATACAAGGAACTTCGTAATCATCGACACGCCTAATTAAGGAATGTTGTGGATAGGGCATTTGGGGTGTTGAAAAGGAGGCTTAAAATATTGGATACTCATCCATACTACACATTTGATACACGACGGATTGTAATGGCATGTTATGTAATTCACAACATAATCCGCTATTGGAATTTGGAAGATCAATTATTTGCTGAGGTGTTGGACGACAATGAAGATGATGGCGACATTGACATTGTTACAACCCGGTTCTCGAATCCCTATTGGACCCGAGACCGACTCACCTCAACTAATCCTAAGACCTAGTCATCCAATAAGAAATAACCAAAAGCAGGAAAATAAATCACATTCACACATGTAATATAACTAAGTAGAAGAAACGTACAAAGCAGTAAAAAAATAGGACAGCTGTCTCAGTATATACCACCACAACAACAACAACGACAACAACAGAAAGTGAAAAGAAAATAGAAGTAGCAGAACAGTAACTAAGTTTTCATTACTTACTACAACAGTAGAAAAAAAGAAAGTGCTGAAGAAAGACTACGGCTGGACTCGACTAGGCACAGCACCCTCTGCAGCCGAAAACTCGGGTTGCTCAACTTCTGGTCCTGAACAGTGTTATTAAAAGACAGAGTCAGTGAACGCTGAGTAGAGTGGTGTTTATATTATCTAAGTATAAAACAGTAAAACAACAGGTTTAATTCTCATTTCTATTTATCTATTTTATATGTTTTCGTTTCACCCATTTCTCAAAGTAACCAGATATTTCTGGATTTTGCATGTTCCTTGTGGGAACGATCTTGATTGTAGTCTTTTCTGTAGAGTAAAAGGTACACGTGGTGATCTCCTGGTCGGGAGAGTCCCCCGTGGTAGTCCTACACCCAGTCAACCACCCCGAGATCACTGTCAAGACGTAGCGGTGACTACGGTACGCGTGATAAGCGCACAGGTAGCTATCCCGCACTGACACGCGGTCAATCGTTTCCGCTAGCAGGTACACCCAAAGTACAGCACGGAACAATATAGGACTTTTCCCTCTCAGAATAGGGGTCTCACCCCTCCACAATCCGCGCACCCTCGTCTGACTACCCTGATTTACCCAGAGGGCCTAACAAGTCGATGTAGGGTGACTAACTGAACCCCAGGCCCCATGGAGTGGCTAGCTCCCTCCCTACACTAGTAGCTCGCCTCAATGACACGTACGCTAGGGCCAACAGGAGTCGGTGTAGAGTGGCTAATCCTAACCCCGAGTCTTAACCCAAGTGAGGCTGCTCCGCTCTACACAAAAAGAGGACAGTTACTCTCCTTGATACCACGTACTCAAGGGCCAACATACTTCCCGTCTACATTTCAGATTCGATTTATCCACAGGAGTTCTACTCCTAATTCCCCGTAGGGTTCATACTCATGTTCACCTCAACTATCCAGATCCAGGTCTCATGTTTCAAAATTCATTTCTCATCCATATACAGGCAGCTCGTGTTTTCATAGTTCAATTATAAAAAACATTCCACAGGCAATTATTCAATAAATACAAGCAACTCATATTCTAACAGGCAGCTCGTAATTATAATACAGGCATTTGCTATCAATTTATCTTAACCACCCATGCAAGTAAACAGTACAGTACAAACAGACTCATTCATTTCTCTACCCTAGAGTTCATTCCACATCCTAAAGTTCCATTTGGCTATTTCAACCAAGCACATTCTTAATTATTAATAACTCAATTGAACCACTCTACCTGGTATCACGGGAGGAATGGAGGCATGTGCCACAGATCTTGTCGTCTCCGCGGGTCTCGAACACGTCACCGGCTGGTAACCTATACCAGCGACCAATGTACATTAGACAGGCTCAAAACAGTAGGTACCCAACATGAATGCATAGACGAACTCGAGTAGAAAACAACAGTACTTCGTTTGCAGAAATCCGATTCCGTTTGGGCCTCAAACAGGCCAAAAATGCTGTTTCTAATCAAAATTAGACGTTTGGGACTAATCCTGGACATCTTAAAAGATGTCAAAACTGACCTTGTGTCTCCTGCGGCTGATCAGACGTCCAGACCTTCTCTACAGCCATCTGAAGACAGTTCCAGACGTCGGACAATGTCTCCAGTCATTTGGAAGCACCTCCGGACGTCTGGTGATGTGATCAGACGTCCAAAAATGCGTGGAAAAGCGTCCCGCATGCCTTCCCAAAACTGCACCTGCGCACGCAAACGCAGGCGCGGTCAACCGATGTTACGACCTGATTCCCGGATCCCTATAGGACCCGAGACTAGCTCTCTTCGACTAATCCCAAGATCCAGTCATCCAACAAGAAATAACCAAAAAGTAGGAAGTAAACCACATTCACATATGCAATATAACTAAACAGAAGAAACGTACAAAACAGTAAAGGAAAGTAAAACTGTTGTTCCATTACATACCACCACAACAACAAAACAACGAAAATGGAAGTAAACAGTAAAAACAACAGTAACTAGAAGTCTAATACTTGCTACAACAGTAAAGGAAACAACAAGGAAGTGCTGAAACTACGATTGGACTTGATTGGGCTCAGCACCCTTTGCAGCCGGAAGCTCGGGCTACTCAACTCCTGATCCTGAATAGTATTATGAAAAGACAGAGTCAGCAAACGCTGAGTAGAGTGGTATCTATACTATCTAAAACAGTAAAAATAACAGGTTTAATTCTCTTTTCTATTTATTTGTTTTATGTGTATTTCCTTTTCACCCATTTTTTTATCAAACATCTAAATATTCTTGATTTTGCATGTCCCTCGTGGGAACGATCTTGATTGCAGTCTTTTCCGTAGAGTAGAAGGTACACGTGGTGCTCTCCTAACAGGGAGAGTCCCTCGTGGTAGTCCTATACCCAGTCAACCACCCCGAGGTCACTGTCAAGACGTAGCGGTGACCACGGCACGCGTGATAAACGTACGGATAGCTACCCCACATTGGCACACGGTCAGTCGTTTCCGCTAGCAGGTACGTCCAAAGTACAGCACGGAACAGTATAAGGCCTTGCCCTCTCAGAACAGGGGTCTCGCCCCTTAGAACCAAACAAGGGTCCCGCCCCTCCATAGTCCGCGTACCCTCGTCTGACTACCCCGGTTTGCCCAGAGGGCCTAACAAGTCAGTGTAGGGTGGCTAGCTGAACCCCGGGTCCCGTGGGGTGGCTAGCTCTCCCCATACACTAGTAGCTCGCCTCAGTACAGCGTACACGAGGGCTAACAGGAGTCGGTGTAGAGTGGCCAATCCTAACCCCAGGTCTCAACCCAAGGGCGGCTAGTTCTGCTCTACACGAAAAGGGGACAGTCACTCTCCTTGGTACCACGTACTCAAGGGCCAGCACACTTCCCATCTACATTCCATATTTCCATCTAACCACAGGAGCTCTACTCCTAATTTCCCATAGGGTTCATGCTCATGTTCACCTCATTTATTCCGATCCAGATTCCACCATTCACAATTCAATTCTTATTTATATACAGGCAGCTCGTATTTCCATAATTCAATACATGCAACTGATGATTTCACAGGCAATTGGTTATTAAATACATACAGGTCGTATTCTAATAGGCAATCCACAATTATGTTACAGGCAATGTTACGACCCGGTTCCCGAATCCATACAGGACCCGAGATCGGCTCGACTCGACTAATCCCAAGACCTAGTCGTCCAACGAGAAATAACCGAAAAACAAGAAAATAAACCACATTCACTATGCAAGGTAACTAACAATAAAAGAGTACAAGCAGTAAAGAAGTAAAAGCTACTAAACAGTACATACCACCATAACAACAGGAAAGCAGAAACAAAAGTATAATAACAGAAGCGATAACGACAGTCCAAAACTCACTAATAGAAAGAGAGTACAATAATGGGAAACTACTACTGAGCTCAACTGGGCCCAGCACCCCCTGCAACCGGTGACTCAGGCTGCTCAACTCCTGGACCTGTAAAGGGTTATGAGTAAACGGAGTCAGCGAACGCTGAGTAGAGTGGTAACCAGACTAACTAAAGTAGTAAAAGCTAACAGGTAAATTTATCTTTTCCAATTATTTTATTTTACAAGTAATTCATTTTCATCCATTGGTTTACTTTCAAGTTTCTTTCTTGATCTAGCATGTTCCTCGTGGGAACGATCTTAATTGCAGTCTTTTCCGAAGAGTAAAAGGCACACGTGGTGCTCTCCTGGCCGGGAGAGTCCCCCATGGTGATCCTACACCCAGTCAACCACCCTGAGATCATGGACAGATGTAGCGATGATTACGGCACGCGTGATAAGCGCACGGATAGCTACCCAGCACAGGCATGCGGTCAGTTGTTTTCGCTAGCAGGTACGCCTAAAGTACAGCACAGAACAGTATAGGGCCTAACCCTCTCAGTAACAGGGGTCTCGCCCCTCAGAACCAAACAGGGGTCTTGCCTCGCCCCTTTACAGTCTGTGCACCCTCGTCTGACTACCCCGGTTTGCCCAGTGGGCCTAACAAGTCGATGTAGGGTGGCTAACTGAACCCCTGACCCCGTGAGGTGGCTAGCTCTCTCCCTACACTAGTAGCTCTCCCCGGTACAGTGTACGCGAAGGCCAACAGAAGTCGATGTAGAGTAGTCAATCCTAACCCCGAGTCCCAATCCAAGGGCGGCTAGCTCCACTCTACACTAAACAAGGGATAGTCGCTCTCCTTGGTACCACGTACTCAAGGGCCAGTGCACTTCCCACTCACATTTCCAGATCCTTTCCATTCATCTACAGGAGCTCTACTCCTAATTTTCTGTAGGGTTCATGCTCATATTCACCATATTGTTCCATTCTCGTATTATACACATGCAGCTCGTATTTCCACAATTAACATATGCAACAAGTGATATCACAGGTAACTGTTTAACAAGCACAGGCATTTCATATTTCAACAGGTAATTCGCATTTGTTAACAGGCAATTGTTTACAATTCTACTCATTCATTTATGACTGCAATCTCAATCATGCATACAAACAGTGCAATTATTTCTTGTCCTAAGATTCATGCCACATCTTAGATGTCTAGTTATCTAATTTCATATGTGCATTCATGTTTTATAATTAAAACAGGGGGAAACCACTCTACCATACAATCCGGGAGTACTGGGGGCTCGAACGGCAGACTCACGTACCTCTGTAAGCCCCGAACACGCAACAGATCGAAGTCCTATACCAAGAAACATACCACAATGGAACGTTCAAAATAGTATGAAAAGATTTCTAACATGTAGAGGAATTCACAAGGAAACCACAGATATCTTGTTTGCGTAAAATGGACCCCAAACGGATCCTAAACGGGCAAAAACAAAACTGCAGAACCAAATCAAACGTCTGACATAAGGTCCAGACGTCTTAAAAGTCACCAGGTCTCACCTCAAGTTCCTGCGTTGACCTTAGACGTCCAAGACCCCTACTTGACCATCTGGACTCAGCTCCAGATGTCCGACCTCTCCTCCAATCGTCTGGGAGTACTTCCGATCTTCTGGTAAGCTATCCAGACGTCCGAAACGCATGGGAGGGCGTGCTGCGTGCCTTCCTAAAGCTATCCCTGCGCGCGACAGACAAATCTCCCCCTTTTAGCCAAACAGATCAGCTTTGCGGTGCAGCCTGCATAGCCATAACCGCAAGAAGAACGTACCTTCACAAAACCTTACTTTCAGACATCTGGTGTCGTCACCAGACGTCCAACCCGTCGTCTGGATGGCACTCCAGACGTCTAATACTGGGAAAATCCCAGTACCAGAGCGAGCTCCTGCTCCTCTCGCCGCGCGGAGCCGCGACTCCTCCCTCTCGTCTACAGCTCCGACTGCAGCAGGAAGTCAGGGATGGCTCCCCCGACGCACTCCTCCCGCACGCACTCCTCCGGCCGTGCACCCTCCGGTGAGCTCCCACGAACATGCGAGCTCAATCTCCTCCTCTCTTCACGCCACTCCTCGTTCCTTGCTCTCGCTCCCTCTCTCTCGCTCGTCCCTCTCACGGCAATGGAGAGGAAGGATGGGGGGTGGTGGTGGAGTGGAGAGGGGAGGAAGGGGTGAGGGCTCTTATATAGGGAGTGGGGGTTAGGGTTCAGTGAGGAAGGAGAAAAGAAGAGAGAGAAGGAAGGCTGTCTGCGTGCAGCCAGCACGCAGACCCAACCCTGCGTACAGATTTTTCAATTTCCAGATGTCTATGAAGGGGTCCAGATGTCTTAAAAGGCTCAAAACAGAACGGGTCTTTACAAGCAATTGCTAGCAGTTTATCTCAATCCTGCATATAAGTACCTTATACCATACAAATGGTGCATTCATTTCTCTACTCTAGGGTTCATGCCACATCCTAGGGTTCTATTCAGTTAATTCCACAAACACATTCTTATTTGAATATTATTAAAGGAATTAAACCACTCTACCAGATAATTCGGGAGTAATGGGGGCTCGAACCGTAGACCCAGGCATCTCTACGAGCCCCAAACATGCAACAGGCTAAAATCCTATACCAGGGAATATATCACAAAAGGAAGGTTCAGAACAGTGTACAAAGGTCTTTAGTACGTAGAGAAACTAGCAAGGAAACTACAGGTACTTCATTTGCATAAAACAAACCCCAATCAGACCCCAAACGGGTCAAAAACGTGCCTACTTTCCAAAATCAGACATTTGGGAACAAGTCCAGACGTCTTAAAAGGTACTAGAGCCTTACCTTAAGCCCCTGCAATGTCCTCAGACATCCAGGCCCTCTCTGCAATCGTCTGAAGGCAGTTCCAGACGTCGGACAATGCCTCCGGTCGTCTGGAAGCACCTCCGGACGTCTGGTGATCTGATCAAACATCCAAAAGTGCGTGGGAGAGCGTTTCGCGCTCCTTCTCAAGGCTGCTCCTGCGTACAACACCTGCAACCCCCAAATCAGACCCGACATGAGCTCTGCGGTGAGGCCTGCATGGCCGTAACCGTGAAAAAGAACGTACCTTTGCGATAAATGAGCTTTCAGACGTCTTGCCTTAACTACAAACGTCCAAGTGCTCCATCAGCCATTTGGACTCCACTCCAGACGTCTGATACTGGAAAATTTCCAGTACCAGAACCTCCTTCTGGCGCTCTCCGCAGCGCTTCGCCTCGCGCCACTGCAGATGGTCGGGAGGCTACCTCCTCGAGTTCTCTCCTCCCGCACGCACCCACGCTGGCCGTGCAAGCTCCACTGAGCTTCCACCAAAGCTCTCCAACCTCGACCTCCTCCTCCTGCACTCTCCTCCTTCTCACCCTCTCGCTCTCCCTTGCTTGCCTCCTCTCACCACTCTCGCAAGCTCTGAAGGTGGTGGTGGTGGTGTATGGAGTGGAGAGGAGAGGAAGGGAGGGGCTTAAATAGGTGGCGTGGGGGTTTTAGGGTTCAGGGGAAAGAAGGGAAAGGAGAGAGAGGAAGGTCTTGCGCGTCGCACGTGCGCAGGGAGCAGTGTGCGTACAGAAATTTCATTTTCAGGCATCCGGGAAATGGTCCAAATGTCTTAAAAGGCTAAAAGTGTGAGGGTCATTACAGCCGACAACGCCTCCTATGCTGAGATCTTCTACATAGGAGAAATCAGCACAGGAACGTACGTACCTCGCGCGATACGTGCTCTCAGACGTCTAGCCTTAGCTCCGGGCATCCAGGTCCCACGCCAGTCATCTGGATGTCACGCCAGATGTATGATACTGGAAAACATCCAGTATCAGAACCTACTCACAGCTCACTCCGCTCGTGCCTCTGCCTGCGATGGCAGCTCCAACCGCTGCTGGAGCTTGGACAGCACCTCGCCGACGTCCTCCACGCGCGCACGCACTCGCCGCCGGCCGTGCGAGCTCTACCTAGCTCCCGAAGGTCCTCTGACCTTCCACGCTCTCCTCCTTCCTCCCTCTCGCTCTCTCTCACTCGCCCTCCACTCGCCTCTCTCATCCGCCTTCGCCACTGCAGCACTAGAGATCTGAAGGTGGTGGTGGCTGGTGGTGTGAGGAGAGGAGAAGGGGAAAGAGGGGTATAAATAGGAGGGTGTAAGATTTAGGGTTCAGGGGGAAATGAGGGAGAGAGAGGAGAGCGGCCTCTGTGTGCCGCCCGCGCGCAGAGCGCAAAGCATAGTATGAAATAATCCACTTTCAGACATCCGGGTACAGGTCCAAACATCTGATTGAAATTCCAAACGTCTTAAATGGCTAAAACGTGTAATGGGTCATTACAGACATCATGTGGCACGATATCGACCAAGCAACTGTGCATCAGGGAGAGTTCATAAGAGGGTAGATAACACAACAATTTTGGGCAAATCACAACCAACGTTCGAACTAACACTTTCATTTACTGCTGTTTTACCTAAGATGTTGTAATTTGAACTGAACGTACTGATTTGTAATTATTACTTGGACCTCCTACAATGCACAACTAGTAAACAATTATCTTTGGTAGAAGTAAATGCAGGTAAGGCATGTAAAGTGATTTACAAGTAGTGCAGGTATGGCGGATGGTTTCACGACCACAACCCACAATCGAAGTTGTCACTGTGGATGACCTGAACGACTGTGGTTGGACCTTGATGGCAGACAACATCTATCACTAATGGATCGCCTTTCCTACATATGCCAGCTTCGGCAACATGTAAGATTATCGTACTTATTGGATTTGAAGTTGTTGAGATTTCTATATCATTATAATAATTTCGTAGGGGTGCAATTACAAAGTTGCAGCGCAACAACTCTCTCCATCTCTTAATGCAAGCCATGCAGAGTTGTACTTCCTTTCCCTGAAATATCATTGCCTAGAGTTGGACAATACCCATATTAGAATGAATTCAGAAGCAAATGACGAGTACATTGATTGGCTCGTAAACAAGGTTAAGGAAACCGATGATGAAATAGAGATCACCCGTAATGAAAATCACAACTTGCACGGACAAGTACAATGATATCTTCATGACATAGGCAGGTTGAACGAAAGGGTGCAAGATTTAGAGATTGAACTAGGTGTTCGCGAAGCTGAGTTACATACGAAGCATGCGGAAATTGTTGACAAGATGAGGAACCTATCATGCTAGATGTAGTACTAATAATTATTTGCTTGCCATTATCGTTATTTTTGAGACCTTAAATTTCTGCCATAGTAGATATTTGGTACCATAACATTCCGTGGTATATTTTGCTATAATAATACAAGGTTGCAACTCTGAAATGAGGAACCAGGTGTACACTTGGACAGCGGAGAAAGATATGATGCTACTAAGTCATATTAAGGATGCTGCTAAATCAGGTGAATGGTACCTTCATACTCTCACCAGGCAAGGATGGACTATAGTAGGTGAGAACTACAATGCACAAAACTTTGTCAACTTGCCACTGCTTGCACTATTCTAAAGGTGGAAGGACCTGAAGAAAAAGTTCCTCCTTGCTTGCGATCTCATCCAAATGGAAGGGTGGTTTTGAGATGACACCACTAAACTCATTCTCCCACCCGATGAAGGTGCATGGGATACGGTACGTACTACTTATTTCTCTAAGTTCATATATAGATGAAATAAAAGTAGCATAACATATATGTTAACTCTTGTAGGTTGACGAAATGTTTCACGACACTCGCAAGGATCTTCCCTTCTCACAATTTCCACTCCTAGATATATTTCTTCCGTAGCTTATCCTAGAGTATTACATGTGGGATTACCATGTTATGTACTAACATATTTAGGACTTCTCATATATTACAGCACTTTGGTGTCGTACATTGTTACACTTACCATTGCAAGTTTAAACGATTTCTATGTCAAGTGTTAACTATGGATAACTTATTTAGCTTTCTTGTATGTTTAATGCATCTTTCATTATTTTATATAATTTGGCTTCCATTTGTAGGTACTCTCCGATTCCTAAATTGAGCAATTGTGAAGGCTAATTGAGTAAATGCCAAATTTATTCAATCGATGGAGGCATGCACTATAAAATGGTAGGAAGGCGTGACCTTAGCCATGCAACCCCATCTTATAGGTTAGTTATGATGCAAACAGATTTTCCTTCATACGTAGTTGTTGGCAAAACCTGTTGTGGCATCCTAGCGAATGCATTCTACAAATGAGATTGCTTCAAGGCAACTAAACTTACTGAGCCCAACCCCGTTCTCAAACAACAATGGATTCATACAATCACCGTGTACAATTTCGTAAGTTACTTCGCTTTCAATGCGAAAAGTTCTACTCTTTATTAACTTATCATATTTTATTTGATTGGTTAAATGATATCTTGTAGGTAATTCCTACTGGATGCCAAATTCACTATAAGTGGCCCATGTCATCTAAGTCTTTTAACTCATGCCGTGCAATCTTCTTTTTTTTCAATGATTGTATTGTTCCTTTTTTATACAGCACTGCATTCCATAACTAAAGTGGCATATGATATTAACTTATTAACTTATCATATTAATGATGTTTTCTCTTCAATTTTTCCCCCTATTCTTTCATGTAAGTTGTTCAGAAGTCACATTTTGATTGTGTGGCTTCTTACTTGGTCACCCTCTAAGTACATTTTGCCCTGCATCAGGTACGCCTGGCTGTGGCTGGTGCTTTTCATACCAGATTTATGGGGCCAACGGTTTCTAGATTGGAGTCTGAACTTGCAGCAACACAAATACAAAAACCAAGGATACCGGTTATCTCAAATGTAGATGCACAGCCTCACTCTGATCCAGAAACTATCAGGGAGATCCTTGCCCGGCAGGTCAGACTGAATCAGCTTGCCGTTTTTCCATTGACAGCAACTTACTGTAATTAGTTTTTCAATCCTCTCATCACCTCGATATTAAATTGACAGGTAACTTCCCCTGTCCAATGGGAATCAACTGTGAAGAACCTACTAGACAAAGGATTAAAGAAGGGCTACGAATTAGGGCCTAGGAAGGTAAAATAGATGTCTTCCTTCCCCTCTTCATAGTTTTATCATCTTGTTTGGCTTCATGGTTTATGCAGTTCTGTGCATGGGCATGTAAACTGAAAACTTCAATAGCTTCTGAAAGCTTCTAAACTCACTGATTGTATATTAGGTGATTGCTGGGATCGTCAAGAGAATGGACAGGAGTGCTGATATCGAGAAAATCGGGGCTTGATGGTTTCTTTCTTCCTCAAAATTCATCCCTTGACAAAGATCAGCATTTTTGCAACGTGTAGCTATGCGAGAGCTAGATGTCAAGTAGAGATGTAGAATTTTATTTATCAATTAGACCATTAGTTTGGAACATCTGTGTAATATCCTTGAGGGGATAGAATTCTTTGATTGATGTGTTTGTTGGACCCTTGTACCACTCATCTTGTTTGACTTCTAGGTGGGTCCCATTTGAGTAAGATTCTGCCTTTTCATATGCGTTATATTGAAACAATAAAATTATAAATCCTTGGAAAATGTGAGTTGTCACAAGTGAGAACGGCTTCAATTGGACAAATATCAACGGAACATGTAAGCACCCATGATTTCTTACCTGGCATTTGAGCAGCATAAGTAAAGATGCAAGTCTCTATCCAAATACTCTTGTCTTGGTAGCTTCCTGACATCACTTGTTCATCATCTAAACTTCTTTCAGCAATTTTCCAGTTTATAACATAATTTGCTATTGGTTTGATCTTTCCTTTCAAGACATGGTCGGATCATTGACGCTCAGGCTACAACCCCTCACCTTGTCCATTTTCTATTTGGCTTCTGTGTTTTTTTTTTGGAAAAAGGATTTTGTAGTTTTGCAAAGTCCCTAGAGAGAATTTCCAAGATGACAAACCAGGTGTTGATTTTTAAGATGAGGAGGACCCGTAAGTATTTTCTTTGTTCATTTTTAAATGAATTCTTATGTCAATCTTCTTGTCGCATCACAGAAATATTTCTCCCACGATTTCGTTAGATGTTCCTTCATATGCTTTGATCGTGAGCATAGAGATTTTTGGGCCTTTTCTTCCAATTATCGCAGGAAGATTTCAATGTTTACTTCCGATTATCACCGTAAGATTTCAGTATCAATGCATTTACAAAAGAAGTATGGTGTGATTTAAGATAGGATCCTATGAATGGCTTTCTCTGTTGCATTTATATCCTGTATTGTCTTACCTTACAATACAGGTGACTTTTACTACAAGGGATACCACTTGCTTCAGTTGATTTACATAATGGGAGATCCACGTTGGACCACTGATTTCCTCAAAGTATGGTGTGATTTAAGATTGGATCCTATGAATGGCTTTCTCTGTTGCATTTATATCTTGTATTGTCTTACCTCACAATACAGGTGACTTTTACTACAAGGGATACCACTTGCTTCAGTTGATTTGCATAATGGGAGATCCACATTAGACCATTGATTTCCCCAAACAATCGCATGCTGTAAATAAAGGGTGCAAATGAAATGGATTATTGCATCCGTATTCGACACTATTGGTTTAGAAAATTGGATATCAAAAGTTCAATATTTGTCACTAGTTGAGGAATGTTGGGTCTCTACCTTTCCGTTCTTTGTAATTGTTACTTTTGTTTTCCGTTCAGATGTAATTCTATCTTAATGTACTTACTTCGCTGCGGTATATAAATTCTAGCTTCCATTTTTCCACTATTGGATAATGTATGTCTCCTTTCTTCCCTCAGCTTAATTGTCTGTACATTCATTGTATATGGAATATGATTCCTTCCATTTTAAGTGCAATTGTATTCTTACGACTCTTCCTATAAATTTCGCTTGCTTCCTTCAAAGGTAAACATCTTCCTCTATTTCTTCAAATAGGAGTTGTCCATATATTGTCATGATATATTCATAGCATCTTTTATTCTTGCTCCATCAATGGGTCCACTTCTTTCAAACTGCTTTCGAATACTCTTATGTTGTCATTGCACAAGTTAAGCATCTTCATAAAATATTTCATTATTTTTTTTTGTTAATAGCATACCTAACCCAAGGGTAAAAAAGTTAAAAATAATACTTTCAAACAACCTTCTCATCGTTTAGGACCACCTAACAACCAATTTATCCCCTCTTCATATGTCTCCACCAAACACCAAACAAAGGATATTCACCTTTATCCCTTCCCAACATCCCATGTTCAACCAAATAACAAAACTCATTTATCCCTCACTTTTTCCTCTATCCCTTGTCTCACAAAATTTATCCCCTTAATTTATCCTCCCAAACAAACAGGTTGGGTTATAAACAATTGGCCCAATTCAATTTTTTTGTTTTTTTTGTTTTGGAAGGATGTTTTCATAAATTTTTATGAATCGAAATGAAAATTTGGTTAGAATAAAACCCCAAGTTGAAACAAAACTGTTTTAAGGTGAAAATTCAAATTTTCTAATTCATCTGTAAACCATGACGAACTAGTTCAATTTTGATTAAGTAGTGTAATTTAGTTATATATAGTATCTATATGCTGTAAATTCAAACGTGGAATCTTAGTATATGCATTTTATCTTAACCCATGCACTTAACGATCAAACCACATAAAATCATTGAAGCACCTTCACAATGACAAATAAGAAATATATAGTTTTTCAAATGAAAAAATCAAGATGCACATATAGTTGGCAATATTTACCAGCATTTGAGCAATAGGCCCATTAGTGCACCACATTTTGTTCCCATTCAACGGATAGCCACCATCAACTCAATCAGCTTTGCATTTCATGCTAACAACATCAAATCCAGCTGGAATGCTTTAAACAAAGAGTTAGAATTAAAAGAGTATACATGTAACCAACAACAGCATGAGACGGCTAAAAATAAAATAAATTAAAAATAGTATCTTCCTAAAGCAAAACATAAAAAATGAAGGAAATAACTTACCGTTAGGTTCACTAATTGCTAAGGCCCAACATATTCTCCATTGATTAACTTCACATTATCAAGAGAAAAATACTGTCGGAACATGAATAAATATAATATCTTTATTTTCGACAGTAAAAAAAAAATTTTCTCAATCAAACATCCAATTTGCATAATGGGTTGATATAAAACTTGATGATATCATCCTACAGCCTTCTAAAAGGACTTTTGGTAACTGGCTGCTGACCATGTAATGTGTATATTATGGTATGCCAAGCCAACCAAAAGCAATCATCTTTCCATGCCATATGGGCTCAACCATTTGATTTCTTTGTCCCCATTTAAGGACAAATCTATTTGAGACATTAAATGGATTTGCCTACATGTCCGCAAGCAAATTTATAAACTGAATTCTACCTCTTTTACTCTTAGAGTTGATGCTTTCTCATTGTTACACAGACTAATTCGATAAGGACATATTAATACTTGAACTAAGATTTATGGGAAAGAAGGAGGTCATTTGCATAAATTAGTCATAATATTTAATTAATAAAATAAAAAATAAGATTGTGGCAATGGTATGGAGATGTAAAATTTAATAGAGATGAAACAGGAGAGCTTCTTGAAAGATCTCCCACGCATAGGAGAGGCTCGAGGCCAGAAGCTTGCCGGAGGACAAGTTGCCTAAGTTGCTTCCGATGGCGATGGTGGCACGGCGAATGGTCACTGGAGTTGGCGGGATGGAGGAGTGGTCGGCAGTGGGTGCCGACTACAACAGCAACTACACACGGCCATGAGGGCATGTGCGCAGCGCGTGCTTGCGCACTTGCTACCCACGGGGTGGAGAGGCGGCATGTGGGGCCCGCTAGATGCAACGTAGGGCGTCGGTGGTGGTGGCAGTTGGTGCAACCGGTGGGTTTTGGAGGTGGAGTTGCAAAGGAGAAACAACAATGAAACTCGCCTCCTGAAGAGTTAAATTTCTCACCAACCCAGACCGAGGAAGCGCAAGGGCCGAGGGAATGGAAGGGGGGCAAAATCAACTCTTGAAGAGGTGAGTTTAGTATAAAATAATTCCCTGGAAACTCACCGTTACAAGAGATAGTTTGCCACGGCAATGCTCAAATATTATTCCCTACGGAATATTATTCCCTGATTACATACTTGGGAAAATTTTTCACTCGTTCTCCTCCACCCTCCTCCCCCGCAGAGATCTGAGCTGCTCCTCCTCCACACTAACGCCTCCCCCCACCCCACGCCACCCGATCCACCGCGCGCCGAGCCGGATGGCTTACCCGGAAGCCACCGCTGCCGACTTCTCCTCGACGGCGTGCCCCTTCCCTTCCCTTCCCGACTCTTCCAAGCCATCTCCCCCGCCCTCGAGAAGATCATCAAGAACGCCTTGTGGCTGAAGCACTCCAAGCTCCCTCACCAGTGCAAGTCCCTCCTCGACTCCGTACCCCCACTGCCCCCCTCCACCCCCTCCTCCCCTTCCTCACCCTCCTCTATAAATGGCCCCCTCAACGACGGCGACCACGACTTCTCCCTCTCCTCCTCCGACCTCTTCCTCTCCCCCATCCTCTCCGCCCTCTCCTCGTCCGCCCTCAAGCTCGCTGACCCCTCCCTCCAGTCCCTCCACCTCCTCATCTCCCACGGCCTCCTCCGCGGCGAGTGCGGCTCCTTCCCTTCCTCGTCCTCTTCCTCCTCCTTCTCTTCCCTCCTCGCCTGCGTCCTCGACTCCATCTGCTCCTCCCCCACCGATCTCCACGACATCTTCAATCTCCCACGCCGCCCCTCCTCTTCTTTTCTTTCTTCGTTCTTCTCCTCCTTCGTTTCCTCCCTCCGCTGAACCCAACCTCACCCCTGCCACCTCACATAGCAGCCATCTCCAACCACCCTCTCTAGCGGCCAACGACATCGGAGCGACGACCTCGAGACGCCGACCATCCCTGCAGTCACGCATACTCCGGCCGCACCCTCCACAGCCGCCAACAGGACCCACCTCCGCCGGCGTCTCCACGCGCCTACCGGCTGCCGGCGACCATCTCGCGAGACACCGCCACCACTGGCGTGCTCCCCATTGTCAGCTGATCACCATTGACCTCACTCGCAGCCAGCTGGAGCTCTCAACGCGCGGCCACGCGACAACCACGATCTCCTCGATTTCTGAACAGTAACACTCATATTAGTTGAAATCAGAGGCTGAATAGGTGATTGAAGAATCGGTTTTCATCTTTTTCATATTTAGATATTGGATATATTGCTCTCTCGCCCTCTCATCTTTCTCTCTATTATTTTTATAGAGCAATAATCTCTCCATTACACCTGATGGTCTGTGGTGGCTGCAGAACAAATGAGGAAGAAGACCGGTGCCTTGTGGGTCCAAGAGGAGCCGGGCGAGAGGACTTGAAAGCAAGAGGTGGCCGCCGTCTCTACCGCTACTAGCTTAATCTACTACTACCACTCTCCTACTGCCCGTGGATATGCTATGAACTATTGTTATTAGTAGTATTATTATTACTGATAGGATTGTTAGCAGCAACACAGATTAAGGGTATGTAACTCCATGGCGATGTGTGTATGTAATTTTAATTAATATTATCCAAAGAGATGGAGAGATGGATGGGACAGAGAGATAAGAGGAGCGGACGGAGGGAGAGAAAGATACGAGTGGCAACTGGGAGTAAGAGCAAAATATTCTTCATATTTTTTACATCTTTTTCGCTGTATAAAGATATAATTTCAGATTAATACTATTAATCTTAGGATATATCGGTAGATAGATTTTTTTTTTTTGTCAGAAAACATAATTAATTTTTCAAAAAAATCTTCTACTTTAGTGTGTGTATATATATATATATAGCTCAAAATCATAATTACATGTTCTTTGTAAACTATCTCCATTTCATTAATAAATTAGATATTACTTCTATATAAAATGATATTAATTAAAAAAATATTTATAATTAATTTTAACATGTAATCGTTATTTAAAGAGGATTCCGATCGACACTTACCGGTTCGTCATTTCATCCCCTCACCCCTCCTGCTTTCGGCCTCTCTCGATCTCTCCTCCATCCTCTCTCCATTCCTCTCTTTCTCTCTCTCACAAGACAACACAACCCCCCTCCCCGTCCCATTTCCTTTCCGCGTGTCTTTGCCCACCCTCTCTCTCTTCCTCATTTCTCCATCACACCACTGCATTCCCACGTCTCTCTCTCTCTCTCTCTCTCTCTCTCAAACGGATCCCTCTCTCTTCCTCTCACATACACAATCAAACACACACTCGTCATTTAAATCCCTCCCTTCCCCTCCCAAGCCAAAACCTCTCTCTCTACTTATGAAACTACCCATCTCTCCCTCTCCCACCAAATCAGTGAATCCTTCTCCACCACCATCATATCTCTCTCATAATTATCTATTAAAATTCATAATACACGTTTATATAAGAAAATTCTTACTCTTTCCTTATCTTTACCTTTCTCATTTTTAAATTTATTCACTCCACCCATCGGTCCCATGATCATCCTTACATTCTCTGTCAATTTTCCTCCTTACTCTCTCTCATTTATATTTCACTTATCATCATTTTTATTTATAATTATTTTTATATTTAAAGTTCCTTCTAAGATATAAAATGACAATTGATATTTTATCATTTACCAACGATATATCTAAATTTATATAAATTTTGAAAAGAGTTTTCTATCACATAAAATGTTTTTTTATATAAATAAATATTTTTGTGTAAATATAAAAATTTAAAAGATATTATTTATAATTCTATCACAACACTAAATTATTTAAAATATCATTTTCCATGCTAATAAATTAATATTAATCATATTATATTTTAAAATTTAAAAAATTATGGTACATCGCACAACATCGTGCGGGTTAATCAACTAGTATGTATAATGACGAAATAATATGCCATAGCCTAAAAAAGCATTCATTTCATTTAAATAGAATGCGAAAAGCTACCATTATATGCTAATAAGTACAATTATGTGCCTCATTATAAAGTAATATGTCATTAAGGAAAATATAGGTATTTTACTCAAACCATATGAAAAAGACTACAATTATGTGTATAATTATATTACAATATGCTATTAACTAAAATAATGTCTATCTTAATCAAACAATTTACCAAATAATACAATCATATGTATTATCATATAATGATACACCACAAAAAGTTGTACATTATAGTGAAAATCACATAGACATGATATGCATGAATCAAAATAATTCAAAAATAATTATGCAATATATTTTAGATTGATCCATATCATGTATCGCAATTAGATTATACAATATCAACCTAAATACATAAATAAGAAATATTAAGCCAAATAGATAAATATGAATAGGCATAAACCAGCAAGATCCAAAATAAAATGTTGAAGAAATAAACATAGCACAACCAATATAAATACAATGGAATAAAGTTAGATTTTAGTGTAATCGATGTGCCTATAGGATTTCCCTCAAAGAAGCTATCACCTCCCATGATATCGGTGCGACAAGGTCTTGCAAGCTCCACACAAGATACAGTGATCCAGTTCTAAGAATTCATGCACTCCAATCCTCTATGTCCTCAAAACTTTGCCCAGGAGAATGTATTCTAGAAAAAAGTATCTTGTGATCTCGCATGCCTGGATTCGCACATGCACAGTGAGAGGGAGAGCACACCGTGAGAGGAGACAAGAAGAGAATCAAAAGATAGTGGGATGATCTCTCGAGGCACCCTTGCGACGCTTAAAAAGGACATACCAGGAGACAAAGAAGCAAAAGACTAGGAGGTGCAGGCAACCAACTAGTTATGACATGCAACATCAAGATTCAATGGAAGGATTATTAATTAACCGATTAATTGAATAATTAATTAATATTAATTAATTAATCCAAAAAATCAAAGAAATTTCTATAACAAAAGAGTCAAAGTTCCAAATAAATTCTCACCCTCTTACTCTTTCCTACATAAGTCATGCGAACCAAAAGCCTTATATATCCCTCTTAAGGTTTGCTTACTTCCAATGTGACACTAAAAAGGCCCACTCAAATCTCTTTGATTTTAAACATGAATTTCCCATGCTATCACTCATCAATTACATCTTGTAACGAATGTGTGCCCCAGACGTATTTTAAGACGTCTGGGAGGTGGCTCAGACGTCGGACAAGACGTCTGGGATCACAACCAGACGTCTGATAAGACGTCTGGGATAGTTTCAAGACGTCTGGAAATCCGTTATTTTCGACACACGCGAGTCGCCTGCGCGCCTGAGCGCGCAGACCGCATATTCTCCCTTTTTCTCTCTGCGGCTGCAGGCGGCCTGCCACCTCCTCTCTCCTCTCCGCGCGGCGTTAAAAGGGGCGCGCCTCCCCTCCCGTCTCCACCGTCTCCTTCTTCTTCTCCTTCCTGTGCGCGAGAGCGAGCGGACGCGAGGGCGGCAGCGGCGGCCGCAGTGAGCGCGGAGGTGCGGCGTGCGAGGGCGGAGCTCTGCCGTGAGGGCGAGCTCGCCGGA
Source organism: Thalassia testudinum (assembly GCA_037157565.1). Lineage (NCBI taxonomy): Eukaryota > Viridiplantae > Streptophyta > Magnoliopsida > Alismatales > Hydrocharitaceae > Thalassia > Thalassia testudinum. Next base: position 88,942,951 of record JAZHRO010000077.1, read on the forward strand.
GCGGCTTGGCCGGCTGGCGGAGGGCGCAGGGGGCGCGGAGCGACGCGGAGAGGGACCTGCTGCAGTCTGAGCAGCAGGAGCGCGAGGTGCGACACGGGCGGCGTCGCGAGCGGAGGCCGAGCAGGGTCCTGATTCTAGAAAAATTTCCAGAATCAGACGTCTGGATTGATAGCCAGACGGCAAGGTCGACGTCTGTAAGATCATACAGACGTCTGAAAGGTGAGTTTCTGCCTTCTTCTTCCTTCTTGTCGACTGACCGTACTGAGGGAGGGGGTTGGCTGTGCGCAGGTTCGCTGATTCGCCATCCTTTGCGAATCAGACGTCTGGAAGTTGTACCAGACGGCGGGAGTGACCTCCAGACGTCCTGAGGGACCATCGGACGTCTGGGATCTAGGGCAGACGTCCCCGCAGACTTCTGGACGTCTGGGAAACCACGCTGAACAGGTAATTCTCTGATCCACTCTTTAAGACGTCTGGAAGGAGTTCCAGACGTCTGATTTTGCACAGTATCATCTTTTTCGACCCGTTTACGGCCCGTTCGGGCTCCGTTTTCCGCGATTCGAGTTGCGTTCTTTTCAGAATTAATTCCTCTACTCATCTACAGTAGCTATACACTGTTTTGAGACACTCCCTGTGTTTGATCCTTGTGATAGGACCTCGTTCAGTTGCAGTCTTGAGAGTCGCAGAGGCACGCGGGATTCCCGATCACGCCCCCATTACCCCCGTTGTACCTGATAGAGTGGCTTTAAGTATTAATAAAATCTGTTAAAGTATGAAACCATAACTAGAACCTAGGACATTGCATGAATCCTAGGAATCAGAAATATATGGAATGATAGTTCCTAGGTGTTGCATGAATCCTAGGGCCGGAAAACTAGATTGTATGGTAGACCCTAGGATATGGCATGAATCCTAGGATGGAAAAACTAGTGGAATGTATAATACTGCAGTCTTGGAAAAAATGGAAAGGAATATATGAAGCTGCCTGTAAATTGAATTCACAGCTGCCTGTTATGAATAAAGAAACATGATTGGGATCATGGTTTGTAAGAACGTGAAACTGGAAAGTAAGACATGAGATGTTCTGGAACCCTACAGGGAAGTAGGAGTAGAACTCCTGGAAAGAGAATGGAATAGAATTGGGGAAGTGAGCTGGCCCTTGAGTACGGAGTACCAAGGAGAGCGACTGTCCCCATGTTTAGTGCAGAGCTGAGCTAGCCACCCCAGGGACCCGGGGGTTAGGACTGGCCACTCTGTACCGACTTGTTGGCCCTCGTGTACGTAGTACCGAGGAGAGCTAGTAGTGTTAGGAGAGTACTAGCTACCCCACGGGCCCCGGGGTTCTGCTAGCCTCCTTCACCGACTTGTTAGGCCCACTAGGGCAAACCAGGGTAGTCAGGCGAGGGTGCGCGGACTGTGGAGGGGCAAGGCCCCGGTTTGGTTACTGTGGAGGGGTTGGACCCCTGTTACTGAGAGGGCTCTGCCCTGGTTCCGTGCTGTGCTTTGGGCGCACCCGTTAAAGGAAACGACTGACCGCGTGCCAGTGCGGGCTAGCTACCTGTGCGTTTATCGCGCGTGCCGTAGTCACCGTTACGTCTGTCAGTGACCTTGGGGTGGTTGACTGAGGGTAGGATCACCACGGGGGACTCTCCCGGCCAGGAGAGCACCACGTGCTACTTCTACTTTTGGAAAAGACTGCAATCAAGATCGTTCCCATGAGGACATTCGAGATCAAGTAAAGGATCTGAGAAATAAATGAAATAGTGAGAAAAATTGAAAGATGTGAATAAAGGAAGTAATAGAACATAACAGCTACTGTACACTCTACTGTTGCCTTTAGTTAGTTTGCCACTCTACTCAGCGTTTTGCTGACGTGTTACACTCGTTACCTTTTTGAGGACCAGGTGTTGAGCAGCCAGGGTCGGCGGCTGCAGAGGACGCTGGGCCGAGTAGGGTCCAGTAGAGTTACCACAGCCATTTGTACCCCTTTTGTTTCTGTTCTAGTGAGTAGTTTTTGTTTCCGCTGTACCTTCCTTACCTGCAGTTCTTGTTATATGATAAATGCTGTTTTACTGTTGTGGTGGTACCTACTGTAGTAGTTTCTTTCCTTACTGCTGTACTTTCTTACTGTTAGTTATATTCATGCTGAATGTGGTTTATTTTACTGCCTTTTGGTTACTTCCTCGTTGGATGACTATGTCTTGGGATTAGTCGAGTCGGTCCGGTTCTCTTGTCTCGTAGGGACTCGGGAACCGGGTCGTTACAAGATGGTATCAGAGCAAGGTCGTCCCGAGAAGTGAATCAACTGACAGGAAAATAACCAATTCACATGTTTATAGCTAGAGTAGCCACCACAACATATCTCTTGACATGAGCTCTTAGAAGTTTTGTTAGGTACCGTCTCGGGACCTCATCCAACTGATTCGAGAGGTGGTTCGAGAAGAATTTCAGCTTCCACCCACGTCGCCACCCCCTCCCCCTTCCGAGCGTACGACAGGGGAGTTAGTGGTGGAACGAGATTTCCGCCGCCACACCAGGCGTGTTAGGAGAACTCAACGGAGACACGTGGCGTCCGCAGGAGAGCCGTCACGTTGTGCAGGGCCATCAGTGGCCTTTGGGGGCCCTCGACAGGGGCCAGTCGCCAGCACCGGACCCCCGCCTAGCCGACAGCAGGGACTCACTGAGGGCGGGAGTCGGGTTCCCCTCTGCTACCAGTGTGGCCAGCCGGGCCACGTCAGGAGGGACTGCCCATCTAGGGCAGGAGGTCAGCAGATACTTCCCGCGCAGAGCACTGGAGGGCGCGCAGGAGGCCGCGGTTCCCAGGCGCGAGGAGGAGGACAGCAGTCGCGAGGAGGGTACCGGCCAGCACCTACCCGTCCGACGCAGAGTGTGGCTGCTTCGTCCGCACCTAGGGCTGAGGGGCGTATCAACGCCCTAACACACAGGGACGCCAGAGCATCGGGATCCGTGGTAGCAGGTATGATTTCAGTTTCTGGCAGACTCGTTTACACGCTTTTCGATTCCGGCGCTACGCACTCGTTTGTCGCAGCCAGTTTCGCAGTTAGTTTGGACCAGGATTATACACTGTTAGAGAATCCGTTCGTAATCAGAGGTCCGAGTGGTCAGCTGTTTGTAGCTGAGGAGGTGTACACGGGTTGCGGGGTCAGCATCGGGGGACATAGCCTGCCAGCTGACCTGATTATGATACAGATGGAGGACTTTGGAGTGATTCTGGGGATGGATTGGCTGTCCGCTTACCACGCCTTGGTAGACTGTTTTGAGAGGAAGATTGTCTTCTCCATTCCGGAGTTGCCTTCTTTCGAGTTTCACGGGCAGCCAGTGGACGGAGGTTTCAGGTGCATTTCGGCACTTCGGGCGGCGAGACTTTTGAGCCAGGGGTGTGAGGGCTTCCTAGCTTGTGTGGTGGCAGAGCACAGCCCCGTGGCAGACTTCCAGAGCATCCCGGTGGTCAGAGAGTACCCCGACGTGTTTCCAGACGAGTTACCAGGACTACCGCCCGAGCGTGAGATCGAGTTTGAGATCTCACTAGTACCAGGGACCAGCCCCATCTCCACCGCGCCATACAGAATGGCACCGCTTGAGCTGCGAGAGCTCAAGTCCCAGTTGCAGGACCTTTTGGAGAAAGGTTTCGTGAGGCCCAGTGCGTCTCCCTGGGGAGCCCCGGTACTGTTTGTGAAGAAGAAGGATGGGACCCTACGCCTTTGTGTGGACTACCGACAGCTGAATAGGGTCACTGATGAGAACCTCATCATGAGCCATAACTAGCTCATTTTGACCCAATACAAAGGATAAAAGCTCCTACATATCTCAAGGAAAAGCTTAACTCAGAGAATTCTGAGTTTGAGAAGAAAACAAGTCATAAGGGGTAAAAGTGCAATTTTACCAGTATAATCTGCATACAGGGTAATTCAGGGCCCAAACATAGGTCAAAACAGCTTAATAAGAATAAAAGTGGGATGAGATGATCTAGCAAGGGCTACAGCACTTCCAAGGAACCAAATGATAATCTGTAACCCTAAAACAACCCACTTCAATTCACAAGGTTCGAGGCAAAGTAAAAATAGAATAAACCCTCTAAAATTCATAGAAAAATAATCTCTGGGGTTTAGAACCATCAATTTGGCCTTTAGAACCCATTTTGACCTACATTGAGAACCATGCCCAATTAATAACTTAATTTGGGTTTTTGCGCAAATTGACCGGTCAAACAAGGTTTAATATGAAAATAAAATTCACCATCAGATTCCTTAGGTCCTAATTAGTCATGTATAAAAACTTGAGCCTAAGAAGAAACCTCCTTGACCGACTTCACACTTTGGTCCTCATATATTTACTCTTTGGCCCTCAACTTTTGAACCCTCGCATTTTGGCCCCTAACTCTTCTTCGTTCTTTGCAAACAGGTCCCTCCTGCAAAACCCTGCCAGCACCATGCTCCGGCGACCTTGCGCGGAGCATGGCGCCGCGCAGGGTGAGGTGGAGGACCTGGCAAGTGTACCGGGGGTGCCCTGCGTCGTCAGCCGTCGCAGGAGCACCCCCATGGTCATTGTAGCCCCCCATACCGGCCGTGCGAACGCACGGACGGTATGGGTTCGTATTCCGACCATTCTCCGGCGAGGGAGACACGTCGTCTCCCTCCGCCTTCCTCCCTGCCTCAACCCTATAAATACCCCCCGCCGCTCCACCGACGAAGGCAGCCTGGACCTGACGGAGAAAACCCCCAGCTTTCTTCTCTTCTTTCTCCGGCAGACGCTCACCAGCTCCGGCGACTTCCTCCCCCTCCACCTCTTCGCTCTGCCGCACTACCAGCAGCAGAGACCTCCTCCCCTGCTCTTCCCGCGCCACGCCGCACCCAGCTGGCGCCTCTCCAGCCTTCTGCTCGCCGCCGCCCCTCTCCCTGAGCATCGTCTTCTCCGGCGACAGTCGATACGACTGTCGCCCTGTTCCTCCCCCTTCGTCCCTGCAGTTAAGTTAGACTTACTCCCCTTCTCCTCCTCTTTCTTTCCCCGCTTTCGATTTAGTCAATTAAGCCCTCTACCGACCCTGTTCACCCTCATCCTCTCCGCCTCCGACCACCCTCCGGCGAGCCGCTCCCATCACCTCAGCGACCCACACGGCTCGCCGACTACCGCAGAACCTCCACCTCCTCACCCTGATCCTCTTCCGCCCCTCCACTTCCCACCAAACACCCTCTGCAGACCCACCGAACACACCCACTCCCTCGCTCACAGTTTGACCTAGGACGACCTGACAGCTCCATCTCGCCCCCTGCAGACCCCCTGACCACCTTCGCCGTGCCACGGCGAAGGTCCCCCGCCTGTCTGATCTGGCCGAGAGGCCGTGCCATTGGTTTCAGGTTCCAGGCCTTGACCGCCATTGGCGAGGAAGCTCGAAGCCTGCTCGAGGTTGCTCCAAGCCGAGATATCCCAGGTTGAAAAGCCACGGCCAGCGCGAAAGAGTCTCGCGCACACACCCTGGCCCTCAATTGGAGCTGTGCGCCTCAACAGCCGATGCAATTGGGAGCACCATCCCTGCTGCAGGCGTGAGAGAATTGGGGTGGGACATTTAGTCCCACCTCGGAATCTCTCGAAGGCGCGCGGATGCATAAAGGCAAAAACTGCCTTATGCTGTTTGCCTCAGTTACCACGGGGTGAGGTCCCTCTCACCCGACCCGACCCGACTCGGCCTCGTCCGTGACCACGCTCCGCGGACCTGGCCCGACCCGATTAGACTGACCTGCACTCCTCGCCCACCACGCACGCCGGTGGGCCTGGACCCGGGCCTGACCCGAACCCGATTACCCGGTAGCGCTCTGGGAGAGCTTCCGAAGAGTGATTTCAGAGAGAGAGATACGCGGGGGAGGGGGGTAGAGTAGGTTTTTGCCTTGACGAATAAACTCTGAAGTGTGCAGGCCAAAGAAGAAGAAGCAGACCCGCTGAAGAAAAAGGAAGAGCAACGGCCATCGCGAAAGAAGAAAAAGAGAGGTCAAGGCAGGTGAAGACAAAGAAGAAGAAGGAATGAAGAGAAGCAAGAAGCAAGAAAAGAAGAAGACGATCTGACGAAAAAGAAAGAAAGGAAACAAGGAAGAACAGAAGAAGAGCACGAGGGGAAAATCTGAAGAAAGCAGAAGAAAAAGAAGAAGAAGAAGAAGAAGAAGAACAGGAAGAACCAAAGACAAAGAGGAAGATCTGAAGAAAGCAGAAGAAGAAAGCAGAAGAAGAAGAAGAAGAAGAAGAACAAAGAACAGGAAGAACCAAAGACAAAAAGGAAGAAAGAAGAAAAGAAGAAGAAGCCAAATTTTCATCTCTCTCTCTCTCTTTATTTTTGTAATAGAACTTGTATATCTCTAGAATACAACTTGCTCCCTGAGTTCGACCTCGGGAACTCTTTTATTTTTCCGAGTAAAAAATTTTTATATGAAAACGTTGGTAACAACCGGCTTTACTACAACGATATAACACAACCCGGTCAAACCCACGCTTATTATCATTTTGGCGCCGTTGCCGGGGAGCAACGGCTAATTCTAGAGGTAAACATTCCTGTATCTTTTAATTTCTGATAATCTCCTCTCTTTTGCGCAGCTACAGGAACTCAAGAAGACAAGCAACCACATGACAACCACTCCGAAGACAGGTAAATCTTTTCTCTCACTATTAACCCCTACACTCTAAAGAGAAAGAAAAGAAAAGAACAAGCAATATAGGGCTAACCTGTCTTCCATATTTAGTAACCATAAAAGTTGCATGTTTTCAACTCATTATTTCTGCACACTATCAAGGGTATTTAAGGGCTAACACATTCTTGCTTGAGCCCTAATTACCCAACAAAGAATTAACTGGACCAAGTAGAGCCAACCTAGGATCCAACACTAGGGATTTAGAGACACACTACTTAACTCAAGAATTGAGAAAACCAAATGAAGTGTGCCCAAGCCCTTGTCTGAAAATACCTATACAAGAAAAATCCTAAACAATTGGCTCTCTCTAAACACTTGAACCCTAAAAGACAGGACCTAAAAGCTCTTAAAGAAAACAATAGGTAAAGTTGACCCCTTGGGTTAACCAACCTTAAATTAGGTCACTCTTTGCACTTAAAAAAGACTAAAGTTCAAGTGAAACCTTAAGCACCCTGATCTTAAAATTGGTAGACTTAAGAGGTCAAGATCCCCATTCTGGTCTACCTGGAACCGCAGTGACAAGAGAGGTCGGGTGGGGGAAACCCTGTAACCCGTGGGGACGCTCTACCGTGTAGGGGTCTTCGCGGGACTCTCCCTCTCTGGCTGCCCAGGTAATTCTCAGGTGGACGATCTTTCTGATCAAGGGGTCCATCTGCCCCGCACCTCTATAGTCACCCAACACATTTTTGGGTATCTTGATTGGGTCCATCACCTTCTAAACTTACCTCTCCCAACTGTGCATGTACGGAAGGAGGTCTCTAAGACCACCCTTAAGACCTCCTTTAGAAATTTACTCTCGTCAAGGCCAAGCCTCGACGCCCGTGTTTGTACAGCAACACCCTCACATTATTCTCTCTTCTGATTCAGAACCAAGCTCTTCTTCTTCCCCCATCATGGCTCAGCCAGTTGAGGAAGAAAATAATCTGGAACACCAGCTCCAGCGACTCAATGACCTCTTCCAAAACTTCGTGCACCCACCACAGCGTCCTATGATGCGGGACCACTACAATCCTGCTGCGGTGGCAATTGAGCCTCGAGTTAGAATCCCGATTGGAGGACCTGATTCCGAACTAAAGCCCAACATGATTCACGCTATACCTAAATTCCATGGGCTTAATTCTGAAGATCCCTTCCAGCACATCAAACAGCTTAAGCATCTGGCCCACACTTTTGGATCAGATGCGCAAAATCGGGATATTCTTCTCATGAAGATGTTCTCCTTTTCTCTTATGGACAAGGCCGCCCATTGGTATCAAACTCAGACCCGGCCGATCAACACTTGGGAAGAACTTCAATCCGAGTTTTTGAAAAAGTTCTTTCCCGTTGGTCGGACCAACGCCTTGCGCCATCAGATTACACACTTCACTCAACAATCAGGAGAACCTCTCCATGAGGCATGGGATCGTTTTCAGGATCTCATGAGGAAGTGCCCCCATCACGGAGTTCCTAAATGGGAACAAGTCCAATCTTTTTACCAGGGACTCCGTGAGGACATCCGCCTTTTCGTCAATGCAACCTGCGGAGGAAACATCATGGGTCAACATGAAGACACCGTATGGGAGATTCTCGAAAACATGTGCGAGAACTCCATCAACAATGACTCCATGGGATTATTCGACAGGACGAATACCCGCGCAGCGACGAATCTTAAGGGAGCACATGAGACGCAGGGCCTGTCCGCATCAGTCGACCTGGAATTAATGGCCAGTCGATTGGACAAGGTCTCAATCATTGAAAAGAAGGTGGATGAGCTGACTCAGCACTTGCAGCGAGCCACCTCTGCGCGTAACTCCTTTGCACAACCTCCTTCCACACAGGAGACTGTGCAAAACATCCTACACCGATCCTCCCCTGGGATGGATCCATATCCATCCCCATCTGATTCTTGGACTGGAAGATCATCCGATCCTTTCTTCACCAGCCGGGGGAACTCCATTCCCCCTTTCCCTGATTCTCAGGAGGTTCCTCAGACCTGCGAGGACCTCAACGCCATCCAGAACGACCCATTCTCCAACACTTACAACCCTGGATGGCGAAACCATCCAAATTTTCAGTGGGCGGGAAATTCTCAAACCCAAAGACCACCTTTTCATTCCCGCCCACAGCCCTCTCATCACTACCAGCCGCCTCAGCCTCGGCCCAACCCTACTTATCCATCAGGGCCAAATCAAGATCAAATGTCCTTAATCCTTCAGACTCTGGCTGACATTCAAAAATCGAATGCGGCCATTCAAAAACAGCACAAGGACGAGCTTACTGAAGTTAAAACTCAGCTGGCCCAGTTGGCAAATTCTCGCCAGCCAGGCACACTCCCTTCCCAACCCCTTCCTAACCCAAATAACGTGCCAACCCAGAAGCGCGTTATGAATCCAAATTTAGGCCAAGCTCAATGGATTTATCAGGCCCCCACTGCTCCATCTCCAGACGAGATGGAAGCCTCTACTTCTCGTACGGGATTTCAGCAGCAGCCACCCCTCCTACCAAATCCAAACCAAAATCAGGCCGGATTAAATTCTGTAACAACACGTAGTGGTAAGACAACTCAGGACCAGCATTATCCAAACCACGCCCAGCCTGATAATCATGACCCTAGGATAGTTATCCAAGGTACCGCTGTTCCAGACCCACAACCAGGACCTATCCTAGAGGAACCAACCAAGATCCCGTTTCCCGAAGCCCTGACCAAGGGAAAGAAGACCACCAAACCCGTGGCCCCTGAGGAGGACCTGGTCAAGCTCTTTGAGCAGGTCCACATAAACATCCCCTTGATGGATGCAATCCGCCACGTACCAGCTTACGCACGATTTCTAAAGAATATATGTACACCCCAGCGTAAGCCGCGAACCAAGGGAGGGAGCCCAATTGTTCTGTCAGAGCAAGCCAGCTCTGTAATCCTTAGTAGACTCCCACCCAAGGCAAAAGATCCTGGAACTCCCCTGATCTCCTGTAAGATAGGTGGTACCCAATTGGACAGAGCATTGTTAGACTTAGGTGCATCTATAAATCTGATACCCACATCCTTACTTGACCATCTGGAAGAATCTGAGCTGAAACCAACTGAGGTGACATTACAATTAGCAGATCGATCTATAAAGTCACCAAAAGGGATTCTCGAGGATGTTATCGTAAGAGTACGGGATTTCTATTTTCCAGTGGACTTTATAGTCTTAGACATGGATGCACCTGAGAACCCTAGGGATACACCAATCATTCTAGGAAGACCTTTCTTGGCTACTGCTAGAGCCAACATCAGCTGTGAGGAGGGCCAAATAGAGCTTAAGTTTGGAGATCAAACACTGAAAATTGATATATTTAAGGCCCAACAAGGAATTAATTGCGGCGTCATCGAGCAAATTTGTGACATCAAGACTTTAGTTGATGAATCACACCTCCAGAATGACTTGAGTATTCCTCATCAACCACAGAAGGATCTTGACCCGCAAATAGAGGAGTCCAATCCGGATGTGAACAACCCAGTAACTCCCACCCTTGAACCTCACATCTATACTGAACCACCCGCTGCTGCTGAAAACCCCATCCTTGAACTGAAACCCCTTCCTGCTCATTTGAAATACATCTTTTTGGGTTCTAATCAGACCCTTCCTGTGATCATCAATTCCAACCTCAATCCTGAACAGGAATCCCGTCTGATTGTTGTCCTCCAGCAACATCGCAGAGCCATCGGATGGACTCTCGATGATTTGACTGGAATAAGTCCCTCTTATTGTACTCATCATATCTATTCAGAAGAGGGCACACGACCTTCTCGTGAAATGCAGAGACGCTTAAACCCCAATCTGCAGGAGGTCGTGAAAAAGGAGATCATCAAGTGGTTAGATGCCGGGATCATCTACCCGATCTCCGATAGTCGTTGGGTGAGCCCGATTCAGGTCGTGCCTAAAAAGGCAGGACTCACCACTATAACGACTGAGACCGGAGAAATCATTCCTACCCGATTAGCCAACTCGTGGAGAGTCTGTATAGATTACCGTCGACTCAATTCCTCCACGAAGAAGGATCATTTCCCACTACCCTTCATTGATCAAATTCTCGAAAAACTAGCGGGAAATAGGTTCTTCTGCTTTCTTGACGGGTACTCCGGTTATAACCAGGTGGCAATCCATCCTGAGGACCAAGAAAAGACCACATTCACCTGCCCCTTCGGAACATACGCTTTCCGAAGGATGCCTTTTGGTCTTTGCAATGCACCCGCTACTTTTCAGCGATGCATGCTTGCCATATTCTCAGATATGGTAGGTGATTATCTGGAAGTCTTCATGGATGACTTTTCAGTTTTCAGAGCATCATTCGACGATTGCCTCCAGCACTTGGTCCAGATACTCAGGCGGTGCATCGACGTGAATTTGGTTCTTTCCTGGGAAAAGAGCCATTTCATGGTGCCTGAGGGAATTGTCCTGGGACACTCAATTTCGGAGAAAGGTATCCAAGTGGATCGAGCTAAGGTTAATCTGATTTCTCGCCTTCCTATGCCTAGCTCGATCAGGGACATCCGATCCTTTTTAGGGCATGTCGGTTTTTATCGACGATTTATCCCTGATTTTTCAAAAATCGCACGCCCCCTGACCACTCTTCTCTCCAAGGATGTTCCCTTCGAAATCTCCAAGGAATGCACTCAAGCATTTGAAATCCTGCGTGACCGAGTCACCCAAGCCCCGATCCTACAGTCCCCTGATTGGTCTCAACCCTTTGAGATCATGTGTGATGCATCCGACTTCGCTGTAGGAGCGGTTTTGGGGCAGAAAAATGACAAGAAACCTGTGGTCATTTACTACGCCAGCAAAACACTCGATGAGGCTCAGCGTAACTATACAGTTACTGAGAAAGAGCTGCTAGCTGTAGTATTTGCCCTAGAGAAATTCAGATCATACCTTCTGGGTTCCCATGTCATCATATACTCGGATCACACGGCTGTGAGGCATCTCCTTGCAAAGAAGGACGCGAAACCTCGATTGATCCGATGGATCTTGCTGTTGCAAGAATTTGACCTCGAGATTCGCGATAAAGCGGGAAAACAAAACGTGGTAGCTGATCACTTGTCCCGTCTTCCTTCTGAAATGATAGACCCTTCCGGACCCATCACTGAGCATTTTCCCGATGAGCACCTGCTGACTATTGGTACTAGCCTTCCATGGTTTGCTAATATTGTAAATTACTTGGCATCTCATCAGACCCCGTCCGATTGGCCGAAGGCCAAGAAAGACAAATTACGCTCCGATGCCAAGTATTACATTTGGGAAGACCCGTACCTCTTCCGCATAGGTGCCGATCAGATCATCCGGAGATGTATCCCGGAAGGGGAAGTCAACAATATCCTCTCTTTCTGCCATGACCAGGCATGCGGTGGCCATTTTGCCGGGCATAAAACCGCATCAAAAGTCCTCCAGTGCGGCTTTTACTGGCCCACACTGTTCAAAGACGCATACAGTCATTGCAAGGCATGCAGTCGTTGCCAGACTTTGGGCAACATGAGCCATCGCGACATGATGCCTATGCAACCGATTCTAGTATGCGAAATCTTTGATGTTTGGGGGATTGATTTTATGGGCCCCTTTCCTGTTTCGGATGGTTTCGAATACATTCTGTTGGCTGTGGACTACGTGTCCAAATGGATCGAAGCCATACCGACCCGAACCTGTGATCACAAAATCGTTCTCAAATTCATTCATCAACACATTTTCTCAAGGTTCGGGATTCCTCGTGCAATAATCTCTGATGGGGGGACCCATTTCACAAATGCTCAGTTTAGGTCACTGATGACCAAATACGGGGTGTCTCACCGAATCTCTACTCCTTACCACCCCCAAACTAATGGTCTAGCTGAGCTGTCGAATCGGGAGATCAAGAAAATCCTACAGGTCACTGTTCGACCTGACAGGAAGGACTGGTCGTCCCGACTTCCGGAAGCATTGTGGGCCTATAGGACCGCCCACAAGACCCAATTGGGCATGTCTCCCTTTAGATTGGTGTACGGAAAGGCATGCCACCTTCCCGTCGAACTGGAGCATAAAGCCTATTGGGCAGTACGGAACTGTAATCTAGATCTTTCCAAGGCTGGGACCCACAGAAAACTCCAAATCAGCGAGATCGATGAATTACGCACAGACGCGTACGAGAACTCGCAAATCTACAAGGAGCGGGTTAAAGCCTTCCACGACAAACACATCTCGAGAAAGATCTTTCATCCTGGTCAAAAGGTCCTACTCTTTGATGCCCGACTCAAACTCTTCCCAGGAAAACTGAGATCTAAGTGGGTCGGACCATATTTGGTCCGACAGGTTTTTGGAAATGGAGCAATCGAAATCAGTCCACTCAGCCACGATTCTGAACCTTTCATCGTGAATGGTCAAAGACTCAAGCCGTTCATTGATGTAACTTCTACTGATTTGGCTGAGGCATCTCATATCCTCCTTTCCCCTTGAGCTTATTGCGCCCAGCCGATGGCGTAAAACTCAGCGCTTAACGGGAGGCAGCCCGTCATTCTCTTTGAAAACCTGAAACTTGTTCTGACACCTTTCAGCACTCGAAGTTCACCCTGAACTAAGACCCCCTAGGTTACAATGAGGACATTGCAAATCTTAGGCATGGGGGGGTAGGAAAGTGCAAAAACTTGTAAGAAAAGGTTTCAAACAAAAAAATTCACATATGCCAAAAATACCATAAAAATTAAAAAATTTTTTCGAAAAAGAATAAGAGGAAAAGAGGAGAAGGAAAATTTTGTGAAGGAGAGAAGAAACAAAATGAAAAAGGAGCACAAAATTATAAGAAAAGAGTGATAGTCATTAGTAAGAAACTAAGGAATTAACCTAAGTTCTAGACCTCATTCAAGAAAATAACTGAAAAGTGCACAATGAGATTAGTAAGAATGCAAACCTTAGGCATTCTTGAATAGACTCTTAGTACCCATTAAGATCTGGACACTCCTCAAGAGGTTGAGGAAAATGAAAAGCTGAAGTATTAGGTCTAAGGCTTAGGGAGTATTCGGCCTCGTTAACTAATTTTTGGTTTACGGGACTCAGTAACCTAAGCACCCTAATCTCACACACAGCCTGGTTCAGTAAGCGTAAAAATCAGAATCACGCAGAAGCGTCGCAAAAATCTGAAAAGAACACCTAGAATAGGAATGGCCGATCAACACAAGTTGATTTGGACGAGTTCCCAGCGCGGAGAGGCGGGAAATCCCCTCGAAGATGCGTAACAAAATATCATCTCCTCGGTGCTTGTCTCTTAGGATATTTACATATCCTACGGGGGGCATGTAAGCACTCTGCTGGTTCAGATTCCATGGATGGCATTATCTCGAAGTGTCAATTGCCAGGGTCTGGATTCGGCCACGGAATACCATGGATGGGATTATCTCGAAATCTCAATAGCCAGGGTTCCGGGGGTTGCCATGGGCGGTGCTATCTCGAAGCATCGATCGCCAGGAACCCTTGAGGATTGATGATGGGAGCAAGGAATCTGATACAGACCGTGTTGAAAAGCCAATCCTAGACTAGAACTAAAAAGAAAAAGAGAGAGAAAACTCTCCAAACAGAAAAAACTTTCTATCTCTCTCTTACAAAACGCACTGCGAACTGAGCCAGGGCTAAAATCATTTCAAGCACGGGTGCTTTAACCACAAAGTCCAATAAACCTTAGGTTAGTTCTTGTGGGCCTTAAAAACCTTTGCTAAAAGACTGAGGCTAAGGCTAGACAGATTTGGATCTTGATTGGTACTAGAGTATCTTTTAGGCCTATGGTCAGCATTCTAACCTAATCTATGCTCAAATAAAAAGGCACTTATCTAAAACCATTGAAAACTTCATGGTCTAGAACAAGGGTTGAAACCTTAAGTTTTTTTTTTTTTTGCTAAGGGACTAGCAAAAGCTAGGCATGGGGGTATGATGAGAACCTCATCATGAGCCATAACTAGCTCATTTTGACCCAATACAAAGGATAAAAGCTCCTACATATCTCAAGGAAAAGCTTAACTCAGAGAATTCTGAGTTTGAGAAGAAAACAAGTCATAAGGGGTAAAAGTGCAATTTTACCAGTATAATCTGCATACAGGGTAATTCAGGGCCCAAACATAGGTCAAAACAGCTTAATAAGAATAAAAGTGGGATGAGATGATCTAGCAAGGGCTACAGCACTTCCAAGGAACCAAATGATAATCTGTAACCCTAAAACAACCCACTTCAATTCACAAGGTTCGAGGCAAAGTAAAAATAGAATAAACCCTCTAAAATTCATAGAAAAATAATCTCTGGGGTTTAGAACCATCAATTTGGCCTTTAGAACCCATTTTGACCTACATTGAGAACCATGCCCAATTAATAACTTAATTTGGGTTTTTGCGCAAATTGACCGGTCAAACAAGGTTTAATATGAAAATAAAATTCACCATCAGATTCCTTAGGTCCTAATTAGTCATGTATAAAAACTTGAGCCTAAGAAGAAACCTCCTTGACCGACTTCACACTTTGGTCCTCATATATTTACTCTTTGGCCCTCAACTTTTGAACCCTCGCATTTTGGCCCCTAACTCTTCTTCGTTCTTTGCAAACAGGTCCCTCCTACAAAACCCTGCCAGCACCATGCTCCGGCGACCTTGCGCGGAGCATGGCGCCGCGCAGGGTGAGGTGGAGGACCTGGCAAGTGTACCGGGGGTGCCCTGCGTCGTCAGCCGTCGCAGGAGCACCCCCATGGTCATTGTAGCCCCCCATACCGGCCGTGCGAACGCACGGACGGTATGGGTTCGTATTCCGACCATTCTCCGGCGAGGGAGACACGTCGTCTCCCTCCGCCTTCCTCCCTGCCTCAACCCTATAAATACCCCCCGCCGCTCCACCGACGAAGGCAGCCTGGACCTGACGGAGAAAACCCCCAGCTTTCTTCTCTTCTTTCTCCGGCAGACGCTCACCAGCTCCGGCGACTTCCTCCCCCTCCACCTCTTCGCTCTGCCGCACTACCAGCAGCAGAGACCTCCTCCCCTGCTCTTCCCGCGCCACGCCGCACCCAGCTGGCGCCTCTCCAGCCTTCTGCTCGCCGCCGCCCCTCTCCCTGAGCATCGTCTTCTCCGGCGACAGTCGATACGACTGTCGCCCTGTTCCTCCCCCTTCGTCCCTGCAGTTAAGTTAGACTTACTCCCCTTCTCCTCCTCTTTCTTTCCCCGCTTTCGATTTAGTCAATTAAGCCCTCTACCGACCCTGTTCACCCTCATCCTCTCCGCCTCCGACCACCCTCCGGCGAGCCGCTCCCATCACCTCAGCGACCCACACGGCTCGCCGACTACCGCAGAACCTCCACCTCCTCACCCTGATCCTCTTCCGCCCCTCCACTTCCCACCAAACACCCTCTGCAGACCCACCGAACACACCCACTCCCTCGCTCACAGTTTGACCTAGGACGACCTGACAGCTCCATCTCGCCCCCTGCAGACCCCCTGACCACCTTCGCCGTGCCACGGCGAAGGTCCCCCGCCTGTCTGATCTGGCCGAGAGGCCGTGCCATTGGTTTCAGGTTCCAGGCCTTGACCGCCATTGGCGAGGAAGCTCGAAGCCTGCTCGAGGTTGCTCCAAGCCGAGATATCCCAGGTTGAAAAGCCACGGCCAGCGCGAAAGAGTCTCGCGCACACACCCTGGCCCTCAATTGGAGCTGTGCGCCTCAACAGCCGATGCAATTGGGAGCACCATCCCTGCTGCAGGCGTGAGAGAATTGGGGTGGGACATTTAGTCCCACCTCGGAATCTCTCGAAGGCGCGCGGATGCATAAAGGCAAAAACTGCCTTATGCTGTTTGCCTCAGTTACCACGGGGTGAGGTCCCTCTCACCCGACCCGACCCGACTCGGCCTCGTCCGTGACCACGCTCCGCGGACCTGGCCCGACCCGATTAGACTGACCTGCACTCCTCGCCCACCACGCACGCCGGTGGGCCTGGACCCGGGCCTGACCCGAACCCGATTACCCGGTAGCGCTCTGGGAGAGCTTCCGAAGAGTGATTTCAGAGAGAGAGATACGCGGGGGAGGGGGGTAGAGTAGGTTTTTGCCTTGACGAATAAACTCTGAAGTGTGCAGGCCAAAGAAGAAGAAGCAGACCCGCTGAAGAAAAAGGAAGAGCAACGGCCATCGCGAAAGAAGAAAAAGAGAGGTCAAGGCAGGTGAAGACAAAGAAGAAGAAGGAATGAAAAGAAGCAAGAAGCAAGAAAAGAAGAAGACGATCTGACGAAAAAGAAAGAAAGGAAACAAGGAAGAACAGAAGAAGAGCACGAGGGGAAAATCTGAAGAAAGCAGAAGAAAAAGAAGAAGAAGAAGAAGAAGAAGAACAGGAAGAACCAAAGACAAAGAGGAAGATCTGAAGAAAGCAGAAGAAGAAAGCAGAAGAAGAAGAAGAAGAAGAACAAAGAACAGGAAGAACCAAAGACAAAAAGGAAGAAAGAAGAAAAGAAGAAGAAGCCAAATTTTCATCTCTCTCTCTCTCTTTATTTTTGTAATAGAACTTGTATATCTCTAGAATACAACTTGCTCCCTGAGTTCGACCTCGGGAACTCTTTTATTTTTCCGAGTAAAAAATTTTTATATGAAAACGTTGGTAACAACCGGCTTTACTACAACGATATAACACAACCCGGTCAAACCCACGCTTATTATCAGTCACCATCAAGAACAGATATCCGCTGCCGAGGATCGACGATTTGTTTGACCAGTTGCGGGGTGCCACGGTGTTTTCCAAGATCGACTTGAGGTCTGGATACCACCAGTTGAGGATCAGGGAGACCGACGTCTCCAAGACAGCTTTCCGCACCCGGTACGGACACTACGAGTTTTTGGTCATGCCGTTTGGGCTACCAATGCCCCCGCTGCTTTCATGGACCTGATGAACCGGGTGTTTAGACCGTACTTGGACCAGTTTGTGGTGGTTTTCATAGATGATGTACTCATCTATTCTAGAGATCGGACGCAGCACGGACAGCACTTGCGGATGGTTCTGGACACTCTGAGACGACGCAGGCTGTACGCCAAATACAGCAAGTGCGAGTTCTGGTTGAGGGAGGTGACCCTTTTGGGTCATGTGATCTCTGGAGACGGCCTGGCGGTGGACCCCGCCAAGGTCGAGGCAGTGCTCAGGTGGGAGAGACCGCGTTCAGTGACTGAGATTCGCAGTTTCCTGGGACTGGCAGGTTACTACAGACGGTTCATCAGAGGATTTTCACAGATTGCGCGTCCTATGACACAGTTGACCCGGAAGGATGTGCCTTTCGCTTGGACAGACGCCTGTGAGGCATGTTTTCTGGAGCTGAAGGAGAGGTTGACCTCGGCTCCCGTGCTCACCATCCCTGACAGTAGTGGCGGGTTCGTTGTGTACACGGACGCTTCCTTGCTGGGGTTAGGAGGTGTGCTCATGCAGAGGGGTCATGTTGTCGCTTACGCTTCGCGGCAACTGAAGCCCCATGAGCATACCTACCCTACCCACGACCTAGAGTTGGCAGCTGTTGTCTTCGCGCTGAAGACCTGGAGGCACTACTTGTACGGTGAGACCTTCGAGATTTTTACAGATCACAAGAGCCTCAGATATCTTTTTGACCAGAAGGAGCTCAACATGAGACAGAGACGTTGGTTGGAGCTCCTGAAGGACTACGACTGCAGCATCTCCTACCACCCGGGAAAAGCCAATGTGGTGGCTGACGCCTTGAGCCGTAAGGCGCCCGCACGCTTGGCCAGTCTACAGTTACAGAGTTGGAGCCTTTTGGAGGAGGTGGGCAGTTGGCGACCTCTAGAGTTACGAGGGTACTGTGGGGCAGTGACGGTGACACGGCAGACCAGGCCAGAGTTGATAGACCGCATCATCACGGGACAGATGGCCGATCCGTACTTGCAGTCCTTGCGCGATAGAGTACTATCAGGGGACCCAGGGGACTTCTCTTTCATAGACCAGGTGCTACGCTTGAGGGGACGGTTGTGCGTTCCCAGAGACAAGGAGCTGTTGAGAGAGCTCCTGACTGAGGCACACGGTTCCAGATTCACCATACATCCCGGAAACACGAAAATGTACCATGACTTGAGACGCGAGTTCTGGTGGAGAGGGATGAAGCGGGATGTGGGTGAGTTCGTGCAGCAGTGCTTAGTGTGCCAGCAGGTGAAAGCCGAGCATCAGAGGCCTGCAGGGCCGCTTCAGCCGCTTCCAGTGCCAGAGTGGAAGTGGGAGAGCATCACCATGGACTTGGTGGTGGGCTTACCTGTTACCCAGCGAGGACACGACGCAGTCTGGGTAATAGTGGATAGATTGACGAAGACGGCACGATTCTTGCCGATCCGAGTCACTTTGGGACCAGCACAGTTGGCAGAGAGGTATATCCGTGATGTGGTGCGACTACACGGAGTTCCGCGGGAGATCGTATCCGACCGGGATGCCCGCTTTACGTCCCAGTTTTGGGCTGAGTTTCAGCAGGCTTTGGGGACGAGGTTGAGGTTTAGCACGGCTTACCACCCCCAGACGGACGGACAGTCGGAACGCACGATACAGACACTTGAGGACCTTTTGCGTGCCTATGTACTAGACTGGAGGGGCTCTTGGGAGGAGCACCTGCCCCTAGCGGAGTTTGCATACAACAACAGTTATCACTCGAGCATCGGCATGGCTCCCTACGAGGCTCTGTACGGACGGAAATGCACGGCACCCTTGAGTTGGGTTGAGGTGGGGACCAAGTGGGAGGTTGGCCCCAGGTTGATCCGGCAGAGTCAGGAGGTAGTTGAGCAGATCCACAGACGACTCCGCACTGTCAGGAGCAGACAGAAGAGCTACGCAGATCGCAGATCGCAGATGCAGAGAGGTGCAGTTCGAGGTTGGGGACCACGTCTTCCTTCGTGTTTCGCCCATGAAGGGCTTACAACGGTTTGGGGTGAGAGGGAAGCTCGCGCCGAGGTTCGTGGGGCCCTTTGAGGTCCTGGAGCGGGTTGGACCCGTTGCTTACAGACTTGCCCTTCCCCCGCAGCTTTCTGGTGTGCACGACGTGTTCCACGTGTCCAACCTCAGGAAGTGCGTAGCCGATCCCAGCCACGTACTGAGTCACGAGAGCGTCGAGGTGAGCGACGACCTGACCTACCCCGAGCGGCCAGTGCAGATCCTAGACCGAGCCGTCCGCAGGTTGAGACGAAAGCAAGTACCCCTGGTAAAGGTTTTGTGGAGGAGCCAGCGGTACGAGGAGGCTACCTGGGAGCCTGAGGCGGCAATGCGGGAGCGGTACCCGGAGCTTTTCGCGGGTACGTCTTTTCGGACCGGCTTCGGTCCTCTTTGAGTTTGTTATGGTTATTTGGACATCTTTTTCCCGCACCCTAGTTGGCGCAAGTTTCGGGGACAAAACTTCCTTTGAGTTTGTTATATTGTAACGAATGTGTGCCCCAGACGTATTTTAAGACGTCTGGGAGGTGGCTCAGACGTCGGACAAGACGTCTGGTTTCAAGACGTCTGGAAATCCGTTATTTTCGACACACGCGAGTCGCCTGCGCGCCTGAGCGCGCAGACCGCATATTCCCCCTTTTTCTCTCTGCGGCTGCAGGCGGCCTGCCACCTCCTCTCTCCTCTCCGCGCGGCGTTAAAAGGGGCGCGCCTCCCCTCCCGTCTCCACCGTCTCCTTCTTCTTCTCCTTCCTGTGCGCGAGAGCGAGCGGACGCGAGGGCGGCAGCGGCGGCCGCAGTGAGCGCGGAGGTGCGGTGTGCGAGGGCGGAGCTCTGCCGTGAGGGCGAGCTCGCCGGAGCAGCTTGGCCGGCTGGCGGAGGGCGCAGGGGGCGCGGAGCAACGCGGAGAGGGACCTGCTGCGGTCTGAGCAGCAGGAGCGCGAGGTGCGACGCGGGCGACGTCGCGAGCGGAGGCCGAGCAGGGTCCTGATTCTGTAAAAATTTCCAGAATCAGACGTCTGGATTGATAGCCAGACGGCAAGCTCGACGTCTGTAAGATCATACAGACGTCTGAAAGGTGAGTTTCCGCCTTCTTCTTCCTTTTGTCGACTGACCGTACTGAGGGAGGGGGTTGGCTGTGCGCAGGTTCGCTGATTCGCCATCCTTTGCGAATCAGACGTCTGGAAGTTGTACCAGACGGCGGGAGTGACCTCCAGACGTCCTGAGGGACCATCGGACGTCTGGGATCTAGGGCAGACGTCCCCGCAGACTTCTGGACGTCTGGGAAACCACGCTGAACAGGTAATTCTCTGATCCACTTTTTAAGACGTCTGGAAGGAGTTCCAGACGTCTGATTTTGCACAGTATCATCTTTTTCGACCCGTTTACGGCCCGTTCGGGCTCCATTTTCCGCGATTCGAGTTGCGTTCTTTTCAGAATTAATTCCTCTACTCGTCTACAGTAGCTATACACTGTTTTGAGACACTCCCTGTGTTTGATCCTTGTGATAGGACCTCGTTCAGTTGCAGTCTTGAGAGTCGCGGAGGCACGCGGGATTCCCGATCACGCCCCCATTACCCCCGTTGTACCTGGTAGAGTGGCTTTAAGTATTAATAAAATCTGTTAAAGTATGAAACCATAACTAGAACCTAGGACATTGCATGAATCCTAGGAATCAGAAATATATGGAATGATAGTTCCTAGGTGTTGCATGAATCCTAGGGCCGGAAAACTAGATTGTATGGTAGACCCTAGGATATGGCATGAATCCTAGGATGGAAAAGCTAGTGGAATGTATAATACTACAGTCTTGGAAAAAATGGAAAGGAATATATGAAGCTGCCTGTAAATTGAATTCACAGCTGCCTGTTATGAATAAAGAAACATGATTGGGATCATGGTTTGTAAGAACGTGAAACTGGAAAGTAAGACATGAGATGTTCTGGAACCCTACGGGGAAGTAGGAGTAGAACTCCTGGAAAGCGAATGGAATAGAATTAGGGAAGTGAGCTGGCCCTTGAGTACGGAGTACCAAGGAGAGCGACTGTCCCCCTGTTTAGTGCAGAGCTGAGCTAGCCACCCCAGGGACCCGGGGGTTAGGACTGGCCACTCTGTACCGACTTATTGGCCCTCGTGTACGTAGTACCGAGGAGAGCTAGTAGTGTTAGGAGAGTACTAGCTACCCCACGGGCCCCGGGGTTCTGCTAGCCTCCTTCACCGACTTGTTAGGCCCACTAGGGCAAATCAGGGTAGTCAGGCGAGGGTGCGCGGACTGTGGAGGGGCAAGGCCCCGGTTTGGTTACTGTGGAGGGGTTGGACCCCTGTTACTGAGAGGGCTCTGCCCTGGTTCCGTGCTGTGCTTTGGGCGCACCCGTTAACGGAAACGACTGACCGCGTGCCAGTGCGGGCTAGCTACCTGTGCGTTTATCGCGCGTGCCGTAGTCACCGTTACGTCTGTCAGTGACCTTGGGTTGGTTGACTGAAGGTAGGATCACCACGGGGGACTCTCCCGGCCAGGAGAGCACCACGTGCTACTTCTACTTTTGGAAAAGACTGCAATCAAGATCGTTCCCACGAGGACATTCGAGATCAAGTAAAGGATCTGAGAAATAAATGAAATAGTGAGAAAAATTGAAAGATGTGAATAAAGGAAGTAATAGAACATAACAGCTACTGTACACTCTACTGTTGCCTTTAGTTAGTTTGCCACTCTACTCAGCGTTTTGCTGACATGTTACACTCGTTACCTTTTTCAGGACCAGGTGTTGAGCAGCCAGGGTCGGCGGCTGCAGAGGACGCTGGGCCGAGTAGGGTCCAGTAGAGTTACCACAGCCTTTTGTACCCCTTTTGTTTCTGTTCTAGTGAGTAGTTTTTGTTTCCGCTGTACCTTCCTTACCTGCAGTTCTTGTTATATGATAAATGCTGTTTTACTGTTGTGGTGGTACCTACTGTAGTAGTTTCTTTCCTTACTGCTGTACTTTCTTACTGTTAGTTATATTCATGCTGAATGTGGTTTATTTTACTGTCTTTTGGTTACTTCCTCGTTGGACGACTAGGTCTTGGGATTAGTCGAGTCGGTCCGGTTCTCGTGTCTCGTAGGGACTCGGGAACCGGGTCGTTACACATCTCAATTGATGTAATAAGCCTCCTAGAATCAACATTCCTCCACAAATTCATTGTTAAAACTCAACACGAAGAGAAAAGACTTCTCGATTGTCAAACTTTGCTTTCAGTAAAGGTACTTTCCTGTTTGAACCATTACCTAAGTCATCTACCTTCACCACCATAGGAATAAAGTGAAACTAATTTTGAACTTTAAACCTTTGATGCGAGGTATACAATGATAACAATAAAGTAAAGTTCTTTATGATAATCTTCAAGGTTAATGATCTTAAGGGCCATGCATCCTGTCCTATGTTATGAGTGTATTCATGAAAGACCTTATTCACTTAAGTGTGACTTACAGTAACACTCACATAGATGACATTCTCCAAGAATGCACTGCTAACATCTTCTTGTGAAAGGCTTGAACCCATTCGAAGCATTTACTCTTCCTACTTTTGTAGTTGAAGGCACTCAGGTATCTTGGGCTTGGACTTAGATGCAAGAGCATCTAACATTGAATGCCAACCAGTTTCCTATATAGCTTGTTATTATCACATTGAATTTACTATGTGGGATCTTCACTCAACTAAATTGGGTTGCCACTGAAAGTTAACTCCTAATGGGCCTCAATCACATCCTAAGCCTAGACTTAAGGACTAGAGATCTATCAAGTTCTTTAGTAAATAGATCTGTTATGTTTTCCTTAGATCCAACAAAGTCCATAATGATCACCCCTTGATACACCAAATCCCTTCTAGATTTAAGTTTGACTTGGATATGTCTCCTTTTTTTTTTATTAAACTTTAAACTCTTAGTCTTTGTTATTATTGTCATATTATCATAATGCAAAGATATTGTAAGAATTAGCTTGCCCACGACGGGGATTTCAAAAAGAAGTCCTTTTAACCATTTAGTATCGATTCCAGTGGTGTCCAAAGCTCAGAGCTTAGGCTCAAAAGTAGACTAAGCTAAAATGTTCTATTTTGTAAACACTACCCCCAAGGGTAAAAACATACCCTATAATACCATTAATCTCAAAGTCCTCTATTTGACTTATCCAGCTTGCAGCTTACATTACTATATCCTTCCAGATCTAAAGGATATCTACCATAATGAAAATTAAGGGAAATAATTCCCTCTAAGTACCTAAGTACTCAATCCAAGGAATTTCAATTAGTACAGTCAGGACAACTTGTGTATCTGCTTAATTTAAACACCAAGAAGGAAATATCCAGTATAGTGTAGTTAACTAGATATATCAAGCTCACTATATTCTATGAATATCTAAGTTGTGAAACAGGTGTTTCAATCTTATATTTGTAGAGAGTTTTTGATAAATCAAAGGAAGTGCTTAAAACCTTGCAATCTTTATATCCACATTTCTCGAAAACCTTCTCAATATAATGAGATTGAGAAATAGGTATCTCCTGTACTGAGCGAGTCAACTCGAGACCTAAGATCACATTAGCTATACTCATATCTTTCATCTCAAACTTATTACTAAATATTGACTTAGTTTCATTCACCGTCTTTATGTGTCTAATCCAAACAGTAATATACCATGTACATCTAAGCATAAGACAATACTTATATCACCCTTAACCTTAAAGTAGATGCACCTGTCAGACTCATGAACCACAAAGCCAAAAGACTGGATAGTCTTATCAAATTTTTAATACCATTGTTTTGGTACTTCTTTCAAACCATATAATGATTTAACAAACTTTCAAATGTTTTTCTCATTCCCAAAAACTACAAATCCCTCTAGTCGATCCATATAGATCTCCTCCTAAACATCACCATGAAGAAAGGTGATCTTCAATCCATTTGATGGATAGTGAGATCATAGATGAAAAATAATGCTATTAGCATTCAAATAATAATCATCCTAGTTACTAGAGAATAAGTAGCGAAATAGTCAATACTTTCCATTTAGTTAAATTTCTTAGCAACAAGTCTAACTTTGTATTTTTCTATGAATTCCTCATGCCTAAGTTTCTTCTTAACTATCCATTCCACCCAATATATAGTAGTCAAACTATACTAGAAGAGGGTGATTAGTGTAATTAAATTAAGATGAAAATTAAAAAGATGCAACAACAACAATGATGAGTAAGCTAATTTACATAATAAAATGCCTAGTTTTGTTAGATTTAGGCATTAGTTGCATTAGATTTAGGCCATATTGTGTATAATTGCATATTTGTATGCTAGGGGTAAAATGATAATTTTAAGCCTAATTTTGTGCTTTACTATATGTAAGAATCAAGTACTCAGGCTCAAGAGGAATAGAAGCAGGAAAATAGAGCTCCAAAGCTACAAGCAAGAGGAAGAAAATCAATTTTGACCTCTTGAACACAAAACCCTAACCCTAGCCCAACCTGCCTAATTTAGCCCTCACCCAAAACCTAATCCTAATACCCAATCCCAACCCTAAACCATCTCTACTTAGTTTCCTAAATCTTTTTCTCAACCCTAGGATAACTCCTAAACCTAGTCCTAAAACCAAGCCCACACACTAATGACACTAGCTCACTCCTTATTCTTTCCTTTCTTATGGAGTCCTACACATTATCCACATGTGCTAGTTAATTCTTTTACACAAAAATGCCTTAAATATTCTTGAAATAAATTAGTAATAAGTGGCCTTGATTTCATCCAATTAAGTCTCCAAATAAATCACTTAAATCTCTTTAATCAAGATCTCAATCCCAAAATTCAGGATAGGGTGACACACCTTCAGTATTTAATTTGATTATAATTTTCTCAATTTAAATTCAAATTGAGTGATTCAAGTTGCATTTGAAAGCTTATTTCAAGGCTACAACTTTCCTTTTATGTGAAATTTGAAATTCGAAATATAAAGAGGTCAAAAGGTGGAGGAAATTTGGTTCTACTTTCCTATTTAGATAAACCCTAAACCAAAACCTAAACCTAAACCTTGCCTCCCAAGGCACCTTGGATGTCCACCCTCTTACCTTAGGTCTATATAAACACCACCATGGCCTCCATATTGAGGTGACATCTCTTCCTCTTCCATAGAAAATTCTTTCTCCATTAGTGCACTACTTCAATCTCCATCCTCCCACTTCTTCCACCATCATCCTCCATCTTCTTCCTTGGACGTGGGCCTTCACACATCTTCAAGGAAATCCACACCAACAAATCTCTCAGCTGGGTGTGCCTTCATGTCCATTTCGCCTCCACTCTCCGTTAGGCTACACCTTCTAGTTTTTATTTACTTTAGTTGTTCTAGTCATATCTATATTAGAAATCCTTTTTATTATTAATAAAGTTTTCTTTTATGTACTTATTTATCTCCCACATTTGGTTTGGTAGTTGATAGCTTTATTTCCTCACATTTGCTTCCATAGTTACTAGCGTAGAACAAAAAAAAAAAATCAGAAAAACAAAAACACAAAAAAAAAGTCTCTTTTAGGAAGCACGAATATCAAGTTGCCTCCACGTGAGATAACCCAAACTTTGATTTTCAATTTTGATTTTATGATTTCGGTTACGAGTGTTTTTCAAAGTAACTTCGTGATTTTGAACTACAATGCATGTATTTTTACAAACTCGATTTTGCGATGATCATTTTTTGGCGTTGTTGCCAAGGAAGCATGACATAAAGTCACTCTCACTGGAGACCTAGTCTTGAGTTCTAACCTGTTTTCTCTTATTTTTTATTTTGTGTGCAAGAAACCATGCAAGGAACACAGGATTGGATCACGAAGTAGATGGGAGCAAAGTGCCAGTGAAGATATCAAGGTAACCCTATTCTCGTTGGAATAAGTCTCTTCTTGAAAAAAAAAAAAAAAGGAAACTCTATTTCGTGGTGCGATTTCAAGGTTTCATCATTACATTACCATTCTAAAATTCAAGCAAATATGAAAAGTGATTTTCAAAAATCTATTCCAGGAAATCTACTACTCCAAAAATCATAAAATTTATCCTGGAAGTGTGTCGTGAAGCTAGGAACAATCCCTGAAAATTTCATGCCCTAACTCCAAGTAGAAAAAATTAAACAATTCATGAATCAGACCTATATCAAGTATTGATTTTCCTTTTGATTTCACGTATTGTTTGAATTTTCATATTTTTTGTACTTATCCAAGAGTGAAATCACTTGCGTTGGATTACTAGTCAAATTTCTATTCTTTGAAAAAACTAGGGGATCATTTTTTATCTTTAGACCCTAGTACACAATAAATAAGGGAAAAATATTTCTTGGGCCTGAAAAATCATAAACAAATGTTTGTTGTGTACCTAATTGAGTGATGCTCAAAAGCCACTGATTACTTTGTTTGGGCCACACCACTTGACTTGATTAAACTGGCCAACTTGTAGAAGCTACCTGAAATTAGGACCAATTTCTAGGGTTTTGAAATAGGCACTCATACTTTTGAACTTCAAAGGCAAATTAATATCACCCATGATTGTACAACTTTGTGTGCCGACACAAACTTGGTTGAACTCATCTAATTCCAAACCCTAAAAGTTGGCCTAACAAGAATTGAACGTTAAAAGTTACTCATTTAATTAAGTCTTGTTTTCAAATCAATTGTTTGACACACACTTTCTAAATTGGTTTAATTGGGCAACTACCCCCCTCACACCCATCATCTAACCCCGTGCACTATAGAGCCTAAGCCCTAATTAATCTTATAGACGCACCAACTAGGTTGGAACTTTTTTTCTAAGTCAGGCTAGACTTGATTGGTTTGTCTGAGACCTTGTCTACTTGAGCCAACTGGTGACAAGAAAGATTGATGTAGTAACTGCATTAACCTTTAGAGTGTCTCACCATGTGGGGTGTTCTAGAGGATCCCACCCTTCGAGCTAGCCAAGTAATTCAAGGGTCAAGCTAATTTAATCAGGGCTACTTGGGCTTTGATTAGGTCTAATAGGTGCAACCAATAGGGCTAGACTTGTTTGCTTGTTCTGTGCACACACTTTCTCTCATTTGTTCCCTTCGCTTCCCCTCCATTTCTTCTAACAGTGTCCGCACAGGAGGAGATCCCAAAACCTTACTTGCTTGGCCCACTTGAACCTAAATCTAGAAAAAGGCATAATTTTGGGACATCTAGATCTAAATCTGACTCTACGGAGAACCAACCTAATGACTCTAATGCTGATCTTAAGAAATAATTGGAGCAACTACAAGAACTTCAAGCATAGATTATAGAGTATCCAGCCCACCTTGGGGAGGGTAAGCCCAAACTCTATGATTTCTATGACCTATCCAATCATCAAGCTAGGGCAAGGGTTAGAATTCTAGATGGAGAGTATGAGGTTAAGCCACAAGTGCTAGGTCTGATTAAATATTTTTACAAAAATAATAATGAGAATCAATTCCAACACCTGGAAAATCTGGCTACCCTAACTGAAACCACCAAACCAAGGAACACAAATTTTAGGGATATGATGATGAAGTTATTCCCCCATTCCCTCATGGATAAGGCTGCATATTGATATAGGATTATAGGAAGGCCAATTAACACTTAGGTTGAACTCAAAAATGCCTTCTTAAAGAAATCCTTCCCAATAGGTTGAACCAATGCCATTAGGAGGGCTATTACTAATTTTTCCCAGAAATCCGAGGAACAACTTCATGAATCCTAGCAAAGATTTATTGAGCTTTTACGAAAGTGTTCACATCATGAGATACCTAAATGACAGTTAGTTTAAGTTTTCTATCACGGGCTAACCACACAGAATAAGCAATATGGGAATACTTCTTGTAGAGGTAATTTCTTGAATAAAGATGTAGATAGTACTTATCAACTATTTGAGGAATTAGGTGAGAACTCTTTGAACCATGCCTCCATGGAGACTTTTCACAGATCTACACAACCTAGGTATGGACTGTATGAAATCCAGGATAGTACCAACAAGCTTGATATGGAGGCTCTTTATGCAATGATAGAAATCATGGTCTCCAGACTTCTACTTGGTCCAATGATTAGGGAGCAACATCTGATTTTCTAACCCCTTCACAAGCTACCTATACTAGTATGATCTCATAAATGTTTATTCAATTACCTTCTCATCAACAAATCCATTAATAAGAGCATTAGGTTCAGCATTGGTCTCATCCTTAAATGTTTGTTCAAATTACCTTTCACCCACAAATGCAATGCAATCATCAACTTCAACAATTGTTTTCCCCTAATCACATCGAGATTGGTGAAATATCATCAACTAAACTACTATTATGGACTAATTTAATTAATGCAACCATGTTTTTTATTAGCTAAGTACCTTGAAACATTGGTGGAGCTAACAAATTCCAATAGTGTAGGCACGAAACAAATGTACAAACTAGTTTGAATATATAAGGTGTTAGAATATAATCTTAAGACATATATATTCTTCAAATGATATAAATTGATCTTTTGATACTTAAAAAAAATAACATCGTTGTAATGAAGAATTAATAATATCAAAAAAAGAATGAAAATCATAAAGAATCCTAATCTTTGGTTGTGCATTACGTGTTTTCTTCCTATGCTTCTAATCCTTCGGTGAGCTTTGCTAAAAAGAATAATTGGAGACATTAAATAAATGTATTTAACCCTTCTATTTATACAATTAGATTACAATAAAATTAATGTCGAAATTCGATTTCATATGTTTACTCCACATACGGAGGATTCCAACATTTTTTACAACGTTGTTTTTGATAGTTTTAGTGTATGACTGAGTTAGAACGAATACCACCATTTTTATTTGGAGTTTTCCTCTTCATTGTTTTAGAAGTTGGGCCACTTCACTTGTCTTTTATTTCTTGGTTACTCTAAAATTAATGTTGGCATATTCATATTTTTATATAAATTCATGATTGTGATTTACTATTTTCATTTTAGTTCCCTTTAATTTAGGATGGGCATGCCCATGCCCACCCTCAACGTAATGTAACTACATCACTACTTATGAAGGAGCAAAAATAAGGGAAAGAGACATGCACCGTCAATAGTAAAGATCATGGTGGAAGAAAAGATTCACTCCTATAGTCTTTTTCCTTTGGATTCATGTCATGTAGCATTAAAGCAATCACACAAATACAAAAACAATCACAAGATAACACAGATTCAAGTGGAAACTCTTTTCAACGGAAAAGAAAACAATCAAGAAAAAACATCTTAAACCTCTCTTCCAAGAAGTCCAAGGTGTTTTGACTAAAAGGCGAAAGAGATGGGTGCTTACAATATGTTGGGAAAGGGTTATATGAACTTATATCCGAGAAATTCATATACCCACTTACAATGCACTCAACACATTAAATGTTTGTTGAGGAGTGAAAATAAGAACAACTTGAAGAAAGAATCATTGTCTATAGCAAAGATCATTGCAGCCTACCAATGGAAATGCAAGATGATAGGAGGATTGGTTGCTTTGGTGGCCCCTTTCCTTCGCGGGCTTTAGTGATCTCGATCGTCTCACATGATGAGAATTTTTTCGTGGATAACGCCTACTGTTGTGAAGATATCTGCTAGCACAACCACCGCTCATTTAACTTATGTTGCATGCTTTGATTCCAAGTTCGCATTTGACAAAAGGGCATGCACGTATGCCCACATAAACGAAAGGGCCGACGGTTGGAAGGATAGGCCGCAAGCACATAACATATGCTTGGTGCCACTTACACACACAGGTGCGATAATGCCATTATAAACTTTCACAGGACCATACATGTCAAATAACCACAAGTGGAAGATGACAAGGCGTGCCTAGCCGATCAGCTTTTCCATCCTTATCCTCCCATCAGATTGCATCCGTTTGTTTGAGCTTCAACAGCTATGATCTTGTAATAAAAATGAGAGGTTTTTATAGATATATATTTGTAAATTTTTTATAAGACCTATATATCTATGTGTAATTGATTTTACATATATATATTCCTATAAAGTTACTCCATTATTGTCGAATACCCCTATTTCGTCTAATTGAGTGGAAGACATCTAAAAATAATTTAAAAAAAAAAAAAAGAAAATGTATGATTATACCTTAAAATCTTCTTATACTTTCCAACACACCCTCTTTCTCCTCCCCCTCTCCCTCCTCCTTGTCCTCCTCTTTCTCCTTCACCTCCTCCCTTACCTTGTCCCCTCGATCTCTCCCCACACCACCCAACACCAACCCCCCCCCCCCCCCCCCCCCCCACACACAACATCCTTCCCTTGATCTCTCCAACCTTCCTTCCACCCCTTGGTCTCCCTGATTTCTCCAACCTCAATGGTGATCATGGGGCTCACACCCACGACGTTAGGCACCATACCCGCTTTGTTGGATTATAATCCAATATATATGGACTAGTATGTGTGTGTGTGTATTCAACATAAAGATTATGGATTGTCAATATTAATGCCTAAGTTTAAAGTGATAAAATAAGGTTAATTTTTTGTTTGGGCATAAAATGTAAATGGATGGTGTGATTAAGGTAAACACCTATGTAGAAACCTGTTTGTGAGTTGTGACTTCTTGATAGGTAGAGTCGCAAATCACCCAGCAATTAATCTCTGTAATTGTTTATTATTGTGGGGTTATGGTCCCCAAGAAAATCACCTCTAATCCTAATGCAACACCCCCATCATGACCTAAGGGAGAATAGAGAGAGAACGACAGAGGGAAGGGAGGAGTCTCTTTCTTCAGGTGGTTCTCGATCAAGCTTGTGGAGGTGGGATTTCTTGAAAGTATCATATGCAGCCCTTTCTCTTTGTCTTCGTGATGAACACAGATATTTTATTTCTCTACAAGTACGAGAAAGGCATAGGCATATATATGCATGTTCATGAGAATAAATGATGTAGCTTATTTATCCATTGATATATCTTGTATGTTCCTGTATACATGCATTTAGAAAATCCTTATTTGCCAAACGTAGGCTCTACATGAAATGGAGTAACATGTAGATGTTTCATCTTCCCTGTTGATGGTAACACCATCATTCTCCTTTTCTAACTCAAATTGACTAATTTCCAAGGCTAAATTCACTTAATTAATAATTAAATGGGTATAATTAAATCTTGACCTAATTAAAAGGAATGAATGAAAATTAGGTTAATTCTACTATTTTAACAGAAAAATATGTGGAATATCCTAGGGGTAAACCTACGCCTAATTGAAAGTCAATTGCACTTAAAGTTCAAACAAGTGGGCTTGCGTGAATTGATTTAGTATTTTTTTTGAAAATTGAAAGTTAATTCATATTTAAAAATCCTAATTTTAGCCTCACTGAAATTGAAAGGGTTCTGATTAAAATAAATGTAATTTAAACCTTCTTAAAATCATTGAAAAATATTTTATAAAGTTTAGAACTTTTAATTTGACAAAAGAAACCTATTTTGACCTACAACAAAGACCTAAGCGGATATTCATTACATTTTGGGTTAAATTATAATTGACTAAGAAAACTTATTCAAAATCCAAAATTAAAGTCATCATTAGATTTCTTGGGTTCCAATTAGGTTACCTGCAAATTTTGAGCCCAATCAGATTCCATCTTAATCAAGTTTACAATTTGCTCCCCTTATTTCTGATTGTTGCAGAATGGTCCTTATGACCATCTTGCCCAACCAACCTTCCTCCTCCAGCTACAGCAAGTGTGTCTTCAGCCACGTTTTGAGGGATTGATTCTTCTCTGATTTCTCGACGAAATCTTCTCAAATTTGGAGGGGAGATTCCTCGATCTTTCCTCTATGCATTGATGCCATTCACAGCTCATGTTTCCATCTATGGCGGACACATTCAAAGCTTGAAATCTCGCCAGAGATCCATGCTGACCAACCATATTTGGGCAGCGATTCGTGTCCCAAAACTTGCGGTCATGCACCTATAAAGCTTCGCCATCCTCCTTCAAGCTTCATGCTAAAATTGGACGTGAAATCCCTTCTCTCTTCCTTTACATGCTAGTGTTGAGCACTTCGAACACCTTAGACCACCTTCCTCGCTACTGCATGCCATCAACCAAGCAACGGTTTATCTTCCTATCGTTGTCGTCGAGCTCCTGCCACAGAGTTGGCCCCTCTTCCTCCTTCATCGCTCCAAACGAGGCCATCGGAGTTCTCATCTTCTTCACATCCAGCCAACCTCCGGTGAACGTGCTCCGGCATCTTCCTCTACTCCTAGGTATCCTTGCTTCTTCCTCTCTCTCTTCCTCTAGAGTAGTGTAGTCTATTTGATTTCGCCCTTGCACCTTCCTCCTCATCATCTTCTTCCTCATGACCGACGGTTGCTCTGATGATCGCTAACCATGCCTCCAAGCCTCCTCGTCACTCGCCAACCACCTCGAAAGCTTCCCACGCCTCCTCGAGCAAAAGCTCGAAGTTTATTGGGTTGATTGCTCGATGAGGCTCCTTGCCGAGCACCACCCGAAGCCACCACCTTCCTTAAGCTTGGCGATCTTCCTCCAGCATCTAAACTCCAAATCAACCACGCCTTCACCTTCACCGAGGTTCGGCAAAGGTTTTGCAGTATTTAACTAGGGCTGCGAGGCCATTTTTCCTTTGTGCAGCACTTCGTCAGACAGTCTTCGTCTCACCATCTCTTACGCCACCAGCGACCTCCTCCAACCTTCCTTATGCGTTTAAGCTTCACGAGAAGCTTCGTGCTGGTCAGAGGGGCACACGATGACCTTCAATAGGGGTTCACGACCACCATCGAGCTCCCCTGAAGCTCCTTCATCCTCTAAATGCAAGAAGAAGAGCCCGTACTCCTTGATGCTGGCAAAGGCCCATCCGCAAGAAAAGAAAACCTGCAAGGACCAAAACGTGAAGAATCAGGGATCAAAATGCAAGAACTCTATTCCCAGGGGTTAATTTGTGATTCATATTGGATTGATTGGAGATTCAATTTTGTCTTTGAATATCTAGTGATTCATTGCATTATCATGTTTAAACTTTGTCGCTATGGATTATTTAGTGCTTAATTTAATCTCATGGATTTATGTCTTATTTAATTGAGCATTAAGTAATAAAGAGGTTCACAATTATTAAAACTTAAATCGCATAATCTATTTCTCGTTGATTAGCTCCTGAGTCAAACTTTGTAAAACTTAGATAGTGTTAAGTTGTGCATTTAATTACTTCCAGAGACGACCTCGGAATACTTTTATTTTGAGAACTAAAATTGTAAAAGTGTTTTCACGTATTCGAATATACTACAACACATGTTTTAACGAAAATCAATTCGCGCTTAACACCTGTTAATCCAGATGTCTTTTTGTAACAAATGCAAGTACCGGTACTCATCATAAGTACTGGTACATGCGTGCTACAGATAAGGCTCCAGAATTCAAGTCTCATGAACTGTAGCTCACTAGTACCAATACTCATGACGAGTACCGGTACTGTTATGACCCGTGTTGTTGAGCCTTTAAAGACATCAGGAATTTAGGTCAGACGTCTGGACTGTGGGCCAGACGTCTGGACACATTCCCAGACGTCTGAAAATCGAAAATCTTGGGTACGAACTCACGTCTGCGCACGTGCTGCGCGCAGACAGTACCCCTCGTTTTTCCTCCTCTATCTTCCGTTCCCAGCAAAACCCTAACACCAACATTATATAACCCCCTCCTCTCTCGTCTCCACCACTTCTCAACCACCAGCCACCTTCCTTCTTCCCTCCAGCGAGAGAGGCAGCGCGAGCGAGAGCGCGAGAGTGACATGGAGGAGCAGCGTGAGGGAGAGAAGTTGAGCTTGCGAGCTGGCGTAGGAGCTCACCAGTGAGCGCACGGCCATAGCGGCGCATGCACGAGGCGGAGGAGTGCGTCGGGGAGGTCCTCCCTGACACTGCTGCAGCTGGACCCTCAGGCGAGAGGGCGCGGCGCGGCCACGCGCGGCGCAAGAGGGTGGAGGCAGGTTCTGGATCTGGGTTTTTCCCAGAATCAGACGTCTGGAGTGACCTCCAGACGACGATGTGGACGTCTGGAGGTGGTGCCAAATGTCTGAGAAGGTCTCGCAGAGGTACGCCTCTTTGTTGATACGATCATGCAGACCGCTCCGCCAATACCCCTTTTTCATGCCGTTTTGAGATCGGAAATCTGCGTGCAGGATTCGCTTCGAGAAGGCACGGGACACGCTCTCCCACGCATTTTAGACGTGTGGGTGACATACCAAATGACGGGAAGCGCTTCCAGACGTCCGAAGAGATGGTCGGACATCTGAAACTGGATCCAGATGATCCAGAAGAGTTCCTGGACATCTGAGGGTTGGCGCAAGGCTTGAGGTATGGCATTGAACACTTTTAAGACGTCTGGAAGTTGTTCCAGACGTCTTATTTGAGTCAGAAAAGCTATTTTTGACCTATTTAGGATCTGTTTGAGGTTTATTTTTCGCAATTAAGATGCCGATGTTTTCCGTATGATTTCCTCTACTTGTTAGAAGACTTTCTATACTATTCTGAATATTCTATTGTGATTGATCATTGTGATAGGACCTCGTTCCGTTGCGAGTTCGGAACTTGCTGAGGCACGTGAGCCTGCCGTTCAAGCTCCCATTACTCCTGGGTTTGCAGGTAGAGTGGCTTCCTCTTAATTTAATTAAAACCTAAATGCATGTGTGGGATGAATAATTAGAACTTAGGATATGACATGAACCCTAGGACGAGAAACACTTGAAATGTCTGTAATAGATGATTGAATTGCAGTCTTGAATGAGTAGATAGAATGATAACAATTACCTGTAAATAAATAACAACTACCTGTGAAATGTAAAATACTTGTACTAGGAAACTGTTGCATGTAAATTCCTGTTGTATACGTTAAATGACATAATACGAGCTGCATGTACATAAATTGAGAATGGTAATGTGAATGATGAAAATATGAGCTACCTGTGTATAACCGGTGTATGGAAATGTAAACAATAGAAATACGAGCTACATATGTATATCCTGAGAATGGAAATAAAAATGATGAAACCTGATATGGTTTGGCCTGAGGAATACGAGCATGAACCCTACGGGGATTTAAGAGTAGAGCTCCTGGAAATAAATAGAATGGATCTAAAAATGTGAGTGGGGAAGTGAGCTGGCCCTTGAGTACGGAGTACCAAGGAGAGCGACTGTCCCCCTGTTTAGTGCAGAGCGGAGCTAACCGCCCTTGGGTTGGGACCCGGGGTTAGGATTGGCCACCCTGTACCGACTTCTTAGCCCTCGCGTACACAGTACCGAGGAGAGCTACTAGTGTAGGGGGAGAGCTAGCCACCCCACGGGACCCGGGGTTTAACTAGCCACCCTACACCGACTTGTTAGGCCATTGGGTAAACCAGGGTAGTTAAGCGAGGGTGCGCGAACTGTGGAGGGGTAAGACCCCTGTTTGGTTCTTAAGAGCTAGACCCCTGTTACTGAGAGGGCTAGGCCTTACACTAGTTCCGTGCTATGCTTTGGGCGCACCCGCTAACGGAAACGACTGACCGTGTGCCACTGCAGGGTAGCTACCCGTGCTTATTGCGCGTGCTGTAGTCACCGTTACATCTGTCCGTGACCTTGAGGTGGTTAATTGGGTGTAGGATCACCACAGGGGACTCTCCCGGCCAGGAAAGCACCACGTGTGCCTTTTACTCTTCGGAAAAGACTGCAATCAAGATCGTTCCCACGATGAACATTCGAGATCAAGAAAGAGACCTGATAAATAAACCAAGTGATGATAAAGAATAATTAGTTAAAGTAATTGAAAAACAACTACCTATCCACTGTTACTTCTTTAGTTAGTTGATTGCCACTCTACTCAGCGTTCGCTAACTTTGTGTAGTCATAATCCCTTTTCAGGTCTAAGTGTTGAGCAACCAGAACCTACAGCTGCAGAGGGTGCTGGGCCTAGTAGAGCCCAATTGCTGTAGTTTCCCATGCTGTACTCTTTTGTAGTAGTGAGTAGACTCTTGTACCTTTACATTTGTACTCTTATATTCTGCACTTTATATTCTTATACCTGGTTATTTTTCTACTGTTGTGGTGGTGTGTACTGTAGTAGTTTTACATCTTTACTGTTGTACTCTTGTTACTGTTAGTTGCTTAGAATAATGAATGTGGTTTACTTTCCTGTTTTTTTGTTACTTTCTCGTTTGACAACTGGGTCTTGGGATCAGTCGAGTAGGTCCGGTCTCGTGTCCTGTAGGGATTCGGGAACCGAGTCGTAACAAGATGGTATCAAAGCAAGGTCGTCCCGAGAATTAAACCAACTATCTTGAGAATAACCAATTCGCGTGCTTGTAACTAGAATAACCACCACAACGTATCTTTTGACATCTATCCTAAGGTTCTTTTGATGAATGTCCGTTGGAATTGACGTCTTCTTGTTCTGTTGTTCGTGTCTCCATGCAATAGATGCCTCGACGTGGAGTCATTGAGGCAGGCCGCGGACGCAGCCGTGGACGAGGTCGTAGGGGCGAACGTGCTGAGCCCGATGTTTCAGTGGACCAGCCACTTCTTCCGGACGTTCAGGCCCAGGACCTCGCCCAGCTGATACGGGAGATTGTGCGAGAGGAGCTCCACCTGCCTCCACGGGCGCCTCTCCTTGGAGACGTGGAGGGAGAGTCCTCTATGGGATCGCGAGACAGACACGGCACTGGACGTGGGGGAGGGGGTGGTCCTCCACCACCCCCACCATCCTCTAACACTTCCGAGCACAAGCCCTCCCTACGTGGAGGCATACCCGTTTCCCCACTTCTGCAACATTACGAGCTTTTCGGATAGTTCCGGAAGATGAAGCCCCCCTCCTTCATGGGGGATGAGGACCCGACCAAGGCGGAGGACTGGCTCGAGCAGATTGAGGTGTTTGACATCCTTCGCCCCACTGCGGAGTGTCGCGTGGCCTTTGCCACGTACCAGCTTGAGAGCGCAGCACACAGGTGGTGGAGGGCGGTCAGAGGTAAGGAGAGGGCAGAGCTGACATGGGACCAGTTTGCCACCCTCTTCTGCGAGCAGTACTTCCCACAGACGTGGCAGGATCAGTGGAGGTGGGAGTTCCACACTATCCGCCAAGGGACGATGACTGTGAGCGCGTATCGCACGTGTTTTCTGGAGCTGTCTCGTTTCACCGCAACAGCTGTGGCTACTGAGGAACGCCTGTGAAGGTTCACCGAGGGGTTCCGATCTGCTATTCAGGGGTATGTCAAACCCTTGAAGCTGCCTATGTTCTCGAGAGTGGTCGAGGCAGCTATGACATATAAGGAGACCAACCCGGCCGCACGTGATACTGTCAGCGGACAAAAGAGGCCCTACCAGCCAGACTACTCACAGGGCCGGCAAGAGAGGAGGCACGCGGCGCCCGCAGGAGAGCCATCATGCTTTGCGGGGCCATCAGTGGCCTTTGGGGGCCCCCGACAGGGGCCAGCTGCCAACACTGGACCCCCGCCCAGCCGTCAGCAGGGCCTACCGAGGGCGGGAGTCAAGTGCCCCTTTGCTACTAGTGTGGCCAGCCGGGTCACATCAGGAGGGACTGCCCATCTAGAGCTGGAGGTCAGCAGATGCTCCCCGCACCAAGCGTTGGAGGACGAGCTGGAGGTTGTAGTTCCCAGGTGCATGGGGGAGGACAACAGTCGAGGGGAGGGTACAGGCCAACGATTACACATCCGACGCAGAGTGTGGCTGCTTCTTCCGCACCGAGAGCTGAGGGGAGTATCAACGCCCTGACACACAGAGACGCCAGAGCTTCAGGTTCCGTGGTGGCAGGTATGGTTACAGTTTCCGTCAAACTAGTTTACACACTTTTTTATTCTGGCACCACGCTTTCATTTGTTGCTGCTAGTTTTGCTGTCAATCTAAGACAGGACTGTGTGTTGTTAGAGGATCATTTTGTGATCAGAGGTCCGAGTGGTCAACTGTTTGTAGCTGAGGAGGTTTACACAGGCTGTGAGGTCAGTGTTGGGGGGACACAGCCTCCCCGCTGATCTGATTGTGATACTGATGGAGGACTTTGGAGTGATTCTGGGGATGGACTGGCTGTCCACGAACCACGCTTTGGTGGACTGTTTCGAGAGGAAAATCGTCTTCTCCATATTGGAGATGCCTTCTTTTGATTTTCACGGACAGCCAGTGGACGGAGGCTTCAGGTGCATTTCTGCATTTCGGGCGGCGAGACTTTTCGACCAGGGGTGTGAGGGCTTTCTGGCTTGTGTGGTGACAGAGCCCAACCCCATGGCAGATTTTCAAAGCATCCGGGTGGTCAGAGAGTACCCTGACATGTTTCCAGAGGAGCTGCCAGGACTACCGCCTAAGCATGAGATCGAGTTCGAAATCTCACTGGTACCGGGGACCAGCCCCACTTCTACACCACCTTACAGGATAACACCACTTGAGCTGTGAGAGCTCAAGTCCCAGTTACAGGACCTTCTGGAGAAGGACTTTGTGAGGCCCAATGCGTCTCCGTGGGGAGCCCCGATATTATTTGTAAAAAAGAACGATGGTACCCTACGCCTTTGTGTAGACTACAGACAACTGAACAGGGTCACCATCAAGAACAGGTATCCGCTGCCCAGGATTGATGATTTGTTAGGTGTCACGATTTTCTCCACGATAGACTTGAGGTCTGGCTACCACCAGTTGAGGATCAAGGAAACCGACCTCTCCAAGACAGCTTTCCGTACCCGGTACGAATACTACGAGTTTTTGGTCATGCCGTTTGGGCTGACCAATGCCCCCGCTGCTTTAATGGATTTGATGAACCGGGTGTTCAGACCATATCCGGATCAGTTTGTGGTGGTATTTATCGATGATGTGCTCATTTACTCGCGGGATCAGGCGCAGCACAGACAGCACTTGCGGATGATTTTGGACACATTGAGACGACGTAGGCTGTATGCCAAATACAGCAAATGCGAGTTCTGGTTGAGGCAGGTGACCTTCTTAGGTCATGTGATTTCAGGGGATGGCTTGGCTCTGGACCCAGCCAAGGTAGAGGCAGTCCTCAAGTGGGAGAGACCACGTACAATGACAGAAATCCGTAATTTCTTGGGACTGGCAGGCTACTACCGACGGTTTATTAGGAGTTTCTCGCAGATTGCACGTCTTATGACACAATTGACCCGGAAGGACGTACCCTTTTCTTAGACAGATGCTTGTAAGGCGTGTTTTCAAGAGTTGGAGAGGCTGACTTCGGCACCTGTGCTTACCATTCCAAACAGCAGTGGCAGTTTCATTGTGTACACGGATGCCTCTTTGCAGGGATTAGGGAGTGGTGTGCTCATGCAACGGGGTCACGTTGTCGCTTACGCTTCACGGCAACTGAAGCCCCATGAGCATAGCATCCTACCCACAACTTAGAGCTAGCAACTGTCATCTTCACACTGAAGACTTGGAGGCACTACCTATACGGTGAGGCTTTTGAGATATTTTCAGATCAAAAGAGCCTCAGGTACTTGTTTGATCAGAAGGAGCTTAACATGAGACAGAGACGTTGGTTAGAGCTCCTGAAGGACTATGACTGCAGCATCTCCTACCATCCAGAAAAGGCCAGCACAGTGGCTGACGCCTTGAGCTGGAAGGCGCTTGCCCACTTAACCAGTTTACAGGCACAGAGTTGGAGACTCATGGAGGAGATGGGCAATTGGCGACCCCTAAAGTTACTGGGGCACTGTGGGATAGTGACTGTGACATGACAGATGAGGCCAGAGCTGATAGACCGCATCATCACAAGATAGATGGCAGACCCGTACCTGCAGTCGTTACGTGACAGAGTACTGTCAGGGGACCCTGGAAACTTCTCCTTTACTGACGAGGTGCTGCGCATGAGGGGACGTTTGTGCATTCCCAGGGACGAGGAGTTGTTGAGAGAGCTCCTGGCTGAGGCACACGGTTCCAGGCTTACCATACATCCCGGGAACATAAAGATGTATCATGATCTGAGACGTGACTTTTGGTGGAGGGGGATGAAGCGGGATGTAGGTGAGTTCGTGCAGAAGTGTTTGGTGTGCCAGCAGGTGAAGGCTGAGCATCAGAGGCCTACAGGGCCGTTGTAGCCACTTCCAATGCCAGAGTAGAAGTGGGAGAGCATCACTATGGACTTGGTGATAGGCTTTCCTGTTACCCAGCGAAGACACGACGCAATCTTGGTGATTGTAGACAGATTGACAAAGACGGCATGTTTGTTGCCGATCCGAGTCACCTTGGGACCAGCACAGTTGGTAGAGAGGTATATTCGTGACGTGGTACATCTGCACAGAGTTCCGCGTAAGATTGTATCCGACCGGGATACCCATTTTACGTCCCAATTTTGGGCTGGGCTTCAACAGGCTTTGGGGACACGGTTGAGATTCAGCACGGCGTACCACCCCCAGACGGATGAACAGTCAGAGCGCACGATATAGACGCTTGAGGACCTTTTGCGTGCCTATGTACTGGACTAGAAGAGCTCTTGGGAGGAGCACTTGCCCCTGGCAGAGTTTGCATATAATAACAGCTATCATTCGAGTATCGGCATGGCACCATACGAGACTCTGTACGGACGGAGGTGTACTGCGCCCTTGAGTTGGGTTCAGGTGGGGACCAAGTGGGAGGTTGGCTCCAGGTTGATCCGACAGAGCCAGGTGGTTGAGCAAATTCACAGACGGCTTCGCACTGTCAGGAGTAGACAGAAGAGCTATGCCGATCGGAAGCGCAGAGAGGTGCAGTTCGAGGTTGGGGACCACGTCTTTCTACGCGTTTCGCCCATGAAGGGCCTGCAACGTTTTGGGTGAAAGGGAAGCTCGCGCCGAGGTTTATAGGGCCCTTTGAGGTCCTGGAGCGAGTAGGACCCGTTGCTTACAGACTTGCCCTTCCTCCCCAACTTTCTAGTGTGCACGACGTGTTCCATGTGTCCAACCTCAGGAAGTACGTCACCGATCCCAGTCACGTTCTGAGCCACGAGAGTGTCAAGGTGGGTGCCAACCTGACCTATCCCGAGCGACCAGTGCAGATACTAGACAGAGCCGTCCGGAGTTTGAGACGGAAGCAAGTACCCCTGGTAAAAGTCTTATGGAGGAGCCAGAGGTACGAGGAGGCTACCTGAGAGCTTGAAGCGGCGATGCGAGCGGTACCCAGAGCTTTTTGAGGGTACGTCTTTTCGAACAGGCTTCGGTCCTCTTTAAGTTTGTTATGCGTATGTTGTTCTTTTTCCGCACCCTAGCTAAGTCAAGTTTCGGGGACGAGGGACGAAACTTCCTTTAAGTTTGTTACGATGTTATGACCCATGCTGTTGAGCCTTTTAAGACGTCTGAAATTTAGGTCAGATGTCTGGTAGGGTACGAACTCGCGTCTGTGCGCATGCTGCGCGCAGACAATACCCCTCATTTTCCTCCTCTCAATTCCGTTCCCAGCAAAACCCTAACACCAACATTATATAACCCCCTCCTCTCTCGTTTCCCCCACTTCTCAGCCACCAGCCACCTTCCTTCTTCCCTCCAGCGAGAGAGGCAGCGCGAGAGCGCGAGAGCGACGTGGAGGAGCAGCGTGAGAGGGAGAGTTGAGCTTGCGAGCTCGCGTGGGAGCTCACCGATGAGCGCACAGCCGGAGCGGCGCGTGCGCAAGGCGGAGGAGTGTGTCAAGGAGGTCCTCCCCGACACTGCTGCAGCCAGAGCTACAGGCGAGAGGGCGCGACACGGCCATGCGCAACGCTAAAGGGCGGAGGCAGGTTCTGGATCTGGGTTTTTCTCAAAATCAGACATCTGGAGTGACCTCCAAACGACGATGCAGTCTGGAGGTGGTGCCAGACGTTTGAGGTCTCGCGGAGTAAGTCTCTTTGCGGATACAACCATGCAGGCCGCTCCGCCGATACCCCCTTTTTCATGCCGTTTTGAGAAGATCGGAAATCTGCGTGCAAGATTCGCTTCGGGAAGGCACGGGACACGCTCTCCCACGCATTTCAGACGTCTGAGCGACATACCAGATGGCGGGAAGCGCTTCCAGACGTCCGAAGAGGTGGTCAAACATCTGAAACTGGGTCCAGATGGTCCAGAAGAGTTCCTGGACGTCTGAGGGTTGGCGCAGAACTTGAGGTATGGCACTAGACACTTTTAAGACGTCTGGAAGTTGTTCCAGATGTCGTATTTGAGTCAGAAATGCTATTTTTGACCCGTTTAGGGTCCGTTTGAGGTCTGTTTTCCGCAATTAAGATACCGATATTTTCCGTATGATTTCCTCTACTTGTTAGAAGACTTTCTATACTATTCTGAATATTCTCTTGTGATTGATCCTTGTGATAGGACCTCGTTTCGTT
This sequence comes from Thalassia testudinum, assembly GCA_037157565.1. Lineage (NCBI taxonomy): Eukaryota > Viridiplantae > Streptophyta > Magnoliopsida > Alismatales > Hydrocharitaceae > Thalassia > Thalassia testudinum. Next base: position 88,985,833 of record JAZHRO010000077.1, read on the forward strand.
GCAGGTTTGAAACTTGCTGAAGCACGTGAGCCTGCCGTTCAAGCCCCCACTACTCCTGGGTTTGTTGGTAGTGGCTTCCCCTTAATTTAATTAAAACCTAAACGTATGTGTGGGATGAATGATTAGAACCTAGGATATGGCATGAATCATAGGACGAGAAACACTTGAAATGTCTGTAATGGATGATTGAATTGCAGTCTTTAATGAGTAGATAGAATGATAACAATTGCCTGTAAATAAATAACAGCTGCCTGTGAAATGTAAAAACTTGTACTAGCAAACTGTTGCATGTAAATTCCTGTTGTATACGTTAAATGACATAATATGAGCTGCATGTATATAAATTAAGAATGATAATGTGAATGATGGAAATACAAGCTACTTGTGTATAAACGGTGTATAGAAATGTAAACAATAGAAATACGAGCTGCATATGTATGTCTTGAGAATGGAAATAGAAACGATGAAACCTGATATGGCTTGGCCTGAGGAATATAAGCATGAACCCTACGGGGAATTAGGAATAGAGCTCCTGGAAATAAATGGAATGGATCTGAAAATGTGAGTGGGGAAGTGAGCTGGCCCTTGACTATGAAGTACCAAGGAGAGCAACTGTCCCCTGTTTAGTGCAGAGCGAAGCTAGCTGCTCTTAGGTTGGGACCCAGGTTTAAGATTGGCCACTCTGTACCGACTTCTTGGCCCTCGCATACACAGTACCGAGGAGAGCTACTAGTGTAGGGGGAGAGCTAGCCACCCCCCGAGGGCCGGGGTTCAGCTAGCCACCCTCCACTGACTTGTTAGGCCACTGGGCAAACCAGGGTAGTCAGGCGAGGGTGCGCGGACTGTGGAGGGGCGAAACCCCTGTTTGGTTCTTAGGGGCTAGACCCTTATTACTGAGAGAGCTAGGCCATATACTGGTTCCGTGCTGTGTTTTGGACGCACCAGCTAACGGAAATGACTGACCACGTGCCAGTGCGGGGTAGCTATCAATGCGCTTATCGCACGTGCCGTAGTCACCTTTACGTCTGTCTGTGACCTTGGAGTGGTTGACTGCCTGTAGAATCACCACAGGGGACTCCCAGCCAGGAGAGCACCACGTGTGCCTTCTACTCTTCGGAAAAGACTGCAATCAAGATCATTCCCACGAGGAACATTCGAGATCAAGAAAGAGACCTGATAAATAAACCCAGTGATAAAAAGAATAATTAGTTAAAGAAATAATTGAAAAACTACTTGTCTACTGTTACTACTTTAGTTAGTTGGTTGCCACTCTACTCAGCAGTCGCTGACTTTGTATACTCATAACCCCTTTTCAGGCCCAGGTGTTGAGCAGCCAAAGCCTAAGGCTGCAGAGGATGCTAGGCCTAATAGAGCCCAGTAGCTGTAGTTTCCCTTGCTATACTCTTTTGTAGTAGTGAGTAGACTCTTGTACATTTACGTTTGTACTCTTATATTCTGCACTTTATATTCTTGTACCTGGTTATTTTTCTACTATTGTGATGGTGTGTACTGCAGTAGTTTTACTTCTTTACTGCTATACTTTTGTTACTGTTAGTTGCTTAGTATAGTGAATGTGGTTTACTTTCCTACTTTTTGGTTACTTTCTCGTTGGATGACTGGGTCTTGGGATCAGTCGAGTCAATCCGGTCTCGTGTCTTGTAAGGATTAGGGAACCGGGTCGTAACAGGTACATGTGAGCAACAGATTAGGTTTAGGTCCTTGAGACCCAAAATCTGTGACTTATGCATACTGGTACCCGTCATGAGTATTGGTACACGAGTCGCAAATCAAGTTCTATGTCTGAAGTGACCAGGACCTGTAGTTCACCAATACTCATAGAGTGTTAATACTAGACTCTAGTACCAGTACACCATGAGTATTTGACAAGTACTCAACTGAGCCTAAGTCCCAAGCTGTAAACCATGAATACCGGTACTCCTTTGGATATGGGTCTCATACCTGTAAGTCAAGAATACCTGTACTGGTTCACTAATATCGATACTCAATATATGGGATACCAGTACTGATACACCAGTACCGGTACCCATTCAATATGAAGATCAGTTAAGATTGGTTAATGTTTAGGTCCATCCTAAGTTAGAGGTGGGTTATTTATGGAATAACCCCAACAAGTGATATCAGAGCCAACCTACTCTCTACTTAGTTTTAATTAAGTCTAATCTGATTAATAAGGTATACTATTTTAAGATAACTTTGTTGAAGCAGCATCTACCAAAGTAAGCTCTCCTATGAATACTGGGCTTATCTAAGAATAGTAATAGGCCGATGAGTGTTAGTAGATAAGTGTTCACTAGCCTAAAGGAAAGCGCACACTTATTGTACCTTTACTCATTTGCATAGGAGTAATGATGTGTTGATTGTTAGATTTTCTGGGTAGTTATTGAATCGGCCCAAATGAAGGTTCATGACTGACTCAGATTTGAACCAACAATCATTACTCACCACACCATGTCTTTGATTACAAGTCAACCTCTCGTCCAAAGATGAGACCCTTGATGGCGTGAGTTAAGACATGTGATAGGGTTTATTTAAAATTAATCAGACACGTTATGTTTTAGAGGAGTAATTATATGTTTATCCACATTTATTTTCATAAATATCTTCTGCCAATATTACTGCTGCCTTAAACTCCATTCCCACATTGAGTGGTTCCAACTTTAAGTCCTGGAAGAAAAATCTTTTGATAGTCTTAAGGGTAATAGACCTTAACCTTGCAATTAAGGAAACCTCTCATGTCTTTATGGAAATGAGTACTTTTAAATAAAAGGAAAGATGGGAGAGGTCTAATCGCATATCGCATATCAACGATGATAATGAAGAAAGCCATTCCTAAGGCATTTAGGGGTGTAATGTTGGATGACATTGCTACAGCTAAGGAATTCCTTACTGATATTGAGAAGAGGTTCACCAAGAACGAAAAGGCTGAAATTGGTATGCTTTTGGCAAGCCTTACCTCAATGAAGTACAAAGGGAAGGGTAACATACGTAAGTATATTATGGAAATGTCTCACATAGCTTTTAAGTTAAAAGCACTGAAACTTGACCTCTCGGAGGACTTGTTGGTGCATTTGGTTCTGATCTCTCTTCCGCCCTCTTTCAACCAGTTCAAGGTGAGCTACAACTATCAGAAAGAGACCTGGTCTTTGAATGAGCTCATCTCGCACTATGTGCTAGAGGAAGAGAGAATGAAGCATGATAGGGTTGAGAGTGCTCATGTTGCCTCTTCCTTGAGTAACATAGACAAGGGAAGGAAAAGGAATACGGATGCTGCAAATACAGCTTCCCAAAAAAGGCAGAAGGGGAAGACTACCGAGCTTTCTAAACCAAGATGTTTCTTTTATGGGGCTGAGGGGCACCAGAAGAAGCACCGTACCAACTATTGTGCTTAGCGTGCTAAGAAAGATACAACTTTTAGTTTGGTCTATACAGAAAGTAATTTAGTTTCGGTACCAAGTAACACTTGGTGAATGGATTCAAGTGCCACTACTCACATTAGTGTGTCTTTATAGGGCTACCTGAATTACCGAAAGCCAAATGAAGCTGAGCAATTCATCTACGTGGGGGATGAAAAGCCAGTTAAAGTAGAAGCAATAGGAACTTTTAGATTATTAATGGAACTGGATTGTACTTGAATTTAAAAAATACTTTTGTTGTACCATCCTTCAAACGCAATTTAGTTTCAGTTTATGTTCTTGACAAACTAAGCTAATTTTGTAATTTTGGAGATGGAAAGTAAATATTTTCTTTGATTCAAGATTAGTTGGTTCCGGTTATCTTTCAGTTTTTGATAATCTATATTGTTTGGATATTGTTGCCTTTTTGCATGAAACTTCTCTTACTTGTACACGTAATGTGAAAAGAAAACACGTAGATGAAAACTGCGCATTTTTATGGAACAAGAGATTAGGTCATATCTCTAGAAGGAGAATAGAAAGACTTGTGTCAAATGGAATTTTGAACCCCATAGATTTCTCTAATTTTAATCATTGTATATAGTGTATTAAGGGGAAACAAACCATTAATAGGAAGTTCGAAACCAATGAGTTAAATGGTGTCTTAGATGTAATTCATACAGATATCTGTGGGTCATTTCCTACAATTGTGTGGAATGGTCAAATCACATTCATAGACGACCACTCCAGATATGATTTTATCTACCTAATTCATAAAAAGGCACAGTCACTGGACACGTTCAAGAATTATAAAATCGAAGTTGAGAATCAACTTGACAAAAGGATTATATTTGTTAGAACTGACTATGGTGGTGAATACTACAGCCGATGTAACAAATCAGGTGAACAGCATCTAGGACCATTTGCTCGGTTCCTTAAGGAATGTGATATCGTTCCTCAATAAACTATGCCGAGTTCGCCCACTATGAATGGTGTTATTGAAAGACGAAACAAGACGCTTAAGGACATGATAAGGAGTATGATTGCTCATTCTACCTTACCATATTCACTCTGAGGAGAGGCCTTAAAGACTGCAGCTTATATTTTGAATAAAGTTCCCACTAAGGCAATTAACAAAACCCCATATGAGCTATAGATTGGGCGGAATCCCAGTCTTAAGCATTTTCATGTGTAAGGATGTCCAGCTAAGGCAAGGCCTTATAGGCCTAATGAGAAGAAACTGGACACAAGGATAGTTAGTTGTTACTTTATTGGGTATTCTAAAAGGTCAAAAGGATATAAGTTTTATGATCCCACACCTAATGTCATATTTGAGTTTGGAACAACCAAGTTCTTTCAAAGTGTTGAGTCAGCCAAAGAAAATAAGATTTAAGACTTTGTCTTTGAAGAGGAACATGTAGATATTCCTCCTAGAGTTACTTAGGTTGATGAGGAACATGTCTTTGACATCCCTCAAGACAACTCTAATGAAGACAATGATATAGACTTAACTCCTGTAAAGCAACCTCAAACACATATAGAACCTCTGCCATTAAGGAGACCCATTAGGAAAAGGAGTGACATATCGAATGATTATATTGTATTCCTTCTGTTGAAGCAATCCAGAGAGGACTAAGATTAAGTTATCATCGTTGTAGTGCAAAATTCTCAATTGATCTCTCAACAAATACAATTTATAAACTTAGATATCTAAAAGTGAAGTCCAATGTCGAACATAGGGAGCAATAGGAAGTCATGTGCTAATCTCAGTGAATAAATATATAAGCACAAGAAATTAAGCATAATAATGATATTTCAATTAATATTAATCTGTCACATTAAGTATTCAATGAAGCTCAATGTATTTCAAGACCAAAAAGATAACTAAGACAAAATAATGGTGATTTAGATCAATTATTAGTCTAAGCGCATATATTAATTATTCAAATGATGCTACAATAGTTTCAACTATGCAACTTACGTACTTAAATGTTCCAATAGTATCAGCATTAAACCCAACTCAGACGTCTAGTAGGTGTATCAAACGACTTAACTGTCGCCTGTTATAGTGTCTTCTTTCTTCTTCTTCAGGCACGGCTCTCTCTTCTCTTCTGCCTTGCTTTACCACTTCCTCTTCTTCTCCTTCTTCTTTGGCTCGAGTCTTATGCCTTAGCTTCTTCTTCTACCTTTCTTCTTCTAAGTGTCAGAGGTTTTCTCTCTGAAGCAAAACCCACCCTCCCCCACTCTCTCTCTCTTTCCTTCCTCCTCTCCTCTTCCTTAGCCTTCTTTGATATCCGATTTAATAAGGTAATCGGATCGCGTACACGGGTCCAGGGCTACGGGCGTGGGTCGCAGCCAATGAGTGAAGGCTTAGGTCGGGTCAGGTCGGTGAAGTGTATGGGGACCTCATCCCCGGTGTCTTGAGGTAGTAAGAGGGAAACACAAAAAGCATTTATGCGGATCCACTGCCTTCTCCCTCTACAATGTGGGACTAAAGGTCCCTTCTTTGTGTGCGCTTGTGGTTGTGAGGATCTCCCAATTGGCGTCGCGGCTATGCTTGAAGTCCCCAATTGAGGACCTAGAGAGGGTCTTAGAGAGAAACCGTGTCTCCTGGAGCTAAGACACGGGCTCTTCGTGGCCTTCGAACATGAAGAACAAGGCGACGACAGTGGTGGCGACGGCGGAGACCAACGAGACCTGAAACTCAAGAATAAGGCCTTTCGGCTGCGTCAAAACACCTCAAAAGATTCACCGGACGTTAGCAAATGTAATGGCAGTGGTTTCGTGGAGGATGGAGTTGCGTGGTGGTCGAACGGTGACGGAGAAGGTGGTCGATAATGGGTTTGTTCGGGGGGTCGTGTGAGTGGATGGAATGGGGAATAAAGATGGGAGTTCGACGAGGATGGATGAGGCGAAGCTCATGAGAGTGTCGGCGAGGTGGTTGGAGTTGTGTAGCGAGCGAAGGTCCTCGTCGAAGGACAGCTGGAGTGGAGGAAGATGAAGTTGGTTGCCGGCGTCGAGGGGTGTTTTTAGGATTTTTGAATAGGAAAACTAACCTAAGGAATTAAAGGGACCTAACTACCTACTTTAAGGGACAAAGGGGGGTAGGATCCGCGTCGGCTTTAGCACGCCGGTGACGGAGAAGATGAAGCCTCCAGTGATGGAGCGACGAGGAAGATGTGGAAGAAGACATCTACGGGTATTGCAAGGCGCAGACGAATTTAGGGAAGAAGAATCCACCCGCTATTGTCTGTGAGGGTAGACAAGGAAGGTGGTCAGAGAACTCACCGAAGTTGGCCAAGGAGGTTGTAGAGAAGGAAAGAGACGGTGTCCAGCCTCCAAACCAAGTTAAGGATGTAGGGCTATGCACGGAGGCTTTTTATAAGCCATTGGGTCAAGCTACAAGCTTGGAAACTAAGCTTGAGAGCTTTGCAAATCAGGAAATAGGTTTAGGATTTCCAAGAGTTCGCATGAACTTTTGGATAATTAGGAAGGTCGTGGAAGAGCTCAGATAGAAGGGGATCTCCTCAGGAGTCTTCCTTGCAATTTTGGAAGGGTTTCTCCCTAAAATTAGGGAGATCTTCCTAATTGAATATCAACTCTAGGTGCGTTCACACGGCCATGGCGGCAAGGAACTTTTCGCGAAGAAGATGAAGTTGGGGGGTCCTTGCAAAGAATTTGAAAGTTAGGGGCATGTATGTGAGAGAAAATAGTCAGACTGGACCAAAATGCAAACTTGGTCAAGATGATCTCTGATTAGACTCAAATTTTGGTACAAACCTAATTTGGACCCAAGAAATCTGATGGTGAAGTCGGATTTAAGTTTTGACCAAGTTTAAGTGGATAAATTACCCAAAAATCCAAATTATGGTAACTGTCCGTCAGAAACTATTTTAGGTCAAATTAGGTTCCAATAGTCAAAATAAGTATACCAAACCTTATAGAATATTTTTCTATAATTTTTAGAAGGTTTAAGTAAATTTTATCCTGACCAGAATCTTAGTTATTTAAGCAGGTCTATTTTTAGAGTTTCAGATGTCCATTAATTCTCAAAATGCGTGAAAACCTATTTTTGTCTGCATGAACCTGCTTATTAGACATTTATGACCATTTAACCTTTAATTAACCCCTTAGAAACCCTGTGATTGCTCTGCAATCAAGACATTCTGTTAAAACTGCAATTTTACCCATGTTTTCATGTTTATCTCTCAGAATGGTTATGTAGTGAATTACAGTCTTCAGGCGGTTATGCAAGAATATTTATCAATTGATTATGACTAATTTAAGCTAGATATGGCTAATGATGATGTTATCATCACCTTCAGGAGTATGAAATAAAAATTGGGGTGATGGAAGATAATCCTATCAACTTCCATTAAGCAATAGAAAGTCTGAATCACGAAAAGTGAATTGAGGCAATGAAAGAGGAAATAAAGTCAATGAAAGGCAATGACGTTTGGAATATTCCACTACCACAAGATGAGAAACTCGTTAGTTGCAAATGGATTTTTAAAACTAAACAAGATTTGAAAGGAAAGTGGAGCGATACAAAGTGTATCTTGTCACTAAAGATTTTACCCAAAAAAAGGACATTAACTATAAGGAGACATTCTCTCCTGTTTCTTCTAAGGATTCATTAAGGATTATAATGACATTTATGGCCCACTATGATCATGAGTTGTATCAGATGGATGTTAAGACTACATTCCTTAATGGTAACATTGAGGAAATCATTTATATAGCTCAACCTGAACATTTTGTTATAAGTGATCTAAAAGGCATGGTATGCAAATTAAAGAAATTCATCTATAGGCTCAAGTAGGCATCCAAACAATGGTATTTTAAGTTTCATCAGGTGATTCTCTCATTTTGTTTTGAAGCGAATCTAGCTGGTGAATGTATTTACCATAAGTTCTATGGGAGCAGATATATCTTCTTAGTCCTGTATGTTGATGATATCTTGCTTGCCACTAATGATGAGTATCTTGTTCGACACCAAAAAATTTCTTGCCAAACACTTTGGCATGAAAGATCTTGGAGATACTTCATTTGTTTTAGGAATTGAACTATGTCGAGACAAATCTCATCATATTATAAGTTTATCCCAAAGAAGCTATGTAAAAAAGGTACTCAAAAGGTACGGCATGCAAGATTGCAAGTCACTTGATACTCCTATGGCTATGGGAAATAAGTTTAGTCTCAATCAGTACCCCATAAGTGATTTTGACAAACGGGAGATGCAAACAGCTCCTTATGCATCTGCCGTTGGCGGTATAATGTATGCTTAGGTCTGTACCAGATCAAACTTGGCATACATCACAGGCATGTTGGGCAGATACCTGAGTGATCCAGGAAAAGACCATTGGAGAGCAACCAAGAGAGTACTGAGATATTTACAGAAGACACGGGATTATATGGTCACCTTAAGGAGGTTAGAAAAGCTTCAGGTCTTCGATTATACTAACTCCGATTTTGCTAGGTGCCAAGATAATAGAAATTCTACTTTATGATATGTATTTCTGCTTGCCAATTGTGTCATCTCTTGGAAGAGTGCAAAACAGTCTCTTATCGCATCTTCCACTATGGCAGTAGAATTTATTGCACGCTATGAGGCATCCAATCATAGAGTATGGCTACGAAATTTTATATCAGGGCTACGCTTAGTAGATGGCATTGACAAGGCACTATAGTTATTTTGTGATAATCAATTCACAGTCCTCTACTCCAATAGCAACAGGAGCTCCTTCAAATAGAAGCATATTGAGATCAATTTCCTGGTTGTTAAAGAAAGGATACAGAATGGACTACTGTCTATTTAGCACATTGGCACAAACTCCATGGATGCGAATATGCTTACTAAAGGAATAATATTCAAGATATTCCATGAACACGCAGCTTCTATGAATCTTAAGTCTTTACAGAAATTTCAGCTTTAGTGAGAGTTTGTGAATTTTGTAGTGCTCATTTGTAATAAACCTTCAGTTTTGGCTAAAGTTTTATGGTGATATACATGTATAATTCAAAGTTTTGTAAAGTTTCATTTCTATTGAGATAACAAAACTTAAAGTATTCAAATTCAATGTCCATTCTAACGAGTATTATGATTTCAATTTTTGGGTGTGATCTCAATTCTGCGGACCAATTGAAAATAGGCATGTTGATCACACTTACATGTAATTTCCATGCTGCACATCTACACGTTTCTAGTTACCATTTTGCATTATTACGTGGTCACTATTTGTTTAGTTATTGTGATGTAACGAAAGCTGCTTTGGCTTTATTATTAGTGTGGTTGGTAGATCAGATTGTTTATAAATATGACAGTAAAGTTGAACTCAAATTCAATTTTAAATGTTGTTTGATTAGCAGGTTACATATACAATCCAAGTGAGAGATTGTTAGATTATAATCCAATTTATATAGACTAGTATATGTATTTACTTATAGATATCATTCAACATAAAGATTATGAACTGTCAATATTAATGCAAAAGTTTAAAGTGATAAACTAAGGTTAATTTTTGGTTTTGATATAAAATGCAAATAGATAGTATGATTAAGGTAAACACATGTGCAGAAATCTATTTGTGAGTTGTGATTTCTTGATGGGTGGAGTCGCAATTCACCAAGTAATCTCTCTAATTGATGATTATTGTGGGGTCATGGTTCCCAAAAAAACCACCTCTAATCCTGAGGAAGCACCCCCATCTTGACCTAAGGGAGAATAGAGAGAGAATAACAGAGGGAAGGGAGGAGTCTCTTTCTTCAGGTGGTTCTCAATCAAGCTTGTGGAGGTGGGATTTCTTGGAAGTACCATTTGTAGCCTTTCTCTTTGTCTTCATGATGAACACAGGTATTTTATTTCTCTGCAGGTAGAAGAAAGGTATAGGCATATATATGCATGTTCATGAGAATAAATGATGGAGCTTATTTATCTTTTGATATATCTTGTATCTTCCTGTCTACATGTGTTATCATTCTGATTAGATAATCCTTCTTTGCCAAACATAGGCTCTGCATGAAATGGAGTAACATGTAGATGTTTCATCTTCCCTATCAATCCAAATGTCTTTTTGTAACTGACGCAAGTACTGATACTCATCATAAGTATCGATACATGCATACTATAGATAAGGCTCCAAAATTCAAGTCTTATGAACTGTAGCTCACTAGTATCGATACTCGTCACGAGTACCAGTACATGTGAGCCACAGATTAGGTTTAGATCCTTGAGACCCAAAATCTATGATCTGTTTATACCAATACTCGTCACGAGTATCGGTACACGAGTCACAGATCAAGTTCTAGGTCTGAAGTGAACCAAGACCTGTAGCTTACCAATACCGATACCTGTTGACTACAGGCTAAAGCACCAGTACTCAACAAGTACCGATACTAGTCATGGATATCGATACTCATTGACATCGGATTAATTATGGAGTGATACTAATACTCATAGAGTATCGGTACTAGACTCTAGTACCGATTCACTATGAGTACTAGATAAGTACTCAACTCAGCCTAAGGAAAATAGTACACCATGAGTATCATCTTTTTCCCTTCATGAAGGTTCTACTTTCAAAAAAAAAAAAAATGTACCAGGAAAATAGTAAAGGGAATTTACGAAGATAGCCATGGTGGAACAACAAGGATATCCCCAAATTTTCTGATCTTGCTATTTGGACCATAAATGGTCCGATATGTAGGTAGGTTCCCACAATGAGGGGACCCACCCAGCAAATTCTTCATTTCAGTTGATAGCATTCATCACAGCACCATCAACCACAAGTATCAGATAGAGGCCATGCATGAAGAAATGACAAAACATGACAAAGAAATTAAAAGATATTGAGGATGAATTATAAAAACAATACTAAGGAAATATGCTTATAAATATGTGATTGGTTATTTAATTGTGTTATAGTCGTTTTCACCATGCAACTAGCCCCCAAAATAAGATATGTTGGATAGCAGGTGTGTGGTTATTGAGCGGCAAGTTGCAAATTCATTGTGTAATATATTGTAATGTAATGACCAACCTGAACTATACTGACTAGTAGGTCAATGAAAGGGACCACTTCTCACTATAAAAAAACAAAAGAAAAGAAACAAAAAAGAGTTTGATTCACACCACTCCACTTGATATAACAATTTATCAAAATTGTTCATTTGAATATGAGCAACACATTAACATGACATTTGCATTTTCTTGCATTTCAACTCTTACCCTCTTCAGATTTTGATGTGGAATGACCACTGGACATGTGCAATAAAAGAATAAAGCCCGCAAAAGAGGCAACACGCATTGACTAATATCAACTCTTTCTTAAGCAAACACCATGGCCGAAGGCCTACCAGTAGCAAAGACGAGACTAGTAAAGCATATAGAAGATGAAACCAAGAGGCCCTTCAAACCTAGTTGTGAAGTTCAGATGATTGTTGCTTTTCTTGTCCAAATATGCTTAACAAGCTCTGAAGGTGTGCATTGGTTCTTTCCATTAATGCTTCCACTGTAATGTTGTAAATCAGATCTCCATTTTCAAAAATCAGATCAGGCCAAAGAAGGGATTCCCCTTGAACTCCATCCCCGTGAGTAGGTGAGTCAACAATCTTTGAGGCCATTTTCTTACTAACATCAGATTCACACCAGAAGACTCAACAACAATCACAAAAACTACCAAGAAATCATGGAACAACCACTATACAGCGAGAAACCACGTATTCAGTCATCACTTCTACCTAAGACTCCACATATCACCCCTTAAAGTCTTAAAGACCTAGGAAGTTGCTCTGGTGGAATTGAAATGACCAAAAAGACTCTCAGGTGGCTGGTTTTAGCGCTCTAACAAGCTACTCCAGCAACCGGCGAGGGGGCTAACCACCAACAATGGCAGGGCAGGTCTGGGCAACCACTCCATTGCAGCCCCTTAATCAGGGAAGGCTCTTGCTGCTCTCCTTGACTTCTCCTTCGACTGCAACAGATGGTCTACCTGCCATGGTGGTGCCAGTCGACTGGCATCACCACTCCATTGCAGCCCCTTAATCAGAGAAGGCTCTTGCTGCTCTCCTTGACTTCTCCTTCGACTGCAACAGATGGTCTACCTGTCACGGTGGTGCCAGTCGACTTCGGTGGCATCACCGGAGCTGCTCCAGTGGCTGGGCAGCACTGGTGCTGCAGATGGGGGTCCCCCTTGGGCTGTGTGCCTTAGGGCAGGCCCCTCTAGGTGTTACTTTAGGATCCTTTCTTCCTTGAGATGTTGCACAAATCCCAAGAAAAGAGGAGAAAACCCTAGATCATTTGGTGGAGAAAGAAAAAATCAGGGAGAGACCAAGTAGGTATCAAGCTCTAGCCTAGGATCATCGCTCTAATACCATGTAGAGAAATGAGACTTTGTTATCACCTTAAGAAAATACTAGGCCTTTATTTATAGAGAAAGGTTAGGGAAACCTGTAAAGAAGCCCTCAAGGAAAAGAAGAAATTAAAGCAGAGATGGAAAGTATGAAAACCATAACAAGAAAAACTCTCCACATGGGCCCATATAACCCAAACCAGTTTATGATGAATCACACTACTTTTATTTTCTTAGTGAAGAAACCCCAGCATTCAAGAGAAGGCCTAAGGTAATGACATTCCTGTGATTTTTTTCCTCTCATTTTGGAGGACTTCTATATAAATCCTTGTGTATGTGAGTGTCACTAGTGGTTCTACTCCTAACTTTGTGTATGATTCATTTCAACACGGTACCAAAGCCATTAACACTATGGGGGCATCGTATGTTGTGGTAATCTTCCACACACATAGTGCATGTTGACGAATCCTGAAAATCGTTAGACATTAGCATCTCACTATGCGTTAAGACCTCTAATTGCTATGGTGGTGATTGACAACGAACTGGTGGTGGTGATCGTTCAAGTGACCTGATGGTAGTAATCATTTCAGCAGCCTTGTGGTGGTGAATAGAGGTGGTCTGGTGGTAGTGATTTTTCATTGGTGATGGTCAAGATGGGATTTCATTCAGGTGGCAGAATGTTTTTTCTAGTTGTGATCATTGATGGAAATCGTAGCGGATTTTTATCCTAATGGTGAGCACTTTTTTCTGGTGGTGGTAGCCCAATTGGTTCAAACAATTTTCTTCCGGTGGCATTCAGATCCAATTTTTCCCGTCTGGTGACAAGATTGGTACACTTGATATGTTGACGAATGTGTGGTTAGTTTAGTATCACATCGTGAGATATAGAGTGTTGAAGTGTGTGCCGGCCTGTAAATAATAATGTACCCCCCACTTGTTTCTTTGAGAAGAATATAGAGATATTAGCCCTATCAGGGCCTTCTTCCATGATTTTTTTCCTGCTCTTCATGAGTGGGATTTCCACATAAATCCAAATGTTCTTTATGTGATATTTTTGATATTTTGTTATTTTGTTTCTCCTTATTTATATTATTCAACTTGGTATCAAAGTGATTCAATTCTTGGGTTCATCTTATTATCATATTCATCATTATTTTTTGGAGTTTTAATTCCTTCTTCATTCAAAGGAGTCGAAGGTGGCAGAGACCGAATCATAGAAGATGATGTTGTAGGTGAGTAGAAGAAGAAGAATGAGGTGATGACAATGGTGAAGAAGGGGGCTATCACACGAGCCACAACAATGCTCGGGAGCACTGGTGGTGTTGTTGCTACGTTGCTCTCCGGATGAAGAAGAGGCGCCACTACTGAAGGCAGCGATCGCAAGGATCTGCGCAGTAAATATGGCAAAGAAGAAGGCAACAGTGAGACCTTTACTAAGGGCAACGATCTCCGATAGTGAGCGCAGTCGAGAGGTCACTGTTAAGACTCATGCTGTTTGAGCCTTTTAAGACATCTGGACTGTGAGTCAGACGTCTGAACACCTTCCCAGACATCTGGAAATCAAAAAATTTGTATATGAACTCACGTCTGCGCGCGGGCTGCGTGCAAACAGTACTCTCGTTTTCCTCCTCTCTCTCTTTCTCCCCCCTCCAGCGAACCCTGATCCCCAACTTTATAAACCCCTCCCCCTCTCTCGTTCTCCCCACACCAGCCATCTTGCCCTTCTTCACCACTCCAGCGAGAGAGCCAGCGCAAGCAAGAGCGCGAGATCGGCGTCGAGGAAGAGCGGCGTGAAGAGAGGAGAGTAAGCTCGCGAGCTCGTGTGGGAGCTCGCCAGGAGCGTACGGCCGCAGCGGTGAGCACGTGAAGAGGAGTGCGTCGAGGAGTTCATCCCCGACCTTGCTGCAACCGAGGCTGCAGGCGAGGAGGCGAGGCGCGGCCACGCGCGACGCGAGAGAGCAAAAGCAGGTTCTAGTTCTGGGTTTTTCCCAGAATCAGACGTCTAGAGTAACGTCCAGACGACGGTGCTGACGTCTGGAGGTGGTTCCAGACGTCTGTGGAAACGGCTTCACTAAGGTACGTCCTCTTTGCGGATACGGCCATGCAGGCCGCTCCGCTGTTACCCTGTTGCATGGCCTTTTTGAGAAGATTCGGTGGATGCGTGCAGGAATTACTTCGGAAAGGTGCGGGGCACGCCCACCCACGCATTTCAGACGTCTAGGCGACGTACCAGACGACTGGAAGCACTTCCAAATGTTCGGAGAGGTGGTCGGACGACTGGAACTGGGTCCAGATGGTCCAGAAGAGTTCCTGGACGTCTGGGGTGGACATAGAGACTAAGGTATGATACTTGACACTTTTAAGACGTCTGGAAGTTGTTCCAGACGTCTGATTTTACGTTAGTAACCCTGTTTTCACCCGTTTATGGTCCGTTTGGGTCCATTTTACGCAATTAAGGCACTTCCAAATGTCCGGAGAGGTGGTCGGACGACTGGAACTAGGTCCAGATGGTCCATAAGAGTTCCTGGACGTCTGGGGTGGACGTAGAGACTGAGGTATGATACTGAACACTTTTAAGACGTCTGGAAGTTGTTCCAGACGTCTGATTTTGCGTTAGTAACCCTGTTTTCACCCGTTTATGGTCCGTTTGAGGTCCATTTTACGCAATTAAGATACCGTTATGTTCCTTGTGAGTTCCTCTACTTGTTAGAAGGCTTTCCATACTGTTCTGATAGTTCCTTTGTGATTGTTCCTTGTTATAGGACTTCGTTCCGTTGCGGGTCTAGGACTTGCTGAGGCACGTGAGCCTACCATTCAAGCCCCCAATACTCCTGCGTTTACTGGTAGAGTGGTTTCCTCTAATTTAAATTACAAGCTGAATGCATGTGTGGAATGAATGATTAAAACCTATGATATATCATGAATCCTAAGACGAGAATACTAGAAATATTTGTATTGGATGAATGAATTGCAGTCTTGAATGAGTAGATAGAAATGATAACTGTCTGTAAATGAATAACAACTACCTATGCAATATGAAGTACTTGTGCTAGTTCACTGTTGCATGTAACTTTCCTGTTGTATACGTTAAATGACCTAATACGAGCTACATGTATATAAATTAAGAATGGTAATGTGAATGATGGAAATACAAGCTACCTGTGTATAACCTGAGCATGGAAATGCGAACAATAGTAATACAAGTTGCATGTGTATAACTCGAGAATGGAAATAGAAATGATAAAACCTGGTATAACATGACATGAGGAATATAAGCATGAACCCTACGGGAAATTAGGAGTAGAGCTTCTGGAAATACATGGAATGGATCTGGAAATGTGAGTAGAGAAGTGAGCTGGCCCTTGAGTACGGAGTACCAAGGAGAGCGACTGTCCCCCTGTTTAGTGCAGAGTGGAGCTAGCCGCCTTTGGGTTGGGACCCAGGGTTAGGATTGGCCACTCTGTACCGACTTCTTGGCCCTCGCGTACACGGTACCAGGGAGAGCTACTAGTGTAGGGAGAGAGCTAGCCACCGACTTGTTAGGCCCACTGGGCAAACCAGGGTAGTCAAGCGAAAGTGCGCGGATTGTGGAGGGACAAGACCCCTGTTTGGTTCTTAGGGGCTAGACCCCTGCTACTGAAAGGGTTAGGCCCTATACTGTTCCGTGCTGTACTTTGGGCGCACCCGTTAGCGGAAACGACTGACCGCGTGCCAGTGCGAGGTAGCTACCCGTGCGTTTATCGCGTATGCCGCAATCATCGCTACGTCTGTCCGTGACCTTGGGGTGGTTGACTGGGTGGAGGATCACCACGGGGGACTCTCCCGACCAGGAGAGTACCACGTGTGCCTTCTACTATTAGGAAAAAACTGCAATCAAGATCGTTCCCATAAGAAACATTCGAGATCAAGAAAGAGATCTGATAAATAAACCAAGTGGTGAAAATGAATAATTAGTTAAAGAAAGTAATTGAAAAACAACAGCTACCTGTCCACATTTACTACTTTAGTTAGTTGGTTGTCACTCTACTCAGCGTTCGCTGATGTTGTGTACTCATAACCCCTTTTCAGATCCAGGTGTGGAGCAGCCAGAGCCTACGGCTGCAGAGGGTGCTGGGTCCAGTAGAGTCCAATAGTTGTAGCTCTTTTGTTGTACTCGTTTGTAGTAGTGAGTAGACTCTTGTACCTTTATGTTCTGTACTTTTACGTTCTGTACTTTACGTTCCTGTACCTTGTTACTTTCTACTGTTGTGGTGGTATTATGTACTGTAGCAGTTTTTACTTCTTTACTGCTGTACATTTTTACTGTTAGTTGCTTAGTATAGTGAATGTAATTTACTTTCTTACTTTTTGGTTACTTTCTCGTTGGACGACTACGTCTTGGGATCAGTCAAGTCGGTTCAATTTCGTATCTTGTAGGGATTCGGGAACCGGGTCGTAACAGTCACGATGGCGAAGATGGCAATGAAGATGGCAGCCATGCAATAGCGATGGCTACTGCTATCAAGGAGAACCTTAAGTGGCGCTCGACAAGTCCAAGCGACACTACTACATGGTCGTTGGAGCAAGAGAGATCTTTGGCAACGCGAGCGATCGCGAGATTGGACAAGGCGAGATTGAAAGGGGAGAGATCAACAACATCGGGATCGCTAGCAATGCTCAAGGATTGGGCTCATTTGAAACCTAACGAGGGTATTTTGCATTCTTGTAATCTCTCCCTTTTTTTGTTTTGACATGATAGCTAAGTTATGTTATTTGGAAAGAAGGAAAATATCATAAGAAGAAAGAAAAAAAAATTTAAAAGAAGAAAAAAAAGGAAGAGTTTGAATTAAAAAAAGGGGGAGAAGCTCTTTTCTTCATGGTTTTTTTTTCCTTCTCATTGTCGTATTCATCTCCCATACGAGTATAGGAGAACGGGGGAATGTGGATGCTATTATAGTCATCCTCCATTTGGGAGTCCTTTCATTGTAGATCACCACATGAGAAATCACAATTCTGAGAGGTCCAGAGTTTCGAGATCCCTAAAAAGGGAGATCTGTTTTGAAATCCTCAAAAGAAGGGACCATATCAGGTTTCTATGTAGAAAATTCAATTTTGTGTACTCCGGAGCAAAGATCTAGTTTGAAAGTTTTCAGAGGAAAATCTATGTCAAAGATACTAAATAGGAAGCCACCAACACCAGTTGAGGTCTCTTCTCTCTAGAATAGAGACCCTTAAAGCCAGCTACAACAATTTGTCCAGCAACTCCAGACCTCGCTGATGTGTCGTCGTCATCAGCACACCCACCTACAAGCAAGAACTAGTTGAGAAAGTTGTGTTATGTTATGTAGAGTGGGATTTCATCGTTGTACAAGCTGAGCATTCCATACTTCAACTTGAGGGGAAGTTTTGGAGATTGTGTGGTTGGTTTAGTACCACATCGTGAGATGTAGAGTGTTGGAGTATGTGGTGGCCTATAAAAAAACATGTACCACCCACTTATTTCTTTAAGAAGAATACAAAAATATCAGCCCTATCAGGGCAATCTCCCATTATTTTCTCCCCGCTCTTTGTGAGTGGGGTTTCCACGTAAACCTAAACGTTTTTTCTACGACGCTTTTAATATCTTGTTATTTTACTTCCGCTTATTTATATTATTCAACTTAATAATATTTTCTCCGATTTAGTATTTTTTCTACTAGAAGTATTCCTCTTTCCTCTTTGTCTTTTGGTGGTGCCTCTGATTAAGTTGTCATGGCCCGAAACATAGAAAATGATGAATGTATTATAAATAGTGGCACAATGGATCACATGACCAGGTAAGACAAGTTCTGCCATTATAAACTCAATTCAGGACTAGGACAAGTTGCCATTGTCGATGACTTACATGTCACAGTTGCTGAGAAAGGTACCATCAAGGCTTCCAAACAAGATAAATTTATCAAATGCTTTGCATGTCGCAAACCTACACCTATATTTTCTACCAATTAGTAGAATCAAGGAGTTAATTACCAGGAAACAATAAAGACTTGCAAACAAGAAAGAAAGTTGGACTTGCAATAGAGTCAATTACCAGGAAAGATTACTATGGCATTTCAGATAATAATTGGAGTACGTGGAGATGGGAACAGAGGTCTGATTTTTTTGTGGCATAGTTGCCTTAGTCATCTCAATTTCAGGGCATTGAATAAGTTACCCCTAGATTTATTTTCTGGGGTAGAGTTGGAGTTACTGAAATACAAGACAAGCCATTTGGAAAAGCATCAGTGACCTTCCTTTTAGGATTCAAATACCACAACTGTTGGTCCTTTCTGCTTGGTGCATTATGATGTGTAGGTAATTATAAATGTTACATCACTTGGGAATTTTTGATACTTCATAACTTTTGTGGGTGATTTGTCACAGTATACATTTTTCTATCTTCTAAAGAGCCTTGTTGATATTCCAAGGTAGCGCAAATGTTTGGAAATATGGTGGAGAATCAATCTGGCATTCACATAAAAACTTCTAGATTTGCAACACTAAGTATCTTGATAACTCCTTGCAAAACTACTTTCAGAGTTGGGAGGGTAGTTCATGAGACCTCATGCAGCTATACTTGACAAAATGGAGTTAAAGAAAGGAAAAGTAGGCATCTTGACACCTGTGATTCAAATGCCGGCGGCATGCTGGTGGCAAGGCTAGTTTTGAAAATCGTCCTTGCCAACATGCATATGATGTCGAAATGCGGGGATGCCGGCGACAAGCATGCCGCCATATGCCGAGGTGGGAGGGAGATTCGAACTGCGCTAAGAGAGAAATGTAGGCAGGGAGGAAATTCGAAACCTCTAGTTGTTCCACAACCCCCCCCCCCCCCCCCCCCCCCCCCCCCCGCCCGACACACACACATGCTTCAAAATATATTTTTCTGACTGGTCAAAATCTTCGACACGGACACGATGAAATACTTTTATTGTTACTTTTTTTAAATTGATGTCATTTTGAGTTTTTTTTTCATTTTTTGTCAGCATACCCTCGACATTTCCACGGTGTGTCCTCGACATGCTCTTCGGCATGACTATCGAAAAACAAGTATTTCCATGACATGCCCTTAACATACCCACAAAATACACAATTAAAATTTCATCAGCACAGTGTCGAAATCGACATTTCAAACCTTGATTGACACTACTTATGCCTTGTTGAACCAAAAGAATGTGCCATAGCACTTTGGGGAGTACCAGTGCTTACAAGTTCATTCTTAATTAATAGAATGCCATCCCAAGCTCTTTCTAGTAGGAGTCCTTGTTCCATACTGATGTGTGGTAAAGAGCCTTTTACTTTGCCTCCCAGAAATTTTTTGTTGAATATGTTTTATTCATAATCTAGAACCAAGAAATGGAGAACTGAATGCAAGAGCTATCAAGGTGTCTTCCTTGGTTATTCAACCACCAAAAAGGGTTACAAATGTTTTTATCCTGCAGAATACATGTCTGAAAGATATAAAGCTTTTTGGATATTCATATTTTACCATTCTCTTCAAGGGGAAAGATTGATTGAAGAGGAATTTGGTATCTTTGGTGGAGTAGGTGATGATGTTGACAGTAAGCCAGTTAGCTCCAAAACAGATAAAACAGAGGGAACTACATGATGCTAAAATCTACAGGAGCACAAAGATAATGATGTGAACAAATCATATGGTAAAGTTTATAAAAAAGAGGCAAAGACAAACAGAAGTAAACCCAACTCTCAATTTCAATCGCATTCCTTCTTCCCAACTACAAATCCAAACTTTGAAGAAGCTAGCACTAGCTTACCCATTCCTATTGACACTAATGATGATGAACTTGAAGAAGGAGATTCTGTAATTAGCAAGAGTGATGGAGTGATCCATGATTGTTAGAGATAATTTAGGAGTTAGGAATAGGAAATTAGAATTATCTCTTTCCATGTTTTGTTTCTTTCCTAATTATAGGGATATGATTTAATTTGATTGAGATGTGATTTGTTTACATGTTTAGGATTAGAATCAGGATTGATCCCTCTCTATATAAAGGGATTAACTCTACTTGTTTTCTTTGATATTCATAATAAAATTTTCTAGTTATCAAAATCTCTATATAATATCAAAGCGAGTTCATCCAAGGAACCCCACATCCTCCACCAAACCCTAAAGGTGCCATTGGCTAAATCTCTGCCTCGGGGATCGTGTGCCACCCCTTGGCCCATGTTGTGTGACATGTGCCTTGCCAATATCACCCGAAGGACCGCTAAGCCTTAAAGCATGGCATATCTCTGCTCCATCGCCAAGTAAAGGGGATCAAGTCAGTCCCTATTGACCGTATGGGCCCCCAACAAGCAGCAACCCCTACTACATGACTGGGCAACACCACACTAGGCATCAAATTGGATCACCGAACCAATCTTGGTCCGATTTCTCGATTCAATCATCATCCATCTGACCAGTTTCGCCTCGTGTGTAGCAAGACCATGGTTGGCACTGTAGCTAACGAAGAATCTTCGGTGATGACTTCTGAGGGCAAAATCTCGAACTCGATACTTGTTCAAGGAACAACTATCAACATGCCGAGTTCCTCGAATTATAATTTATGGTCTTATGCCTTCCGAATCTTTATAGGAGGGCAAGATAAACATCATATCCTGACAGAGAAGGTTCCAAACTCCCGAGATAGATCGAAGTACAAGAAGTAAGAGAATTTCCTCGTGATGAATTGGTTGATAAATAGCATCGACTAGTCAATTGCTGCCAACATGTTGTACAAAGAGACAGCAAAGGAGATCTAGGAGACCCTCAAGAAGAGGTATTCACAGAAAACTAGTAACGCACATCTAGCTGACATCTATTGAAGGATTTGGAATACCAAACAAGGTAACATAACCCTAGTTAGATATTTCATAGTCCTCGAAGGCTTATTCAAGGAGCTAGGTGTCTACTACCTTGCATGTTGTGACAAGCAGATCATTAAGCACACTCAATGACAGGCCTACAAGTTTCTGGGAGGACTTAGTGTTAGGTACCATTAGACACATGACCAAATATTATCTTCTGATGTGATACCAGATCTAGAGATGATCTATAGTCATCTTCAGAAGATCAAGATTGAGTGTTCTCCCTCGTTGGCACCAGCTACCTCTCAGGATTCATTTGCGCTAGCAACATCTAAAAGATGAAGCAATGTATCCTTCTCTACAGGACATGGAAGAGGTTGTGGACATCCGTTCAGTCCTTGTATCTATTGCAACCAAATGAATCATGCATCCAATAAGTGCTAGGACAAGTACGGAAGACCCAAGAAGACAAACAAGTCAGTACCTGAGCCATCAGATGCTCAGTCTTTCACGCAGGCACAAATGGAGTGCCTCCAAAGTTTTTTAAAGGGTAAAGAAGCCTCTTCTTCAACAACTACAGTTGCAAGTGCTACAATTGTCACAAAAGTACTCTCTCCTCAACCAGTATCTAGCTCGAAGGACTTTACTAAAGCCTCAGGCCACGTAATCAACACTGAAGACACCGATGAGTGGCAAGGAAACTAAGCCACACGTTCAACCCCATCCGTAAAAGCCTAAGTTTGTTTTTGTCTTTCCCTAGTGTGAGGAATTTTTGTTGATATAAGGCAACTATCAGAGCTTGGGATCATCTCCTATATCAGTATCAGCATCAATTTCATTTGAACGGTCTGTCGTTTTAGTGCTTGGGATCATTTCTCATATCAGTTTCAATTCCTATGCTTAAGATCGCCTCCCTATGGTGCTTGAAATCGTCTTCCAACTAAAATTCTCTAAGTCAGTTTTTTCGTCTATTCTCCAATGAAGAGACTATAGTATGCAAGCCTGAAGATCAGTTCATCTACATGCCAAAGTATCTACGTGTCTCTCTACTTACACTCCTATCTACCTGCTCCAGCCTCGAACTATGTCAAATGAGGGGAGCCCTCTTCCTAGTGAACTACTCTTGCAAGTTGGGCATTGTGCACTCTAACTTGGGGGAAGTATTAGAGATAATTTTAGAGTTAGGAATAGGAAATTAGAATTATCTCTTTTCATGTTTTATTTCTTTCCTAATTGTAGGGATATGATTTAGTTTGTTTGAGATGTGATTTATTTTTGTTAAAAATGAGGGAAGGATTTTTCTTATTGAACCAAAAAACCCTAGCCTCTTTTTTATAGAAGAGGCATTGGGCAAATTACAAGGGAACACTCTATAAAATAAGAAATAGCAGAACCTCAAAAACACTTAATAACTCTTAACACTTCTCCCTAAGTTGGAGCGTGCAACGTCCAACTTGAGGTAGTCACGAGAAATGAGGGCTTCCCCTTAATATAGGCAGTCGGAGGAGCGGTAGTAGATGATGGTTGGAGATTGGGAGTAGTTGAAGGAGTAAGTGGTCTCTACATCCACAATGACTTCTATGTCCCACGTAGGGAGCTGGGTATAAGGCAACGCAACATGGGTACCTCTTCTTGTACACCCCCACACAAGCTAGTCCATGCTAGGTTTCTAGAGGGGGTGTGTGAGAGTGTTGCCCATTCACTTGAGAACGCGAAGCAATACCATGTCTTCTTTATTTATCTCACACATTCACACATAAGGACAAGACAAGAAAAACATGACTTGTTGAGAGAATTGTATGCAGTGGCCATTTAGTACCACATCATCTATTGTGGGAATGTGGAGTGTATGGTAGCCTATAAATTGACATGTACCCCCCACTTATTTCTTTGAGAAGAATATAGAGAAATCAACCCTATCGAGGGCCTTCTCTTATGGTTTTCTCCCTGCTCTTCGTGAGTGGGGTTTTCACGTAAACCCAAATGTTCTTTATATGATGTTTTTGATATCTTATTATTATGCTTCCACTTATTCATATTATTCAACTTGGTATTAGAGTAGTTCGATTCTTGGGTTTATTATGTTTATCATTATTTGGAGTTCCACTTTTTCTTGATTCATCCGAAGGAGCCGAAGGTGGCAGCGATCGGATCAAAGGAGGTGATGAAGACGAGGGCACTCATGCAATCTGGGCATGATCTCGTGCGAGATTGGCTTCTGTGAGGTGTGCTTGTTTTGGGTTCGAAGGACCAAAGCAATACCATGACCATGAGGTATACTTATCTTTTTGAGCTTTTCGCAACACAAGTCATCTCCTTTATTTGTGATTGTTAACCTTAGTAAAAAAGGAAGGAGAGGAAAAATCAGGAAAAAAAAAGGAAAGGAAGACAAAAAAAAGGAAAAGAGAAAAACAATCAGGAAAAAAGAAGAAAGGGAAAATAAAAAAGAGAGAAAAAGAAAAAACAAAAAAATAATGAAAAAAAGGGAGAAAGAGAAAAATGATTATTATGTTTAAGAGAAGAGGGGGAGAAGCTCTTCTCTAGTCTTATTATTTCTTCTCTTTGTTATTTTTCTTCTCCCATAGAGTTTGGGAGAAAGGGAGAGCAAGGATCCTATTATAGTCATGCCTCATTTAGGAGTTCCTTTGTTTGAAGTCACCACACGAGAAACCACGACACTATGAGGTCCAGAGTTTCAAAGTCAAGGTCCTCATAGAAAGCACACATGTCAGGTTTCTATATAGGAGATCCAATTTCATGGACTCCAAAAAGGAAGATCCAATTTCGAAATCTTCAGAGGAAGATCCATGTCAGGGATACTGAATGGGGAGCCATCAGCACCAATTGAGGTTTCCAGAGGAGAAGCCCTTGTCAGAGCCGACTACAACAATTCGTTGTCAAGCTTCAGCCTCGTTGATGTGTAGTCATCAACATACCTACCTACAGGCATGAACAAGAGTGCAGTTGCCGTCTGCAAAGGAGAGGCAGTTGTACCAATTGAGAGTTTTGTTTGTTTTACTATGTAAAGGAGTTTCTTTATGTTACAAGCTAAGCATTCCATGTACCAGCTTGAGGGGAAGTGTTAAGAGAATTGTGTGCACTGGCCATTCAATACCACATCGCGTGCTATAAGAATGCGGTGTGTGATGACCTATAAATAGCCATATACCCCCCACTTGTTTCTTTGAGAAGAATAGAGAAATCAGCCCTATCAGGGGACTTCTCCCGTGATTTTCTCCCTGCTCTTCATGAGTGAGGTTTCAGCGTAATCCCAAGTGTTCTTTATGTGATGCTTTTGATATCTTATTATTATGCTTCCTCTTATACATATTATTCAACTGGACTCTAGAGGGCCACACCAACGAAGTCCCCAAAAAACTAACTTCTCTTAAAACTTAAGACTTAAAGAGGAGATGTCCTTTCATGAGAAGCTCTGTGGTGGGAAGTGATGGAGATGAAGTAGATTGATGTGACAGTTGAAGGTGGCCTCATTATTGCAAATCCCTCGACCACGACAGTAGATGAAGGGAGATGAGTGGCAATGACGATGCCAGAGACGAAGCACAAGGAGCCCGTCTTCGCTAGGGCTTGAGTTAGTAGAGGAGGTGATGATGGAGGCAATCAGAGCCCAAGGAAGAAGGCATTGCAAGGATGGGCGACGCTCAATCGACTTCGCACAGCAAAGAGAAGACCACTGCTTTGAGTTTCAGCAACGATGAAGGCCGATGAAGATCTGGCGATGGCACAAGGGGCCCTATTTGGGCAAGCAGTGAGGAACAGCAAACCACCCAAGGTGGTGGTGACATGGTTGGACACAGAAGGTGGTAATGTCACAGTGGAGGAGCGATTTCGGAGGGGAAATGCATAACTTGGGAGAGGAGAAGGCCTCTCTGGTGGCTCGTCAGAGGTCAGCGAGGCAACAAAAGGGTTCTCCCTGATTGCGTAGCAATCATGAGACTTAAATGAACCTAAATAATGTTAGAACCTAGCTTATTTTTGCATTTAGCATGCATAGCATTCCTATCTTGCATTTTGCTATTCTATTTCCATTGTGCATAAAATAATAAACATTTATCATGTTATTTAATGTTTTTGTGTTTGTTTGTAGGTAATAAGAAGATCCGAATAGGATCAAGATGCAGAATAAAATCAGGAATAAAGGATTAAAGAAAAAGAAGAGAAAGCAGACAAGAAGACATGATTCAGAGAAAGAGAGGGAGAGGAGGAAAATATCCACATTCATATCCCTATCCACCAAAATCCTAACCCAAACCTAATCCCACAATCCAAGGCCCTATAGCCCTCCTAAGCCTTAACCACTATCCACTATCCACAAGACCTAATCCACTATCCAAGACCCTAATCCTACTCTACATTATCCCAACTAACCATCCCCCATCCAATTTCCCAATCCTACACCTAATTGATCAATTAGGTTCCATAGGGGTCCAATTGGTTCTTAATTAGACTAAGTGATTCCTAATTAGACTAGCCTAATCCCATCAAAACTAACTACAACTCCCTTAACATGGTCCACCAACCAAAACCTTAATTTGTACCCTCATTAACCTACACATAACCAAAACCCTAGGTACACCACACCCCATCCTACATCTATATAAGCACCCCTACCCCCCTTCCAACCTTAAGTCGCCACCCCTCCTCTCCCTCCACCTTCAATGCCTCTCCTCCACCATCTTCCTCCTCCTTGCCGGCAACTCCCCTCCTCCTTCCTTGGTGGCTGGTAGCCACCAACACTACCAACAAGGGCCAGCGGCACCCATCCTCCTTGGAGGCACCACCACTGTCCCTCATTCTCCTCCTTGGCCTCAAGGGTCGTCCACCCTTCTCCTCTTCCTCTTTATATTTCATGCTTTGTTCTAGTATGTTCTAGTTGCTCTAGTTGTTCTACTTGTTATTTGATGCATGTTCTAGTTGTAATCTTCCTTCTATTTCCTTCATTTCATGTATTTCCTTATTTCTTAAGCATTCATCTATTGTTCGTGCACTTTCTATTTTATTAGTCAATGCAATATTTCATGTGTTCTCTTTATATCTCTGGTCATTTGATCTCATTTCTTATTTCACCATAGTTACATGCATACAGTAGATTAGTTAGGTTTTCCGTCGATTTGCTTACTTGCATGTTAGATTAGGTTTTGATTTCTCATATCTCTTTCCATTTGTAAAAAAAATCAAAAAACGTAAAAAAAAAACAAAAACAAAAATCGTAAAAAAAAAGTTTATGGCCACTCCAATTCATGTTAACAACACACGTGTTGTTAAATTCGTTAGATAGCATTCACATCATTGAGCATGTGCGCAACGAACAACTTCCATTCACTTTCTTCATTTCATTAACTCACACAATGGTTTTGCACATCACGAACGCTACAGGCAAGATGATCGTAAGAGAGTTAGATATCGAGATCTAGATTCCCGATTAGGTTTAGGATTGGTTTTTAGGTTTAGATCTAGATTAGTTTTTAAAAAATCAAAAATACAAAAATAATCGCAAAAGCAGAAAGTAAAAAAAAATATTTGCAAACGTGTGCTTTAATGAGAAAATCAATACAGAAATCGGATTTCCAACTACCTCCCTAAGTTCAATCGGAACTCACTTTGAAAAATCTAAAAAGTCCATTAAGTTTCGCTATATTTTGATTATTGGAAGGTACGGGAAAACCTATACAACGATGCAATGAAAAAAAATCTATTTCTCGCAATTTTATCCAACACTCCCCTCCTAAGGTTTCTCTCTTCTCAGAACAAACCTTCAGAGATCGATGACTCTGATATCATGTTAAGAATGAGGGAAAGATTTTTCTTATTGAACTAAACAACCCTAGCCTCTCTTTTATAGAAGAGTCATTGGGAAAATTACAAGGGGACACTTAATAAAGTAAAAAATAACAAGACCCTCAAAAACACTTAATAACTCTAACATTTAATAACTCCAACAGTTTTCATGTTTAGGATTAAGATTAGGATTGATCCCTCTCTATATAAAGGGATTAACTTTACTTGTTTTTTTTGAGATTCATAATAAAGTTTTCTACTTGTCAAAATCTCCACAATGATGTTATGATTACTAATGATGATCTTGGCAAAGTTGACAATAGGATTACACAGAGGTAAATAAAGGGTGGTTAGGAGACCTAAGAGATATGTAGAGTGTCCAACATCCCACAAAAAGATAAATGGGACCCTCTCATCTTAGCTCAAATTATAAATGTTTAATGTCATCTCTTGCTGCCTTTCTGAGACCAAAGAATGCGGTAAGGCTTAAATTAATCCACATTGGACATTTTCCATGCAGGAAATAAAGGCTTTGCTGAAAAATGACACTTAGAAAGTGGTGGATGTACTCAAGGACACTCACATAATTGGCAGCAAGTTGGTATATACCATTAAGTATCAGGTTGATGGACAGATGGATAGCTATAAGGCCAGGTTGGTTGCTAGGGATTCATATGGAAGTATGGGATTGATTGCTTAGAAATTTTGCTTGACCACCTTATTAATTGGACATTAAGAATGCATTCTTAAACGATGATCACAAAAAGGAGATTTGTATGCAATTGTCCCACAAGTATGAACAAAGTGGTAAATGTTGCAAATTTAAGAAGTCCTTGTTATGGACCAAAGCAATCTTTAAGAACTTGATTTGAAAGATTGCAAGTTGCGCTAAAGAATTTGGGATACAAGCAAGGAAATTGTGATCAAACCTTACTTGGAAAGCACCATGAAAATCAGGTTTCCTCGTTACTTGTATACATGGATAATATGATTATTGCAAGAAATGCCCAAGAGGAGATCACAAATTCAAGGAGAGGTTAACAAAAGGACTTTGAGATTAAAGATCTTGGAAATATGTGATATTTTCTAGAGATAGACATTGCAAGGTCCAAAAATGGTCTCTTTCTATGCCAACAGAAGTATGTCTTGGATTTGTTTAAGGAAATAGGAAAGTTCAGTTGCAAACCTATTATAACTCCAATTAAAGCAAATCATCACTTTAGTTTAAGGAATGGGAAATCTCTTTACCATTCCCAAAAAGACAGGCATAAAAAACTTGATGATATTAAGGATCTTGACATCACCTATGCATTAAATGTGGCAAGCCAGTTCATGCACACATCCACCGATCATTTTAAATCTTGTGAATAGAATCCTATGCTAATTGAAAAAAAATATCCAGGTAAAGGAATTTTGTTTACCAAAATGAGAAGAGTTGAACTGAGATGCAAATTAAGTTGGATCTTTGATGATAGAAGGTCTATCACATGTTTTTCCTTCCTTTTTTTTTTTTTGGGGGGGGGGGGGGGGGGGGGGGGGGGGGAGGGGGGGGGGGGTGTGTGGTGCAAGCTCATTGTATGAAGGAACAATAAGCAACCTGTGTGTGTTAGATCAAATGTTGAAGCAGAATAAGCAATGGCTTTCTACGTCATTGAAATGTTGTGGGTGAAAATTATGCTTTCATGTTGGTACTCTCCCTAACCTATCAATGAAGCTCTATTTGTGAAAACTGAGCTGCAAATAATCTTGTAAAGAATCACATCTTCATGATTGCAAAAAGCATGTGAAACTTGTTGACATTTTATTTGGGAGAAGATTGATTCTGCAGATTTGTGTCTTCCCTTTCCCAAATATGAAGATCAAGTTGCTGACATCTTCACTAAAGGCTTGGTTATTACGAGATATGAAGGAAACTCTGCCAAGTTGGGCATGCTTGACATATATGCCCAACTTGAGGTGGAGTGTCGGATCTTTATGTGTACACCTGTGTATATATATAGACACAACACACACACACACACACACACTGCTTTAGTGAAGAAATCCTAGCCTTCAGGAGAACGAGACCTCAGGTAGTGCCAATCTCATGGCTTTTTCCCTCCTTTTTATTGAGGGAATTTTAATGGGAATTTTTTCTCTCCCACTTAGCAAAGTTTCCATGTAAATCTTTGTGTATGTTGTTGAGGGTTGTATAATAAGTGTCGTATTTTATGTTTTCTTTATTCTCTATGGATTTCTATGTACTTTACTCACATCTCTATATACTGGGATGTAAGGTTCCTTAATAAACATGTTGCTCATGTCTTTCGGCATATGTGTAATGCTTGTATTTGTGCTCATCATTTTGTACATGATTCATCTCTACATGTGCATATGCCCAATAAAAATGCAATAGAAATATGGGAATTATGATCAGCAAAAGAATCTAGCTATGCACGAAAACAAAATCAAATGATGAAATCTAAACAACATGCCATATAATGCAAAGGGAGAAAAAGAAAAATCAAATGGATGGAAGCTGCAAGACATGCATTTACTGGTTAGACACCAACAGAAACTAACCTGCACTTTACTTGAGCTTGAAACCATTCATGTTTCTACCCAGATAAGGTCTCTGCACTGCAAATCCTGAAGTAGCATGAAACTTGAGATATAACAAGCAGTCCATTAACATGAAGAGTAAAGACAAGTTTTCCTCTGTTACTTTTTTTTCCTCCTACTATTTTTTAGGGGGGTGGTTACTACAAGTAAACTGACATCATCAAACTCAGAGAATGTGAGACTTTGAAGAGAGAGATAGTGATTGATTTAATCAGTCAATCATGTAAATGTCGCAGTAACTCTCTTTAAGGAATAGAAGGACAAGTTATGAGCATCTAGCACTGGACACTTTAATAAAGCCAAATGCATAATAAATTTCAACTAAGAAATCAGTATCATCAATGCACCCAAATTCTGAATTGACAAATGGAGACATATGCAATCATCATATTTTTAGGTTTGATGGCTTAATATGCATATACTTCCACCTTCATATATTAAGTACAAGTACTTTGCCCATTTTTTTGAATATCTTCTCCACTATAACGAAGCTTAAAATCTTGAGTTATAGCAAATGAGATTTCTGTCCTGCCCTGTTCTTCGTTCTGGCAAGCGATGTTAATTGTCCTTTCAGTCCCACCATATGGTATTAGGTTTCTCATCAAGGTTTGCATTTCATGTTGCTAATCCAAATCCTATATTTGTGGAATAGCCTGCAAGCCTTTGTTTGTCTACTAAACTGGAGGGAGTTATTTTTTTGATAAGAGGGACCATTACTCATTTCTTTCATCATGTCAGGTAACGTCAAAAGCATTTCTTAGAAACAGAAGGAAATCAATGAAAGAAGGTATTAGTGGGAAATTACTCTTTTTTTTTATCATGTCAGGGTATTGTACTGAGCGATTATTTAGAAACAGGAAAAAGAAAATCTATTAAGCAACATGTTATGGATTGAATTCAATGGATAGCCTGCTATAGAAAGTTCCAAGATTGATCTGCACTATTAAGATCCAGTCATCCTCCATCCTGAACTAAACAGTATACATGCAAGTAAAGGCGAATGAATGTGTTCTGAAAGAACTCTACTCCAATGAGATGGTATACCCCTAAAATAATGACTTGACTTTTCTCTACAAAAATCCGAAACCCAATTCTTCTTCAGTAATATCTCGAAAGTACCACTATACAAAGTACAGTAAAAAAAGGAATACAGAAGTAGCAAGCAGGACAGCTAAGTGTTGATAAATAGTATACCATATTAAGAGTAAAAGCATGATATAGACAGATAACTAACACCACATAATACGTGGATTTCAAGCTCCGAATCTAGGCTTCAAGCAGATGCCAACTCTGCAAGTGAAAGACCCAAAGTCTGCCTTCCCTTCATCTTCAGATTAAGTACTGAATTCAGTGCAGAATGCCGCCACGTTTGTAGCATAGAAAGTTGGGTGGGTGCAGTTGGCTCCATCACATTCTATTGCACTGGCACTTTGCAGCATTAATAGTCCATTGCCTGCTATAGTATAGACTCCAAACTTCTCCACATGAATCACTCGAACTACTCTTCCAAACAGACCATTTTATTAATCATATCAACCTGTAAATTCCTCAGTGAGTTTTTATGTATATATTACCACATATTTACTAGGACGGAAGGTTCACGGAGTGCTTAAAAAATCTCAAATGTGCCGGCCAGAGGTGCAACACTTCAAGAAGTTGAAGCACCACTAGGAGGAGGAAGCCCAGACAGAACTGATTGGTCCTGATTGAACTCTCCAAGCCTCTCAATTTCCTTCAAGTACCCCTCGGCATTTTGACAGACGGCATTCATGCGGCAAATGGGGCACATGGAGCTCTTCCTCAGCCACGAATCGATGCAATCCGCATGGAAGCTATGCCCACAGATTGGCAGCAGCCTGCACCTATCCCCAGCCTCAAAGTTCTCCAAGCAAATAGCACAATCGACTGACCCAACATTGCAATCTTCCTTCTGGCACCCTTCAAAATCAGAACAAGGGAGTGTTTCCAGATCATTGGGAGACAACCCTCCGTCCTTCTCACCATGCACCACCAGTCCCCCTCCACCACCAGCTTCTCTCAGGCCTCTCCCCACTGCCCTCCCAACAACACAGATGTGGAGAATAACCAAAACAGAGATACCAACAAAGAGCAGAAGGACAGATACTATGATTGCCATCACGATCACACGGGTGGCAACTGCCAGGAACCTGCTGAACATTATGATTATATCAGAGAAACGCCTTGACTGATTCTTCAGCTCATATGGCCCACAACACTATTCGCTCCAAGCTCGAGAACAGACCCAATTGGGATAACCTCTGAAACAAGTTGGCAGAGGCCTTTCGAGTCAAGGACCACGGTGGGATGGAGGAAAACCAAAACCCACAAAAGTCCACGTGGAAAAACACCGATCTTGGAGGAGGAGGGGGGAAGACGCGGAAAGGTGGGAACTTGCAGACGGATTAGGAAGCAGAGCAAAAGGACTTTGATGGATTTTTCAAGTCTTTCGGAAGGCCCGTGATCTCCTCTGCTGTTTGGTTACTTGCTAGTGGGTGGTTGTCGGAGGGAATCAGATGGGATGTGGGTGGCAGTGGGCTTCTGATGATAGGAGGAAGGATGTGATGGAATGATTGGAATAAGACCTCCATGAATAAAAGGGTTTGGGAAGGTGCGAATTTTGGGGGCATCAGTAAGAAAACAGAGACGGCGACTTTGTCCATTTCTCGCCGTCAGGGGATGAGGGTATCGGTATTCACACTCTCGTCAGGACAACTTTCAAAAATACTTCACAAAAAAGAACTTCCTTCCATGTAAATGTTCTTGTAAACTCTTTTGATCTTTCTTTCGCCCATGCAAAGTATATATCTATGTACATGTCTTTAGAAGTTGTTTCAATCATGCATCAATAGTCCCTCCGCTTAACTATATTTCCATTGAAGTTAATCTATTTGGATCAAGAATAGTGATATTTTACACATTGATTCGTAAAATTTCTTTGTTATTGTTACCTTCTTCCTCCATCGGTTATGTGCTCCCTCCTACGTAATCCTCTTTAGTAATAGTACAAACAATCTGCTTCGCTACCTCCTCCTACCACTTCAACTGTTGTATACAGGTCATGGAGAGCACCTCATCAACACTAAGACCACCTTTCCGATCATTTATGCATCTTCAACTTTCACGATGTTAAATCACATGTAAAAGCTTATCCACCTCTAACATTCCTCTTCAAACAATCAAATAACTTACCTCTAACATGACATCCACGACCTCGTCTCCTACAATGATGCTTCTTTTTTAACCCATCTCTCCCCAAGATTGTTGGCACATTTATATTATTTACTATAATCTCAACTAAGAGTTTCTTGAACTTTATTTGCATAAGATCATGATGCAACATCCTACAACTTTTCATTTCTGCAAGTACAAAATTCATGGGTGCATGTTGGGTGTTTCACTAATAAATGATATGTTAAGATTACTTAAGAATTCTAAATTTATATATTAAAGACATGTAATTTAACGTGGATTGGCAATGGCATAATGAATAATTGAACGCAATTAAATGAGCAATGCCATAAACGAAAAGGTGAAGTGCAAAGAGGCAAGTAACACGTATAACATCTACATCAACAAATTGTCAATGTTTCTTATATCATGCTTACATCAAGATAAAGTGATGTGGCAATAAGGAATGAGAAGCGATGGAGGAGGGCAATGATAGTGGCTCGCTGGCATCGTCGTTATTCTCAAAGATGAAAGAAGGTTAAACTCTATTGACTTTTGAAGGAGGGCACAAGAAGATAAAATTAAGGTTATTGATAAGAGGATATAAGATAAATTATAAACTTTGATAAACAAAATACTAGGTTTTTATTAACCAAATCTAATCTCTTACATATAAGGGATAGAAAGTTAAATAGATGACCAATCCATTCAAAGGATATATCTTGAAAACGAAAAGACATTTATAAAAGTTGCATGTTTTAAAAATTTACAACATTCCAAAATAAATAAAGATCAAGTATTAAACAATATAAATAAAATAAAAATGAAAATGATTAAATCCATGTTTTCAAAGTTATGCATTGTATTATAGTATCTCCCTATATACAAATATGTCATGAAAGAAAAAACAAAAACAAAATTAGGCATTTACAACCCAATTACCAATTTAGTACGAAAAAAAATATGATATCATGCTACACCATAAGTACACTACTAATCTACTATAATATCCCTAGGCCTACTACGATCCACAAGTCCTCAAATGCAACTAGAATCTCCACCAAGCACATTAGCATCCTCGTGGGAATTTGCAGGTAGTACAAATCTAGGCACATCTAACAAACAAATCAATGGTTAATCAAAGCCTTAACTCAGAGTAACATATTCCATCTGAGCTAAAGTACTTGCATCTATCTCCTAGTCAAGCAAAAAACTAGGACAAACAACATTTTTACCTGAAAGTGAATCACAAAGTAACAAATAAGCCAAGGTTTCTAGATGATCATCTTAATAGGGATAAAATTCTACATGCGAAAGTAAGAAATAAGCCAAGGCTCGCACGAGAGGCATGGGCAGTTGCAGGGCAAAGGAGAGGGTCCCTGCGAAAGAGGATGACGCAAGGAACCCCTCTTTGTTCCTAAGAGCGTCCCCCATACCCTGCGTGGCGCCATCCTCCATGCAAGGTCGCCGGAGGTATGGGAGCCTGCGTGGGGTGGCAAAGGGGCCATTCTGCAAAGAACGAAAGAGAAGATAGGGGTTTAAATGCAAGGGTTCAAAAAGATAAGGGTCAAAAAGTAATTCAAGAGGATCAATTTGTAAAATCGATCAAAATGGTCTTCTCTTAGGCCCAAATTTTTGTACCAACCTAATTTGGACCTAAGGAATTCAATGGTGTAATTTGATTTTAGGTTTGACCACGTTTGACAGGTCAATTTGCACAAAAACCCAAGTTAGGTCAAAATTTGGGTATGATTCTCAATTTAGGTCAAAACAGGTTCTACTGGCCAAATTGAAGGTTCTAAACCCTATAGGATGTTTTTACATGATTTTTAGAGGGTTTATTTGACTTTTATCTTGCCAGAAACTTTGTGAATTGAAGCAGGTTTGTTTTTAGGGTTACAGAATGTCATTTAATTCCTAAAAGTTGCTATAACCCTTTTCGGATCAGGTTATCCCACTTTCTTTCTTATTAAGTCCATTTGACCTGTATTCAGGCCCTTAGACACCCTGATTGTGTACTACATTGGTAAAATTGCAGTTTTGCAATTTTACCCCTTATGAATTATTTTATTCTTAAATTTAGAATTCTCTAAGCTAGGTTTTTCCTGCAGTTTTGCTCTTTATCTCGCTAATCTGAAGCTTTCTGTGGATTCCAGCCTTAGAAAGATCTAGGTTGTAGCTCCGTATTGCCCAATAAGCTTTGTGCTTCAGTTCGACGGGAAGGTGACACGCCTTCCCGTACACCAGTCTGAAAGGAGACATGCCTAATTGGGTCTTGTGGGTGGTCCTATAGGCCCACAAAGCTTCCGGAAGTCGGGACGACCAATCTTTCCTGTTAGGTCAAACAGTAACCTATAGGATTTTCTTGATCTCCCGATTTGATAGCTCAGCTAGATCATTAGTTTGGGAGTGATAAAGAGTAGAGATTCGGTGAGACACCCCGTATTTGGTCATCAGTGACATGACCTGAGCATTCGTGAAATGGGTCCCTCCGTCAGAGATAATTGTACGAGGAATCCCAAACCGTGAGAAGATATTCTAATGAATAAATTTAATGACAATCTTGTGATCACAGATTCGGGTCGGAATAGCTTCGATCCATTTGGACACGTAGTCCACAACGAGCAAAATGTACTCGAAGCCGTCCGAAACAGGAAAGGGACCCATAAAATCAATCCCCGAAATATAGAAGATCTCACATACGAGAATCGGCTGCAAAGGCATCATGTCGCGGTGGCTCATGTTGCCCATAGTTTGGCAACGACTACATGCCTTACAGTGTATGTATGCGTCTTTGAAGATAGTGGGCCAGTAAAAGCCACACTGGAGGATTTTTGATGCGATTTTGTGCCCAGAGAAATAGCCACCGCATGCCTGGTCATGGCAGAAGGAGAGAATGTCATTGACTTCGCCCTCTGGGACACATCTCCGGATGATTTGGTCAGCACTTATGCGAAAAAGGTATGGGTCTTCCCAGATGTAGCACTTAGCATCAGAGCGCAACTTGTCTTTCTTGGCCTTTGGCCAATCAGACGGGATCAGACTAGATGCCAGGTAGTTTACTATATCGGCAAACCATGGAAGCCTAGTACCAATAGTCAATAAGTGCTCATCAGGAAAATGCTCCGTGATGGGTCCAGAAGGGTCGATGATTTCAGAAGGCGAGACAAATGGTCAACTACCACATTTTGTCTTCCCGCCTTGTCGCGAATCTCGAGGTCAAATTCTTGCAACAGCAAGATCCATCGAATTAATCGAGGCTTCGTGTCCTTCTTAGCAAGGAGATGCCTCAAAGCTGTATGATCTGAGTAGATGATGACATGGGAACCCAGGAGATAAGATCAAAATTTTTCGAGGGTAAATACTACAGCTAGCAGCTCTTTCTCCGTAACCGTATAGTTACGCTGAGCCTCGTCAAGTGACTTGCTAGCGTAGTAGATGACCACGGGTTTCCTGTCAATCTTCTGCCCCAAAACCGCTCCTACAACGAAGTCAGATGCATCGCACATGATCTCAAAGAGTTGAGACTAATCAGGGGACTGTAGGATCGGGGCTTGGGTGACTCGATCACGAAGGTTCTCAAAAGCTTGATGCATTCCTTGGAAATTTCAAAGGGTACATCCTTGGAGAGAAGAGTAGTCAAGGGGTGTGCGATTTTCGAGAAATCAGGGATGAAACGACGGTAAAAATCGATGTGCCACAGAAAAGAACGGATGTCCCTGATCGAGCTAAGCATAAGGAGTCTAGAAATCAAATCAACCTTGGCTCAATCAACTTGGATGCCTTTCTCAGAGATTAAGTGACCTAGGACGATCCCCTCAGGAACCATAAAGTGGCTCTTTTCCCAAGAAAGAACCAGATTTACGTCGATACAACACCTGGGTATATGAACCAAGTGCTGGAGGCAATTATCAAATGATGCCCCGAAAACTGAGATGTCATCCATGAAGACTTCCAAATAATCACCTACCATATCAAAGAATATGGCAAGCATGCACCGCTGAAAAGTCGCAGGTGTAGAATTCGCCCTACCAGGAGGGGGGACGTAATAAATTGTGAAAAATATAATATAAACAATCTCACAAAAATTCAATCATACAAGGTACACAATTATTTTTAGGTGGAAACCCAAACCAGGTGAAAACCACCACCTAACCCTCTCGAGTTAGGATTTTCCGATCAACCAAGTTGATCAAATCCACTAAGCGAATCACTTAAACAAGGGTGATTCAACCTCAATTACAACCACGCTACAAGTGCGAGGGTAGCGTTCCTCAACCCCTTCTCTTCATGAGAAGGATTTTGTCCCACGAAGGAGACGGGAATTCGCAAAGCGAATACCCAACCAAATAACAAAGATAAAATAACAAATATAGTCCTATAGAGCCAACAAAGATTTAAATCTAGCTTCTATAGGAATTAGGAAACGCCCCTTTGCAAGGAGTGCATAGAATCGATGACGCGGGTGCATGAGCCACGCGACGACGCAACGTCGCTCTCGTGAACTACGGCGAGAGAGCGAGTGCGCAAAGACTTGATGCTCTCAAGATGTAGAACTTGAGCTTGGAGAGCAAGAGCTTCTTTAGGACACAAAAGAGTAGAAAGTGTGTTGCTTGGGTGTGTCTTGTGTATCTTTGTGTGCAAGAGGTTCCTCTCTATTTATAGAGGCCTTAGAAAAGCTTTGGAAGGCTCTGGAAAGCTTCCATAGCCGTTGGGTGCAAAGCCCAAGAGAATCAAGCTGAAATCAGGAACAATGATTGCACTGACAGGGTTATCAGACATCTAATCCTGGCATCAAACGTCTAGAAGATCAGTTTAAGACGTCTGGGATAAAAGTCAAACGTCTTATTTTAGGCGGGTTTCTTCCTGACTTGAATCAGATCTAAACAGGGTTCTAGTGCAAGTTCATCAGACGACATATAGGACGTCTGGCACTATGTCTGGACGTCTGGAAACCTACTTTTCTGCGGGAATGGATTTCCAAGAGAGTGCAACGACTAGAAAATCTCTGAGAAGAGATTTTGGGTCAGCCAAGGCAAAACGGTCATTTATCAGACGTCTAGAAAGGCTTAAGGACGTCTGATAAGGCTCTAACGGTCAGATCTTCAGTGTTTGCTAAGCCAGCCTAATGGTCCACTAATTGGACGTCTGGCAAAATCATCAGACATCTTATAAGACGTCTGGTCTAAGGTCTGGACGTCTGATTTCATCAGACAGAGCTAACAAGCCCAGCCTAAATGTTATCAGACGTCTGAATCAACAGTCAGACGTCTTAAAACATATTATCAGACGTCCGATTTTGGAATTAGACGTCTGGAACAGTTGTTTGAACCCTATATTGGTTTTCTAAGTTCTCCATAGAAAACCTAAGTGTCCTAGGGTTGTGCCGATGTTCCTAGGACTATTGTTAGGGTACTTTGAGGCTCTTTAACATGATTTTCTAAGGAACAAAAAGAGCAAGGAAATAAAAACAAAAGTACATGAAAGAAATAAATCGATTTCTATCCTATTCTTCTTGTCCTTCCATCTTCAATCTATCGCTCCTTGCGAATCTTCTCTATTCTCCATAAAGCTCCTCCAATCTGTCCTGGATGCGAGCTTGAACTCCGTCTAATCACGTCTCCATTTGCAATTTACCTGAAATCTAAGACTCCAACTGCAAATGTTAAATGACACGTGTTTTGTTATCATCAAAACAAATGATCGTGGTGCTCTAGCACCAACAGCAGGTGCATTGCAGAGACCGAAAGGCATCCTTCGGAACGCGTACGTCCCGAAGGGGCAGGTGAATGTGGTCTTCTCTTGGTTCTCAAGATGAATAACCACTTGGTTATAACCGGAGTACCCGTCAAGAAAGCAGAAGAATCTATTTCCTGCTAATTTCTCGAGAATCTGATCAATAAATGGTAGTGGGAAATGATCCTTCATCGTGGAGGAATTGAGTTTCGGTAATCTATGCAGACTCTCCACAAGTTGGCTATATGCGTAGGTATGACTTCTCCAGTTTCAGTCGTAATGGTGGTGAGCCCTGCCTTTTTAGGCACAACCTGGATTGGGCTCACCCAACGATTGTCGGAGATCAAGTAGATGATCCCTGCATCTAACCACTTAATAACCTCCTTTTTCACGACCTCCTGCAGATTGTGATTCAAACGTCTCTGCATTTCCAGGGAAGGTCGTGCGCCCTCTTCAGAATAAATACGGTGTGTGCAATAAGAGGGACTTACTCCAACCAAGTCAACGAGAGTCCATCCAATGGCTCTGCGATGTTGCCGGAGAACAGTAATCAGACATGATTCCTGATCAGGTGTTAGTCTAGAGTTTATAATCACAGGAAATGTCTGATTAGAACCCAAGAAGACATATTTCAAATGATCGGGAAGGGGTTTGAGTTTAAGAATGGGGTTATCAGCAGCAGCAGGTGGTTCAGAGTGAGGTGAGGTACAAGGATAAGAGTTATGGGTTTTAGCTCAGATTCTTCTAGGTGGTTGAGTAAGGATGTGGGTATCACGTTTATGGAAGCACTTAAGTCTAGCAATGCTCTGTCAAATTGGATTTCACCGATCTTGCATGAAATCAGGGGAGTGCCTGGGTCTTTTGCCTTGGGTGGGAGTCTGCTCAGGATTACAAAGCTGGCTCGCTCTGACAGTACAATTGGACTCCCACTTTTGGTTCTCGACTTACGTTGAGGTGTACACATGTTTTTCAAAAATCATGCGTAAATCTGTACGTCGTGGATCGTATCCATCAAGGGGATGTTTATTTGGACCTGCTCAAAGAGCTTGACAAGGTCCTCCTCAGGAGCCACGGATTTGGTTGTCTTCTTTCCCTTGGTCAAGGCCTCAGGAAATGGAACCTTGGTTGGTTCCTCTATGATAGGTCCAGGTCTTTGATCTGGGACAGGGATGGGAACATCCTGGATTACTGTCCTAGGGTTTAGGTTACTACCAGGTTTGGAGTGGTCTGGATAAGGTGGATCTTGAGTCTCCTTACCACTACGGGTGGTTACAGAGTTAAGTCCTACTTGGTTCTGGTTAAGGATTGGTAGAATGGACTGCTGCTGTTGATAACCCGCATAAGAAGTTGAAGCTTCCATCCCGTCAGGTGAAGGAATAAAGGGGACCTGATAAACCATGTGTGTTTGGCCTGGGTTTGGGTTCATAACGCACCGCTAGGTCGGCACGCTATTAGGGTTGGGTAGAGGCTAAGAAGGAAGCGTGCCTGGTTGGCGAGAATTCACCAACTGGGCCAGTTGGTTTTGAACCTCTGTGATTTCGTCCTTGTGTTGCTTTTGAATAGCCGCATTCATTCTTTGAATGTCAGCCAAAGTTTGGAGGATGAGGGACATTTAATCTTGGTTTGGCCCGGATGGATAAGTAGGGTTGGGCCGAGGCTGAGGCGGCTGCTAAGGATGAGGTGCTTGTGGACGGGGCTGAAAGGGTGGTCTTGGATTCTGGGAATTTCCCGTCCACTGAAAGTTAGGATGGTTTCGCCATCCAGAATTGTAGGTATTGGAAAATGGGTCATTCTGGATGGCGTTGAGGTCTTCGCAGGTCTGAGGAGCCTCGGAAAAGTCAGAGAATGGGGGAGTAGAATTCCCCCGGCTAGAATAGAAAGGATCGGAGGTTCCTCCGATCCGAGAGTCAGATGGGGATGGATACGGGTCCACCCCAGGAGAAGGTCGGTGGAAAATGTGTTGCACAGTCTTCCGTGTGGGAGGAGGCTGTGCAAAGGAATTCTACGCAGAGGTGGCTCGCTGCAAATGCTAAGTCAGCTCATCCACCTTCTTCTCAATAATAGA
Organism: Thalassia testudinum; assembly: GCA_037157565.1. NCBI lineage: Eukaryota > Viridiplantae > Streptophyta > Magnoliopsida > Alismatales > Hydrocharitaceae > Thalassia > Thalassia testudinum. The sequence goes on from JAZHRO010000077.1 coordinate 89,026,791, forward strand.
GACCTTGTCCAATCAACTGGCCATCAATTCCAGGTCAACTGATGCAGACAGGCCCTGCGTTTCATGTGCTCCCCTAAGGTTCGTTAATGCCTGGGTATCCGTCCTGTCAAATAGTCCCATGGAGTCATTATTGAAGGAGTTCTCGCACATATTCTCGAGAATCTCCCACACGGTGTCTTCATGCTGACCCATGATATTCCCTCCGCAAGTTGCATTGACGAACAGTCTATTATCCTCACGGAGACCCTGGTAAAAAGACTGGACCTGTTCCCATTTAGGAACTCCGTGATGGGGGCACTTTCTCATGAGATCCTGAAAATGATCCCATGCCTCGTGAAGAGGTTCTCCCATCTGTTGCGTGAAGTGAGTAATCTAATGGTGCAAGGCATTGGTCCGACCAACGGGGAAGAACTTCTTCAGGAACTCAGACTGAAGTTCCTCCCAAGTGTTGATTGGACGGGTCTGGGTCTGATACCAACGGGCTGCCTTGTCCATAAGGGAGAAAGAGAACATCTTCATAAGGAAGATATCCCGATTATGCGCATCTGACCAGAAAGTCTGGGCCAGATGCTTTAGCTGTTTGATGTGCTGGAAGGAGTCTTTAGAATTAAGCCCATAAAATTTAAGTATGGCATGAATCATGTTGAGCTTCAGTTCAGAATCAGGCCTTCCAGTCGGGATTTTGACTCGAGGCTCAATAGCCACCACAGCGGGATTATAGTGATCTCGCATCATGGGACGCTGCGGTGGGTTCATGAAGTTCTGGAAGAGGTCATTGAGTCACTGGAGCTGGTGCTCAAATTTGTTCTCTTCCTCAACTGGCTGAGCCATTGTGGAAGAAGAAGGTGAGTTGGGTTCAGAATCAGAGGAGAGGTCTATGTGAAGAGTTGGTTGCGTAAACAAGGGCACCGAGGCTCGGCCTCGGTGAGAGTGAATTTCTAGAGGAGGTTTCAAGGACCTCCTACCAAACATGCACTGATGGATTAGATGAGTTTAGCAAGTGCTGGACCCAATCAAGACACCCAAAATGTTGGGTGACTATAGAGGTTCGGGGCGGATGGACCCCTTGATCAGAAGGTCGTCCACCTGAGAATTACCTGGGCAGCCAGAGAGGGTGAGTCCCACGAAGTCCCCTACACGGTAGAGCGCCCCCACGGGTTACAGGGTTTCCCCCACCCGACCTCTCCTGTCACTGAGATTCCAGGTAGACCAGAATGGGGACCTTGACCTCTTAAGTCTACCACTTTTAGTTAAGATCAAGGTGCTTAGGGTTTCACCTGAACTTTAACCTTTTGAGTGCAAAGAGTGACCTAAGTTAAAGGTTGGTTGATCTAAGGGATCCGCTTCACTTATTAGTTCCTTTGAGAGCTTATTAGGTCTTATCTTTTAAGGTTTCAGTGTTTTAAGAGCCAAATTTCTTAGAGTTTCTCTTGATAGATGTTTTCAAGTAATAGCTTAGGCACACTTCTTTTAGGGATTCTCAATTCTTGATTAGAAAGTGTCTCTAAAATCCTAGCTTTGAGTCTTAAGTTGGCTCTAATTGGTCCAGTTAGTTGCCTCAAGATTAGGTAATTAGCGCTCAAGCAAGAAGATTTTAGCCCTAAATACCTTTAATGGATGTACAGATAGAATGTGTTGAAATTGAAAACAGGCAACTTTTGTGATTTACTAGATATGAAAGACAGGTTATTCCTAAACTGCTTTTTTTTTTTTCTTCCTCTTTAGAATTTCAGGGGCTTAAGAGATGATAGAAAATTACTTGTCCTTGGTGTGGTTGTTGTGCAGTTGCTTATTTCCTTCTTGATTTCCTGTGCCTGCACAATCAAAGAGAAAAGATTAAGTCAGTAGTAAAAAAAAAATTGTAAATAAAAAATTTCTAGAATGGCCGTTGCTCCCCGGCAACGGCGCCAAAAACAGGTGACGTCCGTCATTCGTATGCTACGTTGCTTGCTCTTAATGATTAATTTGTTATAGTATATTATAAACAACGGTCACCGGTTTACAATTTATTACTTAGAATTAAAACTTTCCTGAGGTCGAACTCAGGGAGCACACGTCATTCAAGCATATAAAGGCTCACAATTCTGTTACAAAAAGAATAAGAGGGAGAGTGAGAGAGAGTGGGCAAAAGTTTGGCTTCTTCTTCTCTCTTCTTTTCTTTTAGCCCATTCTTCTCTTCTTCAGTCTTCCTTCTTCTTCTTTTCTTTGCTGCGGCTATCTCTTCTTCTTTTCTTCTTTTTCTTTACTGCTGCCTCTTCTTCTTTTTTTCTTTCGTCTGCGTCTTTTTCTTCAGCAACTTCGCACTCCTTCTTTCTTCTTTTCCTTTCTTTTCTTTTTCTCTTTCTTGTCCCTGATCCGGACGTCAGAGTATTTGGGTCAGACGCCTTATCGGTGCTGTTGCTACATTGCCTCTGCTGTCTTCTTTTCTTCTGCAGTTTCTTCTTCGCTACGGCCTCTCCTTCACTTTCTTCTTCTGCTGCGGGAACTCTTTTTCTCTTTCTTTTCTCTCTTTCCTCTTGGCTTCTTCTGTGCGGCAGAGGCTCCCTCCTTCTCTTTTCCTTTCTTTTTCTCTGGCCCTTCCTTCTTCTTCTCTGTTGCTGCTTCTTTGCGGCTAAGTCCTCACCGCCCTTCTTCTTCTTCCCTACCTGTTCCCTGCACACACACACGAAGCAAAACCTACCCCTACCCTTCCCGCACGGCTCTCTCTCTCTCTGAATCTCTCTTTGGTACGCTCTCACAGTCGGGTTATCGGGTCGGTCGCGCGCCCGGGTCCAGGCGCACCGGCGTGGGCATGGGGGCGAGTGGGGAGCTCACCGGAGAATGGTCGGAAAGCAGATCCATGCCTCTCATGCGTTCGCACGAGAGGCATGGGCAGTTGTAGGGCAAAGGGTAGGGTCCCTGCGAAAGAGGATGACGCAGGGAACCCCCCTTTCGTTCCTGAGAGCGTCCCCCGTACCCTGCGCGGTGCCATCCTCCGCGCAAGGTCGCCGGAGGTATGGGCACCTGCGTGGGGTGGTAGAGGGGCCGTTTTGCAAAGAACGAAAGAGAAGATAGGGGGTTAAATGCAAGGGTTCAAAAAGATAAGGGTCAAAAAGTAATTCAAGATGACCAATTTGTAAAGTCGGTCAAAATGGTCTTCTCTTAGACCCAAATTTTTGTAACAACCTAATTTGGACCTAAGGAATTCAATGGTATAATTTGATTTTAGGTTTGACCACATTTGATCGGTCATTTTGCATAAAAACCCAAGTTAGGTCAAAATTTGGGTATGGTTCTCAATTTAGGTCAAAACAGGTTCTACTGGCCAAATTGAAGGTTCTAAACCCTAGAGGATGTTTTTCCATGATTTTTAGAGGTTTTTTTGACTTTTATCTTTCCAGGAACTTTGTGAATTGAAACAGGTTTGTTTTTAGTGTTACAGAATATCATTTAATTCCTAGAAGTTGCTTTAACCCTTTTCGGATCAGGTTATCCCACTTTCTTTCTTATTAAGCCCATTTGACCTGTATTCAGACCCTTAGACACCCTGATTGTGTACTGCATTGGTAAAATTACAATTTTACCCCTTATGAATTATTTTATTCTTAAATTTAGAATTCTCTGAGCTAGGCTTTTCCTTAGGTTTTGTAGGAGCTTTTGCACACTTATTTAGATCAAATTGTGCTAGTTAGGGTTCATGATGAGGCTCTCATCAATAGCTTAGGTGATGTAATGACCCGTCACACTTTTAGCCTTTTAAGACGTCTGGAGTCTCAGTCAGACGTCTGTCCAGACATTTAGATCCTTTCCCGGACGTTTGAAAATGAAATTTTTGTACGCACACTCACTCTGCGCGCGGGCAGCGCGCAAGACCCTCCCCTTCTCTCTCCCTCCCTCCTTCTTCCCCAAATCCTAACCCCATGCCTTCTATATAAACCCCTCCCCTCTCCTCTCCACTCCACACACCAGCCACCACCACCTTCAGAGTTGTGCTGGAGTGGCGAGAGGAGGGAGCGAGGGAGAGCGAGAGGGAGAAGGAGGAGAGCATGGGAGGAGGAGGAGGCTAAGGTCGGGGAGCTTCGGTGGAAGCTCAGCAGAGCTCGTACGGCCACCGCAGGCGCGTACGGGAGGAGGAGAGAGCTCGGGGAGACGACCTCCCGACCCTCTGCAGCGACTGGAGCTACGGCGGCGCGAGGCGAAGCGAGCGGAGAGCACTAGAAGGAGTTCATGATACTGGAAGTTTTCCAGTATCAAATGTCTGGAGTGGAGTCCCGACGGCTGATGGGGTACCTGGACGTCTGGAACTAGGGCCAAACGTCTGAAAGCTCATTTATCGCGAAGGTATGTATCTCCCTACGCCATGCATATCACAACGCAGGGGTATTTGTCGGCTGACCGCGCCTGCGTTGTCGTACGCAGGTGCAACCTTGGGAAGGAGCGCGGACGTTGCGCTTTTGGACGTCTGATTAGATCACCAGACGTCCGGAGGAGTGTCCAAATGACCGGAGGCATTGTCCGACGTCTGGAACTACCTTTAGACGATCGCAGAAAAGGCTTGGACGTCTGAGGATACCGCAGGGACTTAAGGTAAGGATCTGGCACCTTTTAAGATGTCTGGGAGTATCCCCAGACGTCTAATTTTGAACAGTAGGCACGTTTTTGACCTGTTTGGGGTCCGTTTTACACAAACGAAATACCTGTATTTTCCTTGAGAGTTTCTCTATGTAATAGAGTGCTTTGTACACTGTTCTGAACTCTCCTTTGGTGATGTATTCCCTAGTATAGGGTTTCAGCTTGCTATGTATTTGGGGCTTGCAGAGACACCTGGGTCTGAGGTTCGAGCACCCATTACTCCCATATTGCCTGGTAGAGCGGTTAATTATGTTAATAGTGTTTAAGTAAGAATGTGCTTGTGGAAATAGCCAAATGGAACCCTAGGATGTAGCATGAACTCTAAGATAGAGAAATGAGTGAACCGTTTGTGCTGTATAATGTACTTGCATGCATGATTGAGATAAACTGTTAGCAATTGCTTGTATTATAGTTGTGAGCTGCCTGTTAGAATATGATCTGCCTATAACTAATGAACAATTACCTGTGAAATGACCAGTTGCATGTATTGAATTATGGAAACCCGAGCTACCTGTATATGCATGAGAGATAAATTATGAATGGTGGAATCTGGACCGCTCCTGCGTTGTCGTACGCAGGTGCAACCTTAGGAAGGAGCGCGGACGTTGCGCTTTTGGACGTCTGATTAGATCACCAGACGTCCGGAGGAGTGTCCAAATGACCGGAGGCATTGTCCGACGTCTGGAACTACCTTTAGACGATCGCAGAAAAGGCTTGGACGTCTGAGGATACCGCAGGGACTTAAGGTAAGGATCTGGCACCTTTTAAGATGTCTGGGAGTATCCCCAGACGTCTAATTTTGAACAGTAGGCACGTTTTTGACCTGTTTGGGGTCCGTTTTACACAAACGAAATACCTGTATTTTCCTTGAGAGTTTCTCTATGTACTAGAGTGCTTTGTACACTGTTCTGAACTCTCCTTTGGTGATGTATTCCCTAGTATAGGGTTTCGGCTTGCTATGTATTTGGGGCTTGCAGAGACACCTGGGTCTGAGGTTCGAGCACCCATTACTCCCATATTGCCTGGTAGAGCGGTTAATTATGTTAATAGTGTTTAAGTAAGAATGTGCTTGTGGAAATAGCCAAATGGAACCCTAGGATGTAGCATGAACTCTAAGATAGAGAAATGAGTGAACCGTTTGTGCTGTATAATGTACTTGCATGCATGATTGAGATAAATTGTTAGCAATTGCTTGTATTATAGTTGTGAGCTGCCTGTTAGAATATGATCTGCCTATAACTAATGAACAATTACCTGTGAAATGACCAGTTGCATGTATTGAATTATGGAAACCCGAGCTACCTGTATATGCATGAGAGATAAATTATGAATGGTGGAATCTGGATCGAAATAAATGAGGTGAAAATAAGCATAAACCCTATGGGGAAGTAGGAGTAGAAATCCTGTGGATAGATGGAAACCTGGAATGTAGACAGGGAGTGTGCTGGCCCATGAGTACGTGGTACCAAGGAGAGCAACTGTCCCCTTTTTGTGTAGAGTGGAGCTAGCCTCCCTTGGGTTAAAACCCGAGGTTAGGATTGGCCACTATACACCGACTCCTATTGGCCCTCATGTACGCGGTACCGAGGCAAGCTACTAGTGTAGGGAGAGAGCTAGCCACCCCATGGGGCCCGGGGTTCAGCTAGCCACCCTACACCGACTTGTTAGGTCATCTAGGAAAACCGGGGTAGTCAGACAAGGGTACGTGGACTGTGGAGGGGCGAGACCCCTGTTTGGTTCTGAGAGGCGAGACCCCTGTTCTGAGAGGGCAAGGTCCTATACTGTTCCGTGCTGTACCTTGGACGTACCCGCTAGCAGAAACGGCTGACTGCGTATCAGTGCGAGCTAGCTACCCGTGCACTTATCACTCGTGTCGTAGTCACCGCTACGTCTTAACAGTGACCTCGGGGTGGTTGACTAGGTGTAGGACTACCACGAGGGATTCTTCTGGCTAGGACAGCACCACGTGTACCTTCTACTCTATGGAAAAGACTGCAATCAAGATCGTTCCCATGAGGAACATGCAAGATCAAGAATATCTGGATGTTTGAGAGAAATGGGTGAAATGGAAATACATATAAAATGGATAAATAGAAATGAGAATTAAACATGTTGCATTTTACTATTTTTAGATAATATAGATACCACTCTACTCAGCATTCGCTGACTCTGTCTTTTCATAATACTGTTCAGGATCAGGAGTTGAGCAGCCCGAGCTACCAGCTGCAGAGGTTGCTGGGCCCAGTCAAGCCCAGCCGTAGTTTTTCAGCACTTCCTTTTTGTTCCTTTAGTGTTGTAGTAAGTATTGGACATTTAGTTACTATTTGTCTCTACTGTTTACTTCCGCTTTCCGTTGTTTTTGTTGTTGTGGTGGTATGTACTGAAACAACAGAATTACTTTCCTTTACTGCATTGTACGTTTCTTCTGCTTAGTTATATTGCATATGTGAATGCGATTTACTTTCCTGCTTTTGGTTATTTCTTGCTGGACGACTGGGTCTTGGAATTAGTCAAGGCGAGCTGGACTCGGGCTCTGTAGGGATCCGAGAATCAGGTCGTAACAGGTGAGCTCGAAAGTTTCCATATCCAAAACTTGCAAAATTCACTACTTTAATTCATGATTTCATCCAAATTGATGTCAATTTCAAGCTCTATATAAGCTCCTCCATCTCTCAATGCATTCCCAAGTCGAAGTTCAGGCCAAAATTCCCTCTTCTCCCCTTCCTCCAACCAGTTCCAACTTCGACACCGGTGACTCCCACACGCACCGTCTTCCAACCACCCAACCGCTAAATTGGGTGATCCATCCTCTTCCCCACATTCATCCGCATCTAGTGTACTAAAGCTAGAGTTCTCTCTCCCTATAGTCGTCACCATCTACCTCATCAAAGTACTGCTCCCTCGCATCTGGAAAGTCACGTCGGCGTAATTCTCTCCCTCTTTCTTCCAATAGATTAGGTCTCTCCCTCCCCCTTACTCTCCAGATTAATATTAAACCCTTAAGATTAGCTTTAGACCTCAAACTCTCTCGTTCCCTCTTCTTCTTCTTCACCTCCGGCACAACTCCGATAAGTTCGCCACCATGCTACACCCTACGAAACAATAATCCACCACCATCAAATCACTCATCATCCTCCCTAGATCAAAAGGCCTAACTTAATTTGGAGCTTTGATCCCTGGAATGCATCCCCAAAGTAACCTGTCATTGGCCACCAACCCCAACTCCGTCCAGCCACTCCTCGCCACCATTCATCAAATCTCCACCACCACACTCCTTACTCCATGGCAAACATCCTGAACCTTCTAATTGGGGCTTAGAGCCCATGTTCTTGTACACAGGTGTTCATCGCCGTCGTGATGAGAACACCATCATAAGCCCTAACTGGCCACTTTTAGTCAGAATTGAAATATAAATGCTCCTACATATCCATCTAAGGGTTATAACTTCACTTCAGGCTGTTTTGAGAAGAGAACAAAAAAGTAAGGCTAATTCTGTAATTTTAGCAGCATATCATAAACAAAGAATAACCAAGGGGTTTGTTAGGGTGAAATGAAGGTCAAATAAGCATTAAAGATCAATAAATGGGTCAATGTAGACAGAAACGGGGTTTCGCACATTTCGAGAACCACTACAGCACCCGAAATCCAAATTTTAGACCTGCTTAAAATACAGAAGTTCTAGTCAAGATAAAATTCACCTAAATATTTTAAAATTCATATAAAAATATTCCTTGAAGTTTGGCATCCTTGATTTGACTTTTGGAACCTATTTTGACCTCAAATAGAGTCTCAGACGAAATTCTACCCTAATTTGGATTTTTACGTAAATTGCCCAGTCAAGCTTGATAAAAACTGAAATCTGACCCCACCATCAGATTCCTTGGATCAAAATTAGGTTTCTACCAAAATTTGGGCCCAATCAGAGTCCATCTTCACCTAGTTTACATTTTAGTCCATTTAAATTATATTTCTCTCAATTAAATCCCTAACTTTTCAAATATTTGCAATCAGGTCCCAAACTTTGTCATCATTTATTGCAAAATGGTTCCTACCACTATTGATGTGAATGCAACAGCTCCGTTGAGATTCAAGTAAGAATTTCTCACTCAATTCCCAATCAAACCTTTCAAAAATTGAAAGGAAGAATCCTTGAGAGATGCTCTACTGATTGGACCAAGAATTAGACCCTGATTTGTCCTAGATTCTTCATGTGAATGCTCACAAATTTCGGGATCTTTTCATCCCTAAGTTCTCGAGCTCGCGAAGCTTGTTTCCAAGGTTGGAAGCCTCTCTAAGGTCTTTAGATAGACCCCTCTCGCGACTCTGAGCCTCTTAGCGAAGTTTCACGCTGGAATACCCTCATCTTCTCCTCCGGTCGTCTGCACCTTCATCTCCGGTGAGATCCTCTGTCCTCTTCATTGAGTAGGCCAATGGTCAAATTGATCGGCCCACTATCTTCCCCTCTTCCTCACGATCGTCGCCCGCCAAGGCGCGACCACTCTCTCCTCCTTCATCGTCGTCAACACCTTCTTCTCCGACTCTGGTCCATCACAGGCGGAGCCCTCCACCCGTCGTCTCTCTCCCTAAGTCCCTTTATCTCTTCCACTTCCTCCACTGATCCTCTCCAACCACTTACCCCTTAGGTTTGACCACCAACACAACCGCAACCATCATCATCTCCCTTCGCTTCGGCCAAGCACCGGCGAAGGCCCCTACTCACTCCACTACATCAAACCACACGCCAATGACCACTACACCTTCACCATGTCCTCACGACCAAAACCCCTCAAGTAATTGAGGGAATTGGCTTCTCAAACCACTCACTGAACTCCACCACCTTCACGCACCTTCACCGACTTCGCCACGCACGCACACACCTCCTCAACGAACGCAACCACCACTGACGAACTCACCTTCGCATGGCGATCCTCTTGAGCATACTGATTGGGGCATGTAGCCCGTGTTCTACATTTTAGGTACACGTTGGACAAGCCACCGCCCCCTTCGTCTTCTTCAAGCACGGCAGCACTTCTCCAGCCTTCCCACGAACTGTTGCCCTCTACGTGTGTGGCTCCAGGCCCTGATGCACATCCAAGTGATACTCGAGGCAAGGCAAGCTCTAGCTGCCTTGATTTGGCGCTCAATCCCACAGCATTCACATGTAGCTGCGTGAGAGGAAGAAGCGTGGGATTAATCCCACATCGTAGAGCCCCAGCAGCGTATAAGAGGGAAATGTGACTCCGCCTGTTCGCCTTCGAACACTGGGGTCAGATCCCTACCACACACACACCCCTCCACACGCTGTGCCACACACGCTTGTCCACGCCCTCGCCCGTGCACATGCCACGCGGGTCTAGGTGTGGATCCGATTACCAACTTGTCAAGTTTGGTCCGATTCTGAGCTCGGGTCTGAGAGAGAAGATTTGAGAGAGAGAGGGGAGGGTTTTGCTCTTGCGCCCTTATCGCCTCTCAAGACTTAGCATCCTTGAGCTTCGTGAGGCCCTCGTGCCTACACGCATAGTACGGTTGTGCCTCTACTATGAGGCTTTAAGAGAGGCCCTTGAGCCTTAGTTGCTGCTGTTGTGTTCGTGAAGAAGAGAGGACCTTGTGCCTCTTAAGCTGTCTGTGAAATGACCCTTCCCAAGGGTCGTTCGGAATTTTCTGAAATTTTTAGGGGTGTTAACGTAATTTTAAATCCCCTCGGACTTACTCTATGGACTCTGCGAGAACAGGGGGATTATTGCGGGGCCAAGGTCGCAATTAACCCAGCCCCACACCAACACCCACACAATTCAACGCACACACACACCCCTTAAAACCCTAAACCCCCCTATAAAAACCCCCCACTCCTCCACCCTCTCCACCCCACAACACCACCTCCACTCCACCCCATTGCAGCCGTTACCCCCTCTCTTCTCCTCTTCCACCTTGTGACCGAGAGAAGGAGAGGAGGGGAGCAGGAGAAGCACGGAGGATACTCCTCGATTTTGATAACCACCGCCGTCCAACTCCTTCCCTTCCCTTGCAACCGTGGGTGAGGGAGGAGAGTAGGGGAGCCAGAGGAGCACGCGTAAGAGGGAGAAGAAGGCCACCGGAGGAGCTGGGAGAGGAAGAGGAGCACGTGAGGGAGAGCCTCGAGGTCTCCTGAAGTTGTTGTGGTAGCCGCTGCAGCTCCAGGGGTGAGGAGGTCTTCGCGAGGAGAGAAGCGTCGCAAGGAGACTCTGCGCATGGATATTTCCGCAGTATCAGACATTTGCGACACTCACCAGATGTCTGGAGGGGTCGTTGAACGTCCGGAGAGAGCTCAGGACGTTCAATAGCACGCAGAATGCCAAGGTACGTTATCTACACGAGCTTTATGCCATGCATGCTTTATACGGAGGGTTGAGGTGTCATATTTTCACTGCGGGTGCATGCACAGGTATGAGGATGTTAGAAAGGCACATGACGCAATAGTTAAGGTACTTTAGGATGCCTGAAAGCCGTGTCAGACATCCGACTGCTCTTCCAGACGACCGAGAGTAGTGTCAGACATCTATAGACCCCCTCAGACGGCTATGAGGGGTAGCAGACGACGGGTACAGGCGTAGGAAAGCAAGGTGAGCTCCTACGCTCGTTTAAGACGTCTGGAACTCACCCCAGACGTCTGATTTTGGTCAAAATGCGTGTTTTTGGGTCGGTTTAAGGCTCAAACGAAGTCGATTTTGCGCAAACGAAGTACTGTTGGTTTTCTTTCGGAATTCCCTACGTGTTAGGGTTGTGTCTATACTATTTTGAACTTGTTTGACATATTGGTCAACATTATAGGTCTCCAGTTCGTAGTGCACACGAGACCCACGGAGATGTCAGGATCCACCGTATGAGCTCCCATACCACTCATATACCCTAGTAGAATGGTCCTCTCTACTCCTGTGGTTTAAATCAGTAAAGTACATGCTAAATTAGAAATATCTACTTGAAACCTAGGTTATGAGATGAACCCTAGGACTGAGAATGTTAATGTTTATATTAGATGCATGAACCTCGCTTGTTATAAAACCTGAGAATGCATGTTGTTAAATTCCCTACTGTGAGAACTGGAATGTTTAAATGATGTGATGATCGCTTATCTTGTTGAAGATGGTTTATCCTGTTAATTTATGAACTACCTGTTGTATAAATTAGAAATCAGTATGTGATAGAGATGCATGCCATGAAATGAAATAAGATGAGTACTATGCATGAACCTTACGGGGAAATAGGAAAGAAAATCAAAGTATACTAAAATGGATATCTGATGTATGATGGAATATGTTGTCTACGGGCATGTTGGTTAGTTGTTTTGAACTTGGGCACGAAAAGTGAGCTGGCCCTCGAGTATGTGGTACCGAGGAGAGCTACTGTCACTTTTGTGTAGGGAAAGTGCAAACCATCCTTAAGTTGGGACCTAGGGTTGGATTAGTCTCCCTACACCGACTCCTGTTAGGCCCACAAGGCAAATCGGGAGACCCTGACGAGGGTATGCAGACTGTTGAGGGGTGTGACCCCTATTCTGTTCTGTGCTGTACGTTTGAGCGTACCTACTAGAGGAAATGACGGACCGTGTGTCAGTATGGGTAGCTACCTGTGTGCTTATCGCACGTGCCATAGTCACCACTACGTCGCTGCCATGACCCCGAGGTGGTAGACCGGGTGTAGGACTACCACGGGACACTCTCCCGACCAGGAGAGTGCCACGTGTACATCATACATCGTGGGAAAACTGCATTAAGATCGTTCCCTTAGGGAACAAGTGGATTCAGAAATGTTATGGACCCTTATTAGAATAACCTAATCAGAAACACATAAATGATATAAACGGAAACATATGATAATACATAATTGAAAATTTGTATGATTAGTTAGCTATTTTTCCCTTTATGTTTAGTTGCATTTAAATTACATATACACCACTCTACTCAGCGTTAGCTGACCACAGATATATGTAACTGTGTTTAAGTTAGGGAGTTGAGCTGTCAACGCCACCAGCTGCAGAGGGTGCTGGGCCCAGTCGAGCCCAGTTGTAGTTGTACTTACTCTTTTTCCGTTTTAGAGGCCCCTTTTTGTTGTTAATGAGTATCTTTAGCATGTTAGTGCATGTTTCTGTTATACCTCTAGTTATGATAGCTATGTCAATAAACGTACTTTTCCACTTGTAGCATGTAGTACCTTTGGGATTTCTGTTCTATTTTCCATTATTGTCTATTATCTATTTTCTGCTTAATTACATTATATGTGTGGTTATGGAATGATTTGTGGATTTGGTTATTTCTCGTTAGACGACTAGGTCTTGGAATTTAGTCGAGGCGAATCGTTCCCGGGTTCCGTAAGGAGCCGGGATCAGGTCGTAGCAATCTGGAAGCCTTGTCCATCATCTAAAGCCCTCTGCTGGTTACTGTGGTGTTATTTGAATAACTTGGTTGACAAAGATTAATAGTTGTGATTTACTGTTCAAATATTTAAGTGGTTGTAAGCTTTAAACTTAAGGGTTAATTTGGTGATTTAAATCGCCATTTTAACTCGATCTTTTTGTACTATTATTTAAATATCATTGCTTTCAATTACTTATATTTCTTGTGATTAGTAAATTAAAAATGCATCTTTATTCCCTGTGATCGACCTCGGACTTTATTTTTTGAATCTAAACATATAAATTTAAATGATTTTAGCGATTTTGTTTTATACTACGACGCATTTCTTAAACAACGACGATTTCGCCTGAACATGTCGCCCACAACTGTCTGACCACCATACTCTTTGCTTCCACCTCCAAGCACTACGGAACCGAACCATGAAGCCTTTTAGGGCTTCAATTGAAGAGGAAAGCAACAACAACAACATCAATTGGAGGAGACTTCAACAGCTGCACATGTGAAGAAAAGCATTGAGAAGATAGTCCCACATCATTACATTTTAAATTGGAAATTAGTACTTATTGAATAGTGCCCAATAGCTGGTTGCCTTCGAGACATGAAGGTCAAGTCCCTACCCACGCTCATGCACACGCTCTCGCTCGTGCCCACATGCACGTGGGTCTGGGCTCTAGATCCAATTACCCAATTAAAGAAGAGAGAGAGGAGAGGCTTTGAGAGAGAGGAAGGGGGGGTTTTGCACTAAGAAGCTTGGGTTGAATACTTAAGAAGTATGAGAATTGAGGATTTGGTCACGTCTAATCTGATTTGAAGAATAAGTTGGGTGTTGAAGAGTTGGCTAAGTATCGAAGAGGCTTGTGCTTAAAGTAGAAAACAAATTTTTTGCCTTATATATTATTTCTATTTTACTCATTGGATACTTGAATTTCTTATCTCTCTTTATGAGTGAATACATTGCATATTATTCATTGTGAATCAATTTATTTGTGCTCATTTATGTCCTTGATTAGTGGTTGAATTGCAATTATTTTTCTCCCTGCGAAGGACCTCAAAAACTCACATTTTTCGAGCACTTATAAATTTAAATGTCGATTCAATTTTCGTCGACTATACTACAACACATCTTTCTAAACTACAACGATTTCCCATCAACAACACATTAGGGAAAAAGCCTATCCAACCGATTCAAATGTTATAACCAGTTGGCAATGCCATTTTGTATATAACATGTAGTTAATCAAATCTTTGTGTCTAATGACTTCCTAAAGTGTTCCAACGATTAAAAAAAATCTTAAATTCATTTTTCCTTTGATATTTTTATTTTTATGAGTAATTCCTCTGCAATTAATTAAGTTCACTTTTAATGGGTTAAACCAACCAAATTGGTGCAACTAAACCAACCCTAAACCATAAACCATAGGATAACAATTGCTTGAAACTTTAACATAAAATCTACAGCACATTTGATTTTTCCTTGATGCAATCTTTGATTTTTCCTTGATGCAATCTTCTTCTCCATGAGTACCATTCAACTCATCTTCTTCAATTCTCCAAGTGGTTTTCATTAATCTCATTCGTCATCTTCTATCTCATTTTATTTTGTGCACAAACATTTTTGCATTGCACTTAAACTTTTGCACTCTTCACAATTTTTTTCATACACATGTATATGTAATCAAATAATATTTTACACAATTTAAATGTATTAATTGACTATGCAACACTTCAATTAAAACAAGAATGCATCTTTTCATAATTTTACAAATCAAGCCATCTGCGAAAATTGCAAATATGCAAAATTTTCTGTGTTAATTACATTCGAATCAACTCTAATTAGTACCAAACCATCATCTAACATTTTGTTAACAACAAACTTACTACAATGGGGTCAATCTACTATACTTTAATCAACATTCTCCCAGATGTATTTTTTTACTTCAACATTCCCAATTAGCTTTTCTCAATGATGAGGTCTTCCAAAATTAGCATTAGGAAACACTTGTCATTTTTCTTTCTCTTATTGTTCCACTCAAGGAAAACACTTCCCTTTGTTCCTATCTACATTAATTCTGACTCAAGAAATAATGGCAATTCGTATTTCCATTATGGTGTGCTTATCGTCTATTCGCATTTAAGGAAAGATTTTCTCACAGTTTCAACAACTCTATCTGAAACTCTTTCACCTTCGGATTCTTATTAACCATAGTTTTGGGCCTCAAGACTAACTTTCCATGGCTTGTTAATCCATCCAAGGTTTAAATAGAGATTGAAAAGACAAGGCATCAATGATCATGGTTTTGACTTTACAAGTGGAAAATTCACTATAGAAAATCAAATTTTTGCCAAGCCATAAGTACTCTACCAATCACTCTAGCACACACCACTTCGAACTTGCCTTACTAGAGGCTGGAAGGTGGAAGGCCCTTCACTCCAATGCCTCAAGATGATGTTGTAAGAGACATCCTCTTGGCCAGGTCCTACACTCTGATATCTCAAGATGATGCCATAAGAGGCATTGGGCACTGGCCATATTCATCGATTTTTCTCTCTCTCCCTCTCGCTTTTTTTTTTTTTGGAGAGGTTAGCTACTCTAAGTCTAGTTCAAGAATGCCTCCTCATTGGAAATGTAGAGAGATCAAGGTATAGGTTTCAAATCTGAATACCCTACATCTGGGGACCATAACTTGTGCAACATAACAGCCATACCTGCAAGGGTCTTATAATTATATATATAATTAAGTATGGTTATTAAAGATTAAATTCTCATATCCTACACCCCTTTGAAAATGTAAGTTTTTACTACTAATTGCACACAATTTGATCAATGTGTTAGTGCAAAAGTAAGATGCTTAGACTTCCAAAAACATTCAAGACAAAAGGGTGAAAGAATAACTCACATACTTTCTACACTGTTGGCTTAATACCTTATCTAATAAGCCTATTCAAGCAGTTGAAAAATAAATTCATATTTTAGTAAATAGTTGAGTTGATTAAGTTGAATACGACCTAAAGAGTCTAGGTGAAAAGACATTAATCATACCCTCTTATGGTCGATGATTTTTGGATGCCTAAATATTCTCTCTCTACTAATTCAAAAGTTTAAAAACCTTCAAAAAAAAATTTTTGAAAAATCAAAAATCGAAATGGAAAACAATCGTAGAAGACCTTGATAGTTGTCACACTGAAATCAAAGATAAACCTTCACTGAGAGACATAAATAAGGCAAGATTATCTTTTTATCATAAAGAGTCATAAGTATATAAGCCCTAAACAAAAAAAAAGTTTTAAATCCTTGATTAAGAGTGTACAACAAATTCTTATCAAACTAGATAAGGCTAAGTCATAAGAAATGACATAAAGAAGGGCTTTCTAGATGAAAGATGAAAGTTCAGGTGTCAAACAATTCCAAGAAGTGACCTTGGAGGGACTTGAATGCAAGGACCTTGATCCTTGGTAAGGTGGGATTAAAGATAAGGAAAGTAAGAGGGCATCGAGTTATATTTCTCAACACTAAATATGAACACATGGGAGACCATCGAATCAGCATTTTGGCCATCTTGTGCAGAGAACATTCTTGTTCTCTCCTCCTTCTCCATTGCAAAGCTCCATTATAACTCCAACAAGTAGCTCCCTGTAACGAACGCACGCCCCAGACATCTTTTAAGACGTCTGGGAGGTGTCCCAGATGTCGGACCAGACGTCTGGGGTCACTTCCAGACGTCTTACCAGACGTCTGGGATCGTTTCCATACGTCTGGAAATCGGTTATTTTCGACACGCACAGGTCGTCTGCGCGCCTGAGCGCACAGACCGCATATTCGCTCCTGTGGCTGCAGATTCTCGCCACTGCAGTCTCTCTCTCTCCTCGCACGGCCTTAAAAGGCCACGCGCTCCCTCCCGTCGCCTCCACCCCTTTCCTCTTCTCCTTCCAGTGCGCGAGAGCGGGCGCGGGGTTGCTGCGGCGGCGACGGCCGCAGTGAGCGTGGAGGGGGTGCTGCATGCGAGAGCGGCGCTCAACCGTGAGGGCGAGCTCGCCGGGGCTGCCAGGGCCGGCCGGCGGGGAGCGCAGCGGGCGCGGAATGACGCGGGAGGCCTGCTGCGACTCGAGCAGCAGGCGCACGAGGTGCGATGCGGGCGGCGTCGCGAGCGGAAGGCGAGTTGCACCCTGGTTCTGGAAAAATTTCCAGAATCAGACGTCTGTGCTGATAGCCAGACGGCGAGGTCGACGTCTGGAAGACTGTCCAGACGTCTGAAAGGTGAGTTTTCCGTCTTCTTCTTCCTTCTTGTCGACTGACCGTACTGAGGGAGGGAGATGGGTGTGCGCAGGCTCGGTGATTCGCCATCCAACGCGAATCAGACGTCTGGCTGTAGTACCAGACGGCGGGAGTGACCTCCAGACGTCCGGGGTGACCATCAGACGACTGGGAACTAGGCCAGACGCCCCCGCAGGCTTCTGGACGTCTGAGAAACCACGTAGAACAAGGTAATTCTCTGATCCACTTTTTAAGACGTCTGGAAGAAGTTCCAGACGTCTGATTTTGCACAGTGTCGTCGTTTTTGACCCGTTGAGGGCCCGTTCGGGTTTCGTTTTCCGCGTTTCGAGTTACGTTCTTTCCGGAATTAAATCCTCTACCCGTCTACAGTAGCTATACACTATTTTGAGACACTCCTTGTGTTTGATCCTTGTGATAGGACCTCGTTCCGTTGCAGTCTTGGGGGTCGCGGTGGCACGCGGGATTCCCGATCACGCCCCCATTACTCCCGTCGTACCTGGTAGAGTGGCTTTTAAGTATAACATGTTAAATTGTGGAATCATAAATAGAACCTAGGACATTGCATGAATCCTAGGAATGAAAAACAGATTGAATGATAGATCCTAGGTGTTGCATGAATCCTAGGGCTGAAAAACTAGATTGTATGATAGATCCTAGGATACGGCATGAATCCTAGGACGGGAAAACTAGTGGAACAGATGAATACTGCAGTATTGGAAAAATGAAAAGGAACAAATAGCTGCCTGTAATCGAATTAACAGCTGCCTGTTGAATAAATAAACGTGTTTAAGAACATGGATTGTGATAATGTGAAACTGGAAGGTGAAACTTAGACGTTCTGAGCTGGAACCCTACGGGGAAGTAGGAGTAGAACTCCTGGAAAGTGAATGGAATAGTATTGGGGAAGTGAGCTGGCCCTTGAGTACGGAGTACCAAGGAGAAAGACTGTCCCCCTGTTTAGTGCAGAGCGGAGCCAGCCGCCCCAGGGACCCGGGGTTAGGACTGGCCACTCTGTACCGACTTGCTGGCCCTCGCGTACGTAGTACCGAGGAGAGCTACTAGTGTAGGGAGGTACTAGCTACCCCACGGGCCCCGGGGTTCTGCTAGCCTCCCACACCGACTTGTTAGGCCCGCTGGGGCAAACCACGGTAGTCAGGCGAGGGTGCGCGGACTGTGGAGGGGCAAGGCCCCTGTTTGGTTACTGTGGAGGGGTTGGACCCTGTTACTGAGAGGGCTCTGCCCTGTACTGGTTCCGTGCTGTGCTTTGGGCGCACCCGTTAACGGAAACGACTGACCGCGTGCCAGTGCGGGTTAGCTACCCGTGCGTTTACCGCGCGTGCTGTAGTTACCGTTACGTCTGTCAGTGACATTGGGGTGGTTGACTGAGAGTAGGATCACCACGAGGGACTCTCCCGGCCAGGAGAGCACCACGTGCTACTTCTACTGTTCGGAAAAGACTGCAATCAAGATCGTTCCCACGAGGAACATTCGAGATCAAGTGAAGGATCTGAGAAATAGATAAATTGTGAAACAATAGAAAGATGTAAATAAAGGAAGAGAGAAAATTAAAACATCTACTGTACACTTTACTGTTTCTTTTGTTTTAGTTGCCACTCTACTCAGTGTTTTGCTGACGTGTTACACTCGTTACCTTTCAGGACCAGGTGTTGAGCAGCCATGGTCAGCGGCTGCAGAGGACGCTGGGCCGAGTAGGGTCCAGTAGAGTTACCACTATTCTCTTGTACCACTTTCTTTTTGGTTCCACTGTAGTGAGTAGTTCTTGTTTCCGCTGTACTTTTCTTTACCTGCAGTTCATATTATGTTATGAATGTTGTTCTACTGTTGTGGTAGTACATACTGTAGTGGTTTCTTTCCTTACTGCTGTATTTTCTTACTGTTAGTTATATTCATGTTGAATGTGGTTTATTTTACTACTCTTTTGGTTACTTCCTCGTTGGACGACCAGGTCTTGGGTTTAGTCGAGTCGATCCGGTTCTCGTGTCTCGTAGGGACTCGGGAATCGGGTCGTTACAAGGTGGAAAAGGGTTATGAAGGAACCCAATAACTAGTGCGATGAATTAGGCCTAAGGAGCTTGGGACAAGGTGTTTAATGAGCCATATTCGATGTAGGGTCATACTCTAGGAAAGCCTAGATGGGCTGTCTGATAATTATCCAATGTAGATTACCTTAAAAAACCAAGGTACTCTAACAAGAGATGCTTGGGGATCTCAAGGGGATTTTGTAAAACCCAAAAATCTGAGTTCTCAAGTCATTTTGAACTTGAATGCGTTGAAATGGACACATTAATATCTGTTGGGCCTGGGTCGGGTCAGAGTGCCTCATAAAATGTCAAAACATGTGTTTCTGATCAAACCTCATCCAAACCTACTCGAAATGGATCATCTATGGTACCTTTGGATTTGTCTCATCATAAACTTTTCATTGGATCTTATTTCATGGAAATCTGAGATATGTAGCACACGTTACACAAAAAACACAAGAAACTGGTGAAAAGGCATAATAACCCAATTTTGAGGGCATTATTGTCCAATCTAAGTTTTATCAAACCCTAAATTGAATCAAAATAGCCTATAAAAGACAAAATTAGGGTTCTAACCATAGTTGACCGGACCACAATTTTGCATAAATTTTCTTTCTATTTTTTTGAGTATTTTTCAGATTTTTATTTTCACTTTTGTAAATAATCTAATTTATTTGATTTTTAAATGAATGAAAAATAAAAGTAAGCAGAATATGCCAAATATAGGTCATATATGAAAGAGCATGAGATAAGGAATCTAACAGTGAAGACGAACCTCAAAAATAATGATCATGCAAGCCACGACGGAAAAAAGAAGAAAATTAGAAAAAAAAAGCTAACATCAGCATTGCTCACGCATGACCCCTATGTGTGAGCCATGCATCATCGCTCACTGCCACTTGCCATCTCATGCACATGTAGCTTGCTCCACCTCCAACCCTTAGCTCCAGCACATCCCATGCGCCAGACTATCCTCTACGCACGGTCCAGCAACAGCGTGCATGCAAATCATATGCTAGCACTCCAGCGTACCATCCACTCGCCAAGCGCACTGTCCATGTGCCATTCGTGTGCTGTCCACACACCAGATCACATATTTTGCAACATTTGTTAGGCAAGTGGGCCAAGAATCAAGGAAGAAAAAGGGGAAAAGGAAAGAAGGTAAAAAAGAAAGGTCTAAATGGGATTATTAAGCCAAAATCATGAGAAAATCACATATTTTAATGGGATTTGAAGTTTCCTACAACGTAGGAAAATCACATCTTTCAAATGGGATTAGTTCAAAGTGGTGCACTTAATCAAGGCCAAACCTACACCTCCCTACCTACAAATTAGAATAATCAATTTGAGTTATTCATACAAAATCAAAACAAATTGATTATTGACATGCAGACTTCAATGGTTGAGATGATGCAACTAATGACCAATCAATTCCAACAATCATTTCTTGACTTGAAAAATCACATAGTGCAAGAAAATGACAATAAACAATATGGAACCCTACCAACCCAAGTTAACCCTAACCCTAAAAGCTTCCCTCATGGGGAAAATCATGCACCATTAGGCTTCAATTGGAACCTGAATCCACAACAAGCTCCACTTATTCTACTAAACTCGCCACCACCGCAGGGTATGAATCAAAACCTGAATGCAAATGTTAATGTCGTCACCTTAAGAAGTGGCACAACCACCTAAGCTTCTATTTGGACAAACAATTGACTCCTGAAAAATTTGATGAGCCTAAATAAGAAGAGAAGAAAACTGGAGAAGAGAAAGAAGAAATCAAGGAACAGGAACTCAAATTACAAGTCCCCATCCACATTCTGTTCATCAAAGCACTTGTGAAACCTGTTAAGAAGAACCCAACCAGCATTGAGGAGTTGCACAATCTATTTAAACAAGTCCAATCAACATTTCACTCCTTGATGCAATTAAACACATCACAGCCTACGCTAAGCTTTTCAAAGATCTTTGCACTCAAATGCGTAAGGCTAGAACTAAGTCACTTAGAAACGTAGTGTTGTCTAAATATGCCAACTTGGTAAACACGAAGAACCTACCTCCTAGAAAGAAAGACCCAAGAGCTCCTTTGATTTCATGTGTTATAGGTGACATTACCTTTGATAGGGCTTCACTTGACTTAAGTGCTTTCATAGACCTGATTCCAACAATGCTGTACGAGGGATTTGGACTCGATGATCTTAAACCCACCTTTGTAACTCTTCAATTAGCTGAACGATCAATAAAAATCCCTCGAGGAATGTTGGAAGATGTTATAGTTAAAGTCAGAGAGTTCTATTTCGTAGTCTTAGATATGGGAATACCAGAACGACTAAGCAACACTCCTATCATTTTAGGTCGTCCCTTTCTAGCCATTGCTAAGGTTCTTATTAATTTTGAGATAGGAAATATGAAGACTACCTTCAGAGATCAAAAGATACAACTTAACATTTTCAAGAAATCTAAGAAATTTGATGATGACGATTATATCATGATTGAGGAGCTTCAAAAAATTGAAAAATTGGTTGAGGAAAACATGGCCATACATTTAATAGAAGATCCCTTAGTAATTTGTTTGACTCAACCACAAAAAGACCTCAAGGAAAGCCCACAACATCAAGAAATAAACAGTTTGCTTAATGTCACATATAACATAAAACCTCAATGGACTTATCAGGTAGAGAAACTTCCTAAGACACCCTCTGAACCCCTTCCACCTTCAATTCAAGTTCCACCCCGTATAGAACTTAAACCATTGCCTGATAATCTAAAATATGTATTCCTAAGACTCAACCAAACCCTCCCTGTAATTATTAGTGCCAAATTAAGTGAGGAGCAAGCATGTCAGTTAATCAAGGTCTTAGGAGAAAATAAGATGGCAATTAGTTGGACCATAGCTGATCTTAGGGGAATCAACACTTCCTATTAGACCCATCATATTTATCTTGAAGAGGGAGATAGACCTTGTCGTTGGTTATAGAGATGTTTAAACTCGAATATGTGAGAGGTCATTAAGATGGAAATCATTAAGTAGCTTAATGTAGGAATAATCTACCTCATATTCGATGGTTTATGGGTTAGCCTTATCCAAGTAGTTCTTAAGAAAACCGGGCTAATTGTAATTACCAATGAACATAGGGAATCTATACCAACTAGAATAGCTTCTACTTGGGAGAGTTTGTATTGATTATCGAAAGCTAAGCTCAGCTATTAAGAAAGATCGCTTCCCCCTACCCTTTATTGATCAAATCTTAAACAGGTTGGCTGACTAGAAGCCTTTTGCTTCCTAGAAGGCTATTTAGGTTATAACCAACTTGCCATAAGTCCCAAAGATCAAGAGAAGACAACATTCACTATCCCTTTGGTACCTTCACCTTTCGCAAAATGCCGTTTGGGCTTTGCAATGCATTCACGAGTTTTTGAAGGTGTATAATGGCTATATTTTTGGACATGGTGGGAGAGTTTATGGAAGTATTTATGGATTATTTTGGTGATTCTTTTGATTTCTACTTAGCCAACCTTGAGAAAGTCTTGAAGAAATGTATCATGGTTAACTTAATCCCTAACTGGGAAAAGAGCCACTTCATGGTCGAAGAAGGGATAGTATTAAATCATGTGGTCTTTGATAGAGGAATAGTAGTAGGCAAAGCTAAGGTAGATTTGATTGTGAAACTCCCACCCCCACATCTATTAGACAAGCCCAATCTTTTTCTTGGTCATGTAGGCTTTTGTAGAAGATTTATCAAGGATTTCTCTAAGATTGCAAGGCCTTTGAATAACCTACCATCCAAAGATCATACCTTTCAATTTGATGATTCAAATCCCAAGGCCTTTGATTTACTCAAAGAATAGATAACCCAAGCCCCAATCTTGCAACCACCTGACTGAGCCATATCATTTGAAATCATGTGCGATGCTTCTGATTACGCCGTTGGTGCTATCTTGGGTCAGGGAATTGACAAGAAATCAGTTGTAATTTACTATACTAGCAAGATTTTAAATGGTGCTTAGAAAAACTACTCAACTACCAAAAAGGAATCTCTAACTGTGGTTTTTGCTCTGGAAAATTCAGATCTTATCTATTAAGGTCCCATGTCATAATCCACATAGACCATTTAGCTTTGAGACATCTCATGGCTAGGAAAGATGCTAAACTATGATTAATTAAGTGGGTCCTCTTGCTTCAAGAGTTTGACCTTGAAATCAGAGATAAAGCCAGAGCTCATAATGTAGTAGTTGATCATTTATCCAGGATCCTAGTAGAAGACTCTTATCCAACTATACCAATTATTGATTATTTCCTGGATGAAGGTATCTTGACTATTTTAGGTGTCAAAACCCTTGGTTTGCTAACATAGTCAATTACGTAGTTATAGGATGAATCCCTAATGATTGGCCCAAGCAAAGGAAAGACAAATTTTACTCTAAGGTTAAGTACTATTTTTGGGAAGACCTCAAATTATTTAGACTTTGTTCTCACCAAATAATTTGTAGTTGTGTTCCTGAGAATGAAATCCATAACATTCTGACATTCTGCCATAACTCAACCTGTGGAGGACATTTCTCAAGAAAGGAAACGGTTACTAAAGTGTTGTAGAGTGGATTCTCTTGGCCAACAATTTATAAAGATGCTCACAATTTTTCAAAGTCATGCACCTAATGGCAATATTTAGGAAACATGACTAAGAGAGATATGATGCCTTTAATGTTTGGGATATTGATTTCATGGGACCTTTCACCCCTTCCTTCAGATACCAATACATACTTGTTATTGTTGATTATGTGTCCAAATGGATTGAGGTCATTTCGACTTGAAATAATGATCACAAGATTGTTGTTGACTTTGCTAAGAAGAACATTTTTAGTTGATTTGGAATTCCTAGAGTCATAATTAGTAACGGGGATACCCATTTCACAAACACTCACTTCCAAAATATTTTAGCAAAATACAGGGTTAAGCACCAAATATTCACAATTTATCATCCATAGATGAATGGCCGAGCTGAGGTTTCAAATAGAGAGATCGAGAACATATTGCAGAAAATGGTTAGACCAGATAGGAAAAATTGGGCAAACAAACTTCATGATGCACTCTAGGCCTATCATACAATGTATAAGACTCACATTGGTATGTCATCATATTGTCTGGTGTTTGGTAAGGTCTGACATCTCCTCGTAAAAACAGAATATAGGGCATACTAGACTATTAAGGAATGTAATTATAATCTTGGGAAAGTTGGTAAGCATTGTAAGATTCAATTGACAGAGCTTAAGGAAATTCGTACTGACGCATATGGGAATGCTCGGATCTATATTGAAAGATCAAAGCTTTCTACTACAAGCATATATCTTAAAAAAGCTTTGAGCTTAATTAAAGGCTTTTTGATGCTCGATTACATTTATTCCCGAGAAACCTCGAATCATGATGGATTGACCCTTATATTGTCACATACACTTTTGCACATGGTCCCATTGAGATCACTAATCCTAAGATAGGTTAGACTTTCACTGTGAATGGTCAAAGCCTTAAACCATATATTGATAATATCTCTCCTGGACTTGTCCCTGAAAATGTGGCTCTCCTAGAAATTTGACTGAGTAAGACTATGTTTGGCTAAAGACGTTAAACTTAGTGCTTGCTAGGAGACAACCCAATGCAGCTTTATGTGTGTGTGTGTGTGTATGATTAATTTTGCAGGTCAGAAACTAGTTGATCCTTAATGCACCAACTTGGAATTATTGAGGTGACATCTTTCCTTCTCATGCATATTTAGGAGTATAATGAAGACATTACATGAAATAAGCATGGGAGGTGGGTAATTTTCACTTAGTTTCATATATATCTACTCTCCAGAAATTGTTAGATTTTTGCAACAACGAAAAAGATTTGAAATGATTTTGTTTGAAGTTTTGTCGAGTGCTGGGTTAGGGAAGGATGATGCTTCTCGGGATTCATTAACTGTATGAATATATTAGAGATCTTTTGCCTAGACTCTTCAAGTCATTTTCAACTTAATTAACTCAACTATTTACTAAGATATGAATTTGTTTTTGAATCCTTGAAGAGTCTAATTTGCTAAGGTATTAAGTCAACTATGCAAAAGGTGCATAGCTTATTTTTCTTCCACCCTCTGTATTGAATGTTTTTAAAGCCTCAGCATCCCATCCTTAGCACTTACACATCAATTAACTGACTTGTGGGCAATCAACAATAGAAGGTTAAGTTTTCTAAGAGGTGTGAGATCTAAAGGTCAATTCCTTAAAATTGAACTTAATTTCTTATATAATCTTAAGACCATCGCAGGTATGGCTAACATATTACATTGAATTGCCCCCCAAATGTCGGATGTTTATATCCCAGCCTTGCACCCTGGTCTCCTCCAACTTCTTATTTAGGAGGCATTTATGAACCAGATTAGGAAGAGCCACCAACCCTAGAAAATAAGTTGAAAATGGAGTAGAAATTATATTAAAAAGAAAGAAGGGAAAAATAAGAAACGAGAAAATTTAAAAAAAAAGTAGTGAGAAATAGAATAAAGTAAAAGATCCTAAATGATACAACTGGAGAGATATACACTAATTTCAAATGATATTAACATGTATGGCTAAATGGCACAATCAGGAAGATATAAACTGAATTTTACAATTTCAAATCTTTCATATTTTTAAGGTTTGATGGCTTAATATGTATATACTTCCACCTTCATATATTAAGTACAAGTACTTTGCCCGTTTTTGAATATCTTCTCTACTATAACGAAGCTTAAAACCTTGAATTCTAGCAAACGAGATTTTTCTGTACCGCCCAGTTCTTTCTCCCGGCAAGTGATGTTAATTGTCCTTTTAGTCCCACCTTATGGTATTAAGTTTCTCGTCAAGGCTTGCATTTCATGTTGCTCATCCCAATCCTATATTTGTGGAATAGCCTGCAAGCCTTTCATCATGACAGGTAACGTCAAAAGCATTACTTAGAAACAGAAGGAAACCAACGAAAGAAGGTATTACTGGGAAATTACTCTTTGTTTTTTTTTTTTTATCATGTCAGGTATTGTCCTGAGCGATAATTTAGAAACAGGAAAAAGAAAATCTATGAAGTAACATGTTATGGATTGAATTGAATGGATAGCCTGCAATAGCAAGTTCCAAGATTGATCTGCACTACTAAGATCCAGTCATCCTCCATCCTGAAGTAAACAGTATACATACAAGTAAAGGCGAATGAATGTGTTCTGAAAGAACTCTACTCCAATGAGATGGTATACCCCTAAAACGATGACTTGACTTTTCTCTACAAAAATCCGGACTCAAATCTTCTTCAGTAATATCTTGAAAGTACCACCATACGAAGTACAGTAAAAAAGAATACAGAAGTAGCAAGCAGGACAGCTAAGCGTGCTGATAGGTAGTACATACCATATTAAGAGTAAAAGCATGATATTGGCAGATAACAAACACCACACAGTACATGGATTTCAAGCTCCAAATCTAGGCTCCTCGGTGAGTTTTTTGTATATACAACCACATATTTACTAGGACGAAAGGTTCACGGAGTGCTCAAAGAATCTCAAATGTGCCAGCCAGAGGTGCAACACTTCAAGAAGAAGTTGAAGCACCAGTTAGAGGAGGAAGACCAGACAGAGCTGATTGGTCCCGATTGAACTCCCCAGGCCTCTCAATTTCCTTCAAGTACCCCTCGGCATTTCGAGAGACGGTATTCATGCGGCAAATGGGGCACATGGAGCTCTTCCTCAGCCACGAATCGATGCAATCCGCATGGAAGCTATGCTTGCAGATTGGCAGCAGTCTGCACCTGTCCCCAGGCTCAAAGTTCTCCAAGCAAATAGCACAATCCACCGACCCCACATTGCAAATTTCCAGATCCTTGGAAGACAACCCTCTGACCACCTTCTCACCATCCACCACCACTCCCCTTCCACTACGAGGTCCTCTCAGGCCTCTCCGCGCTGTCCTCCTGATAACACAGATGAACCAAATAACCAAAATAGAGATACGAAGGAACTGCAGGACGACATATACTATGCTTGCTATCACCACCACCTGGGTGGCAACGACCAGGAACCTGCTGATCATTGTTATTATATCAGAGAAACTCCTTGATTGATTCTTCGGCTCACACGGTTGCTCCAACCTGGAGAACAGACCCAATTGGGAGAACCTCTGAAACAAGCAGGAATCAACGACCACGGTGGGATGGAGGAGAAGCAAAACCCACAAAAGTCCACGTGGAAAAACTCGGATCTTGGAGGAGGAGGAGGAGGAGGAAAGGTGGGAACTTGCGGATGGGTTGGCAACCAGAACAAAATGGCTGTGATGGATTTTTCAGGTCTTTAGGAAGTCCCGTGATCTCCTTTGCTGTTGGGAATCAGAAGGGAGGTGGGTGGAAGTGGGCTTGTGCAGATAGGAGGAAGGATGTGATGGAGTGATCGGAATGAGATCTCCATGAGTAAAAGGGTCGTGGGAGGTGCCGAATATGGGGGCATCAGCAAGAACACAGAGGCGGAGACTCTGTTCTTTTCTTGTAATCAGGGGGTGTACATCCCCGTCAGGTCAAATTTCAAAGAGAGCGATGGTTAACGCAGGCGGAAGTCGACGTCGGATTCGAAGCTTGAGTCTCCGGCCAACCCATCTGCGAATGCCGACGACGGCACGTGTATTTCGGGATCTAAAAATGCGTACGTTAAATATTTTTCTTTCAAAAATATTTCACAAAAAGACTTCCCTTTTATGTGAATGTCCTTGTAGACCCTTGCAATTGTCCTTTTGACGCTGCAAAGTTCACGTCTACGTATATGTCCCTACAAGTTGTTCCATTCCTGCACAACACCCCCTCCACTCAACTCTTTTACCATTGAAGTTGATCTATTTGGACCTAGAATAGTGATGCTTTACGCATTGATTCGTAAAGTTTCTTCATTATTGTTACCTTCCTCCTCCCTTGCCTACACACTCCCTCCTTTGTAGTCCCCCTTAGCAATGGTACCAACAATCAACTTCTCTATCCTCTCCTCTCACTTCTCCACCTATTGTCCATAATACATGGCACAGAGAGAAACTCATCAATAGTAATATCACATCTCTCATCATTTATACATTCTCAACCTTCACAGTGTTAAAGCAAATATCAAAGCTTATCCACCTCTAGCATTCCTCTTCAAACAAATAGATTATTGACTCCGAGGTGACGTCCTCCACTTACAAAGCATCCAGGATGTCATCTCCTGTAATGATGGTTCCTTTTTAGTGTATCTCTCCCCACGCATGTCTATCTTCTTTACTATAATCTCAATGAGAGTTGCTCGAATCCTATTTACGTCGGGTCTCGATGTGACATCTTGCAATCTTTCATTTCTGCTGGTACAAAATTCATGGCTGCATGTTAAGTCTTTCACTAATAAATAATATGTTAAGGTTACTTAAGTATTTTAAATTTATATATTTAAGATATGGAATTTAATGTGGAATGACAACGACACAATGAATAGTTGAACAAAATTAAATGGCCAATGTTGTACATAAAAAAAAGGTGAAGTAAAAAGAGACAAGTAACATGTGTACTATGTATTTCAGCAAATCGTTAATGTTTCTTATATTATGCTTACATCAAGACAATGTGATGTGGCATTAGTGAACGAGAAAAGCGATGGAGGAAGGCAATGATAGTGGCTCTCTAACATTGTCATTGTTCTCAAAAATGAAAAAAGGTTGAACTCGATCAACCTTTGAAAGAGGGCACAGGAAGACAAAATTCTTCATTAGGAAGTAAGAAGGGATTGTGATTAATCTTTCTTCTTCGTTAGGAAGTAAGAAGGGATTGTGATTAATCTTTCTTCTTCGTTAGGAATGTGATCTAATATGACCCATTCCTAACTCATCAAAAAAATTCTCAACTTCTTCAAAACTTCTCTACCTATTTTTACATTCCCACAATCATGATTTTTTCCTAGGGAGAACCTTTCCTTCGTATAAGTTTCTCACTATTACAAATTTATATTTTTGCATTACTTTCAACCATTTTGCACTTTGGTGATTTTCATCGGTTAACTAGAGAATGCGAGTGACTTGATGGAAAAGATGTTAGGGTCCTATTGATCAATTGCTAAGCGGTATTAAAATTGTATCTAACGGATATAAAATTAAATTCAAATTCAATTACGGTCAATTGCTAGCAATACGATAATAGAAATTTAAAATTAGCTTCCCACATAAAGTGAGATGCCGGGTCGGATCACAGGGAAGCAATAGATTGACATTTTATCCATTAAAAATTTAGGCTAAAGAAAGTATTTACGGTTATCTAATAACTAAGCACCAAGAGTGATTAATCAAACCAAATTTAGAGACAACTAATATTATATCAAATTATTCCCGACCACTTGCTTCTAACTAAGCTAAGCTAAACAAGTAAGAAATATTTACATGTGTTATTTCTGAACTGATCAACTAGCAAGGTAAGTAAGATGGAATCAAATTGAAATAACTGCAAAAGAAACATAAATCAAAACTTGAGAACCTGCACGGCGGCACATGTGACATGCAGGCGACCAAGCGGGTGGCTGAAGGCAAGGGAGCTCCCGTGTATGGAGCTATTGGTTGTCATGTCTCGCGTGCTCGGTGATCTGCAGACCACGCGCGAGCAATGGAGATGGTGCTGGCCGTTGGACAAGATGGCTCTGTCCACGTGCAACTACACGTGTGGTGCTTTGAAGGAGCGGCTGCAGTCGATGGCAACGGTGCACGCCACTCGCGCCCCTCGCGCTGTCACCCTGAGGGGGCGTGGGTGAATGCACTCATGGAGACAACGACAGCGCAAGCACAGTAGGTCAGCTGCCATTAAGTGGCTATGCGACAGTGAAGTGGTCGGTGATGGCGGTATTGTCCACAGCGAGGAGGCGGAGGAGGAGCGATGGTAGATCTGAGGAAGAAGTCAAGGAGCTGCAACGAGGAAGGGTTGAGGGGTTACAAAGGGAAGGAGGAGCGAGGACAGGGGAGAGGCTGCACAACCCTTAGGGTCTGCGTAGCCCCCAAGGGTGAGATCAATTTTTCGGAAGAAGATGTCTCCCCGGTTGCGCACTAAGGGTATCTTTTGTTCTTAAGAAAGGAATAGGTGCGGCTGGAATGTGGTGTGTGCACCAGGTGAGGGAATTTCACGTGTGTCAGCGCATGGATTGTCAAGGATTGTCTATAGCTGCGTCAAGGAGAGAAAATTCTGGAAAATTGAGTAGTGCACGCAGCTTGGCTTGAGAATTGGGTGACGTGAGATTGGCTCGAAATTGGAATGAGTGCTGGTGTTTTTGGGCTTACAGTAGGCTTGCATTGATTTGGTATTAAAGAGGGTTGTGGGCTCATGATATGGCCTTATCAATGTCATATCACATAATACTTCTCCTTCAAGCATCCTATCAACAAAACAATGCACAATATTATTTATATACCTAACAAATTTATAAAATGCAAGAAATTGTGTGTAATAATGCATGCAACTAATCTCCATTAAATAAAAATATTAATGCACCCTAAAATGAGTGCACTAACAAACTTAGGCTTGAATTCAATCCACTAATGCAACTTCATCAAATGTCACATGCCTAAGTTTTATTAGCTGTTACGATCCGGTTCTCGGATCCCTACAGAATCCGAGATCGGCTCGCCTCGACTAATTCTAAGATCGAGTAATCCAACAAGAAATAACTAAAAAGTAGGAAAATAAACTACATTCACATATGCCATATAACTAAGCAGTAAAAACGTACAAAGCAGCAAAGAAAAATAAAACTATTGTTCTATTACATACCACCACAACAACAAAACAACGGAAACGAAAGTAAATAGTAACAACAACAGTAGCTAAAAGTCTGAAATTCACTACAATAGTAAGGGGGACAACGAGAAAGTACTAAAACTACAGCTGGGCTCGACTGGGCCCAGCACCCTCCACAGCAGGAATCTCGGGCTACTCAATCCCTGATCCTGAACAGTGTTATGAAAAAATAAAGTCAGCAAATGCTGAGTAGAGTGGTATCTACACTATCTAAAACAGTAAAAGTAGCAAGTTCAATTCTCTTTTCTATTTATTTGTTTTATGTGTATTTCCTTTTCACTAATTTTTCTCAAACTTTCAGATATTCTCGATCATGCATGTTCCTCGTGGGAACGATCTTGATTGCAGTCTTTTCCAAAGAGTAGAAGGTACACGTGGTGCTCTCCTGGCCGGGAGAGTCCCCCGTGGTAGTCCTACACCCAGTCAACTACCCCGAGGTCACTGTCAAGACATAGCGATGATTACGGCACGCATGATAAGCGCACGGGTAGCTACCCTGCACTGACACGTGATCAGTATTTTCCGCTAGCAGGTACGCCCAAAGTACAACACGGAATAGTATATGGCCTAACCTTCTCAGAAACAGGGGTCTTGCCCCTCAGAACCAAACAAGGGTCACACCCCTCCACAGTCCACGCACCCTCATCTGACTACCCCGATTTGCCTAGAGGGCCTAACAAGTCGGTGTAGGGTGGCTAACTGAACCTCAACTCCCGTGGGGTGGCTAGCTCCCTCCATACACTAGTAGCTCGCCTCAGTACCCCGTACACGAGGGCCAACAAGAGTCGGTGTAGATTGGCCAATCCTAACCCTGGGTCTCAACCTAAGG
The DNA here is from genome assembly GCA_037157565.1 of Thalassia testudinum. Taxonomy (NCBI): domain Eukaryota; kingdom Viridiplantae; phylum Streptophyta; class Magnoliopsida; order Alismatales; family Hydrocharitaceae; genus Thalassia; species Thalassia testudinum. Next base: position 89,058,775 of record JAZHRO010000077.1, read on the forward strand.
GTGGCTAGCTCCACTCTACACGAAAAGGGGACAGTCGCTCTCCTTAGTACTACGTACTCAAGGGCCAGCACACTTCCCGTCTACATTCCAGATTTTCATCTAACCACAGGAGCTCCACTCCAAATTCCCCATTAGGTCCATGCTCATGTTCACCTCATTTATTTCGATCCAGATCCCACCATTCACAATTCAGTTCTTATTTATATGCAGGTAGCTCGTGTTTTCATAATTCAATACATGCAACTAATGATTTCACAGGTAATTGCTCATTTATCTTAGGCAACTCATATTCTAACAGGCAACTCACGACTATATTACAGGCAATTGCTAGCAATTTAACTTAATCATGCAGTACAACCGGTTCATTCATTTTTTTATCCTAGAGTTCATGCCACATCCTAGGGTTCCATTTGGTTAATTCCACAAGCACATTCTTATTTAATATTATTAACAGAAGTAGACCACTCTACTAGACAATCCGAGAGTAATGGGGGCTCAAACCACAGACCTAGGCGTCTCTGCAAACCCCAAATATGCAACAGGATGAAACCCTATACCAGGGAATACATTACAAAAGGAGGATTCAGAATAGTGTATAAAGGTTTCTAGTACGTAGAGAAACTCGAGAGGAAACTACAGATATTTCATTTGCATAAAATCAATCCCGATCGGATCCCGAACAGGTCAAAAACATGTCCACTGACCAAAATCAGATGTCTGGAAATAAGTCCAAATGTCTTAAAAAGTATAAGAACCTTACCTTAAGTCCCTACGGTGTCCTCAGACGTACAAGCCTCCTATGTGATCGTCTGAAGGAAATTCCAGACGTCGGACCACTCCTCTGGTCGCCTGGAAGCATCTCTGGTCGTTTGGTGAGCTGATCAGACGTCCGAAAGTGCGTGGGAGAGCGTTCCGCGCTCCATCCAAGGCTACTCCTGCGTACGATAGTCGCGGCCACCAAATTAAGTCCGACAACTACCTCTGTGGTGCGGCCTGCATGGCTGTAATAGTGAAAAAAACGTACCTTCGCGATTACTGAGCTTTCAGACGTCTGGTACCAACTCCAGACGTTCAGATGCTCCGCCAACCGTCTGGACTCTGCTTCAGACATCTGATACTGGAAAATTTTCAATACCAGAACCTACTCCTAGTGCTCTTCGATGCGCTTCTCCTCGCTCCACCACAGCTCTAGCTGCTGCAGATGGTTGAGGCCGCCTCTTCGGACTCTCCTCCCGCACGCGCCCGCGGTGGCCGTGCGAGCCGAGCTTCCACCGAAGCTCTCCGACCTCGGCCTCGTCCTCCCGCACTCTCCTCCTTCTCGCCCTTTCGCCCTCCCTCGCTCACCTCCTTTCGCGACTCTGAAGGTGGGGGTGGTGGTGTGTGGAGTGAAGAGGAGGGGAGGGGAGGGGTTTAAATAGGTGAAGTGGGGGTCTTAGGGTTCGGGGGAACGGAGGAAAAAGGAGAGAAAGGAGAAGGTCTTGCACGCCGCGCACACAGGGCGCATTACGCATAAAGAAATTTCATTTTTAGACGTCCGGAAAAGGTTCCAGACATCTGGACAGACGTCTGACTGAGACTCCAGACGTCTTAAAAGGCCAAAGGTGGGACAGATCTTTACACTAGCCTTGAGCAAAACAGTATGATCATCAGAACAATCCTCAAAGCTAAGATGAAAAAGTCAAGTCTCTCTCATTTACTTAACCCTCGAGGAATAAGCTCAAAATCTCAAGATCTAAACTCGAAGGTACTGAAGTACCATCCAAGATAAAAACTTCCCTCATTCGTTTAGATTCTGATTGGTTACTATTTTGAGTCACCAATAGAGATTTTTTTGACCCCCTACCTTTCCCAAGGGTTTGATGACCCCAAAGGTTAAAACATTCGTGCATGTGTGCAAGTGGTCTTGATTAAGCTTGCTAGTGCATTTTCAAAAGATACTTTTGAGATTTTTATTTTTGTAATTTGTTTGTGATCCCTCTAAGTCTAACCTTAGATTAGCTCTTAACACGATTTGTATTGGATTCCTCGATCCCATCATTGATCCTCGAAAGGTCCTTGGTAATTAACACTTTGTGATAGTGTCACCCATGGCAACCCTAAGAACCGTTGCAATTAACACTTTGTGATAGTATCGCTTATAGCATTCTTAACTAATTCAGGCCCTGGCAACCGACATTTCGAGATAATGCCGCCCATGACACCTGAATAGCGTGATGCGTTTACAAGCCCCCGATAGGATATTTAAATATCTTAAGAGACAAGCACCAAGGTGGTGGCATGTTTACTTTGCATCCTCAAGAGGGAGTATATACTCCTCTCATGTAGCAAAAACTCTTCTAATCAACTTGTGTTTTCGAGCCTTTCTTAAGTCAAATCCTTAAAGGATTCATTTTTCAAAAGGAGAAATTTTTGTAATTTTGTCTTTATTAAATGCATTGAATCAGACCAAACTGTGTGGAGGGTAGATGCTTAAGTTAATAAAAATCCACAAACCAAAGGGCAGATACAAGGGTTAGATACTCCCTAAACCTTTAACTTAATGCATTGACCTCATGATCTCTTCAAGGACTCGGAAAATAGTTTTAATTTTAGTAAATACTTAAGTTTTTAAGCCAACTTCAAGCCCAAAGAGTTTAGACCTAAGACTCTTCCCAAATCTTTTAAGGGTCAAAGAATACTTGTCTCAACCTCCTTTCCTAGCCTAGATTGTGTCATCATGAATGCAATATTAATTGCTTTATTTTCTTTTTAATGCCATTTTTTTAAAATTGATTATTTAATTAATTATTTACAAAATTTAAACCAAAAGGAAGGCCTACATGCATGCAAAAATTAGACATTTGGGTTTTACCTTCCACCCATGCCTAAGATGTACCATGTCTACATTGTGCAAAAAGGGAAGATTTTACCTGAAGTAGAGTTGGGCTGCCTCCCAACGAACGCTATATTTTCTGTTAACAGCTAGACTCGCATTGGACCTATAAGTTAGGTTCTAGCAGTATAGAACCAAGCCCTAAAAATGTGCATGACAGATTGGGCCTAGAAAATAGGTAGCCCTGGATGTTGGCAAGCTGATGATGCATAATTATTCCAAATGCTCACCAAAGACATGAAAGTGGGGAACCTCATGGGGTACCTAAAGAGGTCTAAGAAGTAAAGAATGACAAATGACTTCTTGATGGTTACTTAATGGAGGATAACAAGGATCCTCCAAGGCTAGAAGGGTTTTTAAAGATTTGTTCCATTTTAATTCAAACCCTTGAATGGTGAGATCACAAGTACTCCCAAGATGAGAATAGGATTGACCCCATGAATTATCATTGCACCATCAAAGGATGGATAAGTTCGAGTCATAGGGTCACGATGTAAAGATGGGAAGTATTGGTTTTGAATGTTTGAAGGATAAGGGTAAGGGGGGTCCACTTTTAATTTATTAGTTTAAACTCTCTTAGGGCTTAGTCAAATCCAGCTTGAATCCTAAAAACTCCCTAGAGAGCTCTTACCACACGGCTGATGCAAACACAAGCACAACAGGACTCTGCTTTTAGTAGATTTTAGGTCTTTACTTTTCGTTCAAATTGGTGGCCAAGAAAGTATGCAGTCATTACGAGTCCTAGTCGATCTTCACTTGCGCCTAAAAACTTACTCACAAGGGAAGTCTCGAATCGAGCCTACTCATAAGAAACCGAAGTAACATGGTGAGATAGACTTGTTGATTTCCAACTAACTTTCCTTGTAGAACTAACCTAGGGTGACTCTCGGTTGTTCTGTCCATAGGGAGGTTATGCATATTTTAATTGATTAGTTTGCTCACCCTAAACCTACGCATGTTTGATTCCTCTCTTCTCCCACTCTCTTTTTTTATATTTTTCTCTTTTCTACTTTTTTCTTTTAATGGGAAATAATGAGCTCATGCATCAAAATCTTTTGATTTCATTATGTCCGTGAATTACGTATTTTATATCAAGGAAGATGTAGAAAGTAAACATATAAGTCGGTGTGTGTATGACCTCGATTAATTAGTGACCTTCCAATGCATTAAGAAATTTGTGCGAAATATGATACAAAGGTTGGATAGCCATAGAATTCTTTTTTGCTTTTTTTTAAAGTTTTCTTCCCAACTTGCGAAATGATCTAACTAAGCAAATTCCTACACAAGACTAACCTAGCTACGCAATGGCAAAAGCAAATCAAACCTGACTATGATAAGGGTTTCTAAAGTGGCATGTGGAGGAGCTAGATCTAAGGGGAGGAATGGCTAGCAAGTAAAGAGAAAGAGTGGGCCGTGAAAAACTAAGGAAGAAGAAGATGGAGAATAAGAAAACACTAAAAAAAAATTCAACTAGAATAAACAAAACATTGCATCAAAATATTATAATCAAAAGTTGCAAACAACGAAATATCAAATGTGATAGATTAGCAACTAGAACAACATAAACATAAAAAGCAAGAAAAGATAAAATCCACCACGCCAGGAGTACTTGTAGGGTTGTCGATTTTGTGTGGTGCTAGTGGCTAGGCCTTGATCCGAATATTGCCTACATGCCAACCAAGAGCAAGATCACGCCAAAGACCTATGGGAGAGGCCTTGGCGTGATCAAAGAGGAAGAGGGACAAGCAACTAGGGAGAAAGAGAGGAGGAGAGGGCTTGGCGGCCGTAGCAGCCAATGAAAGAGGAAGAGGAGGCCAGTGGTGGTGCTCCTTCTTGGAAGAGGCACCGGCAACCTTGAAGGAAGGTGGTGGTGGCTAACGACCACCTATGGAGGAAGAGGGATGGCCGGTGACTGGTGGTGATCGAAGGGTGGCGTTGAGGGTGGCAGACGAAGAAGAGAAAGGAAGGGATTAAGTGTTGGGTTGGGTGTCTTTTTATAGAGTTAGGGTTAGGTGTTTTGATGACCCAAGTCCCGCTAATCGACGAAACCCAAGTCATTGTGTGCTAACAATAAGCACAACCAAACCACAAGATCGCAGTCACCCAGCACACAGTCATAAAACATCAATAGCCAAACATGCATTCTTAATGTATTAAATGAAAATAAATAAAGTGCTGACAAACATAAAGAAGGATCCACCACAGAAAGCGAGAAAGTAACCAGTGCTCGAGTACAATCACTAAGAGACAGGAAATAAAGGTCTAACAGCAGAAAAAGAATATAACTAAAGATCTACAATGCTCAAAATAGATCGTCTCCTAAAGTAAGACCCAGTCCTACAGTAGATGGACCAACAACAGCTACTGCACCTGACTGCTCAACAACACCTGAGTAAGAACCTGAGAAACACGTTAATAAAAACTAAGTAGAGTAGAACAACAACAACAAAGTAACAACAGCGATAAGAGTAAAGAAAGGGGGCACTGTATCAGCAGATTTTCCATTTATTAATTAATACCTAACCAATTTCATTTATGCATTTAAGCCCACGCTATTACAGTCGATAATCCATCAATCAATGTCTCGGGGCACGAGACGATCTCATATAACTTTCTGAGATGCAAGACTAGTATAAGCTACCCTCTAGGTCTAGAAGACAGCTTATACCCATCGAGTCGCCACGCTTTGTCACCCTAAGGTCATTGCGGAAAGAGGTGGCAACTACATTGTATAGAGTGAACACATACAACGCTATGTACGTTGAACCATAGACAACCAATGGGCCACCAACTGAGAAGAAGCCACACTAAATCTTGAGCCACGCATCCTGCTATCTCAGTTGGTCGCTAAGTCTAACGAAAGAGTCGTAGGGAGGCTAGCAATTCCCTAAACTAGCCAAGGACTGATCTGAAAGACCAAAGCTACAGCCAAATCCAACGAGTAGCGGGGCTAAACCAGTTATCCATTCTTTAATTCCCGACTAACTCATCGTATTGTTTTGATACCCCAAGTCTAGATAACCATATCAATGATTATTAGTAAACCAACCCATACTAAACAATTGCGCTTATTAATTCCAAAATTGCTAGATATTCATGATATTCTCCAACTTATCCGCTTACAAGTAGTTTCCAAGTTATGACACTAGTCCGATATTGTTTATCAATTAACTAACACAACGGAACTTGTTTCACATAAATCGGAGTTCGTTTCACTCATGAAATAATAAGGGCACATTAGGTCATTAAATTTTAATCAATCACATCGCATCCAATTATTTCACAATAAAGCACCCAAAATGAGAGTTAAATCTTAAAAAAAGGTTTTAGACTCAGCAAAAGAGGAAACTCACCCCAATCAATGCGGTACACGCGTATGACCACACGAGACAGGTCCACGGTTACCCGAAAATGACACGGAAACAAGAGAAAAGTAGACTACTCTACTTAGTGTCACTGAAGGGTCATGGTGACTCCAAAACATGCGCAAAGGGCTTGGGAGCAGTCACCATACCTGCATTATAGTCCGCACATGCACCAAGGGAGAAACCTGGATTTCACACATCAAGAATAGGGTTGGAATCACTTAGACACGTTTCTGATCTTTCACTAAGGAACAAGTAGTTAAAAACAAAAATAAAGTGCACCAACGCGTAGTACACATTGATACGATTCCAATAGTGCCTTATTTATCAAATTCCGAGGTCGAGAAGGCCTCAAACCACTCGAAACAATGCAAGAGGGTCGCTAGACCTAGCCAGACCTGTCAGTTCAAGCAAACCGATCATGCCTCTCCTCCGCGTGACACACGTCATGTGCCAATTCGTGCCCGCACATCTCATACAGATTTCTCTCTCCTGCACTTCCGCCATTGATAAACATCACGTGTATCGATCTAGGCACCCATGACTTTTCCTTCAACACGAGAACGCACGCGTGTAACTCCCCCTACTACACATCGCAACTGTGACGCCCACCGCCGTCACACATCGCCTTCTCATTGCGTGCCGCCATCACCATCATGAAAATTGCTGTGGGAAGCCTACAGTTTCCAAAATCACGAATAGGTCCCTAGGAATTTGAATTAGGATTTCTATTTAAAATCCTAATTCTCTTTTTCTCTTAATCCAAGAGGCTTAGGAATTAATGACGACCCAAGGTCCCAAAAGGGCACATTTATAGACCCAAATTCGATTTATGGTTAGGATCATTTGGGAAAATTACCTAATTTACCCCTAGGTTTGGTTTACCTTACATTTAGGTCCTTTTTTACTTGTTTTGGGCCTAACTTGAGCTATACACCTCGGATTCATGCGAAACAAGCGTTGTCGGAAAGCTTACTATGAGAGGAATCCAACGATACCATACATGATACCCTTTTGATGAGGTTTGACTAGGGGTTGACCAAAAATACATGTTTTTGGCATGCTTTAAGAAGTGCTTGTACTTACACCGAACCACGATCATGTCTACGGGTTTGAAGTGAGTTAAGCCACTCTGAAATGACTCAAAACCTAGATTCAAGTCATCACAGGTGTGGTTCTCCTAGGATATAGTTTAGGAATAGGTTTCGGTGGGTTCATCCTAAGGTTGGGTGGTGGACCATGATAAGGGTTGGTATAATTAGGGTGGGTTCAACCTAATTACATTCTAATCAAGCTTAATTGAGTAACCACTTGACCTAATTGGAACCAATTAGGTTAATTGGGGATGGTAGTGGGAAATTAGGCTAGGGATTGGTTAATTGCGGTGGAAACAAAGGTGGATAGGCTTAGGGATATGGGAATAAGGCATAGGATAAGTTATGGGACAAGGATCAATTTGGTGGGGGTAGAGCCTATTTGGTGCATTCAAGGTTAATTGGTCTTAGGCCGTGGATTAGACGAAAGGGATTAGGATTATCCTCCCCTCTTCTCATCCCTTTCTCCATACTTCTCTTCTTTGCACTTTATTCTTCTGCAGGTGTCCATAGATTTCCCTACTTAGCTTTATTCTACATCTGCATTATCACCTAATCTTCTTATTACCTTCATCACAAAGTTAAAAACATCAAATAACACAATGCTCTAGCATTATTTTATGTATAGCTATATACAAGAAAGCAATGCATGATATGTATGATATGCATGCAATATAAACACAATAGCTAGGTTTCTAACATGATTTAGGTGATTTACGACTTATGATTGTTGTGCAATCACCCTTACCCAGCTCCTTTTGGTTGCCATGCCTTCTGCCACTAGGTCTTAATTACTGGCTTGCCTTGGGTGCCATTGAGCTAGCCTTGGGCTTCCCACACCCAAGTTGCTCCACTGGCTTAATGGCCTCTCCCGAGTGAGTAGAAGAGGGGGAGACTTTTTAGTTGGGTCACACATTCTCCTTTTACCCTCGGAGAGATGACCACTATTCAGAAGGCCGAGGTGGGTGTTTTCCTAACTTGCCCTTTTTTGTTTGGCAAGGTAATTTTTGGTGTCCTCCAAAACTCGAGCCTACTCCTAGGAGCAGGGTCGGAAGTTTTTGCATGCCTCCGTGCTTGTAACTCGACGGGTATTAACGCTGAATTGGGTTTGGCAAAGCACTAGTAACCCCAGGCTCAATGCATGCTAGTATTATGTTACTGATCCAGACTCAATTTTTGCAACTTTTCCCACTCTTTGATCTTTGCACCCTAAGGATGAAAATACGCTGGGGCGGTGAATAGTGTAATTGAAAGATAATAGCTAAATAAAATGCAATCACACAAATTGAACACAAAGATTTTTAGGTTAAAATCCAAATCGGATGAAAATAATCACTTAAGTCAACCTGACTTAGGATTTACTGATCACCAAGTGATCAAACCACCAACCACACCACTTCAAAATAAGGGTGGAGTACCTTAACTACAAAAACCCACTTCCAATCCCTAAACGAAGGTTTCTCACTTCCATTAGGAAGAGGCGAGGATTCGATAGGACAAACACCCAAGTACAAAAATATGAAAATGAAAGAGAAATTTAACACTCTGTATAGGCCACCCAAGAAGATTAAAGATAATCTAGCTACTATGGGAATTAAATAACTCCTTAAGATTATTGTTAGCTGATGAGCAGTGTGGGAGACAGAGTTTGTCCCAGTGAAATTGAAAGCGCAGTAGTTGGGCAAGGATTGTACAGAGCTACGTGAGGTGTAGCACTTGAATTATATACCCAACGGGTGTGTTTGCCTCATGGTATGCTAGGGACTATTTATAAGCCTCAAGAGAACCTTCAAGAAGGCTTAGGAGGCTTGTCTTAGCATTAGAGGCATATCCCATAAGATTTGGTTTAAATCCTAATGAGATTGGGCAATAATTAAGCCAGACAGTAGAATCAGACGACTGATAAAAAACTTGGACATCTAAACAAAAGTTTGGACATTTAAAAATGAAGGGTTGTTTCCTTGGAATTAATTAGATGTAAATAGTGTACTTATTAGAATAGTTTGGACATCTAGTTCAACTCTTTAAGTTGTCTGGACAAAATTTAACGTCTAAAAATGAGAGCAAAGGTTCCTGGAACTGTCTCAAACTCGATCAGATCCAAATAGTCTACATGTATATAGGTATTAGATGTTTGTAGAACGTCTAATGGTTCTTCTAGACGTTTGAACTTAATAATGGTCCTTGAGTGAGGATTTCTAGAGAATCTCATAATCGAGATTTACAATGACAAATCGATCTTCAAGTCACATTAGGCCTAACGTTCAAGTGTTGGACATCTAGAAGGGCTTCCGAATGTCTGGAATAAATAATAAAATATTTCTAAATTAGTTTGAGAGGATTCTATTCTAACAATGTATGATTTAGGCTGAGATTTGTTCTAATGGTCTATTATTAGATATTTGACTATGTGCCTAGACATCTTATATGGACTGAGGATGACTGGGATGAAAGTGGATTATTTGTTGCCTCTAAGCATAGTTTGTTAATGTCCTCTATTTGAGTTTTAGACTTTTGATTTAGGTATCAGACGACTTAAAGTGACAATTCAAACGTCTGATAAATGTGTTAAACGTCTGATACCTAAGTGTGTTTTTTATTTTAATTAGGATTTGATTCTAAGTTTTTGCCTAAGTGTTAAGATACTACAATAAGGATCTTACATCTACTTAGGAGCTCTTTTACAACTCTTCTAAGCTCAAAAAGAAAAATTACAACCCTTGAAAATTGTACAATAAACCCCAAATCTATACCACAATTCGTCGACTTTGTATCAAGCTCTTGAAAGTTTTCTTTATATCTGCAACTTAGAGTTGATTTTGAATAGGCGAAATAATGGATTAATCATATTTTCTATCTTTTTGTTAGTTTGTAAAATTATCGAAATATCTATTACTGAGAGGTAGAACTAACAGTCTCCCCCATTTTTATGATTTTCAAAATCATTTCTTAGGATACCTTTCCCTCCCCCTTATTAAGAGACTAGATGCACTATTTCTAACATCCAGCGAAACTCGATAATTTTGCAAAAGTTCATATTTTTGAGAATTGCAGATATTTCACATGAATCGATTTAATCGTCAATGAATTTGTATTCGTATGTTAGGTTTTGTTCATCTTGACATTATTCTCTCCCTTTTTTAACAACATCAAAAGAGTAGATGAGAAGTTATTGGAATGATCAAAGCATATGACATAAAATCTAAATGGTCCAAAATATAGAAATATATGAGATAAAGACTAAATGGTAGGCAAAGACAAATGATATAATAGAAACATTGTAGAGAAACATTGTAGATAAACTCTAAAAGCTAAGCATGCTGGTTAGACTGAAATATAGAAGAAAGTAAAGTATCCATTTTGTTACCCGAGTTTGGGAACATCTTATTGGTCCTCGAAATTATCCCAAGATTCTTAATCAATTTTTAGGTGGGAGTCTAGGTATTTTTCACTAATTACTTCTTCCAACTAATCGAGCAGATCTCCATGTTGTTTAATGATATATTGGTATTTTTCCCAAAGTTGTGGATTTAACAAATATTATAAACCCTCATTTCTATGAATCTTTCTTACAGTTCTCATTTGTTCCAAGAAGGTTTCCCAGATCGAACCATATGAAATCTGGGTTGCATTCATCTGAATGTGGTCCATAATGGAGTTCATAATAGTAGGTTTACTAGCCCGATTTCCACTAAAGGGGTTTGAGGTTCTGAAAAAATCTTTGTTACATTTAATGGTATCCTCAATCATTCGATCCTTCATGCTCTTACGAGGATCAGGGCTGGTGGACATTTTTCCTAATCTATTAGGTTGATTTCCAAGTAAGATTTTGAAATCAAATAGGTGGTCGTTTGAGACAACAAATCAAATTCAGGTTAAGACTGAAAAGAAGCTAATCAGATCAGATCTCACACAAGACAATCGAGGTTTGACCTCGATTCAGGTTAAACTCTAATGGAGGCCTTAAGGTAAATCTTAAGGACCTCCTTTTGTGTGTATATAACAGAAAAGGCAGAAGGGACTGGATATGAATTAGACCCAATCAAGGCACCTAAATCAATTGGATGACTAAGGCAAATTTGAGGCAGACGTACCTCTAAATCAAAAACTCACACGCCCCAAGAATTATTTCGGCAACCAGGAACGGAGAGTCCCGTAAAGACCCCTACACGATAGAGCATCCCTATGGGTTACAAGGTTTCCCCACCCGACTTTCCTTGTCACTACGATTCCAAGTAGATAGGAAACGTGTGAGTTAAGCCCTAAAGTCTACCAATTTTAGGCTTAAATGTGCATGTGCCTTGGTTATCACTTGATTTTTAGAGATGAATTCACTTATAACCTAATTTTAGGCTGATTAGGTTGCAATGCAACCTAACCTATCCTATGGATTCAAGGATGAAAATTCAGGTCAATTCACCTGAACCACCCTATAAAGTCCAACAAATAAGTATCAAGTCACGAGTTTTAAGGTTCAAGTGATATTAGAGCCTTGATTTTAGGGTTTGAATTTTTAAATCGATTCAAACAGGGCTTGGGTTACACAGAATGAGGGAGAATATTCCTTTATAATTGGCAAGTGTGTTCTAGCACTTCAGAAACCCTAAAATTTCAAAACCCTAATTGACTCTAAAATGGAATCCAATTTGAATTCAAATTAAGCGGCACACTTGGACTCAAACAAGAATGTGATAGTCCAAATGTGCTAGGCAACTTAAGTATCAATCCCTAATAGGCACAAAACTTTATGGTTTGTGTGATCTATTCCAATTGCTTCTTCAAAAATTGAAGCACAGAGGATTTTCAAAAACTTTCTTGCCAAAAATGATATTCCTTAGTAAAATAAGGCAAGATTGCGATCCTACTCTTTTTTTAGATATATACAGAGAAAAGGGGATTAAGGAATAAAGGAGACGAGGACTACCTGCCTGTGGTGTGGTTGTTCCTTTAACAAAGTGGTTGGCCTGGTTGGAGTAATTCCACAGCTCAGCAAGTCTGGTCCAAGAAAATCAACAACCAAACAGAGGTAGATTAGTCAAAAAAATTGATATTCATAAAGTATATATAAAATAAAATGAAAAATATATACAACGATAGTAGTAAGCGCATGTTACTCCCCAGCAACGGTGCCAAAATGGTGGGCGAGAAATCAAGCGAGGAAAATACGCATCGTAATATATGTCAAAATCTCGCTACTAAATAAAATTAATAACCGAAACTCGAGATAAGTCCCAGGTTGAGCACGTGGAGGTGAACGTTTGGTTTTAAAAATCTTCATTTTCTTTTACTTGTTTTTCATGTTTTTATCTTTTGGGATTTTTTTGGCATTTTTATAAAGCAAGAGATCATATCGATAAAATCTTTATTTAGCTAATCTACTTGTAAAATAAGAGAGAAAGAGAGAGAGAAAGAATTAGAAACTGGTTCTAGATATATGCTTGAAAGATATAATGTTTACTACAATAAAATCTATTCTATGAAAGCAATAAAAGAGAAAGGGGGTAAGAGAAATCCTCTTCGAGGTTGCTTGGAGGATGACTCTCTTTGACAGCACATGGACGAAGGTGGTGAGAGGCTAGACAAAGAAGAATGGAGCCGGAGGAAGGAGGATGGGGCAGGATGGTGTCATGACGAGGATCTACTTCCTGAATGTGGTAAAAGGATGACCACAAGATGCTCCACGAAAGGGGGTGAGAAGCAGGATAATATTTTTACTTTTCTACTCTAAGGAGCATCCTGGGCTTGGGACCAGCTCCTTAGAGCTTTTGGAGGAGGTAACGGAAGAAGAGGAGGAGATTGCAACATGTTCGTATCGCTTTTTCATGTTTTAAATTAACCTTGTTGCAGTATAATTGAAAAAGCGTATAAACAAATAACAATTTTTATTACTCAAAATTCAAAAATATTCCGAGGTCGAACTCAGGGAGCAAATTGGTATTTTAGAAGCAAAATTACAAAATCAAATTTCACTTGAAAGATGTTCAGCAATAATGCAATGAAGATAAATGCTAGAGAAAGAAAATGTAAAAAGAAATAGATTTTCTCTTTTCTTTCTTCTTCTCTTCTCTCTTTCTTTTTCTTTGCTTTGTCTCTTCCTTCTCTTCCTTCTCTGTCTTTCCTCTCACAGACGTCTGATTCTTTGAATCAAATGCCTTAACTGATGTCTGCTATAGTGCCGAGCCTTCTTCCTTCCTCCTCCCTGGCTTCTTCTTCTTCTCTTCTTGAGTTGCTATGCCTCCTCCTTTTTCTTCCTTGCCTTAGGCTCTAGCTGCGTCTTCAGCTTCTCCTTCCTTGGCCTCTACAGTTCTCTTCCTCTTCTTCTTTCCGTGCTTAAGTCCTTCCTTCAGCTGCTCTCTGCTGCGCCTCCTCCTCTTCAGCAGCACCTTCTTCTCTCTTAGCTGCTCCTGCCTTCTCCTTTCCCTGCACAGAGCAACGCAAGACCTACCCCTACCCTCCCCTCGTCTCCCTCTCTCTATTTCGCTCTCAGGACACAGCTCTCCCAGAGCCTTTCTCGGGTAAACGAGTTGGGTATGCGTGCTCGGGTAGTCAGGTTAGGCCAGGTCCGCAGAGGTGTGGGTCGCGAACGAGACCAAGTCGGGTGAGTGGGACCTCACCCTGTGGATCTGAGGCAATAATGCTATGGCACTTTTTCAATTTATGTGTCGCCTCCTGCTCGTTAGCTTCCGAGGTGGGACTATCTGTCCTGCCTCCCTTGCATGCTGCAGCAGCAGAGGTGATCCTTCAAATCGCGAGGCTGCAGCTGCTCTCTACTCCAATCAAAGGCCCGGGTGTGTGCACGCCTCAAGTCCGCACCACTTGGTACTCAGGCCTAGAGCTGATGAAGCCTGGAGCTTGCTTCAAGCTTGCTTCAACTTCTGCGCCAATGGCGGAGGATGCCTGCCACCTAAAATCACCAAGACGGCCTCACGGCCATGTTAAAATGCTCAAGAAGCTTTGCCAAGGCATGACGAATGTGCAGCGATGGTCGACGTGTCGTGGGGACGCCTGTGCAAGCGTGCCTAGGGCACACTGTGCACGTATGTGTGGGTGTGTTCGGGGGTGCTTTTGAGTGAGTGGAGGAGTGAATGAAGTGAGGGGTTGTGATCAGGGAGTGATGGTGGAGCTTCTGAGGGGTTTGGCGAGGTGAATGGAGGCGTGGAGCGGCGGGCACACCTCGCCAGAGATCTGGTCGGAGGTGGAAACGATGGTGGTGGTAGTGGTGGTCGAGGGGTCGAACCTAAAAATTGATAAAGGGGAAATGAAGAGTAGAGGGAGAGGAGCTTAACTGATGGACTTGGAGCGTAGGGGGGAGGCGGAGGGCGAGCAACGAGTGTCTACCGTCGCCGGAGACGAAGACCCTGTGGTGAAGAAGCGACGACAAGGAAGAGAGTCGGAAGGGCGCGTGCTGCTATGGCGCGACGCAGAAGAGCACGGCGGAGATGGCTCTGCCACTGGTACGGTGGCAGAGCGACGAGAAGAGGGAGGGAGTCACCTGAGCCTGTGGGCAGTTGGCCGGAGTGAGGAGGAGATGAAATTGGGGGGTGTTCTCTGGCCAAATCAGGCTTGAAGGAAGCGGAGGGATCTGGGCTTCCTTAAATAAGCAAGGGCAGAGGGAAGAGTCGCGAGGAAATGATGGGAAGACCACGCTGGAGGTATGGCTGGAGGAGACCCATACCTCTTGAGTGTTCGCACGAGAGGTATGGGGCGTTTCAGGGCATGGGGAGATGCCCATGCGGTAGGGGGCATCGCAGGGAGCTCCCCTTCCAAATCTGGGAGCGGCTCCCCATGAAATCGAGGAGAAAACCTCCGCGCAAAGTCGCCGGAGGTATGGGTCCCTGCTGCGATGGTAGAGGGACCAAAATGAAGAAAGTGATGAAGAAGCTAAGGGGGTATTTGCAAGGATTTCCAAAAGTTAAGGGTCTGAATGTAATTTGGTGGACCAATTTGCAAAGTGGGTCAAGACGACCTTCCCTTAGGTCCAAATTTTGGTATAGACCTAATTTGAACCTAAGGAATCCAATTGTGAAGTTGGATTTTAGGTTTGACCATGTTTGACTGGATATTTTGCATAAAAATCCAAATTAGGTCAAATATTAGGCATGGACCCCAATCTAGGTCGAAATAGGTTCCAAAGGCCAAATTGAAGGTTCTAAACCATAGGGGATATTTTTCCATGAATTTTAGAGGGTTTAGTTGATTTTTATATTTCCTGGAACCTTGTGAATTTAAGTGAGTTTGTTTTAGGGTTACAGAATATCATTTAATTCTTAGATTTCACAATAACCCTTTTCTGACTAAACCATCCCACTTTTTCTCTTATTAAGTCCAATTGACCTATGTCTATACCCTTATAAATTCCGTTGATGCACTGCAATGGTAAAATTGTAGTTTGACCCCTTGTTTCATCTTCTCTTCCCAGATTAATGTTTCCTTAAATTAAGCCTTTCTCTTGGTTATGTAGGAGTACTTGTTCACTTTATTAGGTCAAAATATGCTAGTTAGGGCTCATGATGAGGTTCTCATCACGACCCAATCAAGGTCGAGATGGTGCGGCAAGAATGTGCTCTAGTGACATCTTCAGCTAAGATTTGCGGCCTCCCTAGTTGGCGAAATGAGCTAGAAATGGCTCGATTTGGAGGATCTATGATAGGGCAATCAATCTACCAAGCTTGAAATGATTTTGACATGTTGATTGCTCGCAATCTATGACTAAAGTCGTAATGAGAGGACTATTCTTGCTACTACTGGCAGGGGCCATTTGGTGAGGAAGATGAAGTTAGGAGGTCATATGCAAGAAAATGGGTTTTTAAAGGCCAAATTGCAAACTTGGCCAAGATGAAGTCCAAATGAGCCCAAATTTCTATGATAACATAATTTATATATAAGAAATTTAATGGAGACTTCAATTTTTTTTTTGAAGATGTTTGCATGATCAATTTACGATTTGACCCAAAATATATTAAAAAGCTGCCTGATTTTTGTTTTAGTTCAAAAGAGGTTTCGATTTTTAAATTGACTGTTCTAATCCTCATATAATATTTTTAGATGATTTTTAAATGATTTATATTACATTTATTTTCACCGAAATCTTGTTAATTTAAGTGAGGGTCAAAATTAGAGTTAATTAATCATTAATTGACTTGTTAATTCAAAGAAACCCTAGATTGATCAGTTTAGGCCCATTAGTTTGACTTTTATGCTTATTTGACCTTTTATTCAATATAGATTCTCCCTTTGGTTAATCCTCAATTGTAATTGCATCTTAAATCAGCAGAATTAACCCCTTGTGCATTGATTTTTCCTTATTCCTCTCTAATTGTATTATACCTTTATTGTGTTAATTAGGTGAATTGAGCTCTGGAATTTAGTCAAATTAAGTTAGATACAGAGGATGATGGTGATGCCGTCAATTATTTTCAAAATCATTTCTTAAGATGCCTTTCCCTCCCCCTTATTAAGATACTAGATGCATTATTTCTAATTAATTTTGCGAAATTTCATATTTTTAAGAATTGCAAATATTTCACGTGAATCGATTCATTCGTCAATGAATTCATATTCACACAAACGATATAATAGAAACATTGTAGATAAACCCTAAAGGTTAAGCATGCTAGTTAGACTGCAATATAAAAGAACGTAAAGTGTTTAGAATGTATATTCATACTATGATAGCCTAGCATTGTTCCCATCTAAATGCTAAATAGGGGGTTGGAACCCCTTAGTGTTAACACGCTTTCATCGAGTTTGACATATGTGTCGTAGTAAGCGAATTGGCATTTAAAATTTATAATCTCGAAAAATAAATATGAGTCCAAGATAGTTCACAGGGAATAAATATAGAATTCAAAACACTAGTTGCAATTATAAACAATGAGCACAATAATTTACAAAAGATATGCAACGAAATCAATCAAAAATATATTCAGTACTAGCAAATTGTATCTCAAAAGTTAATGAAATAACAATAATAATAAAACCCTAAAAATGATTATTTGAATCACCATTTAATTCTCTCCATCAAGCACATATCCTAAGGTCTCAATCTAATTAAATTTTCCAACAGTGGTTTTGCACCACTTATTGACAAATATCCACGCCAACCAATAAGTCCATAGTACTCAGAACCAACATCAAGCATAGGGCCAAACATCTTAAAGTAGCCAAGCAGTACAAGACACAAGTACAAGGCACCACCTCTGAAACAATTAAGTATTGAACATAGAGGCATGTTTCCCGAGGCAAAACCACCCCCCACCCTACTCAGAATCCTCTTTCCTTTCTTTCCTTTAGTAAATGGGTGAGCGAGTAATCAGGTTATCGGGTCATGAATAGGGACCAAGTCCACTGATAGTGGTGGTGGGTGAGGAGTGAGAGAGAGAGAGAGCGTGAGGGGACCTCACCCTCGTAAGAGGCGATAAGCCACTGTGAGGAATTCCTTTTATTTCGTTGTTCGGGTGCTGAGGCATACGATGTGGGACTAAACTCATCCCCTTCTCCTTCGCGCACTGCAGGGAATCCAAGCTTCAAACCGAAGCCACTCTCTTGGTGTTGCTGTCTAATTGAAGTCCAGGATGTCTTCGTGAGGTTGCTTCGCAGCTCCTGGACGTGGAATCGAAGGTTGAAATCGACGTACAGTGGCAGACGGTGGCGGAGAAAGGTGGTTAGATGACAATAGCTTTAGTGAGATCTAGAATACATGAGTATGAGCTAAAAGCTCCAATTAAGCGGTTCAGAAGATTCGCTGTGATGCGAGGAGTGCATTGGTGGTGGAAATTTGATGGGTGGTGCGGTGTAGTGGCCGGACCATGTTGGAGAAGCTGGCTGTGTGATGGGTCATCCGGTGGAGCTATGGAGAGGTCAAAGTCCTAAATAAGTTTAGGGCTTTTGACTAGGTGCCCGAGTGGAAGCTTATGGAGGTGGTGGTGCGGAGTTTCGATGTGTGTGTTGATCGCATGGCCTTGCCGGAGGCGCGACCAGCACTAAAGAAGGCGGAGGGGGTGAGAGGCATACGGTGGTCAAATCTAAGTCTTAAAGTTCCAAACCTATTTAAGGGAGTGAGAGAGAGAGGTTGACCTAACTAAGGGATGAGAAGGGATAGGAGTTGTGCCGACTTACCTTGCCAGACGCAAAGCAGACAAAGACCTCCGGTAAGAGATAGGGCGATGAGGAGAGGGGGAGGAGGCCTTCACTGTGGTTGGCGAGAGGTAGAAGGGAGAGAAGAAAGTAGAAGGCCGATAAATTTTACCGTTGGTCGGCCAGAGGGAGACGGAGGAAGAAGGTCGCCAGAGCGGCGGCGGAGGTGGCCAGGGAAGAGAAGAGTTGGTGTTTTGGCCTGAAATCGAGCTCAAATTGGTCGTGGAACTTCTTGGAGCTTTTATAGAGCTCAATCACGAGCTTAAATTGGAAAATTTCGTGAATAGGATTCATGGAATTGGCACTTTTGATTCCCTGATTCTCGCGAGCTCACAAGAGTTCTAGGCTGCAAGTTAGGATTTGAGATTAAGTCTAATGGAAAGGGATCCTCTTCCTGATCTGTCCCTCCAAATTTGGAGGGATTCGATCAAGAAATCAGAAAGAAATCTAAGATTGAATTCACATGGTTTGGGTTGAGGTACTATTCACACCATCCATGGCAGTAGGGACCCATTTGCAAAGATGACGAGAAAGTTAAGGGGCAATTGATAATAAACTTGAAATCTAGGGGCTTGAGTGTAAGAAATTGAGATTTTAAGGACTAAATTGCAAACTAGGTCAAGATAGACTTTGATTGGGCCCAAATTTTGTTGTTAACCTAATTTGGATCAAGAAATCTAATGGTGAACTTATATTTAAGTTTTGACCACGTTTGACTGAGAAAATCGCACAAAAGCTAAATTAGGGTAAAGTCTTGTCTGAAACTTTATTCTAAGTTAAAATGGGTTCAGATGATCAAACCAAAGGTACCAAACCTCTTAGAATATTTTTCTGTAAATTTTAGGATGTTTATATTGATTTTATCCTGATTATAACCTTTCCAATTTAAGCGGGGCTGATAATTAGGATTTGTAATCCTATTTTGTCCTCGAAATGTATGAAATCCTGTTTCCGTTAGTGTGAGCTCACTTTTTACACTTTTATGCTTAATTGTCCGTTAATTAATCCTTAAGTAACCCTTTGGTTAATCTGCATTTGCAATGTGCTGTTAAAACAACAGAATTAACCTTGTTTTCATGTCTTCTTCTCAAATCAGATTAGAATGGAATTGTGGTCCTCAAGCGGTTATTTAGGAGCATTTATCTCTTGATTCTGACTAAATCAAGTTATTTGTGACGGATAATGGCGTTACAATGACTTAGTACAAGACAAGAAAGAAAAAACAAGCATAGCCAACCATACATTCAACCATCCAAAAAAAGAAAAACAAACAAAGAGCAAAAGGACTCGAGAAACATCCATAAAGCTAGTGCGGGTCTTGGCCATCGTGTCACAAAGATCTTCTTTCCTTTGATAAGGCGTGAGGAGATCGGCGACGTGGACGCATTGTGGCCATTGGATGGCCATCCAACAACCCACAATGTGTGAGCAATGACCTTCAGAGATGAAATGGCGATGAGAGGCAGCTGTGATGACGCCACGTGACGCCATCATGGTCGTCTATCTTCTTTTCCTTGTATCTGGTGATGTAGACCTCCGATCGGGTTGATTTTTACTCTGTTGGATTACAATCATTGATCTGGATCCATTTGTGTAGCTAGATCTTTCATCTGAGGCTCATATCTTCGTCTTCTGGCTCCGTGGTCTCTGTTCTTTTATGGACTGCACATAATGCTCTAATTGTCTAATCGAGACGATTTCGAAAGCATTGGACTCCCGTCAACGTTCTGATTAGATCTGTACGATCTGATTTGACATCCGTGACTTTAAATCATCTACAGTTAAAATCATCTCTCATTAGTACATCAAATGACGATTCTATCTATATGACTAATAAACTAGCTATTGCGCAAATTACGATGCTTATGCATGCATTGTTCCTAAGTTATGCTAAAATCTAACTTAATTCAGGTGATTTAGGTTGCATGATTGCTGTGAAATCACACCCCCATGCCTAAATCTTGCTAATCCCTAGCAAATGCAAAGCTAAATAAAAAGCAATGACTATTTTTTTTTTATCAAGAGTTTGACTAGAGTTTTATTTCTTTTGGTTTCATCCAAAACTTTAGAAATCCAGACAATCGTGAAAATATTTTGTTGTAGCCTATTAATGGTATGTTTGTTGTTGGTCATTTTTTGGCAATGGTATGATGGTAATATGGTGGTGGTGTATTGATGGGTGAAAATACCATTAATGTCATTGTAGTAAATTATATGAGATACCAGTCATTACAACCATTATTATTTACTTATCTAATTTTTACTGGTTTCATTCTAGGTCGTTCACTGGGAGGCAATTATTGAATTACATCGCTCATTGATCTCAAAATTATCCTTTAATTCCAAAAAATAAGTTTTACATCTAATAAAGAATTAATGAATGTAGACATGGTTTGCCTACTCACAAAGAATTAATTGAAATACTTGCAAAAACTAACTATAAATAAGCACCAAACAATTCATCACTATATTTTAAACTATCTCTTTACAAGTTATAGTATTAATTCTTACATGAAAGTACACTATCAACTAAGATTACATAGTATACTAGCTTAACTTACTAATCTAACACCTACAGTAATACATACAATACCTATAGTGACAGATGTAAGCATCGCTAGATCCCAGAAAATACTATATACAAACTTAAGGAGGGAAACTGGGGTCTGTAGCGACGATTATGGCGACGTTTTATTCTGTTAATAAATGTATGAGTTTATTTACATAAAAGTAATTGGCTATACTACGTATACATATATATATATTTCTTTTGTATTTGTATTCACCTTCGTATGTACACCTTCTCTCTCTCTTACTCCACACTAATCTTCTTCTGTTATTCTTCTTCTTCTTTGTTTTAATTCTACCTTAACAGATTCCACAAACTGCGGCGTAGAGGTAATTAACTACTGTCATTAGTTCTTCTTTAATTAATCAAAAATGTGTTTAATTTGTGGGCACGCTTTTCGAGGGATACACAGCACCCAGAGGGTGCGACCAAACCTCTACTAAGCGTGCCTTATTTTTATTAGGCTGCTTAATTACGTTTCATCAAGCTCAGAACACAGGCTTTCTTAGCCTGCGCACACACACAAACACCTCCCCGGGCCCCCAGCCCCACAATGCTCAATACAATCTCAAGAGTATGCTCAGAGTATGTAGTGTATGTTGTTTCGGGCGCCTGGCGCCCGTGATGACTACGCTGCTTAGGAAGAAAATCAATATAAGTCGCCACGCGCACTTTACAGCGCACGATCTGACGCTATTTGAGCGCTGCATCTGTGCTGAAAAGTGCGCGCGGCTGTGCGCTAAGGGAGATTTTGGCCCTCAATTCGAGGGCCATAATTTATTTAAAAATAAAAATAAATTATGGGAAAATGAAGTGTTTACATGATACTATACAATTGTACAATTAATTTGAAATTTTAAATAGATTTACTATATAAATCAATTCACTAAAGTATACTGTTTTTGCACACTGATTTTGGTGTTTTATTCTTTAATTACTTATAAATTAACTACTATATGGTCTAATTGACCTTATACAGAGTTAGTATACATGTATAAGTATTTTATAAACATTTTTATTATATTTTTCAGAATTAATTTCTGTTGTATTTACATTTAAATAGCATATTTGACTGTTTTACTTATAAATTAAGTTAAAATAATATAATAAGTATAAACATACTTCAACTAGCTTAAATTACTTAAGATATATTAGCCTAAGTATACAGATTCAATTAACTTAATTATAACCCTAAATTACTAATTTATCTAATTTAATTTAACAAATTAGCTATTAACTTAATAAATTCATTATTTATTATATATAAAGAATTAAATTAAGGTACGAGATTTTATTTACTCATAATTTACATATGCATAGATATATACAGTTTTATAGTTTAATTCTATTATTTATACTATCTACTGATTTAGTTAGTCTAATAATACATATAAATTAGTTTAATTTATAGATAGTTATATAATTAATGTATATACTGTCTGAACTAAATCAGATACCTAATTTACAATATGCAATATATTTACATAGTTATTTGTACAGTATATGTATATATACTACCTATTTACATACATAACCTAGTATAAAGCTTATGTTTATAAGAATATACTTAATATACAAAGTAATATAATTTTTTTTAGGTCTTTTGGGAGTTTTTCATTTTTTATTGCTTTTATAGATCTTATAGAAATAGGAGATGAGAAGGGAGGAGTTGGCTGAGGAGAAAGAGGCATGTTTAATGTCTTTTTAAGTATAACTCTTTTTATCAAGCTTCATGAATGCCTTATTTTCATTCACCATGAGATTTAGGAAGTGTTTACCAATTTTAATACTGTCTTCAGTTTAGTTTCCCTTTTTAAATCATGTTTGGACAGTTAGCTTCAATTAAACTAGCTAACAACACTTGAAAGAGTTAAAACAAGCATTCACAGAAATTAAAGTTCAATTATCTAACAGGAAAGCTGGTATTCATAAGGGAAGCAAAATATCTATATGTTAGCTACATTTCAAAACATATTTTACAGGGTATTACATCAGATTCGATCTGCTACAAAATTAGGACAGTTCAACAACAGCAGCAGCATAAATTTTACAGACCAAACCCTGCAGCAGCTCAGATTTGATTCCAGATGGTCTAACTTCTGCTGCAGTTAGTCCATTTGGGATGAAATCTGAGTAAGGAGAGAAGAAAAATGTGGCTGCAAAGTGCAGCACTTTGCTGTGACCACTGGGATTAAAAAAAATCATAAATCCAAACAAAAAAAAAGAAAAAGACTCTCTCAATTCCCATCTGACAAGGGTTTCATTTCTCACTAAAATCAGTAAATAACCCAATTCAAATGCAAAAACCCTTATCATCAGATTAAATCAACAGAAATACTGATATAACTCTTCCTTTTGCTATAGACAGCATGTAGAAAGAGTTAATTCAGTTAATTAAAATCCATAGTTCAAATCCCAGTTTCTGAAACCTTAAGGAGTATTGAGAACTCCTTAGGTTAGGAAATCATCAATACATTCATCCAAAACAAACTCATGAATGCAAGATCAAACTTCAAATCACCACAGTGATTCTCCTTAGTTCTGTCTTGCATTCAATGCATTAAAAACTTCATCAAACTCAGATCTGAATATGGCACTTTTGAGATGAATTCTGACATCAGAAACATCTCAGATTCCTTGCCAACAATGAACTCAAATCAGAATTTATTCAATTTGTCAGATCAAAACAGTTAAAACCAAATTGAATGAAAAATCCTTGAAATCCAAATTAAAGAGAAATCTGACAAACTAATAATTTCAACTCAAACCAGGGGCTTTTGTGAACAAGAGTGAGGTGAATGGGAAGCCCCTTAAGTGCTTTTTGACGCCAATTTCAAATCTGAGGTTAAAAACCAATCAGATCTGAAATTAGGTCAGAGTCTATGGGTGGAATGCGAGAAATAGGTCATGGAAATCAGAAATGAATATGAAAATATGGAGAGGGAGAGAATTTGAAATCATGACTATGTGAAACCTTCCGCTCTGATCTGGAATGATCAGAGGAGGTGAGGGGGGAATTTATAGCCTAAATCTACTACTACAGCTACTTTATCCTAACAGCAAAATTAAACGCTACCAATTACATTAATTCTACTCTAAACCTACTTAACTACAGCTACAACTAATCTGTAGAATTATAAATCTATTCTAACAGGAAGAATGGGACCTATGGGTCCTTAGCCAGTGGCTAAGGAGGAAGAAGGGAGGAAGATGGCTCCAGTGGAGAGAAGAGTCTGCTAGTGAGCCTCCAGGGTCGTCCTCAGGTGCTACGAAGTCCTTAGCGACGAGGAGGTCGAGAGAAGGTGACCATTTCACAACCGGTGGCTGTGAAATCAGAGGCTTGATGGGGAGGAGGAACTGGAGTGGACGAACGATCTCTAAGAGATGTAGGAGGGAGCGATCTTTTGTGCGCGCCACCACTGAGGTGCTTAAGTAGCATAGTCAGTGGCTGAGATCACCGCGTGGGTGAGGATAATCGAAGAGGTAACTGGCGGCGAGGATGAGAGGAGAGGAGCGCGCGGCGAGCCAATCTCAAAATCTGACCGTCAGATGGGATCTGGGGAGAAGGGTGAGCGCATGCACCGATTCGTGCGAAGCTTCCATTCAAATCCAACCGCAAATCGAAATCGTGAGAAGTAACGGACAGCCGAGATCGGCCGTGTTCTTCGCGTGCTACAGTGCATGTGAAGAGCAGCAGTCCAACCTCTGAAATAACAGGAAAATTGTAGGAGGGACCCCTACGCGAAGGGGTAGAAGATTTACATGCAGGCCCATAAGTGAAAAGAATTACAACATGAAGGACCCTGCAGCCTTTCAAAGGGGTCCCTGCAGTTTACAAGTAGGTCCAAAAAGGAATTTTGAAAGGCAAGAATGTAATGCATGAAGGACCTAAGTGTAAAACTACCTCTTACATAGCCAAAATGATGTCCAAATGCCTTCAAATTTTTATATGTGCTTAATTGAACATTTAAGACATTAATTATACTTTTGATTTGGCCTTTCAAACTTATTTATGTGTTTAATTAACGCATGGATCATCGTTTGTACTTTGCTTTAGAATATCTCGTTTTGTGACCTAATTATGAAATTTTAACACAGAGTAAAGATTTTAGGTCTTTTTCTTTAATTCCCACACTTAACCCCTTTTATCTGTTAATTTGATGTTGTTTTACTCAATGTCTAGCTCAAATTCAGCTTTTTAGCCATGATGAGTAGCCACTCATCACCTATGCAACGAATCCAAGTGAAAAGCCAATCCACATCTAAAGCTCATACCTGACCCTTAGTAAAAAACTATTGGGATAAGCAGACTTCTCCCCTAAGGGTTATAAGATAATTTGTAAATTTAACCTCGATTTTTTGGCTTAGGTAAAAAATGATTTGAGTCAAGTGGATTTGTATTTGGTGGCTCACAATCATCTGGTGTTACATATAGACTACTACTTTAGAACCTAGATTTACTGACTATTAAAGAATTCTACTCAAAGAGAGGCTGAGAAACTGTACTCTCTTTAGTTCCTTTGTACTCTTTCTTTCTCTTTCTTTTTCATTCTCTTTTTCTTATCTTTTCTTTTCTTTTCTTTCTTTTTGAGCTCACAATCTCACCAGATTATCAGTATATTTGGTGGTCTCTCCTAGCATTAACGCTTTGATTAGGCTCTGATAACTCTACGACTAAGTCAGAATTTCACAGCCCATATTCAGGTGTCAAGAAATAAAGAAAAGTAGGTAAAGGCTGTATTTGGTGGATAGTGAGGGTGGTAGGTGTTGTTGCCTCATTACATTTGAAATAAACTCTAACTCATAAACTCATTTTTTTCTACTCTTTTCTTTTTCTAAATTTTTTTCTATGTATATATATTTTTTCTTTTCTTTTCTTTTCTTTTTTTTCCTCTATTTTTTTTCTCCATATAATTTTTTCTTTCTTTCTTTTTTTGGTGGAAGTGCCTATTCTTGACACCGGGAAAGGAATGGATAGGACAACATATTTCTGACCTTGATATTAATACCCTCCTTCAGCCGAAGATTCCGTAAAGGATGGTCATGACCATCCACCTCAGTCCTAGTTTTATCAGAACTCACTCTCTGCGTATTTACCTTATTTGATGGCTCTCAAAATATTCGCACTAAGAACTTGTACGCAGAAACTGAGAGTGAAAACTCTACCTAACTCCGAGTATTATCATCTAATTATCCAGAAGTTAAGATTCCTCATACTAGCCTTAGAGCACCAATAGACTTTCTACTCTCACCTCACACTTGTTTGGTGGATCTATTATAGATAGTTTGCCGGTCTCCCTAATTACTATCCAAGGGCTTACGAAAAGAAGCACTACTTCTTCTCGACAAACTAAAGATGTTTATCGATCTTCATAGAGGATCCATTGCAAATTCTACGTGTAAGTGTGAAATTATACTGGATTCTAAACTCAGGAATCAACTTAAGAATAAATCCCTAATAAAACCTTAATAAAAATTCTTTATGTCTAAATGCATTTTATTTTCTGACATAAAAATAAGACATGCAATGTCCACCCCCCCATGCTTATTCATTACAATGTCATCATTGAAATGTATGCATGAAAATCAAAATAAAATAAGTAAGAGGAGGGGATATCACCTAACTATTCTTGTTAATCTAGGTCTGCATGGATGCAGAGGATGCAGAGCTACCTATAATGAATACTGGGTTACCTCCCAGCCAGCGCTGAGTTTAACGTCATTTGCCAGACTTAAACCCAAAAATATGTAGTTCAAATAAATGGTTTGAGTCACGATTAAAATGAAGATGTAATCATGTAATGCAAGCATTAGTGATCCACAAATGCAGATCAGCTGATGGTGAATACCAAGCCCAAAAGGTCGGAAAAATAAAGTGAATAGGCTTGAA
This sequence comes from Thalassia testudinum, assembly GCA_037157565.1. Taxonomy (NCBI): domain Eukaryota; kingdom Viridiplantae; phylum Streptophyta; class Magnoliopsida; order Alismatales; family Hydrocharitaceae; genus Thalassia; species Thalassia testudinum. Next base: position 89,085,701 of record JAZHRO010000077.1, read on the forward strand.
ACTATTCAGCCATATGCTACAAAAGAGAGAAATATTAGTGCAGGTGCCATAGTGGAAAGTAGATAATAGCAACCTTAAGGTGTGATGCATGAGGAAGGCAGATGAGGTGGATATAGGATGGTTTGTGAGGAATAAATCATATCGGTCCTAAAAGTGATGGGAAATGAAAGGAGGGACCCGAGTGGTGTAGTCTGAAATGGTATAACAAACCACTTTATAAGTTAAGTCAAGTATAGATGGATGTAGAGTAGTTGAGTCAAATATGATCCAGTGGTCCATCTCAATAGTTTCAGACTTATCAAAATCCTCAATGTTATCCCTTGGATGATCGAAAGTCTCATTCAAGTCACCCAAATCATGATGCAAGTCTTCAAATGTAATGGACGAAAATTCATTATTCCTTAGAATCACAGCCCCAAGGGGAGTAAGATCGGGGTTTAGAATAGTCGACACCTTAAATCCTTTTTGTTCTATGGACTTTTGAATTTGATCCCAATTGTTTTTCTCTTGGACTATATCTTCTGAGGGAATGTCTTGTTTCTCATCAATCAAGTCAAGCTCCTCAGGATTCCATGATTTAGCTAAATTCTTTACTTCCTCAGATAGATCTTCATAAGTCATCCCCAGTAATTCTGCAATTTCTTGAACATCTTTGTCATAAGGGGATTGTCTGTTTTGCTCAATCTCGAGATGTTGGGGATAAGGGTTAGGTTTTTCCTCGGGATTCCGGTGGATGGGAAGAGCAGGGTGCGAATTAGCTAAAACAGAATTGAAAGCAGATTCGACTTCTATATCGGATATCTTAGAATGATCAGTATTGCCAAATCTAGATATCGAATCGTTTGAGCACATCTGATCATGGTAATCCTCAGGCAAGAACAAATCAAAGCTATTTAACCATGCTTGGCTAGGAGTGTCATCGTCCCTAATCTTTCTATATTCTTGATCTTACTCTGATTTTCCTAAATCATCCATGTAGTCCAATTGTGTGTCTTTAAATATGAAAGACTCATACTCCAGCTTACCATGAATTGGCTCCTCAAAATAGAATGGTTGCAATTCAGGGCCTAAATCAAGATATAATTCCTCAAGTGAGCCTTCATCCTCAAAGTTAGCTTTTAGGATATCAAAAGGGATCTCTTCTGTATAATTACAGGGCTTGTGGGTGGGCTCAGTGTATGTAGAGGTTGGGATTTGATAAGATGTCATATTTAAGGTTGGATCCTCAACCTTGAGTGGCTTACCATCAACCTGTTTCATATTCGGACCAGTTTCATCACCTTATGCTTTCTGGATTTTATTGAGTTGTTTTGTCAAGTTATCTGTATTTCTTTTATTAGCTTCTCTCGTCCCCTAGACTACTTGGAGTAATTGGGTGATCTTAGGATCACCATCAAGTCAGGGATTTGAGCGAGCTGAGGGTAACAATTTTCAGGATTTCTATCCTCAATTGAATTAGAATATCTATCATCTGAATACCTAGGGTAAGAATCATATCTTTGGTTGGTTGGTGTAGGGTTATCCCAATGAGAAGGTGAAGTTGTTTGGTTGGGATTGGGATAATTTGCACTGTGATTTCGAGGATAGGATTGGTATTCTAGGTATTGGGATTCTGAGGAATATCCCTGATGTGGGAAGAGATGAGTTTGGCTGAACCGGTCAAGATAGTTGGTCATGCTAATTAAGTGCTGGTCCTGCATGGAGAGTGTCTTTTGAGGTTGTAAAGATCCTTGATATCCAGAGTTTCGTGTGCGATTCGAGGTAAGCCTAGCTATACCCAGGGAATATGAGGTGTAGGGAAGAGAATCAAGTCCTGGGTGTTGAGGAGAGTTCTCCCATCTTGAAGTAGTTGAAGTAAGGGAAGGGTTGGGGTAGGGAGAAAAGTGTGAGGCAAAAGAGTACGAGTCCATGGTTTCCTCCTCAATCAGTTCTTCCTCATGGCGATTAGTCATTGGAATGTATTCAGAAAAATTAGGTCTTCTCCTTAATTTACTCTCTAAAAGTGGTACCAAATCAGGGTTCAGAAACCTTTTAACATCCATGTACCAGAAAAAAGTTAATTGATGAGAGAGAGAAGACAAATGAGATAATACCTTGCCATTTCAATATAACCAATCAAACTGGTCCTTAGAGTGTCGACCCTAAATAGACCTGATCTTGGCTTCGCAAAACACGACTAGGTTAGATCAACCTTTGAATTACTTGGCTGGCCAGAAGGGTGAGACCCCTTAGGACACCCCGCACAGTGGGACACCACTAAGGGTTAACGCGATTACCACACTGACCTTTCTTGTCACCAGTGGATCCAAGTAGACAAGGCCTTGACCTTAGTCCAATTTAATTTCAAGTCCCCAAGACTATTAGTCCTACCTAGGGCATGTCTACTAAGTTTTAAGCTTAGGTTTGATGTGCTTTTGGAATATGATGAGAGTTAGGGGGTGTTTGCACTTAAGATTGATTTCAAAGATGTGAAGTGCACAGGCAAAAGGGTTCACAAGCAATTGTTTTCTTGATGAAGTGAATTTTAAGATTCAATTACTTGTGTCAATGCGTTTTAGGGTTCACTTGAGTTGATATTTTCAATCAAGGTTTTGATGAGGCGCACAAGAGTTTTTCAAATCCCAATTTGTTTGATAGATTTCCTTTAAATATGGAAATGCAAATGTACTCTACCTGTAATGTGAAACCCTACATACAAATAGTTGCTAGATGTTCTTTTAAGTCCAAAATTCAGATTAGTGGTGTGACCCAAGCAATGCAATCAATTGGATCTATTGCACCATTAACTAGGCACTCAGAAAATATTTTCCAAGAATTTTTCATGCACATTTTCTTTTTTTTTATGATTTAAAGTGTACTAGGGATTTTGCAGTCTATTTTGACCCATAATTAGTGATTGGATAATCCGTGCAACCAAACAAGAAAGCAATATTTTTTTTTTAGATTTTTCCTAAATTATTGATTATCTCATAAATTTAGTGCCTCAAATTTCAATTCAATCGGAGTTGTATAAAAATTTCTTATGATATTTTGAACTCCAAAAAATCAGGAATAGTAACCGAATTGATAACAAATCAGTGCATGAAATTTTAAAATTTTTCTATAACTCTAATTTGAGCTAAATTTGGATATGTTGTTCCTAACTTTGAAACCCACATCTAGTAAAAATTTAAGAATTTTTAGACGTACGGATCTTTGAGAATTAAATTAAGATAAAACTTTATTTCAGCCCGAAAATCAAGAGATTTTTTTTTTCAATAAGCAAGCAAATTTTAATTAATCCTAAGGTTCAAACAAATCCTAAATATAACTAATCTAAATTACAGGTACTTACCTAAGGTTTGAACCTGCAATTCTCGTTGTCATGCTTCGTTATGATTTCCTTGCTTTACTGCACACACGAAATCAACGAAAAGCTTCAAAAATTTTGGTTGAGGGTGAAGATCTAACAGCCGAAATCTTTTCTCCTTCGATGAGGCATGAGGAGAGGAATGGCCTTCAGAGATGGAGCGGCGATGAGAGGCGGCTATGATGGCACCACGTGGCGCCATCATGGCTGTCCATCTTCTTTTTCTTGTATCTAGTGATGTAGACTTCCGATCGAGTTGATTTTTGCACCATTGGACTGCGATCGTTGATTCGGATCCATCTGTGCAGTTGGATATTTCATCTAAGGCTCGGATCTTTTTCTTATGGCTCCGTGGTCTCTATTCTTCTATGAACTGCACATGATGCTTTAGCTGTCTGATTGAGACAATTTCAGGAGCGTTGAACTCCCGTCATTGTTTTGATCAGATCTATACGGTCTGATCCGACATCCTCAGCTTTGAATCATTTGCGGTTAAAATCATTTCTCATTAGTACATAAAATGATGATTTTATCTATATGACTAATAAATTAGCTATTGTGCGAATTACGATACTTATGCCTGCATTGTTCCTAAGTTATGCTAGAATCTAACTTAATTCAGGTGATTTAGGTTGCATGATTATTGTGCAATCATTACATAAATCCCATCTGAAGATGCAAGAAAAGAGGTAAGGAAGTGGTTTAAGATTTTTGCACAAGAGTGTGCCAAGATATGGTTTGTACTTATCCGGGAGAACGAGCTATTGATTAATGACTCTAGAATCATAGTCACGGAGAATGTCATCAAAGTCATTCCCTTCACTTTGAATATCAAGAGGCTCACAGTTAAAGTTCGTAGTAATGGTGATCTTAACACTGAGAACTTGGGAGTAGAGCTGCAAGTGGTCTTGGGTGTTGTCTTCTATGAGATTGGCATAGAAATGATGGATTAGATCAAGGTATATGCCAATACAACCTACACTGGGGTGAAATTCCCGGTCGAAATATTTGCAGAGGCTGAGATGTTGAAATTATTCTCGAAGGTGTAGGTAGGCAAAATCTGACCAAACGATATATCTGGGAGATTTAACAATACAACCTACATCAGATGTGCTTATCGCAAAGGGGTAAGTTTAGTGGGAGCGCCTCCCACTTGAGCACTAAATCCAAGTCGATTGACTTGGTTCGTCGCTAACATAGCAGATGTAGACTCAACACATATAATTACCATCATGGAAGTAGTCAAATTTAGACACAAACGATTCCAAATAAAAGAGTTTTGAATAGATTTGTTGAACCTAATAGAAAATCTTTCTCTAAATGCGAATAGAAGATAAGCTCACCACAATAGAAATATGAAATGGCTTTATTTCATGAAGTTAAGATTACAGAAGACAACAAGAAAGGGAAGTGTTTACTTTAAGTACAACAGTAAGAGAAAGCAAATGATAAGTGTTTTTTGATGTCAAGTTCAGAAGGACTCATCCCTATTTATATATTTTCACAAGTGCATGGTCATCACCCAAGCCAATTGCTAGTCACCTTCTATCGTGTAATTGGGTGATCGAGTGTTTTGTTTCCTTGAGACTTTTTGATCCTCTCACGTCTTCCATTCCCGTTACATTTTTTCACAAGTTTTTAATCTTGAATCATCTTTAATTTTATCTAAGAAATCGCAACGGTAAGTCTTGAAGGTGATACATTCTTTATTCCTTTTTCCTGCAAAATCTCCACTTCATTAATCATCCATACAATTTAATCATTATTTGATATAATGAAACTTGATACTTTATTGGGCAAAATATAGAATCATCTATATCAATTTGTTGGAGGATTCTTAATATATTGGACTATTCTCCTCTACATAAAAGAAGATATTCAAGCATCTTAGGTGTCAAAAGATTGATTCTCTGGATGGCTAATGTTATTCAGTGGAGTTTACTAATGCACTTAATTGGCAAAAGCTCATTGTTGTTTTTTATTGAGTAAATATCTAAGAAACCCTCGAGCCTTGAAGCAACTCAAATGTTTGTTTTGTTTATTATAATTTCCTTGAACTCTATTAAGAGTTTATTATCTTGTTTGTTTGAAGATTTTATTCCTGAATATTTTTCTCAAGAAACATTTGTCTTCGGATGTGGCATCGGTTAGTTTCTCGAGCTCTTCCTTTCCCTTTCCTCATGTGTGACCGTAGTCAACTCCCCAAAAAATTTATTTCTTATTCTTGAGTGAGACCATGGTCAAGTCCTTGAGAATTTATGTATCTGATAATCGAATAGGCACATTTTCTGTGGCACATCTTTATCAAGACTTTGCAACTTTCATAGAATATCCAAGAACACAAATATTCACGAAAATTAATATTTTTAGGAATCTGGCAAATGTGGCAAATGTTGCAGTTGCTTGACAAATTTACTTGGATCACTCTATATTAGACCTAAATGATCAAGTAAATAGTTGCGAATAATATTAAGGTAGTCTCATCCCTTATCAATAGGGGTGAGGCAATCTGCATTTTGGTTGATCCTATAGTCCCGTTAAGTGCTTATGTTAAGATTTTGCATACGTTTCCTATGGCTAGTGAAGATTGATTCTTCTTAACCCATATCCTAGCTCAAACTCCAATGTGTTTTTACGGTCGTTAATCTTTTATTTGACTTTGTGAGTGTGTCCACTACAAACCCTTATGAGATCATAGCTCCTTTAATAGAGTGACCAAGATGTTAAAAATATTGTTGCACGTATTAAATGAAATCTCAATTTTTGCAAAAGTAAGTTGGATTTTTTTTTTATTTACTTGAGGATTAAGAAAACTTAAGCATGGGATATGCTCATGCCTTAATTTTATGTAAATTTCATGCCCGATTATTGTAATTTTTCGAGTAATTTATATTACAAATATATTAATTTAGATATTTATTTACATTTCACGGAGAAAATAATCTCCATTATTTTTTCATTTCATGTGAGATGAAAAGTGAGATTGGGAGATCAAATGACGAAATTGACGGTCCCGAAGTCAAAAGATTATTTTTGGAGAGGCTCTATGAAAGGAGCATCGTGGAATGCCGAGACAAGTGCATAGAAAAGAGAATAAAATAAAAGAAGGAAGAAAAAAATGCATGCACAACTATGAGCCACAGATGAGTGGTTGACTGGCGTCGAGGGGTTGGGTGCTCGTTGGTTAACAGGGTGGTGACGTCTCATGAGGAGGGCGCGCCTCTTCCCATGCATGAGCTTATCGGTGTAACTGTTGCATGCTTACGAGGGCCTGCACTGCTTCCTCACTTAGGCAACGATTTGGTAGGCTTGCAGAGGAAAAAAAATGATGAGAAGTGTCAAATAAGCCCACTGAGGATCTGTGCACGAGCCGAAATGTGCTTGAGTGGCTGATGGGCTTCCTGAGGCATGGAAAATCATCAGAAAGTCAAATAAAAGGTCCATCTAGATTTGGTGACCATAACATGTATTGATGTAAATTTTAAGGTGAAAAGTGTTATTTTTATTGGGATTGCCGAGAGTTTTGAAGCCATGAGGACTCCGTTTTTCATGGTGATGAAATTACAGTTATCCCAGTCAAATTTGGAGACCCCAAGACCTCTTAAAGAGTCTATAAATACTACTCAAGACCTCGAGAAGAGTCACTTATCAATCTACATGCTCATAATGAACTCTCTCCCTCTCTCTCCTATGAGAAGGCAACCTCTAGCATTGTCGTCTCTTTGCTCCTCTCCGTTTATGCCTTCTCCTTCGGTCTTCTCCGTCTCCATCGCGATGCCACTTCGTTCTTTCGCTCCTCTTACTGTTCTCTTGCGTTCTCTTTTAATTTTTAATTTCTTTAGCATTGTAACCTCCCGAACAATTCTCATCCTATAATTTCCATTTGATAATTGTGTTTTGAACGTAATTTCATGATTAAAAGTCATCTTTTTGATCATTTCAATATTACTTGCATTTTTACTTTACAATTAGAAGTTAATTTATTCTATTTATCATTACGATTTTGCAACTTAATTTCAATTTTTTGCCAAATTTCATACAGACATTCCTTATGTAAAAAAAATTGAAAACTCATTTACATTTGAATCCTTATATTATTACAATTTAAACCTTACATTTTTTTTGGGATTTTATTGCATACTTTACAAAGTTTGGATCTAAGTGAAACTTGTAGGTAGTTTAAGCACTTAGTTTTGCATCTCCCACAATTTTCTTACGATTTTTAGATTTATGCAAAATTCTATATTTGTGATTTGCAAGTAGGCCCCTGTTCTACATATTAGTTTTTATCCTTCGATTTTATTATCTCCTCCTATTTCAAAAACAAATCAAAAACTAAAAGTACTATGAAAATATTACTTTTAGTTAATAATTAGCAATTTGGATAAGGTGGCTTGGTTGAGGATGACTTAAAATCCCATTATAATTGATTTTCAATTAATTTTGAGATTTCAAAATCTTATTAAATTATTATAATTGCTCACATGATCTTAATTTTGCAAACCCTTACAATCAATAAGCTATCTCCTTTGCACTCAACTAAAGTCAATGCCTGTGGTTTACTTCCTTCACATACGGGGGAATTTCTCATTGACACCACCATATAACCCCACTAATTTGAGTGATGTGCAACGTCCATGTGGCAGTTTCATGTGACCTGACACGTTCACTCTCCTTTATGTCTTTCCTGGCATGCCAATCCCTTCTCTTCCTCTCTCTTTATTTTTTCTCATTTCTTCTTTCCTCTTTTTATTTTTTCTTGAGACTTAAGCAACCAAGGGGCAACTTCAAACCCTAGCATCCCATTCTTTAGGTTCTTAAGATTGAGTTTGTGTTAAGAAAGCTTGGTTATACCCTTGGTTTTGGTTCAAGTACACTTTCATCTCCATTTTACATGTTTATCATGTTACTTGAGCTACAATTAAACTTTGAATTTTCACAAAACAAAATCATTGAAAAGATTACGACAAAACAAGTACAATTGTCATTCCTCGTAACAAGGATCCCTTGTGATCATTGCTGCGATCACATGGCTGCTTCCTAGGGCTTATGACAAATATCAAGGTTCACACACAAATCCATAGCAACAAGCCCAAGGGAATGATGTTGCTTTAAAGGGTAATTTTTTGCCAAAAATTCGACAAAGTTTTCCCTGCTTTTCTAGATTTTCCCTAACTCCTACGCTTGCAAGGAAAACCTATGCAAAATATTTATCATGCAACCATTGCAAGCACACCTCGTGCAATAACATAATCACAAAAAGGGAAGCACATACACACACACACACATGTAGCTATGGCGAGCACACCCCGCACTACTATTTACATTTACAGCTAAGCCATCTAGAAGTATTTATACAACTATTTCACAAGAGTTACACAAAAGGAAGGGTTAAGAAAAGTACAAAAAATATATACAATTATTTACATGGTCCCATCTTGTTTGTTCTCCATGCAACCTGGTTTCAATGAAGACTTTCGAAAGCTAAGCCCAAAAAGACAACCATCCACTCCTGTCCCCTCTCAAACTACCACTCCATCACCCCTAAATCTGCCAGTGCTATAAGCAACACTGTCGTGTCTTAGAGGAGCGCCCCAAGACATGTGGAGAGGCTTGTGAGGTGAACCTCAACGGGTATGAACTCCCCCAAGTACAACATTTGTCGAAGGAGGTCTCTAGTTAGAGTGATTCAAAAGAGTAGCTGCTGCACTCGCTAGTGCAACTCTTATAAGCAGGGCGAGGTACGTAATGTGATGGGTAGTGTGGCATTTTGACCTAAAAAGTAAAACGATGAAATGACCCGTTGCCCTTTTTGTCGGATAAGATATCTGGAGTTTTGGTCAGACGTCTGTCCAGATGTTTGGACACAGGCCCGGACGTCTGAAAGTGGAAATTTTCGTATGTTCCTTTGCGCTCTGCGTGCAGGTGGCACGTAGAGCTTCTCTCTCCTCCACACCCATCACCCCTTAAACCCTAAACTCATTCTATTTAACCCCCCCCCCCCCCCCCCCCCTCTCTCTTCTTCTCACCACCCTCATGCTACTCTCCACCACCTCCAGCGTCCTCCCTGTGTGGCCTTGTCAAGGGAGAATGAGAGGGACGAGAGAGAGGGCAAGAGAGGGAGAACGAGAGGGAGAGAGAGAGGAAGGAGGAGTGTTGACCTTCGGGAGCTCAGCGGAGCTCATGCAGCTGGCGGCGGGGACGCGCACGAGGAGGAGGGGCTCAGGGAGGCGGCCTCCCAGCCCTTTGCAGCTGCTAAGCTGTTGCGGTGCGCTGCGGCCGGTGCTACAAGGAGAGGAGTGTCGCAGAGGAGGTTCTGGTACTGGAAGTTTTCTAGTATCAGATGTCTGAAGAGGCACCAAGATGTTCGGAGCTGAAGCCGGACGTTTGAAAGCATAATATCGCACGAGATATGTATCTTCCTGCGCTACTTTCCGCCATGCAGATTGTAGCACAGGAGATATTTGGCTAAAAATGGACCTGCAGCTTTCGTACACAGGTGAAGGGATTTGGGAAGGCGCGTGTGCACTTTTTTAGGCACTTTTGGAAGTCTGATCACGTCGCCAGACGTACGAAGGTGCTTTTAGACGAACGGAGGCTTTGTCTGACATCTAGAGTTGCCCCCAGACGGTCGCAGAGGGAGTATGGACATCTGAGACAGCCGCAAGAAGTGAAAGGTAAGATCTGACGTCTTTTAAGACATCTGGGACTAGTCTCAGAAGTCTGATTTTGGACAGTAACTGTGTTTTTGGCCCATTTAGGGTCCAAACGAAATCGGATTTCCGCAAACGAAGTACCGTTGTTTTTCACTTGAGTTTCTCTATGTGTTCATGTTGAGTATTTACCGTTTTGAGTTCGTCTGGTGTAAATTAGTTGCTAGTATAGCTTACTAGCCGGTGGCGTATTCAGGGCCCGCGGAGACGACGAGATTTGCGGTGTAGGCTCCATTCCTCCCGTGATACCCGGTAGAGTGGTTTAATTCAGTTGTTAATATTTAAATAGGAATGTACTTGTTTGGAATAATAGGATCGAACTCTAGGATGTGGAATGAACCCTAGAGTAGAAATGTATGATCGTGTTTTGAGCTGTACTGTTTACTTGAGTGCAAGTTTAAAATAAATTGCTAGCAAATGGTATTAGTGTAATTATAAGATGCATGTTAAAATACGAGTTGCCTGTATGTGAATCAGAAAGTAAACTGTGAAACCAAAAGTTGCATGTATATGATTGAGAATTAAATTGTGAAAACACGAGCTGTTTGTATATAGATGAGGAACGAGTTATGAAACATGAGATTTGAATATAGATAAATGAGATGAATATGAGCATGAACCCTACGGGGAATTAAGAGTTGGACTCTTATGTATGGAAGGAATCTGGAATGTAAACGGGAAGTGAGCTAGCCCTTGTGTACACGGTACCAAGAAGAACAATTGTCCATTTTAGTGTAGAGCGGAGCTAACCGCCCTTGGGTTGAGACTCGGGGTTAGGATTGGCCACTCTACACCGACTCCTGTTGGCCCTCTTGTACGTGGTACCGAGGCGTGCTACTAGTATAGGGAGGGAGCTAGCCGCCCCACGGGACCCGGGGTTAGGACTAGCCAACCTACACCGACTTTTAGGCCCTTTGGGCAAATCGGAGTAGTCGGACGAGGGTATGCAGACTGAGGGGCAAGACCCTTGTTGGTTCTGAGGGACGAGACCCCTGTTCTAAGAGGGCAAGGCCCTATACTGTTTCGTGATGTACCTTAGGAGTACCCGCTAGCAGAAACAACTGACTGCGTGCTAGTGCGGGGTAGCTATTTGTGCGCTTATCACACGTGTTGTAGTCACCGCTATGCCGCGACAGTGACCTTGGGGTGGTTGACTGGGTGTAGGACTACCGCGGGAGACTCTCCCGACCAGGAAAGCACCACGTGTACCTTCTACTCCACAGAAAAGACTGCAATCAAGATCGTTCCCATGAGGAACAAGCAAGATCAAGAAAGATGTGGATACTTTGTGAAATAGATGAACCAGAAATACATAAATGAGATAAATAGAAATGAGAATAAAACCTGCTTGTTGTTTTTACTTTACTTGCGCATAAATAATGTAAACACCACTCTACTCAGCGTTCGTTGACTCCGTCTTTTCATAACCCTGTTCAGGACCAGGAGTTGAGCAGCCTGAGTTTCTGGCTGCGGAGGGAGTTGGGCCCATCCGAGCCTAGCCGTAGTAGTTTTCTTTCCAGCTCTTTTGTTTCTGTTGTAGTCATGAGTACTGGACTTTTAAATTGTTGTTCTCGTTACTTTCTATTTTCTGTTGTTGTTGTGGTGGCATGTACTATTTTTGAGACAGTTGCTCGACTTTCCTTTACTATTTCATTTTTTCCTTCTGCCTAGTTATATTACATGTGTGAATGTGTTTATTTCCTGCTTTTGGTTATTTCTCGTTGGACGACTAGGTCTTGGGATTAGTTGAGGCGAGCCGATCTCGGGTCCTATAGGAATCTAGGAACCGGGTTGTAACAAACAACAATGTAGTGTGTAGCATATGGCTCGGTAGGGTTCCTGTCGTAAGGGTACTTTCATTGTGAACCTAAGGGTTCGAGTTGCAAGAGGTCTCTCCTTGGTCCTTAGAGAGGTTTCTCCACCTCAACCTCGCCCTCAGGATTCACCCCCCTTTCATCGTGACAAAGGGTTGTCAGGTTGGCAGCTCTTAACTTTAACTTGCATGGAGACATTCGACAGACGTGTAAGCCTCCTCAATCCCAGCTTCCAATCATGGGTAATTCAATTGCGCAGAGAATTCATTAATTTCAAATCCTCCTACAAGTCTACCTCTGCCTTTAAGGATTGAATAATTCTTCTTTGAACATTCCAAAGGTTAGAGTTGGAGTGAAGCCATTCACTTGGTTGTGCGTAAGCATGAATCGGATCCCTATTTAGGCCCGAGGCCTCTCTATCGAGGAGTTGACACATGATCACATCTCAATTCTTACTCCCTAGTCCTCAGGATACTAAAGGCCTAGCCGCAACTGTAATCGATCCCTTTACTTAGGTCGACCGGTCCCTGACACACTTCCCTTCCTACGACAAGGGTTACATCTTCCGAGTCGTGGGAGTCGAGGGTAAATTCCTTTCTCACTTCAAGCACCTTCGGCCAATTCTCATGCCTGGCCACCTTTCAATGGATAGGCAATGCCACAGTGGCCCACAAGTATCATGGGGTGTTTCGAGGGCCACTCAGTCCTATTGGGACACTCCTAAGGGTCCCTCGCTTGTGCTCTCGTGTCATGTAAGTACAAGCCTTGCGTCCTCAACCCCTCGCTTATGCCGCTATGTCAACAATTTGTTAAATTTAGCATCCTTGACCAACCAGAAATCATTAAGGCATAGGGAGGATTAGTAATTCATTTCGTGTCCAAACGAGAACTCCAAGAAAATCAAAAGTATGTATGTGTGTGTATTTGCAGCCCCACTCATCATTTTATGAATAACACATAACTCCCAAGTCGTTCAAACTTTAACGATATCTCGACAAACACATTCACAAGGCCAAAAGAAGAAGCAATCATGAAGCATGGTTAAGGCATCGAGTTTCAGAATTCCATTTACATATTCCTATGCATGAAAATTTCTCTCTCTATATACACATGTATGTATTTTTATTTATGTGTATATGTATAACTTATGTGTATGCTTTCGCGTTTTTTCATTTATGGGGTTAACTCCATGATGAATCTTTTAGAAGGAAGACATATGGGAATTTTTGTGAGAAGTTGCAACAGTCGCGCATGTGTATTCCCTCCCCTCTCACATGCGATGCAAGTTGTGAGCCTAGCTTACATGTGTCACAACATAGTCTGGATGTAAGTATCCCGACTTGACTTGACATCAAATCCAATCACACATGCTACACTACAAGTGACCGTACAGTCATCCTAACCTAACTCTTCATGCTGGCATGGCAGGGAAATACAAGACTAGCTTGGAGAAAAATAAAACAAAGGGGGTTCCACCCTACCTCAAACCTGCGAGTCGTGAACTACGTGATGTGAGAAGGCCCTTGTGGTGAGCACATGATTCCCAATTTTTCCTCCTGTCACCGCACACGAAATTTCTCCTATTATCAGCTTCACTTGCGATGAGGGAAATAAAGGGAAAAGGAAAGAAAGAGGAAGGATAAAGGAACCCACAAAGGAAAGACCTTCACCACCACTAACCTTCGCTCTCACCATGCAATCGCAGCGTGTGCCCCACGCTTGCTCAGGTCGCCCTGCCACACCGTCAATGTGCTGCCTGGCATCCTAGTCGAGGAGGGCAGCTCGTGCAGGCTGAACTCTTCCTTCTACGAACACTTGAGCCCAAGTGGGTGCTCCTGCCCCAAGTTGAGGCATGGGTGAACGACGTGAGTGTGGGAGAGCAAGGGAGAGATTTATTGGGAGAGGGGAACGAGAGAGAGATTAGGTGGGCCAGCGAGATTGAGAGGGGAATGGGACCACAGTGAATGAATGACATGTAAGAGGGTGAGGTGCAAGGGAAGAAGGGGAGGTCGGTGGTGTAGGGGTTAACCCATAAATGACCAATCTCTAACTTAGGATGCACTTGAATCACAACCTAATAAAATTGAATTTTATAATTAATGTGTACCGGTACTGGTAAACCAATACCAGTACCATATATACTAAGTATTGGTATTGGTAAACCAGTACCAGTATCCATGACTTATAGGTATGAGTCACATATTCAAGAAGTACCAGTATTGATGCCAAGTACTGGTACTTATGGTTTACTGCTTGGGATTCGAGTTTAGTTGTATACTTGTCCAGTTCCTTAGAGTAACAATGGTGTAACTCTAGAATTAACTTATCTCAATGAGTATCGGTACCCATGGGGAGTACCGGTACTTGTTGAGTACAGGTGTCTTAATTTGTAACTAATATGTATCGGTGTTGAAGACCAGTACCGGTACTAGTGACTTACAGATTTTAGTCGCCACTGACCCAGAGCCTATTATGTGCTTCACATGTACCAAAACTCTTTATGAGTACTGGTACCATTGAGCTACAGTCCATAAGTTAATAATTTTGTAGCCAAAATTGTGGCTCACATATATCTGTACTCATGATGAGTATCGGTACCTACGTCAGTTACAAATATATATTTTGAGTTTTCAGGAGGATGAATCATCTATCCTAATCTTAGTTCATGTAAAACCCTATCATTCGTAACAAATCTATTCAAACAAGATAACAAAGTATCAATAAGAGAAGGTGAAAGGTATGTAAACAAACAATATTGCTTTATACATATGTATCAATAGGGGTTTGTCCATGTGTAGGCTCCTATTTGCTGTAAATAGAAAATGCCTGTGTTCATCTTGATGATAAGGAATGGGGCTACAATGATGGTACTTCCAAGAGATCCCACCTCTACATTTGCGCTGCGGATGATGGCGGGAAGATCAAAATCCTCTCTTCTAGCCATCCTCCTCAGTTGCTACACTCTTCTCTCAAATCACGATGGGTTTGACAAGAGACAATTGAGATGGTTCTCTTGGGGACCATAACCCCTAAATAATCAACAATTATTGTCACTAATTGCAAATGGTGATTTGAATTTTCGCCCATCAAGAAAATGCTAATCACAAAAGGTCTTTGCACATTTATTTTAAACACCCTACTAATCCTTTTGCATTTGTGCCCATATCCATAGCATAACCATAGTTGATCATTTTAAGTTATGGGCATTAATATTGACAATCTAAAATTTGTATGTTAAATGATTGTATCTATACAATAAAACATATGTTAGTTCATACATTAGATTATAATTCAACTGAGGGTTTATCAGGTGATATCGTAGCAGGGTGGCTCAGGCAAGTAGGTGGGGTATAGTGGTGTTGGTGGGAGACTTATCCTCCCCAATTTTCCCCCCCCCCCCCTTTTTTTTTCTTTTTTGTTTCTTATGTGGCCTTGACAACAATGGCACTTAAATGGTCCAATTTGGACACATTTGATTGAGGTTTAATAAAAAACACAACTTTTCACATTTTATGAGGTACATTGACCAAACATGTTCACAACGGATATCGAAAGGTTCATTTCGAGGGCTTGGAATGATTCAAGAGTTCTAATTTTGGGTCATTAAAGTATATATAATGCTATAAACATTTCAATTAGAAATTAATACACGAGGGAAAAGTGATCAAATTATGTTTGCAAGCCACTACAAGAGGCAAATGTAACAATTAAAAGGTAAATTGAGTTTAAGTCACGACATTTGAGCATAAGCCTAATTAGGATCATTGATTTTTGGTTCAAGTGGGACTTTATTAGACTCTTTTATGTATTTTAGGGAACTCTAAATTTCACATGAGCTTGATAACGTATGGGCTTTTGTATTAGTCTTGTCTCTCTATTTTCAATCGTATGGCAACTTTTAGATATTTTTAATTGATTTGGAAGATGAAACATGAACTTGATAACGTATCGATTTTACATCAAGAACTTGTAGTCAAGAATGATCTTTAACCACTTGACATTTGGTGACTTGGTGGGAGTAATTTGTTAGTAGATTGGTTATGTCATCATAGTTGACATCTCTCTTTTCTTTGCGCTTGCAAAGTTCCCTTGTGGAAATAATGTGTCGGATGCTAGAGTAGTTCACTCTTTAACTAACTATGCCTTGGAACCTTATGATTGCTTTTCCAACAAAGACGCCTCATGATGTTTGCTAGGCTAACCTTCTCTATGCTTTGGATAAGGATGTAGAGGTAGCAAGTGAAATATATCATTCTCCATGGCATGGAAGGGAGGTTTACTTCATCTCTTTGTTGGAACACTTATATGAGTTCCCATGTCCGAGAGTAAGAAAAGGAGAAAATTTGTAAGCTGATTTAGAATAACTAAAGTTTTCCTTTTCTTAGAATTACTTGATGAATTCTTGGAACACTTCAAAGTAAAGTCATTTTTTCATAAGATTATAAATCTTTAGATAAACCTTAGCTTGCTGGTGAGATAAATGATATTTATCCTTGTCTATGTTCCAATCTTCAACTAAAGAATACATAGATAGAATAAATTATGTTTTAATAAATGATCACATGCTACCTTTGTCTTTTGAGTTTATAAGACAGTTTTTTACGAAACAATATAATCATTGACAAAATCTAATCAACAAATATAAACTAATTTTAATTTAAGTTATAATCATAATCAAATTTCATGGTAACATCTCAATATGACTTATCTATGACTCTAGATGATAACTACTATAAGTCCTTGCATCCATCCTTGATTGGTTAGGATAGCGGAGATTTGCTTGTTTAAAGATTTGTTGACTCATTAGAGTGACTAAACCAAAAATGCAAATGAGTAGCCGGCACGGTGATGCATTGAAGAAGGTTTCCTTTTCGATGTTTGTTCCATTTTACATGACCATTTAATAATTCTCAACATTTAGCTCCATTCATGAGAAATTATTCACAGTATTTCATAATTTGTGTCACCCTTTAAGATGCATGTTTATATAATATTTAATTGGTAGATTTTGAAGATTGGAGTCTTATTATTTTATATGAAAATATTAGTTGCACACCAAAATATAACAACAATTAAATCAGTTTACTCAAGGATGAGCATTAAACCTTACACAAGAATCATTACACTTTGGACAAAAACTTTTATCCCTTTAGCAACTAGTCGGCTTTGCACTCAACCATTATATAGAAGGGGCATCCAAATTCCCATGTTTAATCCAAATCCAAAATTTCATCTTTAAGATCAATAGTTAAGTTAAGAGCTTTTCCAAGCCTTTAATCTTGGTCCTTGAATCAACAACACGTGTTGTTCTGGACAGCACATGTGCTGTTTGGGATGTGTGTTTTCTTTTGATAAGGGGAGGGGCTTGGAAAAAAGCTTGGAAATGAACTTGTGCAAAATGTTTTGTAGAAATAAATGCATATATGAAATAAATAAATAAAACATATGCATTTCCAATGTTTTTGCATAGATAAAAAATATTAAATTAAGTAAGTCAAATATGATTTGTCAAGATACAGAATAAAGAACAAATAACATGCAATAGCACAAATAAACAAAATGAGAAGGGGTTATATTTTACTCCTATCAAAGCTCCATTAAAGACTTTTTTTAGAGAATGTACCGTCCCCCACAATACTGGTGCGTTGAGGTTTGACGAACTTCTCTCAGAATACGATGATCCACTCCCAAGATTTGATACACTCCGATCTTGGATGTTTTCAAAAATCGCATCAAGAGAACAAAGTAGAGTCAATTTGGTTTCCAACCAAATTTGTGATTGATCTACCAATTTAATAATTTGATCAATGAAAAACTTATTGTGGATTTCTCAATATCCTTGTGTAAGATCGATAAAAGCGATTGGAAATTTTTCTACCAATCTCACGTCGAACGACGCACCAAGAAAGTGAGACAAGAATGAGAGGGAGAGAGTGGGGAGAGCTTTTCTACTTTTATTGTGTGTCAAATGATAGTCCTCTTGTGGCTCTTATATAGAGCCCACAACTAGACGTTCATGAAAATTCCCATTTTATGGAAATACGACAATTGATCGACTAATTAAGTCTATGGATCGACCAAACTTAATTCATTGATCAACCAATGCAAGTCAAAATCGTGAGATTAAAAGTTTGTAGCAAAATAGTCCAAGTTTCAAATTGATTTTCACTCGAGTCGAGCCCGAGCTGGAGTTGGGGCTAGGCTGGGTCCGTGGGCGTGCATGTGTGATCACTCACCCCATCTCTTACTCTTTGCGACATAAGTTATGGAAGGTAGAAACTTTTTATACCTGCTAATAGGTTTTTCTACTTTTAATATGAGACTAAAAATCTCTCCTAAATTTCACTGATTTTAACATGAATTTCCATATCACTAAATAACAATTACATCTCGATTGATACAATTAGACTAACAAATTTAACATATTTCTCCATCCTTAACAGAAATATGAATTACACGTTAATATCAGAATCGAGACCTTGTAATCAAACAGACGAAGACTTCGTGGCCACAATTGCATGTAATGATGGTCGACAAGCCGCTGTCGTTGCCATTGATTCCGAACTCCATAGATCTCTCTCGCCAGTAACTCTTACGTTGGCATAAAGAAAAAGAGCCAAACACTAAACCGGGAGTTTAGCAGCAAGCAAACTCCCATCCCCTGACCCCCACCTAAAGCTTCGAAAAATAAGAACCCCTGATCCGAAGCCCAAACTAACCTAAAGCCCGCACCATGCAAGAACGCCCTTCGTTCCCCGAACCAGACCTACACACGGAGGACACACTGGCATTCACTTGACATCCATTGACATGCATACATATTATATTACACACCAAACAACAAAGCAAACAGAAATCCAATAAAGAACTCTTTCTCCCCCGTATGCGTATTCATTCCATCTCTCTCGCTTCTCTCTCTTTCTCTCTCCTTCAGCCCACTAACGCCCCCCTCCTCCTCTCGACACTTCTTTCCCCCTCGAACGCAAACCCCAAATCCAGCAAACCCTAATAAGCCACCACCGCCACTTCTTCTCTTGCTTGGATCAATGCCAACCTCCAGCTGATGGACCTCGACCCCCACGCCCCCTCAGGCGAACGCCCCCTCCCCTTCTCCATCGACCTCAACGAGACGCCCTCCCCATCCTCCTTCGACGCACCCATCGCAACCGCAACCGCAACCACAACCACAGAAGTTCCTCCAACAGCGCCGCCACCACCGGCCACATCCACCTCCTCGAACCCGGCCGATGCCTACTTCCTGGCCCGCTGGTTCCACGCCATGCCGGGCCCCGCTGTGGGCCCCCCGGCCGAGTTCCCTGGGGAGGCCGGCGCCGGTCCCTCCCTCCTGCCCTGTGCCGCTTGCGGGAGGCCCGAGACTAGGGGCTCCACCCTCGTCTGCGACTCCTGCGACCGCGGCTTCCACCTCGGCTGCGCCAGGGTCCGCGTCAGGCAGCTCGCCACCGCCGCCGACTGGGTCTGCGGGGACTGCGTCCTCAGCGGGAGGAGAAGCAAGAGATGGGAGCTCGGGAGGGTCATCTCCTCCACGGGGGTGATGGGGACGGGAACGCCTCCTCCTCCTCCTCCTCCGCCTCTTCGGTGGGGCAGGACGATGCAGCTGGACATGAACGCCCTCCCGCCCACGGACGGGGATGTGGACGCCACGGGAGCCGTGCAGCAGGAGAATGACGATGCCTCCTCGCTAAAGGCCAATGGCCACGGCAGGTTGATCTTTACCTTGAAAGCTTGTTGATTCTTACCTGCTTGCTTGCTTTTTTGTTATAATGGGCCAAACAAGCAAAAACACCTGCTAACCAAAAAAAGGAAAAATGAGGAAAAGAAATGCAGCTTTATCTATTTACAAGTTGCATTCATAAGAGGGAAGTTTTTTATTTTAATATGCAAACCAAGACAATCTCAGATGGCCCCCCAGACCAGCATTTACATGAATACGCGAGTCTGAAAATTCTGAATGGTTGGTCAGAAAATGTCAAGCTCCGATTAAATAGAAAGCCTCTACCACTTCATTCTGAAAGGGAATCCAAAAAATATGAACATGTGGCCGCAAAACAAATGAAATAGAAGAAGTTAATATAGAAACGTTGTTCATGAGGATTGCTTTAATGTGGACTGGGGCATGCATGATGCACCTGCATTCTCTCCCCTGTCCTGAAAGACCGGACCTTGTCAAGGCAAATGCATGCCGGAGTTTTCCATCCTCTCCACTCTTACACTAGATATGATTTAGGCTTCTTGCTTGGAACAGTGGATGGTCCTAGAGTGGGCAGGAATGTTGTCATATGTGTCAGAAGGAATGTGCATTGAGATAATTGGTCTTGGATATGCATTACCATGAGGAATCCAGGGTGTCCTAATGTCCTCGGATGTTATGCTGCCATGACTGGCTTTGATATCTAGAGGTTTTAGGAAAGAGTACACAACTTTCATGAACTGTTTGGCTTTGTCTTAAACCTCAGCGTTCTCGCAATCCACAAGATAGGTAGAGATTCTTATTTGTGTAAGCTGCTGGATAGGCGATCATGGTGCATTAGGGGTCACTAACATGGGCTTTGGTTTGAAACAATATAGTGCATCATCACATTGTGAAGATGGGCCTGGCTGCGTGTCAAGCTGTGTAAATAGGAAAAGGAATGCTAGTTCTCTGGGCCTTACTTGTATGAGCTTCATGAATGTTTACCAAGAGGGGTAGCTTTTGGAATCATAATCTCTTCATCCTTGTCCTTGACAACAATCACAGTCACAGGCCTCTTTCTCAAAAATGCAACAGTTGCTGATCACTTAATACACTGGATAGCAACTTCTTCAAGAAAAAAAACGCTGGTAGCAATGTGACCATATCCCCTGCATAGTTGGTGTTAGATCCCTTGTCTACACATGGATAGGAAAGACACATCATGTGCATGTTGAACATGGCTGTGCACCTAGAAAAATTGATGCTTGAGTGAATAGGTTAGGCTTGATCTCACTTTCTCTTCGCTACAGCTTGCATCTATGACTTGCACTGCGCAATGGACCGGAGCCAATTTCTTGTACTTGCTCAGTCTCCCTCCCTCCCTGTTGGCTTACCAAGCACTTGCCTGCTGCTCTTACCACTCACTTGCCTGCTCTTCCTCCTCTGTGGCCCCTTCCCATTGCTTGAGAAGGAATCCCTACTTGCACCCACTTGTAAATGCCTTGCGAGGCCAAAGTGGGCTCAATTCTCAGCCCCCAATCTTGTCTAACTTGATGGGGGTCTTTAGCTTTTGCTACATTTATAGAGATAGTAGGATCCCTCCATCGTATATTCCCTTGTCACAGCCATCCGGTTACCGAAAACTCACATGCTTACCCTACCCAGTCTCTATGTAAGTAATGCTTGACTCAGCAAGGTGATTGCAACAATTGTATGAATCTGGATGTCTTTTGATAAATCTCAAGAAGTTCATCCTTCTATGTTATTTCCAATCTAGTCACTAGGCCGTGCAATCTGATTGTATCTTTGCCATTTGATTTGATACAATTCCTTCAGCAAGAAGAGAGATAAATGTGTAGATGGTGCTGGTAGAGTTTGAGGAAGTTTCTTGTCAATTTTTGGTCCAAACCATCCCATGTGATACAAAAATTCATCTGCTAATTCGTTCAGAAAAAGCCGAGTTGCTCACAGAAAAAGTTGTTGTTGCCATGCCTACACCAAAGGAGAAGTATCAAGATTCCCCATCTATGGAATTTGGGAATTCTGGTCTCTCAAAAAAGGGGTGCTATGCTAATTGAGACTTTGGCAACTTGTCTTGTATCACTTTTGTTTTGAATGAAGAGGAAATTGAGGTAGTTGCAGCTATGCTATCCTCACCTGGAGCACTTTTCCGATCTCTTACTGGGGTCTACCATGGAGTATTTCTGCCTTGTGCCTGTGTGATTTTTTCCTCCCTCCTGTAGTGCTTTGAGGGGAAGCTGGATAGTTGGAGGTCAAATGTCCTCTCGAAGGGTGGGTATTTGGTCTTGGTGAAGGCAATGAGAGCGATACTTGTTTTCTCTGTGCAAATTTTTTGGTTGCCCTTGATGTTGTTAGTCGGATTGAAGCAATATGTCGAAATTTTCGTGGAAGGGAGCTGGTGGTAATATGAGAGGGGGACCTGTCACGTGGTTTCCAGAAAGGGGTGTCATGCATAGGCTAAAGGTGGACTTGGCATCAGAAGAGTTCGGGGTATGAATACTGTTCTCCATTTCAAATGGTGTGCAAGGATGATGGTTAGTGGCTCAAGTTTATTGATTGCACTACTCTGGGATTTGTTTGGTAGGATTCTTAACTGGGGAGAGCTCTACTTGTCTCTGAGAGTTGATTCTCCTTTTTGAGGTGGCCTGCTGTTTGCTTTTACTTATCTAGGAGAGTGCTTCACTCCAGCTGTTGGCAATAGCAAGATGTTTAGGTCTTGGAAGGATGATTAATATAGTTTTGGACCTCTTGAAATGGCCTTTCCTTGGTTATTTGCAGCATAGGACAAAGATTTGAAGTTGCTCGATTGTTGAAGTGGGCTTCTAGAGGAAGCTCAAGGGAGCTGGATGCTGTCTTTTGTCTTGACCGCCGGCGTGAACACAATGACCTCTGACTAGGAAGAGGAACCAATTCGAATTTGGATCTTGACGTGTTGGTTGTTTTTAACCATAGGCATCTTGCTAGGAAGTTGGTGGGCTTATCATGAATTAGGTTGTGGTGGCTGGTGGTTTTGGGATCCTTTAGAAAATGCTTCTTTTATGCCTTGGGTCTGCCTTTCAAATGCCAGAATTGAGAAGCTCCGTTTTCACGAGTCTCAGTGATATTTGTCCTTTATGTCGAGGAAGATGATTGGCCATGTAAGGATAGTGACTTTTTATTGCATTGGGTATTACATGCAATATGACCAATAATGGAAGACAGTGGCAAGGATTTTCTGAGAGATTGTCATCTTCCATGAAAGATCGAGGTTCTGTTGAAAGTCATATTGCTTGCTTGGGAATTGAGGGGGCAAAGATTAGTGATGAAAGTTCAAAATTGCTGATGGCTTCCTAAAGTAGATACCTCCTGTGCCTTTTGTAGAGAAGGGGAGGAGGATCTCAACCATCTATTCTTCAGGTGGATGCTACCTGTTTGAGAATTTTTGGATGTCTTTCAGAAGGGGGTGATTGACAGTAGGCCAACGGTGTTTGACACTAGATTGGAGTCCTTTGGCTTTCTTTTGGGCGAGATGGGCTGAGAGAAGCAGTGCCAGTTTTAAGGGTAAAATCCTGAAAGGCCGTATGTAGGCAAATATGGTCACCCCATGATGCAACTGTTTGTTTTGTCTAATAAGATCTGGATGACTATTGGCCTTGAGTAGTCATCCTTTACCCTTTCAAAATATGGATTGGTCATTTGTGATAAGTAAGGCCAACTAATACAAGTTGGGGGCAAAGCAAATTATGAAATGGTGGGCTAAGATGGAGAAGAGGGTTTTTGGGGATTGGAGAAGACTTGCAGCTAATGGGCCTTTTTAATCATTGTCAGTCTTTCACTCAGTCTCAACCCTGCAGGATTTATTACATCCCTCCCTGTCTGTTAAAGATCCAACTCCCCATCTTTCCGGAAAGTCAGTCAGTCAGGAAGCCTCCCATGAGCTTTAGCAATATTATTGATCAATTCCATAATGGTGTTTTACCCACTCTGGCTCTTAAAAATCCAAGTTTTCCTTCACGACCTTAATGAGCTAAAATATCCACCACTCCTATCTGAGATTGATATTTTTGTATCTAACCATTATAAAAGCAAGGCTGGATCTATGAATAGAAGATTTTATGTGAGTATCTACTGGACCTACGAGCTTTAAACTTCTCCAGGAGGGAATGAAATGAAGCTTTTCCCTAGCAGGCGCTCTTTAAGTGGAAGTTGCCTTTACATCTGGAAATTTCATTTATTAGAATGTTCTATGATCTGCCCTATTACAACTGCAGTTGAATACTTAAAATCACTGTGGGCATGTATATGAACTTGATATCGAGTTTGTGTGGGACCACATATATAAATCTCTGTCTTTTTCTCTCCCTAGTTGAGTGTATTGCTATAAAGTAGAATACTTTGTAGGAGATGGTTAGATTTGTTCCTACAGAGGGTTTTCGTGGGCCAAATTTTACACCATCTTGTTGATTGCATAAATGTGCATATAGAAGAAATCCTGAAAATTGTTCTCGCAATTTCGATGTTCCAGAAAAGGAGGCATACGTTGATGTATAACCATGAAATCAGATTTTCCATAAAAGGAACTTTAAAACAGGGAGAATCTCATAGTATATGATTCCGCCGCATGGTATACTAACTTAAAGCACATATTCATAATAGTTTAGGTTTATTGACGGTTTAATAGAATTTAGATTACACAATCTATGATTCCGTATAAAGTAGTCAAGCCTGTCAATTATCAGTGCATGATTCACAGATGCACACAATTTTATAGGAAGGTTTGATAAGGATACAAGTCATATTTTAACAAGTGATAAATAAGAAATGCGAGCCAACAGGTTACAAGAAGTCAAGAAAAGAGAGAGCAATCTTTATAAGGGGAATGGAGATTGTAGGTTTGGAGAAAGTTCAAAAGTGCAGTGCAAATGAAAAGCCCATAACAAGGTAAGAGTTGGATAGAGTATGAATGGGTGAATGGAGTTTGAAGGTGATAACTGGAGATGAGGAATGCAGGTCTACCTCAAAGTGCCCAAACCAGGGCAAGTTAATGCAAAAATAGCCTTGGATGAGTTGGATCTTGCCAAAACAACAAGCAGTAGCAAAAAGAGGGAGTGGAGCAGCTCTCATGGGATAGATCTGCAAAGTGAGGGGGCAAAACAGAAAGGATTTTGCCCCTATCTTGTAAAATTTGAACTCAAATCATCATGTTTGTATTGTTGGTATGGCGAAATGAACCTTGGCATGGAACTCATACCATTGAAATTCTGTTGGTATTGGTTGAAATCGGGTAATTTTGAAACCGACTGTTGCATCATCATGGGCTCTGTGTCAAACTGGGTCATTTCAATGGCATGTTGGTGGGATGACTTTTCATGATTCCTATGTGCTATTTGTGAGGGAAGAGAAGAGGTCTTCACATGAGCGAAGATGAATTTAACCTCTGCTGAAGTGCTAATCTGGATGGAAACCTTTTTTTGGTTTATTTTGTTTTTTAGTAAGCCTTTCTTTTTTGGGATGCATCGCTTACTCCCTTGGAAGATTCTCTTTTCATTGTCTTCTACACTTGAAGGCTTAAATTGATGGTTGCAATAGATTTTCTTGGATAAGTTTAATGGAGGAGGGCTTATACTTTTTTTCTTTTTTTGGGAAGGGAAAAAGGCAGTTATCTAATTGATAACCACCCAGAATGTATTAAAACAAAATATATGGCTTTTCAACCTACATCAAAGCTCCATTTACAACAGCAAAATACCTGCCCATACCGACTCATTCCACACTCTAACCATAGCAATAATGGACTCCACAATTTTTTACATATGATCTCTACCTCCTGAAGATCACCTCATTCCTCCCCAACTAGATGCCTCATACCACCGCTAGAGGCCTTGCCCTCTCATTCTTCGATTGGAAAACATTGTGGCCTGTGTTGACATGCAAGATTAGTGTTGATGAGATGTGCTTGCATTTGCTATTTTTGTAAAATAGTCGTTGTAAAATCACTTTTTTTGCCTAAGATTTGTATGGGTTATCTTGGATAAATCATAGGGGTGTACATGGGTCAGGTTGGATTGGGTTGGGACTTAGCCCAAACCCAATCCACAATTTGCGGGTTGGGAGTTTTCTAACCCAACCCAATTTGTTACACTACCAAACCCAACTCAACCTATAAAATTGAGTTGGGTTTGGGTTAGGTTGACTGTGTTGTTGATTAGTCAAAGCTTAACTTTATATCTTACATGCTTCCTATGTCTTTTATACTTAATAAAAAAAAAAAATTTAAACTCATAAATAACTTGTATTTTATAAAAAAAATGAATAAAATAGGTAAAAATGAAAATGACTTGACATAAAAATTAAAATATGATATAAAAATAACGAGAAAAAAATAAATGCATACTTGATAATAAACTTGATAGGTGCATATAAAAGCTCAGGTTTATATTAATAATCGACAACAAATATAGAGGAGGTGCTCTGATGGTGGTGGTGGGATCCTTGTGGGTTAGAAGAGAGGAGAGGTGGGTTATTTGATGATGGTGGTGGGGTCCTTGCAGGGAAGAGATATGTGGCTTGTTTGATGGTGGTGGTGTCCTTGCGAGAAGGAAGAGAGGAGAGGTGGGTCGTTGGGAACAATGTTTTGAATGCCCATGGCTTGCACACGGCATGTCGAAGATATGGCCTTTTTTTGATGCGAGACTATATCAGCATACATGTAATGTCGAAATGCAAGGTGTCATCGATATTTTGCCAAATATCAAAATAATATGCTGATGATATCAACGAAATAGATGGTATTAGGTATGATTTTTAGGCTAATACCATATTTTAAGGTTGACATAAGCAACTTAACAATCTATTTTTGCCCATTATTGTTGTTATATGCTTGTTGGAGTGATAAGAACTCTTACAAGTGTTTTCTTTCTCTATTTGTTAGATTTTAAAGATAATTTAGTTCCTCCAAAGTTAAATAGTATTTATTTTTTATTCTCGAAGCAAATTTAAGTTATAATCATTAGATTTAGATCTTGTGGGTTTTAACGATTACATTTGTAGATCCATGAGTTTATGGTAGATTAACTAGTTCTATGAATGTTTGATTTACATATTTTATAGAGGTAGATTGTTAAATCATAGGGATTCAGTGTTTAAATATTTTTTTTTGATAAGATTAATGTTTAAGTGTTTATCAAGTTTTTTTAACATAATTATATAAATTCAATACAATCCTAATCATTCTAATAATAGTGATCAAGATGTCGTCGGCATGCCAACGAAATGGGAGGTTTTGGGCGATGGACCATATCAACGCAGAAGGGGCATTGAAATGTAGGGGTGTCGGCGGTATGTTGACAATTTCGACCATGTTGATTATTTCGATGATATATGGATCGACACGACCAATACGGGGCATGCTACTGCCTGCTACTTGCTCCACTCTTGTGTGAAAGTGTAGCTATCGTTTGCTGTTGTGGTGCCAGAAGTGGTGGGTTCGGTTACTTAGATAGTGGTAGCACTGTGGTTCGCATCTCGCAAGAAAGAAGAGGTTGTGGGTTTTTGTTGGGTCACACAAAGGAGAGGAGAGAAGGTTTAAGGTGGACTAGAGGGTCCGTTGGTGGAGTAAGGGGGTAGGTTACAATGGGGAAGGAGAGGAGATGAGGAGAGGAGAGGAGAGGAGAGGGAAAAAGATGAAGAGGTGTTATTTTTGTCAGAATGCCTATGCAATAGACTATTTTCTGGGCATTGAGATCGTCAAAATTTGCCGTTGAAAGATGGGTGTTTCTATGACATGCCTTTGGTGTGCCTCTGAAATGTACATTTAGAAATTTATCGAAACGACGTTGAAATCGACTTTTGAAATCTTGGTTGGGAACTCAAGCAGAGGTGAAGGTCGAGGAGAGAAGGCGTATGGTTACTTGAAGAGTGGGGTGTTACCACCACCGAAGAGAGGAGAGGGCACCATTTAGAGCTTAGAGCTAAGGAGAAGCATTGCTTGGAGTGGAGCTTAAAGGTGAGGTGAGGACACTGCCTAGAGTCGATAGAAGTAATTATCGGAGAGATGAGGGGTAGGTAAAGGTTGGGAATTGGAAAGTTGGGATGCATGAGTACGGAGATGTTGATATTGATGAGATGGGGATTTTCTTGAGTCATATATTGTTATTTTGTATATATGTAGCTTGAGATAAGGTTTCGAATTTCGATTGCCCATTATATATTATATATCTTATATATATCATATGGGATTTTTACACAGATATTATTGAAAAATTTGAAAATTACTTTCTTACCATTCACTTCCCAATATTGCTTTAAATGCTATTGAAAAAGTGATTATTTTCAAATTCCCACTCCATTAGCACCATTAACTTTAACGGTGTTGGACCTCAAAGTAATGAAAATTTATTTTTCTATCCTCAATTTTTTAAATTAAAGGATTTTTTACATAAATGCCACTAAAATACTTAGAAAATTACTTTATTGCCATCTATTACCCAATGTTGCTTTAAATGCCTTTGAAAAAGTTACGTCATTTTTTTAATTGTTATTCTGTTAGCATCATTAACTTTAACGGTGTTAGACCTAAAAGGAACGAAAATTTATTTTTCTACCTTCAAAACTTTATTTCTAGTTTGTATCTTCCATTTCTTTTTCCTCCTCCCTACCCCACCTTCCTCCTCTCCCCTCCACTTTCCTATTCTGCTTGTCCTCACCACCACCACTCTCCCTCTGCTCCCTCCTCCCCGCTACACACCACCACTGCTACCCTGCCCCTCTTTGCTTCACACTACCACCTCCTACCATCGCCACCTTCCCCTTTATTCCTCCTCGGAGCACACGATTACCACCACCGCTCTCCTCCCTACTGCACATGATCACCACCCACCATTGCCACCCCCTCCTGCTCTCTCTCCACTGCACACCACCACCACCACCACCCTCCTCCTCCCTCCTTGCTGCACATGACGACCACCACTACCCACCACCGCTACCATCCCCCTCCTCCCTCGTTGAATAATGCACACAACCACTACTACCCACCACCATTACCCACCACTACCAGCCTCCTCCCTATTGCACATACCATTATCCACCGCTACCACCCTCCCCTTGTTCCCTCCTCCCTACTGCACACGACCACCACTAATCACTGCCGCCCTCTCCCTCCCTCCTTGCTGCATGCAATGACCACTATCACGGTATCACTTGCCACGACCAACTTTCTCGTTGCACATGATCACCACCCACCATTGCCACCCTCCCCCTACATCACGTGTAGTGAGGGGGGAGGTAGGGGAGGGGAAGAGGGTGGTGGTGGTCGTGTGAAGCGAGGAGGGGGAGGGTGGTAGTGGTGGTGGTCATGTGCAGCACGGAGGAAGGAGGGGGAGGGTAGCGGTGGTGTGCAACGAGGATGGGGAGCAAGGGAGGGTGGTGGAGGTAAAGAGGAGGAAGAGAAGGATAGGGAGGTGGAGGGGGGAGGAGGAAGGTGGAGTAGGGTGGAGGAGGAAGGAATGGAAGGTGGGAAATAGAAAGAAATATGTTTTGAAGGGAGAAAAATAAATTTTCATTACTTTTAGATGTATTATCATTAAAGTTAATGATGCTAACTAACATATTGGCAATTACAAAAATGATGTGACTTTTTAAATGACATTTGAAGTAGTATTGGGCAGTGGATGGTAATAAAGTAATTTTCAAAGATTTCAGTGGTATTTATGTAAAAATTTCTTTAGTTTAAAAGAGTTTCGAGAGTAGAAAAAATATTTTTTTATTATTTTTTGGTCCAACATTGTTAAAGTTAATGGTGCTAATGAAGAGGCAATTATGAAAATGACATCACTTTTCCGAAGGCATTTAAAGTAATATTGGGAAGCGGATGGCAAGAAAGTAATTTTTGAAGATTTCATTGGTATTTATGTAAAAATTCTTATATATATGTTGGGAATAAGATGGGCTATGTGGCAGTGCCACATGGCAGTCATACAAGCCATGTGATAGTGCCACGTGGCAAGCAATAAAGGGCCCTAAGGGGCTGACGGTCTTTTGGTCTAAGGAGCAAATTTGAGTCTTAGCTTAATTGTTAAGTTTGCTATTTTTAGCAAATAGGTTTTAGGAAACAATGTTTGGGATTTATTTTTTTATTTAGAGATAAGATCTTTTCTTAATTGATAAGATCTTTTGTTTCCAAATGTTATGATATGTTCTCTCTATATAAAGAGTCTTCTCTTGTATATTATTTTGAGCAATAACAATATTTCCAACTCAAGGCTCCTCTCCTCTCTCTCTTCTCTTAACTGTTGGCCTTGTGGCCTTTGACTTGAGGCGGAGTGTTGGGAATAAGATGGATCATGTAGCAGTGCCGCGTGGCAAGCAATAGAAGGCCCTAAGGGGCCAATGGTCTTGTGGTCCAAGGGACCAAATTTGAGTCTTAATTGTTAAGTTTGTTATTTTTGGCAAGTAGTTTTTAGGAAACAATGTTTGGGATTTATTTTCTTATTTAGAGAAAATCTTTCCTTAAGTGATAAGATCTTTTTTTCCAAATGTTAGGATATGTTCTCTCTATATAAAGAGTCTTCTTTTGTATTTCTTTTTGAGCAATAATAATATTTTCAACTCAATGCTCCTCTCCTCTCTCTCTTCTCTCAACAACCAGCCACCCTCAAGGCCAGCAGATAGCCACCACCGGCCACCCAGCCAGTTGGTTGGGGCTTCTCCACACTCCCTGTTCACATGCGTGGATAGTCCACATGTGGGCTATTTTCCCACGCCAGGAGGAGCCTCCACGCTTCTCGTTGTGTCAATCTTGACATGGTATTAGAGCTATCGGTCAATGCCTCTTGTGCATGTGGGTATTTGGCCTCACGTTGGTGGTCCTCGCATCCATGAAGTCTTTCTTAACAAATCCAGCGCCTTACGCGGAGAAGGAAGATTAGAAAAGATGGCGTAAAAAAAGCAAGGTTGTCTCCGGGACAACCATTGAGCTTAGCGGTGCTTCCAACTGTGTCTTGTGGGCTTGCGCCTTCAAGATATTTGTTGGAGACCAGGGAAACTGAACATTCTCCTTGAGGAGCCACAAGAATTGAAGGATGACAACAAGAAGAAATTCTAGAAGGAGAATTATGTTGTTATGAACTGGCTCATGAATACGATGGATCCGTCCATCGCCTCAAATATGCTCTACAAAAAGAGATCATATGAGATTTAGATGGCCCTTAAGAAGAGGTATGCGCGAATGTTAAACAACGCCTGTATTACTGATCTCTACACTCGCATTTGGACAACCAGTCAAGATGATCTCTCATTGACCAAATATTACGAGAAGATGGAGGCGTTATTTGAGTTGGAGATTTACGAGCCATTATGTTGCGACAAGCAGGGAGAGACGGGCGGTTTGGCAGTCCGCCAAAGTTTTATCGGGATTACATTCCTGTTATTGAGCTGCTTGAGGTCAAATCCTTGCTTCAGAAGGGAAGATGGATCTTGAGGCCATCTTCTGTCGCCCCTTCAAGATGGAGGTCCTCGAGGATGAAGACACTTCAAGAGGCGAGAACTTTGCACTTACTATTTCAGAAGTAGGTGTGGGGTGAGGACGAGGGCGTGGACCTGGCTGCGTCTACCTGAGGTGCCACTATTGTGGACGCAACAATCATCCACAAGGCAAGTGTTGGGAGAAGTTTGAGAGATTATCACGTGAGGCTACTAGTACCTCACGCATGGACTCCGTAACTCATGAAGATCTTGAGAAGCTGCGTGCTCTACTGCGAGTAGACAGTCAACGGTGATCGTTGCGACGACTACTCAGGTTGCCATAGAAATGACTCTGGAAGTCGCAAGAGGATTTGCCATTGACTTGTCAAAGGAGAAGATCGAGAGCACTTGGCTTTGAAAAGGATGAATGGTGGGGTGTCTAGCATTACAAGTAGATGACCAAGTCGTCGGAGTGTTAGGAATAAGATGAGCCACGTGATAGTGTCACGTGGCAAGCAATAAAAGGCCCTAAGGGGCCAACGGTCTTGTGGTTCAAGGGACCAAATTTGAGTCTTTGCTTAATTGTTAAGTTTGCTATTTTTAGCAAATAGGTTTTACGAAACAATGTTTGGGATTTATTTTCTTATTTAGAGATAATATCTTTGTTTAAGTGATGAGATCTTTTTTTTCCAAATGTTGAGATATGTTCTCTTTATATAAAGAGTGTCTTCTCTTGTATTTCTTTTTGAGCAATAATAATATTTCCAAGTCAAGGCTCCTCTCCTCTCTCTCTTTCTTCTCTCAACAGCCGGCCACCCTCAAGGCCAGCCGACAACCACCACTAGTGTTGTAAAAATTGACCTACTTGGTTGAGTAATTGGCTAAGTAATCCTATGTGGTGCTCTATTGACTGAACAACTCATAATTGGGCCTATAGTTGGCAACATCTTCTACTCGATCGAGTGGTCGGTGTAGTCGGTCGAGTAGTAGGTTGATTTTTACATAGAGGGAAAAATAGGTATGTAAGTATATTATTATTTTTAGGTCAAATAAAACCTCACTTGAACCCCTGACCACTCCCCTAAAATCGTTTATTTTCACTAGAGACTCCTTTGACCAAGCAAAAATCCTCTATCGTTGAAGCATATATTGTAATGCATTTGATTCAAGCATATATTTTCTTTTTGAAAAAGGAAAGGGTAGCTATCCAAAATGATAACTACCCAAATATAGAAGAGAAAACTAACAGCTAACACCAAACCAAGGGGCAATCACAAAGACCCCTCACTCACAAGGACTCACTCCAAAGCTTAAACAAAACAAAAATAGACTCCACAAAATTCTCCACATAAGGCTTCTGCCCTCTGAAGACGACATCATTCCTTCATAACCAGATACTCCAGAGTACTGCTAGCGGTCTGGCCCTCTTCTTCTTCATACGGAAGACATTCTGCCCAACATTGTCTCCTCCACCTCTATAATCGCTCCAAAAATCATTAAAAGACCGACAGCTCCACTACCTCGCTCTCACACGGCTCCAGATCTGCACAACAAACGGGCAAGAGAAGAAAATGTGGTCAACATCCTCATCTTCACCTCCACACAAAGGGTAAACCTTACTCTCCCCAGGGGCCCATCTCGCCCTCCACACCTTAGTCATGAGTCTTCTCCTCTTAAGCAGCCAAATAAAAATCTTGACCTTCAAAGGATAAGCCGCCTTTCAAACCTGTCTGCAATCTCTCACCAGATCCAAATCACTAGTGGGATCCCCGCTGGACAATCTCCTGTACACAACCCCCACTGAGAAATTTCCTTCATCCCAACCAAAACTATAATTTTCGGATGTCGGCTGCAGGCCTTCCAACTCTTCAAGCAACCTCTGGAAGTCGTGAATTCTCGCATCTGAGAGATTCCCTGTAAAAGACGGACACCATCCACCTCCCCAAACTTTAGCCACAGATGCCTCTTTGCTCGGGAACAGAGCAAAAAGTCTCGGAAATCTTCTAGAGAGTGCACCTTGCCCTGTCCAATCATCCTGCCAGAACCTGAAGATCTCCCCCGTCCCCACCACCGGTACAAAAGAGTTCTGCACCTTAGGAGCCATTGTCGACAAACCTTTCAAGAAGTGAAGCATCCCTCGGCGGGGATAGAAGGAGGTCCCAACGCAGCGGGCCACCATAAGTCGTCCTGAACCCCATCAAATCCCCCCTATTCTCCAAGAGGCCCTCAACCCATTTCACCAGCAGGCTATCATTTGACCTCCCCAAATCCCTTACCCCAAGCCCCCCTCCTCCACCGGCTTGCAAACCTCCTCCCACGCCACTAACCTGGCACCAGGCCCATTCGACCCCTGATTGGACCAGAAGAAATTCCTCGTAAACCTTAACATTCTTAAGATGACTTGTCGGGGCAGCTTCAGGACAGAGGTGAAAAACGACGGCATCACCGCCAGAATTGCCTCGAGCAAAACCAGCCTTCCACCTCTCGACAGAAGCCTGGACGCCCATCCTGTCAACCTCCCCTCCAGCCTCCCCATTAGGGGAGCCTAATCCTGCACCAGGATCCTATCATCTGTTAGCAGTAAACCCAAGTATCTAATCGGTAACTTCACCTGCTCTGTGTCAAGACCCATGCTGCACTCCCTCGCCTATGCCTCCGTCAAATTAAAAGGGACAAAACCTGATTTGGACTGGTTAATTTGCAGACCTGAGGCCTCACCAAACAAAAGAAGCAAAATCCGCATCCTCCTAGCTTTTACCTCCCTGCCTTCTATAAAGAAAATCATATCATCTGCATACTGCAGCAACGGGATGCTTGTCCCATCTCCCAAGGAGAAACCCCTCACCAAGTTCTTTTCACAAGATTTCTTTGCCGCTCTCGCAAGTGCATCTGCCGCTATAACAAAAAGCATCGGAGCCAATGGGCACCCCTGTCTCACCCCCTTCTCGGCTGAATCCAACCCCCTACTGGGTTTCCATTGATAAGAACCGAGAAAGACGTCGTGGTGACACCTTTTCATCCACTTGATTCACACGGGTGGAAATCCCCTCTTCATCAAGGAGGCCCAAAGGAAAGATTATTGCACTGAGTCATACGCTTTGCTGAAATCAACCTTCCACATGAAAGTCTTCCTCCTGTTCCTCTTCCAAAACGACAAGATCTCCGAAGCCATCACATACCCCTCCAAAATGTTCCTGCTTGGGGCAAAAGCCGTCTGTACTGGATCCACAATCCTCGCTAAGGTCTTCCTCAACCTATTCTCCAAGATCTTAGCCACAATCAAGTAGATAGTGTTTGAGAGAGCTATCGGCTTGTACTCCTGGATCTCCTCCGCTCCCTCCCTCTTTGGCAATAAGAACAAGTAAAATTTGTTCAATCTGTTGAAGCCCGAATTTCCTTCTCTGAACTCCTGCAGTACCTGCACTACATCATCTTTCACCACCGACCAAAACTCCTTATAAAAGGCGACTGGAAAACCATCCGGACCTGAACAACCCTCAGCATTCAACCCCCAGATCGCCTTTTGAATCTCCTCTTCCTCAAACGGCCTTGTCAAGAGCTCCGCTTCCGCATCCCTGATCCGTGGCACCTCAGATCCCAACCACCTCCATCTTCCCCCCTGCCTCCTTCCGGTAAACTCTCTGAAGTACCTTGCAGCTGCCCCTCCCACCGCCTCTCTACCCACAAACTCCTCCCCTTCCACCACCAGTCTATCGATCCAGTTCCTCCTCCTCCCGGATGCCGCCATATGAAAATATCGAGTGTTAGAATCGCCCTCCCTGAGCCACCTTTGCCTGGATCTCACCTTCCACTCTACTTCCACCTTCCGATCTTTCTCTTGTACCACCTGTAAGCACTTCGTTCTGTTCACCCTGTTCATTTCGGATAGGAGGCCAACATCCTCAGCCAAGTTCAGCCTTGCAATCTCACTAAGAGTTTCATCTCTCCTCTTTCTGCGCTCCTCTTTAATTTGTTTCTTATGGACCTTGAGGAAGGATCTCAAATCTCGCAGTTTAGCTTCCAATTCAAGCATATATTAATTCTTGGTTTATATTGCTCTGTCGTCGGTAACGTATTTATAATGGCTTATTCCTTAATTTAATTATTAATTTGTAATGAATTTGATATTGTTTATACTTTGTTACTTATTTTATAACCTTAAACTTGAATATGTTTACTTTTATGCAATGATATATTTTACTTCTTGATATGTGTGTATCTATATTATATATATATTTAAATATTTAAAAAATACCTGATCGAGTACTTTTTGACTGCTCCCCTACATGTCGTGTACGGCTTAGTCAGTGACTTGACAGACTGAATACTGACTACTGACTTTTACAACACTGGTTGCCACTGGCCACCCAGCTAGCCGATTGGGGCTCCTCCATGCTCCTTGTTCACACGCATGGATAGTCCACACGTGGGCTATTTTTCTACGCCAAGAAGAGCCTCCATGTTCCATGTTGTGTCAATCTTGAAAATATATATGTATAAATTAGGTTGTATCGGGTTGTGGGTTAAGTTAGGTTGGTTAAAGCTTAAACCCAATCTGATCCATTTTTATCCAATTGGGAAAATCTTAACCGAACCTCACCCAACTCATTATAACTCTCAACCTAACCTGATCTAACCTAATCAAGTGGGTTGAATTCAACCTTTGTACACCCCTAATAAATCATTGAGGATTTAGTTGCTAAAAATGGCTACTCTAGTAGCCAAAGGGAACTTCCAGTAGGGTTTCGGTAGTAGCAAATTCTCCAACTAAGGCA
The DNA here is from genome assembly GCA_037157565.1 of Thalassia testudinum. NCBI lineage: Eukaryota > Viridiplantae > Streptophyta > Magnoliopsida > Alismatales > Hydrocharitaceae > Thalassia > Thalassia testudinum. The sequence continues at coordinate 89,121,502 of JAZHRO010000077.1, forward strand.
TTTTTAAGCTTCGGGGTAGATGGTTGCAACTATAGGTTGCTTTGCAATCAAGATGGTAGTTGGAAATAATGATTTTTTTTGTTTTTTTGAAAAGGAGTTGGGAACATCGATTTAAAAACTAAATCGATCATTAAATTAGCTTAGGTGTTGGTTTCATTTTTTTGTGGTTCAACTGATTGATTGTATCAATTGATCTGTTGATGATGTTAATATGTGAGAAAATTGGAAAAAAATCAGATTGTAAGATCTTTGATTTAGTTTGTATTGGTTGAATATGTGTTAAATAAATTTAGCAGGAAAAGTTATTTTGTAATTCTAATTACATTATAATTGACATATTTTTAGAAAATACTAAATAAAAATAAAAGATATAATCGAAATTGAGAGTCTTAACTTTGAAGAGTACATAGATTTTTGAATCTTTTAGCAAGTACCGAAGTCACATGCATATTTTTTTTCTTTTTCAATTTTTTAGCTCTAAAGAGAACTGTCAAATTGGATAGTCGATTGAATCGAACCAGCTGGTCTAACCCAGATTTGCTTGGTTCACTGATTTTGACCTTTATTGTCCGAATCGGTCGGCTCAATCGATAAGGCATTGGTTTTTGGTTGAACTAGTAGAATGTGGTGCATCCTTGTATGGCCACACATCTATTTTAACATCTTCGTTTCTATAACAGACATCTTCTTCACTTGCTTACAATTGATAGCCTAACACTCAAAAGCATATAGCATGGCAGGTCTTACAATGGGTTTATAATGCTTTCCTTTTAACTTTCAAGGGGACCCTCTTGAAAGTGGACCTTATATTATTCTATTTGTAACATCTTTATCAAATTCTTCGTCTACTTGACAAGCTTATATCGCAAGTATTTTAAAACACCTTTCTTTAGCATGCACTTTGCTCCAATTTTCACAACTATCCCCTCTTTGTCCCAACTGCCACGAAACTTGCATTTCATATACTCTGTCCTTTGGCTTTTAGGGCCTCTCTCCAAAGTTTATTTAAAAAAAAAAAACTCAAAGGATGTAACTTGGTAACACCGTATTTGTTAAAGCCATTCTAGTCAATGTTGCTAAAATATAAAAATCCAGTCGCATCAAGTTTGGTTTTGGAAGTGTTTTCTTTTAGATCATGTTTATTTTATTGTTTGTAAAATTGTTATCCATGTATAGTAAGAGAGTAGGATCTATAATAATGTGATTTCTGTGAAATTTGCAATTTGATTGTTAAATAAAAAATCTTGCAATCTGTGGGATATTTATATATTAATTTTAAAATAAAGAAGAATGTTAAATAGATTTGGCATGATAATGAAATCCAAGAAAGCTCTTCTGTTATTTTTTAGAGGAAAAGCTCTCCTCTTATAAGTGGGCAAATCTGTAGCATGTTGATGGAGCTTACTCTGAAGGGCCTTTGTGAAAAATACAGGGGCATATATATGATGTCAAAAATTATAAGGGAGTTTATGTCAAAATTCCTTCTTTTGGCACCCAGCAGCCACAAAAGTAGCAAGCAATTAATTAACTTTATTAAAGTAGTGTTGTTGTTTCTCAGTTTGTGTTCAACATTCCCATAATTAAAGTATCCTGTCGGCTTACCATTTTTTTGTTATGGTAAAGCTTAAGTTGTCTATATTTTGATTTTCGAATCTTTGCTCCTTCGGCATTGTTCAGTTATTGGGGGGCAACTAACTTTTGTTCTTTTAATAAATCTTCTATTTCAAACTCTATCATGTTGAGTTGTAACATCTCACAGAGACTCCTTTGGTGGCTTTGTTAGACAACCGAAGCATCCCGATTTGGTTTATATGGGAAATGGGGTGCATGTACGGGATCCTGGTATGATGAACAAAATATTAAGTCCTCAGGTTTTACATCAAAAAGGATTTCCCTTATTAAGAGGTTTGCAAAGTGGATTACTGCACTCCTCTCTTGCAGCAATCCCTTTGGCCAACAATATGGCACTAAAGTCACCATCTGAACTGGAGCAAGATGTTTTTCTTCCATCATTGAAGGAATTCATTTCTGAAAAGCAAGGTTCCTTGGGTGAAGGTTGGCATGTGGAATTCAAGAAGTGTAACAGATCCGATTCTAATGCTGTTTATTGTGCCCCTGATGGGAGAAGGTTTAATTCAATTTGCGATGTTGCAAATCATCTTCAGATGACATCCAGTGTTTGTTGTTCAAATGTGGATGGTAAAGGCGAAATGCCTGGTTCAGTGCACAGAGCATTGACTCGTCGTCGTCGGCGGAAAGAGCTTGCTAGACTTGTGGGGTCAAATAATCATACAGAGCACCAGGAGTCGACGAGGAACAATTGTGGTGGGGAGGCTTCTGAAACTGATGACAGGCAATTTTCCATTGTTAATGGTGACAACAGAGTAGATGAGTCTACAGTCGATGATGATGTTAGCATTAGATATCCTCAGCCTGATGTAAGTAATACTCTCTGCCATGGTATCCTGTAGTTCACCAAATTTTTAACGGTTCTACTTTTTGTTTTTTCTGGAAGAATGCATCGTTTTGACATGACATGTCTTCTTTTAAGCTATTCTGCATAATTTTTTCAGGTGAAGCTTCCTGTTCAGTTTGAAGATTTCTTTATTATTTCTCTGGGGAAAATTTATAGCCGACCTTCATATCATAATTCTAGCCAGATTTGGCCGGTGGGTTATGAATCATGTTGGCATGATAGAGTTACAGGATCTATTTTCAAATGTCAGGTGTCTGATGGGGGTGATGCAGGGCCTTTATTTTGCATCAAAAGATACCCATGTTCATCATCGTCAATTCCTTCAGCAGAGACTATTTTGGTACCTAGTACATTTAACAGAACAGATGCCATGGAGGCAGTGGACCACGATGTGTTTACCTCTGATCTGGTCAATGATGAGGAGGATGAAATTCAGCTGTTGCTTGTAGATCCTAGCCCTGTTGATCAGCAATTACCCTCTTCTATTTCTTATGGAGTGGTTGGTGCTTATGTATCTGAAAAGTGTCTAGATCATTTAAGTAGAAAGTCTGGCACAGGTGACGAGATTGGGGAACTCTCCACAGAAGGGAAATCTACTTCTGCTGTATGGGGGGTGATTGCTCGGGCTTTTATTGATGCATGTCGTGATGTATTTAGGAAATTTCATGGTCTACAATTTCAGTGCAAGCATGTTGTTAGTACTCACTTTTTAGACTGCCATAGCTCCTTAGCAAAATTCTCTCACGTTGCTGCACCGCATAATGTTCCTAAAATAATAACTAACGAGAGTGATCTGGAAGGTTTCTGCCATTCTATAGCACAATGGTTAAATCAAGATAGATTTGGACTAGATATGGATTTTGTGCAGGAATTCCTAGAAAAGATTCCTGGAGCAAAAAAATGTGAACAATATGAACTTTTAAGTGATAGAAGTTACTATTCTACTGCACAGACAGTTGGTAGTGGGATGCTTTTGGCTAATTATAGGATTGGGGAATCTGGTGAGGGAAAGTGTGCATCCCACATTCCACATGGAGAGCCTGAGAAGAGAGAATTGCCAGATCAATCTGCACAGCAAGGTTCCCTTTGTAGATTGTCTCCTTGTGTGCGACCTTTACAATGCAGGATTCCTGCTGAGCTAGTTGGTGATGTTCTCCAGGCATGTCTAAAATTTCTAACTCCTATATTCATTTGAGATTGTTAATTTTTAAAAGATCATCATATTTTTTGTTGTTCTTCTTCCCTCTCTTGTAGATATGGGAATTATTTGGGCGTTTCTATCAGGTTTTGGGTCTACAAGAACCATTAACTTTTGAGAAACTTGAAGAGGAACTCATTGACCCATGGTCTTGTAGTCCTAATTGTCCGGAGAAGGAAATCTTGGATGCAAAAGAAACAAGTTCTCAAGGAACTGATAGTGCAAGAAGTCTGTCTGGTTTATCTGCTACTGAATCTGATTCAGCCATTCAACTGGAGACAACATTCATTCAAGTTGAGACAGAATCAATGAAAGAAGCTGCACAGACTAAATTAGCGTCACTTTCTTATGGAAGGTGTACTGGTATTGTGCTCACAAAGGCTCACATTTCTCTCCTGAAAGTTCTTGTGGGTGAGTTGCAGTGCAGGGTTGCAGTTTTTGCAGATCCAAATTATGATGGAGGGGAACCAAAATCCAAGCGTGGAAGGAGAAGGGAACCTGAAAGTTCCATATCTATCAAGAAGTCTAAAATTAACATGCTCCCACTTAATGAGTTGACATGGCCAGAGATGGCTCGTAGATATGTTTTAGCGGTTTCCTCTATGGATTTTAACCAAGATTCAGCTGAAGTATGTAGTCGTGAAGGCAGCAAGGTATTTCGCTGCCTACGGGGTGATGGTGGTATTCTTTGTGGTTCCATGACTGGAGTGGCTGGAATGGAAGCAGATGCCTTGGTAAGAAAAGCCTGCTTACCTGCTATTACTGGAGTCTTCAGTATTGTGCTGCCATCATTGATAATTGGCTTCTTGACATCGTGCTTATTTAGTGTTCTCATACAGTGAACTATTGTTGTTTCTTTCGTGGTTCTTCACATTGTCCTTAAAGGAATTCATTAGATGTAAAATCTGTCAGTCTGCCACCATTATTTTAGGTTATCTTGTAATCTAGTAGTTAGAAAGCTAGAATAGGTTGGGAAAATGTGTTACCTTATAGTTAATCTCAATGCTAATTGTTAGGTGAGATTGTCATGCCTGTCTTCTCTAAATGAGAATTGATCAGAATATTTTGGTATAGTTTTCAGATTTCATTTGTCTTGGTGAATTTTCCTTCACAGAATATCTTGCAGCTTCTGATTTGTTTATCGTCTTGGAGCTTTCCATAAAATCCATGATACATAATTTGTTAAAATATACCTGTGTCTGGTTTTTGGACATGCATCCAAGTCACCTTTCATAATATTTTTTATCATTTCTATCAAAGCGTGATTGCAGAAAGAAGAGAACTTTTAAAGGTTTAAATTTTAAGGGTGTAGTGATTTAGTGAAATTTGCTTTTTTGAGGAAGAATGTTTTCTAAAATAACTCTGGTGTATAGATATGAAAGATTATTCTGTTAAAAAAAATTACAAAAGGTTATCATTTATTGTGAAATTGACCAGTCAAAAATAAAAAATTGCCTACATGATTTGCAGCTAATCAGTTTTTCCTCTTAAAATCAAAATGCTTTTGAATACTTCCACCTGGATCAAACCAAAGATTCTTCAGATAACCCCATTATAATTATTTGTTTGGAGTGCTTTTGAGGATTTTATTTCGGAAAAAGTCTATAATTTTTATATTTAATTCAGGTATTTGATTCTACACCTTGATATTGAAACCATAGCGTAAAATTTCCTAACAAGCTGCAATCAACCATACTTTGAAGCTTTCATTTATATCAACCTTTGTATTTAAATCACTCCCCAAAAGCACCCTGGTTCAGTCTTCTGATTTGGGAAGGTTGATATAATTTTTCTCATAATTGGCTTCTGTGAATCGTTCCTAAATGAAATTACAATGAATCTTAATCTTGGATCATGAGTTATTAGGTCACAAAATATTGAAAAACCTCTTTTCAAAAAAGATATTGAAAAACCCTTGTGATTTCAGGAAGTCTTTTTTTTGCTTTGACAAAATCTTTGATAATCAACATAGATACTTGAATGTTCTCCAAACCTTAATGGCTTCTTCAAGGTTGTGTTCTTTAGGACATTTTTCCATTTAATAAACTTGATGTTTATTATAGGATGTCACACATTTTAGGTTCCCCTCCTTTGAACTGAACTTAAGGTTTTATATTTGCTCTAGCATGATATGCAAACTTGAAATATTCAAATAATTCAAGTGAGACTTTGAAAACACTTTAAAACTTTGAAATCCGAAATGTCTCCAGGAAAGATGTGAGTGGAGGCAAGGACACATGGGTAGGCATCAAATTTAGAGTTTTGAGCTTATTCAGTGCAAATTCTGGTATCCGCACGAAAGATATGAACCTGTACAAGGATCCATGGAGCTGACCCCACGTATAATTGGATTTGCAGAAATTTGCCTTGGATTTGATTTTTAAGGTTTGAAAATTATCACGATGCTGTAACTTATAGTAGTAGTAGGCATCAAAGTGGTAAACGAACAAGCTTATCCTGAGTGCCTGCCTAGGCAATGACTTGTTTTATTTAATTTTTGGTTTTTATGCACCTTTTTTATGAATAAATTTGAAGTTTTCTGCTAAGGCCACATGTGCTCACTATATTTGTGCATACCCTTTGTAGTTTTGTTTTTTGCACACTTGCAATCAATCATATGGTACTGATTTGTGAAAGGAATTACTTTGTGTCTAAAGTTATTTACGTTTGTAAATTGCTTATTTGTCAATGAACTCTTCTGTGATGTTTGGACAAGTTCCTGTGTTAGCTCAACCTTCATGATGCAACTTGTCAAACTTCAAGAGTTTGTCTTGATTTTATATTGAGGTACTCTTTGTGCCTTTTTTCCCAAATTTAGACAGGCATGCTAAGCTTGACTTACACCTCTTGGAAGTGAAGGATGAAATATAGGTTAGTCACAGACCACGAGTCTAAAGTTGGGGCAAGCCTTGTTAATTGTGAACTATATAGGATATAGAGTTTGTTGCATTATCCTTGCTGGGTCTTGTACTTCGAGCCCAGTTTTGGGAAGTGAGCCAGTTTTTTTTTTTTCGAAGGGGAAGTGAGTCAGATTGTGTGGTTCTCTCTGTTTTTTTTTTTGGTAAGGGGTTAACGTATATTTTTGTTTGGTGTGCGGATGGGTTATTGGGGCCTTTGATGTGCCATGGTGTTGTATGGTAGGAATGTGGACTAGAAGTGGGTTGGAGGCATAGACTGACTTTTATAACCTTGAATATGAATGGGGATGCAGTTTTTTGTTGGAAGGGAATGAAGGATGCGATTATGTTTTTTATTTATATGTAATCGGTAAAAATCATTACTAATGCAAATAAAATTACAACAAAATCAGTTGTAAACAATTGTTATGGTTGTTATAATTTCATTTCACAACCTATTGTTATTTCTTAAATGATGGTTTTTTGAAAAGAATCATATGTAGTCAATTTTGTTTCTAATGGAGAAAGCAAGATTCTGAACATATTTTTGAAGTAAGTTTATGGAAATGCTTGGATTAAATACCAGGACAACAATGAGAGAGAGAGGGGGAGGATAAAGTATGTTATGTTATTGATTGTTGGGGAATTGAGAAGGCTAGTTGTGTGTGCTTGTGTGTAAAGGTGCAAAGAACAGGAAGATGGTATGGTTAATTTTGAAGTCTAACAAGCCTTGTGATTGCTGACCGATGGGCTAAATAATCCAAGATAGCTTCTCATCTTCCCTACTCCATAATAAGTTGAAATGCCTTTTATAGGTTGGAATAACCCCTCGTGAAACATGGTTGATGTTTCTTTTTGTTTACTAACCCAGTTCCAAACTAGGCTTTAGTGAATGACTACTTTTATTAGGAGGTTAGGCTTTATGGCTTGGGTATATTTGACTCTTTTTGCCATCATCTCCAAGTTTCTATTGATGATTAAAGTTTTCAGTTTCCATTTGACTTCTCTTTGTGACCTGCAAATTTGGGGTATCATGGCAGAGATCAAGGATGTTTCTAGTGACTTGTTGGGGAAGGGATCTACCACGAGCACTCTCTCTCGTATGGAGGGTACCTCAATCAAGTTGGATGGTACCGATTTTCTTTTGTGGTGGACTTCTTTTGTTTGATTTGTAGGATCACATAGGAAGAAGTATATTCTTCTCAAGGATGAGCTTGAAGAGAAAGATAAAATTAAGGATTGGGAGGCGGACGATGATTGGTTGGCCACCAGTTGAACACCATGACGGAGTCTATTGCTAAACAAGTTGTGTCATACTCTTCAACCAAGAAAATGTGGGATGTTGGTCATGAGATTTATTCTCATAAGAGCAACATAGCCTACCTATACCTTGTATTTGAAGAGATTCATACCTTCAAGAAGGGTATTATTTTCTTGCTGAGTGTTTCTTTGAAGAATCCATGGAATGAATGGGACAGTTATCAACCTATTTTAGCTAGATGTCTTAGTGATGATGAAACAACGGGAGGCTATTTGCTCTGATCAGTTCTTAGCAACACATGGGCCAGAGTACAGTGTTGTTAAAGATCAATTGATGACCCTTGAAGAAATCCCAACCCCTGTACAGATATGTGCTCGCCTTTCTAGAATTGAGATATCATAGCCTACACTCCAGGTTGATTTGTTAGCTATGGCTTTATTAGATAGGGGTGGTCGTCGTGGCTTTTGGGCAGAGGGAGAGGACGTCATTGTACTGGTTGTAGATGTGGATGTGGTGGCTTGCTTTTTGCGAGCATTATCATCGGGTGAATCATATTGTGTATAGGTGCTGGATTGAGCATGGTTATCCATAGGGTTGTTCCAAAGGGTCAATCAAGTTTCCTTTAGTTCCGATGATCCAAAAGTTCAACTTGATATGAAGCGCTCTCCTTTGGTCACTATCTTAAAAGGGGAATATGATGGATTACTTCTACACCCTTAGTCCATATCTTCTACTGGAGCATCTGTAGTGAGACTAGCATGTACTCTTGTCCCTTCCACTAATTTTTACGGACATGAATGGATTGTAGACTTAGGTGCCTCCTCATAGCCTCTTTGTTCCAGTCTTTACAGTGTCTTTGAAATCCCTTTAGTGTTCGGGTAGCAGATGGTGGTCTTTCTATTGTTATGGGTTTGGGAACCATTTCATTCACAAGATCACTTTCTCTTATTGTTGTGTTACATGTACCTAAATTTGTATTGAATTTGTTATCTATAAGCTAAATAACCAAAGCCTTACAATGCGGAGTAATCTTCTATGAGTTTTTTTTGTCTATAGGATCTCTAGGTGATAAAGCAGATTGATAGAGGATTTGAGAGGGATGGTCTCTACTAGCTCAGTTTGGCTTCCTAGAACCTTTCTACTTTTGCAGTTCTCACCACTTAACTACATTATAGTGGCATTTTTGATAGGGTCATTCGAGTATCTTGATCCTTCATTGCCTATTTCTAGAGTGTTTTGAATGTGATGCGTGCCAACTTAGCAAGCATCACTGGTGTAGCTTCCATCTAGGGTTAATAAAAGGGAAGTGTCTTCTTTTTTTGCTTTAGTGCATGTTAGACCATTAGGGACCTAGTCAAGTTAAGAGTCATAGGGTTTTTAGTATTATCTTGTTTTTGTTGATGGTATCAGGGTTACTTAGGTATATATATTAAAAGGAAGGTCTGAAACTCCCATAACTATCAAAAACTTTTTTATGGAAATAAAGACGCAACTTTCCACTTTTATTCATGCTTTTCTGAAGTGATAATGGACTTGGATTTGTTAATAAAGATTTACTTGCCTTATTTACATCTTTTGGGGTGATACACCAAACATCTTTTTTCTGCTCCTTACAACAAATTGGGGTTGTAGAGTAGAAGTTGTATCACTTGCTTGATATTGCTTGTGGTAGGATGTTTTAAATGAATGTTCCTTTTTACTTTTGGGCTGATACTGTTCTTACTGCCAATGATCAAGTTGTGTTGACATGTTGTCGATAATAGGGGTTTTAGGGGAATGGCCATATCAACACACAATTGTTGATTTATACGTGTGCTGTCGATAATGTTGACGTTAACCTTATTATCCTCTTGGTAACCTTATTAACCTCGATATTTCACTTGTACATATTTTGCCTGTGCCTTGCTACTACTCCTGTATGTTCTTGTTGCTCAAGGGTGTGCTGGAGGAAGCGGACGATAGCAGAAGGTGGTAGTAGAGGGTCGCCAGTGGTCAAGTGACACTGAAGGAGGCATAGGTGATCAGTGTTGCACGGCGAGTGGGCTGGACAGGGAGCACAAATGATAGCTATTATTGGTTTGCACACATTCAATCACTTATATGATTCACAACAATCTTCTCTTTCAGCTTTTCGAATGTCCTAATTATGTAATTTCCTAAGATCATGAGTCTATTGATAATATGTTATCACCTACTTTAAACTTCAAACTGGTCGAGATTGTTTTATTTGATTATGTATTGATTCAACACTTGTGTTTTTACATGTATGCCATTTTGTATAGCTTTTCAAGCTTAGTTTACTTGGGGGTTAACTCCTCAAAAGGGTTTTAACCCTTACTTGATCACCTAACCCTCAATTTGGTAACCCCGGTTTGGTCACTTTAATAACACGGGTTTGTCTAACATCGATTTCCATTAGTGTTAGCCAAACTCGTGTTAAGGCTGTACACCACTCGTACCTCTGACACCCCTCGCATTTCTTAGTCTCAACACCGCTACCAAGTAAAAACCACAAGGGTTTATACTACAACTTAACACCAATTCAAATAAACACAAACTGGTTTTAACGCTACTCTGTAAGTAAACACAATTGCAGGTTAGTACTAGTTTTACATTTCTTAACACCATTTTCATAATCCCCTAAGTAAACTAGCCCTTAATGTTTGAAGTTAATAACTTGTGTTTTACTTGCAATTTTAATCATTTAAGTGATTTTATCGACATGTGTCGATGCGTCGTTGACGTTCCCTTGATGTGCCCTCGATCGCATAATTTTTGGGACATCGATAACCTCGATAACCTGATGTCGAAGCACAAGTGTTTCCACGCGGTGCCTCCGACATGCGCACTTGAAAATTTATCAACATGGCATCGATTTTGGCACTTAAAAACCTTACAACAACATTTCTCATAAACAGTCTTCTCTTCGATTCTTGGTGGCAAAATTCCATATTCTTAGTTATATCCTAGATGAAATCTGTTTTCCTTGCCCCCAGAGTTTCTGGTGTTTGCTTTGGCTGCTTGGATGGTCAAATGTGTCTTCTTGAGATACTCAAGGACTTAAAAAGGATATCGTTACCATCACCCAATGATAAATTGGTTTTACATAAGTACTGATGTAAGCTTCTTTGAAGATGTCTCATATTTCTCTGCCATTGGGAAATGCATGAAATCTAACATTGAAAATGAGTTGCCATTAGCAATGTCCCTTGAGACACCATCATCTGTTGGACCATCTCCACCATCCCTGCCAACACCACCTTCTCCACCTCCATCATCGCCTCCATTATAGCATCGTTGGCAACCTCAGCATTGACAACATCGCTTACCTTCCATTACTGGAGATGAACCGTTAACTACTATTGCCTTTACTGGTCCTCCCATCAATACTGCTTTATCATATGAAAATTGGCACTAGGCAACACCTCCCTCTACTTTTTTGACTTAGATTTTGCAGTTGCTCTTTGAAAAGGCCCCGTCAATGTGCCAAGTATCCTATTTCGTAACTATATGATGTTTGATAATCTTCCTATTTCTAGTCGACAATTTTCTCTTTGTTGATAGTTACTGGATTTGTAGGAGTTATATTGAGGCATTGAAACATCCTTCTTGGAAGGTTGCAATGGAAATGTTTGCTTTGTGGTCCAAACAGACGTGGAACTTGGTGGATCTACCTCCAGGTACTATAGTTGTGGGGTATAGGTTGGCATTTTCCTTTTGGTATATCTCTAATGGTTTTATTGAATGGTATAAGGCTCCTTTGGTGGCCAAAAGATATACACAGACATATGGTGTGGATTATTTTGAGATCTCCTTGGTAGCTTGCGTTAACTCTGTTTGCATCCTTCTCTCTATTGCAATTAATTTTAATTGATTTGTCTTTCAGCTTGACATTATAATCCAGGCTGTGTTATTTAGGGGGAGTGTTTCAAGGTTTGTAAACTTAATAAAGCTATTTATGGATAAAAGTAGAGCTCACGAGAATGGTTTGAAAGGCTTAGTGGAGCTATCTAGGAATTTGGCTTTACTTGCTCGTCTTTCGATCATTCAATTTTCACTATGCACAAGTCCAAAGGATTAATCATATTGATTGTTTATGTTGACAGGATTTTATTGACAGGTAGTGATCTAGATGACATTTCTACTATAAAGAAGTTTTTACCTTATTAGGTTCTTAAGGATTTAGTGCTTATTTGATACTTTTTTGGCATTGAGGCAAATCATGTTGATGGATGTCTTACTTTATCTCAGAGAAAGTTTGTGCTAGATCTTCTTCGAGATATTGGGATAACAGGATGCAAAGTAGCTACTATTCTGTTAGATCGTAATGTGCATTTTGCTGATCTTGAGAGTTCAGAGTTTTAGGATGTGTTCCATTATAGGCAAATTGCTGTATCTTACCATCACTAGACTTGACGTTGTTTATTTTGTTGGTAGGGTCAATCAATTTATGCAACAACCTAGGGAGATACGTTAGGTTAATGTTTGCCAAATTTTGGGAAACTTGATGAACTCACTAGGAAAAGGACTTTCCTCTGTTAAGCATGGTCACCTTGATGTATGGGGATATTTTGATGTCGATTATGCTGGTTTCAATGAAGATCGACACTCCACGATTGGTTTCTACACCTATGTTGGTGGTAGTCTTGTTGCCTTGTGAAGTAAGAAGCAACATATTGTATCTGGGTTTAGTGTTGAATTACGGTATTGGGTGATGGCATGCACTACATGTGAATTATTCTAGGTGTTTCCCTTACAAAAAAAGTTATTCTAGGTGTTGTCTATTCTTAGAGACCTAGATGTTTGGGTCTCGGTACTAGTGGCAATGTACCTTGACAACAAGGTAGCGACCTTTATTGTAAATAATTCAACCTTTCATAAGCAAACTAAGCATATGGAGGTGGATTATTATTTTGTTAAGGATGCTATGATGTCAGGTAAGATATCTCCGTAATACATTGCAACAAAAGATTAGGTAGCGGACATTTTCACTGTAGATTGGATTTTATCTATTCCAAGCTAAGCATGCATGATCTATATGTTCTAGCTTGAGGGGGAATACTACAAGTCACTATTGTCATAGTTTAAGGTTATTATTTTAAACGTTCAAGTTTCTCCCATGGTTATCGAGCTTATAATGTAATTTTTCTGTGGCGTCTCTTTATATAAAAATGTCTAGGGTTTCCATGAGAAATAGACCATTTGATATCTCTTCCAACAATAGGTCATTGCAAAATTGAGAAAGTCTTTTCCTCTTCATTTCTATCATTAAAGGATGAATCCTTAGATACTTTAAAGCATCCTTTCCTAATGCCCATTTAGATCTTCATTTAAGCAAATCTCATGGATTTCCTGGATTATCATATGAAACTCCTCCCAGATTATTTCTTTATCCTTTCCTCCAAATGACGTGCACAATTTCTTCTTCCAAGACTAATTATGTCAAAATAATTGAATCGTTGAATTTTTGATCTCAACTACACTTCTTATGATAATGCCAACTTTGTTTCAAGCTTTATCCTTTCTTGAGTATCGAAACTTGAAGCCTGTTCTCTCAATATCCTTTGTTTTTTCCTTTCAAAAAAAAAAAAAGAAAACATTGGCTTTTTCTCCTAACTTCTTTGTCCCTTGATAGCAAAGAATTCAAATCTTTCTCCAAATTATCATATCCACAATCTTCATGAGCTTCTCTGTCCATGCGCCAACATTTGAAGTACTTGTTCTTCGATTCTTTTTAGCTGCACTTTGTTGGTGAAGTGGAGGAACTACCTTCTTTAATTGCATTTGTCCTTCATGCAAGAACACTTGCATATTTTGGACTAATCTGGGTGGTGGTAGTGGAACCAACCTTTTTACTCGCATGAACTCTTGCTCATTTTTCATTGCACCTAGATGAAAATGCAGCATTGTTAGTAGCGAATGCTTCAGTCAAATCTGAATGAGTGCTTGAATCTATGTTTAAATGATCTGACAAGTTTTCCATTAGCTGTTGACTTCCTAACACAACCCTCCTTTACTGGGGCTTAGGACCGAAAATGGAAAAGGTGAAAACCTTAGCAAGAGGAGGAACCTGCAAGAAGAAAATGCATGTGGATTGACCTGTTGAACATGTGGTTTTAGGAGGGGGGGGCAAGAATGGGTCTATCAATCTCATGGGAATCATGTAGCCTAATGAATTTTCTGGGTAATTTGGTGGGCAAGATAATATCATTTTCCAGGTGTGCCATCCTTCTATAGAGAAGCTGTTGGAAGAGGCAAGATTCATGACATGTTGGGATCCATTTAGAGTGGGAAGGCATGAGCTGTTTGTCGTCTTTGGAGGGTACTGGGATTTGCTGTATTCAGTGATTTGATTTGGGGAACGATTTTGTATTAGGGAAATCTTTTCTTCTCTTTGCCACTTTTTAAAAACCAGAAATTCTCAAAATTGGTTGATCTAGCCATGAATGGGTTGAAGATTGCGTGAAATGTGGGTTTATCATTTCTGGGTTTGATTTCATTTTGTTCTGGTCATGGCATTAAGTCAAGATTGGCACGTTCATTTTTATATGGGTCCATTTCTTCGGTCAAAATAAATTCGGTTTTGAAGTGGGTGGGTGCAGAGTCATTTGACTAGGTTGTTCGAACATGTGAAGTGTGAGATACAGGTGGAGTCCCTTGTTCTTTGCTTTAGTGCAATGAGGGAAATTATTGCCAAATTGCATATGGAGACAGATCTGTATATTCCTAACTAGGATGTGTTTTGCCAGAGAATTAGAATTTTGAAAGAAGCAGCTTGAGTTTGGTGTTTGTTTCCATGCAGTAAGGTTGCTTGGATATAGAGATTGTATGAAGTTTTTTCTAACACAGGAGCTAGTACTTTTTAGTCCGTATAACTACCTTCGTGGTTGCATGCTCCTTTCTGCAGCATACATATTCTTGTGCGTGAAGAGATGCAGGTTTTGGTGCTTGCTTGGTTTATTCAGAAAAAAACATATGCAAGATTTGTTACAAATTAGGAGTCTATTGGGTCTATGCTGCTAATATTTTCCTGGTTTTGTTGTTAGTTGGTCACCATGTATTGCTGCCCTTTTTACCTTGCAAACAAACAAAACTGAACAAAATACAGTTCAAATGCTTCATTCTGTGTGAGATATTCTATGCTTCTTTATCTATCTATTTGATGGAGTGTAAATGGTATGAAACTTATCTAGAGTGGGAGCTCTCTTATAGGGAATTCTGCATCTGAATTGGTGTTTAAGTGATACAAAACAGTTAGCAGGATTTGGTTTGTCGTGGTCATGCTAAACTTTTTTGATTACACACATTTTTGTATGTGGGACCATTCTCTTAATACTTCTCACTTGTGACCTTCTTTGGATCCATTACTTCGGACAAATCAATATGTGGACTGGACATTAAATTGCAATTGGGAGACCAGTGTGGCTTAGGTGCGATGTAATAGCGTCCAACTCAAAACCAGTTGGTTTAAATGAGAGGCCTGATAACTCTAATTAACCACTTCTGGTATCTTTAGCTGTGGGCTTATTTTCTTAACAAGGTAATACCTGTCAAGCTTTGATCACATAATAGGCAAGGTGTTGCAGTAGCCATGGGTTGGTATAGTAGGTAAAATATTTAATATTATCTTGCTGTAATGTCCTTACTATTGTCTGTTGTTTCACAGCAAATTTTGATTTCTATGGATGAGAATTCAGTGTGACGCAGGACTTTATTGAGGTCCAAGTGTAAATTCTCTTTTACTTGTTATTTAAACTCCATTTATATTATGTCCTGTCAACAAAGTCTCCCATTATGTTTTTTGTCGATTTGATTTTTCTGTGCCTTTTGATGTGTTTGATGAGTTTTTGATGAGCACTTGCATAAAATGTGCTAAGTTCTGTTACTCTTAGCTGTTCACAGAGGCTGGAAGGCAAATTTCTGTTTCTATTAATGATGAATATGTCTACTTTCTAGTTTTTAAAAAATGAATATGTATATTTTCCTGTATAATTGTAAAGAATCTTAAGAAGTAAATGTCTGATACAGTTTAACTCCAGATATATTGTCCCTAATCAATTACGTTTGTGTCAATGTGATTTGTTTTGTCTCCTGCGATGTCAGTGTTTGACACATTTTTGATGAGAACTGACCTAGAATGTGCTAATCTCTGTTACCCTCAGCTGCTTGCAGAGGCTGGAAGGCAAATTTCTGTTTCTGTTAACAATGATCATGTGTATTTCCCTGTGGAATGTAAAGAATCTGAAGATGCAAATGCCTCTGATACAGTTCCTGAGAGTAGTAGCATTCTTCCAGAGTGGGCGCAGGTACTGGAGCCTGTAAGAAAACTTCCTACTAATGTTGGCACAAGGATTCGGAAGTGTGTATACGAGTCCATAGAAAGAAATCCACCTGAATGGGCTAGGAAAATTTTGGAACATTCAATCAGCAAGGAAGTTTACAAAGGCAATGCTTCAGGCCCAACTAAGGTAAATCTTATATTCACTGAGTTGAAAGCTTTTACTAGGTAACTGTTCCATACACGTTTCACATGGATAAATAGGGGCATATCAACTCTTGGTCTTCTTTTGATGCAATTGTCTTTTTCTCAGAAAATAAATTGCCTGGGGATAAGCTAGGTAGAATTAACATGTGAATATTTTCAAACAGGCTGAATTGCTGGTAACTGAGTCATGCTGGGGTGGTAGGCAGTTATAGTTTGTGTGACTTCCCAGGCATCCTGTGTATCATTTTTGCCCCCTCTGACCAAGTCACCTATGCTTTGGTTATGTTATGTTTTTTCACTTTTTCAGTGATACCTAGTTCTATGGACATATCTTGAGAATAATTATAGTTTCAAAGGCTTGAATGACCCTGACATGGGTTAGCCTAGTTAGATTGGGTTTCTTGTGTCCTCGATTCAGTTTCAAGTGATGGTGGCCTACCCTGTCCACCAACTAGATTGGTTCCTGATCTGGGTTGGACCATTTTGTCCTTTTTATGTCTTATTGTATGGCTTGAGACTGTATTGCTTCCTTGGAGGTTATATAAATGCTGTTAAAGGGTTTAAGTGCCATCCATATTTCTATAATCTCCAAGCTTTCTTTCTTAACATTTCCAATTTTCTCCAAAAAAAAATCCGTTATCTCCAATTTCCTTTTTTTGTTTTTTTTATCGCAACCTTTCACTGTAAATGGGGCATGTTGGATATACACCTAATTACTGAGTTTCTTGTATTCTGTTAAATTTATGGTCCAAATGTGGAGTTGGAAAGAAGGGCATTAGGGGAGAGCTCAGACAGATATGGGGGACTGTTGCAGATGTCCCCTGGATGGTGGGAAGGGAGGTCAATGTTATGCTGGACATTGGCGACTGGCAATAGACTGGGTAAAGATGCGGGGAAAAATGATTGTTAGAGTTCTGGGATGCATTGATGAGGCTGAACTTGTTTTTATCTGATCATCAACTGCAGGTTGACTTGAAGGAGCTTAGCTTTAGAGGACTTGTGTTCGGGCATTCAACAGATATGTTGCTTATTGGAGTTCCCACAGATGCTTTCTCTGTTTGATGTGGTTCCCTTGGTCAAATCATTTCTGGATCATACACCTCTATAGTGGTGCTTAAAGGAAGATCTGAGATGTGAGCAAGTTTTGATATATTGGCTATATCGCCGATATCACGATATTTCAGCGATATATCGGGCGATATCTCCAAAATATCGGCGATATATCGCCGATAGCAAGTAAATAGGTGGGAAAATGCGCGCTAGATGGGGAAAAAATGGGAGGGAAATCCGAAGGCGCACAGAGCAGGCGAGAAAAAAAATGGGAGGGAAAGAGTTGGGTGGGGAGGAAAACACACACATCCCCACGCACGCAAGCAGGCATGCACGCATGTAGATTTTTTCACTATATTACATACATGTATTTTATAATTTTTTTAAAATTTGTGACATTTTTTGATTCTTTTTTTACCTTTCTGAGCAATTTTCTCAAAATTCACCGATACTAGCATATATCATCGATATATCTCTTGTTTGACTTGTCGATATGGTATTGATATCGATATTTAAAATCTTGGATGTGATATTTACTTTAAGGTTGACATGTTTTGGTTGAGAAAAATAGACTTTAGATGCTTAGAGTAGTAATGGAGTGTTAGGGGGGATTCGACGGCATGCACCGTGGCTGATAGGTTGTTTGCTTTACTACTTTTCCTTAAAAGCTCAAGGGAGAGTTTGAAGGAGGGAAATGAGTAGAGGCAACAATCACTGATGGAGATATCAAAGATTGATAGGATAGACGATAGGCGGGTGTTCCGTATGAGGAGATTGTGGAATGTGCAAGGTGCCAAAATGCCTTCTTTGAGGAGTAAAATGAAGTTGAGGTGAACTAAAGGCAGAAGTTATGACACCTATGACTGAAGCATGGTGATGCTAACATGAAGGAGACAATACATTGCACTTGGTGTTGGAGAGGTGGGTCATCCCATGTTTTTCTAAAGAGCAGCGGGATTCTCTTGCTGTGGAGCTGTCTGAGGAGATGGAGTCTGCCTTGTTGGGGATGAAAGTGGAAGTTTGCTAAGTCCTGATTGCCTCCCAATCTTCTTCTATAAGGAGTTTTCGAGTATGGTGGGGAATGATGTTCTTGTAGGATGATACGAGCCAATCACAAAGGACCTAACAGGGATGATCATGGGACCCGGATCCAATATGTGAGTTCGTTTAGCATGAGTTAAGAGTCCATGTTTCTGTTTAGCATGAGTCAAAGTCTATTTCATTTTTACGTCAAGTTCATTATCGATGTTTTCGTTTTATGTCGAGTCCATTATATTTGTATGGGTTGTTGCATGTGTTTTCTCTTGTAGTTGAGATATTTTCCTTCCAAGAAGGCATTATGGCCGGTTGTGTCTCTAGGTTGTTAAGGCCACACATGTCACTGCAGGGGATTGTCTCCCATGTGCAGTGATTTAAATGCCAATGGCATGCCGTTGGAAAGACTATTTTGGGGAGGGGGCCATGTCGAGATGATTAAAGTATCGATTTATAGGTGTGCCGACGGCATGCCGACGATTTCGAGGGCATGCCGAGGCATGCCGATGGTAGTGTCGAGTTTGATGCTGTTAGGCGAAGGTGCTGCTGCCATAGGTCGATTTCTTGAATCCTGTGGGCATAAAAAGTCGATATTGAGGAATGTAAGGGTTTAAGGACACACACACGGTCATTATGAAATACATTTATTTTTACACAATCATTATTTTTTGAAAATGATATCATTTTGATTATTTATGTGATTTTTTGTCAGCATGCGGTCAGCATGCCCTCGGCATGGCCATCGAAAAACAGACATTTCCACGACGTACCCTCTGTATGCCCACGAAATGCATACTTAGAATTTTACCGGCACGACGTCGAAATTGGTATTTCGAACCTTGCCCATGTGTAGGGTCAAGCATCTGATGGAATCATTGTTATGTAAACATGCATGCCCTTGTACACAATGTTGTCAAGGCCATCACTTCAGGATACCAGGCTACTGGGCTAGGAGAGAAAGCTAGAGGTTGCCTTGGAGCTATTCCAAGTAAAGTGCTTCATTTGAGTGATCGCTTTTTTTGTTGCTTGGATCGCCTCGCGCCTCATTGCCCTACCCCCAATTTAATCTAAGGAAGATTATAAGACTCGTCTTTAGTCTTAAGTTATATATATGTATATATATGTAAGTGTTATATCTTCTTGTATGTACATACATACATATACGCTATTGATAGCTTTTATACTCTAAGGTTTTCTTGTGTTCTAAGATATCTTCCAAATTAGACTATGGTTTGTCTAATATGACATATGTGTATAAGTTATACATACACGTTATTATAAGTCTGAAATGATAATTATGATATATTGTCAATTTAATGATGTATGTTTTATATATATTTGTTATTGCTTGTAAGTCTCTAATGATATATAACAATATATTTATATGTATGGTAGTGTATTGTAAATATAGTATATTATAATATATGTCACTATATTGTTTTGATACATACATATAATATAGAGTAATTTATGTAAAAGTCTCTCGACTTGTACCTAAATTTCAATGTAGTCCGTGGACTTTGAAACATGTCAATGCCATCCTTGAACTTTCTATTTGTATTGATGTAGTCCCATCTTTCACTATTCAATCTAACATTGTTATTATTTGCTAAGCTTTTCAGCCCAAATTTTGCTAACAACTTCAAAATATGGTATATTATTTAAACCAGCTTTGAATTTCAGTAAATGATAATGTTGAAGGGACTACATTGATACAATTAGAAAGATGAGGGACAACATTGACACATTCTAAAATTCAAAGACTACATAGAAATATAAGTGCAAATTTAGGGGACTTTTAAGTAAATTACTCTATAATATATATTTTGGTTGTTTATATATATATATATATATATATATATATATATATATATTATCGTTACTTAAATACGATGGGAACATTGTATCTTTTACTTAAATAGTAGTACCATGTGTTTCTAATGAAAGTTAATGCTACTGTATGAATAGTATATTCAATATTTTAAAAAATAAAAATGCATGTTGCCCCGATTCAATTGGGTGATTGCTTTTCTGTCACCTCTTGCCTTGGGTGATTAAGGAGCTTTTACCTTGCAATCGCCTAACGCATTGATAGCTTTGCTTGTACCAAAGACATAGCAATACATATATTCCAAATTCGCCTCACTGTTCCTGTGCATGTGAGTGTTGGTTCTGCACCTCCATCTTAGGGCATTGGCAACGCTCTCCACGGCCTCTGCAATCGGTTCATCGCTTGCTACACATCCAAGAGAGGCTTGCTTGTTTCACAGGAATTAGGGAATTTATGGTGTGGAAAATGGGCTTTGCTCAACCAAATAAATTTTACATGTTCCTCCTATTAGAGATGGATACTGTAGAGTGTGTCGACAGTTTTTGCCTTATTGACTTGTCTAATATGATTTGCTTGATAATGGATAATATCCTAACTAATAGGTTGAGATCAGTAATGGATTATCTGGTGCATCTAGTTCAGGTGGTGTTCAGTTGGGGATAGATTGCTTTGCATTAGCTATGGTGATAGTTTCTTTCTGGAGGTAGTCAGGGGGTGTGCCTTGTTATGGAAGATTGATTTTCCAAAGGAGTATGACTTGAGGCATGGAGGTTTCTTTGGACTTATCTGGGCAATAGATGTTTCCCTGAGGTTTGGATGCAATGGATGAGGAGGTGCATGCTAATTGCTGAAGATGAAGACCGGTGGGCCTTGTTGATTCACGGTGAGAGAGGGAAGAGAGAAAGGAGATGAGCCTTTGGTAGGAAATATTCTTCTATTGCTCAACTCAAAATAGGTGGGAAGTCTCTCTATTTATAAAGAGTACATATCCCAACAACCAAATAAAGAGATAAAATCTAATTGCTTAAAGAGAAAATCTTTTCTCATCTGGAAAGATTTTATCTCTTTACAAAACCAACATTCCTATTTCTAAAACTAGACTCAATCTAATCAAGTCTTTTAGATTGGTAAAATCAAATCTTTACAAATCTCCTTAAAACAAATAAACTAAATTAGGCTAATTGCTAATTAAGAAAACAACTCATATTTTTGGTCCTATGAACCCAAAATTGGTGGCTCAAGTGACCTTCTGGATGGCTGCCACGTGGCACTGCCATGTCGCCTGATGGCTGTCACGTGGCTCTTCAATGATCCCAACACTACCCCTTAAGTCGAAGGCCGTGAGGCCGAAGACTTAGCCTTCCATTGGTGAGGCTATCTGCCCCATCATTCGTCTTCTTCTTGGAGAGGAACACTCTTGTTCTTGTGATGGTGTAGCATCTTGTGACTTCAGAAGTCGTTGCTTCTATGGCAACCTGAGTGGTTGTCGCTATGGCCACCGTTGTATCTTGTAGAAGTCGAGCACGTTGCTTCTCGAGATCTTTGGGAGTCAGGGAGTCCATATCCACACACAAGGTACTAGTAGTCCCACGTGCGATAGAACTTGATATATCTCCTTATCTTGCTTCCTTTTTTTTCTTGTCGTCTTGGAAACTCGGTGCCTCCTCAAAGAAAATATTAATTTTCTCTTGTCCACTAACGAAAATCTTGAAGGCGCGAGCCCATAAGACGTAGTTGGCCGCACCACTCAACTTGATGGTTGTTCTATAGACAACCACCTTACTCTCTCTAGGGCCGAGCATAGCATCTTCGATGGTCGTGGTAGATTCTACCATCTCTTGGCCTTCTTTTCCACGCAAGTTGCTGGATTTGAGGACTTCTTTTGATGCACGAATCTTTAACGAGTAGTTGGATCTTCTACGCACGTAGGAGCCTAGATCGTAGGCTCAATACCATGTAGAGATTTCTACGTGGGCGCAGACGGAGCATGAGGCTCCAGTGCGTTGATAGATCCAGAAATCTCATGTACAATACTGGATTATGCGTTTAAGACGTCTGGAACGACCATTAGACGTTTGATCTAGGTGATCAGCGAGTTTGGAAAGGAGGCATCGGCTGGAAGGAGCAGATGCTCCTTGTTGATCTGCTGAAGGTGACGGTCTGTGGGCCTTGTTGATTCACGGTGAGAGAGGGAAGAGATAAAGGAGGGGAGCCTTTTGGTAGAAAATATTCTTGTATTACTCAACTCAAAATCGGTGGGAAGGCTCTATTTATAGAGTATATATCCCAACAACCAAATAAAGAGATAAAATCTAATTGCCTAAAGAGATAAAATCTTTTCTCATTTGGAAAGATTTTCTCTCTTTACAAAACCAACATTCCTATTTCTAAAACTAGACTCAATCTAATCAAATTTTCTAGATTTAGTAAAACCAAATCTTTATAAATCTCCTTAAAACAAATAAACTAAGTTAGACTAATTGCCAACTAAGAAAACAACTCCTATTTTTGGTCCTATGGACCCAAAACTGGTGGCCCATGTGGCCTTCTGGATACCTACCACGTGGCATGTGCCACGTGACTCTTCACTGATCCCAACAGAATGGATTTGGAGGTCTTACATTGCGACTAGGGAATGATGGAGCCAGTCATAAATGAGGCAAGCAGGGGAGCACTTATTGCATAAATATTGGGAAAAGGGATTTTTCGCAATATGAATGTAGGGACAAGGAGAAGATAGCATGTTGATATGCTTGTAGGAATGGGCTCTATATGACATTTGTCTTTTGGTGTGTGCGTGTGTATGTTTTTTGTGTGTGTGGAGGAGGGGGGGTGTGGGGGTGGGGGGGAGGGGAGAGGGGGTCAGTCACACTTTGTTGGGGTGCTGCTGCTTATTGGTTTGGGTTATAGGTAAATGAATGTGTGAAGGGGAAGGTGTGGCAGATGGTAAGGGAGGATGTGAGGAAAATAATAATTGAGTTTTGAAACCAAAATCAAATTATTTCCCTGAAGCAAATTAACTTGTATGCTTGATGTGTACGAAAAATATTAACCAAAAAAGTAGAATCTGTTCCTGATTGCACTGCCTTGCATTGAAGTATTTTCATATATTGATTTCACTTTAGGAAAAATGGCCATTATTGGTTAAATTGTTCTTTTTTTTTGAAATGTGTGTAGAATTCCATGCAGTTAAAGGGCCTTCAAAATTGTATCAGAATAGTGGTGTCTACTTACCATTATTTCTGAGTGATCATCCATTCGTGAATTATAACCATAAAAAGTACAAATTTCCTTTCAAAAAAATGGTGCAAATTTAGTTGCAAGAAAAAAATCAGCACATACTGTTCAATAGTTATTTGTTTGTTTGCTTTGTTTTTTCTGGGATTTAACATTTTGGATGTTAAAAATTCTGTTTTTCTTTTGCTTGCATGTTTATTATATGTCTATCATCCTTATAAGCACATCTAAAATCCTTATTCCCTGCATTTTCAAGGTACTACTAGTGCTTGCAGCAAACTTTTGTATTTGGTAGTGCAGTGTGATCATTGAAGGATCTTTCCTATGTTTGTTGCAGAAAGCTGTTCTATCTTTGCTGGCAGAAGTGTCTGGTGAAACTTCTCAAGAGAAACCCAAGGAAAAGGAGGAGAAACACAGGGAATCATTGTCTAATTTGATAATGAGACAATGTCGTGTAGTTCTCCGTCGCTCTATGGCCGCTGATGAAGCAAAAGTCTTCTGTAATTTACTGGGGACAACACTTTTAAATTCTAATGAGAATGATGACGAGGGTATTCTTGGTTCTCCAGGGCAGATTTCCCGCCCTCTTGATTTTTGGGCAATTGACCTAAGGCTAGCTGTTGGAGCTTATGGTGGACATCACCAGGCTTTTCTTGAGGATGTCCGTGAGGCATGTCCATTTTAATTTAAGTACAGAGTTTTGTGTGCTGCACTGGTTTCTAGACTTGAAAGCTTTGATTAGATAATATCATTTAGTGCAAAAGATATCTCTGTCTACAATGTACTCATAATATTTGTTTTTCAAAAGAGATTTTGTATTATATTTATATGGTTTAATATATCACCAGTCGTTATGTGTCTCCCAAAAAAAACCAGCGATCATGTATGATATGCAACAAAGCTTTTTCCCCCCTCTATTAACCTTGATTTCATCCACCAATCATTTCTTGATTTTTTTTGGTACAATTATCTTCATTATTCCTTTTTCAGCTATTTCGTTGAAGCCTGAGCCTTGCTGCTTTAATAGGAACGATAGCAAGAACATCAGTTGTTATGGTCACATCGTTTGGTTTCTTCATTTCTTCATGTTTGTATGAAAATACCCTCAACCTTTATCTCTTCAAATGTTGTAGCCACGTTTTTTTGTTACAGTCGAGTACAGGATAGCATGGTGGTCTTATGAAAGGGGTTGAAGTAAGGCAGTGGAACATAGGGAGGAGAAAATGGTGATGTTTAGGAAGAGGAGGGTTATAGGTGCTAGTGCATGAAGTGGGAGAACATTGGAAGTGATTACATGTGTGGACGGGAGGTATGGGGCATGGTAGGAGGTATGCATATCACAAGATTGGGTTGGCATGTACTTTGAGACTGCCATTATGGCGTAAATGGTGCCTACATTGCAGATGATTTGTCCTTGGTGCCAGAAGGGTGTAGAGGTGAGGAAAGATGCCGAGGCTGCAGACTCGGAATTGGAGATATTGAGAAGGTGATGCCAGTTAGTTGTCACTCTGCAAAACCATTTGAAACATGAGCAAGATTGTTGACAACCAAAGAAAGATAACATTGATGATGTTATTTAGGAAAGTTTGTTAGGAATACCAAATCTGAACGGATCAAGCTAGATTTTAATATGGGTTACACTGATATGGGTTCTTGGACAACCATCCTTATGTTTTAATAAAATTAGGATCCACTCTATCAAAGTGGTGATAGTTTGGTGTTGGATGGAAAAGATGAATCTATTCACAAAGAAAAACCTTAGCCTCTCTTATATGGAGAACGTTTATGGGCAAATTACATGAAGAGTTTAGTAATAAAATAAAAACTGCAACTAAGGACAACGAAGGCAACATAAGTGACACAAAATAAAATAAATAACTCCACATCTAACACTCTCCCTTAAGTTGGAGCGTAGATGTCCTTCAGGTCTAACATGTCACATAGGAAGCAATGTTGCTTTTTGGGAAGTGCCTTAGAAAAGATATCAGCTAACTGGAGTTCAAACGAAATGTAAGGTGTAGCTATCTTGCCTTCCATCATTGCATTCCGTACAAAATGCCAATCTACTTTAATGTGCTTTGTCCTCTCAAGAAAAATAGGATTTGAAGTAATATAAGTGGCTGATCTGTTATGACAATATGTAGGAATGGTACTCTTCATACAGATACGCATGTCACTGAGTAAGGAAGTAATTCACATCACCTTACAAGCTGTATGAGCCATTGCTCTATATTTTGCCTTTGCACTAGATTGGGCCACAATAGTTTGTTTCTTGCCATGTCAAGAAAAAATAGCAAACCCAGTGGTGGACTTCCTGTCATTAGAAGACAGCGTAGTTGCATCTGAATAGGATGATAACTCAAGATGACTATATTTCCTGTAATGGAATCCTTACTCAGGAGTCCCCTTTAAATGTTTCAGAATGAAGCAAACATCATTCCAATGCCCATATTTGGGTTTATCCATGTACTGGCTAGCCCTACTCGGAGCGTAGCTAATATCTGGACGAGTAATGGTTAGATATAAGAGCTTTGTCACAACACTCCTGTACCTGTGGACATCCTCAAACATAGTATCTCTAGAATCATTATACTTGCCTTTCTCCTCTACAGGAATGGTAGAAGTCTTAGTATCAAGCAAGTTAGCATCCTCCAGAATTTCAAGAATATGTTTCCTCTTGGACAGCATCATGCCAGATCTATCTTTGAAGGCCTCAATCCCCAGAAAGTAATGTAGTTCACCAAAGTCTTTGGTCCAGCGTTGTCGAGGCAAGGGCCTCAGGTGACCGGGTGATGAGGCGAGGCGCTGAAGCAAGATATCGCCTTGACGAACACCCAGGCGATGGCCTTCGATCAGGCAACTTGCCTCCTCTCCTCGGGCGGCGCCTTGTCGCCTCTTCGCCTCTTCGCCTGAAACCCTAGGTCGATTGAAGTTTTTTTTTTCTTTTTTGTAAAGCAACAAACTGCCACTACTGACTTTCCAATCAAAGCGTCTACGACCTTTGAGTTTCCATATCATACCGTTATTTATGTGTGTCATGAGTCGTGACTTCTCCCCACGAACCCCCATTGCCATTGTTGCTGGAGCGGCAGAGCAGCTTGAGCTTCTTCGACCATCGTTGGAGCAGACACCCATCAGCATCGCTTGCCATTTACATTGAATCCTCAACCTCGATTGCCTAGGTATGAGACTCAACTCTCGACCTTCATCGAGTCTTGAGTCTTGACCTTCGGCGGAGCAGCTCGAGCTTCGGCGAAGCGTGATATATATGTATGCATGGTATATGTGTTAGAAAGTAGCGTCCGGAACGAAGCTTTATTAATATATATGTATGTAGTATGTACTGTTATGATGCGTGTTATATACGTGAAGGAAGCGTTATTTATGTACTCATATATATAATAGTATATATAATATATAGTGTTATATATGTATGTATACATAGAAGTATGTATATAATATATAGTGTTATATAATGTGATATCTGTTGGTATATTATGTTTGTTTGCAACTTTGCATGTGTTTTGAATTTTGTAGATGGCTGAAATAAGGAGAAAGCAACCATGTTGGAAGTATGTCGCATTGGAGGACCCAAAAAAGACTAATGATACGAAGTGTACTTTCTGTGGTAGGATAGTGAAAGGGGGGATTCATAGAGCTACTGGACATATTACTGGTGGTGATAATAACACAACAATATGTCCAAAAGCTCTATAACATGTGAGAGAGGAATTGGGAGAATATTGACAATCTAAAAAGGAAGAAAAAGAAAAGTTCACGACAGATTTTGTTTACAATGTGCCGCTTAACGATGATGATGATGATGATGGAGATGAAATAGAAGAAGTGAACATCTTACGAGGACCCATGAATAGATTCACAACTAAAAGAAGAGTAGAAAATCCTACACAGTCACATGCAAAGAAGGCTCAAATCATGATGGGTGCTGGTGGAAGTGGCAGTGGTGGACTTCCTCTAATGAAGAAGTTTCATGGACTAATAGATAAGTTTACGAAGGTTGATCCTGAGAAGGTGGTTCAGTACGGATCATTGCAGAATAGATGTACCGTAACATTGCATTCAATGCTGTTAAAGATATTTGGTTTGTGATAATGATTGAGGCATTTGGTCGTTTTGGCCCTGTATTGAAGCCTCGTCCTTATCATGAAGTGAGAGTTCCTTTATTGAGATATCATGTGAACGAGACTCAGGATTTCATCACCAAACATCATGATGCTTGGAAGAAATATGGATGCACATTGATGACATATTGTTGGATAGATAGGAAAAGTAGAACACTTATAAATTTTCTGGTCAATTCTCCCATAGGAACTGTTTTCTTGAAGTCCATTGATGCCTTATCCTACGTAAAGACAAGGGAGAAGCTTTGCGAGCTGAAAAGTGGCATGATCGGTTGTGTCGGGGAGGAAGATGTGATTTAAGTCGTCAATGATAGTGCATCGAATTATGTTCTTGCTGGTAATAAATCTCTATTTATTTTAACATACGTATTTTCTCTACCAACGTAAGTATTGTAAAATATAAAAAATATCATTTTTCTTTTTCATAGGCAAATTACTGGAGCCTAAGCATCCCCAAGTTTATTGTACTCCTTGTGCTAAACACTGCATCGATCTGATGTTGGAAGATTTTGGGAAGTTAGAGGATGTAAAAAAGTTACTCAAGCATGTAATGCAATTGAGTAGTTATATATACATGCCTCCTTCAGTCTTAAATTTGATGAGATAGTTCACAAGTAGGAAGTTGTTGAGACCTGCAATTACAAGATTTGCTACATCTTTCCTCACCTTACAGAGGATTCATAGACAAAAGGCAAATTTAAGGAAGTTGTTCACTTCAGATAAGTGGATGACTTCTAAAAATACAAAAGAAGATAAGAGAAAGAAGGTGGCAACAATCATCATGATGCCTTTATTTTGGAATAAGGTTGTTTACATTCTCAAGGCTATGTCTCTTCTTGTGAGAGTGATTCGTATTGTTGACTCAGAGAAAAGGCCTGCAATGGGATACATATACGAAGCAATGGATAGAGCTAAGGAAGCTGTCATGAAGACTTTCAATAATAATGCTGAAAAGTTTAGATCTATTTGCGACATCATTGATAGGAGGTAGGATTGCCAGCTTCATAAGCCTCTATATGCAGCAGGATAAGAATCTTGTGTTTGTTAAGTACAACGAAGCTTTGAGGGATCGATATAAAGATAGGGATTATCTTGATCTCATTTCCCTCCAGGAGATTGATGATTCAAATGAATGGCTATTAAGGAGAATGGAGGAAGATGAGGAAAATGCAGGTGATGATCTTGTGTTTGGTGATGATGATCTCACTCGGGGCATGGTTGAGCTTACATTGGGCATTAACGAGCAAGACACTTCTCGACGTACTTGGGCTCGTGCTACTACGAAGAAAAATGATCCTAAGCAAGCTAAGAGAAAAATGAAAGCTCTAATAGTCATTGAAGAAGAGGAAGAGTATGTGGATAACGATGATGATGAGGAAGAGGAGATTGAAGAAGTTGCTGGTGACGACGAATTGAATCTTGAAGATGATTGTGATGATTGATGTGTTATATTATTTGAGAATTGTTTACTTAAATGACAATTTTGGTTTTTATGTTTTTCTACCTTAATTGTGTAGAAGCTTTTCTTTCTTTACCATTTGAAATTATGTGAAACAATTTTTGGCAATACAATTCTTATCCTTTCCTTTTACTTAAAGTTTCCAACATTGTTATTAGACATGCTTTTATAAACTTAGTGTTATTAAATTGAGTTAATAAGACATATATATGCAAATAAAAAATGGTTGCCTCAATGCACTCGGGCTATCGCCTTTTTGTCGCCTCTCGCCTCGGGTGATTTTGAGTCGTGTTGCCTTGGTATCGCCTTTCGCATTGACAACATTGCTTTGGTCACAAAAAACTTCTGGAGACAGTCGTTGACCTCCTGAATTCCTATAGTATCATCTCCTGTAAGGATCATGTTATCAACAAAGATAACAAGTATCACTGTGCTTGATGTCTTTGAGGTTTGAAATGTCAATTTCGATGCGCTTTCAATAAATTTTCAAGCGTGCATTTCGCCAGCATGCCGAGGGCATGACGTGGAAACACCTATGTTTTGATGTCGGATTTCGAAGATTTTGATGCCTAAAAAATAGTCCATTTCGAATTTAAGCAATCTTCTTGTTATGAGAGATGAGAGGGAGGGCACGGGGGAAAGGAGGAGGTTGGACGGTGGTGGAGGACGTCGGAGGGGGTCGTGGAAGAGTGGTGGTCATGTTGCGCAGGAGTATCATGACCCTATTTGGTGCCTTAGGTGCACTGGGTTGCCTACAAGCGTTCTAGTTGCCGGTGGTGCTGAGAGGATCGGTTGGTGGCGTCACCACCTCTGCCTTCGTCGGGGGCCCCTAATTTCGAGGTGGTGGAGCCGTGGTCTGAGGAGGAACGTAAGCTGGAGCTGATGCTAAGGGGAGGGCTTGTCGGGGACATGCTTAAGGGCCCGCTTGAGTGGAACATGCTGGAGGATGACTTGCGACGCCGTTTCCTGTGGGTCGGGGCCATAGTGCATTGCATGGCCGACCAATGGTTTCTGGCGACAACGAGGTTGGGTTGCGTAGCGAGGGAGCGACTATGTTGTTAAGTCGTCTGGGTGGGGAGGGGTATTGGTTCGATGGAGGTTACCTTGCCCTCATGATGGCGAGTTGTGGGAGAGGCCCCCTTAGAGGGGTCTGCTTCCATGGCATCCCTCTCGGCCTTCGGATGAGAGAGGTGATTGCGACGCTGGTGGAGCTGTTCACTTCCTTAAGGTCTTGCTCGGGGCTCGGGTTGGAGGAGATGGATGTGTTGTCAGTGGCAGCGTGGGTGTCGTTGAAGGGGGTTGCGTAGGTGTTTAAGAGGCTGGTGCTTCGCCGCGAAGGCTTCTCCTGGCTGATTAGGTGTGAACCCTTGGAAAGGGAGGCGGACCGCGATCGCTCTTATGCCCAGGTGGTTGGGTTGGCTGACTCTTGACAATCAAAGCACCTAGTCGAATGATTTTAGACGGAGGCCGTGGAGGGGAGATGGGGGACCGCGCGTGGGAGGTTGTGAGTCGCGACGTGGGGTGCACATCATGCTAGCTTGCTGACGCATCAGACTAGGTTGGTGAGGGCACCGCAGAGGTGCATGCGACACTTGAGGTGGATGCGCCAGTGTGTGGCGGGGATTGGCGCGACTTGTAAGAGTGATGATGTGGTCCCCAATGCCTCGGATGAGGCGGTGGCACCAGCTACATAGTTGGTGGAGTTGAGGTGTCGTGAGGGTGTGGTCGTGGACCCTGGTGCCTTGGGAGGGGAAGCGTCGCAGGTTGCGGAGGGGGAGTCGAAGAACTGTGAAGGAGGGGTTTTTGGGGAGTCATTTGGCAAGGGAGTGCTCTTTATGAAGGGAGCAGGAGCGTCATTTAATGCAGAGGGAGTGAGTTTATTGGAAAGGCATGAGTCATGTGACCTCGAGTTATGTGGGGTTTTCGAACCCATCAAATACCCCCTGGGGGGGGGCAGATGGTTCATCCCTCCCTTCTCAACCTCCCCCCTCTTCTCCTCTCGACCTCCACAATCTAGCGTCGGCCTCGCCTACAAGTGAGTAGGCATGGACGATGGCCCGAAGTTCGAAGGAGATGTTTCACCTGGAGGCATAGGTTGTGATGATAGAGGTTGGAGCAAGGCCACCCCTTCTCGCCTCGTGAGAGGGTGGTGGAGAGGTGATCCCCCTCTTCGCGTGGCGCCTCACAATTAGTCGAGGACCAAAGGTGTGATATTGCCCTCTTATTATGTCCTACAGCGGTGGGTCGCGAAGGGCGGCCGCGAAGGGGGAAACATGGGGGCGAGAGGGCGGGGTAGAGGAGGCGAGAAAAGAGGAGGGTGGTGACGGAAGGGATGATGTGGAGCTATTGTGGGTAGCACAGGAGGCAGGTTTTCGTAGGGCTTAGGGGGGAGCAGTCGTGTCCTCTCAATGTTGAAGGTGCTATTGTGGAATGTAAGGGGTCTCAATGACCCAACGTGGAGGGCTTCTCTGGGGAGCTTACCTATGCTCTTGCGGGACCTCCATCGTGGTGCTGCAGGAGACCAATCTAGAGGGTTGTGCCAGCAACTTTGGTGCGAGATTGGTGAAGCAACCTTGGGGCTTCTTGGCTTGTCTCGCTATTGGATGATCTAGTGGGATCCTCCTTGGTTGGAGAGATGACGTGATGGAGCTTGTGGAGATATTATGGAGGCATGCTGTGACGGTGCACCTCTGATGGAAGAGCGACAACTTCAGCTTCATGGTATCGGTAGTCTATGGCCCTGTGGATGATGAGGTGAGGCTGCAGCTTTGGGATGACCTCCCCCAGGTGGCCGGTTGTCTCCTGGGAGCCCCATGGCTTTGTGGAGGTGATTTTAACGTCACCCTGTGTTGCGATGATCAGCTGGACGGACATGGAAGGTGTGATCGCGGCTTGGAGGCCTTTGTGGACTTTATAGCCCTCTATGGTTGCTGGACTTGGTGCCAACCTCCTGTGGTTACACGTGGAGGAACTCTATGGGACATAAATCCAGGATTGATCGCTTTTTGTGGAATGCGACGATGGTAGATGCTTTCCATGTGGCGAGGGTGGTCCCACTTGATAGGCCATTCTCCGATCACATCTCATTGCTATGGAAGTCAAATGAAGATGTCAGCGTCGGAACCTATTTGAAATTTGATAAATCCTGGTTGCTGGAGGAGGGCTTTAGGTAGCTGGTGGAGGAGAAATGGCGGTCTCTTGGTGGCATAGGCTCTGCGATGGAGAAGTTGCAACACTTGCTGAGGGAGCTGTCGATTTTTCTAAAAGCCCACAAAAAAGTGATTTCAGAAAAGGGGGAGCAGAGGAAGTTGGAGGCATTGACAGAAATCACCAGGCTGGATAGATGCGAGGATGTGGGTCCCCTTTCGGAGTAGGATCGGGAGGCTAGGGTCTGGCACATGAAGGTGGTGCAAGAAGAGGATAGGAAAGTGGAGGTGAGCTGGCGTGTCATGTCCCGATAGAGGTGGCTGAAGGAAGGGGACTCCAACACCCGGTACTTCCACTTATGGCGTTTTGTAGGAGGAGGTGGAACATGATCGACAGACTTGTGGTGGACATGGAGGAATTCTCAGGCAGGGAGGAAGTAGTGAGGGCAGCAGCAGGGCACTTTAGGCGGTTCATGGGTGGGAGGTCGTAAGGAAAGTGGAGATGGATGGGAGCGGACACACAGTGATCTTGGAGGCCTAAGTGGACAACTTGATTTCCCACCTTGCGGCGGAGGAGATCAGGAGCGTGCTTTGGGGGCTGAACGTAGATGGGTGTCCAAGATTGAATAGCTTCCCGATGATCTTCTATAAAGAATTATGGTTGATGCTGAAGGGGGATGTAATGCAAGTGGTTTGGGAATTTGAGGAGGGCAATAAGGGTTTTGATAGGCTTAACCACTTTTATATGTTCTTGCCTCCAAAGGAGGAGGGGGAGATGATTGAAGATTTTAGGCCGATTGTGTTCTCCAATGCCATATACCTCATTGTTGCCAAGGCCTTGGCGAACAAACTACGTACTGTATTGGATGATCTCATGTCACCGGTACCGACAACCTTTATTCCTGGTAGGAACATCTTGACATTGCTTCATAGATTTTGGCATATTGGAAGAGGTAGGGGAAGAAGGCCTTCTTATGGAAGGTGGATTTCAAAAAGGCGTATGATGAGGTGCAATGGCCCTTCCTTTGGACATCCCTGGTCTTTAGGGGCTTCCGATAGAGATGGATCGAGTGGATGAAGAGGTGCGTGACCACGACGTCCTTCTCGGTATTGGTTAATGGTAACTCGGCGGGTGGTTGGATACAACCATTCAGAGGGTTTAAGTAGGGATGGACCCCTTGCCGCCCTACTTTTCATCTTGGCCGGTGATGCACTGGTGAGGGCTACCTTCAGGGCTTGCAACACATGTCTACTACGGGCTTTTCGGTGCAATAGGTGATGGTTTCGGTGCTTCAATATGCAAATGATATTTTATTTTTCGTGGAGGGCTCTATAGAGGAGGTGAGGAGACTATGCTTGCTACTACAACTATTCAAGGATGCATTGGGCTAACAGATCAACTTTTGGAAGTCTAGTTTTGTCCCAATGTAGATGGAGTCTGATGAGGTTGCGGGCTATGAGAGGGCCTTAGGAACACTGTTGGCCACCTTGCCTCTTCCTTACCTAGGCCCGTTGTCTGACAACAGGCTTACGGTGCGCGATTTTATCTCGTTGGTGGTGATGGAAAGGAGATTGGCAGGGTGGTTGTCCAAAATGTTGTAATGGAAAGGGGGGGTCGACTGGTTATGGTAAAGATAGTCCTCTCCGCCATTCCATCTTTCTTGATATCCGTCTTCAAATTACCCAAGAAGGTGGCGAAGAGGCTGATTGGACTGATAAGGGATTTCTTCTGGGTCAATTTTGGAGAGTTAGGGAAGGGGGCGAGGTTGGTGGCATGGGATGATGTCTGCAGGTTGGTGAAGGAGGGTGGTCTCGGGGTTCGTGAGCTGGGATTGTTGAATGACAGCTTGCTGACCAAATGGATAGAAGTTAGGATGAGGCATAGGTTGGGCTTGCTTAGCGAGGTCCTAGAGGCGTGTTACGGGGGGTTGCTGTACTTGGGAAGGCTGACGGAGCCGGAGCATGGTGCCTCTTTTTCTTTAAGGGTCTAATGACATTAACACCAAAGGTCCACAATTTCTTCCTACCGTTGGTTGGGGCAAGTGACAGATTCAGATTCTGGACAGATGATTGGACGGTAGATGACACTTTAGCATCCCATTTTCTGCGACTGTTAGCCTTGGCATAAGACAAGGAAGCCTTGGTTAGAGCTTGTTGGGAGGGGACTTTGTGCCTTGCGTTATCTGGGAACTCATCGGACCGCAGACTGGAGGAGTTTTTGGCCCTCCTACGGGAGCTTGAACACTTTGGGATGGAAGGAGGACAAGGTTGTTGGGCTTGGGATGACGGCTCATTCTCTGCTAGGAAAGCTTATGATAGGTTGCGCAGCAGAGCTGTGAGGATAGATGTGAATTTTCTCCATGGTTGTAGGGTGATTTGGAAGGTGGATTACCCCTTGAAGATCGGAATTTTTGCCTGGCTGCCCAAGAAGGGGAGGATAATGGACAAGGTCTGGAGGGCTAGATGGGCATAGGAGGTGGACACCACGTGCCCTTTCTGTTAGGGAGGGGATGAAGATGTTGAGCACCTCTTCTTCTCTTACCCTTTCTCCACTTAGGTATGGAGGTGACTAGACCTCAGTTGGGTGGATTGCTCGAGCCAGGAGCTTTTCTGGGCGTTACTTTGGAAGGGCGACCCCACCTCGAAGTGGTGTGTGTTTAGATCCAGGAAGGAGATTGCGAACGTGTTGGCTGCGTTATGGGGTGTATGACTTGGGAGAAATGTAGTAGTGTTTAGTGGCTAATATCCTTACGTAGAGAACTTTATCTCCTTTATTTTGAGGTTGGTACACTTCTGGGAGTCTGATGTATGAGTTTTAGTCTTTTGTAATTTATTGGCCCTGAGCCATTTTATTAATATATTGCCTGGGGTTACTGCAAGGATAACCACCCCTTTTCCTTTTAAAATAAAAATAGTCTATGTCGGAGGCACACTAAGGGCATGCTAAAGGCACGTCGACACATGCCAACAAAAATAAGACTAGTGAAAATGATAAGAATAACTATTTAAATGGATAAATGTTTCCATTTAAGCCTTAAGCCTTATCTTATACTTCCTATTTAAATGGATAACTATTTCTAAAATTAGAAAAATCCTAATTTTGTTTGAAAAAAAAGGAAGATTACTGGAGGTCTAATTCAAAAGGAGATATATTGGTGATATATTGTTGATATTACAAAACTTTTGAGGAAATTACTCAAAATAACTTAAAATGGGTAAAAATGTTACAATATGAAAGTTACAATATGAAAAAGTTCCTACGCTCTAGAAGACTAAAATCATGTTTTGAGATGTAAAAAAAATTTCAAATTTCAAGTTGGTGATACATAACCTATATCAATATCGTTCAAGTTAGCGATATGCAATATAAGCCTCGTGCAACAGTAGCAGTAACTAGCTAGCTGCCAGTAGTAGCAGTGGCACGCATGCAACCTAGCAGCAGGCAACAATACAGATTGACATATCATCGGAATGCTGATGACATCCCTGCATTTCGAGAAGTATGTCGTGTTGATATGGCATGTTGTCAAAAACCCCTGTTTCGCTAGCATGTTGGCGGCATGGGGAAACATCTTGGTCACTTTTTTGATAAATATGGAATGATTAGATGTAAGATTGTGGAAGTCAATCTTTATAACCTCAGTGTCGAGTTTGTCAAACAATGTTTTGGGACTCTGTTTGAAACCATAGAAAGTCATTTTCAATCTGCAAACAAGCTCCCTCTCAACCTCATAACTTGGAGGTTGACGCATATAAACCTCTTTATGAAGGTCATCTTAAAGAAAATCATTTTTAATGTCGAGCCAATAGAGTGGCTAGTCCAAATTCACTGCAATAGACAAGATAGTTCTAATAGAGTTGACTTGCGCCGCAGGAGATAAACTTTCAAAGAAATCCACCCCATAGGTTTGCATGAATCCTTTGTCAACCAACTTGACCTTGAACCTGTCAACTATCTCATTTGCATTGTACTTAATAGTATAGACCCATTTACAATCCACCACTTTGGCCCCCTTAGGAGCATGAACGTCTGATCCCTTGCAATTAGAGCTTCTATTTCTACATCCTTAGCCTCCACCCTCTTCGGATCTTGACATGCCTTATGATATGATCTTGACGGAATTGTACTAAGTGCGTTTGCAAATATCTGCACAGAAGAATCCAAGTGGCCAGCAGAGGTATAATGAGACATAGGATGCAAGGTACAAGAGCGAATCGATTTCCTTATAGCAATGGGCCTGTCATGACATTCCCACTGTAGCCCTCTACCTGGGGAGGAGGAACACCTAGAGTAATGCTGGCAGGGGGCAAGACACCTAATGAACTAAGACCTACATCAACATCAGTAGTAACAAATATATGAAGGGGCACATATATATTTGCTGGAGAATGTCTTCTGTGATACATGCAGGGTTGAAATTGAGCATCATGACCCTAAGGAGAGATAGGAAATTTTCTCAAAGAAGGTGACATTAGCATAAATATGGTATCGTTTGTCATCTTGGTCAAAACATCTGACAATAGCCAAGGAATATACACTTGGTCAAGGTTGCAAAAATCGGTCTATACGACTGGTCGGTCGTATACAGTTAGGGATCAGGTCTATACTCGGGTGGATCGATTAATTGACTGATTAATCGTTCGATCGAATATTGGGAGTTTAATTTTTTACGTCTTGATTGGCACATCGAAGAGAGAAAAATCCCATGTGGCTTCTCCACCCCCTTACCCCTACATTCAAATCCTAATTAAAATCTAAACCTATGCCCCTCTTTGATTCTTCTCAATCTTCCATCACAATCGCCTACGCTTAAGAGAATATGCATGTTAAAAAAATAATACTAATACAAATGTGCATATTTTCAATTTATATATATATGTATATATAATATGTATAATAGTATATGTAATTAAATTTAAATTTTTAAATACTAAAAAATACTTAATTCTCGAACTCCTTAGTTGGTGATCTTATCGATGGAATATTGATTGCCGATTTCTGCAACCTTGCACTTGGTAGCTCTGGGTGACAACTTGTTAGGATTATTAAAATTATGCACAAAAGAAATATACCCAAAAGTGTGTAGAGGCAAAGGAAATACCTCCCTGCCAGGATACTGAAGCTTAAAGGGAATCTCACTTCTAAGCATGGATGAGGACAGTTTATATGTATGCAAAATTAAGGATTGCATCACCCCAAAGGATTTAGGAACACTCATAGAGATAAGAAGTGTCCTACCGATATCAAGTAGATGCCTTAACTTTCTTTTGGCAACCCCATTCTATTGTGACCTATGGGGGTAGGAAGTTCGGTGGCTAGTACCATTGTCAAGAAATAGCTGACGTTGAACAAATTCAAGAGTAATCTTGGTAGAAAAGGAATTTTGTACCTCAGAAAAGAATTTTTTAATTACTAAAAACAACTCATGTATAACTTTTAATAAAAACACCCAAGAAGCATGACTAAAGTCATTAACAAAAATAACAAAATACTTATGTCTAGACATACATCACAATGAACTAAATAAAAAAATACTATGACATTGTCTCTCAAGGGGAGAATGAAAGGAGCTACAGTGATACTTTCCTAGTTGGTAGGCATCACTCTCAAAGGCTGTGGAAGGTGGAATATCAGCAAACATCTGGCAAAGCTTAGACAAGGAGGGACGGCAAGTCAGGTATGCCACAACTGAGGATTGGACGAAATGGAAGTAGCTCTAGCAAAGACAAATGATAGGTCCAAGTAGTAGAGTCCATGGTGCTCATAGCCCCTACCAATTGTCTGATTTGTCTAGATGCCCTAAAAATAGCAATGATGTTCAATAAATATACTACGACATTTCATTTGCTTGCAAATTTGACTACCTGATAGCAAATTGAGAGGAAAATCTGGTGCACAATAAACATTTGTCAACTGTAAACGAGGAGAAAACTGCACAGTGCCCATAGAGGTAACAGGAGACATGCTCCCATTAGCTAACTGGACTGAAGTAACAATATGAGAATCTTTGGATGAAGATAGAGTAGTGGCTTTCCCTGGATCAATAATCCAGTCGGCTGCACCTGTATAAGCAGTGTGGGTTGCAGTGCCTGTAGCAAGAGCAGCAGTAGAGGGACTCTGATCAAATCTTAGAAATTGTCGTAGGCGATCTAACTCATCAACAATGAAAGGAAATCCGGTCTGATCAGCAGCAGTCTCAGTCTTAGGGATGGGCATAGTATTAGTAGAAGTTTGGTTAGCCTAGGCTGGCTTTCCAAACTTCTAGCAACAATCAGAGGAATGGTTGGTCTTCTGGCAGTGGACACGAGGGATAGATGTGTCTGCCATAGTCCTTATCAAGGCCACATCAACATCCACATCCACATCCACTAGACTGACCACCTCTCCCCCCTGAGGTTGCAAGAGCAGTAGGTTCAGGCATAATAATAGCAGTGGCTGGACTAGAACCAACATTGAGTTTCTGGAGACTCCCATGGATGGTTCTAGACTAGGAATAGAATAAGGTACCAAGATCTAATCTCGTGTTGACTGATAGCGGGCTGATACCCCATCAAGGAACCTGTATGTCTGCCATTCTTCCCACTCATGTACTTGCTTATCACAACAAGCAGGTTGAAAACAGATAGTTCTTCAAAAAGCCCCTCAACTGTGGTGAAATAATCCGTCGGAGTCATCACCCTGGTTAGTGCTCCAGGTTCTCTTGCAAATATCAACCCATCGAGAATTGCTCATCTACATAGAATATCTGTGCTCCAAGGCCTCCCAAATGTCCTTGGTCATCTTCTTATATAACATATTTGCTGGAATTTTTGGATCAACACTATTTATGATCTCATTCATGACTAGATAATTGTCGCTCTCCCACTTCGGAAACTTTGCATCCTTGGCTTTTGGAGTAGCATCTATGAGTACATGTAAGCGCTCCGGTCCTCTAACAAAGATGTGGAAAGCCCTTGACCAACGTACATAGTTCTGGGATCCTGGAAGCTTTATCGTAGTTCCTTGAAGAAAGGTGGAGGTAGAGATCTTGGCTTCTGAGCTAAGGATTGAGGATTCTGTGTTGGCCGCAAGGAGACAGAGTAATATGCATGCTTAGATGCTCCTGGTCATACAAAATGCACACAACAGTGCATCAAAAGATGCGTAAAAACATGCGTAGAATGGGCACAAAGTTGCCTAGACCATGCAATGAGATACAGGGATCACCCGCCCTGACGTGTGAACCCAAGAGAGAATTAAATCATCCTGGAGGAGCTGAATTGATCCCCAGAGAAGCTGCAGCAATCCACCAAACTGGTTGGGAACTGGTTTATAGCACAACCAACAGCAGGGGAAGGGTGACAGGGGTTGGCTGTAGCGATGAGGCCTTGCAGCAGCGATCAGGAGACCCCTGCAGAGGCGATGAGGGGCTGGCGGTGGATCAGGAGCCCCCTGTAGGGACGATGAAGGGCTGGTGGCACCCATGCACCACCAATGGTGGTGGGCGGCCGGGGGGGAGGGTTGGGGTGTTGGCTGGTGGCAGGGTTGCAGCCCCTAGAGCTGTTGGCTGTGGAGGATACTCCCCTCCTCGATCAAATGCTTGCATGGGATCTCTAGAACAGGGATCTAAAGATCACAAACACCGAAACGATTTCGGTGATATTTGATAGGATATAGGAACATCAGTGCTTTCATAGCATGTTAGATGAAAAAGATGAATCTATTCTCAAAGAAAAATCCTAGCCTCTCTTATATAGAGAAGGGTTATGGGAAAATTACATGAAGAGTCTAGTAATAAAATAAAACTTGCAACTAAGGCTAACTAAGGCAACATAAGTGTCACATAATAAAATAAATAACTCCACATACTTGGGAACCTGTTTTGTAAATTGTTCTAGATCTTAGTTAGATGGTGATCCATCTGAACTATTTGTTGGATGCTTCATACTGTTTTCACTATGGAATATGATTTTCTAGTTTTTTTATTGTAAATGTGTATAGTTTAATTGCTTGTAGCCTTCCCTGTAGTCAATTTTTCTTTTTGACTTTGATGTTTTGGTGTCTTTTCACAGCTTTGGCATAATATTCATATGGTGTATCGGGACCGGCCTGATTTGATTGAGTTGGCCGAGTCACTTTCACAAAATTTTGAATCATTATATCAGACTGAGGTACTTTACATATCTCATGTTCCATTCAGTACTTTTTTGGCAAATGATATCTACCTTATCCATTTTGCCCATGTGATGATTATGTATTTGCTTTTTGCCTCTTTTGTACTTTATATCAGCTTTTTCAAGAAGCTTTGAGCTCTACACTCTTTACTTTGTAAATTATCATTGAAATGTTACATGTTAATTTAGTGTGAATAATGCTTTAACTGCCTATTGCTTTAGTGTGCAACCATGCCTTTTGCTGAATCTTCTCTATGGAAGATGGTCGTTGAGTCGTTTTGTGCTTGCACCCAGTTGCTTATTTTCTTTTTCTGCTCTATTAAAGAGATTCTTATTCTATTTGATATTCCTCTATGGTTGGCTGTTCCTCTCTTGGTTGTGTTTAGCATAATCATTGAGCAGTGATGCAATCAAATGGTAGGCAAAATCATGTAGTCAACATTCTTGTCTTTACAATAATATCATATATGACTCTCACGACCTCTTAGGTTTTCATGTTGTTTTGGAAGCAACAGTTATTTGTGGAGTGCTTCACATTGATCCTGTGGTTCCATCCTCATTCCAACAGGCCTGTTAGAAAGCTTGAATAAATGCTTGTTGTAAAAAGGACAAACAGTTATAAAGGAAAAATCATGTGGATTTTTAACTTGATAGTGTAAAATTTTAGTAGCTGTGGATATATTATTAAGCACTACTATCAGACATGGCATTGGATTGTTGTTGTAGAAAGCATAAACTAAATTAGCAACCACAAATTATATGGTATAACATTGTTCATGACAGATTAATGTTGTAAAAGTTGGTAGTTGGATTCCTCTGCCGGAGAGGATGGAGGGAAGATTGGTGGGGTGGTCCTCTAGACTTCTATTTAGAGGTGGGAGGTTGACCCAGGTGAAGATAGTGCTGGCATCCATTCCATTGTATTTCCTTTTAGTTTTCAGATTACCACGCCAGACTGAGAAGATCTCGAGGTTGATAAGGGATTTTTTTGGGGCTAATGTGGGGTTGACAGGAAGGGGGGCGAGGTTGGTGGCCTAGGAGGAGGTGTGTAGACCGATTCAAGAAGGGGGTTTGGGGGTTAGGGACGTGGACAAGGTGAACATTGGTTTCCTCATGAAGTGGATTGCCAGGTTGGTGGGACAGGAGCAAGGGCTCTTTGGTGATGTTATGCTGCGATGCTACGGTCCCTTCCTTTCATGGGGGTCTTTAGAGTCTCCTCCTCCCGGAGCCTCTTACTTTCTTAGGGGCTTGGCGGCGGTGATGGCGAAGGTGCGTGATTTCTTTTCCCTTACACTGGGGGAGGGGGATGCTTTCTGGTTCTGTCAGGATGATTGGTGGGGGGTTGGCTCTACCTTCGGTGACATGTTTCCGTGCTTTTTTGGGGGTGCTGTCGATTCGTTGGCTACGGTGGGAAGTTGTTGGGATAGGGCGTGGTGTCCAACTTTTTGAGGGGGCCTCTTTAACGAGAGATGCGAGGAGTTCCAGCAGTTGTTGCAGGAGCTGGAGGGTTGGGCACCGGAGGAAGGTGATGATGCATTTTCTAGGAGGAAGGAGATTTCTTTGTAGTTAAGGTCTTCCATAGATTGGGGAGTGGCGTGGTCTGCTTGGACATAGATTTCTTACAAGATTGCAGACTGCTCTGGATGGTGAAGCGTCTGTTGAAGGTGAAGATCTTCGCCTGGTTGGTGAGGGGGAGAATGATGACGAAGCGGTGGAGAGCAAGATGAGCTCAGTTAGATGACATGACCTGTTCCCTTTGCGATGGGGCCGAGGAAGACATCCGGCACCTCCTCTTCCAGTGTTCATTTGTGGTGCAGGTTTGGCAGAGGATGAGGATCGACTGGATCGCCCATCAGGATGCGGTTAGCTTATGGTCTTCGTTCTGTAGAGGAAACGCCCACGGTGGAGGGATCGCCTTTAGATCCAAGAGGGATGGGGCTAAGGTTTTGCCGGTCTTGTGGGGTGTTTGGCTGCAGAGAAATGGGGCGCTTTTTAGGGGGGAGAGACCCTATGTTGAGAACTTTGTTTTGTCCATTTCTTCCTAGGTGGTGTTCTAGGGATCTGTTTTGTAATCTTTGATGTAATTCGGTTATTTGGAGTGGGGAATGTTTTGGATGGTTATCATTCGGATAGCCACACTTTTGCTTTTCAAAAAAAAAGTTGGTTGTTGGTGTTTAGTAAACCAGGTTATTTAGTAAGGAGTATGCGGTATGTGTAGTAAGGGAGTAGTCGTTCAAGTATTTGTTTAATATTTAAATATATATGTTGAGAATGGAATTTTGTAATCTTCAAAAGGAACCCTAGAACCCTTATATATGTGAAGAAGGGGGTTAGGGTGACAATTACATAAAAGCTCGGAAATAAAGCAAAACTAAAGGAAACAACATAAAATTGGGAAAAAACTCCGAACCCTTTCCGTTATGCTGGAGCATAGATATCTTTCATGCTTAGCTTGGCACAACATTTGTCAAAGATCGGACGAGGAATTGTTTTGTCGAACATATCATCTGCTTGATCTGTTGAAGATACATGGGATGTATAAATAAGACCTTTCTGGATCCTATCTCGAGTGTAGTGCCAATCTACTTTTACATGCTTCATTCTCCTACAAGATAAAATTGTTAGCTATGAAGGGAGCTGCCTTGTTGTCATACTTCATCTCCATGGGGTCAGTCAATGGAATATGGAGATCCTTTAACACAGAACGTATACACATTAGCTCAGTTGCAGCTTGCGCCATAGCTCTGTATTTAGACTTTGCACTTGATCTAGCCATTATAGTTTGTTTCTTACTGTTCCATGTGACTAGATCTTCCCCAACAAAGGTGCAAAATTCAGTTATGGATTTCCTATCTTTTGGGCACCTTCCATAATCTGCATCAGTATAGACTATCACATCCAATGATCAATCGCAGGCAAAGAATAAACCCTTTCCTGGTGAGGCCTTGAGGTACTTGAGAATCGTCATAATAGCATCCTAAGGTACCCTCCTTGACCTATCCATAAATTGGCTTACTTTGCTCATTGCAAGAGCAATATCAGATTGTACCACATTAACATATAGCAGCTTTCCTACTGGACATCTGAATTGTCTAACATTAACTTGAGTTGAGTCATTCATTATCATACAAATGTATACTCGGATCCATGGGAATGGAAGCAGGTTTCGCACCCTACATGCTAGCTTCTTGAAGATCTATCACATACTTCCTTTGTGCATTCCTAGTTACCTCAATTCTAAGGAAGTAGTGGAGTAACAACAAGTCCTTTGCAACAAAGTGCTTGGCAAGAAACTACTTGGTAGCCTTAATCTCTTGTGCATCATCCCCAATTAGGATTATGTCATTAACATAAACAAGCATCACTATAATCTCAATATTCGTCTTTCATATAAAAAGCGAGTGATCGATAGTGGATCTCTTGAATCTCAGCTTCTCAATGATCTC
The DNA here is from genome assembly GCA_037157565.1 of Thalassia testudinum. NCBI lineage: Eukaryota > Viridiplantae > Streptophyta > Magnoliopsida > Alismatales > Hydrocharitaceae > Thalassia > Thalassia testudinum. The sequence goes on from JAZHRO010000077.1 coordinate 89,165,319, forward strand.
AGATAGCTTCTAAAACCAAACTTGTGGACTCTGCTTGAGACCATATATAGCCTTGTGTAGCTTGCAAACTTTAGTACAGTCCCCTATAGCCTCAAACCCTTAGGGTTACTGCATGTATATTTCCTCTTGGATTTTACCATAGAAAAATGTATTTTTCACATCTAGTTGATACAATGGTCAATCTTAATGAACAATTATAGAGATGAGTATGCGCATTGTAGTAAGGCATGTCATAGGATAGAGAGTATCAAAGTAATCCCCTCCATATGCCTGGGTATATCCCTTGGTAACAACATGAGCTTTGTACCTCTTCATAGAGCCTTCTGGATGATACTTCACAGTGAAGACTCACATCCAACTACAGCTGCATATGAAGGGGACTCTACAAGACTTTAGATACCATGTGAAAATAGTGCAGGTATCTTATCCTCCATGGCCTTTCGTCACTTTCGACCAAGGAGCACCTCTTGATGATACTCTTAAGCTTGCCATTAACATGTTGGATGCATAATGCATGATTGAGTACCCTTTTGTTGGTTAATGAGCACATGAAAACTATCATTTGGAGAATCATCAATCTCAGCAGATTTAGGAGAGGCTCATCTATTACAACATCAGGCTTAGGTTCATAATCTTTAGTCCCTGTACCCTTCAGCTGCTGTGGTACATCAGAATTTCCTCGAGAAGCAGGAATGGCAGTGTTTGTGCCACCAGGTACAGTACTCTTGGAAGTATGAGAAGGTACTAGATTAGGACAAGACTTTAGGTGAGCTGGTTCTTCTTGTTGAATCATGCAACTAGCGTAGATCATCTCGAATATGCTGTTGGGATGACCATTAGGAGGTGGACCCTTATGTGTCTGCTTTAGTAGTGCATCTGAGGATATGGGAAATGCAATGACAGTTACACCTTACGGTCAAGGAGTGCTAATTTTGGAGTTAGATGTAGAATAGTAAGGGACTAACTCAGGGAATGTAACATCGGCACTGATGTAGTATTGTCTACGAACCAAGTTATAATATTAGTACTCCTTTTGGGTTTTTGAGTACCCTAAAATGATGCACTTGATTGCATAAGGGGCAAGCTTATCTTTGTTGGAACCATGAAGATGCACAAAAGACACAATCGAAAACCTTGGATGATACCCCTAACAATTCAGGACCATGAAGCAGGATGGAATTGGAAACTTTTTTTTGAAAAAGGGTGGAATAGGGAACTTGCTTGTCAAGAATTGTAGATGGCATCCAATTAATGAGATAACAAGCATTTAACAATGCATCTCCCTGGTACATAGTTGGTACTTTGTTTTATATCAAGAGAGTCCTTGCCACATCAAACTCCAAGATATGTCGATGCTTTCTTTCTGCCACGCCATTCTTCTATGACGTATAGGGGCAACTTGTTTGTTGGATGATTTTATGCTCTTGATGAAAGACACAAAGGGAGTTAGTACAAAACTCTAAGGCATTGTTTGTGTTAGAGTATTAGTTTAGTTGAAATCTAGTTATGTTAGGATTGAGTTTGTTAGTGAATTGATTATGCTTTTTTATTTTTCTTGTAGGACTCTTTTTCTACTTTTTTCCTTTCCCACCCGATCGGAGCCTATCAAAATGGGTCATACTTGGGTTCAAGAGTAGTAGGCCCGCTCAATCAATCAATCAATCGCACACAAAGGAGAAGGGATTGGTTGTCTAATTCTATCGAGAATAGTGTACATCTGGGGGGAGTAGCGGGACTCTCAAATTTCACTAAGTGCTTAATATCGTACAAGAATACAATCAGTGCTCTCTCGCTTTATGTAGATACGTTCCCACCACTCCCAGTGACTCTGGTATTTATGGGTTACGTGCATGAACAATGCATGTGGCGTATCACGAGACGTTCGGGTAGTGGAGATTGTCGTCGTGCAAGTGGGTGGTTTAACCCATGTTTACACGACTCCTGGAAGTCGAAGTTCACAGGTATGAAGGTAACTGCGACTGTGTTGGCAAACATCTCAAAGGAGAAATCGCTTGATTTTTCGTCAGGCGAACTTAAGCTTTACCGATTAACCTTGTTAGGTGGGCCAAGCTTACCAGGTAAGGATCTTGCTGGATTGCCGAGGTTTGCCAGGTATGCTTATTTAGCCGGATCGATTAAGCTTGCTAGGTAGGTTGATTTTGCCAGATTGGTTAAGCTTGCCGGGTAGGCTTGTTTTGCTGGACTAGCTAAGCTTACTGGATAGGCTTATTTTGCTAGTCTGGCTACGATCAATTAGAGGTGGGGCTTTCCCGGATCAGTCGATCCTGTCGGGTAGGCTTATTCCTGCACCTGCCTAACTCAAGATGAGTTAGGCATTCTCCCTATTTATTTAGTGGGCCTTAGGAGGCCTTTTTTGTTATTCATTGTTGGGCTTATTTGGTTGTGACTAATAGAAGGATTTTCCTTTCCTCATCACCACCTCTTTATATAAAAGAGACTATGATTAGGTTTTCTAATAATGAAGATCATTTTCTTCAACATGGTACTAAAGTAGCAATCTTAGGTTGGTGGTTGACTTCCTTCTCTCCATTCTTTTTCCCACCAACAAAGAAAAATAGAAAAACCCTAAACCAAAAGGCTTTTATGAGCCATCGACGATGCTGCCTGGCCTTGTGGCAATCAATAAGGCATGAATGATCCTCATCTCTGGACGACTCCTCCAGGGCCCTCTTCTATCTATCGATCGAGGTCTTGATCGACCTCTCTTCCTCGCAGCTACATCCTGGGCGACGACCAAGAAGTGTTACCGACACTGCCTCTGGTGACTAGGGTTTTGGTGAATCCCTTGCATTGTGTCACTAAACCCTATAGGGTACTTTGGTGGCCATGCATTACCATCATCTTCTCTTGATTTGTCGTTTAAAGGCCTTTTATGACCTGCAACATTGCTCCTTGGTCTAGATTTACAACACATCCTGACTACGGGGCCTTTAATGCTGCCAGTGCCACTTCTTATTGTTGACTGGTCTGGTGATGCTTCGTGGATGTCACTTGTGTTGTAGCAGTACTATCCCAGCCACTCTAGATCGAACTGGCCCCTTTTCTTGCTGCCAGAGGTCTTTAGCCTCTCTCTTGATCTGATTCGCTAGATCTAGATTCTTAGGCCATTGACTTGGATTTGGTGACCTTCAGTGGTTGCTCCTTACGTGGGAGTTTTCCTGTGCCAGATGCTCTAGACCCAGTTTATCTCTACCTTACATGTGTAGTGCACGCTTCTATATGCGAAAACATGCATACTTGATTGTGTGTTCTTTTGTTCTCATAACGGACCTAGATTCTACCATTGAGGCTAAGATCTCTGCTTGTATGCTAGTTTAGGAGATGGCTATCAAATTAATTGGATCTCCGAACTATGTTCTCTGGTCACGTGCGTTTCACATATTCATTAGAGGACATGAGATGTTACATGTACTGACAGATATACCTTTTGAACTCGAAGATGTTGCCAAATACAGGAATTGGGAGGACATCCAGTACAATATCGACCATACTATTGCCTCTAATATGCTTAATAATAAGACAACAAAGGAGATCTGGGAGACTCGGGAGGAGGTACTCCCTTCAGATAATCAATTCTTGTTTTGTAGACATTCACAGACGTATATAGAATACCAATCAATGTGACATCTTTAGTTTTGTAGTTCACTACTTTAGAGGGTTTATTCAAGTAGCTAGCCGTATTTTAGCATGCCTACTGCGAGAAGTTGGTTACTGAGCATGCAAAGTGGCAAACCTACTGGTTTTTGGATGGCTTAGCACCATGATATTAGTCTGCTAGAGACTGGATTCTACCTTCCGACTTGGTGCTTGGCTTAGAGAGTATACAACCACCTCCAAAAGATAGATGTTGATACACCACCTGGTACTCTTGCTGTTGTGCTTGTCACCTTTGCCCATCTTGCCTTTAGTAGGAGAGGCAAGCATTTTGGCAGTCGTGGACGAGGCTGTTGTATCACTCTCGCATTCGTTGCAAGAGGAACAATCACTGTTCTGATAGCTGTCGGGAATTGTTTGGCAAGCCTACTTTGGTGAATCATATTTTCATTGTTGAATTCCTTATTATGGAGATTGTAGCAGGGTAGTCTCCTTTATCATTCACTATAGATGAGTTAGCTTATCTGAAACATTTACTGAGGAGTGAACCCTCCTCTACTATTGTTGTTGCCACAAGTCTTGTGATTGAGACTACTGCTATTACTTTTGATCGGATCACTATGTCTGGAGCATTCAATCCTACTACTGTTGCCTAACATGAGGATGGTGATGATTGGTGGGGGATATAAGTGAGGACCCTCACAAGTCTTGTGATTGAGACTACTGCTATTACTTTTGATCGGATCACTATGTCTGGAGCATTCAATCCTACTACTGTTGCCTAACATGAGGATGGTGATGATTGGTGGGGGATATAAGTGAGGACCCTCATCTTCCACCAATGACTACTTGTCCATCGTGAGGATACTACTGCTGCTACAACATACTGTCATATGCTCCTGCTCTACGTTTACTGCTGCTTGAGATTGTCTCTCAACTACGACTACCTGCTACTGCTTGGGATGGGATCGTCTCCTACTGCCTGCTTGCTACTACTTTTTGTCTCCTGCGGTCGTTGCTTCTGCTACGGCCGCTGTTGTTCCTAGTAAACTTGCTTATGTGAATGCCTACAATAGAGTGAGTTAAAATTTTATTTCATGTAACAAGTTGGGCGTTGCATGTTTCAAATTTTTTTTTTGGTGGGGGGGGGGGGGGGGGAGTGTCAGAAAAAATTAGGCAATATTATTTTAGCATTTAGAATTCTTTTTCTTATTTTAGTTCTTTCTATTTTTCTTTCCAAAATCATAGAGATATGTTTTAAGTTGTTAGAGATTTAGTTGATTTGATTGTATTAGGATACAATTATGATTAGCCTGTATATAAAGCTATCAATTCCATATGTTCTTTTTGAGATTCATAATAATATTTCCAATTTTCCAAATCTCGAACATGGTATTAGAGGAGCGGTCCTAGGTTAGTGTTTGATACTTGCTTGACTCCCTTATCTTTTCTCTCTTCTACCATAAGAAAACACTAAAAAGGGAGAAAACCCTAGCTATCGGCCCTAAGAGGAGGAAGATGATCACTAGCGGTGGCCATTAGCCTACTGTTGGGCCTCCAGCCCATTGGTAAGGGGCTGGTGGCCAATCCTGTGCCGACCATAGGTCTTCTCCTCTCTGGTGAACCCTCTCTAGTGCTTGTTCTTTTGTGTAAAACTTTAGAACTCGGGAGTAGCCTTGTCTGGAACCCTCCTTAGGGCTATATCTAGTGTCACCACCGATTTGTTGACCTTTGCAAAGAATGAGCGATGGTGATAGGAGCCATTGTCGACTGGTAAATCATCGGCAAAGGTTGATTCTAATCACTAGCAACACCTACATCTGAGTTGGAGGCACCACCCAAACTCTAAACAAGGCCAATTGAGGTTGTGGGCCCTGCTGCTGTTGGGTTAGGGCTTACACGACGTCACCCAACCTTGAAGTTGCTCGTTAGTTGTCGGGTTACATTGTTGGTGGGCTGAAGTCGACGTTGGAAGAGATTCTTGATTTGGTTGTTGTAATTGGAGATTTCTTTGGAGCTCTTTTTCGGATTCAATCATGGAGTTTTTCACCTTGTACGCATCCCTATATGTGTGATTTCTCCTTGAGACATGCACTAAGCACCTCACACCATTCTGCATGTGTTGTGTATGTTTTTGTGTAGGAAAATGTGCATTCTTGGCTACTTATGACTAAAGTGTTACTACTTGGGATCCAGGTGTCTTGATGATATGCTTCAAATCCCTGATTCGTACAGTGGGGGTGTGGGGGAGGGGCTCTATCCCCTCGCACTTTGTTGTGGAAAGTCCTTGGACACCTCAGATGGAAACTTTCCGTTGAAAATTTGATTTTTTTTTTCATTGGGAATTGGAGCATCTACAATCTATCATGAAACTTTTCCTACTGTTGCTACTACATCCTACTATTGCCTCCTACTACTGCTACTTCTACAATCATCTACTATTGGTACTTCTATAATCGTCTACTATTGCTTCGACTTTCTCCTACTATTGTTACAACTGTCTATTGTTGTTACTACTGCTATAGTCATTTATTGTTGCTACTTTTGCTACAGCCTCCTAATATCTACCATTACTGCTATTACTGCTTCAACCTACTCCTACCTACATGATGGTGATAACTGGCGGGGGATCTGTGTGAGTCTCCTCATCTCTCACTCTTGACTACCTACCTATTCGTTATTGTTGCTTGGGAATGTTTCTCGTCGATTGTTGCTACTATTGTTAGTGCTACAACCTACTACCGTCTATTATTGCTGCTACTTCTGCTACAATCTTCCGTTCTTTGTTACCACTGTACTTCTACTATTGCTTGAGATTGTCTCTTAACTACTACTACTACTTCTATTGCTTGGGATTATTTCCTGTCTGTGCCTATTACTTGATATTGCTTAGGATCGTTTCCCATGTTTGCCTACTACTTGATGCTACTTGGGATTGTCTCGCAGTGCCTACCTGCTATTGCTCTTTGTCTACTGTGGTTGCTATTTCTTCTATGGTTGCAACCTATTCCTCCACTCTATTGCCTATTCCTCTGGATGTCTACATTGGGGGGGAGTCAACTTTTGTTTCTTGTAACAAGTTGGGCATTACATGCTCCAACTTGGGGAGGAGTTTTAAGAGTATTGGTTTAGTTGAAGTCCAGTTATGTTAGGATTGAGTTTGTTAATGAGTTGGTTATGCTATTTTATTTTTCTAATAGGACTCATGTATTTTTTTCCTTTCCACCTATATATGAGAGGTTAGGGTTACATTTTCCAATGACAAAGATCATTTACCGGTCGAATGATTATCACATTAGCTTGAAATTGATTTGTGATCTTCATTAGGAAGGCCTTGATCATATCACAAGCTTTAGATTTGGATTTCAAAAGGAACGTGTAATTAAGGTGGGAAAAATCATGCATTACCATCAAAGGTCTTAAAATTGTTTAGGTGGAGCAGTTGGAACATAACTTCTGAACTCGGATGTTGTCTCCTTCGGAACACACTCATATGATGTTTGCTAAGTTGGCATGCTTCGCATTGGAAGGTGGCGATTGGCAAAATTTGTGGTAGCATCCTTCAAATTTTATGCAAAGGAAGATGACAAAACCAAAGGTGCCAAAGGTAGCTAGAGGTCCTTTTTGATAGAAGAGAAATGTGACTTGCATAGGGTGACTGTATAAGATGATAGATACCCCTTTCTTCATGGACACAACTAATAGTATGCCCTGCCAGAATGTCTTTGAATGTCAGTTGATATTGCATCAAAAATCATCTTGCAATTCAACTCCTTGGTGATCCAACTAATTGAGAGTAGGCTCAGAGGAAATCAAGGACATTCTCCAATTTCATTTGAGAAGCTACATGTACCTCCCCTTGACGTATGGTCCTGCATGATGGGACTGGTCTAAGAGTAGAAAATTGTCTTGCATCATTGTATATGTGCTAGGATGCACCTGAATTAACTAACCAATATGTTTCTTCTACTTGAGACTGACGTGCAATTCTTGCCTGAGATGCATCATACTAATGGAATCTTAGGATCATTATCTTAGCATCATATGGATGGGGTCTTCGGATCAGTATGTAATACTTGTTCCTGGGGATAGTCATTATATCGTGTACCGGTCCAGGTGCAGCAAACGCTTACGCTCAATATGAGCCTTCACACAGTCAGTATTTTGATATCTAATGTGGCAATCTTGTGATTAAGCTAAAGGATGCTAGCTGCATTCTTGTCTTGGGAGTATGTCTAGTGAAGATTCTCCCACATCTCATTTGTTGTCTTGTAGTACATGATCCTATGGCAATCCTCTGGATGATGATATTCATATTCCATGTCTTGACCATGTCGTTGTCCTTCAATGAAGAGTACTTCCTGGTTTTGTCCATTGGCTTTGACTCAAGGAGTATGTGCTCGTTGTCATGGCCTTTAACAATGTTGAGAAATGAATGCAACCAAAGTGCATAGTTGGTCTAGTTGAACTTTGCGATTGAGCCACATAAGGGATTTTGGAACTCCCTTTGCGTTCCATTTCCTTGAGTTAGAGTCAATGATTTTTATGGTCATCTTTCTCACCAAAGTTGGAGATTTACACTGGAAAACTTAGCAAGAATTACAAAACCATTAAGGAATCATGGAACACTATCCAACGAGAAAACACATATTCAATCGTAAACTTCCTGTTACCCTGAAATGGTCTTAAAAACCTTGGAAGTTGCTCTGGTGGTGTTTAAATAGTCAAAATGACTCTCAGGTGGTTGGTTTTGGCCCTCTAGTACTAGCGAGTAGGCTGATTGCTGGCGACAATAAAGCAACTCCGGGGGACCGCTTTGTTGTAGCCCCTAGGTTAGAGGAGGCTCTCATAGCCCTCCTTGGCTTCTGCTTCAATCATAGTAGATGGACCTATCTATTGCAGCCTATGTTGCGGTGGTGTTGATTGGCTCTAATGGCAACACTGGTGACTTTGGTGGCATTGCCAGAGTTGCTTTGGTGGCTAGGCGATACTGGTGTTGCGAATAGGGGTCCCCCTTGGGCTATGTGCCCTAAGGTAGGGCCCTTGAAGATTTTGTTTGTGAACCCTTTCTTCCTTAAGATATTGCATAAACCCCAAGAAGAAATGAGAAAAGCTTAGATTGTTTGGTAGAGAAAGAATGAGGAGAGACTAAGTAGGTGTCAAGCTTTGGTTCAAGACTGTCGCTCTGACACCATGTTGAGAATGGAACTTTGATATCTTCAAAAGGAACCCTAGAACTCCTATATCTAGGAAGAAGGGGCCTAGGGTGACAATTACATAAAAGTTTGAAAGTGAAGCAAAACTAAAGGCAACAACATAAAATTAGAAAAACACCCTCAACAATATTTATTCATGAATATGTTAATAAGATGCATTTACTTGTACACTTAAAGATTTCAACGAGTAAAATATATCGTTAGATAAAGATAAATCATTTTAAAGTTAAAGGCAATGAAAATAAGCTGCTTACTTTCTAAAGGTAATAAAATAAGTTCAAAGTTTCAGGTTTTTATACCTTGTAATCTGGTTGGGTGGGACCCAGTAACGGACTCACATGTAGAAATCGACCTTATAGTTGGTCAACTAGGTCGACTACTCGATTGAGTAGGTTGGTCGGACAACTGTCGGCTCAAGTATAGGCACTCGAGTCAATATTGTTGTAAACGTTGGTAGTTGATATGTAGCTGGTTGGGTCAGTGACTATGGAGTATATACGGTGCATGGAGTAGTCCAGGAGTGCTCAGATGAGTTATTTTTTGATGTATGTATATTCATAAAATATATTAATAAGATGCATGAACTTGCACAATTGAAGATTTAACAATTAAAAAAATAAATATTTTTTGAAAAGTAAAATGATAGTTATCTAGGTGATAATTACCTAGCTCCTTCATTAAAAGTAATTAATAAAATGCTATCAAGTTATATGAATTTATCCCAAAAAGAGAACTAAAATGAGATGAAAGAAACAAAATTCTCTAAGTACTGTTGTTCTCCTCTGAAGACTGACACGCTTCTTTTCTTTAAGGCAAAATGCCCCACATAACAACGAAAACTTTCGTCGTGTCTTTCTTTGTGTGGAAGATATTGGGGCCTTGTGGTTGTCGTCCATGCTTGAAGGAGCTCAAGAATTGTAGTTCGTTGTTGTGATCAATCCACCAAAAATTAAAGTAGCATCGAACTTACTGGGTGAAGGTCTACTCCAAAACAAAATGATTGATATTTCCTTGCCTAGATTGAGTAAGGGCATAAGAGAAGTAAAATACATGATCACAAAAAGATCAACCATTTTGAAGCTGAAGGTAATGAAAATAAGCTATAAAAGATATGTTTAGAGGAAATAACTAGCTTGTAATTGGATCGAGTTTGTATCCAATAATGGATACACATGTAGAAATCGATTTTATAGTCGGTTGCTTGGGCAAATTAAAATGACTAGGTGGTTAGATTATCTGCATAAAGAAACTCAAAGTTGTAGCTAATTGTGGATGAATATGATGGAGGGGTTGGTTATGAATTTAGTAAGATGAGTCTGGTCGATTCGCCCCTTTATCAATACTTGTAGATATGCAAGGCAAGTGGGTTGTTGCGATTATAGGTTAGATGCTTAATTGTTTAGGTGGTAATGATAGCATCTTGTACCTAAACTAGTAGCTCACTCTTTCTAAGTAATGGGGAAGAGGATTGGAACATGCCACAGAAAGACTCTACTGAGACAAAGATAGGCTGTTAAGAATGTAGAGGAAGTAGGATGGCTAGTTGGTCAGATCTAGTATGGATCATTGTTGGAGTCGGCAACTCTCGTAGGGTTCCTTCATTTGGGATCCTTAAGGAAGAGGATCAAGTTGGCACTTGTGAACAACTTGATGCATTATCTCCCTTCAACCAAGGTTCGAAATGTCGATTTCGATGTCGTCCCGATGAAATTCCAAGTGTGCATTTCGTGGGCATGCCGTGGAAATGCCTGTTTTTCGATGGGCATACCCATAAGCATGCCGAGGGCATGCCGATGCATATCGATAAAAATAGGAAAAGTAATTAAAAAAATCAACAGCAACCTCGGCATGGGCACCAATTTCACCAACATGCCGACCATGCCGATGGCATGTCGACCGTGCCGAGGGCATGCCGACGATATCCCTGTAAATCGACATTTTATTCATGTCGGCATGACCCTTGCTTGGAAATGACCTTGCCGACGCATGCTGTCGGCATTTAAATCAATGCCTTCAACCCTTTGAGTGAAATGCGATAAAAGGACATAAAATCCATGGATTGACCTCGTCATCACCACCTTGTAGGAACTATAAGATCACCCCAAGGATGCCTTTGGCATCGAGGGGTTGTTGATCGATCATAGACCTTGTTCTATTTCCATCAGTGGAACACATTAGCCGTTCGCTCTTTGGTTGGATAGTCAAGGTTAAAGAAGGGTAATCCCTCCTTAAAACCAAAATTGGCATTCTCAAAACAAAACCAAATAGGTGGGTGAAAAAAAGGGGAGAGCTCTTCATTCCTAGTTCTTCTGTAGCTGGATCCTCTGGAATCACAAGAATTCCACCCATCCTTGGGATGGGATTCCAACACAGTATATTTGGAGAAGAGTTGCTCTTTGGAGAGCATATTACGACAAAACCTAAAAATCGATCACTGGTCCAATTTGAATTGTTGGAAGTATTTTGTAGTTATATTGTAGTCCTCTAAGTGGTGTGTTATTTTTATTTCGTGTTTGGATTGACTTGTAATTATCATAGCGCATCTCTCTGTAAAAGAGAAGTAGGGTTTTCTTTTGATCAATTAAGCATTCTCCTTTTCTTCCAACATGGTATCAGAGCGGGGTGGGTCCTAGGCTCTTCGTGCTCGAGTAACCTTCTCCACCACAAAACCCTAGGGAAGAAAGAAAAAGGAATTTCTTCTCTCTTCTCCACGTTGCCGGTCATCTCCACCTTTTCCACACGGCCAATGGTTGTTTAACCGGAGCCTGCTACTGTCGCCGACCCAGCCCTTGTTGGAGTTGGTGCAAGGGTAGGGGCGACCCCCTGTAGCATCGCCAACCCCAGTAGCAACACTGCTAGGCTATTGTGGGTTGCTGCAGTACTTTCTGAGGCCAATAGCAGCACCTTTTGGCTGCGGTGGTCATCTTGTAATGTCGCCAACCTAACAATAGTGATGCCAGGTTGCTGTGTAGGTGCTGCAGTGTTGCCACCACCTAGAACAATGTTGCCAGGCTGCTGTAGGCCTATCTGCAGTGTCGCTAGGGACCTCCTTGGTCGTGTGAGGTTCTTGGTGGCTGCTTAAGGGGTGTTCCCTCATTGCTCCTATTTTCGTGTCTTGGGTTGTGTTACGGGGTTGTCATGGTCCGAGACATGCTACTGGTTTCTGCTGTTGTTGTGAGATGTATTTCCACATGAAGTGATGCTGTTTTCAGATGTAAGGCTGTGATTGATCTCTTGTTTTGGCTCCAACAGTGCAATGTCGGGACCCTCTACCTCTCTTGAAGTCAAGTCGATGACTTCCTTGGTCTCTTTGGAAGTACAAGGCACTTTTATAAAGCTCAATGGTGTCAAGAACTACCTACTTTGGTCCCATGCGTTGAAGATTTTTGTTGGAGGTCGGAAGAAGCTATGTATATTGACCAAGGATCCTCCCAAGGTAGATGTTTCGGATTTTGACATGCATGAATAAGATAACTATCTTGTTATGAATTGGATGATGAACTCTATTGAGCCCCAGCTTGCTGCTAATTTCCTCTACAAGAAGATTGCGAAGGATATTTAGGACAACGTCGCGAAGAAATATTCTTAGAGGTCAAATCACGTCTGCTTGGTTGACATCTATCGTTAGCTCTGGTATACCATGTGTGGCGATCGATCTTTAGTGGATTATTACACAATGGAGTCTTTGTTTGAGGAGTTGAATGTATTTCGGTCATCTTGTTGTGATATTTAGATAGGGCAGCGACATAATTGGCAGGTCTATCAATTTTTGGATGGCTTGAGCCCTAGATACATGCCAACTTGTAATGAGATTCTTGCTTTGGAGGCTATCCTAGATTTGGACATGGTTTATGGACGTCTCCAGAAGATTGCACCATACACAGGACCACTTTTTGTTTCTTTTAATGTGATGCCAGGAATTACCCCCGCTGAGACCTTTGCCTTTGTTGAGATTGGGGGTTAAGGCGGTATTGGTGCTGGTTGTGGATGAGGACGTGGATGTACGTATGAACCTTGCATCCATTGTCAGCAGATCAATCACGCCTTTGAGAAGTGTTGGGTTAAGTTTGATTGTCCTAGTAGAGCCAACTCGATCGTGGTTTAGGGGGAGTCGTCTACCCTTGGAGCTCCTGCACTTATTGCCTCTAATTATGCTAAGCTTATGAATCTTTTTGGCTAGGTTGTTGGTCCTACAATGCCTTAGGAGACATTTATTTCCATTGTTGCTATGATTGCCTTTGCCAATTTGGCTATTGATACTACATCCTCCTAGGTGGTAGATTCTAGTGCCTTAAATCATCTTACCAGCAAGAAGGAAGCTTTGACATTTATGCGGTAGACTAGAGCAGTCACTTCGATTTGTTTTGAAAATGGATCATATTCCTTAGTTACAGATGTTGGGGATGTTTGTTTTTTAGATTTTCTGTCTGTCTGAAGTTTTCGGTGGCCTAGAGTTTTCCCTCAATTTATTATCTGTTTATAGATTATGCAAAGAGCTTGCTTGCCGGCTACAGAAGATGTTTCGAGAGTCTAGTTCTTGATGTTTCAGAGCATGAGGCATGTCAGTTGGGCAAGCACCACCAGGGTACCTTTCAGTCTAGACAGAATAAGAGGAGCGTCTTTGCTTTCATTTGATACATTGTGATATTTCGAGTTCATGTCAAATAAGTCACCCGTTTATTTATCGGTATTTTGTGGTCTTTATTGATGATTAAAATTGTTTGTCGTGAACTTTTTTGATGAAGGAGAGGTCTGAAGTCAATTCTATCATTATTAAGTTATTCAATGAAATTTAGAATTTTTATTCCACGAGCATTAGAGTTTTTCGCAGGGATAATGCTCTTGAATTTATGCAATGTGATGTTCAGGTTTTTCAATCCAACAATGGGACTCTACATTAGATATCTTATCCTCATACATCCCAACAAAATGGGATTGTTGAGTGCAAGTTGCGCCATATACTTGATGTCGCTCATTCCTTAATAATTGCTATGAATGTTCATTAATTCTTTTGGGGAGATGTGCTTATAGTCACATATTTAATTAATAGGGTCCCATCTCCCGTTCTTAATGGTGATGCACCTTTTCATCTTCTGCATCCTGAATCCCCTCCTTTTGCATTACCATTGCGGATCTTTGGATGCATGTGTTTTGTCCACTTGTTTGGGGTCATTGATAACTTGTGTCAGTCAGTTAGATGTCTGTTCCACTTCCCTCTATGCAGGTTGAGAAGACGAATGATCATGCTCCAGATCTCTTGCTAGCATCTATTACGGATTTCCTTGCCTAGCAGCCCGTAAATCTCATTGCTCTATAAAGGGTAGTAAGGAGTTGTATTTTATATCTTATTTCACATTATACTTATGTTAGTCATCTTAGTCTTGCTCTATGGAGTCTTTCTATAGCATTGCTAGCTATGATAGTTCTTAGGTCCTACAATGATGTTGCTAAGGATTTGGGCTAGCGACAGGCTATGGATGAGGAGATGCAGGCACTTGTTTCTTGTGGCATGTGGGAACTGACTTATCTTCTTGCTGGTGCCATGGTGGTTGATTGTTGTTGGGTTTACACAATCAAGTATAGATTGGATGGGATAGTTGAGAGGTTGAAGGCTAGATTAGTAGCCAAGGGCTACACAGACTTATGGGGTGAACTACTTCGACACCTTTTCTCCAATGGCCAATCTCAACTTCGTCCGTGTGCTTTTGTCGTGGCAGTAAACAAGGCATGACCCCTGTATCAGCTTGACGTGAAGAATACCTTCCTTTATAGTTATCTTCTGGAGGAGGTGTACACGACACAATCACCAAGTTATGTAGTTAAGGGGGAGAAGGTCTGCAGGTTGAAGAAGGTAATATATGGACTGAACAGAGCCCAAGGGCTTAGTTTGAGAAGGTTATCTTTGAGGTGCAAAAGATTGATTTTCTCAGGTTTACGTCAGATCATTTCATCTTTGTTAGGCGTCGAGATTCAGGTGTGGTTATATGTTGATGATATGATACCTATTGGTGATAATGTTGATGGTATTTAGGAGACAAAAGATTGCTTGCGGTCCACATTTGTCACTAAGGACCTTGGGGCATTGAGATATTTCTTGGGCATTGAAGTTGCTCGGAAACTCTCATGGAGGAACTATGTGCTTGAGCTATTTGAGGAGATTGGTCAGTTGGGGGCAAACCCTCCTTTATTCCTGTGGAGACCCTTGGGAGGCTGAGTGTGGATGATGACCTTGTGTTTGAGGACAAGACAAGGTGTTGTAGTATTGTGGGCAAATTGCTCTATTTGATAGTCACCAGACCTGATATTAACTTTGATGTCACTAGGACAAGTCAATTCATAGAGGATCCTTGGTACAATCATTCGTAGGGAGTGTGTCTTATTCTCAGATATCTTAAAGGTAATCTTGGGAAAGGGATTTATATGAACAATGGACATGTGGATGTGCATGCCTTCTTAGATGCAGACTATATAGGATCCTTGGAGGATAGGCAATCGATTATAGGCTATGCCACCTTTCTAGGTGGTAATCTTGTTACTTGGAGGAGCTAGAAACAAGCTATTGTTGCCAGATTTAGTGTTGAGGCACAGTATAGAGCCATGACCCTTACAACTTGTGAGATTGTGGCTGGTGAATTTTCTTAGTGATCTTGGTCTTTAGGCACCTCTACCAGTGCCCATGTTCTATGATAATTGCTGAGCTACTTTTATTGCCTCTAACCTTGTGTTCCATGAGTGTACCAAACATATTGAGGTGGACTGCCATTTCATCAGGGATATGGTGACTATAGGAAAGATATACACACCTATGACTACTTTTGAGCAGCAGATTGCAAATATCTTTACTAAAGCACTCCCACGGAAGGGCCATGAGTTTTTATACTCTAGGTTGGGCATGCGTGACATTTATGCTCTAGTTTGAGGGGGAGTGTTAGAAGTATTTTGTATTTATATTGTAGCCCATTGAGTGGTGTGTTATTTTTTTTTCGTGTTTGGACTTCCTTGTAATTATCCTATCGCCTCTCTCTATAAAAGAGGGTTAGGGCTTTCTTTTGGTCAATTAAAGATTCTCTTTCTCCTCGAACAGGAGTGCTTCAACGACATAGGCCTCAACAGAAAATTGCCGGGTAATAGCCGAAAGTGATTGAGTTCAGTAGTTTTTCACAGAAAATTATTAGCTCTAGAGATATGCTAATATGGAGAAGATAAAAGGATTTGAAGCACAAACAAAATTGGAAGCACTCGTTTAAAAGAGAGGGAAACAAGTCATTCACATTTCATTTGATGGTCAAAGGTCCATGGCTTGCTAACGGGAGCTTGGAAACCTTCTCTTTTTCTTTCCTGTCATTTTTCTTGACTAACAATTATACAAAAGTTAATATATACACAGCTCCTCTGAACCCGATATATTGATTCACAACCACCCACCCACACCCCCCCCCCCCCCCCCCCCCCTAGATCTCTTTATGCATCTATTTTACTTCTTTACAACGGTTGTATTTTTAAGAAAGGTCCTGATAATTCCAATTGAATTATTTGAACTGGCCACAACCAATTAATATACGTGGATAAAATGTAACCATTTATGGTGAACAGATTGGAAAGGAGAAAATAACCAAAAATCTTAGTGGTTGGATCCTGAGCTTCTCTGTATGCAGGAGAGTGGTCATGGACTATACAGGGCTTGTTATCCTTTTTTTTTCCACATAAAAAGATAGTTCATGTATTTTTAGGGATTATTCTTGCGAGTAACCCTGTAGGGATGCTAAACAAATTGACCTATTCGAATTTGATTCCGTAGTTATTCGATTTAATTTGATTCAAACGAAATGAATCGAATATGAATCTAATATTTAGATTGGATAGGTTAATGCATCGAATCTTATTTTTTGTTGGATTCGATTAGAAAAGAATTGATTCGATTCGATAATATATATACGTGTATACATACATATATGCATGCATGCATTTCAATGATTACACAACAGAAAGTGAAGAGGTAACTTACATTGCTTGAAGAAACAAAGAAAGTTGCTCGAGAGTTCTAGAAAGTATATTGTTTGATGTAGGAACTTGGAAGAGGTAACTTAGATTGCTTATTTAAGTTATATGATATGCTTTTAAGAAGTTTGTTAATATCTTTTTCTCTAAATATTTGTTATTTATGTGCAATTTTTTTTATGTTTGATTGATTTGTTGACTGCGATAGTCCATAACATTCGTAGTGAAAAAAAACTTATTAAAATTTAAATCAAACTTAAAAAAAAAATTGACAAATGAAGAAACAATTGACATATTATTTACACTTTTGTATTATATAAAGATTTAATAAGATTCAATAAATATTCGAATCCTTAATGAATTGAATGCGAATCCAAGTTTTCATATTCGAAGGGGATTCGAATTCGAATTTTCTTAACGAAGTGAATCCAAACCTTGGTGGATTCAATTTGATTAGCACCCCTTCCTGCCATAGTCAGAGTGGACACATACAGGCTGCGGTTATTTAAATATTCATGGATCTTAGTAGGAAACCTGACATCTTAGAAACCTCAATCCAATTTAGAATAGCAATTTTGAAGCAGTTTCCAGCGGTAATATGT
Organism: Thalassia testudinum; assembly: GCA_037157565.1. Lineage (NCBI taxonomy): Eukaryota > Viridiplantae > Streptophyta > Magnoliopsida > Alismatales > Hydrocharitaceae > Thalassia > Thalassia testudinum. The sequence continues at coordinate 89,182,750 of JAZHRO010000077.1, forward strand.
TAGTGCTTTTTGCCATGAGGAGTGGGGATATATTGATTTCACCTTGGCGAATGAAGATAACACCCGGTGAATGTGAATCCAGCCAATCTATTGTTCGTCTTCAGAACAATTAATGGAGTGCACAGGAAGGATGGTCTGCAACATGACACTATGAGAGCAGAAAGATGGGTAAAGAGGGCTGCAGCTTGGATAGATCCACTGAACTTTGTTAGGCTTGTGAAAAGGTGAATAGTGGCATTCAAATGATTATGTCCCAGTAGACAGTGTGTCCTCAATTATCCTTTTCCATGTTTTTGAAGTTTGTTTTTTTAAAATAAAGTGCTTGCATAATTTCAGCTAGAACATCTGTAGTGAAGTTTTTGTGTTCTTTTTCTTTTTCTTTTCCCTTCCCCAAAAAGGCCTATGCCTTGCCTTTGGATATAGCACATAAGATTGGGTTATGTGGATTCCTTCCACTAGATCTTCTCCTTCATACCTGAGTATCCTTTAGACTGGTCTTGCTTAAGGGCTTACTTCAACACTTCTGCCCTCTACTACTTATAAGGTTCATCCAACTTATTATGCTTTCAAATGACATCATGGAATTAGCCTGCTTTGTAAATAACCAAAGCCTAGCTGATATTTTCATACTCTGCAAATGTGTATGATTGACATCCCAACATTCAGTGCCATGTAAAGTTGCCTGTCTTACACTTCCGTACAGTATTTACCTTGCAAACAATACGGAAATGGTCCTAGTTAGATTCTGTACTATAAATGGCCAGGAAGCTTGGAACTGAGGAGCTGATGCAGTTGCTAGCCATATGTTGTCAAGGATTACCAAATTACCAATATAACATCTCAACTAAAACCCTAGACGGAGGGCCTATAAGTAGGGCTGTCAAACCAGACCTAGACTCAGACCCAACCCAATTGGTGGACCTGGAATCGTTTAAAAATAGGTAGGTCAGGACAGGTCTGACTCTGTTAATAAATGGGTTGGGTTGGGTGAGGTCGCATGGACCTGTTAGATTTGTTTGAGATTGGACCATAACTTGTTGAGGACCTGTTTTGGGTTCGTTTGGGACCTAGGTAGGGACCGTTTAGGACTTGTTGACCGGTTTAGGATTTGGATAGGACCCGTGGACCCAATTAAGACCTGTAAACCCGGTTGATCCCTGGACTTGTTTACATAAATGGGTTGGGTTGAGTCTACTTAAAGTTAAAGATAAATGGTTTGGATCATGGGGCCATGATTTTTGACCTGTTTAATAAACGAGTCCACCTAGTCTTGAACCATTTATAAACGGATCCACTTTAAACAAGGCGTGTTAGACTCGATCCGACCCATTTGACACCCCTACCTTTATGTAGAGAATCTTCTATATAGAAGATATTGATTGTAGAATTTGTTAGCAAGCATCGAATGCATTGAATTTCCTTTGATCTCCCTTACTCATTTGACACCCCTACCTATATGTAGAGAATCCTCTATATAGAAGGTATTGATTGTAGAATTTGTTAGCAAGCATGGAATGCATTGAATTTCCTTTGATCTCCCTTGCTGTCTAACAAGGGGATGCATGATATGGTGTGATAAAAGATAGGACCATTGCTCCCTTAAAAAAAGGATAGCCATTTAGTGAAGCCATTAAATTTTTCCTCGTAATGGAAAAAATGGGTTAAAAAAAAGGAGAGCCAACAAATAAAAAATTACAAAGGTAGTTGTAGTGGTATGGAACATACATTTTCTCCCTTCTAAATATTATCCCATTATTCTCTAACCAAATGGACTGTAGAAGGATTAAAGCTTTCCTAATGGTGTTTCCATCACTAAGGGTTCCATGCAAGCTGGATCTAAAATAAGAGGGGGACATATAATTGATAGACTGATCACCATGTAAGTTGGATCAAGAATAAGAGGGGGATGTATAATTGATAGACTAATCATCAACATCCATCCAACACGAGCGCATAAAAGAGCATTGAAAGAAGAGGTGGCTTATGCCTTCCATTCCCTCGGCACAAAGAGGGAAAGCAACATCTGCCTCTGTTGCCTACTGTCTTCTATAATCCTGAGTGACCAATTTCCCTCTTCTCAAGGATTATAAGAAGAATTTCATCTTAAATTCCACTTCCAAATCTTCAAATCTTCCTAGAATGGTCCATGTGATGCATGTTGGAAATTCTCGTGATCTCGTTGGAGATCTCCCAAGATTCTCCATGTTGACTAGAGGAGAAGAAACAAATCCTCTTGCCATGTTATTCTCTTTCCATATTTTTTGTTTTTTATTTTGGGATTATCTCTTTAGGAAATATATTTAGGATTTGATTTGATTTAGTTAGAGGTATGTTTTGCTTACTTTTAGAAGATTGCATTAGGATTGGAGAGTAGGATTGGTCTCTCTATATCAAGAGATTAAATCCCATGGTTTCACTTTAAGTTTTAATAATAATAAACTCTGTGTTTCTTCACATGGTATCAGACTGGGTTCGATCTAGAGAATCACACTTCATCTACCATGCCTAGAGGCTATGAGTGCTTGTTCTCTATGTGGAGGCCAAAATTGATCTCCTAATTCAAGTGGTGGCACCCTGTTTGCCTTAGGGTGTGAGTTCTACCCCCTCTGTTGGTGCCATTGCTAGTGTTGGTTGCTGTTACAGCTCTTGTTGCCACGACAATCGTTGTTGCTGCCGATGGTGTTACTGCTGCTATAGTTCTTGCTACTGTTGTGGTTGTTGGTGTTGCTGCTGCCACTGTAGCTCTTGCTGTTGGTGTTGCTGAAGTAATCATGACGGTTGCTGGTGCTTTGTGCCAGACAGAGACAAATCTTGCTATGGCTGTTGTACTGTTTGCGCAACCTGTCTCTAGTCCAAAGGACATTCCTAAAACTTCAGGTTGTGTCATAACAAGTAGGGGTGTACATGGGTCGGGTTCAACCAAAACTCAACTCGATAAAAGTGGGTTGGGTTGGGTTGGTTTGAGGTTTAACCAACCCAACTCGCAACTCGATACAACCCGATATATATATATATATATATATATATATATATATATATATATATATATATATATATATATATATATATAAGGGGAGTCAAACTCTTTGAACCCAATCTTTCTCAAATGGCAAACTCTTGCTCAACAACTTCGAATTCCTAAATTCCCCTTCTTCAAATTCCCGAATTCCACAGCCCAAGAACCAAATTTCCCCTACCCACAAACACCCATAACTCTAAGACCGTAAATCGTGAGCCATGCCTTAGCAGCAACAACTCATGATCCCTCTCACCGACCCCTCACTTTCTTGGTCTCTCCCACATAGCTGCACCTTCACCAGCTCCAGGCGTAGTTGGCACCGCCTTCTCCTCTCCTTCACCGGCTCCATGCGCCGAACTCACTTCTCTCCTACTTTTAGGCTCCACCACCTCTACGCGCATGCTTAATTGTCTCGAGAGGTCAAAGGTGGGAAGCAATTGGTGATATGAACTTGCTGTTTTCCATGTTGCGAGATTCATCAAGGCTTTTCGGTGTTACATTGTGGTCTTCGAATTTTTTTTTTCCTTGCAGATAAGGAATGAGATGCCAAGAGCTGTTGGAGGTATAGGTAGACTTGTGGAGATCAAGGTGTTAAGGTTGTTGGAGCATGTGAAAGAGAAGGCCGTGGAAGAGGTGATTTTTGTAGATGTTTTTATTCTCTCTCTTGGTGTGTTTTATGCTATGTTATTAAGGAGGAGCCAGAAACTTAGTTGGCTAAGAAGGCTTTGCACAGTGGAGCTTCATCTTCAACATGAGTGTGATTAAGTAGGCTTTTTGTTTGAATGTTTTTTTAGTTGTTATATATAGCTCGTTAAATTCAAGTACCTTGGAAACTACATGTTTGGATTAAGCCTTTTTTGTCCTACCTAGTAATGCAGTTTTTTTTAGTCATTGAGTAAACTTTGGTATTATTGATATTTTGTTTAATCATTCCTATTACTTTCCTTACTCTTCAAGACATAGGAAGTATGTAGGATACAAACATAAGGTTTGACTAGCCAACAACTTGCTCAACCTGACCCAACTCGACCCAATTTTTATTGGTTGCATAATGTAACGAGTTGGGTTGGAAAAATCTCAACCCGTAAACCATGGGTTGGGTTTGGGTTAGTCCCAACTCGACCCAACTCGACCCGTGTACACTTTCACAAGATGATGATGAGTGGTGGGAAAACTAAGCACAAGCTTAGCCCCACTTGTAAATTCCTGATGCTAGTTTTTTGTTGTCTCCTAGGGTGAAGAATTTTTTCCGGTGAAGGATTACTATCTATGCTTGGGAACATATCCTGTACTTCGCTTCAGTGCTTAGGATCGTCTCCCTTATGGTGTTTGGAATCGCCTTCCAATTAAAGCCTCCAAGTCAATTTTTTATTCTAGCTTTGCTGGTTTTGGATGTTCATTGATGAAGAGATGTTCGTTTGCATGCCTGAAGAATAGGTCTATCTGCATGCTAAAGTCTGTGTGTGACCAAGTGTCCATGTGCATCTGCTTGCCTCATCGGTGAAAGGCCAAAATCCAATTTTTTTTACTCTTCTCCAAGTATGAAGATTTTTTCTAGAAGATGGGTGACTACCATGTGCTTGGAAATGTATCCCACAATCAAGCTCAAGTCTACTTCGTGGTCCAATTTGAGGTTTGAAGACTGTTTGTGCATGTAAGGTCTACACGTGTGCTAGGTCCTGAAGTTCTTCAAGTTAGATTGTGCATGTCCAACTTGGGAGGAGTGTTGGAGATTCTCATGATCTCCACGTTGGACATCTCCCAAGGTTTTCTACGTTGAATAGAGGAGAAGAAATCAAGAAACAAATCCTCTTTCCATATTTTGTGTTTTTTATTTTGGGATTGTCCCTTTAGGAAATATGTTTAGGATTTGATTTTGTTAGAGATATGTTTTACTTATTTTTAGAAGATTGTATTAGGACTCGAAAGTGAGATTGGTCTCTTTGTATAAAGAGACTAAATCTCATGTTTTCTCTGAGTTTCAATAATAATAAACTCCATGTTTCTTCACAATGCATATTGTCCATATATTAATGTTACACCCTCTTAACTAAGAAAACATCGTGTCTCCAAGTACGGCCACCTTTATTATGCTAGGTTGAATATCATGGAGGGTTTGTAGGAGGGTCAACTCTTCAACCATGGCATCAGATAATGAAATAGGTAAGGAAGGTGTCCAACATCGCTTTTAGTAGCAATCCACCATCAAAGCCATAGGGTTAGTTGCTAAAGTAGTAAGTCTTGGATATACATTCACAGTGATCTTAATTGGGGACTAATCATGGGTCCAAAATCTAAACTTAGTGCCAATGTTGCCAGGGCTGTCGCCTCTGGCTATTGAGCTACTGGGCCAAGAGAGAAAGCCAGTGGTTGCCTTAGAGCTGCCTTGAGGGGCTTCATCTAGGCTATTACCTAGTCACCTTTGTTGCTTGGGTTGCCTTATGCCTAGTTGAGCTATTGATTCACTCAAGGTAAGTTCGTAGGTCTCTTCTTTTATCTTAAGTTATATATATTATCTACATCTTAGTGTTATATATTGTTGTACATACAAACATACATACATAAATATATGTGTTTATATTATTGATAGCTTGGATATATACTCAGGTTTGCCTTTGGCTTTGGTATATCTTTCCACCTTAAGGCTATTATTTGTTTGTTATGACACATATAAGTTATGATATGGTATTGTAAATTTTTAATGATAATTATGAAATATTGTCAGATTGATTATATATATATATATTATTCTCTGGAAGTATCTAATGATATAGTATGTATAATGGAATTTTTACTTGTACACCCTTGAATAAATGGTCAATTAATTCTATACGTTCATAAACTTGCCAATTACATATATATTCCTAAAACGATGTTAACCATTACTTGACCATGCCCTTAGGTTAACTTGCTGTTAGTTCGCTACATTGTTGTAAAAGTTGGTAGTCGGTATTTAATCGGCCAGGTCATTGACTAAGGAATATATGGTATATGAGGGAGTAGTTAGGGAGTACTCGGTTCATTATTTTTTAATTATTAAAAAAATGTATATATTAGAAAGTAAAATATACCATTACATAAAAGTAAACTATTTTCAAGCTCAAGATTGTGCAACAAACCATAAGTCTAATGAAATAAAAGTACAAGTTTAAAGTACTGAATAAGTTGAGAAAGAGAGGAGCAGTACCAGCAGCAGTGCTGATGCGGTATGGGTAGTAGCAACAACGGTGGTACAACAGGGCGATAGCAGTAGAACTAGTAGTAGGGTCAGGGTTGTCGGGTGATCCTCAGGGCAGCAACAACACCAGGTGCGGTTGGTTGAAGGAGCAACAACGATGCTATTGGTTAGCTCTCTATGGAGAAATCAGACACATAGTCGGATGAGTAAATTGACTACTCGGCTAAGTAGTCGAGCCTGTCGACTGTGTGGCCAACTATGGGTTGTTCAGTTGGTTCGGGGTCCAACTAGGAGTAGTTGGCTGACTCAGCCAATTTTTACAACAGAGGTTCTTTAGAAATATTTTGTTAATTTGAATGGTGTTACTTTATAAAATTACATCAGTACCCTTTAAGTTTTTCTTCTTTTTTTCATCTCTCTTTTTTCTTCTTCCTCCTCTCCTCCCTTCTTCCTCTTCAATCCACGACCTCCTTCCTTTTCCTCTGTACCTTGCAATCCAGCTTTGCTGGCTTCCCCTCGACCACCTCCACCTTCTCCTAGATCGAGGTGATTTCTATTGCACCCATTCCATTGAGCACAAGATCAACTCTGTCAACAACCCGATCATCGACATTGACCACGACATCGTCCCCCACAGTGAACTTCTAGGGAATGCCTAATGAAGTATCCATGGACAACCTACACATCGCCCTTGTTGCTATCGGGGAGCTCATGCTCGCACACATGGAGAACCTGAGGAAGGTGGTGAAGCATGCGGTCATGTAGTTTGCCGGTAAGATGCTCTACATGATGGAGGAGGATGGGACACTCCTTGAGTCGCGTTTCTGCAAAAGGGAGTTGTAGGTGGTAGAGTGCCACCCGATCTTGTACATCGACGACCCTTCCAACCCATGTTACGCCCTCCTCCTATAGCTCTACAAGGTCCTCTTGGAGAAGTCTTTCGAGGTCGACCATGTAAAAGAGATGTTGATGCTGGTTATTTTGTGTTCAAGAGGATCCTTAAGTTCCCGGAGGACTTCAAGTAGAGGCTTAAGGATGAGGTCACAATGGTGAGGAAGAGGCTTGCCAAGATTGAGTGCGTTGTCATTTAAAGGATCAACAAGTGCAGGACAAGGTCCATCTATGAGTTGGTGAGGAAGGAGGTCCAGACTGAGATGCTCACTGGGGGGAAGGTAAGCGTCGACAAGTGTGTGGAGAAAGTTTGGGAGGCTCTTAACCAGGGAAAGGTTGGGGATGTTGTCTTCAAGTGCCTTGATGGATGGAAGGGCACCGCTGAGGCCTTCACGCTTAGGCCTGAGCTGCACACCGCCACCACCCTTGGGCTCTTCTCCCCCCTCAACCACCTCGCCCTCCTCCCCCCATAAGTGTAATTGGCCATGTTTCTAGGGACATGCCTATAAAAATCTTCCTTTTTTTAGGTGGATATATGGTGTATGGTTGAGATGTAACCATACTTAGTTTGGGAAACCAATACACACTAATGGAAGGGTATGTCAATCTAATGGTGCACAATCAAAGGGATATAGATGTAATTGGCAAGTTTATGGGGATATAGATGTAATTGGCCATGTATTTTGGGGCATGATCCATGTAAAATCTCATATATAATATGTCACTTTGTTGTTTTAGTAGATACATATGGTATATGTTTTGGTTATCTATTTCGGACTGTAATTATACATATGATATAATTGTGTACACATTATATATATATCTATGCATTGTTGTTATTTAAATATGATATGATCATCATTTTTTCTTTTATTTAAATAGTGTTAAATAGTGTTATGACATATTTCTTATATAAGTTGATGCTACCGTATGATTTCTTTAGGCATATTCAATATTTCAAAAGAGAACATGACTTGCCGCCTTGATTCAATTGGGCAAATTGCCTTTTTGTTGTCTCTCACTTTGGGTGATTAAGGAGCTTGTCGCCCTGCAGTTGCCTAACGCCTTGACAACTTTGTTTAGTGTGATCACCCAAATGACATCTAGAATGGGGCCTAACTTCTCTTAAAGTCTTTTGCAATCCCATCCAAAACATAAAGGAGCCTCAAACCATTGCCTGCCTCGTGCAAGTCCATGATAACATTGAATGATTCCCTGAAAATCCTTTCCAAAGGAGGAAATTGGGCCCCATAATGCAAAGTACTCATTAAGTAGAGCATCATTCATTATCCTCAAATTAAGCACTCATAAGCTGCCTTCCTTCTTTGGCTAACATACCTCCTCCCAAGAAACGAGGGACGGGAAATTATTGCCCGTGCCAGAAGCCTAAAGGAAGCATTGCCCAATGGAGTCAATTTGCTGTAAAATAGAGGTTGACAACTTCATGATTGAGAGGGAGTATAACAGCAACATGGAAAGCACGGAGGGTAGGTGAATCAGCCAGTCGCCCTTGGATAGAAGACGAGAAGGCCAACCCTGAAATTGCTTTTCCATCCTCTCGATGATCAAGATCCAATCTCTTGTTGTAATACGAATAGTGGAAAGTGGAAATTCAAGGTAGTGAAAGGGGTTTTCAATGGCTAAACCGCCAAGGTCTATCCAACTTGAGTTGCCATCTCCTGGGACATCCCAAACGGAGGAACCTAGATTTTCGCAGGTTGACCCTCAAACCAGAAACTTCTCTAAACATTGCCAACATCCCTTTATCCTTATGTGCCACAGCCATGGAGCGCTCGAGAAAGACAATTGTGTTATCAGTGTATTGTAAAATGGGAATTTCAGTGCCCTCTCAGCCAAAACCAAAGCCCCTCATATCTCCTTTAATGAATGCTGACTACATCAGTTTGATGAGATAATCTAAGACAACTGCCAGTCTCTGATCAAGAGTCTTGCCCACTACCAAGTAAATTGAATTTGGGAGGGCAATCAATTTGTGGTCATTAAGATTCTCCGCACCATCACTTTTAAGGAGCACAGACAAAAAGAACCTGTTGATTCTTGAAAAGCCATCTCAAGTTGTCAATGGAATCAAAGATTGCCATCACCTCATTCTTGGTTAGTAAACTCGCTGATATATAAGATCGAAAAACTTTCACAAGGATGACCCTGCACCTTGAGTTCTGTCCACCATTGCTCAACCTTCCCCTTGAAGCGCTCACCCAGCAACTTGGACCTTTCAAACTCGAAGTAGGTGCCAAATTGAGTGTCTTCCCTTGAGTCCCAATTGACTAAAGTGTGATCAGAGAGAGGAGACAAAAAGCCCTTCCCAAACTAAGGGGCAATCATTCATAGAAACCAACAGTGCGAAAGAACCTGTCCAGCTTGGATTTGGGCTCACCTCCCTCGGATCTCCACGAGAACCTACCATTGGGCACTTCTTGCTCAGCTGCACCGACCGTGGAAACCCAATCCATGAACTCCTTGGCACCTTTGTTTTTTCCTCGCAAGCTTTCTAACTGATCTTTTGAGAACATGGTTGCATTAAAATCTCCTGTTCACATGCACATGTTGCCTGTCCCCTGCTCCAAAGGCTCAGACCAGAAAGCTGGTTTGTCCTCCAATCGACACGGGCCATAGCTGTTGATTACTCTAAAGAAGAAGCCATCACTCTCTTCAAGTCCAACATAATAGAGATGGAGCGGAAAGACACCCCAATCATCAAGAAGAATTCCTTACTCCATCCTACAAGTCCTCCCAACCTGCCAACAGAATCTAAGGCCACAAAGTCAAGTTTGCCACCTCTGATCTTATTCCAATGTCTAGGTGCACACTGCTCGATCTTCCATTCCTGCCAGTACCTTCTGAGGATACCTTGCCTATCCTCGTCCTTGAGTGCCTTGACATTCTACGTTAAGATCTTCATTTTGTTTTTATAACAACCCTCCCAACCACCTTAGTCTTTGCATCCTGTCTCGTATGATAAAATGGAGACCAGTGTTACCATTTGCTTTCTTCTTGTCTGCTTCTTCATTCTCCTAGTGGGAAGAGGTTGGTGGGTCAACAGAGGCACAACATGCTTGTCCACCCACACCCTTTCCTACCGAAGAAGAATTTTATTGTTTGGCATGTGGACACCCCTCTGGTAAACCAGTGGTGGAGCTTCATTGGTTGTTTGTAAGCCACCAGGATTGGTGGCTGCAGCTGTGGCCTCTGCTACAGGAGACACTTCATTGTCTGCTTGCTGTGTCATGCCATGCACTGAATCCACAGGTTCACTGGGTGCTTGTTGGAGCATGCCGGGATCATTCAAATGCTTGCCCAGAAGCAACCAAAAAGAAAGATCTACATCAGGGCTAGCACCTACTATAGGAGTATCACTTGAGTGAGATAATAAACCCTAAGGGTGTGAGAGATCACACCCACAAGAGTTGGATTCGCATGGTGCGACAGACGTGGAATCTGGTTTATAAGAAGGTTGTGGGTATAACTCTCCTAAATGCAGGATCTGATGCAGCCATGCTCCATAGGCAGTGTGCATTCCCTAGCTTGAGTCACAGGTGCAAGAGGTGGTTGTAATGCCATGGCAAGAATTCTGACATCAGGGCATGATCATCCATGTTGTGAGGATTCCAGAAAGAAAGGACTGGCAGAGGAGTTAAGAGGACCATGCTTGTTACAAATGAGCCTGAGGGAGTAATCAGGAATCAGATTTGGCAGGTGCAATGTCAGCTGTGGCTCTCCTACTATCGGATCCTCTCCATTGGTGTTGTCTAAGGCTCCAAAGGAGCATCTCCTCCCTGCTCCATTGCACACTTCATCATCTGGCAAGTTTGATGCAGTCATAGAGCAGCTACAGTTTATCTCTTTCAAAGAGAATTGGAGAGGATTAGGATTAAGGTTGGAAGCTAGAATCAGTACACAATTATCTGAGGTGGTAGTGGAGTCTGGGTAAGCATACCAGTTGGGGGCAGACTTGGAAGGAAAACACTGGGTTGGATGCAGCCAAGGTTTAGTGCGCACTGGGAACACATAGTCATGCACATCCCAGTTCCCTTTGGTATGGGCTGCATCAGACCATGCCTAGTTGTTGATCTGGTGTGGTTGGATCGGAGATGGTATTGGTATGTTGGATCCGACGGAGCATACATTGTATCACTAGGGGTGCTAGTAGGCAGGTTGCGCGATAGCTACAAGGGAGACTTTTTTTTTTTCTTTTGGAAAAGGTAGCTACAAGGGAGACTTGAGGGGTCAGGGCAGCCTCTTCTCCAATTGTTTGGGCACTGGCATGGAATATGGACAGAGATATACATTCACTATGAGCAAACACGGTGAAGAAAAACTCATGCTTCTATTTTACTCTTTGGTTCCTCGACCTTTAAAAAATTGATATATAAATATTACTCTTAGGAGGTGTCCTTGTAAATTGTTAAATAGTGGTTAAAGGTCATTATTTTAGAAGATATCATATCCAATTACCAATATATATATATAAGGAGAAGCATAAAAGATATCAAAGCATAAAGTAATGGCAAAATACTTGGGCTTACGTGGAAACCCTACTCATGAAGGGTGGACCCTGATAGAGTTGATTTCTCTATATTCTTCTCAAAGAGATAAGGAGTACATCCCTATTTATAGTCCAGGACATACAACACAAAGTCCCACTTCACTGTGTGGGACCAAACCAACTACATACTCCTAGACCTCCCCTTAAGCTAGGGCATGTAATGTTCAGCTTGTACAAAATAGAGATCCCACCCTACACAACACAACACAACTCTCGAGCTCTTGCTTGTAGGCAAGTGTGCTAACGACAAGTGATTAAAATGCCCCTCGCATGCTGGCGAAAAGGGGGTTTTTGACAAGATGCCATATCGACATGACATACTTATAGAAATTCAGGGATGTCTCCGACATGCCGGCAGCACGCCACTGAAATTGTCGGTACGTTGACGGTTTGTCGGTTTGCGTTGCCTGCTACTAGGTTGCGCATGTGTGATGTATGTCGCACGCCATTGCTACTATTAGCTACTGGCTGGTTGCTGCTGTGCTGCATTGCTGTTATTGTTGCACGAGTTATGTATCGCATATCGTCAACTTGAAAGATACCAATGATCCATACCGTGGGGAACTCCTTAAAACATGATTTTGGTCTTTTAGAGTTTATGCATTTTTTCATATCGTAACATTTTTACCCCTTTTAAATCTTTTTTAGTAATTTTCTCAAAATTAACAATGTATCACCAATATATCCTATTTTGAATTAACATTAGTATTTTTTTTCTTCTAGTCCTTAATTTTAAAAATGGTTATCCATTTAAATAGGAAGTATAAGATAGGGTTTAGGACTTAATGGAAATATTTATCAATTTAAATAGCTATTCTTAAAATTTTAATCATTTTGTCGGCATGCGTTGGCGTGCCTTTAACATGCCCTTGGCATGCCTCCGAAATGGACTATTTTTGGGATATTGAAATTGTCGAAATTTGACGTCGAAACACGGGTATTTCTATGGCAAGCCTTAGATGTGCCAACGAAATGCGCATTTGAAAGGTTATTGAAACGGCGTCAAAATCGGCATTTTGAACCTTGCTAACAACAATAGAGCTGGAGCTGCTAGACGAATTGCTGTAGTTGGCTTTGACAAAGGTCTTTCCTCTAGAGACCTCAATTGATATTGGTGGCTCCCAATTCAGTATCTCTGACATGGGTTTTCCTCTGAAGTCCTCGAAATTGGATCTCTTTTGCTAAAGTCTACAAAACTAGATCTCTCACATAGAAACCTAGTATGGGTCCTTCCCCTGAGGACCTCGAAATTGGATCTCCTTCTCTGAAGACCTCGAAACTTAGGACCTTGTAAAGTTGTGATTTTTCATGTGGTGATCTCAAACAAAGGGATTCCCAAATGGGGGATGACTATAATAGGATCCACACTTCCATTTTCTCATACTTTATGGGAGAAGAAAGCAACAATGAGAAGAGATAATAAGACTAGAGAAGAGCTTCTCCCTTTCTTTTCTTAAAATTCATAATTTTTCTCTCTTTTCAATTCTCTATTCTTTATGTTTTGCTGCTACTCATTTTCTTTTCTTTCTTTTACTCATCTTCCTTCCTTTCTCTTCTCCTATTTTTTCTTCTTTCTTTATTTATATTTTTTTTACTGTTTTTTTGATATTTTCTCTTCTTCCTTTTTTTTTTTTACTCTTTTTTCCTTCTTTTCTCTTTACTTTCATTCTTCCTTTTTTTTTTATATCTTCCTTTCTACCCTCATTTTTTACTCCCTTTTTTTTTCTTTCTGAATGTTCCTCTCCTTTTTCTTACTTCACCTTATTTCATTTGTTTCCCTTTTTAAGGCTAACATGAAGCAAATGAGTAGGTTAAAATATTAAACAAAAATTGAACCTTATGAGATATAAGTGCCATCTCCAAAATTGCCCCCCTCGAGGGCTTCCTCCAGGCACTGATCTCGATGCTTGTCGAGCACGCGTGGATCCTGCAATCCTCATCGCCTCTAATCTCTCGTGATCGACTCGATTTCCATCGTCAGGATCATCGTCGATCTCACGTGAGATCTGTGTCGAGATCCTCGTGACGATCTTCGTCTTCGTTGCTGCCCTTGAGCGTTGCCACCGCTCCTCTGATCTCTGTCAGTGCCTTCTTCATGCTCTGCACCACCATCGTCGGTGAGCACGAGATTGCCCCCTTGGAATCTTCGCTCGAGGTCGAAGCCTCCATTGGCGATAATCTCACGAACAGATTGATAACGATAAAATGTAATAATCAAATAAACCGAAGAATCGAATTGCTCTCATACCAAGTTGAATAATATCAATAAGTAGAAGCATAAAAGATATTAAAGTATAAAACAATGGAAACACTTGGCTTTACGTGGAAACCTCACTTATGAAGAGTGGGGAGAAAACCACGGGAGAAGGCCCCTGTTAGGGTTGATTTCTCTGTATTCTTCTTAAAGAAATAAGTGAGGAGCACATGTCTATTTATAGGTCACCACACACAACATAAAGTCCCATTCTACTATGTGGGATTAAACCAACTACATAGTAGGAAAAATATCCATTGAGCATTATGCTCATAAACCCTAAAAAAGGCCTATCGTTGCATCCATTGGATGATATTTTCTATTGATGAAAATCACTGTACATGTCAAAAGGTGGTTTGAAAAATCATCCTTTGTTAATGGAATGAACTCAATCAATCATTATATTATTTCTGAAAAATATCAAGGTACATAAATGTCGAGTTGTATTACACCTCTATTCATAGATCAGATTTGTAATATAATTAATCAAATATTACATTATTATTGAGAAGTAACCATATCACATTAATGTTTAATCGTATTGCAACTCTCTTCTTAACTAGAACGAATTTGTATTACAAGATTTCATACGTACTACAATTCAATTTTTCACTTGTAATACAAATTTACACTTTTTTTAGAGTAAATATTTTTGTAATATAAGTTCATCATGTGTTACAAGTTTGTTTTTCATTTGTATTTTTTTTTTGTAACACACGATTGCAACTGTCTTTGAATTTAATCATCTTCTAATATATTATTTTGGTCATGATATATCCTTTATAACATGTATATTATTTTGTTATAAAATTTATTTCACTTGTTACACTACTCATGCATAAATTTTACGGCCACATCTTCATGATATTACAACACATGTTTTTCTTTGTTACAATCATTTTACATTTTTAGCTTGTATACTATGTTGTTTTTAAGATTCCATCAACGAGATTTGTGCGTTTTTTCCTTTTTCTTTTTATATAATTTTGTTTTTCATTAATGATGTTTGTATTATGAAATCTATTATCATACAAGTAATTAATTCGTTACCGATCTATAGAATGTTGATTCATTGAGATATTAGTGCATCCTTTTTTTTAGGAATTTTTTTTAATTCCGTTTATTCAAGTTGTATTGTTTTGGAAACTTTATTTATTTACGGTGTAATACAAAATCACTTTCGTTTATAGGTGATATTTGTTATGGTCATGGAATCTCCATGATTATATTTAAGCACTGACCACTATATATATATATATATATATATATATATATATATATATATATATATATGAAGAGAGAGAGAGAGAGAGGGGGGGGGGGGGAGGATATATATATATCAGGATCTACCTTACACAATGGGGGTAAAGAAGCCAAAATAAATGATTCGTTTTCAGCCCTTGCAAAAAGAAAATGGAAGTAGTGGTAGCACTTAGTTGGCTGGCAGTGGCTGTTGTCTGAGCAACTGGTGGTGTTGTAAGGAAGATGAGACCGCTGCTGTAGTGGAGAGGAACCAGGGTGGGAAATATAGCTTGGATGCCGTGGTATTTGGTTGAGAGAAAAATGATTCCCCATTGCCAAATCCTATTCTCTCTTGTCTAGGGAATTGTGTGAATGAGGAAAATTATGAAAATGCCCATATGTGGAAAGAGGGCAACCCAATAATAGACACTGATAGAAGTCATCACTGGTGTAAACAATTATTCTTGAGCATGCATACCTACAGCTCTTCTTTTTTTCATATGGGACACTTGCACATGCTTTGGCTATTGGAGACTGGACTATTTCTACATCTAGTATTTTTGAAAAGTGCGATTATTTATGTCACTCCTGAATATGCTTTGAACTCATGACTGTTCTTATTGGAATATTTGTTGACCTTCGAATGAGGTGTTCCTTTCTTTCAGTCTTTATCTTTTGGCCTTTTATGGCACCCTATTTATGGGAATTTGATATGCTTGAAAAAATTATATGGAGCATTTTTGTCCCTTTAGCATCTGAGCATCTTCAGTTTCATAGGTTCTCCTCCTGCATATGTTAAGATTTTATTTGCACTAGTGAAATTCAAGCTATCCTTAGGTTAGCCTGATTACCAGTTCTGCTTAAGAAAATGGCAATAAGGGAGTTGGCCGAAGCTCACTTTGTAAGGGTTTAAACTTAAAGTTATTGTGGATTTTTCTTCTTTTCTCAACAATGATGATCTTAGGTCTACAAATATGTGTTCCACAGATTTATGTTATTCTATGTATTTCATTGTTTCTTTGTGCAGGTGCAGAACTTGGTTCAGGATTTTTCTGAAGTAATGAATTCTGAAGGTTTGAGCAGTGAATTGCAGAGAAAAGTCGATAATCTTCTTTCTATTACTAATGAAATGCCGAAGGCTCCATGGGAAGATGGTGTCTGCAAAGTTTGTGGCATTGATAAAGATGATGACAGTGTTCTACTTTGTGATACATGCGATTCTGAATATCATACATATTGCTTAGATCCTCCGCTATCTAGGATACCAGCAGGAAATTGGTATTGTCCTTCTTGTGTTGCTGGCCAAAGCAAAATTCGGCAATCATGTTCTTTAGCAGAAAGTCAGAAATTTGCTGATAAGCAGTTAAGTGGGAACAAAACCATGAAGGAAACACTGCGCTTACTTGCCATGTCATTGGAAAAGAAGGAATACTGGGACCTAAGCTTAGAAGAGGTGCGATTATGCTTATATCTTTTATTTTGTGCCTGCTGTAGTCCCTTTGTGCTGTACTCTTATATTCGAGGTTCTGCCAGTAAGGATCTGTCTATGGTTTACTTCCTGGTGCGAGCAACTTTAGGCTTTCCTTCAATTGAATAATTTGTTTTGTTTTAAGGAAAATATTAATATGCTTTACTTGCTGACCGATGGGCTCGAGTTTCAGCCTGAAAGTAAATCAATTTGTGGTTAAATGATTAGCTTGATAGGAGAACCCTAAGGGCATCTTCACAAAGTGGAGTAAGGGTTGGGAATGATGGAATAAGCCAGGGCAGTATCACATTTTCTGTTTGGATGATAAATGTCCAACATGGAATAATGGTGTAAAATTAAGGAATAAGTTTGAAATTGTTTCTGGTTTAAGATGATAGAGGTAAAAAAAAGATGTATTTATTTTACATGGTGCTAGATTGTTAACCGGTATGGCTTGTTATGTGGTTGATGCGTGTTTCGGTAGAGGTATTTTGGGTCATTTATTGTTAATAGGAAGGGCTTATTATGTGGTTGATAGGGATTTCACTTGGACCTTGAAGTAAGTGCATTGTATAAACCTATACTATGAAGGCTGGGCTGGGCAAAATATCTAGCAAGTGGGCTAATTCTTGGTGGAAGTTTTGCCCCCAAGAAGAAGACTTACCCCCCTCTCATTATCCTAAAGGAATGCTAAGAGTGGCCAATCTGCATAGTTACTCCATAATGAAATAAATGCTAGAAAGTAGTGGTAAACCTACGCATATATTTCATAATGGCTTAAATAACAGAAATTACCAGGCATACCTCTACATTGTTCTCAGACTCAAGTTTAGATATTTGTGATCTTCAAGTTGGAATTTCCAAAGGTAGCACCAAAGTCTTTGTAGGGATACTTGCAATTTGATCCTTGGTGGAAACATTAGTTGTGGATGTGTTTCCCTTCCCTTGGAATTTCTTGAAGTGAATGAAAAACTTGCTTTTATTAGAATGCCCTTGTTTCTTTGATATAAACTATTGAGCCCCTACGGCTATTTGTCATCATCATTATTATTTTTTCGAAACATGTCATTATTATCATTGTGTGAGGTCCTTTTGTCATTTATCATTTATCATTTTGTGTTGGGGTTGGTTGTACTTTTCCCACCTCGCTTTATATAAAGAGAGGTAAGATTTGAGAATAAACTAAGTTGCTTATTTCCTTCGACTTGGTATTAGAGTAGCGGTCTTAGATATCTCACCTAAGTAAGATTCCAACCCCTCCACTGATCTCCCTTTCCTCTTCATCATCGATTCACCAGCCTCATCGTTGCCAGCGGAAGGGGGGGGGGGGGTATTAGTGTCGTCGCATTGCTCTAGCGGTGGAACTCTATTGGCTGGTGCCCATCACCGTTGTTGGAGCCTCCTATTGCCCATCGCAGGTTGCAGCGCACTTGCAGGTCCACCGTGGAACCTCTTTTTCTTGGGTAGGGGTGTGTTGCACCCTCCTCCCTCCTATGTCTTCTTTTTCTGATCCTCAGGAGGGAGAGGCAGATCTCATTAGGGATTTTTTAGTCCCCAACAGTCATTGCTTCGCCTAGGAAGGTTTGAGATCTTTATCTTAGGCTATCGTAGTGCTTCATGGAGAAGCACATGGTTTGAAACTGCAATTTTAGATCCTTGTTTGTGCGTCTGATGACAGTTTCGGTACTCTAGTTCTACTTGGGGTGATCTAGTATCCTCTTTCTTGTGCACGTGTTTGTGATGATCTGAGATCTAAGATCTAATATTACTATTGTAGATTTGGTGATGTTTGGCATTTGATTGCATGGTGTGATTTTGATTTGTGGCTTTAAGTATTTTTGAGTTCCTTGGTGCAAGAAGAACAGAAATTTTGAACTTTATCAAAGAACTTTGGAAGTACAATAGTAATATCTAGTGACCCTTTAACAAAATCTAAGACAAATGACTACGATCGTCTACAAAAATGACAAAATATTAGAAAATAGATTGGTGATTTATTTGACACAACCTTATATGTCACAATGAATTGACTTAAATGGAAATTGACTCCAGGTATTTTCTTTGGGAGGAAAAGAGACATGATGGTGTCTTCAAACTTAGGAGAGGTTGGAATAGTGGAATTTGGAAACATCTGTTGAAGTTGAGACTTAGAAGGGTGACCCAGATGATGATTCTAGAGCTCAGGATCGGTAGAGACACAATTCCAGCAAAAACCTCAGTGACATCGATGTAGTAGAAACCATGTCTTAATCCCCCACCTATCATCTTCTTTGTCCAGATGTTTCAAAATAAAATCCAGTGCTCGTCAAATATCACCTGGCAGGATAAATCTTTACACATTCTATAGACAGGCAAAAGGCTGAGTGGGAACTTAGGAGCATAATATAAGTCAAATAGTTGTAAGAGTTAGTCAAATGGACATCTCTAATAGTAGTAATAGGAGAATGTGAGCCATTTTTTAGACAGACAGAAATAATGACAGGTGATCTTCATAGAAAAGTAAGTGCATCCTTCTTACTACTAAGATGATTAGATGCACTTGAATCTACCATCCAATAAGAAGAGGTGGATGATGTAGTGGCTAGATTGGTCAAAGTACTAGCTTTGGCAGCAAAAGAAGTGGTGGTATCCTGAGGTGTAGTAGACGACACATCTTTTCGAAGAAGTTGGATGAGGCTGCATGATCATATGTACGTAAGGAGGGTGGTCTAGGAGAGACGAACTTCATCTGAATCATAGTAGAGTTAGCTCGATTAGGCCTTCCAAACTTGGCCTAACATCTCTCAGAAGGATGATTCATTTGTTGATAATGGATACATGGTTCATAAGTGTGACCATGGCTACAACCACAACCATGGCTAGTTCTAGAACTACCATGTCCACCAGAGATTGTAAAGGTAGAGGTTTCTGTGGGAGGTGCAATAGAGGAACCCGCAACTGTTGTTGAGATGCTCGCATGAGAGATCTTTTGGAGCCTCCTATACACTATCTCCAGATTAGGGATATCATCCATTGCTAGTATTTGATCATGGATTGGCTAGTATTTAGAGCTTAAACCATCCAAAAATTGATAGACTATCTATGTCTAGGCATTTCTTCATGTATGTAGTAGTTATTAAAATACTAATTTTCATCAAATTTGTTATATTTTGGGCTATTTTAGGTCTTTTTGAATAATTTTCCCAAAATTCACTAATATCAGCAATATATCCCCGATATATCCTTGACATATCTCCTTTTTGACTTGTTGATACAACATCGATATCGACATTCTTGCAATTAGAGAAATTGAATCTTTTTACTATATCAATAGTGTACTTTTGTAGTGTTAATGTCATTTTCAATAACCATTAAGTATCGTAAATTACCAAGATTTGTAATGCTGAAGGACTTTTCAAGGGCCCTTTTTACATCATCAATGATACGATTTGAATTTTCGGTGATCACAATGTCATCAACATAGAGCAATAAGAGTACAATATTGTTTCCCTTTTCTATAAATGAATAACGAGTGGTTAATGGGGCATTGTTGGAAGCCCATGTTAGCACAACTTTATGAAAACTACAATACTAGGTTTTGGAAGCCTATTTAAGCCTGTAAAGGGACCTTTAAAGTTTACAAACATTCTGGGCCTTGTCAATTTCCTCAAATCCTTCATCTTGTTCCATGCAAATTGCTTCTTCTAAATTATCATAGAGAAAGGTGTCCTTAACGTCAACTTGATAAAGGGGCCAATTATAGCTGAAAACAAGGCACAAAACAACACAAACAATAATAACAATCTTAATCAGTAGATTAAAGGTCGCATAAAAGTCTTCCTCAAACTATTATGTGAAACCTTTAGCAACAAGTCAAGTCTTTAATTTATCACTGTTGCCATTGAATTTGTACTTAATTTTGTAAACCCACTTTGGACCGATGACCTTTTTTATGAGATGGTCATGGAAAAAATATCCAAGCCTATTTTTTGTGCATGGCACTCATTTCTTCTTGCACGGCTTCAGTCCAACGGTTGTCTTAGAAGCTTCTTTTAAAGTTTGTGGTTCTTGGATGGTAAGGGTATTATTCATGAATTCTTGAAATTTTGTGGTGAAGATGCCATAATTAAATCAACGAAGGATGCCAGGATAGGGTGTTTGTAGTCTTTTGCAGGGGTGCAAGTTTTTGTTGTGTGTGGGTTCTTGAACATTCGGGTTAGCTCCAACTTATTGATAGTGTTAGATGTTGATGGATGTGGTTCTTGAATATGAGGCCAACTCCAACATTATCAATAGGAATGTCTTTTGTGGTAGATGCTATACACAATTCCATTTGAGAAGTATTATTTTCTTGAACATGACTTGTGTTTTGAAATTACTTTATGTAATACACAATGTTGGGTTGTTGAGTATTATGTGAAATAGTGCCATTTTTGGCATCTGTTCGTATTATATATGGCAATTTTGATCAATTCCTTTGACATTTTGCTTCTAAACATGCTCTTTCCTTGCTAGTATGTTGGTTTCCTTCTTTGTGGGGAAAGAGAATTTGAGTGTCAAGTTTGGATTGTTGTGCATCCATTTTGATTTGGTGAGTATCGTGTTTAGGAACTTTCTCATAAAAAAACATGCGAAGAAAGAGATTTTTTGTGTTGGCATGTTAAAGCACTTTTAGTCTTTCATCTGGTCCTCAGGCTACAAAAATGCATTTGATAATCCTTGGTTCCAGCTTGTCTTGTACACTCCTGACCACATGAACAAAGACAACATAGCCAAAAGATCGAAGCAAATAATAATTGGGCAAACTATTATATAATCGTTCATATGGGCTTTTCCAACTTAATTTTTGTGTTGGAATTCTATTGATAAGGAAAGCTGTAGTATGGAAGGCTTTAGGCCAAAGATAAGTTTGAACTTCTTGGCTAGTATTAAGTGTAGTTTCACAAATGTGCCTGTGTTTTCTCTTAGCCACACCGTTTTGCTATGGTGTTTTAGGTCAACTTCTCTTGCGTACAATACCATGGTCATTTACAAGGGTGTAGAAATCAATCTATGTAGTCGATTAATCGGTTGCATAATTGTATGCAGTCTAAAAACGAACCAAGTACCTATATTCGGCCCTATAGTTGGTCTACCCGATTGACTGATTATTCGATTAATCAACTAATTAATCGGCCAAGCCTTAAGGTCTCAATTTTTTTAGCTTTGATGTACGTGCAAGGCATCCCCAAACCAAAAGTCGACTAAACTCGACACCTAAATGCACCCAATTAAACCCGACTCCTCCCATTACCCAAGTTCCCAACGCACGAAAGCCTCAGCCCTAAGCAAAATCCTCGACTTTGAGCAAGGTTCGAAATGCCGATTTCGATGCCATGCTGATAAAATTCTAAGTGTGCATTAAATGCCTGTTTTTCGATGACTCTACCGATAGGCATGCCGAGGGCATGTCGACAAAAAATCACATAAACACTAAAAATGATGTCAAAAAATACTCAAATTGTGTGTGTCTGTCTGTGTTTGTGTCTTTGTCTGTCTGTGTCCCGTAGACCTCCCCAGATAAACCTCCCTGCTGCCATTTTGAATTTCAAACCTCCTGCCCAGCAACAACACTCGCGCCCAACTATCAGCTGCGTTGAAATCTGTTGCCCTGCCGCCAATATCGTCGGCATGCCGATGATATGAGTCGTACGTCGGTGGCATCCCTGCATTTCGGTAACTTATTCGTGTCGGCAAGTTCCCCTTTCGAAAATGGCCTTAATGAGGGCATGTCGGCATTTAAAACGTTGGTCCTGAGTCCCTCTTCTTGTATCCTTTACCTCAACTTGTCTCCTTTAGATTTATTATGCACCAATCTTAGTTTAGTTGTCCTATTTTATGTTGCGATATTGATAGCTATTTGTTAGAAGCTATATTGAGAGAATATGTATATCTATAACATAAAGCCACACAAAGTATTATTTATTTACAAGTGCACCCAACACACTTTTTAGTTTTGTCATTTTTTATCAAAAGGTGTCTTGGTCAAGAGTTGTAATCCCAAGGGTCATGCCTTTTTGGGCTTTTGTAATCCCTTTAAAAAGGGTTTGGTTTGTATCAAAAGGACAATTAGAATTTGAATTGGAAAAACAAAAGAAATGATTTGTTCCACACATCGTTTAACTCCTCTTCTCACATTTACTTTTCCCATCCCATATAACTCATCTCCTTACCTTTGTTCCCTTTGCTCATCCTTTTCTTCTTCCCTCTCTCACCTTTTTTTCTTCCCTTAACAACCAACGTACTCCTTACACCTTCACTTTATTCCCCTTCCACTCACCTTTACCCTTCTCTTTCCCCCACCTCTTTCCTCCTAAACAAACCCACCAACATGCCC
The DNA here is from genome assembly GCA_037157565.1 of Thalassia testudinum. Classification (NCBI taxonomy): domain Eukaryota; kingdom Viridiplantae; phylum Streptophyta; class Magnoliopsida; order Alismatales; family Hydrocharitaceae; genus Thalassia; species Thalassia testudinum. Next base: position 89,205,724 of record JAZHRO010000077.1, read on the forward strand.
GTTCTCCACTGCACCATCAACCTACAACCACCTTTGCCTATATCCTACCCCGTCCTCCATCGCACCACCATGCCACACATCGCCCCTCTTCCATTGCCATACCACCACTATCGCCACCCACATCACCTCACCTATGGTCCTGCATCCTCGCTCTCTAAGGGGGTCGCAACTCCACCTTCGTCTTCATTGGACTACAACCACCAACTTGACCAACATTGCCCTCATTGTCGTATGCGTAGTCCAGTGTGTGCACTTTGCCCGGCGCTGCCTCCTACTCGACTCTTCGCCGACCACAACCTTGATGCTGTCGTTGCTTCAATCTCCCAATTCAACCCTCGTATGGTTGCTTCTTTTTCGAGGCGTTAGTCGACCATCTTAGCTCCACCACTATGCTATTGTCGCCACGCCTTGACATCCTGTTGCGTAAGGCTGTTGGCTCACTGCACCGTCCCTAAGCTTGCAGAGCCGCTTCCCTGATTCATGTTTGTGAACGAACTTGCACCCGTTTCTTTCCTAAATGCATCAGTTCTTGTATAACATATTAGTCGCAATCTTTGGCTCTATGATGTGCATAAGCCAATTTATGGATATGTAATTGTCTTGCTCCCACTTGTTATAGTTTGTCTTTGGTGTTCGGTTCCTCCTTGGCTAGGATATAGAGTTTATTTTGGCTTCTAATGAAGTTCTTCAAAGCTTTAGACCAAAGGATGTAGTTTTGAGCACCATTGAATTTGATAAAGGTGCCCTAAACTATGACAATAGTGGATGCTAGAGTCCTAGCATCTATAGGAGGAGAGGACGATCCCAGTATCGACATGTTGATGAGTAGAGAGGCAGGGAGTCATGCACATCGAGTTCGTACATCTTGGTGTGCGACAGAAGCAGACGTGCATGCTGCAAGGACACACGTGTAGTGCAAGGCAAGGTACACAGTATTTGCATGGGTAGGTAGGTGCACAACACCACGTGCACAGGATAAGGTAGTTGTATTGTGCAGGAACTTGTGTTGCATGTAGTAGGATGGAGATTATGCACTAGGTGTGTAGTGGTAGGCAGGGACTCGCTTGCGTTGTGCATGTACTGTGGGTAGAAGGGACAAGGCCGCGTGCGATTGGTGGATGTGGAGGGAGGAGGCATAAGGGGAGGAGTTGTGTGCAGTGGTAGGATTGATGTGTGACAGGAAGAGAGAATGGAGGTAGGGTCAGTGACTAAGAAAGGGTGGGATCCCTAGGATGATCCTTGATTTCATATCATGTGGAGAAAGTAAATGCCTCTCTTATTGAAAATGGGAACCTTAACACCCATTATGTATGATAGGGTTAACAAATTGCATGGTAAGTCTGATAAAACTAGGAAATAGCAAACATGAATATGAATAGGATGCAGGACTTCCTAACTTAACTAAATTGACTAACCTAACTAAATTAGGACTTTTCATTTGCTCTTCGTAATACTTTAACAAAATCAATATAATAAGTTGTGGTACATAGTACCACATAAACACTAAAATGAAATGTTGAAATTCTTGAGGATGGAAACCATGGAAGACAAGCCCTAGTGGGTACTTTGGACCTTCTTAATTGAGATTGTAGTACAATGGTAAATGTTATATGCCTATACCTACAGTTAAATGCTATTCCTAATCTTAACGTAACACTATTCCTAATACTAAGGGTGTGGGACCATGTTCATCAATCATAATTATAACTCTCAACATATTAAATGCATCAAGGTAAGTTTATTTCATAAAGGACTTGGTTAAGCTTGTTAATGTGGTGGCATTTAGAGGTTGGGGTTGGGTCAGCTCAAATTGGAGCTAGGTTGATTTTTATGGCTATGTTTGGATGTGAAATAAAAAGGTTGATTAGGTGAGGGTATGCATAGGATGAATAGTGTCGCGAATTGTGCCATAAGTTAGGATAAAATGTTACCTCAAATCTCTGTACACAACATATTAACTCACATATCACATCTAAGTTTCACTTTACTTTTTAACAAAATAATAATAAAAAAATCCAATATCAATTATTAAATAAATAAATTGCAATTCTCTCCTCTATATTTAAATCACATCTACTTGCAATTCATAATACATCAACTTGTCTATCACATCTACTCCTACTATCCCATCACTAAAAACTAACACCTACTATCCCATCACTAAAAACTAACACCATTAAAACTTTTCCATCGTAAATTTTATTCAAGAGCAAGCTCTATTCCTTAACCAAATGAAGCCTATGAGACTTATGCCATGTTTTTGATCCTTCTGAGAGATTTGCTTTGGATGTTCATGCCATTGTTTGAATAGCTAGAAAATTTCTTTTGATAATGTTGTACTCTTAATTTGTTATGTTTTTGAAGGTATACTTGTAATTCTTATTTCCTATTGGAGTTGTGTTGTTATTTGTCCTTCCTCTTTCTCTATATAAAGAGAGGTAGGGTTTCTGAATAAGATTAATTTTTCCGTTTCTCCCATTTGGGTATTAAAGAGGCTGTCCTAGATTGGAGCTCATGATATCCCACCTAAATAAGCCTCCGATCCCTTAGATCGATCTCCTGATATCCTCTTCGATCGATCGGTTATCCTCGTCGCCCTAGGTGCCACTAGCGCCGTCGCTGGTGGTGCTGCCCTCCAGTCGATCCTTCTCCCTTTGCACTCCTCCTGTTGCTCTTGATCCTTGTCAGTGGCTCCTTTTGCAATGCTGTAGTAGGCGTCGCTTGATCAAAGGTTGTGGCGGCAAGCCCTAGGGGGCCCAATCTCATTGCCTGATCGCTTGATCTGATCGGTTGTAGCCAGTACAAGCTCTATTGGGCTCTGCTATGGCCGGTGACTAATAGATCGGAGCTTGATCTACATTGCCAGCCACTGTTGGTGGCATATCTGATCACCGAGTCTCTTTGCGGGTCTCCGTTTCGTTGTGTTCTGATTTTCCCAATCAAATCACAAAGGTTTATGTGATTTCAAATCATAAATCAGATGTTTATGGATTGAATATGTGATTTGGAGTATTCCTTAAAGTGCGGTTTGTGGACAAGAGGGAGATGGCTTCTTTAAGTTTGTCCGAAGTCACGTTGGACTCTACAATGGACACTAGGACTTATAAATGTCCGTTTTCTGGTCATACGTTAAAGCTTGATGAGACCAATTATCCTTGGTGGTCCCAAACATTTTTGATGATTGTCATGGGTCATGGTAAGGAGCATAGCCTGAGTAGTCTAGAACCTGCCCAGAAGATGGGTGTAAATGCTAATTTTTTTTGAAAGAGGAAATGACGGTTATCCGTATGATTACCACCCAAATTGCATTAACACTAAAAAAGGCCTTAGGCCTAATTACAAATTACATCTCCAAGAAGAAATCAAAGACCATATTGACTCCACGACATTCTCCACATATGAATGCCGACTCTTAAAAACCATCACATTTCTCTCTAACCACAGACTCCACAACACCGCTAGTGGCCTTGCCTTCTCCTTCTTTGACCTAATAGCATAGTTAGTTCCAACCCTATCCCCTGATCTGTAAGAACTCCAAAAGACATCAAAAGTGTGGTGAGCCCACCAAACATCGGAAACTCTACTCCAGACCTGAGTTGCAAAGGGACAATTGAAGAACATATGCTGAACGTCTTCTTCCGCCCGTAGGCATAGAAGACAAGTGGTATCCGCATCAGCAACCCATTGCGACCTCTATGCCTTCGTCATGATCCTCCCTCTTTGAAGCAACCAACTAAAAATCTTGACCTTCAAAGGACATGCCGCCACCCACATCTGGTTGTAGTCTCTAACCAAGTCAATATCTCCCAAACCCGTTGGATTTGCCAATCTCCTATAAGCAGTAGAGACAGAAAAGTCGGCCTCCTCGTAAGGCAAAATGGTCAGGCCCCTCTGGCTTGAACCCTTCCAATTGTAGCAGCATCCTCTGGAGCTCATCAATCCTCTGATCTGACAGGTTACCCATGAGAGTCGGGAACCAACACCCCTCCTAAGCGGTTGCCACCGAGACTCCCCTGTTCGTTGCCATAGTCGCCAATCTAGGGAATCGGTCACATAGTTTCCCCTGTCCCATCCAATCATCCTCCCAGAATCTGAATGTCGACCTTGTCCCAAGCACCTGTATGAAGGAGCCCTGTACTCTGGGTGCCACCACAAAGATCCCTTTGAGGAATTACGATGCTCTGTGTGGGAGAGAGCACATCAAATCCCAGGACAACTTGGAGCCATAGCATGACCTTATGACCCTCCCAACCAAGCACTCATCCCTTAACAATTTGGAAATCTATTTTGTCAAGAAGCTGTCATTCATCCTATGCACCTCCCTAACGCCCAAACCTCCTTCCTTGATCGGTTTACACAGCTCCTCCCAAGCCACTAGCTTTGCCCCCTTCCCGGTCAAGGCGACGCTCGTCCAGAAGAAATCTCTCATTAGTTGCACAATCTTCTTCTCCACTTGCCTAGGCATCCTTAACACAGAAGCAAAGCATGAGGGCATTGCAACCAAGATCGCCTTCAAAAGCACAAACCTCCTCCTGGAAAGAAGGTGAGACGCCTAACCCGCCAACCTCTCCTCAATCTTCTCCACCAGAGGCAACCATTCTTGCACCGGGTTCTTCTATCGGTCAATGGTAGACCAAGGTACACGATGGGTAGTGCTCCCCGATCTGTACCTAGAGCAGCCTTAGATCTCATAGCCTCCTCCTCCGCCATATTGAAAGGAACAAACTTTGGTTTAGAGAAATTAATCTTTAATCCAGACACCTCTCCAAACAGATCTAACAAAATGCGGATCCTTTGCACTTCCACGTGGGATCCCTCAACAAAAAACAGGGTATCATCTGCATACTGCAATACAGGGATCGCACCACCACCCTTTAACCGGAAGTTGTTGAGAAGCCCTCCCTCAACACCTTACTTGCCGATTCTAGCCAAAGCATTTGTAGCAAGCACATGCCTGACGCCCTTCCTTGGCTGAACCCACCCACCTGTTGAAATATCATTGATGAGCATTGAGAATGAAGTAGTGGTGATGCACTACTTCATCCATTGTATCCAAAGCGACGAGAAGCCCCTTTTGATCATGGTTGTCCACAAAAAGGACCACTGTATCAAGTCGTAAGCCTTACTGAAATCCATTTTCCATAGGAAAGCCTGTCTCTTTTCTCATTCCAAAAGGCAAGAATCTTCGAGGCTGTAACATACCCGTCATGAATGCTCCTCGGCACAAACACTGTCTGTACTGGACCTTCCTCAATCTATTAGCCAACACCTTTGCCACTATCAAGTAAATTCCATTGGAAAGTGTAATGGGCTCGAAATCATCAATACTTTCCGCCCCCTCTCTCTTTGGCAATAAAAACATGAAGAACTTGTTCAATTTGTTAAAACAAAGATCCCCCTCCCTGAACTCTTCTATTAATTGCATGAATTCATCTTTGAGTAAGCTCCAGAACTCTTTATAAAAATGCACGGGGAAACCATCCAGGCCCGAACATGCATCTGCATTCAAGTCCCATAGAAGGTTTTAAATATTGATATTGATATCATATCGATAAGTCAAAAAAGGGATATATTAGGGATATATTGCTGATATCGGTGAATTTTGAGGAAATTGCTCAAAAAGGTCTAAAATGTCCCAAAATGTCACAAATTTTATGAAAATAAACATTTTAATAATTAATACATCATGAAGAAATGTCTAGAAAATGAAAATCATAAATTTTGAATGAAAACATAATAGAAATGCACTAGTCGCATATTGAGAAAGTCATATATTGAAAAGGTGTGAACATGATAATAATTGTAAAATGTTCATAGTAATGCTACTCATAAAAAAATGAAATATAAATAATGTTAGAGTATCAATTGATCACATCAAACACAGAAGCACTAGTTAATGCCACCAAATCAATACCAGGTTGAGCTTCGACCTAGTTCGATACTTCTCTGATTATCTTCCTGGATTTGTAGCACTCTTAACATATTCACAGTATGAATCCCACATCATGTAGCTATATCGAGTATTGTATTCATTGATGTATCGTTGATAGTCTTCATCACTGCAATAGTAAAGTATTCGAAGATGTGGATATCGACTGACTGTCGGATGAGCTACCCCTACTTCTAGTTTTAGATCTACCATGATTCTGAGTACTCATCTGATGTCCTCTTGAAGCTGTGGATTTGATAGAACCACCTCGTTTCAATGTAGAACCTGATTATTCATAGGGTTCACGTTGTTTCATCGATGAACTTCGGGGTGGTCGAGGAGGAAGTGGTGCACCAGAGTGGAAAGGTTGATAAGAAAATTGTTGAGGACCATGAGATGCAAAATACTCAAGGAAAACCCCATAGCCATAATTTACAGATGCAGGATCACTTTGGGTATTGCTTTGGTGGTGACCATCATGCCCATAGTCATATGAGGAATCATAATAAGATGGAGGGCTGGTGTAGTTGGGAAAGTAATTAGATGAACTTTGCGCTTCATCTTAGGGTTGGTATTGATGGCTAGTGTAATTAGATCCGTAGCCATCATAATAACTTGATGATGATGATCCTGGGCCACCTCCAAAGAATGATTCCGACACCAGATTAAGAGATCCCACTGATGAACTTAAATCATCGATGGACATCATAGAATGGCCTGAGGCATACCCATACCCTGTCGGGCCTGTCCCTGCGTCATAATCACAAGGTGGACTTGGTACAGGATCTCCATGTATATTTGTGTATTTTTGTGTGTATTCATGTTGGGTATCCTCTTTATTAGGACCTTGATGATGATATCCCTCATCTCCACCATTACTTTCTTCCTGTTGCTCGTCAACCATCATTGCATCATCTCTATCATCATCATCATTTTGTTTTTCTCTTGAAGGTGGCGAATCTTCCTCTGGACTCTCATCAGTTTCAAGGCCATGGATTACTCTTTTGCCAGATCTACTGCGTGTAAATTCAGATACATCTGCCCCCATTTTCTGCATCTCTGGATTGAGACCATCATTTTTGTCAAGTAATGGTTCTCCATTGCTATTCAACCATTCTTGTAAAACATCTGTCTTCTGTGTCACCAAAAAGATAAGCCATATCTATTGGGTTTATATAGTCTTTCTTATTTTCTCCTCGTATATGATTCATCTTTAATCTGATGTTTTAGTGCACGAATACCTAGTCCAACTTGTCACTGTCGAGGCGATTTCTTCTTTGTGAGTGAATTAAGTTGAAGGTACTTTAATTTCTTTCACAGCCTCCTGCCGATGCCGTTTGAGATAAAATTTTGACAGCAACTCAACGAAGGTGTGGAGCATTCGTGCCATGCAAATGCCACCATTTAGCTATAATAAAAAAATAAAAACAAATTCACGTAACCTATCCTGAAGTATGTGAAATATATTCAAATTTCACAAGATCACCAGGAAGAGTTCTATTTCGGGCATATGTGGCAGTGTTTGTCCTGAAAGATAGCAACTGATCCTTGAAATATTTTATCTATAATACAAAGTGATTTTAAACTTCAATTAATAAATCAAATGTGTAAGTACTAATAGGCTAACATTTTACTCTTCGGCAAAACTGCGGAAAGTATAGGTAATTTATGATTTATCACATTCAGCTCATTCAAACAAGCTGTTTGTTCTTGTACGTCCTTTACACGCTTACAGATAACTGTTTGTACAACTTTGAGGAACTCATTATCACTATGAAGTCTATATTTATAGTGATATTTTGGGTTGAGATAATATGCTGTAAAATTACGATTTAAGAGTAATCACTAGTAGTTTACTACAATATACAAACTAATAAATTCATAGTTTCATACCAGCTTGATGAAGTGGATGCGAGAGTAGGTCTTGCCATCTCTCATCAATTATCTTTATGTATTGGCGAGTTGACTTCCCAGCATTTTCTTTGACCTTTTGCTTCATTATTTCCATGGCTACATATATACTTGCCAAGGTTGATTTTTTATCACCATCAACCATCCTTAGCTCGATTACAACAGGTCCATTATCTTCACAACCCATGAACAGCTGTCCCAGAAATTTGTGGTCACCAATCCCTCCACATTCTTCCCGATTTCTGTTCTGCTCTCTTTCTTTGCATACCAAACACCCGAGATAAACTTCTTCAATCCAACTTTGTTATCCAGAAAACTTTGCAATGTGATGTAATTTGTTGCAAATCGGGTGATTGCTAGTCTTACAAGTTTAGTCTTACAAAATTGCCTCAACATTGTCAGTATATGTGAGTGATTGTAAATGAAATTGCTGATTGACCGTGCATCTTGAATAATGTTATTTATTACCTTCTTCTTTGCAAAGTCCTTAAGAATGAGATCAATACAATGGGCTGCACAAGGAGTTCAAGAAACTGTATACTTGTTAGACTTCATCAATTTCTTGTCAGCCTTCTTAAAATTGCTACCGTTATCGATAACAATTTGGACCACATGTTCGGGTCCAACCTCCTTAACAACGTTCACCATTAAACGGTATATGTACTTGTAATCTTTGACTTGATCAGACGCATCCACAGATTTCAGGAAGATTGTCTTCCCATCACAATAAAGAAGGAAATTTATTATTTGCCTTCTAGTGAAACTGGCCCACTCATCACATATTAAGGACACACCATAATCTACCCATATCCTTTTCAACCCATTTATGTAGTTGTTAATGTCATCCTTGTGCATATATAAGTATTTGCTCATGGTCTCATGTGCAGTAGGAGCCTTTACCCCTGTTTCTCCTTGGACAATCTCATCCACGGCATGCTGCAAAAATGGTCCATTTGTTACATTTGCTGGGATGGAATGTGCAAAAAAGAGTTCAGAAATGGCCTTCCCCACCCTCTCTCTAACATTCCCATACATCCCCTTGATGGTCTTTTGCTTCTTATCCTAACTAGGAGTATATTTCTTGCTAGTCGATCTCCCAAATTCTATACCTCTTTGTTTTTTTGTAGGATAGTCAGGGATGCTGATATGGGCACTTCCACCTCCTTTCTTATAAGAAGGCCTCTCACGGGCAAATTCCTCTTCTCGCCTCTCATGTTTACTCCTTACGGATTCTCTAATAGCATTCCTGTATGTCCGTCTCTGTCTAGGAGTTTCAAAATCACTAGGATATTGAATATCTGAATCATCATCCGAGTCATCTATTTTAGTGTACTCTTTTCCCCACATTCTCTCTTAAAACATCTCCTCTCTCCTTGGTTTCTTCCTGCCTTTTGTTTTCCTTCCTTCTAAACTGTCTAGCACTAATAGCTTGTCTTGTTTAGGTACATTTTTGTACTTGGCTACATTTTTATATCCACCTACCAAGTGCTGTTTCAACCTTGTGATGCCTCCTCCCATCATCCTTTTACCACAAAAGTTACATTGTGGCTTCGATTTGTCTCCATTTATGGGAGTAGCATAATTCCACCCAATTTCTCCAACATCCTCATGAGAGTGACCTGACCCTGACATGATTGAACACCTATCATTGTACGACAAAAAATCTATCACAATTTAACTTACATGAATAATCTCGAAATGAGTAGTAATTGAGGTTAAAAGTTAAAGAATAGTAATTGAGGTTAAAAGTTAAAACATGATCATTTGGAATTTGGTCATAATCCAAGCCGTATCAGCCTTAATTGGATTACCTCGACCTTTGAATTACTTGGTCGGCCAGATGGGTGGGACCCCCTAGGACACCCCATATGACGGGACACCACTAGAGGTTAATGCGGTTATCGCATCGACCCATCTTGTTACCGGTTGGTCCAGGTAGACAAGGTCTCGGAATGAGCCAATTAAGTATAATCTGACTTAGACAAGTATCAAAGTTCCAAACTTCCAACCTAGTTCATGCATCTGTTTTTTTTTAGGCTTGGGTAGTAGTAGTAGTCTAGTAGAATTGTGGTGAATTTTCAATTTAGATTTTAAGTGTCTATTTCAAGTTTCAACATTATTTTGACAATTTTAAAAATATGAATTTTGGGGCTTCGTGACCACTTGGTTACAATGGGGCCTCGTGAAGATCACTTGATTGTTGTCGTTGTTGACATATTATTTAGTCATGTTAGCCGTATTATTGGACAACTATATAAAATATGGGGAGTATTATGCAATTATCCAAGTATGGGGAGTATTATTATATACAAAGCATGAGTCATTGTATAGCTCTAAAGTTGACATATTTAATGGACAAGGGAGCAAGAACATTAGCAATAAAATGACAATCACTATATTATTGTAAGCAAGTTGCATCTGCTTACATAAAGCTTTTATGAGATTATTAAAATGACGAATATTATGTTTCATAAAGCGTAATAATAATAATCCCATAAAGCAACTACGCATTACATTCTTCTGCATCATCGTCACGTTGATGTTGCTAGTAGAGATTAATGGGTATTGGATACTCACCTGAAAGTTGTAATCAAAAGTTGAAAACCTTGTGCTTATGGCTTTTGCAAAAAGACAAACTTACCAAACACTGAGTCACTGACTCACAACTCTCACAGTCTCACAGTCACTGACCTACACTGACTCACTTCACTAAATTTGTGTTGTGAATTGTGAGTTGTGAGTCGTGCTTCCATCGGAATTTATAGGCAGTCGGAGATGCTTCGATTTGAATATTTTATGAGATTTTTGTTATTAAATCCGTTAATGGGTGTCGGTGACAGTGTCGGTCGGTGCAAATCATGATTCATATGAATTGAGAGGGTTTTTATTGAATTTTTACAAATATGTCCGTCGGTTGAAGAATTCTTTCATTGATTAATATTTTGTGCTTTTTATAATTTAGTCCGTCATATTTTTTATAATTCGCATGACTTGCATAGTGCCACACAGCCACAGTCGCATATATCACAAACAATTCGACGACGACGGGAAATCACGAATCCACGATACATTTGTTATGAACAGTGCATGATATCGGCGATGTATTGTCGATATATCGACGATATTGACGATATATCGTCGATATCATGGTAAAAAGAAACTGCACATGGTATTGATATGGCCGATGACGGCGATATCGATATATCGGTGATATATCGCCGATATTTGAAACCCTGGTCCCATATAGCCCTTTTGATTTCCTCTTCTGAGAAAGATGACACTAGCCCATCCGCTTGCGCCTCTGTAATGGTGGGCATGCCCTACCTCAACCACCTCCATTGTCCTCTTTGCCTCTTGCCTGAAAAATCTTTGAAAAAATTTGCTGCTGCTTTTCCAATCTCCTCTATCCCAACACCTCCGCTTTTCTATCCTTCGCCTATATAGTCTTAACATGATTCACCCTCGTCGTCTGCTCAGCTGCAGAGAGGAGGCCAAGGTCCTTTGCTCGATCCAACCTCTTAATCTCTCCCAAAGCCTCATCTTTCCTCTTGTTTTTGTCCACCCTGATCTGCCTCTTGTATTCTTTTAGAAAGGTTTTGAGCTCTTAGAGATTAGTCTCCCATCTCGTCGCTGCTGACCTAGCAGTTTGGAAAGACCTCCATTTCTCCTCCACTTTCTCCCTGAAACCGTCCTCCAGAAGCCATGACTTCTTAAACTTGAAATAAATACCAGAGCACGTACCTTCATTTGACCTCCACATGATTGGGGTGTGATCTGAGAACGGTCTTGACATCGGCTCGACATCTACCTAAGGGAAAACCTCTGCCAACTCCACTGAAGAGAAAAATCTATCCAGCCTCAACATCTGCCCACCCGAACTACGCACGTGAAGGTGCAAGAGGATGGAGGCATGTCCACTAGCCCATAGCTCTCCACAAAGTCCATGAAGTCCATTGAACCACGATATCGGCCGCCTCTCCCATTAGGCCTGTCTTCTGCTATCAGAGTGACATTGAAGTCCCCTGCAATCATCCATGGGCACCCCTGAAACTTCAGAGAGACGTGGCTGAGATCCTCCCACAACATATGCCTTGCTGTGTCATCAATCGGCCCATACATTGTTGACATAACACAACAGAATTCATCCCACCTCCTTAGTTTCATAGAGGCCATCGAAGAACCCAGTAGGGAATCCTTCAAGGTAAAGACATCATCTCTCCAACTCACCACAATCCCCCCCCGAGCGACCCATCGCTTCAATCGCCACAAACTTCTCAAATTTTCACCCTTAATCTCTCTTCATGTTTGTTGCCCACAACTCTGGAGTTGCTCTTGCAACATTACCATGTTCGGGCCCAATTTCTGCAAATGTGATCTTAGTGTTTCCTTTCTAGATGGGTCGTTCAGACCCCTCACATTCCAAGATAGGACTTTCAACATGTGTATGCAGTGTTGTCTCCCCAACCAAAATGCCTGAATCCCACCACTTCCGCAACCCTATTATCTTCCAAAAAATCCACCCCCAGCCCCCTACCAACCGAACAGAGTGTCCATCCCCCTCCCCAACCACCGAACAAACCCCCCCTAAAAGCCCTACTCGTGTCCCTCTCCTCTACAACCTCAACCCCAGCAGAGAGGACCTCGACTGCAACCACCTCCACCCTTGACCTCACCGTTGCCTCTACAGCTCCATCGCCCCTCGTTGGTTCAGCCGGCACACCCTCATCAGGAGTCGGAACCTCTTGCATCTCTACGATGCAAGAGAAGTGCGGATCCACCTCAGAAGTCGCTCCCAACCTTGCATTCTCCTTCCAGCGATGATGAGGTTGCTTCGGCATTTTCACTGGCAATGTGTCGCCGTTCCTCTTGGTCTCACCTCCTCCAAGAAGACCCAACGACGAAGGTATCGCAGGAGGACCCCACGAGCTCTGTAAGGCCTCTATTTGGCTAGAGGGATATTGCCACCTCCGTCTAAAGTAGCTTCCCTCTCCATTGACGAAATAGGAGAGGGTACTCCGACACTGCGCCCAGGTACAAGGTCGGAGAGAAAAGAACCTTCTTGAGGCCTAAAACATGAACTAGACTCCTTTAGGGTATCCACCCACTCCTTTTGGGTACCCATCTACTCAGGCGGATTTTGGCTTGGTCCGCTAGGCACCTCATCCGACCCATCAAGTGGTTGGGGCCCACTTCTCAAAAGATCATGAGGGTCATTTTCCAAAGGACTCCCCAACGTTTTAAAGATATCCTCCTCCAGCTCAGCACCAACGAGCGCGGGCCTCTGCGAAGCATAAGGGGAAGCATATTTGTTTTCACTGCAAAAAGCTTCCCTATTCAAATCTCCCAACTCTTCGTTAATCGCATGGGCCTCGTTCTCCGCAATTGACTCCAAAGACTTCATCTTCCTCGCTTTTCGCGCTTTGACCCTTAGGTTTCCAAACCCGGTGCGCCGCCTTCGTCATCTCCTCCTCCTGTCAAGCCTTCATTGTCTCTCCACCCAACTCATCGGTGATTAAACGATGTCACTGCCCATGTAGAACCACAACGGGGCCCTCCCCTCCACCAAGGAGGGCTTGCTTGAAGGAGATCCCTCCTGCTGCGGCTGCTTGCACCTCCACCACCCACGCAGCGTCGCCTATCCTCATGATCACCTCCTCAGAAATCTTCGCACCAGGGATTAGTTCCACCGTTGCCTCGAGGGAGGAGATGTCACCCTCCCGAACTCCCAGTGAGGCACATCTATTGAGCGAAGCAAAATAAACCACTAGCATCTCTAGCGTCTCGCTCGTGCGTAACCACAGCGGAATCCCCTCGAAATCAAGAACCACCTTCACCTTTGATGGCAGTCTCTCCGATGTTGCACCATCATGATGGATTGGTCTCCACCGTACTGCAACCCCCTTCACCATAGACGTTCGAAAGAGGAGACCATCAATGTCCTCTTGACAGAGCCCGAAATGGAGCACCTTTGACTCAGCCAACTTCGCAACTTTCGCATTGGACTCTCCTCCAAGAAGCCCAGTATGCCTTCCTTCAGCCTCCTCCAATTCCAGTGACAACCAGCTACATCGCTCACGAGAGCCTCCACAAGTTGCTTTTCAATGCCCCTCACTTGTGGAGACCATGGGGCCTTGACCTTGAGCAAAGGTGCATCAGGGGGGGGGGGCAGCTCCTTCGACTTCACAGATCCCACATATTCCCCTTGACGCAGGTGGCATCCCGCTTGACGATGGCCAAATCAGCCACACCGCAAACACCCCACCGGCTCCCTGCAAGTTGCTGCAACATGGCCTGCACCAAGACACTCGAAGCTTCGCACCTGAAGCTTCCCATACACCCTCTGTTGCCTAGAGCGAATCTCCATCCATCCTCCCTCACTCACCCCTCCTTTCCCTTTAGACCCTCTCCCATTGCTCTCACTCATCCTCGAGAGAGGATAAATGCAAATCAAATTGGCATAGAGATAGTGCAATGGTATGTGCTTGGATGATGAATTGCGTTATTCTCGGAATCGGTAACGTGATCATGTATTACACCACAGCCAAGCAGATGTGAGATTCTCTATGTGAGACATTCTCATGAGAAGAATTCATCTAGAGCATTTCAGGTCTATCATGAGTTCCATCTTCAACAGGAGGGTTGCATGTTAGCACAGTATTATTCTATTGTGAAGGGTCTCTTGGAGAGACATAGGGAATTGAATTGGAGGGATTGAAAATAAAGGGCACTGGATTGCGCCTCAATCCCGTGATAAATTGGTTCTTGTATTTGTATTTGATAGTTGGCAATCCCGAGATTAAAACGAGTAATCCCACATTTGGCATAGTTGGGTGTTGAGACTCCACCGGTGGAGTCTCAGAATACACTGGTGTATTCCATATGTACATTCGAAGACTCTACCCAGTGATTATGAGAATCCACCTTTCGAGTCTCAGAATGCATCGGTGTTTTCTTAGAATCCACCGGTGTATTCCACATGTACATTCGAAGACTCCACCCGTTGATTATGAGAATCCACCGGTGGAGTCTCATAATACATCGATGTATTCTCAGAATCCACTGATGGATTTCAAAACCATGCGTGGGATTGTGCGTGGGATTAGACTATCCCACCCCCCCTTGGATATATGAGCTTTAACCCGGTATTATCCTATCCCGGGATAAACTTAGCCAAATGAAGGATTGCGACCACAATACCGCCAAACAAACGGTACCATAGGCTTGGTTGCACTTGTGATTCTTGGCATGCTTTTCGGAAGGATTTAGCAATTTCTCTGGTTTTATTGGGACTTGATCCTTAATTCATAGCAGCTAGGGAGCAGATCTTGACCTTACCTGAGCTTCCATCTCTCATGGAGACATAGTAGGCTTAGTTGGATTGCCATTCAGACTTTAGTGGCAGATACTACAGGTAGACTTCTGCTTTGGCTAAAACCCCTAGACGTGGAAGACGTGCACCTTCTTCACGTGATTGTGGTTGCGTACGTGGATTTGGAGGGCGCACTCGTACCCCTTGTACATACTGTGGTTGGGTAGGACACACTGGGGCTATGTGCTGGCAGAAACATGGCAAGCTTGCAGTTGCTAATTAGGCGACTGATGTTCCAGACACATTGCAGAGGTGGTCTCTAGGGTAAAATTTGATGATTTTTTTCAGAGATTTTCGTAGCTAGCATAGGCTTCCACTACTCAGCCTCCAGATATTGCTGCTTTTGCATCTTCCTCCTTAGGTAGTGAGTTGGTTTGCTCTTCTTTTCCATTTGAGATTTGGTGAATGATTAGTTGACAGTGTTACCTCGAAGCACTTATGTGATCAGGATTAATTCGCTATTATGAGTCCTGTTTCACGAGGGAGGATTGTTCATGTTGCAGATGGTCGTCATTCTCTTGTGGTTAGAAAGGGAGATGTTCCTCTGTCATCTATCCTTTAGTTGTCTAATGTTCTTTATGTTTCAGATTTTCCCCTTAGTTTGCTTTTTGTTAGCAGTATTTCCAAGGAATTAAATTGTTGAGCTATATTTGATGCACAATCATGTGTCTTGTGGAATAAGCTCACGAGGACGATTGGTGGAGGACGTGAAGAAGGGAGGTATACTGTCTGAGCCGTTCACCCATTACTGCTGCTGCTGTTGGCCATGTGGGAGGTGCCTCTGGATCCCTATTCTAGTGCCATCTTCATCTTGATCATCTACCCTTGGAGATGCTCAGGCGTGTTATACACTTATACTTCATATTTTATCTACCACTTCTATTGTTTGTGATGCTTGTTAACTTGGCAAGCATCATTATGGCAGTTTTCCTGTTTCTACTCATTTTAGGTCTACTTTTGTTATCCAACTTATTCATATGGATGTATGGGGCCCTAACTGGATTCCTGACCTGGCTAGGCCATCGGTATCTTTTTGTTTTGGTTGATGACTTTTCTCGAGTTTCATGGATTTTTCTTATGAAAAATAAATCCGAGGTTGGAAACATTGTTGAGAATTTTGTTATTGAAATAAAGACCTAGTTTTCCCTTATTCAAATGTTTCATTCTGATAATACATTAGAATTTTGTACTACTTTAAAATTCTTTTATAAATCCAATGGCATTATAGACCAAACCACTTGTGTTTATACCTCTCAGTGGAATGGTATAGTTGAGAGGGAGCGTAGTCATTTACTTGACGTCGCTTGTACTCTATTGATTCATCGTTCTGTCCCGTCTTTGTATTGGGGAGATGTGGTGTTAATCGCATGTTTTCTAATTTATAGGATGCCTAAACTCTGCTCTTCATGAACAAATTCCTGGCAAGTTTTGTATCTTGAAAGATAGCTTTTTCATGTTCCCCCTTGGGTGTTTAGTTGTGTGGCATTTGTACTCCTTCTTGGCCCTAGACGGGATAAACTGACACCTACAGCTTTGAAGTGTGTTTTCTTGGACTATTCATGGACACAAAAAGGATATTGGTGTTTGGATCCTATTACTTCTCGCCATTTTGTGTCTGCGGATGTTACTTTTCATGAGGCAATTTCGTATTTTTCTACGTTTGGTCGTGAGTTGCCACCTACTGTTGATGTTGTGCCTGTGCCTATTTCTTCTATACCTCTTGGTGCTATTTTAGATACAGAGACATCTACCAGTGTGACTCTTAAGATATAGAAATGTGCTAAGCCCATTCGTATTTATAGAAGGCCCCATACTACTTTGCAGGTTCCCCCTCATTTGCCTAATCCTCCACCCTCCTCAGGCAAGGTGAACTTTGCATCTTTAGACATTGACGATTATGTGCATAGTGATGCGGATGGATCTCCTATTGATCCTCATGAGGAGAATGATCTTGATCTTCTGATAGCCATTCGGAAGGCCTGACAGAGTTGTGCTAGATATCCAGTTGCAGGTAGCCCTGTGAGAGATGGTTTGGGGACAGAGTTTGCCAGTTTTTGTCATGCCTTAGCAACTGCTCATATTCTTGCAACACGTCATGAGGCCATGCTTAATCTAAAGTGGCGTTAGGCCAAGGAGGAGGAGATATCTGCTCTTTAGAGCAGTGGCATATGGGAGTTGACATCTTTACCATAGGGATCCACTGTTGTTGGGTGTCGTTGGGTTTTCGTACTGAAGTACAATCCAGATGGCTCCATTGCAAGGTATAAGGCTAGACTGGTGGTGAAAGGGTTTATTCTGACATATGGGATATACTTTTTTGACACATTTTCTCCTGTTGCTCGACTTTCTATTGTGAGAATTCTTGTGGTAGTTGTACATAGGGATTGGCGACTACATTAATTAGATGTCAAAAATGCATTCTTGTATGTGGCTTTACAGAAAGAAGTATATATGTAGCTGCCCCCATGTTATGAGGTTCAGGGGGGAGTGTGTATGCAGGCTATGTAAGGCCATCTATGACCTTAAGCAGAGCTCCTGTGCCTAGTTCTAGAAATTATCTTAGGTGGTGGATTCTGTAGGATTTCAGAGGTCCTCCACAGGTCATTCCTTGTTTGTTGGGAAAATAGGGAGAAGTATCATTGTTTTTCTTGTAGATGTAAATGATTTGATTGTTAAAGGAGATGGCTCTAATGGGATAATAGAAATCAAGAGATGTCTGGCTGATCAATTTGTAATGGACTTGCGTCCATTGAGGTACTTTCTTAGGATAGAAATAGCTAAGGTTTTAAATATCGATATCAATATTGTATCGACAAGTCAAAAAAGGGATATATTAGGGTTATATCGCTAATATTAGTGAATTTTGAGGAAATCACTTAGAAAAACAAAAAAATGTAAGAAAATATCATAAATTTTATGGAAATTACTATTTTAAGGCATGCGCGCGTGCGTGTGATAGCTTTCCCCACCCAGTTATTCAAGTTTTAACCTTTCCTGCTCCAAGTAGTGGCGCCCAACAGTTAGTAATAGCTTTCCCACCCAATTACTATACCTTTCCTGCCCAACAGTGTGAGCGAGTTATTCAAGTTTCAACCTTTCCCGCCCAACAATGCCTGGTATATCGTCGATATCATGAAAAAAAGATACTGCATGTAATATCGTTATGTCCTGACCTAGCGATACCTATGTATCAGCGATATATCGCCGATAACCTTGGAAGTAGCTCACAGCAAAAGTGGCATTGTATTGTTCCAAGGAAAGTATGCTCGAGATATCCTGCAGGAAGTTGGTATGCTGGGGGCCAAGCCACCAAATATACTTATGGACCCTAAGGGGCATCTGTACGATATTTAGGTAGACACTGTGGATGGATTGCAAGCAGTATAGATAGCTGGTTGGGAAGCTGTTATACCTTAATATCACTAAACCAGACATATCTTATGTTGTTGTCAGTTTGAGTCAATTTATGGTTAAGCCCACTAGATAACACTAGGATGTTGCAATGATGGTTCTTAGATGCCTCAAGAAGGCTCTTGGGAAGGGCCTTCTATTCACCAGAGGGATTTCTATGATAATAGTGGGTTATTTTGATGCAGATTATATTGTATGTCATTTAGATCGGAAATCCACAACTGGTTTTTGTACTTATATAGTTGGCAACTTTGTTAGTTGGAAAAGCAAGAAACAAGTAGCTGTTTCCAGATCCAGTGTTGAGTTAGAATACAAGGCAATGGCCCAGACTATAGTTGAGATGATATTGATTCGATCCCTACTGGTTGATTTGCATATTGAGATTGATGGACCTATAGAGATGCGATGTGACAATAGAATAGCTACCTGTCTAGCTAATAATCCTATGTCCCATGGCGCATAAAGCATGTGTTGTACTCCTAATATCGGCAATATCAATCAACAGTAATGACCTGGTATTGATTTGCATAGATATCAATCAACACTAGAGACATTATTCAGGAAGGACTACTCTATACAACTCTAGTTTACACTAATGGCCAGACAACAAATATATTTACTAAGCTCCTTATCGGATCTACTTTTGATGCTTGCTGTTCCAAGACGAGCATGATTGATATCTATGCTTCAACTTGAGGTCAAGTGTTGTACTCCTTGATTTGTTGTGCCTGTGATGATTTACTTGTAATTCTCATTTTCTATTGAAGTTGTGCCGTTATTTGTCTCTCGTCTCTCTGTATACATAAAGAGAGCAGGTTTTTTAATAAGACTAACTTTTCCGTTTCTCCTGACTGAAGGATGCATTTGAACATAAATCAGCAAGATGGTCAATCGAAATTTCTACCACGGAGAAGTCCATAATTTAAATTTTTATTTCATGAAAACCTTTTATGTACCATTTAGTTGCAGAGGCTGGAGACCAGTGATTATGTGGTACGCTGATATGCATGTGATCATTAGAATATCATTGTAGTATTGTGAATACATGTTGTATACATATACAAATAAATCTATGAATTTACCATGATATGAACATTGAATGTTTCAGGATAGTGGTCTTGACTCAGCATGGTAGATTTATGGTTCTGTCTTGAGTGGAAATGCTAGAGAAGCACTTATATATAGGCGATATCCTGCACTTTTTTTGATATTTAATTTCTGCCATTAGCCTTGATGTAGATTCCCTTTTGCCTCGCCATATAGGAGGGTGCACCAACTCGACAATACTATGGCATCTGCCATTGTTTCTTCATTGGTTTATCAGTTAACTATCAAACTGTATGTATGGAAAGCTATGCTAATTTTGGGGTTTCACACAACAACCGCACCCCCCCCCCCCCCCCCCCCTCACACACACACACACACACACACAGGCGCGCGTGAGCGTGGAAAAATGGGAAGAAAGAAAAAGGAATAAAGCCATGTTAGGAATTCAGGCTGACATTTGGCTGTTTATAGAGTATACATGACCAGAAATGTGCTCATATGAATGCATAATGAAACTTGAGATTGTAATTTACACCAAATTACAGTGTATGTTTTGGCTTCACGGAATTGTAATTTTATGCATTCATCTTTAAGTGATTACCTTTCCTGATATTTGTTGCTGTTTATTATATGCAGCGAATATTCTTGTTGAAATTTTTGTGTGATGAGGTTGTGAACTCCATAATTATACGTGAAAAAATTGATCAGTGCATGGAGGTTACTTCTGATTTGCAAATGAAGTTGCGTACCCTGGCACTTGAATGGAGAGAACTGAAGTTGAAGGAAACTGCATTAACTACTAGAATGGAAAAGAGTGGCTTGTTGAATGGCCTTAGTGATGATGTACGAGAGGAGCCAATTACTCCTATATTTGGAAGCCATGATAACACATTGCAGCAAAATTCATCTGGTCAACATAGACAGTCTAATGTTCGCCTTGAGAGCCAAGAAAATGGATCAGGCAGTAGCAGTGACAAAAACCTGAATCAAAGAGTTTTGAGAAGCATGAAGGATAAAAATTTTAACGGCAATGCCTCTCAATCATGTAATCTGCATGCAGTTTCACAGTCAAGAAGTGATCTTGATCATCATTCAGATGGTAATGTTGGAGCACATGAGACTCTGTTTTCTACACGGGATTCTAGCAGGGAAGAATCCTGTCAGATAGGTGATCAGTTCTATCGGGCTTCCAAGAGGCAGAGAACTGATGGTTTCCAGAATCATTCAGAGAGCACAGTAAAAACTGTAGATGAGTGTATGCAATTATCTGATTCTGGAAATATGCATGTAGATGTTGTTGGGGTCAGTACACCCTTGATTGATTTAGCAACTAGTAGTCATGAAGATTCTTTGCTTCGAGATAACTGCAATGTTCCTTCTGATATGATGGATATGCATCCCTGTAAAGAAGAATTGGATTCTCTTAAAATTGAGATCTTTGTGTTGCAGGAAAAAATTGCCAATATTGAATCACAGATTTTCATGGCATCAATCCGCAGAGATTTCATTGGAAGGGACTCCTTTGGGAGGATATTCTGGTCGATGGGCAAGCCCGGTAGGCGTGCTTGGCTACTTGTTGATGGAACCATACGCGTCCCACAGAAAAGAGATGGAGAACAGAGTTGTTCGGATTTCACTTTAAATGGGCATTCGGGATTCTCAGACAGCATTTGCTATGTCAATTCTCACACACATTGTGAGAGCTTGCCCCTGTGGATGATCTATGAATCTGATAAAGATATTGAAGATCTTATCAGTTGGTTAAGTGACAGCGACACTAGAGAGAGGGAACTGAAGGAGTGCATCTTGCAGTGGCAGAAAGTTCGTTCCTCTCAAAGTTGGAACGAACTTTCTGATGAGTTTGCAATGGTGTCAAAATCTCAAACTAGCGAGCAGGATTTTCCTCTTCCTTGTTTGCTTTCAAAGGCATCTGTTCTACTTGAAAAAAGACATGGTCCTTGCCTGGAGATGGAGCCCAAGAATATTCCAAGAAAACACAGTAAGAAAGCAAAAAGCAACAAGGAAACTAGAATGTTCAGGTGTGAGTGCTTGGAGCCAGTTTGGCCAGGTAGGCATCATTGCCTTTTCTGCCATCAAACTTTTGCTTCTAGCGAGGAACTTGCGGGCCATAATGATGGTAAATGCACTGTAAATGTTTCTGGTTCTGAGGAATACAGGGAAAATGACACCCCAATCAGGGGAAAAGGAACAAGGACGGAGGTTGTATTGGAAAAAGATCATCCTAATAGGGCATGTGCCCTTGAGGTGTCTAAATTTGGGAATCCTGATATCAATTCAAGATTGATGAAGGTCCCAAAGAGAGCTTGCCCTTATGATCTTGAGGGGATCTGTCACAAATTTGTTACTAAAGATTCCAACAAGGAATTGGTGCATGAGATTGGCCTTATTGGGTCAAATGGATTTCCTACTCTAATTGAATCCCCACCTTTGTATGTCAATGATTCTGTCGTGATGGTCAGTCATGATGCTATGCTTGAAGCTGGATTTACTGTTTTGCACAGAACACCTGTAATTTCCGGTGATAATGTTGCTTCTGGGATAAAAAACATTGGCAAGTCTACTGCAAAAGCCGCAGACAGTATAGGTTTGGAGCTTTCAATGGAACAGGCCTGCACTCTAGAAAATACTAATAGCCAAGAAATTGTGTCTCACATCAACAAATCTCTTAAGCAGGATGGAAGTCATAGATGCATCATTCCGGAGTCATCTCTGAGGCCTCTTTCTGGGAAGGCTTCCGAAATCCTGAAAAGGCTCAAAATGAACTTACTTGATATGGATGCTGCACTACCTGCTGAAGCCCTTCGGTCGTCTATGACCGGTTCTGGGAAGCGATGTGTCTGGCGTGCATTTGTTAAGTCCGTGGAATCTATATATGAGGTCAGTTATATATTGCGTCTTGTTTTTTATTTTGATCTATTACTTCTGTGCTTATTCACGTCTAGACTAGGATTCCTTTTCTTTTTTCTTTTTATAAATGAGATTGGTAATCTTGAAGCTAACATCTGGTGCAGAAATTTCAGGGAAAGCCTTGAGAGTCTATGAGAAGGGTCTTTTCTTTTTTGTGTGCATGTGTTTTTCCTTTTTATTTGGTTTGTTGGGGTGTGTGTGTGTGTGTGTGTGTGTGTGTGTGTGGGAGCCAACTTATAAGAGTCTCTTATTAACACCAAACTCGTACAATTAATGTATATCCTTTATCAAATTTAAGGGATGAGTATACAGTTCAGACAACACAATATTTTGGGGGATATGCATGTAAATACTGTTGAGGGTTGTGTAATAAGTGTCTTATTTTATGTTTTCTTTATTTTCTATGGGCTTCTTTGTACTTTACTCACATCTCTATATATTGGGATGTAGGGTTCCGTAATAACAAGTTTCATGGCACGCATTTGTAATGTTGGATGCATACAAGTGCATCTATGTAAAGATTCTTTGTTATATGCAAAGATGGAACCCTATAATGAATTCTCCATGAAGCATAAAGTTTACAAATTTTGTTAAATGAATGCTGTAAATTAACTTTATCTTTCTTAAAATGGATTGTATCCAACCAGCATATGTATAAAAAGTTCCTGCATTTAAAATGAGTTGTCAGTGATCTTGGGATGCTGATCAACATAGACCAGTATTATGTTAAGGATGACCTGCAGAATACTCAAGTCTAGGTGCTTCTTTTTGTGGGGTCTTAGTTTCCTGGGGTAATGGGCTATTGCTTGCCCTTGTTGCATGAGCACACACCCTAGTCGCTGGTAGGAGGTATCACTATAGACCACAAACCCAACCCCTAACAAACCAACCAGTTGAAGTGGGGAGGGTTCGATGTAGGTGCAGTGATCAGTCTCCCTTCCAGGTTTTGAAAGTCCTGACTGACTATCCACTCTTCCAGCAGCGGCCGAGTAGTTCCTCATCTTGTTCACCTCCAAATTTCTTAATCCATCTCCTATAATGGTTTGACCTAGTACCGATTTGGAAAATTAGAAGTATCATCAATGGTCCATTTAGCTGTCAACTGTATTGCATTATATCTTTGAACTTTTCTATTCCATTGTGGATCCACTCTGATCTTAGAATTGTCTAAAAATGGTAATTGCAAGTTCACTTGCCGTCTCCATATCTCATTCACTTGGACTTGCAAGCTGACATCTTTTTTAGTAAGTTAATGAGTGGTATGGTGATCTTGGAGAAGTCCTTGAGAAATCTTTCACAGTATTGTAACTAAGAAGTTCCAAACCTCAGTATTCTTGGCTGCTCCCATTTCGGGACTGTTTCAACTTTGGTTGGGTTTATAACGATTCCAGCTTCTGATGCAGTGTGACCTAGAAAGATGACTCTTTCTGCCAAAATTCGTTCTTGCTTCATTTTGTGTATCGGCTTAGGAAGCCTTGCAGTGGCTAAAGGATGAGGATGGCCGCCCGTTCGATGGTTTCTTGAGTTCCACTTGCGTTAGGTTAGGGAGCTGGATGAACAAATGTGCTTCATTTTGGTTATAGTTGACACCACTGATGGTTAGAATACCTGAATATCAATCTAGCTCTTTTGCTTTGTGATCCTTATACGAGTCCAAACTGGATTAAATAAATTGGCCAGTAACTACAGTTTGGGAACTTTGCAAACATTTGACAGCACTAGTATATCTGAACATTGAAATTAGCTCTCCTTGTAAGAAACATTGAAATTAGCATTTTGAAAAATAGCCTTGAACATTTTCTTCTCTTTTGAAAAAATGCTAAACATTGTTTAGGTGTATATGACAATTTTTATTCATTTTATTAGCCAACATCACTGTGAAATGGGTTTGTTGTTGTATCCATGACCAAAACAGCCTCAATGTGCTTCTTCACCTAATATTTCATTGTTTTTTAAAGCTTTTGCTATTTTTTGTATGACTTCAAGATGGAGATGGCAATTTGTAGCCAAATGCATTGTGTACTTACATTATGTTACTGTCTTGTGTAGATGGTTCAAGCCTCTGTTCTTTTCGAGGGTATGATCAAGGCAGCGTACCTTAAGAATGAGAGGTGGTACTGGTCATCATTTACAGCAGCAGCGAGGACCCCAACTATCTCATCCCTTGCACTTCGCATTTATAGCTTGGATGCTTCTATTATCTATAGCAAAGCATCTGAAGCAGAGACAGGATCAACTGATAATCCAAAGTCATCAAATAGGGTTGGGAAGAGGCGGAAAGAAATGGATGGAGGCACGTAGTAACACGGTGCTATTATTGTTGTAACTTTTTCCTAAATCTGCTGAGGTCTTGTGGTGGCAAGAGGTGAGGGCCATGAGAAATTTGGATGGCTCTCTCAAATGGTATTCAGATACGCTCATTTGGGTGCTGGAGGAGGCTTTTGCAGAAGATAGAAATGCTGTCAGCACCTTGCCGAGACTTGAATGGCTACTGTCTCAGCAATTGCTACCACCTTTGTACATACCTGTAAGGGCACATATAACATTACTAACAAGGATGGTTTTCTTGGGGCTGATCTGCTGACTATCAGGTTGCAAGTGTAGTCTTGTGGGTGACTGAAGGATGAGATATGTTCTCGTTTTGGGGTCAAATTGTTAGGGTTGAGTCAGTGCTTGTAATGAGCCCCATGTGGCGATTTGTTAAGTATTGACATTTATCATCTTATAATACAGAGAAGCAAATGGATGTAAAATCAGCCTTGGCATCCAAATTTTAATCAAATATATCATTCTTTATTCAAGATTTTTTCCACTGTGCACATCATATTTACGATTAGGAATTTTTTGGCAATTGTGTTAATGGATGCAGTCGTTTCTCTCTGGTTCATTATGAATGCTATGCAATTGCATCATGTGGATGAGTCGGTATTTCTTTTTTTTTGTATTTTAAATTTATTACCTATATTTCTTTGTGTACCAGAAGAGACTTTCATTTTAAACCCCTGGATTTTCTGTATGCAGCTATTACATTTATTACATTGATGGTTCAGGTCAAAGTATGCCCATATAAAATGAAGACTCGGTGACTGGTTGTGTTGATGAACTGACGATCATGGGTATGCCTTCTCTAGCTGACGTTTTTTATATTTTTATTGCTGTATTTGGGAACTTCATATTTCTAGTGCTGTATTTATTCCAGAATATGCATCAAAGTTATACCCATTCACCTTCTGAATGGATCTGGATTTGTCTACAATGAAAAATAAAGCCTTTTGTTCATCGTGAATGTGTGGTATGGATTCTGAACCTGAAAGTACTCAAGTATATTCATCCTTGAGAATAATGTGATATTCCTGGCAACAGAATTTTTTATGTTTATCTTCTAATTCAGTTTCTTGTGATGGATGTGCCAACTTGCTTCCTATTTGTATGCTGCTGGTGGTGGGAATGATTTTTTCTCTCAGACAAGGGGAATTTGAATTTTCCATAGATTCAAATCAACTCCCTATGTTGGATATGAATCAAGATGTTATTCCTAAAATTTTCTCCATTGGTTGGTGAACTGAAGTTGCCTGTTGACAATAAAAATTTCTAGTTTGAATAAATGTAATGTGTCTCAGTGCATGCACTGATGTGGACACATGCAAATATGCTCATATGGTAATTGGTTTTTTGACATTCATTTAGTTAATATGCAAGGTTAGGGTATAAAGGTCAGAAGACTGTTAAATAGTGATGGTGTTACTTATTTATAATTTCTGCCTAGTCTATCTTATATTAATTTCTTCGAGCACGATTCTATAATTTCCTGTTAGCCTCCTCTGTATAAGAGGCTAGGATTTCTTGAATGCAATAAGCAAGCATATTCTTCTGCATAGTATTACAGCAATAATTCTAGATCAGTGTTTGTACCATGCTTGATCCTCTTCCTCTCGTCTCTCTCCACCGAAGAAATAGAGATTCAATCTCAATTTTTCCCTCCTTGTATGCTAGTGGTAGTGGCCCGTGGTCTGTTGCCGTGCGTTAGGAAGTATGCCGACCAACAGAAGCCCACCACCGTGAGCAGCAGCAGCAGCATCACCCTCCCAGCGGCAGTGCTGATGCTGCCTGCATGAGCAGTGTTGCCACTGCTTGCTGCAGCAGTATCAATGCCAGTACAATAGCAGCTGCACCGCAATCACAGGTTGCTGCAGCAAGAATAGCACCACTGCATGGTAGCAACAATGGGCATTGCCCTCTTGAGGTGTTTTGGCAGGTAGGGGACCTAAATTAAACCAAATGCGCTTAATTTTTTTTTCCCTCTCTAAATTGGACTGTGGTTTAATTTAACATTTTTTATTTCTTGATCCGTATCCTTTTCTCATTCTTTTGAAAGGCATGTGATCAGTGGTTCGTGAAATTTGTGGGATTTGATACTCTCTAGGTTTTGTTTGAGCCATGACCCTAGTTGTCCTTGAGATGCATGTAGTTTGTCGGTTTGTTTGTTCCGTGTGAAGATGAACATAGCATATTTTTGATCATCCCAAGAGATGTGTTTTTTTGGCATTGTGGGCTGGTCAATGCTATGTGTTTCATACTGCTCTCATCCTGATGTATGCTTGGGATTGTTTCCTGTGTGCTATTTCGGATCGTGTTTTAGGGATCATCTCCTACAATGCTAAAACTCTTTTTTGACTATTACTTCGGATTATCTTTTGAAGACTACTCTTTCTTAGTGCAACTCTTGAGATTGTAACCCAAACTTATTAATGTTATTGCAGGATCCTCTGCTTAATTTGCCTTTAAATGTTAATAATGATTAAGAATGAGGGAAAGATTTTATTTCAAGCAAGTCATACCTCTCTTTATATATAGAGAGGGTTTGGTATAATAAGGAAACATAACAACTAAGTTACTAAAAAGAACAAGGACTAAAATAATAAAGACAACCAAATTTCCAACTAATTTGATCCTAATTTACTTTCTAACCCCTCCACCCCCCCAAAGTTGGAGTATGCAATATCCAACTTGAAGGAGTCACAGCAAACGAGGGGCTCTCCCCTTATCTAGGCAGTCAGAGGAGTGACAGTGGTAAATGAGAGTCAGAGATTAGCTGTAGATGACGAAGTAACTGGTATCTGCATTTGCAACTATCGAGGAGGATGTACATGGGCACAGGGTTCGGCCGCA
Source organism: Thalassia testudinum (assembly GCA_037157565.1). Lineage (NCBI taxonomy): Eukaryota > Viridiplantae > Streptophyta > Magnoliopsida > Alismatales > Hydrocharitaceae > Thalassia > Thalassia testudinum. The sequence continues at coordinate 89,233,488 of JAZHRO010000077.1, forward strand.
ACGGTGTGCCACCTCTCGAAGGGCAGCGGGAGGGCATGGATCTCGCTTGTGGTGAGGGTAGTAGTGGGGGAAGGGGAGGTGGCTGCAGACGGTGGAGGTTGGACGCGAGTCTTTAGTAAGCAACGTCGTTGGGGGAAAGGCCTTCTGCAACCTAGAATGAGGGAAGCTGTGACCAAGAGTGTCGCTGATCGTAGGCGAAGCTGCTTTAGCTGCCTTGGTCTCTATCATTGGGCAAGAGAATGTAGGGATCCCCCTTTGTTTTGGACTTGTGGGGGTGTTAGGCATCGAAAGGCGAATTACGGGCATGAGAAGAGGAGGGTCCAGCAGTGGGCCCTCCCCCCACCACCTCTGGCCTCGGTCCCCTTGGCAGAGGTGGCTACCCCATTGTCGAAGGAGGTGGAAGGTCTAGAAGTTGAGGTCGCCGATGTTCTTGTAGGTAAGGTGGTGCAGGGGATAGTGGAGCTACAGGCGATCTTCGCGTTGGCTAGAGAAAGCTTAGTGTTGGAGATGGGCATGAGGTTGAAAGTGTTACCTCTTTAGCTGGGGCGCTTCCTCATGTTGGGACTGGATTCCTCTATGTGGGAATGGCTTTGCTTCTTGGTGTGCCGCTTGCAAGGAGGTGCGATTCACTGGTGGCTCCCTCTCATCCATGATGGAGCAACGGATGAGCGGCTTCCTGAGAGGCTGAACCTCCTGCTCCGCCTTGACGGGGTTCCTTGCTGGTTGCGCACTGTGGCCATCATTGAGGTTGCCATCTCCCCTTTTGCGAACCTTCGGAATGTTCGCAGGACGAGGCTCTATTCGGAGCCCTTCGGCGTGCCTGTAGAATTGAAGGTGGGCGCCTCCCCATTGGAGGAGGTGTTGCTCTGGCACAGGGGCCTCTCTTGGGTGGTCCATTGCAGTTGCATGGTCAACGACAGGTCGACGTGAACCTTTGCTGAGGTGGTTGCCGCCCGGGATGGCCATTCGTTGGAGATCAGTGCGGTGGACACTGCTAGGGTTTGGCGGCCAGTGCACTGGTCGGAGGAATTGAGTGCTGACGTGGCCTCTGAGAAACGGCTCGCTAGTGTTGCAGTGGATGGGCAGCGTGACCCTGCTGATGTGGCAACCTCGACTAAGGTTCTGGTGATGGATGTAGATGGCGAAGTGTTGCGATGCTTGAAGCACGTTGAAGTGGCTGCTCCAGGGGAGGAGCTGGTGGCGAGAGCAGTTGAAGAGGAGTGCTTGTTGGGCCTTGGTGCTTTGGGGGTCTCGAAGGGTTGCACCCCCTCGGGAGAGGTCTCTGCGGGAGGCGTGGAGGACTGTGCCCTTGTAGGGGTTTCGAAGGGTTGCACCCCTTCATTTGAAGGTACCTCACACCCCCCGCAACTTATTTATGGAGACCCCCTGGTACGAAACATATCCTTTCTGAGGATACCCTCTTCCCCTTTGAGGATGTCTTGGTCTTTGGCATAGAAACAGATGTCTTGATATGTCAGCGATATATCCATGTCTTCAATATGACTCATATCGATATTACGAGAATATCTTATTCAGGATATCGATGATATATCACCCACAGTAAAAGAGATGTCGCGACATATGGGTGACATGTTGTTGATATGTCGATATCGCTAACAATACATGCGTCGACATTGCTAGAATATCTTTGTCCATGGATGTCAGGTGAAATATTGCCCATGTCATTGTGTTGGTGATATATCGTCGAAACTGAAGCATCGTGCAAATTTTCCTAAATATTGCAGATATTTGGCAACGTCAGGCTATACCTTTGCAGTTGCTCTCCAATCTCGACTTTCTTTGCTTTCTTCCTTTACTCTCCTCTGTTCTCTGCTATTGCCTACTGTGAGCGTTCATTGGTCCGTTCACCTCGATTATTAGGTGATTTAGAGTCTTTGTTCATCTCTCAACAAAGTAATCACCTCAGTCTTGCCATTTTTTTGCATCATTAAGCCTAAGTCAACTCGATTTAACCTCGATTACTATTCATATCAAGGTTAAATCTTGTGCTACACTTAATTATTGCACAAATTGATGTGGTCTACATATTATTTAGACAAGATCCCTAATTAATCCCTAATTTGGTGATGATTTATGGCCTAAATCACTATGATTTAACCTTAGTTACTGTTCATACCAAGGTTAAATCTTATGCTACACTCCATTATTGCACAAATTGATGTGGTCTACACATTACCTAAGCAAGATCCCTAATTAATCCCCAATTTGGTGATCCTTTGTGGTGTAAATAATCACGATTTAACATTGAGATGAATCTTGTTGGGTTAATCTAGGAGTTCCTTTGATAATCATAGTCGATATCCACGCCTTGGAATACTTTTGTATTACAATGATGAAGACTGCCAACGATACATCAATGAATGTAATACTCATACAACTTCATGATGTGGGAGTCCTACTGTATGTCAAAGTATTACAAATAGAGGAAGAAAAATCAAAGGTGAGGTATTGAGCCAGGTTGAAGCTCAACATGGTGGTGATTTGGTGGCATTGGTTGGTGCCTGGTGTGTTCAATTGGTATTATTTATATTCCTTTTTTTCTGGTGCGTATACTATGAACATCTTTAGTTATTATCATATTATGTGCATTTTCTTTTCAATGCTATGACATGACTGTCGATATGCCAGTAGAGTGTTTATATTATGTTTTTATTCACAATTTGTAATTTTGTTCTTCTAGGTATTTCTGTGTATGTGGTAATTAAAATGCTAATTTTCATCAAATTTGTGATATTTGAGCCATTTTAGGCTTTTTTGAGTAATTTCCCTAAAATTCACTGATATCAGCAATATATCCTTGATATATCCTCGACATATCTCCTTGTTGACTTGTCGATACGACATTGATATTGACATTTGAAACCTTAACCCTTAGTACTTGGGTTGGGTCAATCGAAGATGACTTGATTCTGCCCCCCTTCTGTCGACCCTTCTTTAAACCCCGATTGTGGTGAGTGTTCTTGTGATTGCTATCCCCACTGTGGCCGGCTGATGAGCGACACCACTGCACTTGACCTTGGTCAACAGGGCACTGCCGTGGAGTCAGTTGTGCGATGCTGTGATGTAGGCGATGGCGCCCTTGCATCTGCTGTGCTCCATGGTAGAGATTGTGCCATGGTTACTTGCTCGCATTTGCGACACTGGTCAAAGTGAAGACCTGCAGCTTGAGATGTCGCGTGGGATCCTTGCTCAGGCCACCGTTTTGGGGAGGGGTCCTTTGTTTCATCGGTTGTTGGTCTTACCATGGGAGGATGGACAGAATTGGTCCATCGCGCAACATGATCGATGCCAGGTTGCGAGCTGTCGTTGCGGCCAAGGTCGAAGGCGCCAACGATTGTGATGGCAAGGATGCGGAGGCCACGGTGGTCTCCAGCACGGATGGCTTCAGATTGGTCGTAAGGGGGGCACATGATCATACCCCTTGTTGAAGATCCTTTCTTGGAATGTGTGGGGCCTTAATGACCTTGCAAGGAGGGCGACACTGGGGGGTATCTTAGGTAGTGGAGAGCTGACGTCGTCCTACTACAAGAATCCAAGCTCACTTGTTGCGATGGAAGGACTTGGGGGGAGATCGGTGGTTCTTGGCTTGATGGGTTTGCCAAAGTTGACGCAGTAGGTCTTGTGGGAGGCCAATTGGTTGGGTAGTGGGTGGATTCGGTGTTGTTGTAGGACTCTTTCGTGGGAGAGCATGTCATCTCTATGAGATTCCTCTGCAGGAGAGATGGTGCCTCGCTTGTGGTGATAGCAGTGTATGGGCCTTGGGACACGTTCGTGCGTGGGATTGCCTCTGGGAGGAATTGGCCTTTGTTGGGGCTGTTGCTTATGGATGTCCCTGGCTGGTGGGAGGCGACTTCAACACTACTCTGTCGATTGAGGACTGGCCAAGGGGTTGTGGTCGCTAAGACCCAGGCTCTGAGCAATTTGCTGAACTTGTGGCAATTGGCAGCCTTCGATCTGATTGACCTTGTTCCCGCTTCCTGCCTTTACACTTGGAGGAATGGTAGATTCCTCTCCAATACGAAGCTCGTGGAGGCTTACCCGTTGGTAGCTATCTCGTCATTGGAAAGGACATTCTTTGACCACACCCCTATCCTTTGGTAGTCCAATGAGAATCAAAAGGTTGGCACCTACTTTAAATTTGAGAGATCCTGGTTGATGGAACTAGGTTTCCAAGAGATGGTTGAGTGTAAATGGAGATCCTTGGAGGCGGAGGGGTTGCCAGTTAACCTCTTGGTTGCAAAGCTAGCCTCTCTAAAGGGCCACCTTAAGGAATATCAAAGGACACTGAAGCAAGAGAGAGAGAGGGTGGAGGAAAACTGAGGCATTGGCGGAGATTGGCAGACTTGATAGGTTGGAAGATGAAGGCCAGCTTTCAGAGGTGGACAGGGCCTGTCGAATTGTGGAGATGGTGGTTCAGGAGGAAGACAACAAGGCAGAGGTGGAGTGGAAGATTAGATCCTGATAGAGGTGGCTCAAAGAAGGCGACTATAACACCAAATTCTTCCACTAAATGGCCTCGGCCAGGTGGAGGATGAATTGGATCGATAGCTTGCTGGTAGAAGGGACACGACATAGTGGGAGAGAGGATGTTGAGTGGGCAGCGACCAGCTACTATCGGGACTTCTCCAGCAGGCGGGATACTGGCACTTGGCGATGGACTGGGGAAGAGGCTATGCGCATCTCGGGGCCATAGGTGGAGGCCCTTATGCGTGGGTTCTCAGAGGATGAGATTAGGACGATAGTCTGGGGCCTCGATGCAGATCGGTGCCTGAGGTCAGATGAATTCCTTGTACACTTCTATAGGGAGTTCTAGCCCTTGGTGAAGGACGTGTTGCAGACGATGGTCGAGTTCGAAGAAGGGAATGTTGGCTTTGACAAATTAAACAAATCCTTTCTCTTCCTACTCTCGAAGAAGGGGTTAAGGCAATTGAAGACTTTAGGCTGATCGCTCTCTCCAATGTAGCATATCTTATTATCGCTAAGGTTTTGGTGAATAGGCTGAGGGGACTCTTGGCCGACCTCGTCTCGCAGACGCATATTGCCTTTGTCCCTGGGAGGGGAATTCTAGACGGCTTTGTGGAGGCCTCAGAGGCCTTGGCTAGTTGGAGAAGACAGAAGACCCGGGCCTTTTGGAAAGTTGATTTCAATAAGGCCTTTGACATAGTGCGGTGGTCCTTCCTTTGGTCCTCGTTGGCCAAGAGAGGTTTTCCGAGCAAGTGGATTGATTAGGTGAAGTGTTGGATCATCACCACCTCCTCCGTGCTGGTTAATGGTAACCCTGTTGGGGGTTGGGTGCAATCGTAGAGGGGGGTTAGGTACGGTTGCCTTCTGGCCCCCATGCTTTTCGTCCTGGCGGCTGATGCACCATCTAAGGCTGTGACAAGGTCCTGCACCCGTGGATTATTTAAAGGTTTTAGGGTGGGAGATGACTGCGAAGTTCTGATTAGACAATATGCGGGTGACACTTTGTTACTTGTGGAGGGTGTTGCCTTGGAAGCTCGAAGGGTTTGCTTGGTCTTGTGCATGTTCGGGGAGGCATCAAGCCTACAGATCAACCATGGGAAGTCCACCTTCATTCCCCTCAACCTGTCCCTTTAGGGCCACCAGGCATGTGAGGTTGCCCTCGGCACAGAGGTTAGGGGCTTCCCCTTCCCCACCTTAGGCTCCCCCCGACAGATAGGAGACTTAAGTTATAGGATTGGCTCTTGTTTTTGGAGCGGATGGAGAGGAGACTGGCAGGATGGTCATCCAGGTTGCTTTCCACGGGAGGTAGGCTGACCCTCCTTAGGGCGACCCCCACCTCTTTGTCGTCGTACTTTCTTTCAATCTTTAGGGCCCTTCGATAGGTTGAGAGACCAATTATGGGAGTGTTAGCCAGGGAACGAGGTTGGTGGCCTGGGAAGATGTGTGCAAGCCCCTCCAGGAGGGGGGTCTCAGGGTTAGGAGCGTTGACAGGGCAAACATGAGCCGCCTCGCCAAGTAGATCTCCAGGTTGGTGGGTGGGGAGGAGAGCCTCCTGGGTGAGGTTATGCGAGGATGTTATGGTGCCTTCCTTTCTTGGGAGAGTTACACCTTCCCTACTACTAGGGGCATCATCTTTCATTAAGGGGTTGGCTATGGTGGCATCGAAGCTTCGGGGATGGTTCACCCCCGTGCTTGGGAATGGTGTTGACTTCAGGTTTTGTACAAACGACTGACAGGGTGATGGGCCATTGTGTAGCTCGTTCCCATGACTCTTTTCTAGAGCTGCTGACAAAGAGGCGTCGGTATGGAGTTGTTGGGAGGGCGCTTGGTGCCCGTCCCCCCTTTGGGCTCTCTCGAACTAGTGATGTGATGACCTACAAGTGATCCTGCGAGTCTTGGAAGGATGTGAGTTGGTAAGTGGCAAGGATGCACTTGGTTGGGATGACGAGCCCTTCTTTGTGCGGGAGGTCTATCGCAAGTTAACTTCCTCCACTCAGCTGGTAGATGTTGACTTTTTTAGGGACTGCAAGCTAGTTTGGTTGGCGGATTGCTCGTTGAAAATCAGATTTTTTGCTTGGCTCCTAAGGTGTGACAGGATCCTTACGAGGGTGAGAAGAGTGCGGTGGGCACCATCCGAAGACACCTCTTGCGAGCTCTGCCTCCAGTCGGATGAGAGCAGTGACCATCTCTTCTTTCGTTGCCCCTTTGCCACACAGTGTGGCAAGGTCTGGGACCCAGTTGGGTTGATCCAACTTCCTTTGGGGCTTTTTAGGTGTCCTTCTGCTGAGGTGCCGTGCGAGCAAGGATGTAATACCTTCAGGACGAGGAAGGAAAGAGCAAAGGTGTTTGCAATCCTTTGGGGTATTTGGCTGGAGAGGAACTTTAGAGGGAATAGACCCTATGTTGAGTATGTTATCTCTTCCAGTTGGTGTTTTGGGATAGTGCCTCCTGATGTAATTATGATGAAGCACCCCTTTTAATTTAGGTAATACATTTGGGTGAGTACCTTTAAGGTACTTATCCCTTTTTTTGCCTTAAAAAAAAAAAAAAATACTAATCGTGTGTCTACTTGTACGTTTCACATAAAGTGTTCGGTATGTGAGAAATCACAACTACAACTTGGGTGCTGCTACTCCTACATCAAAGAGTCTGAAGATGAGGCTTGGTCTTCTTGAGTCTGCGTAAGGTCACACGGATGCCATTGCTCCTACACCATGTGAGCCAACATACTGTGCCTAGTTTCTTTGGGTGTGCACAAGGTCATTACGCTACCATTGCTCTTATACCCCAAAAGCCAGTCGAAATGCTCTAGGTGTGTGAGATTGCATCCCATCTACGTGATGATGCAGATCTTTGCCTTTGCTTCTTCAAGTTGCCTTGGGCTGCAAACACTAGTCCCTGTAGGCTTGAAATTGATCCTCTTATGGGGCCAACGGGGTACTTCTCACATGAGAGGAGACTCTTTATGTAAAGAAGTGAAACTCTATGTAATATAGGCGAGAGAAGGTTCATTGCCAAGGTTGGTATGCGTAAGAGGAGACTCATCATGCAAACTGACAAATCTTCAATGCGATCTTCAGATCTAGCTATCACCAAGGATTGTCCAAGGCTGCACCTGACGGTACTGACCCCACTGGAGCCCTCGCTAGCGGCGTTGAGGGCTTCGAGTAGCGCTCCGGCGACATGGCAGAGCCTTGGCAGTGCTTCGGTGAGTAATCAGGGACAAGGTTTGTCCCAAAATCAAGGTGATTGCCTTAGTGTTCCAACAAGACCAATAGATCCTTTTGATTAGGGAGAGGAGGCCCATAATAAGGATTTGAATCCCCTTCATTGGTGACAATGTTGGAGCCAAATTGGCTTGCTGGTGGAGATAGCATTGGGTGATAGTCATAGGAGGGGGTGCGGCTGGTTGGCGATGACCTGATGACAACCCCCCCTCCCCCCCTCCGAGGTTGATAATGATTAGAGTAGTGGTGATGATCTTTGGTTGTTGTCGTAGCTGTTGTTGGTGGGTTCCAATGTCAAGAAAAGGAGAGAAGAAAGGGGATTGTCGTGCAAAGGAGGGGCATCCTCAGTAGCTCGTCGGAGGTCGACGATGCCACCAGAGACCCCTCCTCCCCTCTCCAGGGTTGCTTTCTCTTAACCCTAAGCCACAAAGATTGGGGGCTCTGATACTATGTTAACAATAAGGGAAAGATTTTTCTTATTGAAATAAGCTATAGAGAGAGGGTTTGGTACAAGGAAACATAATTAAAAATAACATGGACTAAAATAAGAGTTGAATAATATGGAAAACAAAAGCATGAAAGATATCAAAGCATAATGAAATAAATAACCCATGGTTTACGTGGAAACCCTACTCACGAAGAGTGGGGAGAAAATGGGAGAAAGCCTCAATAGGGTTGATTTTCTCATTATTCTTCTCAAAGAAACAAGTGGAGGGTACATGCTTATTTATAGGTCACCACACACTCCAAAGCTTCACATCTCATGATGTGGTTCTAAACTACACAATTCTCTCAACACTCCCCCTTAAGTTGGAGCATGGAATGGTCAGCTTGTACAATAACGAAATCCCACTTTACACAACAGAGCACAACTCTCTCAATTGGTTCTTGCTTGTAGACGGGTATGCTGATGACGACACATCACCGAGATCTGGAGTTGCTGGATGAATTGCTGTAGCTGGCTCTAACAAGGGCTTCTCCTTTGGAGACCTTAGCTAGTGTTGGTGGCTCTCCATTCAATATCCTGGACTAGGGTCTTCCTCTAAAGACTTCGAAATTGGATCTCCCTCTTTAGAGTCCATGAAATTGGATCTCCTATATAGAAACCTGACATGGGCCCCTCTTTTGATGACCTCTAAATTGGATCTCTATCTTTGGAGATCTCAAAACTCTGAACCTTCTAGAATTGTGGTTTCTCATGTGATGATCTGCAACAAAGGTACTCCCAAATAGGGGTAACTATAATGGCATCTACATTTCCCCTTTCTCCCAAACTCCATGGGAGATGAATACAACAATGAGAAGAAATAGCAATCAAAATAGAGAAGAGCTTCTTCCCTCTTCTCATTATCATTTTTTTCAATATTTTTTTTTATTTTTTCTTTTTACTTTTTTTTCCTTTTTTTTAAATTTCTATTGTCCTTCTTTCTTCCTTTCTTTCTCCTTTTCTCTCTTTATTTTCCTACCTTTCTCCACCTCACCTTTTAAAATAACTTAACAAAGAAGAAAAAGAAACACTTACCGCAACCCATTGCTGCTATCAATGCCACTGTCAGGTGCCAAGTGTTGCTTCTTGTTCACTACCATCTTCTCCTCGGTGTCGCTGCCACTGCCATCGCCTTCTTCGTTAGCGAGATCATCGCCACCTTCTCTTTCTCCTCGAGCATGTCTCAACAACCTCTCGTGCTTGTAGCAGCAGCTGCCTCTCCTCTTTGTCGGAGAGCACCATCATCATCGCTACTTTTGCAACGCCTCCAACGGCCGAGCCTGTGGATGTGGAGGCTCATGTAAGTAGGAGTTACTTACGACCTTGATCTCCTCCTTGGCATCCGTCTCTTGCCCTTAATCTCCTTCTCACCCCTGCGATCATCCTCCATCTTACACCTTCACCATCGCAGTCGGGATGCCTTGTGCTCATCTTTGACATCGCCTCAACATCCTCTCTTTCTCGATCTAGCACGTTGCCCCAACGGTCGTCGTAGGGCAGCACCACCCTTGGCTGGCCTCTACACAGCTCCACGTGACCGCAACTAGCTTTTCTACGTGGTGTAGAAGCCCCCCTGTGCCTCCTCTTTCTTCGTTGCTGCACCACCACAGCTTCCCTCCTTTTGATCAAGAAGTGGATGCCATGAACATGGTAGATCCACCTCCAAGAATCTAATGTAATAACAACTTGATAATAAACAAAATGATAATCTAAAATGGAAATGAACATAAGATTGACTTGCTTTAATATCAAGTTAAATAATATGGAAAGCGGAAGCATAAAAGATATCAAAGCACATTGAAATAAAGAACACTTGGGTTTATGTGGAAACTCCACTTACGAAGAGTGGAGAGAAAATCATGGGAGAAGGTCTCGATAAGGTTGATTATCTCATTATTCTTTTCAAAGAAACAAGTGAGAGGTACATGCCTATTTATAGGCCAGCACACACTCCAAAACTCCACATCTCACAATGTGGTACTAAACCAACCATACAATTATCTCAACAATAAGAAAGACAATCAAATTCGTAACTAACTGGATCCTAATTTATTTCCTAACAATAGTAATTGGGTAAATTTGGCATCCTCTATTGTTGAGAATTGAGCAATAAATTAAGGTGGATGCACTTATCTGATTGGTAGAATTGGCCCTCTCTGGAACTAAGCTACACGGAGGAGTTGCCTTTGTTGGATTGGCAATTGGCAGTGATTCCCTTGTTACCACAGTTGATGATATCAAGTTCTCTTCCCGTCTAAAACTATTTGGTGTTCTCACCTGAGGTCCTTGACAGCTTGTTATTTATGTAAGGATCTTAAGTTTCATGTGACACTATTATTTTCAAGACACTTGCACATGGCAGATGATTGATGGGGAGTATGAAAGGGCTAGACTTATCTAGAGTGAAATGGATGGACTACTATCCAGATCTTTCCACTACTTTTGCGGGTGCTACTTCTATTTTGATTGATCATATCTTGTGGCATTTCCGTCTTGATCATCCATCCTTTGGTAAATTGCCTTAAATGTTTCTTAACCTCCTTTAATCTACTAGATTTGACTGCAAGGCTTGTTAGTTAGGTTAGCATCATCATGCTTCTCCTCCCTTATTGACAAGCGAAGTTCCTCATCTTTCTTTCTGGTACATTATGTTTAGGGATCCTATCATGTGGGTAACAAGGTTAGTTGTGGGTATTTTATTATTGTTGATAATTGTTGTCAACTTCCTTTGATCGTTCTCAAGGTTGCAAAAGTCGGTAGTTGGTATTCAATATTTAATCGCCTTTTTTAATATTTAAATATACATTTCATAAAATATATTAATGTATTTACTTGCAACATTCACTATCAAGCCATAAATAAAACTAAGATTTCAACAAGTATCTCCTTAAAAAAAAAGATTTCAATAAGTAAAATATATTATTGCATAAAGATCAATAAGTTTAAAGGAAATAAGTTCAAAGTTTCTTATCATTATAATTATAAAGCCATATTTACAAATTCAAAAGTTTCTAGTGCCAGGTGTAAGCAAAAGTTGGTCTAATTGGCCAGTTAATTTGACTACTAGGCTGAGTAGTTGGGGCAATCGACTGTTGCCTGAAGTACATATACTTGGGTCAATCAGGTGGTCGATTATGATTGCTTGACCGAATAGTTGGCTTGGTCGGTCAATTTTGTTTTAAGGATTAGTTTAAGATTTTATACCTTGTAAAATATTTCTTTGATGAAGTTTGGAATTTTATTTATCTATAAAGATTATTCGTATTGATAATGCTTTGGAGTTTATAGTTCTTTTGCAATGGTACCATCCATTGGACTTCATGTGCTTCTACCTCTCAGCAAAATGTGGTCGTGGAGAGGAAAGTTAGCCATGTCTCGGATACTGTTCTAACCCTTCTTACTTTTATAAAGGTGTTTAAGCATTCTCGTGGGTGATATTTTTTCTGAAAATTGATTGATTGTGTTCTTTCATCTGTTTTGTGTGGGAAGATCCCTTTTTTGTTGCTACATCTTTTTGCCTTGTCTCTTTGTGTTTATGGGTGTACTAGTTTTGTTCACGATTCTAAGAAGGAAGATAAATTGCCTTGATGAGAAGTTTATTTTTCTAGGGTATTCTCATGGCCAAAATAGTTATTGTTATGGTCTCAATAGTCATTGGTACTTTGTCATTGCTGATGTCACTTTCTTTGAGTAAGTTAAAATTTATAATAAGTGGAAGCATAAAAATAAGATATCAAAAGCGTAAAAGCATTTAAAGAAACACTTGGATTTACGTGGAAACTCCATTTACGAAAAGCGGGAAGAAAACTATAGGAGAAGGCCTCGATAGGCCTGATTTCTCTTTGTTTCTTCTCAAAAAATAACTGAGTTGGTACAAGTCTTTTTATAGGCCACCACACACTCCAACAATCCACATTACTAGTGGCACTAAACACCACACACGCCTCTCAACACTCTCCCTTAAGCTGGAGCATGGAATGCTTAGCTTGTAACAAAACACAATCCCTACTCTACAGCAGAACACACTCCTTTCAATTGGTTCTTGCTTGTAGGTAGGAACACAGGCTAGAGTTGCTGAAAGAACTGTTGATGTCTCTAACAAGGACCTCTCCTCTAGAGACCTTAATTAGTGCTGGTGGCTCCCCATTCAGTATCTCTGTAATAGGTTTACTCTGAAGACCTCGAAGTTGGATCTCCCCTTTGGAGTCTTGGAAACTGGATCTCGCACATAGAAATTGGTTGGGCCCTTCTTTTAAGGGCCTTGAAATTGGATCTCCTTCTCTGGAGACTTCGAAACTTTGAACCTTCCAGAGTTTGGTTTCTCATGTGATGATCTGTAACTCCCAACATCCATAGCGGTATCCGATGTCACCTCAGAACTACTGGAGGATGCCATCGTGATTTAGGAAGAGAAACATGCATATTTGAAAATCTGCAATAAAGGGACTCCCAAATAGGGGTGACTATAATAGGTATCAACACTCCCCCTTTCGCACATACTCATATGAGAGGAGAAAATACCAATGAGAAGAAATAACAATTAAAATAAAGAAGAGCTTCTCCCCTCTTCTCAATCATTTTTTTCTATTTTGTTTTCCAAAAATTTTCTTCTCCCTTTTTTTCTCTTTCTGATTTTTTCATTCCCAAAAAAAACTTCCTCTTCTTTTTCCCTTTCTTTACTCTTCCTTCTCTCCCTTCCTTTTTCTTTGGTTTCTCAAAGAGATGTGCGATCTCTTCCTTCGAACTCGCCCTCCTGCCCATGATCTCCATTGCCGACTTCATTGTCACCATCATTACCAAAACCACGCAAGATTAGCATCGCGATCTTGCCTTCTCCTTCGACGTCATCACCAAAAACCACGTGGAGCAGGCTCTTCATCTCCACTTTACTGATTTTGCAATCGAAGATGAGATCTTCGCCGAGACCTCTACCTTTATCGTGCGAGCCACCAGATCTGATTGTGTGCGAAATCTTTGTCATGCTCTTCACTGGAATCCGCTACTCCCTTCAACGGCAGCGCTCGATCAGTGCCTCTTGACCTTACGCGCCCTGCCTCAATCGAGGCCTCCTTCGCTGCCTTCTTCATCTTCTCTTTTATTTCTCTTGCTTTTGTTGATACTCGCGAGCGCCGCCTGCACCACCAACGCTTGCCTGAGTGCTGCCACGACTCAGGCTTTACGGGACCCCTCTCGTGGCCTCCTCCATCATCTCTTGCTAAGGGACTTGAAAGACTTATAGCACTGCCAGTGCAGAGCAGAACCACTCTGTTGATGGAGATTAGGGTTTCCCCCCCTCTCGAGAACAAAGGTAATATAGAGATGCAAAAAATCTTAAGATAATGATGAAACTTGAGAACAAAAGAACCCAAGATAAAAAATTGCTCTGATATCAAGTTGAAATTTATAATAAGTGGAAGCATAACAAGATATCAAAAGTGTAAAAGCAATCAAATGAACACTTGGATTTATGTGGAAACCCTACTCACGAAGGCCAGGGAGAAAATCACGGGAAAAGGCCCCGATAGAGCTGATTTCTCTTTGTTCTCAAAAAGTAACTGAGAGGGTACAAGCTTATTTGTAGGCCACCACACACTCCAACAATCCACATTACTAGATGTGGCATTAAACACCACACACTCTTAATAGAACATGTTTACTTTTATGAGGAAGTTAGCTTCATTGAGTTGGAGTTATGCCCCATTCAAGTTTATTAGAGAAGAAATAACGTGTAGATGTCTATTCCATTACCTTTTGTGACACTTCATGTGTAGGATGAAAGTTCATCTAACGTTATTCCTCCACCGACATCTATGCTGAATTCTCCACCTCAGATAGATTTGGATATGCCCATTGCCTTTAAGATCATTCACTTTGCATCCAATATTGCATTATATTCCGGTTGATAGATTGAGCCCATCATTGAGACAATTGTCCTTGGTTGTGATAAATCATATGGTTGCCATGTCGGATGTAGGTTGGAGGAAAGTTATGGATGTTCTCTCTTGTGGAACCTAGTAGCTTATTCTACATCCTGCAAATGCCACTGTTGTTGATTGTTGTTAGGTCGACATGGTAAAATTTGTGCCAGGTGGCAATGTTGATAGATTAAAGGCTCAATTTGTAGCATAGGGACACTGAGACTTACGGTGTAAATTACCCTAGACCTCCTTAGTGGCTCATCTTAGCTTCGTTTGACCAATTTCATTTACTGCGATTAACAAAGATTCATCGTTGTTTTAGCAAGACATTAAGAATACATCCTTATGTGATCTTACAAAAAGAGGTTTACATGTCTTAACCACCTTATATGGTAGGGGAGGAGTGTGTTTGCAAATAGAAAGGCAATCTGATCTAAAGCAGATTTTGAGGGCTTGGTTTGTGAAATTCAATGTAAGATTATGACGATAGGATTCTGCATACCAACTAAGCTTTTATTAGACCAATATTGTTTTCTTTTTGGCTTGGTATGTAGATGATATGATATTTATTCGTGATGATAATGTTGGATACCGAAGGTCGAATCATATTTGTAGAATATTTAACACTAAAGATCTTAGGAGACTGCTATGTTCTTGTTATGTTCTTTGGATGAAAGTTGCATGAAATTCAAAGGGCATAATGTTGTCTTCAAGGAAGTCTGAGTTGGAGATCCCTAAGGAGGTCGGCATGCTTGTATCCAAACCAAGGATTGATATATCGGCGATATATCACCGATATATCGATATTGCTGGGTCAGCACATATCGATATTAGCCTTAATATCTTTTTTCCATGATATCGCTGATATATCGCCCATATCGTCGATATATCGTCGATATCATGGACTTTTGTTGAACTTTAGAGCTGTACATGTTAGGGTTCTTGCTTCTTTGTAGTCCATCAAATATGTCAACTTTAGAGCTATACATTATCTATTGACAATTCAGTCATTGCACTTGATTTTACTTGTTGAAAAATAGGAAGAAAATTCTAAAACGTCGATGAAAAAGAATCTTCAAACCTCTATAAAAAGATGCATAAAATTAAGTACTTTGATAATCCATGGGGGTATTGAAAGGGCTATCTTGTCATCTTCCTTTGATTAAAAAATGTCATCCATGATGGTTCTTTCTTTCCCCCACAACAACGTACGGTTGACAGGCTCATTTGTTTCAGCATGGCTTATCTAAGTACTTACCAAGGTTTGACATATTGCGATATATCGGCAATATATCGCCCATAAATCGCATATCGACGGGTTGGGTGGTATTGATACCACCCAAAGTGTATTTTTCCTGGATATCGACGATATATCATCGGTTGGGTGGGAAAAATGGTGCTGTGGCGCTGTTGAAATGGGACGGCTGGGCGGGAGGTTGAAAATGTTAAGGCAGGACTTGGTGGGAGGTGTGAGATTGAAAATGGGTAGACATAGATAGACACAGACACAGGCAGGATTGGACTGATGCTGCTCGGAACCTACACGCATGCGCACGCATTTTTTAGCCATTCCTTGATGATATATTAGTCATAAAAATGTTAATTTGACATTTTTCTATATTTTATGGCTTTTTGAGTAATTTCCCAAAAATTCACCGATATTAACGATATATCCCCGATATATCCCTCTTTTGACTTGTTGATACGATATCGATATCGATATTTAAAATCTTGATCCAAACTTGTTTCTATTCATATGGAGAAAATTAAAAGGGCATTATAATAACCCACTGTTTGAAGATTCTTGATGTAGGAGTGTTGAGAAACTTTTGTTCTTGATAGATATTAGGCTAGACAATAGGTTTGTAGTCAGCCATGCAAGCCAATTTATAGATAAACATTGCTATAGCAATTGGCATGGTGTTTGCTAATTTCTTGAGTATGTGTAAGGGTCACCTTGAAAAGGATTGTTTTTTAAATGTAATGGACATCTTGAGTTGAGTGCTTTTTCGAACACATTATGCAAGCTCTCCTAAGTAGAAGAGATCCACTAATGGATATGCTAGCTTTCTTGGTGGCAATCTAGTGACTTGGCATCACAAGAAACAACCAGTGGTGGCTTATTCCAATGTAGATGTAGAGCATCAAGTTAAGGTGCACATTGCTTGTATGATAATTCAAATAGTTTCTTTTCTTGTTGATGTTGATATTCGGGCGGAGCTACCTGCGTTGTATTAAGTGATAATCGACTGAGAACTTATATTGTGTTCAATGGAATATTTCATGAAAGAATCAAGCATATTGAGGTGAATTGTTGTTTTATTAGAAATGCTATGAAGAGAGAAGGTTGCTGCTCACTATATCTCTTCTGAACTCTATATTGTAGATATCTTTACCAAGACACTACCTAGCAAGCAACATGCATTTTTGTACAAGTTGGGTATGATAGATATTTTTGCTTTAACTTGAGAGAGTGTTGGAGTTATTTTTTTTATAGTTTTTTCTTATTTGATGTATTTGTTATTCTTCGAGTACTTTCTAAAATTTTCTCATTGGCCTTCTCTATCTTATAGAGGCGATGGTTTCTTGCTATGGATGAAGGGAAGGTTTCTATACCCTTTATCTCCTCTAAACTTTAAATTGTAGATATCTTTACCAAGACACTACCCAAGATGCAACATGCATTTCTATGCGACAAGCTGGATATGGTAGATATTTGCTTCAACTTGGGGGGAGTGTTGGACTTATTTATTTATAGTTTTTTCTTATTCTATGTATTTTGTTATTCCTTGAGTACTTTTGTATAATTTTTTCGTTAGCCTCCTCTATCCAAGAGAGGTTAGGGCTTCTTCGATAGAATAGGCAATCTGTAGAACCAAATGAGCAAATTTAAATACTCGAGAAACCTTAGGTGCCGTTATATAAAGAGACACCATGGGACAATTACAACATGTATCCCTATTCAATAATAAAATAACAAAAGGATTCACACATTGCACATAACTTTCAATACTCTCTCTTAAGTTGGTGCATAAATGTCAGACATGCTTAGCTTGGAACACAAATAATTAAAACTTCCAGGAGAGTGCCTTAGTGAAGATTTTGACTACTTGGTCTTCAGTGGAGATGTAGGGGTTAGATATCTTTTTAGTAAGTACAACATCCTTGCTAAAATGGCAATCCACTTCAATATATTTTGTCTTCTCATGAAAGGACAGATTATTAGCAATAAATGTGGCAGCTTTATTATCACAAAACATAGGAATAGGGCTACACATAGGTGCATTAAAATCGTGTACAATGGACTAGACTTAGAGAAGTTCGCATGTGGTATGTGCGATAGCTCTATACTCTGACTCTGTACTGGATCTAGATATAGCATTCTATCTCTTACTCTGCTAAGTAACTAGATTTCCACCCACATGTACAGTAACCAGTGGTGGATTTCCGATCTTTATGAGCGCCAGCATAGTCATCATCGAGTAACCCTACACATCAAGGTGGTCATGCTTCTGGAAAGATAGTCCTTTTCCAAGAGCATTCTTCAAATATTTGAACACTTGATACACTTTTGCTCAGTGCACCTTTCTAGGTTCCTGCATAAATTGACTAAGGTGCCCCACAACATAGGCAATGTTTGGCTTAGTAACAGTTAGATATAAAAGTTTGCCTATTTGCACGATATCTAGTTGTAGGATTGCATCCTAGCATACCTGTTTCTCGTAGTATATCAAGTACATACTTTCGTTGAGATAGAATAAGGCCCCCATCAATATGATGTATCTTAATTCCCAAGAAGTAACAGATCAGTCCAAGATCCTTGGCAACAAATTAAGTGTACTAAAAAGTCTTGGTGGACTCAATGCCATCCTTTTCGCTCCCTATAAGTAGTATGTTATCTACATATACAATAAGAATTATTGAAAGAGTAAAAATAAAATGATTTGAAGATTATCTAGTAAAGCCAAACTCTTGAATTGCTTTACTAAACCTCTCAAACCATACCTTCGGGCTTTGCTTCAACTCGTAAATGGCCTTCAACTTACAGATCTTTTGACACTTCTTTTGAGTAACAAAGCTAGGAGGTTGTTGCATATAGACTTTTTATGAAGGCCCCCGTAAGGGAAGGCATTTTTAGTATCTAGTGGATAGATTGGCAGTCCCTGTTGGAAGCAAGTGAAAGAATGCAAACATAATTCAGGTGGGCTACTGGCGAGAATGTCTCAAAGTAGTCAATGCCAAAGGTTTGTGTATAGCCTTTGGCCACCAGACATGCCTTGTGCCTATCAATAGAGTCATCAGGAAGACACTTGAGGGTAAACACTCATCTATACCCTACAACTAGAGCACTAGGGGATAAGTCCACCAAATCCCATGTACCACGGGATTGTAGCATTGTCATCTCTTTCTTCATGGTTGCTTTCCAAGAAGGATGTTGGAGAGTCTCCAAATAACTACAAGGAACTTGGTAATTGCCCACAATCATAGAAAAAGTTGAGCCATAATAGCTAATCTAGCATAAGACATGCGGTGAAAGAGAATAGCGGACACATGATAATTGGGCCTTCTGATGAGCAATAAGAACGTCCAAGTTAAATCCCCTTGAGGAAGGGATTACCAGGACCAACAAAGCCATGAATAGGGATGGTAGACAGTGGTTCCACACTAGGTGGAAGAGTAACACGCCTATGGTAGGTCTTGGGGTAAAAGGGTGGTGATGGTGATGTTGGTGACCGTGGTGGCTCAGAGGGACTTGGTATAGATGTCTGTGGTGGATGGGATGACTTAAAGGGCCCTAGAGGCGGTGCAGACGACATAGGTAGAGGGATATCTTGCAGTAGTGGAGGATGGGAGCTTTCTTCTTTAGGTTGATAATAGGGAATTTCCTTAAAGAAAGTTACATTTGGGGTCATAGTAGCGATATCTCTTTTGGCCCTTGGGTGGGTGAGTATCTCAGAAAAATACACCTGATAGTGCGAGGAGACAACTTGTCCACCTTGAACAAGTGGACAAAACAAATACAACCAAACACAGTAGGAGTGATATGAAAAAGATCGCGACCAGAAAATAACATTGAATAAGGTATCTTGCCCTGAAGAATAGAGGAGGATACCCTATTGATAAGAAAAGTGGCGATAACAATGCCATTTGCTCAACACTATGATGGGACATGCATATGAAACATGATAGTCTTAGCCACATCAAGCAAGTGTCAACATTTGTATTTAGCCACCCCAATTTGTTGGCAGGTGTGAATACAATAAGTTTTGTGAATGACTCGTAAAGAAGTAAAGAAATCAATCAAACTAGCATTCACAAACTCAACGACCATAACACTCTGAAAAACATGAATAATAGATGAAAATTGAGTCTTTATTTCATAAAAGAAATTGTTAATGATTATAGGTGTTTCAGACTTTTCTTTCAACATATAAACTCAAGTGACACGGGTATAATCATCAACTAAAATACAAAAAATATCTAAGATTTCAGAGTCTACAAGGTTCTTACAAATCAACATGGATCAAGTCGAAAGGAGACTCAGCTTCCTTATTTGTCTTGGAAGGAAAAGAATCTTTATGATGTTTGCCAAGTTGATAAGCATCACATTTAAAAAGCCCTAGAAATTGCAGCTAAGGAAATTGATGACGCAAGACAGAGATACTCGGGTGATCTAGATGCAAATGCCATTGTAGAGCAGTACTGGCTAGAGCGGCAACACTGGACGTAGATAGTAGGCTTAGGTAGTATAGATCATTCCGTTCAATTCTTCCACCAATCTACCTCATCATCCAAAGATCTCGTAAGAAGAAAAACTGATCATAAAACAATTCAATGTCTTAGTAATTTGCCTGATAGGTCAAAGGTTCAAAGCAAATTTTGGGACATGTAAGACATTAATCAATGACAAGGTTCTTGTAACTGATATATCTCCACATCCAAGTACAAGAGACAGTGCACCATTGCCCCTTTCACATTAAATGGATTGATCAAATACTATAGAGAGGAGAATAAGGTCGCATCACCAATGATATTAGAGGAAGCACTTGAATTTGCCACCCATTTTGGAGCACGTGACCTAATAGATATCGTTGTAGTACTAGTTGATTTGACAACTGATGCCCCAGTACAAGATGATATCTATGACATCATTAGCCTATCATATTCCTCTTTGGAGATGGTGACTTGGGATGTAGAAGTATCATCTTCTTGGAAGTAAGTCTCCTAAGCTCCTATAGAAACCTGATGAGCACGTGGACCCTTTCCTGGTGGATAACCATGCTTGACCCAACATTGGTCAATGACAGGACCAAGTTGGTGGCAATGCTCACAGACAAGACCACCACGGGGGAAAATATACTTATTTTTTTTGCCATGGGCTTGGTTCATCTTTCAACAAAATATGCTTATTATGAGATCGTACAAATTGGGCGAATGCTGTTGACTGCAGAAGAAACTTAGTTCCATTTAATTTGATGGAAGTCCCCTACATGGCGAATGATGCACTCGTTGTAGATAACTTCCCCATTAAGTCGCTTAACATATCCTTGTGATCTCCCATAGTACCTTGAATTGTAGGTCAATAGATGGGGCTTCTTCTATTCATAAATTCAGATCATAGGTCATATTCAAGAGGTCAAACTCCAATCTAAAAACAGAGATCTCAGATCATAGGTTGGTGGCCAAGATTGGCCACCTAGCCTCCTGCACGCACACCAATGCCAAAGATGACCTTAGTGTCAGCAAAACAGAAGGAGAAGGGGGCAGGAGACGTGTTCTTCCTGCAGGTAGCGTTGCAGCCGTGCACAGAGATGGCAGGCGGCGTAGTGCAGCCACCTGCAGGCTGCTAGAGGCAGCAGTGAAGGCTGCTGCAGCCCATGCACTGAGCCCAGTGGCAGCACCTAGGGTGCTGTTCCCGGTGGCCGTGCAGATGCTGGAGGAGAGAACAAGTTTGGGTTGAGAAGAGTTTGATCTAGAGAAGAGGGTGGAGGTGGTATTTGGTTGTGGGCTATCAAAGCTCCAACCTAGGACTGTTGCTTTAATATCATGTAGAAGTAAGAGTGAATTTAATTACTCAAAAAATCCTAGGTGCCTCTACATAGAGAGGTACCATGGGACAATTACAACATATATCCTCAATCACTAATAAAATAACCAAAAGACCCATATATTACACAACTCTCAACACAATCATTTTCTTCCATAATGACATATTTGATGCCACTTAGCCCTTTTGGGTTCAGATGAATGATGAGCTTCTTGGAGGAACATTCATTCCAAACTGGTGTCATCCTGGTAATAGGAGAGATACTGTAGTTATTTGGCTTTGGGGTGGTTTCTCTGGATTCTCCATAGCACAGCATGCACTTTTATTTTCTAGCATTTGATGTATTTCTAGCATTTAAGATACGTAGATACTTCCAAGTTAGGTATGTTTCTTGCCGTGTTGAACTGTCTGGTTGGTACACGGGACATTCTCTTTTTCCCGTCATCAACTGCTCTGTGGTCCCGCTTAAGCAGGATGTTATCTAACCTGTTGCCTCCAGCCAAGATTTCAGATCTGGATGGCAATTCTGAAGGGCAGGAGGTTATGTCCTGTGATAAAGACTACCGTAGCCTCCCATCCATGAAGTGGGTGGGATATCAAGTCCTGTGTTCCCTGTTGTTGATGTTGGCATGTGGGTTGGGAACGCCTGGACAGCCAATGGCCTTGTAGAAAAGGGGTTCACCCTTTCATGTGTTCCTTTATTATCTGAAGGTTCCTTGACTGTGGATATTCCATGGGTGGATTCGCCATGGAGAGGCCTCTGTCCAGTGGCTCCATGAGCTAACCGCAAGCAGCTGTCCTGTTGGAATGGATTTTTTTGTGACTAGATGCCTCCAATTATTGGGCTCTCCAATTGTGGACTTTGGGCTGGTTGCTCCTCCAGAGAGCAGGTCCCATGTGAAGTGACTGTACTTGCAAGCAAGTTGTGCTGCTAGCATTGCCCCTTAGGTGGTTGTAGTTTTGATGGTCTCTTATGGTCGTCAGTGCAAGGTAATTATGCCCCTTTTTGAACAGTGGTCGTTGAGGTAATGTTGGTGGTCTTCTGTTTGAGTAGGTGAAAATGAACCAAGTGGTAGTATTCTCTAATCCTACCTCTCAATATATAGAGGTGAGAAACGTTTAGTACAACCCCATAAAAAGATAATAAAATAGCAAAAGGTACATAAATAAATAAATAAAGATTGAAGGAACACAACACTCCTCGTCAAGTTGGAGTATAGATGTCAATTATGTTTAGCTTGGAACAACAAATATTAAAGGAAGAACGTGGTAATGGCTTAGTCAAGATGTCTGCTATTTGATCCTTTGAAGTAATAGGGATGGTGCGAATGAGTCCATGTTGGATTAACTCATGTGTATAGTGGTAATCAATCTCGACGCGTTTTGTCCTCTCTTGGAACATGGGGTTGTTAGTAATATATATGGAAGCTCTATTATCACACCTTGTCTTCATAGGTGTGTCATAAGAAATATGCAATCATGTATTTTTGGACTCAACATTGGATCGGGCAACAACCACCTCCTTTTTGCTCTTCTATGTCACTAGATTCCCTATAGCATAAGTGTAAAATTCTATGGTGAACTTCCTACCTATCAAGCATCCTGCATAGTCTGCATCTGAGTATCTTATTACACTCACGGAAGTCCCTCTCCTAAACAAAATGCCCTGTTCAGATGCCTTCAAGTACCTCAGCACATCATGATTGCATCTAGTGCTACCTCGTGAGCTTGTCCATAAACTGATTCAATTCCCCAACAACTAGGTAAATGTTAGGTCTAGTGATGATCAAATAAAGAAGTTTGTCAACTAATTACCTATACTATTTACTGTCAAGAACTTCTACCTTATTATATAATTTGGCTTTGAGATCCATAGGAATATTTGTTGGTTGGGCCTCTAGCATGCCTGTTTTCTGTAGAACATTTAGATAGAACAATTTCCTTTTTGTTGCGAGCAACTTCTATCCTAAGGAAGTACCTTAATGGCCCAAGATCCTTCATAACAAACTTGCCCGCAAGACATTGTTTGAGCTTTGCAATGCCACTTGTACCATCCCTCTGTAACCATCAAGTTGTCCACATACACAAGAAGTACCACCACTCTTCTCCGTCTTCCTGACGAAGAGGGAATGATCTGATGTGGATCTCTGGAAGCCAATGGCCTCAATAACCTCGGAGAGCTTCTGAAACTAGGCTTTGGGACTCTACTTCAGTCTATATATGGCTTTCTGCAGTCTGCACATACGCTTCTCCTGAGTCTCATAGCTTGGTAGCTGCTACATATATATTTCCTCCTGAAGTTCATTATAGAGGAACTCATTTTTGATATCAAGTTAATGAAGCTGCCAATCATACTGAACTGTAACAGGGACAAGAATGCGAACGTTTGGAAGTTGACCAACTAGTGAAAATGTGTTGAAGAAGTCAACACTATATGTCTGTGTAAAGCCCTTGGCTATAAGACGAGCCTTGTGTCGAGCAATAGATCCATCCTAGTTGTATTTGATGGCAAACACCCATCTACAACCAACAATAGCTGCACAATCTTGAAGAGTAATAGGCTATCAGGTACCTCGTGATCGTAAGGTAGCTATCTCATCCTCTGTGGCTTGGCATCATTTATGATCGAGCATGGCCTGCTCATAGGTGGTAGGTAGCTTGGTGGTGGATATAGTAGCACAAAAACTCGCAAAAGAAGTGCCCAGACTCAAGAGATAGATCCTCTATCACATCATATCGGGCATAGCTCCAAGGTATCTTCTGAATAGCAAACAGAAGATCCATATCATCAGGCATAGTCTCTTGTACTGGTTTAGAGGTAGTGTCATCCATCTTTACCCCTATATCATCCTAACTTGGTAAAACATCGTCAGTTTGCAAAATATCATTGCTCACTTGTACTAGGGAAGATGGTGTCTGTGAAGAAAGGGGGAGCTACCTATAAGTGAAAGGAAACCTGAAGGTAATAGGTAGGTCTTGATACCTCGTAGGCTCAGTAGTAGAGGGCACATGGGTAGGAACCAGTATACTCTAAAGGTATGGGAGGTATGTGCATAGGTGCCTCAACAATCTCTAGAGAGAGATCACGCCCTGCAGTAGAGAAATAAGGGATGGACTTATGAAAGGTAACATCAGTGTTGACATAATGATGGCTAGAAATAGGATCAAAGCACCAATAACCCTTTTGAGTTTGAGAGTACCCCAAGAAAACACTTGACTGCCCTTGGTGCTAACTTATCCCAACTAGGAGTGAGATTGTGCACAAAAGCAATACATCCAAAAACTTTAGGAGGCACATGGAAAACTCACGATCATGATACAACTGCCAAGGGTTTTGGTCATGGATAGTAGAGCTGGGCATCCTGTTGATCAAAACATAAACTGTCAAGAAGGCATCACCCTAGTAAAGAGAAGGAACACTGTGATGTATCAACAAGGTGTGCTCATAGTAACTGCATTGTACTAAGAAGTATGAGCATATGTAGTTTAATGTACAATGTCATTGGATTTATAAAACAAAGATAATTGACGAGTACAAAACTCAAACATTATCTGTTTGCACAATCTTAACAATAGTAGACAACTAGGTCTTTATTTCTAATATAAAATATTCAATAATAGCACCCACATCAAACTTATTTTTCATTAGAAAAACTCCATGACACTCTAGAAAAATTGTCAATAATGGTAAGAAAATAATGGTGACCTTGTTGGTTAGGAATTCGGCTTGGATCCTACACATCCATATGGATCAACTGAAATAAGGCAGTAGACCCAACACTTTGACTAGAAGGAAAATTGGCATGATAGTGCTTGCCTAGCTGACAAGCGTCACTTGTGATAACAGGACGAGAGATATAGGGTATGACATGCCGAAGCCTATGCAGAGGAAGGTGACAAAGGCAGAGATGCTACTGGAAAGGACTTCCAGCAGCAAAGGGCAACTCACTCGGGCAAGTAGCAAAAGGATTCTGGAACAGGTGATAAACCCTCCCTTTCTTCATGTCCACCAATCATCCTCCTTGTGAGAGTCTTGAAAAACATAAGATTGAGTGTAAAAAATGGCACGACAGTACAGCTCCTTAGTAATTTGACTAAGAAAGTAAATTGATTGGAATATCTGGTATAAACATGTCAGGTAATCTCAATGTGGGGGTGACAGGGATCCTCCCCTGTTCAGCAACATGGGAGTGTCTCCCATTTGCTACCTGGACCGTCTTGCTTGGAGGCATAAGCCTAAGCTGAGGAAACCACCTCTAATCCCCACATAGATGACGTGAAGCCCTATAGTCAACTAACTAGTCACCACTCCATCAATCTGCAGATTGGGAAGAACAAACAAGATCTTGGGAGCACTAGAAGGTTGGATCTGCTGTGAGAAGCGTTGCGGTAAATCATCAAACTCAACTCATGACACTATGCCAGAAGCAGCCTTAGTACACTCAACTACCTAGTTAGCAGTTGGGGGACGACTATGCTTTGTCTAGCAGGTGGCCTCAATGTGTCCAGGTCGACCATAATATGTGCATGGAGGATAGCCTTGCCGCCCCAATGCACGACCACAACCTCTGCCTCGTCTAGAAGTAGCAGCGAGAGTAGAAGTTTGACCAATGACCTCTGCAGTAGGTAGGTGAAGAGCAATCCTACTTAACGTACCGTAGGTTTCCTCAAGAGAGGGAAGCTTTGACAAAGTGAGGATCTGAGAGCGTGCAACAGTAAACTCTGGTCTAACGCTAGACAAAAAGAGTAAGACAAATATCTCCTTCCTGTACTCCCTCTGAGAAGCACATGTACACGAGTCTACTAGCATTACGCTTCTCTAGCAGACCCTTCATGGTCAAATAGTACTGGGTTGTAAGCGAACTTTTTGGTGTAACTGCATGAGCTCATGGAAGGTTTGAAAGACTCGGGCTGAATTCTTCTCATGGGAATACGTCTCTCACAGGCTATCCTACATCTCCTTCGCTGTCTGATAATACATGATCTGATCACGTATACTCAGAATAGCACAATTTATAATTCAAGTACTGATCATGGTCTTATCCTTGTTCCATAAGGCATTCCTCCCTATGTTCTCCATAGGCTCTATGTGAAGCAAGATGTGCTCCTTATCATGACCCCTTAGTGTCATGAGAATGGTCTGTGATCATTGGTGGTAGTTGGTCTCATCCAACTTCACCATGAGACAAAAAAATGGACTGTTGTAGGTCCCTGTCTCGATTGTAGAGTCCGATGTCACCTTAGAGAAATTTGACGATGCCATCTTGTCTCCACCCAAGTCACCAGAGTCGAAAAATCAGAACTAGAACATCCAGTCAACTAGAAATCATGAAATCAAGATCTAGAATCAATATTTTAGATCATAGAAAAATATGAAACTTAAATGTTAGGCGTAGCAGTTACTCTCTAGGGAACTGCCTCTCCTTTTGTTACTCTCTTAGACAGTGTTGTTGAGGCGACGAGGCATTGAGGCGAGGTGAGAGCTTATCACCTCGGAGGACTCCTAGGCGGCGGCCTTCAACCAGGCGACGTGCCTCGTCGACTCAGGCAATGCCTCGCTGCCTCATCGCCCATCGCCAGAGCTCCATTGCCGTGTGTGGACCTCCATCACCTAGAGTTCCATCACCACGCGTTGTTGACCTCCATCGCCCAGAGCTCCATCGGACAGACCTCTAGGTATAGGAAATGTCGACCTCCATTGCCATGTGTCGACCTTGTGTGTCATTTTTTTTTTTTTCTTTTTTCTAGTTGAACCCCATCGATATGTGTTGATAAGTTAGTATAGATATGCTATTATTATCTATTATGTTTTTTAGTGATAAGTAGTATAGATATGTGTTGATATATTATTATTTCTTTAGTATAGTTGATATATTATAACTTAGTAATGATTCTAAGAAGTAATAACTCACAATAAAGTTTAGATTTAGATTACATAATAAGCCAGTGATATGTCGATAAGGTAATATTAATATAAATAAATGTTATTATATTAATATAAAATAAGTTACTATTTATATTATACAATAACAGAAACCTATAATTTACATTAGCCTTATAGATATAAGTGTTAACTTATAATAGTAACTTATAGGTGTTTATAATATCAGTAACTTAATTTATAACACTTATGTGCAAATTACTATATATGTTTGTAACTTGTAAGCTAGACGTATGGCTTATCTACTTTTTTATAATGCATAATTAAATTAAAACTTATAGATTATAATTTATAATTTTATAACTTATTATAATATTATATAATATTATAATGTATATAATTTTAAATTGTCTAAATACTAAATAGTAAGTAACCTACATCCGTTAACATTACTTGTTCACAATTATTTTTTGGTTCTTTATATATATATATATATATATATATATATATATATGAACTTTGATTTCTTACGTTTATATTATTTCTGGCTTGTCTACATGTGTTTTGGTCCATAAACTCTAAAAATATTGTTATTATAAATGCTTTTATAAAGTTGGTACCATTATTGAGTTACTAATATATATATATATATATATATATATTGAAAAAATATTGCCGCCTAAATTGCCTTGGACTGTCATCTTTTTATTGCCTCTCGCCTCAGGCTATTATGGACCCTGTCGTCTCTCACATTGACAGCTTTGCTCTTAAATGAAGCTCCAAAGTGAGGAGGGCAATCACATGCCCCTACCCACATGAAAAGATCACTTCAAGATGCTAGCATAGCGGCAGCAGAATCCGTAGCAACCACCTCAGGTGAGGAGGTAGTCTAGGTGGCAGCATTGAGGGCAGCGCTGCCATAATTAGCGGCGTTGGAGGAGCTGCAGTAGCCGCAGCAGTGTCAGCAGCACTGCAGCGGTGGTGCTTGGTGGTCTGGTGGGCCCTCCAGTGGCGCTAGGACCCTAGGCAATCCCATTAGGGGCACCGCTGGGTTTTGGTGGTGCTACTGCAGGGCCATGTGAGGAAGAGGGCTTGGCGGCGTCATGTGAGAGAGAGGAGGGCTTGATGGCGCTGCTGCAAGGCCGATAGAGAGAGAAGGGCCGGTTGTGCCCTTAGAGGAGGGGTTTCGGTGTAGGGTTAGGGAGGCTAGGTTTTTGGTAGGATATCGAGTCCCGATCTAGGATCGTTACTTTGATGTCAAGTAGGTGAAAATGAAGTAAACAATATTATTCTCTAACCTTACCTTTCAATATATAGAGGTGGGAAAAGTTTAGTACACTTTTATAACAAAACAATAAATTCGCAAAAGGTACATAAACAAATAATAAAGATCAGAAGAGCACAACAGTTTGTGAGTGCTCCAGGTGGCAAGTTCTCTGCTCCAGGTGGCAAGTTCTCTGATTAGTGCTGTTTATTGGGAGCCCAGCAGTCTACGATCCTCACGAGCAAGTTTGAGGCAATGAACCTTTGATTAGAGGTCACTGCAGTGCTGGCACTGTAGTGTTTTGGACATGAAATCCATTCCTGCCCGGTAGATAAGTGCGTGGAAAATTCTGCTCCTGTTAGTGGGAACTCTGACAGTGTGCTGCTGGGTGCAGTTGTGGCGGTTCAAATTGCCAGTGGAGGTTGCTAGGTCTTGGTGTTTACCACAAGTGGGAATGGTGATAACCGAGCAGTATCCATGCTGTGGGAGAATCCGTGGGGATAACTAGCTAGTCTCCATGTTGTGGGAGATTCTGTGATGGTTCCTTGTTTGGGTTTTATGACCCACATGCTTTAAGTGATTGACGTACTCTAATATGGCAGCTACTCTTGCACTCTGCATTTCACTGTGTGAGAACCCGTTACCCTTGGAAGGAGATTCTCCCTACAGTGAGAATGAGATATACTGGCGGATAAGTTCGGTTTTGCGGATTCCTATGAAATATTCACCACAAATTCTTTCCACTGTAATAACCATCATATCCAACCTACTACTTACTACGCAACCAAACATCCTAGTATCATTTGCCCCACCCCGACTTATTTCGAGATAAGTTCTATTCCACAACCAAATGCATCTTGAATCTCTTTGACATGTTCTCTCTTTTTCAAGCAAAAAAAAGTTAGCCTAGCTCAAGAAAGAGAAAAGTAGTTGGCGTGTGATTTGCTGGGTAATCCTTGCCTCTGTGGCGATGATGTCATGGTGTTCACTTGTGCTTTACAAGGAGTTTGCATGCAGAGTTTTAGTGCAATTCTGGTTCGTATCTTACAAGAACTATGCCAGGATGGATAATGGATGGTCTTCCTTGTATCGAGCGTTTGTTTTAGAGCTCGTAGTGCTCCAGTGAACGAATATTTCAGGCTAATTGTACCATGAAGAGAATATAAACGTCCTACATATTTTATCCCCTGTCGAATCCAGAGTTTGGAGCCTGAGCGTCAAGTGCTACTTCAGGGGGCTATCTATTTTCTGTATAAAAGCTGCTCATGCCACCTTAGTGAAGTACAGATTGGTGTCACTGGTGATTTATTGCTTGGTGGGATGGCTGTTGCTTAATCAAGGATGACCAAAGCATGACCTTCGGCGATGGGCAGTTTGTGGTGTTGGTTGGGGATGTTTGGATGTGTCTTGTACCGTGAAGGGAACATTTGGACAAATGATCCAATTCATCCTTGAGAGGGGCAATGATACTTTGTCTTCAATCATTCGAGTTCTCACTTGTACAGGTTACATACTGTGTATGTTTTGCTACTGAATTTTGAGACGTTCATGTTTGTCACCTATTTTTTGCATTTTACGGTCATCCATGAGGCATTGAAGTACATCCAGGGGCATGGTTAGAAATAAACTAGACTTTGATTGGACCTGAATTCTAGGGTCTAAAATGCATACCCATATGGCTGCATGTAAAATCACTCGCTTTTACTGGGTCTAACTCATTTTAACAATGTTGATGATTCCGTGGTTCAATATGGACATTCAGATGCGGATACGTGCTGATGTGGTTGTTTTAATGGGGATGCCGTTGTCAATGTTGTGAAGGGGATGTTGTAACTTTTAAGAGAATTTCTGTTGGTCTTTGACACTCTGATTATTCTTATCATTTTCAGAGGGAGAAAAAAAAATCAGACATGGACTTCGATATGGTCCCGAGGTTGCATTTATGTGAAAGGTAAAATGTCCATTTAAATCACTGTATGGATACATATACATCCTTGCACCCACTAAAGCATACTCCAAACGTTGTTTTGTTGTAATTTTAGAATTGGGCCAGGATATCACCCATCCACCTGTGTTCATATTCCGACGGTGTTTTAATTTGAATAGAATGATTGGCTTTACTACATGGTTTTGTGGAAATTAGTGGAGGCGTATAGCCGGGTCAAACTTATACCATATCTACCTTATTCATTTATTTACATATTGATTGCTATTTCTGTTTTTTCTTTGGCCATTGTAATGGGAATAATGTGTTGTGGGTTTTTGGTCGATTGTCATAGCCAGCCTTTTGCGTGGTTTTGGTTGACGGTTACCTACTCTTAAGCCTGCCCTTGGGTCTTTCCTTGGATCCTCCTCGGTTGGAATTAGTACCTTCGTGTGGTGTCTGGTTGACCATTGTTGTAACGAGGTGTGGTTATTTTATCCTATTTGTCAATGCTTTTTGAGAATTTTTTTATCAAGTGGAACTGGATAAACCTGCTAATTAGGCAAATCGAAGCAATATATTTATTTTCGTGGTTGGCATTTAGATACCAAGGTTCTGGTCCGAACGCTTAGACCCTAGAATTTAAACGTTGTCAGCCATGTCCCATTTCTTTCTGGTGAGCCGCATGTTAATCCTCGTGACTGAAATGTAGACCTTTTATTTTTGGCTTTCTATGTGGTGCCTCTATGATATTTCATAACATGTAAACCCCAGACTCCTATTATTTACATAGATGCCCTTGAAAATTTTGTTATATTTATATTAATCTCTCTATTTATATATTATGTCAAATTTGATGAAATTTGTCTTAAAAGCAAAGTTTTTTCATTTGAGGTCATTCGCTTCCTACTTCCAGATGTTGAAGATCGTCAAATGATCCCTTTTGATTAGCAAGGTGCTAGACTCACTCCAAGACATTGGACTGGTAGAACAAAGTGGAGATTTGCTGGAGCAGGAGGAGAAGCAAGAAATGGAGAAAGAGAATACCTTCATTGAATCTTAAATGCAAAAGTTCCTTTTAATTTTGAATTCTGTTCTATCAACTTTGAGAGGGAAGGGTATTGATGCAAATAAAGCAAGTTTTTGAGGAATTTCTATGTAAATGGTAAGAAGTTAGTTGCATGTGTGTTGGGACATCATACACCAATCCTTTTTTATTATAACTTACCAAGGGAGAGTATGGTTGATGTAGATAATTACCAAGTTTGGCTTTAGACAATGCATTGCCATCAATTGGCTAGTGTGAATATATGGTCATCCCAGGCTTCACATACAGGAGGGCCTCATGGCTGAGAGGCCTCTCCTCCAGAATCATATGACATCGAGGGAGAGATGTTGTTACATTGCTTAGTGTCGTGTCGGTGGTTTTATGGCACCTGACGAATTATAGACATATCCCCTCAGAGTTGCATTATCCAGAAACAACACACTTAACACCTAGAAAATCTGACTTTGGAGATAACGTCAACATTTCATCTACTTGTGCCATTAAAAATCCTAAAAATAGTAGATTGTATACGGATACTATGTATGTATATCTATGCATTTACATGTGTTTCACACACACACATTCGCATGCGTATATACATACATATAGGAGAATTTAGGAGGAACCGTAACGTTTAAATAAGCTGTTTAAGCCTGTTACGGGTACTTACAAAACGTCACGTACACTTCTATAAAATCAACATAAGCATTTTCTGTCACGATGAAATTTTGTGCTAAGAGAACTTCATATTAGATTTTTAATCAATGCAGTTGGATTTCTTTTAATAAGTTAGAAGCGAGTTGGACTTCAATAACTTACTTGAGTATTACGGTTCACTAAATGGGTCATGTACATGCATACGTTCATCATGCAAGCGTACATACATACATAGATACATACATACAAGCAATCCTTGGAGAGAAATTATGAGAGGATAGTGAGAGGTCATTGTATGAAATGCTTTTGCGAAATCTATTAGTATGGGTTAAAAGAGTTTTTGTCATCCTGTGAAATGAGACCAAGGCCTTCAAGGTTGAATTTTTGAAGGCCTAATGGTTTGAAGGCCTTCAAGAACAACGAAGGGATTGATGTAAAAGTTGGAGAAGAGTGCATTTTAATGAAAGATGTTTTTAAGTACTTGGGATCTATTTTCCAACATGATGTTGTAATTGATGGAGATGTTACACATAGAATTAATGCAGGGTGGTTGAAATAGAGGGGTGCTTCTGGTATTCTCTGTGATAAGAGGGTTCATTTAAAAGTCAAAGGAAAATACTATCGAGTTGTGGTAAGACCAGCCATGTTGTATGGTTCTGAATGCTGGGCTATAAACTATAGGCATGTACAAAAGATGTCTGTGGCAGAAATGAAGATGTTAAGATGGATGTGTGGTCATACAAGAAAGGACCGTATTTCAAATGAATTTATTAGAAACAGGGTTAGGGTGGCACCGATAGAGGATAAAATGAGAGAGGCCCGTCTAAGATGGTTTGGACTTTTACAAAGAAGGCCACTAGATGCTCCAGTTAGGAGATGTAAGAAGTTGGAGGTTGAACCTGTTAAGAGGAGCGAGGAAGATCAAACAAGTGTTGGAAGGAAACTATTATGTATGACTTCAATTACTTTAATTTAAGTTCTAAAATGGCTGAAAATCGATCTGTGTGGAGGCAAAGAATCTATATAGCCGATGCCACTTAATGTGGGAAAATACTTAGTTGTTGTTATTGTTGCCGTTGTAATGGTTTGATTGACTAGTCTTAAATATGGTCTTCCTTGGTTTGTCATAGCTTTTTTGATTGTTGGATTGTGTGGACGAAGCACTTCATTACAATGACATTTCCATGTTGATTAATGGCAACCTAGATTGGGCTTGGGTGCAGCTACAAAAGGGTGTTTCGTAGGGACACCCCTTGCCACCTTTATTATTTGTTCTTGATGTTAATGGGCTGGTGACTTCTACTATTGCAACGTTTTTTTGACAATTACTTGTGATAGAAATTTCCCTTTATTACAATATGTGCATGAAACTATCTTCTTCATCCCTAACAATGAGCTGTGCCATTTTGTTTGGTTGGTTGACTTTTTTGTGAGGCTTAGGACTTCAAATCAAAATTGACAAGTTCATGTTTAATCCATTTGGGATGTTTAATGCAGACGTTGATCGATGTGGGCCATTTTCTTTATATGCCATGGGATTCTCTTTCACTCATGTACAAGTCTTTGTCTAGTCGTGATTAGACCCTAAGCTAGACTAGCTGGTTGGACTACTAAGATCTTGTCTACTTGTGGAAGATTTGTGCTCGTTAGGTTGGTCCTCTCCTTCCTATCACCTTATTTTTTGTCCATTTTCAAAATGCCTTAAAGGTGGCATCTAAGTTGGTTGGGTTGACGTGAAGTTTTTTTCAGAAGAATTTTGGATAAAAGGGTTCCTTCGTTGCTTGTGTTGGTGTTTGTAAATCAATCCAAGAGGGTGGATTCGGAGTTCTTGATTTATGTGTCATGAATGAAGCCATTTATCCAAATGGGTAGTTCATTTAATGGTAGAAGAGGAATTCATATAGGTCATTTTTAGTTGCTATGGTGAGTTTTTAGATTGGGAA
The DNA here is from genome assembly GCA_037157565.1 of Thalassia testudinum. Classification (NCBI taxonomy): domain Eukaryota; kingdom Viridiplantae; phylum Streptophyta; class Magnoliopsida; order Alismatales; family Hydrocharitaceae; genus Thalassia; species Thalassia testudinum. The sequence continues at coordinate 89,267,370 of JAZHRO010000077.1, forward strand.
AGGTGATGTTTATTCCCGTGTGATCTTCCTTTTTTTTTAAAAAGGGGATGGTTGGTCTATGGAGTAAAATGGCATAGTATATATGCCTACTCTTGGGATGAGAAGATGCTTCAGGTTTTGGGCAATAATTTAAGTCATTTTGGTTGTATTTTTGATCATTTCCCATGCTTGTAGGCGTTGGTTGCTAACGGAGAAGCCTCCATAAGGGACTAATTTTCTAATGGCACATGGTCTCATATCTTTATAGCACCTCTTTCTAATGTAAAGGTAGGGGGATTCTTAGAACCCACCCTAGTGATTCATCATATCGAGAAAGGAGAACTACTCCTAAGTTTGATGAAAACTCTTATGATTACCCTTGTGAGTTTAATAGAAGTCCCCTCCCCTATGATCTTAACTTGCAAGACCATTATGATGTGCCACATGGTTTTTGGGACAATCTTTCTAGGGTTAGTCATACATTGGACTCAATTAACTATAACTTACTGCTAGATGATGAACTCTCATTACCTGATGATGGGTACAAGTTTCCACTCGATTTTTGTTGGTATTGGATGAAGGGGAAGATGGTACCATTAAAAGAATTAGACCTTGATGATAGCGTTGTCATAGCAATAGATGAAAAGGGTCATCTCTATGTTGTCAACCCCTTGATTCACTCAAATTCTAAGGTGGACCCAATTCGTAGTGAGCCTCAATCACAGTTAGATCAACCAAAGGAACTTCAAATGAAATATGAAATTATTGAGGATAAGTCATCTCAAACATTTGACGAGTCCAATGTAGACGAGGAAGGCGAGACAATAAAGGAACCTGGGATAAAAGTTTGGAGTGACTCTGTGGGTGAATATGTGCTTCTTGAAGATTTGCCCCCTTCTGAAGTCATTGAGTTGGCAAAATTGGGATTCCTTTCTTTTGCAAAAATAGAAGACATTTTTTTAGGATAGTTTCTTCCTAACTTGAAAAAAAATGTTGGAACAATCGAGGGGATAGAGAGAGAATCACATATGAAATTTGGTGATGAATTGATAGAGATAAAAGAACACAAAGACCTCAAGTATGAATTCATAGGGAAAACAAATTCTAATACTACTAAGGTTGTTCTAGTTGAGGATGAACAATTGCCTAACAATATACTTGAGTGTCATTGGAGGTCAAATTTTAAGGATGAACATGTGAACACTTCCAAAGATTTGATGTTTGATTTAATCATCATGGATAGGCAAGTAGATTATGAAGTAATTGCGAAATCTACTAGGGATGATCTTAAGGAGAAAGAAAAGTTGTTGGGAATCGGATCTGAACAAACAAAGCCACACCTAGATTTGATTTATACTCAACAACAAATAAATAAACTAGATTTCCTAGATGATGTCTGGTTAAGAGAACACTTGAAATTCATTGTTTATGGGGGGAACATCAAACCAACTTATCCTAGGATGGAATGGAGGGAGTGGATTGATGCTTATAGACATAATCCCTCCATTCTAGGGTTGGAACTTAGATGGTACAAATCTTTAGGAACCCTTAGTGCTGTTGAGGGTCCTTATTATCCTTCACTTTCTAACTTAAAAGAGGTTGTTTTTAATTTCACTTTTTAGACCTCTTAGGGTAGCTGGTGAAGTTCTCTATGTTAACCTCTATTGGAGAGCATTTGGTATCACTCTTTGTCATCAGCTCATCAATATTCTCGACTACCTCTTTAGTAGGCCCGTCATATTACGCCCATTCTTAATGCTTACTCTGTTTGTGGAACCTAGTCTTTAGGACTCTGTTGTCTTGCTACCAATGTTAAATACAGTGCATGTTGGGAGGCAACCCAACACAAGCTAGTGACATAGGTATGACCCAGGTAATCTCTTTCTTTTTCTCTTTGATTTACTTTCATAATGAGGACATTGTAAGATTTAGGCATGAGAAGAGGTTTTATCGTGCATCATTTGTTAGTTTGCATTCAGCATTGTGCATGCATGATAGTGTTGGAATCAAAAGAAAAATAATAATAAAACAAAAAGGTTGCATGCTGCATGGTTTAAGTTAGGATAAGATGATGAGAATTAAGTATTTAGGAGTTAACTTGAAGAGTATTGAGAGATCTTTTACTTAGACTCTTCAAGTTATTCTCGACTTATGAGTATCTACTAAGATATGAATTAGTTTTTGAGTCTTTGAGTAGTTTGATGTGCTAAGGTATTAAGTCAAGGGTATAGGAAGTTCATGGCTTGTCTTTCCACCCTTTAGATTGAATGATTTTGAAGTCTGAGTATCTCACCTGTTGCAGTTACACACTGATTAGTCTATGAGAAATAAGCAATTGAAAGTTACGTTTTTTGAAAGGTGTAAGATTTGAGGGTCTATAATAATTGTACTTAATTTCATATGAAACTCTACGATCCTTGTAGAGTATGGCTGTCACGTTGCATTGGGTATGCTCTCTAGATGTAGGGTGCTTAGAGCCTAGCCTTGCATTGTGTTAAGACCTGTGCTGTCTAAACCTTTTAAGACGTCTGGAATTTGGGTCAGACATCTGGTCAGACGTATGGACACCTTCCCAGACGTCTGGAAATCGAAAATTTTGAGTACAAGCTCGCGTTTGCGCACGTGCTGTACGTAGACAGTATACTTCCCTCGTTTTCTTCTTCTTCTCTCTCCTTCTGCCCGATGAAAACCCTAAACCCACACCCTTATATAAGGCCCCCTCCTCTCCCTCATTCCACCCCCACTTCCCAGCCACCTTCCTCCTTCCCTCCAGCGAGAGCAGCCAAGCGAGCGAGAACGGTGGAGATAAGGAGCTGCGTGAGAGGAGAGGAGGAGCAGTGTGAGGAGGAGAGGAGAGCAAGCTTGCGAGCTCGCCGGTAAGCTCACGGCCAGAGTGGTGCGTGCGCAAGGTGGAGGAGTGCATTGGGGAGGTCCTCCCTGACACTGCTGCAGCCGGAGCAGCAGGCGAGAGGGTGCGGTGGGCCATGCGCTGTGCGAGAGGGCGGAAGCAGGTTCTGGTTCTGGGTTTTTCCCAGAATCAGACGTTTGGAGTGACGTCCAGATGACGTAGCCGACGTCTGGAGGAGGTTCCAGACGACTGAGAAGTAGGCTTTGTGAAGGTACGTCTTCTTTGCGGATATGGCCATGCAGGCCGCTCCGCCGAGGCACTGTTTCATGCTCGATTTGAGAAGATTTGGTTGATTCGCGTAGGAGTTGCTTCGGGAAGGCGCGGGACATGCCCTCCCACGCATTTCAGACGTCTGGGCGAGGCACCAGACGATAGGAAGCACTTCCAGACGTCCGGAGAGGTGGTCGGACGCCTGGAACTGGATCCAGACGGTCCAGCGGAGTTCCTGGACGTCTGAGGAGTGGCGCAAGACTTGAGGTATGGCTTTGGAATCTTTTAAGACGTCTGGAAGGTGTTCCAGACGTCTGATTTGAGTCAGGAACACTATTTTTGACCCTTTTAGGGTTCGTTTGAGGTCCAATTTCCGCAATTAAGATACCGATGTTTCCCATATGAATTCCCCTACTTGTTGGAATACTTTCTATACTGTTCTGAGTATTCTATTGTGATTGATCCTTGTGATAGATCTTATTTCCATTGCAGGTTTGGGCTTGCTGAGGCATGTGAGCCTGCCGTTCAAGCCCCCACTACTCCTGGGTTTACTGGTAGAGTGGTTTCCCCTTAATTTAATTACAACCTAATTGCATGTGTGGAATGAATGATTAGAACCTAGAATATGACATGAATCCTAAGACTAGAAATACTGGAATGTCTGTATTGAATGAATAAATTGCAGTCTTGAATGAGTAGATAGAATGATAACAATTGCCTGTAAATGAATAACAGTTGCCTGCGAAATATGTAGTAATTGGGCTAGTTAACTGTTGCATGTAACTTTCCTGTCTCATAAGCGAAATGACATAATATGAGCTCCATGTATATAATTTGAAAATGGAAAGGTGAATGTTGGAAACACGAGCTACTTGTGAATAACCTGAATATGGAAATATGAACAATAGAATTACATGTTGCATGTGTAGAACCTGAGAATGGAAATAGAGATGATGAAACCTGGTATGGAATGACATGAGGAATATGAGCATGAACCCTACGGGAAATTAGGAGTAGAGCTCCTGGAAATAAATGGAATGGAACTGGGAATGTGAGTAGGGAAGTGAGCTGGCCCTTGAGTACGGAGTACCAAGGAGAGTGACTGTCCCCCTATTTAGTGCAGAGCGGAGCTAGCTGCCCTTGGGTTGGGACCCGGGGTTAAGATTGGCCACTCTGTACCGACTTTTTAGCCCTTGCGTACACAGTACCGGGGAGAGCTACTAGTGTAGGGAGAGAGCTAGCCACCTCACTGGACCCGGGGTTTTGTTAGCCGCCCTACACTGACTTGTTAGGCCCACTGGGCAAACTAGGGTAGTCAGGCGAGGCTGCACGGACTGTGGAGGGGCGAGACCCCTGTTTGGTTCTTAGGGGCTAGACCCCTGTTACTGAGAGGGCTAGGCCCTATACTGGTTCCGTGCTGTACTTTGGGTGCACCTGCTAACAGAAACGACTGACTGCATGCCAGTACGGGGTAGCTACTCGTGTGCTTATCGCGCGTGCCGTAATCACCGTTACGTCTGTCTGTGACCTTGGAGAGGTTGACTAGGTGTAGGATCACCACGGGGAACTCTCTCGGCCAAGAAAGCACCACGTGTGCCTTCTACTCCTCGGAAAAGACTACAATCAAGATCGTTCCCACGAGGAACATTCGAGATCAAGAAAGGGACCTGATAAATAAACTAAATGGTGAAAAAGAATAAGTAGTTAAAGAAAGTAATTGAAAAACAACAGCTACCTGTCCACCTTTACTGTTTAGCCAGTTGGTTGCCACTCTACTCAGTGTTTGCTGACTTCGTGTACTCATAACCCTTTTCAGGTCAAGGTATTGAGCAGCCAGAGCCTACGGCTATAGAGGGTGCTGGGCCCAGTAAAGCCTAGTAGTTGTAGCTCTTTTTGTATTCGTTTGTAGTAGTGAGTAGCTTCTTGTACCTTTATATTCTGCACTTTTTTGTTCTGCATATTATATTCCTGTACCCGTTTACTTTTCTCGTATTGTGGTGGTGTGTACTGTAGTAGTTTTACTTTTTTACTGTTGTATTTTTGTTACTCTTAGTTGCTTAGCATAGTGAATGTGGTTTATTTTCCTGCTTTTTGGTTACTTTCTCATTGGACGACTGGATCTTGGGATCGGTCGAGTCAGTCCGGTCTCGTGTCCTATAGGGATTCGGGAACCGGGTCGTAACAAGATAGTATCAGAGCAAGGCCGTCCCGAGAAGTGAACCAACTAACTTGAGAATAACCAATTCATGTGCTTATAACTAGAGTAACCACCACAATGTACCTTTTGACATCTGTTCTGAGATTCTTTTGCTGGGTGTCTGTTGAAATTGACGTCTTCTTGTTCCATTTTTCGCGTCTCCTTGCAGGAGATGCCTTGATGTGGAGCCATTGAGGTGGGCCGCGGATGCGGTCGTGGACGAGGTCGGAGGGGCGGACGTGTTGAGCCCAACATCGCAGTGGGCCAGCCACTACTTCTAGGCGTTTAGGCTCAGGACCTCGCCCAGCTGATATGGGAGATCGTACGAGAGGAGCTCCACCCGCCTCCACGGGTGCCTCTCCCTGGGGCCGTAGAGGGGGTCCTCTATGGGACCGCGAGACAGACACAGAGCTGGACGTGGGGGAGGGGGTGGTCCTCCACCGCCCCCACAATCCTCTGACACTTCCGAGCACGAGCCCTCCCTGCCTGGAGGAGTGACAGTTTCCCCACTTTAGCGCCATTATGAGCTTTTCGGACAGTTCTGGAAGCTGAAGTCCCCCTCCTTCAAGGGGGATGAGGACCTGACCGAGGCGGAGGACTGGCTCGAGCAGATTGAGAAGGTGTTCGACACCCTTTGCCCCCCTGCGAAGTGCCGCGTGGCCTTTGCCACGTACCAGTTGGAGAGCGCCGCACACAGGTGGTGGAGGGCGGTCAGAGGTCAGGAGAGGGCTGAGCCTACTTGGGAACAGTTTGTCACCCTCTTCTACGAGCAGTACTTTCCCCAGACATGCAGGATCAGAGGAGGTGGGAGTTCCACACTTTCCGCCAGGGGATGATGACCATGGCGTATCTTACGCATTTTCTGGAGCTGTCTCGTTTCGCCGCGACAGCTATAGCTACTGAGGAGGAATGCCTGTGGAGGTTCACCGAGGGGCTCTGGCCTGCTATTCGAAGGTATGTCAAAAACTTGAAGCTGCCTACGTTCTTTAGAGTGGTGGAGGCAGCTATGACATATGAGGAGACCAACCTGGCCGCACGTGACACTGATAGCGGATAGAAGAGGCCCTACCAGCCAGACTACTCATAGGGTCGACGAGAGAGGAGGCATGCGGTGCCCGCAGGAGAGCCATCACGCTTTGTGAGGCCGTCAATGGCCTTTGGGGGCCCTCGACAGGGCCAGCACTGGGCCAGATCTGTCTAGCTTTAGCCTTAGTCTTTAGCAAAGGTTTTTAAGGTCTACAGGAACTAACCTAAAGTTTATTGGACTCCGTGGTTAAAGCATCCGTGCTTGAGATATTTTTAGCCTTGGTTCGGTTTATAGTGCGTTTTGTAAGAGAGAGACGGAAGGTTTATTTGTTTGGTGAGTTTTCTCTCTCTTTTCTTTTTAATTGTAGCTTAGGATTGACTTCACAACATGATCTGTATCAGATTCCTTGTCCCTATCATCAATCCTCAAGGGTCCTTGGCAGTCGATGCTTCGAGATAGCACCGCCCATGGTAACCCCCAGAACCCTGGCTTTCGAGATTTTGAGATAATCCTGTCCATGGTGTTCCGTGGCCGGATTTAGACCCTGGCAATTGACAGTTTGTGATAATTCCATCCTTGGAATCTGAACTAACAGAGTGCTTACATGCCCCCAGTAGGATATGTAAATATCCTAAGAGACAAGCACCGAGGAGATGATATGTCGTTACGCATGTTCGAGGGGAATTTCCAACCTCTCCACACCGGGAACTCGTCCAAATCAACTTGTGTTGATCAGCTGCTCCTAATCTAGGTAACATTTTCAAAATATTTCAAATGCTTTCGCTTGATTTTGATATTTATGCTTGCTGAACTAGACTGTGTGTGTGAATTTGGGTGCTTAGGTTAATGAGTCCCGTATACCGAAGGTCAGTTAACGAGGCTGAATACTCCCTAAGCCTTGGACCTAATACTTAAGCTTTTCATTTTCCTCAACCTCTTCAGGAATAACTAGATTTTAATGGGTACTAAGAGTCTAGCCAAGAATGCCTAAGGTTCGCGTTCTTACTAATCTTGTTGTGCACTTTCACTTTACTTTTCCTTAATGTGGTCTAGAACTTTGGTTAATTCCTTAATTTCTTACTAATGGCCATCCCTTTTCTCTTTCATTTTGTGCTCCTTTTTATCATTCTACTCTTTTTCTCCTCCTCTTTCTGTAAGTTTCCTAGCATTTTCTTCCTCCTTCAAAGTTTTTTTTTAGATATGCGAATTTTTTGTTGAAACCTTTTCTTGTTATGTCATTTTATTGCACTTTCATATCCTCCCATGCCTAAGATTTGCAATGTCCTCATTGTTCATTAGGTGGGTTTTTATTTAGCATGGTTCATGTATTAGGATAGGTATTTGGTGAGTGGATGGGTCGAGGTGACTGTTGTGGACGATTTTTAATCTTAGGTACGAGTTCCTGAGGTGAAGTTGACTGTCCTAAAGGATGAACCTAAAGTGCAAAGAAATGTCAGAAAAGGTTTCAGGTTTTTCAAAAAGAGTGACAGGTTGCCTCCTGTTAAGTGCTGAGTTTTATGCCATCGGTTGGGTGCAATAAGCTTAGGGAGAATGGAGGATAAATGAAGACTCAGCCAAATCTATAATGGTTACGTCAATGAACGGTTTGAGTCTCTGACCGTTTACGACGAAAGGTTCGGAATCGTGGCTGAGTGAACTGATCTCGACTGCTCCATTTCTAAAGATCTGTCGGACAAGATATGGTCTGACCCACTTGGATCGTAGTTTCCGAGGGAAGAGTTTAAGTCGGGCATTGAAGAGTAGGACCTTTTGACCAGGGTGGAAGATCTTTCTAGATATGTGCTTGTCATGAAAGGCTTTAACCCACTCTTTGTAGATTCGTGAGTTCTCATACACATCAAGGCGTAATTCATCAATCTCGCTTATCTGAATCTTTTTGTGGGTTCCAGCCTGAGAAAGATCTAAGTTGCAGCTCCGTACTACCTAATAGGCTTTGTGTTGCAGTTCGACGGGAAGGTGACATGCCTTCCCGTACACCGGTCTAAAAGGAGACATGCCTAATTGGGTCTTGTGGGTGGTCCTATAAGCCCACAAAGCTTCCAGAAGTCGGGACGACCGGTCCTTCCTATCAGGTCGAACAGTAACCTGCAGGATTTTCTTGATCTCTCGATTTGATAGCTTAGCTAGACCGTTAGTCTTGGGGTGGTAAGGAGTAGAGATTCGGTGAGACACCCCGTATTTGGTCATCAGTGACCTGAACTGAGCATTGGTAAAATGGGTCCCTCCATTAGAGATGATCGCACGAGGAATCCCGAACCGTGAGAAGATATTCTAATGAATGAATTTGATGACGATCTTGTGATCACAGGTTTGGGTCGGAATGGCTTCGATCCATTTGGACACGTAGTCCATAGCGAGTAAAATATACTCGAAGCCATCCGAAATAGGGAAGGGGCCCATAAAATCAATCCCCCAAATATAAAAAATCTCGCATACGAGAATTGGCTGTAAAGGCATCATGTCGCGATGGCTCATGTTGCCATCGTTTGGAAACTACTGCATGCCTTACAGTTACTGTATGAGTCCTTGAAGACAGTGGGGCAGTAAAAGCCACACTGGAGGATTTTTGATACGATTTTGTGCCCAAAAAAATGGCCACCGCATGCCTGGTCATGGCAGAAGGAGAGAATGTTATTGATTTCGCTCTCCGGGGCACATCGCTGGATGATTAGGTCAGCACTTATGAGGAATAGGTACGGGTCTTCCCAGATGTAGTACTTGGCATCGGAGCGTAATTTGTCTTTCTTGGCCTTCGGCCAATCAGATGGGATCTGGTGTGATACCAAGTAGTTTACTATATTAGCAAACCATGGAAGCCTGGTACCAATAGTTAGGAGGTGTTCATCAGGAAAATGCTCCATGATGGGTCTAGAAGGGTCGATGATTTCAGAAGGAAGGCGAGACAAATGGTTAGCTACCACGTTCTGTCTTCTTGCCTTGTCACGAATCTCGAGGTCGAATTCTTGCAACAGCAAGATCCATCGGATTAATCGAGGCTTTACGTCTTTCTTAACAAGGAGATGCCTCACAGCTATGTGATCCGAGTAGATTATGACGTGGGAACCTAGGAGATAAGATTAGAATTTTTCGAGGGCAAATACTATGGCTAGCAGCTCTTTCTCCGTAACCGTGTAGTTACGCTGAGCCTCGTCAAGTGTCTTGCTAGCGTAGTAAATGACCATGGGTTTCCCGTCAATCTTCTGCCCCAGAACCGTTCCTACAGCGAAGTCAGATGCATCGCACATGATCTCAAAGGGTTGAGAGAAATCAGGGGACTATAGGATCGGGGCTTGGGTGACTCGTTCATGAAGGATCTGAAAAGCTTGAGTGTATTCCTTGGAAATCTCAAAGGGTACATCCTTGGAGAGAAGAGTAGTCAGGGGGCACGCGATTTTTGAGAAATCAGGGATGAAACGACGGTAAAAATCGACGTGCCCCAGAAAAGATCGGATGTCCCTGATCGAGCTAGGCATAGGAAGTCTAGAAATCAGATTAACCTTGGCTCAATCCACCTGGATGCCTCTCTTAGAAATTAAGTGTCCCAGGACGATCCCCTCAGGCACCATAAAATGGCTCTTTTCCCAGGAAAGAACCAGATTTACGTCAATGCAACGCTTGAGTATGTGAACCAAGTGCTGAAGGCAATCGTCAAATGATGCCCCAAAAACTGAGAAGTCATCCATGAAGACTTTCAGATAATCACCTACCATATCAGAGAATATGGCAAGCATGCACTGCTGAAAAGTCACGGGTGCATTGCAGAGACCGAAAGGCATCCTTTGGAATGCATACGTCCTGAAGGGGTAGGTGAATGTGGTCTTCTCTTGGTCCTCTGGATGAATCGTCACTTGGTTGTAATCGGAGTACCCATCAAGAAAGCAGAAGAATCTATTTCCCGCTAACTTCTCGTGAATCTGATCAATAAATGGTAGTGGGAAATGATCCTTCTTCGTGGAGGAATTGAGTCTTCGGTAATCTATGTAGACTCTCCACAAGTTGGCTATACGGGTAGATATGACCTCTCCGATTTCAGTTGTAATGGTGGTGAGCCCTGCCTTCTTAGGCACAACCTGGATTGATCTCACCCAACGACTGTCGGAGATCGAGTAGATGATCCCTGCATCTAACCACTTAATGATCTCCTTCTTCACGACCTCCTACAGATTGGGATTCAGATGTCTCTGCATTTCACGTGAAGGTCGTGCGCCCTCTTCAGAATAGATGCCGTGTGTGCAACAAGAGGGACTTATTCCAGTCAAATCATCAAGAGTCCAACCAATGGCTCTGCGATGTTGCTGGAGAATAGCAATTAGACGGGATTCCTGATCAGGTGTGAGTTTGGAGTTTATAATCACAGGAACTCCACGGGTTTAGTTGTTTGCTTTCCCTTGGTCAAGGCCTCGGGAAATGGAACCTTGGTTGGTTCCTCTAGGATAGGTCCAGGTTTTTGATCTGGGGCAGGGATAGGAACATCCTGGATGACTGTCCTTGGGTTTTGGTCACTGCCAGGCTTGGAGTGGTCTGGATAAGGTGGATCTTGTGTTACCTTATCACTACGGGTTGTTACAGAATTTATTCCTGCCTGGTTCTGGTTAGGGGTTGGTAGGATGGGCTGCTGCTATTGGTAACCCGCATAGGAGGTTGAAGCTTCCATCCCGTCAGGTGAAGGAATAGAAGGGGCCTGATAGACCATGTGCGCTTGGCTCGGGTTTGGGTTCATAACGCACCGCTGGGTCGGCATGCTATTAGGGTTAGGAAGAGGCTGAGAAGGAAGAGTGCTAGGTTGGCGAGAATTTGCCAACTGGGCAAGTTGATTTCGGACCTCTGTGATTTCATCCTTATGTTGCTTCTGGATAGCCGCATTCGTTCTCTGAATGTCAGCCAGAGTCTAGAGGATAAGGGACATTTGATCTTGGTTTGGCCCGGATGGATAAGTGGGGTTGGGCCGAGGCTGAGGCGGCTGATAAGGACGAGGTGCTTATGGACGGGGCTAAAAGGGTGGTCTTGGATTCTGAGAATTTCCCACCCATCGAAAATTGGGATGGTTTCGCCATCCAGGATTGTAGGTGTTGGAAAATGGGTCATTCTGGATGGCATTGAGGTCCTTGTAGGTCTGAGGAGCTTCAGAAAAGTCGGAGAATGGGGGAGTAGGGCTCCCCCGGTAAGGGTAGAAAGGATCGGTGGTCCCTCCAGTTCGAGAGTCAGATGGGGGTGGATACGAGTCCATCCCAGGAGAAGGTCGGTGGAAAATGTTCTGCATAGTTTCCGGTGCGGGAGGGGGTAGTGCGAAGGAATTCTGCGCAGAGGTGGCTTGCTGCAAGTGCTGAGTCAGCTCATCCACCTTCTTCTCAATGATTAAGACCTTGTCCAATCGATTGGCCATTAATCCCAGGTCGACTGCTGTGGACAGGCCCTGCGTCTCATGTGCTCCCCTAAGGTTCGTCGCTGCGTGGGCATTTGTCCGGTCGAATAATCCCATGGAGTCATTGTTGATGGTGTTCTCACATATGTTCTCAAGAATCTCCCACACGGCGTCTTCATGTTAACCCATGATATTCCCTCCGCAAGTTGCATTGACGAACAATCTAATATCTTCATGGAGTCCCTGGTAAAATGACTGGACTTGTTCCCACTTAGGAACTCCGTGATGAGGGCACTTTCTCATGAGATCCTGAAAATGATCCCACGCCTCATGAAGAGGTTCTCCCGTCTGCTGTGTGAAGTGAGTAATCTGATGGCGCAAGTTGTTTGTCCGACCAACAGGGAAGAACTTCTTCAAAAACTCAGACTGAAGTTCTTCCCAAGTATTGATTGGGCAGGCCTGTGTTTGATACCAATGAGCCGCCTTGTCCATAAGGGAGAAAGAGAACATCTTCATGAGTAAGATATCCCAATTTTGTGCATCTGACCCGAAAGTTTAAGCCAGATGCTTAAGCTGTTTGATGTGCTGGAAGGGGTGTTCAGAGTTAAGCCCATAGAAATTGGGTATGGCGTGAATCATGTTGGGCTTCAATTCGGAATCAGGTCCTCCAGTCGGGATTCTGACTCGAGGCTCAATTGCCACCGCAGCGAGATTATAGTGATCTCGCATCATGGGGCACTGTGGTGGGTTCATGAAGTTTTGGAAGAGATCATTGAGTCCCTGGAGCTGGTGCTCAAGATTATTCTCTTCTTCAACGGGTTGAGCCATTGTGGAAGAAGAAGGGGAATTAGGTTCAGAGTTAGAAGAGAGGTCTATGTGAAGAGGTTGTTGCACAAACAAGGGTACCGAGGCTTGGCCTCGGGGAGAGTGAATTTCTAGAGGAGGTTTCAAGGACCTCCTACCAAACATACACTGATGGATAGGACGAGGTTAGAAGGTGCTGGACCCAATCAAGACACCTAAAATTTTGGGTGACTATAGAGGTTCGGGGCGGATGATACCCCTTAATCAGAAGGTCGTCTACCTGAGAATTGCCTGGGCAGCCAGAGAGGGTGAGTCCTGCGAAGACCCCTACATGGTAGAGTGCCCCCAAGGGTTACAGGGTTTCCCCCACCCGACCTCTCTTGTCACTGAGATTTCAGGTAGACCAGAATGGGGACCTTGACCACTTAAGTCTACCACTTTTAATTAGGATCAAGGTGCTTAGGGTTTCACTTGAACTTTTAACCTTTTGAGTGGAAAGAGTGACCAAAATTAAAGGTTGGTTGATCCAAGGGATCAACTTTACCTATTAGTTCCCGTGAGAGCTTGTTAGGTCCTTTCTTTTAAGGTTCAGGTGACTTAAGAGCCAGATTACTTAGGGTTTCTCTTTATTAGGTCTTTTCAAACAATGGCATAGGTACACTTCTTTTGGGAATTTTCAGTTCTTGATTAGAAGGTGTGTCTCTAAAACCCTAGCATTGAATCTTAGGTTGGCTCTAATTGGTCCAGTTAGTTGCCTTAGGATTAGGTAACTAGGGCTCAAGCAAGAAGGTTTTAGCCCTAATTACCTTTAGTGGATATGCTGATAGAATGTGTTGAAATTAAAAGCAGGCAACTTTTGTGATTTACTATGTATAAGAGACAGGTAATTCCTAGATTGCTTTTTTTTTTTTTCTTCCTCTTTAGAATTTAAGGGGCTTAAAAGAGAGAGGATAGAAGATTACCTGTCCCTTGGTGTGGTTGTTGTGTGGCTGCTTGTTCCTTCTTGCCTTCCTGTGCCTGCACAACAACAGTAGCCAATTAGAAATTGTGATTTAATAGCTTCTAGAATGCCCGTTGCTCCCCGGCAACGGCGCCAAAAACTGGTAGTCGTCTTTCGTCAGTGTTTTAAAATATATTCATTGCAGTATTACCATGAAAAGAGATTATCAATTTAAGTTAATTTATTACTCGAAATTTAGAATGTTCCGAGGTCGAACTCAGGGAGCAACACATGATTTTAGAAGCGTACAAAATCACAATTTACAATCTGGATATATACTGTTTTACAAAAAGAATTAGAGAAAGGGAATAAATTTTTTCTTCTCTTCTTTTCTTCTCTCTTTCTTCTTCCTTTGTCTTTCTCTCTCCAGACATCTGAGTCCAATGTCAGACAACTTAAACTGTCATTTGCTACAGTGCTTCTGCTGGTTCTTCTTCTGTTCTTCTTTGTTGCACCTTGTCTTCTTCTTCTTCTGAACTTCTCTGTTGCGCCGCCTCCTCTTCTTCCTTGGTTCCTTCCTTGTTCTCCTACTTCCTTGCATAGTGTAAGGTTAGGCAAAACCTAACCCCTACCCTCCCCGTGTCTCTCTCTCTCAAATGGACTCTAGGGTTCGCTCTCTCAGAGCCGTATTCGGGTAAGCGGGTCGGGTGACGCGCTCGAGACCAGGCGCACCGACGTGGGTGGTGCGCGAGGTGTGCACAGGAAGGAGGTAATCGGATCCGGGTGCCAGGTCCGCGGGGAACGTGTCGTGGACGAGGCGTGGTGGGGGTGCGCGGGACCTCACCCCAGTGTGTTTCGAGGAAAATAGCCTGAAACACAAAATCAATTTATGTGCGGGTGCTCGCCTACACACTTCTAAGCCGTTTCCACGCTTTCGCCCGCTGCAGAAATCCTCGTGATTGCAGTGACACACGAGGCTCGCATCTTCAATTGGGGGCCTGTGACCGTGCGTGAGTCTCTTTTGCGCAGCCTGAGACTCCCACCTGGGGCTACAGAGGCCTGGAGTTACTAGCGAGCTTGCTCCAAGCTCCGCAGCAATGGCGGTGAAAGCTCGAGACCTAAAATCAGCAATACAGCCTTGCGGCCCTATCAGAGCATCAGAAAACCTTCGTCGTATCACGGTGAAGGTGAGGCGGGGGTTGGCTGGCCGTGGGGCGGCCTAGGCGTGCATGCCAAGTTCACTCTGTGGCAGTGAGGATGGACTAGGTCGGGGGAAGGCGACAGAGGTTGGTGTGGTCAGTGGAGGGTCGTAGGGTGATCAGTGTGTGGTGGGGATGCTCAGGGATCGGTTGGTGAGGTGGATGGGGGTGTGGAATGGCGGGGACGCCTCACCGAAGGTCTGGCCGGAGGTGGAGATGGCGATGGTGTACAGTGGCAGTCGAGCGATAAAAAGTGTGAATTAACAGAGGGGAAATGAAGAGAGAGAGAGAGAAGAAACTTATCTGTGGGTCTCTTGGACGAAGGGGGAGGCAGAGGGCGAGCGGCGTGTATTCGCCGTCGTCGGAGATGAAGGAACTAGTGGAGGAAGAATGGCGACGACGACGGGGTTGGAGGCGCACATGTGGGTGTTGCACGACACGGAGGAAGGAGGTGAAGACAGCTCCGCCACTGGTATTGTGGCAGAGCGACGGGAAGGAGGAGGAAAAGTCGTCGGAGCCTGTTGGTCACCTGGTCGGAGGGGAAGGGAAGAAATTTGGGGAAGAACTCTGGCCAAATCAAGCTCAACCGAAGCAGCAGCCCCTGCCGCTCCTTAAATAGGTACTGGCAGGGAAGGAAATACAAGGAGGAGGCGTGGGCAGGTCGCCGGAGATGTGGCCGGAAAAGAGACCCATACCTCTCGCACTTTCGCACAAGAGGTATGGGTGCTGGCAGGGCATGGGAGGTGGTCCATGCGGAAGAGGACAACGCAAGGGACCCTCCTCTCGTTTCTGGGGCCGGCTCCCATATCCTGCACGGCGCCATCCTCTGTGCGAAGTCGCCGGAGGTATGGCCTGCTGTTGCGGGTGGCAAAGGGACCGATCTGAAGAAAATGAAGGAAAAGTTAAGGGGGTAAACGCAAAAGTTCAAAAAGTTAAGGGTCAGAAAGTAATTACTGAGGACCAATTTGTAAAGTGGGTCAAGGAAAACTTTCCTTAGGTCCAAATTTTGATATAACCCTAATTTTGACCTAAGAAATCTAATGGTGAAGTTGGATTTTATGTTTGATCATGTTTGACCGGTCAATTTGCACAAAAATCCAGATTAGGTCAAAAATTGGGTATGGTTCTCAATCTAGGTCAAGATAGGTTTCAATGGCCAAATTGAAGGTTCTAAACCCTAGGGAATGTTTTTTCATGAATTTTAGATGGTTTAATTGATTTTTACCTTGCATGAAACTTCATGAATTAAAGTAGGTTTGTTTTAGGGTTGTAGGATGTAATTTAATTGCTAGATGTCGTTACAACCCTTTTCAGACCAAATCACCCCACTTTTTCTCTTATTAGGTTTACCTAACCTTTTTATAGACCCTTAGAATTGTCGTTGATGTGCTGCATTGGTAAAATTGCAGTTTTACCCCTTGTGAATTATTTTGTACTTAAATTTGTAATTCTCTGATTTAGGCTTTCCTTTAGGTTTTGTAGGGGCGTTTGTACACTTATTTAAGTCAAAATGTACTAGTTAGGGTTCATGATGAGGTTCTCATCATCCAACCAAGGAGATATATACAGATCTCTGTCTAATGTTGACTTCAAGATAGAAAAGGATAGGGAGAAAGCTAGCAGTCTTTAGTAAGGAAAACCTGAAGGTAGGGTTTGGAAGAGTTAGGCATAGTCTTGTGTCTCAAAGAAAACTTGATTTTCTAGAGTGAGTTTCCCGCTTGTTTAGTTAGCATCACATGCACAGATGCTAAATTCTTTTAGGTCTATGCAAACTCTTAGGTAGATTGGAGTCCAATAGGACAAGGCTGTTTGTATCTTGGTCAGTACTTTACTATAGTTGAGTCTGTGTTTAGGGATTTCAGAAGTATATCTTTAAGTTAATGACGACTAATACTTCCCAATAAATGAATCCTGGCCTAATTCTGTAGCATGCACTTTTATTTTTTTTCCACAGTTTGCTTGAGACTAGCAAAGCATAGACATGGGGATGTGATGAGTATATGGATATCGACAGAATTCATGCTTATTGAATGATAGTTTTGCGTAAATAATTACATTAGGGCATTAGTTTATTGCATTTCCTCTCCATATGCATTTGATAGGATTGCATAAATTAAGGGTTAAGTTTGTGTCGCTAAGTTTACTTTTACTAAAGGTTTAATAAGTGGTTATCTTCAGTGCAGGAATGCAAGATGCGGGCAAGGATGTACAAGGAAGAATCGTGCGAAAATGTGGAATCGTATTATTCTTCATAGAACATAGATTGGCCTCCACATTATTTCCATGCTACCTTCCGGCTCCAAAAGAAATTCCAACTTTGGTCTTCACCATAAAATTCCCTTACCAAAATATTGCCCCCCCCCCAATCCACCTCAATACTCCCCAATCCCCTCCCTAAATCATGTAACCCCCCTCCTCAATTAAAAACAAAAATGTGCACACCCCTCCTACCACTACCATACATGATCTCACCGATTCCCCCAACGGGGTAGTGGCCATATCCACCTCTTCATTCTCCTTTTCACACCCTCTTCATATCCCAACATTCATGACATGATGCGCCCCCCTCGCGCCATCACCTTGGCCAACCATCATCACCACCTAGGCTACGCCATCACCTTGCCAAAGACCATCATCTCCTACACTACCATCACGGTCCTCCACCATTGGAGGAGGAACTTAGAGAAAATCTTGGGTGCTCGCGCCACCTCGCTTCCATTCACATCTCTGCATTGTCATTGAAAAGATTCATCACCATAGCAAACACAAGGACATCATGTTTTATCTTGTTACGTTTAATTCATCAAAGTGAAACCCATGTTCTTGTATTAAACTTCTATGCATTTGATGAAATATTTATTGGAAGTTATGCTTGTTGCCTTCTCGATGTGTGACTGAGTTTTCATTGTGGGATAATGGGGGTAGAGTAGATAATCATCTTAATTAATCTATGGAATAAATGCAACTTGTAGGATCTGTCAGGAAATTGGGTATATCTATACTCATAGATCCGCTCTTGGGATAGTCCGAGCCTAGGAACAAGTTTTTGAGTTGGATTATAACCCTAGAACAAATGTTTTGGATAGATCAAGCCAATGGAAGTGGGTCTCCATATTTATTTTATCATGTTTATATTTAGATCATTTGTTCTATTCTATGAATCTTGCGCAAACCATTTGTATCACTTCAACCCACCATTAAAAACCCATAGGAACTTCATTTCCCGTTTCTGTTTGTCTATCCAAATTTTAGTTTGGCTTTGAAAATTCATTTCAGTAGGTTAGAAACTTCTAAAAATCACTAAATCATGTTTGTATGTAAATAATTAAATACGGTTTCACACTGAAAAGTTTAAGGGCCTAACTCGTTCTATATTAATTGCTAAAAATTATGCATTGAAAGGAGGTTAGAAATGGAAACTGAATGAAACTTTTATATCTTTAAAGGTTTATTATGAATTTTATATGTGCCTGATTTGCATAAAATTTGTGACCGCTATTTCCTTTTTAAGTCAAGAGTCTTAGGAAAAATTAGTGGAATTTTTTATAGCCCAAAGTTGTAGGTTAGTCTAGTTTAGAGCAACAAGGGTCAGAATTGCCTTTTTGTACCCCTTGTGAAATTAAAATACCAGAAAAATATGCAAACAATTTCAAAAATTCTAAAAAAATTCAAACATGTGCTTAACTCATCAGAGAACAATAGGTCCTTATGGATCAATCTAAGCTTATATTGAAAATTTTAAAGTAAGTTTATTAAATCTGGTGTGCTTTTAGACTTATGCAAAATGACAAACCAGTGGGTAGAAATTTAGGGACTTGGTGGGATGCCCGAGATCATAGTTAGTGAAAGTAAGAAGAACCTCTTGAATAGCTTCAGAAGGAGTCTTGCGATAGAGCTCAATTAAAGTGGGTCCTTTGGATGGACAACCTAAGACCTCATTGATGATGTCGAAATTTTCCAACACCTCGATCTAGAAAACATTTGAAGCCGAGATAATGTTAAACTTTTCTCCAATGCTTTTGTGGTTTGCATAAAATAGGTGATAGGTCATGGGATCTACACCTACGATTCGACTTGACCAAGCTTCGACATAAAAGTTACGCTCGAATAATCAGATAATCTTGTTGTTTGCAAAATGATCCTTTAACCCTGGAAAAATGGGTTTGAACTATTCAAAATCAATGGGGTAGCCTATATAGGGAGAATTTAGCAAGTGAAAAAGACATTGATGTGCGGAATCACTAACCAAATAACAATCAAAAGTGTTGCTGCATGGAGGCTTGGAGGAAGAAGCGGTCTTTTGTTTCTTGGGAGCCATACATATGCACTTTGCAATCAAAATGGGGGATTGATCGATCAAAACAAGAATTGATCAATCAACTTGGAGGACTAATTGATCAAAAGATGAATCGATTGATCAATTTGATAAGATGATCAGTCAATTTGCATAAATATTATGGGGATGGATGCATAACTTGATCGAATAAGAGGTAGGAAAGGATCGATCAAAAAGGAAAAAAATGGCATGGCTCACAATATTCAAGATAGAAGCTCGATAAAAAATAAGTTCAAACACCACATGCGTCTGAAAAATAAGAGTAAAGATTCATATATTTGAAGTGAAAATCAAGTCAAGCAAAGGCATGTGTTTATCAAGGTTAGAGATGCTATGATCAAGTGAAGAATATCCATGTGGAAGTTGTGGTGATTCTCCACATGTTGATCAATCAAACTAGTTATGGTTGGAGTTGTCGACTCATAAGGAAGCCAAGGATGCATGGGAGAGATTTGTGTGGAACGTGTGGAAAGGGACATCACGTTGGTTGATCAAAATAGTAGGAGGAGGAAGGTGGCAACACACATGTGGAGGTATAGGGTTAGTCGATCAAGAGGTTTTCAGGTGGGTTGTGAGTGGGGTAAAGGTTGGGTAGTCATTTTTTAATGGAGTTTAGGTGTTACGAGCTGAGCCCTCACCCTAGTCAGAATGTGAGTAGATTTACCAATTACTCAAGATTTGATCATCCAATGTATAAATGTAGAATAGTAGTTTCATTCATAGTGCATCACATCACACACACACACATACACACACACACACACATATGAAACAAAAGGGAAAGTTGAAATGTAAAATATCACTAGAACAATCATAGCCATTAATTGTACTCTTACATAATTTACGAAAGAGAAATGAAAGTATTAGAGAAACTGAAATAGAGTATTGAAGAAAACTAAAATGAAAAGTACTGTAACTAAGGAAATATGACTACGACTACTAGACTATGGTGTTGCACTTGGATCGGAAGCTCCTATAACTGTAGAGTTTAGTTATATCATACTAGGACCTAAGTATAGAGTCCCCAAAAACATCAGCATATGCTGAGTAGAGCAGCAGAACCAAAAAGAAAGAGTAAGACTAAGTAAGTACAGTAAACAAGGAAAATGGGTATTGTTCTTAATTATTAAAGTTTTCCTTTATTCAACCTCATTCTCTTGCTTGTACATATTTTAGTCATTATTTGCCCAAATATGTTTCATTGAAAGGCTCAAGGAGATCTCACTACGATATCCTAAATGATACATTTAATACGGTACACCCCCTTGGCTGAAGGGATGACTCATACCTGCTTTACCACTTAGTTAACCACCCTAGGGTCCTAGCTAATGAGGTGAAGTGATGATTACAACCTGTCTGATAAACATGCATGGAGCTACCCTACACTAGCACACAGCCAACTATTTTCACTACAAGGTACAAAAATAAACAGCTCCAACCTCTCATAATAATAACATGCATGTACCCAACCATGCCACTACCCAGTTGGCCAAACTGGCCTAATAAACAAGTCACAGGAAGGTTAGCTCACTCCTTGAGTCAATCTCTACCCTTAGCAAGTATAACCAACTGTGCCATTGATATCAAGCATGACATTAACTTTCAAAGTAACCACACAGATTTTAACATTAGCTATTTGTGTTGAAGTTTTCAACATTGTTCCATTCCAAACAGGGTAGATATATCTCTTTCTTTCTTTTCAAATCCTTTAGAAAGAAATTCCCACTAATTTCATATATCAATACTTGTTGCAATTTCTTTTATTCAGAACGAGATGAATGGGTTTAACAATTGGACAAAGTTAACATTGTAATTCCGGACTGGAGGGGGAGTGAATAGTGCGATATATAAAATATGCGGCATTAAAATCACAATAAATCACACAAATAACATTCACTACAAATGAGACAAGTATTTTTAGGTGGAAACCCAACCCTATTAAAAACCACCACCTAAGCCTCTCGACTTAGAATTTCCAGATCGATTGAGTAGACCAAATCGACTACATACTACTTGAACGAGGGTAGTACAACCTCAATTACAACCACACTATTTTAACCCGAGGATAGTGTACCTCAAGACTATTGTTCTTCACAAAGAGTATTTTGTCTCATGAAGGAGACTTGAATTCGCCACGCGAATACCCAACCACAAAACAAAACAAAATTACAACAATCCTATAGAGTCTAAATAGGTAGAGTTATAATAAGCTCCTATAGGTTTAGAGAACTTCCCTGAGATGAAAGTGAAGTGCGTAGCGAATCGGTGCTCTTGGATTTAGACTGTGTAGACAGGAGAGTAAGGGCACTTCTAACACTTGGATCTTCTCTTCAATGACACAAATATGGTGGAAGTAATATATCAAGGTGTCTTAGGTGTGTCTAACCCAAGGAAGGGTCCTTCTCTATTTATAGAGGCCTTAGGAAGCTTTTAGAAGGCTTAGGAAGGCTTAGATAACCGTTGGAAAAGATTCCAAGGAGATTTGGGTCGAAATAAAAATCAAATCAGGGTTATAATGAGTCTGACACAGTTATTTGACGTCTAATTATATTATCAGGAGTTTGGTCTTACGTTTGATATGAGTTTTGGATGTCTGATCCTGAGGGGATGCTTCTCTGGAAATGATTGGATCTAATCAGGGATCTAGTTAGACATCTTACTAGGATTTGTAAGACGTTTGGTCAAGTTATTGGATGTCTAATCAAAGCGGGTTTGGTTCTTGGAAATGGACCAGATATAAACATGGTTCTAGAGTATATGTGTCAGACAACATGTCGGACGTTTGACATATGATCTGGATGCCTAAAAATTGTAGGAATTGATTCCAAGGAGCTAAAGATCAGATATGAGTTTGACATCCCTGGATTTTTGTCCAACGTCTCTTTATCAGACGTCTGGACACTTCCAAATACGTCTGGTGATATACCTTGATTTAGCTCTCAAAGGGTAAAGGCCGACAGGCTAACGGTCACCTAATTGGATGTTTGGTAAAGTTATCAGACATCTTGTAAGACGTTTGGACTATGGTTAGGATGTCTAGATGAAAATGCACAAACTATTAATTTCCAGCCTAAGTGTTTGGACATCTAGCCAAAAGGTTAGACGACTTAAAGTCACAGATTAGATGTCTGATGTCCATATTGGACATCTGATCAGGCTGTTTGAAGCCTATTTGGATTTTTTGAGTTTATGTAAGTGTCCTAGAGATGGAAGGGTATTTCTAGGACTAAGATGATGTACTTTGGGCTCTTTACAATAATTCTAAGGAAAAATAAAGAGAAAAAACAAAGAGTTTAAATACATGAACTAAAAGACTTCTATCCTATTCCTCATCTCCTTCTTCATGCTTTCGTGCTACGTGAAGCTCCATCTCCTTTTCTCCTCCATCAAGCTCCTTCAATCTGCCATGGATGCAAGCTTGAGCTCCTTGCACTTCTTCCATTTACATTTTATCCTGAAATCTGTAACTCAAATGCAAATGTCTAATAACAAGTGTTTTGTTATTATCAAGATCAACGATCATGGTGCCCTTGCACCAACAAGCATCTCATTATACATGAATTTACTGTTATAGGATTTTTACTCCAATTATGCATATAAGTATAAATAAATTATCTGATCATTGATAGCACTTAACATTTACAAAATCCATTATTAATTTAGACAACTTCTCTTAATAATTTAATTAATCAAGTATCCAAGTATGATCAATTAACAAGTATTTAGGACTCAATCACTTAACAAGAGGAATTATGGAATCAACAAAATTTCAAATTGATGACCAACCATACACAATATAATGGAAAAAAGGACAATATGGCTACTTTACCTAAGGTCACTCGGAGGTTACGGTGACTCTAAAATGCTACTAGTAGAAAAATTAACTTTAGTCGTGGTTATTTGGTTACGGTTCCTAAAACCATGACTGAAAGTAACTTAGGGTTACGATTTTAGGTGGAACCATGAACAAAGATGGTAACTTATGATTTCACACCACTCTCCTTTCGAGGTTTTTTGGTTACAGTTTTTGAAACTATGACCAAAGGTAAGGGACTTTGATTTCACACTCCTCCCCCTCAATGGCTTTTTGGTCATGGTTTTTGAAACTGCGACTAAACGTGGGAAACTTTGGTTTCACATATTGCAAAAAGCTTTTTTTGATTTTTTTTTTATTATATACCTCTCCCCTCCCTTTCCCCTTCACATCCCCTCCCCTCATCATGAAACCCTCCTCGCCCTCTCCTCCGAATGACTCACATCTCCAATGGCCCCCCTCCTCCTCCCTACCCTCACTCTGCACTACTGCATTCACTTCGATATCTGCACGCGCCGCTGATGGATTGGCCTGTGAGGGCGAGGATCGTGGTGGGGCCGAATCAATGAACTGCGACAATCGTCAAACAATCACAATAACACGCTGTTGTCGGGTTTTTGTCCCCAATAACGGTGTTAAAAAATGTATTGGGCACGACGTCAACAATTATAAGAAAGCACTATTAGCTCCAAAAATATGATCGATGACTTTCGATTTGCACTAAAAAGGTTGTTTAATGTGTTTTCGTTGTAGTATAGTGTCACAAGTACAAACCGATGTCATGTCAATTTTATTTATTTACAATTTTTATTAGTTTGTTTCTAAGTCATTCACTGGGAGACAGTTATTGATATACATAATTCTTTAAGTCTAAAAATATTCTTTTATTCCAAAAATGTTAATTTTATTTATAAAATGAATGAATGAATCAAATAATAAAAGAATTGGTTAATTATTTACAAAAAGAATCAATTAATATACAATATAATGCCTGAAAACATATATGTAACAAACAGGCATAAAAGATCGTCAACTACTATACTATGTTAATTATATGCAACTACTACAAATAATACCTAAGTATAGGTACAAAAATAGCTACTAATATCTATTATACTAAATTATATTAACATACTAATATCTATAGTAACATATATTATATATACAGTAACATATATAAGCGTCGATGTAGCCTTAGTAAAATATATACATAACATAAGATAAAATAGCTATCTATACTGACATATAAGTATATTTACAGTGACATATATATATTACTAAAACCTTAGTAACATATTTACATAACGTAAGATAAAAATTGTTACTTGCACTAACGTATATACATATATGCAGTGACATATATAATTGTCACTAAATCTCTTAGTTTTATTTATACACATATAAGAGCTCAAACATACTATACTACTTACTTATACATATATATACTGTACATTACTTATTGTATATGTATACACATTTATAATTATTTATTTACATTACTTATATACATATACTTATATACTGTACTTATATTATACATATAGATATACACGCACACAACACACACAGAGGTTCAACACTTAGCTGCTTTCACGACTCTTTCTCCTCTTTTGCGTTAAGGCTCTTAACACACACAATCGGTTCACTGTTCCTTAACCAAAAATTTGACTTTTTAATTGGCGAATCGGCCTTTTGTGGGATACACAGCACCCGAGAGGGTCGGACCAGACCACTACTAAACCTAGTTCTAGTTTCATTAATGTGCATTTTTTTTTTCGATTCTTTCAGGCCCAATATTGGGCCCACACAAGCCCTAGCATAGTTCGTGGCCCCCGACCCACCACTGTGCAAATACATCAATACATGCTCCTCTAGATCAGAGGGAATAGGTAATGGTATGTGTGCACCTGGCGCATTGACAATTGAAGTGGCTACACAACTGTTTGCTTTTATACCACGTTGTGCACACAACAGCCATCGATGTGGCGTTATCTCTAGTGCCAATTGACGCTGCTGCTGCGTGCGGTTGTGTTCTGATTTGATGATTTTGGCCCTTGATTTGAGGGCCCAAATTAAATCTGATTTTAAAATAAATTGTATTTTTGAAAGCCCTTATATAGGGCTATAAAATGGTATAGTTAATTTATGGAAATAAATTATTTAGATATATAATTAAATTATTTGAAGTTTGTTATTTTTACATGATTAATTATGTGTTAATCTGTTAATTAAAGTATAAATTAGTTAATTAATTATATAATTGACCTTGCAAAAAGTTGATATACATAATAAATTATTTATTACATATTTTTATTATATTTTAGGAACTTTATTTTAATTTAATATACAATTAAATATTTATTTAATTTAGTTTTACATATAAATAATTTATAAATAATATAATACAGTATAAATACAATATAAGTACGTTAAAAATATTTAATATATCATTATACAAATATACATTATAACCTACTTCAGTATTAGATTAAATTACTAATTTATTTTATTTTAAGTCAAAAATTTACTTAATTAACTTAATAACTTAATTATTTACTGTAAATATGTAATTAAATTAAATTACAGGTACTATACAGTATATATTACATGTTTAAATATATATGTATAGTATTAGGTATAATTATGTACATATAGATAGGTTTATATAATTACTTAGTTTAGTATAAATTTAAGTTAATATAAATTAATAGATAATAATACAATAAGATTATTTATACAATAAATTATTTTAAATAATTAATTTAACATATAGAATACGGATATAAGTGAATTATATAAATTTTGTAAATATTATAAAATATATACATATAGCTTAATTTTAACTTATATATACAAGTATATAGATAATTTACAGAGTATTTTTGGGTATTTTAGGGGTTTTCCTATTTTTTATGATATTTATATATAGAATAGAGGTAGGAGATGAGAGAGAGAGGTTTCTTTTTGTTGTTTTTGGCTTTTGGTTCTTTATTAAATTTCAAGGTATATTAAACTGTCGACTGGTATATTCTACTAAGTTGGGTGTTCAGATTACCTTGAAACTTGGCATACACCTAAAAAAAATCTAATCCTACTCAAGAAACCTTTATTTTATTTTTTGAAAATTTTTAATGATTTTTATTTATTTACAAAGTCCGCACATTCTAGGCCTAAATTGATTTGAAGCTAAGTAACCTAAGGCTTAAAATCAGTTCAGGTGGCTGGAAATGAAGTATAAGCATTCACATACATCCAGCAAGCTCTATGAAACATGATTGCACCAATAAACATGATTTTTGACTTTAAGTTTCACTAAAATAAAATATAGATAGGTCGCTCAAGTTCATGCATGCTGACAGTGATTTTAAACTTGGATTCAAGCTATTTTCAATCAAATCTGAGGTTTGAAATTCATATGCAAACATTTAAGAACATTCAGCAACCAATATGCAACATATGTGAACATCAGAACATGGTTTCCAACATCAGATTTCATTAAAATTCAATTTGGACAGATTGCATGATGAATATGTTGACAATAAACTAAAACATGAATTTTCAAGTCATTCAAGTCTGATTTGTGTATATCACATGTACAGGAATGCTTGAAAACACTATTCTAACATTATACACATGCTAGCTCACAAAAACTCCAATATCCCAACTCAAATCATCCTCTATCCAACCAAGTCAGCACCTGAAACTGGAATTTCAGTTCAGCTGCTGCTGTCCATGCAACTCAGATGCTACTCTTTCAGCAGATCAGACGGCTAAAATGTTGTCTCAAACATCAGTAGTTGCTTTGCTGTTGTCCCAACCAAGAACAACTGCAACACTCATCTGATCAGACGTCTTAGTTGCAGCTATTGCTGTAGTTTAGATCAAAACTATTCACTCGATTTTGGACTCAGACTCTGCTGGAATCATAGATCAAAATTGATTTTGGACTTAAAAACCATGTCGCCCAAATGGGCTGTTGATCTTAGATCTCCAAAAGGATTTTATCCCTTTGAACATCTGCACACTATTAACTATTGTGTAGGGGTCCATTGCGATCCTTTTAAGCAAATCAGGTCCTTGTCAAAGCCTCAATTCAGAACATTGAACATCCTAGGCTTCGACTACCTCAAGCAATGCACGTAAACAATAGATCAAGTTAAAATTAGGCGTGAAACATTTACTAGGTGAAAACCTAAATTTGAGAGATTCAATTCATTGCAACAAGCTCAATTGGACTCTAATAAAATAATTCACTCAATTAAAACCACAAGAATCCAAGTTAAGACCCAAATCTCCAGATTAGACATTCAGATAAAAATAAGCATCATTCGAGCAAATTTTGTGCAATTAAAACCATGATGAGGACCCTTGTGAACAATGGAGTGGATGAGGGGGTCCTTTGATGAATTAGTGCTCAATCAGATCTAGATGCTATGGAGCATCAGATCTGATTGATGCTTCAATGGATGGGTGAAATGTGATAAAAAGAAACTTGAGGGAAATAAGAAGGTGATCGTGAGATGAGTGGATTGAAATGACGGTGAAAACCACCTCTCTTATCTGAATTGATCAAAGAGGGTGAAGTCGATCTAGGCTAATTCTACTCCTAACTAATTTAGAAAGCAGTAAATCTAGCTATCAAAGCGGGAAAGCTATCCAAGGGAAGAAGGTGACTCTCTGGGATCAACAGCTGGCAGCTGAAGAGGACGAAAGGGGAGGAACCTCCAGCGGAAGAATGTGACTCTCATGGGCCAGCAGCTGGTGGCTAAAGGTGACAAACGGAGGGGGAAAGTGGTCCTTGTCACCAACCATCGCGGAAAGGTGGAAGCTGCTGGAGGGGTAGAGTGAAAGGAACCACTCAAAGGGGAGGGAGTGATTAGCCTGTGTGCGAGCTCAAGGAGGAGCTTAAGTAGCCATTTTAGTGGATCAAAACACCGCAACGGTGAGATTAGTCTAATAGGGTTTGGGCGGTGGATATGAAGAGAGAAGGGCGCGCGAGTGTCCAAATCAAATTACTGTTGTTAGATGAGATCTGGAGTGGGAGGTGAACCTATGCGCGGGAGCACGCGAAGCTTGGATTTGGTTTGGCCATCAGATCAAGGATGCATGAGATGATTGGCTACAATTGGAGGTGTTCTTGCGGCTACAATGCACCTGCACCGGTCTCAGGTGTGTTGGCAAATGGCACAAAAGTCTAAACAGGTGAAGCGGTAGGAATTTTGCTCAGAGACCCATTAGTGGTAAGTATGATAGCTGCGCGGTCCTTGAGGCTTTCAGAGAGGTCCCTAGCGATTTTCAGAATGGTCCTTGAAGGTTTTAAATGAATAAAATGTGTTGCGACTTGAGGCCCTAGATGTAATATCATGAATGCAAGGTCCTAGTGATGTCCAAATGCTACCAAGTTTTTATTGAAGCCCAAATGAAAATTTAGGAAGCTGATTTCACTTTCAATTTGATCTTTTGAACCCAAAACTGTGTTCAATTTGCAAATGGATCATCAATTTGTATTAATGAATAGAATCTCTTTTTATGATTGAATTTTACATTCTTAGCATAAATTTGATATTTTAAGTCATTTCTGTTAATTCCTACACTTAAACCCATTTCTTGTGTTAATTGTATAGTATTTAACCTACTTTCTAGTTTACCTTGGACATTTTAGGTATGATGAGCCATACCTCATCAGTCTTGTCGAGCACGGTGCTCCTTTCCTCCTCCTGTACATCATCAGTAGCAGTAGCATCTTGTGCAATCAACCCTATAGATATCACACCAAGCAACTAGAATAATAGGACATCTAGGTGATGTAGGCATAGGTGTAGATAATGATTCTTTTCCCATTACCGCTCCATTCCTTCCTCTGCCCCTACCTCCATGCCCTCCACGTCCCCTACCTTTGAAGCTAGGAGCTCTGCCATTAGGTCCATTCACATTGGGGTTGACATTTCCCTTACTTTTGCGACACCCACCACCATGGGGAGTGGTGGTGGACTCGGAGTGGGTGTGAGTTCGGGTGCAAGAAAGATGGCAGGAAGCAGGCGTAGTGGGAAGAGTAAGAGAAGGCTTGGCTGAAAGCAAGAGTGATGTATACAAGTTGGCTTATGCTAAAGTTGAAAAAGCATTCAAAGCTTTTAGAATGTAGCAAACAAAATATGAAAACTGATGTATTTTTTTCTATTATTATTATTTTTAATTCTTTAACAATCATGTAACAAGTATTTTATATTTGAATTTTAATACAAATGGTGTATTATGACAAAGATTATTTTTGTTATGTTATTGTGATCCAATTGTTTCTATGTTATACAACTTATATGAATATATTTGCATTTATGGTAAATGTATATGGCATATTATATAGATTTCTTGGCGAAATGTACAAAAAAATTGAATATAGTTTTTTGCATGAAAAAAGACTTCGTCATGGTAATAGAATTGTGACCGACTTTAAGTCACGGTTTATGAACAGTAACCAAATGTCTTTAGTCACAGTTCTTAACTGTGACCAAAAGTTCTTGGATCTAGTCAAGGTAAGGGGACTTTGGTCATTTTTTGTGGAACTGTGACAATAAACATTTAGCCACAGTTTTAAAACTGTGACTAAAACTTTTACCCACGGTTTTTAAATTGTGACCAAAAGTTGAAAATTTTGGTCCTAATTTCCAATGCAACTCTGACCAAAATCCTTCCGTCACACAACTATTGGAGATGCTAATTGGTAACGATTTTTAAGCGTTTGGTCACTGTTTTTATGGTTTTCGATCATGATCAAAATACTTTTTTTTTTGTTATTGTGATGGCATTGTGTGTGCACTTTTTCAACAAACAATTTCAATAAAATTGACTATAAATATTAAATCGATTCCACTTCATCGTGGATATCACCTTTTACAAGTGATGCTCCTGACATACGAAGTCAGTCTTGGGTGGCCATCAAGCAAAGCTAACATGTCATCTAACGAAACAAATTATACATGCTGAAGGAATTCCTAAAAAGCTAAATGAAAAAAAAAAATGCAACACCAGCCAATAGACTGAATATTTTTCTAACCAATAATATTTATTCTTCAAGTAAAAACACTACACAATAACAGGTAACTCCTATATATTTCTACTCCAGCGTGCCGTGCCTTGATTTCCGTACCCCTCTTCTGCATGGTTCTGGAGTAGCATATTCTGATGGTCACGACCACACTGACCACCCCATGAAACCGCCGACGTCCTCCTCATGCAGCAATGGCGGGTCATTGTAGTCGTCGTTGTAGTGGAAATGATGATGGAGAAAGGCTCCGTCGTCAGGGAGAACCGTATGGAAGTATCCCCCACCGTCGTCGCTGATGTCCTCCTCTTCGGAGGGAACCACATACGCGCACCGACCATTCAAGCGGCCGTCGTCCTGCTCCTGGAAGCACAAGCCCGCACTTTCGCTTGCCGTCGGCGGCGGTTGGTTGTCGTCGATCGTAAACATCAAGCGATCGTCTGCCTTCATCTCCAAGGAGGTGGCGGGGGTGGGGGTGGCAGAGGATGGGGAGGGTTCGGACGCTCGTGGAGCGTCTTCCATCTGCTGCGGCGAGTCGTGGCGGGGGCTCAGGACTTGGGTGGTGGTGCCCTTGGCTTGGAGCTGCTCTGTTAAGGATCGCACCTGCTTTTTCCCCCAAGCACGAGTTGTCCACCGAGACATGCACATGAAAGCAGCAACAACGAAGAAGAAAGATAGGTAAATGATTTGAATGTGATGGGTGAGTGCAAGTTGGCATTGTCCAATAAATACAAAGATCTTCTTATCCCATATTAATGTCCCAACGATATATTTCAAGGGATATACGACAGGGGATCTGGACGACGATGGTAAAAAATATTGGAAACTGCAAAATCGCTTTAGGCTTTGGGTGATATATAGGTTCAGGTGGACGAGGCAAGTGGGCTATGATTTAATCATTTATGCTTGAAGGATGTTAGCAAAGTTTTTTTCCTTTTTCTTGTTCTTCCTTTATTTTCGAGCAATATTGCTGAAGCAATGTTAATCTTTATGTCATTTAGATTGTGTTTAGAAGGAGGATAAGTGTTATCTCGGGATAAAATACGGTAAAGATAAGTTGTGAGGTGTTTCATTGTAGTATAAGAATAAATAATATGATAAAATGATTGATATTGTGATGTGATATTGGTGATGATTTTTTAATATTGTGATATAGATATGAGTAGGTTGATGTGATATATAAATGTATTTTATTGGATATATTATGTTGAAGTAGATATATTTTAATATATATTAAAGTAAATATATTTAAATGTATATTGAAGTTGATGTAATGTGCTAAGATAGTTTACAGTTATTATTGATTGATATAGTAAAATAAATTACATCCTTTAATTTCTTTGACTTCTTCTAATAATCTTTTAATCGAAGAATAACTCTTAAGTTATCCTTCAACCAAACACAATCTTAAAATCTTTGGAAGGTTAGGAATAAAAGATTTTATATACGTGCATTTAAATCCCTTCACTTTGTATACAATATCATCCTCCATTGTTTAACGTAGTCACCCTGCCAGGCTCCGTAACTTTTCCTTGTTTAGGGTGACTTACGATTTTATCTCTATTTACAAGGTTGTAGGGATGCAAGGCCACCACCGGTCGGTTGATCTTCTCAAGTAAATATTTGCCTTTTTATTAAAAAAAAAAACTCTTTATAAGCTTCTCTATCAAGGCCTTTAACGATACTTGCTTCATACCAAGAAGTATGTGCGTCAACATTTGATGAGAGGAGATTGATTCTGATAGCAAACCTAACCGATAATTCAGGTGAGAGTGGAGAGAGTGGACCACAACTTCCCGACAAATATTTGTGTGTTGGTATTTCTTGGTTAATGGAGGGTTTAAATATGACGCAAAGGGCTGCTGTCAGGCTTCGGTCTGACGGGGATGGATGATAAGGCTGCTTGGATGGGTGCGCTTCACACGGATCTGGATAATAAATAAGAACTGGTACACTTTCATTTCGAATAAATCCAACGTACGCGAGATTTAGTTTGGCAATCATGTGTAACTTGTGACTTCTTCGTACCCTTATTCGAGTGAGGAGATCGGACATATGAACGTTCGAGTCGAAAAAGTGAGGAAATTAATTCATGCACAGGCTTTTGTTTGCAGTTATTCCAGGTTTGAGAAAGTCTCAGAAAGAACTCTTTACGTCAGAATAAACATTTTTTTTTTTGTTATTGCTTTGGACGGATGATAAAGGTTAGTTTATGGAGGAGGTTAATCTCTTTTTTAAGAGGATAATCTTTGTTTATTTTTAAGATTAATTTATATAATCTTAACATTTATTTTAAGAAATTAATATCTATTTTGTTAACATCCATTCTAAAAGATATTAATAAAAAATATGTTAATTTTGTAACTTTCTTACATTTAAGCTTCACTCTCCAAAAATTATACTAAATAAACACTAAAAGAGCTGACACTAGTTTAAATACATAACCTAAGTAAACAAAAATGAGACTTAATATTAACTTCACATTTATTAACACTAATTTCTTAATCCTTAGGTAAATTAACCGTAATAGATAGTAATGGAGATTTTGTAGCTTTGCCAAGATGTCAATACGGTGAAAATGGTTTGAGCTTTGTCGTCTAAACCTACCATGCATAATACCTGACGACTTCAACAGTGAACCGATCACTACATTTTTTTTTTTCCCTTTTGAGATGGTAAAATCCATTTGATTGATAGCTTTCTCCAACTAGAAAGAATCTAATGAACCAAAATCTCCATTAACTTTCTTCTTGGCTGGGGATCTAATTTTACATTACTAAAAACCTAATAACAATTTTATCAGATTTTTTCCTAGCTAATTAGGACCTGATTTAAGTTGAAGTTCGACATGATTTCACTAACTTAAAAAATAACATAGATTCCTCGTTTGTGCATCCTAAGACAAGCAAATCAAACACCACCAGCCTAGTGTTTCCCACTTGGAATCAACTTCTACCAACTGCATTGTATTCCAACGGGCGGTTTATTTCGCGTACGAGTGCTCTCCCCGGGGTGACCTTTATTCTATGCAAGCAAACAGGTGTTTTGATACTGCTTTAAATACTTCATGAAGATTAACCCATTTCATGTGGAAGTGCCTAACCCACTAAAGGCAGGCCTAGGGAGCTAGGTGGGCAACACCTAGTTAATTTTGGAAATTTAATTGTTGTTTTTTTGAAAAAAATTGTTTTTTTCACTCATTGATTGGGCGTCCTCGTAAGATCTAGGTTGGCTTCTAGCTCCTACATTAATGACGTATTTATAACGGGAAGCAAAGAAATATTTTTCCAAGAGTTTAATGGTAAAATAACTGACAAATTTAGCACGCAATTTGCATGGAAAGTTAAATTGCATGTTAACAAAAAGGTGTGACCGAGCAGTCAGATTAACTGCTTATATCGTTTGTCAGTGAAGTTTGTCCTCGTCAATGATTCA
Organism: Thalassia testudinum; assembly: GCA_037157565.1. NCBI lineage: Eukaryota > Viridiplantae > Streptophyta > Magnoliopsida > Alismatales > Hydrocharitaceae > Thalassia > Thalassia testudinum. Next base: position 89,300,641 of record JAZHRO010000077.1, read on the forward strand.
TCGTGCATCAACTGGCTGTTTGAAAATAGAAAGCGATGAAAAAATTAAAAGCAGTCAGACTAGAGTATTTAAAGATTGTTTATGAGACCTGCAGATAGTTGGCTCCATTGGAGACTATTATATTACCGGAAGTCTTCACGTGGGGTAACTGGGTGGGAAAATTAATGTGTTATGGGTAAGATAAATGGTATAATGAATAGGGATAAGATGGCATTTTTTTTTTTTTTCTGTGGGTTATGTTGTATGTAAGGATACAGTCAAAGTGACAATTGCATGAAGCTGAATGTAGTGAATGTTACCAACATCAATGATCAAATCAAATTGCACATATAAGAATCTGCATGTGGGGAATAAATCTCTCATATCGTATAAGTTATCCATGTGAGGTAAATTTTACCTCACATCCAAATGAAACCTTAGATTATAGTATCAATAATAGTGTGCGGAGCTTATTACGTGCGATGAACTTTCTTTTTCTTTCCTTGGTCGAGAAAATAAAAAAAAAGCCTTGAACAAGCTCAGAAAATTCTGTCATTTTCTACCCAAATATATGTTAAGATAAATGCATTCTTCCAAAGAACCATATATCTGGAATATTTAGATAATTTTTATATACTGTCCCCGATGATAGGCGCAGCCAATTAATTTACGACGGCATGTTAAGAATACAATCATGTAAATAACAAAAAAAAAAAAAAAACTGTTAATCCATCATAGACACTGGTATGTATACTCTATGCTAAGGTATTCTGGTGTGATCTAATCTATTCTATGCACTTCACAAATAAACATGGAAAGGTAAAAATAGATTAAGTAAACATTGATGTTAGAAATGGTTACCTCAGAGCGGAGGCGCTGGTTATCGGCAAGGAGGGAGTCATGGTCGGCGACGAGGGCGTCGTAGAGGGCCTTAAGGCGGCCAAAGTCACGCTCGAGCTGCTTGGTCTTCCACCTTGCCCGGCGGTTCTGATACCACACAGCCACCTGCCGCGGCTGCAGCCCAAGCTTCTTGGCCAGCTCGCTCTTCTTCTCAGGTTCCAGCTTGTTCTCCTCCTCAAAGCTCTTCTCAAGGAGGTGCACCTTCTCAGGAACATAAATTCTTAGGTTCGTAGGGTATCAGAATAACACATCTCTATTTAATAAATAATAAGCAAATGGATCAATGCTCATCTTTAGTTATATGCATCAATCACGAGTATCCGGATATTCGAATATCTCAATGCAGAAGAGGGTAATTTCTTCCTGCAACCTTTTCACAGGGCCAAGTAGCTATAATTTCTGCCGTCTATCTAGTTATTTATTTTCATATACGTTTTTGCTCAAATATCCGGGCTGTTATTTCTAGAAAAGGTGCTTGTAGTGTTTTAGATTGTACTTTTACTTTTCCATAATGTTTCAAATATTAAAAATAATAACTAAGAACAGTGAACGAAAATGTGCTTAGTCTCTAAATGTCCACAAACCAGTACCTAAATTTTGTTAAACGTAATAATAGCGAAACTGTCATTTGACGTCCTCACGTGTGACATGAGAACTTTCCAAATCTTTCATTTGTAATGTCGACACTTCCCCTTCGCCATTTCAACCTAATTTTGCCTCAAGGTCTATTACATTGTCAATTTACTCCTACCAAGTCCAAATAACGTAATAATTTCGGCCAACAAAAAAATTAAGGTGATCACACAATTACCGTGGATACTAAAGTATTACGTTTATTAACGACTAAAGACCAGTGAACGAATTGGATTTCATTTGTTCACATACCAGTACAAAACCCTTGATGCTACTCATAAATAGTTGAGATCTTTTTTTAAAGCTATTTTAAAAAAATAATAAACAGATGGGTGCTCCACCTGACTCAAAAATGTGGTGGTGCGGAATGCAGACCAAAGAGAAAGGAGGATGTCGCACGTCGTAAAGCGTGCACTGCATCACGTTTGGTTCCTATGGGAGCCCAATCTCAGAGGACAACGACTGGAGATAACTTTTGAAATGGCGTACGTGCCACCAATTTTAAGCATATATTTAGCTGCCAGCTGACAACAAGCGCGCAACATATCGAAGCGAACGTGGGGAAGAGGGCAACAACGAAGATGCCACCATTTATGTTATAAAATTCTCTTGGCAGAAAAGTTCATGCACACATCTTCTTAGTTAAATACACAAATCCTTTATTATAATGCGAGAGAGAGATTTTAATTATATGCCACTTCTTATCAAAGGGATCTTCGACGGGAGCTTTTTTTTTTTCTAAAGTTTTTTTAAATTGAGATAGCACGTACGAAAACTTTATATATATATATATATATATATATATATATATATATATGAGCAATCTTGAGAAATTTATAGTTTTGACTACTAATTATTGGTACAAAAGGGAAAGGGTTTACTTACTTGCTCAGGTGAGAGGCGGCGTTTCTTCTCAGGCAGCATGGGATCATCAAAGTAGTACTCATCCATCGTCAGCTCTTCATGTAAGCTGAAAAGGGGTCCTCGCCTAACGCTGTTGTCACAGACGTGATCCCTCGCATTTGTAGTGGGCATGGCAGCACCTTCATTTGATAACAGTCATCGACAAATATATATATCCACACCAAAAGCACCAAACCAAACACATATCTAGGTCGTCCCACAGTGTCGACTTTGATGGATGGTAGCAACTACGGACGTATATATACAACAGGTAATCTTTTCCCCCTCTGCCCAACTTCTGAAAATAGGCTTGCACTGATCCAAGAAACGGGACTCCACATGGCCGTTTGGGTGAAAAAGATGAACGAAAAGATGTGGAATTTTATTTTGTTTGTCGTATTGTTCTCCATTCGTGAAACAAGGAATAAATGGCTACGCACGAGGATGAAAGATGAGTGAAAATTTTTTCACTTGTACCCACAAGGCAGGTTGTGCTGTAACGGTGAGTCTTCAGCTTTGTAAGGTTTAATTTCCATACCATTCGATGATATGTATCGCTTTTACTGTTATGGTACTATTACCGAGACAAAGTTTGGAGGCTTCGACGACCGGAAATATCGAAAGAATGAATTGAATTAATCCGTGTCGTATTTTACCAACCAAATATTTACAATATTCGCTGTTTGGATTACTGGATGTCATCGATCCTTTTACCTAAAAGAATCTTATCCTTGAAAGTTGAGTGTAAGGTAGAAGTTGACTTCCAATTAATTTCAGGAAGGTGCGGTTTCAGAACGGTGTACTGCGCATGATTTCACTGACAAGCCGTTAATTACAACGGTATCCTGAAAAACTTTTGCCAAAGTATGCCTCATTGAATTTATTTTTTTCGTTAGGTTTAGGTTGAAATGGGACTTGCGGTTCAGGATCTTGCCAAGAGCTTTGGATCTCAAGACGAAAGGAAGCATTAATCTCATGAACCCTACGACACCAAATCAATGGATCAATGATTTTATGTTTTTTCGTGTACGGCAACAAACTCCCACTTTTCTAGATCTAACATTTTATGTTTTCTCTTGTAAAGTTATTAGTCGTAGTTCATTTTGCAAGTTTCCCACTATACTAAGTGGGCTTTGATTTGTCCCGCAATCTTCCTGAGAAAAAACAGCTGAAAAAAAAAAGAAAGAATTGCGACATGGAGCGGGGAGTGGGATACTCGAGTCATTTCTTTCACCATGTAGGGGCTCGGATGACATTGGAGGCCTAAAGGTATGGTGGGGGTATGTTTTGTCCATCTTAATAAAATATGATCATTGACATTGTTTCGGTGGTGTGCATCGTTATTCAAGTGTAAAGTATGTCTAAGAAGCAGTTTATACATCGTCTAAGAAGAAATTTGGATCGAGTGTCTTCTCTATCACTTTTTCGTTTTTTGTTTATTTTCTGTTTTACTTTTATTTGTGAGTTTTGCTATTTGTCTCCTTGGGTAAAGTGTTACTCCCTTTCGAAGTGGGTGAGTTTGTCTCTTCAGAGGGTATGGTGTTTCGCTTCTCCCCTTGCCTTTTATGGGCTAAATTTAGATGTAACCTGCTCCTTCCCTTTAAAAACAAAAAAAAAAAACCTCAAATACTTTTATTAAACCGTGTCATCTTGTTATTGAACTTTTCGTAGCGGATAAGAGCATAGGATTTAATAAATGATTCCACTCATCATGTCTAATTATACCACTCTGAACACAGAAATCAACGGGAAAAAGGCCAAAAAACAGAAAAAAGAAAGGTTAACGTTAACAAGAAATTAATCAGAGAGAGAGAGAGAGAGAGAGAGAGAGAGAGATTAAGAAGTAGGACTCACTACGAAAGGCCAATCCCCCGGCGCTACCAAGCATCAGTATGCTATCCCTAACGGATGCGGCGGCGGCCTCAGTGGATGACGACAGCGACACGAGCCCCGATGACCTCCCGCGGCGCACCCTCATCATGTTGGTCGGAACTTACTCACTCGATCGACCCGAGGGAGGATGGAAACTAAGGAAGAGAAGGACGAGAACTGAGAAGGGTGTTGGTGGTTGACGGCAATTAATTAGATATCAAAGGATTAGAGGGAGGTGGTGATCTTGTGGCGGAAGAAGCTGGTCCTCCGCGGAAGCAGCGGCCCCAAGGGGGTCTTCAAGGGGCTCAGGGTGACTCCCATGTATCATCCACCGCCGGAACCCGTGGGTGGAGCCGTGGGAGGTCAGATCAGGGTCGTCGTTAAATTTAGGATGAACGAGGGTGGGTGGGTTAAGTCTACAAGGGGAGAGAAGGAAGGCGTAGGTTGCGAGGGAGATGTGGAGGAGAAGTTGGACTTCGACTTCGTGTACTGTAGTAAGTAGTAGTAATAATAACGTGTGCTATTTGTTTTAGGTTCCAAAGTCTGAGAGGACGATGGCAGTTGGGAAGGTGCGGGGAGGGTTTATAGAGGGAAGGGAGGGAGGATGTGGGGCTGTGGCGAGACAGTTTTGCCCCCGTGGGGTTTACAGCTTGGGGGTGTTTGGTGTGGCGTCCGGGGAATATTGCCAAAATGGTGTCGCCGATGTTTCGAATTTTCATGGCAACCAGCATTTCGGGTTTCTTCGTCTCGTCTCCCTTTAATTCGGATTACTGGGATTGCACCAGTCCGGCACCTGCGGGGTTGACGGTCCCTGTCGTCAGGGTAACTTTTTCAAAAAAACAAAAAAAAATTCTAGCTGAGTGAAAATTCTTTTGATTGAATCAGAAGTCAATATCCCTAGACTAATTGAGGAGTATTAAACCGATAATCTCTCTAACGTTATATCCAATAAAATTCTCATGAAATATGTTCACGGAATAAGTAGAGAAGTATAGAAGGAGTTGTGGAATAAGTGAATTTTGGTATTTGGATATTTAAGCGGGTTAAGCTTATTTTACAGAAGAAGTGGAATAAGTTTATGTCGGGGTTAACTTCTCTTAGGTCGACACAAATAGGAGGTAGGTTAAGTGGTGAAGTAACTTGCCTGGCAAACACCACCTAGAAGATCACCTAGCAGGTTTGCATTTAAAACTTCATATTCTAAATTTTTTGTATATTGATATTTCTAAGGGTTTAGTTGGCAACGGAATAACAGAGGGGATGAGAATTGGATGTGAGTTAAGAAACATGCTATGCAATGCACTATGAGGAGGGTGGCGCGTGGATGTCAAAACCTATTAAATAACCTTAAAACAATAAAATATAATAATGTTTCAAAAAACCAACTGGCACCCCACCCTCCCCCACCAAGTGGCCATCGCCCGCAACATTTTGAAAAGCACATTTGAGAAAGAGAGCTCCATTTGATTGTCTCCTTCGAAGCAGCAGCACCAAGTGACACTCCTTACAAAAGCTTCTTGAAGAAGAACAATGAAGGGAAGTAGCAGCAACAAAAGGATGGAGAAAATGATCGCATCAACACTACAACAAAAAATGCTTAAGATGACATTTATTATCTAATGTCATTACCTACGATGATGCCAATTTTCTAGCATAGCCAAAATGCCACTAGCTGGATAACCATCCCTTCAAATGTCACCAAAAGGAAACAAAACTCAATTTGCAAAACTCACGCTCCTCTCCTGTCATTTCCCCCCATTGCAAAATGTGAAACCCTTCCTCACCCCTCGCAAAACCCCACCCGATGCTCCTCAACAACATTGTTGTCTGTCGACTTTCCCACCCTCCTAAGATGATGCACCTAAGGAGAAGTTTATGGTGGTGATTTTTTAACGTCTACAAAAACTTATGATGACGTTTATTTCAGTTATGATGACATTAACTAAACATCATCTTAGGTCTTTTTTATTGTAGTGTGAAACCAAGCATCAACCGATCGAAAAAAGCCTAAATGCTAAACTTTTGGTTAAATATACAATACACAAGTTGAAACTTTTAGGGTTTAGGGTTTTAGGTAAACCCTAAAACCTAAAACCCTAAACCTACACGAGAATCAATCGGTTGAAACCAATAATCAACCAGTTGAAAACAAGAAACTAGAATGAGAATTAATTGGTTGAAACCAATAATCAACCGGTTGAAAGAATAAAAATGAAACTCTTTGATTGTTCAATCTAGAACGAGAATCAACCGGTTGAAAATGAAAATCCATTGGTTGAAAATAAGAATCAACTGGCTGAAAAAAAAAATCAACTAGTTGAAAGGAAGAATCATCCGGTTGATTCTCTTAGTTTAACACGTCTTCTCTCTTTCACAGGAAAATTGATCACAAGTGCACCTTGCTCTCCATAAAAAAAACACTGAAGCAAGTGAAGGAAGATGTGAAAGAAGAGTTTCAAAAGACAACTTTTGCTCAACTTATTAACAAGGAAAAATTCTACCCACAATTGAAAGTCAAGGAATTATATGGTCAACTTGTAGCTGCATGCAACGTTGATACAAAGGAGTTTGAGCTTGGAGTATTGAAGCTAAAACTAACAGTTGATCAGATAGAGAAAATGATTGGATTGAAGAATGAAGGAAGGAAGATGATATTAATTGATGGAAAAAAGAATTCAAATGAGAGACCTAGCATATAAAGTGAAAACTTCCAAACATTGAAGCTAAAGGTCAGACATATAACAGAGAAACTACAAGAATTCAACAAGGAAAAGGAGAAGTGAAATGACCCAAGGGCCACCCTATAAATTTCCTAGACTCTACGGGGTTGGCTGCCATTTGTGCGTGTGATTTATGGTCTCTATTGGTCCCAGGAGGTATTCCTACACTCCAAGGGTTGCGCAATTTCTACACATGAGAAATCTACGTAGGGACCCCTACATCTTTGTCTCTTTTTTTTGAGGGTTGGACGCAAAATCTTAGACCCTCACGTTTCTTTTGGTGTAAAAATGCAATTTCCTTGGCCCCACCTTACCCTAACAAACCCTAAACCTACCCTTTAAAGACCCCCTCCCTCATTTTGCTCGCTGCACAGGTTGTTTCTTTCCCACCTTGCGGAATTTCCCTCCTCGAACGACGTGCTCCTTCATTGGGTTGAAAAAGAAACATGGAGGAGACTCGCTCCCTAGCTCTCTTCCTAGTAGCCATGCGTGGGGGGTGAGAATTGAGGCATTCGCGTGGAACCTCGTGTAGCACATGGGAGGTTGCACCATGCATGGGAGTTGTGTGCACCACAGCTCGAGGTGAGTGGTTGCGTGGGGAAAGGCGAGTTTCAGACATTTGGATGGCCGCATGGATGTCCGGAGTGCCGCACGGATGACTAGGACGAGCGTCGGACATTGATTGCGTAGCAATCATAGGTTTTAATTGACCTAAATTAGGCTAGGACTTAACATAAGTTAGGGTTATTCATGCATGCATACGCATTATTTGCATCTTTACTGCTTTCCTTTAGCTATGCATAAAATAATGTTATAATGTGCTGATTAAGTGCATTATGTCGATTGCAGGGAATAAGCTGATCAGGAGCTAGATCTGAAGCTGGATCAGGAATAACAGGAGTTGTAGCAGAGCTGGAGTAGAAGGTCTAGTTTAGATGTAGGAATAATAATGTAAGGGGGTTAAAAGTTTGCTATTCTATTAAGTAGGAATAAAGCAGTAAAATGTGAAGAGCTTAGGTCCATCCTAGCCCTAGGATAGCCTAGAGACTTCCTCAAGCCTTAGCCACCCTTAGATTAGGTCACCGCACCCTAGGAAGCCCTAAAACCCTAGTTCCAACCCTTCTCTGGACGTCCAGATAAGTTTTAGGACGTCCAGGACCCTTATCCAACTCCCGCATACTTCAAACCCACTTCTGCAGTGTTATTGGACGTCCAGACACTTTGCCAGATGTCCAATTTCTGCAGAATACCCAAAACAGAACCTGAAATCCTTCCTGACTCTGATTGGACGTCCAGAAAATAAGTCTGGACTTCTGATTTTTGAGTATAAGACATCTGATTCTATTATTAGACATCTGATACTGCTCTCCAATTCCTGTTTTGAGATTTAAGCCTTGATCTTGGATCTCTAGGTCCCTAAACCCAATTCCAACCCCATAGGAACATAAATTAAGGTGCCCTAACCCTAGTACATCACCTCGAGACCTCCCTAAAGATCTAATTAGGTCCTCACTAAACCTAATTGACTTGGATCTTAGTCAATTCCATCAACCTATTCAATTAGACTCATTGAGTCCAATTGAGCCCTGATCTCAGCATACACTGTTCAATTGGACTCAGTGAGAGTCCAATTGACCTAGACCTGACTTAATTGAGTTATTTTACTCTCAATTAAGTTTCCACACACCCAATTAAACTTGTATTAAGTTTAATTTCACTTTACCTTAGTGAATTAGGGTTTATAACCCTAATTTGAGACATACCTTGACCTATACCCACTAGAACCTAACCTAATCAACTTAGCCACCTAAGTTTAGACCCACACGCACCCACACACACCCACACACACCATCCACATGAAAATATCTAGCCTAGAGTTCTCTAGAACTCTCTACCATGTGTGGTTGCCTTGGTTGCCAAAAATAGCAACCAAGAGCCATTCAATTTTTAGATCCACATTTGGTGGATCTAAAAACCACCATCCACCCTCTCTCTCTCACTCTCCCACGAGCTCCCACCATAGGCCTCTCTAGAGAATTCCATAATTCTCTAGAGAGCTTCCCTTAGGTCTATAAAAAGACCCCTTGGGTGGCCATTTGCACCCATTCACTTCCTTGGCATCCATTCCACTTAGAATAGCCACTTCCATCTCCACTCCACCTCCACAAGTTGAGCACCACCATGGAGGCCACCATCTCCACGCCAAGAAGCTGGATCAGCTCCCCAACCTCTCTCTAAGGGCCGACCTAAGTTCCATTGGCTGCCCCTCCTTCTCTCAACCATTCAAAGGCCATCGGGGACCACCCCTGAATGCCCTTCCATTCTGCTAGATTTAGATTATGCTCTTCTCATATTTACTGCGTTTATTTATTGCTTAGTAGTGTAGTCTTACTTCTCCCCCAATGATGCATGTGAAATCCCCCCATCGATTCTTGTATGCGATCATTTTCTGGTAGCTAGATTTAATTTTCAAGCATTTATGTACAAGCTTTCCTCTAGATTCCTTGTGCAACAACTCCCAAATGAATGAATGAAAACACATTTATATATATATATATATATATATATCTCTATCTGTTTGAAATCACCGTGAGCTTAATGATTGTATTATCTTTTGAGTGATTACTGTTTCCTATTTCTAACTCTTAATATTCTTGAAACTAAGTATGTCGTACGTAAATACGTAATAATCACGAACCGGCATGCGATTCTAAACAAAGTAGAGCGGCAAAAAGATCGATTTCAAAAGTAAAAGTAATGCCTCCCAGAGACGAACGACCGGGACTCAAGTCTCATTATCTTTAGAAATCAATTTTTGGCGAACATTTTTGCGTGACTATACTACAATTTCCGACAACTTCCAAATGTGCGAAAATAGCTTTTTGTCAGACGTCCGGGGGGAATGTGCAACGGTTGTGTAGGTCTCAAGGTGTGTTTAAGACATTTGAGGTGATCGTCAAACATCTGATGCAATCCGACTTGGTTTCCATATAGAGTCAGATCGGGTTGTGACAAGATGATATTAGAGTAAGGTCGTTCCAATAAATAGATTAAAAATAATCCACAGGTACCACTCATGCAGATATAGCTGGAATAGCCATCACAAGCTTCTTTTAATCTCTTTTTGTGTCTCGTGTCAAGTTATGCCACTAACGATCTTCGTTTTCTCCCATCTCCTTTATAGGAGATGCCTCGTCGTGCTACTCGCGGGCCCGGTCGAGGACATGGCTGGAGGTCCTGCGGATCTAATTTGGCCACAAACACAAGATCAAGTGTGATATCAATTGTAATAAAAATATGGCATAAAAATAATCCCACAATATACACAAAGATTTATAGTGGAAACCCCTACGGGTAAAAACCACTACTTAAGCCTCCCAGGTTAAGATTTTCTAGACTAGGCAATGCTAGTCAATCCACTAACATATCAATTGAACGAAAGTGGCACAACCTCTTACAAACCACCTCTCTTTTACCAGAAAGAGAAGTCATAAACGTTGGGAATTCCAACATAAAGAATCCCAACAATTGAAATGGAAGAAATAAATGAAATACAGAAATTAATCCTATGGAACCTCAAGAAATTAAAATATGCAAATCAAGTTATCTTTTCAGAAGCATAGAATGATGTGCTTTTGGAGAGTGTAGAAGAATGAGCATGAAAGCACGAGGAAGAATTGAAGTAGAAGCACTTTTTCTCTTTGAAATATTTTTCAATGTGTTTTGAAATGAGGGGTGTGGTGCCCTATTTATAGGTGAAAACAGAGCATTTTTGGAATGTTAGAAAAATCATTCGAAGTAAATTGGTTGATCAATTTACTTAATTGGTCGATCAATTTTCATTTTGATCGATCAATTTACTCAATTGGTCGATTAATTACTTATCACTCAAATATTTAATTGGTCGATCAATTGCTAGAAAATTGGATTTAATCGTTAGGCTAATTTTCTCGATCAATATTCTTATTTTGATCGATCAATCCTAATATTTTGGTCGATCAATACTATCTAGATGTTTATTTTACAATTTCAAAAGGTTTGTCTTCAATCCTGAGGTTCCTTATAGTAATTCTAGACTCAAGAAATGTAAAATAACCACATTAACTAAAGATAATCTTCACTTTGATCCACGCGAAGGATAATTGACTTGATTTGTGTGAGCATGATCTTGAAAGATTAGTTCACAATCAAACATAATTTTGTTTCATCAAAATAGAGGTCTTAACAGTGACCACGGGCGTGGCCATGGGGGTGGACGTGTTGGACCCGAGGCTGGGGTTGTTCCACCCCTCCTTCAGGGTGTCCTGGCCAAGAACCTCACCCAACTGATTAGGGAGATTGTGCGGGAGGAGTTTCAGCATGCTCCACCTCTATCGCCACCTTCGCTGCCTCCTTATGTCTCTTCAGAGGATGAGGAGGGGGAGTCTTCCGTGAAATAGGGGAGTTGCTATAGTGAAAAACGAGCTGAAGAGGGAGGGGGTGACCCTCCACCACCCCCACCACCTTCAGATAGTATTGAGTAGGACTTCTTCCTACCTGGGGGTGGACCCGTACCGCTGTTACGGCTTCACCATGAGCTGTTCACGCAATTCCAGAAGCTGAAGCCCCTCTCCTTCAAGGGGAAGGAGAGCCCGTCTGAGGTAGAGGACTATCTAGAGCAGCTGGAGAAGATCTTTGACACGCTCCACCCTCCTGTAGAGTACTACGTGGCCTTTGCCACGTACCAGCTGGAGACCACCTCCCATAGGTGGTGGCAGGCATTTCGAGAATAGGAGGGGGGAGAGCCATCCTAGGACTGGTTCGTGACTTTCTTTTGCGAGTAGTACTTCCTGCAGACATGGTAGGATTAGAGGAGGCGAAAGTTCCATACTCTCTTCCTGGGGCGATGACAGTTAGCGCGTACTGCATGCATTTCCTGGAGTTGTCATGCTTCGCCCTGTCTGCAGTGGCTATAGAGGAGGAGCCTTTGTGGAGGTTTGCTGAGGGCCTCTGACCTACCATACGGGGGTATGTGAAGCCCCTGAAGCTACCTACTTTCTCTCGTGTGGTCGAGGTAGTGATGACATATGAGGAGACTGACGCGATCGCGCAAGACACCGATGGGGGAGGTCGGAAGAGGCCCTACCAGCCTGACCACTCCCAGGGCCATCAGGAGAGGAGGCACTTCCCATCCTAGCATACTACACCTACGGGAGAGGCGTTCTGTTCTATGCTGTCGCTAGCGACCTTTGGAGGCCCCAGGCAAGGGACAACTACTAGCACCAGTCCCCCATCCACCTACTAGCAGGGATAGATTGAGGGAGGAGGTCGTGTCCCTCTCTGCTACCAATGTGGCTAGCCAGGTCACTTGAGGAGGGATTACCCATCTAGGGTAGAAGCATACCAAATTCTCCCCACGCCGAGCACAAGAGGTTGAGCTGGCGGTCGTGGCAATCAGGCTTGAGGAGGAGGACAATAGTCACGAGGTGGGTACCAGCCAGCAGTGACTTGCCCGACCCAAAGCGTGGCTGCCTCTTCTATACCCAGAACCGAGGGGTATGTCAGCGCCTTGACCTGTAGAGATGCTAGAGCTTTAGTTTCAGTGGTGGCAGGTATGGTTACAATTTTCGGTAGATTAGTTTATGTACTGTTTGATTCTGGTGCCACACACTTGTTTGTCTCCACGAGTTTGCCATTAGCTTAAGGTAACCCCGTACACTGCTAGAGGATCCGTTTCTTATTAGAGGCCCGGGGGGGGGGGGGGGGTAGTTATTCGTGCCAGAGGAGGTCTTTACTGACTGCGAGGTCATGATAGGAGGACACAGTCTCCCTGCCGATCTGATTGTGATTCAGATGGAGGACTTTGGCGTGATCTTGAGGATGGATTGGTTGTCTTCATATCATGCCTTGGTAGGATGTTTTGGGAAGAAGATTGTCTTCTCCATTCTCGAGTTGCCTTCTTTAGAGTTCCATGGCCAGCCAGTGGATGGAGGGTTTAGATGCATATCTGTGCTTTGGGCAGCAAAGCTATTGAACCAGGAGTGTGTGGGCTACTTGGCTTGCGTTGTGGTGGAGCCTAGCCTAGGAGTTAACCTGCAGAGTGTCCCGGTAGTCTGCGAGAATCCGGATGTCTCTCCTGAAGAGCTGCCAGGACTATCACTTGAGTGTAAGATCAAGTTTGAGATCTCGCTAATTCCAGGGACCAACCCCATTTCTACCACGCCATATAGGATGGCACTACTTGAGCTGTGGGAGCTCAAGTCCTAGCTGCCGGACTTGTTGGAGAAGGGCTTTGTGAGGTTCAGTGCATCCCCTTTAGGGGCCCTAGTCTTGTTGGAGAAGGGCTTTGTGAGGTTCAGTGCATCCCCTTTAGGGGCCCTAGTCTTGTTTGTGAAGAAAAAGGATGGTACCCTTTGGCTTTGTGTTGACTACATGCAGCTGAACCGGGTCACTATCAAGAACAACTATCCTTTACCTCGCATCGGTGACCTCTTTGATCAGCTGCGAGATGTTACGGTGTTCTCCAAGATAGACTTGAGGTCAGGATACCACTAGTTGAGGATCAGGGAGGCAGATGTCTCCAAGACAGCTTTCCAGATGCGGTATAGACACTACGGGTTTTTGGTCATGTCATTTGGGCTAACCAATGCCCTCGCTACTTTTATGGATTTAATGAACCGCATCTCCAGGCCTTATCTGGACTAGTTTGTGGTCATTTTCATTGACGATGTGTTAGTCTACTCCCACGACCAATCCACACGAGCAGCATCTACACATGATTCCGAACACCTTGAGGCGACACAGGCTATATGCTACGTACAGCAAGTGTGAGTTTTGGCTGAGGTAGGTTACCTTCTTGGGTCATGTGATCTCTGGGGACGGGATAGCGGTGGATCCAGCCAAGGTTGAGGCCATGCTCAGGTGGGAGAGGCCACGCATAATGATAGAGATACGCAACTTCTTGGGAACAACAGGCTACTATAGATGGTTTATCAGGGTTTCTCCTAGATTGCATGCCCTATGATGAAATTGACTAGGAAGGACGTGACCTTCACTTGGACTGATAAGTGTGAGGTTTGTTTTTAGGAGTTGAAGGAGAAGTTGACTTTAGCTCCTTTGCTCACTATTCCAGACAGTAGTGGTAGGTTTGTGGTTTATACTGATGCCTCCTTGCAGGGGTTGAGTGGTGTGCACATGTAGCGGGGCCATGTTATCGCATAAGCATCACGGTAGCTAAAGTCCCATCAGCATAACTACCCCACTCTCTACTTGGAGTTGGCAGTTGTCCTCTTCACTTTGAAGACGTGGAGGCATTACCTGTATGGTAAGACATTCAAGATTTTTACAGATCATAAGAGTCTCAAGTACCTATTTGATAAGAAGCAGCTCAACATTAGACAGAGATGTTGGTTGGAGCTTCTGAAGGATTATGACTGCAGCATCTTTTATCATATAGGGAAAGCCAAGGTGGTGGCTGACGCCTTGAGCCGGAAGGCACCTGCCCACTTGTCTAGCTTACAGGCACAGGGTTGGCAGCTCATGCAAGAGGTTGGTAATTGGTGACCTCAGGAGCCACGCAGGCACTATGGGGCACTGATAATGACGAGACAGGCACAACTCGAGCTCTTAGACCGCATCATGCTAGGCAGATGACTGATTTGTATCTACGGACATTGTGGGACAAGGTACTGACAGGAGACCCAAGAGACTTCACCTTCACTAATGAGATCCTATGCATGAGGAGGCGATTATGCATCCCTAGGGATGAGGAGCTGTTGAGAGAGCTTTTGGCAGAGGCACACGGGTCCAGGTTCATTATACATCCTGGGAACACCAAGATGTATCATGATCTGCAACGTGATTTTTGGTGGAGGGGGATGAAGAACGATGTTGAAGAGTTTATGCAGCAGTGCTTGGTATGTTAGTAGGTGAAGGCCGAGCACTAGGGGCCTGCAGGGCCATTGCAGCCATTTCTTGTGCCAGAGTGGAAGTGGGAGAGTGTTACTATGGACCTGGTGGTGGGGCTGCCAGTTACACAACAGGGCATGATGCCATTTGGGTCATAGTGGACAGGTTGACGAAGACAGCTCGGTTCTTGCCGATCCAAATCACCTTTAGACTAGCATAGTTGGTAGAGCGCTACAACCGGGATGTGGTGCGTCTTCATAGAGCCCCCTATGAGATCATATCCAACAAAGACTCCTGCTTCACTTCCTAATTCTGATGAGAGTTCTAGCAAGCCTTAGGGACTCACTTAAGGTTCAGTATCGCCTACCACCCCTAGACCAAAGGGCAGTCAGAGCGCACCATTCAGACATTGGAGGATCTTTTGTGCGCCTGTGTATTAGGTTGGAGAGGCTCCTGGGAGGAGCATTTGCCCTTGGTCGAGTTTGCATGCAACACCAGCTACCATTCGAGTATCAGCATGGAACCGTATGAGGCATTATATGGGCGCAAGTGTACAACTCCTTTGAGTTGGGTCAAGGTTGGGACTAAGTAGGAGGTTGGTCTTAGGTTGATCCGCTAGAGTTCAGAGAAATGAGAGCATATCGACAGGTGACTTCGCACTGTTTGGTGCAGGCAAAAGAGCTACGCTGACCGAAAGTGTAGGGAGGTACAGTTTGAGGTTGGAGACCACGTCTTCCTCCGTGTTTCGCCCATGAAGGGCTTACAGTGGTTTGGGGTGAGGGGGAAGCTCATGCCGAGGTTTGTAGGAACTTTTGAGGTCTTGGACTAGGTTGGACCCGTTGCTTACTAGCTTGCCCTTCCACCTTGTTGTCAGGAGTACACGACGTGTTCCACGTCTCCAACCTGAGGAGATACATTGTCGACCCCAATCACATACTGAGCCATTAGAGTATCGTGGTGGGAGATAACCTGATTTATCTAGAGAGACCCATACAGATTCTGGATAGAGCCGTCAAAAGATTAAGATGGAAAGAGGTGCCTTTGGTGAAGGTTCTGTGAAGGAGCCAGAGGTACGAGGAGGTGACATGGGAGTCAGAGTTGGCGATGTGGGATTAGTACCCGGAGCTCTCTGAGGGTACGTATTTCTGACCGACTTTGATCCTCTTTAAGTTTGTTATGCACTCGTCTTGTTTCCTTTCGCATCCTAGTTTAGCTTAAGTTTCGGGGCGAAACTTCCTTTAAATTTGTTATGTTGAAATGACCCAAGGGCCACCCTATGAATTTCCTAAACTCTTCGGGGTTGGCCTCCATTTCTGCATGCAATTTATGGTCTCTATTGGGTTCGGGAGGTATTCCTACACTCTAAGGGTTGTTACGCAATTTCTACACACAAGAGAAATCTACGTAGGGATGCCTATGTCTTTGACTATTTTTTTGAGGGGTTGGACGCAAAATCTTAAACCCTCACATTTCGTTTGGGGTAAAACTGCAATTTCCCTGACCCCACCTTACCTTAACGAACCCTAAACCTACCCTTTAAAAACTCCCCTCCCTCATTTTGCTCGCCGAACACCTTGTTTCTTTTCCACCTAGTGGGATTTCCCTCCTTGAGTGACATGCTCCTTCATCAGGCTGAAGAGGAAACATAGAGGAGACTCGCTCCCCAGCTTTCATCCTCGCAGCCATGCATGGGGGCAAACCGAGGCAAGTCACATGGGGCATCGTGCGATGGGGTTGAGGCCTGAGGTGTTCTTGTGGAACCTCGTGCGATGCATGGGAGGTTGTGCCATGTTTGGGAGCTGTGTACACACATAGCCCGAGGCTTGTGGTTGCGTAGGGAAGGGCAATTTTTAGATGTTCGGAGTGCTACGCAGACAACCGGGACTAGCGTCGAACATCTGGGGGGAACTTGCGTGGGCTGTGCGGGTCTCAAGGTGAGTTTAAGATGTTTGAGGTGATCGTCGGATGTCTAAAAGAGGTGTGAGGCACTCTCTGTTGAGATGGGGCCGTCGGTTCAGATAGATTGAACCGACCTGGTCCAGTTCAAGTGAACTAGGGGGTTTTTGGGCCGATTCAGGGCTCAAACGGAGTCCGTTTTTTGCAAAACAAGTATCGTTGGAAAGCTAGGAGAATTTTTGACATTTCAAAATCTATTCCATCACATTTTGAGTCTATTAAGACTATTGAGAAATCTGATTTAAGCATCTGATGTCCGTTGGGACGTTTGGTTGACATAGGTCTCGAGTATGGGGTGTGTGTGGGACTTGCGGTGATGTTCTGATTAGTTCCTCGTGCCCCCATATCTCTCGTACACTTATGTAGAGTGGTCCTCCCTGTGCTTCTAGTTTAGTTCCAGAATTGAATGCATGTTATAAATTAGATAGTTAGTGTATTATCAAGGTTTGAAATGCCAATTGTGAATGGAAATGATGACTGCATTGCTCTGATGGACACACACACATGCCCTAATTTTTAAATTACGAGCTTGATAAGTCTTATACTCATGAGGAATGGCTTGACACTTGTTTCCAATAACGATAAACTCTATTAGTTGAGACAAAGGCCTGTTAATTGTAATGTATTGATTGGTCTGCCTCAAGATGAAACTTAAATATGTGTGGTGGTGTAGGTTACTCATTGATGCATGAAACTGATTTATTTCAAATAAGGATTATGCATGAACCTTAGGGAAATTTAGAATGGTTAATTTTCTATTGTGGTATGGGACCCTGAGAATAACGGAATGTTATACCTACTTGTGAGGTACGACCGTTGGTCAGGTTTTGGTGTGGGAGTGAGCTGGCTCTCGGGGATGCACGTACCGAGGAGAGCCAACCATCCCTTTGTGTAGGGAGAGAGCTGACCCCCCCTCAGGTTGGGACCCAGGGTAGGCATGGCCTTCTGACACCGACTTTTGTTAGTCCCACGGGGCCAACTGAGATAGTCGGACGAGGGTACGTAGACTATTGAGAGATGTGACCCCTATTCTATTCTATGTTGTATGACTTAGAGTGTACTTGTTAGTAGAAATGACTGACCACACGCTAGTGCGGGGTAACCCCTCGTGTGTTTATCACGCGTATCGTAGTCACCACTACATCACGACTATGACCCCAAGGTGGTAGACTGAGTGTATGACAAACGCGGGGTGTTCTCTTGGCCAGGAGAGCACCGCGTCCATGTTCTGCATTACGAGAATATTGCAACAAGATCATTTCATTGGGAACATGTGAACCAAGAGAAAGTGGGATCCTTTGTTAGAATATCTGAAATCAAGAAAACTAGTAGCTAATAACGAAAATTAAACATACAAAATGCTTACAATTTTATTACTTTTCTCTTTAGTTAAAGTTGTTAGCTTAATGTACACTTGCCACTCTACTCAGCTTTTACTGACGTCTACTATTTGTACTCAGGTAAGGGAAGTGAGCAGCCAGTCTCATCGACTGTAGAGAGAGCTGCACCCAGCCGAGCCTAGTCTTAGTTTTCCTTGTTTCCATTTTGCTATTTTATGTGAGTATTTAGTTCTATTCAGAACTACTAGTTTCTACTCTTTGGCACGTATTCATGAGTGAGATTTCTTATGCAAAAAATTTGAGTTAAAAACTCATCCTCGTAGGGCATAAAAATCCACTCTCAAATAAATTTAACCAAAACTCTAGTGAGTCCCGGGTCCAACACGGAGAGGTGAACTCTTGATTTAAAATCCACATTTTTATTTTTATAAAGTAAAGTAGCTGGTTGAAATTAATCTACGCTAGCTATTCTACTTAAAGAATAAATAATGGAAAAGAGAGAATAATACAAAGAAAGAGGGAGAGAGAGAACAAATATTTCATAAGAATATAGCCATGTTCATTACACTAATTGAAAATTTGAAATTTACACTAGAAAGCAGTAGAAGGATAGTGATGAGAAAATCCTCCTCGATGACCGCTTGGAGCACGAGCTGTGTTAACGGAGCACCCGGAAGATGGTGGTGAGAGGCTAGATGAGGGAGGAGGACGAAGCTGGAGGATGGAGGATGAAGTAGGGTGATGTCACAACGAGATTCGCTTCCTGAATGGTGGTGGGAAGAGAACCACAGGATGCTCCACAAAGGGGATGAGAAGATGGACAAAATTTTCTTTTTCTTACTCTAGAGGAGCATCCCGGGTTTGGGACAAGCTCCTTAGAGCTTTGGAGAGGAGAGATTGAGAGAGGAAGGGATGATGGATGAATGGGGTGTAGGTGCCCTTTTATATGTGAGGTTTAAGGGCAAAAAGGTCATTTTAAAGGCTTAAAAATGATTGTAGGGCCTTTAGTGATGGATGTGGCCGTTGTTGAAGCCAAATGTCATTGAAGGTGTGTGGAGGGAGGAGCATTCGATCTTGATCCCATGGTGCAAGTCGCGCATCGCTTCGCGCGTGCGTTATAGCAGGCGTAGGGTCAGCCACTCTCAGTCGTTGGATCGTGGATGATTGGCCCAGATTGCCCAATGTTTCTCCTTCCAGATCATGCTGGCGCTCCGCATATGATCGTGCGTGCGATCGTGAGTGATTGTGTGCGTATCTGACTTGCTCTTATCCGACAAACAAGATCGTGCCATGTAGCTGCTCCCGCAGCAGTTCAATCGCGCATCAATGGCCAAATTTCATGTGCCCACCTCTTCAATGGATTAATTTTGTGCCACGAGCCTTGTACGCATGCTCCTGTGTTGAGAGTGTTCTTCCATGCTACTATGCCACGTGCCACTTTGAGTCAAGAAGTTGAGTTTTCCTCCATGCGCCCTTAGCCATTGGATTTACATCCAATGACTGAGATTGAGGCTACCTTGATGAGAAAGGAGGGTGCCGGTGGCCTTAAGCGTCCTGGATGATGCCACGTGGCATCATCTGGGCTGTCCATCTTTTATTACTCGTAGTGGTGCCACGGATATCGGATTGAGTTGATTTTCACATCGTTGGGCTACGATCATTGATCTGAACCCATCCGTATGGTTGGATATGTCATCTGAGGTTTGAATTTTCATCACATTGCCCCTTCACCTTTGATCTTCCTCGAACTGCATCTGATGCTATGAAAGTTCGATCAGGGTGATCTTGGAGGCATTGGACTCCGATCGTCGCCCTGATTAGATCCGTATGATTGGATCCTCAATCAGATGCCTCAAAATGATGTCACCCTATCCCCTAACCATAAAAAGGGAAAATTAAGTTATAATTTGTACAATCAATTTTAAATGTAGAATGATGCATGCTATGTAATATTTGTAATGCTGAATGCTTCCATGACACTAGGAACATGCATAAATAGATATTTTAGGCCAATTAGATGTGTGCACATCACTTATTTTTTAAATTGTGGTGGCTATGTCTAAACGTTGCATTTATTTCCTGGAAATGGACATTAGTGCATGAATCTTTTTCTTTTCATCTGTTAATTATTTCTTTCTTGCTATAATGCATGTGTGGCAATGTTATGTTTTGATTTATTTCTTGTTGGATGACTGAGTTTTGGTATATTTGATGCGATTCGACCTTATTTCCATATGGAGTTGGATCGGGTCGTGACAAGAAGGAAAGAGAGAAAAAAGAAACCATTGAGGATAGAAAAGAGCAAATTGAAAAGGGGACCAAGTTGCTAGTCCTCGTTACAATTGGATCATTCCTACTACCATATGGAGATCAAGCGATTATATCATTGCTATTTGATACCGTAGAGGATTTGGAGTCAACAAACTCCTATAATTAGGCTGAAGTTGTAAACAACTTCCTACATGAAGGACTAAAGGGTGCAAAGGAGAGAGAACAAGGACAACATATAAATGGTTTCCCCATAGTATTAATATTGTGGGTAATAGAGATGTTCAATGTCAAGGAGCCCATAAATGAGGAGGCAAAAATAGTAGTTGAAAGATGCAACCATGACAAAACATTCACAGCCCAAGTCAAAGAAATTGATCTCCAATTAAAGGAGGCAACGAAAAGGTTTTTGAGGGAAAAGCCATTTGATCAAGAATAACAACAACAAAGAGAAAAAAAGAAAAAATCAAAAGAATGTTAAGAAAGCTCAGAAGAACCCCCAACAAAAAGAAGGAAATAAGAAATGAAGGAACAAAGACATGAGATGATAATGGTGTGAAAATTTATCTCAAAAGAATGAAGGAAGAGTTGAAGAAGGTAAAGAAAAACAATGAGAGGTTAAGAAGGATGGCCAAGAAAAAAATGAAGAAATACAACAACTCCAAGGAAGTACAAGTGCATTTATCAGACAATTACAAACAAACCAAGAAGACACTCAGGTCAACATGGAAGAGGAAAGAGAACAAGAAGATCAAGAGCCTAGACTACAAAAGGAGGTTAGTAGATAACTCTATTTTCGTTTAAAACTTCTTTCTGTTAACCGGTTGAATCCTTAATTTTAATCTGTTGATTCTCTCATTTCTAAGAGCTATGAATCATTTTTAATTGGTGTATTTTTATTTTCAACCGATGTATTGTCATTTTCAATTGGTTGATTCTCTCTTTCCATTCATTTTGACACATTCCACCAATGTGTTCCATTTTAGGAGAAGAAGCAAGGAGAAGTAGAGGCACTCAAAGAAGGAGAGGAGCAACACGAAGAGGTACATGGAGAGGAGGTTTTGCACCATGAAGAGGAGTAGGTAAACCATGATGATAAGACAAATGTGGAGGAGATCCTACACTACAAAGATGAGTAGTTGCACCAAGAGGAGACATATGAAGAAGTGCAGCTGCACCAAGAAGAGGTGCACCATGAGGAGAGACATGAAGAAAAGCAACTACACTAAGAGGAGGTGGACCAAGAGGAGCAACTGCACCATGGAGAGGATAAGGTACGTTCTATATTCAATTTCCAACCGGTTGATTGTCATTTTCAAAAGGTTGATCACTGTTTTCAATCGATATATTTTTCCATATTCAACCCCTTTGAATAGGTTTATTTTTCAATCTCCCCTAGTGGATTCCTTACATCATATGTAGCAAAGTAACTTTCAATTGATGTATTTCCATTATCAACTGGTGTATTTAGATTTTCAACCTATATATTTTCATTTTAAATAGGTTTATTTTTCAATTTCAACCTGTGGATTCCTTACATTATATGCAATAGAGTAATTTTCAACTTATGCAATTACATTATCAACTGGTGTATTTAGATTTTCAACTGATGCATTTTCATTTTTAACTGATGTACTTTAATTTTCAATCAGTGTGTTAACATTAATCTGATGCTCTTTTTTATATTAATAGCATGTGTATTTTGGTCGTATAGATCTCAACGAGGAAATGCAAGTACCAGAAGCTACCCTAAAGAAGAGAGTAAGTAGAAGTTTAATATTAATTAGTTGTGAGATAATTTAACACAATTAACCCAAATCAATGAACAAAATAGGACGATTGGATTCTAAATCCAATAGAAGAGGAAGAAGGAAAGAAAAGAAGAAGAAGAAGAGACACAGAGGATCATCATTCCACCATGACCAAAGAAACAACAAGCACATAGGCCTTCAAAGAAATAACCACCAAAATTAAAGCCAAAGACATTTGGGAAAATAATAAACTTGGATAAAGAAGTACTAAAATGTCTATCAGATTGAGAGAGAACAATGATTAACAAATTGATAGAGGTAAGAAAAGACAAGAATGAAGTATGGTGGAGAATGGGCAACTATTTTGTAGAAAGGAAGTCAACGTAGGATGTTCTACTCACAAGCATGCAGCTTCATGGATGGCAATGTAAGTATAGCAAATATTTTCTAAAACATTGAATTACAAGAATATATCTCATTAATATTTAAACTACATCAATTGTAGGTACTTGATACCATCATAGAAGTAGTCAAAGACAAACTCATACAAGAATGAATAATAACAAGGACAATTGTCCTTGATAAAATTTTTTAGAAGTAAAGTACAAAAATAATAGACAAATAAATGCATACATAGAAAATGCAGAGGAATTATTTCAAATATGTAAATACATAGCAAGACCAGTATATACAAATGAAGTATCTCATTGGACATTTATGGTCATCAGCATAGAAAAAAAGAAGATGATCCAATATGATAGTGACATACACTACTACCCCAACAAGAAATACCAAGGTGCCCAAAAGATTGTAAGTATTTTTTTATGCATTTCTTTGTATATTATATAGATAGAAGATGAATAACCATACAAATAATTTCAATTGCAATTTGATGTCATGAAAGAGATACTAGTTCAAAGGGGTACAAGCAATGGTTACAGCACCTTTGTTGCTCGATGGATAGATTGCTTGCTACAAGGTCTTGATCCAATGGAGTAAATAAGGAATGCTAATGTACATAAATATAGGGCACTGTACATCTCAATATTCGTATCCATAGATGCATCTATGGAGAAAACATTTTGACTTCAGTTCTAATGTAAATATCATTCCATTCAATGTAAATGCACTTTGTTTTAGATTGAAAGATGTTCTGAGGATTCATATCTGCCTAATGACTGGTCCGTTGATAAGATGAAACATGTTTTTCATCAATATATTGGTGAAAAGAAGAAAAATACACTGGTGGAAAGATAAGAGTCAACCAGTTAAAATTAAGAAATATGTCGGTTGATTATCATTTTGAAAAGGTGTAAATAAATTAAAACATAAAATGATAGATCTAAAATGAAAATCAACCGGTGAGATATGAGAATACACTAGTTGATTGTCATTTTCAAGCAGTGAAAAATGAGGCAACACTAAAAATACCAACATGAAAATCAATGAGAGGAATATGAGAATACACCGGTGGGTTATTATTTTCAACCAGTGTAATATAAGAATACTTTGGTTGATTCATGTTTTCAATTGGTGTATTCTTATATTACACCGGTCAAAAAAATAACCCACAGGAATCGGTGGTATATGATAATACATCGGTTGATTGTCACTTTCAATGGGTGTAAAGAAGTTTGAACACAAAATGATAGATCTAAAATGAAAATCAATCGATGTAATTTGAGAATACACTGATGAATTCTTATTTTCAACCGATGTAACATGAGAGTACATCTGTGTAAAATGAACTGAACCTCTTATATAATCAAATTCTAAAGCATCTCTTACACTAAAAGCCAAGGTATTGAATGAACAAATATTTTTTTTTTTAAATATTTCTACATGAATGAATATAATAAAAAAATATAGAAATTAAGCTCCAGAATTAGTTCTCAATAATGATACACCATCATCTATCAACTTCTTCCTCTTCACAAGTGACACCTCGAATGGTTTCTTGAATCTCTTCTTCCGAGGCCTACTAGGATGCCTTACTTGCTTGAGATCACGAATACTCTGACAATTCAAACCATCCTAAAAATAA
This sequence comes from Thalassia testudinum, assembly GCA_037157565.1. Taxonomy (NCBI): domain Eukaryota; kingdom Viridiplantae; phylum Streptophyta; class Magnoliopsida; order Alismatales; family Hydrocharitaceae; genus Thalassia; species Thalassia testudinum. Next base: position 89,324,894 of record JAZHRO010000077.1, read on the forward strand.
AATAAGAAAAAAAATGAAACATTTATTACAAAAACAATAAACAGACAACAAAAAAAACAACGTAAACTATTATACCTACAAACCAACCCCACTAGATGGGTTGTTCCCTTAGAAATTGGTTAATACGTGTGTGCGTGCCCAACCAGGGTTTCCATATACGGTTATTTGATGCTTTGTCTTTTAGGGTTTAACCTTATTTAGTAGCTTTTAGGATTCAATTCTTAGGTATATTCAAGCAAAGTTTCATGAGGCAAACCAAGTTTTGAAATCACTAGCGTCGATATATTCCTTTAAAAATAAAAAAGAATATGGAGTGTCTGGTTCAACCCTAAAAATTGAACCTTACAGAGCAAGCTACTAGATGAATCCTTTTTAAGTTAAGTGGTGCAGCTTAGCCAGGTCAAACAATTAGCTTATTACACCACTGAATTAGGCACACAGAAAATAATTAGTCACTAATGTGTAGTTGGTATGAGTGTACCAGGTCCACAGGTCATAATCCTGGTTAATGGCTAAATCAAGCAAAAGTAGTGTGCCTTAAGTAGATAAATTGTGGTGTTAATGTGTAAATTTTAGTTCAAATCCCATAATCAGAGAAGAAATATTATTTTTTGTATTTTTTAAAAAAATGGGTAGGTGAGGTGAGTGGAGATAACAAACAAAAACCAAAATCTATCCTACGATTTTTGCGAGCTCCTAGGTAAATTTGGATTTGAGTTATTAATGTGGCGAAATGAAATCTAATTTGTGGGAATGGGGTAGACTTACAGAACCTTCACCTGTACTTTTCGCTAATCTATCATTTTGGCTGGTCTTGGAGTACCTTCAATCACAATAAATTAGAGAGGAGTGAGATAAAAGTTACGTGTGGGAAGAATGCAAAAAAATCAAAGTCTGTTGCCTCCCCAACAACGACGCCAAAATGATGAGTCAAAATTCGGCAATTTGAAAAACAGTTTAGGGTTTTGAGAAAGAGAAACCCTCGTTGTAGTATGTGCTGAATTTCACAATCAAATTATTTTAACTGAGACTTGGTGAGTCCCGGGTCGGACATAGGGATGCTATGTTTGATTTTCAAATCTGCATTTTGAATTTATTTATTTTTGTGTTTTTAGCTATATTTAATTTTTTGGTATTTTTTATAGGTAGGAATATGTGGCGAAACTAATCTAGGCGACAGAATGATTGAGAGAGAGAGTACAAATATATATAAAAGCTTAACAAATGCTTATTACAAAAGTTATTATGAAAATTAAATATACACTAGAAAGTAGTAAAAGAGATAGAGAGAGAGAGAGAACCCCACTCGACGGCTGCTTGGAGGTCGATAGGTTGGACGACGCCTGGACGAAGGAGGATGAGGATGGAGGATGGGGAACGGGGCTACAAGAAGAAAAGGTGAAGCAAGGCGGCATCGCAGTGTTCCACTTCATTGAATAATGGTGAGAGGATGGTTGGCGAGAGCTCCACGAAGGGGGTGAGAAGCGGGAACTACAAACATTATTTATTTTTCTAGTGGAGTTTCTTGTGGCTTGGGAACACTAGAATAGAGCCTAGAAAGTATTTTTGACATCTAAAGAGGGGTAGGAGAGAGTAGGAAGGGATGGGTAGCGAAGGGGAGGGTTATAGGTGGTGGAGATAGGTCATGCAAGGCCATTTAGTGTAGAAGCACGACCAATGCGCACACAATAAATGCACTGCATGCAGCGCGTGTGTGTAACGGGCATGCATCGCTCACTGCGCATAGCGCGTGTGTGCATTGGCGGTGCCTTGCGTGCCACAACTATCATGGCCAGGGCAAAGGAGGCGCATCAGATCGCCATCAAAGGGTTAAGAGAGCGCCTCGATCGCATGCTTAGATCTTGTGTAGCGCATGTGCAATCGCACGTGAGGCACTTGGGCGAATCCACACTGCCACGTGTTTGCACCAACGTTGTTCGATCGCTATCAGATGGCTCCAATCGTGCATATGCATTCTTCTTCACATCCGCGGGGCGATGTGGCTTGCTATATGCTGCACGATTGAGATCGTGTAATTGAATTTGAGGCGTGAGGCGGGCGAGGGGAGGTGCAGACCTGGTTTTGAATGTGCACCTCCACTTTGAGAGAGGCATGCACTTACCATTGAGCTGTGCATTGTGAGGAGCATTCTCCGTTGTCAGATCAAGATCCGGTGATTGAGGCACAACTTGGAGCTTTCATGGTTGTTGGATTAAGATCCAACGACCAAGATCATCGGCTATAGGTTAGGGGAGGTGTGTGCAGGCATTTTGGATGTCTGTGATCATGCCACGTGGTGCCATCATGGCCATCCATCTTCCATTGCTTGTAGGGGACACTACAGATGCCTAATGGGTTGATTTTTGCCGCATTGGACTGCGATCATCTCCCTGAATCCATCTGTACAGTTAGATTTGTCGTTTGGAGCTTGTATATGTGTCGCCCTGTCCCCTCACCATAAAAATAGGTAAATTAATATAGAAATTATACAAAAATTGCTTTGAATGCATGATGACATTATTATGAATTATTTACACTATTGGATGCATCTAACTAGCCTAGGAACATGCATAAGTAGGCATTTTATCCTGAATAAATGTGTATCTATCATTGCCTCCTCAGTAATGGTGTCAAAATCTGATCTCGCGAAACTGCAAAGTAATAAAAAGAGCGTTAGTTGCAGTGCGATTTTTCAAGACAGAAATAAAAATATCGAAACTTTGGTGAGTTCCCGGTTGAATACGGAGAGGCATAGAATCTATCTAACTAAATGCAAAACACGAACTAAATATGAATTAAGTACTATAAAGAAGGAAATGAGAAGGAGATCAAATCAGGCAAATATATAGACAAGGGGGGTGAGAAGCAGGACTTGTAAATAATGTAACTAGAAATCAAACTTTTATTAGAACTAAAGTAAATCTCAAAGTTACAACTGGAACTAACTAGAATAGGAACTTGAAAAATCGCTAGAACAAGAACTAAAAATTTACTAGAACTACTACTAGGAAAGAACTAGAAAGAGAGAAGGAGATGAGATGGAGCGTGGTTCGTTGATGCAGCTGCCTAGAAGATGGAGATGAGAATGAAGTAGAGGCAGAGGAGGAGGATGGCCACTAGAGTCTTTTTGCAGAGTCTAGATGTGAGGAAGAAGGTGAAGGTGTTGAGAGGGTATTCTACTTAGGAAGGCTACGGAGAAGGTCATGAGATGTTGGAAGATTATTTTAAACTAAGGTATTTAATGAAGGAAAGGAAGGGGAGTAGGGTCCTATTTATAGAGGTTTCTCAATTTTAGATGGAGGGCTATGATTGAATAGGTTTAGGATCAAAGGCTAGGATCTAATCTAGTAGGTTATTTTTGTTGGAACAGGATGGAAGGCTAGGATTTATTATGAAGTAGGATGGAGGATCTAGATTGGAGGAGGTGGGGGGCGGGGGGGCGGCTAGGTTGGTGGTTGTTACTAGGGTTATGGGGGTCCATTAGGATGTGGGTTGGATGGTTTGATGGTTGGGATTTAATGGAAGAGGATATGTTCTTAATAGGAAAGGATATGGTTTTTTGTGCATTAGGTAGGGGTAAGATAAGGTCTTTTGTGTAGGCCTCAGGATCAACATCTAAGGGTGGAAAGGGCACCTATGTTGGATGGCTAGGTATTCTAAAAATACCTAAGGTGGTGGCTACTAAGAAGATAGAATGTTAGGATTTCTACTTAGGTGTTAATTAAGGAAGGGATAGGATAAGATAAGGCTTGGTTTTAGGATTTAACTAGGTGCATTTGTTCTATCAACATAGGCTTTTCACTAAGTTCATGGTTGGCCAAATTAAGTTTCTAATTTAGCTAGGTGGGTAGTTCCTAGCTTAAGTAAAATTGGGTCTCTAAATAGGTTAACCTAATTGCTAAATTGGCTAGGTTCAAAGAAATAGGCTCATCCTCCCTGCATAAGTGAGCTCAAATATAAAAGTCCAATCTCCAAGGCTTCAAATTACCTAAAACCTAGTACTTGCACATAATATAACAAGGACGTCAAGGTATCAGATATAAGTTTGGAAAAAATTGTAGAAAAACCCAACATTATGCAATATTTACAAAATGCACCTATATGACTAAACTGACCTAACTAAAGGCTTTCTACCCTAATCAACCCTCGGATTAGCATTAGTTAGGCATAATTAATGTAAATATATATAGAACTATCAGGGTTCGATCCAAGTATAGTTGGCTCATAGGCTGAGCCATAATCAGATTGTGCACTTGATTCACCACTTTACTCGGTGCAAGCTGTATGTAAGTGAGAAGTGTAGTGGTCCCCTACTTCATTTGATTAGCATAAGATGTATATCCTAGGGGTTTCCACCTTGGAGAATGTTGTACCCAACTTCTTATCTAGATTCTCCCCACTCTTCCCAACCAATTCCACCTTATCCAATCTCTTGGCTATTATCTCCAAATCAACCACACATGAATTAGCTTGAACCTTGCATATCCTAGTCTTAGGTTGATTGGATCTGTTACAGATGGCCATGGAGGCGTTGTTCAAGGAGTTCTCACTCATATTCTCAAGCAGGTCAAATGCCTCATCCTCATCTTTACTTAAGAAATTTCCTTTGCATGCAGCATCAACGAAATTCCTGAGATTATCATTTAATCCATGATAAAAGAGTTGGGCAAGATGCCACTTTGGTACCTCATCATGTGGGCATTTCCTTGTAAGATCAATAAATCTCTCCCACGCCTCATGGAGTTTGTCACGCAAATTCTACGCTCAAACTAGCTCAAAATAGTTGATCCCAGCTCCATTCCAGCTCCTCTAGCTCACAACAGTTCATTGAAAACCCTACCTAACTAGGATTAGCTACTGCCATCAACTAGCTAAGCCTAGTTAGCTGAAGAAGACATCAACCAGCTCAGGCCAGCTCAAGTCCAGCTCTCAGAGACTCAACTCAGCTCAACTTAGTTGAGTTGAGCTATTTGACCTAAGCTAGCTACTCCAGCTAGTTAGGTAATCTCCGGGAAGACCAGATCCAGCTCACCTTAGCTCATATCAATAGAAGCTACTCATCTTAGCTTGGTTTAGCAGCTAGCAAAGAACTAGCAAGCTAAACTAGCTAAGGTAGCTCCTTGCAGCTCTCTTCAACAATCATCATCTCTAGTGCAGCTCAGATGTAGCTCCTTCTCAATTCTTCCTCCAAAACCCTAGCTCCTTCCACCTCCTACTTCACTCATCTACTAGCTAAGTTAGCTTAGCTATCTTAGGTTAGCTCCTATTCCCTACCTTAGCCAACCAGCACCTCAAAAGACTACTTAGGTAGCTCCACCGAATAACCTTAAAGTCCACATAAGTTACCTCCAATACCCTTCTCTTTTGGTGCCAAGACTATGTATCCTTTGACCCCTCTCCACCACCAAAAGCCACCATATTATTGGCGCCAAAAACATTCCATAATTTCACTGGTTTTTGGTGCCAACTAGCCTTCCATCTCAACCCTCCATCCAACACTTAAGCCTATCCTACCCATTCAAACATGGCGCCAACAAGGACCCCTTCTAGAAGCCTCTCTTTGGTGCCAAAAAAGGGGAGGTGTCCTTCCATAGTGGATGTTCACCAAAGGTCACCAAACCACCATAACTACGCCCCTTCAACCCTTTAGGTGGAGCCAATTAGCCTTAGCCTTAGGATTCAGCAACCACCTCCATCAAGCCATCCGATCCCTCCATTTCTTCCATGACAACCACCACTCCTCCCTTCCTATATATACCCCACCTAACTACCACATTAACACCATCTTCTCCCTTAGTAATTCTACTCATACCACCTACATCTCCTGGCCAAGGAAGAAGAAGATGAGAAGACGATCAAGGGGGCAACCTACCCACCCCCTTAGTGCCTTCTTCCTCTCTCTTCCTCTCCCTTGTGCCACTCCAAGGAGGAGGAGCTCTTCATCCAAGGAGAATGGCTAGGCATTGAGGAGTATCTAGGGTGGACGTCCACCCTTGGAGGAGTACTTTGGAGGAGAACCAATTGAAGGAAGGAGCAAGGAAACGTCTTCTTCAAGCTTGGGAGCTACAGAGCTTGGAGAGAAGATTTTTTCGAGTTTCAACTAGAGGATTACCTTCTCTCTCCTTTATTTTTTTTATTAGCTAGTAGTTTACTATTTTTCGCAAGAAGCATTCCTCTACATGTACTCTTCTTGATAGTAATACAAAGCATTTATTTTGCCTTCCAATTTTCATGTTTTCCAGTTAGTGTGCTCTTCATGTTCTTAGTAGCTTAGTGCCCCACACCTTCTTCTTCTAATTACCCTAGGCGCACGTGCTTAGGGTGGGCTTAGAAGAATAGCTTGTCTTCTTGTCACTTAGGTTTAGTGATAGGTGTAGTCTTTAGCGTAATATCATCTTCACAATTGTGCCCGATATTTTGAAAACTATAAAAGCAACAAAAACTAAAATCACAAAAGTATAAGTGTTGATTTGAGAGGTGAGAGAGAGAATCATTTCATGTGATTAATAATTTTACCTCTTTGGATGACCCTAGATATTCACCCTATCTAGGTGATGCATTAATTCTCAACACAGTTAATTAAGTTAATTATACTTAATTAATTGCATCAGAAAGTAACTTAAGTTAACTTGAATGTGTCGGAATTGTAGTATAGGGTCAAGCTAACCTAACATTTTAGAATTTAAGTTCTTTTTTAACTAGTTGAGTCCAGGTCGTTCACTGGGAGACATAATTGTAATCCTAATTCACCATTAAGATTAATGCATAAATTATTACCTAATTAATCAATTACATTAATAATTAACAATATTTTAAGTACATGAATAATTACACAATATATTTGACAATAAAAGCATGGAATATTCCTTTTATAAGAGAACAAGTTTAACAAGAAAGATTCACAATGAAAATCCACATAGAATGGTATCTATTACAAATTCTAAACAAAATATAAGGCAAAGAAGATATACAAGAGTTTAGCATGCCATGTTACAACATTTAAAGTCAAAACATGAATTATAATAGCTTTAGCCTTTAAATCAGATGTCTGAGAAAAAGAATAGACAACTTAAAAATGTAAATTAGACTTCTGATGCATGAAAGAGACGTTTGATTTCTCTCTTAAGCTTTCTTCTTTCTTTACTTAAGCTCCTGTCTTTTATTTCTCTTCTTTCCGTTAGCTTTTCTTTGTTTATCGACCTCTCCTTCTTCCTTATTTTCTTCCTTAGTTTCTCTTAACTCTTTCCTTAGGTTCCTTTTAGCCTTTCTTTAGCTCTCATCCTCTCTTCTCTTCTCTATTTCTCTTTACTATGCAACTTACGTCCACACTTAGCCGATTTTAGCACTCTTAAGCCCATTATGTTTTTAATGGGTGGATGGGCCTCTTTTGGGGATGCACAACACCCTGTAGGGTGGGACTAGACCCTACTTGTGGCCCATCCTAGTTTTATTATTAGGTGAATTTTTTTTCTTTTGTTTTTTCAATGCACAGCACAGCCCATTAGGCCCACATGCATGCACCTGCGCACACACACACCCGAGCACGTGCACATGCATGCACCCACAATGCTCAAGAGTTTCTCTATGCCCTGCCCTGATGACCAAGTGGTCCAGTGTAGGGTTTCAATTTATACTAAGGCACGCACTCAATCATTCTCTATGTGGGACTTTCTCCGCAGCTCTAGGCCGAAGTTCAAATGCAAATTCCTAGCGATTGGCTGGGCCAAATTGGTCAAGCAAAGGCTCGACCGAGAGCTCTTGAGTAGCTCTACCAGATTATAGCATCAATTTGATGCTCGGATCAAATTTGATCCACCTATTTCAGAGATGAATATGACTATTCCAACAAGGTGGAACAGTCGTAGAGAAGAGAATAGCAGGTCATTCGACCTGCAGAAAGGCTTTTGTCCTTGAACTGAAGGCTTGAAGGTCTTCAATGAAGCATTTTGCATGGCTTGGGAAAGGTTTAGAGGTAAGAAGAGGCTAGAAGTTGAGAAGCTTCATGAAGGAGCTTCAGAGCTTAGATTTGAGTTCCAGATCACTCAACAGAGAGATTAAGACCTCAACAATTGATTTGAACAAATTCAAGAAGTTAAAACCACTCGATCTGGGTAGGAATTAGGTTGGAAACTTGCCAAAAATAATGAAAATAGTGTTGGGTTCCAGTTTGAACTCAAACTGCTCAGAAGATGAAAACTCGATTAATCCTCATTAAAACATATTTAAATCACTCTAATTGATTTCTAAATAAATCCAGGAACTCATTTTACTCATTCAATCATTGAATCAAGTCTTAAACACTTCAAATTCAACTCAGGTTGACCTGTGAGCTCCAAGTTTAACTTTTAACATCAAGGCTCACAAATTCAATTTATAAACCTATTTTGACTTATTTCAACCTCAAGAATCTGATGCACACCTCAAAATCAAGTTCTGACAACTTTAGAGACACCCTTAGGCATCGTCGCCTGAGATGAAAAGGAGGGTTGTTCGGTGGAGAATCCTAGAGGTTCTCAGATTAATTAAAGGTCAAGAATCAATTCTACAGGTTCTGCACATGCTTCTGGACCTAAATGAGAAGTCTAAACCCTAACAGAATTGCCTCTCCAACTTCGTCGGAGTTGGAGAAGACGGAGGTTAGTAAGGAGGTATGATCATTAAAACACCAATCTGACTCCTGAAATTTAATCTTTTGGTCGAGAAGAATCAATTAGGAATTTCTCAAGAACTTCCAGAGGCTGAAGCTCAAATTCCATTCGCCAGAGCTCGCCGGAGCTCCAGTGAACTCAGAAATAATCTTTTGGAGTTCAAAACTCCATGAAATAGCTTAAAAACTGACTGAAAGGATTCCTGAGATCATGAAGGATCTCAAGAACACAACAATTACTCCAATTGATGCTCAAATTAAAGGATTGATAAAGAAATCAATAGATTGCCTCATTGAGTTCGCATGAACTCGAGAGGATCCCACTCACTCAATTTAGTGAGGGGAAACATTTACTGGAGTGTGGCAAGGGTATATAGGTGTTTCATTAGGTGAAGACACTCCTCTGAGCTTGCCATTGATAGCGGCTCAGAGGTTGAGATGAATTTAGACGTCTTTAATTAGGTGGCAGATTTATCTAATTAATAGATTGAACAGGGCCCTTGTGTGATGCAGAGGCGGTGGAGGGCCCCAAATGAGTGTGCTCTAGCTTGGCGACCTCCACCCTGGATAGCGGAGGTCTCCGGTGAAGGTGATGATGGACTAGGCGTTACAACTTCTAAAAAGGAAGGGAAAGAAATGGAGGAGGATCATGAGGGGTAGAGAAAGCTGTTCAGGTAGTTGAAAGAGTGTATCGAAGTCTAGAGAGGCTGGAGTTGGCCTCGCCGAAGTTGGAGGAGGAAGAACTGAAGTTGAGCTAAACTACTGTACACTAGCTGCCTAAACTAACTTAAACTAAGGTTTGCTAATCTACTATTACCTAGACGAAGGAGGAAAGAGATCTTTGTCGAAAGCCACGTAATGAAGGAGGAAATTAGAGGATTTGGGATAGGGCTCCGACGAGAAAGGAAACATAGAGGTAGGAGGGGTGGCATGCTCCCAAGCCCTGTCACAGTCGTGGGAGAGGAAGAGGAGGTGAGGGAGGTGAACACCTCTGACGGAGATGCTCAGAAGGGGTGGTGAGAGGTTGTTGGAGGTTAAAGAAGAATAGCTTATCGTCGACTACGGTGGGGGAAGAAAGAAGGGAGTCGACTCGGAGATTGGAGAGGTGGATTGCTACTTATAGGTTGCGGTGGTGGTAGAGGGGGCTGTATTTAGACAAAGGAGGGTCTAGGTTCATGATAACCATCGGCGTCGTCTCCAATGCCTGTAAGATTATTCACCTAACCTAATTAGGATTAGAGGTGCATCCGGACCGTCGAATGTGAAGAAGGTGGTGAGCTGATCGATGGCGGCAGCATTGGAAGAGATGTGACATGGGATGATGAGTGATCAGGTGACACGGTCACCGGCTGCCCTCAGCCGTTGAGTGTGTTGAAGAAGAAGACAAAGAAGAAGAACTGTCCTCACAGGGACCTATTTGCAGATAAACTTAAAGACTTAAAAGTAAATAAAAGGACTCAATTGGAATGAATTCTAAGGACCTAAGCGCCAATAGAGACATTTTAAGCTTAATTTAATTTAATTCTTTTTCAACTTTTTATATATAATTATAAATTAGATAAATATTATATATATGCCTTGAATTTACATTTTTAACCTTTTTAGCTTTATTTATTTAATTAATTAAATTACTTTAGTTAATTACATAGGTATAAATATTAATAATGTTAAAGTAAATATTAAATAAGTTTCTAAATGTTTATAATTCGAGTCCAAATTATTAATTAAATCATTAATAATATTAATTGACATTTAATTTGATATTTTTAACTTATTTTTGTGGTCCTTAGCATTTTGTCCCTTATATTATAATTAAACCCTATTTAGGCATATTCTTAACTAATTAACTAGGGATTCTAGTTAATTAGGGGTATTTAAGAGCTATGGTGAGTTTCTCATCACTAGATATTACAAATTTAGGAGTTGATTGCGGATTTACTCGTACAACGACACTATTTCGCATAATTAACAAAACACGTATTTTCGACATCATGGATAGGCTTACCTATATACCTAAGACACTATGTCACCTTATCCTTAAGTGAGAAAGTGAACATCTTCATCATCAAAGTGTCCTCATCCATGTTCCTTGGTTTAAAAGTTCTTCCTATGTTCAAGGGTTCTTCTAAGTTCTAGAAGGGATCATCAGCGTTATTCCCGTGGAAGTGAGGGATAAGGTTTATGATGATGTTAGGGTTCAATTCAGAGTCATTCTTGGTGTGGGGTACCCTAAAATAGCCTTCAGGTTGGGTCTCAGAAGGATTATAGAAATCTCTAAGTGGCTTAGGCTTAGTAGGGTTTTGTAATCTTTGGAAAGCCTAGAGGATCGTGTTAATTTGTCTGTCATGGTGTTCCTGTTGGACCTTAATCTGGGCTTGGAGATTAGCTATAGGATTATCCCTAGTAGGATATTCTCCTCTCACTTATCCTCTCTTTAGCTAGAGCTAGACATAACAGAGGAGTGCGTGGTGGATTGAGACAAGATCTTCCTAAGATTCTTATCCACAGGTGGTACTAAATCCAATTTCATTGATCTCATACCTTGCATATAAGAAGATATCCAAGGAGATAAGAAGGGAAATAAGAGAAAGAAACAACCACCTATATAGTACAAGCAACCAAGCTACCGTTATAATGTAACCCTAATACTTAATCCTTGACTATATAGACACAACACTAAATAAATTAGCCTTTCTGTCCAATAGATAACTTGGTTAGGCTGAGTCAAATGATACAGAGGGAGTGCTTCCCAGACCACTATCTAGTTTCCATTTGAGTAAACCCTACCTAGCTTAAGTCGTTTGACAATTAGACCCCTCATCCTGAAACCAAGTTATGTATTGATAAAGACGTAGGAAATTTATTCAATGAAATGACTATAAAATCAGGATTAATTTGTCCTACCTTGGGCATGTCTACTCAATTTTATAGGGTTAGGATTATGGTGCACTTGGATATGATGAGCGTTAGGGAGTAGTTGCCCTTAATTTTCCAATTAGAAGTGTGTATGTCCACAAACGAGGTTTATTAAGTGAATGATTTTTAGGATTGAAGCCTTATTTAGTGAATTTTAGGGTTTGAATATTAATGAATTAAAGCAAGTTTTTGTAGGCATACAAGATTTTGCAAGCACTTGTATAGATTTCCTTTAGTATCAAGGACCTGATTTTGAGGGTGCACCTCAAGGACAAAATTATCAGCAAAAAAATCTTAAATAAAAAAAACCAAAAACATAATAAATGCACGGAAGAGATACGTTTTAGGTAAGGCGTAGAAACTTCTTCACCTTTAATTCCCGCCTCCCTGAGATCAACCCTGGGCCTAAAAGTGACCAAGATAAAATTAAGTAGGCCAGGTAAAAAATTTTTTGTGAAAGATGGTTAGACTCGATTTAGGTTAACCACTATATTAACTTCAACGATAATTTCACCATATTAACACAACCTATCCGAGTCCTAACACACCTTTTTCTGGCGCCATTGCCGGGGTGGTGTGCATTGAGGTAAGTTTCTACTCCATTCCTTTGATTTTCTCTTCTCACACCCTTCTCTTCACGGGTGTTTTTGTTTGCTGGTGTGCAGGTAAAGCCGTTGCAAAGAGGAGGCAAGCAGAGGAAGTCGGAGACGTGGGCAGATCTAAGGTGCGAGTGAGAGTGTGAAGTCACCGACGCCGCACTGGAGCTTCGCCCATGTTGCTGAAAAGGTAGGTCTCTCTCTTAGCGACTTAGGTCAACTTGTCACCTTAATAAATAATAAGAAAAAACCTAAAAACACATCTTGGGATTTCTTGGGGCAAGTGGATTAAAAATCACTTGTTTGATTGTCTGCTATCACCCCCATCGCCCTAGGATTTCCCGCCAAACTTCGCATAGCGAAGATCCAAGAATCTTGATTCTTGAATCTTTCGTCGTGTGAAGTATTCTTTGAGGCAAGATTAAATAGATTGATTGCCATCCCTCCTTGCCTCATTTATCCACAATTCAGGATCACATTTTTGGTGGGGAGACTTGGAATTGAGTTGATTCCAACCCCACCACGACCTTTCACGTGCCTTAGATTTGATCCCGAATATTTCAACCCCAACACTTTGATTTTTTACATTATCTTATGGTTGAGCCTTGTGTGAGTGGAACATCATTTTGGTGATTGGGAGTACTTGAATTGAAGTGCTTTGGCTCCCTTTCACACTAATCTAAAATTGACTCGTGCATCCACATATAGAAATTTCCACTTAGGGAAGCCCAGTGCATTTTTAGCATGCATTAACCACCTCACATTGAAGAAGGATTTATTTGGGCATAGAAGAACTTGTATTTTCTCAAACCCAGAGATTGGTTGAATTGGTAACTCAGTGAAATCTTAAAATCCATAATACTTAAGGCTGAAATTCTAAAAATCATTCACCAACTAAAACTCCAATTCGGGGATATTTCTCCGTTGCATGCTTGGTTTACACACTTTTTAAAATCAACGCACTTGGGCATTACCCGTATACAACACCCTCCGCATTCCTGAAGCACTTGATCCTAAGCCTCTAATTAAAACTGGTAGCAACTTGACCCTTATTAAGGATTGGAGGTCTAACTACCTGCGTGTAGCGCCTATGTACTGGTACGAGTTCCTGCGTGCTATCGGGTGTCTAAGACTGGGGTAAATGGCCTTTCAATCTAGCCCGGTGGTTCCACGGTGCTCGCATTTGGTTCTGTAGGATGTGATAGTATGTAACTTAGATCTTTAGGTCTAAGGGCACATTGTAGAGGTTAGGACTTTGATTGCCTTGATTTGTCATCAAGTGTACCTTTGCGGCTTCATTTCTCTCATCCCCTTTCCCTTCTTATCTCCCCAATTCTTCCTGCGATAGTGCATGTTTGGGAGGAGGTCACAAAACCTTGAATTGTTTGAATTGTCTGATAATTTTAGAAGGAAAGAAGCCGAATCGTCATCCTCCTCCACAAACATGGTTGGACACCCACCCCCAAATCCCGAGGGAGGAAACCGCCCTCAAAACCCACCAGGTGGTGGAGCCATGGATCCCATAACCCGCCTCCAAGCACAAATGGAAATGTATAATGAACAGATTGAAGCCATTAGGGAAACCTTGGAGGAAATGCAGAACCCTCCCGAACGGGAGGAGCCTAGGTCTCTTAGCTTTTATCAAAATCCCGCTGCTACAGAGACCATAGGACAAATTCGGGTCCCCATGGGCGGGGATGATTTTGAATTGAAACCCAATATAATTGGCCTGATTAACTTTCACTTCCATGGTCTTGCAAGTGAAGATCCTTTTCTCCATTTGGAAGACCTAACCCGATTGGCTGAAACGGTTAAACCAAGAAACATCGGGTTACCAATTGTTCTCATGAAAATGTTCCAGTTTTTGTTGCGGGATAAAGCGTCGCAATGGTTACGCACCCTTGGGAGAACCATCCATTCTTGGGAAGAGATGCGAACAGCATTTCTCAAGAAATTCTTCCCAATCGGGCGAACCAATGCGCTTCACCGTGCTATAACTTCCTTTACACAACAAAATGGCGAACAGTTTCATGAGGCTTAGGAGAGGTATAATGACCTCCTCCGGAGGTGTTCGCACCACGGTCTGCCTAAGTGGCATATAGCCCAGAGTTTCTATTATGGGCTAAATGAGACTTTGTAGCAGATTGCAGATGCTTCTTGCGGAGGGAATTTTATGAATAAAGATGAGAATGGAGCATTCGAATTATTTGAAAACATGAGCGAAAACTCAATGAACAATTCCTCTACTGTCGCCGTTAATCGTACCAGCCTGCCTTGTAATGTTCACGAAGTTGACACGGGACCCTCCCATTCATCCACTGATCTTAGCCTTATCGCACAGAAATTGGATGAAGTCTCCGTCGTGCACAAGAAGTTGGACGAGCTTCTGGCCAATCCTACCCATTCTATGGCAAACACCCCCACCTCACCACTACGTCACAATCCTAATCCTTCCAACACCAGGCTTATCCCCAAAAACCCCGTGAGATCTTCCTTACCGAGTGTCGCGTCGAGCGATTCGGTAAGTCATGTGGATTTAGCTTCTACAAGCCAGTATTTTGACATGGAGGAGCAAGCCTTCGTGTGCTCAGATGCATATTTACATGCGGACTCGTCTTCTGGCTTAGAAGACGCTTGCACCCTGGGGAACAACTCGTTCTCTGCCACTTATAACCTAGGGTGGCGAAATTATCCGAACTTCTCATGGTCTAGCGACCCGCAGTGCCAAAACCCTGCAGGTGGGCCAATGCGACCGTCTGCACCCGTCTTTTCAAGGGCCCAGTCTAATCCTGTGGTGAATCTGCCATCGGGTCCTTGCATACCGCAAACAGAACACGCATCAAGTCCTCTTGATAAATTGATGCGAATGATGACAGAAATGTGTAAGCGCCATGAAGAGAACATGACCTCTCTTCAGCACCAATTGGCGCAGCAGAATGCTGAGATCAGTCAACTACGTATGGCGACTCGATCTCAGGGCACTCTTCCAGCCCAACCTATTCCCAACCTGCAAAATTTCGTACCCTGTGGTCTTCAACCACAGGTACGACCTTCTCAAGGGCAGGTTCATCAGATTCTGCAAGCACTAAGCATTCCTCCGGGATTTCAGGCTAATCCCGCTGCAGCACCTCACCCTTATGTCCCTATTGTGAACCCTCCTCCGCCTTATGATCCGACTGGACTTGCAGCGTCCAATGTGATTACTACGAGGAGCGGTAAGCAAACTGTCGATCTGCCTCAACCTGATCCTGGCCCATCTTTTTCATCACCCTCTCATTCGGGATGCGCACCGCATTCGCGAGAGGACGATACACCCAAACTAGTGCCAGAATCGGTCCCATTCCCTGAGGCTCTACTGAGGGAGCCAAATGGCAAGAAGAAGGATACACAGACCTTTGATAACCTGCGTGATTTATTCAGGGATGTTGAAATCAAGGTACCCCTGTTAGAGGCTATCGACCACATACCTACTGTCGCCCGATTTTTCAAAGACTACACTACACCCAGGCGATAGTCAAAGAAAACAAAGAATCCGGTGTTTCTCTCGCCTCATGCGAGTTGTGCTATACTGTCAAATCTACCACCGAAGCAGAAAGATCCGAGCACACCGCTTATTTCTTGTAGCATCTAAGGCTGCAATTTTAACCGTGATCTACTTGATCTAGGATCTTCCATCAATCTGATACCAACCATCATGCTCGAAAAATTTTCCTTATGAAATCTGAAACCCACCCTTGTCACGTTACAATTGGCAGATCGTTTTGTCAAAATACCAAAGGGTGTGGTGGAAGATGTGGTGGTTAGGGTCAACAGTCTCTGTTTTCCTGTTGACTTTCTTGTTTTGGATATGGAAGTTCCTAGCCCACTTTCTTATTGTCCGATCATCCTTGGTCGACCTTTCTTGGCCATAGCCCGCACCCATATCGACTATGAGTCAGGTTGTATTGAGATTGCCGTTGGATCTGAGAAGCTCAAGCTTAACATCTTCAAGGCAGCCAAGAACTTTGATTGCAATTGCATCGAGGATGACACGTCTGACAAGGACATGGTCGTCAGCATGTGTATCGGACTAATAGGGACCTATTCTGACTATTGTGGATTACCTTTAAACACAGACGATTGCCTGATCGACACATATCATGACATTCCCCCATCCCTCCCTTTTCCGTACCTTCTCCTGACGAGACTTCTAACGAGGTTTTCTCCGCTTCCCATACCTCGTGGTCTGAGTCATATTCGGGCTACTCATCGCCGGCCACACTCTTGAAGATCGGATTGCCCTTTCTTTCCCTCCAAATCAGGCGGATTTGCAACTCCACACTGGGACCTTGAGCCCACATACTGCTCACTGGGGCTATCCCTTTTTGGATCCATCAATCCAAGATGCCCCTCTTCTTGGCCAAACTGTGGGCCAACTTCTTCCTTCGTGCCTGATTCTGAGTCCAGCTGGGGACGTTAAATTTAGCGCTCGTTGGGAGGCACCCCAGCAACACTCCTCCACTATCACGTACACTTCACTTCGCACCTTTTCACTTCACCACTCACCATCCACCCACCCTACCACCCTGCTATATACCTTGCACCTCAACTCTCGTTCCCCAATCTTTGGACCTTCCTCTACCCTACCCTGCATGCATATGAGGACATAGCATCGTTTGGCATGGGGGGGTGGATAGGCATCTATAGGATCTGGATATTATATGGTATCATGTAGCTTCCATCCATCTATAGATATGTACATAGCAAAAAAAAAAAAAGAAAGGGTGTTTAGTAATGATCTAAGGCTGAAACAAAAATACAATAAGTGTTTATGGATATTCAACCACTGATTTGAAGACTTTCCAGGCCACAGAAGCTTGATTCGCTCAGGCTCAGCTTAATTCACTTGAGGATTGGCAAGATAGATCGGAATCTCTCTTAACTATGGACGTATTCTTGTACCTGAGACATCAGTACAGGATCCGTTGGTTTGCTTCTACTTGAGAGCCTAAGTAATCTTAGTTCACACTACACATATCAAGAAAGATCAGGTGAACATAAGATCCAACCCTAGTGTTCATTAGGGAAGGTGGAGTCCTTACTTGTGCGTGCAGGTGGACTTTTTATCCTAGGCTTTAGTCTTGTGTCTAGGAGAAACTCTTTCCACTAAAAAGGAACTCTCCCACCAAAAAAAAAGTGTGCTCCTCCAAATAAAGTTGTAAGAGATATACTAACACTTGTTTCAAAAAAAAAAGAAAAAAAAACTATGCAAATAAGTCAGTATATCTCGCAAATACCTGTAAAGTCTTCTCCCTAAAAAGTTTTTCAGGGCAAGTTACAAATACCTTGTTTCTACCATATATTCTGAGTCACAAATGTGACAAAATGGGAGTTGAGTTTTCCGTCATCTTTTTAAGGGTCAATCCGAAGACACGAGCTGAAATTGGGACCAACCTGCAGTTAAAGATTCGTGAAACCCTGGGCTTGAGTCTTAATGTTCATCTGGTCAGTCTTGATCCTTCACTATGCATAAACCATAATATCTTGAGCACTCGAGTATGGAAAAAACCTTCTGAGTCCTGGAAATCGTACTTAAGGTTTAAATATCAAGAGTCTAGGTTAGTCGAGAGATGGTCTATGTCACATAAGACTTAAAGTACTGGTAGTCTTCTCTGCAATTAGTTCTCACAATATCCAACAAATAAACACACCCATGTCGCCTCAGAAGAAAATCTTCAGCTTAAGATCATTTCTAAATACAATACAAAATGTTTTGCTAGGGACTAGCAAAAGATAGGCATGGGAGTATGATTGCACAACAAAAATACACAAGTAATTATGCCATCTTGTGTTATTTCCCAGCACTACCATTGCATCTTATGTAGCAATAGTTGCATTTGTAGATTGACACTTGCATGCATTTATTTGAGAGGGGAGAATAATGCTAATAATTGGCCTTGTAATTAACATCTTCATCAAGGGTTGCATTGCA
This sequence comes from Thalassia testudinum, assembly GCA_037157565.1. Lineage (NCBI taxonomy): Eukaryota > Viridiplantae > Streptophyta > Magnoliopsida > Alismatales > Hydrocharitaceae > Thalassia > Thalassia testudinum. The sequence goes on from JAZHRO010000077.1 coordinate 89,343,024, forward strand.
AATTCACCATTCTCATTTTTTTATTTTTGACTTTGAATTTCTTCTCCCTCGTGGCTCAGGGCATGGGGTATGCACCTGTTCCCACCTTTCCTCTACCAACTGCATGGCCGGGCTTGCTCTGTCTACAGCATGGCTGTGGCAGGCGTCTCCTTCCTTAAAAAGCCTGGCCATCTTCCTTGCAACGGGGGCCTGGAACACACACCACCACAGGCACCCTTCCTCCAGGCCATCGTCCTCCCCTCTTCCCCTTCATATGCAGTAGCTCTTCCACTGAAGAGACACACTGTGGGGAGGAGCAAGCTCACAGTGGTCCCACGACCACCACTGTGAGTTCCACCACTGCCCAGCTCCTCCGAGAGTAAGTGGGCGTGGTGGTTTCATTCTCTATTTTCCATCGCTGAAGCCCTTGCCGCCATTGTCAGAGCTTCAAGGTCAGAAGCTCCAGCAGCAGTAGCCACCTACAGCAGCAGCAGCCGTTGCGCACACCCCTGCAAGCCCTCCGCAGGCTCTTTCTGCGTGCGCAGGCGCCTTCTTGTGCGCCTGCGCACGCAGAACTGGCTGCAACTGGTTGTTCACTTCGTGCGGCACTATAGCTACTATTCATGCCTCTCAGCGCGACATTGTAGCTACAGTGCAGTGACCAGGTTGTTTCTCACTTATCCGGTCATCGCACGCTCTCTCTCCTAACCACGACTGCCTCCAGCCAGTCATGCGCGCGCGTTCCAGTGTTTGCGCCCGCACCCGTTCTCACCTGCAGCGCAGTGCACTGCGCTACGCAGTGCGTTGCGTTGCCCTCTCTCACGCTCCCGCACCAGCCTGCGCGCGACGATAGTGTCGCGCTTTCCCTCCAGCGCCCGCGTGAAGCGCCTGTGCGCCTGCGCGCGCTCCTGCGAGATCAGACGTCGCTCGCTTCAGCCAGATGCCTTAAACTCTCTCTCCCTCTCTCACACTCCTCTCCAGTACACGCACACACACACTCACTTGTACACACTCGAGTGTACTCCCTCACACACACTTGTACGCACACACACCCTTATAAACTCACGTACACACACATACATATTTATTTATCCACTCACATATATACATAAATATATATATCTACATATATATATATACACACACACATAGATACTTATACAAATATATCTATATGCATATATACATATACATATCTATATACATATATTACTATATACATATATATATCTATATAGTTATAAGTATATATATATCTATTTATAAATATATATATACATATATATATATATATTTACATACACATCACCCCACCATGCATTATATCGCGGGAATATCTGCACCGGTTGCTGATATTCCCTTATACCCGCGTAAAGAAAGCGCCTCCGCTCACACTCCCACACATCCATCCTACACTCTACGCGGCACTTCGTCCTATTGGTTGCGTCTTACTAGACGTGGACCAACTCGACACTGTGCTACACTCCATCTCCACCTCCACCCCCACCCCTATATATATAATATATATATATCTATATATATAGAGACTGTATTTATTTCTCTACAAGCAACCTACCTTGTTTTTATTTCTCTTTTGTTTCCTACTATAAAAAAGATAAAAAAAAGAGTAAAAGAGACAAGATAATCCTTGTCTTGCAGGTACTCGATCTTGCGAATAGCAAGACCAGTTTTTGGAACCCTAATTTGGTTTAAAGCCAAGAACAATTTGGCTCGAAGCCAAGGACCTGATTTTGAGGGTGTACCTCAAGGACAAAATTATCAGCAAAAATATCTTAAATAGAAAAAAAAACCAAAAACATAATAAACGCACGGAAGAGATACATTTTAGGTAAGGCGTAGAAACTTCTTCACCTTTAATCCCCACCTCCCTGAGATCAACCCTGGGCCTAAAAGTGACCAAGATAAAATTAAGTAGGCCAGGTAAAAAAAATTTTGTGAAAGATGATTGGACTCGATTTAGGTTAACCACTATATTAACTTCAACGATAATTTCACCATATTAACACAACCTATCCGAGTTCTAACACCCATACATTTCCCCATCTATCGGTTCGGATCTCGATCCCGTGCTCTCATGCTGTTTCTTGCACGCAAAATAACAAAGAAGAAAACGCAAGACAAAAATCAGAATGCAACTAAAATGGAAAGGAAAGAAAATAGATCCATTGCCTCCCTGGCAACAATGCTAAAATTGATCGTTGGAAAGTAGCTTAAGTTAATATTTAAGTATTGTAGAATGCTTTTCATCATCAAAATAGAAATTGTATCTCTAGTGAGTTTGAGTCTAGCACAGTGAGGCAAGGAATTAATCTAACCTAAGCAAATGTGAGTAGATACGAACTAATTGTTTTGAATTTTTTTATGAGGAGATGTTTATCGAGAGAAATCGATGTTATGAAAGTTGCGTCGTAGTATAGGTCGAAATCGCTTGAAAACAGATAACATTTATAACTCGAATGAAAGTCCGAGGTCATTCGCTGGGAGCAAGTAGGACTTCAATCTCTAATCTCAACAAATAATGTAAATGAGCACAAGTAATTAAGCAAAATATAGTTTCTCAATGAATAATAACCTGTCACATTAAATATTCGGTGAAATCCAATGTATCTCTAGAATATGAGGATAAAAAGAGAAAAGAATAAAAGACAATGGTGATTTGAATCATCACTTATATCCTTTATCAATTCAAATTAACCAACAGTAAGCAAGCAATCAGATGTCTTTAAGCCTTTTCTTTTTTCTTCAGAACCTCTCCTCTTCTTTCTCTGTTTCTTCTCGTTGCTTCTCTTCTTCTTCCTTTCTACTGTCTAGGCCTTCTTCCTTCCTGCTTCTTCTTCGACCCTTCTGATGCACAGGGGGAAACTTACGAAATTGGCTAAGTGTTAGCCAATCCACACCAGAGCAAAACCCCCTGCCCCCACGCTCTCTCTCTTTCTCTCCTTGGGTTCCACTCTCCCAGAGCCTTGCATAGTAACGGATAATTGTGTCTAGAACGCACCCGGGACCAGGGTTGCCGGCCGTGAATGGTAGCTGAGGAGTGCGCGGGTTAGGCAGGTTGGGTTTGAGCCAGGCCCGCGTGATGCGTGTCCCTAGTGAGGTAGGTAAAGGGGTGCGGGGACCTCACCCCCGGTGATCTTGAGGCAAACAACCCATGTGACAAGTTCAATTTATGCATGCACGGGTGCTTGTCTCTTTACGAGGTGGGATTAATCCCACAGCTCCTTCTGCATATTCAAGCAGCAGCAGCAGGGAAAGGCGTCCTTGATTGGCGTCTGGGGGTCCATTGAAACTCCCAGTTGACCACTTGGGAGTGGTCTTTGGGTGACTCTGCCCAACCTGGAGATGGAGCCTGGGACATGCGTGGACTCGAGCTCGAAGAACACGTTGGTCATTAATGGCAGCGGTGGCTGTGAATAGTGAGGCCTGAAAAACATGAATACGGCCTTACGACCAAGTTAAACTAGCTCAGGGCCTTCGCTGAAGGACATGGAGTGTGTTGGCGGTGGTTTCATGGTGTGTGGAGGTGCGTGCTGGTCAGACGGAGTCGGGAACGGAAGCTGGTGATGGGTGTATTCGGGGGAAGTGTTGGGTGCATGAATGGAGAGATAATGAGAGGGCTTTTCTTCGTGGAGTCGAGGTGGAGGTGTAGGGCGTGGTGGCGAGGCGTGTGGATGTGTGTGGTGGTAGAATTGAGAGATAGAAAGAGGAAAAAGGAAGTAGGGAGAGAGAGAAGTTTACCAGACCTAAATTAGGGACGAAAGGAGGAGAGGTTCGCGCCAGTGTGTCTTGCCGGATGTGAGGAGGATGAAGCCTTCACTGGGGTTGATGGCAGCGAAGAAGGCACGAGATTGACATGGCTTTGGTCGGCCTCCATTGGAAGAAAGAGGGGAAGATAGTTGTGCCTCCAATTTGACGATTGGGGTCGCGGACAATGGAGAACGAGGAAGACCGTTGTAGCGTAGGTCTGAGGAGGCCGAAGAGAGAGTTGTTAGAGGGTTTCTGGCCCAAAACCTAGCTGAAAAGTTCAGTCGGGCCCTGGGGATCCTTATATAGGCCTTAGGAAGCAGTTAGAGCTTGGGAAGCAAGCTTCCCAAGCTTGGAAGGCTTGCCAGAGTTGGAAACCTAAGGAAACCCAAATCTCTCATGCGTTCGCATGAGATTGGGAAGGTTTTGGGGCTCAAGATCGGATTCATTGGAATGGGAATTTCCTAAAGAGTCTCCGGTTCAATTTTGAGAAGGTTTGGTTGATTAGTCAAGGAGAACTCTCTAAATGAATCTCGCCGGAGTTGTAGGAATAAGATTTTGGTGCCACAGGGGCCTTTTTGCAAGAAATTCAAAAGTTGAGGGGCCATGTGAAATAAAGAAAATCAGACTTGGACCAAAGTGTAAACTAGGTCGAAACAATCTCAGATTGGGCCCAAATTTTGGTACAAACCTAATTTGAACACAAGGAATCCAATGGTTAAGTTGGATTTTGATTTTGACCTCGTTTGGCTGGGTAATTTATGCAAAAACCCAAATTGGGGCAAAAGTCTGTTTGCAATTCTGTTTTAGGTCAAGACGGGTTCTGATGGTCAATATGAAGATACCAAACCCTAGAGATTATTTTTATATGAATTTTATATTATTTGGGTGAATTTTATTCTAGCCAGAACCTCAGTTAATTAAGTAGGTCTATTTTTAGGGTTTCGGAAGTCATTTAATTCTCGAAACATGTGAAAACCCTTTTCTATCTATACGAACCTACTTGTTAGACATTTTAGACCATTTGACATTTATGTAACCCTTGAGAAAGCTCGTGATTGTACTGCAATTGAGATATATTGTTAAAATTACAATTTTACCCCTATTTTCTTGTTGTTCTCTCAGAAAGGATCTGTAATGAATTATAGTCCTCTGGCGGTTATGTAGGAGCATTTAATGATGGAATATCACTAATTAAAGCTAAATGTGGCTGATGATGATGTTATCATCAGGAGAAGAAGGTGAGAAGAGGGAAAACTAATCGTAATGATATATAATTGAAGGGGGGATAAGAAGCACAGATTGTAAAATAATATAAATGAAAAGAAATTTTTATTGCAAATAATCTCAAGTTAAAATACTACAACTACTAGAAGGAATTGCAATGAAAATAGAAATAAAGTACAAGAAGAAGTCAAGATGGAAATCCGAAGTGTAGTCTGAGGAAGCAACTGCCGGAAAGAAGAGCCAGAGATGAGGAAGAATGCTTGGAGAGGTGATGGGGATGGCCACTGAGAAGGTGGTGATGGTGAGCATGGCATGGAGATGATGGAGGTGAGAACCTATGCTATTGGAGGAAATGAAGGTGGTGAGGGATTCTAGTGGATGGCTTATGGATGGTGGTGAAAGAGAGCTTAAGGGAGCATGAAGTGGGAAGGGGGTCAGCAATGGAATTTTATAAGAGACTTGGATGATTGTGGTTGGTTGCAAAAGGTTATTTTGGATCAAGGTAGATGGATGGCTAAGATTAGGTGTTTAGAAGTCAAGGGCTAAGATCTAAGGTAGGCGTAGGTAATTAAGGTTAGCTTTTGATGGAGCCTAATGGATTGCTTGGATGCAATCAAGGAGGATATAGAGGGCTAGGATTGAAGGAGCTAGGGTTGGCCACCTAAGGTTGTTTCTAGGCTATGTGGTAAGTGATTGCACAGCAATCATAGGTCTTAATTGACCTAAATTACTCTAGAACTTAGCATAAGCTGGTGTAATCCATGCATGCATAAGCATTATTTGCATCTTTACTGCTTTCTTTTAGCTATGCATGAAATAATGTACTAATTAAGCACATTATATAAATTGCAGGTAATAAGAAGATAAGGAACTAGACCTGAAGCTGGATCTGAAGCTAGTGCTGCATCAGAGCTTGAATGGAAGACCTTAGAATAAATGTAGTAGAGAAATAATGTAAGGGTTGAGGTATGTTATTCTATTAAGTGAGAATAAGGTAGAGTTAAATTATGAAGAACTTATGTTTATTCCTAGCCCTAGGATTTCCCTAGAAGCCCTCCTAAGCCTTAGCCACCCTTAGATTAGGTCACTATAGCTTAGGAAGCCTCAAAACCCTAGTTCGAGCCCTTATTTAGATGCCCAGATAAGTTATTGGACGTTTAGGACCCATAGCCACAACTTGTACACCTTAAACCCATGTCTATAGTGTTATTGGACGTCCAAACACTTGGTCAGACGTCCAATTTCTGCAAAATCCCCAAGATAGAACTTTGATTCTTCCCTGACTCGAATTGGATGTCTAGACAAGAGGTATGGACTTCTGATTTTTGAGTATAAGATGTCTGACACTCTTATTGGATGTCTAGAACTGCTCTCCAGTTCCTATTTTGGAATTCAAGCTTGGATCTTGAGTTCCTAGGTGCCTAAACCCAATTCCAACTCCTTCGAAACCTAAATTAAGGTACCCTAACCCTAGTACACCACCTCTAGACCTTCCTAAGAACCTAATTAGGTTCTCACTAAGCCCAATTGACTTGGATCACAATCAATTATAGTTTCCTAGTTAATTGGATTCATAGAGTCCAATTGAGCTCAGATCTTAACCCACACAAGTTCAATTGAACTCAGTGAGAGTCCAATTGATCTAAGCCCAACTTAATTGAGTTATTTTGCCCTCAATTAAGTTCACACTCACTCAATTAAACTTATGTCAAGTTTAATTGCACTTTCTCCTTAGCAAATTAGGGGTTGCAACCCTAATTTGAGACCTATCGTAACCTAATACCCTTAGGACCTAACCTAGACCACTTAGCCACCTAGGTCACACCCACACACACACACACACACACACACACACACACACACACGCACACATTCACGCACACCACACCACCTAGAGCCTTCTAGGCTCTTCCAAAGGTTGCGCCACCTTGGTTGCTAAATTTAGCAACCAAGGAAGGGTCTTCTCTTAGATCCACTTTTTATGGATTTAAGAACCACCTCCTCTCTACCTTGGATGATCACTCTTGGGACTCTCTCTAGAGTGTTCCACACATCTCTAGAGACTTCCACACATCTCTAGAGAGTCTTTCTTGGATCTATTTAAAGAACCCTTGGGTGGCCATTTGCACCATCTTGGCTTAATCTTGGTTTTATCATCCACCCATCACCATAGCCATCTCCACCTCCACATTCATGTGAACCTCCACGAGCTCCACTACCATGACTCCACCACCTTCACGCCAAGCTAAGATCATCTCTCCCTCCTTCCTCCAAGGGCCGACCTAAGCACCATTGGCCACCCCTCTTTCTTCTCTCTACCTCCACTCAAAGGCCATTAGAGACCACCTCTGATTGCCCTTCTTTCTGATAGCCTAGCTAAGTAGTTCTTCTAATCTCTCTGATTTATTTATGCTTAGTAGTGTAGCTCCATATTCTCCCTCAATGATGCATGTGTAATCCCCCCATAGATTCATGCATGTAGTCATTTTCTGCTAGATAGTTTTCTACTTTCAAGCATTCATGTACAAGCTTCCCGCAAGCTTTGCTCTATAATCACCCTGATGCAATCAACGAAAAATCATTTATATATATATCTATGTGTTGAAAAATCACCATATGCTTACTTGCAGTACTTTATTGTGATTAAAGTTGCCTGCACTCTGTTAAGACCCACGACATCAAACGTTTTTAAGATGTCTGGGAGTTGTTCCAGACGTCTGGTCAGACGTCTGGATGCCTTCCCAGACGTCTAGAAATAAATTTTTGCGGCGTACGATTGCGAGTCTGTACGCGTGCATGCGCAGACTGCGCCCGCCGACCTGCAGGCGTTTTTCCTTTTCTTTTCTCTCTCCCTGACGCCTTCAAATACCCTCTTCCCCTTCCCTCTCCCTCACCCACCACTCCACCGTCTCCTCCTTCTTCTTCCAGTGTCAACATGAGAGTGAGAGAGCGAGGGCAGCAGCTGCTGCCGGGTGTACGCGGGGAGGAGGAGGTGCAGCGAGAGGAAGAAGAGGTAGAGCACATGAGGAAGAGAGAGCGAGCTCACCGGAGCAGCCCAGGGTCGGCCGACGGGCACGCTGCTGGAGCGTGGTGCTGGGGGAGGTTACCCTGGTGTTGCTGCAGCTTAGGCAGCATGCGGACGAGTGCAGCGCGGTCGCGTGTAGCAAGGAGAAGTCGAGGAGGTCCTGATTCTGGGAAATTTCCTAGAATCAGACGTCTGGACATACGTCCAGACGGCGCGGGTGACGTCTGGAGTGAGATCCAGATGTCTAAAAGATACGATATTTGTTATCTTCCTCCTTTTTCGAATGCGGCCATGCAAGCCGATCCGCCGAAGTTCTGAGACGTGTTGTGTTGAGGGGTGTTACGTACGCGTGCAGGTTTTGTTTTGGGAAGGCACAAGGACATGCCCTCCCACACAAATTAGACGTCTGGGCACAGCACTAGACGACGGAGAGAGTCTCCAAACGTCTGGAGTGATAGTCGGGCATCTGGAACTAGGTCCAGACGGTTCAGTTGGATCCTGGACGTCTGAAGAACAGCTCAGAGTAAGGTATGACCTGGACCACCTTTTAAGATGTTTGGGAGGTGTTCTAGATGTCTGATTTGAGGCAGAGTTGTCATTTTGACCCGTTTAGGGTCCGTTCGAAGTCCGATTTCCGTGTTTGAGATCCCCTTCTTCTCAGAATTTGTTCCTATATTTGTTTAAGATATTTTTATCCTGTTCTGAGTGATTCCTTGTGATTGATCCTTGTGTTAGGACCTCGTCCCGTTGCAGCTCTGGGGGTTGCGGAGGCACGCGGATCTGCCGATCACGCCCCCATTACTCCCAGTTTTGCAGGTAAAGTGGCTCCCCTTTGGTTTTTTACCAACATTAGTGCATCTTTGAGATAAATATAGATTCTAGGGTATGGCATGAATCCTAGGGTCTGAAAACTAGATTGAATGATAGATCCTAGGATATGGCATGAATCCTAGGACTTGAAAACTAGATTGAATGATAGATCCTAGGGTATGGCATGAATCCTAGGACTGGAAAACTAGATTGAATGATAGATACTAGGGTGTGGCATGAATCCTAGGAACAGAAACACGGAAAGGAATGTCGTGTGTACATGAATTGTAGTCTTGGAAAAGTACATAGAACAATGATAATTGCCTGTAATTGGATAACAGCTGCTTGTATATGAATGGATATTAACTGTTGGGAACACGGGTTATATGAGAATAAAACTGAAATGATGAAACCTAAAATGGCTTGACTAGAGAAATATGAGCATGAACCCTACGGGGAATTAGGAGTAGAGCTCCTGAAAGGTAAATGGAATGGAATTGGGGAAGTGAGCTGGCCCTTGAGTACGGAGTACCAAGGAGAGCGACTGTCCCCCTGTTTAGTGTAGAGCGGAGCTATCCGCCCTTGGGACCCGGGGTTAGGTCTGGCCGCTTTGTACCAACTTTTGGCCCTCGCGTACACAGTACTAGGGAGAGCTACTAGTGTAGGGAGAGAGTGAAACGATGGCGTTGATAACCGGGTTTTATTGTAGCGTTGTAGTATAGCCAGTTATTGTCATCATTTCAAATATATAAATTTTTTACTCGGAAAATAAAAGAGTTCCCGAGGTCGAACTCAGGGAGCAAGTTGTATTCTAGGGGTACAAGTTTCTTTTACAAAAATAAAGAAAGAGAGAGAGAGAATTTGTTGGCTTTTCTTCTTTTCTCTTTGCTTCTCCTCTTCTTCCTTCTCAGATCTTCTGCTCTCTTCCTTTGTTCTTCTTCTTTATCTGCAGTGGTGATGTTCTTCTTCTTCTTTCAGCTGTTTCTGCTCGTCTCTTCCTTTTTCTTCTGCAGAGCGGTCCTGTTCTTCTTCTTCTTCTTTCTTTCTTCTTTTCCTTTCTTCAGATCTTCTTCTCGTGCTCTTCTTCTTCTGCAGAGTCTTCACTTGGCCTCTCTGTGTTCCTCCTTTGCCTCGCCTTCCTTCTCCTTCTTTGCCTTCAGGACGTCATCTGATTTTCCAATCAGACAACTTAAACCGCCGCTGCTACAGTGCCGCTCGGTGCTCCTCCTTCCTTCAGCCTTCGTCTTCTTCCACGGTTCTTCTTCACCAGTGCCTGCACACTTACACAGCTTGATCAGAGGGGCAAAACCTAACTCTACCCTCCCCCGCGTCTCTCTCTCTCACAGAAGCCGCTCTTAGGAAAGCTCTCCCAGAGCTGCCGGGTTGCCGGGTACGGGTCGCGCCCGGGTCCAGGCCCACCGGCGTGCGTGGTGGGCGAGGAGTGCAGGTCAGTCTAAGTCGAGTCGAGCCAGGTCCGCGGGGCGTGGGCGCGGACGAGACCGGGTAACCGGGCGGGTGAAGGGGACCTCACCCCACGTGCTGAGGCAATAAGCCTCCAGCACTTTTTCACTTTATACCGCTGCGCTCCTTCAGAGCCTTCCGAGGTGGGACTAAATGTCCCACCCCAATTTGGCACCTGCGGAGGAAGCAGCTGGTAATCGCGGCTTTACACGAGGCCTTCGCGCGAGGGCTTCGCCTCAACTGCAGCCTAACGCTTTGCCGAAATGCCCCCGCACAGCCTGGGAGCGTGACCTGGGCGCGGCGCACCTGGAACAGCAGGTCGAAGCAGCTCCTTCTGCACGGCAATGGCGGCGGAGGACGGGTGACCTGTTCACAGCAAAACGGCCTCTCGGCCTAATCAGAAGGTGCCGGGAGCTTCGCCAGAGTGCGGCGAAGCCCGTGCGGGTGGTGGCGAGGCGTGGGGCGGCGTGCAAGGGCTGCCCTAGGTCGGACTGTGGGTCGGAAAGTGGGTGTGTTCGGTGGATTTGCAGAGGTCGGGTGGCGGGAATTGGAAGGGCGGAAATGGATCAGGGTGAGGAGGCGGAGATTATGTGCAGGTTGGCGAGCCGTGTGGGATGCTGGAGTGATGGGAGCGGCTCGCCGGAGGATGGCCGGAGGCGGAGAAGGTGAGGGTGATTAGGCGCGGTCGAGGGGTAATTAGATAAAAATAGCAGGGGGAAAAGAGAGAGAGAATAGAGGGAAGTAGTTCTAACCTAAATAAAGTGACGAAGGGGGCGAGGAGGCGGATGGCTGTACCTGCTTTCGCCGGAGAAGAAGGTGCCCAGTGGGGGAGGACGGCGGTGACGACGGGGCAGAGGCAGCGCGCGCCGGTATTGCGCGACGCGGGAAGAGCAGGGGAAGAAGTCTCTGCTGCTGGTATTGCGGCAGAGCGAAGAGGAGGAGGAGGAAGAACTGCCGGAGCTGGTGGGCATCTGCCGGAGTGAGAAGAGAGGAAAGTTGGGGGTTTTCTCCGTCAGATCCAAGCTGGGAAGAACGGTGGAGCGACGTGGGTATTTATAGAGGCGGAATCAGAGAGGAGGGCGGAGGGAGACGACGTGTCTCCCTCGCCGGAGGACGCCGGAGATGGAAACCCATACCGTCCATGCGTTCGCACGACCGGTATGGTGGGTTGCAGCGACCAGGGGGTGTCCCTGCGACGGCTGACGACGCAGGGCACCCCCGATTTACTTGCCAGACCCTCCCCCTTACCCTGCGCGGCGCCATGCTCCGCGCAAGGTCGCCGGAGCATGATGCTGGTCAGGTTTTGGCAGGAGGGACCTGAATGCAAAGAACGAAGGAGAGTTAGGGGCAGAAATGTGAGGGTTCAAAAATTGAGGGCCAAAAAGTAAATATATGAGGACCAAAGTGTAAAGTTGGTCAAGAAGGTTTCTTCTTAGGCTCAAGTTTTTATACATGACTAATTAGGACCTAAGGAATCTGATGGTGAATTTTATTTCTAGATTAAACCTTGTTTGACTGGTCAATTTACGCAAAAACCCAAATTAAGTTATTAATTGGGTATGGTTCTCAATGTAGGTCAAAATGGGTTCCTAAGGCCAAATTGAAGGTTCTAAACCCTAGAGATTATTTTTCTATGAATTTTAGAGGGTTTATTCCATTTTTGCTTTACCTTGAACCTCGTGAATTGAAGTGGATTTGTTTTAGGGTTACAGATTATCATTTAGTTCCTTGGAATTGCTGTAGCCCTTATCAGATCATCCCACTTTCCTTCTTATTTGGTTTGTTTGACCTATGTTTGGACCCTGAATTACCCTGTATGCAGATTATACTGGTAAAATTACATTTTTACCCCTTATGACTTGTTTTCTCCTTAAACTCAGAATTCTCTGAGTTAAGCCTTTCCTTGAGTTATATAGGAGCTTTTATCCTTTGTATTAAGTCAAAATGAGCTAGTTATGGCTCATGATGAGGTTCTCATCATGCCCCCATGCCTAGCTTTTGCTAGTCCCTTAGCAAAAACTTAAGGTTTCAACCCTTGTTCTAGACCATGAAGTTCTTAATAGCTTTAGATAAGTGCTTTTTCATTTGAGCTCAGATTAGGTTAGAATGCTGACCATAGGCCTAAAAGGTACTCTAGTACCAATCAAGATCCAAATCTGTCTAGGCTTAGCCTTAGTCCTTAGCAAAGGTTTTTAAGGCCCACAAGAACTAACCTAAGGTTTATTGGACTTTGTGGTTAAAGCACCCGTGCTTGAAATGATTTTAGCCCTGGCTCAGTTCGCAGTGCGTTTTGTAAGAGAGAGATAGAAAGTTATTCTGTTTGGAGAGTTTTCTCTCTCTTTTTCTTTTTAGTTCTAGCCTAGGATTGGCTTTTCAACACGGTCTGTATCAGATTCCTTGCTCCCATCATCAATCCTCAAGGGTTCCTGGCGATCGATGCTTCGAGATAGCACCGCCCATGGCAACCCCCGGAACCCTGGCTATTGAGATTTCGAGATAATCCCATCCATGGTGTTCCGTGGCCGAATCCAGACCCTGGCAATTGACACTTCGAGATAATGCCATCCATGGGATCTGAACCAGCAGAGTGCTTACATGCCCCCAGTAGGATATGTAAATATCCTAAGAGACAAGCACCGAGGAGATGATATTTTGTTACGCATCTTCGAGGGGATTTCCCGCTTCTCCGCGCTGGGAACTCGTCCAAATCAACTTGTGCTGATCGGCCGCTCTTATTCTAGGTGTTCTTTTCAGAATTTTGCGATGCTTCTGCGTGATTTTGATTTTTACGCTTACTGAACCAGGCTGTGTGTGAGGTCAGGGTGCTTAGGTTACTAAGTCCCGTAAACCAAAAATTAGTTAACGAGGCCAAATACTTCCTAAGCCTTAGACCTAATACTTCAGCTTTTCATTTTCCTCAACCTCTTGAGGATTGTCTGGATCTTAATGGGTACTAAGAGTCTATTCAAGAATGCCTAAGGTTTGCGTTCTTACTAATCTCATTATGCACTTTTCAGTTATTTTCTTGTATGAGGTCTAGAACTTAGGTTAATTCCTTAGTTCCTTACTAATGACTATCACCTTTTCTCATAATTTTGTGCTCCTTTTTCATTTTGTTTCTTTTCTCCTTCTCCTTCACAAAATTTCCTTCTCTTTTTTTCCTTTTATTCTTTTTCGAAAAATTTTTAATTTTTATGGTGTTTTTGGCATATGTGAGTTTTTTGTTTGAAACCTTTTCTTACAAGTTTTGCACTTTCATACCCCCCCATGCCTAAGATTTGCAATGTCCTCATTTGTAACCTAGGGGTTTTTATTCAACTTAGTTCATACATTAGGACAGATGTTTTGATGAGTGAATGGGTCGCGGTGGCTGTTGTGAACGATTTCTAATCTCAGATGCAAGCACCTGAGGTGGAGTCGGCTGTCCTAAAGTGTGAACTTCAAGTGTAAAAAGGTGTCAGAACAAGTTTCAGGTTTTCAAAGAGAATGACGGGCTGCCTCCCGTTGAGCGCTAAATTTGATGCCTTCAGCCAAGCGGGAAATGCGATGGAGAGGGGATGGTCAAATCAGCGGAGTTTTGTAAGACAAGCACCTTGATTAAGAGCCTGGTTGGTCCAACCAGGTGCTTGTTCAGATCAACAGGCTGATGATGCAGCCCAAACCCAATCAATCTGGTGGGTTGATAGATGTGGATAAAAAAGTGTGAAACCCACCATATACTGTGAAGCTCAGATGGATGTGGAAGTGTAAACGCAGGGTTTGGCTGAGTCGAATCAGCCTGGTCAGAGTAGGGACCCGTAGAATAATCAGTGATTGATGCAGGAACCCTACAGGGGTGATCAGAGAATGATAGAGCATGGTATGTAGTCTGATCAATGTTCGAAACCCGATGTGGAAATGCAATCGGCTCGGTGAGAGGTGAATCTGAATAGAAATTGAGTCCGGTTGCGGGTCAGGGTTTGGAAGAGGTTTTGATCCGTCCTGTGTGTGCGGATGAGGTGGCCATTGTGTACGAGGGCTCTTCTAGAAACGGATGATAGGTGGTTTTCTGTAGAGAGTCCTCTGGGTAACTATCAAATGCCGGAAGAGTGTCTGTAGGATGAAAGGAATCGGATTCGAGAAAAAATTTGGATTCTTGGTTGTAATCACTCTTGGCATTTTTTGTTTTTGGTTCCTGAGGATCGAAAAGGAATGATTCTGTGTTATCAGTGATCTCGGGAATCAGGACCTCAGAGTCGGAGTTAGAGTCATGAGAACTGAGGTCGTAGATAGGCCTGGCGTGTTCAGGAAGGGGAATCTCTCCGCAATTATAGTCAGATTTGAAATTGTCGGAGAGTTGGCGAAAATGAGATTCATGATCATGAATTCCACCACAGCAAAAATCATCAGATGTGGAATCAGCAGCCTGATTGGGGTCTAGCCTATATGTCAATTCTGGGCTGGAAAAGGTATTCTGTCTAGGCTCAAGCTCCAAGCTGGTAGGATAGACCCAATTAAAATCCAACTCGTCCAACTCCTCAGTCTCTGTATCATAAATTGGCATGTTCTCTGGAAAATCGATCAGATTTTCTGAAGATGTTGGAGAGGGATATTCATCAAATAGAGGCCCGGAATCATATTCTGTAAAAATTTGATCTTTCTCATAAGGGGCCTCATAATCTTCCCAATAAGTTTCAGATCTAGGTTCTAGGCTTAGGATGTGGGTAGAATTATTAGAACCTAAGTCTGAATAACCTTTGAGGGCTACCTTATCAGAATAAGGGGCGGAATTTATACCCTCAAAAGGTTCATTTCTGATCTCATTATTGCAGGAGTTTTGGGATTCTAGGCTTGGCAATTCATGGTCTAAATTTGGCTCATCATTGTGTTCTCCTGCAATATCCCAACCTATTTCAACATTGTCTTCTATCTGGGTTGGGATTTTACAACCACTTTGTGCCTCAATCCCGAGATCTGGGAAACTGGATTGTTCCTTAATACTGTTCCAAGATGGTTCATCCTCTATTTCTGGTATATACGGGTATTTCTGGTTGATAATTTGTTCTACTGATTTCATCATTTCTACCCATTTTATAAGGGCATCTTGGTGTTGTTCCCAAAGTACAGGATTTGTCAAGCATTGAAGGTATTCAGATTGGTGTAATTTTTCTATCTCAATGTATCCTGTCATGAGCATATCTCGGGTTGATCCTTTTGTAACTTCTGTCAATAGAATCTGGGCACAGTTTATGATGAAAGCTGTGGTTGTTGGGACATCAACCTGAATGTTTTCTATTGGTGTTGAGGGTTTATATTTGATTTCATAGAATTCAAGGGCATCCTCAATCATCTTATCTTTCATGGATCTCAGATATTCAGGTTTTTTACATGGTAGTCTTGCTAGGTAATTAGGCTGCATCTTCGAATCAGGTGGTGGAATCAAGATATAGAATCAGAAGTTTGAATTAATGGAAAAAGGGGACTTTGTTCAGAATCAGAGGAAAGAGGGGCTATGTGAATGATTTCTGCAAAAACAAGGGAGCCGAGGCTTAGCCTCGGGGAGAGTGAATTTCTATAGGAGGTTTCAAGGACCTCCTGCAAGATACTGAAGGACTGGATGAGATAAGCAGGTGCTGGACCCAATCAAGACACCCAAAAAATGTTGGGTGACTATAGAGGTTCGGGGCAGATGGACCCCTTGATCAGAAAGATCGTCCACCTGAGAATTACCTGGGCAGCCAGAGAGGGAGAGTCCCGCGAAGACCCCTACACGGTAGAGCGTCCCCACAGGTTACAGGGTTTCCCCCACCCGACCTCTCTTGTCACTGAGATTCCAGGTAGACCAGGATGGGGATCTTGACCTCTTAAGTCTACCAATTTTAGCTTAAGATCAGGGTGCTTAAAGTTAAACTTGAACTCTTAGGTATTTTGAGTGAGAAAGTGACCTAATTTTAAGGTTGGTTGACCCAAGGGGTCAACTTTACCTCTTGTTCCTTTGAGAGCTTTTGGGTCCTTTCTTTTTGGGTTCAAGTGTTTAGAGAGCCAATTGTTTAGGGTTTCTCTGAATAAGTATGTTCAATCAATGGTTTAGGCACACTTCTTTTGGATTTTCTCCATTCTTGATTTAAGTAGTGTGTCTCTAAAACCCTAATGTTGAATCTTATGTTGGCTCTACTTGGTCCAGTTAGTTCTTTGTTGGGTAATTAGGGCTCAAGCAAGAATGTGTTAGCCCTTAAATACCCTTAATAGTGTGCAGGAATAATGGGTTGAAAACATGCAACTTTTTATGGTTAGTAAGTATGGAAGACAGGTTAGCCCTATATTGCTTGTTCTTTTCTTCCTCTTTAGAGTTTAGGGGTTAATAGCGAGAGGAAAAATTACCTGTCCTCGGAGTGGTTGACGTGCGGTTGCTTGCCTTCTTGATTTCCTGTAGCTGCACAAAAGAGAGGAGATTATCAAAAACTAAAAAGAAACAGGAATGTTTACCTCTAGAATAGCCGTTGCTCCCCGGCAACGGCGCCAATTGAAACGATGGCGTCGATAACCGGGTTTTATTGTAGCGTTGTAGTATAGCCAGTTATTGCCATCATTTCAAATATATAAATTTTTTACTTGGAAAATAAAAGAGTTCCCGAGGTCGAACTCAGGGAGCAAGTTGTATTCTAGGGGTACAAGTTTATTTTACAAAAATAAAGAAAGAGAGAGAGAATTTGTTGGCTTTTCTTCTTTTCTCTTTGCTTCTCCTCTTCTTCCTTCTCAGATCTTCTGCTCTCTTCCTTTGTTCTTCTTCTTTATCTGCAGTGGTGATGTTCTTCTTCTTCTTTCAGCTGTTTCTGCTCGTCTCTTCCTTTTTCTTCTGCAGAGCGGTCCTGTTCTTCTTCTTCTTCTTTCTTTCTTCTTTTCCTTTCTTCAGATCTTCTTCTCGTGCTCTTCTTCTTCTGCAGAGTCTTCACTTGGCCTCTCTGTGTTCCTCCTCTGCCTCGCCTTCCTTCTCCTTCTTTGCCTTCAGGACGTCGTCTGATTTTCCAATCAGACGACTTAAACCGCCACTGCTACAGTGCCGCTCGGTGCTCCTCCTTCCTTCAGCCTTCGTCTTCTTCCACGGTTCTTCTTCACCTGTGCTTGCACACTTACACAGCTTGATCAGAGGGGCAAAACCTAACTCTACCCTCCCCCGCGTCTCTCTCTCACAGAAGCTGCTCTTAGGAAAGCTCTCCCAGAGCTGCCGGGTTGCCGGGTACAGGTCGCGCCCGGGTCCAGGCCCACCGGCGTGCGTGGTGGGTGAGGAGTGCAGGTCAGTCTAAGTCGAGTCGGACCAGGTCCGCGGGGCGTGGGCGCGGACGAGACCGGGTAACCGGGCGGGTGAAGGGGACCTCACCCCGTGTGCTGAGGCAATAAGCCTCCAGCACTTTTTCACTTTATACCGCTACGCTCCTTCAGAGCCTTCCGAGGTGGGACTAAATGTCCCACCCCAATTTGGCACCTGCGGAGGAAGCATCTGGTAATCGCGGCTTTACACGAGGCCTTCGCGCGAGGGCTTCGCCTCAACTGCAGCCTAACGCTTTGCCGAAATGCCCCCGCACAGCCTGGGAGCGTGACCTGGGCGCGGCGCACCTGGAACAGCAGGTCGAAGCAGCTCCTTCTGCACGGCAATGGCGGCGGAGGACGGGTGACCTGTTCACAGCAAAACGGCCTCTCGGCCTAATCAGAAGGTGCCGGGAGCTTCGCCAGAGTGCGGCGAAGCCCGTGCGGGTGGTGGCGAGGCGTGGGGCGGCGTGCAAGGGCTGCCCTAGGTCGGACTGTGGGTCGGAAAGTGGGTGTGTTCGGTGGATTTGCAGAGGTCGGGTGGCGGGAATTGGAAGGGCGGAAATGGATCAGGGTGAGGAGGCGGAGATTATGTGCAGGTTGGCGAGCCGTGTGGGATGCTGGAGTGATGGGAGCGGCTCGCCGGAGGATGGCCGGAGGCAGAGAAGGTGAGGGTGATTAGGCGCGGTCGAGGGGTAATTAGATAAAAATAGCAGGGGGAAAAGAGAGAGAGAATAGAGGGAAGTAGTTCTAACCTAAATAAAGTGACGAAGGGGGCGAGGAGGCGGACGGCTGTACCTGCTGTCGCCGGAGAAGAAGGTGCCCAGTGGGGGAGGACGGCGGTGACGACGGGGCAGAGGCAGCGCGCACCGGTATTGCGCGACGCGGGAAGAGCAGGGGAAGAAGTCTCTGCTGCTGGTATTGCGGCAGAGCGAAGAGGAGGAGGAGGAAGAACCGCCGGAGCTGGTGGGCGTCTGCCGGAGTGAGAAGAGAGGAAAGTTGGGGGTTTTCTCCGTCAGATCCAAGCTGGGAGGAACGGTGGAGCGACAGGTGTATTTATAGAGGCGGAATTAGAGAGGAGGGCGGAGGGAGACGACGTGTCTCCCTCGCCGGAGGACGCCGGAGATGGAAACCCATACCGTCCGTGCGTTCGCACGGCCGTTATGGTGGGTTGCAGCGACCAGGGGGGTGTCCCTGCGACGGCTGACGACGCAGGGCACCCCCGGTTTACTTGCCAGACCCTCCCCCTTACCCTGCGCGGCGCCATGCTCCGCGCAAGGTCACCGGAGCATGGTGCTGGTCAGGTTTTTGCAGGAGGGACCTGAATGCAAAGAACGAAGGAGAGTTAGGGGCAGAAATGTGAGGGTTCAAAAGTTGAGGGCCAAAAAGTAAATATATGAGGATAAAAGTGTAAAGTTGGTCAAGAAGGTTTCTTCTTAGGCTCAAGTTTTTATACATGACTAATTAGGACCTAAGGAATCTGATGGTGAATTTATTTCTAGATTAAACCTTGTTTGATCGGTCAATTTACGCAAAAACCCAAATTAAGTTATTAATTGGGTATGGTTCTCAATGTAGGTCAAAATGGGTTCCTAAGGCCAAATTGAAGGTTCTAAACCCTATAGATTATTTTTCTATGAATTTTAGAGGGTTTATTCCATTTTTACTTTGCCTTGAACCTCGTGAATTGAAGTGGGTTTGTTTTAGGGTTACAGATTATCATTTAGTTCCTTGGAATTGCTGTAGCCCTTATCAGATCATCCCACTTTCCTTCTTATTTGGTTTGTTTGACCTATGTTTGGACCCTGAATTACCTTGTATGCAGATTATACTGGTAAAATTGCATTTTTACCCCTTATGACTTGTTTTCTCCTTAAACTCAGAATTCTCTGAGTTAAGCCTTTCCTTGAGTTATATAGGAGCTTTTATCCTTTGTATTAAGTCAAAATGAGCTAGTTATAGCTCATGATGAGGTTCTCATCAGAGAGCTAGCCACCCCACGGGCCTCGGGGTTCTGCTAGCCGTCCTACACCGACTTGTTAGGCCCACTGGGCAAACCAGGGTAGTCAGGCGAGGGTATGCGGACGGTGGAGGGGCAAGACCCCTGTTTGGTTACTATAGAGGGGTTGGACCCCTGTTACTGAGAGGGCTCTGCCCTATACTGGTTCCGTGCTGTGCTTTGGGTGCACCCGTTAACAGAAACGACTGACTGCGTGCCAGTGCGGGGTAGCTACCCGTGCGTTTATCTAGCGTACCGTAGTCACCGTTACGCCTGTCAGTGACCTTGGGGTGGTTGACTGAGGGTAGGACCACCACGGGGGACTCTATCGGCCAGGAGAGCACCACGTGCTACTTCTACTTTTTGGAAAAGACTGCAATCAAGATCATTCCCACGAGGAACATTCGAGATCAAGAGAAAGATCTGAGAAATAATTCAAGAATGAGTAAATAGAGAAATAAAGAAAGAAATTAAAAATAATAGCTACTTGTACACCTTTACTATTTTTCTTAGCTAGCCGGTTGTCACTCTACTCAGTGTTTCGCTGATGTGTCACCTTTGTCACCTTTTCAGGACCAGGTGTTGAGCAGCCAGAGCCTGCGGTTGCGGAGGGTGCTGGGCCTAGTAGAGCCCAGTAGTTCTACTTGTGTTGTACTTGCTGTTCCATTTTTATGTTGTAGTGAGTATATTATGTTACATTTGTACTCTTTTATTGTAAGCATCATATTTCTGTACCTGTTTAATTCTCTACTGTTGTGGTGATATGTAGTGTAGTAGTTCTTTTCTTTACTGCTGTACTTTTGTTACTATTAATTACTTGCATAGTGAATGTGGGTTATTTTGCTGCTTTTTGGTTACTTTCTCGTTGGACGACTGGGTCTTGGGATCAGTCGAGTCGGTCCGATTCTCGTGTCCTTTAGGGATTCGGGAACCGAGTCGTAACACACTCTTTTTATAATTTTTTCGCAACTAGCATGTCAGTGCCTGAAAATATCAAGGATCTAACCATTAATGCATTTTCTATAAACGGCCATCACATAACTAGGATCATGCATATGGAAACCCATACATTCACTTTCATCATTTATTTAACGCATGCACATGTGATTATAGTTAATCATGCAAATGTCAAAACATTGATCCGTAGGTTAGAAACCGACATGAGTTTTTAAGCGAGTAGTGCGAACAAGATCGAAATTACTTTTCATACTTCCATAACGCCTCCCAGAGACGAACGATCGGGACTCAAAGTCTCGTTATTTTACAAGTTACGACATTGTTTTCCCAAAGCACGCGAGAAACTGCTTCCGTCAGTAAGCCATATGTAGGTTGGATGTAGGCCATTAGATGTAAGGTGGACGGTTGGGATTGAAGCATATTAAGTGACCGACCATAGGTGATTTTAGGAGGGGATTAGGACAGGGTTTGGAAAGTTTAAACAAGGCTATAGGATTAGGTTTTGATGGTGGGGATTTGGTCATCAAAGTGGTCAGCCAAAGGGTTTGGATTGGAGGGAATATTGTCGACCATGCATGGTTGTTAAAGGTGATATGTTCTTAGGTTTAGGTAGGGTTTTATGTGAAATAATTGGGGCCCTAAGATATGGATCTAATGGGTGCAAATGGGTAGCATATTGGCTGGCCATATGATGGTTTTAGAAGCAAGGGGGCCAGCCATATAGTGGGTTTTGTTGGGAAGTGTTTATGAGTAGGTTAGGTGGTGGGGTTTTGTAGGAGTGTGGATTAGGGTTTAGGGTTAGGTTTCCTAGTCATATATGGTGAAAAATCAAGGTGAATGGCCAACCACCTAGATGACTAATTGGGCTAGGGTGACTAGGGTTTGGATTAGGAAAATTAGGTTCCTAATTGGGCAAAGTCTAGAGGGAAAATAGGTTAGGGTTTTAGGAACAGGATCAACCTCATTTGCATAATTATGCTTACTCAGAATCTGCATGATTGTAGAGCTCCAACCAATTCCACACTTGGCACCTGCACACATTGATGGGAACACCATCAAAAGCCCTAACTGGCCACTTTTAATCAGCATTGAAAGATAAATGCTCCTACATAACCATTTGAGGGTTTCAACTCCACATTATTCTATTTTGAGAAGAGAACAAAAAAGTAGGGTTAATTCTGTAATTTTAACAGCATATCATGAACACAGAATAACCATGGGGTTTGTCAACGGTTAAATAAAGGTTAATTGAGCATCAAAGACTAATAAGTGGGTCCATGCAGACAGATATAGGGTTTCATGCATTTCGAGAACCAATACAACACCCAAAACCCTAATTTCAGATCTGATTAAATTATAGAGGTTCTGGTCAGGATAAAATTCATCTAAATCTCATAAAATTCATATAAAAATATATCTTGAGGTTTGGTATCCTTGATCTAACCTTTGGGACCTAATTTGACCTTAAAGAGTCACAGATGGAGTTTTACCCTAATTTAGGTTTCTGTGCAAATTGCCTAGTCAAACTTAGTCAAAACTCAAATCCAACTTCACCACTAGATTCTTTGGATCCAAATTAGGCTTTTATCAAAATTTGGGCCCAATCAGAGTCCAACTTGACCTAGTTTGCTTTTAAGTCCATTTAAACTTTCTCTCAATTAAGCACCTAATTTTTCAAATATTTGCAATAAGGTCCTTAACTTTGTCATCGTTTCTTGAAAAATGGTCTCTGCTGCCATTAATGTGAATGTAATAGCTCCATTGAGATTTGAGCGAGGATTTCTTGCTTGATTCTGAATCAAATCTTTCTAAAATTGAAAGGGAGAATCCTTGAGAGATTTTCTACCGATTGGACCTGGTATTGAACCTTGATTGCCCTAGAATCTTTATTCGAGTGCTCACAAAATTAGGGAATTTTCATCCCTAACTTTTCAAGCTCACAAAGCTTATTTCCAAGCTTGGAAGCCTCCCTAAGGCCCTTAAATAGTCTCCTCTCGCGACTCTGAGCTCTTTAGCAAAGTTTTAAGTCGGAAAAACCCTCTCTTCCTCAACTCCGGTCGTTTGCACCTTCGTCTCCGGCGAGATTCTCCGTCCTCTTCAACGATATGACCAACGGTCAAATTGGTTGACCCATTATCTTTCCCTCATCCTCACGATCGTCGCCCGCCATAGCACGATCGCCATCTCCTTCTGCTTCCTCACCGCCGTGTCACCGTCGACCTCATCTTCTCCATCTTCGATCTATCACAACTGAAGCCCTCCACCCGCCATCTTTCTCTCTGAGTCCCTCTTTCTCTTCCTCTTCCCTTATTGATCCTCTCCAACCCCTTAGTTAGATTCGACCACCAACACGACCCCAATCCCATCGTCTCCCTCCGCTATGGCCAAGCTTCGGCAAGGTCATACCACCTCCACAAACCACCAAACCCTTCGCGATCACCTCTAGAATCTCCGCCACTTCATGCTCAATAGAACAACTCAAGAAATTAAGGGGCTCACACTCTTAAACACTCCACCGAACACACACACTCACGCACACCCCCCTGGGTCGCCAGACCTCCACACACACCCTCACGTGACGCCACAACCACCACCACACTCATCGACGTCCGCCGATCCTCCTGAGCTACTTTGACGTGGTCGCGAGGCCATGTTCTGTATTTCAGGTACATGTCGGAGCTTCATTGCCACCCTCGTCTTCTCCAGTCACATTCATCATCTCTAGCCCCCAATTCATCCAAGTGCATGTTGCAATCAATGCGGCCCAACTCTAGGTCCCTTCCTAGGTCCTCAATCGAAGATTTTAGCCACGCCTTCGCCTTCAATCGGAGGTGTCATCTCCTCAGCTGCTGCATGATGACAGAAGGGACAAAGATAGTCCCACATCATTAATAGAAGGGCTCTTAGCTGTGCATATAACCAAAAAGTGACGAGGCCTTATCGCCTTCGAGTCACTGGGGTCAGGTCCCTACCATACACCCCTGCACACGCTGCGCCTCATGCGCTCGTCCATATCCTTGCCCGTGCACACACCACACTGGTCTGGGTGGTGGATCCGGTTACCTACTACCCGAGTTTGGTCTGATTCTGAGCTTGGGAAGAAAGAGAGAGAATTTGAGAGAGAAGGGGGTGGGTATTGCTACCTCAGGATATGAGCCTTCCCCTCTCTTTATACTTAGTGAGATTTGTGAGGCCTTGAGCCTCTGTTGTTGCTGCGTTCTTGAGGCTCTTAGCCTTGTGCTTCTCTTGAGAAGGGCCCTTGAGCACCTTTTGATAAGGCATCTGAGGCCTTTCATCGACGTCTGCTGGTTACTGTTAAATCATTTGAATAACTTGTTTACTGTGGATTACTAGTTGTGATTTACTATTGAGATATTTAAGTGGTTGTGAGCATAACATTGATGGTTAATTTGGTGATTCAAATCACCAATTTAACCCAATCTTTTTGCATCATTCTTCTGATTTTATTGAAATCCCTTACTACTTTCCATTAGCTATGCATAAGTATAAGCCGTCTGATACTATTATCAGACATCTAGAACTGTTCTCTAGTTTCTGTTTTGTAATTCAAGCCTTGATCTTGAGTTCCTAGGTCCCTAAACCCAATTCCAACCCCTTGAGAATCTAAATTAAGGTACCCCAACCCTAGTACACCACCTCTAGACCCTCCTAGGAACCAAATTAGGTTCTCACTAAGCCCAATTGACTTGGATCATAGTCACTTACCATTGCTTAGTCAATTGGACTCATAGAGCCCAATTGAGCTCAAATCTCAACCCACACAAGTCCAATTGATCTTAGTGAGAGTCCAATTGACCTAAGCCCAACTTAATTGAGTTATTACACTCTCAATTAAGTTCATACCACTCAATTAAACTTATGCCAAGTTTAATTGTACTTTCTCCTTAGCAAATTAGGGTTTGCAACCCTAATTTGAGACCTACCCTAACCTCTACCTATTAGGACCTAACCTAGCTTACTTGGCCACTTAGGGCATGACCACACACACACACACACACCCATTCACGTACACACACCCACCTAGAGTTCTCTAGAACTATCTTCAAGGTGGCGCCACTCTTGGTTGCTAAAATTAGCAACCAAGAGCCATTCAATTTTTAGATCCACAAATGGTGGATCTAAAAACCACCTTAGACGGCCAGACTTGGAGCTCTCTCTAGAGAGTTCCACACTTCTCTTGGGTGGCCATTTGAATCCATGCTACATTCAATCTTGGTTCCATTCCACCTTCCATCACCACCACATTAGTATACCCCTATCTCCACGAGCTCCACCATGACTCCACCACCTCCACGCCAAGCTTGGATCACCTCCTCCTCACCTCTCCAAGGGCCGGCCTAACCCCCATTGGCTACCCCTCTTTCTCTTATCATCCACTCAAAGGCCAATAGAGCCTACCTCCGAATGCCCTTATTTCTGCTAGCTAAGTAGATAGTAGTTCTTCGTAGATTGACAGCTTTATTATTGCTTAGTAGTGTAGCTCCATATTTCTCCCCCAATGATGCATGCATAATCCCCCATAGATTCATGTATGCAATCGTTTTCTGCTAGCGAGTAGTTTATGTTTCAAGCATTTATGTACAAGCATTCCTCTAGCTGTGCTGTAACCACCATCATGCAATCAATGAAATCATCTTTCTATATATATATATCTATGTGTGAAAATCACCATGTGCTTGACTGCCATATCTTTCGTGTGATAATTAGTTGCTTGCGCTCATTTCATATTTCTATTGCAACATGTAGTGCATGAATATGTACTTCTTATAAATCGACATGCGTTCTTGAGCAAGTAGAGCGAGCGAGATCGAAATTACTTTGCATTTCCATAACAACTCCCAAAGACGAACGACCAAGATTCAAAGTCTCATTATTTTATAAATTATTTTTGACGCGTGGCTTTTGTGACTATACTACAAAGAACGACAATCGTATTTTCAAACCTACGATTTCTGCCCTCCATCAGCGAAATCTTTGATGTATAGGGATTGATTTCGTGGGACCCTTTCTAGGGTCTAATGGCTTTGAATACATCTAACTTGCTATTGATTACGTCTCTAAATGGATTGAAGCCGTCCCCATTAGAACAAGTGACCACAAAGTTGTTCTTCGGTTCATTCAGGAGAGCATCTTTTCTAGATTTGGGGTTCCAAAAGCCATCATCAGCGATGGCGGGCCTCATTTCACCAATGTGCACTTCCAGTCCCTGATGAAAAAGTATGGGGTGTCGCATCGTATCTCGACTTCTTATCACCCCCAAACTAGTGGGTTGGTTAAACTATCAAATCAGGAGATTAAGAAGATCCTTCAGGTCATTGTTCAACCTGGCAGGAAGGATTGGTCTACCCACCTTCCAGATGCCTTGTGGGCCTATAGGACTGCCCATAAGACCCAGTTAGGAATGTCTCCCTTTAGACTCGTGTACGGGAAGGCATGTCACCTTCTCGTAGAAGTGGAGCATAAAGCCTACTGTTGTGAGCGATCTATCGGGGATTAAAGAATTGTCGTCATAGTTTGAAATCCATAATAAATCGAACAACAAATAAAATTTATAAGCTCAGAATGTCAAAAATGATGTTCGAGGTCATTCACTGGCAGCAAGTATTGCATTCACTCGCTAATCTCAATAGATCATATAAATGAGCATAATTAATTACTCAAAAACTAATATGCATTGTATAACATGAGTATATGAGGAGATAAAAAGAACTCTAAACAAAATAATGGTGATTTGGATCACCAATTATTAGCCTAACACATATATAGCAATTACTTAAATAGAATCAAATGAACAAACATTGAATCAGACGTCTTAAATGTTCAATTGCTACATTGCAGAGAGCACTTGGTCTTCCTTGATTCTCCTTCTCTTCTTCCTTTCTCAACTCCTCTTCTTCTTCTTTCTTTCTCTACCTTAGCTCTTCCTTGGCTTCTCTTCTTTCTCTTCTTCCTCTACGGTCCTCCTCTTCTTCTGCCTTGCCTCTTTTCCTCTTCTTGCAGCTAAGTGTCACACGGTTGACTACAAGAGCAAAACCCCTTAACCCCGCGCTATCTCTCTCTCTCTCTCTCTCTCTCTCTTCTCTTCTCTTTCTTAAGGGACAACCAGGTATTCGGGTAATCGGGTATGAGCACACCTGGGACCAGGGCTACCTGTAGTGGGTAGCAACTAAGGTGTAAGGCTTAGGTGGGTAATCGGGTTCGGACCAGGCCCGCGTGGTGGTGTCACAAGCGAGGCGTGAAGGGGCGCTGGGGACCTCACCCCCTAAGTGTCTTAAGGCACTAAGGCGGTGTGACGAAAATAATTTATTTGGCCCCCACGCTTCAGTGATTTTTGAGGTGGGACTAAGGTCCCACCTTCTTCTTCACGTACTGCCATTGGATGGAATCTCCTTTAATCGGAGCAGCTACTGAGGAGAAAGCTTCCAATTGAAGCCTTGTCTCACAACTTAGAGCCCTTCCGCACGACCTGGGGTTGGAGCTTGGGATGGATGTAGCAAGAACGAGCTTCAAGCTTCTCTCGAAGCTACTGCCAATGGTGGCGAAGGAGTGGGTACTTGAAACAAAAAAGTACGGGCTAAACGCCCCAATCAGATGGCTCAAAAGCTTTGCCGAAGCACGGTGAAGATGGTGGTGGTGGTTTTATGGTGAGGCGAGGCATGTGGCGACTTGATAGAGGTGGAGATGGCCGAAGGAAGTGGGTTTGTTCGATGGATGTTTTGGGTGGATGGGAAGGCGAATAGATACCGGGGTTTTGATGAGTGGAGTACGGTGGAGGTTATGGGCGTGTCGGCGAGGAGGATGGAGGTTTGTAGAGCATGGAAGTCTTTGCTAGAGGGGTCACCGGAGGTGGGAATGAAGGTGGTGGGTGGTGTAGTCAAGGGGTCAAAACAAAGTTTGAAAGGGGGAGAATTAACCTAAGAGTCTAAGGGAACTAAATTACTCGTAAAATAATGAACGAAAGGGGGGAGATCTCCTTGCCGGGGGTACGTCGGTGTCAGAGAAGAACTCTCCGGTGGGGTAGAAGCGGTGACAAAGAGGGGAATTGAGGCACCCGCTGGTATGGCGCGACGCAGACGAGGTGGAGAAAGGCAAATTCGTCACTGGTATTACGTACGAATGAGGAGGGAAGTTGGAGAAGATCGTCGAATGTCATGGAGTCTTTTGGTTGGAGAGGAGGGAGGAAGGAGGGGGATTTCCAGCTAAAAGTGAGCATGGGGAAAATTGTTTGCCATGGGGATCCTTATATAGGACTCAGGGAGTCGGTTTAAGCTTGGGAATCAAGCTTTGCAGGCTTGGAAGGTTCGTCGGAGTTGGAAACCCAAATCTCTCATGCGCTCGCATGAGAGATTGGGAAAGAGTTGAAGCTTAAGAATTGGTCTGACTGGAAGAGAATTTCAAGAGGGATCTTCGATTCAAATTTGAGGAAGTTTCATCAATCAATCAAGGACAAATCCTTGATTGATTGTTGTCGGAGCTTTAGGATTAGGAGTTCTATGTGGAGGGGACCTTTTTGAAGAAAAAGATGATAAAATTGGGGGGTTTTGTGTAAGAAATTCAAAAGCTGAGGGTCCATTTGAGATAAAGAAAATCTGACTTGGACCAAAATGCAAACTTGGTCAAAATAATCTCAAATTGGGCCTATGTTTTGATACAAACCTAATTTAGACTTAGGGAAGCCAATGGTGAAGTTGAATTTTGGTTTTTGACCTAGTTTGACTGGGTAATTTATTCAAAAACCCAAATTAGGGTAATAGTCTGTCTGTTGCTTTATTTTAGGTTAAGATAGATTTTGATGGTCAAATTGAAGGTACCAAAACCCTAGAGAATATTTTTATATGAATTTTAGAGGGTTTGGGTAAATTTTATCTTGACCAGAACCTCAGTAGATTAAGTGGGTCCATTTTTAGGATTTTAGATGTTATTTAATTCTCGAAATGCATGAAAACCCGTTTCTGTCTGCATGGACCCACTTGTTAGACATTTAAGATCATTTGACCTTTAATTAACCTCTGAGAAACCCCATGAATGTTCTGCAATTGAGATGTGCTATTAAAACTGCATTTTTACCCTTGTTTTACTATATTTCTCTCAGAATGATTATGCAATGAATTATGATTCTCTGGCGGTTTTGTAGGAGCATTTATTTCTTGATTATGACTAATTAAAGTTATATATGGTTGTTGATGATGTTATCATCACCTTCTGGGTGATATGGAAGTGCAATCTAGATCTTTTGAAGGCTGGAATTCACAGTTGGTTGCAATTGAGTGAGATTGAGGAACTACACAATGATGCGTATGAGAACTCACGAATCTACATAGAGGAGGTGAAAGCCTTCCATGACAGGCACATTTCATGAAAATCCTTCCATCCTGGTCAAAAAGTATTACTCTTCGATGCCAAACTCAAGCTCTTCCCAGGAAAACTTAGATCAAAATGGATTGGATCATTCCTTGTGAGACGAGTATTTGGAAATGGAGTAGTCGAAATCAATGAACTTAGCCATGAATCAAAACCTTTTTTCATGAACGTTTAGACATTCAAACCGTTCTTCGAACTCACCAACTCGAATTTGGCTGCAGTATCTTTTGATCTCTATTCTCTCTGAGCTTCATTGCGCCCACCTGATGTCATTAAACTTAGCATTTAACGGGAGGGAACCTGTCATCTTTAAAAAACTCGAAACCCTTTTGACATATCTCTTTGCTGAATTCATATTGCACTTTAGGGTTTGTCTATTAGAACAGCGACTCCACCTTTGATACTTGTATTAGAGCTAGAAATCATCCGCAACAGTCATTCCGACCCGTTCACCACCCATCTGTTCTAATGTACGATCTGAATTGAACTCGAACCCACCTAATTTACAATGAGGAAATTGCAAGCTTAGGCATGGGGGGGTATTAAAGTGCAAAATGCTATGAAAATCAATGCATGGAAGGGTTTCATTTAAAAAGAAATAAACAAAAAAAAAGAGGAGAAAAGAGGAAAAGAGAGGCCAATTTGAATTGAGCTGAATGAAAGTGGAGAAGAGGAAAAGAAAAGAAAAGAGAGTGAAAAAAGGAGCAAACAAAAAGAGAAAAAAAAAGATTAGTCCCTTAAAATTGAGTATGGAACTTACCTAACTTCTAGGTTGGATCAGATGATGAATTAAGACCTGGAAGTCTAAAACTTAGGAGATTAGTGACGAGTATCGACCTTAGGCCTCTTGGATCTGTTTCAAGGTTTAAAAACTCACGTATTTGTTAAGGTCCGGATTAATCCTTAAGAGGTTGAGGAGAGTGCAAGGCTGATGTAGTAGGTATAAGGTTTAGGGATTATTTGGCCCTGTTGCCTGTCCTTTGGTTTGTGGGACTTGGTAACCAAAGCACCTAAAAATCGCACACTAAGTTTGGTTTAGTGTGCTTAATAAAGAAAATCATGCCAAAAAGTGTTATGTTCTAAAAAAACTATCTCGAAAATCTAGCTTAGGAGCGGCTCAACAACACAAGTTGATTGGACAAGTTCCTGGCGTGGAGATGTGGGAAATTCCCCTCGAAGATGCATAATAACATATTGTCTCCTCGGTGCTTGTCTCCTAGGATATCTAAATATCCTGCCGGGGGAATATAAGCACCTTGTGTTGGTTCAGGTGCCATGGGAGGGACTATCCCGAAATGTTGATTGCCAAGGCTTGAATTTAGCTATAGAACGCCATGGGTGGCACTATCCCTAAGTGTCGAAATCCAAGGTTCTGAAAGTTTCCATGGGAGGTGCTATCCTGAAGCATTGAAAGCCAGGGACCCTTTGAGGATTGATGGTGGGGACAAGGAATCTGATACAGACTGTGTTTTGGGCCATTTCGAGGCTGGATTTAGGGAAAAATAAAAAGAAAAGAGAGAACACTCTCCAAATGAAAAATCCTTATATATCTCTCTCTTACAAAAATGCACTGGTAAACTAAACCTAGACATGCTACATTCTAAGCACGGGTGCTTTAACTGCTGGGGTCAACAAACCTCTAGGTAGTTTTTGCGGGTCTTAGATACCTTCGCAGCAGACTCAGACTGAAGCTGGTCAGGTCTAGATCTTGGCTTGTACTTGTGCACCTCTAGGCCTATTGTTGGTATTCTGATATGATTTCTAGAGATGCAGCTTAGTAAGGCATCCAGACGATTGCATTCGACCTAGAGACCTGGTTTGATCCATAGTATATTTGCTAAGGGACTAGAAAAAGCTAGGCATGGGGGTATGATGGGAACACTATCATAAGCCCTAACTAGCCACTTTTAGTCAGCATTGAAAGATAAATTCTCCTACATAGCCATCTAAGGGTTTCAACTCCACATTATTCTATTTTTAGAGGAGAATGAGAAATTAGGGTTAATTCTATAATTTTAACAGCATATCATGAACACAGAATAACCATGAGGTTTTTCAGGGGTTAATTGAAGGTCAATTGAACCTTAAATACTAATAAGTTAGTCCATGCAGACAGAAACAGGGTTTCACTCATTTCGAGAACTAATATAGCACCTAAAATCCTAATTTAAGACTTGCTTAAATTATAGAGGTTTTGGTTAGGATAAAATTCATATAAATCTCCTAAAATTCATATAAAAATGTATCTTGAGGTTTGGTATCCTTGATTTGACCTTTGGGACCTATTTTGACCTTAAATAGAGTTACAGACAGAGTTCTACCCTAATTTGGGTTTCTACATAAATTAGCCAGTAAAACTTGATCAAAACTCAAATCCAACTTCACCACTAAATTCTTTGGGTCTAAATTAGGTTTGTACCAAAATTTGAGCTCAATTAGAGTCCATCTTGACCTAGTTTGCAATTTAGTCCATTTAAACTCTTTCTCTCAATTAAGCCCCTAACATTTCAAATGTTTGCAATCGGGTGGTTAACTTGGTCATCATTTCTTGCAAAATGGTCCTTTCCACCATTAATGTGAATGCTTTAGCTCCATTGAGATTTGAGCGAGGATTTCTCGCTCGATTCTGAATCAAACGTTTCCAAAATTGAAAGAGACAATCCTTGAGAGATTCTTTACTAATTGGACCAAGTATTGGACCTTGATTTGCCTTAGAATCTTCATGTGAATGCTCACAAAATTAGGGATTTTTCATCCCTAAGTTTTCGAGCTCGCGTAGCTCATTTCCAAGCTTGAAAGCCTCCCTAAGGCCTTTAAATAGTCTCCTTTCGTGACTCTGAGCTCCTTAGTGAAGTGTTAAGTCGGAAAAACCCTCTCTTCCTCAACTCCGGCCATCCGCACCTTTGTCTCCTGTGAGCTTCTCCATCCTCTTCATCGAGCTGGCCAATAATCAAATTGGCTGAACCATTATCTTCCCCTCATCCTCGTGATCGTCGCCCGCCAAAGCATGATTGCCATCTCCTTCTGCTTCCTCACCGTCGTGTCACCGTTGACCTCATCTTCTCCAGCTCCGATCTATCACAACCGGAGCCCTTTGCCCGCCATCTTTTTATCTGAGTTCCTCTATCTCTTTCTCTTCCCTTATTGATCCTCTCCAACCCCTTAGCTCTTGATTCGACCACCAACACGACCCCAATCCCATCGTCTCCCTCTACTTCGGCCAAGCTCCTACGAGGTCATACCACCTCCACAGACCACCGAACCCTTCGCGATCACCTCTAGAACCTCTACCACTTCATGCTCGACAGAACCCCTTAAGAAATTGAGGGGTTCGCATGCTCAAACACTCCACCGAATGCATGCACTCATGCACACCCCCCGAGGTCGCCAGACCTCCACACACACACTCATGCAATGCCACAACCACCATTGCACTCGCCGACGTTCGATGATCCTCTTGAGCTGCTCTAACATGGCCGCGAGGCCCTATTCTCTATTTTAGGTACCTGCTAGAGCTCTGCTGTCGCCCTTGTCTTCTCGAAACATGTTCATCATCTCTAGCCCCCAACACATCCAACTACAGGTTGCAATTGACGAGGCCCAACTTGAGGTCCCTTCCCAGGTCCTCAATTGAAGATTTCATCCATGCCTTCGCCTTTAATTGGAGGCGTCATCGCCTCAGTTGCTATGCGAAGACAAAAGGGATAAAGATTGTCCCACATCGTTAATAGAAGGGCTCTCAGTAGCACATATAACCAAAAAGTGACGAGGCCTTATCGCCTTTGAGTCACTAGGGTCAAGTTCCTACCACACGCCCTCGCACACATTGTACCTCACGTGCTCGTCCATGCCCTCTCCTGTGCACACGCCACGCGAGTCTAGGTGGTGGATCTGGTTACCCACTACCTGGGTTTGGTCCGATTCTGAGCTTGGGAGGAAAGAGAGAGAATCTGAGAGAGAAGGGGGTGGGTTTTGCTGCCTCAGGATTTGAGCCTTCCCCTCTCTCTATACTTAGCAAGATTTGTGAGGCCCTTGAGCCTCTGCTGTTGTTGCTATTGTGTTATTGAGGCTCTTAGCCTTGTGCTTCTCTTGAGAAGGGACCTTGAGCACCTTCTGATAAGGCATCTGAAGCCTTTGGTTGACGTCTGCTGGTTACTGTTGAATCATTTGAATAGCTTGATTATTGTGGATTAATAGTTGTGATTTGCTGTTGAGATATTTAAGAAGTTGTGAGCATAACATTGAGGGTTAATTTGGTGATTCAAATAACCATTTTAACCCAATCTTTTTGCACTATTCTTCTGATTTTATTGTAATATCATTTTGAGTATCATTGATTTCAATTGCATATATTTCTTATGATTAGTGAATTGAAATTACATATTTGCTCCCTGCGAATGATCTCGGATTCTACTTTCTGAATCTGAGTTTATAAATTTAAATGATTTGAGTGATTTTGTCCTATACTACAGCGCATTTCCTAAACAACGACGATTTCGTCCGAACACACATATAAACAAGGACATCAAGGAACCATTTATAGATAATGAGAATGTTACATAAAAACCCATAAAAATGCATTATTTACAAAATGATGGCAAATGACTGATCTAACCTAATCTTATGCAATATCACCTAATTTACCCTTAAACTAACAATAGTTAGGCAAAAATCATGTAAATAAATATGAGTATATCGTTTACCCCTAACACTTCTCTATATAAGCGAGGCTAGGGTTTTCATTGAGAAATAAGACATTCATTTCCCTCTAACATGGTATCAAAATGAAGATCCTAGATTGATGTTTCCACCAAATACCACTGAAAATCATTTTTTTCTCATCGATCTTCGGTCTTGGGGATCTCAAGCTGCATTTGATCCCCTCATGGGGGATTTCCCCATCGTTAGCCATTATCTACAGTGGTCTCCAATGTCTCTGGACACTAGGCTCGATGGTGACCGGTGTTGTTGCAAGGGCCTCTCATGCCTTTAACGCCACCGCCAGGACCTCTGGTCAGGGTCCGTTGCACCTCCACCTTCATTTGGGTGGTGGACAATATCTCTCTACGCCCCTTAGATCTTCCTTGGGACATTGATCAACCATTGTAGGGTTGTTCTAGCCTTGATTTAAGTTGCCTCTGTCCTTTGGTTTGCACATCAGTGTATGTGACCTCCCTTTTGCTGTGCCAAATGGTTTGGGCACATCATGCCTAATTTGCATGCACTTTTGCACACCTATTTGTGCACATATATGTGCATCTTTTGAGGAATAGAAGACTTTACATGTGAAGCTTCACCTTTTATCCTCATGGCTAGCTAACATAAAGGCCTTGACCCTTGCCATAGAGGCTAAGATCTCTACCTCTACTTTTATTCAAAGGACCAGGATCAAGTTGATAGGATCCCAAAACTATGTACTTTGGTCAAGGGTATTCCACATCATTGTTGAAGGACATGAGCAGTTCCACATGTTGAGTGATGTTGCCCCAAATCCTAAGGGAAAAAAATTCAAGAAGTGGGAGAAAAATAATTACTTGGTCATTAACTGGAATGTGAACAGTGTTGACCCAAAGATTGCATTAAACATTCTCTATAAGAAGACGACCAAGGATATATGGGAAGCTTTGGAGCACTGGTATTCTACGTAGACCAGTAGCTCACATTGTGTGGATATCTACACATAGATTTAGAGCACGAATCAAGGAGATCTATCCCTGATTGATTAATTTACTATCATGGAGGGATTATTTAAGGAGCTTGTTGTGACAAGGTCATAGAGCGAGACAAGTGGCAGACCTATCATTTTCTTGATAGTCTCTCCATTTGATACCAGTCTGCTTGAGACTATATTTCATCTATTGAGACTATTTCGAGTTTGGAAATTGTCCATGGCCATCTCCTAAAGATTGATGCTAATATACTACTCCTCTTCTTGTTACTACTGTACCAAAGACCATTGCTCTTATGACCTTTAGGGGGAGAGGGGGTCGCTTTGGCAGACATGGTCATGGATGTGGACGTAATGGGGGATCTAGCAGATGTATCTATCCTCCTTATGTCCATTGTCAGAAGACCAACCATCCATCGGACATGTGTTGTGAGAAATTTAGGAGACCTTCCTGGGCCAATCAGATGACTGATTGTGTAGCAATCATAGGTCTTAATTGACCTAAATTAGACTAAGACTTAGCATAAGTTAGGGTAGTTAATGCATGCATAAGCATTATTTGCATCTTTACTGCTTTCTTTTAGCTATGCATAAAATAATGCTATAATGTACTAATTAGGTTCATTATGTCAATTGCAGGTAATAAGCTGATCAGAAGCTAGATTTGAAGCTGGATCTGAAGAATAAAGAATAACTAGTGTTGCAGCAAAGCTGGAGCGGAAGACGTAGATTAGATGTAGTAGATAATAATGTAAGGGAGTTAAGGTATGCTATTCTATTAAGTAGGAATAAAGCAATAAATTATGAAGAACTTAGGACCATCCTAGCCCTAGGATAGCCTAGAAGCCTCCCCAAGCCTTAGCCACCCTTAGATTAGGTCACCACACCCTAGGAAACCTTAAAACCCTAA
This sequence comes from Thalassia testudinum, assembly GCA_037157565.1. Lineage (NCBI taxonomy): Eukaryota > Viridiplantae > Streptophyta > Magnoliopsida > Alismatales > Hydrocharitaceae > Thalassia > Thalassia testudinum. The sequence continues at coordinate 89,378,491 of JAZHRO010000077.1, forward strand.
TTCTAGCCTCTATCTGGACGTCCAGATAAGTTATAGGACGTCTAAAACCCTTAGCCAACTCCCGTACACCTTAAACCCACTTCTACAGTGTTACTGGACATCCAGACACTTGGTCAGACGTCCAATTTTTGTAAAATAGCCAAGACAGAACCTAGAATCCCTCCTGACTCTGATTGGACGTCCAGACAACAAGTTTGGACTTTTGACTTTTCACTATAAGACGTCTGACACTATTATTGGGCATCCAAAATTGCCCTCCAGACCCTATTTTGAGATTCAAGCCTTGATCTTAGATCTCTAGGTCCCTAAACTCAATTCCAACCCCATAGGAACCTAAATTAAGGTGCCCTAACCCTAGTACATCACTTCTAGACCTCCCTAAGGACCTAATTAGGTCCTTACTAAACCTAATTGACTTGGATCTTAGTCAATTCCATCAGCCTATTCATTTGGACTCAATGAGTCCAATTAAGCCTTGATTTCAGCACACACTATCCAATTGGATTCAGTGAGAGTCCAATTGACCTAGACCAGACTTAATTGAGTTATTTTACTCTCAATTAAGTTTTCACACACCCAATTAAACTTGCATTAAGTTTAATTGTACTTTACCTTAGTGAATTAGGGTTTACAACCCTAATTTGAGACCTACCTTGACCTAAACCCACTAAAACCTAACCTAATCAACCTAGCCACCTAAGTTTCGACCCACATACACCCACACACACCATCCACATGAAAAATACCTAGCCTAGAGTTCTCTAGAACTCTCTACCATGTGTTGTTGCCTTGGTTGCTAAAATTAGCAACCAAGAGCCATTCAATTTTTAGATCCACATTTGGTGGATCTAAAAACCACCATCCATCATCTCCTCTCACTCTCCCATGAGCTCCCACCATAGGCCTCTCTAGAGAATTCCATAATTCTCTAGAGAGCTTCCCTTAGGTCTATAAAAAGACCTAAGGGGTGGCCATTTGCACCCATCCACTATTGGTTCAATTTAGCTTAGTTTCATTCCACATCCACTCCACCTCCATGTCCATGAGTATCTTCACCATGCCACCACCACCTCCACGCCAGGTTGTTGGATCACCTCTCCAACCTCTCTCCAAGGGCCAGCCTAAGCACCATTGGCTACCCCTCCTCCTCTCAACCAACTCAAAGGCCATTGGAGCCCACCTCCGAATGCCCTTATTTCTGCTAGACTAGATTATTTACATGCTTTATTTACTGCTTAGTAGTGTTGCTCTATATTCTCCCCCAATGATGCATGCAAAATCCCCCCATAGATTCATGTATGCAGTCGTTTTCTGGTAGCGAGTAGTTTTATTTCCCTATACAAGCATTCCTCTACCTGTGCTCTGCAACTCAGATATCATCATCATCTTTTATATATATAAATATATATATTGAAAATCACCATGTGCCTAGTTGTCATCTTTTGGTGTGATTGAAGTTGCATGTTTTAATTACTATCTTTTGGCAACTAGCATGTCGTACATAAATACGTAAATCACCATAAATCGGCATGAGATTTTAAGCAAGTAGAGTGAAAGAGATAGATTTCAAATCTGCATTTCCATAAATACCTCCCAGAGATGAACGACCGGGACTCCAAGTCTCGTTATCTTTATAAATATTTTTGTTGATCATATTGTGCACTATACTACAACGCTTTTTCTTATCAAAAACATGCTCTACGATTCACAATAATGACTACCATAGTTGTTCCCTCTTTTGAGTCTGAGGTGTCCCTAATCAGACTGATTTTCCCTTCACTGTGGATGAGCTTGATCGTCTGTGCTAGTTTTTGAGGAGTGACCCTCCTTTACTACTGCCCTTGCCATAGGTACTGCAACACATGCTGCCTATACACCTAGAGTCGATTGGATTATTGATTCTAGGTCTTCTACTCATCTCATTAGTGGTGTTCATCGAGCTCAAATTGGAAATATAACACACTAGAATTTAACATCGACTTAATTATATTGCGAATAGTGTGAGTTGCGTCGAATCCATAGAGAGGTTATGTGGTTGTGTTCTATGATTAATTATACAACTTCAAGGATTTTTCTAGAATTTTTGGAATTATTTTTGTAATATTATGGGATTTTATTTGGCAAGTAAGGTAGAAGGATTGATATGACCCCACTAGTGTGTCAAGACTCTAACCTGATCCCATTAACTCCAAAAAAATATGGCAATTTTATCTGAGAGACTAAACTCAGTAAAGACACCAATACTATTGATTTCACACAATTTGAAGTTTTAATTAATTCTCTAAAAATACGATAAGTTAGAAGTTTTAGGTTTTGTTTTCAATATGACCCCAAGACAGTGGGTGAATTTTATCTCTTTTTACATAGTGAGTTAGGAGATGAAATTTGGAACAATGTTTCCTCATTTGACTAACTACCTACAAAAAAATGTAGAATGTTTGAACCACAATAGACTACTACACAAATTTTTGAAAATGAACTATAGAATGTACGCAAACTCAAAAACAAGAACGATTACGAAACAAATGCGTATCAATGCAAGAATAAGCATGGGGCCTTGGGAGATAGAATTGATAATTAAAGATGATTTGATGGGTTAACTAGTGTTGGTTGCTTCCCCTAGGCTTGTCCCATCCCAGACAAATCTGTTAAGGTTATAATCCATCTTGGACTCAACGGTCCTAGGCTTGGACTATACTATATGAATACGCATGCATGTAGAACAACTCAATTTTCCAACAAACCATACAAGAGAAACTAACTCGCCATGATTCACATAAAAGAATTTAGCCACTCATGAATAGAGAAGTAAAGCACATAATCTCAAAGGAATAAAATATATTCATTGAATTGCTTAAATTAAGAATTCTACAAAATATAAGGAATAATAAGAGTAGATAGAACCCATGAACCCTTTAAGATTGCTTGTGGCTATCCTACTTGTTGACTGTGATGGAGAGACTCTATGCAATCTCCTTGTGGTGCTCCATGTCTTGTACAACTTCTCACAACTCCTCCTCGAGTCCTCCAAGTGGAACTTTCTGTTCGGAAGTAGATGATCTTCTTTATGTTGGCATGGAGAATTAGAAAGTGGTAATATGGAGAAGGGGACATCCAAGGCTTATTTTTTGGATGAAGATGGATGGCCTTGGTGTTGGAAATATTGTGGCGGAAGACCCATGGTGGTTGGAATAAGGTGGTGGGCATATGGAGGTAGGGAAGCATTAGGGTTTGTGTTGGTGGATTTGGATGCAATGGAGAGCAAGGATTTGTATGGTTAGCCCAAGGCGCTTGTGGGGGACCTCATGGACATGTATGGGAGTTTGTATAGAGAGAGTTGGCTGGCCATAAGGTGGCTTGGCTAGGAAGTTAGGCCATGGTTTAGGAAAGTAGGATTACAACTTCAACTACGATTAAGATTCCTAGATTATAGAAAGTAGGAATATGGAATTTCAAAAGTGAACTTTCTATAATGTAAGGTGGATGTGTAATAGGGTGGGATGAAGGCCATCTTCATGGAATTTGGTTCTATGGTGGTGAAGGTGTGGACAAAATTAGGTGGAAATGGTGGCATGTTCAAATTGCATGATTTTAAGAAAAAAAAATCAATCAAGTAGTTGATGGAATTGATTAGGAACTTGATTGATTTGAATCTAAATAATATTAGACAGTTTTACAAGTGGATTTTCATGATGGAGGCCCATCTTGGACGTGTAGTATATGATAGTGGAGGGTAGGGTAAGGGTTTTGCATGAAAATCAAGGTTTTACAAGTTCTGATTCCATTTCTGATGTAAACACATTTACACTACTTAAAATGTCTATTTATGCATGTTCTTAAGCATAAGATTGCATTTCATGATATAAATATTGCATAACATGCATCATCTTGCATTTAGAGTAGTTTGAATAAAATGGAGGTTAATTGTCTCCTTTTATGTGCTTGGACAGGGCAAACATTTTATCGGAGCCTCGGATCAAAGATCCAACCGTATGGAAGTGATCAGGGCGACGATTGGAGTTCAACGACTCCAAGATCGCCCTAATCAGGCATCCGTAGCATTAGATAGAGACTGGGGAACCCTAGAAGATCAAGGGCCAGGATGGTGTAAATCCGCACTTCAGATGACAAATCCGACCGCACGGATGAATTCGGATCGACGATCGCAGCCCAACGACACAAAAATCGAGTCAATCCGACATCCGTGGCACCATCTACAACTTCCAGAAGATGGATGGCCAAGATGACGCCACGTGGCGCCATCTCAGCCGCCCAAACGGCCGCGTGCATCTTGTGAAGACCGCGTACCCGTCTCCTCTCCGCCGTTGGATCTCGATCCAACGGCTGCGACGCGCCCGCGCTGAAGTCAAGCTCTCGACACAAACGCGACCGCAGCGCAGAGGTCGAGCGCTCTAACGAGATGCAGGGACGCGCGTTCGAGCCGCGCCCCGCAGAAATTGGAGCGGTGCCGCGCCTCCAATCGACCGCACGATCGCGATCCAACGGTCGCGCGCGCCCAATAGCGCCGACGCGCTATTGGACGCGCGCGTGAACGCGCGATCGCACGCACAGGCGGGCGGGCGGCAGCGGTGAAGGAGCGATTTTAAGCCGTCCGATCTCGCGATCGGACGGCTGAGACTTTGCAGACGTGCGTAGGAATTACGCACGTGGGCAGCCGAGCGGGCCCGCGTGGGCGCGGCGGCGACGGCCACGTCGGGGCTTTAGTGACGGATTTATCCGTCACTAAAGACCCCTTATTTATTATTTTGAAGATGTAATGTCTATTTTGCCCCCACTCCTTGCAACTATAAAAGGAGACCCCCTCCATACGAAATTCTCATCCCTTCTTTCTCCTCTCTACCCCTCCAAAGCTCAAGAGAAGCTTGTCCCACACCCGGGATGCTTCTCACGAGATAAAGTCCAATTTTCGTTCCCCTTCGGAAGTGGATCCCGCGACGACGACGGTGTGCTGCTTCGTTCCCGTTCTTCTGCTTCGTCCTCCTTCGTCCCGCTTCGTTCTCCTTCGTCCAGGCGTCGTCCCGTCCGGCTCGTCCTTCGAGCAACCGTCGAGGAGGATTTCTCTCTCCCTATTCTTTTTACCGCTTTCTAGTATAGATTTACTGCTTTCTAGATTAATCTACTCGTCCTCCAAGCAATCGTCGAGGAGGACATTTCTCTCTCCATTCTTTTAATGCTTTCTAGAGTAAATTTATCGCTTTCTAGAGTAATTATTTTATGCTTTCTAGTTGTAATGAACAATCACTTCAATGCAAAAATTCCTTGTTTATTCTACATCTCATTTTGATTTCTTTGTGTAATATTCTTTTTCTCCCTTACTCTCTCTCTCTCTTCTATTTATTGTAAATAATTAGTTAGTACTAAATTGAATTATTCTGTAACAAATAAAAAGAAACGCGTAGTTTTTAAATCAAACGTTCGCCTCCCTGTGTTCGACCCGGAATTTTAATTTCGGTATAAATTTTATTTGTTGAACACGAATTCTTCGCTTTCGAACTACAACGACAGGTTTTCCAAAACCAATCTCGTTAGCGTAGGTTCGTAATCGTTCAACATTTTGGCGCCATTGCCGGGGAGGCAACGATCTTTGATTTCTCTTCGCGTTTTGTAACTTACAAATCATTTACCTCACGTTTCTCCTTTCTTATTGTAATTGCAGGTACTCTTTCGAGGCAGGCAAAAGCGGTAGATTGGAGTAAAGTGCTGTAGAAGGTTTTGTAAGTTACCCCCCACCTCCCACCCATTAGATTTCATTTCATCACATAATAACTCAAACATCAATCAACCTAGGTGTTTTTTATAAACTCTAAGCTTAGATTGTTTGTTGTTTGACACCCATACTCACCCCAACCCCAACATTAAAAAAAAGAAAAAAAAAAAAATCTCACAGAGGTACACAACCTCATCTGATTTTCAAACTCAACCGGTAATCCAATCTTAGGAGCCGGTACACACATCCAAACACATAATTGAGTAGAAATCAGATTAGGTAATCCATTGTGTGCCTAATTAAGTGGTGCAACAGGCCAATTGTTTGAGTTGATTGGGCCGCACCACTTTAAATAAAATCAACTCATCAAGTAGCTGCCAATTAGGTTCAACTTTTAGGGATTTACCAGGTAATGAAACGGTGGCTTCGAGAGATAACTGGGTTTTATTGTTATGTCGTTGTAATATAGCCAGTTGTTGCCATCATTTCAAATATATAAAATTTTTTACTCGGAAAAGAGTTCCCGAGGTCGAACTCAGGGAGCAAGTTGTATTCTAGAGATATACATGTTTCTTTTACAAAAAGAAAGAGAGAGGGAAAGAATTTGTTGTCTTCTTTTCTCTTTGTTTTCTCCTCGTCTCAGATCTTCTTCTTCTTTGTCTGCAGAGGTGATGTTCTTCTTTCTTTCTTTCTTCAGATCTCCTTCTTCTTCTTTGTTCTGCAGAGGTGATGTTCTTCTTTCTTTCTTTCTTCAGATCTCCTTCTTCTTCTTTGTTCTGCAGAGGTGATGCTCTTCTTTCTTTCTTCAGATCTCCTTCTTCCTTCTTTTCTTTTTCCAGCCAGGGACGTCACCCCTCCTTCTTTCTTCTTTTCCCTTCAGGCCGTCGTCTGATTTCCAAATCAGACGACTTAAACTGCCTGTTGCTACAGTGTCTCCCTCAGCTTCCTTCTTCTTCCGCGGTTCTTCTTCTTCACCTGTGCCTGCACACTTCAGAGCTTACGTCAGAGAACAAAACCTACTCTACCCTCTCCCCCCGCGTCTCTCTCTCTCTGAAACCACTCTTGGGAAAGCTCTCCCAGAGCTGCCGGGTAATCGGATTCGGGTCATGCCCGGGTCCAGGCCCACCGGCGTGCGTGGTGGGCGAGGAGTGCAGGTCAGTCTAAGTCGGGTCGGGTCAGGTCCGCGGGGCGTGAGCGCGGACGAGACCGGGTAACCGGGCGGGTGAAAGGGGACCTCACCCCGTGTGCTGAGGCAGTAAGGCTAGTGCACAAAATCAATTTAAACAGTGGAAAGGTTGTGAGGCTTACCGATGTGGGACTAAACGCAGACCTTTCCTCGCGTGCGCCTGCTGGGAGACCGCGGCCTGGCTTCTGCAGCTGCGGCTTCGATTTGCGTAGGTTGCTGGCTGGCTGCCTTCGCAAGACTCCCCGTAATCCGCAGCAGCTGGAGACCTGGAGTCCTCAAGCCTGGAGCGCGGGAGAAGCTGCTTCAATGTGCGTTAATGGCGGTCGAACCTCAAAACCTGTCGGACACGAATATGGCCTCTCGGCCTGATCAAACCACTGGGGAACCTTCGCCGTGGCACGGCGAAGGTGAGGAGCTGCGCGGCAGGCCGCAAGGTGGTGTCTGGCGGCAGCCCTAGGTTGGACTGCAACCGGAGGAATGGGTTTGTTCGGGGGAGCGTTACGGAGGTGTGGAGTGGCAGTGAAGGGGTGGGGGGTGCTCAGTGTGATGAGGCGGAGGTTCGGTGAGGGTCGGCGAGGTGTGTGAGGCTGTGGAGCGATGGGAGCATCTCGCCGGAGGGTGGTCGGAGACGAAGGGGGTGACGATGGTCAGGGTCGGTCGAGGGCTTAATTGAATAAATTGAAAGCGGGGGAAGAAAGAGGAGAAGAAGGGGAGTAGTTCTAACTTACTTGCAGGGACGAAGGGGGAGGAACAGGGCGACAGTCGTATCGACTGTCGCCGGAGAAGACGATGCTCAGGGAAAGGGGCGGCGGCGAGCAGAGAGCCGGAGAGGCGCCAGCTGGGTGCGGCGTGGCGCGGGAAGAGCAGGGGAGGAAGTCTCTGCTGCTGGTATTGCGGCAGAGCGAAGAGGAGGAGGGGGAGGAACCGCCGGAGCTGGTGAGCGTCTGCCGGAGAGAGAAGAGAGGAAAGTTGGGGATTTTCTCCGTCAGATCCAAGCTGCCCCGGTCGGTGGAGCAACGGGGGGTATTTATAGGGATCAAAACAGGGAGGAAGGCGGAGGGAGACGACGTGTCTCCCTCGCCGGAGGATGGCCGGAAACAAAAACCCATACCGTCCGTGCGTTCGCACGGCCGGTATGGTGGGTTACAACGACCAAGGGGGTGTCCCTGCGACGGCTGACGACGCAGGGCACCCCCGGTTTACTTGCCAGGTCCCCCCCCTCACCCTGCGCGGCGCCATGCTCCGCGCAAGGTCGCCGGAGCATGGTGGTGGCAGGTTTTGCAGGGGGGACCTGATCGCAAAGAACGAAGGAGAGTTAGGGGCCAAAATGCGAGGGTTCAAAAGTTGAGGGCCAAAAAGTAAATATATGAGGACCAAAGTGTAAAGTTGGTCAAGGAGGTTTCTTCTTAGGCTCAAGTTTTTATACATGACTGATTAGGACCTAAGGAATCTGATGGTGAATTTCATTTCTATATTAAACCTTGTTTGACCGGTCAATTTATGCGAAAACCCAAATTAAGTTATTAATTGGGTATGGTTCTCAATGTAGGTCAAAATGGGTTCCTAAGGCCAAATTGAAGGTTCTAAACCCTAGAGATTATTTTTCTATGAATTTTAGGGGGTTTATTTCATTTTTGCTTTGCCTTGAACCTCGTGAATTGAAGTGGGTTTGTTTTAGGGTTACAGATTATCATTTAGTTCCTTGGAATTGCTGTAGCCCTTATCAGATCATCCCACTTTCCTTCTTATTTGGTTTGTTTGACCTATGTTTGGACCCTGAATTACCCTGTATGCAGATTATACTGGTAAAATTGCATTTTTACCCCTTATGACTTGTTTTCTCCTTAAACTCAGAATTCTCTGAGTTAAGCCTTTCCTTGAGTTATATAGGAGCTTTTATCCTTTGTATTAAGTCAAAATGAGCTAGTTATGGCTCATGATGAGGTTCTCATCATGCCCCCATGCCTAGCTTTTGCTAGTCCCTTAGCAAAAACTTAAGGTTTCAACCCTTGTTCTAGACCATGAAGTTCTTAATAGCTTTAGATAAGTGTTTTTTCATTTGAGCTCAGATTAGGTTAGAATGCTGACCATAGGCCTAAAAGGTACTCTAGTACCAATCAAGATCCAAATCTGTCTAGGCTTAGCCTCAGTCCTTAGCAAAGGTTTTTAAGGCCCACAAGAACTAACCTAAGGTTTACTGGACTTCGTGGTTAAAGCACCCGTGCTTGAAATGATTTTAGCCCTGGCTCAGTTCGCAGTGCGTTTTGTAAGAGAGAGATAGAAAGTTTTTCTGTTTGGAGAGTTTTCTCTCTCTTTTTCTTTTTAGTTCTAGCCTAGGATTGGCTTTTCAACACGGTCTGTATCAGATTCCTTGCTCCCATCATCAATCCTCAAGGGTTCCTGGCGATCGATGCTTCGAGATAGCACCGCCCATGGCAACCCCCGGAACCCTGGCTATTGAGATTTCGAGATAATCCCATCCATGGTGTTCCGTGGCCGAATCCAGACCCTGGTAATTGACACTTCGAGATAATGCCATCCATGGAATCTGAACCAGCAGAGTGCTTACATGCCCCCAGTAGGATATGTAAATATCCTAGGAGACAAGCACCGAGGAGATGATATTTTGCTACGCATCTTCGAGGGGATTTCCCGCCTCTCCGCGCTGGGAACTCGTCCAAATCAACTTGTGTTGATCGGCCGCTCCTATTCTCGGTGTTGTTTTCAGAATTTTGCGACGCTTCTGCGTGATTCTGATTTTTACGCTTACTGAACCAGGCTGTGTGTGAGGTTAGGGTGCTTAGGTTACTGAGTCCCGTAAACCAAAAATTAGTTAACGAGGCCGAATACTCCCTAAGCCTTAGACCTAATACTTCAGCTTTTCATTTTCCTCAACCTCTTGAGGAGTGTCCAGATCTTAATGGGTACTAAGAGTCTATTCAAGAATGCCTAAGGTTTGCTTTCTTTACTAATCTCTTTGTGCACTTTTCTTGAATGAGGTCTAGAACTTAGGTTAATTCGTTAGTTCCTTACTAATGACTATCACTTTTTCTCATAATTTTGTGCTCCTTTTTCATTTTGTTTCTTTTCTCCTTCACAAAATTTCCTTCTCCTCTTTTCCTCTTATTCTTTTTCGAAAATTTTTTTTAATTTTTATGGTGTTTTTGGCATATGTGAATTTTTTTTGTTTGAAACCTTTTCTTACAAGTTTTGCACTTTCATACCCCCCCATGCCTAAGATTTGCAATGTCCTCATTGTAACCTAGGGGGTCTTAGTTCATTCCTTAAGACAGAAATTTGGATGAGTGGATGGGTCAGGTTGAATTTTTGCGGACGATTTCAAATCCCAGATGCAGGCATCTGAGTTGGGGTTGGCTGTCTACAAGGGTGAACTTCGAGTGCTAAAAGGTGTCAGAACAAGTTTCAGGTTTTCAAAGAGAATGACGGGCTGCCTCCCGTTAAGCGCTGAGTTTTACGCCATCGGCTGGGCGCAATAAGCTCAAGGGGAAAGGAGGATATAAGATGCCTCAGCCAAATCAGTAGAAGTTACATCGATGAACGGCTTGAGTCTCTGACCGTTCACGATGAAAGGTTCTGAATTGTGGTTGAGTGGACTGATTTCGATTGCTCCATTTCCAAAAACCTGTCGGACCAAATATGGTCTGACCCACTTAGATCTCAGTTTTCCTGGGAAGAGTTTGAGTCGGGTATCAAAGAGTAGGACCTTTTGACCAGGATGAAAGATCTTTCTCGAGATGTGTTTGTCGTGGAAGGCTTTAACCCGCTCCTTGTAGATTTGCGAGTTCTCGTACGCGTCTATGCGTAACTCATCGATCTCGCTGATTTGGAGTTTTCTGTGGGTCCCATCCTTGGAAAGATCTAGATTACAGTTCCGTACTGCCCAATAGGCTTTATGCTCCAGTTCGACGGGAAGGTGGCATGCCTTTCCGTACACCAGTCTAAAGGGAGACATGCCCAATTGGGTCTTGTGGGCGGTCCTATAGGCCCACAATGCTTCCGGAAGTCGGGACGACCAGTCCTTCCTGTCAGGTCGAACAGTGACTTGCAGGATTTTCTTGATCTCCCGATTAGACAGCTCAGCTAGACCATTAGTTTGGGGGTGGTAAGGAGTAGAGATTCGGTGAGACACCCCGTATTTGGTCATCAGTGACCTAAACTGAGCATTTGTGAAATGGGTCCCTCCATCAGAGATTATTGCACGAGGAATCCCGAACCTTGAGAAAATGTGTTGATGAATGAATTTGAGAACGATTTTGTGATCACAGGTTCGGGTCGGTATGGCTTCGATCCATTTGGACACGTAGTCCACAGCTAACAGAATGTATTCGAAACCATTCGAAACAGGAAAGGGGCCCATAAAATCAATCCCCCAAACATCAAAGATTTCGCATACTAGAATCGGTTGCATAGGCATCATGTCGCGATGGCTCATGTTGCCCAAAGTCTGGCAACGACTGCATGCCTTGCAGTGATTGTATGCGTCTTTGAACAGTGTGGGCCAGTAAAAGCCGCACTGGAGGACTTTTGATGCGGTTTTATGCCCGGCAAAATGGCCACCGCATGCCTGGTCATGGCAGAAAGAGAGGATATTGTTGAATTCCCCTTCCGGGACACATCTCCGGATGATCTGATCGGCACCTATGCGGAAGAGGTACGGGTCTTCCCAAATGTAATACTTGGCATCGGAGCGTAATTTGTCTTTCTTGGCCTTCGGCCAATCGGACGGGGTCTGATGAGATGCCAAGTAATTTACTATATTAGCAAACCATGGAAGGCTAGTACCAATAGTCAGCAGGTGCTCATCGGGAAAATGCTCAGTGATGGGTCCGGAAGGGTCAATTATTTCAGAAGGAAGACGGGACAAGTGATCAGCTACCACGTTTTGCTTTCCCGCTTTGTCACGAATTTCAAGGTCAAATTCTTGCAACAGCAAGATCCATCGGATTAATCGAGGTTTCGCGTCCTTCTTCGCAAGGAGATGCCTCACAGCTGTGTGATCCGAGTATATGATGACATGGGAACCCAGAAGGTACGATCTGAACTTTTCTAGGGCAAATACTACAGCTAGCAGCTCTTTCTCAGTAACCGTATAGTTACGTTGAGCCTCATCGAGTGTTTTGCTGGCGTAGTAAATGACCACTGGTTTCTTGTCATTTTTCTGTCCCAAAACCGCTCCTACAGCGAAGTCGGATGCATCACACATGATCTCAAAGGGTTGAGACCAATCAGGGGACTGTAGGATCGGGGCTTGGGTGACTCGGTCACGCAGGATTTCAAATGCTTGAGTGCATTCCTTGGAGATTTCGAAGGGAACATCCTTGGAGAGAAGAGTGGTCAGGGGGCGTGCGATTTTTGAAAAATCAGGGATAAATCATCGATAAAAACCGACATGCCCTAAAAAGGATCGGATGTCCCTGATTGAGCTAGGCATAGGAAGGTGAGAGATCAGATTAACCTTAGCTCGATCCACTTGGATACCTTTCTCCGAAATTGAGTGTCCCAGGACAATTCCCTCAGGCACCATGAAATGGCTCTTTTCCCAGGAAAGAACCAAATTCACATCGATGCACCGCCTGAGTATCTGGACCAAGTGTTGGAGGCAATCGTCGAATGATGCTCCGAAAACTGAAAAGTCATCCATGAAGACTTCCAGATAATCACCTACCATATCTGAGAATATGGCAAGCATGCATCGCTGAAAAGTAGCGGGTGCATTGCAAAGACCGAAAGGCATCCTTCGGAAAGCGTATGTTCCGAAGGGGCAGGTGAACGTGGTCTTTTCTTGGTCCTCAGGATGGATTGCCACCTGGTTATAACCGGAGTACCCGTCAAGAAAGCAGAAGAACCTATTTCCCGCTAGTTTTTCGAGAATTTGATCAATGAAGGGTAGTGGGAAATGATCCTTCTTCGTGGAGGAATTGTGTCGACGGTAATCTATACAGACTCTCCACGAGTTGGCTAATCGGGTAGGAATGATTTCTCCGGTCTCAGTCGTTATAGTGGTGAGTCCTGCCTTCTTGGGCACGACCTGAATTGGGCTCACCCAACGACTATCGGAGATCGGGTAGATGATCCCGGCATCTAACCACTTGATGATCTCCTTTTTCACGACCTCCTGCAGATTGGGGTTTAAGCGTCTCTGCATTTCACGAGAAGGTCGTGTGCCCTCTTCTGAATAGATATGATGAGTACAATAAGAGGGACTTATTCTAGTCAAATCATCGAGAGTCCATCCGATGGCTCTGCGATGTTGCTGGAGGACAACAATCAGACGGGATTCCTGTTCAGGACTGAGGTTGGAATTGATAATCACAGGAAGGGTCTGATTAGAACCCAAAAAGACGTATTTTAAGTGAGCAGGAAGGGGTTTCAGTTCGAGGATGGGGTTTTCAGCAGCAGCGGGTGGTTCAGTATAGATGCGAGGTTCAAGGGTGGGAGTTACTGGGTTGTTCACATCTGGATTTGACTCCTCTGTTTGCGGGTCAAGATCCTTCTGTGGTTGATGAGGCATACTCGAGTCATTCTGGAGGTGTGATTCATCAACCAAAGTCTTGATGTCACAAACTTGCTCGATGACGCCGCAATTAATTCCTTGTTGGGCCTTAAATATATCAATTTTCAGTGTTTGATCTCCAAACTTAAGCTCTATTTGGCCCTCCTCACAGCTGATGTTGGCTCTAGCAGTAGCCAAGAAAGGTCTCCCTAGAATGATTGGTGTATCCCTAGGGTTCTCAGGTGCATCCATATCTAAGACTATAAAGTCCACTGGAAAATAGAAATCCCGCACTCTCACGATAACATCCTCGAGAATCCCTTTTGGTGACTTTATAGATCGATCTGCTAATTGTAATGTCACCTCGGTTGGTTTTAGCTCAGATTCTTCTAGATGGTCGAGTAAGGATGTGGGTATCAGGTTTATGGATGCACCCAAGTCTAACAAAGCTCTATCAAATTGGGTACCACCTATCTTACAGGAAATCAGGGGAGTTCCAGGATCTTTTGCCTTGGGTGGGAGTCTACTGAGGATTACAGAGCTGGCTTGTTCTGACAGAACAATTGGGCTCTCTCCCTTGGTTCGCGGCTTACGCTGGGGTGTACATATATTCTTTAAAAATCGTGCGTAAGCTGGTACGTGGCGGATTGCATCCATCAAGGGGATGTTTATGTGGACCTGCTCAAAGAGCTTGACCAGGTCCTCCTCAGGGGCCACGGGTTTTGTGGTCTTCTTTCCCTTGGTCAGGGCCTCGGGAAACGGGATCTTGGTTGGTTCTTCTAGGATAGGTCCAGGTTGTGGATCTGGAACAGCGGTACCTTGGATAACTATTCTAGGGTCATGGTTATCAGGCTTGGAGTGGTTCGGATAATGCGGGTCTTGAGTTGTTTTACCACTACGTGTTGTTACAGAATTTAATCCGGCCTGATTTTGGTTTGGGTTTGGTAGGAGGGGTGGCTGCTGCTGAAATCCCGCGTAAGAAGTTGAGGCTTCCATCTCGTCTGGAGATGGAGCAGTAGGGGCCTGATAAATCCATTGAGCGTGGCCTAAATTTGGATTCATAACGCGCTTCTGGGTTGGCACGTTATTTGGGTTAGGAAGAGGTTGGGAAGGGAGTGTGCCTGGCTGGCGAGAATTTGCCAACTGGGCCAGTTGAGTTTTAACTTCAGTAAGCTCGTCCTTGTGCTGTTTTTGAATAGCCGCATTCATTTTTTGAATGTCAGCCAGAGTCTGAAGGATTAGGGACATTTGATCCTGATTTGGCCCTGATGGATAAGTAGGGTTGGGCCGAGGCTGAGGCGGCTGGTAATGACGAGGGGGCTGTGGGCGGGACTGAAAAGGTGGTCTTTGAGTTTGGGAATTTCCTTCCCACTGAAAATTGGGATGGTTTCGCCATCCAGGGTTGTAAGTGTTGGAGAATGGGTCGTTCTGGATGGCGTTGAGGTCCTCGCAGGTCTGAGGAACCTCCTGAGAGTCAGGGAAAGGGGGAATGGAGTTCCCTCGGCTGGTGTAGAAAGGATCGGATGATCTTCCAGTCCAAGAATCAGATGGGGATGGATATGGATCCATCCCAGGGGAAGATCGGTGGAGGATGTTTTGCACAGTCTCCTGTGTGGAAGGAGGTTGTGCAAAGGAGTTACGCGCGGAGGTGGCTCGCTGCAAGTGCTGAGTCAGCTCATCCACCTTCTTTTCAATGATTGAGACCTTGTCCAATTGACTGGCCATTAATTCCAGGTCGACTGATGCGGACAGGCCCTGCGTCTCATGTGCTCCCTTAAGATTCGTCGCTGCGCGGGTATTCGTCCTGTCGAATAATCCCATGGAGTCATTGTTGATGGAGTTCTCGCACATGTTTTCGAGAATCTCCCATACGGTGTCTTCATGTTGACCCATGATGTTTCCTCCGCAAGTTGCATTGACGAAAAGGCGGATGTCCTCACGGAGTCCCTGGTAAAAAGATTGGACTTGTTCCCATTTAGGAACTCCGTGATGGGGGCACTTTCTCATGAGATCCTGAAAACGATCCCATGCCTCATGGAGAGGTTCTCCTGATTGTTGAGTGAAGTGTGTAATCTGATGGCGCAAGGCGTTGGTCCGACCAACGGGAAAAAACCTTTTCAAAAATTCGGATTGAAGTTCTTCCCAAGTGTTGATCGGCCGGGTCTGAGTTTGATACCAATGAGCGGCCTTGTCCATAAGAGAAAAGGAGAACATCTTCATGAGAAGAATATCCCGATTTTGCGCATCTGATCCAAAAGTGTGGGCCAGATGCTTTAGCTGTTTGATGTGCTGGAAGGGATCTTCAGAATTAAGCCCATGGAATTTAGGTATAGCATGAATCATGTTGGGCTTTAATTCGGAATCAGGTCCTCCAGTCGGGATTCTGACTCGAGGCTCAATGGCCACCGCAGCATGATTGTAGTGGTCCCGCATCATAGGACGCTGTGGTGGGTGCACGAAGTTTTGGAAGAGGTCATTGAGTCGCTGGTGCTGGTGTTCCAGATTATTTTCTTCCTCAACTGGCTGAGCCATGATGGGGGAAGAAGAAGAACTTGGTTCTGAATCAGAAGAGAGAATAATGTGAGGGTGTTGCTGCACAAACACGGGCGTCGAGGCTTGGCCTTGACGAGAGCGAATTTCTAAAGGAGGTCTTAAGGGTGGTCTTAGGGACCTCCTTCCGTACATGCACTGTTGGAAGAGGTAAGTTTAGAAGGTGCTGGACCCAATCAAGACACCCAAAAATGTGTTGGGTGACTATAGAGGTGCGGGGCAGATGGACCCCTTGATCAGAAAGATCGTCCACCTGAGAATTACCTGGGCAGCCAGAGAGGGAGAGTCCCGCGAAGACCCCTACACGGTAGAGCGTCCCCACGGGTTACAGGGTTTCCCCCACCCGACCTCTCTTGTCACTGCGGTTCCAGGTAGACCAGAATGGGGATCTTGACCTCAAGTCTACTAATTTTAAGATCAGGGTGCTTAAGGTTTCACTTGAACTTTAGGTGTTTTTGTGAACAAAGTGGCCTAGTTTGAAGGTTGGTTGACCCCAGGGGTTAACTTCACCTAGTGGTTTCCTTGAGAAGTTAGGCCTTGTTTTAGGGTTCAAGTGTTTAGAGAGAGCCAATTGTTTAGGATTTTTCTTGTTAATTATTTTCAATCAATGGCTTGGGCACACCTCTTTTGGATTTCCTCAATTCTTGATTAAGGGGTGTGTCTCTACTGAAATCCTAATGTTTGACCTTATGTTGGCTCTACTTGGTCCATTTAACTCTTTGTTGGGCAATTAGGGCTCAGGCAAGAATGTGTTAGCCCTTAAATACCCTTAATAGTGTGCAGGAGTGATGAGTTGAAAACATGCAACTCTTTATGGCTACTAAGTATGGAAGACAGGTTAGCCCTATATTGCTTGTTCTTTTCTTTTCTTCCTCTTTAGAGTTTAGGGGTTAATAGCGAGAGGAAAAATTTACCTGTCTTCGGAGTTGTTGTCGTGTGGTTGCTTGTCTTCTTGAGTTCCTGTAGCTGCACAAAAGAGAGGAGATTATCAGAAATTAAAAAAAAAGAAACAGGAATGTTTACCTCTAGAATAGCCGTTGCTCCCCGGCAGCGGCGCCAATAATGAAACGGTGGCTTCGAGAGATAACTGGGTTTTATTGTTATGTCGTTGTAATATAGCCAGTTGTTGCCATCATTTCAAATATATAAAATTTTTTACTCGGAAAAGAGTTCCCGAGGTCGAACTCAGGGAGCAAGTTGTATTCTAGAGATATACATGTTTCTTTTACAAAAAGAAAGAGAGAGGGAAAGAATTTGTTGTCTTCTTTTCTCTTTGTTTTCTCCTCGTCTCAGATCTTCTTCTTCTTTGTCTGCAGAGGTGATGTTCTTCTTTCTTTCTTTCTTCAGATCTCCTTCTTCTTCTTTGTTCTGCAGAGGTGATGTTCTTCTTTCTTTCTTTCTTCAGATCTCCTTCTTCTTCTTTGTTCTGCAGAAGTGATGCTCTTCTTTCTTTCTTCAGATCTCCTTCTTCCTTCTTTTCTTTTTCCAGCCAGGGACGTCACCCCTCCTTCTTTCTTCTTTTCCCTTCAGGCCGTCGTCTGATTTCCAAATCAGACGACTTAAACTGCCTGTTGCTACAGTGTCTCCCTCAGCTTCCTTCTTCTTCCGCGGTTCTTCTTCTTCACCTGTGCCTGCACACTTCAGAGCTTACGTCAGAGAACAAAACCTACTCTACCCTCTCCCCCCGCGTCTCTCTCTCTCTGAAACCACTCTTGGGAAAGCTCTCCCAGAGCTGCCGGGTAATCGGATTCGGGTCATGCCCGGGTCCAGGCCCACCGACGTGCGTGGTGGGCGAGGAGTGCAGGTCAGTCTAAGTCGGGTCGGGTCAGGTCCGCGGGGCGTGAGCGCGGACGAGACCGGGTAACCGGGCGGGTGAAAGGGGACCTCACCCCGTGTGCTGAGGCAGTAAGGCTAGTGCACAAAATCAATTTAAACAGTGGAAAGGTTGTGAGGCTTACCGATGTGGGACTAAACGCAGACCTTTCCTCGCGTGCGCCTGCTGGGAGACCGCGGCCTGGCTTCTGCAGCTGCGGCTTCGATTTGCGTAGGTTGCTGGCTGGCTGCCTTCGCAAGACTCCCCGTAATCCGCAGCAGCTGGAGACCTGGAGTCCTCAAGCCTGGAGCGCGGGAGAAGCTGCTTCAATGTGCGTTAATGGCGGTCGAACCTCAAAACCTGTCGGACACGAATATGGCCTCTCGGCCTGATCAAACCACTGGGGAACCTTCGCCGTGGCACGGCGAAGGTGAGGAGCTGCGCGGCAGGCCGCAAGGTGGTGTCTGGCGGCAGCCCTAGGTTGGACTGCAACCGGAGGAATGGGTTTGTTCGGGGGAGCGTTACGGAGGTGTGGAGTGGCAGTGAAGGGGTGGGGGGTGCTCAGTGTGATGAGGCGGAGGTTCGGTGAGGGTCGGCGAGGTGTGTGAGGCTGTGGAGCGATGGGAGCATCTCGCCGGAGGGTGGTCGGAGACGAAGGGGGTGACGATGGTCAGGGTCGGTCGAGGGCTTAATTGAATAAATTGAAAGCGGGGGAAGAAAGAGGAGAAGAAGGGGAGTAGTTCTAACTTACTTGCAGGGACGAAGGGGGAGGAACAGGGCGACAGTCGTATCGACTGTCGCCGGAGAAGACGATGCTCAGGGAAAGGGGCGGCGGCGAGCAGAGAGCCGGAGAGGCGCCAGCTGGGTGCGGCGTGGCGCGGGAAGAGCAGGGGAGGAAGTCTCTGCTGCTGGTATTGCGGCAGAGCGAAGAGGAGGAGGGGGAGGAACCGCCGGAGCTGGTGAGCGTCTGCCGGAGAGAGAAGAGAGGAAAGTTGGGGATTTTCTCCGTCAGATCCAAGCTGCCCCGGTCGGTGGAGCAACGGGGGGTATTTATAGGGATCAAAACAGGGAGGAAGGCGGAGGGAGACGACGTGTCTCCCTCGCCGGAGGATGGCCGGAAACAAAAACCCATACCGTCCGTGCGTTCGCACGGCCGGTATGGTGGGTTACAACGACCAAGGGGGTGTCCCTGCGACGGCTGACGACGCAGGGCACCCCCGGTTTACTTGCCAGGTCCCCCCCCTCACCCTGCGCGGCGCCATGCTCCGCGCAAGGTCGCCGGAGCATGGTGGTGGCAGGTTTTGCAGGGGGGACCTGATCGCAAAGAACGAAGGAGAGTTAGGGGCCAAAATGCGAGGGTTCAAAAGTTGAGGGCCAAAAAGTAAATATATGAGGACCAAAGTGTAAAGTTGGTCAAGGAGGTTTCTTCTTAGGCTCAAGTTTTTATACATGACTGATTAGGACCTAAGGAATCTGATGGTGAATTTCATTTCTATATTAAACCTTGTTTGACCGGTCAATTTATGCGAAAACCCAAATTAAGTTATTAATTGGGTATGGTTCTCAATGTAGGTCAAAATGGGTTCCTAAGGCCAAATTGAAGGTTCTAAACCCTAGAGATTATTTTTCTATGAATTTTAGGGGGTTTATTTCATTTTTGCT
This sequence comes from Thalassia testudinum, assembly GCA_037157565.1. Classification (NCBI taxonomy): domain Eukaryota; kingdom Viridiplantae; phylum Streptophyta; class Magnoliopsida; order Alismatales; family Hydrocharitaceae; genus Thalassia; species Thalassia testudinum. The sequence goes on from JAZHRO010000077.1 coordinate 89,397,944, forward strand.
TTGCCTTGAACCTCGTGAATTGAAGTGGGTTTGTTTTAGGGTTACAGATTATCATTTAGTTCCTTGGAATTGCTGTAGCCCTTATCAGATCATCCCACTTTCCTTCTTATTTGGTTTGTTTGACCTATGTTTGGACCCTGAATTACCCTGTATGCAGATTATACTGGTAAAATTGCATTTTTACCCCTTATGACTTGTTTTCTCCTTAAACTCAGAATTCTCTGAGTTAAGCCTTTCCTTGAGTTATATAGGAGCTTTTATCCTTTGTATTAAGTCAAAATGAGCTAGTTATGGCTCATGATGAGGTTCTCATCACCAGGCACTCCACATTCTTTTTAAACTTTAAAGGAAAACATCTTCACCTGTGCTTGCAAAACTTGGTGTGCCAATGAGACTTGATTGAAAACACTTAAAGTTGAATCGTAAAAGCTACTAAGCAAAATTTGAATCTTAAAATTCACCACATCAAAAACAATCTTGCTTGAAAACCACTGGTTGTGCACTCACACACGAATCAATCAATCATTAAGGGCACAACCCATTTAAATGGCCCATCACATTCCAAAGCACATTCAAACCTAGCCCTAAATAAAATAGAGTAGACATTGGCCTTAAGGATTGGACTCGCTCTTCAGAACCCAGAACGAGATTATTTTCGATTAGTCTGTTTCTACTGTTCAATCTGATGTCTAGCTAGGGGAGCAGAGTCAAACGATCGCGGCTGGGGGGTGCACTAGGAACCGGAGGCGCAAGCCGAAGGAAGAACCTTCTTCCCAGTCCCTCCTTCTAACTGGTTGGATTGAACAGACGGAAGTAGATCAAATCGTTCCTTTATCTCAAGACGGGTTTTGAGAGTCTGTAGGTCTTTAGGCTAACCTATTTAAGGACAGGTTTGATTGTTTGTATTGCAGGGCACCTTTCTTCCTTCTGTGTATCATGAATCCTTCCACATATTTCACGCATTCCCGCTCTTTCCCTCCTGTTGTAAATTATCCTCAACATGACGATTATCCCAACTCGTATTGTAATCGACCATCAGTTAGTTGGGATAATTCGGATTGGAGATACAATTTTGGACCCCCGTGTTTAGGGTCTAACCTTGAACACTTTGATTTTAATTTTTATCCTTCTCAGAGCTACATCGATTATAGATCGTCTTCCTTTCATAAACAGCATAATACATTCTACAATCAAGAAGGATACACCGATCCTTACCCATCCTCTGATTTCACTGCCTTTAGGTCATCACCATCTTTTCAACAATCTAAAATGACCTATTATCAGGAAGGGTATAACGAATCTCAATTCGTTAATTCCCCTGCATTGAGCCCAAACCCGCCCAACCCTGAACCAACTCATTTGGTTCAGGTTAACCAGGTTCAAGATAAGGTTCTGGCTAACTTGAGAAATATCATTCAATCTTTAGAAGTTCAGCCAACACCTTGCATTGAGAGATTGGAGCCCCTGATTCAGATGATTGATGATTTAAACAAGTCTTTGTTGGATTGGCTCCAGGACGTTAAGGATAAGAACCCGGGTGAGTTTCTACTTGGGAAATTAGCGAAATTGAGGATGAGATTCGTGGTTGCTTTGATTCAATCTTGGAATAATTCCTAGGATGAACTCTCTACAGGAAAGCCAACGACAGAACCCGCTCAGGCACCTGTTGGGGGGGACACGTGTTACGAAGCTGACCAGATTGAATTAAAACAACCAATTAAGGATGATCTGATTTCTTCACCTGAAATCCCTGAGCCGGGTTACGAGGAAACGTATGTCTCCTTGGAACGCAAAGTGACAAATGATTTTGGGACATACATTGATACGGATCCTGATGGTGAAGATTCAAGTTGCGAAGTCTCACGCGAGTTTTCAGATCATGATTTTTGTGAGACGATTGGGCATGAGGAATCTGATAGATCATTTGATAGCCCAATAACTGAGGAAACTGATCTTATTAGGGCACACGATACGGATCCAGAATCGCATTTTCTGGAGGAATCAATTCATTGCCCTGATTATCATTTACACCCTGTTGAGCTTATTGATGATTCTAATTCTGAGATAATTAGACCCAAGTCAATTTTGATTCTGCCACATCATTTAGACTTGGAGATTCCAGACGGGGTGATGAATATACAAGAGGTCTTGGAATTTGAAACACTTAATGAGGAGGATAGGAGCGGGGAAGTTCTGATTTGGGAAGTTAATTTTGGAGGAAATGGAAGATTGAGTCGAAGGGTTCCTTTTAAGCTGAAACCATCAAATCAGAACCCTTATGACATTTGTTTCGAGGATGTTCAACTCAAGCACACATTCAACGATTATCCTTTTGAGCTTCAATTTTCTGTAACCCAACTTTTTGGTCTTGGGTTGCATCTTCAGAAATCGCAGGCCCGATCCCGCTTACATTCTGATTTTAGGTTTTGGGCAATTTTTATCCAGAACCTAAGATATTCTCGATTATGGGGTGTGGGTCTGCACCACAATCTGGTCCACATCTGTGGACCTCTGCTGACAGGTCAGAGGATTCTTCTGTTCATTCTAATTCTGACCTGCACATGTGAATTCTTCATTTCTTTTCTTTGTATAGTGTGCCTAGCTGAAGGCACTAAACTCAGCACTTATACAGTTCTTTTTCGTTTTCATCTTGGAGCGGACCTGATATTCACGCAATTCAGGTGCTTTCTACGCTTTTCCACTCTGTTTTATGTCTTTTTAATACAACGACATTGCATTAGATAGGCATGGGGGGGTGGATATTCATCTCTGAATTCATTCGTCAGCTCCGTAGATTTGTTTTATGTAAAAAAAAAAAATCAGAATTAGGAAAGAGAATTTGGGTTTAAGAAAATTTTCAATCTTAAGAAATACTACATTAAGATCTGAACACAAAGACCCTTCAGGTCTTTGAACTTAATCAGCCCGTGTATCCACTAAAATGTGGATTTGTTTTTCGAGTTCTCGCCAACTTGAATTTTATTTTAATAGGAGTAAATAAGTTTGGGTGATAAGTACACGACTTATCAGCCCGCCCTCTGATGTGAGGGAATTTTGAGTCTTAAGCATCTACACACTTTCTTTGCACGACTCGTTGTTCGGCGATTTTAACGGAAATTGGGTAGCTAATGAACCTTCTAGGGTGATATGGCTGGCAAGTTATCGTGGGTAACAACCCATAGGTAGGTTGTCCAGAGCCCAGTCACTAGACCTTTCTCTTTTTGCTGCCTTTAGGTAGATCTTAGACCAGGAAAGCCACCTACTTAAAAAAAAAAAAAAAAAAGAGAAAAAAAAAATCAAAAGGGAGAAAAGAACAAAAAGAAATAAGCCACACTTCGCCGCACGAGTATGGCTGGCAAGTTGTCGGTGGTAACAGCTCATCGACCGGTTGTCCAGAACCCAGCTCAGAAAATGCACTAAAAATTCCCAAAACACTTAGGAAGAAGCGGAGAAGTAGAATAAACCGGGGAGATATACACTGGATTCACCCTTGTGTTGACCCTGTTAAAAAAATAAAAGTAGGGAGAAAGCTACCGGTTGTAAAGATACACCTTTAGGCAGAATTCTTTTTGAGGTCACCTAGAGGCGTAGAAATCCGAAGTCCGTTTTAATTGCCGGTCAACGAGTCTATCACAATCACAATAAGATGCTTAAAGCTTAGGGTTCTCATCAAATCTTGGGTGAGTTGAATAGCCGTAGAAAGCCACTTTTAAACCCTAAAATTTGAAAATCCAAAAAAATTAGAAAAGAGTAAAAAGGGAAAAAGAAAATTTTCTTTGAATAAGGCGAGGGCTTGAGGCGGTCTGCATTTTGGTTGATACTTGGGCGCTGTTGTGTCTTTGAGAGTTCAGTTCATAAGTAGACAATTTTTTTTAATGATTGAAAATAACTCAGGTCCAAATAATCTAACTTAATTCTTTTATAAATAGCATATAGTTTTTGCTAAGGACTAGCAAAAGACAGGCATTGGGGTATGATGTAAACACATTTACACTACTTAAAATGTCTATTTATGCATGTTCTTAAGCATAAGATTGCATTTCATGATATAAATATTGCATAACATGCATCATCTTGCATTTAGAGTAGTTTGAATAAAATGGAGGTTAATTGTCTCCTTTTATGTGCTTGGACAGGGCAAACATTTTATCGGGGCCTCAGATCAAAGATCCAACCGTATGGATGTGATCAGGGCGACGATTGGAGTTCAATGACTCCAAGATCGCCCTAATCAGGCATCTGTAGCATCAGATAGAGACCGGGGAACCCTAGAAGATCAAGGGCCAATATGGTGTAAATCCACACTTCAGATGACAAATCCGACTGCACGGATGAATTCGGATCAACGATCGCAGCCCAACGACACAAAAATCGAGTCAATCCGACATCCGTGGCACCATCTACAACTTCCAGAAGATGGACGGCCAAGATGACGCCACGTGGCGCCATCTCAGCTGCCCAAACGGCCGCGTGCATCTTGTGAAGACCGCGCACCCGTCTCCTCTCCGCCGTTGGATCTCGATCTAACGGCTGCGACGCGCCCGCGCTGAAGTCAAGCGCTCGACACAAATGCGACCGCAGGTAGCGGTCGAGCGCTCTAACGAGATGCAGGGACGCGCGTTCGAGCCGCGCCTCGCAGAAATTGGAGCAGTGGCGCGCCTCCAATCGACCGCACGATCGCGATCCAACGGCCGTGCGTGCCCGATAGCGCCGACGCGCTATTGGACGCGCGCTTGAACGCGCGATCGCACGCATAGGCGGGCGGGCAGCACCGGCGAAGGCGCGATTTTAAGCCGTCTGATCTCGCGATCGGACGGCTGAGACTTCGCGGACGTGCGTAGGAGTTACGCACGCGGGCAGCCGAGCGGGAGCGCGTGGGCGTGGCGGCGACGGCCACGTCGGGGCTTTAGTGACGGATTTATCCGTCACTAAAGACCCCTTATTTATTATTTTGAAGATGTAATGTCTATTTTGCCCCCACTCCTTGCAACTATAAAAGGAGACCCCCTCCATACGAAATTCTCATCCCTTCTTTCTCCTCTCTACCCCTCCAAAGCTTAAGAGAAGCTTGTCCAACACCCGGGATGCTTCTCACGAGATAAAGTCCAATTTCCGTTCCCCTTCGGAAGTGGATCCCGCGACGACGACGGCGTGCTGCTTCGTTCCCGTTCTTCTGCTTCGTCCTCCTTCGTCCCACTTCGTTCTCCTTCGTCCAGGCGTCGTCCCGTCCGGCTCGTCCTCCGAGCAACCGTCGAGGAGGATTTCTCTCTCCCTATTCTTTTTACTGCTTTCTAGTATAGATTTACTGCTTTCTAGATTAATCTACTCGTCCTCCAAGCAATCGTCGAGGAGGACATTTCTCTCTCCATTCTTTTAATGCTTTCTAGAGTAAATTTATCGCTTTCTAGAGTAATTATTTTATGCTTTCTAGTTGTAATGAACAATCACTTCAATGCAAAAATTCCTTGTTTATTCTACATCTCATTTTGATTTCTTTGTGTAATATTCTTTTTCTCTCTTACTCTCTCTCTCTCTTCTATTTATTGTAAATAATTAGATAGTACTAAATTGAATTATTCTGTAACAAATAAAAAGAAACGCGTAGTTTTTAAATCAAACGTTCGCCTCCCTATGTTCGACCCGGAATTTTAATTTCGGTATAAATTTTATTTGTTGAACACGAATTCTTCGTTTTCGAACTACAACGACAGGTTTTCCAAAACCAATCTCGTTAGCGTAGGTTCGTAATCGTTCAACAATTTCTAACTTCAATATTGCTCCTGATTGATTTTGACTCCCATTTCTATTATCAAACCTAACCCAACCTATATAATAAATATGAATTACTATTCTAAACCAAAATTAGGCTCATCAACACAAAAATAACCTGCAATGCATGCAATTTGACTTAGATGTAAGTATGCAGAATATACGCTAACCTAATGTATTTATGCCCTTACAACAATGAAACTAACATTATTTAAGCATTAACTAGATAAATAAATGTGTTCATCAACTAGTAGAGCCACTAGTTTGTCCTTGCTCAGAAATTTTAATACTGTTACCTTTATTCGACTGGCAAATGGGAGCATGTCTCTTGTCGCTTAATTGGCACTATGTAGTTTTCTCCCATATTACAACTATCAGATGCTTATTGTACTCTTGAATTTCCTCTTAATTTTTTGTCTGTTAGGTAGATTTGCAAACAATTAAAATGTCGCATTATTTTTTATAAGAATCATTGTTATTTTTAGGACATCAGGACGAAATAGAAGATTGGTGGGGGTTATGAATACCATGGGCTCTACTATTTGGATCTTCCATCTATTTTTGTTGGGCCTACTTGCATCTCATCCAATCCACTCTGATGGCACTCCAAACTTGGTCATCCCTCCATATCCAAGCTTCACCATATGTTTCCTGATATCCCTCCTTCCACCACATTTGATCATGAAGCCTGCCAACTCGAGAAGCATCATTATTGTTATTTCCCTTCTCATATGGAATGATTGAGTAAAAGTGCTCTTGATTAAGCCTATCAGACGAAACAAGAGATACAAGAGAAGGGAAAGTCACAAGCGTTCCATCTATGATTGTTAAGCACAACAAATTGATGACCTAGTTCCATCCTACGGGTGTACGTCTAAGGATGGGATCTAACCCTCAACTATTATTAGAACTTGGTTGGGAATACATCCTTTTTGGATCGATCCCCATTGTTGAAGTGGGGTCTAGATAGGAGTTTAAGATGTGTCTCGTTGTAGTAAAATCTCCTAAAAAGATCTTTTAACAAATAAAATTTATAACTAGAATATCTAAAAGAAGTCCGTGGTTGAACACAGGGAACAAATATGTAATTCATGCGCTAATCTTCAAGTAAAGTATAAATGAGCACAATGAATGAAGCACTATAAAGATATTTCAATGAATACTAATCTGTCACATAAATAGTCAATGAAGCTCAATGTATCTTGAGATAAAAAGAAAAAGTCAAAAGTGGTGATTTAAATCACCAACTAAGCCATCTAAGTATGCATCAAAAATATCACAATTAAACCAAATAATTCAACAGTAATCAGATTTCTGCCTCTCAAGTTAGATGACTTACATGTCGCCTGCTACAGTGCTTTTCTTCAAGTCTTTCTTCTATTCTCCTCTTACTTCAGCCTCTTCTTCTTCTCAAGTCTTCTCCTTCTTTTGCCTTTAGCTCCTTCTCACGCACAAGGGGGCTCACCTTCTCAGTGACTGTCACTCAAAGCCTTTAGGAGCAAAACCCTCCCCTTCCCCGCTATCTCTCACTTTGCTGCCTTTCCTTTCCTTAGATAACTGGTCTTGATCAGGTATTCGGGTTGAACAGTAATCGGGTTCAGGCTCATCGGGGGTGGTGATTAGTGAGGAGTGACATAGGTGGGTCGGGCATTTGTAGGGTGAAGGGACCTCACCCCTGAGTGCTTGAGGTAATAAAGCCTTAGAAGAAGTCCAATTTATGCGGCTGCAGTACGTCCAATTCCCTCGTTGTGGGACTAAAATGCACAACCCCTTTGTGTGTCTGCTGTGGATGAAACCTCATCCAATTGAGATAGCTATTGAGCTTGAAGCCTTCAATCAAGGACTTAGGAAGATGTCTAGAATGACTCCATGCAACCTAGAGGTGGAACCTAGGGCTCTTGAAGAACGTGGTGGCAGTAATGGTGGCTACAACGGAGCAATGGCGAGACCTGAAAAATAGAAAAACGACCTCAAAGCCACATTAAACTTGCTCAGGAGGTTCGTCGGACGTTGGCCAATGTTGTGGTGGTGGTTTCATGGAGGATGGCGGTGTGTGGTGGTCAAGTGAGTTTGAAGATGGTGGTGCGGCAGTGGGTTGTTTGGTGGGTGTTTTGGGAGGTCTAGGGGATGAAATAGGAGAGGGGTTTTGTTTGTGGTGATCTGGCGGAGGTTGTGGAGTAGGTGGCGAGATGGTTGGATGTGTGTGGTGAGCGGAAAACCTTGTAAAAGAGATGGCCGGAGGTGGAGAGGTTGATGTTGAATGGCGGTGTTGGGGGGTTCTTTTTTGGGTTTTGGATAATGGAAATTAAACTAATAACCTAAGGGAACCTAACTAACCTACTCTAATTAGTCGAAAGGGGGGATTTCCCACGCCGGTGGTACACTGGAGTCGGGGAAGATGAAATCTCCCGTGAGAGGAGTGACGATGACGAAGAGGTGGAGACGGCGACCTCTGGTATTGCGACGTGCGGAGGAAGTCAAGGAAGAGGAATCCACTCGCTATGGTCTGTGAAAGTGGACGAGGAAGGTGGTCGACAAAGGTCACCGGAGCTCATGGATCATGCAGCTGGAGAGGAGGGAAGAAGGAGGTTTTCCGGCCAAAAACATGATAAGGAGGTAAGTTGTGCACGAGGGTCTTTTTATAGGCTATTGGGTTGAGCTTCAAGCTTGGAAACCAAGCTTGAAAGCTTGGAAATCATGGAATAGGACCCACTAATTTAAGGAGTTTGCATGGGCATCTCGTCTCAAATCTAAGCTCGAGATTGCAATCAGATGGAGGAGGAAGGTCTCAAGATCCTCCCTTCCAATTTTGGAAGGGATTGGCCGTGAAATCAGGGAGCTCTTCCTGATTGAAGGTCGACACAAGGTGGGTTTAGGAGTTTTGTAGGTATGGAGGCAGCGGGGACTGTTTGGTGAAGAAGATGATGAAATTAGGGGGGTCCTTGAAAAGATTTCAAAAGTTAGGGGCATATGTATAAGGAAAAGAGTCAGAATAGGATTGGAATGCAAACTAGGTCAAGATGATCTTTGATTGGGTCCAAATTTTGGTACAAACCTAATTCACACCCAATGAATTTGATGGTGAAGTTGGATTTGGGTTTTAACTAAGTTTGACTGAGTAATTTGCGTAGAAACCCAAATGAGGGTAACTGTCTGTCTAAGGCTCTATTTTAGGTCAAAATGAGTTCCAATGGTCAAATCAAAGGTACCAAACCTTGTAGAATATTTTTATATGATTTTTAGAAGGTTTAGGTGAATTTTATTCTGACCAGAACCTCAGTTAATCAAGCGAATCTATTTTTAGGGTTTTAGATGTCCATTAATTCTCGTAATGTCTGAAAACCTGTTTCTTTCTACATGGACCTACTTATTAGTATTTTATGACCATTTGACCTTTAATTAACCATTGGGAAATCCCGTGGTTATTCCTTTAAAACTGCAGTTTTACCCCAATTTTAATGCATTTCTCTCAGAAAGGATGTGTAGTGAATTACGGCTCTTTGGCTGTTATGTAAGAGCATTTATCAATGGATTATGACTAATTAAAGCTAGATATGGCTGATGATGACGCTATCATCACCCATTTAGGATACATAATGTTTCTTTATATAAGGGGTCCTTAGAAAAAAAAAGAACAATGACTATATAGGTAGAATCATTCTTGCTAGATTGCCTCGTTAACTTTAGTAATGCCTTTATTCCCGTGCTGTCGCTTTGGTTCTTATGCCACCCTATTAGCCTTTATTCCTTGAGTCATGGTAGTGTCCAATGCTCCTGGAAGTTGGATCGTCAGTACATTCTTGAGTGGGCGAGTCAGCTGGCCATTTCTAGGTAGATTGCCTTGAGGTCTCTTCAAGGCCAAGTGTACTTTGCCTTTGGACAAATTGGCTCTTAGGCCACCTTAGGTGAGCTTTTTAAGCTTGTTTTGTGAGGCTTGTTAATGTACTTTCCCTCATCAGTGCTTGAGTTGATTCGTTATGATGTGTGGCGTCCCTATATTGTTAGTATGGTGTCTAGTCATAAGTATTTTGTTATTTTTGTTGACAACTTTAGTCATGTGTCTTGGGTATTTCTTTTGAAAGATTTGAATTTTTTTGAATAATAAGAAATTCTTTTCTAAAGTGAGAAATTCTTACTCCACCAAAATAAGATGTTTTAAATCTAATAATGCTCTTAAGCTTGTTTAGCAACCTCTTCATGCCTTCCTCGAGGAGAACTGGACCATTCACCAAATGTTTTTGTAGGATCTTGAAGCTACTATAGTATAGGCTATGCATACACAAACACTCAAGAGAATATTAGCAATAAAAAGATTTGCACAAGTTACAATCCATAAAGAACACAAAATGTATAGTGGTTCCCCACTCACTTGGGTACTCCACTACCTAAGCCTCTTAGCTTCGGATTTTTAACTCGATTCCCTTAACCCTGAGGAAATCACTTTACTAATCGAGGTAACTAACGGGTTTCCTCAATCCAAGTACAACAACGGATTTGTTACAACCCAACGAGCAACAAGCTCAAATGCAGAATAAGCACTGGTGTAAGAAAAATGAAATCTTACAACAAAGATTACTATGCCTCCTAACAATAATCAAAATGAATACCAATTTGAGAGCCTAGGATGGATGTGAATTGCTTCATAGATGCATGAGAAAAACACGTCGTTGAGCTTGTAAGAATGTAAAGAGAGTGAATGACAAATTTCTTTCTCTCTTGAAAAAATGGTGGAAATTTGAAATTCAAAGCTCTAGAATTTTCCTTGTGTATCTTGTGTGCAAACTAAAAGTACAAAAGTCTTTTTATAGAGTTAGGACCCTAATTACTCGTCTACGAGATGTTGGGGTTTAAATCCCAACATTCAAGTTCTCAAAATCAATTTTACAACTGTTCAGATTTGAACCAACAGCTAACTGGTACCGGTACTAAAGTATGGATACTGGTACTAGTGACATGCTATTTTGTGTTTTAAGTTAACTTGTCACAGGCAGTACCTATTGGGTATAGGTACTAATCATGAGTATCGATACTCGTTGCTTCTAGATTTGGGTTTTAGATACTTAACACAAATCTGTAACCCACTTGTACCGGTATTGATCATGAGTACCAGTACTTGTTGCCTCTAATACCGGTACTTAGCATGAGTATCGGTACTCATGGGGTACAGGTTTGTTTCTTTGAAAAAATCCAAACCTGTAACTCACATGTACTGATACTAAACTTTAGTACCAATACTTGTGGATTAACAAGTACCTTTTTAAACATGAATACAACTTGATTACTAGCCCATTTTTGCAAATACTTTAAACATTAAAAAACTACCTTTTAAACAATACGTACTTTGAAATAAATCGAATGATCGTAATGTTTTATCCTAATTTATCTCTATATGATTTTTACTATCTAATTTTTATTTCTTTGTTAAGAGGCATACATTCTAAGAATAAAATAAAAATCTAAACTAATAAACAAAATAAACTCCAGATGATCTTCTATCATCAACTCCTCCTTGTCGTCTTGCCTTTTCCTTGTCATCATGCCTTCTTATCATTATTCTTTGTTTGCCTTAATCTTCATTTAAATCTAAAATATTATTTAATTGCAAACATTAATCTACAATAATTTTATTAATACTAAAACAACATGTAAAACAAGGGTCCAATAGTTTTGCCTACATAAATTGAAGTAGAATGGAGTTGTAGAGAGGAAGTTACGACACTTGAGCTAGGAAATTCCTGATCTCTATGAGTATTCCTAAATCCTTTTAGGGAGATGTGTCTCTTACTATTGTAAGTTTGCGCTAGAGTGGGGGTGATAGTGTGATATAAAAATTTTAATAGAAATGAAACAATCACACAAGCGTTCACCATAATAAGGCAAGTATTTTTAGGTGAAAATCTAACCCAGGTAAAAACTGTCACCTAAGTCTCTTGACTTAGGATTTCCCGATTGACTTAGTTGATTAAATCCAATAGCATACCACTTAAACGAGGGTGATACAACCTCAATTACAACCACACCTTTTTAAACGAGGGTAGTGTACCTCAAAACCTCTGTTTTTCATGAAGAATATTTTGTCTCATAAGGACACGGGAATTCACAATGCGAATACCCAATAAAAACCAAAATACAAGTATACAATAGAGGCACAAATATAAGTGTCAACTTAGCCCTATAGGTGAAGAATTACTTCCCTAAGATGGAAGTAGACGGGCTTGAGTGCGCAGCATATCGGTGCTTTTGGTTGTGAAGTATGAGTCTTGGAGAGCAAGGAGTCAATTTGATCATCTCACTAAATGTATGGAGTGGAAAGAATTGTTTCTCTTGTGCATTTGGAAAAGGAGGGGTTCCAATATATTTATAGATGAGCTACAAAGGTTTAGGAAAGCTTGGGAGAGGATTCTTAGCCGTTGAAACCAAATCCAAGAAGATTTGGTCGAAATCTAATTGACATCAGATCAATTATTGCATTTGAAAGCATAATTAGATGTTTGATAAATTGATTAGACATCTGATCAGGGTATATTAGACGTCTCATAGAAAAATGAGATGTCTAATTTTGTAATGTGGTCTCCTTGGACTTAGATTGGATCTCGTGTAGGGTACATAGTCCTAACCATTAGACGTCTATAGGATGTATATATGATCATAATGTTGGACCTCTGATGTAAGGTGTGTTGCCAAGAATCAAATTTTTTGTGAGTTAAGAAATCATGATTTCGACTGACAACATGATTTGGCTCAAATTTAATCACAACGGTAGACTATTGGACATCTGGGAATGTTTCCAGACGTCTGGAGGAGGTTCTAGATGTTTAACATAAGGAATGGTCGTCCAAAAGCAAATGGCTATTGATGCGCGTTGAATTGGTGTTTTAAAAGTCATCGCATTGCACTATAGATCGAATCAGTGCAAAAAACAAATAATATTTATACTCGAAAGAAAATCTGAGGTCATTCGCTGGGAGCAAATATGGAATTCACACGCTAATTTTAATAGATAATATAAATGACCACAATTAATTACTCAAAAACTAATATGCAATGTAAAACATGAGTATATGAAGAGTCAAAAAGAAATCTAGACAAAATAATGGTGATTTGGATCACCAATTATTAGTCTAACACATAGAACAATTGCTGAATATAATCAAATGAAGGAGTTGATAATCAGACGTCTTAAAAGATGCTCAATCTTCCTTTTCATCTGCTGTTGTTGTTCTTCTTTTTCTTCTTCTCTTCTCTTCCCTTCAGCTTTCCTTCCTCCTCTTCTCTTTTCCTTTGTACACCAGGGGAAAGGCTTTGATTTTTGGCTAAGTGTTAGCCAATACACAACAGAGCAAAACCCAACCCTTTCCTGCGCTCTCTCTATTTCTCTCTTTCTGGGTTTCCACCTCTTTCCCACCTTTACAAGGCCATGCACATTACCAGGTATTCGGGTATCAGGTATGAGCGCACGGTTGATAGCGGAAAACTACGCGATCGAAGTTGGATTTGAAAACCCGTCGTTGTAGTTTGATTTGCAAAGCAATCTATCAACAGATAAATTTAACTGAAATTTATAAAGAAATTCCAGGTTGAACATAGGGAGGCTACGTCGATCTTAAATCCGCGATTATATTTTTTTATATTTTTGTTTGAAAGCGAGATAATTACAATGGAATATAAACAATAAGAGAGAGAGAGAGAGATAGAGAGAGAGAACAATCACTTGATAAAATAATATTACTTTTACAACTAGAAAGAGGGAAAAATTACAACTAGAAAGCGGGAAATTCTATTCTAGAAAGCGATTAGAAAGAAGGGAGAGAGATATTATCCTCCTCGACAAATGCTTGGAGGACGAGCCGGATGGAGCGACGCTTGGAAGATGGAGTAGGAAGGAGGATGAAGTAGGAAGAAGTAGGAATGGGGCAACACGTCATCGTTGTCGAGGGATCCACTTCTGGAACGGGGGCGAGAAAATTGGATTTGGCTCTAGAATAGCATCTCGGGTGTGGGACAAGCTTCTCTTAAGCTTTGGAGAGGGAGAGAGGAGAGAGGAAGGGATGAGAATTTCATAGGGTAGGGGTCTCCTTTTATAGTTGCAAGGACAGGGGACAATTTGGTCATTACATAGTTAAAACATTAAATGAGGGGGTCCTTAGTGACAGATTTAAGCGTCACTAAAGACCCCACTTCGCCGCAGCCTTGCGCGCACGCCCGCCTCCTTGCTTGTCATGTTCTCAGCACTCGCCCACATCCTCGCGATATCTGCCGTCCGATCTCAAGATCGGACAACTGAAAGTCGTCCTTGCCTAGTTCAGCTACGCTGCCTACGTGTGCAATCGAGCGTGAGGTGATCCGTTTGATCACTCATCCGCCCGATTAGGCGATCCGGGCCATCCACAGCTGATCAAGTGGTCGAGATTAAACGTGCACACGCAGCTGGTCGTGAGTCAAACTCGCCCTCTGCGCTCTCGCAAAACCGCTAGACCGCTACGCTGCCTCCTCCTCTTTGTCGCGCTTATGTTTTAAGCACACGCACTCATGGCCGTTGGATCAAGATCCAATGGCCCAGATCACGCCTCGCCTGCACCTTCAGAAGATGAGAAGTGATGCTGCAGCCGATTTGGGCAGCTGTGATGGGGCCACATGGTGCGATCATGGCTGCTCGTCTTCTATGACATGCAGAAGGTGCCACTGATGTCGGATTGAGCCGATTTTCACGCCGTTAGGCTGTGATCATCGATCCGAACCCATCCATGCAGTCGGATTTGTCATTTGAAGTGCAGTTTGACACCATCTTGGCCCTTGATCTCTAGGCTTCCTCGGACTATATATGGTGCTACGGATATCTAATCAGGGCGATCTTGGAGTCGTTGAACTCCAATCGTTGCCTTGATCAGATCCGTACGGTTGGATCTTCAATCTGAGGCCCCGATTAAAAGTTGCCCTGTCCCTGGCCATAAAAGGAGACAATTACTATACGATTTATACAATCTGACCTAAATGCATGATTATGCATGTTATGCAATATTTACAATGCATGATGCTATTATGACACTGGGAACATGCATTAATAGACATTTTTGGCTATTTGGATGTATGCACATCACACCTCATGCCTATCTTTTGCTAGTCCATAGCAAAAACTACATGCTATTTATAAAAGAATTAGGATTGGATTACTCGGGCAAAAGTCATTTTCAACATTAAGAAATTTTTACTTAGGACCTGAACTTTCAAAGATGCAACAGCGCCCAGGTATTTGCCAAAATGCAAACCGCCTCATGCCCTTGCCTTATTCAAAGAAGGATATCTTTTTCTCCTTTTTCTTCTTTTCTAATTTTTTTGGACTTTTGAGTTTAGGGTTACAAAGTGACTTTCTACGGCCACTCAACCCACCCAAAACTTGATGAGAACCCTAAGTTTTAAGTATCTTTTTGTGAATGTGATAGACTCGTTGATCGGCAATCAGAACGGACTTCGGGTTCCTACTCCCCTAGGTGATCTTAAAAAGAATTCTGCTTAAAGGTGTATCTATATGATCGGTAGCTTTCTCCCTACTTTTATTTTTATGTGGTCAACACAAGGGTGCATCCAGTGTATATCTCCCCGGCTTATTTTACTTCTCCACTTCTTCTTAAGTGTTTTAGGAATTAGGCGTGCATTTCTTGAGCTGGGTTCTATACAACCTATCAATGGGCTGTTACCTACAATAACTTGTTAGCCATACTCGTGCGATGAAGTGTGGCTTATTATTATTTTTTTCTTTTCTCCTTTTCATTTTCTTTTTCTTTTCTTCATTTTTGTTTTCCTTTTGGACTTTCTTTTTCTTTTTTTAAGTAGGTGGCTTCCCTGGTCTAAGTTTTACCTAAAGGCAGCAGGAAAAGAATGGTCCAGTGGCTGGGTTCTGGACAACCTACCTATGGGCTGTTACCTATGATAACTTGCCAGTCATACCACCCTAGAAGGTTCATTAGCTACCCAATTTTCGTTAAATCTACCGAACAACAAGTCAGTGCGAATAGTGTGTGGTTGCTTAGACTTAAAGTTCCCTCAAATCATAGGGCGAGTTGATAAGTCGTATACTTATCACCCAAACTTATTTAAGAAAATTGAAATAGAATTCAAGATGGCGAGGACTTGATAAATAAATCCACATTTTAGTGGATACCTAGGCTGATTAAGCCTAAAGGCCTGAATGGTCATAGTGTTCAGATCCTATTATAATATTTCTTAAGATTAAAAAGTCCTAATGCCCAAGTATTCTTTCCTAATTCAATTTTTTTTTTTTAAGAAAAACAAGTCGAATTTACAAGAATCCCACAGAGTTGACAAAATGATTCAAAAATGAATCCACCCCCCCTTGCTTAGCTGATGCAATGTTCTCATTGAGAATAAAAGACATGGAAGGAAGGGTAGAATGTAGAAGATATCACCTGAATATGATGCTCAGGTCAACTCTGAGTTAGACTATACAACTGTTGAGTTTAATGCCATCATCTAGGCGAAGTCCAGCCGAAGAAATCATAACATGATGAGAGTAACCGTGTCTGAGACGGGTTTTGAAACAATGTGGTCAATAAAAGGCTTCAGACATTGACCATTGACTTTAAATGAATTACCTGTCTTTGGGTCAGAAATCTGAATGGCCCCGTTTGGAAAAATTTGATCGATGATGAACGGGCCGTTCCATTTTGACCTAAGTTTGCCAGGAAAGCTTAAGTCGAGAATCAAAGAGCCAGACCTTCTAGTTTGGCTCAAAGCTCTTGTGGGATATCACTTGGTCATGAAGAGCTTTGGTTTGAGCCTTATAGATTTTGGCATTCTCGTACGCGTCGTTTTTAAGCTCCTCCAACTCAGATAGTTGGAGTTTCCTGGTCTTTCCGGCTAAACTTAAATCCAGATTACACTGCTTGATTGCCTAGAATGCCCTATGTTCAATTTCTACGGGTAAATGGCAAGCCTTTCCATACACTGGATGAAATGGTGACATGCCGATAAGCATTTTGTACGTCATACGGTAGGTCCAAAGAGCATCCTCAAGCTTTTGAGTCCAGTCTTTACGATTAGGCCTAACCATTTTCTGAAGAATATTCTTGATCTCCTGATTGGAGATCTCGGCCTGTCCATTCGTCTGGGGATGGTAAGGTGTGGAGATTCTGTGATTTGCCCCGTATTTTGCCAGTAAATTACAGAACTGGGCATTAGTGAAGTGAGAACACCATCACTGTTGACAGCCCTCGGAATTCCGAACTGACTGAAGATGTTCTTCTTGATGAAATCGATGACCACCTTGTGGTCATTTGTTCGGGTGGGAATAACCTCGATCCACTTGGAGACAATCAACAGCGACGAGAATGTACTAGTGTTCAAATGAAGGGAGGAAGGTCCCATAAAATCGATGCCCCAAACGTCGAAGATTTCGATGGGAAGAATCGGGTTTAGGGGCATCATGTCTCTCTTGGTTATGCTCCCAAGTGCCTGGCATCGGGAACATGACCTCGAGAATTCCTGGGCATCCTTGAATAAAGATGGCCAATAAAATCCAGATTGCAAAATCTTTGCAGCCGTCTTTTTCCAGGAGAAATGTCCACCACACATAGAGGCATGGCAGAACTCGAGTATACTCTTTAATTCATTCTCTGGAACGCATCAGCGAATAATCTAAGCAGAGCCAATGCGGTACAGTTTAGGGTCCTCCCAAAAGTAATATTTGGCCTCAGATTTGAGTCTATCTCGTTGTTGCTTGGTCCAATCCTGAGGGATTTGACCAACGACCAAATAATTTACAATGTCAGCAAACCATGGGGTTTGGACACCTAAAACTGCAAGGATAGTCTCATCTGGAAAAGTATCAGCAATCGGAATATCCGGACAAGAAGAATCACTCAGAAGTCTTGAAAGATGATCCGCCACTACATTCTGTGCCCCAGATTTATCCTTGATTTCAAGATCAATTTCTTGAAGCAGAAGAATCCATTGAATAAGCTGGGGTTTGGCATCCTTTTTAGCCAAGAGATGTCTCAAGGCCGAGTGGTCGGTATAAATTATGACATGAGACCCTAAGAGATAAGCCTTAAATTTCTCCAAAGTAAATACTACAACTAGTAATTCCTTCTCAGTAACAGTGTTTTTCCTCTGGGCCACATCCAGAGTTTTACTAGCGGAGTAGAAGACAAAGGGTTTCCTATCAATCTTCTGACCCAAAATAGTCCCGACCGCATAATCAGAAGCGTCGGTCATGATCTCAAATGGGGCTGTCCAAACCGATGGTTGCAACACCGGAGCACAAGTGTCTCCTGTTTTAAGAAAATCAAATGCCTTATGGCATGATTCATTGAAATCAAACGACGTATCTTTGGCTAGAAGATTGCTCAGAGGGCGAGCAACCTTAGAGAAGTCCTTGATGAACCTCTTATAGAATCCTATATGACCAAGAAATGATCGAATTTGTTTGACAGATGTGGGAGGAGGAAGTTTAGAGATAGCTTCAACCTTAGCTTTGTCAACTTCGTTTCCCCGTTCAAAGATTACATGGCCCAAGACGATGCCTTCTTGTGTCATGAAATGACTCTTTTCCCAGCTAAGGACTAGTCTTGTTTTGATGCATCCTTTAAGAATCATTTCAAGATTAACCAGGCAAGAATCAAATGATTCTCCGAAAATAAAGAAATCCTCTATGAAGCCTTCCATAAAATCTCCCATCATGTCTGAGAATATTGCTACCATACACCTTTGAAAAGTCACGGGTGCATTACATAAGCCGAAAGGCATCCTACGGGAAGTAAAGTTTTCGTAGGGACAGGTGAAAGTCATTTTTTCTTGATCCTCGAGATGGATAGGGACTTGATTGTATCCCAAGTAACCGTTTAGGAAACAGAAGTACTTTTGCCCAGCTAGTCTTTCAAGGATTTGATTGATAAAGGGCAAAGGGAAATGATCCCTTTTCGTGGCTGTGTTCAGCTTCTTGTAATCAATACAAAACCTCCAAGAGGAAGCTGAAAGAGTTGTGACATATTCTCCTTTCTCGTTAGTCACAACGGTAATCCCGGCTTTCTTGGGAACAATTTGCACTAGTCTTACCCAAGGACTATCAGAGATCGGATAAATGATTCCAGCATCGAGCCACTTAATAATTTCCTTCTTGACCACTTCTCGCATATTAGGGTTTAATCTCCTCTGCATTTGACGAGAAGGGTGGGATCCATCTTCCAAAAATATTCTATGATTGCAGTAAGATGGCTCGATCCCCCTAAGGTTATGAATGGTCCAACCAATTGCCTCATGTTTTTTTAGGACCTTGATCAGTTTAATCTCCTTCTCCTTAGTTAATCTGGCACTGATAATCATAGGGAGTGTCTTTTGAGGTCCTAAAAACTGATATTTCAAATTCTCAGGCAATGGTTTTAGTTTGAGTTGGGGCGGGCTTTTGGATTGAGGGTAAAGATGATGCTGAAGAAGATTCATCAAGAGGAAGAGGTTGAAAGTGAATAAAATCAATAACCTCTTCAGAATGTGGTGGGTTTGCCATAGAGGGTTGTGGGTCAGATCCATCACAACAGGAGGAACTTTCGATTGCAGAAATCGCCATACATGTTTCAATGTTCAAATTTTCTTCCTCAGGTTTCTCTATAAATCCACAATCCTCGAATTTGTTAATCATCTTAAAAATATCCAATTTCAATTTCTGATCCCCAAAGGCAATTTCCATGCTACCGCTCTCACAATTGATATTGACCTTAGTAGTAGCCAGGAACGTTCACCCCAGAATGATGGGCGTGTTCCTTAAATTCTCAGGTACATCCATGTCAAGGATAAGGAAATCTATAGGAAAATAGAAATCCTTAAGCTTAAAATAGCATCTTCAATAACCCCTCACGAATTTATGACCGAGCGGTTCGCTAACTGCAGCATTACTGAAGTCGACCTAAGTTCACCTAATCCGAACTTCTTGTAAAGAGAAGTCAGAATTAGGTTAATAGATGCACCCAGATCCAGAAGTGCTCCATCAAAGGTGTAATCTCCGATGACACAAGAAATCAAAGAAGCACCTGGATCTCTATTTTTCTAAGGATCCAGAAGGAGCTCGCGATGAATGGGATCCCGAATTCTGCGATTGAGTGGATCGAGAATTGTTCATTGTGTTTCTAGCCATCCACTCCATCATTTTAGTAACCAAGTCCACCTTATCTAGTTTATTACAAATCAGTTCCATATCAAATGAATGAGAGTCGTGGACTTCATTAACATTCGATCTGGGTTGTTGGGATCGGTTAAAAGTATCCATGGAGGCACGATTGATCGAATTTTCACTCATCTCCTCAAACAAATCGTGCGCACTATCTGCGTCTTTGTTGAGGAAATTGCCTCTGCAAGAAGCATCCACATGATTTTTAAGTTGCTCAGTCAACTCGTGGTTGAAGATCTGCACGAGTTGCCATTTCGGCATCTCATGGTGTGGACACCTCCACAATAAGTCTTGGAATCGCCCCCAGGCAACATGAAACTGCTCCCCCGGTCGCTGGGTGAAGGTAGTAATCGCCTGTCTCAGAGCATTGGTACGTCTGACAGGGAAGAATTTCTTTACGAAAGCCGATTTCAGATCATTCCATGTTGCAATCGGCCTGCCTATGGTCTTGTACCAATAAGTGGCTTTATCAATAAGAGAATGGGGAAAGAGCCTCATGATCATCTGCTCTTCATTCACGTTTCGCGCCTTGGTGGTCTGGACCAAAGTGGTCAAGTCCTCTAAGTGCTGAAACGGGGGTTTAGAGCCAAGCCCATGAAAGTGTTTGATCAGGCTTAATACCTGGGGCTTGATTTCTACGTCTCCGGCAGGAATTTGGATGCCGGGACGTTCCTCGTAATTTGAAGGATCATAAAAATTCTTTAAGGATTGAGCACATTGCATTTTCTGGAACCATTCTTGCATTCTCTGCATTTGTTCCAACTGCCTTTGAAATACCTCCTATGGATTCTAAGGCAGAGGAGATTGTTGATCGCACATGGGATCAATTTGGCCAAAATCCAATCTACGCCTGCTAGAATACTCTAGTGGTCCTTCCAATCGGGGATTCAATGACCTCCTTCCCAGCATAAACTAGGAAGAGGTTGGAAGGACTGGGGATAAGAACCCTGCAGCACAACAAAACAAGCCTATCCTTAAGTGGGGTAGCCTAAGGATCTACAGTCTCTCAGAATCCACCTTAAGATTATAGACGATTTACTCTACTTGCGTCGAATCAATCCAACCAGTTAGAAGGAGCGACTAGGGAGAAGGTTCTTCCTTCGGCTTACGCCTTCGGTTCCTAGTGTACCCCCTAGCTGTGGTTGTTTGACACTACTCCCTTAGCTAGACATCAGATTGATTGGTACAAGCAGGTTAATCGTAAACATTCTCAGACTGGGCCCCGAAGAGCGAATCAGTCCTTAAGGCCAATGTCTACTTGATTTTATTTAGGCTTGGGATTGCAGTACTTATGGAATGTGGTGGGCCCATAAGATGGGTTGTGCCCTTAATAAAAAATTGAGTATGTGTGAGTGCATGCACAACTGGGATTTTCAAGCAAGATTTTTTTTGATGAGTGGATTTTAAGGTTCAAATCTTGCTTAAGTAGCTTTTAAGGTTTGGAATTAAGTTAATTCAATCAAGTTTCGAGGTAAGCTAGATTTTCAAGCACGAGTGAAGATCTTTTTCCTTTTGAAATCAAAAGTAAAGTGGAGTGCTTGGTATTGACCTAAATTGAAAACCCTAAAGGGAAGCTACTTGGTGAGTTGATTTTAGGTTAAGTGGTGCGGCCCAAACAACTCAAACAATTGGCCAAAATTGTACTACTAAGTTAGGCACACAAAATGATTAACCTAGGCTAATTTCTACTATTTTATATGTTAATTTGCGTGTATTGGTTCCACAGATCAAAATCCGATTGAGTAGATAAAAATCAATTAGGTTATGTGCTTTGAATGTGGGTGTATGTAGTGTGTATGTTGATTTACCCCACAAGAAATATCTTTTTGTTATTTTTTTCAATATGAGGGTGAAATGAATGTGAGTGGAAATTCAAACAACCAAACTAACCCTAGGATTTATGCAAATACCTAGGTTAATTGGAGTTTGAATTAATGTTATGAAATGGAATCTATGGAGGAGGAAGAATGGGGAGCACTTACAGTTGTCTTCAATTGCACTTTACTTCAATCTACCGCTTGAAGATTCCCTGTTAAGGTACCTGCAAAACAATAGATGAGAAATAAAGTAAGTTAGAAAATAATCAAGTGCGTGAAATGTGGAAAGAAAATAAAAAATTGTTGCCTCCCTGGCAACGGTGCCAAAATGTTGATAGCAAAAAACTACACGATGGAAGTTGGATTTGAAAATCCATCGTTGTAGTTCGATTTGTGAAGCAATCCATCAATAGATAAATTTAATCAAAATTTGTAAAGAAATTCCGGGTCGAACACAGGGAGGTTACATCGATCTTAAATCCGCGATTATATTTTTTTGTATTTTTGTTTGAAAGCGAGATAATTACAATGGAATATAAACAATAAGAGATAGAGAGAGATAGAGAGAGAACAATCACTTGATAAAATAATATTATTTTTACAACTAGAAAACGGGAAATGATTACAACTAGAAAATAGGAAATTCGATTTCAGAAAGCAATTAAAAAGAAGGGAGAAAGATGTTATCCTCCTTGACGAATGCTTGAAGGACGAGCCAGACGGAGTGACGCCTGGAAGACGGAGGACAGAGCAGGAAGGAGGATGAAGAAAGAAGAAGCAGGAACGAGATAGCATGTCGTCGTCGTCGTGGGATCCACTTCCGGAACAGGGGTGAGAAAATTGGATTTAGATCTAGAATAGCATCCCGGGTGTGGGACAAGCTTCTCTTGAGCTTTGGACAGGGAGAGAGGAGAGAGGAAGGGATGAGAATTTTGTAGGGTAGGGGTCACCTTTAGTGACGGATTTAAGCATTACTAAAGACCCCACGTCACTGCAGCCTCGTGAGCACACCCGCCTCCTCGCCTGCAGCGCGCTATATACTCATCCACGTCCTTGCGATATTAGCTGTCCGATCCCAAGATCGGATGGCCTAAAGTCATCCTCGCCCGCTTTAGCTGTGCCGCCTGCATGTGCGATCGGGCGTGAGGCGGTGTGTTTGATTGCGCGTGCACCCGATTGGGTGATCTGGGCCATCTGCAGCCGATTGCACGGTCGACATTAAACGCACGTGTGCAGCAGATTGCGAGTCGAACTTGCGCCTCGCGCTTGCGCAAAGTCACTCGACCGCTGCGTTGCCTCCTCCTCTTTATCGCGATTACGTTTTAAATGCGCGCCGTCACGACCATTGGATTAAATTCCAATGGCCCAGATCATGCCTTGCTCGTGCCTTCAGAAGATGAGAAGCGATGTTGCGGTCGATTTAGGTGGCTGTGATGGTGCCATGTGGCTCCATCATGGCCATCCATATTTTGTGACATGTAGAAGGTGCCACAGTTGTCGGATTGAGCCAATTTTCGCACCATTAGGCTGCGATCATCAATTCAAACCCATCCGTGTGGTCGGATTTATCATCTAAAGTGTGGTTTGGCACTGATGAGAACCTCATCATGAGCCATAACTAGCTCATTTTGACCTAATACAAAGGATAAAAGCTCCTACATAACTCAAGGAAAGGCTTAACTCAGAGAGATTCTGAGTTCGCAAAGAAAACAGAAACTAAGGGGTAAAAATGCAATTTCACCTATCCAATCTGAAAATAGGGTAACTCAGGGTCCAAACATAGGTCAAAGAAACCTAATAAGAGGAAAAGTGGGATGAGATGATTCAATAAGGGCTACAGCAACTCCAAGGAATTAAATGACATCCTGTAACCCTAAAAACAAACCCACTTAAAAACACGAGGTCGAGGCAAAGTAAAAATAGAATAAACTCTCTAAAATTCATAGAAAAATAATCTCTAGGGTTTAGAACCTTCAATTTGGCCTTAGGAACCCATTTTGACCTACATTGAGAACCATGCCCAATTAACAACTTAATTTGGGTTTTTGCGTAAATTGACCGGTCAAACAAGGTTTAATCTGGAAATAAAATTCGCCATCATAATCCTTAGGCCCCAATTAGTCATGTATAAAAACTTGAGCCTAAGAGGAAACCTTCTTGACCAACTTTACACTTTGGTCCTCATTTATTTACTTTTTGGCCCTCAACTTTTGAACCCTCACATTTATGCCCCTAACTCTCCTTGGTTCTTTGCATTCAGGTCCCTCCTGCCAAAACCTGACCAGCACCATGCTCCGGCGACCTTGCGCGGAGCATGGCGCCGCGCAGGGTAAGGGGGAGGGTCTGGCAAGTAAACCGGGGGTGCCCTGCGTCGTCAGCTGTCGCAGGAACACCCCCCTGGTCGCTGCAACCCACCATACCGGCCGTGCGAATGCACGGACGGTATGGGTCTCCATCTCTGGCGTCCTCCGGCGAGGGAGACACGTCGTCTCCCTCCGCCCTCCTCTCTGATTCTACCCTATAAGTACCCTCCATCGCTCCACCGTTCAGGGGAGCTCGGTCCTGACGGAGAAAGACCCCCACTTCCTCTCTTCCCACTTCGACAGGGAGCCCTCTAGCTCCGGCGGCCTCTCCCCTTCCTCCTCGTCGCTCTGCCGCACTACCAGCTGCAGGGTTGCCCCCCCTCGCTCTTCCCGCGCCACGCCGTACCCAGCTGGCGCCTCTCCGGCCCTCTCCTCGCCGCCGCCCCTTCCCCCGGGCATCTTCTTCTCCGGCGACAGTCGATACGATTGCCGCCTTGCTCCAGCCCCTTTCGTCTCCGTAGCTAGGTCAGAACTTCTCCCCATCTCCCCCTCTTTCTTTTCCTCACTGTCTTTTATTTGATTAAACCCAATACCGCTCCTGTCCACCGTCACCCCCTTCGTCTCCGGCCAAACTCCGGCGAGACGCCCCCATCGCTCAACAGCCTCACACGCCTCGCCGACCCTCACCGAACCTCCGCCTCATCACACTGAGGACCCCCCACCCCTCCACTGCCACTCCACACCTCCGTAACGCTCCCCCAAACAAACCCATTTCTCCGGTTGCAGTCCGACCTAGGGCTGCCGCCAGACACCGCCTTGCGGCTTGCCGCACAGCTCAACACCTTCGCCGGTAGTTTGATCAGGCCGAGAGGCCATATTCATGTCTGACAGGTTCTGAGGCTCGACCGCAATTAACGCCACATTGAAGCAGCTTCTCCCGCGCTCCAGGCTTGAGGACTCCAGGTTTCCAGCTGCTGCGGATTACGGAGACTCCTGCGAAGGCAGCCAGCCAGCAATCGACGAAAATCGAAGCTGCAGCTGCAGAAGCAAGGCCGCGGTCTTCCAGCAGGCGCACGCGAGGAGAGGCCTCAGTTTAGTCCCACATCGGTAAGCCTCGCAACTCTTTCACCGTTTAAATTATTTTTGTGAATAAGCCTTATCGCCTCAGCACACGGGGTGAGGTCCCCTTCACCCGCCCGATTACCCGGCCTCGTCCGCGCTCACGCCCCGCGGACCTAGCTCCGACCCGATTAGCCCGACCTGCACTCCTCGCC
Source organism: Thalassia testudinum (assembly GCA_037157565.1). Classification (NCBI taxonomy): domain Eukaryota; kingdom Viridiplantae; phylum Streptophyta; class Magnoliopsida; order Alismatales; family Hydrocharitaceae; genus Thalassia; species Thalassia testudinum. Next base: position 89,423,283 of record JAZHRO010000077.1, read on the forward strand.
CACCACCGCACGCCGGTGGGCCTGGACCCGGGCGCGACCCGCATACCCGATTTACCCGGTTGCTCTGAGAGAGCTTTCCTAAGAGCGAATTCTGAGAGAGAGTGACGCAGGGGGGGTAGAGTAGGTTTTGCCCACTGACGTAAACTTTGAAGTGTGTAGGCACAGGTAAACAAAGAAGAAGAACCGTGGAAGAAGAGAAGAAGAAGAAGGCCGACGAAGACTGAAAGAAGGTGGAGCACTGTAGCAGCGACGATTTAAGTCGTCTGATTGGAAAATCAGACGACGCCCTGCAGTAAAAGGACTGCAGAGAAAGAAGGAGAACGAAGAAGCCGTGCCGCTGAGCAAGGGACCGCAAGAAGAAAAGCTTTACAGCTGAGGTAGAAAGAAGAAAGAAGAAAGGAGAAGCTGAAGAACGGCAGAACTGAAAGAAAAGAAGACGAGGAGCTCTGAAGAAGAGAAGAAATAAGAAGAAATAAGAAGAACAGAAGGCATAAGATAAAGATCACCAGGAGATAAACAAAGAAGAAAAACCAAAAGCCAAAGAGAAGAGAAAACAAAGAGGAAGAAAGAAGAAACCAAATTTTTATCTCTCCCTCTCTCTCTCTCTCTTTATTTTTGTAATATTTTTGTAATAAGAATTTGTATCTCTAGAATACAGTTTGCTCCCTGAGTTCAACCTCGGGAACTCTTTTATTTCCGAGTAACAAATTGTATTAAACTGGTAATCACTTCTCTATACTATACTACGACGAAATAATAGAACTATAGAGGAAGGTCGTCACCAGGCACCATCTTGGCCCTTGATCTCTAGGCTTCCTTGGATTATATCTGGTGCTACGGATATCCAATCAGGGTGATCTTGGAGTCGTTGAACTCCAATCATTACCCTGATCAGATTTGTACGGTTGGATCTTCGATTCGAGGTCCTGATTAAAAGTCGTCCTATCCCTGGCCAAAAAAGGAGACAATTACTATACAATTTATTCAATTTGACCTAAATGCATGATTATGCATGTTATGCAATATTTACAATGCATGATACTAATATGACACTAAGAACATGCATTAATAGACATTTTTGGCTATTTAGATGTATGCACATCATGCACCCGAGACTAGGGCTACCGACATGGGTAGTTGTCGTGGTGTGAGAGCTTAGGACGGTAAATGGATCAAACCAGGCCTGTGTGCAAGGTGTCACGAGTTAAGCATGAGGGGTAGTGGGGGACCTGACCCCCCTGTGTGACTTGAGGTGAAGAAACGGTGTCACAAATTCCTCTTATCTGGGGTTACAGCTCCATTGGTTTCCGAGGTGGGACTAAATGTCGCACCTTCTTCGCCTATGCAGCTACGGTTGAATCCGTGGCTAATTGGAGCAACTGCTGTAGGGGAGCTCCCAATTGAAACCCTGCTTCGAAGGTTGGAGACTTTCTGTGTGGTCTGGGCGTATCACCTGGAGTTGCAGGTGCTGAAGAAGGCTTCAAGCAAGCTTGAACTCTGACGTCAATGGCGACGACCTGTTCACCTGAAAGAAACAAATAAGGCCTTTCGGCCATTTAAGACACGTTCAATAGCTTCGCTGTGGGATGGTGAACGTGGTGGTGTGCGTGGTGTAGTGTGAGGATGCGTGTAGGTGGTTGGCATAGGCGGAACTGGTCGGAGGAATATGGGTTGTTCGGGGGTATGTTTGGGTGGATGGGAAGGCGAATAGAGAGAGGGGTTTTGATGGGTGAGTTGTGGTGAAGGTTGTGGATCAGTTGGCAAGGGGTTTGAGTGTGTGAAGCGAGTGGAAACCCTCACCGGTGATGTCACCGAGGGTGGAGACGAAGGCAACTTGCATAGACGTCGAGGGGATATTTTTGATTTTTGAGGGTATAAAACTAACCTAAGAGAGCTAAGGAAACTAACTACCTATTCTAAGTGGAAGAAAGGAGGGAGAATGCCGTCGGCTTTGATCGGTCGGTGTTGGGGAAGAAAACACTCCGGTAGGTGGTAACGGCAACGACAACAGAGGTTGGGAAGCTCCTGCTGGTACGGCCAAGAGCGGAAGAGGTCGAGGGGAAGGAATCTGCTGTTGGTATTGCAGATGAATGATGAAGGAGATCAGGAGGAGTGGTCGGAGCTTGTGGAGTTTCTCGGCTGAAGCGGAAAGAGGAAGAAGGGGGGTTTCACGGTTGGAATTCAAGCTTAGGATGGACGGTGTGCATTGGGGTTCCTTTTTTAGGCCTTTAGAGAGTGGTTAAAGCATGGAAGCCAAGCTTCCAAGCTTGGAAGGCTCTCCAGAGTTGGAAACCCAACTTGTTGAAGGATTTGCATGAGGATTTGGGTGCAAATCAGAGCCCAATGCGTGGCTCAAATTGTAGATCTTCTTAGGAATCTCCCTTCCAATTTTGGAAGGGATTGAGCAAGAAATCAGGGAGATCTTCTTATTTGAAGGTCGTCGAAGTAGGATTTTGGAAACTGCAGACAGTGGGGACCTATTTGTGAAGAAGGAGATGAAGTTAGGGGGTAAATGCAAATACTTTTGAAAAGCTAGGGATACGGGTGTGAGAGAAAGAATTAGATTGGACTGAATTGTAAACTAGGTCAAGATGAACTCAGATTGGGCCCAAATTTTGGTACAAACCTAATTTTGACCTAAGGAATTTGATGGTGAAGTTGGATTTAGGTTTTGACCAAGTTTGACTATCTAAATTACGTAGTTACCCAAATTAGGATAACTTTCCATTTGAGACTCTGTTTTAGGTCAAAATAGGGTCTGATGGTTAAATCAAGGATGCCAAGCCCTAAAGAATATTTTTATATGAATTTTAGAGGGTTTAGGTGAATTTTTTCCTGACCATAACTTCCGTTAATCAAGCAGGTCTGTTTTTAGGGTTTTAGAAATCATTTAATTCTCGAAACACGCGAAAACCCTTTTCTATCTATATAGACCCTCTTTTTAGACATTTAAGACCATTTGACCTTTAATAAACCCCTAAGGAGACCCGTGATTGTACTGCAATTGAGATATGCTGTTAAAACTATAGTTTTACCCTATTTTACTGTATTTATCTCAGAATGGATTTGTAGTGAATTATAGTTCTCTGGCTGTTATGTAGGGGCATTTATTCCTTGATTATGACTAATTAAAGCTAGATATGGCTGATGATGATGTTATCATCAATGCCACAGACTCAAGTTCTAGAATTCTCACTATTGGATGTCTGATCAAATGTCTGGGCATCTTAAAATGGATTATTGGAGGTCTGATAATTTGCCTGGGTGTCTAATAAGGCTTACTAGAAGTATGATAAGATGTTTGGATGTCTGATAAAGTAGGTTGTTTGCTATTTTGGCTTTCTAACTTAATTCTAAGTTTTGCCTAAGTGTCTTAAGGTTAAGTGAGTGTATCTAGAACTTAAATTATTATATTTTGGGCTCTTTAACAACTATCTAATGAAAGGAAAATGGCAAAAATAAATACATAGAACATGAACAAAATAGTCTATCCTATTCTTCTATCTTCTTTGTCTTCAAGTTTTAACTTCAAGTTTTAGTTCCATTGTTCCTTGATGCTTTTGTTTATCATCAAGCTCCTCCATCTCCATGGATTGAGAGCTTGAACACCTTCCAAGTCTTCTAAGTCTATTGCATTAATATGAGAACTCACAACTCAAATGCAATTATTAAATACACTTTTATTTTGTTATTATTAAAATCATGGACCAAGGTACATTTGCACCAACAACCACTTTCTTTTTGATGTTAAGAAAACTATAAACAATTAAGCTATTAATTGTCCCCCTTTTGAACATTATCAAAAAGGTTCATTTTAATTAATCCTAAAACTCCCTCGTTTTGACATAATAAAAGAAATAAGCTCCTCCTAAAGACATGCATTTTCATGCCAATTTCAAATTTCAAACTAGCATAGATTGAGGGTTATGTCCCCCTTTCTAATGGATGTATAAGACAATAAAATTTTTAATCCTTCCCTTATCTTGATGCTAATTTAGGAGAATAAATCATCAAAATAAAAAGCTTACCTCTATTGATATGGGTTCCAACCACTAGTTTAATTTCCCAACTATCTTCACTCTTCCACCATGCATTCCATAGAGATAAAATCTTGGATCAATAGGAGTGTTTTGGTGACCTACAAAATAAGAATCAATGAAGTATTTTGGTATCCACATCTTTTTGGGTCCATGATGGTTAGCTTTTCTCAACTAAGGTCAGTGTATTGTAAAATATAAAGCATGTTTTAATTTGAATTAAGTCAACAATTAAATGTTCAAAGATGGATATATGTTAAGGGAAAATCATTCGTAAAGATAAATATGACAATCTAAGTTTAGACGATGGTAAAAGTAGGAGTAGGTTAAAGAGAAGTGAGAAGTATCAGGCTTAAGACAAAGAAGCTTGTTGATTACTGCTAAGTCTATATTTTCTCTTGAAGATTTTAGGTGATCCTTTGTTTAATTTAAAATGTGATACGAGGTATATTCTAATAAAAGAGTGGAATGTTTGTAAAAATGTATGGGCCTAATCATACTTTAGATGAGAATGTTAACATCAAAATAAAATGGGCTATGCAAGATGGGAGAACCGTAGACAACAATGCATTAGTATAGCTAGTTATCGCTATGTAAGTAGCCATAGTTTCCAATAGAAACTTGAATAACTAGCTATGAGTTACCATGGTTAGCTATAGTCATCCACTAACCACATGAACCAATTGTATGTCACATAGTATGAGTCATTAAAATTAGAACTCATGGACGAATTGCAAGTGAAATTGGTGGTCGATAAACCTCCTAGGTTAGAATAGATAGACTCAATCATTTTTACATGGACTTTTTTTCATGGAGGATTGAGATTAGGAATAAGAGGTCATGCATGTGTCTTTCCAAGGTGTTGGTAGCTGTCATGGAAGACCATTGAATTCTCTTCTTTCAAATGAAATGTAGGGTACTAGCCTAATCAATTTGCATATTCCATCAAGCATGATGGTGGATCAACAACACAACTTTTCCTCCCTAGCTAGTATGCTATGGAGGTGTGTAGCTTACTAATACCGTTTGTCTGGCCACTAGTCAACAAAGATTCATGTAGACAATGGGTGGTTGGGAGGTTGTGTCTTGAAGAGGACAATGAAAGCATTGCATAGAGTGCATTTAAATGGTTAGTAATTAAGGTAAGGAATCATATCACTCAAATTTTTATTTTATATGGAACATGCATTTTAACCTTTAAAGCGTTGACTTAGAGAAAATCAGCTATTCCACTAGATCATTTAGAGTTGCTCAAACAACTCACGGGTCTCAAGGAAGACCTCTAGAGTTTTGGACTTGCCTTCAAACCATGTTACTTTCTAAGTACAATGGGTCTGGTCAAAAAATTGATGTTGGATGATTTTTGTCGAAGTCATGCAAAATATGATTTAGGGTTTAAAAGGGCTATAGAATGATTTAGAATCAATAGTGAGTTCTTTAAATACAATTGGAGTGCATGATTTCTAGCTACGTAGGGCATTCCATAGAGTCACAGTTGACTATGAACAACTATAACTTGCTATGTAAAGGAACAAGGTTTGAGAAGACATTGATAAGGGTCATAACTTGCTATGCAACAATCACATTTAGCTATGCAAGCTAAAAGATAAATAAATGCAAAACCAAGTAGGATAACCTAGCAAAAATTTAGAAAATTATAATAATTTTGTAGCATGGATCTTAAGGTGGGGGATCCTAAAAGGGTCAAGGTGAGTATTTGTATAGAAACCGTAGGTGCATCGAGATGCTTGTAGCTAGCTGGCTATTCAATCATGTGTAGTCGACCATGCTGGTGTTGGTAGCTAGCTAGCTATGACTTAAGGTAACTATCTATGATAACAAAAATAAGATACCTAGAATCTTTCAAAAAGAGAGTTGAACTTAGACCTTGGTATAACCATGAATGAGTATATAAAACTTGATAATGAGAAATATGATATGATGTGTGATTCAAACCTATATAATCAAAATGATGCATATAGTATAATCCCCTTCTTAGGTTATCATAACTTGAGAAGCAACTCTAGAAGAGATGTTAATGGCTAGTTCTACTTATGCATATTGTCAAATGGGGCACCGATTGCAAGGGTTCATAGATGTTAATATTGTTGTTGTAATGTGAAATCATGAACATTTAGAAATTTTCAAACACTTAAAATGAAATAAAATCAGGTATAATGAGAGTTTGAGTTGATCCACAATGAGGCAAAATGTCCAAGTTGCTTTCTACTATCCTAAATTACCATACTTTTGGTATTTTTGAATATTCATATATTTTTTATATTTTTAGAAAGGGATAAGACTTTGGATCCTAAAGATAGGGCTAAATTGCAAAGCAGTGACCTAAATGCAATTAATGTGGAAATAATGGTTCGCGAATGTAGAAGTTGTAATAAAATTATTGGACATACCTTAGCTTTTAGATAACCATATTACCAATTTTCAAGAAAAAATAAAATCCAAAATGCACACAATAAATTTAGAGAGAAAATGCAGGGACTAAATTGTGATATTGAATTACTGAAGTGTAAATGAATTTTTAAATTATTTTGTAATGTGTTTGTACATGAAATTTGGACCAGAAATAAATCCAATATGTAGAAAACGATGGTAATTGTTTTGAGAGTTTTGGATGTAAGGAAGTTAAGGAATAAATTTAGGAATTGAAATTGAAATTGCAAATGTAAATGTAATGGAGAATCAAACAAAATAACTAAAAATTTCAAATAAACATGCAAGAGAAGAGGAAATAAAGAGACTAATGAAATAAAATACTTCTATTAATGCAATAATGAAAAAGGAAATTGAAATTAGAAGTCAAAATTGAAATTAAGTTGTAAACTAAACTAAATTCTAAAACATAAATCTAAAAGCAAGACTAGGAAAAATAAATAGGAGAGCATGGCGACGTCCTAGTGGTGGTGGAGAAGATTGGAGGTACAAGGCGAAGGTGAAGAAATGATAGAGACCACTGAAGGCCACAAAAGGTTACCCGTTCGGAGGCAATGCCTACAAAAGGAGAGGTAGAAGGTAGAATCCTTTTCCCTGGAAGTCTTGAGGTCTATTTATAGACTTCATATGGAATTCATAGCAAATGGATATGAGGGATGCTTTGGAGTCAAAATTGTAGAGATTTTTAGGGGGATAAATGATTCTTGTTACTCATGAAAAAAGAGGCCCCAGTCTTCTTTATATAGAAAGAGGCAAGGGCATACATGGTAATCTACCTATGACTTAAAAATAGTAAATACCTAATCAAATTACTAATTTATTTTATTTCCTAACACTCCCCCATAAGTCGAGACGTAGGAGATGGCGAAGACTTGGATCCTTAAGGTAGTGAAGATCAACACTTTTTGACGTGGTAGTCATTTTTGTGTCTTGAACTTGACATTTTAAGGTGGCTCCTATCTTCTTGTTGACATGGTAGTCCCTTCTTCATGTCTTTAACCCTGGGTGTCTCTTCTTATACTCCCTCAAAGAACCAGTCAACACTTAGTTTCTCTTGAGGTGTGTGAGAATACTACCCATACTCTTGACAGTTTGAGGATGCTCTTGTCTTCAATTCTTATGTCTTCAACTTAACATATAAGGACCTGATGAGTAGTAAAAACTGCCATTTGATCCAAAACCTTGTACATGACCCAATAAAGGATCTAGCTACCTGACTACAGGATAAACAGGTGGGACCGGTATTGCCTGTCTCGCTTAAGACTAGCTGGACCCCCAACTGGAGCCCACTTAGCTTGCCAAAGATTTAGCGCAACTAGGGCCGAAAATATGATAAGATGGACCTGACCACCTATACTCTGACAGCTGACAAGTAGTTTAATAGAAGGGGTAAGAGAGGCCATCAAGTTAGGGGTCTCACCATGTTATAAATAGAGGACAGAGGCCTTAGTGGAGGGGCCCCCCGAGAAAGAGAAAAAATCTTGTAATCTCAGAAATTCTAGTGCATAGTTGGGAGCACCATCCTTCCCCCAGATGTACACCCCTTGCGGTGGAACTGGGTCATCAAATCCTTGATTTCCTTTGTATTTGCTTGATGATTGTTGAGTCGAGATTCCCCATTGCTTGGAAGGCTCGATCTTTCCCTCTTGAGCGATGGATGTCAATGGCTAAGTAGTGCTCCCTACCCGTATAAATCTTGTAATGGCCTTTCGAGGCCCATCAGGACCCAACTAAGACAACTCATTACTTTGAGGGGTTACAGACAAGTACCCTAATAATAAAAGACTTAACTTTAAGGAAAATAGAAAGACAGACTCAATCACAAAATAACCCTTAATAATTTTCTTTTAAAAGAGAACTCCTTTAATTGAAGAGGGTTTTTTTCTTCATCTTTTTTCTCTGCTGCTGATCAAAGATTTGTCACCTCCTATCCCCTGCATCCACCCTTCCCTTCTCTACGGCGGTGGAGGTGGCGATCTGACGACAATGGAGTAGAGGGCAGCAGCGTGCGACTGCAGCCTCGTGCTAGTGCTTGAGGTCATTGAGGTAGCAGCAGTCGAGGGAGGCGGTGATAGTGGGGGCAGCGATGGAGAGCTCTATAGTGGAGAGGAGGAGTGTGGTGAGGCATGGCCGACCTAGGGGCCATCGAAGATGGTTATCGTGGAAGGTGGGCCCCTAGCAACCACCCCCAGGGTGGTTCTACACTGGTGCGTGGCTAGAGGCGATGCCGGCAGGATATTCTTCACCAGTGATGGTGGCAACAGTAGTGGAAGAGAGAGAGGAGAGGTTGTGGGGGATGAGAGAGCATCTCTAGTGGCTCGCCGGAGAGGGCCTCCCCCTTTAGGGTTTCCCCTCTAAGGTTTCTTCTTCCCTTTTTCTTCTTTCCTACAGGATCAAACTCGCTCTAATACCATTTAGAGATTTTTGGGGGGATAAATGATTCTTGTTATTCATGAAAAGATAGGCCCTAGCTCTCCTTATATAGAGAACGGTAAGGGCATTTATGGTAATCTACCTATGACCTAAAAATAATAAATACCTAATCAAATAACTAATTTATTTTATTTCCTATCAAAAGCAACTCTTAATCCCATTAAACTCTAATTTATGGTAAAAAATCTCATATATATCTCATTAAAACTCTATTTTATAGGCTTATTTCTTAATTTTTCTTGACCTAGATGTCTAAATGGATCATAAAAATATTCCCAATGATCCTAGGTCACTTTGTGAGTCTTTTGTCACCTTGCCTATGATAGTAAATAAAGAAACTATCATTATTCACAAAATATAAATATATGTTTAAAATTCCTATATTTACAAAATAAATACCTAAAAAATAAAAATAATTAGACTCGTAATATTTTATATCAAATTATGACTTCATTACATACCTTTGATGAGTATTGCCCTCTTATTACAAAGGCCAATGTCCTAGGTCCAAGGATAGACTAAGGTGCAAGTTTTCTAAATTTTTCTGTATAAAACTACTCAATTATCTAGAGTTCTTATCACCTGCAATATCTTATAAACCTCCTACTCAGGTCATTATTAAGGAGATTGCAAGTTTTAGAATAGGTTATAAGGCATGACTAATATTGACAATCTTTTGATGATCAAGGGTGGATAGCGATAGTAGATGGGCCTACATCTAATTAACTATTACTAGTTTTGAGCCTGCAACTTGGTGTGGGAGTACAAAAGTCAAAATAATATCAAGTTGGAAGTATATTGTAACAAAATGCATTGTCCAGTGTATCTTGATTTTTAATTAGTGAAAAATAAAAAATACCAATTAGAAATTAGAACACACCGGATCTTGCAAATGCATTGATCGGTATATTTTGATTTTCAATCGATATCTTAGATTGTACTTATACTGTCTCACTTTATATATGTATTAATATTTCATACTCATGTAGATATGTACTCAATATTGGTTTCTAATGTAAGTCTACAAAACGAGGAGGCTGATGGTGGGGTGAAATTCGAAATAGACGTACCCGTTAAACAATTTGTAAAAAAAATAAAATAAGAGAAAAAAGAAGATCAAAAAGAGAGTGATAAAGAGAAGAGATGAGAGAGAGAGAGCACTGTGTTGACCAAAGTTTTAAAAAAATAATAATAGATGAATAATACCAAAAATAATATCTATAGTGTCATCTCAATGGTTATTAATATATATAAAAGATAGTGCATCGGTGATGCATAAGAATCAATGAATTAAAGAGACTAGTTTACTCTAAGCTTTGCATAGGATGAAGGGTAAAAGACAACAAATCAAGTTACACATTGAAATAAAAAAATGCATAATAACAAAGGTAAACTATTACGATGAAATTTAATATTAAGTGTGTAGTAGATTAATTAAAATAAGTTAAAATGTATAAAAATATATTATGCGATGTGACTGAGAGATTTTCGCTTACTTATGATAGCAATAGAAGAATATGTCGTTGTAATTAATGTGGTGGAAATCTCTCAATCAAAAATTAACATAGATATGAATTTAAACCACAATAAAGGATGTCGTATACACAGGGAGGAATAGACCAATAAATTCACGAGTCAAGGAATACACAGTTCGCAAACTCTTCTGCAACTTTAATGTGAGGAATATGCTATTTTAAATGAAGCTTGCAATTTCCTTAAAGGTTCAGGGGTATTTATGTAGTTTTCACGTCAGAAATTAAGCTCCAAAAATATGTGTATAATGCATGTGTAATGGCTTATCATGTAAATTCAACTTTCATGCAATTTTGATTTGAAATTCAAGGTAGAATCATGCACATGACACAAGTAAAATAATTTCAGGAAAATCTAAGTGCATCAGTGCAATGTGGCCTGAATAAAATATTAATATAAAATTGGCAATGGCATTGAATGTAATTATTAATGGAGACAAAAAAAGAGGTTTTTGCCTCTCTCTTTCGTGCGCAAGCGTGGGTTGACGGCTGATGGCGAGGTCGTGCGTAGAGATGCATCTCGAAGAGTGCTTCACAATGACGGCAGTGGCACGTCGTGAGGGGGTCGGTTGCGGCCGGCTGGCGGAGATGAAGTGGCGGCGGTGGAGAGGCTGCAGCCGGCTGCGTGGGCGTTCTGCAGCGCCTGCGCCGGAGGGTGAAGGAGACGTAGCGCCTGCGGGAGCTTGAAGGCGCACTTGCAGGCTTGAAAGGGCTGGAAGGGGGAAGCGCTGCCAGGGGAAGCGCGCCTACAGAGGGGAGTGTTGGTGGCGTGGCACCTTCGGTGCAGCGGAGGGGCTTGGTGCAGCTGCAGGGCATGCGCGCAAGTGTAGGGGCAGGCGCTGGGGAGGGGGATACGCCTGTGGGTGCTGGAGGGGGGCGCGTGCCTGTGGGCATTGGGCGCGGGTGCAGGCTGGAAGGTGATGGCGCTGGAAGGGGGTGCGGTGATGGCGCTGGTGCGGGTGCGGGTGCGGGTGCGGGTCTGGTAGGTGTAGGGGGAAGCACCTGCAGGCGCAGGTGGCGAGGGCGGAGTGGGTGCTTGCAGGTTGGAAGGGTGCAGTGCATGGTGGTAGCATGAAGGTGATGGCGCTGCAGAGGGGGTGCGTGCTGCGGTGAAGAAGGTGCGGTACCTGCGGGCGCCTGGTGGTGCTGGAGCGGGTGGAGGGAGCGGTGGAAGACTTGGTGCACAGTGCACATGATGGTTGCATGGTTCTTGGATGATGGTTCCCCGCCAAGGGGAAGGCCCCCCTAGAAGAACTGATGATCCCCTCTTTTTATCTCCTCCCCCGACGCAAGTCATGGGGTTTTCCAAATCCTTTACTAAACATGGTCGGCGCTGTTGGTGAGGTTGTTGAGGCTGTCCGTAGGTTGAGAAATTTGTGGGGGAAAATATCTTTTCACCCCCTGTTCTTTTCCACCATTGATTCTCCTCCCTTTTCTTCTCGATTATTCCTGATGGATAGACTAAGTGGAGAAGATGTAACGAGTGTACTGTTGTGGGACCTACATGAAACATAAAATAATTACATACTATGTTATAGAATGCGATAAAATAGATGTAAACTTAAATAATGATGTATGCAATCATTCTATAACTTAATGTAGTTATTAACAGACATACAATGTTAAAATAGAATTACTTAGGTGCAACAATAGTCCATTAAAATGGACTCATCACGATGTAATTTGTAATGTGTTGACATAACACATCGATTTGTATCGATATAAAGTGATTTTGAGTAATTTTGTAATGATGTAAAATGATAATGAAGTGATTTTACGTCGATGTAAAGTGATTTATCGTGATTTTACACTAATGTAAAATGGTAATGGAGTGATTTTGAATCGATGCAAAATGAGTGTAAAGTGATTTTGGATGATTTTATAATGATGTAAAATGATTGATGGTGATTTTGCACTGGTACACCACGTCATTATGTTACAAAATACGTCAATTTTTACATTTTTATACTCGCATCTCCAATCACCGTATTAATTCCTATTCCATATTACTTACCCAAAAAATTACCCATACATTATTCTTATGCTTGTTCTACCTAGATTTGGATCGAATTCTAGGAGACTAATTGCAATTAAAGCTTTGACGTCAGCATTACACTTGTTTTATTTTGGTTTTTCAGCTATTTATAAATCTATGATGGTACGTTGGTAATAGAATCTAAATCAAATGTAGCGCTGTATTGAGAGTAAGATTAAATTTTGTGGTTCTAGTATGATGTTGTGATATATCAATGTCCATATGTGTGTATCTATATTGCATGCTCTGCGAGAACACTCCCACAGATCTACTCGAAGTTAGGTGTTTGACAATTTTTTGTAATGTATAGAATTAGAAGAGCTGTGTCCTTTTTCGCTCATGGGATATTCAAATGGTAGATTTTTTTCCTTTTTCCGATGTTTAGGATGGCGAGAAGTCCTTGAGCTTATATCCTTGAATCTCAAAATTTCATGGAGCCAAATTTCCTAAATTACGTATAGAGCCCAATGGTACTCTACTATCGATTTTTTTTTTCAATATAAGACCTAGAATATATTTTAATATAATTTCTTGAAAAATAAACTAAATATATAAATCCTCAACTTACTTCATAATAATATCCAAAATTAACCTAGTTAACATTAATTAATTTCCAAGCAAGTTGACCCATCACTTGTAAGTTTTTAATTTAGGCCTATCGATTTCTCGTTAGTGCGGATCATGAAAATCGCCATGACTACGTCTTGGTGACACTATCGTTTATACGAGCGTAGAGTTACTGTTTTTTTGTGTTTGAAGGAGGATGACTAGTTTCCTTACTTGAAATGCTTTCTTTGCTTTTTCCTATATTTTTGTTTCTAATTTTCTCTTGTTGTTTCCCTTGTTGCTACATGGAGTAACCTTTCTCTCTTAGGAGGGCATTCAGATCTATCTTTCCTTCCTTTCCCATTCTTGGTTATGTCCTTTTGTGTTGGGTTCTTTCCTAATGAATGAAATGCTTATCTTTAAAAAAAAAAATTATAGAGAGGATGGACTAGGGAGTGATCCAATCATTTTCTATTGTTTATCGGCCCTTTCATCCATTTACATGTCCCTATCTCTCCTTTTCATATTTTAATTGCTTTGGTTGAATAGTTCTTTTCCGAAACTTAGGACTTGCTTGGTTGTAATTTAAAGTGAGTTTTATCCTATAAATGTTACAATACATGAACAGTAATTTCTAAAGTTCCGTTTGGTTGAGGGATAATTCAAGACTTATCTCTCAATCGAAGAATTACAAAAGGAAAGTCAAAGGAATTAATTTTAAAGTTAAATGATAGAACTTATCATACTCAATTAATCAATATCAACATCAAACTATCTTATTATATCATATTAATATCAATATATATTAAAATATATCTATTTAATATACCTATTAAAACATATTCACCATATCACATCAACTTACTCATACTTATATTATAATATTTAAAAATCATCCACCAACATCACATCATAATAACAATCATTTTATCCCACAACTTATTCTTATACTTCAACTAAATACCTCTTTTTATTTATCCCTACGGTACTTTATCTCGATATAACTCTTAAATATAACCTAAAAGAAATATTATTTTCACCTATCATCTATTAGCATTTATCATCTTCACTCTTATTAACTTCTACTCAACACATCTACCCTCAATAATCTACTCTCATCCATCTCTCTTGCATCTATTAATATATCTTTGTATATCACATCTATCTCACTGATCTATTTTAAATAAAATAAAAAATAATAATAAAAACATATGAACTCAATTTGCACGTCACCATCCGTCGTCACGTCATTTTCAGATCTTCACCTGATTTTAAATTTTAAAGTTATATATATATATATATATATATATATATATATATAACTTTCTCAGAGCGTTTTAAATTACCTTCTCGAACGACCTCCTACGTAATGCCGACAAATAAATTTCCATTGGCTGGCATTAATCATCGAAACCTACTGTTTAAGTGTCAATCTATAGCCCTGGTCCTGCCACATCTTGTTTCAGACTGGCGTCAATTATTGAGTACAGATCAAATCCAAACCTTCGAGGGCCCAAACCAGAAGTCAACCCTCATCTCCCACCCAAGACGCATACAAACACTGACCGCAATCATCGCAACTCCAGAGTGTGCAATCATTCGCCGAAACCATAGAGCGATTAATGTCTGCGATTACGTATATTCTGATGTAACAGGGGGAGTTGAACCAATAAGAAAATTCGTGGTTCTAAAAGGACCTTTCGCGAACTCCACGCTAGTCATAATGCATGTGTACATTATCATGATCGATGGGCAAAGTTCTACAATAGGAAAAAAATTAAATTTCGAGAAGGGGCAGTGGGTGACCAAGTCATCGCTACTTTAATTTACCGTACAAACAGTTGATGACGTTACGCAATCATACAGGCCCATTACAGAAGGAATGATCTGCATGAACCGGACATGATCTAGAGTAAAATAAGTACTTGAGACAAATTTGGCATTTTTAATTTAGTTTAAGGCTTTAAGCACAAATAAAGTTACATTTTTTTTTCTTTTCTCAGTAATAAAAGATAATATTATACTAAAAAAGGCCAACCGGTCAACTTAGGCATGCAGCTCTCGAAGTAGAGAAAGGAAATTACATGTTATACAATTCCAAAGAAGAGCCAAGCATAGTAGTAAGTCAAAGAACAAATTACCCTAGGAGGCCCATCACACTTCTATTGATTTCCAATCTGACGTTGTTAGGAGGTTTGAGATAGTCCCCATGTAGTCTATTGTTCCTCTCTTTCTAAATTCTCCAAATCGATGTTGAAAGGATGCAAGGGAACCTCCCTTCACTAGTCCCCCCCTTCTTGGCCTCCTCCCAAGCTCCACTAGGGGTGCCAGTAAAATTTATGTTAGGGAGTAGATGATCCCAGACGTCCTTCCACACAACGATGGCATAGGGGCATCCAAAGAAGAGGTGATGTGTGCCTTCCACCTCCCCTACACAAAGAAGGCATGTGGTATCAATGCCCCAGCCCCACCTCCCAAGCTGAGATCTCGTAAGCAAGTGATCTCTAGCCATTAGCCAAGTGCAGCAAGCTCACTTGGGAACATTATCCTTATGCCAAATTAGCTTTCAAATGTCAAGTTCAACGCCCTTGGACTTGTACTCATCCCCCACACGTGAGGAAGAAAGGTTACCATTAATGTTAAGCGGCCAAGACCAAAAGCCACCCTCCTGAAAATGCTCCATAGTAGCAGGTCTGAGATCCAGCATTCTCCCCCACAATGAGGAATCCGAGTAGTGGCGCTAAGCGGACAGGAAGTCCCCATATCTGGCCGTTATCCATTTTCTCCAAATAGACTCCTTATGATGTATGAGCCTCTAGACCCTATTTGTAATGGCTATCTTCTCTAGAGTTATAAGATAGTGGAGGCCAAGCCCTCCTTCCTCCAGGGGTCCACAGATACCCTCCCAAGCCACCAGATGGGTACCTCCATCCCATATAAAATCAGCTACAAGCCTCCTTAGTTTGTCGAGAGTGCATTTCTTCACCAACGTGTTAGCCATCCAGAATCTCAAAAGGCCCTCAAGGCCCCAGATTACCCACCAAATCTTGCCCGTCCTGGAAAGTACTTCCTCCATCCCTCAAGCAGGTCTCTAGCTTGATCTTCCATGGGGGAAGCATGAGATCTCCCACTCATAAGGGAGATGCCAAGATACTTGCAAGGGAAGATACCCTCCAGGATGCCCAGCGTCAAGCAAATGTTCAATTTATCCTTAGCATGCCTCACGAGGTAAACCTTGCTCTTGTTGCCATTAAGATGCAGGCTTGACACCGCACCTAAAGTGTCTAGAGCCCTCTTAATACCCCTGGCAAAAGTAGGGTCAACCCTTGTACAAGTCAAGATGTTGTCCGTAAAGAGGAGGTGGGTGGGGAACTCAACACCCCCTACTCTGGTCATTCTGATCCTCTTTTCTTGAACTTGCAGGTTAAGAAAAAGTGAGAGTGCATTGATTACAAGAGCAAAAAGCAGAGGGGAAAGTGGATCACCTTGATTAAGGCCTCTGGAGGTGTGCATGAAGCCATCCGGGACATCGTTGACCGAGGGAGAATAGGAAGGATCCTAAATGCATTTCTTGATCCAAGAAATCCAAGTCCTCCCAAACCCATGGAATGGAGGACACTTAAGACGAAGTCCCTTTGAACCAAGTCAAAGACTTTGAAGATGTCCACTTTGATGCACATTCTAGGGGCAGTTTCGGGCGAGTTGAAGCGGTCCAGGAATTCTTTGGCCAGTGGGGAGCAATTTGTTATGAAACTACCCTGAATAAAAGCCCCTCAGTTGGGCTCCACCAGCTTTGGCATGATGCTCCTGAGACGTGCTACCAAAATTTTGGAGATTCCCTTATAAAGCACATTGCAACAGGCCATCGGGTGAAAGTCCTTGAGGTTGGAAGTGGCCCTTCTTTAGGGATGAGGGTAAGAAAGGTGTGGTTGAATTGCTTAACAAGGTCCCCCCCCCTCGTTGAAGAAGAATTGGATACCCTTGATGATGTCTTCCCTGATGATATGCCAAGCCTTCTTGAAGAAGCATGAATTAAATACATCCAGCCCTGGGGCTTTGTTGGCCCTGATCTCCCAAATTGCATCTTTAACTTCCTGGGCAGAGGGGATGGTCTCCAGGGCTTCCTTATCCCTTGGGGACACCTAGTGAGGAAAGCGAAGTTGTAGGTCATCAATGGCAGGTTCCCCCCCTTCTCGGAAGAAGAGCTTTTTATAGAAAGACATGGCCTCTTTGTGGAGTTCACTCTCTTTGTCCATGATCGATCCATCAGAGGAGATAAGGCAAGAGATGGAGTTCTTATTTTGCCTAAACCATGTGGCAGTGGCAAAGAAATTTGTGTTTTGGTATGCAAGATTAAGCCACTCCACTTGACTTCGTTGCATCCAGTAATCTTCTTCCTCTTTTCCGAGGGAGGAAAGCATTGTCCTTGCATTAGATTCCTCCCTTTGAGCTTCGATGTTGGAAGGGTCCATGACGAACCAAGCATGAGCATCCAGTAACCTTTGTTCAAGCTCCACCATCCTCCTCGGTCGGCTACGATCTTCTCTTTCCCATTTTTTAAGAGCTTCCTTCACTCTAGCCCACTTCCAGATGCATTGGTATAGGGGGTTTCCAGGGACCTCACCCTCCCAGGCCAACCTTACCACTTCCATGAAATTTGACCTATCTCCCCAATAGTTAAGGAGTTTGAAAGGTTTCCTCCTCTTATGGAGTTGCACCAACCTTTAAATTACATCTTTCTGATAAAAAGAGACAAAGAAAGCAACTAATGGTGAGGGTACGCATGGTATACACAACATAACAAACCTTTCGAATTTGGATGTTGGAGTCTATTCATCATCCAAATTTGATTGGAGTAAAAATTCACTAATTGTAAAATAATGTATTTGATCATGAGTTATCATATGCATGTGATCAAGTTTCACCTTTTCTCTCTTCCCTCTCCTCCCCTTGCATTCTTTTTTCCTCTCTCCTTGACTTTATGTTTCACCTCTTCTCTACTCTCATCCCCTCTCCCCCACGCTATTTGAATTCTAGATCTCTTGCGCTCTTCTCTTCTCTACTCTAAAGATCATCCACCCGAACATTCTGTTGTCCCCTTCTTTGCTCTCCTCTTCTTGATTTCCTAAGATTAGATCCCATTTGATCTCCCCTAAGTGGTTCTTTAAGTAATCTCTGTTTACATTCTCATCTTATCTTCTCTTATCTAATCGTTCTTCGTTTTTGTGTCTTTATTTAGGTTTCTTATTTTGAAGATTATTGGAGTGATCGATGATTCATTTACTACTATTGTTAGTGAAGCAAATTTGATTGACATGCATTTGTTGCTAGTGAAGGTCCTGGATTTTCGCAAACTTTACACAAAATTATCTTGTTAAGTTGTCATTGTGGTTTGAATTCTGCGTTAAGTCACAAATCAAAATAAAGCAATAACGAAACCATGAATCGAATTTTTTAAGTTGGTTTGGTGAGTCTCGATCGAATCCTCAAGGAGGCAATATTGGCTCTTAATCGCTTTGAAATCTATTTAATGATTATTTTATTTATGGTCATTTGACTTTTGATATTTTTGTGGTTCTTTTATTTGATTACGAATGCAACAAAAATGAAACTAAGACTAGGGTCTACACTACTATTTTTTTATCTTTTCTTAATTTGCTCTTTTCCTTGTCTTTTAATTGAGGAAATGGAAAGAACAACAAGAACAACTAAGGAAACTTAATCTTTTATTGTTTGGAACATGAAGCTACACTAATTGCACAAAAAGAACTACAATGGAATTTGAATATCATTACACTACGTGAAGCATATACACATGGAATTAAAACTGTTATTACAAACTAATGTTGAACAACCCCAACTTATACAACAAAAAGGGAAAGGAAATATAACAAGAAATTATAAAACTCATAGACTTATGGAATAAAGCATGACATGATGGGGGTGATATGGGTGTAGTGAAAGGCTTAGGATAGGTGTAGTGGAATTAGGACATCGGTAGGATTATTAGGACAAAGTTGTGTGGGTGTTACGACAAGGGAGGAGGGTTCGATGGTTGTGTGCGTGTAGTGTTGTTGATGGTGTTTTAAGGGATTGGTTGGATATGCGCTTATGGGGTTATGGGAGGTAGTTTAGGTGATAGTGGACAATGGTGTCGGTGGTATTATGGTGGTGAACAAGGTGGCTGAAGGGAGTGTGTGTTGCTGCAACGTGTGGATAAAAAGAAAAATGAAAATTGGGGAAGAACAGGGGAGGTAGAGGAGTTGAAATTGAGCTAGAAGTTGGTGATGTATGAGAGATGATCAGACAAATCGATTTGATGAGGAGGTAGAGGAAGTCGTTGGGAGGGCTTGATGGTCATAGCAAGGAAGGAGAGAGGAGGTTGTGTGTATTTGGTGGTGGATGTTGTCAGGTTCAAGTGGTGGTGATGTGGTGAGTTCAGTGGAGAAGGAAGGAAGAAGAGAAGGAGAAGGACAAGGGAATTTGATGGTGGCAGTTGTGAGGTGGTGGTTGGTGTGTGGCCGTGTGAGGTGAAGATAAGGAGGAGAGGGTGACTGGTGGTGTCGGCATTGGCGGGTGATGTAGCCAGTGGTGGAGATGTGGTAGGTGGTCAATCAAGGTGGGGGGCTGACAATGAGATGGTGGTGGTTATGGTGTGTAGGTGGAAAGGTGGTGAATAGTGGTGTAGGCTATGACTGATCATGAAGGAGAAGAGACAGTTGATGGTGGCAGCGCCGGTGTGGTGTTGTTGGCTAGCGGTGCGTGTTGGTCGATGGTTGTATGGTGGATGGGAGATGGCTGAAGGTGGCGTTGAGGTTGTGGTTGATTGGATGGTGGTGTTTGATGGTAAGTGAAGAGAGAATGATGGTCATGGGTGGAGGAGTTGTTGGTGGTGTGGGATGGGATGAAGGTGGTGTTCATTGTAGTAGAATGTGTGGGAGTGGAACTGATGAAAAGAACAAAAATCAAGTTAGAAAGAAGCATTATGAACAAAAAATGAAAGGAAAGCAATGGACTTAAGGAGAAATAAAAGTATCTACACTACTTGCATGAAAATAAAACTAACTATAAGGAAACATAAAAGAAGAAGGAGATGAGGAGAAGCGGCTTCCATGCCAATAGGGCACTCTTGGAACCTTAGCTATGGTGGCGGTGATCCTTGGCTTGGAGCCTACCCCACCTTGGCCTCAAGATTGGGCAACATGGTGGAGGGCCTTGCATGGCCGGCCACCAATGTGACGACCTGAGTCCCGTCAATCGACGAAGCCCGAATCATCGAATGCTAACCACAAGCACAACCAACTACAAGATCACAGTCACTTGATACATTGTAATAGAACATCAATAGCCAAACGTTTATTGATGCATTAAATGAAAGAAATAAAGTGTTGACAAGATAAAGAAAAATCCACCAGAGAAAGCAGAAAAATAACAATTACTCGAGTACAGTCACCAAAAAGATAGGAAAATAAAATCTAACAGTGAAAGAAAAATAGAACTAAAGAGTCACAGTGCTTAGAACAGACTGTCTCCTAAAGTAGGACCCAGTCCCACAGTAGATGGATCAACCGTAGTTGTTGCACTTGACTGCTTAGCAACACCTGAGTACAAAACCTGAGAAATACGCCATTAAAAACTGAGTAGAATAGAACAATGACAACAGAGTAGCAACAGGGGTAGGAATAAAGAAAGAGGACATTACATTAGGAGTATTCAATTTATTAATTATTACATATCCAATTCCATTTATGCAAGCATTTAAGCCCATGTTATTACAGTCTACATTCCGTCAATCAACGTCTCAGGGCTCGAGACGATCTCATGTAACTTCCAGAGGTGCAAGACCGGTATAAGCCACCCTCTTGGTAGAGAAGACGGCTTATACCCATCGAGTCACCATGCTCTGTCACCCTGGGGTCATTGCGGAAAGGGGTGTCGGCTACGTCGTGTAGCGTGAACATGTACAAGCGCTATGTACACAGAATCACAGACAGCCAATGACCCACCCATCGGCTGAGAAGAAGACACTGCAAACCTCGAGCCATGTATCCCGATATCCTAGTTGGCTGCTAAGTCTAACCAAAGAGTCGTAGGGAGGCCAACAACTTCCTAAACCAGCCCATAATCTGTCTGAAAGGCTAAAGCTACAGCCAATTCTGGCGAGTAGCGAGGGTAAAACCAGTTATCCATCCACTAAGTCTCAACTAAACCATCGTATTGATTATTTAGTCATTTCTAAATAATCGTATCTTTTATTGTCATCAAACTAAAACAAACTAACAATTACATTTATTAACCCTAGGATTTCCAAATATTCATGTTATTCTCCAACTTATCCGGTCGACAATATTTTCCAAGTTACGACATTGGTCCCATATTATTTATCAATTAACAAAAACAATAGAACTTATTTCACGTAAATCGAAGTTCGTTTCACGCATGCGATGATAAGGGTATATTGGATCATTAAATCTGAATCATTCACATAGAATCCAACTATTTCACATTAAGCGCCCAACTTCAGAAAAGCTTCCAGACTCAACAAAAGAGGAATCACCATGCCAACCAATGCGGTACACGTACAGAACCACTTAAGATAGGTCCACATTACTCGGAATGACATGGAAACAAGAGAAGAGTAGACTACTCTACCTAGCATCACCGGAGGGTCACGGTGACTCTAGTCCATGTGCAAAGGGTCCTAGAAAGCATGCCAGACCCTCCTTATGATCCACACATGCACCAAGAAGTCTTCCTGAACCAAGGACATCAAGAACAGATTGGGAAACTACTTATACACGTTTTTGATTTTTCACTAACAAAATAGTACTGTAAAATGAAAATAAAACATACCAACACGTAGTACATGTCGAGACGATTTTAACGATACCTTATTTGTCGAATTTTGAGGTCGAGAAGGCCTTCAATTACTTGAAAGAATGCGAGGGGGTCCTGAACCACTCTTGGACTGGTCGGTCCAAATCAAATTGGCCGCTCGCTCTCTCTTTGCTTCGTGTCATGAAGTGATTCGCACCCATGCACCTCACATGGATTGCGATCATTTGCAACCATGCCCACAGCCATTGGATCGGGCCACATGTCGCCGATCAAGGCCGCAATCGCTCGCGTGCACTCTCCTCTTCACGTGAATGTGCATGCGCAACAACTCTTGTGGTTATGACATGTGTTGACTTTTGTGCCGCACCGCTCGATCGGACGGTGCTCGGTCGCTGCCGCCGCTGCCTTCGCGGTGAATTGCAGGATGGGGGGGAGTGTTTATCGAGCGAGATTGATGTTTTAAATGCTACATCGTAGTATAGTTGGAAATCACTTGAAAACATATAAAATTTATACTCGAATGAAAGTCTGATATCGAACACAGGGAGCAAAGAGGAATTCAATCACTAATCTCAAATAATTTGTAACTGAGCCTAAGAACTTAAATCAAATAATGATATTCAATAAATACTAATCTATCATATTAGATATTCAATGAATTCCCATGTATCTTGAGATAATAAAAAAAGTAGAGAAGCTAAAACAATGGTGCTTTAAATCACCAATTACTCTCTCTCTCTCTCTATATATATATCAAGCATTCAACCAATTTAAATATCTCAATAATAACTTTAAATCAATCGTTCACAGTATCAAGCCTTAAATCAGACATTGGGTCTGATGACCAGATGACTTAACCAACAAGTGCTACAGTGGTAGGGAAGCACTGTTCTTCTTCTTCCTCTTCTCTTCTTCCTCCTTCTGCAGGCCTTCTTTGTTTCCTCCTCTTCTCTCTTCTTCATGCGCAGAGGGAGGCCATCCCTCCAACGACAGTTGTACAACTTCCTGCAAGAGCAAAACCCCCTTGCCCCCGCTCTCTCTGGGCTCCGCCCTCCCAAGGCCTCAAACAGTGCCGGGTAATCGGATATTCGGGTAGAGCTCACATGGGACGATGCTTTCCTGCAGTGGGTGGTGAGCAAGGAGTGCGTGGGTTAGGCAGGTCGGATCCATGCCAGGCCCGTGTGAGCAGTGTCATGGGCGAGGCGCATGTGAGGTGTGTGTGGGGACCTCACCCCCTGTGTTAGTTGAGGCAATATGCGTAGAGCAGAAAATCAATTTATTCGCATGCGCCTCTTCACTCGTTTACGAGGTTGGACTAAATGTTCCACCCTTCCTTCGCGCAGTAGCAGGTGATGGAGCCTTCGATTGGAGTGGCTGTTGGTCTTGTGGTCTTCAATTGAGGACCTAGACACTCTCCTGGGAGTAGGTCGTGCTGCTTGGGACTCGCAACACCCGAGACTTGAAGAACAAGGGCAGCGATGGCGGAAGTGGTGGAGCTCCAGCGAGGATACCTGCAAAGAAGAATATGGCCTTGCGGCCTCATCAGAAGGTTTAGCAGGCTTCGCCGTAGCACGGTGAATGTGGTGATGTGTTCAGCTTGAGGCCAGGAGTGTTGTGGAGGTCGGATGGAGTCGGGATCGGAGGTGTGGAGATGGGTTGCTTGGGGGCGAGTTTGGGTGATGAATTTGTGAAATAGATAGAGGGCTTTTGCCCCTTGGGTCGAGGGGGAGGTGTAGGGACAGTTGGCGAGGGGGATGGATGTGTGTAGCGAACGAAAGCCCTCGCTAGAGGAGTGGTCGGAGGTGATGGAGATGGAGGTGAACGGCAGCGTCGAGGGGAGATTTTCTGGGATTTTTGGGTATAGAACTAACCTAAGAGAATTAAGGACCTAATCTAACCCTAATTTAATAGAAGAAAGGGGAGGATTCTCCTTACCGGGGGTATGCCGACTCTGGAGAAGTCGAAGGCTCTACTGAGGTAGAAGCGACGACGACGATGGGAAGAAGGCTCCTGCTGGTATGGCCAAGTGCGGACGAGAGAGAGGAAGGAAATCCGACTGCTGGTATTGCGGATGGACGACGAAGGAGATCAGGAGGAATCGCTGGAGCTTGCGGGGCTTCTTGGCCAGAGCGGAGAGAGGAAGGGGGGTTTCACAGCCATAATCAAGCTTGGGGAATTCGGTCTGATCTGGGGTTTCTTTTATAGGTTTCTGGAGGGTGTTTTGAGCTTGGAAACTCTTTGATACCTGAATTTCTCATGCGATCACATGAGTGATTGAGAAGGTTTTCAGGTTCATGGACGGATTCAATGGAAAGAGGACTCCTCAAGGAATCTCTCTTCCAATTTTCAAAAGGGACTGATTGATCAGAGAAGTTCTCTTCAATCAACGAGTGCCAGAGTTGTAGAAATAGGATTTCATGGAGGTATGGACCTTTTCTTGAAGAAGACAACAAAGCTAGGGCGCTATTTACAAGGATTTTGAAAGTTAAGGGCATGTTTGTGAGAGAAAAGAATCAGACAGGACCAAATTGCAAACTAGGTCAAGATGATCTCAGATTGAGCCCAAATTTTGTTACAAACCTAATTTGGACCTAAGTAATCAAATGGTAAAGTTAGATTTAGGTTTTGACCAAGTTTGATTGGGTAATTTATGCAAAAACCTAAATTAGGGCAAAAGTCTGTCCGAGACTCTATTTTAGGTCAAGTCGGGTTCCAATGGTCAAATTGAAGGTACCAAATCTTATGGAATATTTTTATATGAATTTTAGAGGGTTTAGGTGAATTTTATCCTGATCAAAACCTCAGTTAATTAAGCAGGTCTGTTTTTAGGGTTTCATATGTCATTTAATTCCTGACATATGTGTCTGTTCTAACCCACTTGTTAGACTCTTAAGACCATTTGACCTTTAATTAACCCATAAGAAAACCTACGGTTATTCTGCATTCGTGATATGATGGTAAAATTACAGTTTTAACCTTATTTTCTAGTCTTTCTCTCAGAATGATTATGCAATGAATTAGGGTTCTCTGGTGGTTATGTAGGAGCATTTATTCCTTGATAATGACTAAATTAAGCTAGTTATAGCTCATGATGGTGTTCCCATCAGGAAGCTTGCTGAATCCGGAATTGCAACTGAGTAGCTAGAATTCTAATTTAAGATTTCTAAATGAAATCTTAAATCCTTCCTTCTCTTTTTCTCTTAGATTTTGGAGGCCCTAGGAAATAATGATGACCCTAAGTCCAAATAGGCCCTATTTATAGACCCAAATTCTTTTTAGGGTTAGGATTAGTTGGGAAAATTACCAAAATTAACCCTATATTTGGTTCACCTTACATTTAAGTCCTTTTCGACTTATTTTGGCTGTTACTTGAGCTATACACCTTAGAATTGCATGAAACAAGTGTTGGAAAATTTTTGACGAGAGGAATCCAGCAATACCATACATGGTACCATTTTGACTAAGTTGGATTATGGGTTGACGCAAAATATCAATTTTTTGCATGTTTTAAGAAGTGCTTGTACTTACATCGAACCATAATCGTGTCTATGGATTCAAAGTGACTTCAACCACTTCGAAATGAGTCAGAACTTGGATTTTGGGACATGACAACCAAGGCCATGGAGAGAAGAGAAGGTGGAGAGAATGGTGGCATCCAAGAAGAATGGAGGAGGGGAGGGGGGTGCACACAAAGAGGAGGGTTTTTATAGAATGGGCCTGGGCTGTGGTGGTTCTTAGGTGGGTTTTACAATTAGGTTAAGGTGGTGCAAGTTAAGGGAAATGGAAGGGCCTAGAAGGGGTTAGTAGGTGCTCTTATAATGGTGGAATTAAGGTGTGGCATGGGGGGTGGTTTGAGGAGTTAAGTGGGACATTATTTGGTTGCAGTAGGTGGGTGATTAAATGGCATAGTTCTGTGTACATGTGTATAAGTGTATGTGAAGATTATTGTGTGCACATGCATGTGGGATTAATGTGTGTGCATAAAGTTGTGTAAGCTAATTAGAGTGTGTCGGGTTAGTGGGTTAGGTTAGAGTGGGTCTAGTTTGGTTTGAGTAATTAGGCTTGGGTTGGGGGCTGGGTATGTGCATGATTGTCATGGTCTACATGGGTTGCCTTGGGTGTCTTCCTTTCTCTCTTGATTTGATCAACATTTGTCTTCCTCACAAATTTTGCAAGAAGCAGATGATAGTGGGGTATCGAATTTTACGCCATTTGTAAAATACATCGTTGTAACGCGCAAAACCTATCAACTCTTAAATTTATAAACCTAGATAGTGGGGTATCTAGGGTCGTCCAAGGAGGCAAGTTTGCAAAAATTAAATCTCTTGCTTGGAAAATAAATCTCAACTTTCTTTTTTTATCTTTTTTAAATATATCATTTTTATGTTTTTGAAATAACGGTGAACATGCGAGTTGTTGGCGAGAAAGTGACTAACACCTAACTCAATACACTACTCCTAAAGTGGCAAGTAGAGCCTCTCCCTAAGCTCACCCTAGGCAAGTGGAGGCCTAGAATAATTAGGGAGATGGAGTGAAGAATGCTAGAAACAAAGCAATTAAGAATGCAACTAAAGAAGGCAACTTGATTAATGAGAAAGTGTTGTACAAAAACCCTAGTAAAGGAAAGCTTCTACAACTAGAATTATATGTACAAAGTAAAGAAACACTAATCCTCTGAAAATTGATGAAGAGGGGAGGTTCCTTGCTCCAATCCTAGTAGCTCCTGGACTTGAAAAGAAGTGCTCCAATTCTTTGTCTCTGAAAGCTCCACGAAATTGATGTCCTCCAAAGCAAGTCCTAAGGGGGCGTGCCCTAAGCTTTTCTCCAAGGGTGGATGTCCACCCTAAGTCCTTCTCCTTTGCTTGGTCGTCCTCCTTGAGATGGAAAGGTCCTCCTCCTTGGCGTGGCCCAAGTTGAAAAGAGTGGGGAGAAGAAGGCACCAAAGGGCGGGTGATGTGCCCCCTTAATCTTCTTCTCTACTCCTTCTTCTTGGCCGTAGGTGTAGGTGGGTATAGGTAGAATAATACACTTATGGAGGATGCTCTAAAATGGTGGTAGGTGGTGGGTTTATATAGAGTAGGAAGGGGGCATAGGTGGCTCTTGGAATGGATGGCTAGGATAAGATATGGGGGGTAGTTGGAGATCCTATGGCTAGGGGTAATTGGCACCAACCCAAGGGGCACCTAGGTGGTGGTTATGGGTGGTGGCACCCCTTGAAGTTGGTGCCAAAATGGTTTCTAGAAGGGGGGCTTAGGTGGCGCCAAGTAGGGTTCTAGGAGGGGTAGGTGGGTGTCTAGGATGGGTTGTAGGGTTATGTGTATGGTGGATATGGGGGTGGATGTTGGCGCCAAAAAGGGGGGTAGTTAGGGTTAGGTTTTGGTGCCAAAATTGGTGCCTTTTGGTGGTGATGATGGGGTAACGAGGTGGCTAGGTGGTGGCGCCAACTTGGAGTAGGATAGCTAGCTTAGGTAGGGCTTAAGTTGGTGGAGCTAGCTAGGGTTGAGTTGAAGGTGGTGGATGGCCAAGGAGTTGGTTGCTAGCTAAGCTAAGATAGACTAAGCTAGCTTAGCTAGCTATGGAGTAGAGGAGGAGGTATTGGAGCTAGGGTTTGAAGAGAGGAGCTTAGGAGGAGAAGCCTAGAGCTTGAACTGGAGTTGGCAGCTGCTGAAGAGGGTGGCATGGAGCTACTCTAGCTGGCTTAGCTTGCTAATTCTTTGCTAGCTGCTAAGACAAGCTAAAGTAAGCTGGCTTCTACCATAATGAGCTGAGGTGAGCTGGGTCTGGTGTTCCTGGGGAGGATCAAGCTGGTTGAGGTAGCTAAGGTAGCTTAGCTGAGTCCCCGGGAGCTAGACTTGAGCTTCCTGAGCTGGGATGAATTCATTTTCAGCTGGCTGGAGTTGAATGGAGCTGGATGTAGCTGGACCTGAGCTGGGGTGAACTCTAGTCAACTCAGCTAAGCTAGCTAGAGCTCCCTGTGGACTATTGGGAGCTAAGATGAGGTAGACTCGGCTAAGTTGAGCTGGATCTGAGCTGACCTGAGCTAGGGTGAGCTAAGATGAGCTCTCTTGAGCAGCCATTCAGCTGAGATGAGCTGAATGGAGCTAGGATGAGCTAACCCTAGTTCAGGTGAGCTGAATTCCTGCTATGGTGAGCTGGATCAAGCTGAGTTCCAACTGGTGAGAGCTTGTCCTTCACCAATTGCCTTCCTGAGTGCTAAGGTTCTAGGGATCTGGCAACCTGTATATCCCTAACACTCACAAAAACACATCAAGAAGATAATAAAAAATGCAATGCGTGCCTAACCTAATTAATGCCTAAATGCAGCCCAAAAACCAGTTTGCGGAGTAAAATCCTAAGAGCTAGGTATGTTTTAATGCATAAGAATGATGATAAACTGGCATTTATCACACCCCCATGCTTATCTTTTGCTAGTCTCTTAGCAAAACTTTAATTTTTTGGAAATCAGAATTTTTGGGAAATCTAATTTTTTAGACTCTTGAGGAGAAAAAGATTAAGGGACCTTGGTTGATCTAAACACAGGAGGCACGGGATTTGTTAAGGATAAACATCAGGATTTATTTTTGGATCCAAAGATTAGACAAAATGGGATTAATATATCCTCAAAAAATTCACAAATTAACCCCTTATTAATTTAGATGACTTGAAATTTTTGTTTTTAGGATTTTTCTGGCTCTTGAATCTAATTCGCGACTTGCAATATCCTTTAAAACCTTGTGTCCGTGCTTGTGGAAAGCCAACATTTATATGGGCGTGTTTTTGGTTTAAAACTTTATTTTTTTAATTTATTTTTTATTTTTTTTCTCTCCCCCATGCTTATTTTTAGCTTAGTCTTACAATTGATGTGTTGGGATCATTGTTACGACCCGGTTCCTGAATCCCTACAAGACACGAGACCAGACCATCTCGACTGATCCCAAGACCCAATCGTCCAACGAGAAAGTAACCAAAAAGCAGTAAAATAAGGCACATTCACCATAAAAGCAACTAACAGTAACAAAAGTACAGCAGTAAAGAAATAAACTACTATAGTACACACCACCACAATAGTTGGAAAGTAAACGAGTACAGGAATATAAAGTTCACAATGAAAGAGTACAAGAGTGTAATAAACTACTCACCACAACAGGAAACGGAGTACAAAAGAAAGCTACAACTACTGGGCTCTACTGGGCTCAGCACCCTCTGCAGTCGTGGGCTCTGGTTGCTCAACACCTGGACCTGAAAAAGGTTATGAGTACAAAACGTCAGCGAATGCTGAGTAGAGTGGCAACCAACTAACTAAAATAGTGAAGGTGGACAGGTAGCTGTTGTTTTTCAATTTCTTTCTTTCTTAACTAATTATTCTTTCTTCCATCACTTGGTTTATTTATCAGGTCTCTTTCTTGATCTCGAATGTTCCTCGTGGGAACGATCTTGATTGTAGTCTTTTTCGAAGAGTAGAAGTAGCACGTGGTGCTCTCCTGGTAGGGAGCGTCCCCCGTGGTGGTCCTACACTCAGTCAACCACCCCAAGGTCACTGACAGACGTAGCAGTGACTATGGCATGCATGATAAATGCATGGGTAGCTACCCCGCACTGGCACGCGGTCAGTTGTTTCCGTTAGCGGGTGCACCCAAAGTACAGCACGAAACTAGTATAGGGCATAGCCCTCTTAGTAACAGGGGTTTAGCCCCTAAGAACCAAACAGGGGTCTCGCCCCTCCACAGTTCGTTTACCCTCGCTTGACTACCTTGGTTTGCCCAGTGGGCATAACAAGTCGGTGTAAGGTGGCTAGCTGAACCCCGGGCCCCATGGGGTGGCTAGCTCTCTCCCTACACTAGTTGCTCTTCCCGGTACTGTGTACGCGAGGGCCAAAAAGTCGGTACATAGTGGCCAATCCTAACCCCAGGTCCCAACTCTAGGGCGGCTAGCTCCGCTCTGCAGTAAATAGGGGGACAGTCGCTCTCCTTGGTACTCCGTACTCAAAGGCAACTCACTTCCCCATTCACATTTCCAGTTCCATCCATTTATTTCCAGGAGTTCTACTCCTAATTCCCTGTAGGGTTCATGCTCATGTATCTCAGGCGAAGCCTTACCAGGTTTCATCATTTCTATTTCCATTTCTCAGGTTCTACACATGTAACATGTAACTTTATTATTCACATTCCAGGTTTATTCGCAGGTAGCTCGTGTTTCCAACATTCAATCTTCCATTTCCAGTTCATATACAGGCAGCTCATATTATGACATTTAACGTAAACAATAGGAATTTACATGAAACTATTTGCTAACACTTGTACTTTATATTTCACTGGCAGCTGTTATTCATTTACAGGCAATTGTTGTTATTCTATCTACTCATCCAAGACTACAATCCATACATTCCATACAAATATTCCAATGTTTCTAGTCCTAGCATTCATGTCATACCCTAGGATCTAACATCCATTCCACATATGCATTCAGGTTTGTAATTAAACTAAGGGAAGCCACTCTACCAGTAAACCCAGGAGTAGTGGGGGCTTGATCGACAGGTCCACGTGCCTAAGCAAACCCCAAACCCGCAACGAAACGAGGTCCCATCACAAGGATCATTCACAAGAGACTACTCAGAATAGGATAAAAGGTATTCCAACAAGTAGAGGAATTTATACGAGAAACAACGGCATCTTAATTGGGGAAAGTGGACCTCAAACGAACCCTAACGGGTCAAAAACAATAATTCTGACTCAAATTAGACGTCTGGAACACCTTCCAAATGTCTTAAATGAGTCCAGAGTCGTACCTCAGTTCCTGCGCCACTCTTCAGACGTCCAGGAACTCCGTTGGACCGTCTGGACCTAGTTCTAGATGTCCGACCACCGCTCTGGACGTCTGGAAACACTTCCCGTCCACTGGTGCCTCGCCCAGACGTCTAAACTGCATGGGAGGGCAAGTCCCGCGCCTTCCCGAAGCGAATCCTGCACGCATCAATGAAAATCTCCTCAATATGGCACGAAACAATGCCTCAGCAGAATGGCCTGCATGGCCGTATCCGCAAAGAAGGGGTACGTCGCAAAACTTACCTCTCAGTCATTTGAAACCTCCTCCAGATGTTGTCTACGTCATCTGGACATCGGTCCATATGTCTGATTCTGGGAAAATCCCAGAATTAGAACCTGCCTTCACCTTCTCGTGCCGCGTGTGGCCGCTCCGCGCCCGCTCGCTTGCTGCTTCGGCTGCAGCAGTGTCGGGGAGGTGCGCGAGGCGAAATGGTGCGTCGGGGAGGACCTCCCCGACGCACCATTTCGCCTCGCGCACACACCAACCGGCCGTGAGCTCTTCGACGGGCTCCCAAACGAGCTCGCGCGCTTGCTCTCCTCTCTTCCCCTCGCTGCTCCTCCTCTCCTCCCACGCCGCTCACGCCCGCTGCTCGCTACTCACCGCTCACTGCTCTTGCTGGAGGAAGGAGAAGGGTGGCTGGAGGTGGGGTGAATGAGGGAGAGGAGGGGGTTTTAAATAAGGTGCTAGGTTAGGGTTTTGCGTCGGTGAGAGGAGAGAGAAGGAGAAGAAAATGAGGTCGCGTACTGTCTGTGTGCAGCACACGTGCAGACGCGAGGACGTACACGAAAAATTTGATTTCCAGACATCTGGGAAGGTGTCTAGATGTCTGACCCAAGTCCTAGACGTCTTAAAGGGCTTTAACAGCACGGGTCTTAACAACATAACAAACTCAAAGGAAGCTTCATCCCCGAAACTTGAGCTAGCTAGGGTACAGAAAAGAAACAACATACGTATAACAAACTCAAAGAGGACCGAAGTCGGTCCAAAAAGTCGTACCCTCAAAGAGCTCCGGGTACCGCTCTCGCATCATCGCCTCAGGTTCCCAGGTAGCCTCCTCGTACCTCTGGCTCCTCCACAAGACCTTCACCGGGGGTACCTACTTCCGTTTCAAACTTTGGACAGCTCTGTCTTGTATCTGCACTGGTCACTCGGGGTAGGTCCGGTCGTCACCCACCTCGACGCTCTAGTGGCTCAGAATGTGACTAGGATTGATGACTACTTCCTGAGGTTGGACATGTGGAACATGTCGTGCACACCAAAAAGCTGGGGAGGAAGGGCAAGCCGGTAAGCAATGGGTCCAACCCGCTCTAGGACCTCAAAGGGTCCCACAAACCTCGACACGAGCTTCCCTTTCACCCCAAAACGCTGTAGGCCCTTCATGGGCGAAATGCGAAGGAAGACGTGATCCCCAACCTCAAACTGCACCTCTCTGCTCTTCTGATCGGCATAGCTCTTCTGTTTGCTCCTGACAGTGTGGAGTCACCTGTGAATCTGCTCAACCACCTCCTGACTCTGCCGGATCAGCCTGGGGCCAACCTCCCACTTGGTCCCCACCTCAACCCAACTCAAGGGTGCAGTACACCTCTGTCCGTACAGAGCCTCGTAGGGTACCATACCGATGCTCGAGTGATAGCTGTTATTATATGCAAACTCCACCAGGGGCAAGTGCTCCTCCCAAGAGCCCCTCCAGTCCAGTACACAGGCACGCAAAAGGTCCTCAAGCGTCTATATCATGCGCTTTGACTGTCCATCCGTTTGGGGGTGGTATGCTATACTGAACCTCAATCGTGTCCCCAGGGTCTGCTGAAACTTAGCCCAAAACTGGGACGTAAAGCGGGTATCCCGATCGGATACAATCTCCCGTGGAACTCCGTACAGACGTACCACGTCATGGATATACCTCTCTACCAACTGTGTTGGTCCCAAGGTGACTCGGATCGGCAAGAAACGTGCCATCTTCGTCAATCTGTCTACAATCACCCAGACTGCGTCGTATCCTCGCTGGGTAACGGGCAAGCCCACCACCAAGTCCATGGTGATGCTCTCCCACTTCCACTCTGGCACTGGAAGTGGCTGCAACGGCCCTGCTGGCCTCTGATGCTCGGCCTTCACCTGCTGGCACACTAAACACTATTGCACGAACTCACCCACATCCCACTTCATTCCCCTCCACCAAAAGTCATGTCTCAGATCATGAAACATTTTGTGTTCCCGGGATGTATGGTGAACCTGGAACCGTGTACGTTAGTCAGGAGCTCTCTCAATAGCTCCTCGTCCCTGGGAATGCACAAACGTCCCCTCATGCGTAGCACCTCGTCGGTAAAGGAGAAGTCTCCATGGTCCCTTGACAGTACTCTGTCATGCAACGACTGCAGGTATGGGTCGGCCATCTGTCCTGTGATGATGTGGTCTATCAGCTCTGGCCTCGTCTATCGTGTCACAATCAGTGCCCCATAGTGCCCTAGTAACTCTAGGGTTCACCAACTGCCCATCTCCTCCATGAGTCTCCAACTCTGTGCCTGGAAACTGGCTAAGTGGTCGGGCGCCTTCTGGCTCAAGGCGTCAGCCACCACGTTGGCCTTCCCCGGATGGTAGGAAATGCTGCAGTCATAGTCCTTCAGGAGCTCTAACCAACGTCTCTGTCTCATGTTGAGCTCCTTTTGATCAAACAAGTATTTGAGGCTCTTATGATCTGTGAAAATCTCAAAAGTCTCACTGTACAGGTAGTGCCTCCAAGTCTTCAGTGCGAAGACGACAGCTGCCAGCTCCAGGTCGTGGGTAGGGTAGCTATGCTCAAGGGGCTTCAGATGCCGAGAAGCATAAACGACAACGTGACCCCGCTGCATGAGCACACCCCCTAACCCTTGCAAAGAGGCATCTGTGTACACAACGAAACCACCACTGCTGTCTGGGATGGTAAGCACGGGAGCCAAAGTCAGCCTCTGTTTCAGCTCTTGAAAATGCACCTCACAAGCGTCTGTCCAAGAAAAGGGCACATCCTTCCGGGTCAGTTGTGTCATAGGACGTGCAATCTGCGAGAAACCCCTGATAAACCGACTGTAGTAGCCTGCCAGTTCTAAGAAACTGTGGATCTCTGTTACTGTACGTGGTCTCTCCCACCTGAGCACCGCCTCAGCCTTGGCTGGGTCCACAGCCAAGCCATCCCCGGAAATCACATGACCTAAGAAGGTCACCTCCCTCAACCAGAACTTGCACTTGCTGTATTTGGCGTACAGCCTACGTCATCTCAGTGTGTCCAAAACCATCCGCAAGTGCTATCCGTGCTACGCCTGATCCCGAGAGTAGATGAGCACATCATCAATGAATACCACCACGAACTGATCCAGATACGGTTTGAACACCCGGTTCATCAAATCCATGAAAGCAGCGGGGGCATTGGTCAGCCCAAACGGCATGACCAAAGACTCGTAGTACCCGTACCGAGTGCGGAAAGTTGCCTTGGAGACGTCAGTCTCCCTGATCCTCAACTGGTGGTAGCCAGACCTCAAGTCTATCTTGGAGAATACCGTGGCACCTCGCAACTGGTCAAACAAGTCGTCAATCCTCGGCAGCAAATACCTGTTCTTGATGGTAACCCTATTCAGCTGTCTGTAGTCCACACAAAGGCGTAGGGTACCATCCTTCTTCTTCACAAACAATACCGGGGCTCCCCATGGAGACACACTGGGCCTCACAATGCCCTTCTCCAGAAGGTCCTGCAACTGGGACTTGAGCTCTCCTGTAAGGTGCTGTAGAAATGGGGCTGGTCCTCGGTACCAGTGAGATCTTAAACTCGATTTCACGCTCGGGCGGTAGTCCTGGCAGCTCCTCTGAAAATACGTCGGGGTACTCTCTGACCAC
Organism: Thalassia testudinum; assembly: GCA_037157565.1. Taxonomy (NCBI): domain Eukaryota; kingdom Viridiplantae; phylum Streptophyta; class Magnoliopsida; order Alismatales; family Hydrocharitaceae; genus Thalassia; species Thalassia testudinum. The sequence goes on from JAZHRO010000077.1 coordinate 89,457,839, forward strand.
TGGGATACTCTGAAAATCTATCACGGGACTGGGCTCTACCACTACACAAGACAGAAAGCCCTCACACCCTTGGCCCAAAAGTCTCGCCGCCTGAAGTGAAGAAATGTACCCGAAGCCTCCGTCCACTGGCTGTCCGTAAAACTCAAAAGAGGGCAACTCTGGTATGGAGAAGATGATCTTCCTCTCAAAATAGTCCACCAAAGCGTGGTAAGCGGACAGCCAGTCCATCCCCAGAATCATGCCAAAGTCCTCCATCGGTATCATAATTAGATCAGCGGGGAGGTTGTGTCCCCCAACACTGACCTCACAACCGGTGTAAACCTCCTCAGCTATAAACAGCTGACCGCCCAGACCTCCGATCACAAATGGATCCTCTAACAACACACAGTCCTGCCCCAAACTGACAGCAAAACTAGTAGCGACAAACGAGTTCGTGGCGCCGGAATCAAAAAATGTGTAAACTAGTTTGCCGGAAACTGTAACCATACCTGCTACCACTAAACCTGAAGCTTTGGTGTCTCTGTGTGTCAAGGCGTTGATACACCCCTCAGACCTAGGTGCGGACGAAGCAGCCACACTCTGCGTCGAACGGGTAGTCGCTGGCCGGTACCCTCCCCGCGATTGCTGTCCTCCCCCACGCGCTTGGGAACCGCGGCCTCCTGCTCGTCCTCTAGTGCTCAACGCAGGGAGCATCTGCTGACCTCTAGCCCTAGATGAGCAGTCCCGCCTGATGTGGCCCGGCTGGCCACACTGGTAGCAAAGGGGAACTCGACTCCCACCTTCAGTAGGCCCCTCTTGACGGCTGGGCAGGGGTCTGGTGCTGGCAGTTGGCCCCTATCGGGGGCCCCCAAAGGCCACTGATGGCCCTGTAATGCGTGACGACTCTCTTGCGGGCATCGCGTGCCTCCTCTCTCGTCGGCCCTGTGAGAAGTCTGGCTGGTAGAGCCTCTTCCGTCCGCTGTCAGTGTCACATGCGACCAGGTTGGTCTCCTCATATGTCATAGCTGCCTCCACTACCCTCGAGAATGTAGGCAGCTTTAGGGGTTTGACATACCCCCGGATAGCAGGTCGGAGCCCTCAGTGAACCTCTAAAGGCGCTCCTCCTCAGGAGCTATAGCTGTCGCGGCGAAACGAGACAGCTCCAGAAAACACATGCGGTACGTGCTCACGGTCATCGTCCCCTGGCGGAGAGTGTGGAACTCCCGCCTCTATTCCTGCCACGTTTAGGGAAGGTACTGCTCGCAGAAGAGGGTGACAAATTGGTCCCAAGTCAGCTTGGCCCTCTCCTGACCTCTGACTGCCCTCCACCACCTGTGTGCCACGCTCTTCAGCTGGTATGTGGCAAAGGCCACGCGGCACTCTGCAGGGGGCAAAGGGTGTCAAACACCTTCTTGATCTGCTCGAGCCAGTCCTCCGCCTCGGTTGGGTCCTCATCCCCCTTGAAGGAGGGGGCTTCAGCTTTCGGAACTGTCCGAAAAGCTCGTAATGGCACTGAAGTGGGGAAACTAGTACGCCTCCAGGCAAGGAGGGCTTGTGCTCGGAAGTGTCAGTGGACGGTGGGGGCGGTGGAGGACCACCCCCTCCCCTATGTCCAGTGCTGTGCCTGTCTTGCGGTCCCACAGAGGACTCCCCCTCCGCAGCCCCAGGGAGAGGCGCCCGTGGAGGCGGGTGGAGCTCCTCTTGTACGATCTCCCGTATCAGTTGGGCGAGGTCCTGGGCCTGAATTCCTGGAAGTAGTGGCTGGTCCACTGAGACCTCGGGCTCAACACGTTTGCCCCTCCGATCTCGACCTCGGCCGTGTCTGCGGCCCGCCTCACTGACTCCACATTGAGGCATCCCCTGCAAGGAGATGCGAACACAGAACAGGAAGACGTCAAATCTAACTGACACTCAGCAAGAGAACCTTAGAATAGAAAGATGTCAAAAGGTACGTTGTGGTGGTTACTCTAGTTACAAGCACGTGAATTAGTTATTTTCCAGCTAGTTGGTTCGCTTCTCGGGATGACCTTGCTCTGATATCATCTGTTACGACCCGGTTCCCAAATCCCTACAGGACACGAGACTGGACCGACTCGACTGATCCCAGACCCAGTCATCCAACGAGAAAGTAACCAAAAAGCAGTAAAATAAACCACATTCACCATAAAAGCAACTAACAGTAACAAAAATACAGCAGTAAAGAAATAAACTACTACAGTACACACCACCACAATAGTAGGAAAGTAAACGAGTATAGGAATATAAAGTTCACAATGAAAGAGTACAGAAGTGTAATAAACTACTCACCACAACAGGAAACGGAGTACAAAAGAAAGCTACAACTACTGGGCTCTACTGGGCTCAGCACCCTCTGCAGTCGTGGGCTCTGGTTGCTCAACACCTAGACCTGAAAAGGGTTATGAGTACGAAACGTCAGCGAATGCTGAGTAGAGTGGCAACCAACTAACTAAAATAGTGAAGGTGGACAGGTAGCTGTTGTTTTTCAATTTCTTTCTTTCTTAACTAATTATTCTTTCTTCCATCACTTGGTTTATTTATCAGGTCTCTTTCTTGATCTCGAATGTTCCTCGTGGGAACGATCTTGATTGTAGTCTTTTTCGAAGAGTAGAAGTAGCACGTGGTGCTCTCCTGGTAGGGAGCGTCCCCCGTGGTGGTCCTACACTCAGTCAACCACCCCAAGGTCCCTGATAGACGTAACGGTGACTATGGCATGCACGATAAACGCATGGGTAGCTACCCCACACTGGCACGCGGTCAGTTGTTTCTGTTAGCGGGTGCGCCTAAAGTACAACACGGAACTAGCATAGGGCATAGCCCTCTTAGTAATAGGGGTTTAGCCCCTAAGAACCAAACAGGGGTCTTGCCCCTCCACAGTTCGCGCACCCTCGCCTGACTACCTTGGTTTGCCCAGTAGGCCAAACAAGTCGGTGTAAGGTGGCTAGTTGAACCCTGGGCCCCGTAGGGTGGCTAGCTCTCTCCCTAACTAGTAGCTCTCCTCGGTACTGTGTACGCGAGGGCCAAAAAGTCGGTACATAGTGGCCAATCCTAACCCCGGGTCCCAACTCTAGGGCGGCTAGCTCCGCTCTGCAGTAAATAGGGGGACAGTCGCTCTCCTTGGTACTCCGTACTCAAGGGCAGCTCACTTCCCCATTCACATTTCCAGTTCCATTCCATTTATTTCCAGGAGCTCTACTCCTAATTCCCTGTAGGGTTCATGCTTATGTTTCTCAGGAGAAGCCATACCAGGTTTCATCATTTCTATTTCCATTTCTCAGGTTCTACACATGTAACATGTAACTTTATTGTTCACATTCCAGGTTTATTCGCAGGTAGCTCATGTTTCCAACATTCAATCTTCCATTTCCAGTTCATATACAGGCAGCTCATATTATGACATTTAACGTAAACAACAGGAATTTACATGAAACAGTTTGCTAACACTAGTACTTTACATTTCACTGGCAGTTGTTATTCATTTACAGGCAATTGTTGTTATTCTATCTACTCATCCAAGACTACAATCCATACATTCCATACAAATATTCCAATGTTTCTAGTCCTAGGATTCATGCCATACCCTAGGATCTAACATCCATTCCACATATGCATTCAGGTTTGTAATTAAACTAAGGGAAGCCACTCTACCAGTAAACCCAGGAGTAGTGGCGGCTTGATGGACAGGTCCACGTGCCTCAGCAAACCCCAAACTTGCAATGGAATGAGGTCCTATCACAAGGATCATTCACAAGAGAGTACTCAGAATAGGATAAAAAGTATTCCAATAAGTAGAGGAATTTATACGGGAAACAACGGTATCTTAATTGCGGAAATTGGACCTCAAATGAACCCTAAATGGGTCAAAAACAGTAATTCTTACTCAAATCAGATGTTTGGAAGGTGTTCCAGACGTCTTAAAAGAGTCCAGAGTCATACCTTAGTTCCTGTGCCGTCTTCAGATGTCTAGGAACTCTGCTGGATCGTCGGGACCCAGTTCCAGACGTCTGACCACCTCTCGGACGTCTGGAAACACTTCCCATCGTCTGGTGCCTCGCTCACACATCTGAATTGAATGGGTGGGCATGCCCGTGCCTTCTCGAAGCGAATCCTGCATGCGTCAATGAAAATCTCCTCAATATGACACGAAACAGTGCCTCAGCGGAATGGCTTGCATGGCCGTATCCGCAAAGAAGGGGTACGTCATGAAACTTACCTCTCTGTTGTTTGGAACCTCCTCCAGACGTTGTCTACGTCGTCTGGACGCCGGTCTAGACGTCTGATTTTAGGAAAATCCCAGAATCAGAACCTGCCTTCACCTTCTCGCGCCGCACGTGGCCGGGCCACGCCTGCTCGCCTGCTGCTCCAGCTGCAGCAGTGTCGGGGAGGACCTCCCCGATGCACCACTCCGCCTTGCGCACGCACCGACCGGCCGTGAGCTCTCCGACGAGCTCCCACACGAGCTCGTGCGCTTGCTCTCCTCTCTTCCCCTCGCTGCTCCTCCTCTCCTCCCACGTCACTCACGCCCGCTGCTCGCTACTCGCCTCTCACTACTCTCGTTGGAGGAAGGAGAAGGGTGGTTGGAGGTGGGGTGAACGAGGGAGAGGAGGGGGTTTTAAATAAGGTGCTAGGTTAGGGTTTTGTTTCGGCGAGAGGAGAGAGAAGGAGAAGAGAATGAGGTTGCGTACTGTCTGCGCGTAGCTCGCGTGTAGACGCGAGGACGTACATGGAAAATTTGATTTCCAGACGTTTGGGAAGGTGCCCAGACATCTGACCCAAATCCCAGACGTCTTAAAGGGCTCTAACAGCACGGGTCTTAATAATCATCATTCCCGTTACCAATCCTCAAGGGGGATCTAGCACCAGTACTTCGGGATAGCACTATCCATGACACCACCCAGGAGCTCACAACCCCAAAACACAATGCGGTGTGAAAGGGCGCTCCAAGCAAACCCAAGCTCTTGCTCCGACACTATAGGTAGAGCACCGTCCAAGACACTTAAGCTGCTAAAATGTGCTTTAATGCTCCATCTAAAGATATAAAATATAGATATGGAGCAGCGCCGAGGCAGTAACGTGTTGACATTGTGTCCCCAAAGGAGGCATTTTCCTCCTTCTTGGTGGTGGGAACTCAAACCAATGGTCTGCTTCAAACTTTTACTAAGTCCAAAGAAGGGAGTTATTATTATTTTTTTAATTTTTATTTGTTTTTAAGTGTTGGCTTGTGTGTGAAGATTGACACAAGAAGTTCCTCAAGAAATGCAAGTTTTTGAATCAGAAACTAAGTCAGATACTTTCCACATTACAAAAGAGGATCAAGTCACTTGAACTATCAAGAGTTTAGATGGAATTTTAGAGAAGAATATTTGATCTAGTCTAAAAAATAAACCCTGAAATTCTGATGATCAGATCCACATCCTCATCCCTAGTTTGTTAAAGATTAAATCCCATTGTACCAAAAGTGAGTTTTTCGAGCTTAGTCTCAATTTCAAAATTTTTCCTCAAAAAGTTTTCAACATTTTTATTTTTTTGGGTATACAAGCAGGAAAATAAAATAATTAAAGAAAAAGGCATATTTTTAGGTTTTGAAAATCCTAACTCGATTGTCAAATTTTAAAAACACCCCCCATGCTTAAGATATGCAATGTCCTCATGCATTAGGAGGGAAAAGGGATCACCTTAATGAAGAGCGGTCGGGTTTAGGATGGTCAAAACCTGGAAAAAGAAAGGAAAAAAGAAAGCAGCAAAATGATGGGCTACCTTTCATCCAGTGCTATCTTTTATGCCATTTAGCCGAGCGTGAAGGTATGCACGGAAGATGAAAAATCATGTAAATAATTGGACACTTGGATGTCCTTAAGAAAGTTGTTTTCCTCAAGATCCTTGAAAAGATGAATGGTGGAGAAATCAGGATCAAAATGAAATGGAAAAATGGAAGAATGACCCGGATCTGGGCATGATTTAAGTGCATGTAAAATGCCAGACTCTGGTGGGTTGGGTGATAGGTCTAATGGAAAGGGAGGGGGAAAGGAGTCAATAAGATGTAGGGTGGGTGAAGTTAGTGTGGATGTTTTTGGTGAAAAATCAAGAAGATTGAAAGAGTAAAATTCAAATCTTAGTTGATTTGAAAAGTCTCAGACCACAAAATCATCCTTAGAATAGGAATAAATAAAATCTAGATCCATGGTGGTCAAAGCTGAGTAGGATTTGATCAACAAAGATTTCTCACAAATTGCTTCCATTGTATTATCAGTGTCCTCGAAAATTTTATGATCAATGGACCTCTTGGAAGTTTGAAATAAATCTAATAAGAAAATTTGGTCACTGCAACTTATATTCATTTTCCCAGAGTGAGAGTTGATATTAGTCATTGCGCTAATCAGAAGGGGTCTTCCAAGAATGGTGTTAGTGAAAGCTGCAGGTACCTCTATGTCAAGGACCAGAAAATTTACCAGATTTAGATAATTCTGGACCTTGACAATATGATCCTCAATGATTCCTCACGATTGAATGGTAGATCGATCTCCCAATTAAAATTGAACCTTAGTAGGTTTAAAATCACCAAATCGAGATTCCTTGAATATGACTGGGGGAATGATATTAATGGAGGTACCTAAGTTGTGAGGGGCGTGAAAAAAGGTGGTGTCATTTATGACAACCGAGATGAGAGATTCGCCTGGGTCCTTTTTTGTGGGAGGCAGCTTACTCTGAACAACTGAGCTTGCTGTCTTAGAAAGGACCACCCTTCTTAGATACTGAGCCTCCCTTGTTGGAGTAAACTTTTCTTTCAAAAATTTAGCAAAGGTAGGGGTGGCATCTACAAGGGGAACATTCCTCTCGACTTGCTTAAATAAGTCAAAAAGATCTTGGTGAAAGGGCTCTGATTTTTGATTAAAAAGATTGGATTGCAGTGTTTGAGAGTGAGTAGGATTTGAATCAAGTGTTTTTGGGGTTTCTTTTTCTTCTTCCTGAGTGGGGTTAGGAGAGTTGATTTGCATAGGCTGAGAGTAGGTTTCATCAATTTGATTTGAAGGCCCTAAATCAATGGTGGTGTTCCCACTCCTCAACATATCTGCATATGCAGTTTGGTTATCACTGGGAGGAGGTGGGGGGGCCTGATGTTGATAGAAACCAGGTTGGTGCTGAGATATTGGGTTAATAGGAGGATGAATAGTGTGGTTCTGATGTTGGTGTCCACTTGGGTGCTGGTTCCTTTGATTGACAAAGTTTGGTGTGGGCTGGGATGGTGAATGTTCTGTAGGTCCTTGAGTCGGAATAACTCCAATTTGATCATTGAGATTGTTAATAAGATGGGTTGTTTCCCTTGTTTTTCTTTGTAACTCCTACAAGGTTTTCATCATCTGGGCATAATGTCTTCTTGAGATTGCCCAGATTGATAAGTCTGATTTGAACCATACCCTCCAAATGAGTTCTGTTGTTGGTGTGGAACCGGATTGGTCCAGGAGTGAGCAGGATAATTCCCCCCATTAGAGGAAATTTTCAATTTCTCCTAGAAAGTAGGAACATTTTGGGTGTTGTGATGATTGAGATAAACATAATTCCCCATTGAACCATAGAAAGCCTCAGAATAATAATTATACTCAGCACGAGGTTTATGCATATTTTCTCTCTTGCGGGTGTTAGCTGGGGTGAAACGTGGGATTTACGGAGCTTGGTTAAGTGTAGCAGGTTGCCCCTGGTTGGCTAGGTTAGTTAATTCCTTATGCAACTATTGTTGCTGAATTTCTAGCTGAGCCATGATAGAGTGGAAATTAGGTGGAGGGGCCTGATTAAGAAGCTCCTGGGTGGAAAGATTAGGGAAAGAATAATTAGCATGCAAGTTAGAGGACCAATTTTTATTTTCCATTTTTAAAGAAGAGGAAGAATGCAGGAAAAGTCTTTTTGGGGAGGCAAAATCAAGTGGTCCCTCAAAGTGTAGAGTTTTGGACCACCGCCCGTGCAAAATGGAAGAAACGGGAGGGGAGGAGAAGAGATGGAGAAGAGAGAAGTGTGCACACAAGCAATCAATTTCTAGACCTAACTTAATTATGCCTCCCTAGAAATTAACTTAAGACTTGGTCTACCTAGGAAATAAGTAATCAACAGTGAATATCCATTCTGTCAACAAATCTAGCCAAGTTGCTTAAGGGGGGGTTTGGGCCCAAGCGTTTCCCAGGAAAATCCCCAGGTGCTTGTATAAATCCGTGCCTGGTCGTTTGACACGGCCCCTCAGCTTGAACACCAGATGTAGATGACAGAATTGGTATTAACTAGAGAAAACTTAAGACCTATATAGCAAGCCTAAGTTGATGAAAACCTTAAGGGTCAAATTGCTACCAATTTTAATTAGGCCTAGGATACTAGTGTGCACATGGAATGTGGAGGGCATTGATTGGGTTGTTGCCTTGTTATTTCAATTTTTTTTTGTGTGTGCATAGGAATTGGAAAGTGGTTCAAATTTCAAACAAGTTGTCACATAATTTTTGTATTTTTGTCTTTTAGGATTCAATTTAATTTAATGTATTTTAGGGTTTCTTTTTTAAATGTTCAAATAAGTTTGAAACTTCCACAATCAAAGGAAAATAAGTTGTATTGGTGATGATATGTTTCCTTTATGTTGTGGGGATAAAAACCAAGAAACCCTAATTGGATTTGAACCCTCATACAGAAACTTACTACTAATGGATTATTTTTAGGCTTTCTGAATAAGTAGTGGTCTAAACAATACAACAACACCACTACCTTATGTAAAATCAAACAAGGATTCCAGAAAAGATTTTTTTAAGATTTTAGGAATTTTTTTGTTATTTGTTTTGAATTTTTATTTGTGCTGGTGCCAGAGTCCAGCAATGGTACCTGTGGGTATTTTGGACTTTTTGTACCACCACTGGCCTCAAAAAATTTTAGTAATTTTATGTGAGATGTAGAATTTCACAAGGATTTCAAAAAACTAAATTTCACAAAAAATTAGATGAGTATAAAAATTCTAAAAATTCACAGATAGTATCAAAACAGGAAGATAAGAGGGTGGGACTCCTTGGCAGTCCATGAATTTTTAAAAATTAAATACAGAGCCAACTGATTTGAAATTTGGAACCAACGTTCCTAACTTGATTTGGAATCACTATGTGAAATTTCAAGATTTTAGGAGACCTGTGGTGTTGGGAATTGATTTTTGAAGTTCGGATAGAAATCTGGACCTGAAAAATAGAACACCAACACTAGGATTAGAGTGGTGTTTAGTGAAGCATACATGCAAACAATGGATTTTTATGGGCACCACTCCACTTAATTAAAGTGTTTAGGATCTTGAAAGCCAAGTTTACTATTTTTTTGGTAGTCTTTTAGAATAAACGTGACAAGAAATGGGAAACCAACTTGAAATCGTGGGAAGAAAAGGAACTTTGAGCTCTCGCTTCCAAATTCTGACTTTCTTCCTGTAGTTCCTGCACACACGAGGGAAAAGAGAGGAAAGGGGATGAGATCCACTTCAAGCAAGAGAATCAATTAAAATGCAAAGCCGTGCCTCCCCAGCAACGGTGCCAAAAAGTGATATCGAATTTGACGCAGTTTGTAAGATACATCGTTGTAACATGCAAAATCGATCAACTCTTAAATTTATAAACCTAGATAGTGGAGTATCTAGGGTCGTCCAAGAAGGCAACTTTGCAAAAATTAAATCTCTTGCTTGGAAAATAAATCTGAACTTTCTTTTTTTATCTTTTTTCAATATATCATTTTTATGTTTTTGAAATAACGGCGAACATGATAGTTGTTGGCGAGAAAGTGACTAAGACCTAACTCAATACACTACTCCTAAAGTGGCAAGTAGAGGCTCTTCCTAAGCTCACCCTAGGCAAGTGGAGGCCTAGAATAATTAGGGAGAGGGAGTGAAGAATGCTAGAAACAAAGCAATTAAGAATGCAACTAAAGAAGGCAACTTGATTAATGAGAAAGTGTTGTACAAAAAACCTAGTAATGGAAAGCTTCTACAACTAGAATTATATGTACAAAGTAAAGAAACACTAATCTTTTGAAAATTGATGAAGAGGGGAGGTTCCTTGCTCCAAGCCTAGTAGCTCCTGGACTTGAAAAGAAGTGCTCCAACTCTTTGTCTCTGAAAGCTCCACGAAATTGATGTCCTCCAAAGCAAGCCCTAAGGGGGTGTGCCCTAAGCTTTTCTCCAAGGGTGGACGTCCACCCTAGGTCCTTCACCTTTGCTTGGCCATCCTCCTTGAGATGGAAAGGTCCTCCTCCTTGGCGTGGCCCAAGTTGAAAAGAGTGGGGAGAAGAAGGCACCAAAGGGCGGGTGATGTGCCCCCTTAATCTTCTTCTCTACTCCTTCTTCTTGGCCGTAGGTGTAGGTGGGTATAGGTAGAATAATACACTTATGGAGGATGCTCTAAAATGGTGGTAGGTGGTGGGTTTATATAGAGTAGGAAGGGGGCATAGGTGGCTCTTGGAATGGATGGCTAGGATAAGATATGGGGGGTAGTTGGAGATCCTATGGCTAGGGGTAATTGGCACGAACCCAAGGGGCACCTAGGTGGTGGTTATGGGTGGTGGCACCCCTTGAAGTTGGTGCCAAAATGGTTTCTAGAAGGGGGGCTTAGGTGGCACCAAGTAGGGTTCTAGGAGGGGTAGGTGGGTGTCTAGGATGGGTTGTAGGGTTATGTGTATGGTGGATATGGGGGTGGATGTTGGCGCCAAAAAGGGGGGTAGTTAGGGTTAGGTTTTGGTGCCAAAATTGGTGCCTTTTGGTGGTGATGATGGGGTAACGAGGTGGCTAGGTGGTGGCGCCAACTTGGAGTAGGATAGCTAGCTTAGGTAGGGCATAAGTTGGTGGAGCTAGCTAGGGTTGAGTTGAAGGTGGTGGATGGCCAAGGAGCTGGTTGCTTGCTAAGCTAAGATAAGCTAAGCTAGCTTAGCTAGCTATGGAGTAGAGGAGGAGGTATTGGAGCTAGGGTTTGAAGAGAGGAGCTGAGGAGGAGAAGCCTGAAGCTTGAGCTGGAGTTGGCAGCTGCTGAAGTGGGTGGCATGGAGCTACTCTAGCTAGCTTAGCTTGCTGGTTCTTTGCTAGCCGCTAAGCCAAGCTAAAGTAAGTTGGCTCTACCATAATGAGCTGTGGTGAGCTGGGTCTGGTGTTCCCGAGGAGGATCATGCTGGTTGAGGCAGCTAAGGTAGCTTAGCTGAGTCCCCGGGAGCTGGACTTGAGCTTCCTGAGCTGGGATGAATTCATCTTCAGCTGGCTGGAGTTGAGTGGAGCTGGATGTAGCTGGACCTGAGCTGGGGTGAACTCCAGTCAACTCAGCTGAGCTAGCTAGAGCTCCCTGTGGACTAATGGGAGCTAAGATGAGCTAGACTCATCTAAGTTGAGCTGGATCTGAGCTGACCTAAGCTAGGGTGAGCTAAGATGAGCTCTCTTGAGCTGCCATTCAGCTAAGATGAGCTGAATGGAGCTAGGATGAGCTAACCCTAGTTCAGGTGAGCTGAATTCCTGTTATGGTGAGATGGATCAAGCTGAGTTCCAGCTGGTGAGAGCTTCTCCTTCACCAATTGCCTTCCTGAGTGCTAGGGTTCTAGGGATCTGGTAGCCTGTATATCCCTAACACTCACAAAAACACATCAAGAAGATAATAAAAAATGCAATGCATGTCTAACCTAATTAATGTCTAAATGTAGCCCAAAAACCCATTTGCAGAGTAAAATCCTAAGAGCTAGGTGTGTTTTAATGCATAAGAATGATGATAAACTGGCGTTTATCAGGCTCTGTCACGCGTCTTCTCGCATTTCCAATTCAGAACATCTCCATCTCCTCTCCTATGGAGTTGATCCATATAAAATGATAGTATCACTAACAGGCCCATGAAATAGAGAAAAGATGATAAGAATATACAATACTGCAGATGCATGATATGGAAGAAATGCGTACTTTATTTACAATGTAAGTTAGGAATTTAGCCTAATTTAGTAATTGTAGGGCCCATGATTGCTGTATAATCAGCCCTTCTACTATTGAAATTTAGGATGAGAATGAGAATCCTTTGCTTCCTCATGTTGATGGAGGTGTGCTTGAATTTGTTTTCTTTGTTTGGATTCTTGAAAGTTATCATTGGTGATTGAATTATATATCACCAATGCAATTTTCATTTTGCATTGGGCAAGGAGTGCAGGTCAAGTATACGGGCCAAGTCAGATCTGCGTGGGTAGTGCCGCAGATGAGGCTGTGAGAGGAGTGAGTGGGACCTCACCCCATGGTCAGGAGGCGAAGAGGCTATGTCACTTTTTCAATTTATCCCACTGCAGCTGCTCACTCACTTCCAAGGTGGGACTATGTTGTCCCACCTTCCTTCGCGAATGCCTGCAGCAGGAGTCCCCTTGACTGCAGTAGCTACGTGGGGCTTCAGTGCCAATCGCTCGTCTGGAGTTGTGCGCAAAGAGATTCTACGTGACCTGGGACCTGTAGCCTGGAGCGAGGAGACCTGGAGGAGGTCCTAAGCAAGCACCTTGCTTGCGTTAATGGTGGAGAGCGTCTAAAGTTGTCAACCACGAAAACGGCCTTGCGGCCTCGTCAGAAGGCTTAGACAGCTTCGCCTAAACACGGCGAAAGTAGTGCAAGGGTCAGCGAGCAATGGGGTGGCTGGAGCGTGCGTGCCTAGGGCACCCTGTGTGCACAAAAGTGTGTGTGTTCAGGGGGGTTCTGAGGGCTTGGCGTGGTGAGTGGAGCAAGGGTTTAGGATCAGTGGAGTGTGACGATGCTTATGGGGTAGTTGGCGAGGAGGATGGAGGCATGGAGTGGCGGGAACGCTTCACCGAAGGTCTGGCCGGAGATGAGGAAGGTGAGGGTGATTGCGTGTGTCGAGGCGTGTTTTGAAGAAATAAGGAGAGAAAAATGATGGGAACGGAGAGAGGACTTATCTGTGCATAGGGAGATGAAGGGGGATGTGGAGATGGCGACCGACTCTTATTGTCGTCGTCTGAGATGAAGTACTCTGTGGAGGAGGATGGTGACGATGAAGGGGCTGCAGGGGCGTCGGCTGGTGCGGCGTGACGCAGACGAAGATGAGGAAGAGAACCTTGCCACTGGTATTGTGGTAGAGCGATGAGAGAGAGAGAGGGGGGTCGTCAGAGCTTGTTGAGTTACCGGCTGGAAGGGGAGGAGACGAAATAGAGGGTTGTTTAGGCCAATTTCAAGCTTAAAGGATGAAGAGGGCATTGGATTTGCTTTTATAGGCTCTGGAGGAAGGTTTCGTGCTTGGAAGCCAAGCTTCCAAGCATGGCAACCACGCAGGAGATGGAAGGTCAAATGAGACCCAAATATCTCATGCATTCGCATGAGAGATTGGATACCAAATCGAGCTTGGAATTGTGTTCAAACTGGAGGAGATTTCTCAGAGATTCTCCCTTTCAATTTTGAAGGGGATTCTTTGAGGAATCAGGGGGATCTTTCCCTCAAAACCTCGTTGGAGTAGGATTCCCTCTACTATAATGGTGGAGGGACCTAATTGCATAGAACGAAGATAAAGATTGGGGTATTTCTGTAGAAGTTTTCAAAAGTTAGGCGTAGAAATGTAATTGGGCTGGACCTGTTTGCAAAGTAGGTCAAGATGAATTCCCCATAGGTTCAATTTTTGGTATAAACCTAATTTGGGCTTATGGAATCCAATGGTAAAGTTGGATTTTAGGTTTGACCACGTTTGACTGGGCAATTTAGGCAAAAATCCAATTTATCCCAAATATTTGATTGAGACCCCAATTTAGGTCAAGATAGGTTCTAAGGGCCAAATTGAAGGTTTTAAGCCCTATAGGATATTTTTCCATGATTTTTAGATGGTTTAGGTGAATTTTATCCTGACCAGAACCTTGCTAAATTAAGTAGGTTTATTTTAGGATTACAAGAAGTTATTTAATTCCTAGAATTCACATGAACCCTTTTCTATTTGAAACAACTCACTTTTTATTTTGTTAAGAACATTTGACTTGTGTTTAGCCCATGAGAAATCTCGTTGTTGTATTGCAATGGTAAAATTGCAATTTTACCCCTTGTTTCTTGCTTTTCTCTCAGAATGGTTATTCTTTGAGTCAGGACCTCCAGTTGGTTATGTAGGAGCTTTTGTTCTCTTTTCTAGGTCAAAATGGGCTAGTTAGGGCTCATGATGGTGTCCCCATCATACCCCCATGCCTAGCTTTCGCTAGTCCCTTAGCAAAATTTTAAGGTTTTAACTTATGTTCTAGACCATGAATTCCTTAATGTTTGGAGATTATGATGAGTGCTTTTTCTTTTCTTTTTGATTAGGTTAGAATGCCGACAGTAGGCCTAGAGGTACTCAACTACCTACCAAGATTCGGACCTGACCAGCTCTAGCCTCGGTCCTCCGCGAAGGTTTTTAAGGCCTATAGGAACTATCCTAAGGTTCGTTGGACTCTACAGTTAAAGCACTCGTGCTTGTAACGTCTTTTAGCCTTAGTTCAGTTTGCAATGCATTTTTTGTAATAGAGAGATAGAGGATTTTCCTTGATTGGAGAGTTTTCTCTCTCTTTTCTTTTTATTTCTAACATCGGATTGGCTTCTCAACATGGTCTGTATCGGATTCCTCGTCCCCATCATCAATCCTTGAAGGGTCCCTGGCAATCGATGCTTCGTGGTAGACCTCCCATGGCAACCCCCAGAACCCTAGCTTTTGAGATTTCAAGATAATCCCGCTCATGGTGTTGTGTAGCTAAATCCAGACCTTGGCAATCGATATTTCCTGATAATGCCGCCCATGGCATCTGAACCAGCACAGGGTGCTTATGTGCCCCCGGTAGGATATGTAAATATCCTAGGAGACAAGCACCGAGGAGACGATATGTTATTACTCATCTTCGAGGGGAATTTTCCACCTCTTCGCACCGGGAACTCGTCCAAATCAACTTGTGTTGATCGGCTACTCCTAATCTAGGTGACTGTTTTAGAACATCTAAACGCTTTTGCAAGATTTTGATAATTATGCGCACTGAACCAGACTATGTGTGGATTGGGGTGCTTAGGTTACCGAGTCCTGTAAACCAAAGGTCAGTTAACGAGGTCGAATACTCCCTAAGCCTTAGACCTAACACTTAAGCTTCGCATTTTCCCCAACCTCTTAAGGACTATCCAGATCTTAGCGGATAATTGAATTTTTAAGCCTAAGAGTCTATCCCAAGAGGCCTAAGATCAGCATTCCTACTAATCACTTTTGTGACTCATTAACACTTTTTCCTTCATTTTTCTTTTTTATGATTTGGTCTAGAACTTTAGTTAATCGTTTAATTTCTTACTAATGACTATCTCTTTTTCTTTCTTTTCCATTTTGTGCTCCTTTTTTGATATTTTTTACTTTTCCTCCTCATTTTCTCCTCATGATTTGTATGGCCTCAAAATTTTCTCTCCCCTCAGAATTTTTTATTCTTTTTCAAGATTTTTTCATTTTTTTGGTGTTTTTTGTGATATGTGATTTTTTTGTTGAAACCTGTTAAGACCCATGCTATCTGAGCCTTTTAAGACATCTAGACTATAGGTCAGATCTCTGGCCAGATGTCTGGACACCTTCCTAGATGTCTGGAAATAAAAAATTTTGAGTACGAGCCCGCGTCTGCGCGCGTGCTGTGCGCAGACAGTACACTCCTCTCATTTTCCTTCTCTCTCCTTCCGCCCGATGAAACCCTAAACCCACACCCTTATATAAAGCCCCCTCTTCTCCCTCGTTCCAACCCATTTCCCAGCCACCTTCCTCCTTCCCTCCAACGAGAGCAGCAGAGTGGTGAGAGTGTGGGAGTGGCGTGAGAAGGAGAGGAGGAGCAGTGTGAGAGGGAGAGGAGTTTAGCTTGCGAGCTCGCGTGGGAGCTCGCCAGTGAGCTCACGGTCAGCTTGTGCGCAAGGCGGAGGAGTGCGTTGGGGAGGTCATCCTCGATACTGCTGTAGCTGGAGTAGCAGGAGAGAAGGCGCGGCGCGGCCATGCGCGGCGCCAGAGGGCGAAAGCAGGTTCTAGTTCTGTGTTTTTCCCAGAATCAGACGTTTGGAGAGACGTCCAGACGACGTAGCCGACGTCTGGAGGAGGTTTCAGACGACTGAGAAGTAGACTTCATGAAGGTATGTCTTCTTTGCGGATACGGCCATGCAGGCCGCTCCGCCGAGGCACTGTTGCATGCCTTTTTGAGGAGATTTGGTTGATTCACGCAGGAGTTGCTTCGGGAAGGCACGGGACACGCCCTCCCACGCACTTCAGACGTCTGGGCGAGGCACCAGATGACGGGAAGCATTTCCAGATGTCTGGAGAGGTGGTTGGACGTTTGGAACTGGGTCCAAATAGTCCTGGACGTTTGAGGAGTGGCATAAGACTTGAGGTATGGCACTGGACACTTTTAAGAGGTCTAGAAGTTGTTCCAGACGTCTGATTTGAGTCAGAAACACTGTTTTTGACCCGTTTGGGGTCCTTTTGAGGTCCATTTTCCGTGATTAAGATATTGATGTTTCCCGTGTGAATTCTCCTACTTGTTGGAATACTTTCTATATTGTTCTGAGTATTCTCTTGTGATTGATCCTTGTGATAGGACTTATTTTCGTTGAGGGTTCGGGGCTTACTGAGGCACGTGAGCTTGCTGTTCTGGCCCCCACTACTCCTGGGTTTTCTGGTAGAGTGGCTTCCCCTTAAATTTAATTACAACCTAAATGCATGTGTGGAATAAATGATTAAAACCTAGGATATGGCATGAATCCTAGGACTAGAAATACTAGAATGTCTGTATTGAATGAATGAATTACATTCTTGAATGAGTAGATAGAATGATAACAATTACCTGTAAATGAATAACAGTTGCCTGCAAAATATGTAGTATTATGCTAGTTAACTGTTGAATACAACTTTCCTGTCACACAAGTGAAATGACATGATATGAGCTGCATGTATATAATTTGGAAATGGAAAGATGAATGTTGGAAACACGAGCTACCTGTAAATAACCTGAATATGGAAATGTGAACGATAGAATTACAATTTGCATGTGTATAACCTGAGAATGGAAATAGAAATGATGAAACCTGGTATGGAATGGCCTGAGGAATATGAGTATGAACCCTAAGGGAAATTAGGAGTAGAGCTCCTGGAAATAAATGGAATAGAATTGGAAATGTGAGTGGGGAAGTGAGCTGGCCATTGAGTACGGAGTACCAAGGAGAGCGACTGTCCCCCTGTTTAGTGTAGAGCTGAGCTAGCTGCCCTTGGGTTGGGACCCGGGGTTAGGATTGGCCACTCTGTACCGACCTTTTGGCCCTCATGTACACTGTACTTGGGACAACTACTAGTGTAGGGAGAGAGCTAGCCATCCCACGGCACCCGAGGTTCAGCTAGCCGCCCTACACCAACTTAGTCCCACTGGGCAAACCAAGATAGGCGAGGGTGCGCAGACTATGGAGGGGTGAGACCCCTGTTACTGAGAGGGTTATACCCTATACTGGTTCCATGCTGTGCTTTGGATGCACCCGCTAACAGAAATGATTGACCGTGTGCCAGTGTAGGGTAGGTACCCATGCGCTTATCGCACATGCCGTAGTCACCATTACGTCTGTCCGTGACCTTGGGGTGGTTGATTGGGTGTAAGACCACCACGGGGGACTCTCCCAGTCAGGAGAGCACCACGTGCGACTTCTACTCTTCGGAAAAGACTGCAATCAAGGTCGTTCCCACGAGGAACATTCGAGATCGAAAAAGAGACCTGATAAATAAACTAAGTGGTGAAAAATAATAAGTAGTTAAAGAAAGTAATTGAAAAACAACAGTTGCCTGTTCACCTTTACTGTTTAGTTACTTGGTTGCCACTCTACTCAGCGTTCGCTGACGTTTTATACTCATAACCCCTTTCTAGGTCCAGGTGTTGAGCAGCCAGAGTCCACGACTGCAGAGGGTGCTGGGCCCAGTAGAGCCCAGTAGTTGTAGCTTCTTGTTGTACTCCTTTTTTGTTGCAGTGAGTAGTTTCTTGCACCTCTGTACTCATACAGTCTGTACTTTATATTCCTATACCTGTTTACCTTTCTACTGTTGTGGTGGTGTGTACTGTAGCAATTTTACTTCTTTACTGCTGCACTTTTGTTACTGTTAGTTGCTTAGCATAGTGAATGTGGTTTATTTTCTTGCTTTTGGTTACTTTCTCATTGGACGACTGGGTCTTGGGATCAGTCGAGTCGGTCCGGTCTCGTGTCCTATAGGGATTTGGGAACTGGGTCGTAAGAAAACTTTTTCTTGTGAGATGAGTTTTCATGGTGTTTTGCACTTTCATACCCCCCCATGCCTACGATTTGCAATGTCCCCATTGTTAATTAGGTGAGTTCGAGTTCAACTTAGATCATTCATTAGAACAGATTTTGGGTGTGCGAACGGGTCGAGGTGACTATTGGGAACGATTTCTAAACTTGGGTATGGGTACCTGAGGTGGGGTCGGCTGTTCTAATGGATGAACCCTAAAGTGTAATATGAATTCAGTATAAGAATGCCAAGAAAGGTTTTAGGTTTTTCAAGAATGACGGGTTGGCTCCCGTTAAGCGCTGAGTTTTACACCATCGGCTAGGCGCAATGAGCTCAGGGAGAATGGAGGGTAAAGGATATCTCAGCCAAATTTGTATCAGTCAAGTCAATGAACGGTTTGAGTCTCTGAGCGTTCACGATGAAAGGTTCTAAATCGTGGCTGAGTGGACAGATTTCAATGGTTCCATTTCCAAAGATTCATCGGACGAGGTAGGGTCCGATCCATTTTGATCATTATTTTCCTGAGAACAGTTTAAGCTTGGCATCAAAGAGTAGGACTTTTTGACCAGGATGGAAGATCTTTCTAGATATGTGCTTGTCGTGAAAGGCCTTAACCCACTCTTTGTAAATTTGGGAGTTCTCATATGTGTCGTGGAGTAATTCATCGATCTCGCTCATTTGAAGCTTTCTATGGGTTCCTGCCTTAGAAAGATCTAGGTTGCTATTCCATACTGCCCAATAGGCTTTGTGCTCCAATTTGACGGGGAGGTGACATGCCTTCCCGTACACCAATATGAAGGGAGACATACCTAATTGGGTTTTGTGGGCCGTCCTATAAGCCCACAAAGCTTCCGGAAGTAGGGATGACCAATCCTTCTTGTCAGGTCGAACAGTAACCTGGAGGATTTTCTTGATCTCCCAATTTGATAGCTCAGCTAGACCATTAGTTTGAGGGTGGTAAGGGTAGAGATTCGGTGCGACACCCCGTATTTAGTCATCAGTGACCTGAACTGAGCGTTAGTGAAATGGGTCCCTCCGTCAGAAATTATAGCACGTGGAATCCTGAACCGCGAAAAGATGTTCTGATGAATGAATTTAATAACCACTTTATGATCATTGGTTTGGGTCGGAATGACTTCAATCCATTTTGACACGTAGTCAACAGCGTGTAAAATGTACTTGAAGCCGTCCGAAATAGGGAAGGGTCCCATAAAATCAATACCCCATATGTTGAAGATTTCGCATACAAGAATCGGCTGCAAGGGCATCATATCACGGTGGCTCATGTTGCCTAAGGTCTGGCAACGAGTGCATGCCCTACAGTGATTATACGCGTCTTTAAAAATTGTGAGCCAATAGAAGCCGCACTGGAGGACTTTCGTTGCGATTTTATGACTTGAAAAATGTCCACTGCATGCCTGGTCATGACAGAAAGACAATATGTCTTGAATTTCCGCTTCCGCAACACATCGTCGAATGATCTGATCAGCACCGATGCGGAAAAGATATGGGTCTTCCCAGAAGTAATACTTGGCATTGGAAAGCAATTTGTCCTTCTTGCCCTTCGGCCAATTGGATGGGATCTGATGTGATGCTAGGTAGTTTACTATATCAGCAAACCATGGAAGCCCTGTAGTGATAGTCAGAAGGTGCTCATTAGGAAAATGTTCCGTGATGGGTCTGGAAGGGTTGATTATCTCAGAAGGAAGGCAGAACAAGTGATCAGCTACCACATTCTGTTTTCCCACTTTATTGCGAATCTCGAGGTCAAACTCTTGCAACAGCAAGATCTAGCGAATTAATCGAGGTTTCACATCCTTCTTTGCAAGGAGATGCCTTACAGCTGTGTGATCCGAGTAAATGATAGCATGGGAACCCAGGAGATAAGATCTGAATTTTTCTAGGGCAAATACTACGGCTAGCAGCTCTTTCTCAGTAACTATGTACTTACGCTGAGCCTCGTCAATTGTCATGCTAGCGTAGTAGATGACCACAGGTTTCCCATCAATTTTCTACCCAAGTACCGCTCCTATAGTGAAATCAGATGCATCACACATTATCTCAAAGGGTTGAGACCAATCAAGGGACTATAGGATCGGGGCTTGGGTAACTCGATCATGGAGGATTTCGAATGCTTGAGTGCATTCCTTGGAGATTTTGAAAGGTACATCCTTAGAGAGTAGAGTGGTCAGGGGGTGCACGATCTTTGAGAAATCAAGAATGAATCGACGGTAAAACCGACGTGCCCCAGAAAGGATCAGATGTCCTTGATCGAGCTAGGCATAGGGAGTTTGGAAATCAAGTTCACCTTGGCTCAATCGACTTGGATGCCCTTTTCTGATATGAGATGTCCCAGGACAATTCCTTCAGTTACCATGAAATGGCTCTTTTCCCAGGAAAGAACCAAATTCATGTCAATGCACCGCCTGAGGATTTGGACCAAGTGCAGGAGACAATCATCAAATGATTCTCCGAATACTGAAAAGTCATCCATGAAGACTTCCAGATAATCACCTACCATATTTAAGAATATGGCAAGCATGCACTGCTGAAAAGTAGCGGGTGCATTGCAGAGACCGAACGCATCCTTCGGAATGTGTACGTCCCGAAGGGGCAGGTGAAAGTGGTCTTTTCTTGGTCCTCAGGATGGATTACCACCTGGTTATAACCGGAGTACCCGTCCAAAAAGAAGAACCTATTTCCCGCTAGTTTCTCGAGGATTTGATCAATAAACAGTAGTGGGAAATGATCCTTCTTCGTGGAGGAATTGAGTCTTCTGTAATCAATGCAGACTCTCCACGAGTTTACCACACGGGTTGGTATGACTTCTCCAATTTCAGTCGTGATAACGGTGAGTCCTGCCTTCTTAGGCATAACCTAAATTGGACTCACCCACCGACTGTCAGAGATCGGGTAGATAGTACTTGCATCTAACCACTTGATGATCTCCTTTTTACGACCTCCTGCAGATTAGGATTCAAACATCTCTGCATTTCACGGGAAGGTCGTGTGCCCTCTTCGGTGTAGGTACGATGTGTGCAGTAAGAAGAGTTGATAGCAATTAAATCATCGATAGTCCACCCAATGGCTTTACGATGTTGCTGGAGAATAGTAATCAGACGGGATTCCTGGTCAGGTGTGAGTTTGGAGTTGATAATCACAGGAAAAGTCTGATTGGAACCCAAAAAGACGTACTTCAAATGGTTGGGAAGAGGATTGAGTTCCAGAACAGGGTTATCAGCAGCGGCGGGAGGTTCAGGGTGTGTGTCAGGAGCAAGGGAAGAAGTTATGGGTGTATCTAAGTCAGATTCAGACTCCTTTGATTGTGGGTTTTGATCTTCTTGTGGTTGATCGAGAGTAATCAGGTTGTCCTCAATATATGCTTCATCAACCACGGCCTTGATATCACATATCTCTTCTATAATTTCGTAGTTAATCCCTTGTTGGGCCTTAAAGATGTCAATTTTCAGTGTTTGGTTCCTGAATTTTAGTTCAATTTGGCCCTCCTCACAGTTTGTATTAGCCCTAGCAATGGCCAGAAAGGGTCTTCCTAGTATAATTGGTGTATCCCTTGGGTTTTCTGGAGCATCCATATCTAAGACTATAAAATCCACTGGGAAATAGAAATCCTGTACCCTAACGATGACATCCTCGAGTACTCCTTTAGGTGACTTGATAGATCGGTCAGCCAACTGCAATGTCACCTCTGCTGGTTTAAGCTCAGATTCTTCATGGTGGTCGAGGAGGGATGTAGGTATTCAGTTTATGGAGGCACCTAAATCTAATAAGGCTCTATCAAATTAGGTATCACCAATGGTACATGAAATTAGGGGAGTACTAGGGTCTTTAGCCTTAGGTGGGAGTTTACTCAAAATTACAGAGCTGGCTTGCTTTGACAGTATGATCGGACTACCACTTTTGGTTCGCGGCTTACGCTTGGGTGTGCACATGTTCTTTAGAAATCGTGAGTAAGCCGGTACGTGGCGGATTACATCCATCAAGGGGATGTTTATATGGACCTATTCAAAGAAATTGACCAGATCCTCCTCAGGAGCCACGGGTTTGGTTGTCCTCTTTCCCTTGGTCAAGGCCTTGGGAAATGGAACCTTGGTTGGTTCCTCTCGAATAGGTCCAGGTTCTTGATCTGGGACAGGGGTGTCCTAGATAACTATCCTATGGCTTGGGTTACTACCAGGCTGAGAGTGGCTTGGATAAGGTGGGTCTAGAGTTGCTTTGCCACTACGAGTTGTTACAGAATTTAGCCCTGCTTGGTTTTGGTTCGGAGTTCGTAAAATAGGTGGCTGTTGCTGAAATCCTGCATAAGATGTCGAAGCTTCCATCCCGTCGGGTGATGGAACAGAAGGAGCCTGATAAATCATGTGGGCTTGGCCAGGATTTGGATTCACAACATGCCTCTGGTTCGGCACGTTATTTGGATTCGGTAGAGGTTGCGAAGGGATTGTGCTAAGTTGGCGGGAATTCTCCATCTGGGCTAGTTGATTGCGAACCTTTGTGATCTCATCCTTGTGCTATTTTTGTATAGCCACATTCATCTTCTAAACGTTAGCTAGAGTCTGAAGGATAAGTGTCATTTGATCTGTTTGGATTGGCCCAGATTGATAGGTGGGGTTGGGTCGTGGTTGAGGCAGCTGATATGGACGAGGGGCTTGTGGACGGGGTTGATATGGTGGTCTTTGATTCTGAGTATTACCCGTCCATAGGAAATTGAAATGATTCCGCCATCTAGGGTTATAGGTGTTAGAGAATGGGTCATTCTGGATGGAATTGAGGTCCTCGCAGGTCCAAGGAACCTCCGGAAAGTCAGAATACGAGGGTTCAGATTTCCCCCAACTAGAGTAGGTCAGATCGGAGTTTCCCCTGATCCTAGAGTCAGGCGGGGGTGGATACAGGTCCATCCCCTGAGAAGATTGGTGATAGATGTTATGTACAGTTTTCCTCCCAAGAGGTGGCTGTGCAAACGGGTTTTGTGCAGAGGTGACCCACTGCAGATGTTGAGTTAGCTCATTCACCTTCTTTTCTATGATAGAGAACTTGTCCAACCGACTGGCCATCAGTTCCAAGTCGATGGATGCGGACAGGCCCTGCGTCTCATGTGCTCCCCTTGGATTCGTGTAACGAACGCACGCCCCAGACGTCTTTTAAGATGTCTGGGAGGTGGCCCAGACGTCGGACCAGACGTCTGGGGCCACTTCCAGATGTCTGACCAGACGTCTGGGATCGTTTCCAGACGTCTGGAAATCGGTTATTTTCGACACGCGTAGGTCGTCTGCGCGCCTGAGCGCGCAGACCGCATATTCGCTCCTGCGGCTGCAGATTCTCACCGCTGCAGTCTCTCTCTCTCCTCCTCGCGTGGCCTTAAAAGGCCATGTGCTCTCTCCCATCGCCTCCACCCCTTTCCTCTTCTCCTTCCAGTGCGCGAGAGCGAGCGCGAGAGCGGGTGCGGGGTTGCTGCGGCGGCGACGGCCGCAGTGAGTGCAGAGGGGGTGCTGCGTGCGAGAGCGGCGCTCAGCCGTGAGGGCGAGCTCGCCGGGGCTGCCAGGGCCGGCCGGCGGGGAGCGCAGCGGGCGCGGAACGACGCGGGAGGCCTGCTGCGGCTCGAGCAGCAGGCGCACGAGGTGCGACGTGGGCGGCGTCGGGAGTGGAGGGCGAGTCGCGCCCTGGTTTTGGAAAAATTTCCAGAATCAGACGTCTGTACTGATAGCCAGACGGCGAGGTCGACGTCTGGAAGACTGTCCAGACGTCTGAAAGGTGAGTTTTCCGTCTTCTTCTTCCTTCTTGTCGACTGACCGTACTGAGGGAGGGAGATGGGTGTGCGCAGGCTCGGTGATTCGTCATCCAACGCGAATCAGACGTCTGGCTGTAGTACCAGACGGCGGGAGTGACCTCCAGACGTCCGGGGTGACCATCGGACGACTGGGAACTAGGCCAGACGTCCCCGCAGGCTTCTGGACGTCTGAGAAACCATGCAGAACAAGGTAATTCTCTGATCCACTTTTTAAGACGTCTGGAAGAAGTTCCAAACGTCTGATTTTGCACAGTGTCCTCATTTTCGACCCGTTGAGGGCCTGTTCTGGTTTCGTTTTCTGCGTTTCGAGTTGCTTTCTTTCCAGAATTAAATCCGCTACCCGTCTACAGTAGCTATACACTGTTTTGAGACACTCCTTGTGTTTGATCCTTGTGATAGGACCTCGTTCCGTTGCAGTCTTGGGGGTCGCGGAGGCACGCGGGATTCCCGATCACGCCCCCATTACTCTCGCCGTACCTGGTAGAGTGGCTTTTAAGTATAACCTGTTAAATTGTGGAATCATAAATAGAACCTAGGACATTGCATGAATCCTAGGAATGAAAAACAGATTGAATGATAGATCCTAGGTGTTGCATGAATCCTAGGGCTGAAAAACTAGATTGTATGATAGATCCTAGGATACGGCATGAATCTTAGGACGGGAAAACTAGTGGAATAGATGAATACTGCAGTATTGGAAAAATGGAAAGGAACAAATAGCTGCCTGTAATCGAATTAACAGCTGCCGGTTGAGTAAATAAACGTGTTTGAGAACATGGATTGTGATAACGTGAAACTGGAAGGTGAAACTTAGACGTTCTGAGCGGGAACCCTACGGGGAAGTAGGAGTAGAACTCCTGGAAAGTGAATGGAATAGTATTGGGGAAGTGAGCTGGCCCTTGAGTACGGAGTACCAAGGAGAGCGACTGTCCCCCTGTTTAGTGCAGAGCGGAGCCAGCCGCCCCAGGGACCCGGGGTTAGGACTGGCCACTCTGTACCGACTTGCTGGCCCTCGCGTATGTAGTACCGAGGAGAGCTACTAGTGTAGGGAGGTACTAGCTACCCCACGGGCCCCGGGGTTCTGCTAGCCTCCCACACCGACTTGTTAGGCCCGCTGGGGCAAACCAGGGTAGTCAGGCGAGGGTGCGTGGACTGTGGAGGGGCAAGGCCCCTGTTTGGTTACTGTGGAGGGGTTGGATCCCTGTTACTGAGAGGGCTCTGCCCTGTACTGGTTCCGTGCTGTGCTTTGGGTGCACCCGTTAACGGAAACGACTAACCGCGTGCCAGTGTGGGTTAGCTACCCGTGCATTTACCGCGCGTGCCGTAGTCACCGTTACGTCTGTCAGTGACCTTGGGGTGGTTGACTGAGAGTAGGATCACCACGGGGGACTCTCCCGGCCAGGAGAGCACCACGTGCTACTTCTACTGTTCGGAGAAGACTGCAATCAAGATCGTTCCCACGAGGAACATTCGAGATCAAGTGAAAGATCTGAGAAATAGATAAATCGTGAGATAATTGGAAGACTTAAATAAAGAAAGTAACAGAACTTAACAGTTACTGTACACTCTACTGTTTCTTTAGTTTTAGTTGCCACTCTACTCAGCATTTTGCTGACGTGTTACACTCGTTACCTTTCAGGACCAGGTGTTGAGCAGCCAGGGTCAGCGGCTGCAGAGGACGCTGGGCCAAGTAGGGTCCAGTAGGGTTACCATTGTTTCTTGTACCTCTTTTTGTTCCGTTATAGTGAGTAGTTCTTGTTTTCACTGTACTTTTCTTTACCTGCAGTTCATATTTAGTTATGAATGTTGCTCTACTGTTGTGGTGGTATATACTGTAGTAGTTTCTTTCCTTGCTGCTGTATTTTCTTACTGTTAGTTATATTCATGTTGAATGTGGTTTATTTTACTGCTCTTTTGGTTACTTCCTCGTTGGACGACTAGGTCTTTGGATTAGTTGAGTCGGTTCGGTTCTCGTGTCTCGTAGAGGCTCGGGAACCGGGTCGTTACAAGATGGTATCAGAGCAAGGTCGTCCTGAGAAGTGAATCAACTAACTGGAAAATGACCAATTCACATGTCTATAACTAGAGTAGCCACCACAACATATCTCTTGACATGAGTTCTTTGACGTTTCCGTTCGGTATCGTTCTGTAGTGACGTGTTCCGTTTTGTTTCCGTCTCCTTGCAGGAGATGCCTCGTCGTGGGACCAGTGAGGCGGGCCGCGGGCGCGGTCGAGGACGAGGTCGGTGAGTTGGGCGTGCCGTTGCCGACACCCCAGTGGACTAGCCATTACTCCCAAGCATCCAGGCCCAGGACCTCGGCTGGCTGATACGAGACATTGTACGAGAGGAGCTCCACCCACCGCCCCGAGTACCTCACCCTGGGGTTGCGGAGGGGGAGTCCTCTGTGGGACCACTCGACGGACGCGGCGCTGGACACGGGGGAGGGGATGGGCCGCCGCAGCCCCCACCTTCCTCCGATACTTCCGTGCACGAGGCACCTTCGCCTGGAGGTGCACCAGCACCTCCCCTACAGTGCCACTTCGAGCTTTTCGGGCAGTTCCGGAAGCTGAAGCCCCCCTCCTTCAAGGGGGATGAGGACCCGACTGAGGCAGAGGACTGGCTTGAGCAGCTGGAGAAGATCTTCGACACCCTTCGCCCCTCGGTGGAGTGTCGCGTGGCCTTTGCCACGTACCAGCTGGAGAGTGCGGCACACAGGTGGTGGAGGGCGGTTCGGGGATAGGAGAGGGACGAGCCGACGTGGGACCAGTTCGTCACCCTCTTCTGTGAGCAGTACTTTCCCTAGAAGTGACAGGACCAGAGGAGGCGGGAGTTCCACACTCTCCGCCAAGGGACGATGACTGTGAGCGCATACCGCACGCGTTTCTTGGAGCTGTCCCGCTTTGCAGCGACAGCGGTAGCCACTGAGGAGGAGCACCTTTGGAGGTTCACCGAGGGGCTCCGGCCTGCGATCCGGGGGTATGTCAAACCCCTGAAGTTTCCTACGTTTTCGCGGGTGGTAGAGGCAGCTATGACTTACGAGGAGACCAACCCGTCCGCGCGAGACACCGACGGCGGGCGGAAGAGGCCCTTCCAGCCAGACTTTTCACAAGGCCGGCGAGAGAGGAGACACGTGGCGTCCGCAGGAGAGCCGTCATGTTTTACAGGGCCATCAGTGGCCTTTGGGGGCCCTCGACAGGGGCCATTCGCCAGCACCGGACCCCCGCCCAGCCGACAGTAGGGACCCACTGAGGGCGGGAGCCGGGTTCCCCTCTGTTACCAGTGTGGCCAGCCGGGCCACATCAGGAGGGACTGCCCGTCTAGGGCAGGAGGTCAGCAGATACTTCCCTCGCAGAGCACTGGAGGACGCACAGGAGGCCGCGGTTCCCAGGCGCGAGGAGGAGGACAGCAGTCGCGAGGAGGGTACCGGCCAGCACCTACCCGTCCGACACAGAGTGTGGCTGCTTCGTCCGCACCTAGAGCTGAAGGGCGTATCAACGCCTTGACACACAGGGATGCCACAGCTTCGGGATCGGTGATAGCAGGTATGGTTTCAGTTTCCGGCAGACTTGTTTACACGCTTTTCGATTCCGACGCTACGCACTCGTTTGTCGCAGCCAGTTTCGCAGTTAGTTTGGACTGGGATTATACACTATTAGAGAATCCTTTCGTAATCAGAGGTATGAGTGGTCAGCTGTTTGTAGCTGAGGAGGTGTACACGGATTGCGAGGTCAGCGTCGGGGGACATAGCCTGCCGGCTGACCTGATTATGATACAGATGGAGGACTTTGGAGTGATTTTGGGGATGGATTGGCTGTCCGCTTACCATGCCTTGGTGGACTGTTTTGAGAGGAAGATCATCTTCTCCATTCCGGAGTTGCCTTCTTTCGGGTTTCACGGACAGCCAGTGGATGGAGGTTTCAGGTGCATTTCGGCACTTCGGGCGGCGAGACTTTTGAGCCAGGGGTGTGAGGGCTTCCTAGCTTGTGTGGTGGCAGAGCCCAGCCCTGAGGCAGACTTCCAGAGCATCCCGGTGGTCAGAGAGTACCCTGACGTGTTTCCAAATGAGTTACCAGGACTACCGCCCGAACGTGAGATCGAGTTTGAGATCTCACTAGTACCAGGGACCAGCCCCATCTCCACCTCGCCATACAGGATGGCACCGCTTGAGCTGCAAGAGCTCAAGTCTCAGTTGCAGGACCTTCTGGAGAAGGGTTTCGTGAGGCCCAGTGCGTCTCCCTGGGGAGCCCCGGTACTGTTTGTGAAGAAGAAGGATGGGACCTTACGCCTTTGTGTGGACTATCGACAGCTGAATAGGGTCACCATCAAGAACAGATATCCGCTGCCGAGGATCGACGACTTGTTTGACCAGTTGAGGGGTGCCACGGTGTTTTCCAAGATCGACTTGAGGTCTGGATACAACTAGTTGAGGATCAGGGAGACCAACGTCTCCAAGACAGCTTTCCGCACTCGGTACGGACACTACGAGTTTTTGGTCATGCCGTTTGGGCTGACCAATGCCCCCGCTGCTTTCATGGACCTGATGAACTGGGTGTTTAGACCGTACTTGGACCAATTCGTGGTGGTTTTCATAGATGATGTACTCATCTATTCTAGAGATCGGACGCAGCACGGACAGCACTTGCGGATGGTTCTGGACACTCTGAGACGACGCTGGCTGTACGCCAAATACAGCAAGTGCGAGTTCTGGTTGAGGGAGGTGACCTTCTTAGGTCATGTGATCTCTGGAGACGGCTTGGCGGTGGACCCAACCAAGGTCGAGGCAGTGCTCAGGTGGGAGAGACCGCGTTCAGTTACTGAGATTCGCAGTTTCCTGGGACTGGCAGGCTACTACAGATGATTCATCAGAGGATTTTCACAGATTGCGCGTCCTGTGACACAGTTGACCCGGAAGGACGTGCCTTTCTCTTGGACAGACGCCTGTGAGGTGTGTTTTCTGGAGCTGAAGGAGAGGTTGACCTCGGCTCCCGTGCTCACCAACCCTAACAGTAGTGGCGGGTTCGTTGTGTACACGGACGCCTCCTTGCAGGGGTTAGGAGGTGTGCTCATGCAGAGGGGTCACGTTGTCGCTTACGCTTCGCGACAACTGAAGCCCCATGAGCATACCTACCCTACCCACGACTTAGAGTTGGCAGCTGTTGTCTTCGCGCTGAAGACCTGGAGGCACTACTTGTACGGTGAGACCTTCGAGATTTTCACAGATCAGAAGAGCCTCAGATATCTTTTTGATCAGAAGGAGCTCAACATGAGACAGAGACGTTGGTTGGAGCTCCTGAAGGACTACGATTGTAGCATCTCCTACCACCCGGGAAAGGCCAATGTGGTGGCTGACGCCTTGAGCCGTAAGGCGCCCGCACACTTGGCCAGTCTACAGTTACAGAGTTGGAGCCTTTTGGAGGAGGTGGGCAGTTGGCGACCTCTAGAGTTACGAGGGTACTGTGGGGCAGTGACGGTGACTCGGCAGACCAGGCCAGAGCTGATAGACCGCATCATCACAGGACAGATGGCCGTTCCGTACTTGCAGTCCTTCCGCGATAGAGTACTGTCGGGAGACCCGGGGGACTTCTCTTTCACAGACCAGGTGCTGCGCTTGAGGGGACGGTTGTGCATTCCCAGAGACGAGGAGCTGTTGAGAGAGCTCCTGACTGAGGCACACGGTTCCAGATTCACCATACATCCCGAAAACACGAAAATGTACCACGACTTGAGACGCGAGTTTTGGTGGAGAGGGATGAAGCGGGATGTGGGTGAGTTCGTGCAGCAGTGCTTAGTGTGCCAGTAGGTGAAAGCCAAGCATCAGAGGCCTGCAGGGCCGCTTCAGCTGCTTCCAGTGCCAGAGTGGAAGTGGGAGAGCATCACCATGGACTTGGTGGTGGGCTTACCTGTTACCCAGCGGGGACACGACGCAGTCTGGGTAATAGTGGATAGACTGACGAAGACGGTGCGATTCTTGCCGATCCGAGTTACTTTGGGACTAGCACAGTTGGCAGAGAGGTATATCCGTGATGTGGTACGACTACACGGAGTTCCACGGGAAATCGTACCCGATCGGGATACCCGCTTTATGTCCCAGTTTTGGGCTGAGTTTCAGCAGGCCTTGGGGACGCGATTGAGGTTTAGTACAGCTTACCACCCCCAGACGGACGGACAGTCTGAGCGCACGATACAGACACTTGAGGACCTTTTGCGTGCCTGTGTACTGGACTGGAGGGGCTCTTGGGAGGAGCACCTGCCCCTGGCGGAGTTTGCATACAACAACAATTATCACTCGAGTATCGGCATGGCTCCCTACGAGGCTCTGTACGGACGGAGGTGTACGGTACCCTTGAGTTGGGTTGAGGTGGGGACCAAGTGGGAGGTTGGCCCCAGGTTGATCCGGCAGAGTCAGGAGGTAGTTGAGCAGATCCACAGACGACTCCACACTGTCAGGAGCAGACAGAAGAGCTACGTGGATCGGAGACGCAGAGAGGTGCAGTTTGAGGTTGGGGACCACGTCTTCCTTCGTGTCTCGCCCATGAAGGGCTTACAGCGGTTTGGGGTGAGAGGGAAGCTCGCGCCGAGGTTTGTGGGGCCCTTTGAGGTCTTGGAGCGGGTTGGACCCATTGCTTACCGGCTTGCCCTTCCCCCGCAGCTTCCATTGAGTTTGTTATATTGTAACGAACGCACGCCCCAGACGTCGGACCAGACGTCTGGGGTCACTTCCAGACGTCTGACCAGACGTCTGGGATCGTTTCCAGTCGTTTGGAAATCGATTATTTTCGACACGCGCAGGTTGTTTGCGCGCCTGAGCGCGCAGACCGCATATTCGCTCCTGCGGCTGTAGATTCTCGCCGCTGCAGTCTCTCTCTCTCCTCCTCGCGCGGACTTAAAAGGCCACGCGCTCTCTCCCGTCGCCTCCACCCCTTTCCTCTTCTCCTTCCAGTGCGCGAGAGCGGGCACGGGGTTGCTGCGGCGGCGACGGCCGCAGTGAGCGCGGAGGGGGTGCTGCGTGCGAGAGAGGTGCTCAGCCGTGAGGGCGAGCTCGCCGGGGCTGCCAGGGCCGGCCGGCGGGGAGCGCAGCGGGCGCGGAACGACGCGGGAGGCCTGCTGCGGCTCGAGCAGCAGGCGCACGAGGTGCGACGCGGGCGGCGTCGCGAGCGGAGGGCGAGTCGCGCCCTGGTTCTGGAAAAATTTCCAGAATCAGACGTCTGTACTGATAGCCAGACGGCGAGGTCGACGTCTGGAAGACTGTCCAGACATCTGAAAGGTGAGTTTTCCATCTTCTTCCTGCTTGTCGACTGACCGTACTGAGGGAGGGAGATGGGTGTGCGCAGGCTCGGTGATTCGCCATCCAACGCGAATCAGACGGCAGGAGTGACCTCCAGACGTCCGGGGCACCATCGGATGACTGGGAACTAGGCCAGACGTCCCCGCAGGCTTCTGGACGTCTGAGAAACCACGCAGAACAAGGTAATTCTCTGATCCACTTTTTAAGATGTCTGGAAGAAGTTCCAGACGTCTGATTTTGCACAGTGTCGTCGTTTTCGACCCGTTGAGGGCCTGTTCGGGTTCCGTTTTCTGCGTTTCGAGTTGCATTCTTTCCGGAATTAAATCCTCTACCCGTCTACAGTAGCTATACACTGTTTTGAGACACTCCTTGTGTTTGATCCTTGTGATAGGACCTCGTTCCGTTGCAGTCTTTGGGGTCTTGGAGGCACGCGGAATTCCCGATCATGCCCCCATTACTCCCGTCGTACCTGGTAGAGTGGCTTTTAAGTATAACCTGTTAAATTGTGGAATCATAAATAGAACCTAGGACATTACATGAATCCTAGGAATGAAAAACATATTGAATGATAGATCCTAGGTGTTGCATGAATCCTAGGGTAGAAAAACTAGATTGTATGATAGATCCTAGGATACGGCATGAATCCTAGGACGGGAAAACTGATGGAACAGATGAATACTGCAGTATTGGAAAAATGGAAAGGAACAAATAGCTGCCTGTAATCGAATTAACAGCTCCCGTTTGAGTAAATAAACATGTTTGAGAACATGGATTGTGATAATGTGAAACTGGAAGGTGAAACTTAGACGTTCTGAGCGGGAACCCTACGGGGAAGTAGGAGTAGAACTCCTGGAAAGTGAATGGAATAGTATTGGGGAAGTGAGCTGGCCCTTGAGTACGGAGTACCAAGGAGAGCGACTGTCCCCCTGTTTAGAGCAGAGCGGAGCCAGCCGCCCCAGGGACCCGGGGTTAGGAGTGGCCACTCTGTACCGACTTGCTGGCCCTCGCGTACGTAGTACCGAGGAGAGCTGCTAGTGTAGGGAGGTACTAGCTACCCCACGGGCCCCAGGGTTCTGCTAGCCTCCCACACCGACTTGTTAGGCCCGCTGGGGCAAACCAGTGTAGTTAGGCGAGGGTGCGCGGACTGTGGAGGGGCAAGGCCCCTGTTTGGTTACTGTGGAGGGGTTGGACCCCTGTTACTGAGAGGGCTCTGCCCTGTACTGGTTCTGTGCTGTGCTTTGGGTGCACCCGTTAACGGAAACGACTAACCACGTTCCAGTGCGGGTTAGCTACCCGTGGATTTACCGCGCGTGCCGTAGTCACCGTTACGTCTGTCAGTGACCTTGGGGTGGTTGACTGAGAGTAGGATCACCACGGGGGACTCTCCTGGCCAGGAGAGCACCACGTGCTACTTCTATTGTTCGGAGAAGACTGCAATCAAGATCGTTCCCACGAGGAACATTCGAGGTCAAGTGAAAGATCTGAGAAATAGATAAATCGTGAGATAATTGAAAGACTTAAATAAAGAAAATAACAGAACTTAACAGTTACTGTACACTCTACTGTTTCTTTAGTTTTAGTTGCCACTCTACTCAACGTTTTGCTGACGTGTTACACTCGTTACCTTTCAGGACCAGGTGTTGAGCAGCCAGGGTCAGCGGCTGCAGAGGACGCTGGGCCGAGTAGGGTCCAGTAGGGTTACCACTATTTCTTGTACCTCTTTTTGTTCCGTTATAGTGAGTAGTTCTTGTTTTCACTGTACTTTTCTTTACCTGCAGTTCATATTTAGTTATGAATGTTGTTCTACTGTTGTGGTGGTATATACTGTAGTAGTTTCTTTCCTTGCTGCTGTATTTTCTTACTATTAGTTATATTCATGTTGAATGTGGTTTATTTTACTGCTCTTTTGGTTACTTCCTCGTTGGACGACTAGGTCTTGGGATTAGTTGAGTCGATCTGGTTCTCGTGTCTCGTAGGGGCTCGGGAACCGGGTCGTTACAATTCGTCGATGCGCGAGCATTCGTTCGGTCGAATAAGCCCATGGAGTGATTTTTGATGGAGTTCTCGCACATATTCTCGATAATCTCCTACACAGTGTCTTCATGTTGACCCATGATATTTCCTCCACAGGTTGCATTGACGAATAAGTGGATATCTTCACGGAGTCCCTGGTAAAAAGACTAGACTTGTTCCCATTTAGGAACTCCGTGGTGGGGGCACTTTCGCATGAGATCCAAGAAATGGTCCCATGCCTCACGAAGAGGTTCTCTAGATTGCTGGGTGAAGTGTGTGATCTGGTGGCGCAAGGCATTCGCCCTACCAACTGGGAAGAACTTTTTCAAGAATTCAGATTGCAATTCAACCCATGTGTTAATTGGATGCGTTTGAGTCTGATACCAATGAGCTGCCTTGTCCATGAGAGAGAAGGAAAACATCTTCATAAGAAGAATATCCCGATTTTGTACATCTGACCCGAAGGTCTGGGCCAGATGTTTGAGTTGTTTGATGTACTGAAGGGATCCTCGGAATTAAGCCCATGAAACTTTCGAATAGCATGAATCATGTTGGGCTTGAGTTCAGAATCAGGACCTCCAGCCGAGATTTGGACTCGAGGTTCGATCACTACCGTAGCGAGATTATAGTGATCTCGCATCATAGGACGCTACGACTGGTTCACAAAGTTTTGAAATATTTCATTCAGGAGCTGGAGTTGGTGTTCAAGATTGTTCTCTTCTTCAACTGGATGTGCCATGATGTTGGAAGTCGGAGAATTTGGTTCTGATGAATCAGAGAAGATGTCTATGTGGTGAGATTGCTGCACAAACATAGACGTCAAGGCTTGGCCTCGACAGGAATGAATTGCAAAAGGAGGTCTTAATGATGGTCTTAAGGACCTCCTACTGAACATGCACCGATGGTTTGGGCGAGATTAGAATGTGCTGGACCCAATTGAGATACCCAAAAAATTTGGATGACTATAGAGGTTCGGGGCGAATGATACCCCTTAGTAAGAAAAGCCGTCCACCTGAGAAATACCTGGGTAGCTAGAGAGGGAGTCCCGCAAAGACCCCTACATGGTAGAGCGTCCCCACGAGTTACAGGGTTTCCTCCACCCGACCTCTCTTGTCACTGAGATTCCAGGTAGACCAGAATGGAGACTTTGACCTCTTAAGTCTACCACTTTTATTTAAGATCAAAGGTGCTTAGAATTCCACTTGAACTTTAGATGTATTGAGTGCAAAAGTGACCTAATTTCATGGTTGGTCGACCTAACAAGGGGTCAACTTCACCTATTTGTCCTTTGAGAGCTTTAGGTCCTTTCTTTTAGGGTTTAAGTGAAATTAAGAGCTTGAATTTTAGGGTTTCTCTTGAATAAGTCTTTTCAACCAAGGTTTAGGCACACCTTTTTTTTGGAATAGTTGATTCTTTGCTTAGAAAGATGTGTCTCTAAAATCTTAAATTGGAATCCTTAAGTTGGCTCTAATTTTGGTCCAATTTAGTTGCCACAAATATGGTATCTAGGGCTCAATCAAGAAGATGGTAGCCTTAGTTACCTTAAATGGATTCACAAATCAATATTTGTTGAAATCAGAATCAGGCAACATTGGTGACTTAGCTAAATATGGAAAGCAAGTAGCCCTAAATTGATTTTTATCTTGTTTTTCCTTTTCAGAATGAGGGGACTAAGAGAAAAAGCTAATTAGAGATTACCTACCTCGGGTGTGTTTGCTATGCGGCCATCTCCCTTTGAATCTTTTCCCCTGAAATAATCACAAAAAAGAGATGTATCAAGTTAGTATCAAATCAGAAATTGTGATCAAGATTTCTAAATCGCCCATTGCTCCCCGGCAATGGTGCAAAAATGTTTATCGGGCGATATCAATGTTAAAATCAATGTGTCGTTGTATAGTTGAAATCGCTAGAAAATAAATAAATTTTATTACTCGAAATTTTAAATCCGAGGTCGAACACAGGGAGCAAATTGGGGTTTAAGAATCAAGAACACAACTTTGAGAAATTGAATATGCAATGAAAATCAGAGTTGTAATGCAAAAATGTAAATATAAAGACACTGGATCAATGTATATAAAGAGCACAAAAAATGGACGTCTGATTTTGTGAATCAGACGTCTTAAACTAGTGATTTCTACAGTGTTATTTCTGATTTTTTTTCTTCTCTGTCTAACTTTTTTCCTTCTTTTCTTTTCTTCGTGCCTGTGCTTCTTTTGCCTTCAGTTGCTCTGGCCCTTGTCTTCTTCTTCTTCTTTCTCTACGGCTTCTCTTTCTTCTGCCATCAGCTCTTTCTCCTCTTTCTCTTCCTTCAGCCCTTCTTTAGCTTCTTCCTCTTTAGTCCTTGCCTTCTCATCCCTTAGCATTCGCTGGCTTCAACCCTCTTCTTCCTTGGCTTCTTCTTCTCCTTCCCTACGAGAGAGCAAAACCTACCCCTACCCACCCCCGCGATCTCTCTTCCTCTTTCTCTCTTAGGCTCGCTCTCCCAGAGCCACTTCTCAGGTAGTCGGGTCGGGTGCGTGCGCCTGGGACCAGGCCCATCGGCGTGCGGTGGTGGGCGAGGAGTGCAAGTTGGGTATACGGGTTAAGCCCGATCCGCGTGGGCAGTGCTGCGGATGAGGCTGTGAAAGGAGTGAGTGGGACCTTACCCTGTGGTGAGGAGTCGAAGAGGCTATACCACTTTTTCAATTTATCCCACTACAGCCGCTTACTCACTTCCAAGGTGGGACTATGTTGTCCCACCTTCCTTTGCGAACGTCCGCAGCAGGAGTCCCCTTGATTGCAGCAGCTACATGGGGCTTCAGTGCCAATCGCTTGTCTGGAGTTGTGCGTGAAGAGATTCCGCGTGACCTGGGACCTGTAGCCTGGAGCGAGGAGACTTGGAGGAGGATTCCAAGCAAGCTCCTTGCTTGCGTTAATGGAGGTGGGCGTTTAAACCTGTCAACCACGAAAACGGCCTTGCAGCCTCATCAGAAGGCTCAGACAGCTTTGCCTAGACACGACGAAGGTAGTGCGAGGGTCGGTATGGCGTGGGGTGGCCGGAGAGTGAGTTCCTAGGGCACCCTGTGTGCGCAAAAGTAGGTGTCTTCGGGGGGAGTTCTGAGGGCTTGGCGTGGTGAGTGGAGCAAGGGTTTAGGGTCGGTGGAGTGTGGCGATGCTTATGGGGTAGTTAGTGAGGTGGATGGAGGTGTGGAGCGGCGGGAACGTCTTGCCGGAGGTTTGGCCAGAGATGAGGAAGGTGAGGGTGATAGCGTGCGTCGAGGCATGTCTTGAAGAAATAAGGAGAGAAAAATGATGGGAACAGAGAGAGGACTTATTTGTGCGTAGGGAGATGAAGGGGGATGTGGAGATGGCGGCTGGCTCGTATTGCTGTCGCCGGAGACGAAGTACTCAGTGGAGTAGGACGGCGACGTTGAAGGGACTGCAGGGGCGTCGGCTGGTGCAACGCGACGTGGACGAAGAGGAGGAAGAGAACCCTGCCACTGGTATTGTGGCAGAGCGACGAGAGAGAGAGTGGGGGGTCGCCATAGCTTGCTGAGTGATTGGCCGAAGGGGGAGGAGACGAAATAGAGGGTTGCTCAGGCCAATTTCAAGCTTAAAGGATGCAGAGGGCTTTGGATTTGCTTTTATAGGCTCTAGAGGAAGGTTTCGTACTTGGAAGCCAAGCTTCCAAGCACGGCAACCTCGCCGGAGATGGAAGGTCAAATGAGACCCAAATCTCTCATGAATTCGCATGAGAGATTGGATGCCAAATCGAGCTTGGAATTGTATTCAAACTGGAGGAGATTTCTCAGAGAATCTTCATTTCAATTTTCAAGGGTTTCTCTAAGGAATTATGGAGATCTTTCCCTCGAAACCTCGCCAGAGTAGGATTCCCTCCACTGTAATGGTGGAGGGACCTAAGTGCAAAGAACGAAGATAAAGATTGGGGGGTTTCTGCAGAAGTTTTCAAAAGTTAGGGGCAAAAATATAATTAGGTTGGACCTATTTGCAAAGTAGGTCAAGATGAATTCCTCTTAAGTCCAAATTTTGGTACTAACTTAATTTGGGCCTAAGAAATCCAATGGTGAAGTTGTATTTTAGGTTTGACCACGTTTGGCTAGGAAATTTACGTAAAAACCCAATTTAGGGTAAATATTTGACTGAGACCCCAATTTAGGTCAAAATAGGTTCTAAGGGCTAAATTGAAGGTTCTAAACCCTAGAGGATATTTTTCCATGATTTTTAGAGGATTTATGTGAATTTTATCTTAGCTAGAACCTTGTTAAATTAAGTGGGTCTATTTTAGGGTTACAAGAAGTTATTTAATTCCTAAAATTCACATGAACCCTTTTTTGTTTGAACCAACCCACTTTTTATTTTGTTAAGACCATTTTACTTGTGTTTAACCCATGAGAAATCCCGTTGTTGTATTGCAATGGTAAAATTGCAGCTTTACCCCTTGTTTCTTGCTTTTCTCTCAGAATGGTTATTCATTGAGTTAGGACCTCCAGTTGGTAATGTAGGAGCTTTTGTTCTCTTTTCTGGGTCAAAGTGAGATAGTTAGGGCTCATGATGGTGTTCCCATATTCTTATTTTCCTAGTAAATATCATTTAAAGGGAAAGTGTTTCCTGAATTGCAAGAGTTATTGACATTTGATTGAAGTTGAGACAATTTGATTAGAGATTCCCTATCTTTATTTCCTATACCTATTAGGGATTTGCGCTAAATTTCACAACATCTTGGACTACTCACTTTCTTGTTTGAGTCTGTTTGAGTCTAAGGTGTTACATTTGGAATTAAATTGGACTTGAAATAGAGCCAATTAGGGTTTCCATATCAGGGTTTTGAAGTGTTAGTACATATTTGCCTGAAATAAAGGAAATTATTCTTGCCACATTTGTGTGCCACCCAAGCCTTTGTCTGAATTGATCTATTCAAGTAAACTCTAAAATCAAGGCTCTAAATTCACTTGAACTTTAAAAGTTGGGACCTAATAACCTGGAAATCAATTCAGGGTGATTTGGGTCTTGACCTAAATCTCATCCTCAACCTTAGGGCTAGTCAGGTGAAGTTGGTTCACCCTGTGGACCAACCAACCTACAAATTAGGCGACAAATTGAAATAACTTCTAAAGTTCAAGTGAAATTCAAGGCACAATTAGGGCTAAAATTGGTAGACTTAGGTCTCAATTCATATATCCTGGTCTACTTGGAACCTTAATGACAAGGAAGGTTAGGTGGGGGAAACCCTGTAACCCGCTGGGACACTCTACCTTGTAGGAGTCTTTGCGAGACTCTCCTTTCCTAGCTACCCAAGTAATTCTTGGGTGTGTGAATTTCTGATTCAGACGTATCATCCGCCTTAGAATAGCCTTAGTCATCCAAAAATTTTGGGTGCCTTGATTGGGTCTGATACACATCCAGTCCCTCATTTATCTTATAGTGCACATACACAGGAAAGGTTCTTAGGTCTAACCTAGAGGCCTCCATTAGAATTGATCTTCTGTGGGAAATCTGATATGATCTAATCAATTCGATTTGAACCTAAATTTGATTCTACATCCCGATCCACCACCTGATTTGGAAATGCAACTTGACAAAATAGGAAGAGTATTCAAGATACTTGAATCCCGTATGAGCATGAAAGAAAAAATGATCGAGGCTGCTCTTAGACACCATGATGAATATTACAAAACCTCGGATCCCTTTAGAAGTATTCAGGTTAATGCGTCAAAGACAACAACCCTCATTGTGAACCGTGCCCATCTTTTGTTGACACAAATGATAAATGGTTCAACCCGGGATGCCCACATATCAGAATTCAGTAAATTATGGGAATTGCATGGCATAGAGGGTTTACATTGTTTTACAAATCCACCACTCTGGGAGATACACCAAGATGACATTGAGAAATGTGGGAATATGTTAAATATGTTGCAACAAGCCATTGATAAAAAATATCTACATATCCACTCAGAAATTGATAAGACATCTTGGAGCAATGTTGAGGATCAATGTGATTTCCCTGAGCCTGGGTTCAAAAGTAGAGTTTGTTATGGACCCCCAACCCAAATGGAATCAGATTCAAACTTTGTATAGGATGACATACCTGATCAAAATGTGGGTTGGCTGGATCCAACTGCAGGTGTTCCTGATTAGGAACCAGCCATAGAACACTGTGAAACTGGTCCATCATGCCTAGATTGTCCAGACACCTGTAATGAATTAGACTCAGAACTTCTTGAGGATGTAATTCCCGCACCTTATGCTATTAAGGTATTCCTCGAGAATGATTCTGACATCACAATAGAACCAAGTCCAGATTCTAGAGGCTCAATTCTTACCTATGACCTAGAATCTAGATTTGAGCCTATTTGGGATGATCATAGGCCCAATGTGATGAGACTCAAGTTTTAGATCTGAATTATGATTCTAGGCCTATATTTGATGATCATACCTCCCTAGACTCCTCAGAAGAATGAGTTGATGTTTCAGAAGTCACACCGATTTACGATATAGAATTAGAGGAGTTGGAAGACTTAGGACTTGAATGGATCTACCCTATGTGCTTAGAACCTGAGCCTATGCCTAATAAGGACACCTCTTTGAGCTTGGAATTCGAGACTAGGTTAGACCAAAGTCAGGTTGATAACTTCATGCATTATCATCTGTTCTGTGGTGGAAATCCCGATCTGGAATCAAGTTCAAAAATTGATTGTCGCAAATTCTTTGATGATTTTGAATCATACTCTGATTTCGAAGAACCATTGTTTCTAGATGATATGAGCCAGTTTACGATCTCAGTATCCATGATCCATTCTTTGATTATGATTCTGAGGTCCCTGATCCTGAGATCATTGAATCAAATTCATATTCCATTGAACTGGAAACATTTTACTTCTACAGGAATCAAACACAGCAAATGCCGAAAATGTCTGCAGTACAGAGTTCAAATTTTTCACCAACTCAGATGTGCATGAGCCTATAAGCACTCTCCAAGCATTTTCATTTGACTGGGATGAACATCATGAAAAAGTCTCTATGGATGAATCGATCTTCGAATCATTTCTTGAGGAGTCCATACCGTACCCAGACTTGAGGAGCCCATGCTGCACCCAGATATCGAAGTAGCCACATCTCCTACGGAGCCTTCCAAAACCCGATCCAAACCCCGACCCCGCACCAGAATCAATTTCTACTTTTACTCACCTCTTTCTAATCCGGTTGCATATGATTCACTGGTGTAGACCCGAATAGGTTGTGTTAATATGGTGATTTAATCGTTGAAATGAGTATAGTGGTTAACCTAAATCGAGCCTAACCATCTTTTTAAAAAATTTTTAATCTGGCCTACTTGATTTTATCTTGGTCACTTTTAGGCCCAGGGTCAAACTCAGGGAAGAGGGATTAGATGTGAATAAGTTTCTACGCCTTTCCTACAATGAATCTCTTCCGTTCTTTTATTATATTTTTGGTGTTTTTCTATTTAAGATTTTTTTCTGATAATTTTTTGTCCTTGAGGTACACCCTCAAAATCAGGTTCTTGGCTTTGAGCCAAATTAGGGTTCCAAAACTGGTCTTGCTATTCGCAAGACTGAGTGCCTGTAAGTCAAGGATTATCTTTTCTCCTTTGTATATATATATATATTTTTTATCTTTTTAATGGTAGGAAAGAGAAATAGAAATAAGGTAAATATAGTATATATATGTATATATTATATATGTATATAGGGGTGGGGGTGGAGGTGGAAATGGCGTGTAGCATGGTGTCGCGTTGATCGTCATCTAGGAAGACGCAACCAACAGGACGAAGTGCCGCGTGGAGTGTAAGATGGATGGGTGGAAGATGTGTACGAAGACGCTTTCTGTACGCGTGTATCGGGGAATATCAGCAACTGGTGCAGATATTCCCGCGATACAACGTGTGGTAGGTGACATGAAAAAAAAAGTATATATGTAAATATAGATCTATATGTATATATATATATATATGGTTATAATTATATAGGTGTATATGTAGATATATATATATATATGTATATATAGATATGTAAATATATGTATAGATAGATGTATGTATGTATATATATATATATATATTTATAATTAGATATATATGTATGTATATATAACTTTATATATATGTGTGTGTGTGTGTGTGTGTGTGTGTATAGTAATATATGTATATAGTTATATATATGTGTATATGTATATATATATACTAATATAAGTACCTATGTATATAGATATATGTAGATAGATATACATATATATATATGTATTTATAGTTATAGATATATGTATATATGTATGTATATCTGTATATATATATATATGTATAAATATATGTGTATATATATGTATATATACTTGTACTTAGTTATATAGGTACTAATATATGTAGAGATATATGTACATATATATGTATATATATGTATATATATATAAGTATATATAGTAGCGTATAAGTGAGTGGGTGTGTGTACGAGAGAGTGTGTGTGTGTATGTGTCAGCAGAAGCGAATGAGAGAGTGCTGTGAGGGAGAGAGAGAGAGAGAGAGAGAGAGTGTCTGCTGGAGATGGTGCGGGTGTTTAAGTCGTCTTGACGTAGCGGTCGACATCTGATGGCCACACGCAGGCGCAGGCGCGTAGGCACGCGAAGAGGCACGCGCACGCAGGAGGGAGTGAGCGCGAGGGAGAGACTGCAGTGCACCGCGCTGCGCGCTGAGGCAGGTGCGGGCGCGGGCTGGTGACAGTTGCAGCGAGGAGAGAGAGTGCCTGGTGACCGGATAAGTGGGAAACTTACCGGTCACCGCACTGTAGCAGCGTGAGATCATGGCTACAGTGCAGGGGCAAAAAGTTGACCGGCTGGTGTGCGCGAAACCGGCTGGGCTGCGGACGGAATTTCGCGACAGGGCACGCGGAGAGGGGCGAGGGCGGCCTGCTTGCATGCACAGAGCCCGCGG
Organism: Thalassia testudinum; assembly: GCA_037157565.1. NCBI lineage: Eukaryota > Viridiplantae > Streptophyta > Magnoliopsida > Alismatales > Hydrocharitaceae > Thalassia > Thalassia testudinum. The sequence goes on from JAZHRO010000077.1 coordinate 89,500,142, forward strand.
AACAGGCACCTAAGGTGCGTGGTGGCCTGCGCTGCTGCTGCTGCGGAGCTTCAGACTTGAGTCCTGCGGCAATGGCGGAAATGGCTGGAACGGTGAAATAGAGAGGAGAACCACCACGCCCACCGGCTCTTTGATGAGTTGGGCGGTGGTGGGACTCACAGTGGTGGTTGTGTACCATTGTGAGTTGCTCCTGCTCGCAGCGTGGCTCCTTAAGAAGAAGAGAGGCTGTGTATGGAGGGGAGAGGGGAGGAGACGACCTGGAGGAAGGAGGTGCTATTGGTGTTTTGGACCAGGCTCCCCTCAAAGAAGAAAGCTGAGCCCTTTTTAAAGTGGAAGAAGGCAAGCACAGCCTTGCCCTGGCTGTGCATGCGGCTGGCAGGGAGTGCTTGTTGCAGAGAATGGCACGAAGATGAGCTGCCATGCCTTGCAGCCGCGGAGAAGAAATTCAAAGTCAAATAGAAAAAAAAATAAAGATGGAAATTTTGCGAGGCAGCACTTGAAGAATTTGTTAATTACAAGGCCATTTATTTCATTCTCCTCCCCTCTCACTTAAATGCATGCATGTGTTTATTTTTACAAATGCGAATATGGCTACCTAATATGCACTGGCAATGCTTAGAAATAGCACAAGATGGCACAATTATTGGTGTATTTTTGCTGTGCAATCATACCCCCATGCCTATCTTTTGCTAGTCCCTAGCAAAACATTTTTGTATTGTATTTAGAAATGATCTTAAGCTGAAGATTTTCTTCTGAGGCGACATAGGTGTGTTTATTTGTTGGATATTGTGAGAACTAATTGTAGAGAAGACTACCAGTACTTTAAGTCTTACATGACATAGACCATCTCTCAACTAACTAGGACTCTTGATATTTAAACCTTAAGTACGATTTCTAGGACCCAGGAGGTTTTTGCCGTACTCGAGAGCTCAAGAGATTATGGCTTGTGCTTAGTGAAGGATCAAGACTGACCAAATGAACATTAAGACTCAAGCCCAGGGTTTCACGAATTTTTAAGTACAGGTTGGTCCCAGTTTCAGCTCATGTCTTCGGATTGACCCTTAAAAAGATGACGGAAAACTCAACTCCCATTTTACGACATTTGTGGCTCAAAGAAAACAGGGTATTTGCCTTGAAGAACTTTTTTGTAGGAAGATTTTATAGACATTTGTGAGACATACTGACTTATTTGTACCTTTTTTTTTTTTTTTTGACACACGTGTCAGTCTATCTCTTACAACATTATTTGGAGGAGCACAGTTTTCTTTTGCTGGGAGAGTTCCTTTTTGGTGGAAAGAGTTTCTCCTAAACACAAGACTAAAGCCTGGGATAAAAAGCCTACCTGTGCGCAAAGGTAAGGACTTCACATTCCCTAATGAACACTAGGTTTGGATCTTATGTTCACCTGGTCTTTCTTGATATGTGTAGTGTGAACCAAGATTGCTTAGGCTCTCGAGTAGAAGCAAACCAACGAATCCTGTACTGGTGTCTGTTGTCGAGCCCAGATAGGTTGTTAATATGGTGATTTTATCGTTGAAATGTGTATAGTGGTTAACCTAAATCGGACCTAACCATCTCTTTACAAATTTTTTAACCTAGCCTACTTGATTTTATCTTGTCACTTTTAGGCCAAGGGTCAAACTCAGGGAAGTGGGGTTACAAGTTAAGTTTCTATGCCTTTCCTACAACGAGTCTCTTCCATTTGTTTATTGTGTTTTTGGTGTTTTTCTCATTTATATTTTTTCTGGTAATCTTTGTCCTTGAGGCACACCCTCAAAATTGAGTTCTTGGCTTTGAGCTAAAATAGGGTTCGAAAATGAGTCTTGCTATTCACAAGATGGGATACCTGCAAGTCAAAGATTATCTTTTCTATTTTATATATTTTTTAATCTTTTTTTCTAATAGGAAAGAAAAACAGAAATAAAGTAAATACAGTATACATATATATATGTATATATTTTGTATATAAAGGGGTGGGGGTGGAGGCGGAGATGGAGTGTAGCACGGTGTAAAGTCGGTCATCGTCTAGAGAGACGCAACCAACAGGACTAGGTGCCACGTGGAGTGTGGGATGGATGGTGGAAGATGTATGCGACCACACTTTTTGTACGTGTATATTGGGGAATATCAGCAACTGGTGCAGATATTCCCGCGATAAAGCGTATGGTAAATAATGTGAAAATATATATATGTATATATGTAAATATGTCTATATATATATATATATATATATATATATATATATATATATATATGGCTATAAATATATAGGTATATATATATGTATGTATAAGTATATAGTAATATACGTAGCTATATGTATAGATAGATATATGTATATATATATGTATGTATATATAGTTATAGATAAATATATGTGTATATATATATATATATGTATATGTATGTATGTATATAATACTATATAGATGTATATGTATGTATATATATATATATATAAATAATAATATATGTATATAGGTATATGTATCTAGATATGTATATATATGTATATATGTATATATAGTTATATAGATATATATATGTATATATGTATGTATATATAAGTAGTTGTGTATATATGTATATATATACGTACCTATACTTATAATAGTATATATATAGATATATGTATATTTATATATATATATATATATGTGTATAAATATATGTATATATATCAGTATATATATGCATATATATATATATATATATATATATATATATAAGTAGATAGACATATATATATATATGTATATGTATAGACTAATACATAGTTATACAAGTACTAATATATGTATAGATATACATATAAATATAAATATAAATATATATATATATATATATGTATAAGTATAAAGATATATGTATATATATATCAATATATATAAGTCTACGTATATATATATGTTTATAATAGTGTATATGTGTGTGTGGGTGTGTGGAAGTGTTAGTGTAGGTGTGTGTGTGCGTCGGTGTAAAGAGAAACTGAGAGAGAGAGAGAGAGAGAGAGAGCGGGAGAGAGCAGCCGCGCTGTTGGAGTGAAAGGCTGGAGCGGTTAGGGTGTCTGTGTGTGAAGGCCATCGTCTGATGGCTTCCGCGCGAGCACGCTCAAGCGCGTTTGCGCAGAGAGGAGCTCTCGGGAGGATTGGGCACGGAGAGGAAAGGCAGCGCCCAGCATTGCGCGGAGTTGCTGGAACAGGCACTCGCAGGCGCGGGCGAAGGGAGTGCCCGACGCAAATGAGTGCGGGCAAGGGGAGTGGGCGAAGCAGATGCACGGGATGGAGCAGGCGACGCGGGAGGAGACGCGCAGGCAGGCGCGCGCATGGGCGAGGGCCGGTTGCGGCGCGCCGGGTGACCGGGAAAGTGAGAAGCTTTCCGGTCACCCCACTGTAGCCACAGTGTCGCGAAGACTAGCGTGAACCGTGGCTACAGTGGTCATCCACGTCGTGCAATCGGCAGTTGGCGGTGCTGTGAGTGAGGTCGGCTTGCAGCTGGCGCGTGAGGGAGAAGGCCTGCTCCGACCGGTTGCGAGCATGGAGAGCTCGCGATAGAGCACACGGGGCTGGAGGACGAGGGCACCTGCAGCTTGCGCGGAAGCTTGCAGGTGCTGCTGGGGAGCTTTGGGTGCTTGGCCGGCCGCTGCAGAGGTGCGCAGAGGCTGGTTGCAGGCGGAAGCGAGCGTGCGTCAGAGCGAAGAAGCGGGAGGTGGAGAGGGCCTGCAGGTGCACGCGAAGGGTTGGAGCGCTTGTAGACGCGCACGGAAGGAGGCCGGGATGCTGCTGTTGCTGCTTCCTTGCCGCTGCTGCTTCAAGCTTTAGACCTTGAAGCTGCTCCAATGGCTGGAATGGCTGAGACGAAAAAAATAGTGAAGAAATCCACCACGCCCATCGGCTCTTTGAAGAGCTGGGCAGTGGTGGTCTCACTGTGGTGGTGTGCACCACAGTGAGGGCTCCTGCCTACCGGGTATCTTCGAGGAGGGCCAGCGTATGGAGGGGAATGGAGGAGAGGACGGTGGTGGCCTGGAGATGGAGCTGCCTGTGGGATTTTTGGCTGGGACCAGGCCTGTTTTGAAGGTGGAAGCCGTGGCTTTTTATAGGAGAAGAAAGCGTGGCCATGCATGGCTCATTCACGGCTATGGCAGGGAATGGCAAGTTGCAGGGAAGGGCTGGCAGGGAGAGATATGGAGAGCAGGGAATGGCAAGTTGCAGCCACGGGAAGCATGGCGCGCGAGGAGAAAATTGCTCCATGCAGCTGCGGGGAGAAAGATTTAAAAAATCAAGTGGAAATAAAAATAGAGATGGGAATTTTGCAAAGATGCACTTGAGGATAGATGTAAAATGCAAGGCCACTTATTTCATTCTCCTCCCTTCTCAATTAAATGCATGCATGCATGTATTTTTACAATGCAACTATGGAGACCTAATTATGCATTAGTAATGCTAGGAAATAGCACAAGATGGCACAATTGCAGGAGTATTTTTGAGGTGCAATCAGTGTCTCAGGTACAAGAATACATCCTTAGTTAGGAGAGATTCCGATCTATCTTGTCAATGCTCAAGTGAATTAAGCCGAGCCTGAGCGAATCAAGCTTCTGTGGCCTGGAAAGTCTTCAAAATAGTGGTTGAATATCCATAAACACTTATTGTATTTTTGTTTCAGCCTTCAGATCATTACTAAACACCTTTTTCTTTTTTTATTTTTTATTTTTATTTTTTATAGATAGGTGGAAACTGCATGATACCTTAAAATACCCAGATCCTAAGGATGCCTATCCACCCCTCATGCCAAATGATGCTATGTCCTCATATGCATGCAGGGTAGGGTAGAGAAAGGACGAAAGATCGGGTAATGAGAGCTGAGGTGGAGGGTATATAGCAGGGTGGTAGGGTGGGTGGATGGTAGGTGGTGAAGTGAAAAGTGAAGTTAGCGTGACAGTGGCGGAGTGTTGTTGGGGTCCCTCCCAAAGAGCGCTGAATTTAACGTCCCCAGCTGGACTTAGAATGAGGCATAAAATTACTTACCCTCCAGTAGGGCAATAGTTTCTCCAACGGGGGCAGGTTCATGAGTAAGATAGGGTTTCAAACGCTACCCATTGACCATAAATTTATGCCCAGATTTGGGATTTTCAGTCTCAACGACCCCGTTGGGAAATGGTCTCGAGACTAGGAAAGGACCAGACCATTTGGACTTCAGTTTCCCAGGAAAAAAATTGAGCCAGGCATTGTAGAGCCAAACTTGCTGAGATGGCTCAAATTCCTTCCGCCGAATACGGCTGTCATGAAAAGCCTTAGTGCGTTGCTTGAAAGTTAAGGCAGAATCATAGGCTTCACGATGGAGCTCTTCCAGCTCCTGGAGTTGGAGTTTCTTTCTTGACCACACAGGTCTGGGTCGAGGTTACATTGGCGAACCGCCCAATAAGCACGGTGCTCCAGCTCCACGGGCAAATGACAAGGCTTCCCGTAAACGATTCTATAAGGAGACATACCAAAGGGAGCCTTGAAGGCGGTCCGATACACCCAAAGTGCTTCAATCAGCTTGTCGGACCAATCCTTACGGTCAGGCCTAACCGTTTTCTGGAGAATTTGCTTGATTTGCCGGTTCGACACCTCTGCTTGGCCGTTCGTATGAGGATGATATGGGGATGCGATACGATGGTGAACTCCGTATTTCCTCAGGAGTGCCCGAAAAGAAGCATGGGTAAAGTGGCTTCCTCCATCCGAGATAATGGCTCGAAGGATCCCAAAGCGCGCAAAGATGTGGTCTTTGACAAATCGAGTGGATATAACATGGTCAGCACGGCACGTGGGAATAGCCTCGATCCATTTCAAAACATAATCAACAGCCACGAGGATGAATTCGAAGCCATTGGAAGGAGGAAAGGGACCCATGAAATCAATTCCCCAAATGTCGAAGATTTCTACAGCTAGGATGGGTTGTAAGGGCATCATGTCACGACGTGACATTGACCCTAATGACTAGCACCTAGTGCAATGTTTGGCATAATTGTGTGCATCCTGGTGAAGGGAGGGCCAAAAGAAATAGCACTGCAACATCTTGGCTGCAGTTTTTCTCCCAGAGAAATGCCCTCCGCAGGCCTGATCATAGCAGAAGGATAGCACACTGGGGAATTCACTGTCAGGAATACAGCGACGGATGATTTGAACAGCAGCTATTCGAAAAAGAAGTGGATTATCCCAGAAATAATACTTTGCTTCTGCCATGAGACGCTCGCGCTGGTTTTTAGGCCAACCACGTGGAAGGGATCCAAAAGCAAGGTAGTTGGCAATGTCGGTATACCAAGGTCCACCTGCCACATTAATTTCCAATAGGTGCTCATCAGGAAAAATCTCATTAATCGGCAGAGTAAGTCCAATATGGTCAGGGTCCAATCTGAAAAGATGATCAGCCACGACATTCTGGGCTCCGGCCTTATCACGGATCTCAATGTCAAATTCTTAGAGCAGAAGGATCCAATGAATCAGTCTAGGCTTGGCATCCTTCTTATGCATGAGATGGCGAATGGCCGCATGATCAGTGAAAACAATAACATGTGAGCCCAGAAGGTAAGTGCGAAATTTCTCCAGCCTAAAGATGACCGCCAGTAGTTCTTTCTCAGTGGTAGTATAATTACGCTGGGCCTTGTCCAACGTCTTACTGGCGTAGTACACCACAAAGGGGTGTCTATCACGTCTTTGTCCCAGGATGGCTCCGATTGTAAGGTCAGAAGTGTCACACATGAGTTCAAAGTCGAGGGACCAATCAGGTGGCTGGAGAACAGGGGCCTTAGTGACAGCATTACGCAGCTGCGTGAATGCTCGTATGCAGTCGAGGCTCATATCGAAGGGTACGTCGGTTGATAGGAGATGAGTTAAAGGTCGAGAAATCTTGGAGAAATCTTTGATGAATCTCCTATAAAAATCGACGTGTCCTAGGAAGGAGCGGATTTGTTTGACAGAGCCAGGCACAGGTAAATCACTAATTACATCAAGCTTAGCTCTGTCAACCTCGATACCCCTATTGGAGATGATATGCCCGAGAACAATTCCCTTGTGTACCATAAAATGACTTTTTTCCCAGGAAAGCATGAGGTTTACATCAATACATCTCCTAAGGATACGAGTCAGGTTGGCAAGACAGTCATCAAAAGATGGTCCAAAGATCGAAAAGTCATCCATGAAGACCTCGAGAAAGTCACCCACCATGTCATGAAATATCGCCAGCATACATCTCTGGAAAGTTGCTGGCGCATTACAAAGTTCGAACGGCATCCTTCTGAATGTAAAGGTGACGAAGGGGCAGGTAAAAGTGGTTTTCTCTTGGTCCCGGGGGTCAATTGCCACCTGGTTATATCCTGTGAATCCATCCAGGAAACAGAAAAATTTATTTCCTGCTAACCGCTCAAGGATTTGGTCAATGAAAGGTAATGGAAAGTGTTCTTTCTTAGTTGCAGCATTGAGTTTCCCATAATCTACACACACTCTCCAAGATGTAGGAGTGCGTGTAGGGATGGATTCGCCCCTATCATTGACACGGATGGTGAGTCCCACCTTTTTGGTCACGACGTGAATCGGACTCACCCATGGGCTATCGCTGATCAGGTAGATTATACCTACATCCAGCTACTTAATAATTTCCTTCTTAACAACCTCCCGCATGTTAGGGTTGAGACGTCGTTGCATCTCGCGGGAAGGTCGAGCCTCCTCCACTGTATATATACGGTGAGTGCAGTAGGATGGGCTAATGCCAGATAAGTCTGATAAAGATCATCCAGTGGCTACCTTATGTTTCATAAGGACCTTTGTTAGTTTGCACTCTTGCTCCCTGGTCAATTTTGAACTGATGATTACGGGGAGCGTTTCATTTGGTCCCAGGAAAACATACTTAAGTGTACTAGGCAGCTCTTTTAGCACGGGAGTGGATGGTGAAAGATCTGGCATTTCTTGGGACGAGAGTGTCCCAGGCGGATCAGAAAACAAGTCAGGAGGAAGAAGTTGGCCCTTAGATTGGCCAAGAATAGGGGCTTCTTGGATAGATGGATCCATAAAGGAATAGCCCCAGTGAGTAGTATATGGGATCAAGGTCCCAATGTGGAGTTGCAAATCCACCTGATTTGGCAGGAGAGAAAGGGAAATCCGGTCTTCAAGAGTGTGGACCAACGGTGAGTAGCCCAGATATGACTCAGACCACGAGGTATGGGAAGCAGAGAAAACCACGTCAGACGTCTGGTCAGGAGAAGGTATGGGAATAGGGAGGGATGGGGGAATGTCACAATATGTGTCGGTCAGGCAATCGTCAGTGTTTAAAGGCAGTCCACAGCAGTCAGAATAGGTCCCAATTAGTCCGATACACGCACTGACGGCCATGTCCTCGTAAGACGTGTCAACCTCGATGCACTCGCAATCAAAGTTCTTGGCTACATTGAAGATGTTAAGCTTGAGCTTCACAGATCCAACGGTAATCTCAACACAGCCCGACTCACAATCGATATGGGCACGGGCTGTGGCCAAGAAAGGTCGACCAAGGATGATCGGACAATCAGAAAGTGAGCTAGGAACCTCCATATCTAAAACAAGAAAGTCAATAGGAAAACAGAGACTATTGACCCTTACCACCATGTCTTCCATCACACCCTTTGGAATTTTGACAGAACGATCTGCCAACTGTAACGTGACAGGGGTGGGTTTCAGATTTCCCAAGGAAATTTTTTTGAGCATGATGGTTGGTATAAGATTGATGGAAGATCCTAGATCAAGCAGGGCATGGTTAAAATTGCAGCCTTGGATGCTACAGGAAAAGAGCGGTGTGCCCAAATCTTTCTGCTTCGGTGGTAGGTTTGACAGTATAGCACAACTCGCATGAGGCGAGAGAACCATCGGATTCTTAGTTTTCTTTGACTGTCGCCTGGGTGTTGTGTAGTCTTTGAAAAATCGGGCGACAGTAGTTATGTGGTCGATAGCCTCGAGCAGGGGTACCTTGATTTCAACATCCTTGAACAAATTATGCAGGTTATCAAAGGCTTGCGTATCCTTCTTCTTGCCTTTTAGCTCCCTCAGTAGAGCCTCTGGGAATGGGACTGATTCTTGCACCAATTTGGGTGTATCGTCCTCTCGCGAATGCGGTGCGCATCTCGAATGAGAGGGCGATGAAGAAGATGGGCCAGGATCAGGTCGAGGGGGATCGATGGTCTGCTTACCGCTCCTTGTAGTGATCGCATTGGATGATGCGGGTCCAGTGGGATCATAAGGTGGAGGAGGGTTTGCAATAGGGACATAAGAGTGAGGTGCTGCAGTGGGATTAGCCTGAAATCTCGGTGGAATGCTCGGAGCCTGCAGAATTTGATGTACCTACCCCTGAGAAGGTCGTACCTATGGTTGAGGACCACGGGGTATGAAATTTCGCGGGTTTGGAATAGGTTGGGCTGGAAGAGTGCCCTGAGATCGACTCGCCATACGTAGTTGACTGATCTTAGCATTCTATTGCGCCAATTGATGCTGAAGAGAGGTCCTATTCTCTTCATGGCGCTTTGACATTTCCGTCATCATTCGCATCAATTTATCAAGAGGACTTGATGCATGTTCTGTTTGCGGTATGCATGGACCCGATGGTGGATTCGCCATAGTATTAGATTGGGCCCTTGGGATGACGGGTGTGGACGGTCGCATTGGTCCACCCGCGGGGTTTCGGCGCTGCTGGTTGTTGGACCATGCGAAGTTCGGATGATTTCTCCACCTTGGGTTATAAGTGGCAGAGAACGGGTTGTTCCCCAGGGTGCAAGCGTCTTCTATGCCAGAAGACGCGTCCGCATGTAAATATGCTTCCGAGCTCACGGAGGCTTGGTCCTCCGTGTCAAAATACTGGCTCACAGAGGCCAGATCCACATGACTTATCGAATTGCTCGGTGCGACACTCAGTAAGGAAGGTCTTACGGGGTTTCTCGGGATAAGAATGGTGTTGGAAGAATTGGAAGTGTGACAAAGTGGTGAGGTGGGGGTGTTTGCCATAGAACGGGCAGGGTTGGCCAGAAGCTCGTCTAGCTTCTTGTGAACGAGGAAGACTTCATCCAATTTCTGTGCGAGAAGGCTGAGATCTGTGGATGAATGGGAGGGTCCCGTATCAACTTCGTGGACATTACGGGGCAGGCTGGTACAATTAAAGGCGATAATGAAGCATTGTTCATTGAGTTTTCACTCATATTTTCAAATAATTCGATTGCTCCATTCTCGTCTTTATTCATGAAATTCCCTCAGCCGGAAGCGTCTGCAATCTGCTTCAAAGTCTCATTTAGCCCATAGTAGAAAATCTGGGCTATATGCCACTTAGGCCGACCGTGGTGCGGACACTTCCTAAGGAGGTCATTATATCTCTCCTATGCCTCATGAAACTGTTCGCCGTTTTGTTGTGTAAATGAAGTGATAGCACGGCGAAGCGCATTGGTTCGCCTGATTGGGAAGAACTTCTTGAGAAATGCTGTTCGCATCTCTTCCCAAGGGTGGATGGTTCTCCCAAGGGTGCGTATCCACTGCGATGCTTTATCCCGCAATCAAAACGGGAACATTTTCATGAGGACTATAGGTAACCCGATATTTCTTGGTTTAACTGTTTCAGCTAATCGAGTTAGGTCTTCCAAGTGGAGAAAAGGATCTTCACTTGCAAGACCATGAAAGTGAAAATTTATCAGGCCAATTATGTTAGGTTTCAGTTCAAAGTCGTCCCCACCCATGGGGACCCGAATTTGTCCTATGGTCTCTGTAGTAGCGGGATTCTGATATGAGCTAAGAGACCTAGGCTCCTCCCATTCGGGAGGGTTCTGCATTTCCTCCAATGTTTCCCTAATGGCCTCGATTTGTTCATTATACGTTTCCATTTGGGCTTGGAGGTGGGTTATGGGATCCAAGGCTCCACCACCTGGTGGGTTTTGAGGGCGGTTTCCTCCCTCGGGATTTGGGGGTGGCGTGCAGCCATGTTTGTGGAGGAGGAGGACGATGCGGCTTCTTTTCTAAAATTATCAGGCAATTCACACAGTTCAGGGTTTTGTGACCTCCTTCCAAACATGCACTACCACAGGAAGAATTAAGGGGATACGAAGGGAAAAGGAGATGAGAGAAATGATGCCACAAAGGTACACTTGATGACAAATCAATACAATCAAATTCCTAACCTCTACAGTGTGCCCTTAGACCTAAAGATCTAAGTTACCTACTATCACGACCTACGGAACCGAATGCGAGCACCGTGGAACCACCGAGCCAGTTTGAAAGGCCGTTTGCCCCAGTCTTAGACACCCGATAGCACGCGGGAACCCTCACCAGCACGTAGGCGCTACACGTAGGTAGTTAGACCTCCAATCCTTAATAAGGGTCAAGTTGCTACCAGTTTTAGTTAGAGGCTTAGGATCAAGTGCTTCTGGAATGTGAAGGGCGTTATTTACCGGTAATGCCCAAGTGATTGATTTTGCAAAGTGTGTAAACCAAGCATGCAATGGGGAAATCTCCCCGAATTGAAGTTTTAATTGGTGAATGGTTTTTAGAATTCAGCCATAAGTAGTATGGATTTTAGGATTTCACTGAATTACCAATTCAACCAATCTCCGGGTTTTGAGAGAATACAAGTTTTCTTCTAAGCCCAACAAACCCTTCTTCAATGTCAGTTGGTTAATGCATGCTAAAATGCAATGGGCTTCCCTAGATGGAGATTTCTATGTGTGGATGCACGAGTCAATTTTAGATTAGTGTGAAAGGGAGCCAAAGCACTTCAATTCAAGTGCTCCCAATCACCAAAATGATTTCCACACACAAGGCTCAACCATAAGATAAAGAAAATCAGATTGTTGGGGTTGAAGTATTCGGGATCGAATCTTAGGCACGTGAAAGGTCATGGTGGGGTTGGAATCAACTCAATTCCAAGTCTCCCCACCAAAAAGGTGATCTCGAATTGTAGATAAATGAGGCAAGGAGGGATGGCAATCAATCTATTTATTTTTGCCTCAAAGAATACTTCACACGACGAAATATTCAAGAATCAAGATTCTTGGATCTTCGCTATGCGAAATTTTGCGGGAAATCCCAGGGTGGTGGGAGTGAAGGCAAACAATCAAATAAGTGATTTTTAATCCACTTGCCCCAAGAGATCCCAAGAAGTTTTTCTAGTTTTTTTATTTATTTATTAAGGTGACAAGTTAACCTAAGTTGTTAAGAAAGAAAGACCTACTTGTTCAGCAACGTGTGCGAAGCTCCAGTGCTGTGCCGGCAACTTCACGCTCTTGTTCCCGCCTTGGATCTGCCCATGTCTTTGACTTCGTCTGCCTGCCTTCTTCTTGCAACTGGTTCACCTGCACACCAATAAACAGAAACACCCTTGAAGAGAAGGGTGTGAGAAGAGAAAAATTAAAGGAATGGAGTAGAAACTTACTTGAATGCGCACTTCCCCGGCAACGGCGCCAGAAAAAGTGTGGTGTAGACTCGGATAGGTTGTGTTAATATGGTGATTTAATCGTTGAAATGAGTATAGTGGTTAACCTAAGTCAAGCCTAACCATCTTTTTACAAAATTTTTAACCTGACCTACTTGATTTTATCTTGGTCACTTTTAGGCCCAAGGTCGAACTCAGGGAAGTGGGATTAGAGGTGAATAAGTTTCTACGCCTTTCCTACAACGAATCTCTTCGGTTCGTTTATGATGTTTTTGGTGTTTTTCTATTTAAGATTTTTTTCTGATAATTTTTTGTCCTTGAGGTACACCCTCAAAATCAGGTTCTTGGCTTTGAGCCAAATTAGGGTTCCAAAACTAGTTTTGCTATTCGCAAGACTGAGTACTTGTAAGTCAAGGATTATCTTTTCTCCTTTGTATATATATATTTTTTATCTTTTTAATGGTAGGAAAGAGAAATAGAAATAAGGTAAATATAGTATATATATATGTATATATTATATATGTATATAGGGGTGGGGGTGGAGGTGGAAATGGCATGTAGCATGGTGTCGCGTTGATCGTCATCTAGGAAGACGCAACCAACAGGACGAAGTGCCGCGTGGAGTGTAAGATGGATGGGTGGAAGATGTGTACGAAGACGCTTTCTGTAAGCGTGTATCGGGGAATATCAGCAACTGGTGCAGATATTCCCGCGATACAACGTGTGGTAGGTGACATGAAAAAAAAAAAAGTATATATGTAAATATAGATCTATATGTATATATATATATATGGTTATAATTATATAGGTGTATATGTAGTTATGTATGTACATATGTAAATATATATATCTATATGTATATATATATATGGTTACAATTATATAGGTGTATTTGTAGTTATGTATGTATATATATATATATATATATATATATATATACATATATATATATATATATATATATATATATGTGTGTGTGTGTGTGTGTGTGTGTGTGTGTGTAGTAATATATGTATATAGTTATAAATATGTGTATATGTATATATATATATATTAATATAAGTATCTATGTATATAGATATATGTAGATAGATATACATACATATATATATGTATATATACTTATACTTAGTTATATAGGTACTAATATTTGTATATATATATGTATATATATGTATATAAATATATATATATATATAAATACATATATGTATATATATATATAAGTATATATAGTAGTGTATAAGTGAGTGGGTGTGTGTACGAGAGTGTGTGTGTGTGTATGTGTTTGTAGGAGGGAGTGAGAGAGTGCTGTGAGGGAGAGAGAGGGAGAGGGAGAGAGAGCATCTGCTGGAGATGGCGCGGGCGTTTAAGTCTTCTTGACGCAGCAGCCGACGTCTGATGGCCACGCGCAGGCACAGGCACGTAGGCGCACGAAGAGGCGCGCACACGCATGAGGGCGTGAGCGTGAGGGAGAGACCGTAGTGCACCGCGCTGCGCACTAGGCGGGTGCGGGGACAGACTTGGGCGCGGCCTGGCGACGGTTGCAGCGAGGAGAGAGAGTGCCTGGTGACTGACTAAGTGAGAAACTTACCGGTCAATGCACTGTAGCAGCGTGAGATCGCAGCTACAGTGCAAGGGAAAAAAGTTGACCGGATGGCGCGCGCGAAACCACCTGGGCTACAGGTGGAATTTCGCTACAGGGCGCGCGGGGAGGGGTGAGAGCGGCCTGCTTGCACGTGCAGAGCTCGCGGAACTGGCGCCTGAGGCGCGTGGTGGCTTGCGTTGCTGTTGCGGAGCTTCAGACCTTGAGTCCTGCGACAATGGTGGAAATGGCTGGAACGGTGAAATAGAGAGGAGAACCACCATGCCCATCGGCTCTTTGATGAGCTACGTGGTGGTGGGACTCACAGTGGTGGTTGTGTACCATTGTGAGATGCTCCTGCCCGCAGCGTGGCTCCTCAAGAAGAAGAGAAGCTGCGTATGGAGGGGAGAGGGGAGGAGACGGCTTGGAGGAAGGAGGTGCTGTTGGTGTTTTGGACCAGGCTCCCCTCAAAGAAGAAAGCTGAGCCCTTTTTATTGAGGAAGAAGGCAAGCACAACCATGCCCTGGCTGTGCATGCAGCTAGCAGGGAGTGCTTGTTGCAAAGAATGGCGCAAAGAGGAGCTGCCATGCCTTGCAGCCACGGAGAAGAAATTCAAAGTCAAATAGAAATAAAAAATAAAGATGGAAATTTTGCAAGGCAGCACTTGAAGAATTTGTTAATTACAAGGCCATTTATTTCATTCTCCTCCCCTCTCACTTAAATGCATGCATGCGTTTATTTTTACAAATGCGAATATGGCTACCTAATATGCGCTGGCAATGCTTAGAAATAGCACAAGATGGCACAATTATTGGTGTATTTTTGTTGTGCAATCATTCACCTTCATCTTTTGACAGGAATCAGACACTGATCAGACTAACAATCACATCTTATCCTTCTCTGATCCCATTAGTAGGGTTTCTACATTTTCCACAGATCTATTATCATTTGAGGACCCCTACTCTGATCAGGCTGAGTTGATTTAGCCAAACCCTAGATTTATATTTCCACATCTCTTTGAGCCACAAAGCATCTGGTGGGCTCCGCATCTATTGATTCATATCCATCAACACACCAGACTGATTAGGTTTGGTATGTATCATCAGCCTATTGATTTGAACAAGCACCTTGTTGGACCAACCAGACTACTCATCAAGGTGCTTATCCTACAAAATTCCTCCAATCTGACCACCCTTTCTCCTTGACCACATTCTGCTCGGCTGAATGCATTGAATTTAGCTCTTAATGGGAGGTAACTCGTCATTCCAAAAACTCGAGACCCTTCTGACCATCTCTTTGAGCTACACTCCTACTGCACTTTAGGGTTCAACTTTAGAATAGCTGACTCCACCTTTGATACTTGTATCAGATCTTGAAATCATTTGCAACAGTCATCCTGACCCATTCACCCACCCTTTAACCCTGTTCTAAACCTTAAACCAAGCTGCTTCATACCCTTCTAATTTACAATGAGGACATTGCAAAACCTAGGCATAGAGGGGTGTTAAAGTGCAAAACAAATGGAATTTCAATTCTCAGAGGGATTCTCACAAAAAAATACATATTGAAAAAAAGGGAAAAAATGGAAAGGGGAGGAAAATTGAAATGAATGGAAAATCTCTCTTGAGGAGGAAAAGGGGAGGAAATATAGAATGTCAAAAGGAGCAAAATTAGAAAGAAATTCAATAGTCCTAGCAATTGATTTTGGGATCTACTTAACTTTTAGATCGAATCAAAACAAGGATTAAGTCCAGAAGTGTTAGAGATAAGGAGATAAGTAAAAGAGTACTGATCTTAGGTCTCTTGGGCCTATTTTAGGGCTTAAACACTTATGTATTCGTTAAAATTTGGATTACTCCTCAAGGGGTTGAGGAAAGTGCGAAGCTGATGTATTAAGTCTAAACCTTAGGGATTATTCAACCCCATTGCTTACCCTTTGGTTTTCTGGACTTGGTAACCTAAGCACCCAAAACAAACACATTAGTCTAGTTCAGTGCGCTTAACGAAGAAATATTTCCAAAAGTGTTCTATTCTAAAAAAAAGTCATCGCGAAGATCTAGCTTAGGAGCAGCTCAAAGGCACAAGTTGATTGGGTGAGTTCCCGATGTGGTGAGGTGGAATGTAAAAATACTCCCCTCGAAGATGTGTAATAACATATCGTCTCCTCGGTACTTGTCTCCTAGGATATCTAAATATCTTATCGGGGGCATGTAAGCACTTTGTGCTGGTTCAGGTGCCATTGGTGGGATTATCTTGAAATGTTGATTATTAGGGCTTGAATTTAGCTACAGAATGCTATGGGCAGTATTATCCCTACGTGTCAAAAGCTAAGGTTCTGGGGGTTACCATGGGTGGTGCTTTCTCGAAGCATCGAAAGCCAGGGACCCTTCGAGGATTGATGGTGGGGGCAGGAAATCCTATACAGACTATATTTAGGGTCAATCTGATGTTGGATTTAGGGGAATATAAAAGAGACAAAGCACTCAGAATGAAATATCCCTCTCTATCTCTCTTACCAAAAATGTACTGGCAAACTAAACCTAGACTTGATACGTCTACGCACGGGTGCTTTAATCGTTGGGGCTAACGAACCTTTGGGCATTTTTGCGGGCCTGAAAAACCTTTGGGGTAGACTCAAGGTTGAAAGCTGGTCAAGTCTAGATCTTGCCAGGTCTTGAGTACCTCTAGGCCTATTTTTCGTATTCTGATCTAATTTTTAGAGAAGTGGCACAGGTTAGGCATCTGAACATCAGAAACATAGTAAAGAGATTGAGTTCTTTCCATAGATTTTGCTAGGGACTAGCAAAAGTTAGGTATGGGGGTATGATGGTAACACCATCATTCACCATAACTAGATTTAATTAGTTGGAATCAAGAGATAAATACTCATGAATGATCGCCCGAGGACCGTAATTCCACGCAGATCTGTTTTGAGAAGAAAACACTAAAATAGGGCTAAATTTGCAGTTTTAACATTACATCACAAATTCAGAGTAACCACGAGATCACCCAGGGGTTAATTAGAGGTCAATTAAGCATTAAAGATCAAGAAGTGGGTCCAACACTGACAGAAACGAGGTTCACGCATTTTGAGGGCGAAAATAAGCACAAAAATCCTAATTATCAACCCACTTAAATTAAAGAGGTTCTACTCAGGATAAAATTAATCTAAACCTTCTAAAATTCATAGAAAAATATTTTAAGAGGTTTGGTACCCTTGATTTGACCATATGAACCTATTTTGACCTTGAATAGAGTTTTAGACGGAGCCTTGATTTTGTCTTTATACAAATTACCTAGTCAAACATGGTCAAACTAAAATCCAAGTTTACCATTAGATTCCTTAGGTCCAAATTAGGTTAGCACCAAAATTTGGGTCTAATCAGAGTCCATCTTGACCTAGTTTGCATTTTAGCCCTTAAAAACTCTATTTCTTACATTAGCCCCTCGGGTTTCAAGTTTATTGCATTTGGGTCCCTAACTTCTTGTCATTTTCTTCACTTAGATCCCTGCCACCATTAGTGTGAATCGAGCATTGCAGCCGAGATTTGAGGGAGGATTCTCCCCTCAAATCAAAGCCAAATCTCTCTAAAATTGGAGAGATTGATTCTCAGATGATCCCTGATCAATTGAATTGACTCAAGAGCCTTGAATCAGCCCATGGAGATCAGGCGAACGTGAGAAAATTCGGGGATTGTTTCCCCAAAAATCACGACCAAATTTGGCCCTCTCCTTGCTTTAAAACTCATTCTTAAGCTCTATAAATAGCCCTCGAGTCCAAGCCTTCTTCCTCAACTTGCTTTACAGCCAAAAACTCTCTTCTTCTTCCCTGGCCACCTTTGAACGCACGGGGTGAGGTCCCTCCTCTCCTTACGTACCCTGCACGCCCTCACCCGTGACACCATGCACGGGGGTTTGGGCTTGTTTATTTCGTATATCTTTGTTGTGATTGATCATTGTGCTCGCATATTCCGTATATTCTAACTAGTGTTGTGAATTCCATATTTGCTCCCTAAAACGACCTCGAAATTCATTTTCACTTTCAAGCACTTATAAATTTTAAATGTTGCGATTTTCGTCGCTATACTACGACACGACATTTTCCTAAAACGACGATTTTTGCTCCAACAACGGCTTTATCATTTGTATAAGATTTGTTGTATGTGGATTTGTATTTCTTCTTTGACATGTTTTGGACCGATATGTCTAGTATGCAAAGGAAAGAGGGGATTAATACATATTTTGGTGGATATGTGAATTCTAAGACAAGTCTTAGGCAATTTGTGTGGCAATTCGAGCTTACACTCGAACAAAGCCAGAGAAGAGTCACAAGAATGACTTTGATTATCTCCACAAATTTGCTCCTTTGGGTTCAATGTTTCCCATGAAGGCTCAAGTTAGAGATGGTTACATGGTGACAAAATTTAAGGAGTTTTAAGAAGAGCTCGTAAAGCTAATGCATTTTAGGATACTACGATTTACAAGCATGGAGATGAGGATGTTTACTTTCTTTGTGTTGAGGAGCTTACTTCTTCCTCCATTTTTTACACCTTTTTCAGTTATTTTCGGCAAGTCTTCCACTTTGATCTCTTTTGTTTGTTGCCTATTTAAGACTTGAGGGATTGTTTGTAGGCATTGTGTTTGGCATACTCGAGCTTCCTTTGAGGCACATTATTTATCATTGGAAGAAGGATGTCAAACTTCCTACTATTATGAGAAGCTTTCGAGAAGCTTTCAAGGTTTTATTTCACTTGATGATTCGATTGATAGATACAAAGATATATGCTTATCTATTGTCAAGCTTGCTGATGTTGGTGCATTGTCATCTTTAAATTTTGAAGCCTATGTGAGGATTCTAGATGATGCATCCAAGAATTTGTTGGTTTCTATGGGAATGAATTCTAAGCTATACTTGTGTTCTACTTAATTATTTCTTACTTTATCTTGATTAAATTTTTGTTTTCCCTTTTCTGGGATGCATTAAATCCTCAAATGATTTGTGATCCTAAGTAGGTGAGTTATCTCGGTAGGCCCCATGAGAAGAGATTATAAGGAAGTCTTACAAGATTTCATTTACTAAGAATAAGAATAACAAGAAGGATACAGACAAGGATGTGTCATCATTTTTGGGGATGTGCAGTGGCATTTTGAGTTGTATTTCTCTTATTTTTATGGATAAAACATTGTAGTTTACACTTTTTTGGTATTCTTTGATGAATATAAACAGAGGTTCTTTTCTTTCTTCATTTTTTTTTTTGACATTTTTGTGTGATGAATTATTAGATACATCGATTCATTTTTAATGAGATGGTTTGTTTCATTTTCAAATTCATTATCTTCCTTAATGTACTTGAATATCATTGGTGAGATTTTATTTTGCATTAGTGATATCTCTTTTTGAACTAGTGATATCATGGTTTACATTGATGATTTTAAGGTTCTATGACTTTTGTTTTTTCGTATGGCAAATATCACCGATGATATTTCATTTTGGTTTGGCAATATCCTATTTTGCAATGGTGATTTTTAGAATTTGCAGCTTTGTTTGTCCCTATTCCTTATATCACCTGTGATATTCCTTTATGCACCGATGATATTTGTAGATTCCCTTAGCTTTGATAATACAAAATTATCCCATATTGTGGTTATGGAAATAACATTTGAGGAATACAATTCAATATATACAACCTTGATGCAGAAAAGTAATGACTCAAGCCAATTGAAGATTAGCAAGATATGAAGAGTGGAAGATTCACAATGGACTAAAGCTTGAAGTTGTTAAGTCATGTATTAGAGTCGATGCATGTAAGTTTTAATTTTATTTCTAGGACTCTTGTATGGAACCTCCTTAAAATTGATTCAAATGTGTGATCAACTAAAGAAAAATAATCTAACCAACCAATTTGCGAAGTGAAGTGCTTCCCTTCACACTCCACACAAATTGATCGATCAATTTGACTGATTGATAGGCCCAAAATGAAAGTTGATTGATCAATCTATTCTATTCATCGACCAATGAAGTAATCTGATCAATCGGAAAACTTTTTGTTTTTAATGAAGCTTTTTTCTTTAAAAATGATTGACCAAGAAAAACTTTTGATTGATTAACTTGATAAGTTGATCGACTAGAGGGCTTATTGATTGACCATTGTTTTTTGAAAAAGTTGATTGACCATTGTGCAAGAATCTTATTTTATATTTTTTATTCATGTAGATCGACCAATGTATTAGCTGATTAATCATTTATAAAATTGCCCGACCAACTACAAACAAAAATCAATCAATATTTTTCAAAATGATTGCCACGATTTTCTACTCAAATTGATCAATCAATGATTACATTTGATTGATCAATGAATGGTAAGTTTGATTGATCAAACACAATTTTGATCAACCAATCTATTCTATTTAAATGTTAATCTCGCCATTAATTTGATTGATTCGAATGGATTTTTTTCCAAAAATAGTTAATCGACTCATCTCACCAATTCCATTAGTAGGAACATTCTTACCCTTTAAGAGCAAATAATGTCTTTCTACAAAAAATCCTTCTCACTTCTAACCTAAAAAATCTATTAATCCTCTTGGAGAACAAAATTATTAAGGACAACATTTACTATAATTCGATAAGTCTAGCCTTAGAAAAAATTGCTTCCTACCAAAGGTAGTAATAACCTAGTTCCCATGCAAAGAACTCCTCTCCTCAAGAGCTCCATAGCTAAGCACTCAAACCTTGGCCAAAGGCTAGCTTGTGACCACTTGAACTTGGTTTTCTAGGTGAAGAAGAGGTAGGCCAAGTGCCAAGGATCCTCTTCCTCTTCCAATAGGCCTTGTGCCCCCATTGGAAGAACATCTATCTTCTCATCTTAGTTTACTTTTACTTTCTCTGTTAGTATAGTTATTTTCTTTATTTGCACTTTGCTTATTTTCATTTTCTTGCTAGTAGAATAGATTTCATTTTCAAGCTTCTTCCTACTTGCTTTTTGTTGTGCTTTATATACTTTTCAAGTTGCACACTCTCAATCACTTGCACCATCCACGCCACCATCGTCACCACCATTACCACAATCACCACCACTTCATCACCTCATTAGCACTTAGTTCACTCCATCACTCTCACACTCACATTCCCACCATCACCACTCCTAAGACCAACTCCTACTCCTACTACCACCACATTAGCCATGGTTGTCCCATCCCCCTTTCATAGAGCTCACAACATAGACTCCATAGAAAACACCATCATATAGCAAACCTTCATCACCTCCAAGTATAGGATCATCATCTCCATCTCCCTAACCTCCACCATGGTTATCACCACCAACATTAGAACCAATGAGGACCTAATGACCCACATTATCGAGCCTCTCTGCATCAACTACCTTAGGGAGCTTGAACACTTCATCCTCCATTAGCCATCTCCATTTTCCAAGTGTTGGAGTAAAAGTGCTTGTAATTATCTATCTTTTGTGTGCTTTGGATAAGTGGATCTTTCCACCCTAGTGTAATGGAGTTGATCTTCTTCATATGTGTGCCTTATGTTGTAGTACTTGGAGTTGATCTTTTCCATATGTGTGTTTTATTTTGTAATATGTTGTAGTACGCGTTGTGAAATACAAGTTTAAAGTTGTTATTCACTTGTGTGTTTTGTATTACTTTGCTAAGAAAAGAAAATTAAAAAAAAAGAGTATAGTTGTTAAAGTTCTCTTGTCTTTGTTTGGTTGGCGATTGTAAATATGTCATTCTCATTTTTACTTTCGTAAAGCAAAATGACCAAATATATATATATATATCAAGAAAAAAGAAAAAAAATGCCTTATTGTATAGTTATGGTCACTCTCCTCACCCCTACTAATCACTTACATAGCCATTTTCCCTATTTAATGTGAAACCTCACCCGCACATATTATCTAGTCATCATAATCACCATTCCCGACAACATCTCGCAGGCGTGTAGTTATCTTTCCATTTTGTTATCAAGTAAAAAAAATAATAAAAAAAAGGTTTATTAACTGACCTTAGATTTCGTTTTTCTATTCACAAGAAAACCAAAAAAAAAGGAAAAGAGAAAAAGCACAAAAATAGAATAAAGGAACTCTCTTAAGGTAAAACAAGATCCAAGTTCTTTCTAAACCTCCTCGTGGGATCGATCGGGACTCCATCAAGTTAAACCATTTCGAGTTTTGTTAAAAAAGTTTAAGTGTATTAGCATTAAGGGCAAAACAAAGCTACAACGACGTGCTTTCATAAATGCGTAAAAAAAGAAAAACCCAATTTTAACTTCACCCTCTAGCATCTCTTACATAGATGAATCCACATGGTAGGGCACCGCATGGAGAACATACAAAGTAAGCGAGTGTGGTGGGGGCCATTAGGCAACTATGAATCCATAACTAAAGAAATAAAGCATTACAAATTAATCATCCCAGTATAAACTTGTTAAATAAGGTGGAGTTGTAGAGGGCATTAGACAAAATACAATACACGCATGTCCAACAAATGGGTTGTGTAAGTGGATAAATTCTAAATCCATACACAACTCTTGTTTAGGTTTGTGTCGAAATCCATATCCATCCAGAAACTAAATGGGATGAGTTTTATCTACTACTCTAATAGATTGGCTGAATCCAAATTTGACATCCGTAATGAACATTGGATTGGGTAAATCCGAATTGACAACCTTAATGACAAATCAGATTAAATTATAATCACCAGTCATAATCCAAGAGATTTTTTTTTGAAAGGAAAATCCAGGGGATAATTTGTGATGTTTTATTGAAATACTTAAAGAAAGCAGATGGTTAGGTTTTAGTAACAACAATTGAGAACTACAGTAACAACTGCATTGTTGCCAAGACAGATTATAGGCAACCCAAGTTGAGAGTACACGAACAATAGGATGGTTATCAGGCTAATTCATACCATGCCAAAGGACCTACATTACTAGCCTCCTCAAAATAGTTTCCCGATCCCATCCTTACAGGGGATGGATTTGTCAAGCTCCATTCTTCGCCAAGTCCCAAGAATAGGTGTTAGCTGGTTAATTGGTTTTGTCAAACAACCCAAGGAGACCCCCTGTATGAGAGGGCTCCTCTTCTACTTCATTTGGCTTCATCACCAAGTAAGAAGTCTGTGCACATATCTATTCATGACCAACCAAACCCCAAAATGATCAAAAGAGGATCTATAATACCTTCATGATTGGAACACCCATAAGGAATAAAAGAAGCATCACCTTTGCAGTGTTATAGACTTCATTTTGGCAATTAGGGAGAATACTGATAGATTTTGTTGGTTGGAGGTATTCTTTGCTTTCAAATGTCACCTTTCTATCAAGATTTTTATCGTTGTCCATCAGTAAACAACCAGGAATTGTACCATCCGCTGAGTACTTGGTAGCCTGAGAACATCAAGATTGCTATCAATATTTCTTTCTTTCATCACTAGAAAAAGGAAAATACAAATAAATCAGGGGTTTTCACAAAAATTGGAAAATATAGAAGGTTAAAGTTGGAAGAGGGGAGTTCAAAGGATCAATTAATCTTTTGAGGGGGCAGGATGGCTGCGGATTAGATAAATTGGAGGATATCATAATCAAGTTAGCCATCATAGTAAATTTCTAATTTGCATGATTTTAGTAGGAAATATAGATGAGGATCAAACCAGAGTTCCATTTCCCAAGTTTGCTATATTGTACTGCCCATAGAGAAGGGCCTTGTGCTTGCTCTTTATGGCTTCATCAAGATCCTTCAAATACCCCCATTTAGGTTGCCTCAAATTCCCTAAAATTTGTATAGACATGAGATTAACAAGAGTGTGAAACCAAATTGATATATCTATTTTATTTGTGAATAAAATTAATCTAACAACATTGTGAACTCATCTATGACAGAGATATATTCATTGTGCTATGGTTATTACTTTGGCCATCTTTTACAGATCCATTCATAGTTGGAGTAGGTTCAAAATTCAGATCCAATCACAACTGAATTTTTACAGGACACATACATATTGCACGATGGTAAAGATTTTGAATGTGATAAAAGCACTGTGTGTAACGACCCGGTTCCGAGTCCCTACGAGACACGAGAACCGGACCGACTCGACTAATCCCAAGACCTAGTCGTCCAACGAGGAAGTAACCAAAAGAGCAGTAAAAATAAACCACATTCAGCATGAATATAACTAGCAGTAAGAAAGTACAGCAGTAAGGAAAGAAACTACTACAGTATATACCACCACAACAGTAGAACAACATTTATCATATAACATGAACTGCAGGTAAAGATAAGTACAGCGGAAACAAGAACTACTCACTATAACGGAAACAAAGAGGTACAAAAGATAGTGGTAACTGTACTGGACCCTACTCGGCCCAGCGTCCTCTGCAGCCGCTGGCCCTGGCTGCTCAACAACTGGTCCTGAAAAAGGTAACGAGTGTAACACGTCAGCAAAACGCTGAGTAGAGTGGCAACTAAAACTAAAGACAACAGTAGAGTGTACAGTAGCTGTTATGTTCTATTACTTTCTTTATTAACATCTTTCAATTGTCTCACTATTTCATTTATTCCCCAAATCTTTTTCTTGATCTCGAATGTTCCTCGTAGGAACGATCTTGATTGCAGTCTTTCCAAAAAGTAGAAGTAGCACGTGGTGCTCTCCTGGCCGGGAGAGTCCCCCGTGGTGATCCTACCCTCAGTCAACCACCCCAAGGTCATTGACAGACGTAACGGTGACTATGGCACGCGCGATAAACGCACAGGTAGCTAACCCGTACTGGCACGCAGTCAGTCGTTTCCGTTAACGGGTGCGCCCAAAGCACAGCACGGAACCTGTCCAGGGCAGAGCCCTCTCAGTAATAGGGGTTCAACCCCTCCACAGTAACCAAACCGGGGCCTTGCCCCTCCACAGTCCGCGCACCCTTGCCTGACTACCCTGGTTTGCCCCAGCGGGCCTAACAAGTCGGTGTGGGAGGCTAGCAGAACCCCGGGGCCCGTGGGGTAGCTAGTACCTCCCTACACTAGTAGCTCTCCTCGGTACTACGTACTCAAGGGCCAGCTCACTTCCCCAATACTATTCCATTCACTTTCCAGGAGTTCTACTCCTACTTCCCCGTAGGGTTCCATCCTTCTTACTCAAACATCCAGGTTTCACTTTCTAATTTCACATTCTTACAACCCATGTTCTCAACCACGTTATTTATTCACAACAAGCAGCTGTTAATTCAAATTACAGGCAGCTTTATATCTCTTTCCATTTTCCAAAACTGCAGTATTATACATTCCACTAGTTTTCCCATCCTAGGATTCATGCCATATCCTAGGATCTATCATACAATCTGGTTTTCCAACCCTAGGATTCATGCAACACCTAGGAGCTATCATATATTTCTCATTCCTAGGATTCATGCAACGTCCTAGGTTCTAGTTATGGTTCCATACTTTAACAGATTTTATTAATAACTTAAAACCACTCTACCAGGTACAACGGGAGTAATGGGGGCGTGATCGGGAATCCCGCGTGCCTCCGCGACTCCCAAGACTGCAACTGAACGAGGTCCTATCACAAGGATCAAACACAAGGAGAGTCTCAAAACAGTGTATAGCTACTGTAGACGGGTAGAGGAATTAATTCTGAAAAGAACGCAACTCGAATCGCGGAAAACGGAACCCGAACGGGCCCTAAACGGGTCGAAAACGACGACACTGTGTAAAATCAGACGTCTGGAACTTCTTCCAGACGTCTTAAAAAGTGGATCAGAGAATTACCTGTTCAGCGTGGTTTCCCAGACATCCAGAAGTCTGCGGGGACGTCTGGCCTAGCTCCCAGACGTTCGATGGTCACCCCAGACGTCTGGAGGTCGCTCCCGCCGTCTGGTACAACAGCCAGATGTCTGATTCGCGTTGGATGGCGAATCACCGAGCCTGCGCACACCCATCTCCCTCCCTCAGTACGGTCAGTCGACAGGAAGGAAGAAGAAGATGGAAAACTCACCTTTCAGACGTCTGGAAGGTCTTCCAGACGTCTCCCTCGCCGTCTGTTTATCAACCCAGACGTCTGATTCTGGAAATTTTTCCAGAACAGGGCACCACCCGGCTTCCGCTCGCGACGCTGCCCGCGTCGCACCTCGCGCGTCTGCTGCTCAGACCACAACAGTCCCCCCTCCGTGTCGCTTCGCGCCCCCTGCGCCCTCCGCCGGCCGGCCCTAGCAGCCCCGGCGAGCTCGCCCTCACGGCAGAGCTCCGCTCTCGCACGCAGCACCTCCTCCGCGCTCACTGCGGCCGCGGCTGCCGCCCTCGCACTCGCGCTCACGCTCACTGGCTGAAGGAGAAGAGGGAGGAGACGGTGGAGACGACGGGAGGGAGCGCGTGACCTTTTAAGGCCGCACAAGGAGGAGAGAGAGGACGCGGCAGGTGTCTACAGCCGCAGAGAAAGAGGGAATAAGCGAATATTCGGTCTACGCGCTCAGGCGCGCAGACGACCCGCGCGTGTCGAAATTAACGGATTTTCAGACGTCTGGAAACGATCCCAGATGTCTGGTAAGACGTCTGGATGTTATCCCAGACGTCTGGTACACCGTCTGGGCCACCTCCTAGACGTCTTAAAAGATGTCTGGGGCACGCGTTCGTTACACTGTGGTACAATGCTAATGTAAAAGTTAAATAGAAAAATCAACTGTGGTTACTGGTAACATAGAAAAGTAAATACACACTAGGCTAACACTATAACGGCCACAGGTATTTGAACCATTACAAAGAATAATCTTGTGAAGGGAAAAACAAAAAAGAATAAATATATAGGGCTCAGATTTTAGTGAATAGAAATTATCGTGGAATAGAGCATTTCCTCATCTCCATTGGTTCTATGATATATCCTAAAAGGGAGAATTAAACAATTTAAAAATGGAAAACAACATAAGTATGATAAGAAAATAGGCAAAAACTTATGTCAAATTGCCTTTGCAAACTGGCACATTTGGACCTGCAATGAGAAATTAACAAAATGGTGAGATTTTGGAAATGATAAGATACAACTAACAACATAAGTAACAAACTCTATTAGCAATTTTAAGTAAAAAATGCCTATAAACCCCTCTATGAAATTCAACAGTGAGTTGAGAACAATATTCTGCTGCTATACGATACAAGATTTCTATTTTCCATGTGTTGTAAGATAGAGTGTCCCAGCAACTACATCAAGTTGGTACAATTTCTTACAATGCTTGAATAAGTTGACTTTTTCTAATAGTTCAAACACTAAAAAGGAATAGTTGATTGCTGCATATGCAACTGATATGCAAGTTGTACTACTTGTCTTCCTACAAGCATACACTGCATTTAGTGAGTTTCTTGCTCAATTATTTTATGTGAAGTGATCCTAGTCCTATGAAGAAGAGGTTGTGTATCAAGAAAATTGATTTCCAGGATTGATCTTCAGCTTCTATTTTTTGGAAGAGATAAAGGGCTCTTCCATGGGCATGTGTAAGCATTGCAAGACATTCTTGTCTTCTAAGAGACATTCTAGGGTAGATTAACTTCCAACTATTAGGAAAAATCACAATTTCACTTGCAATTTAAAGGTATAGAATTTTTAAATTTCATGAATTTTAAGGATAGAATTATTCTCTTGATGATAACATCATCATGAACCATAACTAGCTTTAATTAGATAGAATCAATTGACAAATTCTCATAACCTGAGAGTCGTAATTCACTGTATATCCATTATGAGAGGAATACATTAAAACAGGGTTAATTCTGCAGTTTTAATAGCATATCATGAATGCAGAGTAATCATGGGGTTTCCCAGGGATTAATTTATGGATAAATGTTCATTAATGACTAATAAGAGGATCTGTGTAGACAGAAACAGGATTTCACGCATTACGAGAACTGATTCATAACCCCAAACCCTAATTTCAGACCCATTTAAATAACAGAGGTTCTGGTTAGGATAGAATCCATCTAAACCTTTGCAAATTCATAGAAAAATATTCCATGAGGTTTGGTACCCTTGATTTGACCATTGAAATCCATTTTGACCTTAAATAGAGTCTCAGACAGAAAGTTACCCTAATTTGGGTTTCTACGCAAAGTATCCTATCAAACTTGGTTAAAATTGAAATCCAACTTTACCATCAGATTCCTTAGGTCCAGATTAGGTTTGTACCAAAATTTGGGCCCAATCAGAGATTATCTCGACCTAGTTTGCATTTTGGTCTAGTCTGACTCTTTTTCGCTCATACACGCCCCTAACTTTTGAAATCCTTGCAAATACCCCCCTAATTTTTTCATCTTCTTTGCAGAAAGGTCCCCGCTGCCATGGCAAGTGTGAACCCAAATGAGCTGAGCTTCAATCAGGGTACCTCCCTAATTTCTCGACCAATCGCTTCCAAAATTGGAAAGGATGATCTTGAGGACATCCCCAATCACCTGAATGGCATCTTGGACTCAAATTTGGCCCAAGAAGCTTGTGCAAATATTTAGAATTTTAGGATCTTCTTCCCTAATTTCTCGAGCTCTTCAAGCTTGTTTCCAAGCTTGAGAGCCTGCCTGAGCTCTATAAAAGTTGCTAGGTCTTCTAATCGTGCTCCTTAGCTAGGTACAGGGCCAAAAAGCCTTCTCCCTTCCCTATCTTTGGCCTCCTCTGACCTAGGCTCCAGTGGCCACCTTCTTCGTCATCCTACGGATGACCAACAGCCAAATTGGCCCATCCTACTTCCTCACCGTCTTTCGCACCTCACTAGCCACAATGGGGGCTGCTTCCCCCTTTCCTCGTCGTTGTCTCCCTCAATGGAGTATGCTTCGTCCACCATGTCGGCAATCACACCGACACTTGTAACCCTCACCCCTTCATCCTGTAATTAGGTGAAACCTCTTCCTCTTCTCCTCCTTAACCTTTCTAGCTCCTCTCCTTTCCCTTTCGACCATCGACGTCGCCGTTCACCCTCCGTCTTCCCCACGTCCGGTGATGCTCTGGTGAAGCCTATCACTCACCACATCACACCAAATGTCGCTGCTCCACTTCCATAAGCTCTGCCTCATCTCGCCCATCAAAACCCCTCATTTAATCCCACCAAAAACCCACTCCAACGCTCTACCAAACACACCCCTCGCCATGCACCTCTTCCGCCTCCGTCCGGCCACCATATGTCCTAGACCACCACGACCACCTTCGCCTTCACTTAGCGAACATGCTAAGATGTTTTAACGTTGCCGTGAGGCCTTATCTTGTGTTTCAGGTCTCCGCTGTCCACTGCCGTCGCCACCATCATCCCCGCTCCTGTTCGTAGTCCTCCGACGAGCTCGAGGCTTGATTCCACTCCCAGGAGATGTGGACTTCACATGCGTGACCAGCTGCAACACCAATTGAAGACCTCCATGCCAGCAGCACCTCCAATTGACGAAGTATCACCCCAGTCGCGCGAGAGAAGGAAACTAGTGGGGATAGTACCACATCGTGCGTGAACAACCTACTTGCAGCGCATATTAGAGATTTGTGAACTGAACTCTCTGCCCAGTAACGAGGGGTCGGGTCCCTCATCACCCTCACACCCACTTACTCAACCTATGTCCACTCCTCGTCTGCGACCATGCCTATAGGCTTGGACACTATTCTAGACCCAATAACCCATGTTCGGATCCAATTATGCCTGGGTCTTGAGAGAGGAGTAAAAGGAATTGTGAGAGAGAGGGGGAGGGTTTTACTGCATACTCCTCTGCCTTATATTGAAGAGAAAGGGATCCCTATGCGACAGTTAGCCTCTAAGAAGTGGGTTCCCTTATACAGTGAAGGAGGGAAGCATTGTGAAGAAGAAGAAGGCTTTGACAAAGAAATAAGAATGAGAAGAAGGCCTTTAAAGAAGAAGAGAGATTCTAAAGGAGAAAGGAAGCTCTGAAAAGAAAGAGTGACTTGTGAAGAAGAAGGAAAGAGGCTAAAGAAGAAAGAAGAAGAAAAGGCTTCTGAAGAGCCTTATGCCTACATAAGTTGTCTGATCTTATTTGGCGCTGTTGAATGATTTAAGTACTATGGTTAAAATTGAATTCTGATTTTAAATGAATTGAGTAATTGAATGCATGCTTAATTAAGAGAATAAGTGGTGATTCAAATCACCATTGTTTTCATTCTCTTTTTATTTTGATTCCATATTCTTGTGAGCTTCATTGAATAACAATTTGATCATACTTATTCACTACATATTTGTTATTATTGTGCTTACTGATTCTGAATGAAGATTACTATGTGAATTCCATTATTTGCTCTCTGTGTTAGACCTCGGACTCTTGCGATTCTGAGTTATAAATTTAAATGATTTAAGCAATTTTGTCCTATACTACGATGCATATCTTACATAATGACGAATTCACCTCAAACAACTCTTTAGAGTTTCATCAATTTCGTTAAAAGTGGTTGTGAAAAGCCTCTCCACAAGTTCTTTATTTTTGATAAACATATTCTACTACTTCTTCAAAGCCATCAACTTCTGGTGTGTCTCTTAAAGCAAAATTTATTGCTTCTTTGAACTGTTGGCCTGTAAAGTACTACAAACATAGCTTGTTGCTTTGTCTAAGCTATTTTTGTTGGATAAGTTTCTCAGGATGAAGTTAAGTTCAAGGAACCAAAGGTTGGAACTTAGAGAAGTCCGTGTGTGTCTGTGAGCGCATGCGTGTGCACGCACACATATGTATGCTTGTATCAAAGCCACTAGCATAAATGAAAATATAACATTAGATAGATGCAAGAAGACCACTTTTGTACATATGCCCATAACCCATTTGACAATGAAGGAATTAAATACTTGATTGAACCTTGGGTAGCTTCTGCTAAAAAAGAACCTTTAATACGGCATCCAATGTGTTCTCGTAGATGATCTTGAGAAGCCAAGACAATTTGCTCTGCATGACAAGAAAAAAAGATAGAAATAGGGTTAACTATAGGACATTTAGGCTTTTTTTGGGGAAAATGGAAGATTTCAGGAATTATAAAGGAGCACAAGAGTATTAAGCAAATTAAGAGGAAATCTCTAACATGAAGGATTCCTAATGTCCTAGATTAGAAAAGGGAGAGTTTCATCATTTTGATTACTTGGATAAATGTGATTACTCATGAGAATGAACAATTCTATAGTTACAATAAATTCAAACATGATTTGTAGAAGATGCACTTACTGATCAGTTAATTCCTCTATTTGGACACATAGACAGTTTTTTTTCACTCCCTTTCTCCTCATTGCTTCTATCCAACCGATTAGACAGATTGCATGTTTGATGTTGACTTTTGTTCTTATTTGACCCCGAATGATGGCTTTTTAAATTGACATGAACACAATGCATGGTACATGGTCAAAAAGAATGTCAGACCTTGAGAATTGTACGTTCGGTTTCCATATATCAGTACTCTGCAGTCAATTGTCTAGATTCTAAGGGAAGTTTCCGTAGAGGACATCTAGTCTGATCATGGATTTTGTTTTTCACGGATCAACTTCTTAGTTGTAATGTTACGGATCTGCCTAAATGATCTAACGGAAAGTCTTTGGCAGGATTACACATATATATCATCGTTTACTTGTATATCACAACCATCGACATCTATTTATACTATTTCAGTTCCAACGTTCAGAATAATAAAAAGTAAATAAGTACTTTGAATTAGTTCCTTTGGATTTTTTTTCCTTGTCGAATATGTTGCAACATTCGAATATTCTACTTTCCTTAGGATATCTTAATGACAGTGAATACTAGCATTGTGAATAATGCAGGATCATTCTTGACATAAATAGGGGAAAAAATTAATTTGTGAAATAGGAGGAAGGGAAGGGGGCAGCGATAGTAGGAGGAGGAGGAGGGTGGGGAGGAGGAAAGGCGGAGGAGGGCAAGGAGGAGGAGGAGGGGGATGGGGAGGAGGAGGAGGGGCCAGGAGGAGGAAGAGGAGGAAGGGTAGGGGTAGCAGCAGGAGGAGGAGGAGGAGGAGAGGAGTAGGCGGGTGAGGAGGAGGAGGGGGCAGGAGGAGGAAGGGTAGGGGTAGCAGCAGTAGCAGGAGGAGGAGTAGGCGGGTGAGGAGGAGGAGGAAGGGCAGAGGCAACGGTAGTAGCAGTAGGAAGAGGAGGAGGGTGTTGTAGAGGAGGAGGAGGAGAAGGGTGGAGAGAAGGAGAGGCGGAGGAGTGTGAGGACGAGGAGGAGGGGGATGCAGTAGTAGGAGGAGGAAGAGGAGGGGGATGGGGAGGAGGTGGAGGAGGGCGACGAGGAGTTACCTAAGGAGGAGGAGGACGGTTGGCGATCGACGAAGGAGGAGGAGGGGCAACAACAACAACGTAGGGTGATTGAGGAGGAGGATCAGGAGAGGAGGAGAGGAGGGGGGGTTGAGGGTTTGTGTGAGGTGTGTGGAAGGAGAGGGCACTGCAGGTGTATTGATGAACTGACTTTTCCCATCGGTTGGATTAGAAAGCGACATCAAAAATCTAAATTAAATTCCCCACTCGTGCCTAAATTTTGGCTACTAATTTTAACCCACTTTTCGTCGTCGCTTTTTAGACTAACTGACAACAAAATTATTTTTATCGTCTCATTACTAACCGACGGTAAATATTAACGACCATCTTGCTCCTATTGCTTTTTTTTGCAACTAATAGTAGGGGTTATTTTTAATCACGCATTTGCCATCACTTATTTAAATAAGCGATGGGAAAAACATTTTTGTTGTCACTTTGTAAAACTGACGGCAACTAACCGACGGTAAATCCCATTTTTCTAGTAGTGTTTACAGAGTCATATGATAGACTTGATCCATCCTCCTGAAGTCACAGATGAGAACTTTGTGACCATTCCGTAGCCTCTTATGACACCAGAGGAGGCATTTAGGACTGTGATGCCTCCAAAGAATGAAAGCTTCATCTGTAAAAAGGGAAGGAGCGTAATAGTCTCTTCTTGGTATGTGAGGAAATTAAGGATCATCTTCATCGACGTCCCAAGTCAAGCTACTAAATAAGAAAATAAAGATAATGGAACATCGAGAAATGGAGAGGGAGAAGAGGTTGGAGGACGTGACCTTGCAATTGCAGGCAGCCACTCGCAAAGTGGAGTAGCAATACAAGTTGCTAGAATGGCAGGGTGTTTACGCAAAGCGAGATCGATTTTTAAAAGTGTCGCGTTGCAGTATAATTGAAATCACTTTGAAAACGAATACAATTTTATTACTCGAAAATGTTCCAAGGTCGAACACAGGGAGCAAATGGAATTCACACACTAATCTCAACAATTAATGCAAATTGAACACAAAATATTACTCAAAAACTAATTAGGAATACTGAGCATATGAGTATATGAAGAGCAAAAAGAATTTTAGACAAAATATGAAGAGCATATGAGTATTTGAAGTCAGACGTCTGATTTTGCAATCAAACATCTTAAATGACTCGTGCTACAATCCCTTTCTTCTTTTCTTTTTTTCTTCTCTTTCTCTTTCTTTGATTTCTCTGATTCTTCTTCTTCTCTTCTTCTGCTTCTTTGCTCCTATTCTTTAGCTCATGCCTTCACTTCTTCTTCTCTTCGCTAACTCTTCTTCCTTCAGCCCTATGATTGTCTTTTTCTTCTTCTTTTTCTTCTTCCTTAGGCTTTCTTCTCCTCTGACCCTTCTGCCTTCTAAATCCGACTAAGTGTTGGAGTTAATCTTCCTAGGGCAAAAACCTCCCTTCCTATGTGCAACTCTCCTCTCTCTTTCTCTCTTTCTATTTTAGTCTCGCTCTCCCAAAGCCACAACTAGTTGGGTAATGGGACCTATTGCATACTCGGGTGTAGGCTCACCGGTGTGCGTGGTGAGCGAGGAGTGTAGGTCAGGCGGGTATTCGGGTCGACCAGGTCCATGGGGCAATGTCGCGGACGAGTTCAGTGAAGGGGGAGGAGGACCTCACCCTCAGTGTTTGGAGGCGAATAGCCCCATTCACTTTTTCACTTTATGCACATGAAAGTGCCTTTTCGTTTATGAGGTGGGACTAAATGTCCCATCTGTCTTCCGAGCAACACAGCAGTAGGGTATCGGGCAAATTGACGAGGTTGTGACTGCTGAAGCCCCTGCGTGAGGACTTGGATGCTTGCGGGATTCTATTCCACGCAGCCTGGAGGTAGCCCCTGGGCGTAGCAAGACCTAGAGCAACTCGAAGCTAGGCAGCAATGGCAGTTCTGACCTGCTACCTGAAATCAAGAACAGGGGCCTTATGGCTGCGTCAGAATGCTCAGCAGGGTCGCCGTGGCACGGCGAATGTAACAATGGTCGTGGCGTGGAGCGAGGGTGGTCGTGGTGGTGTGCCTAGGGTGTACTGTGTGCGTATGAGTGGGTGTGTTCGGGGAGGTGTTTGGGTGGACGATGGAGTGAATGGAGTGAGTGGAAATGATCAAGGAGGTGCGGTGGAGGTTGTAGGGTGGTTGGCGAGGTGGATGGAGGTGCGTAGCGACGGGAACACCTCGCCGGAGGAGTCGTCGAAGATGGAGGAGATGACGGTGGTCAGTAGCGTTGGTGGTTGGTTTTGGGAAATAAAGAGACGGAAAGAAGGTGTAAGAGAGAGGGAATCTAAGAACCTACTTCCAAGGGACGAAAGGGAAAAGAATCCCAGACCGGTGTGGTTACCGGACGTGGGGAAGATGAACCTCCATAGAAGAGGCGGCAGCGAAGACGGGCAGGAACGACGTTGGCTGGTATTGTGCGACGCGGAGGACGATGATGAAGATAAACTCGCCACTAGCATTGTGGTTGGGTGACAAGAAAATTAGGAGAGACCGCTGGAGCTTGCGGAGTGTTGTGGCCAGAGAGGAGAGATGAATAGGGGGAATTCCGACCCAATTTCAAGCTGAGGAGTTCGGTTAAACCTTGGGGAGTCTTTTATAGGTCATTGGAGAGGGTTTTGTGCTTGGAAGGCAAGCTTCAAAGCAAGGAAGGCTCATTTAAGAAGGAAGCTTTCAAGAGACCCAAATCTCTCATGCGTTCGCATGAGAGATTGGGAAAGATTCAGAGCTCATTAATGGGTTTAGACGGGAGAGAATTTCTCAGAGGATCTCCCTTCCAAATTTGAAAGGGATTCTCCAAGTAATCAAGGAGATCTTCTCTATCAAAGGTCACTGGAGTAGGTTTCCTTCGCGGTAATGCTGAAGGGACCTATTTGTGAAGATGACGAAGAAGCTAAGGGGCTAATGCAAGGGTTTTTGAAAGTTAGGGGCATAAATGTAATCAGACAGGACCTTTTTGCAAACTAGGTAAAGACAAGTTCTCAGTAGGTCCAAATTTGGTACAAACCTAATTTGAACCTAAGGAATCCAATTGTGAAGTTAGATTTTGATTTTGACCATGTTTGACTAGGTAATTTATACAAAAACCCAAATTAGGGCAAGTATCTGCCCTAGAGAATATTTTTTTATGATTTTTAGAGGGTTTAGATAAATTTTATCTTAACCAAAACTGTGGTTAATTAAGTGGGTTAGTTTGTAGGGTTTCAAAAGCCATTTAATTCTCAGAACACATACAAATCCTTTTCTGTTTAATCCAATCCAATTGTTATCTTATTAAGATCATTTGACCTTTATTCAGCCCTTGAGAAGACCCATGGTTGTACTGCATTGGCAAAATTAATGTTCTAACCCTAGTTTCTTATTTTTCTCTTAGAATGGTTATGCAATGAATTATGACCTTCAGTTGGTTATGTAGGAGCTTTTATTGACTTCATTGGGTCAAAATAAGCTAGTTAGGGCTCATGATGGTGTTCCCATCATACCCCCATGCCTAGCTTTTGCTAGTCTCTTAGAAAAATTTCAAGGTATTAACTTTGATTCTAGATCATGAAATCTTTTTGATGCTCAAAAACTGTGATGTGTGCTTTCTTTTGTAGATTAGTTTAGAATGCCGATAGTAGGCCCAAAGGTACTCAAGTACCAACCAAGGTCCGGACTTGACCAGCTTTAGCCTCGGTCTGCCACGAAGGTTTCTAAGGCCCACAAGAACTATCCTAAGGTTCGTTGAACTCTGCGGTTAAAGCACCCGTGCTTGTAACATGTTGTAGCCTCGGTTCAGTTTGTAATGCGTTTTTTTGTTAGAGAGAGACAGTGGAATTTTCTTTATTTTTGGAGAGTTTTCTCTTCCTTTTCTTTTCATTTTTAGCTTCGGATTGGCTTCACAACACGGTCTGTGTTGGATTTCTAGTCCCCATCATCAATCCTCGCAAGTTTCCTGCAATTGATGCTTCGAGATAGCACCACCCATGGTAACCCCCAGAACCCTGGCTTTCGAGATAATCCCGCCCATGGTGTTCTGTAGCTAAATCTAGACCCTGGAAATCGACATTTCGGGATAATGCTGCCCATGGCATCTGAACCAACATAGGGTGCTTACATGCCCCTGCTAGGATATGTAGATATCCTAGGAGACAAGCACCGAAGAGATAATACGTTATTGCGCATCTTTGAGGGGAATTTCCCGCCTCTCCGTGTCGAGAACTCGTCCAAATCAACTTGTGTTGATTAGTCGCTCCTAATCTAAGTGACTTTTTCATAACAATTTAAACTCATTTGCATGATTTTGATTCTTAAGCGCACTAAACCAGACTGTGTGTGGATTGGGGTTCTTAGGTTATCGTGTCCTGCAAACCAGAGGTCAGTTAACAAGGCCGAATACTCCTTAAGCCTTAGACCTAATTCTTA
The DNA here is from genome assembly GCA_037157565.1 of Thalassia testudinum. NCBI lineage: Eukaryota > Viridiplantae > Streptophyta > Magnoliopsida > Alismatales > Hydrocharitaceae > Thalassia > Thalassia testudinum. The sequence continues at coordinate 89,536,817 of JAZHRO010000077.1, forward strand.
AGTTTCGCATTTTCCCCAACCTCTTGAGGACTATCCAGATCTTAGCGGACACTTAAATTTTTAAGCCTAGGATTATAGCCCAAGAGGCCTAAAATCAGCGTTCCTACTAATCTCTTCCCTGTTTCATTAGCACATTTTGCCTTTCATTTTCTTTCTCTTGATATGGTCTAGAACTAAGTCAATTCCTTAATTTCTTACTAATGACTACCTCTTTTCTTTACTTTTCAACTTGTGCTCCTTTTTGACATTTTTAACTTTTCTTAAAAAAATTTGATATGCTATCAAAATTTCCTCTCCTCTCATTTTTTTTATTCTTTTTCAAGAATTTTTTTTATTTTTTGGTATTTTTGGAATATGTGATTTTTTTGTGAGAACCCTTTCGAACTTTGATTTTTTTGTATGTTTGCACTTTACCACTCTCCTATGTCTAAGTTTTACAATGTCATTGTAAACGGAGGGTGTGAAACAGTTTTGGGTTCAGAAATTTAGAATAGGATTATCGAGTGGGCGAACGGGTCGGGAATGACTGTTACGAATGATTTCAAGCTCTCTCACATGTGCCAGAGGTGGGATCGACTGTTCTAAGATTGAACTCAGGGTGCAAATAGACGTGAAATTCAGAAGGATAATCAGAAGGATCTCGATTTTTGGAATGACAGTTGCCTTCCGTTAAGCGCTAAATTCAATGCCTTCAGCTGAGTGGGAAATGGTATGGAGATGGAGTGGTCAAATCAGATGAGTTTTGCAAAACAAGCACCTTGATCAAGCCTGGTTGGTCCAACTAGGTGCTTGTTCAAATCAACAGGCTGATGATGCAGCACAAACCCAATCAATCTGATGGGTTGATAAATGTAGATCAAGAGATGTGGAACCCACCATATACTTTGGAATTCAAAAGGGTACGGAAGTGTATAGCTAGGGTTTGGCTGAGTCGAATCAGCCTGATCAGAGTAGGGATCCCTAAATGAAAAGAATAGGTGGAGGACGTAGGAACCCTACAGGAGTGATCAGAAATGGATGGGGCGTGATTTGTAGTTTGATCGATGTCCAAAACCCGATAAAGATGTGGAGGCGACTCATCTACAATTGACTCATTAAGAGGGGAATCAGAATAGAAATTGAGTCTGGTTGTAGGTCGCAGTTGAAAACGGGTTTGAATAGGTTCTGTATATGTAGCATCAATAAGAATTGTGTATGAGGGCTCTTCTAATGAGGGTTCAAAGGTGGGTTCATTTAGAGAGTCCTTATACTAGCCATTAAACTCAAACGTAAATGCCTGAAGGACGTTTGATGAAGAAAATCGGAGTCAAGAAAATATTCGAATTCTGGGTTGTAGTCACTCTCGGCACTTTTTGTTTCTGATTTCTGAAGATCAAAAAGAAATGATTCCATCTCAATGGAACCTGAATTTAAATCAGTGATCTCGAGATTAGGGAGCTCAGAATCAAAGTCGAAGAATGGATCATGTGTGCTAAGGTCGTAAATTGGCTCGTAGTTGTCAGGAAATAATGGTTCTCCGTAATCATAGTAAGATTCAAAATCGTCGGAGAAATTGTGAGAATCCAGTTTTGAATTTGATTCGAGATCAGAGGTTCCACCACAGAGCAAATCACAAGATGTAGACTTAGTAACCTAACTTGGGTCTAGCCTATTTGTAGATTATGAGCTTAAAAAGGTCTCCCTATTGGATCTAGGCTTAGGTTTTTGACTTGTAGGGAAAACCCAATCAAAACCCCACTCTTTCAACTCCTCGATTTCTGTATCGTAGATCGGCGTGACTTCCGAAAAATCATTCTGTATTTTTGAGGATGTTGGAGAGGCACATTCATCAAATAAAGGCCCAAAATCATAATCCAAATTCAAACTTTGATTTTCATCATACGGGGCCTTGTAATTATCCCAAGAAGATTCAGATCTAGATTCTAGGCTAAGAATGTGAGTTGAATTACTAGAATCTAGGTCAGGATTACCTTCGGGGGTCATCTTATCAGAGTAAGGGGTGGGATTTATACCCACGAGAAGTTCTGATTCAATCTCATTATTACAAAAGTCTAGGAATTCTATGCTTGGCGAACTAGGGTTTTGGCTTTCTAGGTGATGAGAGCCTCATCATGAGCCATAACTAGCTCATTTTGACCCAATAAAGAAGATAAAAGCTCCTACATAACCTAGAAGAAGGCCTAACTGAAGGAACAAGTGCTCTGAGAAGAAAACATGAAATAAAGGTTAAAACTGCAAGTTTACCATTGCAGTACGTAAACGGGATTTCTCAGAGGCAAAACAGAGGTCAAATGGTATAAATGAGATAAAAAGTGGGTTGAGTCAATCAGAAATGGGTTCATGTGCAATCTAAGAACTAAATGACACTTGGTAACCCTAAAACAGACCCGCTGAAATTAACAAGGTTCCGGTCAGAACAAAAAGCAAGTAAACCCTCTATAAATCATGGAAAAACATACTCTAGGGTTTAGAACACTTAATTTGGCCTTTGGAACCTAGTTTGACCTAGATCAGGGTCCTAGCTCTTCAATTAACCTAATTTGGGTTTTTACGCAAAATGTCCAGTCAAACGAGGTCAAACCTGAAATCCAACTTCACCATTGGATTTTTTAGGTCCAAATTAGGTTTGTACCAAAATTTAGACCTAAGGGGAGGTCATCTTAACCTACTTTGCAATTTAGTACACCCAAATCACAAATAGGTCCCTATCTTTTGAATATCCTTGCAGAGAGCCCCCTAGGTTCTTCGCCTTCTTTGCAAACCGGTCCTGCCGCCATTGCTAGGGTAGAACCGAGCTCCGACGAAGTTTCGAGAGAGATTGCTCTCTAATTCCTCAGAGATTCTCTCCCAGAAATGGAAGGGAGATTCTCTGAGGAATTACCTTCCTTCTAAAGCCAATCAAATTCGCTGGCGTGAACCCAATCTCTCGTGCGAACGCACGAGAGATTTGGGTATCTTTCTTCCTTCCAACTCCGGCGAGCCGGCTGACCTAATTGCGCGTTTTTTACGCACTGATAGGAGCGGCCAGCACCTATAAAACACCCCCTGGACCCGGCCGCTCATCTTAAGCTTGATTTTGACGGAGATCCCCTCCAAATTTCTTCTCTCCCATCTCCGGCCAAACGACCCACAAGCTCCGGCGACCGCCTTCCCTCCTTCTCGTCACTCTGCTGCCATACCAGCAGCAGAGTCCTCTCCGCCTCACCTCCAGGAACACACTCCACCCTACCACTGCCACTCCATCCCTCCACAATCACCCCCCGACCAACCCACCATCTCCGGCCACAGGTTGACCTCGGCACGCACGCCTAGGCCGACCTGCGGCCTGCAGCATTGCCCACCGCCTTCGCCGTGCCACGGCGAAGGTCTCTAGCTATTCTGATTTGGCCGAGAGGCGCGTTTTGTGTACGACAGGATTTGAGCTGCTGCCGCCATGGACGACCTCTGATGAAGCTCCCACGAAGCTCCAGGCACCCGGTCTTCCAGGCTGCAGGTGCTGCATACTAGCGCGGGTGTCGCGAGGTGAACGAGTCCAGCCAAGGAGTGCTAGCAGAGCCAGCAGCTGCGGGGCAATCGCACGACGAGGCTTCTGCAGGCGCGCGTGAAGGCGAGGCCAGATAGTCCCACATCGTGGGATTGCAACCGGCAGGTACCATATAAGTTGTTTTTACGTTTTACTCTTATCGCCTCAGTAAGCACAGGGGTGAGGTCCCTCACTGACCCCACCCGCCTTGTCCGCGGCCTGACCACGCGGACCTGGCGGATCCGACCCGACCTAGACCTACGCACTCCTCGCGCATCACACACCTGCAGGTGCGCCTGGTCCCGGGTACGATCCGACCCGATTTAAGACTGTGGCTCTGGTAGAGCGGTTTGAGTGAATTGCTTGAGAGAGAGAGATGCGTGGGTAGAGGGAGAAGGGTTAGGTTTTGCTCCTGTGCAGGCAGGCTGATCGCAGAAGGACTTGGCCGCTGCAGAAGAAGGAAAAAGCAAGCCAAAGAAGAAGAAGAAGGCAACGAAGAAAGGAGGAGCAAGACAGAAGAAGAAGAAAGAACGAAGTCTTCGCAGGAGAAGAAGGAAAGCAGAAAGATTAGAAGTCTTCGCAGAGGAGAAGAAGAAGAAGGACAAGGGAAGATTGCAAAGAGATCAGAAAGGCAAAGCAGAAGAAGGAACAGAGAAAGAAGGATCACATTTAAGACGTTTGATACATAAATCAGACGTCTAATTCTATTTTTTTTACATCTTTCTTAAAAACTCTTTGAATCAATTATATCTGCATTTAACAGTTGTATTCTTGGGTTTTACAAAGTACTGAGTTCGCTCCCTGTGTTCGACCTCGGATACTCTAGTTGTTCGAGTAATAAAATTATTTATATTTGTTTAAACGTTTTGTCGGTTCTACTGCAACGTAATACACCTTTAAATCCGCACAAAAACGTTGACAACATTTTGGCGCCGCTGCCGGGGAGCAACGGGCACTTTTAAAGCTTTTGAGTACAACTTTTCTATCTAATATCTGACTTAACTTCTCTTTTGTTGTGTTCAATCAGGGAAAGCAAAACAAAAAGGAAAGAATAGCAACTGCACAACAGACTGGAACAGGTAATTTCCATAAGCCCTCTCCCTTAACCCTCGCACAATCTAAAAAAAAAAGAAAAAAAAAGGAGGGAAATCAACTTAGGGCTACCTGTCTTATATTTAGTAACTCATCAAGTTGCCTGATTTTCATTTCAACATATTTTTGTCTGTCATCCAACTAAGGCAACTAGGGCTAAAACTTTCTTGATTGAGCCCTAGGTGCTAATTTCTAAGGCAACTAAATTGGACCCATTAGAGCCAAGTTAGGATTGCAAAGCTAGGGTTTTTAGAGACACATCTTCTCTAAAACAAAGAAACAAACTTTCCAAAAAGAAGTGTGCCTAAACCGTGTTTGAAAAGATTTATACAAGAGGAACCCTAAGCAAATCAGGCTGATAATCCATTTGAACCATAAAAGGAAGGACCTAAAAGCTCTCAAAGGAACAAGAGGTGAAGTTGATCCCTCGAGTCAACCAACCTTAATATTAGGTCACTTTTTGCACTCAAAATACTTAAAAGTTCAAGTGGAACATTAAGCACCTTGATCTTAAAATAAAAAAAGGTAGACTTAAGAGGTCAAGATCCCAATTCTGGTCTACCTGGAACCGCAGTGACAAGAGAGGTCGGGTGGGGGAAACCCTGTAACCCGTGGGGACGCTCTACCGTGTAGGGGTCTTTGCGGGACTCTCCCTCTCTGGCTGCCCAGGTATTTCTCTGGTGGACGATCTTCTGATCCAGGGGTCCATCTGCCCCGAACCTCTATAGTCACTCAACAATTCTTGGGTGTCTTGATTGAGTCCAGCACCTTCTAATCTCATCACATCTTCCGGTGCATGTTTGGTAGGAGGTCCTTAAGACCACCTTTAAGACCTCCTCTAGAAATTCATTCTCGCCGAGGCCAAGCCTCGACGCCCTTGTTTGTGCAGCAACCCCACCACATAAATCTTTCATCTGATTCAGACCCTGATTCTCCTTCTTCTCCCATCATGGCACAACCCATTGAAGAGGAGAATAACCTTGAACACCAACTTCAACGCTTGAACGATCTCTTTCAGAACTTTGTAAACCCACCACAGCGACCTATGATGCGAGATCACTATAATCCCGCTGCGGTGGCAATCGAACCCCGAGTACGAATCCCAATTGGAGGACCCGATTCTGATCTAAAGCCCAATATGATTCATGCCATACCAAAGTTCCATGGGCTTAACTCTGAGGATCCATTCCAACACATTAAACAACTCAAGCATCTGGCCCAGACCTTCGGGTCAGATGTACAAAATCGGGATATCCTACTCATGAAAATGTTTTCGTTCTCCCTCTTAGACAAGGCCGCGCACTGGTATCAGACTCAGACCCGCCCGATCAACACTTGGGAGGAATTACAGTCCGAATTTTTGAAAAAATTCTTCCCTGTTGGCCGGACGAATGCCTTGCGCCACCAGATCACTCATTTCACTCAACAACAGGGAGAACCTCTTCACGAAGCTTGGGATCGATTCCTAGATCTCATGCGAAAGTGTCCCCATCACGGAGTTCCTAAGTGGGAACAAGTCCAGTCTTTTTACCAGGGACTCCGTGAGGATATTCGTCTAATCGTCAATGCAACATGTGGAGGAAACATCATGGGCCAACACGAGGACACGGTGTGGGAGATTCTCGAAAACATGTGCGAGAACTCTATAAACAATGACTCCTTGGGCTTATTCGACAGGACGAATGCCCGCGCATCGACGAATCTAAGAGGGACACATGAGACGCAGGACCTGTCCACTTCTGTTGACCTGGAATTGATGGCCAGTCGGTTGGACAAGGTCTCTATCATAGAAAAGAAGGTGGACGAGCTAACTCGACATTTGCAGCAAGCCACCTCTGCACAAAACTCTTTTGCACGACCTCCTCTGGCAAGGGAAACAGTGCAAAACATCTATCACCAACCTGCCAAGGGGATGGGCCCCTATCCACCCCCGTCTACCTCCCAGACCGGAGTGACCTCCGATCCCTTCTACTCGAGTTGGGGGAACTCTGAACCCTCGTATTCTGACTTTCCTGAGGTTCCTCAGAACTGCGAGGACCTCAACGCCATCCAGAATGACCCATACTCCAATACCTACAACCCTGGATGGCGAAATCATCCTAACTTTCAGTGGGCGGGAAATTCTCAAAAACCACCATATCAACCCCGCCCACAAGCTCCTCGTCCATATCAGCCGCCTCAGCCTCGGACCAATCCCACCTACCAATCCGGGCAAAACCAGGATCAACTGACTCTTATCCTTCAAACACTGGCTGACATTCAAAAGACGAATGCGGCAATGCAAAAACAGCACAAGGACGAGATCACAGAGGTTCGCAACCAACTGGCCCAGATGGCAAATTCTCGCCAACCTGGCACCCTTCCTTCGCAACCTCTGCCCAACCCAAATAACGTGCCGACCCAGAGGCGCATTATGAATCCAAATCCAGGCCACGCACATTTGATTTATCAGGCCCCTGCTACTCCATCACCAGACGGGATGGAGGCTTCTACATCTTATGCAGAATTTCAGCAGCAGCCACCTCTCCTACCTAACCCAAACCAAAGTCAGGCTGGATTAAACTCTGTAACAACACGTAGTGGTAAAACAACACAAGACCCACATTATCTGAACCACTCCAAGCCTGATAATCGCCAAGACCCTAGGGTAGTCATCCAAGAGTCTACTGTCCCAGATCAAGAACCTGGACCTATCCTAGAGGAACCAGCTAGGATCCCATTTCCTGAGGCCTTGACCAAAGGAAAAAGGACAACCAAACCTGTGGCTCCTGAGGAGGATCTGGTCAAGCTCTTTGAACAGGTCCAGATAAACATCCCGTTGATGGATGCAATCCGCCACATACCGGCTTACGCAAGATTCTTGAAAGACATATGTACACCTAAACGTAAGCCGCAAACCAAGGATGGGAATCCGATCGTACTGTCAGAGCAAGCCAGCTCTGTCATCCTGAGCAAACTCCCACCCAAGGCTAAAGACCCAGGAACCCCCTTGATTTCTTGTAAAATTGGTGAAACCCAACTTGATAGAGCCCTACTAGACCTAGGTGCCTCCATAAATTTAATACCTACATCCCTCCTTGACCACCTTGAAGAATCTGAACTTAAACCCACTGAGGTGACATTGCAGTTAGCCGATCGATCCATCAAGTCACCCAAAGGAATACTCGAGGATGTCATTGTTAGGGTACGAGATTTTTATTTCCCAGTGGACTTCATAGTACTGGACATGGATGCACCTAAGAACCCAAGGGACACACCAATCATATTAGGGAGACCCTTTTTGGCCACTGCTAGGGCCAATATAAACTGCGAAGAGGGCCAGATAGAATTAAAATTTGGGAATCAAAATCTGAAGATTGACATTTTCAAAGCCCAACAAGGGATTAATTGCGGGGTTATAGAGGAAATTTGTGATGTCAAAGCCGTGGTTGATGAACTGCATATAGAGGACAACCTGATTATTCCTGATCAACCACTAGAAAATCAAAAACCACTAACAGAGGAGTGCGAACACGATCTAAACACACCTATGACTCCTACCATTGCTCCCAATACAAACCCTGAGCCACCCGCTGCTGCTGACAATCCTGTCATGGAACTCAAGCCCCTTCCCGAACATCTAAAATATGTCTTTTTGGATTCAAATCAAACGTTTCCTGTGATTATCAATTCTCGACTCACACCTGACCAGGAACTCCGTTTGATTTCTGTTCTCCAGCAACATCATAGAGCCATTGGATGGACTCTAGATGATTTAACTGGTATAAGCCCTTCATACTGCACGCATCGAATCTACACAGAAGAAGGCTCACGACCTTCAAGAGAAATGCAAAGGCGCCTAAACCCTAACCTACAGGAGGTCGTGAAAAAGGAGATCATTAAGTGGTTAGATGCAGGGATCATCTACCCGTTCTCCGACAGTCGTTGGGTGAGTCCAACACAAGTGGTACCTAAGAAGGCAGGACTTACCATCATCACGACTGAAACCGGGGAAGTCATTCCTACCCGAATAGCTAATTCGTGGAGAGTCTGCATTGATTACAGAAGACTAAATTCCTCCACGAAGAAGGATCATTTCCCACTACTGTTTATTGATCAGATCCTCGAGAAACTAACGGGAAATAGATTCTTCTGCTTTCTTGACGGGTACTCCGGTTACAATCAGGTGGCAATCCATCCAGAAGACCAAGAAAAGACCACATTCACCTGCCCCTTCGGGACGTACGCGTTTCGAAGGATGCCGTTCGGTCTCTGCAATGCACCTGCAACTTTTCAGCGGTGCATGCTTGCCATATTCTCAGATATGGTAGGTGATTATCTGGAAGTCTTCATGGATGACTTTTCAGTTTTTGGACAATCATTTGACGATTGCCTCCAACACTTGGTCCATATACTCAGGCGGTGCATCAAGGTGAATTTGGTTCTTTCCTGGGAAAAGAGCCATTTCATGGTGCCTGAGGGAATTGTCCTGGGACATTTAATCTCAGAGAAAGGCATCCAAGTGGATCGAGCTAAGGTTAACCTGATTTCCAAGCTCCCTATGCCTAGCTCGATTAAGGACATCCGATCTTTTTTGGGGCACATCGGTTTCTACCGTCGATTCATCCTTGATTTCTCCAAAATTGCGCGCCCCTTGACCAATCTGCTTTCCAAGGATGTGCCTTTCGGAATTTCCAAGGAATGCACTCAAGCATTTGAGATCCTACGTGACCGAGTCACCCAAGCCCCAATCCTACAGTCCCCTGATTGGTCTCAACCCTTTGAGATCATGTGCGATGCATCTGACTTCGCTGTAGGAGCGGTTTTGGGGCAGAAAATTGACGGGAAACCTGTGGTCATTTACTACGCCAGCAAAACATTGGATGAGGCTCAGCGTAACTATACGGTTACTGAGAAAGAGCTGCTGGCCGTAGTATTTGCCCTGGAAAAATTCAGATCATACCTTCTGGGTTCCCGTGTTATCATATACTCGGATCACACAGCTGTGAGGTATCTCCTGGCTAAGAAGGACGCGAAACCTCGATTAATCCGCTGGATCTTGCTGTTGCAAGAATTTGACCTCGAGATTCGCGACAAGGCGGGAAAGCACAATGTGGTAGCTGATCACTTATCCCGCCTTCCTTCTAAAATTATTGATCCTTCCGGACCTATTACAGAACATTTCCCTGATGAGCACCTCCTGACTATCAGTACAAGTCTTCCATGGTTCGCCGATATTGTTAATTACCTGGCATCACATCAGATTCCGCCCGATTGGTCGAAGGCCAAAAAGGACAAATTGCGTTCCGATGCCAAGTATTACTTATGGGAAGACCCGTATCTCTTCCGCATTGGTGCTGATCAGATAATCCGACGATGCGTCACGGAAGTGGAAATCAAAGACATACTCTCATTCTGCCATGACCAGGCATGCGGTGGACATTTTTCGGGACATAAAACCGCATCGAAAGTCCTCCAGTGTGGTTTCTACTGGCCCACAATTTTCAAAGATGCATACAATCACTGTAAGGCATGTTCCCGTTGCCAGACTCTAGGCAACATGAGCCATAGAGACATGATGCCTCTACAGCCGATCTTGGTATGCGAAATTTTTGATATTTGGGGGATTGATTTCATGGGACCCTTTCCTACCTCGGATGGCTTCGAATACATTTTACTTGCAGTTGATTATGTTTCCAAGTGGATAGAAGCCATTTCGACCCGAACCAACAATCATAAAGTCGTTATAAAATTCCTTTATCAAAACATTTTCTCAAGGTTCGGGATTCCGCGTGCTATAATTTCCGACGGAGGGACCCATTTTACGAACGCTCAGTTCAAGTCACTGATGATCAAATACGGGGTGTCACACCGAATCTCTACTCCTTACCACCCCCAAACTAATGGTCTAGCTGAGCTATCTAACCGAGAGATCAAGAAGATCCTTCAGGTTACTGTTCGACCTGATAGAAAAGATTGGTCTTCTCGGCTTCCGGAAGCATTGTGGGCCTATAGGACCGCCCACAAGACCCAATTAGGAATGTCTCCCTTCAGACTAGTGTACGGGAAGGCATGTCACCTCCCCGTCGAATTGGAGCATAAAGCCTATTGGGCAGTACGGACCTGTAATCTCGACCTTTCTAAGGCTGGAACCCACAGAAGATTTCAAATGAGCGAGATCGATGAATTACGCCACGACGCGTATGAGAACTCGCGAATTTACAAAGAACGGGTTAAAGCTTTTCACGACAAACACATTTCTAGAAAGGTCTTTCATCCTGGTCAAAAAGTTTTACTCTTTGATGCTCGACTCAAACTATTCCCAGGAAAGCTAAGATCCAAGTGGGTCGGACCCTACCTAGTCCGCCAAATCTTCGGAAATGGAGCTATTGAAATCAGCCCACTCAGCCACGATTCTGAACCCTTTGTCGTGAACGGGCAGAGACTCAAGCCGTTCATTGACATGACCGATATAGATTTGACTGAGTCATCCTTTACCCTCCTTTCCTCTTGAGCTCATTGCGCCCAGCCGATGGCGTAAAACTCAGCGCTTAACGGGAGGCAACCCGTCATTCTTTGAAAAACCTGAAACCGTTTCTGACATCGCTATGCGGAACTCATATTGCACTTTAGGGTTCGTCCATTAGAACAGCCGACTTCACCTCAGGTATACCTACCCGAGATTAGAAATCGTTCGCAACAAGTCGCTTCGACCCATTCACTCACCACACACCTGTCCTAATACATGAACTAAGCTGAATTCGAACCCACCTAATTTACAATGGGGACATTGCAAATCTTAGGCATGGGGGGGTATGAAAGTGCAAAATGTCAAAAAATTCATATCAAGAAAGGGTTTCACGTAAAAAAAAAAAAAAAGACTTGATAGAGGGGAGGAACAATTCAGGGTCATACAAATGAGAGGAGGAAAAGAAAGAAAAATGACAAAAAGAACAAAAAAAAATGGGGAGGGAGGAAATGTTGTGAGCCATATAAGGAGGAGAAAAAGAGCAAAAATGAAGAAAGGAGCACAAAAGGAAAAGAAAAAGAAAAAGTCATTAGTAAAAGATTAAGGGGTTAACTGAAGTTCTAGACCGAGTCAAGAAAAAGAAAAGAAAAGTGCTACGGAGATATAACAAGAGATTAGCGGGAACGCTGGTCTTAGGCCTTTTGGGCTAGTATCTTTAGCTTAAAAATTCACGTATCCGTTAAAATCTGGATAATCCTCAAGAGGTTGAGGAAAATGCGAAGCTTGAGTATTAGGTCTAAGGCTTAGGAAGTATTCAGCCTCGTTAACTGACCTCCGGTTTGCGGGATTCGGTAACCTAAGCACCCCAAATTCACACACAGTCTGGTTCAGTGCGCATAAAACATCCAAAACACGCAAGAGCGTTTAATATTCTCAAAAAGTCACCTAGATTAGGAGCGGCCAATCAACACAAGTTGATTTGGACGAGTTCCCAGCGCGGAGAGGCGGGAAATTCCCCTCGAAGATGCGTAACAACATATCATCTCCTCGGTGCTTGTCTCTTAGGATATTTAAATATCCTACTGGGGGCATGTAAGCACTCTGCTGGTCCCATGAAATGTCGATCGCCAGGGTCTGAATTCGGCCACGGAACGCCATGGGCGGGATTATCTCGAAATCTCGAAAGCCAGGGACCTTTGAGGATTGATGATGGGGACGAGGAATCCGATACAGACCGTGTTGAGAAGCTAATCCGAAGCTAGAAATAAAAAAGAAAAGAGAGAGAAAAGCTCTCCAAACAAATAAATCTTCTATCTCTCTCTTACAAAAAACGCACTGCAAACTGAACTTAGGCTAAAAATATCTCAAGCACGGGTGCTTTAACCGCGGAGTCCAACAAACCCTAGGTTAGTTTCTGTGGGCCGTAGAAACCTTTGCAGAAGACTGAGGCTAAAGCGGAACAGGTCCGGATTTTGGTTGGTACTTGAGTACCTCTAGGCCTATGGTCGGCATTCCCACCTAATCACAAAAGAAAAGGAGAAGCACTTATCATTGTTGACAGACATTCAGGGTCTAGAACGGAAGTTAAAACTTTGAAATTTTGCTAAGGGACTAGCAAAAGCTAGGCATGGGGGTATGATGAGAGCCTCATCATGAGCCATAACTAGCTCATTTTGACCCAATAAAGAAGATAAAAGCTCCTACATAACCTAGAAGAAGGCCTAACTGAAGGAACAAGTGCTCTGAGAAGAAAACATGAAATAAAGGTTAAAACTGCAAGTTTACCATTGCAGTACGTAAACGGGATTTCTCAGAGGCAAAACAGAGGTCAAATGGTATAAATGAGATAAAAAGTGGGTTGAGTCAATCGGAAATGGGTTCATGTGCAATCTAAGAACTAAATGACACTTGGTAACCCTAAAACAGACCCGCTGAAATTAACAAGGTTCCGGTCAGAACAAAAAGCAAGTAAACCCTCTATAAATCATGGAAAAACATACTCTAGGGTTTAGAACACTTAATTTGGCCTTTGGAACCTAGTTTGACCTAGATCAGGGTCCTAGCTCTTCAATTGACCTAATTTGGGTTTTTACGCAAAATGTCCAGTCAAACGAGGTCAAACCTGAAATCCAACTCCACCATTGGATTTTTTAGGTCCAAATTAGGTTTGTACCAAAATTTGGACCTAAGGGGAGGTCATCTTAACCTACTTTGCAATTTAGTACACCCAAATCACAAATAGGTCCCTATCTTTTGAATATCCTTGCAGAGAGCCCCCTAGGTTCTTCGCCTTCTTTGCAAACCGGTCCTGCCGCCATTGCTAGGGCAGAACCGAGCTCCGACGAAGTTTCGAGAGAGATTGCTCTCTAATTCCTCAGAGATTCTCTCCCAGAAATGGAAGGGAGATTCTCTGAGAAATTACCTTCCTTCTAAAGCCAATCAAATTCGCTGGCGTGAACCCAATCTCTCGTGCGAACGCACGAGAGATTTGGGTATCTTTCTTCCTTCCAACTCCGGCGAGCCGGCTGACCTAATTGCGCATTTTTTACGCACTGATAGGAGCGGCCAGCACCTATAAAACACCCCCCGGACCCGGCCGCTCATCTTAAGCTTGATTTTGACGGAGATCCCCTCCAAATTTCTTCTCTCCCATCTCCGGCCAAACGACCCACAAGCTCCGGCGACCGCCTTCCCTCCTTCTCGTCACTCTGCTGCCATACCAGCAGCAGAGTCCTCTCCGCCTCACCTCCAGGAACACACTCCACCCTACCACTGCCACTCCATCCCTCCACAATCACCCCCCGACCAACCCACCATCTCCGGCCACAGGTTGACCTCGGCACGCACGCCTAGGCCGACCTGCGGCCTGCAGCACTGCCCACCGCCTTCGCCGTGCCACGGCGAAGGTCTCTAGCTATTCTGATTTGGCCGAGAGGTGAGTTTTGTGTACGACAGGATTTGAGCCGCTGCCGCCATGGACGACCTCTGATGAAGCTCCCACGAAGCTCCAGGCACCCGGTCTTCCAGGCTGCAGGTGCTGCATACTAGCGTGGGTGTCGCGAGGTGAACGAGTCCAGCCAAGGAGTGCTAGCAGAGCCAGCAGCTGCGGGGCAATCGCACGACGAGGCTTCTGCAGGCGCGCGTGAAGGCGAGGCCAGATAGTCCCACATCGTGGGATTGCAACCGGCAGGTACCATATAAGTTGTTTTTACGTTTTACTCTTATCGCCTCAGTAAGCACAGGGGTGAGGTCCCTCACTGACCCCACCCGCCTCGTCCGTGGCCTGACCACGCGGACCTGGCGGATCCGACCCGACCTAGACCTACGCACTCCTCGCGCATCACACACCTGCAGGTGCGCCTGGTCCCGGGTACGATCCGACCCGATTTAAGACTGTGGCTCTGGTAGAGCGGTTTGAGTGAATTGCTTGAGAGAGAGAGACGCGCGGGTAGAGGGAGAAGGGTTAGGTTTTGCTCCTGTGCAGGCAGGCTGATCGCAGAAGGACTTGGCCGCTGCAGAAGAAGGAAAAAGCAAGCCAAAGAAGAAGAAGAAGGCAACGAAGAAAGGAGGAGCAAGACAGAAGAAGAAGAAAGAACGAAGTCTTCGCAGGAGAAGAAGGAAAGCAGAAAGATTAGAAGTCTTCGCAGAGGAGAAGAAGAAGAAGGACAAGGGAAGATTGCAAAGAGATCAGAAAGGCAAAGCAGAAGAAGGAACAGAGAAAGAAGGATCACATTTAAGACGTCTGATACATAAATCAGACGTCTAATTCTATTTTTTTTACATCTTTCTTAAAAACTCTTTGAATCAATTATATCTGCATTTAACAGTTGTATTCTTGGGTTTTACAAAGTACTGAGTTCGCTCCCTGTGTTCGACCTCGGATACTCTAGTTGTTCGAGTAATAAAATTATTTATATTTGTTTAAACGTTTTGTCGGTTCTACTGCAACGTAATACACCTTTAAATCTGCACAAAAACGTTGACAACACTAGGGCTGGCTCAAAATCGTGTTCTCCTGCAATTGGGATCTCCCAACCTATTTCAAGATCAAGCATATCATATTCCATCTGGGTTGGGAATCTACAACAACCTTGTCTCTCAAACCTGAGATTTGGGAAATCCTGTTGATCCTCAATATTATTCCAAGATGTTTCATTAACTGTTTGATGCATGTATGGGTATTTTTAATCGATAACTTGTTTCAACAATTTCATCATTTTTTCTTATTTTTCAAGATCATCTTGGTATTTTTCCCAAAGTACAGAATTTGTCATACATTGGAGATATTCAAAGTTATGCAATTTTTCTATCTCGATGTATCCTGTTTTGAGAATATCCCAGGTTGATCCTTTTGTTACTTCTGTTAATAATAATTGGGCACAGTTTATAATGAAGGTGGTTGTTGTTGATACATTAACCTAAATGTCTTCAATTGGTTTTAAAGTTTTGTAATTAATCTCATAAAATCTAAGGGCAACCTCAACCATTCTATCTTTCATGGATCTTTGAGATTCAGGTTTCTTCAATGGTTTTCCTAAATAGCTAGGCTGCATTTTTGACTCAAATGGTGGAATCAAGATGTAGAATCAAAATTCAAGTTTAGAATGAAGTGATTTGATCTGAAAAAGATTCCCAAGAAAATCTATGTGTGTGCTCTAAATAGAAGGGATGAGGGACTAGATTATGATATTGACCCAATCAAGGCACCCAAGGATTTTTAGATGACTTTAGAGGTTCAAGGCGGATGATACCCCTTAGTCAGAAAGCTGTCCACCTGAGAATTATCTGGGCAGCCAGGAAGGAAGAGTCCCGTGAAGACCCCTACACGGTAGAGTGCCCCTACGGGTTACAGGGTTTCTCCCACCCGACCTTCCTTGTCGCTGAGGGTCTAGGTAGACCAGAATGGATAACTTGACCTCTTAATTCTACCAGTTTTATGTCCTAATTTATGCCTTTGTTTTCACTTGAATTAGCAGTTGATTTGACTTGTAACATAATTTGGAGGTTGGTTGGCCTACAATGTAGACCAATTTTACCTGACCTACCCTAAAGATGGCAGAATGAACTCTAGGTCAAGACCTAGAAATCACCCTGATTTGACTCCCAGGTTATTAGGTCTAAGGATTCTAGGGTTCAAGTGAGTTTAGAGCCTGATTTTAAGGTTTTTTCTTGATTAAATCTTTTCAAACAAGGGCTTGGGTAGTACACAAGTGCGGGTGGGTTTGTTTCCTTTTATGCAGGCAAGTGCGAACTAGCACTCCAAAACCCTAATGCAGAAACCCTAATTGGCTTTATTTCCAAGTCCACTTTGATCTTCAAAGTTGTTCTTCTTGGACTTCAAACAAGAAGTGTGTAGTCCAAGAAGATTATAAATTGAGCATAGTCCCTAATAGGCATAGGAAATTTGGGGTAGGATCTCTACATAGAATCACTTCAACTTCAATGAGATTTGAAAAAATTTCGCAAATCAGGAAACTTGCCTTTTAAATGATGATTACTATGAAAAATAAGACAGGTGATTCCTAATTGATTGTTTCCTTTTTGTATTCCCATGATTAGGAGGTTGATTAGGGAAGAATAGAGAAGTTACCTACCTTGGAGTGGTTGATTTGCGTGGAAGATCTCTTCGTGAAGTACCCTCACAAAATCATAATAAAGCAAATAGGGCAAGTCAGTGCTTAAATATAATCAAATAATGCAGAGAATAGTGGTGAATTACGCGTTGCTCCCCAACAACGGTGCCAAAATATTTGTTGTAGAGAGATCGTAAGGTTTAAAAGTGTCATGTTGCAGTATAGTTGAAATCACTTTGAAAATAAATACAATTTTATCACTCAAAAATGTTCCGAGGTCGAACACAGGGAGCAAATGAAATTCACACACTAATCTCAACAATTAATGCAAATTGAACACAAAATATTACTCAAAAACTAATTAGGAATATAGAGCATATGAGTATATGAAGAGTAAAAAGAATTTTAAACAAAATATGAAGAGTATATGAGTATATGAAATTACACGTCTAATTTTGCAATCAGACGTCTTAAATGACTTGTGCTACAGTCCCATTCTTCTTTTCTTCTTCTCTTTCTCTTTCTCTGATTTCTCTCATTCTTCTTCTTCACTTATTCTACTTCTTTGCTTCTTCTTCTATTCTTCAGCTCATGCCTTCACTTCTTCTCTTCCCTAACTCTTCTTCCTTCAGCCCTGTGACTCCTTCTTTTTCTTCTTCCTTAGACTTTCTTCTCCTTTGACCCTTCTTCGTTCTGAATCCGAGTAAGTGTCAGAGCTAATCTTCCTAGGGCAAAAACCCCCCTTCCCGCATGCAACTCTCCCCTCTCTTTCTCTCTTTCTATTTCAGTCTCGCTTTCCTAGAGCCACAGCCTCAGTGTTTGCAAACTAGGTTAAGACAAGTTCTCGTTAGGTCCAAATTTTGGTAAAAACCTAATCTAGACCCAAGGAATCCAATGGTGAAGTTGGATTTTAGTTTTGACCACTTTTGACTAGGTAATTTATGCAAAAACCTAAATTAGGGTAAGCATCTGTTTGAGACTCCAATTTAGGTCAAGATGGGTTCTGATAGCCAAATTGAAGGTAATAAACCCTAGAGAATATTTTTCTATATTTTTTAGAGGGTTTAAGTGAATTTTATCCTGACCAGAACCTTGGTTAATTAAGTGGGTCTATTTGTAGGGTTTGAAAAGTCATTTAATTCTCAGAACATGCACAAATCCTTTTCTGTTTAATCCAACCCACTTGTTATCTTATTAAGACCATTTGACCTTTATTCAGCCCTTAGGAAGACCTTTGGTTGTACTACATTGATAAAATTGCAGTTTTAACCCTAGTTTCTTATTTTTCTCTTAGAATGGTTATGCAATGAATTATGACCTTCAGTTGATTATGTCAGAGCTTTTATTGACTTCATTGGGTCAAAATGAGCTAGTTAGGGCTCATGATGGTGTTCCCATCATAGGGCTAGTAGTTGTAGGAGTTGATGTATTTTTTGCAAGGATCTAGACTAGATCATTAATTATGTAGCAATCATAGATCCCAATCAACCTAAATGATGTTTAAACTTAGCTTAATTTGTAAATATTGCATTCATATCATGCATATCATGCATTGCATCATTTTATATAGAATAAGATGAGATATCTTGCTATTTAATGTTTTTGTTGTTATTTGCAGGTACTAAAGTGATCCAGGATGTGAGATAGAGTGGAATAAGGTAATAAAGAGAGAAGAAGACTGATCTAGACAAGAGGAGTGAGGAGGATAGCCTTATCCCTACCCATAGAAGCCCTAGGACAACCTTCCTAAAACCAAAACCACTTCCATTAGGACATCTTAGCCTTAGAACCCAAAACATGGATAGCACTATCCATGTTCTTATCCACCTTATCCCTCTCCCAAACACTTAGGAACCAAAACCTATCTTAGAAAGCCCAAAACCCACCCTTCAGCACATTTCTGGATGTCTAGATATTAGGCTAGAGATCTGATTTTTGCAGAAACCCAATCCAGGAAGCCAAAACTCTCACTGACACAGAATTAGATGTCCAACCTAACTTCCAGACAACCAATTTTGGAGTATAAGATGTCTGATCACTTGTCTGGACATTTGGGGGTCTTCTCTAGTTCCTGTTTTTGGTGCTAGAAGCTCGAGCTTGCCTCTTTTGACCTATAAACCCCACTAAACACCTTAGGAAACCTAATTAGAGACCTCCTAAGCCTATCCCACTATCCATACCCTTAGTTATCCTATCCCTAACCCAATTGAACTAGCCCATACCTAATTGGGTGCATCTATGGTTGATTAGGTGCACCTAACCTCAATTAGATCCACCTAGGATCTAATTAGATCTTGCCTACCCATACAAGTCTAATTAGGCTTAGTAGAATCTAATGAGACTCGACCTAGATCCAATTAGGTTCACTCCTCTCCAATTAGACTCACCTAAGCCTAATTAGATCCACACTCACCTAATCTAGGTTGACCCAACCTAAACCAACCAAACCCACACACACACACACACCTTACTAATCTATCCACCCACTAGTTGCCGCCCACCTTAGTAAAACAAATCCCATGCACACCTATTCTAGGAAAGCCCTACAACTTAGGTGTCAACCCTTACCAAACCCAGATCCTAAATAGGTGGTGATTACCTATTTTGGGAGCCACCAAAAGTGGCGATCAAAAGAAGCCACTTCCCATATAAGCCTAAAAAAAAGGTGTCGCACACATTCTATTCCCTTCCACCTTGAACATGCGACCACTAACACCCTCCCTTCCACCCTTCAAAGGCCATCCACTCTCCCCCACAATGGACAACTAGAGGAAGCTTCATGGTGCTCCTCCTCCTCTAAGCTCCTCCTTGGGTGATTGTAAGCAAGAAGAAGAAGGCCATCTACCTTCTCCCCCTCTCAACATCAAGGATGGCTAGAAGAGAAAGGGTCCACGGTCCTCTTCTCCTCGTCTTCTTCATGGGTGTGCCCTCTTCTCTCTCCTTGGAAGAAGAGCCCATGCCTTCCCTCTTTTTCTCTTCCTGGACGGCCAAGAAGGCTTCTTCATAGCCTCTCTTGGTTGATCCTAGCCTTTGCTTGGTTCTAGTTTCTTTTTATGTATTTTTGCAACTTTATATAATTAGTTAATGCATGATTAGTTTTTCTTTGAATAATTAGTGATATGCTTTTATTTATCATTATGAGTACACACCCATTAGTTAGGTTAAGATTAGGTTTTCGCTAGCATATTTAGATCTAGGTTACGTGTTTGCTTTTCAAAAATAATAAACATAAAAAAATCACAAAAGTAAAAAAACCAAAATATATATATATATATATATATATATATATATATATATATATATATATATATATATATATAAGGTTAGATCTAGGTTGATAATAAATGAATCACAAATCTTAACAAACTTATTTTCACGCCTATCGGAGACGAACGACCGAAACTCAAGTTATGAAAGAGAAACATACGCAAGTTTCGTTAAAAAAATAAATATTTTTGATTAAAAGATTTAGCACAACTATACTATGATTTCGATGACGTATTTCAAATCACATGCCAAAACCACTTGTCAATCATTTGACGTTCCACATACCTAGACGTAGGGATGATGATGATATGGGTGGATCTGGGGCTAGTGGAATAGGTGCCCCAGTGCAATGTATATATTTACGAACATTTAATATCTTTTGTGATATTTAAGCTCTTCTTATATATAAATGTTTGGAATATATAATGTGTTGTGATTTATTTATATATGTTGTCCTGTACACTTTACATGATTTTATTTGTACTTAAGAAATCAATTTATCTTTTAAAAAAATTATATATATATAGGGGTTAATAGGGTAGCACAGCTGGTGCGCCCGTTCCCTGTAAAGCGCTCTCTGTGCGAGGTGCATGGGATCGAATCCCCGCAGCTGGCCCAAACGTGCATAGCACTCTTGCGAGTGGATGTGCCATGAGTGTGTGTCCAGTCACTCTGACTTGGTGCTAGGAGAGTGGCCGTGGCTTTGATCACGGAGGAGCTCCTGAGGTTAATGAGAAATTCGAAACCCCTTTTCCTTTCAATATATATATATATATATATATATATATATATATATATATATATATATATATATTTGACAACAATTTTTATATTAATCGTTGTTGGTAAGATTATAGCGACGATTTGACTACTTTTGTCAAAATCTAATATTGGCACCACTCATTCTTCTTCTTCCAATCCATCTTATACCGTGACAATACAAATCTTTTAAGTGCCGGTTGTTAATGAAAATTTTGGTGCACTAAATAATTTCCCACCAACCAATTAGCGATGGTTTTCTAGAACCATCACAAAACATAAATAATGACAATGATAAATGGTTGCCAACGTTTATTAGTATTGCTGCATGCGTCGAGAGAAATGCTATTAGTAGCCAAATGGAACCATTACAAAACAATAACCACGACGCAACATTCGTGTGGCTGTTGTTAGCAATGGTTTAAACGGAATTGGCGATGGTTTTGAACCGTCGCTAAAAGCCTTGGTTACGTAGTGTAACATCCTTATATTTTTGGGATCCTAGAACAGAAAGAAGTTAGTTCCTTTCATGTGGTTCTAATTTAGGGTGTTTTCTATTTTGTTTCTTAATTGGGTTTTGGCATCAATCCGATCTTGTATCCTAAAAATTTTAAATGCCCATTTTCATGATTCCGCAATGCCCTGGGTCGATATGGTCAAACCCCTCAACTATCAGTTAAGCACTCTTTCAACAAGAGGCATAGAGAAATCAATTTGCATTGTTGCAAAATGAAATTTCACTCACTGTGCCAACGTACTCATAAGCCTTAACAAAATCTTAGAAATCCATATGACTGAGTTTGGATGGGATTTACATTTTAATGGCAGCTAAGTCCTACAGAGGATTAAAAGTTGCAAAAGTTGTTGATTAGCTGGAAAGAAAGGAAGTAGGGCCCTCTTCCTCCCCCGCTCCTCCCTTTCCCCTCTATGAACTTTAGTCCCCTTGCTACAGTAGGGCCTCGATCGACCTATCGAGGTTGATCAGGGCCCCTCCATCTTGCCGGCTATACTCCTCCCTCGAGTCTTTCCTACGTCGATGAGAGTGACATGCACATCTTCTATCAACGAGGTGCAACCGGTCTTGGGCGTGGTGTCATAGAGCTCTGTGACTAGTGAACCGCGGTGGTCGATGCATGCTGTGGCAGTGGAGGCCCTCGTTCGAGGTCCCTCCGGAGGTTGGCACTGGTGCGTTTCGTCGAGGTCTTTTGCTTGCACGGGCATCGTCAGCGTGGATGCAGAGTGGTGGAGTTCATTGGCGTTGTGGATGGTGTGCTTGTGGGGCATGCGGTCGGCCAACGTCTAGTTGGTGCGTGCTCGATTGGCGACCAGCTGGAGTGCACCTTCAAGCTATGGTCATGGTTCAAATGTGATTGCAGGGGGTGGGTGTCTCGTTCTATGTGCTGGTTGTATCTTGTTGTAGTGGCTTTTGTGTGTGTCGTTGATGGATTGATCCATTCTTTTTCTTTTTTTTTGTAGTGTTGTTTATTTTTGTTGGAGACCACCTGTGACTCTAGATTTCTTATGGCCGAGGTTTCTAACGTTTGTTAGTGGTTGATTTTGGCCTTTTGGTCATTTTTATCAACTTTTCCGTTGCACAATCTTCGAGATTTTTCTCGTTGGCACTTGCTGTATCTATGAGCATGAGATCGCCCTCCTTCAAGAGGTCGTCCGATTTTTGATCTTAGGATGCATTTTTCTTTTTCTTTTCTCGTTTATTTCTTGCCTTATTTCTATGTTTTGGTTTCCCCCACTTTCCCCTCTTCGTGAAGGCAATAGGTTTTTCTTTTCTCTCCCCTCCCCTCACTCGGGTACACTCCTTTGTATCATGTTCTTCCTTATTAATGAATTATCCTTTTCAAAAGAAAAAATAAGCTGGAAAGACAAGAAGTGCGTTTAATCAATGTTAATGTTACATACGAGTTGAGTTGACGTCACTCGACCCGTAGATTATTTGTTTTTACTTGGTGTTAGGTTTTTCTAAATTTTTTTATGGAAAAAGTTAAATAAGTAATGGGTGGTTATGATAGTTAACTTAGTGTATTGTAACAAGAGATCTAAATAACTTCCTTACATGATAGATTACCTGGTTCAACCACCTTTAACCTACATATCAAACCCCGTCAAATTCAACCTAAAGAAAGGAGATCCTAATGATCTTTCGACTTTCATGTGAACCTTTAGATCTTACCATCAGTAAAATCCCTCGCTGGGATGTTCTTTTTTTTGCTCTTGAAAACTCGTTACACACCTCTACTTGTCTATTCAAAATTAAGAAACTGCACTCATTTGAAAATCTAAGCGAAACCGATCTGAGACTAGTGGGGAAATGAATTGGCAAGAGTTATGTCCATCTCGTTGGAAAGCCCAGTTTCAGTTTTAGTTATGTCTATCAAGAGCTATGCTCGAGCCCTATAATGTGTTGGGTCAGTTTAAAAAAAAAAATCATGGCTACAGCTAGTAGCCTCACGGCCTTCTTACCAAATGCAGCCTTGATTGGCCAACATTTTCCATGTAAAGTTTATTTGAATAGGATTATTTTAGTATTTGGACTGGCAATGTGTGTCTGGGAACATCTGATTTTGGTGTTTACGTTTTCGCTTTATTTAGGCCTTGTAGCAATTGGAACAAACGATGATGAAACGTGAACAAATAGGGAACATGGGGTGGCAATCTTGCGAAATATTGGCTCTGTGATGCCTCTGACGCATGGATGACATTTGAAAAATTTGACCTCCTGTATTAGAAGATAATTAGTCAGATTGGGTGTGTGTGTGTGTTAAAGATCATTTGATTAATTTCAATGATGACTGAATAAAAGTTTGCTCAAAAGGGCATGCTACTCATGCTGCAGATGTGGATTTCATATCCATTTTGGGAATACCTATGGTTCCAATCATGGTTATGGATTTCTGCATGGAATTTGTATTTACTACGACTCTATGCTTTTCCTAGTGTTTCCAATATAGGTTTTTGAGTAGTTAATGAATCAATTTAGAATGGCATGACTCATATGATCTAACCACGTTGGCAGTCGTCTACTTTTCAGATTGAAGACTAACGTTTTGCATGTCTTCGTTAAGCATGTCTCATATACTTCAGAAAAGCCACGTCATTGTATCAATAGCTGTCCTTCATTATGCCTAACTTCAATTATTGTCTTTGTTTAAGATGCGTAAAGACTTTGCATTAGACATTCGATTGGTTGCGTTGAATGACAACTCTTTACTGATTTCTATCTTGTTGGACTTGAGTCCTTGTACGTAACTTTCGATCCAAATATCACTTTTAATTCACATGCTTTGTCGTATAGGTTTAATAATATTAATAATAATTTATGAGCAATGTGCTTATAAGGGCTTGTCCATTGAAATTTGGGCGTTGCTCATCTGGACATCATGGCACAAGTTCTCGTATGCGAAGGCAATCTTGGAAGGCAACATACGTGTATGAGTGCGTGCATAGGTATATATGTATCTCTAATATTTATTTTTATTATCTTTTTTTTATAGGTACTTCACATTATGGTGATCGAGGCTCCTTTTCGAGATTGCACGCTCCCTAGTTTGAGGTAACCTTGAAAATTAAAGCATTGCATGCTATTTAAGATAGAATTAGAAATGTCCATGAATGCATGTGTGAATGTGTATGAAATGCTAATTTAAGAAATTTGCATGTGAATGTCTATAACCTACAGGTAAAAAGAATTTGTGTCAATGCTTTTCATGTTGGGTGTATCCATTTGAAGTTTAGTAGAGAGATTAATTACCGTAAATGTTTGTCATGTGGGTGTAGCTACCTGTGAATTTTTATTTCGTGACGTGTACCCACTTGGATATCAAATATATTTTAAATAGAGGATTTTGGGATAATGCATATTGTCTACAGCTATGACAGGGCTAGCATGTTGTTGTCTATAGCTATCTGGATAATGTACCTTATTCATTAGTTGGATAGCATATTCTCTAATCGGATGGTTATTATAACCATAAAATGTTAGATGGTTAGAATTTAGTTGGTGGCAATTTTTAAATGGGACCTTATAGTATATGAATCAGGAGCTTTAGATCTAGTTTGCCATATGAGATGGAAAATATTAAATGTTAATCAAATGAGCATCATAAATGATACAGGATGAATAGCTGAACATCAATAAGGAGTACCTAACATTCTTATTCTCGAAGTATTCCCGCCTCCGGTTATGAATAGTTCGATTCTGGTATCACTGTTCAGTGAAAATTCTCGTGGAATGCATTGCCGATTTGTCAAGTGTTCCTCAGCTGGGGTGGTTTAGATTCTTGAGGCTTCTTGGCTCCTGTTATGTTTAGCTGTCGGAAGGAGAACTGCCCCCTTGTATCTGCTTGGTTGTGCTTTTGTTTTGCTTATAACATTGGGGAGCCTGAAACGATTCTTTTATTTTTTGCCCTCTGATTGGACTCGGAACTGCCTTGTCTTGTTTTGACAGTTTGGTCCAGAATTCAGTTAACTGGTGGTTTTTACAAGCTGTTAAGTCATTTTGTAGCGCCAATATAGCTATGTCATATCTTGCGGTTATTTTGTGCTCCAGTTGAGCTTGCCTGTTTTGAAAGAGGAAAAAAAGTATGATGATCGAATCAATTGTTACTGCTGGCTTGGATTTATGTGTCTGTTACTCTCGTTGAATGCATCTTAAATGTCATGTGGTTCTGCTACAGCTATGTCCTTTGGAATGACCCACAAGTACCTCCTACTGAAAAAGTTTACGGATATGTTTCGTCTTGAGGAACCGAGATAAAAGGTTTGTAATGCATGCTCTCATTTGCATTAAATAAATAAGTGATCGATGGTGTGTATTGAGCATCTTGGCGTACCATCAATATGCCTATCTGAAGAGATCAAGGCTTTGCAGTCTATTCATAGGAGAATAAATTCAGGTTGGTTTACTTAGCTGTAGAGTTTCCCCAATACTTGTTTGTTCCGTCAAAGAAAGAATACATGTTTTCAACCTTATAAGAAAATATAATGACTAGATTTTCTTTTTCGAAGTTAACCTTTCTGGGACTAGTACAAGGTTGAAGGGCTACAAAACTTTTATAGCTCTTTTAGTAGAAAAGACATGGTCATGGAGTTTGATCTCCACACATTCCTCAGATGAAACGAGCATTACGGTTATGTTGATACAGAATCGGAGATAATATTTCGGGAAGTTTTTCAATATATTTAGTCCATACGTTTTAATGCGGTCTACCCGTGGAAGTGCTTATGCTTATTTTCAAAAACCAACAAAAGGGTCACTATCTGAGATAGATAGCCATCCCAGGATGGATTTCACTGCAGATATCTTGCCTTTAGGCTTTAAAAATAATACTCTTCCATCAATGGAGTTCAATGGGTAGCAGATGTAAATATTAGATGACTACGAGATTCTGTAAAATTATTAAAGATATGGCAGGATTAGATTTTGTTGTATGAGTTCTACCCTTTACCGTAAAGCTCTCCATTTTTCTTGCAACTACTAGGAAGATTCCATTTCTGATTAAATCTGCAGAGTTAAGGTATTGTTGATAATATCATGATAGCATCATCTGTTGAAGAAAAACTTCTCCATTTCTTACCTTGGGGTGCTTTCTTCCTCTTAGCTTTTGAGTTGAATGTCACATATGTTCCAATTATCTGTCATGTCAGTTTCGTTCAGGATGAGTATTGGGCATGTGAGATCCACCTGGTTTTATCTATTAATTATACTGTCACTATAAATTGATCGTAGGCATATATTGGTTTCCCAACAAATAGAACGTGGATTTTCTTACTGTAACAGATCATTTTTCACTCAAAAAGTATGTGATTATTGATCCAAAAAATGAAAATAGCACAATCCACTTCCATGTACTTTGTAATAGCTGAGCTGTGGCATATGTAATTTGGAATTTACAGAGGCATATGGAATTTAGACATTCAGGTTGCTAAAACTAGTTTTGCCTGGAGACATCAAATGCACTTGATATTTGGGGTTGGAAGTTGAATGTTTACAGAAATATGGTCCTAGACAGCACATTGTTGGCAATTTTTTTATAAATAGCACATGGATTATCAAGTGCATTTGTTGTCTCTTAAGGTAAACTACTGATGCAAATCATCACTTGGCGCTGCATCATTGACTGGGCTTTCTCAAGCAATCCATACTTTCCAACATGCATTTCACTACATTCTTTCGACAATAGCTACAAGACATCATTCACAATTTAACACAATTGATCTTTTTGATAGATGGTCTCTTATTTCGTGAAAAAATTGCTTGTGTGTATTTTAACACAATTTATGATTTTTCTACCTTAAACTGATTTAGGAGAGAGTAGAGGTATAATTCATTTGTTTATATTTTTATACATAGTGATTTACTATTTAATTATACATAGTGATTTATTTGAAATTATTCAATTTTTTTACATGTGCAGTTGGCTCTCAAGAAGTTAATGGCGTATAAAAAGCATCGTCTCGATATGTGCAGTGATGACTCCTCTTCAATTTTGCATAGATGCTGGTAATCCTAAGTGTATTGGGATGAGGTGGTGCAGTTCATTTTTTCTTTCACTTCCCACCTTGTCCACCTGACAATGACTTCGAAGGATATGGGATAGGTGGCATAGAAGCCATCACATTGTTTCCCTATGATAATTAAATAATTGTTAGATTTAAGATGCCTATTTTATGTTTAGTTTCTAGGGAAACAATATGAATATAGGTCATAAATACTACATATTATGCATTTAAGCAGAATTAGGCCATGCATTCTTTTTTGTATATAATTTGTACTTATTATGGTGTTTTATGAATAATGTAGGAAAAGCTAGGCTAGTGATGCTAGCTAAGAATAGTGGAGATGCTAATTTAAGAAGTCAACCAACATGAAGGTCAACTTCAAAATAATGCAAATTAAGAAGACTCAAGGAAGGAGTTCAAGAATTGAATGAAGCACCTAAATCAAGGAGGACTTTTGTGCCACCTCCAAACCAAACCCAATCCAACTCAACCTACCTAGCTCCACTCATGCCCACCTAGCTAGCCTAACCATCCCACTCCTAAACACCTCCCCACCTACATAATTTCCTATCCAATCCTAGCCCTAGACCTAACCTAACCATTCATCTAAGCCCACATCTCAACCTTACACTTATCATGACCTCCTTGCCTTCTACCCTCCATGCCAACTAAGGAGAGAAGCCACCTTCCATCATTTGAATTCTTAACAACTTAGATCCACATTTCACTCAACCTCCATCTATCACCTAAAACCATCCACATTCATGCATCAAAACCCAGAACCAAGATCCATCATCATGGACGACCATGATGCTCCCTTGATTCAAATGCAATGACTAAAGATAGGTGAGACCCCATTCTATGAAAGTACAACAATGGCTACCTATTCATGCATTCACTCTTCCTTAGTTCCATATTCACCTTCCTTAGCATACACCACTCCACCACCTTCAACATCCTTCCACCTAGAGAACCCTTCCACCTTCATCCATAGCCATCACCGTCCCCACCCACCACCCCCCCCCCCCCCCCCCCCCCCCCCAGCTTTTCCTCCATGCCCCTTGTCGCAGCT
This sequence comes from Thalassia testudinum, assembly GCA_037157565.1. Lineage (NCBI taxonomy): Eukaryota > Viridiplantae > Streptophyta > Magnoliopsida > Alismatales > Hydrocharitaceae > Thalassia > Thalassia testudinum. Next base: position 89,565,067 of record JAZHRO010000077.1, read on the forward strand.
CCTTCGCTCTTCTCCAACTTCCTCCCAGCACTCTGGATCTGATACCTCTCTAAGAGGCCTCCTACAAGCATCCTACAAGTAGCACCATGCCTCTCCTCCTTCACTTCTTCCTCATTCCCTCTCTCCCCACTTCTCTTTTCATGTTATTCAGTTGCTTTAATTACTCTAGTTTTGTCTAACATGAACTTCATGATGACGAATATAAATATCTTTTGAGTTCCATTTTTGCCATTTTTTCTTTCTTGTTGTGTTCTCCTACTTCATATAAGTAGAAAACCCAAAAAAACAGTTGCATATGAAAATGGCAAAAACACAATAAAAGGAAAGGCTCCTAAACAAGTGATCGTCTTCCTGTGTTCAACTTGGACCATGTATTAAATAAGTATAATTATTAATTGATCGCTAAGTATTCACACTACAACTATATTCAAAACCAAATCACATTTAGTTAGTGTATCATCCTAGTCTTTTATTTTTATTTTCACAACATGTGTAATCTTCGTATGCATACATTGCTACCTTATATAGTTCACGTACTCTTTTATTTAAAATTTTGGGAATCATGTGTATATGTGTTGTGTGTTTGTGAATTGTGCATGTGCTTTATTGATGAATGAGTATTATGTATCTGGTGAATGGAGAATATATGAGTATGTTTGCATTTATGGTAAATGTATATGAATGTAAGAAAAAATTAATGTTTTCTTGTGGAATATAAATGTGAGAAAGAATTATATGATTATTTACATTTGTGGTGAATGTATATGCAGGTTAACAGGTTTCTTGGTGAAATATATAAAAAATAAGTATATTTCTTTTTATGAAATCCCTACAAATGTTGGAAAGAATAATATGAGTATGTTTGCATTTGTGGTGAATATATATTGTAGGTTAACAAGTTTATTGAAAAGATATACAAAAAACTAATTTTTTTTTTTTTTTACGAAATTAGTGCTTTGGTCATGGCTTTCAAACCGTGACCAAATGATCTCCAGCCTAGTCGAGGTATGGGGCTTTAGTCACGATTTTGGATGGAATCATGGAAAGAAACTTTTCGTCTCTATTTTTAAATTGTGACCAAAAGTTGGGACTTTTGGTGATGATTTTAGGTGGAACTATAACCAAAATTCTTTCACCATTTAACTATTGTTGACACTAATTGGTGACGATTTTTAGGCTTTTGGTCATGATTGTTAATCATAACGACAACCCTTTTTTATTGTAGTGATTTTTTCCCTAATAAAAAATGGAGATGCTTCTTAGCATGAATCTTTAGTGATATGCATGACATCACCAGTGATTAGGGCATTAATCAGGTATTAAGATGCTTCTTAGCACAAATCACTGATGAGATGCACAATATCACTAGTAATTAGGGCATTGAACAAATATTGGGATGCTTCTTAGCATGAATCACTATTGATGCGCACGAATATCGCTAATGATTAGGGCATTAATCATTAGTGATGTTTGAAAATCATTTGTGATAAGTCGAAAACTTGTGAAAAGTAAATATTTACCAATGATATAAGCATATAACCAGTGAGTCATAAGATTTATGTTTTCTAAATCAACAGTGAGTTCTAGGATTTCAAAGCATACCTCATTGATGCATTTGACTTCTGTTGCATGTTCATCGTGTAAATGTTGTTCTCGTCCATTGTGGATCTTATTGTTGATGTTGTCAGAGCTTCGAAAAGAAGATATTGCTTAGAAGAGAGATTGATGACCTTGGTTGTTCATTAGAGATTTCCGTGAAGATGTGAGGGAGAGCAGAGGTTCGAGACAGTTGGGTTTAACGCTTTTGGAATTTGAAAGATGCATTCTTTGGGGCTGGGATGGAGGGTATGGTGGCCTATGAAAATGTTGTTTGGGTTGTAGGGCCCACTACATGTTTCCTGTGTGCATGACATTTTGTGTGAGTTCTTGTGTTCAAGAATTGTTGTCCAAAAAAATTTGGTGTGCTTGCATTTCCCATGTTTGCTATAAAATATATGTGGTTATGTTTTAGAATAAGAATATAGAAAATATATGCTTGTGTAGTCAATCTTCAACTTAAAAGTTGAAAGGTGAAGGAATAGATGTTAATCTTTTATGACATAAATAAAGCTCTTGAGGTAGATGGCCCATGAGTTATAATAAAAATGAAACGTGACAGTTGTGGGTCTATACAAATAGTTCATCAATTGCATGTTGGTGAGTACAATGAAGAAAATAAATTCCAATGAAGCTTTTACTACTAGCAATAGATGTTCATCACCTCCAAGAAACAGTGATGTGGAATGGTATAACAGATGGCATTGTAGGTTATACTCTTTCCTAGTTGGCAATTGGAAGAAAGAACAATAACATACCCTTTAATATGTAATAAGGATGCTATTCAGTCCATGCATATTCATTATGTGCCATCCATTACAATTACAATGCATACAGGGATTGGGGTGAAGTCCTTGACCCTTCTTTGGTAGCCAGCCAAGGTTGGCTATGTTTATATTGAGGAGTCAAAAGTGAATAAACAAAAAGAGAGGGACATATTTGATGAAATAGGAACTCATTTTGGTTGAGTAGTGGGAAAAATCACCCATGGACGGTCTCAATTCCATAGGGATTTTCATTTTGCCTTTCTTTAAACAAACCTAAAGAATGAAGTGAGCTACAATGATGTTAGAATTTGCACATATTCATAGTGATTTAGTGATTAGTTTAGTTTGTTTGGCCTTACCCACTCTTCCTTTTCCATCTCCTTGAAATAGTTGGATCTAATTGCAAAAGTTCTGAACCTAAGAAGGTGGTTTGATTTTCTTAATTTAATTATTGTGGACCATGTCGGATACCTGTTTTTATAAAGAAAAGATGAGACTAGTTTAGCAGGATTTGATTAACGAGGAAGACTTGCTTGCTACATAGTGGCATACAAAATCTTTCTTTTCTGGTGCTTTTGATTTCAGTTCTAAAGAATCATACATGTCATTTTTGTTTTAGGTACAGTCTTTCCAAGTCATAGGGTCCCTATCCCTCTTGGGAAATGGAGTAATTAATCGTAGTGTCGTATTCCCTGTCTCCTTGCCTTGATTATGCATGAAAAGAAGTAGAACCCTAAGTAGAAAGTGTAAGCGTAGCTCCTTCGTATGGAGAAACATCGAGCTTTTGTAGAAGTGTTAGCAGCAAAACAGATGCCAACAACAGCACCCTTATATTTCATATAATTATATACTTCCCTCCCCACGGTTAAATAACTGCCAAGAGTCATCCAAGGTAAATGAGGAATATATATGGCCCATAGAGGATCCTATGCTTGTATAGACATATCCTTAGAAGCCCCATATCATTGTCTACATATTGTTTTGAAGTGTGAGGGTTGCAAAATTACTTGAGAACACTCTCATGAATCTGTTAAACTTTCTTGTTACGGGCCATTGATTTTTTCTTCTTTAGCATAAACTTTAAATTGAACGGAAGAATCTGATACAAAAGACGCATTTCAGAGAAGAAAGGAGAGACGGAGAAACCTCATCCACAAATGGGGAAATACGTCCCATAGAACGGGGAAACTCAAAAATAAAAAATGAGACAAGAAACAAAGGAGAAAGAAAAAGAAAAAGAAAGTATCCCAAGATCGGGAACTGAACAACCTCCCAAAGGAGGGCGATCTCACGTTCGTAAATACAGCAAGGCACCAACGAGACGAATATCGAAAAAATGCACCAACGAGATTGAATAGATTAACTAAAAGATCCAAATCGAATTCGGCCGTAGAAGTTTGGGGTCACACGTGATCCCCAACAAAACAACTTAAACCACAAAGAAAAAAGAAAAAGAAATGATCCAACCCACCACAACGCATAACCAACAAAACCAGTAGTGAACAAAATAGAAAGACCACGAAACCAACGACAGGCGAGACCACTGCGCCCACGAAATCCACAATCACCACCGCACACTGCACTAGCTCGCCACATGAAAACTACATGCAGTAGGTGCTGAATGACGAACGACTGCAGAAGGGAGATGCACTGTCGATCGAAGGACCACCGCTGATCTAAACACACGTTGCACGGAGGGTCTTCAACCGCTGAGCTCGCCATTGCGTCACTCGAGATTTGCCACTCTGCAAGCTACCAAGGGCTTTACATGTCGAGATCGAAGGTGTACGAAGGATCCGAAGGAAGAGGGAGGAGCTCCAATGAGAGGGGGGTCCCAATCACTCCTGATGGCCGATTGAAACCTGAACTATAACAACCTGTTTCTTTCCCAAGCAGAGAGAAGAGGAGAGAGAGATCGAAGTTGATTTTCAATGTGCCCTGGTGACTTTGTTAGCAACCATTGATGCACGTTGAAAATTGGTTTGACCGTGTAAATATAATGCACGGTTTCTACAAACTGATGTGGAAAATGTTTAGATTGGAAAGAAGAAAAAACAGCGACCACAAAAATATAATGGACCGTAAGCGTTTCTCGTTTCTAAGATCACATGGCTTTTGGTGTTCGTTCATCTGAATTGTTCCCATCACAATACCGCATGGCTATGTGCAGTAGTTGTCGATCTCACGTGTATTTGCCTCTGGACAATTTCAATCATAAACAGGAGTACAATAAATCACTTCAGCATGCCAATTGGAGTTTGTGATAAGCACATATCCAAATTATTTCCCGCACCGACCTTGACAAAATGTTATGCACAATAATAAATACATTGATGGCGCGTGCCGTTTCAAAGGACAACAACTGTTGCAGTTAATGTTTTTTTATTATTATTAATTTACTTTTATTTATTGTATACTGTTTTCTTTAATCTTTAATTTTGTTTGCTGTGGGAGCAGCGGCCTAAGCCTCTGATCATCATCTATTTATCAATAATACGTATGAACGCCTTTAATTATTTAGAGTAACATATGTGGTAAGTGCGGTCTATATTTAGGTTAGACTTACATGTGATAATTAATAGATAAAAAGAATCTTATTTTTTAACTTAAGATTTTTAAAAAAATCTTTGATATATAAGTATATTTTGATTTTTAATAAATATATTTTAATTTTTTATCGATAAACAATTAAAATATATCTATTAAAAATTAAAATACATTGATATTTGTAATTGAATCCTAAATAAAAGATCTATAGATAAAAAATATTTTCTATTTTATACATTAAAATTTACTTTTTATCAATATAAAGTTAAAATATATCAATATATTTTAATTATAAAATAATAAAAAGTTAAAATACACCAAGTAAAATGCATTAGCTTATTTAATGATGAAGTTTCGATGCGATTTTATCGTTTGTACTCTCACGTGAAATCGTGGGCTAAAAGTTAATTCTTTCTTATAAGTATGACTACTCTAGAAGGTTTAAATTCATTGGCCCCTTTACGGTCCTTTGAGTAAAGGCTCAGCGAAATACGCTCCATGGGCGCGGAGATGAAGCTGTTACATGCTGGAAAATATAAAATTATATTGGATGTTATGACAACATGCTAGCGTATGTTTGGCACGAACTGTAGCTATTACGTTGTTGAGCCTACGGCTCCTGAACCAAAGTGTGAAATTAAGCTAAAATAAAATTCACCCTTCCTTACGTCTATTATTTGACGTGCGGAGATACCGTTGGTTTATTTTTTTTATTTTTTTCAATTTTCCAGCAGCGTCTACCGTTTTAAACCTTTTTTTTTATTTTTCTCTAACGATGGATACGAAATGCGTCGATAAAGATTTTATTTTATTTTATTTTTTCCTTTTTTGTATCTTTTATTTTTTATTTTATTTTATTTTTCTTGCTCACTTTTTATCATGTACATCTATTTTAAATTTTATTCTCTTCATCAATCTCTTTATCTTATATTTTGTAATATGTAGTATATTTTAATTTTAATTTATAATTTTAATTTTTTATCGATAAAAATTAAAATATATCAAATAATATATTTTATCAATTACGATGTATTTTATTTTTCAATCATTACTTTGAATTTTCACACTTTTAACTTTTACCTTTCCGCAGGAAATCACGAACTAAAAACTAGTTTCAGTTAAGATTCTGCCCTTTCTTCTTTCTAACATATCTTCGTTACATTATTCAAAATCTGGGAACCTGGGAATACAACGCGACCCAAAAAGTAAATGACCATGAGTCGCTCCGTAGTACAGGGAACAAATACGTGAGTAAAATAAGTGTCCGGCGACAAAGTATCACAAAAACTCCAAATATAAAGGGCACGTACATGATCCAATTTTAACTGAAAAGGGTGGATTTTATTTTATCTTAATTTCAGACTTGGCTTAACGACTTAATAGCTACAATTCTTTACTTATGATTGTGGAGACGACGGCGATATAGGTGGGTTTGGGATTGGTGACATAGCTACCTTAATTGTAATCACTCAATACATAATTATAAAATATTAATAGTTAAATATTCGTTCATAATATGCTTAATGAAATAAAATACTGACAATTAAATTAAAATCCACCACGGGAAAGTAACTAATGTTCAAGTACTAGTACAATCACAAAAAGATGGGAAAGTAAAGAGTCTAGCAATAAAAGTAAAATTAGATGAGTCACAATGTTCAGTATGGACCATCTCCTACAGTAGAGCTCGGTCTCTCAGTAGAAGGATCAACAACAGCTGCTACACCTAGCTATTCAGCAACACCTGAGTACGAAACTCAAGAAAATACGCTAATAAAAATTGAGTATAGTAAAATAACAACTAAGTAACAATAATAACAAAGGAACCAAGAGAAAATAGGTACTGCATCATCAATTAATCCATTTATTAGTCATTACATTATCTGATCTGTTATATGCATTGAAGCCCAAGTTATTCTAGTCCACATCCCATTAATCGACGCCTCGAGGCATGACGCGATCTTATGTGACTTCTTGAGACACAAGATAGGTATAAACTATCTTTTTGGTCGAGAAGGCAGCTTATACCTATCAAGTCATCTTGATACATCACCCTAGGGCCATCGCAGAAAGGGGTGACGGCTATGTTGTGTGGTGTAGATACGTGCAAGCACTATGAACGCTGAAACACAAATAACTAATAACCCACCCACTGGCCAATAAAGAATAACTCGCACCCTTGAGCCACGCATTTTACTATCCCAATTGGCCGCTAAGCATAACCTAAGACTCGTAGGGAGGCCAGCAACTCCCTAAACTAGCCTAAACCGATTTGAAAGACCAAAGCTATAGCTAGAATTCGATGAGTACTAGTAAGGCTAAACTAATTATCTAACCTTTAAATCTTGACAAATCCATCGTATTGGTTTAATAAAATATTTCCATATAATTGAATTGCAAAATTACTTAATCCAACTAGAATCTCATCAATTACGCTCATTGATTAAGTTTAGGCAAGATTTTGCACCATTCCCATAATTAATCACTAATTAATTAGTTTCCAATTTATGATAGTGGTCCCACGTAACTTATCAAGTAACAATCACAATGGTACTTATTTCACGTAAAATGAAGTTCGTTCCATACATGCGATGATAGAGTCACATTTAACATTCTTAGTGTTAATCATTCATGCATCATCAATTTATTTCATATTAAAGTACCCAAAAATAGAATAATTCTCTCACATGTGCTCTGAACTCACCAAAGAAAGAAATGCATGCTAAACAACATGATATATGTGAAGAACCATACAGAATGAGTCCACAATACTCGAAATCAAACATGGAACAAGGGAAGGGTAGAATACTCTACCTAGTGTTATCGAAAGGTCACAATGACTTCAAATTGTGCACAAAGGGCCTAGAAGGTGTGTGTCACACCCTCGTACTCCGGGCATCACACCCTCATCTCTCCATCACTCGCTGAAGCGATCGACTGCGGTTCGTATAAAAATCATCGTTGTTATAGTATATGTTACAAATATAAACCGTTATCACGTCAATTTTATTTAATTACATAATTTTTACTGGTTTATTCCAAGTCGTTCACTTGGAGGTAGTTATTGATATATATCACTCTCTAAGTCCAATATCATTCTTTAATTCCAAAAAGATCAATTTTATATACAATAATGAATGAAAGAATTAAACTAATTTATGTACAAAAGAATGTATTGAAATACTTGCAAACACATATATACAAACAAGCATCAAACACTATAAATATATACTATATACTATCTATTTATAACTTATAATACTAATACTTACATATATATACAATAATAAGTAATAATATATACTATACTAACTTAACATAATATACTTACATATATAGTAACATATATAGTATATACAGCGACATATATAAACATTGCTAAACTGTAGAAAAAATTATGTATATAACCTAAGGTAAAAACTAGGGTCTATAGTGACACTTATTCTATCTACAGTGACGGATTATTCTGTCAGTAAAGCTATATTGTTATTTATGTACATATATAACTTAAACATTCTTATACTACGTATACATATTATACATATTATTTATTTACAGTATACTTATATATATTTATACACTATACGGATATACATATACACTTAACTCTTCTTTCTCTTTTTAGTTCTCTCTTCTTCTTAACTCTGTTTCTTTTATCTCTTTAGTACTTAACCAAGGCTTCTTCGTTTCTCTTCTTAACCCCTCATTAACCCCCACTTAGTTAAAAAATTAGGTCTTTTAGTTGGCAGGTGGCCTTTTTGAGGGATACACAGCTTCCTCTCGGGTGGGACCAGACCTTTACTAAGGCCACCCTGATTGTTTAATTAGCCTCTTAATTCCGATTTAAGCTCAATACTGGGCCCACACAGGCCCACGCACAGTGTCAGGCCCCTGGCCCGCACCGCACACAATCATCACATCTCATCATAAAGCTCAGGACATATGCTCGAAAGGAGGATGGGTTTCTTTTAGCGCCTAGCGCTTGTCGACTAATATTGGGGGGGGGGGGAAGAAAATCAATATAAGTGCCTTTACGCGCACGCACATCTACAATGTGGCACCATATGTGCCACTTCTCAGCGTTGGAATTCCAGCGTGGCTATTCTGAGTTCATGGTTTTGGCCCTCGATTTGAGGGCCATAATGTATTATAAATTAAAAATGAATTATATGATATTAAAGTATTTACATAGGACTACATAATTGTATAATTAATTTACAAAATTAATTATGTTTATTATATAAATAAATTAGGCAAAGTTTACAGTTTATTCATACTATTTATTAGGTTTTATTTCTTAATTACATATAAATTAGTTAATTGATGGTCTAATTGACCCTGTATAGTATTAATATACATATTCAAGTATTTAATACATATTTTTATTGTATTTTATAACATTTATTTTGATTTTATTTACATTTACATGCCTATTTTCAGGTCATTTTACATATAAATTAGGTTTAAATAGTACAATACATTATAAATATAGTTAAATTAGCTTAATTTACTTAAAATACATTAATACAAATGTAAAATATAAGTTAGTTCAGTTTTAACTTAAATTACTAATTTATTTTAATTTAATCTAATAACTTCTTTAGTAACTTAATAAATTAATTATTTATTCTATATACATAATTAAATTATGGTACAGGGCTCATTATGTACATAATATACATTTAAATACGTATGTACAATGTCATTCATAAAATTGTTTATTTATAGGGTTTTATTAATTTACTTAGAGTATAGTACATATAAGTTAGTATAATTAATAAATAATTATATAAATAAGTTATATACATAATAAGTTATCTTAAATACTTAAGTTACATTATATAACACATACATAAGTTATATATACATATTATATATCTATTGCACAATATATACATTTATAACTGAGTATAAAGCTTATATTTACATGTATAAACATAGTAAACAAAGTGTTTTTGGGTATTTTTAGATTTTTTTTCACTTTTTTTGGGTTTTATATGTTTTATAGAGGTGGGGGGTGAGAGAGAAAGAGAGAGGTGAGAGCTAGAATGTGTTTTTGTCATTTTTTTAGTTTAGGGGTTTTTATTTAGTTCCAAGGTATACTGAACCATCGGCTGGTATACTCTACCAAGCTGAGGGTTTAGAATACCTTGAAACTTGGCATATGTATACAAATTTACATAATCTTCACTAATACAGGTTTATTTCATTTTTTTGGATTTTTTATATTATTTTTATTTATTTACAAAGTTCATACAACCTAGGCCTTAAAAGGGATTTTCAAGGTGAACTCAAGGCCTAGAATCCTAATTTAAAGGTTGGAAATGTAGTAAAAACCATTCAGATAAGCTCTATAGAATCTAAGAAATATGTTCCATCCATTAAACATGAATTTCATTTAATCTATCCTTTAAATTCTCAATGTAGACAATTAAGCACAAAAATAGCTGACAATGAATGATTAAAACTAGATACAAGCAATCTAAATGAGATTTAAAGATCAATATTAGTACAGGAATGCTTGTTACATATTAATACACACATTACAAATATGTTAGCAATTCAACTCTCCTAATTTTAGCCTATTGTCCTACAGTCTTCAGACCACAAGTAGGAGCAATAGCTGCAGCAGCAACAACTGACAGCAACTGTTGGAACACTATTTGTTTGAAAGCAAAATCGGGTTTGTAAATATTGCATTGCAGTATAGTTGAAATCTCTTTGAAAAAAAATTAAGAATTTATTACTCGAAAAACTAAGATTCAGAGGTCGAACACGGGGAGCAAATTGGTATTTAAAAACTAAGAACACAACTTCAATTTAATAAAATGTGATGTTTAACAATATTATGAAGCAATAGAAATAATTTCAATGTATATAAATGCTTCAAAGAGATGAATAGAGATGTAAAAAGAAATTCAGATGCTTTGAGATTTCTCTTCTTCTTTCTTCTTCTTCTGATGTCTTGTTCTTTCTCTTCCTTTTCTTCCTTAGCTTTAGTTCTTCCCCTGTTTGTGGCTTCTTTCTCCTTTGTCTTCTTCTTCTTTCTTTTCTTCTGTTTCGTTGGCTTCTTTCCTTCTTCTTCCTTCTCTGATTTCTCCTTCCTTCCTCTGCCTTGGCTTCTTTCTCTTTCTCTATCTTCAGCCAAGCCTTCTTCTTCTTCTCTGCAGCTTCCTTCTTCTTTAGCCTTCCTTCAGCCTTGAGCTTTCCTTCAGAGTCCTCTTCTTTCTTCAGCTGTTTCTTCTCCCTCCTTGGTTCTCTCCTTGCTTTGGCTTCTTCCTTCTTCAGCTTTCCTTCCTTCTTCCTTTCCTTGAATAGAAGTGCAAAACCTACCCTTACCCTCCCCCGTGTACGCTCACTTTCTTCTCTCTCTTTTAGGCTCACTCTCCCAGAGCTAATCGGGTAAATGGGTCGGGTCAGCGCACCCGGGTCCAGGCACACCGGTGTGGTTGATGCACGAGGAGTGCAGGGTTATTGGGTCAGGTCATCTAGGTCTGTGGAGGAGTGAGCACGGATGAAGCGGGTATGTGGGCAAGGGGACCTCACTCCGTGTTCGAAGGCAACGAGCCTAAAACAGAAAATCAATTTAAACTGCTCACCTCACTCCAAAACAACCGAGGTGGGACTAAAAGTCCCACCCGCTTCATTGCGTGCGTTCGCAGGGAGTCTCCAATGATTGCTGCAGTAGCGGAGTGTGTTGGCTTCAATTACTGGGTGCAAGGGGATTGCAAAGTGTTTCTGCACACCTGGGGCTCGGTCTCCTGGAGCAGGACTACCTAGAGCAAGCTTCGCTCCTACTCCAATGGTGGCTGAGGGTCCAACCTTGTCAACACGAATATGGCCTCACAGCCTTGTCAAAGTACTTAGAAAGCTTCTCCGTGACATGACGAAGGTGGCGTGGCATGGGACGGCCTAGGTGTGCGTGCCTACGTCGGACTGTGGCCGTGAAAGTAAGGTTGCTTGGGGGAAGTGTAGGGCATGTGTGGTAGTCGATGAAGAGGTGGATGATGGTCAGTGGACGATGGTGAAGCTTCTACGGTAGTTGGCGAGGCGTGTGGGTGTGTGGAGTGGTAGATGCACCTTTGCCGGTGGTCTGCCGGAGATGATGAAGATGAGGGTGGCCTGTGGCTGTCGAGGCTGGTTTCTGAAATAAAGAGGGGGAAAATGAAGAGTAGAGAGAGAGGAACTTATCTGAGAGTGATTGGACGAAGGGGGAAGGCAGAGGGCAAACGGCGTGTATCTACCATCACCGGAGACGAAGGCCCTGAGATGAAGAGGCGGCGACAATGAGAGGGCTGAAGATGCAGGCGTAGGTATGGCACGACGAGGAAGAAAGAGGTAGAGAAGACTCTGCCACTGGTATGGTGGCAGAGCGACAAGAAAGGGAGGAAGAGTCACTGGAGCTTGCGGGCTACTTGGTCGGAGAGGGGAGAGGAGGAATTTTGGGCGATTCTTCGGCCAAATCAAGCTTGGAATGATCGGTCGGGCCTGGGGCTTCTTTTATAGGCACAGGTAGAGGGCCTTGTGCTTGGAAGACAAGCTTCCAAGCACAGGTTTCCTCACCGGAGTAGGAAATTCGAGAGATACCCATATCTCTCGCGTGTTCGCACGAGAGATTGGGTGCGAATCAGGGAGCATGATTGGGTTCACACGATTGGGAATTCCTTAGAGAATCTTCCTTTCAAATCTGAGAGGGATTTTCTGAGGAAACAAGGAGATCTCCCTCTTGAATCCTTGCCGGAGTAGGATTCCTCCACTGTAATGGTGGAGGGACCTAATTGCAAAGAATGGCGAGGAAACTAAGGTGTCTCTGCAAGGTTTGCAAAAGCTAGGGGTCTAAGAGTAATTGGGTTGGATTGTTTTGCAAAGTAGGTCAAGGTGAGTTCCCCTTGGGTCCAAATTTTGATATAAACCTAATTTGGACCTAAGAAATCCAATGGTGAAATTGGATTTTTAGTTTGACCACGTTTGACTGGATATTTTGCATAAAAATTCAATTTTGGGCAAATGTTTGACTAGGACCCCTATTTAGGTCAAAATAGGTTTTAAAGGCCAAATTGAATGTTCTAAACCCTAGATGATATTTTTCCATGAATTTTACAGCGTTTATTTGATTTTTATCCTGACCCGAACCTTGTTAAATTAAGTGGGTTTGTTTTAGGGTTACAGGATGTCATTTAATTCTCAGATCTCACATTAACCCTTTTCTGATTGAACCATCCTAATTTTCATCTTGTTAAGACCAATTGACCCATTTTCAACCCCTGAGAAATCCTGTTGTTGTACTGCAATGGTAAAATTACAGTTTTACCCTTTGTTTCTTACTTTTCTCTCAACCCAATTATTCTCTGAGTTAGGCCCTTCACTTGGCTATGTAGGAGCTTTTATTCTCTTTTCTAGGTCAAAATGAGCTATTTAGGGCTCATGATGGTATTTCCATCATACCCCCATCCCTAGCTTTTGCTAGTCCCTTAGCAAAATTTCAAGGTTTTTACTTCTATTCTAGACCATTAGTTTCTTTCACAATTTTATGATAAGTGCTTTTTCTTTTTCTTTGTGATTAGGTTAGAATGTCGATAGTAGGCCTAGAGGTACTCAAGTACCAACCAAGATTCGGACCTGACTAGATCTAGCCTCGGTCCTCTGCGAAGGTTTTTAAGGCTCGTAGGAACTATCCTAAGGTTCGTTGGACTCTGCGGTTAAAGCACCCGTGCTTGAGGCATATTTTAGCCTTGGTTCATTTTACAACACATTTTTGTTTGGAGAGTTTTCTCTCTTTTCTTTTTATTTCTAGCTTCAAATTGGCTTCTCAACACGGTCTGTATCAGATTCCTCGTCCCCATCATGAATCCTCAAAGGTCCCTGGCAATCAATGCTTTGTGATAGCACCGCCCATGGCAACCTCCAGAACCCTAGCTTTCGAGATTTCAAGATAATCTTGCCCATGGCGTTTCGTAGCCAAATCCTGACCCTAGCAATTGACATTTCATGATAATGCCGCCCATGGCATTTGAACCAGCATGGTGCTTACGTGCCCTTGATAGGATATGTTAATATCCTAGGAGACAAGCACCGAGGAGACGACATGTCGTTTCACATCTTCGAGTGGAATTTCCCACCTCTCCGCGCCAGGAACTCGTCTAAATCAACTTGTGTTGATCGGCCGCTCCTAATCTAGGGAACTTTTTTTCAGAACATTTAAATACTTTTACGTGATTTTGATAGTTATGCGTACTGAACCAAACTGTGTGTGGATTGGGGTGCTTAGGTTATTGAGTCTTACAAACCGAAGGTCAGTTAATGAGGCCAAATACTTCCTAAGCCCTAGACCTAATACTTAAGCTTCGCATTTTTCCCAACCTCTTGAGGATTATCCAGATCTTAGCAGGTACATGAATTTTTAAGCCTAAGAGTCTAGCCCAAAAGGCCTAAGATCTACATTCCTACTAATCTCTTTTGTGTCTCATTAGCACTTTTTTTTTCTATTTTTCTCTTTTCCTTGATGTGGTCTAGAACTTCGGTTTATCCCTTAATTTCTTACTAATGACTCTGTTTTTTTCTCTTTTATTTTGTGCTCCTTTTTGTCATTTTGCTCTTTTCCTCCTCATGTTTTGTATAGCCTCAAAAATTTTCTCTCCCCTCCCTCAGTTTTTTTGTTCTTTTTCAAGATTTTTTCAAGTTTTTGTATTTTTTGTTGAAACCTTTTTTTGTGATATGAGTTTTCATGACATTTTGCACTTTCATACCCCCTCATGCCTATGATTTGCAATGTCCCCATTGTAAATTAGGTGGGTTCAAATTTAGCTTAGTTCATTCATTAGGACATGTCTTGGGTGGGTGAACAGGTCGAGATGACTATTGTGAACGATTTCTAGACTCGGGTATGGGTAGCTGAGTCTAGACTCGGGTATGGGTAGCTGAGGTGGAGTCAGCTGTTCTAATGGATGAACCCTAAAGTGCAGTATGAATTCAGCATAGAAATGCTAAGAAAGGTTTCGAGTTTTTTCAAGAATAACGGGTTGCCTCCCATTAAGCGCTGAGTTTTACGCCATCACTGGGCGCAATGAGCTTAGGGAGAATGGAGGGTAAAGGATATCTCAGCCAAATTTATATCAATCACGTTAACGAACAGTTTGAGTCTCTGACCATTCACAACGAAGGGTTCGGAATCATGACTGAGTGGACTGATTTCAATGGATCAATTTCCAAAGATTCGTCAGACTAAGTAGGGTCCAATCCATTTAGATCGTAGTTTTCCTGGGAACAATTTGAGTCTGGCATCGAAGAGTAGGACCTTTTGACCAGGATGAAAGATCTTTCTAGATATGTGCTTGTCATGAAAGGCTTTAACCTGCTCTTTGTAAATTCGCGAGTTCTCATATGCATCATGGCGTAATTCATCGATCTCGCTCATTTGAAGCTTTCTATGGGTTCCAGCCTTAGAAAGATCTAGATTACAGTTCCATACTGCCCAATAGGCTTTATGCTCCAATTCGATGTGAGGTGACTGTTGAACGCTACGAGTTGCTACGCTAATGTGTTGGGTTTTGAAAACCTGTTGTTATAGTTTAAAAGCGAAGAACTCATGTTCAACAAATAAAATTTATACTGGAATAGAAATCCTGGGTCTAACTCAGGGAGGTGGACGTTTGATTTAAAAAATATGCATTTGTTTTATTTGTCACAAGGTAGATTAATTGATTAGAAATTATCTAACTATTTACAATAAATAGAAGAGAGAGAGAGAATGAGAGAGAGAGAGAATATTACAAACAAAAATAAAAAAAGAGATGTAGAATGAATATGGAATTCATTATCGAAAGGATTGTTCATTACACTAAACATTACAACTAGAAAGTAGGAAGATGATTACATTAGAAAGTAGTAAATCTACTCTAGAAAGTAGTAAATCTATTCTAGAAAGTAGTAAAAAGAATGGGGAGAGAGATATCATCCTCGACGGTCGCTTGGAGGATGAGTCGGATGGGACGACGCCTGGACGATAGAGAACAGAGCAGAACGAAGGAGAACAAAGCGGGAAAAATGGGAACAGGGCAGTACGTCGTCATTATCACGGGATCCACTTGCGAAAGGGGGACGAAAATTTGACTTTATCTCGCAAGAAGCATCCCGAGTGTGGGACAAGCTTCTCTTGAGCTTTGGAGAGAAGAGAAGGAAGGGACGAGAATTTCGTGTGGAGGGGGTCTCCTTTTATAGTTGCAAGAAGTGAGGGCAATTTGGTCATTTAAATCTCAAAACATTAAATAAGGGATCTTTAGTGACGGATAAAATCGTTACAAAGCCCCATCGTGGGCGACGTGTGCCACCTGCCCATCTTCTGTGCGCTCAACACCTCTCCACATTCATCAAATCCCGGCCGTTCGATAGTGAGATCGAACAACTAAGATTTGATAACGACCGCGCCTCATCTGATCGCGCCTCTGCGTGAAATCGCACGTCCGCGTAGTGCGGCCCCTGAGCATGCCACGTCTCTGCCCTCGTAGCCACTCATCCAGGATCTGACGATCCAAATAGCGCTATCACAAGTGCCTGCGCTCAATTGAGGCTTGTGGGGTTTCGAACCCGCTCCTCTTGCTCGCGATAAGG
The DNA here is from genome assembly GCA_037157565.1 of Thalassia testudinum. Lineage (NCBI taxonomy): Eukaryota > Viridiplantae > Streptophyta > Magnoliopsida > Alismatales > Hydrocharitaceae > Thalassia > Thalassia testudinum. Next base: position 89,581,584 of record JAZHRO010000077.1, read on the forward strand.
CCTCCACCCACTGCACTACGGAGGGGAAATAGGTGCATGGGTGTTTTGAGGTGCGGCTGCCCACAGCCATTGGATCGCGATCGTGCTGTCCAGATCTAACGCATGGTAGAAGGGTGCGGTGGTCTTCAAGATTAGCTGGGCCGGTTTGGGATGTCGAGATTGCTTCACATGGCGCCATCTTGGCCGTCCATCTTCTGGATGATGTAGATGGTGCCACGATTGTCGGATTGAGTCGATTTTCACGCTGTTAGGCTACGATCGTCGATCCAAATCCATCGTACGGTTGGATTTTTCGTTTGAAGTGTGGATTCACACCATCTTGGCCCTTGATCTTCTAGGGTTCCTCAGTCTCTATCTGATGCTACAGATGTCAGATTAGGGCGATCTTGGAGTCGTTGAACTCCAATCGTCACCCTGATCACATATGTATGGTTGGATCTTCAATCCGAGGTCCCAATAAAAAGTTTGCCCTATCCCTGAACATAAAAGGAGACAATTAACCTCCATTTCATTCAAACTAACCTAAATGCAAGATGATGCATGCTATGCAATATTTATAGTATGTAATGCAATCCTATGCTTAAGAACATGCATAAATAGACATCTTAAGTAGTGTAAACATGTTTACATCAGTGACATGCTTTCCCGTACACTAGTCTAAAGGGAGACATACCTAATTGGGTCTTGTGGGAGGTCCTATAAGCCCACAAAGCTTTCGTAAGATGGGATGATCAATCCTTCCTGTCAGGTCGAACAGTAACTTGGAGGATTTTCTTGATCTCTTGGTTTGATAGCTCAGCTAGACCATTAGTTTGGGGGTGGTAAGAAGTAGAGATTCGGTGTGACACCTCGTATTTGGTCATCGATGACCTGAACTGAGTGTTTGTAAAATGGGTCCCTCCATCGGAAATTATTACATGTGGAATCTTGAACCGTGAGAAGATGTTCTAATGAATGAATTTGATAACAACTTTGTGATCATTGGATCGGGTCGGAATGGCTTCAATCCATTTGGACACATAGTCAACAGCAAGTAAAATGTATTTGAAGCCATCGAAGATAGGGAAGGGTCCCATAAAATCAATCCCCCAAATGTCAAAAATTTCGCATACCAGAATCGGCTGTAAAGGCATCATATCTCGATGGCTCATGTTGCCCAAGGTTTGGCAACGGGTACATGCCTTACAGTAATTGTATGCATCCTTGAAAATTGTGGGCTAGTAAAAGCCACACTGGAGGACTTTTGCTACGGTTTTATGTCCTAAAAAGTGTCCACTGCATGCCTGGTCATGGCAGAAAGAGAGTATGCCTCTGATTTCCGCTTCTGCGACACATCGTTGAATTATTTGATCAGCACCAATGCAGGAAATGTACGGGTCTTCCCAAAAGTAATACTTGGCATCGGAAAGCAATTTTTCCTTCTTGGCCTTTGGCCACTCAAACGAGATCTGATGTGATGCCAAGTAGTTTACTATGTCAACAAACCATAGAAGCCTTGTATTGATAGTCAGAAGGTGCTCATCAGGAAAATGTTCTGTGATGGGTTCGGAAGGGTCGATGATTTCAAAGGAAGGCGGGACAAGTGATCAGCTACCACGTTCTGTTTTCCCGCTTTGCCACGAATCTCGAGGTCAAATTCTTGCAAAAGCAAGATCCAGCAAATTAATCGAGGTTTCGCGTCCTTCTTTGCAAGGAGATGCCTTACAGCTGTGTGATCCAAGTAAATGATAACATGGGAACCTAGGAGGTAAGATCTGAATTTTTCCAGGGTAAATACTACGACTAGCAGCTCTTTCTTAGTAACTGTGTAGTTATGCTGAGCCTCATCAGGTGTTTTGCTAGCGTAGTAAATGATCATGGATTTCCCATCAATTTTCTGTCCCAAAATCGATCCTACAGCGAAATCAGATGCATCGCACATGATCTTAAAGGGTTGAGACCAATCAGGGGGCTGTAGGATCAGGGCTTGGGTAACTCAGTCATGGAGGATTTCAAATGCTTGAGTGCATTCCTTGGAGATTTCGAAAGGTGCATCCTTGGAGAGAAGAGTGGTCAGGGGGCGCGCAATTTTTGAAAAATCAGGGATAAATCAACGGTAAAAACCGACGTGCCCCAAAAAAGAACGGATGTCCTTGATCGAGCTAGGCATAGGGAGTTTGGAAATCAAGTTCACCTTGGCTCGATCAACTTGGATGCCTTTCTCTGAAATCAAATGTCCCAGGACAATTCCTTCAGGCACCATGAAATGGCTCTTTTCCCAAGAAAGAACTAGATTCACGTCAATGCACCACCTAAGGATTTGGACCAAGTGTTGGAGACAATTGTCAAATGATGCTCCAAATACTGAAAAGTCATCCATGAAGACTTCCAGATAATCACCTACCATATCTGAGAATATGGCAAGCATGCATCGCTGAAAAGTGGTGGGTGCATTATAGAGACTAAACGGCATCCTTCGGAACGCGTACGTCCTAAAGGGGTAGGTGAAAGTGGTCTTTTCTTGGTTCTCAGGATGGATTGCCACTTGGTTATAACCGGAGTACCCGTCAAGAAAGCAGAAAAACCTATTTCCCACTAGTTTCTCGAGGATCTGATCAATAAATGGTAGTGGGAAATGATCCTTCTTCATGGAGGAATTGAGTCTTCTGTAATCAATGCAGACTCTCCACGAATTAGCTACATGGGTCAGTATGACCTCTCCGATTTCAGTCGTAATGACGGTGAGTCCTGCCTTCTTAGGCACAACCTAGATTGGACTCACCCATCGACTGTCAAAGATCGGGTAGATGATCCCTGCATCTAAGCACTTAATGATCTCCTTTTTCACGACCTCCTGCAGATTAGGGTTCAAACGTCTCTTCATTTCTCGCGAAGGTCATGTGCCCTTTTCAGTGTAGATTCGGTGTGTGCAATAAGAGGGACTTATGCCAGTCAAGTCATCGAGAGTCCATCCAATGGCTCTACGATGTTGCTGGAGAATAGTAATCAGACGGGATTCCTGGTCAGGTGTGAGTCTGGAGTTGACAATCACAGGAAACGTCTGATTGGAACCCAAAAAGACATATTTCAGATGGTCGGGAAGAGGCTTGAGTTCTAGGATGGGGTTATGAGCAGCAGTGGGTGGTTCAGGGTGTGTGTCAGGAACAAGGGAAGGAGTTATGGGTGTATCTAGATCAGGTTCAGACTCCTCTGTTTATGGGTTTTGATCTTTTGGTGGTTGATCGGGAATAATCAGGTTGTCCTCGATATGCGATTCATCAACCATGGCTTTGATATCACATATTTGTTCTATAACACCACAATTAATCCCTTGTTGGGCCTTAAAGATGTCAATCTTTAGTGTTTGGTTCCTAAATTTTAGTTCTATTTAGCCCTCCTCATAGTTTATATTGGCCCTAGCAGTGGCCAGAAAAGGTCTCCCTAGTATAATCGGTGTATCCCTTGGCTTCTCAGGTGATGAGAACCGCATCATGAACCCTAACTAGCACAATCTAACCTAGATATGCGAGAAAAAGCTTCTATATAACTCAAAGAAAGGCTTGACTCAGAAAATTCTGAGTTTAAGAAGAAAATAACTCATAAGGGGTAAAAATGCAATTTCACCAACACAGCCTACAAACAGGGTAACTCAGGGTCCAAACATAGGTCAAACTAACCTAATAAGAAGGAAAGTGGGATGATCTGATCCAACAAGGGCTACAGCAAATCCAAGGAATTAAATGACATTCTGTAACCCTAAAACAAACCCACTTCAATTCACGAGGTTCGAGGCAGGGTAAAAATCGACTAAACCCTCTAAAATTCATAGAAAAATAATATCTAGGGATTAGAACCTTCAATTTGGCCTTGGAAATCTATTTTGACCTACATTAATAGCCATGCCCAATTAATGATTTAATTTAGGTTTTTATGTAAGTTGGCTGGTCAAACAAGGTCAGACCTAGAAATAAAATTGACCATTAAAATCCTTAGGTCCAATTTAGTCATGCATAAAAACTTGAACCTAAGAAGAAACCTTCTTGACCGACTTTACAATTTGGTCCTCATCTATTACTTTTTGACCCTCAACTTTCGAAACCCTTGCATTTTGACCCCTAGTTTCTTCGTCGTTCTTTGCGTTCAAGTTCCTCCTGCAAGTCTCTACACAGCGCCATGCTCCGATGACTTTGCGTGGAGCATGGCGCCGCGCAGGGTGAGGGAGGTGTCCTGCAGATTGAACCCGGTGTTCCCTGCGATGTCTGTTGAAGCAGGGACACCGCCTTGCCTTCTGTCGATGCCCACACCTTCCTTACGAATGCGCGGAAGGTATGGGTTGCACTTCCGGCCATTCTCCGGTGAGGGAGGCATGTCGCCTCCCTGCGCCCACCCCACCGCCACCGCCTTTATAAGGACCAGCGTCGCCTGCCGATTCTCCCAGCTCGGTCTTGATGGAGAAAACCCTAACCCTTCCTCTCTTCCCACTCTGACAGAAACCCACCAGCTCCGGTGGCCCCTCCTCCGTCTCGTCGCTCTGCTGCAATACCGTAGCAGAGCCACCTTCGCCTGATCTTCCCGCGTCGCGCCGTACCCAGCACGTGCCCTCTTGCTCTCTTCTTCGCCACCGCTCTCCCCCTCTGGGTGTTTCTTCTCCGGCGACAGTCGGTACGACTGCCACCCTGCTCCGGCTCCCTTCGTCCCTACAGCTAAGTTCTAGATACTCCCTGTACTTCCCTCTCTCTTTTCCTCACATCTTTTTATTCAGACCACCTTCGTCTTCCACGCCTCCGGCCAACCTCCGGCGAGTCGCTCCCATCATTCCGCTACTCCACACAACTCGCCGACCGACCCAAAACTCCGCCTCATCACGCTGAACCACTTCCGCCCCTTCACTGCCACTCCACACCCACACAAAGCACCGCCGAACACACCCACTTCCCCGGTCACAGGTCCACCTAGGCACGCACACCTAGGCCATCTTGCGACCTGTTGCACATTCCACCACCTTCGCTGTGCCACAGCGAAGGTTTGCATGTAGTTTGATTAGGCCGAGAGGCCGTGTTTCTGTCTGACAGGGTCAGAGCCCCAGCCGCCATTGACCACAACTGAAGCAGCTTCCAGGTGAGTTCCAGGCATCGGGGCTTCAGGATTCCAGGTGCTGCAGGTTGGGGCGAAGTCTGCGAGGACTTCTGCTTCAGCAGTTGGCACCGATAGTGGCTGTAGTTGAGCAGAGAGCGAGGAGGTCTTCCTGCGGGCGCGCGCGAGAAGGGCGAGCAGAATAGTCCCACATCGTAAGTTTTCGAAACCTTGCACTGGTTTAAACTGATTTCGTGTTTTCTGCTGGTTGCCTCTGAGACACCTGGGGTGAGGTCCCGCACCCCACTCACCTGCTCGGTCCGCGAGTTCACCACGCAGATCCGGCGGACTCGACCCGACACCACCTGCGCACTCCTCACATACCATACATGTCGGTACACCTGGTCCCGGTTACGCATACCCGGCCCGATAACCCAGCTCTGGGAGAGCTTCCTATGAGCGGTTTACATAGAGAGAGAGAGACGTGCAGGTAGAGGGAAGGCTAGGTTTTGCTGTGGTTTGTGCAGGGACAGGGTGCGAGGGAAGAAGGTTCACACTTGGCCACAGGAAGAAGAAGTGGAGTGGGAGAAGAAGAAGAAGAAGCCTTGCAGCTGAGCAAGGCAGAAGGCCAAAGAAGAAGAAGCGGGAAGAAGAAGAAGAAGAAGAGAAGAAGGAGAAGTAGCAAAGGAAGAAAAGAGAGGGGAAGCACTATAGCAGACCACCATTTAAGTCGTCTAACTGAGATATCAGATGATGGATGAAGCTTCAGGGGAGACAAAGCAGAGAAGAAGAAAAAGAAAAGAAAAGGTTCCGCAGCTGAAGTGAAAGAAAAGAAAAGAAGGAAGAAAGAAGATAAAGAAAAGAAGAAGAAGAACTGAAGAAGAAAGGAAATACAGAAGAACTGAAGGCCACCAGAAGACCAAGGAAGAAGACCCGAGAAAGAAGAGAAGAAGAAGATAAGAAAAGAGAGAAGAAGAGAAGAAGAAAAAGCCACAAGACACAAATCTATTTCTCCCTCTCCCTCTCTCTTATTTTTGTACTATAGAAACATTGTACTTCTAGAATTCCAGTAGCTCCCTGAGTTCGACCTCGGGAAACTATTTCCGAGTAAAATTGTAATGGTAACGACAATCGTAGCTGTCTCATTATATACCACAACGACACTTCTGAAATAAGCATTAAAACAAACTAAGACTAGCATGGTTGGGAAAACTGCCACCATTATCAGGTGCATCCATATCCAGGACTATAAAATCAACTGGGAAGTAGAAATCCCGTACCCTAACAATGACATCCTCGAGTATTCCTTTAGGTGACTTGATGGATCGATCAGCTAACTGCAATGTCACCTCTGTCGGTTTAAGCTCGGATTCTTCAAAGTGGTCAAGGAGGGATGTAGGTATTAGGTTTATGGAGGCACCTAGGTCTAATAAGGCTCGGTCGAATTGGGTATCACCAATTGTACATGAGATCAGGGGAGTACCTTGGTCTTTAGCCTTAGGTGGGAGTTTGCTCAAGATTACAGAGCTACCTTGCTCTGACAGAACGATCGGACTCCCACTTTTGGTTCGCGGCTTACGCTTAGGTGTACACATGTCTTTCAGAAATCGTGCGTAAGCCGGTACGTGGTGGATTGCATCCATCAAGGGGATGTTAATCTGGATCTGTTCAAAGAGCTTGACCATATCATCCTGAAGAGCCACGGGTTTGGTTATCCTCTTTCCCTTGGTCAAGGCCTCGGGAAATGGAACCTTGGTTGGTTTCTCTAGAATAGGTCCAGGTTCTTGATTTGGGATAGGGGTATCTTCGATAGCTATCCTAGGGCTTAGGTTACTACCAGGCTTGGAGTGGTTTGGATAAGGTGGGTCGTGAGTTGTTTTACTACTACCGGTTGTTACGGAGTTTAGTCCTACCTGGTTTTGGTTTGGGGCTGGTAAAATACGTGGCTACTGTTGAAGTCCCATGTAAGATGTTGAAGCTTCCATCCTATCGGGTGATGGAACAGAAGGGGCTTGATAAATCATGTGGGTGTGGCCTAGATTTGGGTTCATAATGCACCTCTGGGTCGGCATGTTATTTGGATTTGGCAGAGGTTGCGAAGGAAGCGTGCCAGGTTGGCAGGAATTCACCATCTGGGCGAGTTGATTGTGAACCTCTGTGATCTCATCCTTGTGCTATTTTTGTATTACTACATTCGTCTTTTGAATGTTAGCCAGAGTTTGAAGGATGAGAGTCATTTGGTCTACTTGGCTTGGCCCAGATTGATAGGTGGGGTTGGGCCGAGGCTGAGGTGGCTGACAAGGATGAGGAGCTTGTGGATGGGGTTGATAAGGTGGTCTTTGATTCTGAGAATTTCCCTCCCACAGGAAGTTGGGATGATTCCTCCATCCAGGATTGTAGGTATTGGAGAATGGGTCATTCTGGATGGCGTTGAGGTCCTCGCAGTTCTGAGGAGCCTTAGGAAAATCAGAGTATGAGGGTTCAGAGTTCCCCCAACTAGAATAGAGTGGATCGGAGGTCCCTCTGGTCCTGGAGTCAGACGGGGGTAGATGCAGGTCCCTCCCCTGAGAAGATCGGTGATAGATGTTCTGCACAGTTTCCCTCGCAAGAGGTGGCTGTGCAAATGAGTTTTGCGCAGAGGTGTCTCGTTGTAGATGCCGAGTCAGCTCATCCACCTTCTTCTCTATGATAGAGACCTTGTCCAACCGACTGGCCATCAGCTACAAGTCGACGGATGCGGACAGGCCCTACGTCTCATGTGCTCCCCTAAGATTCGTCGATGCGCGGGCATTCGTCTGATCAAATAAGCCCATGGAGTCATTATTGATGGAGTTCTCGCACATATTCTCGAGAATCTCCCACACCATGTCCTCATGTTGACTCATGATGTTTCCTCCGTAGGTTGCATTGACGAACAATCAAATGTCTTCACGGAGTCCCTGGTAAAAAGACTGGACTTGTTCTCATTTAGGAACTCCATGATGGAGCCACTTTCGCATGAGATCCAAGAATCGGTCCCATGCCTCATGAAGAGGTTCTTCTGATTGTTGAGTGAAGTGAGTGATTTGGTGGCGCAAGGCATTCGTTCGGCCAATGGGGAAGAACTTTTTCAAAAATTCAGACTGGAGTTCGACCCATGTGTTGATCGAACGTGTTTGAGTCTGATACCAATGAGCAGCCTTGTCCATGAGGGAGAAAGAAAACATCTTCATGAGTAGAATATCCTGATTTTGTACATCTGACCCGAAGGTCTAGGCTAGATGTTTAAGTTGTTTGATATGCTGGAATGGATCCTCGGAGTTAAGCCCATGGAATTTTGGTATGACATGAACCATATTGGGCTTGAGTTCAGAATCAGGACCTTCAACTGGGATTTGGACTCGATGCTCGATTGCCATTGCAGCGGGATTATAGTGATCTCGCATCATAGGACGCTGCAGTGGGTTTACAAAGTTTTGGAATAGATCATTTAAGCACTGAAGTTGGTGCTCAAGGTTGTTCTCTTCTTCAATTGGTTGTGCCATGATGGAAGAAGGAGAACTTGGTTCTGATGAATCAGAGGAGAGATCTATGTGGTAGGGTTGCTGCACAAACACGGGCATTGAGGCTTGGCCTCGGCGGGAGTGGATTTCTAAAGGAGGTCTTAAGGATGGTCTTAAGGACCTCCTACCAAACATGCACCGAAGGATTTGATGAGATTAGAATGTGCTAGACCCAATCGAGACACCCAAAAAATTTTGGGTGACTATAGAGGTTCGTGACGGATGATACCCCTTAGTCAGAAAGGCCATCCACCTGAGAAATACTTAGGCAGCTAGAGAGAGAGAGTCCCGCAAAGACCCCTACACGGTAGAGCATCCCCACGAGTTACAGGGTTTCCCTCACCCGACTTCTCTTGTCATTGAGATTCCAGGTAGATCAGAATGGAGACCTTGACCTTGTAAGTCTACCACTTTTAGTTAAGATCAAGGTGCTTAGGGTTCTACTTGAACTTTAGATCTTTTGAGTGCAAAAAATGACCTAATTTCAAGGTTGGTTGATCCAAGGGGTCAACTTCACCTCTTTGTCCTTTAAGAGCTTTTAAGTCCTTTCTTTTAGAGTTCAAGTGAGTTAAGAGCTTGATTTTCTTAGGGTTTCTCTTGGATAAATCTCTTCAAATAAGGCTTAGGTACACCTCTTTTGAAAATTTAGATTCTTTGCTTAAGATAGGATGTGTCTCTAAAAACCCTAGATTGGAATCCTTAAGTTGGCTCTATTTGGTCCAATTTGGTTGCCTTAAAAGATGGTATCTAGGGCTCAATCAAGAAGGTGCTAGCCATAGTTACCTTAAATGGATGTGCAATTTAAAAATGTTTTGAAATTAAAATCAGGCAACTTTGGTGAATTACTAAATATGGAAAGTAAGTAGCCCTAGATTGAATTTTTTTTGTTTCCTTTTCATAATTGAGGGGATTAAGAGAAAGGGATAATGAGAATTTACCTGTTCCTGGTGTGGTTGTTGTGCGGCTGTTTTCTTTTCTTCCCCTGAAACACTCACAATAAAAGAAATAGAGCAAGTTAGTACTAAATCAGAGGTTGTGATCAAAGTTTCTAAAATGCCCGTTGCTCCCTGGCAACGGTGGCAAAATGCTTGTTCAAAAGCGAAATCGGATTTGTAAATATTGCGTTGCAGTATAGTTGAAATCGCTTTGAAAAACAAATAAGAATTTATTACTCGAAAAACTAAGAATCTGAGGTCGAACACGGGGAGAAAATTGGTATTTAAAAACTAAGAACACAACTTCAATTTAATAAAATGTGATGTTCAACAATATTATGAAGCAATAGAAATAATTTCAATGTATATAAATGCTTCAAAGAGATGAATGGAGATGTAAAAAGAAATTCAAATGCTTTGAGCTTTCTCTTCTTCTTTCTTCTTCTTCTGATGTCTTATTCTTTCTCTTCCTTTTCTTCCTTGGCTTTAGTTCTTCCCCTGACTATGGCTTCTTTCTCCGTTGTCTTCTTCTTCTTCTTCTTCTTCTTTCTTTTCTTCTCTTTCATTGGCTTCTTTCCTTCTTCTTCTTCCTTCTCTGATTTCTCCTTCCTTCCTCTGCCTTGGCTTCTTTCTCTTTCTCTATCTTCAGCCGAGCCTTCTTCTTCTCTACAGCTTCCTTCTTCTTTAGCCTTCCTTCGGGCCTGAGCTTTCCTTCAGAGTCCTCTTCTTTCTTCAGTTGTTTCTTCTCCCTCCTTGGTTCTCTCCTTGCTTTGGTTTCTTCCTTCTTCAGCTTTCCTTCCTTCTTCCTTTCCCTACATATAAGTGCAAAACCTACCCTTACCCTCCCCCACGTACGCTCTCTCTCTTCTCTCTCTTTTAAGCTCGCTTTCCTAGAGCCAATCGGGTAAACGAGTTGGGTCAGCGCACCCGGTCCAGGCACACCGGCGTAGGTGATGTGCGAGGAGTGCAGGGTTATCGGGTCAGGTCAGCCAGGTCCGCGAAGGAGTGAGCGCGGACGAGGCGGGTATGTGGGTGAGGGGACCTCACCCCGTGTTCGGAGGCAACGAGCCTAAAACACAAAATCAATTTAAACTGCTCACCTAACTCCAAAACAATCGAGGAGGGACTAAAAGTCCCACCCGCTTCTTTGCATGCGTCCGCAAGGAGTCTCCACTGATTGTTGCAGTAGCGGAGTGCGTTGGATTCAATTACTGGGTGCAAGGGGATCACAAAGTGTTTCTGCGCACCTGGGGCTCGGTCTCCCGGAGCGGGCTGCCTGGAGCAAGCTTGCGAGCAAGCTTCGCTCCTACTCCAATGGTGGCTGGGAGTCCAACCCTGTCAACACGAATATGGCCTCATGGCCCTATCAAAGTACTTACAAAGCTTCTCCATGACACGGAAAAGGTGGCGTGGTGGGTGGCGTGGCACGGGACGGCCTAGCATGTATACCTAGGTCGGATTGTGGCTGTGAAAGTGAGGTTGTTTGGGGGAAGTGTAGGGCGTGTGTGGCAGTCGATGAAGAGGTGGATGATGGTCAGTGGACGATGGTGAAGCTTTTGCAGTAGTTGGCAAGGCGTGTGGGTGTGTGGAGTGGTAGGTGCACCTTCGCTGGTGGTCTGCAGGAGATGAGGAAGATGAGGGTGGTCTGTGGTTGTCGAGGGTGGTTCTGTGAAATAAAGAGGGAGAAAATGAAGAGTAGAGAGAGAGGAACTTATCTGAGAGTGATTGGATGAAGGGGGATGGAGGAGGGCGAACGACGCGTATCTGCCATCGCCGGAGACGAAGGCCTTGAGATGAAGAGGTGGCGACGACGAGAGGGCTGAAGACGCAGGCGTAGGTATGGCGCGACGCGGAAGAATGAGGTGGAGAAGGCTCTGCCACTGGTATGGTGGCAGAGCAACGAGAAGAGGGAGGAAGAGTTGCCGGAGCTTGTGGGCTACTTGGCCGGAGAGGGGAAAGGAGGAATTTTGGGAGATTCTTCAGCTAAATCAAGCTTGGAATGATCGGCAGGGCCTGGGGCTTCTTTTATAAGCATAGGCAGAGGGCCTTGTGCTCGGAAGACAAGCTTCCGAGCACAGGTTTCCTCACCGGAGTAGGAAAGTCGAGAGATACCCATATCTCTCGTGCGTTCGCACGAGAGATTGGGTGCGAATCAGGGAGCATGGTTGGGTTCACACAATCGGGAATTCCTTAGAGAATCTCTCTTTCAAATCTGAGAGGGATTCTCTGAGGAAACAAGGAGATCTCCCTCTTGAATCCTCGCTGGAGTAGGATTCCTCCACTGTGATGGTGGAGGGACCTAATTGAAAATAATGGCGAGGAAGCTAGGGGTGTCTCTGCAATGTTTGCGAAAGCTAGGGGTCTGAGAGTAATTGGGTTGGATTATTTTGCAAAGTAGGTCAAGGTGAGTTCCACTTGGGTCCAAATTTTGGTATAAACCTAATTTTGACCTAAGGAATCTAATGGTGAAGTTTTATTTTAGGTTTGACCACGTTTGACTGGATATTTTGCACAAAAACCTAATTTAGGGCAAATGTTTGACTAGGACCCTTATTTTGGTCAAAATATGTTCTAAAGGAAAAATTGAATGTTCTAAGCCCTAGAGGATATTTTTCCATGAATTTTAGAAGGTTTATTTGATTTTTATCCTGACCCAAACCTTGTTAAATTAAGTGAGTTTGTTTTAGGGTTATAGGGTGCCATTTAATTCTCAGATCTCACATTAACCCTTTTCTGATTGAACCATCCCACTTTTCATCTTGTTAAGACTAATTGACCCATGTTCAACCCTTGAGAAATCCTGTTGTTGTATTGCAATGGTAAAATTGCAATTTTACCCTTTGTTTCTTGCTTTTCTTTCAACCCAATTATTCTCTGAGTTAGTCCCTTCACTTGGTTATGTAGGAGCTTTTATTCTCTTTTTTAAGTCAAAATGATCTAGTTAGGGCTCATGATGGTGTTCCCATCAAACACACAGCAGCTCAAAGAGCTGCTCTAGACATCTTAAACATCCAATTCAAAGGTTGTTGCAGTACATGCAGAAATCAAAGAAACAACTGCAGCAGGGTCAGGATTTCCAATCCAGCAGATTAATCCCTAATTCAGTACATGCATATCCCAGATCAGACTTGAAAAAGTCTGATCAGAGATATCAAATGTTCAAATCAGGGAATAATTTGCATGGATTTCAGGGTTGGGAAACCCTTGAAATGTAGTTGCTAATGCAGCACTTTAATATGATGGATTGGGATTCAAAAGTCATAATAGAAATCACATTGAAATCACTTTGGGATGTTATACTCTGCATCATAAAATCCTTGTGAACATTTTCTTTTAAAATCAGAGATAAAACTACTGATCTAACACCTTCCTAATGCTATAGACAACATGAAGGAGGGTCTTAGATCAGTCCATTAAATTCAACTTGAATCCTAGTTCTCTAAACCTTAAGGAATATTGACAATTTCTTAGGTGAAAAATCAGAATCAAAAGAATGCAATCCACATAGAAATACAAGGGAGAGAGACTTGATAGAAGTCATTTTCATGCATTTTGAAGTCATCGGAAATTGTAGTATAGTCGCGCTAAAACATTCGTCAAAAATTGATTTTGTAGAAATAACGAGACTTGAGTCCTGGTCTTTCGTCTTTGGGAGGCGTTTATGCAAATTTGAAATCGATTGTTTTGCTCTACTTGTTTAGAATCACATGCTGGTTTCTAATCGTCGAATCAATGTTTTGCCACTTTCATTATGAACCCTGATTACGTGCACATGTGTTAGATAGATGACAAAAGTGAAAGTGTGAGTTTCAGTACGCACGATTCTAGTTATGTGGTAGCTATTTACGGAAAATGCATTAATAGTTAAATCCTCAATATTTTATGGTACCGACATGTTGGTTGCAATAGATAATATTTAAAAACAGGCAACTTTGATCACACAAAATATATTGCAATCAATAAGCTCATGGTGATTCTCAACACACACACACACACACACACACATATATATATAAGTTTCTTTCATTCATTCAGGATGGTGTTGCAACATGGAACTAAAGGAAAGCTTATAGAGGAAAGCTTGGAAACATAAATCTAACTAACAGAAAATGATCACATACATGAATCTATGGGAGGATTTTGGATGCATCATTGGGGGAAAATAAAGAGCTACACTACTAAGTAGTAATAAAAGCATGTAAATATGAAGAACTAGCTACTAATCTAGTAGAAATAAGGGCATTCGGAGGTGGTCTCCGATGGCCTTTGAGTGGTTGAGAGGAGAAGGGGGGGTGGCCAATGGTGCTTAGGCTGGCCCTTGGAGAGAGGTTGGAGAGGTGATCCAGCATCCTGGCATGGAGATGGTGGTAGCCATGGTGAGTAACTAGTGGAGGTGGAGTGGAAGTGAATGTAGCTAACATAAATGGAAGTGAATAATGCCAAGAGATGGATGGGTGCAAATGGTCACCCCTTAGGTCTTTTTATAGACCTAAGGGAGACTCTCTAGAGAAGTGTGGAACTCTCTAGAGAGGGCTCCAAGAGTGGCCGGCCATGGAGAGAGAGAGGTGGTTTTTAGATCCACCATTTGTGGATCTCAAATTTGAATGGCTCTTGGTTGCTAATTTTGGCAACCAAGAGTGGCGCCACCTTTAGAAGAACCTAGAATACTCTAGGTTGTGTGGGAGTGCGTGAATGGGTGTGTGTGTGTGTGGCCGTGCCCTAGGTGTCTAAGTGATATAGGTTAGGTCCTAAGGGGTTTAGGTTGGTGTAGGCCTTAAATTAGGGTTGCAAACCCTAATTGCTAAAGGGGAATTGCAATTAAACATAAGTTTAATTGAATGGGTGTGAACCTAATTGAGAGTGAAATAACTCAATTAGGTTGGGTTTAGGTCAATTGGACTCTCACTGAGTCCAATTGGACTTGTATGGGTTGAGATCTGAGCTCAATTAGACCCTATGAGTCCAATGGACTAGGCAATGGTAATTGACTATGATCTAAGTCAATTAGGTTTAGTGAGGACCTAATTAGGTCCTTAAGGAGGTCTAGAGGTGATGTACTAAGGTTGGGATACCTTAATTTAGGTTCCCATGGGGTTGGAGTTGGGTTTAGGGAGCTAGAGATCCAAGATCAAGTTTGAATCTCAAAATAGGAACTGGAGAGCAGTTCCAGACGTCCAATAATAGTATCAGATGACTTATACTAAAAAATTAGAAGTCTAGACTTTAAGTCTGGACGTCTAATCAGAGTCAGGAAGGATTGTAGGTTCTGTCTTGGGTATTATGCAGAAATTGGACATCTGACCAAGTGTCTGGACGTCCAATAACACTGCAGAAGTGGGTTTAAGGTGTGCGGGAGCTGGCTAAGGGTTCTACACGTCCTATAACTCATCTGGACATCCAGATAGAGATTGGAATTAGGGTTTTAAGGTTTCCTAGGTGCGGTGTCCTAATCTAAGGGTGGCTAAGGCTGGGGGAAGCTTCTAGGCTGTCCTAGGGCTAGGATGGTCTTAAGTTCTTCATATTTTACTGCTTTATTCCTACTTAATAGAGTAGCATACCTTAACTCCCTTACATTATTGTCTACTACATCTTATTCTAGGTCTTCTGCTACATCTTTGCTGCAACACCAGTTATCCTTTATTCTTCTGATCCAGCTTTAGATCCAGCTTTAGATTAGCTTATTACCTGTAATTGGCATATTGCACCTAATCAGCACATTATAGCATTATTTTATGCATAACTAAAAGAAAGCAGTAAAGATGCAAATAATGCTTATGCATGCATGAATTACCCCAACTTATGCCAAGTCCTAGCCTAATTTAGGTCAATTAAGACGTATGATTGCTGTGCAATCAATCCTCAAATCAACAAGGTTGATTTTCCTTGGCTTTCTACACATTGAAGATCAAAATATCCTAATTCAAACCAAATTCAGATATGGCTCATCTGAGGGAAAAACTTATCATTAGAATCATCTCAGAATCACGACCATAGACTGAATTAAACAGAAACTTATCAATTCACTTGATCAAAAATCCTTAAAAACTCAATTTAATCAAAATATTATGATCTTGCATTAAAAACCAAATTAAAAATTGATCAAGTAAACTGATTCAATTTAAAACTAGATCAGAGGTCTTTGTGGAAAATCTGAAATGGATGGGAGACTCCTAGATGGATTTGAGCGCAAATCCTCATCTCAAAGCTTAAGAGCAATGAGATGAGGGTTTGACTCTAATGGATGGGTGGATTGTGAAATAAAAACACAATAAATTAGAATGCGAAGTGAAAACATGAGGAGGGAGAATCAATGATCAGTGAATGGGTGAGATTGTCTCATTTGATCTGAAATGATTAGAGGAGGTGAAAATGTGATTCTACACTAAATCTACTCCTAAGTTAACTACATCATCAGCAAATTTCTACTTGATCTACTCCTATCTAATCTACGCTACACTATCAATTACTACATCTATGCTACAACTAGAAAGCATTAAAACCTAGTCTAAATGGAAGAATGGGACCTTTGGATCTCCACTCGGTGGATGGAGAGGAAGAATGGAGGGAGGAAGCGCTCCTGCGGAGGGAAAACTCACTAGTGGAGTTCTAGGTCACTCTTAGGTGCTACGGAGTCCTTAGCGGCGAGGAAAGTCAGGGAAGAAGTGGAATTTCACAGCTGGTGGCCGTGAAAAGGGGAAATATGGGGGAGGAGAGCTAGAGGGGAAGAATGATTGGCTCGAGAGGTGTAGAAGGGAGCGATCTCTCACGTGCGCAATTGTGGAACTCCTTAAGTAGAGTGACAGTGAATCAGAGCACCGTAGTAGTGTGATTATGCTCCAAGGGTGTGGGTGGTGGGGATTTGAGGAGAGAGCGTGCGCAAGCTTAAATCAAAAAGCGACCGTTGGATGGGATCTAGGTGAGGTGGTGATCTCACGCACCGATTCGCACGAAGCTTCGAATAAAGGAGAGCCATAGATCTCGAAATGAGGGAGGATCAACAGTCACGATCTTGAGAGTTCATGTGTGCTACAGTGTTTTCACGTGGTTGCAGGTGGCTGGAGGTGCGTTGGTGATTTTGCAGGGAAGGCCCCTCAGTGAAGGGGTAGAAAGATTACACAGCAGCCAATAAGTGGTAAGGAATAAATTCAGAGCAGTCCTTCTGGGCTTGCAAACAGGTCCTTGCAGCCTACAAATAGGTCCTTGGCTAGTTTTCAAAGAATGAAATGTAATGTACTAAGGGCCTAAATGCGAATCTTTAAATGCAAGACCCTAATGATGTCCAAATGCAATCAAGTTTTTATGGAAGATTAATTGAACATTTAGGAAGTTAATTACACTTTTGATTTTAACTTTTAAATTCATTTGTGTGTTCAATTTGCACTTAGATCACCATTTAATCTTATTTAGAAGAATATCTCATTTAATGACCTAATTATGCATTTTTAACACAAAATTGATGTTTTAGGCTTTTTTCTCTATTTCCCACACTTAACCCTTTGTATGTGTTAATTTAATAGTGTTTAACTTAGTTTCTAGCTTAACTTAGGCGATTTAGCTATGATGAGTCACAACTCATCACTCGCCGGTGCCACACGTTGCTCGCTCAACGTGTGCCACCATCGCTACTATGAAAATTGTGGTGGGAAGCTCAAACTTCTTGTTATTACAATTAAGTCCCTACGAATCCTAATTCTCATTTCCTAATTGATTTGTCCTTTCCTTTCTCTTTCTCTTTAAATCTAAGTGACTTGTGAAGAGAATGGTGACCCTCAATTGAAGAATCCCCTTTTATAGACCAAACATTAGGTTGAGGGTTGGGATTTGTGGGAAAAATACCAAAATTACCCTTAGGTCTAGTTCACCTTATATTTAGGTCCTTATCGACTTGTTTTGGACTTAACTTGAGCCACACTCCTTGAATTTGTGCAAAACAAGCATCGTTGGAAAGCTTGCGATGAGAGGAGTCCAATGATACCATACATGGTACAATTTTGATGAGCATGACTAACAATTGACTAAGAACATGTGTTTCTTCATGTTTTAGGAGGTGTTTGTACTCGTACCGAACCCAATGCGTGCCTACAAATTCGAAGTGACTTAAATCACTCCAAAATGACTTGAGGCCCAGATTTTAGGGTGTTACACCAACGTAGTGTTCTTGCATGATTTGTATGCTTAGTTTATATATACATTTTCAAGTTTAATATTGATAATTTATGATTTATGTGTATGCTTGTTTTCAATTTAATTCGTGTGATGGTATATTTTATAAGAAATTGCAAAATAATATATATATATATATATATATATATATATATATAATATACCTCTGACGATAGTTATTCAAAGAATTGTTGCCATATGCTTTCTATGATGATTACTGCATCATCACCAAAACATTGTAAATGTTCTTGTAAGCAATAAGTTTTTGGCGATGATTTTAAAATAACCACCACCAAAATTTCAGCAATCGCTCTGAAACCACCTCAAATAATATGCTCTTAGTGATAGTTAATAAAAATTCATCGCATAAATATTTTGGCAACAGTTGGTAAACTGCTTTCAATAGTTTAACATATCATTTTCAGTCTTTTCTATCTTTTAGCAGCGATTACAAAATTGTTGCCCAAGCAATCTGGAAACGACCTTTATAAAACCACCACTAGAAAAGTCTACCCGGTTAGGAATTATCGTCGAAAGATTATTAGTTGGGTGGTGGGGGAGAGGACTACTGGTGATGATTTTTACTAAAAACTATTGCTAAAAGGTTTTCATGGCACAACTTTTGGCGACCATTTTTTGGCTTTTGGTGACAATTAAGAACCGTCTAAAAAAAATCAATGCAAATATATAATGTATAGATAGGTAAAAAGATGCATAATTAAACCTAAAATGCATTACTAACACTATAATGCACTTATGTATAAAATGCCCTAACAATAATGCAATTATGCATATAGGATTTAAAAGGCACAAGCACACTAGAAGGTGGGATGAATAGTGTGGTAAACAAAAAATTATGCAACGAAAGCAAACCAAAAAAATATAACACCAGATATATAGTGGTTCCCCTCACTTGGGTATTCCACTACTTAAGTCTCCCGACTTAGGATTTTTAACCCAATTCCCTCAACCCAGAGGGAATCAATTTACTATAAATGGAGGTAATTAACGGGTTACCTCAACCCAATTACAAGATTAGATAAGAACAAAAAGATACAGGTGTAAGCAAGAAACAATATAACTTACAACTAAGTTCCTACGTCTTCAATAAGAATTAGCTTAAAAGAAAGTTGATCAATCTAACGAAAAAACACTTAAAGCGAAAAAGAGTGATTTTATGAGGAAGAACGAATTTGCCAGAAAAGACTTGTTGCAAAGTGTATCGCCTTGAAGAAAAATGCAACAAATCAACAACCCTTGCAGCTTGAATTGAGAAATATGGAAATTTGAGCCAGGAGAATTTTTATGCTTGTGTTTTGTGCAAATGACACACACAAGGTGTTTATATAAGCCACTAAACAACTTCCCTATGATTAGTAGCTGTCAGGGGCAAAATGGGAAGATTAGAGATAGGATTAATTGCAAAATAGTCATTCAGATTAGGCACAATGGTTAATTAGTACCGGTACTAAAGTTGTGATATCAATACTAATTGCTTATAGTTAACCAACAACCAACCTAACAAAGTCTGTGTGCCAGTACTCAGTGCTTATAGTTGAGTACCAACTAAGTCACTAGCTACCGGTACTCATGATAAGTACCTGTACTTGTGACTCACAGATTTAGGTTAAGTTACAAACTTTGACCTTCATGTACCGGTACTGGTGATTAGTACCGATACTTGTAAGGTCCAGGCACTACCTATGTCTTCAAACTGTGAGCACCTGGTATCAGTACTCATGATGAGTACAGTTGTTGTTCACAGTTTGGGACTAGGACCTAAACCTGTGCCTAGTAGGTACCAGTACTGGTGAATAGTACCAGTACTTGCAACAAGTACCTTGAACAAAATTTTGTTCAACAATCTAAGTGATATTTGAACACAAATATACGATTAATATGACAAAGAAATGATTTTTACTTTTTCAAACGAATGATTGAACAGAAGTATGATACATAATTATCTCTATTTTGATTTTAACTCCTAAATCATTTTTTCTTGTTAGGAGACATACAAGAATCTATATTACAACATCTAAAAACAATATAAAGCAATCTTCATTCTTCATGCCATCCACACTTCTTCCGTAATTCCTAAATCCTAGGATTTCCTATAAATGACACTTCATAAACTCATTCGTTTTAAAATAGTTTTGTTAACACCAAAACATAAAAGAAAAGTGGAATTATATTCCAATAATGCAGTATTGCTACTAACTAACATAAATTAAGCATGAGCTAGCTAATAATATATAAGTTCATCACACCTCCTTTACCTTGATTGTCATGCATGATCTAGTAATAATAATAAAGACATAATTTAGTAATAATATGGAACTCTCTTCAATATAGTTTAGAAGATGAATGAATCATAGTGGAGCATCAATTATCCTGTAATCCAAGCAAAAATCAATATTACCTTTTTTAAGCTCACAAGTAACGTTAATGTTCTGAGAAAACCATGCATCCTTGAGAAGACATACCCTCACGAGAAAAATAGAAGGGGAGAAAGTAATCAGAGTAAAACCCTTTAAAGGGAGTATTAAAAGGAGTTAGAGAAGATGATAACTTAAACTCTCTTTATTTTAAGCAAAACCAAGGACATAAGGTCTCGGGCAACTAATCCCCAAAGAAGGAAGGAAAGCACTAAAGGAAGGATGAATTGTGTTCCCTTTAGAATCTAACTAAATGATTTACTCAATTTAAATACAAGCAACTTCTTATAACCATAGACTATATCATTAAAGTGATTAGCCATAACACATATTCAATCATAGGGTATGGCCAAGTATAGTATGAATGTCATATGAGATAAATATCCAAGCTACAATGTTCAACCCACAATAACAGTAAAGCACAAGTGCATTGGTATCTTAGAGCATTTCTTCTTACAAAGCCAATTTGTTCTCTAAGATTGGTTTGCCTTCGAATTTATTTGTTGTCTTGCATTATAAATCCACTAACAAACCAGGTTATTACAAGGTGACCCAACCCTATCCCTAGCCAACCAACTAAAACTTCCTTAAGGATAAGCCTACACCTTAAGAGCTTATAATAGTACCAACTCAATCAACTTGTTGGTTTCCAATCACAAGTTAATTCACTCTTATACAAGTGCACTTATCCTTATATACAAAAATATATGAAAACTACAGTACAACAACAAGATTATTCATTGTTGTAATCAATTCTATATTTAGATAATGATAACTAAAATTTTAGCATGAGCAACTAATAGGAATTGATTCTGACTAAGCTACTAAGCTTCTAAAAAATCTAAAAGATACAAGAAGAATGTTACCAAAGAGATGTGTGCATATATAGAAGACTTTATTTTCAACTATCTTAGTTGTATGGCATTCTTTGAAGATTTTACAAATTAAAAGATCCAAGAGATTCCTCTAGAATCTTAATAAATATCTCTTATTGGAAAATAATTTATTTTTATTAAAATTTTTATAATCATTTAATAAGTCAAAAAATGTCTTCTCTATAATGTGTTTCTTTACACTTCTGTCTTGTGTTCAAAATGTTCCAGTAGGTTCTATATTTATATTCTAATGGTTACTAAATAGGAACAAATCTGTTCTAATCATAAGTCAAAAATCATAATATCAAATCATATATGCTTAAATATCTTCAATAATGAATATATGTAGGAAAAATAGGTCGAACTTTGCTTGGTTTATTGTCCTTTCAAATTTTAGCTAATAATAGGAAAGCTATAGATAGGTTTTTAATTAGAGAATTGTGAGGTTTAATTAGTTCTAAATTCAAAATAGGTTTGGTTCTCACTTGTATTCAATAGGTTTGAGTTACATTGACTTTGTTTGACCATAAGTAAATTGAGTTGAATCAATTCATGCTAAAAATACATATCAATATTGGCTTAAAAAATCTCAACTTAAGCCAATAATTAGCCTCCCAATCTTTTCCAAGATTTTTTGCATTATAGATTCCATGCCTTGCTATCTTCATTGCTTAATTCTTTAACATTTGTGACATGATTTTTGATACTCTTTATGAACTATGTAAATAACAATGTATAACAAGTTGTATCCATGATTTATTCATCATTGATCCTTGCAACTTTATGATTCTTGCGCATACACATATAATTGTATTTGATCATAACAGTACCATTCCCAAAACATGATTAAATGTAAAGTAATTTTTAAATTAAATGTCCATTAATTTAATGAACAACAATTATAATCACATTCAAATATGATCAACATATATCAATTAATTGTTAAATCAATAACAAGTGCACATCCCAATGACACATTTTCCATTATTCTAATTTATGTATGATAAGGGAGGAAAAGTTTGACTTATTAGACAAGGCCCACAAGGCCCCAAAAGAATTGAATTTGGGAAAGGAGAGGATCATTCCAAGACCAAGTCAGGTGCACGCTAAACCTACCCAGCTTGTCTGGGTGTTAACATCGCTGAGTCGAATTTCAAAACTCGCATTGTAGTATCGTCGACAATAGTGAAATCAATACTTAAATTTATAATTCTCGAAACAAAGTCCGTATTCCAAGGTCGTTTGCTGGGAGCAATTAAATGTGAAATTACCACTATCCAAGTTTTGCAAAATTTTAAGCTTGGGAACTAGGTATAATAAGTTTAATTCTCTAAGTTACGAATTTAATTCAGGAATGTTGGAATTAATCTCATGACTCAATAATTCGATTGAGAAAATTATGGTTTGATCATTCAAAATTCACATAAGGATGATTTAAGCATTAAATAATCCAAATAATGTTTGAAGAATAAAGTAATGTAATAAAATCCTTGAATTTTCAATAATTAAGACAAATAATCCTTAATCAAAAGATACTACCAATCAATCCCTGGAAATTTAGAAGTTTGCTGATTTTCTTACAATTTGGTCCCTACAAATTTTGCAAGCAGGTCCCTATAGATCTTTTCTTTTCTTCAGACTGGTCCTTGCCAATTACTGAGGAAGAACTCCATTGAGGAGGTAGCAGGAAGAGAGTCAATGAGATGCTTTAGGGCACCTTGAGTCACGTGAAGGGATTGAGGAGCTTCCTAGACGTTCCAGAAATCATGTAGTGTTTAACAGAGGGTGAGATCAGTTTTATAAAATAAGGGATGCATCGTAGTATAGTGGAAATCACCTTGAAAGCAAATAAGAACTTTTATTATTCGAATGTTAATTCCGAGGTCAAACACAGGGAGCAAATGAAATTTATTCACTAATCACAACAAATGTAATTCGAACACTTAAAATTACTCAAAATCTAATTCAAAATGTAAAGTGGGAGTTTATGAATAAAATGTAGCAATGTTGAGAAATTGGAAGTTTGATTATAGAATCAGATGTCTTAAAAAGGTATGCTTCTTCTCTTTCTCTTCTTTGACTTTGGCTTTGCCTTTCCTTAGCCATGCCTTCTTTCTTCTTCATCTTAGGCTTCTCTTCATTCTGTTTTGGCCTTCAGCTCTTCTTCTTCTTTCTTTCCTTCTTCTAGCTTTGGCCTTACCTTTGTCGTTGGCTTCTTTTGGCTTCTCTTTTCTTCTTGCCTTCTCCTTCTCCTTTGTTAGCTTCTGATCCTTCCTGCCTTAGCTTTCTCTACCCTTAGCTTCTTCTGCTTCCCTCTTCAGCCGCACCTTCACCTTCCTTAGATTTTCTTTTCCTTAGCTTTCTTCTGCTTCCTCCTCCTTAGCTTCCTTTTCTTTTCCTTCTTCTCTGTGGCTGCACCCAAGGCTTCCTCCTTCTCTGGCCTCAGCTTCCTCTTCCTTCTTCCTTTCCCTGCACACAAGTGCAAAACCCACCCCTACCCTCCCCCGTAAACTCTCTCTCTCTTTTCTCTCTTAAGCTCACTCTCCCAGAGCCAATCGGGTATTCGGGTCGGGAAAGCGCAGCCGGGTCCAGGTGCACCGGCGTGGGTGGTGCGTGAGGAGTGTAGGGTAAACGAGTCAGGCAAGCCAGGTCCGCGGAGCATGGATCGTAGACGAGGGGACCTCACCCCATGTTCGGAGGCGAAGAGCCTCTAACACAAAAACAACTTATACCACACTTCGCGCTCAAAGCTTTCTGAGGTGGGACTTTTAGTCCCACCCGCTTCGCTTGCACCCGCAAGAGAATGCCTCGCCTAATTGCTGCAGCTGTGACGCCTCGCAAAGCCACTCACTGGCTGAATGTGTGCTTGTGATAACTCCGCGTCACCTGGACTTGAATTCCTGGAGCGAGGCAGCCTGAAGCGAAGGTTGCAAGGTCCTTCACATCTGCATCAACGACGGTACAGGTCAGAACCTGTTCTCACACAACACAGCATTGCGCCCTCATTAGAATATGCAGGAGGCTTCGCCATGGCACGGCGAAGGTGTTGCGGTAGGTGGCTAGGCGCTGGGTAGCCTAGGCGTGCGTGCCTAGGTCTGTCTGTGGTCATGGCGATGGGTCTATTTGGGGAGAGATTGTAGAGGTTATGGCAGTCCATGGAGATTGGGAAAGTGATCAGTGGATGGTGGAGGTGCTTCTGAGGGGTCTGGTGAGATGGATGGGTGTGTGGAGTTGATGGAGACACCTCGCCGGTGGTCTGCCAGAGGTGGAGAAGATGGTGGTGGTATGCGGTTGTCGAGGGGTTGAAATAGCAATAAAGAAAAGGGAAATGAAGAGAGGTGAGAGGGGAAGAGATTTAACCTATTTTAAGGATGAAGGGAGGCGAGATGGTGGCTGGCGCGTACCTGCCGCCATCGGAGATGAAGGTCTAGTAGAGGAGTGACGGCGACGACGAAGAGGTATTTGGCGCGTGCGCAGGTACGGCGCGACGCGGATGAAGTAGGCGAAGCTGTCTTTGCCACTGGTATTGTGGCAGAGCGACGAGAAGATGGAGGAGATGTCGTCGGAGCTCGCTAGATGCTTGGCCGGAGGAGAAGAGACAAATTGGAGGGTGGTTCCCAACTAGACCAAGTTGAGAATGATTGGCTGGGCTTGGGGCTTCTTTTATGGGCATAAGCAGAGGGCCTTGTGCTTGGAAAGCAAGCTTCCAAGCATAGGTGTCCTCGCCAGAGTAGGAATGTGCGAGAGACCCAAATCTCTCATGCGTTCGCATGAGAGATTGGGTGACAATTAGGGCATGGAATTGCGCTCATAAGATTTGGAATTCCTCAGAGAACCTTCCTTTCAAATTTGAGAGGGAGTCTCTGAGGAATCACGGAGAAATCTCCTCTAGAATCCCCACCGGAGTAGGACTCCTCCATTGTAATGGTGGAGGGACCTAATTGCAAAGATAGTGACGTAGCTAGGGGGGTATCTGCAAGGTTTTCAAAAGCTAGGGGTCTAAAAGTAATTGGGTTGCATTATTTTGCAAAGTAGGTCAAGGTGACCTCCCATTAGGTCCAAATTTTGGCATAAACGTAATTTGGACCTAATAAATCTAATGGTGAAGTTGGAGTTTAGGTTTGACCACATTTGACTGGTCATTTTACACAAAAACCCAATTTAGGGTAAATAATTAGCTAGGAACCCCATTTAGGTCAAAATAGGTTCCAAAGGCCAAATTGAAGGTTCTAAACCCTAGAGGATATTTTGCCATGAATTTTAGAGTGTTTAGGTGAATTTTATTCTGACAAGAACCTTGTTGAATTAAGTGGGTCTGTTTTAGGGTTTCTAAGAAGTCATTTAATTCCCAGACTACACATTCACCCGTTTCTGATTGAACCAACTCACTTTTTATCTTATTAAGACCAATTGACCTATGTTTAGCCCCTGAGAAATCCCGTTGATGTACTGAAATGGTTAAATTGCAGTTTTACCCTTTATTTTTTATTTTCCTCTTAGAATAGTTATTCCTTGACTTAGGCCCTTCTCTAGGTTATGTAGGAGCTTTTGTTCTCTTTTCTAGGTCAAAATGAGCTAGTTAGGGCTCATGATGGTGTTCCCATCATACCCCCATGCCTAGCTTTTGTTAGTCCCTTAGCAAAATTTCAAGGTTTTAACTTCTGTTCTAGACTATGAGTTTCTTTCACAATTTATGATGAGTATTTTTTCTTTTTCTTTTGATTAGGTTAGAATGCCGACAATAGGCCTAGAGGTACTCAAGTACCAACCAAGATCTGGACCTAACCAGCTCTAGCCTCGATCTTCCATGATGGTTTTTAAGACTCGTAGGAACTATCCTAAGGTTCGTTGACTCCGCGATTAAAGCACCCGTGCTTGAGACATATTTTAGCCTCAGTTCAGTTTACAGTGCGGTTCTATAAGAGAGAGAGAGGATTTATTTGTTTGGAGAGTTTTCTCTCTTTTCTTTTTATTTCTAGCTTCGGATTGGCTTCTCAACACAGTCTGTATCGGATTCCTCGTCCCCATCATCAATCCTCAAAGGTCCAGGCACTACCTATGTCTTCAAACTGTGAGCACCTGGTATCAGTACTCATGATGAGTACAGTTGTTGTTCACAGTTTGGGACTAAGACCTAAACCTGTGCCTAGTAGGTACCAGTACTGGTGAATAGTACCAGTACTTGCAACAAGTACCTTGAACAAAATTTTGTTCAAAAATCTAAGTGATATTTGAACACAAATATACGATTAATATGACAAAGAAACGATTTTTACTTTTTCAAACGAATGATTGAACAGAAGTATGATACATAATTATCTCTATTTTGATTTTAACTCCTAAATCATTTTTTCTTGTTAGGAGACATACAAGAATCTATATTACAACATCTAAAAACAATATAAAGCAATCTTCATTCTTCATGCCATCCACACTTCTTCCGTAATTCCTAAATCCTAGGATTTCCTATAAATGACACTTCATAAACTCATTCGTTTTAAAATAGTTTTGTTAACACCAAAACATAAAAGAAAAGTGGAATTATATTCCAATAATGCAGTATTGCTACTAACTAACATAAATTAAGCATGAGCTAGCTAATAATATATAAGTTCATCACACCTCCTTTACCTTGATTGTCATGCATGATCTAGTAATAATAATAAAGACATAATTTAGTAATAATATGGAACTCTCTTCAATATAGTTTAGAAGATGAATGAATCATAGTGGAGCATCAATTAACCTGTAATCCAAGCAAAAATCAATATTACCTTTTTTAAGCTCACAAGTAACGTTAATGTTCTGAGAAAACCATGCATCCTTGAGAAGACATACCCTCACCAGAAAAATAGAAGGGGAGAAAGTAATCAGAGTAAAACCCTTTAAAGGGAGTATTAAAAGGAGTTAGAGAAGATGATAACTTAAACTCTCTTTATTTTAAGCAAAACCAAGGACATAAGGTCTCGGGCAACTAATCCCCAAAGAAGGAAGGAAAGCACTAAAGGAAGGATGAATTGTGTTCCCTTTAGAATCTAACTAAATGATTTACTCAATTTAAATACAAGCAACTTCTTATAACCATAGACTATATCATTAAAGTGATTAGCCATAACACATATTCAATCATAGGGTATGGCCAAGTATAGTATGAATGTCATATGAGATAAATATCCAAGCTACAATGTTCAACCCACAATAACAGTAAAGCACAAGTGCATTAGTATCTTAGAGCATTTCTTCTTACAAAGCCAATTTGTTCTCTAAGATTGGTTTGCCTTCGAATTTATTTGTTGTCTTGCATTATAAATCCACTAACAAACCAGGTTATTACAAGGTGACCCAACCCTATCCCTAGCCAACCAACTAAAACTTCCTTAAGGATAAGCCTACACCTTAAGAGCTTATAATAGTACCAACTCAATCAACTTGTTGGTTTCCAATCACAAGTTAATTCACTCTTATACAAGTGCACTTATCCTTATATACAAAAATATATGAAAACTACAGTACAACAACAAGATTATTCATTGTTGTAATCAATTCTATATTTAGATAATGATAACTAAAATTTTAGCATGAGCAACTAATAGGAATTGATTCTGACTAAGCTACTAAGCTTCTAAAAAATCTAAAAGATACAAGAAGAATGTTACCAAAGAGATGTGTGCATATATAGAAGACTTTATTTTCAACTATCTTAGTTGTATGGCATTCTTTGAAGATTTTACAAATTAAAAGATCCAAGAGATTCCTCTAGAATCTTAATAAATATCTCTTATTGGAAAATAATTTATTTTTATTAAAATTTTTATAATCATTTAATAAGTCAAAAAATGTCTTCTCTATAATGTGTTTCTTTACACTTCTGTCTTGTGTTCAAAATGTTCCAGTAGGTTCTATATTTATATTCTAATGGTTACTAAATAGGAACAAATCTGTTCTAATCATAAGTCAAAAATCATAATATCAAATCATATATGCTTAAATATCTTCAATAATGAATATATGTAGGAAAAATAGGTCGAACTTTGCTTGGTTTATTGTCCTTTCAAATTTTAGCTAATAATAGGAAAGCTATAGATAGGTTTTTAATTAGAGAATTGTGAGGTTTAATTAGTTCTAAATTCAAAATAGGTTTGGTTCTCACTTGTATTCAATAGGTTTGAGTTACATTGACTTTGTTTGACCATAAGTAAATTGAGTTGAATCAATTCATGCTAAAAATACATATCAATATTGGCTTAAAAAATCTCAACTTAAGCCAATAATTAGCCTCCCAATCTTTTCCAAGATTTTTTGCATTATAGATTCCATGCCTTGCTATCTTCATTGCTTAATTCTTTAACATTTGTGACATGATTTTTGATACTCTTTATGAACTATGTAAATAACAATGTATAACAAGTTGTATCCATGATTTATTCATCATTGATCCTTGCAACTTTATGATTCTTGCGCATACACATATAATTGTATTTGATCATAACAGTACCATTCCCAAAACATGATTAAATGTAAAGTAATTTTTAAATTAAATGTCCATTAATTTAATGAACAACAATTATAATCACATTCAAATATGATCAACATATATCAATTAATTGTTAAATCAATAACAAGTGCACATCCCAATGACACATTTTCCATTATTCTAATTTATGTATGATAAGGGAGGAAAAGTTTGACTTATTAGACAAGGCCCACAAGGCCCCAAAAGAATTGAATTTGGGAAAGGAGAGGATCATTCCAAGACCAAGTCAGGTGCACGCTAAACCTACCCAGCTTGTCTGGGTGTTAACATCGCTGAGTCGAATTTCAAAACTCGCATTGTAGTATCGTCGACAATAGTGAAATCAATACTTAAATTTATAATTCTCGAAACAAAGTCCGTATTCCAAGGTCGTTTGCTGGGAGCAATTAAATGTGAAATTACCACTATCCAAGTTTTGCAAAATTTTAAGCTTGGGAACTAGGTATAATAAGTTTAATTCTCTAAGTTACGAATTTAATTCAGGAATGTTGGAATTAATCTCATGACTCAATAATTCGATTGAGAAAATTATGGTTTGATCATTCAAAATTCACATAAGGATGATTTAAGCATTAAATAATCCAAATAATGTTTGAAGAATAAAGTAATGTAATAAAATCCTTGAATTTTCAATAATTAAGACAAATAATCCTTAATCAAAAGATACTACCAATCAATCCCTGGAAATTTAGAAGTTTGCTGATTTTCTTACAATTTGGTCCCTACAAATTTTGCAAGCAGGTCCCTATAGATCTTTTCTTTTCTTCAGACTGGTCCTTGCCAATTACTGAGGAAGAACTCCATTGAGGAGGTAGCAGGAAGAGAGTCAATGAGATGCTTTAGGGCACCTTGAGTCACGTGAAGGGATTGAGGAGCTTCCTAGACGTTCCAGAAATCATGTAGTGTTTAACAGAGGGTGAGATCAGTTTTATAAAATAAGGGATGCATCGTAGTATAGTGGAAATCACCTTGAAAGCAAATAAGAACTTTTATTATTCGAATGTTAATTCCGAGGTCAAACACAGGGAGCAAATGAAATTTATTCACTAATCACAACAAATGTAATTCGAACACTTAAAATTACTCAAAATCTAATTCAAAATGTAAAGTGGGAGTTTATGAATAAAATGTAGCAATGTTGAGAAATTGGAAGTTTGATTATAGAATCAGATGTCTTAAAAAGGTATGCTTCTTCTCTTTCTCTTCTTTGACTTTGGCTTTGCCTTTCCTTAGCCATGCCTTCTTTCTTCTTCATCTTAGGCTTCTCTTCATTCTGTTTTGGCCTTCAGCTCTTCTTCTTCTTTCTTTCCTTCTTCTAGCTTTGGCCTTACCTTTGTCGTTGGCTTCTTTTGGCTTCTCTTTTCTTCTTGCCTTCTCCTTCTCCTTTGTTAGCTTCTGATCCTTCCTGCCTTAGCTTTCTCTACCCTTAGCTTCTTCTGCTTCCCTCTTCAGCCGCACCTTCACCTTCCTTAGATTTTCTTTTCCTTAGCTTTCTTCTGCTTCCTCCTCCTTAGCTTCCTTTTCTTTTCCTTCTTCTCTGTGGCTGCACCCAAGGCTTCCTCCTTCTCTGGCCTCAGCTTCCTCTTCCTTCTTCCTTTCCCTGCACACAAGTGCAAAACCCACCCCTACCCTCCCCCGTAAACTCTCTCTCTCTTTTCTCTCTTAAGCTCACTCTCCCAGAGCCAATCGGGTATTCGGGTCGGGAAAGCGCAGCCGGGTCCAGGTGCACCGGCGTGGGTGGTGCGTGAGGAGTGTAGGGTAAACGAGTCAGGCAAGCCAGGTCCGCGGAGCATGGATCGTAGACGAGGGGACCTCACCCCATGTTCGGAGGCGAAGAGCCTCTAACACAAAAACAACTTATACCACACTTCGCGCTCAAAGCTTTCTGAGGTGGGACTTTTAGTCCCACCCGCTTCGCTTGCACCCGCAAGAGAATGCCTCGCCTAATTGCTGCAGCTGTGACGCCTCGCAAAGCCACTCACTGGCTGAATGTGTGCTTGTGATAACTCCGCGTCACCTGGACTTGAATTCCTGGAGCGAGGCAGCCTGAAGCGAAGGTTGCAAGGTCCTTCACATCTGCATCAACGACGGTACAGGTCAGAACCTGTTCTCACACAACACAGCATTGCGCCCTCATTAGAATATGCAGGAGGCTTCGCCATGGCACGGCGAAGGTGTTGCGGTAGGTGGCTAGGCGCTGGGTAGCCTAGGCGTGCGTGCCTAGGTCTGTCTGTGGTCATGGCGATGGGTCTATTTGGGGAGAGATTGTAGAGGTTATGGCAGTCCATGGAGATTGGGAAAGTGATCAGTGGATGGTGGAGGTGCTTCTGAGGGGTCTGGTGAGATGGATGGGTGTGTGGAGTTGATGGAGACACCTCGCCGGTGGTCTGCCAGAGGTGGAGAAGATGGTGGTGGTATGCGGTTGTCGAGGGGTTGAAATAGCAATAAAGAAAAGGGAAATGAAGAGAGGTGAGAGGGGAAGAGATTTAACCTATTTTAAGGATGAAGGGAGGCGAGATGGTGGCTGGCGCGTACCTGCCGCCATCGGAGATGAAGGTCTAGTAGAGGAGTGACGGCGACGACGAAGAGGTATTTGGCGCGTGCGCAGGTACGGCGCGACGCGGATGAAGTAGGCGAAGCTGTCTTTGCCACTGGTATTGTGGCAGAGCGACGAGAAGATGGAGGAGATGTCGTCGGAGCTCGCTAGATGCTTGGCCGGAGGAGAAGAGACAAATTGGAGGGTGGTTCCCAACTAGACCAAGTTGAGAATGATTGGCTGGGCTTGGGGCTTCTTTTATGGGCATAAGCAGAGGGCCTTGTGCTTGGAAAGCAAGCTTCCAAGCATAGGTGTCCTCGCCAGAGTAGGAATGTGCGAGAGACCCAAATCTCTCATGCGTTCGCATGAGAGATTGGGTGACAATTAGGGCATGGAATTGCTCTCATAAGATTTGGAATTCCTCAGAGAACCTTCCTTTCAAATTTGAGAGGGAGTCTCTGAGGAATCACGGAGAAATCTCCTCTAGAATCCCCACCGGAGTAGGACTCCTCCATTGTAATGGTGGAGGGACCTAATTGCAAAGATAGTGACGTAGCTAGGGGGGTATCTGCAAGGTTTTCAAAAGCTAGGGGTCTAAAAGTAATTGGGTTGCATTATTTTGCAAAGTAGGTCAAGGTGACCTCCCATTAGGTCCAAATTTTGGCATAAACGTAATTTGGACCTAATAAATCTAATGGTGAAGTTGGAGTTTAGGTTTGACCACATTTGACTGGTCATTTTACACAAAAACCCAATTTAGGGTAAATAATTAGCTAGGAACCCCATTTAGGTCAAAATAGGTTCCAAAGGCCAAATTGAAGGTTCTAAACCCTAGAGGATATTTTGCCATGAATTTTAGAGTGTTTAGGTGAATTTTATTCTGACAAGAACCTTGTTGAATTAAGTGGGTCTGTTTTAGGGTTTCTAAGAAGTCATTTAATTCCCAGACTACACATTCACCCGTTTCTGATTGAACCAACTCACTTTTTATCTTATTAAGACCAATTGACCTATGTTTAGCCCCTGAGAAATCCCGTTGATGTACTGAAATGGTTAAATTGCAGTTTTACCCTTTATTTTTTATTTTCCTCTTAGAATAGTTATTCCTTGACTTAGGCCCTTCTCTAGGTTATGTAGGAGCTTTTGTTCTCTTTTCTAGGTCAAAATGAGCTAGTTAGGGCTCATGATGGTGTTCCCATCATACCCCCATGCCTAGCTTTTGTTAGTCCCTTAGCAAAATTTCAAGGTTTTAACTTCTGTTCTAGACTATGAGTTTCTTTCACAATTTATGATGAGTATTTTTTCTTTTTCTTTTGATTAGGTTAGAATGCCGACAATAGGCCTAGAGGTACTCAAGTACCAACCAAGATCTGGACCTAACCAGCTCTAGCCTCGATCTTCCATGATGGTTTTTAAGACTCGTAGGAACTATCCTAAGGTTCGTTGACTCCGCGATTAAAGCACCCGTGCTTGAGACATATTTTAGCCTCAGTTCAGTTTACAGTGCGGTTCTATAAGAGAGAGAGAGGATTTATTTGTTTGGAGAGTTTTCTCTCTTTTCTTTTTATTTCTAGCTTCGGATTGGCTTCTCAACACAGTCTGTATCGGATTCCTCGTCCCCATCATCAATCCTCAAAGGTCCAGGCACTACCTATGTCTTCAAACTGTGAGCACCTGGTATCAGTACTCATGATGAGTACAGTTGTTGTTCACAGTTTGGGACTAAGACCTAAACCTGTGCCTAGTAGGTACCAGTACTGGTGAATAGTACCAGTACTTGCAACAAGTACCTTGAACAAAATTTTGTTCAAAAATCTAAGTGATATTTGAACACAAATATACGATTAATATGACAAAGAAACGATTTTTACTTTTTCAAACGAATGATTGAACAGAAGTATGATACATAATTATCTCTATTTTGATTTTAACTCCTAAATCATTTTTTCTTGTTAGGAGACATACAAGAATCTATATTACAACATCTAAAAACAATATAAAGCAATCTTCATTCTTCATGCCATCCACACTTCTTCCGTAATTCCTAAATCCTAGGATTTCCTATAAATGACACTTCATAAACTCATTCGTTTTAAAATAGTTTTGTTAACACCAAAACATAAAAGAAAAGTGGAATTATATTCCAATAATGCAGTATTGCTACTAACTAACATAAATTAAGCATGAGCTAGCTAATAATATATAAGTTCATCACACCTCCTTTACCTTGATTGTCATGCATGATCTAGTAATAATAATAAAGACATAATTTAGTAATAATATGGAACTCTCTTCAATATAGTTTAGAAGATGAATGAATCATAGTGGAGCATCAATTAACCTGTAATCCAAGCAAAAATCAATATTACCTTTTTTAAGCTCACAAGTAACGTTAATGTTCTGAGAAAACCATGCATCCTTGAGAAGACATACCCTCACCAGAAAAATAGAAGGGGAGAAAGTAATCAGAGTAAAACCCTTTAAAGGGAGTATTAAAAGGAGTTAGAGAAGATGATAACTTAAACTCTCTTTATTTTAAGCAAAACCAAGGACATAAGGTCTCGGGCAACTAATCCCCAAAGAAGGAAGGAAAGCACTAAAGGAAGGATGAATTGTGTTCCCTTTAGAATCTAACTAAATGATTTACTCAATTTAAATACAAGCAACTTCTTATAACCATAGACTATATCATTAAAGTGATTAGCCATAACACATATTCAATCATAGGGTATGGCCAAGTATAGTATGAATGTCATATGAGATAAATATCCAAGCTACAATGTTCAACCCACAATAACAGTAAAGCACAAGTGCATTAGTATCTTAGAGCATTTCTTCTTACAAAGCCAATTTGTTCTCTAAGATTGGTTTGCCTTCGAATTTATTTGTTGTCTTGCATTATAAATCCACTAACAAACCAGGTTATTACAAGGTGACCCAACCCTATCCCTAGCCAACCAACTAAAACTTCCTTAAGGATAAGCCTACACCTTAAGAGCTTATAATAGTACCAACTCAATCAACTTGTTGGTTTCCAATCACAAGTTAATTCACTCTTATACAAGTGCACTTATCCTTATATACAAAAATATATGAAAACTACAGTACAACAACAAGATTATTCATTGTTGTAATCAATTCTATATTTAGATAATGATAACTAAAATTTTAGCATGAGCAACTAATAGGAATTGATTCTGACTAAGCTACTAAGCTTCTAAAAAATCTAAAAGATACAAGAAGAATGTTACCAAAGAGATGTGTGCATATATAAAAGACTTTATTTTCAACTATCTTAGTTGTATGGCATTCTTTGAAGATTTTACAAATTAAAAGATCCAAGAGATTCCTCTAGAATCTTAATAAATATCTCTTATTGGAAAATAATTTATTTTTATTAAAATTTTTATAATCATTTAATAAGTCAAAAAATGTCTTCTCTATAATGTGTTTCTTTACACTTCTGTCTTGTGTTCAAAATGTTCCAGTAGGTTCTATATTTATATTCTAATGGTTACTAAATAGGAACAAATCTGTTCTAATCATAAGTCAAAAATCATAATATCAAATCATATATGCTTAAATATCTTCAATAATGAATATATGTAGGAAAAATAGGTCGAACTTTGCTTGGTTTATTGTCCTTTCAAATTTTAGCTAATAATAGGAAAGCTATAGATAGGTTTTTAATTAGAGAATTGTGAGGTTTAATTAGTTCTAAATTCAAAATAGGTTTGGTTCTCACTTGTATTCAATAGGTTTGAGTTACATTGACTTTGTTTGACCATAAGTAAATTGAGTTGAATCAATTCATGCTAAAAATACATATCAATATTGGCTTAAAAAATCTCAACTTAAGCCAATAATTAGCCTCCCAATCTTTTCCAAGATTTTTTGCATTATAGATTCCATGCCTTGCTATCTTCATTGCTTAATTCTTTAACATTTGTGACATGATTTTTGATACTCTTTATGAACTATGTAAATAACAATGTATAACAAGTTGTATCCATGATTTATTCATCATTGATCCTTGCAACTTTATGATTCTTGCGCATACACATATAATTGTATTTGATCATAACAGTACCATTCCCAAAACATGATTAAATGTAAAGTAATTTTTAAATTAAATGTCCATTAATTTAATGAACAACAATTATAATCACATTCAAATATGATCAACATATATCAATTAATTGTTAAATCAATAACAAGTGCACATCCCAATGACACATTTTCCATTATTCTAATTTATGTATGATAAGGGAGGAAAAGTTTGACTTATTAGACAAGGCCCACAAGGCCCCAAAAGAATTGAATTTGGGAAAGGAGAGGATCATTCCAAGACCAAGTCAGGTGCACGCTAAACCTACCCAGCTTGTCTGGGTGTTAACATCGCTGAGTCGAATTTCAAAACTCGCATTGTAGTATCGTCGACAATAGTGAAATCAATACTTAAATTTATAATTCTCGAAACAAAGTCCGTATTCCAAGGTCGTTTGCTGGGAGCAATTAAATGTGAAATTACCACTATCCAAGTTTTGCAAAATTTTAAGCTTGGGAACTAGGTATAATAAGTTTAATTCTCTAAGTTACGAATTTAATTCAGGAATGTTGGAATTAATCTCATGACTCAATAGTTCGATTGAGAAAATTATGGTTTGATCATTCAAAATTCACATAAGGATGATTTAAGCATTAAATAATCCAAATAATGTTTGAAGAATAAAGTAATGTAATAAAATCCTTGAATTTTCAATAATTAAGACAAATAATCCTTAATCAAAAGATACTACCAATCAATCCCTGGAAATTTAGAAGTTTGCTGATTTTCTTACAATTTGGTCCCTACAAATTTTGCAAGCAGGTCCCTATAGATCTTTTCTTTTCTTCAGACTGGTCCTTGCCAATTACTGAGGAAGAACTCCATTGAGGAGGTAGCAGGAAGAGAGTCAATGAGATGCTTTAGGGCACCTTGAGTCACGTGAAGGGATTGAGGAGCTTCCTAGACGTTCCAGAAATCATGTAGTGTTTAACAGAGGGTGAGATCAGTTTTATAAAATAAGGGATGCATCGTAGTATAGTGGAAATCACCTTGAAAGCAAATAAGAACTTTTATTATTCGAATGTTAATTCCGAGGTCAAACACAGGGAGCAAATGAAATTTATTCACTAATCACAACAAATGTAATTCGAACACTTAAAATTACTCAAAATCTAATTCAAAATGTAAAGTGGGAGTTTATGAATAAAATGTAGCAATGTTGAGAAATTGGAAGTTTGATTATAGAATCAGATGTCTTAAAAAGGTATGCTTCTTCTCTTTCTCTTCTTTGACTTTGGCTTTGCCTTTCCTTAGCCATGCCTTCTTTCTTCTTCATCTTAGGCTTCTCTTCATTCTGTTTTGGCCTTCAGCTCTTCTTCTTCTTTCTTTCCTTCTTCTAGCTTTGGCCTTACCTTTGTCGTTGGCTTCTTTTGGCTTCTCTTTTCTTCTTGCCTTCTCCTTCTCCTTTGTTAGCTTCTGATCCTTCCTGCCTTAGCTTTCTCTACCCTTAGCTTCTTCTGCTTCCCTCTTCAGCCGCACCTTCACCTTCCTTAGATTTTCTTTTCCTTAGCTTTCTTCTGCTTCCTCCTCCTTAGCTTCCTTTTCTTTTCCTTCTTCTCTGTGGCTGCACCCAAGGCTTCCTCCTTCTCTGGCCTCAGCTTCCTCTTCCTTCTTCCTTTCCCTGCACACAAGTGCAAAACCCACCCCTACCCTCCCCCGCAAACTCTTTCTCTCTTTTCTCTCTTAAGCTCACTCTCCCAGAGCCAATCGGGTATTCGGGTCGGGAAAGCGCAGCCGGGTCCAGGTGCACCGGCGTGGGTGGTGCGTGAGGAGTGTAGGGTAAACGAGTCAGGCAAGCCAGGTCCGCGGAGCATGGATCGTAGACGAGGGGACCTCACCCCATGTTCGGAGGCGAAGAGCCTCTAACACAAAAACAACTTATACCACACTTCGCGCTCAAAGCTTTCTGAGGTGGGACTTTTAGTCCCACCCGCTTCGCTTGCACCCGCAAGAGAATGCCTCACCTAATTGCTGCAGCTGTGACGCCTCGCAAAGCCACTCACTGGCTGAATGTGTGCTTGTGATAACTCCGCGTCACCTGGACTTGAATTCCTGGAGCGAGGCAGCCTGAAGCGAAGGTTGCAAGGTCCTTCACATCTGCATCAACGACGGTACAGGTCAGAACCTGTTCTCACACAACACAGCATTGCGCCCTCATTAGAATATGCAGGAGGCTTCGCCATGGCACGGCGAAGGTGTTGCGGTAGGTGGCTAGGCGCTGGGTAGCCTAGGCGTGCGTGCCTAGGTCTGTCTGTGGTCATGGCGATGGGTCTATTTGGGGAGAGATTGTAGAGGTTATGGCAGTCCATGGAGATTGGGAAAGTGATCAGTGGATGGTGGAGGTGCTTCTGAGGGGTCTGGTGAGATGGATGGGTGTGTGGAGTTGATGGAGACACCTCGCCGGTGGTCTGCCAGAGGTGGAGAAGATGGTGGTGGTCTGCGGTTGTCGAGGGGTTGAAATAGCAATAAAGAAAAGGGAAATGAAGAGAGGAGAGAGGGGAAGAGATTTAACCTATTTTAAGGATGAAGGGAGGCGAGATGGTGGCTGGCGCGTACCTGCCGCCATCGGAGATGAAGGTCTAGTAGAGGAGTGACGGCGACGACGAAGAGGTATTTGGCGCGTGCGCAGGTACGGCGCGACGCGGATGAAGTAGGCGAAGCTGTCTTTGCCACTGGTATTGTGGCAGAGCGACGAGAAGATGGAGGAGATGTCGTCGGAGCTCGCTAGATGCTTGGCCGGAGGAGAAGAGACAAATTGGAGGGTGGTTCCCAACTAGACCAAGTTGAGAATGATTGGCTGGGCTTGGGGCTTCTTTTATGGGCATAAGCAGAGGACCTTGTGCTTGGAAAGCAAGCTTCCAAGCATAGGTGTCCTCGCCAGAGTAGGAATGTGCGAGAGACCCAAATCTCTCATGCGTTCGCATGAGAGATTGGGTGACAATTAGGGCTTGGAATTGCGCTCATAAGATTTGGAATTCCTCAGAGAATTTTCCTTTCAAATTTGAGAGGGAGTCTCTGAGGAATCACGGAGAAATCTCCTCTAGAATCCCCACCGGAGTAGGACTCCTCCATTGTAATGGTGGAGGGACCTAATTGCAAAGATAGTGAGGTAGCTATGGGGGTATCTGCAAGGTTTTCAAAAGCTAGGGGTCTAAAAGTAATTGGGTTGCATTATTTTGCAAAGTAGGTCAAGGTGACCTCCCATTAGGTCCAAATTTTGGCATAAACCTAATTTGGACCTAAGAAATCTAATGGAGAAGTTGGAGTTTAGGTTTGACCACATTTGACTGGTCATTTTACACAAAAACCCAATTTAGGGTAAATAATTAGCTAGGAACCCCATTTAGGTCAAAATAGGTTCCAAAGGCCAAATTGAAGGTTCTAAACCCTAGAGGATATTTTGCCATGAATTTTAGAGTGTTTAGGTGAATTTTATTCTGACAAGAACCTTGTTGAATTAAGTGGGTCTGTTTTAGGGTTTCTAAGAAGTCATTTAATTCCCAGACTACACATTCACCCGTTTCTGATTGAACCAACTCACTTTTTATCTTATTAAGACCAATTGACCTATGTTTAGCCCCTGAGAAATCCCGTTGATGTACTGAAATGGTTAAATTGCAGTTTTACCCTTTATTTTTTATTTTCCTCTTAGAATAGTTATTCCTTGACTTAGGCCCTTCTCTAGGTTATGTAGGAGCTTTTGTTCTCTTTTCTAGGTCAAAATGAGCTAGTTAGGGCTCATGATGGTGTTCCCATCATACCCCCATGCCTAGCTTTTGTTAGTCCCTTAGCAAAATTTCAAGGTTTTAACTTCTGTTCTAGACTATGAGTTTCTTTCACAATTTATGATGAGTATTTTTTCTTTTTCTTTTGATTAGGTTAGAATGCCGACAATAGGCCTAGAGGTACTCAAGTACCAACCAAGATCTGGACCTAACCAGCTCTAGCCTCGATCTTCCATGAAGGTTTTTAGGACTCGTAGGAACTATCCTAAGGTTCGTTGACTCCGCGATTAAAGCACTCGTGCTTGAGACATATTTTAGCCTCAGTTCAGTTTACAGTGCGGTTCTGTAAGAGAGAGAGAGGATTTATTTGTTTGGAGAGTTTTCTCCCTTTTCTTTTTATTTCTAGATTTGGATTGGCTTCTCAACACAGTCTGTATCGGATTCCTCGTCCCCATCATCAATCCTCAAAGGTCCTTATTAATCGATGCTTCGTGATAGCAGTGGCCATGGCAACCCCTAGAACCTTGGCTTTCGAGATTTCGAGATAATCCCGCCCATTGGTGTTCTGTAACCAAATCCAGACCCTGACAATCGACATTTCGTGATAATGCCGCCCATGGCATCTGAACCAGAATGGTGCTTACGTGCCCCCGGTAAGATATGTAAATATACTAGGAGACAAGTACCAAGGAGACATGTTGTTTTGCATCTTCGAGGGGAATTTCCCACCTTCCACGCTAGGAACTCGTCCAAATCAACTTGTGTTGATCGGCCGCTCTTAATCTAGGCAACTTTTTTTTCAGAACATTTAAACACTTTTACGTGATTTTGATAGTTATGCGCACTGAACCTAACTGCGTGTGAATTGGGGTGCTTAGGTTACCGAGTCCCGGAAATCGAAGGTCAGTTAATAAAGTCGAATATTTCCTAAGCCTTAGACTTAATAGTTAAGCTTTGCATTTTCTCCAAGCTCTTGAGGATTATCCAGATCTTAATGGGTACTTGAATTTTTAAGCGTAAGAGTCTAGCCCAAAAGGCTTAAGATCAGCATTCCTACTAATCTCTTTTTGTGTCTCATTAGTACTTTTTTCCTATTTTTCTCTTTTCCTTTATGTGGTCTAGAACTTCGGTTAATCCCTTAATCTCTTACTAATGACTATTTCTTTTTATTTTGTGCTCCTTTTTGTCATGTTTCTCTTTTCCTCATGTTTTGTATGGCCTCAAAAATTTTCTCTCCCCCTCCAGTTTTTGTTCTTTTTCATAATTTCTATTTTTTTTGGTATTTTTGACATGTGATTTTTTTGTGAGAATCTTTCTGACTTTTCTTGGTTTCTGTATGTTTACGCTTTACCACCCCGCATGCCTAAGTTTTGCAATGTCCTCATTGTAAATGGAGGGTATGAAACAGTGTTGGGTTTAAGGACTTAGAACAGGATTTTATCAGGTGGGAGAATGGGTTGGGAAATGACTAATGCAGATGATTTCAAGCTCTAGCACGTGTACCAGAGGTGGGATCGACTGGTCTAAACTCAAGGTGCAATAGACATGAAGTACAGACGGATAATCAGACAGATCTTAGGTTTTTTGGAATGACGGATTGCCTCCCGTTAGGCGCTAAATTCAACGCCTTCAACTGAGTGGGAAATGGGATGGAGAGGGAGTGGTCAAATCAGCAAAGTTTTGTTGAACAAGCACCTTGATTAAGAACCTGGTTGGTCCAACCAGGTGCTTGTTCAGATTAGTAGGCTGATGATGCAGCCCAAACCATATTAATATGGTGGGTTGATAAATGTAGATCAGGAGATGTGGAACCCCCCATATGCTATGGAGCTCTGATGGATGTGGAAGTGTAAATTTGAGTTTTAGCTGAGTCGAATCAGCCTGGTTAGAGTAGGGATCCAAAAAGTAATCAGTGAATGATGCAAAAACCCTACAGGGGTGATCAGAGAATGATGGAGCATGTTTTTCAGTCTGATCAATGTTTGATACCCAGTATATGTGTGGAGTTGAATCATTTGCAATCGTCTTAGTAAGAGGGGAATCAGAATAGAAATTGAGTTCGGTTGCAGGTTGGGGTTGAAAATGCATTTTGATGGGTTTTGTATGTGTGGAAGAGGTGTCTTTAATGACAATTGTGTATGAGGGCTCTTCTAGAAAGGAGTAACAGGTGGTTTCATGTAGAGAGTCCTCATAGTAGCTCTTAAAGTCAAAAGTGAATGCCTGAAGAGTGTCTATAGATGATGGAAATTTGAGTCGAGAAAAGATTCGAATTCTGGGTTGCAGTCACTCTCTGCATTTTCTGGTTTTGATTCCTGAGGATCGAAAAGAAATGATTCCATGTTACTGGAACTTGAACTTACTTCAGTGATCTCGGGAACTGAGACCTCAGAGTCGGAGTCAGAAAATGAATCATGTGAGCTGAGGTCATAGATTGGCTTGTTGTGTTCAGGAAGCAAAGTTCCTCCAAGATCATGGTCAGATTCAAAATCGTTGGAGATATTGTGAAAATCAAATTCTGAATGAGATTCGAGATCAAAGGTTCCACCACAAAATAAATCATATGATGTAGAGTCAGCAGTCTGACTGGGGTCTAGCCTATATGTAAATTCTGAGCTAAAAAAGGTGTTCTTATTTGGTCTAGGTTCAAGTTCTTGGCTTGTAGGAAAGACCCAATCAAAACCCCACTCGTCCAACTCGATTTCCGTATCGTAAATTGGCGTGACTTCCGAAAAATCGATCTGATTCTCTGAGGATGTTGGAGAAGGATATTCATCAAATAGAGGCCCAGAATAATACTCTTCATTGAAAATTTGATCTTTTTCATATGGGACCTCGTAATCTTCCTAATACGTTTCAGATCCAGATTCTAGGCTTAGGATGTGGGTTGAATCACTAGAATCTAGGTGCGAATTACCTTCGAGGGTCACCTTATCAGAATAAGGGGTGGGATTTATACCCTCGAGAGGTTCAGTTCTACTTTCATCATTGCAGGAGTCTTGAAATTCTATGCTTGGTGATCCAGGGTTTAGGGTTGGCTCAACATTGTATTCTCCTACAATTCGAACTTTCCAACTTATTTCAAGATCAGGCACATTGTACTCCATTTGGGTTGGGAATCCATAACAACTCTGTGCCTCAAACCCGTAGTTTGGGAAATCGATTTGATCCACAATACTATTCCAAGATGGTTCATCATCTGTTTGGGGCATGTATGGGTATTTCTGATCGATAATTTGTTTCAATAATCTCATTATCTCTTCCCATTTTTCAAGATCATCTTGGTGTTGTTCCCAAAGTACAGGATTTGTTATGCATTGAAGGTATTCAAAGTTGTGTAATTTTTCTATCTCAATGTATCCTGCTATGAAAATGTCTCAGGTTGATCCGTTTGTGGCTTCTGTCAATAAAACTTGGGCATAGTTTATGATGAAGGTTGTGGTTGTTGGTACATTAACCTGAATGTCTTCTATTGGTGTTGAGGTTTTATATTCAATTTCATAGAATTCAAGGGCATCCTCAATCATACTATCTCTCATGGATCTCTGTGATTCAAGTTTCTTAGATGGTAATCCTAAGTAACTTGACTGCATATTTGGATCAGATGGTGGAATCAAGATGTAGAATCAAGTTGTGAAGTAATTAGATATGAATAAAGAGTCCCACTGAAAATTTATGTGTGTGCTCTAAAGAGAAGGGATGAGGGACTGGATGTGTTTTTTGACCCAATTAAGGCACCCAAAAGATGTTTGGATGACTATGGAGGTTCAGGGCATATGATACCCCTAGATCGGAAAGTCGTCCACCTGAGAATTACCTGGGCAGCCAAAGAGGGAAAGTCCAGCAAAGACCCCTACATAGTAGAGCGTCCCCACGGGTTACAGGGTTTCCCCCACCTGACCTCTCTTGTCACTGAGATTCTAGGTAGACCAGAATGGGGACCTTGACCTTTTAATCTACCACTTTTATTTCAGATCAAAGGTGCTTAGGCTTTTCACTTGAACTTTAGATGTTTTGGTGTTGTGACCTAATTTGGAGGTTGGTTGACCCAAGGGGTCAACTTCACCTGACCTGCCCTAAAGATGGCAGAATGATTCTAAGTCAAGACCTAAAAATCACCCTGATTTGACTCCCAGGTTATTAGGTCCAAGGTTTTTTAAGATTCAAGTGATTTTAGAGCTCAATTTTAGGGTTTATCTTGCTTAGATCTTT
Organism: Thalassia testudinum; assembly: GCA_037157565.1. Lineage (NCBI taxonomy): Eukaryota > Viridiplantae > Streptophyta > Magnoliopsida > Alismatales > Hydrocharitaceae > Thalassia > Thalassia testudinum. The sequence continues at coordinate 89,624,698 of JAZHRO010000077.1, forward strand.
TCAATCAAGGGCCTGGGTAATACACAAGTGCGGGTGGGTTTATTTCCTTTTATGCAAGCATGTGTGAACTAGCACTCCAAAACCATACTGTAGAAACCCTAATTTGGTTCTATTTCCAATCCTCTTTGATTTTCGCAGAAGTTCTCTTTGGACTTCAAACAATAAGTGTGTAGTCTGCGGAGATTTAGAAATTAAGCGTGATCTCTAATAGGCACAAGAATTTGTGGGGTAGGATTTCTAAAAAAAATCGCTTCACTTTCAATAAGATTTGAAAAATTTTCGCAAAATTAGGAAACCTTTGCCTTAAAAATGGTAATTACTATAGAAAGAAGGCAGTTAATTCCTAATTTGATTGCTTCCTTTTTGTCTTCCCAGGATTAGGAGATGGATTAGGCAAGAAGAGAGGATTTACCTACCCTGGAGTGATTATTTGCACGGGAGATCCCCTTGTAAAATACCTCACAAAAATCACAACAAAAACAAATAGGGCAAGTTAGTGTTCAAATATAATAAAAAATAATGCAGAGACTAGTGATAAATTACGCGTTGCTCCCCGGCAACGGTGCCAAAATGTTTAACATAGGGCGAGATCGATTTTATAAAATAAAGGATGCATCGTAGTATAGTGGAAATTGCCTTGAAAATAAATAAGAATTTTTATTACTCGAATGTTAAGTCCGAGGTCGAACACAAGAAGCAAATGGAATTTATGCACTAATCTCAATAAATGTAATTTGAACACTTAAAATTACTCAAAATCTAATTCAAATGTAAAGCGGGAGTTTATGAATAAAATGTAGCAATGTTAAGAAATTGGACGTCTGATATAGAATCAGACGTCTTAAAAAGGAATGCTTCTTCTCTTTCTCTTCTTTGACTTTGCCTTTGCCTTTCCTCAGCCGCGCCTTCTTTCTTCTTCTTCTTAGGCTTCTCTTCTTTCTATTTTGGCCTTCAGCTTTTCTTCTTCTGGATTTGGCCTTACCTTTGTCATTGGCTTCTTTTGGCTTCTCTTTTCTTCCTGCCTTCTCCTTCTTCTCCTTTTTTAGCTTTTGATCTTTCCTGCCTTAGCTTTCTCTACCCTTAGCTTCTTCTGCTTCCTTCTTCAGCCGTGCCTTCTCCTTCCTTAGATCTTCTTTTCCTTAGCTTTCTTCTACTTCCTCCTCCTTAGCTTCCTTTGCTTTTCCTTCTTCTCTGCGGTTGCACCCAAGGCTTCCTCCTTTCCTTCTCTGGCCTTAGCCTCCTCTTCCTTCTTCCTTTCCCTGCACACAAGTGCATAACCTACCCCTACCCTCCCCCGCAAACTCTCTCTCTTTTCTCTCTTAGGTTCTTTCTCCCAGAGCCAATTGGGTATTCAGGTCGGGCAAGCGCACCTGGGTCCAGGCACACGAACATAGGTGGTGCGTGAGGAGTGTAGGGTAAACGGGTCAGGCAAGCCAGGTTTGCGGAGTGTGGATCATGGGCGAGGCAGGTATATGAGCGAGGGGACCTCACCCCGTGTTTGGAAGCGAAGAGCCTCTGACACAAAAACAACTTATACCACACTCCGCGCTCAAAACTTTACCAGGTGGGACTAAAAGTCCCACCCGCTTCGCTTGTGCCCGTAGGAGGATGCCTCGCCTAATTGCTGCAGCTGTGACGCCTCGCAAAGCCACTCACTGGCTGAATGTGTGCATGTGATAACTCCGTGTCACCTAGACCTGAATTCGTGGAGCGAGGCAGCCTGGAGTAAAGGATGCAAGCTCCTTCCATCTACGTCAATGGCGGTAGAGGTTAGAACCTGTTCTCACACAACACAGCCTTGCGGCCTCATTAGAATACGCAGGAGGCATCGCCTTAGCACGGTGAAGGTGTCGCGATAGGTGGCTGGGTGCGGGGTGGCCTAGGCATGCGTGCCTAGGTCGGTCTGTGGCCATGGTGATGGGTCTGTTCGGGGAGAGATTGTGGAGGTTATGGCAGTCGATGGAGATGGGGAAAGTGATTAGTGGATGGTGGCGGTGCTTTTGAGGGGTCTGGCTAGGTGGATGGGTGTGTGGTGGTGACGGAGACACCTCGCTGGTGGTTTGCCGGAGGTGGAGAAGATGGTGGTGGTCTACGGTTGTCGAGGGGTTGAAAATAGGAATAAAGAAGGGGGAAATGAAGAGAGGAGAGAGGGGAAGAGATTTAACCTATTTTAAGGAGGAAGGGAGGCGAGATGGCAGTAGGCGCGTACCTGCCATCGCCGGAGACGAAGGTCCAGTAGAGGGGTGACGGCGACGACGAAGAGGTATTTGGGCATGCGCAGGTACGGTGCGATGCGGATGTAGGAGGCGAAGCTATCTCTGCCACTGGTATTATGGCAGAGCGACGAGAAGAGGGAGGAGATGTCGTCGGAGCTCACTGGATGCTTGGCCGGAGGAGAAGAGACGAATTGGAGGGTGGTTCCCGGCCAAACCAAGCTGAGAATGATAGGTCGGGCCTGGGGCTTCTTTTATAGGCACAGGCAGAGGGCCTTGTGCTTGGAAAGCAGGCTTCCAAGCACAGGTGTCCTCGCCGGAGTAGGAATGTACGAGAGATCTACATCTCTCGTGCATTCACATGAGAGATTAAGCGACAATTAGGACTTGGAATTGAGCTCATAAGATCAGAAATTAATCAGAGAATCTCCCTTTCAAATTTTAGAGGGAGTCTTTGAGGAATCAGGGAGAAATCCCCTCTGGAATCCTAGCCGTAGTAGGACTCCTCAGCTGTAATGGTAGAGGGACCTAATTGCAAAGAATGGTGAGGAAGATAGGGGGGTATCTGCAAGGTTTCAAAAGCTAGGGGTCTAAAAGTAATCAGGTTGGACTATTTTGCAAAGTAGGTCAAGGTGACCTCCCATTAGATCCAAATTTTGGTATAAACCTAATTTGGACCTAAGGAATCCAATGGTGAAGTTGGATTTTAGGTTTGACCACATTTGACTGAATATTTTACACAAAAACCTAATTTAGGGCAAATAATTATTTAGCACCCCTATTTAGGTCAAAATATGTTCCAAAGGTCAAATTGAAGGTTCTAAACCCTAAAGGATATTTTTCCATGAATTTTAGAGGGTTTAGGTGAATTTTATCTTGACCAGGACCTTGTTGAATTAAGTGGGTCTATTTTAGGGTTTCCAAGAAGTCATTTAATTCCCAGACTGTACATTAACCCGTTTCTGATTGAACCAACCCACTTTTTATCTTATTAAGGCCAATTGAACTATGTTTAGCCCCTGAGAAATCCCGTTGATGTACTGCAATGGTAAAATTACAGTTTTACCCTTTGTTTCTTATTTTCCTCTTAGAATAGTTATTCCCTGAATTAGGCCATTCTCTAGGTTATGTAGGAGCTTTTGTTCTCTTTTCTAGGTCAAAATGACCTAATTAGGGCTCGTGATGGTGTTCCCATCATGTAGTGAAGCTTGGCAGTTGCAAGGGCCACCAAATGGTGGCTGACGACATTATTGAAGGTGGCAGCGATGATGGAGATCATGGAGGTGAGGGAATAGGTTCCAAACTCAAGCGAGGACTGGAGGAAGATAACTGCATGCCTCTATTGGTGGAGAGATGCAACGATGAGGGACGTCGGAGGAGCTACAAAGTCTTGCAAATGGCAGGTTTAGGGAAGAAGAAGAACAGGGTGAACACATGCCAAAACTCGATGAAATCAAACGCTAGAGTAAGGCTGTGCTTTATAGAGCTCTGATGAGTCCATTTGAGTGGACTACTGTTACACCTAACTTAACTTTAATCTTACATTTTGTGTTCGTTAATAACTACATTAGATCATAAAATGATTGCATGAATCATTAACTATGTTTGCATATGTGTTATTGCATTTTATAAATATAATAATTACTTTCTATTTTATTATTTCAGGGATAAATCCAAGCTCCTCCGCCTAACCCTCTTCACGGCTAGCCAACCCAACTTACAGGCTATTTTTAGACATAACGGCAGCCATGAAAAGGGGGGAGGAGGTGGAGATAATTCACGAAGAAGTAGAAAAGTAGGGGGGCTTCTCTTTTGGGCGGATCCATCTTCCCCCCTGCAAGGAACTGCATCATCATCATCCAGAAAGTGGGCAACCCAACGTGCACTATGGACCAGGATCTTCTTCCCCCAGATGGGGAACCATCATCCAGAAATGGGCGACCATCGCGTGCACTGTGCACCAAGTTCTTCACCGCATCCTCCTTCCAGCGCCTAGTGCTCCCAGCAGGCACCGCACGCCAAGCACCTCCAGCACTCCTGCAGGCGCTCGCGCCATTACCTCTACTCACCCCGCCCTCGCCACCCGCTCCAATAGGGTGCACCCCTCTCCAGCTCCAGCACCCTGCAGAAAGGCGCCCGCTCCACCTTGCGTGCTCACCGGCCACCGCAACCAGGCCGCACCCGCACAACGCCTCCCTGTAGCGCACCACCTCTCCCGCAGGCGCCTCTCCCTGTAGCACACCACCAACGCTTCCTCCTTCCAACACGCGCGTTCCCCCTCCTCTAGCGCTCTCCACTGCAGAGCGAACTGCAGGCACCGCGCCCAGACCAAGCAGCCTGCTGGCTAGCACAACGCCTCCTTTCAGCGCTTCCTCCTTTCAGTGCCCCTACTGCAGGCGTGCCTCCATCGCCCCACAGACACCTTCTCCACTGCAGGTTCGCCTCTAGCGCCTCCTCCGACGTTCTTCTCCTCCGCCGGCCGGCCACCTCCGTCCATCTCCATCGACGCCGCGGCCTCCATCGGATAGGCCTTATCTTTGCCAACCTCCCTAGTGCGTTAACAGCCCCACCGACGATCCTCCCCGCATGCAAGCAAGAGAGAGAGCAAATGCTCTATTTAGAGGGAGATTAAAAATTACATTTACTGCCATTGCCACCAAAAATTAATTTTCATTTATGATTATTTTATTGCGGTAAAATTGAGAATGCACCCTCATGCTTTCTGATAATTGCATGTTATTGATATTCACCTATTTTAAGATTGGTTTTGGGATCAACATGTGCACCAATTTTCTCTAGTATATGTCAAGTGAAAATTACATAAAATCATCATATATTTATTGAATATTTCAGTGAGGGAAAATTGCACATATACCCTTATATTTTTGAGTAATTGTGAATCTTCTTTCCATCGCATTTTATGTCAGATTTGACTAGGGATTTCGCACTTGACCGAAAGAATACGAAATAATTGAGAGTTTATTGCATAATTGCCTCCTTGTGGACACGACCTGCTCTTCTGTGAGTGGTTATTTTTATTATTGATTAATCAATTTTTCCACCACTTAAATACTACAACGCATTATTTCATTGGCGAAACTCAATCGAAAGTGGAAAATCGACTTGTCAAATTGGCGCCGTTGCCGGGGAGGCAACAGATGCAATAGATTCACGTTATTATTTTTTTGAATATTCTGAGTTGCGTAATCATTTGATCATTTTTATTACTGTGCGAGGAATCTAACATGGTGACAGGTGCAGCAAAACGACGACATTGACCCTGAATGACATGCACGGCTGCGACGATCTTTTTGGTGGTCCTTGATGCCACCTGGAGGCCAGAAACAGGAACACGTGGGCCTTGATCCCATGCACATAGGCATACAGAGGAGCCTATTTCTTATTTAGTCAGTATATCATAGTTAGATTTAGTTAGGTAGACATTAGAATTAAATTACTGTCTTTTGGACCCTTGTTGGGTAGTTTTGGGAACGTGTTCCTAGTGCCACTTTATTTCATATCACTCTAGTATGCGGGAGCGTATTTTTGGGAGAGTGTTCCTATTTATTTAGTTTATGGGATTATTTGAACTGTTTGAACTGAATTTTAGTTAGTTAGTTAGATTAGGTCTGTTTGTTTACTATTAAAAAAAATAAAAATAAAAAAATAATAAATAATAAATAAAAAAATAAAATATTCGAACTGCCTGCTAGAAGATGCATATCTATAGGACAACCATCTAGGACTGAATGAGCAACATCTAGTTTATTTTTGCTGCATTGCATTCATTATTGCACGAAGAAAGCTGGAGTAAGGTACGTCTTCTCTTGAGCATCAATTACCTCTCATGCATATGCATTGAACCTAAATCTAAGACCACTAAAGTGCTTGAATCAAATTAATTCAGTTGTCACTTTAAAAATTGGGACTGCTAAGAGGTTGGACCTTAAAATCTGTGACTGAAAATTGTGTGCAAAAGGATCCTGTTTGCGAAATTTCAAAAATCAAAACACGATCGTATGTTTACACACTTGAGACACTGTGCACCTCACACATAAGGTTACTAGATAAATTTCCACCTCTCCTCTTTTGCACCACAAGGGAAGTTCGTCGGAAATCAACAAGCCTATCCACCAAGTTACTTCGGTTCCTCATGTGTGGGTTTGATTCGAGACTTCCATCCCTTGCAAGTAGGTTATAGGCACCAGTGAAGGTTGGCCTAGGAAGTGTAATTTTTTTCAAAACTTGTTTGGCCACCAATTGAACATTTAATTCTAAGACCTACAATCTACTAAAAAATAGATCCCTTTGAATTTGCGTTTGCTTTGATAGTAGAACTCTAGGAAGTTTCTGCTTGTATTCTGAATTTTGCTAAATCCTAAGAGAGTTAAAACTATTTTGCTTAAAGATTTGGATTACCCTTACTCCTATCAGTTAGATTATTAGAGTCAATACTTCCCATCTTTTAATCAGATCCCATGCCCCGAGCGTATCCATCCTTTGATGGGTACATTGACAATTCATGGGATCATTCTCATTCTTATCCTAGGAGTACTAGCTTGATAACTCCCACTTTTGAGCAGAGCCTAGGAGCAGGATTTCCCAACCCTGAAATCCCTACTTCCATGCAAACACCCAACCCTCCCACCCTTCATGAGTTTCCGTATAGAGGTTGGACCAATACCCCTAGGCAACCAGAGCCTAAAATTGACTATCCTCTCCAACCTGATAATAGTAGCCTCTCCTCTTTTATGATAAAAATGCAAAAACAGCAAAAGGAAATGATGGAATCAATGGGAGAGATGTTGAGGAATAGTCAACAGTTAAATAAAGAAATAAGACAACTTAGCTACACGCTTCCCAATAGTCTTGATCCCTACCCATACGATCATGATCATGAAAATAATTCTGAGGAACCTAATGACAATAGGGATCCAATTTTATGTAGCTATCACTTAAACTCTCCCAATGAGACACGGCCACTAGAGGACAACGATCATAGTGATTATCCACCTGAACTATATTGGAGTCAAAAGCAAGGGAAGATGGTACCTCTTAATGACCTTGACCCCAATAACAGTATTCTCCTTACCCCTACCAACCCGGGTCAAGGTTGTATTATTCCTATCACTTCCCCTATTGATTATTTGGTGGAATCTCATTCTACCCTTAGTGAGCCTACTCCTGACCCTCCACTTAGGGAATCAACACCTATCATTCAGTATCCTGAGGATTTAAATGCACTCAATGAAGGTGACCCTAACGGAATGGAGGATGAGTTAGATCAATTTTGGTCTTAGGGATATAAAGAGTCTATTTCATAGGATGGGGATGCCCCAATAGAGGAACCTGGACTAAAAGTCTGGAGTGAACCACAGGGGAATTATTTATCATTTGAGGATTTACCTCCACAGGATAGAAATAATATGATTAAATCCAGATTCCTCCTTTCTTTTGAGAGTCATCCTCCATCAAAACAGGAGTTGAGATTAGAGGAGGACAAACAAAATAATGAGAAGTCTATGGGAGACTCTTGGGGACTAAACACGTCAATTGAGGATTTATACCCCGACAACAATAACGAATTCAATGATATAGGCTTACTCCAAAATATTAAGGCTGATCCTCCTTTAGACATAATTAAGGATACTGATCCAACTCCTGTCTTCATTAATGAATCACATATACACCCCGACAAAAATTTGATTGAACCAAACGAATCTGGAGATGAGCTGAATGATAATGATTTTGACAATTTGACCCTGCCATCAAAGAGTTGTAATTTGGAGTCTACCCTTGATTCAAATATGACTCCAATCATTAATGCTAGGCAGGGTAATATGCAGTTGTCTACAACTGTTAGGGAGTATACACAATCTGAATCATTGTTGGAATTAGACCTAACACTGACTAAGCCCTCATTGGACTTCACCATTACCTTCCAACACTACAAACAACCCTTATACTCCCTAACCGATCCTTGCCTCAGATCTTTTCTCATGTACATTCTTTCTGGAGAATATATCAGGCCAGTACATCCTAGGGTAGAATGGCGAGTGTGGATTGATGGTTGTACTTTTACTTTCGCCATTCTAGGGTTTGAACTAATAATGTGTATATCTTTTAAAACCTGTTCTGCTCTGGAGGATCCTTGTTATCCTCCACTTATTCCATTTCAGGAGGTCCCATTTCATTTTCCATTTATTATTCCTAAACCTCCCAAGGTAACCAACGAGGTTCTTCGCTTTCATATCTTCTTGCGAGAATTTGGTATTACGTTGCATCATCAGCTCGCCAACATCCGTGGCTACCTATTTTCTAGGCCTGCACTGTTATGCATATTTTTAGGGCCTAACTTTGTCTGTTTGGAACCAAACTTATAGGTTCCTTCTAAGTCTGACTGCTGACAGAAAATGCAGCGCTTGTTGGGAGGCAACCCAGCGGTCAGAATAACACCGTGTCAGGTGATGTTTTTCCTTTCTCCTCCTGTTTTAATTTTACAATGGGGACATTGTAGGATTTAGGCATGGGGTGGTGCATTTGCATTCTAGGAAGTATTCATGCATTTAGGTTAGCATAATATATATATATATAAAATTTCCTCTTTTCTTGAGCTGAATGGGTTAGTCCTTAGCAAAATACCTTTGTCATTGGAGGTTTTTCTTTCGGAATTATTTCTTAAGTTTAGAATCTGGTACATTTATTTCACGTGCACGTAGACTTGGTAATGGATCCTTGAGGAAACCAATAGGCATTTGTAGTCCACTGAACCCTTGAGTAGTTCATAGGGAGTCAGGCATACTATCTTCTAGTAGATCCACCTCATATTTGTGAGAAGAAAGTATAGAGATTACTAGCACGCTAGGTCTAGTGCAAGGTCTCTTAATTTTTGGATAATTAGATGATGATACTTCAGAGTTAGGTGTAGTTTTCACTCTCTATTCCTAAGCGCGTACTTTGTGTCAATTCTTGAGAGTCACCAAATAAGGCAGATACACAGAGATTGAGTCTTAATAAAGCTATAACTATGGTGGATGGTTACGACCGTCCTTCATAGAGTCCTCGGTTGAAGGAGGGTATTAGTGTCAAAGGTCAGAAATACGCCTGTCCTATCAATTCCTTCCCGGTGACGAGAATAGGTACTTCCACCAAATACGCCACACAATATCCTCTTGACCATCATCATCCCGAATAATGCCTCATAAATAAAATTCTGTGTTGTATTATGTTGATCTATATTAAAAAAACAAAAAAAAGAAGAAGAAAAAGAAGAAATATTTATATTACAAAAAAAAAAGGTCCAAGTTATAATGTAACATTATTTCTGAGGCAACAGAACACTTATCGCGTTCCACCAAATATGACCCATACCTACCTTTTTAGTATTTCTGATCACCCGAATACTGGTTGAGGACTCTAACTTAGTTGTAGAGTTATTAGGACTTTAATTGAAGTATGGATGCCATGTGAGGCCACCAAATAGTGAGTACAATTTCTAAATCTGGCGAGATTTGTGATCTCAGAAAAAAAAAAAAAGAGGGAGTGCCCAAGAACATCAAGAGAGCACAGTTGAGTAGCCTCTCTCAGAGTTGATTTGTCTAATTGTCTAGAAATTTAGAGTCTATAGTAGTAGACTACATGTAGCACCAGATGAATGTGTGCCACCAAATACAAATCCATTCAACTCGATATCTCCTACCTAAGCCAAACACCAGGGTCAAATTACAGATTATCCTCTGCTTTATCCCCGAGGGAAGTAGTTGCCTATCCTGACAGCAATATTTACCAAGGGTGAAGTACGAACTTCCAATGCGAATTGGCCTTTTTCACTTGGATCCGCTACCTAGGCTACTATAACTTTACATTTGTCTAGATTTCTAAATTTTTGAAATAAGAAAAGAAGAAACCTTCTGGTTACTTCCATTACTTTTTACTTTTTGCTAGGGACTAGCAAAACTTAGGCATGGGGGTATTTGATGAGTCCATTTGAATGGGCTACTGTTACACCTAAGTAAACTTTAATCTTACATTTTATGTTCGTTAATAACTACATTAGATCATAAAATGATTGCATGCATCATTAATTATGTTTGCATATGTGTTATTGCATTTTATAAATATAATAATTACTTTCTATTTTATTATTTCAGGGATAAATCCAAGCTCCTCCGCCTAACCCTCTTCACAGCTAGCCAACCCAACTTACAGGCTATTTTTAGACATAACGACAGTCGTGAAAAGGGGGGAGGAGGTGGAGATAATTCACGAAGAAGTAGAAAAGTAGGGGGGCTTCTCTTTTGGGCGGATCCATCTTCCCCCTGCGGGGAACTGCATCATCGTCATCCAGAAAGTGGGCAACCCCAGCATGCACTATGGACTAGGATCTTCCCCCTAGCGGGGAACCATCATCTAGAAACGGGCGACCATCGCGTGCACTGTGCACCAAGTTCTTCACCGCATCCTCCTTCCAGCGCCTAGTGCTCCCAGCAGGCACCGCATGCCAAGCACCTCCAGCACTCCTACAGGCGCGCCCCCTCCTATAGGCGCTCGCACCATCACCTCTGCAGCCCCGCCCTCGCCACCCACTCCAGCAGGGCGCACCCATCTCCAGCACCAGCACCCTGCAGAAAGGCGCTCGCTCCACCTTGCACGCTCACCGGCCACCGCAGCCAAGCCGCACCTGCACAGCGCCTCCCTGCAGTGCACCACCCCTCCTGCAGGCGCCCGCTCACGTAGGTGCTTCCTCCTTCCAGCGCACGCGTTCCCCCTCCTCCAGCGCTCTCCACTGCAGAGCGAACTGCAGGCACCGCGCCCGCACCAAGCAGCCTACAGGCTCACACAGCGCCTCCTTTCAGCGCTTCCTCCTTCCAGCGCCCCTACTACAGGCGCGCCTCCATCGCCCCGCAGACACCTTCTCCACTGCAGGTCCGCCTCCAGTGCCTCCTCCGACATTCTTCTCCTTCGTCAGCCGGCCACCTCCGACCATCTCCATTGACGCCGTGGCCTCCATCGGATAGGCCTCATCTTCGCCAACCTCCCTAGTGCGTTAGCAGCCCCGCCGACGATCCTCCCCACATGCAAGCAAGAGAGAGAGAGCTAATGCTCTGTTTTGAGGGAGATTAAATATTACATTTACTGCCATTGCCACCAGAAATTAATTTTCATTTATGATTATTTTATTATGGTAAAATTACGAATGCACCCTTATGCTTTCTGATAATTGTATGTTATTGATATTCACCTGTTTTAAGATTGGTTTTGGGATCAACATTGGCACCAATTTTCTCTAGTATATGTCAAGTGAAAATTACGTAAAATCATCATATATTTATTGAAGATTTCAGTGAGAGAAAATTGCACATATACCCTTATATTTTTGAGTAATTATGAATCTTCTTTCCATCGCATTTTATGTTGAATTTGACTAGGGATTTCGCACTTGACCGAAAGAATATGAAATAATCGAGAGTTTATTGCATAATTGCGTCCTTGTGGACACGACTCGCTCTTCTATGAGTGGTTATTTTTATTGTTGATTAGTCGATTTTTCCACCACTTAAATACTACAACACATTAGTTCATTTGCGAAACTCAATCGAAAGCGAAAAATCGACTCGTCAAGCTCTGGTTGCGCGAATTAAGCTAAGGATCAGGCTTGAATAGCTCTATTTTTAGGAAGGTTTTGATGTGATTTTTAGTCGAGGAATTCGAGCTCCATGGATGCATGGTAATCTTGGTTGGAAATTGGGTGCCCAGATTTGTCATGAAGTGGCAATTGATCCCACTAAATTTGGTGGGATTTCATCGAGAAATGATCGCTCAATTGCATAGCCAAACTCACGTCAAAACGAGCTCCTGTTGCTGCTGCTTGCTTCATTGGAGAAGAAGGCGATGACTGACATCATCCAGGGATCTTAAAGAGAGGAATTTGGATTTGATTGAAAGAAATTCAAAGGTTAAGCGCCAAAATGCAAAGTAGGTTGAGATGAAGTCCAATTGGTCCCAATTTTTATGGTAAACTAGTTTAGCCTCAAAGAATCTTATGGTGACTTTAATTTTAGGTTTTGGTAAAGTTTTCTTTATAAATTTACATTTTAACCCAAAATATATTAAATATTCACGTTGGTCTTTGTTTTAGGTCAAAACAGGTTCATTTTGTCAAATTGATTATTTTAAACCTTATAGAATATTTTTCAATGATTTTTAGAAGGTTTGGATTACATTTATTTTAACCAAAACCTTTTTAATTTAAGTGAGGCTAAAATTAGGATTTTTTAATATAAATTAACTTTCAATTTTTAAAAAAACCCTAAATCAGTCCATGCAAGCCCACTTATTTAACTTTTAAGCTTATTTGACCTTCAATTAAGTGTAGGTTTACCTCTTGGTTAATCTACATTTGGATTTGCCTATTAAAATAATAAAATTAACCTATTTTATAATAATTCTTCTTCATCAGCCTAGATTGAATTATACCCTTTAATATAATAATTAGGTGAAATTAGCTTTGGAAATTAGTGAAATTGAATTAGAAATAGGGAATGATGGTGTTACTATCACCGGGGAAGGCACTTGCTAGACTCTCCAGGCTTGCTTAGGAGGGCATCTTGACTAGTCTAGGTGACATTCTTGATTCATCTACTAAAGGCCTCCTAGGTGACTATCTCGATTGGTTCGCTTGAGACCCCTAGATGACTAATGTAGACACATTTATCTGGCTTAACATGCCTATTTATGCTGGTTCCTAGGCTTATAATTGCATTTAGCATTGTAAATACCACATAACATGTATCGTCGTGCATTTAGGGTATATTATAGAAATTATATATTAATTTACTTCTTTTAATGGCTAGGAGAAAGGGTAACACATATATGGCCTCAGATTTAAGATCCAACCATACGGATTTAATCAAGGTGATGATCGAAGTCTAACGCCTCCAAAATCACCCTAATCGAACCTCCATAACATCATATGCAGTCCGAAGAAGATCAAAGGCCAAGAAGCAAGGTGGTATGATTTGGAGTCTCAAATGAAAAATCCAACTGCACAGATGGGTTCAGGTCGACGATCACAACCTAACGACGCAAAAATCCATCTAATCCAACATCCATAGTGCCACCTACGAACCAAAGACGATGAATGGCTAGGATGGTGCCACGTAGTGCCATCCCAATCACCCAAAACTACCCTCAGCCTATTGTTCCTCCTCAAAGGGGCTTCCACCGTGTGATCTCAGTCATTGGATTGCCATCCAACGACTAAGATCCAATCCAATATGCCCCTCTTCCTACACACTTTAAATGTTAAAGGAGGCCCTTATCTTGCAACCTCGACCATTGGATCTCCATCCAATGGTCGAGACCTTACACCCCACTCCTAATAGCATGACAACTCATGCCTCTAGTACAGTAGTCCCAAGCTGCACTCGCACACAAGGAGCATGGGTTCAAGCCCCCGCTCGCCCCCTAAATCCTCAGTGTGTGAGATAGGCACGATTGGAGTAGTCAATCATGGAACAAGCAGTGCAGGCGGCTCCACGTGGTATGACCAGATCGAGGCAGGCGATACGCATGACCACACATGTGTTGAGCTTGATCTCAAGCATAACACATCCGTGCATCTCAGTCATTCATCAAGAATCCAAAGGTCAAGGAATTTCCTCGCTGTGACCATTTAAATCCTTAAGTGTGATCCCTACAGAATATAGACCACATGATGAAGATCTAACACCCTTCCTTCACTCCTACCTCGCCAGCGTGATGATGTGTGGCTCATTATAGCTAAAATGCCTCAGTTAACCTAGAAACTAGGTTAAACAATACATAATTAATACAAGAAAAGGGCAAAGTATGGAAAATAGTAGAAATAACCTAAAGCAATAAATTGAGGTTAAAAATACATAATTAGGTTACAAAATGAGATATTCTATTACTAAATATAAAATGATGATCTAGTTGCCAATTGAACACATCTTTGGGTTCAAAAGTTCAAATTAAAAGTGAAGTCATGTTCTTAAATGCTCAATTAAGCATTAATAAAAATTTCATGGCATTTGGACATCATTAGGTCCCTGCATTAATGATTTTACGTATAGGTCCTTACTTTATTTACATTTATTCATATTTAAACACCCAAGGACTTATTTGAAAAGTTGCCAGGGACTCATTTGTAGGACTTTAAGGACTGCTCTGCTTGACTCTCAGCTACTTATGGGCTTAAGCATAAAATTTCTATCATTTCGACCTTAAGGGCCTTTCGTGCAAATTTTCCAATAGACCTTAGCGCACCCGGTCCACTGTTTACACAATGAACTTGAAACATAGTAGCCAAATGATGCAGGATCCTAATGATGTCGTTGAGGTATGAGAGATGTGAGCACCTATTATTTTATTATTTTATCATTAGAACTTAAAATGTTTGGGTGAAATCGTCATTGGTTAGGAAATGTGTTATAGTATAAGACAAAATTGCTCAAATCATTTAAATTTATAAACTTAGATTTAGAAAGTGGAGTCCGAGATCATTCACAGGGAGTAAGGAGATGCAATTTCAATCCACTGATCACAATATAAGAAATATATATGCAATTAAAAGCAATAATACTCAGAATGATATTTTAATAGAATAAGAAGAATAATGCAAAAAGATTGGGTTAAAATGGTGATTTGAATCACCAAATTAACCCTCAATGTTATGCTCACAACTACTTATATTTATCAACAGTAAACCACAATCAAACCAGGCACTTTAAATATCTCAATAATGACCAGCAGAGGGCCTCAGATGATAGGCCAAAGCTTCAGATGCCTTAACAGAAGAGGCTCAAGAACCCCTCTCAAGACAAGCACAAGGCTCCCTTCTCTTTCAGCTTCAGAAGATCATAGCAACAGAACCAACAGAGGCTCAAGGGCCTCACAAATCTCACTAAGTATAGAGAAAGGGGATGGCTCAAATATCAAGGTAGCAAAACCCACCCCCTCTCTCTCAGATCCTCTCTCTTTCTTGCCAAGCTCAAATTGGACCAAACCCAGGTATCGGGTAACTGGATCCACCACCCAGACCCGCATGGCTTGTGCACGGGCGAGGGCATGGACGAGCGCATGAGGCGCAGCGTGTGTGGGGGCATATGGTAGGGACCTAACCCAGTGACTCGAAGGCGATAAGGCCTCATCACTTTTTGCTTATAGGCACTACTAGGGGCCCTTCTGTTAACGATGTGGGACTATGTTCCCACAGTTTCTTCGCATAGCAGCTGAGGAGATTACGCCTCCAATTGAAGGCTAAGGCAAAGCTGAAATCTTCGATTGAGGACATGGGAAGAGACCTGGAGCTAGGCAATGTCGATTGCAACCTGTAGTTGGATGAGTTGGGGGCTAGAGATGATGAACATGACCGGAGAAGATGAGGGTGGTGGCAGAGCTCTAGCAAGTACCTGAAATAGAGAACATGGCCTCACGGCCACGTCAGAGTAGCTTTGGAGGATCATTGGACATCAATTAGTGCGATGGTGGTTGTGGTGTCGCGTGAGGGTGTGTGTGGAGGTTTGGTAACCTTTGGGGGGGGGGGTGTGCGTGAGTGCATGTGTTTAGTGGAGTGTTTGAGAGTGCGAGCCCCTCAATTTCTTGAGGGGTTCTGTCAAGCGTGAAGTAGCGAAGGTTTTGGAGGTGATTGCGAAGGGTTTGGTGGTCTGTGGAGGTGGTATGACCTTGCTGGAGTTTTTATAGAGAGGAGGGAGATGATGGGATTGGGGTCGTGTTGGTGGTCGAACCTAAGAGCTAAGGGGTTGGAGAGGATCAGTAAGGGTAGAGGAAGAGATAGAGGGACTCAGAGAGAGAGAGAGATAGCGGGAGCAGGGCTCTGAATGTGATAAACTAGAGCTGGAGAAGATGAGGTCGACGGTGACATGGCAGTGAGGAAGCAGAAGGAGTTGGCGGTCCAACTTTGGTGAGTAACGATCACGAGGATGAGGGGAAGATAATGGGCTGGCCAATTTAACTATTGGCCGGCTCGATGAAGAGGATGGAGAAGATCACCGGAGACGAAGGTGTGGATGACTGGAGGAGAAAATGAGGAATTTTCAACGTTAAACTTTGCTAAGGAGCTCGGAGTCACGAGAGGAGCCTATTTAAAGGCCTCAGGGAGGCTTCCAAGCTTGGAAATAAGCTCCACGACCTTGAAAACTTAGGGATGAAAATTCCCTAATTTTGTGAGCGTTTGCATGAAGATGCTAGGGCAAATCAAGGTCCAATACTTGGTCCAATTGGTAGAGAATCTCTCAAGGATTCTCCCTTTCAATTTTAGAAAGGTTTGATTGAGAATTGAGCAAGAAATCCTAAAGTGGAGTCAGAATGACTATTGCGGACGATTTCTATCTTTGATACAAGTATCAAAGGTGGAGTCAGCTATTCTAATGGACGAACCCTAAAGTACAATATGAATTCAGCAAAGAGATATGCCAGAAAGGTTTCGGCCTTTTCAAAGATGATAGGTTGTCAGAGATATGTTGCATGCGAATCTAGGAGATTTAATATGTGTTCGTTGTAATACACTCCTAAATCGCACAACAAAACATTTAAATTTATAAAACTCATATTCTAATTGGAGTCTGAGGTCATTCGCAGGGAGCAAATGCGGAATTCACACATTAATCTTCATTCATAATCAATAAGCACAATAAATTGATTACAATAACAGATACTCAATGAATAAAACTTGTCAAATTGATATTCATATGTAAATCAAAAGATCATGAGACAAAACGAATAGAGAAATCCTAAAAAGTGGTGATTTAGATCACCATTTATATCCCTCTAATTAAGCATGCATCTCATATTCAATTTATTCAAAAAACCAAATAGTACCTTCAATTAATTAATCAACGTTAACTTAGGTACTTAAATAGTCCAACAGTAACCAGAACCAAAGATTAGACATCGCCTCACAGAACCAGATGACTTAACCTTCACATAGTACAATGCCTCACAGAAGGCACACACAAGCCCAAGACTCTCTCAAGAGCCTTCTCTTCTTCCTCTTCAAACCTTTCAAGAGAAAGGACTTCAAGCACAAGCACATGACTAAGTGTTAACCGTCCTTCAACACATACCCAAGGCAAAGGGTTACATAGAAAAACCCTCCCCCTCCTCTAACAAAATTCTCCTCTTCTCTTCTCTCCTCTCTCATATCCGGGTGTATACTTGGGTATAGTTAATGGGTTATCAGATCCTAGGAAGTGGCCAGACTCGCATGCATGTGCACGGGGGAGGTGTGAAGGCGCGTGAAGTGGGGACCTGACCCCCAGTGTATTGGGCAAGGAGGCTAAGGTAGAAAATCCACTTATACGCTATCGGCTGCTTGTAGCTTCACGATGTGGCACTAAAGTGCCACCCTTCCTTTGCATAGCAGCAGCAGGTGAGGCTTCATTAAATTGAGGCAGTGCTGAGGCTCTTCCACTCGATTGAAGTCTTGGGAATCCTCGAGACCTGGAGTCGCGACACCTACAGGGGAAATTGATGAAGAACACGACCGGGGAGCTGTAGCCGAGGTCGGAGAAGACGAGGGCAACGATGGAGGTCGGCGAACACCTGAAACAAGGAATACAGCCTGATGGCCCAATTAGAGTAGTTCAAAAGGATCATCGGATGTCGACGAGTGTGATGGTGATTGTGGTGTTGAGTGAGTGTGTGTGTAGAGGTCTGATGACCACGGGGAAGAAGTGTGGTGGATGGTTTGGATGGACAATCCCCACAATTTCTTAAGGGGTTTTGTTCGCAGAGGTGTGGTGGAGGTTGTGGAGTTGGTAGCAGGTTGTTTGGTGGCTTGTGGAGTGAGGGCGAACTCGCCAGAGCATGGTTGGAGCGGAGGCAAATGGAGGGCGTAAGTGCGAGTTGTTGGTCGAAACAAGAGGGGAATGAGATAGGAAGGTTTAGGAGAAGGAAAGGAAGAAGCTAAGCTAGCTAAAGGACGAAGGAGGTTGAGGAGAGGCGTCGACTATGATTGGCCGGTGCCGGGGAAGGAGAACTCTCCATTGAGGGAGGACGGTGACAACGATAAGGGAGGGAACTCCTACTATGGCTGGTGAGGAGCGGAGGAAGATAAGGAGGACGGTGGACCACTTGATTTGTCTATCTAGTGGCCAGAGGAAGGAGGTTAAGAGTGCTCACCGGAGTCATGGTCGGAGTTGGCCGGAGGAAGAAGGGAAGAAGGTTTTAGGGCAAATCGAGCTCAAGAGCACGGATTTACAAAGGGGAAGTTTTTATAGAGCTTGGGGCAAGCTCTGGATAAGAAAACAAGCCTAAATTGGCTTGTGCTTGAAGCACAAGAGACCCTGACTTTCATGCATTCGCATGACCTAATTCATGCGATTCAAGAGCCAAGATTTGTCTCAATCAATTCCCCATATTGTGAATATCAATCCCACCAAATTTGGTGCGATTTGATGGTGATTTGAGTAGGTTTAGGAGTAGCCAAAGCTGGCCTGGAGGTCGATTGACCTCCAATGGTGGCAGGGGCTGTTATGCAAAGAAGATGACAAAGTTAGGGACTGATATGCAAGGATTTTCAAAAGTAGTGTCATGGATGTGAAGAATAGAGTTTTAAGGGATTAGATTGCAAACTAGGTCAAGATGAACTCTGATTGAGCCCAAATTTTGGTACAAATCTAATTTGGACCCAAGGAATCTGATGGTGAAGTTGGATTTTAGTTTTGACCAAGTTTGACTAGGAAATTTACGTAGAAACTCAAATTAGATTGCAAACTAGGTGAAGATGAACTCTGATTAGGCCCAAATTTTGGTGTTGGTGAAGTTAGATTTTAGTTTTGACCAAGTTTGACTAGGTAATTTATGCAGAAACTCAAATTAGGGAAAAACTCTGTCTGTGACTCTGTTTAAGGTCAAAATAGGTTCATATGGTCAAATCAAGGATACCAAATCTCAAGGAATATTCTTCTATGAATTTGAGGGTTTAGATGAATTTTATCCTGACTAGAACCTCTGTAATTTAAGCAGGTTTGAAATTAGGGTTTGGGTGTTGAATCAGTTCTCGAAATGTGTGAAACCATGTTTCTGTCTGTGTGGAATCTCTTATTAGACTTTGGTGCTCATTCGACCATAGATTAACCCCTGATAAACCCTGTGGTTACTCTGCTTTCATCATATGATGTTAAAACTAGAGAATTAACCTTGTTTTAATGTTCTCTCAGAATGGATATGCAAGGAATTATGGTTCTCAGGAGACTATGTAGGAGCATTTGTCACTTGATTATGACTAGTTAAAGCTAGTTATAGCTCATGATGATGTTATCATCATTGATTCTCTCTACCACCCATCTGACGGTAGATCTTCAACCAATCTTCACGTGCCTTTGCATGGTGCATCGTCACCATCATTAAATCTGATCTAATGGTCAGATTTCATCCATTTCCTTCCCATGCATCTCTCCTTCTCATCTCCACTGTACACCCTAATCTAGCTTAATCGCACCTAGCAGTGCTCTGATCCATTAGCGCACCTAGTTAAGTAGCTACCTAGACCCTTGTGTGCGATCATCAGCTCCTCTCCTACCATCTTGAGTTGATCTTTCATCCACTTCGGTTTCCTCTCCTCAGACCTGCCCCTGTTCTATTGCTTTGGCGATGAAATTTCATCTTCCTTCTATTCTCCTCATCACTATGAATCTTGTAACATAGGAAGGTGACCTAAAGCTTCACTAGTAGGCTTCCCCCTCTATTGGAGCCTCCTCCTCCATTCCTCACGGCAGCAACTAGCTATAGCTTCCCACAGGTCCCATTTGTCCACTTAGATTAAGTTTTTCTTGCTTTCTAGATTAGATATAGTGATAGTTAGCATACTGTAGATTAGTTAGAATAGATTGGATGATGAATTCAGTGATGGATTAAGTAATTAGATAGGAGCAGATTAGGGTAGGACTTCCTCACCTCCTTTAATCAATTCAAATCAGAGGAGATGAATTCATTGTCATCCGCATGTTCATATATCTTCCCCTTCACCTCATGATCGCCTTCCACTCTTCCTTGCAAATGTAATTCACCAATCCTCTCCTTCATCAGAGCATTTTATAGATTTGAAGCTCATTAGCTTTTAGATTTGTTGAAGTGCCTAAAATCAATTTGAGGGCATTCCATTCAGCCCAAACAATCATCAATGTCTTTACCATTGATTTAATTGAGACAGATTCACTTGACTTATGTGAATTTGTTTCTAACGCTTGATTAAAAGATTAAGGTTCTATTTGGTTTTAATGCATGTCAATCGAGTGAATCGAGTTTATCTTTGCGAAATTGGATTTAATGTGATGAGTTTGAGCATCTGGTATTGAATTTTTATAATTTACTCACTTCATACCCAATTTTAGCTTTGTTACTATTTTTGAGGTAGCTCAAGCCCATGAGAATCAGATGCACTGATTCGAGGCTTGAGCAATCATCCTACTAGTTTTAATGGATCACCTAGAGCTCCTGTACACCAATAAATGGTGTGTAGGAACTCTAGATGAGCATTTCATCTTAGCGAGCAAGATCAAAAGGCCTAGGTGGCAACATCTAAATTTCATCTCAAAGTGATTAATCTGCACTTCTGGGTTTTTATTGAGTTCTACAAGGTTTTAAATGAAGTTTCAGGGTTGGTTCCGCAAGGGTTTAATGTCCAGATTTGATCCTCATGTTCATGTTGTCTATAGCATGGTATGAGAATCAAATTAGGGTTTTATGGATTGCCAATCTTTGATTAGGTTTTCAGTGAGTTTTAAATCTTTTAGAGAGAATTTGTGACAAGTAGAATGCGAGTTTTAAAGATTGACACAAGATGGAATTGATTTGATTGCTGATCTAGCAGTAGCTCTTCTTTGATGATTGGATATATTTTTGAAGGAAGTTTTGAAGAATTGATTTTCTGAGATTGAATGCTCCTCAGATCTTCTAAGGATGAAATTTTAGAGCTTTAAAAGGATTTTGATGGCTTAGTTTTATAGCAACAAATTAGCTACTGAACTCTAGTAGCAGCTGAGATTTTGGGTATGTGAAGCATTTGGAGTTGGTTTCGATCAGACCTGAGAGGGCCTGATCTAATCCATCTGATCTAATTTTAGGTTGCAATAGATTAGCAAACAACGACAACAGCTTCAGCTATTGGATTAGACAGTGGCATCTACAAGTTCTGGATGATGAAATTCAAAGAAAATTAGAGTTGAATTTGGGAATTAATTGGACTGATGGTGTCATGTATAGATAGAATGACATAGAACAAGCTTTCTTGTACCAAATGAATTCAAATCTGATTAAGAATAGCTTGTAATTGTTGTTTGAAATCTCATTGTCAGCAGCATGTATATGATCAATCTCTCTAAATTGTATTTGTGATAGAATCAAAGGTCTAAATCATGTTTATATGCTCAAACACTTGTCATGTGTTATGCTGGACATTTTTGATTGTTTAAACACATTTTCCAGACCTTCAAACCCATTTTAGTGCCTTAGGTTCATTTTAGAACACTCATTCAAGTTCTAATTTGGGTTAACTTTGTATATAAATAAAAATGATAAAAAGAATCACAAAAAAATGAAATAAACCTATCTTAAGTAAGATCAGGTATTTCCTTAAATGCTTGCAGAGTTTCAAAGTACTCCGAATCCCTAGCTTGGTAGAACATACCAACTGACGGTTCAGTATACTTTGAAACTCAATAAGGGAAACCAAATTCAAAAACACAAAAGAATTCTTCTCTCTCTCATCTTACTATTTCTCTCTCATCTCCAACCTCTACTATAGATATAAAAATCAGAAAATACCCAAAAATACCTAAAAATACCTTGTACATTGTATTTATACTTGTAAATATAATTTAATACTAAGCTATATGTAGGTATTGTAAAATATGTAAATAATGTACATCAATAACTTATAATTGTATTATATATATTTAATTAAGTATTTAGAATGATTTACTGTATATATAACTTTATTTTATAATTGTGTAATAATTTATACTAGAATAAACGTGTATAATACTAAGTAATTATAAAAACCTATATATATGTCTATAACCTTATGTAATACTGTACATACGTATTTAACTAATTATTATATATTGTACCATACCTGTATATTAATTTTATATATGTATTTATTGTAATTAATTATGTTATTAAGTTAATTAGGTAGATTATTAACTTAAAATAAAAAAAATTAGTAAATTAAGTTAATATTGAAGTAATCTATCCTGAATACTTGTATAGTATTATTTAAAGTATATTTGATGTATCTATATTGTATTTGTATCATATTCTTGTTGGAACCTTGTTCCACATCTTGTTTTGGTGTTAACAAAATTATTATGGATTAATGTTTGCCATTAAGTGTTTTTCAGATTTAAGTGAAGGAGCAAGGTAAACAGGAAATGATGGAGGCATGATGGTGAAAATAAAAGATCATGTCATGAAGGAGGCAAGATGACAAGGAAGAGTCGAGGAGGAGAAGATTATCTTCGTCCTTTTGTTTTTAGATTAGATTTTTTTATTTTATAGAATGTATACCTCTTAACAAAGGAATATAGCTTAGATCATAAAAATAATTAAAGATAAATTAGGATTAATATTGCAATCATTTTCAAAGAACATAATTGATTTAATCACTTAAAAAAGGTACTTGTTAACTCACAAGTACCGGTACTAAAGTTTAGTACTGGTACATGTGAGTTACAGGTTTGGGTCTCTTCATAGAAACAAATCTGTACCCTGTGAGTACCGGTACTCATGATCAGTATCGGTATTGGAGGGAATGAGTACCGATACTCATGATCAGTACCGGTACAAGTGGGTTACAGATTTGTGTTAAGAGTTTGAAACCCAAATCTGGAAGCAACGAGTACCGGTACCTACACTTTAGTACCGGTACCAGTTAGCCGTTGGCTCCATTCATAATGGCTAGAAAATTTATTTAGGCTATGTGAACATTGGGAATTAAATCCCAACATCTAGTAGACGAATCTCTAAGGTCCTAAACTCTATAAAATGAGTCTTGGGCTCTTTGTTTCACAATAAGAGATACAATAAACATAAGAGAAAATTCTAGAGCTCTATATTTCATATTTTCCACCATATTTGAAGAGAAGAATAAAGTTTGCTGCTCTCAATCTTTCCACGATTTTGCAAATGCATTGACGTGATTTTCTTTCATGCATTCACGTCTTCACCAGGCTCTCAAATCAGTAACATTATATTTACATTTGTTGAGAGGCTTAGGAACTTAGTTGTAGGATCTTTCTTTCTTACACCTGTATTTCATTTATTCTTGAGCATTTGCTCGTTAGGTTGTAACAAACCCATTTTTGTACTTCGGTTGAGGTAACTCATTAATTACCTCGGTTTAGTAAATTGATTCTCTCGGGGTTGAAAGAATCGGGTTAAAAATCCTAAGCTGGGAGGCTTAGGTAGTGGAGTACCCAAGGGAGGGGAACCACTTAACATATTGTGCCAATTTTCTGTGGTTTGATTATTTGTGCAAATCTTTTTTGTATTACTAATATCTTTTTAAGTATTTGTGCGCGTAGCCATATTCCATATTTTAGATCCTCCAATTACAATATTTATAACTTAAATATGTATATATCTATTTAAAACATGTATTGAAATGTAAATAAATTAAAATAAAGACTCTAAAATAAAATTAAAATGTATAATAAATACCCTATTATATAAATTAACTGTTTATAAAGTCAATTTCAGGATTAAATTAACAATTTGTATATTAATTAATAAATTAAACCTTAATTTAACGTGCATAATTTCCTAACTTTAACTAATTTTTATATATATTTAAATAACTTATAATACTAAATTAATTACGCAATTAAGTAGACCTATATAAGGGCTTTCTAAATATGTAATTTAATTGGAAAATGGAATTTATTAGGCTCTCAAATCGAGGCCTTAAGTTGCTCATTCATAACATAACTCTACACTCTGCAACTCTCAATTGAGCACCAATTTGGTGCCACATCGTGAGTGTTGGAGCACTTGCTATGGTATAAAAGGAATTCATTGTGTAGCCAATGCAGCCATGAAGCACCAGGCACTAAATACCATTCCCCTCTCTATCCTCTAGAGGATACATATAAGCATATATTGAGAATTGAATTAGTGTGAGGGCTAAGAGCCCGTGCACTGTATTGGGTCTGAAATGAAATTGAATTGAAATGCACCCTAATTGAACTATGGTTGAATTAGTAGTGGTCTAGTCCCACCCTCTTGGGTGTTGTGTACCCCACGAAAGGCTGGCCCGCCCACTAAAAAAGCCAAATTTTTGGTTAAGTGAACAATGCACAGAAGAGGGGCTGAGTGTTAAAAAAACTTAAGTGTTGAAGAAGAAAGAGAAGGGAGTGTAAAATGACTATGTTGAGAGAGTTGGAAGAGAGAAGAGTGACAGTGTGCTTGTGTGTGTGTATGTGCTTGCATGTATATGTATAATATGTACATATGTAAATAACATAAGTATATAATATAAATGTAAATAAATAATAAATAAAATATATGTATATAATGCATACGTATACATAGATAATATATAATAAATAAATGTAATTAGAATAGTAGGTATTGTTTGAGTTATATATATATATAAATAAATCCTAAGGCTTTAGTGACATTTGTGTTCGTCACTATATATATATAATTATGTTAGTAAACATAGTCTTTTGTCTTATGTTTTGTAAATATTTTACTAAAGCTATAGCGACATACCTATATGTTACTGTATATATAATATATGTTATTAGAGTTAATGTTATATGTTATTATATTTAGTCTAGTGTAAATTAGTAGTTATTTTTGTACCTATACTTAGGTATTATTTAGCATCATTGTATATAACTAACATAGAATAATCTTTCATAGTTTCTATGATTGTTTAGTTGTAATTATGTTTAAGACATTGTAGTTAAAATTAATTGATTCTTTTGTATATAATTAACTAATTCATTCATTAGTTGATTCATTGATTAATGTTGTAAATAAAATTGATATTTTTTGGAATAAAAGAACATTTTTGGACATAGAGAGTAATGTATATCAATAACTGCCTCCTAGTGAATGACTTAAAATAAACTAGTAAAAATTATGTAAATAAATAAAATGACGCGACATCTATTTGCATTATGACAATTATACTACAAAATTGACATTTAAAACACCATTTCTATTACAACACAGTTTATTGAACATCATATTTTTGGTGTTGTTGCCAGGGAAAAACCTGACAATAGTACTTTATTATGATTGATGATGTCGGTTACATCACAGCGCCTCGCCAGTGGCTTGCCAACGCACCTACGTACGCTGCGCGTGCGTCGCACGTGATGTGCATAGCTACAAATGTCCCTTGCATAGCCATTAACCCTTCCTTGTGATAAATGATTTGGCACAACCTATATATACCCCCTACACCCTCCATTCTCATTCATCCCTTCTACTCTCTCTTTACCCTCTTCCAAGCTCCAAGAGCCAATCTAGGGCTAGTTCCAAGCCTGGGATACTCCATTAGAGTAGAAAATAATTATTTTTCCCTCTCTCTCATACCCTTTCATGAAGCAACCATGGTCGTCCTCTCACCACCATTCCAGAAGCGCATCCTCATTGCGACATCGTCCTGCCTTGTCCCTCTTCCTTCGGCTTCATCCTCCTTCCTTCAGCCTCTTACCTCCATCCAAGCATCGGTGGAGCGAGTTGTCCCCCAAGTAACTGATGAGGGGGATTCTCCCTCTTCTTCTTTTTACCGCTTTCGTAGTGTAGGCTTATATTCTGCAATGAGTTGTAGTAAACATTGCTCTGCTTTTATAAAATAGTGTTTCTCTCTCCCTCTCTCTCTTTCTTTTATTTTGCAAGTAGATTAACTAGATAGAAATATTTCGACCTAATCTCTTTCTATAAAAAACCCAAAAAAATTAAAAAATAAAAAAGTACCAAAAAGAAATAAATCAAACGTGGATTTCTCTAAATCAAACGTCGCTTCCCAGTGTTCGACCCGGGACTCATCAAGTTTCGATAAGATCTATCTGATAGTCGGATTTTTTCAACTACGACAATGGGTTTTCCAAACTCTAAGTTTTCTTGCAAATTTTCTATTCATCAATGACTATTTGGCCTGACTTGCCAGATGCTTAAACGACACGACCCATTAGGAAAGATGAGGGTAGCCACCCAACCATTCTTGCAGTTAGACATTGCCAAGTGAGAATACAAAGCAACGACATGAGTAGAGAGATGATGACTTGGGAGGTGAAGCAAAGTAGACAACGATCACACTCCTTGAGAAGAGAACAATCCTTACCTCAACTATGCCTTGTGTCCCCTGTAAAAAGAAGGCCATGTACACAAGAAAAGGTTAATCACCCAAATTATGCTAAAACATTCACTTAGTGAAACTTTTAGGGTTGGATCCCCTCCCTAGACTTACAACCCTAGTAGTGGAACTAGATCACCACTTGATCTCTCTTGTGTTGTTTGCATTCCTTTTGTAAAACTCTTTCGATCAAGTCCTTGGCCGTTGATTAGGTGGCATCGTCTGTGGGAAATCAATGATGGGAACACTATCATGAGCCATAACTAGCTCATTTTGATCTGATTAAGTTATTAAATGCTCCTACATAACTGCCAGAGGACTGTAATTCATTGCATAATCATTCTGAGAGAAAGATAAGAAACTAAGGTTAAAATTGTAATTTTTCCATCATATCTTGATGCAGAATAACCACGAGTTTTCTTAAGGGTTAATTAAAAGTCAAATGATCCTAAAAGGCTAACAAGTAGGTTTGAACAGACAAAAAAAGGTTTGCAAGTGTTTTGATGATTAAATGACTTCTGAAACCCTAAAAATAGACTCGTTTAATTAACTGAGGTTCTAGTCATGATAAAATTCACTTAACCCTCTAAAATTCATAGAAAAATAGTCTCTAGGGTTTGGTACCTTCAATTTGACCATCAGAACTCGTCTTGACCCAAAACAGAGTCCTAGACTGACATTTGCCCTAATTTAGGTT
This sequence comes from Thalassia testudinum, assembly GCA_037157565.1. Taxonomy (NCBI): domain Eukaryota; kingdom Viridiplantae; phylum Streptophyta; class Magnoliopsida; order Alismatales; family Hydrocharitaceae; genus Thalassia; species Thalassia testudinum. The sequence goes on from JAZHRO010000077.1 coordinate 89,651,963, forward strand.
TTTGCATAATTACCCAGTCATACTTGGTCAAAACCAAAATTCAACTTCACCATTGGATTCGTTAGGTCTAAATTAGGTTTGTACTAAACTTTGGGCCCAATCTGAGATCATCTTGACCAAGTTTGCATCTTGGTCCAGTCAGACTCTTTTTATCTCATTCAGACCCTTAACTTTTGAATTCTCTTACAAATAGCCCCCTAACTTCTTTTTCATCTTCACAAGTAGGTCCCCACACCATTTTTGGAAGGTTAAACCTTCACTGTCAAGTTTTGAGAGAGGATTTCTCACTTGATTCTCAATCAATCTCTCCCAAAATTGATATGGGGATTCCTTGGGAAGTTGCCTTCCATTTGAGCCATTCCTTGGGCTCCAATTCTTTCCCAAAAGGTCATGTGAATCTTTCAAAGGTTCAGGTATCCTATTTTGCAAAAACCTTCTAAGCTTGGAAGCTTCTTTCCAAGATTGGAAGGGCTTCCTATGGCTTATAAAAGATCTCATGTTGCACGACTAAGCTCTTCAGCAAGTCTTGGCACGTCAAAAGGCTTAGAAACCTATCTCCGGCCACCAAGCAACTCTGCTCCGATGACCTCCTTGGATCCCCCTCCTTCGGCCATCGAACCATCAAGTTAGACGGCTTAAGCTCTTCCTCTCTTTGTCGTGACTCTCCCCAGCTACAGGGAGGGCGTTCCTCTGTCTGAGTCATCGTTGCCACCTCATCGCTTCTACCTCCTTCTCTAGCTCCGGTTGACCAACACCGGAGCCCTCCGCCTCCCTACCACCTCGCTAAGTCTCTCTCTTTCTATTTCATTTTTCTACCCTTGCAACACATACACAACTGCTAGCCGCCGCCCCCCGCACTTCATCTTCTCCGCCTCCGACGAATTTCTAGTGATGCCCACACATCGCCACACTACTCGAAACCTGAAGCTACCACCCTCATCAACTCCTCCATGCTTCACTCAACAAAAGCCCTCTACCACGTCACCCTATTCGCCACCCTATGACTATGCTGAACTCCATGCTCACCGCACTGCCATCTCGAGGTTGTCTGACCTCTTCACTCACTTGCATGCTCCACCAAGGTCACCATCACGTTTGTCATCCTCAAGAGATCCACCTGGGCATATTTCATGTTGCCGTGAGGCCATTTTCATGCTTGCAGGTCCTTCACCGGAGCTCCGCCACCACCCCGGCTGCATCGACCATGCCTTCAGTCCTCCGACCACGTCCGCTCCAGATCTCTACCCTAGTTCATGCAGAGTGGTCTCAGGACCTTTCCTAGGTCCTCGGCTAGGATCATTGTCCTTCGCAGTTGCACCAATTCGAGCCATCTTCACTGCAGATATAGACGCGCGAAGAAGGGTGGGACTTTAGTCCCACCTTGGTAGCTGACGAAGCACCACAGGCTCTTAAATTAAATTTGTGCTATAGGTTGTTCGCCTTAGTAGAAGGGGTGAGGTCCCCTCGCACGTGCCCACGCACCGCCCTTGCCCACGCTTACGCCTCGCGGGTCTGGGCTTGATCCGATTACCTGGATACCCAGGTCTGGTCTAGTTTGGTTCACTTATTTGAGAAAGGAAGAAGAGAAAAAGAGAGGAGATAGGGGGGGTTTGCTCTGCTGCCCTCCTCTTGACTTGTGAAATCTGAAGAGGCCTTTGCTTCTACTGGTGTGCTAAGTCCTGTGTTGTGCCTTCTTTGAAGCTAAGGGAAGAAGAAGAGAAAGAAGAGGAAGAAGAAAAGAAGGAAGAAAAGAGAGAAGCCTCTCCCTGAGGCTTGAAGAATTTGAAGAAGAAGAGGCCTTTGCCTCTGTTTAGGTATCTGAGCATATTCTGATATCTGATACCTTGGTTCTAATTGGTTAATTTGAGTTGTGCTTGGCTTATCTGATCTGTTACTTCGAGTAGCTTGCTTAACATTGTAGGGTAATTTGGTGATTCAAATCACCATTTTACCCTCTCTTCTTTTTATATTATTGACATTGGATCTAATTTATTTATTGATTGCAAATTTTTGCATCCTTAATTGTGATCCTAAGTTTGAAATTATCATATTACTTACCTCGGACTTTAAATTTGAGTAATAAATTCTATATGCTTTCGCACTGATTCGAGCTATATTGCAATGCGACGATTTTAAAACCCATTTCAAAGCGATTAACATTTTGGCGTCGTTGCTAGGGAGCAACGTGCAATTTAGATCTCTTGATTGCAATATCAGATTTGGTACTAACTTGCTACATCTCTTTTGACTTTGATCTATTTCAGGGGATTCTTTGTTTATCAAGGCCAAGGTTACTTTGTTTATCAGGTCCCTTCTACTCCATCACTCGATGGGATGGAGGCTTCGACATCATACGCAGGTTACCAGTAGCAAACACCTCTTTTGCCCACACCAAACCAGAACTAGGCAGGATTGAATTCTGTTACTACCGGTACTGGAAAAGCAATACAAAACCCACCTTATCCAAGCCACTCCTAGCTGGGTAATGCAACCTCAAACCCTAGGATAGTCATCTAGGATACCTCTATCCCAAATCCAGAACCTGGACCCATTCTAGAGGAACTTGCAAAAGTTCCATTTCCGGAGGCCTTGACCAAAGAAAAAAGGAAACCCCAACCCATGGCAGCTGAGGAGGACCTGGTTAAGCTCTTTGAGTAGGTCCAAATAAACATCTCCTTGATGGATGCGATACGCCAGGTACTGGCTTACATGCGATTTATGAAAGACATGTGTACACCTAAGCATAAGCCGCGAACCAAAGGCGGGAACCCAATCGTACTATCGGAGCAAGCTAGCTCTGTCATTTTGAGCAAACTAATGCCTAAGGCAAAAGGCCCAGGCACCCCTCTGATCTCCTGTGCTATCGGTGATATGTAGTTCGACAGAGCCTTATTGGACCTAAGAGCTTCCATAAATTTGATACCTACATCCCTACTAGACTACTTCGAGGAATCTAAGCTTAAATCGACAGAGATGATTTTGCAGTTAGTAGATCAATCTATTAAGTCACCAAAGGGAATTCTCGAGGATGTCATAGTTAGGGTACATGATTTCTATTTTCCAGTGGATTTCATTGTCTTAGACATGGATGCTCCTGAGATGTGAAGAATACACTGATCATATTAGGGAGACCCTTTCTGGTCACTGTTAGGGACAATATTAATTGTGAGGAGGGCCAAATTGAATTAAAATTTGGGAGCAAGACACTGAAGATCGACATCTTTAAGGCCCAACAAGGAATCAATTGTGGAGTTATAGAACAAATTTGCAATATCAAGGCTGTGGTTGACGACCTATGTATCGAGGAAAACTCGACTATTTATGATCAACCACAAGAAAATCAAAACCCACAATTAGAGGAGTCTGAACCTAACATAGATACTCCCATAAGTCCATTTGTTCGCGACACCTACCTTGAACCACCTGCTGCTGCTGATAACCTAGTTATGGAATTAAGGCCTCTTCCCGATCATCTCAAATACATTTTTTTGGGTTCCAATTAGACGTTCCTGTGATTATCAACTCCCGACATAACACTTGATCAGGAAACACACCTGATTTCTATTCTCCAGCAGCATCAAAGACCCATTGGATGGACTCTTGATGATCTGATCGGTATCAGCCCCTCATACTACACACATCACATCTACACTGAAGATGGCTCATGACCATCCCATGAAATGTAGAGATGCCTAAATCCAAATCTGCCGGATGTCGTGAAAAAGGAGATCAACAAGTGGTTATATGTAGTGATCATCTACCCGATCTTCGACAGTCGTTGGTTGAGTCCAATCCAAGTTGTGCCTAAGAAGGCAGGGCTCACCTTCATCACAACTGAAATAGGAGAAACCATACCGACCCATATAGCAAACTCATGGAGAGTCTGCATTGATTACAGAAGACTCAATTCTTCTACGAAGGAGGATCATTTCCCACTACCATTCATTGATCAGATTCTCGAGAAGCTAGCGGGAAATCGATACTTTTTCTTTTTGGACGGGTACTCCGGTTATAATCAGGTCGTAATCCATCCCGAGGACCAAGAGAAGACCACCTTCACCTGCCCCTTCGGAACATACGCATTCCGAAGGATGCCGTTCTGTCTCCGCAATGCACCCGCTACTTTTCAGCGGTGCATGCTTGCTATATTCTCAGATATGGTAGGTGAATACCTTGAGGCCTTCATGGATGACTTTTCAGTATTTGGTGAATCTTTTGATGATTGGCTCCTGCACTTGGTCCAAATCCTTAGGCGGTGCATCGACGTGAACTTGGTTCTTTCCTGAGAAAAGAGAACTTCATGGTACCTAAGGGAATTGTCCTAGGACATCTCGTCTCTAAAAAAGGCATCCAGGTTGATCGAGACAAGGTAAATCTAATTTCCAAACTCGCTATGCCTAGCTTGGTCAAAGACATCTGATCCTTTCTGGGGCATGTCGATTTTTACCGTCGATTCATTTCTGATTTTTCGAAAATCGTGTGCCCTCTGACTAATCTTCTATCTAAGGATGTCCCCTTTGAGATTTTCGATGAGTGCACTCAGGAATTTGAGATCCTACGTGACCAAGTTACCTAATCACCCACCCTACAGTCTCTTGATTGGTCATAACCCTTTGAGATCATGTGCGATGCATCTGATTACGCTGTGGGTGCAGTACTTGGGCAGAAAATAGATGGGAAACCCGTGGTCATCTACTATACTAGCAAGACACTTGATGAGGCATAGCGTAACTACACAGTTACTAAGAAAGAGCTGCTAGTCGTCATATTTGGCCTGAAAAAATTCAGATCTTATCTTTTGGGTTCCCATGCCATCATATACTCGGATCACACTACAGTGAGGCACCTCCTCATGAAGAAGGACGCGAAACCTCGACTCATTCGTTAGATCTTACTGTTACAAGAATTTGATCTCAAGATTCGAGATAAAGCGGGAAAACAGAATGTGGTAGCTGACCATTTGTCCCGTATTCCTTCTTCTGTCATCGACTTGTCTGGACCAATCACCAAGCATTTTCTGGATGAGTACCTGCTAGCCATTCACAGTCACCCATGGTTTGCGGATATTGTAAACTACTTGGTTATAGGGAAAGTTCCGTTAGATTGCCAACTTCCAAGTGGGACAAATTGATTGCCGAGGCCAAGTACTATATTTAGGAGGAACCATACCTTTTCTACATCGGCAATGATCAGGTGATCCGGAGATGCATTCCTGACGACGAGGTCAATGACGTAATATCATTCTGTCATGACCAGGCCTGCAGTGGCCATTTCTCTTGGTGTAAAACCACAGCAAAAACTCTCTAGTGTGGGTTCTTTTGGCCCACTTTGTTCAAAGACGCACGGATGTATTGTAGGGCATGTGCTCGTTGTTAGACCCTCGACAACATGGGCCCATGGGATATGATGCCCTTGAACCTGATTATTGTGTGTGAAATATTTGACATATGGGGAATCAATTTCATGGGACCCTTTCCTGGATCTAATGGCTTCAAATACATTCTACTCACTGTTGATTATGTCTTTAAATGGATCGAAGCATTATCATGAAATTTGTCAGGGTCTAGATTTAGCTACAGAATGTCATGGGTGGGATTATCTCGAAATCTTGAAAGCCAGGGTTCTGGGGGTTGCCATGGGCGGTGCTATCTCAAAGCATCGATTGCTAGGGACCCTGCGAGGATTGATGGTGGGAGCTAGGAATCCGATACAGGCCGTGTTGTAAAGCCAATCTGAAGCTAGAAATAAAGGAAGAAAAGAGAGAGAAAACTCTCCAAAAACAAAGAAAAAATCCTCTATCTCTCTCTTACAAAAATGCATTTCAAACTGAACCTGGGCTAAAACATGTTACAAGCACGGGTGCTTTAATTGCGGAGTTCAACGAATCTTAGTTTAGTTCCTATGGGCCTTAGAAACCTTCGTGGCAGACTGAGACTAAAGCTGGTCTGGTTCGAATCTTGGTTGGTACTCGACTACCTCTAGGCCTACTATTGGCATTCTGACCTAATTTACAAAAGAAAGCATACAGCAAAAATCTAAGCATGAAAAGGCATATGGTCTAGAATTTAAGTTAATTCCATGAGATTTTGCTAAGGGACTAACAAAAGCTAGGCATGGGGGTATGATGGGAACACCATCATGAGCCATAACTAGCTTATTTTGATCTAATTAAGACATTAAATGCACCTACATAACCACTTGAGGACTGTAATTCATTGCATAATCATTCTAAGAGAAAGATAAGAAATGAGGGTTAAAACTGTAATTTTTCCATCATATCTTGAATGCAGAATAACCACGGGTTTTCTCAGGGGTTAATTAAGGGTCAAATTGTCCTAAAAGGCTAACAAGTGGGTTAGAACAAACAGAAAAGGGTATGCATGTGTTTTGAGGATTAAATGACTTCTGAAACCCTAAAAATAGACCCGCTTAATTAACTGAGGTTCTAGTCAGGATAAAATTCACCTAACCCTTTAAAATTCATAGAAAATATTCTCTAGCATTTGATACCTTCAATTTGACCATCAGAACCCGTCTTGACCCAAAATAGTCCTAGACTGACATTAGCCCTAATTTATGTTTTTGCATAAATTACCTAGTCAAACTTGGTCAAAACCAAAATCAAACTTCACCATTGGATTTGTTAGGTCTAAATTAGATTTTTACCAAAATTTGGGCCCAATCTGAGATCATCTTGACCAAGTTTGCATTTTAGTCCAGTCAGACTCTTTCTATCTCCTTCAGACCCTTAACTTTTTGAATTCTCTTACAAATAAATCCCCAACTTCTTTGCCTTCTTCACAAGAAGGTCCCCGCGCCATTTTTGGATGGTTAAACCTTCACCGTTGAGCTTCTAGAGAGGATTTCTTGCTCGATTCTCAATCAATCTCTCCCAAAATTGATACGAGGATTCCATGGGAAGTTGCCTTCCATTTGAGCCATTCTGTGGGCTCCAATTCTTTCATAAAAGGTCATGCAAACCTTTCAAAGGTTCGGGTATCCTATTCCGTAAAAACCTTACAATCTTGGAAGGGCTTCCTATGGTCTATAAAAGATCCCATGTTGCACGACCAAGCTCTTTAGCAAGTCCTGGCACGTTAAGAGCCCTAAAAACCTATCTCCAACCACCAAGCGACTCTGGTCCAGTGACCTCCTTGGATCCCCCTCCTCCGGTCATCTAACCATCAAATTGGATGGCCTAAGCTCTTCCTCTCTTCGTTGTGACTCTCCCCATCCAAAGGGAGGGCATTCCTCCGTCTGAGTCATCGTCACCACCTCACTGCTTCTTCCTCCTTCACTGGCTCTGGTCGACCAACACCAGAGCCCTTTGCTTCCCAACCACCTTGCTAAGTCTCTCTATTACTCTCTCTCTCTCTTTCTATTTCATTTTTCCACCCTTGCAACACATGCACAACCACCAACCGTCGCCCCCCGCACTTATTCTCTGCCTCCATCGAAGCTCCAATGACGTCCACACACCGCCACACTGCTCGAAACCCACCGCTACCACCATTATCAACTCTGCCGTGCTTCACTCAACAAAAGCCCTCTACTAGTTCACCCTATTAGCCACCCTATGACTCTACCGAACTCCACGCTCACCGCACTGCTATCTTGAGGTCGTCTGACCTCTTCACTCGCTCCTGCGCTCCACCAAGGCCACCATCACATTCGCTGTCCTCAGGTGATCCTCCTGAGCATATTTGATGTGGCTATGAGGCCATTTTCGTGCTTGCAGGTCCTTCACTGGAGCTCCGCCACCGCCCCGGCTGCACCAACCATGCCTTCAGTCCTTCGACCATGTCTGCTCCAGGTCTCTACCCCATTTCACGTAGAGTGGTCTCAGGACCTTTCCCAGGTCATTGACTGGGACCATTATCCCCCGCAATTGTGCTAATTCGAGCCATCTTCACTACAGTTGCAGACGCATGAAGAAGGGTGGGACTTTAGTCCCACCTCGGTAGCTAACGAAGCACCACAGATGCTTAAATTGAATTTGTGCTATAGGTTGTTCACCTCAGCAGCACGGGGTAAGGTCCCCTCGCATGTGCCCATGCACTGCCCTCGCCTGCACTCACACCCTGTGAGTCTGGGCTTGATCCGATTACCTGGATACTCGGGTTTGGTTTGGTTTGGTTCGCTTGTCTGAGAAAGAAAGAAGAGAAAAAGAGAGGAGAAGGGGGGGTTTTCTCTACTGCCCTCCTGCTGACTTGTGAGATCTAAAGAGCCCTTTGCCTCTACTGGTGTGCTAAGTCCTGTGCTACGCCTTATATGAAGCTAAGGGAAGAAGAAGAAGAGAAAGAAGAGGAAGAAGAAGAGAATGAAGAGAAGAGGGAAGCCTCCCTGAGGCTTGAAGAATTTGAAGAAGAAGAGGCCTTTACTTTTGTTCAGGTGTCTGACCATATTCTGATATCTCATACCTTGGTTCTGATTGATTAATTTGAGTTGTGCCTGGCTTATCTGATCTGTTACTTTGAGTAGCTTGCTTAACATTGTAGGGTAATTTGGTGATTCAAATCACCATTTTACCCTATCTTCTCTTTACATTATTGACATTGGATCTCATTTATATATTGATTGCAAATTTTTACATCCTTAAATGTGATCTTGAGTTTTAAATTGCCATATTGCTCCCTGTGTTCGACTTCGGACTTCAAATTTGAGTAATAAATTCTATATGTTTTTGCACCGATTCGAGCTATACTGCAACGCAACGATTTTAAAACCCGTTTCAGAGTGACCAACAATTAGCCCCTAATTGGTCATTATCTCAAGCTCTATTTAGTTCTACGAGTTGAAGACCCTTGATGGCCCTCGATTCGTTGTGCATGGCATGCAACAAACCTAAGGCCTATTATGTCTAAGCGAGGCTTAGTGTAGTGAATTATCCTTGGAATAAATGTAGATGTTTCAATTAACCTTGTTCACATTTCATTGCATCATGATCTCCTTATGTATTATAAATACCTATATATTTTTATATCTTTTGCAGGTGGAGCCATCCCTGGAAGGTAGCGCCACAAGAAATTCCAAGGCAGCCTGTCCTTCTTTTCAACTTCCTCCTCCATGATAGTTGGTGCCACATTTTGTTGCAAAAGATTTCATTGCTTAAAGAGGAAAGAATGGAAGGCCTCATCATCATTTGATGGTCAACCTCTATAATTGGAAGGGCATCTAATGCTCTTCAAAAGATGGATCTAAAATCCACATTTTAAGGGTGACAAGACCTATGGTTGGGAGGCGAAGGACACACACACTAAGGGGATCACCATCCACCACCTTCCTCCCTTCCACCATCCACCTTCTCCATCTTCATGGGTGTGGGGTGCCCAACCTTCGCGTCGATGCACGGGAACCCTTGAGGAGGGGGTCACGCTCCTCTACTGCCTTCTCCCCTGAGGACGAGAGCCTCCATTACCACCCCATGGAGAGGTCATCTCCACAGATCGGCGTTGTTCGACTCCCTAGGTGTGGAGATGCAAGGAGGTTGTTCCACGCCATCACCTTACCTGTTGCCATCGAGAGGAGCCACTAGCTCCATGCCCAAGAGCTTCACCTTGGATGTTCTCCCGTGTGATGACAGCACAAGGAGATGCCCAAGGCTGCCGTCCACCTCCACCACGCCAGAGCCTACTTCACCCTTTCTTTTCTCTTTCTTTGTTTTATTATTTTGTCTATTTCTTATGAACATGCGCTCAAATGTTTCTTGATTGAATAAGATCTTACATATGTGTTTTTGAGGCTCCCTGTGGATGACTTTTCTTGCTCTATATGTGGTTGATCATTTTAATATTTTTGCTTCGTTTCACTACAAACCACTCAACAATGATAATGATTTATTTATTTTTCTTCATTAGCAAATCGATCAAAAACTTGTTCCTCAAGCTAGACAACATAGTTCAATCACATTTGGCAACAACCACAAGGGACATATCATTGGTATTAGCCAAATTGGTAACTTTAAAACCTCCTTTGATAATGCTCATCTTGTAAAAGGTCTAAAACATAATTTGCTTAGTGTAAGTCAAATTTATGATAAAGGCTATAAAGTAAACTTCACCTCAAAAGGATTTAAGATTAAGGACAATAAAACTAAAGAAATTCTTATGACTGGCAATAGATCAAAAGATATCTACACTATTGAATTTGACAACTGCAACAACCTAAATTGCTTGGCTGCATCAGAGGATGAGTCAATATTATGTCACTGTCTACCAGGCCATATTCACATGTGAAATATAAATAAGCTTGTGAAACATGACTTAGTATGAAGATTTCCTAAGATATCCTTTAAGAAGAAAAAACTTTGCAATTCCTGTGAATTAGGTAAACTTTATAAGACTTCCTTTAAACCTAAAAACATGGTCAGTGACAAGCGTAGAAATCGCGAGTTTTTGGAAAATAATGTCGTAGTATAGTCGCGAAATCTCCTTGACAAAAACATTTATAATATCAAAACTCGATGGATTTTATTCCTTTGAAAACTTGAGTCCCGGTTGTTCGTCTCTGGGAGGCATGAAAACAAGTCGAGATTTGGATCGGCTTAATCTAACCTAAATCTAATCTAACCTAATATTTTTGTCTTTTTGTGTTTTTGAACTTTATTTTGAAACATGAAATGAAACCTCGATCTAGACGTGCTAGCTAAATCCTAAGTGACTACGTGCACCTAAGTGAGGCCATGGTGGCCGTGCATGGTGTGAATGAACCTAAGTAACATGGAGACAAGCAATCATAGAAGCAATAATCATGCAATATTCTTTATGCATAGAAACAAATGTCAATTAACATCTATACTAGAAAGCATATAAATAGAGGAAATCCCTCATGCCAGAAAGTACCACTAAGGCCATCGGCTATGTGTGAGAGTGTAGGCTAGACCGTGAGTATACAAACCCATCTACACGCCTACTAACAAGAGATGGCCGGCCACAAGAGGCTATGGGTGAGCCTTCATGGCCGTCCAAAAAGAAGAAGAAAAAGAGGGTGCATCCTCTCTATGGAGAAGAAAGGACACGCCTAAGTGAAGAGAGGAGAAGAGGGTGTTGCACCTTAGTGCTCTCCTTCTTCTTGCCACCCACATGAAGATGCCTTGGAGGAGGAGGGCGGCCCTAGGGTTTTGGAGGGTGGAAGGGTGTCGCAAGTGGGAGGAGAATGGATGGGAGAGTGAATGAATTTTGTGGCTCTCTTCTCTCCTTGGCTTTTATGGGAAGGCCCCTCCATTTCAAATGGGTCACCACTTTTGGTGGCTCCCAAAATAGCAAGTGCCACCAATGTAGGATCTAGGTTGGTGACCAACTAATGAGGGCTAGAATGGGCAAGTGGGATTTAGGAAAGTGTATGTATGTGTAGGTGTAATTTTCTTGGAGTAGGGTAGTGGGTTTGGTGAATCTAGGTTGGGTTAACCTATATTAAGTGGGTGTGGGCCTAATTAGGCTAAGGAAAGTTTAATTGGATAGTAGTGAACCTAATTAGGTCTAGGTCAAGTCTAATTGGATGTGTGCATGTGATTAGGCTAGGGTAACCCTAATAGGTATGAGTCAATTAGATCCTGGGTGGATCTAATTGGGCTCAGGTGCACCCAATCAACTATAGATGCACCCAATTAGGTATGGGATGGTTCAATTGGGTTAGGGATAGGATAAGTAGGGCTATGGATAGTGGGCTAGGCTTAGGAGGTCTCTAATTAGGATTCCTAGGGTGTCCGATGTGGTTCCTAGGTCAAAATAGGCAAGATCAGGCTTCTAGCACCAAAATAAGGAACCATACAGCAGTATCAGACATCGAAGATAGTGGTCATACATCTTATACAACTAAATTGGACATCTGGACAATAAATTGGATCTCCAATTCTATGTCAGTATGACTTTTGGCTTCCTGGATTGTTATTCTGTAGAAATCAAATGTCCAGCCAGATGTCTGGACGTCCTAATAGGTGCTGGAGAGTGGGTTTTAGGTTTTCTAAGGTGGATTTTGGTTCCTAAGTGTTTGGGAGAGGGATAGGGTGGATAAGAACATGGATAGTGCTATCTATGTTTGGGTTTTGAGGCTAAGGTGTCCTAATGGAGGTCATTTTAGGTTTGGGAAGGCTATCCTAGGGTTTCTAAGGGTAAGGCTAAGGCTATCCTCCTCACTCATCTTATCTGGATCAGTCTTCTTCCTTTATTGCTTTATTCCACTATCTCCATCCTAGATCACTTTATTACCTGCAAATAGTAATAAAAACCATTAAATAGTAGGATATCTCATCTTATTCTAAATAGACTGATGCAATGCATGATATGCAAGATATGAGTGCAATATCCACCAATTAAGCTAGGTTCAAACATTATTTAGGTTGATTAGGACCCATGATTGATGTGCATTCAGTTAGCACCTCAACGCCACTTGAGTTGGTTCACCTAGACCTCTTTGGTCCAACCAAGTCTGAAAGCCTAAGCAAGTGCCGTTATTGTCTTGTCATTATTGATGACTTTTCCTGGTTCACTTGGGTAATGTTCTTAAGGTCTAAAAATTCTACTTTTGAGGAATTTAGAAAATTATTCAAAAGAATCCATATTGAGATGGGCCTTTCAATTACTAGAATAAGAAGTGATAATGGAGGAGAATTTGAGAATCAAAGCTTCCAAGATTCTACTCAACTTATGGTATAAAATAAGAATTTTCCTTTCCTAGAGTAGCTCCTTAAAATGGTGTTGTAGAGAGAAAGAATAGAACCTTGAAGAGTGTGCTTGCACTATTTTGTACGAGTCAAAGCTTCCTTGGTATTTTTGGGTTGAGGTAGTAAACAGTGCTTGTTACATCCAAAATAGAGCCTCTATTAGACCAATCCTTAAGAAAACTCCTTTTGAACTTTACTATAATAGGATACCTAAGATTTTCTACTTTAAGGTGTTTGGATGCAAATGTTTCATCTTGAATGCAAAATAAAATTTGGATAAGTATGATGCTAAGAGTGATGAAGGAATTTTCTTAGGATACTCTTCTGGAAGTAAAGCCTGTCAAGTCTATAATAAGAAGAATTTGACAGTTGAAGAGACTCTACATGTCTCCTTTGATGAATCAGATCAAAAAGAAAAAGCATCAACCAGAGATGATGATCAAACCCTAGAAGATCCCTCAAACATACCTAAGGAAACCATTGCTAGTGACTTACCTAAAGAACTAAACTTTACTAAAGGCTATCCCAAAGATCTTGTAATTGGTGAAGTCACAAAAGGAGTTCAAACCAAATCTTCCCTAAATAATCTTTCACTTAGTGTATTTGTATCCCAATTAGAACTTAAAGTTGTAAAAGAAGCCTTCACCAATGATGGTTGGATTGTAGCAATGTAAGAAGAATTGAACTAATTTGAAAGAAATAATGTGTAGGAATTAGTGCCTAGATAGAATCTCAATCAGTGATTGGAACAAAGTGGGTCTTTAGAAATAAACTTTATGAATCAAGTAAGGTGGTAAGGAATAAAGCTAGACTTGTGGCCCAAGGAAATTATAATCAGGAGGAAGGAATTGACTTTGATGAGACCTATGCACCTGTGGCCCAATTAGATTCCATTCAGATGCTACTAGCTTTTGCTGCCCATATGAGATTCAAGTTATTCCAAATGAATGTCAAGAGTGCATTCCTTAATGGATTCATCAAAAAAGAAATCCATGTAAAACAAACACCTGGCTTTGAAAGTCCAGATAAACTTGATCATGTTTTCACATTAAACAAAGCCCTATATGGACTAAAACAAGCTCCTAGAGCTTGGTATGAAAGGCTAAGAAATTATCTACTAGATAATGAATTTAAAATTGGACAAGTTGATCTAACCCTTTAATTTCACCAAGAGTAAAGATAACCAACTAATTTTAATTCAAATCTATGTCAATGATATAGTCTTTACTACTACTAATTATCTTTAGTGCCAAGAGTTTGAGAATGTTATGTAGAATCAATTCAAGATGTGCCTAATGGGAGATTGAAGTTCTTCTTAGGGCTATAGATTGATCAGCTAAAAGATGCCATCTTCATTTCGCAAACCAAGTACTTGAAGGAGATCTTGAAGAAGTTCAACATGGATAACACCAAAGGAAAGAAAATACCAATGGCAACATCTACACAACTCAAGGAAGACAAGTCAAGTAAGTGTGTAGACTAAAAATTGTATAGAAGCATGATAGGGTCTTTACTTTATCTAATTGCCAATAGACTAGACATTCTATTTAGCACCTGCCCATGTGCTAGGTTTTAAGTAAACCCTAAGGAATTACACCATAATGCCTTAAAATGTAAACCTAGTTACCTTCAAAACACAATAGATCTTGATCTGTTCTATCCCAAGTCAGCCACACTTGACTTACTCTCCTATTGTGATGCTAATTATGTGGGTAGCCAGACAGATCGCAAGAGCACTAGTGTAACTTGTCAGTTTCTTGGGAATTCACTAGTCTCTTGGATTAGCAAGAAACAAAATAGTGTTTGGCTATCCACAACTGAAGCTAAATGCATTGCTGCTTCCCTAGCTTGTTTGTAGATCTTGTGGATGAAGCAAACACTTAGGGATTTTGAACTTAGCTTTGAAAGCACTAGGATTCTTAATGATAACACTAGTGCTATAAATCTATCCAAAATCCTATCGAACACTCTAGAACAAAACATATAGATATCAGACACCACTTTCTAAGAGATTACTCATTGAAAAAGAAAATAACTCTAGAATTAATTCAAATAGAAAAACAAATAGTAGACATCTTCACCAAACCCGTAGCAAAAGAGAGGTTTATAACTATTAGAAGAGAACTAGGTCTAACCAGATTTAATGAACTTAAATTTCTTTCGATTTCTTTGTCTTGTTAATTGTTGGTCAATCAAAAGTTTCCATTGATTGATCGACACATTGATTGACCAAAACATCATTTTGATCGATCAAGTTTTAATTTGGTTGACCATGTAGGATCTAATATAGATGGCTACTATTCTACACGCACAAACACTCAAGCAAAGTATTAGTAATAACAAGAAAGATTTGCACTAATCACAATCACAAAAAATGACACAAGATATATAGTGGTTCCCCACTCACTTGGGTACTCCACTACCTAAGCCTCCCATCTTAGGATTTTTAACCCGATTCCCTCAACTTTGAGAGAATTAATTTACTAAATCAGGTAATTAACAGGTTACCTCAACCCAAGTACATCAACGGGTTTGTTACAACCCAAAACAACAAGCAAAAGCACAATTATAAAATAAGCACAGGTGTAAGAAAGAGAAATCTTACAACAAGAATACCTAAGCCTCTCAACAAGTATATAAATTATATTACTAATTTGAGAGCCTAGTGAAGACCTGAATTGCCTTGTAAATGCGTGAAAGAAACACGTCGAAAAGTTTTGCAAAAGCATAGAGAGATTGAAACCAGCAAACAGTATTTTCTTCTTTTGAGAATATGGTGGAAATATGAAATATAGCTCTAGAATTTTTCTCTTCTATTTCTTGTGTGCAAAATAAGAGCCTTAGGGTCTTTTATAGAGTTAAGACCTTAATAATATGTCTACTAGACGTTGGGGTTTAAATCCCAATGTTCATCTCCTCAAAATTAATCTTTCAACCTTTCAGTTTTGAGCCAACGGCTAGCTAGTACCGGTACTAGCTACTCACTATTTTTCTGTAGCTAGCACAAATGAGTCCTGGTACCGATACTCATCATGGGTACCAGTACTTGTGACTCCCAGGTTTGAGACTCACCAAGCACTGTGACCTACCTATACTGATACTCATCATGGGTACCGGTACTTGTAAGATCTAGGCCAGAACTAAGTCTTCAAACTGTGACCATCAGATACTAGTACTCTTGATTGGTATTGGTACTTGTTGTTCACAGTTTAAGACATAGGCTCAAACCTGTGCCATGCATATACTGGTACTGATGAACAGTATCGGTACTTGCTTACAAGTACCTATTTTAAGAGATTTAATCAATTAAGTACATTCTTTGAAAATGATTGATATATTAATCCTACTTTATCTCTAATTATTTTTATGATCTAAGTTATATTCCTTTGTAAGAGGCATACATTCTATGAAATAAAAAACCTAATCTAAAAAACTAAATATTAGAGATGATCTTCTCCTCCTCATCACCTTTCCACCATGTCATGATCTCCTCATCATGCCTCCTTGCCATAGTTCATTGTTTGCCTTCATCTTCACCTAATCTGAAAAACACTCGATTGCAAACATTAATCCATGATAATTTTGTTAACACCAAAACAAGATGTGAAACAAGATTCCAACAGACCAAACTAACTTTTTGATCAACCAAATCTAGGCAAAAATCACCTCACCGAGATTTGAGGTTTACAAATCAAATCTCCTTGATTTGATTGTTATTCGGTCTCTAATCTTTAATACCCATCTTAATATACTTCCTACATTATCTAGCCAACCTAATCTCTATAAAAATAATTTTCTAACCCTCTTTCCACTAAAAAAATTTACCCTTACCCTCTCTATCCGTCTTAAAAGTCACAACCACCATCATCGGTCCCTACTCTCCATAGAGCGCACATTGCCGGTCCTTACCGCCATCGACCAAACTCTCCAAACACTCGTAACCTCCATTGACCAAAAACCCGCCACCACTGTCGACTACGATTTGGTTGACCAAACACCGTGGCCCTCTCCTTTTTGACAACCTCCCACATCGTTGCCATCTCCTCGCCAGCCATCTCCTCCAACCGACCATGCAACCTCGTCTGCCTCTCTTACACTACCATTTCTTGGATCGATCCTTGTCGATCCCACCTCTTCACCCTCCCCATTTTGTTACATAATCTTATCTTTCCATCTTGTTTTGATGTTATTTGTTGTGGATGTGTTGTTAACTTCTTTGCCACTTGTTCGTCACCGTTCTCTTTTTCATCCTGTTTCATCCATTACAACCTTCTCATTTTCATCACTGATGATTTTTGATCGACCAATCATTTTCTCTGATCAACCAAAAATATCATTTCCAAATATGTTCTGTCTTTCATGATCGACTAATTGATTTATTCTTGATCGACCAAAAAACTCTGTCTTTAAACTCTGTTTTGTCGACCTTTTAATCGATCAAACTCTTTTTTTTGGTCGACCAACTGCCTAGTTTGATCGATCAACCCAACCTTTTTGATCAAACAAAATAGGATCGTAAGCTCCAAATGGCTCCAAAATGATCTAGACATGCCTCTTCCTCTACCCCTCACGACGATACCTTCGATCGTTACTTCATTAATGAGGACGCGAGGCACGACTTTTCTCTTTGCTCTAGGCTTTCTCCTCACCTATTGATTTGGACTGCTTTGAGCTTGTATTTCTGGGTCTTAGAGATAGACTTGTTTCCCATAAAATAGGTTGTCTCTTTGACAGGAACTTCTATGCGGGTGCCAAGGGTAGTAGGATTAAGGGCGTCGATCCCATGCCTTGTCATCTCTTCTATTCTAACCTTCATAACATAGGTGAAGGTTTTGATATTCAGTTGACATCTAACGTCTATGGCATTGAGGTCTTGGTCAATGCTGACGTTGTCATCCAGGTTCTTAGATGCCCTTCTTCTGGTCCCACCTATCTCGAGCTCCACCATGACACCTCCACCGAGACCATTAGGGAGACCTTAATGACTCTCAAATATTTTGACTCGGGCAAGCCAACCAAGTCTCCTTACTTTTGTCCTCTCCCGTGATTTCTCAACCACGTATTTCTTTCGAATTTCATGTCTAAATCCACTTCTTTTGAGAACTATCTTGATTCTATGCTTGTGGCTCTTTATGCCTTCATGACCAGCAAGGCATTTAATTGGAACCACTTCATCTTCACCTTCGTGGAGAGGAAACCCATGAGCATCTTTCCATTTGGCACCCTTCTCTCCCATATTTTCCATCATTTCAGTGTGTCAATGGATATCAACCACAAGCAATTCATTATTTGAGTCAGTATTTTTGGAGAGCTCACCTACTCAAAGATGGAGCAGGAGCATATCAGACAAAAGGAACCTCCTCCCCCTCAGGTAGCTGCTACCTCTACCTCTTCCCAACCTCCGCCCTCTAAGGCTGGACCTTCTACTACTCCACCCTCCTACTCACCCTACCAGCACTTCCAGGCCTATTGCCCTCCTCTAATTAGACCCACTCCATCCTTTTTTGACCAGGAGTGGCCCTACCTTAATAGAAGTTCTCCAGGCATGACTCCTTGGGTGTTCAGGACATCACCAATGGCATCTCTCTCATAATGCATTGCCAGAGAGAGACCTCCATGATGATGATGGAGAATGGGACTTAGGTATCCAACTACCTGAGTAGGTAGGGGTAGTTCTTGGACCTGCTGAGGAGAGTAGATTCACGCCCTCTAGTTCTGCGACCACCAGCCTCCTAGAGCTAGATGAGTCCTTCCTCCGCTAGCAGTAGTAGCTCCTCCTGATCTGACTACTTCAGCACCTCCTTGCCAACAGCAAACCAACACCTTAGTTACTCTGTTCGTTCTGCTCCTGAGATGACAAAGTTGTCACCTATTTTGAGACATTGACTGCGATTTCATCGATCTTCCTCTACCAGACCTAGCACCAACAGCTTCTCCCTTGATGACTTTGACATGGATGCAGAGTTTCCATCAGACTTCGATCCCTTTCTCAGTTTCTTTTAGTTTTTCTTTTCTTTGTAGTATTGTGGGATGTAGTACTATACTATCTTGATTTCTATCTTTTTTTTGTCTGTAGTACTTTATTTCCTTCCTTCTATATTTGTAGCACTCTTCTATGATGAACTTCTTTTATCTATATGCAATGTTGTTTTCTATCAATTACGTTCATATCTTCATACAAGCAGCATGTCATAAATTGCATAACACATATATTAAGGGGGAGCTTATAGTAAAATTCACCTTTTATTATATGCATTTTGTTAATAACAAAGGGGGAGAAAAAATTTCTATATGCAAGTAATTAATAAGAGCAGCATATCATGCATTTTTACCTTCAAGAATATATAATTATAATTTTGTTATTATAAAAAAGGGAGAGAATGTTGATACCCTTGTTTTGATGTAACAAAATTATGCTTTATTGCAGACTAATCATTTTAGGTTACTCAAAGTCAAAAAATCAAGAAATGGTTACACTTCAAGGATGATCAAACTCGTGATGAAGTGTTTGAAGACTGTTTTTAATTTTATTGAATCTAGAATGTTGTAAGGAACCTCAAAAATAATGATCGATGCACTTTTGAACTTTGTTAGATTACAAACCTAGGCGAAACCCTAAGTTTTTAATATTGTTGATCGACCAACTTTTAACCTTGATTAACCAAACTCATTTTTGATGGACCAAACCTTTGTGCTTAATTGATCAAAGACCTCTAACAGTTAAAGCCTAATTTTATACTCCAAGTTGATCAATTTCTCTTTTTAATCGATCAACATGGAATTGATCAAATATTTAATTTAATTGACCAAGGTTCATCTTGATTGACTAATGCTTAATTTTGATCAACAAAAATCATCACTACATACTTTCTAAATTAGGTCAAAAAACACCAATAAATAGGACCCTCGACCCCCTACCTATAAGCACACCTCAAGAGCTTTCAAAAAGCAATTCTCTCACATTCTTTTAGTGCTTTCACACCTCTACGTCTACAACTATTGTGATATAAAGCATGTATCTCTGCGATCTTGAAAAAGCTCGATTTGTCTTGTTCTATTAGGTTCCATAGGATTTATTGTTGCATTTGATTCCTGTTGTTTTGATTTAGGACCTAAGTTATTTTGTGAGTCTTGTTTTTCTTCTCTTGGTAAGGTGTATAAGAGAAGAAGTTCTGTAAGAGGTTGTGCCACCCTCATTCAATTGGTGCGATAGTGGAATTGACTAGCATCGACTAGTCGAGAAATCATAAGTTGAGAGGCTTAGGCAGTGATTTTTAATTGGAAGGGTTTCCACTCTAAAATGCAAGTGTTCTCTCTGATTTTTGTGATTGGTTTATACTTACCATTGATCTGTAGTGAATATTTTTTAAAATTTTCAATTATTTTCGATAGCACACTATTTACCCCCCTCTAGTGTATACATTAGATTTTTTAGGCTTCGCTCACACTTACAATAATAACACAATACGGTAACAATGTTCAACACCCTAGGAGTTCCATGGCCATGGATGCACATTCTAACCCTAGCATGCTTCAAATCCATCATATTCACCATCCTTGAGAGAGTTGAACTAAACACATTATGTCTAAATTTTCAAATCTAAGATGCCACAATTCCAACCCTGTTAGGCATTTAAGAAGCGGAAATAAAAGAGAGGGAAGAGAACCAACAAGCCCTACCTTGCATCGAGATTCCCACTCCTTCACATGGTGGTAGCCCCTTACAAAATCCCTGCACTAACAACAATGACAACACAACAGTTTAATACCCTCTCCAAAACAAACCCCAACCCATCCAAGAAAATCCTTGAAACCATAAAAAGGAAAAAATGCAGAGCTAGGGATTTTGACTAATGAGAGGGAAGAGGGCACACCAAGTGGGAGGGACCCTCAACGCGGATAGCGATTGCACAACAATCATAGGACCTAAATTGACTAAATTAAGATAGTAACCTAGCTTACATTGTAAATAGAGCATGCATTCCATGCATTTCATGCATTAGCATCTCATGTATATTCTTGACCTAATTTACCTATTTTATGGCTCTATTAGTAATATTGTCATTTTATGTGCACAGGATCATGAAAAGTGAGCTAAATTTGGGATGAAATGAAGAAATGAAAGAAGAAATTCAAAAGCATAATTCTTGCATACAAACAACAGAGAAGAGAGCCAGAAATTAGAAGAATAAGAGAGAGGGAGACAAAGCTATGTTGGTCTTGATCGCAAGAATCGTCTTTTAGAAATATGCGTCATAGTATAGGACAAAAATCGTGACAACACCTAAAATTTGTAAAACTCGAAAACACAAGTGAGTCCGAGCTCGTTCGCTGGGAGCAAATTAGCAATTCAATTCAACTAATAACAATATCAAGAAGAATATGCTAAAATAATACTCAATGTAATCATAATAATATTGCAATGAAATTAAGATTCAGAGTGAAAAAAGATGGGGTTAAAATGGTGATTTCAATCACCAAATTAACCCTAATGTTTAAGCCCAACAATCAACTCAAATAATTGAACAGTAACCGTAATCAAATATTCTAAATATCCACTGCAATATCAGAACAGAACCAGCACAAGCACAAGGCTCAGACGACAGTGTAAGGCTTCAGATGCCTTAACCTCAAGGCACCAAGGCACAGTAGCAGCAGAGGAGCACAAGTCTCTCACAAGAGCAAGGCAAAAGGCCTCACTAAGTCTTCAACAGTGACTAGGTGTAGAGAGAGGAAAGGAAGGGCATGAATCCTGAGGCCACAGTGTAAAACCCTCCCCCTCCTCCTCAGATTCTTTTCTCTTTAGAACATTCCGAATCTGGGTAATCAGATCCAATGACCAGACTAGCGTGGTGTGAACTGCAGGCGAGGGTGTGTGGGTGAGCGCATTTAAGAGTGTGCTTAGGGGCTTGTGAGGGACTCACCCCTGAGCTCTCGGAGGCGATAAGCCAAGAGCAGGAATTTCTTTTATGTGCAGTCGGGCTTTTATCCCACACGATGTGAGACTATCCTCTCCTCCTCTTCTTCACACAAGCTACTCAGATGTAGTTGAGGAATTGAGGTAGATGCTGCTGCCCCTAGGTTCAGTTGCAAACCTGGGGCACTCCAGAACCTAGAGCCGCATCAATTGCTGATAGCAGCTTGGTGAGTTGAGTGCTGGAGATGAACGAATGGGGCCGAAGAAGATGGTGGCTATGACGGTGCTCCGGTGTGTACCTGAAAAGGGAAAAAAGACCTCTCTGCCTTGTCAAAATTCTTAGAAGGTTTGCTGTGAAGAGGTGAACATGATGGTGGTGGTTTTAAGGTGTATGGTGGTCGGTGGAGAGCTATCGATGATGGAGGAGGTGTGTGTGAGTGCATGTGTTTGGTGGGATGTAAACAAAATCAAAGCTCCAAATTATTTTGGGACTTTTGATCAGTTGATTGTGGCGATGCTTTTGGAAGTGGTAGCGGGCAGTTTCTTGAAGTGTAGTGGCCATGTGAGCTCACCGGAGCTTCGCTAGCGCTAGGGAAGATGACGTGCGTCCGATGTGTGTGATGATCGAACCTAGATTCTGAGGGGTTGGTGAGAGGAAGAGAAAAGAGATACTCAGGGTGAGGGAAAATGTGTGAAGGCGGTCATCTATGATGGGCCAGCGACGGAGAAGGTGAAGATGGTGGTGAGGGATCAACGAGGTAGGACAAGTCGAAAGCGGCCGGTCGTTGGCTGGACGCGGTCGCGAAGAAGAGAGGGAGATGTTGAGCTGGTCAATTTGACTGTTGGCTAGCTTAATGAAGGAGGTAGAGAGGCTTGCTGGAGCTCGGAGAATCATCAGCTGAAGGAGAGAAGATGAGGTTGTTCTTGGCCTTTTCTGAGGTAAGAAGAACGGCCAAGGCATGAAGGTCTTTTATAGAGGTTCAAATCGAGCTCCAAATTAGGTAAAGACCTTGATTAAATTGAGATTTTAGGGAAAAAAGATCCCCTGCGATCTCGAGCTCACTTGAGCTCTACAGATCTTTGTGGGTTCTCCTAGCTGGTCTAAATGATCGAGAAGGTTCTTACGACCAATTCCTCCAATTTTGGAGGGATTTGGATCTAATTTGAGGGAGGAATCCTCCCTCGAATCTCAATTGCAGAGTTGCGTTCACATCAATGGTGGAAGGAACCAATTTGAAGAAAAGGATGAAATGTTAGGGGTGTAAATGCAAAGAACTTGAAAGTTAGGGGACTAATTGAGAGAAATAGAGATTTAAAGGACTGAATTGCAAACTAGGTCAAGATGGACTCTGATTGGGCCCAAATTTTGGTACCAAATTAATTTGCACCCAAGGAATCTAATGGTGAAGTTGGATTTCAGTTTTGACCACATTTGATTGGGCAATTTGTATGGAAGCCTAAATTAGGGCAGAATTTCATCTGAGACTCTATTCTAAGTCAACATGGGTTTAGATGGTCAAACCAAGGGTACCAAACCTCTTAGAATATATTTATATGATTATTAAGAGGTTTATATGAATTTTATCCTGACCAAAACCTCTTTAATTTAAGCGGATCTGAAATTAGGGTTTTGTGTGTTGTTTTGGTTCTCGAAATGCATGAAACCCTATTTCTGTCAGTGTTGACCTACTTTTTAGGCTTTAGAACTCATTTGACCTTCATTTAACCCCTAGGTGACCCCTTGTCTAATTTGTGTCCATGATGTGCTGTTAAAATTATAGAATTAACCCTGATTTCCCGTTCTCCTCTCAAATTAGAACAATGCGGTATTATGACCCTCAGAATATTATGTAGGAGCTTTTATCAATCATTCCTAACTAAAAGTTGTTAGTTAGGGCCTATGATGGTGTTCCCATCATACCCCCATGATTGCGCAGCAATCATAGGTCATAATTGGCCTAGATTAAGCTAGGACTTAGCATAAGTTAGGGTTATTCATGCATGCATACGCATTATCTGCATCTTTACTACTTTCCTTTAGCTATGCATAAAATAATATTATAATGTGCTGATTAAGTGCATTATGTCGATTACAGGGAATAAGCTGATCAGGAGCTGGATCTGAAGCTGGATCAGGAATAACGGGAGTTGTAGCAGAGCTGGAGCAGAAGGCCTAGTTTAGATGTAGGAATAATAATGTAAGGGGGTTAAAGGTTTTCTATTCTATTAAGTAGAAATAAAGCAGTAAAATGTGAAGAGCTTAGGTCCATCCTAGCCCTAGGATAGCCTAGAGACTTCCCCAAGCCTTAGCCACCCTTAGATTAGGTCACAACACCCTAGGAAGCCCTAAAACCCTAGTTCCAACCCTTCTCTGGATGTCCAGATAAGTTTTAAGACATCCATGACCCTTAGCCAACTCCCGCACACTTCAAACCCACTTCTGCAGTGTTATTGGATGTCTAGACACTTTGTCAGACGTCCAATTTCTGCAGAATACCTAAAACAGAACCCGAAATCCTTCCTGATTCTGATTGGACGTCCAGACAAAAAGTCTGGACTTCTGATTTTTGAGTATAAGACGTCTGATTCTATTATTAGACGTCTGATACTGCTCTCCAATTCCTGTTTTGAGATTTAAGCCTTGATCTTGGATCTCTAGGTCCCTAAACCCAATTCCAACCCCATAGGAACCTAAATTAAGGTGCCATAACCCTAGTACATCACCTCCAGACCTCCCTAAGGACCTAATTAGGTCCTCACTAAACCTAATTGACTTGGATCTTAGTCAATTCCATCAGCCTATTCAATTGGACTCATTAAGTCCAATTGAGCCCTTATCTCAGCACACACTGTCCAATTGGACTCAGTGAGAGTCCAATTGACCTAGACCTGACTTAATTGAGTTGTTTTACTCTCAATTAAGTTTCCACACACCCAATTAAACTTGTATTAAGTTTAATTGCACTTTACCTTAGTGAATTAGGGTTTATAACCCTAATTTGAGACCTACCTTGACCTAAACCCACTAGAACCCAACCTAATCAACCTAGCCACCTAAGTTTCGACCCACACACACCCACACACACCATCCACACTAAAATATCTAGCCTAGAGTTCTCTAGAAATCTCTACCATGTGTGGTTGCCTTGGTTGCCAAAAATAGCAACCAAGAGCCATTCAATTTTTAGATCCACATTTGGTAGATCTAAAAACCACCTTCGACCCTCTCTCTATCACTCTCCCACGAGCTCCCACCATAGGCCTCTCTAGAGAATTCCATAATTCTCTAGAGAGCTTCCCTTAGGTCTATAAAAAGACCCCTTGGGTGGCCATTGGTACCCATTCACTCCCTTGGCAATTGCTCTCCATTGGTGCCATTCACGCCACCTCCACTTAGCCACTCACTCCACCTCCATGAGCTCACTACCACCACCATGGAGGACACCATGTCGGGATGCTAGATCAACCCTACTTCTCTCCAAGGGTCGGCCTAAGCTACATTGGCCGCCCCTCATTCTCCTCTCGACCACTCCAAGGCCATCGGGGACCACCCCTGAATGCCCTCTATTCTTCTAGCTCTAGATCATGCTCTTCATAATTTTTATTGCTTTCATTTACTACTTAGTAGAGTAGTCTTACTTCTCCCCCAATGATGCATGCGAAATCCCTCCGCTGATTCTTGTATGCAATCGTTTTCTGGTAGTTAGATTTAATTTTAGATTTAATTTTAAGCATTCATGTATAAGCTTTTGTTCTCAACGTTTTGTGCGGGTTTAAAGGATGTCACGTTGTAGTATAACCGACAAAACGTCTAAACAAATATAAAGAATTTTATTACTCGAAAAACTAGAGCATCCGAGGTCGAACACGGGGAGAAATCTCAGTACTTTGTAAAACCAAAGAATACAACTGTTAAATGCAAATATAATTCATTCAAAGAGAGAATTTTAAAAAAGATTTGGAAAAAAAAAAAGTATAATTGGACGTCTGATTTGTGTATCAGACATCTTAAATGTGATCTCTCTTTCTCTCTTCTTCTTCGTGGCTCTTCTCCTTTCTTTGCTTCTGTATCTTTCCTTCTTCTCCTGCCTTGCCTTCCTTCTTTCTTCTTCTTCTTTTTCTTCTGATCTCTTTGCAGTCTTCCCTTGTCTTCTTCTTCGTTCTTCTCTCTCTTCTGCCTTATCTTCCTTCTTCTTCTCTGCGAAGACTTCTCCTTTCACTGCTACACAACCTCTTCTTTCTTCTCTTCCTGTTCTGCAGCCGCTAAGTGTTCGCTGCCTTGGTCAGTTCTTCCTTCCTGCACACACCACATAGTAGCAAAAGCCTACCCCCGTCCCTCTACCCAAGCGTCTCTCTCTCTTAAGCAATTCACTCACGAACGCTCTCCCAGAGCCACACGGGTAGTCGGGTCGGGTTCGCACCTGGGACCAGGCGCACCGGCAAGTGATGATGCGCGAGGAGTGCATAGGTCTAGGTCGGGTCGGATCTGCCACATCCGCGAGGTCAAGCTGCGGACGAGGCGTGTGTGAGGACAGTAAGGGACCTCACCCCTGTGCTTACGGAGGCACTAAGACGAAAACACAAAAACAACTTATATGGTACCTGAGTGTTGCAATCCCATGATGTGGGACTATCTGGTCTCGCCTTCACGTGCTCCCGCAAAGTTTTGTCGCTCGATTGCCCAAGCTGTTGACTCCTCTGCGCTACTGGCTGGCCTCGGTTGCTTCGCGACATGAAAGACGTCGTCGGTAACGTTATAACGTTGTAGTAAAGCCGGTTGTTACCAACGTTTCATATAAAAAATTTTTTTACTCGGAAAAATAAAAGAGTTCCCGAGGTCGAACTCAGGGAGCAAGTTGTATTCTAGAGATATACAAGTTCTATTACAAAAATAAAGAGAGAGAGAGAGAGAGATGAAAATTTGGCTTCTTCTTCTTCTCTTCTTTCTTCCTCTTTGTCTTATCTCCTCTTTGGCTTTTGTTCTTCCTGTTCTTCTTCTTCTTCTTCTTCTGCTTTCTTCTGTCTTCTGTTCTTCCTTGTTTTCTTTCTTTCTTTTTCTTCAGATCTTCTTCTTCTTTGTCTTCACCTGCCTTGACCTCTCTTCTTCTTCTTTCGCGATGGCCGTTGCTCTTCCTTCTTCTTCAGCCTGTCTTCTTTCCTGCTCTGGCTGCTGACCTTCCGTCGTCTGCCCCGGTGCTGAGACGACTTAACGATGCCTTCGCTACAGTGCAGCAGCTCCTTCTTCTTCAGCGGGTCTGCTTCTTCTTCTTTGGCCTGCACACTTCAGAGTTTTTTCGTCAAGAGGCAAAAACCTACTCTACCCCCCTCCCCCGCGTATCTCTCTCTCTGAAATCACTCTTCGGAAGCTCTCCCAGAGCGCTACCGGGTAATCGGGTTCGGGTCAGGCCCGGGTCCAGGCCCACCGGCGTGCGTGGTGGGCGAGGAGTGCAGGTCAGTCTAATCGGGTCGGGCCAGGTCCGCGGAGCGTGGTCACGGACGAGGCCGAGTCGGGTCGGGTCGGGTGAGAGGGACCTCACCCCGTGGTAACTGAGGCAAACAGATGGTGGCACTTTTGCAACTTATGTGGGTGTGTGGCTTCAGAAATTCCCGAGGTGGGACTATCCGCGCACCCCTTTTCTCTCACGCCTGCTGTAGGGAAGGTGCTTCCAATTGCAACAGCTGTTGAGGCTCGCAACTCCAATTGAGGGCCAGGGTGTGTGCGCAAGACTCTTTCGCGCAGCCTAGGTCTTCAACCTGGGATATCTAGGCTTGGAGCAACCTCAAGCGAGCTTCGAGCTTCCTCGCCAATGGCGGTCAAGGCCTGGAACCTGAAATCAATAGAACGGCCTCTCGGCCAAATCAGACAGGCGGGGGACCTTCGCCGTGGCACGGCGAAGGTGGTCAGGGGGTCTGCAGAGGGCGAGATGGAGCTAACAGGTCGTCCTAGGTCAAACTGTGAGCGAGGAAGTGGGTGTGTTCGGTGGATCTGCAGAGGGTGTTTGGTGGGAAGTGGAGGGGCGGAAGAGGATCAGGGTGAGGAGGCGGAGGTTCTGCGGTGGTCGGCGAGCCATGTGGGTTGCTGAGGTGATGGGAGCGGCTCGCCGGAGGGTGGTCGGAGGCGGAGAGGATGAGGGTGAACAGGAGCGGTCGAGGGTTTAATTGACTAAATTGAAAGCGGGGAAAGAAAGAGGAGAAGAAGGGGAGTAGGTCTAACTTACTTGCAGGGACGAAGGGGGAGGAACAGGGCGACAGTCGTATCGACTGTCGCCGGAGAAGACGATGCTCAGGGAGAGGGGCGGCGGCGAGCAGAGGGCTGGAGAGGCGCCAGCTGGGTGCGGCGTGGCGCGGGAAGAATAGGGGAGGAAGTCTCTGCTGCTGGTATTGCGGCAGAGCGAAGAGGTGGAGGGGGAGGAAGTCGCCGGAGCTGGTGAGCGTCTGCCGGAGAAAGAAGAGACGAAAGCTGGGGGTTTTCTCCGTCAGATCCAGGCTGCCTTCGTCGGTGGAGCGGCGGGGGGTATTTATAGGGATGAAGCAGGGAGGAAGGCGGAGGGAGACGACGTGTCTCCCTCGCCGGAGAGTGGTCGGAACATGAACCCATACCGTCCGTGCGTTCGCACGGCCGGTATGGTGGCCTACAATGTCCAGGGAGGTGCTCCTGCGACGGCTGACGACGCAGGGCACCCCCGGTACACTTGCCAGGTCCCCCACCTCACCCTGCTCGGCGCCATGCTCCGCGCAAGGTCGCCGGAGCATGGTGCTGGCAGGGTTTTGCAGGAGGGACCTGATTGCAAAGAACGAAGGAGAGTTAGGGGCCAAAATGCGAGGGTTCAAAAGTTGAGGGCCAAAGAGTAAATATATGAGGACCAAAGTGTGAAGTCGGTCAAGGAGGTTTCTTCTTAGGCTCAAGTTTTTATACATGACTAATTAGGACCTAAGGAATCTGATGGTGAATTTTATTTTCATATTAAACCTTGTTTGACCGGTCAATTTGCGCAAAAACCCAAATTAAGTTATTAATTGGGCATGGTTCTCAATATAGGTCAAAATGGGTTCTAAAGGCCAAATTGAAGGTTCTAAACCCTAGAGATTATTTTTTCTATGAATTTTAGAGGGTTTATTCTATTTTTACTTTGCCTCGAACCTTGTGAATTGAAGTGGGTTGTTTTAGGGTTACAGATTATCATTTGGTTCCTTGGAAGTGCTGTAGCCCTTGCTAGATCATCTCATCCCACTTTTATTCTTATTAAGCTGTTTTGACCTATGTTTGGGCCCTGAATTACCCTGTATGCAGATTATACTGGTAAAATTGCACTTTTACCCCTTATGACTTGTTTTCTTCTCAAACTCAGAATTCTCTGAGTTAAGCTTTTCCTTGAGATATGTAGGAGCTTTTATCCTTTGTATTGGGTCAAAATGAGCTAGTTATGGCTCATGATGAGGTTCTCATCATACCCCCATGCCTAGCTTTTGCTAGTCCCTTAGCAAAAACTTAAGGTTTCAACCCTTGTTCTAGACCATGAAGTTTTCAATAGTTTTAGATAAGTGCCTTTATAGATTAGGTTAGAATGCTGATCATAGGCCTAAAAGGTACTCCAGTACCCGTCAAGATCCAAATCTGTCTAGCCTTAGCCTCAGTCTTTTAGCAAAGGTTTTTAAGGCCCACAAGAACTAACCTAAGGTTTATTGGACTTCGTGGTTAAAGCACCCGTGCTTGAAATGATTTTAGCCCTGGCTCAGTTCGCAGTGCGTTTTGTAAGAGAGAGATAGAAAGTTTTTCTGTTTGGAGAGTTTTCTCTCTCTTTTTCTTTTTAGTTCTAGCCTAGGATTGGCTTTTCAACACGGTCTGTATCAGATTCCTTGCTCCCATCATCAATCCTCAAGGGTTCCTGGCGATCGATGCTTCGAGATAGCACCGCCCATGGCAACCCCCGGAACCCTGGCTATTGAGATTTCGAGATAATCCCATCCATGGTATTCCGTGGCCGAATCCAGACCCTGGCAATTGACATTTCGAGATAATGCCATCCATGGAATCTGAACCAGCAGAGTGCTTATATGCCCCCCGTAGGATATGTAAATATCCTAAGAGACAAGCACCGAGGAGATGATATTTTGTTACGCATCTTCGAGGGGATTTCCCGCCTCTCCGCGCTGGGAACTCGTCCAAATCAACTTGTGTTGATCGGCCGCTCCTATTCTAGATGTTCTTTTCAGATTTTTGTGACGCTTCTGCGTGATTCTGATTTTTACGCTTACTGAACCAGGCTGTGTGTGAGATTAGGGTGCTTAGGTTACTGAGTCCCGTAAACCAAAAATTAGTTAACGAGGCCGAATACTCCCTAAGCCTTAGACCTAATACTTCAGCTTTTCATTTTCCTCAACCTCTTGAGGAGTGTCCAGATCTTAATGGGTACTAAGAGTCTATTCAAGAATGCCTAAGGTTTGCATTCTTACTAATCTCATTGTGCACTTTTCAGTTATTTTCTCGAATGAGGTCTAGAACTTAGGTTAATTCCTTAGTTCCTTACTAATGACTATCACTTTTTCTCATAATTTTGTGCTCCTTTTTCATTTTGTTTCTTTTCTCCTTCACAAAATTTTCCTTCTCCTCTTTTCCTCTTATTCTTTTTCGAAAAAAATTTTTTTTTTTTTTTTAATTTTTATGGTATTTTTGGCATATGTGAATTTTTTTGTTTGAAACATTTTCTTACAAGTTTTTGCACTTTCCTACCCCCCCATGCCTAAGATTTGCAATGTCCTCATTGTAACCTAGGGGGTCTTAGTTCATTCCTTAAGACAGAAATTTGGGTGAGTGGATGGGTCGGGTTGAATTTTTTTTTGCGGACGATTTCAAATTTCAGATGCGAACATCTGAGTTGGGGTCGGCTGTCTATAAGGGTGAACTTCGAGTGCTGAAAGGTGTCAGAACAAGTTTCAGGTTTTCAAAGAGAATGACGGGCTGCCTCCCGTTAAGCGCTGAGTTTTACGCCATCGGCTGGGCGCAATAAGCTCAAGGGGAACGGAGGATATAAGATGCCTCAGCCAAATCAGTAGAAGTTACATCAATGAACGGCTTGAGTCTTTGACCATTCACGATGAAAGGTTCAGAATCGTGGCTGAGTGGACTGATTTCGATTGCTCCATTTCCAAAAACCTGTCGGACCAAATATGGTCCGACCCACTTAGATCTCAGTTTTCCTGGGAAGAGTTTGAGTCGGGCATCAAAGAGTAGGACCTTTTGACCAGGATGAAAGATCTTTCTCGAGATGTGTTTGTCATGGAAGGCTTTAACCCGCTCCTTGTAGATTTGCGAGTTCTCGTACGCGTCTGTGCGTAATTCATCGATCTCGCTGATTTGGAGTTTTCTGTGGGTCCCAGCCTTGGAAAGATCTAGATTACAGTTCCGTACTGCCCAATAGGCTTTATGCTCCAGTTCGACGGGAAGGTGGCATGCCTTTCCGTACACCAATCTAAAGGGAGACATGCCCAATTGGGTCTTGTGGGCGGTCCTATAGGCCCACAATGCTTCCGGAAGTCGGGACGACCAGTCCTTCCTGTCAGGTCGAACAGTGACCTGCAGGATTTTCTTGATCTCCCGATTCGACAGCTCAGCTAGACCATTAGTTTGGGGGTGGTAAGGAGTAGAGATTCGGTGAGACACCCCGTATTTGGTCATCAGTGACCTAAACTGAGCATTTGTGAAATGGGTCCCCCCATCAGAGATTATTGCACGAGGAATCCCGAACCTTGAGAAAATGTGTTGATGAATGAATTTGAGAACGATTTTGTGATCACAGGTTCGGGTCGGTATGGCTTCGATCCATTTGGACACGTAGTCCACAGCCAACAGAATGTATTCGAAACCATCCGAAATAGGAAAGGGGCCCATAAAATCAATCCCCCAAACATCAAAGATTTCGCATACTAGAATCGGTTGCATAGGCATCATGTCACGACGACTCATGTTGCCCAAAGTCTGGCAACGACTGCATGCCTTGCAATGACTGTGTGCGTCTTTGAACAGTGTGGGCCAGTAAAAGCCGCACTGGAGGACTTTTGATGCGGTTTTATGCCCGGCAAAATGGCCACCGCATGCCTGGTCATGGCAGAAAGAGAGGATATTGTTGACTTCCCCTTCCGGGACACATCTCCGGATGATCTGATCGGCACCTATGCGGAAGAGGTACGGGTCTTCCCAAATGTAATACTTGGCATCGGAGCGTAATTTGTCTTTCTTGGCCTTCGGCCAATCGGACGGGGTCTGATGAGATGCCAAGTAATTTACAATATTAGCAAACCATGGAAGGCTAGTACCAATAGTCAGCAGGTGCTCATCGGGAAAATGCTCAGTGATGGGTCCGGAAGGGTCTATCATTTCAGAAGGAAGACGGGACAAGTGATCAGCTACCACGTTTTGTTTTCCCGCTTTATCGCGAATCTCGAGGTCAAATTCTTGCAACAGCAAGATCCATCGGATCAATCGAGGTTTCGCGTCCTTCTTTGCAAGGAGATGCCTAACAGCCGTGTGATCCGAGTATATGATGACATGGGAACCCAGAAGGTATGATCTGAACTTCTCAAGGGCAAATACTACAGCTAGCAGCTCTTTCTCAGTAACTGTATAGTTACGCTGAGCCTCATCGAGTGTTTTGCTGGCGTAGTAAATGACCACAGGTTTCTTGTCATTTTTCTGCCCCAAAACTGCTCCTACAGCAAAGTCGGATGCATCACACATGATCTCAAAGGGTTGAGACCAATCAGGGGATTGTAGGATCGGGGCTTGGGTGACTCGGTCACGCAGGATTTCAAATGCTTGAGTGCATTCCTTGGAGATTTCGAAGGGAACATCCTTGGAGAGAAGAGTGGTCAGGGGGCGTGCGATTTTTGAAAAATCAGGGATAAATCGTCGATAAAAACCGACATGCCCTAAAAAGGATCGGATGTCCCTGATCGAGCTAGGCATAGGAAGGTGAGAAATCAGATTAACCTTAGCTCGATCCACTTGGATACCTTTCTCCGAAATTGAGTGTCCCAGGACAATTCCCTCAGGCACCATGAAATGGCTCTTTTCCCAGGAAAGAACCAAATTCACGTCGATGCACCGCCTGAGTATCTGGACCAAGTGTTGGAGGCAATCGTCGAATGATGCTCCGAAAACTGAAAAGTCATCCATGAAGACTTCCAGATAATCACCTACCATATCTGAGAATATGGCAAGCATGCATCGCTGAAAAGTAGCGGGTGCATTGCAAAGACCGAAAGGCATCCTTCGGAAAGCGTATGTTCCGAAGGGGCAGGTGAACGTGGTCTTTTCTTGGTCCTCAGGATGGATTGCCACCTGGTTGTAACCGGAGTACCCGTCAAGGAAGCAGAAGAACCTATTTCCCGCTAATTTTTCGAGAATTTGATCAATGAAGGGTAGTGGGAAATGATCCTTCTTCGTGGAGGAATTGAGTCGACGGTAATCTATACAGACTCTCCACGAGTTGGCTAATCGGGTAGGAATGATTTCTCCGGTCCCAGTCGTTATAGTGGTGAGTCCTGCCTTCTTAGGCACGACCTGAATTGGGCTCACCCAACGACTATCGGAGATCGGGTAGATGATCCCGGCATCTAACCACTTGATGATCTCCTTTTTCACGACCTCCTGCAGATTGGGGTTTAAGCGTCTCTGCATTTCACGAGAAGGTCGTGTGCCCTCTTCTGAATAGATATGATGAGTACAATAAGAGGGACTTATTCCAGTCAAATCATCGAGGGTCCATCCGATGGCTCTGCGATGTTGCTGGAGGACAACAATCAGACGGGATTCCTGTTCAGGACTAAGGTTGGAATTGATGATCACAGGAAGGGTCTGATTAGAACCCAAAAAGATGTATTTCAAATGAGCAGGAAGGGGTTTCAGTTCGAGGATGGGGTTTTCAGCAGCAGCGGGTGGTTCAGTGTAGATGTGAGGTTCAAGGGTGGGAGTTACTGGGTTGTTCACATCTGGATTTGACTCCTCTATTTGCGGGTCAAGATCCTTCTGTGGTTGATGAGGAATACTCAAGTCATTCTGGAGGTGTGATTCATCAACCAAAGTCTTGATGTCACAAATTTGCTCGATGACGCCGCAATTAATTCCTTGTTGGGCCTTAAATATATCAATTTTCAGTGTTTGATCTCCAAACTTAAGCTCTATTTGGCCCTCCTCACAGCTGATGTTGGCTCTAGCAGTAGCCAAGAAAGGTCTCCCTAGAATGATTGGTGTATCCCTAGGGTTCTCAGGTGCATCCATGTCTAAGACTAT
This sequence comes from Thalassia testudinum, assembly GCA_037157565.1. Taxonomy (NCBI): domain Eukaryota; kingdom Viridiplantae; phylum Streptophyta; class Magnoliopsida; order Alismatales; family Hydrocharitaceae; genus Thalassia; species Thalassia testudinum. The sequence continues at coordinate 89,685,830 of JAZHRO010000077.1, forward strand.
AAAGTCCACTGGAAAATAGAAATCCCGCACTCTCACGATAACATCCTCGAGAATCCCTTTTGGTGACTTTATAGATCGATCTGCTAATTGTAATGTCACCTCGGTTGGTTTCAGCTCAGATTCTTCCAGATGGTCAAGTAAGGATGTGGGTATCAGATTTATAGATGCACCTAAGTCTAACAATGCTCTATCAAGTTGGGTACCACCTATCTTACAGGAGATCAGGGGAGTTCCAGGATCTTTTGCCTTGGGTGGGAGTTTACTAAGGATTACAGAGCTGGCTTGCTCTGACAGAACAATTGGGCTCCCCCCCTTGGTTCGCGGCTTACGCTGGGGTGTACATATATTCTTTAGAAATCGTGCGTAAGCTGGTACGTGGCGGATTGCATCCATCAAGGGGATGTTTATGTGGACCTGCTCAAAGAGCTTGACCAGGTCCTCCTCAGGGGCCACGGGTTTGGTGGTCTTCTTTCCCTTGGTCAGGGCCTCGGGAAACGGGATCTTGGTTGGTTCCTCTAGGATAGGTCCAGGTTGTGGGTCTGGAACAGCGGTACCTTGGATAACTATCCTAGGGTCATGGTTATCAGGCTGGGATTGGTTTGGATAATGCGGGTCCTGAGTTGTCTTACCACTACGTGTTGTTACAGAATTTAATCCAGCCTGATTTTGGTTTGGATTTGGTAGGAGGGGTGGCTGCTGCTGAAATCCCGTACAAGAAGTAGAGGCTTCCATCTCGTCTGGAGATGGAGCAGTGGGGGCCTGATAAATCCATTGAGCGTGGCCTAAATTTGGATTCATAACGCGCTTCTGGGTTGGCACGTTATTTGGGTTAGGAAGAGGTTGGGAAGGGAGTGTGCCTGGCTGGCGAGAATTTGTCAACTGGGCCAGCTGAGTTTTAACTTCAGTAAGCTCGTCCTTGTGCTGTTTTTGAATGGCCGCATTCGATTTCTGAATGTCAGCCAGAGTCTGAAGGATTAAGGACATTTGATCTTGATTTGGCCCTGATGGATAAGTAGGGTTGGGCCGAGGCTGAGGCGGCTGGTAGTGATGAGAGGGCTGTGGGCGGGACTGAAAAGGTGGTCTTTGGGTTTGGGAATTTCCCGCCCACTGAAAATTGGGATGGTTTCGCCATCCAGGGTTGTAAGTGTTGGAGAATGGGTCGTTCTGGATGGCGTTGAGGTCCTCGCAGGTCTGAGGAACCTCCTGAGAATCAGGGAAAGGAGGAATGGAGTTCCCCTGGCTGGTGAAGAAAGGATCGGATGATCTTCCAGTCCAAGAATCAGATGGGGGTGGATATGGATCCATCCCAAGGGAGGATCGGTGGAGGATATTTTGCACAGTCTCCTGTGTGGAAGGAGGTTGTGCAAAGGAGTTACGCGCAGAGGTGGCTCGCTGCAAGTGCTGAGTCAGCTCATCCACCTTCTTTTCAATGATTGAGACCTTGTCCAATCGACTGGCCATTAATTCCAGGTCGACTGATGCGGACAGGCCCTGCGTCTCATGTGCTCCCTTAAGATTCGTCGCTGCGCGGGTATTCGTCCTGTCGAATAATCCCATGGAGTCATTGTTGATGGAGTTCTCGCACATGTTTTCGAGAATCTCCCATACGGTGTCTTCATGTTGACCCATGATGTTTCCTCCGCAAGTTGCATTGACGAAAAGGCGGATGTCCTCACGGAGTCCCTGGTAAAAAGATTGGACTTGTTCCCATTTAGGAACTCCGTGATGGGGGCACTTCCTCATGAGATCCTGAAAACGATCCCATGCCTCATGGAGAGGTTCTCCTGATTGTTGAGTGAAGTGTGTAATCTGATGGCGCAAGGCGTTGGTCCGACCAACGGGAAAGAACTTTTTCAAAAACTCGGATTGAAGTTCTTCCCAAGTGTTGATCGGCCGGGTCTGAGTTTGATACCAATGGGCGGCCTTGTCCATAAGAGAAAAGGAGAACATCTTCATGAGAAGTATATCCCGATTTTGCGCATCTGATCCAAAAGTGTGGGCCAGATGCTTAAGCTGTTTGATGTGCTGGAAGGGATCTTCAGAATTAAGCCCATGGAATTTAGGTATAGCATGAATCATGTTGGGCTTTAGTTCGGAATCAGGTCCTCCAATCGGGATTCTGACTCGAGGCTCAATGGCCACCGCAGCAGGATTGTAGTGGTCCCGCATCATAGGACGCTGCGGTGGGTGCACGAAGTTTTGGAAGAGGTCATTGAGTCGCTGGAGCTGGTGTTCCAGATTATTTTCTTCCTCAACTGGCTGAGCCATGATGGGGGAAGAAGAAGAACTTGGTTCTGAATCAGAAGAGAGAATAATGTGAGGGTGTTGCTGCACAAACACGGGCGTCGAGGCTTGGCCTTGACGAGAGTGAATTTCTAAAGGAGGTCTTAAGGGTGGTCTTAGAGACCTCCTTCCGTACATGCACAGTTGGGAGAGGTAAGTTTAGAAGGTGCTGGACCCAATCAAGACACCCAAAAATGTGTTGGGTGACTATAGAGGTGCGGGGCAGATGGACCCCTTGATCAGAAAGATCGTCCACCTGAGAATTACCTGGGCAGCCAGAGAGGGAGAGTCCCGCGAAGACCCCTACACGGTAGAGCGTCCCCACGGGTTACAGGGTTTCCCCCACCCGACCTCTCTTGTCACTGCGGTTCCAGGTAGACCAGAATGGGGATCTTGACCTCTTAAGTCTACCAATTTTAAGATCAGGGTGCTTAAGGTTTCACTTGAACTTTAGTCTTTTTAAGTGCAAAGAGTGACCTAATTTAAGGTTGGTTAACCCAAGGGGTCAACTTTACCTATTGTTTTCTTTAAGAGCTTTTAGGTCCTGTCTTTTAGGGTTCAAGTGTTTAGAGAGAGCCAATTGCTTAGGATTTTTCTTGTTAATTATTTTCAATCAATGGCTTGGGCACACCTCTTTAGGATTTCCTCAATTCTTGATTAAGGGGTGTGTCTCTACTGAAATCCTAATGTTTGACCTTATGTTGGCTCTACTTGGTCCATTTAACTCTTTGTTGGGCAATTAGGGCTCAAGCAAGAATGTGTTAGCCCTTAAATACCCTTAATAGTGTGCAGGAGTGATGAGTTGAAGACATGCAACTTTTTATGGTTACTAAGTATGGAAGACAGGTTAGCCCTATATTGTTTGTTCTTTTCTTTTCTTCCTCTTTAGAGTGTAGGGGTTAATAGTGAGAGAAAAGATTTACCTGTCTTCGGAGTGGTTGTGTGGTTGCTTGTCTTCTTGAGTTCCTGTAGCTGCACAAAAGAGAGGAGATTATCAGAACTTAAAAGAAACAGGAATGTTTACCTCTAGAATAGCCGTTGCTCCCCGGCAGCGGCGCCAAAATGAAAGACGTCGTCGGTAACGTTATAACGTTGTAGTAAAGCCGGTTGTTACCAACGTTTCATATAAAAAATTTTTTTACTCGGAAAAATAAAAGAGTTCCCGAGGTCGAACTCAGGGAGCAAGTTGTATTCTAGAGATATACAAGTTCTATTACAAAAATAAAGAGAGAGAGAGAGAGAGATGAAAATTTGGCTTCTTCTTCTTCTCTTCTTTCTTCCTCTTTGTCTTATCTCCTCTTTGGCTTTTGTTCTTCCTGTTCTTCTTCTTCTTCTTCTGCTTTCTTCTGTCTTCTGTTCTTCCTTGTTTTCTTTCTTTCTTTTTCTTCAGATCTTCTTCTTCTTTGTCTTCACCTGCCTTGACCTCTCTTCTTCTTCTTTCGCGATGGCCGTTGCTCTTCCTTCTTCTTCAGCCTGTCTTCTTTCCTGCTCTGGCTGCTGACCTTCCGTCGTCTGCCCCGGTGCTGAGACGACTTAACGATGCCTTCGCTACAGTGCAGCAGCTCCTTCTTCTTCAGCGGGTCTGCTTCTTCTTCTTTGGCCTGCACACTTCAGAGTTTTTTCGTCAAGAGGCAAAAACCTACTCTACCCCCCTCCCCCGCGTATCTCTCTCTCTGAAATCACTCTTCGGAAGCTCTCCCAGAGCGCTACCGGGTAATCGGGTTCGGGTCAGGCCCGGGTGCAGGCCCACCGGCGTGCGTGGTGGGCGAGGAGTGCAGGTCAGTCTAATCGGGTCGGGCCAGGTCCGCGGAGCGTGGTCACGGACGAGGCCGAGTCGGGTCGGGTCGGGTGAGAGGGACCTCACCCCGTGGTAACTGAGGCAAACAGATGGTGGCACTTTTGCAACTTATGTGGGTGTGTGGCTTCAGAAATTCCCGAGGTGGGACTATCCGCGCACCCCTTTTCTCTCACGCCTGCTGTAGGGAAGGTGCTTCCAATTGCAACAGCTGTTGAGGCTCGCAACTCCAATTGAGGGCCAGGGTGTGTGCGCAAGACTCTTTCGCGCAGCCTAGGTCTTCAACCTGGGATATCTAGGCTTGGAGCAACCTCAAGCGAGCTTCGAGCTTCCTCGCCAATGGCGGTCAAGGCCTGGAACCTGAAATCAATAGAACGGCCTCTCGGCCAAATCAGACAGGCGGGGGACCTTCGCCGTGGCACGGCGAAGGTGGTCAGGGGGTCTGCAGAGGGCGAGATGGAGCTAACAGGTCGTCCTAGGTCAAACTGTGAGCGAGGAAGTGGGTGTGTTCGGTGGATCTGCAGAGGGTGTTTGGTGGGAAGTGGAGGGGCGGAAGAGGATCAGGGTGAGGAGGCGGAGGTTCTGCGGTGGTCGGCGAGCCGTGTGGGTTGCTGAGGTGATGGGAGCGGCTCGCCGGAGGGTGGTCGGAGGCGGAGAGGATGAGGGTGAACAGGAGCGGTCGAGGGTTTAATTGACTAAATTGAAAGCGGGGAAAGAAAGAGGAGAAGAAGGGGAGTAGGTCTAACTTACTTGCAGGGACGAAGGGGGAGGAACAGGGCGACAGTCGTATCGACTGTCGCCGGAGAAGACGATGCTCAGGGAGAGGGGCGGCGGCGAGCAGAGGGCTGGAGAGGCGCCAGCTGGGTGCGGCGTGGCGCGGGAAGAACAGGGGAGGAAGTCTCTGCTGCTGGTATTGCGGCAGAGCGAAGAGGTGGAGGGGGAGGAAGTCGCCGGAGCTGGTGAGCGTCTGCCGGAGAAAGAAGAGACGAAAGCTGGGGGTTTTCTCCGTCAGATCCAGGCTGCCTTCGTCGGTGGAGCGGCGGGGGGTATTTATAGGGATGAAGCAGGGAGGAAGGCGGAGGGAGACGACGTGTCTCCCTCGCCGGAGAGTGGTCGGAACATGAACCCATACCGTCCGTGCGTTCGCACGGCCGGTATGGTGGCCTACAATGTCCAGGGAGGTGCTCCTGCGACGGCTGACGACGCAGGGCACCCCCGGTACACTTGCCAGGTCCCCCACCTCACCCTGCTCGGCGCCATGCTCCGCGCAAGGTCGCCGGAGCATGGTGCTGGCAGGGTTTTGCAGGAGGGACCTGATTACAAAGAACGAAGGAGAGTTAGGGGCCAAAATGCGAGGGTTCAAAAGTTGAGGGCCAAAGAGTAAATATATGAGGACCAAAGTGTGAAGTCGGTCAAGGAGGTTTCTTCTTAGGCTCAAGTTTTTATACATGACTAATTAGGACCTAAGGAATCTGATGGTGAATTTTATTTTCATATTAAACCTTGTTTGACCGGTCAATTTGCGCAAAAACCCAAATTAAGTTATTAATTGGGCATGGTTCTCAATATAGGTCAAAATGGGTTCTAAAGGCCAAATTGAAGGTTCTAAACCCTAGAGATTATTTTTTCTATGAATTTTAGAGGGTTTATTCTATTTTTACTTTGCCTCGAACCTTGTGAATTGAAGTGGGTTGTTTTAGGGTTACAGATTATCATTTGGTTCCTTGGAAGTGCTGTAGCCCTTGCTAGATCATCTCATCCCACTTTTATTCTTATTAAGCTGTTTTGACCTATGTTTGGGCCCTGAATTACCCTGTATGCAGATTATACTGGTAAAATTGCACTTTTACCCCTTATGACTTGTTTTCTTCTCAAACTCAGAATTCTCTGAGTTAAGCTTTTCCTTGAGATATGTAGGAGCTTTTATCCTTTGTATTGGGTCAAAATGAGCTAGTTATGGCTCATGATGAGGTTCTCATCACGACACTTGCGAGAGTCTGCTGCACCTGCCGCCTGGGAAGCCTGACGCCTACTGCTGCTCCAAGCTCCCTGCTACTTCGGCTGTTAATGGCGGCTGGGGCGTACACCTGACATCCAACAGAACGGCCTATTGGCCCAATAAGAATAGCTGGAAACCTTCGCCGTAGCACGGCGAAGGCGGTGGGTGATGCTGCAAGTTGCCGGTCGGCCTAGGCGTGCGTGCCTAGGTCAACCTGTGGCCGAAGATGGTGGGTTGGTCGGGGGGTGATTATGGAGGTCTGGAGTGGCAGTTGTGGGGTGGAGCGAGTTCTTGGTGGTGAGGCGGAGCTCTCGAGGTGGTTGGCGAGCCGTGTGGAGTGGCGGAGTGGTGTGGGTGGCTCACCGGAGTGCAGTCGGAGGCGAGGAAGATGGAGGCGGTTAGGTACTGTCGAGGGGTAATCAAGTAAAATAGTTGGGGAAAAAGAGAGAGGAGAGGATGGAGAACGTATCTGGGGTTGTCTGGAAGGAAGGGAGGTGGTGGAGAGGATGGCTCGTAACTACCGTCGTTGGGGAAGAAAGACCCTGAGGGAGGAAGCGGCGACGAAGATGAGGTCAGAAGCGCGCAGGCGGGGTACAGCGCGATGCGGGAGGAAGCTGCGGAGTGGACTCTGCTGCTGGTATGGCAGCAGAGCGACGAGAAGGAGGGGAGGAGGTCGCCGGAGCTTGTGGGTCGTTTGGCCAGAGATGGGAGAGGGAGGAATTTGGAAGGGATCTCCGTCAAAATCAAGCTTGCCTTCTGCGGCAGGGTCTGGGGTGTCTTTTATAGGTGCTGGCCGCACCTACCAGCACGTGGAGACCGCGCAATCAACGCTGCCGGCTCACCGGAGATGGAAGGAAGGTGGATACCCAAATCTGTCGTGCGTTCGCACGAGAGATTGGGTTCACACCAGCGATTGTAATTGGCTTTAGAAGGAAGGGAATTCCTCAGAGAATCCCCCTTCCATTTCTGGGAGAGAATCTCCGAGGAATTAGAGAGCAATCTCTCTCGAAACTTCACCGGAGCTCGGTTCTGCCCTAGCAATGGTGGCAGGACCGGTTTGCAAAGGAGGCGAAGAACCTAGGGAGCTCTCTGCAAAGGTATTCAAAAGATAGGGACCAATTTGTGATTTGGGTGTACTAAATTGCAAAGTAGGTCAAGATGACCTCTCCTTAAGTCTAAATTTTGGTACAAACCTAATTTGGACCTAAGGAATCCAATGGTGAAGTTGTATTTTAGGTTTGACCTCGTTTGACTAGATATTTTGCGTAAAAACCCAAATTAGGTTAATTGAAGAGCTAGGACCCTAATCTAGGTCAAACTAGGTTCCAAAGGCCAAATTAAGTGTTCTAAACCCTAGAGGATGTTTTTATATTATTTTTAGAGGGTTTACTTGATTTATATTCTGACCGGAACCTTGTTAATTTAAGCGGGTATGTTTTAGGATTACCAAGTGTCATTTAGTTCTTAGATTGCACATAAACCCATTTCTGATTAACTCAACCCATTTTTTATCTTATTTGGACCATTTGACCTATGTTTTGCTTCTGAGAAATCCTGTTTATGTACTGCATTGGTAAAATTGCAGTTTTAACCTTTATTTCATGGTTTCTTCTCAGAGCACTTGCTCCTTCAGTTAAGCCTTCTTCTAGGTTATGTAGGAGCTTTTATCTTCTTTATTGGGTCAAAATGAGCTAGTTATGGCTCATGATGAGGCTCTCATCAGCTTTCCTCTAGATTTCCTTATGCAACAACTCTCCCACGATGAATGAAATTTCATTTTATATATTTATATCTCTTATGTGTTTGAAATCACCTTGAGCTAAATGATTATCATATTTGTGTGATTTAAGTGCCTGTTCTTTAACTGCATATATATTACGCACCAGCATGTCATTTAAATAAAGTAGAGCGGCTTTAAGATCGATTTCAAAAACAAAAACAACGCCTCCCAGAGACGAACAATCGGGACTCAAAGTCTCGTAATTTTCAAAATAATATCTTTGTTGGATCGTATTTCGCAACTATACTACGACGCTTTTATCAAAAATGCGATCTATGTTTTCACCAACACCCCATGACGAACTTTTGTTAGTCCCTAACAAAACATCCTATGGATTAAATCTGGTTTCTAAGCCGGATGCAACCGTCAGGATGCCCTACTGAGCTGCATCTCTAGAAATCAGATTAGAATACCAATAATAGGCCTAGAAGTGCTCAAGTACCAGCCAAGATACAGACTTGACCAGCTTCAGCCTAAGTCTGTGGCGAAGGTTTCTAAGGCCTGCAAAAATTGCCTAGAGGTTCGTTGAACCCAACAGTTAAAGCACCTGTGCGTAGACGTATCATGTCTAGGTTCAGTTTGCCAGTACATTTTGATAAGAGAGAGATAGAGAAGGATTTTTCATTTTGAGAGTTTTCCCTCTTTTCCTTTTATATTTCCCTAAATCTAGCCTTGGATTGGCCATAAACATGATCTGTATTGAATTCCTTATCCCCATCATCATTCCTTGAAGGGTCCCTGGCTTTCGATGTTTTGAGATAACATTGCCCATGACAACTCCCAGAACCTTGGCTTTCGATGCTTTGAGATAATGCTACCCATGGCATTCTGTAGGTACATTCAGGCCCTATTAATCGACATTTTGGGATAATCCCACCCATGGCACCTGAACCAGCAGAAGGTGTTTAAAGGTGTTTACATGCCCCCAGCAAGGTATTTAGATATCCTAAGAGACACGCATCGAGGAGACGATTTGTTATTGCGCATCTTCGAGGGGAATTTTCCACCTCTCCTCACTGGGAAGTCGTCCAATCAACTTGTGTCTTCAAGCCACTCGTAAGCTAGATTTTCAGGACAATTTTCTTAGAACAAAACACTTTTGGCATGATTTCTTTATTAAGCGCACTGAACCAGACTAGTGTGTGGATTTTGGTGCTTAGGCTACCAAGTCCTACAAATCAAAGGGCAGGCAACGGGGTCGAATAATCCTTAAGCATTAGACCTACTGCATCAGCTTCGCACTTTCCTCATCCTCTTGAGGATTAATCTAGATCTTAATGAATACTATAGTGCTTAAACCCCGAAAATAGGTCCAAGAGGCCTAAGGTTGGTACTCGTCACTAATCTCCTAAGCTTTAGCCTTCCAAGTCTTAATTCATCATACGATCCAGCCTAGAAGTTAGGTAAATTCTAGACTCAATTACAAGGGACTATCTCATTTCTTTCTTTCTTTTTATTGCTCCTTTATTTCTCTTTTTTTTCCTTTTCTTTTCTCTTCTTTTCTCTCCTCCTCAATTATTTTCAATTCAGCTCACTTTGATCTCTCCTTTCCTCTTTTCTTTTCTTTTTTCTTTTTTTTCTGATGAAACCCCTCCATGAGTTGATTCTCACAGCATTTTGCACTTTAATACCCCTCCATGCCTAAGATTTACAATGTCCTCATTGTAAATTAGGTGGGTTCAAGTTCAGTTTAGATCGTACATTAGAACAGGTTGGTGGTGAACGGGTCAGAATGACTGTTGCAGACGATTTCAAGCTTTGATACAAGTATCAAAGGTGGAGTTGGTTGTTCTAACAGATGAACCCTAAAGTGCAATATGATTTCAGCAAAAAGATAGGTTAGAAGGGTCTCAATTTTTTCAAAAATGATGGGTTGCCTCCCATTAAGTGCTAAGTTTAGCGCCATCAGCTAGGCGCAATGAAGCTCAGGGAGAATGGAGATCAAAAGATACTGCAGCCAGATTTGAGTTGGTGAGTTCGAAGAACAGTTTGAGTCTCTAACCAATCACGACAAAAGGTTCTGAGTCGTCGCTGAGTTTGTTGATTATGACAACTCCATTTCCAAACACTCGTCTCACGAGGAATGGTCCAATCAATTTTGATCTGAGTTTTCCTAGGAAGAGCTTGAGTTTGGCATCAAAAAGTAACACTTTTTGACCAATTTTATTAGATGGAAAGATTTTAGAGAAATGTGCCTGTCATGGAAGGCTTTGACTCGCTCTTTATAGAGTCATGAGTTCTCATATGCGTCATTGCGTAGTTCCTCAATCTCACTCATTTGCAACCGACAGTGGATTCCAGCCTTCATGAGATCCAGATTGCACTTCCATAGTGCCCAGTAGGCTTTGTGCTTCATTTCTACGGGGAGGTGATGTTTGGCACGTAATTCACATTTTAAAAGTTAATAGTTGTAGTATAGCACGAAATACGTCTCGATAAATAAATTTATATAACTTCGGTGAGTACCGAGTCGTTCGCAGGGAGGCAATCTCAATTTTAACATAAGGTTTTCAATAAAACTAGTTCTAACAGGTATTTATATATGTATATATGTATAAAGAGACATTAGATATTCATAAGATCAAATTTCATTGCATTGATAAAGAGTTTTTCACAGTAGAAATTGTTATGCTAAATAGAAACAGATAGATAGAAAGAGAGATAGAGAGAGAAGAAAGTGGCAGAGAAATGATGTTTCTTGTGGGATGCTTGTGCGAGATGTTGCAGCACCTCAGATCTAGAGCACCGGGAAAAAAGGTCGAAGCGGAGTTGCAGAGGGACGAAGAGTTGCAGAGAAGGTGAAATATGTCTGAAGTTGATGGAAGGGAGAGAGATGCTTCAATTGGGGGGCCCTGGGCCTTCTTTTATAACTTTTGTGGAGGACAAAAGGGGTATTTTAGCCCTTAATCTCGTGTAACAACTTCTGTTTGATCAGATCTGTTGATCGGGAGATTTAGTGACGCTTGTAGTTATCACTAATGGCCTGTGCTATGCGCACACTAGCAAAGGAATTGAAGAGCGCCAGCAAGCTTTAGCGACGTTTGGGGGATTGGCTGGTGCAGATCTACAGCAACGCCTTTGATGTCATTAAATTCCCTCTACATGAATTGCCCTCTTCCCTTCACTATAAAAGGACCCCTACACCTCCCCTTCTTCATCTCTTCCTTTCTTCCTTTCACCACCTCCAAGGCTCTAGAGAGAGCTTGTCCCAAGACCAGGATGCTCCTCTAGAGTAGAAAACCAAATATTTTTCCCTCCCCTCATCCCCATTTGTGGAGCATCCCGTGGTCATCTTCTCACCTCCCTTCGAGAAGAAGATCCTCACCGTGACGCCATCTTGCCCCATCCTCTGTCCTCCGGCTCTGTCCTTGTTCGTCCCGCTCCTCACCACCTTCCTCCAGGCGACGTCAAAGCGAGTCATCCTCCAAGTAACCGTCGAGGGGGATTCTCTCACCTCTTTCTATCTTTATTGCTTTTGTAGTGTAATCTTTCCTGCTTTCCTAGTTGTAGCAAACGTTTGATTTAGAAATATATGTGATTCTCTCTCTCTCTTATATTTTGCAAGTAGATTAGTTAGATAAGCAATTGTCGATCTACTCTCTTGCTTTCTAAAATATTCCAAAATAAAATTATAAAAGATAAAAATGACAAAAAAGAAATAAAGTGAAATGCAGATCTCAAAAAACCAAACGTTCGCCTCCTCGTGTTCGACCCGGGGCTCACTTTTCCAGTTTCGGTTATAAATTTTATCTGATCGATGGATTTTCTCGCGAATCGAACTGCAACGACGGGTTTTCCAAATCCGAAGCTTTTCGTGTGCGAATCCGCCTAATCAAACACACATCCTCCATTCTCCTCCTCTCAAGCCACCATAATCTCTCTACTTTCCCAGTCTCCTTGGCGAACAACTAGAAGTGCCTACTTGGTCATTGGTGATTGTGCTCTAGGTGAAGAAGGGTAGGCTTCTAAGCCATGGATCCCTTCCCCTCCCAATAGGCTCAAGAATCCTCACAAACGGAGGACACCTATCCTCTACCTCCTCTTTTTGTTTTGTTAGTAGCTTGATTTAAATTCAAGCACTAGTTATATTTCTATTTCCTTGAAATTTTTTATTTTCTGTCTTTCTTTTAGTAGGTTAACATTTCTTTCAAGCACTTCTGTTAAGAGCGTTGAGCTGGTGTTTAAGAGTGTTGCGTTGTAGTATAGCCGAAAAAGTGTTCAAAACAAATATAATTTTATTACTCGAATATATTCCAAGGTCGAACACAAGGAGCAAATGGAATTCACACACTAATCTTAACAATAAATGCTAATTAAACAAAAAATACTACTCAAAATCTAATTAGGAATGTAAAGCATGAGTATGTGAAGAGTTTTAGGCAAAATAAGAATTACTCAAATGTACTTAAAGAAGAAAATATGAATTCAGACATCTTAAATGATTTGTGCTACGGTACTTGTCCTTTTTTTCTTCTTCTGATTTCTCTTTTCTTCTTCTTCTTTTGCCTTTGCAAGCCCTCTCTTCTTTCTTTCCGTAGCTTTCTCTATCTTCTCCTTCCTTCTTCTTCTCTTTCTTTGTCTTTGGCCTTCTCTTCCTCTTTCTTTCTCTGTCTTGGGCCTTCTCTTCCTCTTCCTCTCTTCTACTTGACCTTCTCTTCTTCTTCAGCTTCTTCTTTCTTCTCTTTCTCTGCCGTCTGCCTTCTCTTCTTCTTCTTCTTCCCTTCTTCTTTTCTCTGCCGTCTGCCTTCTCTTCTTCTTCTTCCTTCTGCCTTAGCTTCCTTCTTCTCTTAGAATTGGCTAAGTGTCGAGCCAAACTCTCCAGGGACAAACTGATAAATGCCAGTTTATCATTATTTTTATGCATTAAAACAAACCTAGCTCTTGGGATTATGCTCCGCAAACGAGTTTTTAGGTTGCATTTAGGCATAAATTAGGTTAGGCATGCATTGCATTTTTTATTGTGTTTTTAATGTGTTTTTGTGAGTGCTCGGGATAAACAGATGGCCAGACCCCTAGAACCCTAGCACTCAGGAAGGCAACTGGTGAAGGAGAAGCTCTCACCTGCTAGAACTCAGCTTGATCCAGCTCACCATAGTTAGAATTCAGCTCACCTGAACTAGGCTTAGCTCATCCTAGCTCCATTCAGCTCATCTCAGCTGAATGGTAGCTTAAGGGAGCTCATCTTAGCTCACCCTAGCTCAGGTCAGCTTTAATCCAGCTCAACTTAGCTCCCATTAGTCCACAGGAAGCTCTAGTTAGCTCAACTGAGTTGACTGGAGTTCACCCTAGCTCAGGTCCAACTACATCCAGCTCCACTCAACTCCAGCCAGCTGAAGATGAATTCATTCTAGCTCAGGAAGCTCAAGTCCAGCTCCCGGGGACTTAGCTTAGCTCAACTTAGTTGAGCTAAGCTACCTTAGCTGCCTCAACCAGCTCAGTCCTCTCCGGAGCACCAAACACAACTCACCTTAGATCAATTTAGCAAAAGCCAGGACACTTTAGCTTGGCTTAACAACTAGCAAAGAACTAGCAAGCTAAGCCAGCTAGAGTAGCTCCATGCTAACCTCTTCAATAGCTACCAGCTCCAATTCAGCTCCAGATGTCTTCTGCACAGCTCCTCTCCACAAACCCTAGCACTCATTGCCTCCTCCTCTACTCCATAGCTAGCTAAGCTAGCTTAGCTTAGCTTAGCCTATCTAGCATCCACCTCCCTAGCACCAAAAACCAAACCCTAACTCCACCTACATAACCTTCCACTCCAAGTTCACCTAAGCCTACTTAAGCTCGCTCCACCCTACTCATTTAGGTGCCACCACTTCACCACTTTTCACCCCTCAACTAACCACCAAAAGACACCAAAAGTTGGCGCCAAAACTAACCCTAACCACCTCCCTTTTGGCGCCAACTTTCAGCCCCTTTATCCACCCTACACCTACCCACATAACCCATCCTAGACATCCATATACCCCCCTTCTAGAACCCTAAGGTGGTGCCACCTAATAGCCTTCTAGAAGGCCCATTTTGGCGCCAATTCTAAAGGGCACCAAAGCCATAACTACCCCCCTTAGCACCCCTTAGGTGTCACCATTTATCCTTAGCCCTAGGATCCCCAACTACCCCCTATATCCTATCCTAACCATCCATTCCAAGAGCCACCTATGCCCCCCTTCCTACACTATATATACCCACCTAACTTCCCACATTTTCTTCATCCTCCATTAGTGTTTAATTCCACCTAAACCCACCTACACCCTACGGCCAAGAAGAAGGAGTAGAGAAGGAGATTAAGGGGACACATCACCTGCCCCCTTGGTGCCTTCTTCTCCCCACTCTCATCTTTCTTGTGCCATGCCAAGGAGGAGGAATCTTCTACTTCAAGGAGGATGGCCAGGCAAAGGAGAAGGACTTAGGGTGGACATCCACCCTTGGAGAGAAGCATAGGGCACACCCCTTAAGGGTTTGCCTTAGAGGACATCATCTTGGAGGAGCTATAGAAGGAAGGAGCTGAAGACCTTCTTTTCAAGCTCGGGAGCTACCAGGCTTGGAGCAAGAAGAGCTTCATCCTCTTCATCACCATCATCATTTAAAGGATTTGTCTTTATTTTATTTTTCAATTTGTTTTTTGTAGAAGCATTCATCTACTAGTAGACAATTTCCTTTAATAAAAAAAAAAGAAGTTGCCTTGATTTCTTGTTGCACTTTTTTTATTGCATTAGCTTGCTTTCTCTTTAGTGTTGTTTCACTCCTTTCTAATTAACCTAGGCCTTCACGTGCCTAGGTTGAGCTTAGAAAGAGGATAATTTTTGTCACTTAGATTAGCTTAGTAGGTGTAGTAAATTTTTCCCACCAACAACTTCGCATGTTGCCTTAATTTCAAAAACATAAAAATGATATATTGAAAAAGACCCAAAAAAGAAAGGTGATTTCCATTTTTAAGCAAGGGATTTGATTTGCAAACAATTTGGCCTCCTTGGATGACCCTAGATATCCCACTATCTACGTCTTATAAATTTTAAAGTGAATCCATTTTTGTGCGTTGCAACGACTTAAAACCCTAATTTAACAAACCATGCAAAAATGCAATCAAAAACCCCCCTTACCCTACATAGGTCTCCTCTCTTTCTCCCTTTTCTATTTCAGAACCTCTGATGTAAACACATTTACACTACTTAAAATGTCAATTTATGCATGTTCTTAAGCATAGGATTGCATTTCATGATATAAATATTGCATAACATGCATCATCTTGCATTTAGAGTAGTTTGAATAAAATGGAGGTTAATTGTCTCCTTTTATGTGCTTGGATAGGGCAAACATTTTATTGGGGCCTCGGATCAAAGATCCAACTGTATGGATGTGATCAGGGCGACGATTGGAGTTCAACGACTCCAAGATCGCCCTAATCAGGCATCCGTAGCATCAGATAGTGACCGGGGAACCCTAGAAGATCAAGGGCCAGGATGGTGAAAATCCACACTTCAGATGACAAATCCGACCGCACAGATGAATTTGGATCAACGATCGCAGCCCAATGACACAAAAATTGAGTCAATCCGACATCCGTGGCACCATCCACAACTTCCAGAAGATGGACGGCCAAGATGGCACCACGTGGCGCCATCTCAGCAGCCCAAATGGCCTCCAGCACCGCCGCACCTTTTCTTCTTCAATTAGCGCGTCGATTCTCCGCCGTTGGATCAAGATCCAACGGCTGTGGATGCGGCTGGCTAATTTGTCCACACGACCTTCTCGACGGCGTAGCGCAGCAAAGACGCAGCTGCAGGTGAAGCAGAGGTCGCGGGATCGAGTCCCGCGAGCCTCAAATTAGGTGCAAACGAGCAGGCACGTGGAGCGTCAGATGGAGATCCAACGGCTGCACACGCCCGATAGCGCCGACGCGCTATTACACGCGCGGCATGGACACGCGAACGCACGCGGATGGGCGCGCAACGCAGCAGGTGATGGCGTGACTTAAGCCGTCCGATCTTCCGATCGGACGGCTGAGATTCAAACGACGTGGGAAGCCATTGCGCCCGCGAGAAGCTGAGCGGGCGCGGAAGCTATGCCCACGTTGGGGCTTTAGTGACGGATTTATCCGTCACGAAAGACCCCTCATTTATTATTTTGAAGTTATAATGTCCATTTTGCCCCCACTCCTTGCAACTATAAAAGGAGACCCCCTCCATAAGAAATTCTCATCCCTTCCTTCTCTTCTCTACCCCTCCAAAGCTCAAGAGAAGCTTGTCCCACACCCGGGATGCTTCTCGAGAGATAAAGTCCAAATTTCGTCCCCCTTCGGAAGTGGATCCCTCGATGACGACGGCGTGCTGCTCCGTTCCTGTTCTTCTGCTTCGTCCTCCTTCGTCCTGCTTCGTTCTCCTTCGTCCAGGCGTCGTCCCGTCCGGCTCATCCTCCAAGCAACAGTCGAGGAGGATTTCTCTCTCCCTATTCTTTTTACTGCTTTCTAGTATAGATTTACTGCTTTCTAGTGTAGTTTTGCTCATCCTCCAAGCAATCGTCGAAGAGGATATTTCTCCCTCCATTCTTTTAATGCTTTCTAGAGTAAATTTATCGCTTTCTAGAGTAATTATTTTATGCTTTGTAGTTGTAAGAATGAAATGAACAATCTCCTTAATGATAAATTCCTTGTTTATTCTACATCTAATTTTGATTTCTCTGTGTAATATTCTCTTTCTCTCTTACTCTCTCTCTCTTCTATTTATTGTAAATAATTAGATAGTTTTAAATTGAATTATTCCGTGACAAATAAAAAGAAACGCGTAGTTTTTAAATCAAACGTCCGCCTCCTTGTGTTCGACCTGGAATTTCAATTTTGGTATAAATTTTATTTGTTGAACACGAATTCTTCGCTTTCAAACTACAGCGACAGGTTTTCCAAAATCAAACACGTTAGCGTAGTGATTCGTAACGTTCAACATTTTGGCGCCGTTGCCAGGGTGGCGACGCTCTTTGATTTCTCTTCGCGTTTTGTAACTTACAAATCATTTACCTCACTTTTCTCCTTTCTTATTGTAATTGCAGGTACTCTTTTGAGACGAGCAAAAGCGGTAGATTGGAGTAAAGTGCTGTGGAAGGTTTTGTAAGTTATCCCCCATTCTTTCCCCCTCCATAGATTTCAGTCGCCACATTGAATCCAAATTCCAATTAACCTAGGTGTTTGCATAAATCCTAGGAATAGTTTGGTTGTTTGATTCTCACTCACATTCATTCCACCTTCATTTATATAAAAAAACAAAAAACAAAAAGATAATTTTGTGGGGCAATTTTCAACTAACACACAACGTACACCCACATTCAAAGGCACTTAACCAAATTGATTTGTTTCTACTCAACCGAGTTCTGATATGTGGAACCGGTACACATAAAGCAACACATAAAAGAGTAGAAATCATTCTAGGTTAACCATCTTTGTGTGCCTAACTTAGTGGTGCATATGTGGCCAGTTGTTTGAGTTGTTTGGGCCGCACCACTTCAATTAAAATCAACCCATCAAGTAGCTGCCAATTAGGTTCAACTCTTAGGGATTTACCAAGCACTCCACATTCTTTTTAAACTTTAAAGGAAAACATCTTCACCTGTGCTTTCAAAACCTGGTGTGCTAATGAAACCTGTTTGAAAACACCTAAAGTTGAATCCTGAAAGCTACTAAGCAAGATTTGAACCTTAAAATTCACCACATCAAAAGTAATCTTGCTTGAAAACCACTGGTTGTGCACGCACGCACAAATCAATCAATCATTAAGGGCACAACCCATTTAAAGGGCCCATCACATTCCAAAGCACATTCAAACCTAGCCCTAAATAAAACAGAGTAGACATTGGCCTTAAGGATTGAACTCGCTCTTCAGAACTCAGAACGAGATTATTTTCGATTAGTCTGTTTCTACTGTTCAATCTGATGTCTAGCTAAGGGAGTAGAGTCAAACAATCGCGGCTGGGGGGGACACTAGGAACCAGAGGCACAAGCCGAAGGAAGAACCTTCTCCCCAGTCCCTCCTTCTAACTGGATGGATTGAACAGACGGAAGTAGATCAAATCGTTCCTTTATCTCAAGACGGGTTTTAAGAGTCTGTAGGTCTTTAGGCTAACCCATTTAAGGACAGGTTTGATTGTTTGTATTGCAGGGCACCTTTCTTCCTCCCATGTCTCATGAATCCTTCCACATATTTCACGCATTCCCGCTCTTTCCCTCCTGTTGTGAATTATCCTCAACATGACGATTATCCAAACTTGTATTGTAATCAACCATCAGTTAGTTGGGATAATTCGGATTGGGGATATAATTCCGGACCCCTGTGTTTAGGGTCTAACCCTAAACACTTTGATTCTGATTTCTATCCTTCTCAGAGCTACATCGATTATATATCATCTTCCTTTTATGCACAACCTAATACGATCTACAATCAAGAAGGATACACCGATCTTTACCCATCCTCTGATTTCACTGCCTTTAGGTCATCACCATCTTTTCAACAATCTGAAATGACCTATTATCAGGAAGGGTATAACAAATCTCAATTCGTTAATTCCTCTGCATTGATGTCAAACCCGCCTAACCCTGAACCAACTCATTTGGTTCAAGTTAACCAGGTTCAAGATAAGGTTCTAGCTAACTTGAGGAATATCATACAATCTTTAGAAGTTCAGCCAATACCTTGCATTGAGAGATTGGAGCCCCTGATTGAAATGATTGATGATTTAAACAAGTCTTTGTTGGATTAGCTCCAGGATGTTAAGGATAAGAACCCGGGTGAGTTTCTACTTAGGAAATTAGCGAAATTGAGGATGAGATTCGTGGTTGCTTTGATTCAATCTTGGAATAATGCCTAGGATGAACCCTCTTCAGGAAAGCCAATGACAGAACCCGCTCAGGCACCTGTTGGGGGGACACGTGTTACGAGGCTGACTAGATTGAATTAAAGCGACCAATTAAGGATGATCTGATTTCTTCACCTGAGATCCCTAAGCCGGGTTACGAGGAAACGTATGTCTCCTTGGAACAGAAAGTGACAACTGATTTTGGGACATTCATTGATACGGATCCTGATTTCTTTGATGGTAAAGATTCAAGTTGCGAAGTCTCACGTGAGTTTTCTGAACACAATTTCTGTGAGACGATTGGGCCTGAGGAATCTGATAGATCATTTTATAGCCCAATAATTGAGGAAACTGATCTTAGGGCACACATTACAGATCCAGGATTACATTTTCTGGATGAATCAATTCAATGCCCTGATTATCAGTTACACCCCGTTGAGCTTATCGATAATTCTGTTTCTGAGATAATTAGACCCAAGTCAATTCTGATTCTGCCACATCATTTAGACTTGGAGATTTCAGACGGGGTGATTAACATGCAAGAGGTCTCGGAATTTAACATTCGAAATGAGGAGGCTAGGAGTTAGGAAGTTCTGATTTGGGAAGTTAATTTTGGAGGAAATGGTAGATTGAGTCGAAGGGTTCCTTTTAAGCTGAAACCATCAAATCAGAACCCTTACGACATTTGTTTCGAGGATGTCAAACCCAAGCACACATTCAATGATTATCCTTTTGAGCTTCAATTCTCTGTAACCCGACTTTTTGGTCTTGGGTTGCATCCTCATAAATCGCAGGCCCGACCCCGCTTGCATTCTGATTTTAGGTTTTGGGTAATTTTTATCTAGAACCTAAGATATTCTCGATTATGGGTGTGGGTCTGCACCACAATCTGGTCCACATCTGTGGATCTCTTTTGATAGGTTAGAGGATTCTTCTGTTTATTCTAATTCTGACCTGCACTTGTGAATTCTTCATTTCTTTTCCTTGTATAGTGTGCCTAGCTGAAGGCACTAAACTCAGCACATATACAGTTTTTCTTAGTTTTCATCTCGGAGCAGACCTGACATTCACACAATTCAGGTGCTTTCTACTCTTTTCCACTCTATTTTATGTCTTTTTAATACAATGAGGACATTGCATTAGATAGGCATGGGGGGGTGGATATTCATCTCTGAATTCATTCGTCAGCTACGTAGATTTGTTTTATTTTCTTTTATAGAAAAAAAAAATTTGGAATTAGGAAAGAGAATTTGGGTTTAAGAAAATTTTCAATCTTAGGAAATACTATATTATGATTTGAACACAAAGACCCTTCAGGTCTTTGGACTTAATTAGCCCATGTATCCACTAAAATGTGGATTTGTCTTTGAGTCTTCGCCATCTTAATTCTATCGTAATTGGAATAAATAAGTTTGGGTGATAAGTACACGACTTATCAACTCGCCCTCTGATTTGAGGGAATTTTGAGTCTTAAGCATCTACACACTTTCTTTGCACTGACTCATTGTTCGGCGATTCTAACAGAATTTGGGTAGCTAATGAACCTTCTAGGGTGATATGGTTGGCAAGTTATCGTGGGTAACAGCCCATAGGTAGGTTGTCCAGAGCCCAGTCACTGGACCTTTCTCTTTTTCCTACCCTTAGGTAAATCTTAGACCAGGGAAGCCACCTACTTAAAAAAAAAAATCAAAAAGAAAAGGAGAAAAGAAAAAAAAAAAAGAAATAAGCCACACTTCGCCGTACGAGTATGGCTGGCAAGTTGTCGATGGTAACAGCTCATCGACTGATTGTCCAGAACCCAGCTCAGAAAATGCACTAAAAAATCCCAAAACACTTAGGAAGAAGCGGAGAAGTAGAATAAACCGGGGAGATATACACTGGATTCACCCTTGTGTTGACCCCGTAATAAAAAAAATAAAAATAGGGAGAAAGCTACCAGTTGTAAAGATACACCTTTAGGCAGAATTCTTTTTGAGGTCACCTAGAGGCGTAGAAATCCGAAATCCGTTTTAATTTCCAGTTAATGAGTCTATCACAATAAGATGCTTAAAACTTAGGGTTCTCATCAAATCTTGGGTGAGTTGAATGGTCGTAGAAAGCCACTCTTAAACCCTAAAATTTGAAAATCCAAAAAAATTAGAAAAGAGTAAAAAGAGAAAAAGAAATTTTTCTTTGAATAAGGCGAGGCTTGAGGCGGTCTGCATTTTGGCTGATACCCAGGCACTATTGTGTCTTTGAAAGTTCAGTTCCTAAGTAGACAATTTCTTAATGATTGAAAATAACTCAGGTCCAAATAATCCAACTTAATTCTTTTATAAATAGCATATAGTTTTTGCTAGGGACAAGCAAAAGATAGGCATGGGGGTATGATGTAAACACATTTACACTACTTAAAATGTCTATTTATGCATGTTCTTAAGCATAGGATTGCATTTCATGATATAAATATTGCATAACATGCATCATCTTGCATTTAGAGTAGTTTGAATAAAATGGAGGTTAATTGTCTCCTTTTATGTGCTTGGATAGGGCAAACATTTTATCGGGGCCTCGGATCAAAGATCCAACCGCATGGATGTGATCAGGGCGACGATTGGAGTTCAACGACTCCAAGATTGCCCTAATCAGGCATTCGTAGCATCAGATAGTGACCGGGGAATCCTAAAAGATCAAGGGCCAGGATGGTAAAAATCCACACTTTAGATGACAAATCCGACTGCACGGATGAATTCGGATCGACGATCGCAGCCCAACGACACAAAAATCGAGTCAATCCGACATCCGTGGCACCATCCACAACTTTCAGAAGATGGACGACCAAGATGGCACCACGTGGCGCCATCTCAGCCACCCAAATGGCCTCCAGCACCGCCGTACCTTTTCTTCTTCAATCAGCGTGTCGATTCTCCGCCGTTGGCTCAAGATCCAACGGCTGTGGATGCGGCTGGCTAATTCGTCCGCGTGACCTTCTTGACGGCGTAGCGCAGCAGACACGCAACTGCGGGTGAAGCAGAGGTTGCAGGATCGAGTCTCGCGAGCCTCAAATTAGGTGCAAGCAAGCAGGTGCGTGGAGTGTCAGATGGAGATCCAACAGCTGCGCGCACCAGATAGCGCCGACACGCTATTACACGCGCGGCGTTGTTTGTCGCGCTTTTGTGCGGTTTGTTAAAAGATAATATCGCGTTGTAATATAGCCGCTAAAGCGTTCAAAACAAATAAAGATTTTTATTACTCGAAAACCGGAGTATCCGAGGTCGAACATAGGGAGCAATCTCAGTACTTTGTAAAACCCAAGAATACAACTGTTACATGCAAATATAATTGATTCAAAGAGTTTTTAGAAAAAGTAGAATTAGACGTCTGATTTATGTATCAGACGTCTTAAATGTGATCTTTCTTTCTTTCTTCCTTCTTCTCCTTTCTGCTTCTGTATCTTTCCTTCTGCTTTGCCTTTCTGATCTCTTTGCAATCTTTCCTTGTCCTTCTTCTTCTTCTCTGCGAAGACTTCTAATCTTTCTGCTTTCCTTCTCCTGCGAAGGCTTCTTTCTTCTTCTTCTGTCTTCTTCTTTGGCTTGCTTTTCCTTCTTCTGCAGCGGCCAAGTCCTTCTGCGATCAGCCTGCCTGCACAGGAGCAAAACCTAACCCTTCTCCCTCTACCCGCGCGTCTCTCTCTCTCAAGCAATTCACTCGGAGCTGCTCTCCCAGAGCCACAGGCATTAATCGGGTCGGATCGTACCCGGGACCAGGCGCACCTGAAGGTGGTGTGATGCGCGAGGAGTGCGTAGGTCTAGGTCGGGTCGGATCCGCCAAGTCCGCGTGGTCAGGTCGCGGACGAGGCGGGTGTGGGGTCAGTGAGGGACCTCACCCCTGTGCTTACTGAGGTGATAAGGGTATATCACAAAACCAATTTATAGTGTACCTGAGGTTTGTAATCCCACGATGTGGGACTAAAGGTTTCGTCCTTCCCTCACGTGCGCCCGCAGACTCTCGTGTGCAATTGCCCACGCTGAAGGCCCTGCTGCTGCTCCAAGCTGAACTCAGTCACCTCGCAACACTTGCGAGAGGCTGCTGCACCTGCCGCCTGGGAAGCCTGACGCCTGCTGCTGCTCCAAGCTTCCTGCTGCTTCGGCTGTTAATGACGGCCGGGGTTCACCTGAGATTCCACAGAACGGCCTATTGGCCCAATCAGAATAGCTGGAAACCTTCGCCGTAGCACGGCGAAGGCGGTGGGTGATGCTGCAGGTTGTCGGTCGGCCTAGGCGTGCGCGCCTAGGTCAACCTGTGGCCGGAGATGGTGGGTTGTTCGGGGGGTGGTTATGGAGGTCTGGAGTGGCAGTTGTGGGGTGGAGCGAGTTCCTGGTGGTGAGGCGGAGCTCCCGAGGTGGTTGGCGAGTCGTGTGGAGTGGCGGAGTGGTGTGGGCGGCTCGCCGGAGTGCGGTCGGAGGCGAGGAAGATGAAGGCGGTTAGGTACTGTCGAGGGGTAATCAAGTAAAATAGTTGGGGGAAAAGAGAGAGGAGAGGGTGGAGAAGGTATCTGGGGTTGTCTGGAGGGAAGGGAGGCGGCGGAGAGGACGGCTCGTAACTGCCGTCGTCGGGGAAGAAAGACCCGGAGGGAGGAAGCGGCGACGAAGACGAGGTTAGAAGCGCGCGCGCGGGGTACAGCGCGACGCGGGAGGAAGCGGCGGAGAGGACTCTGCTGCTGGTATGGCAGCAGAGCGACAAGAAGGAGGGAAGGAGGTCGCCGGAGCTTGTGGGTCGTTTGGCCGGAGATGGGAGAGGGAGGAATTTGGAAGGGATCTCCGTCAAAATCAAGCTTAGCCTCTTCGGCCGGAGTTGTGGGTTCTTATATAGGCGCTGGACTTGGTGTGCAGGGCGTGAAGGGCACGTAATTGCCTGAGGTTGGTCGCCGGAGATGGAAAGGAGTTAGGATACCCAAATCTCTCGTGCGTTCGCACGAGAGATTGAGTTCACACCAGCGATTGTAATTGACTTTATAAGGAAGGGAATTCCTCAGAGAATCCTCCTTCCATTTCTGGGAGGGAATCTCTGAGGGATTAGAGAGCAATCCCTCTCCGAACCTCGCCGGAGCTCGGTTCTACCCTAGCAATGGCGGCAGGACCGGTTTGCAAAGGAGGCGAAGAACCTAGGGGGTTCTCTGCAACGGTATTCAAAAGATAGGGACCAATTTGTGATTTGGGTGTACTAAATTGCAAAGTAAGTCAAGATGACCCCTCCTTAGGTCCAAATTTTGGTACAAACCTAATTTGGACCTAAGGAATCCAATGGCGAAGTTAGATTTTAGGTTTGACCTCGTTTGACTGGACATTTTGCGTAAAAACCTAAATTAGGTTAATTGAAGAGCTAGGACCCTAATCTAGGTCAAACTAGGTTCCAAAGGCCAAATTAAGTGTTCTAAACCCTAGAGTATGTTTTTCCATGATTTATAGAGGGTTTACTTGCTTTTTGTTCTGACCGGAACCTTGTTAATTTAAGCGGGTCTGTTTTAGGGTTACCAAGTGTCATTTAGTTCTTAGATTTCACATGAACCCATTTCTGATTGACTCAACCCACTTTTTATCTCATTTATACCATTTGACCTCTGTTTTGCCTCTGGGAAATCCCATTTACGTACTGCAATGGTAAAATTGCAGTTTTAACCTTTATTTCATGTTTTCTTCTCAGAGCACTTGTTCCTTCAATTAGGCCTTCTTCCAGGTTATGTAGGAGCTTTTGTCTTCTTTATTGGGTCAAAATGAGCTAGTTATGGCTCATGATGAGGCTCTCATCATACCCCCATGCCTAGCTTTTGCTAGTCCCTTAGCAAAATTTCAAAGTTTTAACTTCCATTCTAGACCCTGAGTGTCTGTCAACAATGATAAGTGCTTCTCCCTTTCTTTTGTAATTAGGTGGGAATGCCGACAATAGGCCTAGAGGTACTCAAGTACCAACCAAAATCTGGACCTGTTCCGCTTTAGCCTCAGTCTTCTGCAAAGGTTTCTACGGCCCGCAGAAACTAACCTAAGGTTTGTTGGACTCCGCGGTTAAAGCACCCGTGCTTGAGATATTTTTAGCCTAAGCTCAGTTTGCAGTGCATTTTTTGTAAGAGAGAGATAGAGGATTTATTTGTTTGGAGAGATTTTCTCTCTCTTTTCTTTTTATTTCTAGCTTCGGGTTAGCTTCTCAACACGGTCTGTATCGGATTCCTCGTCCCCATCATCAATCCTCAAGGGTCCCTGGCTTTCGAGATTTCGAGATAATCCCGCCCATGGCAACCCCTGGAACCCTGGCTTTCGAGATTTCGAGATAATCCCGCCCATGGCGTTCCGTGGCCGAATTTAGACCTTGGCGATTGACATTTCGTGATAATGCCACCCATGGTATCTGAACCAGCAGAGTGCTTACATGCCCCCAGTAGGATATTTAAATATCCTAAGAGACAAGCACCGAAGAGATGATATGTTGTTACGCATCTTCGAGGGGAATTTCCCGCCTCTCCGCGCTGGGAACTTGTCCAAATCAACTTGTGTTGATTGACCGCTCCTAATCTAGGTGACTTCTTCAGAACATTAAACGCTTTTCGCGTGATTTGGATGTTTATGCGCACTGAACCAGACTGTGTGTGAATTTGGGTGCTTAGGTTACCGAATCCCGCAACCCGGAGGTCAGTTAACGAGGCCGAATACTTCCTAAGCCTTAGACCTAATACTCAAGCTTCGCATTTTCCTCAACCTCTTGAGGATTATCCAGATTTTAATGGATACGTGAATTTTTAAGCTAAAGGTACTAGCCCAAAAAGCCTAAGACCAGCGTTCCCACTAATCTCTTGTTATATCTCCGTGGCACTTTTCTTTTCTTTTTCTTGATTCGGTCTAGAACTTCAGTTAACCCCTTAATCTTTTACTAATGACTATTTCTTTTCATTTTGTGCTCCTTTTTGTCATTTTTTCTTCTTTTCCTCCTCTCATTTGTATGACCTTGAATTGTTCCTCCACTCTAACAAGTCTTTTTTTTTTTATGTGAAACCCTTTCTTGATATGAATTTTCTGACATTTTGCACTTTCATACCCCCCCATGCCTAAGATTTGCAATGTCCCCATTGTAAATTAGGTGGGTTCGAATTCAGCTTAGTTCATGTATTAGGACAGGTGTGTGGTGAGTGAATGGGTCGAAGCGACTTGTTGCGAACGATTTCTAATCTCGGGTAGGTATACCTGAGGTGAAGTCGGCTGTTCTAATGGATGAACCCTAAAGTGCAATATGAGTTCCGCATAGAGATGTCAGAAACGGTTTCAGGTTTTTCAAAGAATGACGGGTTGCCTCCCGTTAAGCGCTGAGTTTTACGCCATCGGCTGGGCGCAATGAGCTCAAGAGGAATGGAGGGTAAAGGATGACTCAGTCAAATCTATATCGGTCATGTCAATGAACGGCTTGAGTCTCTGCCCGTTCACGACAAAGGGTTCAGAATCGTGGCTGAGTGGGCTGATTTCAATAGCTCCATTTCCGAAGATTTGGCGGACTAGGTAGGGTCCGACCCACTTGGATCTTAGCTTTCCTGGGAATAGTTTGAGTCGAGCATCAAAGAGTAAAACTTTTTGACCAGGATGAAAGACCTTTCTAGAAATGTGTTTGTCGTGAAAAGCTTTAACCCGTTCTTTGTAAATTCGCGAGTTCTCATACGCGTCGTGGCGTAATTCATCGATCTCGCTCATTTGAAATCTTCTGTGGGTTCCAGCCTTAGAAAGGTCGAGATTACAGGTCCGTACTGCCCAATAGGCTTTATGCTCCAATTCGACGGGGAGGTGACATGCCTTCCCGTACACTAGTCTGAAGGGAGACATTCCTAATTGGGTCTTGTGGGCGGTCCTATAGGCCCACAATGCTTCCGGAAGCCGAGAAGACCAATCTTTTCTATCAGGTCGAACAGTAACCTGAAGGATCTTCTTGATCTCTCGGTTAGATAGCTCAGCTAGACCATTAGTTTGGGGGTGGTAAGGAGTAGAGATTCGGTGTGACACCCCGTATTTGGTCATCAGTGACCTGAACTGAGCGTTCGTAAAATGGGTCCCTCCGTCGGAAATTATAGCACGCGGAATCCCGAACCTTGAGAAAATGTTTTGATGGAGGAATTTTATAACGACTTTATGATTGTTGGTTCGGGTCGGAATGGCTTCTATCCACTTGGACACATAGTCAACTGCGAGTAAGATGTATTCGAAGCCATCCGAGTTCGGAAAGGGTCCCATGAAATCAATCCCCCAAATATCAAAAATTTCGCATACCAAGATCGGCTGTAGAGGCATCATGTCTCTATGGCTCATGTTGCCCAGAGTCTGGCAACGGGAACATACCTTACAGTGATCGTATGCATCCTTGAAAATTGTGGGCCAGTAGAAGCCACACTGGAGGACTTTCGATGCGGTTTTATGTCCAGAAAAATGTCCACCGCATGCCTGGTCATGGCAGAATGAGAGTATGTCTTTGATTTCCACTTCCGTGACGCACCGTCGGATTATCTGATCAGCACCAATGCGGAAAAGATACGGGTCTTCCCATAGGTAATACTTGGCATCGGAACGCAATTTGTCCTTTTTGGCCTTCGACCAATCGGGCGGAATCTGATGTGATGCCAGGTAATTAACAATATCGGCGAACCATGGAAGACTTGTATTGATAGTCAGGAGGTGCTCATCAGGGAAATGTTCTGTAATAGGTTCGGAAGGATCAATAATTTCAGAAGGAAGGCGGGACAAGTGATCAGCTACCACATTGTGCTTTCCCGCCTTGTCGCGAATCTCGAGGTCAAATTCTTGCAATAGCAAGATCCAACGGATTAGTCAAGGTTTCGCATCCTTCTTGGCAAGGAGATGCCTTACAGCTGTGTGATCCGAGTATACGATAATACGGGAACCCAGAAGGTATGATCTGAATTTTTCCAGGGCAAATACTACGGCCAGCAGCTCTTTCTCAGTAACCGTATAGTTACGCTGAGCCTCATCCAGTGTTTTGCTGGCGTAGTAAATGACCACAGGTATCCCGTCAATTTTCTGCCCCAAAACCGCTCCTACAGCAAAGTCAGATGCATCGCACATGATCTCAAAGGGTTGACACCAATCAGGGGACTGTAGGATTGGGGCCTGGGTGACTCGGTCACGTAGGATTTCAAATGCTTGAGTGCATTCCTTGGAAATTTCGAAAGGTACATCCTTGGAGAGAAGATTGGTCAGGGGGCGCGCGATCTTGGAGAAATCAGGGATGAATCGACGGTAGAAACCGACGTGCCCCAAAAAAGATCGGATGTCCTTAATCGAGCTAGGCATAGGGAGCTTGGAAATCAGGTTAACCTTAGCTCGATCCACTTGGATGCCTTTCTCTGAGATTAAATGTCCCAGGACAATTCCCTCAGGCACCATGAAATGGCTCTTTTCCCAGGAAAGAACCAAATTCACCTCGATGCACCGCCTGAGTATATGGACCAAGTGTTGGAGGCAATCGTCAAATGATTGTCCAAAAACTGAAAAGTCATCCATGAAGACTTCCAGATAATCACCTACCATATCTGAGAATATGGCAAGCATGCACCGCTGAAAAGTTGCAGGTGCATTGCAGAGACCGAACGGCATCCTTCGGAACGCGTACGTCCCGAAGGGGCAGGTGAATGTGGTCTTTTCTTGGTCCTCTGGATGGATTGCCACCTGATTGTAACCGGAGTACCCGTCAAGAAAGCAGAAGAATCTATTTCCCGCTAGTTTCTCGAGGATCTGATCAATAAACGGTAGTGGGAAATGATCCTTCTTCGTGGAGGAATTTAGTCTTCTGTAATCAATGCAGACTCTCCACGAATTAGCTATTCGGGTAGGAATGATTTCCCCGGTTTCAATCGTGATAATGGTAAGTCCTGCCTTCTTAGGCACCACTTGTGTTGGACTCACCCAACGACTGTCAGAGATCGGGTAGATGATCCCTGCATCTAACCACTTAATGATCTCCTTTTTCACGACCTCCTGTAGGTTAGGGTTTAGGCGCCTTTGCATTTCTCTTGAAGGTCGTGAGCCTTCTTCCGTGTAGATTCGATGTGTGTAGTATGAAGGGCTTATACCAGTTAAATCATCTAGAGTCCATCCAATGGCTCTACGATGTTGTTGGAGAACAGAAATCAAACGGAGTTCCTGGTCAGGTGTGAGTCGAGAATTGATAATCACAGGAAACGTCTGATTTGAATCCAAAAAGACGTATTTTAGATGTTCAGGAAGGGGCTTGAGTTCCGTGACAGGATTGTCAGCAGCAGCGGGTGGTTCGGGGTTTGTATCGGGAGCAATGGTAGGAGTCATAGGTGTGTCTAGATCATGTCCGCACTCCTCTGTTAGCGGTTTTTGATTCTCTAGTGGTTGATCAGGAATAATCAGGTTGTCCTCTATATGCAGTTCATCAACCACGGCTTCGACATCACAAATTTCCTCTATCACCCCGCAATTAATCCCTTGATGGGCCTTGAAAATGTCAATCTTCAGATTTTGATTCCCAAATTTTAATTCTATCTGGCCCTCTTTGCAGTTTATATTGGCCCTAGCAGTGGCCAAAAATGGTCTCCCTAATATGATTGGGGTGTCCCTTGGGTTCTTAGGTGCATCCATGTCCAGTACTATGAAGTCCACTGGGAAATAAAATCTCATACCCTAACAATGACATCCTCGAGTATTCCTTTGGGTGACTTGATGGATCGATCGGCTAACTGCAATGTCACCTCAGTGGGTTTAAGTTCAGATTCTTCAAGGTGGTCAAGGAGGGATGTAGGTATTAAATTTATGGAGGCACCTAGGTCTAGTAGGGCTCTATCAAGTTGGGTTTCACCAATTTTACAAGAAATCAAGGGAGTTCCTGGGTCTTTAGCCTTAGGTGGGAGTTTGCTCAAGATGACAGAGCTGGCTTGCTCTGATAGTACGATTGGGTTCCCATCCTTGGTTCGCGGCTTACGTTTAGGTGTACATATGTCTTTCAAGAACCTTGCGTAAGCCGGTATGTGGCGGATTGCATCCATCAACGGGATGTTTATCTGGACCTGTTCAAAGAGCTTGACCAGATCCTCCTCAGGAGCCACAGGTTTGGTTGTCCTTTTTCCTTTGGTCAAGGCCTCAGGAAATGGGATCCTAGCTGGTTCCTCTAGGATAGGTCTAGGTTCTTGATCTGGGACAGTAGTATCTTGGATGACTACCCTAGGGTCTTAGCGATTATCAGGCTTGGAGTGGTTCGGATAGTGTGGGTCTTGTGTTGTTTTACCACTACGTGTTGTTACAGAGTTTAATCCGGCCTGACTTTGGTTTGGGTTAGGTAGGAGGGGTGGCTGCTGCTGCAATCCTGCATAAGATGTTGACGCCTCCATCCCGTCTGGTGATGGAGTAGCAGGGGCCTGATAAATCAAATGTGCGTGGCCTGGATTTGGATTCATAACGCGCCTCTGGGTCGGCACGTTATTTGGGTTGGGCAGAGGTTGCGAAGGAAGGGTGCCAGGTTGGCGGGAATTTGCCATCTGGGCCAGTTGGTTGTGAACCTCTGTGATCTCGTCCTTGTGCTGTTTTTGCATTGCCGCATTCGTCTTTTGAATGTCAGCCAGTGTTTGAAGGATAAGAGTCAGTTGATCCTGATTTTGCCCTGATTGGTAGGTGGGATTGGGCCGAGGCCGAGGCGGCTGATATGGACGAGGAGCTTGTGGGCGGGGTTGATATGGTGGTTTTTGAGAATTTCCTGCCCACTGAAAGTTAGGATGATTTCGCCATCCAGGGTTGTAGGTATTGGAGTATGGGTCATTCTGGATGGCGTTGAGGTCCTCGCAGTTCTGAGGAACCTCAGGAAAGTCAGAATACGAGGGTTCAGAGTTCCCCCAACTCGAATAGAAGGGATCAGAGGTCACTCCGGTCTGAGAGGTAGACGGGGGTGGATATGGGTCCATCCCCTTGGCAGGTTGGTGATAGATGTTTTGCACTGTTTCCCTTACCAGAGGAGGTCGTGTAAAAGAATTTTGTGCAGAGGTGGCTTGCTGCAAATGTCGAGTTAGCTCGTCCACCTTCTTTTCTATGATAGAGACCTTGTCCAACCGACTGGCCATCAGTTCCAGGTCGACAGAAGTGGACAGGTCCTGCATCTCATGTGTCCCTCTTAGATTCGTTGATGCGCGGGCATTCGTCCTGTCGAATAAGCCCAAGGAGTCATTGTTTATGGAGTTCTCGCACATGTTTTCGAGAATCTCCCATACCGTGTCCTCGTGTTGGCCCATGATGTTTCCTCCACATGTTGCATTGACGAATAGACGAATATCCTCACGGAGTCCCTGGTAAAAAGACTGGACTTGTTCCCACTTAGGAACTCCGTGATGGGGGCGCTTTCGCATGAGATCTAGGAATCGATCCCAAGCTTCATGAAGAGGTTCTCCCGGTTGTTGAGTGAAATGAGTGATCTGGTGGCGCAAGGCATTTGTCCGGCCAACAGGGAAGAATTTTTTCAAAAATTCGGACTGTAATTCCTCCCATGTGTTGATCGGGCGGGTCTGAGTCTGATACCAGTGTGCAGCCTTGTCCAAGAGGGAGAACGAAAACATTTTCATGAGTAGGATATCCCGATTTTGTACATCTGACCCGAAGGTCTGGGCCAAATGCTTGAGTTGTTTAATGTGTTGGAATGGATCCTCCGAGTTAAGCCCATGGAACTTCGGTATGGCATGAATCATATTGGGCTTCAGATCAGAATCGGGTCCTCCAATTGGGATTCGTACTCGGGGTTCGATTGCCACCGCAGCAGGATTATAGTGATCTCGCATCATAGGTCGCTGCGGTGGGTTTACAAAGTTCTGAAAGAGATCGTTCAAGAGTTGAAGTTGGTGTTCAAGGTTATTCTCCTCTTCAATGGGTTGTGCCATGATGGGAGAAGAAGGGGAATCAGGGTCTGAGTCAGATGAAAGATTTATGTGGCGGGGTTGCTGTACAAACAAGGGCGTCGAGGCTTGGCCTCGACGAGAATGAATTTCTAAGGGAGGTCTTAAAGGTGGTCTTAAGGACCTCCTACCGAACATGCACCGAAAGATGTGATGAGATTAGAAGGTGCTGGACCCAATCAAGACACCCAAGAATTGTTGGGTGACTATAGAGGTTCGGGGCAGATGGACCCCTGGATCAGAAGATCGTCCACCTGAGAAATACTTGGGCAGCCAGAGAGGGAGAGTCCCGCAAAGACCCCTACACGGTAGAGCGTCCCCACGGGTTACAGGGTTTCCCCCACCCGACCTCTCTTGTCACTGCGGTTCCAGGTAAACCAGAATGGGGATCTTGACCTCTTAAGTCTACTTTTTTTTTATTTTAAGATCAAGGTGCTTAATGTTCCTCTTGAACTTTTAAGTATTTTGAGTGCAAAAGTGACCTAATATTAAGGTTGGTTGACCCGAGGGATCAACTTCACCTCTTGTTCCTTTGAGAGCTTTTAGGTCCTTCCTTTTATGGTTCAAATGGATTATCAGCCTGATTTGCTTAGGGTTCCTCTTGTATAAATCTTTTCAAACATGGTTTAGGCACACCTCTTTTTGGAAAGTTTGTTTCTTTGTTTTAGAGAAGATGTGTCTCTAAAAACCCTAGCTTTGCAATCCCTAACTTGGCTCTAGTGGGTCCAATTTAGTTGCCGTAGAAATTAGCACCTAGGGCTCAATCAAGAAAGTTTTAGCCCTAGTTGCCTTAGTTGGATGAACAGATAAAAATATGTTGAAATGAAAATCAGGCAACTTGATGAGTTACTAAATATGAGACAGGTAGCCCTAAGTTGATTTCCCTCCTTTTTTTAGATTGTGAGAGGGTTAAGAGAGAGGACTTATGGAGATTACCTGTTCCTTGGAGAGTCTGTTGTGTAGTTGCTATTCTTTCCTTTTTGTTTTGCTTTCCCTGAATGAACACAGCAAAAGAGAGAAGTCAAGTCGGATATTAGATAGAAAAGTTGTACTCAAAAGTTTTAAAAGTGCCCGTTGCTCCCCGGCAACGGCGCCAAAATGTTTGTCGCGCTTTTGTGCGGTTTGTTAAAAAATAATATCGCGTTGTAATATAGCCGCTAAAGCGTTCAAAACAAATAAAGATTTTTATTACTCGAAAACCGGAGTATCCGAGGTCGAACACAGGGAGCAATCTCAGTACTTTGTAAAACCCAATAATACAACTGTTACATGCAAATATAATTGATTCAAAGAGTTTTTAGAAAAAGTAGAATTAGACGTCTGATTTATGTATCAGACGTCTTAAATGTGATCTTTCTTTCTTCCTTCCTTCTTCTCCTTTCTGCTTCTGTATCTTTCCTTCTGCTTTGCCTTTCTGATCTCTTTGCAATCTTCCCTTGTCCTTCTTCTTCTTCTCTGCGAAGACTTCTAATCTTTCTGCTTTCCTTCTCCTGCGAAGGCTTCTTTCTTCTTCTTCTGTCTTCTTCTTTGGCTTGCTTTTCCTTCTTCTACAGTGGCCAAGTCCTTCTCCTGCGATCAGCCTGCCTGCACAGGAGCAAAACCTAACCCTTCTCCCTCTACCCGCGCGTCTCTCTCTCTCAAGCAATTCACTCGGAGCTGCTCTCCCAGAGCCACAGGCATTAATCGGGTCGGATCGTACTCGGGACCAGGCGCACCTGAAGGTGGTGTGATGCGCGAGGAGTGCGTAGGTCTAGGTCGGGTCGGATCCGCCAAGTCCGCGTGGTCAGGTCGCGGACGAGGCGGGTGTGGGGTCAGTGAGGGACCTCACCCCTGTGCTTACTGAGGCGATAAGGGTATATCACAAAACCAATTTATAGTGTACCTGAGGTTTGTAATCCCACGATGTGGGACTCAAGGTTTCGTCCTTCCCTCACGCGCGCCCGCAGACTCTCGTGTGCAATTGCCCACGCTGAAGGCCCTGCTGCTGCTCCAAGCTGAACTCAGTCACCTCGCAACACTTGCGAGAGGCTGCTGCACCTGCCGCCTGGGAAGCCTGACGCCTGCTGCTGCTCCAAGCTTCCTACTGCTTCGGCTGTTAATGGCGGCCGGGGCGTTCACCTGAGATTCCACAGAACGGCCTATTGGCCCAATCAGAATAGCTGGAAACCTTCGCCGTAGCACGGCGAAGGCGGTGGGTGATGCTGCAGGTTGTCGGTCGGCCTAGGCGTGCGCACCTAGGTCAACCTGTGGCCGGAGATGGTGGGTTGTTCGGGGGGTGGTTATGGAGGTCTGGAGTGGCAGTTGTGGGGTGGAGCGAGTTCCTGGTGGTGAGGCGGAGCTCCCGAGGTGGTTGGCGAGTCGTGTGGAGTGGCGGAGTGGTGTGGGCGGCTCGCCGGAGTGCGGTCGGAGGCGAGGAAGATGAAGGCGGTTAGGTACTGTCGAGGGGTAATCAAGTAAAATAGTTGGAAGAAAAGAGAGAGGAGAGGGTGGAGAACGTATCTGGGGTTGTCTGGAGGGAAGGGAGGCGGCGGAGAGGACGGCTCGTAACTGCCGTCGTCGGGGAAGAAAGACCCGGAGGGAGGAAGCGGCGACGAAGACGAGGTCAGAAGCGCACGCGCGGGGTACAGCGCGACGCGGGAGGAAGCGGCGGAGAGGACTCTGCTGCTGGTATGGCAGCAGAGCGACAAGAAGGAGGGAAGGAGGTCGCCGGAGCTTGTGGGTCGTTTGGCCGGAGATGGGAGAGGGAGGAATTTGGAAGGGATCTCCGTCAAAATCAAGCTTTGCCTCTTCGGCCGGAGTTGTGGGTTCTTATATAGGCGCTGGACTTGGTGTGCAGGGCGTGAAGGGCACGTAATTGCCTGAGGTTGGTCGCCGGAGATGGAAAGGAGTTAGGATACCCAAATCTCTCGTGCGTTCGCACGAGAGATTGAGTTCACACCAGCGATTGTAATTGACTTTATAAGGAAGGGAATTCCTCAGAGAATCCTCCTTCCATTTCTGGGAGGGAATCTCTGAGGGATTAGAGAGCAATCCCTCTCCGAACCTCGCCGGAGCTCGGTTCTGCCCTAGCAATGGCGGCAGGACCGGTTTGCAATGGAGGCGAAGAACCTAGGGGGTTCACTGCAACGGTATTCAAAAGATAGGGACCAATTTGTGATTTGGGTGTACTAAATTGCAAAGTAGGTCAAGATGACCCCTCCTTAGGTCCAAATTTTGGTACAAACCTAATTTGGACCTAAGGAATCCAATGGCGAAGTTAGATTTCAGGTTTGACCTCGTTTGACTGGACATTTTGCGTAAAAACCTAAATTAGGTTAATTGAAGAGCTAGGACCCTAATCTAGGTCAAACTAGGTTCCAAAGGCCAAATTAAGTGTTCTAAACCCTAGAGTATGTTTTTCCATGATTCATAGAGGGTTTACTTGCTTTTTGTTCTGACCGAAACCTTGTTAATTTAAGCGGGTCTGTTTTAGGGTTACCAAGTGTCATTTAGTTCTTAGATTGCACATGAACCCATTTCTGATTGACTCAACCCACTTTTTATCTCATTTATACCATTTGACCTCTATTTTGCCTCTGAGAAATCCCGTTTACATACTGCAATGGTAAAATTGCAGTTTTAACCTTTATTTCATGTTTTCTTCTCAGAGCACTTGTTCCTTCAGTTAGGCCTTCTTCCAGGTTATGTAGGAGCTTTTGTCTTCTTTATTGGGTCAAAATGAGCTAGTTATGGCTCATGATGAGGCTCTCATCAGGCGTGGACGCGCGATCACACGCGGATGGGCGCGCAGCGCTGCAGGTGGTGGCATGACTTAAGCCGTCCGATCTTGCTATCGGACGGCTGAGATTCAAATGATGTGGGAAGCCATTGCGCCTGCGAGAAGCTGAGCGGGCACGCGTGGGCACGGAAGCTACGCCCACATTGGGGCTTTAGTGACGGATTTATCCGTCACTAAGGACCCCTCATTTATTATTTTGAAGTTGTAATGTCCATTTTGCCCCCACTCCTTGCAACTATAAAAGGAGACCCCCTCCATACGAAATTATCATCCCTTCCTTCTCTTCTCTACCCGTCCAAAGCTCAAGAGAAGCTTGTCCCACACCCGGGATGCTTCTCGCGAGATAAAGTCCAAATTTTTGTCCCCCTTCGGAAGTGGATCCCGCGAGGACGACGGCGTGCTGCTCCGTTCCCATTCTTCTGCTTCGTCCTCCTTTGTCCTGCTTCGTTCTCCTTCGTCCAAGCGTCGTCTCGTCCGGCTCGTCCTCCAAGCAATCGTCGAGGAGGATTTCTCTCTCCCTATTCTTTTTACTGCTTTCTAGTATAGATTTACTGCTTTCTAGTGTAGTTTTGCTCGTCCTCCAAGCAATCGTCGAGGAGGATATTTCTCCCTCCATTCTTTTAATGCTTTCTAGAGTAAATTTATCGCTTTCTAGAGTAATTGTTTTATGCTTTGTAGTTGTAAGAATGAAATGAACAATCTCCTTAATGATAAATTCCTTGTTTATTCTACATCTAATTTTGATTTCTCTGTGTAATATTCTCTTTCTCTCTTACTCTCTCTCTCTTCTATTTATTGTAAATAATTAGATAGTTTTAAATTGAATTATTCCATGACAAATAAAAAGAAACGCATAGTTTTTAAATCAAATGTCCGCCTCCTTGTGTTCGACCTGGAATTTCAATTTCGGTATAAATTTTATTTGTTGAACACGAATTCTTCGCTTTCAAACTACAGCGACAGGTTTTCCAAAACCAAACACGTTAGCGTAGCGATTCATAATGTTCAACAACCTCTCTCCCAGAGCCTTAACCGGTCGAGTAGCCGGACCTAACGCAGACCCGGGCCCTGGCTCACCGATGTGTGTGGTGAGCGAGGAGTGAAGGGTAGTCGGGTTCAACCAAGTCTGTGTATTAGGTGTCACGAACGAGTCCGGTGAGAGGGGGGAGGAGGACCTCACCCTCAGTGTTGGAATCGAAGAGCCTCTAGCATAAAATCAATTTATGCGCACGAAGGTGCCTTTCCACTTCTGAGGTAGGACTAAAATGTCCCACCTTCTCCCACGCGCCGCAGCAGCAGATGAGGCTTCTAATTGGCGAGGCTGTTGAGGCTGAAGCCTTTGCTTGATGGCTTGGATGCATGTGCACCTCAAGTCCGCACAGCCTGGGGGTCTCACTTGGAGCAGCAAAAGGCCTGGGACTGCTTGAAGCTTGCTTCAAGCTCAACAGTAATGGTGGCCGTTGTCCTGCTACCTGAAATCAAGAAAGAGGGCCTTATGGCTGCATCAGAATGTTCAGCATGGTCGTTGAAGCACGATGAATATAGTGGTGGCCATGGCGTGGAGCGAAGGTGGTTGTGGTGGCCGGACAGTGAAGGGAATGGACGGTGAAGGTGGGTCTATTCGGGGAGGTATTTAGATGGTCGATGGAGTGATTGGATTAAGGGGAAATGATCAGTGGGTCGTGGTGGAGGTTGTAAGGGGGTCGATGAGGTGGATGGAGGTGCGGAGTGATAGGAACACCTCGCCGGAGGAGTTGCCGGAGGTGGAGAGTGTGACAGTGGTCAGTGGCATCGGTGGATGATTTAAGGGAATAGAGAGAGAAAGAAAGTGAGAGAGAGAGAGAGTCTAAAAACCTACTTATAAGGGATGAAAGGGGATGAAATCCCACACTAGTATGGTTGCCAAACGTGGGGAAGACGAAGACCTTCGTAGATGAGGCGGCAGCGAAGACGAGGCAGAGGCGACGTTGGCCGGTGTTGTGAGACGCAGACAACTGTGGCGGAGTTAACTCGACCACTGGTATTGTGGTTGGGCAACGAGAGAGCGAGGGAGAAGCCGCCGGAGCTTGCGAAGATTATGGCCGGTGAGGGAGAGAGGAATAGAGGGGGAACCAGCCCAATTACAAGCTGAGACTCAGTTGGATCTGGGGCTTCTTAAATAGGTCATTGGAGAGGGCTTTGTGCTTGGAAGCCAAGCTTCCAAGCAAGGCAGGCTTCGACGGAGATGAAAACTCAAAAGAGACCCAAATCTCTCATGCATTCGCATGAGAGACTGGGTAGGAATTAGGGCATCAAACTGGGTTCATAGTGGAGGGATTTTCTCAGAGAATCTGCCTTCCAATTTTGGAGGGGATTTTTTGAGCAATCAAGGAGAAACCTCCTTTCAAAGCTCGTCGGAGTAGGATTCCTCTGCTATAATGGTGTAGGGACCTATTTGTGAAAATGATGAGGAAGATAGGGGGCTGATTGCAAGGGTTTTTGAAAGTTAAGGGTAGAAATGTAATCAGACTGGACCTTTTCGCAAAGTAGGTGAAGATGAGATTCCCTTAAATCCAAACTTTAGTAAAAACCTAATTTGGACCTAAGGAATCCAATGGTGAAGTTAGATTTTGGGGTTGACCATGTTTGACTGGAAAATTTATGCAAAAACCTAATTTGGGATAAATATTTATATGGGACCCCATTCTAGGTCAAGATGGGTTTTAATGGCCAAATTGAAGGTTCTAAACCCTAGAGAATATTTTTCTATGATTTTTAGAGGGTTTAAGTGAATTTTACCCTGACCAGAGCCTTGGTTAATCAAGTGGGTCTGTTTTAAGGTTTTAAGAAGTCATTTAATTCACAGAATTCACACAAACCCTTTTTTGCCAAATCCAACCCATTTGTTATTTTATTAAGACCATTTAACCTTTGTTTAGCCATTTAGAAAACCCATGGTTGTATTGCATTGGTAAAATTGCAGTTTTAACCCTAGTTTCTTATTTTCCTCTCAGAATGGTTGTGCAGTGAATTATGACCTTCAGTTGATTATGTAGGAGCATTTATTCTCTCAAATGGGTCAAAATGAGCTAGTTAGGGCTCATGATGGTGTTCCCATAAACTTCTTATTTCCATTTCTCTATTGCTCTTCTTTTTGTCTACTTTTAGTCACTCGCATGCACCCACTAGCACTACCTTCACATTATCACCATCTTCACATATCCATCATCACTACTACTCCCACACCACGTGCCACTACTTCACTCACCACCATTCACTCACTCACTATCTTAGTCATACACTTAGCCACTAAACTTCACTCTCTTCACTCATTTCACACATCCATGGCTACTCATAATCTCATGTGCACTTAGGATTATCCCAACTTAGTGACCCAATCTTATCCTAATCACCTCCACACACTATAGGTGCCTAGTTGAATGATTACTCCATGGTCGTTCCATCTCCATTTCACCATGCACACCAAATTAATTCAATAGAAACATGGTGATAGAACAATTTTTGGAGACACCCAAATTTCGAGTTCACATCACTATCTCCCTCACTTATGCACTAGGCATTAGCACTAATCGTAGGACTAATGAACACATAATCACTCATGTCACTGAACCTCTCACATCTAGGCACATTCGTACTCTACCACACCCTCCTAGATTAGTTAAATGGCCCAGTACTTAATTCTCATCACTCTTATTATCACTACCACCACCACCATCACCCCTTCACCCTATTCTATTCCACACCTCCATGCAAATATGCACCAAAGGAGACATCAAATAACTCTTGCAATCACCACTATTCTTTGAGTGAAGAATGAAGTTTTGTACATATTTCAAGTGCTTTGTATAAGTAGCTTCAAGCTACATGAGTTGAATTAGTAAAGTGTCTTGTTGTTCTAATATGTTATCTTTAGAGTTGTAATCTTTTCTTATCAAGTTGAATAGTAAGTGCTTAGTGTTGTGAATATTTCTTTTCCTTATATTAAAAAAGTACACAAAAATGCTGCTTCTCTTTTGATAAACAAAAGCCAAATAAATTGCAAAATGAAAAGCACAAAAGCATCTCCTTGCATTAGTTAGTTGTGGTTGTAATTAATTTTGCACATGATCTCGATATCAAACAAAAGAAATATATATATATATATAAAAGAGAAAAGACCCAAAAGAAAGAGAGTTAGTCATTCTCATTTTTTGCAACTCAATCAAAACCCAAAAAAATTAGGTAGTTGTAATTAGCATTTTGATTTGTATATATTCTACAATTAAAAAGACAAAAAAACATGGCAAATGACAAAATCGCAAAAAT
The DNA here is from genome assembly GCA_037157565.1 of Thalassia testudinum. Classification (NCBI taxonomy): domain Eukaryota; kingdom Viridiplantae; phylum Streptophyta; class Magnoliopsida; order Alismatales; family Hydrocharitaceae; genus Thalassia; species Thalassia testudinum. The sequence goes on from JAZHRO010000077.1 coordinate 89,725,531, forward strand.
AGAATAAAGGAACTCACTAAGTAGCCCTTAAGTAAGCCTCCTCATGGATTAACTAGTACTCTCTTTAACCACATCATCTGAGTTTCGTGATAACTTTCTAAATGACCTAGTGAATAAGTGTGAGAATTCAGCTACAATGATAACCAAACTTAATCAATTTTACACCGGGTGATGGTAGCACCATCATTGGCAACTAGCTTAATTTAGCCTAAGTACAGTAATAAATGATCTTAATATTCATCTGAGGGTTATAAGTCTACTCTGAATTGAATTTAAACGGAAGACAAGAAAAGAAGTTAATTATGTTATTTTAACACCTAATCACAAATGAAGATTAACTATGGGGTTAATCATAGCTTAATATAAGGTTAAATAAGCTTAATTTCCCAAGAAGTGGGCTTAAGCTAGCTGAATCAAGTTTTTCTGAGATTTAAGGATTGTTTTATTATTAAAAACCCTAATTTCAGCCTTGCTTCAATTAAATAGGTTCTGGTGGAAATAAATTCAATTTAAACCTCCTAAAAATCATTGAAAAATATTCTATTAGGTTTGGGACCTTTATTTTTGCCAATTGAACCCATTTTTGACCAAAAATAGAGATTTAGGTAGGAATTTACCTTGTTTTGGGCTTGTATTTAAATTACCCACTCAAATGTGGTCAAAACCTAAATTTGAGGTCACCATTATAATCCTTGGTGTAATTTCCCTTACTCGGAGGGGGTGAGATCAGCGTGACGTAAAAAATGTGGAATTAAAAATATAACAATCTCACAAAATAACAATCACACAATAGGCACAAGTACTTTTAGGTGGAAAGCCAAACTAGGTGAAAACCACCACCTAGCCCTCTCCAGTTAGGATTTTTCGATCAACCAAGTTGATCAAATCCACTAACGTACTACCTAAACGAGGGTAGTACAACCTCAATTACAACCACGCTACTTTATACGAGGGTAGCATACCTCAAAGCCCCTTCTCTTCAAAAGAAGGAATTTGTTTGACGAAGGAGACGGGAATTCGCAAAGCGAATACCCAACCAAAGACAATTTAAAGTACAACAATCCTATAGAGCCTCAAATATTTAATCCTAGCTTCTATAGGAGTTAGGAAACTTCTCTTTTGGTGGAAGTGTGTCGATGTGATGACGCGGGTGCGTAAACCACATGGTAGCACTTCGTCGCTCCCATAATCGCGGAGGGAGAGCGGGTGCGCAACATGAGTCAAGCTCTCTAGGTGTAGAATAAGTCTTGGAGAGCAAGAGCTTTCTTCTATTTGATCTTCTTCTTCTTTTTGACAAAAAAGAGTGGAAAGTATGTTGCTTGGTGTGTTTTTGAGTGGCAAGGGTTCTCCTCTATTTATAGAGGGCCAAGGAAGGCTTTGGAAGGCCTTGGAAGGCTTTCATAGCCGTTGGGTGCAAGGCCAAAGAAAATTAGGCCGCAGTCATAATTAATCATGGTTCTGACAGGGTCATCAGATGTCTGGTCCTGGCATCAGACGTCTGGAAAACCCATTTAAGATGTCTGGGAACTAAGTCAAACGTCTGATTTTAGGCAGGTTTCCATCCTGACTTGAATCAGACTTAAACAGGGTTCTAGTGAATTGTCATTAGACGACATACATGATGTCTAGCACTAAGTCTGGACGTCTGGAAACCTAGTTTTCTATAGAAATGGATTCCCAAGGGAGTGCAACGGCTAGAAAATCTCTGAGAAGAGATTTTGGCTCAGCCGAGGCAAAACAGTCATGTATCTGACGTCTGGGGTCATCTATGGATGTCTGATATGAGGCTAACAGTCATTTCTTCAATGTTTGCAAGGAAGCCAATGGTCCACTAATTGGACGTCTGGCAAAGGCATTAGACGTCTGATAAGACGTCTGGACTAAAGGTCTAGAAGTCTGATTTCATCAAACAGAACTAACTATGTCCAGCCTAAATATTATTGGAAGTCTAAGTCAACAGTCAAACATCTTAAAAGTCATTATCAGACGTCTGATTTTCAGATTAGACGTCTGATAAGGCTGTCTGAACCCTATTTTGGTTTACTAAGTTCTCTACAGAAAACCTAAGTATCCTAGGGTTGTGCAAATGTTCCTAGGATTACTGTTAGGGTTCTTTGAGGCTCTTTAACATGAATCTCAGAGACAAAGATAAAGAGCAACAAAAGAAACAAAAATACATAGTACAAAGGAAAGGAAATCTATCCTATTCTTCATCTCCTTCCTTCTTCAAGCTATTTCTCCTCGTGAAGCTCCTTTGTTCTCCATCAAGCTCCTCCAATCTGCCATAGATGCGAGCTCGAACTCCATTTAACCATGTCTCCATTTGCAATTAACCTGAAATCTAAGACTTCAAGTGCAAATGTTAAATGACATATTTTTTTATCATCAAAATAAACGATCGCGGAGTTCTAGCACCAACACTTGGGTCTAAATTAGGTTAGCCCCAAAATTTGAGCTCAATCAGAATCTATCTTGACCTAGTTTGCATTTTAGTCTAAGATTCCCAGTTTATCACATAAAGCCCTTAGGTCTTGATGCTTCTTGCGTTCTGGTCCCTAATTTTTGTCAATCTCGCAAATCAGCCCCTGCCATCATCGTCTTTCTTGTTTCCGAATGCAACTCAAGTAGAAGGAGTTGACCCAATCCTACCGAGATTCAAGAGAGAAAATCTCTCTAAAATTAGCACTAAATCCCTCCAAATTTGGAGGGATTAGTGTTCAAATCTTCCCCTATTGATTAAACACAACTTAGAGATCTGATTTGCACCATAGCAACACCAGCAAGTTTGAGATCCACGATCTTTGAACTTTGCAAATCTGGGAGGGATCTTACGAAATTTAGGCAATTCAAGGTCGCAACACCATCTATTTAAACTCTAGAATGTTTCAATGTGTAGGGCAATCGAGTTTGGCCATTTTTTCCCTTTCTCCTACACGCATGGCCGTCGTCCACCTCAGCTCCGACGAGCTTCTCCAACCATCATCTTCCACACATGCTCACGCTCAATTAGCACTACCAACATTCTCCTCTTTTCCTCGTGATCGTAGCCAGCCAAAGCACGACTGTCTTCAACCCCTTCCTCTTTGCCATTTAACTCACCAAATTCCTCATCTTCCTTGCATTCGACCGACCAATGCCAGACACATCTCACCTCCATTCATCCACTTAGGTAATTCTCTTTCCTCCCCTCTTCTCATAGAGTACTTTAGGATCCTTAGGAGTAGGATTTTGCCCCTCTATTTTCCCATTCTCCTTCCTTCTTCTCCATGATTGGCGAAGCTCCGACGAGCTCACATGGCTACCACACACCACCAAAGTCCAAGATACCTACACCACAAGCTCCCCCATGCCTCGTAGATTAAAAGTCCTTAAGAAATTGAGGGCTTCGACTTACGAAGCACCTGTCGGACAACCCAATGCTCTGCCACCTCCGCTGTCACTGTCTAGCCACCTCATGCCTCTGTTCGCCCAATCAACACCTCCACCACACTCCACTCACCACAGCAAAGCTTTTGAACATTTTAATTGGGATCAATAGGTCGTATTTTGGATTTCAATTTCTTGCTTCTGCTGTCGTCTTCTTTATCACCGTCCATCGACATCCGACCACCAATGATCTTACCACTACCTTGAGTAGTTGCGGGACCATCTGAAGAAGCTTCTGGGACCACCAATTTGAAGGATCAAGCACAATAGCATCCTTAATCGAGCAAGACTCCACACACAGCTGCAGAGAGGAATAGAGGCTGAACTTAGTCCCACATTGTGGGATTTTGAAATTTTTTTCCCTTCATAAAGTTTTGCCTGCATTACCCAGCTTCCCATGATCACGGGTGGTCGGGTCCCCTAACTCCTACCCATAGGCACATACACACACATGCTCGCACGCACATAGGTGTGGGTGCTTGGGTGAGAACCTGGGCTGGGTCTTGGGCTCAGTTTGGGACTGAATCGATCTGGTCTGAAAGGATAGAGAGAGTAAAAGAAAGGGGTTTGCTAAGAGAAGGGTTGGGGATTTTTGCTCTGTCAAATTTAAAGTCTGACATCCAAACTTGAGCTTTAAGTCATCCGATCATTAAGTCCAGATGTTTGACTGGTACATTAAGTGCTGAGTTGAGTTATTTTAATCATATTTTTGTCACTCAAACACTTCTATTCCTTTTTGGAGTTTTGGATATTGCAATAAATTGAGCATCTATTTGTTTTTATATCAAGGTTCCTATGCTTCATTTTATTCATGATTAGTGACTGAATTGCACATTATTTACTCCCTGAGACATCCTTGGAACTCATATTTCAAGCATTAAAAATTTAAGTGTTGATTCATTTTCGTTGCTATACTACGACGTATTTCCTAAAACTCGACAAAAGCATGTTAACATTTTGGCACAGTTGCTGGGGAGCAACACACAATTCACCACTAGTCATATTCATTATGATTTGGATTCGAACTTACTTTATCTATTTTGTTGTATTGTTTCGAGGTGAATCACCATTGAAGATCATCCTCTCGAACAACCACACTAGGGGAAGGTAATCACTTTTCTCCCTCCCATAATTCCCTCCTCTCTTGGAAAAGATAAAAAGGAAACAAACGAAATTAGGATCCAACCCTACCTTATTCTTCTAGTAAAATCATTCAAGGCATGAGTTTCCTAATTCACGCTATCTGATTGAAATTAGATTTGAGGCAATTCGATTTGATTAGAGATACCCACTCCATACTTTTTGTGCTTATCAGGGACTTGCACTAATTTCGCAACACCTTGGACTACTCACTTTCTTGTTTGAGTCCAGGTTATCATATTTGGGATCAAATTGGATCTGAAATAGAACAATTAGGGTTTACATATTAGGGTTTTGAAGTGTTAGTACACATTTGCCAATTATAAAGGAAACTAATCTTCATGCATTTGTGTGCCACCCAAGCCCTTGATTGAATTGATTAATCATCAAAACCCTAAAATTGAGGCTCTAAATTCACTTGAATAATTAAAACTTGAGGCCTAATAACCTGTTGAGAACCACAATAGGGTGGTTAGAGTAACTTGACCCGAACCTCACCCTCAACCTTAGGGTACGTACGTCAAGTGAAGTTGGTTCACTTTGTGAATCAACCAACCTTCAAATTGGATCACAGTTGGAATCAACTTCTAATTCAAGTGAAATTCAAGGCACTCATACATATGTGGGATTCGATATTGTAACTTTTATCTCTCTCTTTATAGTAAATAAAACCTCTCCTGGATTGCTATCGGCGATTCGATAGCTTTACTTTCTTTTCCAAAAAAAAAATAATTAGGTCTAAAATTGGTAGAGTTAAGGGCTCAATTCAAGCATAGAGGTCTACTTGGAACTGCAGTGACAAGGAAGGTCAGGTTGGGGAAACCCTGTAACCAATGAGGATGCTCTATCGTGTAGGGGACTTTGCAGGACTCTCCTTTCCTGGCTACCCAAGTAATTCTCGGGTGTACGGGTTTTTGGTCCAAAGGCCCATTAACCTTAGTTTGCCATAGTCATCCAACTCTATTAGGTGCCTTGATTGGGTCAAATTCATATCCAATCCCTCATCCTTTCTCTAGACACATACACAAGAAGAAGTCCCTAGGTTTGACCTAGAGGCTTCCATTAGAGTCTGATCCAAATCAAGGTCAAACCCTTATCTTTTTAGGTGAAATCTAATTGAATATGATCATCTCAAACCTAGACCTAAATTTGATTCTTCATCTCAATCCTCCATTTGATTTTGAGTTTCAACCTGACCAATTAGGAAAGATGGCCACTAACCCTAACCTCATAAGAGTATGAAAGATTGTATGATTGAGGATGCTATCAGATTTAGCGAAGAATTTTACAAAACCTCAGTCCCTGTTAATAGAGTTCAAGATAATGAACCAAAGATGACAAACCTCATTATGGACCACATCTAGATAATTGCAACACAACTAGCATGTGGTTCAAACCAGGAAACCCTCTTAGAGCAGATTATTGCAGTAAGAAGATTGCGTAGTGTTGAGAGTTTACCATAGCTGTCAAATCCACCACTTTGGGAAAAGTACCAAGATATCATTGGACAATGTGGGGTCCTATTAGATCAGCTGGAAAAAGTGGTTAACGAAAGATACCCAACAATGAATCGTAGGGTAATTTTGAGAATCAATATGATTTCCCAGAGCCCAGGTTTGAAAATGGAGGTTTCTATGTGAAATTGCCAACCTAAATGGAACCAGATTACAATTTTATGCAAAATGAAATACTTGATCAATTCATGGGTTGGTTGGATTCTATTACAGGTGTTCTCAACTATGAGCCAACTATCTGAAATTTTGAAGCTAGTTCATCACAAATCGATTTTCAAAACACTTGTGATGAGTTTGATTCAAAACTCCTCGAGGATGTAACTCTCACACCTTATCTTGGTAAGGTATCCCTCGAGAATAGTTCTAACATCCCAACTAAGCTAAACGCAAATTCTAGTGATCCAATTCCTACACCTAACTTAGAATATGATCCGAATCTATTTGCAATGATTATGAGGCTCAATATGACGAGGATGGAATCTTAGATTTAAAATATGATTTTGATCCTATGTTTGATGAAGAAATCTCTCTAGGCTCCTCGATTGAGTAGACTGATTTATTTGAAGAGGAACCGATTTACGACATAGAGCCTGAGGAATCTGGAGAGTCAGGACTAACTTGGATCTACCCTAGATGCCCAGAAATCAAGTCTATACCGAATAAGAATATCCCTGTTAGCTTAGAATCTGAAGCTAGGTTAGACCAAAGTCAGGTTGATAACTCCATGCATCTTGATTCTTGTTATGGTGGGAATCTCGATCTCAAGTCAAGTTCAGAAAATGATTTTCTCTAGTTCTCTTTTGCTGACTTTGAACCATATCCTGATTCAAGAGAATCTTTATTTCCAGATGATTATAAGCAAATTTATGACCTCGATATCCATGATCCATTCTTTGACTCTAATTCTAAGGTCATTGATTTAAAGCTCGAAGCAGCCATGCTACCTCATCTAGAACTCAAGCCTATCAAAAATCAGCCCCTGCCACATTACTCCACTGGAATCCATTTATACTCTGACTCACCATATTTTGATCCAGTAAGAGCTGATTTCCCACCAAAGTTTGCCAATGAATGGGATGTTGATCAAACTGACATCCATCTACCATTTCCCTCTGATCCCATAAGTACGGTTCCAACATTCTTTAGTACTCCATTATCTTTTAAGGACCCCTACTCTGATCTAGTTGAACTAATACAACCAAACCCTCAATTTGTATTTCCACATCTATTTGAGCTAGAATTCATTTGTGGACTCCACACTTACATAGCCACATTTTCTAGTCCACTGGACTGATTGGGTTTGGTCTGCATCATCAGCCAGTTGATCTGAACAAGCACCTGATTAGACCAACTAGGCTAATCATCAAGGTGCTTGTTTTACAAAATTCCACCAATCTAATCACCTCCTCTCCTTGACCATTTTCTGCTCGACTAAAGGCATTGAATTTAGAACTTAACGGGTGGCAACCCGTCATTTCAGAAAACCCAAGACCCTTTTATTCTTCTTGAGCTGCATGTCTTTTGTACTTTAGGGTTTAAACTTTAGAATAGTCGACTCCACCTCTGGTATTCATATCAGAGCTCAAAATCATTCAAAACAGTCATCTCGACCTATTCACCAACCCTTTGAACCTATTCTAACCTTTGAACTAAGCTAACTTCGTACCCACCTGCTTGTAATGAGGGCATTGCAAAATGATGGCATCGCCACCATTCACTATAGCTAGCCTAATTTTGCTAAATCCTAAGCATAAATTCACCTAAGTCATACATAAAAGGGTTATACTTCAATCAGGAGGCATTAGAGGAGAAGATTCATCAAACGAACCTAAAAGGCAGCTAAATAGGCGCACAACAATCAATCTAAGGTTTTCTCTAGAAATCAGGCTATAAAAATAATGATTAAACCCTAATTTTGGCCTAACTCAAATTGACAAGGTTTCAATGGAAATAAATGTAACCTAAATCCTCTAAAAATCATTTAAAAATTTTCTCTGATGATGAGAATAGTCAATTTAACAATCGGAACATGTTTTAACCTAAAAGAGAATTATAGACTGGAACTTAGTACACTTTGGGTCAAAGTGTAAATTGACCATAAAAACAACATCAAAATACAAAATTAAGGTTACCAATATATTCCCTACTTTATAACTATCCTACCATAAAAAGTTGGACTGATTTGGACCTCATTTGAACCTACTTTACATTTTAGTCCTCAACTTTGAAAATATTTTCAATATGGTCCAAAACCATTACTTTCAGGTCCTTCTTCTTGCAAACTGATCCCCAACTGACGTGATGCTGACATCAGCCGTCTTCCTCCTCACCGCCTCCATTGACCGCCATTTTCGTCGAGCTTCAAGCTTGGATGGCAGCTGCCTCGAGCCATGACAGCCTCCAACACCTGAAGAGGACTCATGCCTCGAGTTGTTCTGCATCCGCTAGTGGTGGTTCCATTGCCAGAGATCATGTTGGCCACTCACAATCGTCAGTCAAAGCTGGTGCTGTTTTTGTAATCGAATCTCGCAACCTTCGACCGTCGCTTGCTCCAGAACTCCTCTATAAAGAGTCGTGCACCTCCTCTATTGCTTGGCATCTGGGATTCGAGTGCAAAAGCCCTCTCCTCCCCTTCCTCCATGCGTCACCATTACCAGACCTTAAGGTCTTCTCCACCCCGTCGTTCCATCGGCTCTTGCCACCAAACGAGAGTGTGACTACCTTCACCTCTCTTCCGTTGTGCATCCCAGCCAAGGAGCTGATTCTGTGACCCCTTCCTCGATCTCAATTTCACCTCCATTCGTCACTGACGAGCCCACCACCGCCATCGGTTTCCTCTCCTCTTTCCTTCCAGTAGTCTTAGGGTTTTTCTTCCCCATCTCCTCTATCTCCTCATCTCCTTAATTTCCTCTTTCGACCACTCCCTTGCCATCACCAACCACAGCCAATTAGAGCTTCGACAAGCTTCATCGCCACACCTCCACACATGGCCAATCACTCAATAGAATTAGGGCTCTGCTTCGGGGCTTCACCTCAAAGCTTTTGTACCTAACGTGAGGTCAAACGACCTCCTTATTTGCCTGCAAGTCTTCGTTGGAGTTGTGCTTTCATCCCCAACTCTGGCCACTCCCACCACCACCGTTGCTTCATCGGTCATCGATCCACCGCCATCACTACGTCGGCAAGCACCTAAAGACCATCTCCTCTATTCTCCAACCCCATCCAATGGGTGGATCAAAAGGCTAGCCGATCTCCAATGAGCCCTGCTGGCCTTGAAGAAGAAGAGGGAGAGGGACCTTTTTGCAGAAAAGGGACCCAATTGTAAGGGTTCTTGAGGGTTGATCCATAAAGCTTCAGGGACCAAATTACAACAATGCAAGGATTGATTTGAAGAATTCCTTTTAATATTAAATCCTTGCTTCATTTATTAGATTATTTGATGCCCTATGAAATAATATTTCCCAACATTAGTTATTGGAATGCTTAAGCACATTATTCTTGGATTAACTTTTGTTAAGCATTAATTGAATTTCCTCAATTATAGTATCGGGTATTGGATTCTATTTAAATCATTTTGGACTAGATTTTATGCCTTAAAAGAATAGCTTCATTAGATCTAGTTCTTAAGGTTAAATTTTGTAAAACCCAGAATAGTGATATTTGCACATTTTCTTGCTCCCAGAGATGACCTCAGATTTTTCTATTAATTCAAGAACTACAAATTTAAATGTTAAACTCACTTTGGTCATCTATACTACGACATAGATTTTAAAACCTGAGCAAAGCGATTTAGCACAAAACTTAGGCATGAGGGGGTATTAAAGTGCAAAACAAATGGAAATTCAAAATTTTTGGAAGGTTCTCACAAAAAAATAATAAATGGAGGAAAAAGGGAGGAAATTTTTTGAGTTGAATGGAAAAATCTTGATAAAGGAGGAAAAAGAGGAGGGAAAAGCAGAGAAAAAGGAGGAAATAGAAGAAAATCATGTTATTCTTAGTAGTTGTTTATGGAACAATACCTATGTTCTTGACCAAATCACATAATGAATTAAGTCCTGAAGTGCTAAAGAAAAGGAGATAAGTGGGGTATACCAATTTTAGGCCTCTTGGGCCTGATTCGGGCTTAAACACTTATTTGTTAAGATCTAAACTATTCCTCAAGAAGTTGAGGGAGTTGCGAAGTTGATGTATTAAGTTCAAGGCTTAGGGATTATTCGACCTCATTGTTGGCCCTTTGGTTTGCGAGACTTGGTAACCTAGGCACCCAAAATTCACACACGAGTATGGTTCAGTGAGCTTAATGAAAAATAATGCCATAAAGTATTTTGTTCTGAAAAAATGTTTTCTTGAAAATTTGACTTAGGAGCAGCTTGAAAATACAAGTTGATTTGGATGATTTCTCACTGTAGAGAGGTGGAGTAAATACTCCCCTTGAGGATTTGTTATAACAAATCCTCTCCTCGATGCTTGTTTCCTAGGATATCTAAATATCCTATCGGGGGCATGTAAGCATCTTGTGCTGGTTCAGGTGCCATGGGGGGCATTATCTCAAAATGTCGATTGCCAGCGCCTGGATTTAGCTACAGAATGCCATGGGCAGCACTATTATGAAGTGTCGAAAGCCAGGGTTTTTGGGGTTGCCATGGGCAATGCTATCATTTAGCATCAAAAACCAGGGACCCTTCGAGGATTGATGATGGGGATGAGGAATTTGATATATACCGTGTCTAGGGCCAATCTGATGTTGAGTTTAGAGGAATCTAAAAACAAAAGAGAGAAAACTCTCAAAAATAATATATATATATATATCTCTTCTAAAAATACACTTGCAAATTGAACCTAGACCATGCTGCATGCATGCACGGGTGTTTTAACAGCTGGTGTCAACGAACCTCTAGGAAGATTCTAGGGCCATAAAAACCTTCATTATGGACCCAAGGTTGAGGTTGGTCAGGTATGGATCTTGGCTAGTACTTGAATACCTTTAGGCCTAGAGTTGATATTTCAATCTAATTTCCATAGAGGTGGCACAAGTAGGCATCCGAACAGTAAAAATCTGGTCTAGAGATCTAGTCTATTCCATAAGATTTTGCTAGGGACTAGCAAAAGTTAGGCATGGGGGTATGATGGTAGCACCATCATTAGTGTTAACTAGATTAATTTAGCCTAATTACAATAATAAGTACTCCTTAATATTCATTTGAGGACCATAATTCCACTCTGAATTGAATTTAAGAGGAAGAAAAGAAAAGAAGGTAATTCTACTATTGTAACATCTAATCACAAATGCAGATTAAATAAGAGGTTAATCAAGGCTTAGTAAAGGTTAAATAAACTTAATTTTCTAAGAAGTGGGCTTGAGCTGACTAAATCAAGGTTTTCTGAGATCTGAGGATTATTTTATTATTAAAAATCCTAATTTCAGCCTTACTTCAATTAAATGGGTTCTAGTGGAAACAAATTCAATCTAAACCTCCTAAAAATCATTGAAAAATATTCTATGAGGTTTGGAACCTTCAATTTGACCAATTGAACCCATTTTTGGCCAAAAGTAGAGATTTAGGTAAGAATTTACCTTATTTTGGGCATCCATGTAAATTACTCAGTCAAGCCTGGTTAAAATATAAATTTGAGGTCACTATTAGATTCCTTCGGTCCAAATTAGGTTGACCCCAATATTTGAGTCCAATCAGAATCCATCTTGACCTTGTTTATATTTTAGTCCAAAATTCTCTGTTTATCACATAAAACCCCCTAGGTCTTGATGCTTCTTGCATTCTGGTCCCTAACTTTTGTCAATCTCGCAAATCAGCCCTGCCACCTTCGTCTTCCTTGTTTGCAAATGCAACTCCAACAATAGGGGTTGACCCAAACCTACCGAGATTCAAGAGAGAATCTCTCTCAAATCAGTATGAAATTCCTCCAAATTTGGAGGGATTGGGGTTCAGATCTTCCCCTATTGATTAAACCCAACTTGAGGATTTGATTCGGACCATAGTAGCATCGACAAGCTTGAGATCCACGGTCTTTGAACTTGCCAAATCTGTGAGGAATCTCACAAAATTTAAGCAATTCAAGGTCGCAACACCATCTATTTAAGCTCTAGCATGTTTCCATGTGTAGGGCAGTCGAGTTTGGCTGTTTTTTCCCTTTCTCCCACAAGCACGGCCGTTGTCCACCAAGACTCTGGCAAGCTTCTTCGACCACCGTCTTCCGCATGTTCTCACACTCAATTGTTACCACCAACATTGTCCTCTTTTCCTCACGATCTTAACCAACCAAAGCACGACCGTCTTCAACCCCTTCCTCTTTGCTGTTCGACTCACCAGATTCCCATTCTCCTTCCTTCTTCTCCGCAGCTGACGAAGCTCCGACGAGCACGCACGGCCACCACACGCCACCAAACTCCATGATACCTACACTATAAGCTCCCCCATGCCTCGTAGATCAAAAGCCCTCAAGAACTAGAGAGCTTTGACCAACGAAGCACCTCGTCGAATAACTCAATGCTCCGCCACCTCTGCCATCACCGTCCAGCCACCTCACACCTCAATTCACCAATGAACACCTCCACTACACTCCACTCCCCATGGCGAAGCTTTTGAACGTTTTAATTAGGGCCAATAGGCTGTATTTTGGATTTCAGGTTCTCGCCATCGCCATTGTCTTCTTCATCATCGTTGATGTAAACACATTTACACTACTTAAGATGTCTATTTATGCATGTTCTTAAGAATAGGATTGCATTGCATGCTATAAATATTGCATAACATGCATCATCTTGCATTTAGAGTAGTTTGAATAAAATGGAGGTTAATTGTCTCCTTTTATGTGCTTGGATAGAGCAAACTTTTTATCGGGGCCTCGGATCGAAGATCCAACTGTATAGATGTGATCAGGGCGACGATTGGAGTTCAATGGCTCCAAGATCGCCCTAATCAGGCATCTATAGCATCAGATAGTGACCAGGGAACCCTAGAAGATCAAGGGCCAGGATGGTGTAAATACGCACTTCAAATGACAAATCCGACCACATGGATGGATTCAGATTGACGATCGCAGCCTAGCGACGCAAAAATCGAGTCAATTCGACACCCATGGCACCATCTACATAATCCATAAGATGGATAGCCAAGATGGCGCCATGTGGTGCCATCTCAACCGTCGAAATGCCCACACGCAACCGCTGAAGTCCCTCGCATCTGCTCCTCTCCGTCGTTGGATCTCGATCCAACAGCTGTGGATGCAGCGCGTTGAAATCATCCGCACGGCCATCCGCGCTTCGCAGCGTAGCGGTCGCGAGGCACTCTGCGTTCAGAAGACGCAAGTTCGAGCCGCAGTGAGGAGGCAAAGGCGTGGGCTAGCAGGTGCGGGCGTGTGTCCGATCTTGATCGGGCGGTCGTCCTTGCTCAATAGCGTTGACGCACTATCGCATGCCCGCGCCTCACGCGGCATCACACGCGTTGGGGCGGGCGCGTAGCGAGCAGGCGAAGGCACTATCTGGGCCGTCCGATCTCGCGATCGGACGACTGTGGATGGTTGAACGTGCGACATGCATTGAGAGCGAGCATACGAGCGGGCACGCGTGGGCAGCGGCCACTACGCCCACGTTGGGGCTTTAGTGACGGTTTTATCCGTCACTAAAGACCCCTTATTTAATGTTTTAATGATGTAATGACCAATTTGCCCCCACTCCTTGCAACTATAAAAGGAGACCCCCTCCACATGAAATTCTCTTCCTTTCCTTCTCTTCTCTAGCTCTCCAAAGCTCAAGAGAAGCTTGTCCCACACTCGGGATGCTTCTCGCGAGATAAAGTCCAAATTTTCGTCCCCCCTTCGGAAGTGGATCCCGTGACGACGACAATGTGCTGCCTCGTTCCCATTCTTCTGCTTCGTCCTCCTTCGTCCTACTTCGTCCTCCTTCATCTAGGTGTCGTCCCGTCCAGCTCGTCCTCCAAGCGACTGTCGAGGAGGATATCTCTCTCCCTATTCTTTTAACTACTTTCTAGTATAGATTTACTGCTTTCTAGAGTAGTTCTGCTCGTCCTCCAAGCGATCGTCGAGGAGGACATTTCTCTCTCCATTCTTTTAATGCTTTCTAGAGTAAATTTATCGCTTTCTAGTGTAATTATTTTCTGCTTTCTAGTTGTAATAGTAAAACAAACAATTTCCTTAATGGTGAATTCCCTATTTATTCTACATCTCGTTTTGATTTCTGTTTGTAATATTCTCTCTCTCTCTTACTCTCTCTCTCTCTTCTATTTATTGTAAATAATTAGATAGTTTTAAATTGAATTACTTTATGAAAAATAAAAACAAACGCGTAGTTTTTAAATCAAACGTCTGCCTCCCTGTGTTCGACCTGGAATTTCAATTTTGGTATAAATTTTATTTGTTGAACACGAGCTCTACGCTTTCAAACTACAACGAGAAGTTTTCCAAAACCTAACACGTTAGTGTAACAACTTGTACATCCAACAATCGTCCGCTAATTTCCGACCACCAACGACCTCGCCACTACCTCGAGCAACTACGGAACCATGTGAAGAAGCTTCTTGGACCTCTAATCTGAAGGATCCAACACAGCAACAGCCACAATTAAGCAAGACTCCACACACAGCTGCAATGAAGAACAGAGGCCGAACTTAGTCCCACATCCTGGGATTTTGAAATTTTTTTCCCTTCATAAAGTTTGCCTACATTACCCGACTGCCCATTGGTGAGAGAGATTTGAACACAAAAAGATTGAGTTTGAAAACCCATCATCGCAATGCGTAGAAATTTGCTACCAGATAAAATTTATAATCGAAGCTCCAGGTGAGCCTTGGGTCAAACACGGGGAGGTGAACGTTTGGTTTTGCAAATCCACATTTTGATTTTATTTATTTTTGGTGTTTTTATCATTTGATATTTTTTTTGGTATTTTTAGATAAATAGAATCGTTGGCAGGGATTTATCTAACTAATCTACTCTACAACTAATTAGAGAGAGAGAGGGAGAAAATTATCGATATATAAATCTAAACAAAGCTTTCTACAGATAATCAAGAAATTACAACTATACTAGAAAGTGATAAAAGATAGTGATGAGAAGAATCCCTCTCGACGGCTGCTTGGAGGATGACATGCTTTGACGGCTCCTGGATGAAGATGGTGGGAAGTTGGACGAAGAAGAACTGCATCAGAAGAATGATGGGGTAGGATGGCGTTGCAATGAGGATCTACTTCCCGAATTTGGTGAGAGGATGGCCACAGGATGCTCCACGAAGGGGGGTGAGAAGCAGGAAAAAATATTTAATTTCTACTCTAAAGGAT
This sequence comes from Thalassia testudinum, assembly GCA_037157565.1. NCBI lineage: Eukaryota > Viridiplantae > Streptophyta > Magnoliopsida > Alismatales > Hydrocharitaceae > Thalassia > Thalassia testudinum. The sequence continues at coordinate 89,740,925 of JAZHRO010000077.1, forward strand.
TATCCCATGCTTGGGACAAGCTCTCTCTAGAGCCTTTGAGGTGGTGAGGGAGAGAAAGGAAGAGATGATCAAGAATGGGAGGGATAGCGGTCCTTTTATAGTAGAGGAGAGGAGGCATTTTGTGCATGGGATAATTAGAGACATTAAAAACATTGCTAAATCCTCATCGCAAATGTCGCTAAAGGGCCTGCTAGCACTTGCACACGCCCACTTGCACAGCTGCTGAGAAGTTGTCAAAGGAGAGTTGTTGAATCAAGATCGTGCAGCTGAGGATGTGCAGAGATCATGCCTCTTGATAGTGTTGGATGGCACGTAAGATTGCATGTTGAATTGCACATTCCCACTCAGGTGCGTCGGCGAAGATCGGACTGCCACGTGGAACCACCTACACTGTCGATCGTTGATTGCACAGTCCAATTTGGGCACGCCTTGCTGTTGTGGTGGATTGGATGCATTGGAGGAGTCGAACCCACATTGCGGGTTTGGGAGTAGGGGTGCTCTCGAACGCACTATAGCTACCGTTGGTCACGTGGAAGAAATTTTGTTCACATGCTTTCAACCGTTGGATCTTGATCCAACGGTCGAGATCTCATCTCCACCTTCTCCTTTGAAGTTGAGCGACGTGCTGAGGTGAATCTCAGCCGTTAGGTTAAGATCCAACAGTTGGGATTGCTTAATGAAGTTGAGCATAGGGACTTTACTGGATTTAAGCAGCTATGATGGCACCACGTGGCATCATCATGGTCATCCATCTTCTTTGCTTTGTAGGTGGCACCACGGACATCAGATTAGATTGATGTATGCACCATTGGGTTGCGATTATTGATCCAGATCCATCCGTGTGGTCGGATTTGACATCTGAGGTTCGGATTGGCGCCACCTTGCCCCTTGGACTTTGATCATCCTCGGACTACATAATGTGCTACAAGACTCCGATCAAGACGATTTCGGAGGCATTGGTCTCCGATCGTTGTCCTAATCAAATCTGTATGGTTGGATTATCAATCTGAGGCCCCGAAATAAATCTCCTCTCCTGGCCACAAAAGGATGCTAATTAACCTATAATTTATACAAACTATTTTAAATGCAAAATGATGCATGCTATGCAATATTTATAATATGGAATGCAACTATAAGCCTAGGAACCTGCATAAATAGGCATCTTAACCTAAATGGATGTGTATACATCACCCATGATCACAGGGGGTCGGGTCCCCTAACTCCTACCCATACGCACATACACACACATGCTCGCACACACGCAGGTGGACGTGCCTGGGCGAGAACCTAGGCCAGGTTTTGGGCTTGGTTTAGGACTAAACTGGTCAGGTTTGAAAAGAGGGAGAGAGGAGAAAGGGGTTTGCTGAGAGAAGGGTTGGGGGTTTTTGTTCTATCAAATTTAAAATCAGACGTCCAAACTTGAGCTTTTAGTCATCCGATCCTTAAGTCCAAATGTCTGACTGGTATATTAAGTGTTGAGTTGAGTTATTTGAATCATATTTTCTTCACTCAAACACTTCTATTTCTTTTTGGAGTTTTGGATATTGCAATAAATTGAGCATCTATTTCTTTTTATATCAAGCTTCCTGTTCTTCATTTTATTCATTGATTAGTGGCTAATTGCACATTATTTGCTCCCTTATATGTCCTTGAAACTCATATTTCGAGTATTAAAAATTTAAGTATTGATTCATCTTCGTTGCTATACTACGACGTATTTCTTAAAATCCGACGAAAGCGTGTTAACACCTAGTAGCTAGAATACTGGTCAGGCCATCATCCTTCGCCATCCCTTGGTTCAACAAATGACAATAGCAGTACCTGAAGTAGTAGCAATAGCACGATTCCAGCTTGTGCAACCTAGCACAAGGGCGATTGTGCAATGGCAGTAGGGCACGGTGGCAACAGCGGTGGTCACAGGTGGCGGTGTTGTAGCTAGATGGCTAACAGGCAAGGGGAGGTGGTGGTTGGCTAGGGGAAGGGGAGAGAGGACCTTCTTCTCTTCTTCTTCTTTCCCTCATGCCCACTGCAACCACAACTATAGCAGTTGTAGTAGCAGCACGTGTCCACCTTTTGAGAGGGTGGCCAATGAGAGAGGGGAGAAGGACCAACAAGTAAGGTGGAGGAGGAGAATTGGGAAGGGAGCTGGCAGTCGAGGTAAGGGAGCTCTCCATGCCCTCATGCCACCATCACATTTGGCTTACCTTCTAGGCCACACCAAAACAAAGAAAAAAATTATGGGTAGAAAAATTCCCAAGTTTGCCCCTTCACCCAACTCTTGTCTATTAAGAAGTTCACCAACAAAATTTTCATTCCAAAAGCCCCTCACCATCAAAGGATTACTAAAAATGTTTTAGGTTACAAAATCTAAGGGGCCCAAATTTCCATAACTATAGAGGCAGTAAGGGTTTAGATCTGTTTAAAGAGGTTATTAAATCCAAACCCTTACACCCTAACCCCCTTAAAAGATTTTTTCCATGAAATCAAGCATGCCTCAAGCTTAAAAGAGGTAAGGATGTTAGATTCACAATGCAACCCTGAACTCCCATGTGGCCTTATTGAATTCCATACTGTGCCTTAACACCTTCACTAGAGACACGACCATGTTGCGTAACTCCATCTTCTCGACCAAAATGTGCACCAACCACACTTCAAAGCTGCGAAAGAGTTGGATCTGCGGATCACCATAGCATGCCACATAGCCTTCATCTACTACATACCTTCCCAGGATAGATGTACGAGCATCCCATGTATGCTAATAGGAATGGAGGCCACATCGAACGATACTCTACGAGGCCAACCCTTACCTTGTCCTTGAATGGGCCCTCATAATGAGGTCTCAGATTTCCTCCAATTTTGAAGCAATGAAAGCCCACAATCAGCGATACGCATAGAACTCCTTATCTCCAACTTGCTACCCAAGACTTCCAACAATTGACCCTAAAATACAATAGGAGCCTCAAATCCCAAGAAAGGTCGACCCAAGATGATGGAAGATTTGGTGGGTCAATTGGAAGGGTCGGTGCTTAGAATCAAGAAGTTTACAGGGAAGTAAAATTCAACTTTGATAAGAATATCCTCCAACAAACCTCTTGGCTTCTTCTGAGATGTATCAACCACTTGGAGGATCACAAAGCTTGGCTTCAACTCTCCTCCTCCAAGCAACTCACAGACAGAACTCAATAGTATGTTCACCCCCACAGCCAAGTCAAGAAGAGCCTCGATTATGTGTCAGTCACTGATGAGTGAGCTAATTTACATAATAACATGCTTAGTTTTGTTGATTTTGGGTGTTAGTTGAATTAGATTTAGGTCATATTGTATATAATTGCATATTTGCATGTTTGGGGTAAAACTATCATTTTGAGCCTATTTTCTGCTAATTTGAAGTCTTGCTATGTCCAGGAATCCTTTACTCAAGATCATGAGGAGAACAAGCAAGAATCCATATCATCAGAGCTCACATTGAGAGGAGAAGAATCAATTTTGGCCATAAAAACCTTAGCCCTAACCTTAGTCAGAACTTGTCTATTTTGGCCTTACGCAAAATCGTAATCCTAACCCTAAACTAGCTCCATTTACCTCCCTAAACCCTTGCCTTAACCCTAGCTTTCATCCTAAACCTAGTCCTAAAATCTTAGCTTACACTCCTAATGACACTCTCCTTATCCTAGTCCTAATCCTATCCTATATGTTCGCACACCTTATCCACATGTCCCACATAATTATGTACACTAAATTGCCGAAAATATTCTTTGGAATTCATTTATAAAATGTGGCAGTCAATTTAATTAGTTGTCAATTCCATTCCATGATTTTAGTCAATCAAGATCCTAATCTCAATCTAAATCCTGAAATTCATGACATCCCAACACATCTTAAGTATATTAGCCATTACTTTCTCATTTTAAATCCAAATTAAGTGATTGAAGTTGAATTTGAAAGATGATTGCAAGATGTACAACTTTTCTATTATGTGGAACTTAAAATTCGGAACATATAGAGGTTGAAAATTAAAGACAATTAGGGATTCCTACTTTCCTATTTAGATAAACCCAATCCTAATCCTACTTTCAAAAACCTAAACCAATTCCTTGGCCACCAAGGCACCTATGGACTTCTACCCTCTCCCCTTAGGTCTATATAGACACTACATGACCTCCCTTGTAGAAACATAACTCTCTTCCTTTGTCCTTCTTCCTCCTTAGGTCTTCTTCTACCTCCTTAGCCTTTTCCTCCAGTATAGCTGATAGATTGCTTGTGGATCGAACGAATACTAGAGGGGAGGGGTGAATAGTATCGCTTTTTGGAACAGTAAAAGATAAAAATAAATTCACAACAAAGTCAAGCACAATTTACACCTGGATTTAAAGTGGAAACCCAAACCAGGTGAAAACCAGTGCCTAATCTTCTCAGCTTAAGATTTTCCCGACTAGTCAAGACTAGTTAATCCACTATAGTATCACTTGAATGAGGGTGGCACAATCTCTTTACAACTACTCCTTTTACCCTAAAGAGAAAAACAATAACAACAACACAAATCTTTTCCAATACCTTGGAATCCATTAATAAAAAATTACAAAGTTGAATAACAAGAAATATATCTATGGAACCTCAATAAAAGATCAAACCAGGATTTTAGCAGAGGTTTGAAACGACGTGCTTTTGAAAGGCGTGAATAGCGAAGCATAGAACACTTGAAAGAAGCACTTGAAGCTCTGATTTTTTGAGAGTATTTCTCTTGAAAGTTCTATTTTGAAAGAGTTATGTACTACCTCTATTTATACTAAAAGTTGGTCTGAAAAGGAAATCAAATGGGTCGATCAATTAAAGTATATTGGTCAATCAAAAAGCTATTTGGTTGATCAATTAAGTTGTTTTATTGATCACAAGTTGGTCGATTAATTAGCTTGGTTGGTCGATCAAAAGGATTTAAATCAACTTCCTAAAAAAGATTAGTTTGATAGATTAACTAATTTGGTTGGTCGATCAATATATGTTGGTCGATCAAGAGGAAAGATTGGTCCATCAATAACCCTAAAAATTGGTTTTCAAAGAAGAGCAAAAAACTATTTGTCATTTATTTTTGAGTTTCCTTACAGTGATATCCTAGACTCAAACAAAAGACACAAATCAGCAACCATCTGCACTTGATCCGAAAGAGAAGCTTTAATCCGAGATGGTCCTGAAATATTAGTGTAGCAATAAACATAATTTTGGTATATCAAAACAGAGCTGCTTACATTCTCCTCCTTTTTTATGACACAAAATTATAATTATGAAATTTAAACAGTTATGGATAATATCTCCCCTTTTTCTTTCAGCAAAAAGTAAAACATGCTGCTATGTTTTCCATTTAACTCCCCCTTAAGCATGTAAATAAAGCAAGATAAATTTAGACATGCATTAAAAAAGAGAGTAGCATTTAACTGAGAGAAATAACATTCATGCATATGTCGAGAGTCACATAGTATTTTATTATTTTTGTAGGATAAGCCAAAATCTTGTAAGGTTTATTTCATCAACAATAATTGTGATAAGCTAAAGATGTAGATACATATTCTGCTTCTATTGTGGAGAGTAAAATAATATTTTGTTTTCTAGAGAACCAAGAGATTAAGGAATTTTCGAGAAATGGACACGTTCTACTAGTACTCTTTCTATCTGTAAAGCTACCTGCATAATCAGCATCACAGAAGGAATATAATTTCAATGTGTCTAACTTCGGATAGAAAGGTCTTAGGTCTTGTGTGTTGTTCAAGTATCTAAGTATTCTTTTAACAGCATTTAATTGTATTTCTTTAGGGTTTACTTGAAATCGAGCACAAAAACAATTATATAGGGTTTACTTCTAATAATTTCTGATCTACAGATTTACCTGTTCCATCGGATTTTAATTGTGCAGAGACTACCATAGATGCGTCTTTACCCTTTATTTTGTCCATAGAGAATTTCTTCAAGACCTTAGTGGTGTATTTGGTTTGAGATATGAAGATTCCAAAGGATAACTGGTCAATTTGAAGTCCGAGAAAGAATCGAAGTTCTCCCATCATGCTCATTTCAAATTGATCCTGCATTACCTTTGCAAATCTTGGCATAACAGATCATTAGTAGCACCTGATCCACCTTGTTCAACCTTGTTTAATCAGCCTTTTTGCCCAACAGATCAATTCAGGAATCATTTATAATGGCTCAAGAAATGGTGTGTGGTTGGCAAAGAAGGAAGTGTAAAGCCTTTATGTGGAAAGTGGATTTCCGAAAGGCTTATGACTCTATCTCATGGCCTTACCTCTGGGAGGTTTTCAAAAGAAGAGGTTTCCCTCCCCTTTGGATCCAGTGGATGAAGCGGTGCATTATAACTGCCTCCTTTTCTCCACTGATCAATGGGAAACCTTGTGGAGTTTGGATTCAGCCTCAATGCGGTGTTAGGCAAGGTTGTCCATTAGCCCCTTTGGTTTTTAATCTTGCAGTAGATGGTCTTGCTAGATACGCCTGCAAACTTTTAGAAGCTGGTGTTATAAGAGGATATTCCTTATCCAATAGGAGACCTATGGCCCTTATATTACAGTATGCAGATGACACAATCTACTTTGTGGAGGGGACAACTGCTGCAGCTCATGCTCTAGGCCACATGGTTAAGACCTTCGGGGACATGTCCAATCTGAAATTGAACAGGGAGAAGTCTACTATGATTTGCTTTGGCCTTAATGAACAGGAGCAAGAAGCACTCTCATCTACATTGGGAACCCCTCTCTCAAATCTGCCAATTAGATACCTGGGACTGCCGTTGAGGTGCTCAAAACTAAGGAAAAGTGATTGGAAAATATTCTTTAACAAGATTTATATTAAGCTGGTAGGATGGAGCAGCAAATTCCTGTCTAAAGGGGGAAGATTGATCTTGTTAAACTCGGTTATTACTTCTATCTTTGTATTCTATTTTTCCCTCTTCAGAGCTCCGAAGTCTATTTGGAAACGTGTGGATGTGATGCATAAGAAATTCTTTTGGAAGGGGGCTCAACATGAGGGGAGATTCATGCAGCCCTTGAAATGGGAGCACGTATGTCGGCCTAATGAAGAGGGTGGATTGGGGATCAAATCTCTTAAAGAATTCAATGAGGCCATTCTGATCAAATGGGCGATCAAGATTCTTAATGGTGAAGAAAGCTATGGACTGAACTTGTTAAAGACCATTATGGCTGCTCTAACTGTGTGTTAAAGAGATTATACCCCATCAAACCATCCCCCTTTTGGCGATCGGTTACTCAAGCTATCAAGAACAATTGGCATTTGGTGCAACTAATGCTTGAAGATGGCAGTGAGTTCAGTTTCTGGAAAGAACGCTGGTCATCGCTGGGCATCTTGAAAGAATCGTATCTAAGGGTGTACTCGGCTACAGTTGACAAAGAAGTTTTGGTTAGTAGTGTTTGGTCTGAGACAAGTGGGTGTTGGAGCCTAAATGAACCTCAAATCAGCAGGGAGGGTACTCGTTTGTGGGAGGAAAGCCAAAAATTGATTTTAGACATGCAGAATTTTAGACCAAGTCTTGGCATGGAGGATACATATGTATGGGACGGCATCTATACAGCCTAATGTGCCTATGGAAAAATAATCACGTCCAGCTGCAGTATGGGGAGTGATCATGTTGACAAGAAACTATGGTTATTGAAGATCCCGCTGAAAGTGCAAATCTTTTTATGGTTGTGCATGAGGAAAGGTCTGATTACTGGAGATCTTAGACACAAAAGAATGGGGAAAACATTACATGAATGTCACCTTTGTGGATTGCACACTGATAGTTTATCTCACATTTTCTCTTCATGCTTGGTTATGGATATGATATGGAGAAAAACTTGCCAAGAGCACTACCATCATGGGAGTCCTTATGGCAGAGGTTTACAACACTCGGAAGACCACACCTGTGCATGGCAGTGACCATGTGGTGTGTGTGGAGGGCGAGGAATGAGAGATTATTTTAGGAGAGACCAATATGTTGTGTGCAAATTGCAAATGAGTGCTGATCCCTCATACATAGATGGGGATCCAATTTGTAATTCTCCCTATTTTTCTTATATTGTATTGAATAAAATGCCCTCCAGATCGCTATCGTAGCACGATAGCTTTCCTTTCAGTCTCAACAAAAAAAAAGGCAGATCATTAGTAGCATCGAAAATAATGTCATCAACATATGTTTGTATTATTAAGAGATTATCTTCTTTTCTTTTTGTAAACAAAGTTGGGTCTATTTTACCAATTTTAAACTCATTTTCAATTAGATAAGATTTTAATCTGTTGTACCAAGCTCATGGAGCTTGTTTAAACCATATAATGCTTTGTTCAGTTTATATACATAGTCTGGAATTTTAACATCTTCAAAACCTGAAGGTTGTTTAACATTGACTTCTTCCTTGATGAATCCATTTAGGAAGGCACGTTTGACGTCCATCTGAAAGAGTTTGAATTTCATATGGGCGGCAAAGGCTAGTAGCATCCTAATGGATTCTAAGCGAGCTATGAGCACATATGTTTCATCAAAATCAATTCCTTCTTCTTGATTATATCCTTGGGCCACAAGTCTAGTTTTATTTCTAACTACTTCTCCTGATTCATTAAGTTTATTCTTAAAGACCCACTTGGTTCCTATGATGGTCTGAGAGTCAAGCTTTGGAACAAGTTCCCATACATTATTTCTTTTGAATTGATTTAACTCATCTTCCATTGAAATAATCCAGTAACTGTCAGAGAAGGCCTCCTTAACATTTTTGGGTTTTAACTGAGAAACAAATGCAGTGAAGGCTAAACTATTAAAAGAAGATCTAGTTTGAACTCCTTTAGACAATTCTCCTATCACCAATTCTTTTGGATGAAATTTTACATAGGAAATATCTCTGGGTAGTTCATAGATTACCTGTGGATCGAACGAATACTAGATGGGAGGGGTGAATAGTATTAATTTTTGGAATAGTAAAAGTAATAATAAATTACCAACAAAGTCAAGCACAATTTACACCTGAATTTTAAGTGGAAACCCAAACCGGGTGAAAACCACTACCTAAGCCTCTCAGCTTAGGATTTTCCCGACTAGTCAAGACTAGTCTATCCACTGTAATACCACTTGAATGAAGGTAATACAACCTTTTTACGACCACTTCTCTTTTTACTCTGAAGAGAAGAACACTAACAACAACACGGATCTTTTCTAATACCTTGGAATCTGCTAATCAAAAATAATAAAGTTGAATAACAACAAATGTATCTATGGAACCTCAATAAAAGATCAAACAAGGATTTCAGCAGATGTTCGAAATGACATACTTTTGAAAGACGTGAATAGCGAAGTGTAGAATACTTGAAAGAAGTATGAGAAGCTTTGATTTTTTGAGAGTATTTCTATTGAAAGTTATATTTGAAAGAGCTGCATACTAACTCTATTTATACTAAAAAGTTGTTCCGAAAAGGAAATCAAATTGGTCAATCAATTAAGATATATTAGTCGATTAAAAAGCTATTTGGTCGATCAATTAAGTTGTTTGATTCATCACAAGTTGGTCGATCAAAAGGATTTAAATCAACTTCCTAAAAAAGATTGGTCTGATCAATTAACTAATTTGGTTGGTTGATCAATATATTTTGGTCGATCAAGAGGAAAGATGGGTTGATCGATAACCCTAAAAATTGGTTTTCAAAGAAGCGCGAAAAACTGTTTGTTTTGATTTTTGAGGTTCCTTATAGTAATATCCTAGACTCAAACGAAAGACACAAATCAGCAACCATCTGAACTTTATCCGAAAGAGAAGCTTTAATCTGAGATGGTCCTAAAATATTAGTGTAGCAGTAAACATAATTTTGGTGCATCAAAATAGAGGTGCTTACAATAGCTTCTTCCTTCACCCCCTTCTTCTTCTTAGGTCCTCTACCTTCCCACACCTTCCAACAACCTCGTTAGATCCCTTAGGCTATTAGGTAATCCCTTAGCTACTTAGGTTCTCCATTATCTCCTCCTTCTACCTCAAGTTCTTCTCTGGGATCTTCTTTTACTTCTTCCTCGACATCTCTTTGGATTACTTCTCAAAGCTTTCTTTTACTTCCAGGGGCTTGAGGCAGCACTCTTCTTCAACCATCTCGGGCTTCTTCATCTTTGACATCTTTATGGCTATTCCTTCTTCTCTACTTTCTTTACTTCTTCTTTCTTTACTTCTTCTTCTTAATTGTAGTTGAGAACTCTTTGATTGGTAGCAACATATTATGTTTATGTTTTCATCTCTCTCTACCCTATTTGCTTGCTAGTTAGTTGTTTGATTGCTTTCTTGTCTCAAAAATCCAAAAAAATAGTGTGTGTTATGTTTTCCACAATTCACAATTTTCGCACTTCCATAGATTCGCAATCTCGCTTTTTGAAATTCACTCTGACTATTTCTCACTATCAATTAGGAAGCAACTCACCTAAAAGCCCCCTTGAGATATGACTTGGACTCCCATATATTACATCCAATCCATTAAGAGTTTATAAAATTAATTTTGAGTGATCGCATAACTTACGCTACAACAACATGATTTAACCTTAAGCAGTTTTGCGCATTAGTCACCAATGACCGCAGAAATGTATGGGGTACCTGGGTCTTTCAGTTTGGGAGGTGTTCCATGTTGTATTATCGAGTTACAAGATTAGGCAGAATCACTTTAGTTTGGACTTGTTTCGTAGGTCTTTGCCTCTAAGTACAAAAGTCCTTAAGGAACTTGGGATAAGATAGGACTTGTTTCAAAGCATCAAGCAAAGGCAGGTTTATGTGCACCTACTTAAAGGTTTCCATAATCTCTTAACCTTCTGCTTATCATGAAATGGCCCAGTGTTGTTAGGATCTTTTAGTCTCTCAGGGTAAGGGGCCTTGGGAATGTAGTATGAGGGGGATTCCTTAGGAATCACTTGAGGTGTAGAATCTTCCTTTCCATCCTTAGTCTTAGAACCAAGAGTCAAACCAAGGAGCATAAGTGAATCAAGGGTCACATGAGGAGTCAAATGGGAGTCTGACTTTGTGATTTCCTTCCCACCTCTAAGCACAATCACTGCCTGGGCATGTTCCATAAACATTACATTCTCTTCCTTTGGGTTCTCCTCATGCTGACTAGGTAATTTTCCTTCTCCTTTTCGTATTGCTTCCACTAAATGCCCTATTTGGGATTGCATGTCAGCTATAACTTTAGATTGAGATTGAAGGATTATTTGGTTAGATTCTTCTATAGATATAATCATCACCTTCATCTCATCCATCTCTGAAGATTGAGGTTTAGGCTAAGGATTTTGAAGTGTTGGTTTAGATCCCAAACTAGAGGCTTCGAGTTTCTTCCAAGAGAAGTTGGGATGATTTCACCATCTTGGGTTATAAGTATTGGAGTACGGATTATTCTTAGGAACTGATCATATTTTTGATAAGGGTCTAGTTTGCAAATTTTTAATTTTTTCTACTACAAGATAGGATGTGAAATTTTCAAGGTTGGTTCCTAACTATAAAACACACGTCTAAGAGAAATTTTATAATTTTTGGGCGAACAATAATCTAGTAAATAATTTTTGAAAATCGAATCAGTTTGTAACTTGAATTTCAAGGAGGTGGTTTTAATGATTTCAAAGAAATAATATCCGCCAAAGGGAGATTTTTTTATGCAAGCAACTCAAGCAAATAACTAGCCTAAGATTCAAAATGACCCTAACCTAGATGGACAATTTTTTTTTAATATAGAGATCTAATGCAAATCTGACCTAGGATTTCAAAATGATCCTAATACTAAGATGCGAAGACATGCATTGATGTCTCTATCTACACTTTCCTTCGATTCTATCACTTGTCCACGAGATCTCGTGTTGCCACGAAATCCTACACACAATCAAAAGAACAGAGAAAAATGAGTTAGAGAGATGAATTCAAAGAATGAAAGCAAATATAAAGTGAACTCTGTTGCCTCCCCGGCAATGATACCAAAATTTGATCTAAATTAAGAAATCACTAAGTAATAAAACATTTGTTGCAGCATGATTTTTTGAGACAAAATAAAACACTCAAAACCTTGGTGACTCCTAGGTCGAACACGGGGAGGCGTAGGATCATTCTAACTAAATGCAAAAAATGAAACAAATATAATCTAAATACTAAGAAGGAGAAGAGAAGAAGGAAATCACAATCAATTGAGTGAAATAGAGAAGGGGTGAGAAGAGGGAATTGCAAATAATATAGATAAGAAAAATCAATTTGTATTGCAAAATAAAAATAATTTTTGAAGTACAACTGGAACAACTAGAATAAGAACTAGAACTAGAAATCAACTAGAAAAGTAGAAGAAGGTGAGATGGAGCTTTGTCGAGAGATGCAGCTGGCTTGACGATGAGATGAAGGTGAGGAAGAAGCTTTGGAGTTGATGAGGAGGACAACCACTAAGAAGATGAGGCAGAGTTCTGGACATGGAGGTGAGATGGTAGACTAAATAGGAAGGCTATGGAGAAGGTGGTGAGATGTGGGAATTATTCTAAACTGAGGACTTAATTCAGGAAGTGGGGAGGGGTAAGCTCCTATTTAGAGTTTCCTAGGTCTTTGATGGAGGGCTAGGATATAATGGTAGGTTGATGGAGGGCTAGAATATAATGGTAGGTTGATGGAAGGTGGAGATTAAAGGAGATTTAGGATGGAGGTTGTTGCAATAGCCTTATAGGATTTCCCTCACTTGTCTCGAATGTTTTTTCTTGTTTTATTCTAAATTTCAAATTGTGCATAAAACCAAAGTTGTAGCCCTCTAAATTATATTTTTAACGCAACTCGAATAAGTCAATTTGGATTTAAAATGTGAAAGTTATGGCTAAAGTACTAGACATGTGTCGGGCTATTATGAATTTCAGGATTAGGAATAGGATTTGGTTTAGGGTTTTATGATAGGGCATTAGGTAGGTAATTTAGGACCCTAGGATGTAGATCTAGTGATGGATAAATTATGGTGTAATTTAGCCATCCAAAATAGTATTTATTTGAGGATAAAAGAGATGGCCAAATAAGGTTTGTTGGGTTAAAATATAGGAATAGATTGGGTTTAACTAATGGGTTTATAAAATCAATTAGACGAGCCAACCAAATTGGTTGATTAATTAGGCTCATGACTAACCACCTATGTTGTTAAATTAGGCTAGGTAATTGAGCCTTGGGTTAAGGAAAATTGGGTCTCTAAATGGGCTAACCTAATTGTTAAACAGGCTAGGTTAGATAAAATAGGTTCATCCTCTCTGCATAGGTGATCTCAAACATGAAAGTTGCGTCTCTAAGACTCAAAATTGCTCCAATCCTTGTATCTCCACATAACAAAGACATCAAGGTACCAAATATAAGTTTGGGGAAATTTACATAAAAACCCAAAGTTATGCAATATTTACAAAATGCACCTATATGACCAAACTGACCTAACTAAATGCATTCTACCCTAATCAACCCTTAGATTAGAATGATTTAGGTATAATTAATGTAAATATATCGAAATATTAGGGGTTTTCTTCCAAAACCCACACCAGCAACATTCTGAAACTCAGATAAAGTATAAATCCAAACTTCAAAAATTAATTTCGAGTTCGTAGAACCTCCAAAAAATCATAAGATTCAATATAAAGGTGCCTCAAGAAGTTTGGGACAATCCCTAAAAGCTTTAGAGAAAAATTTTTTCTAGATAATTTTTGAAAATTCTCAGTGTAAGAGAGGGTGTTCCTAAAGATAAAACTGAAAAGTTTTGCTTTTACAGAATTTTTCAGAGTTGTATACAAGTCCAAATTTGTTGAAATTTGATTCTATGGATTCCTTAAGAAATAAGGAATCATTATAAAAATTTGCAAAATATTTTGGATTGGTTTAAAGTATAGTTTGGATGAGAAACATTCTGGGGGCCATTTGTGCCAGAAATGACAGCTTGAAATTAAAAATCAAACTAAAATATCAAGATCCCCAGAGAAATTCATAAAAAAATATTTTGGTAAATATTACTTAATGGTACAATGCCCACTATAATTGCTTAGTTGATTGCAGTTGCAAGATTTTCAAATTCAAAACCAATTCACCCTTTCTTTTAGAATTTGCATGAATTTTATGGGTAAAAAACATTACGGTTATTTTATTCTTAGTGACCACATAATTTCTAAAGGAAAATTTCCAAAACTCATTGTTTGTAAAACTTTGATGTGTCAACTTAAAAACTTTGGCTAAATTTATCTAAGAACTTTAACCCTAAAAGACATTTAAAAAAGGTTGAATCTTAAATTACATTTCAGATAAAAGCCTTGTTTGAAAACCTTTCTGCACCACATCATACACTTTGAAATTGAACACTAAGGGGCACAAATCCAAACAACGTCCCCTCACATTCCCAAGCACTTCTAGCCCAAGCCCTAATTAAAGTCATCTAGACGTCGATCTTAGGGTGGATATCTAGTCTAGGGATATAACTCATACTTAGTGGTGAACTGATGTTAAACTACCTCACTTTGTTAATATGTCATTATTAAACGTAGTCTAGTGAGTAAGATAGTTCACATATTCTATAAATTTATACTAGTTTAGTCTAGGTCATTTGCTGGAAGGGTAAATTAGCATAAAATTCACCAATTGTTTATAATTTATTCTTTATTCTTAATTACAATAATTTACTAACTATTATATACTTAACTTATTGTCGCGTCGCTTTCGTCGAGTTTTAAGAAAACACATGTTGTAATACAGTCAACAAAGCAATTCAATACTTAAATTTATAAACTCGAAAACACAAGTGAGTTTGAGGTCATTCGTAAGGAGCAAATTTGGAATTCACAACATTAATCACAATTAATAGCAATGAGCATAATCATTGAGCATAAGAAAGATATTCAATGATAACAAAAATTTAAACAAAATGATGTTCAATAGCAATAGTTATATCTCAGGAAACAATGGAATAAAAAGAATCAGAAAAACTCCAAAAATGGTGATTTAGATCACCAATTAATCCCACCAATCAAGTACATATCCAATGTTTCAACCTAATTCAATGTCACTACAATGGTCTTGAACCACTTGCCACATCAGATAATAGCCAAATAAGTCCACAGTATCTCAACCAATGCCACAACCAAACGTCGGGCATAACCCACAGACGACTTAAGTATCAAGCCAAAGCACCTCAAGAATGTGCCTAAGTGTTAGGCATGAATAGGCACGCATCTGGAGGCGCATGGCATGAATCCCGAGGCAAAACCACCCCCCACCCTCCTCAGGACCTCTTCTATTTTTAACCGAGTATACGGGTAGTCGAGTAATCAGGTATAGGGACCAGACCTGCCAACGTGAGAGGCAGGTGAGGTGTAAAAGAGGTGAGCATGGGGACCTCACCCCTAGTGTCAAGGCAAGCGGCTTAAGGCACAAATTCATTTTATACTGCTGTTCTAATTTTCATCTCTATGATATGGGACTATATCTGGAATGCTTCTCCTCGCACTCAGGAGTTGAAGATCCTCCATCGTTTGTTGCTATTGGTGGCTTGTCTCTTCAAATTAATAGCCCAGAAGGCTTCACAAGATCAATTTGCAGCTTCAGGTCGTGGTAGCGATGGAGTTGGTCAATGGATGTGGCCGGTGGAGGTGGTGATGATGGCTACGATAGGCGGAGCTTCGGTGAACCCTGAAAACAAGAAATATAGGCTTTGGCCCAAATCAAAATGCTAACAAGTATCACAATGAGATGAGGAGTTCGTTGGTTGTGGTGGTTGAGTGTTTGATGGCATCTGGTGACTGGATGGTGACGGCAGGGTTGAAGGTTTGATGGGTTGTTTGGTGGAGGTCTGGGCTGGGTGAAAGTCCAAATAAGTAGAGGAATTTTGGATGGTGAGGGGCGAGGAGCATTTTGGTAGTGGTAGCATAAGGGTTGGTGGTGTGTAGTGGATGTGCGAAGTTTGCCGAAGCTTCGCTGGCTATGGAGAAGACGAAGGGAAAGGCAGTGGGGTAGTTAGCCGAATTGAAGAGATAAGGAACTAAGAAGGGTCTAGAGAGGGAGAGGATGAGTTTAAACCTAAATAGAGGACGAAAGGGGGTGGGTTCGGTGTTGGCTGTGATTGGCCGACGCCAAGGACAAAAAGAACTCTGATGAGAGAGATGATGAGGAAGAAGGGCTTTGGAGGCCTCTGCATTGACCGACGAGAGGTGGAAGAAGCTGAGGAAGAAGAAGAACTGGCCAATTTGGCTGTTGGTTGATCTGAAGATGGAGTTGAGGAACATCGCCGGAGTCGAGTCGGAGGGTAGCTGGAGAAGGGAAGAACGGAGGTGTTTTGGGTCTAAACTTGACTGAGGAACATGTTGAGACTTAGAGGAGTTTAAATAGGACCTCTTTAAGCCCTCACGGAGTCAATTCAAGCAAGTTCATCTTGCTTCAAGGTCAGTTTACAAACTTGGAATTTCCAAAATTCGCTGACGAGATTTTGGCATTGGTTGTTCTTGGAACATGGCCCAACTTATAGAGAATCATTTTAGGAATAATCTCTCCAAGTTTGGAGAGGTTTGAGCGAGAAATATTTGCTCAAATTTGGTTGTGGAGTTCGTGTTCACACTCATGCAGTAGGGACCTTTTTGCAAGAATGATGAGAAAGTTAGGGATCTAATTGCAAGAAACTTGAAACTTAAGGGCTTGTGTGTAAGAAATGTAGATTTTTTTTTGAAACATTGAGGATTGCTATCATGAACCGATAGCAATCCGGAAGCTAGTATACTACGTATCAAAAAACTTTTACAAGAAAGAAGCCCAACTATGTATGAGAGACCAGCACTCCTTAACAATATTCTCACATCTCAGCAGTCTCTCCAGAAAAAGTTTATCATTACGTGCCCTCCACACACACCACAGAACGGCTGCCATAGCCTCCAAGGGTCGACTAGGAGTGATGAACCTTTGCCATACTGACTCCCAGGAGGGGAGGGGTTCTAAGCAAACCAACCTCCAAATCTTGTCCGTGATCAAACAAGAGAAGAAAATGTGTGATGCACTATCAGAATGTAACCCACAAAGAGGGCAGGCATTTAGGATAGTCCCCATCCTTCTATGTCTCAAATCACCAATGATCAACCCTTCTTGTCTGCAGAGCCACAGGAATATCAAACCTTTAAAGGAACTCTCAGAAGCCAAATCTTTCTATCAACAGGGTCCCATTCCACCTCACTATTGGCTCTAATAACTTTCTCATATGCTTGTTTCACTGAAAATCTGCCCTACCAGCAGTAAGTATCCATCTCATAACTCACAAGTTGCATCTGCTGTAGACTCACCATCAGTTTCTGCCTCTCCTCCCACAGTCGAGTGCTCAGTCTGCACTGTTGCAGCCCTTCTAGCCGCCAGCATCCCTCATCCTAAGACCACAAACTGCTAGCTGTGGCTTCCTTATCTACAGCAGCGTCATACACCCTCAGATAGATCTCTTTCAGCAGGCCCAAGTCAGACCATCGCTCATTCCATAGATTGAAGCTTCTGCCATCTCCGAGCTTAGGCTGCAGCAGGTGCCAATAGTTGGTGACTGCAGAAATCACAGATCGCCAAAAGGGAGATGGTTTCTTCGGCTGAAGCCTTTGCAAGCTGCTGTTAGATCCACCATAGCTGTCCCTGATCAAATCCTCCATCAACCCCTCGCAATCCAAAATCCTGATGGCCCATTTCAGCAACAAGGCTTCATTGAATTCTTTGAGTGCTTTAATTCCCAACCCCCCAATCTCCTTTGGTCTACAGATACAATTCCATCTGATGGGCTGCATGAAGCCGCCCTCATGACCTGCACCCTTCCAGAAGAATCTCTTCCTCATAACATCCAATCTCTTCCAAATGCATTTAGGAGCCTTAAAAATGCTAAAATAGAAAATCGGTATGGCTGTAATGACAGAATTGAGTAGGATTAATCTTCCACCTTTGGATAGGAATTTACTACTCCAACCCTTCAGCTTTCCAGACACCCTCTCAAAGAGAACACTCCAATCTGATTTTTTCAGTTTTGTGGCCCTCAGAGGTAGTCCAAGGTATCTCAGTGGCAATTTAGCACGAGGTGACCCCACTACACCCTCCAACTCCCTCTGCTCCTGATCACTCATGCCAAAGCAAATCAAACTTGACTTATCCTTGTTCAAACATAAGCCTGAAATGTCACAAAAATTTTTACCAATAACCCCAGGGCATGTGCCTCAGACTTGGACCCTTCCACAAAAAACACCGTGTCATCTGCATACTGTATAATGGGGGCCAGGTTTCCCTGTTAGATAGTGAATACCCTTTAATAAGACCCACCTCAGCCAATTTGCAAGCATACCTTGCAAGCCCATCCACCGCAAGGTTGAAAATCAATGGGGCTAGGGGGCATCCTTGTCTAACACCACGCTGAGGTTGGATCTAGGCTCCACATGGCTTACCATTGATCAAAGGAGAAAAAGAAGCCATAGTGATACAACGTTTCATCCATTGGATCCAGATGGGGGGAAACCCTCTTCTTCTAAATATCTCCCACAAGTACGACCAAGAGATCGAATCATAGGCTTTCTGGAAATCCACTTTCCACATGAAGGCCTTGCACTTCCTTCGATGCCATTCATTCACCATTTCCTAAGCCAGTATAAAGGATTCTTGAAGAGATCTGTTGGGCAAGAAAGTAGCTTGTACTGGGTGAATCAGGTCCTGTAGAACAACTCTCAGCCTATTAGCCAAGGTCTTGCTGATGATAAGATAGATGGAATTTGAGAGGGAAATCGGCCTGAAATCCGAGAAGTGCTCTGCTCCCATTGATTTAGGCAAAAGAAATAGGTAGGACTTGTTAATCCTCTCAAACCCCGCATTTCCCACCTCAAACTCTCTGATAACATCCATCACCTCCTTACCCACCACACTCCACATCTCCTTGTAAAAAAAAACTTGTATTCCATCAGGACTCGGAGAGCCTTCCACATTTAGTTCGCTGAGTGCCTGCAGGGTCTCCTGTTCAATAATAGGTGTAGTCAAGCGCTCAGCCTGTTCACTTGTCACTCTAGGACCCTCATTTCCTGCCATTCTCCATTTCCCCCTCTCAGATGCCCGAGATGCCTCTCTAAAATATTTGATGGCTTTAGATTTAATCTCCTGATCAGAAGAGAGCCTATGTCCACCACATATAATAGATGAAATAAGATTAGCACGTCTCCGAGAACTAGCTGCAAGGTGAAAGAACTTTGTATTGGCATCCCCCTCCTTAAGCCGTAGTTGCCTGGATCTCTCCCTTCAATCGATTTCTTATTTCAGGTCTTCATCAAGAACCACACCCTGCCACCTTTTTCTTTCAGCCAACTCATCTTCAGACAAATGGCCAACATCTTCCTTGGAGTCCAGCTCCTGAATTTTACTCAGAGCTTCCCTTCTCCTCTGCCCCCTCAGCAAGCCAACAGTAGATCCATACTCTTTCAAGACCATGCGCAAACTAGCCAACTTGGCTGATAGCCTGGCAGTAGCAGACCCCTGTACCTCTTTAGCTCTCCACCAAGAGCTGATCATCTGGTAAAAGCCCGGTTCATACAGCCATGAACGTTTCATTTTGAAGTAGGATCCAACCTGGGTTTCTTCCCCACTGTCCCATACCAACAGGGTATGATCTGAAAAGGGTTGGCTCAACCCACTCACATTCAACAATTGAAATCTAACAAGGATGTCCACATTCCCAAAGAATCTATCAAGCCTGGATGCCAGCCCGTTCCATTGCGCCAAGTAAATTCCACACCCGAGGAAGGATATTCATTCAACTGTAGAGATTGAACCATCATCTGAAATCCAATACCCGAACTGTTCGTGCTGCCATTTAGCCTATCAGCCCCTGTTAACACACAATTAAAATCGCCACCTGTTAGCCACATTCCCCCTTGCACCAACTCAGCCATCGCAGACCACTCCTCTCATAGCTCCTACCTGGCAAATGCATTACAAGGACCATAAACTCCAGTAACCCAAATATATCCCTGCCCCTGCTGAATCTGAAATTTACATGTTAGCATATGTCTGGCATTGTGGACCACCAAACACTAAGCCCACCTCTTCCTCCACTAGATAGCAATGCCTCCCGCCCTCCCATGGCCATTAGTCTACACACAATCAGTCATCCCTGAAGCTATCAAATCGGACCGCAGCCTATCAGAATTACCTTCAATGTGTGTCTCTTGAATGAGCGCATAGTCGATTCCCCATTCCCTTAGGTATCTCAGCAAGGATGCCCTCCGACTTTTGTCACGCAACCCACGCATGTTCCAAGTGAGGATTCTCATCAATCCTCACTGGATCCCTCTCTCCTGAGGGAAAGGCATTTGCATACTTGCATGACCTTCGCAACCTTATCTTCATCCATCAGTACAATAGCCTTTGATTTTCTCTGTCTCAGGTTATATGGTGATCTTCCCTTGACCTTCTTTGCGCGAGATCCCCCTTCACATTTATGGTCTTCCTTCTCCTGCAGGTCCTGTTGATCCTTTATAGACCCAGGCTGCGCATCCAGATTCCCCTGTTCCTCACTCTCCACACCAACTGACAGTGTATCCCCTGCCACTGTGGACGACGGTTCTGCCGTTTCCCCTTTGCCCATTTGCTCCTTTTCTTCATTCTAAAGCCCCCTCATCTCCCCATTACAATAGTCCTTACAAGCCTCGACAATTAGAGGTTCATCGCCATGAGCCATGCGCAACTCCTGATCAATCGCCTCCTCATCAGCTGTAGATCCAGACGACTTAAACTGCCATGCAACAGTATCACCCACCAAGAATTTCAGCCTCAACTTCCAGGAGCTTCCACCACACCTCAAAATCAGACTGTCTGGTATAGAGCCAGCGATGAAGACATCGACCTTCACATTCAACAGACGTCCATTCCCCTCAAGCAGTCCGATGACCACTTATTCTGCCACTGATGCAAATCCAGAGATCATCATCGACACAACCTCCTTTGACTTCAATTGCAGAGGCACACCCTCGATCTCGAGGTCTCTCGACCTGCTCCCCACTCTCTGGGGCGGTCTCTTCGGCAAGGCTCCATCAAAAGGAGAAACCAATCTCCAGATCACCGTGCAACCATCGTAACAAGATGTTCGAAATCGCAGCTTCTCGACATCCCCCATACCCAACCCAAAGAGAACAAAGTGTGTATTTGATAGAAAAGAAATATGCCATGAGTTGGTCGAGAGGGATAGAGAGGTTACCAGGGTGAGAACACTCTCCGTCGACGATCTTTCAGACATAACCTCCCCCACCAGAGCTCCACACAAGGCCAACTCCGTAGCTTTGATGTTCTCCATCATCGGCACCTCCACATCCGCCACAAGCCCCCCCGGTTTACGTAGAGGTGGGGGCGGAGGCGGAACCTGCGCAGCCCTAGAATTCAAATTTCCCGAGCGCGGGAAAAGGCGATTACTCCTCTGTCCCCCCCAACTTCTACACGAATCTCTTTTGTGACCGAATCTCCTGCATCCCAGACAGACAACGGGGAATCTGCAGGTGGCCGCCTTATGTCCCCACCGCTGGCAGCGGAAGCACATAACCTTGCCGAGCAACTTTGTTCCCCTTCTATCAGACCACCTCCCCTCCATCCCCCTTTTGCCGTATGCTGCAGATTCCCCTCGCTCCTTCCTCTTCCAGCCCTTGGGCCTCCAAATATGCCAACCTTCCCCCTCCCTACTCCCGCCAGCCATCGCCCCAAAGTCGCCTGCCGTCGGGACAGCCATCCAGGGCATCTCCGCTTTCGCGTGTCTTCCCCGTAAGAAATATAGATTTTAGGGATTGAATTGCAAACTAGGTCAAGATGGACTTCCAAATTTTGGTGCTAACCTAATTTGAACCCAAGGAATCTAATGGTGCACTTGGGTTTGAGTTTTTACTACATTTGACTGGGCAATTTGCACAGAAGCCCAAATTAGGGTAAATTTCCATCTGAAACTCTATTCTAGGTCAAAATAGGTTCAGATGGTCAAACCTCTTAGAATATTTTTCTATGAAT
Source organism: Thalassia testudinum (assembly GCA_037157565.1). Classification (NCBI taxonomy): domain Eukaryota; kingdom Viridiplantae; phylum Streptophyta; class Magnoliopsida; order Alismatales; family Hydrocharitaceae; genus Thalassia; species Thalassia testudinum. Next base: position 89,762,941 of record JAZHRO010000077.1, read on the forward strand.
TTTAGAAGGTTTATATGAATTTTATCATTACTAAAGCCTCTTCAATTTAAGCGAGGCTGATAATTAGGATTTTGGTGCTGTTTTCACCCTCGAAATGCGTAAAATTCTGTTTGTCAATGTGGACCTACTTCTTGGTCTTTAATTGACCTTTAATTAACCCCTGGTTGACCCCGTGGTTACTCTGCATTCAAGATATGATGTTAAAACAACAAAATTAACCCCAGTTTGCTGTTCTCTCCTCAAAGTAGAACTGTGTGGAATTATTGTCCTCTAGCGATCATTCAGGAGCATTTATCTCTTGATTTTAACTTATTCAAGATAGTTATAGTGAATGATGGTGTTACCATCACTTATATAAATAACTACTATATAACTTAATTTATTACTATAGATATATACTATACATACTTAATTAACTTATAATTTACATAAATACTTAAGTTATATCACTATTAACTACTTACTTTAATTCATTAGTCTAATAAATACTGTATTTGCTTAATTAAACTATAAAAAAATTATTATTAACTTAATTACTATATTAATTACATTATAACTTACCAAGCTACAAAAGATTACTACTTAGATTGTACTACTACATAATACTATATATAAATATAGCTAGAATATAAGTTGACTATAATAGTTAGCTACTTAATTAACTATCTACTTAATTAACTATTTAATTACTATAATATGTTAATCACATGAATAATTGCATAAAAATGAACAATTAAGACATGACAATCATTCCATAGCAAACAGAAAAGATTATTCATTGAATTGTTTAAAAAAAAATTACAAACTAATGTTGATTTGAAACAACACATGAAATCCACATCACTTATTAACAACATAAGCATATTCACATTAACAACTTAGTCCTTTTCAACCTTTTATATTTCATGCACAGAATAGCCTTCACTTTTCCTTCACAAGCCTTCACAGCATTCGTAGCATAAGTGTTAAGTAAACACTTAACCAAAAAGGATTAGGATCCACATGGCTCTTCATAGGATCAACAACTCAAGGGGTCAAATTGGTATCACTACTAGGCCATGTGTCACCATCACATCCTTCCACTTGGCGTTCGAAGGCCACTCCGCAGAGCAACGCATCTTCGCTCACGCACAGGCACACACACACACACACTCTCACATGCACCTAGCACTTATGACGATTGAGCAATCAAGTACATAGATCAACCTATACCACTATAACTACTTTTCTATACCTGAGGTGGGGCTAAATATGCCTAGTTGTTTTCAGCGTCACCTGCTTCCAGCACTGACTACAGAATTCGATTACTCATAGCTCAGGAATCCAATCCTAATGAAAATCTCCAGATCTCTAGAGCTATGATAGATCTACTGATTCCAATCATTAATTTGATCAAAGGATCACAAGAAATCCTTTGAATTACACTCTAAAGTTGGCTTGACACCATGAATCCAAAGCAGCAGCATCTCAGGTCTAATCTTCAAATTAACTGTAGGTTCCTCTCTTTGTCTCTCTCTTTCTCTTACATCTAAGGTCTACACTTAGTGCTTGGAACTAATCCGCACTCAATGGGGAAGGATTTAGGGTCTGGGAAGCTTTTGAAAGCCAGTAAGCTTCAGAACTTCTCACTAAAGCTTGGAATGAATAGGTTGAGAGGTTAAATGGCTCAACAGATAGCTAAGGGCCTATGGAAAGATTTTACATAGGTCAAAAGATAATAAGCATCAAATCTAGACTAATTTGGGCTTAGAAATTCATCTAAATCTTACTGAACTCAACTGGAGTCCAAACAGAACCCAAACTGAGCAAGAGATGGAATCAGGTCTTAATCAACTAAAACTTCCCAAAATTAGATTCAAATGACTACTGTTAACTCCCAAAACACAGAGCAACCCTTAAACCTGAGCTCAGAAGCTCTACACTCCCATGGCGACTCAGGGTTGACTAAATAGTGTGATGAGTTGGCTTTTAATTCTAGATTAATTCAGATCAAATGAGTAGTCCAGATCGGCTCTAATTAACCTCAGAAACTCAATAGAAATCGAAAAATCAAGATTTGACACCTGAACACAAGGTTCCAAGCATTCCACCTAAAATCAAAACTAAGTTGGTAAATAGACCAATCTAGAAGTCTAACTAACTACTTATGACCATATCTGAGTTCGGTAGATCCTAATGATGCACATTGACCTATTAAAGGTCTCTGAAAGCTTTTGAATCAACCTCATCAGCTCTGGCGAAGCTGAGTAAGATGAAGTCCAACATAGCACTATACTCAATAAAATAAAGATTTAACAAGTGGAAATTGACCTGCAGATCACTACATGATTATCTAGAGCTTTATAAAGAGTTTCATGATATGTGATTCTCATTTGCCTTCGTCGGAGCTCACTGGAGCTCTGGTGATGGTCAGATATAGTCTGACAGAATCAAAATCTCCATGAAAGATTGCAAGAAGTAGCTTGGAAGACTCCTGATAATCTCAAGATCATCATGAGCACATCAATTGTCCTAATTGAACATTGAATAACAAATTGAACTCAAAATTCTTCAGGGAACTCAATCTGAGTTTGACAGAACTCAGAGAGGACTATCTCACTCAATTGAGTGAGGCGTATCACTCAATGAGTGATTACAAAAGTGATTAAGAGGTGAATTAGATGAAATAACTCTGAAGCTCCGCCATTGATAGCAAACTCTAAAGGTTGAGTGAATTAGGCATTTCATTTATAGAGATTAATAGATGAAATTAATAGGTTGAGCATGACCCTAATAGTGTGGTAAAGGTGATGAAGAGTCCAATTAGATTTGCAGTGTGTTATGAGACCCTTCCATTGACAGTGGATCTCTCAGGTGGAGGTGATGCTGAATTAGATGATTAGATGTGTTACTAAGTGAATTGAGAAGCAGAATGGAATTGCGAAAAAGTTAGGAATGTGATCATGTGTTGATTTAGGTTAAAGGGAGTCCAGCAAGTCGGAATTGACTCTCCAGAGTCTGAGAAGAAGAAGCAAGGGAAGAGCTAGTTATCCCTACTCCTAAGAAGCTAAGATACTTACCTGGACGAAAGAGGTCTGGGATCTCTCCATTAGCAGGTGTTGATGCATAATTTCCATCGTAGTTTAGGAGAGAATCGCATCGTACTATAGCGACGAAAATCGAATCAACATTTAAATTTATAAGTGCTAAAAAAACATGAGTTCCAATGTCATTCGTAGGGAGCAAGTATTGCAATTCAACCACCAGTTCAATATTCAAAAAACTCAATATATATGAAGAATATATTCAATGCATATCAAAATATATGCCAGAAAAAAGAATGTAGAGAGAGATATATAGCCTAAAAAGATGGTGGTTGAGACCACTAATTAGTTGCTCAATGCCTACTCTTAATTCAATACTAGACCAACTCTCAAATGCCTCAAACACTTAGCCAAATCTTAGTAATTCTCCAGATCAAATGTTCTAGTTAAGCCTCAGATGGCTTAAAGTTCCCAAGCCAATAGCCTTCACAATTTTGCTTAAGTGTTTAGCCACGGATCCCAAGGGCAAAAACCATCCCCTTCTCTCTCAGAATAAACCTCTCTCTCTCTCTCTCTCTCTCTCAGTATCAAACCAGACTAGATCAAACTTGATTTAGATCGGACCGACCTAAAGTCTCGTGGCGTGAGCGCAGGCGAGGGCACGAGCATGGTGTGTGCATAGTATGGACCTGACCCTAGTGCTTCAAAGGCAACAAGCCCACATGCACAATTCAATAAGTAGCAAACTTTTTTTTTCTCTTTTCATGATGTGGGACTAATGTCCCAACTTCTTTTTCACGCATAGCAGCTGAGGGTGTTCTTTGAATTGTTGCTATTGCTGCTTTGCCTTCATTTGATTGAAGGCTTGGAAGCCTTTGTGGCTTCAATCTACAGCTGCTAGAGATGGAAGAGAGGGCTGAGATCAATGTACGGTGGTATACAACGGCGGTGAACCCTACAAGTCAAGAAAATAGGCCAAAAGCCTCAATTAAATTGTCCAAAAGGTTCGCCATTAGGCATGGAGTATGGTGGAGGTGTTGATTGGGTGAGCTGAGGTGTCAAGTGGTCGAACAGAGACAGCAAATGTGGTGGAGTGATGGGTTGTTTGACCAAAGTTTAGAGAGGTCAAAACCCCAAATTTCTTAAGGGCTTTTACTCGCAGAGGTGAGGTGAAGGTTTTGGTGGTGGTGGAGTTGTGTTTTGTGATGTGTGGAACCAGCACGAGCTCACCAGTGCTTGTGCCAGAGTCGGGGAAGACGAGGGTGGAACGATGCATGTAGTGGATGAACCTAGGAACTAAGGACGTAGAAAGACTCTAGAGGAGGAGAGGAAGAGGTTAGGGAGCTTTGGGGGACATGAGGAGGCAAGATGTGTCTGGTGTTGGCTGACCGGACGTGAGGAAGGTGATGAGGTCCGACGGAGGAATCAACGAGGAAGAAGGGCAGGAGACACTCGAGCTTTGGTTGGAGAGGAGCGCAAAGAAGAGAGGAAGAAGTTAGGCCTCCCAAGTTGAAGATTGGTTGGTCAGAAGAGGGGGTTTGAAGAAGCTTGCTGGAGCCGACGGTGGTGCAGGCTAGAGGTGAGGAATTAGAGAAGATTCTGGTCAGAAATCGACTACCGAGCACTTGGGAATGTGCTAGGACTTAAATAGAGGTTGTTTCGACCCTTAATTACCCTAATTCAGTGATTTTGCTTGCGGATTTATGAACTTCAAGATGTGGAAATCATGAGCTCCATTAGAGCTCTCTACTTCAAATCATGGCTTGAGATTATGTCCAAATGATTTGTCGTGGTTAGAACACAAATCCCACCAAATTTAGTGGGATTTGGAGATGATTTGCTGTTGATTTCAGCAGGTCAAAGTCGGTCATTCTTGGGTTTGACCATTGTTTAAGATTTAGGCTAGTTTCAAGCAGTGGGGACCTATGTGTGAAAAAGATGAGAAAGTTAGGGGCGAATATGTAAGGAACATGGAAGTTAGGGGTCAAGATGTGAAAAATAGAGATTTTAAGGGTAGAAATGCAAGCTAGGTCAAGATGGACTCTAATTGGGCCCAAATTTTGAGGTTAACCTAATTTAGACATAAGGAATATAATGGTGAAATTGAATTTGGATTTTGACCACATTTTACTGGGTAAATTGCATAGAAGCCCAAATAAGAGGAAATTCCCATCTGAATTTCTATTTTAGGTCAAAATAGGTTCAGATGGTCAAAGTGAAGGCACCAAACCTCTTAGGATATTTTTTAATGATTTTTAGGAGGTTTAGATTGAATTTCTACCAGAACCCTTTCAATTTGAGTGTGGCTAATAATTAGGGTTTTTAGTAATATTTTAATCCTTGAAATGCATGAAACCCTAATTCAGTCAATGTAAGCTCACTTCTCGGATATTTAAGTTCATTTGGCCTTGAATTAACCCCTGATCAATCCCTTAGTTAATCTGCATTTGTGATGACATGGTAAAATTGCAGAATTAACCCTATTTTTTTATCTTCTTCTCAGATCAGTTTAGTATAGAATTATGATCCTTATATGATCATTTAGGGGCATTTATCATTTGATTCTGACTAATTTTAATTAGCTATGACGAATGATGGTGTTACCATCATACCCTCATGCCTAACTTTTGCTAGTCCTTGGCAAAATCCTATGATAAGAACTAAATCTCTAGACCATATTTTTTATGTTCAGATGCCTGTTATGCTACTTCTATAGATATTAAATTAAAATAACAATAATAAGCCTAAAGGTACTCAAGTACCAGCCAAGATCCAGACCTGACCAACCTCTGCCTTGGGTCCACCGCGAAGTTTTTTAAGGCCCACAAAAATTGCCTAGAGATTCATTTACCCCTATGGTTAAAGCACCCGTGCGTATTTGTAGCAAGTCCAAGTTTACTTTGCTAATGCATTTTTATAGGAGAGATAGATAGGGATATTTATTTTGAGAGCTTTCTCTCTTTCCTTTTTACATCCCCTAAATCAAACATCGGATTGGCCCTAAACACGGTCTATATCAGATTCCTTGTCCCCACCAACAATCCTTGTAGTGTCCCTACCTTTCGATGCTTCGAGATAACACCGCCCATGGCAACCCCCAGAACCCTAGCTTTCGACACTTCGGGATAGTGCTGCCCATTGCATTATGTAGCTAAATTTAAGCCCTAACAATCGACATTTCGGGATAATCCCTCCAATGGTACCTGAACCAAAATAAAGTGCTTACGTGTCCCCAGTAGGATATTTAGATATCCTAGGAGACAAGTACCGAGGAGACGATATGTTATAGCACATCTTTGAGGGGAGTATTTTTCATTCCTCCTCTCCGCACTGGAACTCGTCCAATCAACTTGTGTCTTTGAGTCGCTCCTAAGCCAGATCTTTAGGAAAATATTTTCAGAGTAAAACACTTTTGGCATTATTTTTCATTAAGCGTACTAAACCAAACTAGTGTGTGATTTTTGGGTGCCTAGGTTACAAGTCTTGCAAACCAAAGGACAAGCAATGGGGTCGAATAATCCCTAAGCCTTAGACTTAATACATCAGCCCCACAACTTCCTTAACCTCTTGAGGAATAGTCCAGATCTTAACAAATACGTGAGTGTTTAAGCCTTAGAATATGCTCAAGAGGCCCAAGGTGAGTATCCATCACTTATCTCCTAAGATTTAGCCCTTCAAGTCTTAATTCATCATCTGATCTAGCCTAGAATTTAATTAGGTAAGTTCCATAATCAATTACAAGGACTAACACAATTTTCCTTTTGTTTGCTCCTTTTTCTCTATTTTTCTTTTCTCCACTTTTTCCTCCTCAATTCAGATCTTTCAATTAAGTCTCCTCCATTCATTTTTTTTTTATAATGAAACCCTTCCATGAATCGAATTTCATAGCATTTTGCACTTTAATACCCTCCCATGCTAAAGATTTACAATGTCCTTATTGTAAATTAGGTGGGTTCGAGTTCAGCTTAGATTGTACATTAGAATAGGTTTGGGTGAGTGGCAAATGGATCGGGATGATTGTTGTAGACGATTTCAAGCACTAATACAAATATCGGAGGTGGAGTCAATTGTTCTAACAAATGAACCCTAAAGTGCAATATGACTTCAGCTCAGTGATAGGTCAGAAGGGTCTCGGGTTTTTCAAAATGATGGGTTGCCTCCCGTTAAGTGCTAAGTTTAACACCATTAACTAGACGCAATGCGGCTCAGGGAGAATGGAGATCAAAAGATACCGTAGCCAAATTCAAATTGGTGAGTTCGAGGAATGATTTCAGTCTCTGACCATTCACAACAAATGGTTCTGAGTCATGGCTAAGTCTACTGATTTCTATAGCTCCACTTCTGAAGATTCTTCAGACCAGAAAGGGTCCGATCCATTTTGATCTTAGCTTTCTTGGGAAGAGCATAAGCTTGACATCAAAGAGGAGCAATTTCTGACCAGGATGGAATGATTTTCATGATATGTACTTTTCATGGAAGGATTTGACCCACTCTTTGTAGATACATAAGTTCTCGCACGCATCATTGTGTAACTCCTCAATCTTGCTCATTTGCATCCAATGGTGGATTCTAGCCTTCATGAGATATAGATTGCGCTTCCAGACTACCCAGTATGCCTTATGCTCCATCTCTACAGGGAGGTGACATGCCTTTTCATACATGAGCCTAATGGAGACATCCCTAGTTGGGTCTTATGGGCGGTCCTATAGGCCCACAAGGCTTCCGGAAGTTGGGTGGACCAATGCTTCCTATCAGGCCGAACAATGACTTGAGGGATTTTCTTGATATCCCGGTTGTAGAGCTCAGCCAATCCATTAGTCTAGGGGTGATAAGGAGTCGAAATACGATGTAACACCCCATACTTTTTCATCAGGGATTGGAAGTGCACATTCATAAAATGAGACCCACCATTACTGATGATGGCTTTAGGAACCCCAAATCTAGAAAAGATGTTCTCCTAAATGAATCGAAGAACAACTTTATGATCATTCGTTCTTGTGGCTACGGCTTCGATCTATTTCGAGATGTAATCAATAGCAAGTAAGATATACTCGAAGCCGTTAGATCTCGGAAAGGGTCATAGGAAATGAATTCCCCATATGTCAAAGTTCTTGCACACTATAATTGAATTTCAAGCCCATGTTGCCAAGGGTCTAACAATGGGCACGTGCTCTACAGTAGGATTGTGCATCTTTAAAAATAGTGGGCCAAACGAACCCACACTAGAGGATCTTCGCTATGGTTTTACACCCAAAGAAATGGCCATCACAGGCCTGGCCATGATAGAAAGAGGTGACATCATTGACCTCGTCATCGGGAATGCATCTTTAGATTACTTGGTCATTACCAAAGTAAAATAAATAAGGATCTTCCTAAACATAGTACTTGGCATCAGAAATCAGCTTGTCCTATCAGGAGGTTGCCCAATTAGGTGAAACTTTCCCTATAACCAAGTAATTCACAATATCAGCAAACCAGGGAAGTCCATTAGTGACCAAGAGGTGTTCATCTGGAAAATTCTCGGTAATAGGTCCGGACGGATCAAAGATCAAAGAAGGAAGGTGAGACAGATGGTCAGCTACCACATTCTGCTTTCCCACCTTATCGCGAATTTCGAGATCAAATTCTTACAACCGCAAGATCCATCGGATTAATCTAGTTTCACGTCCTTCTTCGTAAGCAAGTGCCTCACCATAGTGTGTTCCGAGTAGATGATGACATGGGATCCCAAGAGGTATGATCTAAATTTCTCCAGACCGAATACTACAGCCAGCAGCTATTTCTCCGTAATCGTATAATTATGCTAAGCCTCATCCAATGTCTTACTGGCGTAATATATTACCAGAGGATTCCCGTCGATTTTTTGCCCCAACACTACTCCTATTGCATAGTCAGATGCATTGCACATGATCTCGAAGGGTTGAGACTAATCAGGGGATTGTAGGATTGGAGCTTGGGTAACTCGGTCACGTAGGATTTAAAAAGTGTGAATGCACTCATTGGTCATCTCGAAAGTCGTGTCCTTTAAGAGAATATTCGTTAAGGGGCACGTGATTTTTAAGAAACCAGATCTTTAAGAAATCAATGATAGAAACCGATGTGCCCCAAAAATGATCTCATGTCTTTGACCAAGGAAGGCATAGGTAATTTGGAGATCAAGTTCACCTTAGTTCGGTCAACTTGGATACCTCTCTTAGACACAAGGTGTCCAAGCACAATGCCCTATGGAACCATAAAATGGCTCTTTTCCTAGGAAAGAACTAGGTTCACGTCAATGCATCTTCAGAGGATCTGGCCCAGGTGTAGGAGGCAATCATCAAAAGACTCACCGAAAATCGAGAAGTCATCCATGAAGACTTTGAGGTATTTTCCTACCAAATCAGAGAATATGGCTAGCATGCATTGCTAAAGGTGGCAGGTGCGTTGCATAGCCCAAATGGCATCTTGCGGAATTCGTATGTACTGTACGGGTAGGTAAAGGTGGCCTTTTCCTGATATTTAGGATGGATTGCCACTTGTTTGTATCCGGAGTACCCATCCAGGAAATAGAAAAATCGATTTCCTGCTAGTTTCTCTAGAATCTAATTGATGAACGGGGGAGGGAAATGGTCTTTCTTCGAGGAGGCATTCAGTTTCCGATAATCTATGTAGACTCTCCATGAGCTCGCAATTCGAGTTAGGATGGTTTCTCCAAATTCGATCATAATCACAGCGAGCCTTGCCTTTTTAGGCATCACTTGATGGGTCTCACCCAGCACCAATCAGAGATAAAATAGGTGATTCTTGCGTCGAGCCACTTGATAATCTCCTTTTTCACAATCTCTTGTAGATTCAGGTTTAGTCTTCTCTACATTTCTCGAGACAATCGTAAGCCCTCTTCAGTATAGATACGATGTGTGCAATACGAGGAATTATTCCAGTTAGGTCATCCAGAGCCAATCCAATGGCTCTTTAATGCTGCTAGAGGATAGAAATCATCCTTGTTTCTTGATCAAGATTGAGTCGAGAGTTGATATTCACAGGAAACATTTGATTCGAACCTAAAAACACGTATTTCAAATGATCTAGGAGGGGCTTTAATTCAAGCACTAGGTTATCAGCAGCGGGTGGGGGTTCGAGATTGGCCTTAGAAGATAAGTTGGAAGCTAGGGATAAATCTAGATCAGCTTTGGGCTCCTCGATCTATGGGTCAAGATCTTGTTGTGGTTGAGGTTCTGAGAGAATCAGGATTTCCTCTATAATCGGGTCCTCAACCTAGGAACTTATGTCGCAGACTTCTTCGATCACCCCATAGTTTATTCCTTTATGGGCCTTAAAAATATCGATCCTTAATGTCTTATTCTCAAACTTTAACTCGATCTAGCCCTCTTCACAATAAATATTCTCCCTAGCTATGCTAAGAACAATCTCCCTAAGATGATCGGTGTATCTTTCATATTTTCAGGAGTATCCATGTCTAACACAATGAAATCCATCGGGAAGTAGAAATCTCTTATCCTAACTAGAACATCCTCGAGAACTCCTTGTGATTTTGTTGATTTGTCAGCTTATCATGAAAACTTTCTGCATGTTAAAAACATGATCTTGATTATGTTGTTATAATGTCACAATGTAAATAGATGTTGCGTCATTTTATTTATTTATATAATTTTTATTGGTTTATTCCAGGTCGTTCACTGTGAGACAGTTATTGATATACATCATCTCTATGTTCCAAAAATGTCAATTATAAATACAAAATGAATCCATGAATCAAAGAATGAATGAATGAGTTAATTATGTACAAAATGAATCAATTAATTGCTAAATAAAATGCCTTAAACATATTTGCAATTAATCAAGCATCAAAAACTAAGTAGAACTACTCTATCTTAGTTATATACAACTATACTAACAATACCTAAGTATAGGTACAGAAATAACTACAATTATGTACTTAACTAAGTTATACTAACATATAGTAGAACCTATAGTGATAGATACTATATGTACGATGATGGATATATATGTCACTTAAGCCATAATACAAGCATGTATACACATAAGGCTCAAGAATTTCTATACTCTAATTATGCTATATATATATGTACTTACATTCCATATAAATATACATGTACGTATACATTATATAAACATATACTGATACAAACATTTGTATTCTGTATATATACTACTATACATATATATGTACATATATATATATATACACACACATTACACTCACACTAACACTCAACACAACACAACTACACAAGGTACTCAACACTTAGTCATTTTTTCAACCTCAGACCCTTAGTACACACTGAGCCTTCACTTAACCAAAAATTTGGTTTTTCATGGGGGGACCGGTTTGTTTCACAGGATACACAACACTCATATGGGTGGGACCAGACCTCTACTATGAATCAGTCCTAGCTTCTTTTTAGGTGTATTCGAGTACATAGTTTCAGCCCAAGCCTAGCTCAACTGAACTGAACCTAAACCAGATCGGGCTCCTGGCCCCACACAATTCTCAGAATATGCTCATAGATGCTCAGGGTAATGGGTATAAGAGAAATTGGTGCGCCCAGTGCGTGACTGAAGAGCCATCAGGCAGCATACAATTTATATGGCTATGGCAACTCTTCTACTAACGATGTGGTGTTATGTTTAGTGCTGAATTAAGCGTTGTGTAGTGTTTAAATTGGCCAACATTGGACCTCAATTTGAGTGTCCAATTGGCATCCATTTTCAAATTAAATTATGTCATTGGAAAGCCCTTATATAGGGCTACACAATTATACAATTAATTTATAATAATAGCTTATTTTATTATATATAAAAATTACTTAAAGTTAGTGCTTTATAGACATTAATTTAGGGTTTAATTACTTAATTAATGTACAAATTAATAAATTAATGATGCAATTGACTTTATAAATAGTTAATTAACATATAAGGTATTTATTAAACATTTTTAATTTATTTTAGAATGTTTATTTTAATTTATATGCATTTATTTACACACTTTTACTAGATATAATTGTAATTTAGTTACAAATATTATTATGCCATTTAAATATATTATAAATAGGTTGAAAATGATTAAAATTAATATATATAAGTGTACAATATAAATTGCTTCAGGAATAAGTTAATTTACTAATTTATTTCATTTTAAATTAATAATTTACTTAATTAACTTAATTACCTACAATAAATAGATAAATAAATAAATATACAGGTATAATTTGGTATATAATAAATACTTAAATACATATGTACAGTTATAGATACAATTATACACATATACCTAGTGATATGTATTTACTTAGGTATATGTACATATAATATAAATAAATAAATAGATAATTATATAATTACAGTATATATAGTTTAACTTACCATAAATACTTATTTAAATAAATATAGTACAGATATAAGTTATTTGTATACATTTAAGTTATATACTTTACTATTTACATTTAGCTTCATATTACGTTATATTTACAAGTATGAATACTATATACATGGTATTTTTATGAAATTTTTTGGCTTTTTCGGATTTTTATGGTGTTTTTTTTTATTTAATATGGATAGGAGAGGATAGAGAAAAGGTGAGATGATAGAACAATAGCTTCTTTTTGGGATTTTCTTTTAAATGTAGTTCTTTTATTGAGTTTCAAAGTAGACCGAACCGTCGGCTGGTATGTTCTACCAAGCTGGGGGTTTGGAATACTTTACAACTTTGTAAACACTTAAAAAAATACATTATCTTATACAAGACAGGTTTATTTTATTTTTTTTTTTATTTTTTTATGATTTTTGTGTTATTGACAAGTTCACCCAATTTTGACCTTGAATGAGTTTCAATAAAGATCCAACGGCATTAAAATGGGTTCTAATGGCTAATAAGGGGATGTGAGCATCCAAGAACATCCAACATGACATAAGAAAAGTATTTAAACTTTAAACAGAATTTTGACCTTGATTTTCATTAAAAATACATGTTGGACAGTTTACACCATTAGAAACATAGATTTCAAATAAGGTTTTCATGTAATTTATGTAAAATTAAATTCAAAACCTTGTACTTGAATGCTTGCAAATGTTGTTTGGACAATAAAATACATGTCAGCTCCATAAAATCCTAAAAATGATCTCAACATCCATTTCAAATCCATTTTGGATTCTAATTCCAAAACATGCTGTTGCAGTTGCATTTCAATGCAGCAAGCTTAATTCAGCAGCTGAGTGCTACTACATTGAATAAGACCAGATGACTTAGATCAGAGCTTATCAGGTCTATTCCAAGCCAATTCTATAACTCATCAGATCTGAAAACACAAGATCGAGGAGTTATGACCTCCTCACGACATTTCAAATCTTAAATCCATTGAAAATCAGCTCTTAAAACAATACAAGGCATCTTCTGAAGACATGAAAATAGTGGAATCAATTCATACTCTTTAAAAATCTCTATGGATCTCAATATGATCTTCACTCTACATTATAAGCATTGTAGAGGGAATTGATCACATTAAGTATTTGAAATCATTTTAAAACAACTCCAAATCATCATTTTAACCCTGAAAACATTATTTAAACCTTTAAGATTAGAGTGAAATCATAGTGGGTCAAAAATCCATGTAGCCTTGTTTGGGCTTTTAATTTTAGGATTTACTTAAGAGATTTGATCACCAGAATCTCCCAAATACTAGAGATCAGTGTTTAGGGACTCAAGCAATCCTATAGAAGCCTAATGAGTCATGGTTATGCCTCATCTCAGTGAATCTAAGATTCCTTGACAAAACTACTCAACACAAGGCTCAAATTTGGCATTTGCCCATTTGAGAGTAAAACTTCAATCAAATCACCTCAAACTCATTGCAATACATCCAAGTAAGCAAATACAAACTCGAATCACTCGATTAAATCCATTTAAAACCAAATTAACTCCAAATCGCAAGATTGGATGTGAAATCCAAATATGAAAGAATCGAGCAAATCAAAGCAATCAAATTTAGATCGAGGGTCTTTGTGGATTTATAGAGTGAATGGAGAGACCCCCAGGTGGATTTGAGAGTGAATTGGATCTGGAAGTTGGTGAACTTCAGGTCCAATTCGACTCTGATGGATGAGGTGAATTGTGGATTAAAACATCAAGGAAATCAGGGAATGCAAATTATGAGATGTAGAGGGAGATCCATGAATCAAAACAGACGTGAAAAAACACCTCTTTGATCTGAATTGATCAGAGAGGGCAAGATCGGATCTAAAGTAAAATGATCCTAATCTACACTAACCAATCTGTGAATTTGCTATCTAAACTACTCCTAATTGATCTACACTACACTAACAAACACTACAATTATCCTATAAAATAGTAGATCTATTCTATTTAGAGGAATGGGACCTATAGATCTCCACTCGGTGGATGGAGAGGAAGAATGGAGGAAGAGGACTCCGACGGAGTGAAAGTCCTCTAGAGGAGCCCAGGGTCGCCCTCAGGTGTTATGTGATCCCTAGTAGCGAGGAGAATTGAAGCAAATGGAGCTTCATCACTGCAGCAATGGATCCAGGGATCTGTTGAGGAGAGGAACTAGAGTAGATGAAAGGATCAACTCAAGAATGTAGGAGAGGAGCTGATGGCTCGTGTGCGAGAGCAAGGGAGTGTTTAAGTAGGTGCTTAAGTGGATCAAATCATCGTGAGGTGAGTTTAGGCTCAATTAGGTAGGATGGTGGATATGAGTAGATGGGTGCGTTGGAAGCTTTAACTCAAAAACACATTGTTGGATCAGATCTAGGGGAAGAGGTATGCTATGCATGTGAGCACGTAAAGATTGGATCTAGATCCACCATAGAATCAGAGGATCAAAGAATCAACGGTGCTTGTGCACCATGCTCTTCGCTAATGAACAGTGAGTGCTTGGTGCAGGTGTTCTGTAAATTTGCAAGGATTCCCTTTATAACAAAGGGGTAGAAATATTGTGAAGAAGCCCATAAGTGAAAAGAATTATGATAGAGCGGCCCCTAAAGGCTTACAAACTGGTCCGTGCAGTTTTCAAAAAAGGCCCTTGGCACTTTTGTATGTAAAGAAATGTAATGATATGAGAACCTAAGTGTGAAACTCTAAATACAAGATCCTAGTGATGTCCAAATGTAACCAAGTTTTTATGATAGCTTAATTGAACATATTAGAAGTTTATTCAACCCTTGATTTGTACTTTTGAGCTTAGAAATGTGTTCAATTAGCAATTGGATCATAAATTTATATTTGTGAATAAAATATCTCATTAATTGACCTAATTATATATTTTTAACCCAATTTGATGTTTTAGGTCATTCTTGTTAATTCTCACACTTAACCCATTTATTATGTTAATTAGATAGTGTTTAACCTAGTTTCTAGCTTAACTTGAGCATTTTCGCTATGATGAGCCATACCTCATCATTAGCCAGCTGTAGAGTCACCTCAGTCTGTTTGAGCTCGGTTTCCTCAAAATGATCTAGTAGGGATATGGGGATCAAGTTTTTGGAAGCTCCCAAATTCAATAAAGCTCGATCGAACTCTAGGTTGCCTATCTTACAAGAGATCAGAGGGGTACTAGAATCTTTAACTTTCTATGGAAGTTTACTCAAGATTATAGAGCTAGCTTGCTCGAACAACACAATCGAACTACCGTCTCTGTTTTGCTGCCTATGCTTTGGTGTACATAAGTCCTTCAGAAATTGTGCATAAGTCAGTTGATGAAATGTGAGTAGGGTTATTTAAGAAGTTGATATTAGCGTCGAAAAGTATATAGTGGGAGCGATTACCTATAGGCAAATCTACACTAGTTTATCGAAATTTATTACCTGGACTAAATCAAAATTTAAACTTGTCAGTGTAAGGCCCAAGGTCGAACACAGGGAGGCAGTTTTTGGAATTAATCGATTTCTATGCGATTCCTAATGATGAGTGATTTATGTTCGCTTATTCTATTTTTGAGATTTTCTTAGCTTTAGATTTTTTTGGATAATCTTGTCCTTGAGGTACACCCTCAAAATTGTCCTTGGCTACATGCCAAAAATTGGTCCTTGGCTATTTACCAAAATCAAGTTCAAAAACTGATCTCGCTACACTCAAGATCGTGTACTTGCAAAGACAAGAGTTATCTTTTTTGTTTTATGATTTTTTTGGTCTTTTCTTAAGCAACAAAATAAAAAGAATAGGGAAAAGAAATGTGGAAAGGAAATACGGAATGGAAATACTTATCTTATTTATATGTATGTATATATATTTATAGATATATATGTATGTATATATGTATATATATATTATATATAATAAGGGGGAATTGAATCAAAGATTCAATGGAATGTATTGTAGATTAGTGCGACCAAAGTCTAAGGAGACGGGATTGACACTAGCAATGTGCCACGTGCAGTGTGGAGTGCACGTGTGGGTGTGTGTGAAATGCTTGATGTGTGAGAATATCGGGAATATATGCACAACTGGTGTGAATATACCCACGATGCAATGCGCGGAAGTGGAAATATGCGGTATCGTGAGTAGGAAATATATACGTGAATGTGTGTATGAGGGAGTGTGTGTGAATATATATGTATAAATATCTATCTATAAGTATGTATGTATATGTATATATTTGTGTGTAACTACATGTGTATATATATATATATATATATATATAGCGGAGAGGTGAGACAGAGAGAGTGTTGTGTTGGTGGATGGATTTATATATGTATGTATGTATGTATGAGTGGCTATGTGTCTGAGTGGTGTCTGTGGATGTGTATGTGCTAGCAGGTGTGGTAGTAAGGGTGGATGAGGCAGGGACAAGGAGAGAGAGAGAGTGGGGGTGGCTGGGTTAGTGGGACCGGTTGAGTAAATGGGTAAGGCGGGCGTGAGTGGAGGGACAAAAATGGTGGGAATGGAGAGAGAGAGAGAGAGAGAGAGAGAGAGAGAGAGAGGGGTGTGGGTAATGCAACCAGCTAGGAAAATTGGTTGGTTGTGTGTACATGAGTTTTGGATGGGTGGTGCCACTAGTAAAGTGAGAAGCGGCTAGTGGCTACCACGAAAAAAATGTATTGCGATTGACCGTGAACAATTCTACAGTGAAAAACAAAGCAGAGCTCTTTAGAGCTCTCTAATGGCGATGGAAAATGCTAATACGAAAGCAAAATAAAAAGGAAAAAAATAAAAGAACCACCACGCCCACCTGCTCATGAGGGAGCTGGGCGGTGATGTAGCTCACTGTGGTGGTTGCGACCACCGTGAACTTGCTCCTGCACATAGCGTGCTCCTCTCAACTAGTGAGAAAGATAGCTACATATGGAGAGGAAGAGAGGGAGAGAGGAGAGCTGAAGGTGGAATGGCGGTCGATTATTGGAGATGGCTGTATGCGAGTTTGCGAGTGAAGTGGGGTGCTTTGCTAGTGTGGAGTGGGTGTGGTATGGTGCCAACGTCTCCCGTATGGGGTGGTTGGGTACTGTTATATAGGTAGGGATGGGATGGAGGGAGTGGGGAGCAAGCCAAAGATCCTGTAGGATATTTTAGGATATTTAGGTGTTTTGTGGTTAGGCACTTAGGTTGCTAGGAAATTATTGTAGGTGGTGTAGGGTGGTGTTGTGTTAGGTGGTATTAGGTGGTAGAAATGAATGGGATAGGGGGCTTAATCTCTCTCTATCTTCCTCTCCATATGCATGCATGCACATATTTACAAAATACATGAATATCTACCTAATCTAAATGCGCAAAGCTAGGAAATAGCATAAGAGGGTATAATTAATGGCATGAATTACTGCACAAACACTGGTATGTGGAGGATCTCATCCATCAAGGGAATGTTTATTTGGACTTGTTCAAAAAGCTTGACCAAGTCTTCCTCAAGTGCCACGAGTTTGGGTGTCTTGTTTCCTTTAACCAAGGCCTCGGGAAATGGAACCTCTGTTGGTTCCTCAAGGATTGGTTGAGGCTCTAGATCTAGGATGGGTGTGTCCTGGATGACCATCCTAGGAGTGGTTTATGAATTACCAGGGCTTTTTTTTTCGATGAAACCCCTCCATGAATTGCATTTCACAGTGTTTTGCACTTTAGTACCCGCCCATGCCTAAGATTTGCAATGCTCTCATTGTAAATTAGGTGGGTTCGAGTTCTTCTAAATTGTACACTAGAACAGGTTTAGTGGGTGGCAAATGGGTCGGGGTGACTGTTGTAGACGATTTCTAGCTCTGATACAAGTATCGAAGGTGGAGTCTACTATTCTAATGGACGAACCCTAAAGTGCAATATGGCTTCAACTCAAAGGTAGGTTAGATGGGTCTCAGGTTTTTCAAAATGACGAGTTGCCTTCCATTAAGCTCTAAGTTTAGCACCATCAGCTGGGCGCAATGTAACTTAGGGAGAATGGAGATGAAAAGATACTGCAGGCAGATTCAAATTGGTGAGTTCGAGGAACAGTTTGAGTCTCTGATTTTGACAAATGGTTCTAAGTCGTGGTTGAGTTCACTGATTTCAATAGCTCCATTTCCAAAGACTCATCGAACGAGGAATGGTCCGATCCATTTTGATCTTGTTTTCCTAAGAAGAGCTTGAGCTTAGCATCAAAGAGTAACACTTTCTGACCAGGATGGAAAGATTTCTATGAAATGTGTGTGTCATGGAAGGCCTTGACCCATTCCTTATAGATACGTGAGTTCTCATACGTATCATTGCATAGTTCCTCGATCTCACTCATTTGCAACCACGGTGGATTCCAACCTTCATGAGATCTAGATTGCACTTCCATACTGCCCAGTAGGCTTTGTGCTCCATTTCTATAGAGAGGTGACATGCCTTCCCTTATATGAGTCTGAAGGGAGACATTATTAACTAGGTCTTATGGGCAGTCCTATAGGTCCACAAGGCTTCTGGGAGGTGGGTAGACCAATCTTTCTTGTTAGGCCGAATAGTGACCTGAAGGATTTTCTTGCTCTTCCGATTGGACAGCTTAGCCATTCCGCTGGTCTGGGGGTGATAATGAGTCGAGATACGATGTGACACCCTATACTTTTTCATCTAGGACTAGAAGTGCACATTCACGAAATGAGACCTACCGTCGCTGATGATGGCCTTTGGAACCCCAAATCTAGAAAAGATGTTCTCTTGAATGAATCGAAGAACAACTTTATGATCATTTGTTTTGGTGGGGATGACTTTGATCCATTTTGAGACATAATCCACAGCAAGTAAGAAGTACTTGAAGTTGTTAGAACCTGGAAATGGTCCCATGAAATCAATTCCCTAGATGTCAAAGATTTCACACACGATGATCGGATTCAAGGGCATCATATCACACGGGCCCATGTTGCCGAGGGTTTAACAACGGGCACATGCCCTACAATAGGATTGTGTGTCTTTGAACATTGTGGGCCAAAATAACCCACACTAGAGGATCTTCGCTGCAGTTTTACACCAAGAGTAATGGTCACCGCAGGCCTGGTCATGGTAGAATGAGATGACATCATTGACCTTGTCGTCAGGAATGCATCTCTGGATCACTTGGTCATTACCGATGTGGAAAAGACATAGGTCTTCCCAGATATAGTACTTGGCATAAAAAATTAGCTTCTCCCGCCAAGAGGTCACCCAATCAGGTAGGACTTTCCCTGTAACCAAGTAATTCACAATATCAACAAACCAAGGAAGTTCATTAATAACCAAGAGATGCTCATCCAGAAAGTGCTTGGTGATAGGTCCGGATGGGTCAATGATTGAAGAAGGAAGGAGAGACAAATGGTCAACTACCACATTTTGCTTTCTTGCCTTATCGCAAATTTCGAGATCGAATTCTTGCAATAGCAAGATACAGCAGATTAATCTAGGTTTTGCATCCTTCTTAGTAAATAAGTGCCTCATTGCAGTGTGATCTGAGTAAATGATGACATGGGATCCCAAGAGGTTCTTCAAACCAAATAGCATAGCCAACAACTCTTTCTCTGTAATCGTGTAATTACGCTGAGCCTCGTCCAGTGTCTTGTTGGCATAATATATAACTACCAATTTCTTATCGATTTTTAACCTAGCACCCCTCCTACTGTGTAGTTAGACTCATCGCACATGATCTCGAAGGGTTGAAACCAGTCAGGAGATTACTGGATTAGTGCTTGGGTGACTCGGTTACGTAGGATTTCAAATGCGTGAATGCACTCACTCATCATCTCGAAAGGTGTGTCTTTTGAGAGAAGGCTAATTAAGGGATGCACGATCATGGAAAAATCATATATGAATCGATGATAGAATTCAACATGCCCTAGAAATGATCCGATATCTTTGACAGAGGTAGGCACAAGTAATTTGGAAATCAGATTTACCTTAACCCAATCAACTTGGATACCTTTCTCAGAAACAAAGTGTCTAAGCACGATGTCCTCAAGAACCATGAAGTGGCTCTTTTCCCAAGAGAGAATCAGGTTCACTTCAATGCATCTTCGAAGGATCTAGACTAAGTGCAGGAGGCAATCATCAAAAGATTCACCAAATAATGAGAAGTCGTCCATGAAAACCTCAAGGTATTTACCTACCATATTAGAGAATATGGCTAGCATGCACCGCTGAAAGGTGGCAGGTGAGTTGCAAAGCCCAAATGGCATCCTGCAACACACGTACGTACCATAGAGTAGGTAAAGGTGGCCTTTTCTTGATCTTCGGGATGGATTGCCACCAGATTATATCTGGAGTACCTATCCAGAAAATAGGAAAACCAATTTCTCACTAGTTTCTCGAGAATCTGATCAATGAATGAGAGCGGGAAATGATCTTTCTTCGTGGAGGCATTCAATTTTCGATAGTTTATGCAGACTCTCCACGAGTTCACAATACGAGTTGGGATGGTCTCTCCAGATTCAATCTTAATCACAGTGAGACCTGCCTTCTTGGGCACAACTTGGATACGGCTCACCTAGTGGCTATCGGAGATCGGGTAGATGATTCCAGCATCTAGTCACTTGATGATCTCTTTCTTCACGACCTCTTGAAGATTTGGATTCAGTCGTCTCTGCATTTCTTGAGATAGTCGTGAACCCTCTTCAGTGTAGATACGATGTGTATAATAAGAGGAGCTTATCCCAGTCAAGTCATCAAGAGTCCATCCAATAGCTCTTCGATGCTGCTGGTGAACAAAAATCGGCTTTGTTTCCTAATCAAGTGTGAGTCGGGAATTGATAATCATAGGAAATGTTTCATTGGAACCCAAGAAGACATATTTCAGATGATCCGAGAGGGGCTTCAACTCCAATACCGGGTTATCAGCAACGAGTGGGGGTTCGGGATGGGCCTCAGAAGATAGGTGGAAGCTAAGGGTAGGTCTAGATTAGATTCGGGCTTCTCTATCTGTGGGTCAAGATCTTCTTGTGGTTGAGGCTCTGGAATAGTTGGGTTTTCCTCTGTAGGTTCCTCTAGAATTAGTTCAGGCTCTAAATCTGGGATAGGTACATCCTGGATAACCATCCTCGGGTTAGGCTCAGAACTACCAAGTCTAGAGTGGCTAGGATATGGTGGATCCTGAGTTGATTTGCCACTATGGGTGGTAACAGCATTTAGCCTAGCCTAGTTTTGGTTTGGAGTTGGCAAAAGAGGTGGTTGCTACTGATATCCCGAATATGATGTGGAAGCCTCCATCTTGTCGGGTGATGGAGTGGAAGGGGCTTGATAAATGTAGTAAGCTTGGCCCAGATTTGGGTTCATAACGAGCCTCTAGTTCGGCATGTTATTTGGATTCGGCGGAGGTTGAGATGGGAGTGCACCAAGCTGGCAAAGATCCAGCCATCTGTGCGAGCTGATTTCGAATCTCTATGATCTCATCCTTGTGCTGTTTTAGCATAGCCTCATTAATCTTTTGAATGTTAGCTAGGGTTTGTAAAATCAGATTCTTTTGATCTTCCTTTGATGGCTCTAATTGGTAATTCGGATTGGGCCTAAGTTGAGCGGGCTGATATAGGCGTGGAGCTTGTGGTCGAGGTTGGAATTGCGGTCTTATGTTAAGATTATTTCCCGACCACGCGAAGTTGGGATGATTGCGCCATCCAAGGTTATATGTGTTAGAGAATGGATCATTCTAGATGGTGTGGAGATCCTCACAGGTCTGAGGAACTCTAGAGAAATTAGAGTACGAGGGTTCAAAGTTCCCCCAACTAAAATAGGTAAGTCTGGAGTTTCCTCTAAAACCAGGATTAGATTGGGGTGGATATGGATCCATCCCCTGATAGGAGTGGTGGTGAATGTTATGCACAGCCTCCCTGCCTGAGGGAAGTTGTGTATATGTGCTCTGTTGTGCGGCGGTGGCTCTTTGTAGGTGTTGAGTCAATTCATCCACCTTTTTCTAAATGATGGAGACCTTATCCAAGCGACTAGCCACCAACTCAAGATCAACGGATGCAGATAGGTCTCGAGTCTCGTGTACCCCTTGCATGTTTGTCAATGCGTGAGTGGTCGTTCGGTCAAACACACCCATAGATTCATTGCTTATGGAGTTCTCACACATGTTCTCGAGGATCTCCCAAACGGTATTTTGATGCTGACCCATGATGTTTCCACCACAAGTTGCATTGACAAATAACCTGATATCTGCACGGAGTCCCTGGTAAGAAGATTGGACTTGTTCCCATTTAGGAACTCCGTGATGGGAGCATTTCCTTATGTGATCCAAAAAATAGTCCCATGTCTCATGGAGTGGTTCTCCTGCATTTTGCGTGAAATGCGTGATCTGGTGCCTCAATGTGTTGGTGAAACCGACTAGGAAGAATTTCTTCAGGAATTCATATTAGAGTTCCTCCCATGTGTTGATCGGATGAGTCAAAGTCTGATACTAGTGGGTAGCCTTGTTCGTAAGAGAAAAGGAGAACATCTTCATGAGTAGGATGTCCCGATGTCCAAAGGATTGGGTTAGATGTCTCAGCTGCTTGATGTGATGGAAAAGATCTTCAGAGTTTAAGCCATGGAATTTGGGGATTGCATTAATCAGATTCAGCTTTAGTTCAGTATCAGGTCCTCCAGCCGAGATTTGCACCCTGGGTTCGATTGCCACCAGGGCGGGATTGTAGTGATCTCGGATCTGTGGCCGCGGTGGATGGTTCATGAATGCGTGGAATAGGTCAGTGAGGTGCTGCAATTGATTCTGGATATTAGGCTCTTCTTCTTGGTTCTCCATGGATGCAGATGATGGAGAGCTGGGCTCAGATGTGAAAGAGTCGGAAGAGATCTCAATCTGATCAGGTGTAGCACAAACAAGTGGGTCGAGGCTTGGCCTCGACAAGAATGAACTGCTAATGGAGGCCTCAACTGTGGTCATAAGGACCTCCTCCCGAACATGCACTAGGAAACCAAATGAGGGATAGAATGTGTAATTGACCCAATCGAGGCACCCAAAAATCTTTGGATGACTAAGGAAGTTCGAGGTGGATGATACCTCTGGGTCAGAAACTCACTAACCCGAGAATTACTTAGGCAACTAGGAAGGGAGAGTCCTGCAAAGACCCCTGCACAATAGAGCGCCCCCACGGGTTACAAGATTTCCCCTACCCAACCTTCCTTGTCACTGAGAATCCAAGTAGATCGGAATGAGCAAGCTTGACTCTTAAGTCTACAAATTTTAATCTTGAGTATATGCCTTGAATTTCACTTGAAATTTAGAGTTGATTTGATTTGTGACCTAATTTGGAGGTTTGTTAAACCACAAAGTGGATCAACTTCACTTAACCTGTCTTAAAATTGAGAATGAGTTGGATAAAGAACCCAAAATCACCCTGAAGTAGCTTGCAAACAGGTTGTTAGGTCCCAAGTTTTAGTAATTCAAGTGATTGTTAGAGCCTACTTTTAGGGTTCACTTGATTAGATCAATTCAACCAGAGCGTGGATAACACACAATGCGGGAAATCTGTTCTCTTTAAATCAGGAAAGTGTGTTTTCCTAAAAACCCTAATATGGAAACCCTAATTTGGCTTTATTTCTAAGTTCAATTCTTTCTAAAGTTGGTACCTAGGGATAAATCAAGAAGGTGAGTAGCCCAAGGCACCTTAAGTCCCTAATAGGTGTAAGTATCAGGATAGGGATCTTTAATCAAATTAGTTCAAATCAGGCAACTCAAATGATTGATTACTATGAAATAAAGCAAGTTGATCCTAATTAGTTTCCTTTTCAAATTTTCCAAGAGATGAGGGGCTTAAGTAAGAAGGAAATGAGATTACTTGCCCCTGGTGTGGTTGCTTTCACAGTCGCTCTTCAGATTCACCTCGCAAAATCACAATAAATCAAATAGAGCAAGTTAGTACCAAATTAGAATTGTAATCAGTGAATGAAATGCGTGTTGCTTCCTGGCAATAGTATGTTGGTCACTCTGAAACAGGTTTTAAAATCGTCGCATTACAGTATAGCTAGAATCAGTGCAACAACATATAGAATTTATTACTCAAATTTGAAGTCCAAGGTCGAACACAGGAAGCAATATGGCAATTTAAAACTTAGGATCACAATTAAGGATGTAAAAATTTGCAATCAATATATAAATGAGATCCAATGTCAATAATGTAAAAGGAAGAGAGGGTAAAATGGTTATTTGAATCACCAAATTACCCTACAATGTTAAGCTTAAGCTACTCAAAGTAACAAATCAGATAAGCCAAGCTCAACTCAAATTAACCAATCAGAACCAAGGTATCAGATATCAGAATATGCTCAGACACCTGAATAGAGGCAAAGGCCTCTTCTTCTTCAAATTCTTCAAGCCTTAGGGAGAGGCTTCTCTCTTCTCTTCCTTCTCTTCTTCTTCCTCTTCTCTTATTCTTCTTCCTTAGCTTGCAGCACAGGACTTAACACACCAGTAGAGGCAAAGGCCTCTTCATATCTCACAAGTCAAGAGGAGGGTGGTAGAGCAAAACCCCCCCTCTCCTCTCTTTTTTCTCTCTCAGAACCAGCAAACCAGACCAGACCCGAGTATCTAGGTAAACAGATCAAGCCCAGACCTGCGGGGAGTGAGCACGGGCAAGGGCGATGCGTGGGCACATGTGAGGGGACCTCACCCCGTGCTACTGAGGCAAACAGCCTATAGCACAAATTCAATTTAAGCACCTACATCGCTTCGTTAGCTACCAAGGTGGGACTAAAGTCCCACTCTTCTTCTCATGTCCGCAGCTGCAGTGAAGATGGCTCGAATTGGTGCAACTGTGGAGGACAATGGTCCCAGTCGAGGACCTGGGAAAGGTCCAGAGACCACTCCATGCAAATTAGGGTAGAGTCCTGGAGCAGACGTGGTCGGAGGACTGAAGGCATGGTCAATGCAGTCGGGGCAATGGTGGAGCTTTGGTGAAGGACCTGTAAGCAGGAAAACAGCCTCACGGCCACATCAAATATGCTTAGGAGGATCGAATGAGGACGGTGAACATGATGGTGGCCTTGGTGGAGAGCGGGAGTGAGTGAAGAGATCAGATGACCTTGAGATGGCAGTGCGGTGAGTGTCGAGTTCGATAGAGTCTTAGGGTGGCGACTGGGGAGAGCTGGTAGAGGGCTTTTGTTGAGTGAAGCACGACCAAGCTAATGAGGGTGGTAGCAGCATGTTTCGAGTAGTGTGGCGGTGTGTGGAAGTCGTCGGAGCTTCGTCGAAGGTGGAGAAGATGAAGTGCGGGAGGCGGCGGTTGGTGATTGTCGATGTGTTGTAAGGGTGGAAAAATGAAATAGAAAGAGAGAGCGAGCAAGAGAGAGACTTAGCAAGGTGGTGGGGAGCCAGAGGGCTCCGGTGTTGGTCGACCAAAGCCAGAGAAGGAGGAAGAAGCGGCGAGGTGGCGACGATGACTTAGACGAAGGAACGCCCTCCCTTTGGTTGGGGAGAGTCGCAACGAAGAGAGGAAGAGCTTTGGTCGTCCAACTTGATGGTTGGATGGCCGGAGGTGGGGGATCCAAGGAGGTCATTGGAGCAGAGTCGCTTGGTGGCTGGAGATAGGTTTTTAGGGCTTCTGATGTGCCAAGACTTGCTAAAGAGCTTGGCTGTGCAACATGGGATCTTTTATAGGCCATAGGAAGCCCTTCCAAGCTTGGAAAGAAGCTTCCAAGCTTGGATGGTTTTTACTAAATAGGATACCCGAACCTTTGAAAGGCTCGCATGACCTTTTAGGAAAGAATTGGAGCCCAAAGAATGGCTCAAATGGAAGGCAACTTCACAAGGAATCCCCGTATCAATTTTGGGAGAGATTGATTGAGAATCGAGCGAGAAATCCTTACTCGAAACTTGATGGTGAAGGTTGAACCTTCCAAAAATGGTGCAGGGACCTACTTGTGAAGAAGACAAAGAAGTTGGGGGATTATTTGTAAGAGAATTCAAAAGTTAAGAGTTTGAACGAGATAGAAAGGTCTAACTAGACCAAAATGCAAACTTGGTCAAGATGATCTCAGATTGGACCCAAATTTTGGTACAAATATAATTTGGACCTAAGGAATCTAATGGTGAAGTTTGATTTTGGTTTTGACCAAGTTTGGCTAGGTAATTTATGCAAAAACCCAAATTAGTGCAAATATCAATCTAGGATGTTGTTTTGGGTCAAGATGGGTTCTAATGGTCAAATTGAAGGTACCAAACCCTAGAGAATATTTTTCTATGAATTTTAGAGGGTTTAGGTGAATTTTATCCTAACCAAAACCTCATTTAATTAAGCAGGTTAGTTTTTAGGGTTTCAGAAGTCATTTAATGCTCAAAACACGTGCAAACCCTTTTCTGTCTGTTCTAACCAACTTATTAACCTTTTAGAACCATTTGACCCTTAATTAACCCCTGAGAAAACCCATGGTTATTCTGCATTCAAGATATGATGAAAAATTACAGTTTTAACCCTGATTTCTTATCTTTCTCTCAGAATGATTATGCAATGAATTACAGTCCTCTGGCGATTATGTACATAGGAATATTTAATGACTTAATCAAATCAAAATAAGCTAGTTATGGCTCATGTTGGTGTTCCCATCATACCCCCATGCCTTGCTTTTTCTAGTCCCTTAGCAAAATCTCATGGAACTAACTTAAATTCTAGACCATATGCCTTTTTATGCTCAGATTTTTGCTGTGTGCTTTCTTTTGTAAATTAAGTCAAAATGTTGATAGTAGGCCTAGAGGTACTCAAGTACCAACCAAGATCTGGACCTGACCAGTTTTAGTCTCAGTCCATTGCGAAGGTTTCTAAGGCCCATAGGAACTAACCTCGTTGAACTCCACGGTTAAAGCACCCGTGCTTGTAATATGTTTTAGCCCAGGTTTAGTTTGCAGTGCATTTTTGTAAGAGAGAGACGAGGATTTTTTCTTTATTTTTGGAGAGTTTTCTCTCTCTTTTCTTCCTTTATTTCTAGCTTCGGATTGGCTTTACAACACGATCTGTATCGGATTCCTAGCTCCCACCACCAATCCTTGCAAGGTCCCTAGCAATCGATGTTTCGAGATAGCACCGCCCATGGCAACCCCCAGAACCTTGTTTTTTGAGATTTCAGGAGAATCCCACCCGTGGTGTTCTATAGCTAAATCCAGACCCTGGCAATCGACATTTTGTGATAATGCTGCCCATGGCATCTGAACCAGCACAAGGTGCTTACATGCTCCCGGTAGGATATTTAGATATCCTAGGAGACAAGCACCGAGGAGACGATATGTTATTGCGCATCGTCGAGGGGAATTTCTCGCCTCTCCACGTCGGGAACTCTTCCAAATCAACTTGTGTTGATCAGCTGCTCCTAATCTAGTTGAATTTTTCAGAACAGATTTAACGAATTTGCGAGATTTTTGATAATTAAGCGCATTGAACCAAACTATTTGTGGATTGGGGTGCTTAGGTTATCGAGTCTCTCAAACTAGAGGTCAGTTAACGGGGCCGAATAATCCCTAAGCCTTAGACCTAATACTTAAGCTTCGCATTTTCCCCAACCTCTTGAGGACTATCTAGATCTTAACAGATACTTAAATTTTTAAGCCTAAAATCACAGCCCAAGAGGCCTAAGATCAACTTTCATACTAATCTCTTTTTGTCTTTCATTTTCTTTCTTTTTGATTTGGTCTAGAAGTAAGTCAATTCCTTAATCTTGTACTAATGACTATCTATTTTTTGTTTCAAACTATGCTCTTTTTTGACATTTATATCACCTCCCCTTTTCCTCATAAAAAATGATATGCAATTAATCTTTCAAAATTTCCTTCTCCATTTTTTTGTTCTTTTTCAATTTTTTATTTTTTTGGTTTTTTGGAATATGTAATTTTTTTAATGAAATCCCTTGTGAAGTGATTCTCACATCGTTTTGCACTTTAATACCCCCCATGCCTACAATTTGAAATGTCCTCATTGTAAATTAGGTGGGTTCGAGTTTAGCTTAGATCATGCATTAGAACAGGTTTTGGGTGGGTGGATGGGTTGGGGTGACTGTTACGGACGATTTCAAGCTCAGGTACGGGTACCAGAGGTGGAGTCGGCTGTTCTAATGGACGAACCCTAAAGTGCAATATGAGTTAAGCATAAGATGTGTCAAGAAGGGTTTCGTGTTTTTCAACAAGATGACGGGTTGCCTCTCGTTAAGCACTGAGTTTAACACCATCGGCCGGGTGGAGTGAGCTCAGGGAGAATGGAGGGCAAAAGATACCTCAGCCAAGTTTGAGTCAGTGAGTTCGACGAACAATTTGAGTCTTGACCGTTCATGACAAAAGGTGCAGAATTAGGGCTAAGTTTGCCAATTTCAATGGCTCCATTTCAAAAGATTCATCTTACCAAGAATGGTCCAATCCATTTTGGTCTAAGTTTTCCTGGGAATAGTTTGAGTTTTGCATCAAGGAGTAGAGCTTTCTGACCAGGGTGGAAAGATTTTCGTACAATGTGCCTATTGATAAATGCCAGTTTATCATCATTCTTATGCATTAAAACAAACCTAGCTCTTTGGATTTTGCTCCACAAATGGGTTTTTGGGTTGCATTTAGGCATAAATTAGGTTAGACATGCATTGCATTTTTTATTGTGTTTTTGATGTGTTTTTGTGAGTGTTAGGGATAAATAGATTGTCAGATCCCTAGAATCTTAGCACTTAGGAAGGCAACTGGTGAAGGAGAGGCTCTTACCAGCTGGAACTCAGCTTGATCCAGCTCAGCATAGCTGGAATTTAGCTCACCTGAATTAGGGTTAGCTCATCCTAGCTCCATTCAGCTCATCTCAGCTAAATGGCAACTCAAGAGAGCTCATCTTAGCTCACCCTAGCTCAGATCAGCTCAGATCCAACTCAACTTAGCTGAGTCTAGCTCATCTCAGCTCCCATTAGTCCACAAGGAGCTCTAGCTAGCTCAGCTGAGTTGACTGGAGTTCACCCCAGCTCTGTTCTAGGTACATCCAGCTCCACTCAACTCCATCCAGCTAAAGATGACTTCATTCCAACTCAGGAAGCTCAAGTCTAGCTCCCGGGGACTCAACTTAGCTCAACTCAGTTGAGCTAAGCTACCTTAGTTGCCTCAACAAGCTTGATCCCCCCTGGGAGCACCAGACACAGCTCACCTCAGCTCATTATGGTAGAAGCCAGCTCACTTTAGCTTGGCTTAGTAGCTAGCAAAGAATTAGCAAGCTAAGCCAGCTAGAGTAGCTCCATGCCACCTTCTTCAGCAGCTGCTAGCTCTAGTTCAAGCTCCAGGCTTCTCCTCCTCTGCTCCTCTCTTCAAATCCTAGCTCCAATACCTAGTCCTCTACTCCACTACTAGCTAAGCTAGCTTAGCTTAGCTATGCTCCAGCTCCCTTGGCTTTTACCACCTAAAAACCCTACCCAACACTCCACCAACTAGCTCCACCTAAGCTCCACATAAGCTAACCCTACTTCCACTTCACCTTGTCGCCAACCTAGCCTACCCACTACCTCCAAAAGACACCACAAAGTGGCACCAAAACCACCCTAGCTACCCTCCTTATTGGCACCACTTTTTCCCTCCAAAACCCCCTTCATCTCCACCACACATCTTCCCTTAAACCCATCTCCACCATCCACATATTCCCCTTTCTAGAAAACTTCTTGGTGGCACCAAAACCAAGGCATCTTTCCATGGTTGGCGCCACCTTTAGGTGGCCCTTCACCACCATAACCACCACCTTCACACCCCCCTACTTGGTGCCAAATCTTCTTAGCCCTAGGATCCCCAACTACCCCCCATATCCTATCCTAGCCATCCATTCCAAGAGCCACCTATACCCCCATTCCTACACTATATATACCCACCTATCTTCCCACATTTTCTTCATTCTCCATTAGTGTATTATTCTACCTATACCCACCTACACCTACGGCCAAGAAGAAGGAGTAGAGAAAAAGATTAAGGGGACACATCACCAGCCCCTTTGGTGCCTTCTTCTCCCCACTCTCTTCAACTTGGGCTATGCCAAGGAGGAGGGCTATTCCACTTCAAGGAGGACGGCCAAGCAAAGGAGAAAGACCTAGGGTGGACATCCACCCTTGATGAGGAGAACTGAAGGTGGTAGCTACCATCTTGGAGGACATCATTTGGAGAAGCATCTCAAGGAGGAGTTGGAGGACTCTTTTCAAGCTCGGGAGCTACTAGGCTTGGAGCAAGAAGCCATCATCTTCCTCACCATTTCATTTAGAGGATTTGTGTTTTTATATTCTTGCATTTCAAGTAGATTAGAAGCTTTCCTCTATATGTTTTGTGTAGAACAAGTTTATTTTTAATTCAAGTTGCCTTCTTTCAATTTTTGTTGCAT
The DNA here is from genome assembly GCA_037157565.1 of Thalassia testudinum. Classification (NCBI taxonomy): domain Eukaryota; kingdom Viridiplantae; phylum Streptophyta; class Magnoliopsida; order Alismatales; family Hydrocharitaceae; genus Thalassia; species Thalassia testudinum. The sequence continues at coordinate 89,793,690 of JAZHRO010000077.1, forward strand.
AGCTTTTTACAATTTTTTCCTAGCATTTGTTTCACTCCCTCTCCCTAATTATTCTAGGCCTCCATGTGCCTAGGGTGAGCTTAGGGAGAGGCTCTACCTGTCACCTTAGGGTTAGCTTTATTGAAATAGGTAGTAATTGTTTTCCCGCTATCAACAAAATTCGTATTGCCGTTATTTCAAAACCTATTATAAAAATCATATATATAAAACACCAAAAAGAAAGTTGAGCTCAATTTCCAATTAAGGGATTTAATTTTGCAAACATTTGGCCTCCTTGGATGACCCTAGATGCTCCCCTATCTAGGACTATAAATTTAAAAGCAAATCCATTTTTGTTCATTGCAATGACTTAAAACCCTAAATAAACCGTGTAAAAATGCAATCACTCATCTGAATTAACAAAGGGTTAATTTGTGAATTTTCTAGAGGATATATTGATCCCGTTTTGTCTAATAGCTAGATCCAAAAATAAATCCTGATGTTTATCCTTAACAAATCCTATGCCTCCTGTGTTTTGATCAACCAAGGTCCCTTAATCTTTTTCTCCTTAAAAGTCAAAAAAATTAGATTTCCCAAAAATTTCATTTTCCAAAAAATTAAAGTTTTGCTAAGAGACTAGCAAAAGATAAGCATGGGGGCACAACATTGCTTAATTTTGTTTTCTCTTGCTTGAAGTGGATCTCATCCCGTTCTCTTTCTTTTCTCTAGTGTGTGCAGGAACTACAATAGGGAAAGCAGGAATTGGGAAGCAAAAGCTCAAAGTTCCTTTTCTTCCCGCGAATTTTCAGGTTAGTTCTCTTTTCTGGTCACATAGTTAATTAAAACTACCAAAAAAGTATTAAACATAGCTTTTAGGATTCAAAACATCTTAATTAAGTGGAGTGGTGTCCATTAAAATTCCTTGTTTGCTTGAATGTTTCATTAACACCACTCCATTTCAAGTATTGGTGTTCTATTTTTCGAATCTAGATTTCTATCAAGAATTGAAAAATAAATTACCAACAGTACAGGCCTCATAAAATCATAAAATTTCATACAGTGATTTCAAATTAAGGTAGAAACATCTGTTCCAAATTTCAGATCAATTGACTTTGTATTTAATTTTTAAAAATTCATGGACTGCAGAGGGGTCACACCCTCTAATCTTCCTGTTTGGCTACTATCCATGAATTTTTAGAATTTTTATACTCATCTGATTTTTGTGAAATTTATCTTTTTGGAATCCTTGTGAAATTATACACATCATATAAAATCATTAAATATTTATGAGATCAGTGGTAATACTGAAAAGTCCAAAATACCCATGAGTATCATTTTTGGACTTTGACACCAGTACAAATAAAAATTCAAAACAATTATCAAACAAATTCCTAAAATCTTACATAAATCTTTTCTGAAATTCTTGTTTGATTTTACATAAGGTAGTGGTGTTGGTTGCATTGCTTGGACCACTACTTATTCAGAAAGCCTAAAAAGAATTAATTGGTAGTAATTTTATGTATTAGGATTCAAATCCAATTAGGGTTTCATTCTTCCTTTTTAGTCCCACAACATAAAGGAAATACATCATCACCAATACAACTTGTTTTTCCTTTGATTATAGAGTTTCAAACTTGTTTGAACATTTAAAAAGAAAAACCCTAAAACACATTCAATTAAATTGAATCCTAAAAGACAAAAATACAAAAATTGTATGACAACTTGATTTTCATTGGAACCACTTTCCAATTTTTACACACACACACAAAAATTTGTAATAACAAGGCAACAACCCAATTAACGCCCTCCACATTCCATGTGCACACTAGTATCCTAAACCTAATTAAAATTGGTAGCAATTTGACCCCTAAGTTTTTCATCAATTTAGGCTTACTATTTAGGTCCTAAGTTTTCTATAGTTAATACCAATTCTGTCATCTATATCTAGTGTTCAGGCTGAGGGGCTGTGTCAAACGACCAGGCACGGGTTTGTACAAGCACCTGAAAACTTTCCAGGGAAACGTGTGGGCCCAAACCTCCCCTTAAGCAACTTGGCTAGATTTATTGACAGAACGAGTATTCACTATTGATTACTTATCTTCAAAGTAGACCAAGTCTTAGGTTTATTTTTAAGGAGTCACACTTAAGTTAGGTTTAGAATTTGATTGCTTGTGTGCACACTTCTCTCATCTCCATCTCTTCTCCTCCCCTCCCATTCTTCCATTTTATGCACGGGCGATGATCTCAAAATCCGCACCTGGAAGGACCATTTGATTTTGCCCCCCGCACAAAAAAACCACTTTTTCTGTCTTCTTCTTCTAAAAAAATGGAAAATCAACAAAATGGGTCCACTAACCCTTCTACTTCCACCTCTAATCTTACCTCTAACCCCACTACTAACCCTAATTCTAACCCTTCCACCCAAAACCCACCCACCTTTAACTTTCCACACTTTGAGCTCCCTAATCTTGAATTGCCTCAATCACAACATCAAGACCCCCTACCTGATCTTTTAACATTGATGGTTGAGTAGATTTCTAAATTAAATTCCAATCAACAAACATTGACTAGGAACATCCAAAACTTAGCCAATCAAAGGCCAAACCCACCACACCGTCAGCAGCCTGTTATTCCTCTAATAGATTTTTATGATCCATCTTATTATGAGGAGCGATCAGGGGTGGTCATACCAGAGGGGGACTTCGAGATCAAGCCAGCAGTCCTGAACTTGATTAAACACTTCCATAGCCTTCCTAGGGAAGACCCTTTCAGCCACCTTGAAGAGCTGACTCTTCTTGCACAAACGACCCATTCCCGAAATGTGCAAGAAGACCTATGGCTGATGCGGCTATTTCCATTATCTCTTAAAGATAAGGCCGCTTATTGGTTCAGGACCATTGGCTGACCCATCACAACTTGGCCTCAACTCAAGAGCGCCTTCCTCAAGAAATTCTTTCCCATAGGTCATACTAATTCCCTGCGAAGATCTATTACGACCTTTCACCAAACATCTGGTGAGACTTTCCATGATTCTTGGGAAAGATTTCAAGATCTCTTAAGAAGTTCCCCGCACCACGAGATTCCTTTATGGCAGCTCATGCAAATCTTCTATCATGGATTAGAAGATCAAATCTGACGTTTCGTTGATGCCTCGTGTGGTGGCAACTTCTTAAATAAGGATGCTGAAAGTGCCTATGACCTTTTTGAAGAAATGAGTGAAAACTCATTTAATCAACCTTCCATGAACACATTTTGCAGAACTCAAAACCCGCAGTTCGGTGTTCATGAATTACACAGTCAATCTATCCTTGTCACCCAAGACGATCTTCAAATGATCGCTCAAAAACTCGACCAGATGCATATTAATCAAAAGAAAATTAAGGAAAGACTGGCCACATCAACCCAAGCTCCATACAGTCCACATCTAACCCAACCTAACTTTCCACGAAGAGAAAATTTGCTCAATCTCAACACTATTCCTGCTAATTATTACCAATATTCTGAGGTTGCCCATGATTCACTGGGAAATTACAATTATCCAAGTCTTAACCCCACTCAAAATATTTCTGTCATCTAGGAGCCCTTTAAAAATTCTTCCAATTGGAAATATTACCCAAACTACTCCTGGAATAATTAGGTTCCTTCCCAACCAGATCATTCTAATGGGTATGGGTCTAATCCAACCTTTCATCCTGGGCCATCCCAACAAGACATCAATGCCCAGATGATGCGAACCTTGCAGGAAATGCAAACAAAAATGACAGAAGTAACCTGCACCATTGTTGAACGTACGAATTGCTACGCTAACGTGTTTGGTTTTAAAACCTTGTCGTTGTAGCTTGAAAGCGAATAATTCATGTTCAACAAATAAAATTTATACTGAAATTTAAATTCCCGGTCGAACACAGGGAGGCTACGTTGATCTATATTCGCAATTATATTTTTTTTAGAAATTTTGAAAAGCGAGGCAATATAATTACAATGAAGCTATCAGACTAAAAGGAAGAGAGAGAGAGAAAGAGAGAGAGAACATGCATTCAATATTTCAAAATGTTTATACAATCAAACCAAATAAAAATTACACTAGAAAGCGGGAAATCAGCTACACTAGAAAGCAGGAAAATTCTACACTAGAAAAGCTGTAAAGAAGAATGGGAGAGAGAAGTTATCCTCTTCGACGATCGCTTGGTGGACGAGCAGGATGGGATGACGCTTGGACGAAGGAGGATGGAGCAGGATGAAGGAGGACGAAGCAGAAGAATGGGAACGGAGTAGCACGTTGTCGTCGTCGTGGGATCCACTTTCGAACGGGGACGAAAATTTGGACTTTATCTCGCGAGGAGTATCCCGGGTGTGGGACAAGCTTCTCTTGAGCTTTGGAGAGGTAGAGAAGAGAAGGAAGGGATGAGAATTTCGTGTGGAGGGGGTCTCCTTTTATAGTTGCAAGGATTGGGGGCAAATTGGTCATTACATCTTTAAAACATTAAATAAGGGTCTTTAGTGACGGATAAAACCGTTGCTAAAGCCCCAACGTGGGCGTAGTAGCCGCTACCCACGTGCACCCGCTCGTCTGCTCGCGCTCATCGCATGCCGCACGTTCAGCCGTCCACAGCCGTCCGATCGCGACTTCGCCCGCTCGCTGCGCGCCCGCCCCAATGCGTGCGATGCTGCGTGAGGCGCGGGCGTGCGATAGCGCGTCAGCGCTATTGAGCATGAATGGCTGCCCGATCAAGATCTGAAGCACACTCGCACCCGCTTGCCCACGCCCTTCGCCTGCTCACTGTGTCTCGAGCCTACCTCTGCTGCTCGCGATAACTCCCTCGCCCACTGTGTTACGGAGCGCGAATGGTCGCACGGATGATTTCAACGCACTGCATCCACAGCCGTTGGATCTTGATCCAACGGGGGAGAAGAGCGGACACAGGAGCTTCAGCGGGTGCGTGTGGGCATTTGGGCGGTCGAGATGGCACCACGTGGTGCCATCTTGGCCTTCCATCTTCTGGATGATGTAGATGGCGCCACGGGTGTCGGATTGACTCGATTTTTGTGTCATTAGGCTGCGATCGTCGATCTGAATCCATCCGTGTGGTTGGATTTGTCATTTGAAGTGTGAATTTACACCATCCTGACCCTTGATCTTCTAGGGTTCCCCAATCACTATCTGATGCTACAGATGCCTGATTAGGGAAATCTTGGAGTCGTTGAACTCCAATCGTCGCCCTAATCACATCTGTATGGTTGGATCTTCGATCAGAGGCCCCGATAAAAAGTTTGCCCTGTCCAAGCACATAAAAGGAGACAATTAACCTCCATTTTATTCAAACTACTCTAAATGTAAAATGATGCATGTTATGCAATATTTATAGCATGCAATGCAATCCTATGCTTAAGAACATGCATAAATAGACATCTTAAGTAGTGTAAATGTGCTTACATCATACCACCATGCCTATCTTTTGCTAGTCCCTAGCAAAAACTATATACTATTTATAAAAGAATTAGGTTGGATTATTTGGGCATGAGTTATTTTCAATCATTAAGAAATTGTCTACTTAGGATTTGAACTTTCAAAGACACAACAATGCCCGAGTATCTGCCAAAATGCAGATCGCCTCAAGCCCTCACCTTATTCAAAGAAAAATTTCTTTTTCTCTTTTTCCTCTTCTAATTTTTTTGTATTTTCAAATTTTAGGGTTTAAGAGTGGCTTTCTACGGCCATTCAACTCACCCAAGATTTGATGAGAACCCTAAGTTTTAAGCATCTTATTGTGAATGTGATAGACTCGTTGACCGGCAATTAAAATGGACTTCAGATTTCTACTCCTCTTGGTGACCTAAAAAGAATTCTGCCTAAAGGTGTATCTTTACAAACCGGTAGCTTTCTCCCTACTTTTATTTTTTTATTTTTTACAGGGTCAATACAAGGGTGAATCCAGTGTATATCTCCCCGATTAATTCTACTTCTCTGCTTCTTCCTAAGTGTTTTGGGAATTTTTAGTGCATTTATTGAGCTGGGTTCTGGACAACTGGTCGATGAGCTGTTACCACCGACAACTTGCCAGCCATACTCGTGCGGCGAAGTGTGGCTTATTTTTATTTTATTTTTTTGTCTTTTCTCCTTTTCTTTTTGATTTTTTTTTTTAAGTAGGTGGCTTCCCTGGTCTGAGACTTACCTAAAGGTAGCAAAAGGAGAAAGGTCTAGTGACTAGGCTCTAGAAAACCTACCTATGGGCTGTTACCCACGATAACTTACCAGCCATACCACCCTAGAAGGTTCATTAGCTACCCAATTTCTGTTACAATCGTCGAACAACGAGTCAGTGCAAAGAAAGTGTGTAGATTCTTGAAACTCAAAAATTCCCTCAAATCAGAGGGTGGGTTGATAAGTCATGTACTTATCACCCAAACTTATTTATTCCAATTACGATAGAATTAAGATGGCGAGGACTCGAAAAACAAATCCACATTTTAATGGATACACGGGCTAATTAAGTCCAAAAGACCTGAAGGGTCTTTGTGTTTAGATCCTAATGTAAAATTTCTTAGGATTGAATAGTCCTAATGTCCAACTAATCCTTCCTAATTTTGATTTTTTTTTTAATGTATAAATAAGAAGAGAAAAACAATTTACATGAATTTCACAAAGCTGACCAAATGATTCAAAAATGAATCCACCCACCCATGCCTAGCTGATGCAATGTCCTCATTGAAAAAGAGACATGAAAGAAAGGGTAGAATATGAAAGATGAAGCTCGTACCAGCCTTGTGTCATATGTACAATTGCTAAGTTTAATCCCATCAGCTAGGCGAAGTCCAGCCAAAGAAGTCACAGAATGGGTAGAGTAACTGAGTCTGAGATGGGTTCTAGAAGAGTACGGTCAACAACAGGCTTCAAACGTTGACCGTTGACTTTAAATGTGTTACCCATCTTTGGGTCAGAAATCTGAACATCACCATTTGGAAAAATCTGGTCAATTATGAATGGGCCATTCCATTTAGATCTAAGTTTGCCAGGAAAGAGCTTAAGTTTAGAATCGAATAACCAGACCTTCCGGTTTGGCTCAAAGCTCTTGCGGGAAATCAGTTGATCATGTAGAGCTTTGGTCCTAGCCTTGTCAATCATGGCATTCTCATAAGCATCATTTCTAAGCTCCTCCAACTCAGATAGTTGGAGTTTCCTGGTCTTCCTAGATAGATTCAGATCTAAATTGCATTATTTGATTGCCCAGAATGCCCTGTGTTCAATCACTATGGGTAGATGGCATGCCTTTCCATACACCAAACGGAATGGAGACATGCCGATGGGCATTTTATACGCCGTACGGTAGGCCTAAAGAGCGTCCTCAAGCTTTTGAGTCCAATCTTTGCGATCAGGCCTAACCATTTTCTACAGAATGTTTTTGATCTCTCGATTAGAGATCTCGGCTTGTCCATTCGTCTGGGGATGGTAAGGTGTGGAAATTCGGTGATTAACCCCGTATTTGGCCAATAAATTCTAGAATTGGGCATTAGTAAAATGAGTGCCACCATCACTGATGATAGCCCTCAGAATCCCGAACCTACTGAAGATATTTTTCTTGAAAAAATTAATGACCACCTTGTGGTCATTGGTTCGGGTGGGAATCGCCTCAATCCATTTGGACACATAATCAACAGCAACAAGAATGTACTAATGTCCAAATGAAGGGATAAAGGGTCCCATGAAATCGATGCCCCAAACATCAAAAATTTCGACAGGAAGACTAGGGTTTAGGGGCATCATATCTCTCTTAGTTATGCTCCCGAGTGCCTGACATCGAGAACATGACCTTGAGAAATCCTGGGCATCCTTGAATAAAGACGGCCAATAGAAGCCAAATTGCAAGATTTTTGCAGCCGTCTTTTTCCCGGAGAAATGTCCACCACACCCAGATGCATGGCAGAACTCAAGTATACTATTGAATTCATTCTCCGGTATGCATCAGCGAATAATCTGATCAAAGCCGATGCAATACAGTTCAGGGTCCTCCCAGAAATAGTATTTGGCCTCAGATTTAAGTCTATCCCGTTATTGCTTGGTCCAATCCTGGGGATTTGACCAACGGCTAAATAGTTAACAATGTCAGCAAACCATGGGGTGTGGACACCTAAAACTGTAAGAATAGTTTCGTCCGGAAAAGTGTCAGCAATCGGAATGTCCGGACAAGAAGAATCACCTAGGAGTCTCGACAAATGATCCGCTACCACATTTTGTACCCCGATTTTATCCTTGATTTGAAGATCAAATTCTTGAAGAAGAAAAATCCAACGAATAAGTCGGGGTTTAGCATCCTTTTTAGCCAAGAGATGTCTCAAGGTCGAGTGGTCGATATAAATGATAACATGAGACCCTAAGAGATAAGCCCTGAATTTTTCCAAAGCAAACACTACAGCTAGTAATTCCTTTTCAGTAACAGTGTAATTCCTCTGGGCTTCATCCAGAGTTTTACTAGCGTAGTAAATGAAAGAGGGCTTTCGATCAATTTTCTGACCCAGAACAGCTCTGACTGTGTAATCAGAAGCGTCTGTCACGATCTCAAAAGGGGCTATCCAAATTGGTGGTTGCAAAACTAGAGCACAGGTGACTGCCGTTTTCAGGAAATCAAATGCCTTTCGGTATGATTCGTCAAAAACAAACGGCATTTCTTTGGCAAGAAGATTGCTCAAAGGATGAGCAACCTTGGAGAAATCCTTGATGAATCTTCGATAAAATCTCACATGGCTAAGAAATGGTCGAATTTGTTTAACAGATGTGGGAGGAGGAAGTTTGGCGATAGCATCAACCTTAGCTTTATCCACTTCAATTCCCCGTTCAGAGATTACATGACCCAAAACGATGCCTTCTTGGGTCATGAAATGACTCTTTTCCCAGCTAAGGACCAATCATGTTTTGATACATCGCTTAAGAATCATTTCCAAATTAGCCAAAGAAGAGTCAAATGATTCTCCGAAAATAGAGAAATCATCCATGAAGTGATGAGAGCCTCATCATGAGCCATAACTAGCTCATTTTGACCCAATAAAGAAGATAAAAGCTCCTACATAACCTAGAAGAAGGCCTAACTGAAGGAACAAGTGCTCTGAGAAGAAAACATGAAATAAAGGTTAAAACTGCAATTTTACCATTGCAGTACATAAACGGGATTTCTCAGAGGCAAAACATAGGTCAAATGGTCTAAATGAGATAAAAAGTGGGCTGAGTCAATCAGAAATGGGTTCATGTGCAATCTAAGAACTAAATGACACTTGGTAACCCTAAAACAGACCCGCTTAAATTAACAAGGTTCCGGTCAGAACAAAAAGCAAGTAAACCCTCTAAAAATCATGGAAAAACATACTCTAGGGTTTAGAACACTTAATTTGGCCTTTGGAACCTAGTTTGACCTAGATTAGGGTCCTAGCTCTTCAATTAACCTAATTTGGGTTTTTACGCAAAATGTCCAGTCAAACGAGGTCAAACCTAAAATCCAACTTCACCATTGGATTCCATAGGTCAAAATTAGGTTTATACCAAAATTTGGACCTAAGGAGAGGTCATCTTGACCTACTTTGCAATTTAGTACACCCAAATCACAAATTGGTCCCTATCTTTTGAATACCGTTGCAGAGAACCCCCTAGGTTCTTCGCCTCCTTTGTAAACCGGTCCTGCCGCCATTGCTAGGGCAGAACCGAGCTCCGGCGAGGTTCAGAGAGGGATTGCTCTCTAATCCCTCAGAGATTCCCTCCCAGAAATGGAAGGAGGATTCTCTGAGGAATTCCCTTCCTTATAAAGTCAATTACAATCGCTGGTGTGAACCCAATCTCTCGTGCGAACGCACGAGAGATTTGGGTATCCTAACTCCTTTCCATCTCCGGCGACCAACCTCAGGCAATTACGTGCCCTTCACGCCCTGCACACCCAGTCCAGCGCCTATATAAGAACCCACAACTCCGGCCGAAGAGGCTAAGCTTGATTTTGACGGAGATCCCTTCCAAATTCCTCCCTCTCCCATCTCCGGCCAAACGACCCACAAGCTCCGGCGACCTCTTTCCCTCCTTCTCGTTGCTCTGCTGCCATACCAGCAGCAGAGTCCTCTCCGCCGCTTCCTCCCGCGTCGCGCTGTACCCCGCGCGCGCGCTTCTGACCTCATATTCGTCGCCGCTTCCTCCCTCAGGGTCTTTCTTCCCCGACGACGGCAGTTACGAGCCGTCCTCTCCGCCGCCTTCCTTCCTTCCAGACAATCACAGATACGTTCTCCATCCTCTCCTCTCTCCTTTCCCCCAACTATTTTACTTGATTACCCCTCGACAGTACCTAACCGCCTTCATCTTCCTCGCCTCCGACCGCACTCCGGCGAGCCGCCCACACCACTCCGCCACTCCACACGGCTCGCCAACCACCTCGTGAGCTCCGCCTCACCACCAGGAACTCGCTCCACCCCACAACTGCCACTCCAGACCTCCATAACCACCCGCCTCGTCCATGGCCTGACCACGCGGACTTGGCGGATCCGACCCGCGACCTAGACCTACGCACTCCTCGCGCATCACACCACCTTCAGGTGCGCCTGGTCCCGGGTACGATCCGACCCGATTATGCTTGTGGCTCTGGGAGAGCAGCTCAGAGTGAACTGCTTGAGAGAGAGAGACGCACGGGTAGAGGGAGAAGGGTTAGGTTTTGCTCCTGTGCAGGCAGGCTGATCGTAGGAGAAGGACTTGGCCGCTGCAGAAGAAGGAAAAGCAAGCCAAAGAAGAAGACAGAAGAAGAAGAAAGAAGCCTTCGCAGGAGAAGGAAAGCAGAAAAGATTAGAAGTCTTCGCAGAGAAGAAGATGAAGGACAAGTGAAGATTGCAAAGAGATCAGAAAGGCAAAGCAGAAGAAGGAAAGATACAGAAGCAGAAAGGAGAAGAAGGAAGAAAGAAAGAAAGATCACATTTAAGACGGCTGATACATAAATCAGACGTCTAATTCTACTTTTTTTAAAAAACTCTTTGAATCAATTATATTTGCATTTAACAGTTGTATTCTTGGGTTTTACAAAGTACTGAGATTGCTCCCTGTGTTCGACCTCGGATACTCCGATTTTCGAGTAATAAAAAATCTTTATTTGTTTAAACGTTTTGTCGGTTCTACTACAACGTAATACGCCTTTAAATCCGCACAAAATCGTTGATAACATGAAGACTTCCGTAAACTCTCCCACCATGTCAGAAAATATGGCTAGCATACATCTTTGAAAAGTCACAGGTGCATTACATAACCCGAAAGGCATCCTACGAAAAGCAAAGGTTCCGTAGGGACAGGTGAAAGTAGTTTTTTCCTGATCCTCGGGATAGATAGGAACTTGGTTGTATCCCGAGTAGCCATCAAGAAAATAGAAGTACTTTTGCTCGGCTAATTCTTCCAAGATTTGATCAATGAAGGGCAGGGGAAAATGATCCTTTTTAGTGGCTGTGTTTAGCTTCCTATAATCAATACAAACCCTCCAAGAGGAAGCTGAACGAGTTGTGACAGATTCTCCTCACTCGTTAGTCACAACGGTAATCCCGGCTTTCTTTGGAACAATCTGAACGGGACTTACCCAGGGACTATCATGGATTGGATAAATAATTCCTGCATCGAGCCACTTGATAATTTCCTTTTTGACTACTTCTTGCATATTTGGATTCAATCTCCTCTGCAACTGGCGAGAAGGGCAGGATCCATCTTCCAAGAATATTCTATGATTACAGTAAGATGGCTCGATCCCCCTGAGGTCATGAATTGTTACGAATGCGGCTTCAGACGTCTTTTAAGACGTCTGGGAGCTGGCCCAGACATCTGACCAGACGTATGGGATTTATTTTCTGCGGCACACGGGATTTCGTCTACGCGCCTGTGCGCGTAGACCTGCACTGCCGCACCTTCCTTCTTTTTCCCTCTCTCCTCCTGCGGCCGCAGTCTGTGCTCTCTCTCTCTCCCTCTCCCCGCACGGCTTTAAACGGGCCTCGCCCTCCCCCTCAGTCTCATCTCCTCCGCCCCCTTCTTCTTCTTCCAGCCAATGCGAGGGTGAGCGAGCGGCAGCGGCGGCAGCCGTGGCGAGTGCGGGAGGAGGTGTTGCGCGAGGGAGGAGGCGCTCGGCCGTGAGGGTTCGAGCTGCCGAGGCTGCTAGAATCGGCCGGCGGGGGCGCAGCGGGCGCGGAGTGACGCAGGAGGTCTGCTGCAGCTCGAGCAGCAGGCGGACGAGGTGCGGCACGGCCGAGCGTCGCGGGCGGAGGGCGAATAGTGCTCTGGTTCTGGAAGTTTTTCCAGAATCTGACATCTGGTCTTCCAACCAGACGATGGTTAAGACGTCTGGAGGACTATCCAGACGTCTAGCAAGTAAGTTATTTTTCGTCCTTCTTCCTTTTCTGCGACCGTCCGTACTGAGAGAGATGAATGGGTATGTGCAGGTTCTGAGATTCGCATCCAACACGAATCAGACGTCTGACTGCAGTGCCAGACGACGGGAAAGACTTCCGGACGTCCGGGGTGACCATCGGACGTCTAGGAACTAGGCCAGACGCCCCCGCAGGCTTCTGGACGTCTGAGAGACTATACAGAGAAAAGGTACCATCTGACCCTCATTTTAAGACGTCTGGAAGAGGTTCCAGACGTCTGATTTTGCACTGTTTCGTCGTTTTCGGCCCGTTTAGGGCCCGTTCGGAGTCCGTTTTCCGCGTTTCGAGTTGCGTTCTTTTCGGAATTAAATCATCTACCCGTCTACAGTAATTATATACTATTTTGAGAAACTCCTTGTGTTAGATCCTTGTGATAGGACCCCGTTCCATTACAGTCTTGGGGGTTGCGGAGGCACGTAGGATTCCCGACCACGCCCCCAATACTCCTGTTGTAACTGGTAGAGTGGCTTTTATGTTTATTAGTATAATCTGTTAAATTATGGAACCATAAATAGAACCTAGGACATTGCATGAATCCTAGGAATGAGAAACTAGAATGAATGGTAGATCCTAGGGTGTTGCATGAATCCTAGGGCTGGAAAACTAGATTGTATGATAGATCCTAGGGCATTGCATGAATCCTAGGATGGGAAAACTAGTGGAATATACGAATACTGCAGTCTTGGAAAAATGGAAAGGAACAAATAGCTGCCTATAAATTGATTTAACAGCTGCCTGTTATGAATAAATACACGTGATTGAGAACACGGATCGTAAGAACGTGAAACTGGAAAGTGGAACCTAGATGTTCTGAGTTAAAAGAGCTGGAACCCTACGGGGAATTAGGAGTGGATCTCCTGGAAAGAGAAGGAATGGATCTGAGAAAGAAAGACGTGGTAGTGTGCTGTCTCTTGGGTACATGGTACCAAGGGAAGTACCTGTTACCTGTTTAGTGCAGAGCGGAGCCAGCCGCCCCAGGGACCCAAGGTTAGGTCTGGCCACTTTGTATCGACTTGCTGGCCCTCGTGTACGCAGTACCGAGGAGAGCTACTAGTGTAGGGCGAGTACTAGCTACCCCACGAGCCCCGGGGTTCTGCTAGCTCACCTACACCGACTTGTTAGGCCCACTGGGCAAACCAGGGTAGTCAGGCGAGGGTGCGCGGACTGTGGAGGGGCAAGGCCCCTGTTTGGTTACTGTGGAGGGGTTGGACCCTGTTACTGAGAGGGCTCTGCCCTGTACTGGTTCCGTGCTGTGCTTTGGGCGCACCCGTTAACGGAAAAGACTGACCGAGTGCTAGTGCGGGTTAGCTACCTGTGCGTTTATCGCGCGTGCCGTAATCACCGTTACGTCTGTCCGTGACCTTAGGGTGGTTGACTGAGAGTAGGATCACCACGGGGGACTCTCCCAGCCAGGAGAGCACCACGTGCTACTTCTACTGTTCGTAAAAGACTGCAATCAAGATCGTTCCCACGAGGAACATTCGAGATCAAGTGAAGGATCTGAGAAATAGATAAATTGTGAAACAATAGAAAGACGTAAATAAAGGAAGAAAGAAAATAAAATAGCTACTGTACTTCTTACTGCTTCTTTAGTTTAGCTACCGCTCTACTCAGCGTTTCGCTGACGTGTTACACTAGTTACTTTTCAGGACCAGCTGTTGAGCAGCCAGGGTCAGCGGCTGCAGAGGACGCTGGGCCGAGTAGGGTCCAGCAGAGTTACCACTGTTCTTTTGTACCCCTTTTGTTTCCACTGTAGTGAGTAGTCTTTATTACTCTCTGTACTTTTCTTTACCCGCAGTTCTTGTTATGTTAAATGTTGTTCTACTGTTGTGGTGGTACATGCTGTAGTAGTTCTTTTTCTTACTGCTGTATTTTGTTACTGCTAGTTATATTTCATGTTGAATGTGGTTTATTTTACTGCTCTTTTGGTTACTTCCTCATTGGACGACTAGGTCTTGGGATTAGTCGAGTCGGTCCGGTTCTCGTGTCTTGTAGGGACTCGGGAATCGGGTCGTTACAAGATGGTATCAGAGCAAGGTCGTCCTGAGAAGTGAATCAACTGACTGGAAAATAACCAATTCACATGTCTATAACTAAAGTAGCCACCACAACATATCTTTTGACATGAGCTCTTAGACGTTTCCGTTAGGTATCGTTCCATATTGACGTGTTCCGTTTGTTTCGCGTCTCCTTGTGGGAGATGCCTCGTCGCGGGACTGGTGAGGCGGGCCGAGGGCGCGGCCGAGAACGAGGTCGGCGAGGTGGGCGTGCCGTTGCCGACACCTCAGTGGACCAGCCAGTACTCCCGGGAGTCCAGGCCCAGGACCTCGCCCAGCTGATACAGGATATTGTGCGAGAGGAGCTCCACCCACCACCCCGAGCGCCTCCCCCTGGGGCTGCGGAGGGGGAGTCCTCTATGGGACCACCCGACGGATGCGGCGCTGGACACGGGGGAGGGGATGGGCAGCCGCCGCCCCCACCTTCCTCCGACACTTCTGTGCACGAGGCAGCTTTGCCTGGAGGTGCACCGACATCCCCACTGCAGCGCCACTCCGAGCTCTTTGGGCAGTTCCGGAAGCTGAAGCCCCCCTCCTTCAAGGGGGATGAGGACCCGACCGAGGCAGAGGACTGGCTCGAGTAGCTGGAGAAGATTTTCGACACCCTTCACCCCCTGGTGGAGTGCCGCGTGGCCTTTGCCACGTACCAGCTGGAGAGTGCGGCACACAGGTGGTGGAGGGCAGTCCGGGGACAGGAGAGGGACGAGCCGACCTGGGACCGGTTCGTCACCTTCTTCTGTGAGCAGTACTTTCCCCAGACATTGCAAGACCAGAGGAGGAGGGAGTTCCACACTCTCTGCCAAGGGACGATGACCGTGAGCACGTACCGCACGCGTTTCCTGGAGCTGTCCCGCTTTACAGCGACAACGGTAGCTATTGAGGAGGAGTGCCTTTGGAGGTTCACCGAGGGGCTCCAGCCTGCGATTCGGGTGTATGTCAAACCCCTGAAGCTGCCTACGTTTTCGAGGGTGGTGGAGGCAGTCATGACTTATGAGGAGACCAACCCGTCCGCGCGAGACACTAACGGCGGGCGGAAGAGGCCCTTTCAGCCAGACTTTTCACAGGGCCGGCGAGAGAGGAGACACGTGGCATCCGCAGGAGAGCCATCACGTTTTACAGGGCCATCAGTAGCCTTTGGGGGCCCTCGACAGAGGCCAGTCGCCAGCACTGGACCCCCGCCCAGCCGACAGCAGGGACCCACTGAGGGCAGGAGTCGGGTTCCCCTCTGTTACCAGTGTGGCCAGCCGGGCCACATCAGGAGGGATTGCCCGTCGAGGGCAGGAGGTCAGCAGATACTTCCCGTGCAGAGCACTGAAGGGTGCGCAGGAGGCCGCGGTTCCCAAGCGCAAGGAGGAGGACAGCAGTCACGAGGAGGGTACCGGCCAGCACCTGCCCGTCCGATGCAGAGTGTGGCTGCTTCATCCGTACCTAGAGCTGAGGGGCGTATCAACGCCCTGACACACAGGGATGCCAGAGCTTCGGGCTCGGTGGTGGTAGGTATGGTTTTAGTTTCCGGCAGACTCGTTTACACACTTTTCGATTCCGGCGCTACGCACTCGTTTGTCGTAGCCAGTTTCGCAGTTAGTTTGGGCCAGGACTATACGCTGTTAGAGAATTCGTTCGTAATCAGAGGTCCGAGTGGTCAGCTGTTTGTAGCTGAGGAGGTGTACACGGATTGCGAGGTCAGCGTCGGGGGACATAGTCTACCAGCTGACCTGATTATGATACAGATGGAGGACTTTGGCGTAATTCTGGGGATGGACTGGCTGTCCGCTTACCACGCTTTGGTGGACTGTTTTGAGAGGAAGATTGTCTTCTCCTTGCCGGAATTGCCTTCTTTCAAGTTTCACGAACAGCCAGTGGACGGAGGCTTCAGCTGCATTTCGGCACTTCGGGCGGCGAGACTTTTGAGCCAGGGGTGTGAGGGCTTCCTAGCTTGTGTGGTGGCAGAGCCCAGCCCTGTGGCAGACTTCCAGAGCATCCCGGTGGTCAGAGAGTACCCTGACGTGTTTCCAGATGAGTTACCAGGACTACCGCCCGAGCGCGAGATCGAGTTTGAGATCTCGCTAGTACCAGGGACCAGCCCCATCTCCACCGCGCCATACAGGATGGCACCGCTTGAGCTACGAGAGCTCAAGTCTCAGTTGCAGGACCTTTTGGAGAAGGGTTTCGTGAGGCCCAGTGTGTCTCCCTAGGGAGCCTCGGTACTGTTTGTGAAGAAGAAGGATGGTACCCTATGCCTTTGTGTGGACTACCGACAGCTGAATAGGGTCACCATCAAGAACAGATATCCGCTGCCGAGGATCGACGACTTGTTTGACCAGTTGCGGGGTGCCACGGTGTTCTCCAAGATCGACTTGAGGTCAGGATACCACCAGTTGAGGATCAGGGAGGCAGACGTCTCCAAGACAGCTTTCCGCACCCGGTATGGACACTACGAGTTTTTGGTCATGCCATTTGGGCTGACCAATGCCCTCGCTGCTTTCATGGTCCTGGTGAACCGGGTGTTTAGACTGTACTTGGACCAGTTCGTGGTGGTATTCATTGATGATGTACTCATCTATTCTCGAGATCGGACGCAGCACGGACAGCACCTGCGGATGGTTCTGGACACACTGAGACGACGTAGGCTGTACGCCAAATACAGCAAGTGCAAGTTCTGGTTGAGGGAGGTGACCTTCTTAGGTCATGTGATCTCTGGAGACGGCTTGGCGGTGGACCCAGCCAAGGTTGAGGCAGTGCTCAGGTGGGAGAGACCGCGTTCAGTCACTGAGATTCGTAGTTTCCTGGGACTGGCAGGCTACTACAGACGATTCATCAGAGGTTTTTCATAGATCGTGCATCCTATGACACAGTTGACCCGGAAGGACGTGCCCTTCACTTGGACAGATGCTTGTGAGGCGTGTTTTCAGGAGCTGAAGGAGAGGTTGACCTCGGCTCCCGTGCTCACCATCCCTGATAGTAGTGGCGGGTTCGTTGTGTACACGGACACCTCCTTGCAGGGGTTAGGAGGTGTGCTCATGTAGAGGGGTCACGTTGTCGCTTACGCTTCGCGACAACTGAAGCCCCATGAGCATACCTACCCTACCCATGACCTGGAGTTGGTAGCTGTCGTCTTCGCGCTGAAGACATGGAGGCACTACTTGTACGGTGAGACCTTCGAGATTTTCACAGATCACAAGAGCCTCAGATACCTTTTTGATCAGAAGGAGCTCAACATGAGATAGAGACGTTGGTTGGAGCTCCTGAAGGACTACGACTGCAGCATCTCCTACCACCCGGGAAAGGCCAATGTGGTGGCTGATGCCTTGAGCCGTAAGGCTCCCGCACATTTGGCCAGTTTACAGTCACAGAGTTGGAGTCTTTTGGAGGAGGTGGGCAGTTGGCGACCCCTAGAGTTACGGGGGTACTGTGGGGCAGTGACGGTGACACGACAGACTAGGCCAGAGCTGATAGACCGCATCATCACAGGACAGATGGCCGATCCATACTTGCAGTCCTTGCGCGACAGAGTACTGTCGGGAGACCCAGGGGACTTCTCTTTCACAGACCAGGTGCTACGCCTGAGGGGACGGTTGTGCGTTCCCAGAGACGAGGAGCTGTTGAGAGAGCTCCTGACTGAGGCACACGGTTCCAGATTCACCATACATCCTGGAAACACGAAGATGTACCACGACTTGAGATGCGAGTTTTGGTGGAGGGGGATGAAGCGGGATGTGGGTGAATTCGTACAGCAATGCTTAGTGTGTCAGCAGGTGAAAGCCGAGCATCAGAGGCCTTTAGGGCCGCTACAGCCGCTTCCAGTGCCAGAGTGGAAGTGGGAGAGCATCACCATGGACTTGGTGGTGGGTTTACCTGTTACCCAGCGAGGACATGACGCAGTCTGGGTAATTGTGGATAGACTGACGAAGACGGCACGATTTTTGCCGATCCGAGTCACCTTGGGACCAGCACAATTGGCAGAGAGGTATATCCGCGATGTGGTACAACTACACGGAGTTCCACGGGAAATCGTATCCGACCGGGATACCCTCTTTACGTCCCAGTTTTGGGCTGAGTTTCAGCAGGCCCTGGGGACGCGGTTGAGGTTTAGTACAGCTTACCACCCCCAGACGGACGGACAGTCTAAGCGCACGATACAGACACTTGAGGACCTTTTGCGTGCATGTGTACTGGACTGGAGGGGCTCTTGGGAGGAGCACCTTCCCCTGGCGGAGTTTGCATACAACAACAGCTATCACTCGAGCATCGGCGTGGCTCCCTATGAGGCTCTGTACGGACGGAGGTGTACGGCACCCTTGAGTTGGGTTGAGGTGGGGACCAAGTGGGAGGTTGGCCCCAAGTTGATCCGGCAGAGTCAGGAGGTAGTCGAGCAGATCCACAGGCGACTCCGCACTGTCAGGAGCAGATAGAAGAGCTATGCGGTTGGAAGACGCAGAGAGGTGCAGTTTGAGGTTGGGGACCACGTCTTTCTTCGTGTTTCGCCCATGAAGGGCCTGCAGCGGTTTGGGTTGAGAGGGAAGCTCGCGCTGAGGTTTGTGGGGCCCTTTGAGGTCCTAGAGTGGGTTGGACTCATTGCTTACAGGCTTGCCCTCCCTCCCCAGCTTTCTAGTGTGCACGACGTGTTCCACGTGTCCAACCTCAGGAAGTACGTAGCCGATCCCAGTCACGTACTGAGTCACGACAGCGACGAGGTGGGCGACGACCTGACCTACCCCGAGCGGCCAGTGCAGATTCTTGATCGAGCCGTTCGTAATCTGAGACGAAAGCAAGTACCCCTGGTGAAGGTTTTGCGGAGGAGCCAGCGGTACGAGGAGGCTACCTGGGAGCCTGAGGCGGCACTGCAGGAGCGGTACCTGGAACTCTTCGCAGGTATGTCTTTTCGGACCGGCTTCGGTCCTCTTTGAGTTTTTTATGTTTATTATGACGTTTTTCTCGCACCCTAGTTAGCGTAAGTTTCGGAGACGAAACTTCCATTGAGTTTGTTATATTGTTACGAATGCGGCTTCAGACGTCTTTTAAGACGTCTGGTAGCTAGCCCAGACATCTGACCAGACGTCTGGAACCCCTTCCAGACATCTGGGATTTATTTTCTGCGACACGTGGGATTTCGTCTACGCGCCTGTGCACGCAGACCTGCACCGCTGCACCTTCCTTCTTTTTCCCTCTCTCCTCCTGCGGCCGCAGTCTGCGCTCTCTCTCTCCCTCCCTCTCCCCGCGCGGCTTTAAAAGGGCCTCGCCCTCCCCCTCAGTCTCATCTCCTCCACCCCCTTCTTCTTCCAGCCAGTGCGAGGGTGAGCGAGCGGCGGCGCAGTCGTGGCGAGTGCGGGAGGAGGTGTTGTGCGAGGGAGGAGGCGCTTGGCCGTGAGGGTTCGAGCTGCAGAGGCTGCTAGAGCCGGCTGGCCGGCCGGGGCGCAGTGGGCACGGAGTGACGAGGGAGGTCTACTGCAGCTCGAGCAGTAGGCGGACGAGGTGCGGCGCGGCCGTGCGTCGTGGGCGGAGGGCGAATAGATCTCTAGTTCTGAAAGTTTTTCCAGAATCAGACGTTTGGTCTTCCAACCAGACGACGGTTAAGACGTCTGCAAGTAAGTTATTTTTCGTCCTTCTTCCTTTTCTGCGACCGTCCATACTGAGAGCGAGGAATGGGTACGTGCAGGTTCTGAGATTCGCATCCAACGTGAATCAGACGTCTGACTGCAGTGCCAGACGACGGGAAAGACTTCCGGACGTCCGGGGTGACCATCAGACGTCTGGGAACTAGGCCAGACGCCCCCGCAGGCTTTTGGACATTTGAGAGACTATACAGAGCAAAGGTACCATCTGACCCTCATTTTAAGACGTCTAGAAGAGGTTCCAGACGTCTGATTTTGCACTGTTTCGTCGTTTTCAACCCATTTAAGGCCCGTTCGGAGTCCGTTTTCCACGTTTCGAGTTGCGTTCCTTTCGGAATTAAATCCTCTACCCGTCTACAGTAATTATATACTATTTTGAGAAACTCCTTGTGTTTGATCCTTGTGATAGGACCCCATTCCATTACAGTCTTGAGGGTTGCGGAGGCACGCAGGATTCCCGACCACGCCCCCAATACTCCTGTTGTAACTGGTAGAGTGGCTTTTAAGTTTATTAGTATAATCTGTTAAATTATGGAACCGTAAATAGAACCTAGGACTTTGCATGAATCCTAGGAATGAGAAACTAGAATGAATGGTAGATCCTAGGGTGTTGCATGAATCCTAGGGCTGGAAAACTAGATTGTATGATAGATCCTAGGGTATTGCATGAATCCTAGGATGGGAAAACTAGTGGAATATACGAATAATGCAGTCTTGGAAAAATGGAAAGGAACAAATAGCTGCCTGTAAATTGATTTAACAGCTGCCTGTTAATAATAAATACACGTGATTGAGAACATAGATCGTAAGAACGTGAAACTGGAAAGTGGAACCTAGATGTTCTGAGTTAAAAGAGCTGGAACCCTACGGGGAATTAGGAGTGGATCTCCTGGAAAGAGAAAGGAATGGATCTGAGAAAGAAAGACGTGGTAGTGTGCTGTCTCTTGGGTACATGGTACCAAGGGAAGTACCTGTTACCTGCTTAGTGCAGAGCAGAGCCAGCCGGCCCAGGGACCCGGGGTTAGGTCTGGCCACTTTGTATCGACTTGTTGGCCCTTGTGTACGCAGTACCGAGGAGAGCTACTAGTGTAGGGAGAGTACTAGCTACCCCACGGGCCCCGGGGTTCTGCTAGCTCACCTACACCGACTTGTTAGGCCCACTGGGCAAACCAGGGTAGTCAGGCGAGGGTGCGCGGACTGTGGAGGGGCAAGGCCCCTGTTTGGTTACTGTCTAGGGGTTGGACCCTTGTTACTGAGAGGGCTCTGCCCTGTACTGGTTCCGTGCTATGCTTTGGGCGCACCCGTTAACGGAAACGACTGACCGCGTGCTAGTGCGGGTTAGCTACCTGTGCGTTTATTGCGTGTGCCGTAATCACCGTTACGTCTGTCCGTGACCTTGGGGTGGTTGACTGAGAGTAGGATCACCACAGGGGACTCTCCTGGCCAGGAGAGCACCATGTGCTACTTCTACTGTTCAGAAAAGACTGCAATCGAGATCGTTCCCACGAGGAACATTCGAGATCAAGTGAAGGATCTGAGAAATAGATAAATTGTGAAACAATAGAAAGACGTAAATAAAGGAAGAAAGAAAATAAAACAGCTACTGTACTTCTTACTGCTTCTTTAGTTTAGCTACCGCTCTACTCAGCGTTTCGCTGACGTGTTACACTAGTTACTTTTCAGGACCAGGTGTTGAGCAGCCAGGGTCAGCGGCTGCAGAGGACGCTGGGCCGAGTAGGGTCTAGTAGAGTTACCACTGTTCTTTTGTACCCCTTTTGTTTCCACTGTAGTGAGTAGTCTTTGTTACTCTCTGTACTTTTCTTTACTCGCAGTTCTTGTTATGTTAAATGTTGTTCTACTGTTGTGGTGGTACATGCTGTAGTAGTTCTTTTTCTTACTGCTGTATTTTGTTACTGCTAGTTATATTTCATGTTGAATGTGGTTTATTTTACTGCTCTTTTGGTTACTTCCTCGTTGGACGACTAGGTCTTGGGATCAGTCGAGTCGGTCCGGTTCTCGTGTCTCGTAGGGACTCGGGAATCGGGTCATTACATGAATGGTCCAACCAGTTGCCTCCTTATGTTCCTTTAGGACCTTGATCAATTTAATCTCTTGGTCCTTTGTCAATTTAGCACTGATAATCACAGGGAGCGTATTCTGAGGTCCTAAAAATTGATATTTCAAATTCTCGGGCAATGGTTTCAATTCAAGCTGTTGTGGGTTGATGATTGATGGTAGGGTAGATGCTGAAGATTCAACAAGAGGAAGAGGTTGTGTGTGAACAAAATCAATAACCTCTTCCAACGATGTCAGGTTAGCCATAGAGGGTTGCGGGTCAAATTCATCATCCAAAGAGGAACTTTCGATTGAAGAAACTGTCAAACAAGTTTCAATATTACCATTATCCTCATCAAGTTCCTCAATAAATCCACAATTATTAAATTTGTTGATCACCTTAAAAATATCCAATTTCATTCGTTGGTGCCCAAAGGTGATTTCAATGCTACCGCTTTCACAATTAATGTTGACCTTAGCGGTAGCCAGGAACGGATGCCCCAGAATGATGGGTGTATTCCTCAGATTATCAGGTACATCCATGTTAAGGACAAGGAAATCTATAGGAAAATAGAAATCCTTGACCTTAACTATAACTTCTTCAATAACGCCTCGTGGGTTTGTGACCGAACGGTCCGCTAACTGTAGCGTTACTGAAGTTGGCCGAAGTTCACCTAACCCAAACTTCTCGTAAAGAGAAGTTAGAATTAGGTTGATGGATGCACCCAGATCCAAAAGTGCTCTATCAAATGTGTAATCTCTGATAACGCAAGAAATCAGTGGAGCACCAGGATCTCTCTTTTTCCGAGGGAGGTAGTGCAGGATAACAGAACTAGCCTGCTTGGAGAGTACCACCTTCCTCGAAATAGATTCTCTCAACTTACGCTTTTGTGTACATAATTCCTTTAAAAATCTTGTGTAAGCCGATATGTGCTTGATAGCATCAAGGAGCGGGATATTGATCTCAACATTCTTAAATAGATTCAGAAGCTCCTCATTGCTATCAACAGACTTCTTCTTCTTGGTTTGGTTAAGGCTTCAGGAAAAGGAACATGAATCAGATCTTTGGAATCAGGTTCCCGAGCCTTGATTTCTCCTCTAGAATTCTCCTCTCTCTCCTCAAGTTCTTCAGTATTCAAAAGATCAGAATAGTGTGGTTGGGATCCTGAGTCTTCTTACCACTCCTCAAAGTGACAGAATTTACAGATGCATAAGAATTTGGGTCCTGGGGAGGGTTAGGAAAGATTGGAGGGAATTGATTGACCATGAATTGTTGATTTGCAGAAGAAGAAGAGGACGAAGAACCCTGCTCAACCACCTGAGCATGTGAGTGTGGATCCCTCTGATTTCCGTACCCATGGGCTTGGTTGCCCGAATTCATAATATTTCGCGGGTTGGGTACTGGTTGGGATGGTAGAGATCCGGGTTGACGAGAGTTAGCAATGAGCTCGGATTGCAAGTTGTCTAACTAGTTTTTCATTTGCTGCATGAGCTGGAGCATGGATCCTTGCATCTCTACCATTTGACAGTTCAAATCAGCCTGCCCTACGGGTTGATGGGCATTCCAAGCTGGCTGATTGACCTAATTCGGAGGCAACTGAGTATATACTTGACCTTGACCCATTGATCGTTGCGGAGCATAGTTGCCAGGTCGGAATTGGGTCTGTTGCCCCAGTTTTTCCAAGAGAAGTTAGGGTGGTTTCTCCAACCTGGATTATAGGCATTCGAGTAGGGGTTGGATCTAACATTCTCTTGTACAGCACAGACATCCTCATAGGGTGAGGATGGAGAAAAAGAAAGGGAAGGATAAGAAAAACTGGGATCAAAGGCCCTAGTTTGGAACCCGTGGGGTTCCGAAAAATGCTGACTCACAGGTTGAGCCGCATCGAGTTGACTCACGAACTCCCATCCAGAAGGAGCTCGTGAGGAATGGAATCCTGAATTTTGGGATTGAGTGGATCGAGAGTTGTTCATAGAATTGCCAGCCATCCACTCTTCCATTCTTTTAGCAACCAAGTCCACCTTATCAAGTTTGTTACAAATCAATTCCATATCAAATGAATGAGAGTCATGGACTTCATTGACATTTGATCTGGGCTGCTAGGACCGGTTAAAAGTATCCATGGAGGCATGATTAATTGAATTCTCACTCATTTCCTCAAATAAATCTTGTGCACCATCTGCATCTTTATTGAGGAAATTGCCTCCGCAATAAACATGCACATGATTTCTAAGTTGCTCAGTCAACCCATGATAGAAGATCTGCACGAGTTGCCATTTTGGCACCTCGTGGTGTGGACACTTCCGCAATAAGTCTTGGAATCGCTCTCAGGCCACATGAAACTGCTCCCCCGGCCGCTAGGTAAAGGTAGTCATTGCTCATCTCAAAGCATTGGTACGTCCAACTGGGAAGAATTTCTTCAGAAGGCCGATTTCAACTCATTCCAAGTTGTAATTGGTCTTCCTATTGTTCTATACAAATGCGCGGCCTTATCCCTAAGAGAGTGGGGAAAGAGCCTCATGATCATTTTCTCCTCATTTACGTTTCGTACCTTGGTGGTCTGGACCAAAGTGGTCAAGTTCTCCAAGTGCTAAAACGGATCTTGGGAGCCAAGCCCATGATAATGTTTAACCAGGCTTAACACCTGGGGCTTGATTTCTACGTCACTGGCTGGAATCTGGACGTTGGGACGTTCCCCGTAATTTGAAGGATCATAAAAATCCTTCAAGGGTAAGCGCCCTACATTCTCTAGAACCATTCTTGCATTCTCTGCATTTGTTCCAGCTGCCTTCGAAATTCTTCCTGTGGATTTCCAAGCAAAGGAGGCTGTTGTTCAACCATGGGATCAAATTGACCAAAATCCAACTTGCGCCTCCTAGAATGTTCTAATGGTCCTTCCAATCGGGGATTCAGTGACCGTCTACCCAGCATAAACTAGGAGAAGGTCAGAAGGACTGGGGATAGGGACCCTGTAGCACAACAAAACAAGGTTGTCCTTAAGTGGGGTAGCCTAAGGGTCTACTGACTCCCAAAACCCGCCTTAAGACTGTAAATGATTTACTCTACTTACATCTGTTTAATCCAACCAGTTAGAAGGAGGGACTAGGGAGAAGGTTCTTCCTTCGGCTTTCGCCTCCGGTTCCTAGTGTACCCCCCAGCCGCAGTCGTTTGACGCTACTCCCCTAGCTAGACATCAAATTAATCAGTGTAAGTAGGTTAATCAAAAACAATCTTAGACTAGGCCCTGAACAGCGAATCAGACCTTAAGGCTAACGTCTACTTAATTTTTATTAAGGCCTGGGATTGTGGTACTTATGGAATGTGATGGGCCCTTAAAATGGGTTGTGTCCTTAATGATTGATTGAGATTTGTGTAAGTATGTGCACAACCAGGGTTTTCAAGCAAGATTATTTGTGATGCATGAATTTTAATGTTCAAATCTTACTTAAGTAGCTTTTAGGGTTTCAAATTAGGTGGATTGCAATCAAGTTTCTAGGAAAACCAAGTTGTAAAACACGGGTGAAGATTGTTTTCCTTTAAAACCAGAAAGAAAGTGGAGTGCCTGGAATAGACCTAGATTGAAAACCCTAAGGTGGAGCTACTTGAAGAGTTGGTTTTAAATAGAGTGGTGCGGCCCAAACAACTCAAACAATTGGCCACTAAGTTAGGCACTCAAAGATGGTTAACCTAGAATGATTTCTACTCTTTTATGTGTTGCTTTGTGTGTACCGATTCCACAGATCAGAACTCGATTGAGTAGAAACAAATCAATTTTTTAAGTGCCTTGAATATGGGTGTATGTTGTGTGTTTGTTGAAAATTACCCCACAAGATTATCTTTTTGTTGTTTTTTATAAATGAGGGTGGAATGAATGTGAGTGAGAATCCAAACAACCAAACTATTCCTAGGATTTATGCAAACACCTAGGTTAATTGGAATTTGGATTTAATGTGGCGAATGAAATCTATGGAGGGGGGAAGAATGGGGAGCACTTACAGTTGTCTTCAACTGCACTTTACTCCAATCTACCGCTTGTTAATTCCTTGATGGAGGTCTTTGCAAAACACTACACACAAGAGAAAGCAAGTTTGAAAATAATAAAGTGCAAGAAATGCGAAAAGAAGATCAGAAATCGTTGCCTCCCCAGCAACGGCGCCAAAATATTGAACGTACGAATTGCTACGCTAACGCGTTTGGTTTTAAAACCTTGTCGTTGTAGCTTGAAAGCGAAGAATTCATGCTCAACAAATAAAATTTATAACGAAATTTAAATTTTGGGTCGAACACAGGGAGGCTACGTCGATCTATATTTGTAATTATATTTTTTTTTAGAATTTTTGAAAAGCGAGGCGATATAATTACAATGAAGCTATCAAACTAAAAGGAAGAGAGAGAGAGAGAAAGAGAGAGAGAACATGCATTTAATATTTCAAAATGTTTATATAATCAAACCAAATAAAAATTACACTAGAAAGCGGGAAATTAGCTACACTAGAAAGTAGGAAAATTCTACACTAAAAAAAGCTGCAAAGAAGAATGGGAGAGAGAAGTTATCCTCCTCGATGATCGCTTGGAGGACGAGCCAGATGGGACGACTCCTGGACGAAGGAGGACAGAGTAGGATGAAGGAGGATGAAGCAGAAGAATGGGAATGGAGCAGCACGTCGTCGTCGTCGCGGGATCCACTTCCGAACAGGGACGAAAATTTGGACTTTATCTCGCGAAGAGCATCCCAGGTGTGGGACAAGCTTCTCTTGAGATTTAGAGAGGTAGAGAAGAGAAGGAAGGGATGAGAATTTCGTGTGGAGGGGGTCTCTTTTTATAGTTGCAAGGAGTGGGGGCAAATTGGTCATTACATCTTTAAAACATTAAATAAGGGTCTTTAGTGACGGATAAAATCGTCGCTAAAGCACCAACGTGGGCGTAGTGGCCGCTGCCTGCGCACGCCCACTCATCTGCTCACGCTCAATGCATGCCGCATGTTCAGCCGTCCACAGCCATCCGATCGCGAGATTGGGCGGCCCAGATCGTGCCTTCGCCCGCTCACTGCGCGCCCGCCCCAACGCGTGCGATGCCGCGTGAGGCGCGGGCGTGCGATAGCACGTCAACGCTATTGAGCGCAGATGGCAGCCCAATCAAGATCTGACGCACGCCCGCGCCCTTCGCCTGCTCGCTGTGACTCGAACCCATGTCCGCTGCTCGCGATAACTCCCTTGCCTACTACGCTGCAGAGTGCGGATGGTCGCGCGGATGATTTCAACGCGCCGCATCCACGGCCGTTGGATCTTGATCCAACAGCGGAGAAGAGCAAACACAGGAGCTTCAGCAGGTGCGTGCGAGCGTTTGGGCGACCGAGATGGCGCCACGTGGCACCATCTTGGTCGTCCATCTTCTGGATGATGTAGATGGTGCCACGGGTGTCGGATTGACTCGATTTTTGCGTCGTTAGGCTGCGATCGTCGATCCAAATTCATCAGTGTGGTCAGATTTGTCATTTGATGTGCAGATTTACACCATCCTGGCCCTTGATCTTTTACGGTTCCTCGGTCACCATCTGATGCTACAGATGCCTGATTAGGGCAATCTTAGAGTCATTGAACTCCAATCATCGCCCTGATCACATCTGTATGGTTGGATCTTCGATCCGAGGCCCTGATAAAAAGTTTGATTTGTCCAAGCACATAAAATGAGACAATTAAGCTCCATTTTATTCAAACTACTCTAAATGCAAGATGATGCATGTTATGCAATATTTATTGCATGCAATGCAATCCTATGCTTAAGAACATGCATAAATAGACATCTTAAGTAGTGTAAATGTGTTTACATCAACCATCACAAATATGAACGATCAGATTGGGATTACTCCCATGCAAAGACTTGCAGGACATCTTCCATCCCAACCCATGCCCAACCCTAATCACCAAAGGGGCCATTATTCGGGCAGAAATCCACACTACCCGAATCAGCCTCCTACTAATCTACCACCTCAGCAGCCTCCCAGGTTTCCACAACTGCAGGCCCCCCCACCTCCTCCAAATAATAATCCGACTGCACATGAAGTTACATTGAGGAGTGGGAAAACCACCACTGATCCTGGGCCTTCACACAAACCTAGTGAAATCCCCATCACTGTGCAAATTGACTTCCCACCTCCCCATCAGGAAGAAAAAGAAATACAAAAATCTCAAGACACGATTCCTATCCCTTTCCCACAAGCTCTCCACCCCACCACCAATAGAAAAAAGAAATTTGAGCCCACCACAGAAAAACTCATGGATCTATTTGGGTAAGTTCAAATTAATATTCCTCTCCTAGATGCCATCAAATATATACCTGCCGATGCCACATTTTTGAAGGAGATCTGTACTCCTAAAAGGCAGGCCAAAAATCTAGGACAAGTGCATCTCTCGGGGACAGTAAGCTCTGTCATACATAGCAAGCTGCCTCCTAAGATGAAAGATCTGGGGGCACCTTTAATTTCAATAATTATTGATGATACTACCTTTGATCGCGCCCTCCTTGATCTTGGTGCCTCAGTTAATATTATTCCCACAATTTTATTAGAAGAATTCCAGATCGGTGAATTAAAACCCGTCGAGGTTACCCTGTAATTAGCCAACCGATCTACAATCAAACCTCATGGGATTGTCGAAGATATTTTGGTTAAGGTCTAGAATTGTGTCTTCCCTATAGACTTTCTGGTCCTTGACATTGAGGTGCCTGAATCATTACTGGACGCCCCAATAATCCTTGGACAACCTTTTTTGGCCACTGCAAAGGCAAATATCAATTGCCACACAGGCAAAATGGATATCACTTGTATCGGCAAAGCTATCACATTAGATATTTTCAAATCCTCCAAGAGATTCCATGATGATAACTTTTTGAGGACTCAAATACGAAAATTTCCAATATGGTGGAGGAAACAATGTTGATAGATACCCTTACCGACCATAATTTTTTTGACTTCAATTTAGAATCAGTGGTCGGCGAAATCAATGATATGGAACCTTGTCTTGACCAAAAAACCCTTCCTGATGAACCCCCTGATTACCCTGACCCTCCCACTCTTCCATCACCCCACCCTTCCACACTAACTTCACCATATCCTCCCCATCCCTTCCTCAACCCCTTTCCCATGAACCTACCACCAAACCCGCTCGAGTTTGGCATCCAACCCGATTTGCAACCATGGCCAGACTCGGGCTACACTTATCATTTTCCATCCAACTTTAATCCCAATATTGCTTCTAATCAATTTTTTAGGGATCTAGAAGAAGACACATTTTTTGCGGGCATCCAAGTGTCCAACTATTTACATGATTTTCCATCTTCCGTGCATACCTTCACGCCTGACTGAATGGTGTAAAACATAGCATTGGATGGGAGGTAACCCATCATTGTTTTCCTGCTTACCTTTTTTTTTCTTTTTCCAAGTTTTTCCCATCCTAAACTCAACCATTCTTCATTAAGGTGATCCCTTTTTCCTCTTAATGCATGAGGACATTGCATATCTTAAGCATGAGGGGGTGTTTTTAAAATTTGACGATCGATTTAGGATTTTCAAAACCTAAAAACATGCATTTTCTTTAGTTAGTTTATTTTCTTGCTTGCATACCCAAAAATATAAAAATGATGAAAACCTTTTGAGGAAAAATTTTGAAATTGGGATCAAGGTCGAAAAACTCACTTTTGGTACAATGGGATTTAATCTTTAACAAACTAGGGATGAGGATGTGGATCTGATCATTAGAATTTCAGGGTCTATTTTAGACTAGATCAGATATCCTTCTCTAAAATTCCACTTGAACTCATGATAGTTCAGGTGACTTGATCCTATTTTGTAATGTGGAAAGTATTTGACTTAGTTTCTAATTCAAAAACTTGCATGTCTTGAGGAACTTCTTGTGTCAATTTTCACACACAAGCCAACACTTAAAAACAACTAAAAATTAGAAAAACTCCCTTATTTGGACTTAGTAAAAGTCTGAAGCAGATCATTGGTTTGAGTTCCCACCGCCGAGGAGGAAAATGCCTCCTTTGAGGACACGATGTCAACATGTTACCACCTCAGCGTTGTTCCTTATCTATATTTCATATCTTTAGATGGAGCATTGAAGTGCATTTTAGCAGCTCAAGTGTCTTGGATGGAGCTCTACCTATAGTGTCGAAGCAAGAGCTTGAGTTTGCTTGGAGCTCCCCTTTACACCGCATTGTGTTTTGGGGTTGTGAGCTCCTGGGTGGTGTCATGGACAGTGCTATCCCAAAGTGCTGGTGCCAGAGCCCTCTTGAGGATTGGAAACGAGAATGATGATCCCGACACATCTGTTGTAAGACTAACCTAAAAATAAGAATGGGGGAGAAAATAATAATAATAATAATTTAAACCAACAACACGCCCCTATAATTGTTGGCTTTTCACAAGCACGAACACAAGGTTTTAAAGGATTTTGCAAGTTGTGAATCAGATTCATGAGCCAGAAAAATCCTAAAAACCTATCATGGAAGGCCTTAACCCACTCTTTATAGATATGAGAGTTCTCATACGCATCATTGCGTAGTTCCTAGATCTCGCTCAATTGCAACTGGTCGTGCATTCCGGCCTTCATTAGATCCAGATTGCACTTCCATATTGCCCAATAAGCCTTGTGCTCCATCTCAACAGGAAGGTGACATGCCTTTCCGTACACTAATATGAAGGGAGACATGTGTAACTGGGTCTTGTGGGCGGTCCTATAGGCCCACAAGGCTTCAGAAAGGCAAATAGACCAATATTTTCTATCAGGCCGAACAGTGACCTAAAGGATCTTCTTGATCTCTCGATTTGACAGTTCTGCCACTCCATTGATCTGGGGGTGGTAAGGAGTTGAGATACGATGCGACACCCCATACTTTTTCATCAGAGACTGGAAGTGCACATTGTTAAAATGAGACCCCCCATCGCTGATGATGGCCTTGGGAACCCCAATTCTGGTAAAGATGTTCTCCTGGATAAATCAGAGGACAACTTTATGATCACTAGTTCTCATGGGGACAGCTTCAATCCATTTAGAGACATAATCAATAGTGAGTAGAATGTATTCAAAGCCGTTAGATCCAGGAAAGGGTCCCATGGAATCAATTCCCCATATGTCAAAGATTTTGCACACAATAACCGGGTTTAAGGGCATCATATCCTGAGGACCCATGTTGCTGAGGGTCTAACAACGAGTGCATGCCCTACAATACGTCTGTGCACCTTTGAACAAAGTGGGACAAAAGAACCCACACTGGAGAATTTTCACTGCGATTTTACGCCCAGAGAAATGGCCACCATAGGACTGGTAGTGACAGAATGATATTACGTCATTGACCTCGTCATCAGGAATGCATCTCCAGATCACCTAATAATTGCCGATGTGAAAAAGGTATGGTTCCTCCCAAATATAGTACTTGGCCTCGACAATCAATTTGTCCCGCTTGGAAGTCGGCCAATCTAATGTAACTTTCCCCATAACCAAGTAGTTTACAATATCTGTAAACTATGGGAGACTGTGAATGGCTAGCAGGTGCTCATCCGAAAAATGCTCGATGATTGGACTAGATAGGTCGATGACAGAAGAAAGAAGACGGGACAAATGGTTAGCTACCACCTTTTACTTTCCGCTTTATCACGAATCTCGAGATCAAATTCTTGCGACAACAAGATCCAGCGGATTAGTCGAGGTTTCGCATCCTTCTTCACAAGGAGGTGCCTCACTATAGTGTGGTCTGAGTATATGATGACGTAGGAACCCAAAAGATAAGATCGAAATTTTTCCAAGACAAATACGATGGTTAGTAGCTCTTTCTTAGTAACTGTGTAATTACGCTGAGCCTCGTCAAGTGTCTTGCTAACGTAGTAGATGACTATTGAACGCTCGAGTTGCTACGCTAACGTGTTTGGTTTTGAAAACCTGTTGTTGTAGTTTGAAAGCGAAGAACTCGTGTTCAACAAATAAAATTTATACTGGAATGGAAATCCAGGGTCGAACTCAGGGAGGCTACGTCGATCTATATTCATAATTATATATTTTTTTAAAAATTTTTCTTGAAAAGTGAAGCAATGTAATTACAATGAATCCATAATAACAATCAAACTAAACTAGAGAAAGAGAGAGAGAGAAAACATGCATTTAATAATTCAAAGTGCTTATACAATAAAATCAAAGAAGAATTACACTAGAAAGCGGGAAATCAGCTACACTAGAAAGTAGGAAAATTCTACACTAGAAAGCTATAAAGAAGAATGGGAGAGAGAAGTTATCCTCCTCGACAATCGCTTGGAGGACAAGTTGGATGAGACGCCGCCTGGATGAAGGAGGATGGAGTGGGAAGAAGGAGATCAAGGCAGGAGGAACGAGAATGGAGCAGCACGTTGTCGTCGTCGCGAGATCCGCTTCAGAAATGAGAGTGAAAATTTGACTTTATCTCGCGAGGAGCATCCCGGGTGTGGGATAAGCTTCTCTTGAGCTTTGGAGAGGTAGAAGAGAAGGAAGGGATGAGAATTTGTGTGAGTTGCAAGGAGTGAGGGCAATTTGGTCATTTAAATCTCAAAACATTAAATAAGGGGTCATTAGTGATGGATAAAGCCGTCACTAGAGCTCCATCGTGGGTGTAGTGGGGCATCGCCTACGCGGCCTCTTGCCTGCTCGCGCGTAACACGCGTCCACGTTCAGCTGATCGCAGGATCGGACGGCTTATCTCGCGCCTCTGCCCGCCTCCTCTAGGTGCCTGCCTCTGCTGCGCTGTGGAGGAGAGATGGTCTCACGGATGTTTTGAGGTGCGGTTGCCCACAGCTGTTGGATCACGATCATGCGGTCTAGATCTAACATGCAGTGGTCTTCAAGATTAGTTGGGCCGGTTTGGGCGACCGAGATGGTACCACGTGGCGCCATCTTGGCCGTCCATCTTCTGAATGATGTAGATGGTGCCATGGTTGTCGAATTAAGTCGATTTTCACGCTGTTAGGCTGCGATCGTCGATCCGAATCCATCCGTGTGGTCGGATTTGTCGTTTGAAGTGTGGATTCACACCATCTTGGTCCTTGCTCTTCTTGGGTTCCCCAGCCTATCTGATGCTACAGATGTCTGATTAGGGCGTTCTTGGAGTTGTTGAACTTCAATCGTTACCCTGATCACATTTGTACGGTTGGATCTTCGATCCAAGGCCCTGATAAAAAGTTTACCCTGTCCATGAACAAAAAAGGAGACAATTAACCTCCATTTTATTCAAACTAATCTAAATGCAAGATGATGCATGTTATGCAATATTTATAGTATGCAATGCAATCCAATGCTTAAGAACATGCATAAATAGACATCTTGAGTATTGTAAACATGTTTACATCATACCCCCATGCCTATCTATTGCTAGTCCCTAGCAAAAACTATATTTTATTTATAAAAGAATCAAGTTGGATTATTTGGGCTTGAGTTATTTACAATCATTAAGAAAATGTTTACTTAGGATCTGAACTTTCAAAGACACAACAGTGCCCAAGTATCTGCCAAAATGCAGATCGCCTCAAGCCCTTGCCTCATTCAAAGAAAATTTTCCTTTTCTCTTTTTTTTCTTTTCTATTTTTTTTGGATTTTCAAGTTTTAGGGTTTAAGAGTGGCTTTCTACGGCCATTCAACTCACCCAAGATTTGATAAAAACCCTAAGTTCTAAGCATCTTATTGTGAATGTGATAGACTCGTTGACTGGCAGTTAAAACAAACTTCGGATTTCTACACCTCTAGGTGACCTTAAAAAGAGAATTCTGCCTAAAGGTGTATCTTTACAACCGGTAGCTTTTTCCCTACTTTTATTTTTTACAGGGTCAACATAAGGGTGAATCCAGTGTATATCTCCCCGATTTATTCTACTTCTCCGCTTCTTCCTAAGTGTTTTGGGAATTTTTAGTGCATTTATTGAGTTGGGTTCTGAACAACTGGTCGATGAGCTGTTACCATGGACAACTTGCCAGCTATACTCGTGTGGCAAAGTGTGGCTTATTTCTTTTTTTTTCTCCTTTTCTTTTTGACTTTTTTTTTTAAAGTAGGTGGCTTCCCTAGTCTAAGATTTACCTAAAGGCAGCAAAAAGAGAAAGGTCCAGTGACTGGGTTCTGGACAACCTACCTATAGGCTGTTACCCATGTTAACTTGCTAGCCATATCACCCTAGAAGGTTCATTAGCTACCCAATTTTCGTTAAAATTGCCGAACGAGTCAATGACAAGATAGTGTGTAGATGCTTAAAACTCAAAATTCCCTCAAGTCAAACGGCGGGTTGATAAGTCGTGTACTTATCACCCAAACTTATTTACTCCAATTAAAATAGAATTTAGGTTGGCGAGGACTCAAAAAACAAATCCACATTTTAGTGGATACACGGGCTGATTAAGTCTGAAGACCTGACGGGTCTTTGTGTTCAAATCATAATGTAGTATTTCTTAAGATTGAAAATTTTCTTAAACCCAAGTTCTCTTTCCTAATTCCATTTTTTTTATAAAAGAAAATAAAACAAATATACTGAGCTGACGAATAAATTCAGAGATGAATTTCCACCCCCCCATGCCTATCTAATGCAATGTCCTCATTGTATTAAAAAGACATAAAACAAAGTGGAATAGAGTAGAAAGCACCTGAATTGCGTGAATGTCAGGTTCGCTCCGAGATGAAAACTAAAAAGAACTGTATACATGCTGAATTTAGTGCCTTCAGCTAGGCACACTATACAAAGAAGAGAAATAAAGAATTCACAGGTGCAGGTTAGAATCAGAATAAACAGAAGAAACCTATGACCTATTAGCAGATGTCCACAAATGTGGACCAGATTGTGGTGCAGACCCATACCCCATAATCGAGAATATCTCAGGTTCTGGATAAAAATTACCCAAAACCTAAAATCAGTATGCAAGCAGGGTCGGGCCTGCGATTTATGAGGATGCAACCCAAGACCAAAAAGTCAGGTTATAGAGAAATCAAGCTCAAAAGGATAATCATTGAATGTGTGCTTGGGTTCGACATCCTCAGAACAAATGTCATAAAGGTTCTAGTTTGATGGTTTCAGCTTAATAGGAACCCTTCGACTCAGTCTTCTACTTCCTCTGGAACTTGCTTCCCAAATCAGAACTTCCTAACTCCTATCCTCCTCAATCAGAATGTTAATTTCCGAGACCTCTTGCATATTAATCACCCCGTCTGAAATTTCCAAGTCTAAAAGATGTGGCTGAATTAGAATTGACTTGGGTCTAGTTATCCCAAAAACAGAATCATCGATAAGCTCAATGGGGTGTAACTGACAATCAGGGCATTTGATTGAATCCTCCAGAAAATGCGATTCTGGATCCGTAATGTGAGCCCTAATAAGATCGGTTTCCTCAATTATTGGGCTATCAAATGATCTATCAGATTCCTCAGGCCCAATCGTCTCACAGAAATCGTGTTCTGTAAACTCGTGTGAGACTTCGTAAATTGAATCTTCACCATCAGAATCAAAGAAATCAAGACCCGTATTAATGTATGTCCCAAAATCATCTATCACTTTCTGTTCCAAGGAGACATATGTTTCCTCGTACCCTGGCTCAGGGATCTCAGGTGAAAAAATTAGATCATCCTTAATTGGTTGTTCTAATTCAATTGGGTTAGCCCCGTAACATGTGTTCCCCCCAACAGCTGCCTGAGCGGGTTCTGAAATTGGCTCTCCTGAAGAGGGTTCATCCTGGGAATCATCCCACGACTGAACTAAAGCAACCACAAATCTCATCCTCAATTTCGCTAATTTCCCAAGTAGAAACTCACCCGAGTTCTTATCCTTAGCATCCTGGAGCCAATCCAACAAATACTTGTTCAAATCATTAATCATTTCAATCAGAGGCTCCAATCTTTTAATGCAAGGTGTTGGCTGAACTTCTAAAGTTTGTATGATATTCCTCAAGTTAGCCAAAACCTTTTCTTGAACCTAGTTACCCTGAACCAAATGATTTGGTTCAGGGTTGGGCGGGTTTGAGATCAGTGCAGAGGAGTTCACGAATTGAGATTCGTTATACCCTTCCTGATAATAGGTCATTTCGGATTGTTCAAAAGGTGGTGATGACCTAAAGGCAATGTAATCAGAGGATGGGTAAGGATCAGTGTATCCTTCTTGATTGTAGATCGTATTAGGTTGTTCATGAAAGGTTGACGATCTATAATCGATGTGGCTCTGAGAAGGATAGAAATCACAATCATAGTGTTCAGGGTTAGACCCTAAATATGGAGGTCCGGAACTGTATCCCCAATCCAAGTTATCCCAACTAACTGATGGTTGATTACAGTACGAGCCAGGATAATCGTCATGTTGAGGATAATTCAAAATAGGAGGGAAAGAGCGGGAATGCGTGTAATATGTGGAAGGATTCATGAGAGATGGGAGGAAGAAAGGTGCCCTGCAATACAAATAATCAAACCTATCCTTAAGTGGGCTAGCCTAAAGACCTACAGACTCCCAAAACCCGTCTTGAGATAAAGGAACGACTTGATCTACTTCTGTCTGTTCAATCCAACTAGTTAGAAGGAGGGACTAGGGAGAAGGTTCTTCCTTTGACTTGCGCCTCCGGTTCCTAGTGTACCCCCCAGCCGCGATCGTTTAATTCTGCTCCCCTAGCTAGACATCAGATTGAACAGTAGAAATAGACTAATCGAAAATAATCTCGTTCTGGGCTCTGAAGAGCGAGTCAAATTCTTAAGGCCAATGTCTACTCTGTTAAGGCTAGGTTTGAATGTGCTTTGGAATGTGATGAGCCCTTTATCTGGGTTGTGCCCTTAATGATTGATTGATGTGTGTGTGAGTGCACAACCAGTGGTTTTCAAGCAAGATTACTTTTGATATGGTAAATTTTAGGGTTCAAATCTTGCTTAGTAGCTTTTAGGATTCAACTTTAGGTGTTTTCAAACAAGTTTTGTTGGCACACCAGGTTTTGAAAGCACGGGTGAAGATGCTTTCCTTTAACACTTAAAAGAATGTGGAGTGTCTGGTAAATCCCTAAGAGTTGAACCTAAGTGGCAGCTACTTGATGAGTTGATTTTAATTGAAGTAGTGCGGCCCAATCAACTCAAACAATTGGCCTGTTGCACCACTTAATTAGGCAGACAAGTGATTACCTAATCTGATTTCTACTCAATTATGTGTTTGGATGTGTGTACCGGCTCCAAAGATCGGTTTACCGGTTGAGTTTGAAAATCAAATGAGGTTGTGTATCTCTGTGAGATTTTTTTTTTTTAAATGTGGAGGTTGGGGCGGGTGTAGGTGTCAAACAACAAACAATCTAACCTTAGAGTTTATAAGAACACCTAAGTTGATTGATGTTTGTGTTATTATGTGATGAAATGAAATCTAATGGGTGGGAGGTGGGGGATAACTCACAGAACCTTTAACAGTACTTTTCTCTGATCTACCATGTTTGCTCGTCTCAAAAGAGTACCTGCAATCACAATAAGAAAGGAGAGAAGTGAGGTAAATGATTCGTAAGTTGTAAAAATGTGAAGAAAAATCAAAGGCGTCGCCTCCCAAGCAACGGCTTTGGTTTTGAAAACCTGTCGTTGTAGTTTAAAAGTGAAGAACTCGTGTTCAACAAATAAATTTATACCGGAATGGAAATCCCGGGTCGAACTCAGGGAGGCTACGTCAATCTATATTCACAATTATATTTTTTTTTAGAATTTTTCTTGAAAGGTGAAGCGATGTAATTACAATGAAGCCATAATAACAATCGGACTAAACTAGAGAGAGAGAGAGAAAACATACATTCAATAATTCAAAGTGTTTATATAATAAAACCAAAGAAGAATTACACTAGAAAGTGGGAAATCAGCTACACTAGAAAGTAGGAAAATTCTACACTAGAAAGCTGTAAAGAAGAATCGAAGAGAGAAGTTATCCTCCTCGACGAGCGCTTGGAGGACGAGCCAATTAAGACGCCACCTGGACGAAGGAGGACGGAGTGGGAAGAAGGAGATCAAGGTAAGAGGAACGAGACTGGAGCAGCACATCGTCATCGTCATGGGATCCACTTCCGAAATGAGAGCGAAAATTTGACTTTATCTCGCGAGGAGCATCCCGGGTGTGGGACAAGCTTCTCTTGAGGTTTGGAGAGGTAGAGAAGAGAAGGGATGAGAATTTCATGTAGAGGGGGTCTCCTTTTATAGTTGCAAGGAGTGAGGGCAATTTGGTCATTTAAATCTCAAAACATTAAATAATGGGTCTTTAGTGACGGATAAAATCATCACTAAAGCCCCATCATGGGCGTAGTGGGGCACCGCCCACACGGCCTCTCGCCTACTCGCATGTAACGCGCATCCATGTTCAGCTGATCTCACGATCAGACGGCTTATCTCACGCCTCTGCCCGCCTCCTTTGCCCGCCCGCCTACATCTAATCCCGTGTGAGGCTCGACGTGCGATACGACGTGAGCACAATTGCGTGTGCGCGACCGCTCGATCGCAATCGAGCGGTCAATCGCGCCCGCTCGCCCGCTCCTTGCGATTCGAACACATGTCGCCCACTTGCGATAAGGCGTTCACCCGCTGCGCTGTGGAGGAGAGATGGTCACGTGGATGTTTTGAGGTGCAGCTGCCCACAGCCGTTGGATCACGATCGCGCGGTCCAGATCTAACGTGTGGTGGTCTTCAAGATCAGCTGGGCCAGTTTGGGCGGCCAAGATGGTGCCACGGTTGTCGGATTGAGTCAATTTTCATGCCGTTAGGCTGCGATCGTCAATCCGAATCCATTCGTGCGATTGGATTTGTCGTTTGAAGTGTGGATTCACAGCATCTTGATCCTTGCTCTTCTAGGGTTCCCCGATCTCTATCTGATGCTACAGATGTCTGATTAGGGCGATCTTGGAGTCGTTGAACTCCAATCGTCACCCTGATCACATCTGTACACTTGGATCTTCGATCCGAGGCCCCGATAAAAAGTTTGCCCTGTCCATGAACATAAAAGGAGACAATTAACCTCCATTTTATTCAAACTAATCTAAATGCAAGATGATGCATGTTATGCAATATTTATAGTATGCAATGCAATCCTATGCTTAAGAACATGCATAAATAGACATCTTAAGTAGTGTAAACATGTTTACATCAATGACCACAGGTTTCCCATCTATTTTCTGCCCAAGTACCACATCCACAGCGTAATCAGATGCATCGCACATGATCTCAAAGTATTGAGACCAATCAGGAGACTGTAGGATGGGTGCTTGAGTAACTCGGTCACATAGGATCTCGAATGCTTGAGTGCACTCTTCAGAAATCTCAAAGGGGACATCCTTAAATAGAAGATTAGTCAGAGGGTGCACAGTTTTCAAAAAATTGAGAATGAATCGACGGTAAAAACTGACGTGCTCCAGAAAGGATCAGATGTCTTTAACCGAGCTAGGCATAGGGAGTTTGGAAATCAGATTTACTTTGGCTCGATCAACCTAGATGCCTTTTTCAGAGATGAGATGTCCCAAGACAATTCCCTCAAGTACCATGAAGTGGCTCTTTTCCCAAGAAAGAACCAAGTTCACGTCGATGCACCGCCTAAGGATTTGGACCAAGTGTAGGAGGAAATCATCAAAAGATTCACCAAATACCGAGAAGTCATCCATGAAGACCTCAAGGTATTCACCTACCATATCTGAGAATATGGCAAGCATGCATCGCTGAAAAGTAGCGGGTGCATTGTAGAGATCGAACGGCATCCTTCGGAATGCGTATGTTCCGAAGGGGTAAGTGAAGTGGTCTTCTCTTGGTCCTCGGGATGGATTGTGATCTGATTATAACTAGAGTACTCATCCAAAAAGCAGAAGTATCGATTTCCCACTAGCTTCTCGAGAATCTGATCAATGAATGGTAGTGGGAAATGATCCTTCTTCATGGAGGAATTGAGTCTTCTGTAAGCAATGCAGACTCTCCACGAGTTTGCTATATAGGTCGATATGGTTTCTCCAATTTCAGTCGTGATGACGGTGAGCCCTGCCTTCTTAGGCACAACTTGGATTGGACTCACCCAATGAATGTCGAAGATCGGGTAGATGATCCCTGCATCTAACCACTTGATGATCTCCTTTTTCATGACATCCTACAGATTTGGATTTAGGCATCTCTTCATTTCATGGGATGGTCGTGAGCCCTCTTCAGTGTAGATGTCATGTGTGCAGTATGAGGGGTTAATACCAGTCAGATCATCAAGAGTCCATCCAATGGCTCTTCAATGCTGCTAGAGAATAGAAATCAGGCGTGCTTCCTTATCAGGTGTGAGTCGGGAGTTGATAATCATAGGAAACATCTTATTGGAACATAAAAAGATGTATTTGAGATGATCGGGAAGAGGCTTTAATTCCATAACCGGGTTGTCAGTAGAAACAAGTGGTTCAAGGTGGGTGTCAGGAGCAAAGGAAGGAGTTATGGGAGTATCTATGTAAGGTTCAGACTCCTCTAATTGTGAGTTTTGATTTTCTTGTGGTTGATCAGAAATAGTCGGGTTTTCCTCGATACATAGGTCGTCAACCACAGCCTCGATATCTCAAATTTGTTCTATAACTTTGCAATTGATTCCTTGTTGGGCCTTAAAGATGCCGATCTTCAGTGTCTTGCTCCCAAATTTTAATTCAATTTGGCCCTCCTTACAATTAATATTAGCCCTAGCAGTGGCCAGAAAAGGTCTCCCTAATATGATCGGTGTATTCTTCGCATTCTCAAGAGCATCCATATCTAAGACAATGAAATCCACTGGAAAATAGAAATCATGTACCCTAACTATGACATACTCAAGAATTACTTTTGGTGACTTAATAAATCAATCTGCTAACTGCAAAGTCATCTCTGTTGGTTGAAGCTCAGATTCCTCGAAGGAGTCTAGTAGGGATGTAAGTATCAAATTTATGGAGGCTCCTAGGTCCAATAATGCTCTGTCGAACTGCATATGACCGATAGCATAGGAGATCAGAGGGGCTTTTGCCTTAGGTGGGAGTTTGCTCAAAATGACAGAACTGGCTTGCTCCAATAGTATGATCGGGTTCCCGCCTTTGGTTTGCGGCTTATGCTTAGGTGTACACATGTCTTTCAGAAATCACACATAAGCCGGTACGTGGCGTATCGCATCCATCAAGGGGATGTTTATTTGGACCTACTCAAAGAGCTTAACCAGGTCCTCAGGTGCAATGGGCTGGGGTTTCCTTTTTCCTTTGGTCAAGGCCTCCATAAATGGAACTTTTGCAGGTTCCTCTAAAATGTGTCCAGGTTCTTGATCTGGGATAGAGGTATCCTGGATGACTATCCTAGGGTTTGAGGTTGCATTACTCGATTAGGAGTGGCTTGGATAAGGTGGGTTCTGTGTTGCTTTGCCACTACGGGTAGTAACAGAATTCAATCCTACCTGGTTCTAGTTTGGTGTGGGCAAAAGAGGTGATTGCTGCTAGTAACCCACGTATGATGTCGAAGCCTCCATCCCTTCGGGTGATGGAGTAGGAGGGGCCTGATAAACAAAGTGAGCTTGGCCCTGAGTCGAGTTCATAATGCACCTCTGGTTCGGCATGTTATTCGGATTAGGCAGAGGTTGTGAAGGAAGTGCACCAGGTTGGCGAGGATTTGCCATCTGGGTGAGTTGATTACGAACCTCTGTGATCTCGTCTTTGTGCTATTTTTGCATAGCCACATTTGTCTTCTGAATGTCATCCAGAGTCTGAAGGATAAGAGTCATTTGATCTGCATGAGTCGGCCCAGATTGATAAGTTGGGTTGGGCCGAGGTTGAGGCGGCTGATATGGACAAAGAGCTTGTGGTCAGGGCTGATATTGAGGTCTCTGATTTTGATTGTTCCCTGACCATGTGAAATTAGGATGATTACTCCATCCAAGGTTGTAGGTGTTTGAAATGGATCATTCTGAATGGCGTTGAGGTCCTAGTAGGTCTGAGGAGCCTCAGAAAAGTCAGAATACGAGGGTTCAGAGTTCCCCCAACTAGAATAGGTGGTTCCAGAGTTTCCTTCGAAACTAGAATCAGACGAGGGTGGATACGGGTCCATCCCTTGAGAAGATCGATGATAGATGTTATGCACAGCCTCCCTACCAGAGGGCGGTTGCGCGAATGGGTTTTGTGCAGAGGTGGCTCGCTGTAAGTGTCAAGTTAGCTCATCCACCTTCTCAATAATAGAGACCTTGTCTAGGTGACTGGCCATCAGCACCAATTCGACGGAAGAGTACAGGCCCTGCATCTCATGTGCTCCCTTTGGATTTGTCAATGCACGAGCATTCTTCTGGTCGAACATGCCCATGGATTCATTATTGATGGAGTTCTCACACATATTCTCGAGAATCTCCCACACGGTGTCTTCATGTTGACCCATGATGTTTCCTCTACAGGTTGCATTGACGAATAATCGAATATCCTCACGGAGTCCCTAGTAAAAAGACTAGACTTGTTCCCATTTAGGAACTCCGTGGTGGGGGCACTTTCGCATGAGATCCAGAAAATGATCCCATGCCTCGTGAAGTGGTTCTCCTACTTGCTACGTGAAATGCATGATCTGGTGCCGTAAAGCATTTGTCTGACCAACAAGGAAGAACTTTCTCAGAAACTCAAATTGAAGTTTCGCCTAGGCATTGATTGGGTGCATTTGGGTTTGGTACCAGTGAGCAGCCTTTTCCATGAGAGAGGAGAACATTTTCATGAGTAAGACATCCTGATTTTAAGCTTCTGACCCAAAGGTCTGGGCCAGGTGCTTGAGTTGATTGATATGCTGGAAAGGATCCTTGGAAT
This sequence comes from Thalassia testudinum, assembly GCA_037157565.1. Classification (NCBI taxonomy): domain Eukaryota; kingdom Viridiplantae; phylum Streptophyta; class Magnoliopsida; order Alismatales; family Hydrocharitaceae; genus Thalassia; species Thalassia testudinum. The sequence continues at coordinate 89,836,602 of JAZHRO010000077.1, forward strand.
TACGCCCATGGAATTTGGGAATAGCATGAATCATGTTGGGCTTGAGTTCAATATCAGGACCTCCAATAGGGATTTGGACTCGAGGTTCGACTGCCACCACAGCGGGATTGTAGTGATCACGCATCATAGGATGCTGTGGTGGATTCACAAAGGCTTGGAATAGATCGTTGAGGCATTGAAGCTGATTTTCAAGATTGTTTTCTGCTGGTTGCTCCATGATGATGGATGAAGGAGAATTAGGTTCAGATGAATCAGAAGAGATATCAATCAGGCTGGGTTGTTGCACAAACAAGGAGGTCGAGGCTTGGCCTCGACGGGAATGAGTAGCTAATGGAGGCCTCAAGGATGGTCTTTGAGACCTCCTCCTAAACATGCACCGATGGATTAAATGAGAGGTAAAATGTGATGGACCCAATCAAGATACCCAAAAATTTTGGATGACTATAGAGGTTCGGGGTGGATGATACCCCTTAGTCAAAAAGTCGTCCACCTGAGAATTACCTGGGCAGACAGAGAGGGAGAGTCCCGTAAAGACCCCAACACGGTAGAGCTCTCCCATGAGTTACAGGGTTTCCCTCACCCGACCTCTCTTGTCACTGATGATCCAGGTAGACCAGAATGGGGACTTGACCTCTTAAGTCTACCAGTTTTAAATTAAGAGCAAGGGTGCTTACGATTTCACTTGAGCATTAAGATGTTTTTTGTGCAAAGTGACCTAATTTGAAGATTAGTTAACCCAACAAGGTGAGTCAACTTCACCTTTATTGTCCTTTGAGAAATTTAGGTCCCTCTTTTAGTGTTCAAATGCGATTAAGAACCTAATTTTAGGGATTTGCTTGTATAGATCAATTCAATCAAGGCTTAGGCACACATTGTTTGGGAAGATTAATTCTTGATTAAGCAAGTGTGTCTCTAAAATCCTAAACTGGAATCCTTAATTGGCTCTGATTGATCCAATTTAATTTTTCCAAATGTGGTACCTAGGGCTCAAGCAAGAAGGTGATAGCCCTAGATACCTTAAGCTTCAAGTAGGTGCACAAATTAGGGTTTGGATGTTGTTTAAATAGAATGTATCAAATAGGCAACTTGATGATCAATCTAAGAATATAATGCAAGTAGCCCTAATTGATTTTTTTCCTTTTTTTAGCTTTTTAGAATCAGGGGCTTAGAGGAGATTAGATTTGTGTTTTACTTGCCCCTGGAGTGGATGATGTGCAATGGATCTTTTCGTCAATGAATCCCCTAAAATAGATCAAAGTCAAAGAGATGTAGCAAGTTAGTACCAAATCTGATATTGTAATCAAGAGATCTAAATTGCGTGTTGCTCCTCAACAACGGCGCCAAAATGTTGGTCACTCTGAAATGGGTTTTAAAATCGTCACGTTGCAGTATAGCTCAAATCAGTGCGAAAACATATAGAATTTACTACTCAAATTTGAAGTCCGAGGTCGAACACAGGGAGCAATATGGCAATTTAAAACTTAGGATCACAATTAAGGATGTAAAAATTTGCAATCAATATATAAATGAGATCCAACGTCAATAATGTAAAAAGAAGAGAGGGTAAAATGGTGATTTGAATCACCAAATTACCCTACAATGTTAAGCTTAAGCTACTCAAAGTAACAGATCAGATAAGCCAGGCACAACTCAAATTAACGAATCAGAACCATGGTGTCAGATATCAGAATATACTCAGACACCTAAACAGAGGCAAAGGCCTCTTCTTCTTCAAATTCTTCAAGCCTCAAGGAGAGGCTTCTCTCTTCTCTTCCTTCTCTTCTTCTTTCTCCTCTTCCCTTAGCTTGCAGCACAGGACTTAACACGCTAGTAGAGGCAAAGGCCTCTTTAGATCTCACAAGTAAAGAGGATGGCAGCAGAGCAAATCCCCCCCTCTCCTCTCTTTTTTCTCTCTCAGAACCAGCAAACTAGACTAGACTTGAGTATCCGGGTAAATGGATCAAGCCTAGACCTGCGGGGTGTGAGCGCGGGCGAGGGTGGTGCATGGGAACATGTGAGGGGACCTCACCTCGTGCTACTGAGGCGAACAACCTATAGCACAAATTAAATTTAAGCGCCTGTGTCACTTCATCAGCTACCAAGGTGGGACAAAAGTCCCACCCTTCTTCGCGCATCAGCAGCTGCAGTGAAGACGGCTCGAATTGGCACAACTGCAGAGGACAATGGTTTCAGTCGAGGACCTGGGAAAGGTCTTGAGATCACTCCGCGCGAACTGGGGCTAAGACCTGGAGCGAATGTGGTCGGAGGACTGAAGGCATGGTCGGTGTAGCCGAGGCAGTGGCGGAGCTCCGATGAAGGACCTGCAAGCAGGAAAACAGCCTCACGACCACATCAAATATGCTTAGAAGGATTTCGTAAGGACGAAGAACATGATGGTGGCCTTGGTGGAGCGCAGGAGTGAGTGGAGAGGTCAGCTGACCTCGAGATGGCAGTGCAGTGAGCGTGGAGTTCAGCAGAGTCGTAGGGTGGCAAATGGGGTGAACTGGTAGAGAGCATTTATTTAGGGAAGCATGTCAGAGCTGATGAGGGTGGTAGCGGCAGGTTTGAGCAGTGTGGCGGTGTGTGGGTGTCATCGAAGCTTCGCCAGAGGCAGAGAAGATGAAGTGCGGGGGCTGGCGGTTGGCGGTTGTGCGTGTGTTGCGAGGGTGGAAAAATGAAATAGAGAGAGAGAGAGCAAGAGAGAGGCTTAGCAAGGTGGTAGGGAGGCGGAGGGCTCCAGTGTTGGTCGACTGGAGATGGAGAAGGAGGAAGAAGCGACGAGGCGACGACGATGACTCAAACAAAGGAACACCCTCCCTTTGGCTAGGGAGAGTTATGACGAAGAGAGGAAGAGCTTTGGCCATCCAATTTAATTTTCGGATCGCCGAGGAGGGGGATCCAAGGAGGTCACCGGAGTAGAGTCGCTTGGTGGCTAGAGATAGGTTTTAAGGGCTTTTGACACACCAAGACTTGCTGAAGAGCTTGGCCGTGCAACATGGGATCTTTTATAGGCCATAGGAAGCCCTTCCAAGCTTGGAAAGAAGCTTCCAAGCTTGGAAGGGTTTTGCGAAATAGGATACCAGAGCCTTTGAAAGGTTCACATGACCTTTTGGGAAAGAATTAGAGCCCAAGGAATGGCTCAAATGGAAGGCAACTTCCCAAGGAATCCCCATATCAATTTTGGGAGAGATTGATTGAGAATTGAGCGAGAAATCCTCGCTTGAAACTCGACGGTGAAGGTTTAACCTTACAAAAATGGTGCAGGGACCTACTTGTGAAGAAGACAAAAAATGTTGGGGGCTATTTGTAAGAGAATTCAAAAGTTAAGGGTCTGAATGAGATAAAAAGAGTCTGACTAGACCAAAATGCAAACTTAGTCAATATGATCTTAGATTGGACCCAAAGTTTGGTACAAACCTAATTTGGACCTAAGGAATCCAATGGTGAAGTTGGATTTTTGTTTTGACGAAGTTTGACTAGGTAATTTATGCAAAAACCCAAATTAGGGAAAATGTCAGTCTAGAACTCTGTTTTAGGTCAAGACGGGTTCTGATGGTCAAATTGAAGGTACCAAACCCTAGAGAATATTTTTATATAAATTTCAGAGATTTTAGGTGAATTTTATGCTGACCAGAACCTCAATTAATTAAGCGAGTCTGTTTTTAGGGTTTTAGAAGTCATTTAATCCTCAAAACACGTGCAAACCCTTTTCTATCTATTCTAACTCACTTGTTAGCCTTTTAGGATCATTTTACCCTTAATTAACCCCTGAGAAAACCTGTGGTTAGTCTGAATTCAAGATATAATGGAAAAATTACAGTTTGAACCTTGGTTTCTTGTCTTTCTCTCAGAATGATTATGCAATGAATTACAGTCCTCTAGCGGTTTGTAGGAGCATTTAATGACTTAATTTGATCAAAATGAGCTGGTTATGTCTCCTGATGGTGTTCCCATCATGGCACCAAAATGTTGAACATGCTTTCGTTGAGTTTAAAAGATTGCATCATAGTATAGTCAACAAAAGTGATTTGACATTTAAATTTATAAGCTCGAGAAACAGAAATGAGTCCGAGGTCATTCGTAGGGAGCAAATTTGGCAAATCAATTCACTAATCGCAAGTATCAAGAATAATATGTAGGTGAAATCAAAATGATAATTAATATATATATCAGAAATGTATCTCAGAATGTCAAGTATCAAAGTGCAAAAAGAAATGTTCCTCGACAATGGTGCCATTTTTTTTTTGCAAAAAGAAAGGGATAAAAATGGTGGTTAAAACCACCAAATTATCCTTAGAATTTAAGCTCTAATCAAACTCAAATATGTGGACTGTAATCCTCAACCACTTAATGTTAATTTTCCACGTTAGCAGATGTGTCTACAATAACGAAGGGCAAGCACAAGGGCGAGCCACAGAGAGCTTGATAATGGTTGAGTAGTGACTAACTGTTCAACAAGGAGAGGGGGGCACAAATCCCAAAGTGCTACAGTGCAAAACCCCTCTCCCTCCTCCTTAGATTTCCTTCTCTGAGATCCAAGGATATGGGTGTACAGTAATAGGTAATCGGATTTGGGTAAGCGGACCAGGGACTGGACCTGCCAGCATGGTGTAGCAGGTGAGGAGTTAGAGACACGTGAGGCGAGGGTACCTCACCCGTGTGTTTGAGGTGAAGAGCTTAAGGCACAAATTTCTTTTATTTGTTGCACGAGCTTTGTCCCACACGATGTGGGACTAAGTTCTAGGGCTATCTTCCTCGCACGGCAATAGTTGAGTGGCTCAAGGAATTAAGGCAGTAGCTACTTCTTGCTACTTCGATTGTGAACCTTGAATGCTTTGAAACCTAAAGCAGCCACAGTAGGTTGAATGGAGCCCAGAGACGAATTGTCGGTGACGGAGAAGATGAAGGTGGTGACGACACTCTGGCGATGGACCTATGAGTCAAAATACGACCTTGCAGCCTTGTTAGACAAGCTAAAAAGCTTTGCTGGAGTCCGATGAAGGTGCTGATGGTGGAAATTAGGAGTGAGCATGTGTGGAGCTTATGGAAGTTGTGGCGTGGAGTTTGATGGAGTGTGGTAGTCGTGCGAGCTCGCTAAAGCTTCGCTGGCCGTGGAGAAGACAGTGGTGGAACTGTGTGTTAAGTGGTTAAACCTAAGGTCTAGGTAAGTTGAATTGAAGTAGAGGAGTAGAGAGAGTGATCGAGTGACTTAGGGCGAAGAGGGTGGAATGCATCTGATGTTGGCCGGCCGGACGCAAAGAAGATAGAGTTGACGGCTAGGTGTTGGTGTGGAAGAAGAGGAAGGAAATGCTCTTTCTTTGGCCAAAAAGACATGCAACGAAGAGAGGAAGTTGGAGGGCCATCCAATTTGATGGTTGGACAGTCGAAGGAGGTGATTGGAGAGGGCTCGTCAGAGCCGAAGATGTGGTGGCCAGAGGAGGAAGAGAGAGGGCTATTCTAGACCAATCTTGGCTGAGGAGGAAGCTAGGGATTTGAGGGTTCTTTGTAGAGCTCAAAATCAAGCTCTAAAGCAAGGAAAGAGCTTATTTTGACTGTAATTTTAGGGGAAAAAGTTCCCCTAAAATATCGACCTTGCCTGATCTCTAAGGATCTATTTAGGGTTCTTGAGGCAGTTCAATTGATTAGGAATCATCTCTAAATTAATCCCTCCAAATTTGGAAGGATTTGGAGATGATTTGAGGGAGAAATCCTCCCTCAAATCTCGCTGCAAGTGCTTTCACACCATCAATGGATGCATGGATATAAATGTGAAGATGACTAGAAAGTTAGGGGGTAAATGCAAGAATCTTGAAAGTTAGGGGGCAAATTATGAGAGATAGAGATCTTAGGGATTGAATTGCAAACTATGTCAAGATGGACTCTGATTAGGCCCAAATTTTTCTCCTAACCTAATTTGGATCTAACGAATCTGATGGTGAACTTGAATTTGAGTTTTGACCATGTTTGACCAGGTAAATTACACATAAGCCAAAATTAGGGCAAATTCCCATCTAAAACTTTGTTCCAGGTCAAAATGGGTTTAGATGGTCAAACCTAAGGTACCAAACCTCCTTTATGAATTTTAGGAGGTTTAGATTAATTTTATCCTGACCAGAACCTCTTTAATTTAAATGGATTTGATAATTAGGGTTTTCAGTCTGTTTCTACATCGAAATGCGTGAAACCCTCTTTTAATCACCATGGACCCACTTTTTAGACTTTTGTGCTCAATTAACCCTTGAGTGACCCCATGGTTATTCTATATTCGTGATGTACTATTAAAATTGCATAATTAACCATGTTTCCCTATTTTCTTCTCAAATCGAAATGATGCGAAGTTGTGACCCTCAGATGATTAGGTAGGAGCTTTTATCATTCAAACCTGACTAAATGTGGCTAGTTAGGGCCTATAATGGTATTACCATCAGGCTGGAGCAACTAGGATAAGGTAGATCCTAACTCATTTCACTACTACGTGTAGTAATAACATTTAGGCCTGCTTGGTTTTGATTCAGAGTTGGCAAGAGTGGTGGTTGCTGCTGATATCCCGAGTACAATGTGGAAGCCTCCATCTAGTCAAGTGAAGGTGCAGAAGGGACCTGATAGACATAGTGATCTTTGACCTAGTTTGGGTTCATAATGTGCCCTTAATTCGGCATGTTATTCAGATTCGACAGAGGATGGGAAGGAAGTGCCCCAGGCTGGCGAGTCCTAACCATCTATGTGAGTTGATTGCGAACCTCTGTGATTTCCTCCATATGTTGTTTCTGCATAGCCATGTTAGTGTTCTACAAATCAGCCACGGTCTACAAAATCAAGCTCATTTGACCTTCCTTTGTAAGCCCAGTTTGTAAATTCAGGTTGGGCCTAGGCTGAGCGGGCTGATACGATCATGGAGCTTATGGTCAGGGTTGGAATTTAGGTCGAGTTCTGATTATTTCCCAACCACATGAAGTTTAGATGATTGCGCCATCCAGGGTTATATGAGGTGGAGAAAGGATCATTCTGGATGGAGTGGAGGTCCTTGTAGGTCTGAGGAGCTCCAGAGTAATTAGAGCGGTTCAGAGTTCCCCCAACTAAAGTAGGATGGTCTAGAGTTTCCTTCGTACCTAGGGTCAGATGGGCTTGGATACATTTCCATCCCCTAATATGCGTGGTGGTGAATGTTATACATGGCCTCCCTACTTGAGGGTAGCTGTGCATACGTGTTTTGCTGCAAACGGGAAGCTCTTTGCAGATGTCGAGTCAATTCATCCACCTTCTTCTCGATATTGGAGGCCTTATCCCGGTGACTAGCCACCAACTCCAAGTCGACGAATGTGGATAGGTCTCATGTCTCGTGTGCCCCACGTATGCCTGTCAATGCTCGGGTAGTCATCCAGTCGAACATACCCATGGATTCATTATTCATGGAGTTCTTGCACATGTTCTCGAGAATATCCCAATATGTAGTCTTCGTGTTTAGCCCATGATGTTGCCTCCACAGGTTGCATTGACAAGTAATCTAATGTCTTCACAGAATCCCTGGTAAAAAGACCAGACTTGTTCCCATTTAGGAACTCCATGATGAGGGCATTTCCGCATGAGATCTAGAAAGCAATCCCATGCCTCATGAAGTGGTTCTCCCGCATTTTGCGTGAAATGTGTGATCTAGTGTCTTAAGGCATTAGTGCGACCAACTGGGAAGAATTTCTTCAGGAGTTCAGTTTGTAGTTCCACCCATGTATTGATCGATCGAGTCAGGGTTTGATACCAATGAGCATCCTTGTCCATAAGAGAGAAGGAGAACATCTTCATGAGTAGGATGTCCCGATTTTGAATAGGTGGTCCAAAAGTCTGGGCCAGATGTTTCAGTTGTTTGATGTGCTGGAAAGGGTCCACCGAGTTTAAGCTATGAAATTTGGGGATTATGTGTTGACGAGGCGAAATCGTGTTTTAAAAGATGTCACATTGTAATATAGATGAAATCTCCACGAAAACAAATAAGAATTTATAACTCGAAAATCAAAGTATCCGAGGTCGAACACAGGGAGCAATTGGGTATTTCAAAACTTAAGAACACAACTCTCAATTTAATAAAAAGCAATAACTAATTCAACCAAAATTGAAGAGTAATGTTATGTAGAAATAATGCTCAAAAGAATTGGATGTCTGATGAAAAATAAGACGTCTTAAAAAGTGTGGCTACAGTGCTTGATATGTGATTTTTGGCCTTCTCTTTCTCTCTTCTTTCTCTTTCTCTTTGCTCTGTTGCTGTGCGTCTTCTGCTTTATTCTTTGGCTTCTTCTTCTTTTCTTCTTTGTCTTTCTTTGTCTTCTTCTTCTTCTTCTGCTTGGCTACTCCTGCTTCTCTCTTTCTTCTCTCTGCTAAGTCCCTGCTTCTCTCTTTCTTCACCAACTACCTTCTTCTTTTTCTTCTCTTCCTCTGCCACTCCTCTACTACAATGCCTCTCTTTTCTTCTTCTCCTTTTTCCTTCCTTGATGTGGCTACCTTCTTCCTTGCTAAGTCCTTTAGCCGCTACCTTCTTCTTCTCCGCTGCGCCTCTTCCTTCCTTAGCTCCTTCTTCTTTCCTACACAATACCACGCAGCAAAACCCAGCCCCTACCCTTCCCGTGCCTCTCTCTCTCTATTTCTCTCTTCGGTATGCTCTCCTAGAGCCAGGTAATCTGGTCGAGTGCGTGCCTAGGTCCAGGAGCACTGACGTGGGTGTGATGCGCGAGGAGTGCTAGGTTTAGGTAATCGGGTCAAGTGCCAAGTCCGCGAGGGCAAGTCGCGGACGAGGCATGAGTGAGGGCGAGGGGACCTCACCCCGTGTTAGGAGGCGAAGAGCCTATAACACAAAACAACTTATATCACACAGGTAGCTCGAAACTTATCGAGGTAGGACTAAAGTCCCACCCGCTTCTTCGCACACTTCCGCAAGGGATGTCTCCTAATTGCCACAGCTGCGAAGTGCTTTGGGCCTTGATAGATGGCTGATGCTGTTCGCGGAGGAAAGCCGCACACCTGGGACTTGATCTCTTGGAGCGGGGCCACCTGATGAAAGCTCGCGAGCAAGCTTCGCTTCTTCTCCAATGGCTGTGAGGGGTCAGACCTGTCAACACGAATACGGCCTCACGGCCCTGTCAAAATGCTCAGGAAGCTTCACCGTGACATGGCTAAGGAGGCTCAGTGGGTGGCATGGTGCGGGACAACCTGGGCATGCGTGCCTAGGTCGTGCTATGCCATGAAGGTGGGGTTGTTCGGGGGCAGTGTATGGTGCGTGTGGTGGTCGATGGAGAGGGGGAAGATGGACAATGGATGGAGGTAGAGCTTTTGAGGTAGTTGGCGAGGTGTGTGGGTGTGTGGAGTGGTGGATGCGCCTTCACCGGTGGTCTGTCGGAGGTGAAGAAGGTAAGGGTGGTCTATGGTTGTCGAGGGTGGTTTTGTGAAATAAAGAGGGGGAAAATGAAGAGAAGAGAAAGGGGAACTTATCTGAGAGTGATTAGATGAAGGGGAAGGCAAAGGGGTGGATAGCGCGTATCTGTCATCGCCGGAGATGAAGGCCCTGAGATGGAGAGGCGGCGACGACGAGAGGGATGTAGACGCGGGTGCAGGTATGGCGCGACGCGAAAGAATGAGGCGGAGAAGACTCTACCACTGGTATGGTGGCAAAGCAATGAGAAGAGGGAGGAAGAGTCGCCGGAGCTTGTAGGCTACTTGGCCGGAGAGGGGAAGGAGGAATTCTGGGGATTCTTGGACCAAATCAAGCTTGGGGGATGCGCAAAGAACCGAGGGTCCTTCTATAGCTGCTGGCCGAGCTTCTTGTGCTTGGAGGGAAAGCCTTCCAATGCAAAATCCTCACTGGAGAAGGAAGGTGCTTAGGATACCCAAATCTCTCGAGCGTTCCCACGAGAGATTGGGTGTAAATTTGATCTGGTGATTGCATTCCGACGATGGAGAAATCCTCAGAGAATCTCCCTTCCAAATCTGGGAGGAGATCTCTAAGGATTCGAGGAGATAACAACCTCAAATCCTTGCCAAAGTGGGATTCCTCCACTGTAATGGTGGAGGGACCTGAATGCAAGGGTGGCGAGGAAGTTAGGGGGCTCTGCGTAAGGGTTTTTCAAAAGTTAGGGGCCAGAATGTAATTGGGTGGACCATTTTGCAAAATAGGTCAAGATAACCTTCCCTTAGGCCCAAATTTTGGTACAAAACTAATTTTGACCTAAGGAATCTAACGGTGAAGTTGAATTTTAGGTTTGACCACGTTTGTCTAGATATTTTGCATAAAAACCCAAATTAGGTTAAATACTAAGCTAGGACCCTAATCTAGGTCAAAATAGGTTCCAAAGGCCAAATTGAAGGTTCTAAACCCTAGGGGATATTTTTTCATGAATTTTAGAGGTTTTAGTTGATTTTTATCTAGATCAAAACCTTGTTGAATTAAGCAGGTTTGTTTTAGGATTATAGAATGTCATTTAATTCTTAAATCTTACAACCTTTTTCTGACTGAACCATCCCACTTTTCCTCCTATTAAGTTCAATTGACCTATGTTTAACCCTTGAGGAATCCCATTGATGCACTAAAATGGTAAAATTGTAGTTTTACCCTTTAGTTCATGTTTCCTTCTCAGAATAGTAAACCCTTGACTTAGGTCTTCCTTTAGGTTTTGTAGGAGCTTTTGTTTACTTTCTCAGGTCAAAATGAGCTAGTTAGGGCTCATGATGAGTCTCTCATCATTATGCTGATCAGATTCGACTTTAATTCACTATCAGGTCCTCCAGTCGGGATTTGCACCCTGGGTTCGACAGATACCACTGTAGGATTATAGTGATCTCGCATCTACGGACGCGGTGGGGGTTTTATGAGTGCATGAAGTAGATCTTGGACATTTTGCAATTGATTCTAAAAGTTGGGAACTTCTCCTTCTTGATTGTCCATGGAAGTAGAGGATGGAGAACTAGTCTCAGATGTGGAATGATTAGAAGAGATTGGATAGAATGGGAACCCAAACAATTGAGTCGGGGCTTCACCCCGACGAGAGTGAACTGCTAATGGAGGTCTCAAGATTGGTCTTAAGGACCTCCTCCCGTACATGTACTATGGAATTAGATGAGGGACAGAATGTGTATTGGACCCAATTGAGGCACCCAACAAGGTTGGGTGACTATGGCAATTTAAGGAAGATGAACCTCTAAATTGAAAACTCATTTACCTAAGAATTACTTGGGCAGCCAAGAAGGGAGAGTCTTGCAAAGACCCCTACACAGTAGAGCGTCCCCACCGGTTATAGGGTTTCCCCCACCCGACATTCCTTGTCATTGCAACTCCAAGTAGACTGGAATGTGTGATCTTGAATCCTAAGTCTACCAGTTTTAATCTTGCTTGCACCTTGAATTTCACTTGAATTTGAAATTAATTCTATTTGTGACGTAATTTGGAGGTTGGTTGATTCACAAAGTGAACCAACTTCACCTGACCTGTCGAAAAGTTGACGAGGTTTGGGTCCAGAACTCAAATCACCCTGAATTGATTCTCAAACAGGTTATTAGGTCCTAAATTTTAATGATCCAAGTGATTATAGAGCCTTGATTTTAGGGTCCACTTGATTAGAACAATTCAAACAAGGGCTTGGGTAGCACACAATGCAGGAATATGTTTCCTTTTTATGCAGGCAAGTGTGTACTAGTCCTGGAAACCCCAATGTGGAAACCCTAGATTGACTCTATTTCCAAACCCAATTTTTCTAAAGATGGTACCCTGGGCTCAATCAAGAAGGTGAATAGCTCAAGAGACCTTATATCTTTAATAGGTGCAAGTATCAAGATGGGGATCTCTAGCCAAATCAATCGAATCAAATTAGGAAACTTAAATGATGATTACTAAATGAATAAGGCAAGTTAATCCTAATTGATTTCACTTTCAATCTTTCCCAGAGAGGAGGGACTTAAAGAAGAAGGCAATGTGATTACCTACCCCAGGTGTGGTTGCTTGACCGGTTGATCTTCAGGTTCACCTGCAGCAACACAACAAAGCAAATATAGCAAGTTAGAATCAAATCAAAAAATGTGATTAGTGACTGAATGCGCATTGCTCCCCAGCAACGGTGCCAAAATGTTATGGGCAATTTCTGTTGTAGTTTAGGAGAGAATTGTGTCGTAGTGTAGTGACTAAAACCTAATCGACATTTAAATTTATAAGTGATCGAAAAACATGAGTTCTAAGGTCGTTCGTAGGGAGCAAGTATTGCAATTCAATCACCAGTTCAATATTCAAACAAACTCAATATATATGAAAAATATATTCAATGAATATCAAAATGTATGTCAACAAAAAGAATGTAGAGAGATATATACATAGCCCAAAAAAGATGGTGGTTGAGACCACCAATTAGTTACTCAATGCCTACTCTCAATTCAAGACTAGACCAACTCTCAAATGCCTCAAACACTTAGCCAAATCTCAGTAATTCTCCATATTAGACGTTCCAGTTAAGCCTCAAACATCTTAAAGTTCCCAAGCCAACAACCTTCATAATTTTTCTTTAGTGTTTAGGCACGGATCCCAAGGGCAAAAACCCCCCTTCTCTCTTAGAATAAACCTCTCTTTATCTCTCTTAGTATCAGACCAAACTAGATCAAACTTGGTTCAGACTGGACTAGCCTAGACCTGTGTGGCATGAGCGCGGGCGAGGCACGTCCATGGTGTGTGTATAATAAGGACCTGACCGCAATGCTTCGAAGGCAACAAGCCCTCGTGCACAATTCAATAAGTAGCAAACTTTTTTCTCTCTTTTCACAATGTGGGACTAATGTCCTAGCTTCTTTTTTGCGTATAGCAGCTGAGGGTGTTCTTCAAATTGCTGGTGTTACTGCTTTGCCTTCATCCAATTGAAGGCTTGGAAGCCTTCATGGCTTTAGTCCGCAGCTACTGGAGATGGAAGCAAGGGCTGAGATTGATGTATGTAGGTGGACGACTGCAGCAAACTACGTAGCTCTGACGAAACCTGCAAGTCAAGAAAATAGGCCAAAAGCCCCAATTAAAATATCCAAAAGGCTCACCGTGAGGCGTGGAGTATGGTGGAGGTGTTGATTGGGTGAGCGAAGGTGTGAAGTGGCTTGACAGAGATGGTGGAGGTGGTAGAGTGATGGGTTGTTCAACTAGAGTTTAGGGAGGTTAAAACCCCAAATTTCTTTGGGGCTTTTACTTGCAGAGGTGAGATGAAGGTTTTGGTGGTGGTGGAATTGTGTTTTATGGTGTGTGGCACCAGTGCGACCTTGCTGGAGCTCATGCCAGAGTCAGGGAAGACGAGGGTAGAACGATGTGTATAGTGGATGAACCTAGGAACTAAGGACGTAGAAAGACTTTGGTGGAGGAGACGAAGAGGTTAGGGAGCTTAGGGGGACGTGAAGAGGCGAGATGCATTCGGCTTTGATCAGTTGGACATAAGGAAGGTGATGAGGTCCAGTAGAGGAATCAGTGAGGAAGAAGGGGCAAGAGACACTCGAGCTTTGGTTGGCAAGGAGCGCGAGGAAGAGAGGAAGAAGTTGGGCCTCCCAAGTCGATGATTGGTTGGCTGGAAGAGGGGGATCGAAGAAGCTCATTGGAGCTAATGGTGGTGCTGGCTAGAGGTGAGGAATTAGAGGAGATTCCCGCCAGAAATCAATTGTCGAGCACTTGGGAATGTGTTGGGACTTAAATAGAGGTTGTTTCGGCCCTCAATTTTCTCAATTCCACGATTTTGCTTGCGGATTTGGAAACTTCAAGATGTGGAAATCATGAGCACCATTAAAGCTCTCTGCTTCAAATCTAGTCTTGAGATTATGTTCAAACAATTCTTCGTGGTTAGAACACCAATCCCACCAAATTTTGTGGGATTTGGTGATGATTTCTATTGATTTCAGCAAGTCAAAGTCAGTCATGTTTGGGTTTGACTGTTGTTTAGGATTCAGGCTAGTTTTAGGCGACAGGGACATATGTGTGAAGAAGATGAGAAAGTGGGCATAGATGTAAGGAAACATGGAAGTTAGGGGTCTACATGTGAAAAAAAGAGATTTTAAGAACAAAAATGCAAACTAGGTCAAGATGGACTCTGATTGGGCAAAAATTTTGGTTTTAACCTAATTTGGACCCAAGGAATCTAATGGTGAAGTTAGATTTTGGTTTTGATCATGTTTAACTGGGTAAATTGCATAAAAGCCCAAATCAAAGTAAATTCCCATCTTAATCTCTGTTTTAGGACAACATGGGTTTAGATGGTCAAAGTGAACATACCAAACCTCTTAGAATACTTTTCAATGATTTTTAGGAGATTTAGATTGAATTTATTTCTACCAAAACCCTTTCAATTTGAGTGTGGCTGATAATTAGGATTTTCAATAATATTTTAATTCTCAAAATGCATGAAATCTTGATTCCGTCAATGTGAGCCCACTTCTTAGATATTTAAGTTCATTTGACCTTGAATTGACCCATGATCAACCCCTTGGTTAATCTGTGTTTGTGATGAGATGGTAAAATAGTATAATTAACCCCATTTTTCTGTCTTCTTCTCAGATCAGTTCAGTACAGAATTATGATCCTCATATGATCATTTAGGAGCATTTATCATTTGATTCTAACTAATTTTAGTTAGTTATGAAGAATGTTGGTATTACCATCAACAGGGTAAGAACGGGAAGAAACAGACTAGGGAGGTCAGAAGGTCCTACTAAGCGAAGCAAACAAAGGAAGGATGGTGGTGTGCTTCTCTGATGTTGGTAGGGTGGAAGAGAGGAAGGAGAGGTGATGGAGGCAGTACACCTCGGCGGATAGCGCTCGAGAAAAAGAGGGAGAGACGTTGGAGGTCGGAGGAAGCCTACTGAACAACCACTATTGGAGAATGGGGAATGGGGTTGTTAACTTCCAATCAAAGGTCAAGGGATCTATTTATAGGCGATGAAGAGGGTCAGGGGGTTGGAATTTGGATGCAATAATGGCTAGGTTCATTATAACCTCCATCGTCATCTCTAAGATGATGAGGTTATTCACCTCATTTTAGTTGCTTGACGGCTCATCTAGACCATTAGATGAAGAGGAGGCGAGGTAAGGTGTAATGGCCATGGCAGTGGTGGTGCGACGTCAATTGAGCAATGATTAGGCGGTATGGAAATCGACAGTCGCTAACCGTTCATAGAGAAGAAGAAAGGAGGAAGAAAGGTACATAGGGACTTCTTTGTAAATAATTGAAGGACCTAAAGGTGATAAAAGGACTTAATCGATATAAAACCTAAGACTAAAATGCAAATAGTGAGTTTTAAGGCATAAATTAAATTGTTTATTTTTAGTTTTTTATATATAATTATAAATATGGTAAATAATCTATTTATCGCATAATATTGCATTTTTCTCCTTTCTAGCTTTATTTAATTAAGTTATTTATATTATTACCTTAATTAATAACTTAAGTGTGTAATATATATAAGTTTAATTATAGTTTATTATTATTAGCTAAATGATTGTATATAAGTCCTAATTATTAATTAAACACAAATAAATGCTTATTAACGAATAATTTAGATATTTTAACATATAATTAAGGTCCTTATGTATTATGAGCTTATTGTATAATTAACCCTATTTATATGCTATTTACTAGTGATTTAACTAGATAAACTAGCTAATTTGTGTGAATTAGGAGCCATGATGAATCCCTCATCATGAAGCACTTAAGTTATCTCTATCAAGCCGATGAGTTGGGGGCTCTAGTGTCAAATGACCTAAGCCAAGCAAGAGGTTACTCAATTAGCACCCTTCGGTGAAATGCTCTAATGTACAACTACCTTACATAGTTAATTAGTTGTTGTTAAGTTATAGTATAGTGAGTAAGGTAATCGACACATTTTATAAATTTATACTAGTTAAGTATAGGTCGTTTGTTGGGATGACAAATTAAGCATAAGATTCATCATTTATTCTTAAGCTATTCATAATCTTAATTATCATAATTAGTTAATTACTACATACTTAGCTTATATAGATACTACTTATATAAATCCCTTAATTAATAATATGAATGCATACTTACTATATATTAGCTTACTATACTTAGTATAACTTAGTACTAGCTTAACTTATACTAATTAACTATATAACTAACTAACTACTTAATTAATCTACCTAATTAACTACAATACGTTAACCACATGAATAATTGCATGAAAATGAACGTTAAAAACATGGCAATCATTCCATAATAAAAGAAATATTTTGCATTGAATTCTAAAAAAGAAATTTATACAAAAAAGGTGTTGTTTTAGAATAACAATTAATCACAATTGATCATTAACAACTAAGGCTAGTTCATTTAACACTTAGGCTTTTCAACTAAGGCTAAGATGTGAAGCCTCACAATGCTCACACACAGCCTTCACATCTCAGCCTTAAGCACTTAAGCTTCTCAACACTTAGCCATTTTTCTTCACAAGCACAAGTGCTTAGCAAAACAAAAGGAGATTAGGATTAATGCAGCCATTCACAGGATCAACAGCTCACAGAGTCGATTGGTACCACTATTAGGCCACGTGTCAACATCTCAGCCTTCCACCTGGCGCCCGAAGGTCATTCTCCCAGAGTCACATCAATGGTCAAATAAATGGTCAATATTTCACACAAAAGTGTATGCAGCATGTGCACATTTGCGTTGTTGTCGACTGATCTGCATACACGACAATTCTTTAAGTAGCGCTTTAGCGGCTCCTCAATACTCGAGGTGGGACTATAAGTGCCCCCTCTATTCTGCACTCATCTGTTCTCTAGCACTAACTTCTAGCTTTGATTCCCATCAACTCAAAGATCCAAATTTTGATCTTAAGGGCTTAATCAAAAGCCCTAAGATTCTACTATTGATTGCAATAATCAATTTGAACAAAGGATCACAAATGTGCCTATAATCGATCTCTAAAAATGGCCTAACGCCAATGATGCACTGCAACAACTCTTCATCTATAGACCTTCTAATCAACACCAAATCTCTCTCTCCTTTTGATCCTACAAGTCTCACATAGTGCCTAAAGTCATTCCACACTCAATGGAGTGGGAATGGAGACCTGGGGAGCTTAGGAAGCTCACTGAGCCTCAGAGGTTCTCACTGAAGCTTAGAATGATTGAATAGAAGGTGCAAATGATCTAACAAGTAAAGTGAAGACTCTAAAATGAATCTAAACTAATTCAAGAGGTTAAAAGAAACAAATCTAGGTTAATTTGAGCTTTAAATTTCTTCAGAAACCCTATGAACTCCTCTGAAGCTCAGACTAGACCCAACTAGGTAGGAACTTGAATCTAACCCTAAGCAGCTTTAAAACACCTCATAATTGATCCTAATAGGTTCTTGGTAACCTAAGGAGTTAGATTCAATTCCTATACCAAGCTTAGATGTCCCGAACTCTAAGAATGACCTAAGGTTGATTTTTTAAGCTTAGGATTTGACTTTTATCCATAAAGGGTTTCAAATCAAAACAAATGCCCAAATCGAATCTGTAGAACTTAAGGAACTCAATAAAAGCTTCAAAAGGCAAATTTTGACACCTGGAACACTAAGTTCCAATTCTTTTGCCTGAAATAAAAAGAGAGTTGGTCAAAAAACCAAGCTGGAGGTCTAACTAAATATCTAACTACATATCTGAGTCCTATAGATCTTAAGGGAGCTCAAGGACCTATTCCTAAGGTCTAATATCAAGAGACCAGTCATCTTCAGCTTTGTCGAAGTTGAAGAAGAAAGAGGTTATAAGAATACTTAACTCAATGAACTTCAAATCAGAGATTGGAATGTGATCAATGCATTATAGGAAATGTATCTGGAGCTTTATAAAAAGCTCTGAAGTCTATAGCTCATGATTGAAGTCATCAGAGCTCATCGGAGCTCTGATGAAGACTAGATCTTGTTCATCAGGAATCAAAACTCCATGAAAACTCTGAAGAAATATCTTGAAAGACTCCTGATGATCTCTCAAGGTCATCAGGAACTCAATAATTGCCTTAATTAAGCTCTGGATAATAGATTACGTTTGAAATCTTCAAAGATTACATCCAGAGTTTGACAGAACTTAGGAATCATCACCTCACTCAATTGAGTGAGGGGAATTACTCACAAAATGATTGCGAAGGTGTATGAGTGACTAATTTAGGTGGAGGAACTCCTCCAACCTCTGCCATGGACAATAGACATTGGAGGTTGAGTGGAAGATTAGGTGTTTTGTGTATAGGTGATCATAGGTAAAATTGAAGAGTGGAACAGGGCCCTGATAGTATGAAGGAGTGATGGACCGTAATTGAGTATGAGATCAATTGTGAGGCTTTGCCATGGACAGCGAAGCTCACAGGTGAAGGTGTTGTGAAATTAGGCGATTAGGTGATCAATTGTGTGAATTATAAGGTGGAATGTGATCATGAAGTGACAGAGAAGGTGAAGGAATGAGTGATTAGGTGAGTTGAGGTCTGGTAACGCCTGTAATGGCTCGCCAAAGTTAGAGAAGGAGGTGAGAAGCTTGGATCTACCTTAAGCCTACTCCTATAGTTACTCGCCTAAAACTAACCAAGAAGCTACGCTTAAGGTTTAGTGCTACTTACCTGATGAAATGGTGAGGGATCTCATAGTTAGCAGGGTGAGAACAGGAGGAAATTAGATTGGGTAGGGGAGAAACTCCAGTCGAGCGAAGCGGGAAGAGAAAGAACTATGGCATGCTCCAACGTCGTTAGCAGGACAAAGGAGAGAAAGAGGAGCTCAGGGAGATAGCGTTCCTTGACGAAAAATGCCCAAGAAGGAAGGAAGGAGATGCTAGAGCTAGGAGGAATAGCCTAACAAGCAACCTCGGCGTAGCAGAAGGAAGGGGGTCGCTAAAGTCAAATCGGAGGTCAGCATGGCTATTTATAGGTGATGGCAGAGCTTGGGGGAAGAACCTAGATGAATAGGGGTCTAGGTACATCTTAACCACCGTCGTTGTCTCCAATTACGGTGAGCTTATTCACCCTAAAGAAATAGGATTAATAGCTAATCTAAGCCGTTAGATTTGAAGAGGAAGGTGAGAGGAGCTCGAGCGGCAATGGAAGTGGCCGTAGGATGCTAAATGGGTGGTGATCCAGGGGTGCCATCACCGGTGATCAGTGACCGCTCGTGGAGAAGAGGGGTGAAGGAGATGTACACACGAGCCTAAACATAAATAAAGAAGGACCTAGGTGTAATGAAAGGGCTTAACTGACATAAAATGTAAGGACTAAAATGCAAATAATGAGTTTTAAGGCTTAAATTAAATTATTTATTTTTCAATTTTTTATATATAATTAAAAGAACTATAAATAATTTTTTAAGACATGAGATTACATTTTTACCACTTTTAGCTATATTTATTTAAGTACTTAACATTATTAAGTTAATTAACAACTTATATGTTATAAATAGTATAAGTTAAATATAATACTTATATATAGCTAAATGCTTGGATTTGAGTCTCATTTATTAAATAAACATAAATAAATGTTTATTAACCCTTAATTTAAGTATCTTAACATATAAATAAGGTCCTTGTGTATTATAAGCTTATTGTATAATTAACCTTGTTTATTTGTTATTTACTAGTGATTTAACTAGGTAAACTAGCTAATTTATGTGAATTAGGATCTATGATGAGTCTCTCATCACGCTCCCTCTACTCCACCTTTCCCAACTCACCCAGCTCATTGTTGAAAACAAGAGCGATTTATTAATCAAGTGTGATTTATATTTCTTAGGCTTTAAGTCATTAGGGTCACAATTTTGGCCTAGCTCTTTGTTTGCTTGATTGTGAGGGTGAGTGTTTCTCTCTTTTATTCTCCCCTCATCCCTTCAATTCTTCTAAACCATGGATTTCAATGCCCACCCATCCCACCCAAACTATCCCTAACATGATTTGTATTCTAACCCAAATAGACCTTATCCATAGTTTACCTTGGATAACTAGCCACCTAGTTGGGGATACATCCCAGAACCACAATACCTAAGGTGCCCTTCCTATCCCCAAAACCACCCTCCTATTTCACCCAACTATCCCAATTTTACCCAACCCATACCACCCTCCTATTGGGATAAACCGAACCCATCCACTCGAGGGTATGAACCAAATCATAGGTATTTTGATCTTGATGATAATTCTCCTTATGATGGGGCCTCTTTTAGGTCTCACCCAACCACTAACCAATTTGATAGGACCTGTGCTCTTAGAGGATACCAAGACCCCTACCATTCCCAGGATAATAACCAAAATAGGTCATTCGAATCCAAGGATCTCTCTTACTGACCTATAGATTGGAAGGGATGTTAGAAAAATGAAAATCAAATGACTCTGATTCACTTGATGGGAGACCTTGATTTAATGGAAGAAAATGTAGAGCCAGAATTTCTTTGGAGTAGAACTAAGTTAGGTCCCATTAACCATAGTTCCACTCCAAACCCAAGTCTCAGTCCTATAAAACCTTTACCCAACAAGACCCAACCATCAAACCTTTGCCTAAGCAAAGGGGTCAAGCCTAGTTTGGTCCAAGGAAAACCTAATGACACTCAGTCAATTCCATATAGCCTTCAGCTGGAGTTATATGGATAAAACCAGATATTGATTAAGAGGAAACATGCAATGATTGATATGTTCCAACAATTGGATGAAGAGAGCCAAACAACAATGATGAAAGAAAAACCTTTTCTGGAGTTCATTAAGCAAGGCTCCATGGTGATTGATTGGACTACACCCATTACAAGAAAACATGTCAATTGCAACATAATAATACTGTTGCAAGAACATCCACTACCATCACAAAAAATTTTTGGGACAGTAACATGAACCATCACAAAAAGTGACATCCCAAAAAGTTTTACTATCACAAATGATCTATCATTTGTGAAGGTTGAAAACCATCACGAAAGACCTTATGTGATGGTTAATAACTATCCCAAAAAACCTTACGTGATGGTTAAAATGTATCACAAATTTGCGACAATAATTTACCATTTCAAATTCTTTGGTTCCACTTCACAAAACTAATTTGGTGCCAAAATTTGTGACATTTAAAAGTTATCACAAAATATGCATACCGTCACAAAAATCCTTCATTCATTGTCTGAAAAGATAATTTATGACATTTAAGAACTATTACGAAATATATATACCACCACAAAAATCCTTTATTCATCATCACAAAAAATTGTATTCACCTATTGAAGAATTTTTAATTACTGTAATATAACCTCCTATGATTAACTTTGCTCTCATCATTATAGCAACATTCCCACGCATAACAAAAATACACATTCTCACACATAAGTCAAAAAATACACTTCATTCATTCTCAATTCAAAATATTCAAATTATTACAAGAAAATGATACACACATCATACATTAAATAAATACATCTCTTCCATAATGCAAACTAGTCTAAAAAATAATCTTCATCTTCATCCTTAAAGTCATTCTCATAAATGTCACCCTTATTTGCTTGATCTACTTCCTACAAAGGTACTTCAGCTTATGGATCTTGTGTGGTTTGCAAAGAGGGTTGGGAGTGGTGGAGGCGATGCCAAGCGTATAGGTGGCACTGAGCATGGAGCCTAAAACTTCATGGGATACCTGATAGCAAGAAAGCATTTCTGTACATCAATGACGAGAAATTAATTGCACATATCCAGAAACTCCTAGAATTTCAAGACATATAAGCTTTATGAAATCCATTTCAACAGAGCACATAATATTTTTATATAAGCTAAGCTCCTAATAGGTCCTCCTAGGAGATGAGAAAATAATGAACCTGAAACATTTGATTGTGGTTCTTCTGCGAGGCCCGAAACCTCTCCAAATATCTCCACCACGTACTTCAGGCACTCAACCTCATACTCCCCTCCTTCTACAAAGAAGACAGTGTCATCAACAAACTATAGTATGGACGTCAAAGCTCTCTATAATGAGATTGTATACCCATCGATAAGGCCACTAGAGCAGGCTGTAAAAGAAAAATGGACCAGGGTGTCAACGACCAAAATGAATAGCAAAGGGGCAACTAGGCACCCTTGCTTAACGCCCTTCTGCAGCTGGATCCAATGGCCCATTGGACAACCATTAATGAGAGGCGAAAGGAGGAGGTAGTTATGCACCATCTGATCCACTGAATCCACGTATCCAGGAAACCTCGCTTCTGGAAGATTTCCCAAAGGTATGCCCAAGAAATCGAGTCATATGCCTTGGAGAAATCTACCTTCCACAAAAAGGCTTTCTTCCTTCTCCTCACTCATCCCGATACCATCTCCTGGGCAAGGAAAAAAGACTCCTATAGAGACCTACCCTTCAAAAAAGCAGATTGTATCGGATTGATGAGTGGCTGCAAGATCTCTCTCATAGGATTGGCCAGTATCTTCCCAATCAATAAGTAAATAGCATGCGATAATGCAATGGGACTAAAATCAGAAAGGGACTTCGCACCCACCTTCCTTGGGAGAAGAAAAGGAAGAGAGCTATTGATTTTTTCCATCCCAAAGTTTCCCCTCTGAAATTCCTCCAAGACTCCCATGACATCTTCTTTAAGCACCTACCAAAATTCCTTGTAAAAAAGGATAGGGAAATCGTCTAGGCCAGGTGACCCTTCCGCCTTCAATTCCTTCAATGCCGTGGTCACCTCCTCCAAACTGATCTGTCTACACAACTATCAACCCGCTTCTTCACTCAACCTTGGCATGTCAGACGTGGTGAGCTTCCACGCCCCTCTCACACCTATCCGTGTGGTGTCTGTATAATACATGTTAGCTAGGCCACAAAGATCGATTGGCGATTCAGCTACTTGATCTCCATACCGGAGAGTAGTGATCAAGTTTAACCTCCTCCTCGTACTAATTGCTGCATGGAAAAATTTAGT
The DNA here is from genome assembly GCA_037157565.1 of Thalassia testudinum. NCBI lineage: Eukaryota > Viridiplantae > Streptophyta > Magnoliopsida > Alismatales > Hydrocharitaceae > Thalassia > Thalassia testudinum. The sequence continues at coordinate 89,859,491 of JAZHRO010000077.1, forward strand.
ATTCAAATCTCCTTCCTTCAGCCACAGCTATCATGACTTCTAGTGCCAATCCACCTCTCGCTTATGATCTTCCTTGGCCACAATATCCTGCAGATCTTTTCTCATTTTCTGATCTTCCTCAGTGAGCACTCCCTACCCCTCCTTCTCGTCTAGTCTCTTCACGCCCTCCATGGCTTCCATCCTTCTCTGAGCCCTCACATGCACCAATGATTTTTTAAAATCAAAGAGCATAAGACATAGACCTCGTAACTTCGCCTCTAAGCGCTGCATAGCCAAGCCACCACCTCCTCTGATTCCCACCAAGACATCACCATGTCTTGAAAACCTTCCTCCTTGAGCCACGACTTCTGAAATTTGAAATACATGCTCCTCTTGGCACCCTCTTCACTCTCCTAGACCAAAGGGGTATGGTCTAAAAAAGGTCTTCCTAACGCTGTCACAGGCACCATATGATAAGTGCCCATCAAATCCACACTACCCAGAAAGCAACCTATCTTCAGCATCAAGCCACTGCCATTCCTCCATGTGTATGCTACACTAAATGAGGGGATACCCACCAACTCTAACTCATCAACCTCATGCTGAAAGCCATGTGTAGAGGAGTCCACCATAACATCTGGTCTGTCATCTAAAAGTAAGGTGGTGTTGAAATCTCCACCCACCAGCCACGTTGCTCCTTGTACCCACCCAGCTGCATCCCTCAGTTCATCACATAAGAGTGGTCTGTCACTCTGGTTACAAGGCCCATAAATCGAAGAGATGTACATCATAGCACTATCCAGCTCCCTGATGTAGCAACAAGTAATCATATATCTGCCAATCTTCTTGTCTTCTAGACGATGACAATTGGACCTCCACGACACACAAGCCTCCTAGTTGCCCAGAAGATCCAATGCACTCCAATGGGGTCTCATCTTTCTTCAAGGGAAACCACTCCCCCACTCCATCCTCATCAATGTGAGTCTCTTGCAGTAAAGCACAATCAATCCTCCACTCCTGAAGGTACCTGGTCAAAATATTCGTTGGGTGTGGTTCCGCAGACCCCTAACATTCCAAGTTAGGGTCCTCAACATGTGGTGGTTTGTTTAACCCCGTTATGATCTCCTTTGCATGCAACACAGAGAATGCTAGCCACCTATTCCATGTCTACTCTAGATGATCCCCTGCTTCAAAGATTATACCTTCCCCTACCTGCAATAGCCCCACGAGAAGGTGTATCAGACCATTCATTATAGGCACCCCCCTCAGGCGTAGAAAACACAAATGTGTTGCTGTCTCCTTGTACCTATGGCTAAACAACATTCTAAGCTTCTTCTCTAGCAAACGTTCTCCCATCATGAATGATTATCGCCCGATCACCCCCATATTCCATGGGCTCACTGTCACCCAATTGTTCATCTCTCATCTGCACCTCCTATGTTTCCCCAACAACCTTACATTTCTTCTGAGTATTGCTTCCCAAATCCTGAGACTCTTGCACCATGGGGCGACATTGCATGTCTACATCCCTCTCACGCCCAACCTCCTCTTTCCTCTCCTTCGTCTCCACCACCATAGATTGCACCATAACCTTAATAGATAGAAGCCAGGATGAGCCACCACATAGAAGGACCACCCTCTCATGGAACGACCCACTATGTCTCAGTCGAACCTCCATGACCACTGAGCTTCCATCGCCTTCTGTCAAACCCACTATCGAGCCTTCTTTTAGGGAAGCAAAACCTACAATGATGCTCTCAACAATTGCATTGGAACGAAGATGCAACGGCAATCCTTTGATCGCAACCACACCTTCTCTGGTGAAAAGACATTGAGGACGTGCTTCTCCTATGCCTTAGCCCACCACATGCAAGGCAAGCGAGAGCATTGCGATAATCCACCACAACGTGCCCTTGTTCCTTGCATCACAAGCACAAAACCCCTCTCCAAAACCTTGCTGCGATCTCCTCCTATCAAAGCCTCGTGACTAGCTTCCCTTGGCTCACCATCCATCAAAGCCCCCACCTTCCCTTCTTCGACCACTGCCCCCTCACTGTCGATGCTCAACCCTCCTCCATCCGTCATTCAAATCACCCGAGTGACCCATCTCCCTCCTTCCAATCGCTCCAAGCCGACCCTCAGTTGGTGACATAAAACCCCCTTATTGAGAAAAGGTCAAAGTGGGGAGTAAAACCCCCCACTATTGTCACTCTTCCTTCACAAGAGGCTAAAGTAGCAGCGACCACCAACCTATTCTGCTCCCCTTCTCACCTCTTGCTGCTCCTCACAACATGGCCCACATCAAGAAACCAGTTCCTCTCCAGATACGATGACAAGGGACACCTGAGAAGAAAAAACGTGGCTACTGGAGTCTCACATCCAAAGGGGGGCTAAGGATCAATCCACACCCGCTTATCGATCGATCGATCGAGCATGGGACAATCCCCTCAATTGGAAGGTGAGATTGATCATGCCAAATAGGGCTTCGATCGTGACTGAGGGAGCCGCATGGAGGGGGCATCGGAGTTGGCTTCCATGGTGGATCACGGGGATCGAAGGTGCGGTAGAGGAGGAGGTGAGAGAGGTCACTCTTTGAGGGGGGTGAGAGCTGCAGTGGAGGGATGGCAGTGTTGTGGGCCCATGGCGATGGAGAGCTCCGACGAGGAGGATAAAGCTCGAAGCCAGAGGTGTGCCATTGCTACACTAGGGTTTTCCCTAGCTTCAGTCTTTTCTAGTATAGTGGATCTTCCAAAGCATTTTGGGGGCAAATCCTAAAATGCCTACAAACTTTCCATAGACAATTTAAAAATAGTGTGAGAACTACCTATTGTAGATGCCATTTTAACTAGAATGAAGTAGCTTCAGAAAGGATTCGAAGTTCAATCCCCTTTGAAGGCCTAAGTAGAGTAACTCTATTGCATTTTCATGTGTCAACATGTACGTAGGCCTGATGATGGCATCATCCACACTGTACTCTGTAATGTTACAAACAATAATCAGAATCACCCATACAAATCACTCAAAAAGCAAATCAGTAGCTACCTACCATCATAATTGGAACATAATAAGGCCAAATTAGCACACCTACCTACCATCATAATTGAGTATAATAGATGCACTAACAACTCTACAAAGTTCTCCTTATTGCAAGCTCATCCAATCCATAGCAAGTTTCTCGGGAAACATTGGATATGTAGCAGTTGGCAAAAAAATTGAGGTTCCTCTCCTCAGTCTCCTTATAAAGATAAAATACAGATGTTTTAGTGATAGAGATCCATGAAGATTGTTTTAACTTCGGCATTCAATAAGGCTGGCTAAGAGTATCAATAATTAGGAAGGCTGATTGATAGCCAGGTATTAGCTACTTGTCCACTTAAACAGTAAAGCAACCACATCTAATCTATGTTTAGTTAAGATTTGAATAGTGTTAGATACTTACATGTCTGGATTGTTATTTAAATATGTGATCTCATTCTTTCAGAATTTATTTCAACTAGGCATCAACACAAAGAATCATTATAACTACCTAGATGCTTTTCTCTATAAGCAAAGAATCATTAAATTTAATCATGTCAGTAGGAAATTACCTTTATCTATATGCAAAATAATTTCATATATTATTAGTTCGCATCAAACTAAAGACATGTCATGCCAATTTTACAATAATGATCGCAAGATCAACAGTAAAATTAAGATGTTGATCATGACTTGAATATTGTCAATATGACTTAAAACAAATTCCCACCTTCTTTTGTTCTAGTCCAACCCCATTTAATTGATTAGTTTGATCGCAAAAGCTTCGAGAGCACTTTGAAAATTAAGATCGTAAATACAGTTGAATTCAATTATTGTTCCAATCAGAGAAGCACAAACAAAAAATACTGCCCTTTCTTTCAGAAAAAGACCATTAGACTTTTTTTACCAATACTAGATAACGTAAAAAAGAAATAGAAGATTTACCATATCAAATCTCTTGATTTCAAAAACTTGAACAAAGATATGACCAACACTAGATCCGTTGATAGAAATGTAAGCACCGTTTGACAAGAAACCTGTTAGCATCAACCATTTAAAACAATAAGTGTTTTCTCCTCCCCTCACTGGGAACTTACCTAGGCAAAACAAGGCAAGTGAAAGTTCTCTAGACCTCCACATGACCTTCACAACATCACTAAAGATGATAGCCTTAATCAAGTAATTACTAAGGCATAATTGCATATATAAGCTTCCAATCATGGGGTATAAATAAATCTAAAATAGTTCATGAAATCTTTAAGACCTTTTGTCCAAAGATGAATCTTTTAAGACTTGAAAGACCAAAGATATGCAGACACAACAAAAAAGTTATTTAGGTAGAAAAGCTACTGAGATTCTCAATAAGGTTTATAGTAAAAGGTCTATAGATGGGCACATTCTTCTTAAGATGCAACAAGTGTTCCTTTCAATAAAAAAATACTGCAACAAGTGTTCATACATCGATAGAATTATAATAGAAGCCCTACAAGAACCACCAAGTAATAGAAGATATATTACTAATACAATTAGTAATATATAGAGCTACTACTAATAAAGCATCATCAATTCATATATAAACAAATATCGTAATCTAAATCCAAAGCAAGACTTCTCTGTCACCTATAACTACAGCCATCTCTAATTATGAACATCCAATCATGGGCGCACTCTTTTCTTATCAATACTTTAGGGCATCTTGCAGTATATTATATACTTCATATGATGCATGAAGTGCATGAAAAGATAAAACTCCAAATATGCAAATCTTGTTTGTTATGGCCTCAAGGAGATTGTACATAAGGGTCTTCTTATTGAGATCCTCCTTCATCAATGGCATCATCTTAGGTTACCCTCCAAGTCCCGAAGTTGCAAGAAAATTTACACAAGTGTCATAGTCCCCCACCACTGCAAATATACATATGGTGCACACAAAGGATACATTATAGCCTTAGCTTTAGTAAAAGGGACCTAGTATAGAGCTCAGTAATGGGCTTATTCTCAACATCTACATTCTCCCGAGGAAGTTGATAATCTCAGCATAGTCCCTAACTTTGTAAAAAAGGGAAAAGGAGAAGAATATGAGGATTCACATATTTTAGAAGCATTATCTTTCATTCTAGAGGAAAAAAATAGAATGATTCCATTTCTTCCCCAATCCTTATTCTTCTATTATTGTCTACTGGTACCCAACTAATTTGGAAATGTAGGCACAACCCTCCAACTCAAGTTCATTTTTTTCTAGAACTCTTAGCCACCTACCCTTTATATTACACATGATGAGACCTTTATTCTCCCTATGCATAAGCTTTAAACCTAAATCACATTGAATCTTAGGTCTTTATAGATCGTTGCTTGACTTCTTCTTAGTTGGCATGCACTTGAGACTTAACTAGCATGGATAAATTGCGACAAACTCATCGCCATCCCCTCGAGCCATTAAAGAGAGAAGCATAAAAAAAAAGTTCGTGTGAAATTTTTGATTAGATAGAATCAAAACTAGTAAGAAGAAAAGGTGCCCCCCAACCTTTTTAGGCATTCCAGCAGTTGATCCTTGACTTTGTACAAAGAGTGTCTTCCTGATCCCTGGGCATTTGCACACAAAATCTAGAACCCTCCTTATAGCTTATCTTTTTTGCTAGCTTTGTTGTATAACCTAGATTTCTACTTGCATGTATATTCATATGCAAATTACACAAACAATAGTTCATATCCAACTCCAATTAAAAAATAACAGTATGCCAGAGAAGAAAGTCTTGCTCAAATTTCAAGTATGCTTTGAATATGAATGAATTTGCAATAATTTCGCCTTTTAAAAATCCAAGGGGAATAAAAATTTGACTATAAGAAACACAATGTAGGATATATAGTATATTGTTGATGAGATCAAAAGAAAAAAATGTGTTTAATTGTGTTCAAATATTTGTACAAGGGGATACCATCCTGAAAGGTAATGAGAGTCGTAGGAGCACATGGTGGTCAACCATGACATTATTGCCCAACTCAAAAATTGACGATCACCATCACAACTCTGAGAGCATGATGGACAACCTTACCTTGGAATGGTCTACAAGCCATCTTATATCATCAATTGAGACAACATCAAATAGAGCCTGCCATCAACAGATCAAGAAAAAAATGAGTGGGGAGAAAAAGTGTTGAAATAATGATCATTGACAGATGCAAGTCAAGGGAACTCAGGAAAACAAGAACACATACACATGGTAGGGCATCATTCTTGCTACTGATAAAAGTGGCTGATAAAATTGACAATGAATTGATGGCAAGACCCAAAAGAGGGTCTATTCACACATAATAGAAGAGCAAATGAATAACCAAAGAAAGAAAATGAATGGCAAAGTTTGTAATGGCTTAAGTTTTAATACATGGGACTGAAAAAATGAAGATGCCACACATAAATCAATGAACCTTTGAATAATTGATAGATATAGAGGTACTACGCTCACAAGAAGATACCACTCAACCTGAAAGTCAAACACCCAAAAAGGGTGGTAAGACCAAAAATTTGACAAGAAAACAAGCATCAGCCAATATATCATTAGCATGTATATAGAGCATATGTTGCAGAGATAAAATGTTGAGGTGGATGGACGTCTTGCTACAAAGTAACAGTCAAATACATGATAAATAATTAGATAAAATCTAGGTGTTGTTGCTAGCTTTGACTTTCCTATGTTGATATTTGAAATATCACTTGCACATTGGGCAAAGACTACATAAATGCCTAATAAGAATTATAAAATTATCCAAACTGACTACTCTAACAATGACATACTTTCTTTGAAGAATAGGCAGAATGCTACATGTAGTATTGACATAAGCTTGAGGCCAAGCTTTTATAAGGACTAGGAAGCTCGTTAGTAGATGAGATATGTGGACTAGTAGCCTTTTTTGGAAGAAGTCCTAAAAATATGGTGAGTTCCTAGTGTAATATGCTTTTGTCATCTCATGTGTAACATGGTTAATGTTTTTGCTATATTTACTAATGCAGATGCTCACGCGCCCATTAAAAAGGTCCAACCATTTAATTAAACATAATGGTTAGCCTCTAGATTTGCTTTGTCAACTAACCTAATTGCTAATTCCTTTAAGATTTACCTGGTATATTAGGTTTATGCATTTCAAAGATTTGGCTATTGGAAGAGAAAACATAGTACTTGCTATGTTTTCTATCTAATGATGATATGTGCTCTTTCAAAGACAATTGGTCCTGAACATCATTCCATAGTTGAGTTTGCCTTGGATGATATGTGAAAGTTGAAGCTTCAAAAGTCAAGATCTGAAATGAAAGAAAAAATATCACTTGAGAAATCTATTGCAGTAACCTACAAGAAAATAAAGAACCTTCCTCAGAACTATCTGATAGTAAAGAGAAGGCAAGAAAGAAGTTGGGGCTTCAAAAATCCACATCTAAAATGAAGGGAACAAAACCATTATAGAACTCGATGACAGTATTTGACAAGGAAATGAAGAACCTTCATCAGGAATGCCTGATTATAAAAAGAAGGTAAGGAAGAAGTCCAAAAAAGTTGATGTGGTAATGATAGCAGCAAAGAAAAGGGAACCAATCATATCATAAAGAACAAAGGCAAGATTTCTCCAAATATGGTTCGCGGTCAGACCATCAATTGGGTAGCTCAGTTGAAGCCCTAGGATCTCCGTCGAGTAGGAAGTCTGAGGTAAGAATTTCACCACGGATTTTATTGTTTTATCTGGGGATTAAAAAGAAATGCTTATGTTATATGCTCTTTCGTGTAGAAAAAATCATCTAAGAGCCTAGAAGAGATGCCTACGAAAGAATTTGCATTAGGCTAGAGTAAAGGAAGATGCAAAAGGTCTCTATTCATGAAGACATGATGAAAAACAAATTGAAGAAGCAAAAGTTGTCTTCTGCAGAAGAAATTTCAGATGATCTAGATAAACTAGTAGAGCAATACCACTCTCAATTTTTGCACAATACGAATAACATGCATGAGTGATCTTTAGTTCCTTCTATGCTTGTGTGCATGAGGGAAGGAGCAATGGGTGCAGTCTTGCATAGATATAAGTATGATCACTTACGTTATTTCATCATATGTCGATGCAATTTGTTGATTTGGATACTAAAAAACATATAATTCCTTTTTCAAGATATTGGAGTTTCATCATGTTCCTCTTTTTGTTTTCTTCAACTATGATCAAGTGTAGCTCTAAAGATTTACATCCAATCGAAATGTTGAAAAATTAACAAAAATAGGGGATCTTGGTCAGATTCTCAAATATTATGATGAGGAAAACACCTCATATTAGTCTCCTTCTCGAAAAAGCCTCATCTCATAATATATGGTTAAGGAGAAAATACCTTGAAGTCTTCATAGTTTATTTTAGGGTGGTAAGAAGGCAAAAAATAATCTAAATCATTGAACTTAAAAGTGGGGATTGGCTGAACAAAAGTTGGCAAATACAATATATTTAAGAGTTTCAACATTTTAAACCTCATAGCATATAATCCAATCTCTAACAATTGATAATGGCAAGCCAAAGTGATATGGGAGCTAAGTAACCCTTTCAATCCAAATATTGTGATATCAAACTTAAACATGAAAATGGCTTTGGAGCATCAATTCTGCATGAACCTTATTTTTGTTGATGATCATAATGTGCAAAAAAGGATGCAAGATGCAAGTTGAGAAAGGGATGGTTACCTCCTGATAGTATGATACGCTCTTGCACCATATAACATAAAACCATAGGTATAAAGAAGATTATTCATGATAGCTTTTGTAGAGTTGATCATTTTACTTGCTAGAAAGTTCCTACACTACTAAAATGATTACATGAATAGATACATTAAAAAAAGGCATCACAATCACTAATTAGAGAAGAAGAAACCCAACTATGAATCAAATAATAATTATTAGAATAGTTGAATAGCACCAGCAAGAAAAAAAGAAAGAAGAAAAATATTTCAAAATTCCAGATAGGCGTGGTGTTTCTTAATCACTTTGTAAAAGTAAGACAACGTTTGCCAAGTTCACCAGATTAGAGGTATTCCTAAAAATTTATTTCATTCATCTGAGTTAAGACTACTCTAATCAAAGGTGGAAAAGGAAGCCCTCACTGCTGTTGAATCCCAATCGAATTCGATGGATGCTGATGCTGATTTTGGTGAGTTGTGTGTGTGGAAAATGACTTTGATTTCAACAGAAGCATGTCCCATAAACAAAGTTCAATACTTCAATTCAAGTGGAGTGTTCTTTGGTGCAACACGATCATATGCAAAACTACTGTTGTAGTACTTAAGGTTGGGTCCTACCTCTTGTAGATACCACGTCCACACAAGAGGTTTAAGCGTTCTAACTACAACATCGAATGGGAAATGGCGATCACAGGTGGGAGAGTTGCAGGAAACTGAAAATCTAGGGTTTTGGATCTAGAAAGCATGGAACCTTCACTTTGATCAGTGATTTCCTACTACTAATGGAAGAGGAACAAGAGGAGGGTAAGAAACCGTCAACCACAAAATTCCTAGAGAGAAACTCATGCTCACTCATGCTCCCTCTAAGTCTGGCATCTCCTATGCCGCTTGGTTCGTTGAGTCAAGTTCCCTAGGCCTTGTACTACTTGTGGATCTTGTGGGGCTTGCAAAGGGGGCTAAGAGTGGTGGAAGCGATGCCGACTATGGAGGCGATGCCAAGAATGGAGGTGAAGGTGAACTAAGGCTAGTTCTGGAGGAGGCATGGCCCTTGCAAATGCTGAAGGAGTGGAGGGCGAAGGTAGACTTGTAGGAGAGGAGGCGGGTGTCAATGTTGGAGAAGGTGCGGCAACAAAGGATGTCCAGCCAAGGACTTTATAGGGTAAGGGGACTACGAAAAGGGAAGACAATTTTTGTGGATTTACAAGAAAGGAAAAGGGCATATTTTCGTGGATTGGAGGGAGAAATCCCACCTATTCTTCATTTTAATTTGTAACGGGTCATTTAGGTCTCTAAAAACATCATGATTTAGTTTTGAGAAGGGTATGCTATTACTGTCACAAAAACAAGATCTTTTTGTTATGGAAAAATTTATCATTGCAATCAGCCATCACAAAAGCATAGTTTTCCTGTAGTGACTTGGCTGCCCAAAATTGGTTCAGTCTACCATTGATATACCTCCAGTGTTGGACAAATAATCGAAAAATGTCATTGAGGATTCCTTAGAACATGATTTGGAGGTTAAGGACAAAAATCAAAATTTCCAAGCAACGATGGATAAATTTGAGAATTTTGATGAGAAACTTGGAGTCGATGACTCTGATTCCAATTCTAATCTTCCTAAGGAAAGTGATTTGGTGGAAGAGACATCCAAAATCGAGAAGGGAGAGTGGGATTCCAATTCCAAAAGTCCTGATTTTGAACCATTTGAAAACCCGATCACAAATTTAGAGAAAGAACAAGGGAAAGAATCCAAGTCTAAGTCAGATGATGAAATTAAAATTAGCCTTACCTCTACATCAACCTTAGAAACTAAGTTTGATCTAAAAGAGCTTGAAGATAATATTTTGAGGGTTAAGGAATTCGAAGGAATAAGCAATGAAATCGTAATTGATGATGAAGGATGGATTTTTCTTTGGAGAGAGACCTCATGTTTGATTTTAGGGCCTGATCAAGGCCCTTAGCAACAAGGGATCCGAATCAACAGCAGTCACAAATAAGCACATAGAGAAAAGGCACAAGAAATTGGTGACCTAGTTCCACCTAAAGAGGTGTACATTTGGGGGGAGGGTGATGCTCCTAAATTTTCACTATGATTGTGGGTAATACAAAGTCTCTCATTTTCTCTCTAGGGTTGCGTAAAGAGGACCCATGAGAGCCTCTCTTCGCTATTTATAGCATAAGAAATGTGTAACAACATTTAATCCTTATAATGGACCTCATGGATTCCTCGGCACATCCGTTACTTGACTATAAATAGAGTTGGAAATGCCACCATTAGCATCGATGTGGATGTTGTTGCCGCCTCTTCAACTCTGTTCAACCGAGTTCTTCGATAGGTCAAGCTCGTCTGGATCTGTCTGGATGTTGGTAGGCCTGGATCTGTCTAGACATAGGCAAGTCAAGTTGACTTGGATTTGCTTGTTTGTCAAATATCCGAGTAGCTAGATCCTTTTTGGGCTTTGTGCGAAGTTTTAAGTCTGAGAGCATTTTTTGCCCCTCATCATATGCCCCCACTCTCTAGCTAACAGATGTTGCTGAGAGAGTAGTGAAGGAATTAAAACTTCGCATATGGATGATGCCCCTAAATGATATCCTGACTGCCTTTTAAGCAGAGTGAGCATTTGTCGTGAGACACACGTTTTAATTTTAGGCAAGCACGATTCCTATATTTATGTGGTGCATGACCATTAAGATTTGTAGGGAACATTGGTGTGTCCCACCTGAGTTCTTATCAGCCTTAAGAGGTCAACATTTAATGAAGGGAATGTGGGAGTGCCTGCTTGAGTTTCTGTCGACCTTAAGAGGCTAACGCTTAATGAAGGGATGGCATATCACCGCTTGGGTCCCTGTCGGCCTTAAGAGGCCAATATCCTGGGTAAAACTGTGACGTAAGAGTCACCTTCCATGAGTGGTGGCCAATCACTGCGGGGATCGATTTTTGTCCTTTTGTGTGACAGGACTAGCATTAATTGTCGTCATTATGAAGAGTATTTTCCTCAAATGTTGTAATTGGCAGCGACGTGATTGTTATGACTGCGGTGAAATAATATGCGCTCAAAGGCATTTAATCCCATGATGATGACCAAGGTCATTCGAATTTGGCGGGATCTTTTGAAATTCACATCGTACATTGCGAGATTTCATTTTTCGAAGTTCACTCCTCAGAGGATTCCCCCCAGGGGTTATAAATAGAGGGGTGGGGTAGAGTTAATACCCCATCTACTCTCTTTTAGTACTTCAATCCCACCTTGAGAGCTTGCCTCCTCTCATTCTCTGGTGAATTGTGAGTGCTTTCGTATGTTAAAAACACTGTGTTCGTAGGAGTAGCAGAGGCTTAAACATGTCTAGACTCACGGGCAAGGGTAAGTCTGCCTCTTCCTCATCTGACATCTCGCCTGAGATGAAGGAATTGTATATCTTTTCTTCCAACTTTCGTAGCTGGTCCGCCATTAAGGAATTCTTGGCAACGTATGGACTCGATGGAGTCCAATTCCATGCTTGCGGGTCTATGACCCACTTGTGCTCCAATGGGACGAAGGAGATGTGCATAATCTATAGATACACCATAAAGTATGGCCTGTGGGTGCCTTTAAACCCCATTTGTTTTCCTTCCTTTCCTATTACCCCTCCTTAGCTTAGCCTAAATTGTTGAACTGTCCTTAACGCCTTCACCATTATTTGTTTCTATCTGAGGATTGCTCCTCGACTGGGCGTATTCCACCTGATTTTTGGGCTCATGCCCCTTGAGGTGAAAAGGGGCAAGCCTTCGTCCAGTACTTATACCTTGTACAACCGTCATACCAAAGACCAGATAATCGATTTCCCAATAGCTTGAAGGGGCAAGATCACCATTTTTTCTTCATCCAAAATATTAAGGACCTAGTAGTTCCTTCTACGTGGCAAGGCCCGCCTAATAGAGATTTTCCACTTAAAGCCGAGGAACTTGTTCCGTCTACGCAAGCAAACACAGACCAAGTAATGAAATTCGAGCCGATTGCCTACTCAAAATTGAAGCAAAAAGATGTTCAGGGGATGTTGTCGTGGGTTGTAGATTCTTATCCCATGCTATGTAAGTTAGGGGGTAATAGCTTTAGATAGCTTATTTCCTCTACTCTTTTACTTCTATTTGTTTTTGTTCTAGCCTTTGGGTGGTTCATCCATCCTGACACCCCCAGGCAATGGCCCAGTAGCTTGACACATGGTGGGTCCTGGCATGTCGAGGACAAGCCCTCGAAGCGGGGTGAAGGGAGTGGACCCTCCCACCCCAAGGAGGGGAAGAGGAAGGATGTGACTGGCAGCGAAGAGGAGGTAGATGTCTTACTTAAGTGCCTAAGGAAGAAGTTTTCTACAAATCTCGCCATGGAAGGGTCAGCAGCACCCGTTCCTCCGAGCCCCAGTAGGGTTGAGATAGCGAATACCCCAGTAGATTTGCCTTGTCTGTCCGACCCACCTGAGGCAGTCATTTTGGGTGACTCCCTGCTTGAGACCCCTGTTGAGGTGGTTGAGAAGGGGAGTGTCGATTTTCCCATCTCTCCTAGCGGTTCCTCGAGCGCCTTTATGAAGCTGGCACAGGAGGCAACGGCCACCGAATGTTTTTTGGGTGGCAGCATTTTTAAGTAGCTGTATTACAAGCGGAGCTCGATCGGGGTGCAAGTGCTAATGGACCCCTCTGGTCTGGGGATCCTGGGATGAAAGCGTAGGCTGTCGGGTCTGTGAGAGGATCCATATTGGAGGGAGCCCACGAAGATTCCATACCTAGTCAAGTAGCACCGGCTCAGGCAGGCTCTTCCAATAGTGCCCCAAATGTGGAAAGGCAAGTGCTCTAGCATCTACAGGATGCCCTATTTTGGGCTACCTTCCATCTAGGAGGGATGAACTTTAACCATGTCTTCTTTTATTATTTACTTGTGGTACATCTTTTCCTCATCATTTCTTTGACTCCCATTTGTGTAAGATATTGAGTCTCACATCTCCATTGCTGCTTTTTGTCAGGTTGAGACTCTTGGGACCTTTTTTTTCCCAGTTGGCGGTGTGCCGTTTGACATCACCGAACCTCACTTCCCCACTGAGGTGGCTGATATGGCCACAAAATGGACCGTGACCGTGAAGGCGGAAAAGAGAAACTATGCCTGCCTGCTCAAAGACGCTACAGCCACCCGTAAGAAGGTGGAGAAAGCTACTGTGGAGGCTACCAAGAAGCTTTTCTCGCATCAACAGGCAGTCGGCCAGGTGTCCCATCTACAACAGGAGCTGAAGGAGCCCACCTGGGCTTGAGGAGAGTTAGGTACCTAGGCAAGAATCTTGAGGAGAGTCTAATGTAAACATGTTTACCTACTTAAGATGTCTATTTATGCATGTTCCTAAGCATAGGATTGCATTGCATGCTATAAATATTGCATAACATGCATCATCTTGCATTTAGAGTAGTTTGAATAAAATGGAGGTTAATTGTCTCCTTTTATGTTCATGGACAGGGCAAACTTTTGATCGGGGCCTCGGATCGAAGATCCAACCGTACAGATGTGATCAGGGCGCCGATTGGAGTTCAACGACTCCAAGATCGCCCTAATCAGACATCTGTAGCATCAGATAAAGACCAGGGAACCCTAGAAGATCAAGGGCCAAGATGGTGAGAATCCACACTTCAAATGACAAATCCGACCGCACGGATGGATTCGGATCGACGATCGCAACCTAACGGCGAGAAAATAGACTCAATCCGACACCCGTGGCACCATCTACATCATCCAGAAGATGGATGGCCAAGATGGCGCCTGGTTGCGTTAGGTTTCGTCGTGCTATTTTAAAGTCCTAGGCGTCGTAGTATATCATGAAAAGCTATCCCCAATTTACAATTTATTACTCGGAATTAAAAGTTTCCTGAGGTCGAACTCAGGGAGTAAACTATGATTCCAGAAGCATATAAATTCACAATATATATTGTTTTACAAAAATTAAGACAAAGGAGAGAGAGAGCAAAAATTGCTTCTTTTCTTCTTTTTCTTTTCCTTCTCTTCTCCTTTCTTCTTTCTTCTGCGTCTTCTTCTTCTTTGCTGTAGAGGCTCCCTCCTTCTCTTTTCTCTTTCTTTTTCTCTGGCCTGTCCTCCTCTCTTCTCTTCTGCTCCGCTCCTTGCTTTATTTCCGATGTCTGATTCAGAAATCAGACGCCTTATCTGATCAGCCTTTCCTTCTTCTTTTCTTTCCTCTTGGCTTCTCTGGCTTCTTCTACTCCTCTCCTACCTTCCTTCTCCTTTCTTCTTCTCTACGACTAAGTCCCAGCCGCTGCTCTTCCTCTGCTTCTTTCTTCCTTCCTTCTTCTCTTCAGCAGCTCCTTGCTTCTTCCTTCCTCACCTGTTCCCTACACACACACACAAGCTCAGTGCAAAAAACCTACCCTACCCCTTTCCCGCGTCTCTCTCTCTGAATCTCTCTTTGGTACGCTCTCCCAGAGCCGGGTAATCGGGTCGGGTTGCGTGCCCAGGTCCAGGCGCACCGGCGTGGGTGGTGCGTAAGGAGTGCATAGGAGTGGGGGTAGTCAGTTTGGATCAGGTCCACATGGGAAGAGCCGTGGACGAGACCCGGGTGATAGGTGAGGAGGGACCTCACCCCAGTGATTTGAGGTGAAATGCCTCTGCGACTTTTTCAATTTATGTGTGGGCGTGCACCCACACACTTCCGAGGTGGGACTAAAGTCCCACCTCCGCTCCGCGCACCTGTAGGCAGGAAAGCTCACCCAATTTGGGCGGAGGCAAAGGCCTTCGACCCCAAATTGAGGTCCTGAGTGTGTGCGTGAGTACCCTCCGGGCGCTCTCGACTGCAGACCTGGAGCTGAAGAGTCCTGGAGCTGCTCGCTAAGTAGCTCCTGTTGTTCGTCAATGGCGGCGAGGGGGCCGAGACTTGAAAACACTAAAATGACCTCACGACCATGTCAGAAAGCTCAGGAAGCTTCGCCAGAGTACGACGAAGGCGGTGTGGGGGTCGGCGTGACAGGAAAGTGCCTGTGGCAGTGTGCCTAGGGCACACTGCAGAGGTGCAGGTGGGTGTGTTCGAGGGGTGGTATGGAGGTGCGGGGTGGTGAATGGAGGGTCGATTTGGTGTCAGCAAGGTGTCGTGGTGCTTTAGGGATGATTGGTGAGGCGGATGGAGGCGTGGGGCAGCGGAAACACCTCACTGGAGGGCGGTCGGAGATGGAGAAGGTGGTGATGGACAATGGTGGTCGGTGGGTGGAGATAGCAAATTGAGAAGGGGGAAATAACAGAGAGAGAAAGGGGAAGGTTTTTACCTACTTAATTGACGAAGAGGGAAAGAGGAAGCGCCTGGCACATGCCTGCTGGCGCTGGGGACGAAGGTGCCCAGAAGGGGGGTAACGGCGACGAGGAGGGGATCTGGAGGTGCCAGCTGGTGCGGCCTGGCGTGGGAAGACGAGGATGAGTAGACTCTGCTGCAGGTGTGGCAGTAGAGCGATGAAGAGGAGGAAAGATCACCGGAAGTGTTGGGCTGTCTGACCGGAGTGAGAGGAGACGAAGTATGGGGGTGTTCCTTGGCCAAAACGAGCTTATCCTGACCAGAGGACCCTGCCGCTCCTTTTATAGCAGCTGGCGGGAGGAGATTCTCGAGGATCGATCGTGGAGAGCATGACGGAGTTGGCCGGAGATGGAGACCCATTCCTCTCATGCGTTCGCACGAGAGGCGTGGGCACTCACAGGCCATGGAATGGGTTCCTGCGAAAGAGGACGACGCAGGGAACCCCCCTTTCGTTCTTGAGAGTGGCCCCCATACCCTGCATGGCACCATTCTCCGCGCAAGGTCGCCAGAGGTATGGGTGCCTGCGTGGGGTGGCAGAGGGACCATTCTGCAAAGAATGAAAGAGAAGATAGGGGGTTAAATGCAGGGGTTCAAAAAGATAAGGGTCAAAAACTAATTCAAGAGGACCAATTTGTAAAGTCGGTCAAAATGGTCTTCTCTTAGGCCTAAATTTTTGTACCAACCTAATTTTGACCTAAGGAATTCAATGGTATAATTTTATTTTAGGTTTGACCACGTTTGACCGGTCAATTTGCACAAAAACCCAAATTTGGTCAAAAATTGGGCATGGTTCTCAATTTAGGTCAAGATAGGTTGCAAAGGCCAAATTGAAGGTTCTAAACCCTAGGGAATATTTTTCCATGAATTTTAGAGGGTTTAGTTGATTTTTATCTTACCTAGAACCTAGTGAATTAAAGCAAATTTATTTTTAGGGTTACAGAATGTCATTTAATTCTTAGAAGTTGCTATAACCCTTTTCGACTCAGGCTATCTCACTTTCTTTCTTATTAAGCCCATTTGACCAGTATTCAGACCCTTAGACACCCTGATTGTGCACTGCATTGGTAAAATTGCAGTTTTACCCCTTATGACTTATTTTATTCTTCAATTTAGAATTCTCTGAGTTAGGCTTTTCTTTAGGTTTTGTAGGAGCTTTTTCATATTTATTTAGATCAAATTGTCCTAGTTAGGGTTCATGATGAGGCTCTCATCAGCTCCACGTGGCACCATCTTGGCCATCCAACCGACCCTCAAGACCGCCGCTACCTCTCCAAAAGAAGATCAAACGCACCATCTAGGCCGTTGGATCTTGATCCAACGGCTGTGGATGCGTGCACTTGATTTCATCTGCGTGACTATCTGGACGATGTAGTGCAGCAGGTGAGCGCCTTATCGCAAGGCGCTGGTGGACGTTCGAAATGCGAGAAGCGGGCAAGCGGTGCGGGGGAGCGGGCCCGATTGACCGCTCGATCGCGATCGAACGGTCATGCGTACCCAATCAGGCCCACGCGCTATTGCACACCCACGCATGATGCGGGATCATACGCGGGCGGGCGCACGCTAAGGAGCGGGCGAACGTGCAGCTTAAGCCGTCCGATCTCACGATTAGATGGCTAAGATCGGCTAGACGTGCACGTGCGTTGAGAGTGCGACAGGCAAAGAGGCACGCGTGCGCTGCCCACTACGCCCACGTTCGGACCTTTAGCGACGGTTTTATCCGTCACTAAAGGTCCTAAATTAATGTTTTTAAAATTGGAATGACCAAAATACCCCCACTCCTTGCAACTATAAAAGGAGACCCCCTCCACACGAAATTCTCATCCCTTCCTTCTCTTCTCTCCCTCTCCAAAGCTCAAGAGAAGCTTGTCCCACACCCGGGATGCTTCTCGCGAGATAAAGTCAATTTTTCGTCCCCCTTTCGGAAGTGGATCCTGCGACGATGACGATGTGCTGCCTCATTCCCATTCTTCCCTCTTCGTCCTTCGTCCTGCTTCATCCTCCTTCGTCCAGGCGTCGTCCTGTCGGGCTCGTCCTCCAAGCGACCGTCGAGGAGGATATTTCTCTCTCCATTCTTTTAATGCTTTCTAGAGTAGATTTACTGCTTTCTAGTGTAATCATTTTCCCACTTTCTAGTGTAATGAACAATCGTTCTGATGATGAAATTCCATGTTTATTCTACATCTCGTTTTGGTTTTTGTTTGTAATATTCTCTCTCTCTTATTCTCTCCCTCTCTTCTATTTACTGTTAATAGTTAGACAGTTCTAATCAATTGAATTACTTCGTGACAAATAAAATAAACGTGAATTTTTTAAATCAAATGTCCGCCTCCCTGTGTTCGACTCGGGATTTCCATTCTGGTATAAATTTAGTTTTTGAACACGAGTTCTTCGCTTTCATACTACGACGACAGGTTTTCAAAATCGAACACGTTAGCATAGCAACCCGTACGTTCAACAGAGTCTCATTAATATTCACAAGAAGGATCTTGTGAAGTTACAAGACTTGTCCAAGCGCTTGTAGACCTCCTACAACAACGTACTCTAGCTGAAAGAGGAAGTGCAGGTGCTTCGAGTTGCCCATTCCTCAGTAGTGTAGGGGTACAAGGTGGCCCCCGACCAGGAGCACCTCCATCTACCCACTACTGTTGATGAACTTGCCAATCTGAAGGCAAGTTATGAGAAGGCAGAGGTGGTTGTGGAAAGACTGAGAGGTAACCTTGCCAAGGCCTAGCATATCGCAGAGGATAGGGGCAAGAAGGTGCTGGAGCTAGAGAGTACTGCCCAGTCGGAGCTTGATCCCAAGACGGTGATGGAGTTCTTTTCCTCTGACCTATCTATGAAAGAGAGCCAAAACCTAGTCTAAAAGAAGACTAACAAGTACACTCTGGCGGCTATGCAATCTTTGCTGGAGGGAAAACATACCACCATAGAGGAGTTGTACAACTGGTCTATGGGCCAGCTCTTATCTGAGTTCGACCATCAGAAAGTTGAGGGTCTTCTTGTGGATAAGGCTCCCATATTGCTGCTTGAGGATCAACCAGGAAACTCGGGTCCTGAAGAGGAGGTGGACAAGCTGGGTCTATCAGAAGAAGCGACACAACCGACATGCCTAGTCAGCTCATCCTACGTAGCCTCTACACCCCCTCCGACTCCTCGTGTTGACCTCCTCGAGGATCTCAAGTGAAGCTAACTGTCCTTTTTAAGTGTTGTTGCTTTATCCTTTTTAATTTTTTTCCTTTTTTGTTGGGCCATTTGATGGGAATGGCCTTTGGGAGATGTAACAAACAACATTATGAAGAAATGAAAGAAAAAGTTTCAATCTTTATTTTGTCTTCTCACTTTCTTTCTTTCCTTTTTTATACATGATACAATCGTAAATTGCTCGCATGCTAAGTTCAAGGGATTGGCTTGCTGCCTAGGGTCTGCAACTTGTAGAAGTCGCCTGGACTATCTTTGTAAAGCCCCTCCTACAGGGCATCCAATTTTCCACTTAGGTTGGTTGGCATGAAGTCTTCACTCTTCTGTAGGATGAGATCTCCTTCGAAGAACTTTCGCTCATGGACCCACTTGTTGTTGGCGACCATGATCGTCTCTTTGTACTTTAGCACCGCTTCTGATGCTTTTTCTTTTATCATCCACGAGGTTCAAGGTCAGGTGAACTTGGTCATCATTAGTGGTGGGGTCATATAGTTGCATCCGGTACGTGGGAAGACTATTTCTATAGGCAGCTGAGCTTCCATGCCGTACACCAGACTAAAGGGTGTGGCCTGTAGAAGTCCTTTAGCAAATCCTGTAGCCCCACAGTATGTCTGGCAGCTCATCTGACCATCTTCCCTTGGCGGAATCTAGTCGACGCTTTAGTGCTGATATGATAGTACAATTGGTTACCTCTGCTTGTTCGTTTTCTTGAGGGTGCCCCACAGACGTGAAGCATAGGTGGATATCCCAGCTTATGCAAAATTCCTTGGACTTTCTACAAGCAAACTGGGTGCCATTGTCTATGACAATGTACTGAGGTATTCTATACTGGGCCATAATGCTTTTTCGAATGAATGGCACATCGTTGTCAGCTGTCCAGCTAGCCATGGCCTCAGCTTCTACCCACTTGGAGAAGTAATCCACTGCCACCAGTATAAAATGCTTCTAAGCCAATGCTGGTGGAAAAGGACCAATGAAATCCATGCCCCATTTTGCAAAGGGGATGGGTGACTTAATAGGCACCAACTTTCCAGGTGGGAAATGGTGAATGATTAGCGGGTTTTTGTGAAGAAAAGTTAGGGTTTGGAGAAACCCATCGTCGCAGTCGCAAAATCTGCTATCAAATAAAATTTACCAAAACTCGAAAAGGAGTCCTAAGTTGAACATGGGGAGAAGAACGTTTGATTTTGAAATCCACATTTTGCTTTCATTTATTTTTATTATTTTATATCTTTTGTTGTTTTGTTGGAATTTTTATAAGACAAGAGATCTGGTTGACAACATAATTATCTAGCTAATCTACTTGCAAAGTAAGAAAGAGAGAGAGAGAAAAAAAATATCATTATTTTTATCTAAACAAATGTTTGCTACAGATAGAAAGTGAAAAACTACATTAAAAAGTGAAAAGATAGAGTGGTGAGATGAATCCCCCTCGATGGTCGCTTGGAGGACGACTTGCATTGACGATGCCTAAACGAAGGTAGTGAGGAGCGGGACAAAGGAGAATGGTGTCTAAGGACGAAGGGCAAGATGAGATGGCGTCACGGCAAGGATCTACTTCTCGAAGTGATGAGAGGACGACCACGGGATGCTCTACGAATGGGGATGAGAGGAAGGAAAAATATTTGGTTTTCTACTCTAGAGGAGCATCTCAGGCTTGGGACAAGCGCTCTCCAGAGCCTTAGAGGCGGTGAGGGAAAGAAAGGAATAGATGAAAAATAGTGGGAGGGTTAGGGGTCCTTTTATAGTGGAGGAAAGAATCCATTTCATACGTAGGACATTTAGTGACAGCCATAAACGTTGCTGAAGATACGCCTCAAGCGTCGCTAAAGCTCCATCTCACGCGCCCCACATGTGGCACTTGCACACACCCGCTGGCGTTGCACTACCTCAACACGCCCGTGTGCTGCACGCTACACGTGTGCGGTGGTGCGTATGCACCCGTGGGCATCCTGGACAACGCCACATGGTGCAATCTGGGCCATTTATCTTCTTTCCTTTTTAAGGGTTGCTACAGAAGTCAGATTGAGTCGATTTCATGCCGTTAGGCTACGATCATTGACTCGAATCCATCCGTGTGGTTAGATTTGTCGTTTGAAGCTCTGAATTGCGTCACCTAGCCCCTTGGCCATTTATCTTCCTCTGACTGCATAAGGTGCTATGGGACTTCGATCAAGATGATTTCAGAGGTGTTGGACTTCAATCGTCATCCTAATCAATTCCATATGGTCGGATCGTCAATCCGAGGCTTTGAATTAAATCTTCTTCTCCCCTAGCCATAAAAAGACACAATTAACCTAAAATTTTTACAGACTACTCTAAATGTAGAATGATGCATGCTATGCAATATTTATAACATGGAATGCATATCTAAGCTTAGGAACATACATAAATAGGCATTTTAACCTAAATAGATGTGTCTACATCATACCCCCATGCCTATCTTTTCCTAGTCCCTAGTAAAATTAAACTATATGCTATGTATAAAAATGAAATTAGGGTTCGATCTCTTAAGGCATTAATTGTTTATTAATTGTAGGAAATTTCGACTAAGGGCCTAAACTACGAAGACCCAACAATGTCAGAGTGCCTGCCAAAATGCAGATCGCTCAAGTCCTTGCCTTATTTAAAAAGGGAAGATACACATTTTTCTATTTTCTTCTTTTCTAATTTTTTTGGTTTTTTTAATTTAATGTTTCGAGGCAGCTTTCTATGGCTACCCGACCCGCCTAAGACTCGAAAAGGACTCTAAGTGCCAATCATCTTGTGAAAGAGTGATAGACTCACTAGGCGGCCATTAAAACAGACTTCATGTTTCTACGACCCTAGGTGACCTTATGAGTTTCTGCCTAAAGATTTATCTTTCCGATCAGTAGCTTTCTCCCTACATTTTTTATTCTTTTATCGGGTCAACACAAGGGAGAACCCAATGTATATCTCCCTGATTTATTCTACTTCCTCGCTTCTTCCCTAAGTGTTTTGGGAATTATTTCTTCATTTTTCTGAGCTAGGCTATGGACAATCGGCCAATGGGCTGTTACCCACGGCAACTTGCCAGCCATACTCATGCGTTGAAGTGTGGTTTATTTTTCTATTTTTATATTTTCACCTTTTTCTATTTTTCTATTTTCTATTTTTTTTCTTTTTATTTTTGAGTATCATTTTTTTCTTTTTCTAAGTAGGTGGCTTCCCTAATCTAAGATTTACCTAAAAGTAGTAGAATGAGTATGGTCATGTAGCTGGGACAATCGGCCAATGGATTGTTGCCCATGATAACTTGCTAGCCATACTACCCTAGAAAGTTCATTAGCTACCTAATTTACGTAAAAACTGTCAAAAAGTTAGTCAGTCAAATAGTGTGTAGATGCTTCGACTTAAAGTCCCTTCAAATCAGAGGGTAGGTTGATAAGTCATATACTTATCACCCCAATTTATTGGCCAAATTAGAATAAAATTACTTGGAGAGGACTCGAGACCAAGTCCACATTAGAGTGGACACCCGGGCTGATTAAACCCGAAGACTTGAAGAGTTGAGGTCCTAAAGTATCATTTCCTAAAGTTAACAACTCCTAATGCCTAAGTTCTCTTCTCCTAATTCTATTTTTTTTTTAAGAAAGTAAAAGAAATTCCATGGATCTAACAAAATATTTTCAAGACTAAGTATCCACCCCCCCATTCCTAAATGATGCAATGTCTTCATTGTAGAAATATATATATGAAAAGGCCAGAATAAACAAAATATCACCTGAATTTTGTGGAACTCCGGTCAGCTCCACAAAGAAAATGAAATATCCACACATGCTAAGTTTATTGCCTTCAGCTAGGCATATTATACAAACAAAGAAGAGGTTAAGAGTTCACAGGTGTAGGTCAAAATCAAAAAAAAAAATTATTGATCTCAAGACCTGCCAGCAGGTTCCACAGATGTGGACCAGATTATGGTGCAAACCCATGCCCCAGGGTCGACTGGTTCTAAGGTTCTGGATGAAAATCACCCAGAACCTGAGATTGTTGTGCTTGCGGGGTTGGGCCTGCAATTTGGTGGTGTGCAACCCAAGACTAAATGGCGGACAATGGGAAGATCTGGTTCAATAGATTCATGTGTCCACTTAGAGTTCATCTTAGAAAGATAATCAATTATTCTATATTTGGGTTGCACGGCAAAGATATCATAAGGGTCCTGATAGAAGGTTTGTGGTTTTAGATCAATAGGAACCCTTAGATCCAACATTATACTTCCCTCAGAATTAGCCACCTAGATTTTCATTTCCAAATTTCTATCCTCCAAGTTCAAGTGATCGATTTCTAGGACCTCAAGCATATCATTCACCCCATGTGATATATCCAAGTCCCATAATTGTGGCTGAATAAGAATTAAATTAAGTTTGATAATTTCAAGATCATCACTATATTCATTGGGGTGTGGAAGAGAAATGGGGCTACTAATTGAATCTTCTAATAAATCAAGATTAGGATCCTCCAAGTTGGCCCCAACCATATCATATTCTTCAATGATCGGGCTATCAAATAGTTCATCAGATTCCTCAGGCTCGTTAGTCTCACTAAAATCATCGTCCTTAAGCTCAATTGAGACTTTACCTAAATATTCTTCACCCTCAGAATCAAAGAATTCTTGACCCTCATTTATATATGTCTCAAGATCATATGTTGTTCCTTGGTCTATAGAGACATATTTTTCCTCGCTCTTAGCTCAGGGATCTTGGGTAAGAAAATCAATTTATCCTCAATGGGTTGCTTTAGAGCAACCTATTCATCCTTGGTCTCAGAAAATGTGTCCCCCCCTGACAAGCATAGAATTCGCGCGTTTTGAAATCATCGCAAATCGTAGTATAGTCACGAAATCCCCTTGACAAAAATGTTTATTTATTAACAAATCTCACGTGATTATTTTCTTTTAGAACTTGAGTCCGAGTCATTCATCTTTGCGAGGCATGAAAACAAGTTGAGATTTGGATCGGCTTTTTTTAAACTAAATCTAATCTAACCTAATATTTTTGGTCTTTTTGTATTTTGCAATTTTTTTGTGTTTTTTTTTATTTTGAAAGTGAAATAAAACCTAGATCTAGATGTGCTAGCTAAAACCTAAGTGACTATGTGCATTTAAGTGGGGCCATGGTGGTCGTGCATAGTGTGAACGAGCCTAAGTAGCATGAAGACAGACAATCAATCACAGAACGATGATCACATAATATTATTTATGCATAAAAATGTCAACACATCTACACTAGAAAGCATGTAAATAGAGAAAATCCCTCTCGTCGGAAAGTGCCATTAAGGCCATCAGCCTTGTGTGAGGGTGTAGGGTAGACCTTAGGTATGCAAACCCGTCTACACACCTACCAAAAGAGATGGCCGACCACAAGAGGCTATGGGTGAGCCTTCATGGTCATCCAAGAAGAGAAGAAGATGGGGGGCATCCTCTCCAGGATGAGAAGGTAGCATGCCTAAGAGAAGAAGAGAGGGTGGAGATCCCTTCTTCTTCCTAGCCGTCCATGAGAAGTTGTGGAGAAGCTTCTCTATGGCCATCCATGGAGCCTTAGATGAGGAGGAGCACACTTTGGAGGAGAGAGTGGTGGATAGGCTTGGGATTTAGAGGGTGGAAGGGAGGTTGTCACAAGTGAGAGGTGGAGAGAATTGAATTTGTGACCCTTCTCTCTTTGGCTTTGATGGGAAGGGCTCTCAATTCAAATGGGTTGCCACTTTTGGTGGCTCCCAAAATAGCAAGTTCCACCAATGTAGGATCTAAAGTTGACACAAGGGTTTTAGGCTTTCCTAGAATGGGTGTGCATGGATTTGGTAAGGATAGAATAGGAAGGTAGGATTTAGGAAGGTGTGAGTGTGTGCGGTTCAAATTTCGTAGAGTAGGGTTGTGGGTTTTGGTAAATCTAGGTTGGGTTAACCTACATTAAGTGGGTATGGACCTAATTAGGCTTAGGTGAGTCTAATTGGAGAGGAGTGAACCTAATTGGGTCTAGGTCAAGTTTAATTGGATGTGTGTGTGTGTTTAGGCTTAGGCAAACCTAATAGGTATGAGTTAATTAGATCCTTGGTGGATCTAATTGGCTTCAGGTGCACCCAATCAACTGTAAATGCACTCAATTAGATATGGGATGGTTCAATTGAGTTAGGGATAGGATAAGTAGGGGTATGGATAGTGGAGTAGGCTTAGGAGGTCTCTAATTAGGTTTTCTAAGGTGTTCAATAGGGTTTCTAGGTCAAAATAGGCAAGAGCAGGCTTCTAGTACCAAAATCAAGAACCAAAGAATAGTATCAAACGTCTAGAAGAGTGGTCAAATGTCTTATACCCCAAAATTAGATGTCTGGACAGTAAATTAGATGTCCAATTCTGTGTCAATATGAGTTTTGGCTTCCTGGATTGATATTCTACAGAAATCAAACGTCCAGCAAGATGTCTGGACGTCCTAAAAGGTGTTGGAGCGTGGGTTTTAAGTTTTCTAAGGTGGGTTTTGGTTCCTAAGTATTTGGGAGAGGGATAGGGTGGATAAGAACATGGATATTGCTATCCATGTTTGGGTTTAGAGGCTAAGGTGTCCTAATGGAGGTGGTTTTGGGTTTGGGAAGGTTGTCCTAGGGTTTCTAGGGTAGGGATAAGGCTATCCTCCTCACTCCTCTTGTCTGAATCAGTCTTTATCTTCCTTTATTGCTTTATTCCACTATCTCCTGCATCCTGGATCACTTTATTATCTGCAAATAGCAATAAAAACCATTAAATAGCAGGATATCTCATCTTATTCTAAATAAACTAATGCAATGCATGATATGCAAGATATGAGTGCAACATCCACTAATTAAGCTAGGTTCAAACATTATTTAGGTTGATTAGGACCCATGATTGCTGTGCAATCAGGGGATCATCCTGGGAATCATCCCAAGATTAGACTAAGGCAACAACAAATTTCATCCTCAATCTTGACAACTTCCCAAGTAAAAACTCACCTGGGCCCCTATCCTTAACATCTTAGAGCCAATCCAATAAAGAACTATTAAGTTCATCAATCATTTTGATCATAAGCTCCAATGCTTCAGTGCATGGTATTGGCTAAGCTTGTAAAGATTATATAGTGTTTCTCAAGTTAGCCAACACCCTATCTTGGACCTCGTTCACATGAACCGAACGGTTCGATTCAAGGTTGGGTGGGTTTGGGTTAAAACTAGGGGAGTCAAGAAATTGAGGTCCTCCCTAATAATAGGTCATTTCAGGTTGTTCAAAGAATGGTGGTGGCCTATGTTCAGCATAATCTTGGGGAGGGTAAGAGTTATAATCATCATATCCTTCTTGATTGTAGATCGGGTTAGGCTGATCATAAAAGAGTGGAGATCTATAATCATTGTAGTCGTGAGAAGGATAATTGTTAAGACCCGATCCCAGATCCCTACAGGACCCAAGACCGGCCCACCTCGACTAATCTCAAGACCTAGTCGTCCAACGAAAAATAACCAAAAGCAGGAAATAATTCACATCCACACATGCAATGTAACTTGGCAGAGAGAAACAAGAGACAGTAAAAGAGACAGAGCGAAATAGTCTATCAAGCTACAGGCCATCACAACTATAATAGAGAAAAGTACAACGGAAAAGTAACTGAAACAGTATTACATCGAACAAAAATGCTAACTACTACAACAGGAGCTAAGGAAAACAGTATAGAAACACATCTAAGGCTGGGCTCAACTGGGCCCAACTCCCTCTGCAACCAGTGGTGCTGGCTGCTCAACTCCCTGACCTGAACAAGGTTATAAAATGTCTAGAGTCAACAAACACTGAGTAGAGTGGTAATTTAGCCATTTACATGTAATTAAGACAAGCATTTAATTTATGCAATTAAACAACTATCTATTTTCATTTAGTTCAACCAAGTACTTCTAATTTGTTGTTTGTTTATTCACTTAGATTATTTCTCGATCTGGCCTATTTCTCACGGGAACGATCTTGATTGCAGTCTTTTCCATGATGTAGGAGGTACACATGGTGCTCTCCTGGCTGGGAGAGTCCCCGTGGTAATCCTACTCCTAGTCAACCACCCTGAGGTTACGATCGCGACGTAGCGGTGACTACAGCACGCGTGATAAACGCACGAGTAGCTATCCCACACTGGCATGCGGTCAGTCGTTTCCGCTAGCGGGTATGCCTAAAGGTACAGCACGGAACAGTATAGGGCCTTGCCCTCTCAGAACAGAACAGAATAGGGGTCTCACTTCTCCACAGTCCGCGTACCCTCATCCAACTATCCCAGTTTGCCCAATGGGCTCAACAAGAGTCGGTGTAGGGTAGCTAGTCCTAACCTCGGGCCCCCTAGGGCAGTGATAAGCGTGGGTTTGACCGGGTTGTGTTATATCGTTGTAGTAAAGCCGGTTGTTACCAACGTTTTCATATAAAATTTTTTACTCGGAAAAATAAAAGAGTTCCCGAGGTCGAACTCAGGGAGCAAGTTGTATTCTAGAGATATACAAGTTCTATTACAAAAATAAAGAGAGAGAGAGAGATGAAAATTTGGCTTCTTCTTCTTTTCTTCTTTCTTCCTCTTTGTCTTTGGTTCTTCCTGTTCTTCTTCTTCTTCTTCTTCTTCTTTTTCTTCTACTTTCTTCAGATCTTCCCCTCGTGCTCTTCTTCTTCTGTTCTTCTTCTTTGTCTTCACCTGCCTTGACCTCTCTTTTTCTTCTTTCGCGATGGCCGTTGCTCTTCCTTCTTCTTCAGCGGGTCTTCTTCTTCTTTGGCTGCTGACCTTTCGTCGTCTGCCCCGGTGCTGAGACGACTTAACAATGCCTTCGCTACAGTGCAGCAGCTCCTTCTTCTTCAGCGGGTCTGCTTCTTCTTCTTTGGCCTGCACACTTCAGAGTTTATTCGTCAAGAGGCAAAAACCTACTCTACCCCCCTCCCCCGCGTATCTCTCTCTCTGAAATCACTCTTCGGAAGCTCTCCCAGAGCGCTACAGAGAGCTTCCGGGTAATCGGGTTCGGGTCAGGCCCGGGTCCAGGCCCACCGGCGTGCGTGGTGGGCGAGGAGTGCAGGTCAGTCTAATCGGGTCGGGCCAGGTCCGCGGAGCGTGGTCACGGACGAGGCCGAGTCGGGTCGGGTCGGGTGAGAGGGACCTCACCCCGTGGTAACTGAGGCAAACAGCATAAGGCAGTTTTTGCCTTTATGCGTCCGCGCGCCTTCGAGAGGTTCCGAGGTGGGACTATCCGCGCACCCGTTTCTCTCACGCCTGCAGCAGGGATGGCGCTTCCAATTGCAACAGCTGTTGAGGCGCGCAACTCCAATTGAGGGCCGGGGTGTGTGCGCAAGACTCTTCCGCGCTGGCCGTGGCTCTTCAACCTGGGATATCTAGGCTTGGAGCAACCTCGAGCAAGCTTCGAGCTTCCTCGCCAATGGCGGTCAAGGCCTGGAACCTGAAATCAATAGCACGGCCTCTCGGCCAAATCAGACAGGCGGGGGACCTTCGCCGTGGCACGGCGAAGGTGGTCAGGGGGTCTGCAGGGGGCGAGATGGAGCTAACTGGTCGTCCTAGGTCAAACTGTGAGCGAGGGAGTGGGTGTGTTCGGTGGGTCTGCAGCGGGTGTTTGGTGGGAAGTGGAGGGGCGGAAGAGGATCAGGGTGAGGAGGCGGAGGTTCTGCGGTGGTCGGCGAGCCGTGTGGGTCGCTGAGGTGATGGGAGCGGCTCGCCGGAGGGTGGTCGGAGGCGGAGAGGATGAGGGTGAACAGGGTCGGTAGAGGGCTTAATTGACTAAATCGAAAGCGGGGAAAGAAAGAGGAGGAGAAGGGGAGTAAGTCTAACTTAACTGCAGGGACGAAGGGGGAGGAACAGGGCGACAGTCGTATCGACTGTCGCCGGAGAAGATGATGCTCAGAGAGAGGGGCGGCGGCGAGCAGAGGGCTGGAGAGGCGCCAGCTGGGTGCGGCGTGGCGCGGGAAGAGCAGGGGAGGAGGTCTCTACTGCTGGTAGTGCGGCAGAGCGAAGAGGTGGAGGGGGAGGAAGTCGCCGGAGCTGGTGAGCGTCTGCCGGAGAAAGAAGAGAAGAAAGCTGGGGGTTTTCTCCGTCAGATCCAAGCTGCCTTCGTCGGTGGAGCGGCGGGGGGTATTTATAGGGTTGAAGCAGGGAGGAAGGCGGAGGGAGACGACGTGTCTCCCTCGCCGGAGAATGGTCGGAATACGAACCCATACCGTCCGTGCGTTCGCACGGCCGGTATGGGGGGCTACAATGACCATGGGGGTGCTCCTGCGACGACTGACGACGCAGGGCACCCCCGGTACACTTGCCAGGTCCTCCACCTCACCCTGCGCGGCGCCATGCTCCGCGCAAGGTCGCCGGAGCATGGTGCTGGCAGGGTTTTGCAGGAGGGACCTGTTTGCAAAGAACGAAGGAGAGTTAGGGGCCAAAATGCGAGGGTTCAAAAGTTGAGGGCCAAAGAGTAAATATATGAGGACCAAAGTGTGAAATCGGTCAAGGAGGTTTCTTCTTAGGCTCAAGTTTTTATACATGACTAATTAGGACCTAAGGAATCTGATGGTGAATTTTATTTTCATATTAAACCTTGTTTGACCGGTCAATTTGCGTAAAAACCCAAATTAAGTTATTAATTGGGCATGGTTCTCAATGTAGGTCAAAATGGGTTCTAAAGGCCAAATTGATGGTTCTAAACCCCAGAGATTATTTTTCTATGAATTTTAGAGGGTTTATTCTATTTTTACTTTGCCTCGAACCTTGTGAATTGAAGTGGGTTGTTTTAGGGTTACAGATTATCATTTGGTTCCTTGGAAGTGCTGTAGCCCTTGCTAGATCATCTCATCCCACTTTTATTCTTATTAAGCTGTTTTGACCTATGTTTGGGCCCTGAATTACCCTGTATGCAGATTATACTGGTAAAATTGCACTTTTACCCCTTATGACTTGTTTTCTTCTCAAACTCAGAATTCTCTGAGTTAAGCTTTTCCTTGAGATATGTAGGAGCTTTTATCCTTTGTATTGGGTCAAAATGAGCTAGTTATGGCTCATGATGAGGTTCTCATCATACCCCCATGCCTAGCTTTTGCTAGTCCCTTAGCAAAAAAAAACTTAAGGTTTCAACCCTTGTTCTAGACCATGAAGTTTTCAATGGTTTTAGATAAGTGCCTTTTTATTTGAGCATAGATTAGGTTAGAATGCTGACCATAGGCCTAAAAGATACTCTAGTACCAATCAAGATCCAAATCTGTCTAGCCTTAGCCTCAGTCTTTTAGCAAAGGTTTTTAAGGCCCACAAGAACTAACCTAAGGTTTGTTGGACTTCGTGGTTAAAGCACCCGTGCTTGAAATGATTTTAGCCCTGGCTCAGTTCGCAGTGCGTTTTGTAAGAGAGAGATAGAAAGTTTTTTCTGTTTGGAGAGTTTTCTCTCTCTTTTTCTTTTTAGTTCTAGTCTAGGATTGGCTTTTCAACACGGTCTGTATCAGATTCCTTGCTCCCATCATCAATCCTCAAGGGTTCCTGGAGATCGATGCTTCGAGATAGCACCGCCCATGGCAACCCCCGGAACCCTGGCTATTGAGATTTCGAGATAATCCCATCCATGGTATTCCGTGGCCGAATCCAGACCCTGGCAATTGACACTTCGAGATAATGCCATCCATGGAATCTGAACCAGCAGAGTGCTTACATGCCCCCCGTAGGATATGTAAATATCCTAAGAGACAAGCACCGAGGAGATGATATTTTGTTACGCATCTTCGAGGGGATTTCCCGCCTCTCCGCGCTGGGAACTCGTCCAAATCAACTTGTGTTGATCGGCCATTCCTATTCTAGGTGTTCTTTTCAGATTTTTGCGACGCTTCTGCGTGATTCTGATTTTTATGCTTACTGAACCAGGCTGTGTGTGAGATTAGGGTGCTTAGGTTACTGAGTCCCGTAAACCAAAAATTAGTTAACGAGGCCGAATACTCCCTAAGCCTTAGACCTAATACTTCAGCTTTTCATTTTCCTCAACCTCTTGAGGAGTGTCCAGATCTTAATGGGTACTAAGAGTCTATTCAAGAATGCCTAAGGTTTGCATTCTTACTAATCTCATTTGCACTTTTCAGTTATTTTCTTGAATGAGGTCTAGAACTTAGGTTAATTCCTTAGTTCCTTACTAATGACTATCACTCTTTTCTTATAATTTTGTGCTCCTTTTTCATTTTGTTTCTTCTCTCCTTCACAAGATTTTCTTCTCCTCTTTTCCTCTTATTCTTTTTCGAAAAATTTTTTAATTTTTATGGTATTTTTGGCATATGTGAATTTTTTTGTTTGAAACCTTTTCTTACAAGTTTTTGCACTTTCCTACCCCCCCATGCCTAAGATTTGCAATGTCCTCATTGTAACCTAGGGGGTCTTAGTTCAGGGTGAACTTCGAGTGCTGAAAGGTGTCAGAACAAGTTTCAGGTTTTCAAAGAGAATGACGGGCTGCCTCCCGTTAAGCGCTGAGTTTTACGCCATCGGCTGGGCGCAATAAGCTCAAGGGGAAAGGAGGATATGAGATGCCTCAGCCAAATCAGTAGAAGTTACATCAATGAACGGCTTTAGTCTTTGACCATTCACGATGAAAGGTTCAGAATCGTGGCTGAGTGGACTGATTTCGATTGCTCCATTTCCAAAAACCTGTCGGACCAAATATGGTCCGACCCACTTAGATCTCAGTTTTCCTGGGAAGAGTTTGAGTCGGGCATCAAAGAGTAGGACCTTTTGACCAGGATGAAAGATCTTTCTCGAGATGTGTTTGTCGTGGAAGGCTTTAACCCGCTCCTTGTAGATTTGCGAGTTCTCGTACGCGTCTGTGCGTAATTCATCGATCTCGCTGATTTGGAGTTTTCTGTGGGTCCCAGCCTTGGAAAGATCTAGATTACAGTTCCGTACTGCCTAATAGGCTTTATGCTCCAGTTCGACGGGAAGGTGGCATGCCTTTCCGTACACCAATCTAAAGGGGGACATGCCCAATTGGGTCTTGTGGGCGGTCCTATAGGCCCACAATGCTTCCGGAAGTCGGGACGACCAGTCCTTCCTATCAGGTCGAACAGTGACCTGTAGGATTTTCTTGATCTCCCGATTCGACAGCTCAGCTAGACCATTAGTTTGGGGGTGGTAAGGAGTAGAGATTCGGTGAGACACCCCGTATTTGGTCATCAGTGACCTAAACTGAGCATTTGTGAAATGGGTCCCCCCATCAGAGATTATTGCACGAGGAATCCCGAACCTTGAGAAAATGTGTTGATGAATGAATTTGAGAACGATTTTGTGATCACAGGTTCGGGTCGGTATGGCTTCGATCCATTTGGACACGTAGTCCACAGCCAACAGAATGTATTCGAAACCATCCGAAACAGGAAAGGGGCCCATAAAATCAATCCCCCAAACATCAAAGATTTCGCATACTAGAATCGGTTGCATAGGCATCATGTCGCGATGGCTCATGTTGCCCAAAGTCTGGCAACGACTGCATGCCTTGCAATGACTGTATGCGTCTTTGAACAGTGTGGGCCAGTAAAAGCCGCACTGGAGGACTTTTGATGCGGTTTTATGCCCGGCAAAATGGCCACCGCATGCCTGGTCATGGCAGAAAGAGAGGATATTGTTGACTTCCCCTTCCGGGATACATCTCCGGATGATCTGATCGGCACCTATGCGGAAGAGGTACGGGTCTTCCCAAATGTAATACTTGGCATCGGAGCGTAATTTGTCTTTCTTGGCCTTCGGCCAATCGGACGGGGTCTGATGAGATGCCAAGTAATTTACAATATTAGCAAACCATGGAAGGCTAGTACCAATAGTCAGCAGGTGCTCATCGGGAAAATGCTCAGTGATGGGTCCGGAAGGGTCTATCATTTCAGAAGGAAGACGGGACAAGTGATCAGCTACCACGTTTTGTTTTCCCGCTTTATCGCGAATCTCGAGGTCAAATTCTTGCAACAGCAAGATCCATCGGATCAATCGAGGTTTCGCGTCCTTCTTTGCAAGGAGATGCCTCACAGCCGTGTGATCCGAGTATATGATGACATGGGAACCTAGAAGGTATGATCTGAATTTCTCTAGGGCAAATACTACAGCTAGCAGCTCTTTCTCAGTAACTGTATAGTTACGCTGAGCCTCATCGAGTGTTTTGCTGGCGTAGTAAATGACCACAGGTTTCTTGTCATTTTTCTGCCCCAAAACCGCTCCTACAGCGAAGTCGGATGCATCACACATGATCTCAAAGGGTTGAGACCAATCAGGGGACTGTAGGATCGGGGCTTGGGTGACTCGGTCACGCAGGATTTCAAATGCTTGAGTGCATTCCTTGGAGATTTCGAAGGGAACATCCTTGGAGAGAAGAGTGGTCAGGGGGCGTGCGATTTTTGAAAAATCAGGGATAAATCGTCGATAAAAACCGACATGCCCTAAAAAGGATCGGATGTCCCTGATCGAGCTAGGCATAGGAAGGCGAGAAATCAGATTAACCTTAGCTCGATCCACTTGGATACCTTTCTCCGAAATTGAGTGTCCCAGGACAATTCCCTCAGGCACCATGAAATGGCTCTTTTCCCAGGAAAGAACCAAATTCACGTCGATGCACCGCCTGAGTATCTGGACCAAGTGCTGGAGGCAATCGTCGAATGATGCTCCGAAAACTGAAAAGTCATCCATGAAGACTTCCAGATAATCACCTACCATATCTGAGAATATGGCAAGCATGCATCGCTGAAAAGTAGCGGGTGCATTGCAAAGACCAAAAGGCATCCTTCGGAAAGCGTATGTTCCGAAGGGGCAGGTGAATGTGGTCTTTTCTTGGTCCTCAGGATGGATTGCCACCTGGTTATAACCGGAGTACCCGTCAAGAAAGCAGAAGAACCTATTTCCCGCTAGTTTTTCGAGAATTTGATCAATGAAGGGTAGTGGGAAATGATCCTTCTTCGTGGAGGAATTGAGTCGACGGTAATCTATACAGACTCTCCACGAGTTGGCTAATCGGGTAGGAATGATTTCTCCAGTCTCAGTCGTTATAGTGGTGAGTCCTGCCTTTTTAGGCACGACCTGAATCGGGCTCACCCAACGACTATCGGAGATCGGGTAGATGATCCCAGCATCTAACCACTTGATGATCTCCTTTTTCACGACCTCCTGCAGATTGGGGTTTAAGCGTCTCTGCATTTCACGAGAAGGTCGTGTGCCCTCTTCTGAATAGATATGATGAGTACAATAAGAGGGACTTATTCCAGTCAAATCATCGAGGGTCCATCCGATGGCTCTGCGATGTTGCTGGAGGACAACAATCAGACGGTATTCCTGTTCAGGATTGAGGTTGGAATTGATGATCACAGGAAGGGTCTGATTAGAACCCAAAAAGATGTATTTCAAATGAGCAGGAAGGGGTTTCAGTTCAGATTCTTCCAGATGGTCAAGTAAGGATGTGGGTATCAGATTTATAGATGCACCTAAGTCTAACAATGCTCTGTCCAATTGGGTACCACCTATCTTACAGGAGATCAGGGGAGTTCCAGGATCTTTTGCCTTGGGTGGGAGTCTACTAAGGATTACAGAGCTGGCTTGCTCTGACAGAACAATTGGGCTCCCTCCCTTGGTTCGCGGCTTACGCTGGGGTGTACATATATTCTTTAGAAATCGTGCGTAAGCTGGTACGTGGCGGATTGCATCCATCAAGGGGATGTTTATGTGGACCTGCTCAAAGAGCTTGACCAGGTCCTCCTCAGGGGCCACGGGTTTGGTGGTCTTCTTTCCCTTGGTCAGGGCTTCGGGAAACGGGATCTTGGTTGGTTCCTCTAGGATAGGTCCTGGTTGTGGGTCTGGAACAGCGGTACCTTGGATAACTATCCTAGGGTCATGATTATCAGGCTGGGAGTGGTTTGGATAACGCGGGTCCTGAGTTGTCTTACCACTACGTGTTGTTACAGAATTTAATCCGGCCTGATTTTGGTTTGGATTTGGTAGGAGGGGTGGCTGCTGCTGAAATCCCGTACGAGAAGTAGAGGCTTCCATCTCGTCTGGAGATGGAGCAGTGGGGGCCTGATAAATCCATTGAGCTTGGCCTAAATTTGGATTCATAACGCGCTTCTGGGTTGGCACGTTATTTGGGTTAGGAAGGGGTTGGGAAGGGAGTGTGCCTGGCTGGCGAGAATTTGCCAACTGGGCCAGCTGAGTTTTAACTTCAGTAAGCTCGTCCTTGTGCTGTTTTTGAATGGCCGCATTCGATTTTTGAATGTCAGCCAGAGTCTGAAGGATTAAGGACATTTGATCTTGATTTGGCCCTGATGGATAAGTAGGGTTGGGCCGAGGCTGAGGCGGCTGGTAGTGATGAGAGGGCTGTGGGCGGGACTGAAAAGGTGGTCTTTGGGTTTGAGAATTTCCCGCCCACTGAAAATTTGGATGGTTTCGCCATCCAGGGTTGTAAGTGTTGGAGAATGGGTCGTTCTGGATGGCGTTGAGGTCCTCGCAGGTCTGAGGAACCTCCTGAGAATCAGGGAAAGGGGGAATGGAGTTCCCCCGGCTGGTGAAGAAAGGATCGGATGATCTTCCAGTCCAAGAATCAGATGGGGATGGATATGGATCCATCCCAGGGGAGGATCGGTGTAGGATGTTTTGCACAGTCTCCTGTGTGGAAGGAGGTTGTGCAAAGGAGTTACGCGCAGAGGTGGCTCGCTGCAAGTGCTGAGTCAGCTCATCCACCTTCTTTTCAATAATTGAGACCTTGTCCAATCGACTGGCCATTAATTCCAGGTCGACTGATGCGGACAGGCCCTGCGTCTCATGTGCTCCCTTAAGATTCGTCGCTGCGCGGGTATTCGTCCTGTCGAATAATCCCATGGAGTCATTGTTGATGGAGTTCTCGCACATGTTTTCGAGAATCTCCCATACGGTGTCTTCATGTTGACCCATGATGTTTCCTCCGCAGGTTGCATTGACGAAAAGGCGGATGTCCTCACGGAGTCCCTGGTAAAAAGATTGGACTTGTTCCCATTTAGGAACTCCGTGATGGGGGCACTTCCTCATGAGATCCTGAAAACGATCCCATGCCTCATGGAGAGGTTCTCCTGATTGTTGAGTGAAGTGTGTAATCTGATGGCGCAAGGCGTTGGTCCGACCAACGGGAAAGAACTTTTTCAAAAACTCGGATTGAAGTTCTTCCCAAGTGTTGATCGGCCGGGTCTGAGTTTGATACCAATGGGCGGCCTTGTCCATAAGAGAAAAGGAGAACATCTTCATGAGAAGAATATCCCGATTTTGCGCATCTGATCCAAAAGTGTGGGCCAGATGCTTAAGCTGTTTGATGTGCTGGAAGGGATCTTCAGAATTAAGCCCATGGAATTTAGGTATAGCGTGAATCATGTTGGGCTTTAGTTCGGAATCAGGTCCTCCAATCGGGATTCTAACTCGAGGCTCAATTGCCACCGCAGCAGGATTGTAGTGGTCCCGCATCATAGGACGCTGTGGTGGGTGCACGAAGTTTTGGAAGAGGTCATTGAGTCGCTGGAGCTGGTGTTCCAGATTATTTTCTTCCTCAACTGGCTGAGCCATGATGGGGGAAGAAGAAGAACTTGGTTCTGAATCAGAAGAGAGAATAATGTGAGGGTGTTGCTGCACAAACACGGGCGTCGAGGCTTGGCCTTGACGAGAGTGAATTTCTAAAGGAGGTCTTAAGGGTGGTCTTAGAGACCTCCTTCCGTACATGCACAGTTGGGAGAGGTAAGTTTAGAAGGTGATGGACCCAATCAAGACACCCAAAAATGTGTTGGGTGACTATAGAGGTGCGGGGCAGATGGACCCCTTGATCAGAAAGATCGTCCACCTGAGAATTACCTGGGCAGCCAGAGAGGGAGAGTCCCGCGAAGACCCCTACACGGTAGAGCATCCCCACGGGTTACAGGGTTTCCCCCACCCGACCTCTCTTGTCACTGCGGTTCCAGGTAGACCAGAATGGGGATCTTGACCTCTTAAGTCTACCAATTTTAAGATCAGGGTGCTTAAGGTTTCACTTGAACTTTAGTCTTTTTAAGTGCAAAGAGTGACCTAATTTAAGGTTGGTTAACCCAAGGGGTCAACTTTACCTATTGTTTTCTTTAAGAGCTTTTAGGTCCTGTCTTTTAGGGTTCAAGTGTTTAGAGAGAGCCAATTGTTTAGGATTTTTCTTGTTAATTATTTTCAATCAATGGCTTGGGCACACCTCTTTAGGATTTCCTCAATTCTTGATTAAGGGGTGTGTCTCTACTGAAATCCTAATGTTTGACCTTATGTTGGCTCTACTTGGTCCATTTAACTCTTTGTTGGGCAATTAGGGCTCAAGCAAGAATGTGTTAGCCCTTAAATACCCTTAATAGTGTGCAGGAGTGATGAGTTGAAAACATGCAACTTTTTATGGTTACTAAGTATGGAAGACAGGTTAGCCCTATATTGCTTTGTTCTTTTCTTTTCTTTCTCTTTAGAGTGTAGGGGTTAATAGTGAGAGAAAAGATTTACCTGTCTTCGGAGTGGTTGTCGTGTGGTTGCTTGTCTTCTTGAGTTCCTGTAGCTGCACAAAAGAGAGGAGATTATCAGAAATTAAAAGATACAGGAATGTTTACCTCTAGAATAGCCGTTGCTCCCCGGCAGCGGCGCCAAAATGATAAGCGTGGGTTTGACCGGGTTGTGTTATATCGTTGTAGTAAAGCCGGTTGTTACCAACGTTTTCATATAAAATTTTTTACTCGGAAAAATAAAAGAGTTCCCGAGGTCGAACTCAGG
Source organism: Thalassia testudinum (assembly GCA_037157565.1). Classification (NCBI taxonomy): domain Eukaryota; kingdom Viridiplantae; phylum Streptophyta; class Magnoliopsida; order Alismatales; family Hydrocharitaceae; genus Thalassia; species Thalassia testudinum. The sequence continues at coordinate 89,897,438 of JAZHRO010000077.1, forward strand.
GAGCAAGTTGTATTCTAGAGATATACAAGTTCTATTACAAAAATAAAGAGAGAGAGAGAGATGAAAATTTGGCTTCTTCTTCTTTTCTTCTTTCTTCCTCTTTGTCTTTGGTTCTTCCTGTTCTTCTTCTTCTTCTTCTTCTTCTTCTTCTTTTTCTTCTACTTTCTTCAGATCTTCCCCTCGTGCTCTTCTTCTTCTGTTCTTCTTCTTTGTCTTCACCTGCCTTGACCTCTCTTTTTCTTCTTTCGCGATGGCCGTTGCTCTTCCTTCTTCTTCAGCGGGTCTTCTTCTTCTTTGGCTGCTGACCTTTCGTCGTCTGCCCCGGTGCTGAGACGACTTAACAATGCCTTCGCTACAGTGCAGCAGCTCCTTCTTCTTCAGCGGGTCTGCTTCTTCTTCTTTGGCCTGCACACTTCAGAGTTTATTCGTCAAGAGGCAAAAACCTACTCTACCCCCCTCCCCCGCGTATCTCTCTCTCTGAAATCACTCTTCGGAAGCTCTCCCAGAGCGCTACCGGGTAATCGGGTTCGGGTCAGGCCCGGGTCCAGGCCCACCGGCGTGCGTGGTGGGCGAGGAGTGCAGGTCAGTCTAATCGGGTCGGGCCAGGTCCGCGGAGCGTGGTCACGGACGAGGCCGAGTCGGGTCGGGTCGGGTGAGAGGGACCTCACCCCGTGGTAACTGAGGCAAACAGCATAAGGCAGTTTTTGGCTTTATGCGTCCGCGCGCCTTCGAGAGGTTCCGAGGTGGGACTATCCGCGCACCCGTTTCTCTCACGCCTGCAGCAGGGATGGCGCTTCCAATTGCAACAGCTGTTGAGGCGCGCAACTCCAATTGAGGGCCGGGGTGTGTGCGCAAGACTCTTCCGCGCTGGCCGTGGCTCTTCAACCTGGGATATCTAGGCTTGGAGCAACCTCGAGCAAGCTTCGAGCTTCCTCGCCAATGGCGGTCAAGGCCTGGAACCTGAAATCAATAGCACGGCCTCTCGGCCAAATCAGACAGGCGGGGGACCTTCGCCGTGGCACGGCGAAGGTGGTCAGGGGGTCTGCAGGGGGCGAGATGGAGCTAACTGGTCGTCCTAGGTCAAACTGTGAGCGAGGGAGTGGGTGTGTTCGGTGGGTCTGCAGCGGGTGTTTGGTGGGAAGTGGAGGGGCGGAAGAGGATCAGGGTGAGGAGGCGGAGGTTCTGCGGTGGTCGGCGAGCCGTGTGGGTCGCTGAGGTGATGGGAGCGGCTCGCCGGAGGGTGGTCGGAGGCGAAGAGGATGAGGGTGAACAGGGTCGGTAGAGGGCTTAATTGACTAAATCGAAAGCGGGGAAAGAAAGAGGAGGAGAAGGGGAGTAAGTCTAACTTAACTGCAGGGACGAAGGGGGAGGAACAGGGCGACAGTCGTATCGACTGTCGCCGGAGAAGATGATGCTCAGAGAGAGGGGCGGCGGCGAGCAGAGGGCTGGAGAGGCGCCAGCTGGGTGCGGCGTGGCGCGGGAAGAGCAGGGGAGGAGGTCTCTGCTGCTGGTAGTGCGGCAGAGCGAAGAGGTGGAGGGGGAGGAAGTCGCCGGAGCTGGTGAGCGTCTGCCGGAGAAAGAAGAGAAGAAAGCTGGGGGTTTTCTCCGTCAGATCCAAGCTGCCTTCGTCGGTGGAGCGGCGGGGGGTATTTATAGGGTTGAAGCAGGGAGGAAGGCGGAGGGAGACGACGTGTCTCCCTCGCCGGAGAATGGTCGGAATACGAACCCATACCGTCCGTGCGTTCGCACGGCCGGTATGGGGGGCTACAATGACCATGGGGGTGCTCCTGCGACGGCTGACGACGCAGGGCACCCCCGGTACACTTGCCAGGTCCTCCACCTCACCCTGCGCGGCGCCATGCTCCGCGCAAGGTCGCCGGAGCATGGTGCTGGCAGGGTTTTGCAGGAGGGACCTGTTTGCAAAGAACGAAGGAGAGTTAGGGGCCAAAATGCGAGGGTTCAAAAGTTGAGGGCCAAAGAGTAAATATATGAGGACCAAAGTGTGAAATCGGTCAAGGAGGTTTCTTCTTAGGCTCAAGTTTTTATACATGACTAATTAGGACCTAAGGAATCTGATGGTGAATTTTATTTTCATATTAAACCTTGTTTGACCGGTCAATTTGCGTAAAAACCCAAATTAAGTTATTAATTGGGCATGGTTCTCAATGTAGGTCAAAATGGGTTCTAAAGGCCAAATTGATGGTTCTAAACCCCAGAGATTATTTTTCTATGAATTTTAGAGGGTTTATTCTATTTTTACTTTGCCTCGAACCTTGTGAATTGAAGTGGGTTGTTTTAGGGTTACAGATTATCATTTGGTTCCTTGGAAGTGCTGTAGCCCTTGCTAGATCATCTCATCCCACTTTTATTCTTATTAAGCTGTTTTGACCTATGTTTGGGCCCTGAATTACCCTGTATGCAGATTATACTGGTAAAATTGCACTTTTACCCCTTATGACTTGTTTTCTTCTCAAACTCAGAATTCTCTGAGTTAAGCTTTTCCTTGAGATATGTAGGAGCTTTTATCCTTTGTATTGGGTCAAAATGAGCTAGTTATGGCTCATGATGAGGTTCTCATCAGGCAGCTAGCTCCCTCCCTACACTAAGTAGCTCACCTCAGTACCACATACACGAGGGCCAAACTGAGTTGGTGTAGAGTGTCTAGGACTGACCCCGTGGCTCATCCCAACAGGCGGCTAGTACCCCGCTACACTAAAGAGATAGTGGCTCTCCTTGGTACCGCGTACACAAGGGCCAGCTCACTTTCCATCTATAGGAGTCCTCCTCCTAATTCCCCGTAGGGTTCATGCTGATATTTCTTTCGTTTCATATTCCAGACTTTCAGATTTCTCTATTCACGTTTCCGGTTCCATTCTTAAAATAGGCAACTCGTGATTTTCCAACTAACAAGGCATCACATAAATAACCAGTGCATTTGCTAGCATTTAAAGTTTTATAGGCATCTCAAGTAACCAGTGCAGCTCAACCATACTCATGTGTTCCTGCCCTAGGGTTCATTCTCGTCTTAGGGTTCTACATGTTTCTCAAGTCTACAGTATAGCTCAAACTATACTCATCTGTTTCTGCCCTAGGGTTCATTCTCATACTAGGATTCATTCAAGTTATTCTAAGCATGCAGTTCATTTATTTAAATCATAATATTTATGTAAACCACTCTACCAGCAAATACAAGAGGAATGGGGGCTCGGATCGCAAATCTCGTTGCCTCCGCGGCTCCCACGTACTCGACTAGTTGGAGACCTATACAATTGACCATCCACATCAAACAAGTCTAAAACTGTATACAAGTGACACTAACTCATAGAGAAACTCAAGCGAAAAATAACGGTACTTTGTTTGTGGAAATCCGATTCTGTTTGGGCCATAAACGGCAAAAAACACTCACACTGTCCAAAATCAGAAGTCTGGGTCTAGTCTGGACCCTTCCTACGGCTACCTCAGACGTTCGAACCCTTCCGCGATCATCTGAGGTGAGTTCCAGATGTCGGACCCTCCTTCTGGTCGTCAAGAGGTATGGTCAGATGTCTGGCGACGTGTCCAGACGTCCAAAAGCACCTCAAAGGGCACACCCAGCACCTTTCCAATGCCTTGCTCCCTACGTAGGTCCATGCAAGCCATCAAAAAAGGTCAGACAAACTTTGCGGTGAGCTTGCATGGCCGTAACCGCACAAAAGCATGTACCTTAGCACTGCGCATGCCTTCAGACATTCTGCTTCAGCTCCAGACGTCCTTCTGCTACTCCAGACATCTGGGAGATGATCCAGACATCTGATACTAGAAAATATTCAGTACGTAGAACCTCTGTGAGCTTCTCCTCCATGTGAAACCCCTCCATGCCACCCGCAACTGCTACGCCGGCAACTTCAGGAGGCCGCGAAGCTCACCTCTGCGAGCTCCTCCTCGGACACGAGCTCCTCCAAGCTCCTTAAGCACGAGATCCTCCGATCTCCTCTCACGCTCTCACAGCTCTCTCGCGAGCTCCTCCCCTCAAGCTCTTCTCTCCTCCTCCGCATCCTGTCTCTCTCTCTTCTTCCTCCCCTCTTGCCATGCTGGAAGGAAGGAAGGTGAAGGATGGAGGGGAGATGAAGGTGGCTGTGGCTAGTGGAGAGTGGCATGGGTGAGGGGGGGTTAAATAGGAGAGGGTTAGGGTTTGGGGTGAGGAGAGAGGGGAAAATGCACATGTAGCTCGCGCGCAGAAAAGAAAGAAGGTACGATTCTCTACTTTCAGATGTCCAACACTCTATCCAGACATCTGACGGCTAATCCAGACATCTTAAACAACCCAAAAAGGCAGTGGGTCATTTCAACATAATAAACTGAAAGGAAGTTTCATCCCAGAAACATGAGCCAAGTAGGGTACGGAAAAGTAGTGTAAAAGCACATAACAAACTTAAAGAGGATTGAAGTAGATCTAAAAAGACATACCCTCAAAAAGCTCCCGGTACTGTTCTCGCATTGCCGCCTCAGGCTCCCAAGTGGCCTCCTCGTATCGCTAGCTTCTCCATAGGACTTTCACCAGTGATACCTGCTTCCATCTCAGACTCCAGACGGCTCTATCTAGTATTTGTACTGGCCTCTCGGGATTGGTCAGATCGTTTCCCACCTCAACGCTCTCGTGGCTCAGAATGTGGCTGCGATCGGCAACGTACTTCCTGAGGTTTGACACGTGGAACACGTCGTGCACTCCAGAGAGCTGAGGAGGAAGGGCAAGCCGGTAAGCAACGGGTCCAACTTGCTCCAAAACCTCAAAGGGTCCCACAAACCTCGACGCAAGCTTCCCTTTCACCCCAAAATGTTGCAAGCCCTTCATGAGCAAAACGAGGAGGAAGACGTGATCCCCAACCTCGAACTATACCTCCCTGCGCTTCCTATCGACGTAGCTCTTCTGTCTACTCCTGACAGTGTGGAGTCGCCTATGAATCTGCTCTATCACTTCTTGACTTTGCAGATCAGCCTGGGGCCAACCTCCCACTTGGTCCCCACCTCTACCCAACTTAAGGGTGCAGTACACCTCCATCCATACAGAACCTCGTAAGGTGCCATGTCGATGCTCAAAGGATAGTTGTTATTGTATGCAAACTCTGCCAAGGGAAAATGCTCCTTCAAGGAGCCTCTCTAGTCTAGTACACAAGTGCGTAGGAGGTCCTCGAGTGTCTATATGGTGCGCTCTAGCTGCCCGTCGGTCTGGGAGTGGTATGCGGTGCTGAACCTTAGACAGGTCCCCAATGCCTGCTGAAACTCTACCCAGAACTGGGAAGTGAAACATGTATCCCTATCGGATACGATCTCGTGAGGGACTCCATGCAGGCACACCACATCTTTGATGTATCTCTCTACTAGCTGTGCTGGCCCAAAAGTGACTCAAATCAGCAGGAACCGTGTCGTCTTCATCAACCGGTCTGCTATCACCCAAACTGCATCGTGTCCCTGTTGGGTAACTGGTAGACCCACCACTAAGTCTATGGTAATGCTCTCCCACTTCCACTATGGCACTGGAAGTGGCTGTAACATTCCTGCAGGCCTTTGGTGCTCGGTCTTCACCTGCTGGCATGCCAAGCACTACTAGACAAACTCACCAACATCCCACTTCATCCCGCTCTACTAGAAGTCGCGTCATAAATCATGGTACATCTTTGTATTTCCTGGATGTATGGTGAGCCGAGACCCGTGTTCCTCCATCAGGAGCTCTCTCAACAACTCCCCGTCTCTAGGAAAGCATAGGCATCCCCTCATGCGCAGTATCTCGTCTAAGAAGGAAAAGTCTACTGGATCCCCTGTCAACACCCTGTCTCACACTGTCTATAAGTACTGATCGGCCATCTGCCCTGCAATGATGCGATCTGTTAGCTCTGGTTGTGCCTGTCGCATCACTGTCACTGCCCTGCAGTACCCTGTGACTCCTAGGGTCGCCAACTGCCCACCTCCTCCATGAGTCTCCAACTCTGTGCCTGCAAGCTGGCCAAGATGGCGGGCGCCCTCCGGCTCAAGGCATCGGCCACAACATTGGCCTTCCCTAGGTGGTAGGAGATGCTGCAATTGTAGTCCTTCAGGAGCTCTAACCAGCACCTCTGTCTCAAGTTGAGCTCCTTCTGGTCAAATACATACCTGAGGCTCTTGTGATCCGTGAAGATCTCGAATGTCTCACCATGAAGGTAGTGCCTCCATGTCTTCAACGCGAGGACAACTGCTGCCAGCTCTAAGTAATGGGTGGGGTAATTATGCTCATGGGGCTTTAGTCACAACGAAGCGTAGGCGACAACGTGACCCATCTGCATGAGCACACCACCCAGCCCCTACAATGATGCGTCGGTGTAAACCACAAACCCGCCACTACTGTCTGGAATGGTAAGTACAGGAGCTGAAGTCAGTCTCTCCTTCAACTCTTCGAAACACACCTTGCACTCGTCGGTCCAAGAAAAGGGCACATCCTTCCAGGTCAGTTGAGTCATAGGACCCGCGATCTGAGAGAACCTTCTGATAAACTACCGATAGTAGCCTACCAATCCCAGAAAACTGCGAACCGTTGTCACTATGCATGGTCTCGCCCACCTGAGCACGGCCTCAACCTTGGCTGGATCCACAACCAATCCGTCTCCCGATATCACGTGGCCCAAGAAAGTCACCTGTCTCAACCAAAACTCGCACTTACTGTACTTGGCATACAGCATGCGTCATCCCAAGGTATCTAAGACCATACGTAAATGTTGTCCATGCTACGCCGAATCCAGTGAGTAGACTAGGACATCGTCATTGAACACCACCACAAACACATCTAATACAGTCTGAAAACATAGTTCATCATGTCCATGAAAGCAGCGGGGTCGTTGATCAGCCTAAACGGCATGACCAAGAACTAGTAGTTCCCGTACCATGTACGAAAAGCTGTCTTGGAGACGTCGATCTCCTTGATCCTCAACTGGTGGTAACCTGACCGTAGATCTATCTTAGAGAACACTGTGGCATCTCTCAACTAGTCAAAGAGGTCGTCGATACGAGGCAGTGGTCAGCTGTCGGTAGTCGACACAAAGTTGCAGGGTAACGTCCTTCTTCCTCACAAACAACACGGGAGCTCCCCAAGGGGATGCACTGGTCCTCACAAAGCCCTTCTCAAACAGGTCCTATAACCATGACTTGAGCTCTCGCAGCTCAAGCTGCGCCATCCTGTAAGGTGCAGTAAAAATGGGACTGGTCCCTGGTACCAACGAGATCTCAAACTCGATCTCACACTCAGGTAGTAGTCCTAGCAACTCCTCTGGGAAAACGTTGGGGTTCTCGTAGGCCACCAAAATACTCTGTAAATCAGCCACGGAACGAGGCTCTGCTACAACACAAGCCAAGAAGCCCTCACACCCTGACCCAAAAGCTTCACTGCCCTACGTGCAGAGATGCACCTAAAATCTCCGTCCATTGACTGGCCATGAAACTTAAAGGGAGGCAACTCTGGTATGGAGAAGATGATCTTCCTCCCAAAATAGTCTACCAAAGCATGATAGGCAGATAGCTAGTCCATCCCTAGAATCACACCAAAGTCCTCCATCGGGATCATAATCAGGTCAGGTCAACAGGAAGACTGTGTCCCTCTATAATGACCTCGTAGTCTGTAAAGAGCTCCTCTGCTATGAACAACTGGCCACCTGGCCCTCTAATCAGGAACGGAACCACTAACAGTACACTGCCCGATCCCAAACTGATGGCAAAACTCGAGGAGACAAAGGAATGTGTGGAACTAGAATAAAAAAGAACATAGATTAATATGCCAAAAATAGTAACCATACCTGCCACCATAGAACCTAAAGCTCTGGCGTCTCTGTGTGTTAGGGCATTGATGTGTCCCTCAGTCCTAGGTGTAGACAAAGCGGCCACACTTTATGTCGGGCAGGCTGCAGCTGGCCGGTACCCTCCTTGTGACTATTGTCCTCCTCCACGTGCCTGGTGACCGCAGTCGCCAACTCAGCCTACAGCACTCGGTGTGGGGAGCATCTGTTGTGCTCCAACCCTAGATGGGTAATCCCTCCTGATGTGGCCCGGCTAGCCACACAAGTAGCAGAGAGGAACACGGCCTCCTCCCTCAGTTGGTTTCTGCTGGTGGCTGGGTGGAGATCCGATGCTGGCAGTTATCCCTTTCTGGGGCTCCCAAAGGCCACTGATGGCCCCACAGAACGAGACTGCTCTCCTGCAACCACCGCGTGCCTCCCCTTCCGACAGCCCTGTGAGTACTCTGGCTGGTAAGGCCTCTTCCGTCCGCCGTAAGTGTCGCGAGGCCAGGTTGGTCTCCTCATAAGTCATGGCCACCTCAACCACACGAGAGAAAGTAGGTAACTTCAGGGGTTTCACATACCCCCGAATCGCCGGTCGAAGCCCCTCAGTAAACCTCCACAGGTGCTCCTCCTCAGTAGACGTAGCTGTCGGGGCAAAGCGTGACAGCTCCAGGAAATGCGTGTGGTACGTGCTAACTGTCATCGCCCCCTAACGGAGAGTGTGGATCTCCCGCCTCCTCTGGTCTTTCCAGGTCTGCAGGAAGTACTGTTCATAGAAGAGAGCCACGAACTGGACCACGTTGGCTCTCTCCCCTCCTAGCCTTTGACTGCCCTCCACCACCTGTGGGCTGCACTCTCTAGCTGGTACGTGGCAAAGGCCACGCGGACTCTGCAAGAGGGCAGAGGCTGTCGAACACCTTCTCTTTTTGCTCTAGCCAGTCCTCTTCCTCAGACGAGCTCTCATCCCCCCGAAAGGAGGGGGCTTCAGTTTCCGGAACTAGCCGAAAAGCTCATGGTGGGGTTGCAACAGGGGAATAGGTATGCCTCCAAGGAAGGAGGGCTCATGCTCAGATGTGTCTGAGGGTGGTGGAGGTGGTGGAGGATTGCCCCCTCCCTCTCCAACTCGTACAATGCTGCGGCGGTTCCCCTGTCCCACGGAGGACTCTCCCTTCACGTCCTCAAGGAGGGGTGGCCGAGGAGGCTGCTAGAGCTCCTCTCGTATGATATGTCCAATCATCTGGGTGAGATCCTGGACCTAGATGCCCGGAAGGAGAGGTGGGCAGTCTGGTGCCTCAGGTCTGGCACATCCGCCCCTTCGACCCCACCCACGGCAACATTCGTGGCCTGCCTCAAGAACTCCCCAACGAGGCATCTCCTACAAGGAGACACAAGAGAAAGAAAAAGAACAATCAATGATAGCAGATTACATCAAGAGATAAGACTCGAAGTGAAGATCAAAGTGATACGTTGTGATGGCTATCCTAGTTACATGCATGTGAGCGACTATTTCTTAAACATTTGGTTCATTTCTCGGGACAACCTTGCTCTGATACCATCTTGTTACGATCCGATCCTAAATCCCTACATGACCCGAGATCGGCCCACCTCGACTAATCCCAAGACCTAGTCATCCAATGAGAAATAACCAAAAGCAGGAAATAATTCACATCCACACATGCAATGTAATTAGGCAGAAAGAAACAAGAGACAGTAAAAGGGACAGAGCGAAATAGTCTATCAAGCTACAGGCCATCACAACTACAACAGAGAAAAGTACAGTGAAAAAGTAACTGAAATAGTATTACATAGAACAAAAATACTCACTACTACAATAGGAGCTAAAGAAAATAGTATAGAAACACAGCTAAGGCTGGGCTCGACTAGGCCTAACTCCCTCTGCAGCCAGTGGTGCTGGCTGCTCAACTCCCTGACCTAAACAAGGTTATAAAATTTTCAGAGTCAGCGAACGCTGAGTAGAGTGGTAATTTAGCAATTTACATATAATTAAGACAAGCATTTAATTTATGCAATTAAACAACTATCCATTTTCATTTAGTTCAACCAAGTACTTCTAATTTGTTGTTCCTTTATTCACTTAGATCATTTCTTGATCTGGCCTGTTCCTCACAGGAACAATCTTGATTGTAGTCTTTTCCATGATGTAGGAGGTACACATGGTGCTCTACTAGCCAGGAGAGTCCCCCGTGGTAATCCCACACCCAGTCAACCACCTCGAGGTCACGGTCACGACGTAGCGGTGACTATGGCACGTGTGATAAATGCATGGGTAGCTATCCTGCACTAGCACGCTGTTAGTCGCTTCCGCTAGCGGGTACGCCTAAAGGTACAGCATGGAACAGTACAAGGCCTTGCCCTCTTAGAATAGAACAGGGGTCTCGCTCCTCCACAGTTCGCGTACCCTCATCCAACTATCCCGGTTTGCCCAGTGAGCATAACAAGAGTCGGTGTAGGGTAGCTAGTCCTAACCCCGGGCCCCCTGGGGCAGCTAGCTCCCTCCCTACACTAAGTAGCTCACCTCTGTACCACGTACACGCAGGCCAAACTTAGTCGGTGTAGAGTGTCTAGGCCTGACCCCGGGGCTCATCCCAATGGGCAGCTAGTGCCCCTCTACACTAAAGGGACATTGGCACTCCTTGGTACCACGTACACAAGGGCCAGCTCACTTCCAGTCTACAGGAGTCCTTCGCCTAATTCCCCATAGGGTTCATGCTGATATTTCTTTTGTTTCATATTCTAGACTTTCAGATTTCTCTATTCACGTTTCTGGTTCCATTCTTAAAATAGGCAGCTCGTGATTTTCCAACTGGCAAGGCATCACATAAATAACTAGTACATTTGCTAGCATTTAAAGTTTTACAGGCATCTCAAGTAACCAGTGTAGCTCAACCATACTCATGTGTTCCTGCCCTAGGGTTCATTCTTGTCCTAGGGTTCTACATGTTTCTTAAGTATACGGTATATCTCAAACCATACTCATCTATTTCTACCCTAGGGTTCATTCTCATCCTAAGGTTCGTTCAAGTTATTCTAAGCATCCAATTCATTTATTTAAATCATAATATTTATGTAAACCACTCTACCAGCAAATACGGGAGGAATGGGGGCTCGGATCGTAGATCCCGTCGCCTTCGCAGCTCCCACGTACTCGACTGGTTGGAGACCTATACGATTGACCATCCACATCAAACGAGTCCAAAACTGTATACAAGTGACACTAACTCATAGAGAAACTTAAGCGAAAAACAACAGTACTTCGTTTGGGGAAATCCGATTCCATTTGGGCCCTAAACGGGCCAAAAACACTCACACTATCCAAAATCAAATGTCTGGGTCTAGTCCCAGACATCTTAAAAGACGTCAAAACTCACTCTGGGTTTTCTGCCGCTACCTCGAACGTTTGCACCCTTCCGTGATCGTCTGAGGTGAGTTCCACATGTCAGACCCTCCTTCTGGTCATTTGGAGGTATAGTCAGATATCTGGGAACGTGTCCAGACGTCCGAAAGCACCTCGAAGGGCGCACCTCACACCTTTCCAACGCTCTGCTCCCTTTGTATGTTCGTGTAGGACATCAGAAAAGGCTGGACAAACTCTGCGATGAGTCTTGCATGGCTGTAACTGCACAAAAGCACATACCTTAAAACTGTACGTGCTTTCAGATGTCTGGCTTCAGCTCCAGACATCCTTCTGCTACTCTAGACGTCTGGGAGATGATCCAGATGTTTGATACTGGAAAATATTTAGCACGCAGAACCTCCGTGAGCTTCCCCTCCACGTGAAACCCCTCAGCGCCACCCGTAATTGCTACGCCGGCAGCTTCAAAAGGATGCGAAGCTCACCTCCACGAGCTCCTCCTCCTCAGGCACAAGCTCCTCTGAGCTCCTTGAGCACAAGCTCCTCTGAGCTCCTCGGGCACGAGCTCCTCCAAGCTCCTCTCGCACTCTCGTGGCTCCCTCGCGAGCTCCTCCCCTCGAGTTCTCCTCTCCTCCTCCTTCGCGTCCTGTCTCTCTCTCTTCTTCCTCCCCTCTTGCCATGTTGGAAGGAAGGAAGGTGAAGGATGGAAGGGAGGATGAAGGTGGCGGTGGCTGGTGGAGAGTCGCATGGATGAGGGGGGGTTAAATAGGAGAGGGTTAGGGTTTGGGGTGAGGAGAAAGGAAAATACACGTGCAGCACTCTCGCAGAAAAGAAAGAAGGTATGATTCTCTACTTTCAGGCTTCCAACACTCTGTCCAGACATCTGATGGCTAATCTAGACGTCTTAAACAACCTAAAAAGGCAGTGGGTCATTTCAATAATAATCATAGTCTTGCTGTCCAGGGTTAGGCCCTGGACACTGAGGTCCGAATTCATATCCCCAATCAAAGTTATCCTGGCTAATGGATGGGGAATTATAAGTCAAGTCGAGATAGTAATCATCTTGAGGATAATTGTTGGTAGGAGGGTAGGATTGGAAATGTGTATAGGATGTGGAAGCATACATGGTGAAGTAGGAGGGAAAACTGAACAATGAAAGGTGCCCTGCAATACAATCAATCAATCCTATCCTTAAATTGAATAGCTTAAGGACCTATGTTTCAAAAAGGAACTCTGACCACACAATGAATTTGGTGTTGTCCTTACTCCCGAATGTGGTAAAGTTGGGTCGGCGAAGCAGAGGGTGCGTGTCTCGAGGGCTGCTAATTATGCCAAACCCCTACTTGCTTAAGTCGTTTGACAATCGGGCCCCCAACTTAGCACCTTTTGAAGTAAACAGTCATCACTAATTCAAAACACGTTCAAGAGAACACCCTGAAATAGACTCAATGAATCCTAGGGCTAACATCTACTCAATTTTAATTAAGGCTTGGGATGATTATGCTCTTAAAATGTGATGAGCCCTTTAGATGGGTTGTGCTCTTAATGATCAATTCGAATGTGTGTGCATGCACAACCAAGGTTTGCAAGCGTGGTTATTTGTTGATGTGTCTTTTAGAGTTTAACCTTATTTAGTAGCTTTTTAGGGTTTAATCTTTAGGTTCGTTCAAGTAGGTTTAGTAGAACACTCCATGTTTTGCAATTATCAGTGATGATATATTCCTTTAAAAATCAAAAAAATGTGGAGTGTCTGGTTCAACCCTAAAAATCAACCCTATGGGGCAAGCTACTGATGAATCACTTTTATCTTCAGTGGTGTGGCCCAAACAGCTCAATCAACTGGCCTGTTGCACCACTTAATTAAGGCACACAAATGTTTAACCTATTCAAATTTTTCCCACTTATTTGTATGTTGAGTTAAGGTGTACCGAATGCACAAGTTAGATTCCAGTTAAGTGGTAGAATCAAGGTGATTATGCACCTTAGGATGAGAATTTGTGGGTGTTAAGTGTGTTGCTTCCAGTTAAATCCCACAAAAGAAGAGTATTATTTTTTATTTTTTTTAATTTATGTGGGTGGGTGAGGTGAAGTGAAGTGACAATCAAACGACAAGGATCTACCCTAAAATTTATGCAAGCACCTATGTTGATTTGAGTTTGAGTTATTAGGTTATGGAATGGAAATCTAATGGGTGGGTGGGGGAATAAACTTACAAAAGCTTCTAACTGCACTTTACTCCGATCTTTTCGCTTTGGCTTGCCTTGGAAGGGTATCTGTAATCACAGAAAGAAAGGAGCAAAGTGAGCTAAAAAGTTAAGGCGGGAAACGTGGAAAAAACCAAAGAGCGTTGCCTCCACGGCAACGATGCCAAAATGATTAGCGGGTTTTCGTGAAGAAAAGTTAAGGTTTGAGAAACCCGTCGTCGTAGTCACAAAATCCGCTATCAAATAAAATTTACCGAAACTCAAAAAGGAGTCCCAAGTTAAACACAGGGAGGCGAACGTTCAATTTTGAAATCTGTGTTTCACTTTTATTTGTTTTTGTTGTTTTATATCTTTTTTTATTTTTTTTGAATTTTTATAAGACAAGAGATCAGGTCAACAACATAATTATCTAGCTAATCTACTTGCAAAGTAAGAAAGAGATAGAGAGAGAAAATATCAATATTTTTTTCTAAACAAATGTTTGCTATAGATAGAAAGTGAAAAACTACACTAGAAAAAGAAAAGATAGAGAGTAGTGAGAAGAATCCCCCTCGACGGTCGCTTGGAGGACAACTCGCTTTGATGGCACCTAAACGAAGGTGGTGAGGAGCAGAACGAAAGAGAACGACATCAGAGGACGGAGGGCGAGACAAGGCAGCGTTGTGGTGAGGATCAACTTCCTGAAGTAATGAGAGGACAGCCACGAGATGCTCCACGAATGAGGATGAGAGGTGGGAAAAATGTTTGGTTTTCTACTCTAGAGGAGCATCCCGGGCTTGGGACAAGCTCTCTAGACCTTAGAGGTGGTGAGGGAAAGGAAGAGATGAAGAAGAATGGGAGAGGTAGGGGTCCTTTTTATAATGGAGGAAAGAATCCATTTCATACATAGGACATTTAGTGACAGCCATAAACATCACTGAAGATCCACTGCAAGCATCGCTAAAACTCTAGCTCATGTGCCCCAGCGCTCGCTCTACGCGCCCACTAGCACTGCACTACTTCCGCGTGCTATGCTCTCCGCACGCCCATGCACTGCGCACATGCGATGGTGCGTCAGCACCCATGGGCGGCCTAGATAGCACCACGTGGCACGATCTGGGTCGTCTATCTTCTTTCCTTTGTAGGGATTGCTACAGAAGTCGGATTGAGTTTATTTTCATGCTGTTAGGCTACGATCGTCGACCCGAATCCATCCGTGCAGTAAGATTTGTCGTTTAAAGCTCCAAATTGCATCACCTAGCCCCTTGGCCGTTGATCTTCCTCAGATTACATAAGGTGCTACGGGACTCTGATCAAGACGATTTCGGAGGCGTTGGACTCTGATAGTCATCCTGATCAGATCTGTTCAGTCGGATTGTTAATCCAAGGCTTCGAATTAAATCTCCTTCTCTCCTGGCTATAAAAGGACGTAATTAAAATTTATACAAACTACTTTAAATGCAGAATGATGCATGCTATGAAATATTTATAACATGGAATGAATATCTAAGTTTAGGAACATGCATAAATAGGCATTTTAACCTATATAGATGTGTCTACATCAGTGAAGGATGGAAAACCACTGGAACTTATTACACTTGCGCATAAACTCCCTGCAGTGCTATTTCATTTGGGGCTAGAAGTACCCTGCCTAGAATAGTCAACCCAGGAGTGCCTCGTATCCTTCATAGTTCCTACATATGACTCTGTGGGCTTTTTGAAGGGCCTACAATGCCTCCTCTTTTGTAAGGTAGCACAACAAGGGAGTGGAATACCCCTGCTTGTATAGTTGTCCCTCTATTAGGGTGTACCTAGAGGCCTTCAAGCGGAATGCCTTAGGCCATGGTTCCCTCAGAGGTAGCTCACCAGTATTCAAATAGGTGATGATACGTGTCATCCATGATGTGGATTGTTCTATCATGAAGGTCCTAGGAGAGAGTACTATTGGCTCCTTCAAGGTTTGGAGACATATATCTTCTTCTTACTCAAGTGGGATTACCAAGGCTAGGCGGGCCAAAGCGTCTACCAGGGGGTTATTGGATTGTGGTACCTGACTAACCAAGATGGTCTTGAAGTCCGACAACTCCTACTTGACCTTGTCAGCGTACAAGATCATATTTGGATCCCTATCTTGGTACTCACCATTGACTTGTTTGGCAACCAACTGGGAATCCGTGTAAATCTCTAACGAGGAGACACCCCTTGACTTTGCCACCCGAATGCTGGCTAACATGGCCTCGTACTCTGCCACATTGTTGGATGTTGGGAAGATGAGTTTGATGGTGTACTTATAAGTAACGCCATCTAGGGTGATCAAGGCTATGCCAACCCGAGACCTAGCTATCATGGACGAGTCATCTACATACAACCTCCAAGGTAGAGTAAGGGAGGCATCCGGGTCTATGAACTCCGCTGCAAAGTCTGCCAAGACTTGCCCTTTGATCAACCTACTTAGTATTGGATGTTGAACTTCACCAACTCCAGGCCATTTTATCTGTTGTGCAGACCCTATGGGTTTATGCAACATTCGACACAAAGGGTAATCGAACAAGACTACTATTGCACGGGCTTGAAAGTACGTGTGTAACTTTTTGGCACTAGCCATCAAGGCTAGCCCGAGTTTCTCAATGACAGTATACTTAGCTTCTACGCCTTGATAGGTTTTGCTAATGAAGTATACTGGTCGTTGCCCCCCTTCTTGCTCGCTGACTAAGGCGGTGCTGACGGTGGATATGGGCACCACCAGGTACAGGAATAGAGATTCCCCTACCTTAGTAGCCATCAGGATAGGGGGACTTTTGAGGGCTTCCTTTACTTCCTCTAAAGCCTTATGGCAATAAGGAGTCCAATGGGCAGTGGTATATCCTTTGCCCTTTTCTATACATTCAAAGAAGGAGAGACATTTGTCAGAAGATCGAGACAAGAATCAACCTAAAGAGGCGATTTGCCGACTAATGACTATATCCCTTTTAGAGTACTTGGTGGTTCCAAGGCCATGATCACCTGAATCTTTTTGGGGTTGGTTTCTATTCCTTTGTTAGAAACCAAGAAACCCAAGAATTTCCCTACTGAAATGCCAAAAACACACTTCTCAAGGTTTAGGCGGAGGCGAGTGTTCCTTAAGACATAGCATACCTTTGTCAAGTATTGTAAGTGCTGCGGAAGTTTTATTCCTTCACCAACATGTCATCAATATACACCTCAAATTATTTTCCTATTAAATGGGAAAAAATCATGTTTACAAGGTGCTGGTAAGTTGCTCCAGCATTTTTTAAGCCAAAGGGCATGACTCTACACTGAAACAGATCCCTATCTATTATGAAGGAAGTATGAGGTCTATCTGCTAGAGCAAGGCTTATTTGATTGTACTTGCTGTAAGCATTCAGGAAGGACATGTAGGATTGACCACTGCAAGAATCCACTAGAGCATCGAGCCTTGGTAAGGGGAACTCATCCTTTGGGCAAGCTTCATTCAGGTTGGTGAAGTCTACTCACATCCTCCACTTGTTGTTCGCCTTATTCACCATGACCACGTTGGACAACCATGTCAGGTACAAGGACTCTTCGATGAAGTCAGCTTCCAGGAGCTTCTGGACTTCTCCTTCAGCTGCTTGCCACTATTGAACTGACTTGTGCCTGTGCGACTGTTTCACGACCTGGGCACCTACCTGAATGTTGAGGTGGTGTTGAATCAAAGATGGGGCCACTTCCAGCAGGTCATTGGTGAACCAGGTGAATACGTCCGCGTTGGCCCTTAGCAGAAGTAGCAGCTCCTAGACTTCGGAGGGATCAAGGTCTGCCTATATTTTGACAAGCTTAGCGCATCATCAGGGTATAGCTGTATGGCCATGGCTGAAGAGCTTTGCTGAAGCTCTGAAGTTGTTGGCGAATCAGCCATATTTGTTTCCTATTGAATCTCCTGGACTTGGCTTCTCTTCTTCCCCCAATTCTATGGCTTGAAAAGCCTTCACTACATGGACTACTTCAACTCAATCCATAGGAGTTCGCACCCATCCATCTAATCCCCATGCACTATCCCCACTCCTCGAGAAGTTTGGAAGAGCATAAACTAAAAATAAGAGGAGGGGATCAGATGGAAGGCATGGGTCAGTGGGCGGTCGATGGTGACATCAAACGCCATCGTCATCCTGACCACAATGAATGTGGTCGTTCTGTTTAGGTGCCTATCCCCATTGTAGACAGATAAGGGTAAGCTGATCTCCCCTTTTGGCATGACCTTGTGATTGTCGAACCCTACGATCAGGTGAGTTGACAGGGAGAGTGTTCTTCTTTGAACCTCAGCTTGAGTAGTGTCTTCTAGAATAGAACATCCACTGTACTGCCTTTATCCACCAGGAGCCTAGGTTGGAGTTGCCTCGCCAACAGGAGAGTCACTAGGAATGGATCTGTGTGTTCTGTCTGTTTAAGCAAGGTGGCGAACAGCTTGGAGGCTACCTGTTTGACGGAACCTTTCTTGCCCCAATAAGGGGTAAGAAACGCACTATGGGGCATCCACTCGGGAGGAGTGGCTTAGGGCAGCATTGGACCCAAGGATGACCTCGACCTCTGCACCCATGGGTTCATGGGGCGAGAGGTGAGCGTTCTGGGGTAACGCCGCCTTTACTGCTAGGACTTGATGGTGGTACTCTACAAGGGGGAGCCAAGGAGACATCGCTCTCTCAATCTGATGGGCTTCAAACCCATCTAGCTCCTGGTTTACCACAATGACCATGTTAACCCCTTGGAGTTACTGGAGCTTCTCCTTATGGTAGTCCTCTAGATCTTCCATGGGTCTCTTGCCTTTGTCTGGGCCTTCGTTCCACTTGACAAAATGGACCAAGTTTCCATGCTAGATATGGGACTCAATTTGGTCGTGCAAATCCCGGCAGTCATCAATGGCGCAAGCTCTACGGTACTTGCAATAGGGACCCAGAATCAGGCTTCTTGAGAGGCTTTGGTAGGGGTAGGAACTCCTTGTTAGTGGACCACACCTCTACCAACATGTCTTCCTAGTTCATGGCCAGGGGAGTGTATTCTTCAAAGAACTCCCACCTAGTTCATGGCCCTTACTAGTCCTGTCGCTCCTCTGACCTTGGAAGTTGGCCTTTAGCTTATTGAAGCGACTTCCTCCACAGATGGATACGGGAGTCCGTTCTCCCGAGATTCTCTTCTCCTCCATGGGATCGAGGTTGTCTCCGTACTCATTCGTCAACCGGCTATGGGAGCGGAAGGAGTTGTCCTACTCCGCAAACCTCATAGCCCGATCCCACAATTATGCCATATAATTAGGCGAAAAGTCATCAATTTCATACTAGAACCTTTAGGTCAGGAGGCCTTACTTGAAGTACTGGATGGCTATAGAGTCATGGGGTCTTACACTTGAAGTATTGAGCCTTGAATCGATCTAGGTATGACTGGAAGGATTCATTTTTCCATTATTAGACTTCGACAACCTCTTTAGGTTATCTCTGACCCTTTGCTTCCCTACAAAGTACTGGTAGAATTTATTCACTAGTTCTTGAAAGCAAGTGATTTGCCCAGCTAGAAACTCATTGAGCCACTCTTAGGCCATGCTGGATAGATATGACAGGAATACTCGATAGAGTACCCCGTTAGGGCAGCCATGAACAAGCATCATTTTGCAGTAGGTCCCTATAAAGTTGTTAGGGTCCGTCATCCCATCATATTGAGCCATGACGAGCTGCTTAAACTTCTCCTCCGTAAAGGGGTAAGTAGTGACATAGGCACGCGAGCGTATGCCCTTCATCACCTAGGTGACCTGGCGAATGAGGATATCGAGCCTCCTCCGCTAGTCGTCATGGGGTGAGCCTCAGATTGCTCCCCTGATGAACGCGGGTGGGGAGGTTTAAGCAAGTTGAGAGGAACTTCCCCCTTCTAGCTACTATGCTTGCATTTTAACTTCTCGAGCTGTTCGCGCAGGTGGGCGTTCTCCTGTTCTACCGCATGATGCCATTTCATTTGATCTTCAGGACTTGAGCTCTGGGGCTCCTCTGGTTGGATCTTGCAGTCCTCATTGATTTTCTCTATCTTAAGGATTTTATCCGCGATCGACTGCTGCTCGGCCTTCAAAGCCACGAGCGTAGCCTCATACTCCTCCCTCACCTGCATCTCGAGGAGAGGGTCCCATTGAGGATCCACGGGATGAGATACCTCAGGCTGCCAGCTAAGCTGGGTTGGCTTCTCCTTGCTGGGCCCGACATGCTGGGGGCATCCCTTGGACATTGAGATGCTTGATTATGCTAGTGCCGCCGCCTTCTCAAGATTATCGTGAGAGGAATTGCGAGTCATGGGGTCCATCGTTGAGATTTGGAGTAAGGAAACTGATGGGAATATCATCATGAGCCCTAACTAGCTCATTTTGACCCAGAAAAGAGAACAAAAGCTCCTACATAACCAACTGGAGGTCTTAACTCAATGAATAACCATTCTGAGAGAAAAGCAAGAAGCAAGGGGTAAAATTGAAATTTTACCATTGCAGTGCAACAACAGGATTTCTCAAGGGCTAAACACAGATTAAATGGTCTTAACAAGATAAAAAGTGGGTTGGTTCAAACAGAAAAGGGTTCATGTGAATTCTAAGAATTAAACGGCTTCTTGTAACCATAAAACAGACCCACTTAATTTAACAAGGTTCTGGTCTAGATAAAATTCACCTAAATCCTCTAAAAATCATGGAAAAATATCCTCTAGGGTTTATAACCTTCAATTTGGCCCTTAGAACCTATTTTGACCTAAATTGGGGTCCCAGTCAAATGTTTGCCCTAAACTGGGTTTTTGCATAAATTACCTAGTCAAACATGGTCAAACTCAAAATCCAACTTCACCATTGGATTCCTTAGGTCCAAATTAGGTTTATACCAAAATTTGGACCTAAGGGGAATTTACCTTGACCTACTTTGCAAACAGGTCAAGTCCAATTACATTTCTACCCCTAACTTTTGAAAACTTCTGTAGAAACCCCCTATCTCTGTCTTCGTTGCCTGCAATTAAGTCCCTCCGCCATATAGTGGAGGGAATCCTACTCCAGCGAGGTTTCGAGGGAAAGATCTCGCTGATTTCTCAGATAATCCCCTTCAAAATTGAAAAGGAGATTCTCTGAGAAATTTCCTCCGGTTTGAACACAATTCCAGGTTCGATTTGGTACCTAATCTCTCATGCAAATGCATGAGAGATTCGGTTCTTCTTCTAATTTCCATCTCCGGCGAGGTTGCCGTGCTTGGAAGCTTGGCTTACAAGCACAAAACCTTCCACCAGGGCCTATAAAAGCATGCCCAGATCACCCCGCATCCTCCAAGCTTGAAATTGGCCAGAGAATCCCTCTATTTCGTCTCTTCCCCCTCCGGCCAGAGACTCAGCAAGCTCCAGCGACATCCCTCTCTTTCACTCGTTGATCTGCCACAATACCAGTGGTAGGGTTCTCTCCCTCCATTCATCCGTGTCGCGCTGCACCTGTCGACGCCTCTACAACCCCTTTGTCGTCGTCGTCCTCCCCCACTGAGTGCTTCGTCTCCGCTGACGGTAATATGAGCCGGTCGCCATCTCTGCATCCCCCTTCATCTATCTACGCTCAGCTAAGTTCTCTCTCTTTTCTAATCATTTTTCTCTCTTTTATTCTTGCGAACGCCCCT
This sequence comes from Thalassia testudinum, assembly GCA_037157565.1. Classification (NCBI taxonomy): domain Eukaryota; kingdom Viridiplantae; phylum Streptophyta; class Magnoliopsida; order Alismatales; family Hydrocharitaceae; genus Thalassia; species Thalassia testudinum. The sequence continues at coordinate 89,918,421 of JAZHRO010000077.1, forward strand.
CGACTCACGCAACCACCATCACCTCCTTCATCTCCAGCCAAACCTTCGGCGAGGCATCCTCGCCGCTCCACACCTCCATCCGCCTCGCCAACCACACCCCATAAGCACCGCAACAATCCACTGACCATAAACCCTCACTCCACTCATCACGCCACGCCCCCAAAACACCCCCCGAACACACCCACTCTCATGCACATAGGGTGCCCTAGGCATGCACACTCCAGCCACCCCACGCCACGTCGACCCCCGCACTACATTTGCCGTGTCTCAGCGAAGCTGTCTGAGCTTTTTTATGAGGCCGCGAGGCCGTTTTCATGTTGACAGGTGTAGGCATCTCCACCGCCATTAACGACATCGAGGAGCTTGCTTGCAAGCCTCCCTGAGGTTTCTCCGCTCCAGGTGAATCGCCCCAGGGTGTGCAGACTCATCTCAGGCACAATTCCAGAGGAGCAATTGGCCTCGAAGACCCCCATAGTAGCTGCAATCAAGGAAGCCTCCTATTGCGGGCACTCGCAAAGGAAGGTGGGACATTTAGTCCCACCTCAGAAGATCTTGAGCGGGCGTGGCGGAATAAAGTGAAAAAGTGAAGTAGCCTCTTCGTCTTCTGACCACGGGGCGAGGTCCCACTCACCTCTCATTGCCTCATCCGTGACCCAATCCTTGTAGACCTGGCTAGACCCGTATACCCGACTTACACTCCTTGCCCACCACCGCATGCCGGTGAGCCTGGTCCCGGGAGTGCACCCGGCCCGATTACCCGAGAAGCGGCTCTAGGAGAGCGAGCCTAAGAGAGATAGAGGAAGAGAGATCATGGGGGTGGGTAGGGGTAGGTTGTGCTCTCGCAGGCAAGGAGAAGAAGAAGAAGCCAAGGAAGAAGAGGGAGAAGGCCAGAGAAGCTAAGGGAGGAGAAGGCAAGGACTGAAGAGGAAGAAGCTGAAGGCTGAAGAGAGAAGAAAGAGGCACCGCTAGAGAGAGAAGAAGAAGAAGAAGAAGAAGAAGAAAGAGAAGAAGCCAAAGCTAAAGGTAGAAGGAAAAGGCATAGGCCGAGAACAGAAGGAAAGAAAGAAGGAAGGAAGCAGCCAATGAAGAACAATGACAGATCAGAGAAGAGAGAAAGAGAAGTGAAGCAGTACTGTAGCAGCCATATTTATGACGTCTGATTCACAAAATTAGACATCTATTTTTTTTGTGCTCTCTTTATATACATTGATATCCGGTGTTTATATTTACATTTTTGCATTATAACTTTCATTTTCTTTGCATATTCAATTTCTCAAAGTTGTGCTTTTGATTTTAAACCCCAATTTGCTCCCTATGTTCGACCTTGGACTTAAAATTTCGAGTAATAAAATTTATTTGTTTTCGAGCGATTTCAGCTATACTACGACGCATCGATTTTAAAACATTATCTCGCCTATTAAATATCTTGGCACCATTGCTGGGGAGCAACGGGTGATTTAGAAATCTTGATCACAATTTCTGATTTGGTACTAACTTGATATATCTCTTTTTTTGTGATCGTTTCAGGGGAGAAGATTCAAAGGAAGATGGCCGCACAGCAAACACACCCGAGGCAAGTAATCTCTGATTAGCCCTTCTCTTAACCCGCTCGTTCTAAAAAGGAAAAACAAGGTAAAAATCAATTAGGGCTACCTGCTTTCCATCTTTAGCTAAGTCACCAAAGTTACCTGATTTTGATTTCAACAACAAATATTGACTTATGCATCCATTTAAGGTAACTAGGGCTACCACCTTCTTGATTGAGCCCTAGATACCATATTTTTGGCAACTAAATTGGACCAAAATTAGAGCCAAATTAAGGATTCCAATTTAGGATTTTTAGAGACACATCTTTCTAAGCAAGAATCAACTATTCCAAAAAGAGGTGTGCCTAAGCCTTGCTTGAAAAGACTTATTCAAGAGAAACCCTAAAATTCAAGCTCTTAATTTCACTTAAACCCTAAAAGAAAGGACCTAAAGCTCTCAAAGGACAAATAGGTGAAGTTGACCCCCTTGTTGGGTCAACCAACCTTGCAATTAGGTTACTTTTGCACTCAATACATCTAAAGTTCAAGTGGAATCCTAAGCACCTTTGCTCTTAAATAAAAGTGGTAGACCTAAGAGGTCAAAGTCCCCATTCTAGTCTACCTGGAATCTCAGTAACAAGAGAGGTCGGGTGGGGGAAACCCTGTAACTTGTGGGGACGCTCTACCGTGTAGGGGTCTTTGCGGGACTCTCCCTCTCTGGCTGCCTAGGTATTTCTCAGGTGGACGACTTTCTGACTAAGGGGTATCATCCGCCCCGAACCTCTATAGTCATCCAAATTTTTGGGTGCCTTGATCGGGTCCAGCACATTCTAATCTCGTCCAAACCATTGGTGCATGCTCGGTAGGAGGTCCTTGAGACCATCCTTAAGTCCTCCTTTAGTGATTCACTCCCGCCGAGGCCAAGCCTCGACGTCTGTGTTTGTGCAACAACCCCACCACATAGACATCTCCTCTGATTCATCAGAACCAAATTCTCCTTCTTCCATCATCATGGCACAACCAGTAGAAGAAGAGAATAATCTTGAAAACCAACTCCAGTGCCTAAATGATCTATTTCAAAACTTTGTAAACCAGCTGCAGCGTTCTATGATGCGAGATCACTACAATTCTGCTGCGGTGGCGATCGAACCTCGAGTCTAAATCCCGGCTGGAGGTCTTAATTCTGAACTCAAGCCCAACATGATTCATGCTATTCCAAAGTTTCATGGGCTTAATTTCGATGATCCCTTCCAGCACATTAAACAACTCAAACATATGGCCTAGACCTTTAAGTTAGATGTACAAAATCGGGATATTCTTCTTATGAAGATGTTTTCCTTCTCTCTCATGGACAAGGCAGCTCATTGGTATCAGGCTCAAACACGTCCAATCAACACATTGGTTAAATTGCAGTCCAAATTCTTGAAAAAGTTCTTCCCAATTGGTCAGACGAATGCTTACACCACCAGTTCACACACTTCACCCAGCAATCTGGAGAACCTCTTCATGAAGCGTGGGATGGTTTCCTGGATCTCATGCGAAAGTGCCCCCATCACAGAGTTCCTAAATGAGAACAAGTCCAGTCTTTTTTACCAGGGACTCCGTGAAGGCATCTGCTTATTCGTTAATACAACCTGCAGAGGAAATATCATGGGTCAACACGAAGACACTGTGTGGGAAATTCTCGAAAATATGTACGAGAACTCCATCAATAATGACTCCACGGGCTTATTCGACAGGACGAATGCCCGCGCATCAACGAATCCGAGGGGAGCACATGAGACGCAGGACCTGTCCACATCCGTTGACTTTGAACTGATGCCCAGTCGGTTGGACAAGGTCTCTATTGTTGGTGCTAGAGCACCACGATCAGTTATTTTGATGATAACAAAACACGTGTCATTTAACATTTGCACTTGAAGTGTTGATTTCAGGTTAATTGCAAATGGAGACGTGTTTAGACGAAGTTCGAGCTCACATCCAGGAGGGATTGGAGGAGTTTGACGGAGAACAGAGGAGCTTCGCGAGGAGCGATAGCTTGAAGAAGGAAGGAGATGAAGAATAGGATAGATTTCCTTTTCATGTACTCTATGTATTTTTTGTTTCCTTTGTTGCTCTTTATTTTGTTACTTAGATTCATATTAAAGAGCCTCAAAGAACCCTAACAATAGTCCTAGGAACACTTGCAAAACCCTAGGATACTTAGGTTTTTTGTAGAGAACTTAGAAAACCAATAAAGGGTTCAAACAACCTTTTCAGACATCTAATCTGAAAATCAGACGTCTGATAATGACTTTTAAGATGTCTGACTGTTGACTCAGACGTCCAATAATATTTAGGCTGGACTTAGTTGGTTCTGTCTGATGAAATCAGACGTCCAGACCTTAGTCCAGACGTCTGATGACTTTGCTAGACGTCCAATTAGTGGACCGTTGGCTGGCTTAGCAAACAATGAAGGATACGACTGTTAGTCGGTATCAGACGTCTGTAGAGGACCCCAGACGTCTAATACATGACCGTTTTTCCTCGGCTGACCCAAAATCTCTTCTCAGAGATTTTATAGTCGTTGCACTCTCTTGGGAATCTATTTCCGTAGAAAAGTAGGTTTCCAGACGTCCAGACATCACTCTAGATGTTCTGTATGTCGTCTGATGACAATTCACTAGAACCTTGTTTAGATCTAATTCAAGTTAGGAAGGAAACCCGCCTAAAATCAGGCATCTGCCTTTGTTCCCAGACATCTTAAACTGGTTTTCCAGATGTCCGATGCCAGGATCAGACATCTGATAACCCTGTTAGTGTAATGATTAATCCTGATTTTGATTTGATTCTCTTGGAGGTTGTACCCAACGGCTATGGAAGCCTTCCAAGGCCTTCCAAAGCCTTCCTAGGGCCTATATAAATAGAGGAGAACCTTTGCCACTCAGACATACACCTAGACACACCAAGCAACACACTTTCGACTCTTTTGTGTCAAGAAGAAGTAGATCTATTAGAAGAAAGCTCTTGCTCTCCATGCCTAAGTTCTACATCTAGAGAGCATCGATCACTTGCGCACCCACTCTCCTGCCGTAGTTCACGAGAGCACCGTTATGCTGTCGCATAGTTCACACATCCGCGTCGTCGACGCACTTCTTGCAAAGGGAAGCATCCTAACTCCTATAGAAGTTTAGTTTAAGAATATCTTTGTTGGCTCTATAGGACTGTTTCTTGTATTTTACTTTGCTTGTGTTGGGTATTCGCTTTGTGAATTCCCGTCTCCTTCATGAGACAAAATCCTTCTCGTGAAGAGAAGGGGCTTGAGGTACGCTACCCTCGTATAAAGTAGAATGGTTGTAATTGAGGTTGTACTACCCTCGTTTTAAGTAGTACCTTAGTGGATTTGATCAACTTGGTTCATCGGAAAATCCTAACTCGAGAGGATTAGGTGGTGGTTTTCACTCGGGCTAGGTTTCCACCTAAAAATCATGTACATTATGTGATTGTATATTTCTGTGAGCTTGTTATATTCTATTTCCGCATTTTATACGTCACGCTAATCTTACCCCCTTCAAGTAGGGATTTACAATTAGTATCAGAGCAGGTTCTTGCAAAATCGGAGTAACACTCAGCAAGAAGATCATGGAGGGGAGCAGTTCCGCAATCCAGATCTCTGAGGGGCAGTCCACGACCCGTCCGCCATTCTTCGACGGAAGCAACTACCCCTACTGGAAGCTGTGGATGAAGACTTGGCTTTAAGCCAATGACTTCACGATTTGGGCTAGGTGCGAGACGGCATTTGACATCCCAGAGAAACCCGCAGGAGGCTACTTGCAACAACAAATTCATGAACTCTCTTTCAACGCGAAGACCATGAACGCCCTCTACTACACGCTCAGCCCGGAGGAGTTCAACAGAATCTCATAATGCGCCACCGTATAAGAGATTTGGCACACACTTGAGGTAACTCACGAAGGTACCTCTAAGGTAAAAACTTCTAAAATAAATTTACTTTCTCAAGAATTTGAATCTTTTTCTATGAAGTCTAACAAATCTTTAAGTGAGATAAACACTAGGTTCACTCTCATTGTAAATAATTTGAAAGCTTTAAGGAAGACCTTCATCAAGGGGGAGCTTTAAGGAAAGCTACTCCGTTCCCTTGGACTAGAATGGGAGCAGAAGGTCACCGTGATTGAGGAAGCAAATGAGGTGGAGGAGCTTAACATGGAAGATCTCCTAGGCAATCTAATGGCCTACGAGACAAAGCTGAATCAGAAGAAGAAGGATACACCAGAGCCAAAGCCAAAGAAGACCCTTGCATTCAGAGTTGCATCAGATAGCGAGGTAAGTTCCGACGATGAAGACTTTAAGTTTTTACTTAAAACATTTTCCAAGTTTTGTAGGGAATCAAAGAAAGAGAAGAAGGAGAAGAAGGAAAGCCTGAGATGTTGCTACCACTGCAACGAGAAAGGGCATCTGCGACCAGAATGCCTACTTCTCAAGAAGGAGAAGAAAAAGGAAAAGGAGAAGAAGCCTAAAAAGAAGGCATTCCAAGCAACATGGGATAACTCAAGCTCGAAGGAAGAAGAAGAAGAAAAGCCTGAGAAGGATGAAACCACTTGCTTTGGTTTCATGGCTTTAGGAGAAAGTGATAGTGAAAGCGGAAGCGACTCCGACAATGAGGTAAATTTCGATTTACAAAATGCTTTTAATAAGCTTTTTGAAGTTAGTAAATCACTTATGGTAGAAAATAAAAATGTTAAAAAGAACCTTAGTTTTCTTAAAAATGAAAATGAAAGGTTAGAAAAATAACTTAAGGATCTAGAAGCTAAACCTAAAAATGATGACTTATTCGATGAAAATAATAAGTTAGTTGAGGAAAATGCTAGTCTAAAGTTAGAAATTTTTGATTTAAAGACTAAGATGAATATTATAGAAAAAAATATTGCATGTCTTTAAGAAAATTCTAACAAATTAATTAACAAAGTAGAAAATTTGCATAGCCCTAAGGTTGAGAAAGGATCTCTGTCAAGGAGACCCACTAACAAATCCGGATCCAAGCTCCTTGGATAACGAAGAAAGATTTGGAATCTTGTTTTGTAGGTTTCAAAGGTGACTATAACACAAAGGACTGGACCTACAAGCTCAAGGCTTGTCAACTCGAGTTGGGAGAACCAAGGAGTAGACCAAGGAGGAGAACGAGAAGATCGACGAGATGACGAACAACCGAACAACTCGCTGCACGTCGATCACCAGATTGGAGACCGACACCGATGCCCGGACCTCCAAGCTATGAATGAGAGCCCCATCCGATGTGGCATCCACCACCTCCATTTGGGCCATTTTTTTGGCCATGGTAGGTGAGGTAAAACCCTTTACCCTATCCTTTTACATTAAGCATATAGATAGGGGGAGTTAAAATTATGAGCTAATTGTCAATTATTAAGGGGGAGATATAAATTAGCTATATTTCCTTTAGTAAGGGGGAGAAAAAATAATAGCTATCTTGTTGTTACAAATAGGGGGAAGACATTACTCTTGTTAAAAAAAATTCAACTCACTCATAGAAGAGCATGTTTTAAAGGGGAATTATAGGAAATTTAAAATCAATTAAGCCCTTTTGATAATGTCAAAAAGGGGGAGGATTTTTTTGCATTATTATTTATGATTTTGTCATTATCAAAAAGGGAGAGATTGTTGGTGCTAGAGTACCACGATCGTTTATTTTGATGATAACAAAACACGTGTCATTTAACATTTACACTTAAGGTTTTAGATTTCAGGTTAATTGCAAATGGAGACGTGTTTAGACTAAGTTTGAGCTCACATCCAGGACAGATTGGAGGAGCTTGACGGAGAACAAAGGAGCTTTGCAAGGAGCGATGGCTTGAAGAAGGAAGGAGATGAAGAATAGGATAGATTTCCTTTTCATGTACTCTATGTATTTCTTGTTTCTTTTGTTTCTCTTTATTTTGTTACTTAGATTCATATTAAAAAGCCTCAAAGAACCCTAACAATAGTCCTAGGAACACTTGCAAAACCCTACGATACTTAGGTTTTCTGTAGAGAACATAGAAAACCAATATAGGGTTCAAACAGCCTTTTCAGACATCTAATCTGAAAATCAGACGTCTAATAATGACTTTTAAGATGTCTAACTGTTGACTCAGACGTCCGATAATATTTAGGCTGGACTTAGTTGGTTCTGTCTGATGAAATCAGACGTCCAGACCTTAGTCCAGACGTCTTAGAAGATGTCTGATGACTTTTCCAGACGTCCAATTAGTGGACCGTTGGCTGGCTTAGCAAACAATGAAGGATATGACCGTTAGTCGGTATCAGATGTCTGTAGAGGACCCCAGATGTCTGATACATGACCGTTTTTCCTCGGCTGACCCAAAATCTCTTCTCAGAGATTTTATAGTCGTTGCACTCTCTTGGGAATCTATTTCCGCAGAAAAGTAGGTTTCCAGACGTCCAGACATCACTCCAGATGTCCTGTATGACGTTCGATGACAATTCACTAAAACCTTGTTTAGATTTAATTCAAGTTAGGAAGGAAACCCACCTAAAATCAAACGTTTGACTTTGTTTCCAGAAGTCTTAAACTGGTTTTCCAGATGTCCGATGCCAAGATCAGACATCTAATAACCCTATCAGCGCAATGATTAATCCTAATTTCGACCTGATTCTCTTAGAGGTTGTACCCAACGGCTATGGAAGCCTTCTAAGGCCTTCCAAAGCCTTCTTAGGGCCTCTATAAATAGAGGAGAACCTTTGCCAGTCAGACATACACCTAAACACACCAAGCAACACACTTTCCACTCTTTTGTGTCAAGAAGAAGTAGATCTATTAGAAAAAAGCTCTTGCTCTCCAAGCCTAAGTTCTACATCTAGAGAGCATCTATCACTTGTGCACCCACTCTCCCACCGTAGTTCATGAGAGCACCGTTGTGCCGTCGCATAGTTCACACATTCATGTCGTCGACGCACTTCTTGCAAAGGGAAGCATCCTAACTCCTATAGAAGTTTAGTTTAAGAATATCTTTGTTGGCTCTATAGGACTGTTCTTGTATTTTACTTTGCTTGTGTTGGGTATTCGCTTTATGAATTCCCGTCTCCTTCATGAGACAAAATCCTTCTCGTGAAGAGAAGGGGCTTGAGGTATGCTACCCTCGTATAAAGTAGGGTGGTTGTAATTGAGGTTACTGCCCTCATTTTAAGTAGTACGTTAGTGGATTTGATCAACTTGGTTGATTGAAAAATCCTAACTTGAGAGGGTTAGGTGGTGGTTTTCACCCGAGTTAGGTTTCCACCTAAAAATCATCGTGTACATTGTGTGATTGTCTATTTCTATAAGATTGTTATATTCTATTTCCGCATTTTATACGTCACGCTAATCTCACCCCCTCCAAGTAGGGATTTACATCTATCATCGAGAAGAAGGTGGATGAGCTGACTCGACATCTGCAGCGAGCCACCTCAGCGCAAAACCCATTTGCATAGCCACCTCTTAGGAGGGAAGCTGTGCATAACATCTATCACCGATCTTCTTAGGGGATGGACCCGTATCCACCCCTATTTAACTCCAGGACCGGAGGAAACTCCGATCCTACTTACTCTAGTCGGGGGAACTCTGAACCCTCGTACTCTGACTTTCCTAAGGTTCCTCAGACCTGCGAGGACCTCAATGCCATCCAGAATGACCCATTCTCTAATACCTATAACCCTGGATGGCGGAATTATCCCAACTTCCTGTGGGTGGGAAATACTCAAAATCAAAGACCACCATATCAAGCCCGTCCAAGCTCCTCGTCCATATCAGCCGCCTCAGCCTAGACCTAACCACACCTATTAATTTGGGCCAACCCAAGCAGATCAAATGACTCTTACCCTTCAGACTTTGGCTGACATTTAGAAGATGAATGCGGCTATGCAAAAATAGCACAAGGATGAAATCACAGAGGTTCGCAATCAACTCGCCCAGATGGCGAATTCCCGCCAACCTAGCACACTCCCTTCGCAACCTTTGCCGAACCAGAGGCACATTATGAATCAAAATCTGGCCAAGCCCACTTGATTTATCAGGCCCCTTCTGTTCCATCACCCGACGGGATGGAAGCTTCGACATCGTATGTGGGATTTCAGCAGCAGCCACCAATTTTATCAACCCCAAACCAAAACCAGGTAGGACTAAACTTGGTAACAACCCGTAGTGGCAAAGCAACACAAGACCCACCTTATCCAAGCCACTTTCAGCTTGGTAGTAACCCAAGCCTTGGGATAGTTATCCAGGACACCCCTGTCCCAGATCAAGAACCTGGACCTATTCTAGAGGAACCAACCAAGGTTCCATTTCCTGAGGCCTTGACCAAGGGAAAGAAGACAAACAAACCCATGGCTCCTAAGGAGGATCTGGTCATGCTCTTTGAACAGGTTCATATAAACATCCCCTTGATGGATAAAATCTGCCATGTATCGGCTTACGCACGATTTCTGAAGGATGTGTGTACACCCAAGCGTAAGCTGCGAACCAAAAGTGGGAGTCCGATCGTACTGTCAGAGCAAGCCAGCTCTGTAATTTTGAGCAAACACCCACCTAAGGCAAAAGACCCAGGTACTCCCCTGATTTCCTGTACCATTGGTGATACCCAATTCGACAGAGCTTTATTAGATTTAAGTGGCTCCATAAACCTAATGCCTACATCCCTCCTTGACCACCTTGAAGAATCTGAGCTCAAATCGACAGAGGTGACATTGCAGTTAGCTGACTGATTTATTAAGTCACCTAAAGGAATTCTTGAGGATGTCATCGTTAGGGTACGGGATTTCTATTTCTTGGTGGATTTTGTAGTCTTAGATATGGATGCTCCAAAAAACCCAAAGGATACACCGATTATACTACGAAGACCCTTTCTGGCCACTGCTAGGGCTAATATAAATTGTGAGGAGGGCCAAATTGAACTGAAATTTGAGAACCAAACACTGAAGATTGACATCTTTAATGCCCAACGCGGGATTAATTGTGGTGTTATAAAACAAATATGTGATATCAAGGCCGTGGTTGATGAACCGTATATTGAGAACAACCTGATTACTTCCGATCAACCACAAGAAGATCAAAACCCATAATCAGAGGAGTCCGAATCTAACTTAGATACACCCATAACTCCTTCCCTTGCTCTTGACACACACCCTGAACCGCCCGCTGCTGCTGATAACCCCATTCTGGAACTCAAGCCTCTTCCCAACCATCTGAAGTACGTCTTTTTGGGTTCCAATTAGACGTTTCCTGTGATTATCAACTCCAGACTCATAGCTGACCAGGAATCCCGTCTGATTACTGTTCTCCAGCAACATCGTAGAGCCATTGGATGGACTCTCGATGATTTGACTGGTATCAGCCCTTCTTACTACACACACCGTATCTACACCGAAGAAGGCACACGACCTTCCCACGAAATGCAGAGACGTTTGAATCCTAATATGTAGGAGGTCATGAAAAAGGATATCATCAAGTGGTTAGATGTAGGGATCATCTACCAAATCTCCGACAGTCGGTGGGTGAGTCCAATCCAGGTTGTGCCGAAGAAGGTAGGACTCACCGTGATCACGACTGAAACTGGAGAAGTCATACTAACTCGTGTGGCAAACTCGTGGAGAGTATGCATTGATTACAGAAGACTCAATTCCTCCACGAAGAAGGATCATTTCTCACTACCATTTATTGATCAGATCCTTGAGAAACTAGTGGGAAATAGGTTCTACTTTTTGGATGGGTACTCTGGTTATAACCAGGTGGCAATCCATCCTGAGGACCAAGAAAAGACCACTTTCACCTGCCCCTTCAGGACGTACACGTTCTGAAGGATGCCGTTCAGTCTCTACAATGCACCCGCTACTTTTCAGCACTGCATGCTTGCCATATTCTCAGATATCGTAGGTGATTATCTGGAAGTCTTCATGGATGACTTTTCAGTATCCGGAGAATCATTTGAAGATTGTCTCCTGCACTTGGTCCAAATCCTCAGGCAATGCATTGACATGAATCTGGTTCTTTCTTGGGAAAAGAGCCATTTCATGGTGCTTGAAGGAATTGTCCTAGGACATCTCATTTTAGAAAAAGGCATCCAAGTCGATCGAGCCAAGGTGAACTTGATTTCCAAGCTTCCTATGCCTAGCTTGATCAAGGGCATCCGATCTTTTCTGGGGTACATCAATTTTTATCGTCGATTTATTCCTGATTTCTCAAAGATTGTGCGCCCCCTGACTACTCTGCTTTCTAAGGATGTACCTTTCAAAATTTTCAAGGAATGCACTCAAACATTTGAAATCCTCCGTGATCGAGTTACCCAATCCTCGATCCTACAGTCCCCTAATTGGTCTCAACCCTTTGAGATCATGTGAGATGCATCTGATTTCGCAGTAGGAGCGGTGCTTGGGCAAAAAATTAATGGGAAACCCATGGTCATATACTATGCTAGTAAGACACTTGACGAGGCTCAGCGTAACTACACAGTTACTGAGAAAGAGCTACTAGCCATAGTATTTGCCCTGGAAAAATTTAGATCTTATCTCCTGGGTTCCCGTGTTATCATTTACTCAGATCACACAGCTGTGAGGCATCTCCTTGCGAAGGACACGAAACCTTGATTAATCCGCTGGATCTTGTTGTTGCAAGAGTTTGACCTCGACATTCGCGACAAAGCGGGAAAACAGAACATGGTAGCTGATCACTTGTCCCACCTTCCTTCTGAGATCATCAACCCTTCCGGACCCATCACGGAACATTTTCCTGATGAGCACCTCTTGACTATCAATACAGGGCTTCCATGGTTTGCTGATATAGTAAACTACCTGACATCACATCAGATCCCGTTCGATTGGCTGAAGGCCAAGAAGGACAAATTACTTTTCGATGCCAAGTACTACTTCTGGGAAGACCCATATCTCTTCTACATCGGTGCTGATCAGATCATTCGACAATGTGTCGCAGAAGTAGAAATTCAAGACATATTGTCTTTCTACCATGACCAGGCATGAGGTGGACATTTTTCAGGTCATAAAATCGCAGTGAAAGTCTTCCAGTGTGGCTTCTATTGGCCCATGATTTTCAAAGATGCGTACAATCACTGTAGGGCATGCCCTCGTTACCAGACCTTAGGCAACATGAGCCATCGTGATATGATGCCCTTACAGCCGATTCTTGTATGTGAAATCTTTGACATATGGGGGATTGATTTTATGGGACCCTTCCCTATTTCAAACGACTTCGAGTACATTTTACTTGCTGTTGACTATGTGTCCAAATGGATCGAAGCCAGTCTGACACGAACCAATGATCAAAAAGTGGTTATCAAATTCATTCATCAGAACATCTTTTCACGGTTCGAGATTCCACGTGCTATAATTTCTGACGAAGGGACCCATTTCATTAACGCTCAGTTCAGGTCACTGATGACCAAATATGGGTTGTCGCACCGAATCTCTACTCCATACCACCCCTAAACTAATGGTCTAGCTGAGCTATCAAATCAAGAGATCAAAAAAATCCTCCAGGTTACTGTTCGACCTGACAGGAAAGATTAGTCATCCCGACTTTCCGAAGCTTTGTGGGCTTATAGGACCGCCCACAAAACCCAATTAGGTATGTCTCCCTTCATATTGGTGTACGGGAGGGCATGTCACCTCCCCATCGAATTGGAACACAAAGCCTATTGGGCAATAGGGAACTGCAACCTAGATCTTTCTAAGGCAAGAACCCACTAAAAGCTTTAAATGAGCGAGATCGATGAATTACTCCATAACGCGTATGAGAACTCACGAATTTACAAAGAGTGGGTTAAGGCCTTTCACGATAAGAACATATCCATAAAGATCTTCCATCTAGGTCAAAAAGTCCTACTCTTTGATTCTAAGCTTAAACTGTTCCCAGGAAAACTACGATCAAAATGGATCGGACCCTACCTCGTCTGACGAATCTTTGGAAATGGAGCCATTGAGATCAGTCCACTCTGCCACGATTCAAAACCTTCATCGTGAACAGTCAGAGACTCAAACCATTCATGGATTTGACAGATACAAATTTGGCTGAGATATCCTTCACCCTCCATTCTCCTTGAGCTCATTGCGCCCAGCCGATGGCATAAAACTCAGCACTTAACGAGAGGCAACCCGTCATTCTTGAAAAACTTGAAAACTTTCTTGACAATCCTACGCTGAATTCATATTGCACTTTAGGGTTCATCCATTAGAACAGCCGACCCCATCTCAGGTGCCCGTACCCGAGTTTAGAAATCATTCGCAATAGTCACCTCGACCCGTTCGCACACCCAAAACCTGTTCTAATGAATGATCTAAACTGAACTCGAACCCACCTAATTTACAATGGGGACATTGCAAATCGTAGGCATGGGGGGTATGAAAGTGCAAAACACCATGAAAACTCATCTCACAAGAAAAGGTTTCAACAAAAAAATCACATATCACAAAAACACCAAAAAAATTCTGAGGGGAGAGAAAATTTTGAGGCCATACAAATCATGAGGAGAAAAAGGGGAAAAGTGAAAAATATCAAAAAAGGAGCACAAAATGAAAAGAAGAAAAAGAGAGTCATTAGTAAGAAATTAAGGGATTAACTAAGTTCTAGACCATATCAAGAAAAAAAAATGAAAAGAAAAAGTGCTAATGAGACACAAAAGAGATTAGTAGGAACCCTGATTGATGAGAACCTCATCATGAGCCATAACTAGCTCATTTTGACCTAATACAAAGGATAAAAGCTCCTACATAACTCAAGGAAAGGCTTAACTCAGAGAATTCTGAGTTTAAGGAGAAAACAAGTCATAAGGGGTAAAAATGCAATTTTACCAGTATAATCTGCATACAGGGTCCAAACATAGGTCAAACAAACCGAATAAGAAGGAAAGTGGGATGATCTGATAAGGGCTACAGCAATTCCAAGGAACTAAATGATAATCTGTAACCTTAAAACAAACCCACTTCAATTCACGAGGTTCAAGGCAAAGTAAAAATAGAAAAATAATCTCTAGGGTTTAGAACCTTCAATTTGGCCTTCGGAACCCATTTTGACCTACATTGAGAACCATGCCCAATTAATAACTTAATTTGGGTTTTTGGGTAAATTGATCGGTCAAACAAGATTTTATCTAGAAATAAAATTCACCATCAGAATCCTTAGGTCCTAATTAGTCACGTATAAAAACTTGAGCCTAAGAAGAAACCTTCTTGACCAACTTTACATTTTGGTCCTCATCTATTTACTTTTTGGCCCTCAACTTTTGAACCCTCGCATTTTGGCCCCTAACTCTTCTTCGTTCTTTACATTCAGGTCCTCCCTGCAAAACCTGCCAGCACCACACTCCGGCGACCTTGCGCGGAGCATGGCGCCGCGCAGGGTAAGGGGGAGGGCCTGCCAGGTCAAATGGGGGTGCCCTGCGTCGTCAGCCGTCGCAGGAACACCCCCCTGGTCGCTGCAACCCACCATACCGGCCGTGCGAACGCACGGACGGTATGGGTCGCCTGTTCCGGCATCCTCCGGTGAGGGAGACACGTCGTCTCCCTCCGCCCTCTTCTCTGATTCCGCCCCTATAAATACCCCCGTCGCTCCGCCGTTCTTGTCAGCTCGGTCCTGACAGAGAAACACCCTCTTTTCACTCTCTTCCCACTCCGACAGGAAGCCCTCCAGCTCCGGCGGTTTTTCCCTCCTCCTCCTCGTCGTTCTGCCGCACTACCAGCAGCAGAGCTACCTTCCCCTGCTCTTCCCGCGCCGCGCCGCACCCAGCGCGCACCTCTCCAGCCCTTTCCTCGCCGTCGCTCCTTCCTCTGGGCAGCTTCTTCTCCGGCGACAGTCGATACGACTGTCGCCTGTTCCGGTCCCTCCTCGTCCTGCTAAGTAGGTAGAACTCCTCTTCCTCCCCTCTTCCTTTTCCTCACTTTACATCTTTACTGTTGCCCCGATCCGATCAATCTCCCTTACCTTCTCCACCTCCGGCCCCTGCTCCGGCGACCCGCTCCCATCACTCCAGCAACCCACACGGCTCGCCGACCACCACAGAACCTCCGCCTCCTCACCCTGATCAACCTTCGCCCTTCCACTTCCCCCAAATCACCCTCTGCAACTCCACCGAACAAACCCATCTCCCAACCTGCAGTTTGACCTAGGGCAGCCCTTAGGCTCCGCCCCGCCGCCTGCACACCCCCCGACCACCTTCGCCGTGCCACGGCGAAGGCCCTCCACATTTCTGATTAGGTCGAGAGGCCATTTCTCTGTGGGCAGGTACCTGCGCTCGCCGCCGCCATTGTTGAAGCGAAGCAGCTTCTTCACCTGCTGCCCCAGGTGCGCCACGCCCAGGTCACGATCCCAGGCAGTGCGAGGCGTCTTCGCGAAGTGTCAGGCTGCAGTTGAGGCGAAGCTCTCGCGCGAAGCCCCCGCGCTTCGCCTCGACTGCCGCTGCTTCCTCCGCGCAGGCATCCAAATTGGGGTGGGACATTTAGTCCCACCTCGGAAAGCCACTGAGGCGAACGGGCGCTTAAAGGCAAAACGTGCCTTAAGCTGTTCGCCTCAGTTCACGGGGTGAGGTCCCCTTCACCCGCCCGACTACCTGGCCTCGTCCGCACGCACGCCTCACGGACCTGGCCTGACCCGACTAAGCCCGACCTGCACTCCTCGCCCACCACCGCACGCCGGTGGGGCTAGACCCGGGCGCGACCCGTACCCGACTACCCGGCAGCTCTGGGAGAGCTTTCCTAAGAGCGGCGTCTGTGAGAGAGAAACGCGGGGGGGGGGGGGGGGGGAAGGGTAGAGTAGGTTTTACCGTGTCTCTGATTGGAACTTTGAGTGTGCAGGCACAGGTGAAGGGACTGCGGAAGGGCTGAAGAGAAGAAGAAGACTGAAGGAAGAAGAGCAGCCAAGTCAAAGCAAAGAGGAAGGAGAAAGCAAAGAAGAAGAAGACAAGCAAGGCAGAGAAGAAGGCTGACGAAGACTGAAGGAAGGAGCACCGAGCGGCACTGTAGCAGCAGCAACTTAAGTCGTCTGAGTGGAAAATCAGACGACGCTCTGAAGGCAGAAAAGAAAGAAGAAGAACATCACCACTGCTGCAGATAAAGAAGACAGAAAGAAAAAGAAGAAAGAAGGAGAGACGATGTCCTGACAGCAAGAGCAGAAGAAAAGCACGAGAAGAAGATCAGAAGAAAGAAGTAAAAAGAAGATCTGAAGAACAGAAGGCAGAAGAAGAAGACCACAAGGAGATAAACAAAGAAGACGAAACCAAAAGCCAAAGAGAAGAGAAAACAAAGAGGAAGAAAGAAGAGAAGAAGAAGATTTTCATCTCTCTCCCTCTCTCTCTCTCTCTTTATCTTTTGTAATAAGAATTTGTACCCCTAGAATACAACTTGCTCCCTGAGTTCGACCTCGGGAGAACTTTATTTTCTGAGTAATAAATATTAGTGAATGATGGCAATAACTAACTGTACTACAACATTATAACAAAACCTAGTTGTCGCCACGTCATTCCACTGATCTTAGGCCTCTTGGGCTAGACTCTTAGGCTTAAAAATTCAAGTATCCACTAAGATCTGGATAGTTCTCAAGAGGTTGGGAAAAATGCGAAGCTTAAGTATTAGGTCTAAGGCTTAGGGAGTATTCGGCCTCATTAACTGACCTTTGGTTTGCTGGACTCAGTAACCTAAGCACCCTAATCCACACACAATCTGGTTCAGTGCGCATAATTATCAAAATCACGCAAAAGTGTTTAAGTGTTCTAAAAAAGTCGCCTAGATTAGGAGTGGCCGATCAACACAAGTTGATTTGGATGAGTTTCCGGCACAGATAGGTGAAAAATTCCCCTCGAAGATGCGCAATAACATATCGTCTCCTCGGTGCTTGTCTCCTAGGATATTTACATATCCTACCAGGGGCATGTAAGCACCTTGTGCTGGTTCAGATACCATGGGAGATATTATCATGAAATGTCGATTGCCAGGGTCTAAATTTAGCTACAGAATGCCATGGCGAGATTATCTCGAAATCTCGAAAGCCAGGGTTCTGGGGTTGCCATGGTGGTGTTATCACAAAGCATCGATTGCCAGGGACCCTTTCTAGGATTGATGATGGGGACGAGGAATCCGATACAAAATGTGTTGAGAAGCCAATCCGAAGCTAGAAATAAAAAGAAAAGAGAGAGAAAACTCTCCAAACAAAAAAAATCCTCTGTCTCTCTCTTGCAAAAAACACACTGCAAACTTAACCGAAGCTAAAATACGTTACAAGCACGTGTGCTTTAACCGTAGATTCCAACGAACCTTAGGATAGTTCCTGTGGGCCTTAAAAACCTTCGCGAAGGATCCAGGCTAGAGCTGGTCAGATCCGGATCTTGGTTGGTACTTGAGCACCTCTAGGCCTACTATCGACATTCTAACCTAATCAAAAAGAAAAAAAGCATTCATCATAATTTGTGAACATCAATGAACTCATGGTCTAGAACAGAAGTTAAAACCTTAAAATTTTGCTAAGGGACTAACAAAAGCTAGGCGTGAGAGTATGATGGGGACACCATCATGAGCCCTAACTAGCTCATTTTGACCCAGAAAAGAGAACAAAAGCTCCTACATAACCAACTAGAAGTCTTAACTCAATGAATAACCATTCTGAGAGAAAAGCAAGAAACAAGGGTAAAATTGTAATTTTACCATTGTAGTGCAACAACGGGATTTCTCATGGGCTAAACACAGGTCAAATGATCTTAACAAGATAAAAAGTGGGTTGGTTCAAACAGAAAAGGGTTCATGTGAATTCTAGGAATTAAATGACTTCTTGTAACCCTAAAATAGACCCACTTAATTTAACAAGGTTCTGGTCCAGATAAATTTCACCTAAACCCTCTAAAACTAATGGAAAAATATCCTCTAGGGTTTATAACCTTCAATTTGTCCCTTAGAATCTATTTTGACCTAAATTGGGGTCTCAATTAAATGTTTGCCCTAAACTGGATTTTTGCATAAATTTCCCAATCAAACATGGTCAAACCCAAAATCTAACTTTACCATTGGATTCCTTAGGTCCAAATTAGGTTTATACCAAAATTTGGACCTAAGGGGAATTTACCTTGACCTACTTTGAAAACAGGTCCAGTCCAATTACATTTCTACCCCTAACTTTTGAAAACTTCTGCAGAAACCCCCCTATCTCTATCTTCGTTGCTTGCAATTAAGTCCCTCCACCATTATAGCGGAGGGAATCCTACTCCTGCGGGGTTTCAAGGGAAAGATCTCTCTGATTTCTCAGAGAATCCCCTTCAAAATTGAAAGGGAGATTCTCTAAGAAATCTCCTTCGATTTGAATACAATTTCAGGCTCGATTTGGTTCTCCTTCTAATTTCCATCTCCAATGAGGTTTCCGTGCTTGGAAGCTTAGCTTCCAAGCACAAAACCTTCCGCCAGGGCCTATAAAAGCATGCCCAGATCACCCCGCATCCTCCAAGTTTGAAATTGCCTAGAGAATCCCTCTATTTTGTCTCTTCCCCCTCTGGCCAGAGACTCAGCAAGCTCCGACGACATCCCTCTCTTTCCCTCGACGCTTTGCCACAATACCAGTGGCAGGGTTCTCTCCCTCCTGTTCATCCACGTCGCGCCGTACCCACCGACGCCTCTACAACCCCTTCGTCGTTGCCATCCTCCCAGACTAAGTGCTTCATCTCCGGCGACGGCAATACGAGCCTGCCGCCATCCCTGCATCCCCCTTCATCTATCTACGCTCAGCTAAGTTCTCTCTCTTTTCTAATCATTTTTATCTCTTTTATTCTTGCAAATGCCCCTCGACGCACGCAACCACCATCACCTCCTTCATCTCCGACCAGACCTCCGGCGAGGCATCCCCACTGCTCCACACCTTCATCCGCCTCGCCAACCACCCCATAAGCACCGCAACACTCCACTGACCATAAACCCTCACTCCACTCATTGCGCGACACCCCCAAAACACCCCCCGAACACACCCACTCTCACGCACACAGGGTGCCCTAGGCACGCACACTCCGGCCACCCCATGCCACGCCGACCCCTGCACTACATTTGCCATGTCTCAGCGAAGCTGTCTAAGCTTTTTGACAAGGTCGCGAGGCCGTTTTCATGTTGACAGGTGTAGGCGTCTCCATAGCCATTAACAACTGCGAGGAGCTTGCTTGCAAGCCTCCCCCAGGTCTCTCCGCACCAGGTGAATCACCCTAGGGTGTGCGGACTCATCTCGCGTACAACTCCAGATGAGCAATTGGCCTCGAAGACCCCCGTAGTTGCTGCAATCAAGGAAACCTCCTGCTACAGGCGCTCGCGAAGGAAGGTGGGACATTTAGTCCCACTTGAGAAGATCTTGAGTGGGTGAAGTAGCCTCTTCACCTTCTGACCACGGGGTGAAGTCCCATTCACCTCTCATTGCCTCGTCCGTGACCTGATCCTCGCGGACCTGGCTTAACCCGTATACTCGGCCTGGTCCCGGGCATGCACCCGACCCGATTACCTGAGAAGCGGCTCTAGGAGAGCGAGCCTAAGAGAGAAAGAGGAAGAGAGATCGTGGGGGCGGGTAGGGGTAGGTTTTGCTCTCGCAGGCAAGGAGAAGAAGAAGAAGCCAAGGAAGAAGAGGGAGAAGGCCAGAGAAGCTAAGGGAGGAGAAGGCAAGGATTGAAGAGGAAGAAGCTGAAGGCTGAAGACAGAAGAAAGAGGTGCCGCTAGAGAAAGAAGAAGAAGAAGAAGAAAGAGAAGAAGCCAAAGCTAAAGGTAGAAGGAAAAGGCACAGGTCGAGAACAGAAGGAAAGAAAGAAAGAAGGAAGGAAGCAGCCAGAAGAAGAACAGTGACAGATCAGAGAAGAGAGAAAGAGAAGTGAAGTAGCTCTGTAGCAGCCATATTTAAGATGTCTGATTCACAAAATCAGACGTCCATTTTTTTTGTGCTCTCTTTATATACATTGATATCCAGTGTTTATATTTACATTTTTGCATTACAACTCTGATTTTCATTGCATATTCAATTTCTCAAAGTTGTGCTCTTGATTTTAAACCCCAATTTGCTCCCTGTGTTTGACCTCGGACTTAAAATTTTGAGTAATAAAATCTATTTATTTTTTAGCGATTTCAACTATACTACGACGCATCGATTTTAAAACATTGATCTCGCCCATTAAATAGAAATGGTATTGAATGATAATCGTTTCTCACAAATGGCATCAATTGATTAAGGCCCTTAGCGACAGGGGACCTGAATCAACAATAGTCACAAACAAGCACATAGAGAAAAGGCACAAGAAATTGATGACCCAGTTCCACACAAAGGGGTGTATGTCTGGGGGGAGGGCAATGCTCCCAAATTTTCACTATGATTGTGGGTAATACAAAGTCTCTTGTTTTCTCTCTAAGGTTGCGTGAAGAGAGCCCCTGAGGGCCTCTCTTCCCTATTTATACTACAGGAAATATCTAACAACATTTAATCCTTATAATGGACATCGCGGATTCCCTGATGCATCTGTTACTTGGCTATAAATAGCGTTGGAAGCGCCACCATTAGCATCGACGTGGATGTTGTTGCCGCCTCTTCAACTCCGGTCAATCAAGTTCTTCTGCGGGTCGGGCAGGCTCGGATCCGTCTAGACATAAGCGGGTCAAGTAAACCCGGATCTACTTGTTTGTCATGTATACAGGTAGCTGAATTCTTTTTGGGCTTTGTACGAAGTTTTAAGTCTGAGGGTGCTTTTTGCCACTCATTAGGGCCTATTGTGAAATTTTTGATTTTGGCACAGGCCCTATCATAATTGAAATCCCACAACACCGAATTTGCTATGATTGATAAAAATTTGATGGATTACAGCTTTAAAGCGACACAAGTTGATTACTTAGCCTATATCTTTAGTGTTCAACATTATAGACTCAGGTTGCACTCGTCCACATCAACTTCTCATCCACATGCCCGTAGATTGAGAGATGAACAAATATGGGCATACGTGACACACCACTTGCAGAGTTCCCCTCCCTTATGGATGGGACTGCATCACAACCTAGTCTACATTTGCGGGCTAATGATTTTGAGCAACCGCAATCATATCTTTTGCATTTTATTAACCCAACCTACAGAATTGACTATTTCTTCTTATAGATCTTCTCCCAACTAAAGGGCAATAAAGTAAGCACTCGTTGGGAGGTAGCCCAACATTGATGGTGTAACTATTTAGGTTTACTCTCCAAGTCTGGAAATAAATAGTTAGTCACGTCAACCCTAGTACCAGGTGATTTCTTTCCTACCCTAACTATGCATACAATGAGGACATTGCATAACATAGACATTGAGGGGGTGGGTAAACCAATTGATATTGGAGTTCATTTTCTAGTTTCTTATTTTCTTTATTTTTGAAAATTTTAAATATATATATATAAATTGAAATTATTTTAGAAAATCCAAAAAAAATTATAAATAGCATACTTGCATACTTCTAGTAGGATAATGAGAATAAGGTCTTTAAGAAATCACTAGTTTCTAGGGTTGAGTTGGAAAACCATTTTCCAACCTTTTCAGGTTGTAAGTCAACTTAATCAATTAGCACATGCCTTTAAGCCTAAGGTTTTTCTTGTAATTTTGAAGAATCGAGTTGACCAAGATTCTAAGTCTATGAGGCAAGAACTAGATGATTTAATTGTTCACCAATTGATTTATAACTCTTTGTAAATTAGGCATCTAAACCCTTATGCATCGAGTTGACTTATGAGCAACCACAAGCTTGAAAACACAAGGTTTTACTAAGGTTGGGACTAGGGAGCATTTACAATAAGACAAAATGTAAAGAAACACCAATGCAACGTAAAGAGTTGTGAACTTGGTCCCCACTTGATTTATCTCCTTTTTATTCAAAAAAGTACTGACATGTGGTAGGATCCACTACTGATGAAACCAACAACGAACCCATTTTGCACTGGTGCAAACCACTGAAATCTCCTTTGGAATTACTTTTCATTGGTGCAAAACCACTTTACACCTATGCAAAACCACCAGATCCCTTTTGAAACTACTTTACATCAATGTAAAATTGCTTTGCATCTAAGCAAAGCTACCATATCACCTTCGGAATAATTTTACACCAATGCAAAATGAGATTGCATCGGAGCAAAAAATAACCTCAAAATAAGTTATCACTTGCATCAGTGCAAAATCACCCAGAATAATTTATGACCTATGCAAAATGATTTATCACCAGTGTAAAATGATTTATCACCTGTGCAAACATGATTTATCACTTGTACATTTTAGTGCAAAATGATGTGATAATTTTTTTCAATGTGTTGGGGCTCACCATATAATAAACCTTACGTTCTTTTGTTTCTTTACATTAAATGCCAATTGTCAAGTGGGTACCACGTTCACACCACCCTGCAATGCATTTTGTGTCACTTTGTGTGTTTTTGTATCTACATCCTTACAATAAAATGGACTTAATTTATATCAGAACTAATAAAGGCCCTTGCAGGTATGGCTGTCATGTTGGCACTGAGTATGTTCCCCAAATGTAAGGTGTTCAGAGCCTAGCCTAGCATCTTGAGTTATATGAGTTTTATTTAGATAATGTTCTTGAACAAAGGAAGGAGTTGCATTCACCTAGAAAAATGAAAGGAGAATACAGAAATATGAGAAGGAGGAGAAAAACACAAAAAGAAATATGTAATAAATGCATGAAAGAAAAAAAGAAAGACTTGATAAAAGATGTCAAAAAAATGGTCGGGGAGATATCCCTTTGAGGTTGACCTCGGGATAGAAAAGAGTGAGGAGAAAGCTCTCAAGTCCTAGTAAGGCAGAGCCAAACGTGAAACTTGGAAGAGCTAGGAATAATCCAGACTTGGGAAATTCCTGGGTTCATAAACCTAATTGCCCATGAGTCAAGTCCTTACACTGTGCACAAATGCGTTAAGCTCAAGTTTAACAAATCTTGGTTGAACCTTGGAACCTAAAAGAACTGCTTCAAAAACTGAAAAATCTAAGTTGGCAAGAAACTAGCAGAATTTAGCACCCTAAGCTTAAGATAGAACCCTAGTGTTGTTGGGCAAGGAGAACAAACTTTCAACTGTAATCGCGAAAATAGTGTTAACTAAGGGCTAAATGTCACGACTTCGAACATGAATTTCATGTAGTGTTTTGCTAATAGACTAGCAAAAGATAGGCATGGGGGTGTGATAGATACATATCTAGCACATTTAATATGTTTAAATTAAGTTAGTTCCTAACTAAACATACCATATTTATGTCATAAATGTTGCATTTGAGGCATCCTAGGCATATTAGGAGCATACATGCATTTTTGCATAATTACTGTGTATTATAATAATTGTAATGTATGCAAGAATAAATTTGGAGATGGAGGCTTGAACTAAATAATGCAAGACATGAAAGATGCAAGGAGGAGTTCATGCATCAAGAGATTTTATGTTTTATACAAGGAGCCGGAATGCAAAATGAGGACCTAAGGAGTCACCCCCTTGGCCTCATCAACCTACTGAGAAGCTCTCATGGCCATGTTGGGACTTATTATAGGAGTCACTACTCATGTAGTTCTATCCTACACCACTACAATGGTATAAATTCCATACTCGTGGGGTCTCTGGAATGAGAAGTCATTTATTCTTTGATAGTTTGATTTATGGGTGTCAAATCATTCTTGAATCGAAAGTTTTAAATGACGATTTTTCATGCTTCAGCGATGCCATGGGAGAATCATTCACCCCTTTATATAATGCCTTAGTTTAGCTGTTACAATTTCTAATAGGGGCTTAGTTGTACAAGAGGCAAGCATGTGAAAATTATGTCCTAATGGGAAGGTCCTTACTAAGTTATAATGATCTATGTGGTAGAGACTATGTTGGGTAAACGGATTCCAAACACTACAAATGATGATAAACTCGATATGTGCTACTTATCCTAATACATCTAAGGAGAATGAACATAGATCTTAAACAAATCTCCTTTAAACAACTTATACAAGCCATTTGTTAGCCCCAAATTGCTTAAAATTAATAAGTAATTTGAACGCATTATTATGATTCTCTATGAATATCATGCTACTTATTCAAAGACTTGTATCCAACATATAAGTTGCACTAGCAACTTGGATCCTCTAAGGTGACATGCTAAAAAGAAAAAGGAGGGGAGCTGCAACACCATTTACAAACCCATCACCAAAATCCTTGCAAGGAGACTCAGCTATATCTTGAATAGCTTGTTTAATGACCCCCAAGGAGCTTTCATTTGGGGAAGAAGCATTTTAGATTATATGTTATTGACACAAGAGTTTTTAAAGGGGTTTAACAACTTTGGAACCATGCCATGGTTGTGTATCAAAGTAGACATTTCAAAAGCATTCAATACGGTAAGAAGGGACTTTATACTTTTTATTGTCCAATCCATGGGATTTTATGAAAAATGGGTAAAATGGTTTAAGCTTGCATCTGGGTTCTGTCTTGCTCTCTGCTAAATAATGGAGTACCAATTGGATTTATTACTACATCCCAAGATCTTCAACAAGGCAATCTCCTCTCACCTTTGCTTTTCTCTTTTTGTAATGAAAACCCTCTCTTTGCTTTTAGTAAACAAGTTGATGAGGATCGCATATAGTACCATAAAAAATTTGTGGAAAGCATTTTCCTACACACCTATTATTTGCCGATGATATTCTAATTTGTTGTAAAGAGGATGCCAAATCAACATAAGGAATTAGAAATGCCTTGGATGCATTTGTGACTCCATCCAATTTAAAGCTAAATGGAAATAAAATTAGAGTTTTTCTTGCAAAGCATACCCACCAAAGGATGGCCATCTATCTATTGCTTGGTATTTTGGAGAGCTCCTTTCTTAATAGGTACCTAGGAATAATGCACAACACAAGGAGGGGGAGTTCTAGCATAAAGGACTTGAAAGACCAAGTGCATGAGCTATTCAGTGGCTAGAAGTGGAAACTTTTTTCTAGAATGGGAAGAATGAGTTAGGTCAAGTGGGGAGTGGAAGGATTACTTCAATTCAGGCTCGCAAATATGGTGCTCAACAAAAGAACCTTGGGAAGGATCAGAAGATGGGTCACAGAATTCATATGGGACAATAGATCACATGCAATGGCCTAGGAGGATATCTATTGCCCCCTCAAGGAAGGAGGTCTTGGACTCTGTAGCTTCGAAGAGCATGAGTTTGTGGCTTGCCCCAATAAGGTATGGGGGCTCCCCATAGTTAATGAATCAATTTAGACCTACTGGATGAAGAGCTGTTCTAGGGATTTCCTAATTGCACAAAAGAAAACACCTGACTCAAAGATCTAGAGAGCCACATGATCGACCACAGGGCCGGGCATGATCATCACCCTATTCTATGGAGCTAACATTTGGAAGTGACCTTGTGATGCTACTGGATGCCTTCTCATTCATAAGATCTGGGATGAAACTAGAAATGGATAAGTTGCACATGAATTCTAGAAGCTCATATGGGGCCCTAATGATCACATAGAAAAATGAAGGAGTTGTGCATGGCTAGTGTCCAAGAACAGGTTGAGCATGCGAAGTAGAATGAGGGACTAAGGGCTGCTCATTAATGCCCATTGCCTCCTCAGCTCCAACTTGGATGAATCCACTACTCATTTATTCTTTCAATGCCCCTAGCTACTCATCACAGGTTTGGGGTGAATTCTTCCAGAGAAGGGTAGCCATCCATTCTCCTATGCATGCATGGCAACGAGCACAAAAACTCCAAATAAAGGAGGATCTCTTTGAGATAATACTAACTACCTCCATATGGCACATCTGAAAGCAAAGAAATGCTAGAACTCATGGTGATGCCTAAATTTGACCTACAACCCTCAATCACAGAGTCGTCACATGCCTAATTCATCTCACATGATCAATGGTGTATTGTTTCAATCTCTGGCACCCCTTTGTATAATGTATTGGATGCCTTACATCCAAGCTTCTATATGATGTATTGGATGCCTCGCATCATGTTTTTGGTCGATGGGCTCTTTGGAGTAAAAATTTTACTTCTTACTCCAAAAAAAAAAAAAAGAAAGAGTAAGATTAGGAGAGACCAGTGGGGAGAGAAAGCATACAAGTGAACATCAGATATAATGCTTTTGAAGATGCTATTGGATATATAAGCTCAACACATTGCATTTGATCTTCGAGATTTGCCTTTAATCGCAATTTTGATCTTTTGCCTTACAAAAAGTGATCAATGATGCCAAAAAGAGGGAAAGCATTGTGGCTATTGGCAACCCTAACCTACCTTCCCAAAACATTGTGCCACTATGGCATTTAAGTGTGTGTTATCTCCACCAAGCATTGACTTTTGACCAATGCAGAAGCAATTGAACCCATCAAAGCGGCCCCTTAGAATTCGAATTCCATACCATGGGAAATAAAGTAGAGTAGTTTCAAGACTTAGTCGTGAGTCGATCATCTTAGAGGTTGTAAATATCGATGCATTATGGTCTTACATTGGTCTGAGTTCTTTATCTAATAATATGGTGTCTCGTATAAGGAATGCAAGAGAACTACGAGAAGTAATTAAGTAGACATACTTGACGTGGGCGTGACAGGGCCCATCTCCTATTCAAGAGCTCTTTAATGCCTTTCGTCTGGAATGTCTCCTCTATTATGTTTTTGAAAGTTGACTTATAAGTATTAATTATTCTGATATGATGACGTCGCAGAATCTTCGCATCTTGAATAGGGCCCATTCAGTTCTAGATGTGACAAACTCTTCGTCAGTTATCTGGGCCTCAAAATAAGAGGCATTTACATTTTGTCAAGATATATATAAAAAGTAAACATTTACGTAAGGCGGTGTGAACGTAAATTTTTTTGATAATTATTATTTAATATAAAAAAGTAAAAAATATAAAATTTATTACGAATGAGTCTCACCTTATTGAAAAATATCATCGAATCACTTTGAATTAATATATATATATATATATATATATATATGTGATAAATAATTTTATGTCGATAATAAAAAATTTTAATTACTTTACATCGGTGATAAATTCTTTTAAGTGATTTTACACTGATGCAAAATAATTTTACATCGATGATAAATTATTTTAACGTGACTTTGCATAAATACAATCTCATTTTGCACCAGTGTAAAATCATGGTAAAAGTGATCCAGTGATTTTGTATCTGTGTAAAGTGATTTTGCACCGGTAAAAAGTAATTTTAACATATGGATTAAGGATTTATGATTTAGGATTTATGTTTATGGAAACTAGTTTCACGTGTAAGAAGTGATTTTTCACCTGAAAAGTGATTTTTCACCTTAGGATTTAGAGCCCTAAACCCTAAATCCTAAACTCTAAGGTGAAAAATCACTTTCCAAGTGTAAAATCATTTTTCATTGGTAAAGAAATAGTTGAAATTTAATCTTACACCGATGCAGTCTTACTTTACACTGATGCAAAGTAAGATTACGCTGGTGTAAAATTATTTCAAGGGTGCAAAATGGTTTTATACAATTGCAAAGTGATTCTGAATGTAGTTTGAGTGATTTGCACTCATACAAATGTGATTTGTTATTGGTTTCAACGGTGGTGAACTCCACCAAATGTTAGTACCTTTTTTGCATAAAAAGAAGATACATCAAGTGAGGACAACGTTCACATTTCTGTACGTTACTTTTTACGTCATCTTTTATATTTCACAACCCACATCCTTACATTTTACAACGATTTACATATACACATCACAATTCCATATTTGCTTATATATCCTATATATTGCACACATTCTATATATATATATATATAAGGTTTTAATCTGTACTTTCTTGTGGGAGTATAAAAATTAAAATTACATCAAAATTTTATCTAAAAGGTTATTTAAATTTTTTTTGTTAAAGTAAATGAACGACCCAACTTGATAAATTAATTAATTTTTAGTCGATGTATTTTAATTTTTATTAAAATATATTAGATTTATCAAAAAATAAATAAATGTTGTCATTAAATAAATTAAATATATTAGTATATTTTAAATTTTTATCAATATATTTTAATCTTTTATCAAAATATACTAATTAAATATTAAAATACATTAATTATAGTGTAGATAAATGTCCCACTTCCACTGAACATATTGAATAAAAATTAAAATATATTACTTGATCTTTGAAGTGAAATTTTTTTATCAAAAAGTAAATAAATATCCTCACTTAATAAGTAAAATATATCGATATATTTTGTTTTTAGTTAAAATAATTTAATTTTTCAATTAAACATATTAATTAAAAATTAAAATATATCATTTAAAAAGTAAATAAATATCCCCACTCCCTACTCAATAGCGACGACACTAACGAGAGATGGAAGAATCGGAAACGGAGAGAGGGATGCCGTGAGACAGAGAGAGAGGGTGTGGGGGACTGTCGCATTCATATGAAACATAAAAAAAAAAAAATGTACACCGTGCCTACTCGATGGCGCTTTATATATATAAAGGATTAGCATGATCACAAAATCCTATTAAAAACATATGTTGCCAAGAAAAAGAAATTTATCAAAGCTTCAACAGGTTAGGGTGGGCTCGAAGAGGCTACTTGAGGGTACTTGTGCGTTAACGAAAACATAGGAAAATTATTTTAAAGTTAAAGAGAAAACAAAAATAATAATTTTTATTTTATTTTCCTCAAATTTTTCACTGACCAACTTTCTTGTATTCATACATAAATTAAAAAATATAACAAAATTAGTTTTCCTAACTTTCCTTCAAAGTTTCACCTCTTATGATAAGTGATTCGTACGAAAGAGGAAAAATGATGAAATTTAAGGAAACTAACGGAAAGTGCATAAAATTCAAAAAAATAATTAAAAATTTTTCTAAAATAAAAATAATTTCCTTTCATTTACTTCCCTTCGTTTTCCAAGTAGATTTTTGTTGGTGGATTCAAATTAGAAAATAAAAGGACGTGAATACCAAAAAGCAAACATTGATATATTTTACAATGTAAGAGGGTGTCATTGAAAGAGAAAATTCAGACATAGGGACCACACCTCATGTTCCTCAGCTACACAAAAGTGCAACGTAAGTACCTTTACCTGGAATCACCACCTTTTGGAAAAGGTACCATCACTTCTAAATTAAAATACACTCATGCAAAATATAAATGCATCGGTGAAAAATTAAAATGTACCGATCAATGATTTTATACTAGTGTAAAATCAGAAAAATAACTTTAAAATCATTTTGCATCAATGCAAAATAAATTTGCACCTGTGCGACTTTGATTTTGAACCAAAAGCTGCATTCTAAGAATCATTTTGCATATCCTCAATTTAATTCTAAATCAAAAATCACATTCTTCATAATCATTTTACGCTAGTGAAAAATCATTTTATACATATTAAATTTGATTTTGAACCAAAAAAATCATACTTTGGAAGTAATTTACATCGATGTAAAATTAAAAATCACTTATGTGTTTCGATTCAAAATAAAAAAATCACTTAAAATATTATATACACATGTCTAATCAAATAAAAAATCACTAATGTAAAACTAAAAATTGTAGATGTATTTTAGTTTTGAACAAAAAAGTACATTTATATATTTAAAATAAAAATCATCTATATATACGTTGCTATATATTGATACATTCAAAATAAAAAATCACCTATACATTTTTCATTCCAAATGAGACACTAGGGTGACTGCTTAAGTGGGGTGGATCCCACCGCATGATAGAAATTTCATTGCTTTTGAAATTTTCTTCTATTAAATAACAACTGTATCATAGAGTTCACATCCACTGTAAAAACCTGTCACACTTTTAGCCTTTTAAGATGTTTGGAGTCTTAGTCAGACGTCTGTCTAGACGTCTGAACCCTTTCTCGAATGTCTAAAAATGAAATTTCTATATGCGCATTACGCCCTACGCACGGGCAGTGCGCAGGACCTTCTTCCTCTCTCTCTCCTTTCCCTTCCTTCCCAAACCCTAAAACACCCCCACGCCACCTATTTAAGCCCCTCCCCTCCTCTCCTCTCCTCTCCACTCCACACACCACCACCACCACCTTTAGAGCTTGCGGGAGTGGCGAGAGGAGGCGAGCGAGGGAGAGCGGGAGGAGAAGGAGGAGAGTGCAGGAGGAGGAGGAGGAGGAGGAGGCCACGGTCGGAGAGCTTTGGTGGGAGCTCGGCGGAGCTCGCACGGCCACTGCGGGTGCGTGCGGGAGGCGGAGAGAACTTGGGGAGGCAGCCTCCTAACCATCTGCGGTGGCTGGAGTTGCGACAGTGCGAGGCGGAGCGCGGAGGAGAGCACTGGGTGTAGGTTTTGGTACTATAAATTTTCCAGTATCAGATGTCTGGAGTGGAGTCCAGACAGCTAACGGAGCACCTGGAAGTCTGGAGTTAAGGCTAGACGTCTAAAAGCTCATTTATCGCGAAGGTACGTTCTTTATTGCGGTTACAGCCATGCAGGCCTCATCGCAGACGAATATCGGGTCTAATTTGGAGGTTGCGGGTGTCGTACGTAGGAGCAGCCTTGGGAAGGAGCGCGGAACGCTCTCCCACGCACTTTTGGACGTCTGATCATATCACCAAACGTCTGGAGGTGCTCCCAGACGATTGGAGGCGTGGTTCGACGTCTGGAACTACCTTCAGACGATAGTGGAAGAGGCTTGGACATCTAAGGACACCGCAAGGACTTAAGGTAAGGTTTTGGTACCTTTTAAGATGTCTGGACTTATTCCCAGACATCTGATTTTGGACAGTAGGCACGTTTTTTACCCGTTTGGGGTTCGATCGGGGTCTGTTTTACACAAATGAAGTACCTGTAGTTTCCTTGCAAGTTTCTCTATGTACTAGAGACCTTTGTACACTGTTCTGGACCTCCTTTTGTGATGCATTCCCTGGTGTAGGATTTCAACCTATTATGTGTTTGGGACTCGCAGAGACGCCTGGGTCTGCGATTCGAGCTCCCATTACTCCCAAATTGTCTGGTAGAGTAGTTTACTTCTGTTAATAATATTTAATAAGAATGTGCTTCTGGAAATAGCTAAATGGAACCCTAAGATGTGGCATGAACCCTAGGATAGAGGAATGAATGAATCTTTTGTGCTGAATGATGCACTTGCATGCATGATTTAGCTAAGCTGTTAGCAATTTCCTGTATTATAATTATGACCTGTCTATAATTTATGAACAATTACATGTGAAATCGCCAGTTGTATGTATTGAATTATGGAAACACGAGCTGCCTGTATATAAATAAGAACTGAATTGTGAATGGTGGGATATGGATTGAAATAAATGAGGTGAACATGAGCATGAACCTTAAGGGGAATTAAAAGTTGAGCTCCTGTGATTAGACAGAAATTTGGAATGTAGACGGGAAGTGTATTGGCCCTTGAGTACGTGGTACCAAGGAGAGTGACTGTCCCCTTTCCGTGTAGAGTGGAGCTAGCCACCCTTGGGTTGAGACTCGGGGTTAGGATTGGCTACTCTACACCAACTTCTGTTGGCCCTCGTGTACGCAGAATCGAGGTGAGCTACTAGTGTAGGGAGAGAGCTAGCCAACCCATGGGGCCCGGTGTTCAGCTAGCTACCCTACACCGACTTGTTAGGCCCTTTCGGTAAACCGGAGTAGTCAGACGAGAGTGCGCGGACTGTGAAGGGGCATGATCTCTGTTTGGTTCTGAGAGGCGAGACCCCTGATATGAGAGAGTAATGCCCTATACTTTGAGCGTACCCGCTAGCGGAAATGATTGACCTCGTGTCAGTGCGGGATAGCTACCCGTGTGCTTATCACACATGCTGTAGTCACCGCTACGTCTTGACAGTGACCTCGGGGTAGTTGACTGGGTGTAGGACTACCACGGGGGACTCTCCCGGTGTAACGACCCGATTCCCGAGTCCCTACGAGACACGAGAACCGGACCGACTCGACTAATCCCAAGACCTAGTCGTCCAACGAGGAAGTAACCAAAAGACAGTAAAATAAACCACATTCAGCATGAATATAACTAACAGTAAGAAAGTACAGCAGTAAGGAAAGAAACTACTACAATAGGTACCACCACAACAGTAAAAACAGCATTTATCATATAACAAGAACTGCAGGTAAAGAAGGTACAACGGAAACAAAAACTACTCACTAGAACAGAAACAAAAGGGGAACAAAAGGCTGTGGTAACTCTACTGGACCCTACTCGGCCCAGCGTCCTCTGCAGCCGCCGACCCTGGTTGCTCAACACCTGGTCCTGAAAAAGGTAACGAGTGTAACACGTCAGCAAAACGCTGAGTAGAGTGGCAAACTAACTAAAGGCAACAGTAGAGTGTACAGTAGCTGTTATGTTCTATTACTTCCTTTATTCACATCTTTCAATTTTTCTCACTATTTCATTTATTTCTCAGATCCTTTACTTGATCACGAATGTCCTCGTGGGAACGATCTTGATTGCAGTCTTTTCCAAAAGTAGAAGTAGCACGTGGTGCTCTCTTGGCCGGGAGAGTACCCCGTGGTGATCCTACCCTCAGTCAACCACCCCAAGGTCACTGACAGACGTAACGGCGACTACGGCACGCGCGATAAACGCACAGGTAGCTAGCCCGCACTGGCACGCGGTCAGTCGTTTCCGTTAACGGGTGCGCCCAAAGCACAGCACGGAACCAGGGCAGAGCCCTCTCAGTAACAGGGGTCCAACCCCTCCACAGTAACCAAACCGGGGCCTTGCCCCTCCACAGTCCGCGCACCCTCGCCTGACTACCCTGGTTTGCCCTAGTGGGCCTAACAAGTCGGTGAAGGAGGCTAGCAGAACCCCGGGGCCAGTGGGGTAGCTAGTACTCTCCTAACACTACTAGCTCTCCTCGGTACTACGTACACGAGGGCCAACAAGTCGGTACAGAGCGGCCAATCCTAACCCCGGGTCCCTGGGGCGGCTGGCCCCACTCTGCACTAAACAGGTACAGGTACTTCCCTTGGTACTGCGTACCCAAGAGACAGTACAAACTACATCTCAGTTCCATTCCTTTTTCTTTCCAGGAGTTCCACTCCTAATTCCCCGTAGGGTTGCAGCTCTTTATCTCAGAACATCATATGTTTCACTTTCCAGATTCACGTTCTCAAAATCCATGATCTCAAACATGTTTCTTTATTCATAACAGGCAGCTGTTAATTCAAATTACAGGCAACTTTATATTCCTTTCCATTTTTCCAAGACTGCAGTATTATACATTCCACTAGTTTTTCCATCCTAAGATTCATGCCACATCCTAGGATCTAGCATACAACTAGTTTTCCAGCCCTAGGATTCATGCATCACCTAGGAGCTATCATTCCATACATTTCTCATTCCTAGGATTCATGCAAAGTCCTAGATTCTAGTTATGGTTTCATACTTTAACAGATTTTATTAATAACTTAAGCCACTCTACCAGGTACAACGGGAGTAATGGGGGCGTGATCGGGAATCCCGTGTGCCTCCGCGACTCTCAAGACTGCAACTGAACGAGATCCTGTCACAAGGATCAAACACAAGGAGTGTCTCAAAACAGTGTATAGCTACTGTAGATGAGTAGAGGAATTAATTCTGAAGAGAACGCAACTCGAATCGCGGAAAACGGAGCCCGAACGGACCCTAAACGGGTCGAAAAAGACGATACTGTGCAAAATCAGACGTCTAGAACTCCTTCCAGACGTCTTAAAAAGTGGATCAGAGAATTACCTGTTCAGCGTGGTTTCCCAGACGTCCAGAAGTCTGCGGGGACGTCTGCCTAGATCCCAGACGTCCGATGAACCCTCCGGACGTCTGGAGGTCACTCCCGCCGTCTGGTACAACTTCCAGACGTCTGATTCGCAAAGGATGGCGAATCAGCGAACCTGCGCACAACCAACCCCCCTCCCTCAGTACGGTCAGTCGACAAGAAGGAAGAAGAAAGCGGAAACTCACCTTTCAGACGTCTGTATGATCTTACAGACGTCGACCTTGCCGTCTGGCTATCAACCCAGACGTCTGATTCTGGAAATTTTTCCAGAATCAGAACCCTGCTCGGCCTCCGCTCGCGACGCCGCCCGCGTCGCACCTCGCGCGTCTGCTGCTCAGCCTGCAGCAGGTCCCTCTCCGCGTCGCTCCGCGCCCCCTGCGCCCTCCGTCGGCCGGCCAAGCCGCTCCGGCGAGCTCGCCCTCACGGCAGAGCTCCGCCCTCGCCCGCCGCACCTCCGCGCTCACTGCGGCCGCCGCTGCCGCCCTCGCGTCCGCTCGCTCTCGCGCACAGGAAGGAGAAGAAGGAGGAGACGGTGGAGACGGGAGGGGAGGCGCGCCCCTTTTAACGCCGCGCGGAGAGGAAAGAGAGAAGGCGGCAGGCCGCCTGCAGCCGCAGAGAAAAGAGGGAATATGCGGTCTGCGTGCTCAGGCGCGCAGGCGACTCGCGTGTGTCGAAAATAACGGATTTCCAGACGTCTTGAAACTATCCCAGACGTCTTATCAGACGTCTGGTTGTGATCCCAGACGTCTTGTCCGACGTCTGAGCCACCTCCCAGACGTCTTAAAATACGTCTGGGGCACACATTCGTTACAATATAACAAACTCAAAGGAAGTTTCGTCCCCGAAACTTGCGCCAACTAGGGTGCGGGAAAAAGATGTCAAATAACCATAACAAACTCAAAGAGGACCGAAGCCGGTCCGAAAAGACGTACCCGCGAAAAGCTCTGGGTACCGCTCCCGCATTGCCGCCTCAGGCTCCCAGGTAGCCTCCTTGTACCGCTGGCTACTCCACAAAACCTTTACCAGGGGTACTTGCTTTCGTCTCAACCTGCGGACGGCTCGGTCTAGGATCTGCACTGGCCGCTCGGGGTAGGTCAGGTCGTCGCTCACCTCGACACTCTCGTGACTCAGTACGTGGCTGGGATCGGCTACGTACTTCCTGAGGTTGGACACGTGGAACACGTCGTGCACACCAGAAAGCTGCGGGGGAAGGGCAAGTCTGTAAGCAACGGGTCCAACCCGCTCCAGGACCTCAAAGGGCCCCACGAACCTCGGCGCGAGCTTCCCTCTCACCCCAAACCGCTGTAAGCCCTTCATGGGCGAAACACGAAGGAAGACGTGGTCCCCAACCACGAACTGCACCTCTCTGCGTCTGCAATCTGCGTAGCTCTTCTGTCTGCTCCTGACAGTGCGGAGTCGTCTGTGGATCTGCTCAACTACCTCCTGACTCTGCCGGATCAACCTGGGGCCAACCTCCCACTTGGTCCCCACCTCAACCCAACTCAAGGGTGCCGTGCATTTCCGTCCGTACAGAGCCTCGTAGGGAGCCATGCCGATGCTCGAGTGATAACTGTTGTTGTATGCAAACTCCGCCAGGGGCAGGTGCTCCTCCCAAGAGCCCCTCCAGTCTAGTATACAGGCACGCAAAAGGTCCTCAAGTGTCTGTATCGTGCGTTCCGACTGTCCGTCCGTCTGGGGGTGGTAAGCCGTGCTAAACCTCAACCTCGTCCCCAAGGCCTGCTAAAACTCAGCCCAAAACTGGGATGTAAAGCGGGTATCCTGGTCGGATACGATCTCCCGCGGAACTCCGTGTAGTCGCACCACATCACGGATATACCTCTCTGCCAACTGTGCTGGTCCCAAAGTGACTCGGATCGGCAAGAATCGTGCCGTCTTCGTCAATCTATCCATTATTACCCAGACTGCGTCGTGTCCTCGCTGGGTAACAGGTAAGCCCACCACCAAGTCCATGGTGATGCTCTCCCACTTCCATTCTGGTACTGGAAGCGGCTGAAGCGGCCCTGCAGGCCTCTGATGCTCGGCTTTCACCTGCTGGCACACTAAGCACTGCTGCACGAACTCACCCACATCCCGCTTCATCCCTCTCCACCAGAACTCGCGTCTCAAGTCATGGTACATTTTCGTGTTTCCGGGATGTATGGTGAATCTGGAACCGTGTGCCTCAGTCAGGAGCTCTCTCAACAGCTCCTCGTCTCTGGGGACGCACAACCGTCCCCTCAAGCGTAACACCTGGTCTGTGAAAGAGAAGTCCCCTGGGTCCCCTGATAGTACTTTGTCGCGCAAAGACTGCAAGTACGGATTGGCCATCTGTCCCGTGATGATGCGGTCTATCAACTCTGGCCTGGTCTGCCGTGTCACCGTCACTGCCCCACAGTACCCTCGTAACTCTAGAGGCCGCCAACTGCCCACCTCCTCCAAAACGCTCCAACTCTGTAACTGTAGACTGGCCAAGCGTGCGGGCGCCTTACGGCTCAAGGCGTCAGCCACCACATTGGCCTTTCCCGGGTGGTAGGAGATGCTGCAGTCGTAGTCCTTCAGGAGCTCCAACCAACGTCTCTGTCTCATGTTGAGCTCCTTCTGGTCAAAAAGATATCTGAGGCTCTTGTGATCTGTAAAAATCTCGAAGGTCTCACCGTACAAGTAGTGCCTCCATGTCTTCAGCGCGAAGACAACAGCTGCCAACTCTAGATCGTGGGTAGGGTAGGTATGCTCATGGGGCTTCAGTTGCCGCGAAGCGTAAGCGACCACGTGACCCCTCTGCATGAGCACACCTCCTAACCCCTGCAAGGAAGCGTCCGTGTACACAACGAACCCGCCACTACTGTCAGGGATGGTGAGCACGGGAGCCGAGGTCAACCTCTCCTTCAGCTCCAGAAAACACGCCTCACAGGCGTCTGTCCAAGCGAAAGGCACATCCTTCCGGGTCAACTGTGTCATAGGACGCGCAATCTATGAAAATCCTCTGATGAACCGTCTGTAGTAACCTGCCAGTCCCAGGAAACTGCGAATCTCAGTGACTGAACGCGGTCTCTCCCACCTGAGCACTGCCTCGACCTTGGCGGGGTCCACCGCCAGGCCGTCTCCAGAGATCACATGACCCAAAAAGGTCACCTCCCTCAACCAGAACTCGCACTTGCTGTATTTGGCGTACAGCCTGCGTCGTCTCAGAGTGTCCAGAACCATCCGCAAGTGTTGTCCGTGCTGCGTCCGATCTCTAGAATAGATGAGTACATCATCTATGAAAACCACCACAAACTGGTCCAAGTACGGTCTAAACACCCGGTTCATCAGGTCCATGAAAGCAGCGGGGGCATTGGTCAGCCCAAACGGCATGACCAAAAACTCGTAGTGTCCGTACCGGGTGCGGAAAGCTGTCTTGGAGACGTCGGTCTCCCTGATCCTCAACTGGTGGTATCCAGACCTCAAGTCGATCTTGGAAAACACCGTGGCACCCCGCAACTGGTCAAACAAATCGTCGATCCTCGGCAGCAGATATCTGTTCTTGATGGTGACCCTATTCAGCTGTCGGTAGTCCACACAAAGGCGTAGGGTCCCATCCTTCTTCTTCACAAACAGTACCGGGGCTCCCCAGGGAGACGCACTGGGCCTCACGAAACCTTTCTCCAAAAGGTCCTGCAACTGGGACTTGAGCTCTCGCAGCTCAAGCGGTGCCATTCTGTATGGCGCGGTGGAGATGGGGCTGGTCCCTGGTACTAGTGAGATCTCAAACTCGATCTCACGCTCGGGCGGTAGTCCTGGTAACTCGTCTGGAAACACGTCGGGGTACTCTCTGACCACCGGGATGCTCTGGAAGTCTGCCACGGGGCTGTGCTCTGCCACCACACAAGCTAGGAAGCCCTCACACCCCTGGCTCAAAAGTCTCGCCGCCCGAAGTGCCGAAATGCACCTGAAACCTCCGTCCACTGGCTGCCCGTGAAACTCGAAAGAAGGCAACTCCGGAATGGAGAAGACAATCTTCCTCTCAAAACAGTCTACCAAGGCGTGGTAAGCGGACAGCCAATCCATCCCCAGAATCACTCCAAAGTCCTCCATCTGTATCATAATCAGGTCAGCTGGCAGGCTATGTCCCCCGATGCTGACCCCGCAACCCGTGTACACCTCCTCAGCTACAAACAGCTGACCACTCGGACCTCTGATTACGAACGGATTCTCTAACAGTGTATAATCCTGGTCCAAACTAACTGCGAAACTGGCTGCGACAAACGAGTGCGTAGCGCCGGAATCGAAAAGCGTGTAAACGAGTCTGCCAGAAACTGAAACCATACCTGCTACCACGGATCCCGATGCTCTGGCGTCCCTGTGTGTTAGGGCGTTGATACGCCCCTCAGCTCTAGGTGCGGACGAAGCAGCCACACTCTGCGTCGGACGGGTAGGTGCTGGCCGGTACCCTCCTCGCGACTGCTGTCCTCCTCCTCGTGCCTGGGAACCGCGGCCTCCTGCACGCCCTCCAGTGCTCTGCACGGGAAGTATCTGCTGACCTCCTGCCCTAGATGGGCAGTCCCTCCTGACGTGGCCCGGCTGGCCACACTGGTAGCAGAGGGGAACCCGACTCCCGCCCTCAGTGAGTCCCTGCTGTCGGCTAGGCGGGGGTCCGGTGCTGGCGACTGGCCCCTGTCGAGGGCCCCCAAAGGCCACTGATGGCCCTGCACAACGTGACGGCTCTCCTGCGGACGTCACGTGTCTCCGTTCTCGCCGGCCCTGTGAGAAGTCTGGCTGAAAGGGCCTCTTCCGCCCGCCGTCGGTCTCTCGCGCGGACGGGTTGGTCTCCTCGTAAGTCATAGCTGCCTCTACCACCCTCGAAAACGTCGGCAGCTTCAGGGGTTTGACATACCCCCGGATCGCAGGCCGGAGCCCCTCGGTGAACCTCCAAAGGCGCTCCTCCTCAGTGGCTACCGCTGTCGCTGCAAAGCGGGACAGCTCCAAGAAACGCGTGCGGTACGCGCTCACGGTCATCGTCCCTTGGCGGAGAGTGTGAAACTCCCGCCTCCTCTGGTCCTGCCACGTCTGGGGAAAGTACTGCTCGCAGAAGAGGGTGACGAACTGGTCCCACGTCGGCTCGTCCCTCTCCTGTCCCCGGACCGCCCTCCACCACCGGTGTGCCGCACTCTCCAGCTGGTACGTGGCAAAGGCCACGCGGCACTCCACCGGGGGGCGAAGGGTGTCGAAGATCTTCTCCAGCTGCTCAAGCCAGTCCTCTGCCTCGGTCGGGTCCTCATCCCCCTTGAAGGAGGGGGGCTTCAGCTTCCGGAACTGTCCGAAAAGCTCGAAGTGGCGCTGTAGGGGAGGTGCTGGTGCACCTCCAGGCGAAGGTGCCTCGTGTACAGAAGTGTCGGAGGAAGGTGGGGGCGGCAGGGGCCCATCCCCTCCCTCGTGTCCAGCGCCGTGTCCGTCGCGTGGTCCCACAGAGGAATCCCCCTCTGCAACCCCAGGAGGAGGTGCTCGGGGCGGTGGGTGGAGCTCCTCTCGTACAATATCCCGTATCAGTCTGGCGAGGTCCTGGGCTTGGACGCCAGGGAGTGGTGGCTGGTCCACCGAGACGTCAACGACAGCACGTCCACCTCGCCGACCTCGCCCTCGGCCGCGCCCGCGGCCAGTCTCGCCAGTCCCGCGACGAGGCATCTCCTGCAAGGAGACGCGAAACGAAACGGAAACGTCAAAACAGACGGTACCTAACAAAACTTCTAAGAGCTCATGTCAAGAGATATGTTGTGGTGGCTACGCTAGCTATAAACATGTGAATTGGTTATTTTCCAGTCAGTTGATTCACTTCTCGGGACGACCTTGCTCTGATACCATCTTGTAACGACCCGGTTCCCGAGTCCCTACGAGACACGAGAACCGGACCGACTCGACTAATCCCAAGACCTAGTCGTCCAACGAGGAAGTAACCAAAAGACAGTAAAATAAACCACATTCAGCATGAATATAACAAACAGTAAGAAAGTACAGCAGTAAGGAAAGAAACTACTACAGTAGGTACCACCACAACAGTAAAAACAGCATTTTTCATATAACAAGAACTGCAGGTAAAGAAGGTACAGCGGAAACAAAAACTACTCACTAGAACAGAAACAAAAGGGGTACAAAAGGCTGTGGTAACTCTACTGGACCCTACTCGGCCCAGCGTCCTCTGCAGCCGCCGACCCTGGCTGCTCAACACCTGGTCCTGAAAAAGGTAACGAGTGTAACACGTCAGCAAAACGCTGAGTAGAGTGGCAAACTAACTAAAGGCAACAGTAGAGTGTACAGTAGCTGTTATGTTCTATTACTTCCTTTATTCACATCTTTCAATTTTTCTCACTATTTCATTTATTTCTCAGATCCTTTACTTGATCTCGAATGTCCTCGTGGGAACGATCTTGATTGCAGTCTTTTCCAAAAGTAGAAGTAGCACGTGGTGCTCTCCTGGCCGGGAGAGTCCCCCGTGGTGATCCTACCCTCAGTCAACCACCCTAAGGTCACTGACAGACGTAACGGTGACTACGGCACGCGCGATAAACGCACAGGTAGCTAGCCCGCACTGGCACGCGGTCAGTCGTTTCCATTAGCGGGTGCGCCCAAAGCACAGCATGGAACCAGGGCAGAGCCCTCTCAGTAACAGGGGTCCAACCCCTCCACAGTAACCAAACCGGGGCCTTGCCCCTCCACAGTCCGCGCACCTTCGCCTGACTACCCTGGTTTGCCCTAGTGGGCCTAACAAGTCGGTGAAGGAGGCTAGCAGAACCCCGGGGCCCGTGGGGTAGCTAGTACTCTCCTAACACTACTAGCTCTCCTCGGTACTACGTACACGAGGGCCAACAAGTCGGTACAGAGCGGCCAATCCTAACCCCGGGTCCCTGGGGCGGCTGGCCCCACTCTGCACTAAACAGGTACAGGTACTTCCCTTGGTACTGCGTACCCAAGAGACAGTACAAACTACATCTCAGTTCCATTCCTTTTTCTTTCCAGGAGTTCCACTCCTAATTCCCCGTAGGGTTCCAGCTCTTTATCTCAGAACATCATATGTTTCACTTTCCAGATTCACGTTCTCAAAATCCATGATCTCAAACATGTTTCTTTATTCATAACAGGCAGCTGTTAATTCAAATTACAGGCAGCTTTATATTCCTTTCCATTTTTCCAAGACTGCAGTATTATACATTCCACTAGTTTTTCCATCCTAAGATTCATGCCACATCCTAGGATCTAGCATACAACTAGTTTTCCAGCCCTAGGATTCATGCATCACCTAGGAGCTATCATTCCATACATTTCTCATTCCTAGGATTCATGCAAAGTCCTAGATTCTAGTTATGGTTTCATACTTTAACAGATTTTATTAATAACTTAAGCCACTCTACCAGGTACAACGGGAGTAATGGGGGCGTGATCGGGAATCCCGTGTGCCTCCGCGACTCTCAAGACTGCAACTGAACGAGATCCTGTCACAAGGATCAAACACAAGGAGTGTCTCAAAACAGTGTATAGCTACTGTAGATGAGTAGAGGAATTAATTCTGAAGAGAACGCAACTCGAATCGCGGAAAACGGAGCCCGAACGGACCCTAAACGGGTCGAAAAAGACGATACTGTGCAAAATCAGACGTCTGGAACTCCTTCCAGACGTCTTAAAAAGTGGATCAAAGAATTACCTGTTCATCGTGGTTTCCCAGACGTCCAGAAGTCTGCGGGGACGTCTGCCTAGATCCCAGACGTCTGATGAACCCTCCGGACGTCTGGAGGTCACTCCCGCCGTCTGGTACAACTTCCAGACGTCTGATTCGCAAAGGATGGCGAATCAGCGAACCTGCGCACAGCCAACCCCCCTCCCTCAGTACGGTCAGTTGACAAGAAGGAAGAAGAAAGCGGAAACTCACCTTTCAGACGTCTGTATGATCTTACAGACGTCGACCTTGCCGTCTGGCTATCAACCCAGACGTCTGATTCTGGAAATTTTTCCAGAATCAGAACCCTGCTCGGCCTCCGCTCGCGATGCCGCCCGCGTCGCACCTCGCGCGTCTGCTGCTCAGCCCGCAGCAGGTCCCTCTCCGCGTCGCTCCGCGCCCCCTGCGCCCTCCGTCGGCCGGCCAAGCCGCTCCGGCGAGCTCGCCCTCACGGCAGAGCTCCGCCCTCGCCCGCCGCACCTCCGCGCTCACTGCGGCTGCCGCTGCCGCCCTCGCGTCCGCTCGCTCTCGCGCACAAGAAGGAGAAGAAGGAGGAGACGGTGGAGACGAGAGGGGAGGCGCGCCCCTTTAACGCCGCGCGGAGAGGAGAGAGAGAAGGCTGCAGGCCGCCTGCAGCCGCAGAGAAAAGAGGGAATATGCGGTCTGCGCGCTCAGGCGCGCAAGCGACTCGCGTGTGTCGAAAATAACGGATTTCCAGACGTCTTGAAACTATCCCAGACGTCTTATTAGACGTCTGGTTGTGATCCCAGACATCTTGTCCGACGTCTGAGCCACCTCCCAGACGTCTTAAAATACGTCTGGGGCACACATTCGTTACACCCAGCCAGGAGAGCACCACGTGTACCTTCTACTCTTCGGAAAAGACTGCAATCAAGATCATTCTCACAAGGAACATGCTAGATCAAGAATATCTGGATGTTTGAGAAAAATGGGTGAAAAGGAAATACACATAAAACAATAAATAGAAAAGAGAATTAAACATGTTGCTTTTACTGTTTTAGATAGTATAGATACCACTATACTCAGCGTTTGCTGACTCTGTCTTTTTTATAATACTGTTCAAGATCAGGAGTTGAGCAGCCCGAGCTTCCGACTACGGAGGGTGCTAGGTCCAGTCGAGCCCAGCTGTAGTTTTCATCACTTTCTTGTTGTACCCTTACTGTTGTAGTAAGTATCAGACTTTTAGTTACTGTTGTCTCTACTGTTTACTTTCGTTTCCGTTGTTCTGTTATTGTGGTGGTATGTAATGGAATAACAGTTTTACTTTCTTTTATTACGTTGTACATTTCTACTACTTAGTTATATTGTATATGTGAATGTGGTTTACTTTTCTGCTTTTTTATTATTTCTTGTTGGACGACTGGATTTTGGGATTAGTCGAGGTGAGTCGGTCTCGGATCTTATAGGGATTCAGAAATTGGATCGTAACATTCATCATATTTAATGTGTTACAATATATATATATATATATATTTATTTATATTTATACTTTTTATCCCTTTTACAGGAGATTCTAACTAAATTGAGAGGGTCTATTGTTAGCATGCTTGACCTTGTAGAGACTTCGGGCTACGTGTAAATTGGGAAAGGTTTTGTTTTATCAAAAATAGAAAGTGTACTGCCCTTTCCGTGACTTAAGCTACATCTCTGCCCTTACAGGATCGGGCCATCATTCTCGGTAGTCGAGCTGCACCCATTTGTTTGCTGTTTCCAGAGATCTAACGATGGGGGTCCCTTGCATCGAAAGGACTGTAGGATCGATTGTGGATTACCGATTACTCTTTTTTATCTCTTTAGGAGCTATTTGTTTGGTAGATTAGAGTGGATTTTAGAATTAAGGGGTAAATTTTGGAATAAATGAATTTCGTCGAGGAGTTGAAATTCATTTATTTCACATTGATTTATTCTATCTCTTTCATTTTCCTCTCTCAACTTCACCACATCAAATTCATTTATTTCTCCTATCAAACACCTAGAATAAATTTTTTTAATTCTTTAATGTGACAATAAATATAACTAAACACATAGATTGAAGTAAAAATCTCTAATTTCTTTACCCTTTTATATTTTTTTATCCCTTCTGATTATTCATCCAATTGAGATACGGAACATCCTGAAGTGAATGCATGTGCAACTATTTTCTCGCAGGCGTGTGGGCATACGTGGCACCAGTGTGCGTATGCATCTGCGTTTCCTTGTAAATCCTCTCGGGTTTGGAAGAGTGGACGTTGGTTGTCGGACGAGGAGGGTAGTCCAAGAATGGAGAGAGAAGGTCATATCGTCTGGAGGAAGACTTATTTGGCTGAAGTTTATTTTGTGGTGGATAAGATTAAAGAAATGTATTTTGCGATGTATAGTGGTGAGAAT
This sequence comes from Thalassia testudinum, assembly GCA_037157565.1. Lineage (NCBI taxonomy): Eukaryota > Viridiplantae > Streptophyta > Magnoliopsida > Alismatales > Hydrocharitaceae > Thalassia > Thalassia testudinum. The sequence goes on from JAZHRO010000077.1 coordinate 89,962,776, forward strand.
CCTGGCATGCATCTTTCTTGGGTGGGTACTTCCTTCATCTCAGTGAAAATCATCAATAAAAGTAACGTGAAGGATTCACCAACACTCAAAAATGCCACTACAACACCTAAATTATTTTGCACTAATATAAGCCTAAATTGCTCTTAAAAAATCCACCACCACTTTTGAATTATTTTTACACCATTTCTAAATCATTTTATACCAGTGAAAAAATCAAATTATACTAAAAGGAAAGCTATCACTTTTCAATTATTTTGCATTGATATAAATCATTTTACATCACTTTTGAATTATTTTGCATCATTACAAATAAAATTACGCTTAAAAAAGTTACCACCACTAGTGAACCATTTTACATTGAAGCAAAATCAAATTACACCGATGGAAAATAATTTCCTCACTCATAAGTACGAATAAGCATTGGGTCAGGATAGCCCAACCTAGCTCGAGGCCCAGCCGGATTAGGTCGGCCGAAGGTCGAGCCAGACATTAACTTCGGTCAGACTTGGATTATAAAGATGACCCTTTTATTAAATGGATTGGGCCTTAGGTTGAGGTGGCCCAAATCTAGTTTGGCTCATTGGCCTATTTATGGGGTCACCTTAAGGCCTAATTTGTTGACCCAATTACATTAATATATTATATATATATTCATACTGTTTATCAAAATATATATCATATGTACATCATATATTAAATGCTAAATAAACATTGACTATCTTACTATTTTTTAACCAACATAATCTTAACCCTCATGCTTCCTGTAACTATAAGTTGTGCAATGTAATCTTACAATCTCATTTAAATTAGGTATAAACTGTTGACTTCTTTTTATAAAGAAAGCGTAAACATCCAAATTCAAACCAAATATGAACACACAAGATGAGCACTTTTATTTTTTATTGTAATTTCCCCTCGATTACATTTGATTGTCTTGTTATATGCTATATATGTTGAATATTCAAGCTAAATATTTGCAATGCAAGTAGTTGGATCATTTTGGTTGGAAATGTACCTACAAGTAGGGCTATCAAAAAATTTTCAAGTTCGATATTCGTTTATGTTCGATTCGTCAAAAGTTCAATTTAGATTTAGCTCGTAAATAAATGAACCAATCCTAAACTTAATTTTAAGCTCATTTAAATAAATGAGCTTAACCTAAACAAGGTAGCGTCGTTTAGGTTCGATTCGTTAAAAGTTTAATATATATATATATATATATATATATATATATATACACACACACACGCACACTAAATTTGGACCTAGAAAGACTACAACCAATTACCACTAGTCTCACTAGTGTCGCATTCCCATCCCCAAAGTGGAGACCCTTCACATCCCAAGATTGGAACATGCGATGGCAAGGCAACTTGAGGGACACCTCCCTTCTATGTTTTATGGACTATAGAGGCACTTTTTGTTATTTATATTTTCTTTTAAGAAACATGCCTTGAATGCTTATGATATAATTTATATATTTTTTAATTTTCTACTTCTTGTTTTATCTTTTTAAAGTATGATTTGCATTTATAACAATACATTATACTTTAAAGTAATCATAAATAAACCTTTAAATGAACCCTAAATGAATTGAACCAAAATTAACAACATTTAAAACTTTACATTTGAATGAACTATAAATGTATTGAACTAGTCCTTTGATAACAAAAATGAATCGAACGGAACCTCACTCTTATTTTTTTCTTATTGAACCCGAATCTTGAGAAACTACTATCGAATCGAACCTACGTAGGTTTGCTTAGGTTTGATTTGCTTACACCCCTATCTCTCGGTGGCTCCCTCTCCCTTCTCCACATCCTTCTCCAATTGATGCCGCTACCACCTCCTCCAATAACCCCCCTCCTCCTCTATAATAGTTAGAGAAAGGAAAGTCTATAATTATTGTCCTTCTTTAATTAATAGTTATGATTTCTCATTTCATATTAATGTTAGTAGAATGTAATACTTGCAAATTAGTTAATAGCTTTTATCTTAGAGTTCATTTCATATGATTGTTAGTGGAATTCTTAAATGAACATTAAACTAATCAAATCTAAACAAAGTATGTTTTCTCGATTCAGGTTCGATTTACAAAATAAATGAATTAACTTGAACAAAGGTTTACGCTTGTTTAGATAAATAAACCGAACCTAAACAAGATAGGAATGGCTGAGTTCGGCTCGTTTGCACCCCAACCTATATGAGGACTTAAAGATCTTCTAATATACACAAAAGGCAAATATAATAAACCCATCAGTTACATAATTAAAAAAGATAATTATCTTTTACAAGTCTTTTTTTTACTTGTAAAAAATCATATCATTTTTCATACTTTTAAAATAATTATTGATACGAAACTCCACTTACATATTGTTTTACATGTATAAGTGAAATTAAAAATTAGACTACTAATAAATGGGCCACCTTAGCCCGAGCCCATTATGTTTTGGGTCAGGCTAGGCTTGGGCCAAGAAAATTTATCTAAGATTGGGCCTTGGACTATCCTTTTGGCTCATTTATTAAATGGACTTGGGTTGGGCCAATCCTAGTCTGTAAAGACTCGACCTAATGCTCATCCCTACTCATAAGTGGTGGTGCCTATTTAAATGGTGGTAAGCCTCACCATGTGGTAGTACTTGCATTGCTTTTCGTCTATAAGGACTAGTCAATAGATTCACACATTAAATGTCAATGTATACGGTAGGGTCCAGGTTCATCACATCCATGCATTGCAAGGAATGTCATTTTTCAAGTTTTTATACATTTTCACAAAATAAAACATTAGAAAATCTTCTCAATATTCAAAATGTTGTAACAGTATAATGTCGTTGATCCATTTAATGTACATCTTAATTTCCAATTAGTTTAGTTTGCGGAGGATATTTTTTTCATTTGAAGAAGTGTCAAAATAATGAGGCACTAATCCTCTTTCACCATTTAGGTTGGATGCTTTCTTAATAATTGAAATTAATCTTGGAAGTAGTGTAAAATCACTTTGCACTGGTACAAAATCACTATATTACCTTTGGAATAATTTTGTATCAGTGCAAAATGAGATTGCACCGATGCAAAATCACTGCACAATAATTATTTTGCATTGGTGCAAAATCACCCAGAATAATTTATCACCGGTGTAAAGTGATTTATCACCGATACAAAGTTATTTATTACCTGTGCAAATATGATTTATCACTTGTGCATTTTAGTCAAGGTAGTGTAATGATTTTTTTAATGTGGTGGGACTCACCACATAACAAACCTTACATTCTTTTTTTTTTTTTTACAAAATGCGATAGTAAATCTTATTCATTCCCCACTCCCTGCAGGTAAATAAAAAGGAAAGGGGACTAGATCAAAACCTGCCAAGTATAATCAAAGAGGACCATGACTCGTGGCCAAGTACAAAAATAAGCAACCAGACAAAAAGACAACCCAGAATATCAGCAAACTACATAAGGCAGTTGGATTCTATCAAGTGAGATGGTTCCTTGAATACGGTGAGATAGCTGATGAGAAGAGAGAAAGATCTTCTAGGGAGTATCTCAACTATCAGCAATCACTCTTGCTAACGTATTGGCAGAAGGATTTATGTATTCCACAGAGTCTATTCTTGATCGCATAGATTGGAGAGCAGGGAGCTCCCTTCTAACATGCCAGGGTACCTGTAGCTTTCCATTCCACTAGAAATATAATAGAGTTGAATCGATCTCAACTTGAAGTTCAAGAAAACTACTAGCAGAGACATTAATAGCATGATTCAAAGTTTTAATAAGAGCCAAATTGCAATTAATCTTGAAATTTTTAAAGCATCCCGCCATGCATGATTCTAGATAACCCAGCCTAAGTAGGAGTAATTATTGTCTGATGTGGTGGCTAAGTTAAACTTGAAAACCCTGATAGGACGAATCTAGCTGACCGAGAAAAGAGAAGGGCTGTGTTTCTGAAACCAACAAGTCAAATCGAAATTTTGCCAGGAGGTAACAAGATGAAAGGGGATCTTTTGAAAAGAGTAGTTATCATGCTTTATCTTATTTCTGATACACCGAACATTGTACCAAATGAAGCATATCAGACCCTTCAATCGAGATGCTGTGGAGGGGTGATGCTAAGTAAGGATGTTGGAGAAGAATAGAGTGAGCTCAACCATTCGAAGGTGATTTTTATAGCATACCCAAGTGGCTATTTCTTGAACAAGTTCACTATCAAAGAATAAATGTGACAAAGTTTTGATTTTGGGGATGTTTGGACAACAAAAACATTTGGAGGCAATATTTATGCCAAGTTTGGAAATATTTTCATTGTTGGGAGGTGATTTTGGAGAATATGCCATGTACAGAGAGACAATCCTAAAGGCAACTTAAGAGCTAACATATAATGACTGAGTTGCAATAAAAATGATGTTTTATGTGTTGTAGTAAAGATGTCACAATGCAAATTGATATCGCATCATTCTTATTTAATTACAAATTTTTGTTGGTTATTTTCGAGGTCGTTCACTGGGAGGAAGTTATTGATGTAATTACTCTTTAAGTCAAAAAATATTCTTTTACTCTAAAAAATGTAAATTTTATTTACAAAAAGAATCAATGAATCAATGAATGAATGAATTGGTCAATTATTTATGAAAAAAATCAATTATTTCTACCTGCAATGGCTTAAATAGATTTACAAATGAAAGGTATTAAAAGCTAACTAATACTATACTAGGTTAATTATATACAACTACTATAAGTAATACCTAAGTGTAGGTACAAAAATAAATACTAATATCTATTATATTAAGTTATATTAACATCATAATTTCTATAGTAACATAAATTACATATACAGTAACATATATATACATCGCTATAACCCTAGTAACATATATACATAACCTAAGGTAAAAAGAACTACTTATACTAACGTATATGCATATACATAGTGACGGATATATTTGTCACTAAAGCTCTAAGGTTATTTTTATGTATAAGAGCTCAAGCATATCTATACCTTGCTTATACACATACATTTATATACCTTACTTACATATAATTATTTACATTATTTATATAAATGTACTATTATCCTATACTTATTGTACATATTACATATATACACACACATATATATACACATATCCATATGCACACACATAAGGGCTCAACGCCAAACACTTAGCCACTTGAGCAGCTTCGTCTCTCTTTTCTCTCTTTACTTAGCCGAATTTAGGAAGTTCTCCTCTCAAACACACAATCACTGTTCACAAGAGACAAGAAATTTGGTTTAATGGGCAGGTCGACCCACGTTCGAGGAATACACATCACCCTTATGGGTGGGACCAGAGATCTACTAGTGGGCTGGCCCTAGTTTGAATTAGGTATTTTTTCGTGCATTTTAGGCTCAACACAGGCCCACATCAGGCCTGCTACAGTGCGTGGCCTCTAGCCCATCGCTGTATACAATGTTCGTTCATATGCTCAGGGAGAGGGAATGCGAGTGGGTTAATTAGCACTCGAAGCTTGACGATTGGGAGGGCAATGCGACGGATTCATATTATATTGCTTTGAGCGATTTGTGTCACACGATGTGACACTTTCATTGTGGGTGAAATTGGCGCAACTTAGCACTGAGATTGTGCAAAGTTCAATGATTTGGCCCTCAAATCGAGGGCCAAAAATTAATATAAATTAAAAATAAATTATATAATGATGGGGCCCAAATATAGGGCTATATAATGATACAATTAATTTAGAGAAATAAATTATTTAGATATATAATAAAATTAGTCAAAGTTGATGGTTTATACATGTTAAATTAAAGCTTCATTTGTTAATTAAAGTATAAATTGGTTAATTAATTATGCAATTGACCTTATACAGAGTTGATTTACATAATAAATTATTTATTACATATTTTTATTGTATTTTAGTGACTTTATTTTAATTTATGTACATTTAAATACATGTGTTAGATAGTTATATGCATAATAGTTTATAAATACAGTATACACTATAAATATAGTATAAGTACATTGAAAATATTTAAAATAACATTATGTAAGTGTACATTATAAATTACTTCAGTATTAATTTAAATTACCAATTTATTTTATTTTAAGTTAATAAATTACTTAATTAATTTAATAATTAATTACCTATTGTAAATACATAATTAAATTAAATTACAGGTATTATACAATTCATATTACTTACTTAAATATGTATGTACAGTATTAGATACAATTATCTACATATAGATAAGTTTGCATAATTACTTAGATTAATAAACATTTACATTAATATAAATTTATATCTAATAATACAATAAAGTTATATATGTATAATAAATCATTCTAAATATTTAATTTAATATATAGAATACATATATAACTTAATTATAGATATTATACACATATTGTATACTATATACATATAGCTTAGGTTTTAAATTATATTGAAATGTATATACATAGTATCCAAGGTATTTTTGATGATTTTCTGATTTTTGTAGTTTTTATATGTATAATGGAGGGAGGAGATGAGAGAGAAAGAAGAAGTATTTTTGGTGTTTTTCATCTTAGGTTACTTTATTGAATTTTAAGGTATACTAAATCGTCAGTTGGTATGTTCTACCAAGCCGTGGGTTCAAATTACCTTGAAACTTGGCACACACCTAAAGAAATATTTAATCTTACTCAAGATAGGTTTATTTTATTTTTTAGTAAAATTTTCAGGTATTTTTTTAATTTAGAAACTAGCTCAAATCTAGGCTTTAAAGGGTGTTTGAATATGAAACCTAACGTCGAGAATTCTATTCTAATGATTTGATATACAGTTAAAGCATTCACAAACACTTAACACATAACATGGAAGATGATTGAGCATTTTAACATGATTTTCACAATGTATTTCATTAAAATCACAATTGGGACAGTTAGGCTCAATAAAAACTAGCTGATAAAGATCTAATACAACAAGATACAAGCATAAACATCAAATTAGAATCTAACTTTATACATGAATGCTTGTTCATGTGATTTCCATCATAATACATAGGTTAGCTTCACAAAAATCCACAAATCCCAACTCAAGTCATCCTCTATCCAAGTCAGTAGCTGAAACTGAAATTTCAGTTCAACTGCTGCAAAATCTCAGATCTGATGATTTGTTGTTGATGCTTCAGCTCAGATGACTTAAAGTAATGATGTAGCTACTGCTACTATTTTAGCAGCTGCTCAGCCATGAAACCAGCAGTTGGAAGCTGCTGATGCAGTTATCAAAATAGAACTCCAATATTTGATTGCTACTGGTGTAGCTCTGATCTGACCAAATAGATCTGATTTGAGCTTAGATCCAAATCCAAATCAGATTTACCAGATAAAAGAGAAACTCTAATCTAATCCTTCTCTCATGCTATAGATAGCATAAAGAGAAGGATCAGATCAGACCTTAAACTCCACTGAACACATGTTCCAATCTTTAAATGCTTGAAATCAGGTTTAATCTCAAAGAATGTAGCTGCTATGCAGCCTTAAATAAATTAAAATGAGAGATCAAAACTAGCTTGACTTCAAAAACACTTATATGCATGAAAATCAGTGTTGAATGCTCTCTAAAATGTCACATCCCAGATCTGAAATATATGAATTAAATCCATAAAAAATCATCTCAAACTCTTCCTTAACACTTCTGAAATCCAAATAAAACTCCCAGCAATTCTTGAAATCCTAACATGTTTTTCACCTTACACTATAGATAGTGTAAGGTGAAAATTCATATCCGGGTTTCAAATGCATTAAAGCTCAGTTCAAAATTATTTCAAACATTGTGTGATAGACTTAGGACTCAATCCAAATCAGATAAAAGGTCAAAGATGAAATACGCTTTGATATAATTCCTCTCTTATGAGATAGATAGCATGAAGAAAGAAATTAAATTAAACATTGAAATCCATTATCATTAAATCTGAAAACTTCAAATCTCTCAATAATGACTCAAAACTTTGATTAAAACCAAATCGAGACCACATCTGCGAAAAATCACTAATTCAGAGCATTCAGAATAGGGTCATTTGTGAATTTGTGGATTGAATGATATGGCCCTATAGTGAAACTGGCCTCTATAGTAGATCTAAGAGTTAGAAAACTCTAGATCTACTAATGGCTTGATGGATGGGTGAAGGGTGAAATAAATCATCGAGGAAATCAGAGAATACAACAGTGATATGGAGTGGTGGGGGAGCTATTTGGAATTATGTGAAATGAGGTGTAAATACCTCTTTGATTTAGGCTGATCAGAGAGGGAGTGATTACTCCTAAGTTAAGCTAGTCTAATCTAAACTCATTCATCACACAATTTGTCATGTAAACTACATATAAGGATCTACAATACTCTAATTAACACTAAAACTAATCTTAAAAGCAAGGAAATCCTAATCTAAAGGGAAGAATGAGATGCCTGGGCTGCAGCTGGTCACTGTAATGAAAAAGGGTGATGAGGAGGTCTCCAACGAGTGAATGAGGTCCCTTGATCCATAATGGGTTGCTATGGTGACGAAAGTTGGAGGGAAGGACCGCCTTTGTCACCGGCGACTCTAATGAAGGAGGAAGAAGAACTGGAGAGTGGACGAAGTGATCGGCTTAGTGGGGGAGGGAGTTGATTCTTCGTGCGAGGAGCTTAAGAGGTGATTAAATAGCTATCCGTATGGATCAGGGCACCATGGAGGTGTGATTAAGGCAGTAGAGTTTTGACGGTGGATTTGCGAGAGATGAGGCATGGGAAAGTTCAAAACAAATTCCCACCATTAGATGGGATCTAGGAGGCGAGGTGATTCTACGTGCGAAGGCATGCGAAGCTTTGATGAAGGATTGACTGTTAGATCATGAGAAAAGGATATCAATGGTGGCTGTTCACCATGTTCTTCGGTGAACAGTACATGTGTAGCTGCAGGCGTTTTGGTGTATTTGCAAGGAAACCCATTAAGGGTGAGCCAGTAAAGAAATTGTACAAAGGCCCATTAGTGGTTAGGAATGATGTAGAGCAGTCCCTGAACGTTTGCAAAGAGGTCCCTAGTAGCTATCAGAGAGGTCCTTGGAAAGTTTCATGTGAAGAAATGTGAATGACCTAAGGACCTAGATGTAATGTCAATAATGCAAGGTTGAAATGATGTCCAAATGTGACCAAGTTTTTATTAAAGCTCAATTGAACAATTAAGAATATGATTTTACTCTTGATTTGAACTTTTGAACTCAGACATGTGTTCAATTTGCAATTGGATTATCAAATTACATTTTTGAATAAAATATCTCATTTTATGACCTAATTATGCAATTTTAACACTGATTTGCTGTTTTAGGTCATTTCTGTTAATTCTCACACTTAATCCTTTTTATGTGTTAATTATGTAGTGTTTAACTTAGTTTCTAGCTTAACTTGGGCATTTTAGCTAGGATTAGCCAGACCTCATCATAGCCCCATGCATGCTTAGGTTTTGCTAGTCCCTTAGCAAACAACTCATTAAAGTGTAAAGCAATTTAAGTATCAGCTAGGTAAGTGTGATGAGATATATATTTTTCTTTTTCAAATTGTTAAGTGTTTAGAGATGATCTTTAAGCTAAAATTTTCCTGATCAACCAACTGTGTTTATGTCTAGACATTGTGAGAACCAACTGCTTAGGAAGACTGACCAGAACTTAAGACTAATATGATATAGACCATCTCTCGACCAACAAGGACTCTTGATATTTAAACCTCAAGCGCGATTTCTAGGACTCAGAAGGTTTTACAAAGCTCAGAAGCTAAGTGGTTATGGCTGTGCTTAGTGATAGGTCAGGACTAACCAGGTGAACTTCAAAACTCAATCTCAGGATTTCACTTCTTTTTAAGTCCAAGTTGGTCCTAACTTCAACTCATGTTTTTAGATCAACTCTAAAAATTGAGGAAGACTCAAGCCCAACTCTTATTGCATTGTAGCTTAAAGAATATTTGGTGGAAATAGGGTATTTGTAACGCACCCTGAAAATATTTTTGGTAGAAAGATATTTACATGACTTGGAGAACATACCTGACTTATTCTAAAGAATATCTTTTTCTGAAAATTCTTTTTGATTTTTTCTGATTTTTTTTTTAACAAATAAATGTCGGTATGTCTCCGACAACTTTATTTGGTAAAGCACACTTATTTCGTGGGTGAGTACTTTGGTGGAAAGAGCTTCTCCTAAACACAAGACTAAAGACTAGGATGAAGAGTCTACCTGCACGCACAGGTAAAGACTCCACCTTCCCCAATGAACACTAGGGTTGAATTTCAAGTTCACAAGGTCTTTTCCGATACTGTGTAGTGTAAACCAAGGTTACTTAGATTCTTAAGTCTTCGCAAGGTGAAATCGAGTTTTAAAATAAAGCATTGTAATATAATCGAAATTGCTTTGAAAGCAAATAAATTTTTTATTACTCGAAAAGATTCCGAGGTCAAACACAGGGAACAATATGGAATTCAGAAATCAAGATCAAAATTTAAACTAAAAGATTTTCAATAATATCAGGTATCAATGTAAAAAAAGATGAGAGTAAAATGGTAGTTTAAATCATCATATACTCCTTACAATAATAGCTAAGGAACTCAATGTTAATATATGAAATAAGCTCAAATATGTCATCTGATGGTAGGATCAGACGTCTTAAACGTCTGATTCTACAGTGTGCACTGATTTTTCTCCTTGCTTCTTTCTTTGTTCCTTCCTTTCTTCTACTTCTATTCTTCTTCAGACCTTCCTCTTCTTCTTTCCCTACTTTCTTAGCTATGGCTTCTTTTTCTTCCTCTTCTGCTCTTCTCTTTTCTTTTTCTTCCTTACCTCTACTCAGCCCTTCTTCTTTGGCTCTGTGACTTTCTTCTTCTTCTTTTCCTCTTCTTTCTCTGGCTTTATTCTTCTGAATCTAGCTAAGTGTCAGGGTCAAGCTTCTCAAGGAAAAACCCTCCCCCAACTCGCACAACTCTCCTCTCTTTCTCTCTTAGGATTCGCTCTCCTAGAGCCATGGGTAATCGGGTTATCAGATCGTACGCACCTGGGTCTAGGCTCACCGGCATGCGATAATGAGCGAGGAGTGCAGGTCAGTCTAGGCAGGTAATCGGGTCGAACCAGGTTCGCGTGTAGGTGTCACGGACGAGGCTGGGTGAGCGAGTGAGAGGGACCTCACCCCGTGAACTGAGGTGAACAGCTACTGGACTTTTGCAATTTATTCTCCTTCAGTCGCTGCAAAACCCACGATATGGGACTAAAGATAGCGCCTTCTTCACACATCTGTAGCAGGGGGTCTTCTCCTCAATTGCCTCAGCTTGCAACGCAGAGGTGTCCAATTGACTACCTGGTTGCATGCGCGAGGTGTTTCCGCATGACCTGGGGCTTTAACCTGGGACAGGGGCACTTGAAGCAGCTCTCAAGTAAGCTTGAAGCTTGCTGCTTCCATGGTGGGGAAGTCGAACACCTGAAATCAATGAAACAGCCTTTTGGCCACATTAAGACATTCAAGAATGATCGCCGAAGCACGACGAATGTGATAGGGGTGGTGGCATGGAGCGAGAGTAGCTGTGGTGGCCGGACGGTGACGGGAACAGTCGGAGATGATGGGTTTGTTTAGGGGTGCGTGTGAGTGAGTGAAATGATGAATAAAGAGAGGGGAAATGAGTGGAGAGGTGTGGCGATGGTTGTAGGGTGGTTGGAGAGGGATTTGATGGTCTGTGGTGGTGGGATGGTCTCGCTGGAGGGGATGGCCGGAGATGGAGGAGATGAAGTCGTGGAGGGTCATCGGTGGTCGATTTGAAGTGGAGCGGACATGAAAATAAAGTGTAGGAGATGAGGAACGTATCTGGGAGGTTAGTGGAGGAAGCGGGGCAGAGGAGACATCAAGTGAGGTATGGCTGACGTTGGAGACGAAGGTGGCTCCGGTGAGAGAGAAACGGTGAGGACGAAGGGAATCAGGGCATCAGCTGGTATGGCTTGACACAGAAAGACGTGGGGAAGAGAAATCCGCCGCTGGTATTACGGACGAACGAAGAAGATGAATGGAGGAGGTCGTCAGACGTCGAGGAGCCTTCGGCCATGAAAGAGAGAGGAATTTGAGGAAGATCTTGGTCGATTTCGAGCGTGAGAAGTTTGGGAGGATCTGGGCTCTCTTATATAAGGACCTAGAGGTGGTTTGAGCTTGGGAAACAAGCTTTCCAAGCTTGGAAAGCCTCACCGAATTCAGGAGTTTCTTGAGACCCAAATCTCTCATGCATTCGTATGAGAGATTGGGTAAGTTCTAGGGCTTAGGATTGGGTCCAATAGGAAGGGAATTTCTTGACAAACTTCCCTTTCAATTTTGAAAGGGATTCGTCAAGAATCATGGCATTCTTTCCATTTTAAGGTCACCGAAGCAAGTAGGAATAGGATTAATGGCAGCAGGGACCTTTTTGTAAGAATGGCGATAAAGTTAAGGGTAGAAATGAAATTAGACAGGACCAATTTGCAAACTAGGTCAAGACAAACTCATCTTGGGTCCAAATTTTGATACAAACCTAATTTGAACCTAAGGAATCCAATGGTGAAGTTGGATTTTGGTTTTGACCATGTTTGATTGGGTAATTTATGTAAAAATCCAAATTAGGGCAAATGTTTGTCTGTGGTTCTATTTTAGGTCAAAACGGGTTCTGATGGTCAAATTGAAAGTTATAAACCCTATAGAATATTTTTATATGAATTTTAGAGGATTTAGGTGAATTTTATCTTGATCAGAACCTCATTTAATTAAGCGGGTCTGTTTTTAGGGTTTCAAAAGTCATTTAATTCCCAAAACACATGCAAACCCTTTTCTGTTTGTCTTATCCCACTTGTTATCTTATTAAGACCAATTGACCTTCATTCAACCCCTAAGAAAACCATTGGTTGTATTGTATTCAAGATGAGCTGGTAAAATTATAGTTTTAGCCTTAGTTTCTTATTTTTCTTTCAAAATGAATATGCAATGACTTGTGACTCTTTGGTAGTTATGTAGGAGCATTTATTGACTTAATTGGGTCAAAATGAGCTAGTTACGGCTCATGATGGTGTTTACATTACTAAGCCAAAGCAGACTAGCAAATTTTGTACTGGTGACTTAGGTACAAGAATACGTCTTATGTTAGGAGAGATCTTAATCTATCTTGTCAAAGCTTAAAGTGTATTAAGCCAAAGCCTGAGCGAATCAAGCTATAGTGGCCCAAAAATTCTAACCAACAAAGGTTGTATATCCATAAACACTTATTCTATTTTTGGTTTCAGTTAGAAGATCATAATTAAACACTTAAGACTCTTTAATGATTCTTTCTCTCCTCAATTTTCAATTTTGTGGAGTTCTCCCTCAACAATAAGTACATTCATGTCCCTTATTGTATTTTTGGAGTTTTTGTTTTTAACCTTTTTTTGTATTTTTGATTTTATAATTTGTTTCAAAATTTTCAAAATTTTTCAAATTTTTTTTGGGTATTTTTGATAATACTATACTATATACACTACAGGTATGTCTATAATTGTATTTCAGTAAATGATTTCACCATTTACACCCTCCTATGCTTAAATGATGCAATGTTCTCATTGTATGACTAGGGTGGATGCAAATGGATGCTCTACTTTTCACTAACTTAGGCTTGGTGACAGAAGCAAGCTGGAATGAGGAGATAAGAATCTCTGTGCGGATGATTTCAAGTTTGATATATGATCAAAGTGGGAAGTTGGGCTAAGTAGTGAAATGCATGGCATGTGTGACTATGAATGCATGCTAAAAATGCAAGGATAGACACCTAATAAAAGAAATGGAAAGTAAGAAAGGTGAAAACAGCTATGTACAAGAGATAGGTTTGCTAAGTTTAATGCCTTCAGCTAGGTGTAAACCCATAAGAAGATATGTCATCAGAAATAGGTTCAATATATTGGAGCAAAATGATAGAATTAACAAGTCTGAGATCATGCAACTCAATGAAAGGTTTCAACCTTTGTCCATTGACATAAAAAGGTTCAAATTTGTCAATCCCAGAGATTAGTTGTGTTTCGCTAATTAAAATCAGGGTTTGGAGAACCCATCATTGTAGTTCGCAAAACGTGTCTATCAAATACAATTTATAACTGAAACTCCAAGGGAGTCCCGAGTCAAACACAGGAAGGCGATGTTTACTTTGTTTGAAATCCGCACTTCGTTTTGTTTCTTTTTGGTGTTTTGGGATTTTATTATTTTTTTCTTTTATTTTTATAGAAGAATCAAGCAAGATAGATCATAAGAGAGATGAAACAACTATGATATATCACACAAATGTTTATTACAATAATCTATGAAAGCGTAAAAGAGATAGGGGTGAGAGGAAATCTCTCGAATCAACTGTTCGGGGAGATGATGACACCTGGCGGAAGCTTGGATGAAGGAGGTGAGATGCGGGACAATGGAGGTGAGATGCGCGAGGACGTCGGGTAGAGGAATGCTTCATGGAGGCTCTGGAATGGAGGTGAGGAGACGGAGGTGATCTTCTACCAAAATGGAGGTGGGAGGACGGCTCCATGGCAACCTATGAAGGTGGTGGGATGAAGGATGAATATTTGGTGGGAAATAGGAATATTACACTAATAGGAGGCCTTTGGAGCTTGAGAGATGGAGCTTTGGTAGGCTACTAGAGCTTAGGAGTAGATGGGAGTAGAGTAGGTAGATGAAGAGGAATGGAGGGTGTAGGGATGTTTATAGAGTGGTGGAATGGAGATGGATTGCGCGCACCTATCTTTAGCGACATTTAAGACATCGCAAAAGACCCGTCAGAGGTGTTGCTATAGCATTCACGCGCCTTGGCTGGTGCTTGGAAGCACGACTACAATTGGCGTAGGGCATGGCAATCATTAGCCGTTGGATCAGGCATGGACGGTTGTGATTACGAGGAAGGAACGTGCGCTTGCCCACTTTTGAATTCTGCCCCGCTAGCGCATGCGTTGGCAGCCATCGGATCATCAATCGCACGGCTAAGAATCGCCCGTAAATCATGCCTCATTGATTTGAATTGCGAGCCTTGCGCGATTGCGAGGATCGGATGGTGGATGCGGCACCCGGTTGTCTTAACTGCAAGCTCCTGATGGCGAGCATGCGATCTGGCGTGTGTCCTCGCATCGGTGAGCAGTGTCAGATCACACGTGAACTCAACCACTCAATCAAGATCAAGCAACCCTATTTCAGCTGGTGCTGTAGCGGACGTGATGGATTGTGGCTCGCACCCGCACCTCTCGTTTGAGGAGTAGGCGCTCCACCGTTTGGCCAAAGCGCCACTTTGTCCAGTGGAGAGCGGTGCGGTCGCGCGTGTCTCAGCTATTGGATTGAGATCCAACGGCTGGATCTCTTCTTGTGGCGAGGTTGGGGATGCAATGGCTTAGGACAAGTAATGTAAATAGTAATTAACCCAAAACTAGAGGATTTCGTTCCTTTGTGTGTGCGCGAAGAGGAGGTGATGGCGGCTCGCAGGAATCTCGGAGAAGGATAAGCACGACGAGAGCTTTCCGATGGTGGTGGTGGCGCTCCGAACAACTGTCGGTGGTCGCCGATCGGAGTGGAAGAGGCCGCCGGCGGTGAGGCTCTCCAGCTGGCCGTCGGGTGGTCGATTGGTGCGGCTGGAAGCGTGGTTGTGCTCGGGGAGTCGGGGCGAGTCCGATGGAGTTCCCGATGCGAAGTTTTGAGGTCGGATTTGATGGCTACATTTATGGTGGCTTTGGGTACCTTCGTTAACAGAGAAGAAGAAGAAGAAAAAGGAGGAGGAGTCGGTTGGAGTAAAGCACGCTATGTGTGCGCTGCTGGTGGTGAGGCCGGTTGCTACTGCTGAGCGCTGCTGGTGGTGAGGTGAGGGCGTGCGTGGGTAGATTGGAGATGAAGGCACGTAGGGGTAGGCGCATGCGCTGGAGGTGGATGCGCTGGAGGTGGGATGTGCAGAGGCTGGTGTGAGTTGCTGGCTAAGATGAGGAGTTGCAGAGACTCTTGGCGGTGTGGGCTATCACCCCACACGCCCACGGTGGTGGAGTCGTTCTACCGTAGAGAGGTCGGTGGTATGGAATGGAAGAGGAGCAAGGTCCTCTAAGCATAGTGAGGAACAAAGGGTGGTGGCCTCCCCCTCAACGGCAGCTCTTCCTTCTCCTTTTGTAGCCACGGCCACACTGATTTGAAATTCAAAATGCCATAGAATGAATGTGATGCGCAGGAGGAGGAGGCAGAGCCGGAGGAGTTACTTGTGCAAAGGAGAAAAAGAATAAAAGAATAAAATAATTAGGGTTATTTATACGTAACTCCTTAACTTCTATATTAATTAAAATAGTGCACCTAATTAATTAACTAATTAAATGTATGCAACCCTAGGTTAATTCTAAATGCATGAATTATGTACTTAAGCTAAAAATATGAATTAATTTATTTACATCCTAATGTATGCTATCTAAATGTTAAAATTAATTTAATGTCTAGACATTTAGATACTTAAATAGCCCACGAATATGGGCTAATCAAATACCCCATGCCTAGTTTTTTGTAGTCCCTAGCAAATCCAAACAAAACCTAGCACTCCAAGTAGACTAGCCAACCCAATCGGTCTTCCTTTAGAAACATATTAAGTTCAGACTTTAGACCTAAGGTTCCCAAGTAGTTGCTAAGTTATAGACTAGGTCGGCTAAAGACGAGTTGCAGGCACAAGTTTCTCCCTGATTTCTGACTCTACCCTAAGGTTTATTGATCCCTGAGATTAAAGCATCCATGCATGTGCGTTGGTCTAAGTTATTTGAGTTAAAGCAAAAAGGATATATATATATATATTTTTTTTGTTTGATTCCTCTAAGTCTAACCTCGGATCAGCTATCAACACAGTCTGTGTCGGATTCATTGTCCCCATCACCGTACCTCGAAGGGTACTTGGCTTTCGATGCTTCGAGATAGCACCGTCCATAGCGACCCCAAGAACTCCTGGCAATCGACACTTCGAGATAGTATCACCCATGGATTTCTCAAGCGAATTCAGGCCTGTGGCAATCGACACTTTGAGATAGGGCCACCCATGGTACCTAAACCGCACAATGCGCTTACATGCCCCCAGTAGGATGGATATCCTAAGAGACAAGCGTCGAGGAGGTAATATGTTATCATCACATCCTCAAGGTGAGTATATACTCTACCTCTCCTATGGCATGAACTCTTCCAATCAAATTGTGTTTTCAAGACTCTCCTAAGTCAAAACTAAGATAACCAAATTTCTTTTAAGAAATGAATTAAGGTGATTACTTACACAAGACCAAGTGTGTGAAATTTGGATGCTTAGGTTACAAGGACCCATAAACCAAAAGGTAGAACAAGACTCCAGGTACTACCCCACCTTTTAACTCAATCCCTAACTTTCCTTCCTTAACCTCTTGAGGAATGGTTTGCAACTTAACTCCTACTTAAGTTTTTAAGTCCACAAAGGACCCTAAAGGTTTAAAGCTAGTAGCTCACTTAGCTTCTAAAGTTCGACCCTAGAACCAACTTAGTCTTACCTAGAGTTCTGATTTGCTTAAGAATACAGGACCTAGCCAGTTAAACTCAAAACTTTCTTTTTAATTATTTTATTTTATTTTATTTATATATATTTTTTTAAAATGCAATATGCATGAATGAATGCAAAATGTAGACATGCTATAAACAAAATGCCTCAGGTCCTCTCCCCCATGCCTGGTTCAAACAATGTCCTCATTGGAAACAAAAATAGTTAAAGGAAGATATTACCTGAGGCGAAGAATGGTAGGAGCTGAGGCTCCTCAAGAGTGACCTCGTCAACCAGATGGCCATCCAAAGTAATGTATGGTTTTAACCGTTGACCGTTGACGACAAAGGGAGTTGCTGAAGAGGAAGGGCTTTTAATCTCCACAGCTCCATGCGGAAACACTTTAGTGATTATGTAAGGCCCATCCCAATGAGATTTTAACTTCCCAAGAAAAAGCTTAAGTATAGAATTAAAAAGCCAGACTTGTTGGTTGGGCTCAAAGGTCTTTCAAAGTATATACTTATCATGCAAGACCTTAGTTCTTTCTTTATAAGCTTGAGAGGTGTCTTAAGCATCATTCCTCAGCTCCTAAAGCTCACTTAATTCCAGAAGTCATGCCTTACCTGCCTTCTCTAAATCCATGTTAACACTTTGAGTAGCCCAAAGTGCTTTATGTTCCAACTCAACAGGTAAATGGCATGCTTTCCCATACATAATCCGAAAGGGAGAAGTACCCAAAGGGGTCTTATAAGCCGTTCGATACGCCCACAAAGCATCATCGAGCTTTTGGGGCCAGTCTTTCCTATCAGGTCTAACGATCTTTTCTAAAATATTTTTTATCTCCCTATTTGACACTTCAACCTGGCCACTCGTCTGAGGATGGTAAGGGGTAGCGACCTTGTGAGTCACTCCCAGACTCCTGATTAGCCGATTGAAGTGGTGGTTTCAGAAATGAGGTCACCCATCACTTATAATGGTCTTAGGGCAACTAAAACGAGATATGATATTGGCCTTCACAAATTTCAACATCACAGAGTGGTCATTTGTGCGCATAGGAATGGCCTCTATCCATTTGGAGACATAATTAACTGCCACCAAGATTATTCATAACCATGGGACGACGGGAAGGGGCCCATAAAGTCAATTCCCCACACATCAAAAATTTCAACAGATTGAATATGGTGTTGAGGCATTTCATTCCTCTTCCCAATCGTTCCAGTCCATTGACATCTAATACAGGCCTTGACAAAATTATGAGAATCCTTAAATAAGGAAGGCCACCAAAAATTGGATTGGAGAACCTTAAAAGCAGTTTTCTTAGCACCAAAGTGTCCTCCATAATGAAGTTCATGGCAAAAACTCAGCACACTTTGTTGTTCCTATTCAAGTACACAACATCTCAATACTTGGTCTTATCAATTCTAAATAATTTAGGCTCTTCCCAATGGAAATATCTTGCTTGGGAAATGAATCTCTTTCTTTTCTGCTCATCCCAAGAGGAGTTTGTCCAGTGACCAAGTAATTTACGGTATCTGCATACCAAGGTAAAGTTGGTGTTACCGCCATTAGAGTTTCATCGGCAAATGTCTCGCGAATGTCTCCAGAAAGAGAGTCATTAAGTGGAAGGCGAGACAGGTGGTCAACTACAACATTTTCTACTCCTTTCTTTTCACGTATCTCCAAGTCAAATTCTTGAAGGAGTAGGATCCACCTAATCAGAAGTGGCTTAGAATCTTAGCAATGAGATGTTTCACTACCGCATGAGTAGTAAAAATAACCACCTTAGACCCAAGCAGATAAGACCTAAACTTCTCCAGAGCAAAAACTACAGCAAGTAATTCTTTTTTAGTGACGGTGTAAGTTTGCTGAGGTTCGATTAAAGCCTTGCTGGCATAATGCAACACATGAGGTTTTCCCTCAACCCTTTGTCCAAGGACTGCTCAAACTGCATAATCCAAAGCATCACACATCAGCTCAAATGGGAGTGTCCAATCAGGAGCTTGGAGAATAGGCACAGTGATCAAGGCCTTCTTCAGAGTTTGAAAGGCATTGGCAAACTTTGAATCAAAATTGAAGGAAGATTCCTTCGCCAACAAGTCACAAAGTGGCTTAGAAATTTTACTAAAATTTTTAATAAAGTGCCTATAAAAGCCGGCATGACCCAGAAAGGATCTAATCTATTTGACGTTTGTGGGCAATGGGAGTTTGGAAATAGAATCAATCTTGGCTTTATCTACTTCCAAACCTCGCTCGGATACAACATACCTAAGTACAATTCCTTTCTATACCATGAAATGACTTTTCTCCCAGCTGAGGACTAAACTAGTCTCCTTACATCACTTCAACACATTCTCCAGGTGCAGGAGACACTGGTTGAAAGACGAGCCATAAACGGAGAAGTCATCCATAAACACTTCAACATACTTGTCAATCATGTCCAAAAAAATAGACATCATACACCGCTGGAAGGTTGCAGGAGCATTACATAATCTAAACGGCATACGCCTAAATGCAAAAGTATCGTAAAGACTCGTGAATGTCGTCTTCTCCTTGTCATTAGGGAAGACTGCAACCTGGTTGTACCCAGAATATCCATTGAGAAAGCAATAGTACTTATTCCCTGCCAATTTCTTGAGAATTTGATCAATAAAAGGGAAGGGAAAGTGATCCTTCTGGGTAGCAGTGTTCAGCTTGCGGTAATCAATACAGACCCTCCATCCAGTTAAGGGTCTAGTGACAACTTGTTCACCTTGGTCGTTGAATTCCACAGTAAAGCCTGCCTTCTTTGGCACCACATGAAAAGGACTTACTCATTTACTATCTGCAATGGGATATATGATCCCAGCGTCCAACCACTTCAGGATTTCCTTTTTAACCACCTCCCTCATATTAGGGTTTAGATGTCTCTACATGTCCCTAAATGGCTTGATGGAATCATCAGTATAAATGTGGTGCATGCAGAGTGTAGAGTCTATACCCTTAATGTCAGCAATGCTCCAAGCAATAGCTTCCTTGTGCCTAGACAAGCATTCAATCAGGGCTCCCTCCTGTGCCTCAGATAGCACAGCTGAAATGATAACGGGGAGTGTATCATTGGCACCTAGGAAGATGTACTTGAGAGTGTCAGGGAGGGGTTTCAACTCAAGGTCAGGAGCTTGTATGGTTGAGGGTTTCATAATAGATGTCCCCATCTCAGGTAGCAGATCTACCTTAGGCAGAGATGATGGGCGAAGAGACTTAGCAGAAACACCCAGCAATTCCTCAAGTTCTAGTATATCCCCTTCACATTCCTTCAAGAGATGGGAATGCTCATTTAGCATGACATGCTGAAGGGGGTCATCACATAACATTGCAGGGGTTGCCTCTTCAATCAGGTCATCTATCACCTTAACTTGAGAACAATCCTCAAGTCAGGCTTGTTTGTAAGCATCAAACACATTAAGCCAGATTTTCCTATTCCCAAAGCCCATTTTCAATGCCCCAATATTGCAATTGATTGAAGCATGTGAAGTTGCAAGGAAGGGGCGGCCCAAAATGATGGAGGGTTTGGTTGGCTTGTTGGTAGGGTCAGTGTCCAAAACTAAAAAGTCAACAGGAAAGAAAAAATCCTCCACTCTTACAAGGACATCTTCCAAAATTCACCGTGGTGTCTTAAGTGATCGATCTGCAACTTGAAGGATTACAGAGCTAGGCTTCAAATTGCCTCCCCCAAGTTGTTTATACACGTAGCTCGGAAGGATGTTCACCCCTGCACCCAGATCAAGTAGAGCCTCATCAATCTGTAAGTCACCAATAACTACTGAGATGTATGGGGCTCCTGGGTCCTTAAGTTTCGGGGGTGTGCCATGTTGAACAATTGAGCTAACAGAATCAGGCAGGAGAACTTTTGCTTGGACCTGTTTCCTAGATTGCTGCTTTTTCGTGCACAGGTCCTTTAAGAAGAGGGCATAAGACGGAATCTGCCTAATAGCTTCAAGCAAAGGCAGGTTAATCTGCACTTGCTTGAAAGTTTCCATGATCTCATCCGTCTTATCTTTGGCTCCACATGAGCCAGCAAAAGTCTACCCAGAGGTGGATAAGCGCTTTGGAAAGGGTGCTCTCAATCTCTGGGTAGAAGGGTTGTCATGTCGAGTAAGGGGTGGAACGGGGCCAACTTCTTCCGGTGAGGTGATTTCAATCGGAGAAGATTTGGGCAAGTCTTCTTCAGTGGGGGTGAAAGTCAGGGTGGATGGTTTTTTAGGGGGTGAGACTATAGGATCATCGGGTTTGGAAATTTCTTTCCCACTCCTCAGAATAGTCACCGCCTGAGCATGCTTCCTAAAGACAATCCCTTTTCCTTTAGGATTCTCCTTAGCAACACTGAGGAGCTTCTCAGTTTCCCTCGGTCTAACAGCCTCAACAAGGTGTCCTATTTGTGATTTCATCTCATCTATAGCCTTGTCATGAGATTGGATGATGGCACTTTGACTTTCTTGCATAGTTTTCAACATTGCCTTCAATTCATCCATCTTAGAGGTCTTAGGTTGGGCAAAGGTCTGAGTTTGGTTCATTTGATGGTTTTGAAAGGATTGTGGTTTATAATTCCCTGAATTTGAGACATTTCCTTGTCTCCATGAAAAGTTTGGGTGGTACCTCCATCCCTCATTATAAGTGTTGGAAAAAGGGTCATTACGAGGTCTAGGATGGAACCCTTGAGTGGCATTCAGATCCACTTGTACAAGCTCATGGAATTGGGAGGCCAAGTGGCAATCCATAGTGGCGTGTGTATTGCCTTGGCAAATTGAGCATTCGGAAGCTTGGGATGTGGAGGTGTTAGATACAAATGGACTCGGGTTTGACATAAGCCTTTCCATGTTTTGATTCAATAATTGAATATGATAGGTAAAATTCTGGGTGTCCCTTGCCTCATTCACCTCCAACTTTCTTTGCATGAGAGTAGGCTTTCTATCCATGTAGGCAGAATTCAAGTGAATAGAATTCTCACTCGAAGTATCAAAAATGTTCCAAGCTTCATCCTCAGTCTTAGATAAAAAGGTTCTTGCAGAGGCACCATCCACAGTTTGCCTATGCGAATCATTAAGTCCAGTGTAGAACCTTTCAACCAGTTGCCATTTAGGCACCTGGTGATGTGGGCAAAGTCTCAGCAAGTCATTAAAGTGCTCCCATGCATCATGGAAAGCTTCCCCATCCTTTTGAACAAAACTCATAATTTCCCTCCTAAAGTGATTGGTTTTGCTCATGGGGAAGTACTTCTTTAAAAACTCCTTCTTTAGGGCATCCCAAGTGCTAATATCATCAAGGGTGTGATACCAATACTTAGCTTTGTCCTTGATGGAGAAGGGAAAGAGGATCCGCA
Organism: Thalassia testudinum; assembly: GCA_037157565.1. Taxonomy (NCBI): domain Eukaryota; kingdom Viridiplantae; phylum Streptophyta; class Magnoliopsida; order Alismatales; family Hydrocharitaceae; genus Thalassia; species Thalassia testudinum. The sequence goes on from JAZHRO010000077.1 coordinate 89,985,655, forward strand.
TTTGAGTGTCATCAGTAATGCCCTGCAGTTTCATCATGGAACAGACCTCGGTGAATTCCTCTATATGCCTGTAAGGGTCTTCCCTAGTAGTACCATAAAAGGAGGGCAGCAAGGATATGGTACTGCTTTTGATCTCATAAGGATTGTCCCCTCCAGGTCTACGTAGTGTAGGGCCAGCTTGATTGGTTGGAATGAAATATTCCTTAAGGCTCCTTTGACCGGCCATTTCTACCCTTAGAAGGTTTCTTCTTAATATTCTTTTAGGTTGAGGATCAAACACAAGTTGTCTCCTAAGAGAACGCCTACCAAGCATGCACTACAAACACAATTCAAAAGGACTTGTTCGGTCTTTACAAATTTAGGCTTTTGACTTTAGTTCAAATTGTAGGTGACAAAGCAAGTTGCCCAATCAATTATGCGCCTATTGTCAACCTTCGAAATGCCTAAAAAGACCTAGTTGGAGCTTAGGTGTTCTTTCCTAAATCTCAAATGGTAGAGCAAATCCAAAGATGGAAGGTCGAGGGATGCACGTAGGCTTAAGCCTTCCTTTGAAGCTGTGCTTTTGCGGTGCTTCTCAACTACCCCCAAAAATCTATGACAGGGTATCCCTCTCTTTGGATTTACAAAACCTTTAATCTCAAGTTTCGAACACTTCAGAATCCAACGGTAGGAGGGCTCTTGTCCTAGCCGTTCTAAGACTTAGGAGTGTCTAAATGTGTGTCGTGGTGCAAAATATATAAGTGTGCATACACTGCAAAAAGATTTTGAATTTTGAATTGCACGCCACGTTTGAAAATCAAGTTCTTGGTTTTTTTTAAATGTCCCTCCTTTAATTAGTCCTTTTTTCAAGAGTATATGTGACCACTTGTTAGATCGCTTCAAGACAGATTATGTGGTCTAAAAATTAATTCAAATGCATTTGCATGACAGGTAGAAATGCAAAGTTAGAAATGCATACCTGATTCTAGCATTCTTCATGCAATATGCAAGACAAGAATTAGATCCAGATGCTGCTCATTCAGTCCTAAATGATTCGACCTAAGGGCTGGCAGCTTCTAGCAGGTAGCTCTTTTTTTTTTTTTTAGCTACTTATGCATAAGCAAATTAAGGGTAAACAATCCACAAAATAAATTAAAAACCTAAATCTAAAGAAAAGGGAACAGGCTCCCAAAAATCAGCCCCAATTACTACAAGGGCGAGAAAATAGAAATAAAACTTATGAAATGGAAAATCTCCTATAGAGGTAGAATCCAGGTCTCCTTCGTCTTCCCAGCATGTAAGCGTCGCTCAAGGTCGACGTCTTCTCCCAGATGTGCCTGTTACCTCTCTCAAATTCCTCGCACAAAAAAGATAATGAATGGTCAAATAACTATGCAATGAGAAATAATCAGAAATAAAATTAGATGAAATTATTGCGTTTGTTGCCTCCCCAGCAATGATGCCATTTGATAAGACGGTTTTCACTTTTGAATAATGTATTAAGATGATTTATCGTTGTAGGATCTAAGTGGTGGAAAATCGCTTAACAAAATAATTAAAATTAAATTAAACCACTCACAGAAGAGAGGGTCGTGTCCACAGGGAGGCAATGATGCAATAAAATCATGAATATTTTTTTTCATATTCGTTCAATTAAGTGCGAAATACATAGTCAAATCTGACATGAAATGCAATGAAAAGAGGATACACAATAACTAAAAAATGTAAGGGTATATGTGCAATTTTTCCTCACTGAAATATTCAATAAATATGTGATGAATCTCTATAATTTCCAATTGACATGCATTAGAGAGAATTTGTGCACATCTAAACCGAAAACCAATGTCAAAAGATGTGAATAACAAAAGCCAAGCAATTATGAGAAAAGATGAGCATGAAGTTGCAATTTCACTCAATATTTCAAATATTAAAATAAAAATGAAAGTTTTGCAATGGCATTCAAATGTAAATATTAATTAACCAAAAAATAGAGGATTTTGTTCCTTTGTGCGTGCGTGAAGAGGAGGCAATGGCGGCTCGCGGGAAGCTCGGAGAAGGATAAGCACGACGAGAGCTTTCCGATGGTGGTGGTGGAGCTCTGAACTGCTGTCGGTGGTTGCCGGTCGGAGTGGAAGAGGCCACCAGCGGTGACGCTATCCGGCCGGTCATCGGGTGGTCGATTGGTGTGGCCGGAAGCGTGGTTGTGCTCGGGGAGTCGGGGTGAGTCCAATGAAGTTCCCGATGCGAAGTTTCGAGGATAGATTTGATGGCTACGTTTGTGGTGGCTTTGGGTACCTTCGTCAACAAAGAAGAAGAAGAAGAAGAAGGAGGAGGAGGAGGAGGAGGAGGAGCCAACTGGAGTAAAGCACACTATGCGTGCGCTGCTGGTGGCGAGGCTGGTTGCTACTACTGGGCGCATGGCTTGTGCTGCGAAGAGTGCGGGACAGTTGCTGCAGGCAGCGTGCACACGCAGCAGCAACAAGCACGGGAGGTGCTGGAGGGCGTGTTGCGTGTGGTGGGGAGTGCTGAGGAATGCGGGCTGTGCGCGAGCGGAGGTGGTGAGGAACGCGTGCTATGTGTAGGTGGCTGGTGAGGGCACTGGTGGTGAGGTGAGGGCGTGTGTGGGTGGATTGGAGATGAAGGCGCACAGGGGTAGGTGCATGTGCTGGAGGTGGGATGCGCAGAAGCTGGCGTGAGTTGCTGGCTGAGATGAGGAGTTGCAGAGACTCTTGGCTGTGTGGGCTGTCACCCCACACGCTCACAGTGGTGGAGTCGTTCTGTCGTGGTGAGGCTGGTGGTATGGAATGGAAGAGGAGCAAGGTCCTCCAAGCACAGTGAGGATCAAAGGGTGGTGGCCTCCCCCTCAACGGCAGCTCTTCCTTCTCCTTTTGTAGCCACAGCCACACTGATTTGAAATTCAAAATGCCGTAGAATGAATGTGATGCGCAGGAGGAAGAGACGGAGCAAGAGGAGTTACCTGTGCGAAGGAGAAAAAGAATAAAAGAATAAAATAATTAGGGTTATTTATACATAACTCCTTAAATTCTATGTTAATTAAAATAGTGCACCTAATTAATTAACTAATTAAATGTATGCAACCCTAGGTTAATTCTAAATGCATGAATTATGTACTTAATCTAAAAATATGAATTAATTTATTTACATCCTAATGTATGCTATCTAAATGTTAAAATTAATTTAATGTCTTGACATTTAGATACTTAAATAGCCCACGAATATGGGCTAATCATCGGGCAGCCTGGATGGCGCCACACGGCACCATCTGGGCTATTCGTCTTCTTCTTGTGGAGGGTGCTACGGAGCTCTGATCGGTGTGATTTTTGCGTTGATGGACTGCGATCGTCACTTCAGATTCATCCGTACAGTCGGATTCTTCATCCAAAGCCCGTAAAGATGTCGCACTTCCTCCTGGCCGTATAAAATGGAAGAATTAATGTACATAATACATAACTATCCTAAATGCCATGCAATGGATGTTATGCAGTATTTATAACATGATATGCAATGCTAAGCCTAGGAACTATCATAAATAAGCATTTTATCATGAATTCATGTGTGTTTATCACTCAGTGATCTCAACAGCTCCATTGTCAAAGATTCTCAAGATTTTGAAAGGTCCAGTCCATTTGGATCTGAGTTTCCCTAGGAAGAGTTTCAATCTCGAGTCCAATTGAAGGACTTTTTGACTAGGGTAAAAGGTTTTCCTATGGATGTGATGGTCATGGAAGGCCTTCTATTTGTCCCTATAAATCCTTGAGCTTTCATAAGATTCATTCCTCAATTCATCAAGCTCGATACTTTGAAGTCTTCTATGATCACCGGCCTTCTCTAAGTCCAGGTTACACTTTCTGATGGCCCAATAGGCTTTGTGGTCAAGTTCTATGAGATGTTGATAAGGTTTCTGATACACAAGTCTAAAGGGAGACATGCCTAATGGGGTTTTGTGAGCTGTCCTATACATCTACAATGCATCAGAAAGGAGGGAAGACCAATCCTTTCTATCAAGTCAGATGGTAGTCTGTAAAATCTTCTTGATCTCCCGATTGGACAATTCTGCCAGTCCATTAGTTTGAGGGTGATATGGTGTAGCAATCCTACGTGTCACTCCATACTTCTGAAGTAGGGACCGAAAGTGGATATTCCTAAAGTGAGACCCTTCATCACTAATGATGGCTTTTGGTACCCCAAATCTAGAGAAGATGTAATCCTGAATAAATTGGTTTACAGTCTTATGATCACTTGTCCTTGTGGGGATGGCTTCAATCCATTTTGAAACATAATCAATTGCCAATAATGTATACTCAAAGCCATAGGAATTTGAAAAAGGTCCCATGAAGTCAATGCCCCATATATCAAAGACTTCACATACTAAAATCGGATTCAAGGGCATCATGTCTCGGTGGTTGTTTAACATGCTTTGAGGATATTTATGAAATGGTCGTCATAGTACACTCCACAAATTTCTACAAACACTTAAATTTATAAAACTTGAAATCTACTTGGTGTCCGAGGTCGTTCGCCGGGAGCAAACATGGAATTCATGCACTAATCTCAATTCAGAATTAATGAGCATAATTAATTAGTCACAATAAAAGATGTTCAATGGATAAACTGCTTAGAAATAATATTCAAATATAAATCAATATATCTCAAGGATTCATGGGATAAAAAGAATGGAAGAGAGCTATAAAAATGGTGATTTAAATCACCAATTATATCAACCAATCAAGCACGTATCCCAAATATATCAGCCATTCAATATTGCTACAGTGGCTAGAGCCACTTATGCCAATTATCCATGTCATATGAGCCTCAAATGTCTCAACAATATCAGATGAATAATTCCACAGTACCACCTCAGACGTCAATGTAAGGCTTCAGATGCCTTAACTATCACAGCACCACAATAAGGCGCATAAGGGCACCTCTCAAGCACAAGAGCCAACCTTCCTCAGAGGCTAAGTGTTAGCCTTCCCTTTCTTCAACACTCACTTTGAGGTGTTCTAATGTGAAGCAAAACCCTCCCCCCTCCTCACAATTTTTTTTTCTCTTATTCTCTCATAACTAGGCATAATTGGGTCAGAATGCGGATAATCGGGTCATGAGCATGGGTCCAGGCTCACCGAGGGTGTGGGTGAGCGAGGGTGCATCAGCATGTGCATGTGAGGGATTCGACTGCTCGTGATCTTGGGCAAACGGCTTAAGGCATGAAAACAAGATATATGCGATCAGCAACTCGTGGCTATATGATTGGGACTATCCCACGTCTTCTTCGTTTGCTGCCTCCATAGCGTGCAGCTACTGATGTGGCTTCGTTGCATTGAAGCTAAGAATGTTGCATGATGCTTTGATTGAGAGCCTGGGGCTCTTCTTGGCTGGGAACCACAACACCTGGGAGTTGCATGAGGTCAGAGCAGCTTGGAGCATGGCGGTCGGAGCTAAAGATGATGGTGGTGACAGGCGAGGACCGACGAGACCTGAAATAGAGAATACAGTCTCTAGACCCTAATCAGATAGCTCTTAAGCTTTGCCATGTGGAGGTGAAGGTGATGGTGGTGTTCCTGTGATGTGCGAATGCATGTAGAGGGTTGACGGAGTCGTAGATGGTGTACGGGTGAGGGTGAGTTCGACGAAGGTTTTGAGTGGGTGAAAGGGCGAATAGGTAGAGTACTTTTGGTTGTGGAGGTGTGACGGAGGTTTTGGGTGTGTTGATGGAGCGGTTGATGGTCTTTGGAGGGCATGCAACCTTGCCGGAGCATGGCCGGAGTGAAAGAAGATGGAGGGGGAGGTGGTGAATCAGCGGTTGAAAGAAAAGACTAAGGAGTTAAACCTAAACTATGGAGAGAGAGGGAGAGTTTGGGACCTAATTAGCAGATGAAAGGGGAGATATGGCGTCGACTTTTATTGGCCGGCACCGGAGATGATGAATTCCTCCGGTGAGGAAGAAGAGGGCCTGGGAGCTCCTGATTTGTCCGTTGAGGAGTAAAAGGAGATGAAGAGGATCCCACTGCCTATGGTATGTGGTAGTGGGTGAAGAAGCTGGAGAAGGAGGCATTGCTAGAGCTACCATGGAGGTGGCTGGAGAGAAGAATTTGAAGACTTTGAGAACTAAAACCGAGCTAAGGAGCAAGGCCTTGCGAGGGGGGTTCTTTTAAAGGTCCTAGGGTGGCTTCCAAACTTGGGAAGAAGCTAGAGGAGCTTGAAATTTCAAGGAAGATCCCTGAAATCCTTGCATTCGCATGACCTTTAGGGCCTAAATCAAGGTCCAAGATGCTGTTCAACTGATTGGGAAAGTTCTCAAGATCAATCCCTCAAATTTTGGAGGGATTTGGTCGAGAAATCAGGGAGAAATCCCAGATTGAAGGTCGGATGCTTTGGGTTCACACTGTTAATTGTAGAAGGGACAATTTTGAATAGAATGATGAGAAGTTAGGGGGCTAGATGCAAAGGCTTCGAAACCTGAGGGGCTAAATATAAGAAATAGAGTTTTGAAGGGCTAAATTATAAACTAGGTCAAGATGGATTTTGATTGGGTCCAACTTTTGGTGCAAACCTAATTTGGACCCAAGAAATATAATAGTGAACTTAGATTTCAGTTTTGACCACGTTTGGATGGGAAATTTGCATAGAAGCTCAAATTAGGGCAGAATTCTGTCTGAAACTCTATTCTAGGTCAAAATAGGTCTAGATGGTTAAACCAAGGATACCAAACCTCTCAGAATATTTTTCTATGAATATTAAGAGGTTTAAATGAATTTTATCTTAACCAAAACCTCTGTAATTCAAGTAGGTTTGAAATTAGGGTTTTATGTGCTATTGTAGTTCTCGAAAAGCGTGAAACCTCGTTTATGTCTATATGGACCCACTCTTAGGACTTTAATGCTCATTAAACCTTTAATTAATCCCTAACAAACCCCATGGTTATTCTGCTTTCATGATGTGATGTTAAAACTGCAGAATTAACCCTACTTTAATATTTTCTTCTCAAAATGGATCTGAATGGAGTTATGGTTCTCAAGTGATCATGTAGGATCATCTGTCACTTGATTTTCACTAATTAAAGCTAGTTATGACTAATGATGGTGTTACTATCAGCAGCCAACATTGTCGAGAGACTGACAGCATGAACATGCCCCAATATATTTGTATGCATCTTTGAAGATTGTGGACCAGAAGAATCCACTTATGGGACTTTTACAGTAGTATTTTTGGCTGAGAAGTGACCACCACAAGCCTGATCCTGGCAGAATGACAGGATTCTTTCTATCTCCTTATCAAGGATAAAATTCCTAAGAATCTGGTCAGGACAAGATTTGGATAGGCACGGTTCTTCCCAAAAATAATGACTAGCTTCAACTTTAAGTTTGCCTTTCTGATTTCAATTCTAATCAGAGGGAATTGCTCCAGAAGCTAGGTAGTTGACAATGTCAGCATACTAGGGAAGATCAGAATGACTAGCAATTGCTCATTAGGGAAGTTCTTAGTGATAGGAAGTGAAGGAGATATCGCTTAAGAAGGAAGGCGGGATAAGTGGTCAGCTACCACATTCTGCTTCCCATCCTTGTCACGAATTTCTAAATCAAACTCTTGCAACAATAGGATCCAACTAATCAGACGAGGTTCCGCATCCTTCTTGGTGAGAAGATGTCAAACTGCAGTGTGGTTAGTGTAGACTATGATGTGGGAACCTAAAAGATAAGGTCTGAATTTCTCCAATGCAAAAACTACAGCTAACAATTCCTTTTTAGTGATTGTGTAATTCCTCTGAGCTTCATCTAAGGTCTTGCTAGCATAGTAAATGACTATAGGTTTCCCATCCAATTTTTGCCCAAGGATAGCCTCTAATGCATAATCAGAGGCATCACACATGATCTTAAAAGGGTGAGACCTATCCGGGGGTTGCAGTATTGGTGCCTTGGTAACCAGATCACGAAGTGTCATATATGCACGAACACAATCATCAGAGATCTGGAAGTCTACATCCTTAGAGAGGAGATTCATGAGAGGTCGGGCCATTTTCAAGAAATCTGCTATAAAGCGGCAATAGAATCCAACTTGCCCTTGAAAAGATCGGATTTGCTTAATCGACAAAGGTAATGGCAAGTCAGAAATCAATTTTACCTTTGTAGGGTTGACCTCAATTCCTCTCTCAGAGATAAGGTAACCTAAAACTAGTCCTTCTGGTACCATGAAATGTGATTTCTCCTAGGAAAGTACCAAATTCACATTAATGCATCTTTACAGGACCTTAGTCAGGTGGTCTAAGCATACATCGAATATGCTCCCAAAGATCGAGAAGTCATCCATGAAGACTTCTAAGCAATCACCTACTAATTAGAAAGGATTGTAAACATATACTACCGAAATGTAGCAGGTGCATTGCATAATCCAAATGGCATCCTATGGAATGCAAAGGATTCGTAGGGGCAAGTGAAAGTCATTTTTTCCTGGTCATCAAGGTGAATCACCACCTGATTGTAGCCTGAGTAGCCATCTAAAAAGCAGAAAAATCTATTCCCTACCAATCTTTTCAGTATCTGATTAATGAAGGGCAAAGGGAAATGATCTTTCTTTGTGGCTTGGTTGAGTTTGCGGTAATCAATACATACTCGCCATGAACTAGCAATCGATGGTTATGACGGTAAGTCTGGCCTTCTTAGGCTCAACTTGAACATGACTTACCCATTAGCTATCAGAGATAGGGAAAATAATTCCATTGTCTAACCACTTGATCATTTCATTCTTAACCACCTCATGAAGTGTGGGGTTCAGTCTATGCTGTGGCTATCTGGTTGGTCTAGATCCTTCTTCAGTGAATATTCTATGTGTGCAGTAGGAAGGATTAATGCCAGTCAAGTCAGAAAGGCTCCATCCTATAGCCTGTCTATGTGTTCTCATGACATATAAGAGTCGTGATTCTTGATCAGACGATAAGTGGGAGTTGAAAATCATAGTATAAGTCTAATCAGGTCTTAAGAAGACATATTATAGAGAGTTAGGAATAGGTTTAAGTTCAACAGGTACAGGATTAGATGAAGGAGCAGGTGTGGAGATCTCATAAGATCCTAGAGACTCTAAAGGAATAGGAGGTAAGTCCTTAGTTTCTAAGGCTGGTGTCTCAGGAAGAGTCAAGTCAGAAGTCAAAGGGTGTTGAGGTTCTAAATTAAGTGAATCAATCAATGTATCCTCGACCAACTTGTCCAACGAATCCAAGGAACATATTTCCTCAATTAAGCTACAAGATGGTCCCCTTTGGACCTGAAAGATATCAACTTTTATTCTTTGATCCCTAAATTTCAACTCTATAAGGCCCTGATGCGAGATTTACACGGTTTTATAAATGGGAGTTTTAATTTTGTTGCAACACGTAAAATTGATTAGCTTTTAAATTTATATTCCAAGATAGTGGTGGTATCTAGGATCATCCAAGGAGGCCAATTTATATTTCCTAGATAGTGATTCTCTCTCTCGCCTGTCAAATCAACACTTTTCTTTTTGTATTTTGATTTTTGTAAATTTTTATGTTTGGAAATAAGTGAGATGCGAATGTGAAGACAGAACTATGCTAAAGAAACTATGCCTAACAACTAGAACCTAAGTGACAAGAGAAGTCTTCTCTTCTAAGCTCACCCTAGGCAAGTGCACCTAGGGTAATTAGAAGAGAGATATGATGCACTAAAATAAATAATGTTGCTACTTGAAATTGAAAATTCAAGAATGAAGAAAGACACTTTACTATTAAGAAGAATTGTTTACAAAGTATCTAGGGACCTCAACTAAGTAGAGGTTCCACTTAGTTAACCCCTAGATAGATGAATGCTTAACAGGAATTAAAATGCAACAAAATGAAAGATAGAAAATTCTCTTGAGTAGCTGAGGCAGGCTTTGCTCCAAGAATGGTGGCTTCCAAACTTGAAGAAGACTTCCTTCTAGCTCCTTGAGTTTTTCCCTCTCCAAGGTGGACGTCCTCCACCCTTCTTTCCTCTTGCCTAGCTGTCCTCCCTAGATGGAAGCTTGCTCCTTGGCATGGCACAAGGAAGGAGAAGGAAGAAGAAGAAGGCACCAAGGGAGCAAGTAGGTTACTCCCTTAATCTTCTTCTCTCCTTCTCCTTTCTTTGGCATGTGATGTATGGTGGCTATAGGTTTTTGATAGGAAGGATTGTTGATCGTCAAGGATGGTTTGAATGGTAGGATGGGGGGTCTTTTTATAGGCTAGTATGGATGGTGGCTAGGAAGCTTCCTTGGTGCCATGTAAAAGGGTGCCAAGGAGGGTGGATTGGATGGTGGTTAGGAAGCTTCCTTGGCACCATGTGAAAGGGTGCCAAGGAGGGTGGTTAGGAAGCTTCCTTGGTGCCATGTGAAAGGGTGCCAAGGAGTGCATTTTAGGTGCCAATGGTTAGCGATTTTAATGTAGGTGGATGGACATTAAGGTGAAGAGGGAGTAGGGTCGGAGATGGAGTAGTGGAGGAGCTAGCTAGTAGCTTAGCTAAGTAGAGGAGGAGCTGGAAGGAGCTTTCCCGAGCCATTTTCACACTTGTTCCTTGTGCCTTCCATACTACCAGGGCTTTTATGATTTCCAAAGCATTCATCCCTAGCAATCAAATGGTAACTACATAAGATAATGTAAAATAAATGCTAATGCATGCTCTAAATCATAAATACAAATGCATGCTAAATATAGTGAGATAATGTAATTTAATTGACAAAACCTTAGGAACTAGATGTGAATGGATATTAAGGATGATGATAAACTGGCATTTATCAGGCCCTCCTAACAATTTATGTTTGCCTTGGTCATAACTAAGAAAGGTCTTCCTAGTATGATAGGTGTGTTCTGGATATCCTCAGGCACCTCCATGTCAAGGACAATGAAGTCTACAGGAAAATAGAAGTCCTTGACCTACACTATAACATCTTCCAACACTCCCTGAGGTGTCTTAACTGATCGATTAGCTACTTGCAGGGACACCTCGGTTGGCTTCAGATTGTCAACCTCGAAATGTGTCAGTAGGGAGGTTGGGATAAGATTGATGGAAGCACCTAGGTCAAGTAAGTGTGGTGTTTCCTATCATGCAGGAGAGAAAAGGGGTGCCTAGGTCATTTTTCATAATAGGGAGGTGTGAAAAAAGGGAACTCACTTGTTCTAAGAGAATGACAGGAATACTCCCTTTCTGAATTCTAGCCTTACACTTAGGTGTACATAGGTCTTACAAAAACTTAGCATAAGGTGGAATGTGGCAAATCACATCCAACAAGGGGATGTTTATATGGACTTGCTCAAAGAGCTTGAGCAGATCCTCAGGTGTCACACTAGACAACTTCTTTTCATTACTCTTCTTTTCTAAGGCCTCCAGGAAGGGTACTGAAGTGGTAGTAGGAGGATCAATCAAAGGCTCAGAAGAGTCAGGTACAAGTAAATTAGCTATAGGAGTGGAGGTGGAACGTCAGGTAAAGATGTAGAAGTTGGTAAAGGTGGATCAGTTATACTTCCACCACTCCTAGTGGTGACGGCATTTAAATTAGCTTGCGGCGTAGACGAGGAATCAGGATCAGGTAGAATAGGCGGTAGTGAATCAGAATAAGTAGGATCAGAATAGGAAGAATTCGGATCAGTGTAAAACTCAAGTTTGTGGAAGGTTTGTGATATGAATTGTGCTTGACCTTGCAAAGGAGGTCTATGTTGAACATACCTATGGGTAGGTATGTTCCTCAGGTTGGGTTGTGCTTGAGATGGGAGTGAATGTGGTTGACAGGATTTCATCAAGTGCGATAGCTGGGCTCTCATTTCAGCTAGTGTTGTGTCCTATATCTACTGCATAGCAATATTCTGTTGTTGCATATTAGCAAGAGATTTCATGATTGACCCTAACTTATCATCTCGTGTAGGCCCAGCTTGAGAGTATTGGGTGGGCCTGGGTGGGGGTTGTTGGTAGGCACGTGGTGGATACCTGTGTTGTTGTGGAGGTGGTGCTCGAATCGGGTTGTGATGTGGTGGTGCAGAAGGTTGTTGAAAGGTAGGTCTTTGTGAATTTTCCAACCATGAGAAATTTGGATGATTGCGCCATCCAGGGTTGTAGGTTTGTGAATAAGAATCATTGTGAATGGCGTGGAGCTCCTTCAAAGCTTCGGAAGGTGCAGGGAATTTAGTGTGAGGAGGAACAAAGGCTCCTCCAAGCAGTGAAGGATAAGGAAATGAATAATCCGGTAATGCAAGTTGTGTCAGAGAGAGATTGTTCACAGTTTCCCTCCCTGTGGGAAATTGGGAAGAAGTGAGAGGTACAGGTGATTGAGAAGAAGATGAAGGTTTAGACAAGAACTTCCGTACTTCATCTACTTTCTTCTCTATTAAGCCCACCTTATCCAATTGACTGAACACTATTTCTACGTCTTGTGTACTGGATTGGGCTTCGTGTACCCCCATGTGTGAGTGGGAATGTGAGGACTTTCTATTAAAAACACTCATCGAATCATTTTTAATAGAATTTTCGGCCATGCCTTTGAAGATTTCAAGGGCTGAGTCCTCGTCCCTACACAATAAATTGCCTCTACATGCGGTATCAACAAAATTCCTTGTGTCATCATGGAGCCCATGATAGAAGATTTAGACCTGTTGCCAGCGTGGGACACCATGGTAGGGAGACTTGCGTAGAAGCTCATGGAATCGCTCCCAAGCCTCGTGCATCTATTCTCCTGAGTTATGTGTAAATGTGGTGATGGCATGCCTCAAGGCATTTATGTGGCCAACAGGAAAGTACTTCTAAAGGAACTCATGTTCCAAAGAAGCACAGGTCTCTATTGGTGTAGTCCGTGCAAGAGTTCTAAACCAAAGGTGTTGATAGGGCTATGGAGGGTTTTAAATATTTGTTCATTGTAATAACGCCTCAATCGCTCTATAACAAATAAGATTTATTTTCAAAATGAAGTCCGAGGTCGAACATAGGGAGAAAATAGGAATTCACGTGCTAATCTCAATTAAAATCTAAATGAGCACAATAATCGAAGTATAATAAAGATGTTCAATAATTCATTTACTCAAAAAATATGTTCTATAAGAAACTCAAGTACTCAAAAGCTTATTGGGATAAAAGAAAGTAAGAAGGCAAAAGAATGGTGATGTAGATCACCACTTATTAAGCATATATCTCATCCATAAATTATTCTCAAATGAATCAACAATGATAAGACAACAGATTCTCTTTTCAGATGACTTAATAGAGCCTCCCTTCCTTTTCTTCAAATGCAAAGCCTCTCTCTCTCCTCTTGAGTTCTTCTCAAGGATTAGTATAGGCTTCCTTTAGAGGCTAAGTGTAAAGAGCCTCTCTTGTCCTTCTCTCTTCAAGCCTCACCACAAGGCACTTCTTTCAAACTCTTTTCACAGCTAAGAATGGAGAGTGCATGCACCAATGGAGCAAAACCTGCCCCCTCCTCTTACAGAACTCTCCTCTTTCTTCTTTCTCAAACCTGGGTGTAATCGGGTTAAAGGTCGGGTTATCAGATATTCAGACTAGGGTCACTGGGTGTGCATGATGACCGAGGAGTGAATGCGTGTGAGAGGGACCCGATCCCTCATGTACTGGGCAAGGGGTCGGTGTGACAAAATCCTAATATGTGGCGTTGGGTGGTTGTCATTGGTCGATGTGGGACTAAAAGTCCCCTTCATCTATCCACATGCAGTACCTGAAGATGCTTCACAAGTTGGTGTAGCTGCAGGGGCTATTTGTCTTAGCTGAGGCCCTGGAAAGAAGCCCAGGGGAGTTCTACATGACCTGGACGTAGTAGTAGGGCTTCTCAATGCCGGAGGAGAGTGGACGGAGCTGGGGATGACGACGATGATGGTAGACGGCGGTGGTTACCTGAAAAGAGTAACATGGGCTTAAAAGCCCCAATCAAATAGTTTAGGAGTGTCACCGAAGGATGAGGAGTGCAGTGGCGATGGTTATATGGTGAGGCGAGGTGTGTAGTGGTTGAAATACCTTGGAGAAGGTTTGCGAAAGTGGGTGAGTTCGATGGGGATCTTGGGTGGTCAATAGATAAAGTTAGGTTAGAGCTTTTGGTCGTGAGATGATGGCAGCGGTTTTGGAGGTGGAGCGGAGTGGTTTAGTGGTGTGTAATGGCTATGCGAACTCGCCGGAGTTCGCACCAGAGTTGGGGAAGATGATGGCGCGAGGGCGATGTAGTGGTTGAATTGAGAAGTTAAGGGGATGAAAAGAAAGGGGGGAAGAAGAGGGATCTAGAGGACCTAATATAGTGGACAAAAGAGGTAGGAGGGCATCGACTTTGATCGGCCAGTGCTGGAGACGAGGAATTCTCCGACGAGGGAGACGGCGAGGAAGAAGGGGCTAGGGCACCTCTGAGTTGACCGTTGAGAGGCGAAGGAAGTCAGGGAGGAAGGAGACACTCCCAATTTGGCCGTCGGGAGGCCGTAAGATGACGGAGGAGGAGGCTCGCTGGAGCTAGGGTGGAGATGGCTGGAGAGGGAGTTTGAAGAGGGTTTTTGGGCTAGAACCTAGCTAAGGAGCACGACCTTGCATTGGTTGTGCTTTTATAAGGCTTAGGATGGACTTCCAAGCTTGGAAACTTTGAGCTTCTTGCGCATGTGGGATACCCACATCTCCCATGTGTTCGCATGGGAGATTAGGAAAGACTTAGAGTACAAGGTCGGGTTTAATTGAAAGAGAAGTCCTCAAGGAATCTCTAGTTCAAATCTGGGACTGATTGATTGAGAAATGAGCGAGAAAATCTCACTCGAATCTTACCAGAGGTGCTACAGCTATTCCTAATGGTGGAAGGGACCTGGATGTGAAGAAGATGAAGAAGTTAGGGGGGTCCCTGCAAGGATTTCAAAAGTTGAGGGTTCTTTGTAAGAAAAAGAGTCAGAACAGGATTAAAATGCAAACTAGGTCAAGATGATCTCTGATTGGCCCAAATTTTGGTACAAACCTAATTTAGACCCAAGGAATCTGATGGTGAAGTTGAATTTAGCTTTTGACTAACTTTTTCTAGGTAAATTGCATAGAAATCTAAATTAGGGCAACTATCTGTCTGAGACTCTATTTTAGGTCAAAATGGGTTCCAATGGTCAAAGCAAATATACCAAACCTTACAGAATATTTTTTTATGATTTTTAGAAGGTTTAGCTAAATTTTATCCTAACCAAAACCTCAGTTAATTAAGTAAGTCTGTTTTTAGGGTTTCAGATGTCTTTTAATTCTCAAAACTCGTGAAAATCCACTTTTTAGGCATTTATGACCATTTGACCTTCAATTAGCCCTTGGAATATCCCATGGTTATTCTGTAGTTGTGAAATATTGTTAAAATTACAAAAATAACCTTGGTTTCATCTTTTCTTCTCAAAACAGAACATTAAGCGTTTAGGAACTTCTGATGGTTATGTAGGAGCTTTTATTCACTTTGAATGACCAGAATAGGCTAGTTACGACTCATGATGGTGTTCCCATCAAAAGTTAACCTTGTCTTTTAGTGAAAAGGAGAACATTTTCATCAATAGTGTGTCTTGATCATGGCCCTGCAGACCCAAGGTTTGAGCAAGATTTTTCAGCTCCTCTAGGTGTTGAAATGGGTCCTTGGAAGCAAGACCATGGAAGTGAGGAATAAGTGCAATAAGGTTTGGCTTCAATTCACTAGCATGACCCCCAGCGGGATAGCGTACCATAGGCATAGGTTGTGCAACTACAGGATTATAGTAATCCTGTAGTTGAGGTCTACAAGGTTGAGGTGCCTGGGGAACTCTAGGTTAAGGTTGGGGGTTCGCTAAGAGATTCACAGCTTGTGGAAGCTGTTGCACCTGTTGGGTAAGGGTATTCATTTGTAATTGTGTTTCAAACAAGTGTTGCAGACTACGTTGTGGACATCTCTTCGATGGTGGTTGGTTGGGAAAGTTAGGGTAGGGAGGAGGTTGAAACCTATGGACTAGTAGTGGTGGTGGTGGAGGATGTGTAAAGAGATGTAGAGGAAGTTCTTCGAAATCCTCAAACTATGCAGAATCAATGTCATCCTTTGGATGAACAGAACGGGGGATGGGAGTTTGAGACCTAAGAGGTAGAGGATTGGATGTGGAAGGCATAGAGGTGGAAGTAGAAGCTTAGGCATCAACACCCAAGGGAGGTACTAACTCAGGATTCTGGGATCTCTTACCTTCCATTGAGTTGACTTTTGAAAATGAATTTTGAAACAATCACAACTCAAAAAAAAGATAAACACTCTCAATCAATCTTAACTAAAATCAGAAATCCCAATATCAATTAATCTCCAATCAAAAGACCCATCAATCAATCAAGCCAAGTGAGAAAGTATGAATTTTTCCTAAGGTCTACTATGAGAAAAGTAATAGTACAAAAATAAATGTTTAGTACAATTGTACGTGTCCTACAGAAAACCTAGCGATGTGCAGACCTCTAAAGTCCACCCGTAATCTGGATAAGACTAGCGTGTGAATCCAGACCCTGTGGTTGCTCAAGGAGATGAGATAGAAACCGGTGTATTTGTGAATATTATGTGATCATGTAGTGTGTACACGATAAGTAATCAACAGTTAGGGTTTCAAACAATTTTAATATCTCCTTTTGAAATTGATTTGATATTTAAAAGATGTTTTCTATGCAGCTCGTCTCACATTTTAGTTCCTTTCAAACAAGTGATGGTCTTTTTAAATTTAAGTCAAATGCAAAGGATGGTAGGAGCTCAGAAGAGATAGAAATGCATACCTGACTCCAGCAATTCTACAACTGATGCATTCTGACTTGAATTGAAATTTTGCAGGAAGAATGCAACCTAAGTATGGATGCCTAGAATATGCTGCTGCTAGATAGGGGGTGAAATCTTTTTGGTATTTTTGATTTTATATTTTTTCGTTGTATTTTTTTCTAATGATGCAACAAACAAAATTAAATTGAAAAAGAAAATCAATACAGAAAAAATCAAGTCGATAAGAGATATAGAGACAGATAGAGAGAGTCCAGAGTCTAAGTTATACAAGAGTGTGTGAGAATAGACTCTCACAACTTATGCCTAACACAACGTCTTATGAATATACCTAAGTCTAAACTACCACTATACTAGTCTAATGAACTAAAAATTGGGAAATGCAGCTCCGTCTGGAAAAACTCTTCCAGAAGTCGGGTCTGAGGTGCAGTGGATTCTCCAGGAAGTAGAAGTCCACCTAGAAGAAGACACTACACTTCCTACTTCTCAAGTGCTGCAAAAACACCAATGATTAGTAAGATAATTATATACAACAATTAATCAAAGAATAAAATGAATAAAAGAATCTATATACATCAAAGAATATGAATAAAAGAGTGATTATTTACAAACAAATAAAAAATATTTATGAATAAAGAATAAAAGAAAAATTTTGGCGTATAGAGTTGTCTTCTTGGCAACGGTGCCAAAAATATGAAATACGACGACCAAGTTACAATAAAAATGGTGTTTTATGTATCGTTGTTGTAGTAAAGATATCACAATGCAAATCAATATCGCATCATTCTTATTTAATTACAATTTTTTACTAGTTAGTTTCCAGGTCGTTAACTAGGAGGCAGTTATTGATATACATCTAAGTCCAAAAATGTTCTTTTATTCCAAAAAATGTAAATTTTATTTACAAAAAGAATCAATGAATCAATTAATGAATGAATTGGTCAATTATTTACAAAAAGAATCAATTATTTCTACCTGCAATGCCTTAAATACATTTACAAATGAAAGGCATTAAAAACTAACTAATACTATACTAGGTTAATTATATACAGCTACTATAAGTAATACTTAAGTGTAGGTACAAAAATAGTTACTAATATCTACTATGCTAAGTTATATTAACATACTAATCTCTATAGTAACATAAATTACATATATAGTAACATATATATCTGTCACTATAACCCTAGTAACATATATACATAACCTAAGGCAAAAAGAACTACATATACTAACGTATATACATACATATAGTGACGGATATATTCGTCACTAAAGCTTTAAGGTTATTTATATATATAAGAGCTCAAACATATCTATACCTTGCTTATACATATACACTTATATACCTTAATATAATAATTGACGTTATTTATATACACGTACCATTATCTTATACTTATTATACATATTACATAAATACACATATATTTATATACATATATCCATACGCACACACACAAGGGCTCAACGCCAAACACTTAGCCACTTGAGCGACTTCGTCTCTCTTTTCTCTCTTAGTCGAATTTAGGAAGTTCTCATCTCAAACACACAATCACTGTTCACAAGAGACTAGAAATTTGGTTTAATGGGTAGGTCGGCCCACGTTCGAGGAATACATAGCACCCTTACGAGTTGGACCAGACCTCTACTAGTGGGCTGGCCCTAGTTTGAATTAGATATTTTTTCGTGCATTTTAGGCCCAACACAGGCCCACATCAGGCCTGCTACAGTGCGTGGCCCTCGGCCCACCGTTGTATACAATGTTCGTTCATATGCTCTGAGAGAGGGAATGTAAGTGAGTTAATTGGTGCCTTACGCCTGATGATTGGGAGGGTAACGTGACAGATTCATATTATACTACTTTCAGCAGTTTGTGCCACACGATGTGGCACTTTTGCTACGGGTGAAATCAGTGCAACTCAGTGTTGAGATTGTGCGAAGTTCAATGATTTGGACCTCAAATCAAGGGTCAAAAATTAATATAAATTAAAAATAAATTATATAATTACAGATCACTTATATAGGGATATATAATGGTACAATTAATTTAGAGAAATAAATTATTTAGATATATAATAAAATTAGTCAAAGTTGATGGTTTATACATGTTAAATTAAAGTTTCATTTGTTAATTAAAGTACAAATTGGTTAATTAATTATGCAATTGACCTTATACAGAGTTGATTTACATAATAAATTATTTACTACATATTTTTATTGTATTTTAGTGACTTTATTTCAATTTATGTACATTTAAATACATGTGTTAGATAGTTATATACATAAATAGTTTATAAATACTGTAATACACTATAAATATAGTATAAGTACATTGAAAACATTTAATATAACATTATACAAGTGTACATTATAAATTACTTCAGTATTAATTTAAATTAATAATTTATTTTATTTTAAGTTAATAAATTACTTAATTAATTTAATAATTTAATTATCTACTGTAAATGCATAATTATATTAAATTACAGGTATCATATAGTTTATATTACTTACTTAAATATGTATGTACAATATTAGATACAATTATGTACACATAGATAGGTTTGTATAATTACTTAGATTAATATACATTTAAATTAATATAAATTTATATCTAATAATACAATAAATTTATATATATCTTAAATCATTCTAAATATTTAATTTAATACATAGAATACATATATAACTTAATTATAGATATTATACACATATTGTATACTATATACATATAGCTTAGGTTTCAAATTATATTTACAAGTATATACATAGTATATAAGGTATTTTTGGGTATTTTTGATGATTTTCTGATTTTTTGTAGTTTTATATGTATAATGGAGGTAGGAGATGAGAGAGAAAGAAGGAAGTATTTTTCGTGTTTTTCATCTTAGGTTCTTTTATTGAATCCCAAGGTATACTGAATTGTCGGCTGGTATGTTCTACCAAGCCAGGGTTTCAGATTACCTTGAAACTTGGCACACACCTAATGAAATATCTTATCTTACTCAAAATAGGTTTATTTTATTTTTTAGTAAATTTTTGAGGTATTTTATTTATTTAGAAACTAACTCAAGTCTAGACTTTAAAGGGTGTTTGAATTTGAAACCTAAGGCCAAGAATTCTATTCTAATGATTTGATATTTAGTTAAAGCATTCACAAACACTTAACACATAACATGGAAGATGATTGAGCATTTAAACATGATTTTCACAATGTATTTCATTAAAATCACAATTGGCACAGTTAGGCTTAATAAAAACTAGCTGATAAAGATCTAATACAACACGATACAAGCATAAACATCAAATTAGAATCTAACTTTATACATGAATGCTTGTTCACGTGAGTTCCATCATAATACACAGGTCAGCTTCGCAAAAATCCCCAAATCCGAGCCAAGTCATCGTCTATCCAAGTCAGTAGTTGAAATTGAAAATTCAGTTCAGCTGCTGCAAAATCTCAAATCAAATGATTTGCTGCTATTGCTTCAGCTTAGATGACTTAAAGCAATGATGCAGCTACTGTTGCTATTTCAGCAATTGCTCAGCCATGAAACCAGTAGTTGGAAGCTGCTGCTGCAGTCATCAAAGGACTCCAATAGTTGATTGCTACTGATGTAGCTCTGATCAGACCAAATAGATCTGATCTAAGCTCAGATCCAAATCCAAATCAGATTTACTAGATAAAAGAGAAACTCTAATCTAATCCTTCTCTCATGCTATAGACAGGATAAATAGAAGGATCAAATCAGACCTTAAACTCCACTGAAAACATTCTCCAATCTTCAAATGCTTAAAATCAGGTTTAATCTCAAAGAATGTAGCTACTATGCAGCCTTTAATATATTAAAATGAGAGAGCAAGACCAACTCGACTTCAAAAGTACTTGTACCCATGAAAATCAGTGTTGAATGCTCTCTAAAATGTCACATCCCATATCTGAAATATATGAATTAAATCCATGAAAAATCATCTCAAACTCTTCCTTAACACTTCTGAAATCCAAATAAAACTCCCAACAATTCTTGAAATCCTAACATGTTTTTCACCTACACTATAGACAGTGTAAGGTGAAAATTCATTATCCAGGCTTCAAATGCATTAAAGCTCAGTTCAAAATTGTTTCAAACATTGTGTGATAGACTTAGGACTCATTCCAAATCAGATGGAAGCTCAAAGATGAAATACACTTTGATCTAATTCCTCTCTTATGCCATAGATAGCATGAAGAAAGAAATAAAATTAGACATTGAAATCCATTACCATTGAATCCCAAACCTTTAAATCCCTTAATAATGACTCAAAACCCTAATTAAAATCAAATCGAGACCACATCTGCAAAAAATCACAAATTCAGAGCATTCAGAATAGGGTCATTTGTGAATTTGTGGACTGAATGATATGACCCTTAAATGAAATTGGCCTCTATAGTAGATCTAAGAGCTAGAAAACTTTAGATCTAGTAATGGCCTGATGGATGGGTGAATGGTGAAATAAATTGTCGAGGAAATCAGAGAATGCCATAGTGATATGGAGTGGTGGGGGAGCTATTTGGAATTATGCGAAATGAGGTGTAAACAACTCTCTGATCTGGGTTGATGAGAGAGGGTGTGATTACTCCTAAGCTAAACTAGTCTAATCTAAACTCATTCATCACACAATTTGGCATCTAAACTACATCTAATGATCTACAATACTCTAATTAACGCTAAAATTAATCTAGAAAGCAAGGAAATACTAATCTAAAGGGAAGAACAAGATGCCTGGGCTGTAGCTGGTCACTGTAACGATGAAGGGTGATGAGGAGGTCTCCAGCAAGTGAATGAGGTCCCTAGATCCACAGTGGGTTGCTGTGGCAATGAAAATTGGAGGGAAGAATTGCCCCTATCACCAATGACTCTCATGAATGGGGAAGAAGAACTAGAGAGTGGACGAAGTGATCGGCTCAGCGGGGGAGGGAGTCGATTCTTCACGTAAGGAGCTAAGGAGGTGATTAAAAAGCTGTGCGTGTGGATCAGGGCACAGTGGAGGTGTGATTAAGCCAATAGGGTTTTGACGGTGGATTTGTGAGTGATGAGGCACGGGAAAGTCCAAAACAAATTCCCATTGTCAGATGGGATCTAGGAGGCGAGGTGATTCTATGCGCGAAGGTGCATAAAGCTTTGATGAAGGATCAATCATCAGATCATGAGCAAAGGAGATCAACGGTGGGTGTTCATCATGTTCTTCGGTGAACAGTGCACCTGTAGCTGCAGGCATTTTGGTGTATTTATAGGAAAACCCACTAAGGGTGAACCAGTAAAGAAATTGTACAAAGGCCCATTAGTGGTTAGGAATGATGCCGAGTAGTCCCTGAACGTTTACAAAGAGGTCCCTGGCGGCTATCAAAGAGGTCCTTGGAAAGTTTCATGTGAAGAAATGTGAATGACCTAAGGGCCTAGATGTAATGTCAATAATGCAGGGTCCAAATGATGTCTAAATGGAACAAAGTTTTTATTGAATCTTAGTTGAACATTTAAGAATATGATTTCACTCTTGATTTGAACTTTTGAACTCAGAAATGTGTTCAATTTGCAATTGGATCATCAAATTACATTTTTGAATATAATATCTCATTTTATGACCTAATTATGCATTTTTAACACTGATTTGTTGTTTTAGGTCATTTCTATTAATCCTCACACTTAACTCATTTTATGTGTTAATTATGTAGTGTTTAACCTAGTTTCTAACTTAACTTGAGCATTTTAGCTATGATGAGCCACACCTCATCATACTTAGACTCCTTCAAGGGGATAAGCATGAGGAGAACTAAGGAAATTAATTGCATAGGAAGATGAGACAAAAAAGGAGCCCGAAGGGGTAGGAGTCCACAACAGGATGTCTAAAGATGGATCAAGATTGATATTTTGAATGGCATTACGAGTAGGATGAGGAATAGTCATCCAATTTTGAAGAATTTCTAGAAAAGGTAAAGTATTTTTAACCTAAATAGGAGCCACCACGGATTCTTTGAGTTGGAAATCCTTTAAAGGACCATCTCCAATCCATAAATCCATCCAAAAATCTATACTCCATGAATCTCCCATCGGATAAAAGGCTTCATGGCTTGATACACTTCATAGAGGACCTTAACTCTAGCAAGAAGGGAATTGGAGGAAAGTGAGCTCCCCCCGTAGAGACCTTTGATTAGCTTACTATAGAGGGAATCAGAAAAGAGGATATTCTAGATCCTTTTCATTTTGAAGGCGTTAATAATGAGGGAGAGATCCCTGATGCCAAGATCTCCAAGATCGAAAGGTTTTGTAATACTCTTCTAGTTAATCCAATGATGGTGCGACACGGAGGTAGGAGATCCCAAAAAAAACTTCGCAAATATACTCTCAAGTTTGTAAATAATGGTCTTTGGAACTTCTAAAACACAGAGGAGGTGAACTGGGATAGAAGTAAGGACATGTTTAATAAGCAACAATCTAGCCGAGGAAAATAATAAATTTGCTTTCCAACCCACAAGTTTGGATGTGATTTTGTCAATAATATCATTAAAATAGGATGTTCTAGCTCTACCTGAATAAATAGGGCAACCAAGGTATTTAAAAGGGAAGGAGCCCAATTGATAACTGACAGTATTAAGAAGTCGGGCAATTCTTCCAGTAGGAAAAGAATGACCTATAAAATAATAACTCTTAAAGGAATTGACTCTATGACCAAAGGTAGACTCAAAGGTATGAATAAAGTTGGCCAGATTCAGGGTGGAATGAGTGTTTCCATTAAAAAGGATAATAATGTCATCTGCATAAAGCAAGGCAATGGGAGCTAGCACACCCCTCTTAATTGAGAATGGAACAATCTTTCCTAAGGAATCTAGATCCTTAAGAACCCTAATGAAAGGTGATCGGGAGATTTTCGCTTGCAAGAAGGTATGTCAGAAAAATACGTTGTCGTGTAAAATTACATGGTGGAAAAATCTCAGATAAAAAATATTTATCAGTGTTTACGGGCGAAATCTATGTTTTTAAAGGATGTAATCATCATAGCAAGTCGAAATCGCTTGGAAATAGATAAAATTTATAACTCAGAATCTACAGTGGAGTCCAAGGTCGAACATAGGGAGCAAATATAGAATTCACAACATTAATTGCATTCAAAATAAATGAGCATAATCAATTGAGCATTCAAATAGATATTCAACGAATAATAACCTGTCACATTAGTTATTCAATGAAAAACATGAGTATTGAAAGAGCGATCTTTGTTTTCATTGAAAACTTTAACATAAAATGATGTGTCGTTGTATTTAATCGCATGGTAGAAAATTGCTTTTCAAAACATTTGAATTTTCAGAATCTAACCACGAAGAGTTAGGTTGTCTCCACAGGGAGGAATTAGCCTATCAAAAATGAGTAATGATGCATCAAGTAATCGGGAACGTCAACTAATGTGCATGCTAACTAGTGCTCTCATTTCCAGCATAAATTCTCAATCTAAATAATTAATCAAGAATATGAGGGTGCACATGCAAAATCACCACCATGGAAATACCAGAATTGCTATCTTAATACTGACAAGCATCATCAAATTTAATTAAATCAGAATTTGTTCCCCATAACAAGGATAAATGTTTGCTTAGTCATGAGATAAATGTGACTGCATGCAATTCAATTAGAATTGAGGGACATTAATGCAATTCTATCATAATATAATAATAAGATAAACAAATGAATAGCGCTCCCCCGCAATGGTATGAATAGTAATTTTTAATTGAAGCAAAAGTAGAGGATTTCTCCTCTCTCCTTGCTTGAACGACCGTGCGTGGTTGGCAGCGAGAGTCGACGGGATGGTGCACCTCGACGAGTGCTTTGCGATGGTGGTGTCACGGCGGCCAGATGGTGGAGAGGAGCGGCGTCGGCGTTGGGTTCTGACGGAGAAGACGAATAGTGCATGGAGAGGAGGAAAAGCTGCTACCTGCAGGAGTGGTTGCGCGATGGCGCGCGCACAAGGGCATGCGAGGGTGCATGCTGCCTGCGGGCACGCTGATGCGGGCGTGTTTTGGGTTCCTTGCTACACATAGTGGAAGCATGGAATGAAGATGAAGAAGAGGAGCGCGGTCTGCACACATGGGCACAAGGGCGCGCAAGAGGATGCATTGCCTGCGGATGCGTGGCTGCCTACGGGAGTGGTGAAGGCGGTGCATTGCGGTGAGGGCAGCGCATGGTGAAGGGTCCTTTGCACACGGTGGGGGTGTTGCGGTGGGCAGGCTGGAGGCGCTTGCAGGGTGCGGAGGCTACGTGCTTGCTGGGCGTGCTTGCAGAGCTGCAGGCACGTGGTGGAGGTTGTGGTAGTGCTGCAACAGAGAGGGACAGGTGGTGGTGGTTGTGCGGGAGGGAGCTGCAGTGTTGGAGCGGTTAGCAGTGTGTGGTGCTTGCTGGTTCCATAGTGCATGCCCTCTCCACGGTGGGGAACGTGGAGATGATCCTTGCAGGGGGAAAGGAAGACCGCCCTCCTCTCGCCAAGAGCCCTCTTTTTTATCTCCTCCCCCCATCTGCAAGTCAAGGGATTTTCAAATCCCTTACTAAACTTGGCCGGCGGCTGTTGGTGTTTGTTGAGGCCGGCAGCTGTTAGGGGAGGGGGAAATTTATTTCACCGCCCTGGTCTCTTGCAAATTTAATCCTCCTCCTCTCTCACTTTCCCGATGATTTGTTAACTCTTAAATTAGCCTGATGGAGTGGATTAAGTGGAGGAGATGCATAGGGTGTGCTGTGTGCGAGATCTGCATGAAATATAAAATAATTACATAATAAGTTATAGAATGCAGTAGAATAAATGTAAACTTAAGTAATGATGCATGCAATCATTTTATGACTTAATGTGGTTATTAACAAACATAAAATGTAAGAATAGAGTTAACTTAGACATAACAATTGTCCATTAAAATGGACTCATCAAATACCCCCATGGCTAAGATTTGCTAGTCCTTATCAAAAATGAAAAATAATAGAAGTAATCAGAAGATTTCTTCTTTTCTTATTTCAAAACTTTAAAGATCCAGACAAATATGAAGTGATAATAGCCTAGGTAACAGATCCAAGTGAAAAGTCAATTCTCATTGGAAGTTCGTACTTCACCCTTGTTAAATATTTCAATCAGGATAGACAACTACTTCCCTCGAGGATAAAGCAGAAGATAATCTGTAATTTGACCCTGGCTTTTGGCTTAGGTAGGAGATATCGAGTTGAATGGATTTGTATTTTGTGGCACACACTCATTTGGTGCTACATGTAATCTAGTACTATAGACTATAGATCTCTAGACTATTAAACAAGTCAACTCGGAGAGAGGCTAAACAACTATGTTCTCTTGATGTTCCTTGGTGCTCACTCTTTTCTTTCTGAGATCCTAAATCTCGCCAGATTTAGTAAGTGTACTCACTGTTTGGTGGCCTCACATGGCATTCACACTTCAATTAAAGTCCTAATAACTCTACAGCTAAGTTAGAGTCCTTAGCCAGTATTCAGGTGATCAGAAATACTGAAAGGTAGGTATGGGTCATATGTGGTGGATCGAGATAGGTATTTTGTTGCCTCAGAAACAATGTTACAAAGATAACATTATAAACTTGGACTCTTTTCTTTTTCTTTTCTCTCTTTCTTTTCTTCTTCTCTCTTTTTTTTTTATAATATAATTGTTTCTTCTCTCTCTCTCTTTTTTCTTTATAAATCAACATAACATGACACAGACTTTTATTTATGAGGCATTATTAGGGATGATGATGGCCAAGAGGATATTGTGTGGCTTATTTGGTGGAAGTGCCTATTCTCAGCACTGGGAAAGAATGGATAGGACAGGTGTATTTCTTACCTTTGACACTATTACCCCCTTCAGCTGAGGACTCTATGAAGGACGGTCGTAACCATCCACCATAGTCATAGCTTTATTAAGACTCAATCTCTGTGTATTTGCCTTATTTAGTGACTCTCAAGAATTCACACAAAGTATGCACACAGGAACAGAGAGCGAAAACTATGCCTAACTCTAAAGTATCATCATCTAATTGTCCAAAACTTAAGAGTCCTTGCACTAGACTTAGCGCACCAGTAATCTCTCTACTTTCTTCCCACAAATATGAGGTGAATCTACTAAAAGATAGTATGCCTGACTCCCTATTAACTGTCCAAGGGTTCAATAGACTAAAAATGATTATTAGTTTATTTTAAAGATCCATTACCTAGTCTATGTGCACGTGAAGTAAATGTACTGGATTCTAAACTTAGGAAATAATTCAATAAGAAAAACCTCCATGACAAAGATGTTTTGCTAGAGACTAACCCATTCAGCTCAAGAAAAGAGATTTTTTTTTATATGCTAACCCTAAATGCATGAATACTTCCTAAAATGCAAAATGCACCCCCCAATGACTAAATCCTATAATGTCCTCATTGTAAAAATTAAAACAGGGGGAGAAAGGAAGGAAATCACCTGATGATGGTGTTATTCAGAATGCTGGGTTGCCTCCCAATAAGCGCTGTATTTTCTGTCAGCAGCCAGACTTATAAGGAACCTGTAAGTCTGGTTCCAGATAGAAAAAGTTAGGCCTTAAAAATATGCGTAACAACGCAGACCTAGAAAATAAGTAGACACAGATGTTGGCGAGCTGATGATGCAACGTAATCCTAAATTCTTCCCAGAAGGTATGAAAGCAGAAAACCTCGTTGGCTACCTGGGGAGGTCTAGGAATAACAAAAGGAATATGAAAAGGGACCTCCCGAAATGGAAGAAGTGGAGGATAACAAGGATCCTCCAAAGCAGGACGAGTTTTAAAAAATATAAATATTATTATTTCAAACCCTTAAATGGCGGGACTAAAAATACAAGCATCAATCCACACTTGCCATTCTACCTAAGGATGTATTGGCCTGATATGTTCTCTAGAAAGAATGTAAATGAGCAGAGACCTGAGCCGAGGATTAGGTAAGGAATCTATTGGTTGCTTGAGTGATTGGGTGGTAATTATTAAGTCCAAAGAGGGCTTAGGCTGTTTAGCTTCCATTCCCAATAAGAATTCATATTTCACATCCTTACCTAGCTTCATTATTTTGTGAATCTTCAACTGCTCCTCTACAATAGATGAGTCATGAATAGAATTCAATATCTCATTAGTAGACTCATGAACACCATGCTTAGATGACGGTTGGGTTTCTTGGGAAGTAGCGAGATCAGAATTATCAGCAACTCCATCCTCGGGTGCTTTCTTGTCAATTACATCATTTTTGGGGACTTTGTGTGCTACTTCAATATCCTTAATATCTTTCGGAGGATTATCATCTTTAATGTTATGGAGGAAGCCTATATCACTGATTCGTTGTTCTTCACAGGGTATAAATCCTCAATTGATGTATATTGTCCCCAAGAGTCTCCCTTAGGCTTCTCGCTATTGTGTTTGCCTTCCTCCAATATCAACTCCTATTTTGATGGAGGATGACTCTCAAAAGAAGGGAGGAATCTGGATTTCACCATATTATTTATATCATCTAGGGATAAGTCCTCAAATAATAAATAATCCCCCTGTGATTCACTCCATAATTTCTGTCTGGATTTCTCCATTGGGGCATCCTCATCCTCTGAAATAGACTCTTTATATCCTTGAGACCAAAATTGATCTAATTCATCCTCCATTCCCTTAGGGTCACCTTCATTGGGTGCATTTAAATCCTCAGAATGCTGAATGGTAGGTGTTGATTCCCTAAGTGGAGGGTCAGGATTAGGGTTACTAAGGGTAGAATGGGATTCCACCAGATAATTAGTAGGGGAAGTGATAGGAACAATACAACCTTGACCCAGGTTATCAAGGGTAAGGAAAATACTGTCATTAGGGCCAAGGTCCTCAAGAGGCACCATCTTCCCTTTATGTTGACTCCAATATAGCTAGGGTGGATAATCACTAAGATCATTCTCCTTTAGTGGCCGTGTCTCATTGGGAGAGTCTAAGTGATAGCTACGTAAAATGGGATCCCTATTGTCATTGGTTTCCTCAGAATTATTTTCATGATCACGGTCGTGTGGGTAGGGATCAGAATTACTGGGAAGAGTGTAGCTAAGCTGTCTTATTTCTTTGTTTAATTGTTGACTATTCCTCAACATCTCTCCCATAGATTTCATCATTTCCTTTTGTTGTTTTTGCATTTCTATCATAAAAGAGGAGAGGCTAGTACTATCAGATTGAGGAGGATAGTCAATATGAGGCTCTGGTTGCCTAGGGGTATCGATCCAACCTCGATATGGAGAATCATGAAGGGTAGGAGGGTTGGGTGTTTGCATAGAAGTAGGGATTCCAAGGTTGTAAAATCTCGCTCCTAGGCTCTGCTCAAAAGTGGGAGTTATCAGGCCAGTATTCCCAGGATAGGAATATGAATGTTCCCATGAATTGTCAATGTACACATCAAAGGATGGATATGCTTGGGGCATGGGATCCTAGTTAAAAGATGGGAAGTATTGACTCTGATAATCTAAATGATAGGAGTAAGGGTGATCCATTTCTTTATGCCAAACAGTTTTAACTCTCTTAGGATTTAAAAGAAATCAAAACACAAGCAGAAACTTCCTAGAGAGTTCTATCACTGTCAAAACAAACGCAAATCCAGTGGGATCTATTTTTAGCAGATTCTAGGTCTTAGAATTAGACGTTCAATTGGTGACCAAACAAGTTTTGCAAGAATTACGCTTCCTAGGCCAACCTTCGTTGGTGCTATAACCTACTCGCAAGGGATGGAAGTCTCGAATAGAGCCCACGCACGAGGAAACGAAGTAACTTGGTGGATAGGCTTGTTGATTTCCAACTAACTTCCCTTGTAGTGCAAAGAGGAGAGGTAGAAAGTTATCTAGTGACCTTATGTGTGATGTGCACAGTGTCTCATGTGTGCAACACACGTTCGCATTTTGAGTTTTGAAATCCCGCAAACAAGATCCTTTTCACACAATTTCAAGTCACAGATTTTATGGTCCACTCTCTTAATAGTCCCAATTTTTAAAGTGACCACTGAATTAACCTGATTCAAACACTTTAGTGGTCTTGAAGTTAAGTCCAATGCAAATGCATGACAAGTATTTGATGCTAAAGAGAAGACGTACCTTACTCCAGCTTTCTTCATGCAAGAATGTATGCAATGCAGTAAAGATAAACTAGATGCTGCTCATTCAATCCTAGATGGTGGTCTTGTAGATATGCAGCGTCTAGCAGGTAGTTCGAATATTTTTTTATTTTTTTTATTTTTAATAATAATAATAATAAACAAACAAACCTAATCTAACTAACTAACCAACATGCAGTTCAAACAATTCGAATAATCCTATAATCTAAACAAATGGGAACACTCTCCCAAAAATACGCTCCCACATACAAGAGCGATAAGAAATAAAGAAACACTAGGAATACGTTCCCAAAAATACCCGACAAGGGTCCAAAAGACAAAAATTAAGTTCTAATGTCTATCTAAACTCAATCTAAACTAAGATCTAATGACTAAATTAGAAACAGGCCCCTCCGTAAGGCTATGTGAGTGGGATCAAGGCCCATGTGCTTCTGTTGCTGGCTTCCAGGTGGCGTCAAGGTCCACCAAAAAGATTGTCTCCACCGTGCGACCCACCATGTTTGTCGTTCGATTCGTGCACACAAAGAGAACCAATGTCAATAATTCAGAAAAGCTTTTACAATAGCATAAAAATAATATAAAATTCCCAAAAAATTTAATAAGCGTGTTTCCTCCCCGGCAACGGTGCCATTTGAAAGAGCGATCTTCGTTTTCGTTGAAAACTTTAACATAAAATGATGTGTCGTATTTAATCGCATGATAGAAAATCGCTTTTCAAAACATTTTAATTTTCAGAATCTAACCACGAAGAGTTAGATCATCTCCACAAGGAAAAATTAGCCTATCAGAAATGAGTAACGATGCATCAAGTAATCGGGAATGTCAACTAATGTGCATGCTAACTAGTGCTCTCATTTCCAGCATAAATTCTCAATCTAAATAATTAATCAAGAATATGAGGGTGCACATGCAAAATCACCACCATGGAAATACCAGAATTGCTATTTTAATACTGACAAGCATCATCAAATTTAATTAAATCAGAATTTATTCCCCATAAGGATAAATGTTTGCTTAGTCATGAGATAAATGTGACTTCATGCAATTCAATTAGAATTGAGGGACATTCATGCAATTCTACCATAATATAATAATAAGATAAATAAATGAATAGTGCTCCCCCGAAATGGCATGAATGGTAATTTTTAATTGAAGCAAAAGCAGAGGATTTCTTCTCTCTCTTCCTTGCTTGAACAGCTGTGCGTGGTTGGTGGTGAGAGTCGACGGGATGGTGCACCTCGACGAGTGCTTGGCGAAGGTGGTGTCGCGGCAATCAGAGGTGGCCGGCGGCGGCCGGACGGTGGAGAGGAGCGGTGTTAGCGTTGGGTTTTGACGGAGAAGATGAACAGTGCTTGGAGAGGAGGAAGAGCTGCTACCTGTGGGCGTGGCTGTGCGATGGCGCGTGCTCAAGGGCACGCGAGGGCGCATGTGCAAGGGCACGCGAGGGCGCATGCTGCCTGCGGGGGTGCTACTGCGGACGTGTTTTGGGTTCCTTGATGCACATAGGGGAGGCATGGAACGAAGATGAAGAAGAGGAGTGCGGTTTGCACACACGCGCACAAGGGCATGCGAGGGGATGCGCTACCTGCAGGTGCGTGGTTGCCTGCGGAAGCGTGGTTGCCTGCGGGCACGGTGAAGGAGGTGTGTTGCGGTGAGGGCAGCATGTGGTGAAGGGTCCTTTGCGCACGGTAGGGGCGCTGTGGTGGGTAGGCTGGAGGCACTTGCAGGGTGCGGAGTCTGCGCGCTTGCTGGGCGTGCTTGCAAAGCTGCGAGCGCACGGTGGAGGTTGTGGCAGTGCTGCAATAGAGAGGGACCGGCGGTGGTGGTTGCGCGTGAGGGCGTTGCAGTGTTGGAGAGGTTAGCGGTGCGTGGTGCTTGCTGGTTCTACAGTGCATGCCCTCTCCACAGTAGGGAACATGTAGATGATCCTCGCAGGGGGAAAGGAAAACTGCCCTCCTCTCGCCAAGAGCCCTCTTTTTTATCTCCTCACCCCCATCCGCAAGTCAAGGGATTTTCAAATCCCTTACTAAACTTGGCCGGCGGCTATTGGTGTTTGTTGAGGCCGATGGCTATTGGGGGAGGGGGAAATTTATTTCACCCCTTGCTCTCTTGCAAATTTAATCCTCCTCCTCTCTCACTTTCTCGATGATTTGTTAACTCTTAAATTAGCCTAATGGAGTGGATTAAGTGGAGGAGATGCATAGGGTGCGCTATGTGTGAGACCTGCATGAAATATAAAATAATTACATAATAAGTTATAGAATGCAGTAGAATAAATGTAAACTTAGGTAATGATGCATGTAATCATTTTATGACCTAATGTGGTTATTAACAAACATAAAATGTAAGAATAGAGTTAACTTAGGCGTAACAATGGTCCATTAAGATGGACTCATCAAGTATCTCAATAGTTCACAATGATAAAAAGATGTTAAGACAAAAAAATGGTGATTTGAATCACCAATTATTAGCCCTAATCAAACATATATATCAACTACTCAATATACTTAAATATATGAACAATGTTATCAATCAGATATTCCATGTTAGATAAGTGGCCAAATTAATCCACAGTGGCCTTAATCCCTCAAGGTTTTAGAATTCAAACGATAGAATCAAGCATCAGACGACTTAAAGTGCACAAGTCTCTCAAAGCCTTCTTTATTTTGCTTCTCTCTTCTTCTTCTACTTTAGCTTTCCTTCTTCTTCTCTACTTAAGGCTTTCTTCTTTAGCACTAGCCTTCCTTTCTTCCCTTCTCTTCTTCTTCCTTCATAGCACAGGGAACTAAGTCCTTCAACGACCAAGTGTTTATCCACATACACAGAGGAGCAAAACCCTCCCCCTCTCTCTCACAAATTCCTTCTCCTCTTCTCTCTCAAACCCAGCATAACAGGATCCATATTGGAGTAAACGGGTCTCAAACAGTGTCCAAGGTCATCGGCGTGTGTGGTGATCGAGGAGTGAGTAGGCAGGTATTCGGGTGAATGGGGTAGGAGGGACCCGACCCCTTGTGTTACTGAGCGATAAGGGTAAAACACAAAATCAACATATGTTTAGCTTCCCGTTCTTCTGTGCCTGATGTGGGACTATCCCCATTGCTATTTTCCTCACGTTCAAGTAGTAGCAATAGGTGGATGGTGTGGCTAATTGAGGCAGTGGCAGTTTCTATTTCTTCAAATCAAAGACTTGGAAGCCTTCCTGGAATGCATCTGCGTCACCTTGAGTGGGTTTTGGGGAAGAACACAGCCGAAGATTAGGAAGAAAGGCTGGAGATGACGACGGCGTGTGGAGGGCAGACGATGAAGGAGATGAAAGCTAGAAGGTGGGTTGTTCAATGGGTCGTTTGAGTGAGTGAAAGCTGGATTTGATTGAGAGGTTTTGTTCGCGAGGGTAAGGCGATGCTTGTGAGGGTGTTGGCATAGTGAACGGAGGTGTGTAGCATGCTTGCGGCCTTACTGGAGCTCGGTTGGAGCGAAGGAAGACGGAGGGGGAGGCCAGTGATCATGGGTCCATTTGAAGTTTAAGGGGATGAAAAGGAAGTAGGGGGAGAGGGAAACCTAACTACGCTAACCTAGTTGGATGAAAGGGGAGGATTCCCATGCTAGTGTGATGGTTGGACGTGGGGAAGATGATATCTCTGGTGGGTGAAGCGGCAACGACGAAGGGGTATGGGTGGCGCTGCGGGTTTTGAGAAGTGCGGAGGAGCATGAGGAAGATGGTCCCACTGACTATTGTCTGTGGCGACAAGTGAAGAAGTCAGTCGGAGAAGGTTGCTGGAGCTCGTGGAGGATTCGGCCAGAGAGAAGGGAAGGTGGGAAACCAGCCAAAAACAAGCTCAGGAGTGAGGGAAGTTGGTCAGGGTCCTTTTATAGGGCTAGAGTCGAGCTTCCAAGCTTGGAAACAAGCTCGAAAGCTAAAGTAATTAGGGATTAGGACTTGGAAACTTCTAAGAGTTTATATGAACGCTAGGGCGAGAATTGGAAGGCAAGACCAGGTTCAGATTGAAGGGAATCTCTTCATGAATCTCCCTTCAAATTTTGGAAGGGTTTGGCCGCGAAATCAAGGAGCAATCCCTGATTGAAGGTCAGTTGCTGATGGGTTTAGTCAAATAAAAGATACCAAGCCTTATGGAATATTTTTCTATGATTTTTAGAATGTTTAGGTGAATTTTATCCTGACCAGAACCTTTGTTAATTAAGTAGGTCTGAAATTAGGGTTTCGGGTGCCCGTTAATTCTCGAAATGTGTAAAACCCATTTCTATCTGCATGAACCCTCTTGTTAGTCATTCATGCTCATTTGACCTTCATTTAACCCTAGGGAAACCCCATGATTACTCTACATTTATGATCTTTTGTTAAAACTGCAGATTTAACCCTATTTTAATGCATTCTTCTTAGAAAGGATATGCAATGAATTACAACTCTCCGGCGGTTATGTAGGAGTAGTTGTCAATTGATTGTAACTAATTAGAGCTAGTTATGGCTGATGATGATGTTATCATCATACCCCTATGCTTAACTTTTGCTAGTCCCTTAGCAAAATCTTATGAAAAGAACTAGAGTTCTAGACCATGAATTGATGCTCAGCTGCCTGATTTGTTCCATTTTCTAGAAATTAGGTCAGAATTCTAATAGTAGGCACAGAGGTACTCAAATATCAATCAAGATTCGGACCTGACCAGCTTTAGTCTCAGTCTGCCACGAAGGTTTCTAAGGCCAGCAAAAACTACCCAGAGGTTCGTTGAACTTAGCAGTTAAAGCACCCATGTGTAGAATGTTGCATGTCCAGGTTTAGTTTGCCAATGCATTTTTTTTTGTAAGAGAGAGGGATAGAAGTAGATTTTTCATTTGGAGAGTTTCCTCTCTCTTTTCTTTTAGATTTCCCTATATCCAACCTCGAATTGGCCCTAAACAAGGTATGTATCGGATTCCTTATCCCCACCATCATTCCTCGAAGGGTCCTTGGCTTTCAATGCTTCGAGATAGCACCCCCATGGCAACCCCCAGAACCCTGGCTTTTGACACTTTGGGATAGTGCTGCCCATGGCATTCTGTAGCTAAATTCAGGCCCTAACAATT
This sequence comes from Thalassia testudinum, assembly GCA_037157565.1. NCBI lineage: Eukaryota > Viridiplantae > Streptophyta > Magnoliopsida > Alismatales > Hydrocharitaceae > Thalassia > Thalassia testudinum. Next base: position 90,020,605 of record JAZHRO010000077.1, read on the forward strand.
GACATTTTGGGATAATCTCGCCCATGGCCCCTGAACCAACACAAGGTGCTTACATGCCCTCGGTAGGATATTTAGATATCCTAGGAGACAAGCATCGAGGAGAAGATATGTTATTACGCATCTTCGAGGGAGATTTCCCACCTCTCCACATCGGGAACTCGTCCAATCAACTTGTGTTGTCAAGTTGCTCCTAAACTAGATCTTGAGATGATTTTTCAGAACGGAACACTTTTGGTAGATTTTTCTTTATCAAGCGCACTAAACCAGACTAAGTGTGTGATTTTGGGTGCTTAGGTTACCAAGTCCCGCAAACCAAAGGGCAAGCAACAGGGCTGAATAATCCCTAAGCCTTAGACCTAATACATCAGCTTCGCACTTTCCTCAACCTGTTGTGGACTAATCCAGATCTTAACGGATACGTGAATGTTTAACCACTAAAACAAGCCCAAGTGGCCTAAGATTAGCACTCATACTAATTTGTTTGTCTTTTTATAATTTCAGGACTTAATTTTGCTTTTCTTTTTTATTAGGTCTATAACTTAAGTAATCTCCATAATCAAGTGCTAATGACTATCAATTTTTGTTCTTAAATGTTGATCCTTTTTGACATTTAAACTTTCTCCTCTTTTCCTCCTCATGAATGATATGCAATCAATTCTCAAAATTTTCCTCCCCCCTTTCCAATTTTTTGTTCTTTTTCAAAAAAAATTTATTTTTTGGTTTTTTGAATATGTTTTTTTTTTGTGAGAAACTTTAATTTCCATGTGTTTGCACTTTAACACCCTCTCATGCTTAAGTTTTGCAATATCCTCATTGTAAACTGGAGGGTATGAAATCAACTTGGTTCATGGGTTAGAATAGGGTCAAAGGGTGGGTGAATGGATCGGGATGACTATTGCGGATGATTTCAAGCTTTGATACAAGTACGAAAGGTGGAGTCGACTGTTCCAAAGCTGAACTCAAAAGTGGAATAGGAGTGTAGGTCAAAAGGTGATTAGAAGGGTCTCAGGTTTTTGGAATGACGGGTTGCCTCTCGTTAAGTGCTAAATTCAATGCCTTCAACCGATCAGAAAGTGATCAAGGAGGAGTGGTCAAATTAGTTGAGTTTTGTAGAACAAGCACTTTGATCAATAGCCTGGTTGGTCCAACCAAGTGATTGTTCAGATCTACAGGCTGATGATGCAGCCCAAACCCAATCAATCTGGTGGGTTGATATATGTGAATCAAAAGATGTGGAACCCACCGATACTTTGAAGCTCAAATGGATATGGAAGTGAAAATTTAGGGTTTGGCTAAGTAGATTCAGCTTGGTCAGAGTAGGGATCCTCAAAAGAAAGCAGAGCTGTAGAGGATGTAGGAACCCTACTGAAAGGATTAGAAAAGGATGAGAAGTGATTACTGATCTGATCACTATCTGAAACCCAATCAAAGGATGGAGTAGAGTCATATGCAACCAGATCAGAGAGAGGTTAATTAGAGTAGAAGTTGATTCCAATGGTGAGTCGGGGTTGAGAATAGGTTTTGGAAGGCTCTGTATGTGGATCAAAAGATGTGGCTTCTATGAGATCTGTGTATGTTGAAGGCTCCTCTAGAAAGGATTCAAAGGTAGGTTCATCTAGAGGGTCCTCATGATGCTCGTCAAAATCAAAGGTAAATGCCTGGAGAGTGCTTATAGGATCATGGAAATCTGAGTCAACAAAAGATTCGAATTCTGGATTGCAGACACTCTTCGCACATACTGTTTCTGATTCCTGTAGTTCAAAAAGGAATGATTCCATCTCAATGGAACCTGATTTTGAATAAATGATCTTAGGATCTAGGACCTTAGAGTCAAAGTCGAAGAATAGGTTATTGATATTGAGGTCATAAATTGATTTATAATTGTTAGGAAATAAAGGATCTCCGAAATTAAAGTAAGATTCAAAATCATCAGAGAATTTGCGAAGATCGTGTTCTGAACCTGATTCCAGATCGGAAGTTCCACCATAGAATGAATCGAGATGTATAGAATCAGCAACTTAACTTGGATCTAACCTAATTTCCAATTTTAAGCTTGGAGAGGTGTGGTCATGGGCTCAGGTTCTTGGCTCCTAGGATGGACCCAATTGAATCCCAATTCTTCCAACCCCTCATTTCTGTATCATAAATTAGTTTAACTTCCAAAAAATCAATCTGTATCTTTGTGGCGGTTGGAGAGGTTCAATCATCAAATATAGGCCCAAAATCATAATCTAGATTCAAAATCTGATTCTCATGATATTAAGCCTCATGATTATCCCAAATAGTCCTGTATCTAGATTCTAGGTCAAATGTAGGAGTTGGGTCACTAGAATCTAGGCTGGGTTCTATAGGGATGGTAGAATCATTCTCGAGAATCACCTTATCAAAATAAGGAGCGAAATTTACATTCTCGAGAGGTTCTGACTGAATCTCATCATCACAGGTGTCAGGGAAATCTAGGCTTGATGGACTAGCTTCATGATTTTCTAGGGATGATTCAAAATTATGAACACCTACAATCGGATCTTCCTACCCCATCTCAATTTTAGGTGTCTCAATCTACACATAATTTGAATCAGATTCCATCTGGGTTGGGGGTGCACAACAACCTTGATTTTCAAACCTAGGATTTGGGAAATTAGATTGATCCTTAATCTTATTCCAAGATGTCTCATCATCTTCTAAAGGAACATATGGGTATCCTTGATCAATTGCTTGCTGTAATGTATTCAGCATGCACTCACATTTCTCCATGAGACCTTGGTACATCTCCCAAAGTTGTGGATTTGACAATTATTGTATATGCTCAGTATTGTGTAGTCTCCACAATTCACTATATTCTGATAAAAGATTGTCCTAGGTTGAACCATATAAGATTTGTGTAAATAGCATTCCAGCACGGTCATAATGTAGGTTGTTGTTTCTAGAACATTAACTGAAATCCTAATAATTGGATTTGAGTTTCTCTCATAATCTGCATAATATTTAAGGGCATCCTTAATCATTCTATCTTTCATGGACATTCAGGATTCAGATTTCCTAATTGGCCTTCCTAAATTGCTAGGTTGCATTTTCAAATTAGGTGGTGGATCAGGATTCAGAATCAAACTCGAGTTCAGATTGAAGTAATCAGATCAGATCAAAAATCCCTGTAGAAGATCTAATGAGGTCTCTTAGGTTAAAAACCTAAGGACCTTCTTGTGTATGTGCTCTAGAGAAAGGATGAGGGACTGGATGTGATTTGGACCCAATCAAGGCACCCAAAGATTTTTGGATGACTAAAGCTTGTTTCGAGGTGGATGATGCCTTTAAATCAAAAATCTACACACCCAAGAATTACTTGGGCAGCTAGGAAGGGAGAGCCTCGCAAAGACCCCTACACGGTAGAGCGTCCCCATGGGTTACAAGGTTTCCCTCACCCAACCTTCCTTGTCACTGTGGTTCCAATTAGACCAATATGTGTGAATTGGGACCTTAAGTCTACCAATTTTAGCCTGGTTTGTGCCTTGGATTTCACTTGATTAGAAGTTGATTTGATTTGTGACCTAATTTGGAGGTTGGTTGGCCTACAAAGTAGACCAACTTCACCTAACTTGCCCTAAAAGATGCAGAATGAAATCTGAGTTAAGAATCAAAGATCACCCTGAATTGACTCTCAGGTTATTAGGTCCACAAATTTAGGTTCAAGTGAGATTTAGAGCCTGATTTTAGGATTCTTTTGATTAGATCGTTTCAATCAAGAGCTTGGGTGGCACACAAATGCGGGAAGTTTGATTTCCTTTAATGCAGGCAATTATGAACTAACACTCCAAAAACCCTAGAGTAGAAACCCTAATTGGCTCTATTCCAAGTCTAATTTGATCCCAAAATGTTCTCCTTGGACTTCAAACAAGAAGTGCGTAGTCCAAGAAGATTAGAAATTAAGCACAATCCCTAGTAGGTACAGGAAATCAGGATGGGGAATATCTAATCAAAATCATCTCAAGCTTCAATCAGATATTGATTTTGAATTCACAAATCAGGAAACTTGCCGTTTAAATGATGATCACTAAGAAAAGTAGGGTAGATGAATCCTAATTAGTTTTGTTTCCTTTTCTGTCTTCCAAGAATTAGGAGGTTAGGGAAGAAGAGAGATTACCTGCTGATTAATGTCGTGTTTCGTGAATTAAAATTAGGGTTCAGAGAACCTGTCATCGTAGCTCGCAAAATGCATCTATCAGATAAAATTTATAACTGAAACTCGAAAAGTGAGTCCTGGGTCGAACACAGGGAGGCGAACATTTGGTTTTGAAAAATCCTCATTTTGCTTTTATTTGTTTTTGTCATTTTTATCTTTTATAATTTTTTTAGAATTTTTTAGAAAGCAAGAGATTATATCGATAATTGCTTATCTAGCTAATCTACTTGCAAAAATATAAGAGAGAGAAACAATCATGGATTTCTAATCAAATTTTTTTTACAACTATGAAAGCGGAAAAGATTACACTACGAAAGCGAAAAAGATAGAAAGAGGTGAGAGAATCCCCTTGACGGTTGCTCGGAGGACGACTCGCTCTGACGTCGCATGGAAGAAGGTGGTGAGGAGCGGGACGAAGGAGGATGGGGTAGGACGGCATCGTAGCGAGGATCTTCTTCCCGAAGGGCGGTGAGAGGATGTCCATGGGATGCTCCACGAATGGGGATGAGAGGTGGGAAAACTATTTTCTTTTCTACTCTAGAGGAGCATCCCAGGCTTGGGACAAGCTCTCTCTAGAGCCTTGGAGGTGGTGAGAGGAAGAAAGGAAGAGATGGTTTAGAATGGTGGTGGGTAGGTCCTTTTATAGTGGAGGAAGAACAAATTCGCATCTGGGTCATTACTGACGTCCGTAAGTGTCATTAAAGATCCCTGCAACTGTCGCTAAAGATTCGCCCTTCAATTCCTCTTGCTGGCGTGCGCAGACCATTAGTGATAGCTACAAGCGTCACTAAAGGCCCGCGTATGTGTCGCTAAAGATCCGCCCATCAATTCCTTTACTGGCGCTCATGGGCCATTGGTGACAGCTGCAAGCATCAGTAAAGACCTACCCTAAATGTCGCTAGAAAAAATCGTGCACACCCTCGCTGGCGCAGTGTGCTCCTCACACCGTGTTGCGTACTTGCATTGGCTATGCTGCACTGGTGTTGAGCGGCCTGGATGGCACCATGTGGTGCCATCTTGGCTGTCCGTCTTTTTTTTTTTGTAGAGGGTGCTACGGAGCTCTGATCGAGGTGATTCCTGCATTGCTAGACTACGATCATTGACTCGTCGATCTTTCACTTTAAAGTCGTTTGCAGTTTAATGTGGTGGAAAAATCGACTAATCAATATTTAAGAAAAAATAACCACTCGTAGAGGAGCGAGTCGAATCCACAGGGAGGCAATGACGTATTAAAATTCGCACCAGTTAGAAATGTTTGTTCGAAGTTAGTTTGGACAAGAATCAAGCCAAAATTGCCTTCAGATTAAGGTTTAAGCAAGAAACAATGCTGAAATAGCAATTCTGAGAAACTAGAGGATATTTTCCGCAATGCAGAATCAATAAAATATGATTAAAAAGTGACAATGGTAGAAAATGTAATTTCTAATTGACGGTTTACTGTAGCAAAACAGGGGAATTTTTCCCCTTTGTCTTGCGCGACAAGGAGCGGATGGCCGGGCGCGGGAAGCTCGGAGGAGGTCCCTTGGACCAAGGGCTTCGAATCGGTGGTGGCGGTGAATCGCGCGGCGGCTGGAGGTGGCCGGACGAGCTCCAGTGGAGGTGCTGCAGCCGGTGAGCGTGCGCGGCCTGTTGGAGTGAGAACTGCCGCGCGCTGCTGCTGGCGGCTCTGCAGGCACGGGCGGAGGAGGCTGCAGGCGCGAGAGTAGGTGCGCAAGCTGCAGGCGCAGGCGGAGGCGTGTGCGGTTGTGCGGGTCTGCAGGTGTGGGGGTGGCTGCTGTTGCTGGCGGGCACTCAGGCGAAGGTGTGCGCTGGTCTGCAGGTGCGGGAGCGGGTGCGGGTGAAGTTCTGCAGGCGCGGTTGGACGGGTCTGCAGGCGCGGGAAAGAGGGCGCTGCAGCCGGTGAACGTGCGCGGAGATGGCGTGAGCTGCAGGCGCATGGAGAGCGGGTGCGGTTGAAGTTCTACAGGCACGGTTGGACGGGTTTGCAGGCGCGGGGAAGAGGGCACTGTAGCCGGTGAGCGCGTGGAGATGGCGTGAGCTGCAGGCGCGTCGAGAGCGGGTGCGGTTGAAGAGTGCTGCAGGTTGAGGAAGGCGTGGGCTGTTGGAGGCGAGCGGGTAGCTTCAGACGTCTAGGAAATTTCCCGGACATCTTAAGTTACTGAAAGGGTGGTTGACGGTTGTTGCGCCGGTGGTGGTTGGTGACGACGGCGAGGGAGATGCACGCTAAGGTGCTCACGGTGATGCGGGCGAGCTCCGGATGGCGGTGTGGCCTATCACACCACACGCCCACGGTGGTGGAGACTCGCCACCAAAGTAGAGGCCGGCAGTATGGAGTGGAAGAGAGAAGGTCTCTCTGCATAGTGGTGGGTCGGTGTTGGAGGCCTCCCGAGCTCGGCTGCCTCCCTCCTTTTGTAGTGGCCTGCACACATTTGAAATCATCCGCTCGACGAGATCCACCACATCTGCTCTCCCTTGAATGGGTTCTTCACTGCGGCCGTTCGGCGTTGGAGCGGCAGCCATCCGTTCCTGCAAGAAGAAGAATAAAGAAAATAATGTTAAAATATTAGGGTCATTTATATACAGACCCTCAACTTTTATGTTAATAAAAACAATGTACCTAATTGGTTATCTAATTAGATAAATGTCATTCTAAGCTAATTCTAAATGCACTTAAAATATGAATGCAATGCATGGATTATGTAATTAAATTAAAACTATGAATTAATCTATTTACATCCTAATTTATACTAAATAAATGTTAGAATTAACCTAATGTGTAGGCACTTAAATACTTAAATAGCCCACAACTATGGGCTAATCAAATACCCCCATGCCTAGTTTTTGCTAGTCCCTAGCAAAATTAAGCAAAATCTAGTACTCCAAGTAGACTAGTCAACTCACTTAGTCTTCCTTCAGAAGCATATTAAGTTCAGGCTCTAGACCCAAGGTTCCTAAGTAGTTGCTAAGTTACAGACTAGGTAGGCTAAAGATAAGTTGTAGGCATAAGTTTCCCTGATTTCTGACTCTACCCTAAAGTTTATTGATCCCTGAGATTAAAGCATCCGTGCCTATGTATTGGTCTGAGTTATTTGAGTTAAATGATTTTATATATATATATATATACTTTTTTTTTTATTCTTCTAAGTCTAACCTCAGATCAGCTATCAACACGGTTTGTGTCGGATTCATTGTCCCCATTACCATACCTCGAAGGGTGCCTGGCTTTCTATGCTTCGAGATAGCACCGCCCATAATGACCCCAAGAACTCCTGGCAATCGACACTTCGAGATAGTATCGCCCATGGATTTCTTAAGCGAATTCAAGCCTATGGCAATCGGCACTTCGAGATAGGGCCGCCCATGGTACCTGAACCGCGCAATGCACTTACATGCCCCCAGTAGGATGGATATCCTAAGAGGCAAGCGCCGAGGAGGTAATATGTTATCATCTCATCCTCAAGGTGAGTATATACTCCACCTCTCCTGCGGCGGGAACTCTTCCAATCAAAATGTGTTTTCAAGCCTCTCTTAAGTCAAAACTAAGAGAACCAAATCTCTTTTCAGAAAGACAGAAATTAAGTTGATTACCAGACCAAGTGTGTGAAATTTGGATGCTTAGGTTACAAGGACCCGTAAACCAAAAGGTAGAATAAGACTCTAGGTACTACCCCACCTTCTAACTCAAACCCTAGCTTCCCTTCCTCAACCTCTTGAGGAATGGTCCGCAACTTAACTCCTACTTAAGTTTTTAAGTCCACAAAGGACCCTAAAGGTCTAACGCTAGCAACTCATTTAGCTTCTAAAGTTTGACCTTAGAATTAATTTAGTCTACCCTGGAGTTCTGATTTGCTTAAGAATGCAAGATCTAGCCAGTTAAGCTCAAAACCCCCTTTTTTCCTTTTTTTTTATGTACAAATGTATGCAATTATGCTATGTATATCCCCAAGTACACCCTCCCATGCCTAAAATCTGCAATGTCCTCATTGCATAGAAGGATATTACCTGGGTTAGAGCTGGGCTGAATAGCCAAAGAACCTGCAAATCAGGTTCAAGAATTGCATAAATAGGCCCTAAAAATGAGCAAAGCAATGTTGGCCTAGAAAATAGGTAACCTAGGATGTTGGCAAGCTGATGATGAATCCCGATAGCAAATGCTCGCCCAACTAAAATGGGAATGAAATCTTCCCAGGTCACCAGAGGAGGTTCTAAAGGATAAACAGGTAAAATAACCTCCAAAGGGGTAGGGGGAGGATAAGATGGATCCTCCAAAAAGAATGGGGAAGGAATGGTGTACAGATAAACCCCCAGGGTAATGGACTGACTAAAGAAATCATCAATCCATACCCGATACTCCATTACAGGAAATATTGGTCTGTTAAGCCCGCTAGTCAGAACAAAAGTGAGTAATTTTCTAAGGCAAGGATCGTCTAGGGTGTCCAAGTTACGAGGTTGTGGGATGGCCATAAGATCTAGGTTGGGTTTAGTCAGCTCGGTGTCCATCCCAAACACTCTTTCTAAATCCTCAATTTCATCCCTAGCATTCCTTGCACCATCACATGTATCTTCCTGCTCTTCATCGGGAGTCACAATTTCGCTTTCAGATATAAGCGAATCAGAGGGTGACTTCGAAGTGAATGAAGGCAGGTTGGAAGCAATAGATCTAGGGATTATCCTATCAATGTCATCCCCAGGTTTTTGTTCTTTACTCAAATCTTCCCCGGAGTCTATATGTGAATCCACATAAATCTTAGAAATTGCTTCCAAATTTTCCATCATTTTATCATGAGGAGAAATATCATCAATGGGTGTGCTAAGGAAACCTAATTTGGTCAAATTTGTGACACCCTCAGGGGCTAACTCTTCAAATAAGACATAATCACCCTTAGTGTCACTCCAAATCTTGAATGTAGGTTCCTCATATAATTCGTCTTCCTCCTCATCACACAATTCATCATGTACCCGAGGTCTAGAATCATTTAATATCCCAGCAGATCCCCTAGGGTGCTCTATCTGAGGTAAATGGTTTACACTGGTAACATCAGACTCCTCAGATAGGTCAATTTCTTTAGGGTTAGGTTCCCTAAGGGTGGGTTTGAGTTCCATATCGTGATCAGAAGGGAATGTAGGATTAACAACTTGACTTTGACCCACTTCATCAAATGTCACGAAAATACTATCATCTGGGTCGAGGTCTTCCAATGGTACCATCATTCCCTTCTTTTGACTCCAATATAAATCAGGTGGATACTCAACCTTATCATCATCTTCCTCGAGTTGCCACCTTTCTTCATCCAATGCATAGCTACTTTCATGTGTATTTTCCTCCCACCTAAAGTGTAGATCTCTCAAGGAAGTGTCATCTAATGGGGAGGTTTCAAAATCGATCATCGAAAAGTAGCTATTCTCCCTAGAATTTCCCTCCAACTTAAAGTGTAGCTCTCCCACGGGAGATGCATCTATTGTAGAGGGGTGTACGTCATCCTCAATGGGGTAGATTGGGTGGCTAATTTCATCTCTTTCTTGTTGGCCTGCTCTCAAAGATTCTCCTAACAATTCACTCATTTCATTTTGTATTTTCTGTATTTCCATCTTCAAAGAGGAGAGGTCATTTCTGTCATGAGAGAAGTCAGGCTCAGGCTTATAGTGCCAAGGAGTGTTTGTCCAACCATAATACTTTTTCAGGGAGGGTGGGTTGGGTATTTCTTTGGTATGTGGGATATTGGGCAAAGCAAATCCCGCTCCTAGGCTCTGCTCATTGATTTGGGGCTTAACCAAACCAATACTCCTATAATAGGAGTAAAATGGATCCCAATGATTGTCATTATGTCCATCAAGGAATGGACCATCTCGGCGTCTAGGATCGAAGGATGCAGAGTGGGGGTGAGGGTGTGGGCAAGATGTGAAAGGATGAAAAGCAATGTGGTCCATTCTAACTCACACTTCAATCAGAATTCCCCAAGCAAAACACAATTCAAAAAGGACCTTTTAGGTCTTTCCCAATTTTGGCTTTTGATTTTAAGTCAAATTACAGGTGACAATACAATTTGTTCAATCAATTTACGTGCCTATTGTCAACCTACAGCTCGCCTAAGAAGACCTAGTTGGAGCTTAGGTATTCTTCCCTAAATCTCAAATGGTCAAGTAAATCCAAAGATGGAAGATCGAGGGATGCAAGTAGGCCTAAGCCTTCCTTTGAAGCTGTGCTTTCGCGGTGCTTCTCAACTACCCCCAAAAATCTGTGATAGGGTATCCCCCTCTTTGGACTTGCAAAACCTTTGATCTCAAGTTCCGAACACTTCAGAATCCAACGAAAGGAGGGCTCTTGTCCTAGTATTTCCAAACCTAAGGAGTGTCTAGAAGCGTGCCGTGGTGCAAGTGAAATAAGTGTGCATACACCGTAAAAGATTTTGAACTTTGAATCACACGCCAAGTTTGAAAATCAAATCCTTGGTTTTTAAAATGTCCTTCCTTTAATTAGTGCTTTTTCTAAAAAAATGTGACCACTTGTTAGATTTATTCAGTATAGATTAGGTGGTCTTCGAATTAAATCCCAAATGCAATGCGTGATCAAAAATAGGATGCAAAGTAAGAGAATGCGTACCTTGCCTCCAGCGATCTACAATGCAAGAATGCACACAATGCAGAGAAGTAAATCTAGAGGCTGCTCATACAGACCTAAATGGTTCGTCCTAGGGCAAGCAGCTTCTAGCAGGCAGCTCATTTTTTTTTTATTATTTTTTTTAGAACTACTTATGCACAAGCAAATAAAAGTAATAAAAAAAAAACCTAAATCTAAAGAAAAGGGAACAGACTCCCAAAAATTACCCAACACGGGCCCAAAACAAAATCAGGGAACAGACCCCTCAAAATATGCCCCAGAACAAGGGTTTCAAATTAACTGCAATGAAAAATTAAGTCTACAGTCTTAATCTAGTCTAATTAAACTAGCAACTAAATACAATGGTGTCGGTCGCGTCCTCGTCCTTCTCCTCCATTTAAAAATTGCTCGTCCACTTCTCGTCTGGCGATGTCAAGGGTCGCCTCTCACACTGGCTGATTCTTGCATAAATTTTCTCGCACAGAAAAGAAAATAATAAATGGTCAAATCTCTGTGCAATTGACAAATAATCAAAATAAAATCAAGCAAAATTATTGCGTCTGTTGCCTCCCCGGCAACGGCGCCATTTGACTCGTCGATCTTTCGCTTTAAAGTCGTTTGCAGTTTAATGTGGTGGAAAAATCGACTAATCAATATTTAAGAAAAAATAACCACTCGCAGAGGAGCGGGTCAAATCCACAGGGAGGCAATGACGTATTAAAATTTGCACTAGTTAGAAATGTTTGTTCAAAGTTAGTTTGGACAAGAATCAAGCCAAAATTGCCTTCAGATTAAGGTTTCAGCAAGAAACAATGCTGAAATAGCAATTTTGAGAAACTAGAGGATATTTTCCGCAATGCAGAATCAATAAAATATGATTAAAAAGTGACAATGGCAAAAAATGTAATTTCTAATTGACGGTTTACTGTAGCAAAACAGGGGAATTTTTCCCCTTTGTCTTGCGCGACAAGGAGCGGATGGCCGGGCGCGGGAAGCTCGGAGGAGGTCCCTCGGACCAAGGGCTTCGAATCGGTGGTGGCGGCGAGTCACACGGCGGCCGGAGGTGGCCGGACGAGCTCCGGCGGAGGTGCTGCAGCCGGTGAGCGTGCGCGGGCTGTTGGTGTGAGAACTGCCGCGCGCTGCTGCTGGCGGCTCTGCAGGTGCGGGCGGAGGAGGCTGCAGGCGTGGGTGGAGGCGTGCGCGGTTGTGCGGGTCTGCAGGTGCGGGGGTGGCTGTTGCTGCTGGTGGGCACGCGGGCGAAGGTGTGCGCCGGTCTGCAGGCGCGGGAGCGGGTGCGGGTGAAGTTCTGCAGGCACGGTTGGACTGGTCTGCAGGCGCGGGAAAGAGGGCGCTGCAGCCGGTGAACGTGCGCGGAGATGGTGTGAGCTGCAGGCGCAGGGAAGAGGGCGCTGCAGCCGGTGAGCACATGGAGATGGCGTGAGCTGCAGGTGCGTGGAGAGCGGGTGCGGTTGAAGAGTGCTGCAGGCTGAGGAAGGCGTGGGCTGTTGGAGGTGAGCGGGTAGCTTCAGACGTCTGGGAAATTTCCCGGACGTCTTAAGTTACTGGAAGGGTGGTTGACGGTTGTTGCGGCGGTGGTGGTTGGTGACGACGGCGAGGGAGATGCACGCTAAGGTGCTCACGATGATGCGGGCGAGCTCCGGATGGCGGTGTGGCCTGTCACACCACACGCCCACGGTGGTGGAGACTCGCCGCCACAGTAGAGGCCGGCAGTATGGAGTGGAAGAGAGAAGGTCTCTCTGCACAGTGGTGGGTCGGTGGTGGAGGCCTCCCGAGCTCGGCTGCCTCCCTCCTCCTTTTGTAGTGGCCTGCACACATTTGAAATCATCTGCCCGACCAGATCCAGCACATCCGCTCTCCCTTGAATGGGTTCTTCACTGCGGCCGTTCAGCGTTAGAGCGGCAGCCATCCGTTCCTGCAAGAAGAAGAATAAAGAAAATAATGTTAAAATATTAGGGTCATTTATATACAGACCCTCAACTTTTATGTTAATAAAAATAATGTACCTAATTGGTTATCTAATTAGATAAATGTCATTCTAAGCTAATTCTAAATGCACTTAAAATATGAATGCAATGCATGGATTATGTAATTAAATTAAAACTATGAATTAATCTATTTACATCCTAATTTATACTAAATAAATGTTAGAATTAACCTAATGTGTAGGCACTTAAATACTTAAATAGCCCACAACTATGGGCTAATCAATCATCGCTCCGGATCCATCCACATGATCGAATTTTTCATCTGAATCCCGTATGGATATTGCATTGCCCCCTGGTCATTGATCTTCCTTGGACATCATATGCTGCTACGGAACTCCGATCTAGACAATTTTGGAGGCGTTAGACTCCAATCGTCCATCTGAGGCTCTGAAATAAATTCTCTTCTCTCCTGACCATAAAAAGGACCTAATTAACCTGAAATATATACAACTACTCTAAATGTAGAATGATGCATGCTATGCAATATTTATAACATGAAATACAAATCTAAGCCTAGGAACATGCATGATTAGGTATTTTAACCTAAGTAGATGTGTCTATATCATACTCCCATGCCTATCTTTTGCTAGTCCCTAGCAAAATCAAACTACATGCTATGTATAAAATCAGAATAAAGATTCGATCGCTTAGACCTATGTTGTTTATTAACAATAGAAATTATCAACTAAGGTCCTAAACTACGAAGACACAACAGTACCTAGGTGTCTGTTAGAATGCAGACCACCCAAGTCCTCGCCTTATTTGGAAAGAGAAGATACAATTTTTTTTGTTTTTCTTCTTTTTTAATTTTTTTTTGTACTTTTGGAGTTTGAGAGTTCTGAGATAACTTTTTACTTCTACCTGACCTGCCCAAGACTCAAAAAGAACTCTAGGTGCTAAGCATCTAGTGAAAAGAGTGAAAGACTCATTAGGCGGCCGTTAAAACGAACTTCAGGTTTCTACGACCCTAGGTGACCTTGCCTAGAGGTTTATCTTTTCGAATGGTAGCTTTCTCCATACTTCTTTTATTTATGGGGCCAACACAAGGGCAAACCTAGTGTATATCTCCCCAGTTTATTCTTCCCTGCTTCTTCCCTAAGTGTTTTGGGAATTATTATGCATTTTTGTGAGCTGGGCTCTGGACAACTGACCAATGGGCTGTTACCCTGGTAACTTTCCAACCATACTCGTGCGGTGAAGTGTGGTTTTATTAGTTTATTTTTTTTATTTTCTCCTTTTTCTATTTTTTTTCTTTTCTTTCTTTTTTTTCTTAAGTAGGTGGCTTCCCTGATCTAAGATTTACCTAAAGGAATTACGAAGAAAATGGTCTTGTGGCTGGGCTCTGGACAACCAATCGATGAGCTGTTACCATCGACAACTTGCCAGTCATACCACCGTAGATGGTTCATTAGCTACCCAATTTTAGAAGAAATTGTCAAAAAATGAGTCAGTGCAAAAACTGTGTAGATGCCTAGGCTTAAAGTCTCCTCAAATCAGAGGGTGAGTTGATAGGTCGTATACTTATCACCTCAATTTATTGACTAGTTTAAAATAGAATTACTTGGCGAGGACTCGAGACTAAGTCCACATTTGATTGGACACCTAGGCTAATTAAGCCCGAAGACCTGAAGAGTTTAAGTATTCAGGTCCTATCGTATCATTTCCTAAAGTTAATAACTTCCAAATGCCTAAGTTCTCTTCTCCTAATTCTTTTTTATTTATCTTTTTAAATTTTCAATTTTTTTTAAAGAAACTAAAAGAAATTCTACGGAGTTAACAAAATGATTTCAGGATAAAGTATCCACCCCCCCATGCCTAAATGATGTAATGTCTTCATTGTAAAAATAAAGATATGAAAAGCTGGAGTAAACAAAATATCACCTGAATAACGTGAAAATCCAGTCAGCTTCATAGAGAATGTGGAATATAAACACGTGCTAAATTTAATGCCTTCAGCTAGGCATAACATGCATACACGGAAGAAATTGAGAATTCACAGGTACGGGTCATAATCAAAATCAAAAGATTAATCCTCAGAGCCACCAGCAGAAGATGTCCACAGACGTGGACAAGATTATGATGGAGACCCATTCCCAGGGTCGAGTGGTTCTCAGGTTTTGGATGAAAATCACCCAGAACCGAAGGTTGTTAAGCTTGTTGGGCCGGGCCTACTATTTTTTGGCGTGCAACCCAAGACCAAAGTGTCGAATAATGGGTAAAGATGGTTCAATAGGTGTAGATGTCCACTTAATGTTTAGCACAGAAAAATAATCAGTTATTTCGAGCTTGGGTTGCACATGAAAGATATCGTAAGGGTCCTAGTAGAAAGTAGGTGGTTTTTGGTCAACAGGAACCCTTAAATCCAAACTTGTTTTTCCCTCAAAATTAACCTTCCAAATTTTCATTTCAACATTTCTATCCTCCAACATCAAGTGTTCAGGCTCCGGAACCTCTAACATACCATTCACCCCATAAGATTTACCTAAGTCCAGAAATCATGGCTGACTCAGAATTGACTTGGGTATAATGATTTCCAAATCAAAGTCAATCACTTTGGGGTGTGGTTGAGGAATGGGGCTATTGATTGAATCTTCTAGTAAATGAAGATTCGAATCCTCCAAGTTAGCCCCAACTGAATCCAAATCTTCAATAATTGGGCTATTAAATGGTTTGTTAGATTCCTTAAGCTCGTTTGTCTCACTAAAATCATCTTCTTACGCTCAAGTGAGACTTCACTGAGAGATTCTTCACCCTCAGAGTCAAAGAATCTATGATCCTCATTTATATATGTCTCAAAATCGATTGTCATTTCCTAGTTCAAAGAGACATATTTTTCCTCACTCCCTGTCT
Organism: Thalassia testudinum; assembly: GCA_037157565.1. Taxonomy (NCBI): domain Eukaryota; kingdom Viridiplantae; phylum Streptophyta; class Magnoliopsida; order Alismatales; family Hydrocharitaceae; genus Thalassia; species Thalassia testudinum. The sequence continues at coordinate 90,036,236 of JAZHRO010000077.1, forward strand.
CAGGGATCTCGGGAGAATCAATCGATTCATCCTCAATGGGTTGCTCTAGCCTAACCTGGTCATCCCCGATCTCAGAAAATGTATCCCCCCCGACAAGCACTTGAGTGGGTTTAGACATTGGCTCTCCTGAAGGGGGTTCATCTTGAGAATCATCTCAAGATTTAATTAGGGCAACCACAAATTTCATCCTCAACCTTGATAATTTCCCAAGAAGAAACTCACCCAGGTCCATATCCCTAACATTTCAAAGCAAATCCAATAGAGAACTATTAAGCTCATCAATCATTTTGATCATAGGATCAAATGCTTCAGTGCATGGTGTTGGCTGGGCTTCTAAAGATTGTATGGTGTTCCTCAAGTTAGCCAACACCCTGTCTTGGATCTGGTTCACCTGAACCGAATGGTTCAGTTCAGGTTTGGGTGGGTTTGAGTTAGACTTAGGGGGTCAAGAAATCGAGGTTCTCAGGTCCCTCCCTGATAGTAGGCCATTTCAGGTTGTTTAAAGGATGATGGCGACCTATATTCAGTGGAATACTAGGGAGGATACATGTTATAATCATTATATCCTTCCTGATTATAGATTGGGTTGGTTTGGTGATCAAAGGATGAAGATCTATAATCATTGTAGCTCCAGGAAGGATAGTAATCCTAGTCTTGTTGTCTAGGGTTATGCCCTAGACACAGAGGTCCGGATCCATATCCCCAATCAAAGTTATCCTGGCTAGTGATGGGTAATCATAAGTCGAGTCGAGATAGTAATCATCTTGAGGATACATGTTGGTATGAGGATAGGATTGGAAATGTGTGAAAGATGTGGAAGGATACATTGTGGAGTAGGAGGGAAAACAGAAGAGAGAAAGGTGTCCTATAGTACAATCAACCAAACCTGTCCTTAGGTGGGTTAGCCTAAAGACCTACAGACTCCTAGGACCCATCTTGAGATTATAGATGATTTGGTCTACTTTTATCTGGTCAATCCAACCAGTTAGAAGGAGGGATCGGGGAGAAGGTTCTTCCTTTGGCTTGCGGCTCCGATTTCTAGTGTACCTTCTAGCCGTGGTCGTTTGATGCTACTCCCCTATCTACACATCATGTGGACCAGCAGAAGCAGATTAATCGAAAAAAATCTTAGTCTAAGCCCTGAAGAGTGAATCAATCCTTAGGGTCAACGTCTACTCAGTTTTAATTAGGCTTGGGATGATTATTCTCTTGGAATGTGATGGGCCCTTTAAATGAGTTGTGCCCTTAATGATCAATTCAAATGTGTGTGTGTGCACAACCAGGGTTTGTAAACAAGGTTATTTGATGATGTGTCTTTTAGAGTTTAACCTTGTTTAGTAGCTTTTAGGGTTTAATATTTAGGTTCATTCAATCAGGTTTAGTAGAACACTTCAAGTTTTGAAAGCACTGGTGTAGATATATTCCTTTAGAAATCAGAAAAAAATGTGGAGTGCCTGGTTTAGCCCTAAAAATCAACCCTAAGTGGCAAGCTACTGATGAATCACTTTTATCTTAATTGGTGCAGCCCAAACAGTTCAATCAATTGGCCAGTTGCACCACTTAGTTAAGGCACACAGATGTTTAACCTTTTCAAATTTCTACTAACTTATGTGTATTGAGTTGATGTGTACCGAGTCCACAGGTCAGATCCTGGTTAAGTGGTAGAATCAAAGTGAATGTGCACCTTAGGATGAGAATTTGTGGGTGTTAAGTGTGTCTCTTTAATTAAATCCCATAAGAGAAGAATTTTTTTTTTATTTTTTATATATGTGGGTGGGTGAGGTGTGTGAAGTGACAATCAAACAACCAAAATCTACCCTAAGGTTTATGTAAGCACCTAAGTTGACTTGGGTTTGAGTTATTAGGTTATGGAATGAAAACTAGGGTGGTGGTGGTGGGGATAAACTTACAAAACCTTCATCCACACTTTTCTTCGATCTAATTTCTCTGGCCCACCTCGGATGAGTACCTGCAATCACAGTAAGATCAGAGAAAAAGTGAGATAAAAGTTAGGTAAGACGGAAAAACACGGAAAAAAAAACAAAGAGTGTTGCCTCCCCGGCAATGATGCTAAAATGATTAACATTGTGTTTCACGAATTCAAATTAGGGTTCAGAGAACCCATCGTCGTAGCTTGCAAAACATGTCTATCAGATAAAATTTATAACCGAAACTCGAAAAGTGAGTCCCAAGTCAAACACGGGGAGGCGAACGTTTAGTTTTGAAAAATTCGCATTTTGCTTTTATTTGTTTTCGTCATTTTTATCTTTTATAATTTTTTTAGCATTTTTTAGAAAGCAAGAGATTAGATCGACAATTGCTTATCTAGCTAATCTACTTATGAAAATATAAGAGAGAGAGAGAAACAATCATGGATTTCTAATCAAATGTTTTTTTACAACTATGAAAGCGAGAAAGATTACACTACGAAAGCGAAAAAGATAGAAAGAGGTGAGAGAATCCCCCTCGACGGTTGCTCGAAGGACGACTCACTCTGACGTCGCCTAGAGGAAGGTGGTGAGGAGTGGGATGAAGGAGGATGGAGTCGAAGGACGAAGGATGGGGCAGGACAGCGTCGTGGTGAGGATCTTCTTCCCGAAAGGCGGTGAGAGGATAGCCACGAGATGCTCCACGAATGGGGATGAGAAGTGGGAAAATTATTTTCTTTTCTACTCTAAAGGAGCATCCCAGGCTTGGGACATGCTCTCTCTAGAGCCTTGGAGGTGGTGAGAGGAAGAGAGGAAGAGATGGTTTGGAATGGTGGTGGGTAGGTCCTTGTATAGTGGAGAAAGAACAATTCGCATCAGGGTCATTATTGATGTCCGTAAATGTCGCTAAAGATCCCTACAGCTGTCGCTGAAGATACACCCTTCAATTCCTCTTGTTGGCACGTGCAAACCATTAGTGACAGCTACAAGCGTCACTAAAGGCCTACGTATGTGTCGCAGAAGATCCACCCTTCAATTCCTTTGCTGGTGCGCACGGGCCATTAGTGATAGCTGCAAGCATCACTAAAGACCCACACTAAGTGTCGCTAAAAAAAATCCTGCACACCCTCGCTGGCACCGCGCGCTTCTCGTGCCGTGTCTCATGCTTGCATTGGCTGTGCTGTGCTGCTGTTGGGCGGCATGGATGGCACCATGTGGCGCCATCTAGGCCGTTCGTCTTCTTCTTTTTGTAGAGGGTGCTATGGAGCTCTGATTGAGGTGATTCTCGCTTTGTCGGACTTCGATCGTCGCTTCGGATCCATCCGCATGCTCAATTTTTTCATTCGAAGCCTGTATGGATATCTCATTGCCCCTCTGGTTGTTGATCTTCCTCAGACTTCATATGATGCTACGAAACCCCGATCTAGATGATTTCGGAGGTGTTAGACTCCGATCATCGTCCTAATCAGATCCGTATGGTCTAATCATTCATCTAAAGCCCTGAAATAAATCATCTTCTCTTCTGACCATAAAAAGGACCTAATTAACCTAAAATATATACAACTACTATAAATGCATAATGATGCATGCTGTGCAATATTTATAACATGAAATGCAAATCTAAGCTTAGTAACATGCATGATTAGGCATTTTAACCTATATATATGTGTCTATATCACCTGCTCTTGGAGTGGTTGATTTGCGTGGAAGATCTCCTCATGATATATCTCTAAAAAATCACAATCAAATCAAACATGGCAAGTTAGTGCTTAGATAAATAATCAAGAAAGATAATATCAATGTGTGAATTGCACGTTGCTCTCCGACAACGGCGCCAAAATGTTTATGTGAGAAATCGATGTTTTTAAAGGATGTAATTGTCGTAGCAAGTCGAAATCGCTCGAAAATAGATAAAATTATAGCTCAGAATCTAGAGTGGAGTCTAAGGTCGAACACAGGGAGCAAATGTGGAATTCACAACATTAATCGCATTCAAAATAAATGAGCATAATCAATTGAGCATTCAAATAGATATTCAATAAATAATAACCTGTCACATTAGTTATTCAATGAAAAACATGAGTATCACAATAATTCATAATGATACAAATAATTTAAGATAAAATAATGGTGATTTGAATCACCAATTATTAGCCCTAATCAGACATGCATATCAGATCTCAATTATATCAAATAAGTAGCTTGAATGCTACAGTGATTAGACGACTGAGATAAGCTATCGGACGACTTAAATGTTCATCAGCAAGCATAAAGCATAAGGCTTGTCAAACCTTTCTCTTTTTATTCTTTCTTCTGCTCCAACTTCTACTTTCTTCTTCTTCTTCTTCAGAGCCTCTTCTTTCCTTAGCCCTTCTCGAGCCTTCTCTTTTCCTTAAGGCTTACTCTAAGCCTTCTTTCCTTCTTTTTTTTCTTCTTCAGACCTTCTCCTTCACAAGCACAAGGGAACAATTCCCTCAACGACTAAGTATTGGCCACACACACAAGACCAAGAGAGCAAAACCCACCCCCACTCTCTCACAATTCCTCCTCTCTCAGATAACCGGGCAGCTAATCAGTTAATCAGGGTTCCGGGTGACCAGGACTACCGAGTGTGGAGGTAGCCAAGGTGTGTGGGTAGAAGTGAGGATGGACCTGACCCCTCAGTGTCTTGGGTGAATAGCTCAGGGCACAAAATCAATTTATGCTCTAGCGGTCACCCTTCCCTCACTGATGTGGGACTAATCCCACTGCCTCTTCGCGCAGCTGCAATAGAGGTGAAGTTTCGTCGATTGGAGCAGCGACTGAGGTCAAGGCTCTCAGTTGAGGACCTGGGCGTGTAACTGGAATGTATCCGCTCGGCCTGGGGGAGATTTTGATGAAGAACACAACTGGAGGACTGCGTATGACGTCAAAGATGGAAGCAACGGTGAACACCTGAAACAATGAATAAGGCCTCATGGCCGCATTAGAATACCTCAGGAGCTTCGCCAAAGCATAGCGAATGTGGTGGTGGGTGTTTTATGGCGTGAGAGGGTGTGTGGTGGTCGGCGGAGGTCGGAGATGAAGGGCGGAGGAAGTGGTGTTTGGTGGAGTGGTTGAGGTGGTAATTGTTGGTGCTAGAGCACCACGATCATTTGTTTTGATGATAACAAAACACGTGTTATTTAACATTTGCAATTTGAGTCCTAGATTTCAGGTCAATTGCTAATGTGGACGTGTTTAGACGGAACTCGAGCTCGCATCCAGGACAGATTGGAGGAGCTTGACGGAAAACAGAGGAGGTTCGCGTGGAGCGAAAGATTGAAGATGGAAGGAAATGAAGAATAGGATAGATTTCCTTCTTTTGTACTTGTTGTATTTTTCGTTTCTTTTGTTGCTCTTTATTTCCTTAGATATTTCATGTTAAAGAGCCTCAAAGAACCCTAACAGTAGTCCTAGGAACACCGGCACAACCCTAGGATACTTAGGTTTTCTGTAGAATACTTAGAAAACCAATATAGGGTTCAAACAGCACTTCCAGACGTCTAATTACCAAATCAGACGTCTGATAAAGCATTTTAAGACGTCTGACTGTTGTTTCAGACGTCTGATAACTGTTAGGCTGGACATAGCTAGTTCTGTCTGATGAAATCAGACGTCCAGACCTTAGTCCAGACGTCTTAGAAGACGTCTGATGGACTTGCCAGACGTCCAGATAGTGGACCGTTGGCTAGCTTAGCAGGCGCTCAAGATTATGACCGTTAGAGCCTTATCAGACGTCCTTAGGCCTTTACAGACGTCTGATAAATGACCGTTTTGCCTCGGCTGACCCAAAATCTCTTCTCAGAGATTTTCTAGCCGTTGCAACGTTTGGAAATCAATTCCCACAGTAAAAGTAGGTTTCCAGACGTCCAGACATAGTGTCAGACGTCCTGTATGTCGTCTGATGGACTTGCACAAAAACCCTGTTTAGATCTGATTCAAGTCAGGGAGAAACCTGCATAGAATCAGACGTCTGACCTTGAAATCAGACATCTTAAAGTGGCCTTCCAGACGTCTGATACCAGAGTTAGACGTCTGATAACCCTGTCAAATGTAATCATTGTCCTGATTTCGGCCTGATTCTCTTGGGCTTTGCACCCAACGGCTATGGAAGCTTTTCCAAGCCTTCCAAAGCCTTCCTAAGGCCTCTATAAATAGAGGGGATCCTTTACACACAAGATACACACCTAGAGAGAGCAAGATACACAAGAAACAATTTGTATTACACTTTCCACTCTCTTGTGTCCTAGCTAGCTCTTGCTCTCCAAGCTCAAGCACCATTCTCTTGAGAGCATCAAGCTGTTGCGCACCCGCTCTCCCGCCGTAGTTCACGAGAGCGAAGTTGCGCCGTCGCGTGGCTCACGCACCGCGTCATCGTCGACGCACTCCTTGCAAAGGGGAGTTTCCTAAATCCTATAGAAGCTTAGGTTTATTACTTTGTTGGCTCTATAGGTTTGTTGTTTATTTTACCTTTGTTATTTAGTTGGGTATTCGCTTTGCGAATTCCCGTCTCCTTCGTGGGACAAAATCCTTCTCGTGGAGAGAAGGGGTTGAGGAACGCTACCCTCGTACTTGTAGCGTGGTTGTACTGAGGTTGAATCACCCTCGTTTTAAAGTGATTCGGTTAGTGGATTTGATCAACTAGGTTGATCGGAAAATCCTAACTCGAGAGGGTTAGGTGGTGGTTTTCACCCGGTTTGGGTTTCCACCTAAAAACAATTATGTACATTGTGCGATTGTCTTTTTGTGTGAGATTGCTTTATATATTTCAATTCCGCATTTTTTTTTCGTCACGCTGATCTCACCCCTCCTAGTACAAGTAGGAACTTTCAGTAATCCCCTCAATTTCTTGAGGGGTTTGGTGCAGGTGGATGAGGCGATGCTTATGGAGTCATTGGCGAGGCGTGTGGTGCAGTGGAGCGTCGAGGAAACCTTGCCGGAGGGTAGCCGGAGATGGAGAAGATGATAGGTGGGCAGCGGCGTCGTGGGTTGAATTGAGGGTTTAGATAAAGGATAAGAGAGTAGAGGGAGGAAGGAACCTAACTAACCTAAACTAATGGTCGAAAGGTGTAGGATGGCGCTGGTTATAGTATAGCCAGCGCCAGAGAAGGTGAAGTCTCCATTGAGGGAGAACGACAAGGATGAAGGTGGAAGGAGGCCCTCGCTGGTATTGCGAGTGATGGAAGACCTTGAGGAAGATGAATCGGCCGACTATGGTCTATCGCAGCAGACAAAGAGGGAGGATGGAGGAGCTTGGCGGAGCTTACGGAGAGTTTGGACGGAGAGAGGGGAAGAAGGTGCAATCCGATCCAAAACCAAGCTAAGGAGCGAGGGAAGTTGGTCAGGGTCCTTTTATAGGGCCAGAGTCGAGCTTTTAAGCTTGGAAACAAGCTTGAAAGCTCGAGAAATCAAGGATTAGGACTTGGAAACTTCCAAGAGTTCACGTGAACCCTAGGGAGAGAATCAGAAGGCAAGATCGGGTTCAGATTGAAGGGCATCTTTTCATGAATCTCCCTTCTAATTTTAGAAAGGTTTGACTGTGAAATCAGGGAGCAATCCCTAATTGAAGGTCGGTTGCTGATGGGTTTAGGAGTTTTGCATACATGAAGGAGGCGGGGACTAGTTGGTGAAGAAGACGATGAAGTTAGGGGGTAATTGTAATCTTTTCGAAAGTTGAGGGGCTGATTGAAAGAGAATGAATCAGACTAGACCAAAATGCAAACTAGGTCAGGATGGACTCTGATTGGATCCAAATTTTGGTACAAACCTAATTTGGACCCAAGAAATCTGATGGTAAAGTCTTATTTTGGTTTTGAACAAGTTTGATTGGGTAATTTACATAGAAACCCAAATTAGGGTAACTTCCTGTCTAAGACTCTATTTTAGGTTAAAATAGGTTCCAATGGTCAAATCAAGGGTACCAAACCTTATGGAATATTTTTATATGATTTTTAAAAGTTTTAGATGGAATTTATCTTGACCAGAACCTCTATTAATTAGGCAGGTCTGAAATTAGGGTTTCGAGTGTTCGTTAATTCTTGAAATGCGTGAAAACCCGTTTCTATCTATATGGACTGTCTTATTAGTCATTAATTCTCATTTGACCTTAATTTAACCCCTGGGAAACCCCATGATTATTCTGCATTTATGATCTTCTGTTTAAAACTGTAGATTTAATCCTATTTTAAAGCATTCTTCTCAGTAAGGATATTCAATGAATTACGACTCTTCGGAGATTATGTAGGAGCAGTTGTCAATTGATTCTGATTAATTAAAGCTAGTTATGGCTGATGATGTTGTTATCATCAATCAGTAAAACTGACCACGAAGTGTCAGGTCGTATCCATAGGGAGGCGCAACTGCAATAAATTCACGAATATTTTCCCCTTATATTTGCCCAATCATTTACAGAATTCTTTCTCAAATCCGATGCAAAATGAGGTGAAAGGAAGAGACACACAATAATTTAAGAATGCAAGGGTTATGTGCGTAATTTTCTCACAATGGCATGTATTGTAAATAAAATTAGAACTCAAGACATTGGGCTCTCTCCTCTAAGCAGGGTCCACACTTGTTGGTATTTTATGCATGCATGTTAAGAATCTAATTCAATGTATGAAGAATTGAGTGCATGAGAGAAATAGAGAGAAATGTGAGGGTTTGCAAGCAAATTCACTCAAATAATTTAACTCATCAAATATGGCAATAGTGTTTTTGGCAATGGCTTTTGTGGTAATTTTTAATAGGGGCTTTACTGTAGAGAAACAGAGGAAGCCCTTCCTCTTGCTCAGGTGAGGAGATGGAGGCACGACCAGAGATGAAAAGCTCACCGGAGGGAGAGTAAGCCAACACGCATCCGATGGCGGTGGTGGCAAGAAGTGAGATGGCTGGCAGTGGTTAGTTGGCGGCTTGAAGGTGGCTAGCGGTGGGTCAATCCACATGTGAGTGCAGGTCGCGATGGGTGCGTCTGAGGGCTTGGTCAAGTGCATGGTGTTGAGGCGAGCTTGATGGAGGCGATGGAATGGAGAGCGGAGGTCCGTGGTACTGGCTGTGTGTGGTGGTGGTTGCACGCAGGTGGAGGTGGAACTGCACAGGTCATACGAGCGGGGGTGAGCAGGCCTTCGTTGCTGTGGGCACACGTAGGCGATGGAACTGCTAGAGCACTGGTAGCGATGAGGAGGAGAAGGCGGCGCTGGTTGTGGGTGTGGCTATGTAAGGGTTGCTGCTGGTGCGTAGAGGTGGCTGAGCATCAAGGAGATTGGTGCTGATCTTTGGACGTCTGTGAAGTATCCTAGACGTCTTAACGAAAAGGAAAGAGGAAGATTGTTCTATGTTGATCAGTGGACGTCGTAGAGGATGACGTGGTCGTTCATCGTCGCAGTCGTGGATGAGACATGGTGATGAACATCTAGGTGGAGTCATCATGGTTGCAGGTGTCGGTGCTGTCACCACCGATCGTGATGATAAAATTGGTGAGGACGTGGTGAGGCACAGTGGTGGCAGTGACTCGTAGTAGCAGATGTTGAGGAACGTGCTGTCACCACGCTCGTCGGAGAAGAAGCACGGTCGTAGTTGTGGCATCGAGGTGGAGGATCACGATGATGTCTATTGTACAATGGAAGTTCTGTGAATGGGGAGAGTACTCTCCCTCCGTGGCGGAAGATGATGATCCCTTGCCATCCTCTTCCCTATTATATATAATGAGATAAAGAGAAAGAATCAGAGAGAGAATATTGGTGAGGGAGATAGAGATTTTCAGGGAAAGAGAGTGAGGAAGAAAAATAAGGAAGGTTCTCTTTTTTGTTCTCTTTTTTTTTTCCTTTCCTCTTATGCGTGGTTTCCAAAACCTCCATGGGAAAGATTCTAATTAGGAGAGAGTCATCTCCTTCCCAAAATTGGAGATGGAAATTAAAGAGCTCTTTCCTTTCTTACAAGTGACAAATTAAATCTCTGAAAATGGCATTTCAATTTGAGGTATGATTCCATCCAGATTGCCCCTTCCATAATGACCTAAATTTAATTGATTAAGATGTAAAAGTTGATGCAATGCATGAAATGATAATTTTGTAGCTTTATAATTTTATCCATGCAATGCATGATTTAGATTACATTTTCATTCCAATAATGAGGTACTTAGACTCTAATTTAGTCCACTAAAGTGAACCTATCAAAAGGCTCCAAGAGTATATCAAATATGAAAGGGGATATTGGATCTCCTTGTCGGAGACCATGAGTGACTTGGAGAAAAATGAGGAACTTCCATCTATAAGGATTGAGGATCCTTCATGTTGAACAAGAGCTTTAACAAAGTTAACAACATCCCTAGAGAAGCCAAATCTAGAAAGAATTCTAAAGAGAAAGACCACTCAACATGGTCTTAGGCTTTCTTAAGGTCCAACTAAAGGATGACATTAGATCGAAAAGTTTTTCGATCCAATCTTTGTGCAAGTTCAAAAGTTGCAATGTTCTCAAAAATTGATCTTCCTTTGATAAAACTGGCTTGTTTAGGGGAGATAATCTTAGGGAGCAAGTAAGTAAGTTGGTTAACGAAGATTGCAGAAGCAAGTTTATAAGTAACATTGCATAGGCTTATGGTCAGAAATCAGGAAAATCATGGACATCAACTTTTTTGGGGATCAAAGAGATAAAGGTAGTATAGAAAGCCCTAGGAGCCTTATGAATGGAGAAGAAATGAGAAATAGCAGCAGTTATATTAGACTTTAAAATTCCCCAACAATTAATGAAGAATTCAACATTAAAGCCATTAGGCCTAGGGATTTTATTAGGAGGCATATGGGAAAGAGTATGCAATATTTCTTCTTAAGTTAGAGAAGTCAGAAGATTAGAAGACTCTTCAGATGTAGTAATATGTGGAATCACCTTAAGGAACTGATCATGGGGAGGTAGTAGACTCAGATGATAGAAGATTTTCAAAGAAGGAGACAACCTTGGAGGTAGCCATTGCATAAGAGCCATGACCAATCACAGAAGTAGGAGAGTTTCTATTTCGTTTGGCAAATCATCTTTTGATAGTAGTGTAAAAGAACTTATTATTCCCTTCCCCGTCTTTCAACCATTTAATTTTTGCTTTCTGAAGAAGTCATTTAACTTGGTCGAGGCATCATTGAGTTGGATCTGGATATCAGTGAGCTCAGTGAAGATATTTTCATCCCACTGGGATGTCAGTTTAGAATCCAAGTCATCATAATGAGATTCGAAGCTTTTAACAATAGCCTCAATATCACCAAAAGTCGATCTATTCCAAGATTTAAGAGACTTCTTGAGCAAGAAGTGTTTAGAGCATAACACAGTCATTGGATCAGACTCAATAAAGGCAGAGGGTTGTTGCCAAATAGAGTCTACGAAATCTTTGAAATTACGGTCCCTAAGCCACATATTTTAGAATCAAAATGGACGAGGGTGATTAAGATTTGAAGAGGATAGAGAGAAGCATGGGAGAATGATCAGAGTTCCTACATGAGAGATAGGAACCTGAAGGAGAAAGAGACAGACTATCCGTATTAGCAAGAATTCTGTCAAGCGTTTGATAGATTCAAGTAGATCTGGACCTTCCATTACACCAAAAGAGCTAATTACTGGCCAAAGGGAGGTCAAGAAGTCCAAGGTTATCAATAAACGTGCTAAAATCTAGACTTCATGCATTTCTATAGGGAAGACCACCACTCTTCTTAGATGCATAGAGGATACAATTAAAATCTCCACCAATAAACTATGGATTAGTAGTAGAGTCAGCTAAAGTCACCAAACTGGACCACAAAAGTTTATGATCATTAGAACTGTAGGAAGCATAAACCCCAAAAAGCACAATAGAGTGGTTATCAAAAGTGCAGGTCACCAAGAGACCATGAGGCAAAGAATAAATAGGAAATAGTAATAGGGTTTTTCTAAAGGTACCGGATATTGGTAGAGGAGGAATCCACGAGGCAATAATCAAAAGATATCACGTCTTTAATGAAGTGAATCTCAAAAGGATCCATGAATGGCTCAAAAAGAAAGACAATCACGACAGATTATGGTAAAAAATAAGGGTTTTAAGGTGGTTGATAGAAGGAATATTCAAAATACCCCTACAATTCCAAAAGAGAGTCGTCATAAAAATTGCTTGGAGGATAAAGATTTTGATCGACTTCTAGTCATCCGCTTCGATCCTCTAGATGAATGACCTTCATGGACTCCTCTATCCTGTAAGGGAGAGTGTGCCTTATGTGTGAATTCACGTAAAAAATCAGAGTTATACAAAAAAAAATCTGACAAACCATGAGACTTGACGTTCGTTGGACGTGTTTGCGTAAAAATCATTTGTTGTAGCTCATTTTATGACGTCAATTTTACTTAGAAAAATAATTGGATGTGAGTCTGAGTGTTGAACACAGGGAAGTAAAGTATTGAATCCGCTAATCACTTTCGTGTCACAAAAGTATCGCTTTTGTTTCGCTTGCAAGAGAGAATGAGAAAGAGAGAGATAGAGAGGGAGAGGGAGAAAGAGAGAGAGAGAGAGATAGAGGGGGAGGGGAATAAGTTAGAGAATCATGATGCAAATGATATATCAAAGATGTATTCTATTAATTATCAAATGTTATGATGAACAAAATATATTTGAATGCTTCAAATGAAAAACATGTACTACACTATCACATAAAATCAAACTCAGACAAGGAAGAAGACGGTGTCGAGGCGGCCACGGGGGTGGAGGAGCATTTGTCAGTGGCTTAGCAACTTCAAGACCTTGCTTGGAGCACTAAAGGGTGGTGCTATCTCTTGGGTGGATGATGAGAAAAAGTGGAGGGGGGTAGGCCCTTTTATAATGGAGGGAGAAGGCCAAAAATCATCCTCGGGTCAACAGTGATAGCTGTAAGCATCATTGAAGACCCACCATATGTGTCGCCCTTGCCCCTACCCTCGTGCCTTCAATGCTCCAACTGCCACTGTGCGCCCCACCGCATGTGCATGCGCTGGCATGCGTTGTACCTCGCTGCCACTGCCGTGCTACGCTGTGCTTGCACTGCTGCTGCTCCTCGCGTGCGCGTGCGCCCACGTGCCTTGTTGCGCTACACCTCAAACACCCAATTGAGGGGGGAGCGGGTTTCGAACCCGCTCACTCTCTTTGAGAGGGGCTTTCACGACCGATGATCCAAGGCCGCTCTTTGTCACAAAGATAACTTATGGACGCACAGTGGAGACGATCTCTCAGCTATTGGATCAAGATCCAACGGCTGAGAGTGGATGATGCCTTGATGAAGAGTGGGTGCTGGCCGGTGTTGGGCTGCCTAGATGGCACCATGTGGGGCCATCTGGGCAGTCCATCTTCTTTCTGTTGTAGGAGATGCCACGATGCTTGGATCGTGATGATTCTCGTGCTGCCGGACTACCATTGTTGCTCCGGATCCAACTGTTTGGTCAGATTTTTCATCCGAGGCCCGTAAAGATGTCACATTGCCCCCTATCTGTTGATCTTTCTTGAGCTTGTTGTGGGAGCTATAGAGGCCGGATCGAAGTGATTTTGAGTTCGTTGGACTCCATTCGACGATTCGGATCCATCTGTATGGTCCGATTGCTCATCTGAGATCTATTTCAAAATAGAATTTTGCACATTGTCATTAAACACTCATTCTAAGTGATTAAAATGTAAAGATCATGCAATATACATGCAATGCTCCCAAGCCCATTATAATATGTCATTATCGCACAAGTATCCCCGAAATTGACTCTAATTGAGAATATTAACACTAAACATTGTAGAGTCAAGACGACTCATCATCAAACATGGATTTAGGGGGTTCCCATCATCTCTCACATGAGTAGCGTCAACATAATTGGAGATATCTAAGATAACCGGGGGCTCAAGCTCAGGATCAGGAGGTAGTGAAGGACACGGAAGGTAAATCCCCAAAACAATATTCCTATTTCCATACTCCTAGGTTAAAGCCTTACTATTATCCTTTAGACCTTTATTAGTGTTTGAAAATTTGTTCTTTGGAAAAGAGAATTTATCATGAACATAATCAGGGTGCAACACATGAAGCTTATCATGTGGGAATCCATCACAAGTTTGAGAGACATTAGTAAGAAATCTATAGTGCAACAAAGGCTTGGGGAAATGCGAAATGAAAGCATTACTATTTGAAATATCCTTCGACCTATAGAAATTCGCAGTTTTGCAAAGGGAATTTTGTGTAATCAAGGATGAAAAATCATCCAAACCATTCTCAGAAAAGCTAATCACATTCAAATACTTCTTAGTATCAAGAAGATCCACCTAAAGGTGAGAACTACCATTCTCAGAGTTAGAACCACTCACATTGGGGGGAATGAGGGTTTCAAATGGTAAACCATCCAAGACTCCCTTCCCAGTCGATCTATAGAGTGAGGACGTCACAGATGTCAGCGTCGGAGACAAAGTCTTCACTTTTTCGCACCCAACAAAAGGCCAGAAGAAAAGGGAGAAGAAGGTAGAAAGCCCCCCAAAGAAGGAGATGAGGGGATTGTATAGCCCGGATTAGAATCATTAAGTTCCCTGCTGATATAGACACATCTATTTAGGTTAAAATGCCTAATCATGCATGTTCCTAGGCTTAGATTTGCATTTCATGTTATAAATATTGCATAGCATGCATCATTCTTCATTTAGAGTAGTTGTATATAATTTAGGTTAATTGAGTCCTTTTTGTGGTTAGGAGAGAAGAGGTTTTATTTCAGGGCCTCGAATCGACGATCGGACCGTACGGATCTGCTCAAGACGACGATCGGAGGCTAATGCCTCCGAAATTGTCTAGATAGGAGTCCCGTAGCATCATATGAAGTTTGAGGAAGATCAACGGTCAGGAGAGCAATGAGACATCCTTACAAGTTTCGGATGGAAAATCCGATCGTACGGATGGATCTAGAGCGATGATTGCAGTCCAGCAACGTGGGATCATCTCGATCTGAGCACCGTGGCACCCTCTGCAACAAAAAGAAGATGGACGGCCTAAATGGCACCGCGTGACGCCATCCAGGATGCCCAACACCGGCCAACACCCACTCTTCATCAAGGCATCACCCATTCTCAGCCATTGGATCTTGATCCAATGATCGAGGATCCATCTCCGTGCGCGCCCTTAAGTCATCTTCACAACACTTCTTGGTTGCAGCACGTTGGTTGTGAAGGCTGCTCCCAAAGAGGGCACGGGTTCGAAACCCGCTGCCCCCTCAATTGAAGACTTTAGGCGTAGTGCAACATCAAGGCATGCATGCGTGTGCGGGAGCGCAAGTAGTAGCGCATGGCAGTGTAGTTGTCTGCAATAGCAGCCAACGCATGCTAGTGCACGTGTGCTCGACAAGGAGTGCAATGCGCGTGCCAACAAAGCATGAGCAACCGGTGGATCTTCAGTGATGCTGGCCTTTAGTGATGCTTGTAGCTGTCACTAATGGCCTGTGCGTGCCAGTAAAGGAATTGAATGCACGGATATTCAGCGACAGAAAGGGAGACGTTTATGGATGTCAGTAATGACCCAGATGCGAATTTGTTCTTCCTCCTGCACTATAAAAGGACCTACCCACCACCATTCCAAAACATCTCTTCCTTTCTTCCTCTCACTACCTCCAAAGGCTCTAGAGAGAGCTTATCCCAAGCCTGGGATTCTCCTCTAGAGTAGAAAACCAAATAGTTTTCCATCTTCTCATCCCTATTCGTGGAGCACTCGTGGCCATCCTCTCATCGCCCTTCAGGAAGAAGATCCTTGTTGCGACGCCATCTTGCCCCATCCTCCATCCTTTGACTTCGTCCTCGTTTGTTTCTCTCCTCACCACCTTCCTCCAGGAGACATCAGAGCGAGTCGTCCTCCGAGCTACCATCGAGGGGGATTTCTCTCACCTCATTCTATCTTTTTACGCTTTCGTAGTGTAACAAACATTCATTTATAAATAGATGGTTGTTTCTCTCTCTTTCTCTCTCTCTCTCTTATATTGTTGCAAGTAGATTAGTTAGAAGTCATCGACCTAATCTCTTGCTTGCTAAAAATACCAAAAAAATTAGAAAAGATAAAAATGACCAAAATCAAATAAAAGAGAAATGCAGATTTTCAAAACCAAATGTTCGCCTCCCCGTGTTCAACCTGGGACTCACTTTTCGAGTTTCGGTTATAAATTTTATTTGATAAACGTGTTTTACGAGCTACGACAATGGGTCCTCCAAACCCTAATTCTGATTCGCGAAGCGCGCCTAATCATTTTGGTGCTATTGCCAGGGATGCAACGCTCTTTGGTGTTTTTTCGTGTTTTCCACCTTACCTAACTTTTATCTCACTTTTTCTCTGATCTTACTGTGATTACAGGTACTCATCTGAGGCGGCCCAGAGCGGTTAGATTGGAGAAAAGTGTGGATGAAGGTTTTGTAAGTTTATCCCCACCACCCCCACCCACTAGTTCATTTCACCACACTAATAACGCAAACCCAAATCAACTTAGGTGCTTTTTATAAACCCTAGGATAGATTTGGTTGTTTGTTTGCCACCTCCACTCATCTCACCCCTGCATATATATATATATATATATATATATATATATATATATATATATATATATAATACTCTTCTCTTGTGGGATTTTCTGAAAGAGACACACATTAACACCCACAATTATTATCCTAAGGTGCACAATCACTTTGATTCTACCACTTAACCGGGATCTGACCTGTGGACCCGGTACACTTCAACTAAATACACATAAGTGAGTAGAAATCTGAACAGGTTAAAAATTCTTGTGTGCCTTAACTAAGTGGTGAAATAGGCCAATTGATTGAGCTATTTAGGCCGTACCACTCAATTTAAAACTGATCCATCAAGTAGCTTGCCTCTTAGGGTTGATGTTTAGGGCTAAACCAGGCACTCCACATTTTTTTCTGATTTCTAAGGGAATATATCATCACCAGTGATTGTAAAACTTGGAGTGTTCTCTTGAACTTGATTGAATACACCTAAGAATTAAACCCTAAAAACTACTAAACAAGGTTAAACCCTAAAAGACACATCAACAAATAACCTTGTTTGCAAACCATGGTTGTAGACACACACACATTTTAACTGATCATTAAGGGTACAACCCATCTAAAGGGCTCATCACATTCCAAGAGCACAATCATCCCAAGCCTAATTAAAACTGAGTAGACGTTGGCCTTAAGGATTGATTCGTTCTTTGGGGCTCAAACTGAGATTTTTGTCAATTAATCTGCTTTTGCTGGTCCATCTGATGTCTAGTTAGGGGAGTAGCGTAAAACGACCACTGTTGGGGGGTACACTAGGAACCGGAGGCACAAGCCAAAGGAAGAACTGTCTCCCCAGTCCCTCCTTCTAATTGGTTAGATTGACTGGATAAAAGTAGACTAAATCGTTTATAATCTCAAGACGGGTCCTGGGAGACTGTAGGTCATTAGGCTAACCCACCTAAGGAAAGGGTTGATTGCTTGTATTGCAGGGCTCCTTTCTTTCTTCTGATTTTCCTCCTATTCTACCATGTATCCTTCCACATCCTACACTCATTTCACATCCTACCCTCCTACCACCACTTATCCCTAAGATGATTACTATCCCGACTTGACTTGCAATTACCCATCCACTACCTGGGGTAACTTTGATTGTGGATATGAATCCGGACCTCGGCATCCAGGGCCTAGCCCTGGACAACAAAACTATGATTACTATCCTTCCCAGAGCTACAATGATTATAGATCTCAATCCTTTGATGATCAACAACCTGATCTACAACCAGGAAGGATATGATGATTATAACATATACCCTCCCTAGTATTCCACTGAATATAGGTCACCTTCTTTTTTTGAACAACCCAGGATGACCTACTATTAGGGAGGGACCCAAGAATCTCAACATCTTGACTCCCCTAGATTTAACCTGAACCCACCCAACCCTGAACCGAACCAGTCAGTTTAGGTGAACTAGATCCAAGATAAGGTGTTGGCTAATTTGAGGAACACTACAATCTTTAGAATCTCAGCCAACACCATGCACTGAAGCATTGGAGCCTATGATAAAAATGATTGATGGGCTAAATAGCTCTTTATTGGATTTGCTCCAAAATGTTAGGGATAGGGACCTAGGTGAGTTTTTACTTGGGAAGTTGTCAAAGTTGAGGATGAAATTTGTGGTTGCCCTAGTAAAATCTTGGGATGATTCTCAAGATGAACCCCCTTCAGGAGAGCCAATGTCTAAACTTGCTCAGGGGCCTGTCGTGGGGGATACATTTTCTGAAATCGGGGATGACCAGGTTGGGCTAGAGCAACCCATTGAGGATGAACCAATTGATTCACCTGAGATCCCCGAGCCAGGGAGTGAGGAAAAATATGTCCCTTTGAACCAAGAAATGACAATCGATTTTGAGACATATAGAAATGAGGATCATGGATTCTTTGACTCTGAGGGTAAAGAATCTCTTAGTGAAGTCTCACTTGAGCGTAAGGAAGGTGATTTTAGTGAGACAAACGGGCTTGAGGAATCTGATGAATCATTTGATAGCCCATTCATTGAAGATTTGGATTCAGTTGGGGCTAACTTGGAGGATTTGAATCCTCATTTACTAGAAGATTCAATCAATAGCCCCATTCCTCAACCACACCCCAAAGGGATTGATTTTGATTTAGAAATCATTACGTCGAAGTCAATTCTGATTCAGCCGCAATTATTGGACTTGGGTACTTTAGATGGGGTGTACAACGATTTGGAGGTCCCAAAAACATTGATTTCAAAGGATAGGAAGTAGGAATTAAAAATCTGGGAAGCTAATTCTGAGGGAACTTTGATTTTGGATTTGAAGGTTCCTATTGACCTAAAATCACCTACCTTCTATCATGACCCTTATGATATCTTTCATGTGTGACCCAAGCCTGGAATAATTGACTATCTTCCTAAGCTGAACTATAAGTGGACACCTGATTTTAATGAATCAGATCAACCTGTTGTCCGAACTTTGGTCTTGGGCTGCACACCACAAAACTGCAGGCCCGACCCTGCAAACACAATAATCTTAGGTTCTGTGTCATTTTCATCCAGAACCTTAGAACCACTCGACCCTGGGGCATGAGTCTGCACCATAACTTGGTCCACATCTGTGGACATATTCTGTTGGCAGGAATGAGGATCAATATTTTTATTTTGATTCTGACCCACACTTGTGAATTCTAAATTTCTTCTTTATATGTATTTATGCCTAGCTGAATCATTAAACTTAGCACGTGTGTATACTCTCTTCTCTCTGCGGAGCTGACCGGGTTGTCACAAAATTCAAGTGATATTCTATTTACTCCGCCCTTTTCATGTCTTTGTTTTTACAATGGGGACATTGCATCATTTAGGCATGGGGGGGTTGGAACTTTATCCTGAAATCATTTTGTTAACTCTGTAGAATTTCTTTTAGTTTCTTTAAAAATAAAAAGAAAGAAGAATTAGGAGAAGAGAACTTAGGCATTTGGAAGTTATTAACTTTAGGAAATGATACGATAGGACCTAGACACTTAGACTCTTTAGGTCTTCGGGCTTAATTAGCTTGGGTGTCCACTCAAATGTGGACTTAGTCTTGAGTCCTCGCCAATTCAAATTCATTTTAATTTGGTAAATAAATTGGGATGATAAATATGTGACTTATCAATCCACCCTCTGATTTGAGGGGACTTTAAGCCTAAGCATCTACACACTTTTTGCATTGACTCACTTTTCGACAGTTTCTTCGGAAATTGGGTAGCTAATGAACTATTTAGGGTGGTATGGCTGGCAAGTTGTTGGTGGTAATAGCTCACCGACCGGTTGTCCAGAGCCCAGCCATAAGACCATTTTCGTCATACTACCTTTAGGTAAATCTTAGATCAGGTAAGCCACCTACTTGAAAAAAATAACAAGAAGAAAAAAAAATAGAAAAAGGAGAAAAAAAAACAAAACCACACTTCACCGCACGAGTATAGCTGGCAAGTTGTTGTGGGTAACAGCCCATTGGCTGGTTGTCCAAAGCCCAACTCACAAAAATGCATAATAATTTCCAAAACATTTAGGGAAGAAGCGGGGAAGTAGAATAAACCGGGGGAGATATACACTAGGTTTGCCCTTGTATTGATCCTATAAATAAAAGAAGTAGGGAGAAAGCTATCGTTCGAAAAGATAAACCTCTAGGCAAGGTCACCTCGGGTCGTAGAAACCCAAAATCCATTTTAACGGCCACCTAGTGAGTCTTTCACTCTTTTCACTAGATACTTAACACTTAGAGTCCTTTTCGAGTCTTGGGCAGGTCGGGTAGCCATAAAAAGTTATCTCAGAACTCTCAAACTCCAAAAGTACAAAAAAATTAGAAAAGAAGAAAAATAAAAAAATGTATCTTCCCTTTTCAAATAAGGCGAGAACTTGGGTGGTCTACATTCTGGCAGACACCCGGGTACTATTGAGTTTTCATTGTTTAGGACTTTAGTTGAAATTTTCTATTATTAATAAATGACTTAGGCCTAAGCGATCTAATCCTAATTTTGATTTTATACATAGCATGTAGTTTAATTTTGCTAGGGACTAGCAAAAGATAGGCATAGGGGTATGATATAGACACATCTATTTAGGTTAAAATACCTAATCATGCATGTTTTTAGGCTTAGATTTGCATTTCATGCTATAAATATTGCATAGCAGGCATCATTCTGCATTTAGAGTACTTGTATACAATTTAGGTTAATTGTGTCCTTTTTGTGGTCAGGAGAGAAGAGGCTTTATTTTGGGGCCTTGGATCGACGATCGGACCGTACGAATCTGATCAGGATGACAATCGGAGGCTAACGCCTCCGAAATCATGTAGATCGGAGTCTTGTAGCATCATATGAAGTCCGAGGAAGATCAACGGCCAGGAGGGCAATGCGACATCCTTACGGGTTTCGAAGGGAAAATCCGATCATACGGATGATTGCAATTTAGCAACGTGGGAATCATCTTGATCTGAGCACCGTGTAACCCTTTGAAATAGAAAGAAGATGGATGGCCCAGATGGCGCCATGTGGCACCATCCAGGCCACCCAACACTGGCCAACACCCACTCTTCATCAAGGCATCACCTATTCTTAGCTGTTGGATCTTGATCCAACGGTTGAGGATCCATCTCTATGCGCGCCCTTAAGTCATCTTCACAACACTTCTTGGCTACAGCACGTTTGTTGTGAAGGTAGCTCTCAAAGAGAGGGCGCAGGTTCAAAACCCGTTGCTCCCTCAATTGAAGACTTGAGGCGCGGTGTAGCATCAAGGCACGCACGTGAACGCGGGAGCGCAAGCGGAAACGCAACTGCTTGCAGCAGCACCTAACGCACGCTAGTGCACAAGCGCTCGACAAGGAATGCGATGAGCGAGCCAGCAGGGCATGAGCAGTGGGCGGATCTTCAGCAACACGATCCTTTAGTGACGCTTGTAGCTATCACTAATGGCCCATGCGCGCCAGCAAAGGAATTAAAGGCACGGATCTTCAACGACAGAAAGGGTGACCTTTACGGATGTCAGTAATGACTCAAATGCGAATTTATTCTTCCTCCTCCACTATAAAAGGACCTACCCACAATCATTCCAAAGCATCTCTTCCTTTCTTCCTCTCACCACCTCCAAGGCCCTAGAGAGAGCTTGTCCCAAGCCCGGGATGCTCCTCTAGAGTAGAAAACCAAATAGTTTTCCCTTCCCTCATCCCCATTTGTGGAGCATCCCGTGGCCATCCTCTCACCGCCCTTCGGGAAGAAGATCCTCGTCGCGACGTTGTCCTACCCCATCCTCTGTCCTTCGACTCCGTCCTCGTTCGTCCCGCTCCTTACCACCTTCCTCTAGGCGACGTCAGAGTGAGTCGTCCTCTGAGAGACCGTCGAGGGGGATTTCTCTCACCTCATTCTATCTTTTTACGCTTTCGTAGTGTAACAAACATTCATTTATAAATAGATGATTGTTTCTCTCTCTTATATTGTTCCAAGTAGATTAGCTAGAAGTCATTGACCTAATCTCTTTCTTGTTAAAAATACCAAAAAAATTAGAAAAGATAAAAACGACCAAAAACAAATAAAAGAGAAACGCTGATTTTCAAAACCAAACATTCGCCTCCCCATGTTCAACCTGGGACTCACTTTTCGAGTTTCGATTATAAATTTTATTTGATAGACACGGTTTGTGAGCTACGACAATGGGTCCTCCAAACCCTAACCCAAAGTCCTCGGTGGAGGAGGAGGCGATGTAGCCACTGTGGGTTCAAGCCCAAGATCCGTAGCATGAGTGTCCTTCGGAGGCAAAGGGATGCTAGAGTTCAAGGCAAATGCTGGTGGAGTGGATGTGATGAGCGAGAAATTCCTTAAGAAAAGTTGAGTTTTTGAAAAACTCAACTCATTGTAAATTTTGCAAGAAAATCTGCTACCAGATAAAAGTTATAACCGAAACTCTAGTGAGTCCCAGGTCAAACACAAAGAGGTGAATGTTTGATTAAAAATTGCATTTAGAATTATTGTCACAAAGTAGATTAGCTGGTTGAATTAAATCTACACTAGCTATTTTACTTAAATAATAAACAATAAGATAGAGAGATAGAATAATACAAAGAAAGAGAAATAGGGAGAGAATGAAAAAATATAACCATTGGAGCATGTTCATTACATCTACTTGCTACTACTACAAAGTTGGAAATCTATTCTAGAAAGTAATAAAAAGATAGGGATGAGAATATCCTCCTTGACTGCTGCTTGGAGGATGAACCGTGTTGATGGAGCACCCAGAAGAGGGTGGTGAGATGCTAGATGAGGGAGAACGAAGCTAGAGGACGGAGGACAGAATAGGGCGATGTCGCAGCGGGATCTACTTCTTGAATGGTGGAGAGAGGACAACCATGGCGGTTTGAACAGGGGTGAGAAGATGGAAAAATTATCTTTAAGACTCTAGTGGAGCATCTTGGGTATGGGACTAGCTCTTTAGAGCTTTGGAGAGGGTGAGAGGAGAAGAGAAGGGATGAGAAAATATGTGGGGCATAGGGTCCTTTATATAGTTGACGTATAAGGGCAAAAAGGTTCTTTAAAATCTTAAAAATTAAATGCAGGGCCTTTAGTGACGGATGTGGCTGTTGCTGTAGCTAAGTGTCTGTGAAGTGCGCGCTCCATCTCTGCTGCTCACCACTGATCGAACATGCCTCGTCATGCCACATGCCCACCAGTCGGTCTTCGGTCGTTTGCGCCTCATTACGCTACTGCAATATTGGCCATCCGATCGTTCAATCAAATGGTCGAGATTGTGTGAACGCTCTTCGTCTTCATACGTTGTAATGGTGCGTACGATTGTGCGTCATTGTATGCGTGCAGCAGTCCTCCATCCAACACTCGAGAGTGTGCCACGTAGCACCCGCTGCTGCCGCTCATCGCCGATTGAATGACACAATTTCATCATGCCCACCCGTCGCTTCGATTTGAGGCACGTGAGGATTCGAGCACGCATCGCCACTTTGCAAACGTAGCACACTATCACTACGTTGTGGGGCCACTTGTGTTGCATTTCTAATTTTAGGCATGCACGCTCTTAGCCATTGGATGGAAATCCAATGGCTAAGATTGAGGGGCATAGATGGAGTCTTATGGGCAGCCTTGGGAGGCTAAGATGGCACCACATAGCGCCATCTGGGCCGTCCATTTTCTAATACTTGTAGATGGTGCCATGGATGTCGGATTAGGTTGATTTTCACGTTGTTAGGCTGTGATCGTCAATTTGAACACATCCATGTGGTTGGATTTGTCATCTGAGGTATGAATTTGCAACATCTTGCCCCTTGACCTCTAATCTTCCTTGGACTACATCTGATGCTACGGAGATCCAATCGGGGCGATCTCAGAGGCCTTGGACTCTGATCGTGACCCTAATCAGATTCGTATGGTTGGATCTTCAATTTGAGGCCTAGAAAATATCAACCTGTCCCCTGATCACAAAAAGAGGCAAATTAACCTATAATTTGTACAGACTAGTCTAAATGCTTGATGATGCATGCTTTGAATTATTTGTAATGCATGATGCTTCTATAGACCTAGGAACATGCATAAATAGGCATTTTAGGCCAATTAGATGTGTGCACATCAAGATGGCTCTCTGGAAGGGGGTTTCTCACCTGTAACAGAGATTGAGGAACAAGGCAACACAAGATGACCAATCTTCAAGCACTTTGCACACAGTAACCGCACACTTGGCATGGTCATTGCAATAACCTTGCAATAACCCCAAAACAATCCTTCAATGGCCATTGGATGAAGATGGGCTGTTGGATCTTCATCCAATGGCCATGAGCACACCATGTTGCCCATCCAATCATGCTTCATCAAAGGAAAGAAGATCTCGACCATTGGATCTTCATCCAACGGCCAAGAATAAGTTGCCTTAAAATGAAAAAGCAACACAAACGTGGCCTTTGCACAGCAGTGAGCAAGCTCAACCGCAAGTGCGAGACGTGCATTCGAGCGATGATGCGTAAGAAATTAGGAAGGCGGTGGTGAGCGGGCCTAATTAACCATTGGATGGTGCTCGAAGTGCTGGGAGATGAATGCGTGGTGATTGGAGCGCTCCACTGCTGCACACGCAATCAAACACATGCTCTACGTGCTTTTTCATGTGCTAATTCAACGCAGGTGGTGTGGGATCGAAACTGAGCCATCTGATTGTAAGATCGGACGGTTATGAATGATGGGTGCGCAATTTTGAACGAGCGAGCACGCTTGAGGAGGGAGAAGTGGCGAGCGGGAGTTGGGCGGGTGTGAGGAGCGAGTAGGGCCATTAGATCACGATCTAAGGGATGTGGGCGCACCATGTGTCGGCCAGAGAAGCAATCTGTGCGATGAAGGCGCAAATGATGGTGTTTTAAGGCACGATTTGGTCTGTTGATCTCCTGATTGACGGATCTGATCGTTCAGGAGTTGTTACACAATTTTGGGGGTTAAAATGCCTTCTTTGCCCCTCATCAAAGCTATAAAAAGAGGCTTAGGGCCCCCTATTGAAGGAATCTCTTCATACAACTCCTGCTATCAACTCCAGACATCTCTTCCACCTTCTTCTTTGCGATTCTCCATCCCTCTGCAACTCCGCTCCGACCTTCATCCTGGTGCTCTAGATCTGAGGTGCTACTGCATCTCGCATAAGCATCCTACAAGCAACGTCGTCTCTCTACCTCCTTCTTCTCTCTCCCTCCCTCTCTTTTTCTATCTGTCTGCTATCTATCTGTCTCTATTAGCATTTTCTATTGTGAAAAACTCTATCTAATTGTAATAAAATTCTGATTCTCTTGATATCTGCTTTATACAGATATACATATATATATATCTAGTTAGAATTAGTTTTATTGAAAAGCTTCTGCAAAAATCGAGATTGTCTCCCTACGAATGACCTGGTACTCATCAGAATTTATAAATTTATTTGTCGACATATTTATCACTATACTACAACCAAAACAATTTTTAAAACACAATTTACGCGTCGAATAGGTCCCCTTCACCCGCACACCCGACCTGCCTACGCCTGTTGACTCCTTGATAGTGACACCATGCACGTAGCCCTGGACCCAGTTACTGTGCATAATCCAAATACCCGATTATCCTGGATATCTTTGAGAGAGGAAGAGGAAAGGAAAGAGGAGAAAGAGAGAGAGTGGGGGAGGGGAGGGTTTTGCTCCTCCGTGCAGACGCTTAACACTTAGCCGCAAGCGAATTGTTCCCTTGAGTGTTGTGAAGAATTGGACTCAAAAAAGGAGAAGGGCTAAAACAAAGAAGGAAAGAAGAAGAAAGAAGAGGAGAAGGATCTGAAAGAAGAAAGCTTGAAGGAAGAAAGAAGAAGAAAGGATGTAAAGCAGAAAGGAAGAACAAGAAGAAGGCTCTTTAAGGAGTACGTTAGCAAGCGACATTTAAGTCGTCTGATTTGCAAGAGAGAAGTCTGATTACTATAGCATTCAAGCTACTCTTGGTTTATTTGATATTATTGATAGTTGGATGCATGCTTAACTTAAGGAGGATATAAGTGGTGATTCAAATCACCTTTGTCTTTTATCCTCTTATCTCTTTGTCCTTATATTCTTGCGATACATTGAACTTCATTGAATATTTAATGTGACAGGTTATTATTCATTGAATATCTCTTTTGTGTGCAATTTATTGTACTCGTTTATATTTTGATTGAGATTAGCACGTGAATACAATATTTGCTCCTTGTGTTCGGCCTCGGACTTCATTTCTAGATATTCGAGTTATAAATTATATTTGTTGAGAGAGCTATTTAGGATATTTTACTACAATGAAGCATACTTAAACTCCTCGATAGATCACATGAACATTTTGGCGCTGTTGCCGGGGAGCAACGCACAATTCATCGCTATTCCTTATTTTATTTGGTTATATCTGAGCACTAACTTGACCTATTTGATTTCTTATGATTTTGCAAGGTACATCACGCAGAGATCTTCCGTGCAAAACAACCACTCTCGAGGTAGGTAATTTCTTTTCTTCCCTAATCAATCTTCTAATCTTGG
Organism: Thalassia testudinum; assembly: GCA_037157565.1. Taxonomy (NCBI): domain Eukaryota; kingdom Viridiplantae; phylum Streptophyta; class Magnoliopsida; order Alismatales; family Hydrocharitaceae; genus Thalassia; species Thalassia testudinum. Next base: position 90,062,726 of record JAZHRO010000077.1, read on the forward strand.
GAAGATAAAAAGGAAACAATCAATTAGGAACTTCCTACCTTATTTTCTTAATAAATCATTATTTAAAAGGCAAGCATTCCTACTTTGCGAAAATTTTCATATCTGATTGAAGTTGAGGCGATTCTGTTAATAAATCCCTACCTTGATTGCCTGTACCTTTTAGGGACTATGCTTAATTTGTAAGTCACTTTGGGCTAACACACTTCTTGCTTGAAGCCCAAGATGAACATTTTAAGATTAATTGAACTTGAAATAGAGCCAATTAGGGTTTCAACACTAGGGTTTTGAAGAGTTAGCTCACATTTTGCCTAAATTAAAAGAGCATAAACCCTCTCGCATTTGTGTGCCACCCAAGCCCTTTATTGAAATGATCTAATCAAGAAGAACCCTAAAATCAAGCTCTAAGATTCGCTTAAACCTTAAAAATCTTGGACCTAATAACCTGAGAGTCAAATCAGGGTGATTTCTGGGTCTTGACCTAGATTTCATTCTCCATCTTTTAGGGCAGGTCAGGTGAAGTTGGTCTACTTTGCGGGCCAACCAACCTCCAAACTAGGTCACAAGTCAAATCAACTTCTAATCAAGTGGAATTCAAGGCACAAATTAGGCTAAAATTGGTAGACTTAAGGTCTTAAGTTCGTACATTCCGGTCTACTTGGAACCATAGTAACAAGGAAGGTCGGGTAGAGGAAACCCTGTAACCTGTGAGGATGCTCTATCGTATAGGGGTCTTTGCAGGGCTCTCCCTTCCTTGCTACCCAGGTATTTCTTGGGTGTGCGGATTTCTAATTCAGAGGGATCATCTGCCTTGAAACAACCTTAGTCATCGAAAAATCTTTGGGTGCCTTGATTGGGTCCAATTAATATCCAGTCCCTCATCTTTTCTCTAGAGCACACACACAGGAAGGTCCTTAGGTTTTTAACCTAAGAGACCTCATTAGATTTTCTCAAGGATTTCTAATCTAGTATGATCAACTCCAACCTGAGTTTGAATTTGATTCGACATCTTAATTCCACCACTTGATTAAAAAATGCAACCTAACATGTTAGGAAAAGTGATTAGGAAACCTGTGTCCCAAATGACCATCAAAGACAAAATGACTGATGATGCTTATAGACACCACAAGGAATATTTTAACAGGGACATTCAGGATAAATTTAAGAAAATAATGGACCACATTGTGAACCGTATGGAGATAATATGGATACGAATAAACCACGGTTCAACCTGGGATGATCTCTTAGCAGAACACATTGAATTAGTGAAATTACACAACAACGATTGTCTGCAATATTGGTCAAATCCTTCATTTCTTGAAGATCTCCAGAAGTTTTTGAAAATATGGGGAAAATTGCTAAATAAGTTATATAGATCCATTGATAAAAAAATACCCGTCAGAAGTTAATCAGACATCTTGGAGTAACTCTAGTGATCTACGTAATTTCCCAAATCTCGAGTTTGATGATCAAGGTTGTTATGGACCCCTAACCCAAATGGAATCAGATTCAAATTTCATAAGAATTGACATACCTGATCTTGATGAGGGTTGGGAGGATCCAATTGCAGGTGTTCCCAATTCCAAACCGACCCTGGGAACCAGGAAGCTAGTCCATCAAGTTTAAATTTCCCTGACACCTATGATGATGAGCTTAAAATAGAACCTCTCGAGAGTGTAAATCTCGATCCTTATCCTATTAAGGTGAGTCTCGAGAGCAATTCTGACATGCCTGTAGAACCCAACCTAGATCCTAGTGACCCAATGCCTACCTTTAACTTAGAATCTAGATCTGAGCCTAATTGGGATGAGTATGAGGCCCCATGTGACGAAATATAGATTCCAAATTTGAAATACGATTCAGGGCTTGTATTTGATGAATACACCTCTCCAAACTCCTCAGAGACACTAATTGATTTTTCAAAAGTCATGCCAATCTATGATATAGAAACTAAGAGGTTGGAAGAGCTGGGACTCGATTGGGTCAATCCTAGGAGCCAAGAACCTGAGCCTATACCTCTACGGACACTTTTTTGAGTTCAGAATATGAAATTAAGTTAGATCCAAGTTAGGATGTTGCTTCTACGTATCTTGATCTTTTCTGTGGTGGAACCTTTGATCCAGAATCAAGTTCAGAACATGATCTTCACAAGTTCTCTGACGATTTCGAATCTTACTCTGATTTTGGAGAACTGTTGTTTCCTAATGACCCTAACCTCGTTTATGACCTCAACGACCACGACCCACCATTTGATTATGACGCTGAGGTCAATGATTTGAATCTCGATGATGCCACCTCTTCTACAACACATATAGAACCTTCTCAAATCCGATTCCAACCCCAACCTGCCACCGAAATCAATTTCTATTCTGATTCTCCTCTCTATGATCCGGTCGCACATGATTCTTCTCTACATTTTGATCGGGTTTCGAACATTAATCAAACTGATAATCATGTCATACCCTTCTCTAATCACTCTTGTAGGGTTCCTATATCCTTTTCAAATCTATTCTCTTTTGAGGAACCCTACTTTGATCAGGCTGATTGGACTCAGCCAAACCCGTGATTTTCACTGCCATATCTGTTTGAACCTCGAAGTATCTGGTGGGAACCACATCTTTTGATTCACATCTATCAACCCACCTGACTAATTGGGTTTGGGCTGCATCATCAGCCTGTTGATCTGAACAAGCACTTGGTTGGACCAACAAGGCTATTGATCAAGGTGCTTGTTATACAAAACTCATCCAATTTGACCACTCCTCCATGACCATCTTCTGCTTGAACGAAGGCATTGAATTTAGCACTTAACGGGAGGCAACCCATCATTTCAAAAAATTGAGACCCTTCTAATTATCCTTTTGAGTTTCACGTCTACTGCACTTTTGAGTTCAGAGTTAGAATAGCCAACTACACCTTTGATATTCATATCAAAGCTTGAAATCATCTACAATAGTCATCCTGACCCGTTCACCCACCCCTTTTACCTTGTTCTAACCCATGAACTCAAACTGATTTTGTACCCTCCGGCTTACAATGAGGATATTGCAAAACTTAGGCATGGGGGGGTGTTAAAGTGTAAACATATGGAAATTAAAAGTTTTTGAGGTGTTCTCACAAAAATATATACATATTCCAAAAATCCAAAAAAATAAGAAAAATTGAGAAAAAAAATTGGGCAAAGGGGAGGAAATTTTTGTGAGCTTCATTTCATATCATTTTGAGGAGGAAAAGAGTAAGTGATTTAAATGTCAAAAAGGATCAACAATTTGAAACAAAAGTGTTAGTCTTAGTAAATGATTATAGAATCTACTTAAGTTCTAGACCAAATCAAAAGAAATAAATAAAAGTCAAAAGTGCTAAGAGACACAGAGATTACTATAAGTGCTGATCTTAGGCCTCTTGAGCTTGTTTTTAGGCTTAAAAATTCACGTACCTGTTAAGATCTGGATAATCCTCAAGAGGTTAAGGAAAATGCGAAGCTTACGTATTAGGTCTAAGGCTTAGGAAGTATTCGACCTTGTTACCTAACCTTTGGTATGCAGAACTCAGTAAACTAAGCACCCTAATCCACACACAAGTCTGGTTCAGTGCGCTTAATCAATCAAAATCACGCAAAAGCGTTTATTCTATTCTGAAAAAGCTACCTGATAAACGCCAGTTTATCATCATTCTTATGCATTAAAACAAGCCTAACTCTTAGGATTTTTACTCCGCAAACGGGTTTTTGGGCTGCATTTAGGCATAAATTAGGTTAGGCATGCATTGCATTTTTTATTATCTTTTTAATGTGTTTTTGTGAGTGTTAGGGATGTACAGATACACAGATCCCTAAAACCCTAGCACTCAAGAAGGCAAATGGTGAAGGAGAAGCCCAGACTAGCTGGAACTCAGCTTGATCCAGCTCACCACAGCTGGAACCTAGCTTACTTGAACTAGGGTTAGCTCATCCCAGCTCCATTCAGCTAATCTCAGCTGAATGGCAGCTCAAGAGAGTTCATCTTAGCTCACCCCAGCTCAAGTCATCTCAGATCCAGCTCAACTTAGCTGAGTCTAGCTCATCTCAGCTCCCACTAGTCCACAGGGAGCTCTAGCTAGCTCAGCTGAGTTGACAGGAGTTCACCCCAGCTCAGATCCAGCTACATCCAGCTCCACTCAACTCCAGCCAGCTGGAGAAGAACTCATCCCAGCTCAGGAAGCTCAAGTCCAGCTCCCGGGGACTTAGCTTAGCTCAACTCAGTTGAGCTAAGCTACCTTAGCTGCCTCAACCAACTTGAGTCTCCCCGGGAGCACCAGACCTAGCTCACCTCAGCTCATCATGGTAGAAGCTAGCTTACTTTAGCTTGGCTTAGCAACTAGCAAAGAACTAGCAAGCTAAGCCAGCTAGAGTAGCTCCATGCCAGCCTCTTCAGCAGCAGCTAGCTCCAATTTCAGCTCTAGACTTCTCCTCAGCTCCTCCCTCCAAACCCTAGCTCCAACACCTTCTCCTCTACTCCTCCATTAGCTAAGCTAGCTTAGCTTAGCTTAGCTTAGCTTAGCTAGCAACCAGCTCCTTGGCCATGCACCACCTTCAAGGACAACCCTAGCTAGCTCCACTAGCTTAAGCCTACCTAAGCTAGCTACCCTACTCAAGTTGGCGCCACCTCCTAGCCATCCCTTCACCCCATTATCACCACCAAAAGACACCTTAAGTTGGCGCCAAAAACTACCCCTAACCACCCCTATATTGGCGCCAACTTTCAGCCCTTAATCCACCCTACACCTACCCACATAAGCCATCCTAGCCATCCACCTACCCTTCCTTCTAGAATCCCTCTTGGCGCCAACTTAGACCACCTTCTAGAACCCTTTTTGGCACCAACATCAAGGGGTGTCAACACCCATAACTACCCCCTTGGTGTCCCTCAAGGTGGCGCCAACTCACATTGGCCATGGGATCTTTAACCACCTCCATCTCTTCATCTTGGCCCTCCATTTCAAGGGACACCTTAGCCCCCTTCCTATTCTATAAAAACCCACCACCTACCACCATTTTGGAGCATCCTCCATTAGTGTAATTTGCTACCTAAACCACCTATACCTACGGCCAAGAAGAAGGAGTAGAGAAGGAGATTAAAGGGGCACATCACCAGCCCTTTTGGTGCCTTCTTCTCCCCACTCTCTTCAACTTGGGCCACGCCAAGGAGGAGGACTCTTCCACTTCAAGGAGGATGGCCAGGCAAGGGAGAAGGACCTAGGGTGGACATCCACCCTTGGAGAGAAGCTTAGGGCACGCCCCCTTAGGGCTTGCCTTGGAGGACATCACCTTGGCGGAGCACTGCAAGGAAGGAGTTGAAGGATTCTTTTCAAGCTTGGGAGCCACCAACCTTGGAGCAAGAGCCCTCTTCTTCACCATCTATCTAGAGGATTTGTGTTTGCTTTTCTTTATTTTAATTTTTCTAGTAGTAGAAGCATTCCTCTACTAGGCTTTTTTGTAAACACTTTTCATCAATCTAAGTTGCCTTCTTTGCAATTTTCTATTTTGCATTTCTACTTGCTTTATTTTTTTTTTAGCATTTTCCACTCCCTCTCCCTAATTATTCTAGGCCTCCACTTACCTAGAGTGAGCTTAGGGAGAGGATCTACTTGCCACTTAGAAGTAGTACTTAAATTGAAGTGTAAATTACCTTCCCGCCACCAAAAAGAAAGTGAGATTTATTCCAAGCAAGAGAATCACTATTGCAAACATTTGGCCTCCTTGGACGACCCTAGATACTCCCCTATCTAGGAATATAAATTTAAGAGTTGATCGGTTTTGCACGTTACAACGACGTAATTAACAAACCACGTGAAACCGCTATCACTACCTAGATTAGGAGAGGCTTTTAAACACAAGTTGATTTGGACGAGTTTTCAGTGTGGAGAGGTAGGACATTCCCCTCGAAGATGCGTAATAACATACCGTCTCCTCGGTGCTTGTCTCCTAAGATATCTACATATTCTATCGGGGGCATGTAAGCACCTTTTGCTGATTCAGGTGCCATGGGTGGGATTATCTTGAAATGTTGATTGTCAGGGCCTAAATTTAGCTACAGAATGCCATGGGGGATAGTATCTCGAAGTGTCGAAAGCCAGGGTTCTGGGAGTTGCCATGGGCAGTGCTATCTCAAAGTATCAATTGTAGGAACCCTACGAGGATTGATGGTGGTAACTAGGAATCCGATACAGACTGTGTTTTTGAGCCAATCTGAAGCTAGAAATAAAGAAAATAAAATGAGAAAGAACTCTCCAAAAATGCAAAGAAATTCTTCTATCCCTCTCTCTTAAAAGAATGCACTGCAAATTGAACCTGGACTGACCATGTTACAAGCACGGGTGCTTTAACCGCTGGGTTCAACAAACCTTTGGATAGTTTCTGTGGGCCTTAGAAACCTTCGCAGCAGACTAAGGCTAAAGATGGTCAGGTCTGGATCTTGATTGGTACTTGAGTATCTCTAGGCCTATTATTGGCATTCTGACCTAGTCTCTATAGAAAAGGCACACATCAAAGATATGAGCATCAAAGGCATGATCTAGAATTCTAATTTCTTTTTATAAGATTTTGCTAAGGGACTAGCAAAAGTTTGGCATGGGGGTATGATGATAACATCATCATCAGCCATATCTAGCTTTAGTTAGTCATAATTCATTGATAAATGTTCCTACATAACTTCCAAAGAGCCAAAACTCACTGCATATTCATTCTAAGAGAAATGCATTAAAATAGGGGTAAAACTGCAGTTTTAACACCATATCCTAAATGCAGAGCAATCATGAGGTTTTTCAGGGGTTTATTAAAGGTCAAATGGTCATTATTGTCTAATAAGTGGGTTCATGCAGAACGAAATGGGTTTTCACACATTTCAAGAATTAATGGACATCTGAAACCCTAAAAACAGACTCACTTAAATAACTAAGGTTATGGTCAGGATAAAATTCACCTAAACCTTCTTAAAATTATAGAAAAATATTCTCAAAGGTTTGGTACCTTTGATTTGATCATTGAAACCCATTTTGACCTAAAATAGAGTCTCGGACAGACAATTGCCTTAATTTGGATTTCTACACAAATTACCCAATTAAACTTGGTCAAAACCAAAATTCAACTCATCATCAGATTCCTTGGATTCAAATTAGGCTTGTACAAAAGTTTGGGCCCAATCAGATATCATCTTCACCTAGTTTGCATTTTGGTCCAGTTAGACTCTCTCTCTCTCACTCAAACCCCTGACTTTTGAAATCTATTGCAGGGACCCCCCTAAATTTGTCATCTCCTTCACATCTAGGTCCCTATCGCCATTAGGAATAGTTGTACCTCACCGACGAGATTCGAGTGAGATTTTCTCACTTGTTTCTCAATCCAACAATCCCAAATTTGAAAGGAAGATTCCTTGAGGAATTATCTTCCAATTAAGACCAGCCTTGAATCCTAACTCCTTCTCAAAAGCTCATGTGAATTGTTTGAAGGATTGGGTCTCCTATTTCTCGAAGCTTTGAAGCTTCCAAGCTTGGTCTCCAAGCTTGGAAAGCTTTCTTGAGGCCTATATAAGGACCCCTAAGGACAAACCTTCCTCCTTAGCTTGGTTTGGAGGCCGATTCCCCCTTCTTCCCTTCTCCTCGACCTCCTTCTCCGCCAACTCCAACGACCTTCTTCGACCACCTTCCTCGTCCACCCTCACAGACCATAGCAGGTGGATTCTCCTTCCTCGACTTCCTCTTCACGTCACAATACCAGCGGCTGCTTCCTCACAGACCATAGCGGGTCGACCTTCTTCCTCTCATTGTCGTCGCTTCTACCACCGGAGTTTTCATCTTCCCCACATCTGGCATACCACCGGTGTGGAAATCCTTTCCTTTTAACCGTTAATTTAGGGTTAGTTAGGTTCCCTTAGATCCTTAGGTTAATTCCCTCTATTCAAAATCCAAAAACAACCCTCGACGCTGTCGTTCACCTCCATCTTCCTCCGCTCCGGCTGCACCTCCGGCGAGGTCTTCCGCTCACCTCACACCTCCAAACACCTCGCCACCTACTCCACAACCTCTACCACACCACCACGAACAAAAGCCCTAACCTATTCCTCCATATCGCCCATCCAAACATGCCACTAACCAACCCACCTTCACACCTCCATCTCCGACCTCGCTTGACCACCACGCACCTCCATACGCTACGCAACCACCGCCACCAACTTCACCAAGCCCAGGTGAAGCTCTTGAGCAATTTTAATGTGGTTGTGAGGCCTTATTCATTATTTCAAGATCTCACCGGAGCTTTGCCACTACCACCGTCTTCTCCGGTGTATTCTTCACCTCCAGGCATCAAAGCAACCAGCTGCAGCTCTTGATTGCTGCAGTTCCAGGTCCTGAAGTCTCCCAGGTGGTCAATTGAAGACCCTGCCCTCTGCAGCTGCTCCAATCACGAAGTCTCACCTTAGCAGCTGCATGCGAAGAAAGGAGGATTGGTTAGTCCCACATTGGGCGTGGAGGAGTGAACGCACATGAATAAATTGAATTCCTATTTTGGCATTATTGCCTCGACATCGGGGGTGAGGTCCCCTTCACCCGCACACCTGACCTGCCTATGCCAATTCACTCCTCGGCTGCAACACCACACACGTAGCCCTGGACCCGATTACTATGCATGATCCGAATACCCGATTAGCCTAGGTATCTTTGAGAGAGGAAGAGGAAAGGAAAGAGGAGAAAGAGAGAGAGCGGGGGAGGGGAGGGTTTTGCTCCTCTATGCAGACACTCAACACCTAACTGTAAGTGAATTGTTCCTTTACGTGTTGTGAAGAAGAGAAGGACTCAGAAGAGGAGAAGGGCTGAAACAAAGAAGGAAAGAAGAAAGAAGAGGAGAAGGCTCTGAAAGAAGAAGGCTTGAAGTAAGAAAGAAGAAGAAGAAAGGAAGCAGAGCAGAAAGGAAGAGCAAGAAGAAGGCTCTCTAATGAGTACTGTAGCAAGCTACATTTAAGTCATTTAATTTGCTAGAGAGGCATCTGATTACTGTGGCATTCAAGCTACTATTGGTTTATTTGATATTATTGATAGTTGCATGCATGCTTAACTTAAGGAGGATATAAGTGGTGATTCAATTCACCATTGTTTTTGATCCTCTTATCTTTTTGCCCTTATATTGTTGTGATACATTGAACTTCATTGAATATTTAATGTGACAGATTATTATTCATTGAATATCTCTTTTGTACGTAATTTCTTGTGCTATTTATATTTTGATTGAGATTAACGCGTGAATGCAATATTTGCTCCCTGTGTTCGGCATCCGACTTCATTTCTAGATATTCGAGTTATAAATTATATTTGTTGAGAGAGCTATTTAGGAGATTTTACTACAATGAAGCATACTTAAACTCCCTGATAGATTGCATCAACAATGATGAATGGGTTATAATGATTGTTGCGGATGATTTTTAGCTTTATACAAGTATCAAATGTGGAGTCCACTGTTCTAATGGACAAATCCTAAAGTGTAATATGAATTCAGCAAAGAGATATGTCAGGAAGGTTTCAGGTTTTTCAAAGATGATGGGTTGCCTCTTGTTAAGCATTAAGTTTAACACCATCAGCTGGGCACAATGAAGCTCAAGGAGAATGGAGATCAAAAGATACTGTAACCAAATTTGTGTTGGTGAGTTTCAAGAATGGTTTGAGTCTTTGATTGTTCATGAAAAAAGGTTCAGATTCGTGGTTGAGTTCACTAATTTTGACAGCTCCATTTCCAAATACTTGTCTCATAAGGAATGGTCCAATCCACTTTGATCTCAGTTTTCCTGGGAAGAGTTTGAGTTTGGCATCGAAGAGTAATACTTTCTAACCAGGATGGAAGGATTTTCTTGAAATGTGACTGTCATGGAAGGTTCTCACCCCACTCTTTATAGATTCATGAGTTCTCATACGCGTCATTGTGTAGTTCCTCGATCTTGCTTAGTTGCAACCGACGGTGGATTCCAGCATTCAAAAGATCTAGATTGCATTTCCATACTACCCAGTAGGCTTTATGTTCCATTTCTACGGGGAGGTGACATGCCTTCCTATACACGAGTTTGAAGGAAGACATTCCTAACAGGGTTTTATGGCCGATCCTATAGGCCCACAAGGATTCCGGAAGGCGAGTAGACCAATCCTTCCTGTGAGGCCGAACAGTGACATGAAGGATCTTCTTGATCTCCCTATTTGACAGTTCAACCAATCCATTAGTCTAGGGGTGATAAGGAGTCGAGATACAATGTGACACCTCGTACTTTTTCATCAGGGTCTGGAAGTGCACATTGTTGAAGTGAGACTCGCCATCGTTGATGATGGCTTTTGGAATCCCAAATCTGGAAAAGATCTCCTGAATGAATTGAAGAACAACTTTGTTTTCACTTGTTCTGGTGGGGATGGTTTCGATCCATTTAGAGACGTAATCAACAGCGAGTAAGATATATTCGAAGCTATTAGATCTTGGAAAGGGTCCCATGAAATCGATTCCCCATATGTCAAAGATTTTGCACACGATGATTGGATTCAAGGGCATCATATCTCGCGGACCCATGCTGAGGGTTTGACAACGGGCACATGCCCTACAATAGGATTGTGCATCTTTGAAGATTGTGGGCCAAAAGAACCCACACTGAAGGATCTTCGCTGTAGTTTTACGCCTAGAGTAATGGCCACCATAGGCCTGGTCATGACAGAATGAGATTATGTTGTCAACCTTGTCGTCAGGAATGCTTCTCTAGATCACTTAGTCATTACCAATATGGAAAAGATGTGGATCTTCCCAGACATAGTACTTAGCATCGGAAATTAGCTTGTCTTACCTGGAAGTCGCCCAATCTGGCGGGAAAGGTGCTCGGATGTGGGTTTGTTTGGTGGTGCTTTGGAGTGGGTGGAACAGGAAATAGGAAGAGAGGTTTTGTTGGTGGTGTGTTGACGGAGCTTATGAAGGTGTTGCGATGATGTTTGGTGGCTTGGGGTAGTGTGGATACCTTGCCGGAGCTCGGCTAGACTTTGAGAAGATGACAGGGGAAAGGGTGTGTCATTTACTGAACCTAAGATTTAAAGAGAGAGAAGTGAAGTAGAGAGGGAGAGGAGGAAAGGAAACCTAAATTAGGGATGAAAGGGATAGGGATTGCATCAACTTTGATTGGCCGGTCACGGAGAAGATGAATTCCTCTGGTGAGGGAGATAGCGAGGAAGATGAGGTCAGGGAAGCCGCTGGTGGTATTGCGAGGAGTGAAGGAAGGAGATGAGGACAATCCCTCTACGTATGGTATGTGGCAGAGGGCGACGAAGGAGTTTGGAGGAGCTCGCCGGAGCTATTGTTGGAGGCGGCTGGAGAGGAAAGAAGTTGAAGATTTGTGGCCTGAACCGAGCTACGGAGTTAGGCTTGAGGATCAGGAGCTTTTATAGAGCTCTAGACCAAGCTCTAAATCAGGAAACAAACCTAATTGGCTTGCTTAGGAGTCAAGAAGCATCCAAGAATTTGTGCGTTCACACAGTCTCCTTGGGGCAAGTTAGGAGCTAAGATTTGTCTTGATCGATTCGTCATGGTGTGAACATTAATCCCACCAATTTTGGTGGGATTTGATGATGATTCGAGTAGGATTAAGAGTGGTCAACCACTACCTGGAGGTCGATTGACCTCCAATGGCGGTAGGAACCTCTTCGTGATGAAGATAACAAAGTTAAGGACCAATTTGCAATGATTTTGAAAGCTGAGGGGCTCATTGAGAGAGAAAGAGTCTGACTGAACTAAAATGCAAACTAGGTCAAGATGAACTCTGATTGGGCCCAAATTTTGTTAGGAATCTAGTGGTGAAGTTGGATTTGAGCTTTAAACAAGTTTAATTGGAAAATTTATGTAAAAACCTAAATTAGGACAAAACTATGTCTGTGACTCTATTTAAGGTCAAAATTGGTTCCAAAGGTCAAATCAAAGATACCAAACCTCATAAAATATTTTTCTATGAATTGTAGAAGGTTTAGATGAATTTTATCCTGATCGAAACCTTAGTAATTTAAGCGAGTCTAAAATTAGGCTTTTAGGTTATAAATCAGTTCTCGAAGTGTATGAAAACCCGTTTCTATCTGTATGGACCCTCTTATTAAACTTTAGTCCTTATTTGACCTTCTATTAACCCCTGGGAAATCCCGTGATTATTCTGCATTCATGATACACTGTTAAAATTACAGAATTAACCTTGATTTAGTATATTCCTCTTAGAATGGATGTGCAAGGAATTATGGCACTCAGGTGATTATGTAGGAGCATTTGTCAATTGATCCTAACTAATTATAGCTAGTTATGGCTTATGATGATATTGTCATCAGGTGGTGAGATGCTGGACAAGGGAGAATGGAGTTGGAGGATAGAGGATAGAACAAGGCGGCATCGCAATGGGATCCACTTCTCGAATGGCGTTGAGAGGACAACCACGGGTGCTCCACGAACGGGGGTAAGAAGATGGAAAAGTTATCTTTAAGACTCTAGTGGAGCATCACGGGTATGGGACTAGCTCTTTAGAGCTTATAGAGAGGGTGAGAGGAGAAGAAAAGGGATGAAAAAATATGTAGGGTGTAGGGTCCTTGATAAAGTTGAGGTACACGGGTAAAAAGGTCCTTTAAAATCTTGAAAATTAAATGAAGGGCCTTTAGTAATGGATGTAGTTGTTGCTGTAGCTAAGTGTTGATGAAAGTGCATGCTCCATCTCCGCCGCTCGTCGTTGATCGGATGCACCTCACCGCACCACGTGGCTGCCGGTCGGTCTTCGGCCGTTTACGCCTCATCATGCCGTTGCATTCTTGGCCGTGCGATCATTCGATTGGATGGCTGTGATCACGCAAACATGCTTCATCTTCATACATTGCGTGTGCTCGCATACGATGGTGTGTACGATTTGGTCCGTAAGATGGCACCACGTGGCGCCATCTAGGTCATCCATTTTTCAATACTTGTAGATAGTGCCACGGATGTCGGATTGGGTCGATTTTCATGTCCTTGGGCTCCAATAGTCGATCCGAACCCATCCGTGCAGTTGGATTTGTCATCTGAGGTACGGATTTGCACCACCTTTCCCCTTGAACTATGATCTTCCTCGGATTGCATCTAATGCTACAAAGGTCCGATCGGGGCGATCTCAGAGGAGTTGGTCTCCGATCGTCTCCTTGATCAGATCCCTGCGGTTGGATCTTCAATCCGAGGCCCAGAAAAATATCGACATGTCCCTTGATCACAAAAAGATGCAAATTAACCTATAATTTGTACAAACTAATCTAAATGCATGATGATGTATGCTATGCAATATTTATAATGCATGATGCTTCTATAAATCTAGGAACATGCATAAATGGGCATTTTAGACCAATTAGATGTGTGCACATCAGGATAGCTCTCTGGAAGGGGGTTTCTCACCTATAATAGAGATAGAGGAACAAGGCAACACAAGATGACCAATCTTCAAGCACTTCGCACACAATAATGGCACATGTTCTAAAACCACCCATTGATGAGATCATTGCCATTCAGAATAGAAACAAACTCAGCTCTAGAAGCAAGCAAATCAATCTCAATGGAGATAGGGATAACTCGACCTAACACCTTGGATGGATCAAGAATCAACACAAACTGACGTGCCTAACTAGTAAGCAATCAAAACCAAAGAATTTGGATGTAACAAATGAAGTTTAAGACTAGAGAACCCCACCCACACAGGAACACGAGAGACAAGAGCATCCGAGCAAAATGAAGTTCATCTGATAAACTGGACCCTCATCCGATCAATAATGGTTGATTCAAAAGCATAGGTCTTCGAGAAATCAGCATAAGACTCACATCGAATGAACTAGTGCCTAGAATCCAAAGGAGACAAGAAATTAGCTATTTTTACTTTGTTAGAGAGAAAACCATTAAGAGCCTAATGGGAAGGCCAAGGACCCCAAGATCGGGTCACAAGTGAAAAGGAAAACACCTGGCCTAGGTCTGAAACCTTCGACGATGAGAAAATAGTACAAAGGAGTCCATCACGAGTCTCAGGAAGCCTCACCTAAAGTGAGGGCATCTTTGAGGGAGGAAGGACAAGATCAGATCCTCCTACAACCGAGGCAAATGAAGGCTTCGATGGTGGAGGTGGTGCTTCATCTCCCAACAAAAGGGGAGACTCGGGAACCTAGGATGAAGACATCATCCCCAAGCACAACCTTAGCAAAGCACCAAGAGAAACCAATCACCACACCAGACAAAACCAAAGAAAGCAGCCAGCACACAAAAGGACACCACGAAAGGCACGAAAAGGAATCTCAAGTCATCAACGGAATCAAAAGATTCACAAGATAGAGGATTACGTTCACCAAAAGGCAAAAGAGATCTCTGTCATAAAAGCGATATCGGGCTCCAGAAGAGGGAGAAGGAAACAAAACAAGAACAACACAAATGAACAAAGAGAGAAAAAGCACAAAGGAAAATCGAAAACCAACCATAAAAACAAATGAAAAAGAAGGAAAAATAAACAACAAGAACAAACCAAAACCACATCGAAGCAGCTCAGCACGACATCTCCAAAAGGGAGATCAAGCCATCGGGAGGAGAGCCTTCTAACCCCCCGCTAGAGAGGGGAGACTAGAAGGTCCTACCCAGAAAAGGAAGCAAAGGCAACGGTGAAGGAGAAAACAAGAAGAGGGAAAAGGGAAAGAAGTAGAGGGAGGAAAGAAAAAGGGAAAAGGAGAGGGGGGCAAGAGGCGCTCTCTACTCACACTCTAAACTTTACGTTATTTTATTTCTTTATATTAAATACCAATTGTCAAGTGAGGATCACATTAACACCACCTTACATTGCATTTTGCGTCACTTTGTATGTTTCCCTGCATTTTAGCTTTTGTAATATAGAAGTGAGAATTATGGTATGCATCTTTCTCATGTATTCCCTTCATCTAAGTGGGAAACATCAATGGAATATACTGATGCATTCAAAATATCCTCAACAAAAGTAATGTGAAAAGCAACGTAAGTATTGGCATGTGGTGAGATCTAACACCACTCAAAAACATCACTGCATCATCTGAATAATTTTGCATTGATGTAAACCTAAATTACCCTAAAAAAATCCCCCACCACTTTTGAACCATTTTGTACTATTGCTAAATTATTTTGCATCAATGTAAAATTAAATTACACTAAAAAAAGCCACCACAACTTTTAAATTATTTTACATTGGTGTAAAATCATTTTACATCACTTTTAAACTATTTTGCATCGTTGTTAACAAGATTTCACTTAAAAGAGCTACCACCACTTCTGGATAATTTTGCATTGACGTAAAACCAAATTACACCAATGAAAAATAATTTCTTCACTCACAAGTGATGGTGCCTATCTAAATGATGGTAGGTCTCACCACGTAACAGTACTTACGTTACTTTTCACCTGTGAGGTTTACTTAACAAATTCATACAGTAAATATCAACATGTACGGAGGGGTCTAAGTGGATTGCATCCATGCATCACAAAGTACGTCGTTTTTTAAGCTTTTATACATTTTTCACAAAATAACACACGAGAAAATTTACTCAATATTCAAAATGCTATAGCAATATAATGTCGTTGCATCCATTTACTGTACATCTTAATTTCCAATTAGACAGGATATTTTTTGCATTTGAAGCAAGGTCAAAATAATGAGGCACTAATCCTTTTTTATCATTTAGGTTGGATGCTTTCGTGATAATTGAAACGAATCTCGGAAGCAGTTTAGAATATCTATGCAAATGCCCAATGATCGTCTGAATAGTTAATAATTTAAACGTTCAGAAAGAAAATTTATACATTCATATATATTATCCGGAATATCGAGGAACTTATTGAACGTAAAAGTACATAAGTACACCTGAAACGCATATCGGCTTGCCCTCATTGATTGAGGTTTAAATTAGTTCAATTTAAGTTTCTTCCAAAGTTAGACAGAACGTTAACTACTTAGTGTTCAGAATTATTTTCATAGAAAATCTCTTTCACCGTAAAGGAACTTTGCATGCCAATTGGGTACGAACCTTAACAATATGTATATAACGTACATGAACTTTGTCTTCGCATTGAAAAGGTAAATGCCGTCAACATGAGATTTAATCACATGATCTTTCTATATGCTAAAGAGGAGGCTTACCGCTTTACCAACCTTTTGCTGGCAAGTACATGTACTTTTCTATTTAATTAACTAATAACTCTAGGCACGATTCTATGCTATCACATTTTTACATATGCACAATTACTCTTTTTTTTTGGACATAGAATCTGGTTATTCGTTACTTGCTTTATCATTGTTTATTAGAAATGTGTTAGGTAAATATAACTAAAATAGTCTTTAGTGATACTAAATACTAATCAAACTGTTCAGCAACTTAACTAGATTTTACCAAATTAGAGCTGGTGATATCAAAAGGGCATGATGAGTGGCAACAAACTTTGAAGGCAAAGATAAGTATGAAGACAAAGATCCCACCGAAGCCTTGCAAGGTAAAAGTTCTTGTACATGATCCATGTTCCATTGTAGCACTCTTTGTTTCATCATTGTGAGTCCAATCTCTGGTTTAAGTGGATGTTGTCTGCTGGGAGAATGTACAGTTTTTTTTTTTAAACAAAAAGGAAAGCTATCGTCTTGCGATAGCAATCCGGGAGGATATTCTATTATATATAAGTAAGAGGATTTACAACCCAGATCCACATGTATGTATGAGGAACCAGCACTCTCTTACAATTTGCTCACAATAGACCGGTCTCTCCTGAAAAAACCTCTCGTTTCTTGCCCTCCACACACACCAGAGAGTTGCAGCCATGCGCACATGCGGCCTCTCCATCACAACAAAACCATGCCAAATGGAATCCCACGATGGTAGTGGCTCCTAGCAAGTCCTCCTCCACACTGCATTAGTGATCAGGCAAGACGAGAAAATGTAGCTAAGGTTATTAGTGTGCATCCCACACAGGTGGCATTCATGAAGAGCAGCTCCCATTCTTCTATGTCGCAGATCATCTGTTATCAAGCCCTCCCTCCTACACAAGCAAAGAAACATTTGTACTTTAAGGGAGATCTTCAAGAGCCAAATTTTTTTGTTAATGAAATCATAGGCCCCCCCCACTGTCACTCTCCATAATCTTTCTATAACCACATTGCACTATGTAAATTCCATCTCATACATGATTATCATCCACTCCATGTCTTGGTTTAAAGCTCTCCAGGTCTGAGATCAGATTTCTCCTTTCTTCCCACAATTGGGTGCCCCTTCTAGTGGAATCCTCTTCATTCAGCAGCCAGCAGCTCCTACTATCAAACTAGAAGCAGTTGATCGTGCCCTCTTTATCAGTGGCTGCTGCAAAAGCCCTTGGGTAGGCCTCCTTCATAACACCCAGCAGAGACTAGCCTTCATTCCAGAAATTGAAGGTTCTGCCATCACCTAGGGTCGGCTGTAGCAAGTGCCAGTTGTTAGCCAAGGCTTTGATCACAGAACTCCAAAAGGGTGAAGGTCTGTTGGGCTGCAGTCTCTTGAGCACACTATTTGAAGGACCATATCTGTCCTTGATCATTTTAGTCCACAGTTTCACCTCCCTTTGCAAAAATTTGATAGCCCATTTGAGAAACAAGGCTTCATTGAATTGCTTCAGAGATTTGATCCCCAATCCTCCCCTATCCTTTGGCTGGCAGAGCTGCTCCCATCTCAATGGCTGCAAAAATCTATCCTCATGCTTGGAGCCTCTCCAAAAGAACCTCTTCCTCAATACATCCAGACGCTTCCACACAGATTTTGGAGCTTTGAAGATAGAAAGGTAGAAGACAGGAATGGAAGTGATCACTGAATTGAGCAAGATGAGTCTGCCACCCTTCGAGAGGAAATTGCTATTCCACCCAGCCAGCTTCACAGAGATCTTGTCAAAGAGACAATTCCAATCTCTTTTCTTCATTCTTGAACATCTCAGGGGTAAGCCTAGATATTTGATAGGGAGGCAGATGCAAGGAGTCCCCAAGGCAGCAGAGATGTCTCCTTGCTCAGCCTCAGCTAAGCCAAAGAAGACCAGGTTGGACTTCTCTCTTTTCAGCCTGAGACCTGAGATGTCCCCAAAAATGTTGACCATATGGCCAAGAGCATGGGCTTCATCAGTGGATCCTTCCACAAAAAAAATCGTATCATCCGCATATTGAAGTATAAGGGCCATAGCACTCCTGTTAGAGAGGGAGTATCCTCTAATAATACCTGCTTCAGCAAGTTTACACGCATACCATGCCAAGTTGTCAACTGCAAGATTGAAGATCAAGGGTGCCAAAGGGCACCCCTGCCTCACCCCACACTGGGGTTGAATCCAGGCACCACAAGGCTTCCCATTTATCAAGGGGATGAAAGAGGCAGTTGTGATGCACCTTTTCATCCACTTAATCCAAAGAGGAGGAAAACCTCTTCTTTTAAAAACTTCCCAAAGGTAGGGTCAGTAGATAGAATCATAAGCCTTGCGGAAGTCAACTTTCCACATAAATGCTCTACACTTCCTCTTTTCTCACCCACAAACCATCTCCTAGGCCATGATGAATGATTCTTGTAAAGACCTGTTAGGGAGGAAAGCTGATTGAACAGGGTGAATCATCTCCTGCAAGATAGGCTGTAGCCTATTTGCCAAGACCTTACTAATCACCAGGTAGATAGAATTTAAGAGGGCTATGGGTCTAAAATCCTGAAATGACTCTGCCCCTTGTGTCTTTGGAAACAAGAATAGGAAAGACTTGTTTATTTTTTCAAAGCCAAAGTTACCTACCTCAAATTCTTTGATCACATCCACGACCTCTGTGCCCACAACACCCCACATCTCTTTATAAAAGAGGACTTGAATACCATCAGGACCAGGAGAGCCTTCATTGTTGAGGTCCTTGATGGCAACCAAAGTTTCATGCTCAAAAATGGTTGCAATCAGGTTGGATACGTGTTCTTCAGAAAGTTTGGGTAGGTCACTCACTTCCATTCTCCATTGGCCCCTTCCAGTAGACCTTGAAGAGTCTCTAAAATACTTGATGGCCTCGGCTCTGATATAAGAAATTGAAGAAATTCTCTGCCCATCTTTAATTATTGAAGAGATCAAGTTGAATCTTCTACGAGAGCTGGCAACCAAGTGGAAAAACTTGGTGTTTGCATCCCCCTCTTTAAGCCAAAGCTATCTCGAGCGTTCCCTCCAGTCCATCTCCAACTTCAGATCTTCTTCAGCCACTACCCCTTGCCACCACCTTCTGTTCATGAAGTCCTGCTCTGTCATCAGGCCAGTGGCCTCTCTAGAGTCAAGGTTCTGAATTTCCTTTAAGGCCTCTTTGTGTCTCTGGTGTCTCACAATAGAAACAACATCTCCATACTCCTTTAGCATTTCTCTCATAGTGGTCAGCTTGGAAGCCAGCTTGATGGTAGTAGTGCCCTCAACTTGCTTAGTCCTCCACCATCCTTCAAGCATCTCTTTGAACCCTGGTTCTCTCAACCAAGATTTCTTGAATTTGAAGTAAGATCCAGCAAGCACTTGCTCACCACTGTCCCAAACTAAAGGAGTGTGATCAGAAAAGGGTCGTTCCAGGCCACTGACGGAGGACAATTGGAATAGGTCCAGGAGCCCAGCATTGCCAAAAAATCTATCAATTTTGGACATTAGGCCACTCCCATTCCTCCAAGTAAACTCTGTGCTAGAAGATGGATACTCACTCAAGCTTAAGGTTTGAACCAACAATTGAAAACCAGTGGTTGCACTATCAGCCACACCACTAGGTCTATCACTTCCCATCAACACACAGTTGAAATCACCTCCAATAAGCCAGGCAGCCCCATTCACAAACTCAGCAGCCAAATTCCAGTCCTCCCATAGTTCATGCCTTCTGCAGGGGTCACAAGGTCCATAGACACTTGTAACAAACAGTTCACACCCTCCTTGGGTTCGTTCGAACTTGCAGGTCAGCAAGTGCCTAGCCAAAGAGACCTCATCCAACTGCAGCACATTCTTCTTCCACCAGATGGCAACACCCCCAGATCTGCCAATTGAGTTAATAATCACAGAGTCATATGCATCCCCAGCTTTCATATCGACCCATGCCCTGTCAGTTTCATTATCAATATGTGTTTCTTGGATAATGGTGCAGTCAATTTCCCATTCTCTTAAGTATCTCAGAAGAGAAGCCCTCCGACTTCTATCATGCAACCCACGCACATTCCATGTAAGGATCCTCATTTAGCATCATGAGCATCCCCCTTCTTCGCAGCAGAGACTCTGCTAACCTTTATCACAGCTGCAATAGCACACTCATCAATTTTTTGCACAGAGCTATGTCTTTTTAGTCTGAGTTTATAGGGAGGTCTCCCCAAACATGTCTTGGATGTAGTCCCTGAGTCCAACTGCAAGCCCTCAACTGCAGGTGGGCTGCTTTGCAAGCTTAAGGAGTTCAAAGGAATCTCCTGTAGAGCACAGCTACCAGGAGTACTGGCTCTTGATTCCCCTACTTTCATATCCTCAGCCATATCCTCATTTATCAGTGCCATATCCATTCCTTCTTTCTCTTCCTCAACCATACCAACTTTTAGCACAGATACATCCATCCCAGCCTCTAGATTTTCTGTCAACTCCTCCTCTACCATCATCACACCCATCCCATCCTCCAGGTCGTTGCCCTTACTAGGCTCAGGTACCTTCTCCTGTGTTCCATGATCCAACAGTACTGTTCCTACCTTGGCTTGCAGCACCTCAGCATAAGAGGGGAGAATATGATGTGAATTCCCATCCCTGTTAATCACAGAGAAGTTCAAGAGCAGTAGCCAGGAGCTCCCCCCACATCGGAGGATCAGCTTCTCTAGAACAGACCCTACCCTGAAAACATCCACCCAGACATTCAAAGCACTACCATCTCCTTCAATCATACCAACCTCAGCATCTTTTGCCAATGTAGCAAACCCAGCTATCATAGCTACCACCACCACTTTTGATCTTAAGTGTAACGCTAAACCCTTGATTTCAAGTTTGCCTGATCTTGAGGTTGTTCTTTGGGGTGGTCACTCAGACAGCGATCCATCAAAAGGGGAAACTAGTCGCTAAATCACCATCAACCCACCCAAATCACTCGATCGAAAATGCAGATGCTCGAAATCCATCATCCCTAATCCAAACAGCACAAAACGCAAAGGGGAAAGGACCGCAATCTTCCAAGCATCTGTCGAAAGAGAAAGGGACCTTACCAGCTGATGAGCTTTCTCCAAGGATAGAGTGCCCGTCATCACTTCCCCAATCAAGGCCCCTTGCAGCTCCAGCTCCGCCATCTTGATGTCCTCACTCATAGGTATCTCCACATCCAAGGTGTGCCCCCCATAAGCAGGAGGGGGAAGAGGAAGAGGCGGTTGCACCTCAACCTTCTTAGCCCAACTACTTGTATGCATCCTTCCCCTAGGTTGTCTGCTGTTTTACGTGCAGGAGTCGCAATTAGGAGTCGCAATTGTGGCCAAACCCCCAGCAGGCCAAGCAGACCAGAGGGCGGTGGCACACCAACGCCATATGTCCACGACGCCAACATCGAAAGCAGAAACCTCCCTGTTGCTCCAAGGCCGCCTATCAAAAGTCCATCTTCTATCCGTAGCCCTAGCTCCTTCGGCCTGTAACGAATGTGTGCCCCAGACGTATTTTAAGACGTCTGGGAGGTGGCTCAGACGTCAGACAAGACGTCTGGGATCACAACCAGACGTCTGGGATAGTTTCAAGACGTCTGGAAATCCGTTATTTTCGACACACGCGAGTCGCCTGCGCGCCTGAGCGCGCAGACCGCATATTCCCTCTTTTCTCTGCGGCTGCAGGCGGCCTGCCGCCTTCTCTCTCTCCTCTCCGCGCGGCGTTAAAAGGGGCGCGCCTCCCCTCCCGTCTCCACCGTCTCCTCCTTCTTCTCCTTCCTGTGCGCGAGAGCGAGCGGACGCGAGGGCGGCAAGCGGCGGCCGCAGTGAGCGCGGAGGTGCGGCGTGCGAGGGCGGAGCTCTGCCGTGAGGGCGAGCTCGCCGGAGCGGCTTGGCCGGCCGACGGAGGGCGCAGGGGGCGCGGAGCAACGCGGAGAGGGACCTACTACGGGCTGAGCAGCAGACGCGCGAGGTGCGACGCGGGCGGCGTTGCGAGCGGAGGCCGAGCAGGGTTCTGATTCTGGAAAAATTTCCAGAATCAGACGTCTGGGTTGATAGCCAGACGGCAAGGTCGACGTCTGTAAGATCATACAGACGTCTGAAAGGTGAGTGTCCGCTTTCTTCTTCCTTCTTGTCGACTGACCGTACTGAGGGAGGGGGGTTGGCTGTGCGCAGGTTCGCTGATTCGCCATCCTTTGCGAGTCAGACGTCTGGAAGTTGTACCAGACGGCGGGAGTGACCTCCAGACATCCGGAGGGACCATCGGACGTCTGGGATCTAGGCAGACGTCCCCGCAGACTTCTGGACGTCTGGGAAACCACGCTAAACAGGTAATTCTCTGATCCACTTTTAAGACGTCTGGAAGGAGTCCCAGACGTCTGATTTTGCACAGTATCGTCTTTTTCGACCCGTTTAGGGCCCGTTCGGGCTCCGTTTTCTGCGATTCGAGTTGCGTTCTCTTCAGAATTAATTCCTCTACTCATCTACAGTAGCTATACACTGTTTTGAGACACTCCTTGTGTTGATCCTTGTGACAGGATCTCGTTCAGTTGCAGTCTTGAGAGTCGCGGAGGCACGCGGGATTCCCGATCACGCCCCCATTACTCCCGTTGTACCTGGTAGAGTGGCTTAAGTTATTAATAAAATCTGTTAAAGTATGAAACCATAACTAGAATCTAGGACATTGCATGAATCCTAGGGCTGGAAAACTAGTTGTATGCTAGATCCTAGGATGTGGCATGAATCTTAGGATGGAAAAACTAGTGGAATGTATAATACTGCAGTCTTGGAAAAATGGAAAGGAATACAAAGCTGCCTGTAATTTGAATTAACTGCTGCCTGTTATGAATAAAGAAACATGTTTGAGATCATGGATTTTGAGAACGTGAATCTGGAAAGTGAAACATGTGATGTTCTGAGATAAAGAGCTGGAACCCTACGGGGAATTAGGAGTGGAACTCCTGGAAAGAAAAAGGAATGGAACTGAGATGTAGTTTGTACTGTCTCTTGGGTACGCAGTACCAAGGGAAGTACCTGTACCTGTTTAGTGCAGAGTGGGGCCAGCCGCCCCAGGGACCCAGGGTTAGGATTGGCCGCTCTGTACCGACTTGTTTGCCCTCGTGTACGTAGTACCGAGGAGAGCTAGTAGTGTTAGGAGAGTACTAGCTACCCCACGGGCCCCGGGGTTCTGCTAGCCTCCTTCACCGACTTGTTAGGCCCACTAGGGCAAACCAGGGTAGTCAGGCGAGGGTGCGCGGACTGTGGAGGGGCAAGGCCCCGGTTTGGTTACTGTGGAGGGGTTGGACCCCTGTTACTGAGAGGGCTCTGCCCTGGTTCCATGCTGTGCCTTGGGCGCACCCTTTAACGGAAATGACTGACCGCGTGCCAGTGCGGGCTAGCTACCTGTGCGTTTATCGCGCGTGCCGTAGTCACCGTTACGTCTGTCAGTGACCTTGGGGTGGTTGACTGAGGGTAGGATCACCACGGGGGACTCTCCCGGCTAGGAGAGCACCACGTGCTACTTCTACTTTTGGAAAAGACTGCAATCAAGATCGTTCCCACGAGGACATTCGAGATCAAGTAAAGGACCTGAGAAATAAATGAAATAGTGAGAAAAATTGAAAGATGTGAATAAAGGAAGTAATAGAACATAACAGCTACTGTACACTCTACTGTTGCCTTTAGTTAGTTTGCCACTCTACTCAGCGTTTTGCTGACGTGTTACACTCGTTACCTTTTTCAGGACCAGGTGTTGAGCAGCCAGGGTCGGCGGCTGCAGAGGACGCTTGGCCGAGTAGGGTCCAGTAGAGTTACCACAGCCTTTTGTACCCCTTTTTGTTTTTGTTCTAGTGAGTAGTTTTTGTTTCCGCTGTACCTTCTTTACCTGCAGTTCTTGTTATATGATAAATGTTGTTTTACTGTTGTGGTGGTACCTACTGTAGTAGTTTCTTTCCTTACTGCTGTACTTTCTTACTGTTAGTTATATTCATGCTGAATGTGGTTTATTTTACTGTCTTTTGGTTACTTCCTCGTTGGACGACTAGGTCTTGGGATTAGTCGAGTCGGTCCGGTTCTCGTGTCTCGTAGGGACTCGGGAACCGGGTCGTTACAAGATGGTATCAGAGCAAGGTCGTCCCGAGAAGTGAATCAACTGACTGGAAAATAACCAATTCACATGTTTATAGCTAGAGTAGCCACCACAACATATCTCTTGACATGAGCTCTTAGAAGTTTTGTTAGGTACCGTCTGTTTTGACGTTTCCGTTTCGTTTCGCGTCTCCTTGCAGGAGATGCCTCGTCGCGGGACTGGCGAGACTGGCCGCGGGCGCGGCCGAGGGCGAGGTCGGCGAGGTGGACGTGCTGTCGTTGACGTCTCGGTGGACCAGCCACCACTCCCTGGCGTCCAAGCCCAGGACCTCGCCAGACTGATACGGGATATTGTACGAGAGGAGCTCCACCCACTGCCCCGAGCACCTCCTCCTGGGGTTGCAGAGGGGGAGTCCTCTGTGGGACCACGCGACGGACACGGCGCTGGACACGAGGGAGGGGATGGGCCCCTGCCGCCCCCACCTTCCTCCGACACTTCTGTACACGAGGCACCTTCGCCTGGAGGTGCACCAGCACCTCCCCTACAGCGCCACTTCGAGCTTTTCGGACAGTTCCGGAAGCTGAAGCCCCCCTCCTTCAAGGGGGATGAGGACCCGACAGAGGCAGAGGACTGGCTTGAGCAGCTGGAGAAGATCTTCGACACCCTTCGCCCCCCGGTGGAGTGCCGCGTGGCCTTTGCCACGTACCAGCTGGAGAGTGCGGCACACCGGTGGTGGAGGGCGGTCCGGGGACAGGAGAGGGACGAGCCGACGTGGGACCAGTTCGTCACCCTCTTCTGCGAGCAGTACTTTCCCCAGACGTGGCAGGACCAGAGGAGGCGGGAGTTCCACACTCTCCGCCAAGGGACGATGACCGTGAGCGCGTACCGCACGCGTTTCTTGGAGCTATCCCGCTTTGCAGCGGCAGCGGTAGCCACTGAGGAGGAGCGCCTTTGGAGGTTCACCGAGGGGCTCCGGCCTGCGATCCGGGGGTATGTCAAACCCCTGAAGCTGCCGACGTTTTCGAGGGTGGTAGAGGCAGCTATGACTTACGAGGAGACCAACCCGTCCGCGTGAGAGACCGACGGCGGGCGGAAGAGGCCCTTTCAGCCAGACTTCTCACAGGGCCGGCGAGAACGGAGACACGTGACGTCCGCAGGAGAGCCGTCACGTTGTGCAGGGCCATCAGTGGCCTTTGGGGGCCCTCGACAGGGGCCAGTCGCCAGCACCGGACCCCCGCCTAGCCGACAGCAGGGACTCACTGAGGGCGGGAGTCGGGTTCCCCTCTGCTACCAGTGTGGCCAGCCGGGCCACGTCAGGAAGGACTGCCCATCTAGGGCAGGAGGTCAGCAGATACTTCCCGTGCAGAGCACTGGAGGGCGTGCAGGAGGCCGCGGTTCCCAGGCACGAGGAGGAGGACAGCAGTCGCGAGGAGGGTACCGGCCAGCACCTACCCGTCCGACGCAGAGTGTGGCTGCTTCGTCCGCACCTAGAGCTGAGGGGCGTATCAACGCCCTAACACACAGGGACACCAGAGCATCGGGATCCGTGGTAGCAGGTATGGTTTTAGTTTCTGGCAGACTCGTTTACACGCTTTTCGATTCTGGCGCTACGCACTCGTTTGTCGCAGCCAGTTTCGCAGTTAGTTTGGACCAGGATTATACACTGTTAGAGAATCCGTTCGTAATCAGAGGTCCGAGTGGTCAGTTGTTTGTAGCTGAGGAGGTGTACACGGGTTGCGGGGTCAGCATCGGGGGACATAGCCTGCCAGCTGACCTGATTATGATACAGATGGAGGACTTTGGAGTGATTCTGGGGATGGATTGGCTGTCCGCTTACCACGCCTTGGTAGACTATTTTGAGAGGAAGATTGTCTTCTCCATTCCGGAGTTGCCTTCTTTCGAGTTTCACGGGCAGCCAGTGGACGGAGGTTTCAGGTGCATTTCGACACTTTGGGCGGCGAGACTTTTGAGCCAGGGGTGTGAGGGCTTCCTAGCTTGTGTGGTGGCAGAGCACAGCCCCGTGGCAGACTTCCAGAGCATCCCGGTGGTCAGAGAGTACCCCGACGTGTTTCCAGACGAGTTACCAGGACTACCGCCCGAGCGTGAGATCGAGTTTGAGATCTCACTAGTACCAGGGACCAGCCCCATCTCCACCGCGCCATACAGAATGGCACCGCTTGAGCTGCGAGAGCTCAAGTCCCAGTTGCAGGACCTTTTGGAGAAAGGTTTCGTGAGGCCCAGTGCGTCTCCCTGGGGAGCCCCGGTACTGTTTGTGAAGAAGAAGGATGGGACCTTACGCCTTTGTGTGGACTACCGACAGCTGAATAGGGTCACCATCAAGAACAGATATCCGCTGCCGAGGATCGACGATTTGTTTGACCAGTTGCGGGGTGCCACGGTGTTTTCCAAGATCGACTTGAGGTCTGGATACCACCAGTTGAGGATCAGGGAGACCGACGTCTCCAAGACAGCTTTCCGCACCCGGTACGGACACTACGAGTTTTTGGTCATGCCGTTTGGGCTGACCAATGCCCTCGCTGCTTTCATGGACCTGATGAACCGGGTGTTTAGACCGTACTTGGACCAGTTTGTGGTGGTTTTCATAGATGATGTACTCATCTATTCTAGAGATCGGACGCAGCACGGACAACACTTGCGGATGGTTCTGGACACTCTGAGACGACGCAGGCTGTACGCCAAATACAGCAAGTGCGAGTTCTGGTTGAGGGAGGTGACCTTTTTGGGTCATGTGATCTCTGGAGACGGCCTGGCGGTGGACCCCGCCAAGGTCGAGGCAGTGCTCAAGTGGGAGAGACCGCGTTCAGTCACTGAGATTCGCAGTTTCCTGGGACTGGCAGGTTACTACAGACGGTTCATCAGAGGATTTTCACAGATTGCGCGTCCTATGACACAGTTGACTCGGAAGGATGTGCCTTTCGCTTGGACAGACGCCTGTGAGGCGTGTTTTCTGGAGCTGAAGGAGAGGTTGACCTCGGCTCCCGTGCTCACCATCCCTGACAGTAGTGGCGGGTTCGTTGTGCACACGGACGCTTCCTTGCAGGGGTTAGGAGGTGTGCTCATGCAAAGGGGTCACGTGGTCGCTTACGCTTCGCGGCAACTGAAGCCCCATGAGCATACCTACCCTACCCACGATCTAGAGTTGGCAGCTGTTGTCTTCGCGCTGAAGACATGGAGGCACTACTTGTACGGTGAGACCTTCGAGATTTTTACAGATCACAAGAGCCTCAGATATCTTTTTGACCAGAAGGAGCTCAACATGAGACAGAGACGTTGGTTGGAGCTCCTGAAGGACTACGACTGCAGCACCTCCTACCACCCGGGAAAGGCCAATGTGGTGGCTGACGCCTTGAGCCGTAAGGCGCCCGCACGCTTGTCCAGTCTACAGTTACAGAGTTGGAGCCTTTTGGAGGAGGTGGGCAGTTGGCGACCTCTAGAGTTACGAGGGTACTGTGGGGCAGTGACGGTGACACGGCAGACCAGGCCAGAGTTGATAGACCGCATCATCACGGGACAGATGGCCGATCCGTACTTGCAGTCTTTGCGCGACAGAGTACTATCAGGGGACCCAGGGGACTTCTCTTTCACAGACCAGGTGTTACGCTTGAGGGGACGGTTGTGCATCCCCAGAGACGAGGAGCGGTTGAGAGAGCTCCTGACTGAGGCACACGGTTCCAGATTCACCATACATCCCGGAAACACGAAAATGTACCATGACTTGAGACGCGAGTTCTGGTGGAGAGGGATGAAGCAGGATGTGGGTGAGTTCGTGCAGCAGTGCTTAGTGTGCCAGCAGGTGAAAGCCGAGCATCAGAGGCCTGCAGGGCCGCTTCAGCCGCTTCC
This sequence comes from Thalassia testudinum, assembly GCA_037157565.1. Classification (NCBI taxonomy): domain Eukaryota; kingdom Viridiplantae; phylum Streptophyta; class Magnoliopsida; order Alismatales; family Hydrocharitaceae; genus Thalassia; species Thalassia testudinum. The sequence continues at coordinate 90,090,849 of JAZHRO010000077.1, forward strand.
AGTGCCAGAGTGGAAGTGGGAGAGCATCACCATGGACTTGGTGGTGGGCTTACCTGTTACCCAGCGAGGACATGACGCAGTCTGGGTAATAGTGGATAGATTGACGAAGACGGCACGATTCTTGCCGATCCGAGTCACTTTAGGACCAGCACAGTTGGCAGAGAGGTATATCCGTGATGTGGTGCGACTACACGGAGTTCCGCGGGAGATCGTATCCGACCGGGATACCCGCTTTACGTCCCAGTTTTGGGCTGAGTTTCAGCAGGCTTTGGGGACGAGGTTGAGGTTTAGCACGGCTTACCACCCCCAAACGGACGGACAGTCGGAACGCACGATACAGACACTTGAGGACCTTTTGCGTGCCTGTGTACTAGACTGGAGGGGCTCTTGGGAGGAGCACCTGCCCCTGGCGGAGTTTGCATACAACAACAGTTATCACTCGAGCATCGGCATGGCTCCCTACGAGGCTCTGTACGGACGGAAATGCACGGCACCCTTGAGTTGGGTTGAGGTGGGGACCAAGTGGGAGGTTGGCCCCAGGTTGATCCGGCAGAGTCAGGAGGTAGTTGAGCAGATCCACAGACGACTCCGCACTGTCAGGAGCAGACAAAAGAGCTACGCAGATCGCAGACGCAGAGAGGTGCAGTTCGAGGTTTGGGACCACGTCTTCCTTCGTGTTTCGCCCATGAAGGGCTTACAGCGGTTTGGGGTGAGAGGGAAGCTCGCGCTGAGGTTCGTGGGGCCCTTTGAGGTCCTGGAGCGGGTTGGACCCGTTGCTTACAGACTTGCCCTTCCCCCGCAGCTTTCTGGTGTGCACGACGTGTTCCACGTGTCCAACCTCAGGAAGTACGTAGCCGATCCCAGCCACGTACTGAGTCACGAGAGCGTCGAGGTGAGCGACGACCTGACCTACCCCGAGCGGCCAGTGCAGATCCTAGACCGAGCCGTCCGCAGGTTGAGACGAAAGCAAGTACCCCTGGTAAAGGTTTTGTGGAGGAGCCAGCGGTACGAGGAGGCTACCTGGGAACCTGAGGCGGCAATGCGGGAGCGGTACCCAGAGCTTTTCGCGGGTACATCCTTTCGGACCGGCTTCGGTCCTCTTTGAGTTTGTTATGGTTATTTGGACATCTTTTTCCCGCACCCTAGTTGGCGCAAGTTTCGGGGACGAAACTTCCTTTGAGTTTGTTATATTGTAACGAATGTGTGCCCCAGACGTATTTTAAGACGTCTGGGAGGTGGCTCAGACGTCGGACAAGACGCCTGGGATCACAACCAGACGTCTGATAAGACGTCTGACATAGTTTCAAGACGTCTGGAAATCCGTTATTTTCGACACACGCGAGTCGCCTGCGCGCCTGAGCGCGCAGACCGCATATTCCCTCTTTTCTCTGCGGCTGCAGGCGACCTGCCGCCTTCTCTCTCTCCTCTCCGCGCGGCGTTAAAAGGGGCGCGCCTCCCCTCCCGTCTCCACCGTCTCCTCCTTCTTCTCCTTCCTGTGCGCGAGAGCGAGCGGACGCGAGGGCGGCAAGCGGCGGCCGCAGTGAGCGCGGAGGTGCGGCGTGCGAGGGCGGAGCTCTGCCGTGAGGGCGAGCTCGCCGGAGCGGCTTGGCCGACCGATGGAGGGCGCAGGGGGCGTGGAGCGACGCGGAGAGGGACCTGCTGCAGGCTGAGCAGCAGACGCGCGAGGTGCGACGCGGGCGACGTCGCGAGCGGAGGCCGAGCAGGGTTCTGATTCTGGAAAAATTTCCAGAATCAGACGTCTGGGTTGATAGCCAGACGGCAAGGTCGACGTCTGTAAGATCATACAGACGTCTGAAAGGTGAGTGTCCGCTTTCTTCTTCCTTCTTGTCGACTGACCGTACTGAGGGGGGGGGGTTGGCTGTGCGTAGGTTCGCTGATTCGCCATCCTTTGCGAATCAGACGTCTGGAAGTTGTACCAGACGGCGGGAGTGACCTCCAGACGTCCGGAGGGACCATCGGACGTCTGGGATCTAGGCAGACGTCCCCGCAGACTTCTGGACGTCTGGGAAACCACGCTGAACAGGTAATTCTCTGATCCACTTTTAAGACGTCTGGAAGGAGTCCCAGACGTCTGATTTTGCACAGTATCGTCTTTTTCGACCCGTTTAGGGCCCGTTCGGGCTCCGTTTTCCGCGATTCGAGTTGCGTTCTCTTCAGAATTAATTCCTCTACTCATCTACAGTAGCTATACACTGTTTTGAGACACTCCTTGTGTTTGATGCTTGTGACAGGATCTCGTTCAGTTGCAGTCTTGAGAGTCGCGGAGGCACGCGGGATTCCCGATCACGCCCCCATTACTCTCGTTGTTCCTGGTAGAGTGGCTTAAGTTATTAATAAAATCTGTTAAAGTATGAAACCATAACTAGAATCTAGGACATTGCATGAATCCTAGGAATGAGAAATGTATGGAATGATAGCTCCTAGGTGATGCATGAATCCTAGGGCTGGAAAACTAGTTGTATGCTAGATCCTAGGATGTGGCATGAATCTTAGGATGGAAAAACTAGTGGAATGTATAATACTGCAGTCTTGGAAAAATGGAAAGGAATACAAAGCTGCCTGTAATTTGAATTAACAGCTGCCTGTTATGAATAAAGAAACATGTTTGAGATCATGGATTTTGAGAACGTGAATCTGGAAAGTGAAACATATGATGTTCTGAGATAAAGAGCTGGAACCCTACGGGGAATTAGGAGTGGAACTCCTGGAAAGAAAAAGGAATGGAACTGAGATGTAGTTTGTACTGTCTCTTGGGTACGCAGTACCAAGGGAAGTACCTGTACCTGTCTAGTGCAGAGTGGGGCCAGCCGCCCCAGGGACCCGGGGTTAGGATTGGCCGCTCTGTACCGACTTGTTGGCCCTCGTGTACGTAGTACCGAGGAGAGCTAGTAGTGTTAGGAGAGTACTAGCTACCCCACGGGCCCCGGGGTTCTGCTAGCCTCCTTCACCGACTTGTTAGGCCCACTAGGGCAAACCAGGGTAGTCAGGCGAGGGTGCGCGGACTGTGGAGGGGCAAGGCCCCGGTTTGGTTACTGTGGAGGGGTTGGACCCCTGTTACTGAGAGGGCTCTGCCCTGGTTCCATGCTGTGCCTTGGGCGCACCCGTTAACGGAAACGACTGACCGCGTGCCAGTGCGGGCTAGCTACCTGTGCGTTTATCGCGCGTGCCGTAGTCACCGTTACGTCTGTCAGTGACCTTGGGGTGGTTGACTGAGGGTAGGATCACCACGGGGGACTCTTCCGGCCAGGAGAGCACCACGTGCTACTTCTACTTTTGGAAAAGACTGCAATCAAGATCGTTCCCACGAGGACATTCGAGATCAAGTAAAGGACCTGAGAAATAAATGAAATAGTGAGAAAAATTGAAAGATGTGAATAAAGGAAGTAATAGAACATAACAGCTACTGTACACTCTACTGTTGCCTTTAGTTAGTTTGCCACTCTACTCAGCGTTTTGCTGACGTGTTACACTCGTTACCTTTTTCAGGACCATGTGTTGAGCAGCCAGGGTCGGCGGCTGCAGAGGACGCTGGGCCGAGTAGGGTCCAGTAGAGTTACCACAGCCTTTTGTACCCCTTTTTGTTTCTGTTCTAGTGAGTAGTTTTTGTTTCCGCTGTACCTTCTTTACCTGCAGTTCTTGTTATATGGTAAATGTTGTTTTACTGTTGTGGTGGTACCTACTGTAGTAGTTTCTTTCCTTACTGCTGTACTATCTTACTGTTAGTTATATTCATGCTGAATGTGGTTTATTTTACTGTCTTTTGGTTACTTCCTCGTTGGACGACTAGGTCTTGGGATTAGTCGAGTTGGTTCGGTTCTCGTGTCTCGTAGGGACTCGGGAACCGGGTCGTTACACGGCCACTGGGACACCTCTCTCCTTTCTCCTCCAGGATCTCGACCTCCAGGTCGTCCAACCTCCATTGCCGGCAATGCTCTCGCCGGACCGCCTAGGGTTCGTGGGTCTTGACCGACTTCTACAATCCTTCTGCGATTTGGATTGAGCTACACCTTTAAAAAATTGGGTATAGGAAAGAAGGAAAAAGCAAATATTCTTAGGTATAGGAATATTGTAGGTTAACATGTAAACTCCAACCTGATTTTGTACCATATATATTGTTTTATATGGATAGATGTTAGTCGGTAACCCTGTGCATTGCATTAAAAGCCAAAAAAAAAAAAATGCCTACATGTTCTTCCTTGTCTTTACTTCTATCTCTTTAGAAAGATCTAATTACTTCCAAAGAGAATTGTGGTTGTAATTAGCAATGAAAACAAAGCATAAACTTCTATTACGAAAAATTGATGTGGGAATGATTAAACGTTTTTCATGTGGGACACTTGTAACCATTATGTGAATAACACTTTCATTTAGTATGTATAAAGGATTTGCCACTCATATCATATTCGTTAGCTACTAATTTCAGTCCATACAAACTTAACATGGATGATGCTTGCACCACTATTTGACAAAAGAATTAATGCTAAGCATCTCGATAGAGTTAACTCTGTAGATTTGCAGCACATGACAATAATATTGAAAGTATGAACGTAAAAGTAGGCTTAAGAAGGGAATATTATGTATTCCCCTTTTATTTATGAGTTTATTTCTTTGCTTCTTATAACATCGTCACGTCACTAAAGAAGGAAAGGATATAAGTAAAGGAGATAGTTTAAGGAGTGTGATTGGTAATACGTTAAGGACTTTCTGTACTATATGATATAACAACCAAAGGATCGATATTGCCTTGTAAATGTTTGGAATGTGCCATGATAAATGCATCTTAACAAATATTTTCTTAAGGCTTATGAGTATTATTTCAGGGATAATTCTTGATTTGTGTTATAAGTTAGGTTACTTTATCATAGGCATATTAGTTAGAAGCATCCTCATATCTTGGAATCAAAGATAAAGTTTTGAATAGTTTTACACCTTATTTTATGAAGTTTTTTATTTAATGTATTTTAACACTTGAGCTCGTAGAAGGCATGCAGTCCTAAGCGCACTCAAAAGGGATTATAGTTGACAAAGTCAAAACAATGAAAACATCCCCCATCTAATTTTGATTTTTATCATTATCAGTTTTCTAGCAATTTTGAAGAGGTCAATGACCACATCTTAACTATATTAATCGTGGAAAGTCGGTGGTTCCCCTTAATTGATTTTTCTCTTACGTCAAATTTACCCCTCCCAATTTTATAGATATACCTGCTATATATGTCCTAAAAGCTTACGTCGGAGTCCATCAGTAAGTTTCTTGCAAATCAAAATGAAGGTGCTGTGACGTGCGGAGACATGATTCGAGGGATCAAGGGTAAAAGTTTCAAATCCAATCCGCTTCCTTTTAATTAACAATTATAAAGTTCACTAAAATAAAATTTTAACTTATTTATATAACTTGAACTCTTTCGTGCGTCTAGATGTAAAATTGCTTATTACTGAATAGCTAAATTAATTCCTATGGCCACTTCTGTGATATATATTTTATAAGTTATGGATAAATTCCTACGAAAGGGATCCATGATAATAAGTATTTTATAAAGATAACAACCAATAAATCATTGTTATATCACCTATCAATAAATAATTTATTCGTCGTCATATTCGTTACAATACAAGTTATCATTAAATCTACAACGAAAAATATATTCGTTAACAAATTCAAATAATAAATAAAATCATTGCTTAAATCATCCCATACTTTAAATTTAACAATGGTATATTCATTATCTTACTTTCTTTTAAGAATGATTTTCTTTATTGTCGTATAAAGAATATGCTAACGATTAATTCGTCGCAATATAAGATGGATATAAAAGGTTATTAGTCATTCTGTAAAACACTTATAACGCATTGTACCTATAATTTATTTTGATTACCTATACAATGGGTAATTATTTTACAATATCTACCAAAATATTCCTCACAATTTAAAATTTTATAAAAGAAACCTTATAAAAAATACACCTAAAAAATTATGGACAAATTTCATTGCAAAATATATTTGAGCGAGTTTACTTTATTTCCATGATAGAAGAACTAAAAACAATCAAACTACCTCAAATTTGCCAAAAGTTTAGAATAACTACCAAGTTACTCTAAAATATGGGTATTATAATAGACGTGATTTTCACAAAAAAGTTCACTGCATCAAAGTTTTGCCTTATGAATAAAAGACAAATGGAAGCATACATATAATATGTTTTGCAAAGCTAGGTTCTTATTCAACAAGAGAAGAAAATTCTATTACCACATCCTCAAAAGGAGATCGCATGAGAGGAAAATGCTTACTATAATCGTTAATTTCCACCAAGGACCAAGCTATATTAATAATGATAAAATTTTCAATACTAATGCAAGTATAACTAAAAATGAATTAACATGTCAGAGAATAGTTGCAAAATTAAAAATCTAAAAGATAAAGTAGATATGGATTAAGAATGATGACATTAGAGATTAAATGCCAATAAAAGGGAGGAAACCATATAAAAATTTACCAATAACAAAATCAATATAACTAGGTCTAAACTAAAACTTTAACATCTACAAGGTAGAACACTAGACTAAATCATGTATTCACTAACATAGGCATGCACCTTCTTTTTCAAATAAAATAAGCACACTTAAAAATGAGATAATTGTTCTCTTAATTTACTCAAAATAACCATATATCTATAAGATTGTTGTTGACCTTGCATTTTGTCCTAATCCTTTGGACAACATCTTAAAAGCTACAAAATGACACGAAGCACAAACAAGATAAGCTCAACATGTGTGAGAGATTTTGGGAAGGATAGAATGGTCCTAATAGTAATATTAATTCTCTCAATTCTTTAGACACCTCCCTAACATAGAATGATAAACAGTGCCAATTCAAATCATGCTTATGACTTTCTAAGGGAAGGATAGAAGCGGCAAGCAAGAGATCTACTTAAATATACAAGAATGCAAGTGCACCACATTTTCCCTACATATCCCACACACACACAAACACACACAAAGCCTCCCATAAACCCTCATAACTAAAGCATTTCAACCAACCTTAAACCTATCCATAATATTTGGACACTTAAATAACGAAAACCTAGCCTTCTCCTTACCAATCCCACATACCTTGCAATCAGTATCTTCCGTGGCAACAAGGAATGCAAAAACTTCCATTCATTCCCATTAAATGGTCACTCTCACACGCTGGTATAAATATCAACAATCTTAGTATATACAAAACTCAGGACCTCAATACAAATAGAGCTCATGACAACAGTCCCCAAATAATTTGTGTATCTTGAAAATGTCAAAACGGAGAGAACATGTCATAATTATCCCCAACTTCCAAGAGGACAAATTCAAGAAAAAGACTATAGAAGTAAGATTTTCTAACTATATACCTTGAATTAAGCACGAGAATGAGCGTGTATATCTATTTGACTCTAAAAGAAATAGGGATTCGCTGTCTTAAATAATCTTGATACTGACAAACTATTGAAAGAAAATGGAACAAGGTAGCTAGTGATAGTGGTTCCATCTGAGACGAATTAATGAATAACATCTAAAATGTTTGACAATATGCTTGCAATGAGGTCCAACTTCACACCCAACTTTTGCTAGAGCTCCCACAACAAACTTTGAGGGGAAATGCGAACTGCAAGACATACGAAGGAAGCATGCAAACAATATTGATATGATGGTGATCAGCTACCACTTACGATCACTTTAAGGAAAATTCTGTTAACTAAAAACAAGGTATATGTGGTTTCTTACTCTCAATCTCTCTCCTCTAATGTCAAAACATCTTGGCCTAATGTGTAGACTATAAAGGCTCTAGTCTTCTGCCACTAGGTGAAACCGGAGGCTTGAAATCCTACTCCTAGCAAAGCACAAAGTACATTGAATACAAGTCAACAAAAAAAAAAAGAGAATAGCTCATTTCCCATTCCCAACAATCTTCTTGACTTGAATTCTTTAGGTTCATCATCATCTTGAGTCTATGTTAGTCCATCGATCATCGTTCTTTTCTAGCTGCAAGCCATCTCCCATAGGGATAAACCCTCATTAGATTATTTTCACCATTGATCTCCATCTCCAGTTCATATATATCTCATAGAGTTTGTAGGCATGCCTAGGTTTTAAGGTCACTCACTACAAATTTGTTGCATAAGAAGACTACAAATGATATGCAAGATATCTTGGCCAAGATTTCATTTGTTTTTTAGAACTCAAAAGTATGTCTATTAGACATTGGTAGACATCCAAAACTTGCACTAATCAAACAAGTTATGTTTATGGAAGACAATATGAGAATCGATATAAACACCCAACATTTAACAGCAGTACATTTTCAACCCAAGATCTCTCTTCACTAGTCACAACTCTTCTCCCTTGATGCTTTTTTTTTTTCCAAAAGAACTCTATTCCATTATTTCCACGTGAATCCACAACGCTGCAAAGGCCTTCCATAAGTCATGCCGAGCATGCCTTCCCCTTCTAAAAGCCTCCCAAAAGACCTTAAATGAAGGTGAAATGTGTTAGAATAATAATGCGAACCGTCATATATTATTATTACAAAATTATACGTTATCATATACATACGTATTAACATCACTTTTACTGTCCTTAATGTGATCTAATTATATTGTTAGACCATTCACATTTTATAAGGGTATAGGAATTCATACATAGAAACCACAAGGAAAATACAATTCTTTGATGGGAAAAATTATCATTTCAATTCCAACGATTATGGTCCTTGGAGGGGTGTGTGCAGAGTGGGAGGGTTTATTTTTTTTCTTTGAAACCCCATCATAGAGAATATAAGAGGCCTAAGAGTGAACTCTAGGGTCACGCTCTCTATTTAGTCTCGTTTCCGCTTGCGTTCTTTGTACCCTCTGGAAGAACCATCACCTCTTCTCTGGAGAAAGGGATTCCGCAATCTCCAAAGGAATTCAACGTACATCCTCGTCGAATATCCGTTGTGATGGATTTCAGTATATGATGGGGTGTGGTTCATTGATGGGAACACCATCATAGGCCCTAACTAGCCACTTTTAGTCAGGTATAATTGATAAAAGCTCATACATGATCATCTAAGGGTCGTAATTCTATATTATTCTAATTTGAGAGAAGAACAGGAAATAAGGGTTAATTCTGTAATTTTAACAGTTTATCACAAGTACAGATTAACCACGGGATTACTCACGGGTTAAATGAAGTTCAAATGAGCTTAAAAGGCCAAATGTGGGTCAGCACTGACAGAAACGAGAATTCACACATTTCGAGAACCAAATAGCGCACCAAAATCCTAATTTCAGATCCTCTTAAATTGAAGAGGTTCTGGTCAGGATAAAATTCATTTAAACCTCCTAAAATTCATAGAAGAATATTATAAGGGGTTTGGTACCCTTGGTTTAACCATCTGAACCCATTTTGACCTTGGATAAAGCTTCAGATGGGATTTTATCCTAATTTGGGCTTATGTGCAAATTTCCTATTCAAACGTGATTAAAACTCAAATCCAACCTCACCATTATATTTCTTGGATATAAATTAGATTGCTACCAAAATTTGGGCCCAATCAAAGTTCATCTTGACCTAGTTTGCAATCTAATCCCTTAAAACTATATTCTTCACACCTAAGCCCCTAGCTTTCGAAATTTATTGCATTTACCCACATAGCTTCATCGTCTTCTTCACACATTGGTCCTTGCCACCAATGGTGGTCAACAGGGCAAGCACCCACCTTTGATCGAGTTAAAATCCAATCAAATCACCACCAAATCCCACCAAATTTGTTGGGATTGGTGTTCATATGATGAAGATCAATTCCATTAGGATCTTAGACCTTGATTTATAGCAAGGAGATCGTGCGAATGCACAAAATCTGTGGGATTTCTTGATTCTTAAAAGGGGCTTAATCAAGCCTCTTCCTTCATTTAGAGCTTGTTCTGAAGCTCTATATATGACCCTCATACTAGGACCATGCTCCTTAGCCAAGTTTTGAGCCGAGAATCCTCTCTCTTCCTCCTCTTCAACCAACCTTGCTTAGGCTTCGGCGACCTCCTCCGTCTTCCTCCTCTAGCCATCCAACCATCAAATTGGATGTTCCTTTCGCTTCCTTTCTTCTTCGTGACTGCAAGTGGCCAAAGTTCGGCTGCCCTCCACCTCTTCTTCCTCACCGACACCTCGTCGTACTTCTTGTCTTCTTCACGTTTGGTCAGTCAATGTCGGATGCATCTCACCCTCTCGCTTCTCCCTAAGTCCCTCAAACACTTCCTCTCACTCCCCTAACTTTGTCTGCCCCCTTAGATCTTAGGTTCACATTCAACATCGCTCGCACCATTGTCATCTTCCCCACGATAGGCACGAGGTTTAGCAAGCTCACACTGGCACCACACACCCCTAAACACACCACCACCACATCCAAAACACTCTGCACCACCTCACGGTTAAAAGCCCTAACCTAATTCGGGCTATTAACCTCTGAAACGTCCGGTCGGCCATCGCACTTCTTCGCCACCCTCTCCGACTCAGGTCGGGCACCACACACCTCCAATCACCACTCCATGACCACCATTACACTTGTCGATGACAGACGAAGTTTGTAAGCGTTCCTGAAGAGGCTGTAAGGCCATATTCTCTTTTTCAGGTCCTCACCGAAGCATTGTCATTGCATTCATCCTCTCTGACCTCAATAGCACTACTCCAGCCACCATCCATCCAATTGCTGACCTTGTTGGATGCAAAATCCTCTACTGCAGCTGCCCAGGTCTTCAATCGAGCAAAGGAGCATCAGCCATGACCTCAATTCGGCAAGAGATTCAACTATAGCTCACTCTCTATAGTTGCAAAGAACAGGAGTGGGATTAGTCCCACCTTGGAAACACATAGGATCATGAAGGCATATAATACAAAAAAGTGTCATCTATTGTTCACCTCCGAGAGCACGGGGTGAGGTTCCATACATGCCTCATCGCACGTGCTCACTCACACGCTCCCTCATGCACCCTTGTCCGCGATCATGCCTGTGGGTCTGATTACCTAGATCCAGCTTGATCTGAACAGAAGAGAAACTGAACGAGGGAGGGGGAGGGTTTTTTCTACCTTGGGAATCGTGCCCCTTCTCTTCTCTCTTAACACTTAGACGCTGCGAGGCACTTATTCCTTGAGCTTACTACTAAAAGGCCCTTATTCCTTACGAGACCCTTGCGTCTTTGTTGCAACTGTGCCTTAGCCCTTGCAAAATATAAACACACATGAATTCATGATAAAATGCTTATTTATTATAGTTCCTAGGCTTAGCATTGTATATCATGTTATAAATACTGCATAACATCCATTACATGGCTTTTAGGATAGCTGTGTATTATATACATTAATCCTTCCATCTTATATGGCCAGGAGGTAGTGCGACGTCTTTATGGGTTTCGAATGAAGAATCTGACTGTACGGATGAATCCGGAGCGATGATCGTAGTCCGTCAATGAAAAAATCACCCCGATCAGAGCTCTGCAGCACCCTCTACAAAAGGAAGAAGACGGACGGCACAAATGGCACCACGTGGCTCCATCCAGGTAGCCCCATTTGAGCCATCGCGTCCCTAGCCTCGCCGCAAGAAGAGATCCCAGCCGTTGGATCTCAATCCAACAGCTGAGACACGCTCTCCCATAGCTGAAGGGCGCCTGGCCTCAAGCATGCTCTCAAGCTCCTAAGCTCTAGTAGCTCGCCAAAGTTCCATTAGAGCTTACTCTCAAGCTCCAAAGGCCTCCTATTAGTGTAATATTCCTATTTGCCACCAAAAAATTCATCCTTCATCCCACCACCTTCATAGGTTTCCTTGGAGCCGTCCTCCTACCTCCATTTTGGTAGAAGATCACCTCCGTCTCCTCACCTCCATTCCAAAGCCTTGGTGAAGCATTCCTCTACTCGATGTGCTCCTGCACCTCACCTCCTTGATTCAAGCTTCCGTCAGGTGCCGTCGTCTCACGGAACAGCCGATTCGGGAGATTTCCTCTCACCCCTATCTCTTTTATGCTTTCATAGATTATTATAACAAACATTTGCGTGATATATCATAGTTGTTTCATCTCTCTTTTGATCTATCTTGCTTGCTTCTTCTATAAAAACAAAAGAAAAAAAATAACAAAACCCTAAAACACTAAAAAGAAACAAAATGAAGCACAGATTTCAAACAAAGTAAATGTCACCTCCCTGTGTTCGACCCGGGACTCCCTTGGAGTTTTGGTTATAAATTGTATTTGATAGACGCATTTTGCGAGCTATAACAACAGGTTCTCCAAACCCCGATTTTAATTTGCAAAACACGATTCATCATTTTGGCACCTTTGCCGGGAAGCAACGGAATTTACTTTCTTGTTGTCTGCGCTTCTTTGCATTTACATATTATTAACCCCTCTTGTCTCTGATCTACTGTCTTGCAGGTATCCTAGCATGGAGATCCAAGTGCGGTAGATAGGAGTAAAGTGCGGGTAGAGTAATCTGTAAGTGCCCGTCACATTCCCCCCCACTAGTTTCATTTTGCCACATTCATAACCAAGACCTAATCTACTTAGGTGTTTGCAAAACCCTAGGATAGAATTTGTTTGTCTTGTTTGTCACCTCCACTCATCTCACCTTTGCATATATAAAAAAAAACAAAAAGATACCTTTTGTGAGACGAATCAACATACACACTTTATACACCCACATTTGAGGTGCATAACCTAACTTGATTTTTATCTACTCAATCGGGATTCCGACCTGTGGAACCGGTACACACAAATCAACACATAAAGGAGTAGAAATTAGTCTAGGTTTATCATCTCTGCGTGCCTAATTGGTGGTGCATCTGGTCACTTGATTGAATTGTTTGGACCACACCACCCAATTTAAAACTGATTCATTTTGTGGATGCTTCATAGGATTCAATATTTAGGTCAAGCCAAGAACTCTATATTTTCTAGATTTGTAAAGGAAAAACACTTGAACTCGTGATTTCAAATTTGGTTTGCCTCCTGAAAACTTGGTTAAATATACCTAATATTTGAATCCTAAAAGCTACTAAGCAAGATCTGAATCTTACAACTCACTTCATCCTTAATAATCTTGCTTGAAAACTTCTTGGTTGTGCACATACATGCGCTCTCAAACAAATCATTAAGGGCACAACCCATTAAGGGCCCATCACATTCCAGAAGCACCAATATCGCATGCCTAACTAAAATTGATTAGACGTTGGCCCTAAGGACTGGTTCCCTCGTCAGGATCCAGATTGAGATTGTTCACGGTTAACCTACTTATACTAGTTAATCGGATGTCTAGCTAGGGGAGTAGCATCAAACGACCGCGGCTGGGGGTTACACTAGGAACAGGAGGTGCAAGCCAAAGGAAGAACCTTCTCCCCAGTCCCTCCTCCTAACTGGTTGGATTGCCTGGATACAAGTAGAGTAAATCTCTCATAATCTTAAGATAGATTCTAAGAGTCTGTAGACCTTTAGGCTACCCAAACTAAGGACAGGCTTGTATTTTTGTGCAGCAAGGTTCCTTCTCTTCCCCGTCCTTCTGAGTTCCTTCTGATGTATGCTTGGAAGGAGGTCATTGAACCCTAGATTGGAAGGACCTTTAAACCATTCCCGGAGGCGGAGGTTGAGCTATAGCCAAGCAGATCCCATGGCTGATCAACAACCACCTCCCCCGCCCCCGAACCAACAGGGGCTGATTCAGAGGCAGTTGGAAGAATTGCAGCAGATGCAGCAATGGTTCCAACGAATGAATGGTAAGGACGCTTGGCCCTTGAAGGACTTCTATGATCCTTCGAACTATGGGGAACGTCCCTGTGTCATGATTCCTGCCGGAGACATAGAAATCAAGCCCCCAAGTCTTAAGCTTGATTAAGCATTTCCATTGGCTTGGCTCAGAGGACCCATTTGAACACTTGGAGGATCTGACCACTTTGGTTCAGACCACCAAAGCAAGGAATGTGAACGAAGAGCAAATGATCATGAGGCTCTTTCCTCACACTCTCAGGGATAAGGCCGCACAATGGTACCGAACCATCGAAAGGCCGATAGAAACATGGGTTGCTCTTATGTCGACTTTCCTGGCGAAGTTCTTTCCAATCGGACAGACCAATGCCTTGTGACGGGCGATTGCCACTTTCGCCCAGTAGTCGGGGGAACCGTTTCATGGTGCCTGGGAGCAATTCCAGGAACTTTTGAGGAAGTGTCCACATCACGAGGTGCTGAAATGGCAACTCATGCAGATTTTCTATCACAGGTTGGTTGAGCAACTCCGTAATCATGTGGACACCTCGTGCGGAGGTAATTTCCTCAACAAGGATGCAGATAGTGCAAACGACCTATTTGAGGAAATGAGCAAGAACTCAATTAATCATGCCTCCATGGATGTGTTCAATCGGTCCCAACAACCCAAGTCAAATGCTAATGAGATCTAGGATTCTCATTCATTTGACATGGAATTGATTTGTAATAAGCTCGATAAGATGGACTTGGTTGCGAAAAGAATGGAAGAATGGATGTCTGGGAATTCGAGAAACACATCTACACCCACTCAATCCCAGAATTTGGGATTTCATTCCTCACAAGCTCCCACGGGGCAGGAGTTCATGAACCAACTTGAATCGGCTCAACCCATGAGCCAAGATTTCTCGGAAACTTATGGGTTCTAAACTGGGGCCTTTGATCCCAGTTTTTCTGATCCTTCCTTCTCTCCATCCTCGCCCTATGAGGATGCATATGCAGTGCAGGAGAATGCTAGGTCCAACCCGTATTCCAATACTTATAACTCGGGTTGGAGGAACCACCCTAACTTCTCTTAGAAAAGTTAGGGGCAACTGACCCAAACACGACCTAGCAACTATGCATCTCAAAGACCTATGGGTCAGGGTCAAGTATACACCCAGTTGCCTCCAATACCGGTTACTCAGCCATCTTAGAATGCCCAACAACAATCTAAAAGGCAGGCTGATTTAAACCGACAGTTGGTGGAAATGCAAGGGTCCATGCTTCAACTTATGCAGCTAATGAAGACATCATTGGACAACTTGCAATCTGGGTTTATTGCTAACACCCGACAACCTGGATCTCTACCATCCCAACCTATACCCAATCGGCGCAATGTGCAAAATCAGAGCAATAGATCCCAAGGATATGGAAATCAAAGGGACCCACACGAGCATGCTCAGGTGGTTGAGCAGGGTTCCTCTTCTTCTTCTTCTGGTTACATGACCAACCAAGGCCCTCCAATCTTCACTAACCAACTTCAAGACCCGAATCCTTATGCCTCTGCAAACTTCGTCACCTTGAGAAGTCAAAAGCAGACCCAAGACTCTGAATTACCTTCTAGAAGCCAAAACCCTTGGGAGCTTGAGAGAGAGGAGGACACTCACATCCCGTTCCCTGAAGCCATATTTAAAACGAAGAAGAAGAAGACCTTAGATAGCAACGAGGAGTTCCTGAATTTATTCAAGAGTGTAGAGATCAATATTCCGCTCCTCGATGCTATTAAGCACATCCCGGCTTATGCTAAATTTCTAAAAGAATTATGTACCTAAAAGTGTAAGTTGAGAGAACCCACTCCGAGGAAGGTGATTCTCTCTAAGTTCTGTCATCCTGCATCACCTTCCTCAAATGAAGAAAGATCCTAGTGTCCCCTTGATTTCATGCATAATTAGGGAATACACTTTTGATAGGATACTGTTGGATATAGGTGCATCCATCAAACCTAATCCCGACTTCTCTTTATGAGAGTTTGGGTTAGGTGAACTTAGGCCAACCTTAGTAACGCTACAATTAGTAGACTACTCGGTCACCACACCGAAGGGCGTTATTGAGGATGTAATTGTCAAGGTCAAGGATTTCTATTTTCCCGTAGATTTCCTGGTCCTTGACATGGACGTACCTAACGATTTTAGGAACATGCCCATCATTTTGGGGTGCCCATTCCTAGCTATTGCCAAGGCCAACATAAATTGTGAGAGCAGTAGTATGGAGATCGCCTTTGGGGATAGGAAGCTAACTCTTGATATTTTTAAGGTGGTAAGAGGATTTGAGGATTGTGGATTCATTGAAGAGCTTGAGGATCATGATTTTGAGACTTGTATGACGATCAGCGCACTTGAGGACTCCACCAAATTTAGCGAATCGAACCCACAACCCTCCATGGCTAACCTGCCACATCTTGAAGAGGCTGTTGATTTTGTTCATTCTTAGCCTCTTCCACTGGATCGTCCTGATGAATCTTCATCAGCATCCTCCCTACCTTCTATACTAAACCCACCTCAGCTTGAATTGAAATAATTGCCTAAAAATTTGAAATACGAGTTCTTAGGACCTGAGAACATGCTCCCTGTGATTATTACTACTGATTTGACTAAGAAGCAAGAATTGAGGTTGATTAAGGTCCTTAAGAACAATAAGAAGGAAATTGGTTAGACCATCCATGACCTTAAGGGGATCAAGCCATCTTATTATAATCATCGTATTTTCATGGAAGATGAATCTCGCCTTTCTCGCAAAATGCAAAGGAGACTAAACTTGAATATGCGAGAAGTGGTCAAGAAGGATATAATCAAGTGGCACGATGCTAGAATTACATACCCAATCTCGGATAGTCCGTTGGTTAGCTCCGTTCAAATTGTACCCAAGAAGGCAGGAATAACCGTTATGACTAACGAGAAAGGGGAAACCTTCAGCACTCGTTCAGCTTTTGCTTGGAGAGTCTATATTGACTATAGGAAGTTGAACATAGCCACCCAAAAGGATCACTTTCCCTTGCCATTCATCGATCAAATCCTAGAAAGGTTAGATGAGCAAAAATACTTTTGCTTTCTAGATGGTTATTTGGGATATAACCAAGTCCCTATCCATCCCGAAGACCAGGAAAAGATAACTTTCACTTGTCCCTATGGAACCTTTGCATTTTGTAGAATGTTGTCTAGGCTTTGCAATGCACCCGCGACTTTTCAAAGGTGCATGTTAGCCATCTTTTTTGACATGGTGGGAGATTGTCTTGAGGTGTTCATGGATGATTTCTCCATTTTCGAAGATTCTTTTGAGTCTTGCCTAGCTAACTTGGAATTGATCCTCCAGAGATGCATCAAGACATGATTGGTCCTTAACTGGGAAAAGAGCCACTTTATGACTCGAGAAGGCATTATCCTGGGTCATGTGGTCTCTAATCGGGGTGTTGAGGTTGATAAGTCTAAGGTAGATGCTATCTCTAGAATTCCTCCACCCACATCAGTAAAATAGGTCCGCTCTTTCCTTGGGCATGTGGGTTTTTATAAAAGATTCATCAAGGACTTCTCGAAGGTTACTCGAAGGTTACCCCTAAGCGGTTGCTCAACCCTTGAGTAACCTTCTGGCCAAAGACACACCATTCGAGTTTGATGAATCATGCCATAAGGCATTTTATTTGTTAAAAATGGCAATCACCTACAACACCGCTGGACAACCCCATTTGAGATTATGGCTGACGCATCTGATTATGCCGTCGGGGCTGTCTTGGGTTAGAAGATTGAGCAAAAGCCCTTTGTGATCTACTACTCTAGCAAGACTCTGGACAAGGCCCAGAGGAACTACACCATTACTAAAAAAGAATTGCTAGCTGTAGTTTTCGCTTTAGAAAAATTCAGGGCTTATCTTTTAGGTTCTCGTGTAATCATTTATACCGATCACTCGACCTTGAAACATCTCTTGGACATAAAGGATGCCAAGCCCCAGCTTATTCGCTGGATTATGTTACTTCAAGAATTTGATCTTGAAATCAGGGATAAAGCCGAGCACAAAATGTAGTGGCAGATCACCTCTCAAGAATCCTAATTGATTCTCCTCATCTGGGTATCCCTATTTTAGACACCTTTCCAAATGAGACTATCCTTACAATCTCGGGTATCTGAACCCCCTGGTTTGCGGATATCGTCAATTATTTGGCCATTGGTCAAATCCTCCAGAATTGAACCAAACAACGGGACAGACTTGTGTCTGAGGCGAAATATTATTTTTGGGATGATCCCTAGCTGTACCGCATCGACGTAGACTAGATTATTCGTCGATGCATCCCAAAAATTGAGTTCCATAGTATACTTGAGTTCTGCCATACATATGCGTGTAGTGGACACTTTTCTGAGAAAAAGACGACAGCAAAAATCTTGCAATCCAGATTCTATTGGCCATCATTATTTAAGGATGCCCAGGAATTCTCAAAGTAATGTACCCGATGCCAGACACTTAGGAATATGGATAAGAGAGATATGATGCCCCTAAACCCAATACTTTCTGTCAAAATTTTCGACATTTGGGGCATCGACTTCATGGGACCTTTTCCTCCTTCATTTGGACACTAGTATATTATTGTCACTGTTGATTACGTGTCCAAATAGATTGAGGCAATCCCAACCTGGACCAATGATGTCATGGTCCATTCTCGGCTCCCTACAGAACCTGAGAATGGGTTGCCTCGATGAACCCCAAGGCCCAATCGTCCAGCGAGAAATAACCGAATACGCATTCATTCCACAACCACACAAGTATTGTAACTAAGCAACGAACATAAAATTGACAGTAAAGCAAGAGAACAACAATCACCATAATATTACAGGCCATCACAACAGAACTAATATAGTATGATCGAAATATAACTGAAATAACATGAACTACAGGAACTCACTACAACAACTGGCAAGAGGAAACTACAGCTGGGCTCAACTGGGCCTAGCGCCCTCAATAGCTGGTGGCTTTGGCTACTAGAATCCCTGACCTGTACAAGGTTATAACATCTGAAGTCAACTAACATTGAGTAGAGTGGTGGCTAAAACAGATAATGTAATTTAGACAAGCAGCTTAAAATATTATTTTCCGATTCCAGTTATCTTATTATGTGTTGCTGATCTGAGTACTCTAATTGGGTTCCATGACATTGCTCAATCTTCCTATTCCTTAAGGGAACGATCTTGCTTGTAGTTTTCCCACGATGCAAGATGTACATGTGGCACTCTCCTGGCCAGGAGAGTTCCCTGTAGTAGTCCAACACCCGATCTACTACCTCGAGGTCACGGTTGCGCCATAGCGGTGACTATGGCACACGTGATATGTGCATGGGTAACTACCTTACACTGGCACGCGGTCAGTCGTTTCTACTCATTAGTACGCCCAAACGTACAACATGGAACAACAAAGGGCCTTGCCCTCTCATAACAGGGGTCTCGCCCCTCACAGTCCGCAGACCCTCGTCTGACTATATCAGTTTTCCCAGTGGACCTAACAAAAGTCGGTGTAGGGCAGCCAGTCCTAACCTCGGGCCCCCTGGGGTGGCTAGCTCCCCCCTACACTAAGTAGCTCTCCTCGGTACCGCGTAAGCGAGGGCCAACAGGAGTTGACGTAGAGTGGCCAAACCCACCCCGGATCTCCACCCAAGGGGTAGCAAGCTCTCCTCTACTCTAAAAGGGATAGTTTCTCTCTTTGGTATTACGTACATGAAGGCCAACTCACCTCCCTAAACCAAGTCCGAATAGCCGCCCATGGCGACGTGTTCCAGAACCATCCGGTTCTCCGTACTACAGCATTCTTGTCTCATTCTATATTCCCCGTAGGGTTCGTATATGAACTTTTCTTATTTCATATATGGTTTGTTACATACAGAACAGGGAGCTCAATTTACATATTTATCACAGTACGAGTTTGTTTTTCTATTCATAACATGGTTCATTTTAGGTAGTATAGGCAGCTCATGATTTATTCAATTATTCATCTCTCTACACATGCATTTCCTCTAGCCCTAGTGTTCATGTCACAACCTAGGGTTCAATTGAATAGATGTATTCTAAAGCATGTATTTACTTCTTCCCAGGGTTCATCTCACATCCTAGATTCAACTAATTTTATGCATGCAATTTATTAATTGCAAGATTAGGGTAAGAACCACTTTACCAGGGTAACCGGGTGGAATGGGGGCTCATACAGTAGTTCCCGATGTCTCCACAGGTCCTGTATACTCGATGGACTGGAGACCTATGACATGGATTGATAGGTCAAACAAGCTCAAAATAGCAAAGACAATGTATCATTACGTAGAGAAACTCGAACGAAAACCAATGACATTTCATTTGCAAAAAATCAACACCGTTTAGGCCCTGAACGAGCCCAAAAACACCAATCCTGACTGAAATCAAACGTTTGAGAAAGGTCCCAGACGTCTTAAACAAACTCACAAGCATACCTTTCTCGGGGTGCCTTCCTCAAATGCTTAGGACTTAGTGCAGACGTCTAAGGGTGCCTTCAGATGTCTGAAATTGCCTTGGTCCTCGCACTGACGTGCCTCCCAACCTTTGACACATGCACGTGCATGGTCAAAAATTTGGCAGAAAGGTAATGGAAATAAAATGCTTTACTATATGTCTGATACTACCTTCGGACGTCTAACCCGATGTCTGGAGGTCACTCTAGACGTCTGATTATGCGAAAAAATGATTCTGCAGAACCGTTTCTAAATCTTTTCTCGCCGCAAAAGCTGCAATAACATCAATCCCTCGACCCTCTTCTCTCCCTCTTTTTCCCCTCTCACTCGATTGTTGAGTGGTGAGCGAATGAGGGGAAGGGGAGGGGCTTTTATGGAGTGAGGAGGTGTGGGCGAGGGATGGGCAGCAGCATGGAGGAGGGTAAGGATGCCACAGGAGGGGGCAAGAGGTGTGGTGAGGGAGGTGAGGTGAGGGTGTTGTGGGAGAGAGATGGTGGTGGGGAAAATTGCTGGGATGCCCCTACAATTATCCTCTCTCCCTCCCAAGTCTCAAGACAAAACCCAAGGGTGTTTAAAATTGCAGGAATACCCCTACAGATTCCAGAAATGCCAAACGACCCTAGAAAAGGTTATTTCAAATGACCACAAGGTGGTCATCGATTTTGTAAAGAAAAATATCTTTACTCGGTTCAGGATTCCTTGGGCAATTATCAGTGATGGTGGCACACATTTCACTCATGCCTAGTTTCAAAATTTACTGGGGAAATATGGGGTGAATCATCGAATTTCCACACCCTTCCACCCTCAGACGAACGGATAGGCCGAGGTCTCCAATCGGGAGATCAAAAACATTTTGCAGAAAATCGTAAGGCCTGATAAGAAGGATTGGACGCAAAAGCTAGATGATGCTCTTTGGGCCTATCGTACGACGTACAAAATGCCTATCGGTATGTCTCCGTTCCGTCTAGTGTTTGGTAAGGCATGTCACTTACCCGTATGTAACGAGCGCGTACCCCAGACGTCTTTTAAGACGTCTGGGAGGTGGCCCAGACGTCTGTCAAGACGTCTGGGATCACATCCAGACGTCTGACCAGACGTCCGGGATAGTTTACAGACGTCTGACGAACAGTTATGCTCGCACGGGATATTCGTCTGCGCGCCTGTGCACGCAGACCTGCGATCCGCATCTTCTCTGCGGCTGCAGGCGACTGCGACCGTCTCTCCCTCCTCTCCGCGCGGCGTTAAAAGGGGGAGGGGGCGCGCCTCCCCTCTCGTCTCCACCATCTTCCTCCTTCTCTCCTGCCTGTGCGCGAGAGCGAGCGGACGCGAGGGCGCAGCGGCAGCGGCGGCCGCAGTAGGCGCGGAGGAGCTGCGGCGTGCGAGGGCGGGGCTCTGCCGTGAGGGCGAGCTCGCCGGGAGCGGCTTGGCCGGCCGGCGGAGGGCGCAGGGGGCGCAGAGCGTCGCGAAGAGGGACCTGCTGCGGGCGGAGCAGCGGACGCGCGAGGTGCGACGCAGGCGGCGTCGCGAGCGGAGGCCGAGCGAGGTTCTGATTCTGGAAAAATCTCCAGAATCAGACGTCTGGACTGATATCCAGACGGCAAGGTCGACGTCTGTGTGATCATACAGACGTCTGAAAGGTGAGTTCCGCTTTCTCCTTCTTTTTTTGTCGAATGACCGTACTGAGGGAGGAGGGTTGGCTGTGCGCAGGTGTTCGGATTCGTCATCCTTTGCGAATCCGACGTCTGGAAGTTGTACCAGACGGCGGGAGTGACCTCCAGACGTCCGGAGAGACCATCGGACGTCTGGGATCTAGGAGAGACGTCGCCACAGACTTCTGGACGTCCGGGGAACCAAGCCGAACAGGTAATTCTCTGATCCACCGTTTAAGACGTCTGGAAGGAGTTCCAGACGTCTGATTTTTGCACAGTATTGTCTTTCTCGACCCGTTTAGGGCCCGTTTGGGCTCCGTTTTCCGCGATTCGAGTTGCGTTCGTTTCAGAATTTATTCCTCTACCCGCCTACAGTAGCTATTCACTGTTTTGAGACACTCCTTGTGTTTGATCCTTGTGATAGGACCTCGTTCGGTTGCCGTCTTGAGAGTCGCGGAGGCGCGCGGGATTCCCGACCACGTCCCCATTACTTCCGTTGTACCTGGTAGAGTGGTTTTAAGTATTAATAAAATCTGTTAAAGTATGGAACCATAACTAGAACCTAGGGCATTGCATGAATCCTAGGAATGAGAAATATATGGAATGATAGCTCCTAGGTGTTGCATGAATCCTAGGGCCGGAAAACTAGATTGTATGATAGATCCTAGGATATGGCATGAATCCTAGGATGGAAAAACTAGTGGAATGTATATTACTGCAGTCTTGGAAAAATGGAAAGGAATATATATAAAGCTGCCTGTAAATTTAATTAACAGCGGCCTGTTATGCATAGAGAATCATGTTGAGATCATGGAATGTGAGAACGTGAATCTGGAAAGTGAAACATATGATGTTCTGAGATAAAGAGCTGGAACCCTACGGGGAATTAGGAGTGGAACTCCTGGAAAGAAAAGGAATGGAACTGAGATGTAGTTTGTACTGTCTCTTGGGTACGCAGTACCAAGGGAAGTAC
Organism: Thalassia testudinum; assembly: GCA_037157565.1. Lineage (NCBI taxonomy): Eukaryota > Viridiplantae > Streptophyta > Magnoliopsida > Alismatales > Hydrocharitaceae > Thalassia > Thalassia testudinum. The sequence goes on from JAZHRO010000077.1 coordinate 90,113,736, forward strand.
CTGTACCTGTTTTAGTGCAGAGTGGGGCCAGCCGCCCCAGGGACCCGGGGTTAGGCTTGGCCGCTCTGTACCGACTTGTTGGCCCTCGTGTACGTAGTACCGAGGAGAGCTAGTAGTGTTAGGAGAGTACTAGCTACCCCACGGGCCCCGGGGTTCTGCTAGCCTCCTTCACCGACTTGTTAGGCCCACTAGGGCAAACCAGGGTAGTCAGGCGAGGGTGCGCGGACTGTGGAGGGGCAAGGCCCCGGTTTGGTTACTGTGGAGGGGTTGGACCCCTGTTACTGAGAGGGCTCTGCCCTGGTTCCGTGCTGTGCTTTGGGCGCACCCGTTAACGGAAACGACTGACCGCGTGCCAGTACGGGCTAGCTACCTGTGCGTTTATCGCGCGTGCCGTAGTCACCGTTACGTCTGTCAGTGACCTTGGGGTGGTTGACTGAGGGTAGGATCACCACGGGGGACTCTCCCGGCCAGGAGAGCACCACGTGCTACTTCTACTGTTGGAAAAGACTGCAATCAAGATCGTCCCACGAGGACATTCGAGATCAAGTAAAGGATCTGAGAAGTAAATGAAATAGTGAGAAAAATTGAAAGATGTAAATAAAGGAAGTAATAGAACATAACAGCTACGGTACCCTCTACTGTTGCCTTTAGTTAGTTTGCCACTCTACTCAGCGTTTTGCTGACGTGTTACACTCGTTACCTTTTTCAGGACCAGGTGTTGAGCAGCCAGGGTCGGCGGCTGCAGAGGACGCTGGGCCGAGTAGGGTCCAGTAGAGTTGCCACAGCTTTGTACCTTCTTTTGTTTCTGTTCTAGTGAGTAGTTTTGTTTCCGCTGTACCTTCTTTACCTGCAGTTTTTGTTATATGATAAATGTTGTTTTACTGTTGTGGTGGTGCCTACTGTAGTAGTTTCTTTCCTTACTGCTGTACTTTCTTACTGTTAGTTATATTCATGCTGAATGTGGTTTATTTTACTGTCTTTTGGTTACTTCCTCGTTGGACGACTGGGTCTTGGGATTAGTCGAGTCGGTCCGGTTCTCGTGTCTCGTAGGGACTCGGGAACCGGGTCGTTACACCGTAGAACTAGAACACCAGCCATTTTTGGCCATTAGGAAATGTAATTTTGACCTAGAGTTGGCTAGGAAGACCAGGAAACTCTAACTATCTGAGTTGGAGGAGCTTAGAAATGATACCTATGAAAATGTCAGAATCTATAAGGCAAGGACCAAAGCTCTCCATGACCAGATAATTTCACATAAGAGCTTTGAGCCAAAACAGAAGGTCTAGCTTTCTGATTCTCGACTAAAGCTCTTCCCCGGCAAGCTTAGGTCTAAGTGGGATGACCTGTTCATTATTGAGCAGATTTTCCCTAATGGGGCCATCGATATCTCTGACCCAATGATGGGTAATTCCTTCAAGGTCAGTGGACAGTGTCTCAAACCCTTTGTTGACATGTGCTCCCAGAACCCGTCTCGGACAAGGTTGCTCTTACCTTACCCTAACCACTACAGGCCAATCATCGCATAGCTAAAGGCACTAAACTTCGCACTTGTAAAGACTGTTCTGAGCTGACCAGAATCTCATGGAAACTGGGTGCTATTGTTCCACTTCTACTCTCCTGCATGCCTTCATTTTTAACAATGAGGACATTTCATTAGCTAAGCATGGGGGGTGGATCTATCTTATGAAATAATCTTTTTGTCAGCCATAATAGTAATTTCCTGTTATTTAAAAAAAAATGAATTCGAAGACAAGAACTTAGGCATTAGGAGTTGCAAACTTTAGGAATTGATACTTTGGGACCTGAATACTTAGACTCTTCAGGTCTTTGGGATTAATTAGCCTAGGTGTCCACTCGAATGTGGACTTAGTCTCGAGTCTTTGCCCATCAATTTCATCTTTAATCTAGTAAATAAATTGGAATGATAAGTACACGACTTATCAACTCGCCCTCTAATTTGAGGGGATTCTAAGTCTAAGCATCTACACACTATTCACACTGACTCACTTTTGGGTGATTTTTATGGAAATTGGGTAGCTAATGAACTATCTAGGGTGGTATGGCTGGCAAGTTGTCGTGGCTAACAACCCATTGTCCAGTTGTCCAGAGCCCAGTCACAAGACCATTTTCTTCATACTGCCTTTAGATAAATCTTAGATCAGGGAAGCCACCTACTTAGAAAAAAGAAAAAAAAAGAAGAAAAAAAGGTACCCAAAAAAAAGAAAAAGGAGAAAATTAAAAAATTAAAAAATAAAACTACACTTCACTGCACGAGTATGGCTGGCAAGTTGCCATAGGTAACGGCCCATAAACCGGTTGTCCAGAGCCCAACTCATAAAAATGTACAATAATTCCCAAAACACTTAGGGAAGAAGCGGGGAAGTAGAATAAACCAGGGAGATATACACTGGGTTCGCCCTTGTGTTGACCCCATAAATAAAAGAAGTAGGGAGAAAGCTACCGTTCGAAAAGATAAACCTTTAGGCAAGGTCACCTAGGGTCATAGAAACCCGAAGTCCATTTTAACGGCTGCCTAGTGAGTCCTTCACTCTTTTCACTAGATGCTTAGCACTTATAGTCCTTTTCAAGTCTTAGGTGGGTCAAGTAGTTGTACAAAGTTATCCCGAAACTCTCAAACTCCAAAAGTACGAAAAAAATTGGAAAAGAAGAAAAACAAAAAAATGTGTATCTTCCCTTTTCAAATAAGGTGAGGGCTTGGGTGGTCTGCATTCTAGTAGACACCTGGGCACAGTCGAGTTTTTGAAATTAGGTCTTGGTGTTGAGATTTTCTAAAACAATTAACAAATCTTGCCTAAGTAATCAAATCCTGATTCTACTTTTATACATAGCATTTAACTTAATTTTACTAGGGACTAGCAAAAAGTAAGCATGGGGGTATGATAAACACACATGAATTCATGATAAAATGCTTATTTATGATAGTTCCTAGGCTTAGCATTGAATATCATGTTATAAATACTGCATAACATCCATTGCATGACATTTAGGATAGTTGTGTATTATGTACATTAATCATTCCATTTTATATGACCAAGAGGTAGTGCGACATCTTTACAGGTTTCAGATGAAGAATCCGACCACAGGGATGAATTTGGAGTGACGATTGCAGTTCATCAACGCAAAAATCGTCCCGATCAGAGCTCCACAGCACCCTCTACAAAAAGAAGAAGATAGACAACCCAGATGGCACCACATGGCACCATCCAAGTAGCCCCACCAGAGCCATCGCATCCCCAGCCTCACTGCAAGAAGAGATCCCAACCGTTGGCTCTCAATCCAATGGTTGAGGTACGTTGCCACGGCTGAAGGGCACCCAGCCTCAATCATGCTCAAGGAAGGATTCGCCTTGAATGTTGGATCTTCATCCAACGGTCAAGGTGCATGCGACCTCATTGCCCATGATGAGAGCCTCATCATAAGCCCTAACTAGCTCATTTTGACCTAAGAAAGTAAACAAAAGCTCTTACATAACCTAAAGGAAGACCTAAGTCAAGCGTTTACTATTCTGAGAAGGAAACATGAACTAAAGGGTAAAACTGTAATTTTACTACTGCAGTGCATCAACGGGATTTCTCAATGGTTAAACATAGGTTAATTGGACTTAATAAGAGGAAAAGTGGGATGGTTCAGTCAGAAAAGGGTTATTGTGAGATTTAAGAATTAAATGACATTCTGTAACCCTAAAATAAATTCGCTTAATTCAACAAGGTTTCGATCTGCATAAAAATCAAATAAATCCTCTCAAATTCATGGAAAAATATCCCCTAGGGCTTAGAACCTTCAATTTGGCCTTTGGAACGTATTTTGACCTAGATTGGGGTCCTAGCTTAGTATTTAACCTAATTTGGGTTTTTATGCAAAATATCCAGTCAAATGTTCTCAAACCTAAAATTCAACTTCACCATTGGATTCCTTATCTCCAAATTAGGTTTATACCAAAATTTGGGCCTAAGGGAAGGTCATCTTGACCTATTTTGCGAAATGGTCCACCCAATTACATTCTGGCCCCTAACTTTTGAAAAAATCCTTGTGCAGAGCCCCCTATCTTCATCGCCACTCTTGCATTCAGGTCCCTCCGCCATTACAGCGGAGGAATCCCACTCTGGCAAGGATTCAAGGCTGATATCTCCTCGAATCCTCAGAGATCTCCCAGATTTGGAAGGGAGATTCTCTGAGGATTTCTCCATCGACCGAATGCGATCTCCAGATCAAATTTATGCCCAATCTCTCATGTGAACACTCGAGAGATTTGGGTATCCTAACCACCTTCCTTCTCCGGCGAGGATTTTGCACTGGAAGGCTTGCCCTCCAAGCACAAGAAGCTCAGCCACCGACTATAAAGGGACCCCTGGTCCTCTGCGAATCCCCTAAGGTTGATTTGGCCAAAGAATCCCCCAGAATTCCTCTATCCCCTCTCCAGCCAAGTAGCTCGCAAGCTCTGGCGACCTCCCCTCCTTCCTCTTGTCGCTCTGCCACCATACTAGTGGCAGGGTTCGCTTCGCCTCGTTCCTCCGCATTGCGCCGCACCAGCACACGCCCCTCTGACCTCCTCCTCGTCATCGTTATCTCCACCTCAGGGCCATCTTCTCTGACAATGGTACATACGCACCATTCGTCTTCTCTGCCTCCCCTTCTCTCCAATCACCTCAGATAAGTTCCTCTTCTCCTATTCATTATTTTCCCTCCTTTTATTCCATAAACCACCCCTTGACTGCCACTGCCCACCCTCATCTTCCTCATCTTCGGCTGACCTCCGGCGAGGCACATCCACCACTCCACACATCCACACGCCTTGCCAACCACCTCACAAACTCTGCCTCCACCATTGTCCATCTTCCCCCTCTCCCTTGACTGCCACACATGCTCCACACTTCCACCGAACAAACCCACACACACGGTCATAGTCTTACCTAGGCACGCAAGCCTAGGCAGTTCTGAGCCACATCGACCCCTGCCTCACCTTCACTGTGATACGACGAAGGTTTTCCTATTGTTTGACAGAGTCACAAGGCTGTTCTTGCATCGTGTAGGGTTGAGCCTCGTCGCCATTGGAGAAGAGGCGAAGCTTGCTCGTGAGCTTGCATCAGGTGTCCCGGTGCCAGGAGACCCAGTCCCAGGTGTGTGGCTTTCCTCCATGAACAACATCAACCATCTATCGAGGGCCCACGCACTCTGCAGCTACAGCAATTAGGGACATCCCCTGCGGAAGTGCTAGTAGAAGCAGGTGGGACTTTTAGTCCCACCTCGGTAAGTTTCGAGCTGCCTGTGTAGTATAAATTAATTTTGTGCTTTCTTCTCATTTCCTCAAGTAACACAGGGGTGAGGTCCCTCACCCTCACTTACACCTCGTCCGCGACCTGCCCCCGCGGACCTGGCACCTAACCTGTTTACCTAAGCCTAGCACTCCTCGTGCATCACACCCACGCTGGTGCGCCTGGACCCGGGTGCGCACCCGACCCGATTACCCGACTCTGGGAGAGCGTACCGAAGAGATAAATAGAGAGAGAGACGCGAGGAGGGTAGGGGATAGGTTTTTCCGCGTGGTGCTGTGCAGGGAAGAAGAAGAAGAGGAGCTGAGGAAGGAAGAGGCGCAGCAAAGAGAAGAAAAGGAAGAAGGTGGCGGCTGCAAGGAAGGAAAAAGGAGCAGAAGAAAGAAAGAAGCTAAGAGAGGCACTGTAGCAGAGGAGAGGCCAAGAAGAAAAGAAGAAGAAGGTAGAGGGTGAAGGAGAGAAGCAGGACTTAGCCATAGAAAGACAGAAGAAGAGAAGTAGAAGCGGCCAAGCAAAAGAAGAAAGAAAGAAGACAAGGAAAGGTAAAGAAGAAAAGAAGAAGAAGCCAAAAGAAGCATAGCTGTAGAGCAAAGCAAAAGGAGAGAGAGAAGACACAGAAGGACAACATTACAAATCAAAGCACTGTAGTCAGAATTTTTAAGACGTCTAATAAAATATCAGACATCCAATTCTTTTTTAGCATTATTTCTCCATAACATTACTCTTCAATTTTGGTTGAATTAGTTACTACTTTTTATTGAAAGTTATGTTCTTAAGTTTTGAAATACCCAATTGTTCCCTGTGTTCGACCTCGAATACTTTATTTTTCGAGTTATAAATTCTTATTTGTTTTCGTGGCGATTTCATCTATACTACAATGTAACAACTTTTAAAACAAGATTTCACCTCGTCAACAGCCCTCCAGTTGATAAGGTGGTGCTTTGGCCAAACAATGAAGAACCCGCTCCTCAAACGAGAGGCATGGGTTCGAGCCACAATCCACCGCGCCTGTTATAGTGCCGGCTGAAACATGGCTGCTCGATCTTGATCGAGCGGTCGAGATTCATCACGCATGATTTGACATCGCCCACTGATGGAGGACGCACGCCAGATCGCATGCGTGCAATCAAATGCGCCCACTTAAGTCGACCGGATGCATAGTCGACCATCAGATCTCCTCGAAGGTGCGATCCACGCACATTCAATGCAGCGAAGGCACGATCCGCTGGTGTCTCTCGACTGTGCGATGCTTCATCTGATAGCTATCAACGCACGCACCAGTGGTGCGAGATTCAAATGTAGGCAAGCACGCATTTTCTCCTTGTGATCTTAGCCATCCATGCCCGATCTAATGGTTGATGATCGCCACGCCCTACACCAGCTGTAGCCAAGCTTCCAAGAGCCAGCCAAGGCTCGTGAATGCTACAGCAACACCTCCGGAGGGTCTTTAGCAATGTCTTAAATGTCGCTAAAGACCCGTGGGTGCAAACCAACTCCATTCCACCACTTTATAAACACCCGTACACCCCCCATTCCTCTTCATCTCTACCTACTCTACTCCCACCTACTCCTAAGCTCTAGTAGACTGCCAAAGTTCCAATAGAGCTTACTCTCAAACTCCAAAGGCCTCTTATTAGTGTATTATTCCTATTTCCCACCAAAAATTCATCCTTCATCCCACCACCTTCATAGGTTACCTTGGAGCCGTCCTCCCACCTTCATTCCAGTAAAAGATCGCCCGAGTCTCCTCACCTCCATTCCGGAGCCTTGGTGAAGCATTCCTCTACCCGACGTCCTCCTGCATCTCACCTTCGTCATCCTGCATCTCACCTCCTTCATCCAAGCTTCCTCCAAGCATCGTCGTCTCACCGAATAGCCGATTCAAGAGATTTACTCTCACCCCTATCTCTTTTATGCTTTCATAGATTATTGTAACAAACATTTGCATGATATATCATAGTTTTTTCATATCTCTTGTGACCTATCTTGCTTACTTCTTCTATAAAAATAAAAGAACAAAAATAACAAAACCCCAAAACACCAAAAAGAAACAAAATGAAGAATGGATTTCAAACAAAGTAAACGTCACCTCCCTGCGTTCGACCCGGGGCTCCCTTGGAGTTTCGATTATAAATTGTATTTGATAGACGTGTTTTGCGAGCTACGATGATGAGTCCTCGAAACCCCGATTTTAATTCGCAAAACATGACTCATCACTGAGGTGTGAGGATAAGGTGTCCAAGCCTTGGTTTTGTCGTCTGACCTTGGTGCTTGATTGGTTCTGATATTGACATGGATAATTGATTGAGGATACTGTTCATATATTTGAGTTGCTTGTAGAACTTAACATTAGGGTTAATTGGTGGTTCAAACCACCATTTTAACCCCATCCATTTTCACTTTGACTCTCTGGTTTTATTGAAGTATTCTTCTGAGTACTATTGTGGTTTCAATTATATATTCTTCTCGATATTGTGATTAGTGAATTGAAATTGCCAATTTGCTTCCTACGAACGACCTTGGACTCAATTTCCTGATTTTGAGTTTTATAAATTTAAGTGTTGTCACAATTTTTATCCTATATTATGACGCATATTTCTAAAAGATGATTTTTGTGCACCAACATTCATTATAGCTAAAATGCCAAAGTTAAGCTAGAAACTAGGTTAAACACTATCTAATTAATACAATAAATAGGTTAAGTGTGAGGATTAACAAAAATGACCTAAAACATCAAATTAGTGTTAAAAATGTACAATTAGGTCAATTTATGAGATATTATATACATAAACACAAAATGATGATCCAATTGCTAATTAAACACATTTTTGAGCTCAAAAGTTTAAATCAAAGGTAAAATCATGTTCTAATATGTTCAACTCATATGCCATAAAAACATGAATGCATTTGGACATCATTAGGGCCTTGAAATCAAGACATTACAATTCGGTCCTTCGTTCATAACATTTCTCGAGCATAAAAAGTCTAGGAGCATACTTGCAAGCCATGAGGGACCATCTGGTTGTCATTCCTTCCACTAATGAGCCTTCTCGTAATTTTTGCACCCCTACACATGAGGGTTGTTTCTGCAAATTCACCGAAAGGCCTAATGTAGTCTCTCTTCTTCTCATGCACTATTCATGAGCAAGAACTCATGAAGTAGTCGTCGTCGATTCTTTATACCACTCGATCAATGATAGATCATCCTCCATCCTCCTCGCGCCTTTGCGTAAAGCACTCTTGTAGCCTCTAGATCCCATCTAACAGCTGATTTTTTGTTTTGAACTTCCCATGCTCCTCTCAAACTCATCTCATCATTGAAGCCCTAATCGACTAAACACACCTCCATGGTGACCTAATACTCCATTGCCTATATAGGCAGCTCCTCAGTGCTTTCCCAACCTTCATCAATTCCCCCTCCCACTTTCTTGGAGTTGATCCCTTCATCCTCTCCAGTGCCTCTTTCATTTCACTCATGCAGTTGGTGACAGCAATGGCATTCTTCTTCCTCAATTCTTCCTCACCGCTAAGGATGACGTAAGCTTAAGGGCGACCCTGGAGCTTCACTAGAAGGCTCTTCACTCGCTGAAGATCTCCCCCATTTCATCCTCTTCAATCGTCGGCTATTAATCTAGGAGAATCCCCTTCCTCTTGTTAGATTAGGTTTTACTGCTTTCTAGATAGATTTATTACTTTCTAGATTAGTTAGTAGAATTAAGTAGTGAACTCACTGATGGACCGTTAGATTTAGGAGTAGAGTTATCCTAGATCAACTTTGCCCTCTCTGATCAATTTAGATCAGAGAGGTGTTTTCACCTTGTCATTTTGATCCATTGATCTCCCTCATCACCTTACACTTGTTTCTAACTGATTTCCTCATATTTTAATTGCCAAGCACCCATTCATTAAGGCATCAAATTAGCTCTAATGCTCTTGAGCATTCAGATCTAATTTGAGCGCCAAACTTCATATGAGGGTGTTAAAGCGATCTGGAGAGGATTAAGATTAAGTTATCATCGTTGTAGTGCAAAATCCTTAATCGATCTCTCAACAAATATAATTTATAACTCGAATATCTAAATGAAGTCCGAGGTCAAACTCAGGGAGCAAATAGTAATTCACGTGCTAATTTGTAATAAATGAGCATAGAAATAAGCACAATAATGATATTCAATGAATATTAATCTGTCACATTAGATATTCAATGATGCTCAATGTATTTCAAGAGTTAAAGAGGACAAAAAGATATCTAGGACAAAATAATGGTGGTTTGAATCACCAATTATGAGTCTAAGCACATATATATCAACTATTCAATGAATATAAAATAAATGAACAGTGATTAGACGTCAGATTTATCAAGTCAAATGACTTAAATGTCACTTGCTACAACAGTGCTTCTCTTTTGATCTTCAGACTTTCTTCTTCTTAGGCTTCTTCTTAGGGCCTTCTCCTTCTTTTCAAACCTTCCCTCTCTACAAGCCTTCTCTTCTTTCTTTCCCAGCACACAAGGGAAACTCACAGCTAAGTGTTGCACTGGGTACTTCAGAGAGAAAAACACTCCCCTCCCCCACTCTGTCTTTCTTTCCTTCCTCCTCTCTTCTCTCAAATAGTTGGGTAATTGGGTATTCAGGTATATGTAACCGGGTCCAGGACTACGTGCATGGGTGTCGCAGTCGAGGAGTGAGAGGCTAGTCAGGTCGAGTATGTGCAGGTGTGAAGGGGACCTCACCCCCGATGTACTGAGGTGATAAGGCATGTTTAGAAAATCTATATATGCGCATTCATGAGCTCATCCATTCACGATGTAGGACTAATCCAATTCCCTCATCTTCACATGCCTACAAATGAAGACACCTCCAATTGAGGCAGCTGCAGATGGCTTAATCCTCGATTATCCACCTGGACATGTTCCTGGGAGTACTACGTGCTACCTGGAGATGTCACCTGGAGCAAGCATGCCCTCGAACATAGCTCCTACTTGCTTGGAGCTTCCTCATTAATGGCGGTGAAGGACGAAACCTAAAAAACAAGAACACGTCCTCTCGGCCCAATCAAAAACATTTAAGAGTATCGCTGGACCACAGTGAGTGTGTGGGTGGTGGTGGCATGTCGTGTGAGGGTGCATGGTGGTCGGATGGATCGGAGACGGAGGCGAGAAGGTGGGTTGTTCGATGGCAGTCGTGAGTCGGGGACGGTGAAATAAGTATGGGGGTTTTGTGCGGGTGGATGTGGCGGAGGTTTTGGAAGTGTCGACGAGTTGTTTGGTGGGTTGTGGAGGTGCAGCGGACTCGCTAGAGGGGTGGCTGGAGGAGAGGACGAAGGTGGCGTGTGGATGCATCGAGGGCTTGTTTTTTGGTTTTGAATAGTGGAAACTAACCTAAGGATATAAAGAAACTTATCTAACCTATTCTAATTAGACAAAAGGGGGGAAAGGCGCCAGTTGTGGTATGGCCGACGCCGTGGAAGGTGAAACCTCAGATGAGGGAGAACGGCGAGGAAAAGAGGGGAAGGCCACCCTCGCTGGTATTGCGAGCGGCGAAGGAGCTTGAGGAGGGTAGACTAGCTAGCTATAGTCTGTGATGGCTGGTGAAGAATGTAGAACAAGGAGCTCATTGGAGCTTACGGAGGGATTAGTCGAAGAGAGGAGAAAAAGGTGGAGAACTGGTCCAAACCAAGCTAAGCAGCACGACCTTGCAACCTGGGTCCTTAAATAGACCTCAAAGCTTCGATGCTTTACGAAATAGGAGACCCACTCCTTCAAATGATTCATATTAGGTTTTGAATAGGAATTAGAGCCTAAGATGTGGCTCAGATTGTAGGGAAATCTCTCAGGAGTCTCCCTTCCAAGTTTGGAAGAGATTGGGCGAGAAATCTGGGAGAACTCCTTGATTGAAAGTCGCCGGAGTTGGGTTTAGGAGTCTGAAGGCGGTGGAAACCTATTTGTGATGAAGATGATGAAGTTAGGGGGTATTTGCAAAGAATTTTGAAAGCTAGGGGTTTAAGTGAAAGAAGAAGAATCAAACTGGATCAAAATGCAAACTAGGTCAAGATGATCTCTGATTGGGCCCAAATTTTGGTACAAACCTAATTTGGACCCAAGAAATCTGATGGTGAAGTCAAATTTTGATTTTGACCAAGTTTGACTAGGTAATTTGTGTAGAAATCCAAATTAGGGTAACTATCTATCTGAGACTTTATTTTAGGTCAAATTAGGTTCCAATGGTCAATTCAAAGGTACCAAACTTTAGGGAGTAGTTTTATATGATTTTTAGAAGGTTTAGTTGAATTTTATCCTGACAGAAACCTCAGTTAATTAAGCAGGTCTATTTTTAGGATTTCAGATGTCCATTAATTCTTGAAACACGTGAAAACTCATTTCTATCTACATGAACCCACTTATTAGGCATTTATGACCATTTGAACTTTAATTAACCCCTGGGAGACCCCGTGATTGCTCTACATTTAGGATATTCTGTTAAAACTACAATTTTACCCCCATTTTCATGTTTATCTCTCAGAATGAATTTGTAGAGAATTATGGCTCTTTGGCGGTTATGTAGGAGAATTTATCAATTGATTATGAATAAATAAAGTTAAATATAGCTGATGATGATGTTATCATCAGAGGGTCATTGCACTCATTCCACCTGTTCACAATGACCCTCCCATGGTTTTGAATGAAGTAACTCAACAATTTTGAGAGATTTGAAGGTGTGGGATTCACTTTTAATAGATTTCATTGACTAATCTAAATTCTCTCTTCATGGTGTCTATGACGTAAGGGAGAGATTAGATTAGGGCCTTTTGTGGTTTTTGATCATTAATCAGATTTGAATGAGTCCTAATTCTATCAAAGAAGGTTTGAGGTACTTCTGAATTGGGATTTGTCACCATTGAAAGCTTAATTTGCATTTTCATCTGACACTTCTATAGTGTAAGATGGGGATCATAATAGGATTTCAAGGATTTTTGGGAGTTGGAATTGGTTTCCTTTGGTTTTCAAAATGGATAGCAAAGTTTTTGAAATGATTCTTCATGAGTATTTAAACATTTATCTCAGCTCTGAGGTGCATTTTTATATCCCAGATCTAAGATGAAATCTGGAATCCAAGATGTTCATTGGTGATTTTGATGCATGGACCTGATTTTAAGATGAGTTTAAACCATAATCAATTCTTAAATGGTTGTTTAAATGCTTGTTTTTGGTTCAATTCTCCCATGTCAGTACATCAAAGGTTGCATAGGAACTACATTCAGTGGATATTGTTTCCTTTCTATTTTCAATGGGATCTATGGATCAGATGGCTTCTCTGAGATTTTGGCCCTAGCTTAGATCTAACTTTTCATATCTAAGGAGATCTTCTGGAATAGTTAATCAGGCTTCCAAGCCAGATTCCGTCATTGTAGCAGCAGCTTCAACTATTGAATCAAATGCAACAACAACCGCTGTTGAGCTGTTTTTGATGTGAATCTGACTTGAATGAAATATTGGGTTAATTCTAGTTTCTGGAGCAGCAATTTAGACCTATAAGATCTAATGTAGAGCCTTGATTCTGGGCTAATTGGTTTAGCATAGATGCACCAGCAACAATATCTACTACTGAACTAGGATGGAGTCTAAAGAGTAATTTGGGTGGGATTATGGTTTAACTGAACTTACATCATTGTATACTGATAGAACATTGATTATAAGCTTTCATTTACATTAATTTGATCTTGAATACGATGTTTACAGCTTATAATCTCTGTGTTGAATCATTATCAGCAATTTGAAGTGTGATAACTATCTTATATATGTTTTGAAGGAAATTTAAGTCAAAAATCATGTTCCATTGATCAAACATGTTTCATGTTGCTGTTTGGATATTTTTATATGCTTGAACCTCTTTCTAATAGTTCACTCCGAATTTGATGGCTCGGGTGCATTAGTTCACATCCTATATTAACCACACTTATTCTAACTTGTAAATAAATAAAAAAATCATAACAAAATAAAACAAACATGTCTTCACTACAACATACTCAAACTTTGCCGTCGTTTGGAAATCGATGACAAAGCCCATATAATTGGTGCCATTAAGCGACGCCGTTATTAGCGCCGCTATTTCATTTTCCCATCAGTTAAAGGGCACATCTGACGTCAAAATATTGTTCGACCACCAGACGGATTAGATATTTCGACGTCGTTTTAAAATCGATGGCAATTGTATTTGTTGTCAGTTATAAAATAATCAACGACACTTATATGTCACTTTTTCCCACCTTTACACGCCCATTCTTAAGTTTTGTCGTCACTTATATAAATACACCGTCACTTATATAAGCAACAACAAAAAAATTTTTGTCGTCCCTTGTCCTTATAAGCAATGGCATATAAGTCTCTAGAAAAGCCCTCCTATTTTTTGTTTTCACTTATATGAATAAGCGATGGTATAGATGCAATGACAAAAATGTTTTTGCCGTCACTTGTCCTAATAAGTGACAGCATAAAAGAGGAGTTGTGGTTCTCTTTATCATGGCATCTATACCGTCGCTTATTCAAATAAGTGACGACAAATGTATGTGTTCTTTTTAAATAAAAATTCAAAATGATAAGAATTGCCTACTAAAGCTACTTAAAAGACTTACTTTTATACAAAAATAACTAATGAAAATGAAGAGAAGTTTATATTTCATAAATATAAAGTCTAGTACATAAAAAGTCTGAAAATGAAATATTTACATAAAAAGGGTAAATTGAAAAACATAATAAAAGAAAATGGATAAAAATCAAAATGCTGCTGCCCTAATGCCACCAACTCCACCTACACCGCCCATGTCATCATCGTTGCCTCGTCTATAGATGCTAGGATCTAATGAAGGTGAATGCTCTGACTGTCCCTTCTTGAGAAGAATGGATAGAAGGGTTTGAAGCTTCTCATCCATGGCATTCATCTTTTTATCCCTCTTTGCCTCTCTCATTTGCCTCTCCTCCTCTCATCTCTATAGTGTGTCGATCTTTTGATGTAGCTGATCAACGACACTAGATGTGATGGCACCTTTTCTCCCATATCAGTTGGACAATGTGTGTGCCCTCCTCGCACTACGAACAAAGCCACCGTGGGCTGGTGGCATCACTCTCCTAAATGCCTCCTTTGGATCCAGATGTTGTTGGACGTGTCGGAAGTCTCATCGATGGAGGGATGTACTAAATGTACCATTTGCTCTTAAATGTACTAAAAAATATTATTATAATATATATATAAAGTTATAAATTTGTAATGTTTAGGAAACTTTCATCTCTCCTGGTATAACTCATGAATCCACTTACAAGTACCCTCAGCTACAGCCTTATTGTGGGTGACCTCGTAGATATCCATCTTATTCATTTCTATCCCATCATGTGTAGAAAAATGAAAATATAAAAATGACACAATTATATTAAGATAACTTAAAAATTAAGTAATATTCAATTGCGAAGTAGTTCCAATACTTACGTAACGGCTCCTGACCATCTCGATGCTCCTTCAACCAAAACAATGGGTCTGTGGTGGAGCTTTAGCCCTATTGGCCTTATTTTTTCTTGCTTACTCCGGTAGATATACACAATAATATTTTTTTATGAATTTAAGATATATGAAATTAATATAATCATTTTTAATCATTTACTAACCTCCGTCTTGGGAAGCCAATGCTCACATGCCTTCTTCCAATCTTGAGGCTTGACATCAGGAGGATAATTATCCATGGCCTCCTCGGGTGAACTACAGTTTGAGAAAAACTAAATACCAAATATAAATTGTTAGAAATAATATATGAAATTATGTACATAATAAAAATGTAAATGTTTAAAAATTATTACATTTCTCTTGGTCTTCGTCCTCCAATCTCTGTGGATTTTGGTGGCGTGCTTAAGGATATATCGGGAGGCATTGGGGTCATCACCCCAATCGTAATTTGCCTACATTTATTTTAAAAAAATGTCAATCTTACTTGAGAATAATTTTAAGATAAAGTTATAAAAAAGTAACTTTTATAAATGAAATTACCTTCAACTGTCTTTTAAGAGGAGCTGCCTCTTTAGCTCTACGGGCACCTTCCTCCAGTCCAAGTTGTAAATGGGAATAATGGACCTAACCATTGTGCCCACTCAGCTAATGAAGCCAGGGTAATTCTCCACCTCCCCTATGGTTCTAAGCCTGATTGTTATTCTCAAGCCCTCGAGGACACGCTGGAGGTCTAGATTCTTTGTCTTCCCACATCCTCTTCTTAGGTTACCTGCATAAACATTAATCATATTCATTATATATTTTTGAAGTTATATTAAACTTTAAAATATATAAGTAATTTACTTCTTAAAGGTATAGGAGTTTTTAACAAAACTTGTGCCCACTGCTAAGGAATCCATATGAACTGGGTTCATACTCCCCACCATCTCATCCTCTGCCTCCTCCCCCTCCTCTCCTACCTCCTCCCCCTCCTCATCTGATGCCCTATAATCTGGATCATCCTCTACTCGCTCTAATAAGGTATGAGCAATCTCCTTCCTCTTTCCCTTCCCCCTGCATGTAGTAAACGTGTCATTTCCCTGGGTCGTATGAAATGTGATTAGGGGGAGCCTGGTGCCGAAGGGGTGGCTGAGCTTGCTGTTGGGGGGTGATGCACGTGTTTTGCATGTTTGAAATCGAGGTTAAGAGTAACCCATCATTGTTGTTGCAAAACTCATTTATTAAATAAAATTTTACCAAAACTCCAAGGGAGTCCCAGGTCGAACACAAGGAGGAGACATTTACTTTAATTGAAAATCGTGCCTTGTTTTGTTTGTTTTTGGTATTTTGAAGTTTTGTTACTTTTTTTTGTTTGTTTTTATAAAGCAAGAAAACAATATGGATCACAATGGAGATAGAAGCAAATATGATATATATTGCACAAATGTTCATTATAATAATCTACGAAAGCATAAAAGGAGAGGGAGGTGAGAAGGAATGTAATGAATCGGCTGTTCGGCAAGACAACGGCTCCTGGCGGAAGCTTGGACGAAGGAGGTGAGGAGCGGGACGATGGAGGTGAGATGCAGGAGGACGTCGGGTAAAGGAAAGCTTCAGCATGGCTTTGAAATGGAGGTGAGGAGGCGGAGATGATCTGCTATAGGAATGGAGGTGAGAGGACGGCTCCAAGGCGACCTATGAATGGTGATGGGAAGAGGGAGGAATATTTGGTGGGGTAGAGGTTCGTTACACTAATGAGCCTTGGTAGCTTGAGAGTAAGCTTTAACGGAGCATTGGTAGGCTTGCTAGAGCTTATGAGTAGGTGGAGTAGAGTAGGTAGAGATGAAGCGGAATGGGGGGTGTAGGGGTGTTTATATAGTGATGGGAGGAGAAGCATCTCGCGTACAGGCATTCAGCGACAGCTACAAGCGTCACTAAAGGCCGCTCAAGCTGTCACCAAAAGATCTGCACCTCTTCATTGCCTTGGCTGGCACACACACTACCCAGGCCATTTAGTGACAGCTGTAAGTGTCACTAAAGGCCCGCTCTTTTGTCACTGCAAATCCCATGCTCACTGCGCATGCCTGCAGCTATCGCTGAGGTTGGATGTGCCACGGTCGTTGGATTTAGAGGTGGACAGCGGAGATGGCACGGAGATCGTGCCTCTTGATCGCGTGTAAGATGGCATGTTCTCGAGGAGCATCGACAGCCGCGTGCTGCACCAGCGCCCATCGAGCGGTGTCATGTGGCGATGCTTCTACCGCTTGATGACATCCAACGGGCGCAATTGAATTGCACCTGCTCTTCGCAAGATTGCCTCCCCCACACTGTAGCTCGAACTCATGCTTGTAGTTTGAGAGCAAGTGTCTTCACCAATGCGCCAAGGCCACGGTTGGTTGAGTGGAGGGTTGGTGCGGCTGCGCGGTTAGGGCACCCCTCAGTCGCTGAATTGAGATCCAATGACTAAGATCTCATCTTGCGGTGAGCTTAAGGCGGTTGCGGTTCATGTTGGGTGGTCTGGATGGCACCACGTGACACCATTTGGATCGTCCATCTTCTTCTTCTTGTAGAGGGTGCTACAAAGCTCTGATCGAGGTGATTTTCTCGTTGACGGACTACGATCATCGCTCTGGATTCATCCTTACGGTCGGATTCTTCATCCGAAGCCCATAAAGATGTCTCATTACGTCCTGGCCATGTAAAATGGAAGAATTAGTGCACATAATATACAACTATCCTAAATGCCATGCAATGGATGTTATGCAGTATTTATAACATGATATGCAATGCTAAGCCTAGGAACTATCATAAATAAGCATTTTATCATGAATTCATGTGTGTTTACTAGGGGGTGGCTGAGCATAAGGAGAAGAATCAGGCTGGATGGATGCCTGTCTCAGGGGGGCCCTTTCTTTTCAGTTTTTTCTTAAACAACTTCATTTGTAACAAGGAAAAAATGCAATAATCAATACAGTTGAAAATTATTAATATATAAATCATTAATGAAAAAGTTTGGCAAACATTAAAAAAATATTTAAAAATTTCAGTAGAGTTTCCCCTTAAATTTGAAGGTTTCTCTATAAACTTGCATATTAAAATGAAAGTGAGCACACCCCACATTAAAAAAATTGCAACTCAAAGCACAAGGACTTGCATATTTACAACTCAAAGCAAATACAAGTTATTCAAAGATGATTATTAATCTAAGTTCTAAGTTAACAATTTAACCATTGTTCAGCAAACCTAAGACAATTTCTATCTAGTTTTCACCAAATCTAAGTTCTAAGTTAATAATTTAACTCATTGTTCAACAAACCTAAGTTATTCAAAGATGATTCTACAAGTGATCGATTGGAAAGTGTTGCAATTCTTCTTTTACTGTATGATGTGTTTATCTCCTCTTTGCTTACTGTTCCTCAACTACCTCAAACCGTTCGACATGGTATCCCTTATAAACTTACATCTACCAATTTTTCTATTCTTTCCTTTGATAAAGGCCTATGAGTTATTATTTAGGTCTTTTGATGGTCCTACCATTCCTCCTCCAAAATTTATTCGTCAAAGAGAGGGTGCCTCTACTACTTAAGTAGTTAGTAATGAGTATATGATCTTTTATAAATAAGACCAAGTAGTTTTAAGTTGACTTCTGAATCCTCCTTCTCCTTAGGTTAGTCTCTCCACCTTCATCTTAGGTTGGGTTACTAAATGGATAGGCTAGAGTGGTGGCTTCCTAAAGTGGGTGTGTCTATTATTGTGAGAGTGAGGCTATTAAGTGCATGGCTAGGCGATGTGGCAATGTCATTTAAAAAATTTTGGCAGAGTCTTTATTAAGCATGATTTCTACGCTAAAAGTTTTGAGTTCGAAAACCCATCGTTGTAGTTGCGTAAAAATCCGTTAAACAGATAATTTAATCGAAACTCAAGGTGAGTCCTAGGTCAAACACAGGGAGGCAAACATTTGATCAAAAAACACATTGAAATTATTGTCACGAAGCAAAGTAGCTGAAGGAAATTAATCTACGCTAGCTATTCTACTTAAAGACTAATTAATAGAAAAGAGAGATCGAATATTACAGAGGAAAGAGAGAGAGTGAACTAACATTTGATAGCCATATAATGTCATTACAACTAATTGCTACAACTAGAAAGTGGGAAATTTGCACTAGAAAGTGATAAAAAGATAGGGATGAAAAAATCCTCCTCGGCAACTGCTTGGAGGACGAGTCGCGTAGATGGAGTGCCCGGATAAGGGTGGTGAGATACTGGATGAGGGAGAACGGAGCTGGAGGACAGAGGATGAAATAGGGCGACGTCGTGGAAGGATCTGCTTCTCGAATGGTGGTAAGAGAACAACTGTTGGATACTCCACGAAGGGGATGAGAAGATGGAAAATTATTTTATTCTAGCTCTAATGGAGCATCCCAAGTATGGGACATCTCGTAGAGATTTAGAGGAGGTGAGAGAAGAGAAGGGATGAAGGATGTGGTGGTGTAAGGTCCTTTTCATATGCAAGGAGGAAAGGGTAGAATAGTCTTTTTAAAGACTTGAAATAAATGGCTTTGGTGATGCTTGCAAGCATTACTAAAGACCCCACGTTGTTGAAGCTCACATGCATCCTTGGTTGTGAGATGGGCATCGAAGCGTCCACGTGCAGCCACGTGTGTTAATCGCTCTAAATCGGATTTTAAAATCGATGCGTTGCAGTATAGATTGAATCAGCATGAAAAAAAAATAGAATTTATACTCAAATGGAAGTCCGAGGTCGAACGCAAGGAGCAATTAGCAAAATAATTCTCAAGATTGCAATTCAAACACAATATAAGCAATTTATAATAGAACTCCAAGCAATAATGATGTATAAATGAAAGCAAATGTCAAATAGTATAAAAAGAATGGGGTAAAATGGTGATTTGAATCACCAATTACCCCTCACAATAATAGCAAATAGCTCAACAGTATCAACCAAATAAAGCCTCACAATCAAGTATCAGACGATTGAGAATTTAATCAGATGGCTTAACCGTCTCAAGCTATAGTGTATAGCCTTTTCTCCCTCCTCAACCTCTTCTCCTCTTCTTCTTTCTCTTCTCTAGTTTCTCTTCTTCTTCCTTCTCTTCATGCACAAGGGGGAAAGCTTGATTTTTTCTAAGTGTTAAGTACCCTCTAAAGCAAAACCCCCTGACCGCCGCTCTCTCTCCTGTTCCTCCTCTTCTCTTTCAAATCAGGCAGGTATACGGGTGATAACACCACGCAAGGGGGTAGTAATTAGGTTGAATAAGGCCCATCTTTAGAATAAAAGGCACAACATAAAGTAGAATAGGAGCATTGCATGCATCAAGTACCAAGATTGCTTATAAACTGTATTAATGGCCATTTGTGTAAAGCATTTGTCAAAGCAGGCCTCAGATGAGCAATCGGACCGCACGGATGGATTCAGGACGACGAACGGAGTCTAACGGACTCAAAATCGGCCAAATCCGACATCCGGAGCTCCCACAATGGGCCCAAGAAATCCTGACCGTTGATCTGCAGATCAACGGCCTAGAACGCGCCACGTCGCCCCGCCCCCGCCGCCCGCACGCCCCCAAGCCAGCCAAGGACGCATCTCGGCCGTTGATCTTCGATCGAACGGCCGAGATCCGCGCGCTCGCCCGCGTTGCGGCGACGCGCGTTCGATTCGCGCGGAGCAAAAATCGTCTGCGGGCGAAGGGCGCGGCAAAATTGAGCCGCGCGATCAGAAGCGAGCGGCTAGGATCGCGCCACGCGGCGCGACGACAGCGCCCCACCTCCCACGCGCGCGCGCACGCCGGGCGGAAACGCACGCGCGCACGCACGCCCGAAGCGCGATCCTAGCGCAGGCGCGGGAGGATCTCAGCCGTCCGATCATCAATCGGACGGCTCTCGTTCGACGTCCACGGATCGCGCCTGAAGAGAGAGAGGGGCGGGCGGCTGACCGGCGGCAGCAGACCTTCACCGACGTATATGGAAGCGGTTTTAGCAACGTTCTGGATGTCGCTAAAGCACATTCTTCTTTTAGGAAGCCCTTAACTCTATTTAAACCCCCTTCTACCACCATTCAAGGATCCTCTCCCACTTGCAACTACTCCACTCCTCTCCTAGCTAGTCTTAGGCACTCTTGTAATCGCCGGAGACGACGAGCCGCCGACGGAGCCTCCTCCACCACCGTGGCTGCCTCGTCGCTCTCCACTCTCTCTCTACCTCTCTCTCTCTCTTTTAAGCTTTCATTTACTTTTGTTGAAGCATGTATTTAATATTGTAAACCATGAACTATGAATGCATGTTTAATGAAATTATTTTCCATTTAGTTGCCATTTTAATTTCTGCTTAAAGTGCATGATCAAAACCAAGAGCTTTCTAACCCTAAACTCTCTCTATCTCTCGCTTTTCAAAACCATCTCTTTCGCAAGCAAAACTCCGCCTTTTTCGTGACAACAAGTGGTAAACAAAATCCGATTTCCACGCCTCCCTGAGATCGACACTCGGACTCACCTCCGTTTACTTCTTTTAAAACCGACGTATCAAGTGCAACTATAACGACACCTCTTAACACAGACGCACGAAGGCACGTCAGTTTTTGGCGCCGTTGCCGGGGAGGCAACGGATTTGTTTTATCACCTCCATTCCACCTTCATTCTCATATCGTCTAATGCCCTATTTTCCTTTTTACTTGACGGATGCAGGAATTCGGCGCATGGACGGCGAAGCGACGCATTCCACTATGGTAGCAAGGAAGTAGACGCCTCGAGGACCGATAGTGAGTACTCTCTCTCGCTCATTGTTTGCTTGCGTGAAAAAGCTAAAAAAAAAATCATAAAAATTGAAAAAAATTGGCGTGGCGAATGATTGCTTGACCCACATTCTTAACACACCACCCTACAAAAAAATGTACACTCTAATATACTGGACAAATTCTTGGAGTGTTCTTTTCTTTTTCTCTTGAGTGGTGTTTGCGAAGCCACCGTGAGTTGACCTGGGCCGCATCACTCAACCCTAAAAACTAACTCATCTAATAGTAGCTGCACGATCTTTAGGATGAGTACACTAGGGTTTTTAGAGCCTCTACAAGATAAAAAGGAAATCTACTTTCACCAAGTTGTGTGTAGAACTTGACGTGCCCATTGAAACTTGTCTGAAAGCATTAAGACACGTCAACCCTAAAAAACACTAAAGTAAGGATGAAACATTAAAAGACACCACACCCTAAAAATTCTTGCTTTAAAACCCTGTTTTGTAGAAGCACACACCTTGAAAAGTGGAAAATTAAGAGGCACCACCCCAATCAACGCCTCATCACATTACCCTAAGCACAAGCACTATCCTAACCCGTTAAAACTGAGTAGACGTGCCCTAGGCAGGACTGAGTTAAGTCTCAAAAGGTGAGGTTTTGTTCGCTAGGCACTTGGCTTTCATTCCCTTGGTAGAATCTGGTGGCTAGGCTGCGGGGCAGTGTCAAACGACCGCGGTTGTGGGGTCTATGGAACCGGAGGCGTAAGCCAAAGGAAGAACCTTCCCTGCAATCCCCTCGTAATCAACCTGGCCAGATTAGCCTTGAGAAGGGAAGTCCAGTGC
This sequence comes from Thalassia testudinum, assembly GCA_037157565.1. Taxonomy (NCBI): domain Eukaryota; kingdom Viridiplantae; phylum Streptophyta; class Magnoliopsida; order Alismatales; family Hydrocharitaceae; genus Thalassia; species Thalassia testudinum. Next base: position 90,136,087 of record JAZHRO010000077.1, read on the forward strand.
TTACGGACTTAATCACCCTTTGTGAGATTTCTAGGTCTCCTAAGGAATACACCATAAGGATTAGGCTTGCGTGCTTGATTGAAACACATTTCTCGCATCTGTCGCCCTCCGCATCCCCTCCAGTTCTTCTCTAGTGTATGCACGGGAGGCGCTCACTACATCCCGAATTGTGTGTTTTGGGGCAGGAATCTAGGCGACGTAACTCTGTTGAAAACATGGCTGAACCTAGGGTAGATGAGGCTGAAGATCAACCCCCACCAGATGCTATGGCTGTCGTCCAGGCTCAAATCAATGCTAATCATCGGCTTCAGCAACGACAAATCCACACCATCATGCAAGCCATACAACGGTTACAGAACCCGCAAGAACAACCACCACCTTTCAATGACATACCAGGACAACCACCACTTGATTTACCACCGTTTCAGAACCAGCCAAGACCCCTCCGTGATTTCTATAACCCTTCTGCCATTAGAGTCGAGCCACACCTTAGGATCCCCGAAGGGGGAGACGATTTTGAGCTAAAACCTAATGTATTAAGTCTAATCCAGAGCCACTTTCATGGAAGCTCAAATGAAGACCCCTTTCAGCACCTAGAAGATCTCGACCGCATAGCAAGAACAGTAAAACCTAGGAACATTAGCCTTGATATTGTTTTAATCAAGATGTTCCCTTTCTCATTAAGAGACAAGGCTTCTCATTGGCTTAGAACCCTAGGTAGACCCATCACCACCTGGGAGGAACTGAGGCATGCATTTTTAAAGAAATTCTTCCCCATAGGAAAGACCAATGCCCTCAGAAGAGCTATCACTACCTTCACACTCCAGGGTGGGGAACAATTTCATGAGGCGTGGGAAAGATTCAATGAACTTTTGAGGAAATGCCCACACCACGAAGTTCCAAGGTGGCAATTAGCCCAGATCTTCTACCACGGTCTGGATAGCAACCTACGGAACTTCGTCGATGCCTCATGCGGGGGAAACTTCCTAAACAAAGACGAGGAGAGCGCGTTTGAGCTCTTTGAGTCTATGAGCGAGAATTCGCTCAACAATGCCTCCATGAACCAGTTTAACAGATCCAGTCAACCCCGTGGTGGGATTTATGAGGTACAAGCAAATTCTGGAATGGTTGACATGGACATTATTGCCAAAAAGTTGGATCGAGTGGAATTGGTGGACAAGAAGATTGATGAGCTTCTAAACCAGACCAGGAACCCCTTGCAGACTTTCACCCTAGCAAAAGGAGCACATAATGTTGACCTGGTCCAACCCTTCACCCAACTAAACCTGGACCAACCCCCAACCATGTTCCAAGGAGGGACCTTTGCTCCCTCGACCCTTGATTACTCCCTTCCTTCTTCATCAACATCGGCTATTCTAGAAGATGTGCAAGCCGTCCAAGGATATGCAAAACCTGACCCTTTCTCCAACACTTACAACACCGGCTGGCGTAATCACCCCAACTTTGGTTGGACAAACCAGAAACTACCGCAATTCCAAAACCAGCCCAGGCCAAATCAACAGCCACACTTGCCCCCCTATCAGCAAGGACCACCAGTTAGACCCCAATATAACCAAAATAGGGCGGCCCCTCCCCCACAAAACCAAATGGACACCCTAATAAAGATGATGGCTGACATGAACCAAAAACATCAGGAAGAAATGGCCTTGGTAAAGGGACAGTTAAGCCAACTCTTGGACTGTAAACAGCAAGGATCTCTACCTTCCCAACCACAACCAAACCCGCGAAACATAATTAACAGAGGCCCCAATTCGCAAGGGTTCCAAGGCAACCCCGGGTAGGCTCATATGGTCCAACCGGCTCCACAAACACCTCCTGGGTTTGGTGCCTCTTCATCCTCATCTTCTCAAGGATCACCCCATGGCCCCAATGCCTCTGCGAATGCGGTGACCTTGAGAAGCGGCACCAAAACCCAGGATCCCAAATGGCCGACTCTCCCCGAGACTTTACCCGACTTAGAAGAAGCACCAACCAAGGACCCAAACATGGAACCAATCCAGACACCCTATCCTGAGGCCTTGGAAACAATCAAGAGAAAAAAGAATACTGTGGAAACTGAGGAGCTGATGGAAATTTTTAAACAAGTACAGATTAATATTCCGCTTCTAGAAGCTGTCAAACACATCCCCGCTTACGCCAAGTTCTTAAAGGATGCCTGTACACCCAAGCGTAAGACGAGACCTCAAGCACCTAGGAAGGTTGTACTCTCTGAGCAAGCCAGTTCCGTGATATCAAGTAACCTTCCACTCAAACGAACTGACCCAGGAGCACCCCTGATTTCCTGCAACATCGGGGACATGACATTTGATAGAGCGCTCCTGGACCTAGGTGCTTCTATCAACCTAATTCCCACAACCTTGTACCACCAATTTGGTTTTGGGGAGCTGGCACCAACCCCTGTCACCATCCAGCTGGCGGATAGATCAGTGAAAACCCCGAAGGGGGTTGTCGAGGACGTGATTGTACGGGTCAAGGACTTCTATTTCCCAGTCGACTTTTTGGTGCTCGACATGGAAGTCCCTGAAAAATTACAGAACGCACCCATAATCTTAGGCAGACCTTTCTTAGCCACGGCTAAAGCAAACATCGATTGCGACACGGGATGTATGGAAATCGCCTTCGGAGACAGGAAAATGCAATTAGATATCTTCCGGGCAACAAAGTCTTTTGATTGTGATTACATTGAGGAACATGATCCCGTGGAAACTTTAATCGAGGAATGCCTTACCCTCAATTCTGTCTCAGACCACCAAACCCGTAGTTCTGACTCGCCACCATCATTACCTATGGACCTCTGTAAGGCTGAGTATCATCACATGACACCATTTGAAGAAATCAATGTTGATCAACTACCGCCCTTTCCATTCCCATCGACTGTGGTCCCACCCGCACCTGAACTTAAACCATTGCCCGAGAATCTCAAGTACGTCTTCTTGGGACCTGGCCAGACCTTCCCAGTGATTATTAATTCCCATCTAACCAAGGATCAGGAACTAAGGTTGACTGCAACTCTTTCAGAACATCGGGCCGCCATTGGTTGGACCATCTCAGATCTAAGAGGAATTAGCCCCACCTATTGCACCCACAAGATTTACCTGGAAGATGGGGCCCGACCTTCCCGCCAGATGCAGAGACGGTTAAACCCTAACATGCGGGAGGTCGTTAAAAAAGAAATTATCAAGTGGCTCGACGCCGACATCATCTACCCTATCTCTGATAGCCCCTGGGTGAGCCCCACTCAAGTGGTTCCAAAGAAGGCTGGGCTCACCGTTGTCACTAATGATCATGGCGAATCCATTCCCACCCGCACCACCACCGCATGGCGGGTGTGTATTGATTATAGGAAGCTTAACGAAGCCACTAAGAAGGACCACTTCCCCTTGCCATTCATTGACCAAATCCTTGAAAGATTGGCAGGGCAGAAGTATTTTTGCTTCCTGGATGGATATTCAGGATATAACCAAGTCGCAATTGCTCCGGAAGATCAGGAAAAGACCACATTCACTTGCCCGTATGGCACATTTGCATTCCGTCGAATGCCGTTCGGGTTATGCAACGCACCCGCAACCTTCCAGCGTTGCATGCTAGCCATTTTTTCAGAAATGGTGGGTGAATACTTGGAGGTCTTTATGGATGATTTCTCTGTATTCGGGAATTCATTCGACCATTGTTTGAGCAACTTGGAGAAAATCCTGAAACGATGTATCGAGGTTAACTTGGTGTTAAGTTGGGAAAAGAGCCATTTTATGGTTCAAGAAGGAATTGTCCTCGGACACATCGTTTCGCATAAGGGCATCGAGGTAGATCGAGCTAAGGTTGATTTAATTTCCAAACTTCCTCCACCTAGTTCGGTCCGACAGATTCGCTCTTTTCTAGGACATGTTGGCTTCTACCGAAGGTTCATCAAAGACTTTTCCAAACTTTCCAAACCCTTGACCGACCTTCTAGCCAACGACGCAACTTTCCACATGTCTCCTGATTGCACCCAGGCTTATCATACCCTCCGGGACTTAGTCTCCACCGCACCGGTACTTCAACCCCCAGACTGGTCCCAGGGTTTTGAGATTATGTGTGACGCATCAGATTTTGCCATAGGTGCTGTCCTGGGATAAAGGCAAGACAAGAAGCCCGTGGTGATCTACTACGCGAGCAAAACGTTGGACGAGGCCCAGCGTAATTATACGGTCACAGAAAAAGAGTTGCTTGCTGTAGTCTTTGGACTGGAAAAATTCCGATCATACTTACTGGGATCCCACGTGACTATCTACACCGACCATTCAGCCATCCGGCACCTGTTGGCCAAAAAGGATGCAAAACCCAGGCTCATCAGATGGATCCTGCTTTTGCAGGAATTTGACCTGGAAATCCAAGACAAGGCCGGATAGAAAAATGTGGTGGCTGACCACCTGTCAAGACTTCATCCAGACCACATTGGACCCTCCCTACCTCTATCTGATACCTTCCCTGATGAACACATCCTAGCCGTGCAAGACAAGAAAATGCCATGGTATGCTGACTATGTCAACTACCTGGTTATAGGACAAACCCCGCACAGCTGGTCCAAACAGCAACGGGACAGGTTCTTGGCTGAGGCCAAGCACTATTTCTGGGATGATCCCATGCTGTTTCGCCTCTGTGCTGATCAGATCATCAGGAGGTGCCTCCCCGAAGACGAGGTTCAGAGTGTGCTTTCCTTTTGTCATGACCAAGCATGTGGCAGCCATTTCTCTGGCAAGAAAACAGCTGCAAAAGTTTTGCAGTCTGGATTTTATTGGCCGTCCCTATTCAAGGATGCACACATCTTTGCCAAGACTTGCTCACGATGCCAAACACTAGGGACAATGACCAAAAAAGATATGATGCCCCTTCAGCCCATTTTGATTGTCGAAATTTTCGACGTTTGGGGTATCGATTTTATGGGCCCCTTTCCACCATCCAACGGCTTCGAGTATATCTTGGTCTCGGTAGACTATGTTTCCAAATGGATTGAAGCCGTCGCTACCCGACGATGCGATCACAAGACGGTCATGGACTTTGTAAAGAAGAACATCTTTTCCCATTTTGGAATACCCAAGGCCATGATCAGTGATGGTGGAAGCCATTTTATCCATTCCCAGTTCCGTGCCCTACTTAGAAAATACGGGGTAAACCACCGCATTGCCACCCCGTATCATCCACAAACAAATGGGCAGACTGAGGTCTCAAACAGACAAATCAAGAACATTTTACAGAAGACTGTGAGACCTGACAGGAAAGACTGGTCCACACGACTTGATGATGCCCTGTGGGCATACAGGACCGCTTTTAAGACCCCGATAGGCATGTCACCTTACCGCTTGGTCTTTGGCAAAGCTTGCCATCTCCCTGTCGAATTGGAACACCGGGCTTACTGGGCTGTTAAGCAATGTAACATGGATCCCCAGTTAGCTGGTGCGCAAAGGACTCTTCAATTATCTGAGCTTGAAGAAATTCGTCGGGACGCCTTTGACAATAGTCGGCTATATAAGGAGAAAATGAAAGCCGTCCACGACCGACTCATTCATAGAAAAACCTTTGAGCCAAACCAGCAAGTCTGGCTATTTGATGCACGCCTGAAACTCTTTCCAGGGAAACTTAGGTCCAAATGGACAGGACCATTTCGGGTGGTCAAGCCCTATTCCAATGGGGCAGTCGAAATCGCCGATATTAATACCGGGCACACCTTTACAGTCAATGGTCAAAGATTGAAGCATTTCCTGGCCCAGGTACCCCCCAAGGAGAGTGTCACCCTTGTTGAGGGCTGACACCAGGCACCGCCCAGCTGGAGGCGTTAAACTCAGCGCTTCCTGGGAGGCAACCCAGCGGATTCAGACTGATCTGGTAGTTTACGTCACTCAGGTACTATCTTTTTGAACCCTTCTGCATCCATGCATCTGCCAATGAGGACATTGTCCAACTTAAGCATGGGGGGGATGGTAAATTGAATAATCCTGAGTTTAATTAATCAGTCTGAATGAATAAATTAATTGATTAAAAAAAAAAAAAAAATTGAATTTAGGAAGAAAAACTTAGGCATTAGAAACTTGCCAATAGTGGGAAATAATACAAAAAGAACTTAAACGCTTAGACTTTTCAGGCCTTCAGGCTTAATCAGCCCTAGTGTCCATTAAAATATGGATTTAGCGGCGAATCCTTGCAACTTTAAGCTATTCTAATCCACCTAATAAATAAGGTGATAAGTATACGACTTATCAACTCATCCTCTAACTCAGGAAAACTTTGAGTCTAAGCATCTGCACACATTTCTGCACATACTCACTTCTCGGAGATTTTGACAGAAATTGGGTAGCTAATGAACTCTCTAGGGTGGTATGGCTGGCAAGTTGTCATGGGTAACAGCCCATTGGCAGGTTGTCCAGAACCCAGCCACAGGCCATTTCTTTTTCACTGCCTCTAGGTACATTTGAGATTAGGGAAGCCACCTACGTAAAAAAAAAATAATTAAAAAAAAAAAAAAAAAAAAGAAAATAAACCACACTTCACCGCACAAGTATGGCTGGCAAGTGATCGTGGGTAACAGCCCATTGGTCGGTTGTCCAGAGCCCAGCTCAATAATTGCACAAAAAAAGAAGACCAAAAACACCTAAGGAAGAAGCGGGGAAGTAGTACAAGCCGGGGAGATATACACTGGAAAATCCTTGTGTTGACCCCAAGTAAAATGAACGCAGGGAGAAAGCTACCAATCGAACAAATACACCTTCAGGCAAAAATTTATTTTCTTTTCCGGTCACCTAGAGGCGTAGAAACTCGAAGTCTGTCTCAATTACCGTTAAGTAAGTCTATCACAACATTCACACCAAGATGCTTAGCACTTAGGGTTTTGACCGAGTTTTGGGTGGGTTGGGTAGCCGTAAAAAGTTACCAACCCACACTGAATTCTAAAAATTCTAAAAAGACATATATAGATATATACGTATACATAAGTATAGTTATATATACAAAGCAAGGATTCGGGCGATTCGTATTTTGGCAGACACCCGGGCGCTGCTTAGTCTTTGTAGATTAAGATCTTCGTATAGTTCCTCTTATTAACAAGTAACGAAGTGCCTAAGCAATTACTTCTTGAATTCGCCAAAGAAATAAAGGCTAGAATAAACCTTGCTAGGGACTAGCAAGGAGTAAGCATGGGGGTATGATAACACCACGTAAGGGGGTAGTAATTAGGTTGAATATGGCCCATCTTTAGAATAAAAGGCACAACATAAAGTAGAATAGGAGCATTGCATGCATCAAGTACCAAGATTGCTTATAAACTGTATTAATGGCCATTTGTGTAAAGCATTTGTCAAAGCAGGCCTCAGATGAGCAATCGGACTGCACGGATGGATTCAGGACGACGAACGGAGTCTAACGGACTCAAAATCGGCCAAATCCGACATCCGGAGCTCCCACAATGGGCCCAAGAAATCCTGACCGTTGATCTGGAGATCAACGGCCTAGAACGCGCCACGTCGCCCCGCCCCCGCCGCCCGCACGCCCCCAAGCCAGCCAAGGACGCATCTCGACCGTTGATCTTCGATCGAACGGCCGAGATCCGCGCGCTCGCCCGCGGCCGCCGCGACAAAGCGCGGGCGTGGCGCAACGGTTAGCGCGCACGCCCGCGTTGCGGCGACGCGCGTTCGATTCGCGCGGAGCAAAAATCGTCTGCGGGCGAAGGGCGCGGCAAAATTGAGCCGCGCGATCAGAAGCGAGCGGCTAGGATCGCGCCACGCGGCGCGACGACAGCGCCCCACCTCCCACGCGCGCGCGCACGCCGGGCGGAAACGCGCGCGCGCACGCACGCCCGAAGCGCGATCCTAGCGCAGGCGCGGGAGGATCTCAGCCGTCCGATCATCAATCGGACGGCTCTCGTTCGACGTCCACGGATTGCGCCTGAAGAGAGAGAGGGGCGGGCGGCTGACCGGCGGCAACAGACCTTCACCGACATATATGGAAGTGGTTTTAGCAACGTTCTGGATGTCGCTAAAGCACATTCTTCTTTTAGGAAGCCCTTAACTCTATTTAAACCCCCTTCTACCACCATTCAAGGATCCTCTCCCACTTGCAACTACTCCACTCCTCTCCTAGCTAGTCTTAGGCACTCTTGTAATCGCCGGAGACGACGAGCCGCCGACGGAGCCTCCTCCACCACCGTGGCTGCCTCGTCGCTCTCCACTCTCTCTCTACCTCTCTCTCTCTCTTTTAAGCTTTCATTTACTTTTGTTGAAGCATGTATTTAATATTGTAAACCATGAACTATGAATGCATGTTTAATGAAATTATTTTCCATTTAGTTGCCATTTTAATTTCTGCTTAAAGTGCATGATCAAAACCAAGAGCTTTCTAACCCTAAACTCTCTCTATCTCTCGCTTTTCAAAACCATCTCTTTCGCAAGCAAAACTCCGCCTTTTTCGTGACAACAAGTGGTAAACAAAATCCGATTTCCACGCCTCCCTGAGATCGACACTCGGACTCACCTCCGTTTACTTCTTTTAAAACCGACGTATCAAGTGCAACTATAACGACACCTCTTAACACACACGCACGAAGGCACGTCAACGGGTAATCGGGTATTCACATACCCGGGACCAAGGCTGTTGGGGGTGTATAGCAGCTGAGGTGTGAGGCTCATGTAAGGAAGGACCCAACCCCTTGCGTACTAGGCAAGGGGTCAGTGTCAGAAAATCGACTTATACCACTATAGGAGCTCGTAAGTTTATGATGTGGGACTAAGGTCCCACACCATCTTCTTTGTTCATAGTAACAGCTATCTTCGGCCGATTCGTGCGATGGAGGCAGTCAACGCCCCAATTGTCTGGTCAAGAGCGAAGCCGGGCCGATTCTACATTGCCTGATGCGGACACCGGGAACTGCGGTTGCTAGAGAGAGCTTCAAGCAAGCTTAAAGCTTGCACGTTAATTGCAGCTAGGTGAAAACCTGAAATAGTAAAGTATAAGCTAAACACCCCAATCAGAAAGCTCAAAATGATCGCCTAATGATGGTGAAGAAGGTGGAGGTGGTTTCGTTGTGCGAGAGTGAGGGTGGAGGCTGAATGGAGGCAAGGATGATCGGAGGAGGTGGGTGTGTTCGGGGGAATGGTAGATCAGCTAATCAAGCACCTGAGGTTAGGGCTTTAGTTGGTGGGAATGCGACGATGATGGTGGGGGTGACAGTGGCGGGATTTGTGTGGTGTAGCGGTGTGTTGGCAACACCGGAGCAGACAATGATGAAGGCGTCGAGGGAGAGTTGGTGGTCGTGTGTGTGTTTCAAGTGGGGGAAAATATTATAGTGTAGGAGAGGAAGTGATCGAGATACCTAGGGATGAAGGAGATATGCGGAGGGCTCCAGTTGTGGCTGACCGGAGCCAGAGAAGATGGAGACGACGGTGAAGCAGTGATGATGATTGAGGTAGAAGAACATCCTCCCTTTGACTGGGGAGGTGCGCGAGGATGAGAGGAAGAAGATAGGCTGTCCAATTTGATGGTTGGACAATCGGAAGAGGGGGATTGAAGGTGGTCACTCGAGAAAGATCTGAAGGAGGCTGGAGAGGGAAGAGAAGAGGGTTTCTCAAGCCAAGATTTGCTGAGAAGCATGGTGAGGCAATGGGCATTCTTATATAGGCCGTTGGAGGACGATTTGAGATTGGGAAGCAAGCTTCCCAAGCTTGGAATGTTCGCTAGAGATGGGAGCTTGAAAGATACTTGAATCTCTCATGTGTTCGCATGAGAGATTGGGAAGGTTGTAGGGCTTCGGATCTGGCTCAAAAGGAAGGGAATTTCTTGACAAACTTCCCTTTCAAATCTGAGAGGGATTCATCAAGGAATCAAGGAGAAAATGGAAAATCAAGCTCACCAAAGTTATAGGATTAGGATTTCATGGCGGTAGGGACCTATTTGAAGAAGGAGACAATAAAGTTGTGGGCCTATTTGTAAAAGATTCAAAAGTTAGGGGCATGTGTGTGAGATAAAAGAGTCAAAAAGGATCAAATTGCAAACTAGGTCAAGATGATCTCAAATTGAGCCCAAATTTTGGTACAAACCTAATTTTGACCTAAGGAATCCAATGGTCAAGTTGGATTTTGGATTTGACCTGCTTTGACTGGGTAATTTATGTAAGAACCCAAATTAGGGCAAAAGTCTATCTGTGGCTCTATTTTGGGTCAAGATGAGTTCTGATGGTAAAATCAAGCATACCAAACTCTAGAGAATATTTTTTCTATGAATTTTAGAGGGCTTAGGAGAATTTTATCCTAACCCGAACCTCAATTAATTAAGTGGGTCTATTTTTAGGGTTTCATATGTCATTTAATTCCTGAAATGCACGAAAACCCTTTTCTGTATGTTCTAACCCACTTATTTGACTTTTAAGACCATTTGACCTTTGTTCACCCCTGAGAAAATCTGTGGTTATTCTATTTTTGTGATAGAATGGTAAATTTGCAAAAATAACCTTATATTCTTTTCTTCTCAAATCAATGTTTTGTGCCCTTAAGATTTTCTGATGGATGTGTAGGAGCTTTTATTGACTTAATCAGATCAAATTGAGCTGGTTATGGCTCATGATGGTGTTCCCATCATACCCTCATGCCTAGCTTTTGCTAGTCCCTTAGCAAAACCATCTGAATCGAACCAGTGATCTAGGTCGGATTTAACCGTCAAGATGCCTTACTAGGCCACATCTCTAGGAATCAGACCTTAATACCAACAGTAGGCCTAGAGGTAATCAAGTACCAGCCCAGATCCAGACCTGACTAACTTTCACCTCAGTCTTCCGCGAAGGTTTCTAAGGCCCGTAGGAATTATCCTAAGGTTCATTGGACCCAGTGATTAAAGCACCTGTGCTTTAAACATGGTTAGTCCTATTCAATTTGCGAGTGCATTTTGAGAGAGACATAGAAGGAGAATTTGATTTGTCGAGAGCTTTCTCTCCCTTTTCTTTTCATTATATTTTTCCTTAGATCCATCCTTGGATTGGCCCTAAACATGATTTGTATCGGATTCCTTGTCCCCACCATCAATCCTCGCAAGGTCCCTGGCAATCGATGCTTCAGGATAGCACCGCCCATGACAACCCCCAAAACCATGGCTTTCGACATTTTAGGATAATCCCACCCATGGCGTTCTGTAGATAAATCCAGACCCTGGCAATCGACATTTCGTGATAATGCTACCCATGGCATCTGAACCCGCACAAGGTGCTTACATGCCCCCAGTAGGATATTTAGATATCCTAGGAGACAAGAACCAAGGAGATGGTATGTTATTGTGCATCCTCGAGGAGAATTTCCTGCCTCTCCGCACCGAGAACTCGTCTAAATCAACTTATGCTTTCGAGTCACTCCTAATCTAGATCTTAGGACCTTTTTCAGAATAGATTAAATGCCCTTTGGCATAGTTTTAACTTTAGAGCGCACTGAACCAGACTGTGTGTGATTTAGGGTGCTTAAGTTACCAAGTCTCGCAAACTAGAGGTTAGTTAACGGGGCCGAATATTCCCTAAGCCTTAGACCTAATACATAAGCTTTGCATTTTCCCCAACCTCTTGAGGATTAATCTGGATGTTGACAAGTACGTGAATGTTTAAATCCAATACAGGATCAAGAGGCCTAAGGTCGGTATTTCGCCACTAATCCCTTAACTTTTACCCTTTTAGGTCTTAGTTCATCATTTGATTCAACCTAGAAGGTGGGTAGGTTCCAAATTATTTCTTAGGGACTCAATTTTCTTTTTCCTTTGTGCTCCTTTTTTTTCATTTCAATTTTCTTTCCTCCTTTTCAAAAATGGCTCTTCTTTTTCCTCAGCCTCTCTTTCTCTCTCTATTTTTTTTTTGGAATATGTAATTTTTTGATGAAACCCTTTCTTGTGAAGTAATTCTCACAGCGTTTTGCACTTTAATGCCCCGTCATGCCTATGATTTGCAATGTCCTCATTGAAAATTAGGTGGGTTCGAATTTAGCTTAGATCGTACATTAGAATAGGTTTTAGGTGGGTGGACAGATCAGGGTGACTGTTGCAGATGATTTTAAGCTCTGATACGAGTACTAGAGGTGGGGTCAACTGTTCTAATGGACGAACCCTAAAGTGCAATATGAGTTCAACATGAGATATGTAAAGAAGGGTTCCAGGTTTTTTCAAAAAGATGACAAGCTGCCTCCCGTTAAGTGTTGACTTTAACGCCATCAGCCGAGAGTAATGAGCTCAAGGAGAAGGGAGATCAAAAGAGATAGTAGCCAAGTTCGAGTCAGTGAGTTCGATGAGCAGTTTGAGTCTCTGACCGTTCACGACGAAAGGTTCAGAATCAAGCCTAAGTTTACTAATTTCGACTGCTCCATTTCCAAAGATTCATCTCACCAAGAATGGTCCAATCCATTTTGATATGAGTTTTCCTGGGAACAATTTGAGTTTGGCATCAAAGAGTAGAACTTTTTGACCAGGGTGGAAAGATTTTCGCACAATGTGCCTGTCATGGAAGGCTTTGACTTGCTCTTTGTTGATACACGAGTTCTCATAAGCATCAATGTGTAATTCCTCGATCTCGCTTAATTGTAACCGACGGTGTATTCCAGCCTTCATCAGATCCAGATTGCACTTCTGTACTGCCTAATAAGCTTTGTGCTCCATCTTGATGGGAAGGTGACACGCCTTTCTGTACACTAATTTGAAGGGATACATGCCTAATTAGGTCTTGTGAGTGATCCTATAGGCCCACAAGGCTTCTGCAAGGCGAGTAAACCAATCGTTCCTATCAGGGCGAACAGTGACCTAAAGGATCTTCTTGATCTCTCTATTTGACAGTTCTGCCAGTCCATTAGTCTAGGGGTGATAAGGAGTCGAGATACAATGAGATACATCATACTTTTTTATCAGGGACTGGAAGTGCGCATTGTTAAAATGAGACCTGCCATCGCTGATGATGGCCTTAGGAACCCCAAATCTGGTAAAGATGTTCTCTTGGATAAATCGGAGGACAACTTTATGATCACTAGTTCTCGTGGGGATAGCTTCAATCCATTTATAGACAATCAACAGTGAGTAGAATGTATTCGAAGTCGTTGGATCCGAGAAAGGGTCCAATGAAATCAATTCCCGATATGTCAAAGATTTTGCACACAATAATTGGATTTAAGGGTATCATATCTCGCAACCCATGTTGCCGAGGGCCTGACAACGAGCGCATGCCCTACAATACGTCTGTGCGTCTTTGAACAAAGTGGACCAACATAAACCACATTGGAGAATTTTCGCTGTGGTTTTACACCTAGGGAAATGGCCACCGCAGGCCTGGTCGTGATAGAATGAGAGCACGTCATTGACCTCGTCGTTAGGAATGCATCTCCAGATCACCTGATCATTGCCAATGTGGAAGAGGTATGGTTCCTCCCAAATATAGCACTTGGCCTTGATAATCAATTTGTCCTACCTGGAGGTCGCCTAATCTGGCGGGACTTTCCTCGTAACCAACTAGATTGCAATATCAGCAAACTATGGGAGACTGTGAATGGCTAGTAGGTGCTCATCTGGAAAATGCTCGGTGATCGGACTAGATGGGTTGATGACTGAATAAGGAAGATGGAACAAATGGTCAGCTACCACATTCTACTTTCCCACCTTATCATGAATCTAGAGTTCGAATTCTTGCAACAGTAAGATCCAGTGGATTAGTCGAGGTTTCACATCCTTCTTCGCGAGGAGGTGCCTCACTGCAGTGTGATCCAAGTATATGATAACACGGGAACCCAAAAGATAAGATTTGAATTTTTCTAGGCCAAATATGATGGCTAGTAGCTCTTTCTCAGTAACTATGTAGTTACGCTAAGCTTCATCAGGTGTCTTGCTAGCGTAGTAGATGACCATGGGTTTCCCGTCTATGTTATGCCTAAGTATTGCACCAACAGCATAATCAGATGCATCTCACATGATCTCAAAGGGTTGAGACCAATCAAGGGATTGCAGGATAGGTGCTTGGGTAACTCGATCACGTAGGATCTCAAAAGCATGAGTGCACTCCTCGGTGATCTCGAAAGGGACATCCTTTGAGAGAATATTAGTCAGAGGGTGCACAATTTTCTAGAAATTGGGAATGAATCGATAGTAAAAATCGATGTGCCCCAGAAAGGATCGAATGTCCTTGATCGAGCTAGGCATAGGAAGTTTGGAAATCAGATTCATCTTGGCTCGATCAACCTGGATGCCTTTTTCAGAGACGAGATGTCCGAGGATAATTCCCTCAGGTACCATGAAATGGCTCTTCCCAGGAAAGAACCAAATTTACGTCAATGCGTCGCCTGAGGATTTGGACCAAGTGCAGGAGGCAATCATCAAATGATTCCCCAGATACCGAGAAGTCATCCATGAAGACTTCAAGGTATTCACCTACCATATCTAAAAATATGGCATGCATGCACCATTGAAAAGTAGCGGGTGCATTGTAGAGACCGAAAGGCATCCTCCAGAACGCATATGTCGTGAAGGGGCAGGTGAAGTGAAGTGCATACATCTGAATAGCCAAAAATGTCTATTAATACATGTTCTCTATATCATATTAGTATCATGCATTGTAAATATTGCATAACATGAGTAATCATGCATTTAGGTCAAATTGTAAAAATTGTATAGTAATTGTCTCCTTTTATGGCCAGGGACAAGGCAACTTTTAATTAGCACCTCAGATTGAAGATCCAACCATACAGATTTGATCAGGGCAATGATTAGAGTTCAACGACTCCAAGATTGCCCCAATTAGACATCCTAGCATCAGATATAGTTCGAGTAAGATCAAAAATCAAGGGCCAAGATGGTGTCAATCCACACTTCATATGACAAATCTGATTGCATGGATGGGTTCGAATCAACAATCGTAGCCTAACGATGTGAAAATCGGCCCAATCCGACATCCGTGGCACCTTTTGGAAGTCGCAGAAGATGGACGGCCAAGATGGCACCACGTGGCACCATCCCAGCCACCCAATCAGCCTAAGGACCCACCACTGCCCTTTCTCTCCTCAACAAATCAATCAATTTCAGCCGTTGGATCTTGATCCAACGGCTGAGATCAACGTCAGCTGCTGTCTCTATCCATGCACGTCCTCTCTCTCTCTCCTCGCATGCACGATTAGATCTGAGCCATTGGATCTTGATCCAACGGTCGTGAGTGTGCGTGCCTTAGTGAGAAACGTGACAATCCACCATGACAACGCATTGGTCTTGCACTTGTGGCCAAAGAAGAGGTCGTAGGGTCGAATCCCTATAAGCCTCAAATTGAGCTGAAGTCATAGGGCGCATTGATTCCTACCGTCAGATGAAGAACGTGTGGGCAAGAAGCGGAAGATGTGGCACACAGAGGAGCTTTGGATCACGTACGCACGTGATGACGTGCCTTTGCACGTAGGGGCGCTGCAGCTAAAGAAGATGAAGCGAGCAAGGAACGACTTTAAGTCGTCCGATCTTGAGATCGGAGGGCTAATCTAGCGAGAACGTGGGCAGGCAGAATGTGTAGAAGGCGAGGAGGCGTTGGCGTGTGCGCGGGGCTTCAGCAACGTGGGGTCTTTAGTGACGCTTAATTCCATCACTAAAGATCCCCTCATTTAATGGTTTGAATATGTAATGACTAAATTGCCCCCAATCTATGCAATTATAAAAGGAGACCCATACCCTACGAAATTCTCATCCCTTCCTTCACCTCTCTCCCACTCCAAAGCTCTAGAGAAGCTTGTCCCACACTTGGGATGCTCCTTTAGAGGAAAATCCAAAGTTTTCTCACCCCCATTTAGGAAGTGGATCCCACGACGACGACGATGCTCTACCTCGTTCCCGCTTCTTCCTGCTTCTCCCTCCTTCCCGCCCCGTCCTCCATCTTCCAGGCATCGCTCCATCCGGCTCGTCCTCCAAGCAATCATCGAGGAGGATAACATCTCTCCCTTCTTTTTATCGCTTTGTAGAATAGAATTTCCTACTTTCTAGCTGTAAAAATAATATTCATATATCAAGTGATTGTTCTCTCTCTCTCCCTTAGTGTTAATATCAATTCCATTGTAATTATCTCACTGTCAAACAAAAATACCAAAAAAAAATAATCACAGATTTTAGATCGACGTAGCCTCCCTGTGTTTGACCTGAAATTTATTTACGAATTTTGGTTAAATTTTATTTGTTGATGGATTGCTTCACAAATTGAACTACAACGACGATTTTTTCAAATCCAACTCCAATCGCGTAGTTTTCTGCTACCAACATTTTGGCACCGTTGCCGGGAGGCAACGATTCTCAACTTTCTTTCCACATTTCATGCACTTTATTGTTTTCTAACTTGTTTTGTTTCTCATCTATTGTTTTGCAGGTACCTCAACAGGGAATCTTCAAGCAGTAGATTCGAGTAAAGTGCTGTTGAAGACAATTGTAAGTTCTCCCCATTCTTCCCCCTCCATAGATTTCATTTCACAACATTAATTCAAACCCTAATTAACCTAGGTGTTTGCATAAATCCTAGGGTTAGTTTGGTTGCTTGGATTTCCACCCACATTCATCTCACCCTCATAAAAAAAATTAACAAAAAGATACTTCTTGCGGGATAAATCGAACATACACACTACATACACCTACATTCAAGGCACATAACCTAATTGATTTTTATCTACTCAACTGGGATTCTGATCTGTGGAACCAGTACATGTAAATCAACATATAAAAGAGTAGAAATCAGTCTAGGTTAATCATCTTGTGTGCCTAACTCAGTGGTGCAATTTTGGCCAATTGTTTGAGTTGTTTGGGCCGCACCACTTAACTAAAATCAACTCATCAAGTAGCTTCCCTATAGGGTTTACAATTTAGGTCAATACTAGGTACTCCACTTTACTTTTTGATTTCAAAAGGAAAAGATCTTCACCCATGTTTGAACTTCTGGATTGCCTCAAAACTTGATTGAATTAACTTAATTCCAAACCCTAAAAGCTACTTAAGCAAGATTTGAATCTTAAAATCCATTCATCCAAATAATCTTGCTTGAAAATCCTTGTTGTGCACACACACATATTCAATCGATCATTAAGGGCACAACCCATCTTAAGGGCCCACCACATTCCATAAGCACTACATTCCCAGGCCTAAATAAAATCAAGTAGACGTTGGCCTTAAGGACTGATTCGCTCTTCGGAGCCCAGTCTGAGATTGTTTACGATTAACTTGCTTGTACCAATCAATCTAATGTCTAGCTAGGGGAGTAGCATCAAATGACTATGGTTGGGGGGTACACTTGGAATTGGAGGCGCAAGCCAAAGGAAGAACCTTCTCCCCAGTCCCTCCTTCTAACTGGTTGGACTGATTGGACTCAACTAGAGTAAATCATCTATAATCTTAAAAATGGATTCTGAGAGTCTGCAGATCCTTAGGCTACCCCACTTTAGGACATGCTTGTTTTGTTGTGCTGCAGGGTTCTTATCCCCAATCCTTCCGACCTCTTCCTAGTTTATGCTTGGAAGAAGGTCATTAAATCCCCTATTGGAAGGACCATTAGAGTATTCTAGGAGGCGTAGATTGAATTTTGGCCAAATTGATCCCATAGTCTATCAACAACCTCCTCTGCCTCAGAATCCACGGGAGATGTTTCAAAGGTAGCTGGAACAAATGCAGAGAATTCAAGAATGGTTCTAGAAAATGCAGGGCACTCAATCCTTGAAGAATTTTTATGATCCTTCAAATTACAGGGAACGTCCCAGTGTCCAGATTCTTGCTGGAGACGTAGAAATCAAGCCCCAGGTGTTAAGCTTGATCAAACATTTCCATAGGCTTGGCTCTGAAGACTTGTTTTAGCATTTGGAGGGCTTGACCACTTTGGTCTAGACCACCAAAGCGCGAAACGTGAATGAAGAGCAAATGATCATGAGGCTCTTTCCCTACTCTCTCAGGGATAAAGACGCTCATTGGTACAAGACCATAGAAAGGCCGATTGCAACATGGAACGATCTGAAATCAGCTTTCCTAAAGAAATTCTTCCCTGTCAGGCATACCAATGCTCTGAGACGAGCGATTACTACCTTCACCCAGTGGCTGAGGGAGTACTTTCATATTTCTTGGGAGTGATTCCAGGACTTATTACGAAAGTGTCCACACCATGAGGTACCGAAATGGTAGTTTGTGTAGATCTTCTACCATGGGTTGACTGAGCAACTCAAAAATCATGTGGACGCTTCTTGTGGAGGCAATTTCCTCAACAAAGACGCAGATAGCATGCACGATTTGTTTGAGGAGATGAGTAAAAATTTAGTCAATCATGCCTCCATGGATACTTTTAACCGGTCCCAACAACCCAGATCGAACATTAATGAAGTCCACGACTCTCATTCATTCAATATGGAACTGATTTGCAATAAACTAGATAAGATGGACCTAACTACCAAAAGAATGGAGGAGTGGATGGTTGGAAACTAAATGAACAATTCTTGATCCACTCAATCCGAGAATTCGGAATTCCATTCGTCGTGAGATCCTTCTAGACGGGAGTTCGTGAATCAACTAGATGCTACTCAACCTGTGAGCCATCATTATCTGGAACCCCAAGGGTTCCAAACTGGGACTTTGATCCCAGTTTCTCTTATCCCTCCCTTTCTTTCTCTCCATCCTCGCCTTATGAGGATGTCTATGCTATACAGGAGAACGTTATGTCCAACCCTTACTCCAATGCTTACAATCGGGGTTGGAGGAACCACCCTAACTTCTCCCGGAAAAACCAGGGTAGCAGACCTAATTCCGACCCAGCAACTATGTTCCACAAAGACCAATGGGTCAGGGTCATGTTACACTGAGCTGCCCCTGAATCAGGTCAATCAGCCAGCTTGGAATGCCCGTCAACCCATAAGGCAGGCTAATTTGAACCGACAGATGGTAGAAATGCAAGGATCTATGCTCCAGCTCATGCAGCAAATGAAAACTTCACTGGACAACTTGCAAACTAGGTTCATTGGCAATTCTCGTCAACCCAGATCTCTGCCATCTTAACTCGTACCCAACCTGTGTAATATCCAGAATCCTGGTAAAAAAGCCTAAGGGTATGGGAATCAGAGGGACCTACACGCACATGCTCAAGTGGTTGAGTAGGGTCCTTCCACCTCTGCTTCTTCTTCAAATCAAAGGTTTCTGGCTAATGAATCCCCTCCAATCTTTCCTAACCCTCCCCAAGACCCAAACCCGTATACATCTACTAATTCTGTTACCTTAAGGAGTGGAAAACAAACTCAGGATCCACAACCACACTGTTCTAATCTACCAAATCCTGGAGAGCCTGAGGAGAGAAAGGAGAACTCTAAAGAGGAAATAAGGCTCAAGAACTTGATTCACAAGATCTAACTCATGTTCCTTTTCCTAAGGCCTTGATTAAACCTAAGAAGAAGAAGCCTATTGATAGTAACGAGGAGCTCTTGAATATATTCAAGAACGTCAAGATTAATATCCCGCTCCTCCACGCTATCAAACACATATCGGCTTACGCTAAATTTTTACAGGATTTATGCACACAGAAGCGTAAGTCGAGGGAATTTGTTCCGAGGAAGGTGGTATTCTCAGAGCAGGGTAGTTATGTTATCCTACATCACTTTCCTCAGAAAAAGAGAGATCCAGGTGCTCCTTTGATTTCTTGTGTCATCGAAGATTACACCTTTGATAGAGCACTTCTAGATCTAGGTGCATCCATTAACCTAATTCTGACTTCTCTTTACGAGAAGTTCGGATTAGGTGAACTTTGACCGACTTCAGTAACGTTACAGTTAGCGGACCGTTCGGTCACAAATCCACAAGGCATTATTGAAGATGTTATTGTCAAGGTTAAGGATATTTTCCTGTAGATTTCCTTATCCTTGGCATGGATGTACCTGAGAATTTAAGGAACACGCCCATCATTCTGGGGCGTCCGTTCCTGGCTACCGCTAAGGCCAATATCAATTGTGAGAGCGATAGCATGGAAATCACCTTTGGGGATCAGAAATTGAAATTGGATATTTTTAAGGTGATTAACAAATTTGAGGATCGTGGATTTATAGAGGAACTTGAGGAAGATAACTTGAATATTGAAACATGTATGGTGTTTCTGCAATTGAAAGTTCCTCCTATTGTGATGGATCTGACCCGCAACCCTATGTGGCAAACCCGCCACATTCTAAGGAGGTTATTGATTTTGTTCACTTTCAGCCTCTTCCTCTTGATGAATCTTCATCAGCATCATCCTTACCTTCCATTCTAAACCTACCCCAGCTCGAACTGAGACCATTGCCTGAGAGTTTGAAATATTAGTTTTTGGGACCTTAAAAGATGCTCCCTATGATTATCAGTTCTAGATTAACTAAGGAGCACGAGATCAAGGTCCTAAAGGAACACAAAGAGGCAATTGGTTGGACCATTCATGACCTTAAGGGGATCGAGCCATCTTACTGCAATCACAGAATATTCATGAAAGATGGATCCCACCCTTCTTGCAGGAGATTAAAACCTCATATGCGAGAAGTGGTCAAGAAGGAAATTATCAAGTGGCTCGACTCAGGAATCATTTATCCAATCTCTGATAGTTCTTGGGTAAGTCCCATACAAATTGTTCCCAAGAAGGTCGGGATTACCGTTGTGACTAACAAGAAAGGAGAATCTGTCACAACTCGTTCAGCTTCCTCTTGGGGGGTTTGTATCGATTACAGGAAGCTAAACACAGCCACGAAAAAGGATCATTTCCCTTTACCCTTTATCGATCAAATCCTGGAAAAACTAGCCGGGCAGAAGTACTTTTGTTTCTTAGACGGTTACTCAGGATACAATCAAGTCCCTACTCATCCCGAGGATCAGGAAAAAATCACTTTCACCTGTCCCTACGAAACCTTTTCTTTCAAGAGGATGCCATTCAGCTTATGCAATGCACCCGCAACTTTTCAAAGGTGTATGCTAGCCATATTCTCTGACATGGTGGGAGAGTTTATGGAAGTCTTCATGGACGATTTCTCTATTTTCGGAGAATCATTTGATTCTTTCCTGGCTAATCTTCAAATGATCCTTAAAAGATGCATCAAAACAAGATTGGTCCTTAGCTGGGAAAAGAGTCATTTCATGACACAAGAAGGCATCATCTTGAGTCATGTAATCTCTGAACGGGGAATTGAAATTGACAAAGCTAAGGTTGATGCTATCTCTAAACTTCCTCCTCCCACATCTGTCAAACAAATTCGATCATTTCTTGGTCATGTGGGTTTCTATAGGAGGTTCATCAAGGACTTCTCTAAGGTTGCTCGCCCTCTGAGTAACCTTCTCGCGAAAGATACGCCATTTGATTTCAACGAATCATGTCGTAAGGCATTTGATTTTCTGAAAATGGCAGTTGATGAGCCCATATTTGTGGGCTATTTAGTTACTTAAGTGCCTAGGAATTAGATTGATATTAGTGTATACATAGCATGTATTAAGATATAAATAAGTTAGTTTATATATATTTGCTTGTATGCATTACATATATAAATTATTTAGCATGCATTAGAATAACATGCATTAGTCTTTAGGTTACATTATATGCATTAACATTTTATTGAGGGTTTGAACATAAATAAACCAATCATTTTATTATTATTCAATTTCTCTTCTCTGTAGGAATTTACCGCTCCAACGCCATCAGTTGCCTTCACTAAAACTTGCATTCAAGGACGAGTGGAGAATGTGGATCTGCTCCCGCCTCTCCATTCAAATCCATGCAGACGGCTACAAGAGAGGTGGAACTGCTGTCATGTTGGAGGAGGCCACCACCCCTTTCCTCACTGTGCAGAGAACTTAGCTTCTCATCGGTTCCTCACCATAGGCCTCAACTGCGGTAGCGTGACTACACCACCGTGGGTGTGTGGTGTGACAACCCACACCGCCAATCAAAGTCCTTGCATCATCGTGCTTCTTCTTCATCAGCTCCTCAAGCACCAGCACCATCCCCATGCCTCAGACCCTACCGCACACCCGTAGCAGCCACCTTCCACTTCCAGCCGGTGCGCTCCTCCCCTCGGAGCGCCTCATCTCCTGCCACACGCACCACGGCAGCACCACCCTCTAGCGCCATTCTTGTGCTCGCCCCTCTATGTGCGTCCGCACCTCTACTTATGCCTCCCTCGCTGCACCTTTGCCTGCAGCATGCACCAAGCACTCCTCTACATGTGTTTGCACCTTCACCCGAGCGCCCTCCAGCAGCAACACTCCTCGCAACCACTAGACCTCGCCTCTAGCCGTACGTGCAGAGCATGCGCTACTCTAGCCACTCTGCCCGCTTGCAGCGTGCGTACTCCAGCACCCTTCATTAGCTCCATTCCCGCACACAAGAGCAGCAGCGACAACCGTCACCGCCATCGCTTCTCTCCTCCGTCCAGTCGGCCCAGGCCATCTCGCGACGTGCCGCCACCACCGTCGCAAAGGCCTCGCTCTAGTCGACCTTTTCTCAGAGTAGCTCCTCGAATGAGCCTCTCTCCCATGAGCGAGGAGAGAGGTATAATCCTCTGTTTTAGTGTGTATTATTATTTAGAGAAATTCCCACTGTCAAGAATTATTTTCTTGATTTTTCATATTAATTAAATTGTGGTGAATTTACAGCTTTATGCTTATTCTTCTAGATAATTGTTAAGCCTTATTGATTCATCTCTATATGCATTACATTTAATTTTGAATTACATTTTAGTATGCATGCAAGTGAAAAGTACATGGCATACCCTTGCACATGGATAATTTTATTACGTGAAAATTACGTCAACAACCCTTGACTTCTCCATAAATTTAAGATTTACATTCAAAGCTACATAGGCATTGTTTGATTTGACGAATATTTAAGTGAACTCGATTTCTATCTAATTGTGAGTTTAAATATGTCATTGCCTCCTTGTGGATACGACCTGCGCTCTCAAGTGGTTTATTTTAATTATTTTGTTAAGTGATTTTCCACCACTTTGATACTAAAATGACAAATCATCTTAATCATATTATTCGAAAGCAAAAATTATCTTACCAAATGACGCCGTTGCCGGGGAGGCAACAAGCTTAATTAAATCGCTTTCATTCATTCATTCACGTTAACTTAAATTTTGAATCATATTTAACTCTCGATTTTTTTTCTGGTGTGAGTGCAACGATCTACGACACACATTCTACAACTCGCCATCACACCAGCCATCGTGAGAGGTGACCCTTGACGTCGCCAAAAGAGAAATTATTCAAACCACCTTGCAAGGAACCTGATTGCAGGAGGGGAAGGATGAGGATGTGACGATCGTCTCTGCACATTTAGTCGCTGATTTGATTAGAGTAGGATTAAGACTTTAGACTTAATTTTTCTTGCACATTTGGTTTGGGACCCTTATTCTGGGGTACAGTTTTAAGGGTTTGTTCCTCGATTTTGTTTTAGGTCCGTGTTGGGTGGATAATTTTCGGGAGCTTGTTCCCTTTTCTTTAGATATAGGTTTTTATTTTATTTTATGGTTGTTTATCATTTTCTTTGCTTGTGCATAAGTAGCTAAAAAAAAAAAAAAGAAATGAGCTGCCTGCCTTAGGACGACCATTTAGGTGTGAATGAGCAGCCTTTAGATTTATTTTGTTTGCATTTGCGTGCATCTTGCATTACTGATTGTGGGAGGAAAGGTACGTTCTATTTCTTTGCATTCTATATTGTTCACGCATGTGCATTTGGATTTAATTGCAAGACCACTTAATTGAATTGAAAAGATCTAGCAAGTGGTCACATATTTTCTTGAAAAAGGACTTTAAGTTAGGGAGGAACACTAAAAACCAAGGACTTGAATTGAGACATTGTGTTGTGGTTCAAAACTCAATACTTAAAATTTTATAGTGTATGCACACTTATATCTCTTGTGCCATGGTATGCATTTAGACACTTCTAGGTCTTGGAACTACTAGGACAAGAGCCCTCCTACTGTTGGATTCTAAAGTGTTTGGAACTTAAGATCAAGGGTTTTGTAAATCCAAAGAGGGGGATACCCTGTAACGGATTTTTAAGGGTAGTTAAGAAGCACCGTGAAAGCACAGCTTCAAAGGAAGGCTTAGGCCTACTTGCATCCCTCGATCTTCCATCTTTGGAGTTGCTCTACCATTTGAGATTTAGGAAAGAACACCTAAGCTCCAACTAGGTCTTTTTAGGCATTTCGAAGGTCGACAATAGGTGCGTAATTGATTGGGCAACTTGCTTTGTCACCTACATTTTGAACTAAAGTCAAAAGCCTAAATTTGTAAAGACCGAACGAGTCCTTTTGAATTGTGTTTGTAGTGCATGCTTGGTAGGTGATTTCTTAGGAGACAACTTGTGTTTGATCCTAAACTTGAAAGAATCTTAAGAAGGAACCTCCTAAGGGAAGAAATGGCTGGTCAAAGGAGCCTTAAGGAATATTTCATTCCAACCAATCAAGCTGGCCCTGCACTACGTAGACCTGGAGGGGACAATCCTTATGAGGTCAAAAGCAGTACCATATCCTTGCTGCCCTCCTTTTATGGTACTACTAGGGAAGACAATTACAAGCATATAGAGGAATTCACCGAGGTCTGTTCCACTGTGAAGCTGCAGGACGTTATTGATGACGCTCAAATGCAAACCCTCTTTCCTTTCTCCCTCAAGGACAAAGCCAAGTATTGGTATCATACCCTTGATGATATTAACACTTGGGATGCCCTGAAGGAGTTTTAGAAGAAGTACTTCCCCATCAGCAAAACAAATCACTTTAGGAGGGAAATTATGGGTTTTGTTCAAAAGGATGGGGAAGCTTTCCATGATGCGTGGGAGCGCTTTAATGACCTGTTGAGACTTTTCCCACATCACCAGGTGCCTAAGTGGCAACCGGTTGAAAGGTTCTACACCAGACTTAATGATTCGCATAGGAAAACTGTGGATGATGCCTGTGCAGGAACCTTTCTATCTAAGACTGGGGATGAAGCTTGAAACCTTTTTGAGACTTTGAGTGAGAATTCTATTCACTTGAATTCTACCTAAATGGATAGAAAACCCACTCTCATGAAAAGAAAGTTGGAGGAGAATGAGGCAAGGGACACCCAGAATTTAGCCTATCAGATTCAATTGTTGAATCAAAACATGGAAAGGCTTATGTCGAGCCTGGGCTAATTTGTATCTAACACCTCCACATCCCAAGCTTTTGAATGCTCCATTTTCCAAGGCAATACACACACCACTGTGGATTTCCACTTGGCCTCTCAATTCCCTGAGCTTGTACAGGCGGATATGAATGCCACTCAAGGGTTCCGTCCTAGACCTCATAATGACCCTTTTTCCAACACTTATAATGAGGGATGGAGGAACCACCCAAACTTTTCATGGAGACAAGGAAATATATCAAATTCAGGGAATTATAAACCACAATCCTTTCAAAACCATCAAATGAACCAACCTCAGACCTTTGCCCAACCAAAGACCTCTGCGATGGATGAATTAAAGGCAGTGTTGAGGACTATGCAAGAAAGTCAAAGTGCCATCATCCAATCTCATGACAAGGCTATACATGAAATGAAATCACAAATAGGACACCTTGTTGAGGCCATTAGACAGAGGGAAATTGGGAAGCTTCCCAATGCTGTTGAGGAGAATCCTAAAGGAAAAGGAATTGTCTTTAGGGAGTAGGCTCAGGTGGTGACTATTCTGAGGAGTGGGAAAGAAATTTCCAAACTCGATGATCCTATAGTCTCACCCTCTGAAAAACCATCCACCCCAACTTTCACCCCCACCGGAGAAGACTTGCCCAAATCTCCTCCTCTTGAAATCACCTCACCGGAAGAAGTTGCCCTCGTTCCATCCCTTACTCGACATGACAACCCTTCCACTCAGAGATCGAGAGTGCCCTTTCTAGAGTGCTTATCCACCTCTGGCAGACTTCTGCTGGCTCATCTGGAGCCAAAGATAAGATGGATGAGATCATGGAAACTTTCAAGCAAGTGCAGATTAACCTGCCTTTGCTTGAAGCTATTAGGCAGATTCCATCTTATGCCCACTTCTTAAAGGACCTATGCACGAAAAAGTGGCAATCTAGGAAATAGGTGCAATAAAAAGTTGTCCTACCTGATTCTATTAGCTCAATTATTCAACATGTCACACCATCGAAACTTAAGGACCTAGGAGACCCGTACATCTCAGTGGTTATTGGTGACTTACAGATTGATGAGGCTCTACTTGATCTGGGTGTAGGGGTGAACATCCTTCCGAGCTACGTGTATGAACAACTTGGGGGAGGCAATCTGAAGCCTAGCCCAGTAATCCTCCAAGTTGCTGATTGATCACTTAAGACACCACGAGGAATTTTGGAAGATGTCCTCATGAGAGTGGAGGATTTCTTTTTCCCTGTCGACTTAGTTTTGGACACTGACCCTACCAACAAGCCAACCAAGCCCTCCATCATTTTGGGCCACCCCTTCCTTGCAACTTCATATGCTTCAATCAATTGCAATACTGGGGCATTGAAAATGGGCTTTGGAAATAGGAAAATCCAACTTAATGTGTTTGATGCTTATAAACAAGCCGGGCTTGAGGATTGTTCTCAAGTTGAGGTGATAGATGACCTGTTTAAAGAGACAACCCCTGCAATGTTATGTGATGACCCCCTTCAGCATGTCATGCTAAATGTGCATTCCCATCTCTTGGAGGAATGTGAAAGGGATATACTAAAACTTGAGGAGTTGCTGGGTGTTTCTATTGAGTCTCTTTCCCCATCATCTCTGCCCAAGGTAGATTTGCTACCTGAGATGGGGACATCTATTATGAAACCCTCAACCATACAAGACCCCGACCTTGAGTTGAAACCGCTCCCTGACACTCTCAAGTACGTCTTCCTTGGTGCCAATGATATGCTCCCCGTTATCATTTTGGTTGTGCTATCTGAAGCACAGGAGGGAGCCCTAATCAAATGCTTGTCTAGGCATAAGGAAGCTATTGCTTGGAGCATTGCTGACATTAAGGGTATAGACTCTACACTCTGCATGCACCACAATTATACTGATGATTCCATCAAGCCATTTAGGGACATGCAGAGATGTTAGAACCCTAATATGAGGGAGGTGGTTAAAAAGGAAATCTTGAAGTGGTTGGACATTGAGATCATATAGCCCATTACAGATAGTAAATGGGTAAGTCCTATTCATGTGGTGCCAAAGAAGGCAACTTTACTGTGGAATTTAATGACCGAGGTGAATAAGTTGTGACTAGACCCTCAACTGGATGGAGGGTCTCTATTGATTACCGCAAGCTGAACACCGCTACCCAGAAGGATCACTTTCCCTTGCCTTTTATTGATCAAATTCTCGAGAAATTGACGGGGAATAAGTACTATTGCTTTCTCAATGGATATTCTGGTTACAACCAGGTTGCAGTCTTCCCAAATGAACAGGAGAAGATGACATTCACGAGTCCTTACAGTACCTTTGCATTCAGGCGCATGCCGTTTGGATTATGTAATGCCCTGCAACCTTCCAGTGGAGTATGATGTCCATTTTTTCTAACATGACTGACAAGTGTGTTGAAGTGTTTATGGATGACTTCTCCATTTATGGTTCATCTTTCGACCAGTGTCTCCTACACATAAAGAATGTGTTGAAGTGATGTAAGGAGACTGGTTTAGTTCTCAGCTAGGAGAAAAGCCACTTCATGGTACAGAAAGGAATTGTACTTGGGCATGTTGTGTCTGAGCGAGGCTTGGAAGTAGATAAAGCCAAGATTGATTCTATTTCCAAACTCTCATTGCCCACGAATGTCAAATAGATTAGATCCTTTCTGGGCCATGCCGATTTTTATAGGAGCTTTATTAAAAATTTCAGTAAAATTTCCATGCCACTTTGTGACTTGTTGGTGAAGGAATCTTCCTTCAATTTTGATTCAAAGTGTGCTGAGGCCTTTCAAACTTTGAAGGAGGCCTTGATCTCTGCACTTATTCTCCGAGCTCCTGATTGGACACTCCCATTTGAGCTGATGTGTGATGCTTCGGATTATGCAGTGGGAGCAATCCTTGGAGAAAGTGTTGAGGGAAGGCCTCATGTGCTACATTATGCCAGCAAGACTTTAACTGAACCACAACAAAACTACACCATCACTGAAAAGGAATTACTTACTGTAGTTTTTGCTCTGGAGAATTTTAGGTCTTATCTTCTTGATCTAAGGTGGTTATTTTCACTGATCATGCAGTAGTGAAACATCTCATTGCTAAGAAAGATTCTAAGCCACGCCTGATTAGGTGGATCCTACTCCTTCAAGAATTTGATTTGGAGATACATGAAAAAGAAAGGAGTAGAAAATGTTGTGGCTGACCACCTGTCTCGCCTTCCACTTAATGATTCTCTATCTGGAGACATTCGAGAGACATTTCCTGATGAAACCCTTATGGCAGTAACACCAACTTCACCTTGGTATGCTGATACTGTAAATTACTTGGTCACTGGAGAAACTCCTAGCTCCTAGGATGAGAAGAAAAGAAAGAGATTCATTTCCCAAGCTAGATACTTTCATTGGGAAGAGCCTGAATTATTTAGAATTGGACAAAACCAAGCATTGAGACGATGTGTACCTGAAGAGGAACAACAAAGTGTGCTAAGTTTTTGCCATGAACTTCATTGTGGAGGACACTTTGGTTCTAAGAAAACTGCTTTTAATGTTCTCCAATCTGATTTTTGGTGGCCTTCGTTATTTAAGGATTCTCATAATTTTGTTAAGGCCTGTATTAGATGTCAACGAACTGGAACGATTGGGAAGAGGAATGAGATGCCTCAACACCCTATTCAATCTGTTGAAATTTTTGATGTGTGGGGAATTGACTTTATGGGCCCCTTCCCTTTGTCCCATGGTTGTGAATATATCTTGGTGGCAGTTGATTATGTCTCTAAATGGGTAGAGGCCATTCCTATTCGCACAAATGACCACTCTATGGTTTTGAAATTTGTGAAGGCCAGTATCATATCTCATTTTGGCTACCCCAAGACCATTATAAGTGATGGAGGACCTCATTTCCAAAACCACCACTTCAATCGGCTACTCAGAAGTCTGGGAGTGACTCACAAGGTCGCTACCCCTTACCATCCTCAGACGAGTGGCCAGGTTGAAGTGTCAAATAGGGAGATAAAGAACATTTTAGAAAAGACCGTTAGACCTGATAGGAAAGACTGGTCCCAAAAGCTTGATGATGCTTTGTGGGCATATCGAACGACCTATAAGACCCCTTTAGGTACATCTCCCTTTTGGATTGTGTATGGGAAAGTGTGCCATTTGCCCGTTGAGCTGGAACATAGGGCACTTTGGGCTATTCGAAGTGTTAGCATGGATTTAGAAAAGGAGGGTAAGGTACGACTTCTGGAATTAAGTGAGCTTGAGGAGCTGAGGAATGATGGTTATGACACCTCTCAAGCTTATAAAGAGAGAACTAAGGTCTTGCATGATAAGTATATCCCTAGAAATACCTTTGAGCCCAACCAACAAATCTGGCTTTTCAATTCCAGACTTAAGCTTTTTCCAAGGAAATTAAAATCTCATTGGGATGGGCCTTACATAATCACTAAAGTGTTTCCACATGGAGCTGTGGAGATTAAAAGCCCTTCCTCTTCAGCAACTCCCTTTATCATCAAAGGTCAACAGTTAAAACCATACATTACTTTGGATGGCCATCTGGTTGACGGGGTCACTCTTGAGGAGTCTTAGCTCCTGCCATTCTCTGCATCAGGTAATATCTTCCTTTAACTGTTTTGTTTCCAATGAGGACATTGTTTGAACTAGGCATTGAGAGAGGACTTGAGGCATCTGTTTATAGCATGCCTACATTTTTGCATTCATTCATGGATATTGCATTCAAAAAAAAAAATTGAGCTTAACTGGCTGGGTCCTGCATTCTTAAGCAGACTAGAACTTTAGGTTAGACTAAGTTGATTATAGGTGTCAAACTTTAGAAGCTAAGTGAGCTACTAGCTTTAGACCTTTAGGATCCGTTGTGGACTTAAAAACTTAAGTAGGAGTTAAGTTGCGGATCATTCCTCAAGAGGTTGAGGAAGGAAAGTTAACGATTGAGTTAAAGGCTAGGTAGTACCTAGAGTCTTGTTCTTCTTTTTGGTTTACGGGTCCTTGTAACCTAAGCATCCAAATTTCACACACACTAATTCATTTCCTTAAGAAAAGTTGGTTCTCCTAGTTTTGACTTAGGAGAAGCTTGAAAACACAATTTGATTGGAAGAGTTCTTGCCTGATGTAAACATGTTTACACTACATAAAATGTCTATTTATGCATGTTCTTAAGCATAGAATTGCATTGTATACTATAAATATTCATAACATGCATCATCTTGCATTTAGATTAGTTTGAATAAAATGGAGGTTAATTGTCTCCTATGTTCAGGGATAGGGCAATTTTTTATCGGGGCCTCAGATCAAAGATCCAACTATACAGATGTGATCAGGGCAACGATTGGAGTTCAACGACTCCAAGATCGCCCTTATTAGACATCTGTAGCATAAGATAGAGATCGAGGAACCCTTGAAGATCAAGGACCAAGATGGTGTGAATCCACACTTCAAACGACAGATCTAACCGCAAGGATGGATTCGGATCGACGATCGTAGCCTAACGACGCGAAAATCAACTCAATCAGACATCTCTGACACCATCTGCATCATCCAGAAGATGGACGGCCAAGATGGCACCACGTGGCACCATCTTAGCCGCCCAACCGGCCGCTACACCCACCACACCCTCTCTTCTTCGTCGCTTCTCCCCCGTTGGATGCGCATCTAACGGTTGTGGAAGCACATGCACGAAACGTAAGCGCGACATAAACGCGCTTGTAGCGCGTTGGTCGAATGCACTTATGCGATGCAAAGGCGGGCGTTCGAGTCTTGTGGAGAGAATCTGATTCACGGGCGAGCGAGCGTATAGACCGCTCGATCGTGCCCACGTTCTATTGCACGCTCGCACGTAATGCAAGATCGCACGCGACGAGCGCGATGAGAAGGTGCGGCGAGGGCACATCTCAGCCGTTCGATCTCACGATCGAACGATCGAGAATTGAAGGACTTGGGCGGCACAGAAGATGAGCGAGCGGCACACGTCGCCCACGACTGGGGCTTTAGCGACGGTTTTATCCGTCACTAAAGACCCCTTATTTAATGTTTTGCAATTGTATAGACCAAATTGCCCTCACTCCTTGCAATTATAAAAGGAGACCCCCTCCATATGAAATTTTCATCCCTTCCTTTTCTTCTATTCTTCTCCAAATCTCAAGAGAAGCATGTCCCACACCTGGGATGCTCCTCGAGAGATAAAGTCAAATTTTTGCTCTCATTTTGGAAGCTGATCCCACGACGATGACGACGTGCTGCCCCATTCCCATTCTTCTCGTTTCGCCCTCATTCGTCCTGCTCCATTCCCCATCTTCTAGGTGTCGTCCCGTCCGGCTCGTCCTCCAAGCAACAGTCAAGGAGGATAATTCTCTCTCTATTCTTTTTAATACTTTCTAGAGTAGATTTACTGCTTTCTAGTGTAATCATTTTCTGCTTTCTAGTCATAGTGAGTAGTGTAATGAACAAACTCTTTGATAATGAATTTCATGTTCATTCTACATCTCTTTTTGTTTTTAGTTTGTAATATTCTCTCTCTCTCTCCTATTTATTGTAAATAGATAGATAGTTTCTAATTAATTATTCTGCTTCATGACAAATAAAACAAACGCGTATTCTTAATCAAACGTCTGCCTCCCTGAGTTCGACCTGGGATTTCTATTCCGGTATAAATTTTATTTGTTGAACACGAGTTCTTCTCTTTCAAACTACGATGACAAGTTTTCCAAAACCAAATATGTTAGCGTAGTAACTCGCAGCTTCAACATTGCCGCAGGACAGGTGGAGTATATATTCACCTTGAGGATGCAATGATAAAATGTTACCTCCTCGATGCTTGTCTCTTAGGATATCCATCCTACTGAGGGAATGTAAGCGCATTGTGCAGTTCAGGTACCATGGGCAGCCTTATCTCGAAGTGCCGATTGCCACAAGCCTGAATTCGCTTAAGAAATCCATGGGCGATATTATCTCGAAGTATCGATTACCAGGAGTTCTTGGGGTCGCTATGGGCGTGCTATCTCGAAGCATCGAAAGCCAGGCATCCTTCGAGGTATAGTGATGGGGACAATGAATCTGACACAGACTGTGTTGATAGCTGATCCAAGGTTAAACTTAAAGGAATCAAAAAATATATATATATATATATATATATTAAAAAAAAATCCTTTTTCCTCCTTAGGTTGGCAATCATACCAACCTCAAATAACTCAAACCAATGCACATGTATGGATGCTTTAATCTCAGGGATCAATAAACCCTAGGGTAGAGTTAGAAATAAGGGAAACTTATGCCTGCAACTCGTCTTTAGCAGACCTAGTCTGTAACTTAGCAACAACTTGGGAACTGTAGGTCTAAAGTCTGAACTTAACATGTTTCTAAAGGAAGACCGATTGGGTTAGCTAGTCTACTTGGAGTGCTAGGTTATTGCTTAGATTTGCTAGGGACTAGCAAAAATTAGGCATGGGGGCATTTGATGAGCCCATATTTGTAGGCTATTCAGTTACTTAAGTGCCTAGGAATTAGATTGATATTAGTGTATACATAGCATGTATTAAGATATAAACAAGTTAGTTTATATATATTTGCTTGTATGCATTACATATATAAATTATTTGGCATGCATTAGAATAACATGCATTAGTCTTTAGGTTACATTATATGCATTAACATTTTATTAAGGGTTTGAACATAAATAAACCAATCTTTTTATTATTATTCAATTTCTCTTCTCTGTAGGAATTTGACGCTCCAACGCCACGAGCTGCCCGCACTAAAACCTGCATTCAAGGACGAGTGGAGAATGTGGATCTGCTCCCACCTCTCCATTCAAATCCATGCAGACGGCTACAAGAGAGGTGGAGCTGTCGTCATGCTGGAGGAGGCCACCACCCCTTTCCTCACTATGTAGAGAACCTAGTTTCTCATCCGCTCCTCACCACCGGCCTCAACTGCGGTAGTGTGCTCCACCATCGTGGGCGTGTGGTGTGACAACCCACATCGCCAATCAGAGTCCCTGCATCATTGTGCTTCTTCTTCATTAGTAACCACCAGCACCATCCCCATGCCTCAGCCCCTACCGCACACCCGCAGCAGTCGCCCTCCACTTCTAGCCCGTGCGTGCCTCCCCTCGGCACGCCTCATCTCCTGCCACACGTACCACGTGCAGCACCGCCCTCCAACGCCATTCTCGCGCCTGCCCCTTTGCATGTGTCTGCAGCTTTGCCTATGCCTCACTCGCTGCACCACTGCCTGCAGCACGCACCAAGAGCTCCTCTGCATGCGTCCGCACCTCCGCCCGAGAGCCCTCCAGCAGCAACAACACGCTCCTCGCAACCATCGGCCCTCGCCTCCAGCCGCACACGTAGAGCGCGCGCTACTCCAACCGCTCCACCTGTGCGTAGCGTGTGTACTCCAGCGCCCTTCAGCAGCTCCATTCTCGCGCATAAGAGCAACAGCGACAACGACTGTCGCTGCCACATCTCTCCCCCGTCCGGCCGGCGCAGGCCATCTCGTGACGCGGCGCTGCCACCGTAGCGAAGGCCTCGCTCCTGCCGACCTTTTCTCAGAGTAGCTCCTCGAATGAGCCTCTCTCTCGTGCGTGAGGAGGAGAGAGGTATAATCCTCTGTTTTAGTGTGTATTATTATTTAGAGAAATTGCCATTGTCAAGAATTATTTTCTTGATTTTTCAAATTAATTAAATTGTGGTGAATTTACAGCTTTATGCTTATTCTTCTAGATAATTGTTAAGCCTTAATGATTCATCTCTATATGCATTACATTTAATTTTGAATTGCATTTTAGTATGCACGCAAGTGAAAAGTACATGGCATACCCTTGCACATGGATAATTTCTTACGTGAAAATTACGTCAACAACCCTTGACTTCTCCATAAATTTAAGGTTTACATTCAGAGCTACATAGGCATTGTTTGATTTGACGAATGTTTCAGCGAACTCGATTTCTACCTAATTGTGAGTTTAAATAGGTCATTGCCTCCCTGTGGATACAACCTGCTCTCCGAGTGGTTTATTTTAATTATTTTGTTTAGCGATTTTCCACCACTTTGATAGTAAAATGACAAATCATAATCATATTATTCGAAAGTGAAAATCATCTTACCAGCAGTTACTTATGCTCCGATGTTGCAACCACTGGTTTGGACAGCCCCATTCGAGATAATGATCGACACTTTTGATTATACGGTCGGGGCTATTTTGGGTCAAAAGATTGACAGGAAGCCCTCTATCATTTACTACGCTAGCAAAACTCTGGATGAGGCCCAGAGGAATTACACTGTTACTGAGAATGAATTGCTAGCTGTAGTATTTACTTTGGAGAAATTTAGGGCTTATCTCTTAGGGTCTCATGTCATAATTCACATCGACCACTCAGCCTTGAGACATCTCTTGGCCAAAAAGGATGCCAAACCCTAGCTTATCCGATGGATTTTCCTGCTTCAAGAATTCGATCTTGAAATTAAAGATAAATTTGGGGCACAGAATGTGGTGGCAGATCATCTTTCGAGACTTCTAAGTGATTCTTCTCATCTGGATATTCTGATTGCTGATACTTTTCTAAACGAAACTATTCTTATAGTATCAGGTGTCCAACTCTATGGTTTGCAGACATTGTAAATTATTTGACCGTTGGTCAAATCCCTCAGGATTGGACCAAGCAACAACGAGATAGACTCAAATCTGAGGCCAAAAATTACTTCTAGGAGGACCCTAAATTGTACCACATCGGCTCTAATCAAATTATTCGCCAATATTTTTCGAAGAATGATTCAAAAGTATACTTGAGTTTTTCCAAGCACTTGGGAGCATAACTAAGAGAGATATGATGCCTCTAAACCCAATTCTTCCCGTCAAAATATTCAACATTTGGGGCATTGACTTCATGGGATCCTTCCTCCCTTCATTTGGACACCAGTACATTCTTGTTGCTATTGATTACATGTCCAAGTGGATTGAGGCCATTCCCACCCGAACCAATGACCACAAAGTGGTCATCGGTTTTGTCAAGAAGAACATCTTCAGTCGGTTAGGGATTCTGAGAGCCATCATCAGTGATGGTGGTACTCATTTCACTAATGCCCAGTTCCATAGTTTACTGGCAAAATACGGGGTAAATCACAGAATCTCCACACCTTACCACCCCCAAACGAATGGACAGGCCGAGATCTCCAATTGGGCGATCAAGAATATTCTTCAGAAAATGGTTAGGCCTAATTGTAAAGACTGGACTCAAAAGCTTGAGGATGCTCTTTGGGCTTACCATACGGCATATAAAATGCCTATTGGCATGTCACCATTTCATCTGGTGTATGGAAAGGCGTGCCATTTACCCGTAGAAATTGAACATCGGGCATTCTGAGAAATCAAGCAATGTAATTTGGATTTGAGTTTAGTAAAAAAGACCAGGAAACTCCAACTATCTAAGTTGGAGGAGCTTAGAAATGATGCATATGAGAATGCCAAGATCTACAAGGCTCGGACCAAAGCTCTTCATGACTAATTGATATCCCGCAAGAGCTTTGAGCTGAACCAGAAGATCTGGCTCTTTGATTCTCGACTTAAGCTCTTTCCTGGCAAACTTAGGTCAAAATGGAACGACCCGTTCATTATCAATCAGATATTTCCAAACAGGGCCATTCAGATCTCTGACCCAAAGATGAGTAATTTATTTAAAGTCAACAGTCAATGTCTGAAGCCTTTTATTGACCGTATTGTTCCAAAACCCATCTCAGACACGGTTGCTCTAATCACATTGTGACTTCTTTGGCTGGACTTCGCCTAGCTGATGGCATTAAAATCAGCAGTTGTACAGTTTGACTCAGAGCTGACCCGAGCATCATATTCAGGTGATATCTTCTACACTCTACCCTTCCTTTCGTGTCTTTTATTCTCAATGCAGACATTGCATCAGATAGGCATGGGGGGGTGGATTCATTTCTGAATCATTTTGTCAGTTCCGTGGAATTTTTGTAAATTCTACTTATTTTTCTCTTTATTAAAAAAAAGTTGAATTAGGAGAGAATACTTGGGCATTAGGACTTTTCAATCTTAGGAAGTAATACAGTAGGATCTGAACACTAAGACCGTTCTGGTCTTTGGCTTAATTAGCTCAGGTATTTGCTAAAATGTGGATTTGTTTATCGAGCCCTCATCATCCTGAATTCAATTTCAATTTGATTGAATAAGTTAGGGTGATAAGTATACGACTTATCAACCCGCCCTCTGATTTGAAAGAACTTTAAGTCTAAGCATCTACACACTATTCGCACTAACTTGTTGTTCGACGGTTTTAACGAAAATTGGGTAGCTAATGAACCTTCTAGGGTGGTATGGCTGGTAAGTTATCATGGGTAATAGCCCATTGGTAGGTTGCCTAGAGCCCAGCCACAGGACCATTCTTTTCCTGCTGCCTTTAGGTAAATCTTAGACCAGAGAAGCCACCTACTTAAAGAAAGAAAAAGAAAGTCCAAAAATAAAAGAAAAAGAAAAAGAAAAGGAGAAAAGAAAAGAAAAAGAAACAAAAGAAATAACCCACACTTCACCGCACGAGCATGGCCGGCAAGTTATCGTGGGTAACAGCCCATTGGTAGGTTGTCCAAATCCCAACTTAAGAAATGCATGATTAATTCCTAAAAAACTTAGGAAGAAGTGGAGAAGTAGAATAAGCCTAGGAGATATACACTGGATTCACCCTTGTGTTGATCCCATAAAAATAAAAGTAGAGAGAAAGCTACCAGTCATATAGATACACCTTTAGGCAGAATTCTTTTTAAGGTCACCTAGGGGCGTAGAAACCTGAAGTTCGTTCTGATTGCCAATCAATGAGTCTATCACATTCACAAAAAGATGCTTAGAACTTAGGATTCTCATCGAGTCTTGGGTGGGTTGAGTGGCCATAGAAAGTTGCTCCGAAACCCTAAACTCAAAAATTTAAAAAAAATCAGAAAAGAAGAAAAAGAGAAAAAGAGATCCTTCTTTGAATAAGGCAAGGGCTTGAGGCGATTTGCATTTTGGCAGATATCCGAGCACTGTTGTGTCTTTGAATATCAGGTCCTAAGTAAAAATTTCTTAATGTTGAAAGTCAATTTTACCCAAGTAATCCAATCCTAATTCTTTTATAAATAGCATATAGTTTTTGCTAGGGACTAGCAAAAGATAGGCATGGGGGTATGATGTACGTACATTTGAATAGCAAAAAATGTCTATTAATGAATGTTCTTAGTATCATATTAACATCATGCATTGTAAATATTGCATAACATGCATAATCATGCATTTAGGTCAAATTGTACAAATTATATAGTAATTGTCTCCTTTTATGGCCAGGGACAGGGCGACTTTTAATCAGGGCCTTAGACTGAAGATCCAACCGTACGGATTTGATCAAGGCGATGATTGGAGTTCAACGACTCCAAGATCACCCCAATCAGATATCCATAGCATTAGATATAATTCGAGGAAGATCAGAAATCAAGGGCCAGGATGGTGTTCTCCACACTTCAGAAGACAAATCTGACTGCACGAATGCGTTCGGATCGATGATCGCAGCCTAACGACACAAAAATAGACCCAATTCGACATCTGTGGCACCTTCTGGAAGTCACAGAAGATGGACGGCCAAGATGGCATCACGTGGCCCCATCCCAGCCGCCCAATCAGCCCAAGGACCTGCTGCTGTCCTTTCTTTCCTCAACGAATCGATCAATCTCAGCCGTTGGATCTTGATCCAACTGCTGAGATCAGCGCCCGTTGCTCTCTCTATCCTTGCGTGCCCTCTCTCTCTCTCCTCGCACGCATGATCGGATTTGGGCTGTTGGATCTTGATCCAATGGCCATGAGTGTGTGTGCCTTCGTGAGAAACATGACAATCCACCACGATAGTGCATTGGTCACACAGTCGTGGCCAAAGTAGAGGTCGCAGAGTCGAATCCTTGCATGCCTCAAATTGAGATGAAGGCGTAGGGTGCATTGATTCCGGCCGTCAGATGAAGATCGCGTAGGCGAGGAACGGGAGATGTGGCACATGGAGGAGCTCACGCGCGTGATGACACGCCTCTACACATAGGGGGGCTGCAGTTGAAGAAGATGAAGCGAGCGAGGAACGACTCGCGAGAACGTGGGCAGGCAACACGCACAGAAGACGAGGAGGCACAGGCGTGCGCGCGGGGCTTCAGCAACGTGGGGTCTTCAGTGATGCTTAATTCCATCACTAAAGACCCCCTCATTTAATGTTTTGAATATGTAATGACCAAATTGCCCCCAATCTGTGCAACTAGAAAAGGAGATCCATACCCTATGAAATTCTCATCCCTTCCTTCACCTCTCTCCCTCTCCAAAGCTCTAGAGAAGCTTGTCCCACACCTGGGATGCTCCTTTAGAGCCAAATCGAAAGTTGTCTTGCCCCTGTTCTAGAAGTGGATTCTGCGATGTTGACGATGCTCTACCTCATTCCCGCTTCTTCCTGCTTCCTCCTCCTTCCCGCCCCATCCTCCATCTTCAAGGCGTCGCTTCGTCCAACTCGTCCTCCAAGCAATCGTCAAAGAGGATAACATCTTTGTCCCTTCTTTTTATCTCTTTCTAGAATATAATTTCCCACTTTCTAGCTGTAATCATTTCCCGCTTTCTAGCTGTAAAAACAGTATTCATATATCAAGTGATTATTCTCTTTCTCTCTTAGTGTTAATATCAATTACATTGTAATTATCTCGCTTTCAAACAAAAATACCAAAAAAAATATAATCGTGGATTTTAGATCGACGTAGCCTCCCTATGTTCGACTTAGAATTTCTTTGCGAATTTTGATTAAATTTTATCTGTTGACGGATTGCTTCGCAAATTGAACTACAACGACAGGTTTTTCAAATCCAACTTTGATCGCATAGTTTTCCACTTCAACATGAAGGTAGTCTTCTCTTGGTCCTCAGGATGGATTGCAACCTGGTTATAACCAGAGTACCCATTCAAGAAGCAGAAGAATTGATTTCCCACTAGTTTTTCAAGGATCTGATCAATGAACGGTAATGGGAAATGATCCTTCTTTGTGGAGGTATTGAGTCTTTTGTAATCAATGCAGACTCTCCATGAGTTCGCTATACGGGTCGATATGGTTTCTCTGGTTTTAGTTGTGATCATGATGAGTCCTGCCTTCTTAGGCACAACTTGGATTGGACTCACCCATCGACTGTCAGAGAACAAGTAGATGATCCCTACATCTAACCACTTGACGATCTCCTTTTTCACGACATCCTGTAAGTTTGGATTCAGGAATCTCTACATTTCACGGGATGGTCGTGAGCCCTCTTCGGTATAGATGTGATGTGTGCAATATGAGAGGCTGATGCCAGTTAGATCATTGAGAGTCCATCCAATGGCTCTCCGATGTTGTTGCAGGACAGTAATCAAGCATGTTTCCTAATCAGATGTGAGTCGGGAGTTGATAATCACAGGAAATGTCTAATTGGAACCCAAAAAGATGTATTTGAGAAGGCCAGGGAGGGGTTTCAATTCCATAACAGGATTATCAGCAGCAGTCGATGGTTCAGAGTGGGTATCGGGAGCAAAGGAAGGAGCTATGGGTGTGTCTAGGTTAGGTTCAGGCTCCTCTAATTGCGGGTTTGATATTCTTGTGGTTGATCAGAAATAATCGGGTTTCCCTCGATGCAGAGGTCGTCAACCACGGTCTCAACATCACAAATTTGTTCAATAACTCCGCAATTAATTCCTTGTTAGGCCTTAAAGATATCGATCTTTAGTGTCTTGCTCTCAAATTTTAACTCAATTTGGCCCTCCTCACAATTAATATTGGCCCTAGCTGTGGCCAGAAAGGGTCTCCCTAATATGATCGGTGTATTCTTCAAGTTCTCAGAAGCATCCAT
Organism: Thalassia testudinum; assembly: GCA_037157565.1. Lineage (NCBI taxonomy): Eukaryota > Viridiplantae > Streptophyta > Magnoliopsida > Alismatales > Hydrocharitaceae > Thalassia > Thalassia testudinum. Next base: position 90,176,105 of record JAZHRO010000077.1, read on the forward strand.
GTCTAAGATGATGAAATCCATGGGAAAGTAAAAATCATGTACCCTAACTATGACATCCTCGAGTACTCCTTTTGGTGACTTAATAGATTGATCAGTTAACTGCAAAGTCATCTCTGTCGGTTTAAATTCAGATTCCTCAAAGTGATCTAGGAGGGATGTGGGTATCAAATTGATGGAAGCTCCTAGGTCCAATAAGGCTCGGTCAAACTATATATCACCAATGGCACAGGAAATCAGAGGGGTGCCTGGGTTTTTTGCCTTAGGCGAAAGTTTGCTCAAAATGATGGAGCTAGCTTGCTTTGATAGTATAATCGGGTTCCCCCTTTTGGTTTGAGGCTTATGTTTGGGTGACACACGTCTTTTAGGAAATGTGCGAAAGCTGGTACGTGGTGAATTACATCCATCAAGGGGATGTTTATATGGACCTGCTCAAAGAGCTTGCCCAGGTCCTCCTCAGGTGCCACAGGTTTGGTTGTCTTCTTTCCCTTGGTCAAGGACTCGGTAAATGGAACCTTAGATGGTTCCTCTAGAATTGGCTCGGACATTTTATCAAGGATGGGTGTGTCTCGGATGACTAATCTAGGTTTAGGGTCTACAGGCTCAGGCATGTTGTGGCCAGGAAAAGGTGGGTCTTGTGTTGCTTTGCCACTACGGGTGGTGACGGAATTTAATCTTGCCGAATTTTGGTTTGGGTTGGGTAAAATAGGTGTTTGCTGTTGAAATTTCGAGTATGAAGTTGAAACATCCATCCCATCAAGTGATGGAGCAGAAGGGGCCTTATAAACAAAGTGAACTTGGCCCTGATTTGGGTTCATAACGTGCCTCTAGTTCGGCACGTTATTTGGGTTTGGAAGAGGCTGGGAAGGGAGTGCACCAGGCTGGCAAACACTTGCCAACTGGGCCAATTGATTACGCAACTCAGAGATCTCTTCTTTGTGCTGTTTTTGCATGTCAACCAAGGTCTGGAGAATCAAGGATGTCTGATCTTCTTTAGGTGGTCCAAATTGAAAATTTTGATTGGACCTTGGTTGAGTGGGTTGATATGTTTGCTGATTCTGTGGTCGAGGTTGGAATTGGGATCTCAGATTCGAGTTATTTCCTGACCACGCAAAGTTAGGATGATTTCGCCATCCAGGGTTGTAAGTGTTGGAGAAAGGATTATTCTGGATGGCGTGGAGATCCTCGTAGGTCTGAGGAGCTCCAAGATAATCAGGGTATGAGGGTTCAGAGTTCCCCCAACTATGGTGGGTTGATCCGGAGTTTCCTTCGAAGCCATAATTAGACGGGGGTGGATATGCATCCATCCCCAAGGAGTGGTAGATGTGCGCAGCCTCCTTTCCCATGGGTGGGTGTGCATATGTGCTTTGAGGCGCGGAGGTGGATTTGTGTAGATGACGAGTGATGTCATCCACCTTCTTTTCGATAATGGAGACCTTATCCAATTGACTGGCTACCAACTCCAGATCAACGGATGCGGAAAGGCCTCGAGATTCGTGTACCCCCGATTGTTTGTCAGTGCACGGGTGGACATCCGGTCATACGCACCTAATGACTCATTGTTCAAGGAGTTCTCTCACATGTTCTTGAGAATTTCCCAGATCGTGTCCTCATGTTGACCCATGATACTACCACCACAGGTTGCATTGACAAAGAGCTTGATGTCTTCACGAAGTCCGTGGTAAAAGGATTAGACTTGTTCCCACTTTGTAACTTCGTGATGGGGGCACTTACACATGAGATCCAGAAAATGATCCCACGTCTTATGTAGAGATTCTCCCGCTCCTTGGGAGAAGTGCGTGATTTGGTACCGCATCGTATTTATATGACCAATGGGGTGGAATTTTTGTAGGAAGGTGGTTTGAAGTTCTCCCCATGTGTTGATCATGTGTGGTTGAGTTTGAAACTAGTGAGCGACATTGTCAGCAAGAGAGAATGAGAAGAGTTTCAAGAGTAATCCATCCTGATTCTGTACATCTGCCTCAAAAGTGTGGGCCAGATGTTTTAGGTTTTTGATGTGCTGGAAAGGATCCTCGGAGTTTAAGCCATGAAATTTTGGGGTCATATGAAGCATGCTAGGCTTGAGATCCACCTCGGGTCCTCCTGCGGGAATGTTGATTCGGGGTTCGATCTCCACCGCTGTAGGATTTTAGTGATCTTACATTTGAGGATGCGGCGGTGGGTTGATGATGGCATTGATTTGATTTCGGAAATCATGGAATTATTGCTTAAGGTTAGGTTGATCTTCTCGGTGATCCATAGCTGATAAGGGGGAAGTAGGTTTTGAATCAGAAGATATGTCAATGATCAGGTTGTTGCACAAACATTGAAGTCGAGGCTTGACCTCAACGAGAGTGAATGACTTATGGAGGCCTCAAGAATGGTCTTAAGGACCTCCTCTCGAACATGTACCGATGGAGTAGATGAGGGATAGCAGGTGATGGACCCAATCAAGACACCCAAAAGATTTTGGATGACTATAGAGGTTCGGGGCGGATGATACCCCTAAGTCAGAAAGTCATCCACTTGAGAATTACCTAGGCAGCCAGAAAGGGAGAGTTCCACGAAGACCCCTACATGGTAGAGTGCCCCCATGTGTTACAGGGTTTCCCCAACCCAACCTTTCTTGTCACTGAGGATCCAGGTTGACTAAAATGGGGACTTGACCTCTTAAGTCTACCAATTTTAAGTTAAGAGCAAAGGTGCTTATGATTTCACTTGAACTTTAAGATGCTTTTGTGCAAGGTGACCTAATTTGAAGATTGGTTAACCTAACAAGGTGGGTCAACTTCACATGTTTTTTCCTTTGAGAAATTTAGGTCCTTCTTTTAGTGTTCAAATGAAATTAAGAGCCTGAATTTTTTTTAGGGTTTGTTTGAATAGATCAATTCAACCAAGGCTTAGGCACACACTGTCTGGAAAGGTTAATTCTTGATTAAGCAAGTGTATCTCTAAAATCCTAAACTAGAAACCCTAATTGGCTATGATTGGTCCAATTTAATTCGTCCAAATATGGTACCTAGGGCTCAAGCAAGAAGGTGATAGCCCTAGATACCTTAAACCCTAAGTAGGCGCACAAATCAGGGTTTAGATGTTCTCTAAATGGAATGTATCAAATCAGGAAACTTGTTGATTAATCTAAGAATAGAATGCAAGTTGAACCTAATTGATTTGTTTCTTCTTTTAGCTCTTTCAGAATCAGGGGCTTAGGGAAAATTGGATGGGGTTTACCTACCCCTGGAGTGTTCTGCTGTGTGGCTGATCTTCCTCCAATAAATCCCTGAAATGGATCACAATCAAAAGAAATAGAGCAAGTTAGTATCAAATTAGTTATTGCAATCTAGAGATCAAAGTTACGCGTTGCTCCTCAACAACGGCGCCAAAACGTTAATCGCTCTGAATCGAATTTTAAAATTGATGCATTGCAGTATAGATTGAATCAGTAGGAAAAGCAATAGAATTTATACTCGAATGGAAGTCTGAGGTCGAACGTTGGGAGCAATTAGCAAAATAATTCTCAAGATTGCAATTCAAGCACAATATAAGCAATTTATAATAGAACTCTAAGAAATAATGATATATAAATGAAAGAAAATGTCAAATAGTGCCAAAAAAAGGGTAAAATGGTGATTTGAATCACCAATTACCCTTCACAATAATAGCAAATATCTCAACAGTATCAACCAAATAAAGCCTTCCAATCAAGTATCAGACGGCTGAGCGTTCAATCAGATGGCTTAACCATCTCGAGCTATAGTGTATAGCCTTTTCTCCTTCCTCAGCCTCTTCTCTTCTTCTTTCTCTTCTCTAGCTTCTCTTCTTCCTTCTCTTCATGCATAAGGGGGAAAGCTCGATTTTTGTTAAGTATTAAGTACCCTCTAAAGCAAAACCCCCTGACCCCCTCTCTCTCTTTCCTGTTCCTCCTCTTCTCTCTCAAATTAGGCGAGTATAGGGGTAATCGGCTATTCGCATACTCGGGACCAGGGCTACTGGGGTTGTATAGCAGTCGAGGTGTGAGGCTCGTGTAAGGAGGGACCCGACCCCTTGTGTACTGGGCGAGGGGTCAGTGTCATAAAACTGACTTATACCACTGTAGGAGCTCGTAAGTTTATGATGTGGGACTAAGGTCCCACACCACCTTCTTTGTTCACAGTAGTAGCTATCTTTGGCCGATTCATGTCATGGAGGCAGTCAATGCCCCAATTGTCTGGTCAAGAGCAAAGCTAGGTCGATTCCACGTTGCCTGATGCAGACATCTAGAGCTGAAGCTGCTGGAGAGAGCTTTAAGCAAGCTCAAAGCTTTCATGTTAATGGCAGCTAGAGGTGAAAACCTAAAACAGCAAAGTACTATTTAAACGCCCCAATTAGAAAGCTCAAAATGATTGCCTGATGATGATGAAGAAGGTGGAGGTGGTTTCGTGGTGCAAGAGTGAGGGTGGCAGCCGAATGGAGGCGAGGAAGTGGGTGTGTTCGAGGGAATGGTATATCAGCTAATCAAGTGAGTGAGGTTAGGGCTTTAGTTGGTGGAAACACGATGATGCTGGTGGGGGTGACAGCAGCAGGATTCATGCGGTGTAGCAGTGTGTTGGCGTCGCTAGAGCGTCACCGGAGTGGAGGAAGATGAAGGCATCGAGGGAGAGTCAGTGGTCGTGTGTGTGTTTCGAGTGGGGGAAAATGGTGTAGTGAGGGAGAGGAAGTGATCAAGATACCTAGGGATGAAGGAGATAGGTAGAGAGCTTCAGTTGTGGCTGACCAGAGTTGGAGAAGATGAAGATGATGGCGAAGTGGTGACGATGATTGAGGTAGAAGACCGCCCTCCCTTTGATCGGGGAGGTGTGCGAGGACGAGGGGAAGAAGATAGGCCATCCAATTTGATGGTTGGATGGCCGGAAGAGGGGGATCGAAGGTGGTCACTGGAGCAAGATCTGAAGGAGGTCAGAGAGGGAAGAGAAGAGGGTTTCTCAAGCCAACATTTGCTAAGAAGCATGGTGAGGAAATGGACGTTCTTATATAGGCTGCTGGAGGATGAGTTGAGCTTGGGAAGCAAGCTTTCCAAGCTTCAAATGTTCACCAGAGATGGGAGCTTGAAAGATACCTGAATCTCTCATGCGTTCGCACGAGAGATTGGGAAGGTTGTAGGGCTTCGGATTTGGTTCAAAAGGGAGGGAATTCCTTAACGAACTTCCCTTTCAAATCTGAGAGGGATTCGTCAAGGAATCAAGAATAAAATGACAAATCAAGATCGTCAAAGTTGTAGGATTAGGATTTCATGGTGGCAGGGACCTATTTTTAGAAGGAGACGATAAAATTGGGGGCCTGTTTGTAAAGGATTCAATAGTTAGGGGCATGTGTGTGAGATAAAAGAGTCAGACAAAATCAAATTTCAAACTAGGCCAAACTGATCTCAGATTGGGCCCAAAGTTTGGTACAAACCTAATCTTGACCTAAGGAATCCAATGGTGAAGTTGGATTTTGGTTTTGACCTAGTTTGATTGGGTAATTTATGTAAAAACCTAAATTAGGGTAAAAGTTTATCTGTGGCTCTGTTTTGGGTCAAGACGGGTTCTGGTGGTCAAATCAAGCATACCGAATCCTAGAGAATATTTTTCCTATGAATTTTAAAGGGTTTAGGTGAATTTTATCCTAACTAGAACCTCAGTTTATTAAGAGGGTCAATTTTTAGGGTTTCAGATGTCATTTAATTCCTGAAATGTGCGAAAACCCTCTTCTGTTTGTTCTAACCCACTTGTTAGACTTTTAAGACCATTTAACCTTTTTCAACCCCTGAGGAAACCCATGGTTATTCTATTTTTGTGACAGAATGGTAAATTTGCATAAATAACCCTGTATTTTTATCTTCTTCTCAAATCAATGTTCTGTGCCCTTAAAATCTTCTGATGGATATGTAGGATCTTTTATTGACTAAATTAGATCAAACTGAGCTACTTATGGCTCATGATGGTGTTCCCATCAACGTGTGTAGATGCTTCACCTTCAGCCGTTGAGGCATGCGATCACGCCTCATTGCCATCAATCGTCTAATCGAATGATCGAATAGCTTAAAATCCACTTCATCCCACAGCGCCTCTGTAGTGCGTCAGATCACGCGACCAATTAGGCGTCAAATCATGTGTGCAGCCTTGCCTCCATCCAATGCTACCATGTAGTCGCATCTGAGCTGCTCATCACGGATCGAACGATGCAAATTCATGTACCAGCTCTTCTCGTAGATTAAGCCTACTCCATGAGACTCGAACGTGCACCTCGCATTGTGTGTTAGGCTTGTGATTGCTGCACTATCCCTTGCTTTGTGTTCAGTTTTTTATTTAAGGGTCGCGTGCTCACAACCATTGGATCTCGATACAATGGTCAAGATCGCGCGACCTTTGATGATGGTGCCTTCAGGCTGCTTGGATGGCACCACATGGTACCATCTGGTACGTCTATCTTCTTTTTCTTGTAGGAGGTGCCACGATTGTTGGATTAGAGCGATTTTTGCGTTGTTGGGCTGTGATCATCGAACCAAACCCATCTGTGTGGTTGGATTTGTTGTCTGAAGTATGGATTTGTACCACTTTGTCCCTTGACCTCTGATCTTCCTCAAACTACATCTGATACTACGAAAGTCTGATCAGGGCGATCTCGAAGTCGTTGAACTCCGATCGTCCTCCTGATCAAATCCGTACGATTGGATCTTCAATCCGAGGCATAGAAATGATATTGCCCTTTCCCTGGTCACAAAAAAGGAAATTAGGCTATATTTTGTACAAACTAATCTAAATGCAGAATGATGCATGCTATGCAGTATTTATAATGATGAGTACAATTATATGCCTAAGAACAGGCATAAATAGCAATTTTATGTGATAAGATTGTCTACATCACACCCCTGTGCCTATCTTTTGCTAGTCCTTAGCAAAACTGTATGCTATTTATAAAAGAATTAAGAATAAATTACTTGGGCAATAGTTATTTTTCAACACTGAGAAATTTCTACTAAGATTTGAATTATAAAGACTTAACAATGCCTAGGTGTCTGCCAAAATGCAAACCGCCCAAGCCCTCGCCTTATTCAAAAGTAAAAGCATTTTTTTCTTTTTCATCTTTTCTAATTTTTTGGATTTTTGAGTTTAGAGTTTCGGGGTAGCTTTCTACGGCTACCCAACCCACCCAAGACTTGAAGAGAGCTCTAAATTCTAAGCATCTTTTTGTGTAAATGTGATAGCTCACTAATCGACAATCGGAATAGACTTCGGGTTTCTATGCCTCTAGGTGACCTTAGAAAGGAATTCTGCCTAAAGGTGTATCTATCTGACCAGTAGCTTTCTCCCTACTTTTTATTTTTATGGGGCCAACACATGGGTGAACCAATGTATATCTCCCCAGCTTATTCTACTTCCCCACTTCATCCTAAGTGTTTAGGAATTATACGTGCATTTCGTAAGCTAGGTTCTGGATGACCAGCCAATGGGATGATACCTACGGTAGCTTGCCAGCCATACTCATGCAGTGAAGTGTGACTTATTTCTTTTTTCTTCTTTTCTATTTCTCTTTTATTTTCTTTCTTTTTGGATATTTTTCTTTTTTTTCTTTTTTAGTTTTTTTAAGTACGTGGCTTACGTGATCTAAGATTTACCTAAAGGTAGCAAAAAGAGAATGGTCATGTGGCTGGGCTCTGGACAACCGGCCAATGAGCTATTACTACCAACAACTTGCCAGCCATACCACCCTAGAAGATTTATTAGCTAGCCAATTTCCATTAAAATTGCCGAAAGGCAAGTCAGTGGAAATAGTGTGTAGATGCTTAGACTATAAGTTTCCTCAAATCATAGGTCGAGTTGATAAGTCATATACTTATCACCCCAACTTATTTAACCAATTTTGAAATAAATTCATGAATGGCGAGGACTCAAAAAACAAGTCCACATTTTAGTGGACACCCGGGTTGATTAAGCTCGAAGACCTGAAGGGTCTAAGTGTTTAGGTCCTATCGTATAATTCCCTAAGGTTGAAAAACTCTAATGCCCAAATTCTCTTTTCCTAATTCAATTTTTTTTCCAAAAATAAAGAGCAAAGAAAAAGAATCTACAGAGCTAACAAGATGATTCAGAGATGAATATCCACCCCCTCATGCCTATCTAATGCAATGTCCTCATTGTATTAAATGACATGAAAAAGAGTGGAGTAGAGAAGAAAGAACCTGAATTTCATGATTAACTAGTCGACTCCAAGATGAAAACATACCGTATAAGTGCTGAATTTAGTGCCTTCAGCTAGGCACACTATACAAAAGAAGGTATCAAGAATTCACAGGTGCAGGTCAGGATCAAAATAAGATCTATTATTTGACCCACAAAGAGATATCCACAAATGTGGACGAGATTGTGGTGCAAACTCATGCCTCAGGGTCTAGTGTATCTATGGTTCTGGATAAAAATTACCCAGAATCGGAGATCAGTATGCAAGCGGGGCTGGACCTGCGGTTTGTGAGGATGCAACCCAAGTCTAAAATGTCAAACAATAGGAAAATCTAAATCAGTGGGCTCATTTGTCCAGTTAACAATTTGCTCAAAAAGATAATCCATTAATCTATACTTAGGTTGTACATCCTCAAAATCACAAATGTCATAGTGGTCCTGGTAAAAGGTTGGTGGTTTCAAACATAAAGGAACCCTTAGATTCAAATGTCTATCTCTCCAAAAATTAGCTTCCCAAATTGTGATCTCCTGATTCCTATCCTCCAAAATCATAATTCTAGATTCTGGGACCTCCTACATGTTATTCACCCCATCTAAAATATCCAAGTCCAAGATTTATACCTGAATCAGAATTGACTTGGGTCTGGTAATCTCAAAAACAGAATCATCATTATGTTCAATGGGGTATGTGTGAGGAATAGGGCTACTGATTAAATCATCCATTAACTTAGGATCATAATTCTCCATATCCACCATAGTAGGATCACAATCCTCAATTATTGGGCTATGAAATGATTCATTATAGTCCTTAAGCCTATATGTCTCACTAAAATCATTTTCCTCAAACTCAAATGAGACTTCACATAACGATTCTTCACCTTTAGAATCAAAGAATTCTAAATCCACATTTATATATGTCTCAAAATTATCAATCATTTCCTGGTCCATAGAGACATGCTTTTCCTCTTACCTTGGTTCAGGGATCTCGGATGAAGAAATCAATTCATCCTCAACTGGTTGCTCTAGACCAACATGGTCATCCTTGGCCTCATAAAATGTGTCCCCCCTACAGGTGCCTGAGCAGGTTTTGACATTGGCTCTTTTGAAGGGGGTTCATCCTGAGAATCATTCCAAGATTGGGCTAAAGCAATCACAAATCTCATCCTCAATTTTGACAATTTCCCAAGTAAAAACTCACCCGGGTCCTTATCCTTAACATTTTGGAGCCAATACAACAAATGTTTGTTAAGATCATCAATCATTTCAAACAAAGGCTTCAATTCTTCAGTGCAAGGTGTTGGCTGAGCTTCTAAAGATTGTATGGTATTCCTTAAGTTAGCCAAAATCTTATCTTAGACTTGGTTCACTTGAACCAAATGGTTCGGTTCAGGTTTAGGTGGGTTTGAGTTAAGTCCATGGGAATCAAGATATTGAGGTTCCTGGGTGCCTCCCTGATAATAGGTCATTTCTGATTGTTCAAAAAGGGGTAGTGATCGATATGCAGTGTAATCTGGGGGAGGGTAAGGGTTTATAATCAGTATATCCTTCTTTATTGTAGATTAGGTTGTGTTGATCATAAAGAGGTCGAGATCTAAAATCATTATAGATTGGAGAAAGGTAGAAATCACAATCATGATGTCTAGAGTTAGACCCTGAACATGGAGGTCTAGAATTGTATCCTCAATCCGAGTTATCCCAAATAGTAGATGGTTGATTACAGCACGGGTCGGGATAATAATCATCATATTGGGGATAAGAAATATTAGTAGGGTAGGAGTGGAAATTGTGTAGGATGTAGAAGGATCCATGACAAAACAGGAGGAAGAAATGTGCCCTAAAATACAAACACTCAAACCTGTCCTTAGGTGGGGTAACCTAAAGACCTACAAAGTCTCAAAACCCATCTTGAGATGAAAAGAATGATTTGGTCTACTTCTTTCCAGTCAATCCAACCAGTTAGAGGGAGGGATTGGGGAGAAGGTTCTTCCCTTGGCTTTTGCCTCAAGTTCCTTTGATACCCCCCAACTGTGGTCGTTTGACACTGTGCCCCTAGGTAGACATCAGATTGAACGGTAGAAGCAAATTAATAAAAAATAATCTCAATCTGAGCCCCGAAGAGCTAGTCAAATCCTTAAGGCCAATGTCTACTTGATTTTAGCTAGGCTTAGGTTTGAATGTGCTTGGGAATGTGATTGGCCCTTTATCTGGGTTGTGCCCTTAAAGATCAATTTCAATGCGTGCGTGTGCACAACTAATGATTTTGAAGAAAGATTATTTCTATATGAAGTGAATTTTAGGGTTTAAATCTTGCTTAGTAGCTTTTAGAGTTTGAATTAAGGTGAATTCAATCAAGTTTAGGAGGCAAACTAGGATTTGCAAACATGAGTGAAGATGTTTTCCTTTGAAATCAAAATAAGATGGAGTGCATGGTACTAACTTTAAGTGTTAACCCTAATGTGCAAGCTACTTGATGTGTTTTTAGATGGAGTGCTGCGGCCCGAACAACTCAAACAATTGGCCTGATACACCACTGAATTAGGCACACAAGTGGTTACCTAGTCCTATTTCTACTCAATTATGTGTTTAGTTTATATGTACCTATTCCAAAAATCGAGTTACCGATTGAGTATGAAAAATCAGAAGAGGTTGTGTACCTTTGTGGGACTTTTTTAGATTTTTTTATATATATATGGAGGGTGGGTGGGTGGAGGTGGCAACCAAATGATTGCACAACAATCATAGGTCATAGTTGACCTAAATTAGGCTAGGACTTAGCATAAGTTAGGATAATTCATGCATGCAAAAGCATTACTTGCATCTTTACTGCTTTCTTTTAGATATGCACAAATTAATGCTATAATGTGCTAATTAGGTGCATTATGCCAATTACAGGTAATAAGTTGAACAGAAGATAGATCTGAAGCTAGATCTAAAGCTGGATCAGAAGAATAACAGATAACTAGTGTTGCAGCAAAGTTGGAGTAGAAGACCTAGAATAAGATGTAGTAGACAATAATGTAAGGGGTTGAGGTATGCTATTCTATTTAAGTAGGAATAAAGCAGTAAAATATGAAGAACTCAGGACCATCCTAGCCCTAGGATAGCCTAGAAGCTTCCCCAAGACTTAGCCACCCTTAGATTAGGTCACCACACCCTAGGAAACCTTAAAACCCTAATTCCAACCTCTATCTGGACGTCCAGAACCCTTAGCCAACTCCCACACACCTTAAACCCACTTCTACTGTGTTATTGGACATCCAAACACTTGGTCAGACGTCCAATTTCTGCAAAATACCTAAAACAGAATCCAAAATCCCTTCTGACTCTGATTGGACGTCCAGACAACAAGTTTGGACTTCTGATTTTTCACTATAAGACGTCTGACAACTTTATTAGACGTCTGATACTGTCCTCCAGTTCCTGCTTTGGAATTCAGGCCTTGATCATGGATCTCTAGCCCCCTAAACCCAATTCTAACCCCATAAGAACCTAAATTAAGGTATCCTAACCCTAGTACATCACCTCTAGACCTCCTTAAGGACCTAATTAGGTCCTCACTAAACCTAATTGACTTGAATCTTAGTTAATTCCATCAGCCTATTCAATTGGACTCATTTAGTCCAATTGAGCCTTGATCTCAGCACACACAATCCAATTGGACTCAGTGAGAGTGAAATTGACATAGACCTGACTTAATTGAGTTATTTTTCTCTCAATTAAGTTTTCACACACCCAATTAAACTTGTATTAAGTTTAATTTCACTTTACCTTAGTGAATTAGGGTTTACAACTCTAATTTGAGACCTACCTTGACCTAAACCCACTAGAACCTAACCTAATCAACCTAGCCACCTAAGTTTCGACCCACACACACCCACACACACCATCCACACGAAAATACCTAGCGTAGAGTTCTCTAGAACTGTCTACCATGTGTTGTTGCCTTGGTTGCTAAAATTAGCAACTAAGAGCCATTCAATTTTTAGATACACATTTGGTGGATCTAAAATCCACCATCCATCCTCTCTTTCTCACTCACCCACGAGCTCCCACCATAGGCCTCACAATAGAATTCCATAATTCTCTAGAGAGCTTCCCTTAGGTCTATAAAAAGACCTAAGGGGTGGCCATTTGCACCTATCCATCTTTTGGCTTTATTCACTTCCATTTAGGTTAGCTACATTCCACATCCACAAGTTGCCTCACCATGGCCACCACCATATCCACGCTAGGATGCTGGATCACCTCTCCAACCTCTCTCCAAGGGTTGGCCTAAGCACCATTGGCCGCCCCTCCTCTTCTCAACCACTCAAAGGCCATCGGAGACCACCTCTGAATGCCCTTATTTCTGCTAGATTAGTAGCTTAGTTCTTCATAGTTTACATGCTTTTATTACTGCTTAATAGTATAGCTCTTTATTCTCCCCTAATGATACATGCAAAAGCCCCCCATAGATTCATGTATGCGATCATTTTCTGTTAGTTAGATTTATGTTTTCATGCTTTCCTCTAGTTCCATGTTGCAAACACCCTCTTGAATGAATGAAAGAAATTATATATATATATATCTCTCTGTGTTGAGAATCACCATGAGCTTATTGATTGCAATATATTTTATGTGATTAAAGCTACCTACTTTTAATTATTATCTATTGCAACCAACATGTCGGTACCATAAAATATTGAGGATTTAACTATTAGTGCATTTTCCGTAAACAGCCACCACATAACTAGAATCATCCGTACTGAAACTCATACTTTCACATTTGTCATCTGTCTAACACATGTGCACGTAATCAGGGTTCATAATGAAAGTGGCAAAACATTGATCCGATGATTAGAAATTGGTGTGCGATTTTAAACAAGTAGAGCGAAAAAGATCGATTTTAGATTTGCATAAATGCCTCCCAGAGATGAACGACCGGGACTTAAGTCTCGTTATCTTTACAAATATCATTTTTTGACAAACGTTTTAGCATGACTATACTACGATTTCTAACGATTTTAAAATGTGCGAAAACAGACATTATCAAATGGCACCATTACCGGGGAGGCAACGTCATTTTTGATTTTGAAATCTTGAATTATCACTGATAAATCTTCCTCTCCTTGTCTTTTGATGTGCAGGAAAACAGGAAAAAAATGGGATCTACGCGCACGACAAGCGTGGGAAAAAATTCCAGGTGCACATCATATCTTCCTTAGTCTAGGTTTTTTTTGAACCCTAGGTTAGATTTCCTTCTAGCAATTTCATTTGAAAAAAAAAGAGAAAAAATCCTATTTATTTTTATGAAAAAAAAAATCAAAGAAAAAAAAAATCTAGGTAGTTAGATTAGGTTTCTTTTTGAATCCTAGGTTAGTTTTGAAAAAAGAGCAAAAAATAAAAAACTTTTGAAAACCCTTTGAAAAAAAAAATCCTTCTTGAAAAAAAAAAATTAAAAGTTTTTTAAAAAATAAAAAATTTGGTTTGATGGAAAGTTTGAATTTCAAATTCAAACACCCTTTCAAAAGCTTCTCCACCACCCTCTAATTTTCGACCAGATTTCAAGTTCCGATTTAAAAATTCAATTGCCGAAAAATTAGTGAACAAAAAATTCTGAAATTCTGGCTAGATCTTCATTTTCAAACCATCTTTCAAACAACACCATTCACTTTAAAACATTCTAAGTACAAAAGTTTTAAAAATTCGTAAAGTGCAAGGGGGTCAAACTAATTCAGATTTGAAAATTTTCAAAATTCAAAAAGCAGCTCTGAACAATCCATGAATTTGTTTTGACTAAAAATGATGGGGTTTGAAAGCTGATCTCATTGGATTTAATTTCCATATTTTTTCCAAATTTTTGAAAGTCATTTGATACTGATTCAAAGTAGAAAATCGACCAGGGTCAAAATTCCAAATCTGACCCCTTGACATTTAAAAATCTATAGAAATTCTGTTGAAATAGTAAAAATTACAAAAAAATATTCTCTAGAAAGATAATTGAAAAAGGAATCTACTTGCAAAATTTTAACTTATTCTGATTCCAACTTTTATTAGAGAATTGATCTTAATTTCATTGGTCTGCTGGAGAAGAAGGAAAAAAAAAACCCTAAAATTGCATGAACCCTAGGTTACATCTTTAGGGTTACATTCTAGAGACCCCATTTGGGCTAGCCTAGACTCAGTCAAGTCTAGTGCTTAGCTGGTGAGCTTGGTCACCTTGTGGGCCACTCACCACAAACCCCAACTTGAGAAAATGGCCTAAAATTAATTTTAAAACACAAAATCAACCCGAATCCATTGTCATACTACTGGGTGTTTTCAATCTCTCTTGGCAAACCTGGTGACTAAGTCTGTGGGGTAGTGTCAAACGACCGCGGCTAAGGGGTAACGGAACCGGAGGTGTAAGCTGAAGGAAGAACCTTCCCCTTAGTCCCCTCGTAACCAGACTGGCTGGGTTAGCTTGAGAGGCGGGAATCACTTTCAGTCGATTGTACGATGAATTTTTCTTCAGGAATTCAAACTTAGAACGAAAAATCTAGTCACCCGATCATAAGGACCATCTGATTGACAGGGCCTTAGCCTTGTCTGGCTTGGCTACACCAACCCAAGGGTTGGGTGGTGTATGCAAGGAAGGAGGTCACTTAGACCTCAATTGGTTGGACCTTGGGAGCCGCTCCCAAGGAGGCGTGTCACCTCACCAAGACCATCTTCTCCCCCCACTTCTTCTACTCCCATAGCCGTAATGCCTAATCCTGGACCTGGACCTAGACCGGGTCAGGATGCTGGTAATCTAGACCCGATGGCTCGTCTGGAAGCCCGGGTGGTTGAATCAGAGGAGCGGCATCAGCAAAGTATGGACCGTATCTTAATGACGCTTGACAGAATGCAGCATCCATCGCGAGGAGAACAACTTCGGGATTTCTATGATTCAGCTGCACCAATCATCGCACCCTTAGTCTAGATTCCTGTAGGCGGAGATGCATTTGAGCTCAAGCCTAATTTAATCGATTTGATCAACAGTCATTTCTATGGAAACTCAAGCAAAGATCCATTTCAGCACGTAGAGGACCTGAGTTGACTCGCAAAAACAATTCGACCCAGGAATGTTGATCTTGGGATTGTTCTGATGAAGCTTTTCCCATTTTCTCTGAGGGACAAAGCTTCATACTGGTTTAAGACGATTGGGAAGCCGATTGGAACCTGGCTGGAATTACGACGTGAATTCCTACAAAAGTTCTTCTCAATTAGTCGAACAAACGCGTTGAGGCAAGCGATCACGACTTTCTCCCAAGGAGCTGGGAGAAGTTGCACGATGCCTGGGATCGATTTCATGACCTCCGGAAATGCCCGCACCATGGTGTGCCTAGATGGCACCTAGCTCAAATCTTTTACCATGGGCTGGATGACACACATCTGTATCTGGCTGATGCATCTAGTGGCAGGAATTTCCTTGCGAAAGATGAGAACAGTGCATTTGAGTTGTTCGAATCTTTGGTGGAGAACTCGATGAATGCCACGTCCATGAACCAGTTCCAGCGGCCTGGTCAGCAACAAGTTGGCGTCCATGAGGCTTACACCGAGTTTATTCGAGCCAACATTGATATCATCGTCAAGTAGCTAGATAGAATAAACCTGATTAAGAGAAAGATTGACCAAATTAGTCAGGGTCAATCTGACCTGAACTCTGCTGCTCCAAGACCCTCCTATGCACCCCGAGCCCCCTGCTCGAGTTAATCTACTCACTTGGGATGCATCTTCTCCTTATTTACAAGATCTTGCATATCAGGATCCCGTAAACAATCCCGATCTGGCACCATATGACCAAGGTTACGCACCACCCGCTAACTATAATACGTATCCCCTTAATGGATATACGTCTAAGACGTCTTCCGCCTACGAGGATGTCAGCGCTATTCAAGGATACGGGTGTAATAACCCGTATTCAGAGACGTATAACCCTGGTTGGCACCAGCATTCAAACTTCTCCTGGTCTGGTAACTCACAATGACCACATCAAGATCCACACTACCAGACTAAGAAATATGGGAATGCGCAAAACACATACCCTAGGCAGCAACCATTCCCGTCTCAGCAGCAGCAACCCCATTTTATATACCAGACGTTGCACCAAGCTGCCCGTTACCCTTCAAAGTAGGCTGACCTCTGGAGGTACTGAAAGAGGAGCTGCAAGAATCGATGAGGAAGTCTACGTAGGATAGCTTGCAGATAATGAAGGCGATGGCTGACCAGATACAGACTATACAGAACACGTAAAACCAGCTATTGTAGGAACATAGGTGATGAGAACCTCATCATAAACCCTAACTAGCATAATCTAACCCTGATATGTGAGAAAAAGCTCCTACATGACCCAAAGAAAGGCTTAACTCAGAGAATTTTGAGTTTAAGAATAAAATAAATCATAAGGGGTAAAACTGTAATTTCACCATCGCAGTTTGCAAACAGGGTAATTAAGGGTCCAAACACGGGTCAAACAAGATTAATAAGAAAGAAAGTAGGATGATCTGATCTAAATAAGGGTCATTGCAACTTCCAGGAATTAAAATGACATTCTGTAACCCTAAAACAAATCCACTTAAATTCATGAGGTTTGAGGCAGGATAAAAATAAACTAAACCCTTTAAAATTTATATAAAAATGTTCTCTAGGGTTTAGAACCTTCAATTTGGCCTTAGAAACCTATTTTGACCTAAAAAGAGAACCATGTCCAATTAATAACTTAATTTGGGTTTTTGAGCAAATTAGCAGATCAAACATGGTCCAACCTAGAATTAAAATTAACCATTAAAATCCTTAGGTTCAAATTGGTCTTTTATAAAAACTTGAGCCTAAGATGAGACCTCCTTGATCGACTTTGCAATTTGGTCCTCTTCATTTACTTTTTGACCCTTATCTTTTGAAACCCTTGCATTTAGGCCCCCATCTTTTCATCGTTCTTTGCAGAACAATCCTCCCTGCAAACTCTGCACAGCACCATGCTCCGACGACCTTGCGCGAAGCATGGCGCCGTGCAGAGAAGGGGTACCGCCCTGCAAAGCAGAAGTGGGGTTCCCTACGACATCCTCTGTCGCAGGGACCCGCCCATGCCCTCTATCGACCACCATATCTTCCGTGCGAACACGTGGAAGGTATGGATGTCATCTCCGGCCTAACTCTGGCAAGGCTGGCACGTCGCCAGTCCGCCCCTCCCTCTGCGCCAACCCCTTTATAAGGACCGGCACCCCCTGCCGGCTCCTTCAAGCTTTTCTTTGACGGAGAACTCCCATCCCTTCCTCCCTTCCTCCTCCGTCAGAAGGCCCGAAGCTTCCGGCGACTTCCTCCTCGTCGCTCTGCTGCCCTACCTGCAGCAGGGTTTGCCTTGCTCCCTCGTCCGTGCCGGGCTGTACCCGCCGGCGCCCTCCGCCTGCTTCCTCGTCGCCGCACTCCTCCTCCAGGGCTCCTTCTTCTCCAGCTCTGGCAGGTACGAGTCGGCTGCTCCGCCCTCCCCCTTCGTATAATACTTAGGTAAACAGCTTCCTCTCCATTTCCCTTATATTTTCCCTCTCTTAATTTACCTTTTTACTCCACTGCACGTGACTTCCACCTCCACCAACTCCGTCTCCGACCACCTTCTCCGGCGAGTCCATCCCACCTCCACAGACCTCCTCACCGCTCGCCGACTACCCCAGAAGCTTCCCCTCACTCCACTCAACCGATCCCCCCACCCCATTCACTGCCAACCACCGCCTGACCACCCCCCGAACAAACCCATCGTCTCGCACACAGTCCGACCTAGGGCTACCTCCACACGCACCCTCGTGCCTCACCAACACCTGCACTGCATTCGCCGCACTCCGGCGAAGCTCCCTGCGTATTCTGACTGGGCCAAGAGGCCATATTTCTGCTTTCAAGTCGGAGCCCCTTCGCCGCCATTACTGAGCTACTACAGCCCCTCCAGCTGCAGCTGCAGGCGCTATCTAGCCCAGGTGCACACCACAGGTCACACAGTTTACCTCTGCGAAGGCACCCAGGCCTGTGGTTGGGGCGAAGGCATCGCAAGCTGCTGCAATTACCTGCAGTTTCCTCAGCTGCAGGCGCTAATTTGGGAGGTGGGACTTTAGTCCCACCTCGTAAGTGCATGGCCAAGCGCCGGCACTTAAATTGGAATAGTGTCTAAGGGTATTTGCCTTCGAACACAGGGGTCAGGTCCCTCTCCCACACGCTGCGCGCCACGCGCTCGCTCGCCCTCGCCAGTGCTCATGCCCTGCGGGTCTGGGCAGGATCCGATTACCCAAACCGCGCACTCCTCGCCCACCACTGTACGCCATTGGGCCTGGTCCCGGGTACGATACACGCACCCGATTACCCGGCTCTGGGAGAGCGATCTTAAGAGAGAAATCTGAGAAAGAGAGAGACGCGGGGAAGGTTAGGGGTAGGTTTTGCTCTAACCCTTGTGTGAACATGCAGGAACAAAAGGAGAAGAAGGAAGGAAGGAAAAGAAGGGGAGCGGCCGAAGCCCTAGCCGCACTGAGCGGCTGAAGAAGAAAAGGAGAGGAGCTGAAGAAGAGGAAAAGAAGCCGCACTGTAGCAAACCCACAGTTAAGTCGTCTGACCTCTGCATCAGACGACGGAAGGGCAGCGACCAGAACAGAAAGAAGAGAAAAGAAGAGGAGCTGTAAGGGAAGAAAAGAAAGAAGGAAGCAGAGAAGAAAAAGAAGAAAAGAGAAAGAAGACTGAAGCCGCAAGCAAGGAAAGAAAGAAAGAGAACAGAAGAAAAGAAGCAGAAAGAAAGAGAAGAAAAAGAAGTCAGAGAAGAAGAAAGAGATTACCATAGCCGCAGAAGAAGAAAAGAAAAGAAAGAAGAAAGGAAGACTCTGCAGGAAAAAGAAGAGGAGATTAGCTGGAAGAAAAAGGATAGAAAGAAAAGGAAGAGAGAAGAAGAAGCTAAGAGAACTCTAGCTCCCTCTCTCTCTCTCTCTTATTTTTGTAACCTAATTAAGAACTCTTATATTTCTAGAATTCTAGTTGCTCCCTAAGTTCGACCTTGGGAAAATTTGTTCCGAGTAAAAGTTTGTAGTAATCTGGTAGCTGTTTTGTACTGCAACGATTGTAAACCATAATACATAAACCCAACCGCTGCCAGAGAAGCTACTGTTCTTGGCGCCGTTGCCGGGGAGTAACGGCTATTCTAGAGGCTATAAAATCTCTATTTATGAGTTTCTAATAAACTCTTCTCTCTTTTGTGTGCAAGTACAGGAAAATCAAGAAGCAGTCGCACAACAATCACTCCAAGGACAGGTAACGTCTATCCTCTCACTATTAACCCCTAAAATTATAAAGAGGAAGAAAAAGAAAAGAATAAACAATATAGGTATAACCTGTCTTTCATACCTAGTAACAACTGCATATTTTCAAACCACTATTCCTGCACATACTATTAAGGGTATTCAAGGGCTAACACCTTCTTGCTTGAGCCCTAATTACCCAACAAGGAGTTAACTGGACCAAGTAGAGCCAACATAGGAATTAACACTAGGGTTTTAGAGACACACTCCTTAATCAAGAATTGAGAAATCCCAAAAGAAGTGTGCCTAAGCCATCGATTGAAAATACCTATTCAGAAAAATCCTAAGCAATTGGCTCTCTAAAAACACTTGAATCCTAAAAGACAAGACCTAATAAGTTCTCAAAGGAATCAATAGGTGAAGTTGACCAGTTGGGTCAACCAACCTTCAACTTAGGTCACTCTTCGCACTCAAAAAGCTAAAAGTTCAAGTGAAAACTTAAGCACCCTGATCTTAAACTAAAATTGGTAGACTTAAGAGGTCAAGATCCCCATTCTGGTCTACCTAGAATGTCAGTGACAAGAGAGGTTGGGTGGGGGAAACCCTGTAACCCGTGGGGACGCTCTATCATATAGGGGTCTTCGCCGGACTCACCCTCTCTATCTGCCCGGGTAATTCTTAGGTGGTCGATCTTTTGATCAAGGGATCCATCTGCCCCGCACCTCTATAGTCACCCAACATTTTGGGTGTCTCGATTGGGTTCAGCACCTGCTAAACTCATCTCTTCCAACAGTGTATGTTTGGTAGGAGGTCCTTGAAACCTCCTTTAGAACTTCACTCTCCTCTAGGCCGAGCCTCAGTACCCTTGTTTGAGAAAACAACACCTCACATTGACCTCTCCTTCGACTCCGAACCCAACTCACCTTCTTCTTCCACAATGGCTCAGCCAGTTGAGGAAGAGAACAATTTGGAGCACCAGCTTCAGCAACTCAATGACCTCTTCCAGAAATTTGTGCACCCACCGCAGCGTCCTATGATGCGAGACCATTATAATCTTGCTGCGGTGGCTATTGAGCCTCGAGTCAGAATCCCGACTGGAGGACCTGATTTTGAATTAAAGCCCAATATGATTCATGCCATACCCAAATTCCATGGGCTTAATTCTAAAGACCCCTTCCAGCACATAAAACAGCTAAAGCATCTGGCCCAGACTTTTGGGTCAGATGCACAAAATCGGGACATTCTCCTCATGAAGATGTTCTCCTACCTTATGGACAAGGCTGCTCATTGGTACCAAACTCAGACTCGGCCGATCAACAATTGGGAAGAACTTCAGTCAGAATTTTTGAAGAAGTTCTTTCCCGTTGGTCGGACCAATGCCTTCTGCCATCAGATTACCCACTTCACTCAGCAAACGGGAGAACCTTTCCATGAGGCATGGGATCGCTTTCAGGATCTCATGAGAAAGTGCCCCCATCATGGAGTTCCTAAATGGGAACAAGTCCAGTCTTTTTACCAGGGACTCCGTGAGGATATCAGGCTTTTCGTCAATGCAACTTGCGGAGGGAATATCATGGGTCAACATGAGGACACCGTGTGGGTGATTCTCGAAAACATGTGCGAGAACTCCATCAATAATGACTCCATGGGGCTATTCGATAGGACGAATACCCACGCATCGACGAACCTTAGGGGAGCACACGAAACGCAGGGCCTGTCCGCATCAGTCGACTTAGAACTGATGGCCAGTCGATTGGACAAGGTCTCCATCATTGAGAAGAACGTGGATGAGCTAACTCAGCACTTGCAACGAGCCACCTCTGTGCATAATTCCTTCGCACAGCCTCCTTCCACATGGGAGACTATGCAAAACATTCTCTACCGACCTTCTCCTGGGATGGATCCATGATGAGTCCGTTAAAATGGACTGTTATTAAGCCTAAGTATCTTTAATTATACAATTTAGGTGTGTTAATAATGGTAATTAAGTTATAGAAGATTTGTACACCTCATAATTTAAGTTATAACATTCTATAACTTCATGATTCTATTGTTTTTATGTGCAAGTAATAAAATACACAAAGAGCAAGGGTGGGGGGATAAAATTCCCCAAATAACCGCAACTCTCTTTCCCCCCTCCCCCGCCGGACATTGGGCAAAACTTCTGGCGCTGACTTTCTCAACAGCCATGACTCGGGATTTGGGAAAATCCCTGAACTAACGCGGTGAGGGGAGAACTTAAAAAGAAGAGGCAGGGAGAGAAGAAGAGAGCTAGAGAAAAAAAAAAGAAAAGCGTGCACTGTACCGCATTGCGCCCTCTTTCCCCTTGCGGGAAAAAGTCTCTCCGCCCGCACATCGCCGCCGGTGCAGCCTCCTTGCATGCTGCAGGCAACAGCGTGCCAGCCCCCGCACCTCAACTCTGCCCGCTCGCCATCTTTCAAGCACCTGCAGGCGCACACCAGTGTGCGCGCCTTCCTGCCTTCACCGCCCCCACGCCACAGCGGGCGCTCGCACCCAAGCCCGCGCTTCCTCCTTCCAGCGCCTACCGCTCTGCCTTCAAGCACCCGCAGGCGCTGCGTCTTCATCCTGCCAGGCGCGCCCGCATCCTCCCTTCCAGCAGTCCTTGCAGCACGCCTCAACATTGCGCGCCCGCACCCGCAGGCGCTGCATAGTGCCATCACGCCACCCCTACCCGCGCGCCTTCCTCCTGCCGCTCCAGCTCCCTACTGAAGGCACGTCCCTGCGTTCCTCTCCACCCGCTCGCTACTGCAGGCAACCACCCCCACGCCACAGTGGGCGCTCACATCCAAGCCCACTGCCAGCTGCAGGCGCACTCCACCCTGCATGCCTCCACGCCACTTGCAGGCGCTCCCTACCCGCACACAACCGCGCGCGCGTGCCCGCTCGAGTAGCCACAGCAGCAGTCGCCCTCCAGCAGACTGGCGTTCTTCACCTCCGGCCACCTCCGGCCACCTCTACTGCCACTGCTGCTGCCACCGTCGGAAAGCTCTCGACCTCGCCGTCCTCTTGAACCTTGCATCGACCCTCGCGGTGCCCTCTCTCTCTCGCGAGGAAGAGAGAGAGCAAATGCTCTGTTTTTGTTGGAATTAGAAATTACATTCAATGCCATTGCCACAAATTTCATTTTTTTTATTATTATTATATTGTGGCAGAATTGCATTCAAGCACTCACAGTTCTTTCTAATTGCATGGTATTAATATTGGCTAGTTTAAAGATTGATTTTGGACTTGATTTAAGTACTAATTGTCTTTAGTACACATCACGTGAAAATTGCACTAATTCATCCTAAATTTACTGAGGATTTTTGTGAGGGAAAACTGCACTTACACCCTTAACTTTTTAGGTTGCAAATTTACTTTCCTTCACTTTTTAAGTCCAATTTGAAAAGGAATTTTGCACTATCCGAAATAACATTAAATAATTAAGTATTGATTGCATCATTGCCTCCCTGTGGATACGACCCGCTCTTCTACGAGTGGTTATTTTCATTATTTTTGATTCGTCGATTTTTCCACCACTTAAATACTATAACGCTAAGCAAAAAGTCGACCGTCAAAATTGGCACCGTTGCCGGGGAGGCAACAGACGCAATAGATTTACTTTATTATTTTTGAATCTGTTGAGTTGCGAAATTATCTAATCATTTTGATTACTATGCAAGGAATCCGCCGAAGCGACGAGGCGCAACAGAGCAGCGACAGCAACCACGAGTTAAGCCACAAGAGGAAAAGATGAAGGAGACCAAGATCCTGTTTCGCAAAGGATTCTCCGTCGTCACAATTTAATTCTGTCTTTTCGCCCTTGTAATTTGGGGTTAAATTTTTGGGGGTTTGTCCCTGCATTCTTTAGCTACTAGGGCTTACAGTATTTTTGGTGCATGCGTGATTATATTTTCTGTTTGCTTGCTTTTAAAAACCAATAAAAAAATATCGAGCTGCCTATTTAGAAGTTGCATGCCCTTAGGTGCACGCATTTAGGGGTGATTGAGCAGCATATTAGATCTTATTATTGCATTGCAAGCATCTTAGCACGAAGATTGCTGGAGACAGGTATATCTTTCTAACTTTTGCATCCAGCTTCTGTTCACGCATTTGCATTCCAATTTAAATTCAAGACCACCAAATTGTTTGAATTTACTAATTAAGTGGTCACATAACTAAAAGCGGAACTAATAATCAGATTCAACCCTAAAAGCAATTCACTTTTGATCTGATTCTAAGGGACTTGTCTGTGATTTCAAAAAGAAATTACAAAGATTTACGGTGTGTTGCACACTTTTGACACTGAGCACGCACATTAGGCACCGCACTAAGGCTCGATCCCTTAAGGCTATATGCACTGATCTCTTTATCGGTGCAGACCCTCCTATTGTGCTTTGTGGTAGTGGTAATACTATCTTTTGATCAAGTGTTTTGATACTCCAGGAAGGGGGACACCCCTTAAAGGAACAAAAGGGTAGTTAAGGGGCACCGCGTACGCATCGCCTGAAAGGAAGGGTTCACCCTACTCACACCCCTTTGTTCGTCCTTGGAGTAACTTCTCCCTTGATCACCTAGGAGTATCATCTAAGCAAAGTATAGGTCCTAGGGCACTCGAAGGTTGAATTAAGGCACGTAATTGCAGTAAAAAACTTGTTTGGCCATTTATTTTAACTAATTCAACATCCACAATAAAGAAGGTTAAGATTTCAAGTGCACACCCCTCTTATACCACTTATGTGGGAACGGAGGGATAAGTCTTGATCTTTTGACCTATCTTTAGAGTGGAGGTTTGACTTACTCAATAATAAAATAAAATAAAAAAATTTTTTGTATGCTTGGTAGATGCTCTCTTGAGGGTAGTCTAGTGTTTGATCCTGAGCCCGAGAGAATTCTTAGGAGAGCTCACCTAGGAGAAGAAAGAGAAGAAATGGCTGAGCAAGGTGCGAATCAACAAAGGACCCTAAGGGACTATTTTATTCCTACCAACCAACCTGTGCAAGCACTCAGACAACCAGAAGGGGATAATCCATATGAGATCAAGAGCAGTACCATATCTTTATTGCCCTCTTTTTATGGTACTACCAGGGAGGACCCCTACCGGCATTTGGAGGAATTCACCGAGGTCTGTTCCACGGTGAAGCTCCAGGGCTTTACTGATGAAGCCCTGATGAGGACTCTATTTCCTTTCTCCCTAAAGGATAAGGCCAAGCACTGGTATCATACCCTCGATGCAAGGGTAAATGATTGGGCTACCCTTAAGGGAGAATTTTTAAAAAAGTATTTTCCTATGAATAAAACCAACCATTACAGAAGAGAGATTATGAGTTTTACTCAACAAGAAGGGGAGCAATTTCATGAGACTTGGGAGCGCTTTAATGACCTTCTTAGGTTATGCCCCCACCATCAAGTGCCAAGATGGCAGTTGGTCGAAAGGTTCTATAACGGATTATCTGAAAGGCGTAGGCAAACCATTGATGCAGCCTGTGCAGGAACCTTCATGACCAGAACTGAGGATGAAGCCTGGGCATTATTTGAAACTTTAAGCGACAACTCCATACATTTGTCCTCTGCGTATCAAGAAAGAAAACCATCAATCTTGCAGAGGAAGATAGAGGCCCATGAAGCCAGGGCTTCTCAGGATTTGGCTTATCAGATTCAACTATTGAATAAAAACTTTGATAAGATTTTAGCAAACCCCGGCATGAACCCACAAGCAGCCTCTATTTTTCAAGCTTCAAGAGAATGCTCCATCTGCCAAAGCACAACGCATGCCACTGCGGAGTGCCATCAGGCAACCCAATTCCCTGAGTTGATTCAGGCGACTTGAATACAGCCCAAGGTTTCCGCCCCTCTCGCAATAACCCTTACTCCAACACTTATAATCCAGGGTGGCGGAACCATCCAAACTTCTCTTGGAAGCAAGCTGACGCTTCTAACTCAGGGAATACAAGACCCTTACCTCCCCAGACCACATACCAACCTTCTTATGAAAACCCTCTTCAGAATAAGCCCTCTAAGATGGATGAACTGAAGGCCATGATGAAAGCAATGCAAGAGCATCAGAATATGATTATCCAATCTCAGAATAAGATGATTACTGATATGCAATCCCAAATTGGTCATCTTACTGAGGCAGTTAGGCAACATGATCCGGGGAAGCTGCCTAGCTCTTCTGAGGAGAACCCTAGGGGAAAGGGGGTTGTATTCAAGGAGCACGCCCAAGCAGTGACCGTGTTGAGGAGTGGAAAAAAGATTGACAAGCCTGATAACAATCCTACGGTTACATCTTAGAATTCCCCTTCCACACCTGACCCTACTTCCATCTCACCCGAGGAAGAGCCACACCACTCTCCCTCACAAAAAATCATCCACAATGAGGATGTCGTCCTACCACCACCCCTTTCCCTCCATGACGACCCCTCTACTCAGAAGCCGAGGGTGCCCTATCCAGAGCGCCTATTTGCTCCTGGGGAATCTTCTATTGGCTCGTTTGGAGCCAAGGATAGGATGGAAGAGATTATGGATACTTTTAGGCAAGTCCAGATTAACTTGCCTCTGTTGGAAGAAATTAAATAGATTCCATCCTATGCCAAGTTTCTGAAGGACCTATGCACCCAGAAGCGCCAATCTAGGAAACAGGTCCAAACCAAGGTCATCCTGCCTGACCATGTTAGCTCGGTTCTTCAGCATGGAATACCCCCCAAAATGAAAGACCCAGGGGCCCCGTATATTTCAGTGGTTATAGGTAACTAACACATTGACGAGGCTCTGCTCGATCTGGGTGCGGGGGTAAACATTCTACCGAGCTCTGTCTACGACCTGTTGGGAGGAGGAAAGCTGAAGCCTAGTCCAATAATCCTCCAGGTTGCAGACAGATCACTTAAGGCACCGCGGGGATTGTTAGAAGATGTCCTTGTGAGAGTGGAGGATTTCTTCTTCCCCGTTGACTTTCTGGTACTTGATACTGACCCGTCTAATAAGCCCACAAAGCTGTCCATTATTCTGGGATGCCCCTTTTTGGCCACAGCCAATGCCTCTATAAATTGTAGATTTGGGGCACTTAAAATGGGCTTTGGGAACAAGAAGATCTGGTTGAATGTTTTTGATACTTACAAGAAACCCGGATTTGAAGATTGTTCTCAGATTAAGGTCGTTCATTAAATAATTGAAGAGACTACTCCAGCACTCTTATGTAGAGATCCCCTTCAGAAGGTCATAACTCAGGACCATCCCTCGATTATCAAAGAAACTGAAAGGAAAATGCCTGAACTAGAAGAGTTGCTGGAGATACACACTAAGTCTCTGTCCCCACCCTGGACTGTGAAGGTAGATCCGCTGCCTGAAGCGGGGACATCTCAACTAAAACCCTCAATCCAAAAGGCTCCTGAATTGGAGTTGAAACCCCTCCCGAGCACATTGAAATATGCTTTCCTTGGCCCTAATAACACGCTCCCTGTTATTATCTCGTCTGCATTATCTAAATTGTAGGAGGGAGCTCTGCTTGAGTGTTTACAAAGGCACAAGGAAGCAATTGCCTGGACAATTGCTGATATTAAGGGTGTTGATCCCTCTCTTTGCATGCATCATATTTACACGGACGAGTCCGTGAAGCCTTTCCAAGACATGCAGAGAAGGCTCAATCCAAATATGCGGGAGGTTGTTAAAAAGGAGATTCTGAAATGGCTAGATGCAGGGATTATCTATCCCATTTCAGAGAGTAAATGGGTCAGTCCGATTCATGTAGTTCTGAAAAAGGCAGGAATCATTGTGGAGGAGAATGACCAAGGAGAATTGGTGACCACTAGACCCTCAACGGGTTGGAGGGTCTGCATTGATTATCGCCGTTTAAACACGGCTACCCAGAAAGACCATTTCCCCTTACCGTTTATCGATCAAATTTTGGAACGATTGGCGGGGAACAGGTACTTTTGTTTTCTTGATGGGTACTCTGGATACAATCAGATAGCCGTTTTTCCTGATGATCAGGAGCGTACCACCTTCACGAGTCCTTATGGCACTTTTGCATTCCGCCGAATGCCATTCAGGTTATGTAATGCTCCTGCCACTTTCCAACGTTGTATGATGGCTATCTTCTCCGATATGATCGATGAGTTCATTGAAATTTTCATGGATGACTTCTCCATTTATGGCTCGTCGTTTGACCTATGCCTTTCGCACCTTGATAAAGTCTTAACCCGTTGCGAAGAGGCAAAACTGGTTCTTAGTTGGGAGAAAAGCCACTTTATGGTCCAGCAAGGCATTGTGTTAGGGCATGTAGTTTCTGAGAGAGGATTAGAGGTGGACACCGCAAAAATCGATTCCATCTCTAAGCTTCCATTGCCCGCCAATGTTCGTCAGGTTAGATCTTTCCTTGGCCATGCTGGATTTTATAGGCGCTTCATTAAAGACTTCAGTAAAATCTCTAAGCCACTCTGCGACCTGTTAGCAAAGGATGTCTCCTTCCATTTTGATGATAGATGTGGCAAGGTTTTCCAAGCTTTGAAGAAAGCCCTCATTACCGTGCCGATTCTCCAAGCGCCAGATTGGACCCTCCCATTTGATCTTATGTGCGATGCTTCTAATTTTGCAGTGGGAGCGGTCTTAGGTCAAAGGGTTGATGGCAAACCTCATGTACTGCATTATTCCAGCAAGACCCTTACGGATCCTTAGCAAAACTACACGGTCATGGAAAAGGGATTACTTGCTGTAGTATTTGCTTTGGACAAGTTTCGGTCTTATCTTTTGGGATCCAAGGTTGTGGTGTTCACTGATCATTCGGCCCTTAAGCATCTTTTGGCTAAAAAGGACACCAAACCTCGCCTAATTCATTGGATTTTTCTACTCCAAGAATTTGACCTGGAAATTAAAGACAAGAAAGGAGTTGAGAATGTGGTAGCAGACCATTTGTCTAGGATCCCTATTGAGGCATCAAACCCCGCTGGCGGTATTCAAGAAACTTTCCCTGATGAGTCTCTAATGGCCGTGGAAACTAAAACTCCTTGGTTCGCTGACATAGTGAACTATCTGGTCATAGGCATCACCCCTAGTACTTTGGACAAGCAAAAGCGAGACAGGTTTATCGCTAATGCTAAATTTTATCACTGGGAGGAACCCGAGCTTTTTAGAATAGGCCCTGACCAGCTATTTCGCCGTTGCATCCCTGATGAGGAACAAAGAAGTGTTCTGAGTTTCTACCATGACCTCCACTGTGGGGGACATTTTAGTGGGAAGAAGACTGCTCATAAAGTTCATCAGTCTATTTTTTGGTGGCCCACATTATTACGAGATGCACATACGTATGTGGGCGCATGTCTACGTTGCCAGTAGACGAGAACCATTGGAAAAAGGGATGAGATGCCCCAACAACCTATCCTCCCTGTTGAAATCTTTGATATTTGGGGCATTGACTTCATGGGTCCCTTTCCTGTGTCCTTCGGATATGAATACATCATTGTGGCTGTTGATTATGTATCAAAATGGATAGAAGCCATCCCCACGCGAACCAATGACCATTCTGTGGTCTTGGGCTTTATTAAGGCTAATATCATTTCTCGGTATGGGTGCCCAAGGACGATCATATGTGATGGAGGACCTCACTTTAAGAATGTACACTTCACTAGACTACTCCAAAATTTGGAAGTAAATCACATGATAGCCACACCTTATCACCCCCAAACGAGTGGGCAAGTTGAAGTGTTTAATAGGGAGATTAAGAGAATTTTAGAAAAAACTGTCAGGCTTGATCGAAAGGATTGGTCTAAAAAACTAAATGATGCTCTTTGGGCCTACAGAACTGCATATAAGACTCCCTTGGGTATGTCTCCTTTCCATCTTGTCTACGGAAAAGCATGCCACCTTCCTATTGAAATCCAACATAAAGCTTATTGGGCAATTAAAAACGTTAACTTAAATCTGGATAAAGCGGGAAGAGCACGTATGTTAGAATTAAGTGAGCTTGAGGAGCTTCATAATGAAGCATATGAAACTTCTCAAGCTTACAAGCAACGTACAAAAGTCTTCCATGACAAGCACATCATTAGAAAGACTTTTGAACCCAACCAATGGGTCTGGCTTTTCAATTCTAGACTTAAATTATTTCCTGGAAAGCTCAAGTCCCATTGGGATGGGCCTTACGTTGTGATTAATACCTTCCCTCATGGAGCTGTAGAGATCAAGAACCCTATTTCAGGTGCGAACTTTAAAGTAAATGGCCAGCGACTTAAACCGTATATTACTCTTTCAGATGGCCAGGTTTTGGACGCACTATGGCTTGAGGAGCCTTAGCTCCTCCCACTCTCCTCCTCAGGTGATATTCTTCTATGTCTATATATTTTTTTTCCAATGAGGACATTGTCAGTTTTAGGCATGGGGGAATATAACCTGAGAATGTTTATAGTATTTATAGCATTTATAAATATTTGCATACATATTTATTAAAAAAAAAAAAAATCTTTTCTTGTGCTGATTGGGTTAGTCCCTAGCAAAATACCTTTATTGGAGGTTGTTCTTCCGGAATTATTTCTTAAGTTTAGAATCCAGTACATTTATTTCATGAGCACGTAGACTTGGTAATGGATCATTTGGGAAAACCAATAAGCATTTGTAGTCTACTGAACCCTTGGATAGTTCATAGAGAGTTAGGCATACTATCTTTTAATAAATCCACCTCATATTTGTGAGAAGAAGTAGAGAGATTACTGGTGCGCTAAGTCTAGTGCAAGGACTCTTAAGTTCTGGATAATTAAATGATGATACTTCAAAGTTAGGCGTAGTTTTCACTCTCTGTTCCTAGGTGCGTACTTTGAGTGAATTCCTGAGAGTCACCAAATAAGGCGGATACACAAAGATTGAGTCTTAATAAAGCTATAACTATGGTGGATGGTGATAGCGATTTCACGCGGTTTGTTAATTAGGTTGTTGTAACGCGCAAAATCAATCAACTCTTAAATTTATATTCCTAGATAGGGGAGTATCTAGGGTCGTCCAAGGAGGCCAAATGTTTGCAAATGTGATTCTCTTGCTTACAAATAGATCTCAACTTTCTTTTTGGTATTTTTCAATATATCTTTTTTTTTTTTTTGGATTAAGATAACATGTGAAATGGTGGTGGGAAGATGATTTGCACTTCAAATTTAACTACTACTTCTAAGTGGCAAGTAGAGCCTCTCCATAAGCTCACTCTAGGCAAGTGGAGGCCTAGAATAATTAGGGAGAGGGAGTGAAAAATGCTAAAAAGCAAAGCAAGTAGAAATGCAAAATAGAAAATTGCAAAGAAGGCAACTAGATTACTGAAAAGTGTTTTACAAAAAAGCCTAGTAGAGGAATGCTTCTACTACTAGAAAAATTAAAATAAAGAAAAGCAAACACAAATCTTCTAGATAGATGGTGAAGAAGAGGGCTTCTTGCTCCAAGGTTGGTGGCTCCCAAGCTTGAAAAGAATCCTTCAACTCCTTCCTTGCAGTGCTCCGCCAAGGTGATGTCCTCCAAGGCAAGCCCAAAGGGGGCATGCCCTAAGCTTCTCTCCAAGGGTGGACGTCCACCCTAGGTCCTTCTCCCTTGCCTGGCCGTCCTCCTTGAAGTGGAAGAGTCCTCCTTGGCATGGCCCAAGTTGAAGAGAGTGGGGAGAAGAAGGCACCAAAAGGGCTGGTGATGTGCCCCTTTAATCTCCTTCTCTACTCCTTCTTCTTGGCCGTAGGTATAGGTGGCTTAGGTAGCAAAATACACTAATGGAGGATGCCCCCAAAATGGTGGTAGGTGGTGGGTTTTTATAGAATAGGAAGGGGGCTATGGTGACCCTTGAAATGGATCTCCAAGATGAAGAGATGGAGGTGGTTGAAGATCCCATGGCTAAGGTGAGTTGGCGCCACCTTAAGGGACACCTAGGGGGGTAGTTAAGGCTTTGGTGCCCTTTAGAATTGGCGCCAAAATGGGCCTTCTAGAAGGCTATTAGGTGGCGCCACCTTAGGGTTCTAGAAGGGGGGTATGTGGATGGCTAGGATGGCTTATGTGGGTAGGTGTAGGGTGGACGAAGGGGCTGAAAGTTGGCACCAATATAGAGGTGGTTAGGGGTAGTTTTTGGTGCCAACTTTAGGTGTCTTTTGGTGGAGATAATGGGGTGAAGGGATGGCTAGGAGGTGGCGTCAACTTGAGTAGGGTAGCTAGCTTAGGTAGGCTTAAGTTGGTGGAGCTAGCTAGGGTTGATTTTGAAGGTAATGGATGGCCAAGGAGCTGGTTGTTAGCTAAGCTAAGATAAGCTAAGATAAGCTAAGCTACCTTAGCTAAAGGTGGAGTAGAGGAGAAGGTGTTGGAGCTAGGGTTTGGAGGAAGGAGCTGAGGAGGAGAAGTCAGGAGCTGAAACTAGAGCTGGCTGCTGCTGAAGAGGCTGGCATGGAGCTACTCTAGCTGGCTTAGCTTGCTAGTTCTTTGCTAGTTGCTAAGCCAAGCTAAAGTGAGCTAGCTTCTACCACAATGAGCTAAGGTGAGCTAGGTCTGGTGCTCCCGGGGAGGGTCAAGCTGGTTGAGGCAGCTAAGGTAGCTTAGCTCAACTGAGTTGAGCTAAGCTGAGTCCCCGGGAGCTGGACTTGAGCTTCCTGAGCTGGGATGAGTTCTTCTTCAGCTGGCTGGAGTTGAGTGGAGCTGGATGTAGCTGGATCTGAGCTGGGGTGAACTCCTATCAACTCAGCTGAGCTAGCTAGAGCTCCCTGTGGACTAGTGGGAGCTGAGATGAGCTAGACTCAGCTAAGTTGAGTTGGATCTGAGCTAACTTGAGCTAAGGTGAGCTAAGATGAACTCTCTTGAGCTGCCATTCAGCTGAGATTAGCTGAATGGAGCTGGGATGAGCTAACCCTAGTTCAAGTGAGCTAGGTTCCAGCTGCGGTGAGCTGGATCAAGCTGAGGTGAGTTGGATCAAGCTGAGGTGAGCTGGATCAGGCTGAGTTCCAGCTAATCTGGGCTTCTCCTTCACCATTTGCCTTCTTGAGTGCTAGGGTTTTAGGGATCTATATATCTGTACATCCCTAACACTCACAAAAACATATTAAAAAGACAATAAAAAATGCAATGCATGCCTAATCTATTTTATGCCTAAATGTAGCCCAAAAACCCGTTTGTGGAGTAAAATCCTAAGAGCTAGGTTTGTTTTAATGCATAAGAATGATGATAAACTAGCGTTTATCAGATGGTTACGACCATCCTTCATAGAGTCCTCAGTTGAAGGAGGGTAATAGTGTCAAAGGTCAGAAATACACCGGTCCTATCCATTCTTTCCCAGTGCCGAGAATAGGCACTTCCACCAAATAAGCCACACAACTTCCTTTTGACCATCATCATCCCTAATAATGCCTCGCAAATAAAAGTCAGTATCATGTTGTGTTGATTGAAAAAGAAACAAAACCAAGAAAAAAAAAATATATATATATATAAAGAAGAGAAGAAAAGAGAAAAGAAGTACAAAAAGAAGAAAAAGAAGAAGAAAAAAAAGTTATATTAAAAGAAAAAAAAAGGTCAAAGTGTATGATGTAACATTGTTTCCGAGGTAGCAAAACACCTATCGCGTTCCACCAAATATGACCCATACCTACCTTCTAGTATTTCTGATTGCCACAATACTGGTTGAGAACTCTAACTTAGTTGTAGAGTTATTAGGACTTGAATTGAAGTGTGGATGCCATGTGAGGCCACCAAATAGTGAGTGTAATTTCTAAATCTGGCGAGATTCGTGATCTCAGAAAGAAAGAAAAGAGAGTGCCCAGGAACATCAAGAAAGCATAGTTGTATAGCCTCTCTCAGAGTTGACTTATCTAATAGTCTAGAGAGCTAGAGTCTGCAGTACTAGACTATATGTAGCACCAGTTGAGTGTGTGCCACAAAATAAAAATCCATCCAACTTGATATCATCTACCTAAGCAAAACGCCGGGGTCAAATTATAGATTATCGTCTTCTTTATCCCCGAGGGAAGTAGTTGCCTATCTCGACAGAAATTTTTTTGCCAAGGGTAATGTATGAACTCCCAATGCGAATGGGCTCTTTCACTTGAATCTGTTACCTAGGCTATCAGCACTTCACATTTGTCTGGATTTCTAAAGTTTTGAAACAAGAAAAGAAGAAATCTTTTGATTATTTCTATTATTTTTGCTAGGGACTAGCAAATCTTAGGCATGGGGGTATTTGATGAGCCCATTAAAATGGAATGTTATTAAGCCTAAGTATCTTTAATTATACAATTTAGGTGTGTTAATAATGGTAATTAAGTTATAGAAGATTTGTACACCTCATAATTTAAGTTATAACATTCTATAACTTCATGATTCTATTGTTTTTATGTGCAGGTAATAAAATACACAAAGAGCAAGGGTGGGGGGATAAAATTCCCCAAACAACCACAACTCTCTTTCCCCCCTCCCCCGCCGGACATTGGGCAAAACTTCTGGCACCGCCTTTCTCAACAGCCATGACCGAGGATTTGGGAAAATCCCTAAACTAATGCGGTGAGGGGAGAACTTAAAAAGAAGAGGCGGGGAGAGAAGAAGAGAGCCAGAGAAAAAAAAAAGAAAAGCGTGCACTGTGCCGCACTGCATCCTCTTTCCCCTTGCGGGAAAAAGTCTCTCTGCCCGCACACAGTCGCCAGCATAGCCTCCTTGTGCGCCAGCCCCTGCCCCTCAACTCTGCCCGCTCGCCATCTTTCAAGCACCTACAGGCGCACACCAGTGCGCGTGCCTTCCTGCCTTCACCGCACCCACGCCACAGCGGGTGCTCGAACCCAAGCCCACGCTTCCTCCTTCCAACGCCTACCGCTCTGCCTTCAAGAACCCGCAAGCGCTGCGTCTTCATCCTGCCAAGCCCGCCCGCATCCTCCCTTCCAGCAGTCCTTGCAGCATGCCTCAACGTTGCGCGCCCGCACCTGCAGGCGCTGCACGGTGCCATCACGCCACCCCTACCCGCGCGCCTTACTCCTGCAGCTCCAGCTCCCTACTGAAGCCGCGTCCCTGCATTCCTTTCCACCTGCTCGCTACTGTAGGCAACCACCCCCACGCCACAGCAGGGGCTCGCATCCAAGCCCACTGCCAGCTGCAGGCGCACTCCACCCTACGTGCCTCCACGCCACCTGCAGGCGCTCCCTGCCCGCACACAACCGCGCGTGCACGCCCGCTCGAGCAGCCACAGCAGCAGTCGCCCTCCAGCAGACCGACGTTCTTCACCTCTGGCCACCTTCGCCGCCGCCGCCACCGTCGGAAAGCTCTCGACCTCGCCGTCCTCTTGAACCTTGCATCGACCCTCGCGGCGCCCTCTCTCTCTCACGAGGAAGAGAGAGAGCAACTGCTCTATTTTTGTTGGAATTAGAAATTACATTCAATGCCATTGCCACCAATTTCATTTTTTTATTATTATTATATTGTGGTAGAATTGCATTCAAGCACTCACAGTTCTTTCTAATTGCATGGTATTAATATTGGCTAGTTTAAAGATTGATTTTGGACTTGATTTAAGTACTAATTGTCTTTAGTACACATCACGTGAAAATTGCACTAATTCATCCTAAATTTACTGAGGATTTCTGTGAGGGAAAACTGCACTTACACCCTTAACTTTTTAGGTTATTGCAAATTTACTTTCCTTCACATTTTAAGTCCAATTTGAAAAGGAATTTTGCACTATCCGAAATAGCATTAAATAATTAAGTATTGATTGCATCATTGCCTCCTTGTGGATATGACCCGCTCTTTTGCGAGTGGTTATTTTCATTATTTTTGATTCGTCGATTTTTCCACCACTTAAATACTATAACGCTAAGCGAAAAGTCGACCGTCAATCCATATCCTCCCCCATCTGATTCCTGGATCGGAGGGTCATCCGATCTTTTCTATACCAGCCAGGGGAATTCCATTCCCCCATTCTCTGATTCTTTAGAGGTTCCTCAGACCTGCGAGGACCTCAACGCCATCTAGAATGATCCATTCTCCAACACCTATAACCCTGGATGGCAAAACCATCCCAACTTCCAGTGGGCAGGAAGTTCCCAAAATCAGAGACCTCCCTTTCAGCCCCGTCCACAACCCCCTCTCCCTTACCAGCCGCCTCAACCTTGGCCCAATCCAACTTTTTCATCAGGGCCAAACTAGGACCAAATGTCCCTCATCCTTCAGACTCTGGCTGACATTTAAAGAACGAATGCGGCTATTCAGAAACAACATAAGGACAAACTTACAGAGGTTCGAAATCAACTGGCCTAGTTGGCAAATTCTTGCCAACCAGGCACACTTCCTTCTCAACCTCTTCCTAACCCTAATAACGTGCCAACCTGGCGGTGCGTTATGAACCCAAACCCAGGCCAAGCACACATGATTTATCAGGCCCCCTCTGTTCCTTCACCCGACGGGATGGAGGCTTCCACTTCCTATGCGGGCTATCAGCAGCAACCCATCTTAGCCAACCCTAACCAAAACCAGGCAAGACTAAATTCCGTAACAACCCGTAGTGGTAAGGAAACCCAAGATCCACCCTATCCAAACCACTCCAAGCCTGGTAATGATCCCAACCCTAGGACAGTAATCCAGGACGTTCCTATCCCTGTCCCAGATCAAAGACCTGGACCTATCCTAGAAGAACCAACCAAGGTTCCGTTTCCCGAGGCCTTGACCAAGGGAAAGAAGACAACCAAGCCCATGGCACCTGAGGAGGACCTGGTCAAGCTTTTTGAGCAGGTCCAAATAAACATCCCCTTGATGGATGCGATCGCCATATACCGGCTTACGCACGATTCTTAAAGAATGTGTGTGCGTCTCAGCGTAAGCCACAAACCAACAGTGGGAGTCCAATTATACTGTCAGAGCAAGCCAGCTCTGTAATCCTAAGCAGACTCCCACCCAAGGCTAAAGATCCTGGTACTCCCCTGATTTCTTGCAAAATAGGTGATACCCAATTCGACAGAGCATTGCTAGACTTGTGTGCTTCCATAAATCTGATACCCACATCCTTAACCACCTAGAAGAATCTGAGCTAAAATCGACTGAGGTGACATTACAATTAGCAGATCGATCTATAAAGTCACCTAAAGGGATTCTCGAGGATGTTATCGTAAGAGTGCGAGATTTCTATTTCCCAATAGACTTTATAGTCTTGGACATGGATGCCCCTGAAAACCCTAGGGATACATCGATCATTCTAGGGAGACCTTTCCTGGCTACTGCTAGAGCCAACATCAACTGTGAGGAGGGCCAAATAGAGCTCAAATTTGGAAATCAAACCCTAAAAATTGATATATTTAAGGCCCAACAAGGAATCAATTGCGGTGTCATCGAACAGATTTGTGATATCAGGGCTTTGGTTTATGAAACGCATTTTGAGAATGACCTGATTACACCTCATCAACCACAGAAAGATCTTGAACCGTAATTAGAGGAGTCAAATCTAGATTTAGACAGACCCATAACTCCTACCCTTGAACCTCACATCTATCCTGAACCACCTGCTGCTGCTGATAACCCCGTCCTTGAACTGAAACCCCTTCCATATCATTTGAAATACATCTTTTTGTGTTCTAATCTGACCCTTCCTGTGATTATAAATTCCAAGCTTACTCCCGAACAGGAATCCTATTGACGCGTGCAACTCGATCGTGTTTTAACAGTTAATTACGTCGTAGTATAAGTGATCAAGCGTCGTCAACAAATAAAAGTTTTATTACTTGAAAACCTAAGTATCCGAGGTCGAACACAGGGAGCAATTGGAATGTACTACTAATCTCTAGAATGTAATTGAACACTTTAATTACTCAAAACTTAATTCAAATATAAATGCAGGTAAAAATAAAGAATTGGACGTCTGATCATGGGATCAAACATCTTAAAAATGTGTTTCCCTTCTTTGATTCTTCTTCTGATTTTCTTCCTTTGTTCTTCTTCTTTCTCTACAGTGCCTTGCTTTTCTTCTGGCCTTCTACGGGTCTTCTTTACTTGTCTCTGCTTCCTTTGCTTCAGTTCCTTCTTCTGCTTGTCTTCTATTTTTTTCTTCTGCAGTTGTTCTTCTCTTTTTCCTTCACCTCTTCCTTCTCTTTTCAATGGCTTCCTTCCTTCTTCATTTTTTCCTCTGTTTGCCTTCAGCTTCCTTCTCTTCTTCCCTTGCTAGCAGCGGCTAAGTGTTTGCTCCACTCCTTCCTTCCCTGCACAACCACAGCAAAGCACAAAACCTAACCCTCTACCCACACCCGCACGTCTCTCTCTCTCTGTAAACCACTCTCAGGACGCTCTCCCAGAGCCAGGTAAACGGTTCAGATCGCGTGCCCGTGACCAGGCACACCGGCGTGAGAGTGGTAAGCAAGGTGTGCTTAGGACAGGGTCGGGTCGGATAGTGCCAGATTCGCAAGGTGAAACCAAGGACAAGGCGACGTGAGATAGGTGAGGGACCTCACCCTATGTGTGTTCGGAGGCACTGAGCCCATATGACAAAAACCATTTAAACCACTCCACCTCTTTGTGAGTTCACGATGTGGGACTAATCGCTCCCCCTCTATGTCGCGCGCGCCTGCAGAAATCCTTCCTGCAATTGCCACAGCTGCGGACTTCGCAGCATCTCTTGCTTGGTCAGATAGCTTCGCAATGCCTCCCTGAGTGCTGCACCTGGAGCCTTGCGGTCCTGAAGCCTAGAGCAAGTGTGAAGCTTCTGCAAGTTATCGTCAATGACGGTAGGGGCTTGAGAATTGTCAGACATAAAACGAGCCTCTCGGCTTAATCAGATCACCGGGGAACCTTCGTCCTGTCACGGTGAAGGTGAAGAGCAAGGTGGCAGGCCGCGGGGTGGCCTAGGCATGCGTGCCTAGGTTGCCCTGTGGTCGGATGGATGGGTGAGTTCGGGGGACTGTTGTGGAGGCATAGAGGGACGGTGGATGGGCGAATGTTACTCAGTGAGGTGCGGTGGAGGTTATGTGATGGTCAGCGAGGCGTGTGGGGCTGCGGAGCGATGGGAGCGTCTCGCCGGAGGGTGGCCGGAGATGAGGAGGGTGATGGTGAACAGCGGCGGTTGAGGGTTTGTTGATGAAATAAAATGATGGAGATAAAAGAGGGGGTAGAGAAGAAGAGTTTTAACCTAATTAAAGGGACGAAGGGGATGAGGAGGTGGACGGCAGTACCTGCTATCGTCGGAGAAGAAAGCGCCCAGTGGAGGAAGACGGCGGCGACGACAAGGCTAGGGCAGCGCGCGCAGGTGTTGCGCGACGCGGAGGAGGATGAGGAAGACACTCTGCCACTGGTTTTGTGGCAGAGCGAAGAGAAAGGGGGGGGGGCTCGCAGGAGCTCGTTGGACCCTTGGCCGGAGAAGAAGGAGAAGAATTTGAGGTGGAATTCCGGCCAAGTCAAGCTGAGTAGGTTCAGCCGGAGTTAGGGTTTAATTTATAGGTGCTTGGCCGTGCTTCTGGTGCATGGAGGGAAAGCTTCTAGCCACCGACGTCTCGCTGGAGATGGAAGGTGGTTAGATACCCAAATCTCTCATGTGTTCGCACGAGAGATTGGGTGCAAATCTGGGGTCATGGTCGGGCTCAGATGGAAGGGGATTCCTCAGAGAATCTCCCTTCCATTTCTGGGAGGGGATCTCTGAGGGATCAGAGAGTATTCCCTCTCTAATCCTTGCCGGAGAAGGATTCTCTCCCCAATAATGGCGGAGGGACCTGATTGTAAGATTCGCGAGGAAGCTAGGGGGTTCTATGTGATGGTTTTCAAAAGATAGGGACCAAATGTGATTGGGTGTACTAAATTGCAAAGTAGGTCAAGATGACCTCCCCTTAGGTCCAAATTTTGGTACAAATCTAATTTGGACCTAAGGAATACAATGGTGAAGTTGGATTTTAGGTTTGACCACGTTTGACTGGACATTTTACGTAAAAACCCAAATCAGGTCAATTGATGAGCTAGGACCCTAATCTAGGTCAAACTAGGTTCCAAAGGCCAAATTGAATGTTCTAAACCCTAGGGGATATTTTCTCATGATTTTTAGAGGGTTTACTTGATTTTTATCCTGACTGAAACCTTGTTGAATTAAGCGGGCCTGTTTTAGGGTTAGCAAATGTCATTTAATTCCTAAATTGCACATGAACCCATTTATGATTGATTCAATCCACTTTTTATCTCATTTAGACCATTTGACCTATGCTATATCTTTGAGAAATTATGTTTATGTACTGCAATGGTAAAATTACAGTTTTAACCTTTATTTCATGTTTTCTTCTTAGGACACTTATTCCTTCAATTAAGCCCTCTTCTAGGTCATGTAGGAGCTTTTACTCTCTTTATTAGGTCAAAATGAGCTAGTTATGGCTCATGATGAGGCTCTCATTAAATCCCATCTGATTACTGTTCTCCAGCAACATTGCAGAGCCATTGGATGGACTCTCGATGATTTGACTGGAATAAGTCCCTCTTATTGCACACATCATATTTATTCAGAAGAGGGAGCACGACCCTCCCGTGAAATGCAGAGACGTTTGAACCCCAATCTGTAGGAGGTCGTGAAAAAGGAGATCATCAAGTGGTTAGATGTAGGGATTATCTACCCGATCTCTGACAGTCGTTGGGTGAGCCCGATTCAGGTTATGCCTAAAAAGGCAGGGCTCACCACCATTACGACTGAAATCGGAGAAGTCATACCTACCCGATTAGCCAACTCATGGAGAGTCTGCATAGATTACCAACGACTCAATTCCTCCACAAAAAAGGATCATTTCCCACTACCTTTCATTGACCAGATTCTCGAGAAATTAGCGGGAAATCGATTCTTCTGCTTTCTTGACGGGTACTCCAGTTATAACCAAGTAGCTATTCATCCTGAGGACCAAGAGAAGACCACGTTCACCTGCCCCTTCGGAA
Source organism: Thalassia testudinum (assembly GCA_037157565.1). Classification (NCBI taxonomy): domain Eukaryota; kingdom Viridiplantae; phylum Streptophyta; class Magnoliopsida; order Alismatales; family Hydrocharitaceae; genus Thalassia; species Thalassia testudinum. The sequence goes on from JAZHRO010000077.1 coordinate 90,216,423, forward strand.
TGTATGCATTTCGAAGGATGCCGTTCGGTCTCTGCAATGCACCCGCGACTTTTCAGCGGTGCATGCTTGCCATATTCTGTGATATGGTAGGAGATTATTTGGAAGTCTTCATGGATGACTTTTCAATTTTCGGGGCATCGTTTGATGATTGCCTCCAGCACTTGGTTCACATACTCAGGCGCTGCATCGACGTTAATTTGGTTCTTTCTTAGGAAAAGAGCCATTTTATGGTGCCTGAAGGGATCGTCCTTGGACATCTGATTTCTGAGAAGGGCATCCAAGTTGATCGAGCCAAGGTTGATCGAATCTCTCGCCTTCCTATTCCTAGCTCGATCAGGGACATCCGTTCTTTTTTAGGGCATGTCGGTTTTTACCGTCATTTTATTCCTGGTTTCTCGAAAATCGCGTGCCCCCTGACGACTCTTCTCTCTAAGGATGTACCCTTTGAAATCTCCAAGGAGTGCACTCAAGCCTTTAAGAACCTCCGTGATCGAGTCACCCAGGCCCCAATCCTACAATCCCCTGATTGGTCTCAACCCTTTGAGATCATGTGCGATGCATCTGATTTCGCTGTAGGAGCAGTTTTGGGGCAGAAAGTTGACGGGAAACCCGTGGTCATCTACTACGCTAGCAAGACACTTGATGAGGCTCAGCATAACTATACAGTTACGGAGAAAGAGCTGCTAGCCATAGTATTTTCCCTTGAAAAAAATTGATCTTATCTCCTGGGTTCCCATGTCATCATCTACTCGGATCACACAGCTGTGAGGCATCTCCTTGCCAAGAAGGACGCAAAGCCCCGACTAATCCGATGGATCTTGCTATTGCAAGAATTCAATCTCGAGATTCGCGACAAGGCAGGAAGACAAAATGTGGTAGCTGACCATTTGTCCTGCCTTCCTTCTGAGATTATCAACCCTTTCAGACCCATCACGGAGCATTTCCCTGATGAGCACCTACTGACTATTGGTACTAGACTTCCATGGTTTACTGATATAGTAAACTACTTGGCATCTCATCAGATTCTGTCTAATTGGCCGAAGGCCAAGAAAGACAAATTGCTCTCTGATGCCAAGTATTACATTTGGGAAGATCCGTACCTCTTCCACATAGGTGCTGACCAAATCATCCGGAGATGTGTCCCGGAAGGTGAAGTCAATGATATTCATTCCTTCTGCCATGACCAGGCATGCAGTGGCCATTTCTCTAGGCACAAAATCTCATCGAAAATCCTCCAGTGTGGCTTTTATTGGCCCACTCTGTTCAAGGATGCATACAATCACTGCAAGGCATGCAGTCGTTACCAAACTTTGGGCAACATGAGCCATCACGACATGATGCCTTTGCAGTCGATTCTTGTATGCGAAATCTTTGATGTTTGGGGGACTGATTTTATGGGTCCCTTTCTTATTTCGGATGGTTTCGAATACATTCTATTGGCTGTGGACTACGTGTCCAAATGTATCGAAGCCATACCGACCTGAACCTGTAATCACAAAATCGTTCTCAAATTCATTCATCACAATATCTTCTCACGACTCGGGATTCCTCGTGCTATCATCTCAGACGGGGGGACCCATTTCACGAATGCTCAGTTCAGATCACTGATAACCAAATACGGGGTGTCTCACCGAATCTCTACTCCTTATCACCCCTAGACTAATGGTCTAGCTGAGCTATCAAATCGGGAGATCAAGAAAATCCAGAAGGTCACTGTTCGGCCTGACAGGAAGGACTGGTCATCTCGACTTCCGAAAGCCTTGTGGGCCTATATGACCACCCATAAAACCCAATTAGGCATGTCTCCCTTTAGACTGGTGTACGGGAAGACGTGTCACCTTCCCGTCGAACTGGAGCACAAAGCCTATTGGGTAGTACGGAGTTGTAGTCTAGATCTTTCTAAGGCTGGAACCCACAGAAAGGTTCAAATCAGCGAGATCGATGAACTACGTCTTGATGCGTACGAGAACTCGTGAATCTACAAGGAGCGGGTTAAAGCCTTCCATGACAAGCATATCTCTAGAAAGATCTTTCATCTTAGTCAGAAGGTCCTACTCTTCGATGCCCAACTCAAACTTTTCCCTAGGAAGCTGAGATCTAAGTGGGTCGGACCATACTTGGTCCGATAGGTCTTTGGAAATTGAGCCATCGAGATCAGTCCACTCAGCCATGATTCCAAACCTTTCATCGTGAACGGTCAGAGACTCAAACCGTTCATTGATGTAACCTCTACTGATTTGGCTAAATCATCTTCTACCCTCCATTCCCCCTGAGCTTATTGCGCCTAGTCGATGGCGTAAAACTCAGCACTCAACGGGAGGCAGCCCATCATTCTCTTTGAAAACCTAAAACCCTTTCTAACACTTTTGCGCACTTAAGGTTCACCCTTTAGGACAGCCGACTCTACCTCAGGTGCTTGCATCTGAGATTAGAAATCGTCCACAACAATCAACCCGACCTATTCACTCATCAAAACATCTGTCCTAATGTGTGAACTAAGTTGAATAAAAACCCCTAGGTTACAATGAGGACATTGCAAATCTTAGGCATGGGGGGTATGAAAGTGCAAAAACTTGTAAGAAAAGGTTTTAAACGAAAAAATTCACATATCCCAAAAACATCATAAAAATTAAAAAAAAAAATTGAAAACAAAAGAATAATAAAATAAGAAGAGGAAAGAAAATTTTGGGGACTCTACAAAGGAGGAGGAGAAAGGAACAAAATGGAAAGAAGGAGCACAAAATGAAAAAAAAAAGTAATAGTCATTAGTAAGAAATTAAGGAATTAACCTAAGTTCTAGACCTCATTTAGGAAAAGAAATGGAAAGTGCACAGTGAGATTAGTAAGAACACGAACCTTAGGCATTCTTGGATAGACTCTTAGTACCCATTAAGATCTAGACATTCCTCAAGATGTTGAGGTAAATGAAAAGCTTAAGTAGTAGGTCCAAGACTTAGGGAGTATTTGACCTCGTTAACTAACTTTTGGTTTACGGGACTCAGTAACCTAAGCACCCTAACCTTACACACAGCCTGGTTCAGTAAGCGTAAAAATCAAAATCACGTAGAAGCATCGCAAAAATTCTAAAAATGACACCTAGAGTAGGAGCGGCCGATCAACACAAGTTGATTTGGACGAGTTCCCAGTGTAGAGAGGTGGGAAATTCCCCTCGAAGATGTGTAACAAAATAGCATCTCCTCGGTGCTTGTCTCTTAGGATATTTACATATCCTACCGGGGGCATGTAAGCACTCTGCTACTTCAGATTCCATGGATGGCATTATTACGAAATGTCAATTGCTAGGGTCTGAATTCGGCCATGGAACACCATGGATGGGATTATCTCGAAATCTCAATAGCCAGGGTTCTGGCGGTTACCATGGGCGGTGCTATATCAAAGCATCAACTACTAGGAACCCTTGAGGATTGATGATGGGGACAAGGAATCTAATACAGACCGTGTTGAAAAGCCAATCCTAAGCTAGAATTAAAAAGAAAAGAGAGAGAAAACTCTCCAAACAGATAAATCTTCTATCGCTCTTTCTTACAAAATGCACTGCGAACTGAGCCAGGGCTAAAATTATCTCAAGCACGGGTGCTTTAACCACAAAGTCCAATAAACCTTAGGTTAGTTCTTGTAGGCCTTAAAAACCTTTGTTAAGGATTGAGGCTAAGGCTAGACAGATCTGGATCTTAGTTGGTACTAGAGGACCTTTTAGGCCTATGGTAGGCATTCTGACCTAATCTAGTTTGCAAAAGAAAAAGCACTTATCTGAAATCATTAAGAACTTCATGGTCTAGAACAAGGGTTGAAACCTTAATATTTTACTAAGGAACTAGCAAAAGCTAGGCATGGGGGTATGATGAGAACCTCATCGTAAACCCTAACTAGCACAATCTAACCCTGATATGTGAGAAAAAGCCCCTACATGACCCAAAGAAAGGTTTAACTCAGATAATTCTGAGTTTAAGAATAAAACAAATCATAAGAGGTAAAACTGTAATTTCACCAACGTAGTTTGCAAACAGGGTAATTAAGGGTCTAAACACGGGTTAAACAAGCTTAACAAGAAAGAAAGTGGGATGATCTGATCTAAATAAGGGTTATTGCAACTTCCAGGAATTAAAATGACATTCTATACCCTAAAAGAAACCCACTTCAATTCACGAGGTTCGAGGTAGGATAAAAATCAACTAAACCCTTTAAAATTCATAGAAAAATGTTCTCTACGGTTTAGAACCTTCAATTTGCCCTTAGAAACCTATTTTGACCTAAAAAGAGAACTATGCCCAATTAATAACTTAATTTGGATTTTTCCGCGAATTTGCCCGTCAAACATGGTCCAACCTAGAATTAAAATTTACCATTAAAATCCTTAGGTTCAAATTGGTCTTGTATAAAAACTTGAGCCTAAGAAGAGACCTCCTTGACTGACTTTGCAATTTGGTCCGCTTCATTTACTTTTTGACCCTTATCTTTTGAAACCCTTGCATTTAGGTCCCCATCTTTTTCTCATTCTTTGCAGAACGGTCCTCCCTGCAAACTCTGCGCAGCACCATGCTCCGGCGACCTTGCGCCGATCATGGCGCCGTGCAGAGAAGGGGTACCGCCCTGCAAAGTAGAAGCGGGGTTCCCTGCGACGTCTTCTGTCGTAGGGACCCGCCCATGGCCTCTGCCGACCACCATATCTTCCGTGCGAACGCTCGGAAGGTATGGGTGTCATCTCCGGACTCACTCCGGCGAGGCTGGCACATCGCTAGTCTGCCCCTCCCTCTACGCCAACCCCTTTATAAGGACCAGCACCCCCTGCCGGCTCCTTCAAGCTTTTCTTTGACGGAGAACTCCCACCCCTTCCTCCCTTCCTCCTCCGTCAGAAGGCCCGAAGCTTCTGGCAACTTCCTCCTCTTCCTCCTCATCGCTCTGCTGCCCTACCTGCAGCAGGGTTTGCCTTGCTCCCTCGTCCGCACCGGGCTGTACCCGCCGGCGCCCTCCGCCTGCTTCCTCGTCGCCGCACTCCTCCTCCAGGACTCCTTCTCTAGCTCCGGCAGGTACGAGCCGGCGGCTCCACCCTCCCCCTTCGTCTAATACTTAGGTAAACAGCTTCCTCTCCATTTCCCTTACATTTTCCCTCTCTTAATTTACCTTTTTACTCCACTGCACGCGACTTCCACCTCCACCTGCTCCATCTCTGACCACCTTCTCCGGCGAGTCCATCCCACCTCCACAGACCTCCTCACCCTCGCCGACTACCCCAGAAGCTTCCCCTCACTCCACTCAACCGATCCCCCCTCCCCATTCACTGCCAACCACCGCCCGACCACCCCCCGAACAAACCCATCGTCTCGCACACAGTCTGACCTAGGGCTACCTCCACACGCGCCCTCGCCAACACCCGCACTGCATTCGCCGCACTCCGGTGAAGCTCCTTGCGTATTCTGACTGGGCCAAGAGGCCGTATTTCAGCTTTCAGGTCGGAGCCCCTTCTCCGCCATTATTGAGCTGCTGTAGCTCCTCCACCTGCAGCTGCAGGCGTTATCCAACCCAGGTGCACACCCCAGGTCGCACGGTTGGTGCGAAGGCGTCGCGAGCTGCTGCAATTGCTTGCGGTTTCCTCAGCTGCAGGCGCTAATTGGAAAAATGTCTAAGGCTATTCACCTTCGAACACAGGGGTCAGGTCCCTCTCCCGCACGCTGCGTGCCACGTGCTCGCTCGTCCTCGCTCGCACTCACACCCCGCGGGTCTAGGCAGGATTCGATTACCCAAACCGCGCACTCCTCGCCCACCACCACACGCCGGTGGGCCTGGTCCCGGGCACGATACCCGCACCCGATTACCCGGCTTTGGGAGAGCGGTCTTAAGAGATAAATCTGAGGAAGAGAGAGACACGGGGAAGGGTAGGGGTAGGTTTTTCTCTAACCCTTGTGTGAACATGCAGGAACAGAAGAAGGAAGGAAGGAAAAGAAGAAGAAGGGGAGAGGCCGAAGCCTTAGCCGCACTGAGCGGCTGAAGAAGAAAAGAAGGAGAGGAGCTGAAGAAGAGGAAAAGAAGCCGCACTGTAGCAAACCCATAGTTAAGTCGTCTGATCACTGCATCAAACGACGGAAGGGCAGTAGCCAGAACAGAAAGAAGAGAAAAGAAGAGGAGCTGTAAGGGAAGAAAAGAAAGAAGGAAGCAAAGAAGAAAAAGAAGAAGGAAAGAGAAAGAAGAAAGAAGACTGAAGATGCAAGCAAGGAAAGAAAGAAAGAGAACAGAAGAAAAGAAGCAGAAAGAAAGAGAAGAAAAAGAAGTCAGAGAAGAAGAAAGAGATTACCACAGCCACAGAGGAAGAAAAGAAAAGAAAGAAGAAGAAAGGAAGACTCTGCAGGAAAAAGAAGAGGAGATTAGCTGGAAGAAAATGAAGGATAGAAAGAAAAAGAAGAGAGAAGAAGAAGAAGCCAAGAGAACTCTAGCTCCCTCTCTCTCTCTCTCTTATTTTTGCAACCTAATTGAGGACTCTTATATTTCTAGAATTCTAGTTGCTCCCTGAGTTCGACCTCGGGAAAATTTGTTCCGAGTAAAAGTTTGTAGTAATCTAGTAGTTGTTTTGTACTGCAATGATTGTAAACCATAATACCATAAACCCAACCACTGCCGGAGAAGCAACTAATAGGACTCAGGGAGCCTTGCCCTCCCAACCCATCTCGAACCCTCGGTATGTGTAGAATCAAGGCGTCCCGCCCAGGTTTCATGCACCACAGGGACAGGCACACGCTATATTACAAGCGCCTCCTGCACCACCTGGTTATGCTCAAGGCCAACCACCTTTGATGAAAAGCCCCGCATACTCTACCCCTTCCACTCCCCCACCACCTCATGGACAGCAAGCCGATGCAAATGCTATCTCATTAAGGTGTGGAAGGAAGACATTCGACCCACCACATAGGCAGGCGGGTCCTGATTTTTCTCACCCTTCGCCGCAAGTGGGTTCGACTCCTTCTTCATCTCAGGAGCAACCTATGGTAGATAAGGGTAAGAGACCACTTGACCCTAAGATTCCTGTCCCTTTTCCCGAGGCTCTGACGCGAAATGTAGTATGGAAGAAGGACACACGGAATTTTGAGGACCTGAAGTCAATGTTCAAGGAAATACATATTTAGGTTCCTCTCCTCAAGGCAATTGATCACATCCCCGTTATCGCTAGGTTCTTCAAGGACTATTGTACCCTGAAGCGACAACCTAGAATTGGACGACAAGCGGTACTGTCAAAAAAAGCTAGCACCGTGATTCTAGCCGACTTGCCGCTGAAAAAGAAAGACCTTGGTACCCCACTCATATCCTGCTTCTTGCATGATTCTCCATTTTATTAGGCCCTTCTAGATCTGGGTTCGTCCATCAACCTAACTCCCACTGCTGTATTTGATCGATTTCGATTTGGGGAGTTAAAGCCTACCTCGGTCACGATTCAGCTGGCTGATAAATCAGTAAAAACATCGAGGGGGTGGTTGAGAACGTGATCATAAAAGTCCGCGGATTCTGCTTTCTTGCAGACTTTTTTGTTCTCGATATGGAGGTTCCTCCCAATCTCTGAGATGCACCAATCATTTTGGGTCGCCCATTTCTAGCGACAGCCCGAGCAAACATTGATTGTGCATCTAGGTGTATGGAGATAGCCCTAGGTAATGAGAGACTTCGACTTGACATATTCAGGGCATCAAGGAATTTTGACTTTGATAGCATAGAGGAGGATGGTGAAGATGAAGATTCGGCATACTATGGTAACATTGGGCTCCTTTGTGACGACCCAATGTCTCATTCGTTTGCACTATCAAGGTTATTGGACCTCGATCCACACGAGACTGAGACCACTACACTGCACATATCTCCCTGAGGATCCGATTGTTTAGTGTGTGTTCTGACCACAGCACCCCCGAATCTAGCTATCCTAATCCGTACACTACTGGATTGCCCCTGTTGTTACAATAAGACGTGACCACAGCTAACGGGTTTCCTGTTAACGTAGTCACAACCGATTATCTCACAGGTAGTGAATCAGCAGGAATTCACATACATAAGGATCATCAGATTCCCACCTTCTAGTCTACTCCTCCTATTCCCTTTTCTGACGAGGATTTTAGTGACCTCCCCACAGATCTTCTACTTTCACGGATACCCCCAAATGATCCAGAGCCTGGAGAGGGCATGATCTTTGATGTCAATTATCGTTTTGAGGATCCCTATGACTCAGATTCTGGTTTTGAGATACATTTTGATCTACTCCCTCGACAACTTCCTGCTAAATTGTGGGACATGATAAATCAACTGAATCAACATCATGATCCCCCCTCTGATTATCCTCTATTTTCCACCACCACTCCACACTTTCTTACAGCTAGACTTTTTGGAGTAGGGGTGCACAATCAGTTGGTTCGCATCTCTGGACCACTGATTCTAGGAGTGTACGAGCACATCTTTCTCTTAATCTTGACCGACTCCTATGCTAGAGCTGATATATCTGAGTAAGTTCTCACCCAGTTGGAGGTGTTAAATTCAGCATGTATAGAGAGCATATCCCACATTCTACCATCATCTATACATTACCATTTTTATACATAGAATATTTTTCTTTAAGCATATTTCCTTTTCGCATATTGCATACTGTCAAGTTGGCTGATGTTGAAATTTAAACTTCAGGAGCAATTCCAGGTGATTTCTACCCATTTACTGCCTGCTATATTTATTTTCTTTTACATTCACTCATGAGGACATGCAAGAACTTAGGCATGGGAGGGTAGATACAACAAAACTTAAAATTTTTATGCCAACATTTAAGAAAACCTCGGAGTTGCATGTCAAACGTACTTTAGGATCCTAAATAAAAGAACAACTGACTCCACCTCCAATGCTCACATTGGAGCTAGAAATTGTCTGCAACAGCCATTTCCGACTCACCCGCTCACCCTTCCTATTCTGAAATTTCAGATCCAGCTGAATGTAACCCAATACGAGAAATTTACGAAGTACGAATTATATGAGGATACTTGTTTATAGCATATATACATAGTACATCCATGAATAAGATTATCTTATTAAGAAAATGCATTAGGGATTTTATCCTCTAGTTAATCCTGTAATTTGGAATCCAGTACAATTTTTCACACACACGTAGAATTTGCAATGGATCCACGGTGAAGGCTGATAAACGTCTTTAGTCTATCGAGAAGAAGAAATGCTTCTTCCCTTGAACCCTTGGACAATGTTTTGGGAGTCAGGAAAATTTTCTTCTAAAAATCCACCAAATAGTGTAAGATGAGAATAGAGAGTACTGGTGCTCTAAGATTAGTGCAAGGAATCTGGAATCCTAGATAATTAGGTGATGATACTTAGAGTTTAGGCATAGTTTCCACTCTCAGTTCCTGCGTATACATTTTTGTGTGAAATATTGAGAGCCACCAAATAAGGCAAATACGCGGAGAGCGAGTTTTCATAAAACTAGGGCTAAGGTGGATGGTTACAACCATTCTTTACGGAATCCTCGGCTGAAGGAGGGTATTGATGTCAAGGTCAGAAATATACTATCCTATCCATCTCTCCTGGTGCCGTGAGTAGGAACTTAAACCAAGCCACCCAATGTCACTTGAGTACCATCAATCCCTAATAATAGCTCCTCAATAAAGCTCATGGATATGTGCTTGTTGTGTTGTGTTGAATGAAGAAAAAAAAGAGAAAAAAATGAAAAATGAAAAAAAATGAAAAGAAAGAAAAATTGAAAAAAAAAAAGAGAAGAAAAATCAAATAAAAAAAGAGTGAATATTTAGTGTTTATTTTAGTTGCATTGAGGCAATACCACCAAATAAATTTGAAATCCACCAAATATCGCCTTAGCCTATCTTTCTGTGTTTCTGACCAGCCGAATACTGGTTGAGGAATTTTGCCTTAGTGTTGGGGTTATGGAACTCAATTCAAGTGTTAATGCCAAGTGAGACCACCAAATATAGATCATGCATGAGAATTTGGTGAGATTGTGAGCTCTAAGAAAAAGAAAGAAAAGAAAAGAAGACGAAAAAGAGAGAATGAATACAAAGGAATCAAAAGAGAGCATAGTTTTTCTCGTCTTTCTCTGAGTTGAGTTACTTGATAATCTAGGAATCTAGATTCTAAAGTACTAATTTCTATGTAGCACCAGTCAAGAGTGAGCCACCAAATATATAGTCTTTTCCCTCTAAGATTCTCTACCTAAGCTTAAAGCTGGGTGGAATTCATAGAATATCATGAATACCCCGAGGGAAGAAGTCTGCCTATCCCACTAGAATTTTTACTAGGGGTCAAGTACAGGCTTTAGAGGTGAATTAGTTTTTCACTCGAATCCATTGCAAAAGCTACGTAGCTGCACTTTCACGATTGTATGGATTTCTAGAGCATAGGATGAAAACAAAAAGGAGAAAAATCTCTAGGCATACACTTGAAAAAATAATCAATCCCTTAGGGACCCTTCTATGAATAATTTAGTCTTGCATTTGCAAGGGACTAGCAAGATTTAAGCATGGGGGTATGATTGCGCAGTAATCATAGGTCTTAATTGACCTAAATTAAGCTAGGGCTTAGCATAAGTTAGGATAATTCATGCATGCAAAAGCATTACTTGCATCTTTATTGCTTTCTTTTAGATATGCATAAAATAATGCTATAATGTGCTAATTAGGTGCATTATGCCAATTACAGGTAATAAGCTGATCAGAAGATAGATCTGAAGCTCGATCTAAAGCTGGATCAGAAGAATAGAGGATAACTGGTGTTGCAGCAAAGTTGGAGCAGAAGACCTAGAATAAGATGTAGTAGACAATAATGTAAGGGGTTGAGGTATGCTATTCTATTTAAGTAGGAATAAAGCAGTAAAATATGAAGAACTTAGGACCATCCTATCCTTAGGATAGCCTAGAAGCTTCCCCAAGATTTAGCCACCCTTAGATTACGTCACCACACCCTAGGAAACCTTAAAACCCTAATTCCAACCTCTATCTGGATGTCCAGATGAGTTATAGGATGTCCAGAACCCTTAGCCAACTCCCGCACACCTTAAACCCACTTCTGCAGTGTAATTGGACATCCAGACGCATGGTCAGACGTCCAATTTCTACAGAATACCCAAAATAGAACCCAAAATCCCTCCTGACTCTGATTGGACATCCATACAACAAGTTTGGACTTCTGATTTTTCACTATAAGATGTCTGACAACTTTATTAGATGTCTAATACTATCCTCCAGTTCTTGATTTGGAATTCAAGCCTCGATCTTAGATCTCTAACACCCTAAACCCAATTCTAACCCCATAGGAACCTAAATTAAGGTGCCCTAACCCTAGTACATCACCTCTTTACCTCCTTAAGGACCTAATTAGATCCTCACTAAACCTAATTGACTTGAATCTTAGTCAATTCCATCAGCCTATTCAATTGGACTCATTGAGTCCAATTGAGCCCTAATCTCAGCACACACTATCCAATTGGACTCAGTGAGAGTGCAATTGACCTAGACCTGACTTAATTGAGTTATTTTTCTCTCAATTAAGTTTTCACACACCCAATTAAACTTGTATTAAGTTTAATTGCACTTTACCTTAGTGAATTAGGGTTTACAACCCTAATTTGAGACCTACCTTGACTTAAACCCACTAGAACCTAACCTAATCAACCTAGCCACCTAAGTTTCAACCCACACACACCCACACACACCATCCACATGAAAATACCTAGCCTAGAGTTCTCTAGAACTCTCTACCATGTGTCGTTGCCTTGGTTGCTAAAATTAGCAACCAAGAGCTATTCAATTTTTAGATACACATTTGGTGGATCTAAAAACCACCATCCATCCTCTCTCTCTCACTCCCCCATGAGCTCCCACCATAGGCCTCCCTAGAGAATTCCATAATTCTCTAGAGAGCTTCCCTTAGGTCTATAAAAAGACCTAAGGGGTGGCCATTTGCACCCATCCATCTCTTGGCTTTATTCACTTCCATTTAGGTTAGCTACATTCCACCTCCACAAGTTGCCTCACCATGGCCACCACCATCTCCACGCTAGGTTGCTGGATCACCTCTCCAACCTCTCTCCAAGGGTCAGCCTAAGCACCATTGGCTACCCCTCCTCCTCTCAACTACTCAAAGGCCATCGGAGACCACCTCCGAATGCCCTTATTTCTGCTAGATTAGTAGATTAGTTCTTCATAGTTTACATGCTTTTATTACTACTTAATAGTATAAATCTTTATTCTCCCCCAATGATGCGTGCAAAATCCCCCCATAGATTCATGTATGCGATCATTTTCTGTTAGTTAGATTTATGTTTTCAAACTTTCCTCTATAAGCTTTCTTTTAGTTCCATGTTGCAAACACCCTCCTGAATGAATGAAAGAAATTTTTTATATATATATCTCTATGTTGAGAATCACCATGAGCTTATTGATTGCAATATATTTTGTGTGATTAAAGTTGCCTACTTTTAATTATTATCTATTGCAACCAGCATGTCGGTACCAGAAAATATTGAGGATTTAACTATTAGTATATTTTCCATAAACATCCACCACATAACTAGAATCGTGCGTACTAAAACTCACACTTTCACATTTGTCATCTATCTAACAATGTGCACGTAATCGGGGTTCATAATGAAAGTGGCAAAACATTGATCTGACGATTAGAAACCGGCATGCGATTTTAAACAAGTAGAGCGAAAAAGATCAATTTTAGATTTGCATAAATGCCTCCCATAGATGAACAACCGAGACTCAAGTCTCATTATCTTTACAAAAATCATTTTTTGACGAGCATTTTAGAGCGACTATACTATGATTTCTGACGATTTTAAAACGTGCGAAAATGGGTGTGTCACCAAACAACCAAACTAAGCCTAGGGTTTATGCAAGCTCCTAGGTTAATTAGGGTTTGTGTTATTTAGTGTAGGGGTATACTTATAAACCCTTCTACAGTACTTTACTCCAATCTACTGCTTATGCTTGCCTCGAGAGAGTACCTACAATCACAATAAGAATGAAGACAAGTGATGTAAAAATAAGTAAGGTGAGAAATGTGGGAAATCAAAGAGCGTTGCCTCCTCGGCAACGATGCCAAAATGTTGAGTGTGATTTCTACGCTAAAATTTTTTAGTTTGAAATCCCGTCATTGTAGTTGCGTAAAAATCTACCAAACAGATAATTTAACTAAAACTCAAGGTGAGTCCTAGGTCGAACATAGGGTGGTGAATGTTTGATCAAAAAGTACGTTGGAATTATTGTCAAAAAGCAAAGTAGCTGAACTAAATTAATCTACGCTAGCTTTTCTACTTAAAAAATAGTTAATAGAAAAGAGAGATTGAATATTACAGAGAAAAGAGAGAGAGAGAGAGAACCAACATTTGATAACCATATAATGTCATTACAACTAATTGCTACAACTAGAAAGCGGGAAATTTACACTAGAAAGCATTAAAAAGATAGGGATGAGAAAATCTTCCTTGACAGCTGCTTGGAGAACGAATAGCATAGACGGAGTGCCCGAATGAGGGTGGTGAGATGCTGGACGAGGGAGAACGGAGCTAGAGGATGGAGGACAGAACAGGATGACATCGTGGAAGGATCCTCTTCCCAAACAACAACGAGAGGACAATCACAGGATGCTCCACAAAGGGGGTGAGAAGATGGAAAATTATTTTATTCTAGCTCTAGTGGAGCATCCTGGTTATAGGACCAGCTCGTAGAGCTTTAGAGGGGGTGAGAGAAGAAGAGAAGGGATGAAGAATGAGGTGGGTGTAAGGTCCTTTTCATAGGCAAGGAGGAAAAGGTAGAATAGTCTTTTTCGAGCCTCGAAATAAATGGCAGGGTCTTTAGTGATGCAAGAGTTACTAAAGACCCCACATCATTGAAACTCATGTGCATCCTTGGCCGTGAGATGGAGATCAAAGTGTCCACGTGTAGCCATGTGTCCAAACACTTCACCTTCAGCCGTTGAGGCATGCGATCGCGCCTCATCGCCATTAGCCATCCGATCGAATGATTGAACAGCTTAAAAGCTACCTAATCCCATATCCCCTCTGTGGTGCATCAGATCACACGTCCAGTTGGGTGTCAAATCGCACGTGCAGCCTCGCCTCCATCCAACGCTGCTACGTAGCCACATCTGAGCCACTCAAAGCAGATCAAACAGTGCAATTTCTTGGGGCCACTCTTCTTGGGATTAAGCCTGCTCCACGAGACTCGGATGCATGCCTCGCGTTGCGCATTAGGCTCATGACTGTTGCGCTATCCCTAGCATCTAGTCACATTTTTTATTTAAGGGTCGCGCACTCACAACCATTGGATCTCGATCCAAAGGTTGAGATCTCACGACCTGTGATGAAGAGGAAGAACGCTGGTGCCTTCGGGTAGCTTGGATGGCACCACGTAGCACCATCTGGGTCGTCCATCTTCTTTTGCTTGTAGAAGGTGCCACGGTTGTCGAATTGGATTGATTTTCAGATAGTTAGGCTACGATCGTCGATCCAAACCCATCTGTATAGTTGGATTGGTCGTTTGAAGTATGGATTTGCACCACCTTCCCCTTAACCTTTGAACATCCTCGGACTGCATTCGATACTACAGAAGTCCGATTAGGGCGATCTTAGAGTCATTGAAATCTAATCGTCGCCCTGATCAGACCCGTATGGTAAGATCTTCAATCCGAGGCTCCGAAATGATATCGCCCTATCCTTGGCTGTAAAAAAGGGAAATTAACCTATATTTTGTAAAAATTAGTCTAAATGCAGAACGATGCATGCTATGTTATATTTATAATGCTGAGTACAATTATATGCCTAAGAACATGCATAAATAGATAGTTTATGTGATATAGATGTCTCTACATCAGTTTCCCCTTAAAATATGAAGTTTTTCTATAAACCTGCATAGCAAATAAGCCCACATCCATTTAAATTAACAAAATATAAAGCAAACAACTAGGTACACCCCACATCCATCCAAATAAAATAGTTAAACATGCAACACAAGTGGGTACACCCCACATCTATTCAATGAAATAAAAAATAATATGTAGGCACACCCTACATCTAGCAAAAACCTATAATTTCAATGTTTTCAATTTAATTTCATCCAATTAAATTGAAAACATTGAAATTATACCTCTAAGTAAAATAGCTAAACATGCAACACAAGTGGGTTTCTTCAATTTGAATTTGAATTTGATTTAAATAGAAATGAAACAAAGCAAATAAATTGTTGCTAACCTTAGATGTCCACATCTACTTCATTTGAATCTATATGACTTTCTTTCGTTAATTCTTGGTATGCCTCAGACTGCACGTCAAGATGATTACGCGGTACTGTTCTCATTGGTATAACCCATCCCCATTAGCACTTATCGGGAACATAGAAAACTTATGCCGCTTGCATGCCAATGTGAATGGTTCATCAGACTGAAGAATTTTACAATTATGATTTACACTTAAGAAATTATGTTTCATATCAATTTTGAAACCAGTGCCTTCTTTAAAAACATCAAACCAATGACATTTAAGTAGGACAACTCTACAATCACATTTGAAGTTGATCTCCACAATTTCTTCAATTTCACCATAGTATCCATTTGGACTGGCAGAAAGATCTGAACCAACAACAACTCTGGCCTATTGTGTAACCTTTCTATCATCAATTTCTTTTATTCTGAATCTGAACCCATTTCTTATATACCCAGAGTGGTAATGTGCATAGTGTAATGGTGTATCGACAATTACATCAAAATCCGGTATTCATCTTGAGTCCTTATCCTCTTTCAATTGACTAACTCGAACTTTAAACCAATCTAAGAAGACAAATTTAGATGTCTTTGAATGAGGTAATCGTTCGAATTCCTCGTAGAATAGATCAATTCCAGGAATTTATTTTAAAATATATAGATGTGCCAAATGTCTGTCATTTTTTGAAATTGCTTTGTACTCTTTATGAAGAATCGACCTTCCTCTAATATCAAAAATTGATAAACATTCTTTATCATTATCATTGTATTCCCCCTCATAGTTCCTTTAAAGTTTATTAAAGCGGTTGTCTGTTTCATTCATGTACATAGAGGTAAAATTTATACACTCCTCCACGAGATAACCTTCTACAATTGAACCTTCCAACTTTTTCAAAAATCGCACCACAGGATACATCCATCTGAATTGTATAAGTCCACCAATTGTCGGTTCATTTGCAAGATACAACGTGAGATGAATCATTACATCGAAGAAGGATAGGGGAAGAATCTATTCCATCTTACAGAGGGTAATAACTATTTATTTATCCCAGTGATCCAACGTATCATTTTGTAGCATCTTCGAACAAACATTTTTGAAAAATTTGTTCATCTCTGTGAATGAATCAACAACTGGCTCAGGCAGTATCCCCTGTATCGCCAGTGGAAACTATACATGCATATAAATGTGGAAGTTATGACTTTTCAAATTAGATATCTTCTTCTGCGCTTCATTCACACAACGAGAAAGTTGCAATGAAAAGCCATCTGGCACTCAAACTTCCTTTGAAAAGGAGAACTGTCTACTCTTTTGGTCTTGATTTAAGTTGTAAATAGTGTAGATTCCTACAGGAGGGGGTGAGATTTGCGTGATAAAAGAAATAAAGTGAAAATAAAATAGATTCAATCTCACAAAAGCATTCAATCACAAGTACACAAATATTTTTAGGTGGAAACCCAAACCCAGGTAAAAACCACCACCTAAACCTCTTGGTTTAGGATTTCCCAGTCGACCGAGTTGATCAAGTCCACTATCAAGTCATTTAAACAATGGTGACTTAACCTCTTACAACAGCACTACTTTATAGGAGGATAGTGTACCTCAAACCCCTCCTCTTCACGAGGAGTATTTAGTCTCTTGAAGGAGATGAAAATTCATAATGCGAATACCTGACCAATGATAGTAAAACAAATACCCTATAAAGCCACAAAGTAAGTAAATGAAACTAGCTACTATAGGCAATAGAAACTTTCCTTTAATGGAAGTGCGTCGGCTATAGATGTGGAGTATATGAACCACACGATGGCACAATGGCGCTCTCGTATGCCACAGCGGGAGAGCGAGTGCGCGGCTGGGATGGCACTCTCAAGATGTAGACTAAGGCTTGTGAGAGCTAATACTTCTTCTACTTCTCTTGGACACAAAAGATGTGGAAATGTGAATGCTTGGTGTGTCTTTGCAAGGCAAGGGTACTCCTTTATTTATAAAGGTCCTAGGAAGGCTTTGGAAGCCTTAGGTAGCTGTTGGGGATTATTCCAAGGCAAATCAAGCCGCAATCAGAATCATTAATGATTCTAACAGGGTTATCAGATGTCTGGAAGTCACTCTTAAGATGTCTGAAAACTAAATCAGATGTCTAATCCTAGACAAGGTTCCTTACTGACTTGAGTCAGATTTAAACAGGGTTCTAGTGTAAGTTGGTCAGACGATAGGTTGGATGTCTGGCACTAAGTCTGGACATCTGGACACTTAATTAACTACAGGAATGGATTTCCCAAGGCACAAATGGCTAGATCCCTCAAGAGAAGTGATTGTGGCTTAATCGAGGGCTAACGTTCACTTATCAGACGTCTAATAGAAGATCTAGGGTCTTTTCTCAACGATCATATTTTGTAAGCCAACGTTCCACTAATTGGACATCTGACAAGGTCATCAGACGTTTGCTAAGACGTCTGGACTAAAGGCTAGTCATTTGCATTCAACAGACGAAGGTACTAAGTCCAGGCTAAGTGTTTGGATGTCTGATGCAACTTTCAGATGTCTTAAAGTCCAAGATCAGACATCTAATTTTTAGATTGGATGTCTGATGAGGTTATCTAAAGCCTATCTTGGTTTTCTAAGTTCTCTAAGAGTTGTCTAAGTGTCCTATGGTTTAGAAGGTGTTCCTAGGACTATAGCTTAGATACTTTGAGGCTCTTTAACATATATCTAGACACAAAGGATAAGGAGCAAAAGAATTACAAAGGAATACATGAAAAGAGTATCTATCATATTCTTCATCTCCTTCCTTCTTCAAGTTTTCACTCCGAGTGAAGCTCCTTCTCCTCCAACGAGCTCCTCCAATCAACCAAGGATGCGAGCTCTAAGGTCCTTCACACTTGTATCCATTTGCAATTATCCTGAAATCTTAAACTCAAATGCAAATGTTAAAACACAAGTGTTTTGTTATCATCAAAATTGACGATCATGATGCCCTTGCACCAACAATCTCCCCCCTTTTTGATGATGAAAAAACCATAATAATCCATAAAATCCTCCCCCTTTTTGACATTATCAAAAAGGTATCACAAATTTTAATTATCTTATACTCTCCCTTAAGACATGATCTTCTAGTTTTTGGGTTAATTTCTTTTAACAAGAATAATATTCTCCCCCCTTTTTGTAACAACAAAATAGCTATATGATCATCTCCCCCTTTTTAAAGGAAATATAGCTATGTTATCTATTAAAATCTCCCACTTAATAATGGACAATTAGCTCATCAATTTTAAACTCCCCCTGTCTACAAGTTATTTATCAATAAATAGGGTTTAGAGTATACCTCCCATACCATGGCCAATAGAATGGCCCAAATGGAGGTGGATGCCAAATTGGATGGGGTTCCCATTGGAAGCTTGGAGGTCTGAGCATCGGTGCCAGTCTCCAAACAGGTGGTCGACGTGTGGCAGTTCGAACATCCACCAGTCTTCTCGTTGATCTTCTCATTTTCCTCCTTCGTCTACTCCTTGGTCCTCCCAATTTGAGTTGACCACCCTTTAGCATGTATGTCCAATCCTTCACATTGATATCTTCCTTGAAACCTACAAAATAAGACTCCAAATCTTTCTTCGGTATCCAAGTCAATTTGGATTCATATTTGTTAGTTGGTCTCCTTGAAGGAGATCCTTTCTCAACCTTAGGGCTATACAAATCATCTACTTCATTGAACAATTTGTTAGAATTTTCCCTAAGGCTTGTAAGCTCATCTTCTATGACATGCATTTTAGTTTTTAAGCTAGAAATTTCTAATTTTAAACTTGTATTCTCCTCAATCAACTTATTATTTTCATTTGTTAGATTATTATTCTCTAAAATAAGTCATCTTTTTTAGAAATATTAGAACTAGATCCTTAATTTTAATCTCTAATTTTTCATTTTCAGTTTTTAGAAAACTAAGATTCTTTTTAATGTTTTTATTTTCTACCTTTAATGATTTACTAATTTCATAGAGTTCATCAAAGGCATCTTGAAGTTCAGAATTTACCTCATCATTGCCGACGTCGCTTTCCCTATTGCTCACCATGGCCATGAAGCCCATGCAAGCAATTTCTTCTTCAAGATTTTCTTCTTCTTCCGAGCTTGAGTCATCCCAGGTGGCTTGGAACGTGTTCTTCTTGTATTTCTTCTCCTTCTTCTTCTCCTTCTTGAGAAGAGGGCACTCAAGTCGAAGATGCCCTTTCCCGTTGCAATGGTAGCAATGTCTTAGGCTACCTTGCTCCTTCTTCTCTTTCTTTTCTCTCTTAGAATCCCTACAAAACTTGGAAAATTTCTTAAATAAAACTTTGAGGTCTTCATCCTCAGAACTTACCTCAGTGTCTGAAACAGCTTTGAAGGCCAAACTCTTTCTTGGCCTTGGCTCCGGTGTGTCCTTCTTCTTCTTCATCTTCATCTCATAGGCCATGAGATTGCCTAAGAGGCCTTCCATGTTGAGTTCCTCTATGTCGTACGCATCCTCGATGGCGGTAACCTTCTGCTCCCATTCCAGTCCAAGGGAACAGAGTAGCTTTCCTTGAAGCTCCCCCTTAATGGTCTTACCTAAGTCTTTCAAGCTATTAACAATGAGAGTGAACCTAGCGTCCATCTCACTTAAAGACTCATTAGGTTTCATAACAAAAGATTCAAATTCTTGTGAAAGAATATTTATCTTAGAAGCTTTTACCTTGGAGGTACCCTCGTGAGTTACCTCTAGTGTGTGTCAAATCTTGTATGCGGTGGTGCACTGCAGGATTCAGTTCAACTCCTTTGGGCTCAATGTGTAGTAGAGAGCATTCATTGTCTTGCCATTGAGAGAGAGCTCCCGGACTTGCTGCTACGAGTAGCCCCCCGTGGGTCTCTTCGGGATGTCAAGCGAGGTCTCACATCTTGCCCAAATGGTGAAGTCATTGGCTTGAAGCCATGTCTTCATCCTTAGTTTCCAATAGGGGTAGTTGCTCCTGTCGAAGAACAGCGGATGGGTGGTAGACTACCCCTTGGATATCCTTGTCACGAAGCTACTTCCCTCCATCAGATCTTCTACGGTTGTTACTCCTAAAAAGCGGAAACCTGCTTTGATACTAATTGTAGATTCCTACGAGAGGGGGTGAGATTTGCGTGATAAAAGAATAATGCAGAAATAAAATAGATTCAATATCACAAAAGCATGCAATCACAAGTACACAAATATTGTTAGGTGGAAACCCAAACCCGAGTAAAAGCCACCACCTAAACCTCTTGGTTTAGGATTTCTTGATCGACCGAGTCGATCAAATCAACTATCAAGTCACTTAAACGAGGGTGACTTAACCTCTTACAAAAACACTACTTTATATGAGGGTAGTGTACCTCAAACCCCTCCTCACGAGGAGTATTTAGTCTCTAGATGAAGGCAGGAATTCGCAATATGAATACCCAACCAAAGGCAGTAAAACAAATATCCTATAGATCCACAAAGTAAGTAAATGAAACTAGCTACTATAGGCAATAGAAACTTCCTTTTGATGGAAGTGCATTGGCTATAAACGCGGAGTGCATGAACCACGCGACAGCACAATGGTGCTCTTGTATGTAATAGCAAGAGAGCAGGTGCATGGCTAGATGGTGCTCTCAAGATGTAGACTAAGGCTTGTGAGAGCTAGTACTTCTACTTCTCTTGGACACGAAAGATGTGAAATGCTAATGCTTGGTGTGTCTTTGCAAGGCAAGGGTACTCCTCTATTTATAGAGGGCCTAGGAAGGCTTTGGAAGCCTTAGGTAGCCATTGGAGATTATCCTAAGGCAAATCAAGCCGTAATCAGAATCATTAATGATTCTGACAGGGTCATCAGACGTCTGGGAAAATTATCAGACGTCTGGAAGTCATTTTTAAGACGTTTGAAAATTAAATCAAACGTCTAACCCTAGACAGGTTTCCTTACTGACTTAAGTCAGACCTAAACAGGGTTCTAGTGTAAGTTGGTTAAACAATTGGTTGGACGTCTGGCACTAGGTCTGGATGTCTAGAAACCAAATTAACTGTGGGAATGAATTTTCTAAGGCACAAATAGCTAGATTCCTCAAGAGAAGTGATTTTGGCTTAATCGAGGGCTAATGTTCACTTATCAGACGTCTAAGGTCCTCTAAGGACGTCTGATAGAAGATCAAGTGTCATTTCTCAACGATCATATTTTGTAAGCTAACGTTCCACTAATTGGACATTTGGCAAGGCCGTTAGACGTTTGCTATGACGTTTGGACTAAGGGCTAGTCGTCTGAACTCAATAGACAGAAGGTACTAAGTCCAGCTGAAGTGTTTGGACGTCTGATACAACATTCAGACGTCTGATTTTCAAATTGGTCGTCTGATCAGGCTGTCAGAAGCCTATCTTGGTTTTCTAAGTTCTCTAAGAGTTGTTTAAGTGTCCTAGGGTTTAGAAGGTGTTCCCAGGACTATAGATTAGATACTTTGAGGCTCTTTAACATATATCTAGACACAAAGAGTAAAGTGTAAAAGAATTTCAAAAGAATACATGAAAAGAGCATCTATCCTATTCTTCATCTCCTTCCTTCTTCAAGCTTTCACTCCAAGCGAAGCTCCTTCTCCTCCAACAAGCTCCTCCAATCCACCATGGTCGCGAGCTTTGAGGTCTTTCACACTTGTATCCATTTGTAATTATCCTGAAATCTTAAACTTAAATGCAAATGTTAAAACACAAGTATTTTGTTATCATCAAAATTGATGATTGTGGTGCCCTTGCACCAACAAATAGTAGATGGGAAGTAGCCATCACCATGATGGATATGCAGCTCTGGACATATCCACAAACTCTTTACGTCTTTTCTTGTTTTTACTGTGCCTTTTGAATCATCAGTCAGATTTAATACATCTAAAATGTTATCCATCACATTCTTTTCGATGTGCATAACATCTAAATTATGACGTATTGTAAGATATTTCTAGCATGCCAGCTCCATAAAGAAAATGCTTTTCTTTCAAAAGCCAGAATTCCTCGAAGCTATCTGGTCTTGTTTTAATGGTCAACCCAACTGTATCTCACCCATTTCTTATAATCTCTCCATTATAATCTGACCCAGCAACTTGATAGAATCTGTACTAAATTTATTCTTTAGATTTTTCTTTGAATACTGACACGTCTTACCATCAAATTTACTCTTGAACTGTGATGTTCGCCATCTATGTTCAATAGGTAGAAATCTGCGATATCCTAAGTAATAGAATTTCTTACTTTCTGGCAATCGTAGGTGATGAGTGTCTTCCATAGAGACTGGGCAAGCAAGCTTTCCTTTAGTGCTCCAACCAAACAAATTTACGTATGTCGGGAAGTCATTTATGATCCACAACAATGCTGCATACATATTGTAAAATTCTTTCTTTTTTGCATCATACGTCTTCACATCGACGTACCACAACTATTTTAGCTCATCGATTAATGGTTGGAGATAAACATCTATTGCATTTCCTGGTTATTTTGGACCAGGGATTAATAGGGTCAGCATCATGAATGACGATCTCATATACAATCAGGGAGGTAAGTTATAAGTGACCATTACCACTGGCCATATAAAGTACAACGGGTACATACTCTTAAATGGATTGAACTATCGCTTGCAAGACCCAACTGCATGTTCCTTGCTTCTAAAGCAAAAGAATTATTTCTTTCGTCAAATCTCTTCCACTCCTCTGGATCGATAGGATGACGTATTCTTCCATCTTGAGATTTACAATCCTGGTGCCATGTCATCCACCATGTAGTTTTAGTTGATATAAAAAGGCATTGAAGCCTAGGTGCCAGCGGAAAATAACGAAGAACCTTCTAAGGTTGTTTCCTCTTATTTTCATTTTTACTTTCCTTATATCTTTCATGTCCACATCCAGGATAGTTAGTCAAGTTTGCGAGTTCATTTCTGAAAAGAATGCAGTCATTCGGACATGCATTGATCTTTTGATAGTCCAAACCAAGCTTGCGAATCTATTTCCTTGCCTCATACCATGAAGCCAGAAAACCATTAGGGTTATTCAACAGCTCAACAATAAACTAAAGTATTTCTAACATGAATTTAGCACTAGCTTTGTTCATAACCTTCAGTTGAAACATCTTCAATAAAATCGACAACTTTGACATTTTTGTAACACCAGGAGCAATAGGATTTTCAGCCACCTTAACAGCATCACATAATGGATCACAACTGAATGAATCTTCCTCATCTATATTTATATCCTCTCCTATTCTCATCTTGTTCAACATTTCTTGTATTTCTTCACCTCCACTATCAGCAATTTCCTCGTCAATCTCTTCGTCAACAGTGTTCTCATTGTTTATAACTTTCTCAGTTAACTTCTCTCGATGAGCTACCTAAGTAGTGTAATGTTGCCACCACCCATTACAAATCAAGTGCTCAACCACAGTATTACGATCATGCAAGGAACCATTCAATCATCTTCTGCATGAGCAGAAGATATTATCAAGTTGATCTCCTTTCCTAAATATCTTCTTATTATCATCAAAGGCCCAATCTAGGAATGAAATTACGCCACTCTTATATCTGGTGTAATCTGAAGCCCACAATTCAATCCAAGATTTATCCATTAAACCTAAAATTTAATGTAAACAAATCTCTTATTAGGAAGGGAAATGAGTGAATGATGTGTATCTTGATTAAGATTTTTACTTTATAACCCATCCTCAAAGATTTGATCATACCTTAGGTTTGCTTGTTACATGTAACCTTAGTGCAGTGAAATTTCGACATCTCCTCGTATTTCCCCAGTATACCCTCCAATACTAACCTTAGCTAGATTTCATTTAACGCCCAATTAAGGGTACCGTAGGAAACTAGATAAGATTAGTTGGTATACTAGAGAAGAGCAGGAAGAAGCAACTGAAATTTCACCGCACAAGGTTACATGTAACGAGTAAAACTAAGTTGTGATCAAATCTTTAAGGACCTTCTTTAGTTTGGTACTTCACCTAACTAAAGTCAATCGAATCTTATGGCATGCTACAAAGACAACACATTATGCATATAAGTGAGGTATACATATACTTCCTGCATTGTCCGTATAACATGATGATAAGTCTCGACAGGCGAGTAATTTGGACACAATTTGACTCGGAGGACTTTTACCCTAAGGGTTAGAATACCTAATATTTGGCCTCACGTGTATATATCTTATTTATCAAGTGTGTGTATCTATACAATAACTAATTTGAACATTAAAGAAATTCAACAAAAAGCTAAAATATCATTCAATTAAATTAACAATATTGAATGTATATATATGTCCAACAACTCAAGCCTCCGAGTGTACCTGACACTGATAACCTGCAATTTTAAAAGCAAAATTAATTAAATAGCAAATTATAATCTTAAATGTTAATAACAAATATATTCGCATTCTAAGGACTTGGTAAAAATTTACAGGTGATCATATATATCCTCCCCAAATGCACATCCATTCTAGGTGAAATCGAATCACCAAATCCTTATCCTATGTGTGATTATTTGTTCTTTTGAGTGAACGTTTCCCTTATCCACAAACCCAATAAAGCTCAACAAAGATGGGCTCCGGTCAATTTTTCTTCCTAAGAATCATACTTGCAATTAGATTGCAAGCTATTCCCCTCATTTTTAGACCTGCAACTTAGGAGTCAAGCCATGAAGGCCACGCTTAAATGGAAGACAAAAGGATAATTTAAGAATGATTTATCATGGATAACCAAGTTGAAGAGTACCCCATACTTAAATGATCTATTAGTTGAGTGATTAACCTTCTGCTTCAAATACCTTGGTTCCAAATTATACCGTTAATCAACAAACATTAAAAATAATAATAACAAACTCACGATCTGTTTCAAAATTGTTGGGACACCAATACACTAGTGTATGTGTTTCCCTCCCATTTTAGTTTCAAACCAAATTTCTAAAGCAAACCTTCATTCCAAAATTATCATTCAAATGGCTAGGGGTTAGAATACCTGGTGTTTAGCCTCACGTACATCTAAACTTATGCAAGTGTAGGCATCTAACAATTATAATAAATATCACTTTAATTACAAAAAAAATTAAATAACTAAAACCATAACCAACCCAACCATATTCCTAAACCCTAACACAACGCAACCACCCTAAATTAAACCTAGCATAACCCGAATCCTAAACCCTAACCTAAACCAAACATCCAAACCATAGCCCAAGTCAAATTCTAAACCCTAAACCCTAACCCAAACCAACCGTCCAAACCCTAGCCCAAGTCAAATCCCAAACCTTAAACCTTAGCCCAACCCAACCACCCTAACCCTCTCCCAACTCAAACCCTAAAACCCTAGCCCAAACACCCTATACACAACCTAATACCAAACCTAACCAACATATATTAAACCCAATCTGACACAAACCAAACATCATCCAACCCAAACACCAACCTTAAGCTAAACCCCATGCAACCTCATAGCGATCATCCAACTCCATCCCAATCCTAGGCATCACCCTACCCAAATCCTAACAAAACCTGACCATAACCTAATAAAACCCCAACCAACCAATATATTGAACATTAATGAATTTTAAAAAATTTTGACAAGAGTTTCTCCTTAAATATTTCATTTCGTATATAAAAGTGCATTTGGAAAATCACACCACCTAATAAAAGTGGGCACACCCCACCGTAAAAGTACAATAAATAAAATGCATAAATGGATATGAAAACACATAAAAGACAATATGTGGGCACATCCCACATCTATTAAAATCCTAAATTGCCATTCAAAACACAAATAAAAGTGGAAACACCATCAATTTAACAAAAACACATAAAAGACAATATGTGGGAACACCCTGCATCTAACATGATCCTAAAATATCATGAAAATAACTTTTAGAAGTTAAAAATATATCTCTGAAGCATCCAAGAGTGATCATCGTCAACTACCTGCAATTTCAATAACAAAAAGTTAATTACATACCTATGTATTATGGTTTTAATAACTTAAGTACTTAATTTAAAATTTATGAGAAGGAAATTAAGGAAGAGGAGATGGAGATGTCTGGAGAAAGGGGATGATGGGGAGGGTGGCAGTGGGGAAGAGGAGGAGAGGGATTAAGGAGGGGATGATGGGGAGGGTGGCAATTGGGAAGAGGAGGAGGAGAAGGAACAGACAAGGAAGAGGAGGAGGAAGGGAAGAGGGGATAAATTGTCAGAGGAGGAGGTGCGGAGGAAGATGAGGAGGAGGAGGCCAAGAGGAGGAGGTGGAGCAGGAGGCAGGGAGGAAGGGAGGAGGAGGGGGTTAGCAAGAGGGTGGTCGAGGAGGAGGAGGAGGGTGGTAAGGGAGGAGGAGGGGGCAGTAGGAGGGGTAGGGGAGGAGGTAGGTGGTAGGAGGGATTGGAGAGGAGGAGGGGGGCAGTAGGAGGGGGTTAGGGAGGAGGAGGAGGGCTGCAAGAGGGGTCGGGGAGGAGGAGGGGGCAGCAAGAGGGGTAAGGGAGGAGGTAGGCGGCAGGAGGGGTCGGGGAGGAGGAGGGGGTGGCAGGAGGGGGAGGAGGACGACAAGGTCATCGGGGAGGAGGAGGATGGGCAGGAGGTGAGGATGACCGGAAAGGAGGAGCGGCAACATGAGAGGAGCAGAAGGAGGATGAAGATGAAGAGGAGGAGGAGTTACCTGAGGAAGAGGAGGAGGGGCGGCGATGAGAGCTCCGAGGGCCCAAGGACAGTTTCAGAGAAATGAAGTGATGGGGGAGGACAGGGGCGCCTACGCGTAGATGTAGATGATGGACTTTTGCCGTCACTTGAATTAGAAAGCGATGGCAAACGTTGAAACAACTTTTTGAAAGCGTGCCCAAATTAATTTGGGTTGGCGGTGATGTCTATTCCCCGTCACTTATTGTAGAAGATGATGGCGATTATCCATATTAATTTTCCCCTCAAGCAACAACTGTTCTTCCCCTCATCAAGGGCTACAGCCAAATTTTCAAGGAATTCACCATCGGTTAATAAAATAAGCGACAACAAAAATAATATCACCGTCGCTTTATAAACCGACGGCAACTAGTCGACAGTGAATGCCATTTTTCTAATAGTGCTTGAGTAAGACAAGGTATTTTTCTAAGTGTGTACGAAGTTTCAAAGTATATCAAACCCCTGGGCTGGTAAAACATACTAGCCGACGGTTCGATCTACTCTGAATTTCAATAACAGAACCACATAAAAGATCACAAAAAGAATTTCCCTCTCTCTCATCTCACTTTCTCTCTCTCTTCTCTTATCTCTATCAAATATAAAAATATCATAAAAATTTGAAAATAACCAAAAATACATAAAAATACCATGTATATTGCATTTATATTTGTATATACTTTTTAAAGCTAAGGTAAATGTAAATAATAACTTATATATCTATATTGCAGATAACTAATGTATACATGTATTATACTTATTTAAGTAAGTATTTATATTGAGTTATATTGTATATATATTAACTATGTAATTATCTATTTATTTATAGTAAATTATATGTACATATGCTGGGGTAATTATAAATAAATATGTAAACTTGTATAATTGTATCTATTATTGTACATACATATTAAAGTATTTATCATATACCTAAGTATACCTGTACATTAATTTATTTATCTATTTATTGCAGGTAATTAAGTCATTAAGTTAATTAAGTAAATTATTAAGTTAAAATAAAATAAGTTAGTAAATTAACTTATTACTGAAGTAATTTATATTGTACACTTATATATATTAAGAAGAGAAAGCTCTATGTGATGCTCCAATGTGTTGATGAGGAGTGCCAACAAATCTTGTTCTATTGGGATATGATTTTTGATGCGAATGTTTAGGAGAATTCGCATAAGGCATGGTAGCATGTAGGTGTTAGAGACATGTTTCCTATTGACTAAAGCCATGTCATTGGATAAAATACCAATTTCATTAACTTTTTTGAGAATCCTAGTCCTCAGGGTTATGGGAGATATTATGAACATATGCTACCTAAGGTTGACATAAAGGGTTCTTAATGTTTCTCAATCTTTTGGTGGCATGGTTTATTGATTTTGACAGACAATTTCCTCTACAATATATTCATTTTTTTGCAAGCTAGGTATGGACTAACAAAAGAATTCATAAGCTAATGAACATTACTTGTCTACTCTATTTAATA
The DNA here is from genome assembly GCA_037157565.1 of Thalassia testudinum. NCBI lineage: Eukaryota > Viridiplantae > Streptophyta > Magnoliopsida > Alismatales > Hydrocharitaceae > Thalassia > Thalassia testudinum. The sequence continues at coordinate 90,244,859 of JAZHRO010000077.1, forward strand.
TGGTTGATACTACAAGAATTACAAATTGTTCAGTTGCCTTCCTAGATTAGTTTGAGAGAAAAGGACACTCCAAATTGCACATGGCTCCTAATATAAGTTCAGATCTTCACAATAACATTATGTCTATAGAAGAACCATTTCATGTTACAAGTGATGTGAGTAGAGGAGAGAAGACGATGCATGTGGAATGGGATAAAAAGATCATGTTATTTGTTTGGCAGAAAGTTCAACCCAAAAACTCTTGATAGCTTCTTGCAAATACATGATTGGAAAGAGCATTGCTGTAGGTGATGATTACCGGTGACCAAGCTCTAACTGTTTGTCATGTAGCCAACCAAGTTTGTATTGTATTGAAGCCTACCTTGATTCTAACTAAAACAAGTCACGGCTTTAAGTGGCTACACCACAACAAAATATGGTTCTAGTAACGACCTATGGGGATGGATTTATAAGCCTTAAAGATGGAAATAAGGGTCGGTGATGAATAAGCCTACCTCAGAAATCCATCCCATAAAGGAGGATCACGAAAACTTTTGGACACAGATTTTCCATCCTCACAACTCAAGTAATGGAAACTTGGTCACAATATCTTAGACACAAAAATGCATTGATGACATGGCATAAAAGTTTTTAGGGGCGGATGATTCTGTCTCTATAACCTTTTGATCATGAAATCACATAAAGGATCAAGTTGTCATAGTAGTTGCGAAAACACGTCGTTTTAAATTTATAGGCTATATGCTAAAAATAAGAGTGTAGAATAGAGAGTGTGGATCGTCTCATAGAGAGGTAAGGATGTCTAGATGTTTCTTGACCTAACTAAGTCAACTAAGAATTTTTTGAGATTTTTAAAAGAATTTTTCTTTTTTCAAATTTAGTTTTTATTAAGACTCAAGACAAACTAATCTAACTAACACCTAAGCAAAGACTCTACTAGATGCTAAATCTACGGCCGCCAAAAAAATTCACCGATTTTATAGTAGATTTTTTATTTAAAAAGAGAACTAGTGCAAGTAATTTCGTGAAATTTGCATAAGTATAAAATTAAGGAAAATATGGAAAGTTAGAAAAATTAGGTTCTATTTTACTGTTGACCACTTATCAATGCATAAATTTTTAAAAATAAAATATACCAAGTTATGCTCTGAAATTTGGTACAGTAATAATAAACTCGAATCCCTATCAGAACGAAAAATTTTGTGATTGTATGATGACTGCACTGCACAAACAAGTTTTTCAAACTAGGATTCAAACTCTAAAAGCAATATGAACTTCTAAACTACTAACCTATGGACACATTTTTTGGGATTTTTGAGCTTTGCAAATTTTTTTTGGGATTTGGGATAATAAAGTAAACACAAGGAAGCACAAAAGAGACATTAGAAAACCAAGAAATTTTATTGCAAATCAATGAAAGTACTACAACTAGAGAGCAAGTATAATAAACAATTAACAATAGACTATGAAGAAGAAAGGGAGTAAAGAGCAAGCCAAGATGATGTGGAGAATCCTTGGAGAACTCATGAAGATGGTGGAGAGGTCTACCTCTATCTCTGAAGTGTGAGGAAGTAGCAGGAGAGCTCAAAAAAGTCTAGAGAATGCAAAGAACTTGGAGAAGTAGTTAAAGAAGAAGAACTCGGGTAGAGGAATGCTTCTAAAAGGGAATCTAAAGAGACATTAGGAACCTAAGGAAGATATGGGACCTAACTAGAGGATGGAGAAGGTGCTGAAGAAGGTTGGGCATGGAGGAAGGAGGAAGAAGAAAGTAAGGCCTAAGGTTTCTACCTAAGGAAGAAGAAGGCAAGGAAGAAGAAGACCTGAAGGAGGAAGGACCTAAAGAGAGACTAATGGAGAATAGAGGCTAGAGGAGGCTAAGGAGGGTCTAAGGGGTTAGATGAAAAGGACACCTAAGAAAAGGAAAGAAGAAGAAAACATAGATAGGAAGGCTAAATGGTGGTGGATTGAGGAAGGAGGTATTTATAGAGGGTGTTGCAACAACCTTAGGGTTTTCCTGAATTTTCTTCAATTTTTGGACTCTGTATGTTTTGAATTTCGAATTGTACATAAGAGGAAAGTTTTAACCCTTGAAATCAACATTCAAATGCAACTTAAATCATTCAATTTAGATTTAAAATGAAAAGGTTATGGCTAAAATACTAAAGGTGTGTTAGGTTGTCATGAATTTCGAGATTAGAATCGGAGTTAGGATCTTAATTGGCTAAAATCATGGGATGCGACTGAGGCCTAATTAAATTGATTGATTGCCCCATTTAGATGATTCCAAAGAATATTTTTTGCATTTTTAGGTGTAGGAAATATCATGTGGAAAGTGAATAAGGTAGAGGCTTCTAGAAGATAGGATTAGGAGTAGGATTATGATATTGTCACTAGGAGTGTAAGTTGAATTTTTAGAAATAGGTTTGGGATGAGGTCTAGGGTTAAAGCTAGGGTTTAGGGGATTTGAGTGGAGCTAGTTAGGTGTTGATAGCGGAAAACTACGCGTTCGCAATTGGATTTGAAAACCTGTCATTGTAGTTCGAGTTGTGAAGAAATCCGTTCAACAAATAAAATTTATACTGAAAAATCTGTAAAGAAATTCTGGGTTGAATACAGGGAGGCTACGTCGATCAAAATTTGCAGTTATATATATTTTTTGTAGTTTTGTTTAAAGGGTGAAATAATCACAATGGATGTAATATAAACAATAAGAGAAAGAGAGAGAGAGAAAGAACAATCACTTGATATTGAATAATGTTTCTACAACTAAGAAAGCAAGAAATGATTACACTAGAAAGTGGGAAATTATTACAACTAGAAAGCAGGAAAATTCTACTCTAAAAAGTAGAAAAAGAAAGAGAGAGAAGTTATCCTCCTCGACGATCGCTTGGAGGATGAACCGGATGAGACAACGCCTGGAAGATGAGGAACGGAGTGGGAAGGAGGATGAAGTAGCATGTCATCATCGTTGTGGGATCCGCATCCAGAACGGGGGCGAAAACTTGGTTTTAGCTCTTGAGGAGCATCCCGGATGTGGGACAAGCTTCTCTTAAGCTTTGGAGAAAAGAGGAGAAGGAAGGAATGAGAAATTCTTAGGGTAGGGGTCTCCTTTTATAGTTGCAAGGAGTGGGGGCATTTTGGGCATTTCAACATCAAAAACATTAATTCAGGACCTTTAGTGACGGATAAATCTGTCACTAAAGGCCTGAACGTGGTCGATGTTCATGAGCCGCCCGCACGCCCCCTCGCCTTCACACTCTCAACGCATGCGCACGTTTGTGCACGCTCAGCCGTCCGATGAAGAGATCGGACGGCTTAAACTGCTCCTCACCAGCGCCCCGCACCCATGTACGATCGGGTGTTCGCACTATGCTTCTAATCCCGCGTGGGCACTATCAGCTGATCCGCTCCACTCGATGTGAATCACACGACTCTGATGGCATGCCCGCACCCGCGCCCCCTCTGAATTTGAAGCACAGCGCGGCTTGAACGCGTGCCCTTTGCTCGCGAAGGCACGCTCAACTGCTGCGCTAACTCACTCTTGAGGCAAGCGGATGAGTTAAGGCGCAAGCGACCGTGGACGTTGGATGAAGATCCAACGGCCCAGATCCATCGCACGGGTGAGGAAGAAGAGCAGAGGCAGGTCCTTGGGGTAGGTTGGGTGGCTGGGATGGCGCCACGTGTCACCATCTCGGCCATCCATCGTCTAAGTGTTGTAGATGGTGCCACGGGTGTCAGATTGGATCGATTTTCATGCTGTTAGGCTACGATCATTGATCTGAACCCATCCGTGTGGTCGGATTTATTGTCTGAGGTGCAAATTAACACCATCTTAGCCCTTAATCTTTAGGGTTCCTCGATCTCTATCTGGTGTTACGGATGTCCGATCAGGGCGATCTTAGAGGCGTTGAACTACAATCGTCGCACTGATCAGATCCGTACGGTTGGATCTTCGATTCGAGGCCCGATTAACAAGTTGCCCTATTTCTAGCCATAAAAAGGAGACAATTACTATACAATTTATACAACTTGACCTAAATACATGATTATGCATGTTATGCACTATTTACAATGTATAATGCTAATGTGACACTAAGAACATGCATTAATAGACATTTTAGGTTAATCAAATGTATGCACATTACACCCCCATGCTTATCTTTTACTAGTCCCTAGCAAAAACTACATGCTATTTATAAAGGAATTAGGTTGGATTACTCGGGCACAAATCATTTTCAACATTAAGAAATTTTACTTAGGACCTAAACTTTTAAAGACACAACAGCGCCCGAGTATCTGCCAAAATGCAGACCGCCTCAAGCCCTCGCCTTATTCAAAGAAAGATCTCTTTTTCTCTTCTTCTTTTCTAATTTTTTTGGATTTTTGAGTTTAGGGTTACAGAGTGGCTTTCTATGGCCACTCAACCCACCCAAGATTTGATGAGAACCCTAAGTTCTAAGTATCTTTTTGTGAATGTGATAGACTCGTTGATCGACAATCAGAACAGACTTTGGGTTTCTACGCCCCTAGGTGACCTTAAAAAGTGAGTTCTGCCTAAAGGTGTATCTTTGCGACCGGTAGCTTTCTCCCTACTTTTATTTTTTATGGGGTCAACACAAGGGTGAATCCAGTGTATATCTCCCCAGCTTATTCTACTTCTTCGCTTCTTCCTAAGTATTTTTGGAATTTTTAGTGCATTTCTTGAGCTGGGTTCTGGACAACCGGTCGATGGACTGTTACCACCGACAACTTGCCAGCCATACTCGTGTGGCGAAGTGTGGCTTATTTCTTTTTGTTTCTTTCTCTTTCTTTTCTCCTTTTCTTTTTCTTTTTCTTTTCTTTTTGACTTTCTTTTTTTTTTAAGTAGGTGGTTTCCCTGGTCTAAGATTTACCTAAAGGCAGCAAGAAGAAAGTGGTCCAGTGACTGGGTTCTGGACAACCTACCTATGGGCTGTTACCCACGATAACTTGCCAGCTATATCACCCTAGAAGGTTCATTAGCTACCCAATTTCCGTTAAAACTGCCGAACAACGAGTCAGTGACGAATAGTGTGCAGATGCTTAGACTTAAAGTTCCCTTAAATTAGAGGGCGGGTTGATTAGTCTTGTACTTATCACCCAAACTTATTTAATCAAATTAAAATAGAATTCAGGATGGCAAGGACTTGATAAACAAATCCACATTTTAGTGGATACCTGGGTTGATTAAGCCTAAAGACCTGAAGGGTCTTAGTGTTCAGATCCTACTGTAATATTTCCTAAGATTAAAAGTTCCTGATGTCCGAGTATTCCTTCCTAATTCAATTTTCTTTTTTTATGTATATATAAGAAAATAAGTAGAATTTACAAAAATTCCACAGAGCTGACAAAATGATTCAGAAATGAATCCACCCCCCCATGCCTAGCTGATGCAATGTTCACATTGAGAATAAAAGACATGAAAGGAAGGGTAAAATGTAGAAGATATCACCTGAATATGAAGCTCGGGTCAGCTCTGAGTCAGATTGTACAACTGCTGAGTTTAATGCCGTTAGCTAGGCGAAGTCCAGCCAAAGAAGTCACAACATGGCTAGAGCAACTGTGCCTGAGACGAGTTCTGGAATAGTAAGATCAATAACAGGTTTCAGACGTTGACCATTGACTTTGAATGAATTACCCATCTTCGGGTCATCGATCTAAACAACCCATTTGGAAATATCTGATCGATAATAAACAGGTCGTTCCATTTCGACCTAATTCAATTTTCTTTTTTTATGTATATATAAGAAAATAAGTAGAATTTACAAAAATTCCACAGAGCTAACAAAATGATTCAGAAATGAATCCACCCCCCCATGCCTAGCTGATGCAATGTTCACATTGAGAATAAAAGACATGAAAGGAAGGGTAAAATGTAGAAGATATCACCTGAATATGAAGCTCGGGTCAGCTCTGAGTCAGATTGTACAACTGCTGAGTTTAATGCCGTCAGCTAGGCGAAGTCCAGCCAAAGAAGTCACAACATGGCTAGAGCAACTGTGCCTGAGACGAGTTCTGGAATAGTAAGATCAATAACAGGTTTCAGATGTTGACCATTGACTTTGAATGAATTACCCATCTTCGGGTCAGAGATCTGAACAACCCATTTGGAAATATCTGATCGATAATAAACAGGTCATTCCATTTCGACCTAAGTTTGTTGGGAAAGAGCTTAAGTCGAGAATCGAATAGGCAGACCTTCTGGTTCGGCTCAAAGCTCTTGCAGGAAATCAATTGGTGATGAAGAGCTTTGGTTCGAGCCTTGTAGATCTTGGCATTCTCATACACATCATTTCGAAGCTCCTCCAACTCAGATAGTTGGAGTTTCCTAGTCTTCTCGGCTAAACTCAGATCTAGATTGCACTGCTTGATTGCCCAAAATGCCCTATGTTCAATTTCTACGGGTAAATGGCATGCCTATCCATACACCAGACGAAACAGAGACATGCCGATGGGAATTTTATACGTCGTACGGTAGGCCCAAAGAATGTCCTCAAGCTTTTGAGTATAGTCTTTACGATCAGGCCTAACCGTTTTCTATAGAATATTCTTAATCTCCTGATTGGAGATCTCGGCCTGTCCATTTGTCCGAGGATGGTAAGGTGTAGAGATTCGGTGATTAACCCCGTATTTTGTCAGCAAATTACAAAACTGGGCATTAGTAAAATGACTGCCACCATCACTGATGATGGCTCTCGGAATCCCGAACCAACTAAAAATGTTCCTTTTGATGAAATCAATGACCACCTTGTGGTCATTGGTTCAGGTGGGAATAGCCTCGATCCACTTGGACACGTAATCAACAGCAACGAGAATGTATTGATGTTCAAATGAAGGGAGGAAGGGTCCCATGAAGTCGATGCCCCAAACATTGAAGATTTCAACAGGAAGAATCAGGTTAGAGGCATCATATCTCTCTTAGTCATGCTCCCAAGTGTCTGGCATCGGGAACACGACCTCGAGAATTCCTGGGCATCTTTGAATAAAGATGGCCAATAGAATCCAGATTGCAAAATTTTTGCAGCCGTTTTTTTCCCGGAGAAGTGTCCACACGCAGATGCATGGTAGAACTCGAGTATACTCTTGAATTCGTTCTCCAAAACATATCGGCAAATAATCTGATCAGAGCCTATGCGGTACAGTTCAGGATCCTCCCAGAAATAATATTTGGCCTCAGATTTGAGTCTATCCCATTGTTGCTTGGTCCAATCCTGGGGGATTTGACCAACAGCCAAATAATTAACGATGTCAGCAAACCATGAGGTTTGGACACCTAAAACTGTAAGGATGGTCTCGTCCGGAAAAGTGTCAACAATCGGAATGTCCGGATGAGAAGAATCACTCAGAAGTCTCAACAGATGGTCCGCCACCACATTCTGTACCCTAGATTTATCCTTGATTTCAAGATCAAATTCTTGAAGCAGAAGAATCTAACGAATAAGTCGAGGTTTGGCATCCTTTTTGGCCAAGAGATGTCTCAAGGCCGAGTGGTCGGTATATATGATGACATGAGACCCTAAGAGATAAGCCCTAAATTTCTCCAAAGCAAACACTACAGCTAGTAATTCCTTCTCAGTAACAATGTAGCTCCTCTAGTCCTCATCCAGAGTTTTACTATCGTAGTAGATGACTGAGGGCTTCCTATCAACTTTCTAACCCAAAACAGCCCTGACCACGTAATCAGAAGCGTCGATCATGATCTCAAAAGGGGTTGTCCAAACTAGTGGTTGCAACACCAAAGCACAAGTGAGTGCCATTTTAAGAAAATCAAATGCCTTATGGCATTATTCGTCTAAATCAAACAGCATTTCTTTGGCGAGAAGATTGCTCAAAGGATGAGCAACCTTTGAAAAGTCCTTAATGAATCTCCTGTAGAATCCCACATGACCAAGAAATGATCGAATTTGTTTGACAGATGTGGGAGGAGGAAGTTTAGTGATAGCATCAACCTTAGTTTTGTCCACTTTGATTCCCCGTTTAGAGATTACATGACCCAAGACGATGCCTTCTTGTGTCATGAAATGACTCTTTTCCTAGCTAAGGACCAATCTTGTTTTGATGCATCATTTAAGAATCATTTCAAGATTAGCTAGACAAGAGTCAAATGATTCTCCAAAAATAGAGAAATCATCCATGAAGACTTCCATAAACTCTCCCACCATGTCAGAGAATATGGCCAGCATACAACTTTGAAAAGTCGCAGGTGCATTGCATAAGCCGAATGGCATCCTATGGAAAGCAAAGGTTCCATAAGGACAGGTGAAAGTCATTTTTTTCTGATCCTCAGGATGGATAGGGACTTGATTATATCCCGAGTAGCCATCAAGAAAATAGAAGTACTTCTGCCTGGCTAGTCTTTCCAAGATTTGATCAATGAAGGGCAAAGGAAAATAATCCTTTTTCGTGGCTGTGTTCAGCTTCTTATAATCGGTACAGACCCTCCAAGAGGAAGCTGAACGAGTTGTGACAGATTCTCCTTTCTCATTAGTCACAACGGTAATCCCGACTTTCTTGGGAACAATCTACATGAGACTTACCTAAGGACTATTAGAGATCGGATAAATGATTCATGCATCGAGCCACTTGATAATCTCCTTCTTGACCACTTCTCACATATTCGGGTTTAATCTCCTCTACATCTTGCGAGAAGGGTAAGATCCATCATCCAAAAATATTCTATGATTGCAATAAAATGGCTCGATCCCCCTAAGGTCATGAATGATCCAACCAATTGCCTCCTTGTGTTCCTTTAGGACCTTAATTAGTTTAATCTCCTACTCCTTTGTTAATTTAGCACTGATAATCATAGGGAGCATCTTATGTGATCCTAAAAATTGATATTTCAGATTCTCAGGCAATGGTTTCAGTTCAAGCTGGGGTGGGTTGATGATTGAAGGTAAGAAAGATGCTGATGAAGACTCATTAAGAGGAAGAGGTTGAGAGTGAACAAAATCAATAACCTCTTTAGAAGATGGTAGGTTTGCCATAGAGGGTTGTGGGTCCAAATCATCATCAGAGGAGGAACATTCAAATGCAGAAACCATCATACAAGTTTCAATATTCCCATCATCGTCCTCAAGTTCCTCAATAAATACACAATCCTCGAATTTATTAATCACCTTAAAATTGTCCAATTTCATTCTTTGATCCCCAAAGGCGATTTCCATGCTACCGCTCTCATAATTAATGTTTGCTTTGGCAGTAGTCAGGAACGGACGCCCCAGAATGATGGGCGTGTTCCTCAGGTTTTCAGGTACATCCATGTCAAGGACAAGGAAATTTACAGGAAAATAGAAATCCTTAACCTTAACAATAACATCTTCAATAAAGCCTCACGAATTTGTGACCGAGCGGTCCACTAGCTGCAGCGTTACTGAAGTCAATCGAAGTTCACCTAATCCAAACTTCTCGTAAAGAGAAGTCAGAATTAGGTTAATGGATGCACCCAGATCCAGCAGCGCTCTATCAAAAGTGTAATCTTTGATGACACAAGAAATCAAAGGAGCACCTGGATCTCTCTTTTTCTGAGGGAGGTGGTGCAGGGTAACAGAACTAGCCTACTCGGAGAGTACCACCTTCCTCGGAATAGATTCTCTCAACTTATGCTTCTGTGTACATAAATCCTTTAAAAATTTTGCGTAAGCCGGTATATGCTTGATAGCATTGAGGAGTGGGATATTGATCTTGACATTCTTGAAAATATTCAGAAGCTCCTCATTACTATCAACAAACTTCTTCTTCCTTGATCTAATCAAGGCCTCAGGAAAAGGAACATGAGTCGAATCTTCAGAATCAGGTTCCTGAACCTTGATTTCTTCTCTAGAGTTCTCCTTTCTCTCCTCAAGCTCTCCAGGTTTTGTTAAATCAGAATAATGTGGTTGAGGATCCTGAGTTTGTTTACCACTCCTCAAGGTAACAGAATTAGCAGAAGCATACGGGTTTGTGCCTTGGGGAGGATAAGGAAAGATTGGAGGGGCTTCATTAGCCAAGAACCTTTGATTTGAGAAAGAAGAAGAAGATGAAGGGCCCTGCTCAACCACCTGAGCATGTGCATGTGGGTCCCTCTAATTCCCGTACCCATGGGCTTGACTGCCCGAATTCTGGATATTACGCAAGTTGGGTATGGGTTGAGATGGTAGAGATCCGGGTTGACGAGAATTAGCTATGAGCCCGGTTTGCAAGTTGTCCAGCGAGGTTTTCATTTGCTGCATGAGCTAGAGCATAGATCCTTGCATCTCTACCATTTGTCGGTTCAAATCAACCTACCCTATGGGTTGACAAGCATTCCAAGCTGGCTGATTGACCTGATCCAGGAGCAACTGAGTGTAAACATGACCTTGACCCATTGGTCGTTGCGGAGCATAGTTGCTGGGTTAGAATTGGGTCTACTGCCTTAGGTTTTTCCAGGAGAAGTTAAGGTGGTTCCTCCAACCTGGATTGTAAGCATTAGAGTAAGGCTTGGACCTAACATTCTCCTGTCTAGCATAAACATCCTCAAGGGTGAGGATGGAGAGAAAGAAAGGGAGGGATCAGAAAAACTGGGATCAAAGGTGCCAATTTGGAACCTGTGGGGTTCCGAATAATGCTGGCTTGCAGGTTGAGCTGCATCAAGTTGATTCACAAACTCCCATCCAGAAGGAGCTCACGATGAATGGAATCCCAAATTCTAGGATTGAGTGGATCGAGAGTTGTTCGTTGAGTTTCCAACCATCCACTCCTCCATTCTCTTAGCAACCAAGTCCACCTTATCAAGTTTATTACAAATCAATTCCATATCAAATGAACGAGAGTCGTGGACTTCATTAACATTCGATCTGGGCTGTTGGGATCGGTTAAAAGTATCCATGGAGGCATGATTGATCGAATTCTTGCTCATCTCCTCAAACAAATCATGCACACTATCTACGTCTTTGTTGAGGAAATTGCCTCCACAAGAAGCTTCCACGTGATTTCTGAGTTACTCAGTCAACTCGTGGTAGAAGATCTACACGAGTTGCCATTTCGGCACCTCGTGGTGTGGACACCTCCGTAATAGGTCCTGAAATCGCTCCCAAGTAACATGAAACTGCTCCCCTGGCCGCTGAGTAAAGGTAGTAATTGTCTGTCTCAACGCATTGGTATGTCCGACAGGGAAGAATTTCTTTAGGAAAACCTATTTCAACTCATTCCAAGTTGCAATTGGTCTTCCTATAGTCCTGTACCAATGAGCGACTTTATCCCTAAGAGAGTGGGGGAAGAGCCTTATGATCATTTTCTCCTCATTCACGTTTCGTGCCTTGGTGGTCTGGACCAAAGTGGTCAAGTCCTCCAAGTGCTGAAATGGGTCTTCAGAGCCAAGCCCATGGAAATGTTCGATCAGACTTAACACCAGGGGTTTGATTTCTACGTCACCGACAAGAATCTAGATGCTGGGACGTTCCTCGTAATTTGAGGGATCATAAAAATCCTTCAAGGGCTGAGCGCCCTGCATTCTCTAGAACCATTCTTGCACTCTTTGCATTTGTTCCAGCTGCCTTTGAAATACCTCCTGTGGATCGGCCATGGGATCAATTTGGACAAAATCCAATATATGCCTCCTAGAATACTCTAGTGGTCCTTCCAATCAGGGATTCAATGACCTTGTTCCCAGCATAAACTAGGAAAAGGTCAGAAGGACTGGGGATAAAAACCCTGCAGCACAACAAAACAAACCTGTCCTTAAGTGGGGTAGCCTAAGGATCTACAGACTCTTAGAACCCGCCTTAAGATTATATACGATTTACTCTACTTGCATCTACTCAATCCAACCAGTTAAAAGGACAGTCTGGGGAGAAGGTTCTTCCTTTGGCTTGCACCTCCGGTTCCTAGTGTACCCCCCAACCGTGGTTGTTTGACGCTACTCCCCTTGCTAGACATCAGATTGATCAGTACAAGCTGGTTAATCATAAACAATCTCAGACTAGGCCCCAAAGAGTGAATCAGTCCTTAAGGCCAAGTCTACTTGATTTTATTTAGGCCTGGGATTGTAGTGCTTATGGAATGTGGTGGGCCCTTAAAATGGGTTGAGCCCTTAATGATCAATTGAGTATGTGTGAGTGCATGCACAACCAGGGTTTTCAAGCAAGATTATTTGTAATGAGTAGATTTTAGAGTTCAAATCTTGCTTAAGTAGCTTTTAGGGTTTAGAATTAGGTTTAATTCAATCAAGTTTGAGGCAAACCAGGTTTTCAAGTACAGATGAAGATCACTTTCCTTTTGAATTCAAAAATAAAGTGGAGTGCCTGGTATGAACCTAGATTGAGAACCCTGAGAGGAAGCTACTTGGTGAGTTGATTTTATGTTGAGTGGTGCGGCCCAATCAACTCAAACAATTGGCCACAATTGCACAACTGAATTAGGCACACAAAGTGATTAACCTAGACTGATTTTCTACTCTTTTATGTGCTGATTTATGTGTACTAGTTCCATAGATCAGAATCGGTTGAGTAGAAGAAAATCAATTAGGTTAAGTGCCTTAAATGTGGGTGTATGTTGTGTGTATGTTGAATTACCCCATAAAAATATCCTTTTGTTTTTTTAATATGAGAGGGTGAAATGAATGTGGATGGAAATTCAAGCAACCAAACTAATCCTAGGATTTACGCAAACACCTCGGTTAATTGGGGTTTGAATTCATGTGATGAAATGAAACCTATGGAGGGGGAAGAATGGGGAACACTTACAGTTGTCTTCAACTGCACTTTACTCCGATCTACCGCTTGACGATTCCCTGATAGAGGAATCTGCAAAACAATAGACACGAGATAAAGCAAGTTATAAAATAGTAAAGTGTGCGAAATGTGAAAAGAAGATCAAAAAATCATTGCCTCCTCGGCAACAATGACAAAATGTTGATAGCAAAAAACTACGCGTTCTCAATTGGATTTGAAAACCCATCATTGTAGTTCGAGTCGTGAAGAAATCCATTCAACAAACAAAATTTATAGCGAAAAATCTGTAAAGAAATTCTGGGTCGAGCACAGGGAGGCTACGTTGATCAAAATTCGCAATTAAATGTATTTTTTATATTTTTGTTTAAAGGGCGAAATAATCACAATGGAAGCAATATAAACAATAAGAGAAAGAGAGAGAGAGAAAGAACAATCACTTGATATTGAATAATGTTTTTACAACTAAGAAAGAGAGAAATGATTACACTAGAAAGCATGAAATTATTACAACTAGAAAGCAAGAAAATTCTACTCTAGAAAGTAGAAAAAGAAGGGAGAGAGAAGTAATCCTCCTCGACGATTGCTTGGAGGATGAGCCGAACAGGACAACGCCTGGAAGACGAGGAATGGAGTGGGAAGGAGGGTGAAGGAGGAGGAACAGGAATGAAGTAGCATGTCGTCGTTGTCACGGGATCCACTTCCGGAATGGGGGCGAAAACTTGGTTTTAGCTCTTGAGGAGCATCCCGGGTGTAGGACAAGCTTCTCTTAAGCTTTGGAGAGGGAGAGAGGAGAAGGAAGGGATGAGAAATTCATAGGTTAGGGGTCACCTTTTATAGTTGCAAGGAGTGGGGGCATTTTAACATCAACAACATTAATTCATGGCCATTAGTGACGGATAAATCCTTTACTAAAGGCCTAAAAGTGGCCGACGTGCGCACACCGTGCGCACGCCCCCTAGCCTTCGCACTCTCAACACATGCGCACGTTCGCGCACGCTCAGCCGTTCGATCAAGAGATCGGACAACTTAAATTGCTCCTTGCCAGTGCTGCGCGCACGCATGCAATCGGGCGTTCACGCTACGCGTCTGATCGCGTGTGGGCACTATCGGCTGATCTGCGTCACTCGATGCGAATCGCACGGCTCTGATGGCGTGCCTGCACCTGCATCCCCTCTAAATTTAAAGCGCAGTGTGGCTAGAATGCGCGCCCTTCGCTCGCGAAGGGGCGCTCGACCGCTACGCTGAGCTCCCTCTTGAGGCGAGCAGATGAATTAAGGCGCAAGCGACCGTGGCCGTTGGATGAAAATCCAACAGCCTAGATCCATCACGCGGGTGAGGAAGAAGAGCAAAGGTGGGTCCTTGGGGTCAGTTGGGCGACTGGGATGGCACCACGTGGTGCGATCTTGGCCATCCATCTTTTGAGTGTTGTAGATGGTGTCACGTGTGTCGGATTAGACCGATTTTCATGCAGTTAGGCTGCGATCGTCGATCTAAACCCATCTGTGTAGTCAGATTTGTCGTCTGAGGTGCAGATTAACACCATCTTGGCCCTTGATCTTTAGGGTTCCTCGATCTCTATCTGGTGCCATAGATGTCCGATCAGGGTGATCTTGGAGTCGTTGAACTCTAATTATCACCCTGATCAGATCCGTACGGTTGGATCTTCGATCCAAGGCCCCGATTAACAAGTTGCCCTATCCCTAGCCATAATAAGGAGACAATTACTATACAATTTATACAACTTGACCTAAATGCATGATTATGCATGTTATGCACTATTTACAATGTATAATGCTAATGTGACACTAAGAACATGCATTAATAGACATTTTAGGTTAATCTGATGTATGCACATCATTAGGGTTTAGGATTAGGGATCAGGATTAGGATTTGGACATAGCCTAAGTAAAGTAGGTTCTGAAGTGGGATTAGGGTTTGGGTTTGAGGGAGATGGGTGATATGATTTCTTCTCCTTTCCTCTCATGCAATTTGAATCACTCTAACCTGACCTAACATAGGCTATCTGCACAAAAAAGAGCCTTAATAAGTAAACAATGAATAAACAAGATTAAATATGCAATCCTAAATCCTAACATGCATGCATGCAAATATTTATAATATGCCCTTAGTCAATTGCAAGTAATGTTACAAAACCAGCTTAATTAAGCATGTTATTTGTAAATATGAATACTTATCACACCCTCATGCTTATGTTTTGCTAGTCTCGAGCAAAAGCAAAAAAAAATGCAAGAGGATCTGAGCTAGAGTAAACAAGTCAGGAGGTACAAGTTATCACCAATCGCAAAGAATATGCCCAAAATCTCACCCAAACACTCAACAACACTAAAGTACCAACCAAGATACATACCACTTTGCCCAATCAGATTCTAACTTGCCTTAGTTTTGAGTCTCAAGTACAAGTTTCTATGGCTTGGAAGAATCCACCCAAGGTTTGCAAGAAACTAAAATACTAAGCATGTATGCTCCTACAACTAACTCAATAAGTATGAAACTTTATTAAAAATTTTATTTTCTTTCATATTAGATGCCCACATCCCACTCACTCAACTTCAAATTTGCCTTACTACAAATATGAAATCATAGCCCCTATATATATAGGGGGCCTATCATCTTAGCACTGTGATTAAATGGGCAAATGAGCACCACATAATAACCATTTGATGGAGATCTTGCGATCAATACAAAAACCAGCTATGTTGGCAATGGTGGTTTTACATTACACCATATATAGAGTTACCAAACCAATACGAATTTAATTAAAGAATAAATTTACAACTTCCTAGAAATAAGGGATTCCTTTTTATCTAAGCAATCAACATTCTAAAAATAGTTGCGGAAATAAATCCTCGAACAACATGTGAAATCGTAATACATACGTTATAAGGAAATAACACATAGATGACGTCATTAATAACTAAAAGTAAGTACAAATTGCATTTAAATATGGAAAAATGTTGTAACAAAAATAAAGATGATTTGTAACCGAAAAAGCATATCTTGTAACAAATGTAAATGCTGTAACAAATATATCATGATATTAAGATGTAGATCCTATACATCGATTGTAATACACACATACTAGTACGAAAATAAGGATTACATGTAACGAAAGAGAATAGCACTAAAATAACCTAGAATAATACAGATAACAATGTACATTACATGTTAGAAAAGTTAATCAATTGTAACAATTTAGTACTTTTTTTGTGATGTCATGCAAATGGTGTTGTAATGATTACATTATTTTCTTATAATAATAAAATTGGGTTTTGTAACATTATAATATGAATGTTGTAACATGGATAAACATTACTTATACATGGATGTTAATAAATGGGTTAGGTTGTAATATAGTTTATTAACATGGTACAATATAACACTTTGGTGATACAAGATTATATGAATATAGTTTTTACTAAAAAAAATAATAAATAAAAATCTCACTTGTATGGCTGATTTAAATGAGATTTCTTGTGCTACAAGATATGCAGGATGGTCCTTTCCCCGATAAAAAGGTTGCTTCGATAACGACACAACATAGATTTGTTATACATCATAAATATTTAAAAGGAACACTATGTAATATAGTGTCTACAAGTAATACAAAATGTCTCTAGAGTAGTACTATGCATTGAATGGTTTTTTATTGTAATACCAGAAAAGGTATTATTGCTTGTGTATGCAACTTAGCTGGACTTTCTTGTACTACAAGAAATCAGGCCTGGTTCATTGCCCCATGTAAAAAGGCTGCAACAATAATGATAACATATAAACTTGTAATACAATATATAAAAATAAAATTATAATACAGTAGTTAATGAGCTTCACTGGATAGGATTTCGTGTGAACGACTATCTTAATTATGTTGTAATACATTAAATGGAAAGTCATCTCATATTGTAATACAAACAAAGACCTGACTATTGGGCATAATACAAAAAAGAGTATGATAACATTGGGTGCAAGAGGAACCTGTGCTTTGATGACAAGTACTATTGTAACGACCCGGTTCCCGAGTCCCTACGAGACACGAGAACCGGACCGACTCGACTAATCCCAAGTCCTAGTCGTCCAACGAGGAAGTAACCAAAAGACAGTAAAATAAACCACATTCAGCATGAATATAACTAACAGTAAGAAAGTACAGCAGTAAGGAAAGAACTACTACAGTAGGTACCACCACAACAGTAAAACAACATTTATCATATAACAAGAACTGCAGGTAAAGAAGGTACAGCGGAAACAAAAACTACTCACTAAAACAGAAACAAAAGCAGTACAAGGACTGTGGTAAACTCTACTGGACCCTACTTGGCCCAGCGTCCTCTGCAACCGCCGACCCTGGCTGCTCAACACCTGGTCCTGAAAAAGGTAACGAGTGTAACACGTCAGCAAAACGCTGAGTAGAGTGGCAAACTAACTAAAGGCAACAGTAGAGTGTACAGTAGCTGTTATGTTCTATTACTTCCTTTATTCACATCTTTCAATTTTTCTCACTATTTCATTTATTTCTCAGATCCTTTACTTGATCTCGAATGTCCTCGTGGGAACGATCTTGATTGCAGTCTTTTCCAAAAGTAGAAGTAGCACGTGGTGCTCTCCTGGCCGGGAGAGTCCCCCGTGGTGATCCTACCCTCAGTCAACCACCCCAAGGTCACTGACAGACGTAACGGTGACTACGGCACGCGCGATAAACGCACAGGTAGCTAGCCCGCACTAGCACGCGGTCAGTCGTTTCCGTTAACGGGTGCGCCCAAAGCACAGCACGGAACCAGGGCAGAGCCCTCTCAGTAACAGGGGTCCAACCCCTCCACAGTAACCAAACCGGGGCCTTGCCCCTCCACAGTCCGCGCACCCTCGCCTGACTACCCTGGTTTACCCTAGTGGGCCTAACAAGTCGGTGAAGGAGGCTAGCAGAACCCCGGGGAGAGCCGTCACGTTGTGCAGGGCCATCAGCGGCCTTTAGGGGCCCTCGACAGGGGCCAGTCGCCAGCACCGGACCCCCGCCTAGCCGACAGCAGGGACTCACTGAGGGCGGGAGTCGGGTTCCCCTCTGCTACCAATGTGGCCAGCCGGGCCACGTCAGGAGGGACTGCCCATCTAGGGCAGGAGGTCAGCAGATACTTCCCGCGCAGAGCACTGGAGGGCACGCAGGAGGCCGCGGTTCCCAGGCGCGAGGAGGAGGACCGCAGTCGCGAGGAGGGTACCGGCCAGCACCTACCCGTCCGACGCAGAGTGTGGCCGCTTCGTCTGCACCTAGAGCTGAGGGGCGTATCAACGCCCTAACACACAGGGACGCCAGAGCTTCGGGATCCGTGGTAGCAGGTATGGTTTCAGTTTCTGGCAGACTCTTTTACACGCTTTTCGATTCCGGCGCTACGCACTCGTTTGTCGCAGCCAGTTTCGCAGTTAGTTTGGACCAGGATTATACACTATTAGAGAATCCGTTCGTAATCAGAGGTCTGAGTGGTCAGCTGTTTGTAGCTGAGGAGGTGTACACGAGTTGCGAGGTCAGCATCGGGGGACATAGCCTGCCAGCTGACCTGATTATGATACAGATGGAGGACTTTGGAGTGATTCTGGGGATGGATTGGCTGTCCGCTTACCACGCCTTGGTAGACTGTTTTGAGAGGAAGATTGTCTTCTCCATTCCGGAGTTGCCTTCTTTCGAGTTTCACGGGCAGCCAGTGGACGGAGGTTTCAGGTGCATTTCGGCACTTCGGGCGGCGAGACTTTTGAGCCAGGGGTGTGAGGGCTTCCTAGCTTGTGTGGTGGCAGAGCACAGCCCCGTGGCAGACTTCCAGAGCATCCCGGTGGTCAGAGAGTACCCCGACGTGTTTCCAGACGAGTTACCAGGACTACCGCCCGAGCGTGAGATCGAGTTTGAGATCTCACTAGTACCAGGGACCAGCCCCATCTCCACCGCGCCATACAGAATGGCACCGCTTGAGCTGCGAGAGCTCAAGTCCCAGTTGCAGGACCTTTTGGAGAAAGGTTTCGTGAGGCCCAGTGCGTCTCCCTGGGGAGTCCCGGTACTGTTTGTGAAGAAGAAGGATGGGACCCTACGCCTTTGTGTGGACTACCGACAGCTGAATAGGGTCACCATCAAGAACAGATATCCGCTGCCGAGGATCGACGATTTGTTTGACCAGTGCGGGCTAGCTACCTGTGCATTTATCGCGCGTGCCGTAGTCACCGTTACGTCTGTCAGTGACCTTAGGGTGGTTGACTGAGGGTAGGATCACCACGGGGGACTCTCCCGGCCAGGAGAGCACCACGTGCTACTTCTACTTTTGGAAAAGACTGCAATCAAGATCGTTCCCACGAGGACATTCGAGATCAAGTAAAGGATCTGAGAAATAAATGAAATAGTGAGAAAAATTGAAAGATGTGAATAAAGGAAGTAATAGAACATAGCAGCTACTGTACACTCTACTGTTGCCTTTAGTTAGTTTGCCACTCTACTCAGCGTTTTGCTGACGTGTTACACTCGTTACCTTTTTCAGGACCAGGTGTTGAGCAGCCAGGGTCGGCGGCTGCAGAGGACGCTGGGCCAAGTAGGGTCCAGTAGAGTTTACCACAGTCCTTGTACCGCTTTTGTTTCTGTTTTAGTGAGTAGTTTTTGTTTCCGCTGTACCTTCTTTACCTGCAGTTCTTGTTATATGATAAATGTTATTTTACTGTTGTGGTGGTACCTACTGTAGTAGTTCTTTCCTTACTGCTGTACTTTCTTACTGTTAGTTATATTCATGCTGAATGTGGTTTATTTTACTATCTTTTGGTTACTTCCTCGTTGGACGACTAGGTCTTGGGATTAGTCGAGTCGGTCCGGTTCTCGTGTCTCGTAGGGACTCGGGAACCGGGTCGTTACAAGATGGTATCAGAGAATTACCTGTTCAGCGTGGTTTCCCAGACGTCCAGAAGTCTGCGGGGACGTCTGACCTAGATCCCAGACGTCCGATGGTCCCTCCGGATGTCTGGAGGTCACTCCCGCCGTCTGGTACAACTTCCAGACGTCTGATTCGCAAAGGATGGCGAATCAGCGAACCTGCGCACAGCCAACCCCCTCCCTCAGTACGGTCAGTCGACAAGAAGGAAGAAGAAGGCGGAAACTCACCTTTCAGACGTCTGTATGATCTTACAGACGTCGACCTTGCCGTCTGGCTATCAACCCAGACGTCTGATTCTGGAAATTTTTCCAGAATCAGAACCCTGCTCGGCCTCCGCTCGCGATGCCGCCCGCGTCGCACCTCGCGCTCCTGCTGCTCAGACCGCAGCAGGTCCCTCTCCGCGTCGCTCCGCGCCCCCTGCGCCCTCCGCCAGCCGGCCAAGCCGCTCCGGCGAGCTCGCCCTCACGGCAGGGCTCCGCCCTCGCACGCCGCACCTCCGCGCTCACTGCGGCCGTCGCTGCCGCCCTCGCGTCCGCTCGCTCCCGCGCACAGGAAGGAGAAGAAGGAGGAGACGGGAGGGGAGGCGTGGCCCTTTTAAGGCCGCGCGAGGAGGAGAGAGGAGGTGGTAGGCCGCCTGCAGCCGCAGAGAGAAAAAAGAGGGAATATGTGGTCTACGCGCTCAGGCGAGCAGGCGACTCGCGTGTGGCGAAAATAACGGATTTCCAGACGTCTGGAAACGATCCCAGACGTCTTATCAGACGTCTAGTTGTGATACCAGACGTCTGGTACGACGTCTGGGCCACCTCCCAGACGTCTTAAAAGACGTCTGGGGCACACATTCGTTACAACTATGAAATGAGAATGATAGAACCCAAACTAACAAATTCCAAAAAGGTAGCAATTACGTTAAGATGATACACCATATCTATCATATCCATAAATATTCTATTAAATGTAAACAAGTAGTTTCCATTTATGATAATGTGATTTCGTTCATTTTACATTAAACTACTAACCAAGCACGAGAGTGGTTTCATCAAATGTAGAGCTTATCGAACTGTCATAAATTTAGGCTCTAATGGGTGTCTGTGAGCACTGTGCTCAGTAGATATTTTTCCTATATATATATATACATAAATATGCGGAAGGCCTTGCACTTCAATGGCTTGAGATGATACTGTAAGAGGTACCTTCCTGGCTAGGCCCTATACTCCAATGTCTCAAGATGACTTCGTAAGAGGCATCCAACCTTATTTTACAATGCATATTTAAATATGCACAAAAATATACTATAAATATTTATTCTTTTGCTTTTTCTATTTTCTTTCTTTTTTTGTATGTATACATGTATATAACTTTGCGGCTCATCCAAGACTTTGTCTCAAAACATCACCATAACATAGTTACGCAGAAATCTACGTGTTAGGTTGGGCTCCGAATACGATACATATGGGGAGCATACCCAATGCAATGTAACAGCCATACCCGTAAAATTAATTTCTTAATGTGTAGTTGCCACAAGTAAAATTAGAGTGTAAGTGCAAATGTGAGATACTTAGGTTTCAAATATTCTCAAACCAGAGAGTGGACAAAACAAGCCACATACTTCCCACACCATTAACTTAATACCTCAAACAATCAATTGCTTCAACGACTCAGAATTACATGAGTCGATTGAGTCACTCATGACCTGGAGAGTCTAGGAACAAGATCTTAATACACAACCCTAAGGCTAGTAACTCCTTAGTACTTATTCTTATCATCCTTCCCTAGCTCAGACCATTCAACTTATGCTATTTACAAAACACCATTTTTTTCATACTAGAAAAACTGAAGGAAACTAGACATAGGCAACTTGGAAAAAAATTCATCCACGTCCCATGCCTATTTCATGTAATGTCCTCATTGTATGCCTTATGAATAAAGAATAAGCATGAGAAAGGGGAAGAAAACTCTTGAATAACTTTGTGTTGTTCTCATAAAGACCACTAGCTCCAACCTAAAAGAAAATCAACCTACAATATGTAACAAAATTGGGTTAGATTGCTCCCAACAAGCACTAAGTTTAATGCCTTCAATTGGGCTATGTTTACTAGTGCAAAGCTGAACAAATGTAAGTCGTAAAAATGACAATATTAAAATGGACTTGTAGAAGAGGTACCTGAGAATATTGGCGAGCTGATGATGGAGTGTTATACCAAAGGTTTGCCAACAAAAATCAGTACTGGAAATTTCTTGGCTCCCTTAAGAGGTCTAAAAGGCAAGGAATCGTGAGTAGCATCTTCTCTAAAATCTGACAAATGAGGATAATAAGGATCCTCGAAATCGTTTAAGGGTCAAAGTGAGTTGTGTAAAGTTTGTTCTACCCTCTGAGTGGTTTAGCCCATAAATCATCCAAATTTTATTCGAGTCTTGTTCCACACCTCCCACCATGTAATAGTCTTACCAAACCCCCATGTCAATAACATTAAATCTATCCTTAAAGCCTTGGTTGTACTGCATTCTCAATCATCTAACATCTAATTCTCATGTATTATGATAGATTGATCATCCAATTCTATAATTTCAACCTTAGGATATAGCTCAAATTCATCTTTGGACTCAAGAGGGAGTTGGTCATTGGTGACTCCTAATAATTCCTCTATTTCATGAATATCAACCTCACATGGTTCCATAAAATGATTCATAAAGTAAGAGGCTTGTTCATTTTTTGCTTTCTCCCTCAAGTGGTCAAATTCAATTTCAAGACTGTCCTGAGGTTGGTTCATCCGACTATCTGCTTGGAAATCCTATCCTTTTACCTACTACTGGGCCATAATCAAATCTAACTCAGGTTCAGTTTATTTACACTCTATTCCCAACAACGTTTCAAGTTCTTCACTATCACATACTGCAATTGCTTCACAATTGAAATTGCACTAGAAGGGGGGTGAATAGTGAATTTAAAAATAATTGCAAGATGAAATACAATCACAAAAAGATGCACAAGGTTTTTAGATGGAAACCCAAATCAGGTGAAAACCACACCTAAGCCGATCCCTTGACTTAGGATTTACGTTCACAAAGTGATCAATTCACTAACCACACTATTTCAATGAGGGTAGTGTACCTCAGTTACAAATCCCACCTTCGATCACTAAATAGAGGTTTCTCCCTTCAAAGTGAAGAGACGGAGATCCGACAGGCCAGATACCCAACTACAACAATCAAGTAAAATGAAATGTAAAATACACCCTATCTAGCACCCCAAAATATGAATAATTTTACTTATCTACTAAGGGTAAAGGAGACACCTTGAAGATGACAATATGTAGCATAGTGGGAGTGTTGGTTTGCCCCAAATAGAGTGATTGCACAACACAAGGGAGAAGGAAGCAATGAGAAAGTGAGCAAGTGATAATCTAAGTGAATTATATCTCAAGAGGGTGTGTCTTGCCTAAGAGGGGTTGTAGTATATTTATAGGCAAGTTTAGAGCCTTTGAGAAGGCTTAGGGGAGGGCTCCTAGTCGTTGGAGGCAAGTCCCAAGAGATTGGGACGAAATCCAACTCAAATCAGGGTAATTATGATTCTAATAGTAGGATCAGACATCTAATTTTTGGGTCAGACGTTTGACTACAATTATAGACGTCTGATTTTATGAGTCAGGCTTACTGTTTTCATTGGATCAAAATAGGGTTCTAGGTGGATGTCTGATATGCTATTATAAGACGTCTGATACTAAAATTGGATGTCTAATTATATGTAGGCTTGTTCCTATTTTTGATCAGATCCAAACAGGGTTCTAGATTTTAAGGATCAGACGTCAATGTCAACGTCTACCCAGTTTTCTAGATGTCTGGAAAGTGGTTAATAACTTACTTAGGTAATGAAAAAAGTGAGATTTGGCTTCTGACAAGTCTCCACAAAGTAAATGGGTAACGGTCCATTATTAGACGTCAGGAAACATGTCCAGACGTCTAAAATTGTATCTAACAGTTAGTCTTGTAGAGTAACGAAGGAAGTGTAAGCACCTTTGTTTCAATGCACCAAAATTATGTTTATTGCTAAGACTGACATTTCAGGACTATCTTGGATTTAAGCCTCTGTTCAAGATACAAGTTCAGATAGTTGCTGATGTGCGTCTTTTTCATTTATTTGAGTCTAGGACTTTATTGTAAGGAACTTGTTAATCGCTCTGAAATGGGTTTTAAAATCATCGTGTTGCAGTATAGATTGAGTCAGTGCGAAAAATAGATAATATTTATACTCGAAAGAAATCTGAGGTCGTTCGCTGGGAGCAACTGGCAATTCAATCTCAAAATCATAATTCTAAGTAAAAGATATGAGCAATTGCAATCAGAATTGATTCAAAATGATATAGCAATAATTTCAAGTAGCAATGTGCAAAAGGAAGAGGGTTAAATGGTGATTTGAATCACCAAATTACCCTATAATATTAAGCTTTGCAAGTTACTCAAGTAACAGAATCGTATAAGCCAAGAAAATCTCAATTTAACCAACAGAACCAAGGTATCAGCAGATATCAGATGACAGAATAGGCACTCAGATGCCTTAACCGATGCTCAGTAGACAGAGGCAAAGGCCTCTTCCTTCCTTCTCTTCAAGCCTCAAGGAGAGGCATACGCATAACAGCTTCAGAGGCGAAGGCCTCTTAATCGGCTAAGCGTAGAGAGGGCATGAGGCAAAACCCCCCTTCTCTCTCCTTTCTTCTCTTCCCTCTCAGAAACCCACTCTAATCAGGGAAACATGTGAGTAACTAGATCTGGCCAGACCCGCGTGGCATGACTGCGGGTGTGGCGTGTGTCTGGGTGTGCGTGTGGGGACCTCACCCCTTGTGCGTGCTAAGGCGATAAGCTAGATGCATAAAATCAATTTAAACTACATGGGAGAGTCTTCCGTATCTGATATGGGACTATCTTGTCCCCTGTTCTTCGCACAGAGGCAATTGAAGATGGCTTTTGATTAAGGCAGCAACTTCATATGTCAATGCCAATTGAAGGTCTGGAGTGAATCCTGGGACTCAGTTGCAGAACTTGGTGATGAAATCTGGGAGAATCATGACCGGAGGACTCACGGCTTCGTCGGAGAACTTAAGGCGGCGGCAGATGTCCGATGAAGGTACCTGAGACATAAATACGGGCTATAAGCCCTAGTTAAAGCACTCAGGACAATCGCCGAGGACCGGCGAGTGCAACGGTGTAGTCGGTTTGGTGTGTAAGCGTGTAAGGAAATTTAGTGAAGTCAAAACGAAGGTGCAATGAGGGTGGTGTTCGGGGGACTCGTGGAGTGGAGAATTAGTGAAAAAGACAAAGGGCTTTTGCCCTCCATGTGATGACAGAGCTCATGGCGATTTGAGCGGCAAGAGTCAAGCGGTGTAGCAGCATGTAGGCATCACCATAGCAGAGGGAGATGAAGAGGGTGCACATGGTGTAGCGAGTGTGAGTGAGTTGTGAGTGCGGGAAAAGAGAAGCAGAGTGAGAGAGAGAGAGCGATAGAGGGACTTAGCTAGGTGAGAGAGAGGTGGAGGCAACCGATTTTGGTCGATCGATGCTGGAGAAGATGAAGAGATCGGCGAAGCGGCAACGGCGAGTTAGGCAGAGGCACATCCTCCCTGGTCGGGGAGGATCGCGACGAAGAGGAGAGTCGAGAGGACCGACCAATTTGGTCGTTGGACGGTCGGAGGAAGGCGATAGAAGTCGCCAGAGCAGCGGTCGTTAGTGGCCGGAGGAAGGGGATTCAGGGGTTTTTGGCTTGCCAAGACTTCCTGAGAAGCACGGTGAGGCATTGGTCGTACTTATATAGGCCATAGGAGGCCTTTCCAAGCTTGGAAAGAAGCTTCCAAGATCGAGAGGTCCTCGCAAAATAGGATACCCAAACATTCAAATGGTTCACATGACCTTTTGGGAAAAAATTGGAGCCCAAGACTGGTCCCATGTGGAACAGAATTTCACAGAGTCTTCGGTTCAATTTTGGAAAGGTTTGATTGAGACTCGAGCAAGAAATCTCCGCTCGAATCTCATCGAAGCAAGGTGCATTCACACCAATGGTGGCAGGGACCATCTTGTAAAGAAGATGACAAAAGTTAGGGGCACGGGTGTGAGAAAAAATAGCTAGACAAGACCAAAATGCAAATTTGGTCAATATGACCTCAGATTGGGCCCAAATTTTGGTACAAACCTAACTTGGATCTAAGGAATCCAATGGTGAAGTTAGATTTTGATTTTGACCTCATTTGACTAGGTAATTTATGCAAAAACTGAAATTAGGGCAAAAGTCTATTTGTGGCTTTGTTTTGGGTCAAGACGAGTTCTGATGGTCAAATTGAAGGTACCAAGCCATAGAGAATATTTCTCTATGAATTTTACAAGGTCTAGGTGAATTTTATCCTTACCGAAACCTCAGTTAATTAAGCGGATATGTTTTTAGGGTTTCAGATGTCATTTAATTCTCAAAACACACGAAAATCCTTTTCTGTGTGTACTAACCCACTTGTTATACTCTTAAGATCATTTGACCCTTAATTAATACCTGAAAAAACCTGTGATTATTCTACATTCATGATATGATCGTAAAATTGTAGTTTTAACCCTAGTTTCTTATATTTCTCTCTAAAAGGATTTGCAATTAATTATGGCCTTCTGATGGTTATGCAGGAGCATTTAATGACTTAATTAGATCAAATTGAGCTAGTTATGGCTCATGATAGTATTCCCATATGAACCTCAAATAAAACTCAAAAATGATTTTTTCGCGTATCCTTTCAAAATCAAATTTTAGGGTTATTGATCGACCAAACTTATTAATTGATCGACCAAAACACTTTGATCAACCAACCTACTTATTTGACCGATCAAATTAGTCCATTTTAGGAAGTTGAGAAAAATTCTCTTAATCGACCAACATTCTTAATTGTTCAATCAAAGTACTTTTTGATCGACTAATTAACCTTAATTGATTGACCAATTTTGTTTCCTATTCAAGTAAAACTTTTTGCTTAAATAGAGGTCGTACGCAGTCCATTCACATACAACATTTAAATAGAAACACCATTCAAAAATAGAGTTTCTCGTGCTTGTTGCAAAAGGCTTTCATGTCTCGTTCTTCACGCTCTTCGAAAGCACGACGTCTTGAACCTCTATGAAAAATCGGTTTGATCATTTATTGAGGTTCCTTAGAATTCATTTTCTTGTTATACTATTTTATTGTTTTGATTTACGGATCCCAAGCCTGTTTGGAAGATCCGTGGTTGTTTTTTTACTTCTCTTCAAGATAAAAGAGAAGGATTTGTAAGAGGTTGTGCCACCCTCGTTCAAGTGGTGTGAATAGTGGATTGACTAGTTTGTACTAGTTGGAAAAATCCTAAGCTAGGAGGCTTAGGTAGTGGTTTTTACCCGTATTGGGTTTCCACTA
Source organism: Thalassia testudinum (assembly GCA_037157565.1). Lineage (NCBI taxonomy): Eukaryota > Viridiplantae > Streptophyta > Magnoliopsida > Alismatales > Hydrocharitaceae > Thalassia > Thalassia testudinum. The sequence continues at coordinate 90,271,885 of JAZHRO010000077.1, forward strand.
TAAATAAAGTGTACTCTGTGCATGAATCTTTGTTATCTTATTTTTTAATCTGACTCTTATTTTTTAAAGAAATACTATTCACCCCTCCCCTCTAGTATGTAGTTGCAATCCACAGGATATTCTCCAACCCTCATTTGGTATCGGAGCCTGGTTGTTCAGAAGATGTCAAAATCATCTGTCGACACATATGCTGAGGGGAAATCTACTGTTCGTCCTCCTCTCTTTGACGGGATGAACTATGGATATTGGAAAACAAGGATGCAAATCATCCTGGAGTCCATGGATTTCAAAGTGTGGGACGTCATCACTTCCAAGTATACTCGCCCTGAGATCAAGGAAGGAGTAGCTGTGACAAAGGATCAAAAGAAGATGGCAACTCACAATGCAAAAGCCATGAATGCAATCTTCTATTGACTTTCAAGAGTAGAATTCAACCACGTTTCTGCTTGCAAGACAACCTACGAGATCTAGAACATCCTCGAAGTGACCCATGAAGGCACAACAAAGGTAAAGGAAACTAAAGTGAATTTACTAACACAAAATTACGAGTGATGGGAACACCATCATGAGCCCTAACTAGCTCATTTTGACCTAGAAAAGAGAATAAAAGCTCCTACATAACCAAGTGAAGGGCTTAACTCAAGGAATAACTAGGTTGAAAGAAAAGCAAGAAACAAAGGGTAAAACTGCAATTTTACCATTGCTGTGAAACAATAGGATTTCTCAGGGGTTAAACATGGGTCAATTGTCTTAATAAGGTGAAAAGTGGGATGGTTCAATCAGAAAAAGTTTATTGCGAGATCTGAGAATTAAATGACATCTTGTAACCCTAAAACAAACCCACTTAATTGAACAAGGTTCTGGTCTGGATAGAAATCAACTAAACTCTCTAAAATTCATGAAAAATATCCCCTAGGGTTTAGAACCTTCAATTTATCCTTTGAAACATATTTTGACCTAAATAGGAGTCCTAACTAATTATTTGCCCTAGATTGGGTTTTTGTGTAAAATGTCTAGTAAAACATGGTCAAACCTAAAATCCAACTTCACCATTGGATTCCTTAGGTCTAAATTAGGTTTGTACCAAAATTTAGACCAAAGGGGAGGTCACCTTGACCTAATTTGCAAAATAGTCCACTCAATTACTTTTATGCCCCTAATTTTTGAAAACCTTGCAGAAACCCCCTATCTTCCTTGACACTATTTGCAATTAGGTCCCTCCACCATTACAGCGTAGGAGTCCTACTCCAGCGAGGATTCAAGAGGGATGTTCTTGTTTTCTCAAAGAATCTCTTTAAGATTTAAAAGGGAGATTCTCTGAGGAATTCCCGACCATGTGAACTCAATCACATGCCTTGATTCGCACACAATCTCTCATGCGAACGCTCGAGAGATATGGGTATCTCTCGGATTTCCTACTCCGGTAAGGAAACCCGTGCTTGGAAGCATGTCTTCCAAGCACAAGGCCCTCTGCTGGTGCCTATAAAAGAAGCCCCAGGCCCAAACGATCATCTCAAGCTTGATTTGGCCGTAGAAACCCCCAAAATTCTTCCTCTCCCATCTTCGGTCAAATAGCCTGCAAGCTCTAGCGATCTCTCCTCCCTCTTCTCATCTCTCTTCCACCATACCAGTGGCACAGTCTTCTCTGCCTTGTCTTCCACGTCGCGCCATACCTGTGCGTGCGTCTTCAACCCTTTCGTCATCGCTGCCTCTTCAACTCAGGGCTTTCGTCTCCAGCAATGGCAAATACGCTTCACTTGCCCTCCGCCTCCCCCCTTCATCCGGATACCCTCAGTTAAGTTCCTCTCTCCCTACCTTTCACTTTCCCCCTCTTTATTTCACAAAACCCCCTTCGACAGCCACAGACCACCTTCGTCTTCCTCATCTCCAACAGACCATCAGCGAAGGTGCAACCGTCACTCCACGCACCCACACACCTTGCCACCAACCGCAGAAGCTTCACCATCATCCACTGATCATCACTCGCCCATTCATTGACCGCCACACGCACCCTACACTCTCGCCTAACAAACGCACTTTCACAGCCACAGTCTAACCTAGGCACGCACGCCTAGGTTGTTCTGTGCCACGCCACCCATCGCACCACCTTTGCCGTGACATAGTGATGCTTCCTAAGTGCTTTGACAAAGCCGCAAGGTCGTATTCATGATTTACAGGTTCGACCCCCTGCCGGCATTGGAGTAGGAGCAAAGCTTCCTCGCAAGCTTGCTCCAGGTTGTGACGCTCCAAGAAGTAGAGCCCCAGGTGTGCAAAAATATCTCACGACCTCTTCACACCCAATAATCGAAGCCAATACTATCCAGAGCTGCAGTAATTGAGGAGGCATCCTCCCTCAAGCACACGAAGAAGCGGGTGGGACTTTAGTCCCACCTCGGTAGCTTTTAGAGCAGGTGAGTGATTTATATTATTTTTGTGATATCAGCTTATCGCCTCAAATCATGGGGTGAGGTCCCCTCGCCTGATCACCTGCCTCGTTCATGCTCACTCCTCTGCGGACCTGGCTGATTAACTCGTTTACCCTACACTCCTCGCGCACCACCCACACCGGTGCACCTGGACCCAGGTGCTCTTGTCCCGACCCGTATACCCGATTGGCTCTGGGAGAGCGAACCTAAGAGAGAAGAAGAGAGAGAGCGTACGTGGGGGGGGGGGGGTAGGGGTAGGTTTTGCACTTCTATTCAAGAAGAGAAGGAGAGAAGAAGGAAGTTCAAGAAGGAAGCTAGAGAAGGCTAAGGGCAGGCAGTGCCAAAGCCAAAGAAAGAAGGAGATCAGAGGCGGAAGGGGAAGAAGGAAGGAGAAGGCACAGCTGAAGGAAGAATAAGAGAAGGAAGGAGCCGCAGAAAGAAAGAGACCAGAGGCAGAAAACTGAGAAAAAGAAAGAGGAAGGAAGGCAGACGACAAAGAAGGAAAGAAATCAAGAGAAGAAAAGAAAGAAGAAGGAAGGAGAAATCAGAGAAGGAAGAAAAGAGAAGAAAAAAGAAGAAGACACTAGAGAAGAATAGACAGAGATTAATTCTATTTCCTTTTACATCTCTATTCATCTCTTTAGCATTTATATACATTAAACTTCATTCTATTGCTTCATAAATTTTTGAACATCACATTTTATCAATTTGAGATTGTCTTCTTAGTTTTTAAATACCAATTTGCTCCCCGTGTTCGACCTCGGATTCTTTATTTTTCGAGTAATAAATTCTTATTTGTTCTTCAAAGTGATTTCACCTATACTGCAACGTGATATTTACAAACCCAATTTCGCTTTCGAAAGAACATTTTGGCACCGTTTCCGGGGAGCAATGGGCATTTTAGAAACTTTGATCACAACCTTTGATTCAGTACTAACTTACTCTCTTTCTTTTGTTGTGATTGTTTCAGAGGAAGAAAAGAAAAATAGCCGCACAACAACTACATTAGGAACAGGTAAATTATCATTAGCTCTTTCTCTTAATCCCCTCAAAATATGAAAAGGAAAATCAATCTAGGGCTACCTGCTTTTCATATTTAGTAATTCACCAAAGTTGTCTGATTTTAATTTCAACACATTTTTTGAATTGCACATCCATTTAAGGTAACTAGGGCTAACACCTTCTTGATTAGCCCTAGATACCATCTTTGAGGCAACTAAATTGAACCAAATAGAGCCAACTTAAGGATTTCAATCTAGGATTTTTAGAGACACATCTTCTCTAAGGAAAGAATCAAAATTTTCAAAAGGAGGTGTGCCTAAGCATTGTTTGAAGATATTTATCCAAGAGAAACCCTAAGAAAATCAAGCTCTTAATTCACTTGAACCCTAAAAGAAAGGACCTAAAAGCTCTCAAAGGACAAAGGGGTGAAGTTGACCTTTTGGGTCAACCAACCTTGAAATTAGGTCACTCTTTGCACTCAAAAGATCTAAAGTTCAAGTGAAACCCTAAGCACCTTCATCTTAATTAAAAGTGGTAGACTTAAGAGGTCAAGGTACCCATTCTGGTCTACCTGGAATCTCAGTGACAACAGAGGTCGGGTGGGGGAAACCCTGTAACTCATGGGGACGCTCTACTATGTAGGGGTCTTTGTGGGACTCTCCCTCTCTGGCTGTCCAAGTATTTCTCAGGTGGATGGCCTTTCTGACTAAGGGGTATCATCTGCCCCGAACTTCTATAGTCACCCAACATTTTTTGGGTGTCTTGATTGGGTCTAGCACATTCTAATCTCATCAAATCCTTCGGTGCATGTTTGGTAGGAGGCCCTTAAGACCTCCTTTAGAAATCCACTCCCGCCGAGGCCAAGCCTCGACGCCCGTGTTTGTGCAACAAACCCACCACATAGATCTCTCCTCTGATTCATCATAACCAAGTTCTCCTTCTTCTTCCATCATGGCACAACCCATTGAAGAAGAGAACAACCTTGAGCACCAACTTCAGTGCCTAAATGATCTATTCCAAAACTTTGTAAACCCACCACAGCATCCTATGGTGCGAGATCACTATAATCCCGCTGTGGTGGCAATCGAGCCTCGAGTCCAAATCCTGGCTAGAGGTTCTGATTCTGAACTCAAGCCCAATATGATTCATGCCATACCAAAATTAAATGGGCTTAACTCCAAGGATCCATTCCAACATATCAAACAACTCAAACATTTGGCCCAGACCTTTGGGTCAGATATACAAAACCGGGATATTCTACTCATGAAGATGTTTTCTTTCTTCCTCATGGACAAGGCTGCTCATTGGTATCAGACTCAAACTCGTCCGATCAACGCAAGGGTCGAACTCCAGTTCGAATTTTTGAAAAAGTTCTTCCCCATTAACCGGTCGAATGCCTTACATCACCAGATCACTCACTTCACTCAACAATCGGGAGAACCTCTTCATGAGGCATAGGCTCGATTCTTGGATCTCATGTGAAAGTGCCCCCATCACGGAGTTTCTAAATGGGAACAAGTCCAGTCTTTTTACCAGGGACTCCGGGAAGACATTCGATTGTTCGTCAATGCAACCTGCGGAGGAAACATCATGGGTCAACATGAGGACACGGTGTGGGAGATTCTCTAGAATATGTGCAAGAACTCCATCAATAATGACTCCATGTGCTTATTCGATCGGACAAATGCCCATGCATCAACGAATCTTAGGGGAGCACATGAGACGCAGGGCCTGTCCGCATCCGTCGACTTGGAGATGATGGCCAGTCGGTTGGACAAGGTCTCTATCATAGAGAAGAAGGTGGAAGAGCTGACTCGGCATCTGCAGTGAGCCACCTCTATGCAAAACTCATTTGCACAGCCACCTCTTGCGAGGGAAACTATGCAGAAGATCTATCACTGATCTTCTCAGGGGATGGACCCCGTATCCACCCCTGTCTGACTCTAGGACCTGAGGGACCTCCGATACACTCTATTCTAGTTGGGGGAACTATGAACCCTCGTACTCTGACTTTCCTGAGGCTCCTCTGACCTACGAGGACCTCAATGCCATCCAGAATGACCCATTCTCCAATACCTACAACCCTGGATGGCGGAATCATCCCAACTTCCTGTGGACAGGAAATTCTTAGAATCAAAGACCACCTTATCAACCCCATCCACAAGCTCCTCGTCCATATCAGCTGCCTCAGCCCAACCCCACCTATCAATCTGGGCCAAACCAAGCAGATCAAATGACTCTTATCCTTCAAACACTGGCTGACATTCAGAAGATGAATGTGGCAATATAGAAATAGCACAAGGATGAGATCACAGAGGTTCACAATCAACTCGCTCAGATGGTGAGTTCTTGCCAACCTGGAACACCTCCTTCGCAACCTCTGCCAAACCCAAATAACGTGTCAACCCAGAGACGCGTTATGAACCCAAATCCAAGCCACACACATATGATTTACCAGGCCCCTTCTGTTCCATCACCCGACGGGATGGAAGCTTCAACATCTTACGTGGGATTTCAATAGCAGCCACCTATTTTACCAACCCCAAACCAAAACCAGGTAGGACTAAACTCCGTAACAACCTGTAGTGGTAAAGCAACTCATGACCCACCTTATCCAAACCACTCCAAGCCTGGTAGTAACCCAAGCCCTAGGATAGTTATCTAGGATACCCCTATCCCAGATCAAGAACCTGGACCTATTCTAGAGGAACCAACCAAGGTTCCATTTCCCGAGGCCTTTACCAAGGGAAAGAGGATAACCAAACCCGTGGCTCCTGAGGAGGATTTGGTCAAGCTCTTTGAATAGGTCCAGATAAGCATCCCCTTAATGGATGCAATCCGCCACGTACCGGCTTATTCACGATTTCTGAAAGACGTGTGTACACCCAAGCGTAAGCCGCGAACCAAAAGTGGTAGTCCGATCGTACTGTCAGAGCAAGCCAGCTCTATAATCTTGAGTAAACTCCCACCTAAGGCTAAAGACCCAAGTACTCCCTTGATCTCATGTAAAATTGGTGATATCCAATTCAACAGAGCCTTGTTAGACCTAGGTGCCTCCATAAACCTAATACATACATCCCTCCTTGACCACCTTGAAGAATCCGAGCTTAAACCAACAGAGGTGACATTGCAGTTAGCTGATCGATCCATCAAGTCACCTAAAGGAATACTCGATGATGTCATTGTTAGGGTATGGGATTTCTACTTTCCAGTGGATTTTATAGTTCTAGATATGGATGCACCTGAGAGCCCAAGGGATACACTGATTATACTAGGGAGACCTTTCCTGGCCACTGCTAGGGCCAACATAAACTATAAGGAGGGCCAAATAGAACTAAAATTTGGGAACCAAACTCTAAAAATTGATATCTTTAAGGCCCAACAAGGGATTAATTATGGTGTTATAGAACAAATATGTGATATCAAGGCCGTGGTTGATGAACCGCATATCAAGGACAACCTGATTATTCCTGATCAACCACCAGAAGATCAAAATCTACAAATAGAGGAGTCTGAACCTGATCTAGATACACCCATAACTCCTACCCTTGTTCCTGACACACACACTGAACCACCCGCTACTGCTAATAACCCCATCCTGGAACTCAAGCCCCTTCCCGATCATCTGAAATATGTCTTTTTGGGTTCCAATCAGACGTTTCCTGTGATTATCAACTCCAGACTCACACCTGACTAGGAATCTCATCTGATTACTGCTCTCCAGCAACATCGAAGAACCATTGGATGGACTCTCAATGACTTGACTGGCATAAGTCCCTCTTAGTACACACACCGAATCTACACCGAAGAGGGCACACGACCTTTGCGAGAAATGCAGAGATGTTTGAACCCTAATCTGTAGGAGGTCATGAAAAAGGAGATCATTAAGTGGTTAGATGAAGGGATCATCTACTCGATCTTCGACAGTCAGTGGGTAAGTCCAATCCAGGTTGTGTCTAAGAAGGCAGGACTCACTGTCATTACGACTGAAATCAGAGAGGTCATACCAACCCGTGTAGCTAATTCATGGAGAGTCTGCATTGATTACAGAAGACTCAATTCCTCCACGAAGAATGATCACTTCCCATTACCGTTTATTGATCAGATCCTCGAGAAACTAGCAAGAAATAGGTTCTACTTTCTTGACGGGTACTCCGATTATAACCAAGCGGCAATCCATCCTGAGGACCAAGAAAAGACCACTTTCACCTGGCCCTTCGGGACATACGCGATCCGAAGGATGCCGTTCAGTCTCTGCAATGCACCCGTGACTTTTCAATAGTGCATGCTTGCCATATTCTCAGATATGGTAGGTGATTATCTAGAAGTCTTCATGGATGACTTTTCAGTATTTGGAGCATCATTTGACGATTGCCTCTAGCACTTGGTCCAAATACTCAGGCGGTGCATTGACATGAATTTGGTTCTTTCTTGGGAAAAGAGCCATTTCATGGTGCCTAAGGGAATTGTCCTGGGACATCTAATTTCAGAGAAAGACATCCAAGTCGATCGAGCCAAGGTGAACTTGATTTCCAAACTCCCAATGCCTAGCTCGATCAAAGATATCCAATCTTTTCTGGGGCACATCGATTTTTACTGTCGATTTATCCCTGACTTTTCGAAAATCGCACGCCCCCTAACTACTCTTTTCTCTAAGGATGTACCTTTCAAAATCTCCAAGGAATGCACTCAAGCATTTGAGATCCTCCGTGATCGAGTTACCAAAGCCCCGATCCTACAGTTCCCTGATTGGTCTCAACCCTTTGATATCATGTGCAATGCATCTAATTTTGCTGTAGGAGTTGTTTTGGGGCAGAAAATTGACGGGAAACCCGTGGTCATTTACTACGCTAGCAAAACACTTGACGAGGCTTAGCGTAACTACACAGTTACTAAGAAAGAGCTGCTAGCCATAGTATTTGCCCTAGAAAAATTCAGATCTTACCTCCTGGGTTCCCATGTTATTATCTACTCGGATCACATAGCTATGAGGCATCTCCTTGCGAAGAAGGATGCGAAACCTCGATTAATCCGTTGGATTTTGCTATTGCAAGAATTTGACCCCAAGATTCGCAACAAGGCAGGAAAACAGAACGTGGTAGCTGATCACTTGTCCTAACTTTCTTCTAAGATCATTGACCCTTCCGGACCCATCACGGAACTTTTTCATGATGAGCACCTTCTAACTATCAATACAGGGCTTCAATGATTTGTTGACATAGTAAACTACTTGGCATCACATCAGATCCCGTCTGATTGGTCGAAGGTCAAGAAGGACAAATTGCTTTTCGATCCAAGTATTACTTTAGGGAAGACCCATATCTGTTCCACATTGGTGCTAATCAAATAATTTGACGATGTGTCATAGAAGCGGAAATCAAAGATATACTCTATTTCTGTCATGACCAGGCATGCGGTGGACACTTTTCAGGACATAAAACTGCAGGAAAAGTCCTCCAGTGTGGCTTTTACTAGCCCACAATTTTCAAGGATGCATACAATCACTATAAGACATGTAGTCGTTGCCATACCTTGGGCAACATGAGCCATCGAGATATGATGCCTTTACAGCCGATTCTGGTATGCGAAATTTTTGACATTTAGGGGATTGATTTAATGGGACACTTCCCTATCTCAGATGGCTTCGAATACATTTTACTCACTGTTGACTATGTGTCCAAGTGGATCGAAGCCATTCCGACCCGAACCAATGATCACAAAGTTGTTATCAAATTCATTCACCAAAACATCTTCTCACAGTTTGGGATTCCACGTGCAATAATTTCCGATGAAGGGACCCATTTCACAAACGCTTAGTTCAGGTCACTGATGACCAAATACAAGGTGTCGCATCGAATCTCTACTCCTTACCACCCCCAAACTAATGATCTAGCTGAGCTATCAAACTGAGAGATCAAGAAAATCCTCCAGGTTACTGATCGACCTGATAGGAAGGATTGGTCATCCCAACTTCCGAAAGCCTTGTGGGCTTATAAGACCACCCACAAGACCCAATTAGGCATGCCTCCCTTCAGACTAGTGTATGGGAAGGCATGTCACCTCCATGTGAAATTGGAGCATAAAGCCTATTGGGCAGTACAGAACTGCAACCTAGATATTTCGAAGGCTGGAACCCATAGAAAGCTTCAAATGAGTGAGATCAATGAATTACGCCACGACACATATGAGAACTCTCAATTTACAAAGAGCAAGTTAAAGCCTTTCACGACAAGCACATATCTAGAAAGATCTTTCATCCTGGTCAAAGGGTCCTACTCTTTGATGCCAGACTCAAATTGTTCCAAGGAAAACTACAATCTAAATGGATCGGACCCTACCTAGTCTGACAAATCTTTGGAAATGGAGCCATTGAGATCAGCCCACTCAACCATAATTCCAAACCCTTCATTGTGAACGGTCAGAGACTCAAACCGTTCATTGACATGACCGATACAAGTTTGGCTGAGATATCCTTTACCCTCCATTCTCCCTGAGCTCATTGCGCCCAGTCGATGACGTAAAACTCAGTGCTTAACGGGAGGCAACCCATCATTCTTGAAAAACCCAAAACCTTTCTTGACATTTCTATGTTGAATTCATATTGCACTTTAGCGTTCATCCATTAGAGCAGCCGACTCCACCTCAGGTACTCGTACCCGAGACTAGAAATCGTTCGCAACAGTCACCTCGACCTGTTTGCCCACCCAACACCTGTCCTAATGAATGAACTAAGCTGAATTCGAACCCACCTAATTTACAATGAAGACATTGCAAATCGTAGGCATGGAGGGGTATGAAAGTGCAAAACTTTATGAAAACTCATGTCACAAGAAAAGGTTTCAACAAAAGAATCACATATCACAAAAAACACAAAAAATTGAAAAAATCTTGAAAAAGAACAAAAAAATAGGAGGGGAGAGAAAAATTTTGAGGCTATACAAAACATGAGGAGGAAAAGAGCAAAATGACAAAAGGAGAACAAAATGAAAAGAAAAAGAATAGTCATTAGTAAGGGATTAAGGGATTAACCGAAGTTTTAGACCACATCAACGAAAAGCGACAAATGAGAAAAAGTACTAATGAGACACAAAAAGAGATTAGTAAGAATGCTGATCTTAGGCCTTTTGGGCTAGACTCTTAGGGTTAAAAATTCAAGTACCCACTAAGATCTAGATAAGCCTCAAGAGGTTGGGGAAAATGCGAAGATTAAGTATTAGGTCTAAGGCTTAGGGAGTATTCGGCCTCGTTAACTGACCTTCGATTTGCGGGACTCGTAACCTAAGCACCCCAATCCACACACAGTCTGGTTCAGTGTGCAAAACTATCAAAATCATGCAAAAGCGTTTAAATGTTCTGAAAAAAGTTTCCTAGATTAGGAGCGGCCGATCAACACAAGTTGATTTAGACGAGTTCCTGGCACGGAGAGGTGGGAAATTCCCCTCGAAGATGCGTAACAACATTTCGTCTTCTCGGAGCTTGTCTCCTAGGATATTTACGTATCCTATCGGGGGCACATAAGCACTCTGCTAGTTCAGATACCATGGGCAGCATTATCACGAAATGTCGATTGCCAGGGTCTAGATTTGTCTACGGAATGCCATGGGCAGTATTATCTCAAAATCTCAAAAGCCAGGCTTCTGGGGGTTGCCATGGGCAGTGCTATCATGAAGCATCGATTGCTAGAGACCTTTGAGGCTTGACGATAGGGATGAGGAATCCGATATAGACCGTGTTGAGAAGCCAATCCGAAGCTAAAAATAAAAAGAAAATAGAGAGAAAACTCTCCAAAAAAATAAATCCTATGTCTCTCTCTTACAAAAACGCACTACAAACTGAACCAAGGCTAAAATATGTCTCAAGCATGGGTGCTTTAACTGCGGAGTCCAACGAACCCTAGGATAGTTCCTGTGGGCCTTAAAAACCTTCGTAGAGGATCAAGGCTAAAGCTGGTCAGGTTCGTATCTTGGTTGGTACTTGAGTACCTCTAGGCCTACTATCGGCATTTTGACCTAGTCACAAAGAAAAAAAGAAAAAGCACTTATCATAAATTGTGAAAGAAAATCATTGTCTAGAATAGAAGTTAAAACCTTGAAATTTTGCTAAGGGGCTAGCAAAAGCTAAGCATGGGGGTATGATGGGAACACCATCATGAGCCCTAACTAGCTCATTTTGACCTAGAAAAGATAATAAAAGCTATTACATAAACAAGTGAAGGACCTAACTCAGGGAATAACTAGGTTGAAAGAAAAGCAACAAACAAAGGGTAAAACTATAATTTTTCCATTGCAGTGCAACAACAGGATTTCTCAGGGGTTAAACATGGGTCAAGTGGTCTTAACAAGATGAAAAGTGGGATGGTTCAATCAGAAAAGGGTTATTGCGAGATCTAAGAATTAAATGACATCTTGTAACCCTAAAACAAACCCACTTAATTTAACAAGGCTCTGGTCTGGATAAAAATCAAATAAACCCTCTAAAATTCATGAAAAAATATCCCCTAGGGTTTACAACCTTCAATTTGACCTTTGGAACCTATTTTGACCTAAATAGGGGTCCTAGCTAATTATTTACCCTAGATTGGGTTTTTATGCAAAATGTCCAATCAAACATGGTCAAACCTGAACTCCAACTTTACCATTGGATTCCTTATGTCCAAATTAGGTTTGTACCAAAATTTGGACCTAAGGGGAGGTCACCTTGACCTACTTTGCCAAACAGTCCACCCAGTTACCTTTTTTTTTTCAGAAAACCTTGTAGCAACCCCCCTATCTTCCTCGCCACTCTTGGCAATTAGGTCCCTCCGCCATTACAGTGGAGGAGTCTTACTCCGGCGAGGATTCAAGAGGGAAGTTCTCCTTGTTTCCTCAGAGAATCCCTCTCAGATTTGAAAGGGAGATTCTCTGAGGAATTCCCGACCATGTGAACTCAATCACATGCCTTGATTCACACCCAATCTCTCGTGTGAATGCCCAAGAGATATGGGTATCTCTCGGATTTTCTACTCCAGCGAGGAAACCTGTGCTTGGTGACTATAAAAGAAGCCCCAGGCCCAAAGATCATCTCAAGCTTGATTTGGTCGCAAAAACCCCCAAAATTCTTCCTCTCCCATCTCTGGCCAAATAGCTCGCAAGCTCCGGCGATCTCTCCTCCCTCTTCTTTTCACTCTGCCACCATACCAGTGGCAGAGTCTTCTCTACCTTGCTCTTCCACGTCGTGCCATGCCTACGCGCGCATCTTCAACCCTTTCGTCATCGTTGCCTCTTCATCTCAAGGCTTTCGTCTCCGGCGACGGCAAATACACGTCGCTCACCCTCCGCCTCCCCCCTTCGTCCAAATACCCTCAGTTAAGTTCCTCTCTCCCTACCTTTCACTTTCCCCTTCTTTATTTCAGAAAACCCCCTTCGACAGCCACTGACCACCTTCGTCTTCCTCATCTCCAGTAGACCACTGGCGAAGGTGCAACCGTTGCTCCACACACCCACACGCCTCGCCACCGACCGCAGAAGCTTCACCATCATCCACTGATCATCACTCGCCCCTTCATTGACCGCCACATGCACCCTACACTCTCCCCGAACAAACGCACTTTCACGGCCATAGTCTGACCTAGGCACGCATGCCTAGGTCGTTCTGTGCCACGCCACCCACTGCACCACCTTCGCCAGGACACGATGAAGCTTCCTAAGTGCTTTGACAAGGCCACGAGGCTGTATTCGTGATTCGCAGGTTCAATCCCCTGCCGCCATTGGAGCAGGAGCAAAGCTTGCTTGCAAGCTTGCTCCAGGTCGCGACGCTCCAGGAAGTAGAGCCCCAGGTGAGCAGAAATATCTCACGACCTCTTCACACCCAGCAATCGAAGCCAATAACATCCACAGCTGCAGAAATTGAGTAGGCATCCTCCTATAGGCACGTGAAGAAGCAGGTGGGACTTTAGTCCCACCTTGGTAACTTTTGGCACATGTGAGTGATTTATCTTATTTTTGTGATATCAGCTTATCGCCTCAGATCACGAGGTGAAGTCCCTGTAGTTTCCCTACTAGGAGGGGATGACATAAAAAAATTACATAATAGAATATAAACAATCTCACAAAAAAATTCAATCACACAATGTACACAAGTATTTTTAGGTGGAAACCCAAACAGGGTGAAAACTACCACCTAACCCTCTCAAGTTAGGATTTACCGATCAACCAAGTTGATCAAATCCACTAAACGAATCACTTAAACAAGGGTAATTCAACCTCAAATACAACCACGCTACTTTATACGAGGGTAGCGTACCTCAAACCCCTTCTCTTCATGAGAATGATTTTGTCCCACGAAGGAGACGGGAATTCGCAAAGCGAATACCCAACCAGATAACAAAGTAAAATAACAAATATAGTCCTATAGATCCAACAAAGACTTAAGCCTAGCTTCTATAGGAATTAAGATGCTTCCCTTTTTAAGAAGTGCGTCGAATCGATGACACAGGTGCGTGATCCACGCGACGACACAACGGTGCTCTCGTGAACTACGGCGGGAGAGCGGGTGCGCAAATGATTGATGCTCTCTAGGTGAAGAACTTGAGCTTGGAGAACAAGAGCTTCTCTTGGACACAAAAGAGTGGAAATGCTTGTTCTTGGTGTGTCTAGGTGTGTCTTGAGTGGCAAAGGCTCCCCTCCATTTATAGAGGCCTTAGGAAGGCTTTGGATGGCTTTGGAAAGCTTCCATAGCCATTGGGTGCAAAGCCCAAGAGAATCAGGCCAAAATCAGGAATAATCATTACACTGACAGGGTTATCAGACGTTTGATCCTGGCATCGGACGTCTGGAAAACTAGTTTAAGACATCTGGGAACAAAGTCAGACGTTTGATTTTAGGTAGGTTTCCTTACTGACTTGAATCGGATCTAAATAGGGTTCTAGTGCAAGTTCATCAAACAACACACAGGACGTCTCGCACTAAGTCTGGACGTCTGGAAACCTACTTTTTCTGTGGGAATGGATTTCCAAGAGATTGCGATGACTATAAGATCTCTGAAAAGAGATTTTGGGTCAGCCGAGGCAAAACGGTCATGTATCAGACGTCTGGAAACACTTACGGACGTCTGATAAGGCTCTAACGGTCATATCCTTCAGTATTTGTTAAGCGAGCCAACGGTCCACTAATTAGACGTCTGGCAAAATCATCAGACGTCTTCTAAGACATCTGGACTAATGTCTGGACGTCTGATTTCATCAGATAGAACTAACTAAGTCCAGCCTAAATGTTATCGGACATCTGAGTCAACAGTCAGACGTCTTAAAACTCATTATCAGACGTTTGATTTTTAGATTATGTGTCTGAAAAGGCTATTTGAACCCTATATTGGTTTTCTAAGTTCTCTATAGAGAACCTAAGTATCCTAGGGTTGTGCAGGTGTTCCTAGGACTACTGTTAGGGTACTTTGAGGCTCTATAACATGATGTTCTAAGGAACAAAAAGAGCAAAGAAATAAAGATAAAGTACATGAAAGAAATAAACAGAATTCTATCCTATTCTTCTTATCCTTCCATCTTCAATCTATCGCTCCTCGCGAATCTCCTCTGTTCTCCATCAAGCTCCTCCAATCCATCCTGGATGCGAGCTCGAACTCCATCTAATCACGTCTCCATTTGCAATTTGACCTGAAATCTAAGACTCCAAGTGCAAATGTTAAATGACACATGTTTTGTTATCATCAAAACAAACGATCGTGGTGCTCTAGCACCAACAGTCCCCTCGCCCGATCACCCGCCTAGTCTGCGCTCACTCCTCCGCAGACCTGGCTGCCTGACCTATTTACCCTACACTTCTCACGCACCATCCACGCCGATGCACCTAGACTATGGTGCGCTTGACCCAACCCTTATACCAGATTGGCTCTGGGAGAGCGAACCTAAGAGAGAAGAAGAGAGAGAGCGTACATGGGGAAGGATAGGGGTAGGTTTTGCACTTCTGTGCAGGAAGAGAAAGAGAGAAGAAGGAAGCTAAAGAAGGCTAAGGGTAGGCAGAGCCAAAGCCAAAGAAAGAAGGAGATCAGAGGTTGAAGGAGAAGAAGGAAGGAAGGAGAAGGCACAACTGAAGGAAGAAGAAGAGAAGGAAGGAGCCGTAGAAGGAAAGAGACCAGAGGCAGAAGACTGAGAAAAAGAAAGAGGAAAGAAGGTAGAAGACAAAAAAGGAAAGAAATCAAGAGAAGAAAAGAAAGAAGAAGAAGATAGAGGACAAAGAAGCCGCAAAGGAAGGAAGGAGAAATTAGAGAAGGAAGAAAAGAGAAAAAGAAAGAAGAAGACATCAGAGAAGAACAGACAGAGATTAATTCTATTTCTTTTTACATCTCTATTCATCTCTTTAGCATTTATATACATTGAACTTCATTCTATTGCTTCATAAATTGTTGAACATCACATTTTATCAATTTGAGATTGTGTTCTTAGTTTCTAAATACCAATTTGCTCCTCGTGTTCAACCTCGGATTCTTAATTTTTCGAGTAATAAATTCTTATTTGTTCTTCAAAGTGATTTCAACTATACTGCAACACGATATTTACAAACCTGATTTCTCTTTTAAAACAACAACGAGCTTTTCAGGATGAAGAAAGGCGAGTTGATGAAGGAAATGTTCACGAGGTTTATGGACATCATAAACTCTCTAAGGAACCTAGATCAGGAGATCAAGAATGAAGCATTGGTGAGAAAGATGCTCCGATCTCTCATCAGCGATTGGGAAACCAAGACCACAGCAATACAAGAGTCGAAAGATATGTCTACCCTCAAATTAGACGATCTTATCGAAAGCTTGATGGCTATGATGTTCAACTTCAACACATGAAGGAGCATGAAGGCGAAGGAGTAAAGATGAAAACCATATCCCTTGAAGCCACTCAAGAATCTAAAGAAACTTCAAGTGGAGAAAAAGAGGAAGACATAGCACTCCTATCTAGAAAATTCAGAAAGTTTCTTAAGGACAAGAAGAACTAGAGGAAGAATAACGAAGGAAGAAACAACGATGCAGTCGTCTGTTATAATTGCAAGAGAAAGGGACACATCAAGAAGGATTGTCCACTTCTCAAGAAGGATTCTGAAAAGAAGAAGAAGCACTTCAGTAAAGATGGAAACTTGGGATGAGTCAGACTCAAGTTCAGAAGAAGAAGAAACATCAGGAGAGGAAGCTCTTCTCGGTTTGATGGTGCTAGAAGATGAGGAAAGAGAAGAAAGAAGATGGATTATGGATAGCGGCTGTTCCAAGCACACGACCAACGAGGAATACCTATTCCTACAACTCAACCTTCAGGAAGGTGGTACAGTCACGTTCAGGAAAAACCACAAGGGCCATATTATTGGTACTAGCCAAATTGGTAATTCTTCTACCTCTATTGAAAATGTGCACTTCGTTAAAGTTTTAAAACACAATCTATTAAGTGTAAGCCAAATATGTGATAAGGGGAATAGAATTACGTTTACATCAAAAGGTTTTAAAATTCATGATGAAGAAACAAATCAAGTTATTCTTAAAGGAAATAGACACAAAGAAATTTACACCATAAGCTTCAACAAATATGACAGTCTTGATTGTCTAGTCGTATCTGACGAAGAAGCAACTCTTTGGCATAAAAGACTAGGTCATGTTCACATGAGAAACATTAGTAAACTTGTGAAACATGAATTTCTCAAAGGTTTGCCAAGGATTGACTTCAAGAAAAGCAAAGTCTGTGATTCTTGTCAAGTCAGTAAACAAACCAAAAACCCTTTTAAACCAAAAAGGATGGTTAGCACTTTTCAACCCCTGTAGCTACTTCACTTAGACTTATTTGGACCAACCAAATTCGAAAGCCTAAGCAGGTGCAGATATTGTTTAGTCATAATTGACAACTTATCTAGATTTACCTAGGCATCTTCCTTAAAGAGCAAGGACTTAACCTTAGATGCCTTTAGTAAAGTAGTTAGAAGATTACAGAATGAAAAAGGATCAAAAGTAATTAGAATCAGAAGTGATCATGGTGGAGAATTTGAAAATGAATCTTTCTCGATTTTTTGTGATCAACATGGAATTAAACATGAGTTTGCCTTCCCTAGAGCTGCACCGCAGAATGGTGTAGTTGAGAGGAAAAATAGGACCTTACAAGAGTGTGCCCGTACAATGCTGTGCGAGTCAAACTGCCTCAATATTTTTGGGCTGAGGCTGTAAACGTTGCTTGTTATATCCAAAATAAAATCTTCATCTGACTAATTCTAAAGAAGACACCCTTTGAACTCTATCATGGAAGAACACCTAGAATTTCCTACTTCAAGATTTTCAGATGTCAATGTTTTATACTTAACACTAAAGATGATCTTGACAAGTTTGATGCAAAAAGCTCAGAAGGGATTTTCCTAGGTTATTCAACCAGAAGTAAAGCCTATAGGGTCATTAATAAGAAGAATTCTGTTGTTGAAGAAACCATGCATGTATCCTTTGATGAAACATTAGTTCAACCTAAATCTTCCACAATTGATGATAATGATACAATAGATGATCCCTCAAACATTCCATAAGATATTATTTCTAATGAACTACCCAAAGATATCTCGTTTGTAAAAGATCATCCTAAAGAACTAGTAATAGGGGAATTATTAAAAGGAGTTCAAACCAGATCTTCCCTTAACACATTAGCATTTACAGCTTTTGTTTCTCAATTAGAATCTAAAAATATTAAGGAAACCTTTTTAGATAATTATTGGATTATTGCTATGGAAGATGAGCTAAACCAATTCAGGAAAAATCAAGTATAGGAACTTTCTCCAAAACTTGAGCAACAAACTATTATTGGAACCAAGTGAATTTTTAGGAACAAACTTGAAGAATGGGGACATGTCGTTAGAAATAAAGCTAGACTTGTGGCTCAAGGATATAATCAAGAGGAGGGAATAGATTTTAACGAAACATATGCAGCTGTTGCCTGACTTGAATCTATTAGAATGTTGCTAGCTTTTGCAGCCCATATGAAATTCAAGCTTTTCCAAATGAATGTCAAAAGTGCCTTTTAAAATGGATTCATTAAGGAAGAAGTCTTTGTTAAACAACCTCCAGGATTTGAAGATTCAAATCATCCAGAACACGTATACAAATTAAACAAAGCATTGTGTGGATTAAAACAAGCTCCATGAGCTTCGTATGAAAGATTAAAAACATACTTAATTGACAATGAGTTTAAAATTGGTCAAATCGATCCAACTTTATTTACAAAAAGAAAACAAAATGACCTCCTAATAATTCAAATATATGTAGATGATATTATTTTCGGTGCTACTAATGATCTACTTTGCCGAGAATTTGCAAAGGTTATACAGGATCAATTTGAGATGAGTATGGTGGGAGAACTTAAGTTCTTCCTAGGTCTTCAGATTGATCAACTATCATCCAAAATCTTCATACCTCAAACAAAATACACAGTAGAGATATTGAAGAAATTCTCAATGACAAAGTCAAAGGAAAAGAAACACCGATGGCAACTTCTACCCAATTAAAAACTGATGACATAAGTAAGTCAGCAGATCAAAAACTTTATAGGAGCATGATAGGATCTCTATTATACTTAACTACAAGTAGACCTGACATTCTATTTTGCATTTGTTTATGTGCTTGTTTTCAAGTAAACCCTAAGGAATCACATCTAAATGTTGTTAAAAGAATCCTTAGATATCTAAATAACACACAAGACTTAGGACTCTTCTATCCAAAGTCATACACTTTTGAATTATATTCCTTTTGTGATGCTAACTATGTGGGTAGCTTCACAGACCAAAAGAGTACTAGTGGAACTTGTCAATTTCTTGGAAATTCCCTAGTCTCTTGGTTCTCGAGAAAAAAAACATTGTATCTCTATCCACAACTGAAGCAGAATATGTAGCAGCATCCTTAGCATGTTCACAACTATTGTGGATGAAACAGACTTTAAAAGATTTTAGATTAACTTTTAAAAACAACAAAATCTTGTGTGAAAACACTCGTGCAATCAACTTATCCAAGAATCCAATACAACACTTTAGGACTAAACATATTGATATTGGACATCACTTTCTTAGAGATTATGTCTTAAAAGGGGATATCAACTTAGAGTTTATTAACACAGAAAAATAGCTAGCCGATATATTCACAAAACCTTTATCAAAAGATAGGTTTAATCAAATTTGTCATTCACTAGGCTTCTCTAGATTAAAAGAGCTTAATTAAGTGGCCTAAATGAATGACTCTTTTGCTATTTTGATCGATCAATTTTTCAAAAATTAATCGAGCAACCTTTGATCTATCAAAACTATTGTTTTGATCAACCAAAACTTGAATTTGCATGGTGGGAATTTTCCCTCCACTGTTTTCTATTTTTGATCGATCAACTAAAATCTTTAATCGACCAAACTGTTTGGGTGGGAATTTTCCCTTCAAAATTTCAAACTCTGATCGACCAAATACATATTTTGATCAATCATTTCTTATTTTGATCGACCAAAACTGGGCAGATTCACCTTTGCGATTGCGATCTCGTTTCCTCGTTTTCCGTTCGCAATCTTCGTTTACCGTTTCTAACCTATGTGATTAGCTGCCTTAAGTGCATTTACCTATTTTGCTAATCACATTTTCTTTAAAAACTCCTTATTTTTACCCCTAAACCTATTTTTTTAACCATCATAAATGGTCCCCACTTCTCTCAAACACTACCCCACAACTTCCACTCTCCTCTGATCGACCAACACCGCCGGCTCCGACCTCCTTGCACATGGCCTCCTTCGTGAATGGGTCCCTCATGCACCAGACTTCGCAAGAGTGTGCCCAGTCATTGCATCCTCCATTGCACGATTTCGTGACCTCCATGCTCTCACGACTTCGACCTCCTCGCATGCCCTCCATCTGGCCTCCTTTTTGATCGACCAACTTTGGTTCGACCTCGGTACATTCTAAACCTTGAATACACTCCATCCATTTGGATTTTTCTTGTGTTTAAAGTGTTCTTTGACTTACTCTCACTTATTTGATCTTATTTCATATTTTTTCTTGCAAAATCTTGTAGCATATGTGAGTTTATCATCCAGTCAAACACTTTTTTTCCGATCTAAGGTCTTTTGGTCGACCAAACCCCTTGGTTGATTGACCAAACATTCGGTTCTTTTTTGGTCTACAAGTCAAAACTTTTGATCGACCAACCATGTTTTCCAACACCTTATCATGGCACCAAAACGTCCACGCGGCTCTTCTAGTCATCGCGATGATACTTTCGATTGCTTTTTCATTACCGAGGCCACTCATGATCGATTTTCTTTGTTTGCTAAGTTCTCTCCACATGTCAGACAACCCATTGACTTCACCTATTTTGAGTCTATCTTCCCTGGGATCCGCAAAAAATTTGCATACCATAGAATTTACGTTTATTTGAGGGGAACTTTTATGCGGGTTCTAAGCATAGCCGCATTCCTGGTGTTGATCCCATGGCCTATCACCTATTTTATGCCAATCTCAAAGATATAGGTGAAGGCTCCAACATCGAGTTGACCTCGAACGTCTACAGGATAGAAGTTCTGGTCAATGAGGACGTTTTGATGAAGATTCTTCGCTGTCCTTCTGTTGGACCTACTTTTCTTGAGTTGCATCAGCAGTCTCAGTATGATACTGTCAGGGAGACCCTGCTCACTCCCTCTCATTTTGACTTGGGCCATCCTGCCAAGTCACCCTTTTTCCACTGTTTGCCTCGCTTTCTGAACCATTTTTTCTTGTGGAACTTTATGTCCAAGTCCACATCTTTTGAAAACTACCCTGGTATAATGCTGATCACCCTCTATGCCATCATAAAGAACAAACGGTTCAATTAGAACCATTTGATTCTTTATCTCATGAGTAAACCACCTAGCAACTCCTTCTAGTTTGGGACACTTCTGTCTCATATCTTTCTCCATTTCAGTGTACCCATGGACATCAATCATAAATAGTTTATCACTCGTGTCTCCATTTTTGATAAACTCCCTTATGCAAAGATGGAGCAAGCACAGGGAGCTTGTGATGAGGGTGCACCACAGAGCAGCAGCAGTAGGAGCATACCATTGTACCTCTTCCATTCCCGCCTTATGAGCACTTCACTGCGACATGTCCACCTCCAGTGAGACCATCACCATCTTTCTACGATCAGGACTAGAGTCTCTTGGACAGACATATTTCAGGCAGGGACTTTGTCACTATTCAGGATATGACCACTGGTGTTTCTTTGATGATGCAAAGGCAAAGAGAGACAAACATGGTTATGATGAGGCACGAGCATCAGGTATCAGAATACCTGAATGCTTAGAGACAGTTTTTGGACAAACTTGGAGAGTCTATTCATAGCATTCAACAACAGCTTCATCGACCTCCTCAACCTCGTCGTTCGACTACCATGCCTTCTACAGCACCTCCTCCTCCTACTTCATCAACTTCACCAGTAACACCACTAGCTGACCAGTAGATCACTCCTCATAGGACATCCAGACATTCGACACCACGTTCATCAGCTCAACGATGCCTTTGCCATGGTCAACCTACATCTTCTGAGAGATCAGACTCACTGGATCTCGAGCTAGATACCAATCTTCAGAGCACCATGGATGCATTTATGGCATTGTTAGATGATTAGTTGTTATATTTGCTTTCATTTTTGGCATGTATCAGTTTATTCTAGACTATTTTATATGTTATCTTTTCTAGACAATTTGTTATGATGTTGAATGAATATTATCTCCTTCAGTTTTATATTACTAGCTCTCTCAATGCATGATCTTATATTGATGCTTATATTACTTGTTTAAGGGGAAGTTAATTGTGAAATAACCAGCAGCACGTTTACTTTTTGCTAAAACAAAAAAGGGGAGATATTATGCAAAGTTATTTTCAAATTCATAATTATAATTTTGTTATCATAAAAATGGGGGAGAATGTCAGCACCACTGTTTTGATGCACCAACATTATGTTTATTGCTAAGACTGACATTTCAAGACTATCTTGAATTGAAGCCTCTGTTCAAGATACAAGTTTAGATAGTTGCTAATGTGCATCTTTTTCATTTATTTGAGTCTAGGACTTTAGTGTAAGGAACCTCAAATAAAACTCAAAAATAATTTTTTTGCGTATCTTTTCAAAATCAAATTTTAGGGTTATTGATCGACCAAAACACTTTGATCAACCAACCTACTTATTTGACCTATCAAATCAGTCCATTTTAGGAAGTTGAGAAAACTTCTCTTGATCGACCAACCAAGCTAATTAATCGACCAACAAGTGATCGACCAACATTCTTAATTGATCAACCAAAGTACTTTTTGATCAACCAATTAACCTTAATTGATTGACCAATTTTTTTTCCTATTCAAGTAAAACTTTTTGTATAAATAGACGTTGTACGCAGCCATTCACATACAACGTTTAAATAGAACCACCATTCAAAAATTGAGCTTCTCGTGCTTATTGCAAAAGGCTTTCACGTCTCGTTCTTCATGCTCTTCGAAAGCACGACGTCTTGAACCTCTACGAAAAATCGATTTGATCATTTATTAAGGTTCCATAGAATTCATTTTCTTGTTATACTATTTTGTTGTTTTGATTTACAGATCCCAAGCCTATTTGGAGGATCCGTGATTGTTGTTTTCTTGCTTCTCTTTAGGATAAAAGAGAAGGGTTTGTAAGAGGTTGTGCCACCCTCATTCAAGTAGTGTAAATAGTGGATTGACTAGCTTGTACTAGTTGAAAAAATCCTAAGCTGGGAGGCTTAGGTAGTGGTTTTTACCCAGATTGGGTTTCCGCTATAAATCAGGTGTACTCTGTGCATGAATCTTTATTGTCTTACTTTTTAATCTGACTCTAATTTTTTAAAGAAATACTATTCACCCCTCCCCTCTAGTATTTAGTTACGATCCACAAGATATTCTCCAACCCTCAGGAAGTAGCAAGTGGAGTCTAACAGTTGGTTTGTAGACATCTGAGGTATATATTAAATGTCTGGATAATCCTATGGACGTCTGATTGGAGGTTGCATCAACTGGAGGCTAAATGTACAGATAATGCTATAAGTAATTAGACATCTAAAACTATGATCAGATGTCTTAAAGTTGAATATCAGACGTCTGACATGTGTGTTGGACGTCTGATATGTGTTTTGAGTTAGGTTTTTGTTCCTAATTTTTCCTAAGTGTAGATAGCCTAAGTAAGCTAAGAGTATGTTATCTTTTGGGGGCTCTTTACAATATTTCTAGACTCAAAAAAAGAAAATTACAACCTTTTGAATGCATACATAAAAGAGCCTAAGACCTATAACATGATGCATCTTCACACTTCTAATCATCTGTCTTGGAAAATCTGTGAGACCTACAATTATATCATGACAGAAAAATATGCTATTTCTATGTTTTATTTCTTTTTCTTTATTTTTGTAAAATCATCAAAATATTAATTATGAGAGGTTGAACTAACAATCTCCCCCTTTTTGATGATTTTCAAAATATATCTTTAGGATCTTATTTTCTCCCCCTAAATGTTATACTTAGTGATCTATGCTAAACTTGATCAAGTTTTTAGTTTATTTTCATTATCCTAAGTTCTTCTCACCCATTTTGAATGTCATTAAGAAGGATTCCTAAATGGGTTGAACTAAACTATAACTGTCATACATTAAGTAAACATGTTTTAGCTAGACATATGTTAAAGCAGAACAGAGATCATGAGGACAATATGAATATAGAAAAACTGCATACTAAATATACAATCAAAGTGCTTTGACAAATCATGAAAGAAAAACTAACTAGGAAAATGTATGTGCCCTAAGCATAAACTAGCTATTGTTCCCAAAGAAAATATAAGTATGGGGTCAAAGCCCCTTAATACATGCCAACATGGAAAGAAAGAAAGAAATAAAGGCAAATACATCATCTACAACTAAAAGTAGTCTAGTCTTCTTGATCGTGGCAGCGGCGGCGACGAGCGGGCCCTTGTCCCATCTACAGATTGCGAACGTCGATGCAAAGTTCGTTGATGTCTCAGCACATGTCACCCATGAAAGTGTACATTTCTCCAGTTCGCCGCACCAAAATAGAGATGCCTGCAGAGATGGAATCTGTGGCAGGATTCCATGCCTTATCAAAGCTCGATCTAGGAGCTTCTATTTGAAGAGGACGCTCAGCATGGAAATTCAGAAAAGGTGGGAGTGGTTCCTCATCGACTGGCTCTTCTTCTAGCTCGAGATGCTCCCTAAGAATGTGCATCTTGGCGGCTGTGGCCCAGTTGTAGGGCTCGACCTTTTTATCCACCGATTGATCATCTAGTGGAATCTGATGGCTTGCAAATATCTTAGATAGCATGGACCCAAAAGGTAGAGATGCCCCATGGTCCTCATTCATGACACGAATAATGAGGTGGAAAATGTTGAAGGCTATGTGACGCACGGTGGCAAAAAGAAGCACCTTATGTTGGCGCGAGATATAATCAAAACCACCCGACTTATTGAGAAAGTCCCTACTAAAATGTGAGAAAGTAGTCGAGGAAGGGGTTTGAGATTCTTGCATGGTAGAGTACCAAGATTTTCTTCATATTTATTGAGTAGTATTAATTCTTGGTTGATGACCTCTGAATCATTCTGCCTCAGAATGTCATTAAAATTGTTTCCCTCGTTAGGGATGTCAAGAAGAGCAGAAATAGAATCACAGGTAATATGAATTGCATGACCAAACAGACGGGTATGTAACTCAAGTTCATAGTTGCTGTAGTCTTCAACGATGTTAGCATAGAAAAGGAGGACCATGTCAGGGAACACATCAATAGTTCCAATGCCAGAGTGGAACTGCCAGTCAAAATAGTAGAAGAGATGAAGGGTTTCAAACCGTTCCTGAAGGTTTAAATGTACAAAATCGTTCCATACAAAGAAGTGAGGACTCTTGACTTTGGCATTTGCGAAGCGATGAAACCGTTGTCTAGCGATGTCGGTACGCAATTAGTCAGCCAAATAAGTGGAAGAGGAAGTGGAAGAGCCTTTGGCTTGCTTCTGACAGGGAGGCATTGTAGGTAGGTTGGGTGGGTTGGTTTTGGAAGGTGGGGTTGGTTTTATATTTTTTGATATAGGACACCAACAAAAATAAAGGCCAAACCATTCAACCAATTTGCATAAGAAATGGCCATTGCATATGGCAATCTATTTGCCACAGCACACAACATCACAAAAAAACATTGTGTGGCAGTATGCCTTAGGCAATACAACCTGCCATAATCATGTGGCAATATACCTTTGGACCCAAGCCACTTGATGATGGCTTGAGTCATTTGAGGTAATACCCTTGCTGTTACAACCAAGATACAAACATATATTGATAGTTCCACACCTTTAAAAAAACATCCCACACCCTACGTCTTGATCCTAGGGTTTGAGATCATAGGGCAAAAGAGACTAGGTTCAAGATTGAAACCACATGAAGTGTAGTATATTGAACAAAACAAGTTGGGCGTTTCAAAAACCAAGATCAATGCCCCACAAAATAGTGGGAGGAGAAGGGGTAAATGAGGTTATACCCACAGTGGAGCTCCCCCTGATGAATGGAGGAGGAGAAGGACATGCATGGAGGTGGGCTGCTAGGTCGTCAATCGATGGGGAGGCTACACAAATGTCTGACAGTGAGAGCAGCAGCAATAGTAGTCGTGGCTGACAAAGGGTTTGAAGAGATGGGGCTTTTGTTTCTTAGGTCGAGTGGGACCTTGGAGATGTGGGCTATATACCCCAAGGGGTTGAGAATGTCTCCCCTGAAGTTGGGGAGAATTGCATCTCAAAATCCCCCAGAAATCAGATGCGAAAGGACAATTTTCACTCAAATCAGACATCTGGTGATGTCGTCAGACGTCGGGATTAACCATTTGGGATTTTAACCCTTTTGATCCCATTGTCTGATTCTCAGATTAGACGAACCACAAGACATCTAATAAAATATTTAGATGTCTGATTTCTACAGACAAACTTCCCTGGAAAATGATTCAAGCTACAGGTTGTCATCTGATTTCTATATCAGACGACAGACTAGACATCTAAAAAGAAAACCTAGACATCTAATCTCTGAAATTACCACTCCCTAGGTATCAACCAAAGCTATAGGTTGTCGTCTGATTTTGTACCCAAACAACTTATACGATGTCTGAATCAATATTCAGACGTCTGATACCTAAATCCAGGTCCTCCTAACTTCTGACCTTGATGCTAAATACACGGCTGCCAAAAGATATTCGACGACATGACAGACGTCTGTGGATGTTCACGGACGTCTGGAAAACCAATTTTTAATACACTTTAAATGAAATATGACTTAATGAAATTGACGTCTGTACAGTATATTTAGACGTCGAATTTTTAAGTATAAGATGTTTGGTGCTTTTATCAAACATCTGATATTGCACAGAATGTGCATTTTGATTTTTGAACTATGTTTGAATGTTCTCTAACTTGATGAAGTCAAAACTCATTCAATGCTCATGACAAACAAAATTCCACTAAGTCAATAAATTCTTCAAATATCACTTACCTTACATATGCCTAGTTTCCTACGTATGAAATTAAAACGATCATAATTCAAAGGTTTAGTAAAAATATCAGCCAATTGAAATTCAGTGCAAATAAATTCAACCTCGATTTCTCCCTTAAGTACATTATCCCTCAAAAAATGATGTTGAACATCAATATATTTTGTACGAGAGTGATGTATGGGATTTTTAGAGAGGTTGATAGCACTAGTATTATCATATAATATTTTTATTGTATTAAATATCAAATAAAATCTTTCAAAGTATTTTTCATCCATAACACTTAGGAACATGCTAGAGCGGCGGTTATATATTCAGCCTTCGTGGTTGATAGGGCTACATTAGATTGTTTCTTTGAAAATCAAGAGACTAGTGATTCACCCAAGAATTGGCATGTCCCACTAGTACTCTTCCTATTGATGCGGCAACCTGCATAGTCTGCATCGCTATATGTGACTAAGTTGAATTATGGACTCATAGGGTAAAATAAACCATATTCAGATGTGTCAACTAGGTATCTAAATATTCGTTTAACTGCATTTAACTGCGATTGTTTGGGCTTTGATTGAAACCTAGCACATAAGCAAGTACTGAATAAAATGTCAAGTCTACTAGAGGTTAAATACAACAAGGAGCCAATCATGCTACGATAGAGTTTTTGATTTATGGGCATACCTGATTCGTCCAAGTCTAGGGAGGTTGTGACACTCATAGGAGTGTTCTTCCCTTTACTTTTCTCCATCTCAAATCTTTTTAGCATCTCCTTTGTGTATTTTGATTAACACACAAAGATCCCAAGTTTGAGTTGAGTGATTTGTAAAACCAAGAAAGACTTGAGTTCACCCATCAAACTCATTTCGAATTCTTCCTGCATAATCTTGGAGAACTTTCTACACATAGATTCATTAGTAACACCAAAAAGAATATCTACATATATTTGAACTAATAAAATGTCTTTTCCTTTTCTATTAATGAATAATGTAGAATCAGCTTCTCCTATAGAGAAGTTTGCACTCAACAAATAGTCTTTGAGTCTCTCATATCAATCTCTAGGAGCTTGCTTTAGACCATATAATATGTTATTTAATTTATAAACAAAGTTAGGCTTATCATGAGACTCAAAACGGGGGGGTGTTTTACAAATACTTCCTCCTTAATGAATCCATTAAGAAAAGCACTCTTAACATCCATTTGAAAGAGTTTAAAGCCAAGGAAGGCAACACATGCAAGAAGCATGCGAATTAATTCAAGTCGAGCTACGGGAGCGTAGGTCTCGCCAAAATCAATTCCTTCTTCTTGGTTGTACCCTTGTGCTACCAAACCAGCCTTATTCGAAATGACTACACTGGATTCATTCAACTTGTTTTGGAATACCCATTTGATTCTCATTACCATTTGCCTTCAGGCTTAGGTACTAGATCCCAAGCTTCATTCCTTTGGAATTGGTTGAGTTCTTCCTGCATGGCCATCATCCAGGGTTCTTTGGAGCCCGCTTCCTCGACACTCTTCGATTCAACTTGAGATACAAAGTCAGAGAAACCAATAGAGCAACTAAAATGAGATCGGGTTTTAATAACATCGAAAACACTTCTAAAGACTTGATGATGGGAACACCATCATGAGTCATAACTAGCTCAATTTAGTCTTATAAAGTCAATAAAAGCTCCTACATATCAGTCACAAGGTCTCCTGAGCAGGATGAGTTGTTTTAAGAAGAAAAGATGAAAACATGGTTATTACTGCAATTTTACCATCTTATCACAAATACATGATAACCATAGGGTATTCTAGGGGTTTATCAAAGGTCATTTAGTCATTAATTCTTAATAAGTGGGTCCATGCAGAGAGAAATGGGTTTTCACGCATTTCAAGAATTAATGAACATCTGAAACCCTAAAAATCAACCTGCTTAATTAACTGAGGTTATGGTCAAGATAAAATTCAGCTAATCCCTCTAAAAATCATATAAAAATATTCTCTAGGGTTTGACATCCTTTATTTGACCATCTGAACACATTTTGACTGGAAATAGAGTCTCAGACATACTATTACCCTAATTTGGGGTTTTGCATAAATTACCCAATCAAACTAGGTCAAAACCAAAATCCAACTTCACCATTGGATTCCTTAAGTCTAAATTAGGTTTTTATCAAAATTTGGGCCCAATCAGAGATTGTCTTGACCTAGTTTGTAATTTGGTCCAGTCTGACTCTCTCTCTCACACAACCCCTCAGCTTTTGAAATTCCTTACAAATACCCCCTATCTTTATCGTCACTCTTTGCAAAGAGATCCCTCTGCCATTGTCGTGGAGGAATCCTACTCCGATGAGCTTCTTTTGGCAAGAACTCTATGATTACTTGACGAATCCCTCTCAAAATTGAAAGGGAGATTCGTCAGGTAATCTCCTTCCTATTGAGCCATGTCCAAGTCTCTAATTCTTTCCCAATGTGAGTGTCCTACTCCGGCGAACTTACCAAGCTTGAAAGCTTGGTTTCCAAGCTTCAAACCTCCATCTAAGGCCTATATAAAGACCCATGTTGCATGCCGATCTCCCTATGCTCATTTTCGGCCAGAATCCCTCTATTTCCTCCCTCCTCTCCCGCCAAAAAGCTCCACGATGTCCAGTGACTCCCTCCAACCACTCTCACCATCTGCTCGCAATACCAACGACGGATTCTCCTTCCTCTCCATCGTCTGCATAATGCCATACCAGCAAGTGCCCCAATCCCCTTCGTCGTCGCCAATTTCTCCCACCAAAGTAGCCTTCATCTTTGGCGCCAGCTACACCAGACCTGGCGTCACTCCTCTCCCTCGTCGACCACCACTTAATCTCCTCGACTCCGTCCATCCCAAGCAGCAACGCCACCACCATTGGAAGCGGCTTGGTCCACTCAACCTCCGGTTGCATTCTCGCTTCCCGACATTCCTTCCTCCATGCATAAGGTCAAGAGAAATGTTTCCCCTATTTCTCATTCAATTAAATTTTACATTGCCATGCCTTTGTGGGAAACTTGGATTTATGTTATTATTTTTATAATGTTGTCCATTTTATTAAGTGAGCCCTCCTCTTTGCTTTAATCACTTTGTCAACATATGTGAACATTATAAGCCTCATTTGAGAGTGGTTTGGATATCAATTTTATGCAATTTCAATTGTGAACTTTTGTGAAAGACTTTAGCAAGTTTTAATTAGGCAATTGCTTCCCAGTGGATACGACCTGCTCTCTCGAGTGGTTTATTTTAATTGTTTTGTTAAGCAGTTTTCCACCACTTTGATACTAAAATGACAAATCATCCTAACCAT
Source organism: Thalassia testudinum (assembly GCA_037157565.1). Taxonomy (NCBI): domain Eukaryota; kingdom Viridiplantae; phylum Streptophyta; class Magnoliopsida; order Alismatales; family Hydrocharitaceae; genus Thalassia; species Thalassia testudinum. The sequence continues at coordinate 90,302,163 of JAZHRO010000077.1, forward strand.
ATTATTCGAAAGCGAAAATCGTCTTATCAAATGGCACCGTTGCCAGGGAGGCAACGAGCCTATTAAACTTGCATTCATTTATTTATTGGTTCACATATTATTTTTTGAGGCATATTGAACTTCGATCCTTTTAGTGCGAGGTACTCATATCTACTTGACAAGTTGTTGCACCAGCCTCAGCTACATCGAGGTGGACCTTGTTTCCACTTCTTAGAGGACACTAGGAGCTCCATTTCTGAAGGTAGGAGCTTGACACACTGTGGTGGGCCTTGTCTCCACCACCGAAGGAGGACATCTGGAGTGATCATCATCATCTCCATCGATTTTTTTCAGTAGATAAAATTTAGGTTTTAGAACTTAATTTTCATTGCACATTTGGTTTGAGACCCTTGTTCTAGGGTATATTTAAGGGGTTTGTTCCCCAATTTTGTTTTAGGCCCATGTTGGGTAATAATTTTCAGGAGTCTGTTCCTTTTTTTTTAGATCTAGGTTTTTATTTTATTTTGTGGTTGTTTACATTTTCTTTGCTTGTACATAAGTAGCTAAATAAAAATTAAAAAAAGAAACAAGCTGCCTGCCTTAGGACGATCATTTAGGTGTGAATGAGAAGCCTCTAGATTTATTTTATTTGCATTTGAGTGCATCTTGCATTGCTGATTGCTGGAGGAAAGGTATGTCCTCTTTCTTTGCATTCTATATTGTTCATGCATGTGCATTTGGATTTAATTGCAAGACCACCTAATTGAATTGAAAAGTTCTAACAAGTGGTCACATATTTCCTAGAATAAGGACTTTAAGTTAAGGAGGAACACTAAAAAAACCAAGGACTTGAATTGAGACATTGTGCTGTGGTTCAAAATTCAAACCTCAAAATCTTACAGTGTATGCACACTTGTATCTCTTGTACCACGGCATGCATTTAGACACTCCTAGGTCTTAGAACTATTAGGACAAGAGCCCTCCTACCATTGGATTCTGAAGTGTTCGAAACTTGAGATCAAAGGTTTTGTAAATCCAAGGAGGGGGATACCCTGTCACGGATTTTTGAGGGGAGTTAAGAAGCACTGCGAAAGCACAGCTTCAAAGGAAGGCTTAGGCCTACTTGCATCCCTTGATCTTCCGTCTTTGGAGTTACTCTACCATTTGAGATTTAGGGAAGAACACCTAAGCTCCAACTAGGTCTTTTGAGGCATTTCGAAGGTCGACAATAGGCGCGTAATTGATTGGGCAACTTGCTTTGTCACCTACAATTTGAACTAAAGTCAAAAGCCTAAATCTGTAATGACCAAACAAGTCCTTTTGAATTGTGTTTGCAGTGCATGCTTGGTAGGTGATTGACGGAGCGATTTTCACTTTGAATAATTAATATTAAGATAATAAATCGTTGTAGCACAAAAGGTGATGGAAAATCTCTCAATCAAAGATTAAACAGATATGAATTTAAACAACAATAACAGATGTCGTATCCATAGGGAGGAATAGACCAATAAATTCATGAGTTAAGGAATACACAGTTCGCAAACTCTTCTGCAACTTTAATGCGAGGAATATGCTATTTTAAATGAAGTTTGCAATTTCTTTAAAGGTTCAGGGGTATTTATGTAGTTTTCACATCAGGAATTGAGCTCCAAAAATATGTGTATGATTCATGTGTAATGGCTTATCATGTAAATTCAACTTTCATGCAATTCTGATTTGAAATTCAAGGTAGAAACATGAACATAACACAAGTAAAATAATTTTAGGAAAATCTGAGTGCATCAGTACAATGTGGCCTAAATAAAATATTAATATAAAATTGAAAATGGCATTGAATGTAATTATTAATAGAGATAAAAATAGAGGATTTCTCCTCTCTCCTCATCGCGTGTGCGGCCACGCACAGTTGGCGCGAGAGTCAGTGGGGTGGTGCAGCTTGATGAGAGCTATGCAACAGTAGTGACGCTGCGGTCGGCGGGCAGAGGAGGGCCGCCGGCCTGTTGGAGGAGAAGGAGACAGCTGCACGTGGATGCGCAGGTGTCCTGCTGCTGCAGCCGCGCGGCTGGGCGCTGGTGGTAGCGCTGGAGCGGGCACCTGCAGAGGCGGCTAAAGATGGGCGCGCTGGTGGCGCAGGCGATCTACAGAGAGGAGCACCAGGCGCTGGAGAGGCGCTAGCTGCGGTGCGGGTGCTGGAGGTGCGGGCAGTCTACAGAGAGGAGCACTAGGCGCTGGAGAGGTGCGGGCTTGAAGCGGCACTGGAGGGGCACAAACGCCTACGGGCGTGGGTTCTGTGCAGGTGCATGAGCGGTGCAGCGCCTTCAGTGATGGGCGCTAGAGGAGGGGGGCGCGGTGCGGTGCCTGCGGGCCTGGCAGGGGCACGAATGAGGCGAGGCGGGTGGGGTGTTGCACCTACACAGGCCTGCAGGCAATGGGCGGCTGCGGTGGGTGCTGTGCGGGTGCGTGAGCGGGCGCCTGCAGGGGCGGCTGGAGATGAGTAATGGAAGACATGGGTGGTGTGAGTGCTGAAAGATGCAAGCGTCTGCGGGCGCGGGTGGGCCGGAGCGGGCACCTGCAAGGCGGATGGAGCAGGCTGGAAGGTGATGGCGCTGGAAGGGGCGCGATGCGGTGCTTGGTAGGTGCAAGGGGAAATGCCTGCAGGGGTGCGGGCACCTGCAGTAGCAGCTAGAGGGAGCGATGAAGACTTGGTGCACAGTTCACAGGGGTTACACGGTTCCTCGATGATGGTTCCCCGCCAGGGGGAAGAAGAAGATCCTTACCCACCTGTGCTCCTCCTCTTAACTCCTCTCTTTCGCGCTACAAGGGATTTTCAAAATCCCCTTGCTATTTTTGGCCGGTGGCTGTTGAGGGTGGCTGAAGGATGGGGAAAAACATATGCTGCCGGTTGTTTATTGGGGAAATTTATTCCCCAACTCCTTGTTCTTTCTAAATATCATTCCTGCACATAAAAACAACAAAATCATTACATATTAAGTTATAGAATATTATAAAATAGATGTAAACTTAAATCATGATGCATACAAATATTCTATAACTTAATGTAGTTATTAACAAACCTAAAAGGTAAGATTAAAGTTACTTAGGCGTAATACTAGTCCATTAAAATAGACTCATCAAATACCCCCATGCTTAAGATTTGCTAATCCCTAGCAAAAATGAAAAATAATAGAAGTAATCAGAAGATTTCTTCTTTTCTTATTTCAAAACTTTAGAGATCCATACAAATGTGACGTGATAATAGCCTAAGTAACGGATCCAAGTGAAAAAGCCAATTCGCATTGGGAGTTCGTACTTCACCCTTGGCAAATATTTCTGTCAGGATAGGCAACTTCTTCCCTCGAGGATAAAGCATAAGATAATCTATAATTTGACCCCAAATTTTGGCTTAGGTAGGAGATATCGAGTAGAATGGATTTGTATTTGGTGGCACACACTCCTCTGGTGCTACATGTAGTCTAGTACTACAGACTCTAGATTAATAGACTATTAGACAAGTCAACTCTGAGAGAGGCTACACAACTGTGCTCTCTTGATGTTCCTGGGCACTCCCTCTTTTCCTTCTTTCTGAGATCACAAATCTCGCAGATTTAGAAATTGTACTCACTAATTGGTGGCCTCACATGGCATCCACACTTCAATTAAAGTCCTAATAACTCTACAACTAAGTTAGAGTCCTCAACCAGCATTCGGGCGATCAGAAATACTAAAAGATAGGTATGGGTCATATTTGGTGGAACGCGATAGGTGTTCTATTGCCTCAGAAATAATGTTACATTATAACTTGGACCCTTTTTTTTTTGTAATATAACTATTTCTTCTTCTTCTTTTTGTTTTTTTAAATCAACATAATATGACACAAACTTTTATTTATGAGGCATTATTCGGGATGATGATGGTTAAGAGGATATTGTGTGGCTTATTTGGTGGAAATGCCTATTCTCGTCACGGGGAAGGAATGGATAGGACAGGCGTATTTCTGACCTTTGACACTATTACCCTCCATCAGTCGAGGACTCTATGAAGGACGGTCGTAACCATCCACCATAGTTATACCTTTACTAAGACTCAATCTCTGTGTATCTGCCTTATTTGGTGACTCTCAGGAATTCACACAAAGTACTCACATAGGAACAGAGAGTGAAAACTAAACCTGACTCTGAAGTATCATCATCTAATTATCCAAAACTTAAGAGTCCTTGCACTAGACTTAGCACACCAGTAATCTCTCTACTTTCTTCTCACAAATCTGAGGTGGATCTACTAGAAGATAGTATACCTGACTCCTTATTAACTATCCAAGGGTTCAGTAGACTACAAATGCTTATTGGTTTTCCTCAAGGATCCATAACCAAGTCTACGTGCACGTGAAATAAATGTACTGGATTCTAAACTTAAGAAATAATTCCGGAAGAAAAACCTCCAATGACAAAGGTATTTTGCTAAGGACTAACCCATTCAGCTCAAGAAAATAAATTTATATATATATATATATATATGCTAACCTAATTGCATGAATACTTCCTACAATGCAAATGCACCCCCCTATGCCTAAATCCTACAATGTCCACATTGTAAAATTAAAACAGGAGGAGAAAGGAAAGAAATCACCTGATGACAATGTTATTCAGACCACTGGGTTGCCTCCCAACAAGCGCTGCATTTTCTGTCAGCAGCCAAACTTAGAAGGAACCTATAAGTCTAGTTCCAAATAGACAAGGTTAGGCCCTAAAAATATACGTAACAATGCGGGCCTAGAAAACAGGTAGCCACGGATGTTGGCGAGCTGATGATGTAATGTAATACCAAATGCTCGCCAGAAGATATGAAAGCAAATAACCGCGTTGGCTACCTTGGGAGGTTTAGGAATAATAAACGGAAAATGAAAAGGGACCTCCCGAAACGGAATAAGTGGAGGATAACAAGGATCCTCCAGAGTAGGATGGGTTTTAAAAGATATACACATTATTAGTTCAAACCCTTGAATGGCGAGAGTAAAAGTACAAGCATCAATCCACACTAGCCATTCTACCCGAGGATGTACTGGCCTGATATGTTCTCCAGAAAGAATGTACATGAGCAGAGATCTGAGCCAAAGATCGGTTAGGGAGTATAAAGGTTCTTTGTAGTGTTGGAAGGTAATGGTTAAGTCCAATGAGGGCTTAGTCGGTGTTAGGTCTAATTCCAACAATGATTCAGATTGTATATACTCCCTAATAGTTGTAGACAACTGCATATTACCCTACCTAACATTAATGATCGGAGTCGTATTTGAATCAAGGGTAGACTCCAAATTACAACTCTTTGATGGCAGGGTCAAAATATCTGAATCATTATTATTAAGCTCATCCTCGAATTCGTTTGGTTCACTCAAATTTTTGTCGGGGTGTATATGTGATTCATTAGGAGTTGGATCAGTATCCCTAATTATTCCTAAAGGAGGATCAGTCTTAATGTTTTCGAGCAAGCCGATATCACTGAATTTGTTATTCTTCTTGAGGCATAAATCCTCAATTGACGTGTTTTGTCCCCGAGAGTCTCCCATAGACTTCTCGCTATTTTGTTTTTCCTCCTTTAATAGCAACTCCTGTTTTGATAGAGGATGACTCTCAAAAGAAGGGAGGAATCTGGATTTAATCATATTATTTCTATCCTCTGGAGGTAAATCCTCAAATAATAAATAATTCCCTTGTGATTCACTCCAGATTTTCAGTCCAAGTTCCTCTATTGGGGTATCCTCGTTTTCTGAATTAGACTCTTCATATCCCTGAGACCAAAATTGATCTAATTCGTCCTCCATTCCGTTAGGGTCACCTTTATTGGGTGCATTTAAATCCTCAGGATACTGAATGGTAGGTGTTGATTCCCTAAGTAGAGGGTCAGGAGTAGGCTCACTAAGGGTAAAATGAGATTCCACCAAATAATCAATAGGGGAAGTGATAGGAATAATACAACCTTGACCCGGGTTGGTAGGGGTAAAGAGAATACTGTCATTGGGGTCAAGGTCCTCAAGAGGTACCATCTTCCCTTGCTTTTGACTCCAATATAGTTCAGGTGGATAATTACTATGATCATTGTCCTCTAGTGGCTGTGTCTCATTGGGAGAGTTTAAGTGATAGCTACATAAACTTGGATCCCTATTGTCATTAGGTTCCTCAAAATTATTTTCATGATCATGATCGTATGGGTAGGGATCAGGATTATTGGGAAGTGTGTAGCTAAGTTGTCTTATTTCTTCATTTAACTGTTGACTATTCCTCAACATCTCTCCCATTGATTCCATCATTTCCTTTTGTTGTTTTTGCATTTCTATCATAAAAGAGGAGAGGCTATTATTATCAGGTTGGGGAGGATAGTCAATTTCAGGCTGTAGTAGCCTAAGGGTATCGGTCCAACCTTGATATGGAAAATCATCAAGAGTGGGAGGGTTGGGTGTTTGCATGGAAGTAGGGATTTCAGGGTTGGGAAATCCCGCTCCTAGGCTCTACTCAAAAGTGGGAGTTATCAAGCCAGTACTCCCAGGATAAGAATAAGAATGATCCCATGAATTGTCAATGTACCCATCAAAGGATGGATACGCTCAGGGCATGGGATCCTGATTAAAAGATGGGAAGTATTGACTCTGATAATCTAAATGATAGGAGTACGGATAATCCATTTCTTTAAGAAAAATAGTTTTAACTCTCTTAGGATTTAGCAGAATTCAGAATACAAGCAGAAACTTCCTAGAGAGTTCTACTGTCAAAACTGAAAGTGCGATCTTCGTTTTCGTTGAAAACTTTAACATAAAATGATGTGTCATTATGTTTAATCGCGTAGTAGAAAATCGCTTTTCAAAACATTTAAATTCTCAAAACTAACCACGAAGAGTTAGGTCATCTCCACAGGGAGGAATTAGCCTATTATAAAATGAGTAATAATGCATAAAGGAATCGGGAATATTAATAGAGGTGCATGCTAACTAGTGCTCTCATTTCCAGCACAAATTCTCAATATAGATAATTAATGAAGAAGATGAGGGTGCACATGCAAAATTACCATAATATAATATTCTAAATAATGACCTTGGTAATAGCAAACAATGTTAATATTAATCTCCTAACTAATGACACTAATGTACTATAATCAATATCTCATGTTGTATGTCATTCATAAGGAGAAATCAATTATATGTAATTCCAAATTAAGCAAGGGGTGTCCGTGCAAATTTTGCTGCAATATATTAATTCATAAAATAAATGAACAATAGCTTTGACAATGGCATTTTCCATAATTTCTAATTGCAGAGGAAACAAAGCATTTGCTCTCTCTCCTCCTCGCGAGAAAGAGAGAGCACCGGCGGGGCTGTGGACTTGCTAGGAAGGTTGGCGAAGATGAGGTCTATCCGATGGAGGCCGCGGTGTCAACGGAGATGGCTGGAGGTGGCCGACCGGCGGAGAGAAAGCTACAGCTGCAGCCGCTCGCCTGCCTGCGGGTGCGCCTGCAGGGGTGCGCGAAGGTAGGCGCGGCCTGGTAGGGGCACGCAAGGTGGCAGCAAGCGCCTGCGGGCTGGTTGGAGGGTGCGGTGGGGTGTCTGCGGATGCGCCTGTAGGAGTGAGGGTGCGGGCTGGCTGCGGTGGCCGGTGAGTAGGCGCCTGCGGGTGCCTGTAGGGGTGCAGGTGAGGGTAGTGCGGTGCAGCGCCTGCGGGGGGTTGAAGGCGTTGGCGGGGGAAGCGAAGGCGGGCGTTGGAGGCTGAGGCGTGCGCCTGCGGGCACTTGGCAGAGGCGCGGGTGAGCGAATGGCGGTGCGGTGTAGCACCTCCGGCCAGTCTTGGCCACACCTGGGAGAGGTGAGGGAGCTGCGTCGCTGGGGGTGCACCTGCGGTGCAGCGCCTGCGGGCATGGGGTCGTCTACGGTGTAGTGTGGTGGGAGAGGCTTGCTAGGGCACGGCTACAGGCGGTCGGTGGAGGCATGCTGCAAGGAGGCGTTGGAGGGTGGACGCGCCTGCGGGCGCGGCTTGGCAGGGGCAGACGTAGTTAAGAGACGTGCCTGCAGGAGTGCTAGAACAGTGTGGAGATGGGAACGCGGAGAAGGAGTGAGCGCCTGCAGGTGCTAGGGTGGTCTGCACTCGCGGTGGGCGGTGTGCGATGGAGTGCCTGCAGGCGGGGATGAGGCGTGTCTGTAGAGGGGTGCACAGTGCACGCTGGGGTAGTTCCCCGCAAGGGGGAAGATGGATCTACCCCTCTCCTTTCTCCGCCTTGCCTTTTTAACTCCTCCTGTTTTGCACATGCATGAGTTAAGGGATTTTCAAATCCCTTAACTATTTCTTGCTGGCAGCTGTTGAGGGTGCCCAGAGGATGGGGAAAAGAACAGCCGCCAGTTGTTTAAAAGGGTAATTTACCCTCCCCTCCTTATTCTTTTGCCAAATATTTTTCCTGCAAATAAAACGAACATCATTACATATTAAGTTATAGAATAGATGTAAACCTAAACCATGATGCTTGCAAATATGCTATAACTTAATGTAGTTATTAGCAAACCTAAAAGATACAATTAAAGTTACTTAGGCGTAATATTAGTCCATTAAAATGGACTCATCAAAAGCAAACGCAAGTTCAGTGGGATCTTGTTTTTAGTAGATTGTAGGTCTTAGAATTAAATGTTCAATTGGTGGCCAAGCAAGTTTTGCAAAAAATTACGCTTCCTAGGCCAACCTTCGCTGGTGCCTATAACCTACTCGCAAGGGATGGAAGTCTCGAATCGAGCCCACACACGAGGAACCGAAGTAACTTGGTGGATAGGCTTGTTGATTTCCGACTAACTTCCCTTGTGGTGCAAAAGAGGAGAGGTAGAAATTTATCTAGTGACCTTATGTGTGAGGTGCACAGTGTCTCAAGTGTGAAAACATATGATCGTGTTTTGATTTTTGAAATTTCGCAAATAGGATCCTTTTGCACACAATTTTCAATCACAGATTTTAAGGTCCAACCTCTTAGCAGTCCCAATTTTTAAAGTGACCACTGAATTAATTTGATTCAAGCACTTTAGTGGTCTTAAATTTAGGTTCAATGCATATGCATGACAGGTAATTGATGCTCAAGAGAAGATGTACCTTACTCCAACTTTCTTCGTGCAATGTATGCAATGCAGTAAAAATAAACTAGATGCTGCTCATTCAGTCCTAGATGGTCGTCCTATAGATATGCAGCTTCTAGCAGGCAGTTCAAAGTTTTTTTTTACTAATAACAATAAACAAACAGACCTAACCTACTAACTAACCGAAATGCAGTTCAAACAATGCAAATAATCCTATAATCTAAATAAATGGGACATGCTCCAGAAAATACGCTCCCGCATACAAGAGCGATAAGAAATAAAGTGGCACTGGGAACACGTTTCCAAAAATACCCGACAAGGGTCTAAAAGATAGAAATTAAATTCTAATGTCTATCTAAACTAAATCTAACTAAGATCTACTGACTAAATCAGAAATAGGCTTCTCCGTAAGGCTATGAGCATGGGATCAAGGCCCACGTGTTCCTGTTTCTGGCCTCCAGGTGGCATCAAGGTCCACCAAAAAGATCGTCTTCGCTGTGCGTGTCGTTCAGGTTTAATGTCATCGCTCTGCTACGCCTCTCCCCATGTCAGATTCCTCGCATAATAAAAAAATGATCAGATCATTGCGCAACTCAGAATATTCAAAAAAATAATAACGTGAATCTATTGCATTTGTTGCCTCCCCGACAACGGCGCCAATTTGACGGAGCAATTTTCACTTTGAATAATTAATATTAAGATAATAAATCATTGTAGCACAAACGGTGGTGGAAAATCTCTCAATCAAAGATTAAACTGATATGAATTTAAACCATAATAATGGATGTCGTATCCACAGGGAGGAATAAACTAATAAATTCATGAGTCAAGGAATACACAGTTCGCAAACTCTTCTGCAACTTTAATGCGAGGAATATGCTATTTTAAATGAAGTTTGCAATTTCCTTAAAGGTTTAGGGGTATTTATGCAATTTTCACATCAGGAATTAAGCTCCAAAAATATGTGTATGATGCATGTGTAATGGCTTATCATGTAAATTCAACTTTCATGCAATTCTGATTTGAAATTCAAGGTAGAAACATGCACATAACACAAGTAAAATAATTTTAGGAAAATCTGAGTGCATCAGTGCAATGTGGCCTGAATAAAATATTAATATAAAATTGACAATGGCATTGAATGTAATTATTAATAGAGATAAAAACAGAGGATTTCTCCTCTCTCCTCACATGTGCGACCGCACACGGTTGGCCGCGAGAGTCAGCGGGGAGGTGCAGCTTGACGAGAGCTACGCAACGGCGGTGATGAGGCGGCTGGAGGTGGGCGGTGATGAGGCGGCCGGAGGTGGCCGGTGGTGGCCGATGGGTGAAGGAGGGCAACCAGCCTGTTGGAGGAGAAGGAGATAGCCTCACATGGATGCACGGGTGTCCTGCTGCTGCTGCCGCGCGGCTGGGCACTGGTGGTAGCGCTGGAGTGGGTACCTGTAGGGGCGGCTGGAGATGGGCGCGCAGGTGGCGCGGGTGGTCTGCAAAGAGGAGCGCTAGGCGCTGGAGAGGCGCTGGCTGCGGTGCGAGCGGTGGAGGTGCGGGCGATCTGCAGAGAGGAGTGCTAGGCTCTGGAGAGGCACGGGCTTGAGGCAACGCTGGAGGGGTGCAAATGCCTGCGAGCATGGGTTCTGTGCGGGTGCATGAGCAGTGCAGCGCCTTCAGTGAAGGGCACTGGATGAGGGGGCGCGGTGCGGTGCCTATAGGCCTGGCAGGGGCACGGGTGAGGCGGGTGGGACAGTGTGCCTGCACAGGCCTGCAGGCGATGAGCGGCTGCAGTGGACGCTATGCGGGTGCGTGAGCGAGCGCCTGCAGGGGCGGCTGGAGATGAGAGGTGGAAGACCTGGGTGGTGTGAGCGCTGGAAGGTACAAGCGTCTGCGGACGAGGGTAGGGCAGAGCGGGCGCCTGCAGGGCAGCTGGAGCAGGCTGGAAGGTGATGGCTCTAGAAGGGGGCGCGGTGCGGTGCCTGACAGGTGCAGGGGAAACACCTGCGGGGGTGCGGGCACCTGCAGTCGCGGCTGGAGGGAGCGGTGAAGACTTGGTGCACAATGCACACGGGTTACACGGTTCCTCGATGATGGTTCCCCTCCAGGGGGAAGAAGATCCTTCCCCACCTGTGCTCCTCCTCCTCTTAACTCCTCTCTTCCACGCTACAAGGGATTTTCAAAATCCCCTTACTATTTTTGGCCAGCAGCTGTTGAGGGTGGCCAGAGGATGGGGAAAAACATATGCCGCTGGTTGTTTGTTGGGGAAATTTATTCCCCAACTCCTTGTTCTTTCTAAATATCATTCCTGCACATAAAAACAACAAAATCATTACATATTAAGTTATAGAATGTTATAAAATAGATGTAAACTTAAATCATGATGCATACAAATATTCTATAACTTAATGTAGTTATTAACAAACCTAAAAGGCAAGATTAAAGTTACTTAGGCATAATACTAGTTCATTAAAATGGACTCATCAACGATCTCTTAGGAGACAACATGTGTTTGATCCTGAACCTGAAAGAACCTTAAGAAGGAACCTCCAAGGGAAGAAATGGCTTGTCAAAGGAGCCTTAAGGAATATTTCATTCCAACCAATCAAGCTGGCCCTGCACTACATAGACCTGGAGGGGACAATCCTTATGAGATCAAAAGCAATACCATATCCTTGCTGCCCTCCTTTTATGGTACTGCTAGGGAAGACCCTTACAGGCATATAGAGGAATTCACCGAGGTCTGTTCCACGGTGAAGCTACAGGGCATTACTGATGACGCTCAAATGCAAACCCTCTTTCCTTTCTCCCTCAAGGACAAAGACAAGTATTAGTATCATACCCTTGATGATATTAACACTTGGGATGCCCTGAAGAAGGAGTTTTTGAAGTACTTCCCCATGAGCAAAACAAATCACTTTAAGAGGGAAATTATAAGTTTTGTTCAAAAGGATGGGGAAGCTTTCCATGATGCGTGGGAGCGTTTTAACGACCTGTTGAGACTTTGCCCACATGACCAGGTGCCTAAGTGGCAACTAGTTGAAAGGTTCTACACCAGACTTAATGATTCGCACAGGCAGACTGTGGATGGTGCCTGTGCAGGAACCTTTCTATCTAAGACTAAGGATGAAACTTGGAACCTTTTTGATACTTTGAGTGAGAATTCTATTCACTTGAATTCTGCCTACATAGATAGAAAACCCACTCTCATGCAAAGAAAGTTGGAGGCGAATGAGGCAAGGGCACCCAGAATTTAGCCTATCAGATTCAATTGTTGAATCAAAACATGGAAAGGCTTATGTTGAGCCTAGGCCAATTTGTATCTAACACCTCCACATCCCAAGCTTTGGAATGCTCCATTTGCCAAGGCAATACACACACCACTATGGATTGCCACTTGGCCTCCCAATTCCCTAAGCTTATACAGGCGGATCTTAATGCCACTCAAGGGTTCCGTCCTAGACCTCGTAATGACCCGTTCTCCAACACTTATAATGAGGGATCGAGGAATTGATAACACTGCAACTTGGGGTGATAATTCTATTAAATAGGGCCCATCTTAAGAATAAAAGGCACAAATAACACAACATAAGTAGATTGGGAGCATTGCATGCATCATATGTCAAGATTGCTTATAAAATAGTATTAATGGCCATTTGTATGAGCACTTATCAAAGCAAGCCTCAGATGAGCAATCAGACAACACGAATGGATTCAGAACGACGAACGAAGTCCAACGGACTCGAAATTGGCCAAATTCGACATCCGGATGGGCCCAAGAAGTTCTGACCGTTGATTTGATGATCAACGGCCATGGGGCCGCCATGTGTCAGCTTCACCGCACCCGCATCCGCCCTTTCGCGTACAGCACGCCCCCGCTTCTTCCACCAAGGGACGCATCTCGGTCGTTGATCCTCCATCGCACGGCTCCGCAGCGCCCTACGCCCACGCGCCTCGCCTCCTCCGCGTGACAATCCAACACGGTAGCTAATTGCACAGCAATCATAGTTCTTAATTGACCTAGATTAAGCTAGGACTTAGCATAAGTTAGGGAAATTCAAGCATGCATACACATTATCTGCATCTTTACTGCTTTACTTCAGCTATGCATAAAATAATATTATAATGTGCTGATTAAGTATATTATGTCGATTGCAGGGAATAAGCTGATCAGGAGCTGGATCTGAAGCTGGATCAGGAATAACAGGAGTTGCAGCAGAGCTGGAGTAGAAGGCATAGTTTAGATGTAGGAATAATAATGTAAGGGGGTTAAAGGTTTTATATTCTATTAAGTAGAAATAAAGCAGTAAAATGTGAAAAGCTTAGGTCCATCCTAACCCTAGGATAGCCTAGAAACTTCCCCGAGCCTTAGCCACCCTTAGATTAGGTCACTGCACCCTAGGAAGCCCTAAAACCCTAGTTCCAACCCTTCTCTGGATGTCTAGATAAGTTTTAGGATGTCCAGGACCCTTAGCCAACTCCCACACACTTCAAACCCACTTCTGCTGTGTTATTGGACGTCCAGACACTTTGTTCGACGTCCAATTTCTTCAAAATACCCAAAACAGAACCCGAAATCCTTCCTGACTCTGATTGGACATCCAGACAACGACTCTGGACTTCTGATTTTTGAGTTTAAGATGTCTGATTATATTATTAGACGTCTGATACTGCTCTCCAATTCCTGTTTTGAGATTTAAGCCTTGATCTTGGATCTCTAGGTCCCTAAACCCAATTCCAACCCCATAGGAACCTAAATTAAGGTGCCCTAACACTAGTACATCACCTCTAGACCTCCTTAAGGACCTAATTAGGTCCTCACTAAACCTAATTGACTTGGATCTTAGTCAATTCCATCAGCCTATTCAATTGGACTCATTGAGTCCAATTGAGCCCTGATCTCAACACACACTGTCCAATTGGACTCAATGAGAGTCCAATTGACCTAGACCTAAATTAATTGAGTTGTTTTACTCTCAATTAAGTTTTCACACACCCAATCAAATTTGTATTAAGTTTAATTGCACTTTACCTTAGTGAATTAGGGTTTATAACCCTAATTTGAGACATACATTGACCTAAACCCACTAGAACCTAACCTAATCAACCTAGCCACCTAAGTTTCGACCCACACACACCCACACACACCATCCACACAAAAATACCTAGCCTAGAGTTCTCTAGAACCCTCTACCATGTGTGGTTGCCTTGGTTGCCAAAAATAGCAACCAAGAGCCATTCAATTTTTAGATCCACATTTGGTGGATCTAAAAACCACCATCCACCCTCTCTCTCTCTCTCTCCCACGAGCTCCCACCATAGGCCTCTCTAGAGAATTCCATAATTCTCTAGAGAGCTTCCCTTAGGTCTATAAAAAGACCCAATGGGTGGCCATTTGCACCCATTCACTTCCTTGGCATCCATTTCACTTAGGCTAGCCACTTCCATCTCCAGTCCACCTCCACGAGTACAGCACCACCATGGAGGCCACCATCTCCATGCCGGGAAGCTGGATCAGCCCCCCAACCTCTCTCCAAGGGCCGGCTTAAGCTCCATTGGCCGCCCCTCCTTCTTCTCTCAGCCACTCAAAGGCCATCGGAGACAACCTCTGAATGCCCTTCCTTCTGCTAGATTAGCAGCTTAGCTTTTTGTATATTTACTGCTTTTATTACTGCTTAGTAGCGTAGTCTTAACTTCTCCCCCAATGATGCATGTGAAATCCCCCCATTGATTCTTGTATGCAGTCATTTTCTGGTAGCTAGATTTCCGTTTCAAGCATTTATGTATAAGCTTTCATCTATAGTTCTGTTGCAAACAACTCTCTTACTGAATGAATAAAAAAAATGTTATATATATATATCTGTCTCCATGTTATGAAATCACAATGAGCTTATTGATTGCTATCATATTTGCGTGATTCAAGTTGCTTGTCTTAATTGTCTATCCATTCTGCAACTAAGCATGTCATACTTAAATAGGTAATAATCACGAACCGATATGCGATTCTAAATAAAGTAGAGCTGGATAAGATCGATTTCAAAAGTAAAAGCAACACCTCCAGAGACGAACGACCGGAACTCAAAGTCTCATTATTTTTACAAAATAATATCTTTGTTGGATCGTATTTCGCAACTAAACTACGATGCTTTTATCAAAAACGCGAGCTACGATTTTTCCCAACAGTAGCGTAGCGAGCTGCGCGCTGTTCGCGAAGGCAGCGACGGGCGTTCGAGACCCCACGCACTGCCTAATTCTCTGTTCGAGCGAGCACGGATGATTAAGGCCATAGATCCACACGCGAACGGTGACGATCACGCCACGCGACGCATCGTCAAGCCACGATCAGCCACGTGCGTGCACACGCCGGTCGACAATGCCCGCACGCACATGCACTCAAGGTGCGATCCGAGCACACCCGTGCGAAGACCCCGAAGATCGGATGGCTCTCATGCCACGCCCACGGATCAAGCGCGAGGAAGAACCACTGCGGGCGAGCGACCGGCAGGCAGGGAGCTTCACCGACGTTTTTGGAAGGGTTTTAGCGACGTCCAGGATCAAGCGCGAGGAAGAACCACTGCGGGCGAGCGACCGGCAGGCAGGGAGCTTCACCGACGTTTTTGGAAGGGTTTTAGCGACGTCCAGGACGTCGCTAAAACCCCTTCTTCATTTGGAAAGCCTTTCTCCCTATTTAAACCCCTTCCAACCACCCATTCAAGGCATTCACTCCACTTGCAACTACTCTACCCCTCTCCTAGCAACCTTTAAGCTCTTTTGTAATCGCCAGAGACGACGAGCCACCGACAGAGCCCTCTCCACCACGGTGGCTGCCTCACCGCCCTCCCTCTCTCTCTTTCTTCCCTTCTTTTAAGCTTTACTTTACTTATGTTTAAGCATGTATCTAATGTTGTAATTCATGAACTAAAGCTGCATGATTAATGAAGTTGTTTTCTATTCAGTTGCTGGCTCTATTTTCTATTTAAATTGCGTGTTACAAATGAAACAACTCTAACCCTAATCTCTCTCTCTCTCGCTTTTCACCCGCGCCTTTTCGCATGCAAAACCTTGCGATTTCCGTGACAATAAGTGACAAGAAAAATCCGATTTTCACGCCTCCCTGAGACTGACACTCAGACTCACATTCATTTCTTTACTTCAAAACGATGTCACAAGTGCAAACTATAACGACACTTCTAAACACACACCCACGAACGCACGTTAGTTTTTGGCGCCATTGCCGGGGAGGCAACGGATTTGTTTTGTCACTTCCATTTTACATCCATTCTCACATCGTCTAACGCATTGTCTCCTTTTACTTGATGGTTGCAGGAATTCGACGCTTGGACGGTGAAGCAGCACAACCCATGACGGTAACAAGGGAGTAGGCGCAACAAGGATCGGTAGTGAGTAGTTCTTCACTCATGACTGTTTACTTGCTTGAAAAACTAAAAAAATTATACAATTGAAAAAAAAAATTGGTGTGGTGTATGATTACCTGACCCACATCCTTAACACATCACCCAGCAAAAAGAAATGTACACTCTAACATTCTGAATAAATTCTTGGAGTGTTCTTTTCTCTTTTTGAGTGGTGTTTGCGAAGCCACCGTGGATTGACTTGGGCCGCACCACTCAACCCTAAAAATGACTCATCTAATAGAAGCTGCATGATCATTAGGATGAGTACATTAGGGTTTTAGAGCCTCTACACAATAAAAGGAAATCTACTTTCACCAAATTATGTGTAAAACTTGGCGTACCCACTGAAACTTGTCTGAAAACATTAAGACACATCAACCCTAAAAGACACTAAAGTAAGGATAAAACACTAAAAGACACCACATCTTGAAAAAAATCCTTGCTTGAAAACCATGTTTTGACAGAAGCACACACCCTGAAAGTGGAAAATTAAGAGGCACCACCCCAATCAATGCCTCATCACATAACCCTGGCACAAGCACTATCCTAGCCCTTTTAAAACTGAGTAGCTGTGCCCTAGGCAGGACTGAGTTAAGTCTCAAGAGGCGAGGTTTTGCTCGCTGGGCACTTGGCTTTCATTCCCCTGGTAGAATCTGGTGACTAGGCTGCGGGGCAGAGTCAAACGACCGTGGTTGTGGAGTCTACGGAACCGGCGGCGCAAGCTAAAGGAAGAACCTTCCCTGTAATCCCCTCGTAATCAACCTAGCCAGATTAGCTTTGGGAAGGGGAGTCCAGTGCTTACGGACTTAATCACCCTTTTTGAGATTTCTAGGTGTCTTAAGGAAATACACCATAAGGACTAGGCTTGTTTGCTTGATTGAACACACACTTCTCACATCTGTCGCTCTCCACATCCCCTCTTGTTCTTCTCTAGTGTATGCATGGGAGACACTCATTGCATCCTGAGTTGTTTGTTTTGGGACGAGAATCTAGACAACTTGATTCTGCTAGAAACATGGCTGAACCTAGGGTAGATGAGGTTGAGGACCAACCCCAACCAGACACAATGGCCATCATCTAAGCCCAAATTAATGCAAACCACCGGCTTTAGCAACAACAGATCCACACCATCATGCAAGCATACACCGGTTATAGAACCCACAAGGGCAACCACCACAACCTTTCCAAGGCCCACAAGGGCAACTGCCACTTGATGTACCACCATTTCAGGAACAACCGAGGCCCCTCCGCGATTTCTACAATCCTTCTGCTATTAGAGTCGAGCCACATCTTAGGATCCCTGAAGGGGGAGACAATTTTGAGCTAAAACCAAATGTCCTAAGTCTGATCCAGAGCCACTTCCATGGAAGCTCAAATGAGGACCCCTTCCAGCACCTAGAGGATCTTAACCGAATAGCATGAACTGTGAAACCTAGGAACATTAGCCTTGACATTGTTCTAATTAAGATGTTCCCCTTCATGTTAAGATGTGAAACCTACAAGGCTTCCCACTGACTTAGAACCCTAGGTAGACCCACCACCACCTGGGAAGAACTGAGGCATGCATTTCTAAAGAAATTCTTCCCCATAAGAAAGACCAATGCTATCAGAAGAGCTATTACTACCTTTACACTCCAGGGTGGGGAACAATTCCATGAGGTGTGGGAAAGATTTAATGAACTCTTGAGGAAATGCCCACACCACGAAGTACCAAGGTGGCAATTGGCCCAGATTTTCTACCACGGTATGGACAGCAACCTACAGAACTTCGTCGATGCCTCATGCGAGGGGAACTTCCTGAACAAGGTCGAGGAGATTGCATTTGAGCTCTTTGAGTCCATGAGTGAAAATTCGCTCAACAATGCCTCCATAACCCAGTTTAACCGATCCAGTCAACCTCGTGGTGGGATTTATGAGGTACAAGCAAATTCTGGAATGGTTGACATGGACATCATTGCCAAGAAACTAGATCGAGTGGAATTGGTGGACAAAAAGATTGATGATCTACTAAACCAAACCAGGAATCCGTTATAGACCTTCTCCCTAGCAAAGGGAGCACATAATGTTGACCTGGTCCAGCCCTTAAGCCAACTGAACCTGGAACAATCCTTAACCACGTTCTAGGGAGGGACCTTTGCTCCCTCAACCCTTAATTACTCTCTTCCCTCCCCATCAACATCTGCTATCCTTGAAGATGTGCAAGCTGTCCAAGGTTATGCTAAACCTGACCCTTTCTCCAACACTTACAACACTGGCTAGCGTAATCACCCCAACTTTGGTTGGACGAACTAGAAACCACCGCAATTCCAAAACCAGCCCAGGCTAAATCAGCAACCAAACTTGCCCCTTATCAGCAAGGACCACCAGTCAGACCCCCATATAATCAAAATAGGGTAGCCCCTCCCCCACAAAACCAAATGGACACCCTGATAAAGATGATGGCCGAAATGAACCAGAAACATCAGGAGGAAATGGCCTTAGTAAAGGGACAGTTAAGCCAACTCTTGGACAGTAAACAACAAGGATCCCTACCTTTCCAGCCACAACCGAACCCGCGAAACATAATTAACAGAGGCCCCAATTCGCAAGGGTTCCAGGGAAATCCCGGGCAGGCCCACATGTTCCATCCAGCCCCACAAACACCCCCTGGGTTTGGTGCTTCTTCGTCCTCGTCTTCTCAAGGATCGACCCATGGTCCCAATGCCTCTGCGAATGCGGTAACCTTGAGAAGCGGCACCAAAACCTAGGATCCCAAATGGCCGACTCTCCCCAAGACTTCACCCGCTGAAATGCCCGACTCAGAAGAGGCACCAGAGAAACCCAAGGACCCAGAAATAGACCCGAACCATGTTCAGACACCCTACCCTGAGGCCTTAGAGATAATCAAGAAGAAGAAAAATGTTGTGGAAACTGAGGAGCTTTTGGAGATCTTTAAGCAAGTACAGATTAATATTCCGCTCCTCGAAGCCGTTAAGCACATACCGGCTTACGCCAAGTTTTTAAAGGATGCCTGTACACCCAAACGTAAGCCAAGACCTCAAGCACCTAGTAAGGTTGTGCTCTCCGAACAAGCAAGTTCCGTAATATCAAGCAACCTTCTTCATTTGGAAAGCCCTTCTCCCTATTTAAACCCCTTCCAACCACCCATTCAAGGCATTCACTCCACTTGCAACTACTCTACCCCTCTCCTAGCTACCTTTAAGCTCTTTTGTAATCGCCGGAGACGATGAGCCACCGACGGAGCCCACTCCACCACCGTGGCTGCCTCGCCATCCTCCCTCTCTCTCTCTTTCTTCCCTTCTTTTAAGGTTTACTTTACTTATGTTTAAGCATGTATCTAATGTTGTAATTCATGAACTAAAGCTGCATGATTAATGAAGTTGTTTTCTATTCAGTTGCTTGCTCTATTTTCTATTTAAATTGCGTGTTACAAATGAAACAACTCTAACCCTAATCTCTCTCTCCCTCTCTCTCTCTCTTTCTCTCTCGCTTTTCATCCGTGCCTTTTTGCAAGCAAAACCCCACGATTTCCATGACAATAAGTGACAAGAAAAATCTGGTTTTCACACCTTCCTGAGACCGACACTCGGACTCACATCCGTTTCTTTACTTCAAAACCGACGTCACAAGTGCAAAATATAACGACACTTCTAAACACACACGCATGAACGCACGTTAGGAATCACCCAAGCTTTTACTGGAGACAAGGGAATGTTTCAAATTCAGGGAATTATAAACCACAACCCTTTCAAAATTAACAAATGAACCAACCTCAAACCTTTGACCAACCTAAGACCTCTGAGTTGGATGAATTGAAGGCAATGTTGAGAACTATTCAAGAAAGTCAAAGTGCCATCATCCAAGGCTATACATGAAATGAAATCGTAGATAGGACACCTTGTTGAGGCCGTTAGACAGAGGGCAATTGGGAAGCTTCCCAGTGCTGCTGAGGAGAATCCTAAAGGAAAAAGGATTGTCTTTAGGGAGCATGCTCAAGCTGTGACTATTCTGAGGAGTGGGAAAGAAATTTCCAAACCTGAGGCTCCTATAGTCTCACCCTCTGAAAAACCATCCACCTCGACTTTCAGCCCCACCGAAGAAGACTTGCCCAAATCTCCTCCACTTGAAATCACCTCACCGGAAGAAGTTGCCCCTGTTCCACCCCTTACTCGACATGACAACCTTTCCACCCAGAGATCGAGAGTGACCTTTACAGAGCGCTTATCCACCTCTGGGTAGACTTCTACTGGCTCATCTAGAGAAAAAGATAAGACAGATAAGATCATGGAAACTTTCAAGCACGAGCAGATTAACTTGCCTTTGCTTGAAGCTATCAGGCAGATTTCGTCTTATGCCTACTTCTTAAAGGACCTGTGCATGAAAAAGCGACAACCTAGGAAATAGGTCCAATCAAAATTTGTCCTGCCTGATTCTGTTAGCTCAATTGTTCAACATGGCACACCCTCGAAACTTAAGGACCCAAGAGCCCCGTACATCTCAGTGGTTATTGGTGACTTAAAGATTGATGAGGCTCTACTTGATATGGGTGCGAGGGTGAACACCCTTCCGAGCTATGTGTATGAACAACTTAGGGGAGGCAATTTGAAGCCTAGCCCGATAATCCTCCAAGTTGTTGATCGATCACTTAAGACACTACGGGGAATTTTGGAAGATGTCCTCGTGAGAGTGGAGGATTTCTTCTTCCCCGTTGACTTCTTAGTTTTGGACACTGACCCTACCAACAAGCCAACCAAGCCCTCCATTATTTTGGGTCACCCCTTCCTTGCAACTTCGCATGCTTCAATCAATTGCAATACTGGGGCACTGAAAATGGGCTTTGGGAACAGGAAAATCCAACTTAATGTGTTCGATGCTTATAAACAAGTCGGGCTTGAGGATTATTCTGAAGTTGAGGTGATAGATGACTTGTTTGAAGAGGAAACCCCTGCAATGTTATGTGATGACCCCCTTCAGCATGTCATGCTAAATGAGCATTGCCATCTTTTGGAGAAATGTGAAGGGGATATACTAGAACTTGAGGAGTTGCTAGGTGTTTCTGTTGAGTCTCTTTCTCCATCATCTCTGCCCAAGGTAGATCTGCTACCTGAAATGAGGACATCTATTATGAAACCCTCAACCATACAAGCCCCTGACCTTGAGTTGAAACCCCTCTCTGACACTCTCAGGTACGTCTTCTTGGGTGCTAATGATACGCTCCCCATTATCATTCTGGCTATGCTATCTGAGGCATAGGAGGGAGCCCTGATTGAATGCTTGTCTAGGCACAAGGAAGCTATTGCTTGGAGCATTGCTAACATTAAGGGTATGGACTCTACACTCTGCATGCACCACATTTATACTAATGATTCCATCAAGCCATTTAGGGACATGCAGAGACATCTGAACCCTAATATGAGGGAGGTGGTTAAAAAGGAAATCCTAAAGTGGTTGGATGCTGGGATCATATATCCCATTGCAGATAGTAAATGGGTAAGTCCTATTCATGTGGTACCAAAGAAGGCAGGCTTTACTATGGAATTTAATGACCAAGGTGAACAAGTTGTGACTAGATCCTCAACTGGATGGAGGGTCTGTATTGATTATCGCAAGCTGAACACCGCTACCCAGGAGGATCACTTTCCCTTGCCTTTTATTGATCAAATTCTCGAGAAATTGGTGGGGAATAAGTACTATTGCTTTCTCGATGGATATTATGGGTACAACCAGGTTGCAGTCTTCCCTGATGACCAAGAGAAGATGACATTTACGAGTCCTTATGGTACCTTTGCATTCAGGCATATGCCGTTTGGAATATGTAATGCCCCTGCAACTTTCCAGCGGTGTATGATGTCCATTTTTTCAAACATGATTGATGAGTGTGTTGAAGTGTTTATGGATGACTTCTCCATTTATGGCTCATCTTTCGACCAGTGTCTCCTGCACCTGGAGAATGTGTTGAAGTGATGTAAGGAGACTAGTTTAGTCCTCAGCTGGGAGAAAAACCACTTCATGGTACAGAAAGGAATTGTACTTGGGCATGTTATGTCTGAGCGAGGCTTGGAAGTAGATAAAGCTAAGATTGATTCTATTTCCAAACTCCCATTGCCCACGAATGTCAAACAAATTAGATCCTTTCTGGGCCATGTCGGCTTTTATAGGCACTTTATTAAAAATTTCAGTAAAGTTTCTAGGCCACTTTGTGACCTATGGGCAAAGGAATCTTCCATCAATTTTGATTCAAAGTGTGCCGAGGCCTTTCAAACTCTGAAGGAGGCCTTGATCTCTACATCTATTCTCCGAACTCCTGACTGGACACTCCCATTTGAGCTGATGTGTGATGCTTCGGATTATGCAGTGGGAGCAGTCCTTGGATAAAGGGTTGAGGGAAGACCT
Organism: Thalassia testudinum; assembly: GCA_037157565.1. Classification (NCBI taxonomy): domain Eukaryota; kingdom Viridiplantae; phylum Streptophyta; class Magnoliopsida; order Alismatales; family Hydrocharitaceae; genus Thalassia; species Thalassia testudinum. Next base: position 90,325,032 of record JAZHRO010000077.1, read on the forward strand.
CATGTGCTGCATTATGCCAGCAAGACTTTAATCGAACCAAACTACACCGTCACTAAAAAGGAATTACTTACTGTAGTTTTTGCTCTGGAGAAGTTTAGTTTTTATCTTCTTGGGTCTAAGGTGGTTATTTTCACTGATCATGCGGTAGTGAAACATCTCATTGCTAAGAAAGATTCTAAGCAACGTCTAATTATGTGGATCCTACTCCTTCAAGAATTTGACTTGGAGATACATGAAAAGAAAGGAGTAGAAAATGTTGTGGCTGACCACCTGTCTCGCCTTCCACTTAATGACTCTCTATCTGGAGACATCCGCGAGACATTTCATGATGAAACCCTTATGGCGGTAACACCAACTTCACCTTGGTATGCTGATACCGTAAATTACTTGGTCACTGGAGAAACTCCTGGCTCTTGGGATGAGCAGAAAAGAAAGAGATTCATTTCCCAAGCTAGATACATTCATTGGGAAGAGCCTGAATTATTTATAATTGGACAAGACCAAGTATTGAGATGATGTGTACCTGAAGAGGAGCAACAAAGTGTGCTGAGTTTTTGCCATGAACTTCATTGTGGAGGACACTTTGGTGCTAAGAAAAATGCTTTTAAGGTTCTCCAATCCGATTTTTGGTGGCCTTCATCATTTAAGGATTCTCATAATTTTGTTAAGGCCTATATTAGATGTCAACGGACTGGAATGATTGGGAAGAGGAATGAGATGCCTCAACACCCTATTCAATCTGTTGAAATTTTTGATGCGTGGGGAATTGACTTTATGGAACCCTTCCCTTCGTCCCATGGTTATTAATATATCTTGGTGGCAGTTGATTATGTCTCTAAATGGATAGAGGCCACTCCTACGCACACAAATGACGACTCTATAGTTTTAAAATTTGTGAAGGCCAACATCATATCTCATTTTGGCTGCCCCAAGACCATTATAAGTGATGGGGTCCTCATTTCCGAAACCACCACTTTAATCGGCTACTCAGGAGTCTGGAAGTGACTCACAAGGTCACTACCCCTTACCATCCTCAGACGAGTGGCTAGGTTGAAGTGTCAAATAGGGAGATAAAGAATATTTAGAAATGACTGTTAGACCTGATAGGAAAGACTGGTCCCAAAAGCTCGATGATGCTTTGTGGGCATATCGAATGGCCTATAAGACCCCTTTAGGTACATCTCCCTTTCGGATTGTGTATGGGAAAGCATGCCATTTACCCGTTGAGCTAGAACATAGGGCACTTTGGGCTATTTGAAGTGTTAACATGGATTTAGAAAAGGTGGGTAAGGCACGACTTCTGGAATTAAGTGAGCTTGAGGGGCTGAGGAATGATGCTTATGACACCTCTCAAGCTTATAAAGAGAGAACTAAGGTCTTCCATGATAAGTATATCCTTAGAAAGACCTTTAAGCTCAACCAATAAGTCTGGCTTTTCAATTCCAGGCTTAAGCTTTTTCCAGGGAAATTAAAATCTCGTTGGGATGGGCCTTACATAATCACTAAAGTGTTTTCACATGGAGCTGTGGAGATTAAAAGCCCTTCCTCTTCAGCAACTCCCTTTATCATCAATGGCCAACAGTTAAAACCATACATTACTTTGGATGACCATCTGGTTGACGAGGTCACTCTTGAGGAGCCTTAGCTCCTATCATTCTCCGCCTCAGGTAATATCTTCCTTTAACTGTTTTGTTTCCAATGAGGACATTGTTTGAACCAGGCATGGGGGAGAGGACCTAAGGCATCTGTTTATAGCATGTCTACATTTTGCATTCATTCATGCATATTGCATTAAAAAAAGATAATAAGAAAAAGAAGAAGAAAAATATTTTGTATTATTGAGCTTAACTGGCTGGGCCATACATTCTTAAGCAGACCAAAACTTTAGGTTAGACTAAGTTGATTCTAGGTGTCGAACTTTAGAAGCTAAGTGAGCTACTAGCTTTAGACCTTTAGGGTCCTTTGTGGACTTAAAAACTTAAGTAGGAGTTAAGTTGTGAACCATTCCTCAAGAGGTTGAGGAAGGAAAGCTAGGGATTGAGTTAAAGGCTAGGTAGTACCTGGAGTTTTGTTCTAACTTTTGGTTTATGGGTCCTTGTAACCTAAGCATCCACATTTCACACACACTTGGTCTTGTGTAAATAGTGATCACCCTAATTCATTTCTTAAAGAAAAGTTGGTTCTTTTAGTTTTGACTTAGGAGAAGCTTGAAAATACAATTTGATTGGAAGAGTTCCTGCTGCAAGAGAGGTGGAGTATATACTCACCTTGACGATGCGATGATAACATGTTACCTCCTCAGCGCTTATCTCTTAGGATATCCATCCTACAAGGGGCATGTAAGCACATTGTGCGGTTCAGGTACCATGGGCGGCCCTATCTCGAAGTGCCGATTGCCACAGGCCTGAATTCGCTTCAGAAATTCATGGGCAATACTATCTCGAAGTGTCGATTGCCAGGAGTTCTTGGGGTCTCTATGGGCAGTGCTATCTCGAAGCATCGAAAGCCAGGCACCCTTCGAGGTACAGTGATGGGGACAATGTATCCCACATAGACCGTGTTGATAGCTGATCCAAGGTTAGACTTAGAGGAATCAAACAAAAAATATATACATTAAAAAAAATCCCTTTTCCTCTCTGGTTGGCAATCATACCAACCTCAAATAACTCAGACCAATGCACATGCACGAATGCTTTAATCTCGGGGATCAATAAACCCTAGGGTAGAGTTAGAAATCAAGGAAACCTATGCCAACAACTCGTCTTTAGCTGACCAAGTCTGTAACTTAGCAACTACTTAGGAACCTTAGGTCTAAAGTCTAAACTTAACATGTTTCTAAAGGAAGATTGATTAGGTTGGCTAGTCTACTTGGAGTGCTAGGTTATTGGTTAGATTTGCTAGGGACTAGCAAAAACTAGGCATGGGGGCATTTGATGAGCCCATATTTGTGGGCTATTTAGTTACTTAAGTGCCTAGAAATTAGATTGATATTAGTGTATACATAGCATGTATTAAGATTTAAATAAGTTAGTTTATATATATTTGATTGTATGCATTACATATATAAATTATTTAGCATGCATTAGTCTTTAGGTCACATTATATGCATTAACATTTTATTAAGGGTTTGAACATAAATAAACCAATCTTCTTATTATTATTCATTTTCACTTCTCTGCAGGGAATTTGCCACTCCAATGCTACCAGCTGCCCGCACTAAAACCTGCATTCAAGGACGAGCGGAGAATGTGGATCTGCTCCCGCTCTTCCATTTCAAATCGATGCAGATGACTACAAGAGAGGGGGAGCTGCTATCATGCTCAAGAGGCCTCCACCCTGATTCCATCATTGTGCATGCATCAAGCACATTCCCACTCCACCACCGTCGGCCTCAACCGTGGCAGCAAGCCTCCACTGTGGGCGTGTGGCGTGATAGGCCACACCGTCATCCGGAGCTCACTTGCATCAACGTGCTTCTTTACCCCACAACACCATCAACACCACCGCTACCTCCACGCACCACCTTCTTCATCTTCATCTTTCCCTGCTTCATGTGAAAACCAAACCCAACATTTCCCAACCTTTCAGTCGCACGCAGCGTCATCACACATAGCCACCAACCACGTCACTGTCAGTGCCCACGCCTTACTCCTCCTTCGCATGTAGCAGGGTACCCTCGCGGGCACCCACGCTCCTCCAGCCCACCGGCCCTCGCCTGCGTGCGCAGGCATGCGCTACAGTAGCTACGCAGCACTGCGCTCCCTCGCCATTCCCGCAGCAGCGCCCGCAGCAGCATGATCATGCATGCCCCTTATTGTGCCTCCATCACACCCGCAGCAACCTTCCACTTCCAACCCATGCATGCCTCACCTCCTGCCGCACTCACCACATGCAACACCTCCCTCCAGCTCCATAACGCGCAGCACTGCCCTTCAACTCCACCACGCGTAGTCACCTCCTACAGCAGCGCCATTCCCACGCCCACCCCTCGTTGCGTCTCCGCCAACGTGCAGCAACTCTAGTTCACACAGCAGGCACGTGCATTCAGCAATTCCTGCGTACTCCAGCAAAAACAGAGGAGCTTCACGTCGCTACCTCTTTGCGTGCCTCGTGCTTCCACCACCACCACCCTTGCCTCTTCACCGACACCCCCATCTCACGCGTGCACAGCACGTGCTAGCGAAACTGCTGCATGCTACACGCCACACCAGTAGCAGCAACAACCACAACTGACCACTCCTCGCCGCCCCACCATCGACTTTGTCCATCCTGAGTAGCAATGTCGCCACCATTAGAAGCGACTCGGTCCACTCAACCTCCGGTTGCATTCTCGCTTCCCGGCATTCCTTCCTCCACATGCAAGGTCAAGAGAAACATTTCCCCTATTTCTCATTCAATTAAATTTGACATTGTTGTGCCATTGTGTGAAACTTGGATTTATGTTATTATTTTTATAATGTTGGCCATTTTATTAAGTGAGCCCTCCTCTTTGCTTAATCACTTTGTCAGCATATGTGAACATTATAAGCCTCATTTGAGAGTCGTTTGGATATCAATTTTCTACGATTTCAATTATGACCTTTTGTGAAAGACTTTAGCGAATTTTAATTAGGCAATTGCTTCCCAGTGGATACGACCTGCTCTCTCGAGTGGTTTATTTTAATTATTTTGTTAAGTGGTTTTCCACCACTTTGATACTAAAACGACAAATCATCTTAACCATATTATTCGAAAGCGAAAATCGACTTATCAAGAGACATGCCTAATTGGGTTTTGTGGGCAGTCCTATAAGCCGACAAAGCTTCTGGAAGTCGAGATGACCAATCTTTCCTGTTAGGGCAAACAATAACCTAGAGGATTTTCTTGATCTCCCAATTCGATAGCTTAGCTAGACTGTTGGTTTGGGGGTGATAAGGAGTAGAGATTCGGTGCGACACCCCGTATTTGGTCATCAGTGATCTAAATGGAGCATTCGTGAAATGGGTCCCTCCATCAAAGATTATGGCACGTGGAATCTCGAAATCGAGAAAAGATGTTCTGATGAATGAATTTAATAACTACCTTATGATCGTTGGTTCGGGTCGAAATGGCTTCGATCCATTTGGATACAGTCAACAGCGAGAAGAATGTATTTGAAGCCATCCTAAATAGGAAAGGGTCCCATAAAATCAGCCCCCAGACATCGAAGATTTTGCATACGAGAATCGGCTGTAAGGGCATCATATCACGGTGGCTCATGTTGCCTAAGGTTTGGCAATGAGTGCGTGCCTTACAGTGATTGTATGCATCTTTGAAAACTGTGGGCTAATAGAAGCCACACCGGAGAACTTTTGCTGTAGTTTTATGACCAGAGAAGTGTCCACCGCATGCCTGGTCATGGTAGAAGGACAAATGTCCTAAATTTCCACTTCCAGAACACATCGTCGGATGATTTGATTAGCACCCATGCGAAAGAGATACGGGCCTTCCCAAAAGTAATACTTGGCATCAGAAAGTAATTTGTCCTTCTTGGCTTTTGGCCAATCAGATGGTATCTGATGTGATGCCAAGTAGTTTACTAGATCAGCAAACCATGGAAGTCCTGTACTGATAGTCAAGAGGTGCTCATCGGGAAAATGTTCAATAATGGGTCCGGAAGGGTTGATAATATCAGAAGGAAGGCAGGATAAGTGATCAGCTACCACATTTTGTTTCCCTACCTTGTTGCAAATCTCGAGATCAAATTCTTGCAACAGCAAGATCCAGCGAATTAGTCGAGACTTCACATCCTTCTTCAAAAGGAGATGCCTCACAGTAGTGTGATCTGAGTAAATGATAATACAAGAACCCAAAAGATACGATCTGAATTTTTCCAGGGAAAATACTATGGCTAGCAGCTCTTTCTCAGTAACTGTGTAGTTACGCTGAGCCTCGTCAAGTGTCTTGCTAGCGTAGTAAATGACCACAGGTTTCCCGTCTATTTTCTACCAAAGTACCACACCTACAGCGTAATCAAATGCATCGCACATGTTCTCAAAGGGTTGAGACCAATCAGGGGCTACAGGATAGGTGCTTGGGTAACTCGATCACGTAGGACTTCAAATGGTTGAGTACATTCCTTGGTGATTTCAAAAGGGACTTCCTTAGCTAGAAGATTAGTCTGGGGGCACACAATTTTCGAGAAATTGGGAATGAATCGATGGTAAAAATCGACATGCCCTAGGAAGGATTGGATGTCTTTGACTGAGCTAGGCATAGGGAGTTTGGAAATCAAATTCACCTTGGCTTGATCAACCTGGATGCCCTTTTTAGAGATAAGATGTCCCAGGACTATTCCCTCAGGTACCATGAAGTGGCTCTTTTCCCAGGAAAGAACCAAGTTCACGTTGATGCACTACCTGAGGATCTGGACCAAGTGCAGGAGGAAATCATCAAATGATTCACCAAATACTGAGAAGTCATCCATGAAGACCTCAAGATACTCACCTACCATATCTGAGATTATGGCAAGCATGCACCGCTAAAAAGTAGCGGGTGCATTGCAAAGACCGAATGGCATCCTTGGGAATGCATAAGTTCCGAAGGGGCAGGTGAAGGTGGTCTTTTCTTGGTCCTCGAGATGGATTGCGACCTGGTTATAACCGGAGTACCCATCCAGAAAGCAAAAGAATCTATTTCCCGCTAGTTTCTCGAGAATCTGATCACTGAACGGTAGTGGGAAATGATCCTTCTTCGTGGAGGAATTGAGTCTTCTGTAATCAATGAAGACTCTCCATGAGTTTGCTATGCGGGCCGATATGGCTTCTCCGGTTTCAGTCATGATGATGGTGAGCCCTACTTTTTTAGGCATAACCTGGATTGGACTCACCCACCGACTGTCGGAGATCGGGTAGATGATCCCTACATCTAACCACTTGATAATCTCCTTTTTCACGACATCCTGCAAATTGGGATTCAGGCATCTCTGCATTTCACGGGATGGTCGTGAGCCCTCTTCAGTATAGGTGTGGTGTGTGCAGTATGAGGGGCTGATATTGGTGAGATCGTCGAGAGTCCATCCAATGGCTCTTTGATGTTGCTGGAAAACAGAAATCAAGTGTGTTTCCTGATCAGGTGTGAGCCATGAGTTGATAATCATAGGAAGCGTCTGATTGGAACCTAAAAGGACGTATTTGAGATGATAGGGAAGAGGCTTTAATTCCAAAACTGGGTTTTCAGCAATAGCAGGTAATTCCAGATGGGTGTCAAGAGCAAAGGAAGGAGCTATGAATGTGTCTAGGTTGAGTTTAGGCTCCTCTAATTGTGGGTTTCGATCCTCTTGTGGTTGATCAGAAATAGTCAGGTTCTCTATGAAGTCGTCAACCACTACTTCAATATCACAAATTTGTTCTATGACTCCGCAATTAATTCCTTGTTGGGCCTTAAAGATGTTGATCTTTAGTGTCTTGCTCCCAAATTTCAATTCGATTTGGCCCTCCTCACAATTGAGATTGGCCCTAGCGGTGGTTAGAAAGGATCTCCTTAATATGATCAATGTATTCTTCACATTCTCAGGAGCATCCATGTCTAAAACAATGAAATCCACTGGGAAATAGAAATCATGTACCCTAACTATGACATCCTTGAGAATTCCTTTTGGTGACTTAATTGATCAATCTGCTAGTTGTAAGGTCATTTCAGTCGGTTTAAGCTCAAATTCTTCGAAGTAGTCTAGTAGGGATGTGGTTATCAAATTTATGGAGGCTCCTAAGTCTAATAAAGCTCGGTCAAATCGTATATCACCGATTTCACAGGAGATCAAAGGGGTGCCTGGGTCTTTTGCCTTAGGCAGAAGTTTACTCAAAATGATAGAGCTAGCTTGCTCTGACAGTACAATTGGATTCCTGTCTTTGGTTCGCAGCTTACGCTTTGGTGTACATACGTCTTTCAAAAATCTTGCGTAAGCCAGTACGTGGCATATCACATCCATCAAGGGGATGTTTATATGGACCTTCTCAAAGAGCTTAACTAGGTCGTCCTCAGGTGCCACGATTTTGGTTATCCTTTTTCCCTTGGTCAACACCTCAGGAAATGGAACCTGAGATGGTTCCTCTAGAATGGGTCCAAGTTCTTGATCTGGGATAGAGGTGATGGGAAGACCATCATGAGCCCTAACTAACTCATTTTGATCCAATTGAGAGAATAAATGCTCCTACATAACCACCTAAAGATCATAATTCATTGCATAACCTTTCAGAAAGAAAAATAAGAAATAAGGGGTAAAACTACAATTTTACCATTGCAATACAACCATGTATTTTCTCAAGGGTTAAACAAAGGTCAAATGGTCTTAACAAGATAACAAGTGGGTTGAATTTGACAGAAAAAGGTTTGTGTGAGATCTAAGAATTAAATGACTTCTTGAAATCCTAAAAATAAACCCACTTGGTTAACCAAGGTTCTGGTCAGGATAAAATTCACCCTCTAAAAATTATAGAAAAATATCCTCTAGGGTTTAGTACCTTCAATTTGGCCATTGGAACCCATCTTGACCTAAAATGGGGTCTCAGACAGATATTTGCCCTAATATGGGTTTTGCATAAATTACCCAGTCAAACATGGTCAAACCCAAAATTCAACTTCACCATTGGATTCCTTGGGCCAAAATTAGATTTGTACCAAAATTTGGACCTAAGGGGAACTCATCTTGACCTAGTTTGCCAAAAGGTCCTGTCTGATTACATTTCTACCCCTAACTTTCAAAAACCCTTGCAATTAGCCCCCTAGCTTCTTCATCATTTTTACAAGTAGGTCCCTCCATCATTATAGCAGAGGAATCCTACTCCAGCGAACTTTGAAAGGAGATTTCTCCTTGATTACTTGGAGAATCCCTTCCAAAATTGGAAGGGAGATTCTCTGATGAATTCCCGTCAATCTGAATCCATTAAAGAGCCCTGATTCCTTCCAAATCTCTCATGCGAATTCCCGTCAATCTGAATCCATTAAAGAGCCCTGATTCCTTCCAAATCTCTCATGCGAACGCATGAGAGATTTGGATCTTTTGAAAGCTTCCATCTCTGACAACCCTTCCTTGCTTGAAAGCTTGTCTTCCAAGCACCAATCCCTCTCCCATGACCTATTTAAGAAGCCCCAGATCCAACTGCAATCTCCCAACTTGAAATTGGGCCAATTCAGCCTCTATTCCTCTCTCCCTCACAGGCCACAACTCTCCGCAAGCTCCGGTGGCCTTTCCCTAGCTCCTTTGTCACCCAACTACAATACTAGTGGTCGAGTTATCTCCACCACAGCCCTCCGCGTCGCACAACACCGGCCGACGTCGCCTCTGCCCCATCTTCACTGCCGCCTCACCTACGAAGCTTCGTCTTTCCCACGTCCGGCAACCATACCGACGTGGGACCTCCTTCCTTCTTGTCCCTTAGAGGTAGGTCTTAGATTTCCTCTCTCTCACACTTTCTCCCCCACTCTTTATTTTTCAAAACAAAACACTAATGCCACCAAACACCTTCACCTCCTCCATCTCTGGTGATACCTCTGGCGAGGTGTTCCCGTCGCTACGCACCTCCATCCACCTCGCCGACCACCCTACGACCTCCACCTCATCTCCTTGCTCATATCCCCTCACTCCACTCACCGCATCACTCACCCAAACACCTCACCAAACACACCCACTCACACGCACACAGTGTGCCCTAGGCATGCCACTACCCACACGCCACAAAACCACTCCCATCACATTTGTCGTGCTTCAACGACACTCCCTAAGCAATTTGACATGGCCGCGAGGCTATGCTATTGATTTCAAGTTCGTCGCCCATCCGCCATTAGTGAGTGAGCTTGAAGCTCACTTGCTGTAGATCCAGATTCCGCCAAGCCCAGGCTACTGCCCTAGGTTGCGCGGAATTCCCTCACGCATGCATCCAAGCCTTCAGTTGAAGTCATGCGCCTCCGCAGCCTCGCCAATTGGAAGCCACTCCCAACTGCAGTGCGTAAAGGAAGGTGGGACATTTAGTCCCACCTCGGAAGGAGAAAGGCACCTTCGTGTGCATAAATTGTAAAACTGCCAAAGGCTCTTCTCCTCCAACACTGAAGGTGACGTCCTCCTCCCCCCTTCACCAGACTCGTCCACAACACCTAATACGCAGACTTGGTAGACCCGACTACCTGACCCGACTTCACTTCTCGCTCACCACACACGCCGGTGAGCCTGGACCTGGGTATGCAATAGGTCCGATTACCCGACTGGTTAAAGGCTTTAGGAGAGTGAAGCTGAAATAGAAAGAGAGAAAGAGAGAGGAGAGCTGCACGAGGTTAGGGGGGTTTTGCTCTGAAAAGATTGCTCCAACACTTAGCCAATTCAGAGAAGAAGAGGAGGTTAGGAAGAAGAAGAGAAGGCCAAAGGCAGAGAAAGAAGAAGGAAGTCAAAGAAAAGGAAGAAAAGGAGGATCGTAGGGCTTAAGGCAGAAGAAAGAAGGACAGAGAAAAGCCTAAGGAAGAGAAGAAGGAAGAAGAAGAAAAAGGAAGGAGAAGACAGAGAAAGCTAAGGAAAGAAGAAGCAGAAGAGAAAAGGCAAAGGAAGAAGAAGGAAGAAGAAGAAGAATCATAGAAATCAGAAGAAGAAAGGGATTGTAGCACAAATCATTTAAGACGTTTGATTTTGCAATCAAACATCTAAATTCATATTTTCTTCTTTAAGTAGATTTAAGTAATTCTTATTTTGCCTAAAACTCTTTTTAACTCTTCAAATACTCATACTCTACATTCCTAATTAATTTTTGAGTAATATTGTGTTCAAATTGCATTTATTGTTGAGATTAGTGTGTGAATTCCATTCTCTCCCTGTGTTCGACCTCGGAATATATTCGAGTAATACAATTGTATTTGTTTTGAATGCTATTTCAGCTATACTACAACACAACACTTTTTAAAATCCGATTCAACACGACAAACAAGAGGTGTCCTGGATTACTGTCCTTGGGTTAGGGTTTGTATTACCAGGCTTGGTTGGCTTGGATAAGGTGGGTCCTGTGTTATTTTTCCAGTGCGGGTAGTAATAGAATTTAAGCCTACCTGGTTTTGGTTTGGAGTGGGTAGAAGAGGTGCTTGCTGCTGGTAACCCGTATATGATGTCGAAGACTCTATCCTGTCGGGTGATGGAGTAGAAGGGGCCTGGTAAACAAAGTGAGCTTGGCTCGGATTTGGGTTCATAACGCGCCTCTGGTTTGTCACATTATTTGGATTAGGCAGAGGTTGTGAAGGAAGTGCACCAGGTTGGCGAGGATTTGCCATCTGGGCAAGTTGATTGCAAACATCTGTGATCTCGTCTCTATGCTATTTTTGCATAGCCGCATTCGTCTTCTAAATGTTAGCCAGAGTTTGAAGGATAAGAGTCATTTGATCTGTCTGAGTTGGCCCAGATTGATAAGTTGGGTTAGGCCGAGGCTGAGGCGGCTGATATGGACGAGGAGCTTGTGGTCGGGACGGATATTGAGGTCTCTGATTTTGATTATTGCCTGACCACGTGAAGTTGGGATGATTACACCATCCAGGGTTGTAGGTGTTTGAGAATGGATCATTTTGAATGGCGTTGAGGTCCTCGCAAGTCTAAGGAACCTCGAGAAAATCAGAATGTGAGGGTTCAAAGTTCCCCCAACTAGAGTAGGTGGATCCAGAGTTTCCTCCGTAGCTAGAATCAGACGAGGGTGGATATGGGTCCATCCATGGAGAAGGTCAGTGATAGATGTTGTGCACGGCCTCCCCGCCAGAGGGTGGTTGTGTGTACAGGTTTTGCATAGAGGTGACTCACTGCAAATGTCAAGTTAGCTCATCCACCTTCTTCTCAATAATAGAGACCTTGTCCAAATGACTAGCCATCAGTTCCAAGTCGACGGAAGAGGTCAGGCCCTGCGTCTCATGTTCTCCCTTTGGATTCGTCAATGCACGGGCATTCGCCCGGTCAAACATGCCCATGGATTCATTATTGATGGAGTTCTCACACATATTCTCGAGAATCTCCCACACGGTGTCTCTGTGTTGACCCATGATATTTACTCCACAAGTCACATTGACGAATAATCTAATATCCTCATAGAGTCCCTCGTAAAAAGACTTGACTTATTCCCATTTAGGAACTCCGCGATGGGGGCACTTTCGCATGAGATCCAGAAAATGATCCCATGCTTCGTGAAGTGGTTCTCCTGCTTGTGTCAAATGTGTGATATGGTGTCGTAAAGCATTTGTCCGACCAACAGGAAAGAACTTTCTCAGAAACTCGGATTGAAGTTCCACCCAGGTGTTGATCGGACGTGTTTGAGTTTGGTACCAATGAGCAGCTTTATCCATGAGAGAGGAGAACATTTTCATGAGTAGCATATCTCGATTTTGAGCTTCTGACCCGCAGGTCTGGGTCAGATGCTTGAGTTGTTTGATATGCTGGAAAGGATCTTCAGAATTACGCCCATGGAATTTGGGAATGGCATGAATCATGTTGGGCTTGAGTTCAGTGTCAGGACCTGAAGCAGGGATTTGTACTCGGGGTTCGATTACTACCGTAGCGGGATTGTAGTGATCTCACATCAGTGGACGCTGCGGTGGGTTCACAAAGGCTTGGAACAGATCATTGAGGCATTGGAGTTTATTTTCGAGATTATTTTCTCCTGCGGGTTGTGCCATGATGATGGATGAAGGAGAATCAGGTTCAGATGAATCGGAAGAGATATCAATCGGATTGGGTTGTTGCACAAACAAGGAGGTCGAGGCTTGGCCTCGACGTGAATGAGTGACTAAAGGAGGCCTTAAGGATGGTCTTAGAGACCTCTTCTCAAACATGCACCGATAGAGTGGATGAGAGGTAGAATGTGATGGACCCAATCAAGACACCCAAAAATTTTGGATGACTATAGAGGTTCATGGCGGATGATACCCCTTAATCAGAAAATCATCCACCTGATAATTATCTGGGCAGCCAGAGAGGGAGAGTCCCATAAAGACCCCTACACGGTAGAGTGCCCCCACAAGTTACAGGATTTTCCCCACCCGACCTCTCTTGCCACTACTGTTCCAAGTAGACCAGAATGGGGACTTGACCTCTTAAGTCTACCAGTTTTAATTAAGAGCAAGGGTGCTTAGAATTTCACCTGAACTTAAGATGTGTTGAGTGCAAGAGTGACCTAATTTGAAGATTGGTTGACCTAACAAGGTGGGTCAACTTCACCCATATTGTCCGTGAAAATTTAGGTCCCTCTTTTAGTGTTCAAATGACTTTAAGAGCCTGATTTTAGGGTTTTGCTTGAATAGATCAGTTCAATCAAGGTCTAGGCACACATTGTTCGAAAAAATGATTTCTTGATTAAGCAAGTGTGTCTCTAAAATCCTAAACTGAAATCCTTAATTGGCTCTAATTTGGTCCACTTTAATTTGTCCAAATGTGCTACCTAGGGCTCAAATAAGAATGTGATAGCCCTAGATACCTTTAAGCTTTAAGTGGGTGCAAAATCAGGATTTGTTGTTCAAATAAAATGTATCAACACAAGCAACTTGGTGAATTATCTATAAAAAGAATGGAAGCAGCCCTAATTGATTTTTTTTTTCTTTTATCCTTTTCAGAATGAGGGGCTTAAGAGAGAGTGGTTAGAACTTACCTGCCCCTGGTGTGTTTATTGTGCAGTTGATCTTCCTTGAATGTATCTTCTCCTGAAACAACCACAGCAAAAGAGATATAGCAAGTTAGAATCTGAATCAGGAATTGCAATCAAGAGTTCTAAATTTCCCATTGCCCCCAATAATGGCGCCAAAATGTTCGAATGCTAGATCGGTATTTTAAGAATGTCGCGTTGTAGTATAGCCAAAATAGTGTTTAAACAAATAAATTTTATTACTCGAAAAAATTCCGAGGTCAAACACAGGGAGAAATATGGAATTTAAATCTTAAGAATTGCAATTTAAACACAATATAAGCAATTTGTAATAATACTCCAAACAATAATGATATAGAAGTGAAAACAGATGTCAATAGTGCAAAAAGAATGAGGTAAAATGGTGATTTGAATCACCAAATACCCCTCACAATAACAGTAAATTTATCAACAGTATTAATCAAATAAAGCTTAGAAATCAGTTATCAGACGGCTGAAAAGTTTATCAGACGACTTAAATGTCTGATGCTACAGTGCACAGCCTTCTTTCTCTTCTCTCAGCCTCTTCTTCTTCTTTCTCTTCTTTCCCTACTGCTGCTCTTTCTTCTCTTCTTCTTCCGTTTAGCCTCTTCTTCTTTCTCCTTCTCACAGGGGAGGGGAACTTCTCAGATTGGCTAAGTGTCAGCCAATGTCTTCAGCAGCAAAACCCTCCCCCTACCCCACGTAATCTCTCTTTCTCTCTTTGGGTCACGCTCTCCCAAAACCTTCAACAGTAACAGGTATATAGGCAATCGGACTTAGAGCATACCCAGGACCAAAGCTGAGGGCATGGGTCACAGCTGAGGAGTGTAGGGCTTAGGCAGGTTATCGGGTTACGCCAAGTCAGTGGGGGAGATGTCGCGGACGAGGCGCGTAAGGGAAGCATGCGAGGACCTCACCCCCTGTGCGTTGACCGGGCGTTTTTCGCTTGCAGAATTAATATGTATTAGAAAAATATGTCGTCGCAGTGAAACCACGTGGTGGAAAAATCCTGAACAAAACTAATTATCAGTAAAACTAACCACGGTGGATTAGGTCGTATCCACAGGGAGGAACAGATCAATAAATTCATAAAATATTTTTCCTTTGTATTTGTTTAATCAAGTGCGCAATCCATGCTCAAATCTGATTTAAAACAAGGCGAAAAGAAGGAACGTGCGATAATTTAAGAATGTAGGGGTATGTATGTAATTTTCCTTCCATGACATAACTTGCAATGGCATGTAACATAATTATATTTCAAGAAATTTGGCTTTCTCCTTTAGGTCATGTGAGTGCCTTCATGAAATTTTACGTATGTGTCAAACTCAACATATAAGAGTTAAGTGCATGAAAGAAATAATATAAACCTTAAGTGCATGCATGCAATTTCACTCAAATAGATTGATTAATCAAATATTGCAATAGTGTTTTTGGCAATGGCATGTTTGGTAATTTTTATTAGAAAGCAAAATAGAGGAATTCTTCCTCTTGATCTTGCGTGAAGAGGAGTCGATGGCAAAGGCCGAGGAGCTCGAGGAAGGTTGACCATGATGAGAGCTTTTCGATGGTGGTGGTGGTGCTCCGAACGACGGCTGGAGTTGACGTTGACGACAAGGAGGAGCGGCAACGGTGGAGGCCGCTCATCGGTGGACGTGGTCGCGGGTGGCATGTCTGAGGGCGTGGGTGAGCTCATGAGGTCAAGCAGAGCTCAACAGAGGCGACAACGTGGAGAACAGTGGCGTGTAGTGGCGGCTGCATGTGGGGTGTAACCGACGGTGCTGGGTTCCTCCTCCCTGTCGATAGAAAAGAAGAAGAGGAGGAGGTGGCCGGTCGGCTCGTGGGTGGCGCGAGAATGCCGGCTGCTATCCACGGGAGGGGCACACGACTATGGTAAAGAGGAGGAGGTGGCTACATGGTGGTTGCTGATGGGTCCTCTACTTCTGTTGGAGAAGAAGAAGAAGAGGAAGAAGGAGAGGCCGTGCAAGAAGTTGCTGTTCACGATCGCGGAGAGGTCTGCATGCACCGAGGAAGTCGAGTGTGCTGCTGTCATGCGCGAAGGTTGGTGCAGTCATGGTGGCTACTGGACAAGGTGCTTCTGTCGTGGCTGAGTGGAAGGAAGAAGATGAAGGGTGGCTCCCCTTTTCGCATGCGTTGGTCGATCTCTGAGTGAGCGGTGGTGGGAGGAGGAGGATGACGTCGTGGATGGCACGCAGTCGTGGGTGGGGACGAAGGACACACGATCGGAGAGTAGGTTGCCACTACTGTGCAACCAGCGGAGGAGGACGTGGTGTTGAGGAGTGTGCTATCACCACGCTCGTCGAGAGGAAGCACGATCACGGATGGATGGCTTGCGGTGGCAAAGTCGGGGCACACGGTAGAGGTTGTAGTAGTGCTGTTGTGGGGAACTCGCGGTCATGGTAAGGGAGAAGTCATGGTGTCGACGGAGGCTTGCAGTGGTAGAGAAGGCATACGTTGAAGGTGGTTGCCTGCAGGGAGGAGAGGCTCGCGGTGGTGGATGGGCACACGGTGAGGGTAGAGTGTGGAGGCCATGTTCCCTCTCGAGGGAGGAAGAAGATGCTTCCCAGTTGCCCATCCCTTCCTATTAAATAAGGAGAGAGAGAGAGTCAGATTTTTTTTGTTACCAAATAGTGAATAGAAATTTTAGGAAGAGAGAGATTCGTGAGAGAGATAAGGAAATGTGTTGCAACAAATTTGAAAGGTATACAAGGAGACCCCTAAAATTTATTCTCTTACTATATTTTGCCTAAACAAAATCCCACATATCTCTACTCACTTTGATATGATGCCCTTGCCTTTAAAGTGAATAATCAATCCTCCCATATAAAGACTAATGCAATTAATACATGAAATGATAAATCTAGCATTCACATGATTTTGTCAACAACATCCATGCTTTAAATTAGTCTCTCATCAAAATAATAATGTACTTAAGCACTAAATTAGTCCACTAAAGTGAACCCATCAAATACCCCCATGCCTAAGTTTTTCTAGTCCTGAGCAAAATCATATAAAACAGACCAAGTCTCCAGGCCAGATTTTACCGCCAGGATGCCTTATCGTACCATACTCTAGAAATTAGATTGAAATACCAACTATAGGCCTAAAGGTACTCAAGTACCAGCCAAGATACGAACCTGACCAGCCTCAGTCTTGGGTCCGCCTTGAAAGTTTCTAAGGCACACAAAAACTGCCCAGAGGTTCATTGACCCTAGCGGTTAAAACACCCGTGCATATGCAGAAAGGTTAGGTTCAGCTTTGCCAGAGCATTTTTAGTAAGAGAGAGAGGGAGAAATATTATTTTGAGAGTTTTCTCTCTTTCTTTTTAAATTCCCCTAGACTCAACATTGGATTGGCCCTAAACACGATCTGTATCTGATTCCTTGGCCCCACCATCAATCCTCTCAGGGTCCCTGGTAATCGATGCTTCGAGATAGCACTGCCCATGGCAAACCCCAGAACCCTAGCTTTCGACACTTCAGGATAGTGCCACCCATGGCATTCTATAGCTAAATTTAGACCCTAACAATCGACATTTTGGGATAATGCCGCCCACGGCATCTAAACCAGCACGAGATGCTTCTGTGCCCCTAGTAGAATATTTAGATATCCTAGGAGACAAGCATCGAGGAGACGATATGTTATAATGCATCTTCGAGGGGTTTATTCCTCCTCCCCGCGCTGGGAACTCATCCAATCAACTTATGTCTTCAAGTCGCTCCTAAGTCAACTTTTCGGGAAAATAGTTTCAAAATAGACACTTTTTTGGCATTATTCTTTGTTATGCTCACTGAACTAGACCAGTGTGTGATTTTTTTGAGTGCTCAGGTTACCAAGTCCTGTGAACCAAAGGGAAGGAAATGGGCTGAATACTCCCTAAGCCTTAGACTTAATACATTAGCCTCGCAACTCCCTCAACCTCTTAAGGAATAGTCCAAATCTTAACAAATACGTGAGTGTTTAAGCCCTAAAATAGACCCAAGAGACCTAAAGTCGGTATCCCTCACTTATCTTCTTTTCTTTAGCACTTTAGGACTTTGTTTATTCATTCACTCTGGCCTAAAACTTAAGTATCTCTTCCATAATCAACTGCTGGGATCAACATAATTCTGCACATTTTCTTCCAGTGAATCTCCTAAATATATTTGAAATTCAGCTCACAAGGATTTCATCTCCTTTTTCTCTCTTCTTCTATTTCCTTTTTTCCTTTTTTTTTTTTTTTGCAAGATGGATGCCCTAACTGCATGCAGAATATGTAGAAATGCTATGAAACACCACAGGTCATACCCCCCCATGCCTAAATCTGACAATGTCCTCATTGAATAGCAAAAGCAAGGATAGATATTACCTGAGGTGGAGTTGGGATAGCTCGTAAATCAGGTTCTGGAAGGGACATAGAAGGAGACCCAAAGAAGGTATGTAACAAACTTGGCCTAGCAAGTAAGCAACCCAAGATGTTGGCCAGCTGGTGATGGATAGTGATGCCAAATGCTCGCCCAAAGCAGGTGAAAAGAGGGTACTCCTGAGCTATTTGCGGAGGTTTTACATAATACACATGAGTAGTAACCTCCGAGAGTGTGTGACGAGGAGGCAAAGGGCTCCTCAAGCAAATATGTGTAGGGTACAGAGAGTGCAATGAAACATACCCTAAGACTGATGGGCTGACATGGAAAAGCATCGATCCAAACTCACCACTCTACCACAGGGTGCATTGGTCTGGATAATCCCCCGTTACTCAAAAGTGTAAGCAGAGATTTCAAGAAGCTGGTTCTATAGAAGTTGAAGTCTCTCAGGTGTGGGGTAGGGAAGAGGGTTAAAGAGGGTGTGAGCAGTTCGGCATTCATCCTCAATATCCATTCCAATTCTTGAATGTGATCAGAAGCAGCCTTAGTTACTGGTTGCCTTTCATGCTGCATATCATTTGTGGGCATGTCCTAGAATGGGCCCAAATGTTCGTTGTCCAATTTGAACCGCTCAAGGGTGTTACTTATTTCACTATCATGTAGAAGTGGTTTGGAAGCAATAGGACTGTGAGTGTCCTCAATAATGACATCCCCAAGTTCTTGTTCAATGTTAAGATCCTACTCATGGGGTGTATAGATTCTTTCCTCAAGAGTAGTAATTGCTTCCATTTCTTTCGACTATTTGAGAGGATGATCTTGATAGTCAATGGTATGTAGGAATCTGGATTTGGCTAATTCAGTCAGGTTGTCAGGGGGTAAGTCCTCGAACAAAACATATTCTCCCCTAGATTCACTCCATACTCTAAGTTTGGTCCTTTGAAAGTCATCATCATCCTCATCAATATTTCTTCTTGTAGACTCAAAAAAATCTTTCACACCAGGATCAAGAGATTCCTCAAAAATGAACTCATCGTGTCCCTGTGACCAATATTAATCCAGTTCTTCCAATTCAATCTCAATTTTCTCATGGTCACTAGTGTTTGGGACTTGTGAATCCTCAGAATAGTCAATGAAAGGTGTTGGTCCAATTGATAGAGGAGTGTGGTTATTATCACTTCCTTCTAGTATGATTTCCTCTGGTATCCAAGACTCCTGGAATTTGTTAACTTCTAAATCACAATCCTCAAGAAGCTCTAACTAAGGTTCAAGGTCCTCAGAAATGTATGGTATATGCTCAGGATCCCTAGGATGGGGTATAGATGCCATCTCAAGATTCAGACTGGGAGCGGGGTTGACTATTTGATTGCGACCCATTTCATCAAATGTAACGAAGATACTATCATTCGGGTCAAGTTCATCTAATGGGACCAATTTCTCTTTCCAATTAAGATCAGGTGGATAGCCACCAAGATTGCCTTCTAGTGGGCATATCTCATGAGGGACGTCTAAGTGATAGCTACTCCTCAAAATAGGATCTCTGTTGTCATTGTTTTCCTTGGAATTATCTTGGTAATTGGGGATATAAGGGTAAGGATCAGAATTGACTGTAGGAGGATCACTAAGCTGGTTAATCTCTTCAGTTAATCTTTGACTATTCCTCAAAATCTCTCCCATAGAATCCATCATCTCTTTCTATTTTTTTTGCATTTCTATCATGAAAGAGGAGAGGCTACGATCAAATTGAGTAGGATAGTCAATCTCAGGTTCAAGTTGCCTAGGAGTATCGGTCCAACCTCAATAAGACAAATCATGAAGGGTGGGCGGGTTGGGCATGGTCATGGAAGAGCTAGGGTTGGGATACCCTTCTCCTAGGTTCTGCTCATCACCAATGGGTTGGGGTTTAATCAGACCAATGTTCCTATAGTAGGAATAGAAAGGATCCCAATGCTCATTAGAAGATGGATAACTACAAGTATTGGGATTGGGTATTCAGGGGTGAAAAGAAGTGAAGTAGTTATTGTAATCCATTTGAAAACACGTCTTGAAAAACACACCCCAATCAAACACAAGGCAATGGGACTTCTCTTTTCTTTCTTAGAGCAAATTTAAGCCAACCTCTAATCGACTCCTTAAAATTTGTCAAATGGAGTCAAGTTTGCACCCGTCCGTTCCCACTTTAGTGGTATAAGAGGGAGATGTGACTTGAGATCCCTAATAAGCTCTTTAGAGAAGACAAAGGTTGTTTATGTTCTCTTTTGGTGGCAAAAGAAGTTTCACAATCAATTATGTGCCTTAAGTCAACCTTCAATTGCCCTAGGACCTATACTTTGCTTAGATGATACTCCCAAGTGATCAAGTGAGAAGTTACTTCAAGGACAAACAAAGGGATGCAAGTAGGGCGAACCCTTCCTTTGAGGTGGTGCATAAGCGATGCCTCTTAACTACCCTTTTGTTCCTTTAAGAGGTGTCCCCCTCCATGAAGTATCAAAACACTCGGTCAAAAGATAGTACCACCACCACAAAGTAAGATAGGAGGGTCTTCACTGATAAAGGGATCAGTGCCTATAGCCTTAAGGGATCGAGCCTTGGTGCGGTGCCTAATGTGCGTGCTCAATGCCAGAAGTGCGCATCACACCGCAAATCATTTTTTATTTCGAAAACGCAGACAAGTCCCTTTGAATCTTATCAAGTGTGATCTGGTTTTAAGTTCAAATTTGATTATCAGTCCCAATTGCAGTTAGACGACTAATGGATTAAGTAAATTCAATCAATTTGGTGGTCTTGAATTTTAATCCGAATGCAAATGCGTGAACAGGAGCTGGATGCAAAAGTTAGAGAGGTGTACCTGTCTCCAGCAATCTTCGTGCAAATATTCTCACAATGCAACAATGAGATCTAATGTGCTGCTCAATCACCCCTAAATGCGTGCACCTAAGGGCATGCAACTCCTAAATAGGTAACTCGATATTTTCTTTTGTTTGTTTTAGAGTCAAGCAAGAAGAAAAATGAATCACGCACGCAGAAGAATGTAAACCCTAGTAGCTAAAGAATGTGGGGACAAACCCCCAAAAATTTAGCCCCAATTACTACAAGGGCAAGAAGACAGAAATAAAATTTTTGACGAGGGAGAATCCCCTGTGAAAGTGGGATCCAGGTCTCCTGCGTCTTCTCCTCGTGTGGGCGTCGCTCAAGGTCGATGTCGCCGCTCTGCTGCGCCTATCGTCTCATCAAATTCCTCGCACAAAAATATAAAGAATGATCAGATAATTGCACAACTCAGAATACTCAAAAATAATTAGGTGAATCTATTGCATCTGCTGCCTCCCCAGCAACGGTGCCATTTGATCAGCCATTTTTCGCTTGTAGAAATAATATGTATCAGAATGATATGTCGTCACAGTGAAACTGCGTGGTGGAAAAATCCCAAACAAAACTAATTATCAGTAAAACTAACCACGATGGATTAGGTCGTACCCACAGGGAGGAACAAATCAATAAATTCACAAAATATTTTTCCTTTGTATTTGTTTAATCAAGTGCGCAATCCATGCTCAAATCTGATGCAAAACAAGGCGAAAAGAAGGAACACGCAATAATTTAAGAATGCAGAGGTATGTATGTAATTTTCCTTCCATGAAATAACTTGCAGTGGCATGTAGCATAATTATATTTCAAGAAATTTGGCTTTCTCCTTTAGGTCGTGTGAGTGCCTTGATGAGATTTTGTGTATGTGTCAAACTCAACATATAAGAGTTAAGTGCATGAAAGAAATAATATAAACCTTAAGTGCATGCATGCAATTTCACTTAAATAGATTAATTAATAAAATATTGCAATAGTGTTTTCAGCAATGGCATGTTTGGTAATTTTTATTAGAAAGCAAAATAGAGGAATTCTTCCTCTTGATCTCGCGTGAAGAGGAGTCAATGGCGGAGGCCGAGGAGCTCGAGGAAGGTCGACCACAATGAGAGCTTTTCGATGGTGGTGGTGGCGCTTCGAACGGCAGCCAGAGTTGACACCGGAAACAAGGAGGAGCAACGACGATGGGGCAGCTCGCCGGTGGACATGGTCGCGGGTGGTGTGTCTGAGGGCGTGGCCGAGCATGTGAGGTCGAGGTGAGCTCAATAGAGGCGACGACGTGGAGAACAGTGGCGTGTAGTGGCAGCTGCGTGTGGGGTGTAACCGGTGGTGTTGGGTTCCTCCTCCCTGTTGACAGAGAAGAAGAGGAGGAGGTGGCTGGTCGGCTCGGGAGTGGCACAGGAATGCTGGCTACTATCCATTGGAGGGGTGCACGACTGTGGTGGCGAGGAAGAGGTGGCTGCACGGTGGTTGCTGATGGGTTGCTCTACTTCTGTTGGAGAAGAAGAAGAGGAAGAAGGAGAGGCCGTGAAAGAAGTTGTTGTTCATGGTCGCGAAGAGGTCTGGGTGCACCGGGGAAGTCGAGCGTGCTACTGCCGTGTACAGAGGTTAGCGCAATGGTGATGGCCACTGGAGAGGGGGATTCTGTCATGGCTGAGTGGAAGGAAGAAGATGAAGGGCAGCTCCCCTTTTCGCTTGCGTTGGTGGGTCTCTAAGTGCACGGTGGTGGGAGGAGGAAGATGATGTCGTGGACAGTACGCAGTCATGGGTGAGGACAGAGGTCGCACAATCGGAGAGGAGGTTGCCACTGCTGTGCAACTAGAGGAGGAGGACGTGATGTCGAGGAGCATGCTGTCACCATGCTCGTCGAGAGGAATCACGGTCACAGACGGATGGCTCGCAGTGGCGAAGTCGTGGGGAACTCGCGATCGTGGCAAAGGAGAAGTCGCGGTGTCGACGGAGGCTTGCGGTGGCGAAGAAGGCATACGGTGAAGGTGCTTGCCGCAGGGAGGAGGGGCTTGCGGTGGTTGATGGGCACATGGTGAGGGTAGAGAGGTGGAGGCCATGTTCCCTCTCGAGGGAGGAAGAAGATGCTTCCCAGTTGCCCGTCCCTTCCTATTAAATAAGGAGAGAGAAAGAGTCAGATTTTTTTTGTTACCAAATAACGAATAGAAATTTTAGGAAGAGAGAGAGATTCCTGAGAGAGATAAGGAAATGTGTTGCAACAAATTTGAGAGGTATACAAGGAAACCTCTGAAATTTATTCTCTTACTATATTTTGCCTAGACAAAATCCCACATATCTCCACTCACTTTGATGTGATGCCCTTGCCTTTTAAAGTGAATAATCAATCCTCCCATATAAAGACTGATGCAATTAATACATGAAATGATAAATCTAGCATTCACATGATTTTTTCAATAACATCCATGCTTTAAATTAGTCTCTCATCAAAATAATAATGTACTTAAGCACTAAATTAGTCCACTAAAGTGGACCCATCATGCGTGCTGAGGCAGCCCGTATCACTTTTTCAATTTATTCGTTGGCAGGCGCTCTTCAGTCCACGATGTAGGACTAAATTCCACTGCCTTCTCTACACGTGGCTGCAGCAACTTCCTTGCGTGATTGTGGTCAAAGGCTCAGTCAATGAACCAAATCGACTCCTTTGTTGCGATCCTGGAAGTGTTCCACAGCACCTGGGACTTTGCCTGGGGTCTTCAGGTGCTTGAAGCAGGCTTCGAGCTTCGCTTGAAGCTTCAGTAATGGCAACGAAGACCTGGGACCTAAAAGCAAGAAAATAGGCTAAAAGCTCTAGTTAAAATAGTTCACAAGCTTCGTCGTGAGGTGGGGAATTGAACGGCGGTGTTGGCGTCACGTGCGAGTGGTTGTGGAGGTCTGTCGACCTCGTGGATTGTGTGTGAGAGTGAGTGAGTCGACGGGGGTGATAGAGTGGCAATCCCCTCAATTACTTGAGGGGTTTTGGTCGGTGAGTCGAGGCGATGGTGAGGAGCATGGAAGCGGTGTGGTTGGGCGAGTGTGGAAGCCGCTAAGGCTCGTCGGAGGTCTGCCGGTGAAGTGGAAGACGGATGGCGACGGGGCAAGTCGGTGGTCAAAACAAAGTGGTAGATGGCTAGAAATGACGAAGGGAAGTCGAGGAGTTGTTTAGGAGGGGAGGCAGACAAAAGGGAGCAGAGTTGGTGCCGGTTGAGGTGTGGGCAGTGCTGGAGACAAATCTGCTCAGAGAGATGTGAACGACGAGGATGAAGGGGGGCAGGCATGCCAGCGGGTGCTGCGCGATGCGGAAGAAGACAAGGAGGAAGAGTCTGCCACTGGTATTTTGGTCAGACGATGAGGGAAAGTAGGGAAGGTCTCAAGAGCTTTAAGAGCAAATCGGCCGAAGGAGGGTAGAGGAATTAGAGGGAATCTCTAGCCAAATTCAAGCTTAGGAAATCCGTTGTGATCTGGGGAGTCTTTTATAGGTCATCAGAAGTCTATTAGAGCTTCGGAAGCAAGCTTCCCAAGCTTGGTAAGCTCACCGGAGTTGAAAGTTTCTCGATACCCAAATCTCTCATGCGTTCGCTTGAGAGATTGGGTAGGTTTCAAGGCTTAGGATTAGGTCCAAAAGGAAGGGAATTTCTTCATGAACTTCCCTTTCAAATTTGAAAGGGATTCGTCAAGAAATCAGGGAGTTCTCTCCTTTTTAAGGTTGCCAGAGCAAGTAGGAATAGGTTTAATGGCAGTAGGGACCTGGTTGTGAGAATGATGACAAAGTTAGGGACCCATTTGAAAGAATTTTGAAAGTTAAGGGCAGAAATAAAATTAGACAGGACCAATTTGCAAACAAGGTCAAGATAAATTCATCTTGGGTCCAAATTTTGTTACAAACCTAATTTGGACCTAAGGAATCCAATGGTAAAGTTGGATTTTGGTTTTGACCATGTTTGACTAGGTAATTTATGCAAAAGCCTAAATTAGGGCAAATGTCTGTCTATGGTTCTGTTTTGGGTCAAAACAGGTTCTGATGGTCAAATTGAAAGCTCTAAACCCTGGAGAATATTTTTCTATGAATTTTAGAGGGTTTAGGTGAATTTTATCCTGATCAGAACCTCAGTTAATTAAGCAGGTCTATTTTTAGGGTTTCAAAAGTCATTTAATTCTTAGAACACATGCAAACCCTTTTCTGTCTGTCGTATCCTATTTGTTATCTTTTTAAGACCAATTGATCTTCATTCAACCCCTGAGAAAACCCGTGGTTGTACTGCATTTATGATGAGCTGGTAAAATTGCAGTTTTACAATTAGTTTCTTATTTTTCCTTCAGAATGATTAGGCAATGACTTGTGACTCTCTGACGGTTATGTAGAAGCATTTATTGACTTAATTGGGTCAAAATGAGCAAGTTATGGCTCATGATGGTATTTCCATCATTAGGGATTTAGGACACCTAGGGATACCACCTTCTTGATTGAGACCTAGGTACCAGATTTGGAATTAATTGATTGACCAATTAAGAGCCAATTAGGGTTTCCATTCTAAGGTTTAGAGACACACTTGCTTAAAACAAGAATAAATCTTCCCAAACTATGTGTGTCCTAAGCCTTAATTGAACTTACCTAAGAAGCAAACCCTATGAATCAAGCTTTGAATCTCACTTGAATCCTAAAAGCAGGGACCTAATAATCGAGGACAAATCAGGTGAAGTTGACCCACTTTGCAGGGTCAACCAATCTTAAAATTAGGTCACCACTCACAAAAACATCTTAAAGTTCAAGTGAAATCCAAAGCACCTACGCTTTAAACTTAAAATTGGTAGACTTAAGAGGTCAAGTTATCCATTCTAGTCTACCTGGACCCTCTATAATAAGGAAGGTTGAGTGGGGGAAGCTCTGTAACCCGTGGGGATGCTCTACCGTATAAGGGTCTTTGCGGGACTCTCCCTTCCTGGCTGCCCAGGTAATTCTCAGGTGGACGATTTTCTGATCTAAGGGTATCATCCACCCTGAACCCCTATAGCTATCCAAAGATATTTGGGTGTCTTGATTGGGTCCGTCACACTTTCTATCCCTGGTCTTCTCCGTCGATGCATGTTTGAGAGGATGTCCCTAAGACCACCATTGAGGCCTCCATTAGCTATTCACTCTTGTCGAGGCCAAGCCTCTACTTTCCTTTTTGTGCAACCACCCGACCATATCGACATATCTTCTGATTCATCTGAGCCTAGATCTCCTTCATCCATACTCATGGAACCACCAGCAGAAGAAGAAAACAATCTTCAAAATCAGCTTCAGTGCCTCAACGATCTATTCCAAGCCTTTATGAATCCACCGCAATGCCCTATGATGCAAGATCATTACAATCCCACTGTGATGGCGATCAAACCTCGAGTCCAAATCCTGGTTGGAGGTTCTGATAATGAACTCAAGCCCAACATAATTCATGCTATTCATAAATTCCATGGGCTTAATTCTGAATATCCCTTCCAGCATATCAAGCAACTCATGCATCTAGCCCAGACCTCTAGGTCAGAAGCTCAAAATTGGGATATTTTGCTCATGAAAATGTTCTCCTTCTCTCTCATAGACAAGGCTGCTCACTGGTACCAAACCCTAACTAGTCCAATCAACACATGGGCTAAACTACAATCCGAGTTTCTGAAAAAGTTTTTCCCTGTTGGTCGGACAAATGCTCTACAGCACCAGATCACACATTTCATGTAGCAAGCAAGAGAACTGCTTCATGAGGCATGGGATCACTTTCTGGATCTCATGCGAAAGTGGCCCCACCACAAAATTCCTAAATGGGAACAAATCCAATCTTTTTACCAGGGACTCCGCGATTATATTCGATTGTTCATCAATGCAACCTGTGGAGGAAACATCATGTGTCAACACAAAGACACCGTGTGGAAGATTCTCGAGAACATGTGCGAGAACTCCATCAATAATGAATCCATGGGCATGTTCGACCGGATGACTGCCCGTGCATTGACGAATCCGCAGGGAGCACATGAGACGCAGGGCCTATCTTCTTCCATCGACTTGGACTTAATGACCAGTCGCCTGGACAGGGTCTCTATCATTGAGAAGAAGGTGGATGAGCTAACTCGACATCTACAACGAGCCACCTCTATGTAAAACCCATTCGCACAACTACCCTTTGGGAGGGAGGCTGTGCACAACATCTATCACTAATCTTCTGAGGGGATGGATCCATACCCACCCCCATCTGATCTAGGGTTCAGAGGAAACTCCGAATCCGCCTACTCTAGTTGGGGGAAGTCTGAACCCTCGTCTTCTAATTTCTCTGAGGTTCCCCAGACCTACGAGGACCTCAACGCCATCCAGAATGATCCTTTCTCAAACACCTACAACCCTAGATGGCGTAATCATCCTAATTTCACGTGGTCAGGGAACAATCAAAATCAGAGACATCAATATCAGCCCTGACCACAAGTTTCTTATTCATATCAGCTGCCTCAACCTCGACCTAACCCAACTTTTCAAACTGGGCCAACTCAAGAAGATCAAATGACTCTTATCTTTCAGACTCTAGATGACATTCAGAAGACAAATGAGGCTATGCAAAAACTGTATAAAGATGAGATCACACAGGTTCGCAATCAACTCCCCTAGATGGCAAATCCCCACCAACCTGGTGCACTCCCTTCGCAACCTCTGCCCAATCCAAATAACGTGCCGAACCAAATGCGCGTTATGAACCCTACTCAAGGCCAGGCTCACTATGTCTATCAGGCCCCTTCTACTCCATCACTCGATGGGATGAAGGCTTCAACATCATACACGGGTTATCAGCAAAAACCACCTCTTTTGACTACCCCAACCTAGAACTAGGCAGGACTAAATTCTATTACCACCCTAGTGGCAAAGCAACTCAGGAACCACCTTACCCGAGCCACTCTCAGCCTGGTAGTTCAAACCCAAACCCTAGGTTGGTTATCTAGGATACCCCTGTCCCAGATCGAAAACCTGGACTAATTCTAGAGGAACCTACAGAAGTTCTATTTCCTGAGGCTTTGACCAAGGGAAAGAAGAAACCCAAACCCGTGGCTCTCGAGGAGGACCTGGTCAAGCATTTTGAGCATGTCCAATAAACATCCCGTTGATGGATGCAATTCGCTACGTGCCAGCTTATGCAAGATTTCTGAAGGATGTATGTACACCTAAGCATAAGCTGCGAACCAAAGGTGAGAGCCCGATCGTATTGTCAGAGCAAGCCAGCTCCATCATTTTGAGTAAACTCCCCCCTAAGGCAAAAGATACCAGTACCCCTCTAATCTCCTGTACAATCAATGATATTCAATTTGACCATGCATTATTGGATCTAGGAGCCTCCATAAACCTAATACCTACATCCCTACTTGACCACCTTGAAGAATCTGAGCTCAAACCGACAGAGGTGACATTGCAGTTAGCTGATCGATCTATTAAGTCACCAAAAGGAATTCTCAAGGATGTCATAGTTAGGGTACGTGATTTCTACTTCCCCATGGACTTTATAGTTTTAGACATGGATGCTCCTGAAAACTTGAAGAACACACCGATCATTTTGGAGAGACCTTTTCTAGACACAGCTAGGGCCAACATCAATTGTGAGGAGGGCCAAATAGAGTTAAAATTTGGGAGCATGACACTAAGGATTGATATCTTTTAGGCCCAAGGAGGAATTAATTGTGGGGTTATCGAACAAATTTGTGACATTGAGTCCGTGGTTGACGACCCATGTGTCGAGGAAAACCTGCTTATCTCTGATCATCAACTACAAGAAGATCAAACCCCACACTTATCAGAGCCTGAACCAAACCTAGAGATACCTTTAGCTCCTGCCATTGCTCTTGAACCTCACCCTGAACCACCTGCTGCTGTAGAAAATCCAGTCATGGAGTTGAAACTCCTCCCTGACCATCTTAAATATGTCTTTTTGGGTTCAAATCAAACATTGCCACCAACATGTCTGATTTCTGTTCTCACCTCACCTCTGATCAAGAAACACGTCTGATTTCTGTTCTCTAGCAGCATCGGAGAGCCATTGGTTGTACTCTCGATGACATGATTGACATCAGCCCCTCATATTGTACGCATCACATCTACACCAAAGAGGGCTCATGACCATCCCGTGAAATGCAGCGACGCCTAAATGCGAACCTACAGGATGTCGTGAAAAAGGAGATCATTAAGTGGTTAGATGCAGGTACCATCTACTCGATCTCCGACAGTCGTTAGGTGAGTCCAATCCAGGTGTGCCCAAAAAGGCAGGACTCACCGACATTATGACTGAAACTGGAGAGACTATACCGACCCGTATAGCGAATTCATGGAGAGTCTGTTGACGAGTCGGTTGTTCGCTTTAAAGTCATTTGCAATTTTATGTGGTGGAAAAATCGACTAATTAATATTTAAAAAGAAATAACCACTTGCAGAGGAGCGGGTCATATCCATAGAGAGGCAATGACGTATTTAAATTCGCACCAGTTAAAAATGTTTGTTCGTAGTTAGTTTGGACAAGAATCAAGCCAGAATTGCCTTTAGATTAAGGTTGAAACAAGAAACAATGCTGAAATAGCAATTATGAGTAACTAGAGGATATTTGTCGCAATGCAGAATCAATAAAATATTATTAAAAATTGACAATGGTAGAAAATGTAATTTTTAATGGCTCGGTTACTATAGCAAAACAGGGGATCTTTTCCCCTTTGCCGTGCGCGACGAGGAGTGGACGGCCGGATGCGGGAAGCTTGGAGGAAGTTCCTTGGACCGAGGGCTTCGAAACGGTGGTAGCGGCGTGTCGCGCGGCGGCTGGAGTCGACCGGACGAGCTCCGACGAAGGTGGCTGCTGCCAATGCTGCAGCTGCTGTTGACAGGCGGAGCTCACGCTGCAGGCTATGCGCGCTGGCTGGAGGGTGCGTGCGGGCGAAGGCTGCAGGTGCGGGGAAGGTACTGCGGGCGCGGGAGTGAGAGGGTGAGGTTCTGCAGGCGTGGGAGGAGGGCGTACGCCGCCTGGAGAGCGTGGAGATGGCACCGGGTGTGCAGGCGGTTGCGCGCTCTGTTGGCGGTGAGAGCGGGTGCGGCTGGAGGGGGCGTGCGGTGAGGTGTTGTAGGCTGGTGCGCGCTGGTGAGCGGTGAGGTGCAGGCTGAAGGTGAGTGGGTGGCTTCAGACGGGTGCGTAGGCTGAAGGGCGTGGAGATGGTGCTGGAGGTGAAGTGGGCGGATGTGGTTGTGCGGGTGCGGCTGCAGCTGGCGTGGGTGCGCAGGCGGTTGCGTGCTCTGTTGGCGTGGGTGTGCAGGCGGTGAGAGCAGGAGGAAGTGGCAGGTTCTTGCATGCGGCTGAAGGTGAAGTGGCGAACGGTGGTTGCTGCTGAGTGGGGGTGGTGGCTTCAGATGTCCGGGAAATTTCCCGGACGTCTTAATTGACTGAGAGGGTGATTTCACAGTAGCTGCGGTGGTGGTTGTTGGTGACGACGGTGAGGGAGATGCACGCTAAGGTGCTCACGGTAATGCGGACAAGCTCCGGATGGCGGTGTGGCCTGTCACACCACACGCCCACGGTGGTGGAGACTCGCCTCCACGGTTGAGGCCGGCAGTGTGGAATGGAAGAGAGGAGATCTCTCTGCACAGTGGTGGGTCGGTGGTGGAGGCCTACCGAGCTCGGCTGCCTCCCTCCTCCTTTTGTAGTGGCCTGCACAAATTTGAAATCAGCTGCCCGATGTTGACGCGCGCTTGACTCGATCGTGTTTTAACAGTTAATTACGTCATAGTATAGGTGATCAAGCGTCGTCAACGAATAAAAGTTCTATTACTCGAAAACTGGAGTATCCGAGGTCGAACATAGGGAGAAATTGGAATTTACTACTAATCTCAATGTAATTGAACACTTTAATTACTCAAAACTTTAATTCAAATGTAAATGCATGAGTTAAAAAATCAATTATGGTAAAAAGAAAGAATTGGATGTCTGATCAATGGGATCAGACATCTTAAAAGTGTGTTTCCCTTCTTTGATTCATCATCTTCTGATTTTCTTCCTCTTCTCTATGCTTGTTCTTTCTCTTGCAGTGCTTCTTTTCTTCTGCCTTGGTTCTTCTCTTCCTATTTTCTTCTGCAGTTACTCTCTCTACGGTTCTTCTTCTTCTTCCTTGGCTCTTGCTTCCTTCAATTCCCTCTTCTCTGCCTTGCCTCTCTTGCTTCCTTGGCAGAACTTCCTTCCCTCGTTTCTTCTTCCTTTTTGCTTTGCCTTTCTTCCTTGGCGGAGCTTCCTTCCTTGCAGCGGCTAAGTGTTGGCTTCTTCCTCCCTTCCTTCTTTCCTGCACACACCATAGCCAAGGCAAAACCTATCCCTCTACCCACACCCGCGCGTCTTTCTCTCTCTGTAAACCACTCATCAGCACACTCTCCCAGTGCCGGGTAAACGGGACAGATCGCGTGCCTGTGACCAGGTGCACCGACGTGAGGGTGATGCACGAGGTGTGCTCAGGCAAGGGTCGAGTCGGATCGTGCCAGATCCGCGTGGTGAAATCGCGGACGAGGCGGCATGTGATAGGTGATGGACCTCACCCCAAGTGCTTTCGGAGGCACTGAGGCTAATTCACAAAATCAACTTAAACCAGTCCAGTGCTTTGTGAACTCAGGATGTGGGACTAACTGGCGCCTCTCCTCGCTCGCGCCCGCAGGAAGACTTCTTCACAATCTCCTCAGCTACAGCTTCGGTTCTCTTCGGTTGTTGGCTGGCTGCCTTCGCAGAAGTCTCCCCAATCCGCAGCAGCTGAAAACCTGGAGCCCTGAAGCCTAGAGCTCGGAAGAAGCTGCTTCAAGGTGGCTTTAATGGCAGTCGAGCCTCAGAATCTGTCAGACACGAATACAGCCTCACGGCCTAATTAAACTACCGGAAGACCTTCATCGTGGCATGGCGAAGGTGGTGCGATGTGCAGCAGGCCGCAGGGTGGCCTAGGCATGCATGCCTAGGTCGACCTGTGACCGGAAAGTTGGGTGTGTTCGAGGGTGATTTGTGTGAGTATGGAGGGACTGTGGAGGGGCGGAGTGTATTCAGTGGGATGAGGTGAAGCTTCTGGACCGGTCGGCGAGTTGTATGGAGCTGCGGATCGACGGGGGCAACTCGCCGGAGGTTGGCCGGAGGCGTGGAAGGTAATGGTGGTCAGGCATGGTCGAGGGTTGGTTTGAATGAAGTAATGTGGGAAAAGAAAGAGGGAATAGAGGGGAATGATTTTAACCTAATTAAAGGGACGAAAGGGGACAAAGAGACGGACGACTGTACCTGCTGTCGCCGGAGAAGATGCCCAGTGGGGGAGGACGGCGGCGACGACGGGGCTAGGGCAGCGCGCGCGGGTATTGCGCGACGTGGAGGAGGATGAGGAAGACGACTTTACCACTGGTTTTGTGGCAGAGCAAAGAGGAAGGGGAGGGGGGCTCGCCGGAGCTCACTGGACCCTTGGTCGGAGAAGGAGAAGAATTTGAGGTGGAAGTCCGGCCAAGTCAAGCTGAGGAGGTGCGGCCGGAGTTAGGGTTTAATTTATAGGTGTTTGGCTGTGCTTCTGGTGCGTGGAGGGCAAGCTTCTAGCCACCGACGTCTCGCCGGAGATGGAAGGTGGTTAGATACCCAAATATCTCATGCGTTCGCATGAGAGATTGGATGCAAATCTAGGATCAAGGTCAGGCTCAGATGGAAGGGAATTCCTCAGAGAATCTCCCTTCCATTTCTAGGAGGGGATCTCTGAGGAATCAGAGAGTATTCCCTCTCTAATCCTTGCCGGAGTAGGATTCTGCCCCAATAATGGTGGAAGGACCTGATTGCAAGGTTGGCGAGGAAGTTAGGGGGCTCTCTGCGATGATTTTCAAAAGTTAGGGACCAAAATGTGATTTGGGTGTACTAAATTGCAAAGTAGGTTAAGATGACCTCCCCTTAGGTCCAAATTTTGGTACAAACCTAATTTTGACATAAGGAATCCAATGGTGAAGTTGGATTTTAGGTTTGACCATGTTTGACTGGACATTTTGCGTAAAAATCCAAATTAGGTCAATTGATGAGCTAAGACCCTATTCTAGGTCAAACTAGGTTCCAAAGGCCAATGAATGTTCTAAACCCTAGAGAATATTTTTCCATGAATTTTAGAGGGTTTACTTGATTTTTATCCTGACCGGAACCTTGTTGAATTAAGCGAGTCTGTTTTAGGGTTACCAAATGTCATTTAATTCCTAGATTGCACATGAACCCATTTCTGATTGATTCAACCCACTTTTTATCTCATTTAGACCATTTGACCTATGCTCTGTCTCTAAGAAATTCTGTTTATGTACTGCTATGGTAAAATTGCAGTTTAACCTTTATTTCATATTTTCTTCTCAGAACACTTATTCCTTTAATTAGGCCCTCTTCTAGGTTATGCAAGAGCTTTTATTCTCTTTATTAGGTTAAAATGAGCTAGTTATGTCTCATGATGAGGCTCTCATCACCCGACCAGATCCAACACATCCGCTCCTCCTTGAATGGGTTCTTCACTGCGGCAGCTGGTGGCGTTGGAGCGGCAGCCAGCCGTTCCTGCAAGAAGAAGAATAAAGAAAATAATGTTTAAATATTGTGGTTATTTATATACAAACCCTCAACTTTTATGTTAACTAAAACAACGGATCTAATTGGTTAACTAATTAAATGAATGACATTCTAAGCTAATTCTAAATGCACTTAAAATATGAATGCAATGCATGGATTATGTAATTAAATTAAAAATATGAATTAATCTATTAAATCCTAATTTATGCTAAATAATTGTTAGAATTAACCCAATGTCTAGGCACTTAAATATTTAAATAGCCCACAACTATGGGCTAATCATCTGTATTGATTACCGAAGACTAAATGCCTCCATAAGAAGGATCATTTCCCACTTCCATTTATTGACCAGATACTCGAGAAATTGGCAGGGAATCGATTCTTTTACTTCTTAGATAGGTACTCCAGTTATAACTAGGTGGCAATCCATCCTGAGGACCAAGAGAAGACTACCTTCACCTGCCCCTTCAGGACATATGCGTTCCGTAGGATGCCATTCGGTCTCTGTAATGCACCTACTACTTTTCAGCAATGCATGCTTGCCATATTCTTAGATATGGTAGGTGAGTACCTTGAAGTCTTCATGGATGACTTCTTGGTATTTAGGGAATCTTTTGATGATTGCTTCTGATAAGTTCACTTTAGTGGATTATTGTTGGGCCTAAGTACTCAAGTATCTATTCATAGTTTCTAATTGGTTAGGAGTTATACAGTAATTCATCTTAGTCTGCATATAATCTTGTGTGTCAATTTTATGTTTAATAAGGCATGTTATGTTCACATATTCTATATGGTTGGATGCAGGCTAGGTATAAGAATCAAATGTCATTCTACCTATATAAGACGTCTGGAGCTAAGGATGGACGTCTGGGAATTGCCAGGACAAGTGCTTTGACTTTACATTTTTTTAAGACGTCTGATGATGAAGTCAGACATCTGATAAAGTTTGGCCAATCCTTATCAGCCGTTCTAACCACTCGTAATCTTGAGTGGTTAGAGTAGTTTCACTGGAAGGAAAAAGATGAGAGTTTTTTTTTTTTAAAGGGCTCCATCTTCCTGCTTGGCTCTGGATCACCTCCACCCTCTCCACCGTGGCCCTCTCGCCAGCACCGTGAAACCAAAGCACTCACTGTGGCTAAAGCAATCTCCACCGTCGATGCCGCCTGCCCCCAGGTGGTGCTCTGTGACAAAGAGCATCACCACCACCATCAGCGCCTACCCCTGCCTAAGCCACCTAGTGCATCCTCGTCCCAGTTATGGCGCACAAGCACAACAGGCACTCGAGAACCAACAGCAACAGGCACTCGCGTGCCAGCCCCTGTGCACTCCCTCTTCTTCGTCTTCTTCATTTTCTTCTTCCTCTTCTTCTCCACAAACAGAGGAGAGGAGGAACCCATAGCCACCATCATTGCGTGCATCCACCTCCTCCTCCTTGACGCTCAGCCCTGCACGTACTTCTCGCGTGCACGTGCACGGCCAGCAAGACAACGCAGCCGACGTCCTCCTCCTCTTCTTCTTAGTCTTCTCCTTCTCCACCGACAGGAAGGACCCAAAGCTCCATGCAGCCCCCACACACGGCCAACGTCTAAGGCCACAAAGCTTCGTACCAACGCCTCCAATGGACTTGCCGCACCCTCACGATCTCGGCCACACCTTCTGATGGTTAGCAGTAACCTGCACACGTTGGCGAGCCACCATCGACATCGGCCATCCTCCTCGTCACCGGTGAGAAAGCCAGCCACCGTTCGATGTGCCATCACCACCCATGCATGGCCCTCGTCGCAAGAACCCTCCATCGAGCTCCACACGGTCTGCCATTACCTCCTCTTCGCACGAGCACAAGGGGAAGTAATCCCCTGTTTTGCTACAGGGAACACTCAATTAAAAATTACATTGAATGCCATTGAAGAGGGATAGAATTTAGATTTTTGGTTATTTTATTGTGTAAACAATGTGATAGCACCCTATTGCACAGCAATCATGCAACCTAAATCACCTGAATTAAGCTAGATACTAGCATAACTTAGGAATAATTCATTCATAGGCATCATAATTTGCACAATAGCTAGTTTATTAGTCATATGGATGATATCGTCATTTTATGACCAAAAAGAGTGACGATTTTAATCGCAGATGATTCGAAGCCGTGGATGTTAGATCAGATCGGACAAATCTGATCAGAACGAGGATGGGAGTCCAACTCTTCCAAAATCATCCCAATCAGATGACCAGAGCATTGTGTGCAGTCCATAGAAGAATGGAGATGATGGAGCCAAAGGACAAAGATCCAAGCCTCAGATGAAGAATCTAACCGTACAGATGAATCCGGACCACCAATAGCAATCCAACGATGCAAAAATCAACTCAATCGAAGGTCTACAGCACCAGATACAAAAAAAAGAAGATGGACGACCATGATGGCACCACATGGTGCCATCACAGCCGCTCCCTCACCACCACCCCACCTAGGAAGGCCACACTACACAATGTGGGTCATTGGATCTTCATCCAACGGCCACGAGTGCGCCACATCGCCCGCCCAGACTGGATCAGCATAAATACAAATAAACAAGTACATATAATAAAAGGCTTGCGTAGCGCATTGGCTCGCGCACGCACGTGCATGCACGGGGTGCGGGTTCGAGCCCTGCACTATGCAAAATTGAAGCGAGCGGGCGTGGGTGCAATTGTGCGTGATTGTAAGGCTTAGGCGCACCGACATGGCGTGATCAGAGAGCGTAGTGAGTATGCGTGATCTGACGTGGTTGCTTCAACGCCTAAGGCAACAGCGCTCGTTAAAATCGGACGGTTGACGTTGAGCCTGGTTTTGAAGGCGAGCGATGGGCGAAGAAGATAAGCACACACGCGAGGAGGAAGCGAGGCCATGCGATCTTTGATCCAACGCTCCAGCGGCTGCCACGTGTCGCCACCAGAGCAAATCCGAGCATAGGAGGCTTTTTTAAGGCTATTTTGAGGCCAAATCAGAGCCGTCGATCTCCCGATCGACAGATCTTATTAGCCAAAGGGTTGTTGCATGAGATTAAGGGTTAAAATACCCTTTTTGAACTCCACCAAAACTATAAAAGAAGGCCCAAGGCCCCCCAATTGAAGGCATCAACTTAGAATCTCTCTCCCATCAACTTCAAATCTCTTCTACCGTCTTCTCTGCGATTCTTCGTCCTAGCACTCTGGATCTAAGGTGTTGCCACTTCTCGCACAAGCATCCCACAAGCAACGTCATTTCTCTGCCACTTTCTTCTCTCTCTCTCTTTCTATCATCTATCTGTCTCTATTAGCATTTTCTACTGTGAAAAACTTTATCTAATTGCAATAAAATTCTGATTCTCTAAATATCTGCTTTATACATATATACATATATATATATCTAGTTAGAATTAGTTTTATTGAAATGCTTCTGCAAAAATCGAGATTACCTCCTTGTGAATGACCCGATACTCACCGGAGTTTTATAAATTTATATGTCAATGTGTTTTCACACTATACTGCAACTAAACAACCTTTAAAATGAGAATTACAGGCGTGCCAACATGGCACGATCAGAGCACGTAGCGGGTATGCGTGATCTCACGTGGTTGCTTCGACGCTATGGCAGCAGCACTCATTACAATCAGAGAGCGTAGTGAGTATGCGTGATCTGACGTGGTTGCTTCAACGCCTAAGGCAACAGCGCTCGTTAAAATCGGACGGTTGACGTTGAGCCTGGTTTTGAAGGCGAGCGATGGGCGAAGAAGATAAGCACACACGCAAGGAGGAAGCGGGGCCATGCGATCTTTGATCCAACGCTCCAGCGGCTGCCACGTGTCGCCACCAGAGCAAATCCGAGCATAGGAGGCTTTTTTAAGGCTATTTTGAGGCCAAATCAGAGCCGTCGATCTCCCTATCGACAGATCTTATTAGCCAAAGGGTTAAAATACCCTTTTTGAACTCCACCAAAACTATAAAAGAAGGCCCAAGGCCCCCCAATTGAAGGCATCAACTTAGAATCTCTCTCCCATCAACTTCAAATCTCTTCTACCGTCTTCTCTGCGATTCTTCGTCCTAGCACTCTGGATCTAAGGTGTTGCCACTTCTCGCACAAGCATCCCACAAGCAACGTCATTTCTCTGCCACTTTCTTCTCTCTCTCTCTTTCTATCATCTATCTGTCTCTATTAGCATTTTCTACTGTGAAAAACTTTATCTAATTGCAATAAAATTCTGATTCTCTAAATATCTGCTTTATACATATATACATATATATATATCTAGTTAGAATTAGTTTTATTGAAATGCTTCTGCAAAAATCGAGATTACCTCCTTGTGAATGACCCGATACTCACCGGAGTTTTATAAATTTATATGTCAATGTGTTTTCACACTATACTGCAACTAAACAACCTTTAAAATGAGAATTACAGGCGTGCCAACATGGCACGATCAGAGCACGTAGCGGGTATGCGTGATCTCACGTGGTTGCTTCGACGCTATGGCAGCAGCACTCATTACAATCAGAGAGCGTAGTGAGTATGCGTGATCTGACGTGGTTGCTTCAACGCCTAAGGCAACAGCGCTCGTTAAAATCGGACGGTTGACGTTGAGCCTGGTTTTGAAGGCGAGCGATGGGCGAAGAAGATAAGCACACACGCAAGGAGGAAGCGGGGCCATGCGATCTTTGATCCAACGCTCCAGCGGCTGCCACGTGTCGCCACCAGAGCAAATCCGAGCATAGGAGGCTTTTTTAAGGCTATTTTGAGGCCAAATCAGAGCCGTCGATCTCCCTATCGACAGATCTTATTAGCCAAAGGGTTGTTGCATGAGATTAAGGGTTAAAATACCCTTTTTGAACTCCACCAAAACTATAAAAGAAGGCCCAAGGCCCCCCAATTGAAGGCATCAACTTAGAATCTCTCTCCCATCAACTTCAAATCTCTTCTACCGTCTTCTCTGCGATTCTTCGTCCTAGCACTCTGGATCTAAGGTGTTGCCACTTCTCGCACAAGCATCCCACAAGCAACGTCATTTCTCTGCCACTTTCTTCTCTCTCTCTCTTTCTATCATCTATCTGTCTCTATTAGCATTTTCTACTGTGAAAAACTTTATCTAATTGCAATAAAATTCTGATTCTCTAAATATCTGCTTTATACATATATACATATATATATATCTAGTTAGAATTAGTTTTATTGAAATGCTTCTGCAAAAATCGAGATTACCTCCTTGTGAATGACCCGATACTCACCGGAGTTTTATAAATTTATATGTCAATGTGTTTTCACACTATACTGCAACTAAACAACCTTTAAAATGAGAATTACAGGCGTGCCAACATGGCACGATCAGAGCACGTAGCGGGTATGCGTGATCTCACGTGGTTGCTTCGACGCTATGGCAGCAGCACTCATTACAATCAGAGGATTGACGTTGTGGCTGGTTTTGAAGGCGAGCGGTGGGTGAAGATGATAAGCGCACATGCGAGCAGGAAGCGGGGCCGTGCGATCTTTGATCAAACGCTCCAGCGGCTGCCACGTGTCACCATTAGAGCAAATCCGAGCATAGAAGGCTTTTTGAAGGCTATTTTGAGGCCAAATCAGAGCTGTTGATCTCCCAATCAATGGATCTAATTAGCCAAAGGGTTGTTGCACTAGATTAAGGGTTAAAATACCCTTTTTGCCCTCCATCAAAACTATAAA
The DNA here is from genome assembly GCA_037157565.1 of Thalassia testudinum. Lineage (NCBI taxonomy): Eukaryota > Viridiplantae > Streptophyta > Magnoliopsida > Alismatales > Hydrocharitaceae > Thalassia > Thalassia testudinum. Next base: position 90,364,153 of record JAZHRO010000077.1, read on the forward strand.
AGAAGGCCCACAGCCCCCAATTGAAGGCATTAACTTAGAATCTCTCTCACCCATCAACTCCAAATCTCTTCTACCATCTTCTCTGCAATTCTCCATCCCAGCACTCTGGATCTGAGGTGCTGCCACATCTCGCACAAGCATCCCACAAGCAGCATCATTTCTCTGCCACTTTCTTCTCTCTCTCTCTCTTTCTATCTATCAATCTGTCTCTATTAGCATTGTCTACTATAAAAAACTTTATCTAATTGCAATAAAATTCTGATTCTCTGAATATCTGCTTTATACATATATACATATATATATATATCTAGTTAGAATTAGTTTTATTGAAACACTTCTGCAAAAATCAAGATTGCCTCCCTACGAATAACCTGGTACTCACCGGAGTTTTATAAATTTATTTGTTCACGTGTTTTCGCACTATACTACAACTAAACAACCTTTAAAACATGAATTACATGCTGGACAAGTTGGCGCCGTTGCCGGGGAGGCAACGAAAATTTTTGAAGCTTTTCGGTATGTATTTGAGATTTCTAACTCACTACATTTTTCGTTGATTTCGTGTGTGCAGGAAACAAAGAAATCTGAACCAAACACGACAACGAAGAAAGTGCAGGTTCAAATCTCAGGTAAGTACCCGTAGGTTAGATTAGTTAGATTTAGAAAGTTTAGGATTTGCTTGAACCATGGGATTAGTTAGAATTTGCTTGTTTGAAAAAAAAAATTCTCTCGATTTTCGGACTGAAATAAAGTTTTATCTTAAAAATTCAATTTTCGAAGATCCGCATGTCCAAATATTCTCAAATTATGACTGGACATGGATTTCAAAGTCAGGAATAGCATATCCAAAATTTGCCAAATCAGAGTTGCAAAAAATTTTTAAAAATTCGTGCCGTAATCTATTATCAATTCAATTTTTGTTCCTGATTTTTTGGAGTTCAAAATATCAAAAGAATTTTTATACAACTTCGATTGAAGTGAAATTTATGGAACTGAATTTTTGAGAAAGTCAAGAATTTTAGAAAATTCTGAGAAAAATATTTCTTTTTCATTTGATTGCACGAATTATCTGATCACGAACTAGAGGTCAAAACAGACTGCAAAGCCCCCAGTAAAGTTTTAATTTGAGAAAATAGAAAACAAGTAGTAAAATTCTTGAAAAAATATTTTGTAAGTGCCTAGTTAGTGGTGTAATAAGGACCAATTGATTTCATTGCTTGGGTCGCACCACTCATCATTTTGAACCTAAAAGAACATCTAAAACTATTTGCGCTTAGGGTTTCACTCTAAGGATAGAGCACACTTACATTTCTATACTTAAAGGAAATATATCAAACAAGTTGGGATTTGCAAAACTTTTGTGTGCCTCATCAGAACCTTGGTTGAAAATATTTAATCAAGTGAACCCTAAAACATGCTAACACAAGCATTTGAATCTTAAAAGATACTTCATCATAAAAATTTGCTTGTAAACCCTTTTCCTACGCACTTCACATCTCTAAAATCAATTTTAAGGGCAAACACCCCCTAATGCCCATCATATTCTAAAAGTGCATCAAACCCAAGCTTAAAACTGAGTAGATGTGCACTAGGTAGGACTAATAGACTTGGGGACTTGAAACTAGATTGGGCTAAGGTCAAGGCCTTGTCTACTTGGACCCACTAGTGACAAGAAAGGTCGATGCAGTAATCGCGTTAACCTTTAGTGGTGTGCCACCGTGTGGGGTGTCCTAAGGGGTCCCACCCTTCTGGCCAGCCAAGTAATTCAAGGGTTGATCTAACCCAATCATGTTTTGGGGAACCAGGATTAGGTCTATTTAGGGTTGGCACTCTAAGGATTAGTTTGATTGCTTGTATTGAAAGGGCGGGGTATTCTCTCATTTGTCTTCTCCCTCTCATCTATTAACTTTCTTTTGGTACATGGATGCTAAAAGGTCTCTAAACCCTAATTTGGTACCACCCTTAGAGAGTAAACTAAAGAGAAGACCCAAATTTTTTGAATACACTCCAATATCCAATTGCCATGAGGAAGAACTGATTGAGAGGAAACCATGAACCCATACTCCTTTGCCTCACACTATTCCTCCTTTTCTCCCTATCCCAACCCTTCCCTTACTTTAACTTCTTCAGGTTGGGAGAACTCTCCTCAATACCCGGGACTTGATTCCATTTCCTATACCTCATATTCCCTGGGTATAGCCAGGCCTATCTCGAATCCCACACAAATCTCTAGATATCAAGGATCTATATAGTCTAAAGATACACTCTCCATACAGGACCAGCACCTGGCTGGCATGACCAGTTATCTTGACCGGTTCAGCCAAACTCATCTCTCCCCAGATCATGGATATGCCTCAGAATCCTAATACCTAGAATACCAATCATATCCTGGAAATCACTATTCAAATTATCCCAATACCACCCAAAAGCACCTTCTCATTGGGATAACCCTACACCAACCAACAAGGATATGATTCTTACCTTAGGTATTCAAATGATTGATATTCTGATTTGACTGAGGTCAAAAACTCTAAAAATTATTATCCTCAGCCTGATCAAATCCCTGACCATGGCGGGGATCCTGAGTTCACCCAATTACTCCAAGTAGTCCAGGGGATGAGAGAAGCAAATAAAAGAAATACAGATAATCTGACAAAACAGGTCAATAGAATCCGAAAAGCACAAGGAGACAAACCTGGTCTGAGCATGCCACAAGTTGGTGGTAAGACACTCAAGGTTGAGGATCCAACCTTAAGCATGACATCCTATCCAATCCCAACCTCTACACACTAAACCCACCCACCAGCTCTGTGATTATACAGAACAGATCATTTTTGATATCCCAAAAACTGACTTTGAGGAGGAAGACTCACTTGAAGAAACACATCTTGATTTAGGCCCTGAATTGCAACCATTCTATTTTGAGGAGCCAATTCATAGTGAGCTGGAGTATGAGTCTTTTATGTTTAAAGAAACACAATTGGACAACATGGATGATTTGGGAGAATCAGAGCAAGATCAAGGAGAGAGAAAGATTAGGGACAGTGACACTCCAAGCCAAGCATGGTTGGATGGCTTTGATGTCATCTCGTTTGAGGATTACCATGATCAAATGTTCTTAAACGATCCCATCCACCAAAGTCCTGAGGAAAAACCTGACCATTATCCCCAACATCTTGAGATTGAACAAAATAAACAATCCCCTTATGAAAAAGATGTTCAAGAAATTGCAGAATTACTGGGGATAACTTATGAGGATCTATCTAAGGAAGCAAAGAATTTTGCTGAATCATGGAATCCTGAGGAGTTTGATTTGATTGATGAAAAACAAGAAGACATTCCCTCAGAAGATATAGTCCAAAAAGAATTTGAGGTGTTGACAATTCCAAACCCTAATCTTACTCCTCCCAGGGAAATGGTTCTAAGGAAAAATGAATTAAAACAAGATTTGGGAGACTCGAATGAGACTTTTGATCACCCCAGGGATGGGATGGACCACTGGATCTTATTTGATTCACATACTCGACATCCATCCATACCTAACTTGACCTGCAAAGTAGTTTCCTATACCATTTCAGACTACACCACTCAGGTTCCTCCTTTCATTTCCTATCACTTTCAGGACCCATATGACTTATTCCCCACAAACCACCCCATATCCACCTCATCCTCATGCATCAATTCTTAAGGTTGCCACTATCTACTTTCCACTCTAGCACCTACACTAATATTCCTCTCTTTTGTAGCATCTAGCTACAAATAGTTTCAAGCCCGTTCACTTTATTTTTCCGACCCTTAGGGCTTGGTATTCACCATCAACTGGTTCGCATTTGTGGATCACTGATCCTTGCGCTACATGACCATATCTTTATTTTAATCCTGATCCAACCCATCAATCTAATCATTCATTTTTGGGTTTAAGTCCAGCAAATGACGTTAAACTTAGCGCTGGCTGTGAGGCAACCTAGTACTCTGTACAGGTAGCTCTGCATCCTCTACATCCATATTGACCTGGATTAACAAGCATAGTCAGGTGATATCCCCTCATCTTGCTTATTATATTTTGATTTTCATGCATACATTTCAATGAGGACATTGTAATGAATAGGCATGGGGGGGTGGACATTGCATGTCTTATCTTTATGTCTAAAAAAAAAAAGAAACATATAGGCATAAAGAATTTTTATTAAGGTTTTATTAGGGATTTATTCTTCAGTTGATTCCTGAGTTTAGAATCCAGTATAATTTCACACTTATGCATAGAATTTGTAATGGATCCTTTGTGAAGATCGATAAGCATCTTTAGTTTGCCAAGAAGAAGCAGTGCTTCTTCTCCTAACCCTTGGACAGTAATTAGGGAGTCAGGCAAACTATCTCTTCTAACAGATCCACCAAACAAGTGTGAGGTGAGAGTAGAAAGTATACTGGTGCTCTAAGGCTAGTATGAGGAATCTTAAACTCTGGATAATGAGATAATGATGCTCGGAGTTAGGCATTGTTTTTGCGCTAGGTTTCTGCATACAAGTTCTTAGTGTGAATCTCTTGAGAGCCACCAAATAAGGCAAATGCACAGAGAGCGGGTTCTGATAAAACTAGGACTGAGGTGAATGATCACAACCATCCTTTACGGAATCCTTAGCTGAAGGAGGGTATTAATGTCAAGGTCAAAAATACACTATCCTATCCATTCATTTCCCGATGCCGAGAATAGGCACTTCCACCAAATAAGCCACCCGATATCCTCTTGAACATCTCCCAATCCCGAATAATGCCTCGTGAATAAAAGACGTATGTGTTACTATGTTGCATTAGTAGATGTCTGGATGCAAAAAAAAAAAGGTATATATGCCTATGCATATAGAAAAAAATATACATATACAAAAAAAAAGAAAGAGCAGAAAAGAGAGAAAGAAAAAGCAGAAAAGAAAAGAAAATAAAAAAGAGAGTTTATAAGTGTTTTTAGAGTTTATTTCAAGTGTATTGAGGCAACAACACCCATCACCCTCATGATCCACCAAAAACAGCCTTGACCTACTTTTCTGTATTTCTGGCTGCCTGAATATAGTTTGAGGAATGTTTACTTTGTCGTAGAGTTATCAGAACCTAATCAAAGTGTTAGTGCCAGGAGAGACCACCAAATATACTGATAAATCTGGTGAAACTGTGAGCTCAGAAAGAAAGAAAAGAAAATGAGAGAGAAAGAAAGAGAGAAAACATGTACAAAGGAACTAAAGAGAGCACAGTTTCTTGCCTCTCTCTAAGTTGAATTATTTAATAATCTAGAAATTTAGGTTCTAAAGTACTAGTCTATATGTAGCACCAGATGAGTGTGAGCCACCAAAAGTAAATCCACTTGACTCAAAAATCTTCTACCTAACCCAAAAGCCGGGGCTGAATATATAGGTTACCTTATAACCCCATGGGGAGAAGTATGCCTATCCCAATAGATTTTTACTAAGGGTCAAGTTCGAGCTTTAGATGTGAATTGACTTTTCACTTGGATCCATTGCATAGGCTACAACAAAACACAATCTCGATTATATGGATTACTAAAACTTCAGATAAAAATAAAAGACATAAACCTCTAGTCAAACTCTTGATAAAAATTATTCATGTAGGATCACTTTGCATTTAGTCATGCATTGGCTAGGGACTAGCAAGATTTAGGCAAGGGGGTGTGATTGCACGGAAATCATGCAGCCTAAATCACCTGAATTAAGCTAGATTCTAGCATAACTTATGAATAATGCATTCATAGGCATTGTAATTTGCACAATAGCTAGTTTATTAGTCATATGGATAATATAGTCATTTTATGACCTAAAAGAGAGATGATTTTAATTGCAAATGATTCGAAGTCGCAGGTGTTAGATCAGATCAGACAGATCTGATCAGAACGAGGATGGGAGTCCAACGCTTCCAAAATCGTCCTGATCAGACAACCAGAGCATTGTGTGTAGTCCATAGAAGAATGAAGATGATGGAGCCAAAGGACAAAGATCCAAGCCTTAGATGAAGAATCCAACTATACGGATGAATCCGGATCGTCGATCGTAATCCAACGGTGCAAAAATCAACTCAATCGGAGGTCTACAGCACCAGATACAAAGAAAAGAAGATGGACAGCCATGATGGTGCTACGTGGCACCATCACAGCTGCTCCCTCACCACCGCCCCATCTAGGAAGGTCGCACTGCAAGCTGTGGGTCATTGGATTTTCATCCAACGGCCACAAGCGCTCCACGTCGCCCGCCCAGACTGGATAAGCATAAATACAAATAAACAAGTATATATAACAAAAGGTTTGCATAGTGCATTGGCTCGTGCACGCGCGTGCATGCTTGGGGTGAGGGTTCAAGCCCTCCGCTGCGTGAAACTGAAGCAAGCGCTCGCGAGTGAAATTGCACGCGATTGTAAGGCGTAGGCGTGCCGACGTGGCACGATCAGAGCGTGTAGCGAGTACACGTGATCTCACGCAGTTGCTTTGACGCTAAGGTAGCGGCGCTTGTTACGATCGGATGGCTAACGTTGAGGTGGATTTTGAAGGAGAGAGGTGGGTGAAGAAGATAAGCGCGCACGCGAGGAGGAAGCGGGGTCGTGCGATCTTTGATCCAACTCTCCAGTGGCTGCCACGTGTCGCCACCAGAGCAAATCTGAGTGTAGAAGGCTTTTTGAAGGCTATTTTGAAACCAAATCAGAGCTGTTGATCTCCCGATCGATGGATTTGATTAGCCAAAAAGGTTGTTGCACGAGATTAAGGGTTAAAATACCCTTTTTGCCCTCCATCAAAACTATAAAAGAAGGCCCAGGGCCCCCCAGTTGAAGGCATCAACTTAGAATCTCTCTCTCCCATCAACTCCAAATCTCTTCTACCGTCTTCTCTGCAATTCTCCATCCCAACACTCTGGATCTGAGGTGTTGCCACTTCTCGCACAAGCATCCCACAAGCAACGTCGTTTCTCTACCACTTTCTTCTCTCTCTCTCTTCACAAGTGTGGTATAATTTCAGTATATTTTTAGTAACTTTGATCGAGGGTTTTTCCACCACATTACATATTGCAACGACGGATTTTCTGATACAATAGTATTCTGAAAAGTGAAAAATGCTCAACCAAATGGCACTATTGCCAAGAGTTAATCGATGCAATAAATTCACCTATGTTTATTTCTGATTACTCTAAATTGCACATGTAGCTTATCATCTTTATCTTTTCTATGCGAGGAATCTGATGAAGCGACAAGCGTAGCGGAGAGACAACATCGACCTTGAGTGACACACCTCAGAGATAATCACAGGAGCCTGTGGGCCTTGATCCCACAAGCGTAGAGACGCACGGAGGACCATCTAGGAGGATTCTTCCTCTTAGACTTTTGATTTAGAATTTTAGGATTAGCCTAGTTATTTGTTTTCTCACCCTTGTACTCTTTGACCAGTTTTGGCAAAGTGTCCCCGATTCTTTAGATTCTAGGTTTATTTGTAGTTAGTTCTTTGGATTGCGTATCTATTTATTATGAAAAAAAAAAATCCAAACTGCCTACTAGAAGCTGCATATCCATAGGACGACCATCTAGGATTGCTTGAGTAGCATCTAGATTTTCTTACTGTATTGCATGCATTTTTGCATAGAAGAGTGCTGGAGCAAGGTACGAATTTCTTATCTTACTGCATCAGTTATCTACACAAGCATTGCATCTGAACATAATTAAAGAAGACCACTTAAACTGATTTGAAAAGATTAATCAAGTGGTCATATTGTTTCTCGAAAATAAAATAAAATATACAAGAAGTGTTTGAATAACTTGATTGCGATTTTCAAAAAGAAAAAAAAATCACTTTTCGTGGTGAATGCACACTTCCTGCACTGAGTACGCACTATAGGCACTACACTAGGACTTGGACCCTTAAGGCTATAGGCATCGATCTCTTTATCGTTGCAAACCCTCCTATCTCACTTTGAAACAGTGGTATTAACATTTGCCTGAGTGATTTAATACTCTAAGGAGGAGGACACCCCTTAAAGGAATTCATGGGTTGTTAAGAGGCACCGCTAATGCATCACCTCAAAGGAAGGGTTCGCCCTACTTGTATCCCTTGGTTTCATCCTTGGAGTACCTTTTCACTTGAGCATCTGAGAATATCATTGCAGCAAAGTGTACGTCTTTAGGGCACTCGAAGGTCAATTTAGGGTGCGTAATTGCTTGACAACTTGATTGATCACCCAAAAAGGACTAAAAGTAACCTCAACCTTCTTAACAATCATTGACCACAAATTTCAAGTGCTTCATTTCTCTTATACCACTTACGTGGGAATGGAGAAAAACTGCCTTGACTATATTTGGCCAAGCTGAAGAGTTGGAAGAGGACTTAAAGAACTTTAAATCAACAAAAGAACTCTTGCCTTGTGTTTGCTTGGTGTATGCTTGGTAGGCGCTCTCTTAGAAGTAGTCTTCTCTTCAACCCTGAGCCTGAGAGAATTATAAGGAAAGCTAACCAAGAAAGAAGAAAAATGGCTGAAGAAAGGCCTGAAGAAGAGATTAGGGTTAGTGAAAATCAGAGAACCTTGAGAGACTATTTCCTCCTTACAACCCACCAAGCCCTACCTATCCAAAGACCAGGAGTGGATAACCCATATGAAATCAAGAGCAACACCATATCTTTGCTCCCATCTTTTTATGTTACTACTAATGAGGATCCCTACAAGCATCTTGAGGAATTCACCAAGGTCTGTTCCACGGTGAAGCTTCAAGACTTTACTGATGAAGCTCTGATGAAGATTCTATTTCCATTCTCCCTAAAAGAAAAGGCCAAGCACTGGTATCATACCCTCGATGCAAGGGTAAATGATTGGGCCACCCTTAAGGGAGAATTCTCGAAAAAGTATTTTCCTATAAGTAAAACCAACCATTACAGAAGAGAGATTATTGGTTTTACTCAACAAGAAGGGGAGAAATTTCACGAGACTTAGGAGCACTTTAATGACCTTCTTAGGTTATGCCCCCAGCATCAGTTGCTAAGATGGCAGTTGGTCGAAAGGTTCTATAACGGATTATTTGAAAGGAACAAGCAAACCATTGATGCAACCTGTGCAGGAACCTTCATGACCAAAACTGAGGATGAAGCCTAGGCATTATTTGAAACATTAAGTGACAACTCCATACATATGTCCTTTGCCTATCAAGAAAGAAAACCATCAATTTTGCAGAGGAAGATAGAGGCCCATGAAGCCAGGGCTACCAAGGATTTGGCTTATCAGATTCAATTGCTGAACAAAAACTTTGATATGCTTTTAGCAAAAGCCGACATGAACCTGCAAGCAACCTCTATATTTCAAGCTTCAAGTGAATACTCCATTTGCCAAAGCACAACGCACGCCACTGCAGAGTTCCACCAAGCAAATCAATTCCCTGAGTTGATTCAGACTGACCTGAACACGGCCCAAGGTTTCCGCCCACCCCTCGTAATAACCCGTATTCTAATACCTATAACCCGGGGTGGCGGAACCATCCAAACTTCTCATGGAAGCAAGGTGATGCTTCTAACTCAAGGAATACAAGACCCCTACCTCCCCAACCCATATACCAGCCATCCTATGAAAGCCCTCCTCAGAATAAGCCCTCTGAGATGGATGAACTTAAAGCCATGATGAAAGTGATGCAAGAGCATCAAAATATGGTCATCCAATCTCATAATAAGATGATTATTGATATGCAATCCCAAATTGGTCATCTTACTGAGGCTGTTAGGCAGCGTGATCCGAGGAAGTTGCCAGCTCTTCTGAGGAGAACCCAAAGGGCAAGGGGGTCATATTCAGGGAGCATGCCCAAACTGTGACCGTGCTGAGTGGAAAGAAAATCAACAAGCCTGATAGCACTCCTACGATCATGTCTCAGGATTCCCGTCCTACATCCAACCTGACTTCCATCTCCACCGACGAAGAGCCACACTGCTCTCCCTCGCTTGAAATCACCCACCCCAAGGATGTCGTCAGCCCACCACCCCTCTCCCGCCATGACTACCCCTCTGCCCAGAAGCTAAGGGTGCCCTAGCCAGAGTGCCTATCTGCTCCTGGGGAATCTTCTGTTTGCTCGCCTGGAGCCAAGGATAGGACAGAGGAGATTATGGACACTTTTAGGCAAGTCCAGATCAACTTGCCTCTGTTGGAAGCTATCAAATAGATCCCATCCTATGCCAAGTTTCTAAAGGACTTGTGCACCCAGAAGCACCGATCTAGGAGATAGGTCCAAGCTAAGGTCATCCTGCCTAACCATGTTAGCTCGGTTCTCCAACATGGAACACCCCCCAAAATGAAAGACCCAGGGGCCCCGTATATTTTAGTGGTTATAGGTAACCAACACATTGACGAGGCTCTGCTCGATCTGGGTGCAGGGGTGAACATTTTACCGAGCTCTATCTACGATCTTTTGGGAGGAGGTGAGTTAAAGCCTAGTCCAGTCATCCTCCAGGTCACAGACAGGTTGCTTAAGACACCACGAGGATTACTGGAAGATGTTCTGGTGAGAGTGGAGGACTTCTTCTTCCACGTTAACTTTCTTGTGCTAGATACTGACCTTTTGAATAAGCCCACTAAGCCATCCATTATTCTGGGATGCCCCTTCTTGGCCACAGCCAACGCCTCTATCAATTGTAGATCAAGGGCACTTAAAATGGGCTTTGGGAACAAGAAGATCCGATTGAATGTTTTTGATACTTACAAGCAATTCAGATTTGAAGATTGTTCTCAGATTGAGGTTGTTGATGAAATAATTGAGGAGACTACTCTAGCACTCCTATGTAGAGATCCCCTTCAAAAGGTCATATCTAAGGACCATCCTCCTATTATTAAAGAAACTAAAGGGAAAATACTCGAATTAGAAGAGTTGCTGCGGATACACACAGTCTCTGTCCCCACCCTAGACCGTGAAGGTAGATCCGCTACCTGAGGTGGGGACATCTTAGCTTAAACCCTCAATCCAAAAGGCTCCTGAGTTGGAGTTGAAACCCCTCCCGAGCACATTGAAGTATGCTTTCCTTGTCTCTAATGATACACTCCCCGTTATTATCTCGTCTACATTATCTGAATCGCAGGAGGGAGCTCTGCTTGAGTGTTTACAAAGGCACAAGGAAGCAATTGCTTGGTCAATTGCTGATATTAAGGGTGTTGATACCTCCCTTTGCATGCATCATATATACACAGACAAGTCTATGAAACCCTTTTGAGACATGAAGAGAAGGCTCAACCCCAATATGTGGGAGGTTGTTAAAAAGGAGCATCTAAAATGGTTGGATGTAGAAATTATCTATCCCATTTCAGGCAGTAAATGGGTCAATCCTATTCATGTGGTGCCCAAAAAGGCAGGAATCACTGTGGAAAAGAACGACCAAGGAGAGTTGGTAACCACTAGACCCTCAACTAGTTGGAGGGTCTGCATTGATTACCGCCGTTTAAACACGCCTACCCAGAAAGACCATTTCCCCTTACCGTTGATCAATCAGATTTTGGAACGATTGGCGGGGAACAAGTACTTCTGTTTCCTTGACGAGTACTCTGGGTATAATCAAATAGCCGTCTTTCCTGACGATTAGGAGCGTACCACCTGCACAAGTCCGTATGGCACATTTGTGTTCCGTCAAATGCCATTCGGGTTTTGTAATGCTCCTACCACTTTCCAACGATGTATGATGGCTATCTCTTCTGATATGATCGACGAGTTTGTTCAGATTGTCATGGATGAGTTCTCCATTTATGGCTCGTCGTTTGACCTATGCCTTTCGCACCTTGATAAAGTCTTAACCCGTTGCGAAGAGGCAAAGCTGGTGCTTAGCTAGGAGAAAAGGCACTTTATGATCTAGCAGGGCATGTAGTTTCCAAGAGAGGATTAGAGGTGGATACCGCAAAAATTGATTCCATCTCTAAGCTTCCATCGCCCACCAATGTTCATCAGGTTAGATCTTTCCTTGGCCATGCTGAGTTCTATAGGCTCTTCATTAGAGATTTTAGTAAAATCTCTAAGCCACTCTGTGACCTATTAGCGAAGGATGTTTCTTTCGATTTTGATGATAGATGTGGCGAAGCTTTCCTAGTCTTGAAGGAAGCCCTTATTATTGCGTCGATTCTCCAAGCACCAAATTGGACCCTCCCATTTGAGCTAATGTGCAATGCTTCTGATTTCACAGTGGGAGCAGTCTTAGGTCAAAGGGTTAATGGCAAACCACATGTGCTGCATTATGCCAGCAAGACCCTTACAGATCCTTAGCAAAACTACGCAATCACTGAAAAAGAGCTTCTTGTTGTAGTGTTTGCATTGGAAAAGTTTCGATCTTATCTTTTGGGATCCAAGGTTGTGGTGTTCATCGATCATTCTGCTTTAAAGCATCTTCTTGCTAAAAAGGACACCAAACCTCGCTTAATTCATTGGATTCTACTACTCCAGGAGTTTGACTTGGAAATTAACGATAAGAAAGGAGTTGAGAATGTGGTAGCAGATCATCTATCTAGGATCCCTATTGAGGCATCAACCCCTACTAGCGATATCTAAGAGACTTTTCCTAATGAGTCTCTGATGGCCATGGAGGCTAAAACTCCTTGGTTTGCTAATATAGTGAACTATCTGGTCACGGGCATCACCCCCAGTACTTGGGATAAGTAGAAGCAAGACAGGTTTCTTGCTGACACTAAATTTTATCACTAGGAGGAACTCGAGCTTTCTAGAATAGGCCCTAACCAACTTTTCTGTTGTTGCGTCCCTGACGAAGAACAAAGGAGTGTTCTGAGTATCTGCCATGACCTCCACTGTGGAGGACATTTTAGTGGAAAAAAAACTGCCCATAAGGTTCTTCAATCTGGCTTTTGGTGGCCCACATTATTCCGAGATGCACATACATATGTGGACGCATGTCAACGTTGCTAGCAAATGGGAACCATCTAAAAAAGGGATGAGATGCCCCAGCAACCTATCCTCCCTGTTGAGATCTTTGATATTTGAGGCATCGACTTCATGGGTCGCTTTCCTGTGTCCTTCAAATATGAGTACATCCTTCTGGATGTGAACTATGTATCAAAATGGATAGAAGCCATACCCACGCAAACCAATGACCATTCTGTGGTCTTGGGTTTTGTTAAGGCTAATATCATTTCTCAGTACGGGTGCCCAAGAACGATCATAAGTGATGAAGGACCTCACTTCAAGAACGTACACTTCACAAAACTACTCCAAAATTTGGGAGTCAACCATCCCCAAACAAGTGAACAAGTTGAAGTGTCTAATAGGGAGATTAAACAAATTTTAGAAAAAACTGTCAGACCCAACCGTAAGGATTGGTCTAAAAAACTAAATGATGCTCTTTGGGCCTATAGAACAGTGTATAAAACTCCCTTGGTTATGTCTCCTTTCCATCTTGTCTACGGAAAGGCGTTCCACCTTCCTATTGAAATCTAACACAAAGCCTATTGGGCTATTAAAAACATTAACTTGAATCTGGATAAAGCGGGAAAGGCACGTATGCTGGAGTTAAGTGAGCTTGAAGAGCTTCATAATGAAGCCTATGAAACTTCTCAAGCTTACAAGCAACGTACAAAGGTCTTCCATGATAAGCACATCATTAGAAAGACCTTTGAGCCCAACCAGTGGGTCTGGCTTTTCAATTCCAAACTTAAATTATTTCCAGGAAATCTCAAGTTCCACTGGGATGGGCCGTATGTTGTTATCAATACCTTCATTCATGGAGCTATAAAAATTAGGAACCCTACTTCTGGTGTGAGCTTTAAGGTAAATGGCCAACGACTTAAACCTTATGTTACTCTTTCTGATGACCAGGCTTTGGGTGCACTTCGGCTTGAACCTTAGCTCCTCCCACTCTCCTCCTCAGGTGATATTCTTCTATGTCTTTATTTTTCCAATGAGGACATTGTCAATCTTAGGCATGAGGGGGTATAACCTAAGGATGTTTATAGCATTTATAAATATTTGCATGCATGTAAGATAGTGCATTAGCCAAAAAATAAAATCTCTTTTGTTTCTTGAGCTGAATTGGATTAGTCCCGAGCAAAAGTTCTTATCAAGGAAGTTTCATTAAAGATTTTCTTCTTAAATTGTTTCTTAAATTTCAAATCCAGTATAGTTACTTCACTTGCACGTAGATTAGGTAATGGATCTTTGTAGAAAATCAATAAGCATTTTTAATCTACTGAATCCTTGGACAGTTAATAGGGAGTCAGGCATGCTATCTTCTATTAAATCCACCTCATATTTGTGAGAAGGAAGTAGAGAGATTACTAGTGTGCTAAGTCTAGTGCAAGGACTCTTAAGTTCTAGACAATTAAATGATGATACCTCAAAGTTAGGCATAGTTTTCGCTCTCTATTCCTGTGTGCGTACATTGTGTGAATTCCTGAGAGTCACCAAATAAAGCAGATACACAGAGATTGAGTCTTGATAAAACTATGACTATGGTGGATGGTTACGACCACCCTTCATAGAGTCCTCAGCTGAAGGAGGTTAATAGTGTCAAAGGTCAGAAATACGCTTGTCCTATCCATCCTTCCCGATGCCAAAAGTAGGCACTTCCACCAAATAAGCCATACAATATCCTCTTGACCATCATCATCCCTAATAATGCCTCATGAATAAAAGTCTGCATCTTGTTATGTTAATTTTTATAAAAAAAAAGAGAAGAAGAAAAAAAAAATAAGAAAAAAAAGAGAGAAGAAAAAGAAAAAAAAAGTCTAAGTTCGGAGTTTTATCTTCATGTCATTTTGTGTCAATGTTTTTGAGGCAACAATAAAAAAAAACACCCATTGCGATCCACCAAATTTGACCCATACTTACTTTTTAGTATTTCTGATCGCCTGAATACTAGCTGAAGTCCTTTAACTTAGTTGTAGAGTTATTAGGACTTCAATTGAAGTGTGAATGCCATGTGAGACCACCAAACAGTAGGTACATTTACAAAATCTAGTGAGATTTGTGAATCTCAGAAGGAAAAGAAGGAAAAGAGTGAGCACAAAGGAACATCAAGAGAGCATAGTTGTTTAGCCTCTCTCTAGGTTGGCTTATTTGATAGTTTAGAGATCTAGAGTTTGCAGCACTAGACTACATGTAGCACCAGATGAGTGTGAGACACCAAACATAAATCCATTTGACTCTGCATCTCCTACCTAAGCCAGAAAGTCGAGGTCAAATCTCAGATTATTTTCTGCTTTATCCCCGAGGGAAGTAATTGTCTATCCCGATAAAATGTTTGCCAAGGGTTAAGTACGAACTGTAAATATAAGTTGACTTTTCACTTAGATCCGTTACCTGGGCTACTATCACTTCACATTTATCTGGATCTTTAAATTTTTGAAACAAGAAAAGAAGAAATCTTTTAGTTACTTCCATTATTTTTCATTTTTTGCTTGGGACTAGCAAAACTTAGGCATGGAGGCATTTGATAAGTCCACTTTAGTGGATTATTATTGAGCCTAAGTACTCTTTAAGTATCTATTAATAGTTTCTAATTGGTTAAGAGTTATACAGTAATTCATCTTAGTCCTCATATAATCTTGTGCATCAATTTTATGTTTAATAACGCATGTTATGTTCACATATTCTATATGGTTGGATGAAGGCTAGGTATAAGAATCAAATGTCATTCTGCCTATATAAGACGTCTGGAGCTAAGGATGGACATTTGGGAATTGCCAGGACAAGTGCTTTGACTTTACATTTTTTTAAGACGTCTGATAAAGTTCTGCCAATGCTTATCGATTATTCTAACCACTCACAATCTTCGCAAGTGGTTAGAGAAGCTTCACCGAAAGGAAACAGACAAGTTTTTTTTTAAAAGGGCTCCATCTTCCTGGCTGGCTCTAGATCACCTCCACCCTCTCCACCATGGCCCTCTCGCCAGCACCGTGAAACCAAAGCGCGCACTATGGCTAGAGCGATCTCCACCGTCGACCCCACCTACCCCCAGGTGGTGGTCTGTGACAAAGAGCATCACCACCACCACCATCAGTGCCTACCCCTGCCTGAGCCACCTAGCGCATCCTCATCCTAGGTGTGGTGCACCAGCACAACAGGCACTCGTGAACCAACAACAACAGGCACTTGTGCGCAAGCCCCTGCGCACGCCCTCTTCTCTGTCTTCTTTGTTTTTCTTCTTCCTCTTCTTCTCCACCGACAAAGGACAGGAGGAACCCATAGCCACCATCATCGCATGCAGCCACCTCCTCCTCGGCATCAACAACTCCTCGATGGTCAGCCCTGTGCGTACTTCTCGCGTGCACTTGCACGACCAGCAAGCCAACGTAGCTGGCGTCCTCCTCTTCTTCTTCGTCTTCTCCTTCTCCACCGACAGGATGGACCCTAAACTCCACAGGACCCCTCCACATGCAGCCAACGTCTGAGGCCATGAAGCTTCGTACCAACGCCTCCAATGGACTCGTCGCAGCGTCAGTAGCTCAGCTACACCTTCTGACGGTCAGCAGCAAGTCGCACACACCGGCGAGCCGCCACCAACGCTGGCCATCCTCCTCGTCACCAGCGAGACCGCCGGCCACCATTCGATGCACCATCACCGCCCATGCATAGCCCTAGTCGCAGGCAACCTCCACTGAGCTCTGTATGTCTACCATCGCCTCCTCTTTACGCGAGCACAAGGGGAAGTAATCCCCTATTTTCCTACAGGGAATACTCAATTAAAAATTACATTGAATGCCAATGAGGAGGGATTGAATTTTGGATTTTTGGTTATTTTATTGTGTAAACATTGTGATAGCACCCTTATATTCTTACATTACTATTCAATGCATATTATCACCTTTAATTGCATCAAATTGGATTTCAAAATTGCACTTAAGCACACATACATTCAAAGTTACGTGACATGCCACTACACATGAATCATCTACATATTTTGGGAGCTTTATTTCTGGCGTGGAATTTACATAAATACTCCATAACTTCTCAGGAAATTGCATGTTACACTCAGAGCAGCATATTTATTGAATTGATTTCACGAATGTCTCTGCAAACTTGATGGCTACATACCCGTGAATTTATGGTCTGTGCCTCCCTGTGATACGACCTAAAGTGTGGTATAATTTCAGTATATTTTTAGTAACTTTGATCGAGGGTTTTTCCACCACATTACATATTGCGATGACAGATTTTTCTGATACAACAGTATTCTGAAAAGCGAAAATCACTCGACCAGCTTCCTGCACTTGGTCTAAATCCTCAGGAGTTGTATCAACGTGAATCTGGTTCTTTTCTGGGAAAAGAGCCACTTCATGGTACCTGAGGGAATTGTCCTAGGTCACCTCGTCTCTGAAAAAGAAATCCAGATTGATCGAGCTAAGGTTAATTTGATTTCCAAACTACGCATGCCTAGCTCAGTCAAGGGCATCCACTCATTCCTGGGTTACGTCAATTTTTACCATCGTTTCATTCCTGATTTCTCAAAAATTGCACTCCCCCCGACTAATCTTCTCTCAAAGGATGTCCCTTTCAAAATTACCGAGTGCACTCAAGCATTTGAGAGCCTGCATGATCAAGTTACTCAAGCACCAATCCTACAATCCCCTAACTGGTCTCTACCCTTTAAGATCATGTGTGACACGTCTGACTACGTAGTGGGTGCAGTACTTAAGCAGAAAATAGATGGGAAACCCATGGTCATCTACTACGCTAGCAAGACACTTGATGAGGCTCAATGTAACTACACAGTTACTGCGAAAGAGCTGCTAGCTGTAGTATTTGGCCTCAAAAAGTTCAGATCTTATCTTCTGGGTTCCCATGTTATCATATGCTCGGATCACACCGTAGTGAGGCACCACCTCGCGAAGAAGGATGCGAAACCTAGACTATTCCACTGGATCTTGCCGTTGCAAGAATTCAACCTCGAGATTTGCGACAAGGTGGGAAAATAGAATGTGGTAGCTGATCACTTGTCCCACCTTCCTTCTGATATCATCAATCCTTCCGAACCAATCACAGAACACTTTCCTGATGAGCAGCTCCTGACTATCGGTGCAGGATTTCCCTGGTACATAATGTGAATCCATTATAATGTCTTTTGAAACCTACTAAACAGGGTGAAAGTTGTCTTTTCGATATCCATTGTAATGTGAATCCGTATTTGTTAGTGGTTCGTTTTGGAGGGGGATCCTTTTTTGATTCATTTTGACTAGTTTCATAATAGCCTAGTCCAAATTTACTTGAGGAAGGTTTTTGATGGGTAATAAGCTTGTCCAAGTTATCCTTTCCTTTTGTAAATTTGGCTAAGTCCTTACGCAATTGATTTGATTTTTCTTTGAGGTGATTTATTTCTATTTTCATTATGTCCAGTTTATCTTCTAATCCTCTAATTTCTAATCTAAGTAGGCCATTTCATCCTTTTTAAAAGAATTTGATTCTTCAAGAACATGAATCTTGTCAAGAAGTTCTTCTCTATCTAGGAATTTTTGTTCACTCATAGTTGTATATAAATCCTTTGTTAATGATTCCTTTTCAATCATTAGATTTCCTATTTGCATATTTAAAGCTGTGATTTTTTTAGTGAGAATTAAGTTCTTTTCTTTAAGGTCATTTATTAATTCCTTATACTCAAAGTTTTCTACTTTTAATGCTTTACTTTTAGTCTTTGTTTCCTTTAGATCTACATATAATAAATCAAATGCTTCTTGCAACTCATCTAAGGAATATGAATTTACCTCAGGTTCCTCAAACTCAGATCCAGATGTGTCGTTGGTTGCCATGAGTCCCAAGCACGTCGTTTCTTCATTTGTTTCCTCTTCTTCTTCTGAGGTGGAGTCATCCCAAGTTTCTTGGAATGCTTTCTTCTTGAAAGTCCTGGCTTTGAGAACTTATTGTAGTTGGAAAGCTTCTTGCACTTCTTCTCATCATCCTTTTTGAGTAAGGGTCACTCCTTCCTTATGTGACCTCTCTTCTTGCAATTGTAGCAAACTAGACGTTCTTCTTCCCTTTTCTTTCCCTTGATCTCTTTTCTATCTTTAAGAAACTTTTTAAATTTTTTAGCTAATAAAACAAATTCTTCGTCATCGATACCTACCACATTGTCTGATGTTGCCTTGAAAGCTAAGGTCTTCTTCTTTGGCTCCAGTCTGATCGACTTCTTCTTTTGGTCCATCTTTGTCTCATAAGCCATTAGATTCCCAAGTAGATTCTCCATGTCTAGATCCTCTACTTGGTTGGCTTCTTCTATCGCCGTAACCTTTTGCTCCCATTAGAGTCCAAGGGAGTGAAGGAGCTTGGCTTGAAGCTTCCCCTTTATGAATGTCTTCCCTAGAGACTTGAGGTTATTCACGATTAATGTGAATCGGGTGTACATGTCCCCAAGTCTTTCATTTTTCCTTCATAGTGAAGACTTTGAATTCTTGTGATAAAACATTAATCTTAGAGGATTTAACTCATGACGTACCTTCATGAGTTACCTCTAAGGTTCTTCATATTTCATGGTTGGTTGTGCATTGGCTAATGCAGTTGAACTCCTCCGAGCTATGTGCACAGTAGAGTGAGTTCATTGTCTTTGCATTCAACCCAAGGTGATGAATATGCTCCATCGTGTATCCCGTCTCTGGTTTGTCAGGAATGTCATATGCGTATTCGCATTTCTCCAAGATGAAGAAATTGTTGGCTTGAAGCCACATCTTCATTCTCAACTTCCAGTACGTGTATTTAGTTCCTTCGAAGAAAGGTGGTCCGATAGTGGATTGCCCCTCTGATCTGCCAATGGATACTACTCTTCACTCCATAGGATCTTTTGCAGATGTTACTCCAAAAAGTGGAAACCTGCTCTGATACCAAATGAAATTGCATTAGAAGGGGGTAAATAGTGAATTTAAAAATAATTGTGAAATGAAATACAATCACAAAAAGAAGCACAAGATTTTTTAGGTGGAAACCCAAACCAGGTGAAAACCACCACCTAAGCCAATCCCTTAACTTAGGATTTACGATCACAAAGTGATCAATACACTAAATACACTACTTCAACGAGGGTAGTGTACTGCAATTAGAAATCCTACCTCCGAACCCTAAACGGAAGTTTCTCGCTTCAAAGTGAAGAGACGAGGATCCGATAGGAAAGATACCCAACTACAACAATCAAGTAAAATGAAATGTAAAATACATCCTATAGAGCACCCCAAAATATGAATAATTTTACTTATCTACTACGGTGAAGGAGACTCCCTGAAGATGACAATATGTAACACAGTGGGAGTGTTGGTTTGCCCTAAATAGACTGATTGCACAGCACAAGGGCAAAGGAAGCAATGAGCAAGTAAGCAATGTTTAACGTGCGAAATCGATGTTTTAAAAGATATGTGTTGTAGTATAGGTCTAAATCATTCGAAAGCAAATAATATTTATAACTTGAAAGATCATCAAGAAAATCCGAGGTCGAACACAGGGAGCAAATAGGAATCCACATGCTAATCTTCAATTAAAACATAAATGAGCACAAGAATTTGAGCATGATGTAAAGACAACTATTGAGGTAACATGCCTATTCATGCATGTTCCTAGGCTTAGATTTGCATTTCATGTTATAAATATTGCATAGCATGCATCATCCTCCATTTAGAGTAGTTGTGTATATTTTAGGTTAATTATCTCTTTTTTATGTCTAGGAGGGAAGGAGATTTATTTTGAGGTCTCAGATTGACGATCTGAATGCACGGATCTGATTAGGATGATGATCGGAGTCCAACGCCTCCAAGATCGTTCTAATTAGAATCTCGTATCACCTTATGCGATCCAAGGAAGATCAACAGCCAGGAGGGCAATGTGACATCTTTACGGGCTTTGGATGAAAAATTCAACTGCACAGATGGATCCAGAGCGACGATCGCAGTCTGACAGTGCAAAAATCACCTCGATCCAAGCACCATGGCACCTCTACAACAGAAAGAAGATGGATGGCCTAGATGGTGCCACATGGCGCCATCTAGATCGCCCAACATCAACCATCAACGACTACTGGCACCGCCTCATCATCTTCACCTTCAAATCCTAACCATTGGATCATCATCCAACAGTTAGGAAGCCTCCACACAACAGCCTCAAGAACTTCTCCTTGTGACAATCCCCAGCCGTAGCACATTGGTTGGGATGTTGGCCTCCAAGGGAGGGGTAAGAGTCAAATCCTCGTGGCCCCCCCAATTCACTAATTAGAGATGGTCGCGCCCGCGCACATGGGTGCTGCGCACAACACGGTCACGTGCAGCAGCAGCCAACGCATGCCAACACACGCACGCGATAGGGCCACGTGATGCGTGCGCCAGCAGCTGTGAGCGAGTGTGTGCATTTAGTGACAGCCTGGGCGGGCCTTTAGTGACGCTTGCAGCCATCACTAATTGCCTGTAGGCGCGAGGACAGCTGCAGGCGTGAGCGGTGGGGGCGCGATCTTCAACGACAGCTGCAGGGGTCTTCAGTAACGCTTACAGCTGTCACTATAGCCCTTTACATGAATTTCTTCCTCTTCCCTCCACTATTAAGGACCCCTACACCTCCATTCTTCACCATCTCTACCTACTCTATTCCCACTTACTCCTAAGCTGTAGTATCCTACCAAAGCTCGATTAGAGCTTACTCTCAAGCTCCAAAGGACTCCTATTAGTGTAATATTCCTATTTCCCACCAAATATTTATCCTTCATCCCACCACCTTCATAGGTTGCCTTGGAGCCGTCCTCCCACCTTCATTCCGGTAGAAGATCGCCCCCGTCTCCTCACCTTCATTCCAGATCCTCAGTGAAGCATTCCTCTACCCGGCGTTCTCCTACATCTCACCTCCGTCGTCCCACATCTCACCTCCTTCACCCAAGCTTCCGCCAAGCGTCGTCGTCTCGTCGAACAGTCGATTTGGGAGATTTCCCTATCTCTTTTATGATTTCATAGATTATTGTAATAAACATTTGTGTGATATATCATAGTTGTTTCATCTCTCTTGTGATCTATCTTGCTTGCTTCTTCTATAAAAATAAATTAAAAAAATAACAAAACCCCAAAACACCAAAGAGAAATAAAATAAAGCATGATTTTCAAACAAAGTAAATGTCGCCTCCCTGTGTTTGACCCAAGACTCCCTTAGAGTTTCTGTTATAAATTGTATTTGATATACGCATTTTGCGAGCTAAACGACGGGTTCTCTAAACCCTGATTTTAATTCGAGAAACACGATTCATCATTTTGGAGCCATTGCCGAGGAGGCAATGGAATTTACTTTCTTATTTTCTATGCTTCTTTGCATTTACATATAATTAACATCGCTTATCTCTAATCTACTGTCTTGCAGGTACCCTAGCATGGAGATCCAAGTGCGGTAGACCAGAGTAAAGTGTGGATAGAGTAATTTGTAAGTGCCCCCCACATTCCCCCCCACTAGTTTCATTTCGCCACATTCATAACCAAGACCTAATCTACTTAGGTGTTTGCATAAACCCTAGGATAGAATTTGTTTGTCTTGTTTGCCACCTCCACTCATCTCACCTTAGCATATAAGAAAACAAAAAGATACTTTCTGTGGGACGAATCAACATACACACTTTATACACCCACATTTGGGGCACCTAACCTGACTTGATTTTTATCTACTCAATCGGGATTCTGACTTGTGGAACCAGTACACCAATTCAATACATAAAGGATTAGAAATCATATTAGGTTAATCACCTTTTTGTGTGCCTTAATCGGTGGTGCATTTAGGTTGGTTGATTAAATTACCTGGGCCGCACCACCTAATTTAAAAGAAATTCATTTCGTAGCTACCCCATAGGATTCAATAATTAGGTCAAGCCAAGCACTCCATATTTCTTCTTGATTTATAAAGGAAAAAACACTTGAACTCGTGATTTCAAATTTGGTTTGCCTCCTGAAAACTTGGTTGAATACACCTAATACTTGAATCCTAAAAGCTACTAAGCAAGATCTAAATCTTAAAACTCACTTGATCCTTAATAATCTTGCTTGAAAACTTCTTGGTTGTGCACATACACACACTCTCAAACAAATCATTAAGGGCACAACCCATTAAAGGCCCATCACATTCCAGAAGCGCCAATATCACAAGCCTAACTAAAATTGATTAGACATTGGCCCTAAGGACTGGTTTGCTCGTCGGGATCCGGATTGAGATTGTTCATGATTAGCTTGCTTATACTAGTCAATCGGATGTCTAGCTAGGGGAGTAGCGTGAAACGACCATGGCTGGGGGGTACACTAGGAATCGGAGGCACAAGCTACAGGAAGAACCTTCTCCCCAGTCTCTCCTCCTAACTGGTCGGATTGCTTGGATACAAGTAGAGTAAATCATCCATAATCTTTGGACGGATTCTAAGAGTCTGTAAACCTTTAGGCTACCCAACCTAAGGACAGGCTTGTATTCTTTGTGCTGCAGGGTTCCTTCTCTTCCTCGTCCTTCCGACTTCCTTCTAGTGTATGCTTGGAAGGAGGTCATTGAACCCTAGATTGGAAGGACCTTTAGACCATTCCCAGAGGCAGAGGTTGAGCTATAGCCAAGTAGATCCCATGGCTGATCAACAACCGCCTTCCCCACCCCCAAACCAGCAAGACCTGATTGAGAGGCAATTGGAAGAATTACAGCAGATGCAGTAATGGTTCCAACAAATGAATGGTTAGGGCACTCGACCCTTGAAGGATTTTTATGATCCTTCAAATTATAAGGATCATCCCGGCGTTGTGATCCCCACCGGTGACATTGAGATCAAGCCCCAGGTTTTGAGTCTAATTAAATACTTTCACGGGCTTGGCTCAGAGGACCCATTCCAACATTTAGAGGGCCTGATCACTCTGGTTCAAACCACCAAATCATGGAATGTGGATGAAGAGCAAATGCTCGTAAGGCTTTTCCCCCATTCACTCAAGGATAAGGCCGCACATTGGTATCATACCATTGGAAGATCGATTGCTACCTGGACAGAATTGGTACCTACTCTAGGGGATGAAAGGGGATAGGATTGGCACTGGCATTGGCAAGCCGACACCATGGAAGGTGAAGTTCTCTGGAGGGGGACGGCAACGAAGAATGGGGAAGAGCAACCCTCGCTTTGACTGGCGAGGCATGGAGGGAGTCGAGGAGGAAGATGGGCCGCTCGATTTGACTGTCTAATGGCCGGAAGAATGAAGTCGAGGAAGCTCGCCGGAGCTTGGTCGAAGAGGGGCCAAAGGTAGGGAAGAAGAAGAGATTTTAGCCACAAACCCAGCAAAGGAACTCAGCCGTGCATCAGGGGTCTATTTATAGGGCTCAAGGAGGCCTTCCAAGTTTGGAAACCAAGCTTGGAAGCTTGCAGCCTACACACAAGTAGGAGACCCAAATCTTCAAAAGGTTCACACGAGCTTTGGAGTAGGATTTAGAGCCTTGTACATGGCTCAAATGGAAGGCAACTTCCTCAGGAACTCCCCTTTCTATTTTGAGAGAGATTCGTCAATCAATCAGGAGATCTCTCCAATCAAAGGTTGCTGATGAAGTAGGTTTAGAAGTTGAAGGCAGAGGGGACTTGTTGATGAAGAAGACGACAAAGTTGGGGGCTATTTGTAAAGAATTTGAAAGTTAGGGGCATGTGTGTGAGAGAAAAGACTCAGACTGAACCAAAATGCAAACTAGGTCAAGATGATCTTTGATTGGGCCCAAATTTTGGTACAAACCTAATTTGAACCCAAAGAATATGATGGTAAAGTCGGATTTAGGTTTTGACCAAGTTTTACTAGGTAAATTGAGCAAAAACCCAAATTAGGGCAACGATCTGTCAGAGACTGTTTTAGGTCAAATTGGGTTCTAATGGTTAAAAAAAGCATACCAAATCTTATAGAATATTTTTCTATGCTTTTTAGAAGGGTTTGGTGAATTTTATCCTAACCATAACCTCAATTAATTAAGTGGGTCTATTTTTAGGATTTCAGATGTCATTTAATTCTCAAAATGCGTGAAAACCCATTTTTGTCTGCACGAACCCACTTATTAGACATTTATGACCACTTGAACTTTAATTAACCCTTAAGAAACCTCATGATTATTCTGCATTTAGGTTATTCTATTAAAATTGAAGTTTTACCCCTATTTTCATGTTTATCTCTCAGAATGGTTATGCAGTGAATTAGGACTTTGTGGCGGTTATGTAGGAGCATTTATCAATGGATTATAACTAATTAAAGCTAGATATGGCTGATGATGATGTTATCATCAAGCAAGTGATAATCTAAGTGAATTATATCTCAAAAGGGTGTATCTTGCCTAAGAGGGGTTGTAGTGTATTTATAAGCAAGTTTAAAACCTTCAAGAAGGCTTAGGGGAGAGATCCTAGCCGTTGGAGGCCAGCCCCAAGAGATTGGGACAAAATCCAACTCAAATCAGGATAATTATGATTCTAACAGCAGGATCAGACGTTTGATTTTTGGGTCAGACGTCTTTTAAGACATATGACTACAATTATAGATGTCTGATTTTATGAGTCAGGCTCACTGTTTTCATTGGATCGAAATAGGGTTCTAGGTGGACGTCTGATATTCAATTATAAGACGTCTGATACTAAAATTGGACATCTAATTATAGGCAGGTTTGTTCCTATTTTTGAATAGACCCAAACAGGGTTCTAGAGGATTAGACGTCAGTGTGGATGTCTGCCCAGTTTCCTAAACGTTTGGAAAGTGATTAATAACTTGCTTAGGTAATGAAAAAAGTGAGATTTGATTTCTGACAAGTCTCCACAAAGTAAATGGGTAACGGTCCATTATTAGACGTCTGAAGACATGTCCAGATGTCTAAAATTGTATCTAACAGTTAGTCTTGTAGAGTAATGAAGGAAGTAGCAAGCAGATTCTAACAGTTGGTTTAAAGATGTCTGAGGTATGTACTAGACGTCTGGATAATCCTATGGACGTCTGATTGGAGGTTGCATCAACTTGAGGCTAAATGTACAAACAATGCTATAGGTAATTAGACATCTGAAACTATGATCAAACATCTTAAAGTTGAATATCAAACGTCTGACATGTGTGTTGGACGTCTGATATGTGTTTTGAGTTAGGTTTTTGTTCCTAATTTTTCCTAAGTGCAGAAAGCCTAAGTAAGCTAAGAGTATGCTATCTTTTGGGGGCTCTTTACAATATTTCTAGACTTAAAAAAAGAAGATTACAACCTTTTGAATGCGTACATAAAAAAGCCTAAGACCTATAACATGATGCGTCTTTGATGAGTCCATTTTAATGGACTAATATTAAGCCTAAGTATCTTTTATCTTACCTTTTAGGTGTGTTAATTATTGCAATTAAGTTGTAGAATATTTGTACGCATCATGATTTAAGTTTATAACATTCTATAACTTAATATGTAATGATTTGGTTGTTTTTATGTGCAGGTATTATATTTAGAAAGAGCAAGGGCTGGGGAGCAAATTTCCCCAACAACCGGCGGGATCTTTTCCCTTTCCTCCAGCCAGTCGTAACTCTCCTCCAACGCCCGCCGGCCAAAAATAGAAAAGGGATTTGAAAATCCCTTGATTGGCATACGCGGGGAGAGAGAGGAGTTAAAAGAGAGGAGGTGGGGTGCACTGGAGGAGGCCATCTTCCCTCTGGCGGGGAAAAACTCCACCGCATGCACTGTGCCCATGCCCGCTCCTTCACCACCAGGTGCCGATCTTCAGCACCAAGCACACCAAACCCCTCCTACAGGTGCAAGCACCTCTCGCGCCCTTACCTCTCCCTGATTCAGCCGCTCCAACTCTCTCTCCCAAGCCCCATGGCAGGCCGCACCATCTGCAAGCGCACCCTTCTCCACCGCAACACCTGCGCTCAACCTGCAGGCATCCGCTCGCACCCCACACCAGGGCGCACCATCTGCAAGCGCAACCTTCTCCACCGCAGACCTGCACCTCAACCTGCAGCCGCGCCCACAGGCGCTGCGTGCAGAGCACACCGCACCAAGCCTGCAGCCGTACCCTCGCCCCTCTATAGACCTGCCTCACCGCGCGCCCACCTCCATTCTCCAGCGCCTCCCCGCAGGCACCCGCACCACACGCCTCACCGTGCGCCCACCTCCATTCTCTAGCGCCTCCCCGCAGGTGCCTACACCACACGCCTCACCGCAGCCGCCCCAACCTCTCCAGCGCTCCCTGCAGTCCGTGCCACCAACTGCAAGCACTGCATCTCGTGCATTGCACCGCAAGCATCCACTCGCGCTCCACTTCAGGCCGCGCCATCTGCAGCGCGCACTCCCTTGCAGACCGCCTCAACCCGTAGGTGCCCGCAAACTTCACAACATGCGTGGCAGCGGCGATAGCAGCCTCCTCCGATCCTCATCTCCTCCGCCAGCCGGTCGCCTCCACCCATCTCCGTCGACGACGCCGCCTCCATCGGATAGCCATCATCCTCGCCAACATCCCTTGCTCGTGACAGCCCCACCGGTGCTCTCTCTCTCTCGCAAGGAGAGAGAGCAAATGCTCTTTTTCCACCACCATTAAAAATTACGGAAAATTCCATTGTCAAAGTTACTATTCATTTATTTTCTGAATTAATATATTGCTGCACAATTTGCATGGACACCCCTTGCTTAATCTGAAATTACATATAATTGATTTCTCCTTCTGAATGACATACAATATGAGATATTGATTATAATGTCATTAGTTAGGAGATTAATATTAACATTGTTTGCTATTACCAAGGTCATTATTTAGAATATTATATTGTGGTAATTTTGCATGTGCACCCTCATCTTCTTGATTAATTATCTATATTGAGAATTTGTGCTGGAAATGAGAGCACTAGTTAGCATGCATCTCTATTAATATTCCCGATTCCTTTATGCATTATTACTCATTTCTTGTAGGCTAATTCCTCCCTGTGGAGCTGACCTAACTCTTCATGGTTAGTTTTGAAATTTTAAATGTTTTGAAAAGCAATTTTCTACCACACGATTAAATACAACGGCACATCATTTTATGTTAAAGTTTTCAACGAAAACGAAGATCACACTTTCAATCTTCATGCTCCTAATCATCTGTCTTGGAAAATCCACGAGACCTGCAATTATATCATGATAGAAAAATATGTTATTTCTATGTTTTATTTCGTACTCTTTATTTTTGTAAAATCATCAAAATATTATTTATGAGAGGTTGAACTAACAACAATTTAACTGCCTATCCATGGATATTGGGTCAAACCTAGAATTTTCAAAGATGGTCATGTGTTCATCTACTCGATCTTTTTTATCATCATGGATTGGATCAAGTGATTTGTAATTCAGCTCCTCATCATGTGTCATGGTAGGCAATTCTTCTACTTTCATCCCCAACAATTCCGCAACTCCACAAGTAGCTAGAATAGTTCTTTTTTCTAACCTTGGGGTTGGTTTCTTCTACTAATTGTATGGTCATAGATTCCTCAATTACCACTTCAATTTTTCCAAGCTTCTCAATTGATTTATGGCCTTTCAACTTCTAAGATGTCTTGAAAATGTTAAGTTGCATTCTTTGATCCCCAAAGGTGATCTCCATGTCCCCAGTCTCACAATCAATTTGAGCCTTTAAAGTGGCTAAGAAGAGACGACCTAATATGATTGGAGTGTTGCTTAATCAGTTTGGTACTTCCATGTCAAGGACTTGAAAATCAACATGATAATAAAAGTAACCTTAACTATTATGTCTTCCAACACTCTCCTAGGGGTTTTAATTGATCGGTTAGCTAACTAAAGTGTGATAGAGGTTGGTTTTAAATCACCAAGTTTGAATCTCTCATAAATAAGTGTTGGAATTATGCTAATGGAAGCACCTAAATCCAATAGAGCCTTGTCAAAGGTCAAATCACCATTAGCAAATGAGATCAAGGGGGCTCCAGGGTTTTTCTCCTTAGGGGTAGTTTATTCAAAATTACCAAGCTAGACTATTTAAATAACACTACCCTTCTAAGGGACTCGATCTTGGCCTTACACTTTAGGGTGCATACTTCTTTGAGGATTTTGGCGTAGGCTAGAATTCGCTTTGATAACATCAAGGAGTGGTATGTTTATCTAGACTTGTTTAAACAAATCAAGTAACTCCTTGTTTCTAGACGAGATCTTCTTTCTGTGTTTCTCTAAGGCCTTAGGAATGGGAATGTGGGTAGGGACTTGTAATTCAAGTTCCTGATCCTCTATTTCTTCCTTAGATTCTTTAATTTCCTTAATCTCTTCAGGCTTACTAGAATCCTTAGAGGTTGAATCAGAAGGCCAAACAGGATCATAGATTTTTCTACCAGTTGTTACAGTGATGGCACTTGCAGAAGCATGCAGGTTGGGAGGGCCCTAAGGTGGGTTGGAAGGAATAGGTGAAGCCTAATTTGGTACTTAGTTCAGATTAAAGCCAAGAGGGGACTAATTAATCACATGGGCTTGGTTTTGCTGAGGCTCCGTATATTGGTTGAACCTTGGGGAATTGTTGACTCTATTCTACACATTCCTAGAGTTCAGGATGGGTTGAGATGATAGGTTGCCAGATACGAAAAATGTGTGATTTGTTAAAATGGATTTTGATGTCGTTGTAACATGCAAATCTGATCAACTTTTAAATTTATAAAACCTAGATAGGGTTAGTATCTAGGGTCATCCAAGGAGGCCAATTTGTTAGTTATCAAAGTGTTCTCTCTCTTACTCACTCAAATCTCCTTTCTTTTTGGTCTTGCAATTTTTAGGGTTTTTAAGAATCGGGGCAATGGAATGAAAGAACTATGCCTAAGTGGATGATAAAAGTGAAGCCTACCTTTCTAAGCTCACCCTAGGCAAGTGTGCCTAGGGTAATTAGAAAGGAAGAGTGAGTGCACAAAAGTAGATAGCTAAAACTTCGAATTAAAACACATGAAATAATGAAAGGCACTTCAAAATTGGAATAATAAGTAGTAATGTCTACAAGGTACTTCGAGAGCTCACTTGTGTAGGTGGATACCACACAAGTAATCCCTAAGTAGAGGGATGCTTGACTACTACAAAATTAAATACAAAACTCAATATAGAAACTCTTGAAACGAAGTGGGAGTTGATTCTCACTCCAAGCCCTGTTGTGCTCCTGGCTTAAAGAGAACCTCCTCCTAGCCTTCTTGATGATGATGCTCCTTCTCCTGGCTCTCCAAGGGTGTACATCGACCTTAACCACCTTGCCTGGCCATCCTCCTAAGTAGATTTCTCCTTAACATGGAACCAAGGAAGAGGAAAGAAGAAAGTAGACACTAAGGAGACAAGATGTCCTCCTTAATCACCTTCAAGTTTCCTCCTCCTTGGCCAGCTATATAGGTAGATATAGGTAGTGAATTAATGTAGCCAAGGATAGAGAAAATAGGGTGGTATGATAAGGTATATATAGGTTGAAGGGGGGCGGTGGTTACATAGTGAAGAGGCACCTATGGTTGGTGACACCATGAAGGGATGCATTCATTTTTGGCACCAACCCTAGGGTTCTAGAAGGTGGTGGTTGGCGCCAAAAATTGAGGGTTGAGATGATCTTGGGTGGCGGTTGAATGATGTATGTGGTGGTGAGTTTTGGTGGGAAAAGTTGGCACCATTAGGAGGTTATGGGTAGTGGCTAAGGGTTGAAAAGGTGCCATAGGTAGCACCACCCTTGAAGAGGTGTGAAGGGTGGTGGTGGTTATGCTAAGGTGGCACCAAAAATGGAGGGAAAAGGGAATGGTTAGCTAGGGTTTTGTAGAGCTAGGTGGCTGGCCATATAAAGTAGGGAGGAGATAGGGTGGAGCTAGCTTAGCTAGTAGAGAGTAGGGGCTAGGAAGAGCTATGATGAGCTGAATGTGCCTTCATGGAGTTGAGATGAAGTTGAGGTAGAGCTACTTGAAGACTTCCTAGCTAGCTAGCTTAGATATAGTAGTCAAGTTCAACTGAGTTGAGCTGAGTTGATCGTCATAAGTTGGGGTTGAGTTGGCTTGAGCCAGTTAATGACCCTTCAACTAGTGAGTTAAAGGCTAGTAGCTAAGTTTATTAGAGATGAGCTGCCATGAGTTGGGAGGTGCTGAAATCCAGCTAAAATCCAGTTGAGACTAGCTAGAATGAGCTAGGATCCAGTTGGCCGAGGCTTCTATCTTCTTTTTGTCTTTCTTCCTTTCACATTGTTATGGTTTACTTGATTTCTACTATGTCTTCATCCCTGACAATCAAATAAGATGTATTACTACATAAGAAGACAAGAAAACCTAACAATGCATGGCTAAACCCTAAATGCAGATGACTGCTTAAATGCAACCTAATACCCAAATGTGAATGTGGAAACTATAGGAATTAAGTGTAATTTTTACCTAAGAATGATGATAAACTAGTGTTTATCAGTGCCTAGTTGTCGATAGTCGTTTAGTTGTCTCAACTGATTCTTCAAGTCCGTAAGTGATTGTTGGAATTGGTTGGTCATCTGGCTAGTCACTTGTTGCATCATTTGTTACTTCATTTGATTCATAGAATGTTTCATTTCAAGCATCCATTTCTTTTGACTTTTCTCGAATGATCCCAAGTGGTCATTTTGGTTCAGGGGCAAAGAGTTGCATGTTTGGCCTTGCTTTACTAATCCCTGTGAATTTTGATTTGCTTGATAGGGCCTAGTTTGGGTTGTTTGAGAGTTATCTTGCTCTTGGCTCTTCCAAGAGAAGTTCAAATGATTCCTCCAACCTAGATTGTATGTGTTGGAGTAAGGATTATTCTACATGTTCCCTTGGAAAGCATTCACATCCTCAGGTTCAAGGAAAGAGGTCATAGGAAATTCTGGCTAAGGATAGCTTGGGAGGTGGTTGGATGGTAAATTAGAGGTACAAGGCCTCACAGATTGAACCAAGTCAAGATTATGAACAAACTCTCTCCTTGTAGGAAATGAGTAGGAAGAGGAAGGCAGTGTGTGTTGATAACATCTTAATTTATGTTCCTAATATGCTTAATCTTGGGTTAGTTTCTTGGTAAGAACATACATTTAGGTTTTAAATACTATAGTCTAAGCTCACATGCATTATTAGCATTTATGCATACTTTATGCTTAATAATGTCTAATTGTTCTTCTTATGAATAATGAAGGTATCAAGAAAGAAAGAGAATAAGCTAAGGAGCGAAGGATTCTATTTTGGGAGGAGAAGCACCTAGCTAGAGGCCAAATAATGGTGAATAAATGGAGCTCAGGATAAAGAGATTGAAGAAAGAAAGACAAGCAAGGAGGAGATAGAACAACCTATTTCTCTACAATCCACTATAGGAGAACCATCTCAACCCTTGATTTCTATCCAAAAACCACCTAGGACTTGCCTATTTTTAATAACCTAAACCTAAGCCACACATCTACAATCCAATGGCTCCATTTAAACCATTTTGGATGGCCTCAACCCCCTCCCTAATTCCCTTAACCTACAAGACCTAATCTACACCATTGATCACCAATCCCCACTTAAACCACCTTGGCCAGCCAACCAAGCTCAAATATCCACCAATTGATGTCCATCCAGGGGTTTAGTTTGAATAATGATTGATGGGTGCATCCTGACCCTTCATATGATCCAACGGTCCACATCAACCCAACACTCCTATAAAAACACTACGACCCCCCACGTTTCCATTATCTCTTGTTCTATCCTTAGCTCTCCCTTCACCTCCATGAGTGCATGCCAGTCCTACCTAGCTCCACCTTCCTCCATGTTTACCCACTCCATTTAGGTCACCCTCCATCTCCACTCTACCTCTATCTTCCCTCCACCTTACTTAAGAGCCTTCCTCTAAATCCATTCCTTCTCCTTAGTCCCTCCTCCTCCACACCACCTTGGTGGTCTAGCTATAGCTCCTCCGTTCTTCTCCAACTTCCTTCTAGTGCTTTGGATCTAAGGCTCCTCCAAGAGGCCTCCTACAAGCATCCCATAAGTAGCATCGCATCTCTTCGCCTTCACCTCTCTCTTCTTTGTTTTCTTTTTATGTTATTATATCGCTTTAATTAGTTGTTTGAACTCAGTGATAACGAATATATATATATATATCTTTTGAGTTTCTCCTTTGTAACCTCTTTTTCTATTATGTTCTCATGCCTAATATAACTAAAAACTTAAAAAATTGCATATAGAAAGCAACAAAAAAATAGAATAAAAAGAAAGTCTATTAAACAAGCGAATGCCTCCATGTGTTCAACCTGGACCAGACATTAATCATCCAGTATAAATAGAAATTGGTTGCTAAGTATTCACGCTACAACGATTTCAAAAACTAAATCTCATTTTTTTAGCACATCATGTGTAAAGATCTAATAGTTCGACCTTAGTGTTGAGTGATGAGATCACATTTATGGGCTAATTAAATCCTTAAATACCTAGTTATTAGATTAATGTTTGCATGTACATAGAATACTTTAATATGTAAGCAGATTAGTTTATAAAATTACTTACCTGCATATTAATTATAATGGAAGGTATCGTGCATGCATATTTTATATTTTTTTGGATTTTTTTTAATGATCCAATTTTTCTTTTCCCTGCAACATGCATACACTGCCACCGCCTCTCCACCACCAATCTATTGGAAGAGTCGAGTCTTCGAGGGGAGAGGAAACAGATCAAGAGACAAAGCCGCAACAGCAGGATTTTTTTAAAAATAAGGAAAAATTGGACTCCTTAGGGGATCATCATCTTCACCATGGAACCTAATTTCTTGTGGACCTCAGCATGCACGGTGGCTAAGGCACACTCCTCCTCCTTTCAACGTCGCATCTGTCCCGATGGTACTCGATCACAACGAGTACCATCACCATTGGCTACACCACCCAACCATCACCATCTTCCTCCTCTTCCACCTTCACCTTCTCCACCAAAATTGCACCCCTTCTCTGTTTCACCTCCACCGAGATTCCCTCAGCCAGCACCACCACGCCTAACCATCTACTCCCCTCACCCAACTCCCCAACCCAATGCATCGCCTTCATCACCTTCTCCACTGAAAATTCCCCCCATCACCATTGCAGCAACCCCATCCCCATCACCACAACCAAAACCCAACCCCCACTACGTCCGTCCATTGTTCACCTTCTCCCCCCAAAAGAACCCAAGTCACCCATCTTCCCCCAACACCGCAGCTGCCCCACCACAACCACCATCGCACCAGTAACCCCACAGCTAGCCTCACCCGCTTGCCCACAACACCATAGCCACCTTCCCATCACCACCCCCCATCCTCTTCTTCTTCGTTTTCATCGTCCTCTCCCACCATTCCCTTGTTCTTCCCTTCCACTAAAAAGAACCCAAACCATCGTCCAAGCAATGCCTCCATCTAGCCCTCATCAAACTTCCAACATCAACCCCAAGCACCCTCGCTGACTCCAACCTAGACCCCAAGCATGCGTAGCCCCTCGACAACCGCTCTCCCACAACGTGCACACCATCACTGGTAACCATTATCCTCCTCCGACAGGCCACATCCGGCCACCATCGGCGGCGTCGCCAATGCCAAAGAGAAGCCCTCACTCCAAAGATCCTCCACCGACATCCACGCCATCGATCTATCCCTCTCCATATGGGGCCGGGCATGAGAGGAAATGCTCTATTTCGTGTGATATTAAATTTTACATTTGAATGCCATTATTGAGCTATCAATTTTAATTTAATATTTGTTATATTTGGTGAATTGCAGGCGCACCTTCACGTTCTCATTATTTCTTTCAATTATCTAATTGCATATCTATTTCCCCAATGTATTAGTCGCATATACGTTACATGATACTATAATTAGGGGACCATCATATTTGATAAATTTGCAAATTAATTTGGCTTATTCCTCCCCATCGAAATGACCTAATCATTATGGTTAGAAATAATTAAATTTTTGATAGTCGATTTTTCACCACAAAAATATTACAACGACATGATATTTTATGTTAAAATTTTCAACGAAAGAAAAAATCGATTTGTCATTGAGTTCATCCAACTTCTTTGAAACCAAATCCACCTTGTCCTACTTCTAGCAAATCAAGTCCATATCAACCATACTCATGCTGCTCTGAATCTGATAGATGCCACTCTTAGGTTGATTGGACCATCTAAATGTGTGAATTAAGGCATGATTTAAATAATTTTCATTAACTAAAATGCACTATCAACATCCTTGCTTAAGAAGTTGCCTCACATGCTACGTCCAAAAAGTTTCTGTTTTGATCACTTAATCCATAATAGAATGTTTGCACTAAGTGCCATTTAGGTACTTTATGGTGGTGGGATTTCCTTGTTAAATCCATCAATCTTTCTCAGGCCTCATGAAGTTGTTCTCCAGGTTGTTGGGTGAATGTGGTGATGTCTCTCCTTAACGCATCGGTTCTACCTATAGGGAAGAATTTCTTGAGAAACTTGCTTCTCAATTCATTCCATGTAGTGATCGATTTCACTATGGTTCTATACCAATGACTAGCTTTTTCTTTTAAGGAAAAGAGAAATAGTTTCATTTTCACAAAGTCATCACTCACATTTTGGATCCTTATTGTTTCATTTATTGTAATGAACTCATCTAAGTGTTGGAAAGGATCTTGGTTGTACTGATGGAACTAAGGTAGCATAGAGATATTGGGGTGTTTGATGTCAAAGTTTGCATAAAAGGTTTATCTTGGTAGTTTGCAGGGTCGTAGAAATCCCTTCAAGGAGGTTATTCTTGATTCAAATGTGGATCTCAATTTCAGTAATGATTTTGAACTTGATCCTTAAACCAGGCTCATAATTGGTTTTGTTGGTCTTGTTGGGCTTTCCTCATTTGTTGTTGAAAGAGTATAAGCTGTTGACCTATTCGTTGTTGAAACTATTGCTCCATTGTTGTCAATGTTCAAAGTGCCTTAATTGATTGTCCTTCATCTTGGTGGGTTCACTTGAATGATGTTTCCTAGGGTTTTTGTCTGAATGTTCATTCAAAGGCTTTTGTAACAACCTCGTACCACTCATGCACCAAAATCAAGCAAGAAAATGCACAGCAGAAGTGGTTTTTACTTGCTTTTTCAGAAGTTCAGATTAATTTTAGGTGACCAAATAAGTTATCAAACAATTGCACACCTTAAGCTCACCTATGGAGTGCCTTAAAAAGACCTAAGCTTCATAATTAAATGATCTCAAATCAATCCCACTAGCCTCTAGACTTCCCAGGGTACAGTCGAGATGGACTTATTAAGCTTCGACCACTTTTTTCTTGAGATGTAAAGAGAAGCGGTAGAAAGACCTATGTCAATAATGGAGTTAATCTTGTGTCAAGCTACTCACCTCTAGACTTCCCATGGTACGAGTGAGACAGACTTGTTGACCTCCTACTAACTTCCTCTTAGTGACCTTATGTGCATGCATAGTGCGAAAATGATGTGTCAATCAACACAAGCAACTAAAATCGCATACAAGGCCCTTAGCAATCCGTGAGTAGGTTTTAGGGTTTCACCATTGATTAGTGAGTTCTAAATGGTCTCACTTCAAGGTAAATTCAATCAAACAAGTGAGATTTTCGAGGTCAAAGTGCATGACAGATATGTTAGAAGGAATTAGAAAGAGATACCTAACTCCAACAACCTACTCGATGCAAATCCAACATGTGAAATTTAAATCTAGATGTTGCTTGATTGCATAGCAATCATAGATCATAATTAACCTAAATAATGTTAGAACCTAGCTTAACTTGTAAATATTGCATGTATATCATTCATATCTTGCATCATATCATTTTATAGGGTTGTACATAAAATAATGAGAGTTTATCTTATTACTTATTGCTTCTATTATTTTTTGTAGGTAATAGGGTGATTCAAATAAATCTAGGATGTGAAATAAAGAAGAATAAAGTAAGGAAGAGAAGAGAAGAGAGAAGAAGCCTGATCTAGACAAGAAGAAAGAGGAGGATAGCCTTATCCCTACCCTAAAAAACCCTAAGATAGCCTTCCCAAGCCTAAAAGTACACCCACTAGGATATCCTAACCTTAGAGCCTAAAACATGGATAACACTATCCATATTCCTATCCACACTATCTCTATCCTAAACCTCCACTTAGGTCAACCTAAACCCAGTACCCAAAACCTACATAACATTATCCATAGTGTTATCCCGACTGTCCATTACTCCTATTCCACTATCCATGTTCCCAATCCACCTATCCCCAACCCAATTCCCACTTTAGAATCCTGTCTAGGTCCATAACACCCTCAATTGACTCAACCTGAGTCAATTGGGTCAGCCACTACTTAATTGGGTCCATGTAGACCTGATTGGGCTAACCTATTTCTAATTAGGCCCACTTGATCCTAACTAGACTCAAACCTATCTAACTAGACTCAACCCAAATCTAATTATGTGCACCTAAACAAGATTTGACCCACATAGACCTAATTAGACTCACCTAATTCTAACTAGGCATACATCTAGACTTGCACCCACCTAAACTGGTTGACCCAACCTAATTCTACCCAAACCACACAACATAACACTACAAAATTTAAACCCACCTAACCGAACACCTTCCTATTCTATCCCTCAATAATTAGTCTCAATCTAGATCCACTTTTGGTGGTGCCTACCAAAGAGGTCTCCACCAAACTTGCAACACTCAATTCTAAAACGAGCTCCCTCTCATAAAAAGCCAAACCTCACTTGCGACAAGCCCATTCTTCTCCGTCCTCAACTTGCGACCACCATCCCCTCTCTTCCTCTCCAAGAGACGTCCCCTCCTTCTCCATGGATGGCTAAGTGAAGCTCCAAGGTGCCCTCCTCCAAGCGCCATCATAGGCGGCTAGAAGCAAAAGGGTAAACCACCCTCTTCTCCTCATCTTCTTCATGGGAATGCCCTCTTCTTTCTCCTTGGAAGAAGAGCTCATGCCCTTCCTATCTTTTTCTTCTTGGATGACTAGGAAAGATTCACCATAGTCTCTCTTGGTCATCCACCTTTCTTGGTTGTTGTGTAGGCAGTCCTTGTGACCACGGCCTAGCCACCACCTTCACACAAGGCCAATGGCCTTCATGGCACTCCCTGCATGAGGGATTTCTTCTTTTGATGTTTTTATTTTGTGTAATGTTTTAGATGATTAATGATCTATGTTTGATGCTTCTAATGATGCCTATATGTTTTCTTTAATAGAATAGTTAGATCAGATTTTTGTTTGCATCGTTTGCTCCATTTTGTCCTTGTATATAATTGCTTCCCCCCTTAGTTTTCTTAGGATCGTCCATCTTATGGTTTATCCACATGTGTTGCACGGCCACCATGGCCCCACTTAGGAGCACTTGGTCATTTAGGATATCATTTTAGTAGTTAGTTTAGGATTTATCATATTTGCTTTTGCTTTTCAAAAATCAAAATCATAAAAAAAAATCACAAAAGAGAAAAAAGACTAAAAAAAATAGTAGGTTAGACCAAGGTTAGAAGTATAGATCTAAATCTAATAACTTTCGTTTTACACCTCTCAAAGATGACTGGGACTTACGAATTACAAGATAAAAATTAATCTACGCGGGTTTTGTAAAACAAATATAAATATCTTTGATTAGGGTTTTGCGTGAATATGCTACAAACAGCATGAGATATTTTATAAACTAAATCACATGCAAAATGACTTATCAAATGGCACCGTTGCTGGGGAGGCACGGTGAGGGTTTCTAGATTAAGATTCTTATGTGAATCACATTGTTTCTTTTATTTTGTGATTCAGTCAAGC
Source organism: Thalassia testudinum (assembly GCA_037157565.1). Taxonomy (NCBI): domain Eukaryota; kingdom Viridiplantae; phylum Streptophyta; class Magnoliopsida; order Alismatales; family Hydrocharitaceae; genus Thalassia; species Thalassia testudinum. Next base: position 90,402,825 of record JAZHRO010000077.1, read on the forward strand.
GAGGAATCATGCACGCATCGATCCATGGTGAAGACCATAGAAAGAAAAAAAAACAAAAAATAAGAAAAGAAAAAAATCTTTCTTTGGTGTGTTTTGATCTGGAAACTACTTAGAACACACCAAATCTATGTTTGGAAATTCAGCTAGAAACTGATTGCAATTTTGAAAATTAATTACCATCAAATTAGGGCTCCAAAAATTTTGAGATTTAGTCTATAGATGGGGTCTTAATCCATCTTTCGAAATCCACCTTTTAAGAGAAAAAATTTGCATTGTATGAATTTTAAAAATTTAGACAATGGGTAGGGGTTAGAGCAGACTGAATTCTGATTTCACCCAACTTTGGAAATTGATTCGGACCTCTATAGAAATCCAATTGATCTGAAATTTGTGGAGTTAGAAAGTCACTGAAATCTTGTTTCATCATTATTTTTTTAAGAATTTTTTAAATTTTTTAGATACTATTTCAATCTGAAACATTCGCAGGGGATCTGTTTGGCTTATTTGAACCCTTGACACTTAAAAATTCATAAACAATTTTATGAAGCAGTAAAAGTACGTAAAAAATACTCTTTGGAAAGTTAATTGATAAAGGAATCTACCTATCAAATTTTAAATTATTTTGATTGCTAATCTTCCGTGGAGACTAGTTTAAAGTCAGGGTTTGGTCTGTTTTCTTTTTTTTTTGGAGTTGCATAAATCTTAGGATGCCAACAATAGGGTTTTCAACTATTCTAGAGACTAACTTGACTTCATTGGGACTCAATTGAGTCCATTCCTAGCGAGTGAGGTTTTCATGCTTGGTTGGCCACCTCACTTACCCTTAAAAAAAAACTTAAACACTAGGCAACTATAGGAGTTAGGGTTAATTAAACAAAACGGAAAAAAATTCTATCTTAACCTGCACTTGTTATTCAACTATTTAATAGTCACAATTTCTTTGGTCAAACCTGATGTCTAAGCCTGTAGGGTAGTTGATATGTAAATTCTCAACACAGTTTATTAAGGTTATTACTCTTAATTAATCACGTTAAACATGATACTTAAGCTACCTTGCTTAATTAATTTATCATTGTTAATTATAGTATAGGGTGCAAGATAACCTAACATTTAGAAATTTTACTTTTAACTGGTTGAATCCAGGTTGTTCACTGGGAGGCTTAATTAGCTTAATTACTCATCATTTTTCTAAGTTAACCTTTGTTATTAACTACTTAAGTTAATTACTACTCTACATGACCTATTTACTTATTATCTAACTACTACTTAACTAAATAGCTTACATTACTATACTATAGAGTTTTACACTAATATTTACTTTAATTAAACTACCTACATAGTTAGTAGCTTAATCATCTACTAATTACTTAATATGTTAACCACATGAATAATTGCTTAAAAATTGAACATTAATAACATGACAATTATTCCATAAACAAAAAGAAATGATATTACATTTAAAAGAAAAAAGAATTACATCAAAAAAAGTTTACAACTAAGGCATGAAATGATTTAAACACTAAGCAAATATGTCCTTCTCTCAGCCCTTACAACCAACCTACACTTAGCGAATTTCTGAAGCCCTTTTTCTCTTTGCACTTAACAAAAATTTATTTAATTGGCAGGCTCACGGTTCACAGGATCAACAGCCACTATGGCCAGATTGGTACCATTACTAATCAGGCCCTAGTTTATTATTTAATTTCATTTTGTATATATTTAAGCCCATCTAGGCCCACAATATAGATTACCAAGCTCCCAGCCCACACATGCCTGCAGGCACGCACACACTCATCCATATGTTCATTTGTTTGAGCCCTGCGCTAACGACCAACTGGATAAGAGGCACAATTCATTTTACCAGTGTGTAAGGCTTCACAACTTTCTGAGATGGGGCTTTATTAACCCTGTCTCCCTTCTGTGCAGCCATGCTCCAGACCCAACTTCAATAGTTGATCCTTCTCAGCTCACACGTCCAAATCGAGCAAATAAGAGCTCAATCAAAAGCTCTTAAGATCTACTTTCAATTGAAGGTGTCAAATTGATATTTGGATTAGATTTGATCCAAGAATTAAAAGCCTAAAGATGGTCTGATCACCATTTGTAACTGTGTAAAGTAGAGGAGGAATTACGTCATTGACCTATTAACTTGATTTTCCTTTCAATTGAGAGTCCAAACAGATATAACAGACCATTTCACACTCAAAGGAGTGGGAATGGAAGATTAGAGACTTTAGAGGAGCTCAAGAGCTTTAGAGCTCTCATACTGAAGCTCAACACACTAATTTTAGAGTTAAAACAACTTGGTAGATAGGTATAAACATCTAGAGTTGATCTATATCAATTCAGAGGTTCAAATAGGAGTGGTCTGGGCAGAATTTGGCTTCAAATTCTGCCAATAAGCTTCTAAACACCTATGGATTCCAATTTGAACCCAAACTGGATAAGAGATGGAAAACACTCTACATCTCAATAAAATTCACTCAATTTGGTTCCAAATGATTCATAATGCTCTCAAGAGCTCAAATCATTCCATAAATCCAAGTTTCAAATCCTAGAACCTCAAGAACACTTCAGAGTTGACCATCTGAGCTCTAGAGTTGACTCTACAAAATATTGAATTTCAGATCAATTGAATCACCTAGGTAGACTAGATTCAATCTCAGAAAGCTATTGAAAGCCTCAAATTCAAGTTTTAATCACCCTAAGAGTGATCTTAGGCACTTCCACTTGAGTTTAAAAAGTGATGTGTTCAATAGATCATTCTAAAGGTTATCAGACCAATTTGAAACCTAATCTTGACTCTTCAAGGTTTGCTCGTGATTCAGGATTCAATTCCACACTCTAAAGCTCAGTGAATGTGTCTCCTCAACTCCAGCGAAGTTGAGGAAGATGAAGTCCAGTAGAGTGAAAAACTCAGTGTAAATCAAAGGGTGCAAGTTGATTAGTAGATCATCTAGAAGTGATCTGGAGCTTTTGCATGAAGTTCCCAGTGCTGCAAGTCTACTTTGATGTCATTGGAGCTTCGATGAAGGCTAATTCTCAGGGCTGGAGATCAAGTCTCCACGAAACAAGTCAAGAAATGATTCAAAAGATTCCTAAGGTCACAAGGAACCTCAGGAACACAACAATTGATTCAATTGGTGTTCAACATAAAGATCTAATAAGAAATATATCAAAGAATCATCCTGAGTTTGCATGAACTCAGTGAAAAGATTCTCACTCAATTGAGTGAGGGAAAAGACTTAGGAGAATGCAGCGATAGTGTAGGTGAGTGGAATTAGTGAATAGACTCCTCTTGAGCCACCATTGACAACGAGTTTGAGAGGTTGTGTGAAATTAGGTGTATGATATATAATGGAAAATATATCTAATTATAGGCAGGAACGGGGCCCTAGTGATGTGAGGAAGTGATGAAGGACCCTAATTAGAGGTGAATTAGGTTTAAGACCTTCGCCATAGACAGTGAAGGTGCTCAAGTGAGTGTGATGTGGTTTAGGAGATTAAGGTGTTAAATTAAGGAATTAGAAAGTGAGATGAAGTTGTGGTAAGGTAGAGAAGGTGATTAGGTGAGTGAATAGATGAATCGAAGTCCTATTAGGATGGATTTGGCCTCACTGGAGACGGAGAAGATAAGAAGCAAGATCTAATTACACCCACTCCAAGAAATTAAAGTCCTAAATCTAAACTAAAGACTAAACTAGATATCTTAATCTACTTACCTAACAAATGAGGTGAGGGATCTCACCATTGGCAGGGCGAGAACAGGAAGAATTCCAAGGTTAGTCAGAGAAAACTCTGGCGGCAATCGAAGTGAAGAGGGAGATTTGAAGTGCTCCTTTACCCTGCCACGACTTCAAAGAGGAAGAGGAGGTGAGAGAGACGAGCATCTCTGCCAGAGAAGCTCCGAGAAGGGAAAACAAAGTCACTGGAGATGGAGGAATAGCCTATCGTTGGTCTCAGTTTGAGGAAGAGGGAATGGAGCCGACCCTTGTGTTGACAGGGCTATTGAGGGTTTTAAATATTCGTTCATTGTAGTAACACCTCAATCACTCTATAACAAATAAAATTTATTACTCAAAATAAAGTCCGAGGTCGAATACAGGAAGCAAATATGGAATTCACGCACTAATCTTGAATAAAATGTAAATGAGCATAAGGAATCGAGCCAACAATGATTTTCAATGAATAATAATTACTCAAAATTGATCATCAATGTATAACATGAGTATATGAAGAGTTTGACATAGCAAAAAGAAACGTAAAGTAAAAACAATGGTGATTTATATCACCAATTATTTAGTCTAGATACATATATATTAGCTAATCAATATTGCTACAGGACCACTTAGCCAATTTCCATGTCATGAAATAAACCAACAGTAACAATCTCAAAGGACCTATCAGACGTCGGTCCTGTGCATCAGACGACTTAAGTGAACACAAGCACAAGGCTTCTCAAAGCCTTTTTTCTTCTTCTTTCTCTCTCTTCTTAGACCCTTCTCCTCTTCTTTCTTCTTTCACGCACAAGGGAATCAATCTCTTCTGTGGCTAACTGTTGCATAGGGACACTCTTTGGAGAGCAAAACCCCCTACCCCCACTCTCTCTTTCTTCTCTTTTCTCCTCTTCTCTCTGATCTAGGTTTAACGGGTAATTGGGTGTGCATGTAACCGGATCCAAGCTCACCAGGGGTGGTGGTGAGCGAGGAGTGGTAGGCCAGGTCAGGTCAAGTGTCAGGTGAATGAGGACCTCACCCCCAGGTGTTTGAGGTGATAAAGCCTAAACAGAAAATCAATTTATGTGGTTGTAGCGCTTCTTCTCCTACCGATGTGGGACTATCCCCACTCCTCTCCCTCGCGTCTGTAGCAAAGATGAAGATGCGTCAAATTGGCATTGAAGTCGCAGGTGAGGCCTCTAATTGAGGACCTGGGAGAGTTCCTACAGGTTACCCGCACCGCCTGGAGGTGTAACTTGGGGCGTGCATGACCTTAAGCTCGAAGAACGTGGTGGCGGTAATGGTGGAGATGGTGGAATGATGGTGGAACCTAAAACTCACACAAACGGCCTCATAGCCACATTAAAATAGCTCATAAGTTTCGCTGTGGTGTGGTGGTGATTTCTTGGTGAGGCGAGGCGTGTGGTGGTCAAAAGGTGACGAAGAAGATGGTCGGTGATGGGTTTGTTCGGGGGGTCGTGTGAGTGGATGGAAAGGTGAATAAAGATAAGGGTTTTGATGGGCATGATGTGGCGAAGGTTGTGGAGTAGGTGGTGAGGCGGCTGGTGCCTTGTGGTGTGAGATGGGCCTCGCCGAAGAGGTGGCCGGAGATGGAGAGGATGAAGGTGAACGAGTGCATCGAGGGGATATTTTTGGGTTTTGAGTGAAACTAAACTAAGGATCTAACTAAACCTAACTACCTAGTCTAATGGATGAAAGGGGTAGGATTGGCACCGGCGTTGGCAGGCTGGCGCCGTGGAAGGTGAAGTTCTTTGGAGGGGACGACGGCGAAGAACGGGGAAGAACAACCCTCGCTTTAACTGGCGAGCTGTAGAGGAAGTTGAGGAGGAAGATGGGCCACTTAATTTGACCGTCTAATGGCCGAAAGAATGGAGTCGAGGAAGCTCGACAGAGCTTGGTTGGATAGGGGCCAAAGGTAGAGAAGAAGAAGAGATTTGGCCCCAAACCTAACTAAGGAAGTAAGGCATGTCTCACGGATCCATTTATAGTCTTAGGATGGAGTTCCAAGCTTGGAAACAAGCTTGGAAACTTAGAGCTTCTTGCACATGTGGGATACCCACATCTCTCATGCGTTCGCATGAGAGATTGGGAAAGACTTAGGGTCCAAGGTCGGGTTTGATTGAAAGAGAATTCCTCAAGGAATCTCTGGTTCAAATCTAGGACTGATTGATTGAGAAACGAGTGAGAAAATCTTGCCCGAATCTCACCAGAGATACTACATCTATTCCTAATGGTGGCCGGGACCTAGGTGTGAAGAAGATGAAGTTAGGGGAATCCCTGCAAGGATTTCAAAAGCTGAGGGGTTCTTTGTAAGAAAAAGAGTCAGAACAGGACTGAAATGCAAACTAGGTCATTATGATCTCTGATTGAGCCCAAATTTTGGTATAAATCTAATTTGGACCCAAGGAATCTGATGGTGAAGTCGGATATAAGTTTTGAAAAAGTTTGACTGGGTAAATTATGTAGAAACCCAAATTAGGGTAGCTATCTATCTGAGACACTGTTTTAGGTCAAATTGGGTTCCAATGGTCAAATCAAAGATACCAAACCTTATAGAATATTTTCCTATGATTAATAGAAGGTTTAGGTGAATTTTATCCTGACCATAACCTCAGTGAATTAAGCAGGCCTGTTTTTTGGGTTTCAGATGTCATTTAATTCTTGTAATGCGTGAAAACCTATTTTTGTCTGCACGAACCCACTTATTAGGCATTTATGATAATTTTACCTTTAATAAACCCCTAGGAAAATCCACAATTGTTCTGCATTCATGATATGATGGTAAAATTGCAGTGTTAACCCTATTTTCATGTTAAACTCTCAGAAAGGATATGCAATGAATAACGATCCTCTGATAGTTATGTAGGAGCATTTATCTGTTAATTATGGCTAATAAAAGCTAGATATGGCTGATGATGATGTTATCATCACCTGGTAATCGGAGGGGTAGGGGGTTATTTATAGGTAGTAGTAGAGGTATAAGTCAAGGTATCTGGACACAATCGCATCCAAATCCATGGGAATAGGAGTCTTCATCTCCAGCGATGATGAGCTCACCACACCAAAGGTTGTCAGGTTTATGGGGATCCGGTCTATTGGATTAAAAGGAGGTGGTCAACGTAACCACGGCGACAGGTCTGGAAGCTGCACAATGCTGAATAGGCAATAATCGAGGTAGTGCAGAAAACAGATGTCGTGGGTGAGGTTGGGGAAGATGATGTACACAAGGACCCAAGTACAAGTATAAAAAGACGTGATTGATATAAAAAGGACTCAATTGATATGAAAGATATGGGTAAAACTACAAATAATGGATTTGATGGCTTATTTTAATTTATTTCTTTTTCAACTTTTTATATGTAATAGTAAATAATGTAAATAACATGTTTATGCCATGAAATCACATTTTTACCCATTTTAGCTATATTTATTTAAGTAGTTAACTTAGTTAAGTTATTTTACAATTTAGGTTATAAATTAGTATAAGTTATATTAAGTGATTTATATAGCTAAATGGTTACAATTTGAGTCATATTCATTAATTAAACCTTAATTAAGTTATTTTAACAAATTTTCAAGGTCCCTGATATTTTATCTTTATTATATAATTAACCCTATTTTAATGTTATTCCTTGGTAATTAACTAAGGAAACTTAGATAATTAGGATAAATTAGGAGTCATGATGAGTCTCTGATGTAAACATGTTTACACTACTTCAGACGTCTATTTATGCATGTTCTTAAGCATAGGATTGCATTGCATGCTATAAATATTGCATAACATGCATCATCTTGCATTTAGAGTAGTTTGAATAAAATGGAGGTTAATTGTCTCCTTTTATGTTCATGGATAGGGCAAACTTTTTATCGGGGCCTTGGATCGAAGATCCATCCATACAGATGTGATCAGGGCAACGATTGGAGTTCAATGACTCCAAGATCGCCTTAATCAGGCATCAGTAGCATCAGATAGAGATCGGGAAATCCTAAAAGATCAAGGACCAAGATAGTGTGAATCCACACTTCAAACGACAAATCTGACTGCACGGATGGATTTAGATCGACGATCGCAGCCTAACGTAATGAAAATCAACTCAATCAGACAACCGTGGCACCATCTACATCATCCAGAAGATGGACGATGAAGATGGCGCCACGTGGTGCCATCTCAGCCGTCCAACCAGCCCCCAGGTCCACCGCTGCCTTTCCAAGGAGAATACAACACGCGATCTGGGCTGTTGGATCTCGATCCAACGGCCCTGAACACGCGTTCAAAACTTCGGCCGCCCGCCCATCCACGCGCGTAGCGTAGTGGATAAGGCACTCGGCTGCCTCTTGGACGCGCGTTCGATTCGCAGCGAGTGGGCGAGAGTCGGATCGCGATCGAATGGCTGTGTGTGCCCGATAGCGCCCACGCACTATTGCATGCGCGGCGAAGAAGCGGCATCGTACGCGGGCGGGCGTGCGCTGAGGAGGCAGGCGTAGCGCGATCTAAGTCGTCCGATCTAGCGATCGGACAGCTGAGATCGGCTGGGCGTGCGCAGGCATTGAATGCGCAGGCAAGTGAGCGGGCGCGCGTGCGTCGCCCACTACGCCCACGTTTAGACCTTTAGCGACGATTTTATCCGTCACTAAAGGTCCTGAATTAATGTTTTTAAAATTGTAATGACCAAATTACCCCCACTCCTTGCAACTATAAAAGAAGACCCCCTCCACACGAAATTCTCATCCCTTCCTTCTCTTCTCTACCTCTCCCAAGCTCAAGAGAAGCTTGTCCCACACCCGGGATGCTTCTCGCGAGATAAAGTCAATTTTTCGTTCCCCTTTCAGAAGCGGATCCCACGACGACGACGACGTGCTGCCTCGTTCCCGCTCTTCCTGCTTCTCCCTCCTTCGTCCTGCTTCATCCTCCTTCGTCCAGGCGTCGTCCTGTCCAGCTCGTCCTCCAAGCGACCGTCAAGGAGGATATCTCTCTCCCCATTCTTTTTACTGCTTTTTAGAATAGATTTACTGCTTTCTAGAGTAGATTTACCACTTTCTAGTGTAATCATTTTCTTGCTTTCTCGTCGTGATGTTTAGTGTAATGAACAATCCTTTTGATAATGAATTCCATGTGCATTCTATATCTCTTTGGATTTTTGTTTGTATTATTCTCTCTCCCTTATTCTCTCTCTCTCTCTTTTCTATTTATTGTAAATAGTTAGATAGTTCTAATCAATTAATTTACTTCGTGATAAATAAAATCAAACATGAATTTTTTTAAATCAAACGTCCGCCTCCTTGTGTTCGACCCGGAATTTTCATTTTGGTATAAATTTTATTTGTTGAACACGAGTTCTTCGCTTTCATACTACAACGAAAGGTTTTCAAAACCAAACACGTTAGCGTAGCAACCCGACGTTTAACATTTTGGTGTCGTTGCCGGGGAGGCGACGCTCTTTGATTTTTCTTCGCGTTTTCTAACTTACAAATCATTTACCTCACTTCTCTCCTTTCTTATTATGATTGCAGGTACTCTTTTGAGATGAGCAAAAGTGGTAGATTGGAGTAAAGTGTTGTGGAAGGTTTTGTAAGTTTTCCCCACCTCCCACCCATTAGATTTCATTCCACAACATAATAACACAAACATCAATCAACCTAGGTGTTCTTATAAACTCTAAGGTTAGATTATTTGTTGTTTGACACCCACACCCGCCCCAACCCCTACATTAAAAAAAGAAAAATTTTAAAAAAAATCTCACAGAGGTACACAACCTCATCTGATTTTCAAACTCAACCGATAAACCGATATTTGGAGCCGGTACACACATCCAAACACATAATTGAGTAAAAATCAGATTAGGTAATCACCTGTGTGCCTAATTAAGTGGTGCAACAGGCTAATTGTTTGAGTTGATTAGGCCGCGTCACTTCAATTAAAATCAACTCATCAAGTAGCTGCCACTTAGGTTCAACTCTTAAGGAATTACCAGGCACTCCACATTCTTTTAAGTTTTAAAGGAAAACATCTCCACCTGTGCTTTCAAAACCTGGTGTGCCAACAAAAAAAAAACTTGTTTGAAAACACCTAAAGTTGAATCCTAAAAGCTACTAAGTAAGATTTGACCCTAAAATTCACCGCATCAAAAATAATCCTGCTTGAAAAACACTGGTTGTGCACGCACACACAAATCAATCAATCATTAAGGGCACAACCCATGTAAAGGGCCCATCACATTCCAAAGCACATTCAAACCTAGCCCTAAATAAAACAGAGTAGACGTTGGCCTTAAGGATTCGACTCACTCTTCAGAGCCCAGAACAAGATTATTTTCGATTAGTCTGTTTCTACTATTCAATTTGATGTCTAGCTAAGGGAGCAAAATCAAACGATCGCGACTGGGGGGTACACTAGGAACTGGAGGCGCAAGCCGAAGGAAGAACCTTCTCCCCAGTCCCTCCTTCTAACTGGTTGGATTGAACAGACAGAAGTAGATCAAATTGTTTCTTTATCTCAAGATGGTTTTTCGGAGTCTGTAGGTCTATAGGCTAACCCACTTAAGGATAGGTTTGATTGTTTGTATTGCAGGGCACCTTTCTTCCTCCCGTCTCTCATGAATCCTTCCACATATTACACGCATTCCCGCTCTTTCCCTCCTGTTTTGAATTATCCTCAACATGGCGATTATTCCGACTCGTACTGTAATCAACGATCAGTTAATTGGGATAACTCGGATTGGGGATACAGTTCCAAACCTCCGTGTTTAGGGTCTAACCCTGAACACTTTGATTGTGATTTCTATCCTTCTCAGAGCCACATCAATTATAGATCATCAACCTTTCATAAACAACCTAATATGATCTACAATCGAGAAGGATACACCGATCCTTACCCATCCTCTGATTACACTGCCTTTAGGTCATCACCACCTTTTGAACAATCTGAAATGACCTATTATCAGGAAGGGTATAACGAATCTCAATTCGTTAATTCCCCTGCTTTGACCCCAAACCCGCCCAACCCTGAACCAACTTGTTTGGTTCAGGGTAACCAGGTTCAAGATAAGGTTCTGACTAACTTGAGGAATATTATACAATCTTTAGAAGTTCAGCCAATACCTTGCATTGAGAGATTGGAGTCCCTGATTGAAATGATTGATGATTTGAACAAGTCTTTGTTTGATTGGCTCCAGGATGTTAAGGATAAGAACTCGAGTGAGTTTCTACTTGGGAAATTAGCGAAACTGAGGATGAGATTTGTGGTCACTTTGATTCAATCATGGGATGATTCCCAGGATGAACCCTCTTCAGGAGAGCCAATTTCATAACCCGCTCAGGCACCTGTTGGGGGGGACACGTGTTACGAGGCTGACCAGATTGAATTAGAGTAACCAATTAGGGATGATCTGATTTCTTCACCTGAGATCCCTGAGTCGGGGTATGAGGAAATGTATGTCTCCTTGGAACAGAAAGTGACAGATGATTTTGAGACATACATTAATACGGATCTTGATTTCTTTGATTATGATGGTGAAGATTTAAGTTGTGAAGTCTCACGCGAGTTTATAGAATATGATTTTTGTGAGATGATTGGGCCTGAGGAATCCGAAAGATCATTTGATAGCCCAAGAACTGAGGAAACTGATCTTATTAGGGCACACATTATGGATCCAAAATCGCATTTTCTGGAGGATTCAATCAAATGCCCTGATCATCAGTTACACCCCATTGAGCTTATCGATGATTCTGTTTTTGAGATAATTAGACCCAAGTCAATTCTGATGCAGCCACATCTTTTAGACTTGGAAATTTCAGATGGGGTGATTAATATGCAAGAGGTCCCGGAACTTAACATTCTGAATGAGGAGGATAGAAGCTGGGAAGTTTTGATCTGGGAAACTAACTCCGGAGGAAGTAGAAGACTGAGTCTAAGGGTTCCAATTCATCTGAAACCATCAAACCAGGACCCTTACGACATTTGTTTTGAGGATGTCGAACCCAAGCACACATTCAATGATTATCCTTTTGAGCTTGAATTCCCTGTAACCTGACTTTTTGGTCTTAGGTTGCATCCTCATAAATCGCAGGCCCGACCCCACTTGCATACTGATTTTAGATTTTGGGTAATTTTTATCCAGAACCTGAGACATTCTCGATTATGGGGTATGGGTCTCCATCACAATCTAGTCCACATCTGTGGACCTCTGCTGACAGGTCAAAAGTTTCTTCTGTTTATTCTGATTCTGACCTGCACCTGTGAATTCTTTATTTCTCTTCTTTGTATAGTGTGCCTAGCTGAAGGCACTAAATTCAACACGTACATAGTTCTTTTTAATTTTCATCTCAGAGCGGACCTGACAATCACACAATTCAGGTGCTTTCTACGCTATTCCACTCTATTTTATGTCTTTTTAATACAATGAGGACATTGCATTAGATAGGCATAGGGGGTGGATATTCATTTTTGAATTTATTCGTTAGCTCCGTAGATTTTTTTTATTTTCTTTTATTGAAAAAAAAATTTGGAATTAGGAAAGAGAACTTGGGTTTAAGAAAATTTTCAATCTTAGGAAATACTACATTATGATTTGAACACAAAGACCCTTCAGGTCTTTAGTCTTAATCAACCCGTGTATCCACTAAAATGTGGATTTATTTTTTGAGTCCTCACCAACCTAAATTCTATTTTAATTGGAGTAAATAATTTTGGGTGATAAGTACACGACTTATCAACCCGCCCTCTGATTTGAGGGAATTTTGAGTCTTAAGCATCTACACATTATCTTGTCACTGACTTGTTGTTCGGCGATTCTAACGGAAATTGGATAGCTAATGAACCTTCTAGGGTGATATGGCTGGCAAGTTATCGTGGGTAACAGCCCATAGGTAGGTGTTCCAGAGCCTAGTCACTGGACCTTTCTCTTTTTGCTGCCTTTACGTAAATCTTAGACCAGGGAAGCCACCTACTTAAAAAAAAAAAAAAATTCAAAAAGAAAAAAAGAAATAAGCCACACTTCGCCGCACGAGTATGGCTGGCAAGTTGTCGATGGTAACAGCTCATTGACCAGTTGTCCAGAACCTAGCTCAATAAATTCACTGAAAATTTCCAAAATACTTAGGAAGAAGCGGAGAAGTAGAATAAACCGGAGAGATATACACTGGATTCACCCTTGTGTTGACCCCGTAAAAAAAATAAAAGTAGGGAGAAAGCTACCGGTTGTAAAGATACACCTTTAGGTAGAATTCTTTTTCAAGTCACCTAGAGGTGTAGAAATCCGAAGTCTGTTTTAATTGCCGATCAATGAGTCTATCACATTCAAAATAAGATGCTTAGAACTTAGGGTTCTCATCAAATCTTGGGTGAGTTGAATGGCCGTAGAAAGCCACTCTTAAACCCTAAAACTTGAAAATTTTAAAAAATTAGAAAAGAGAAAAAAAAGAGAAAAAGAAAATTTTCAATCATTTTCGTAGATACTCGGGCACTGTTGTATCTTTGAAAGTTTAGATCCTAAGTAGACAATTTCTTAATGATTGAAAATAACTTATGCCCAAATAATCCAACCTGATTCTTTTATAAATAGCATATAGTTTTTGCTAGGGACTAGCAAAAGATAGGCATGGGGCTATGATGTAAACATGTTTACACTACTTAAGACGTCTATTTATGCATGTTCTTAAGCATAGGATTGCATTGCATACTATAAATATTGCATAACATGCATCATCTTGCATTTAGAGTAGTTTGAATAAAATGGAGGTTAATTATCTCCTTTTATGTTCATGGATAGGGCAAACTTTTTATTAGGGCCTCGGATAGAAGATCCAACCGTACAGATGTGATCAGGGCGACGATTGGAGTTCAACGACTCCAAGATCGCCTTAATCAGGCATTTGTAGCATCAGATAGAGATCGGGGAACCCTAGAAGATCAAGGGCAAAGATGGTGTGAATCCACACTTCAAAAGACAAATCCGACCGCATGGATGGATTCAGATCGATGATCGCAGCCTAACGTCATGAAAATGAACTCAATCCGACAACCGTGGCACCATCTACATCATCCAGAAGATGGACGGCCAAGATGGCGCCACATGGTGCCATCTCAGCCGTCCAACTGGCCCCCAGGTCTGCCTCTGCCTTTCCAAGGAGAATCCAACGCGCGATCTAGGCCGTTGGATCTCGATCCAACAGCCCTGAACGCGCGTTCAAAACTTCGGCCGCCCACCCATCCACGCATGCAGCGTAGTGGATAAGGCGCTCGGCTGCCTCCTGGATGCGCGTTCAATTCACAACAAGCAGGCGAGCGGCACGGGCGAGCGTCGGATTGCGATCGAACGGCAATGCACGCTCGATAGCGCCCACGCGCTATTGCACGCGCGGCGAAGATGCGACATTGTACGCGGGCGGGCGCGCGCTAAGGAGGCGAGTGTAACGCGATCTAAGCGGTCTGATCTCGCGATCGGACAGCTGAGATCGACTGGACGTGCGCGGGCGTTGAACGCGCGGGCAAGCGAGCGAGCGCGCGCGTGCCGCCCACTATGCCCACGTTCAGACCTTTAGCGACGGTTTTATCCATCACTAAAGGTCCTGAATTAATGTTTTTAAAGTTGTAATGACCAAATTGCCCCCACTCCTTGCAACTATAAAAGAAGACCCCCTCCACACGAAATTCTCATCCCTTCCTTCTCTTCTCTACCTCTCCAATGCTCAAGAGAAGCTTGTCCCACACCCGGGATGCTTCTCGCGAGATAAAGTCAATTTTTCGTTCCCCTTTCGAAAGTGGATCCCGCGACGACGACGACATGCTGCCTCGTTCCCGTTCTTCCTGCTTTGCCCTCCTTCGTCCTGCTTCATCCTCCTTCATCCAGGCGTCGTCCCGTCCGGCTCGTCCTCCAAGCGACCGTCGAGGAGGATATCTCTCTCCCCATTCTTTTTACTGCTTTCTAGAATATATTTACTTCTTTCTATAGTAGATTTACCACTTTTTAGTGTAATCATTTTCCTGCTCTGTCGTCGTGATGTTTAGTGTAATGAACAATCCTTTCGATAATGAATTCCATGTGCATTCTATATCTCTTTTGATTTTTGTTTGTATTATTCTCTCTCTCTCTCTCTCTTTTCTATTTATTGTAAATAGTTAGTTCTAATTAATTAATTTACTTCGTGACAAATAAAATCAAACGCTAATTTTTTTTAATCAAATGTCCGCCTCCATATGTTCGACCCGGAATTTTCATTTCGGTATAAATTTTATTTGTTGAACACGAGTTCTTCGCTTTCATACTACGACGATAGGTTTTCAAAATCGAACATGTTAGCGTAGCAACCCGATGTTTAACAATCTCTCATTAATAATACCAAATGGTCACAACTAAGGGGTATCAAAGGAACTGGAGGCGTGAGCCAAAGTAAGAACCTTCCCTTTAGTCCCCTTGTAATCAAGCTAGCTAGGTTAACTTAAGAAATGGCAATTTTATTTGCTTGGTTAATAACAAGTAAACTCCTACAATTAGAACTCGAATTTTAAAATCCGATTATTTGAATTAAAAGGACCACAATTTTTCCAAGGCCTTTGCCTTATTTTGTTCACCAACACTTGTAGTTGGTAAGAGGTTCCTAAGACCTCTCTCGTGTCTTCCTTAGGAAGACCTTCTATCTACCCCTCTCCCTCTTCTATCCTTTCTCATTCTTTCTCTCCTTTCTTTTCTCTTCTCCTCTCTAATGACCATGAATGAATAACCTCATCCATCTTATTTTCAAGGTTCTACTTCCCCCAACCCAACCATGACTCTGACTTCTCTTCGTTGGGAGGCTCATCCTCAACAACCGAGATATGATTTTTATCCTTACACCCATTACCCCCTGGATTATTCAAAACCCAAAAGTCCTAGCACCATGACTAAAGCAGATGCCTTAGAAGAAATATGGAAGCAAGTTAAGAAAATGGAGAGGGAACAAAGTTGGCTCCAATTACAATTGCAACAATAAGATCTACTTGCCCAATTCAAGGCACTACAGACTTGGAACCCCCAACCTAGTGGATCCAGTGACCATTTGGGACCCACTAACTACTCCACATCTCACTACCCTAGGGAGGCATCCTAGACTCAGCCAACCCAGCAAGCATCATTGGACTTGTATAGTGAGTGGGACAAATCTTCTGGGGAAGTCACCACTTCTAATACTCCTACACTTGATGAGATTTCACTTAAAGACTGGACCAATGGATCACAAGTATAGGACCAAACTGCGGGTTCTCAATCAACTTCCTATATAGTCAACCCCACTCAAGGCAATACACACTCTGATTTATATCCAAACTCATACAACCCTGAGTGGAGAAACCATCCTAATCTTTCATGGCCACCCCAAAGTCAAAATCAAACCCAAGATCAATCTTGGCCTACCCGATACTCCACTCAATCTACTTTACGGCAACCTTCTAGTTCTACCCAATCCACTATTACATTGAAAACTATCATGAACCTATTGTTGGATTAGGACAATAAAAATGAAGAAAGGATGATACATTTGACAAAAGAAATTCAATCTCAATGGGATCAAATTAAAAAGATTCAAGGAAATCACTGTCCTCAGCTTGTCCCTCATATGTCTTAGGGATTCCTGCAATTCCCATGACAAGTGCCCATGATATCTTATCCCCTTCTTCCCACTCCTTATCCATATTAGCCACCATTTCTTCCTGCTGCTCCTCTAAACTGCCATGTCTACAATTGTTCGAGGGTAAATTCCATGACCACAAGAACCAGAAAAAAACACAAGAAGCCCAACCAAATGATCAGATTCAGGCTCATCTAAAGATCCCAAGGTCATACCTAACTCTAATTCTGACTCTCAAACCAAAAAGAAAAAGAAGGCCCCTAAATCTGGTTGTATTGCCATTCCTTTCCCTGAGGCCTTAAAAAGATAATTAAAGGAAAGAGCATGCGCATCGAATTTGGATTTAAAGGATTTGCTCAAGGAGGGATACGTTCAAATTCCTCTCCTTGACATTCTTCAACACAATCTAGCCTACGCCAAGATTCTGCAATTCCCACATTGAGTGTAAGCTGGAAGAAAAACCAAAAGAGGCAGTGTTGCCAGCTGATGAGCGAGATTTCGTACACGAAAAGATTGAGATAAAAACCCGTCATTGTAGTGCGTAAATATCCGCTATCAAATGAATTTTTAACCAAAACTCTAATGAGTCCCAGGTCGAACACGAGGAGACTACGTCGATTCTAAATCCACAATTATATTTTTTTATAATTTTTTTGTAAAGAAATCATTCACAATGCTAATCTACTTGCAATATAAACAAGAGAGAGAGAGAGAACAACTTTTATAACTAGGATAATGTCAATTACAACTACTTGCTACAACTATAAAGCTGAAAATCTACACTAGAAAGCGATAAAAAGATAGGGGATGAGAGATTATCTTCCTCGACGAATGCTTAGAGGATGAGTCAGATGAACGATACTTAGAGGAAGGAGGGAGAAGATAAAGGAAGGAGGGCAAATCTGGAACAACTGGGGATGAGGCAGGGCGTCGACATCGTGAGATCCGCTTCCAAAACGGGGGCGAGAGCTCTACAAAGCAGGTGAGAAGTGGAAAATTTTATTTTTTTACTCTAGTGGAGCTTCCCGAAGCTTGGGAGCACTACAGTGAGCTCAAAAACTTGTTCTTAGCCCTTTGGGAGTTTGAGAGAAGGAAGGGATGATGAAATGAGGGGGTGTAAGGTCCTTTTTATAGGCAAGGAGAAAGGTGTAGAATGGTTATTCCAAAGGCTAGAAATTTGATATCAGGTCTTTAGTGACGTTTATGAGCGTTACCATAGCCATAGGTCACTGAAGGCGCACCTCAACGTGAGCCCATGGATCGTGATCAAACAGCGCAGATGGTATGCGAATGCCTCTTCCTCTTCAACTCTTTAAAACGCAATGAGCCATCTCAGCCGTCCGATTGCACGATCGAACAGCTTAAATGTCGCAAACTTGCTTCATCTTCATGCGTTGCACGCGCTCGCATACGATGGTGCATCTGATGGCACGTCATCATGAGCATGCTCATCTAATGCGTGTGATTACGCCACGTCGACGTCGCTGCTGGCATACAATCATCATCATGTGGCTGAATTTCAATTATGCACGCCTTTAACGAATTAAGACCGCGCAGCGCACCTTGAACACGTGCCATGCATTGTGCATAAGAACGTTGACCACTGTGATACCCTCCCCTCAGTGTCAAGTTCTTGAATTTTCTCCACGCGGTCTCTCGACCATTGGATCTCAATCCAACGGTCAAGATCTTCTCTTGGTCTAACTCTTTAGAAGTAAGCAGGCATGGCTAGGATGGATCTCAGCCATTGGATCGTGGACCAACGGCTACGAATGCACGAGACATATGCCTTTAGCAATTGAACGGAGGGGCCTAAGCAAGTTTGGATGGTTGGCATGGGGCCACACGGTGCCATCTTGGCCCTCCATCTTCTTTAGCTTGTAGATGGTGCCACAAATGTTGGATTGGATCAATTTTCACGTCGTTGGGCTACTATCATCGATTTGAACCCATCCATGTGGTTGGATTTGTCATCTGAGGTCCGAATTTTCACCACCTTACCCCTTGAGCTTTGATCTTCCTCTGACTGCATCTAATACTACGGAAGTTCGATTGGGGTGATCTCAGAGGCGTTGGACTCTAATCATCGCCCTAATCAAATTCGTACAGTTGAATCTTCAATCCAAGGCTCAGATAAATATCGCTTTGTCCCTTGACCACAAAAAGGGCAAATTAACCTATAATTTGTACAATCTATTCTAAATGCAGAATGATGCATGCTATGCAATATTTATAATTGATATACACCAATTTTTCATGCATGTTAGGATTATTTTGGGGGTTATTTCTAGTACATTATTGCATAAATCATCTTGCATCATTGCATTTTAGAAATAATATGCCAAGCTAGCCCATTTTAAATTTTGATAAAAATTGGTATCTTGATCATCATTTGTTAGCTTGTGCAGCAACTCGCAGGTATCCATTCCTGAAGGAGCACCTTGAGGAGCTACATAAATGAAGTAATGTTACATGTGGAAGATGAATTAAATGAGCTTAAGATAAAAATTATTCCAAGCAACTCATTTGCTGGAATTAAAGTCAAGAGGTGCATAGGAAAGTCAAGAAATTAAAGAGGGATGCACCTTTTCATGGGTTGTTATTTCCTTCCCAAGGAAGCAAACCCTTGGAAGCTTCCTTGGGAAGCTAAAAGCCACCTTTATAGCCAGCCACCACTTTTGAAAAGGGAGCCAAAAATTGGCTCCAAAAATTCTCCCATTGGAATTTTAAATTGTGACCTTTAGGCTACCTTGTCACTCTCTTTACAAAGGGACCTAAGGCACCATGAGGAGATATCATTTTTGTAGGGGGAGAATCGAGAGAAGCCACCACTGCATCCACCACCATTCACACCACCTCAAGGAGCAAGGAGAAAAGAAGGTTCAAGGGGGTCAACCACCACCACCCCTTGGAGCCCTTCCACCTCTTCTTCCTCATGCCAAGTTGGAGAACGAATCACTACCGACTTCAGTAACAACACCTCCACACCATCCTCTTTCTCTCTTTTTCCTTCCTCGTGTTCTTCTCTTAGTTGGTAAATTGTAGTTGTAGTTTTCCTTGACCTTGAACTGTTGTAAGAACTTGTTTCGTAGTATTAATCTTATTATTGCTTTTGCTTCCTTGGATTTCCTTTTTAGTTGTTGCATCACCCTTGATTCCTTGGGCACACCCATGTCTAAGGGAGCCCAAGGACATGCCATATTTGTCTTTAGTTGAGTATGTGTGCAAGTAAGTAGGTGCTTCACATTATCTTTACTTGCTTTAGTTTCACTTTTTGGTGTCGTTGCTGGGGAGGCATGGCTCTATTCATTAATTTTCTTTCTTAGCCTTGTCACTCATAAACTTGTTTCTCTTAGTTGGTACTGAAGGAGCAAAGGAACTGCAAGAGAAGACCGTCATCAACCCGAAGATTTGATACCTTGTCTTCCCGTGATCTAAAGGTAACCTCTCATTCGTGGACTAAGGAAAACACTTCAAAAAAATACCAAAAAATTTCAAAATCAAAAATAAAAAAAAAAAACTTATGAGTGGTGGTGCTTAAAAAGTACCTCTCTTGTGTTTGTCAAAGCAAACACCACCACTAGGTTCTCAACCTGTCAATTTCGCAACTCTATTTTCTGGACCTAGGTTGAGTAAGTGATTATAGGAACCTTAAGACCTTTAATAGTTCTAAAAAAATGCTAAGAGGTGCCCCTTCCAGTGGGCGAACTCCACCTAAAATTTCATTTCCAAACTTGTATTTTGGCTATGAGAAATTCGCTACTAGAAGTGTGCAAAGTTGTCTTGATTTCTGGAGACCCGTAGGTTGTTGCTGTTGCTACAAATGCCACACAGCTTGGATTTGTGCAAGCTTTATATTTCTGGAAAGTTATTAAAGTGCTCTACACTTATTCTGTGGATTGCTTTTGCATTTGAAAAGAATAAGTGCATGTTCTGACTTAATTTCTAAACTCACACATTGATCTAGAGGTTCTGGACAGACTAACCCCCTCTTGAAAAAAATGTGAATTTGGGTGGTCTATAATCGTCAAAAAATTCTAAAATTGGTTTTGTTGGAAAGCTCATTCAATTTTGGTTTGTTTGGGTTCATTGCTTTCTTTGTTTGGACCCCAGGATATACACTTACAGTAAAATCAACAAATAACATACTAGAAGTTGCCTGCTAGGATCCACATTTGGCCTGAAAGGGAATTGAAATCAACTCATTGTGTGCCAAACATGTTTCCTTGATTGCAATTCATAACAAGTGGAATCCTAAAACCCATTAAGCAAGGATCAAACCCTGAAAGATGATCATTTAAATCTTTCTTGTTCAACCACCTGTCTTGGCATTGGGTAGATCCCACCCAATTTCCACACACACATTGTAAAATCAATCTTAAGGATAATCGACCCCCCCAACGCCCATCATCTCCCATGCACACACTATCCTAAGCTTAATTCTAAAAATGGTAGAAACATGACTCTAAGGACAGGACAGAGTTTAGGCATGGGTGAGTGGATTGGGAAGGTTTAGAAGAAATCATCCTCTTTGGTAGCTTGGTGTCAGGCTGAGTGGGCAATGCCAAATGATCGGAGTGGGTTTACACAGGCACCTGAAAGGGATGAGCTTGGGCCTTCCTCCCTCACTTACAACAACCTAGCTTGAGCCTCCAGAGAGTCGGTGATCGCTTCCACACTTCATCCATCTAATCCGGGTCTTAGCATTAGGGTGACATTATAGGGTAGAGTGTTTGTTTGCTTGCTTGTCACACCTTCTCTCTCCTCATTCTCTTTGCATCCCCAGACTCTTCTTTTGTTGTACGCACGGTGGCCGGTCACAACACCCCACGTTGTGTTCCAAAATCGATTCTGCCACTCAACAGCGAATCAATTTCACTAATTGCAACCCACCATATCTGGACTTTACCTTTGATCTAGTATTTCTTGATTCCAAACCTAACCCTAGCCAAGACCTTGAAAAAATGGCAAACTCCTCCCAACAACATCAAATGCTGAACCACCTAGAGGACCCTATTGACCCGAACCCTTTCCAGAATCCTTCTAGAGCCCCCTCAGCTAACACCCGTGGGAACCAAAACTCACAGAGTCCTGATGCATCACGACCACCCCTTGATTCCAACCTTGATGCCTATAGACAAAATTCCATGTACAACCAAGTCGGGATTGTAAATGGAAGCTACCAAATCTATCAAAAATCGGACTTAGGTCAACATCCCAATAGGCTTGACCAAGGGAACCAACATCAAGGGGCACCTCCCAACGAGGTCCAAGCCCATTTTGCCCAGCATATGGACCAGATGGTCCAAATGCAGAACCGACTTTTCCAACAAGTACAAGGGCAATACAACCAACCGCCTTCTCCTCCGCCTTCTTCTATTCAGAAGAGGATGAAGCACAAAGGACCTAGAAATCCCTCTAACTACCAACCTGGGGTACATATTCCAATTATTGACTTTGAAGTTAAACCCTAAATCCTGAGCCTTCTACCATAATTTTTTGGCGAACCCAAGATGACCCTTTCCAACACTTGGAAGAGCTGACCTTAGTAGCCCAAACTACCCAAGTGTGGGATGTGCCCATTGAAATTTGGCTCATGCAAATTTTCCCGCACTCGCTGAATGACCAAACTGCTCACTAGTTCTGCACAATTGTCTGGTACTTGATTTAGAAAGTGCACTTGTACCCGAGTCGGATGTTGACCTCCTAGGTTAAACCTATTATTTTAGATATTTCTAGGGTTTGGAACTTGCTGGGATGGTAGGGCCCCTAGCTAACGAGATTCAACTAACTATGTGATTTGGCCCCTAAGGTCAACCAGTTCTGCTAAACATTACCATTGTACCGCAGCGAGAGCTTCAGCATTCTGTCGCTGGCTCTCAGTCACAACTCGCAAAATATAGTCAAGCTACGAATCTCTATTTGCCCTAAGTAGTTTTGTGTACTCGCGTGAATAGGCCTCGCATTAGGTTGCTGAAACGGCAACGTAGGTGAGTTTTGTCGGGTCTAATTCGGATATTGTGGTCTTTGGGAATGATCAGACCAAGAGAAGTTAGGGTGATTATGCCAACCAGGATTATAGGTATTTGAATATGGGTTTGATCTCGCAGTGTATCCATGAATGGCATTTAAATCATAGGGATATGGCATGTTTTCCACAAAAGCAGGAAGTGGGGAAAGCGGTGGAATGATGGGACAAAGGTCCCTCCTTGGGTTGGTGAACGAGTAGGGAGTAAACCCAAGGAAGATGGATCTCTAGAATCTAGATTATTCACAAATTCCCTCCCTGCAGGAATTTATGAAACAGGTAAACGAGCAGGATTCTACGTAGCGAGTAGAGGTGTAAGATTTTTCATCGTATTGTGGACCTCATCGAGATGCTTTGCTTGTTGTCAACTTTGTCCAATTTCTCAGCTATAATCTCTAAATCTCTTGAACTGGATGGGTTTTGGGTTTTTTGAATGCCCTTCTGATGCGAGTTCTAATGCGGGTTTTGGTGCGTGTTTTGGTGTGGGTTTCCTCGCATGAATTGTGACATTGATGTGTTATTGATTGAGTTTTCCGCCATCCCTTCAAATAATTCTGAGGCAGATTCTTTGTCACGATTCAGAAAATTCCCTCGACAAGAGGCAACAACCAGATTGCGAATACTCTCTTGCAATCCAAAATAAAACATATGCATTAGTTGCCAGTGAGGGATGTCGTGATGTGGGCATTTCCTTTGCAATTCATGAAAGTGCTCCCACACTTCATGAATTGGTTCCCCTTCGTTTTGAGTAAATGTAGAGATAACTCGCCTAAGGGCATTGGTGCAACCTATAGGAAAGAATTTCTTCAAAAATGCAAATTCGAGTTCATTCCAAGTCGAGATAGGTCGTGCGATAGTACGATACCAATAAGTGGCTTTATCTTTTAGGCTAAAGGAGAACATTTTCATGAGTAGGATTTCCTGGCTTTGATTTCGAGGACCAAGAGTCTATCATAGATTTTTTAAGTCTTCAATATGTTGGAATGGATCCTCAGATGAATACCCGTGAAACTGTAGATTAGACCTATAATATTTGGCTTTATTTCTAGGTCATTTTCCCCCAACGAAAATCCTAACATTAGTCTATACTTTTGCTTTAGATGGATTATAATAGTATCAGAGTAGAGGCCTAGGACATGGTGGAAGAACAAAATCAGGTGGATTAGGACCACCTTAGGTCGAGGAGGATGGGCCTACAAGTTCTGTAGGTTCTGAAGAGCAGCCATCAACAGATTGATTTGGCGATTCTACTCGAGCATTTGGAGGTTCTGGTTCAGGAGCCCCTCATGGATATCAAATGGCAGCATCTCCCCTTGACCAAAAGAAGGGATCTCAGGATTCAGGTTCTGCGATTCATCCATAGAATCGAACATAGAAAACGAAGAGAATTTAGACAGGAAAATTTGTTGCTTCAATGAAACCGATCCAGGTAAACCTGTCAAAGGAGAAACGAGAGGTGGTTTCAGGGATCGCCTCCCTTGCATAAAATGGAAAAATGTGCAAAGGTACACACACCACTGCGAAAAATAGTGGCAAGCAAAACCCAAAAATAGTGCAAAAAGTGGGTTTTTCTTCTTTTCAAAGGAAAAGATCCTAGGAATACGCATAAAATATAGTGACGCAAACAAGTATAATATCAACCCAAAATACGCATCGTAGATGTGTTTATGCAGGTGCATATCCTTAAGGCTCAAAGGTCTAAGGTCTAGAATCAAGACCGCTCACTGCTGGCTCCCCGAGGCTTTTAGTAGTGAGACAGATTTATTGATTTTCGACTAAAGCCCTAAGAGGTGCAAAGAGGAGAGGTAAAAATAATAGACTCGTGTGACTCTAGTGATCGTGCTGTGTGTGCAATAACATATGATAGACGTGTACAATAAAAACCCACATGCAATCTGCAAACAGATTAACTCACGAGTTTTAATAAGTCCTCTTTTTAGTTAATCTCTTACAAGAATGATAGAAAGAAGTAAAGGTGACTGCTTTTTAGATCTTTTCAACAAAAATATGGTCTTGCTTATTAATCCAAAGATAGGGATCTACACAGGTTTTTCCGAATTTTCCCGCAAATGAGAGATAGAAAAACTCCCGAGTCAAATCGTACTAGCAGGTATATGTACTCCTAGGAGTGTATGCCTAAGATATGCTACTACTAATCAGATAGTATGAATATTTTTGGTTTTTTTTTATATTCTACACTAAATGCAACAAGCAAATCTACACTAAAGACTAAAGAAAGAAATACTCACAATGTTATGTATAAGGGAGAACGGGAAAAATAGAAACAGAAAACCCACCTTCTTCCTGAGAATACCTGTAAAGATATCCCTGAAAAAAGACAAAAACAACAAAAATAAAAACTAGTTAGAAAAGAATTATTTACAACTAATAATAAAACAATAATGGCGAAAATATTTTACAGTTACCTCCCCAGCAACGGTGACATTAAAATGATGTGCAATTTCTCAACACAATTAATTAAGGTAAAAGTTTTAATTAATCATGTAAGAAATGATTTAGGTTAACTTGAATTAATGTCAATTAGGTAGTATAGGGTCAAGTTAACCAAATATTTAAGTTTAAGTTCTTTTTTAACTGGTTAAGTCCAGGTTATTCACTGGGAGGCATATTTGTAATTTCAATTAGCTAATTTTATTAATTAAATTAATAACTAACTAATTACTACAATAATTACAACATATGTTAAGCACATGAATATTACACACAAGAATGGACAATTAAAGCATGCAATTATTCCATTTATAAAAGAAAAGTGTACATGAATGATTTGCAATAAAAACTAATTAGAAGAATGTTTATTACAATTTGTTACAAAAATGTAAGGTATAAGAAACAATTACAATGAATAACAAAATGCCTTTAAGCAATTAAAGAAATGCCTTTAAGTTTCTTCTCTCAGCCTTTAATTCCATTCCTTCTCTTTCTTCACTTAAGTACATCTCTACCTTCTTTTAGGTTTACCTTTACCTACATTCCTTCTCCTCTTCCTTTATTCACTTAGTCTTTTAACACCTCAGCTCTTATTCCCTTAGGTTCATCTGTGCCTTCTATGCCTTTATTTCTTCTCTTCTATTCTTCATTTGGCCTTTTTTTCCTTTTAATTGTGCATGCATGAACCCACTTAACCATTTAACAAAAATTTGTTAATGGGTGGCCCAGGCTTTTCAGGGATACACAGCACCCCGTAGGGTGGGACCAGACCCTATTAAGCCCAGGCCTAGTTTATATTAGGTGTATTTTTATCCATTTAATCTCAACCATGCACAATCTCAGGCCCATTAGACCCACACACACTCACTCGCCCACTCGGGCACACACGCAAGCACATGCCTGCGCGCACACACATGCATATAAACACCTGCACAAGAATATCGTGTGTGATTTCTGATTATAAGATCACATAGAAGTGATTTGGAGATCTTAAGAGAGTTTTGAAGTCTAAGGCAAAGATTTGGTTCACCAGAGCTCGCCAGAGCTTCGGTGAATGCCCTGTGAATCCACTGGATGTGATTACTTGATAATTCACCACAGAATGAACTAAAAAGCTTTCTGAGGTCACAAGGAACCTCAGGAACAATTCAATTGTTCCAATTAATGATCAAGCTTAAGATTTATCTTGAATTCAATACAAGCAGATTCTTGAGTTCGGCTGAACTCAAGATCACTCCTCTCACTCAATTGAGTGAGAGAAAAGACTCAAGAGAGTCTGGCGATGCTTATGAGTGATTAGGTGACAAAAACTCCTCCTTAGCCACCATTGACAACGAGCTCAAGAGGTTGAGGTGTTAATTAGGTGTTCCTTATATATGTGTTACTTAGGCTAATTAAGAAGTGAACCAGGGCCCTGAAGTGGTGTAGAAGTGATGAAGGGCCCTAGTGAATGTGTTCTATGCCAGAGTGCCTCCACCGTGGACAGCGGAGGTCTTCGGTCAAGGTGTAGTGGTTTAGGCGCAGAAGCTGATATAAGTGTGTAATTAGTGAAGTAGAAGTGATCATGAGAAGTTGTGGAGTGTGGACAGTGATCTATAAAGATGAAATAATGCTCCTGACAAGCTCAAGAAGCTTGCCAGAGCTGAAGAAGATGACGTAAAACTAAACATTTAAGCTACTCTAAATTAACTAACTGACTAGACTAAACTACTCTACACTAAACAAGAAACCTAATTTTACTATTACTTGGAAGAAGGAGGTAGAGATCTTCGTCGAAGTGTCGTGATGGAGGAAGAAATCAAAAGGTTGGAGGAAGAGCTCCAGCGGAGAAGAAACAGAGAGGAAGAGGGATGAAGACGCGGTGCAACCTCGTCGCTAGGTGCGACGAAGGAAAGCAGAGATCGGAAGGCGATCAGGGCTTCGACAAAGACCCGAGGAAGATGGTTAGGAGTCGCCAGAGATTGAAGAAGAATATCCTATTGAGTAATTTGTTGGGGGAAGGTGGAAAGGGATCGCTTCCTGAGATCGGAGGTCAAGGGGGCTATTTATAGGTGACGGAAGAGGGTAGGGGGCTTGAATCTGGATGCAATCACGTCCAAGTGCAAGGGTTTAAGGTCTTTCATCTCCGACGACGGTGAAGTCACCATGCCAGAGTTTGTTGGGCTAGGGAAGATCGGCACTGTTGGATGGATTGGTGGCGATGAGTGGAAGGCTAGCGATAAGGGAGAACGTGTGCAGTCGTGAGATGGAGGGTGATCGAATGGTGTGAACACCAATCATCCTCAGCCGTCAAAGCCTGAGGAAGAAGAAGAAGACGAAAGTGTTGTGTACACAGGGACCTATGCATAATAAAAAATATGGACCTAATTGTGGAGAAAAGGACTCAATTGACATAAAACTAAGGACCTAAACGTAAACAGTTGACTTTTAAGCTTAATTTAATTTATTTATTTTTCAACTTTTTATAAATGATTATAAATTAGGTAAATATTATATTTATACCTTGATTTTACATTTTTTTCCTTTTTAGCTATATTTACTTAAGTGTCTAATTTACTTAAGTTAATTAAATACTTAGGTCATAAATTAACTAAGTTAGTTTAAATATTAAGTAAATAGCTAAATGTTTAACATTTGAGTCCAAATTGTTAATTAAATTATTAATAATATTAATTGATATTTAATTTAGTATTGTTAACTTATTTTAAAGGTACTTAATTAATCCCTTATAATATAATTAACCATGTATTTAATATATTCTTAGCTAATTAACTAGGGAAACTAGTTAATTAGGGGTAATTAAGAGCCATGATGAGTCTCTCATCAAACTCAACTGAAGAGTGCCTTCCTCAAGAAATTCTTTCCCATTGGCTGAACTAATGCCTTAAGGAGGGCCATCACTATGTTTACACAGAAACCTGGGGAGCCCATGCATGAAGCATGGGAGAGGTTACAAGAGCTCCTTAGGAAATGCCCACACCATGAAGTACCAAAGTAGCAATTGGTACAAACATTTTACTATGATTAAATGGCCAACTATGCAACTATGTTGACACATCATGCGGGGGCAATTTCCTAAACCGCAACCCTAATAGTGCCTATGACCTGTTTGAAGAAATGAGCGAAAACTCGCTCAATCATGCATCATTGGACAGCTTCAGCCGATCCTCAAACCTGTGGGTTGGCGTCCATGAGTTATCTACCTCTTCTTCTAGATAGTCATTAAGCCAGCATGACATGGAGCTCATTTGTAAAAAACTTGACCAAGTGGACCTCGTGAATAAGAAGCTCAATGAGATTCTTATCAAGAAAAATACTCCCCATCAGGCTCAACAGACTCAAAACTCCCACCCCAGCTATCGTGTTTTGGAGAGACCTCATTCTACTCTTCCTGCTCACTCAAGACAAGAACAAGTGCACCAACTTGATCAAACACCCGTTGAACATCTCACTAGCTATTACAACCCTCTTGGACCTGCTTATGTGGACTTTGATTCTCAAAACTCTTACCAGGCCACTGAAGACCTTTGTTATGACAATACCTACAATCTTTCCTGGAGGAATCACCCAGGGTTTTCTTGGAGGAATCAAGACCAACTTCAAATACCCCAACACCAAAAACCACACCAGGGGACTTATCATGGGACTTTTGGACAACAAGGACAGTCCTACTCTCAGTCAAACACCCAAAATGATTTAATGTAAAAGATGATTGAGACCCAAAGCCTTATGCTCCAGACCATGCAGCAAGGGATGAACTAGTTATCCCAAGCTATACAAGGTCTGCCAGTTGAAGGCGGCCCCATAGCTGATCAAAGACAACCAAGAGCTCTTCCACCTGAACCCATACCCAATCTAAGAAATCAAAGACCTCCTCCCTAAACTGCCCTTAGTACCTGCCTAGCTTTCCTATTAATCAAGGACAAAACCTCCAGCCCAATGGAAATAATGCTATAGCCTACGCTGTGACTTTGAGAAGTGGCCGAACTACCCAAGACTCAAGGCCCTCAACCTCCCAACCCAACACTGAACCTAAACCTGAGATTCTAGAGGATAACCGGGTTGGACCTGAATCTGATTTGACCAACAAGGGCAAGAACCCAATTCATTACCCTGAGGCCCTTAAACAGACTAGGAAACCCAAGAAGAAAGCTGAACCTTGATTTGAGGAATTATTGGAACTCTTTGGGCAAGTTCACATTAACATCCCTCACCTTGACGTCGTACAACACATTCCCGCATATGCAAAGTTCCTCAAGGAGCTTTGCACTCCTAAGCATTATGAAAAGAGTCCCAAGAGGGCGGTCCTTTCATAGTAAGCGAGCTCGATCATTTTGAGCAAGCTACCCCTAAAGAGAAAGGACCCAAGCGCACCTTTGATCTCATGTGTCATTCCAGACACATCTTTTGATCGCGCTCTCCTCGACCTAGGAGCCTCCGTCAACCTGATTCCCTCAATGCTATATGAAGAATTTACATTCAGTGGCCTAAAGCTAGTTGATGTGACCCTACAACTGGAAAACTGATCTATGGTTAAACCAAGAGGGATGGTTAAGGATGTGATAATTAAAATCAGAGACTTTTATTTTCTGGTTCTAAACATGGAAGTCTCGGAAGCCCTCAAAGATTCACCTGTCATATTGGGAAGACCCTTCCTAGCCACTGCAAAGGCAAAAATAGACTGCGCATCAAGAACAATGGAGATTGCCTGTGGTGATCAAAAAACAAGACTAAACATCTTTCAAGTTGTAAGACTACCCCAGGACTGCAATTGACTTGAAGATGACGAAGAATTTTTTGAAGATGACTACATGATTTCCACTATTTTTGGGAAAGAGACTGAGGAAGAATCTGGGACCAAGACTGAAATCGCCTCAACTATTGACCACACTTCACCTATACTCACACCTCAAGAGAATCTATCTCCAAAAAGACATGTCCCTGTTGATCCCACACCTAACTCAGGCCCACACCTAAAGCCGAAACACTTGTCTGAGAATCTGAAATACAGTTTCTTTGGGCCAAACCAAACCTGTCTTGTGATCATTAATGCCCATCTGACCAATGACCAGGAGAGCAAGCTGATTTCTGTGTTGAAAAAAAATAAAGAAGCAATTGGTTGGACCCTTGGAGATCTTAAAGGGATTGACCCGTCATTTTGTACTCATCGGATATTCACTGATGACGAGTCGTGACCTTCTCGTGAATTTCAAAGGAGACTAAACCCGAAAATAAAGGAGGTCATAAAGAAGGACATAATTAAGTGGCTCGACACTGGTATTATCTACCCAATCTCGGATAGCCCTTGGGTCAACCCCATGCAAGTTATACCCAAAAAGGTTAGGCTAACCATTATCACCTCAGAGACAGGGGAGAAAATACCGACTCACACAGCTTCCTCATGGAGGATTTACATAGACTATAGGAAGTTGAATATTGCCACAAGGAAAGACCACTTCCCACTCCCTTCTATTGACCAGATTCTTGAGCGGTTAGCCGGACAGCAATATTTCTACTTCTTGGATGAATATTCCAACTATAATCCAGTGGCCATACACCCTGAGGACCAAGAAAAGACTACATTTACATGTCCCTTCTGAACATTTGCATTCCAAAGAATGCCTTTTGGTTTATGCAATGCACTTGCGACTTTTCAAAGGTGCATGCTCGCTAAATTCTCGAACATGGTCAATGACTTTCTTGAGATTTTCATGGATGATTTTTTTGTCTTTGGAGAATCCTTTGATTCTTGTCTGTCACGCCTCAACAAGAGTCACCAAAGATGTAAGGAGGTCAATTTGGTCCTCAGTTGGGAGAAGTCACATTCATAGTCCAAGAGGGCATTATCTTGGGCCATATCATTTCTAAAAGAGGAATCGAGGTAGATCGTGCTAAAGTGGATGCTATTTTGAAACTCCCACCACCCAACTGTGTTAAACAGATCAGATCATTTTTGGGGCATGTGGGGTTCTACTGTCGATTTATTGAGAACTTCTCCAATATTTTGAAACCCCTAAGTAATCTCCTTGGAAAAGACCAACCCTTTGAATTTGATGAGGCCTACATGAATTCCTTTAACAATCTGAAAAAGGCTATCACTCAAGCTCCCTTACTCCAACCCCCCAACTAGAATGAGCCCTTTGAGCTCATGACTAATGCATCCGATTATGCAGTTGGGACAGGTCTTGAGAGTAGTCTATGGATCGAAATAGTATAGTAAAGGGGAGAGGTGAATAGTATCGCTTAAAAGAAATTTGAATCAAAAATAAATTCACAAAAGAAACAAGCATAGAATACATGTGAATTTATAGTAGAAATCCCTACGGGTAAAAATCGCTACCTAAGCCTCCCAACTTAGGATTTTCCTAACTAGGCAACGCTAGTCAATCCACTAACATACCACTTAAATGAGGGTGGCACAATGATTGCACAGTAATCATAGGTCTTAATTGACCTAAATTAGGCTAGGACTTAGCATAAGTTAGTGTAATTCATGCATGCATAAGCATTATTTGCATCTTTACTTCTTTCTTTTAGCTATGCATAAAATAATGCTATAATATGCTGATTAGGTGCATTATGCCAATTACAGGTAATAAGTTGATCAGAAGGTAGATCTGAAGCTGGATTAGAAGAATAAAGGATAACTAGTGTTGCAGCAAAGCTGAAGCAGAAGACTTAGATTAGATTTAGTAGACAATAATGTAAGGGGTTGAGGTATGCTATTCTATTTAAGTAGGAATAAAGCAGTAAAATATGAAGAACTTAGGAACATCCTAGCCCTAAGATAGCCTAGAAGCTTCCACAAGCCTTAGCCACCCTTAGATTAGGTCACCACACCCTAGGAAACCTTAAAACCCTAATTTCAACCTCTATTTGGACATCCAGAAGAGTTACAGGATGTACAGAACCCTTAGCCAACTCCCGCACACCTTAAACCCACTTCTGCAGTGTTATTGGACGTCCAAGCACTTGGTCAGACATCCAATTTCTGCAGAATACCCAAGACAAAACCTAGAATCCTTCCTGACTCTGATTAGACATCCAGAATTGAAATCCGAACTTCTTATTTTTTAGTATAAGTTGTCTGATACTATTATTGGACGTCTGGAACTGCTTTCCAGTTCCTATTTTGAAATTCAAGCCTTGATCTTGGATCTCTAGCTCCCTAAACCCAATTCTAACCCCCTAGGAACCTAAATTAAGGTGCCCTAACCCTAGTACATCACCTCTAGACCTCCCTAAGGACCTAATTAGGTCCTCACTAAACCTAATTGACTTGGATCTTAGTCACTTCCATCAGCCTATTCAATTGGACTCATTGAGTCTAATTGAGCCCTGATCTCAACACACATTATCCAATTGGACTCAGTGAGAGTCCAA
Source organism: Thalassia testudinum (assembly GCA_037157565.1). Lineage (NCBI taxonomy): Eukaryota > Viridiplantae > Streptophyta > Magnoliopsida > Alismatales > Hydrocharitaceae > Thalassia > Thalassia testudinum. Next base: position 90,435,024 of record JAZHRO010000077.1, read on the forward strand.
TTGACCTAGACCTGACTTAATTGAGTTATTTTACTCTCAATTAAGTTTTCACACACCCAATTAAACTTTTATTAAGTTTAATTGCACTTTACCTTAGTGAATTAGGGTTTACAACCCTAATTTGAGACCTACCTTGACCTAAACCCACTAGAACCTAGCCTAATCAACCTAGCCACCTAAGTTTCGACCCACACACACCCACACACATCCACACACACCATCCACATGAAAAATACCTAGCCTAGAGTTCTCTAGAACTCTCCACCATGTGTTGTTGCCTTGGTTACTAAAATTAGCAACCAAGAGCCATTCAATTTTTAGATCCACATTTGGTGGATCTAAAAACCACCATCCATCCTCTCTCTCTCACTCTTCCACGAGCTCCCACCATAGGCCTCTCTAGAGAATTCCATAATCCTCTAGAGAGCTTCCCTTAGGTCTATAAAAAGACCTAAGGGGTGGCCATTTGCACCCATCCACTCTTGGTTCCATTTAGCTTAGTTTCATTCCACATCGACTCCACCTCCATGTCCACGAGTAGCTTCACCATGGCCACCACCACCTCCATGCCAAGATGCTGGATCACCTCTCCAACCTCTCTCCAAGGGCCAGCCTAAGCACCATTGGCTACCCCTCCTTCTCCTCTCAACCAACTCAAAGGCCATCGGAGCCACCTCCAAATGCCCTTATTTTTGCTAGATTAGATTATAGTTCTTCTTAGATTTTCATGCTTTATTTATTACTTAATAGTGTAGTTCCTTACTTCTCCCCCAATGATGCATGCAAAATCCCCTCATAGATTCATGTATGCAGTCGTTTTCTGGTAGCGAGTAGTTTTATTTCCCTATACAAGCATTCCTCTACCTGTGCTCTGCAACTCTGATATCATCATCATCCTTTTTATATATAAATATATATGTTGAAAATCACCATGTGCCTAGTTATCATCTTTTGGTGTGATTGAAGTTGCATGTTTTAATTACTGTCATTTGGCAACTAGCATGTTGTACATCAATACGTAAATCACCATAAACCGACATGAGATTTTAAGCAAGTAAAGCGAAAGAAATCGATTTCAAATCTACATTTCCATAAATGCCTCCCAAAGACGAACGACCAGGACTCCAAGTCTCGTTATCTTTATAAATATTTTTGTTGATCGTATTGCGCACTACACTACAACGCTTTTTCTTATCAAAAATGCACTTTACGAGTCACAACACACCTCTTATAAACCACTTCTCTTTTACCAACAAAGAGAAGTCACAAACAACGTTGGGAATTCCAACACAAAAAATCCCAACAATGAAATGAATGAAGTAAAATGAATACAGAAATTAATCCTATGGAACCTCAAGGAATTGAAATATGCAAACCAAGTTTTCTTTTCAAGAGAACAGAGCGACATGCTTTTGAAGAGTGTAGAGAATGAACACAAAAGCACGAGGAAGAATTGAAGTAGAAGCACTTTTTCTCTTCGAAATCTTTTTCAATGTGTGTTTTGAAATGAGGGACGTGGAGCCCTATTTATAGGTGAGAATGAAGCATTTTTGGAACGTTGGAAAAAAATCATTCAAACGAAATTGGTCGATCAATTTACTTACTTGATCGATCAAATATTTAATTGGTCGATCAATTGCAAGAAAATCAAATTTGACCGTCAGGCTAATTTGGTCAATCAAAATTATTATTTTGATCGATCAATTAATTTGATCAATCAACTCTAATATTTTGGAAGATCAATACTATCTAGATGTTTATTTTACGACTTCGAAAGGTTTGTCTTTAATCCTAAGGTTCCTTACAGTAATTCTAGACTCAAGAAATATAAAAGAATTACGTTGACTGAAGATAATCTTCACTTTGATCCACATAGAGGATAATTGACTTGCTTTGTGTGAGCGTAATCCTGAAAGATAAGTTCACAATAAAACATAATTTTGTTTCATCAAAACAGATGTATTAACATTCTCCCCCTTTTTGATGGTAACAAAATTACAATTATGCATGCAAGAAAATAAATAATTACTTTCAAATTACTCCCCCTATCAACATGCATATTTTACTCCTTTTTGTTATCAACAAAAAGATATATATCAAATGACTTGTTATCAATCATATTTAAACAAATGAAATTCTAAGAATGAAATTTACATTTTGCTTCGCCTTTTTCAAGTAATATTCTATTAAGCATGATGTCAAATATGAAATTTATCAAATTCATGATAAAGAGATAATGATCATCTAGTACAATGCTTGCCCACATTAAAAGTATAAAAGTGTTGAGTAAGAGTTATACAATCCAACATAGATAAATATGCTATCTAAATGCTGTTAAGAAAGTGATCTTGATTCTCCTTAAACAATGATCCCTTATCAAGGTTTGATTTTCTTTATTCTTCTCCCCCTATCAAGTTGCTAGCCCAATTTAATTAATTCAATGCTTAGTCAATTTTATGTTAAAAACTTATTTATAACTAAGTAGGTAAGAAAGATTTAATTTTGGGAATCATACCTGCTAAGGTATAATGAGTTATACCTAATAGCAGTAGCTAGGTGGAGAGGGTCTCCACCAAAAATTTGGCATCCATTGACATTGTTGGTTTCACCATCTTTCACAGCCAAATTGATGTTTATTGGCTTGTTGAAGGTTGCCTGTCCAATTGTGATTTCCATGTTGATCTTTCCCATAACTTGCAACACAATTTTCTACAAATTTTTTTGGTACCCATACTCTTTTGGGTCTGTGGTTGTTAATTTCTTTCGAGTTAGAGGGTCCATTAGACTCTCTCCTCTTAGCCTTTTGATATAAAAATGCATGCCTAATCTTCTTTTGATTCTTCTTTTTAATGTCCTCATATTTTTCTACAAATGTTCTAGTAGAATATTTGAGGTCATTAAGTGTGTCTTTAAAGTGAATATATTGTTCCTTGAGATCTTCCACTTTCTCATGAAACTCTACATTCACAACTCTTATTTCATCTAATTCTCCTTTTTATTTTCTAAATCTAGAGATAAAGCATCTTTTTCGTTTTCTAAACTTGAGCACTTATCCTTAAGTTCTTTTTTTTCCTTCTTTAATCTTTTAGCCCATTTGTGTAAATCATGATATGCATATAATAATTCATCTAAAGTAAGGTCAGAGTTTACCTCATTTTCTTCGCTTGATTCTGTTGGCATCATGAGACATAGATGAGTAACTCCATCTTCATGTCTTTATTCCTCGATATATGATTCCGAACCTGGGTTGGAATCATCCCATGTTACTTCTTCATTAGTGGTTTCTTCATGCATGATAGAGAGCTGGTTCCATAACTCATATGCACTTTTGCATGACACAACCTTGTAAAATTCCTCTCTTGTTAATACACAAAATAGTGCATTCATGGCTTTAGCATTATTTGTCACTTTCTTCTTCTCTTCCTTAGTTAACTCTTTTTTTTCTTTCTTCTTTGGCATATATTTGGACTCAATGATATGCCAAATCTCAAAGTCCATTGCTTCAAGAAAAATTTGCATTCTTCTTTTCCAATAATCATAATCTGATCCGTCAAATAGTGGTGGTTAGTGGTTGGAAAAATAATTACCCCTCCATAAAACTTGTTGCAGCCATGTGAAGGTGAGGTGTGATGTCTCCTTCATGGTCAGGCTCTAATACCAAATGAGAGTAATCTGTGGATCGAAACAATATACTAGAGGGGAGGGGTGAATAGTATCGCTTTAAAAGAAATTTGAATCAAAAATAAATTCACAACAAAAACAAGCACAGAATACACCAAGATTTATAGTGGAAACCCCTACCTAAGCCTCCCAACTTAGGATTTTCCCGACTAAGCAACACTAGTTAATCTACTAACATACCACTTGAATGAGGGTGGTACAACCTCTTACAAACCACTTCTCTTTTACCAACAAAGAGAAGTCACAAACAACGTTGGGAATTCCAACACAAAGAATCCCAACAATGAAATGAATGAAGTAAAATGAATATAGAAATTATTCCTATGGAACCTCAAGGAATTGAAATATGCAAATCGAGTTTTCTTTTCAGAAGCGTAGAGTGACATGCTTTTGAAGAGTGTAGAAGAATGAGCACGAAAGCATGAAGAAGAATTAAAGTAGAAGTGTTTTTTCTCTTTGAAATCTTTTTCAATTTGTGTTTTGAAACGAGGGGTGTGGTGCCCTATTTATAGGTGAAAATGGAGCATTTTTGGAATGTTTGAAAAAAATCATTTGAATCAACTTGGTTGATCAATTTCTAATCAATCAAATATTTAATTGGTCGATCAATTGTGAGAAAATCAAATTTGATCGTTAGGCTAATTTGGCCGATCAATATTCTTTGATTGATCAATTGATTTTATCAACCAACTCTAATATTTTGGTTGATCAATACTATCTAGATGTTTATTTTACTACTTCAAAAGGTTTGTCTTTAATCCTGAGGTTCCTTACAGTAATTTTAGACTCAAGAAATATAAAAGAATTATATTGACTAAAGATAATCTTCACTTTGATCCACAAGGAGGATAATTGACTTGCTTTGTGCGAGCATGATCCTGAAAGATTAGTTCACAATAAACCATAATTTTGTTTCATCAAAACAAAAGTATTAACAGTTCTCTGGCAGTGAATTGACCAAAAGATTCATGTGATATACTATGCCAGCAAAACCATGGATGAGGCTCAAAGAAATTATACTGTCATTGAAAAGGAATTGCTGGTAATCATTTTCGATCTCGAAAAATTCTGACCTTACCTTTTGGGCTCTCATGTCACAATCTATACAGACCACTCGGCCCTCAAATACTTGTTGGACAAAAAGGATGCCAAACCCCACCTCATTAGATGGATTTTATTGTTGCAATAATTTGACTTGGAGATAAAACATAAGACAGGTACCCAAAATGTAGTGGCCGACCACCTTTCTCGCATCTCGTTTGATGATTCAACCTTGCCCTACTACTCTTTTCTAGATGAGACACTTCTAACCATTTCCTATAGTTCCCTCCCGTGATTTGTTGATCTTGTTAACTACCTATCTTCTGCAAAATTACCCGAGAATTGGCCCAAGGCCAAGCGTGATAAATTTCTTGCAAAACCTAGGCACTATTTCTGGGAGGAACCTGATTTATTCAAGATCTGCCCTAATCAAATCATTCGACGATGTGTCCCTGAAGAGGAAATTCGTAGCATATTGACGCATTGTCATGCTTCTGCTTGTGGGGGACATTTCTTTGGAAAAAAGACCACAATCAAGGTTTTATAATGTGGATTATTCTGGCTAACTCTACATAAGAACGCCCATAACTACACTCGGACCTATACTAAATGCCAAACCACCCAAAACATGATCCGGAAAGATATGATGGCCCTTAAACCCATACTTGAAATCTAGATCTCTAATATTTGGGAGATAGACTTCATGGGACCATTCCCAGTGTCGAATGGGTATTACTTTAATTCTCTTGGCCGTAGATTACGTGTCCAAGTGGGTAGAGGCAATTCCCACTCAAACCAATGATCACAAAGTGGTGGTAAAATTTGTCAATGAAAATATATTTTCCAGGTTTGGGGTTCCAAAAGCAATCATCAGTGATGGGGGCACTCACTTCATCAACACCCAATTCTAGAACCTCTTGGCTAAGTACGGGGTCAACCACATGATCTCCACCCCGTACCATCTGCAAACTAATGGCCAAGCAGAGGTTTCCAACTGGAAGGTCAAGAATATCCTGCAAAAGACTGTTAGACCCGACAGAAAGGACTAGTCTAGTAAGCTGGACGATGCTTTATGGGCCTATCGGACTGCCTTTAAGACCTCCATTGGCATGTCTCCATACAAGTTGATCTATGGAAAAGCATGCCACCTCCCGGTTGAATTAGAACATAGGGACTATTGGGCAACCAAAGAACTGAATTAGAAATTGGATAAAGTTGGCTACTGGAGAAAGCTCCAACTCACAGAGCTAAAAGAGTTACAGAATGAGTCATACAAAAACTCTAGTAAGGATCAAGCAAAGGCTTATCATGATAAGCATATTGCAAGGAAGCCCTTCAAGCCTCATCAGAGAGTCTGGCTCTTCGATTCTCGTCTACGCCTCTTCCCCAGTAAACTTCATTCCAAATTGATGGGCCCTTTCAATGTAACGTAGGTATTTCCGTCTGGAGCCGTTGAAATTCAAGACCCCAAGATGGGAGCGATTTCTAAGGTTAATGGTCAATGGCTAAAACTTTACTTCGACAACACACTTGCACCCACACCTGAGGAGGTAACTCTTACTGACCCATCTTCTTCCTTCTCTTAGTGCTTCTTTGCCCAGCTGAAGGCATAAAATTGAGCACTTGTTGGGAGGCAACCCAACAAAAATTTTGATAGATTCATTCTAGCATGTTAGCTTTCAAGATTGCAGCTCTCTTGCCATCCATTTAACGGCCATTTTTGCTCAGGTGATTTCTTTCCATCACATGCATTGAGGACATTACATACCTTTAGCATGGGGGGGAGGACTTAACAATTTTGTCGCTGCAACCTTAGTCTTTTGACTTTTTATTCAAAAAAGAAAAAAGGAAAGATAGTAATGAGGAGTTGGGACAATTTCGTAGAAAATAACAAATTTGACATAATGTTTTCAAGAAACAGTAGGAGCGGAAAATTTGCAAGATAGACCCCATCAGGGTGAAAGCCTTAATTGCCAAGGTACCAACCTAAAACAAAATTTTGAGGATCTTTTAAGGAAATCGATTGGAACTGGGATTAGGGGAGATTATAGTTAGTACTGGGCCTAAATTTGAATCTTGAATCCTATTTTCCCTAAGGTATTTGGTGTCACATATACACACATGAGTCTCTACATAAGCTTCAATTTCCCATAATATCCTTCATCAAAAAAAAAAAGAAAATGTCCAAAACCTAGCAATTGAAGCTTAAAAGAAGTCTGGTCCTGGTTAGTTGAGTACCCGGTGTTGAGGGCCTGAAAAAGCCTAATGATTCATAGTAACATATCACTTCCTCTGATTGCCTGCCTCAATACATACAACATATATATCTAAGTGGCTTAAGGGCATGTGTCAGTCCAAGTACCACGGGCAGCGTTATCACAAAATGTCGAAAATTTAGGGCTTGTGGCTAATGGCTTCCATAGGTGATACTGTCTCAGAGTATCGATTACCAAGTGCCCATGGGGGAAAGTAATGGGTACAAGGATTCTGATCGTTCACAACTAGACTGATTAGAGGCCAAAAAAAAAGAGAGTACACCAATAAACCTTTCATCCGCATTCACCTTGAAGCAAGAGTAGTAGAACTTATTTTGTACGCATGCACCGACACCAAACTCTTAGGGGGAAACAAGATCAAGAAGGGGTTCAAGGCCAAGGAACACTGTGATTAACTCTTGAAACTGGAACTATGAGGAATCTGAGAAAGAGAGGCATGCCTATTTTAAGAAGGCACCCAGGCACTGTAGGTCTAGGTTGCGAAGTTAAAAGCTCTAACTCACTCTTGAAAAGCAACTATGTCCCTGATTCTCGCTAACTTCATCCCAAAACTTGTGAAACCCATCCCAATCAAAAGATATGTAGGATTTTTGTTTTGCTAGGGACTAACAAAAGCTTAGCATAGGGGTGTGATAAACACCAATTTTCCATGCATGTTAGGCTTATTTTGGGGCTTATCCCTAGTACATTATTGCATAAATCATCTTGCATCATTGCATTTTATAAATAATATGCCAAAATAACCCATTTTAAATTTTGATATAAATTGGTATCTTGGTCATCTTTTGTTAGCCTGTGCAGCAACCCGTAGGTACCCATTCCCAAAGGAGCACCTTGAGGAGCTACATAAATGAAGTCATGTTACATGTGGAAGATGAATTAAATGAGCTTGGGATAAAAATTATTCCAAGCAACTCATTTGTTGGAATTAAAGCCAAGAGGTTCCTAGGAAAGTCAAGAAATTAAAGAGGGATGCACCTTTTCAAGGGATGCTATAGCCTTCCCAAGGAAGCCAACCCTTGGAAGCTTCCTTGGGAAGCTAAAAGCCACCTTTATAGCCAGCCACCACTTTTGGAAAGGGAGCCAAAAATTGGCTCCAAAAATGGCTCCCTTTCAAATTTGAAATTATAACCCTTAGGCTCCCTTGTCACTCTCTTTATAAGGAAACCTAAGTCACCATGAGGAGATATCCTTTTTGGAGGGGGAGAATTGAGAGAAGCCACCGCCACATCCACCATCGTTCACGCCACCTTAAGGAGCAAGGAGAGAAGAAGGTTCAAGGGGGTCAACCACCACCACCCCTTGGAGCCCTTCTACCTCTTCTTCCTCACACCAAGTTGGAGAAGGAATCACTGTCGACTTCAGCAAAAACACCTCTAATAAACGCCAGTTTATCATCATTCTTATGCCCTAAAACAGATCTAGCTCTTAGGGTTTTAACTTCGCAAATGGGTTTTCGGGCTACATTTAGGCATTTACTTAAGATAGGCATGCATTGCATTTTATTATCTTTTTTGATACATTTACTTGAGTGTCAAGGAAAGATATAAAGTTAGATCGCACATACCTTGGCTCTCTAGAAGCCAGAAGATGAAGAAGAAGATCTTATCAACTGGATTCTAGCTAGATCCAACTCATCTCAACTGAATCCCAGCTACATCCAGGTCATCCCAGTTGGATCCCAGCTCCTTCTAGCTAGATCAACTCATTCCTAGCTCCATTCAATTCATCTCAGCTAAATGGTAGCTCTAGCTAGTTCACCTCAACTCCATTCAGCTCACCTCAGCTGGATGGCAGCTCAAACTAGCTCAAGTCAGTTGATCCCAGCTTCATTCCAGCTCCTCCAGCTCAGAACAGTTTACTGGAAGCTCAACCTGACTAGGACTAGCTACTGCCATCAACTAACTAGACCTAGTCAGCTGAAGATGACCTCAACCAGCTCAGGCCAGCTCAAGTCCAGCTCCCAGAGACCTAACTCAGTTCAACTTGGTTAAGCTGAGCTACTTGACCTAGGTTAGCTACTCCAACTAGCTAGGTATTCTCTAGGAAGACCAGACCCAGCTCACCTCAACCCATATCAGTAGAAGCCAACTCATCTTAGCTTGGCTTAGCAATTAGCAAAGAACTAGAAAGCTAAGCCAGCTAAGGTAGCTCCTTGTAGTTATCTTCAGCAGCCACCAACTCCACTACAACTCCTTCCAGCTCATCACCTCCAAATCCCTAGCTCCCTCTACCTCTCTACCCTACTCCCTACTAGCTAAGCTAGATAAGCTAGCTTAGCTTAGCTAGTCACCTCATTGGCCAGCAAAACCTAACCCTAAAACCCACCTAACTAACTCCACCAACTAACTTTACCTAAGCTATCACCACTCCACCTCAATCTTGGCGCCAACCCTATACATCCCTTCACCCCTGTCTACCACCAAAAGACATCACCAAATTCCCTCCAACACCACCTAGAAATGGCGCCAACTATTTCCCTCCAAAACCCTTGAAATCCAACCCTACACCTACCCCTTCAACCCGTCTCCACCCTCCATTTTTTTTTCCCTTCAAAATCAACACCTTCTAGAAGGTATTTTTGGAGGGAAAACCAAGGCACCTCTTCATTTCCCTCCCATTTTTCCCTCCAAAAATATCCAAGCACCCCTTCATTTCCCTCCAAAAAATACCATAACCACCCCTCTTCCCATCCTATAAATACCATACCCTACCACAACATAATTCTCATCTCTTCCATTAGTTAGGTCCACCATTACTCCACCATATCCCACGCCAAGGAAGAAGAAGAAGAGAATAAGATCAAGGGGGCAACCTACCTACCCCCTTGATGCCTTCTTCCTTTCTTTCTTCTCTCTTGTGCCATGCCAAGGAGGAGGTCGTCTACATGGAGGGGACGACCAGGAAAGAGGAGGAACAAGGTGGTTGACGCCCACCTTGAGGAGATAGCTTGGAGGAGGAAGAAGAAGCTAAGGAGAACTCTTTTCAAGTGTGGGGCAACCACACTTGGAGCAAGAGCCATCCAGAACTTCTGCCAGAGGATTCCTCTTTTCTTTATCTTCTACTTTATATTTTGTATTAGCTAGTAGTTTATTGTTATTGCAAACAGCATTCCTCTACATGTGTTCCATATTCTAGCAATACAAGATTTCAATTTGTCGTCCAATTTCTGCTTTGATGTTAATGTGTTTTTCATGCTATTAGTTAATTAGTGCACCACATCTTTTTCTTCTAATTACCCTAGGTGCACTTTCCTAGGGTGAGTTTAGAAGAGAAGACTTCTTATCACTTAGGTTTAGTGATAAGCTTAATCTTTAGTTCATCTTCACATCAAAATACCCATTGTTTCTGAAAACCCTAAAAATAATATAAATCAAATCACAATTTGGCCTCCTTGGATGACCCTAGATACTTATCCTATCCAGGTATTATAAATTTTAAGAGTTGATCGATTTTACGCTTCTCAACGACAAAAACACACATTTTACAAACTGCGTAAAATCCATATCAACCTCCATGCCATCCTCTGTCTCTTTTTCCTTCCTCGTGTTCTTCGTTTAGTTCGTAACTTGTAGTTGTAGTTTGTCTTGACCTTGAATTATTATAAGAACTTGCTTCGTAGTATTAATCTTATTATTGCATTTGCTTCCTTGGCTTTCCTTGTTAGTTGTTGCATCACCCTTGATTCCTTAGGCACACCCGTGTCTAAGGGAGCCCAAGGGCATGCAATATTTGTCTTTAGTTGAGTATGTGTGCAAGTAAGTAGGTGCTTCAAATTATATTTACTTGCTTTACTTTCTTATATCAAAAGCAACAAAAAAATCACATGACCAAAAAATACAAAAAAAAAAACATAAAATAGCAAGGCTAAGGTTGAGCTTGGTGGAACCCTAGATACTCCACTATCTAGGTATAAAAATTTTAAAAGCAAACAGTTCAATCGCGTTGCAACGACTTATCTTCATCTTTTATGAAACCGCCTCATTTCAATAATGCATGATGCTTCTATGACCCTAGGAACATGCATAAATAGACATTTTAGGCCAATTAGATGTGTACATAATCATCAACGCATATGAGTACACTTGTTTTGGGCACTCTACCTCTTAAAAGGAATGACCCCGGCAAACCTCTCATATCTTGCACCATCAAGGGATTCACATTTAATAGAGCCCTGGTGGACTTGGGGTCAGTCATTAGTTTGATTGCCATCATCGTTTTTTAGCACGTTAAGCTTGGAGAACTACACCATACGCTAGTGACCATTAAATTGGCACATGGCTCCACCAACATACCTAGAGGGTAGTGCGTGATGTGATCATCAGAGTGCAAGATTTGAGCTTCCCAGCTGATTTTATTATTTTGGACATGAAAATACCAGAGAAGTTAAGTGATGTGCCCATTATTCTGGGTTGCCCTTTCTTGGCTACGGCCAATGCACAGATTGATTGCTACTCAAGATGCATGGAAATGGGTAGTGGCAAGGAGAAAATTTAAATAGATATTTTTGGAGCCACTAAGAAATCAAAGTCAGGGTATTCAACGAATGATTCAGAGGATGATTTGGAGGATGATTTGAAAGAAAGCATGGCAATTGATACATGGATAGGACCTTTGGAATGAGCTCATACTGAGTAGACCCATTAGGATGAACATTAAAGTAGAGTATGATCATGGGTTTAAACATTGATGAGATTGTAATCACTGAATCTGAGGAAGATATGAAAGAATTGGAAGCTTTACTTGATTTAGGTCCTGAGGAGCAACCATTGTTGATCTTTTATGACCCTATCTTCCTTGTTGATGAATTAAAAACCTCTAAAAAAGAAATATGGAGCTTGAAGACTTATTGGATGACACCCTGGTACACCTACACCCCAGGAAAGTTGCTTTCGAGGATATTAATACTCTACTCAAGAGTTTCGAGGATTTACATCATGACCTTAGAGGTAAATTGGGAAATTCTTGTGAGACTCTTGATCACCCCAAGGGAGTGTTTGATGATTTTGAGCAGGGCATCCAAAATTTAGGAGAATCTGAGAAATTTGAGGATGAATAAATTGACATTCAAGAAGAAAATCTATTAAAAGAGAATAAGTTTGATCATTGGGTCCTGCTTGCCATTCTAAATCAGTTCAAGGACCCATACGACTCTAATCCCCTACTCCATTCCTTTTCAATTCCTTTCATTCATTTTCTACATTACCTCTTTGGGTTGCCACCATCCTTATCCCTCCCTGGTGCCCATATTTATCTATCTTTCTTTTAAAACGTCTGGCTGCAAATAATCCCAAGCCCCATTTTTATATATTTTCGACCTTTTGGGCTGGGCATTCATGGACAATTGGTTCGCATTCGTGGACCACTTTTGGCAACGGAAATTAAACTTCTTATCATTCTAATTGCCATTATACATCTTCTACTTTGTTATCCATTTTTTTTAGTTTACACCCAGCTGGAGGCATTAAACTCAGCACTTATATATATTTTCCAAAAGCCAAAAAAAAAATCTTTATACATAGCATGTTTCCTTTATGTGTTCTGCATTTATAGATATTGGATATACTAAAAGCCAGAAACTTAAATACAATTCCAAGTGACCTCTACCCATGCTCTTTATGTTTATTTTCATGTATGAGGACATGCAAGAACTTAGGCATGAGGGGGTAGCATAATTGCTGAGTTATTTTTTATCAATACCTAGAAATTCCTACAATTTTATTTGAGAAAAAAATGAAAAATGACAAAAATTTAGCTTTTAGTAGTGCTTAGAGTTAATCAAACTAAGAGGTTAGTAAGGAACCTTAGACCATAAGTCCTTACAGGCTATAGTTAGCTTAATAAATCGAGGATGGTTCGTGATGAACAATATTTTTATGCGATAAAGTCAAATTTTAGAACAACTCGGTCATCGCAGTCATGCAAATTTGTTTATCAAATAATTTTACCAAAACTTCAATGAGTCCCAGGTCAAACACGGGGAGGCCTTGTTTGATTTGAGAAATTCACGTTAGTTTTATTTCTTTTTGGCATTTTATGGCTATATACTTTTTTTGGTATTTTTTATAAGGCAAAATAGCAGATTAAATGTTATCTAGCTAATCTACTTTATTAAGCAAGAAAACTATTCTACTTTACAGAAAAATAAAGAAAGAGAAAGAGAGAGATTATTTCTATATAGATCAAATGTTTCTTACAAACTATTCACTACAAAACTACTGCGGGAAATTGAAATCTAAACTAGAAAATAGTAAAGAGAGAGGGGAAGAGAAGTTATCCTCCTCGACGGCTGCTTGGAGGACGAGCTGCGTAGATGATGCCTGAAAGAAGAATGGAGAGAAGCACGGCATTGTCTTGGCATAATTAGCTTAATAGAATGGGGATGAGAGGATGGCCAATAGAAGCTCCACAAACGAGGGATGAAAAGGTGGAAAAATTATTTTTAGATCTCTAGTGGAGCATCCCAGGCTTGGGACTCACTCAAGAGGATTCTTGAGCTCTAGAGAGGGGGAGAACATACTAGAAAGGGATGAAGAAGAATGAGGGGTCCAAGGCCTTTATATAAGTGAAAATCAAGGGCAAAATAGGTATTTCTGGCCTCCAACTTGTGCCACATTATTCGGCAGATTGTGGGTCGTCCAATCGCAATCGTATGACTCAGATCGCACCTCCAATGCCTTCAAATCGTGCCGTCAACGCGCGACACCTCCTCGTGCTGACACGTGGCTCCACAAGGAGTCTTGGATCTGATCTAGATGACTATGACACATTCTGATCGCGCCTCCCTCGTATACACGCTGAAGGGATGTGCACAGCGCGGTGAAGGTGGGCTCTTGGCCATTCAATTTGAGATGAATGGCTGAGATCGCATCTTCATTATGCACTATTCTAACTGAGGCACGTACAATGGCACATCATCATGCATGTGCTGATCGGATGGCTCTCGTCATGCCAAGTTGCTTGCCTCTGGTCTTCCCGATCGCCATCCAATGGACGAATTTCACCCGCAAACAATTCAGCTGATTAAATTCGTGCACGGAGCTTCGAACGCACGATGCTGGTCACGTGTAGCGCCTTCACCCACGCTATCTCCACGGATGGTCACAGAGATGTTTTGATGTCGGCACTCTCTCGACCGTTGGATGAAGATCCAACAGTTGAGATTTGTCGTGAGCCTCTTCTCTACTCCTATAAAGCAACGTGGATGCATCTCAACCATTGGATTGAAATCCAATGATTGGGATTTGATGAAGCATAGATGAGGGGAGGGCAGTAGTAGCCTATGGATGATCTTAGGATATAGGGATGGTGCCACGTGGCGCCATCCTAGCCGTCCAAGTTCTTTGGCTCATAAAGGGTGCGACAGAGCTCCAATTGAGCCAATTTTTATGTCGTTGGACTGCAATCATCATTCTGAATCCATCCGTATAGTCGAATTTTCCATTTGAGGTTTTGATTTATGTCACCCTATCCCCTAAGCATTAAAATAGGCAAATTATTACACAATTTTATAAAATCTACTCTAAATGCATGATGTTGTTATTATGCAATATTTAGTGCTATGTACATCTAAAAAACCTAGGAACATGCATAAATAGGCATTTTTCTCTAAATAAATCTATTCACATCACACCTGCATGCCTATATTTTCCTAGTTTCTAGCAAAATTGAAATGCAAAAAGCCTACCGAAAATGTGAAAGGTGAGAGAATGGGGTTTTTATTTTATTTTCTTGAAAGCAAAACATCCTACGCAATACCTAATTTTTTCATGAAATGATTAGAGAATTAAGCTAACTTCGGATCAAAGACCTCAATCTGATTTTTCACCAACGAGGGGAAATTGTAAACAAATCCTCAATAATAAAGACTTCAATAGCTCTTGAGTACCGACTCAAATCCAGACCTTCAAAATCAAATCATAAGTCCTATTAGCCTTTAGACTTGGGTTGGCAAAGTAACTTTCTCTAACTAAATCAACCCACCCAAAGTTTGAATCAAATGTGAGAAACCAGCATTTGTGTGTGAAAATATTTGACTCACCATAAAGGACAACTAAATTGACTCCTAGCATTCAGTAAAACTTAGAACATTTCCATACTCTTTCTTGAACAATCTTGTCTTCGGTTAAGCCATACTAGGATTTGGTAGCTTTTTCCTCACCACTTTTCTACCTTGAGGTCAACACACTAGGCGTATATTTCCCCCGTTGAACCCATTGGTCTCTTATTGCTAATTTTTTCTCCGTATTTTTTCTCTGTTTTCTATAGGATAAACACTCATTTATAGAACGGTGTTTTTATTCTAAAATGGAAAGGGATAGCATCCATATGTAGTGTGATGCTTTTATTTGGTGGAATATATATATATATATAAATATATCCTTTTCTCCTTCTGAATTTTTTGCAACTGAAAATATTTTTCTCTCCAACTCATTTTTCTAGGTGAGTGGCTTTCCTTCATCCATTCTAAATGCATCCCCTACAAATAGGAATAGTCCTAAGAGCTAGAAACCCAGCAAGGTCATTAGATCTGCAAGCCTAGACTAAATCTCATTAACCACTAAGGACTCAATAAGCTCGTCAAAAAGACAAGTCAATGCATAGTGCAATTGAAGATGCTTGGGACTCAAAGACCATCCAAACCACAGGGTGGAGCAATAAGTCATTCACTCATCTCTCCTCTGACTTAATACTTCTAGCTTTTCAAACTCCTTTCAAAATCTTGGGAAAATAAATCCAAATTTAGGTAAACACTCAAGAAATTAAGTCCGTAAGGACCTGAAGAGTCTAGGCGGATAGACTTATTCCACATTTCCTGAAATCAATGAATCCTTAAAATTGAGAATAGTTAATCTTTTTGAGCTTAAATTCTCAAAACAACTTTTTTTTTTAGAAAGCTAATATTTTATAGAGCTGACGACAAATAATTTAGGAATGAAATGAATCCACCCCCCCATGCCTAACTTACATAATGTCCTCATTGTAAATAAAGGCATAAAAAGGGTAGAATAAAGAAGATAGTACCTATCTTCAGTCAAAATCTTGTCAGCTCAAAATATGTAGAAACTATACAAGATGTTGAGTTTAGTGCCATCAATTAGGCACAATCAGGCCAATAAAATCAGAGAAAGGTAAGTTCAACCTGATCTAAGATAGGTTCAGGTATAACACGGTCAACATAAGGTTTAAGACAATGTCCATTGACCTTAAAAGAATTACCCATCTTCGGGTCAAAGATCTCAACGGCTCCGTTGATTTGATCAATAACAAATAGGTTGTTATACTTAGACTAAGCTTGCTGGGAAAGAGCTTAAGTTGAGAATCGAAAAGTCAAACCTTCTAGTTCAACTCAAAGCTCTTACGGGAAATCATTTAGTCATGAAGAGCTTTGGTCCTAGCCTTATAGATCTTAGCATTTTCATATGCATTATTTCTAAGCTCGTCCAACTCAGATAGTTGGAGTTTCCTGGGTTTTTCCAGCCAAGTCTAAGTCAAAATTACAATTTTTAATTGCCTAGAATGCCTTATGTTCAATTTCAACAGGCAAATGGCATGCCTTACCAAACACCAGACAAAATGGAGACATGCCTATAGGTGTCTTATACGCAGTATGGTAGGCCCAAAGAGCATCGTCAAGCTTTTGAGCCCAATCTTTTCTATCAAGCCTAACCATTTTCTGAAGAATATTCTTAACCATTTTCTGAAGAATATTCTTAATCTCCCTATTGGAGACCTTGGCTTGTCTATTCATCTGGGGTGGTAAGGTGTAGAAATCTGGTGATTCGCCCTATATTTAGCCAGTAAATTCTTGAACTAGGCATTGGTGAAGTGAGTTCCACCGTCGCTGATGATGATCCTAGGGATCCCGAACTGACTAAAGATATTCTTCTTTACAAAGTCGATGACCACCTTGTGGTCATTGGCTCAAGTGGGAATAGCCTTGATCCATTTGGAGACATAGTCGACAGCAACTAGAATATATCGGTGTCCAAATGAGGGGAGGAAAGATCCCACAAAGTCAATGCCCCAAACGTCGAAGATTTCAACGGGAACAATTGGGTTTAGAGGCATCATGTCCCTCTTAGCTATGCTCCCAAGTGCTTGGCATTGGGAACACAACCTTGAGAAGTGCTGGGCATCTTTAAATAAAGACGGCTAATAGAACCCAGATTGTAGAATTTTCGCGGCCGTCTTCTTTCCAGAAAAATGTCCACCACACGTAGATGCATGCAGAACTCAAGTATGCTCTGGACTTCATTTTTCAGAACACAAAGATGAATAATTTGGTCAACACCGATACAATATAGGTTGAGATCATCCCAAAAATAATATTTGGCCTCGGATATAAGTATATCCCATTGTTGCTTGGTCCAGTCCTAAGGGACTTGACCAACGGCCAAATAATTGACTATGTTCGCAAACCAGGGGGTTCGGACACCCGAGACTGCAAGGATAGTCTCATTTGGAAAAGTATCAAAAATCAAAATATCCAGACAAGGAGAGTCAATTAGGATTCTTGAAAGATGATCCACCACTACATTATGTGTGTCAACTTTGTTGTTAATCTCAAGATTGAATTCTTGAAGTAAAAGAATCCAACGAATAAGCTGGGGCTTGGCATCCTTTTTGGCCAAGAGATGTCTCAAGGCCAAGTGGTCGGTATAGATTATGACATGAGAACCTAACAAATAAGCCCTAAATTTCTTAAGAGCAAAGACTACGGCTAGCAATTCTTTTTCAGTGACAGTATAATTCCTCTAGGCCTCGTCGAGAGTTTTGCTATCTAGTAGATAACAGAGGGCTTTTTTATCTATTTTTTGACACAAGACAGCCCCGACCGCATAATCAAAAGCGTAGGTCATAATCTCAAATGTGGTTGTCCAAATCGATGGTTGCAACACTAGGGCACAGGTGCCTACCATTTTTAATAAATCAAATGCCTTGTGACATGATTCATCAAACTAAAACGGCTTATCTTTGGCTAGAAGATTGCTCAAGGGCCGAGCAACCTTCGAGAAGTCCTTAATGAACCTCCTATAAAAACCCACATGACCAAGAAACGAATGAATTTGTTTAATATATGTGGGCGAGGAAAGCTTAGAGATAGTATCAATGTGAGCTTTGTCAACTTCAATGCCTCGGCTAGGGACCACATGACCCAAGACAATACCTTCTTGTGTCATGAAGTGGTTCTTTTCCCAGCTAAGGACCAACTGAGTTTCAATGCATCTCTTAAGGATCAAATCTAAGTTAGCAAAGCAAGACTCAAAAGAATCTCTGAAAATGAAGAAATCATCGATCCATGAACACCTCAAGACAATCTCCCACTAATCGATGAGTTTCGCAATGAGATCGTGTTTTAAAAATATATTCGTTGCAGTATCACTCGAACATGATTATCAAATTTATTTTTTTATTACTCGAAATTTAAAAACTTCCGAGGTTAGAAGCAGAAAATCACAATCTCAAATTTTTACTTGAAAGATGTTCAGTAATAATGCAATGAAGATAATGCTAGAGAGAAAAGAATGTAAAAAGAAATAGATTTTCTCTTTTCTTTCTTCTCTTCTCTCTTCCTTTTTCTTTGCTTTCTCTCTTCCTTCTCTTCTTTCTCTGTCTTTTCTCTCTCAGACGTCTGATTCTTTGAATCAGACACCTTAACTAACTACTGCTATAGTGCCGAGCCTTCTTCTTCCTTCCTTCCTTCTCCTTGGCTTCTACCTCTCTGTCTTTGGCCTTCCTCTTTCTTTCTCTGTTGTAGCTCCTTCTTCCTCTTTTCTTCTTGAGCTGCTGTGCCTCCTCCTTCTTCTTCCTTGCCTTAGGCTTTTGCTGCATCTTCAACTTCTCCTTCCTTGACCTCTACAGTTCTCTTCTTCTTCTTTGGGTCCTTCCTCTGCCTTCTTCTTCTTCTTTTCGCAGCTAAGTCCTTCCTTTAGCTGCTTTCTGCTACGCCTCCTCTTCAGCAGCACCTTCTTCTCCCTTAGTTGCTCCTGCCTTCTCCTTCTTTCCCTGCACAGAGCAAAGCAAAACCTACCCGTACCCTCCCCACATCTCTCTCTCTCTCTCTATTTTGCTCTCGGGATAGCTCTCCAGAGCCTTTTCAGGTTATCAAGTCAAGTATGCATGCCCGGGACTAGGCCCACCAGCGTGAGGTGGTAGGCGAGGAGTGCACGGGTAGTCGAGTCAGTCCAGGTCCGCGGAGGTGTGGGTCGCGGACGAGACCGGGTCGGGTGAGTGGGACCTCACCCCGTGGATCTGAGGTGACAAGGCTATGGCACTTTTTCAATTTATTTCACCTCACCCTCTTCAAAGCTTTTGAGGTGGGACTAAATGTCCCACCTTCTTCTCACGCGTGCCCGCAGCAGATGTCGCACTCGATTGCAATAGATGCAAAGGCTTGTAGCTGCAATTGGTGGTCTGGAGTCATGCGCAAAGATGTTCTGCACAACCTGGGCTAGCAACCTGGGGCTGGTGAAGTCTGGAGCAGCTTGCAAGCTTGCTCCAAGCTTTGCTTCAATGGTGGCAGAGGTCAGAACCTACGCTCAAGTAAAACGGCCTCACGGCCTCGTTAGATTACACAGAAGGCTTCGCCATGACACGATGAAGGTGGCCGGTGGTCGGCGTGGTGTGGGAGCACATGTGTGAGCGTGCCTAGGGCTTACTGTGGCTGTACAGGTGGGTGTGTTCGGGGATAGTGTGTGGAGAGTGTGGTGGTCGATGGAGAGGTGGAAAATGATCAATGGAAGGTGGCGGAGCTTCTGAGGTGTTTGGCAAGGTGGATGGGTGCGTGGAATGACAGGAGCACCTCGCCGGTGGTCTACCGGAGGTGGAAACGATGGTGGTGGTAGTGGCAGTCGAGGGGTCGAAAATAGAAATTGATAAGGGGGAAATAAAGAGGGGAGAGAGAGGTACTTATCTAGGGTGTTTAGAGAGAAGGGGGGAGGCATAGGGCGAGTAGCTGGTATCTACCATCGCCAGAGACGAAGGCCCTGTGGTGAAGAAGAGGCGACGAGGAAGAGGGTCGGAAGGGCGCGTGCTGGTACGACGCGGCGCAGAGGAGCACGAAGGAGATGGCTCTGCCACTGGTACGGTGGCAAAGCAACAAGAGGGAGGGAGAGTCGCCAGAGCCTACGGGTAGTTGGTCGGAGGAGGAGGAGATGAATTTGGGGGGATTTCTCTGGTCAAATCAGGCTTGAAGGAAGCAGAGCGATTTGGGCTTCCTTAAATAGGCAAGGGCAGAGGGAAGAGTCGCGAGGAAACGGCAGGAAGACCACATCAGAGGTATGGACGGAGGAGACCCACACCTCTCGAGCATTCACACGAGAGGTATGGGGCGTTTCAGGGTATGGGGAGCTACTCATGCGGTAGGAGGCTTCGTAGGGAGCTCCCCTTTCAAATCTGGGAGCAGCTCCCCATGAAATCGAGGAGAAAACCTCCGCGCAAAGTCGTCGGTGATATGGGTCCCTGCTATGATGGTAGAGGGACAAAATGAATAAAGTGACGAAGAAGTTGAGGGGGTATTTGCAAGGATTTTCAAAAGTTAGGGGCCAAAATGTAATTAGGTGGACCATTTTGCAAAGTAGGTCAAGATGACCTTCCCTTAGGTCCAAATTTTGGTACAAACCTAATTTGGACCTAAGGAATCCAATGGTGAAGTTAGATTTTAGGTTTGATTACGTTTGACTAGATATTTTGCATAAAAACCCATATTAGGTCAAATATTGGGCATGGACCCCAATCTAGGTCAAAACAGGTTCCAAAGGCCAAATTGAAGGTTCTAAATCCTAGGGGATATTTTTCCATGAATTTTAGAGGGTTTAGTTGATTTTTATCTTTCCTAAAACCTTGTGAATTAAAGTGGGTTTATTTTAGGGTTACAGAATATCATTTAATTCTTAAATTTCACAATAACCCTTATTTGACTGAACCATCCCACTTTTTCTCTTATTAAGTTCAATTGACCTATGTCTAGACCCTTAGAAATCCCGTTGATGCACTGCAATGGTAAAATTGCAATTTTACCCCTTGTTTCATCTTCTCTTCCCAGATTAGTGATTCCTTGAATTAAGCTTTTCTCTTGGTTATGTAGGAGCTTTTAGTCACTTTATTAGGTCAACATATGCTAGTTAGGGCTCATAATGAGGTTCTCATCGCCCACCATGTTAGAGAAGATGGCTAGCATACACTTTTGAAAAGTCGCAGATGCATTGCAAAGCCCAAAAGTTATCCTACGACATGCAAAGCCCAAAAGGCATCCTACGACATGCAAAGGTTCCATAGGGATAAGTGAAAGTCGTCTTTTCCAGGTCACTGAGATGGATAGTGACTTGGTTATATCCCGAATAACCAAGGAAACAAAAGTATTTTTGCCCTGCTAACTTTTCAAGAACTTGGTCGATGAAGGGTAGAGGGAAATGATCCTTTTTAGGGGTAGTGTTTAGCTTCCTATAATCAATACAAACTCTCCAAGAGGAAGCTGAACGGGTCGTAATGGATTCCCCTTTCTCATTGGTCACCATGATTATTCCTACCTACTTAGGAATAATCTGCACAGGGTTAACCCAAGGATTATCTGAGATCAGGTAAATGATTCCTACATCAAGCCACCTTATACTTTCCTTTTTTTACCACTTCTTGAATATTGGGGTTTAATCTTCTTTGTATCTTGCAAGAAGGGCAAGATCCATCTTCCATATAAATACGATGATTACAATACAATGGCTTAATCCCTTTAAGGTTGTGGATGGTCCAACCAATTGCCTCTTTATCTATTTTGAGGGTCCCAATCAATTTCATCTCTTGCTCCTTAGTTAGTTTAGCACTAATAATCATAGGGAGAGTCTTTTTGGGTCCCAAAAATTCATACTTTAAATTCTCAGACAATGGTTTCAGTTCAAGCTAGGGTAGGTTCAGGATAGAAGGTAAGGAGGATGCTGATGAAGATTCATCAAGATGGTCCAGAGGAAGAGGTTGGGAGTGAATAAAATCAACAACCTCTTTAGGGTGTGGCGGGCCTGCCGCAGAGGATTGTGGGTTGGGCTTGTCTATGCTAGTGGGATCCTCACAAACATTAATCTCCATACAAGTTTCCACATTATAATATGTATCCTCAAGTTCCTCAATAAATCCACAATCCTCAAATTTATTAATCGCCTTAAAAATATTAAGTTTAAGCTTCCTGTCTCCAAAGGTGATCTCCATGCTACTGCTTTCACAATTTATATTGGCCTTAGCGATAGCCAAGAACGAACGCCTCAGAATGATGGGTGTGTTCCTTAGGTCTTCAGGTACATCCATGTCAAGGACGATGAAATATACGAGAAAATAGAAATCCTTAACCTTGACAATAACATCCTCAATAATGCCTTTTGGGGTAGTGAACTAACAGTCTGCTAACTATAGCATTGCTAAGGTCGGCCTCCTGGTATGGCCATACCATGATTACACAAGTTGCCATTTTGGCACCTCATGGTATGGACATTACCACAATAGGTCCTGGAATCACTCCCAGGCATCATGAAGTGGTTTCCCCGGCCACTGGACGAAAGTGGTAATCACCCATCGTAGAGCATTGGTACGTTCGATTGGGAAGAATTTCTTCAAGAAGGCTGATTTAAGATCAGTCCAAGTAATAATTGGCCTTCCAATAGTTCGGTATCAATATGTGGCCTTATCCCTCAGAGAGTAGGGGAAAGCCTCAGATCATTTGCTCCTCGTTTACATTCAGTGCCTTGGTGGTCTGAACCAAAGTGGTTAAGTCGTCCAAGTGCTAGAATGGGTCCTCGGAGCCAAACCCATGAAAGTGTTTGATTAGGCTTAGTACATGGGGCTTGATTTCTATATCTCCTATGGGGATCATAACACTAGGACGATACTCGTAGTTTGAAGGATCATAGAGATCCTTCAAAGGCGGAGCGTCCAGACCATTCATACGGTGGAACAATTCTTGCATCTACTATAATTGGTCCAGCTACCTCTGAATCAATTCATGCTGGTTCAAAGGTACGAGAGGCAGTTGTTGGTTAGCCTAGGATCTGCTTGGCTAAATCACAATCTACGCCTCCGAGAATGGTCTAAAGGTCCTTCCAATCTCGGATTTACTGACTTTCTTCCAAGCATGCACTGGAAGGAAGTCGGAAGGATGGGAAGAAAGGAGCCCTACAGCAAAAAAATACAGTCCTATCCCTAACTTGGGTAGCCTAAGGACCTATGCTCCAAGATAACTCCTAACCACAAGACGAATTATGTGTTGTCCTTAATCCAAAAGCTAGTTACGTTGGGCAGGCGAAGCCGGGGGAGCGTGTCTCGAAGGCTGCTAATTATGCCCAACCTCTACTTGCTTAAGTCATTTGATAATTGGCCCCCCCAACTTAACACCTTCTAGAAAAAGTAGACACCACTAATTTGGGTTATGGTATGGAGAATACTCTGAAATGGACTAGATGAATCCTTAGGGCCAATGTCTACTCAATTTTAATTAAGTCCTGGGATAATATGAAAATAGGAGGATATCTTGCGAATCGCAACGTATACTAGAGGGGAAGGGTGAATAGTATCACCTTAAAAAATTATATGCATAGGTACAAATAAATCACAAAAGATTCAAGCACAAAGTACACCTGATTTATAGTGGAAACCCAAACCGGGTGAAAACCACTACCTAAGCCTCCCAGCTTAGGATTTTTCTGACTAGTCCAAGCTAGTCAATCCACTAATCGCACCACTTGAATGAAGGTGACACAACCTCTTACAACCACTTCTCTTTTTATCCTAAAGAGAAGCAAAAAAAACAAACACATATCTTCCCAACAAACTTGGGATCCATAAATCAAAACAACAAAATAGAATAATAGAAATAACTTCTATGGAACCTCAATAAAAGATCAAATCAAATTTTTTCGCAAAGGTTCGAGGCGTCGTGCTTTGAAAAACATGAAGAACTAGGCGTAGAAGCCTTTGGAATAAGCACGAGAAGCTTTACTTTTTGAATGGTATTTCTATTTGAAAGTTATGAAAAGATGGGCTACGTATGACCTCTATTTATACTAAAAGTTTTGCCTAAATAGGAAATTAAATTGGTCGGTCAATTAAGGTTAATTAGTCAATCAAAAGGCAATTTGGTCGATCACTAATTGATTGGTCAATTTACTTGGTTGGTCGATCAAAAGGATATTTCTCAACTTCCTAAAATGGGCTGATTTGATCAGTTAATGAAGTTGGTTGGTCGATCAAGGTGATTTGGTCAATCAATTTACTAATTTGGTCAATCAATAACCCTAAAAACTTGGTTTTGAAAAGATATGCTAAAAATCATTTTTTTAAGTTTTATTTGAGGTTCCTTACAACAATATCCTAGACTCAAATAAAGATGAAAAGACACACATCAGCAACTATCTGTACTTGGCTTGAAAGATGCTTTATTCTGAGATAGTCTTGAAAATGTTGGTCTAGCAATAAGCATAATTTTGGTACATCAAAACAGAAGTGCTTATATAATAGTGCTCCTGGAATGTGATGGGCCCTTAAATGGCCTTAATGATCAATTCAGGAGTGTGTGTATGCACAACTAGGGTTTTCAAGCAAGATTGTTAAGGATGAGGTGAATTTTAGGGCTCAAATCTTGCTTAGTAGCTTTTAGGGTTTAAATTTAGGTTGATTCAGACAAGTTCAGAAGGCACACCAAGTTTTGAAAGCACTGGTGATGATATATTCCTTTAAAATTCAAAAATAATGTGGAGTGGCTGGTTTTGACCTAAAAATTTAACCCAGAGGGGCAATGATGTATACATATCTATTTAGGTTTAAATGTCTATTTATGCATGTTCCTAAGCGCATAGATGCATTCTACATTGTAAATAGAGTATAACGCTCATCACTTTGCATTTAGAATTGATTTTATGATTTTTATATTAATCTATGCATTTTTGTTGGCTAGGGGACAATGCAACATCTCTACGAGCATCAGATAAAAATCCGACCATACGAATGGATCCAGAGCGACAATGGCAGTCTGACAACATAGAAATCATTTCAATCTGAGCACTGTGGCATCCTCTATAAAGAAAAGAAAATGAACGACCAAGATAGTGCCACGTAGTGCCATCTTAGCCACTTACAGTCGGCCACTCAACACTAAAGCATCCTCAGAGCCCAATCTCGGCTGTTAGATTGAGATCCAAAAGCTGTGCACACGTCACACCACTTCCATAAGGTCGACAATCCAGCCGCTTGGCTTATTGGTCACACGCCCTAATCACAACATGAGGTGTGGGTTTGAAACCCACAAGTTCCTCTAATCCACAGCGCAGGAGGGTTGCGCAAAATTGGGTCATGTGATGCTCGATGAGTAGCTTGGATGCCACCAGGAGTGCGCACGCGCTATCATACACTCACCCAACGAGCGATCTCAAATCAATTAGCGCGCGATCTCGGCCTTCCGTTGACTGTCCAACGGCTGGAGCCCACCTTATCTTGCTAGTTACTTCGTGCAGATCTATTCCCAACTGTGCGCGTGATCGACAGTCGCTTGATCAAGATCGGAGCATCTTCCTTGCTCTAGCAACATTTGTGGTGAGGCTACAGTGACATCTTTAATGTCGCTAATTGACCCATACATGAAATGCACCCTTCACTATATGAAGGCCCATAATTCCCCATTTCTCTTCATCTCTTCCTCTCCCTCGCTCACCACCTCTAAAAACTCTAAGGAGCTAGTCCCAAGACCAGGATGCTCTTTAAAGTAAAAAGGTAAAATATTTTCCTGCTTCTCACCCCCCTTAGTGGAGCATCCCGTAGTCATCCACTTACCACATTCAAGAAGCAAATCCTCTCCGTGATGCCGTCATGCCCCGCCCTCCATCCTCTGACTTCATTCTTCTTCGTCAGCCTCTCACCACCATCATCCAGGCACCGTCAAAGCAAGTCATCCTCCAAGCAGCCATCGAAAGGGATTTCCTCACCTCTCTCTATCTTTTATCGCTTTTCTAGTGTGGTTTCTTCCTTAATTATCTGTAGTACACTTTGGTTAGATAAATATTGATATTCTCTCTCTCTCTCTCATTCTGCTAGAGTAGAGTAGATTAGATAGAAGTATTTCGACTTGATATTCTGTCTTATAAAAATACCAAAAAAATTACAAAACATAAAAAAAAACCAAAACAAATAAAAGCAAACGTGGATTTCTAAAATCAAACTTTCGCCTCCACGTGTTCAACTCAGGGCTCCCCTCGAGCTTCGGTTATAAATTTTATTTGGTAGCAAACTTTTGTGACTACGACAATAGGTTTTCCAAAACCCTAATTTTTCTAAGAAATTTTATGCCCACCATTTTGGCGCTGTTGGTAGGGAGCCAATGCTCTTTGGTTTTTCCTGTGTTTTTTTCCTTAACTTTTTACCTCACTTTGCTCCTTTCTTTCTGTGATTACAAGTACCCTTCCAAGGGAAGCCAAAGTGGAATAGATCAGAGTAAAGTGCGGTTAGAAGGTTCTGTAAGTGTATTCCCCCATTCCCCACACCCTATATTTCATTTCTCCACACTAATAAATCAAACCTAAATCGACTTAGGTGCTTGCATAAACCCTAGGTTAGAAATTGGTTGTTTGATTGTCACTCCACCCACCTCACCCCCCGCATAGATATAAATATATATAATTTCTTTATCTGATTGTGGGACATAAATTAAAATCTACACACCTCACACACCTACAATTTCTCATCCTAAGGCGCACAATCACTTTT
The DNA here is from genome assembly GCA_037157565.1 of Thalassia testudinum. Classification (NCBI taxonomy): domain Eukaryota; kingdom Viridiplantae; phylum Streptophyta; class Magnoliopsida; order Alismatales; family Hydrocharitaceae; genus Thalassia; species Thalassia testudinum. The sequence goes on from JAZHRO010000077.1 coordinate 90,461,759, forward strand.
ATTCTACTACTTAACTGAGATCTGACCTGTTGACCAGGTACACTTCAACTTAATACACATAAGTGAGTAGAAATCTGATTAGGTTAAGACATTGTGTGCCTTAATCTGTGGTGTGAATAGGCCAATTGATTGTTTTGTTTGGGCCTCACCACTTAAGATAAAAGTGATTCATCAGTAGCTTGCTCTCTAAGGTTGATTTTTAGGGTTGAACCAGGCATTCCACATTATTTTTTATTTTAAAGGAATATATCACCACCAGTGCTTTCAAAACTTGGAGTGTTTCACTGAACTTTGATTGAATATACCTAAAGATTAAACCCTAAAAGCTACTAAGCAAGATTTGAACTTTAAAATCTACCTCATCTTTAATAATCTTGCTTGAAAACCCTAGTTGTGCATGCACACACATATTAACTGATATGTAAGGGTATAACCCATCTAAAGGGCCCATCACATTCCTAGAGCACAATTATCACAAGCCTAATTAAAACTCAGTAGACTTTGGCCTTAAGGATTAACTCGCTCTTTAGGACTCCAACTGAGATTTTTTTTGATTAATCTACTTCTATTGATCCATCTAATGTCTAGCTAGGGGAGTAGTGTCAAACGATCGCAGTTGGCGGGTATCAAAGGAACCGAAGACACAACCCAAAGGAAGGACTTTCTCCCCAATCCCTCCCTCTAACTGGTTAGATTAACCAAATAAAGTAGACTAAATCGTTTCTTTCATCTCAAAACGAGTTCTAAGAGTCTGTAGAGCTTTAGACTACCCACCTAAGGACAGGTTTGGTTTGATTATACTGTAGGGCACCTTTCTCTCCTCTATTTTTCCTCCTGCTTCACCATGTATTCTTCCACACCACACCCACACTTCCACTCCTACTCTCCATCCACTTCTTATCCCTAATATGATGATTATTATCCTGACCTGACCTGTACTCAACCATCTATTAGTTGGGATAACCCAGATTGGGGATATAATTCTGGACCTCAATGTCCAAGGTCTAACCCTAGACATCAAAATTGTAATTATTATCCTTCTCACACATACATCAAGTATAGATCTTCACTCTTTGATGAACAACCCAAGATGATCTATATTGAAGAAGGATATGATGATTATAATACCTACCCTCCCCTGGATTATACTGAACATAGGTCACCACCCTTCTTTGAACAACCCGAAATGACCTATTACCAAGGAGGGACCCAAGAACCTCAATTCCTTGACTCCCTTAGATTTAACCCAAACCCACCCAACCCTGAACTGAACTATTCGATTTAGGTGAACCAAGCCCAAGATAGGGTGTTGGCTAACTTAAGGAACACCATACGATCTTTAGAAACTCAGCCAACACCCTACACTAAAGCATTGGAGCCTATGATCAAAATGATTGATGAGCTTAATAGTCCTTTATTGGATTGGCTCCAAGATTTTGAGGATAAGGGCTCGGGTGAGTTTTTTCTTGGGAAATTGGCAAGACTGAGGATGAAGTTTGTGGTTGCCCTAGTCAATCTTGGGATGATTCTCAAGATAAACCCCCTTCAGGAGAGCCAATGTCAAAACCTGCTTAGGCACCTATCAGGGGGGACACATTTTATGAGACTGGGGATGAACAGGATGGTTCAAAGCAACAGATTAAGGAGGATGTGATTTTCTCACCCGAAATCCCTGAGCCAAGGACCGTGGAAAAATGTCTCCATGGACTAGGAAATGATAGATAATTTTGGAACATATATAAATGAGGATCAAGAATTCTTTGACTCTGAGGGTGAAAAATCTTTAGGTAAAGTCTCACTTGAGCTTAAGGAAGATGATTTTAGTGAGATAAATGGGCCAAAGGAACTTGATCATTCATGTGATGTCCCTATAATTGAGGAATTTGATTCAATTGGGGCTAACTTGGAGGATAAAAATCTTGACTTGATGGAAGATTTAATCAATAGTCCCATTCCTCAACCACACCCCGAAGAATATAATGATGATCTTGAAATCACCAAACCCAAGTCAATTATGATTCATCCACAAATTTTGGACTTGGATATTTTATATGAGGTTGGTGAGGTCTTGGAAACTTTAATTTTGGAGGATAGGAATTTGCAATTGAAAATTTGGGAAGCCAATTACGAGGGAAATAGAAGCATTGATCTAAGGGTTCCTGTTTGCCTCAAACCACTTACTTTTTACCAGGACGCTTAAGATATTATTTTTAATTCTGAGGACATGAAACCCAAATATCAAATAATGGACTACTTGAGCAGAATTCCAACCGGGCAAACATTCCTATTTGTTTTGATCTCCCTTTTGTCCACACATTTAGATTTAGGTTGCATGCTCCTAAACCACGGACCCAGCCCCACAAGCTGAAATATCTTCGGTTCTGGATTTTCATTATTTAGACCCTTAGAACCACTTGACCTTGAGGCATGGGTCTGCACCATAATCTCGTCCACATCTATGGACACTTGCTGGCAGGTCTTGAGATCAATCTTCTTATTTTGATCTTGACCTGCACAGGTGAATTCTTAGCAACTTCTTTGTTTGTATATTATGCTTAGATAAAGGCACTAAACTTAGCACATGTATATATTCCACTTTTTCTCAGCGCTAACCGGATCTATCATGAAATTCAGGTGATAGTTTATTTATTCTACCCTTTTTGTGTCTTTATTTTTACAATGAGGATATTGCATTAGTTAGGCATGAGGGGGTGGATACTTAATCCTGAAAATATTTTGTTAGCTTCGTAGGATTGCTTTTATTTTAAAAAAAAAAGAGAAGAAAAAAAATTAAAAAGGAAAAAAAATAGAGAATTAGGACAAGAGAACTTAGGCAGTACCTCCGACGATGAGGAAGAAGATGAAGTTGGTTGGAGTGAAAGACAAGGAATTGGGGCGTGAAGCTTCGTGGGAAGCTCCATTTGAAGACAAGGAAGAAGAGCCCTCTACCTATTGTGTGTGGTAGAGGATGATGAAGGAGGTCGAGGAACTTCGGTGGTGATCCTCTTCACTGGCATTGAGGAAGAATTAAGGGGAGGAACTGGCGAAATTGCACAAGTTGTGCTTGGAAATGCTTTGCCCTCTAAATAGGGTTGAATGCGAATCAAAGGACTCAAGGATACGCACGTTTAGCATGTGATTTTTTTTAGCTCCACAAAATCCAACCGCCGGAAATGGATACGGCTATGATTGGCTGTATGGATGTGTTCAAATGACATGGGAGATCTTTAAGATGAATCTCGCCAAGTTTGGCAAGGTTTGGTCTTAATTTAGTCGATCAATTTGGCAATCAAATCTCGCCAACCATGGGTACCTTGATATGTTCATACAGTGAAAAGGAAATAGAAGAAGGCGGCAAGGGTACTTTTGTGAAGAAGATGACAAACTAGGGGTGTGTTTGTAAGAAAACATAGAAGATAAGGGCTCAGGTGTAGTAAACAGCGATCTTGAGAGCTAAAACGCAAACTAGGTCAAGATGGACTTTGATTGTGCTCATATTTTGGTGTTAACCTAATTTTCACCCAAGGAATCTAATGGTAAACTTAGATTTGAGTTTTGACCATGATTGACTGGGTAAATTACATAGAAGCCCAAAATAAAGCAAATTCCCTCTTTAGTCTCTATTTTTTATCAAAATGGGTTCCGATGGTGAAAGTGAAGATATCAAACCTCTTAGAATATTTTTCATAGATTTTTAGGAGGTTTATATTGATTTTATTTCCACTATAACCCTTTCAATTTAAATGAGACTGAAATTAGGATTTTTCAGTAATAAATTAATCCTCAAAACTCATAAAGCCCTGATTCAGTTAATCTGAGCTCAGCCCTTGGACATTTAAGTTCATTTGACCTTTGATTAACCCTTGATTAATGTCAGAGTTAATCTGTATTAGTGATTAGATGTTAAGATAACATAATTAACCCATTTTCTTGTCTTCTTCTCAAATGCAATTCAGACAGAGTTATGATCTTCTAATGAATATTTAGGAGCATTTATTATTGTAGTTAGGCTAAATTAAGCTTATTAACACCAATGATGGTGCTACCATCACGCGATTGATACCGATCAACACATTACCACCAACGTGGTAGTTGCAGCCCAAAACATTCCAGAATAATGTATAGCCTCCATGCATCGCGAGATACTTTTCATTTTTTTTCATGCTTTCTGATTTGCTTTCTATTTCTTCATTTTCCTTTACATGGAAAGGTTGTTGTTATGGGGCCTTTTCAGAAGAAGCATATGCCCTTGCCATGTATGGGTGTTAAGGATGGACATTATGTGCAACCATAACGGAGTTGCTTTGGCACCACCTTTATCACAACTAAATTCCCTAATAATTATGTATTAAGAGGTTAAGTGGTGTTCTAGAAAACACCTCAAGATCTTTTCTCAACTGCTTTTATTAATTAATATAATTACAATCAATAATAGAAAAACTAAAGCATACATCATTATTATAGAAATTATGACAAAATCAAGCTATTTAAAGATTGGAAGGCAACTAGCTACTATGAAGAAGTAGCAGTAGTAACATGTCTCTCTATGTCAAGATGAAGCTATTTAAAGACTAGAAGGCAAGTACCTAGTGATGGCAGTGCCATCATGCTCTATAACTCACCTAATTTAGCTAAGTCCTAAAATAATTGACCTAAATAATACATAAAAAGGGTACAATATCGTATGGAGGAAGATTCATCTGAATATTCCCAAGAGACCGCAAAAACAGGTCAGAATAACCAATTTAGGGTTTCCTTTGAAATTATGCTATTAAAGAGAATAATTAAACCCTATGTTTGATCTGACCTAGTTTGATAGGATTCTAATGAAAATATTACAAATTAAACCTTCTAAAAATTATAAATAAATATCCCACAAGGTTTAATTTGATCAAATACGTCAAAGAAGCCAATTAAACCTAAAATAATAACCTAGGTGAATAATTAATGTCAAATGAGTTTAAATGGAGGATTTACCAACCAAACAACTTCAAAACTCAAAATTGACATGACCACCAGATTCCCAAGATCCTAATTGAGCTTCCATAAAAGTTGGACCTGATTTGACAATGTCCATACCTACTTTGCATTTAGTCCCCTAAGTTCCTTAAATCCTTGCAAGTAGGTCCAATTTCATTACTCTTAGGTCCTTCTCTTCTTGTGAACCGGTCCCCGACATCATCTTCCTCCTTCAGCAGCTGCGGAACAGTTGACCGAACTAACCAACGACTTTCCAGCGCCATTTGCGACCGCTTCAAGCACTGGCTGAGCTCGATCTCTGAGGCAAAGTTCTTCGCCGTTCCGTTCCACGTCAATCAATATACATCTTGCCGGCTGCTATCGTTGCAACAACCAACGATCTCTGGTAAAAAACAAACACGAAGATACAAGTTGTTGGAAGGTCTTCTCGCTACCTCCTACAACAAATTCACACACAGCCGAGACTCCATAAAGCCTCGCGATGTCCTCCAAGTCGAGTCATTTGGAATCCGAGCGTAACCACTACCTTCCCTTCTTCCTCCGTGCGTCGCCATTGCCAGACCTTGAGGTCTTCTCCGCCCCTTCGCTCTACTACCTCTCGCCATCAAACATGGGTGCAGCCGCCTTCGTCTCTCTCTCGCCGAGCTTCTCAGCCCAACAGCCAGTTCTCTACCTCCTTCGTCAGCCTCAATTCCTTCTCCAATTCTTCACCGGCAACCTGCCACCACCATCGGTCTCCACCTCTCCCTCCAAATTAGGTTAGGGTTTTTCTTCCCCTTTCTTCCCTCTACCTTCTCGTCTCTTTAATTTTAAATTCCAACCCCGTTTGAGGCATCACCGAGCCCCTTCACACAGCACATAGAAAAAGGGAAAAGCTTCGAGGATCTTCCCTGAAGCTCCTAGACTGATCTAGAACCGAGAGGTTTGTTTTGCTGTGCATAGGTACCCGCCGGAGCTACCCTTCATCTTCACCTTCGGTGACTTCTTCAGCGAGGACTTCCGCATGCTACACACCTCCATCTTCCTCGCCGACACACCCAAAACCTCCACCGCACTCCACCCATCAGAACCCCTCTCTCTACCCACCTTCCCATCCACCCAAAACACCCACTGAACAGACCTACATCCTCTAGCCATCTCTGCCTCCATCCAGCCACCACACTCACTTTCACACCATGAAGCCACCACCACCACCTTCGCCGTGCTCCGGCAAACCTTTTGAACTAGATTAACGTGGTCGAAAGGCCGTCTTATTGATTTCAAGTACAGGACTTGCTTGCTCCATTGTTGGAGCTTCTTCGCAAGGCCCCAGATCCTGTTCTTGAGGTCCTCGCTCCAAACGTTGGCTTCAGACATGGCGGAACCATTCCAGGAACATCCTTGGGCCATCAATTGGGAACGTTGACCGTTCCCCCAAGCCAATTGAACGGGAGTTGCTGACTGCTGCTGCATACGAAGGAAGAGTGGGATTTAGTCCCACATCGATGGGAGAAAAGCGCCTGGTAGCGCATAAAAGGAATTTCTGCATTGGCCCTAGTGCCTCAACACATAGGGGGTGAGGTCCCCCACACACACCCCTCATGCCTCACCCATGACACTGCTACACGCAGGCCTAGTCCGATAACCTGCCTAAGCCGCACACCTCAGCTACTACCCACTGCAGGCAACCTTGGTCCCGGGTGTACGCTCTAATCGAAACTTGAATACCTGGTTGTCCCAGGAAGAGAAGGGAAAGAGAAAGAGAGAGAGCATAGGGCAGGGGAGGGTTTTGCAGCGTAGATAGTACCACTACACCCTCGCCCTCATGACTTAAGGCGTCTATGATTGTTCTCTGTCGTCTGAGGGTAAAGTGTTGAGTTAACTTAACCGTTGATATTTGATAGTTGTGCCAAACTTGGTGGTTTAAACCACCACTTTTACTCTATTTTTTATCTCTATAAAGAAGCACTTTATTTACTCAGCATATATTACCTTTTTGATAGTGATAAATTGTGCAAATAACTGCTCCCAAAGATGACCTCGGATTTCTTTTTATTCGAGTTATAAATTTAAATGCTTGATTCGTTTTGATCACTATACTACGACGCTACGATTTTATAATATGATCGAAGCGAGTTAAGCACCTACTATGAAAAAGAAGTGGTAGCTAGAACTTCTCTTGATTGGTCCACTCTACTACTAGGCTACTAGTCTTCCATCGACACCAGCATGGACGATGAAACATACAAATAGGCTCAATAACAAAAGAAAAGAAAACTAGGTAAAGGAAGTAAATGTAACTATTGTGTACATACTCTCACAGTTCCCTTATTCAATTGTTCAATCTTATTTATACTATATGTTCAATCCTTTCCCTTATTGTTTACACATTTCTCATGATCTATTAGACAACTTGGAGTAGAATTTCTTGGGTCCACTTGCATTTCTATGCCGCCAATGCATTACAGTAATACCTCTTTCAAGATTCTTTGCCCCTCCTTATGATGAATTGTGTGCTAAAGGATGTAGAAGTTGTTAATTCGTACTTTTCGAGATAATCAGTCGACAATCCAAGGCTTAATCCAAAATTTCCCTTCAATAGTTTGATTTCAATGGGATCTTAAGAAATCCACAAGGGGTGAAATCTCTATATTAGTAAAAGAGATATTATTAGGAATAGGAAAAAATAGTTTTTTGTTGACTTGCATTCCAAATAGATGTTGGAGTTTGAAATCCTAGGAGAAGGGTTTTGAATGTGATTTTGACTTTTTTGTTGCTACTATAAATAGAAGAGCAGGGCCACCAACTTAGTACTTGAGAGAGAGAATGATTAAGACTAAGAGATTATGTATAACTAATGTTCAATTAATAAAGTTATCCTTTTTAGTGGTTGCGAATAGTGGATAATCACCACCATATTGATGCCATTGTGTGTGTCATGATTCATGCATACCTCCTTCCTTCCCCCAACAAGTTTTTAATATGTAATTCCACAAGAGTGTTAAACATACATAAGTAACCTAAAACAAGTTTCAAAGAAGCAATAAAAGACAAGGAATAGGAAGCTAGATTTGCATTTATTGAGGCTAGATTTGGTGGTTCTAACTTAGATTGAGGAAAAAGATAGGATATGTCATTCCTAGTGGTAATTATGTACTAAATATGAAGAGGGAAGACAGAGTAGATGAGATAGTTATAGATGAAGGAAAAGGGACCCTTATCAAGGGAAGAGGGAACTTAATAGAGGGTAAAGTGAGAAGTGCTTTGTATCTTAGGAGTTGAATGCCAAGGCAAGTAGTACACGTCGTTTGACTACTATTTAAGCACTTGAAAGGATTTGCTTTCTTGCTCTTTTTTAAAATAATATGATTTTGTGAAATCCTTGGATCCCACCCTGTAACGAGCGCGTGCCCCAGACGTCTTTTAAGACGTCTGGGAGGTGGCCCAGACGTCTGTAAAGACGTCTGGGATCACATCCAGACGTCTGACCAGACGTCCGGGATAGTTTACAGACGTCTGACGAACAGTTATGCTCGCACGGGATATTCGTCTGCGCGCCTGTGCGCGCAGACCTGCGATCGCATCTTCTCTGCGGCTGCAGGCGACTGCGATCGTCTCTCCCTCCTCTCCGCGCGGCGTTAAAAGGGGGAGGGGGCGCGCCTCCCCTCCCGTCTCCACCATCTTCCTCCTTCTCTCCTGCCTGTGCGCGAGAGCGAGCGGACGCGAGGGCGCAGCGGCAGCGGTGGCCGCAGTAGGCGCGGAGGAGCTGCGGCGTGCGAGGGCGGGGCTCTGCCGTGAGGGCGAGCTCGCCGGGAGCGGCTTGGCCGGCCGGCGTAGGGCGCAGGGGGCGCAGAGCGTCGCGAAGAGGGACCTGCTGCGGGCGGAGCAGCGGACGCGCGAGGTGCGACGCGGGCGGCGTCGCGAGCGGAGGCCGAGCGAGGTTCTGATTCTGGAAAAATCTCCAGAATCAGACGTCTGGACTGATATCCAGACGGCAAGGTCGACGTCTGTGTGATCATACAGACGTCTGAAAGGTGAGTTCCGCTTTCTCCTTCTTTTTTTGTCGACTGACCGTACTGAGGGAGGAGGGTTGGCTGTGCGCAGGTGTTCGGATTCGTCATCCTTTGCGAATCCGACGTTTGGAAGTTGTACCAGACGGCGGGAGTGACCTCCAGACGTCCGGAGAGACCATCGGACGTCTGGGATCTAGGAGAGACGTCGCCACAGACTTCTGGACGTCCGGGGAACCAAGCCGAACAGGTAATTCTCTGATACCATCTTGTAACGACCCGGTTCCCGAGTCCCTACGAGACACGAGAACCGGACCGACTTGACTAATCCCAAGACCCAGTCGTCCAACAAGGAAGTAACCAAAAGACAGTAAAATAAACCACATTCAGCATGAATATAACTAACAGTAAGAAAGTACAGCAGTAAGGAAAGAAACTACTACAGTAGGCACCACCACAACAGTAAAACAACATTTATCAGATAACAAAAACTGCAGGTAAAGAAGGTACAGCGGAAACAAAACTACTCACTAGAACAGAAACAAAAGAAGGTACAAAGCTGTGGCCACTCTACTCAGCGTTTTGCTGACGTATTACACTCGTTACCTTTTTCAGGACCAGGTGTTGAGCAGCCAGGGTCGGCGGCTGCAGAGGACGCTGGGCCGAGTAGGGTCCAGTAGAGTTGCCACAGCTTTGTACCTTCTTTTGTTTCTGTTCTAGTGAGTAGTTTTGTTTCCGCTGTACCTTCTTTACCTGCAGTTTTTGTTATCTGATAAATGTTGTTTTACTGTTGTGGTGGTGCCTACTGTAGTAGTTTCTTTCCTTACTGCTGTACTTTCTTACTGTTAGTTATATTCATGCTGAATGTGGTTTATTTTACTGTCTTTTGGTTACTTCCTCGTTGGACGACTGGGTCTTGGGATTAGTCAAGTCGGTCCGGTTCTCGTGTCTCGTAGGGACTCGGGAACCGGGTCGTTACACACCCCAAGTACGACAATAGTTTTCTACCTAGTTAACACCACTGAGCCACAGGCCTCAATTGGCTTGCCACCAACTAGCTCAAAATTCTTAAGCCTATATTAACTAGTAGCTTGCCTCTACCTTTACATACTACTTAAAACTCTTTTGAATTTTCCTTTTGATACTATGTTTTGGAGGTACATTGAGGAGCTTTCATTCTCCTTCACTTTTGGTTCACAATGACCTAGATTTCTCTCTCCCACTAATAGTGGCGACTCTACCTCGAGGGTAACCCTTTTCTACTAGCCACCTTGCTTATGGTAGCCCCACCTCTTAAGTAGCCATTTTTTTCTACTAGAAGAGAGTTGTGCTCTAATACCATTCTGTGACATTGTTGATATCGCTGGCATCAAAGTTTAAAACTTGCGTTGTAGTGTACTCCGATAAGAGCGAAATCAACACTTAAAATTTATATTCTCGAAAATGCAATGTTGAAATCCGAGGTCATTCGCTGAGAGCAAAGGAAATGTATGACTTATCACCATTAAAAATTTTGCAAATATTTAATTTTTGAACTAGAGATAATTAATTTGATTCTCTACACATGCAATCCAGTTAAAAAGGATTAATTGCGCAATTCAATAATGTATTTAAGGAAACTATATTTTAATTAGTGCTTAATCGAAAATAATCAAGAAATAATGTGATCAACCACTAAATGTATCAAGTTAATAATGATATTCCAACAAAAATACCAAATATCCAAAGATTTAAACAAATTCTCAACAAAATAAGATAAAATCATAATTCAATCCCTGAGAAACTGATTTCCTTGCTCTTAGGACCTTCGATGCTTGTGTTTGGGTCCCTGGAAACTTTTTTTCTTTCAATCAAGTCCCTACAAGCTGTTAGAGCTTGAGCTCTTCTTCCTCAACATCGCTGGTGACGCTCATCAAAGTTTGGCTGGACTTCTGATCCGGCAGTGGGATGAGGCCGATGAAGGGTAGAGGATGGTCGGCGTGAGGTTGGCGATCAAAGAAGCGGTGGTGGCTAGGGAGGCAGCCGAAGTCAGAGAAGATGGTGGGGCTCCGACGATGTCCTACAGACAGAAAATGTCTTCCGACCCCGTGTTAGGTTAAGAAGCTTCGGGGTGATTCTCCAAAGCAAAACCCTAAGGTTATTAGGCGAGTGCATGCATGGATGACTGGGGTGGAGGAGCTTCATGAAGCTCCTAATTATAGGGTAGTGTAGGAAGATAGAGGCAATGAAATCCTAAATTAATTGGTGCTAAAGCTTTAACTAACTCAGGCAAACATAAACCCTAAGTTAATTAAACAAAATAAAGAGAGAGAACTAGTGGCATTTTTGAGCTCGCCAGTAACGAAGGAGGCAAGGAATTGGAGTAGAGGAAGGGGAATCGAGGTTGAAGCTTCGCTCAACCAATTTCATCGAAGGAGTGGTGGATGAAGAAGATGAAGAAGCTCCAATGGCGCTTTAATGTCATTGGAAAGAAGAATAAGAGGGGTATTCCACGCCAAATTCACACGAAAAAGATCAACAGGACTCAACGAAGCTTTATAGATTGGGAGCCTTTGCAATTGAGGTAGGAAATCGTTCAAATATGGCTAATTTGTGAGGTGATTTCATAAGCGATTAGATCACGAAATTCTCACTCCAGGGATGGAATCAATGGCTAGAAAAAGGATGGTCAGAATCGTCGCGAAGTGGCAATCAATCCCACCAAATTTGGTGGGATTTGGTCGAGAGAATCTCGCTCAATTTCGTAGCCAAAACATTTGAAGTGAAACTGCTGCTGCTACTACTAGAAGGAGAAGAAGATGGCTGATGTTACCTGAATGAACGAATTTTGGGCTAAAATGAAAGGAATTAAAAGTTAAAGGCTATTTTGCAAAAGAGGTGAAGATGTAGTCCAAATAGTCTTAACTTTTTAGGTTAATCTAATTTAGATCTAAGGAATCTAATAGTGACTTCAATTTTGGGTTTTGATGAATTTTGATTGATCAATTTACATTTTAACCCAAAATATATTAAATATTAACCACAGTCTGTTTTTTGTCAAATTAGGTTCATTTTGTAAAATTGATTATTTTAGACCTTATAGAATATTTTTCAATAATTTTTAGAAGGTTTTGATTACACTTATTTCCATCAAAACCCTTTGAATTTAAGTGAGGCTAAAATTAGGGTTTTTAAATATGAATTACCTTCCATTTTTCAGATAAACCCTAAAGCAATCAATGCAAGCCCACTTAATGGAAATTTGAGCTCATTTGACCTTCAATTAAGTGTAGGTTTACCCCTTGGTTACTCTGCACTTATATTTGCCTCTTAAACAGCAAAATTAACCCAATTTACATCAATTCCCCTAATTTAGCTAAGATTGAATTATACCCTTTCAATGATTAATTAGGTGAATTTAGCATTTGAAATTAGTCACTTTGAGTTAGAAAAAGAGGATGATGGTGTTACCATCAAACATCCTAGTATCACACCTCTAGCATGCCACCAATTTTCTACCTATTAAACATCGTTGAGCCATGAATCTTGATAAACCTACCACAAACCGATTCAAAATGCGTAAGCCTACGTTAAATAGTAGCTTTCCTCCACCCTTATATACCACTTGAAACTCACTTGAGTTTTCCATGTGATACTCTCTTTTGGGGATGCATTGACGTGCTTGCATTATACATATAGAAGATGAGAAACATTTTATATGTCATGTAGCTATGAAATTCAACCTAACAAATGCAACACAATAAAAAAAAAGACTTTTCTTGGCGTTTGTTTTCATAAATGTCCAAATAACTATGACACCATCTAGACATTTAATCAAACAAATGTTAAGTTAGATCTATCATGCTCCTACTCTCAAAACTCTTGATAGTGTTAAGTCGCGCAATCTTTTTCTCCCTATGAACGACCTCAGATTTTTATCTACGAGTTATAAATTGTAAAAGTCATTTTGCACTTTTGACTATACTACGATGTGTTTTTACAAAACCATTGAAACACGCTCAACAGTACTGAAACCTCAGTTGTCTCCTCACTTTCAACTTCTACAGAGACATGCATTTGTAAAAGAAAAATATGATTATATGTAGAATATAAGAATAAGAAACAAGTAAATGCATGGCAAGAAATGATCCCACAACCCTAATGATTCTTCCATTAATCTAAAAAATATATGTACAATAAAAGAACTTTATAGAACCAAATCAGGTAGCTCCTAATGAGAATAAGTTGCATGTTCTATTTTAGAGAATGTGATGGAAGGACAAATCACAGCAATCGTTAGCACAATTCTAGGTAAACCAGAATGATCACTTCATCTATCATCAATTTCTAGACGGATTCCAAATTTCCTCTTGGATTCTATCTATCGAACTACATAGTCTACCTGAAAATAATGTCATGCAACCTCTCGCGAAACCTTGAGTGACCTCTTAGTGAACCTCAATCACCACTACATGAAACACTTATAAACAAAAATATATCCATTCATTAGTACACATGAAACTATTCATTAAAAAATTTACACATTTAAATGAAAAGAAAAGTGCAAAGAATACCTCGAATAAAAGTGTATATCACCATTGATTTAGGTGAGATTATCATCGATGATGAGATGGCTAAGCGCATTAGGCAGATTCAACATGAGGAAGCAAGAGCGAAGGGAATGGAGAGGTCTGAGGAATCAAATAGGATTTGCTTAGGATCGTGAGATCGAGAAGAGCGAGCAACACTATAATTAGCGGCATCAATTTGGGGGGAAAACACCTCTTCAGCCACATGCAAGAAAGGAAGATGAGCCCACCCAACTTGCTTTTTAAGTAGGTTTAGATTTTTTATTTTGGACCTAAGGTTGTATAGATTTTCTAAAGGAAAGGTTACGGTACTTTGTTTCCGATTTTGTGATATTAGCTAATTAATGAAAGAATTTGTTACAAAATTATGTTTAAATTGAATCTATTGATCATGAAGCTATTAAAATGTTAATTTCTGGTGGCCACTAAAAATTGTATTAAAAGCTTTAATTATTTTTTATTCTTAAAATATTAAATAAAAGTCACAAGAATTGAACCAAGCAAACTAATAAAAAGTTTTATAATAAGGTTTGTTTATTTTGTAGGTTTTTTTTATAATGCCATAGCAATATTGATCAAGGGAATTTTCAACTCCACTCGCTCATATCTCAACCTTAAATGGAATTGGAATTTTTTTCTATTTAAAGGGACAAGTTTAAATTTAACCTTTTCCTCTTCATGTTACTAAAAAAATGTCAAAATTTAACTACTAGCTTGCTTTCACTTCAACCAAAATGTCTTAACCAATGCTTGACAAAAGTTCATTAGTGGCATAAATTTTTTTACTGCTAGATTATCCTCTTAAAATTACAAATATCCATTTATTATATACATATTACAATAACAACATTTGTCATTAATACTAATTGTCATTTGACAAATATATTATATTGGCATAAGTACCAATTGCCACTAAATCAAAGGCTATGTGGCAATTATATTTGCAACTAATGCTAATTGCATTTGACAAAAATATTATAGTGGCATAAGTAACAATTGCCGCAACTCAAAGGTAATAATAGCAAATATATTTACCACTAATAATAACTGTCATTTGGTAAAATATTATAGTGGCATATACAAAAATTTTTTGTTAAATCAAATAAATTAGTGGCAGCTGCATTATATGCCACTATCTAATTCGCCACTAAAGGCTTTTTTTTGTAGTAAAATTTCATGTGCCAGCACCCACCTACAGTAGAAAATAATGTAAGCCAATGATATTCTACTTTCCTATACATTCAATGAAATATTATACCACCACCACAAAAAATCAAAGATTTAGAAAGCATGCTTTGGAAACTTAGATGGTTTAAAGCAGAAACACCACCAATTTTATGAAAAAATGCAATTTCAGAAAATTTCCATTTCCTTGACATTCGATGGAGGATTTTATCAAAACATCAAAGAAAAATGATTTTGGAAGCTTATCTCACACAGCTTAATGCTTTACAATCAAAAATTCAAAAGTGAATTTTTTTCAAGATTTAATCAGCTAAAAATCACCCATTTTAGGAAAAATGTGAATCAGGGAAATTCAATTTTATTTTTCATTTCATGAAAGATTATAACAACATTAAGGATCAATGACTAAAAATAATTGAGTTGAATAATGAGAGATTTTACGGGAGAAATTTTAATAATGAAATTGTTCCACAACTTCATATGCACAGAATCACCAATTCTAAGAGAAAGAAGGAATCCTATAAACTTTTTCTTTCTTTAACTTCTAATGTAAGATTATACTTATAAAATAAAATATTCATAGTCAAAAGATCTTTTCTAGAAAATTAGATATTGGGAAGCAAAAAATTAAATTATAAAAAAATCATAAATTTTCATATGCCAATAGTCAACCATAGAAATAATTAAAGCTAACGAAATTATACTTTTTATTACATTTAATGGGATATCATACCACCACCTTAAAAAGTCAAAGAGCTGGAAAGCATGTTTTGGCCAATTAGATGACTCAAAGTAGAAATACCACTAATTTTACGAAAAAATGAAATTTTATACAATTTACACTTCCTTTACATTTGATGGAGGATTATACCAACAACATAACGACAAATGATTTTAGAAGCTTATTTCACACAATTTAAAGCAATAAAATGAAAATTTCAAAAGTGAAATTTTCTTAAATTTTCCTATTCTAATAATCATCAATTTTAGGAAAAATGTGAATCATCAAATTTTGATTTTATTTCATGTTACCTTGAAAGATTGTAATAGCAAAATTAAGGATCAAAAATTAATAATGGCTAAGTTGAATAATGAGAGATTTTATGGGAAAAAATTAAATGATGAAATTTTTACACAATTTCATGTGATAACCTTACTGATTTTGGGAAAAGGAAGGAATCCAATAAACTTTTGCTTTCCTTAACTTCTAATACATGATTATATTTATAAAATGAAATATTCACGGTCTAAAAAGCTATTTTTCGAAAATTAGATATTAAGAACCAAAAAAATTGAATTGGAAAAAATTTACAAATTTTAATGTGCCAGCACTCATCGATTTTAGAAAATAATGTAAGCTAATGGAATTCTACTTTCTTTTACACTCAATGATATCTTATACCACTACCATGAAAAATTGCAGACTTAGAAAGCATGTTTTGGACAATTAGATGATTAAAAGCGAAAACACCACTAATTTGATGAAAAAAATGCAACTGTATAAAATTTCCATTTCATCTACATTTGATGAAGGATTATGACAACAACATCAAAAGGAAATGATTTTGGAAGCTTATTTCACATAGTTGAAAGCTTTAAAACCCAAAATTCAAAAGCTTATTTCCATTTAATGTGCTAATGCTCAACGATTTTAGGAAAAAATGTTGGTCAACTAAATTCGATTTTATTTTACGTTTCATGAAAAATTAATTGGCATACATCATTTTCTAAAGTCGAGTGTTGGCATAAGAAATTTTATGAATGTTTTATAATTTAATTTATTTTTCTTTCCAATATCTAATTGTCAAAAAAGATTTTTTGACTTTGAATACCTTATTTTATAGGTATAGTTATCCATTAGAAGTTAAAGAAAGTACAAATTTATGGGATTACTTCTTTTTCCCAAAATCAAAGAATGTTAGCATATGAAATTTGGAAATTTATTATTTTTTTCTGTAAAACCTCTCATTATTCAACTCAACCGTTATTAATCATCAATCCTTAATGATGCTATTATAATCCTTAATGAAATGTAAAATAAAATTGAATTATTTTCACTTGCATTTTTTCCTAAAATCGAAGATCATTGCATATGAAATTTTGAAAAGAAAATTACTTTTGAATTTTTTATTTTAACGCTTTAACTTGCATGAAATATGCTTTCAAAATCATTTATTTTTTATGTTGTTGGTATAATCCTCCATCCTTTGCAAAGGAAATGGAAATTTTCTGAACTTTCATTTCTTTGTAAAATTGGTAGTGGTTTTGCTTTTGATCATCTAATTGTCCAAAATATCCTTTCTAAATCCATGATTTTTATGGTGTTAATATAATACTTCATTGAATGTAAAGAAAGTAGAATTTCATTGGATTACATTATTTTCTAAAGTCGATGAGTGTTGGCACATGATATTTTGTTAATTTTCTACAATTCAATTTTTTTGCTTACTAATATCTAATTGTAAAAAAAACCCTTTTTACTGTGAATATTGCATTTTATAGGTATAATTATACGTTAGAACTTAAAGAAACTTAAAGATGATAGGATTCCATCTTTTTCCCAAAATCTATTAATATTAGCGTATGAAATTGGGAAAAACTTTTATTATTTAACTTTTTTCCGTAAAACCACTCATTATTCAACTTAACCATTATTAATCATCGATCTTAAGTTTTG
This sequence comes from Thalassia testudinum, assembly GCA_037157565.1. Lineage (NCBI taxonomy): Eukaryota > Viridiplantae > Streptophyta > Magnoliopsida > Alismatales > Hydrocharitaceae > Thalassia > Thalassia testudinum. The sequence continues at coordinate 90,479,158 of JAZHRO010000077.1, forward strand.
TTATATTCACTTATGAAACATGAAATAAAATCAAATTTTGTTGAGTCACTTTTTTACTAAAATCAATGAGTCTTAGTACATAAAATTTTGAAAAAAAAATTCACTTCTAAATTTTTGATTTCGATGCTTTAACCTGTACACAATTAGCTTCCAAAATCATTTGCTTTTGATATTGTTGGTGTATAATTCTCATCAACGGTAAAGGAAATGGAAATTGTATCAAATTATATTTTTTGGTAAAATTGATGGTGTTTCTTCTTTTAATCATCTAATTTCCAAAACATGCTTTCTAACTCCTTTATTTTTTATGGTAGTGGTATGATATTCCATTAAATGTAAAAAAACTAGAATTTTGTCAACTTACATTATCTTTTAAAGTCCATGAGTGTTCGCATATGAAATTTCATGAATTTTTTATAATTTAATTCTTTTTTATTCCCAATATCTTACTGTCAAAGAAAGAGTTCTTGACCATTAATATTTCACTTTGTATGTATAATAACAAATTAGAAGTTAAATAAAATAAAGTTTACAGGATTATATCTTTTCCCAAAATTGGTGAATATTAGCATATGAAATTCTAGAAAATTTACAATACTTAATTTTTTATTGTAAAACCTCTCATAATTCAACTTAACCATTATTAATCCTTAATCCTTAATTTTGCTGTTATAATCTTTCAAGAAACATGAAATAAAAAAGAATTTTTCTGATTTGTATTTTTCCCAAAATCGATGAATGTTAACATATGAAATTGTGGAATATTTTGATTATTATATTTTTCCTGTAAAACATCCCATTATTCAACTCGACCATTATTAATCATCAATCCTTAATTTTTTTTTATAATGTTTCACGAAACGTGAAATAAAATTGAATTATCCTCACTTGCATTTTTTCATAACATGAAATTTTGAAAAAAAAATCACTTTTGAATTTTTTATTTTCCAAAATCATTTGTCTTTGATGTTTTGGTAGAATCCTTCATTGAATGTAAACGAAATGCAAATTTTTTGAAATTGCATTTTCTTAATATTGGTAGTGTTTCTACTTTCGATCATCTAATTGTATAAATCATACTTCCTAAATCTTGTTTTTTATGGTGGTGGTATAATATTTCATTAAATGTAAAGGAAAGTACAATTTTGTTGGCTTACATTATTTTCTAAAATCGATTAATGCTGACACATGAAATTTTAACTCTTTATAATTCAATTTTTTTTGCTTCCCAATATCTATCTGTCCAAAAAAACTTTTTTGACTATGAATATTTTAGTTTCTAGGTATAACCAAGCATTAGAAGTGAATGAAAGTAAAAGTTTATAAGCTTCTTTCTTTTTCTAAAACTGCTATGAATGTTAACACATGAAATTGGGAAAAAAGTTTTAATATTTAATTTTTTCCCCATAAAACCTATCATTATCCAACTCAACTATTATTAATCATCGCTTCATAATGTTGTTATAATATTTTATAAAACATGAAGAAAATTGAACTTAGTCGATCTGCATTTTTTCATAAAATTGATGAGCACATTAAATTTTGAAAAAAGTTAACTTCATAATTTTTCATTTTAATGCTTTAAGCTGTGTATAATAAGCATCTAAAATTATTTCTCATTAATGTTGTTAGTATACTACACCATCGAATGTAAATGAAATGGAAATTTTCTGAAATTGCATTTTTCATAAAATTGGTGGTGTTTCTACGTTGAATCATTTTATTGTACAAAAGTTGCTTTCTAAATCCTTGATTTTTCTGGTGGTTGTATAGTATTCCATTAAATTTAAAAGAAACTAGAATTTTGTTGGCTTAAATTATTTTCCAAAGTCCATGAGTGTTAGGCACATGAAATTTTGTAAACTTTTCATAACTATTTATTTTTTCTTATTAATATCTAATTATCAAAAAAACTTTTTCACTATGAATATTTCTTTCAAAGGTATAATCCTGCATTAGAAGTTAAAGTAAAAGTTTTAGGATTCCTTCATTTTCCCAAAATCAGTTAATGTTGGCATATGAAATTGTGAAAATTTTTCATTAATTAAATTTTTCCTGTAAAATCTCTCATTATTTAACTCAACCATTACTAATTCACAATCCATAATTTTTATTATTGTAATCTTTGAGGAAATATGAAACAAAAATGAATGTTTCTTATTTGTAGTTTTGTCTAAAATAGATGAGTATTAGCACACTAAATTTCAAAAAAAAAATCACTTTTGAATTTTTGATTTTAAAGATTTAAACTGTGTACTATAAGCTTCCAAAATCATTTTTCTTTGATATTATTGGTATAATCCTCCATCGAACGTCAAGGAAATGGATATATTCTGAAATTGCATTTTTTGGTAAAATTGGTGATGTTTCTAATTTGAATCATCTAATTGTACACAGGATGCTTTATAACTCAATTTTTCTGTGGGTATAATATTCCATTAAATGTAAAAGAAAGTAAAATTTTATTAGCTTAATTATCTAATTGTTCAAAACATGCTTTCTAAATCAATGAATTTTTATGGTGGTGGTATAATATTTCATTGAGTGTAAAAGTAAGTATACTTTTATTGGCTTACATTATTTTCTGAAGTTGAGTGCTAGAACATGAAATTTTGTAATTTTTCCTAACTAGTTCTTTTCTTCATAATATCTAATTGTCACTAAAAACTCTTTTGATCGTGAATATTTCATTTTATAGGTATAATCATGCATTGAAGTGAAAGATAGTAAATGTTTCAAAGATTCCTTCTTTTTATGTAAATCAGTGAAAGTTTGCATTTGAAATTGGGAAAATTTTGCATTATTTAATTTTTTTCCGTAAAATCACTCATTATTCAGCTTGACCATTATTAATCATTGATCCTAAATGTTGATTTTATATTCTATCACAAAACATAAAATAAATTGTATTTTTCTTATCTGCATTTTTCCTAAATCGATGAGTCTTAGTACGAGAAATTTTGTAAAAAATTTCACTTTTGAAATTTTGATTTTAAAGCATTAAGCTTCATGAAAGAAGCTTCCAAAATTACTTGCCTTTGATATTGTTGGTATAATCCTCAATTTAATAAAAAGGAAATGTAATTTTTTTTTAAATTCCATTTTTTTGTAAAATTAATAGTGTCTTTGCTTTTAATCATCTAATTGCCCAAAACATGCTTACTAACACCTTGATTTTTTATGGTGGTGATGTAATATTACATTAAATGTAAAATAAAGTAGAATATTATTCGCTTAGATTCTTTTCTAAAGCTGATGAGTGCTATCCACATGAAATTTTATTAATTTTCTATAATTCAATTTCTTTTGTATTTTTTAATTATCAAAAAAAGCTTTTCTGACTGTAAATATTCCATTTTATAAGTATAATCATGCATTATAAGTTAAAGAAAGTAAAAGTTTATATGGTTCTTTCTTTTTCCCAAAATTGGTGAATGTTAAGATACTAAATCATGAAAAAATTTCATCATTTCCCATAAAACTTCCCATTATTCAACTCAACCACTGTCAATCGTTGATCCCTAATTTTGTTGTTATATTCTTTCACGAAAAGTGAAATAAAATCTAATTTTATTGATTCACATTTTTTGCTAAAATTGGTGACTATTAGCACATAAAATTTTGAAAATATTTCACTTTTTAATATTAGTTTCAATGATTTAAACTGTGCATAATAAGCTTCCAAAATCATGTATTGGTCCAATATTTAAACGGTGTTCCAACTAAAAATGATAATTATCGTTTATGACTTTTTTACTGGTACTAAACAATAAATGAGCCTACCCAACCCGACTTAAGCTTTTTTTTTTTGTTGGGTCGAGCTTAATTCAAAAAATTTTATTTGGGGTTGGACTTGGGCCACCTTTTCAACCTGTTAGCACCTTTCATCGAGTTTGAAATATGCATCATAATATAGTAACAAAAATTAGTGCGACATTTAAATTTATAATGCTCAAGAAAATCGTGAGTTTTCGAGGTTGTTCCAGAGAGAAAGTATGGCAAATCAATCCACTAATCACAATATTCAAAAGTAATAATGCAAGTGAAATAAAATGATATTCAATATAGAGCAAAAATGTATCTAAAATGTCATGGATAAAAATGTAAAAATAGGGACTAAAAATGGTGGTTGAAACACCAATTTAACCCTAGAATCAAGCACTAATCCCAAACAAATTTTTGAACAATACTCCTCAACCACTAATCAGAAATATCCATGTCAGCTAATAAGTCAACAGTGATCAGGACCAAAGTTAAGCACAAGGGCCAGGCGCCAAGCATAAAGCCTCAGCAGCACAAGGAACCAGCCTTTGAAATGGCTAAGTGTTGAGCGAGGGGGTACGTTCCTAAGGCACGTGTGCACGTACCCCAAGGTAAAATCTCCCCCTCCCTCCTCAAATTTATTCTCTTCACTCTCTTTCTAACCCAAGTGAATAATACTGGGTATTTGGGTCAGAGCTTAAACCCACGTGTGTGTATTGTGGGCGAGGGTGTGCATGGCACATGCGGTGAGGGACCTCACCCAGTGCTTTCAGAGGCGATCGGGCATCCCACACAATGCGTATTATACGTTGTTGTGGGTTAATCAATCCCCGATGTGGGACTATGATGGCAATTCTTTCACGTGGCGTGGCAGCTAAAATGTTCATCAAATTGAGGCAATTACTGCTGCTTGCTGCTTCAATTGAGGACCTCGACGATGATGATAACATCATCATCAGTCATATCTAGCTTTATTTAGTCATATTTCATCATTAAATGCTCCTACATAACCGCCAAAAGATAGTAATTCATTGCACATCCTTTCTAAGAGAATAACAAGAAACGAGGGTTAAAATTGTAATTTTACTATCCTATCACGAATGCAGAATAACCACATGGTTTCTCAGGGGTTAATTAAAGGTCAAATGGTCATAAATGCCTAATAAGTGGGTTCATGCAGACAGGAATAGGATTTCACGCATTTCAAGAATTAATGGACATCTAAAATCCTAAAAACAAGACCCACTTGAGTAGCTAAGGTTCCAGTCAATATAAAATTCATCTAAACCCTCTAAAAATTATATAAAAATATTCTCTAGGGTTTGGCATCTTTTATTTGACCATCTGAACCCATTTTGACTTGAAACAAAGTCTCAGACAGACTATTGCCCTAATTTAGGTTTCTGCATAAATTACCTGACCAAATTAGGTCAAAACCAAAATCCAACTTCACCATTGGATTCCTTAGGTCCAAATTAGGTTTGTATCAAAATTTAGTCCCAATCAAAGATTGTCTTAACCTAGTTTGCAATTTGGTCCTGTATGACTCTTTTTCTCTCACACAACCCCGCAGCTTTTGAAATTCCTTGCAAAAGGCCCCCTATCTTTGACATCACACTTTGCAAAAAGGTCCTTCCACCATTTTCGTGAAGGAATCCTACTCTGACGATCTTTGTTTGGCAAGAACTCATTGATTATTTGATGAATCCCTCTCAAAATTAAAAAGGAGATTCGTCAAGTAATTTCCTTCCTTTTAGTCCTTATCTGAGTCTCCAGATCTCTCCCAATCTCTCATGTGAACCTTTGAAAGGATTCAGTCTCCATAGATTTCAAATCTTGGAATGCCTCCTTGAGCCCTATAATAAAACCCCTAATTTAAATCGTACATCCTCAGCTTGTTCTTGGCTGGTATCTCACCTTCTTCCCTCCTCTCCGACCGAGATCCTCCGCAAGCTCCGACAAGCCTCTCTGACCTCCTTCCTAATCAGCCGCCATGGAAAATAGCCAGTAGCTTCCTCTTCATCTCATTCGTCTGTGTCTCGCAACGTTAGCGAGCGCCTCTTAGACCCCTTCTTCCTTGCTGTCCACCTCAACAAAGGTTTCATCTTCTCCGTCACCGATGTGCCAAAATCAAAACAGATTCCTCCCTTTCGCCAATTAGAATAGGTTAGCTAGGTGATTAGCCCATAGTTGTGGGCTATTTAAGTATTTAAGTGCCTACACATTAGGTTAATTCTAACATTTATTTAGTATAAATTAGGATGTAAATAGATTAATTCATAGTTTTAATTTAATTACATAATCCATGCATTGCATTCATACTTTAAGTACATTTAGAATTAGTTTAGAATGGCATTTATCTAATTAGATAACCAATTAGGTATATTATTTTTATTAACATAAAAGTTGAGGGTCTGTATATAAATGGCCCTAATATTTTAACATTATTTTATTTTCTTGCAAGAACGGCTGGCTGCGCTCCAACGACGAACGGCTGGTGCAGTGAAGAACCCATTCAAGTGGGAGCGGATGTGATGGATCTGGTCGGGTGGATGATTTCAAAAGTGTGCAGGTCACTACAAAAGGAGGAGGGAGGCAGCCGAGCTCGGGAGGCCTCCGCCACCGACCCACCACTGTGCAAAGAGAACCTCTCTCTTCCACTCCACACTGCCGACCTCTACCGTGGCGGCGAGTCTCCACCACCATGGGCGTGTGGTGTGACAGGCCACACCGCCATCCGGAGCTCGCCCGCATTACCGTGAGCACCTTAGCGTGCAACTCCCTCGCCGTCGTCACCAACCACCACCGCCGCAACCACCGTCACTGCAATCACCTTCTCATTCACTTAAGACGTCCAGAAAATTTCCCGGACGTCTGAAGCTACCCGCTCACCTGCGATCACCCGCCTACGTACCCGTCTGAACTCCACCCGCACCCACACAACCACATCTGCCCATCTCACCGTTCACGCCCGCACCACCACCCCCACGCCTGCGCCTTCATCCTTGCGCACCCACGCCTGCAGCGCCACCCACCAGCCTCCAGCGCAACCACGCCCACCATCATCCTTCGCCATCTCCACGCCCTCCAGATCACGCACGCCCTCCTCAGCCTGCAGCGCCCACCTCACGCGCCTGCAGCAGCAACCGCGCCTGCAGAACTCAAACCGCAACCGCACCCGCACCTGCCGAACCTCCAGACCGCGCTCACCAGCCTGCAGCACCCTTCTCCCGCGCCTGCAGAACCGCCACCAGCAGCGCCCTCTTCCCCGCGCTTGCAATCCAGCGCTCACCATGCCTGAGCTCCCGTGCCCACACCAGCCGCAGCAGCGCCCATGCCAGCAGCAGCAACCACCCCCCGCAGCAGCAGCGCGCGGCAGACTTCACGCCAACAGGCCGCACCCGCTCAACCGCCTGCAACCGCCACCAGCAACACCTCCGCCGGAGCTCGTCCGGCCACCTCCGGCCGCCGCGCGACTCGCTGCCACCACCGATTCGAAGCTCTTGGTCCAAGGGACCTCCTCCGAGCTTCCCGCGCCGGGTCATCAGCTCCTCGTCGCGCAAGACAACGGGGAAAAATTCCCCTGTTTTGCTTCAGGAAACCTTCAATTAAAATTTACATTTTCTGCCATTGCCAAATTTTAATCATATTTTATTAACCCTGCATTGCGGAAAATATCCTATAGTTTCTCATAATTACCATTTCAGCATTGTTTCTTGCTTAAACCTTAATCTAAAGGCAATCTTGGCTTGGTTCTTGTCCAAATTGACTACGAACAAACATTTTTAAGTGGCGCAAATTTTAATACGTTATTGCCTCCCTGTGGATACGACCTGCTCCTCTGCGAGTGGTTATTTCTTGTTAAAAATTGATTAGTCGATTTTTCCACCACATTAAACTACAAACGACTTAAAAGCGAAAGATCGACCAGTCACTAGGTCTCCTTAGTTTCCTAGGTTAAATCTCATATCCAAAACCCAAAAACATCCCTCAACTCTTACGAAAGCCACCTTCGTCCTCCGCTCCGGCCACTCCTCCGACAAAGCTCTCCGCTCACTCCACTGCTCCAAACTCTTCGCCAACAAGCTTATGACCTCTGCCGCACCCACACGAGAAAAAGCCCTAACCTAGCTAGCCCTATTGCTTACTCCTACCCTCTACCGAACTCCATCTCACTACACCCACGTTTCGAGGTCGTACGACCTCCTCACCTCGCCAAACACCATTGCACGGCCACCATCAAGTTTTTCATCATTTGACGACACTACTAAGCTAGTTTAACAGGGTCGAAAGACCATTCTTTGGATTTTAGGTTCAAGACCTTCGCCGCCATTACTGAAGCAGCTTCGAGTAAGCTTCAACTGCGTTCTTGAGACTTCAGCTCCAGGTACAAGCCCCAGGAGATGCGGAATCAAAGCGCAAACATCTTCGCCTGGTCAACTGGCGTGTTTGACCACCCTCGAGCACGAATTGAGTGAGATCCCTTTACGGCAGCAGCAAGCGAAGAAGCTGTGGGATTAGTCCCACATCGGTAGCATTGAACTTCTCGACTGTGCATAAAGGCTTTTCATGCTATTGACCCCTCGCCCAGTACACGAGGGGTCGGGACCCTCTTCACTTAGCCTTTCACACCTCGGTTGTACCCATGCTCCATAGCCCTGGTCTCGGGTACACGTGCCCGAATACCCGAATACTTGCCTAATTGAGAGAAAGAAGAGGAAGGGAAGGAAGTGAGAGAGAGAGCGTAGGGAAAAAGGGGTTTTGCTCCTGAAACCTTCCAACACTTAGACAAAATCTGAGAGCTCCTCCCTTATGCGTGAAGAAGCAAGAAAGAAGAAGAGAAAGGGATAAGAAAAAGAGGGAAGAAAGAAAGCTTAGGGAAGAAAGGCAGAAGGAGAAAAGAAAGAAGAAAGGAAGAAGTCGTGCCTCTGAGAAGAAAGAAGGATCAAAGACAAAGGTGAAGAAGAAAATAAGAAAAACACTGTAGCAACTGGCATTTTAGGTCATCTGATTGATAAATCAGACATCTGAGGAACTGTTCATTTAGTATATACTTGTATCTAAGCTAACAATTAGTGATTCAAATCACCATTATTTTGCCTTAGATGTCTTTTTGCCTCATTAGACTCTTGATATACTCATGTGCTACACTGAAGATTAGTTTTGAGTAATTGTTATTCATTGCAAATCATTGACTGTGCTCATTTATATTATTTATTGAGATTAGTATGTGAATTCCATATTTGCTCCCTGTGTTCGACCTCAGACTTCAATTCGAGTAATAAATTGTATTTATTATAAGAGCGATTGAGGTGTTACTACAACGAACAAATATTTAAAACCCTCAATAGCCCTGTTCAACAGACAGCTTCAAGAGTTGAGTTCGCAACTGTTGAGTGTGGCAGTAGGTTAGATGGTGGTTGCCAGAGAGAGGCGGTCGATGTCGAGGAAGACGGAGGCGGTGGCAAACGTCCAACGAAGACCTATAATCACGAAAATGGCCTTGCAGCCAGATTAAACTTGCTTAGAAGCTTCGTCATGTGCAAGCAAAGGTGCTGGTGGTGGAAATTTGGTGCGAGCATGTGTGTGGCGAAGTTGGAGAAGGAGGTGCTATGGTGGGTTGTCCAGTGGAGAGGTTGAGTGTGCATTTCATGAAATTGTTTGAGGGGTTTTGATGGGGGAGGTGAGGTGAGGTGATGCTTGTGGGTTTAGTGGTGAGGGATTTGGCGATCTGTGGCACTGGCACAAGCTCGCCGAAGCTCGTGTCAATGACAGGGAAGACGGTGAGGGAATTGGTGAGACGGCGATCAATCCTAAGATTTAAGCCGGTAGAAGTGACCTAGAGAGGGAGAGGGAGAGGAAGAGGGAGAAGAAGCTTAGGGGGAGAGAGAAGGGTGGAGGTGTCCAACGTTGGCTAGCCAAACGTGAAGAAGGTGATGGAGTACGGTGCGGCGATGGCGAGGAAAGAAGGGCTAGGAGTGGCCAGATTATAGATGATCTCGGTCATGAAGAATAGAGGAAGAGGTGAGCCAATCAATTTGACCGTTGGCCGACCAGATGAGGTGGTCAAAGAGGCTCGCCGGAGCTGAAGTTGCAATGGCTAGAGGAGGAGGAGAGAGAGGTGATTCCGATCGAAACTTGGCTAAAAATCATGCTGGGATCTTGGGTCCTATTTATAGAGCTCAAATTCAAGCTCTAAATCAAGCAATAAGCCAAATTGAGTCGTGGTTTCAAGGAAAAAAGTTTCCCAAATTCCTCAAGCTTGCCTGAGCTCTAGGAATTGATTTGGGGTTCCTGAGGTGGTTCAAATGATCGGGCATCTTCTTAAGATCAATCCCTCTAATTTTGGAGGGATTTGGATTTGATTTGAGAGAGATCTCTCTCGAATCTCAACTGTAGGTGTGTTCACACCTTCAATGGTACCAAGGATTGTTTGTCTTGTAGATCATGTTAAAAGAATGAATACGTTGTAGTATAGTGCGAAATACGTCGAAACAAATATAATTTTAAAAAGAGGTGAGTCCCAGTCGAACTCAGGGAGGCAGAAAGCATTTCTGATTTCATAAACTGAATTAGAATTGCATTCTACTACTTGCAGACTAACATATGTATATGTAAAGAAAATCAAGTAAGCGGGTTGATCAAGAAGTGCCAAATAGAACTAGAGTTTATGACTAATACATGCAAAGCTAGAGCAGGAAAAATAGCTATCTAATCTATCAGAATAACGGCACCATGGGTGGTTTGTGGTGGCCTTTTGGAGAGATTGGGGAGAGCAGCAGCGGTGCACCAAGGTGGCTTGGTGGGTGCTTCAGAGGAAGAGAGCCGGAGAAGAAGATCTGGAGAATTGGAGAGGGTCTGGAGAGAGTTGACTTTCAACTAGGGGCCCTAGGACTCTTTTTATAGCTTCATTAATGGGCGAAGTGGGCATTTAAGCCCTCCAACTCGTGGAATAACCTTAGATTGATCAGATAGGTTGATTGGGAGATCAACGAATCAGATCGCGCTTCAAAAGGCTTTCCAAAATGCCTCCAATGCTCAAATGTGCTCTGGTGCTGACACATAGCACTCCGGCGACCCTCAATATGAAATTGCACGGCTGTCTCTCGCTTTGCAACCGCGCCCCAACCTCAAGCGCTGCAATCAATCCACGTGAGCGCACGCATATCACCTCTTAGCCATCCGATCATAAGATCGAATGGCTTAAATGCATTGAGCCCACCACCTTCAAATCTCAACGCATATGCTTTTAGTTGCACATGATCGCATGGATCTTCATCTGATGCTCGCCAGCATGCCACGGGATCACACCATCACCGTCTAATGGAGACCCGACGCTCCAATTGGATCCAGCACACCGCCTTATTTGATTTTCTGCGGATCACGCCTCGATTGCTCGCTACTCATTCTCGCAGTAATGCGTGAACCAACATGCTACGGGTCCACTTTGTTTTGGTTTCCATTTTCGCGCATGGCTACCCTCAACCGTTGGATGGAGATCCAACGGCTGAGGATCTTCCTTCCTTGATGAGGTGCGCTTATGCAGTCGACGTAGGCACATTGTGATGGCACCACATGGCGCCATCATGGCCGTCCACCTTTTTTTTTTTTTTTTTTTTTTCTTTGTAGACAGTGCTCTAGGCCTCCAATCAAGATGATTCTTGTGCCGTTGGACTACGATCGTTGATCTGGATCCTTCTATGCGGTTGGATTTGACATTTGAGGTTTGAATTTCCACCTATTTGCCTCTTGGCCCTTGCTCTTCTATGGACTCCATAGGATGCTACAAGAGTCTGATCGATGCAATCTCGGAGGTGTTGGACTCCCATTGTCGTTTTGAGCAAATCCATATGGTTGGATCGGTCATCCGCAACCCCGAATTACCTGCAATTGTTAATACCTCTCAATTAGAACATAATATGACATTATTATTTACAAGACTAATAAATCAACTATGATGCAAAGTATGATGCGTATAAATGCATAATGCCTAAGTTAAGTTAGGATCTAACTTAATCCAGGTATATTATGACCTATGATTGCTGCACAATCATACCCCCATGCCCAAATCTTACTAGTCCCTAGCAAGTACAAGACTAAATGCATTCCACCAAGAGTTTGACTAGAAATTTATTTCTTTCTATCTTCATCCAAAAATTTAGAATCCAGATAATCGTGAAAGTATAGTATTGTATCTTATGCAATGAATCCAAGTGAAAATTAGATACACATCTAAAGCTTGTGCTTGACCCTTAGTAAAATTCTGTTGGGATAAGCAAACCTCTTCTCTCGGGGACATAGAATAACCTCTAGTTTTGACCCCAGCTTTTTGGCTTAGGTAGAAGATGTCTGAGTAAATGGATTTATATTTGGTGGTTCATTCTCCTTTAGTGCTACATAGAGACTAGTATTTCAGAATCTAGATTTCTAGATTATCAAATAAATCAACTTAGAGAGAGGCTGGAGAATCGTGCTCTCTTAAGTCCTTTGTACTCTTTTCTTTTCTTTTTCCCTCTCTTTTTCTTTTCTTTTCTTTTTCTTTTCTTTTCTTCTTGAGCTCACATCTCACCAGATTTGTAAATATGTTTGGTGGTTTCTCATGGCATTACACTTCAATTAGATTCTAATAATCCTATAACTAAGTCAGAATCCATCAACCTGTATTCAGGCAGTCAGAAATACAAGAAAAGTAGGTCAAGGCTGTATTTGGTGGTTCATGAGGGTGGTAGGTGTTACCTCAATTGACTAAACTTAAACCTAACTCACACTTCTCAACATGGCATTTTCTTTCTTTCTTTCTTCTTTTTTTCTTCTTTTTTTCTTTTTTTTATATATTTTTTTTATTTTTATCCATATCTACTAACATAACGCCATATCTACTAACACAACGCAACATAGCATAAGTAATTTTATTCATGATGCATTATTTGGGATTGAGGATGTCCAAAAGGATATCGGGTGGCTTATTTGGTGGAAGTGCCTTTTCTCAGCACCGGAAAGGGAATGGATAGGACAGCGTATTTCTGACCTTGACATTAGTACCCTCTTTCAGCCGAGGATTCCGTAAAGAACAGTCATGACCACCCACCATAGTATTAGTTTTATCAGAACCCACTTTCTGTGCATTTGCCTTATTTGGGGGCTTTCACAAGGATTCTCACAAAAAATTTGTATGCAACAATCGAAAGTGAAAACTGTGCCTAACTCCGAGTACCATTATCCAATTATCCAAAAATTAAGATTCCTTACACTAGACTTAGAGCACCAATAGACTCTCTACTATCATCTTACAATTATTTGGTGTATCTATTAGAAGATGGTTTACCTGACTCCCTGATTATTGTCCAAGGGTTCAAGAGAAGAAGCATTCGACAAACTAGAGATGTCTATCAATCTTCATAGTGGATCCATTGCAAATTCTACATGTAAGTTTGAAAGTGTACTGGATTCTAAATTCAGGAATCACCTAAAGAATAAATCACTAATAAAACCTCTTGATAAAATGACCTATTTCCCCAAGTGTTGGCAGAAAATTTTTCAGTTTATATGTACTATCCCCCCATGCCTAAGTTCTTGCATGTCCTCATGTATGAATAAGAGAAAATGAAATAAGATAGGGCATAAGTGGGTAGAAATCACCTGGAGCTGCTCCTGAGTTGTCGTTTGATAAACTCCAGTTTATCATCATTCTTATGCATTAAAACAAACCTAGCTCTTAGGATTTTACTCCGCAAATGGGTTTTTAGGCTGCATTTAGGCAATAATTAGGTTAGGCATGCATTGCATTTTTAATTATCTTTTTAATGTGTTTTTGTGAGTGTTAGGGATAAACAGATTAATAGATCCTTAGAACCCTAGCACTTAGGAAGGCAACAGGTGAAGGAGAAGCTTAAACTAGCTGGAACTTAGCTTGATCTAGCTCACCATAGCTGAAATCCAGCTCACTTGGATTAGGGTCAGCTCATCCTAGCTCCATTCAGATCATCTCAGTTGAATGACAGCTCAAGAGAGCTCATCTTAGCTCACCCTAGCTCAGGTCAGCTCAGATCCAGCTCAACTTAGTTGAGTCTAGCTCATCTCAGCTGCCATTAGTCCACAGGGAGCTCTAGCTAGCTCAGCTGAGTTTACTGGAGTTCACCCCATCTCAGGTCCGGCTACATCTAGCTCCACTCAACTCCAGCCAGCTGAAGATGAATTCATCCCAACTCAGGAAGCTCAAGTCCAGCTCCCAGGGACTCAGCTTAGCTCAACTTAGTTGAACTAAGCTACCTTAGCTACCTCAACCAGCTTGATCCTCCCCGGGAGCACCAAACCCAACTCACCTCAGCTCATTATGGTAGAAGCCAGCTTACTTTAGCTTAGCTTAATAGCTAGCAAAGAACTAGCAAGCTAAGCCAGCTTGAGTAGCTCCATGCCACCCCCTTCAGCAGCTGCCAGCTCCATTTCAACTCCAGACTTCTTCTGTCCAGCTCCTCTCTTCAAACCCTAACTCCCATTGCCTTCTCCTCTACTCTATTACTAGCTAAGCTAGCTTAGCTTAGCTAACATCTAGCTCCTTGGCCATCCTCCACCTTCAACTTAACCCTAGCTAGCTCCACCAACTAAGCTTACTGAAATGCTTGGTTCGGGACAACCGGGTTTTATTGTTATAACGTTGTAGTATAGCCAGTTATTACCAACATTTCAAATATATAAATTTTTTTACTCGGAAAATAAAAGAGTTCCCGAGGTCGAACTCAGGGAGCAAGTTGTATTCTAGAGATATACATGTTTCTTTTACAAAATAAAGAAAGAGAGGGAAAGAATTTGTTGTTCTCTTTGTTTTCTCCTCGTGATGTTTTTCTTTCTTTCTTTCTTTCTTCAGATCTCCTACTTCTTCTTTGTTCTGCAGAGGTGATGCTCCTCTTTCTTTCTTTCTTCAGATCTCCTACTTCTTCTTTGTTCTGCAGAGGTGGTGCTCCTCTTTCTTTAGATCTCCTTCTTCTTCTTCCTTGGTTTCTGTCTTGGCCTCTCTTCTTCTTTTTCTGCAGTCTCTTCTGTGAAGGTTTCTTCTTCCTTGGCTCTGCTGTACTTCTTCTCTGCAGCCTTTCCTCTTCTTCTGCCTTGCTCAGCCTCTTCTTTAGAGTTTCTTCTTGTTTCTCCTCCCTGCGGCTAAGTGTCAACTTCTTCTTTTCTTTTTCAGCCAGGGACGTCACCCCTCCTTCCTTCTTTTCCCTTCAGGCCGTCGTCTGATTTCCAAATCAGACGACTTAACTACCTGTTGCTACAGTCAGCTTCCTTCTTCTTCCGCGGGTCTTCTTCTTCGCCTGTGCCTGCACACTTCAGAGTTTTTCGTCAGAGGCAAAACCTACTCTACCCTCCCCCCCCCCCCCCCCGCGTCTCTCTCTCTCTCTGAAACCACTCTTGGGAAAGCTCTCCCAGAGCTGCCGGGTAACCGGGTTCGGGTCAGGCCCGGGTCCAGGCCCACCGGCGTGCGTGGTGGGCGAGGAGTGCAGGTCAGTCTTAAGTCGGGTCGGGTCAGGTCCGCGGGGCGTGAGCGCGGACGAGACCGGGTAATCGGGCGGGTGAAGGGGACCTCACCCTGTGTGCTGAGGCAGTAAGCCTCCAGCACTTTTGCATCTTATGTCGCTGCGACTCTTTAGGCTTTTCCGAGGTGGGACTTCAGAGGGTGATGTGGGGGAAGTGGCAGGGCGGAGGTTGATCAGGGTGAGGAGGCGGAGGTCCTGCGGTGGTCGGCGAGCCGTGTGGGTCGCTGAGGTGATGGGAGCGGCTCGCCGGAGGGTGGTCGGAGACGAAGGGGGTGACGATGGTCAGGGTCGGTCGAGGGCTTAATTGAATAAATTGAAAGCGGGGAAAGAAAGAGGAGAAGAAGGGGAGTAGCTCTAGCTTACTTGCAGGGACGAAGGGGGAGGAACAGGGCGACAGTCGTATCGACTGTCGCCGGAGAAGACGATGCTCAGGGAAAGGGGCGGCGGCGAGCAGAGAGCCGGAGAGGCGCCAGCTGGGTGCGGCGTGGCGCGGGAAGAGCAGGGGAGGAAGTCTCTGCTGCTGGTATTGCGGCAGAGCGAAGAGGAGGAGGGGGAGGAAACCGCCGGAGCTGGTGAGCGTCTGCCGGAGGAAGAAGAGAGGAAAGTTGGGGATTTTCTCCGTCAGATCCAGGCTGCCCCGGTCGGTGGAGCAACGGGGGGTATTTATAGGGATCAAACAGGGAGGAAGGCGGAGGGAGACGACGTGTCTCCCTCGCCGGAGGATGGCCAGAAACAAGAACCCATACCGTCCGTGCGTTCGCACGGCCGGTATGGTGGGTTATAACGACCAGGGGGGTGTCCCTGCGACGGCTGACGACGCAGGGCACCCCCGGTTTACTTGCCAGGTCCCCCACCTCACCCTGCGCGGCGCCATGCTCCGCGCAAGGTCGCCGGAGCATGGTGCTGGCAGGTTTTGCAGGGGGGACCTAATTGCAAATAACGAAGGAGAGTTAGGGGCCAAAATGCGAGGGTTCAAAAGTTGAGGGCCAAAGAGTAAATATATGAGGACCAAAGTGTAAAGTCGGTCAAGGAGGTTTCTTCTTAGGCTCAAGTTTTTATACATGACTAATTAGGACCTAAGGAATCTGATGGTGAATTTCATTTCTATATTAAACCTTGTTTGACCGGTCGATTTACGCAAAAACCCAAATTAAGTTATTAATTGGGCATGGTTCTCAATGTAGGTCAAAAAGGGTTCTGAAGGCCAAATTGAAGGTTCTAAACCCTGGAGATTATTTTTCTATGAATTTTAGAGGGTTTATTCTATTTTTACTTTGCCTCGAACCTTGTGAATTGAAGTGGGTTGTTTTAGGGTTACAGATTATCATTTAGTTTCTTGGAATTGCTGTAGCCCTTGCTAGATCATTTCATCCCACTCTTATTCTTATTAAGCTGCTTTGACCTATGTTTGGGCCCTGAATTACCCTGTATGCAGATTATACTGGTAAAATTGCATTTTTACCCCTTATGACTTGTTTTCTTCTCAAACTCAGGATTCTCTGAGTTAAGCCTTTCCTTGAGATATGTAGGAGCTTTTATCCTTTGTATTAGGTCAAAATGAGCTAGTTATGGCTCATGATGAGGTTCTCATCACTTACCTTGTCCACCTAAGCTACCTAACCTCTACTCTATTTTGGCGCCAAGATGGACACCTCCTAGCCCCTCAACTACACCCAAAAGACACCTTGTTTTGGCGCCAAAATACCCTTCTACAAGCCCTCCCTTTTGGTGCCAAAACACCCCCACATCATGGCCCTACACATAACCCTACAACCCATCCTAGCCACCCACCTACCCCTCCTTCTAGAACCCTACTTGGCGCCACCTAAGCCCCCCTTCTAGAAACCATTTTGGCACCAACTTCAAGGGGTGCCACCACCCATAACCACTACCTAGGTACCCCTTGGGTTGGCTCCAATCACCCTTATCCATATGATCCCCAACTACCCCCCATATCCTATCCTAGCCATCCATTCCAAGAGCCACCTATGCCCCCTTCCTACTCTATATAAACCCATCACCTACCACCATTTTAGAGCATCCTCCATTAGTGTTTAATTCCACCTACATCCACCTACACCTACGGGCAAGAAGAAGGAGTAGAGAAGAAGATTAAGGGGGCACATCACCATCCCCTTTGGTGCCTTCTTCTCCCCACTTTCTTCAACTTGTGCCACACCAAGGAGGAGGAGCATTCTACTTCAAGGAGGACGGCCAGGAAAAGGAGAAGGACATAGGGTGGACGTCCACCCTTGGAGGAGGAGAATTGAAGGTGGTAGCTTCCACCTTGGAGGACACCATCTTGAAGGAGCATAGCAAGGAAGGAGTTGGAGGACTCTTTTCAAGCCCGGGAGCTACCAGGCTTGGAGCAAGAAACTTCCACCTCTTCTTCACCATCATCATCATCAGGACCATTAGTTTTATTTCATTTTTGTTGTACCTTGATAGTTGTAGTAAAAGCTTTCCTCTATTAGGGTTCCTTGTAAAACAGTTTTTGGTCCTAGTTTAAAGTTGCTTTCTTTTTGCAATCTTTATCGCATTATATTACTTTGTTTTTTAGCACTTTTCACTCCCACTCCCTAATTCTCTAGGCCTTCACACGCCTAGAGTGAGCTTATGGAGAGGAATTAATTGTCACCTAGGTGTTAGCATAGTAATTATAGGTGTTAGTCTCTTTCGCCAACAAAATCCAAGTATTCCTGTTATTTCAAAAATCCATAAAAAATATATATTTAAAAGAAAAAGAAAGAAAGGTGATTTCCGTGTTTTCAAGCAAGGGATTT
The DNA here is from genome assembly GCA_037157565.1 of Thalassia testudinum. Lineage (NCBI taxonomy): Eukaryota > Viridiplantae > Streptophyta > Magnoliopsida > Alismatales > Hydrocharitaceae > Thalassia > Thalassia testudinum. Next base: position 90,497,231 of record JAZHRO010000077.1, read on the forward strand.
TGATTTGCAACTTGCCTCCTTGGACGACCCTAGATACTCCCCTATCTAGGAATATAAATTTAAAAGCGTATGCGATTTCGCATGTTACAATGACTTTAAAAACCCTAATTACAAATCACGCGATTTTTCGTATCACATTTTGGCACCGTTGCTGGGGAGGCACGGCTTTGCTTAATCTTTCTTTCTCTTTCTTGAAGTGGATCTCATCCCCTTCTCTTTCTTTTCTCTTGTGTGTGCAGGTATTACAGGAAGAAAGCGAGAATTTGGAAGCAAAAGCTCAAAGTTCCTTTTCTTCCCACGGATTTTCAGGTTGGTTTCTTCTCTCTTGTCACACCTAAACTAAAAGACTACAAAAATACACTAAAATTGGCTTTCAAGACCTTAAACAACTTAATTAAGTGGAGTGGTGCATTTTAAAACTCATTGATTGCTTGTTTGCACCATCAACACCACTTCATTTCAAGTATTGGTGTTGTGTTTTTCAGGTCCAGATTTCTGTCCGGACTTGAAGAATCAATTCCCAACACCACAAACCTCATAAAATCATAAAATTTCATACAATGATTCCAAATTAAGTTAAAAACATCTGTTCCAAATTTTAGGCCAATTGGCTTTATATTTAATTTTTAAAAATTCGTAGACTGCAAAGGGGTCACACCCTCTAATCTTCCTATTTTGCTACTGTCTACGAATTTTTAGCATTTTTATACTCATCCAATTTTTGTGAAATTTATCTTTCTGGAATCTTTGTGAAATTTTACACATTATATAAAATCACCAAAATTTTCTGAGGTCAGTGGTAATACTGAAAAGTCCACTTAAGTGTGCATGAAGTAGGCATTCAATCTGTCCCTGTCACCCAAGACGATCTTCAAATGATCACTCAAAAACTCAACCAGATGCATATTAATCAAAAGAAAATTGAGGAAAAACTTGCCACATCAACCCAAGCTCCACACAATCCACACCTAACCCAACCTAACCTTCCACGTAGAGAAAATTTGCACAATCTCACCACTGCCCCTGCTGATTATTACCAATATTCGGAGACTGTCTATGATTCTTTGGGGAATTACAACTATCCAGATCTTAACCCCACTCAAAATATTTCTGCCATCCAGGAGCCCTTTACAAATTCTTCCAATTGGAAAAATTACCCGAACTACTCCTGGAATAATCAAGTTCCTTCTCAACCAAATCATTTTAATGGGTATGGGTCGAATCCAACCTTTCATCCTGGGCCATCCCAACATGCCATCAACGCCCAAATGATGAGAACCCTGTAGGAAATACAGACAAAAATGACGGAAGTAACCCGCACCATCAGAAATCTGAACAATCAGATTGGGGTTACTCCTACTCAAAGATCTGCAGGACATCTTCCATCCCAACCCATGCCCAACCCTAATCACCAAAGAAACCAATATCCGAGCAGAAATCCACACTACCCGAATCAGCCTCCTACTAATCCACCACCTCAGCAGCCTCCCAGGTTTCCACAACAGCAGGTCCCCCACCTCCTCCAAATAATAATCCATCTGCACATGCAGTTACATTAAGGAGTGGGAAAACCACCACTAATCCCGGGCCTTCACACAAACCTGGTGAAATCCCCATCACTGTACAAATTGACTCCCCACCTCCCCATCTAGAAGAAAAAGAAATACAAAAATCTCAAGACACGATTCCTATCCCTTTTCCACAAGCTCTCCACCCCACCACCAATAGAAGAAGGAAATCTGAGCCCACCACAGAAGAACTCATGGATCTATTTGGGCAAGTTCAAATCAATATTCCTCTCCTAGATGCCATCAAATATATACCTGCCTACGCCAAATTTTTGAAGGAGATCTGTACTCCTAAAAGGCAGGCCAAAAATCTAGGACAGGTGCATCTTTCAGAGACAGTAAGCTCTGTCATACAAAGCAAGCTGCCTCCTAAGATGAAAGATCCGGGGGCGCCTTTAATTTCAGTGAATATTGATGATACTACCTTTGATCGCACCCTCCTTGATCTTGGTGCCTCAATTAATATCATTCCCACGATTTTATTTGAAGAATTTCAGATCGGTGAATTAAAACCCGTCGAGGTTACCCTGCAATTAGCCGATCGATCTATAATCAAACCTCATGGGATTGTCGAGGATGTTTTGGTCAAGGTCCAGAATTGTGTCTTCCCTGCAGACTTTCTAGTCCTTGACATTGAGGTACCTGAATCATTATTGAACTCCCCAATAATCCTTGGACGCCCTTATTTGGCCACTGCAAAGGCAAATATCAATTGCCACACAGGTAAAATGGATATCAATTGCGCCAGCCAAACTATCACTTTAGATATTTTCAAATCCTCCAAGAGATTCCTGTTGGTGCTAGAGCACCACGATCATTTATTTTGATGATAACAAAACACGTGTTATTTAACATTTGCAATTTGAGTCCTAGATTTCAGGTCAATTGCAAATGTAGACGTGCTTAAACGGAGTTCGAGCTCGCATCCAGGACGGATTGGAGGAGCTTGACGGAAAACAGAGGAGGTTCGCGTGGAGCAACAGATTAAAGATAGAAGACAAGAAGAATATGATAGATTCTTTTTAATCCTTTCTTGTATCTCTTGTCTTTATTTTCTTGCTCTTTTTATTTTCCTTAGAATATTATGTTAAAGAGCCTCAAAGTACCCTAACAGTAGTCCTAGGAACACCGGCACAACCCTAGGATACTTAGGTTTTCTGTAGAATACTTAGAAAACCAATATAGGGCTCAAATAGCATTTCCAGACGTGTAATTCCCAAATCAGACGTCTGATAAAGTATTTTAAGACATATGACTGTTGTTTCAGACGTCTGATAACTATTAGGCTGGAGTTAGTATTCTGTCTGATGAAATCAGACGTCCAGACCTTAGTCCAGACGTCTTAGAAGACGTCTGATGGACTTGCCAGACATCCAGATAGTGGACCGTTGGCTAGCTTAGCAGGCACTGCGGAATATGACCGTTAGAGCCTTATCAGACGTCCTTAGGCCTTTCCAGACGTCTGATAAATGACCGTTTTGCCTCGGCTGACCCAAAATCTCTTCTCAGAGATTTTCTAGCCGTTCAAAGTTTGGAAATCAATTCCCACAGTAAAAGTAGGTTTCCAGACGTCCAGACATAGTGCCAGACGTCCTGTATGTCGTCTAATGGACTTGCACAAAAGCCCTGTTTAGATCTGATCCAAGTCAGGGAGAGACCCACCCAAAATCAGACGTCTGACCTTGGAATCAAACGTCTTAAAGTGAAGTTCCAGACGTCTGATGCAAGAATTAGACGTCTGATTAACCTGTCAGAACAATGATTGTTCCTGATTTCGGGCTGATTCTCTTGGGCTTTGTTCCCAATGGCTATAGAACCTTTCCTAAGCCTTCCAAAGCCTTCCTAAGGCCTCTATAAATAGAGGGGAGCCTTTACACACCTACATACACAAGATACACACCAAGAAAAACACAAGATACACACTAAGAGAAACACAGGACACACTTAAGCAACATAGTTCCACTCTCTTGTGTCCTAGCTAGCTCTTGCTCTCCAAGCTCAAGCTCCATTCTCTTGAGAGCATCAAGCTTCGCACACCCGCTCTCCCGCCGTTGTTTACGAGAGCGACGTTGCGCCGTCGCGTGGCTCACGCATCGCGTCATCAACTCGACTCACTCCTTGCAAAGGGGAGTTTCCTTATTCCTATAGAAGCTAGGTTCATAATTACTTTGTTGGCTCTATAGGACTTGTTGTTTATTTTATCTTTGTTATTTGATTGGGTATTCGCTTTGCGAATTCCCGTCTCCTTCGCGAGACAAAATCCTTCTCGTGAAGAGAAGGGGTTGAGGAACGCTACCCTCGTACTTGTAGCGTGGTTGTACTGAGGTTGAATCACCCTCGTTTTAAAGTGATTCGGTTTGTGGATTTGATCAACTAGGTTGATCGGAAAATCCTAACTCGAGAGGGTTAGGTGGTGGTTTTCACCCGGTTTGGGTTTCCACCTAAAAATAATTGTGTACATTGTGTGATTGGTTTTCTTTGGTGAGATTGCTTTATATTTTATTTCTGCATTTATTACGTCACCCCCTCTTCGAAGGGAAAACTACAATTCCATGATGATAACTTTTTTGAGGACTCAAATACAGAAATTTCCAATATGGTGGAGGAGACAATGTTGATAGATACCCTTACCAACCATAATTTTTTTGAGGACTCCAATTCAGAATCAGTGGTCGGTGAAATCTGTGATCTGGAGACTTGTCTTGACCAAAAATCGATCCCTGATGAACCCCCTGATCACCCTGACCCACCCACTCTTCCCTCACCCCACCTTTCCACACTAACTTCACCCAATCCTCACCATCCCTTCCCCGACCCCTTTCCTATGGACCTGCCACCAGACTCGCCCGAGTTTGGCATCCAACCTGATTTAAAACCATGGCCAGACTCGAGCTACACTTATCATTTTCCATCCAACTTTGATCCCAATATTGCTTCTAATCAATTTTCTAGGGATCTAGAAGAAGACACATTTTATGAGGGCATCCAAGTGTCCAACTTTTTACCTGATTTTCCGTCTTCCGTGCATACCTTCACGCCCGGCTGAATGGCATAAAAGATAGCACTGGATGGGAGGTAACCCATAATTTTCCTGCTTTCCTTTTTCCTTTCTTTTTCTAGGTTTTGACCATCCTAAATCCGACCGCACTTCATTAAGGTGATCCCTTTTCCCTCCTAATGCATGAGGACATTGCATATCTTAAGCATGGGGGGTGTTTTTAAAATTTGACGATAAATTTAGGATTTTCAAAATCTAAAAACATGTATTTTTCTTTAGTTATTTTATTTTCCTACTTGCATACCCAAAAAAAAATAAAAAGGTTGAAAGCCTTTTGAGGAAAAATTTTGATAGTGGGACTAAGGTCGAAAAACTCACTTTTGGGTACAATGGGATTTAATTTTTAACAAACTATGGATGAGGATGTGGATCTGATCATTAGAATTTCAGGGTCTATTTTTAGACTAGATCAGATATCCTTCTCTAAAATTCCACCTGAACTCATGGTCACAGGCGAGGAGCACTTAGCCAAGTAAGCGGGTGAAGGGTGAAGGAGACCCGACCCCCATGTTCTTGGACAAAGAATAGGGGTGAGGAATTCCTCTTATCCCACTCACTCAGCTGCAAACTCTACGATGTGGGACTAAATGTCCTACAGTCTTCTCGTGCGAGCAGCAAATGGCGAAGACTTCAATTGAGGTAGAAGACGAGGCCGCTGGATCCAATTGAATGCCTAGAGGAGAACCTGGAGATCAGCTGCTTCATCTGGGCACGTTGTCTGGAAGAGTCATGGCCAGATGATTGCAGGGGTCGTCAGAGGAGTCGAGGGCGGTGGCTGTCATCTGGTGAAGACCTGAAAGGCAAAAGACGGCAACGTAGCCACATTAAATTTGCTCAGAAGTTTCACAGTGAAGTGGTGAGTACAGTGGTGGGTGTGGTGTGGTGTACATGAGGAGGCCTGACGACCTCGACGAAGGTGTGTGCAGGTGTCGATGGTCGGTGAGTCATTTTGGTGGATGAAAACCCAAATTGTTTGAGGGCTTTTGTAGAGGGCGGTGCGGCAGAGCTTGTGGAGGTGGCATGGGGCTATTTGGAGGTGTGTGGCATCGGGGATGCTTCGCTGGAGTGTCGCCAGAGCGGAGGATGACTGTTCATCGAAGCGAAATCAAGTTTTAAAATAAAGCATTGTAATATAGTTGAAATTATTTTGAAAACTAACAGATTTTACTACTTGAAGTTTAAGTTTGAAGTCGAATACAGGGAGCAAATGGAATTCATGCACTAAGCTCAATGAATGCAATTTGAACACATAATATTACTCCAAAATCTAATGAAAAATATAAAGCATGAGTATATGGATAATAAGAATAAATGTAGCAAGAAATATAATGAGGACTTATAAAAAACTGGACATCTGATTATAAAATCAGATGTCTTAAAATTGTTGTGCTACAATGTCTCTAATTTTTCCTTCTTCTTCTCTGATTTCTCTTGCAATCTCTTTTCTTCTCTTTCTTCTTCCTTTGTTTGTCGTTGGCTCTTTCTTCTCTTTGTCCTCTCTTTTCTTTCTCTGTCTTCTTTCTCTTCTGATTCCTACCTTAGCCTTTCTTTCCCTCTACTTTCTTCTTTAGCCTTTTTCTTCCTTCAGTTCCTTCTTTCCATTTCTTTGGTGTGGCTCCTTCTTCTTTCTGCCTTCAGTCTTTCCTTCTTCCTTCTTCTTCTCTGGCCCTTCTCCTTCCTTTTCTTTCTTTCTCTTCAGCTCTTCAACTTTGTCTTATCCTTCCTTAGCTTCTTCTTCTTCTCCTTTCCTACAAGAGCAAAACCTACCCCTACCCATGCGTGCTCGTTTCTCCTCTTTCTCTCTTAGGTTCGCTCTCCCAGAGCCATCGTCTCGGGTAATCGGGTCGGGTACATGCCCGGGACCAAGCCCACCGGCGTTCGGTGGTGGGCGAGGAGTGTAGGATCGGGTATATGGGTCATGACAGGTCCGCAGAGGTCGGGTCACGGGCGAGGTGAGTGTAGGTGAGTGGGACCTCACCCCGTGGCCAGGAGGCAATAAGCCTAATGTGGTTTTTCAATTTATGCAGCTGCGGCGCGCCAACAACTGCCAAGGTGGGACTATCTTCCCACCTCCCTTCCCGTGCGTCTGCAACAAGAGTCTTTGGTTGATTTCAGCTGATACTTCGGCCTTCAATGCCAATTGCTTGCCTGGAGCTATGCGCGGAAGTATTCCGTGCAACCTGGGGCTATGAACCTGGAGTGGGGAGACTTGGAGGGAGCTCGCAAGCAAGCGCCTCACTTGCGTCAATGGCGGTGAACCTCCTATACCTATTGACACGAAAACGGCCTCGCAGCCTCGTCAAAAATCTCAGGAGGCTTCGCGGAGACATGGTGAATGTGTTGTGGGAGTCGGCGTGGCGTGGGGCTACCGGAGTGTGCATGCCTAGGGCACCCTGTGTGCGTGAGAGTGGGTGTGCTCGGGGGGTGTTTTGGGGGCATGGCGTGGTGTGTGAAGTGAGGGTTTATGTTCAGTGAAGTGTTGCAGAGCTTATGGGATGGTTGGCAAGGAGGATGGAGGTGCGGAGCGATGGGGACGCCTCGCCGGAGGTCTAGCCGGAGTTGGAAGGGGTGATGGTGATTGAGTGCCTCGAGGGGTGCTTTCAAGAGATAAAGAGGGAAAAAGGATTAGAAAGGAGAGAGGACTTAGCTGGGCGTAGAGAGATGAAGGGGAAGCAGAGATGGCGGCCGGCTTGTATTGCCGTCACTAGAGACGAAGCACTCAGTGGGGGGAGGATGGCGACGACGAAGGGGCTGCAAAGGCGTCGGCAGGTACGGCGCGAAGCGGACAAACAGGAGGAAGAGAACCTTGCCACCAGTATTGTGCCTAGGCGACGAGGGAACTAGAGGGAGGTCTTCGGAGCTTGCTGAGCCATTGGCCAGAGGGGGAAGAGACAAATTTCAAGGATTCTCTGGCCAATGTCAAGCTGAGGAGGTGCGAAATGAATTAGGGTTTCTTAAATAAGTCCTGGAAGTTGGGTTTGTGCTTGGAAGCCAAGCTTCCAAGCACGGCAATCTCGCAGGAGATGAAAACTCAGAGAGACCCAAATCTCTCATGCGTTCGCATGAGAGATTGGGTAAGAATTAGGGCTCGTCAATGGGTTCACATTGGAGAAGATTTCTCAGAGAATCTCCCTTTCAATTTTGAAGGGGATTCTCTGAGAGATCAGAGAGTTCTTGCTTTGAAATCTCGCCAAAGTAGGATTCCCTCCGCTATAATGGTGGAGGGACCTAATTGCAAAGAACGAAGACAAAGCTAGGTGTGTTTCCGTAGAGGTTTTCAAAAGATAGGGGTAGAAATGCAATTAGGTTGGACCTATTTGCAAAGTGGGTCAAGATGAATTCCTCTTAGGTCAAAATTTTGGTACAAACCTAATTTGGACCTAAGAAATCCAACGATGAAGTGTGATTTTGGGTTTGACCACGTTTGACTGGGAAATTTACATAAAAATCCAATTCAGGGCAAATATTTGTCTGAGACCCCTATTTAGGTCAAAATAGGTTCCAAGGGCCAAATTGAAGCTTATAAACCCTAAATAATATTTTTCTATGATTTTTAGAGGGTTTAGGTGAATTTTATCCTAACCAGAACCATGTTAAATCAAGTGGGTCTGTTTTAGGGTTACAAGAAGTTATTTAATTCCCAAAATTCACATGAACCCTTTTCTGGTTGAACCAACCCACTTTCTTATCTTGTTAAGACCATTTGATATGTGTTTAGCCCATGAGAAAATCCGTTGTTGTACTGCAATGGTAAAATTACAATTTTACCCCTTGTTTCTTACTTTTATCTCAGAATGGTTATTCATATAATTAGGACGTCCAGTTGGTTATGTAGGAGCTTTTGTTCTCTTTTATGGGTCATAATGAGCTAGTTAGGGCTCATGATGGTGTTCCCATCATACCCCCATGCCTAGCTTTTGCTAGTCCCTTAGCAAAATTTTAAGGTTTTAACTTTTGTTCTAGACCATGAGTTCCTTGATGTTCAGAGATTATGATGAGTGCTTTTTTTTCTTTTTGATTAGGTTAGAATGCCGGAAGTAGACCTAGAGGTACTTAAGTACCAACCAAGATCCAGACCTGACCATCTCTAGCCTCAGTCCTACGTGATGGTTTTTAAGGCCCACAGGAACTATCCTAAGGTTCGTTGGACTCCATAGTTAAAGCACCCGTGCTTGTAACATATTTTAGCCTCGGTTCAGTTTGCAATGCGTTTTTTGTAAGAGAGAGACAGAGGATTTTCTTTGTTGCGAGAGTTTTCCCTCTCTTTTCTTTTTATTTTTAGCTTCGGATTGGCTTCTCAACACGGTCTGTATCGGATTCATCGTCCCCATCATCAATCATCGAAGGGTCCCTGGCAATCGATACTTTGTAATAGCACCACCCATGGCAACCCCCAGAACCCTAGCTTTCGAGATTTCGAGATAATCTCGCCCATGGTGTTCTATAGCTAAATCTAGACCCTGGCAATCGATATTTTATGATAATGCCGCCCATGGCATCTGAACCAGCACAGGGTGCTTACATGCCCCCATTAGGATATGTAAATATCCTAGGAGACAAGTACCGAGGAGACGATATGTTATTACGCATCTTCGAGGGGAATTTCCTGCCTCTCCGCATCGGGAACTTGTCCAAATCAACTTGTGTTGATTAGCCGCTCCTAATCTAGGCAACTTTTCAGAAAAATTAAACGCTTTTCCATAATTTTAATACTTATGCACACTGAACCAGACTGTGTGTGGATTGGGGTGCTTAGGTTACCGAGACCCGCAAACTAGAGGTCAATTAACGAGGCTGAATACTCCCTAAGCCTTAGACCTAATACTTAAGCTTCGCATTTTCCTGAACCTCTTGAGGACTATCCAGATCTTAGCAGATACTTTAATTTTTAAGCCTAGGAGTCTAGCCCAAGAGGCCTAAGATCAGCGTTCCTACTAATCACTTTTGTGTCTCACTAGCACTTTTTTCTTTCATTTTCTTTTTCTTGATATGGTCTATAAGTTTAGTTAACCCCTTAATTTCTTACTAATGACTATCTCTTCTTTTTTTTCTTTTCATTTTGTGCTCCAATTTTGACATTTTTCACTTTTCTCCTCAAGTTTTGTATGGCCTCAAAATTTTCTTCTCTCCTCCAATTTTTTTGTTCTTTTTCATAATTTTCTATTTTTTTGGTGTTTTTAGCATCTGCGATTTTTTTGTGAGAATCCTTCTGATTTTTTATTTTTGTATGTTTGCACTTTACCACCCCCCATGCCCAAGTTTTGCAATATCCTCATTGTAAACGGAGGGTGTGAAATAGTGTTGGGTTCAGGGACTCAGAACAGGATTTATCGGGTGGGCGAACAGGTCGGGAACGACTATTGCGGACGATTGCAAGCTCTGGCATGTGTACTAGAGGTGGGATAGACTATTCTAAAATACAACTCAGGGTGCAATAGATATGAAGTACAGACGAATAATCAGAAGGATCTCGGGTTTTTGGAATGACGGGTTGCCTCTCGTTAAGCGCTAAATTCAACGCCTTCAGCCGAGCGAGAAATGGTATGGAGAGGGAGTGGTTAAATCAACTGAGTTTTGTAGAACAAGCACCTTGATCAAGAGCCTGGTTGGTCCAACCAGGTGCTTGTTCAGATCAACAGGCTGATGATGTAGCCCAAACCCAATCAATCAGGTGGGTTGATAAATGTAGATCAAGAGATGTGGAACCCACCATATACTATGGAGCTCGGAATGATGTGGAAGTGTGAATTCAGGGTTTGGCTGAGTCGAATCAGCCTGGTCAGAGTAGGGATCCGTAAAATAATCAATGGATAATGTGAAAACCCTACAGGAGTGATCAGAGAATGATGGAGCAAGATTTGTGATTTGATTAATGTCCAAAACTTGATAAAGATGTGGAGGTGAATCGTCTACAATCGACTCAGTAAGAGGGGAATCAGAATAGAAATTGAGTCCGGTTGAGGGTCGGGATTGGAAATGGGTTCGGATGGGTTCTGTATATGCGGAGGAGGTGCCTTCAATAAGAATTGTGCATGAGGGATCCTCTACAAAGGAATTACAGGTGGGTTCATTTAGAGAGTCCTCATAGTAGCCATCAAATTCAAAAGTGAATGCCTGAAGAGTGTTTATAGGATGAGGAAAATCTGAGTTAAGAAAAGATTCGAACTCTAGGTTGCAATCACTCTCGGCATTTTCTGATTTTGATTCCTGAGGGTCAAAAAGAAATGATTCCATCTCACTAGAACTTGAATTTAAATCAGTGATCTCGGGGTCAGGGACCTCGGAGTCGGAGTCGAAGAATGAATCATGTGAGCTGAGGTCGTAGATTGGCTCGTCGTAGTCAGGAAACAAAGGTTCTCCAAAATCATGGTAAGATTTGAGATCGTCGAAGAAATTTCGAAAATCAAGTTCTGAGTTTGATTCGAGATCAGAGGTTCCACCACAGAATAAATCACAAGATGTAGACTCAGCAACCTGACTTGGGTCTAGCCTATTTATGGATTCTGAGCTTAAAAAGGTGTCCTTATAGGGTCTGGGATCAGGTTTTTGGCTTGTGGGGAAGACCCAATCAAAACCCCACTCTTCCAACTCATCGATTTTTGTATCATAGATTGGCGTGACTTCTGAAAAATCAATTTGTATCTCTGAGGATGTTGGAGAGGGATATTCATCAAATAAAGGCCCAGAATCATACTCTTCATTTAAACTTTGATCTTCGTCATACGGGGCCTTGTAATCTTCCCAATGAGATTTAGATCCAGATTCTAACCTAATGATGTGGGTTGAATTACTAGACTCTAGGTCAGAATTGCCTTCGAGGGTCACCTTATCAGAATAAGGGGCGGGATTTATACCCACGAGAGGTTCGATTTTAATCTCATCATTACAGGAGTCTCGGAATTCTATTCTTTATGACCTAGGATTTTGGTTTTCTAGGACTGGCTGAAATCGTGTTCTCCTGCAATTTGAACTTCCCAACTTAATTCAATGTCAGGCATGTTATATTCCATCTGGGTTGGGAATCCACAACAACCTTGTGCCTCTAATTCTAGCACACAAATGCAGGTGGGTTTATTTCCTTTTATGCATGCAGGTTTGAACTAGCACTCCAAAACTCTAATGTAGAAATCCTAATTTTGGCTCTATTTCCAGTCCTCTTTGATTTTCACAAATGTTCTCCTTGGACTTCAAACAAGAAGTGTGTAGTCCATGGAGGCTTAGAAATTAAGCATGATCCCTAATTGGCACAGCAATTTTGGGGTAGGATCTCTAAATAGAATCGCTTCAACTCTCATAAGATGTGAAAAAAATTCGCAAATCAGGAAACTAGCCTTTTAAATGCTAATTACTATAAAAAGAAAGCAGGTGATTCCTAATTTGATTGTTTCCTTTTTATCTTCCCACGATTAGGAGGTTGATTAAGGAAGAATAGAGAAGTTACCTGTCTTGGAGTGGTTGATTTGTGTGGGTGATCTCCTCGTGAAATTCCTCGCAAAATCACAATAAAACAAATAGGGCAAGTTAGTGATCAAATAAAATCAAAATAATGTAGAGACTAGTGATGAATTGCACATTGCTCCGAGGCAACGACGCCAAAATGTTCGTCGAAGCGAAATCAGGTTTTAAAATAAAGCGTTGTAATATAGTTGAAATCGCTTTGAAAACAAATAGATTTTATTACTCAAAGTTTAAGTTCGAGGTCGAACACAAAGAGCAAATGGAATTCATGCACTAAGCTCAATGAATGCAATTTGAACACATAATATTACTCAAAGATCTAATGAAAAATATAAAGCATGAGTATATGGATAATAAGAATAAATGTAGCAAGAAATATAATGAGGACTTATAAAAAATTGAACGTCTGATTATAAAATCAGACGTCTTAAAAGTGGCGTGCTACAGTGTCTCTGATTTTTCCTTCTTCTCTGATTTCTCTTGCAATCTCTCTTCTTCTCGTTCTTCTTCTTCCTTTCTCTATCATTGGTTCTTTCTTCTCTTTGTCTTCTCTTTTCTTTCTCTGTCTTCTTTCTCTTCTTCTGATTCCTACCTTAGCCTTTCTTTCCCTCTGCTTTCTTCTTCAGCCTTTTTCTTCCTTCAGTTTCTTCTTTCCCTTTCTTTAGCGCGGCTCCTTCTTTCTGCCTTCAGTCCTTCCTTCTTCATTCTTCTTCTCTGGCCATTCTCCTTCCTTCTCTTTCTTTCTCTTCATCTCTTCATCTTTGTCTTCTCCTTCCTTAGCTTCTTCTTCTTCTCCTTTCCTACAAGATCAAAACCTACCCTTACCCGCACGTGCTCTCTTTTCCTCTTTCTCTCTTAGGTTCGCTCCCCCAGAGCCACAGTCTCGGGTAATCGAGTCGGGTACTCACCCGAGACCAGGTCCACTGACGTGCGATGGTGGGCGAGGAGTGCAGGATCAGGTATACGGGTCATGCCAGGTCCGCGGAGGTTAGGTCATGGACGAGGAGGTTGTAGGTGAGTGAGGCCTCACCCCGTGGTCAAGAGGCGATAAGCCTAATACAGCTTTTCAATTTATGCAGCTGCGGTGCACCAATAGCTTCCGAGGTGGGACTATCATCCCACCTCCCTTCGCGTGCGTCTGCAGCAGGAGTCTTCGGTTGATTTCACCTGATACTTTGGCCTTCAGTGCCAATTTCTTGCCTGGAGCAGTGCGCGGAAGTATTCCGCGCAACCTAGGGCTATGAACCTGGAGTAGGGAGACCTAGAGAGAGCTCGCAAGCAAGCTCCTCGCTTACGTCAATGGCGGCGAACCTCCTATACCTGTTAACACGAAAATGGCCTCGCGGCCTTGTCAAAAAGCTCAAGAGGCTTCACCAAGACACGGCGAATGTGTTGTAGGGGTCGGTGTGGCGTGGGGCTGCCGGAGTGTGCGTGCCTAGGGCACCCTGTGTGCGTAAGAGTGGGTGTGTTCGGGGGGTGTTTTGGGGGCATGGCACGGTGTGTGAAGTGAGGGTTTATGTTCAATGAAGTGTTGCAGAGCTTATGGGATGGTTGGCAAGGCAGATGAAGGTGCGGAGAGAGGGGGATGCCTCGCTGGAGGTCTGGCTGGAGTTGGAAGGGGTGATGGTGATTGAGTGCGTCGAGGGGTGTTTTCAAGAGATAAAGAGGGAAAAAGGATTAGAAAGGAGAGAGGACTTAGCTGGGCGTAGAGAGATGAAGGGGGAAGCAGAGATGGTGGCCGGCTCGTATTGCTGTCGTCGAAGACGAAGCGCTCAGTGGGGGGAGGACGGCGACGACGAAGGGGCTGCAGAGGCGTCGACGGGTGCAGCGCGACATGGACAAACAGGAGGAAGAGAACCTTGACACTGGTATTGTGGCTAGGCGATGAGGCAAAGAGAGGGAGGTCGCCGGAGCTTGCTGAGCCACTGACTGTAGGGGGAAGAGACGAATTTCAGGGATTCTCTGGCCAATGTCAAGCTGAGGAGGTACGGAATGAATTAAGGTTTCTTAAATAGGTCTTAGAAGTTGGGTTTGTGCTTGGAAGCCAATCTTCGAAGCACAGCAATCTCGCCAGAGATGGAAACTCAGAGAGACCTAAATCTCTCATGCGTTTGCATGAGAGATTGGGTAGGAATTAGGGCTCATCAATGGGTTCACATTAGAGGAGATTTCTCAGAGAATCTCCCTTTCAATTTTGAAGGGGATTATCTGAGAGATCAGAGAGTGCATGCCTTTAAAATCTCGCTGGAGTAGGATTCCCTCTGCTATAATGTAGAGGGACCTAATTGCAAAGAATGGAGACAAAGCTAGGGGGTTTCTACAGAGGTTTTCAAAAGATAGGGGTAGATATGCAATTGGGCTGGACCTATTTGCAAAGTGGGTCAAGATGAATTCCTCTTAGGTCCAAATTTTGGTACAAACCTAATTTAGACCTAAGGAATCCAATGATGAAGCTGAATTTTGGGTTTGACCACGTTTGACTGGATAATTTACGTAAAAACCTAATTTAGGGCAAATATTTGTCTAAGACCCCTATTTTGATCAAAATAGATTCCAAGGGCCAAATTGAAAGTTATAAACCCTAGAGAATATTTTTATATGATTTTTAGAGGGTTTAGGTGAATTTTAACCTAACCAGAACCTTGTTAAATCAAGTGGGTCTATTTTAGGGTTACAAGAAGTCATTTAATTCCCAGAATTCACATGAACCCTTTTCTGTTTGAACCAACCCACTTTTTATCTTGTTAAGACCATTTGACCTGTGTTTAGCCTATGAGAAAACCCGTTGTTGTACTACAATGGTAAAATTGCAGTTTTACCCATTGTTTCTTGCTTTTATCTTAGAATGGTTATTCATGGAATTAGGACCTCCAATTGGTTATGTAAGAGCTTTTGTTATCTTTTATGGGTCAAAATGAGCTAGTTAGGGCTCATGATAGTGTTCCCATTAACGACGGTGGTATAGCGGGTGATACTGTGGGTGTGAGGGTGTTGTGAGTATCGGGAAAGGAAGTAGAAGGAGAGAGGAAGAGATAGAGTAACTTAGGAGTGAAGAGGGTGGACGGAGAGCACCAGCGTTGGTGAACCAAAGCCGAAAAGGATGAGCGAGTCTAGTGATGTGGCGGCGATGATGAAGAGGTAGGAAGCAATCCCTCTTTGGCTGAAGAGATGAAGAGGAGGCAGAGGAAGGTAGAGAGCCATCCAATTTGATTATTGGATGGACGAAAGAGGAGGACGAAGAGGGGTCGCCGAAGCAAGGTGCGGAGGTGGCCGGAGAGGGAAGAAAGAGGAGTTTCTCTAACCAAAACTTGCTAAAGAGCACGATTATGTGATGCAGAAGCTTTTATAAAGCTTCAAGCAAGCTTCCAAGCTTGGAAACAAGCTTAGAGGCTCAGATTTTCAGGAAGAAGATCCTTGGAAATCAAGGATGTGCACGGGTTTGTTGAGGGGATTTGGGATCTAGAATTAGGTTTAGATGATTTAGGACTTCCTCAAGATCTTCCCTTCCAATTTTGGAAGGGATTGACTAAGCAATTAGGGAGGAATCCTTGATTGAAGCTCGGCTCCTTTGGGTTCACACCTGCCATGACAGTAGGGACCCATTTGAAGAAAATGAATATAAGTTAGGGGGTTTTTGTAAATATTTCAAAAGTTAGAGGCATGGATGAGGGAGAAAGAGTCAGATTGAGCCAAAATGCAAACTAGGTCAAGATGGACTCCAATTGGGCCCAAATTTTGGTACAAACCTAGTTTAGACCCAAGAAATCTGATGGTGAAGTTGAATTTTGGCTTTGATCAAGTTTGACTGAAAAATTTTCGTAGAAACCCAAATTAGGGTAACTTTCTCTCTGAAACTCTGTTCTAGGTCAAAATGGGCTCCAAAGGTCAAATCAAGGGTACCAAACCTTATAGAATATTTTTATATGAATTTTATAAGATTTAGATGGAATTTATCCTGACCAGAACCTCTGTTATTTAAGTAGGTCTGAAATTAGGGTTTTGGGTTACTATTAATTCTCGATATGCTTAAAAACCTATTTCTGTCTGCATAGACCCACTTATTAGATTGTAATGCTTGTTTGACCATTATTTCACCCTTAGTCAACCTCTTTGTTATTCTGTGCTCATGATATACTATTAAAATTACAAAATTAAACCTGATTTATTATTCTCTTCTCAAAACATAATATGGTGGAGATATAACCCTCAAATGAATATGTAGGAAATTTTATCTTTTATTCCAGACTAAAATGGGTTAGTTAGGTCTCATGATGGTGTTCCCATCAGGTTGCGAAGTAGGGGTGTTAAATAAGATGCGGTGCTCTATCCTAGCAGCTCTATACTGGCCCAAATCATTCTCCTCTCTGGGTTGATCAGAATTCTCGTACGAGTTGCCCAAATTCTGGTCGTGGTGTGAATCTTCAAATGTAATGGGCGGCAATTCATTTTCCCCAAGGTGTGAAGAATCAAAATCTAGATTCAATAAAGCCTCAAATTCTTTCATTTTGTGCTCTGTGGCTTCTGTAAAATCCTCGATATCCAAGAGCGATGATGTGAAAGAAGATGTGATAAATTCGTCTAACTCCAAATCCAAAAATGCCTCAAGATTTTTCAGATTTTCCTTACAATTAGAAATGGAGTTTTTAGTAGATTCTTCCTCAACTTCAATTGGATTCTTTGACAATTCGAAATCACCCCCATGGATGTATGGGCTCTCATTGTATTTATCATCTAAGCTTGTCATGAGAGTTTTAGGCAATTCCACTCCAGATCTCCCAGAACCATGTGTCTTGTCCACGACCAATCAGTGTCCACCACAGTGTCAAAATCATTATAGTTCAAATCAATGAGCCCAATAGAAGATGTGTGTGGAGTTACTTTACCAAGAAGTTCTATGTTCCCACAGTGTTCAGGTTCATCATCATCTGAGTCCTCGATAAAGTTGCAATGTGGGTTCTTGTTAGCCCTGAAAATATCCAATTTAAGTTTTTATTCCCCAGGGCAATCTCCATACACTCAGATGCACAGTTAATGTTAGCCTGGGCGATCACTAGAAATGACTGGCCTAAAATGATAGCTGCATCATGGGGACTAGGAGGAATGTCCATATCCAAGATGAAAAAATCTGCAGGGAAGCAGAGCCCATGGATTTTCACAATGACATTCTCTACCACACCTCAGGGCACTTTGACTGATCTATCAGCCAACTGGATACTGACCTAAGTGGGTTTTAGTTCCCCAAATTGGAAGTGGTCAAAAACAGCAGTGGGGGCTAAATTAATGGCTGAACCCAAATCAAGCAAGGCCCGATCAAAAGGAGCATTATGTAGCTGACAAAAAATGAGTGGGGCTCCCATGTCTTTCTTTTTAGGTGGCAGGTCAGACAAAATGACTCACTAGCTTCCTTGGACAATACCACCTTATTGCTTTTCCTCGATTGTTGCTTGGGTATACAATATTCTTTAAAGATTTTAGCGACAGTGAGGATGTGATCAATGGCATCAAGGAGGGGAACCTTAATGTGAACATCTTTGAAGATTTCCTTTAAGTCCTCATTGCTTTTGATTCCCTTTATCTTTCCTTTAGGTTCATGAGTTAAGGCTCCAGGGAAGGGTAAAGGGATGTTGGTGATCTCAGTGATTGGTTCCTTTTCCTTAGGCTGCTCCTTTGAAGGAATAGAATAGGAAGAGGAGCTAGCCTGAGAAGTATCATGACCCTCCTGCCTACATGGTGGGTCTTTTGTAGCTTTTCCACTCCTTAGTGTGACAGCATTTGCATCAGCATATTGTCTATGAGATGGGGGAGGAACAGAAGGGGCAGAATGAGTGGGATTTGATGATAAGGCTAAATGACCTGCAATATAGCCAGGAGGTACTAGAGGTTCTTGTAATATTGCATGTGCCTGTCCCTATGGTGCTTGGAACCTAGGCGGGGCACCTTGGTTCTGTACATATCTTAGGCTAGGGACAAGTTGGGAGGGCAAGGTTCCTGGCATTCTATGTTCCTGTAGCAACTGGTTTTGTGTATTCTGAATGTTTTGAATCTGATCCACCATCATTTTCATGAATTTCAAGTTGTCATAGTTCGATTGATGGATAGACTCCTTCAATTCCTCTCTCAATGCCTCGAGAGGGTCAGCCTACCTTGGAGGGTCATTGGCAGCTTGATGCAGTGGCTGATAAGTAGAACATGTTTGCTGCTGAGATGGGAATGGCTGCTGCCTCTGGTATGTGTTTTGCGCATTCCTGTATTATCTGGTTTGGTAGTGCAGATCTTGATTTGGTCTCTGTGAGTTACCAGACTAGGAGAAGTTGGGATGCTGGCGCCAACTAGGATTATACATCTCTGAATACAGGTTATTACACCCAAAACCTTGGATATCATTAACATCTTCATAGGCCGAGGATGTCTTAGACGTATATTCATCAAAGGAATACGCACTAGAATTGTCATGAGGTGCATAACCCCAATTGTATGGTGACAGATCCAGATTATTCACGGGTTTTTGATACACAGGATCCCATGGAGATGGAGGTGAAACATTCTGAGTAAGAAGTACTCGAGCAGGAGGGGCTTGAGATGCAAGAGAGGAGTGTGATGCAGCTGTACTACTAGGAAACCCAAATTTTGCTCGCATTAATTCATCGAGCTTCTTATCGAGCAGATCCACCTTGTCCAATTTCTTAGTGATAATGTCCATATCCGCTAGGGCAGATTCAACGTGAGCTTCGTGGACACTAACTCGTTGCTATCCAGGTCGCTAAAATTGGTTCATTGAGGCAGCATTCATCGAGTTCTCTACTAAGGATTCAAACAGTTCGAATGCACTGTTCTCATCCTTTGCGAGGAAATTCCCACCGCTAGATGCATCAGCCAAGTACCGATGTGTATCATCCAACGCATGGTAAAAGACTTGTGCAAGGTGCCATCTGGGTACACCATGGTGCAACCATTTCCTGAGAATATCGTGGATTCTGTCCCAGGCATCATGCAGTTTCTCTCCTGAGCCTTGGGAGAAAGTTGTGATTATGCACCTCATTGCATTTGTTCGACAAATCGGGAAGAACTTTTGGAGGCATTCGCGACGTAATTCCTCCTAGGTTCCAATTGGCCTCCCGTTGGTCTTGTACCAATAGGAAGCTTTATCCTTGAGAGAAAAAGGAAAAAGCTTCCTGAGAACAATTCTGATATCTACATTTCTAGGTCGAACTGACTCTGCAATTTAACTCAAATCTTCGATGTGCTGGAAGGGATCCTCATTCTAGTTTCCATGAAAATAAGTCTAAATTAGACTTATGATGTTCGGCTTTAACTTGAATGCATCTCCGCCTGCAGGAATCCGGACCTAAGGTGCTATAACCATTGTTGTCGGATCGTACAAGTCCCACAGTTATTCTCCGCATGGTGGATGCTGCATCCTGTGTAGCGTTGTGAGGATCCTGTCAATGCTCTGTTTGTATCTCTGTTCAGACTCCTCAACCTTGGTTTCGAGACGAGCCATTGGGTCTTGATTCTCAGGGCCCTAACCAGCTCCAATACCGGGATTAGCCATCTTAGCTAATCGAGAGGAAGAGGGTTGGGAAGAAGGGTCGAGCCAGAGTCACCTTTGCCGCCTCAGGTTTGGTTCCCAAGGTCCCACAAGTCTAGGTCTTAATGACCTTCTCCCTTGCATACACCAACTCAAAGGGTTGGTGTAGCCAAGCCAAACAAGGCTAAGGCCTTATTAATCAGATTGGTCCTTAAGATCAGATGACCAGATTTTTCATTCAGCTTCAAATTATTGAAGAAATTCATCGAGAAACAGATCAAAAATAATCCCTACCTCTTAAGCTAACCCGTCCAGTATGGTTATGAGGGGACTAAGAGGAAGGTTTTTCCTTCGGCTTTTGCCTCCAGTTCCTTTTTACTCCTTAGCCACGGTCGTTTGACACTACCCTACAGGCGTAGTCACCAGGTTTGGCAGAAGAGGTTGAAGTTACCCAGTAGTTTCAAGACAAATGCTGGTTATTAGATATGTTCTTGTGATTTTTAACCTTTTTCTTCAATTCAATAGGTGGTGAGAGATCCACAAGGTGACTCGACTCACCGACTAACCACTGGCCTCGATTGAGTCCAGGCTAGTCCAATGTGGTCCAAGGGCTCATGCACTTCTATCTGTTTTCATATTGTAGACCACCGATCAAAAATATACTCTCAAGAAAAGTTCAAATCCAATTGATTTGAAACATAGTATAAATATTCCTTTTTCAATAGCTTTTCAGAGAATATTTTTTTCTACTTTTTACTATTTCCAATAAATATTTATAAATTTGAAACTCTGACCCCGTGTTGGTTTTTTTTTTGGAAATAGTATCAAATATGATCCAAAAATGGGGAAAATATGAGAATGAAAGCTAATTTAATTATCTTTCAAACCCCACCATTCTTGAGTCAATCAGATTTGTGTGTTGGTCAGAATTGATTTTTCAAGTTCATATAAATTCGATTTTCAATCTATCTGACCCCTGTGTACCCCATGAATTTTTAAAAATTCCACAGATTGAATTTCTTTTTAGGAATGCTGGCATTGGAAAGATAGTTTGAAAATCTAGTTCCTACCCAAATTTCAAGATTTTTGGGTCACTAGAAACACGGAAATTGAATTTTTAAAATTGTATTTAGTTTCTAGCCGAGTTTCTCACAATAGCAATAGCAAAGAGAATGTTTTTTTTTCTAATGCAAAGCAAATCCTAACTAGCTAACAAACCCTTTTTTTTCAAATAATTGCTATCCTAATCAATTTACTAATCTAAAATCCTACTGAATTGGACGTGTGCACCTGATAGTCTTCACCTACACTTGATGTGTGCGCAAATCCTCAGTTCGTCCCTGCACACAAAAGAAGAATACACCAAATCAGATATGAAATCAAAAATCACCGTGCCTCCCTAGCAACGGCGCCAATTTATTCGTGGTGTAGATTGCATTAAAAGAATGACTACGTCATAGTATAGTGCAAAATATTTCGAAATAAATATAATTTTAACGAGAGGTGAGTCTTGGTCAAACTCAGGGAGGTAAAAAGCGATTATGATTTCATAAACTGAATTAGAATTACATGCTACTACTTGCAGACTAATATATATATATATATATATATAAAGCAAATCAAGTAAGCGGGTTGATCATGAAGTGCCTAATAGAACTAGAGTTTATGGCTAATACATGCAAAGCTAGAGCAGGAAAAATAGCTAACTAATCTATCAGAATGATCGCACCACGGGTGGTCCATGGTGGCCTTTTGGAGAGGTTGGGGAGAGCAGCAGTGGTGCACCAAGGTGGCTTGGTGGGAGCTTCAAAGGGAGAGAGATGGAGAAGATTTGGAGAGTTGGAAAGGGTCTAGAGAGAGTTGTCTTTCAACTAGGGGTCCTGGGGCTCTTTCTATAGCTTCATTTAGGGGCAAAGTGGGCATTTAAGCCCTCCAACTCATGCAACAGCCTCAGATTGATCAAATCCACTGATCGGGAGATCAACGGATCATATCGCACTTCAAAAGGCCTTCCAAAATGCCTCCAACACTAGAATGTGCTCTGGTGCTGACACGTGGCACTCTTGTGGCCCTTGATCTGAAATCGCACGGCTGTCGCTTGCTTCGCGCCCACGTCTCAACTGCAAGCGCACAATTTGTGCTCAATCCTCATGAGCACGCATGTATCGCCTCTCAGTCGTCTAATCATGAGATCGGATCGTTAAATGCATCGAGCCCACCGCCTTTAAATCTCAACGTGCGCACGTGCGCGTTTAATTGCGTGTGATCGTGCACGTCTTCATCCAACGCTCGCTAGCGTGCCACGCAGTTGCACCATCTCCGTCTGATGGAGATCCGATCTCCAATTGGATCCAACTCACCGCCTCGTTTGATTTTCCGCAGATCACGCTTCAATCGCTCACCGCTCGTTCTCGTACCAACGCGTGAACCAACGTGCTACGGGCGCAGTTTGTCTTGGTTTCCATTTCCATGCGTGGCTGCCCTCAGCTGTTGGATGGATCTTCCTTCCTTGATGAGGTGTGCTGGTGCGATCAACGTGAGCGTGTTGTGATGGTGCCACGTGGCACCATCGTGGCAGTCCATCTTTTTTTTTTTTCTTTGTAGACGGTGCTACAGGCCTCCGATCAAGATGATTCTTACACTGTTGAACTGCGATCATTGATCCAAATCCATCTGTGCAGTTAGATTTGACATTTGAGGTCCAAATTTCCACCAATTGCCTCTTGGCCCTTGCTCTTCTGCATAATCCATAAGATGCTACAGGAGTCTGATCAATGTGATCTCAGAGGCATTGGACTGTCGTTATCGTTTTAAGTAGATCCATATGGTTGGATCGGTCATATGCAGCTCCGAATTGCCTACGATTGTTAATACCTCTCAATTAAAACATAATATGACATTATTATTTACAAGACTAATAAATCAACTATGATGCAAAGTATGATATGTATGTATGCAAAATGCCTAAGTTAAGCTAGGATCTAACTTAATTCAGATATATTAGGACCTATGATTGCTACGCAATCAGGGACCCATTTGCAAGAACAATGACAAAGAGAGGTGGTTTTTTGCAGTAAACTCGAAAATTAGGGGTACAAATGTGAGAAAAGAGTTTTTAGGGGCTAAAATACAAACTAGGTCAAGATAGGCACTGAGTGGGCCCAAATTTTGATCTTAACCTAATTTTGATCCAAGGAATCTAATGGTTAACTTGGATTTGATTTTTGACCACATTTGACTAGGTAAATTGCAGTGAACCCAAATCAAGGCAAATTCTCGTTTGAAACATTATTCTAGGTCAAATAGGTTCAAATGATCAAAATAAAGGTACCAAAATTCTTAGAATATTTTTCTATGAATTTTAGAAGGTTTAGACTAATTTTATACTAACCAGAACCTCTTCAATTTAAGTAGGATTGATAATTAGGGTTTTTAGTCCTATTTTTGTCCTAGAAATGCGTAAAAGCTTGATTCGGTCAGTGTGGACCCACTTTTTAGCCTTTTATGCTCAATGGACCTTTAATTAACCCATGAGTGAGCCCGTGGTTAATCTATATTTATAATGTGCTGTTAAAACTGCAAAATTAATCTTGTTTCCGTGTTTTTTTTCTCAAATCAGGATAGTGCGGAGTTGTAACCCTCAGATGATTAAGTAGGAGATTTTACCAGCCAAACTTAACTAATTGTGGCTAGTTAGGGCTCATGATCGTCTTACCATCATGATCCATTTATTAAATGGGCTTGGGTTGATCCCAACCCAGCCCATAAGGGCCTGGCCCAATGCTCATTCCTAGCTGCGAGCTCGGGTTCAATTTTTTTTTTGTAGTGAGGGGAGCATTGAATTCAACCTAAGATTAAGCATAGGGAAATCATCATATTTCAAGTTAAAATCCCTAAATGATAATAATGATAACAACAATAAATTATCATATTAATGATCAAAAGTATATGTTGTGGAATGAAATAATACTTATTCATCCGAAGGGCCATAGGTAACTCAGCTCCCTTAACACATTTGACTTAAAAGTTTACGGTGACCAAGATTTGAGTAGAAGCTAATCTTTACTCATAGATTATATAGTAACAAGTCTAAAGAAACAGATATGATCATACAGTCCTAGCAATAGCCCTCACCACCCTTTGTTATGACCTGAACCCCAAACTTGAGCTCGAATCTAGATTAAGTGTGTCAAGGCGAATCCATCAACACTTATTGGGTGCAAATTGGGTTAGCATAGACTAAAAATGAGGAAACACGGGTGTTGAAACATCGAAGAACTACGCTATCGGATTTGGTTTTGAAAACCTATCGTTGTAGTTTGAATAGCGAAGAACTCGGGTTCAACAAATAAAATTTATACCGGAATAGAAATCCCAAGTCGAACTCAGGGAGGCTACATTGATCAAAATTTGCAATTATATTCTTTTTGTATTTTTGTTAAAAAGCAGAGTAATTACAATGAAATGAAGTACTATAGACAATAAGAGAAAGAGAGAGAGAGAGAAAACATACACTTGATATTCCAAAAGGTTTGTACAACTAAGAAAGCGAGAAATTACACTAGAAAGCAGGAAAACTATTACAACTAGAAAGCAGGAAAATTCTACTCTAGAAAGTAGGAAAAAGGAATGGGAAAGAGAAATTATCCTCCTCAACGATCGCTTGGAGGACGAGCCGGACGAGACGACGCCTGGAAGACGAGGAACGGAGAGAGAAGAAGAAGGTAGAGGCAGGAAGAACGGGAACGAGGCAGCACATCGTCGTCATCGTGGGATCCGCTTCCGGAATGGGGACGAAAATTTGATTTTATCTCTTGAGGAGCATCCCAGGTGTAGGACAAGCTTCTCTTGAGCTTTGGAGAGGGAGAGAAGAGAAGGAAGGGATGCCAAATTCATATGGAGGGAGTCTCCTTTTATAGGTTCAAGGAGTGAGGGCATTTTGGGCATTACAAATTCAAAATATTAAATGAGGGGCCTTTAGTGACGGAATTAAGCGTCACTAAAGCTCAGATCGTGGGCGACGTGCACTCGCTTAGCCGTCTGCTCCTCTCCCGCGCCGCGCTTAGCCATCCACGTTCTTCAAATCTTAACCATCTGATCGTAAGATCGGACAGCTTAGATCGCTCCTCGCCACGCCTCACTACGCGAGCCTACGCATGTGCTCGAGCGTGAAGCGGGGGCATCTGATAGCGCGTGCAGCCGATTAGATGATCTGGATTGTCCGCCACCGATCGCGCAATCGAGATTAACCGCGCACATGCCACTGATTGCGAGTTGAACCCGCGCCTCGCATTCATGCAAGGCCGCTCGACCGCTGCGCCATCGTCGCTTCTTTGTCACGTTTACATTTTAAGCGTTGTGCACTCATGGCCATTAGATGGAGATCCAACAGCCTAGATTCGTCTAGCGGGTGAAGAAGAGAAGTGGAGGCGAGTCCTTGGGGCTGGTTGGGCGGCTGGGATGGCACCACGTGGTGCCATCTTGGCCGTCCATCTTCTGAGTGTTGTAGATGGTGCCACAGATGTCAGATTGGATCGATTTTCGCGTCGTTAGGCTACGATTGTCGATCCAAACCCATCCATGCAGTCGGATTTGTCATTTGAGGTGTCGATTAACACCATCTTGGCCCTTGATCTTTTATGGTTCCTCGATCTCTATCTGATGCTACGGATGTCTGATCAGGGAGATCTTAGAGTCGTTGAACTCCAATCATCGCCCTGATCAAGTCCATACGATTGGATCTTCAATCCAAGGCCCCGATAAAAGGTCACCCTATCCCTGACCATAAAAAGGAGACAATTACTGTATAATTTATACAACTTAATCTAAATGAATGATTATGCATGTTATGCACTATTTACAATGTATGATACTGATGTGACACTAAGAACAAGCATTAATAGACATTTTAGGTTAATCAGATGTATGCACATCACACCCCCATGCCTATCTTTTGCTAGTCCCTAACAAAAACTACATGCTATTTATAAAAGAATTAGGTTGGATTACTTGAGCATAAGTTATTTTCAACATTAAGAAATTCTTTTACTCAGGATCTAAACTTTCAAAGACACAACAGCGCCCAAGTATCTGCCAAAATGTAGACCGCCTCAAGCCCTCGCCTTGTTCAAAGAAAAATTTCTTTTTCTCTTTTTCTTCTTTTCTAATTTGTTTGGATTTTTGAGTTTAGGGTTAAAGAGTGGCTTTCTACGGCCATTCAACCCACCCAAGATTTGATGAGAACCCTAAGTTCTAAGAATCTTATTTGAATGTGATAGACTCGTTGATCGGCAGTTAGAATGGACTTCAGATTTCTACGCCTTTAAGTGACCTTAAAAAGAGAGTTCTTCTTAAAGGTGTATCTTTACAACCGGTAGCTTTCTCCCTACTTTTATTTTTATGGGGCCAACACAAGGGTGAATCCAGTGTATATCTCCCCGATTTATTCTACATCTCCACTTCTTCCTAAGTGTTTTAGGAATTTTCAGTGCATTTCATGAGCTAGGTTCTAGACAACCGGTCAATGAGCTGTTACCACCGACAACTTGCTAGCCATACTCGTGTGGCGAAGTGTGGTTTATTTCTTTTGTTTTCTTTTTCTTTTCTCCTTTTCTTTTTCTTTTTGACTTTCTTTTTTTTTTAAAAGTAGGTGGCTTCCCTGGTCTAAGATTTACCAAAAGGCAGCAAGAAGAGAATGGTCCAGTGACTGGGCTCTGGACAACCTACCTATGGGCTATTACCCACGATAACTTGCTAGCCATATCATCCTAGAAGGTTCATTAGCTACCCAATTTCCATTAAAACTGCCGATCAACAAGTCAGTGAAAAGATAGTGTGTAGATGCTTTAGACTTAAAGTTTCCTCAAATTAGAGGGTGGGTCGATAAGTCGTGTACTTATCACCCAAACTTATTTAATCAAAATACAATAAAATTAAGATGGCGAGGACTCGAAAAATAAATCCACATTTTGGTAGATACACAGGCTGATTAAGCCCAAAGACCTAAAGGATCTTTGTGTTCAGATCCTAATGTAATATTTCCTAAGATTAAAAAGTCCTAATGTCCAAGTATTCCTTCCTAATTCAATTTTTTTTTATGTATATATAAGAAGAGAAATAAAATTTACAAGAATTTCACAGAGTTGACAAAATGATTCAAAAATGAATCCACCCGCCCATGCCTAGCTGATGCAATGGCCACATTGAGAAAAAGAGACAAGAAACGAAGGGTAGAGTGATTGCACAGCAAAAATACACAAATAAATATTCCATCCTATGTTACTTCCTAGCACTACCATTGCATCTTATGTAGCAATAGTGGCATTTGTACATAGACACATGCATGCTTTTCTTTTTAAAGAGGGGAGGAGAGTGAATAATTGGCCATTTAATTAACATCTTCATCAAGAGCTGCATTGCAAATTTGCCATTTTCATTTTTTACTTTGACTTTGAATTATTCTCCCTCGCGCGACTACAGGGCATGGGGCATGCGCCTCTTCGTGCCACTCCTCTGCCAGCAACATGGCTGGACATGCAATGCCAACAGCATGGCTATGGCATGCCTTCTTCTTCTTTAAAATGCCTTGCCCTCTCCCTTGCGCAGGGGGACTAAACACACACCACCATCAAACACTGTCCTCCACCGTCAGGCCAACCTCCTCCCCTCTCCCTCTCCATACGCAGTATCTCTTCTCACTGAAGAGACACACTACGGGCAGGAGAAAGCTCACAGCGATCCCACAACCACCACTGTGAGTTTCACCACCGCCCAGCTCCTTCAAGAGAAGGTGGGCGTGGTGGTTTCACCTTCTATTTTCATCGCTAGAAGCCCTCACCGCCATTGACAGAGCTTCAAGGTCAGAAGCTCCTTCAGTGCGCGCACCGACCTGCAGCAGCTATCAGCCACCGCACGCACGCCAACAGGTCTCCTAAGCTCTTTCCGCGCGCGCAGGCGCTTTCCAGCGTGCAAGCGCAAGCGAAACTGGTCGCTACCAGCCGGCAGACCGCGCGTGCACTGTAGCGCACTGTAGCGCACAGTCTGCACGACACTGTAGCCACCAGCTCGCTTCTCACTTAGCCAGTGGCACAGCACTCTCTCTCCTCGCCCGCTACCCGCTCCAGCCGGTCGCCTGCGTCTGCGCCCATGCCCGCTTCCGCCCGTAGCGCTGTGCGCTGCACTCCTGCACCCGCCTGCACACGAAGACAGTGCGTGCATTCCCTCCAGCGCCCGCGTGCAGCCCTTGTGTTCCTGCGCACGCCCTGCCCGCCAGACGTCGCCCGCTCCCGCCAGATGACTTAATTTCGCCCTCTCTCTCAAACTCACCCGCCAATGCACGCACACACACACTCACTTGTACACACTCACATGTACTATCTCACACACACTTGTACACACTCACGTGTACTCTCTCACACACACTTGTACACACACACACACACCCTTATAAACTCATGCCTATACACATATATTTATATATCCACTCACATATATACATAAATATATATATATGTATGTATGTATACACACTCACGTGTACTATCTCACACACACTTGTACACACTCACGTGTACTCTCTCACACACACTTGTACACACACACACACACCCTTATAAACTCACGCCTATACACATATATTTATATATCCACTCACATATATATATATATATATATATTTAAAAATATATATATACACATATATATATATCTAGATATATAGATACAAAACTACATATATACCTATATAGTTATAACCCTATCTATATATATAAACATATATATATATATATTTACATACACATCACCAACCTATATCCATACGCCCTTGCACTAGTCACTCCACTGCGCATTATATCGCAGGAATATCTGCACCAGTTGCTGATATTCCCCGATACTCGCGTAAAGCAAGCACCTCCGCACACACTCCCACACATCCGTCCTACACTCTACGCGGCACTTCGTCTTGTTGGTTGCGTCTTACTAGACATGGACAACTCGATACTGTGCTACCTCCATTTTCACTTCCACCACCACCCCTATATATAATATATACATATCTATATATATAGAGACTGTATTTATTATATTAAGCTAAAGTATTCCTTTCTCTACAAGCAACCTACCTTGTTTTCATTTCTCTTTTGTTTCCTGCTATTTAAAAAGATAAAAAAAAGGAGTAAAAGAGAAAAGACAATTCTTGTCTTGCAGGTACTCAGCCTTGCGAATATCAGGACCAATTTTTTTAGAAACCCTAAGTTGGCTCAAAGCCAAGAACAATTTGGTTCAAAGTAAAGAACTTGATTTTGAGGGTGTGCCTCAATGTCAATATTATCAACAAAAAAATCTTAAATAGAAAAAAACAAAAACATAATAAACGCACGAAAGAGATACATTCTAAGAAAGGCATAGAAACTTCTTCACCTTTAATTCCCACCTCCCTGAAATCGACCCTAGGCCTAAAAGTGACCAAGATAAAATTAAGTAAGCCAGATTAAAAAAGTTTTGGTGAAAGATGGTTAGACTCGATTTAGGTTAACCCACTATACTAACTTCAATGATAATTTCACCATATTAACACAACCTATTCGAGTTCTACCACTCCTTTTTTGGCGTCGTTGCCAGGGAGATGTATTGATGTGAACCTCGTGCTTTCCTGGGAAAAAAGTCATTTTATGGTACACGAGGGAATTGTTCTCGAGCATATCATCTCCGATAGGAGTATTGAGGTTGACAGAGCCAAGCTTGAGGTAATTGCTGATTTACCTATGCCTAGCTCTGTCAAACAAATCTGCTCCTTCTTAGGACACGTCGGTTTCTATAAGAGATTCATCAAAGACTTCTCCAAGATTTCTAGACCTTTAACTCATCTCCTATCAACCGAGGTACCCTTTGATATGGGCCCCTACTACATACGAGCATTCACGCAGCTGCGTGATGCTGTCACCAAGGCCCCTATTCTCTAGCCACCTGATTGGTCCCTCGACTTTGAACTCATGTGTGACGCTTCCGACCTTGCAGTCGGAGCCATCCTGGGACAAAGACGCGATAGACACCCCTTCGTGGTATACTACGCCCGTAAGACGTTGGACGAGGCCCAACGTAATTATACAACCACTGAGAAAGAACTACTGGCGGTCATATTTGTGCTGAAGAAATTCTGCTCTTACCTTCTGGGCACGCATGTTATTATATTCACTGACCACGCGGCCATTCGCCATCTCATGCACAAGAAGGATGCCAAGCCTAGACTGATTCGTTGGATCCTTCTGCTCCAAGAATTTGACATTGAAATCCGCGATAACGTCGGAGCCCAGAATGTTGCGGCTGATCATCTCTCAAGACTGGACCCTGACCACATTGGACTTACCCTACCGATCAATGAGGTTTTTCCCGATGAGCACCTATTGGCAATTAATGTGGCAAGTGGACCTTGGTATGCCGACATTGCCAATTACCTTGCTTCTAGTTCCCATCCACGTAGCTGGCCTAAAACCAGCGCGAGCATCTCATTGCAGAAGCAAAGTATTATTTCTGGGCTAATCCACTACTTTTTCGAATAGGTGCTGACCAGATCATCCATCGCTGTATTCCTGACAGTGAAGTCCCCAGTACGCTATCCTTCTGCCATGATCAAGCCTACGGAGGCCATTTCTCTGGGAGCAAAACTGCAGCCAAGGAGTTGCAGTGCAGTTTCTTTTGGCCCTCCCTTCACCAGGATGCACACAATTATGCCAAACATTGCACTAGGTGCCAGTCGTTAGGGTCAATGTCACGTCGTGACATGATGCCCTTGCAACCCATCCTAGCAGCTGAAATCTTCGACATTTGGGGAATCGATTTCATGGGTCCCTTTCCTCCTTCCAACGGCTTCGAATACATCCTCGTGGCTGTTGATTATGTTTCAAAATGGATCGAGGCTATTCCCACGCACCGTGCTGACCATGTCACATCCACTCAATTTGTCAAATACCACATTTTTGCACGCTTTGGGATCCCTCGAGCCATTATCTCGGATGGAGGAAGCCATTTTACCCATGTTTCTTTCCGGGCACTTCTGAGGAAATATAGAGTCCACCATCGTATCTCACCTCCATATCATCCTCAGACGAATGGCCAGGCTGAGGTGTCGAACTGGCAAATCAAGCAAATTCTCTAGAAAACGATTCGGCCTGACCGTAAGGATTGGTCCAACAAGCTGATTGACGCACTTTGGGCGTACCGGACTGCTTTCAAGGCTCCCCTAGGTATGTCTCCTTATAAAATCGTTTACGGGAAGCCTTGTCATTTGCCCATGGAGCTGGAGCACCGCGCTTATTGAGCGGTTCACCAATGTAACCTCGACCTAGACCTGTGTGGTCGAGAAAGGAAACTCCAACTCCAAGAGCTGGAAGAGCTCCGTTGTGAAGCCTATGATTCTGCCTTAACTTTCAAGCAACGCACTAAGGCTTTTCACGACAGCCAAATTCGGCGGAAGGAATTTGAGCCATCTCAACAAGTTTGGCTTTACAATGCCTAGCTCAAATTCTTTCCAGGGAAATTGAAGTCCAAATGGACTGGTCCCTTCTTGGTCTCAAGACCATTTCCCAACGGGGCCATTGAAATTGAAGATCCCAAATCTAGGCATAAATTTATGGTCAATGGGCAGTGTTTAAAACCCTATCTTACTCACGAACCTGCCCCCGTTGGAGAAACTGTTGCCCTACTGGAGGGTAACTAATTCCGTGCCTCATTCTGAGTCTAGCTGGGGACGTTAAATTCAGCACTCATTGGGAGGCACCCCAGCAACACTCCTCCATTGTCACGTACACTTCACTTCGCACCTTTTCACTTCACCACCCACCCTACCACCCTGGTATATACCTTGCACCTCAACTCTCGTTCCCTGATCTTTGGACCTTTCTCTACCCTGCATGCATATGAGGACATAGCATCGTTTGGCATGGGGGGGTGGATAGGCATCCATAGGATCTGGGTATTATATGATATCATGTAGCTTCCATCCATCTATAAATATGTACATAGCAAGAAAAAAAAAAAGAGGTCTTTAGTAATGATCTGAAGGCTGAAACAAAAATACAATAAGTGTTTATAGATATTCAACCACTGTTTTGAAGACTTTCCAGGCCACAGAAGCTTGAGCCTCAAGCTCGACTTAATTCACTTGATAAGATAGATCGGAATCTCCCCTAACTAAGGACGTATTCTTGTACCTGAGACACCAATACAGGATTCGTTGGTTTGCTTCTACTCGAGAGCCTAAGTAATCTTGGTTCACACTACACATATCAAGAAAGACCAGGTGAACATAAGATCCAACCCTAGTGTTCATTAGGGAAGGTGGAGTCCTTAACTGTGTGCGCAGGTAGACTTTTTATCTCAGGCTTTAGTCTTGTGTCTAGGAGAAACTCTTTCCACCAAAAAAAAAAAAGTGTGCTCCTCCAAATAAAGTTGTAAGAGATATACTGACAATGTTTCAAAAAAAAAAAACTGTGCAAATAAGTCAGTATATCTCGCAAATGTCTGTAAATTCTTCTCCCTAAAATGTTTTTTTCAAGGCAAGTTACAAATACCCTGTTTCTACCATATATTCTTTGAGCCACAAAAGCAAAAAAATGAGGGTTGAGTTTTTCGTCATCTTTTTTAAGGGTCAATCCGAAGACATGAGCTGAAACTGGGACCAACCTGCACTTAAAAATTCATGAAACCCTGGGCTTGAGCCTTAATGTTCATCTGGTCAGTCTTGATCCTTCACTATGCACAAACCATAATCTCTTAAGCTCTCGAGTATGGCAAAAGCCTTCTGAGTCCTGGAAATCATACTTAAGGTTTAAATATCAAGAGTCCAGGTTAGTCGAGAGATGGTCTATGTCACGTAAGACTTAAAGTACTGGTAGTCTTCTCTGAAAGTGGTTCTCACAATATCCAACAAATAAATACACCCATGTCACTTCAAGCTTCAGCTTAAGATCATCTCCATATACAAGACAAAAAAATGTTTTGCTAGGGACTAGCAAAAGATAGGCATGGGGGTATGATTGCACAGCAAAAATACACCAATAAATATGCCATCTTGTGTTATTTCCTAGAACTACCATTGCATCCTATGTAGCAATAGTGGCATTTGTACATAGACACATGCATGCTTTCTTTTTAAAGAGGGGAGGAGAGTGAATAATTGGCCATCCAACTAACATCTTCATCAAGGGCTGCATTACAAATTCACCATTTTCATTTTTTATTTTGACTTTGAATTCTTCTCCCTTACGCGACTGCAAGGCATGGGGCATGTGCCTCTTCACGCCACTCCTCTGCCAGCAGCATGGCTGTGGCATGCCTTCTTCTTCTTTAAAAGGCCTTGCCCTCTCCCTTATGCAGGGGGCCTAAACACACACCACCTTTAGACACTGTCCTCCACCGTCAGGCCAACCTCCTCCCCTCTCCCTCTCCATACGCAGTATCTCTTCTAACTGAAGAGACACTGCGGGCAGGAGAAAGCTCACAGTGGTCCCACAACCACCACTGTGAGTTCCACCACCTCCCAGCTCCTTCGAGAGCAGATGGGCGTGGTGGTTTCACCTTCTGTTTTCATCGCTAGAAGCCCTCACTCCATTAACAGAGCTTCAAGGTCAGAAGCTCCTTCAGCGTGCGCACCGGCCTGTAGCAACTGCCAGCCATCGCATGCACGCCAGCAGGCCTCCGTAGCTCTTTCCACGCACGCAGGTGCTTTCCAGTGCGCCCGCGCAAGCGAAACCGGCCGCTACCAGTCAGCAAACAGCACGCGCACTGTAGTGCACTGTAGCACGCGATCTGCTCGACACTGTAGCCACCGGCTCGCTTCTCACTTAGTTGGTGGCACAGCGCTATCTCTCCTCACTCGTTACCCGCTCCAGCCGATCGCCCGCGTCTGCACCGGCGCCTGCTCCAGCCTGCAGCGCTGTGCGCTGCGCTACGCAGTGTGCTGCGCTGCACTCCCGCACCCGCCAGCGCACGAAGACAACGTGCGAGCTCCCTCCAATGCTCGCGTGCAGTCCTTGTGTGCCTGCACACGCCCTGCCCACCAAACGTCGCCCGCTCCCGCCAGACGACTTAACTTCGCCCTCTCTCTCAAACTCACCCGCCAGTGCGCACACACACACACTCAGTTGTACACACTCACGTGTACTCTCTCACACACACTTGTACACACACACACACCCTTATAAACTCACGCCTATACACATATATTTATATATCCACTCACATATATACATAAATATATATCCACATATATATATGTATATATATATACACAAATATATATATCTAGATATATATATACACAACTACATATATACCTATATAGTTATAACCCTATCTATATATATATACATATATATATATATACATTTACATACACATCACCTACCTGTATCCATACGCCCTTGCACT
This sequence comes from Thalassia testudinum, assembly GCA_037157565.1. Lineage (NCBI taxonomy): Eukaryota > Viridiplantae > Streptophyta > Magnoliopsida > Alismatales > Hydrocharitaceae > Thalassia > Thalassia testudinum. Next base: position 90,531,270 of record JAZHRO010000077.1, read on the forward strand.
AGTCACTCCACCGCGCATTATATCGCAGGAATATCTACACCAGTTGCTGATATTCCCCGATATCCGGGTAAAGCAAGTGCCTCCGCACACACTCCCACACATCTGTCCTACACTCTACATGGCACTTCGTGTTGTTGGTTGCGTCTTACTAGACGTGGACCAACTCGATACTGTACTACACTCCATTTTCACTTCCACCACCACCCCTATATATAATATATACATATCTATATATATAGAGACTGTATTTATTATATTAAGCTAAAGCATTCCTTTCTCTACAAGCAACCTACCTTGTTTTTATTTCTCTTTTGTTTCCTATTATTTAAAAAGATAAAAAAAAAGAGTAAAAGAGAAAAGATAATTCTTGGCTTGCAGGTACTCGACCTTGCGAATAGCAGGACCAATTTTTTTGTAAACCCTAAGTTGGTTCAAAGCCAAGAACAATTTGGCTCAAAGCCAAGAACTTGATTTTGAGGGTGTGCCTCAAGGACAATATTATCAACAAAAAAAGTCTTAAATAGGAAAAAATAAAAACATATAAAAACTGCAATTTTACCATTGCAGTACAAAAATGATATTTCTCAGAGGCAAAACATAGGTCAAATGGTCTAAATGAGATAAAAAGTGGGTTGAGTCAATCAGAAATGGGTTCATGTGCAATCTAAGAACTAAATGACACTTGGTAACCCTAAAACAGACCCGCTTAAATTAACAAGGTTCTGGTCAGAACAAAAAGCAAGTAAACCCTCTACAAATCATGGAAAAACATACTCTAGGGTTTAGAACACTTAATTTGGCCTTTGGAACCTAGTTTGACCTAGATTAGGGTCTTAGCTCTTCAATTAACCTAATTTGGGTTTTTACGGAAAATGTCCAGTCAAACGAGGTCAAACCTAAAATCCAACTTCACCATTGGATTCCTTAGGTCCAAATTAGGTTTGTACCAAAATTTGGACCTAAGGAGAGGTCATCTTGACCTACTTTGCAATTTAGTACACCCAAATCACAAATTGGTCCCTATCTTTTGAATACCGTTGCAGAGAACCCCCTAGGTTCTTCGCCTCCTTTGCAAACCGGTCCTGCCGCCATTGCTAGGGCAGAATCGAGCTCCGGCGAGGTTCGGAGAGGGATTGCTCTCTAATCCCTCAGAAATTCCCTCCCAGAAATGGAAGGAGGATTCTCCGAGGAATTCCCTTCCTTATAAAGTCAATTACAATCGCTGGTGTGAACCCAATCTCTCATGCAAACGCATGAGAGATTTGGGTATCCTAACTCCTTTCCATCTCCGGCGACCAACCTCAGCCAATTACGTGCCCTTCACGCCCTGCACACCCAGTCCAGCGCCTATATAAGAACCCACAACTCCGGCCGAAGAGGCTGAGCTTGATTTGGCCGAGTTTCCCCCTTCAATTCCTCTCCTCCTGCCCGGCCAAATGTCCCAGCTAGCTCCGGCGAGCCCCCCTCCCCTCCCTCTTCGCTCTGCCACAAAACCAGTGGCAGAGTTAGCTTCCTGACCTCCCTCCGCGTCGCGCAGTACCAGCGCACGCCGCCTCAGCCCCGTCGTCGCCACCGTTCTCCCCCACTGGGCGTCATCTTCTCCGGCGACAGCAGGTACTGCTGTCCGCCTTCCGTCCCCTTTCGTCCTTACAATTAGGTTAGAACTCCTCTCCATCCTATCCTCTCTCTTTTCCCCCTATTATCTCATCTGATTACCCCTCGACCGACGCTGACCACCCTCATCTTCCACATCACCGACCGATCTCCGGCGAGCCGCTTCCACCATTCCAGCCCCCCACACGGCTCGCCAACCACCTCGGGAGCTCCGCCTCACCACCAGGAACTCGCTCCACCCCACAACTGCCACTCCAGACCTCCATAACCACCCCCCGAACAACCCACCATCTCCGGCCACAGGTTGACCTAGGCGCGCACGCCTAGGCCGACCGGCAACCTGCAGCATCACCCACCGCCTTCGCCGTGCTACGGCGAAGGTTTCCAGCTATTCTGATTGGGCCAATAGGCCGTTCTGTGGAATCTCAGGTGAACGCCCCGGCCGCCATTAACAGCCGAAGCAGCAGGAAGCTTGGAGCAGCAGCAGGCGTCAGGCTTCCCAGGCGGCAGGTGTAGCAGACTCTCGCAAGTATCGCGAGGTGACTGAGTTCAGCGAGGAGCACCAGCAGGGCCTTCAGCGTAGGCAATTGCACACGAGAGTCTGCGGGCGCGCGCAAAGGAAGGGCGGAACGTTTAGTCCCACATCGTGGAATCTCAAGGCACAGGTATGGTATAAAGAGTTTTTGTGATATAGCTTTACTGCCTCGAAAGCACAGGGGTGAGGTCCCTCACTGACCCCACACCCGCCTCATCCGTGGCCTGACCACGCGGACTTGGCGGATCCGACCTGACCTAGACCTACGCACTCCTCGCGCATCACACCACCTTCAGGTGCGCCTGGTCCCGGGTACGATCCGACCCGATTATGCATGTGGCTCTGGGAGAGCATCTCAGAGTGAATTGCTTGAGAGTGAGAGACGCGCGGGTAGAGGGAGAAGGGTTGGGTTTTGCTCTTGTACAGGCAGGCTGATCGCAGGAGAAGGACTTGGCCGCTGCGGAAGAGAGAAGCAAGGCAAGACCACAGAAGAGAAGAGTAAGAAGCAAGGTAGAGAAGAAGAAAAGAAAGAGAAAGACACAGAGAAGAAGAGAGGCAAAGAAAAGATTAGAAGATCAAAAGAAGAAGAAGAAGGCTTCACAAGACAAGAAAGAAAGTAGAGAGAAGCAAAACGAAGAAGAAAATGAGAGACTGCAGAAGAAGAAGAAAAGGAGAAATACTTTTAAGACGTCTGATCTTGTGATCAGACGTCCAATTTCATATTTTTGTCCTAATAACTTTTAATTGCATACATTCACATTTGAATTGATATTTTGAGTAAAATTAGAGTGTTCAATTACATTTTGACTAGTAGTAAATTCCATTTGCTCCCTGTGTTCGACCTCGGATACTCCGGTCTTCGAGTAATAAAAATCTTTATTTGTTTTGAACGCTTTAGCGGCTATACTACAACGCGATATTATCTTTTAACAAACCGCACAAAAGCGTGACGAACACCCAGAACCCTGAATTACCTTCTAGAAGTCAAAATCCTGGGGAGCTTGAGAAAGAAAAGGAGGCTGAAGAAGACAATACGGCCCAGGGATCGAAAATTGAAAATTCCACCCACATCCCTTTCCCTGAGGCCCTATTAAAAACCAAGAAGAAGAAAACCCTAGACAGCAACGAGGAGCTTTTGAATTTATTCAAGAGCGTAGAGATCAATATTCCGCTCCTCAATGCTATTAAACACATCCTGACTTATGCTAAATTCTTGAAAGAACTGTGTACCCAAAAGCGTAAGCCGAGAGAACCTACTTCGAGGAAGGTGATTCTCTCTGAGCAAGCAAGTTCTGTGATCCTGCATCACCTTCCTCAAAAGAAGAAAGATCCAGGTGCCCCCTTGATCTCATGCATTATTGGGGAATACACTTTTGATAGGGTACTATTGGACCTAGGTGCATCCATCAACCTAATCCCAACTTCTATTTATGAGAGGTTTGGGTTAGGTGAACTCAGGCCAACCTCAGTAATGCTACAATTAGCGGACCGATCGGTCACCACACCGACAGGCGTTATTAAGGATGTAATTGTCAAGGTCAAGGATTTCTATTTTCCTGTAGATTTCCTCGTCCTTGACATAGATGTACCTAATGATTTGAGGAACACGCCCATCATTCTGGGGTGTCCGCTCCTAGCTACCACCAAGGCCAACATAAACTGTGAAAGCGGTAGTATGGAGATCACCTTTAGGGATAAGAAATTAACTCTGGATATTTTTAAGGCGATAAGAGGATTTGAGGATTGTGGATTCATTGAGGAACTTGAGGATCAGGATCTTGAGACGTGTATGACAATCAATGCACTCGAGGACTCCATTAGCTTTAGCGAACCCAACCCACAACCCTCCTCCATGGTAGACCTGCCACATCCTGAAGAGGCTGTTGATTTTGTTCATTCCCAGCCTCTTCCACTAGATCGTCCTGATGAATCTTTATCAGCATCCTCCCTTTCTTCTATTCTAAACCCACCCCAGCTGGAATTAAAACCATTGGCTAAAAATTTGAAATATGAGTTCTTAGGACCTGAAAACATGCTCCCTGTGATTATTAGTGTTGATTTTACTAAGGAGCAAGAATTGAGGTTGATTAAGGTCCTTAAGAACAAGGAGGCAATTGGTTGGACCATCCATGACCTTAGGGGGATCGAGCCATCTTATTGTAATCATCGTATTTTCATGGAAGATGGATCCTGCCCTTCTCACGAAATGTAAAGGAGACTAAACCCGAATATGCGAGAAGTGGTCAAGGAGATAATTAAGTGGCTCGATGCTAGGATTATTTACCCAATCTCAAATAGTCCATGGGTTAGCCCCGTTCAGATTGTACCCAAGAAGGCGGGAATAACCGTTATGACTAATGAGAAAGGGGAAACCTTCACCACTCGTTCAGCTTCTACTTGGAGAGTCTATATTGACTATAGGAAGCTGAACACTGCCACTAAAAAGGATCACTTTCCCTTGCCATTCATTGATCAAATCCTCGAAAGGTTAGCTGGGCAAAAATATTTTTACTTCCTGGACAGTTATTCGGGATATAACCAAGTCCCTATCTATCTCGAAGACCAGGAAAAGATAACTTTCACATGTCCCTACAGAACCTTTGCATTCCGTAAAAGGCCATTCGAACTTTGCAATGCGTCTACGACGTTTCAAAGGTGCATGCTAGCCATCTTTTCTGACATGGTGGGAGATTGTCTTAAGGTGTTCATGGATGATTTCTCCATTTTCGGAGATTCTTTTGAGTCTTTCCTGGCTAACCTGGAATTGATCCTTCAGAGATGCATCAAAACACTACTGGTCCTTAGCTGGGAAAAGAGCCACTTTATGACTCAGGAAAGCATCATCCTGGGTCATGTGGTCTCTAATTGGGGAATTGAAGTTGATAGAGCTAAGGTAGATGCTATCTCTAGACTTCCTCCACCCACATTCGTAAAACAGATTCGCTCTTTCCTTGGGCATGCAGGTTTTTACAGAAGATTCATTAAGGATTTCTCGAAGGTTGCTCGGCCCTTGAGTAAACTTTTGGCCAAAGACGCGCCATTCGAGTTTGATAAATCATGTCATAAGGCATTTGATTTATTGAAAACGACAGTCACCTGTGCCCCGGTATTGCAACCACAGGTCTGGACAGCCCCATTTGAGATTATGGTTAACGCATCTGATTATGCCGTCAGGGTTGTCTTGGGTCAAAAGATTGAGAAAAAGCCCTCTGTGATTTACTATGCTAGCAAAACTCTGGACGAGGCCCAGAGGAACTACACCATTACTGAAAAAGAATTGCTAGCCATAGTTTTCGCTTTAGAAAAATTCAGGGCTTATCTGTTAGGTTCTCGTGTCATCATCTATACCAACCACTCGGCCTTGAAACATCTCTTGGCCAAAAGGGATGCCAAACCCTGGCTTATTGGCTGGATTCTGCTGCTTCAAGAGTTCGATCTTGAAATCAGGGATAAAGTCAGGGCACAAAATGCAGTGGTGGATCACCTCTCGAGAATCCTAATTGATTCTCCTCATCTAGATGTTCCGATCTCTGATACTTTTCTAGATGAAACTATCCTCACAGTCTCAGGAATCCGAACCCCCTGGTTTGCGGATATTGTCAATTATTTGGCCATTGGTCAAATCCCCCAGGATTGGACCAAACAACAACGGGATAGACTTGTATCTGAGGCCAAATATTATTTTTGGGATGATCCCGAGCTGTACCGCATTGGCGCAGACCAGATTATTCGCTGATGTGTCCCAAAAGTCGAGTTCCATAGCATACTTGAGTTCTGGCACACATCTGCGTGTGGACACTTTTCCTGTAAAAAGATGGCAGCAAAAATTTTGCAATCCAGATTCTATTGGCCGTCATTATTTAAGGATGCCCAGGAATTCTCTAAGTCATGCACTCGATGCCAGACACTCAGGAACATGGTTAAGAGAGATATGATGCCCCTGAACCCAATTCTTTCCGTCGAAATTTTTGACATATGAGGCATCGACTTTATGGGACCCTTCCCTCCTTCATTTGGACACCAGTATATTCTGGTCACTGTTGATTACGTGTCCAAGTGGATTGAGGCAATACCCACCCGAACCAATGACCACAAGGTGGTCATCGATTTTGTGAAGAGAAATATCTTCAGTCGGTTCGGGTTCCTAGGGCAATTATCAGTGATGGTGGCACACATTTCACTCATGCCCAGTTTTGAAATTTACTGGGGAAATACAGGGTGAGCCATCTGATTTCCACACCTTACCACCCTCAAAGGAACGGCCAGGCTGAGGTCTCCAATCGGGAGATCAAGAACATTTTGCAGAAAACCGTTAGGCCTAATAGGAAGGACTAGACCCAAAAGCTAGATGATGCTCTTTTGGCTTACCGTATGATGTACAAAATGCCTATCGGCATGTCTCTATTCCGTCTGGTGTTTGGGAAGGTGATGTAAACACATTTACACTACTTAAGATGTCTATATATGCATGTTCTTAGGCATAGGATTGCATTACATGCTATAAATATTGCATAACATGCATCATCTTGCATTTAGAGTAGTTTGAATAAAATGGAGGTTAATTGTCTCCTTTTATGTGCTTGGATAGGGTAAACATTTTATCAGGGTCTCGGATAGAAGATCCAACCGTATGGATGTGATCAGGGCGACGATTGGAGTTCAACGACTCCAAGATCGCCCTAATCAGGCATCCGTAGCAACAGATAGTGAGCGGGGAACCCTAAAAGATCAAGGGCCAGGATGGTGTAAATCCATAATTCAAATGACAAATCCGACCGCATGGATGAATTTGGATCGACGATCGCAGCCTAACGACGCAAAAATCGAGTCAACCCGACATCCGTGGCACCATCTACAACACCCAGAAGATGGACGGCCAAGATGGCACCACGTGGCACCATCTCGGTTGCCCAAATGGCCACATGCAATCATTGAAGTCTCCGCATCCGCTCTCTCTCTCTACCGTTGGATCTTGATCCAACGGTTGTGGACAGCCACACCTAAAAGCGTCTGCTCCACCATCCGTGCCCCGTAGCGCAGCGGTCGAAGGTGCTATCGCGAGCTGCAGCCGCGGGGAGAAGGGCGCGGGCGAGCGAGCACGGGGGTGCGTTGGATCGTGATCAGGCGGCTCAGATCTTCCAATAGCGGCCACGCGCTATTTCACGCGAGGCGATCACACGGCATCGTACGCGCTGGGCGGGCACGCAGCGAGCGGGTCAGGCGCATCTTAAGCCGTCCGATCTCGCGATCGGACAGTTGTGGATGAATGATCGTGCGGTGGGCATTGAGAGTGGGCAACTAAGGAGGCGCGCGTAGGGAGTGCCCACTACACCCACGTTGGGGCTTTAGCGACGATTTTATCCGTCACTAAAGACCCCTCATTTAATGTTTTAAAGATGTAATGACCAATTTGCCCCCACTCCTTGCAACTATAAAAGGAGACCCCCGCCATACGAAATTCTAATCCCCTTCCTTCTCTTCTCTACCTCTCCAAAGCTCAAGAGAAGCTTGTCCCACACCCGGGATGCTTCTCGTGAGATAAAGTCCAAATTTTCGTCCCCCTTCGGAAGTAGATCCTACGACGACGACGACGTGCTGCTCCGTTCCCGTTCTTCTGCTTCGTCCTCCTTCGTCTAGGCGTCATCCTGTCCGGCTCGTCCTCCAAGCGACTGTCGAGGAGGATATCTCTCTCCCTATTCTTTTTACTACTTTCTAATATAGATTTACTGCTTTCTAGTGTAGTTATGCTCGTCCTCCAAGCATTCGTCGAGGAGGACATTTCTCCCTCCATTCTTTTAATGCTATCTAGAGTAAATTTATCGCTTTCTAGTGCAATTGTTTTATACTTTCTAGTTGTAATAGTGAAATGAACAATCTCCTTAATGATAAATTCTCTATTTATTCTACATCTCATTTTGATTTCTGTGTGTAATATTCTCTCTCTCTCTTACCCCCTCTCTCTCTCTTCTATTTATTGTAAATAATTAGATAGTTTTAAATTGAATTACTTTGTGACAAATAAAAACAAACACGTAGTTTTTAAATCAAACGTTTGCCTCCCTGTGTTCGACCCGGAATTTCAATTTCGGTATAAATTTTATTTGTTGAACACGAGTTCTTCGCTTTCAAACTACAACGACAGGTTTTCCAAAACCTAACGCATTAGCGTAGCAATTCAGAAGTTCAACAGAAGGCGTGTCGCTTACTCATAGAACTTGAACACCAGGCATTTTGGGCCATCAAGAAATGTAATGTGGACCTTGAGTTGGCCAGGAAAACCAGGAAACTCCAACTATCTGAGTTGGAGGAGCTTGGAATGATGCTTATGAAAATGCCAGAATCTATAAGGCAAGGACCAAAGCTCTCCATGACTAAATGATTTTACGTAAGAGCTTTAAGCCAAACCAGAAGGTCTGGCTTTTCAATTCTCGATTGAAGCTTTTCCCAGGTAAACTCAAGTCTAAGTGGGGTGGTCCGTTCGTTATTGAGTGGCTTTTCCTTAACGGGGCTGTTGAAATCTCTGACCCAAAGATGGGTAATATTTTCAAGGTCAATGGACAGTGTCTCAAACCCTTTGTTGACAATGTGCTCCCTGAACCTGTCTGAACCGCAGGCTGATCATCGCCTAGCTAAAGGCACTAAACTCAGCACATGTAAAGACTGTTCCAAGCTGACCAAAGTCTCACGAAAACTAAGTGCTATTCTTCCACTTCTACTCTCATGCATGCTTTCATTTTTCACAATGAGGACATTGCAATAGCTAAGCATGGGGGGTGGACATATTTTATAACCATTTTGTCAGTTGTAACAGTGATTTCTTGTTATTTGATTCTTGTTAAAAAAAATGAAAATTTGAAAATTTGAAACGATAAAAAGAAATTAGAATTAGGAGATGACAACTTAGGCATTAGGAGTTGTAAACTTTAGGAATTGATACTTTGAGACCTGAATACTTAGACTCTTCAGGTCTTCGGGCTTAATTAGCCTGGGTGTCCACTCGAATGTGGATTTAGTCTCGAGTCCTCGTCAATTAAAATTTATTTTAATTTGATAAATAATTTAGGATGATAAGTATGCAACTTATCAACCCGCCCTCTGATTTGGGGGACTTTAAGCCTAAGCATCTACACACATTTTTTTTCATTGACTCACTTTCCGACAATTTTTACGAAAATTTGGGTAGCTAATGGACCGACTTGGGTGGTATGGCTGGCAAGTTGTCAGTGGTAACAGCTCATCGGCCTGTTGTTCAAAGCCCAGCCACAAGATCATTTTCATTGTACTACCTTTAGGTAAATCTTAGATCAGGAAGCTACCTACTTAAATAATAATAATAATAATAATAGAAAAAGGAGAAAGTAAAAAAAGAAAATAATAAAACCACACTTCACCGCACGAGTATGGCTGGCAAGTTGTCGATGGTAACAGCTTATCGGTCGGTTGTCCAGAACCCAACTCACAAAAAAAAAATGCACAATAATTCCCAAAACACTTAGGGAAGAAGCGGGGAAGTAGAATAAATCGGGGAGATATACACAGGGTTCGCCCTTGTGTTGACCCCATATAAAAGAAAGTAGGGAGAATGCTACTGATCATAAAGATAAACCTTTAAGCAAGGTCACCTAGGGTCGTAGATATCCAAAGTCCGTTTTAATGGCCGCCTAGTGAGTCTTTCACTATTTTTCACAAGATGCTTAACACTTAAAGTCCTTTTCGAGTCTTGCACGGGTCAGGTAGTCATAAAAAGTTATCCCGTAACTCTCAAACTCCAAAAGTACAAAAAAAGAAAAGAAAAGAAGAGAAACAAGAAAAAAGAAATTTCTCTCCTCAAATAAGGTAAGGGCCTGGACGGTCTACATTCCGACAGGCACCCGGGCACTATTGAGTTTTTGTAATTAGGTCTTAGGGCTGAGATTTTCTAAAGCAATCAATGAATTTTGCCTAATTACTCGAACCCTGATTCTACTTTTATACATAGCATTTAGGTTAATCTTGCTAGGGACTAGTAAAAAGTAAGCATGGGGGTATGATGAATACACAAATTCATGATAAATTGCTTATTTATGATAGTTTTAAAGCTTAGCATTACATATCATGCTATAAATATTGCATAACATCCATTGCAGGGCATTTAGGGTAGTTATATATTTTGTATATTAATTCCTTCATTTTATATGGCTGGGAGGGCAATGCGACATCCATACGGGTTTCGGATGGAAAATCTGACCGTACGGATGGATCTGGAGCAATGATCGCAGTTCAGCATTGCGAGAATCATCTCGATCTGAGCACCGTGGCACCCTCTACAAGAAGAAGAGGATGGACAGCCCAGATGGCACCATCCAGGCCACCCAGCACCGGCCAGCAGCGCCACCAAATTCCTTCTTCATCCGCGCCCTTGAATCCCAGCTGTTGGATCAGGATCCAACGGCTGGGAAGTGGTTGCACCAAGCCGCTCCTCACGACACAAGGGAAGGTCTAGCGCAACAGTTAGAGCATCGGTGGCGCAGGTTCGAATCCCCGCAGCCCCTCCAATTTGCAATTTGGCTGGGCGCATGGCAGCAACAGCGGCAGCGCGTGCAAAGCGCCAGCACATGGCAGCGCGCGCATGCGCACACCAGTGCATAGCAGTGTGCACACAGCAGGGCGCACGTGGTCAGCGTGCGTGATAGGCGAGGCAACGCAATGAGAGTGCAAGTGCAGTTGGAGCCAGCTTTCAGCAACAGTTGGGCTGACGTACAGCGATGCATACAGCCGTCGCTATTTCATTGCAAGCCAGCAGAGCCAGCTAAGGGCGTGAGAGGAGGTGAGCTGTCTACAGCAACGTTTTCAGCGACGTTCTGGAAATCGCTAAAGGTCCTTTATCCATTTTAGCCTCTTCTCCTCCACTATAAAAGGACCAACACCCCCTCCCTTCCAAGCCATCTCTACTTACTCTACTCCCACCTACTCCCAAGCTCTAGCAAGCCTACCAACGCTCCATTAGAGCTTGTTCTCAAGCTCCCAAGGCACTTATTAGTGTAGCGAACCTCTGCCCCACCAAATATTCCTCCAACTTCCCATCCCCATTCATAGGTCACCTTGGAGCCATCCTCCCACCTCCATTCCGGTAGCAGATCACCTCCGTCTTCTCACCTCCATTTCGAAGCCATGCTGAAGCTTTCCTCAACCAGACGTCCTCCTGCATCTCACCTCCGTCGTCCCACCCCACACCTCCTTCGTCCGAGCTTCCGCCAGGCGCCGTCGTCTCACCGAACAGCCGATTCGGGAGATTTCCTCTCACCTCTCTCTCTTTTTATGCTTTCATAATTCATTGTAATCGACATTGAATTAATATATATATCATATTTGTTCCATTTCTATCTTGTGATTCATTCTGCTTGTCTTTTATTTCAAAAACACAAAAAAATATCAAAACCCTAAAATACCAAAAAGAAACGAATCAAAGCACAGTTTTCACCTAAAGTAAACATCGCCTACCTATGTTCAACCCGGGACTCCCTTGTAGTTTCAGTATAAATTTTATCTAATCGACGTGTTTTGCAACTACGACGACGGGTTACTTGTAACCTCGATTTCTAACACGCGAAACACGCCCGACCATAGTATATGTCACAAATACAAATCGTTATCGCATTGATTTTTATTTAATTAGATAATTTTTACTGGTTTATTCCAGGACATTCACTAGGAGGCAGTTATTGATTTAAATCACTCTCTAAATCCAAGATTATTCTTTAATTCCACAAACGATTAATTTTCTATACAATCAATAATGAATGAATGAATCCATAAAGAATGAATTTAGGGTTCCATTATGTACGAAAAGAATAAATGAAAATGCTTGCAAAAATCTACTTACAAATAAGCATCAAATAATACATAGATATATTCTACACTATCTATTTATAAGTTATATTACTAAAACTTACATAAATATACACTACTAACTAATATTACATATCATACTAACTTAACTTAATAACCTAATGATGAGAACCTCATCATGAGCCATAACTAGCTCATTTTGACCTAATACAAAGGATAAAAGCTCCTACATAACTCAAGGAAAGGCTTAACTCAGAGAATTCTGAGTTTAAGGAGAAAACAAGTCATAAGGGGTAAAAATGCAATTTTACCAGTATAATCTGCATACAGGGTAATTCAGGGTCCAAACATAGGTCAAAGCAACTTAATAAGAATAAAAGTGGGATGAGATGATCTAGAAAGGGCTACAGCAATTCCAAGGAACTAAATGATAATCTGTAACCCTAAAACAACCCACTTCAATTCACGAGGTTCAAGGCAAAGTAAAAATAGAATAAACCCTCTAAAATTCATAGAAAAATAATCTCTAGGGTTTAGAACCTTCAATTTGGCCTTCAGAACCCATTTTGACCTACATTGAGAACCATGCCCAATTAATAACTTAATTTGGGTTTTCGCATAAATTGACCGGTCAAACAAGGTTTAATATAGAAATGAAATTCACCATCAGATTCCTTAGGTCCTAATTAGTCATGTATAAAAACTTGAGCCTAAGAAGAAACCTCCTTGACCAACTTTACACTTTGGTCCTCATATATTTACTTTTTGGCCCTCAACTTTTGAACCCTCGCATTTTGGCCCCTAACTCTCCTTCGTTCTTTGCGTTCAGGTCCCCCCTGCAAAACCTGCCAGCACCATGCTCCGGCGACCTTGCGCGGAGCATGGCGCCGCGCAGGGTGAGGGGGAGAGCCTGGCAAGTAAACCGGGGGTGCCCTGAGTCGTCAGCCGTCGCAGGGACACCCCCCTGGTCGCTGTAACCCACCATACCGGCCGTGCGAACGCACGAACGGTATGGGTTTCCATCTCCGGCGTCCTCCGGTGAGGGAGACACGTCGTCTCCCTCCGCCTTCCTCCCTGATTCGGTCCCTATAAATACCCCCGTCGCTCCACCGTTCTTCCCAGCTCGGATCTGACGGAGAAAACCCCCAACTTTCCTCTCCTCTCACTCCGGCAGACGCCCACCAGCTCCGGCGGTTCCTCCTCCTCCTCTTCGCTCTGCCGCAATACCAGCAGCAGGGACTTCTTCCCCTGCTCTTCCCGCGCCACGCCGCACCCAGCTGGCGCCTCTCCGGCTCTCTGCTCGCCGCCGCCCCTTCCCCTGGGCATCTTCTTCTCCGGCGACAGTCGATACGACTGTCGCCCTGCTCCGGCCCCTTTCGTCTCCGTAGCTAGGTCAGAACTCCTCCCCATCTCCCCCTCTTTCTTTTCCTCACTGTCTTTTATTTGATTAAACCCTCGACCGCTCCTGTCCACCGTTACCCCCTTCGTCTCCGGCCATCCTCCGGTGAGCCACTCCCATCACCCCAGCATCCCACACGACTCGCCGACCACCGCAGAACCTCCGCCTCCTCACCCTGATCAACCCCCGCCCTTCCACTTCCCCCACATCACCCTCTGCAACCCCACCGAACAAACCCATCCTCCGACCCACAGTCCGACCTAGGGCAGCCCTTGCACGCCGCCCCACGCCTCGCCACCACCCACACGAGCTTCGCCGCACTCTGGCGAAGCTCCCGGCACCTTCTGATTAGGCCGAGAGGCCGTTTTGCTGTGAACAGGCCACCCGACCTCCGCCGCCATTGCCGTGCAGAAGGAGCTGCTTCCGCCTGCAGCTGCAGGCGCGCCACGCCCAGATTCGACTCCCAGGCCTTGCGAGGCATTTCGACAAAGCATCAGGCTCGCAGCTGGGGCGAAGGCCTCGCGTGTAGCTGCGATCGCCCGCTGCTTTCTCCGCTGCGGGCGCTCAATTAGGGTGGGACATTTAGTCCCACCTCGGAAAAGTCTGAAGAGGCGCAGCGGTATAAAGCGAAAAAGTGTTGGAGGCTTACTGCCTCAGCACACGGGGTGAGGTCCCCTTCACCCGCCCGGTTACCCGGTCTCGTCCGCGCTCACGCCCCGCGGATCTGACCCGACCCGACTTAGACTGACCTGCACTCCTCGCCCACCACTCACGCCGGTGGGCCTAGACCCGGGCGCGACCCGTACCCGGCTACCCGGCAGCTCTGGGAGAGCTATCCTATGAGCGGATTCTGTGAGAGAGAGAGAGACGGAGGGGCGGGGGGGTAGAGTAGGTTTTGCCCTCTGACGTAAACTCTGAAGTGTGCAGGCACAGGTGAAGAAGAAGGACCGCGGAAGAAGAAGGAAGCTGAGGGAGACACTGTAGCAACAAGCGGTTTAAGTCGTCTGATTAGAAAATCAGACGACGTCCTGAAGGGAAAAGAAGAAAGAAGGAGAGACGACGTCCTGACAGGAAGGGAAAAGAAGAAAGAAGGAGAGACGACGTCCTGACAGGAAAAAGAAAAGAAGAAAGAAGGAGAGACGACGTCCTGACAGGAAAAAGAAAAGAAGAAAGAAGGAGATCTGAAGAACAAAAGAACAAGGAAGAACAACAGAAGAAGGCGAGGCAGAGGAGAACACAGAGAGGCCAAGGGAAGAACTGAAAGAAGAAGAGCACGAGAAGAAGATCTGAAGAAAGGAAAAGAAGAAAGAAAGGAAAAGAAGAAGAAGAACATCACCACTGCAGATAAAGAAGAAGAAGATAACAGAAGATCTGAGACGAGGAGAAGCAAAGAGAAAAGAAGAAAAGACAACAAATTCTTTCTCTCTCTTTCTTTATTTTTGTAAAAGAAACATGTATATCTCTAGAATACAACTTGCTCCCTGAGTTCGACCTCGGGAACTCTTTTATTTTCCGAGTAAAAAATTTATATATTTGAAATGATGGCAATAACTGGCTATACTACAACGCTATAACAATAAAACCCAGTTATCTCAACGAAGCCACAGCGTTTCACCTAACATATACAGTAACATATATAGAAGCTACAGTGACAGATATAAATGTCGCTGGACCCCAGAAAAACTATATACAAACTCTAAAGCAAGAACTAAGGACTATAGCAACACTTATTTTACCTTTAGTGATGTTTTGTTTTGTCAGTAATGATACGTAGTTATTTATACACATATATATAGCTATACTGCTTATATGTATGTCTATTATTTACCTTATACTTATTTATTTATACATACATATATGTTATCCATTATTCATGCACATGTCTTCTTCTTATTAATTCTCGTCTATGTTCTTCCTGAACCTGTTTACATCTTTTGTGCTTAATTAGTCATTAGGCCTTTTATTACTTAACAAAAATTTGTTAATTGGTAGGCACACCTTTCGAGGGATACACAGCACTCGATGATAGAGTGGAACCAAACCTCTACTAAGCGCACCCTAATTTCTTAATTAGGCCACTTAAGTACAATTTTATCTCACGTTTGGGCTTAACCAAGCCCTCGCACACTCTCCGACCCCCGACCACACAACATGCTCAGATGCTCAAGTGAATATGGGTATGTTCGGTTGTAAGGGCACCCGGCGCCCATGACAACTGAAGTACCCATATCACAAAATCAAATTAAAGCACTGAGAGCGCTCTCGTGCCCACGATGTGGTACTATTCTAGCGTCGCATCTACGCTAGAATTCTAGGCTAGTTTATTAGATTAAGGATTTTAGCTGTCAATTCGAGGACCATAATTTATTATAAAATAAAAATAAAATATGGGAATTTAAAGTATGTACATAGTAATACTTAATTGTACAGTTAATTTAGAATTTCAGTTATATTTACTATATAAATTAATTATGTAAAGTATACAATTTATACATAACTGATTTTAGAGTTTATTCTTTAATTACGTATAAATTGGTTATTATATGGTCTAATTGACCTTATACAGAGTTAGTATAATTTTTTATTGTATTTTACAAGTTTAATTTTTATTTTATTTACATTTAATTAGTATAATTTCAAATTGTTTGAATTGTAAATTAAGTTTAAATAATATAAATACTATAAATATACTTAAATTAGCTAAAGTTACTTAAAATACATTAATACAAGTATACAGTATAGGTTAGTTGAATTTTAACTTAAATTGCTAATTTATTTTAATTTAATCTAATAACTTAACTTCTAATTTAATAAATTAATTATTTATTCTGTATATATAATTAAATTAAGGTACAGGGTTTAATATGTTTATAACATACATATAAATATGTCTATACAGTATTATAACTTAATATGATTATTTATAGAGGTTATTAATTTATATAGCTACTTAGTACATATTAGTTAGTTTACTTAATAATTAGTTATATAATTAAGATATATACAGTATAATCTAACTGACAGACTTAATTTACATACTACAATATATACATAAGTTATTTATATTATAAATTTATATAATTTACATTATAGATTAATAAGCTTACTATATAACTTATATATACACTTATATACAAATTATACAAAAGATTTCTAGTATTTTTGGGTTTTTTTTTTTACTTTTTATGGTTTTTATATTTGTTATGGAGGTAGGAGATGAGAGGGAAAGAAATAGATGAGGAGAAAGAGGTGTTTTTGGTCTTTTTATGTTTGATTTTTTTATTAAGCTTCACGATATACAGAACCGTCGACTGGTAAATTCTACCAATTCGAGGGTTCTACTTACCATGAAACTTGATATGTATGTAAAGAAATACCTAATCTTCAATTAGACAGGTTTTTTTTTTTTAGATTTTTTATATGATTTTTATTTAAGTCCAAAGTTCACACATTCTAGACCTTTTAAAGGTTTCCTAAGGTGTGTTAAGGCCTAGAATGGATCCTAAGGAGTCTAAAAGGCAGTAAACTACCTCAACAATCTCAGTGTAATACATAACAACGATAAAGACATTTAAGCACACAAATCAAAGTGGATTTCAATTACTTATACTTAATTGGACAGTTAGGCTTAAAGTATAGCTAACAAAAGAGATTTAAAATAGATTACAAGCATTCACTAAATTTAAAAATGTAATTGAAATCACATGAAAGCTTGTTTACAATCTAAAACACCTTTATTACAAGTCGGCTATCTAACAAATCATATCAAAGACCTACTGTCCACCAAGTTATCCAGATAACCATCTTCTGCTGAAACAGCAAAAACACAATAGCTACAAAGTTCATTAAATGCAACACAGTAACTGCTGTGTTTCCATCAGCTACTACAAACCAAGCTTCATCCCAGATGGCTTAACTACTACTACAAGGATGAGGATAGTTGATGAGGGCACCAGCAGCAAGGATGAGAGGAGAGGAGAACGCGGGCTGCCAAATTGAAAACTAACCGTAGGATGAGATCCGGGGGATTGGGTGAGCATACACCCCGCTTCGCGCGAAGCTTCAATTGAGATCGAACTGCAAATCAGGATCAAGAAAGAATGGACGGTCTAGATCCTCTGAGTTCTACGCACGCACAGTGTGTGCGCGGAGGTTGCAGGTTGCTGGGGTCTATTGGAAAAATTGCAGGGAGGTCCTTCTGCGAAGGGGTAGGACATTTATAGGCGAGCCCATAAGTGGTAGGAAATAATAACTGAATGGTCCTTAAGGGCTTTCAAAGAGATCCCTGCAGGTTACAAATAGGTTTGGGAAAGTTTTTTAATGAAGGAAATGTGATACACAAAGGACCTAAATGTAAATTCTAAGTTTCAAGGCCCTAATGATGTCCAAAAGCCTTCAAGTTTTTATATGTATTTAATTGAACATTTGAGAAGTTAATTATACTTTTGATTTGGACTTTTAAACTTGTTTGTGTGTTCAATTAACTCTTGGATCATCATTTGACCTTCTTCTTAAAGATATCTCAATTTATGACCTAATTATGCAATCTTAACAAAAAATTAAAGTTTTAGGTATTTTTCTTTGATTCCCACACTTAACCCTTTTTATGTGTTAATTTGGCATTCTTTTACCCAGTTTCTAGCTTAACTTTAGCTTTTTAGCTATGATGAGTAGCCACTCATCAGTGCTTGATAGAAACTGTAGTCAAATTCATTTCATAAAGTTAACTATTACTACTTCATTAAACATTAACTCTCTTATAACGTGTGAAATGAGGTGTTAGCTACTAATGCGCTAAACAATCGTGATTTTAGTTTGGAAATCATCATAGCACAAAAACCTAACAATCAATTAAAATTTATTGAACAAATTAGAGTCCAGGTCAGACATGAGGAGGCAATCACTTGTTTTAAAACCTTTCATTATTTTTTTTTTGTCATATTTCATGATGAGCTAGATTTCGTATGCAAAAAAGATTTGGGTTTGAAACCTGTTGTTATAGCTGCGTAAAAATCTGCTATCAAATAAATTTATAACCGAAACTGGTAAGTCTTGGGTCGAACACGAGAAGGCGAACGTTTGATCAAAAATCACATTTATAATTATTGTCACGAAGTAGATTAGCTGTTCAAATTAAATCTACACTAACTATTCTACTTAAAGAATAAACAATAGAAGAAAGAGAAAGAATGCTACAAAGAGAGAGAGAGTAATACAAAGAAAAGAGAGAGAAAGAGAACCAATATTTGATAATCATATGTTCATTACAACTAATTTCTATAACTAAAAAGCTGGAAATCTACACTAGAAAGCGATAAAAAGAGAGAGGGGTGAGAAGTTATCCTCCTCGACGGCTACTTGGAGGACGAGCTACATTGACGAAGCACTTGGATAATGGGGATAAGATGCTGGACGAAGGAGGACAAAGCTAGAGGATGGAGAATGGAACAGGGCAACATCACAGCGGGATCCACTTCCCGAATGGCGATGAGAGGACAACCGCAGGCACTCCACTAACGGGGATGAGAAGATGGAAAATTTATTTTAAAGACTCTAATGGAGCATCCCGGATATGGGACTAGCTCTTTAGAGATTTGGAGGGGGTGAGAGAAGAAGAGAAGGGATGCCCAAATGAGTGGTAGGGGTGCCCTTTTTATAGGTGTAAGAATTGAGGGCAAAAGGATCATATAAGACCTTAAACATAAATGAAGCGCGTGTGTCCTTGGCCATGAGATGGACATCGGAGCGTCCACACATAGCCACGTCGACGACTCTTCTCCTTCAACCATTAAGGCACGCTACCAAGTGCCGCGTGACGTGGATGAAGACCAGTCATTCGATGGAGTGATCGAACGGCTTAAAAGTTACTTCCTCGCACTACAGAGAGAGAGCGCATCTGATCACGCGTCCAATAGAGCGTGATCTCGCGCGTCTCAATCGTGTAGCACTCATCGCGCCACATCGCATCCTCCATTACCGCTTGATGCCGATCAAACAGTCCAATTAAAGTGCACGAGCCTGCGTTGCAGATTGAAGGCAAGCAGAGAGTTGAACTCGCATCGTTGGCTCTTGATAGGGCGTTCGCCCAATGATCAACGCCCGCAGATTATCTCAAAAATGCTCCATGCTTCCATCGCTCGCGACCGTTGGATCGTGGACGGACAGCTCAGATTGCATGATGAAGGATGCTTTGAAGATGTGAGGGTGCGGGCTTGGCTTGATCTCAGTCGTTGGATGAAAATCCAACAACTGAGATTGAGGGGAGCGGATGGAGTCCTGTGGGTGGCTTTGGGCGCTAAGATGGCGCCACATGGTGCCATCTGGGCCGTCCATTTTCCAATACTTGTAGATGGTGCCACGGATGTCAAATTGGGTCAATTTTTGCACCGTTGGGCTACGATCGTCGATCTGAATCCATCTATGCAGTTGAATTTATCATCTGAGGTACGAATTTGCACCACCTTGCCCCTTGACCTCTGATATTTCTCAAACTGCATCTAATGCTACAGAAATCCGATCGGGGCAATCTCGGAGTCGTTGAACTCTGATCGTCGCCTTGATCAAATCCATACGGTTGGATCTTCAATCCATGGTTCCAATAAATATTGCCCTATCCCCTTACCACAAAAAGGAAAAATTAACCTATAATTTATATAAACTAATTTAAATGAATGATGATGCATGTTATGCAGTATTTATATGCATGATGCATCTATAGACCTACGAACATGCTTAAATATGCATTTTAGGCCAATTAGATGTGAGCACATCATTTCATATGAAAATTTTTTTTGTTGTTTTCTCAAGTATGACAGGCACAAAATATAGATCAGAATAAAATATTGAACTTTCAAAGAATGCTTCTATTGATCATTGCAAGGTTCATACAAACTAAGAATGATGAAAAAAAAGATAACATGAACATAAATGGAGTGGGGGGGATGAAGAGAATCAAAAGTCTGTGATGTTGCTTGTAGATTGCTTGTAGGAGGTCGCTTGGAGGAGCATCAAACCCAAGACACCAAGAGGAAGCTAGAAGGGCTAGAGGAGCTACAACAGAGACACCAAGGTGGCATGAAGGAGGGAAGACTAAAGAGGAAGAATGGCAAGTGGAGGGAAGGTAATGTCATGGAGCTAAGGGTAATCTAACTATGACTATGGTCAGCCATAGAGGTGGAGCTAAGTGGTGGTGGGTGTGCACTATTGGAGGTCGAGCTAAGGTGGAAGAAGAGATGAAGAGATAGCTGGAGGGTTTTGGTTCTTTTATAAAAAGGTTGGGATAATGTGGACCCTTGGATCATGTGGAGGGCCAAAATGCATCCACCGATTCTCTTTCAAATCTAGCCACTAGATGATGATTCAAGGGTGGATCTTGAAGCTAAGGGTGGCGTCCACAAGGACACTCTATAATTATCTAGATTGGGTGGCTAATGATGGTAGATTAGGACTCGTAGATTGGAGATTAATGGCTTAGGTTTAGGTCTACTAAGGAGGGTTTTAAGGAGTGTTTTAAGGAGCTAGTTGAGAGGAAGTTGGGGGACTATTATGGCTGGATATAGGCTTTGAAACGGAGGTTTAATTGGGTCCCTAGGATGGCTTTTGGATGGTGGATG
Organism: Thalassia testudinum; assembly: GCA_037157565.1. Lineage (NCBI taxonomy): Eukaryota > Viridiplantae > Streptophyta > Magnoliopsida > Alismatales > Hydrocharitaceae > Thalassia > Thalassia testudinum. Next base: position 90,552,259 of record JAZHRO010000077.1, read on the forward strand.
TAGGTCCTTAGGTTGTAATCTTAGGTTGCTAAAAATAGGTGGTGTTATGGATAACCTTAGGATGGAAATCTAATGGTTAAAATGGTTTCTCTACACTAGATTTAAGACTAGATTTTGTAGAGAATTAGGTGTCCTAATGTGTAATGATAGGGAGGGCCTAGGTGGTGTCATGTGTCCTTCCCTGTCCTCCTCCTCTTTGCTCGTTTTTATTTCTTGAAGTCTCCTTGTCTTAAATTGATTTACAAGTCATTCTCTTCTCCCAAGTGGTTCTTCAAGCTTCTCAACTTTATTCATCTCTCCAAAAACATGCATTATTCACAATATCATATAATCTGACACATTTATTTGTAAAACATCCATAAGTCCTATATATGCATGCATGTATATATTACTTTATTTGCAACCCAAATGCATGTTTTAACATAGGAGCTAACCCAAGATTAAGCATATTAGGAACATAAATTAAGTTGTTATTAACTACTGATGAGAGATTTGAACTGATTAAATGTTATTATGAAATAATTAAAGTATCGTGATTAATAGATTGGAATTGGAATTGAAACGACAAATACATGTTACGTTTTATAATGAAATGAATTATGAAATTACTAAGGTTTTTCTAAAGGAAAAAAATCGTTATTGAAATTGGGAATTGATGGATGGAAATTACTTGATAATTTAAACCCTAAGGGTTGCCTAGAAGTCGATATATATTTGTGCTCAATATCAACAGCAAAGCCAACTATACCTATTAGGGGTAGAGACTGGCTCAAGGAGCAAGCTAGCCTCCCCGTAACTTGTTTCGTTATGCTTTTTTTGGCCAACCAGGTAGTAGGGTGCTTGGGTACGTGTTATTGTTATGAGAGGTTGGAGTTGCTTTTTGTTTTTGTATCCTATAGTGAAAAAGACTGGCTATGAGCTACTGTGGGGTAGCTTCCCGTATGTTTATTGCATGGACTATAGTCACCACTTTACCTTGTTAACTAAGACTCTAAGGCGGTTAATGATATTTCCATATTTATTTATGTTAATTAATGCATAACTAATGTTTGTCTAAAGGCAATTTGGGTTAAATTACATTCAATTAGGTCAGATTAATCATTTTGGAGCGTTATGTAAATAATGTATAATTTTGGATTTTTATGTAATTTTTTCCTTTAACTATATCTGGTACCTTGATGTGTTTATTCATATGTGTGTAGGTGCCAGATTTCAAATTGAGTGGACCATGGCTAGAGGGAGATCCAGAGTTGAGCTCATTTAGAAGGAGGTTGGATCAAGTTGGTAGACCTAATTGAAAACCCACTTAGCCTTAGACCCTAACCCATTTAGGAACCTAATTGACCTAAGCCTAACACCTAATTTCCTAACCCTAACCAACCTATTTTTGGCTGATTAATACACCTTAATTTTCAATCATTATGATTGGTCATTTACTTGATGTTATCTCTACACCACAAATGCCTACGTAACCCATACCCATATTAAATCTCATAAATATCCCACCGAAATCTATGCAAAACCCACGTCAACCCTCTCCTATTCACTAGACCCACCCACATCCAAGTCCTATGCAAACTCCACCGAGAACCCACGCACACATTTCCCTTTAATCTCATGTGGGCAAACCCAACAACCCACCTATGTAAGTAAATCCTACACCCACCGAAATCACAATCCGAATTACACCACCGAGACCACCCAATCCCATATCTCCACTACAACTAAAATCCCATGCAAATTTACATGCACTCTTATCCCCATCCCATGCAGCAATCTCCACCAACCAATGTACAACCCACCTATCTCTTAAACCAGGAAAAAAAAATCCACCGTCACCAACAAAAATCCTAACATCTACCCACCTACGTCCACCAACACAGCGATCTCCGCTCCACTTATTTATTCTCCCAACCAAAAAAACTAAAAAATACAACTCACTCACCCAACCTATTTATCCTCCTCCATCTAGTTATTTAATTCACAATATTCCTATCATTTAATCAAACCATCCAATACCCTTCCTATTTAATCTAGACCTTTGATTTATTTCCAACAAAAATCTAACATATTCTATCACCAAGTCCTTAATCCTAACCCTTGATCCCTAACCCAATTGATCCTAGCCCTGCACCTTAGTGATCCTAGTCAACCTAAGCCAGCCAATAGGAAGCCTCCATGCTTCCTATAAAATCACCTAGCTGCCCCCCCCACCTTAGGATTCAATTTTCTCTTGGTTTTCCACTTCCAAAGAAATTTCACCAACTAGAACTAGTCCCTCTCTATTTCTTCTTCCTTCCCTTGGAGATCATGGGTGCACTTTCACATCTACGTCTACGACATCACTATGAAGTTCACCTTCGAAGCCCATAGTTCTTAGTTTTCATTATTGTAATTCTAGTTGTAGTTAGATTGATTTCAAGCATTCTTTTAGTTGTAATCATTTTTCGACATTTGATTTCTTAATAAAATTCTAGTCATTTGATTCAACTTGTCTTCAAGTTGATTACTTTCTTCTAGTACTTATATTAGTTATAGTAACTGCATGCTATTAGTTTTAGTCAATTCTATTTGCAGTCTAGTAATCATAATCTCATTCAAATCCACTCATCTATTGCTCAGTTCATTACAAAAGCAAACTTTTCCAACTACCTCCCTGCAAACAACTCAGACTCTATTATTAAGAACTATGATTTTCATATTTATGAGTTTGTACTGAAATAAATTTAAGAGTTTCTAACATAATTTTACTATAACAAAAGTATATTTTATGCAATCACATCCACATTTAGAACAATTAACTAGGTGGTAGGGTGGGTACGAGTCATCCCTTTGGCCAAATGGGTGTACTATATGCAATCTATCATCTAAGATACCGCAGTAAGATCTCCTCAAGCCTTCTGAGGAAGCTGATTTGGGCAGAAATGCCTTAAACATGTAAAGCTAGGACAATTGGGCTAACTAAAAGGAAAACTTATATAATTGAGAACAACACCCGTTTTCTTTACTTCTTGCACTAGCTTAGCGCACTCGTTCTTTTCTATTTTACTACTCTACTCTGTGTTTGTTGACAATTTCCGTGGACTCTATACTCAGTCACTAGTGTCATACAGTCAAATTCTACAACTATTGGAGCTGATAGTGCCGATCAAAGTGCAACACCGTAGTTTAGTTGTCGTAGTCGTATTTTCTTAGTTTTGGTGCTTTCCTTGTTAGTTTTCTTCAGTACTCAATTTTAGCTTCTTCCTATACTTTTGTTTTGCTTTCTTCAATTATGTAACAATACATATAATGGCTATGATTATTCTAGTAATATTTTCTAGTTCAGGTTTTCTTTATATTTTACATATATATATATATATGATGTGATGCGTTATGAATGAAATTATTATTCTATGTTTATACGATAGATGATTGAATCTCAGGGAATTCGGTAAATTGACTTGAATTTCTACTAGGATGGGGGCTCGGGTCGTAACACCCTTTTACAGTAGTAGTATACACTGAATAATTTTTAGACATAGCTTCTCTGTAGCGATCTCCTTACCTATATGGGCATGGTTGTTTCTCTTCTTCCAGAGAAACAAAATCATTGCATAGAAGGTCCTCACTGCACTTTCCTTATTGCATCCAATGTCAATGATTGTTTGCACCACCTAATTGATTGTCTCTTCCCTGTAGTCCTCCATTTGCATCCTGTCAAGAAGTTCCTTCAAGATCTTGTAACTAAAGTCACATTCAAACAAGTGCATATTGGTTTCCTCTACTCTTCGTCACAACCAGCATGTGGGATCAATGACTACGGCCCACCCATGAAGTCAATCCTTTGTGAGTAGCCTCCCATGCAGCTATTGTTAGGGGCTGGAATCGAGGTGTTTTAAAAGATGCATTCATTGTAATAATAATTCCTTAAAAATAGCTCAAACAACAAATAAAATTTATACTCAAATGAAGTCCGAGGTAATTCGCTAGAGCAAATATGGAATTCACACGCTAATCTTAACAAATAATGTAAATGAGTACAATTAATTACTCAAAATCTAATGGGCAATGTATAACATGAGCATATATGATGAGTCAAAAAGTACTTTAGACAAAATAACGGTGATTTGGATCACCAATTATTAGTCTAACACATATAGCAAATACTCAAATAATATCAACTATTTAAAGCAAGTGCACAATGCACTCCCTATCAAGGGAATCAGACAACAGACTCTTTCAGCCAGACAACTTAAGTGTCCACTGCTACAGTGCTAAGAGGGCATTGTGCTTCTTCTCTTCTTTCTCTGCGTGCACAGGCCTACTTCACTTCTTTCTTTCTTCTGTTTTGTCTTCTTCTCTTCTGCTCTCCTTCCTCTTCTCTTTTTCTTTATGCACAGGGGTCACTCTTCTTCAGATGCGGCTAAGTGTTAGCCGTTACACAACAGAGCAAAACCCCCCTTATCCCCACGCACTTTCTCTCTTTCCTTCTCTCTGGTTTCTCCTCTTTCCCGCCTTCACAAGGCCATGCACAGTACCAAGTTATCGGGAAATCGGTCTAGAGTGCACCTAGGACTAGGGCTGCAGGTGTGGATCGCAGCCAAGGTGTGAGGATAGGATTAGGCGGGTCGGGTCGGAGCCAAGCTCGCGTGGACAGTGTCACGGGCGAGGTGTGTGAAGGGGTGTGTGCGGGGGACCTCACCCCCCAAGTGTTGAAGCAAACAACCCTCAACACTTTTGTAGATTCCCTACTAGGAGGGGGTGACGTAATAAATTGCGGAAATATAATATGAAACAATCTCACAAAATTCAGTCACACAAAGTACACAATTATTTTTAGGTGGAAACCCAAATCGAGTGAAAACCACCACCTAACCCTCTCGAGTTAGGATTTTTCGATCAACCAAGTTGATCAAATCCACTAAACGAATCACTTAAACAAGGGTGATTCAACCTTAATTACAACCACGCTACTTTATACGAGGGTAGCGTACCTCAAACCCCTTCTCTTCACAAGAAAGATTTTGTCCCACGAAGGAGACGGGAATTCGCAAAGCGAATACCCAACCAAAGAACAAAGATAAATAACAACAATCCTATAGAGCCAACAAAGTAATTTTTAACCTAAGCTTCTATAGGAATTAAGATGCTTCCCTTTGCAAGGAGTGCGTCGACGACGCGGATGTGTGAACTACACGACGGCACAACGTCGCTCTCGTGAACTACGACGGGAGAGCAGGTGCGCAACTACTTGATGCTCTCTAGATGTAGAACTTGAGCTTGGAGAGCAAGAAATTCTTTTGAACACAAAAGAGTGGAAATGCTTGTTCTTGGTGTGTCAAGGTATGTGTTCGGTGGCAAAGGCTCCCCTCTATTTATAGAGGTCTTAGAAAGGCTTTGGAAGGCTTTGGAAAGCTTCCATAGCCGTTGGGTGTAAAGCCCAAGAGAATCAGGCCGAAATCAGGAACAATCATTGCACTGACAGGGTTATCAGACATCTGATCCTGGCATCAAACGTCTGGAAAACCAGTTTAAGACGTCTGGGATCAAAGTCAGACGTCTGATTTTAGGCAGGTTTCTTCCTGACTTGAATCAGATCTAAATAGGGTTCTAGTGTAAGTCCATCAGATGACATACAGGACGTTTGGAACTATGTTTGGACGTCTAAAAACCTACTTTTCTGTGGGAATGGATTTCCAAGAGAGTGCAACGGCTATGAGATCTCTGAAAAGAGATTTTGGGTCAGCCGAGGTAAAACGGTCATTTATCAGACGTCTGGAAAGGCTTAAGGACGTCTGATAAGGCTCTAATGGTCATATCCTTCAGTGTTTGTTAAGCCAACCAATGGTCCACTAATTAGACGTCTGGCAAAATCATCAGACGTCTTCTAAGATGTCTGGACTAAGGTCTGGACGTCAGATTTCATCAGACATAACTCACTAAGTCCAGCCTAAATGTTATTAGACGTCTGAGTCAATAGTCAAACATCTTAAAACTCATTATCAGACGTCTGATTTTAGGATTAGACATCTGAAAAGGTTGTTTGAACCCTATATTGATTTTCTAGGTTCTCTACAGAAAACCTAAGTATCCTAGGGTTGTGCAGGTGTTCCTAGGACTACTGTTAGGGTACTTTGAGGCTCTTTAACATGATGTTCTAAGGAACAAAAAGAGCAAGGAAATAAAGACAAAAGTACATGAAAGAAATAAACATAATTCTATCATATTCTTCTCGTCCTTCCATCTTCAATTTATCGCTCCTCGCGAATCTCCTCTGTTCTCCATCAAGCTCCTCCAATCCATCCTGGATTTGAGCTCGAACTCCGTCCAATCACATCTCCATTTGCAATTGACCTGAAATTTAGGACTCCAAGTGCAAATGTTAAATGACACGTGTTTTGTTATCATCAAAACAAATGATCGTGGTTCTCTAGCACCAACAACTTTTTCCTTTTATGCAGGGTTATAGCTCCGCTGATTTCCGAGGTGGGACTAAATGTCCCACCGTCTTCATGTATGCAGCTACGGCTGAAGTTCTTCGCCAATTGGAGCACTACTGCAGGGGGAGCTTTAATCCAAGACCTGGAGCAGATCCTGGGGCGTAGCCACAACTATTAAGAGTAGCACCAAGTCGTCTCGACGCCAGAAAAGCTTGGTCGTGGTCAGGGAAGGTGGCAGCAACGGCGGCGAACCGGCGAAGACCTAGAACACGAATATAGGCTCGAAGGCCCTAGTTAAATGGCTCCTTAGCTTTGTCGTAGCACGGCGAAGGTGATGGTAACGGTCTTGTAGAGGATGGCGGCATGTAGAGGGTGGTCGGTGACGGAGAAGATGGTGTAAAGGTGCGCTGTTCATTGGTGATTGTGAATGGGCAAAAGGTGGAATAAATATGGGGGTTTTGTGCGGGAAGGCGAGGCAGAGGTCGTAGACCAGTTGTCGAGGGGTTTGAGTGTGTGAAGCAAGTGGAAACCCTTGTCGGTGATGTCGCCGGAGGTGGAGATGAAGGTGGCTTGCGTAGATGTCGAGGGGATACTTTTGGTTTTTGAGGGTGTAAAACTAACCTAAGAGCTATAAGGAACTAATCTAACCTAAGCTAATCAGACGAAAGGGGAGGATTCTCCTTACCAAGGGTACACCGGCTCTAGAGAAGACGAAGGCTCCGGTGAGGTAGAAGTGGCGACGACGATGTAGGGAGAGACGCCCGCTAGTATGGCACGACGTGGAGGAAGGCAAGGAAGAAGAATCCGTTGCTGGTATTGCGAGCGGACGATGAAGGAGATCGAGAGGAGTCGTCGGAGCTTGAGGAGCTATTCGACTAAAATAGGAGAGAGGAATGTGGACGATTTCCAGCCAAATTCGAGCTTGGAGAGACCGATCTGCCTTGGGGGTTATTTATATAGGTAGTAAGGGGTCGGTTGAAGCTTGAATCCAAGCTTTCAACCTTGGAAGGTCGCCGAAGTTGGAAGCCCAAAGCTCTCATGCATTCGCATGAGAGATTGGGAAGGTCTTGGAGGGCAAGATCTGATTCGTTAAAAAGGGAATTCCATAAGGAGTCTCCAGTTCTAATTTGAAACTATTTCATCAATCAATCAAGGAGAAATCCTTGGTTGATTATCACCGAAGCTTTAGGATTAGGAGTTTATGTGCAGTGGGGTCCTTTTTGTGAAGAAGACAAAGAAACTTGGGAGTTTTTGTGAGGAATTCAAAAGCTGAGGGGCTATTAGAGATAAAGAAAGTCAGACTTAGACCAAAGTGCAAACTAAATCGAAACAATCTCAAATTGGGCCCAAATTTTGACACAAACCTAATTTGGATCTAAGGAATCTAATGGTGAAGTTGAATTTTGGTTTTGACTTCGTTTGACTAGGTAATTTATATAAAAATCCAAATTAGGGCATAGGTCTGTCTGTGACTCTGTTTTAGGTCAAAATAGGTTCCAATGGTCAATTCAAGGATGTCAAACCCTAGATAATATTTTTCTATGATTTTTAGAGGATTTAGATGAATTTTATCCTGACCATAACCTTAGTTAATTGAGTCTATTTTTAGGATTTCACAAATCATTTAATTCTTAAAACACGCAAAAATCATTTTCTGTCTATACAACCATCTTTTTAGACATTTAAGATCATTTGACCTTTAATAAACCCCTAAAAAAACTCGTGATTGCATTGCAATTGAGATATATTGTTAAAACTGCAGTTTTACCCTTATTTTCTTGTTATTCTCTCAGAATGGATTTGTAATGAATTACGTCTCCCTAGCGATTATGTAGGAACATTTTTTCCTTGATTATGACTAATTAAAACTAAATATAGCTGATGATGATGTTATCATCAGCAGTGCCACAGCCGTACACACTAACCACTTTGGTACATGTTTACATCCTCAAATAAGCCAATATTCAACCCTCGTGAGCGCAACAAATCTCACGACATTCCATAATCCTACAGTCCCCTCTGGCCATTTCCACTTCTGCTTGTCCTCCTCATTGGGTTCCTGATTTGTCATTCTTCTTAATCTCTTGCAAGCTTCTACTTTCTCCAAATCCAATAAGTTTTTTAATCCAAATCTATCTTCCTCCTTTGGTAAGAGAATGTCCCTCCAACTTAATAGGTGTGTTTTCTTTCCCTAGAGGAATCTTGCTTGTAGTTCCATAATCTTCTTCAACATGGATCTTAGAACAACTGACAATGCAATCCAAAATCTGACAAGTCATTCTATAACCCATTTTTGCAATTGTACGCTACCCATCCTTATAATATTCTAACACTCCACCAAGCTATTGTGACGACCTAAGTCCCACCAATCGATGAAACTCGAGTCATCATGTGTTAACCACAAGCACAACTAACCACAAGATCATAGTCACCCAACACGTAATCATAAAACAACAATAGCCAATCAAACAAAATGTAAAGCAATAATGAAAATAAAAGAAATGAAATACTGACCAAAGGGATTACCATAGAACATAAGTACGTAAGCTAAGAGATACCCAAACGATAGTCACCTTGCTAACTGTCAAGAACACCGGAGTACGGAGCCAAGAACCACGTTAATAAAAATTGAGTATAATAGAAATAACAACTGAACACAACAATAACTTAGAGCACAGGAAAATGGGTACTATATGTTTAATTAATCCATTTATTAAACATCTCATTATCCTGTTCCATTTTATATATATTGGAAGCCTAAGTTATTACAATCCATAGCCCATTAATCAATGCCTCGGGGCTTGAGGCAATCTTGTTTAACTTCTTAAGATGCGAGACAGGTATAAGCCATCTTCTTGGCCCAGAAGGAAGCTTATACCCATCAAGCCACCTTAATTCATCACCCTAGGATCATAGCGGAAAAGGGTGGCAATTATACTGTATGGCGTCAACATGTGCTAGCTACACACGCTAACCATAAACAGCCAATGACCCACCCATCGGCCAAGTAAAGAAAAGCCAACTCCAACTCTCGAGCCATGCATCCCACTATCTAAGTTGGCTACTAAGCTTAACCAAAGAGTCATAGGGAGCCTAGCAACTCCTTAAATCAGCCCAAAATCGATCTAAAAGACCAAACTACAGTCAAATCCGACGAGTAGCAAGACTAAATCAAGTTATCCAATCTCTACAATCCCGACAATTCCGACATATTGATCTCATGATTATTCCTTGATGATTACGTTAATAACGTTCCTTATCTAGGCCATGATTCCAACCATTATGTTCATTGTTTAAGATTACGAAGAATTCGCATCATACCCATAATCAATCATTAATCAATTCATTTCTAATTTACAACAGTGGTCCCAAGTAATATACTCATTAGCTATCACAATGACACTTATTTCACAAAAAATGAAGTTTGTTTCACGCATGCGATAATAGGGTTACATTTAAGGTTCTTAATCTTGATCATTCCATATTCGTAATCTATTGTATATGCTAATCAAAGTACCCAAGATCAAAGTTAACTCCCAAAATGGGTTTCGAATTCAAGGAAATAACATACACTAATCAACATAGCATATGCGAAGGATTGTGCGAGATGGGTTCACAAAAAAAATCGAACTAGAAACGAGTGGTAGAATAATACTCTTATTATTCACATTTGTTGATTCAACTCACATAATTACAAGGTAAAATCCTTAAAATTCACCCTGAACATTAATATTAACCTCCCATAAATTCTAGTGGCAGAAACAAGGTTTTAACAACGTCAAAATCCACCCAAATTCCCAGGTTTTAACTTGGTTCAGACTAATTCCAAAGCAATAATTATTCATGAATCATTGTCTTAGGCTGATTTTAAGTAACCAAATCCGTAACCAACATCATAAGGTTTCATACTCATCAACAGGATGAGAACATGTGTAAACGATAGTATGTACGTAGCACAACGCAAAAAATCAAGTCCAAACCACACGAAATAGGCTGAAAATAGGGAACGAGATAGTCTACTCTACCTAATATCATCATAGGGTCACAGTGACTTCAAATTGTGAACTAAAGGTCTCGGGATGTGTGTCGAACCTTCCTCATGATCCACGTACGCAACAGGAAGTCTTCCTGTACAGATTGGGAACCCACTTATACACGTCTCTGATTTTTTACGTCACAGACAATACTCAAAAATGGAAATAAACTACACCAACGCATAGTACATGTCGCAACGATTCAAACGGTGCCTTATTTGTCAAACTTCGAGATCAGGAATGCCTCGAAATGCTCGAAACAATGCAAAGGGGTCGTTGAACCAATCGATTCACGTGAACCGATCAATCGGTCCATGCTCGCCCACCGAGGACATGTGTCAGCGCCTAATTAGCGCTGACCGTGCATGCCAGATCGCACCACCCATGCCCTCACCATTTGATTGAGCCACGTGTCGACAATCGAGAATGCCTGCGCCTTCACTTCGCGTGTTAACGCTCGCAGGCGCACACACACTAAGCGCTGCTTCGTGCGACATGAGTCATGCATCTGGCGTGCACTGCCAAATCAAACGGTGGGCATACGCTGCTGCCACTTCCTTCGCAAAAATTGCAATGGGAATCCTACAAAACTCGAAATCACATTCGGGTCCCTGGAAATTTGCAATTAGGATTTCAAATTAGAAATCCTATTTCCCAACACTCTTTTTCTCTTGGATTTTGGAGGCCTTAGAGAATGATGATGATCCAAGGTCCTTGGGGGGTACATTTATAGACCTAAATTATGCTTAGGGTTAGGTTTGGTTGGGTAAAATGCTATATTTACCCTTAGGTTTGATTCATCTTACATTTAGATCCTTTCTAACTTGTTTTGATTATAACTTGAGTTATACACCTTGATTTTCATGAAACAAGCATTGTTAGAAAACTTGCGATAAGAGAAATCCAACGGTATCATACATGGCACCCTTTTAATGAGGTTTGACTACGAATTAACTCAAAATATGTGTTTTTGACTTTTTTTTAAGAGGTACTTGTACTTACACCGAATTGTGACCATGTCTACAAGTTCGAAGTAACCTAAACCACTCTAAAATGACTTGGGACCTAAATTTTGAGATGTTACAACTGTCTTCTCAACCAATTTATCAATAAGCCCTTGGTAAAAGTCATGCTTATCGTGAAATCACAGTAAAGATATTTACGTCATCGTAGTTGCAAAAATACATTGTTTAGAATTTATAAACCATTGCCTAAAAATCAAAACGTAATATCGGGAGTACGAGTCATTTCCCAGGGAGGAAAAATTCTCTAGATGCTTCTTGATTTAGCTAAGCACTTTAAGATTTTTTTATTAATTTTCAAAGTATTTTTCTTTTTTTTTAATTTTTAAATAGCAAGTAAAGCAAACAAGTAGTTTTGACCCCTACAAGAAGACACACCTAAACTCTAGAACCACAGTCATCAAAAAAATTCAACAATTTTATAGGAGATTCCTTGTTTGAAAAGAGAAGTAATGTAAGTTATTTCACATAATTTGAATGAGTATAAAATTCAAGAAAAATCTCAGAAGTCAGAATTTTTTTGTTTTGTCATGAAGATTGACCCTCTATTAGTGCATGCATTTTATAAAATAATCTATAAAAGGTTACACTATGAAATTTAGGATAGTATAAATAGACTTGAATTCCCATCGATAAGAAAAATTTGGTGATTTTCTAATGACTAGTCCTCACAAAAATAATTTTCTAATCTAAACCTTAAACTCTGGACTCAATACGAATTTCTATACTACTAACCTAAGGACTCTGATTTGGGATTTTGCAATTTTTTGGAATTTTGTAAGAATAAAGCAAGGCAACAGAGACATAAGAGATACTAGAAAATCAAGAAACGATTATTACAACTCAATCAAGTTCTGCAAGTAATCAAATACAAAAGCAAAGAAAACAAGAAAGAGAAGAAGAATGAAAGAAAGAGAGTAGAAGCAAGTCGTGGTGTAGCAAAGTAATGGAGAACTCGCAACGGCGGTGAAGTCCACCACAATCCCTAAGAGGCGAAGTACAGAGGAACTCAAAGAAGCCTAGAGTGATGAAATCCTTGCACAAAGAGGAAGATGAAGAAGTTGAAGGTGAAGAAGGGTAGAGGAAAGCTTACTAGGAAGAAAACCTAAGGAAAGATGGGAGTCTAGAGGAGCTAGGGACCTAACTATAGAGGCTAGAAGGTAAGAGAGAGATGGAGGGGGACAACTATGGAGGGTGGGGCTTGTTGGCATGGAGAGGAAGGTGGCTATGGAGATGTCAGTTAAGGTTTGTTGTAGGAAGGAGGGAGCAAGGTAGGGGCCAAGGATGCTAGCAAGAGGAGGAAGAGGAGAGGGACAGGAAAGACCAAGGGTGCACATCCAAGGGTGGCTATATTAAGAGAGGAGTGGCACTAGTGATGGAGTAAGGACCAAGCAAGAGGTATTTGGAATGTAGGAATAGGATTGGTCAATTAGGAAAGGGGAATAGGATTGTTGTAAGGATTTGGATTTAATAGCCCTTTTTAAACCGACTTAAGCCCTTACTAGCTCTATATTTATGGATGTATGGTCCCCTTAGAATTGGTTACTAATCTAATGCAAAGATGATTAAGTAAAATGCGGTCATTGCAGCAGAAAATTGCATAGGTACTTCTAAAAATTTTTCATTTTTGAACTCGATAATACAGATTTTGCAGTTTACAAATCAAAGTCTAGACCATTTCATAGGGAGGCAACTAGATAGTCATGCTTTCCCACAAAGCTAGTTTTTTTTGTGATTTTCATATAAAGCACTATCAAGATCAAGTCTAATAACTACAGAAATAATCCTAACTACGAAAGCAGAAAATAGAGATAAAGATGATCAAATCTAAAATGACTTTTCTTGCTAATTGAAGAGTTTATTACAAACTAGTGAATCACAACTAAAGTAACAATGGAGGAGTTGCAAGAAAGAGAAGCAATCCACCAAGATAACGATTGTCTTCTGGGAGTTAGAAAATGTAGGAGATCCAAAAGAAAATGTTTTGGTAACCATTTAATATCATTGGGAAAGATACGAATTAAAAAATCATAAAACATAATTCCATATCATACGGCAAAAGGCACCAACACCAGCCGACCTTGCCAAGGCATGTGTACATGTGCACGTTGTTTTACCCAATTTTACCAAATGAAATTTATACACTTCCCGCCCACCAATTGCCAATTGGTCCTGTGCTTAGAGAGCCAACATCTTCATATAACATCCTCAGAGTTCCCCCACTAAACATGTAACACTAAAAAGAAATCTCCAAATTGAGTTACAATACTGAATTTCCCTAATAGACTACTATAAAAATTCAATGCTAAAACTTAGAGCTTAAGGGCAAGAGTCTTAACTTTCACATAAATTTGAACTTTTACCTCAGCCATTTTTACACTGGAGGAATAAAGTGAGACTATGTATTACACTTTAGATCTTTGTTATGAGGTATACGATGTAACAAACAATAAGAACACACAACAAAATAAACCTTGCATTAGCTAAAAGCAAAGCAATGGGACAAAACACTCAAAACCTAACTCCTCGTTGATGTAAGATGTATACACGTATGAAAGGTTTGCAATGATGAATAAAAACCTAAAATACACCTAGTGTTAAACATAAATAATTTGTATACGAAAAATTTTAGCTATGTCCACCAGGTTGAATTTAACAACGGAAAGTCTTGCCTTCGATGGAAAGGATTAAAGTTTGAATTTCCATTCATAGATTATATCAAAGACTGGTGTGGGGAGATGATCAATTACCCTCGTGCAAATCTGGGTCATCCAAAAGAAAAGTTATCCCTGCAACTGCAAGAAACCAATCGATCAACAAAATAGACCCATCCTAGGGTGGGCTGAGGGCATAATTGTCAATTCTCAATAAAGCTAGATGATAAAAAAGTGCAGCTGGTCATTCACACTAGTAGACCAACGATCAAATCTTACCCTTCTAATAGAAAAAAAGAATATAATTACCAAGTCCCATTTGTACGAAGAACATGCTATTCTGCACAAAGAATCAAAGTCCCACTGCTTGATCCGAACTAGTTTGAGAAGAGTGAAGGGAATCCAGGAACTACAATGTTCTCTCTTCCAAATGAAATAAGGATAAGCACCTCTTAAGAAACGCATCCCAAACCTACTTATTAACCATGCAGTCAATTAATCCATTAAACCAAGGCATAAGACCAAGAACCACCTTTGAAAACCATTCTCATGTAACATGTCAGACAATCAAATCCAGTCACACCAATATCTTCTTACGCGTCCATCTTCTCAATCATATTTCATCTACGTTTAATGCGCACGCTTTCATGGCGTATCAAAGCTTATGCAAAACCAGCTGCTAATATACACTCCAGACAAATGGCTATTTCTGGTTGACCGAACCCGAAGCAGTTCTTTGTGACAAAAGAGCAGTTCATCCCTATTTCCAGAAAATGCAACGGACCTGATTAGTGGAAGTCTTCGTCAGTATCCCACCATGCAAGAAGCTACGTAAACCAGAAGAAGTAGTTAGCATCACCTTACCCCCGAATTGGAATGTGAGGGTATAGTTGCTGCACAAATTACTCCGTGACCTGTAGATTAAAAAAAAAAAGAGGATTTATGCACAAGAAGCATTATTTTTCTAAAAGTAATAAGCAACACAAGCCAAACAAACTTAAGTCAACTAGTTGAGTAGTTCTCTATTATCCTCCCACTAAAATTAAACCCTACATTCATGAAGAAAAGGAAAACAAAAACACCATTTAAGAATAGCATCAAGCATCTCATGACCAGGACCAAACTCAAGCGAGGATAAAAGTAACATGCCATGGACAAAGGTAGGAGTGTAAACAAGTCAAACTCAAGCGAACCTATCTTATTCAGATTTGGATCATATATCTAAACGAGCCTAAACCTTTATTCAGGTTCAATTTGTTTATTTTGTAAACTAAACCTGAATCAAACTCAAGCAAACCCACCTTACTTAGATTTGGTTAATTTAAGGGTCATTTAAGAATTCCATTAATAATCACTTGAAATGAATCCCGAGATAAAATCACTAACTGATTTGCAAGTGTTACATTTCACTAACAATCATAGAAAATAAGTGGTCATATTTCTTAGTAAAAGAAAAATAAAAGTCACAAACTCTCCTTTTTCGAACTTCCATATAGGAGGGTAACCAGAGGAGAAGTGGCTGCGATTGGAAAATGATGTGAAGGGAGAGGAAGCCATCAGGAGATGTCAGAGGACAAAGGAGTCAAGGTGGCAACACACCAAGAGATGCTGGAAGCTGGAGGAGGCGAGGCAACGACACACAATGGAGGCCTTGGGAGAGGATGTCAAGATTCGGGTGGATTGTAGGAAGAGACTTTAAGGGTGTGACGAGTGACGACTTGGGAAAGGGGGAACTCAAGAGTGGGGCTAGGAGTGAGACCATAGAATTAAAATATACCATGAGAA
The DNA here is from genome assembly GCA_037157565.1 of Thalassia testudinum. Classification (NCBI taxonomy): domain Eukaryota; kingdom Viridiplantae; phylum Streptophyta; class Magnoliopsida; order Alismatales; family Hydrocharitaceae; genus Thalassia; species Thalassia testudinum. The sequence goes on from JAZHRO010000077.1 coordinate 90,568,176, forward strand.
AGGGGCAGGTAGTGACAATTGCATGCACACAGTGGATTTTTTTCCATCATAAATGGGAAATGAAAATTTGAAACTTGATTGGAGGTAGGGAAAGGGAATTTCACTAATTTTGAATGATTTACATATAAATACTTACATTTATGTATTTTATGCGTACGCACGCACGCACACACATAATTATTGAACTTTAACAAATCGAACCTAAGCAAACCTACTGTGCCCAAGTTTGGTTCTTTAACAACAAGAGCCTAAACTTAACTCAAATTTGATTTGTTTATTTGCAAACTGAATCTAAACCAAACTTTTAACGAACCAAACCTGAATATTTTTGATAGCCCTAGACAAAGGGCAAACATCGAGGTGGACAAACCAAGGAGGTGACATAAGCAAGGAGGAAAAGGATGTTGTATTCTCCAAACTATTTGTAAGCAACAAAAGGGAAAGAAGATGAAAGAATATAGCACTACGGTATGGATGCTATTGCATCATTGCACTAGCAGCACTACAACATTGTAGCATAGCATCAATGCTATAACACTATCATAGTTATAGTAAGACCATAGCCTTATGTTTGCATAGCCCCAATGCTATGGCAGAAAGTATTGCATAGATAGAATCAATGACATCACACAAGGATAGCATTGTATCTACCATAACATCAATGCCATGGTAGCACATTTCATGGAATCAGTGTTAGAAGCTATAGCAATGCCACAACATCAATGCTACGGTATCACCATATAACACTACAGATGCAACAGCATTGATGTTTAGCCTACCAAAAGGGTTGGGTCACATCCCATATTTATAAATGGGTTTGATCAGGTTAAAACTATTTGTTAAACTCCAACAGGTAGACCCATGACCCAACCATGTTAGCTTACCATGTACTCAGCCTGAACCATCTAGATAAATGGGCCAGATGGGTGTCCGCAGGTCTAGAAATTGTTACTGGTTCTGTGAGTGTATCCTTGAAGGGTCCTTAAAGTGTACACTGAACTGATCCTGTTAGGCTCTTTTTTCTTTTTCTTTTTTTCTTTTTTCCCTGAGTGCACAGGTCCAACGATATGGACTTGTGACCTGAAACATTTAACATCTAGGTTGGATCAAGTATGACCTATGTAGTGAAGAACGAATCCAAGTCAAGTTTGAATCTGTTATTGGGGTGGGGGTCCAAGTTAAATTATACAAGTCTTAACCCTTTTGATAAGGCAATCCTGTGACAGCATAATAATGCACAGCATCAATGCTATAGTAGCATCATAGCATTAACAATATAACACCGGTGCTATGGTGCAAATGCAAAAGAAAAAAAAACGATGTTAGTGCTAATGTTGGGATCAGAGGGAACGTATGGTTGTCATGTATAAATACATGTAAGAATTTCTTTACATTCTGTCTCAAGAGCACGGTCAGACAAACTGGCTACTTTGTCATCCCAGCCTATCAAGGCAATTCCACATGCATCTGTCCCACATCTCCGACCAAACCCGGGGAGGGGCTGGGGGGGGGGTGGGCGGCGGGAAAGCAGGGGAGATGTGGTGAAGAGAGAGAGACACCAGCCACATGAATGCTGCATCCAAATCTATACAAGATTGGATCATAAACCCAAAATGTCAACAAAATATCTACCTATAAAGAATCCAATAGAAAATTTATGGGGAGCTGAGAAATGCACATACAATCACTTGTCTGCATTCATACTTCATCTTGCATAACCAGAAGTTTCAAAGGGGATCAAAAGTATACACTTGGCGACCAATACAAATGGCTTTCTGAATAAATTCCCATGCAAGGGTGTTTTTGTGGATGTACACATATGGACCAAACGAACACGGGCTGGCTCCAGGGTATCCAGCAGAAACATCCAAGAATTGCCACAAGCATTCACATATCTAGTAACCGACTAAAAAGGCAGCTTGGAATCACAATAAAGCATAAGAAATGGATATTAGAGAAAATATGCTTCAAGGAGCATTAGAAGCCAAGAGAGCGGCTGTAACTAGAAAAGGTAGTATCAATCGTAAGGATTTTTTTTCAATGCAAGTTGTTGGCAACTAGTAAAGAGAGGTCAACAAGAAAAGGAAAAAGGATTTCTGCTGCATCAAATTACAACAATGTATATGATGTCAATCAAATCATTCATTTGCTATATTTTATATTTTGTATCATTGTTTCAATAACATTTTCGGATGAAGAAAATAATTTTCCTTAATTACCAAGTCGTCCTTACACCTCTTTATATAAAAAAATTTGAGGAAAAAGTTACTTCATAAACCTAACAAAATAATAAATATATTATCCCTTACAATATAACGTAGTTCAACACTTCCCCTCAAACTGGACGATATATATCCACCATACTCAACTTATTTCTACACTTCTCAAACTGAAGGTGAGGTAACAGCTTGATAAACATGTCGGCAGTCTGGTATGAGAAGGCAAGACAGGTAGTACGAAGCAGATCATGCTGAATCAAACTCCTGGTATAATGACAATCCACTTCCGCATGTTTCATTCTCTCATGGAACATGAGATTATTTACAATGTATGTTGCAACTCAATTGTCACAATACATCTCCATTGGTTCCTAAATAATAACATGAAGATCTCATAGCAGAGATCTGATTCATATCATCTCAACTGTAGTTTGTGCCATGGCCCAATACTCAAACTCAACACTAAAGCATGAAACCACACTTTGTTTCTTACTCCTCCAGGTCACCAAGTTCCTAGCTACAAAAGTATAGAAGCCAATGGTAAACCACCTATCTCGAACATCTCCTGCATAATCTGCATCTGAGTAGGCAACAACTAACATAGGTGCCTTCTTTTGAAATAGAATGTCTTTACCTGGACATCTCTTGATGTACCTCAACACCTACATCACAGCCTACCAATGAACATCACTGAATTTGTCTAACAACTGACTTAGCTTACATACTCCAAGACTAATATCTGACCTAGTGATGGTAAGATATAATAGCTTCCCCACCAACTATCAATATGCCTTCTTATCCTTCAGCTTCACTGTATCATCAAAGAGATCAATCTTAAGATCCATAGGAATATTAGCATCCTTGGATCCTAGCATGTCTATCTCCTAAAGAATATCAAGGGCATACTTTCTCTGTACCCAAAAAATATCTCAACTTCCCAAGATCTTTCATGACAAATTGACATGCCAAGTACTTTACCTGAGAAATGCCATCTGCATCAACACCTATGAGAATAAAGTCATTCACATACACAAGTAGAGCCACTGTATCAATACGGGTCTTTCTCACAAATAATGAATGGTCAGATGAGAACATATGCATCCCAATAACAGATAGCACCTCAGACGCTAAAACTAAGCTCGGGGGCTCTTCTTAAGACGATAAATGGCCTTACAAAACCTACATACACACTCCCCGTGAACCTCAAAGCCAGGCAGCTATTGCATATAAATCTCTTCCTGCAAATCTCCATATAAGAATGCATTTTTAACATCCAACTAATATAGGTGCCATCCATAATGAGCTACAACAGAAACCAGTATACAAACGTGCAACTACGAAAAGCGTGTCAAAAAAATCCACCCCATTGGTTTGGTGAATCCTTTGGCAACGAGGCGGGCCTTATACCGAGAAATAAACCCATCTGGGTTGTATTTCAAGGCAAAGACCCATATGGCTCCAACAAGGTGCGTGCCAAACGGTAAAGAAGATAGCTCCCAGGTACCTCTGTCAATAAGAGCAGGCATCTCCTCCATAACTGCCTTCCAATGTGAATGTAGTAGAGTCTGCTGGTACGAGGTAGGAATCTCAGCACTGGAAACTGCAGTAGTGAAGGCATAAAACTCCGAATCCAGAAAATCAGCAGAAACAACACTCCCAGCAATATGATTCTGTGCACAAGATCGTGGAGCCTTCCTGATAACAATGGATATATCCTCATCTATGGCCATAAAAAGAGAACCTGAAGACACAACATCAGGATAAGGATCATCAGTACTCTTAACACATACCTGGGAAGGGGAGGACGATAGTGGCTCGGTGGGGACTAAGAAAGGGGGGTGTGTCTTATCTCAAGTGATAAGAAGCTGATATGTAGTGCCCTTAAAGGTCTTCTCATTAGGTGATACAACTCTGAATGTGCCCACAGTCTATTTTGTAGTAGATACACCACTACACTGAGAAAAATCCTCCATGGTTACAAGAGGTACAGGCATTGGCAAAACCATCTAAACCACCTGAGGTGGAAAAATATGTAAGACTCATGAAAAGTCATATCTGCACTAACATAGTGCCTCTGGTGTATAAGGTCAAAACACCTATATCCTTTCTGAGTCAATGATTTAAATACTGACGACATGCCGGTGGCATGCCGTTGACAAGAACATTTTGGGAATCTCTCCATACCAACATGGATATTATATCGAAATGTTGGAGTTTCGCTAGCATGCCAATCATATCGACAGCATGCCGTCGATATGGTCGACATGCTGACAGATGCTGATGACAATGAGCCTGCTGTGCATTGTGCTGATATTTGTCCTAGCTTGCATGTTATCCCAAACACACAATGTGCTCCTTCACGTTAAGGTGGCACGTTATCATCAACACATTGTCCTCATTTGAGTTAAAGTTGCAACACACTGTCCTCGTTTACCTTGAGGTTGTTGCAATGCACACACGCACACGCATGCACGCATGCACACACATTACTACATAATCAGCATTTGATTTCCTTGAAATTAACATTTTGACTACTTATGCCATTTTCATCGACATGCATTGACATGCCCTTGACATTTCCGTGACATGCCCTCGGCATACCCATCGAAAAATAAACATTTCCACGGCATGCCCTCGATATGCCGATGAAATGCACACTTACAGTTTCATCAGTACATCGAAATCGACATTTCGAACCTTATTCTGAGTGCATGAATAACCAAGAAATACGTACGACCAAGTCCAAGGAGATGTACAAATGCCACACAACCAAAAGTCTTTGGTGGCACAAGAAACAAATCTGAATCAGGATATAGGATCTACTCATGAAGCACAGAGTAAGGAAGCCTGTTAATGAGATAATAGGCAGTAAAAATCGCATCTCCCAAATAACTATGCAGAGTATTATTCTGGATAAGCAGGGCTCTAACTGTATCCAGAATATGACGATGTTTTCTTTCAACAATCCCATTTTGCTGTGATGTGTGAGGGCACGATATCTAATGCACAGTGCCAAGTGATGCATACAAGTCGGACAAATTCTTAGTAGAGAATTCTAAAGCATTATCAGTTTTGTTCTTAATGCACACACCAAACTGTGTTTTCACAAACATCACAAACTGCTGAATAAAAGAACCAACTTCTGATTTATTCTACATCAAAAATATCTACAACAGGAAAAATCATCTACAAATAACAAATAATACCGATAGCTTTGTCAGTCTGCCATTCAACTAGGACCCCAGGCATCACAATACAATAAATCAAAGCAAGCAAAACTACTGAACTGGATAGAGGCTGGGAAACTAGCACGGTAATGCTTCCCCAACTGACAGGCATCACACTGAATCTTCATGGTAGGAGAAAGATGAAGGATGATCCAACTTAGCTCGTCCAACAATGGCTAGCCTAGTCATCTGTGCCACTACAAGGTACTCCCTGTAGTAGTGCTCGTCTGACAGGCTGCAGCAACAGGACTGTGAACCAGCCAGTACACACCCCCTCATCATGGCCACCACCAATTGAACTCCCCCTCATGCGATCCTGAAATGTACATCTAATCGCATCAAAAATGGCACGTGATATCAAGCACATAGTAAATGTCAAAGAGATGCATGGAGGGAGTAATTGATACCCCTCCCTTACCACAGATGGGAGCATGCCTACCATCTACAAGCTGCACTAAGCGATCCTATGGTATCTTCTGCAAATTTCCAAAACACTGGAAATTCCCTATCAAATGATCTAAGAAACTTGAATCAATCAATCGTGACCTATTCATACGTGATATAGACGCATAATCTGTTGTGCCTGAAGACTAAGATTGCTCATGGGTCAACTGGGCTAGGCATTGTACAACTGCATCATTAGTCCGCCTCTGCAAGGGATACTGCCTCAGTAGACACGGCTGGAGGTGTAGTCACAAAACTTGGTTGGCAACTGCAGGCCTTCCAAGTTTGTTTTAGGACTTAACCTCAAGGTGGCTAAAGTCTTCCACAATAAGTACAGGTAGGCTTGCCTCGACCACCACCAACACACCCCCTGCCTTTGCCTCTGAAGGTTCCTATCTATTCTCCACGAGTACTCACAGCTACATGAGCAGAGGAGGTGTTACTCATCCACCACCTTCTGGCATAGACTGGATCTGCAACCTGCTAAGCCTCCTACATATCTCCCCAATAGGGGGAAGATCAGATAGTGTCAAAATTTGTGAGCATGTAGCAGAATAACTGTCATTGAGCCCTACCAAAACATATGTGCAAAGAACTCCTTCCTCTAATCCTTACACGTGGCTGCGGTACACATAGGCCTGCATGCATTGTATTTCTCCAAGAGTCCCTTCACGGTGGAATAGTACTGCGAGAGACTCATGGATTCCTACTTCAAGTGACAGAGATCATAATGGATCTAGAAAACCTGGGAGGAGTTGAGTTCATGAGAATAAGCAACCTTCAGGCCATCCCACATCTCCTTAGTCATCTTATAATACATGACTTCATCTCTAATGCTAGGTATAACACTGTTGAGTATCCAGGCCCTCACCATAGAATCATCTATGTTCCAGGTTGCATATTTGCCTGACTTCTGCTTTGGTGGCGCTTCTATGAGAACATGATGCTTCCCATGTCCTACAATCACAAGAAATGTCTGAGACCACCGAGGGTAGTTAGTCTCATCAAGCTTCACAATAGGGGCAAAGAACGGGTTCTTGTAGACCACGCTGCCTCCAGTTTGTTCTGATGTAACCCCAACTTCTAACGATGAGGAGGCCATAATGACAATGACCGACAAACTTTTCCAAACACAGATCTGAAATCTGACACAACGAGAAACACACCCCAAAATATGCACCAAACAGGGAATACATACCCCAAAAGCTTTGCTCACACGTAGTCAACAATCAAAGGGGAATACGCACCCCAAAACATGCATCAATGTGGGAATACACACCCCAAAATAGAAAAGAAAATTCTAATTTGATTATACCATCAAAGAAGAATTTCCAAACTTCTTTCCAGAAGATCCTTATTTTAGAACTCTATCACCAACGTGCGAAGGATCCTCTTAGACCCCGAAGCAAGGGAGATCAGGGTCTACAACCCTCTCCTTACTGTCGGAAGAGACCCAACAGCAAGAAGAGGGCACTAGAGAGGAGCAAGAGGGTTCCTACCGCTGCAGTTAGCGACGGCACTGCCTAGGCAACGACACTACTACTAGCGCTACTGCTGGTGGCATGGGTTGTTGCTGCTGCTGGTCGACAGTGTAGTCCTCAACTTAACTCTGATACTAAGTCAAAAATGATTTTCCTTCACTACCAAGTCGTCCCGACACCTCTTTATATAAAGAGAGGTGAGGGGAAAGTTACACCATAAATCTAACAAAATAATAAACAGACATACTACCCCTTACAATATAACGTAACTCAACATTTCCTCTTAATAAAGAATGCTACAATATTAGAGAAAATCATTTTTTTAATAGGAAAATCCGTTATTCTTTTCAAAAGTAAGCCAATGCAAAAGAATTAATGTCATGTCATGTTTGGACCAACCAAGTAGCAAATTAAAGAATAAGGTTTCATGTCTCAATAGAAATGAAAACAATGTCACAAGCACATGAAATCCACTAGCATACAGTGAAATTGATGCATTAGGTTATAAACCAGACATATGTCTAAAACTAGACTGAGATCTGCAAAGTAGCCTTAAGCTATGCATCAACATCAAAACAAGACCATTTGTTGTATAACAACATTGCTGACAGAAGACTTCAATTCAACCACCAGGCATATCCTAATGAGATCCCCAACTGCTATTCAGAGAGTAGCAGAATATCTGCACCACGAAGACTATAACAAAAGCATAACAGTATCTCAATTTCTAATTGTCTAACAAAATCCTCTTGTAATTGCCACATGCCTTTCTTGTCATCATCTAAATTAACTGTTCAAATTTAAAAACCTACTAGGGTCAGCAAATTCCTCAAAGTTTTCATCAGAAGCAAGGACAATGCCAATGACTCCAGGAAACCACAAACTGTATTTTCTACGACCCATGAATGTCATCTCTTTTTTTTTTCTTTGAAAAAGGAGAAGAAAGATTACAAGAGGACGGTAATCATCCAGATATTGTATTGATTATAAAAAAAAAAAAAAGGAATGGAATTACAAGTTTTGCAGCCAAAAATGAGAGAAAAAGTCCATCTCCCTCAACACATTACCAACCCAACATTGCTCTGCTCTAAATATCTTGCTATTCCTTTGTAGCCAAATACACCATAGAGCAGCGAAAGCTTTGGCCCAACCAGCCACGTCAAGGCCATAGTGATCTCGGAACGAAACCCAAAAATCCTGCTGACTGGTGCAATTTACAGTACAGAGCTGAAGTCGATCCCACACATCCTTAGAGAAATCACAAGCAAAAAATAGGTGTTTCACATTTTCCTCAGCTTTGCCACACAGAGGACATGTGGTATCAATGTTTTGAAACCATCTTTCCAACAATTTCTTTGTGACCAGACACACCTTTCGAAACATCCATAGGAAAATCTTTATTTCCAATGGAAGGATACATTTCCAAATCATCCGTGAATCAATCCCAAGGTTCGAAATGCCAATTTCGATGTCGTGTCAATGAAATTCTAAATGTGAATTTCGTGGGCATGGTAAGGGCATGCCGACAAAAATGCCAATGACAGACTAGCAATGGACCAGCAGCAGCCTCGGCATACCATCGATCTCATTGGCATGCCAACAATATCCCAGCATTTCGACAACTTTACCATGTTGGCATGGACTTTTCCCAAAAAAGATCTTGCCAACGGCATGCCAGCGGCATGCCGCCAGCATTTGAATCACTGATCAATCCAACCACCATCATCAGTTCTAGTAAAAGAAATCAGCTTTTCATAAGCCTTTTTGACAGTAAAAGTTCCCTCTTTCCATGCAAAACAATCAACACAATCTACTACAGGCTGCACTTCTGAAATGGCGTTTAACAGTTGCAGAAAAACTTCAAAAGTCTGATCTGACAGTCCCAATTGGTAACCGGATATCCCATACTTTGCATATCCCACATAACTTTGACCTTTGCAAACTTGTTTTGCACCAGCTGACAAACTCTTGGAAACAAATCTAAGAGTGGGCCAGAATCACACCAACAGTCTTTCCAAAACTTGAAAGTTTTCCCATCTCCCAAAATCGGTTCAAAAGCATCAATGTTTTCCTTCAAATCAGGGCACACGGAATGCCAAAGAGCAGATGAACCACATCCAATGACCGTTCTAGCATTATGATTCATCTCCACCCCATATGAGTCTTGGATCACCTTAGAGACCAAAGATTTCTCTCCAGAGAGCATCTTAACCACCCACATCAAGATTAGAGCTTCATTGAAAGCTTCCAAACCTTGCACTCCTAAACCTCCTTCCTTCTTTGGTGTGCAAATGTCTTTCCAAGGTATCAACTTGGCAACTCTACCCACAAGATCGGGCCCTTTCCAAAAGAAACGCTTCTTAATCATCTCCAACTATTTTAGAACCTTCTTAGGAAGTTTAGAAGTTGATAAGTGAAAAATCAGAATAGAAGAATGGACAGATTTTAGTAAAACAAGTTTTCCTCCTCTGGATAACAACCTTCCACTCCACGATTCCAGCCTCCTCACAACTCGTTCAACAACACAGTTCCAAAAGCCGCCATTTTTTTTCCTTTCAAGGGATGTCTAAGATATCTAATTGCCAGGTGTCCCATCGGTGTCTCCAAGATACTTACAATATCCTGAACTCCATGTTTGGGAAAGAAAAGGATATAAGAACCGACTTAGCCATGTTAATTCTGAGGCCAAAAAGGGAGGCGAAGATTCTCACCAAAGAGGAAACATGTTCAGCCTCCAAAACACCTCCCTTAGTGAAGGTCGTATCATTCGCATATTGTAGCAAGGGGGTACGGAGGCACCCATCACCTTACATAGTAAAACCCCTAAACAATTGACCATGACAAGCTCTAAATGCCATGTAGCAAACATATCCACCGCAATATCAAAGAGTAAAGGTGCCCAAGGATATCCTTATCTTACCCCCCTCTGTGGCTGAATCTAAAGACCACTCGAATGGCCATTTACCAAAACAGAAAATGATGATGTGGTAACAGATCGCTTCATTAGCTACACCCACCTCTCAAGGAATCCCTTCCTTCTAAGAACATCCCACAAATACCTCCATGAAATGGAATCGTACGCTTCGGAAAAATCAACTTTCCAAAGAAAAGCATGGGTGTGTCTTCTCTTCCAAGCCACTACCATCTCCTTCACCAGCACAAAGGAATCCTAGAAAGATCTGCCTTCGATAAAAGCCGACTGGATTGGGGAGATAATGTCAAGCATAATAAACCTCAGCCTATTTGCAAAAACCTTGGCCACCAACAAATAAATAGAATTTGACAAGGTGATGGGTCTAAAATCATCAATAGATTCAACTCCCAACCTTTGTGGCAGAAGAAAAAAATAAAAATGATTCAATCTATCAAACCCATTATTGCCCTCAAAAACTTCTCGAATCATAGCCATTATATCCGAACCCACCACCTCCCACATCTCTCTAAAGAAAATGGCATGTAAACTATCAGGTCCAAGAGAGCCCTCCACCTTCAGACCCCTGAGCGTAGCCAAAACCTCCTCCTCACTGACCTCCTTCAAGAGCTCCACCTTAGCTTCCTTACTCACCTGCTACAAACCAAGCGTGCCCAAATGCCAATCCCCACTCACCTATCTCCTAGTGAAATACTGATAATGTGATGGGAAAGCACCGCAAATCTGATTTCCTTGTCACAAAACTTCATCTCCCACTCTCAAAGTACTGATCAAATTCACTCTCCCATTACTAACAGCCAAGTGGAAAAACTTTATATTAGAATCCCCCTCCTTAAGCTAGAGCTACCGCGATTTCTGCCTTCAATCAATCTTTTTTGTGATCCTCTTCTAAAACGACCGTCTGCATCTTTTTACGTTCATTGCAATCATTAGGAGATAAAGAAAACACCTCCTCACGCCTATCCAGTTCAGAAATCTTCGCTAAAGCATCAAATCTTCGCGCCTCTCTGCGTGTCCGGAGATCACACTTGAAATCAATCATAGCCTCACGAACTGCTTAAATTCATGTAGCCACCGTCCTCACTGCTGATGAAGAGGCAAGTGTGGAAGACCACCTGTCATGAATTATCTCCTTAAATCACAGGAGGGGTGTGTGGTCAGAAAATGGTCTATCACAAGCCATGACCACCACTCCATGAAAAGCTTCTGCCAAAGAAATATTACAAAAAAATCTATTAATACAAGATTTTTTTTTGAAAAGCCAAAGGGTAGTTATCCAAGTGATAACCACCCACATTCATTTCATTTCACAAAAATGAATTAATCAGATGTTACAAAATAGATTCGCAAAACTCCTCCCGAGAAGAAATGGATGAAACAATTTTCTACATAGGGTCTCTCTCCCCCTAAAGAGCACCCCATTTTTTCCCAGCAAACACCCCACAAGACTGCCAAGACCTTAGCCCTATCCTTCTTGGACCTAAAGGAGATTCCTCCGTATTGGGCATTTCCACTGCGGAATGAAGACCAGAAGCTAACCGTGTCCCGATGGGCAATCCAGTCGATCCCCATCCTCTGCCACACCTGCACCACAAGCGGACACTGGAAAAAGAGATGCTGAATGTCTTCCTCCTCTCCTTCACAAAGGGGACAACTCAAATCATCCGTCTGGACCCATCTCGCCCTCCACCGCTTCGTCATAATCCTCCCCCTCACCAACCAGGCGAAGATCTTCACCTTCAACAGGCACTCCGCCGCCCAGAGCAATTTGTAGTCTCTCAAGAAATCGACGTCCGAGTTGACCATGCCATTACCCAATCTACAGAAGACCTTCACCACAAAGAATTCTCCCTCTTCCCAGGAGTATGAGTCACCGCCCTCCTCCGACTCCCATCCTTCCAGCTGCTGCAGCAACCGCTGGAAATCTTCACACCTTTGGTTGGAGAGTCCCCACCAAAAGATTAGGCACCAGGCCCCAGTCCAACAATCTCCCACCGAAGCCAATGGGTCCACCACTCCCCTATAGAGACGAGGATATCTGTCGCTGAGGGTTGAGCCGACCCCCTGCCAATCATCCTACCAGAACCGAAAAGCATCTCCTTCCCCTAGTGTAAGGGAAAAACCCACACCTTCCCCACCACCGCCACCAACCCCCTCAAAAAGGAGGCCCCGGGAGGAGGGGACTCCAAGGACCCCCAAGAAAGGAAGGGCTCGTAGCAGCTCCACATGACGTCACCAAACAGCCCCTTGTCACGGCCCACCAATCTGGCAATCCACTTCGCAAGGAGACTAACATTCACCTTGTCCACATCCCTAACCCCCAGGCCCCCCTCCTGCAGCGGCCTACAGACCTCCCAAGCCACCAGCCTCGCCCCTTTCTTGCCGTCCCCACATTAGACCAGAAAAAATCCCTCATCAACCCAAAGATTTTCTTCTCAAACTGTCGCGGTATCCTAAAAATTGAGAGCAAATATGACGATATAGATGCCAAAACAACCTTCACTAGAGTTAATCTCCCTCTTCTAGACAACAGTCTAGATGACCACCCTGCCAATCTTTTTTCCATCCTCTCCAGTAAAGGAAGCCAATCCTACAACCTAAGGCGTCAATCTAACAGCAGGAGGCCCAAATACACTAGCTGCAAGGAACCCACATATGTCCCTAATGCACCACCCACTGTCTCCACCTCTTCAACCGCCATGTTCATTGGAATAAATGTTCACTTCTGATAATTAATCAGCAGCCCTAATGTTGCACCAAAGATCTCCAGTATGATTCTCATCCTCCTAGCCTCCAAACCCGCTCCAACTAAAAACAGGGTATCATCAGCATACTGTAGGATCGCCATCTCTGTCCTCCCCAGCCAGAAAGCCTCTAATCAAGCCCCTGTCACAAGCCCTATGAAATGCCCTTGCCAAAGCATCTGTCGCAAGCACAAACAGCATAGGTGCAAGAGGGCACCCCTGTGTGACCCCCCTCCTAGGCTGCACCCAACCTCCCGCTAGGTTCCCATTGATCTGGATCGAGCTCTCCCCTATAAGGTCTATCTCTATCAATACAAGACGTCGAACCATTCCCATTCCTCCATGTGAAACATGCACCATTAATCGGCAAGTCCATCAAATCAAGGTCCTAAACCGTGCGTTGGAAATCAAGAGACACCCTGTCACTCCTACCATCCATTCTATCATCAGAGAGTAGCGTTGTATTGAAATCCCCTCTCATCAACCAAGGTCCACCATTAACAAAATTCAAAGCCTGATTAATCTCCTCCCAAAAGTGCAACCAGGTTGCGTCGTCACAAGGTCCATAAACGCAAGTGACAGCAAAAGCAAAACCATCGGATTTTCTAGTAAACATCGATGTTGCCGATCTCCCAGCTATCAAGGATGAATCCAGGAAAAAGTATCACCTTGCCACATAACAAGAATTCCACTCGACCTCCCTACCGCCTCAATCTCTAGAAAGTTGGAGTATCTATCCCCACATAAACTATTCTTCATTTGAGCATTCAGGCCATCTAAATGAGTCTCCGCAATAACACAATGTCAACCTTCCATTCCGCCAAATAATTTCTCAAGATTGATCTCCTACCAGCATCCCAGAGTCCACGAACGTTCCAAGAGAGGATCCTCGTCATAAGAAACAATGCTAGCCCCTCCTTTATGTATCTTCTTCACGCCAATCACCTTGGCAACATGCGCATCAATCTCCTTCACTTCAACCTGGCCACCAGTATTACTTGATTTGGAAGACTGCTTCTTTAAGGATCCTTTCCACTTGTAGCAAGCATTAAGAACCAAACGATGCTTCTGTGTAATCATCTTAGGATAAAAGGAAGATTTGCTAAAAGAAGACCTAAACAGAATGCTCATCTACTACCCCCCACTTCCCACGTTTGAGGCTGATCCTCAGGCACTACCACTTGAGGTGAACCACACCCCATCAACTCAGCCACATCAAGGTGTCATACATTCTCCTGATAGGTTTCCTCCCTTCCATGCATCATAAAGATAGACCCAAACACATCTAGGATTACAAGCACAAATAGTCGCGGTAGCCCCCAAGTCCTGTATAATTGGACCACGAGAAATTTTGGGGAAGAGTGAGTTAGGTAAGAGCTCACCATGCCCAGACCCAAACATGTGTACAGTGCCCACCTCTGAAGAGCGCAACGCACCATCCAAGCGCTCCCCCATTGAAAACGAGGGTGAAGCAGCAATAATAGGCTCCACCACGATCTCCTTGGGCTTCGCTAGAAGCCCCTACCGTGTCTTCATCGTATGGTCCTGCACAACAGGTCGCACAACAGCAGATGGGCCACCCACCTCAAAAATAGATCCTGGAAAAGGAATTCGAGTCGGGTCAACATACCACGTCCAGATCCAACATTAGATTCGGAAGTCACATGGTCAGGGCCGTAAAGAGTGTCCACCTCAGCAACAGCGATTGGGTGATCTTCCAAATTGGAAGATCGCAGCTCAAGGTTCAAAATGCTGATTTCAACGTCGTGCCGATGAAATTCTAAGTGTGCATTTAGTAGGCATGCCGAGGGCACGCCGTGGAAATGTTCGTTTTTCGATGGGTATGCCAAGGACATGCTGACAAAAAATCACAGAAGTACTTAAAATGATATCAATTTCAAAAAATACTAATTATGTAACAATAACAGCCCAAGAATACTCATCGTACCCAAGGTTTCAAAGAGTCAATTCGGAGCCTGAAATCGTGTGCGTGCATGCGTGTGTGCCCTTACCCAGACCTGTAGACCCTTACCCATTAAACCCACACCTTGAACCTTACTCGGCCAGCACAAAAACTCACCACACCAGACTCGTCGGCACCTGACAGCATGCCACCGGCATTCCTGGGTTTCAACACAAGGTGAATGTCGGCAAGGAGGTTTTTCAAAGATGCCCTTGCCAACGGCATGCCGTCGACATTTCAATCACTGCCGCAGCTATCGCCCTCCTCAATGTCATCTGCCAGTTTGCCCGCATTCGAAACTTGAAAAGGCAGATCCTCAATCATCGTAGCACCCAGCTGGTAGGAGCTTGATTTAGCAACAGATTTCCAAATCAAGTGCTGAGACCCGCGCTTTCCTTTAACAACATTTGTTCGGAAACGACCGCGGTTGCTGCCCTCTCTAACCTCTAATTGGGGATGACCACCGCCAAGCCCATCGCCTCTCTGCGTTGCACCAACCACCACGTCATTGTGGCCCAACCAATACCCATCACCACGTCTCTTTAGTTCACGCTTCAAAGATCCATCCATGCCTATAGAAACACCATTCACCACTTGCGCATACGACATGGGCTGACCCAAATCCTAACGAGCCTCAACAAAGGAGATAACACACGAACACCCTCCAAACCGAAGCACCTCCTTGTTACATAGACATTTCCCAATCAGCAGCTCCCCATCGACCAGCATCGAGGACAGGTCACCTTCCAAGAGTCCTAGACCATGACATCTCTGGACTCTTGCAAAGGACTCACACCGTGAAATCACCACTCCCACCATCCTCCACCTTAAAGGGATACCAAAACTACGAAAACGAAAAGTAGGACGTAGAGGCACCCGCTCATCAGATGCGCCTTCATAGATACTTGGGGAAGACCAACGAATAACAACCCGATTAAAAGTCAACCTCAAAAATCAATCGGGAAAGATCCGACTTGGCCAACCCAAAAACCAGCACTTTCACTTCAAAGTAAATGGTGACCTTCTAATTAGAAAAAGACGACCCAACACCTACCAAAACCGATCGCACCATCCCCACCAATGGCGATCTAGCGAGATAACGCCCAACAACCGAAGATTCTAACACCTCATCGATCGCCCCCACCTCTGACAACTAGGTGCAATCCACCTCTGCAGAAGGAGGGTCAAGAGGTGGCGTCGGAACCTTCCAAACAGAAGCTGAAGCAACGTCCATTCCCACTTTGCAGCCACCTTTTTTTTTTTCTTGAAACGAGGAAACGGTGGTGATAAACACCCAGAAATATATTCAACTAACAGGCTCTACACCAAATTACATATCAGCACTCCAGAGGGAGATAAAAGACACTACAGACCACGACATTCTCAATGTAAGGGTGTTGGCCCCTAAACACCACGTAATTCCTTTCCAACCACATTCCCCACAGAACCGCAAGGGACTTCCCCCTTTCCTTCTTCGTTCTGAACACATTACAACTCCCTCCTGTGACACCACATCTATGGGAGCTTTAAAAATCATCAAAAGAGCCATGCTCCCACCATTCCTGACCAAATCGTCTCCACACCTGAGCTGCAAATGGGCACACAAAGAAAAGATGTTGAACATCCTCCCCCCAGAACAAAGAGGATAGGTGGTGTCCGCATTCGGGGCCCAATTCGCCCTCCTGACCTTGACAATCCTACCTCTCCTAAGCAGCCAAGCAAAAATCTTCACCTTTAAGGGGCAAGCCGCTGACCAAATCTGGTTGCAATCTCTCACCAGGTTGACGTCTCCCACCATCCCCAGGGTCCCCAACCTCCTATATGTAGCACAAACTGAAAAATTCCCTTCATCCCATCCGTACATATCCATTCCCTCGTTAGGCTAGAAACCCTCAAGTTGAAAAAGAAGCGTATGAACCTCCTCCATCCTCTAATCAGACAAGTTCCCCGTGAAAGTGGGGCACCAACACCAATCCCATAGCGAAGCCACCATAGTCTCCCTGTCTACCGCCAGCGCCATAAGTCTAAGGAAACGATCACATAGCTTCCCCTGTCCCGTCCAATCATCCTCCAAGAACCTGAACAGCCTCCTAAATCCCAACACCGGAGTAAAGGTCTACACCACTGGAGCCACTCGGGAAAGGGCTCTAACAAAGTGTGATGCGTCCCAGGGGGAGACAACAACAAATCTCAGTGAAAGTGAGTGCCATAGCACCTTCGCAAAATCCTTCCAACCAAAAACTCCTCGTCCCCCACCAACCTGGCAATCCACTTGGTCATAAAGTTATCATTCATTCTCCCCATGTCCCTAATGCCCAAGCCTCCTTTAAGTGGCTTACACACCTCCTCCCAAGCCACCCCCTTCCAGCCGCTCCATAACTCATCCAGAAAAAGCCCCTCATCAAGCTAACAATCTTCTTCCCAATCTACCTTGGCATCATCAATACGGAAGCAAAATATGAAGGCTTGGATGCAAAAATCGCCTTCAGAATCACCAACCTCCCCCTTAGAGAGAAGTCTAGAGGCCCATCCTGCCAACCTTCCTTCAATCCTCTCCACCAAGGGGACCCAATCTTGTGTAGAAATCCTGTTATTAGTCAAAGGCAGTCTTAGATATGAAATGGGCAACGCTCCCCTCTCAGTACCCAAAGCAATGCTAGAGCCCGCTGCCTCCTTCGACAAGTGAAACGGGACAAAAGTGGACTTAAAGAAGTTAATCTAAACTCCAGAGGCCTCGCCAAACATATCCAAACGAATACGAATTCTTCTCACCTCCCTTTAGCCCCCCCTCCACAGAGGAGCGTGTCATCTACATATTGCAGCACAAGAAGAGTCATACCATCAAGAGAAAATCCTTAAAGGAGCCCACCTTCAGAGGCTCTAACAGTCGATCTCGCCAACGCATCCACAGCCAACACAAAGATGTCATCATAACGCACTACTTCATCCACTGCACCCAAACCATAGGGAAATTTCTCTTGACTAAAGAAGCCCACAAGGACCAATGGACAAAATCATGAGCCTTCTTGAAATCGACCTTCCACATAAACACCTTCCTCCTCTCCCTCTTCCAACAGGCAAGGATCTCTAAGGCAGCAACATAACCATTAAGAATGCTCCTTCCTGGCACAAAAGTAGACTGCAATTGAGAGACCACCCCCTCCAACACTCCCCTCAACCTATTCGCGAGGCCCTTAGCAACAATCAAATAAATTGCATTAGAGAGTGCAATGGGCGTAAACTCATCAATGGCCTCCGCTCCATCCTTCTTCGGCAAAAGGAACATGAAAAACTTGTTAAGCCTATCAAAACCGAGATTGCCCTCCCTGAACTCCCTTAGCACTTGCAAAATATCTTTGAGCCTCATCCAAAACTCCTTACAAAAATGTACCAAGAAGCCATCCTGGCCTAAACATCCATCCGCATTCAGACCCCAAACAACCTTCCTCACCTCATGCTCCGAGAAATGGGAAATTAGCCCTGCATCTTGCTCTTCATTAATGGTAGGCACAACCGAACCCCAGCCATCTCCGCATGCCACTCCACCACCGCCGCCAAGTGAACTCCCTAAAAAAATCCACAGCAACCCTACCCACCTCCTCCCTACCAACAAACTTAACATCCCTTACCACCAACCTATCAATCCAGTTTCTCTACCTCCTTCCAGATGCCATCATATGGAAGAATTTTGTGTTGGAGTCGCCCTCCTTAAGCCACCTCTGTCTCGACCTCGTCTTCCATTCAACCTCAGTCTTCTTGTCCTCTACCTACACAGTCTTCATATGGTTCAATCTGAGAGCCCACTCCTCTGTAGTCAGAAGATCGAGGTCCTCAACTATGTCTAACCTCTCAATCTCCCCTAGCGCTTCATCCCTCCTATTCCGATCCTCCTTAATCTACTTTCTACAATCCCTTAGGAAGGTCCTGACATCCCGAAGCTTTGATTCCAACCTCGCTACCACTGATCCATCAAGATGAAAGGACCTCCACTTCTCCTCAACCCTACTCCTGAAACTGTCCTTCATCAACCAATCCCTGTCACATTTGAAATATGTGCCACATCGACAACCTTCATTAGAAGACCACATCAAGGGCATGTGGTCTGAGAACAGCCTCTCAAAGGGCCTAACACCCGCCAAGGGAAACACCTCTACAAGCTCAATCGAGGCAAAGATTCTGTCCAATCCAGACATCTGACCTATGGAGCTCCTCTAGGTGAAAGCACATGAAGTTGGAGGCATGTCCACCAACACATGCTAGCAACAAACTCTGAGAACTCCATTGAGCCCCAATCACAACTACCTCTTCTACTTGGTCTATCCTCGCTTAGCAAGGTGACATTGAAGTTCCCGCCAATCAACCATGAACAACCCTGAAACCTAATGCATGCCTGACTGAGGTCCTCCCAAATTTCATGTCTAGCCAAATCATCATTCGACCCATAGGAAGTCAAAATCACACAGCAAAAATCATCTCGACACCTTCTCAGCTTGATTGACACCACTGAGGAGCCCACCAAGGAGTCCTCCAAAGAAAGGCCACTCTCCCTCCAACCCATAACAATTCCCCTCGAGCGACCAACCACATCCACCGCAAGGAAATCCACATACATCCCACCCCCAATCTCCCACCATGTCTGCTACGCACACTACTATAGCTTCGCTTCTTGTAGCAACACAACATCCGATCCCCACGCCACTTGTTACACAACCAAAGAAAACTTGTTTCCTAAATTATTTAAAACAAGTCCGATGTATGCAAAAATAAAATGAGAAAACACGCATTTAAGGTGATTTAAGCACTTGCACAAAAGGTTAGTTGATGCACCGATCAAGCGAAGTGAAAAGTTGGTTGTCAAGCCTCCCAAAAAAGGTCACAATAGACCAAAGAAACCCTAGAATGAAACCACCAAATTGAATGGGAGTGAGATTGAGGTGAACAAAGTCTTCCATTCCCTAAGATATGAACAGCAAACAAGCCAAAGTTAGTCTTAAATTGTAGCCAAATTTAGATTTACACCACATTCAGTGTTTGAGAATGAAGAGTTTATCAAACAAAGGCAACCTTCCCATTATCTACACACAGAAGACATAAAGGATGAGATTCTCAACAACATGACAATATGGAAGGCTCTCTATGTCCTCAATATAAGATCTTATTCTTTATAAAAAGAAAGGAGCTAGATAGTCCTTGCTAGAAAGTGGCAATTCTGTGCTAATTTGGACCACTTTTTTTTTTGAAAAGGGAAAGGGGGTTAACAAGGAAGGTTAGCCTCCTAAAGTTTCATTAATAGGTTTACACCATGGTAGGTGTTTGAGAATAGAGACTTTATAAAATAAAGGCAACATTCCCGTTATCTACACATAGAAGACATAAAGGATGAGATTCTCAACAATGCCATGACAATATAGAAGGCTCCCTCTATCCTCAATATAAGATCTTGTTGCTTTACAAAAAGAAAGGATCTAGATAGTCCTTGCTAGAAAGTGGCAATTCTATGCTAATTTGGACAGCATTTTTTTTTTTTTTTTTTTAGAAAAGAGAAAGGGGGGTTAACAAGGAAGGTTAGTCCCCCAAAGTTTCATTAATAGGGGAGACTAGAGGCTCAAAACATTACAAAAGTAAGAATATAAGTAGCTAATGCCATCAACAAATAAATGTTCCCCTTCAAACTTCCTTGGAAGGTGGAGAAGCGACTCTCTGGTTCGATGAGAGATTTCTTTTGGATGAGTTTTGGCACCGCAAGGAAGGGTCCCAGTTAGTGGCATAGGAGGAGGTGTGTAGGCCAATAAAAGAGGGATGTCTAGGGATTAGATAAGTGGAAACCATGAATAACAGTCTCCTAGCCAAGTGGATTAACAGGATTGTACATTGCAAGTAGGACATTCTTAGGCAGGTGTTTGAGGCATACTATGGATCGACACTCAGCTAGGAGATAATGGCATCACCTACAAGCGAAGCCTCTCATTTTTGCAAGGGTTAAGCAATGGTGATCCCTAAGGTTTGGTGTTTTTTCTCCCCCTGTATTGGCACAGTGGCGCGTTTTGATTTTAAAGGGATGATTGGATAGCAGATAGCCCTCTTTGTGAAAGATTTCCTAGGCTTTTTGCCTTGGCCACAAACAAGGAGGTGACGGCGGATGGTTGCTGGGATGGATCATGGCGTCCAAGCTTTGTAGGGAATCTCTCTAACTAGTGGATGGAGTTTCGGACTTTGTTATAATAACTCGATGGCTATGATCCTAAAGGTGGGGTGGATGCATTGCCTTGGCATGGAGGGAAGTTTTCAGTTAATGCTGCATACTACAGGTTATGAACCATGGGGCAGATGACAAATATTAATTTCCTTAGAGACTGTAGGCACATCTGGTCAATGGATTGTCCACTGAAGATCAAGATATTCACATAGTTGATGTAAAAAGGGCAACTAACAACCCAAGTGTGGAGGGCCAAATGGATGTCAAAGGCTTATAAGATGTGCCCGCTATGTAAAGTAGGAGACAAAGGCATTGACCATCTTTTTTTTGGATGTGCCTTTTCCTCTCAGATCTAGAGAAGACTAGACTTTGGGTAGATTAAGCATACAAGCCAAATTCAGTCTTGGAGTTCATTCAGACGAGGGTGTTCGAATGTGGACCAAAACATTGATTTAAATGCCGTCGGCAAGGGCATTTCTGAGCAACGGTCGTGCCGACATGAAGAAAGCGTCGATTTACAGGGATTTCGTCTGCATGCCGTCGGCATTGTCGGCATGCCGTCGACATGCCCTCGGCACGGTCGGCATGCCGTCGGCATGGTCGGCATGCTGGCGAAATTGGTGCCCATGTCTAGGTTGCTATTGATTTTTTTAATTATTTTTGCTATTTTTGTTGGTATGCATCGGCATGCCCACAGCATGCCCACGGCATGCTCATCGGCATGCCAATCGAAAAACGAGCATTTCCACGGCATGCCCTCGACATGCCCACGAAATGCACACTTGGAATTCATCGGCACGGCATCGAAATCAGCATTTCGAACCTTGGACCAAAACATCTTCAAATCAAAGAAAAAGAATGCAAAGGTGTTGGCATTGCTTTGAGGGATTTGGCTAGGGAGGAACACGACCATTTTCAAGGGATAGATCCTTTATCTTGAGAATTTTGTTATTAGTATTTCTTCGTTTGTTCATTTTTGGAAGTCCTCTATGTGATGCTTTTGTAATTAGTCATTTTTTGGCCATTAATGAATTAATTCTTCATATGGTTATCATACGGATAGCCGCCTTTCCTCTTTTCAAAAAAAAAAAAATGTTCCCCTTTAAACACTGCATCATTGTGCTCTCTCCAAAGACACTAGATAAGAGTAAAGGCCCTTCCAATAGTTTCTAAATTAGCAAGCAGAGAATGCAAACTCCAAGGACTACTTTTTTTGGCAAAGGAATTTGGATTATTTCAAGGTTGCAAGTATCAATATTTGGTATTTAATCAGACAGATTTTTGAGGCATATTAGGGACCGATGCTCAGCTAGGAGCTAATGGCATCACCTAGAAGCAGAGCCTCTCATTTTTACCAGGGTTTAACGATGGTGGTCCCTAAGGTTTGGTTTTTTTCTCCCCCTTTGTTGGCACCGAGGCGCATTTTGATTTTAAAGGGATGATTGGATGGCAGATAGCACTCTTTGTGAAAGATTTCCTAGGCTTTTTGCCTTGGCCACAAACAAGGAGGTGACAGTGGATGGTTGATGGGATGGATCATGGCGTCCAAGCTTTGTAGGGAATCTCTCCAAATAGTGGATGGAGTTTCATACTTTGTTACAACTCGATGGCTATGATCCTGAAGGTAGGGTGGATGCATTGCTTTGGCATGAAGGGAAGTTTTCGGTTAATGAGACATACTCCATGTTACGAACCATGGGATAGACAACAAATATTGATTTCCTTGGAGACTGTAGACACATCTAGTCAACGGATTGTCCACTAAAGATCAAGATATTCACATGGTTGATGCAAAAAGGGCAACTGACGACCCAAGTGTGGAGGGCCAGATGGATGTCAAAGGCTTATAAGATGTGCCCGCTATGTAAAGCAAAAGACAAAAGCATTTACCACCCTTTTTTTGGATGTGCCTTTTCCTCTCAGATCTGGAGAAGGCTAGACTTTGGGAGATTGAGCATACTAGCCAAATTTATTTTTGGAGTTCATTCATATGAGGGTGTTCGAATGTCGACCAAAATATCTTCAAATCAAAGAAAGAGAACGCAAAGGTGCTGGCAATGCTTTAGGAGATTTCGCCAAGGAGGAACACAACCATTTTCAAGGGACAAATCATTTATCTTGAGAATTTTGTTGTTAGTATTTCTTCGTTTGTTCATTTTTGAGAGTCCTCTATGTGATGCTTTTGTAATTATTGCCACTTTTTTGCCATTAATGGATTAATTCATGGGGTGATTATCATACGGATAACCGCCCTTGCTCTTTTCAAAAAAAAGAAAATGTTCTCCTTTAAACACAACATCATTGGGCTCTATCCAAAGAAACCAGATAAGAGTAAAGGCCCTTCCAATAGTTTCTGAATCAGCAAGCAGAGAATGCAAACTCCAAGGACTACCTTTTTTGGGGAAAGGAATTTGGACTGTTTCAAGGTTGCAATTATCAGTATTTGATATTTAATCAGGAAGGTCACTAGAGAGTATAGGATATCCAGGGGAATACTTGATTTTGTAACTTTCATCTTTAAACTCATAAATATTCAATCAAAATGGGCATATTAATAAATACACTAAAGGAGGCTCCATTGACAAAGCACGTGGCTCTAGTGGCAGAGGTAAGAACTCTCAGTACTCTCTCTCTTTTTGTTTCCTGAAAGAAAACTAGTTGGGAGAAGCATTATTTGTTGTCTGTATATGCTTTCTAAAAGATGATTTGGAATGCTGCTCCTTGTTGATTGGATTGTTGATGTTCAGGAATTCAGTTTATGGATGGCTAGGTGTTGCACTGAGGGTTTGCTGTCAGTCAAGCACCCAAGTTCCTTTCACCCTAGTGGCAGATCATCATGCTTTGATGGTTTGTCTGGTAGAGGATGGATGCTTAATCTTGTTACCAATTTTTTTAATGCTGGGACAATGTTGATGTGGCTACATAAAATTTAAAAATTTTGCAGTCAAGAGAAAAAAATTGCCAACGTAAGTATTAAGTGAACTCTCATTAAAGAAGGCCCGTGATAGTCGACAGATTCCTCTTGCCATCTGAGATGAAGATTTTCATGTAATTCTGTGGAGTGTTAAGAGTACTCAAACTCTCTTATAGGTGAAATTTTTTGCATGGGAAGCAAACAGAATAGGTTGGTAAAGTTTTCCACAGTGTACAAGTTACAAAGGCCTCCAAAGTAAGTTTTTTCTATGGAGATAGGAAGATGTAAAGCACCTTTTCTCCCATTGTGCTCTCATAGAGAAAGTGGGTGTTTTCACTTCAATAGTTATTACATCCTTTTGGGGGCTTTTGGGCGTGGTTCATTTAGGGCAAGTCTCTCTAGTTTAGAGCAGGCAAAATTCAGATTGAAAAGAAAAGCTTCTTACTGTTTCAACTTTTACATGCAATATGGCTTAAGGGATGATCTCATTTTTCTAACTTCTCTATATCTTAGTGATGAGGGGCAAAAAGAGCTCTCAAATCCAAAACTCCACGCATGATCCAACAAAGGCTCCGGCTACCTATATTACAGGGTAAGTAGGCGGGTCCGATCTTACCCGACCCACCTACAACCGACCGGACCCGATTCCGCTTACACTCAACCGGACCCGATTCCACTTACATTCAAGCGGACCTGGATCCGCCCAACCCACTAAAAGAATCTGTACATCCAAGGTCAGAACAACAGTACAAATATGGCTACCCATAATCTGACAACGGGAGAAACGGCTTAACAAAAGATGTACCGAAGATCATGGAAAAGATCCTACTTGGTCCATGTTATAAATAGTGAGGAGAGACCCTCAAGAAAGGGGAACAGGCAATTCATGAAATGCAATTCAAGAGAGAGAGAAAAACTTTAAGAGATTGTTCAACACCATTTATAGTGGATTTACGGGAGCCTTGCTCTCCCCCCAGACTTACAATCATTGCAGTGGAACTGGGTAACCAATCTCCTTGTTTCCTTTGTGATGGATTGCTTGAGATTACTTGTTTGTGGCTATGTTACGTTTTTTCCATTAACAAATTCTTTGGTGGCAATCGGTAGCCCTGATGGCGGCCCTCAGGGCCCATCACTTAGCAAAAAATAGTCTAGAAAAGGCATGACCCTTTGTTGTTGACTAGGGGGATCATTTACTTTCCCAACATTGTACCATCAGTTATGATTTTTTTTTTTTTGAAAGAGTATTGGTTATGATCCCTATTTTGAAGTTAAATGGTATAAGTCTCATGTAGTCATCTTTCTACTTCTCAAAATAAAAGACATGCTTAAACATATAAAAACTTACCTATTTACCACTAAACATAGATGGGTACATACATAAGCACTATTGGTGCATAAACACCATGATCATTGATTTTGATTATAACAAAAATAGTTATGTTTAACATTGTCTTTGGAAAGTAATATTTTAGGTCCAGCTTTATGGAAGCTCTAGCTCAAGTTCCATGAAAAGATGGAGCTTTGAAGAAAAGAATCAAGAAGCAAAGCTTGAAGACTTGAAGAGAAGGATATTGGATTTAGTTTTCTTTTGATGTAATCATTGTATCTTTATTTGTCTTTTCTCTTTCCTTAGAATCTTGTAAAAGAGCCTAAAAATAATGTTAAGCAACTTAGCTAGCCATTAACTCACATAAGAAACCTAACCCATCACCTAAAGGCTTGAAAACAACCTAATTCAAGTCAAGGGCATTGTCCAATTCCTAAATTCGCTGACGAATGCCTTAGTAGTCAATCGCTTGATTACATCACCTCCCAACCAATTCTATAATAGCCTATTGACCAAGCATCCACCAAATTAGTGAACGTTACGAGCTTAATGTTCATATTTCGTGGAGATTGGTTAGCATCAATTTTCTTAACTACTTGGCTAATTACCCCCGAAGGCCACACTAATCAAACGTTCAACCACCCTCTAACCCTTCACTAGGGCTCTATCAAATTCTGTGAATCTAACAACCAATGGCCTAAAATACAAAAGTCCAGAAAGATCAAACCCAAAAGCCCCTTAGCAACCAGTCGACTAGCCATGGCCTGTTGACCAACTACAATAGAGTTGGACGACTGATGATCAACCAACCATTGAAGACCTAGTTTGGTTGCTAACACCTATTGTAGGGCATCGACCAAGAAATGTTATTGGTTGACTAACCCAGCTCAAGGATGCTAACTAGGCATCGACTAGTTAGTATTGATTGTAGAATCTGCATTGTTTTCCATATTTGACCTACTTTCTAACAACCTTAAATCACTCCAATGGATATCTCTTGTCCTAACACCTATCTAGAGTGTTCCTAAATCTATAAATATCCTAGGATACTCCTATACTTGCATATACAATAGAGGAGAGAAATAAGAAGAAACACAAGAGTCAATTCTTCCTACCCCATACACTTAGAGAGAGATTCAAGAGAAGAAACTCTACTTCAACTTCTCCAAGCTTCTCACTCAATCTTTGAGAGCACCGATACTTCACACTTTCACTTCAATTCACTTCCAACTTAGGGAAGTCCCTTTCCTGTATAAGCCAATTTAATTAACTTATATCTTGGTTGTATAGAATTTTGTATTTTCTTTTTGTTTTTGTTTGGGTATCCACCTTGAAGATTTCCATCACCGTAGGAGACAAAATACTCTTCGATTAAGATCGAAGAGAAGTTTAAGGTACACTACCCTCGGATTAAAGTAATGTTGTTTTATTAAAGTTGTGCCACTCTCATTTTAAGTGGTACATTAATGGATTTAATCAACTCAGTCGATTCGAAAAATCTTAAGTCGAGGTGACTTAGGTGATGACTTTTACCCTTAAGATTTGTACCTAAAAATAATGTCTTTTGTGGTGATTGTTATAATTGTATGATTGAATATTTTTATTAACTTATCATATTTTTATATCACACTATTCACCCCCCTCAAGTGCAATCTACAAGTACAAGCCTGACATTTCGCAATAAGTGGAAAATATAGTTTTCATATAGAAGCTTTTCTCTTACAACAATTATTGGAATCAATATCAATTTATAAGAATAATCTAGGCACACAAGAAAGCATAGTAGCATCCAAGACAAAGTGTGAAAGGGCAAAGTTCTGCTGAATCAAGGGCAAATAAAGGGTGGCAATCAATTAGAAAGTGTGTCATGGAGTGCTCGTCAACAAGGCCTTAAAAATATTGAGTTTTATGACTTGAACAAACAGCATACTTCACAACGGGGATGGAAGCCCATAAAAAAGGAGCTGAACAAAGTAAAGGGAATTGCACAACCTATCAACACACCTATTAATAACATTCATAGTTTGGATAGGTTAAAGGAAAGGCTTCAAAGCTCCATATTCACATCTAAATCTCAGCTATCCTGAGAAGCAATTGGAGGAAACAAAATAGAAGGGTCCAGAAAGGAAGGGTAGACAGGATTCAACTCTGCAAATCAGAGTCAAATCAGTTGCTATTCATAAAAGATGATGATAGGGCCTATATTAGATCTAAAGTTAACATATACCTGTCCAGGAAAATAACAATTTATTCAAAAATACAAATAACACAAAGAAATAGATCAAATAATCCACACACCCAGTGAAGCTTCATGGGTTGTTTATTTAGTGTGCTTAATTATGTGTATTGGAAGTAGCTTCTCCATTAATTAATTACCTTGTTGCTTCTTGAATTTGGACACAATCGAAGTCACATTTTGTAAATTAACTTTAGTTCATAACAATGCAATATAGCATTCATAAAATATGCAAATAGTTTTGTAAATCATAGAAAGAGAATTAAAAGGTTGTGTGATTAAAAGATTGTTAAGCACAGAGGAAATTCCTAACTGTATGTTGAAAGCCATTAATAGCACATCACAGAGGATTTCCATCCCTAAAAATTTAAAACTTCAATCATATTAATAAGTTATGATGAGAATGCTTCAGGCAGAAAATTTAAAGTGTAAAAGTGGAAAATAATTAAAGGCTACCTGACATTTCCTTACAACAAATACATAAAGTCCATATAATCTGTTGCGAAGTATTTAACAGTAACGGAGCGGTAACTGAAAGAATTTAACTAGAACACTTGCTAATATTGTTTTCGGCAGATAATGAAGCAAGTTTAAGGTCCTTCCATAGTACCATCAAATACTTCAACACAAAACATAGTTACATAAATGATTTTTCGAAATAGAGGTTGCCATGAGTTGGCAAAAGACATCATGGACTCCTTGGTTTTGCCAGAAATCCATGGGTCATTCCCACCTTTGGACCGCATCACCCTCCACCACTTCAACAACCTTCCCTCCTCACCACCAAATGCTTAAAGCGAAAAATTTCTCATCATACCTAAAATGCCAAACAGAGATTATCTATTTCTACTTGAAGTTTAAATGAGTTTAGTGCAAATTTAGATTGATTACATTTCTAGCTACAACCTCTCCCTCCTCCCTCAAGCAAGTAGAGAAAAGAACATTCTCATTATTTCCTAAATAGCAAATCGGACACAAAAGTGAACCCAAGTTAGCTGTAATGCATCTCAAGTTCACCAATACTAAATTTAAAGTGATCTGAGCAGGTGTTACAAGCAAGGGGATCCCCACCACGTGGTAGGCACAAGAGTGGCCACAATGGGCTACCATGGGAAGAAGCAAACTCTGGTGGTCAAAGGTTGGAAGCATCGTAGGAGGATGTCGTAGAGGCAAAGGTTGTGCACAAGGAAGTGAAGGTTGTGGTATCCTGCATGAGCATAAGGCCTTTGAGGGTGTTGTGTAATGCATTGATGATACAAACAGCTGCTATCAATTGTTGTGGCCATTACTTGTGTTTTGTTGTCCTATGGTGAGGTTGTTAGGCATTAGTGGTGTTTTGTGGAAGTACAGGAGGGGATGCCCTCTTTATATATATGCATTGCCCTAAATCTTGAGAAATCAAGCAATATATCCCCTTCACCTAATATCTCACCCTCCATCCTCCACTTAAGCTAGCAATGTGGTAGGTCTAACTCCTACACAACATGCTACTAGCACCACCTACGCACACCATCGATCACCTCAGGATTGTCAGATCGTAGGTTCTCGCCGTGATCTAGATCCACATACTCGACGATGTCATTTTCTCTTTTTTTTTAAGTAGACAAAGGATTCATGGAATAGCTTTTAATGAAGTAAAACATAAAGGCATGTAGGTTCTGTGAAAGAAAAAGGACATCAAGCTTTCACAATTAGGTGTACCATAAAGATGCTAAACCCAATAATAACATCAAAAGATTTTACATCTACAGTGGTGTTAGTGCCTCTCCACAGTGTTGTCAGTTGGTGGTGTTGCCATCCCTGGATTCATGTATGGCTTCCAAGCTTTCTTCCTTGTACAATCCCAGTGGAGATCCATGTACAGACATGAGTATCTCACCATGCTTGGGTAACCGAAGGGATTTGGGCATCATCCCAACGGATAATCTAGGTCCACTCCCCCCAGGAGTTCGTAGTGAATCCCTCAGTCCTTGATGTTGATTTTCTGAATATTCACCAAGATCCTAGCAAACAATAAAGTACTAAAGAAATTAGTTTTGGAAGAAAATACCTGTTATACATTAAGATGACCAAAACATAACATTGACATACAAAATTTGGGATTTGCAAGCTTGTGATATTCAGCAGATTCTCCTTTACTATACATCAACAACAGACAATGCAAGATAAAATTAATTCCACTGGAAAAAACATGTAGGAAAGGAATTAGAACAATGATTACACAATCCTTACCAGATCTGGCTGAAAAATCAAGGCCACATGTGTTTGGAAAAGTAGCAATGTTCCCCAAAAAGTCAAGTCCGTCTCCACGCTTCCATTCCAGTTCATAAAGTCGGTATTTGTCATTTTTCACTACTGACAGGTTGGGTAGGTTTCCCTCAAAAAATTGCAATACAGGTGTCTGTAATTGCTCATGGCTGAAATATGGACGAAGCAATCGTAAACGTGAAAGCAAGTTGTCGATCTCAGCGTTGCTAATAGCCTTTATTGCAGCGATCCGCTCTTCAACTTCTCGCTCATTGAGAGATTTCTTCTTTTCCTCAAATCCCATCTCTTCTATGTCCGACCGAGGATCAGGGGCAGGATTGGCCTTCCCGATCAAATCTTTAGCTGCCTCCTCTCGCCCCCTCTTTGCCATACCTTTCAAGCTCTAGCCCACGCAAAAGCTCGCCGCAGCTGCCGATAGCCGAAACGCACGCCGCACAGCTCGCCGCCAGCGTGCTGCCGCTGTGGCCTATAAGGAAGGGGTGGGGATCCATGGATGAGGGGAAGGGATCAAGGGATACGTCG
Organism: Thalassia testudinum; assembly: GCA_037157565.1. Taxonomy (NCBI): domain Eukaryota; kingdom Viridiplantae; phylum Streptophyta; class Magnoliopsida; order Alismatales; family Hydrocharitaceae; genus Thalassia; species Thalassia testudinum. The sequence goes on from JAZHRO010000077.1 coordinate 90,598,652, forward strand.
GGGGAGGAGGGAGATTGCGAGATCAGGGGTGGTCAGATGGGTCACCTAACGGGCACCCCAATGCATTGCTCGACGAGGTCGTTGTTGGAGAAGAGGCATGCAACTGGAGGAGGGGCGGTGTGGTCGTTTCCGGAGAAGAAGGCGCGCTATTGAAGGAGGGGAGTGGTGATTGATTACGTTCGGCGACGAGGCCCAGGCTGGCGAAGAGGATAAAGGATGAGCATAGAGGTTGTGGTGCTCGAGGAGAGGATTTCACGTGAGGGAAGGAAGTGAGAGAGAGGGAGGAGCGAAGGTGGCAGAAAATGGGGTGAGCGTTTCGGGTGGTGGGGGTAGTTGCGAGAGAGATTTTTCTTGAGGAAGGGGCAGTCACGACAAGGGGATTTTGTTGTGTGCAATAGGCGGGGAGAATGCCCGCCCCTATTTAGGTGATACATTGAGACTTCTATTTTGTAACAAATTTTTTTTTTTTTTTTTTTTGTGAATTATTCAACGATTTTATATTTAAATTTTGTTAAATTCAATAGTTATATAAGAATGAAAATAAATTAGTAAATTTTATTTTTATATTTAAACATATTTTTAAATTCTTCGAACCAAAATGTGAATAATTCTATTCCTAAAATATTCATAAACATGTTTTTGCTAACAATTATCTAATCAAAAAAAATTCAAAAAAATAAGATGAAATTCAAAAATATCATTTGTTATTACTATTAATCTTTGCTAGTTTTGATTATATCTTCTTGAATACATTAATCTTCATCTCTACATAGCTGCCTCCACCATCATCTCAACCCACCTCCTCTACAGCAGCAAGGTATCTCTCTCTCTCCTACTCTCTCTCCCTTATTTTCATGCAGTGTATTGGGGGGGGGGGGGGGGGGGGGGGAGGGGCATAGGAATCAGGAGGGGGCAGTGAGGAGGGACACGAGCTCCTATTGGAGAGAAAGGTGGAGTTGGGTGTTGGAGGGAGGATTGGCCACTACAAGGGAGGGATGGTCAGCAGGTATTGTTGAAGAGGAGGTTGTCGGATCTTGTTGGAGAGGGAGGCAAAACATTGAGGTACCTGAGGCCCTATAGAATGCCCCCATCATCCTTGAAAGACCTTTTCTGAACACCGCAAGGCTAATATTTATTGTGATTTTGGAAAAATGAAAATCACATGTGATGCCCAAACTATTACCTTAGATAAATTTCAAGCTTCCAGGAGGTTCATGAACTAGATTTCTTCGAGGACTCGGATTCAGAAACATAACAATTTGTAGAAAAAAAATGCAAATTTCACATTTAGGGATTTATTTTGTGTTAACTTTTATCCTTGAGACCCACAATCCTCTCACCTTGACTTCACCTCTAACTCTTGACCATCCGACCACCACCCCACCTCTAGACCTGATCTCTGCTCCTATCTCTGAAGCTGGCCTGCAAGTAGAGTTAAAACCTTTGCCAAACTCTTTAAAATATGTTTCCCTTGGACCAAATAAGACTACCGATTATCAACTCTCATCTTTTTGGGGAACAAGAGGAAAAACTTCTCTAGGTTCTGAGTAAAAACAACAAAGCAATTGGTTGGACTCTGGCAAATCTCAAGGTAATTAAACCATCATATTGTACTCATCAAAATTATGTCGAAAACAACACCCCTCCTACCAGCCTTAACGAAGATTGAATCCTAATATGTAGGAGGTGGTCAAACAGGAGATCACTAAGTGACTCAGCATTAAAATCATCTACCCTATCTCAAATAGTAATTGGGTTAGTCCTGCTCAGGTTGTTCTTAAGAAAGCTGGACTAACCATTATCACCAATGAAAAGGGTGAAACCATCCCAACTCGAACTACCTCTTTTGGTTGTGTGTGTATTGATTACCTAAAATTAAATACCTCCACCAACAAAGATTACTTTCTACTCCCCTTTATTTATCAAATTATGGAGTGATTAAATAGGCAACAATTCTATTATTTTCTTGATGGATATTCCGGCTATAACCAAGTTTCAATTTATTCTGAGGATCGGGAAAAGACTACATTTTTCTACCCCTTCAAAACCTTTGCTTTCTGAAAAATGCCTTTTGAACCTTGCAACACACCTACTACTTTTCAGATGTGTATGCTTGCAATATTTTTGGAATTGGCAGATGACTATTTGAAAGTTTTTATGGATGACTTCTTAATTTTTAGAGACTCTTTTGATCATTGTCTTAACAACCTAGATAAAACTCTCCAAAAATGCATATAAGTCAATTTAGGCCTCAGCTGGGAGAAGAGCCACTTCATAGTCTAGGAAGGCATTGTCCTAGGCCATGTCATTTCTAAACATGGAATCACAATAGATAAAGCCAAGATTGATGTCATTTCTAAACTTCCCTTGCCTAACTCTTTTAAACAAATCAAATCATTTTTAGAGCATGTGGGATTCTACCAACGATTCATTAAGGATTTCACCGAGATTTCCACCTTGGTCCTTGATTTAGATGATAACAAAACAAAAATGTATTTAATAATTGCATTTGAGTTTTCAGGTGAATGCAGTTATCTTAGAAGACTTGGAAGGTGTTCAAGCTCTCAATTCATGGAGATGGAGGAGCATGATAATAAACAAAAGCATTAAGGAGTAATAAAGCTAAAGCTTAAAGACAAAGAAGAAAGAAGAATAGGATAGACCATTTTATTCATGTTTATGTATTTGTTTTTGCTATTTTCTTTTCATTAGATAGTTATTAAAGAGCCTAAAATATAATAATCTAAATTCTAGGCACACTCTTTTAATCTTATGACACTTAGTCAAATCTTATAATCAAGTTAGAAAATCATAATAACAAATAGCCCAGCTTATCAGATATCCAGACATCATATTAGACCTCCAATAAGCCTTATCAGACGTCCAATAATCCATTTTAACACATCTTGACATTTGATCAAACATCCAATAAATAGAATTCCAAAACATGAGGTTGTGCCATTTACTTTCGAATGTCCATACATTATATCAGACATCTAAAACCTCTTCTAAACGTCCAGAGACATTCCCAAACATTCAATAATCAATTGTTGTGATTAAATTTGACCCAAATCTCGTTGTCAGACGAAATCATGATTTCCCAACTTACGAAAAATTTGATTCTTGGCAACACACTTTTTATCAGATGTCCAACGGTATAATAAAATGCCCAATGATCAAGACCATGATCCTTCTACAAGATCCTATCTGTAACGACCCGACTCCCGAGTCCCTACGAGACACGAGAACCGGACCGACTCGATTAATCCCAAGACCTAGTTGTCCAACGAGGAAGTAACCAAAAGAGCAGTAAAATAAACCACATCCAGCATGAATATAACAAACAGTAAGAAAGTACAGCAGTAAGGAAAGAAACTACTACAGTAGATACCACCACAACAATAGAACAACATTTATCATATAACATGAACTGCAGGTAAAGAAAGTACAGCGGAAACAAGAACTACTCACTATAACAGAAACAAAAGAGGTACAAAAGACTGTGGTAAACTCTACTGGACCCTACTCGGCCCAGCGTCCTCTGCAGCCGCTGACCCTGGCTGCTCAACACCTGGTCCTGAAAAAAGTGACGAGTGTAACACGTCAGCAAAACGCTGAGTAGAGTGGCAACTAAAACTAAAGATAACAGTAGAGTGTACAGTAGCTGTTATGTTCTATTACTTTCTTTATTCACATCTTTTAATTGTCTCACTATTTCATTTATTCCCCAGATCTTTTCCTTGATCTCGAATGTTCCTCTTGGGAACGATCTTGATTGCAGTTTTTTCCAAAAAGTAGAAGTAGCACGTGGTGCTCTCCTGGCCGGGAGAGTCCCCCTTGGTGATCCTACCCTCAGTCAACCACCCCAAGGTCACTGACAGACGTAACGGTTACTACGGCACGCGCGATAAACGCACAGGTAGCTAACCTGTACTGGCACGCGGTCAGTCGTTTCCGTCAACGGGTGCGCCCAAAGCACAGCACGGAACCAGTCCAGGGCAGAGCCCTCTCAGTAACAGGGGTCCAACCCCTCCACAGTAACCAAACCGGGGCCTTGCCCCTCCACAGTCCGCGCACCCTCGCCTGACTACCCTGGTTTGCCCCAGCGGGCCTAACAAGTCGGTGTGGGAGGCTAGCAGAACCCCGGGGCCCGTGGGGTAGCTAGTACCTCCCTACACTAGTAGCTCTCCTCGGTACTACGTACGCGAGGGCCAGCAAGTCGGTACAGAGTGGCCAGTCCTAACCCCGGGTCCCTGGGGCGGCTGGCTTCGCTCTGCACTAAACAGGGGGACAGTCGCTCTCCTTGGTACTCCGTACTCAAGGGCCAACTCACTTCCCCAATACTATTCCATTCACTTTCCAGGAGTTCTACTCCTACTTCCCCGTAGGGTTCCATCCTTTTTACTCAAACATCCAGGTTTCACTTTCCAGTTTCACATTCTTACAATCCATGTTCTCAACCACGTTATTTATTCACAATAGGCAGCTGTTAATTCAAATTACAGGCAGCTTTATATCTCTTCCCATTTTCCAAGACTGCAGTATTATACATTCCACTAGTTTTCCCATCCTAGGATTCATGTCATATCCTAGGAGCTATCATACAATCTAGTTTTCCAGTCCTAGGATTCATGCAACACCTAGGAGCGATCATTCCATCTATTTCTCATTCCTAGGATTCATGCAATGTCCTAGGTTCTATTTATGGTTCCATAATTTAACAGATTTTATTAATAACTTAAAACCACTCTACCAGGTACAACGGGAGTAATAGGGGCGTGATCGGGAATCCCGCGTGCCGCCGCGACTCCCAAGACTGCAACTGAAGGAGGTCCTATCACAAGGATCAAACACAAGGAGTGTCTCAAAACAGTGTATAGCTACTGTAGACGGGTAGAGGAATTAATTCTGAAAAGAACGCAACTCGAATCGCGGAAAACGGAACTCGAACGGGCCCTAAACGGGTCAAAAACGACGACACTGTGCAAAATCAGACGTCTGGAACTTCTTCCAGACGTCTTAAAAAGTGGATCAGAGAATTACCTGCTCAGCGTGGTTTCCCAGACGTCCAGAAGTCTGCGGGGACGTCTGGCTTAGATCCCAGACGTCCGATGGTCACCCAGGACGTCTGGAGGTCGCTCCAGCCGTCTGGTACAACAGCCAAACGTCTGATTCGCGTTGGATGGCGAATCACCGAGCCTGCGCACACCCATCTCCCTCCCTCAGTACGGTCAGTCGACAGGAAGGAAGAAGAAGACGGAAACTCACCTTTCAGACGACTGGAAGATCTACTAGACGTCGTCCTCGCCGTCTGCCTATCAACCCAGACGTCCGATTCTGGAAAATTTTCCAGAACAGGCGCCACCCGGCTTCCGCTCCCGACGCCACCCGCGCCGCACCTCGCGCGTCTGCTGCTCAGACCGCAGCAGGTCCCTCTCCGCGTCGTTCCACGCCCCCTGCGCCCTCCGCCTGCCGGCCAAGCCGCTCGCACGAGCTCGCCCTCATGGCAGAGCTCCGCCCTCGCACGCCGCACCTCCTCCGCGCTCACTGCGGCCGCCGCTGCCGCCCTCGCGCTCGCTCGCTCTCGCGCACAGGAAGGAGAAGAGGAAGGGGACGGTGGAGACGACAGGAGGGGAGGCGTGGCCTTTTAAGGCTGCGCGAGGAGGAGGGAGAGAGTGCGCGGTAGGTCTGCAGCCGTAGAGAGAGAGGGAAAAAGAGAGAGAGAGGAATCGCGGGTTTGCGCGCACAGGCGCACAGACGAATCTCTCATGCGAAAAAAAATAACTGTTTTCCAGACGTCTGGAAACGATCCCAGACGTCTGCTCAGACGTCTGGATGTGATCCCAGACGTCTGGTCCGACGTCTGGGCCACCTCCCAGACGTCTTAAAAGACGTCTAGGGCACGCGTTCGTAACAATATAACAAACTCAAAGGAAGTTTCATCCCCGAAACTTGCGCCAACTAGGGTGCGGGGAAAAGATGTCCAAATAACCATAACAAACTCAAAGAGGACCGAAGCCGGTCCGAAAAGACGTACCCGCGAAAAGCTCCGGGTACCGCTCCCGCATTGCCGCCTCAGGATCCCAGGTAGCCTCCTCGTACCGCTGGCTCCTTCACAAAACCTTTACCAGGGGTACTTGCTTTCGTCTCAAACTGCGGACGGCTCGGACTAGGATCTGCACTGGCCGCTTGGGGTAGGTAAGGTCGTCGCTCACCTCGACGCTCTCGTGACTCAGTACGTGACTGGAATCGGCTACGTACTTCCTGAGGTTGGACACGTGGAACACATCGTGCACACCAGAAAGTTGCGGGGGAAGGGCAAGTCTGTAAGCAACGGGTCCAACCCGCTCCAGGACCTCAAAGGGCCCTACGAACCTCGGCGCGAGCTTCCCTCTCACCCCAAACCGCTGTAGGCCCTTCATGGGCGAAACATTAAGGAAGACGTGGTCCCCAACCTCAAACTGCACCTCTCTGCGTCTCCGATCCGCGTAGCTCTTCTGTCTGCTCCTGACAGTGCGGAGTCGTCTGTGGATCTGCTCAACTACCTCCTGACTCTGCCGGATCAACCTGGGGCCAACCTCCCACTTGGTCCCCACCTCAACCCAACTCAAGGGTGCCGTACACTTCCGTCCGTACAGAGCCTCGTAGGGAGCCATGCCGATGCTCGAGTGATAATTGTTGTTGTATGCAAACTCCGCCAGGAGCAGGTGCTCCTCCCAAGAGCCCCCTCCAGTCTAGTACACAGGCACGCAAAAGGTCCTCAAGTGTCTGTATCGTGCGCTCAGACTGTCCGTCCGTCTGGGGGTGGTAAGCCGTGCTAAACCTCAACCTCGTCCCCAAGGCCTGCTGAAACTCAGCCCAAAACTGGGACGTAAAGCGGGCATCCCGGTCGGACACGATCTCCCGCGGAACTCCGGGTAGTCGTACCACATCACGGATATACCTCTCTGCCAACTGTGCTGGTCCCAAAGTGACTCGGATCGGCAAGAACCACGCCGTCTTCGTCAATCTATCCACTATTACCCAGACTTCGTCGTGTCCCCGCTGGGTAACAGGTAAGCCCACCACCAAGTCCATGGTGATGCTCTCCCACTTCCACTCTGGCACTGGAAGCGGCTGAAGCGGCCCTGCAGGCCTCTGATGCTCGTCTTTCACCTGCTGGCACACTAAACACTGTTGCACGAACTCACCCACATCCCGCTTCATCCCTCTCCACCAAAACTCGCGTCTCAAGTCGTGGTACATTTTCGTGTTTCCGGGATGTATGGTGAATCTGGAACCGTGTGCCTCAGTCAGGAGCTCTCTCAACAGCTCCTCGTCTCTGGGAACGCACAACCGTCCCCTCAAACGTAGCACCTGGTCTGTGAAAGAGAAGTCCCCTGGGTCTCCTGATAGTACTCTGTCGCGCAAAGACTGCAAGTACGAATCGGCCATCTGTCCTGTGATGATACGGTCTATCAGCTCTGGCCTGGTCTGCCGTGTCACCGTCACTGCCTCACAGTATCCTCGTAACTTTAGAGGTCGCCAACTGCCCACCTCCTCCAGAAGGCTCCAACTCTGTAACTGTAGACTGGCCAAGCGTGCGGGCGCCTTACGGCTCAAGGCGTCAGCCACCACATTGGCCTTTCCTGGGTGGTAGGAGATGCTGCAATCGTAGTCCTTCAGGAGCTCCAACTAACGTCTCTATCTCATGTTGAGCTCCTTCTGGTCAAAAAGATATCTGAGGCTCTTGTGATCTGTAAAAATCTCGAAGGTCTCACCGTACAAGTAGTGCCTCCATGTCTTCAGCGCGAAGACAACAGCTGCCAACTCTAGGTCGTGGGTAAGGTAGGTATGCTCATGGGGCTTCAGTTGCCGCGAAGCGTAAGCGACCACGTGACCCCTCTGCATGAGCACACCTCCTAACCCCTGCAAGGAAGCGTCCGTGTACACAACGAACCCGCCACTACTGTCAGGGATGGTGAGCACGGGAGCCGAGGTCAACCTCTCCTTCAGCTCCAGAAAACACGCCTCACAGGCGTCTGTCCAAGCAAAAGGCACGTCCTTCCGGGTCAACTGTGTCATAGGACGTGCAATCTGTGAAAATCCTCTGATGAACCGTCTGTAGTAGCCAGATAGTCCCAGGAAACTGCGGATCTCAGTGACTGAACGCGGTCTCTCCCACCTGAGCACTGCCTCGACCTTGGCTGGGTCCACCGCCAGGCCGTCTCCAGAGATCACATGACCCAAGAAGGTCACCTCTCTCAATCAGAACTCGCACTTGCTGTATTTGGTGTACAGCCTGCGTCGCCTCAGAGTGTCCAAAACCATCCGCAAGTGCTGTCTGTGCTGTGTCCGATCTCTAGAATAGATGAGTACATCATCTATGAAAACCACCACGAACTGGTCCAAGTACGGTCTAAACACTCGGTTCATCAGGTCCATGAAAGCAGCGGGGGCATTGGTCAGCCTAAACGGCATGACCAAAAACTCGTAGTGTCCGTACCGGGTGCGGAAAGCTGTCTTGGAGACGTCGGTCTCCCTGATCCTCAACTGGTGGTATCCAGACCTCAAGTCTATCTTGGAAAACACCGTGGCACCCCGCAACTGGTCAAACAAATCGTCGATCCTCGGTAGCGGATATCTGTTCTTGATGGTGACCCTATTTAGCTGTCGGTAGTCCACACAAAGCGTAGGGTCCCATCCTTCTTCTTCACAAACAGTACCGGGGCTCCCCAGGGAGACGCATTGGGCCTCACGAAACCTTTCTCCAGAAGGTCCTGCAACTGGGACTTGAGCTCTCGCAGCTCAAGCGGTGCCATTCTGTATGGCGCGGTGGAGATGGGGCTGGTCCCTGGTACTAGTGAGATCTCAAACTCGATCTCACGCTCGGGCGGTAGTCCTGGTAACTCGTCTGGAAACACATCAGGGTACTCTCTGACCACCGGGATACTCTGGAAGTCTGCCACAGGGCTGGGCTCTGCCACCACACAGGCTAGGAAGCCCTCACACCCCTGGCTCAAAAGTCTCGCCGCCCGAAGTGCCGAAATGCACCTGAAACCTCCGTCCACTAGCTGTCCGTGAAACTCGAAAGAAGGCAACTCTGGAATGGAGAAGACAATCTTCCTCTCAAAACAGCCCACCAAGGCATGGTAAGCGGACAGCCAATCCATCTCCAGAATCACTCCAAAGTCCTCCATCTGGATCATAATCAGGTCAGCTGGCAGGCTATGTCCTCCGACGCTGACCTCGCAATCCGTGTACACCTCCTCAGCTACAAACAGCTGACCACTCGGACCTCTGATTACGAACGGATTTTCTAACAGTGTATAATCCTGGTCCAAACTAACTGCGAAACTGGCTGCGACAAACGAGTGCGTAGCGCCGGAATCGAAAAGCGTGTAAAAGAGTCTGCCAAAAACTAAAACCATACCTGCCACCACCGATCCCGAAGCTCTGGCGTCCCTGTGTGTTAGGGCGTTGATACGCCCCTCAGCTCTAGGTGAAGACGAAGCAGCCACACTCTACGTCGGACGGGTAGGTACTGGCTGGTACCCTCCTCGCGACTGCTGTCCTCCTCCTCGCACCTGGGAACCGCGGCCTCCTACTCGCCCTCCAGTGCTCTGCGCGGGGAGTATCTGCTGACCCCCTACCCTAGATGGGCAGTCCCTCCTGACGTGGCCCGGCTGGCCACACTGGTAGCAGAGGGGAACCCAACTCCCGCCCTCAGTGGGTCCCTGCTGTCGGCTAGGCGGGGGTCTGGTGCTGGCGACTGGCCCCTGTCGAGGGCCCCCAAAGGCCACTGATGGCCCTGCAAATCGTGACGGCTCTCCTGCAGACGCCACGTGTCTCCTTTGAGTTCTCCTAACACGCCTAGTGTGACAGCGGAAATCTCGTTCCACCACCAACTCCCCTGTCGTACGCTCGGAAGGGGGAGGAGGGGGTGGCAATGTGGATGGAAGCTGAAATTCTTCACGAACCACCTCTCGAATTAGTTGGACGAGGTCCGGAGATGGTATGCTCAGGAGAAGAGGAGGGGTAGTATGTACTCAAAGCCCGACACATCTGTCCCTCGGGCCCCGACCTCGACCGCGCCCGCGGCCCACCCTCTTAGTTCCACGACGAGGCATCTCCTACAAGGAGACGCGAAACAACGAAATACGTCAGTACGGAACAGTACCTAACGAAAACGTCTAAGAGCTCATGTCAAGAGATATGTTGTGGTGGCTACTCTAGTTATAGACATGTGAATTGGTTATTTTCCAGTCAGTTGATTCACTTCTCGGGACGACCTTGCTCTGATACCATCTTGTAACGACCTGACTCCCGAGTCCCTATGAGACACGAGAACTGGACCGACTCGACTAATCCCAAGACCTAGTCGTCCAACGAGGAAGTAACCAAAAGAGCAGTAAAATAAACCACATTCAGCATGAATATAACTAACAGTAAGAAAGTACAGCAGTAAGGAAAGAAACTACTACAGTAGATACCACCACAACAGTAGAACAACATTTATCATATAACATGAACTGCAGGTAAAGAAAGTACAGCGGAAACAAGAACTACTCACTATAACAGAAACAAAAGAGGTACAAAAGACTGTGGTAAACTCTACTGGACCCTACTCGGCCCAGCGTCCTCTGCAGCCGCTGACCCTGGCTGCTCAACACCTGGTCCTGAAAAAAGTGACGAGTGTAACACGTCAGCAAAACGCTGAGTAGAGTGGCAACTAAAACTAAAGACAACAGTAGAGTGTACAGTAGCTGTTATGTTCTATTACTTTCTTTATTCACATCTTTCAATTGTCTCACTATTTCATTTATTCCCCAGATCTTTTCCTTGATCTCGAATGTTCCTCTTGGGAACGATCTTGATTGCAGTTTTTTCCAAAAAGTAGAAGTAACACGTGGTGCTCTCCTGGCCGAGAGAGTCCCCCTTGGTGATCCTACCCTTAGTCAACCACCCCAAGGTCACTGACAGACGTAACGGTTACTACGGCACGCGCGATAAACGCACAGGTAGCTAACCCGTACTGGCACGCGATCAGTCGTTTCCGTCAACGGGTGCGCCCAAAGCACAGCACGAAACCAGTCCAAGGCAGAGCCCTCTCAGTAACAGGGGTCCAACCCCTCCACAGTAACCAAACTGGGGCCTTGCCCCTCCACAGTCCGCGCACCCTCGCCTGACTACCCTGGTTTACCCCAGCGGGCCTAACAAGTCGGTGTGGGAGGCTAGCAGAACCCCGGGGCCCGTGGGGTAGCTAGTACCTCCCTACACTAGTAGCTCTCCTCGGTACTACGTACGCGAGGGCCAGCAAGTCGGTACAGAGTGGCCAGTCCTAACCCCGGGTCCCTGGGGCGGCTGGCTCCGCTCTGCACTAAACAGGGGGACAGTCGCTCTCCTTGGTACTCCGTACTCAAGGGCCAGCTCACTTCCCCAATACTATTCCATTCACTTTCCAGGAGTTCTACTCCTACTTCCCCGTAGGGTTCCATCCTTTTTACTCAAACATCCAGGTTTCACTTTCCAGTTTCACATTCTTACAATCCATGTTCTCAACCACGTTATTTATTCACAACAGGCAGCTGTTAATTCAAATTACAGGCAGCTTTATATCTCTTCCCATTTTCTAAGACTGCAGTATTATACATTCCACTAGTTTTCCCATCCTAGGATTCATGCCATATCCTAGGAGCTATCATACAATCTAGTTTTCCAGTCCTAGGATTCATGCAACACCTAGGAGCGATCATTCCATCTATTTCTCATTCCTAGGATTCATGCAATGTCCTAGGTTCTATTTATGGTTCCATAATTTAACAGATTTTATTAATAACTTAAAATCACTCTACCAGGTACAACGGGAGTAATGGGGGCGTGATCGGGAATGCCGCGTGCCTCCGCGACTCACAAGACTGCAACTGAAGGAGGTCCTATCACAAGGATCAAACACAAGGAGTGTCTCAAAACAGTGTATAGCTACTGTAGACGGGTAGAGGAATTAATTCTGAAAAGAACGCAACTCGAATCGCGGAAAACGGAACCCGAACGGGCCCTAAACGGGTCAAAAACGACGACACTGTGCAAAATTAGACGTCTGGAACGTCTTCCAGACGTCTTAAAAAGTGGATCAGAGAATTACCTGCTCAGCGTGGTTTCCCAGACGTCCAGAAGTCTGCGGGGACGTCTGGCCTAGATCCCAGACGTCCGATGGTCACCCAGGACGTCTGGAGGTCGCTCCAGCCGTCTAGTACAACAGCCAGACGTCTGATTCGCGTTGGATGGCGAATCACCGAGCCTGCGCACACCCATCTCCCTCCCTCAGTACAGTCAGTCGACAGGAAGGAAGAAGAAGACGGAAACTCACCTTTCAGACGACTGGAAGATCTACCAGACGCCGTCCTCGCCGTTTGCCTATCAACCCAGACGTCCGATTCTGGAAAATTTTCCAGAACAGGCGCCACCCGGCTTCCGCTCGCGACGCCGGCCGCGTCGCACCTCGCGCGTCTGCTGCTCAGACCGCAGCAGGTCCCTCTCCGCGTCGTTCCGCGCCCCCTGCGCCCTCCACCGGCCGGCCAAGCCGCTCCGACGAGCTCGCCCTCACGGCAGAGCTCCGCCCTCGCATGCCGCACCTCCTCCGCGCTCTCTGCGGCCGCCACTGCCGCCCTCGCGCTCGCTCTCGCGCACAGGAAGGAGAAGAGGAAGGGGATGGTGGAGACGACAGGAGGGGAGGCGTGGCCTTTTAAGGCCGCGCGAGGAGGAGGGAGAGAGTGCGCGGCAGGTCTGCAGCCGCAGAGAGAGAGAGGGAAAAAGAGAGAGTGAGGAATCGCGGGTTTGCGTGCACAGGCGCGCAGACGAATCTCTCGTGCGAAAAAAAATAACTGTTTTCCAGACGTCTGGAAACGATCCCAGACGTCTGCTCAGACGTCTGGATGTGATCCCAGACGTTTGGTCCGACGTCTGGGCCACCTCCCAGACGTCTTAAAAGACGTCTGGGGCACGCGTTCGTAACACTATCCAATTCTAGGGAGACCACCTTACAAAATTAGAGGTCTAATTTTTTATCTGACATTTGATCAATTTGTTAAACGTCTAATTATGCTATCAGATGCAATAATTGATCTGCTATCAATTGGATTTTGACCAAATCCAACGAGTAGGAAGCCTCTTCTAAGTCTTCTTGAACCTTCCTAGTTCATCTATAAATAGATTAGAACCCCTCCTTTGCAATACACACCCAAGAAACAATTCTTTCCACCATATTATACTCATTGAGAGGAGATCTAAGAAGAAGAAACTAACCCTTGCTCTTCAAGCTCTATACCCTACATACGAGAGCACCACTACGTTGCAGGATCATGCCATTACACTTCCATCTCAGGGAAGATCTACAAACCTATATAAATTTAGTTCAATTTATATTTTAGGCTCTATAGGTCTTGTTTTGTTGTAATTTTTTTTTTTTTTTTTGAAAGGGTGAGGAATGCGAAAATGATAGCAGACCGGAAATCTTTTATTCATAAGCAAAAAGAGCCATTACAAAGATTCATTCCACTCATTCACATGCACCCAACAATCCCTCACAATAGCTCCCACATTACAAGAACCCCCCCTAAACAGACACTCATTACGAGTACGCTAAGGACACCACATAACAGCCACCATCTTCGTCTGCAAGTTTCCCATCGTCAACACTTTCCTCCAAAGGTCATCCCACATGGGTAAAGGTTCCCCACATACTCCCCTCCATATTTGATCCGTCACCAAACAATAAGTGAAAAGATGCATCCTGTTATCCGTATCAAACACACACAATGGACAATTTTGCTGTGAAGCACCCAGCCTCCTACTTCTTAACTCGCCTGTTACAAGCCCATCCTGCCTACACAACCAAAGGAAGATTTTAAGCTTGAGAGGAATTCTCAGTTTCCACACCTTGGCGCAATCAGAATCTACAGATGTGGGAGCATCAGCCATGTTAACCACCAGCCTCTTGTCTGCCTTAGCAGATGTGAACTAACCATGTATCCACCGGTAGCCATCCTCGCCTTCTACCGGCTGGAATGTAGCCAGATCAGCAAGCAGCCGCTCCTGTTCTATTCTAGTCCTACCCCCCTCACGCCAAGCAACTGCATTCAAAACCCACCTACTAGACGCCTCATCCCAGCACTCCCTGACTGACGCCCTGTTATTTGCTGCAACAGCAAATATCCTTGGGTATTTCTCACTAATCCTACCCAGATTTGACCACACATCTTCCCAGAATGCAAAGTTTCTGCCATCCTCAAGTGCAAATGCAAACTCTGGCCAATGATTACAGACCGCCCTGCTCACTGATTGCCAGAACAGTGAAGGTCTGCAAGGGGTCTTACTCCACAGCTTCACCTGTGTAGGGCCATACGACTCTTTAATTAGCTGGGACCACAACTTGCTGTCCTCCACAGTTAATTTGATTGCCCATTTGAGAAGCAAAGCGTCATTGAACTCTTGTAATGAACGATGCCCAATCCTCCCTTTGACCGAGGCCTACAGAGGTGCGGCTGTTACGACCCGGTTCCTGAATCCCTACAGGACACGAGACCGGACCGACTCGACTGATCCCAAGACCCAGTCGTCCAACGAGAAAGTAACCAAAAAGTAGAAAAGTAAACCACATTCACTATGTTAAGCAACTAACAGTAACAAAAGTACAACAGTAAAGAAGTAAACTACTACAGTACACACCACCACAACAATAGAAAAGTAACCAGGTACAAGAATATAAAGTACAAAATGTAAGAGTACAGAGGTGCAAGAAACTACTCACTACAACAGAAAAGGGGTACAACAAGAAGCTACAACTACTGGGCTCTACTGGGCCCAGCACCCTCTGTAGTCGTAGGCTCTGGCTGCTCAACACCTGGACCTGAAAAGGGGTTATAAGTACAAAACGTCAGCGAACGCTGAGTATAGTGGCAACCAACTAACTAAACAGTAAAGGTGGATAGGTAACTGTTGTTTTTCAATTACTTTCTTTAACTACTTATTCTTTTTCACCACTTAGTTTATTTAACAGGTCTCTTTCTTGATCTCAAATGTTCCTCGTGGGAACAATCTTGATTGCAGTCTTTTCCGAAGAGTAGAAGTCGCAAAAGGTGCTCTCCTGGCCGGGAGAGTCCCCCGTGGTAGTCCTACACCCAGTCAACCATCCCAAGGTCACGGGCAGACGTAACGGTGACTACGGCACGCACGATAAGTGCACGGGTAGCTACCCCGCATTGGCATGCGGTCAGTCGTTTCCGTTGGCGGGTGTGCCCAAACCACAGCACGGAGCCAATAAAGGGCCTAACCGTCTCAGTAACAGGGGTCTAGCCCCTAGGAACCAAACAGGGGTCTTGCCTCTCCACAGTCCACGCACCATTGCCTGACTACCCTGGTTTACCCAGTGGGCCTAACAAGTCGGTGTAGGGTGGCTAGCTAAACCCCGAGCCCCGTGGGGTGGCTAGCTCTCTCCCTACACTAGTAGCTCTCCTCGGTATTGTGTACGTGAGGGCCAAGAAGTTGGTACAGAGTGGCCAATCCTTAACCCCGGGTCCCAACCCAAGGGCGACTAGCTCCGCTCTACACTAAACAGGGGGATAGTCGCTCTCCTTGGTATTCCGTACTCAAGGGCCAGCTCACTTCCCCACTCACATTTCCAGTTCCATTCCATTTATTTCCAGGAGCTCTACTTCTAATTCCCTGTAGGGTTCATGCTCATATTCCTCAGGCCAATTCATACTAGGTTTCATCATTTCTATTTCCATTCTCAAGTTATACACATGCAATTTGTAATTCTATCGTTCACATTTCCATATTCAGGTTATTCACAGGTAGCTAGTGTTTCCAACATTCACCTTTCCATTTCCAAATTATATACATGCAGCTCATATTATGTCATTTCATGTGTGCGACAGGAAAGTTACATTTAACAGTTAATTAGCACAATTACTACATATTTCGCAGGCAACTGTTATTCATTTATAGGCAATTGTTATCATTCTATCTACTCATTCAAGACTGAAATCCATTCATTCAATACAGACATTCCAGTATTTCTAGTCCTAGGTGATGAGAACCTCATCATGAACTCTAACTAGCACAATCTAACCTACATATATGAGAAAAAGCTCCTACATGACCCAAAGAAAGGCTTAACTCAGAGAATTCTGAGTTTAAGAATAAAATAAATCATAAGAGGTAAAACTGCAATTTCACCAACGCAATTTGCAAACAGGGTAATTAAGGGTTCAAACATAGGTCAAACAAGCTTAACAATGAGAGAAGTAGGTTGATCTGATCTGAAAAGGGTTATAGCAACTTATAGGAATTAAATGACATTCTGTAACCCTAAAACAAACCTACTTCAATTCACGGGGTTCAAGGTAGGATAAAAATCAACTAAATCCTTTAAAATTCATAGAAAAATATTCTCTAGGGTTTAGAACCTTCAATTTGGCCTTAGAAACCTATTTTGACCTAAAAAGAGAACCATGCCCAATTAATAACTTAATTTTGGTTTTTACGCAAATTTGCCGGTCGAACATGGTCCAACCTAGAATTAAAATTCACCATTAAAATCCTTAGGTTCAAATTAGTCTTTTATAAAAACTTGAGCCTAAGAAGAGACCTCCTTGACCGACTTTACAATTTGGTCCTCTTTATTTACTTTTGACCCTTATCTTTTGAAATCCTTACATTTAGGTCCCCAACTTTTCATCATTCTTTGCAGAACGGTCCTCCCTGCAACTTCTGCGCAGCGCCATACTCTGGCGACCTTGCGCAGAGCATGGCGCCGCGCAGAGCAGGGTTACCGTCCTCTAGAACAGAAGTGGGGTTCCCTGCGACGTCCTCTGTCACAGGGACACGCCCACGACCTCTGCCGACCACCATGCCTTCCGTGCGAACGCGCGGAAGGCATGGGTGTCATCTCTGGCCTTACTCCGGCGAGGCTGGCACGACGCCAGCTCGCCCCTCTCTCTGTGCCAAGCTCTTTATATGGACCGGCAGACCTTGCCGGCTCCTTCAAGCTTTTCTTTGATGGAGAAACACCTCCTTTTCATCCCTTCCTCCTTCGTCAGAGGGCCCAAAGCTTCCGGCGAACTCCTCCTTTTCCTCCTCGTCGCTCTGCTACCCTACCTGCAGTAAGGTTTCCCCCACTCTGTCGTCCGCGGCAGGCTGTACCTGCTGGCGCCCTCCGCCTGCTTCCTCGTCGCCGAAACCCTCCTCCAGGGCATCTTCGTCTCCAGCTCCGGCAGATACAAGCCGGCTACTCTGCCCTCCCCCTTCGTCGAGTAATTAGGTAGATAGCTTCCTCTCTCCTTCCCTTGTATTTTCCCCCTTTTAAACTGCCTTTTCGACCACCCAACCGCCACTGTCCAGACCACCTTCTCCACCTCCGATCACCCCCTCCAGCGAGACCATCTCACGACCACAGACACTCTCACACCTCACCGACCAGCCCAGAAGCTCCCTCACACTCCACTCCACCGATCCCCCCTCTCCATTCACTGCCAAGCGCCACCAGACCACCCCTCGAACAAACCCACCTTTCCGGCCACAGTCTGACCTAGGTCAGCCTCTCCACGCACTCCCGCACCCCGTTGACCACCGCACAAGCTTCGCCTCACTCCGGCGAAGCTTCCTACGTATTCTGACTAGGCCGAGAGGCCGTAGCTGTGATTTTAGGTTCGCACCCCTCGTCGCCATTGTCGATGAGCTGCAGCAGCTTAACCGCAGCTGCAGGCACCCTCTAGCCCAGGTGCGTGTTCCAGGTCGCGCGATTAGGAGTCGCGAAGACACCCAGGCCCACAGCTGGGGCGAAGGCCTCATGGGCTGCCTCAATTGGTGGCTGATCGCTCGCCTGCGGACGCCAATTTGGGAGGTGGGACTTTAGTCCCACCTCGGAAGTGTGTGGCCAAGCGCCCGCACTTAAATTAAAAAAGTACCTAAGGCTTATCGCCTTCGAACACGAGGGTCAGGTCCCTCTCCCGCACGCAACGCGCCACGCGCTCGCTCGCCCACGCTCACGCCCTGCGGGTCTGGGCAGGATCCGATTACCCAAACAGCGCACTCCTCGCCCACCACCACACGCCGGTGGGCCTGGTCTCGGGCGCGATACCCGCACCCGATTACCCAGCTCTGGGATAGCAGTCCTAAGAGAGAAATCTGAGAAAGAGAGAGACGCGGGGAAGGGTAGAGGTAGGTTTTGCTCTGACCCTTGTGTGAGCGTGCAGGAAGAAAGAAAGAAGAAGGCAGAAAGGAAAAGGAGAAGAAGAGAACCGGCCGAAGCCTTAGCCGCTCAAGGCAGCTGAAGAAGAAGAAGACAGGAAGGAAAAGAAGGAAGGAAGGAGAGAAATAGAAGAAGAAGAAAAGAAGAAGGAAGGCACTATAGCAAAGCCACAGATAAGTCGTCTGAGCACAGCATCAGACGTCGGAATCACCACAGCTGCAGAAGGCAAGAAGACACTGCCGCCAGAAAGAAAGAGAAGCAAAGAAAAGAAGAACAGAAAAAGAAGGCAGAAGAAGAAGAAAATAAGAAATCAAGGAAGAAGAAATAAGAGAGAAGCAAAGAAAAGAAGAACAGAAGAAGAAGGCAGAAGAAGAAGAGAAGAGAAATGACCAAGGAAGAAGAAAAGAGAAAGAGAAGAAGAAGAAGCCAAGATCTCTCTCTCTCTCTCTCTCTTATTTTTGTAACATAATAGAGATCTTATTTAGACTTCTAGAAACATAGTTGCTCCCTGAGTTCGACCTCGGGAAAACCTTGTTCCGAATAAAAAATTTTTGGTAGTAATCTGATAGCCATTTTGTCTTATGCTATAACGACTGTACTTAAACTATAATAAACATAAAGACACAATAAGACAGAACAAGGCGGCTTACACCTTACATTCCACTACCACTAGGATTCATGCCATATCCTAGGTTTTAATCATTCATTGCACACATGCATTCAAGTTTGTATTTAAATTAAGAAAGCCACTCTACCAGTAAACCCAGGAGTAGTGGGGGCTTAAACGGCAGGCTCACGTGACTCAGTAAGCCCCGAACCCGCAATGGAACGAAGTCCTATCACAAGGATCAATCACAAGAGAACACTTAGAATATAATAGAAAGTCTTCTAACAAGTAGAGGAAATCATACGGAAAATATCGGTATCTTAATTGCGGAAAACGGACCTCAAACGGGTCAAAAACAGTGTTTCTGACTCAAATCAGACATCTGGAACATCTTCCAGATGTCTTAAAAGTGTCCAGTGCCGTACCTCAAGTCCTGTGCCACTCCTCAGACGTCCAGGAACTCTGCTGGACCGTCTGGACCCAGTTCTAGACGTTCAACCACCTTTCCGGACGTCTGGAAGCGCTTCCTGTCATCAGGTATGTCGCCCAGACGTTCGAAATGCGTGGGAGGGTGTGTCCCACGCCTTCCCAAAGCAAACCCTGCACGAAATCCACCAAATCTCCTCAAAAAGACATGCAACAGTGCCTCGACAGAGTGGCCTGCATGGCCGTATCTGCAAAGAAGACGTACCTTCGCGAAGTCTACTCCTCAGACGTCTGGAACTTCCTCCAGACATCGGCTAAGTTGTCTGGATGTCCCTCCAGACGTTTGATTCAGGGAAAATCCCAGATCCAGAACCTGCTTCCGCCCTCTCATGCTGTGCCCTCTCACTTGCAGCTCCGGCTGCAGTAGTGTCGGGGAGGAGTGTCGGGGAGGACCTCCCTGATGCACTCCTCTGTCTTGCGCGCACTCCACTCCAGCCGTGTGCTCGCCGGCAAGCTCCCACGCGAGCTCGCAAGCACAACTCCTCTCCCTCTCACACTTCTCCTCCTCTCCTCATGCCACTCCCATGCTCTCGCTGCTCTGCTGCTCTCGCTGGAGGGGAGGAAGGTGGTTGGGAAGTGGGGTGGAACGAGAGAGAGGAGGGGGCTTTATAAGGGTGTGGGTTTAGGGTTTTGCTGAAGCGGAAGGAGAGCGAAGAAGAAGGAAACGAGGGGGGTGTACTGTCTGCGCGCAGCACACGCGCAGACACGAGCTTGTACACAAAATTTTTTATTTTCAGACGTCTGGGAATGAGTCCAGACGTCTTATCAGATGTCTGACCCTCAATCCAGACATCTTACCAGACGTCTGTCCTAAAGTCTAGACGTTTTAAAAGGCTTAAATAGCACGGGTTTTAACAGCTGCCATTTCATCGAATGTAGGAACCTGCCTACCATCTTCACACCCTTCCAAAAGACGCGTTTTCGCAACACATCCAACCTCTTCCAAACAAACTTCTGAGACCTGAATACCGAGAAGAAAAAAATTGGAATTGAAGTGATAACTAAATTTAGCAAGATCAGCTGTCCACCCTTTAACATAAACCTACTGCTCCACGACTCCAATCTTGCATTTGCCTTCTCAAAGAGAGGGGCCCAATCATTCTTCTTCAACTTCTTGTCTATCAAGGGTAAGCCCAAGTATCTCACTGGCAGTGTGGATGAAGAAGTATGCAAGATGGCTGACATTGCTTTAGTCTCCCTAGTTGTCATACCAAAAGGGATCAAAGAAGACTTTGCGCCATTTAATCGCAAGCCCGAAATCTCACCGAAAATACTAATCATAATAAAAAGATACTTTGCCTCACTGAGCCCACCTTCTACAAAAAACATGATGTCATCAGCGTACTGTAGTACGGGTGCCAGAGCTCGAGAATTTGTTAATGAGTAACCCTTAACTGCACCCACATCTGCCAACTTGAAGCTGAACTATGCAATGGTGTCCACTGCCAAGTTAAAAACAAGTGGGGCCAAAGGGCATCCTTGCCGCACCCCACATTGTGGCTGAATCCATACTCCACATGGCTTCCCATTCACAAGAGGAGAGAAGGAAGATGTGACAATACATCTCTTCTTGTTGTAACTGTTGTTGGGTATTCACATTACTAATTTTCGTCTTCTCGTAAGACAAAATTCTCTTCGTGAAGAAGAGAGTTTGAGTTACACTACCCTTGGTTCAAAGTAATATCATTGTATTGAGGTTGTGCCACGCTTATTTTAAGCGGTACATATAGTGAATTTGATCGAATAGGTCGATCATAAAATCCTAAGTCGGGGTGACTTAGGTGGTGGTTTTTACTCTTAGGATTTCCACTTAAAAATACTTATCTTATTGTGGTAAAAGCTTGTGTGTTTATTTCATTTATATTAAATTTTTTATTTCGCACTATTCACCCCCCCCCTCTAGTACTAACTTACACAACCTACTGAGTAGGTTTTGCAGTCACGTCAGGATTTAATGTAAGAAGCACTGCACATGTAGTATTATACTACACCACCATAGAGATATAACCTCTATCTTGTGAAATCGAGGAATGATAAGAAGCTAGTTCTTCCTATGTGATTTCAGTTTAAGTTGTTCAATTTATTTATTATTCAATTTTGGGCATCGAATCATTTTAGAATCAAAGTTTTAAAGGATATATTTTTCACACTTCCGTGATATCAGGCAAATCACTTGTCCTTCACCTTAGACAAGCTCCATCATCATATGCGACCTTGATCATCCTTGTATGACCCATATATCCTTACAAAACCACAGTTGCCCTTACCCAATTACTGTCATCTTTACACGACCCTTATCACCTTAGTATGGCAATCTTATAATCGCTACATGACTCTCGTTATCCTTGTGCAACCCTCACCAAATTTTTGGCATGGATGGCCTCTGTTGATCTGTTGAAACATGAAGAGGAGTCTTATGCCAAACTAATTTGAGAATGAGTACAATTAATAAGGATGGTAATAACCCTTTCCATGTGGCATTTCAAGAATGGATAAAAAATTTTTTAGTTGGATCTAAGCTATGGAAACACATGGTATAAAATGACTCATCTCCACATGTTAATTTGTGATTGGCTAAATAAAATTTCACTTATATCCCTACCATGAATATTTGATCATTTATTACTTTTCTTCCATGTTATACTTCGTACTCGATATTTTTCTCTTACCATTTATACAAGTGAAAAGGATTGATGATTAAGGGGACCACATGATTATCCATCGTCACCTTCACCATGTACTAATTTTCTTCCTCTTCTCATGGAGGAGCTACACACTCACCGAAAATATACCCAAGAAGTCGAAGCATCAAACACCCAATCATTACAAAATTACTCCCACTCCACTCCCACTCCAGAGAAGGCACCTCCTTAACCCTGTGGTCTTCGTAGTTTGCTTGTTCTTAGTTGCTCTCTCTCTCTCTTCCTCCATAAATTTGTGAAGTCAATATAAATTCTACTAGGATATGTAAGGTGATAACATGAGTGATTCAGGTTATTCAGATTCCTATATATCAACTCATATGACATTTCGTCGTATGATTTGTAGAAGATCCATCCATCTCGTTGAAACAAAAAAAGAAAAAGTAAATCAATATCGAGTAATATAAAACATTTGTTAGTAGACTCCACAATCTAAGTCGATGGAACAAGAGTAGTTGTAAGGTTTAAGCATGAGCATTTCCCACATGATGAAATTTCATCAGCTGCAATATTTTCATGAGATTGCTAAGCTTGGGGCAAAATCTTATTGTGTTACCAAGGAATTGATAGAGTGACAGAGCCACTTTATTGACATGTGAGATCAACTCCTATGATCACCACATATCTCTTTCTCAAAAACAGAATGAGATTCTATGAAACAAATTGAGCAGATCCAGAGTAATTAAGCTTACCGACCTGTTGGCGACTAAGGAAAAGCTCAACAAAAATATCCTAGTCATGCTAGCAAGACACATTGTTCACAATTCTTTTTTTTTTTTTCTTTGAAAAGGCACATTGTTCACAATTCAAATCCTAAGCTCAAATCACACAAGCCAGTACAATGGATGGGATATAAGCCAGACTCTGCTAAAAGAATCACTAAAACAGAAAATCATAGAATTAAAAAAAATAAAAATAAAATATATATATATATATATATATATATATATATATATATATATAATCCCAAATAATCTCTTCTATCAATCATCCTCTCGTCAGACAAAACAACATAATCCAAATAAATAGACTCACAATGCAATAATATCTCATTCATCTTTCGAAGAAATGAAACGGACACCACACCTCCTAAAACAGAGGAGGATTGGCACAATCCAAACCATCAATAAAATCATAAAACATACACATCAACTGACCCCTCACCAATAAAAGCGTCACACCTTTCCCTGCATCAGAGAAGATGTAACAAAAAAGCAGAGGTCTCCAAGCACACTTCCCTCTTAACATTATGCTCTCCCATCCAACTCTGACATTATTACAGACAAAAGAAACTGCGCGCTCCCCTTCAAAGGCAATAATCTGCAAACCAGCACCTCCACCTCCCCCCACCACTCGTCAACCACCTACTATGCAACCACCACAGCAGATTGGACAGCGAGTTGCCATCATCAAACCCCTTCAACTCCCTCGCCTTCCCCAGTGCACTCTCCTTATCATAAACCCCCTCCATCGCATACACGAACCCCTTCCAGCCCTCCCCAACCCCGTCCCTCTCCAGGGCAACCTGAGTCCACTCCACCAACTCCCTCACAAACCCCTGATCTCCAAACAACAACTCCGTCACCGGCAGCAAAGGCAGCACCTGTATCCCCAACCTGCACTCCCTCCATTCCGCAGGAGCAAACCACAGCCCGCTGTCCCTCTTGTTATTCCACAGCACACCCACCACCTTATTCTCCCTCTCAAACTCCTCTTCATACATCCCTCCTCCCTCCCTCACGTGCCACCACGTCTCCGCCGCCCCTACCTCCAGCGCAGCCAGCGTGGACCCCGCCGCCACGAGCTGTGTGTCCCCGTAGCACAGTCCCATCAGCGCCGCCGCGTAGTACGCGTTCACGGCCTCGCTGGTGCTCTCCTGGTTCCGCCCATCCGCGAACTCTGTCAGCCCCCCCGCCCACGAGTGCAACTTCCACAGGTCGAAGCACCTCAGGCGCGTATAATTCGCGTCCACCCTCCTGGAAATTGTCAGTATATCCGCGAGCAAAGCGTATGCTTGGGGCCTGTACTTCCTCCCCCACGCGGGGTCGAACTTGGCCAGCACGGCGATGGCGTAGAGGAAGTAGCCAATATGATAATGGTGGTCGTTGTAGATGCCGAAGCCGAAGTCGGCCCCGCGGTCGGCTGCGCCCTGCTGCGTGACGATCCCACGCCACTTGGGGTCGTAGAGGAAGCCATTGCCCCCGAAGCTCCCGTCCAACCACACAGTGATCGTGTTCTTAAGATACTCCGCGATTACCGGAATGAGGCCGAGGTAGCTGACCTCCTCCGCAATGAGCGCGAGCCTCGCGGCTCGGGCGACCGCCTTCCCGTAGAAGTACGAGGAGGTGGTCGTTATGGGGCTCGAGCTCAAGCTCTCGACGTCCTTGTGGAGGGCGGAGACGATCTCTTCGCGACCCAATTCAGAGACGCCGCCGACGGAGTGCCACGTGATCGGGATGGGGTCGGCGGCGAGCGTCCACGAGTTTCCGACGACGCCGACGAGCTCGCCGTCGATGCTGTTGTACGTGAATTCACGTAGAATGGTGGTGGTGGTGGTGGTGGTGGTGGGGTCGAGGAGGCGGAGGTGGAGGGGATGGGCGAGGAGGAGGAGTTCGCCCCACCCCTCGGTCTCCCACCGGTACTCCACGCGGTAGGGACCAGCAAGGTCGGCAGTGCCGGAGGTCGGGTAGCACGTGCTGAAGCGGTCGAGTAGGGGCTCGTGGGAGGGGTCGAGTAGGGCGGCGAAGCGTAGGACGCCGGAGAAGGTAGTGGGGGACGCGAGCTCGGTGGTGCCGCGGGGCTCGAGGTGGAGAGGGGAGGAGGAGTAGCAGAGGAAGGTCTGGCCGCTATTGAGGCGGAAGGTGTACTTGGTGTGGGAGGCGTTGGGGGTGACGGAGAGGAAAGCGTGGACGGAGCGGAGGGAGATGTGAGTGGGGGATTTCGTCGAACAGGTGACGTACGGGCTGCCGCGGACGAGGAAGAAGGTTAGGGCCGGTGGGATGTCGAGGGTGACGCTTAGGTCGTCGAAGGCGGAGATGGAATGTGTCGGTGACGATCCGAATTCGCCGGAGGACGTGGAGATGGTGAGGTCGGGGACGAAGGTCTGGTAGAGGAAGAGCGGGGAGCGGAAGCGTTGGGGGTAGCAGAGGGTGAGGGAGGAGGAGTCGGAGTTGGATTTGATGAGGTAAGGGTGTATGTACTCTGCCTGGTCCCCTCCGTTGAGGGTGAAGTTCTGGAAGAAGGAATTGGTTGGGAGTGGCGAGTTGAGGAGGTGAGGGGAGAAGAAGGGGGATGGGGAAGGGATGATTGGGGAGTCTACGGTGGGGAAGAGGAAGGGTGCACAGGTGGAGGAGGGTTCCATTGTTGCCGAGGCGGATGGTGGGGAGTGGAGCTTATTGGGGGAAGGAGATGGGGAGGGAGAAACGGAAGGGGAAGGGGTTCTTCTTCCTCTCCTTCTGCTTTTCTTCTTGAACGTTTTATTAATGATGTTCGTTGGGAGGCTGACCAGCCTTCTCTTGAATTTCCTCAACATTTTTTTTGTTTTCAACTTACATAGACCCTGTCTCATCTGATGTATGACGTTTCTTTATGTCATGAAAGTTTGATGTTGTGATTTTAAAATTTTCTAGGTGGAAGGTGGAGAGGAAGAAGCAGGAGAGTTCATGATAGGATGGGCTGCCGACTGGCTGATATTTTTTCTTAGATTAGGTGGGATTTTTTTTTTTTTTTTAATTCCATCATTCTAATGGGTAAAGTTGGATGTTTGGAGGGTGGATTTGGAAAGTCTGCAATGGCAAGTTAATTAATATACAGAAATGACAACTTTACTGCTTACCACGTTCTTGCAACGAGTTTTCTCCGAGAGATGGATGACCTCTTGGCATCGACACGCATCTGGGGTTGGGGGTTTGACGTGGGCGAATGGAAAGGAGTGGTTGGCATGTCTATCTTATGTGTGGATGGAGAAGGTTTTGGTTGCTTCTGCCACGTATCGTGGAAGGATTGCTCGGAGGGAATGGAATGATTCATGGGGGTTGGAATCGAAGCAACTTGCCATGGAAGGAACGGGAAGGAAGGAGACTTGAGGAGGCAAATGGAGCCTTGACTTTGCAGTCTTGGATTGTCTCTTTGCGAACAACCATTGGAAAGGAAGATTTTCATGAAGGGGCATGGGACCCCATGTAACGAGAGAAGAGGGTATGCCACCGTCCCTACCACACGCACAAGAGGATGGGGTTGGCAACTCCATCCCCTCCCTCTTTCTCGCACTCCACGTACCTCACGAACTCATCATCCCCATCGCACCCCAAAGCCTCCCTCCTCTCTCACCCTTTCCCATCCCTACGAGGCTCAAACCCATCCATGCACTTGTTCCCGAGGGAGGGTCCCTCGAGGGTTCTCCACAAAACAACCGTGGCAACCGCGTGGATCTAGTAGTTGGCCCATGCTGGCATCTTAGGGAGGATGGTGTCTGTTGCGTGGTCGAAGCTTTGCTAGAGGAGGCTGGCCACGTTGCCTTCACCGTTGTCATTATGCAACATTAGGTTCCCAAAATCCATAAGCACCGTGCCAATGCCTTTGGCAACGGACATGGATGTAGGGATCTCATCGGACCAGAGAAGGGTGCCATTGGAGTGGCTAACCTCCAAGTTGTTGGAGTTGTTAGAGAGGCAAAAAATGGCAAAGGGGAGGGGTATCGGGGAGGTGCAGTTAGTGACCAAGATGGTGGTCCGGATGGGAGAGCTACCGCACCATATGCGGAGGTAGGACCTCGAGGTGGGAGTCGGAGGGAGAGAAGAGGCCAAGGATGAAAGTGTTGATGCTCGACGACAAGGTTTCGTTGGAGGAGATGGAATCTCCACGGCAAAGCCTATCAACTACCAAGCATGGTTACATCGTGAAGAGGGGAGGATAGGATGAGTGAGGAGAGAGGAGAGTAGAGGATAGGCTTAATAAGCCCATCCCCCATGATCAGGGTGAGAAAGAGGAAGAGGATGGAGTTGTCAACCTCATCTCATATTCTCATTTTTTATCACTACAGTCACATATCCTTTTTTTCTCATTACGTGGGTCTCTATGTCCCTTAAACTAAATTTTCCCATTAGAAAGTGGGCGTTTATCCAACACCTTACTCCTTCCAAGAATTTCACCTTGACTTCTTGTCCCATTGACTTCTTGTCCCATGGGCTTGATGGTTTCGGCCAAGCCCATGCCCTCAAGATTACCCATGCTTCTTATGAACAACGTAGAGCTACGATCTTCTTCAGAGAGAAGGAGATGAAAGGGCTGGAATCTTTTCAACTCTTTTCGCCAGCATTTACTGGTCTTTTGGCAAGAGATTGTGAATTACCACTTATATGATTCAAGTAGTTGGATCTCTTACTAGCCAAAATTCCACTGTGTTGAGGCATCACATGTGAAATTTTGCAATTTTACCAACAACGTCCAAAGTTTGGCATTTGTCATGCAATGAAATGAAATATGTAAAGATAATTAGGAAACAGCGAAGAAATCATGAAATTGGTTAGTTGTGAGCTATAATCACACTATTTATAGCGATAGAATTCAATAACACTAAGGCCTCGTTTACTTTAAATGTTAACCCTCCATTGTTAGCACGAATTTAACCACTTTAACACAATTTTGTTTAACACTTATTTCAACTGACATTAACCTAACTCAGGTTAAAATTTATACATCATTCATGTCTAATACCCCTCATATTTTATGTATCTAACACCATTACTAAGAAAATGTCACAAGAGTTAACACTATAACTTAATATCAATTCAAGTAAACACAAATTAATATTAAATACCACTCAACAAGTAAACATAATTATAGATTAACACTACTTTTATATTTCTTAATATTATTTTTCTAATCCCGAAGTAATATAACCCTAAAAGAAATTAATCTATCTCGTCAATAGGCAACAGAGTGTAGCGCTTGCCCACATACTTGCTACCAAACCAAATAACTGATCAAACAGTGTAATTAACATGCATTCAAATCAACCACATACCCAAACTACGTGCCTAATTCATCATTTACAGAACAATTCAAACCGAGACTTTTGATATCTGATCAATCAACTGACCACAGCCCTTCCATAGGTCGTAAGGGCCTTCGATTAAGAACTAATTTTTAAATGAACCCAATACCAAGTTACCTAAGTTACTAGAAGAGATGGTTTTTGAAAAGATCACTGAAGAAATGGTTATACATATGCACAAGCCAAGAAGTCACAATACCACATTGATCAGTGATACTAATGAAATTCTGGGTAAGAAAGCCAGATCTTCAGAGTTTTCATTTACTTGAGACCTGCTGAGCACCACATTCCTTGATCCGAGAAAATGGAAATCTTGCAGGCTAAACACCAAGTGAGATAAAATTTCAAGTGATTACCTTTGTATGAAGCAGAAAGCATAACCCTTCATCAGCATACATATACTGAGACTAAAATATCGGCTCTCGTTAACAGAGGACTGTTGCTCTGTACCATCACGAGGATCTTTTGATTATCATCCCTACTTGATTTTGCATTTTGAAAATTACAATAACAAGAGAAGAGTGAGATGCAAATTAGTCATTATGCTGATGAAACCCAGGGAGAAGTGAGGTGATGAAACCAACAACGATCATCCGGATCTCCTGAACAATTGCCCACAAGTTACCACCGTTCCCTCTGTCTACTGCTTCTGCTGGATTCCCATTCTCATCTGGAGCATCGGGCTGGTTCTGATCTTCACCTGGAACAAGCCAAAAATCTCAATACCACAAGGAGATGCCGATACAAGGACAGGTCAACGTGAACGGAGGCTCATGGTTTGCAGACATGCGATTATAAAAACATGAAAAGCATTTCCCATTATTTAGCCAGGGTCAACAGCAGACAGCGATTCAAATCTTCAAACCTATAATATTTCTGGCTAATAGTTGGAAACGCCCACCAAAATAATAATGCATAACTGATGGATTAATCCATCAACCCTTGGATGTTCTCAACATGTCACACAAACTCTAATACACATCTTGGAGCCTGAAAGAATCAGCAAAACATCAACGAGTGCTTAACAAGTCCATTTGGGAAGTGTTGGAACATGGAATAAGAGCCACATGGATTGTCCACCGGCAGTCAGCAGGCCACGTGGACAGTCTATGTGGTAGCATCTATGGAGCCCAACATATGGGTTCTAGAACTCAGTTTGAATCTTTTGCTCAAGAGTCAAATTATCTACTTTTAGTAAATGTATTTTAGGAAAAGTATTTGTGATTTGTTTTAATTAGAGAGATAAGATCTTTCCTTATGGGATAAAATCTTTTGTTTCCAAGAATAGGGATATGTACTCTCTATAAAAGAGGGTCTTTCCCTCTTTATAATCTCTTAAGTCATAATAATATTTCATACTCTAAGAAACTCCTCTGCCTCTCTTCTTCCACCATCATAACTGGCCACCATCAACAAGGTAGTCGACCTCCTGCACCAACCACATAGGGCTGCTGGCCGCCAAAGCTTCTCCTCCTGATTTGCATGTACCTAGCCCCCACGTGGGACTATTTTCTCACGCCTAGGAGCCTCCACGCTCCATGTATTGTGCAAATCTTAACATGGTATCAGAGCCTTCGGTCTAGGCTCCTATGCATGTGGGATTTTTGACTACACATTGGTGATATCTGCATCCAAAAAGTTTTCCTCGACAAATCCAATGCCTTACGCGGAGAAGGAAGACTAGAGAAGATGGTGGAGTCAACCACAATGGTTGGAGATGCAAGCTTGTTCCAGGAGAAAGCAAGATGGTTGTCTTCGGGACAACCATCAAGCTTAATGGGCGCCCAACTGTCTTATGGGCTCCTGCCTTTAAGATATTTGTTGGAGGCTAGGAGAAGCTAAATATTCTTCTTGAGGAGCCACTAGAGTTGAAGGATGAAAAGAAGAAGTTCGAGAAGAAGAATTATGTTGTCATGAATTGGCTCATGAAGTCGATGGACCCATCCATCACCTTAAACATGCTCTACAAAAGGAATGTATATGAGATTTGGTCGGCCCTCGAGAAAAGCTAGGTCTGAACCACAAGCAATGTGTGTATTACTGACCTTTATACTCGTATTTGGACAGCAAATCAATGCGATCTCTCCTTGACAAAATATTATGAGAAGATTGAGGCATTATTTAAGGAATTGGAGATATACGAGCCACTGTGTTGCGACAAGCAGGGAGGACTCGGGTTATTTGGCAATCCGCCAAGTTCTTATCGGGATTGCATCCCCGTTATCAAGCTGCTTGAGATCAAATCCTAGCTTCTGACGGGAGGATAGATCTTGAGATCATCTTTTGTCGTCTTATCAAGATGGAGATCATCGAGGATGAAAACTCGTTGAAAAGAGAGAACTCCGCACTTGCTATCCCTGAAGTAACTGTGGGGCGTGGACAAGAACAAGGACGTGGATCTTATTGCATCTATTTGAAGTGCTAGCATTGCGGACGCAACAACCATTCCCAAGACAAGTGCTGGGAGAAGTTCGGAAGACCATCACGTGCGACGATTAGCATCTCACGAGTGGGCTCTTTAACTCATGAAGACCTCGAGAAGCTACGAGTTTTATTTCGAGAAGACAAGACAATGGCTACCATAGCGACGACTACTCAGGTTGCCACAGAGGCAACTTTGGAGGTCGCAAAAGGCTCCACCGTCGACATGTCAAAAGAAAAGACCGAGAGTGTGGCTCTCGAAGAAGAAGAGTGGTGGGGCATCTAGTCTCACAAGTTGAAGACCAAGTCGTTGGCCTCCTGGCCTTCAACTTGAGGGGGAGTGTTAGAATGTGGAATAAGAGTCACGTGGATTGTCCACGTGGCAGTCAGCAAGCCACGAGGACAGTTCACGTGGCAACACCTATGAAGCCCAATAGAGTAGTCGGTCATGGGTTTTAGAACCTAAGTTTGAGTCTTTTGCTTAAGAGTCAAGTTATCTATTTTTAGTAAATGTGTTTCAGAAATTTTTTTTTTTTTTTTTTTTGAAAAGCCAAAGGACAGTTATCCAAATGATAATCACCCATATTCATTTCATTCTGAAAAATCGAATTACATTAGAGATTACAATACAAATCCTCAGAATACCCACCAAGGAAGAATAGATGAAATAAAATTTTCAACATAAGATCTCTCCTCCCGAAAAAGCACCCCATTTCTTCCCAACCAGACACCCCATAAGACCGTCAAAACCTTGACCTTATCCTTCTTGGATCTAAAGGTGATCCCTCCATTGTGAGTGTTTCCTCTGCAGAATAAGGACCAGAAACTATCCGTGTCCCAATGGGTGATCCAATCGATCCCCATCCTCTGCCAAGCTTGCACCATTAACGGACACCGGAAAAAGAGGTATTGGATGTCTTCATCCGCTCCCTCACAAAGAGGACACCTCAAATCGTCTATCTGGGCCCATCTTGCTCTCCACTGTTTCGTCATAATCCTTTCCCTCTTCACCAACCAAGCAAAGATCTTCGCCTTCAATGGGCACTCCGCCGTCTAGAGTAGCCTGTAATATCTCAAGAAATCAATGCCCGAGCTAACCGCGCCATCTCCTAATCTACTGAAGACATTTGCCACAGAGAACTCTCCTTCCCAGGAATATGCATCACCACCCTCCTCTGGCGCCCAACCCTCCAGCTCCCGTAGTAACCGCTGGAAATCTTCGCACCTCTGGTCGGAAAGGTCCCCCCCGAAAAGTCAGGCACCAGTCTCCATCACAACAACTTCCCACCGTGGCCGATGGGTCCCACAACACCCCCAAAGAGGCGAGGATATTTGTTGTTGAGGGTAGAGCCAATCCCCTACTAGTCGTCTTGCTAGAACCAGAAGGCATCCCCCTCCCCCAAGGTAGGAGAAAAGAAAACCCGCACTTTTACCGCCACCACCGCCAAGCCCCTAAGGTAGTGGGAGGCCCCAGGAGGAGGGGACTCCAGAGGCCCCTGTGAAAGGAAGGGCCCGTAACAGTGCCGCATGGTGTCACCAAAGAGCCCCTGCTCTCGCCCCACCGGCCTGGCAATCCACTTCGCAAGGAGGCTGATGTTCACCTTGTCCATATCCCTAACCCCCATGCCTCCTTCCTGTATCGGCCTACAGACCTCCTCCCAGGCCACCAGCCTTGCCCCCTTTCCTGCCAACCCCGCATTAGACCAGAAAAAATCCCTCATCAACCCTGAGATCTTCTCAATTTGGCGCGGTACTCTTAACACTGAGAGGAAATACGATGGTATGGATGCCAGAACATCCTTCACCAGGGTCAACCTCCTCCTAGACAGAAGTCTAGAAGACCGCCCCACCAACCTCCTTTCCATCCTCTCCAGTAGAGGAACCCAATCCTGCATCCTGAGGTGCTGATCTGACAAGGGGAGACCCAGGTACACTAGCGGTAAGGAGCCCACATCCGTCCCCAGCACACCACCCACCACCTCTACCTCTTCGACTGGCATGTTCATCGGGACAA
The DNA here is from genome assembly GCA_037157565.1 of Thalassia testudinum. Classification (NCBI taxonomy): domain Eukaryota; kingdom Viridiplantae; phylum Streptophyta; class Magnoliopsida; order Alismatales; family Hydrocharitaceae; genus Thalassia; species Thalassia testudinum. The sequence continues at coordinate 90,631,169 of JAZHRO010000077.1, forward strand.
AGGTCAATTTCTGATAATTGATCTGCAACCCTGATGCTTCTCCAAAAAGCTCCAGCAGGATCCTCATCCTCCCAATCTCCAAACCCACTCCCTCAATTAGAAATAAGGTGTCATCAGCATACTGCAGGACTGCCATCTCCCCGTCCTCACCAGCCAGAAAGCCCCTAATTAGGCCCCTAGCATAGGCCCTATGTGCTTCCCTCGCCAAAGCATTTGCCGCAAGCACAAACAACATGTGTGCAAGAGGGTAGCCCTATCTGACCCCCCCCCTCCTAGGCTGCACTCAACCTCCGGAAAGGTTCCCATTGATAAGGACCAAGAAGGATGTTGTCGTTACACACCTCTTAATTCAATCGATCCACACGTGGGAAATCCCCTCACCAAGGAAGCCCAAAGAAAATCTCACCGCACTGAGTCGTATCCCTTGTTGAAGTTGACCTTCCATAGAAAGACCTACTTCTCCCTCCTTCAAGAGGTCAACGCCTCCATAGCAATGACAAAACCATCTAGGATTCCTCTCCTTGAAATGAAGGTCATTTGAACGGGGCAGATCAAAACTCCAAGGAGGCCCCTGAGCGTATTGGCCAAGACCTTAGCGACAATAAGATACGCAGCATTTGACAGCATAATTAGTTGGAAATCTTTGATCGCTTTTGCACCTTCCTTCTTAGGCAACAAGAACATGTAATATCTATTAAGCTTGTTGAAACCTCTATTCCCGATTGCCAACTCCTCCACTTGCATCACATCCGCCCCCACCAGGGGCCAGAACTCCCTGAAGAAGAAGATCGGGAAATCATCTGGGCTAAGGTGCCCCTCCGCATTTAAACCCCAAACTGCCTGCCTCACCTCGTCTTCTGAGAAGCCAGCTGTGAGGCCCTCTGCCCGATCCTCCGTGATACATTGCACATCCTCTCCCTTCCATCTCCAACACCCCCTAATGCACCTCCTTATGAAAACTCTAAGTAATCTGCCACAACTCGTCTCACCTCCTCCCTACTAGAGAAGGTCTCCCTGTAAATCAACATCTTCTTTATCTAGTTTTTCCTCCTAGCAGATGCCATTTGGTGGAAGAACCTGGTATTGGAGTCACCTTCCTTTAGCTACTTCTATCTCGACCTCATTTTCCACTCCACCTTTGCTTTCCTATCCTCCTGCACCACTCGTGCAATGTTCGCCTTGAGTTCCCTATCCTCAATCGAGATAAAGTCTTGGTCCTCCTGCCTGTCGATCTTGGTGATCTCTGCCAATGCCTCTTCTTTCCTGGCCCTCCTGGACGCCCTGATCTCCCTCATGTACGCCCTCAAGTGGTCCCGCAACGCACTCAGCTTCTTTGCCAGGCGACACGAGGCCGATCCCTCCACTACGATAGACCTCCATGTCATGAAATTCTAGAACCCCTCCTCCATCAGTCATGACCTGTCAAATTTAAAATAGGTACCGAAGTGAGTCCCCTCATTAGACTGCCACATAAGAGGCATGTGATCTGAGAAAGGTTTCTCCAAAGGAGACACATCCACCAAGGGGAAAGTCTCTACAATTCCCACATTGGAGAGAAATTTGTCAATCCTAGACATTTGACCACTGTTATTCCTCTAGGTATAAATGTAGGATACCGTAATCAAATCGACGAGGCCATGCATAGCCACAAACTCTACAAAAAGATTTGATCCGAGATCTTCCTCCCCCACCAGCTAGGTCTGTCCTCCATTTGCAAAGTGATGTTGAAATCCCCTCCAAGCAGCCAAGGACTTCCATGACACTCCATGACCACGGACGTGAGCTCCTCCCACGATTCCCCGCGCTTGAGTATTTGATGGTTCATACACCTACGTGACAGTCATCTTAGCACCTCCCACTTTTCTTACCAGTCTCGCAGAGATAACATACTCTCCTCTGAAGCAATCTTTCATGAAGAAAACATCTCACCATCTCAAAATCTGCCCTCCTAAGCGGCCAACTATGCCAAGAGACCGAAACCCCTCCATCCATAAGCCCCCGATCTCCATCCACATCCTAACATCACAGTCAGACAACTTCATTTCTTGCAGCAACACGACATCCGCACTCCACAAGCGAATATGGTGTCCTAGTGATGTCCTCCTCGATGGGTCGTTCAGACCCCACACATTCCATGTGAGTACCCCGTTCATCTAGAAATGTTGGAGGCCTCCTTCATAGTCGGTAGAAGCCACATGCCTCCGCAGTTTGACACACCTCTTCATCACCCTGATCCAGCACCGTCGCTTGTTGTAAGGGTTGTGGCGTCCTCCCACGACCGTCAACCACCACTCTTGGGCCTCGGCTGATTCTTCAAAACCTCCATCTCCGCATACATTGAAGACCACCACCTCGGCCTTTGTTCACCACGTGCAGCCTTCATCCGGTCAGGGGGATCTCCACTTGGTCACCGAACCAACCTGCTATACCAAACGTCGAGGCGATTCCCCCCAACCACTACTGCGACGAAATACCATCAGTCCAGTCGTTCAGAAACTCTACTACTCGCGGGACACCGGTCCCCGCCTCCTCGGTTGAAGGTCCACTGGTAGCCTCTCCCACCGAAGCTGCACCCATTGTCGCTGTCACCAACCCATCATCAACCTAGCTCAGGTGGGACGCAGCAAGGCCCACGCCACCTTCCGCTTCGATGGGGATTAAGGATCACTGTTCTCTGGCCTTGTCGCGCTCCAGTGCCTCTCCTTCATTTGACCTCGTGTGCAGAGTCGAGGAGAGGTGAGGGATCTTCGTTTTGGAATAAAGCCTAAACAGGTCCTGGCTCTCGAGGTCAACCCCACCCAGGTCCACAAAAGAGGGCTCGGTGGATTGAGCAACCGGATCCGCACTTGCCCGAGTCTGGATCGCGAAGGGTCGTGGGCGCCAGCTATCTCTCGCCTTAAAAGCAAGGGGTTTGTAGATTTGGCAAGGCCCTCATGACTTAAAGGCGCCTCTAGCTGCTTCTCGAAGGACGTGCATGCCTCTTTAGAAATCATCTCCGCCTTTTCAGCTCCCAACAATCTCGAGCAGGCCCTAATCATGGATTGCACCAACTCTCCAAACGAGATTCACGTGGATCTCTCGGGGATCGGTTCCACGTCCTTGACCATTCACCTCCTCCACTCCGCCAGTCGTCGCTCCACCTTCCTTCGCGTCGGAGCAAGGACTCCACCCATAAATGGGGCTTCTTGCCATCTCTTACGAAGTGAGCATGTCACCACCTACGACGAGCCCCAAAGGTGCAACAAGATCTTCTCCATCACCTCTATCCCAACCCTCGGCCCGATCACTATCACCAATGGATGCTCGAAGAGATCCACCGCCTTGCACTCCTTGAACCGAGCAAATGGAGACACCACCGACTCCATAGATCGCAACCACTAAGGGATCCCCCTGATGGTCACCTCGAAAGATGGCCTCTCTAGTGGGTGCTCTTGGGATGCTCCATCGTGCGGGCAAGGTCGACTCCATCTCCACCTTCCCAACTCCGATCCAGCTGGGTCGTGGGCGTTAGCTGTCTCTCGCCTTAAAAGCAAGGGGTTTGTAGATTTGGCAAGGCCCTCATGACTTAAAGGCGCCTCCAGCTGCCTCTCGAAGGACGCACGTGCCTCTTTAGAAATCATCTTCGCCTGTTCAACTCCCAACGATCTCGAGCGGGCCCCAATCATGGATTGCGCCAACTCTCCAGACGAGATTCACGCGGATCTCTCGGGGATCGGTTCCACATCCTTGTCCATTCACCTCCACTCCGCCAGTCGTCGCTCCACCTTCCTTCGCATTAGAGCAACGGCTCCACCTATAGATGGGGCTTCTCGGCATCTCTTACGAAGTGAGCATGTCACCACCTCCGACGAGCCCCAAAGGTGCAACAAGATCTTCTCCATCACCTCTGTCCCAACCCTCGGCTCGATCACTGCCACCAATGGATGCTCGGAGAGACCCACCGCTTTGCATTCCTTGAACCAAGCAAATGGAGACACCACTGACTCCATAGATCGCAGCCACTAAGGGATCCCCTTGATGGTCACCTTGAAAGACGGCCTCTCCGGTGGGTGCTCCTGGGACGATCCATCGTGCGGGCAAGGTCGACTCCATCACCTCCCCAACTCTGATCCAACCTCCATGAAGCAAAGCTCCTCCCTCCTCGAAGCAAGGAGGTCGAGGACCAGGATCTTCCTCTTATCCAGAACCAAAATCCTTACCCCCTCATGCACAGTGTCTCAGTCCAACACCTTCTCCACCTCTGCCCGCTTGGTCCAGCCCTCCAACATCTCCCCTACCAGCCTGCTCTCAACCTCCGTCCGCAAGCTCCTTACCTCCTTTGACCAAGGAGCCTCAACCTCGGCCTACAGCATCCTCCTTGACAACTGTGGCGGTAGGCTCCCACCTCCATGATAACACCCACTACAACAGCATAGGCTTCTGTGCCCAAGGCCACCGCATCTCCAGCACCTCCACGGCTTGTGGCAGTCCCGAGCCCAATGGTCGTGGCCCAAACACTTGAAGCATCTCTCCCTCCCATCTGCATTGCTTCCCTGACCAACATTCCCCAGTAGATCGCCCGAGGCTCGACGCGACCTCTTTCTCGCCACCACCGACCAACCGAAAGCCTCCTTGACCACCTCGCCCTCTTGCTGCCTCTCCCCTCCTCCCTCTCTTCCCTCTCCATCCCGTCAAGACCCCTCTGCCTTCTCCCGCCTCCGACTCTTCTCCCACTCTTTCGATTGCTCTCCACTTAAAAAAAGCCTACCATTGTCCCAAAATTATTGTGATTTGTTTTAATTAGAGAAATAAGATATTTCCTTATGGGATAAAATCTTTAATTTCCAAAAATAAGGATATTACTCTCTATAAAAGAGAGCCTTCCCTCTTTGTAATCTCTTAAATCATAATAATATTTCCTATTCTAAAAAACTCCTCTCTCTCTCTTCTTCCACCATCATAACCGACCACCATCAATAAGGTTGCCAACCTCCTGTGCCAACCACATAGCGCTGCTGGCCACCAAGGCTTCTCCCGATTTGCATGCACCTAGCCCCTACGTGGGACTATTTTCCAACCCTAGGAGCCTCCATGCTCCACGTATTGTGCAAATATTGACATAAAGCATTAATTGTAATTGAATATTTTTAATGGTTTGTTTTGCATAAATGCTGCTATAAACTCCAAAGTTTGTGTAAACAACCCTGCAACAATGTTACTCATACATACAAACCATCCAACCTCGCTATTTAATCAAATCCCCAAAATGGCTAATTCTTTCACATATTAGCATAAATTTCTATCTCGGGTGCTAAATCCCATGAATGTTTCTCACCTGCAATTGATTCAAATCTTGTGTGTTAGAGCCAACCTCTGCTTGTATTTTGGTGTCGACAAAACAGATCTATAATTTGCTCTTGTTTGAGTTAACTTGTATGCAGATGAGTGAAGCATCTATGGAGGCCAACCCAGTACGAGATTTAGAACTTGGAGAAGCATGCCAAAATGAAAGAAGACTTGAAGCCCAAGATCAAGTCATCAAGCTCAATGAAGAAAAGACCAAGTTTTCTTGATGAAGCAAGTCGAGCGAGAAAAAGTTAAGCAAAGTTCAAGGTAGATTAGGGTTTTTTTTTGAAGTTTTTAAACTCTTGTTGAGCCTCTAAAAAGTCCATTTAAAGAACCATATGGTAGCCTAAAATCAACCCTAGATTATCCTATCAATAGCCAAAAGGAAACTAGGAAGAATGATTTTTAAATGACTCAACAAAATTCGAGAACATGCACAAAAAGGCCTCTGCACCAGTACACTATACGCACCACCATGTGGAGTATGTTAGAGTTTTTTGAGTCTATTTATGTCAGGTCAAAACTCTTACATTTAAGAGTCTTAGCAAATTTTATATTCCTAATTGAACTTTTCATATAATTTTTCCATCCATACTCTTTACATAAGAGGCTAGGATTTCAGTTTTCAATAAGACGATTTATTTTTCTCCAACAAAGTATCAAAGCAAGTTTAGGTTTAGAAAACCAAAGCCCTAATCCTTTTACTTTTTTTTCGAGCATTCTCCAGAGTCTCCCAAATTGCTTGATATTGTCTCACTTTTAACTACTTCCTACTTGGGACCATCTCCCGATTTTGCTTACTTCGATCGTCTCATGTTCTACTACTACTACTATTACTTCTCGAGATCGTCTATTACTGCCTACTTGTTCCTCCAACCAAAAAATGTCTTGAGTAAGGAGTTGTACTTTTACATACTTTTTATTTTAGGAAAATTGTACTTTACCTACTATAACAAGTTGGGCATGATTGTCATCTACACTTCAACTTGAGGGGGAGTAATAATCATTTGAGTCCATTTATGTTAGGTTTGAGTTTATTTATCTTAGCTTTGATTGTCTTAGTCAAGTTTATATTCCTAATTGGACTTTTCATGCAATTTTTCTATTCTTACACTATATAAGAGAGGTTATGGCTTCAGTTTTCAATAAGATGATATATTTTTCTCCGAGTACAATTTTTTATCAATCAAAACATAAATTTATCAATTAAACTTATTCCTCGAGGGATTAGACTTCACTTTTCAGCATCAAATTGTCGCAGAAGTTTATTGTGTGTTTTTTCCTTTTTTTTTTCATTTTGACCCATCAAACATAATTTTAATTAATCAAACTCATTCGAACGTGGCTATTTGGGTTTGGAACTTCCTCATTTCAACATATGAATTAAAGAAATGAAATGGGATTTGTTTCCAATAGCTAGTGAACTACTCACAAGCTTTTCAACCCCTTAAGTATGACCATGTAAACCTAGTTTTAAAACAAGAATGTGTGTTGTGTATTCTCAGTAGATTCAATAGAGATGGTGCTCAAGGCTCCAGAGGCTAACCTCTCACATGTGATTCATTGAGTCACTCCAACTCCCTCCTCCCACAAATCAAATGGCTAATTAATAATCTCTTAGAGGCATAAGGTTACTTTCATGATTGTTTTTGAATTTTGTTTCTCATTGTATTTTTATTCTCTTTTATATTTCTATTTGAGATATAATCACTTGATGTTGTATTGTGCTTACGTGACATCTAAGTTACATAAATCGACATTGGCATTCACCCGGTGAGATCATCGACTAAGGAGTATTTATTAATATTACTTTTTTGACATGCGTAATCTCTCAATATAGCTTTTAACAAATAGCTATCACATCACATAAAACATGGCCCGGAACATATTGGGGCAAAAAGATATTGATAAAAACATGAATTTATGCATTTTGAAGAACAAGAAGCCAAGAACAAGATCTGAATAATACAAAAAGAAAACAAAAATTAAATAAAACATGAACACAACTCACAAGAACAAAAAACTATTCTAAACGTATGCAATAACCTAAAATAAAAGTCTAATCATTAAATTAGTATATTAAACAAAAAAAAAAACGAGTGGGAAGGAGAACCAACCACCAGTGGTGAGAAGAGAGGAGACAAGTTGGAAGAGAGGGGGATGCCAAAATTGACTATTAGAGTGGCTAAGCATGCGATGATAACCTATTGGAAGAGGGGCGACGAGGGTAACCACCGCCTAGAGGAGCACCAACAAGAGAGCACTACGTAGAGGAGGCCCGCAAGCAGCAAGGAGGGTGGCGACATACTAGGGAGAATCAAAGTTGGGTGAGAGGGGAGAGTGCAAGTAGGATTTTTGGTTGGGGGAGGGGGAAAGAGAAGCAAGTGGGCTTCTTTTATGTTGGGTGCACCAACCAAGACAAAAACTAAATCCCTAATGTTTAGTTGGCCGATTAATCAATCGATTAATCAAATGATTAATTAACCGATTATAGGCCCAAATATGGATATGCAATCGGTCCCCAACCACATACAATTAATCAATTTATTAATTGGCTGCATAGACCAATTTTTACAACTTTGGGTGTAATGTAAGGGTTGAGACAATCCTAATTATCATGACTGGTGGATTTAATCAGCATGGACCAGTCAAGGAAAACTTAAGTGGGGAGGCTTAAGTGATGGGTTTCACCCGAGGGTTTCCCACACTAAATTGGTTATGTCAACTTTTCGTGATTTATTTTTGAAGGAAAAAAGGGTGATTACATGAGATTAGTGATCATCCTACTTCATTAAAAAAAATGGCTACAATAGTGAAAATTGCATAAAGCAATCAAATACTTCCCTAATGCTCCTTGAAAAAAGGAGACATCCCTACAAACATTCTCAACAAACTGACACTCCCTACGAAAAATTGATGCATTTTGTTGTAGCTAGATTTAGCTAAAGGGAAAGCTCTCTCACGACAGCTTCTGAAGGTATCACTCCAGAAGGATTGCCAAAATATATCCCAATTAGCATGCTTGGACTACTGCACACCACATGCCACTCAAATTGGCCTAGAGAAAGGGCAAGTGAAAAACAAATGGTAGCAATTCTTTACCGACCCAGATCTTGTTGAGTGGAAGAATTGCTTGGATGCTGGAATTGAAAAATCATGAGAGTGGAACATGAGCGAGGGAGTAAGGGGAGGCGAGCATGCGGGAGTAAGGGGAGGTGTGAGCGTAGGGGGGCGAGCGGAGGTGTGTGAGGGGAAGGATGGTCAGCGAGTTGGGGATGGACGCTAGTCGGAGGGCGGTCGAGGTGGAGGGTAGCGTCGGAGGTGATTTGTTTCAAGTGCAGGGGACAAGGGCATCTGGCGCAGGACTGTAGAGACCTCGTGTGGTGTCTCCGATGTGGGAAGCTGGGCCATCGGAGGGCGTCTTGCGTGGAGGTGCTGAGGAGGAGCGCAGTTGCGGGCACACGGGAGGCGAGGCTCCCTCCCTTGCCAGAAGTGGTGCCTTTGGTCGAAGTCGAAGCCTCGTGGTCGGAGGACTCTGGGAGGTTCAAGAAGGCCCTCGCGTCGGCTCTGGTTGTCGTGGTGATGGAGGGCCGGGTAGGGGTTCAGGAGCTGGAGGCGGAGGTCACCAGAGTCCTCGAAGGCAAGCCTCTAAGGCTGCAGATGGTGGGAGAGAAGTTCCTGCTGATGGGAGCTTCGGTGGTGGCGACGGAGAAGCTTCTCTTCAGCGAGACCTGTTGCACGGGAGGAGTGGTTTAGTGGCGATGGGCGGTGAGATTGGATGGCGCGAGAAGGGAGTGCTCGCCGCTGAAGGTAGGGCTTTCACTGGGCTTGGTGGGGATCCCACTTTTCCTTCAGAACCGATAGGTCATCAAGGCGATTGTTGCTCCTTTTGCGCGAGTGCGGAGGTGCAGGAGACTCGGTCTCGGCAGTGAGAACCTTGGTGCGGTGTGGGCCAAGGTGGAGTTGTAGCCGAGCGAGGAGTTGAAGGAGAAGGTGACGCTGCGGTTCGGGAGTACGTCCTGGGTGATCCTCGTCCAGCCGAAAGGACAGAGGTCTTATACGGAGGCGTTGGCTTGCTCGACCGGTGGCGATGTAGCAGGGAGAAGGGTTTCGACGAGCAAGGACATGTGGAGGCCGAGGGGCGTCAGGAAGGGTGTTGCCTCGTGGGTCGAGTCAGCTGTGCCAAAGGGTGCGCCCTTCGAGGCGCATCTCTCGAGGATTGCAACATCACGGGATAAATCGAGTCCCGAGGAGTAGGTAGGGGAGCGCGAAGCGTCGAGTGGGGAGTCCAAGGGGCTACTCTAGTAGGAGGAGGCTGCATCGGTCGTTGGCGGCGCATTGAAGGCCATGGGTTTCCCAAGGGAGGAAGCAAGGATCGAGAGTGGCACTTTGAAGAATCTGAGGGAGGCGGGGGAGGACCCGAGGTAGCGCGGGGGGTCTTCTGAGGCGAGCGCGAAGTTGAATCCGGGTCCGGATCCGTACCTAGACCCGATACCGGTTCGTGGCTCTTTCTTAAATGGCATGCGGAGTGTCTTGTTGAAGATCGGGCGCAGTGTTTCGAGCCCTGGGGAGCAGGGGAAGCTGGAGAGCGATCGGGTGAAGGAGTCGGTCCGCAACGGGAGCAAGAGCGTGGATGGTTTGACCAAGCAGCTCCAATGGAGGATCGAGAGGCTGTGGGCGACAACCAGGGAACCCCGCAGGGCACGGGGATTGGAGGAGGCACCTATGATGAAGAATCCGCTTCTATGCAGAGGCGAGGGCAAGAGGTCGTCTCTCGACTCTCCATTGCAGGCTCGCTCCTAGCCGGAGGGTAGAGGTGGGTTGAAGCATGGGGACCCTCGCCGGAGCGATGAGAACAGCGAAGCACCTTGGTGCCCGAGTGAGGCTCACCCGACGATGGTGGACCCTCTGTCTGGTGGAGGGGGGCAAGGGGTTGTGAAGCGTGGGCTCGATGGTGACAGCGACGCTTTTAACATAGGAGGTCCTCGACAAGTCCTGGAGGAGGGGGAGGACCGACCTGGGTCGGGGGGACACGGAAGGGAGGCTTCCATGGTGAGGGCTGAGGGAGGGGGTCTGTCGGTGGTGGGGGAGGAGGCTGAGGACGACGCAGACAGGGAGGGCAGCGGCGTAGGGAAGGAGGGCGTGGGCGATGGGGCAGGGAAGAAGAGCGAGAAGGTTAAGGTTCTTAGGGGAGGGTGGGTTGACGCCTTTGAAGAAAGGGAGTTGGAGCAGGTAGCGGAGGGAGCTGGTTTTGGTCGTGTGAGAGGGGGCGGTGTAGTTGGGACCCCATGGTGTAGGTCCTCACATGGAACGTGAGGGGCCTCTGCGACCCCACCCACAGGGGGACGCTGAGGTCATACCTATCCAGATGGAACCCGGATGTGGCTTTTCTTTAGGAGACAAAGCTGCAGGAGTGCGACTAGAGAAGGTGGGGAGAGATCGGGGGAAACACGATGCGGGGTTTCTTGGCTCTTGATGCGGTAGAGAGGTCTGGTGGGGTGATTATTGGCTGGAAAGAGAATTTGTTCTCGGTGATGGGCTTGGAGGTGGGGATGGGTATGGTTACGGTGCCGTTGAGGAGCGACGAGCTCGTGCTGACATTCTCCTCGGTTTATGAGCCTACGGATGAGGCGAGGAGAAGCTCATTGTGGGAACGTCTTCGCCAGGCGGCGAGAAGCTTTCAGGGGAGTCCGTGGCTCATTGGTGGGGACCTCAACGTCACATGCAGGCAGAAGACAGACCAGGGGGCCAGGGGGCAGGGACCAAGCTCAGAAGAGTTCGCTGGCCTCGTTGCAGAGTATGGGTGGCAGGATATACCCCCTACCTCTTGTGCTTTCACATGGAGAGACTCAGGGGGCTGGATGTCGAGGCTAGACCGCTTTTTGTACTCGGTGGAGTTGGCTGAGGTATTTTCGATGGTTGGGGCCCTTGCTATGGAGAGGCCTTTCTCGGATCACACCCCGCTGATGTGGGAGTCTGGTGAAGGAACTCGGTGTGGCACATACTTCAAATTTGAGAAGGCATGGCTATTGGAAGAGGGTTTCAGGAGCCTGGTGGAGAACAAGTGGAAGGACATGCATTCGGACAGGTCGGCAACCACGAAACTAGAGGCGAAGCTCCTGTAACTGAAGCGGTTTTTGAAAGAGTACAGGAAACAGTTAAAAGAGGAACAGACCAGGTTGCGGGACAAGGTGCTCGCGGAGATTCAAAGATTAGATAGAGTAGAAGACCTGGGACGGAGACGGACTCGGAGAGGCAGGACAGGACGGATTGCATGAAAGTCATCCAGGAGGAGGACAGGAAAGCCGAAGTATAATGGAGAACCAGATCTAGGCAGAAGTGGGTCAAAGAAGGAGACTCAAATACCAGGTTTTTCCATTTAATAGCTTTAGCTAGGCATCAGAGGAATTGGATTGAGAAGCTGCAGGTGGGTAGGACGGAGTTCTTGGGCAGGGAGTTTGTGGGGAAAGCGGTGGCAGGTTACTTCAGGGGCTTTGCGGAGCGGAGGAGAGGAGAGAGATGGAGATGGAGGGGGCTGGGGGCTCCAACTATAGGGGCTGAGGAAGCGGAGCGATTGATAGTACTCTTCACAGAGGACGAGGCCCAGGATGCGGTCCGAGGGTTGAATGCCGAGGGGTGCCCGGGGCCAGACGGTTTCCCGGTACTCTTCTTCAAAGAATTCTGGTCACTGTTGAAGGAAGAACTCCTGCAGGTCTTAGTAGAATTCAGGGAAGGCAACAGGAGCTTCGACAGATTGAACATGTTCTACATGTTCCTCCTGCTGAAGAGAGAGGGGGCGGAGACGATTAAGGACTTCAGACCTATAGCGCTGTCAAATGCAGCATACCTGATCATAGCGAAGATTCTGACGAACAAACTCAGGAATTTGATTAGCAGGGTAGTATCAGAGTTGCAGACCGCTTTCATCCCAGGGATGTACATTCTGGATGGCTATGTGGTGGCAACGGAGATCTTGGCGTATTGGAGAAGTGGAAGAAAGGCTTTTCTGTAGAAGGTAGACTTCGTGAAAGCCTATGACTCGGTGGAGTGGTCCTTTTGGGCAACCATCGCTAAGAGGGGCTTTCCACAGATTTGGATTAGATGGATGAAGCAATGCATCACCACAGCATCTTTCCTGGTTCTCATTAACAGGAACCTGGCAGGAGGTTGGATTCAGCCAAGGAGAGGCGTGAGGTAGGGTTGTCTCCTGACACCTTTGCTCTTTGTGCTGGCAGCAGATGCCCTAGCCAAGGAGACTGACATAGCACGTACGGAGGGGATGCTGCAGGGTTTCCCCTTGAAAGGAGGGGACGGTATCTCGGTCATGCAATATACAGATGATACTCTCTTCTTTGTTGAGGGGTCAGTGACAGAGGCGAGATGGTGCTGCATCATTCTAGAGATGTTTTGCAAAGCATCAGGTATGCGAATAAACTATTCTAAGTCCTCTTTCATTCACTTCAACATAGAGGCTAGGGAGGCAGGGATATGCTCAGAAGCACTGGGGACAGGAGAAGGGACCCTTCCGCTTCGGTACTTGGGGTTGCCCCTGACAGATAGGAGGATATCGACGTAGGATTGGACCCCAATGATGGAGAGGATTGAGGGTCGGCTTTCGGGATGGGCGTCCAAGATGTTATTTAAAAGAGGGCGGCTGGTCCTCTTCAAGGCAGTCCTCTCAGCGATACCAGTTTACTCCTCGGTGATCAAAATGCCTCGGAAGGTTGAGGACAGGATCACTAGCTACTTGAGGAATTTTTTCTAGACCATAGGGCAGGGGGGAAGGGGGCAAGGCTGGTGGCTTGGAACAAGGTTTGTCTGTCGTTCAGGGAGGGGGGGTTGGGAGTTATGGAAGTGGGGAGGATGAATGATAGCCTCCTGACGAAATGGTTTGATAGGTTGCTGGCTGGGGGGGGGGGAGGTCTCTCTGGTAGGAAGGATCCTGTGTTCTTGCTATGGCAGGTTGGTGAGTTGGGAGCTCCTCACCTCGCCTCCGAGAGGAGCATCTCATTTCCTAAGGAGTTTGTTGCTGGTAGCACCGAAGGTCTGATCTTTTTTCACCCCAGTGCTAGGTTCAGGCGAGGATTTTAGATTCTAGACGAACTGGACGGGTACTAGGGCACTGGCAGAGCGCTTCCCTAGGCTTGCAACATTGGCAGCTGACAGAGAAGCCTCGGTGGCGGATGTGTGGAGTGGCACATGGTGCCCATCTTTTGTAGGCAATCTGTCAGATCAGAGATATGGTGAGATGCAGGTGCTCTTGCAGGATCTCCAGGGCTGGCAGCCCGAAGATGGAGTGGACAGATTCGGGTGGAAGGAGGGAGATTTCTCGGTGCGGGATGCGTATAGAAGACTCGGCAACCTGGCCACGATTGGGAATATCGACTTAGTCAGAGATTGCAGGCAACTCTAGGAGGCCTCTTGCCCATTGAAGGTCAGAATCATCGCTTGGCTCCTCAGGAGAGGACGACTGGTGACCAGGACTTGGAGAACCCGCTGGATGTCGGGTGCGGATAGGACGTGCCCGCTCTATAGCCAAGTGGAGGAGGATATTGACCATCCTTTCTTCACCTGCCCGCTGGCGATACGGACATGGGAGCAGATGGGGGATCGATGGTGGACGCTTGGTTCCCATGCGAAGTTCTGGCAGTCGTTCAGATGTGGTGGGGTCAACGAGGAGCATCAGGTGTTCCGATCGAGAAGAGAACGGGCAGGCCGTTGGCGATTCTTTGGGTGCTTTGGCTGGGGAGGAATGCTGTGGTTTTTAGGAGGCAGCACCCTTATGTAGATAATTTTGTTGGGGTTGCAAAGGCTTTTATGTTGAGTTGGAGTGTAGCTTAATGATGTAAATTTTAGCATTTTCTTTTAATGAATGTCTGGGTGGGATCTAAAGGATCACCACCCTTTTTCCTTTAAAAAAAAAAATTCTTCACCAACCCATCACAAAAAAAATAGGTTGGATCCAAACTAGGTGCAATTTTAAGTCATAGGATTTAGTCATGACTCTCTTCCTCTGTAGCAACCATGGAAAGATCTTTACCTTAAGAGGTATAATAGCTTTCCAAATAAGGTGATAGTCTTTTGTGATGAGCTAGTCCAAATCAAGGTTTTAAGTACCGATATCAACGCGATGCTGATAAATTTTCAGGTACGCATATCAGAGGCACACCATGGAAACGCCCGTGCATCAACGTTGGTTTATCAAGGATATGGTGTCTCAAAAATTCTCCGTATCGAGGCACTCCAAAGGTATATTGAGGGCATGTTGATAGATGCTGGCAAATTCACTTAAATGATTAAAATTGTAAATAAATCATAAATTACTAATTTCATTTATATGTACATGTACTACTAGTACTAAGTTACTACTAAGTACTAACTACTAAGAGCCAACTACTAAGTCCTAACTCTCTAAACTACTAATTTCATTTTTAATTTTATATTAGAGATTACATCTATGTTACATTTAATTTTGCTTTTTATTTTTCATGTAGAAAATATAAATTAATTTTGCACTATAAATATAAATTACATAAATACATCTAATACGTATACATATGATATATTTATACATCTAATACATACTTAAAATTACAACTTGTGAAGAATAAGAAGCCATGTGGCAGATCTGCTCATCACCAAGGGACATCAGCCTTAAGGGGTTTGGTTGAGGTTGCTTTGAGTCCAAGTTTTCCTAATTTTAGTATGTTACGTGTCAATTAATCAAGTTGTTAGAGGGATATTCTATTTACTATTTTTAGCCAATTAGTAATTTCTTAGTGGTTGTTTTCCTTAGATTAGGAGTATCTCTCTATATAGAGAGAGAATGTATGTAATTTTTATTTGAGTTGAATACACAACATTTCCAATCTCTCTCAACTCCTCTCCTTTCTCTCTCTCGATCGCCCTCCATGCTCCACGTGGTGGATCTTCCACGTGCCAAAGCCATCACACTTCTACAAATCTTCCCATGGTATCAGAGTAGGCATTCTGGGCCCACTAGTCTTCACGCATGGAACACAAGGAGCGAGGAAAAGAGGGTCCACCCACAAGGAGTTTCCCTTGCACGTGAACCTTCCACGTATCATCAAGGCCATGTGATTTGTGGTATCTTTGTTCGACATGAGAGTTCTCACAAAGAACTTAAAGGACCTTGACACCTTACGCAAGGCCCAAAGAGACGAGAAGGGGACTCCAACGAGTTGCTTCCCTTATGCATCCAGCACCTTACGTAGAGCATACAAGCAAAGGAAGGCTTATTCTTTGAAGATGAAGATGGTAGAGCTCTAGCCCAAAAAAGGGAAGAGATTTATTGAGTTATGATATGGTTGGTGATCTTCATGCTTTTCCAATCGATACTTCATATTCGATTTTTTACTCTCCTTTAAAAGAGATTTTTCCGGAGAAAAGATGTCAAATATCATGCATGGGATCACCTATCTTCCTATCAGTTCAAGAAACTTGGACACCATCAAAAGAGGAAACACCTACACTTGTCACAACAACTTCCGAGGTTGCTAAAAGAAGCAATGACTCTCCTGGTTGTAAAAAAATTGATGATTAATCCAAGAAGTTCATTTATCAAAGATCCATGCAAGATGCAAGTGGTGGGGCATCTAGCCTCACAAAATCGAAGAGTAAGTCATCATCCTCCTGTCCTCGAGTTGAGGAGTGTGAAAAATAAGAGGCCACGTGGCAAGTTTGCACATCACTAAGGGGCACCGACCCTAAGGGGTTTGGTTGAGGTTGCTTTGAGTCCAAGTTTTCCTATTTTTAGTATGTTAGGTAACAATTAATCAAGTTGTTAGAGGGATATTCTATTTACTATTTTTAGCCAATTAGTAATTTGTTAGTGGTTGTTTTCCTTATTTAGAAATTAGGAGTATCTCTTTCTATAGAGAAAGAACATATGAAATTTCTATTTGAGTTGAATACAACAATATTTCCAATCTCTCTCAACTCCTCTCCTCTCTCTTGCCAACTCTCTCTCTCCATCACCCTCCACGCTCCATGCGGTGGATCTTCCATGTGCCAAGGTCATCACGCTTTCACGAATCTTCACACATCTAAACTATCTAATACACCTAATACATACCTAAATACATCTATATACAACAAAAAATACATACAATAGAGAAGGATAAGATGATAACAAACCTTCCCGATGTATGGATAAACTCAAGAAGCAAATGGTTGGAGATCCGAATGGAGTATGGCTTGCAAAATTGGACTTGGAGTGCGAGGAAGCAGCAACAACAATTTACAACAACTAGCCGTGCTAGCAATAGGAAGCACTTCAAACTTCAGAGACTAGTCGTGTAGAGAGCATCTGTCGAAATGGGGATGGATACGGCTACTGTGCTAATAAATATCGACAAAGCGGTGTGTAATTCACGAAGATGAGCCTTGGTATGGGTCAGTATTATTGACACAAAATTGACACATGGTAATATGTCGCTGATACACTTGGGTTTCAACACAAATTGTGTTGATATGGTGATTCCACAAAAAGGTCCATATCAACGGCATGTCAACATTTAAAACGCTAGTCCACATTCCTACATGGTAAAAGCTTTCTATAAGTGATCTTAACCGAAAATGATCCATCCTTCCACCTCCAAGCATCAAGGATGTCTACTAATGGCAAAAATTAGCCAAAATCTCCTATAACCACATGAACTCATCTACCCTTTGGCCCAAAAGTGCCACCCTGAAAATCAAAGACCAAGAGTATCCATCCTAGTAATCAGCTATGGAGGCAGCAGGATTGGCCGACAAAGCGTATAATCGAGGATATGCATCCACCAGACCGAAAATTTATCCATCCATCCCATCAGAAGTCCTTCCCATCGCCCAAGTCGGCATAAAAATTAGGGACAAGAGATGACATCTCTTGCAAAAGAGACCTCCAAAATGTAGAATCCCCCTTTTTGGCAACATTTCATCCAACCAGCTCAGCTTTCTCCCATAACATGCCGTGAAAGCTATCACAAAGAGAGAATTCCCTCTACCCATGATCAATACAATGCACTTAGACAGGAGTGCCCAGTTCATCACCCCTAAATCCAAAACTCCCAAACCTCCTTCCAAAATGGGTTAAACAATCTCATTCCAAACAACTAAGGAGATGCTCTTGCTATCCTCATTGATCCCCTTGCAAAAAAATGTCTTCTCACCACATCAATAGTCTTTAATACCTTCATCGAGGATTCAAACATGGAGAGAAGAAAGATAGGTAGAGAGGGTAACATTGACTTGAGTAACGCAAGCCTTCCACCCTGAGAAAGCATCTTCAACTTCCATGTCGTTAATTTGCATTCAAACTTCAAGACCAAACCATTCCAATCAGCAACCTTCAAAGGTCTGTCCGATAGAGGTACCCCTAGGTACTTCAAAGGTAAACCTTCAATCAAGGTGCCCAAAATGTCACAACAAATCTAACCATCCTCTTCCAACAAGCCAAAGGGAACAAACAAGGACATCGTTCTATTGATCTTTAAGCCTGAGAAGCCCCTAAAAATGCCCAGGAGAGTTGAGATCTTTGTGGTAGCTTCATGAGAGCCTTCAATAAAAAAGACTATATCATTGACATATTGTAGCAGTGGCACCATACTCTGATGATCTCTGGGATCTTCCGACAAGCCAAAGGGAACAAACAAGGACTTTGTTCTATTGATCTCTAAGCCTGAGAAACTCCCAAAAATGTCCAGGAGATTTAAGATCTTAGTGGTAGCTTCATGAGAGCCTTCAATAAAAAAGACTACCATCGACGTACTGTAGCAGTAGCACCAGACTCTAATGATCTTCGTGACTGAACCCCTCCAGAAGCCCCTCCCTATATACTAAAAAAGAGCCAATAGCTAAGGAATCCACAACCAAAACAAAGAGCAACAGTGTCAATGGACAACCTAAATGAACCCCTATCTATGGTTGCACCCATTCTCGTTTAGGTTTACCATCAACCAAACCAACGAAGGAATTTGCAGCGACGCACCCCTTCATCCACACAATCCATAAATCTAGAAAGCCCCTTCTTTACAAGGATGCCCATAAAAACGCCCAACCTAGGGAGTCATACGCATTTGCGAAAGCCCCTATCTCAATATTTTATGCTTGATCATGTTATTGTAGCCAAGTAAAATCTGTACAACAATGCCTTCATTGTGTACTTAACACAAATTTTTAAAAGATGCTAAATGCTTTCTTTCTAGAATCCCCACCCCAAATCTTAGTTGAACGGAACTATCAAGCAACCCATGTTGCTTCCTTACAAGCTTGGCCCAAGCATTTGTCACATGGTCACATCAACACCATGAGCATCTCTTACTAATGGCATGATCAATCACCTAACCATGCTCCTTACAGCACATAGAATTTAGCCCAAGCACCGGTCTCATCTTTAACACATCATGTCCACTAAAAGGCTTCTTTATATGGAGTATACGATTTCTAAATTCACAACCACAATCATGGCTTGAGCTTAAGGGAAGCTCAAACTAAATGATCCTCGTAACCACAACACTAGTGAATTTGTTGAACAAACAAAGCACAGTAATTGTCATTTTAAAGTAGAAAGAATGATAACTCGATTAATAACCTTAAAAAAGAAAAAAGAAAAAAGAAAAAGCTTGAGATTAGTGATCATCCTACTCCACTAAAAGCCCCAAAAGTCAAAACTAGGTACAATCCCTTTAGAATCCCATAACTCCACGAAAATTGCAATGTCAGGAACATCTTCCACATATGCAAAGCTCTCCACCCCACCAATTTTAAAGATGACTGAATTTGTAAAAAGATGACTGCATATAAAGCTGTGCAGCCCAAATAAGCAGTGAAGGCTTGGCATAGTCTCCATGTCTTCTGACAGAAAATGATCAATGTCCATCCTACCAATGGAAAAGACTCTCCAAAAGAACTCTGAAGTACCATCTATCCAATCCAACTGAAGCTTCATACTAGATGACATGAGTGGCAGCAGTAGGGATGCTTAAAGGGACAGAAAAGAAGAAAGCAGGATATGAAGAGTAGGAAGGAGAGACCGTGGTGGTGGATCTGTAGGTTGACGACAAGGATGGGCCAAAGTTGGAAGAAATGGAGATTAATTCATTGAGAAACCTTAATCCTCAATACATAGAGGATTGGGAAAGTTACAAGTGAACCCTCATAGAGAACAAAAAATAACAAAAATAAGAAACATAGAAAACAAGCCTAAACTCAACACTGCTCTTCAAGCTGGAGTAAAGATGTGTATCATGCTTAGCTTGCATCTGTCAAATGAGGGCTTAGAAGTGTTCCAGTAAAGATATTCGTGGTTTGGTCTTGAGAAGAGACGTGAGTGGTACGAATGAGTCTTCTAAATAAGATCTTGTGTACTGGAAGCCGACCTCAACATGTTTAGTTCTTTCATGGAACATAGGATTATTAGTAACATATGAAGCAGATTTTGTTGTCACAACACATCTCCATGGAAGAATTACTAGGAACATGCAAATCACATACCACAAATCGTATCCACATCATCTCTACAATAGCTTAAGCCGAAGCACGATATTTAAACTCAACACTTGATCTGGAGAGAACTTGCTTCTTGCTCCTCCAAGTCACTAGGTTCCCAGCAACATACATGCAAAACTCTGTTGTGGACTTTCTATTATCAAGACATCTTGCATAGTCAACATCCATGTAAGCAACAATGTCAACAAAGATGCCTTCTGCAAACAAGAGTCCTTTTCCTAGCGATGATTTCAGACATCCTAATGTACTTTGGTTGACTTGTGGATGAACTAACTTAGCTTCCCAACTATCAACGAGATGTCAAATATAGAAGCTTCCCAACCAAAGTCCTAAATTGGTAGGCATCAATAGATGTCGCATTCTCATTGTAAAGATAAACCTTCATATCCATAGCAGATTTAGAACTTAGAAAAGGATGCCAAAATCAAAGAAGACTTGAAGCCCAAGATCAAGTCATCAAGCTCAAGGAAGAAAAGGCTAGAAGTGTTCTTGATAAAGAAACAAGTTAGGCTCCTAAAGCAAGTAAAGTGAGAAAAGGAAGCCAAGCGAAGTTCAAGATAGATTAAGGTTTTTTTTGTAGTTTTTAAACTCTTGTTAAGCCTCTAAGGAGTCCATTTAATGAACCAATAGTAGCCTAAAGTCAACCCTAGATTATCCTATCAAAAGCTAAAAACAAACTAGGAAGAACGATTTTTAAATGACTCAAAATAGAATCCAAAAGCATGCACACAACGGCCTATGCACCGGTACACTGGTACACATCATGCAGACCGGTACGGTAAACAAATTTACATTATATTTATCAAAATATAAATTGATCAATCAAACTTCATTGTTGCATGCTCAAACTTCACTTTTAAGCATCAACTCTACCCTAAAACTTTATTGTGTATTTCTTTTCACATTTTAATTGATCAAACATGACTTTCATCAATGAAACTCATTGAAAAGTGACTATTTCGATTTGAAAACTTGCCCATTTTAGCATATTAAACAAATGGCATGGGGTTTGTTTCCAACTAGCAGATTACTCCTAAAGCTTTTCTCTGTAATTAACATTACATACACCTAGTTTTAGAGCGAGAATGTGCATGTGTGGGTGAATGCATGTGTGCACGCATGTGTACGCCTGTGTATTTCACATTTTCAATATATTCAAGAGAGAAGGTGCTGAAGGCTCTAGAGGCTAATATCTCACTTTTGATTCATTGAGTCACTTCAACTCCCTTTCTCCCATGAATCAATTGACTACTTAGAGGCACAAGGTGACTCGCATGATTGTTTATGTGTTTTGTTTCACATTGTATTTTTATTCTCTTTTATCTTTTAGGTAGGATAACTCAATAATCATCTCGATTTTGTGTTAAGCTAAGGTGACACCCACTTCACCTTGGGAGTAATGTAAAGATTGAGACAACCCATCAACTATCATGGTTGGTGGATTTAATAAGCAAATCTAAGCAGGGAAGTTTAAAGTAGTGGTTTTCACCTAAAGGGTTTTGCCACTCTAAATGAATTGTGTCAACATTTTGTGATTGATTTTTGTAGAGAAATGTGACTTAATTCATTGAAGAGAACCTTAAGATCCTATTTATAGAGGAGGAACCCTAGAGAAAATAATGGGAAGCCCACTACATACAATAAGCAAAAAGGGAAAGAAAGATAACAGAAACAAACTATCACGAGGGATGCCAACACTCCCCTTCAAGTTAAAACATAGATGTCAATCATGCTTAACTTAGAAGAACGTATGTCAAAACTGGATCTAGGAGGTGCTTTGGTGAACATATCGGCTACTTGATCTTCTGATGCCACATGGACAGTGTGAAGCCTTTCAGAATCATATTTTCGATGTAATGATAGTCCACTTCCACATGTTTTGCGAATTCATGAAAGGCAGGATTATTAGCAATAAAGGTGGCTATTGTGTTGTCACATCTTAGCTCCATAGGATCTGAAATAGGGAGTTGGAGATCCTGAAGGACCGACATAATCCACATCAGCTCAATAGATGCTTATGCCATAGCCCTATACTCAGACTCAACACTAGACTTAGCTACAATGATTTGTTTCTTACTGCATCATGTAACCATATTACCTCCCACAAAGGTGCAAAAACCCATGGTGGATTTCCTATCCTTGGGACACCTAGCGTAATCAGCATCAGTATAGGTCATTACTCCAAGATCCCTAGCATGAGAGAACAGAAGGTGTAGACTTGAGATATCTTAGGATCATCTAACATCCACCTAGTCAACTCTTTTGGTTTGTCTATAAACTAGCTTACTTTGCTGACAGCAAGTGAGATATCAAGCTTTGTCACAATCACATACAGCAACTTGCCCAGAAGTGCTTTGAATTGTTCGGCATCTACTACTTCAAAGATATCTTCACAAAGGTGCACATTAAGGTCCATGGGAATCAAGGCTTTGACACCTGCCATGTTTGTCTCCTAAAGAAGATTAATGACATACTTCCTCTAAGAGAGTACAACTCCTCGGGCACTACAAGCCACCTCAATACCCAGAAAGTACTTAAGTTGACGCAAATCCTTGGTAACAAAGTGTTCTCTCAGGAACTCCTTGGTGGTAGATTTCCACCAGTGTCATCCCCTATCAATATGATATCATCAACGTATACTAACATCACCACCCATTCATATATCGTAGTTCTGACAAATAAAGAGCGGTCCACTGACGATCTTTTGAATCCAATTTATTCAGCCACCTCTGACAATTTCTAGAACCATGCTCACGGGCTTTACTTAAGATCATAGATAGCCTTATGAAGCTTCTAGACTCTAAAGCACTCCCCCTAAGCCTCCAAACCAGGTGGTTGTTACATATAAATTTCTTCGTCAAAGGTCTCCATAGAGGAAGGCGTTTTTGACATCAAGCTGATGTAGACCCTAGTCCATATGTACAACCACGGAGATAAGAATCTAGATGGTAGGAAGAGATACTACTAATGAAAAAAGTATTAAAGTAGCTGATACCATACATTTGTGTATAGCCCTTGGCTACCAATCACACCTTGTAGCGCTCCACAGTACCATCTGGCTAATGCTTAACAGCGAAGACCCACCTACAACCAACAATAGTAGCACTAGCTGGGGGATCAACTAAGGTCCAAGTACCCCTAAAGCGTAAGGAAGACATTTCTTCCTCCATAGCATGGCGCCATTGGGGATCGCCATGTGCCAGTTGGGGAGAATAAGGAAGCTACATTGTGGAAAGAGCAGTAACAAACTATCGATGCTTGGGCGAGAGTTGAGCCAAAGTCACATGCCGGGATAAAGGATGTAGTGTGCAGGACCTTGTCCTTTTCCACAAGGCAATAGGGAGATCAAGATCAACTCTCTCAGCATCAGCATTGTCAGGTGGCTCGGATGGACCAGGAATATCAGTGGCACCAGGACTAAAAGAAGCATCGGTCCCACGAGAGAAAGGGATTACCCCAAGAGTAGGTGAAGTCTCTAGCACTTGAGTGTGGTCCTGTCTGGGTTGGTGAGAATAGGCTCTCATATCCAGACGATCACAGGGAGAAGATGGTGGCTCAAGTAGCTTCTTATGCGATGTATTCAAGGGTGTAGGAAGTGGTATGATAGCTACATCCTAAAATGCAGGAGTAAGGATATGGGAACCAGACATAGAGTAGTAACTTACAGACTAGTGGCACTTCCCAACCGAATCAAAACAACAATACCCATTTTGCGCCCTTGAATATCCAAGAAAGATATACTTGACAACGCAAGGAGCAAGCTTATCTCTATTGGATCCATGAAGATAAACAAAGACCACATAGCCGAAGACCTCTGGTGAAATCCCAAATAACTCAAGATCTAGAAATAAAATAGAATAACGTACCTACTCATCAAGAATCGTAAACGGCATCCGATTTATGAAGTAGCATGCAGCCAGCATTGTATCTCCCCAATACCTATTAGGTACACTATTATGTATCAATAGGGTCCCTAGTCCTCGCAACATTCAGGATGTGTTGGTGCTTCCTTTTTGCCACTCCATTCTGTTGTAACATGTAGGGACAACTCGTTTGATGGAGAATTCCACGTTCCTAAAAGAAGGTGCGCATTGAGACAGTGCAAAATTCTAAGGCATTGTCCAATCGAATGATTCTGACCTTCAATTGATTTCTCATCTTAGCCAAGAAAACACAGATCATATCCTTAGTTTCGAACTTGGACTTCAATAGGAAAATCCAAGTAAGACGTGAAAAATCATCCACTACTACCAGATAGAATCCGTGCCCCAGTTAGCTTCCTTTTCCTGAGTCAATTGCCTTGCATCCCCACATGTTGTCAGGTCCTGAGTGTGCTGGCTTGTTGACTTAGGTCCTGGCGGTTCTCCACACTCAACTAGCAGTATGTTGTCATCCACATGTGTTGGGATGCACTTGAGTCAACAAGCCAGTCAGCTTCCTCTTCCTGAGATTGGCATGCAATCCCCGCCTGGGATGCATCTTGTTGGCAGACTTTGTGGAGCAATATCTCATACTCACTCCTAGGAATAATCATTGTATCATGTGCAACAAGAGCACTATGCTTCGTGGTAGCCACTCTTTTCTCCTCAGACATGTATGTATCCTTCAAACCATCTAACATTTTCTTAGTTGTCTTGTGATACATGATCTAAGTAGTCACATTCGGAATGGTGGTGTACATAATCCACGCTTTGACCATAGCATTATCTTTTCTTCCAAAGGCATACTTGCTAACCTTCTTGACCGACTCCTAGTCAAGAAGTATGTGCTCCTTATCATGACCCTCTACCACATTGAGAATCAACTACGATCATGCCGCATAATTTGACCCATCAAACTTGGCAATTGAGCCAAATAAGGGGTTCATGAAAGCCCCTTGGCTTCCCTCTCCTTGAGGAGAAGACTCAATTTCAGAAGCCATACCACTTGATTGGAGTCCAGAAACCACTTTAAATGCAGCAACTGGAGAGATTAAACCCCCATCAGGCTCCTATCGGAGGTTCTCTTTGTCGTCGGAGATCTGGCGGTGCTTCGGCGAGAGCACCACCACCTGCAAGGGATCGCCACCACCTAGTGGTCCTAGGCAAACCCTAGGATCCCACAAAGAACTGGGCACAAAAGCCCCTTTGAAGAGCTCCTGCAAAGGGGTAGCGTTAGATGAAGTTGACGTCGCAAACGACGACGGAACCAGCATCGCACCATCAAAGGTGGTTAAGCCGACCGGCGAAGGTCAGGCGACCCCCCCACGATGGTCCTGACCCAGGGTGGACCCTCCTTCACCGGTAGCAACAAGAACAACCCACAGCAACATTGTAGTAGAAGGTCAAAGAAGAGGAAGAAGACCAAAGAGGAGACTTCGATCGGGAGATTTGAGCCTTGATTCGACAAAGCCGAGGGAGAATCGATCTAAGGTGGAGAAGGAAGAGGATATAAGAATCAAGGAGGGTATCAACGCCAGCCTAGGACTGCCACTATGATACCATGTAGAGAAATGCGACCTCTAGGCATTGCTAGGTGCCTTATTGCCGGTGGTGGCTGCCTGGTCGGATGCTACTGCTACCAATGGCGAGGGAGATCGGCAGTAATGGGGTCGCTGGACGGTGCATGGCGGTCTGATGACTGTCAGAGGATGGTGGTGGTGATTGATTGAAGATCGACCTCCAATCAAAGGGCCTCTTCCCTCAAACAGAGGTGTTCGAGGAGAAGAAACCTAGGGTTTTCTTGTTTAATGGAGAAAACAAAAAGGGGGGAAAATAAGGAGGGTACCAGATGTCGACCTAGAACTACCACTTTGACAACAAGTTGATAGAAACGAGCAAATCATACTATTCCGTACCCCAACCTCTCAATATATAGACGTGGGAAAAAAATAAGGCAACCCAAAAAAATAAAGAACTATAAATAAGGACAACAAAATAATAATAATAAAGATAAAACTCTCTCAACATAGTGTGATTTTAAGTGTTTTAATGCTTTTTTATAACTATTTGAATCGGTAATCCTTGTTAAGTCATTGTTTGGAGGTTTATCTTTTTATCTACTTGTCACTTCTTGTCTAATTCCACTATTTGAATGTTGTGATAAAGGAAAATGGCATGAAGGTTTGTTTTTTATATCTTCTCATTATTAGCACTCAGTAACTACATATTTATATCATTTTTTTTCTTTTTTCCCCTCCAAATCTTAGGCTTACTCCTTTAACCACCTCGCCTCAATGAAGTAAACCGCCTCACTACCACCTTGCATTTTTAAAACCTTGGTAACTCCTTTTCTACTTGTGGAATCTTCTATTGGACTTCACGTGCTGACCTCTCCCAACAAAATGCTATAGCCAAGCACATACTACAAAATCCCTTGAATGTAATACATTTTATTTCATATGTATGTTTTAAAAAAGCACATACTAAATGTTTCCTTCTTAACATGATGTTGCACTTTGATAGGAAAGTCTTTCATTTACCACAAAAGGTGTTTACTTGAACTTGCTATATCCATTTGTTTTCTCCTCCAAATAAGTAGTCGTATCTTTCAGCTATAAATTGTGCTCTCTTGGGTCATTTGTGAGAAAAGAGGAATATTGTTTTTTGATCCTATTGGAGGTAGGTCCATTATAACTACTAGTGTTACCTTCTTTAAGGGAAGGTCTTACATCGCTTGAGAAGGTAAAACTATGGAGTGAGAGGATCATTACTTCAGATTGTCCTTTATAGGTGTATGTTTTGGCTTCATAAAGCACAAGAAACATATCCTCATCCAAGGTAGACATTCCTTTAAAGATGTTTGCTCCTACCACGATCATTATCAAGAGATCAATTGTCAAAGCCTTCATTCGGCAACCAAATGCATGGTAATTCCCTGCCATCTAATCTTGATATTACCATTGTCATTCACAAAGTTTCTATACCTATATTCTTTATCCATTGTCCAATTATACCTCTTCAGATTATCTTAGTCTATTATAGATCCTTCATCTAATGCAATTATGCCTAGGCACTCATCAAATGTAGTTGAGAATCCTGATTGAAAGAGGGAAATGGATGAGGAATGGCCACTTTACAATAGCATGGCACACAGGAGCCAGATGAGGCTCCACCAGGCATAAATAGTCGCATGCAGATTGGTAAATACAAATAAGTACCTTCCACAGAGTACCATTAACAAGTTTAATGCACATTTTGTGGCCAAAGGATTTAGTCAGACTTTTGGTGTGAACTATTCTGAGATCAGTCTAATGACTTGTTTTATTTTTGTTAAGTTATTGTTTCTATTATTATGAATGAAAGACTAAATAAATATGTCAATTTCACATCAAAATTTATTTTCTATACAGTAATTCAAAGGAAGATGTCTATGTACACTAACCAACTGGTTATGCAATTTGACCAGCAGATTTTGTACAAGTTGAAATTGAAAGCATCTTGCAGGGTCTAAAGCAAAATGTAAAGACCTTGTTCAAAAAACTCAATGGTGCCATTCAGAGTTTTTGATTTTTGATCTGTGGTGTGTGTTTCTTTTTTTCTGCACTAAACCAAAAAGATGTTACAACATTCAATTTTTATTTGCAAAGGGTATGAAGGAACAATTGTTTTGATGATGCACGTCAGTAAGTTAGCCGCCTAAGCTGCATATGCGGCTGCATATGCATAGGCGGCCACCTCTCTGAACAAAATACTACAGAGTGGTCTCATATGCAGGTGCAGCCACAAACTCAGGCTGCAACCCCGTACAAGTGGCCACATATGCAGCTGATTTCCACATAGGGCCTCTGAACTCCTATCAAACCCCATTATGTAGCATGTAAATTTATATCATAGTAATGTGTGTGTGTGTGTGTGTTTTTTTTTTCAAAGAGACAATCGTAATGTATTGAGGTTTATTATTTATTCTTTATTAGATTGTTTAATTGTTATAGTCTTCACATTTATGTATTGACACAAAAGTTAGCAAGTTTATTAACTTTTTATGTTTAAAATAAAAAATGACAAACCACATACTCACCCGTATATCGTATACTCGTAATTTAGTAACTCAATTGACTGAATACCGCATACCAACTTCCGAAACCTTAATGCATGTAGACGATATTCTAATCATTCGCAATAATACCAATGCTATCAAAGGCCATTAAAAGTTCTTGCAATCTAGATCCATGACCAAAGATATAGGAAAACTTAAATACCTAGGCATTGAGGTTGTATAAAGCAAAGACAAGTTAGTGTTGTCATAGGAAAAGTATACTTTGGACATTCCTAGAAATATCAATTTATTATACTACAAGATGCCTAATATGTTATAGAAACTCATGTTTCCTTCGGGCTGCAATTTGATGGGATGGGTTGGGTTTAAGACTGTGTAAACTTTAGGAAGTGACAAGTTATAGAAGGTATTGGGTTTTATGGTAGGATAAGGAGTAGGCTTGATATGATAGATAAGTTGATATGATTTAAATAGAGAAAGGGTTATAGTTCACTTTTTTTTTTTGAGGTTAACCCCCCGAGATTTCATTGAAAAGAGCTTAAATGCTCCAGATATTACAAAGAAAGGTGTGCATATGCTTCACACCATCAAGAGAGGCCCTTTCCCTCTTAAAAATCATCCCATTACACTCCAGCCAAATACACTTGTTGGACAATGTGTGATTGGTTTAGTACCACATCATGAGATGTGGAGTGTTGGAGTATGTAATGGCCTATAAATAGGCATCTACCCCCAATTGTTTCTTTGAGAAGATCAATACAGATACTCGCTCTATTGGGGCCTTCTGTGGCTTTCTCCCTGCTCTTCGTGAGTGGGGTTTCCATGTAAACCTAAGCATTTCTTATTATTTTGTTTGATATCTTGTTACATTTCCACTATTTTATATTATTCAACTTGGTGTCAGGGCAGTTCGATTCTTGGGTTCATCTTATTATCATATTCATCATTATTTTTTTGAAGTTCCAATTCCTTTTTTCATCGAAAGGAGCCAAAGGTGGTAGAGACTGGATCCTAGAAGATGATGCTACAGGCGAGTAAGAGAAGACGAAGGAGGTGACGGCGATGTCGAAGAAGGGGGCCATCGCGCGAGCTATAGCGACGCTTAGGAGAGCTAGTTGTGTTGTTGTGTTGCTCTCTAGAGGAAGAGGAGGCGTCGCTGCTGATGGCGGCAATCATGAGGAGTCATGCAGGAAATAAGGTAAAGAAGGCGACAACAAGACCTCTGCTGAGGGTGGCGATCTCCAGCGACGAGCATGGTCGAGAGGTCATGGCGGCAAAGATGGAAATGAAGATCGCAGCCATGTGACAGCAATGGCTGCTGCTGTCAAGGAGAACCCCAAGTGGCGTTCGACGAGTCTAAGCGACACTGCTGTACGGTCATTGGAGTGAGGAGCGTGAGATCTCTGGCGACGCGCGCGATCGCAAGATTGGAGGGAAAGAGATCAGCAACAGTGCAATCACTGGCAGCACTCAAGGATTGGGTTCATTTGAAACCTAACGAGGGTACTTTGCATTCTTATACTCTCCCCTTGTTTTCTTTTGTTTTGACATGATAGTTGGGTTACGTTGTTTAGAGAGAAGGAAGATATTAGAAGAAGAAAAAAAATGAAATAAGAAAATGAGAGGAAAAATTAGAAAAAAAAGAGAAAAAAACAAAGAAAAAAAGGAGAAAAAAGGTTTAAATTAAAGAAAAGAGGGGGCGAAGCTCTTTTATTTGTAATATTTTTTCTTCTCACTATTGTATACATCTCCCATATGAGTATGGGAGAAACGGGGAGTGTTGATGCTATTATAGACATCCTCCATTTAAGAGTCCCTTTGTTGCAGATCACCACATGAGAAACCACAACTTTGGAAGGTCCAGAGTTTCGAGGTCTCTAGAGAGGGAAATATAGTTTCGAGGTCCACAGAGGAAGGGCCCATATCAGGTTTCTATGTGGGAGATCCAATTCCATAGACTCTAGAGGGGAGATCCAATTTCGAAGTCTTCAGAGGAAGATCCATATCTAGGATACTGAATGGGAAACCACCAGCATCAGTTGAGGTCTCCAGAGGAGAGGCCCTTGTTAGAACCAGCTACAGCAGTTCGTTTAGCAGCTCCAAACCTCGCTGATGCGTTATCATCAGCACACCCGCCTACAAGCAAGAACCAATTGAGAGACTTGTGTTTTGTTATGTACAGTGGAATTTTGTTGTACAAGTTGGGCATTCCATACTCCAACTTGAGGGAGAGTGTTGGAGAATGTGTGGTTGGTTTAGTACCACATCATGAGATGTGGAGTATTGGAGTGTGTGATGGCCTATAAATAGACATGTATCCCCCACTTGTTTCTTTGAGAAGATCAATACAAATACTCACCTTATCGGGGCATTTTCCCGTGGTTTTTCTCCCCACTCTTCATGAGTAGGGTTTCCACGTAAACATAAGTATTTCTTATTATTTATTTTGATATTTTGTTGCATTTCTGTGTTTTATATTATTCAACTACACCATAAAAGGATCGAGGCCCTCTGAATGAACTCCTCATCAACAAAAGGCTGGTGGAGACTAAGCCAAAAGGCAGGCTCAAAGTCTTGTCGAATGATCTCAGATAAAGAAGACCAGCATTTCCATGAGAAGGGGTATGTAAAGAGATGCTTTGTGTCCTCAAGTTCACCCTCACAGAGGATGCAAAAGTCGATAGCATGTAGAACCCCACCGACATCTATAGGTACGAGTGTTGCATTTCTTCTTAGAAGTCACATGAAGATTTTGACTTTAAGTGGCAAGTGGGACCTCCAAAACTTCTTAAAATCCGACACCAATCCTTAGTCATAATGGGAGGTCTCCTTCAAGAACATCAAGTAGGCCTTCTTAACAGAGAAGGTCCCATATCTCCAAATCTGACCATCACATCCAAAACACAAAAAGATGTCATGAAGCATTTGTAGGAGCATAGTAAGATCCTATAGTCACGCCTCTGAAAGGGATGCTAGCACTCTAGGCAACCAGGAGTCATCAAAGAAACAATCCGTCATATACACTAGAGGAGATGAGGCTAAAGCCGCCAACCTAGGATAAGCCTTAACCAAGATACCAACTACAGCCCATGCACGTGTCCAGAATCTGAAGCGAGTGCCATCCCCCAACATTGCTCTACAGTAAGGTTGGACCCTTCTAAGAGTCTTCTCAAGTCCCTTCTAGAAATAATAAGCTCCTCTAAAAAGCCCTCCTCTCACTGCAATCAACAATAACACCATAGGCTTCGCAGGCAATTGTCTTTCAAAAAGGCCACTCAAATCCCATAAGCTAGAGGATCCACTTCATGACGAGAACATCATTCATACGACATAGGTTTAGTACCCCCAAACTCCGTCATATACACTAGAGGGGATGAGGCTAAAGCTGCCAACCTAGGATAAGCCTTAACCAAGATACCAACTAAAGCCCATGCATGTGTCCAGAATCTGAAGCAAGTGCCATCCCCCAACATTGCTCTACAGTAAGGTTGGACCCTTCTAAGAGTCTTCTCAAGTCCCTTCTAGAAATAAGAAGCTCCTCTAAAAAGCCCTCCTCTTACTGTAGTCAACAATAACACCATAGGCTTCGCAGGCAATTGTCTTCCAAAAAGGCCACTCAAGTCCGATAAGCTAGAGGATCCACTTCATGACGAGAACATCATTCATATGATGCAGGTTTAATACCCCCAAACTCCTTGGCCATGGCATGCAGAGCTCGTCCCAAGCCATCAAGGGAATAAAATTATCCCCAGAGCTTAATGCCCAGAAATATCTCCTATGGATTATTAATTCTCTTGGAGACCATTGTCGACATCCTCAACAAGGATAGATAATATATTGAGAATGCCTAGAGTACCAAGGAAAGGAGAACGAGCCTTCCCTCCTTTGAGAACAATCTCGTTGTCCATCCTTGTAGGTGCTTTTCCAACCTTTCTTAAATCAACATCCAATCTTTAGTAGTAATATAGCCCTGAGTGAGAGGAAACCCAACCTACGTGAATGGTGCTTGGAGGTGCTGAACCCCACAGGGATCGCCACAAAGCGTCACTGTGTGTTCCAACATTTTGAATGGTAAGAAGCCGAACTTCTATAACTTGACCCTCAATCTAGAAGCCTCTCCAAAAACTTCCAAAACAAGTTGCACAACTCTAGCCTCTGAAATAGATCCTTCTATGAAGAGGATAGTATCATCTGCATACTACAAGAGGGGAACAACTATGCTTCCACAGTTGAAGACGAATCCCCTCAAGTGATCCTCTTGGCATAAGGCATAGCATGCATCTGCCAAAAAGTCTACTACCGAAAAGAAGAGCACGGGTGCAAGAGGGCAGCATTGCCTCACCCCTCTCTTGGGAGACACCCAACCACCTTCAAGTTAGACATTGGTCAATATGGAACAAGAAGCTACACAGGCCTTCATCCATCGAATCCATGAGGACGGGAAGCCTCTCAGGAAAAGATTGAACCAATCTACGCTATAATAGGCTTTGGAAAAATCAATCTTTCAACAAACGCCTCAATTCCATCCTACCCCCAAGCTGTTAAGATCTCTAATACCATAATATA
Organism: Thalassia testudinum; assembly: GCA_037157565.1. Classification (NCBI taxonomy): domain Eukaryota; kingdom Viridiplantae; phylum Streptophyta; class Magnoliopsida; order Alismatales; family Hydrocharitaceae; genus Thalassia; species Thalassia testudinum. The sequence goes on from JAZHRO010000077.1 coordinate 90,663,551, forward strand.
GTTCTCCAAAATGAAATAATCCTTGATGATGACTGATTGAATAAGACTGATTAGCTGGTCAAGACCCTCTCAATCAGCATGCTAGGGTCTTAGCAATTAGTAACCATGTGACATTGGGCAGTGAAATTAGTCTATGATCACCCCTCGTCTCAATTGTGTCACCTTTAGGCAATAGGAATAGGAAGAAGCGATTGATTTTAGTAAGGTCTCCACCATCCATTAAGTACTGAAAAATCACCATGATGTCATCCTTGAGGAGATGCTAAAACTCCTTCACGAAGAAGACTGAAGCTAGTCTCGGAGAGCCCTCTTGCTTCAATGAGCATAATGCCTTCCACACTTCCTCCTTTGAGAAGGAGCTAGATAGGCAAGCAGCCTCCTCTAAGCTAAGTCTTGTAAGCCTATAGCCCCCTAAGTGCCACGTCCATTGGTCCATCATGCAGAAGCGACAGTGGTAGAAACCAACAAAAGCTCTACCCACATCCTGTCTCCTTGTATATAGACCATTCTCTATCTAGTTCCATCTCCTTCCATCAGCAAAGGAGTGAAAAAATCTAGCATTGAAGTCTCCCTCTTTTAGCAACAACTGCGCTCTATCGCTGCCTCCATGAGATCTCATCCTTTTTGTCCTCCAACTAGATATGGCACGGACCACAAAGCTCTTTCCTCTCAATGACCTCCTCAATAGAAAGATCCTTTGTATCCTCAAGTTTGTCCAGCTTGGAGATGCCCTCAAGAACCTCCTCTCTTACTTTGTTACTGGCTTCTCTAAGCTCCCACTTTTGCTCCGAAGGTTCTCTCTAAGGAAAAGGGTCTTCACTTGTTTTATATATGATGTTGGGTTGTCTCTTGTTATTTTATTAGAAAGTGAAATAGTTTGATGATGCGACACAATATGTTGTTGCACAAGAAGACAAGATAATTGGGGTTGCATGGCGATAAAGGTCACAACATATGAATAAAGGAAGGTGATGCTAACACATTATTCTTTCATGTGGTGGCAAATTAGAGAGACTAGAAGAATTTCATCCATTTAGTTCAAGGGGATGGTAGGGAGTGTAAAGGCAGGGATGAGATTAGGGGTGTCTAAAGCATCAGTTTATGAAATGAAGACCTACATGTCAATGGAGATGGAAAAGTATGGCATCCATTTTTATTTCACGCAAATGAAGCAAAATGCTTATCGCATCCTTTTACCAAGGCTGAGGTGTTGGAGGCTCTATAGGGGCTCAATATGGAATGTGCACCTAGACCAAATGGCTTCCCCATTCTTTTCTTTAGAGTTTTAATCCATGGAAGGGCCAGACTTCGTATAGATGCTTACTGAGATACAGAATAGGGGTATGGAAAGATTAAAATAGGTCATTAATCTTTCTTCTACCCAAAAGTCTACTGCATAGAGGATTGAGGATCACTAGTCGATATCCTTGTTTAGTGTTATCTATCTCACCCTTGCTAAGGCTCTTGCTAAATAGGTCATGATTGATGATATTGCGAATCCAATTCATGTGACTTTTATTAAGGGGAGGCACCTGGTTAATAACACAGTTATGGCTACATAAGTGGTATCTTATCGAAGAAGGATGGACACAGGCTTTTCTATGAAAGGTTGATTTTGTGAAAGCTTATGACTCCTTCAATAAGACCTTGCAAAGCGTACTGCCCTCTAGTGCCTCTCATCTTTGTCTTGGCAATGGATGCTTTGGTGGCGTGTTCTTTTGTTGCTTGTCATAGTGGTCTCATTCAAGCATTCAACCTTGGAGAAGCTAATATTATTCTAATTTTGCAATATGCAGATGACACTTTATTTTTCATCAAAGTTTTTGAGGAGGCAAAAAACATTTCTATCCTGCTAGACATATTTGGGGAATTCTTTGTTCTAAGGATGACTAGGGAAAATCATCTTTTGTATCCTTTGGAATGGATGAATATCAATCAACAAAATATGTAACGATCCTCAGTACAACCATGGTGTCCCTACCCTTGACTTGGGTTGCCACTTTTTCATAGGTCATTCATTGAAAGAATTAGACTGGTTTGTGGTGCAATAGAAGATCAAACATATATTGGAGTAATAAAAGGCCCATCTACTTTGAATGGGGAAAGTTAGTCTTCTTCGTTTAGCATTCCTATTTTCTTTCTATTTGTTTTTATAACACCCCAAAAAGTAGGGAAGACTTGGATAGCTTGAGAAGGAGATTCTTCTTGAAAGGAGCTCCAAAAGGTGGGCAAGACATGGTTATTATCTTGTAGGATAAGGTAAGTAGGCCACTTTCTGTGGTTGGTCTAGCATTCTTGATTTAAGGACTATGAATATGGGCTTTCTAATGATGTTGATTACTTATGTTGTAGGCAACAAGTAAGATCTCTTCTTCAAGGTGATTACTCTTTTATGAGAGAAGGGTTAGATGAGAATTTTCTTTTTAGAGGGAAAAGGACAATCACATGAAATTAGTGATTGTCCACTTCATTTATGAAACGAGGTAAAGTTTAAAGATACATTACTATACACTCCAAAGAGAGACAGGCCCCAACACATCCCTACACACATTTTCCCCAAAAGGACTCTCCTTTTTGAAGATCACCCCATTTCTTTGTAGCCAACAAGGTCCACAAAATGGCAAAAGGCAATGTTTGCTCCCTCCTCAATTGGAAAGTGCCTTGATGCATGGATGTCCAAAAATTATCCCAAGAGTCAAAAGCCACCCAAGATGAACCCAAAGTCCTCCACACTTGCAAGGAGAAATGGTAGCCAAAGAAAAGATGATCCACCATCTCCTCATTTTGTCCACAAAGAAGACAAGTTAAATCCTCCAAAGGAGCAAATCTTTTCCTATAGGACTTCATGACTAATCGCTTCCTTCTCACCAACTAGGCAAACACCTTAACTCTCATAGGCATTTTAGTCTTCCATAGGAGCTTGCAATCCCTAAATAAATGTTGCTCACTTTCCTTTACCGAAGATCTCAAGAACTTATAAGCGAATCTCATTGAAAAAATGCCATGTGCCCATGCCCAACTATCCCTCTCCTTCAACACTAGCCTTATGTTGACCAAGATGCCCGGCAAATTTAGAAGCACCTAAAACCGTTGATCCAATAGTGAGCTTAAGAACAAAGGTGACCAACACCCTCTCTCATAATCTCAGTAATCATCCACAATCGCCATCATATCCGACACTAAGTGGAACAAGAAAGCATATCTATTAGCCAATGGGCCAAAAGGAGTCCACTTACCCATCCAAAACCTAACGGTTCTTCCATTCCCAAAATACGCATAAAAGAAATCCTTTACTAAGGGGATCGCATGCATAATCCCCATCCAAAAGCGAGATGCCCCATGAATTGCCAATCTAGAACTTTGCCACCATAACAAGATTTATGTACAATGTTGACAAAATGATTCTCTTCCCCAACAATTGGCAAGTCCATTTACAAAGCAAGGCATCATTTCCAGTACAAAGCTCCAACACCCCTAGGCCCCTTGATCAAAAGGCCTATAGATATCCTCTCAAGATACCATGTACAAAGATCTGGAGCCTTCCCTGCCCCCTTCCAAAAAAACCTTCTTCTAATTTTATCCAACTCCTTATGCACTCGTATTGGCATCTTTTTTGAAAGGAAAAAGGGTAGTTATCCAGTTCGTATTGGCATCTTAAACACTGACATATAGAATAAAGGAATGGCAGAGCGTTAGAGACGACCAACTTCAAGAGACTAACCTCCTCCTCTCAAACAACAACTAGGATTTCCACCCATCCAATCTCTTTCCCATGTTCTCCATCACCACCTACCAATATGGAAGTCACAACTTCCAACCACTGAGGAGGAGACCCAAATACGTCATAGGAAGAGTTACCTATAGCATTTGCAAAATATGTCTGCAGTTGGAGATCTCCACTTCCTTCATACCAAAGGGAATAAAAGAAGGCTTCTGCCTATTCATCTGTAGACTTGAGAAATCCATAAAAATGTCCAATAAAATCAATAGCTTTCTAGCTTCCTCCCTAAAGCCCTCAATTATGAAAATAATGTCATCTACATACTAAATTATAGGAGTTAGTTTCCCCAAAGCTAAATCCTCATATCAAGCCCCTTTCACATGCCACACAAGTGCATGAGGCCAAGGCGTCCACCACCAAAACAAGCAATAGTGCAAGGGGGCATGCTTGCATAACTCCTCTCTATAGCTAATATGTCCTCCTTCAAGACTTCCATTTATCAGAACAAAAAAAGTTGTGGTTCTAATGCACCAATTCATCCATGAAATCCACCCCTTTGGGAATTGATGCTTCCTGAGTACGCTCTAGAAGAATTCCCAATCCAACTAATCATGTCTTGGAAAAGTCAATTTTCCAAAGGAATCCCTTCGTCTCTACCTGCTTCCAACATGTAAATTATGTAATATCCTTATAGCTAGCACAATGCTATAAGTAGATGCCTCCCCTTAATCAAGGTTGATTGCATTGAACTAACTAGGACATCCATAGCCTCTTTAAGACGATTAGCCAAAACCTTTGCTACAATCAAGTATATGGAGTTGGATAAAGAGATGGGTCTCTAATCTTCAATCCTCTCAACTGCTTCTTTCTTCAGTAGCAAGAATAAAAGGGACATGTTCAATTGTTCAAACCCCATGTTTCCCAGTTGAAATTCACCTAGGACTGCCATAGTATCCTCTCGAACCACGGGCCAAAACTCCTTATAAATAGAATAGGAAAGCCATCAAGTCTGAGGGCCCCTTCTGCATTGAGCTAGTGCACGACCTATTTTACCTCCAACTCCACAAAAAGGACCAAAAGGGCATCACGATGTTCTACCAGCAAAGTTTGAATTCCTCTTCTCATCTATCTCCCTCTCGATTTTTTGCCGGTGAAATTTCTAAATTGCTCAACCACACAAGATCCAACCTCTTCCCCCACACATTTCCTTCCATAATTCCATTGACAACAAGTTTATTGATGAAATTCCTCATTCACCTTCCATTTGCAACCAAATGAAAGAACCGAGGGTTTGCATCTCCTTCTTTAAGCCACATCTGTCTCAAGCATCGTCTATATTTAACCTCCTCCTTCAAGTCTTCCCTTGAAACCACCTGGTAGGTCTTCAAAACTTTCTCATCAATAAGGGTGTGTGTACCCTCCACCCTATGCAACTCCTAAGTTTTGCCTAGGGCCTCCATCTTCCTCTCTGTTCTTTCTTATCTTTTTTCTTATATGCAGTAAGAAAATGTCTGAGATTAGTCGAGTTGATTTGCAAATCGAGGGAGCCTCCAGTATACAAAATAGGATTATGCATGTTATGCCTCTAGTATTCCTTTTTCTCATGCCCTCTCAAAAAAAAAAAAAAATCTTTTCTTCATGGAAGAATTAATGGATAGCTCTCATTATTTAGAAAAGTGGCCGGCTCTCATTTAATTTTTTACTTGATTATTCGCTATCATGGGGATCCCTACACAATGAAATCAGTCGAATAAATTATTCCAATTATGCAATACAAGACTTGATTGAAGAACCATAAGCATGTTCGGCCTTCACAATAAATATTTCTTGAACTGGCCTAATAAATGCTCTAAAGGCAGCAAGGCCTAATTTAGAATTAATAATCTCTTTATCTCTGAAAGTTAGGGGAGAAAGTTTGGTTTCTAATTTGCAAGGTAGGGAACCTTGGGCTGATGTGGATTGGAATAAAATAAATAGTTGTGTGACCCTACAATTGGGAAAAAAAATCCATGAGAACTCTTAGATATCGTATAACTCCACAAGAACTCTTAGAGGAGTCCTTCATTGGCTGAGGAAAGAGGTGACAACTGATGAGGAAAAGATGGCAAAGGTGATGCACATGGAGACGAAATGCAGGAAGACGAGGAAGCATCACGGTGTGGCAGGCAAGGTCGTGGTGAGGAGGGTGCAATGAAGAGGCAGTGGAGGGACCTGGTGGGATAGGAAGAGAGGAGAGGATAGAGAGGGTGAATAGGAAGTGTGCATGATTGCGCAAATGGTGACAATGGCATTTAGGTTTATGAGAAGAAAGGGAAAGGGGGACAGCACAATGGGGATAGAGGAAGGGGATGAGGGGGAAAGGGAATTGAAGAGAAGAATATGGAGCGGGGAGAGAAAGAAATGGAAAGTATGAGAAAATTTCACCACAAGGCAATTGGGACAACCATATTAATTTTATTACCCAAGTGTTCTTGCTATCCTTTACCCTAAGTTGTGTGCTTCAGCATCCAATCCTAATGCATCTGTGGCAGAATGTTGGGATGACTAGGTGGCAATGTAGAACCCAACCTCCTGTGCACATCTATCAAATTAAAGGACCAAAGATTTTATGAAAACATTGGATGATATTTCTCTCCTTTCACCTAATGGGGTGTTGGGTGCATGGCTTTTTGTGGATGATCCGTACACAATCAAATCTGTTTATAAGCTTTTGCTTCCTCCAAGTGGCCAAATTCATTGGGACCTCAGCAATGATGAAGTCGAAAATGCATCTGAAGATTAAGATTTCATCTTGACTCCGCTGGAGGAAAAGATTGATGACTAAAGTTCACAGGCTAAAGATTGCCCCCCAACTTTCATTCTAGTTGTGCTCTTTATGGGGATGGGATGGAAAATTGTGATCACCTATTTTTTTGCATGTCCATTCGCTACTCAAATGTGCGACTCTTGCTCTGAACAAGGACCATCTATGTCATCATTAGATTCCTTCTGGCAAGTCTTTCATAGTGGATCCTTTATATTCAGACGGAAAATACCGGGGTCTTTGCCATTATATGGGATCTTTGCTTGCAATGCAATGGCGTCACCTATAAAAGGGAAAGACCTTTTTATGGAAAACATCCTTAGTGATGTCAATTTTTTTAGGGGTCTTTGGGCCAACATTTGATGTATCCTTTTGTTCCCCCTTTATTTTTATTAATGCAACCTGGATGACCACTCCTCTTAAGTGATCATCCTTTTTACTTCTCAAAAACAATTATTTCTCACTTCATCCTTTCGAAAGAAAAAATTATTGCTCACTTCATTGAATTTTTACATTCCAACCATAGCCGTTATTTATAGAGGGGAAAGCTTATATATAAAAGGAAACCAACCCTTACTCCTAAATCAACTAAGATTCAAAGAAAAAAGAAAATTTACACAATGAAATAAAAAACTATAGCAAAATGCCCTCCAAGAATATAAAATATTAAAAAAACTGCAAAAATCCACTTCAACTTAAATGTATCTTGCCATGTTGCATCAATTCTCCTCCTATTGGAAAAAACTCTCACCTAGGAGTTGGCTATACTAATTTGGATCCAAAGGCTTTAGCAGTGGCCAATTCATCTACAGCACATCCAGCAAGAAAGAGATCAACATGCCTGAAAAATTAGCTTCTATATCAAGAGAATTTGCTTGGTGTTTGAACTTGCAATCAATGCTGCTTTATGTAGATCAACTTTTATCCAGCTTCATAGCCAGCGAAAATAGTGATCTTAAGAGCTATGGACCATTAAGGCATGCCTATTGTACAAATAATTTTAGGATCTACCATGGTGCCCATCGCAAGTGTCACCAGCAGGTTCCAGGATCCAATCTCCCAAGAACATCGAGATCAATCCATCACTTAATATAACTTTGACTGGTGCCAATGTACTCAAATAGACATCAATGTCTACAAGATTCAGATCCTCTATCTTCTTTCATACTGAGTTTTCTTTCATATGGTTCAGAATTACCTTAGATGCATCATCTGGAGACTTAATATTTGGAGGAGGGGGACATGCTTTCAATGTCATCAGCATCTTGGAATAACAAGCAAGTGCATTGTTTTGAATGCCTATGTTACTTCAGGTGTTCCCTCTAGATTTGCAACTCCGAATTCAGAAAAACTGATAATGGGCAGAATAAAGAATTTATCTCCAAGCTCTTGCATTGAGGTTTCCTTAGGCAAGGTATCCTTAGAGATACTAGAGGGAACATCTACTGCATTGACAGAGGGGCGAATATCATCCTTGATCAAGTCTGCTTCAAACACTACAATTTGTGGCATTACAGGCTCGAGAGTTATTGAAGAAGACGATGAGAGGAATGCTTGTTCTTCTACTGGATCTTTAGGTACTATCAATAATGTTGAAGATAAAGTCCCTTAGTGTACTAGATCTTCATAAAAGCCTTCAACTCCTTACAAGTAGTAATTCTTCCTTCAATTTCAAATGATTTTCCTTAACTATGATTAATCTGATTCCATCAATAACATCACAGCAATATTCTTCATTTTTGCAATAACCCTTATAACCATAAGAATAATCCCACCTTCCTTGATATTTGCACCTTATCGAATGAATAAGTTCATCTTCAAATAGAGAATTGTCAAATAATTTTTAGGATTCAAACCCATAGCTCCGGTACCAACCGATGCAAAATGGAATAAGTAATTAGAGGACTTGATTGAAGAATTATAAACATGTTCAATCTTGAAGATAAATATTTCTTGAACTGGTTTTAATAAATATTCCAAATTCAACAAGGCCTATGTTGAGAGGTGAATGTTGTAGTTGGATAATTGCATAATAAGAGATTCAATTACATGTTAGTTTAATCCCACATAGTGGAGTGGAGACTTGAGAGTTGTATAGTGGCCTATAAAAGAGCCTTGTACCCCATTTGTTCATTGAGAAGAATACAAAGATACTACACCCATAGAGGCACTTCTCCCGTAATTTTCTCTTCACTCTTGGTAAGTGAGGTTTCCACGTAAACTCAAGTGTTCTTGCTTGATTATACGTTGATATTTATGTTTGTTATTATTTCACTTATATTTATTTATCAACTTGATATAAGAGCAACTCATTCTTAGGATTATCTGTTGTGATTTTTTATCTTGTCCTTGAATTTCAACTTTTCATATCTTGATTTAAGCAACAAGGAGCAATAGCATAGGGCAATTAACTGTAGCAAGAAGCGAGACCATGAGATCAAGGTCCATGAGTGGTCGTGATCCTCGCAAGATCGCGTGATCAAGCATCCATCGACATGGTCGACTCTAAAGGTAGCCCTAAGATCGTTGGCGGCACTCGATAGCAGCACTTATCGATGCTCCAAGCATGGGCGAAGCTATGATGAGAAAGGAGAAAAGGTGATCTTTGCGGTTGGAGGAGTCACTGCTGCTGATGGCGACAATTGTGGTAGTAGCGAGGAGCCACGCGAGCAATGATGAAATTGAAAAAGAAGATGGTGGCGCTAAAGAAGGACCAACATTGATCAAGGCAACATCAATCAAGCACAATCTTGCGTAAGATTAGCTCACGCAAAGATTGAGGCTAGATCTTTGCCACTGATGGTGGTGCCGATGGCGACGATGGGCTGCGATTGGCGACGCCAATCTCGCCTACAAAGATGACGGCAATGAAGACTGAAGGTCTGAAGTGCGCCAACATGTGCGGATGAAGAAGCAGTGGCAAAGCAAAAGAAAAAGGTGAAATAGTGGGAGATCCAAGATCACAACATGGAATTGAGGCAGCGACGAGCGTCATGGCATCGATTGCAAGAATTAACAGAGTCGATCTCACGTGAGATCATAAGAGATCCTTGCACCAGCAACGAAGATGGCAATTGCATGATGAAGAAGGGGTGTCGATGAAGGAGCTAAAGAAGAAGGATTGCGAAGAGTGCAAGATCACGAAGAATTATGAGATCATAGCGAGGTCATGGCGACAATGACAAATCTTGCAATGCATGGACCGTGATCAGCAGTGACAATCTTGCAATATTAAGGAAGCTGATGACGGCGGCAACACTGTAGCATTGTGTCTCTTGGGTTCTTTTGAACCCTTGAGATACTTTGGTATTTTTTATCTATTTGCCCCTCAGTTTTAGTTTATTCCTTTTTTGAGCTCATGTCGGGCCTATTCTTAGTATTGCAAAGGAGGGGTAGGAATATTAAAAAAAGAGAAAAAAAGGGAGGAAAATATAGAGAGAAAAAAAAAGAAGAAAATATCATAAAAAAGAATAAAAATTAAAAAAAAAGAAAAAAATTATGAAGAGAAGAAGGGGAGAAGCTCTTCTCTATTTTATCTTTTCTTCTCTATGTTACTTTCTTTTCCCATACGAGTATAGAAGAAAGGAGTGTGAGTAAGAGCCCAATGTGACTCCCATATTCTTCGAGGTCCCCACATGAGAGAATCTCCCGATTGGTCCATATATGAGAGAAACACTTATCTAATCCCTATATGAGAGAAGTCTATGAAAAGATTTCCATATTGGAGAGGCCAATTTCGAAGTCTCTCGCAGAAAGGCACACTTCAAGTTTTCGTATAGGAGAGGCCAATCTCGAGGTCTCCAAGAGAGAGGCCCACTTCGAGTTTCCGAGTGGGAGAGACCTAGTCTCGAGATCTCCATGGGAGAGATCCACTTCTGAGATCTCCAATAGGGAAGGCACTAACACTAGTTGAGGTCTCTAAGAGAGAGACCAATTAAAGTTAGCTTCAACAGTTCATATACCTAGCTTCGACCTACGTTGATGTGTCATCATCAACACACCCTGTCTACAAGGAAGAACGAAAATGCAGTTGTTGTCATTTATCTAGAGGAGAGCCATGGCCCAGTTGCACCAGTTGAGTGTTGTTTCTACTTGTGAAAGTGAGGATTTATGTTGTACAAGCTGAGCATTCCATGCTCCAGCTTGAGGGGGAGCGTTGAGAGGTGAATGTTGTAGTTGGGTAATTGGATAGTGGGAGATCTAATTATACTAGTTTAGTCCCACATAGTGGTGTAGGGACTTGAGAGGTGTGTGGTGGCCTATAAAAGGGCCTTTACACCCCATTTGTTCTTTAAGAAAACTACAGAGATACTACACCCGTAGAGGTACTTCTCCCATGATTTTCTTCCCACCCTTTATGAGTGGGGTTTTCAAGTAAACTCAAGTATTCTTGCTTAATTATGCTTTAATAGTTATATTCATTATTATTCCACTTTTATTCATTTATCAACAATCTAATTTAAAATTGATGATCTCTTAATCTTTAAAAGTTGGGGGGCAAGTTTGGTTTCTAATTTACCAGGTAGGTAACCTTCACTTGCTTTAGATTGGAATAAAATAAATAGTTGTGCAACCCTTCAATAAAAAAAAAAACACCATAGGAACTCTTGGATATCATCAAAACTCCATAAGAACTCTTGGAGGAGTCCTTCCATTAGCAAGGAAGGAGGCAACAACCAACAAGAAGGGGGCAGCCAAGGTGACACCCTCTAAGAGTATAAAAGTTAAAAAACTGCAAAAGACCCCTTTAACTTGAATTTATCTTGCCACACTCATCAATCCCTAGCAAATAGCTTTTTAAGACTTGTTGGTTTCAACACAAACCCATAGGCTTCAATGGATGTTTACTAGGGTAGAGAGGGTCAATCTTCGATCTCTCTCTTTTTGAGACATCTTCATCAAAGGGTCAACAAATCCATGGGGTTGCAAAAGGAATTACAAGTGGTGTGCCACAAGGTATTTTCAACCATTAGGTATGGGATAGGAGACCTCTCTCTATTAGGGCAACCTGTGGTTTGTTATCTCCTCAAGATTATCTTGATCGAACTCTGTCAAAGAACTGGAGAATGCTTTGGAAACTAAAGCTACCATTGAAGATTAAAACATTTAAAATTTTTGAGTGGCAATTGAGACAAAGGATTATAACAAAGGCATCCTACCAAATCTCGTCGGATGCAAATGCTACATAATTATTTTGTTGCCAAAGGAAGATTGCACCATCTTTTTTTTCTTGTTCGTTTGCTTGATCAATTTAGGACCAATGTTGCCTTAGTTACGTAGACACTTCTTTGTCAGAGTTTTAGAGGAGCATAGGGGGCAGGCCTTTTCACACAAGGGTAGAGAGAGCTATACCTATTGCAATTCTTTAGGCCATTTTATGACAAAGGAATGCTATCATATTTACATGTGAAAAGGCTTTAAAAAGGTGAAGATACTAGTGGGGCTATAGAAGTGTATCTAAGACACTTTCTATCCTCAACTTTCGAATGTTTAATGAAGCAACTCATTTTACCATTCTTTTCGTTGTCAAAAAAAATAGTGGTTCAACGTGATAGCCGAAAGTAAGGATGTGAAATGACATTCCATATGATCCCCACCATACACTCTCTACTATTTACTTTTAACTCACCTAGCCCCCTTTAACCCCTGAACTAAACCCCATCCAAATGCAACATTCAAGGGGATACGGATAAAGGAAGACGTGAGTACATGAGTGTAATTGGTGAACTCTTTTTTTTCTTTTTTGAGAAGAAAAAGGACAATTACCGGAGGTCAACAACCATCCGCTATATTACCCCAAGTGGAGTACAAAATTCAAAAAAATTACTTACAAAGCATGAGACCAAAATTGGAAACAGGATGCCCCTCTCACAACATTCTCATGGTTACACCTCTCGCCCCTAAAAACTATTACACCTCGCTACAACCATACCGACCAAAGCGATGAAGCCACCTTCAATCGAGTCAGCGATCCTACGAGGACCCCAATCCTAAAAGACTCCCAAAAACCAGTAATGCCATTTACCTATAGAATCGACATATTCATTCTTGCAAAAATGTCCTTAATGAAAGCACACAAGATGGCCCACATCCTCCACCTCTGTACCACACATAGCACAAGAAGTATCTTCTAGCTACGCTCAACTATGAATCCTTCCCCTCATGGCCAACCTCCCCCTCCAACACAACCACAAAAAGATCCTCACCTTTATAGGGATCTTAAGCCTCCAAATAAGAGATGTGTCCACTCCCAGGTAGACGTCCTCTACCACAAGCCTCTTTCTGAAGATCCTGTAGATCCTCCTCATAGAGAAGGAACCAAGCCTCCAAACCAACACGTCACGAGATCCCAGAGTCAGGACAAAAGAGTCAATCGCTCAGGAGGTCCAATAACTCGTAAATCCTAGCCTCTAATGAAAAATCTCCAAGGGGTACCCTCCAAATACCCCCCCCCCCCCCCCCCCTCCGCCCCAACATTAGGGTTACCCTCCCAAACATTAGCCACCTAGTAATTCTTATCCAGAGCTAAAACATGTAGCCTTGGGAATCTCGTTATGAAGGACCACTACTTATCCAATCGTCACTCCAGAACTTGAGTGTCCTACCATACCCTAAGCTTGGATCTAGTAGCGCAAATACCCACCTCATGCCAAGACCATGCCATGCCAGAACCTAAAGGCACCACACTCTATGGAGTGCCTCTCCTCCAAATTCAGCAGACTCCCGTATGAATAATGCAATAGGCAAACCCACAATGAATCCTCATTCCTCAACAACCTTACTACCCACTTAGAAAGCAACAAATCACGAAAATCTGACAAGTGCAACACCCCCAAACCTCCCTAGTTGACTGGCTTGCAAATATCATCCCAACTAACCAGACTCAAGAATCGCCCGTTGTGGTTCAATCCCTTCCAAAAGAACATGCACCTGACAACATCAATCCTTTTAATCAACAATATCAATGGTTTAAAGAGAGGGAAGTGGAAAATTAGAATGGCAAGCTACACCAACTTCAACAAGACAAGTCATCCTCCCCTAGAAAGAACTTTACCTATCCATCCTGACAAACACCTCTCCAACAGACCCACCAAAGGGGGCCCAGTCACCCATCGCCAGCCATTTCCCCTTTAGGGGGAAACTAAGGTAGGAAATACACAGCACAAAAATTTCAGTGTGCAACCACTACAAGCACACCCCAGCCTCAACTCCAAGTTGATTGGCACAAAAGCAGATTTTCTATGATTGACTAACAACATGGTGATCTCACCAAAAATACGCACCGATGCTCCACCTCCGAGCTTCCACCCTCAATAAAGAAAAGAGTGTCATATGCATATTACAAAATAGGCATAACACATGCACCATCCTAGACTCCATGGAAACCTCTCAGCAAACCCCCACCGCAAACTTTGAATGCCATTATTGCCAAAATGTCGACTGCCAGAATGTAAAGCAGAGGAACTAGGACAACCCTATCTCACCCAACGCTACAGTTGAATCCACATCCCCGTGGGCTTGCCATTCACCAAGACCGAGAAGGACGTAGTCATAACACACCTCCTCATCCACTCCACCCCCTTCTCCGAAGAGAGCCTTCTCCTCAATGCCTGCACAAATAGGATTAGGAGACCAAATAGTAAGCCTTGGGGAAGTCAACCTTCCACAAGAAGCCTCCCCTCTTGTTCCTTTTCCATGACGACACCATTTCTTTTGCAAGAATGCAAAACTCCTGAAGGGGCCTCCTCTTCAAGAAGGTCACCTAAACCAAATTAATAATCCCTTGGAGAGCTTCCTGCAATCTGTTAGCCAACACTTTGGCCACAAGCAGGTACACGGAATTTGAGAATGGATAGAATTAATCAATTGTCTTTGCCCCAACCTTCTTTGGTAAAAGGAAGATAAAGGATCTATCCAGCCTCTCAAACCCCAAGTCCCCAAATAAGAATTCTTGTACCATCGTCATGAAGTCCTCTTTATGCCAAAACTCTCTAAAAAAATAAGATCGAAAATCCATTTAGACCCAGCGATCCCTACGCTTTCAAACCCTTCATTGCCACCAAGACCTCATCCTCAGACACAGGACAGATAAGGCCTACAATAACCCTATCATCCAGAATGAGAACCTCCGAATCTGCCAACTGTCATTGCCCAAGCACCATGTGCTTGTGAAATCATGGAAATGAGTGTCAATAACCTCCCCAATACAAGGTTGCTCAAGGACCACCTCTTCCCTAACCCTAAAAGAATAGATGAGATTGGATCTCCCCCTCAGACTGGCAGCCAAGTGAAAAAACCTAGTATTCACATCCCCCTCCTTTAACTAGAGTTGCCTCGACCTTTGCCTCCACTCCACCTCCCGCTTGTGATCCTCTTGGAAGGCTACCCCTTGGAGCTCCTTTCTAGGCTCGAACTCCACCTAGCTCAACTCTCTAGAGTCATCCATCCTATCCAACCTCCTAATATCACACAGAGCCTCCTCCCTAACCTTGTTACACCTCTCCTTGAGTTCCTTTTTGTAACTCACGAAAACGAATCTTAGTTTCCTCAGTTTCATTGCCAATGTTCTGATAGCAGTAGATTCTTATGGCATCACCAACTAGGCATCCTGAACAGCACCCCAAAAGTCAAGCTCCAAGAGATAGGACTTCTTAAACTTAAAAAGTAGACAGCCTAGATCCTTCATTAGACTTCCAAAGCAAAGGAGTATGGTACGAAAAAGGGCATGGTTGGGCAACCACCTCTGCCAACTGGAACATCTCCACAAGCTCCACCGACGAGAAGAAACTATTGATCCTAGAACTAGACCTAAAAGAATTCCTCAAAGTGAACCTATGCCTAGACACCAACAAGTCATGTAGCTCCAAGTCAACGACAAGGCTCGCAAAGGCCATGGTGGATCTGTTGTACCTGCCATCAGGTCAGTCATCCACGGAAAGCATTACATTAAAATCACCTCCCACAAGCCATGGCCTCCCATCCACGAACACCAATACTGGTTGGAGCTCCTCCCACAACTCAGTCCTCAAAGCATCATCACACAGCCCATAGATGCATGTGAACATGGAGACCCCATTTGCAATTCTCCGAAGGCAACCCGACAGCGACCACCTCCTTGTCAGCTAATATATCAACTCAAAGATGGATCCCTTCCAAGCCATCAATCCCCCTAACCGACCTACAGAGTCCACCGTTAGGATGGAATCAAAGACCCCCCAATCTCCCACCTAGCAGGGACCTCCAACTTTCAAGTTTTGTTTCATGGAGTAGAACAACATCAACCCCCCAATCCACCAAGTACCTCTACATCACCCCCCCCCCCCCCCCTCAATCTAATGACCGAAGTCCCTACACGTTCCAGGACAGAACCTTAATCATGAACACCTCATTTTCCCTTCCCACCTAGTGTGGGTCTAGCCCCAACCACACTAGTGACCTTAAGGTTGATCTACGATGGCCCCTCAGTTGCTCATTGTTGCCCTACGCTGCAACACACTCTTCTTCAAGCAGATAAATTGCACTTATAAACAAGTCGAGGATTTAGGGGCAGTATGTACCTCCTCAGCACAAAGCTTCGGCCTTCCATCACCCTTTTTCCCACTTCTTCGTAATCTCCCCAAAACTAACGTCGAGGCCGCACCAACAGAGGAGCACTCGTACTCAACAGCAGGACCAACCCCTTCCCCTTCAGCTCTCCCCATTTCCCAAGAGCCCCCTCTAGCAATAGAAACAGGATGAGAGTCACCCTGACCATTCTCCTCCTAAAGAGTGTAGGTCATAGGCAGCTTCACCTCCTCGGAGTATTCCCCCACACCAATCAGTTCCTTAAAGGGAAAAAATCCAAGTTGAAATACTTAGGTTCTCATCCTACAAGCCCAACACCCAAACTCACACCTAGCAAAGAAGTGAGCCCTCTACATATTTCAAACAAAACAAATCAAGTAGGCATGGATGCCCACTCACTACCACCTCACTTACCAACGACGTGGCCCCCAAGTGACTGTCGAAGATTGCATCGCTGCAAATGGATTTTTGGGGAGGTGGGCTATCATTTACGTGTACCCCCAAAACATTCGCCTGAGAACACTCCACAAAAATTGAAACACTAAGCTGGTGCTTCACCTTCCAAACCTGTCATTTGCCTCTTCGACTTCCCATAACTGCAATCAATGGAGCCACCACCGTTATTGATGGTCATGACACAGCTACTTAAGCCAAAGACCACCTATCCACCTTCCTTCTGACCTCCACTATCCAAGAGCCTCCCCACGCCTTCAAGACCACCTTCGAGGGGACCTTCATTCCAGCAAAACTCTCCACAACTACTTCAACTGATGTGAGGTTGTCCCCCTCCAGCACCAAAGACGTGACCCTCCTTAGCCAACTGAAAGTACGAACCACCAAATCCACCGTCTCAAAAAACCAAAGACAGAGGGGAATACCCACCAAACCATTTCCTTGGCCAAAGCCCTCACCTACAATGCCCCATCTGCATCGGAGTGCCTCCTCCAAAAGACCCAACATCCCAAGGTGGAGGCAACCACAAAGCACAGGTTGTCAATAAACCCAACAGACGAGGAGGTAAGGAAGAACTTCGCCTCTCCCACTACCGCCACCTTGAAGTCTTGAACTTTGTCCTTTTGCCCACAGATGGAGTGAAACCCAATCTCTCACATCAATGAGAGAAGGATTTCCCCGCAGCACATCTCCAACCAGAGCACTACTAATTCACCAGCACAACCTCCCATGTGTTGCCGACCACAACGCCTCTACCTTAAACTCTAGTGCAGGCAAAGGGGATGAGAGTTATCCCCTACCAAAAGAAGACAAGGCAATTGCCGGTGCCCCACCCTCTAGCATTGCCTACAACCTCACTGACTGCCAGTGCCCCACCCTCTGGCATCCCAGACACACAACTGGATCCCTACAATCCCCAACAACATGTCCTCTCTCCCTATAACGGTAGCACACAATTCCCTTAAACCCACTCCTCCAACTGCCAACCCTGTCACTTCAACCCCCACCCCTTCTCGCCTCCTCTCGCATTCCACCCCGACCCAAGGAGAGCTTTTGTTTAAAGATCCCCATGCAACACCATAATCAGCAAACTCTTATGGTTTTTTAAAAAAGAGAACTCTTATAGGTAGAATCAAGCAATTCATACACAAACCCAAATAGGGTTAGTAGACAGTTGCTTCTCTCACTTTTGGAAACTTGTACCCTGCAAAGGAACTTGTATTTCTGAATCATATCATGCTAGTAATCTAGGGGATTGTTTATCTACTATGAGCTAGTCTATCTTTATGGTTGAAAATCTTGTAACATGTAGTAACAAAGTTTGATGTCAAGATATAATATTCAGCAAAGTATCACAATATGCACAAATAGCTTGTTAGAATGTACAGATAAGTTCCCTCAAAAGAAAAGAATATACAAATAAATTCATGTATGCGGGTTTTCCATAATGATTCCATATGGAGATGTTTTGCAATAATAAGGATGTAACTATTCTTTTTTAAAAAAAAAGGTTGCAACTATTGTAGCTAATAATCTAGTTTTTAAAGAATGCAAAACTATATTGAAGCTCACTACCATTTTGTTCATGATGTTATTATTCAGCAAAGAAATCAATTTCTCATGTAGTTTATGCACACCAGATGGTAGATCTCTTCAAAAAGCCTTGTGTTCCAAATCTAAACTTCATCGACATACACAATCCATCTTGAGTCTTAGAGAATTAATAATTCTGTTACTGTTTTCTATTAGTCTTGGATCCTTGTGGAATTTTCCTTTTTCTCCCCTAATATAAAGGAGTCAACATCAAGATAACATATCAATTTACAACACCTTAACACAAATGCACATCTTAAGCAATAAAGAAATGAAAATAACACCCAATACTAAATGGTTAATTAGATCAAGAGAATGATCCAATAATCATCTATTTCATCATAGTGAAGATGATCTCATCGCTGATCATGAGAGCAACTTGGATGTGTTCTTAAGGTTCATGCCAACCAAGATGCTGCAATGGCAACATTAGTGCCCAAAAACCTCCAATAAAAGGAGGGAAACAAGTGAGAGATGATGGAGGAATCCACAACCTCCACAAAAAGGAACACCAAGGTCAGACAGTTGAAGTTGGCATCTGCAATAAGGTTCCCTCGTGGCCTTCATGACCTTCTTTCATTGAAAGCCATGAATCAATCACCAAAACCATGTCCTACAAAAGATTATAAATTCTTGACAAGGAGAGAGAGTTTCTACTTGTCAAATTAATGCATCTGCATCATAACCTGTTGTATGGCTCTCTAGCCCATAAACAAATACAAGAGAAAAAATCACTAAATACACCAACATTGTAGTTTATAGTTTGCCAAGGGTGGCCTTGATGCATTCTTGGATTTTCTTTTTAGATGACTCAAAATCCCATTTAGTTAAACTAGGGGAAATTAGCCATCCTCTACACAGCAATCTTCTAGCTAATGTAGAGATAGGGGCTTGAACCTGGGTCCCATTGAAGTCAAGACTTTCCAACATTCAACCATGCCATGGTAGGCAACAATCAAGAGACCCTCAATAGCTACATTCCTAGAATTATTTTCTTTTTGTTGAAAAGTTCGTTCTTAGATATTGTAGCTAACCTTATTCTAGGTAGGGAAGAGCAAGAACTCCAACGGAGCAAAGCCAAAACAAGACTCAAGAGAGGGAAATATGAGGGCAGAAAGAGGGACATTTTTTGTGAACTTATCCTAGTAATAATCTCAAAATATATATCCTACATGCACATGCTCATGGATGAAGATGAAATCATTTAAGAAAGGGATTTTTACATTCATATCTCTAAAAGCATACCTAACTACATCTATACCCCTATATACATCCTTATTACATCTATATACCCCTATAAACTGGTATCCCATTGCAGTTATACTCCCAAGTTAAGTCTCCAATAGATTTGAGAAAATATTCCCCTGAATATTCCCTAACATCCATTAAAGTTAACGGCGTAAAATTTAAAAATTACATCAATACCCTTACCAATGTTTTGAAATAACATCGATACCCCTATCTATGTTTTTTTTCTTTTTCTCCTCTCCTTCCCATCTTCCTCCTCTTAAGTTTGGATCGCACCTCTCGCGAGAGGCCACGAGAGCAGCAACGACATCGACACCATCGTCGGAGGCTACCCTCTTCCTTCTTGTTTCCACTTGTCACCCCTCCTCCTCTCCAACCACCGCCACCACCCATCCTCCTCCCCTCCAACCATCACCCCTCCTCCCTCCTCTTCAGCCACATTCCCTCCTCCCTTGCCATGGCCACCGCACCTCCTCCGTCCTCCCTAGTCATCACCCCCTTCTTCCTCCCCCTCTTCCCTTCCAACAAAAAAAAAAATATTTTTGGAGATTTGGATGTAATTAGGAAAGTTACAGAGAACATGGATGTAAAAATCTCAATTTTTTTTGTTAACTATAGTAGAGAGTTATATATTAACCATAGTTACTATTAGGAAATATATTAATTAGATATTTTAGGGATAAATTAATTAGGTTTAGGTACCATACTATTTTTAGTCTTTTTTTTTTTTTAAGGAAAAAGGGTGAGGGTCATATAGGCCCCCACCCACTATATCAAGAGGCCTTAGCGGCCAAGAACAAACATTACAACAGCGGCCAATATCCCAAAATACAAGTTGTGAGGAAATGGATGCAACAAAATTCTCCACATAAGACCTATCTCCCCTAAACACCATGCCATTCCTCCCCAACCAAATTCCCCACAAGACTACTAGGACTCTAACCCTCTCTACCCTCGATCTAAATACTGAGCCTCCAGGCTCAGCGTTGGAAGCTTGTCCAAAATGTCTCCACGTCGAAGGCATCAATCCACGCAAGGCCCGTCTGGCTCCAGATTTGCCTCGCCACATCCAAAGAAGAGGTGGCGATCATCCACTTCTTCGGCACTGCACAGCTAGCACGTGTTGTCCATCCCCTACATCCATCTTGCCCTTCTAGCCTTGGTGACTAACCGCCTCCTTCTGAGCAGCCAAGCAAAGAACTTGATCTTAAGTGGACAGTCCACCATCCAGAGGAGCTTGCAGTCTCGTGCCAGATCAATCTCAACCAAGTGACTATCCCGTGATAGCCTATAATAAGCCTTCCGCATAGAGAAGGCTCCGCCATCCCAGAACAGCTCGTCTCTATCCTACCTCGAGGCCCACCCTTCAACGTTGTAAGTAGCTCCTGCATGTCAACACAACTCCTGTCAGACATCGCACCCCTAATCCCTGGGCACCAAGCATTGCGCCAACAATCTCTAACCACTGCTTCCTTATCAGCAGCTCTAGCATAGAGTCTAGGGAACCTGACATAAAGGGGTCCACTTCCTAGCCAGTCGTCCAACCAGAATCTAATGCCCTAACCATTCCCTAGGGCTGGCACAAAAAAGTCTGTGATTCTTGCAGCCACATCTTTGAGCCCTCTGATAAAGTGTAACGCCCCACTAACCTGCTAAGAGAGTAGCTTCCACGAGGTAAAAGGTCCATAGCATCTGCTCATCACATCCTCCAACAATCCCTCCTTCCCTCCTACCAGTCTGGCAATCCATTTTGTGAGGAGACTGGTTATTTTTGATGAGTGAGTTATTGAGTGTTATTGTGTTTCCTTGTATACCTAACCCCCCCCTCTATATAAAGAGGGCTAAGGCTTTCTTTCCTAAATAATACAATAACTAAGTTAATCTTTTTCAATAGTTACCGCCATTTATCTTTAAATACAACAGCAAGGACATATATGTACAACGGCACAAGTTTGCAGGGGTATGGATGTAATAATGAAGTATTAAGTGGTATGGATGAAATTAGATGTGTTTCTAGGAACATGGATGTAAAAATTCCTTCAAAAAAATTAGGACCCATTCTCCTTCAAAATACACTTGAGATAAATTTAACAGACCAATTATATTCAGGAGTATTTCTCTTTGCCCTTACTGACATGAAAAATTGAAAATGGCCCAACCAAAAAGAGATCAAATCATGGTGCATTACAAGATAAATAGGATTCAATAGAGATTTCTTGATCCAATTATCCAAAATGATTAGATTGGACCACGTCTTAGGGACGTTTCCAAATTTGACTCATCAATAACTAATAGATTCCATAGGATAGTTAGAATAGTGTTCAACGAATGCACTGAGTGCTAGAAGTAGATATCCATACCTGGAGCATTGGCATTGTCGGGTGCAAGAGGTCCATTAGCTGGTCTTGCAGCAGGTCGTCGTGGTTGGGGAGGTGCCGCTTGCTGACGAAGCCATCTCACAAGAGGTGCAAGAGCTCCTGTTTGATGCCTTCAAAATGTTAAAGTGATTGGGAGTAAGTATCAGTGCAAGTGCTTCAAAAAAAGAAACAGTGACTAATTGAGAATACAACATTGCATTTCCTAACAAAAAAAATAACTGGCCAAAAAATAGTCTATCTGACAATCAACTTAAATAAGATTAAAACTGCACGTCTAATCATGAAGAACAGCCAAAAGCATCCTTACAGGTACACAATGGCAGCAAATAACAGAAGTGTTATTAGCCTCTGTCTTGATCCATCTTGATTAAACAGAATAACCACTGCCAGTAATTTGAGGATAAGGAATAAGTCAATCTGGATGGCAAATTGAAATCTCCTCACAACAACTTGTCTTTGAGGACCCTGCAGCTCTCTTGCTGCTTGACCTTGCTCAGAACCAGTAGCACCTACTGGATCTCGTCTTCTGAAAGAATGCCAAAGTGAGGAAGAGACAACGGTGCAAAGAGAAAGGTGTAAGCATGTCAAGAACTTGAGATAACTGTAAAGCGCACTAGCATTTCTTGCGAACTATGATGCTTTCCAGGAGTCAAACTGAAGTTACAAATTTCATAGATATACAGAGCATATTAAGTAGCATATTGCATGATTTGTACAACATGGATGCACATCTTAGCATGATTATAATTACCAAGCAAATGATGGAATCACTTCAAGGACCTTAAAGAGAATATCATTATAACCAGTGTACCATCATATATATACAGCTGAAACAGATGGGGTACAAGTAGGCCCCCACAAACAATTAGATGGACCCACCAACAGTGGAAAGTAGGTTGAAACAGCAAACAGACAGCAATTCGAGTTCTAAAGTGGTGCACTTGAATAAAATAAGATGCTAAAAATGCAAGCTAGATGTAACCCTGCAATGGGAATCAAAAAACTGTTCTGATTTTGAAAGAATACTCATACATAGAAAGCATGGGAAGAAGGGGAAAAAATGGATAACCCACCAATTTGGGGAAGGTGGGTCTGGGGATAGCATCTTCAGCTAAGAAAGCCACATCATTGTAAGAAACCAAAAAAAAAAAAAAAAAGGCTCTGGGGTGGAACATTGGAGAAAGTGGATCTAGTTGAATTTCGTATGATGGCTGAGGTTGAAGTAGCAGTAGCAACCATCGACGACAACAAAGACCAATTGCCAGTAATTTCATAGACAAGGAAGAAAGGAAAAGGAAGGCGAAAGGGCTATTTATGATGATACACTACCAATCCCCAAAGTCATCCTGAACATTTTCCTAAAGCAAAAACTACCCTAAAGCGCATTTTCAGTTACATAATTTATGCTTTTTAGTCACCAACATCCACTATGCCTTCGCTCATTACTCGCAAATCGATCTTATCCTTGCCAAAAAGATACACAACAATCAATTGTCACTCTTATCACAACCAAAAATAGATGACTGGATGCCAAAAAAAAAAGCAGCAGCAAGACAACAAATGCATCATCAACAGTTACACCCAGAAAATGTATAATAATAAAAAACAAAAAGATTAGCATTGAACTTACGTAGGTATTGTGTATCTAAGAGGAATGAGATCATTTGAAGGGAAACCAGACATTAGGCCTGAAAACGGATGAGCAGGAACCGCATAAAGTCCAGGCCCATGATCAGGTACCACTTCCTGATTGTGGAAAGAAGAAGACATTCCAGGTACAGATAGTGGGTACATAACTGGCAGCATCATTGGAGCATTAGGCTGATCATGCTCACCGCCACACGAACCTGACACCTGAGCCAAGCATTGCACCCCCCTTCTTTCAGTAAAACTGGTAACAGCTATCGAGCAACCGCGAGTGCAAAATGCAGAATTATAGGATGCTAAAAAGGACGTAAGAAAATCTAAGATATATTACGCTATGATCATGGGTCTCCCACAAGGCATTTACGCATAATTCTGCTCGATGGTCCATCACTTGGAGATAACATTAATGATAACACATTCCACAAAACAGAAAGAAACTTGGCATGCTCTAGAGACTACGACAACAGTACCACTAGTCCATCATCTGTTGATTATGATAGTGATACGATACTTACTACTATCACTAATCAAATTCTCCATCTCCACTTCCCATATCGGCAGAGCCAATCCTATAATTCACCGAATTCGCAATCTCCGCTAACCTAAACGTGAAACGGTTACAGACGACGAAATGGGAGGGGGAAAGCCTAATTTTCAAGAGGAGAAAAGAATTGGGGTGGTGGAGATCGACGACAACGACGAACCTCCGATGGGGTGAGGAGTTCGTCTGAAGGTTTCGGAGCCCCAACGGCCTCCGTTAGAAGGCTCCGCTCTCCTTCCGCCATGAGATCGATGGATCCCCGACTCGCTTCTGTCGATATTTTATTTATTTCTCATATATAAGTAGAGAAGTAGATATTTTACGAGAAGACCCTTGTGAAAGAGGTCTTTTGCACCAAAGTCGTTGGGGTTTGAGCCTTTGCGGCTCGCCAGCGACCATGCGAATTCTATCATATTTGGTTACAAACTTACGAGTACAACCAGTTTGATCGTTGTAGGATACGGCATCGAGCATTAGGATTGGGTTTAGGGGTTCTGTTGAGTTCCATGTAGCGCATCTCTCTGTTTAATGTCGACGTCGTGATAGGATTACTTGGAAAATAATATCATCATAATTACGTGATTTGCCGATGGCTGAAGTGTTTCCCTTCCAAACTTTAACCTTGAAAAAAAGATACATAGAGCAAGGACACATGTTGGTAGATTAAGTCATCCTTCGGACCCATTTTCCCTTGGTCATACATTTTAAAGGATAATTGCAGTTTGATCCTAACCTTGGGTAGATTAAAAGTGGTGCTGCCTTTGCTGTGGAAGGTCTAGTTTACGGTATAAGTTAACTAATTTGAGTTAGCTAAGTTGTGATAGGGATTAATTTATATTTTTATTTACTTTTAAATGAGGGTTAACATATGTTTGTGTTTATTGAATGGAAGATAGGAATGGAGGTTAACCTATGATGTGAAATGAGGTATTTACTTAGGTTTGAGGATTAGGATGGGGATAAGTTGACAAAAGATTTTTTAACTTTTGGAATAGTATACAAGTTAGTTGGGATTGATTTTTTTTAAGTTTATATTAATTTACATTTAAATCCAAAAATGATATAAAATAGATATGAGTAGAGTCAAAAAATTCATATAATTGACTTCACTTAATGCTGGAAAAGACGTAGTTCCATGAGGGTATGAAGTGAATTGGATAAATTAATCAAAAGGGACTTATTTGCTAAAGAATTGGGAGTTGCCATAATATGGTACATGACTATTCCACAAGAGGATTTACTGTAGGTACCAGTTGACTCATTACCATCAAGACAAGTGTTGTCTTCTTCACATTCACCATGCAACGTAATAGGTTATTAGTAGAGAAAAGAATCACGACAGCCATCTTTATGTACCAACTAAAGCATTTCATATGGCCAATGAGGATCATATTCACTCTAATACAGCAGTAGGCAACTTATAAGGTGAACAAGAGAGAACTTAAGGTGTGAATTTTTCTTAACTCAAGATTGGATTCAATGCTAGGTGTTACATCAATTACTTCACAAGGTATCCATGTTGTAAATTAAATAATCTACATATTGCCAAAACCTTCTCTCAAACTCAAGGTGATAAAGAAACCAACTTAAGTTTGGAAACAAGTTACTAATAGTACCTTGGGTGTAGAGATTTGGTGAATATACCTATAGGTTACTCTTCTGAGGAAATTGAAAATAAAGAGATGATTCCCAGCAACCCATCTTTATATGCTTTATCCATCCATAAAGGCAATCATTGTAAGCAATTCAGATAGCACGTAGATTTTCATAATACAATGGTGTTATAGACATAGATAAATTAAACTTCTTACAAGTTTATGATAAAGTTTTTGATCAAAAATAGGTACACCACCAATGAGATGGTCTTAAGGGAAGTTGATGTAACTTTCTGGTCATTAATTGGATTTCCCAATCTTTTTTTGTCTTTTCATGATCCAATGGTAGCTTTTTCCTTGTCTTTCTAATCTCTTCTCCTCTCTAACAGTGCTTCACCCTTCTTTCCTTTTTCTTCCTCTTCTCTCTCAACCTTAAGCCTAGGTGGGTTATGAGATGGATAATTGGGAATGGGAGAGGGCCCATAGAAATGCATACCCCCAAAGTTCCAAAATCTTTCAATCCCAATCATCATCCCAGTCATCATAATTATCCAACCACATTATGCCAACCAAACAACCCCAATAACATGACATCGAACTCAGCTGCCATGTCAACTCAAAATGGTGGGTAGACATATGGCCCATGGTCTCATCAAATCTTATCCATAACTAACATTTTTGCTAATCACAATTAAGGATAATCAATCTTGATTAGCACTAATTAACCATGATTAGCAAGGCTAATTATGAATAAGAATCATTGATCAAGATTAGTACTGATTAATTGTAATGATTGATAATTAAACACAATTAGCGAAACTATAAATTATGGATAAGATCCAACAAAGCCACAAGTCATGGGTGCTTACCGTTTTGAGCTAACATGGTAGTTGAGGTGGAAGCCATGTCATCGGAGTTGGGTAATTGGCAAAACAAGATTGGAAGACCAGGCTGACAAGATGATGATTAGATTAGGAGATTTGGAATCTTAAGGGATGAGCACCCTTATAAATACCCTCTATCCTCCTTCATCTTCATCCATCCATCCCACATTATCAGAATAAAGGCATATTTATATATACCATTATTATGATAGGAGACTTAAAAGATGGTAACCCTCATTGAAGGGGGAGGAGTGAGGTGGCCGCTTCCCCTACTTCCCCAGGTAATGTCTAAAGACTCAAACTTCCACCCCCGACTAAGGTGGTTTTAGTGTAGCTGAGCTACCCCAAGCAAGCATTATTATGATAGGAGACTTCTAAACCCAAGAAGTAGAGAAGTTGTTTTAAATCTTTTATTTTGAGGTATCTATAGAGGAAGTCCTTTAGATGGTTGATACCAGATATGTCATTCCTAGTAATAATTATATCATCAACATGCTAAAGTAAGAGTATGAAACCACCATTAGTCTTTCAAATAAAAAGAACATATTCACGAGGGCTTGAAGGGAAACCCAAGTCAATTATATAAAGCTAAATTTTGCAAATGCAACTTAATTTAATTAAGGGATTGCATAAATTATAGACCTTAGTTTTAAGAGTAGGATATCATAGCTGAACACATGTAAACTTCCTCATGGAGGTCATCATCTAAAAATGTAACTTTCATGTCCATTTGAAAGAAAGTCCAAGATTGAGTAGCAAAAATATCAAGAAGAGCATAGATGGAAGTAATATGAGCAACTAAAATAAATATTTCTTCATAATCAATGTTATACCCTTGATTATAGCCTTTTCTTCATAAGACATTTTTTGTATCTTTAATAGGCCCATTATATTTGGCTTTGATATTGTAAATCCATCTTGATTGGAGTCAACCTTCAATGGGTCCTATTCAAGTTCACAATAGGGAAAGAAGGTCCATTCAAAGTTGTTAATCACCAAGAGATAAAGAGAATTGATTACCTAATTCCACTTAAAAGGTGTATGTCTGCTGAGGCTAGGAGCACTCTCAGAAATTTCACCATGTAGTTATGGAGTAGAAGAAAAACATCTCTCTTCTCTCGATGCTTCTGATCCCCTCTCTCTGGGATCACGACCTATTTAAGTGCTAGATATCACATTATTCACATAATGTTCATCAGGCGAGATTTTTGGATCGTGATGATTAAGGTAAGATTCTCGGTCGTCAGGTGACGACCATTATCCAAATGTGGATCGCATTCCTTAATAAACATGGGAACATGGTCTTTAATTAGCCATAACTGTTATCTGGTGGTTCATGTGCCAGGTCAAGTAGCTAGACTTGGTTTCACCTAGTTGGCAAGGCCTTTAGGCGAGTAGTGACAGAGGTGGTCCACCTGGTTAATCATGCGAACATGCATCCTTTCCAGTTGTGATTCCTGTTAGTTGGTTGTCCTTCTGTTCGCCTATCTTCATTAGGTAGATAGTCAAGTGTTGCCCGTTTGGTGAGTTTTGTACTTTTTGTCTAGTGGGCCTCTTTGGGCTTGTTGTTAGACCTTTACAAGGCCTTCAATGATTAGGCTTTAATTAAGGATTTTCCTTCCCTCATCAGTTACCCCTACTCTCTTTAGTTAGTGTACTAACTAAGAGAGTACTTTCAAGTTGGAGAATCTCTTCCTTGTTGTTGCCCTTAATAAGAGTTCCATTTGTCACCAATGTAATAACTAATGGCATATCGGCACCTATTTGGAAGAGATTCACATAGGCATATTGATGCCTAGAATCTTGACGAGTTGTGGATCCACTTGTCCCGAGTATAATTAGGTGATAATTAGGGTCAATTGTGTTTTAGGCGAGCAATGGCTAGTCATCACCTGTTTGATTTGTCATATAATGATAAAGACAAGGATGAGGTCATGGTCATCATTGGTAGAGATTATCTTGCCTTGGGGAAACGTGATGGCACATTTGTTGAAGTGTCATATCGCGGGGACCCGAAGCGTTGCCATGGGCATTAAATGCTGATGGGACATTGAGGATTAGAGATCTCGCATTAGCACGATTTACCACGCGTATCTTGCATACTGCGGGTATAAATAGGAGGGGGTAGGTGTGAGTAAATGCATTCGTTACCCTCTTAATGAAACCATGCAACCAACCCTCTTGGGTTCTTCCATTAGTGTTTAGGTTTTTTGTGAAATTTGTCTCATGTCTTCCACTATTCTAAGATGTCTGGGATTACCGACAAAGGTATGTCTTCTTCCTCTTCTAGTCATTTGTTCGTAGTCACATTAGGGTTGTATACATTTAGTTTTGATATCTAAAGTAGCACTGCTCTTAGATAGTTTTTGGAGCAACATGAGTTGGGTAGGGTTAAGTTTTGGGTAGCCGAACAAGATGCTCGACTACGCTTGTCATGTACAAGAGATTCCTTTATTCTTTGTAAATATGCCATTGAACATAGTCTTAGGGTTCCTCTGAATCCTTTTGCAGTTTCTTTTCTTTCCTTTTACCAGCTGGCACCTTCCCAATTAGCCTTAAGTTTCTGGCCGATTCTAAATGTTTTTGTGGTTCCACTTAAACATTCAACCTTGACCTGCCCTTTTTTGACTTCCTTTTGGGTTGATGTTGTTGAAGGTGAAGAAAGGGAAACCACCTTCTGGCACTTATACTTTGTATAGTCGAAAATATGATTATAGATCTGCTCAAAAGCCTGAAGGGGTAGGATCGACAATTTTTTATCTTGGACAATGGGGAAAAGTTAGAAGTCCCCAACTCTTGGCAAGGGCCACCAAAGAAGGCTTTCTTGCCTGCCTTACACAAGCTTGACTTGGAGGCTGAGGTGGACATAGTGGAAATAGTGAAATTTGGTGCTATTTCCTGGGCAGATCTTAGGAGACCAAAAGTGTGGAGGATTCTGGCCTAGGTAGTAGACTCAAATCCCCTACCAACTAAGTAGGGGGGTTATAAAATTTTAATTTTTACAAGTCCCACATATGTTAGGGTGAGAGATTAATTTTTTTGGTTGTCTTTACAACTTTCCATAGCTTCTCTCATCCTAACCCACCGAAGAAGCAGGGCCAATCAGGCCCAGGTTTGTCACACGGTGGTCCTCATCAAGAGGAGACCCAACCCACGTGGAAGGAGTCAATGGGGAAAGGGGAGCAAGCTATGATGAACTCTCATCTGTCTTGCTAGGTAGTTCGAATTAATGATCTGGCAAGGGATGGAGAGAAAAGAAAACAACTTGCTACAGGTTCTAGCCTGCCTTCTACCGAGCTATCAAAGCAACAAAAGAAGATGAGATCCAACAGGCCACCTCGACGGCCTCAATTTCACTTTTTTAGTTTGATTGGCAATGAAATTACATGTACTCAGACCTCCCCCACCAAGATGCCCCTACAAGTACTCGAGGCAGATGAAGCAACAGAGGAGGTGCCTAGGAGTCCATCCTCTTTAAGGGTTGGACTAATATCAACTCCTAGATTGTTGCCTCCAGCGACACTAGCAAGTGGATCTAGTGGGAGAGGAGAAGAATCTTCCCACTTTACTGCTTTTGGGGGAGCTCACCCCAAACCTTATTTCTGACGCAACATCATCGATTATAGAAATTTGATCTATCCCACCCTTCGTGGAGGGTTTGGGATGATCGGTCCAACCGTCAGATCCAGGTGAGGGTTCATTCTCGAGGATATTGAGGAGGAAGAAGAGGATGAGGAGTTGCTTGTTTTACGCGGGCGTCATCATTGGGTGGCTAGTATGGCATTGTCATCGAGGCAAGCTCTTCTTCCAACAATAGGAGGCCAATCTCTAACTGAAGGAAGCTTACCCTTGTTTGAAGAAAGCCTCCACCCACCATCTAGAAACATCCAGCCCCCAACTCAAGAGGCAAAAGTTATGGTCTTGCCGCTTGAGGAGATGAGGGTAAAGGGGGTTCTACAGATGCCCCCTAAATTCTTGGCTGAGCCATCAAGGGACAACTTGGACGCCACTGAGCAAAAGGTGTTGCAGTTACTTAATGCAATATGGGATTGGGCCTTTTCTCTAGTCAGCCCATCAAATTTGAAGAATATCTACCGGTACTACCTCCACGTGGTAAGTATGTTACACCCTTAACAAAGTTTTAAGGATACAATATTTGATCACTTAGTGGTTGCTATAGGTGGAAACCATTCGGAGCAAGTTTATCCTTGGGAGCCATGCTATTTTTGAGTCCTCTATCCCTATAGATTAGACGGGTTGTCACTCAGTTGACTAAGCTAACTGCTAGGCTAAGAAAACCCTGGGGACATGAAGGTATTGTCCCACTAGGTTGAGGATGGGAGGAGGCAGAAACCAACCATCATTTGCATGCGCCTACAGTTTAGGGGCATGGCTTGCTTCTGCCAGAAGAGGGGAAGAACATGTTTGGTCTAACTTAACGTTGCTACAGAAAAATGTAGAAGCAAACAACCGAGTGATGCAAAGAGTTCATGCTTCCTTGAGAGTCATCTAGAGAAAATGGATGACTCGTCGAGGCAACTCAATGTCATCTTGCTTAATGTTGTTACTGTGAGGGAGCAATGGGAAGTTTCAAGGTGGGGAAACACTCCACCTTTGAAGCTTATGAGGTGGCTCTCCATGATAAGCGAGGTTGTCTGAGGTTAGTTGTGGGGGAGTTGGCCAGAATGTGGTCCACCCAGGAGGAGGCGAAAGCAGAAGCTCCCCAACTATCACTAAAGTTGAACAATGCTGCCAAGTACGCAGAGGAGGAATTGAAGAAGCTTTGCGACTTAAGGGAGGAGTGGTGGTAGGATATGAGGCCCAAGGCTGTTTTGAAGATTTTATGGATGATCCATCAATGGCGGACCATCGAGATGCGGTGGCGGTGGAGATTGACAAGCTTACTCTAGCGGTCAATAAAACAGTTTTGGGTAATGGTCATACTCCCCTTGATGAATTCCTTACTTGGTTGCTTAAGAGGCTCAATTTGGATCATCAACAACAACTGAGGGAGGGATTGATTGAGGGTGTGGAACCCATCTCCCCTAATCTTGAGGACTATTATCTAAGCTCACTTGAAAGTAGCGAGGATGGTAGGGAGGGGGGTTTGCCTAAGGAGGTAACGGCTAAAGAGCTGACCAATGAAGAGATAACAACAGAGGAGCATTCCACTGAGGAAATAGCAGCTGGAGAGGGGTCGGTTGCACAAGAACCACCACAGGAAGGGGAGTCAGTAGGGGAGGAAGCAAGCAAGACAATCCCTTTAATGCATACTAGTGACATTTCATTTGATACTAATGCACTTGTCTCAATTATAACGAAGTCTCAAGGACTCCAAGAAAAAATTGTATTTTGATCTCTATTTCGGCTGCCAGGCAATCTTTTTGTGTTTACTTGTAGTGAAGTTTTTTTTGGAAAAATGGAATGAAACATGAGTACCACTCTTTCTTTTTCTAAGCGTGTACATGATGTTGAGTATAATTTAAATTTGAAAGTTAGCTATAATAAGGTCATAAGTTGATGTTATGCTAAGTTCTCAGGACTTGTTAGCCTTCCATTATCTGTAGTTTATAATATTCAAAGTATCCACACTTAGAAATTTTACAAGGTCCTTCTAGATAGGTGCTATCTTACCACCAAGTTCTATCGGATGAGACGCTTCTATGCAATGTAGGATCAATTCCCTTTGGTAAAATTTTCATTTTCAAACTTACTTGTTGTAGTTAGGTGCGACAGCTTGTTTGTACTTCAAGGTTGAGACCAAAACTTCCTCCCTTCATCAACTAAATCCAATGATAGTCGAAGCTAATCTTTATTAGAGGAAGGATCATAGAATTATGTTGTGTAAGGCAAGATTGTCTCCAAAGCAATTTTTGCCTTTGTCTCGTACACGTGGCTAAATGGTGTGTGGCTAGTGGATGTCTTTTGACCAATTCAATAGCCCCCATACGACATCCGACAATTCTTCCTCCCATCTTCCTTTAGTGGAATCAAGCTTACGCTTAAATTGGGTGCCATTGTTCGTAATTATAACATGTGATATGTCATATCAACAAATTATGTTTTTTTTGGATGAAATCGAAAATCCTTTCAGCATTAGGGTTGGCCATGGCCATGGTTTTGACCTACTTTGAAAAATAGTCCATAGCAACAATGATGTATTTTTTTGAGTAGATGAAAGCGGATGGACCCACAAAATCCATTCCTTATCTTGTGAAAGGGATCAAAGAAAAGGTTGGGACCATCTCCTCAGTCAGCTGGCAGGGAATATTGGAGAAACGTTGCATTTGTCACACTATTTTATGAAATGTTTGGATTGTTGCCTTATCTGAGCCAGAAATAACCATTCTGTAGTAGGCAGGCTACCAAAGCCTTGTAGCTTTCATGGTTCCCGCATATTTCTCCATATACTTCTTCCAGGGCTTTCAAAGCCTCAATTTCAGTATAGTTGTTTGTCCAATAGGGCGTAGCGGGATGCTTTTAGTTGAAGTGACTTAGGTTGTAGAACCCCTGTTGGGAATTCCCACTGCTTAAATATTTTATTATGGGTGTCATCCATGAATTCTCCACTTGATGCGTCAAAGTGCTCAGAGGAGAAACTGATGGTCCTACCAACTTGTCAAAGAAAATATTGTTGCCTTCGTCAGTAGGAATGGCAAATGCCAACCTAGCCAAGGCATCAGCTAGCAGATTGTCAAATCTTAGTATCCAATTAATTGTGGTAGCCTTGAATTCCGCCAGTTCCTCTTTAGACCTATCAGCATAAAGGGACATGTTGGCATCCTTTGCTTGATATTCCCCATTTATTTGAGTAGCCACCACCTGAGAATTAGTGAAGATTTCAAGAGCTTGTGCCCCTAAAGATCTAGCGAGACATAATCCAACAAGCAAAGCTTCATACTCTGTTATGTTATTCATAGCCAAGAAATCCAACTTTATAGAAAACTTATGAGTATAGCCGTTAAGGGAAGTTATGGCAATTCGTTCCCCCAACCAATTGTCATGGAGGGTCTGTCTACAAATAGCTGCCAGGCTTCTCGACTAATGACTTGATTGGAGTAAATTCAACAAGAAAGTCTGCCAGGACCTAGCCCTTTATGAATAGGCAAGACTAGTATTTAATGTTGAGCTTCGATTGCTTCAATGCCCACTTCATTTGTTAGCTTGAACCTGAAGGTTTATGCAGCATCCAATTGATGTCCAACTGATATCCAACTGATGTCCAACCTTGAAGGTTTATGCACCATCATGACATCCAATTGATGTCTTTAGTTTGAGAAGAGTGGCAATCTTCTCTAGAGATTGTTGCCCGATTGATGCCCTTGATACACATCTTTTACATGGGAATAAAGATTCAGGACTATCACGCAAGTTGAGTCAAGGAGTTTTTCACGAAGTAGTACAAACCACGGGAAACAATGGTCGCAGTTTTGTGGGCTGTGTGGAGAGCTAGGAATGATGGCACTTTCAATGGCACGAACATGTGGGTGGAGAATGTGTGTGGGGATGGAGCGTTGAGTACCTGTATGTGGCGTGAAAACTTGTATTTCCTGGTTGCCATAAATAAAATTGGATTGCTATTGTGAACGGTAGCATTCCTTCCTGTTTCAAAAAAAAGTTGAGTCAAGGAGTTGACTTGATGAGATGGAGATGCGGAAATCCTCTTATCACTGTCACGGAGAAGGCGTATCTTTTGGATGAAGACCGATATGTGTCTCTATGTTTAAATATGCACATTTGATGGATCGACAGTTAATGCACCCACCTTGGTATTAAGACTGGAAAGCTGGTGTACATATAAGGGCATAGAAAACACATGATCTTTCGAAAGGAGCACATATATTCGTTGTCGTAAGTGTACATGGTAGATTGGTGAGCTTAGGCTCACTTCGCATATATTGGGAAGTACAAGATTCCATGCATGGTTGTATGGATCCTAATCAAACCTATACATGAAAGAGAAGAAGATAGTCTTTTAAGAAAGGATATGGTCTTCATTCTCGTCTCAATGATACAAGGAGAACATAAAACGTATGTAACATGTGATGAGATGAATAGTGAATCTAAGATTTAATCCTAAGGGTCACATATGCCTTTTAGTGTGAAGAATTCACGGGTATTTAGAATACCTGAGGGAGGCGTAGCACCACAATTTTACTAATTCTGAACTCTTCATTATTGGCATAAGGAAACCAATAATGATTTTGGTGGATTTTCTACTTGTATGATTGATTAATGTGATTTAAAGAGTTAAATTGCATTTCATTTAATAACTAATTACACTTAATTAGGTGCAAAATCCAAGGATCGAATTGCAATTAATTAATGTTTAGATACTAGTTCTAAACATCCCAAAAGTTTTTTGGGCCAATCTTGCAAAAATCAAGTAGGATTAAATTCCAACCTTTGGATGGAGATCCAAGGTTTCCACCATATTAAGATTAGAATTTGAACCCTATAAATATCTCCTAAAACCTAATTGGGAAACCCTAATTGATTATAACCAAATCAATTGATTGTGTGCATCATCCTCCAAGAAAGAAAAAAGAAGAAAAGAATAACTGCCGAACATTTGCTCTTCTTCATCTTCTTCTTCCTAACTAGAGTGATCAAAGGAGAGAGAGGAAGAAAGAAGACGACCAACACATCAGCTAGCTACCACCCCCTTGCCTTTCATGCACAAAGGAGACAACCAAGAGAGCTCTTGGTTATCCAGCTTGAGCTTG
Source organism: Thalassia testudinum (assembly GCA_037157565.1). NCBI lineage: Eukaryota > Viridiplantae > Streptophyta > Magnoliopsida > Alismatales > Hydrocharitaceae > Thalassia > Thalassia testudinum. The sequence continues at coordinate 90,698,704 of JAZHRO010000077.1, forward strand.
CAGGCTTGGATCTTGATCTGCAGATGAAGGATTTTGGCTTGACGTTTTAATCGAACATCCAATAGTGTTGTTGGACGTCTGACTGAAGTTGTTGTGGATTATTGAATCCATGACAAGGCCTATTCTTGGAGGATGCAAGGCAAGGGTCACCTCTGAAATCACGAAGGGTTTTGTAGGATGCAAAACGTTCATGCTACACATGAAGGAATCAAGTATTCTTGACACGAAGGGCTTCATTTGCCTGCCAAGAAGAAGAGTCAGTTTACGTATAACTTATTTGAGGAGGCACAACATGTGAGGTTTTGTGCTTTGCTACCCACAAGTATAATTTCATTACTCGTTGGGAACCTAAAATCGGAAGAAGCTAGTTCTTCTCACCTGATACTAATTACATAGGTTGTTATTTCTTGATTTCTGTTATTTGGGTTTTCACGGTATCATTCCAACAAGTATTCGATTCATAGAAATTTTAAATGCCTATGTTTCACGCTTCCGCAATGCTGCGGGAAATCAAAGATTGAACTATTTGACTCTCCAACCCGTTTGATTGTCGAGCGGAGTTCGAGATGATTCCTTAACGTGCCTAGGTTTGTACTTTAGGTTACCCTACCCTCATCATTATATCCCCCCTCAAAAACCACCTTAAAGAATGGTTGAGGATCCCCTCTCACTTAGGTTAAAAGCACATAGAGGACAAGAGAGGAAAAAGAATCGCAATGACAGTCAAGCTTCACATTATTCCTCGCACCCACTTATAAATAGTGGGAGTATGGAATCTAAGCATTGGGTTTTTATAGCCGATGCGATACATATGGAAATCTATTTTAATTTATGTTGAAACTTACATAAAAGTTATTTCTGAGTTGAAAAATACCTTGTCTCACTTTTGAGCCTGACCTCAACCCATCAAGGTGAGGCATGTAATCGTGCATTTGTGTCTATGTCTTTACTTAACACATTTTGGAGCACACAAACACACATCTCCTAATGTTGAAACTAAGTTCCACATGGTCCTAGTTTTTGCATTAACAAAACATAATCCCAAGTTTTTGATGGTTTCATGAAGTGTGCCTTGCAAGAATAGGCTAGTAAGTTCAAGGCAAAATAGAAGATGATGGTCATGTTCACCAAGCCAACTATTGTCAAGCCAACTAGATTGTGGACGATAATCAAGTCCGTCGAATTACAAGATCAACGATAGAGATGGAGATGATACAGAAGGCATCGTAGGGTACATGTTATCATATATATGTTTAGTAGGATACTTGTAGCCTCCTAACAAATAAACAAAAATGTAACTTTGCTAAAATTGACTTAGAGAAAATCAAGTTTGGATCTTTCCATTGTTTAAAGATCGATTTCAAGTAACAAACTTTAAACAAGGATGGTGTAGAACCTTCATTTTGTTAAAAGACTCAAAACACATATAAACAGAAAGTTAATGGGTGAACTAATGTGATAAGAATCGTAGTAAGTGTCAAAGACCTGTACATATTACTCTTTGAGCAAGAGATTTATTTCTAGCCTTGAAATCACTAGAGTTCAACAAGTATCCATACTAAATCATCAGTGCTAATACATGTTGGTCCTTGGATGGATTTTTGGCAAGGGTGAGTTGGTACTAGTATAGATACAAGTTGAGTTTTGGCATAAATAAATTTCTATAATTAGTCTCAATAGGGGAGTACTTGTACTTGTACTCCTTGTTCAGCATTAGTACTAGTTGACCATTGCATCAAGCCTGCTTACTTAATTTGTTGTGATTTTTCCTCTTTATTACTTCCAACAGTTATATTACGAGGCTAAGGTCTTCTAACTCTACAATTAAGACTTTCTAATGTCATGTCACACCAACCAATTAGAAAGAAATCCTTTGAGCTCTCAATAACAACACTCTGCATTTTCAACATGTTCTTAATCACATTTATGCACATGCTACTAACTCTGATTACTCAACATGTGTATTCTCAAATTCCTTAGGCTTTCAAATTAGTAACCTCTTTCTATTTTTACTTGTTGGGAGGCCTGGGTTAGGTTGTAAGGCAATTCATTTCCGTTTATACCTATGCTTTCTTTTGTAATTCTCTTCTTTATTTGATTATTATACAAGGATTGAGGTAACCCATCAATTATCTCGACCTTTGATTAGTGAAATCGATTCCCTTAGGAAAGGAAAGCAGGGTTAAAAGTCCTAAATTGAGGTGCTTAGGTAGTAGAGTATTCGGATTGGAGAACTACTATATATTTTGTATCACTTTATGATTTCCAAAATTTTTATTTTTATTATTTTCATTCCACACTATTCAACCCTCCTTTTAGTGTGTGCCTAGATCCTACATGTTCTTTCACCTAGCTCATGCTTACATGAATTGAGTGGTTTCAAGTTTGATTTTTTCAAATCGTGCATGCTAGTGCGATCATCATTACTTTCGATTTGATCGATGGAGATACAATTTAATCAGATGTGATCGAACACTTGAAGTCTGCGAAAGCACTACATTATTAATCCAATAGCAAAGTTTATCTCAAAGGGCACATCATTCTATGTGAAACCCTTCGCTGGAAAGAATGACTTCACCTTGTGGCAACAATAGATGAAGAATATTCTCATGTGAGAGAATTACAATATAGCCCTTCTTGGTGGACATCACCCTTCATGATGTCATTGGGTTGGATGATCTAGTTGATATCAAGGAGAAGCTTAAGAGTAGATACAACTCCAAATCTCTGACAAATATGCTAGTAGTGAAGAAGAGGATGTATGGCCTAAGGGTGGCTGAAGGAATTAGATTAGAGGTGCACCTCGATGAATTCAACAAGATCATGGCAAATGTTGTCCTTGAGGAGAAGATCGAAAAGGGGGAGACATCTCTTAAAAAGTAGACAAAAGCATTGATTTGGTTGAGTTTATTTCCACTATCCTTTGATTATTTAATGACGACACCACTCTATAGGAAGGAGACAATCATGCTAGACAAGACTATTGCCTGATTGCTTATGAACGAGTCACAACAGAAGGAAGCAAGTGAAGCAACATTTAGAGATAGTTGATTGCTAATTGTTGAGAGTAGCCAAAGGAGATAGAAGAGAAAGACAGGAAAAGGAGGTTGATCTAACCTGTGTAGACCCCCAAAATGCTTCTATTGTAATGAGGAGAGCCATATGATAGCCAATTATCTATGATGTAAGGAAGATGACAAGCTAAAGAAAGACATAAAATTCAAGGGAAGTCTGATGTTGGTTCAAACTCAGATGACTCGGTGTTTGTCTTTTTATTAGAAGAAGGCATGGAAACCTACTTGATGATGGGAGAGAAATTAGATTTAGAATGGTTGTTAGACTCGGCAAGTTTAGATCATGTGTGCTCTTCTGGTGAGTAGTTCAACACATATCAAGCATTCAACGAAGGAAGCATGGACAGGTTATAGGTGGAGAGGTCCAAAATGTCACTGTAGTAGATTAGTGTGATTTCGCATGTTTGATGGGATGATGAAAACTTTACGGTGTGTTAGATATGTGTCTGCTGACAAGAAGAATCTAATTTCACTAGGAACTCTAGAGTCCGAGGGGTATTAGATCTCTCTTGATTGGGGAGTTCTCAAAATAAGCAAGGAGTACATAGGCTGATGTATGGAAGAAAGATGTCGAACAAGTTGTACAAGCTCAAGGGAAGAGTAGTGATAGATAATGGAGCTCTAGCTATTCCCTAAGTGAGTAGTACAATAAGAGAGGAGCAGATCGTCAACATCTTTGCTACAAGATTGCGTAAGAAGCGAGTGAAGTTTAATTTAGGTAAAGACGATGGAACATTCTTTGGTCACGGAAGATGAATGCAGCCATGTCAGCTGGTGTGGCGATGATGAGTAGTGCACATGCCCTATGTGGGCGCAGCATCCAGAGGCAAGTGCAACTTTATAGGAGAGGGTCTGTAGATGAAGATGGACCAATGCAAGACTCGATGAGAAGTGACTTCTATGATGGAATTTAAGTCGAGGGGGAGATTGTTAGGAATTTAGAAGTATTCTTATTTTTATTTGACTTGATTTTTAAGCGATTGCAAGCCCTAATAGGTTTAAGATTCTTGAGTTTAAATAGGAATATGAGTTTGGAATCCTATTAGGAATAGAATTTCTTGTGAGATTGAGTCTTGTTGACAAATAGGGCAAACATTGCAATGTTGATCAAAAAGAAGAGAGAAAGAGAGTGAAAGTTAAGAGAACCGTATTTCATTTTTCTTTATAGGAGAAGCCTTTTTCTCTTCTCTAGTGGTCGTGGGAGGAGACCAACTGTTGTTAAATCATGCATTCATATTACTGTGCATGTTGTGCATTATCTGGTTCGTGATTCCATTACATCCAATGCATATAGAGGTAGCAACAATGTAACCTTCCAGGGAAGACTATCAAGCATGTACAACATGATTTTCTTATAGGAATATTAAATCCCTAATCCACATATTTCTCATATGCACTAAAGAACAATTGAATTGGTAACAAATTGACATTATACAAAGTACTACATGCCTCTAATTATTTAGAACCTATAGCCTCCCATTACCTTGATGCCGAGCCAAGTGGTTGCCTCTTGTAGCTAGCTCTATCATCCTAAACAAGATGTCATTCCATGCATCTATTGGCCCGGGCAAGCACCAATGGACGCAATCATTCCTCAGTGGAACCTTTTGTCCTGGTGATCGCCCAAAAGAATTTGGGTGGCCATCAGGCCTCCGCAGCATTGCATCCATTGTGTCCAACAATCTAAACACTACTTTGTTTTTGCTCCCTTTCTTCTCCGCCTTCGCAAACTCCTCTACTTGTCCTCGATAAAGCTCTCCTTCGAGCCATGTTGGCTTCCTCTCGCCTTTCTTAAATGGTATTGTCCTATTGCAATTCCCTCCCTTATTCCAGTCACCATTCTCATAATGGTCGGGCGATATCGTGCGAAGGAACAAGATACCTTCGAAATTTGAAGAATCACTGACGGCATCAAAAGCAGTTTGGAAAGCCTTCCTATTACCATAGACTAGAGAGAGCTCAGTGACATTAGGGAGTTGGCAGTAGTTGCAGCCCACAAGCTTCCCACGTTCATAGTAAAGTGATGGCCTTGCAAACCAATTACCTGCAATAAGCACACAAATGTCACTATATAAATGGATGATTTTTGTATTGCATATATTATGATGAAGAATTCAACCTTATTTTTCTTCCACACACATGATCGCAGTAAACCTTCAACACCATAAGTGAAGAATCTTACAAGCTTATTCAGTTATTTGAGTACTTTGCATCAAGGTCCTTGAATTTTGATGATACTTCAAATGTAGTCAGTAAAGTTTCAGTAATTACTAGCTAGCGATTCCTGATGTTTTCAATAGCTTTATTAGTTTCATCCCCACATCCTATTGCATTAAAGAGAACCACTTTTAAAATATCATCATCAATAATCCTTTCCAAAGGTCTCCAAGCAACAATTTGATTCTGAACCCATTTAATCATCTCAAGGAAATATACAGTTTAAGTAGCTTATTTTAGTCCAAACCATCGAAGATAGTGCAAAGGTTTGTTTTTAGGAAATAAAATATAACTAATTTTTACCCCGATCATTATTGTGAAAGTACAAAAGTAAATTACTGTGGAAATGTAAAAGTTAATGATATGAAAATCTAATATAATTTTCAATTGATACATTTTGATTTTCAATCTTTGAAAAATCAACACACCATGTGTTGCAAAATGCATTACCCGGTGTATCTTGATTTTCGATTGGTAAAAAATAAAAAGTACCAATCAAAAATCGAAAAACAGTGCACGTTGTAAAATGTATTGCCTAGTGTATCTTGATTTCCAATCTGTCTTAGATTGTGTTTATATTAGATGATTTTTATATGTATTATTTTATACTCGTATATGAATATACTCAACATTGATCTTTAACGGAAGAGCACAAGACGAAGTTGATAGCGAAGACGGAATTCAAAATGAATACACACGCTAAACAACATGTAAAAAAAAAGGAAATAAAAGAAAAAAAAGAGATACAAGAGGGGGGTTACTGTAGCTGCCACTGAAAAACAAAAGTGAATGATGGTGGTAAAAAATAAATAACCCTGATTCAATAGAATTATAGATCGTACACTTGAAGAGGACCGCGAGGCCAAATCGGCATTTTCAAACTCCTCGAACCATGCAAGTTGAAACCAAGTCAAATATGTACGGCATACGTATCATATTTACAAAGCAATTTGTCCAACCCCGAATTTTCTCTTCCTAAATCCACGTGAACTACAGCGGTGGATTTGTACTTTATAATGAAAATCAAGCCCATGTTCTCACGAGCCCATATAATTGAGTTGTTTGTTAATGGGATACCGATGCATATGCACAGCTAACACTATAATTTGACAGCTTGCACGAATGAATGCAAATAGGATTTATGTATATTATCGAAGTGGTATTAATTACCATCTCCTATGATGACGTAGTCGTACTCGGCAATTTGTGAAATCCAATTCTGGTCGACCTCGTCAAGATACATTCTCCAAAATTTGTTCTCCTCGTCGGGATCATAGTATCTCACCAAATAGGGCGACCAGAAGACTGAGAGGGTCAAGTTGTGCTTCTCATAGAGCATGCGCCTGTTATCGTGGTTTGAGGAGTGTGAAACGTCCTTCGGATAAGCTACCTGATAAGGATAACACGGAAGAAAATAATAACTGATACTAAAGATTAATAGAAGGAAATTAACGGCATCCACGAAGAATCCAAATCCTATCAGAATGGATTCGAGGTTGACGAGAGCAACAAAAAAAATAACATTGCAAGCAATCATGCAAATCTTTTCAATTTATGAATTGAACTCAAAATTGATACTATTGGCACCCACTGAAGCATCCCTGAAAATCCAATGCAAAATCTCATTCCTTAAACAAGTTTCAGTTTTCTTGAAACGCTAGCAATGGTATATTGAAACCGATGATTAATTTGTAAATGTATATTAATGGAATTTTCTGTTTTGTAGAGAAAAAGAGAAATAGAAAACTAAATTAGCCATTTCCGAACACCACTCTCGGCCAAGTCCTGGTGACGAATCAAGACAGACGTGGGAACTCCCGACTCGACAGGCTGGAAGGTCACGTGCAAAAGATGTTGACTGGCACACCAAAAGGCCAAAGCCCTGTACTTTTGACTCATTTGATCGCGTTCCCAACACTTCAACTTGTGGCTGTGTCGTAACTTGATTCTTAAAAACCACATTTGTCAGGGAGAGTAGTAATTGAGATGAAGGAATCCTCGTGAAAGAAAAGAATGAATATGATAATTTTTTTCTTATGGATTGTTGCTTCGCACCTTCATCTATCATAACCTTTCGTCCCATGAAAGGGAAAGATGTATGTCTATCCTTCCTACCATGAGCACTTTACCTAACTTGTTTCCTCTCAAGAAAAGTTGCATGTGGCAAAGCGGCAGGTGATGAAGGAAATAGGAGAGTGGAAACCAAGGTAGAACCCCATCCAGTATAATTATATTGTGTCAAGGCAAAGGGACATAGACCCAAGGCTACAGTTGGATTGATATTAAGGGGAGTATTTTCCTACGTGTCAAATGTAAAAGCTACATTGACAAGCATCATTTCAACCCTGCCTCCTCATGTCACGTTATTGTTAATCTCCATTAATTACCCATCACATCTATCTACCACTTACCCATCACACCTATCTCTCATCCTCAAATCAAATAAGATAATGTTACAACTTATCCACTACACCTACCATCTACCCTCAAACTAAATAAAATAATACTACAATAAACATATCACTTCACTATCAAATCTATCATATTCAAACCTACTACTTACTATTCCACTCAATCAAACACTTTCAAACAAAATTTTAACCATTGTTTCCTTAATACTCATCCAAACAAGGGCCAAAGAGAGAATGCTTTATCCAAACCCAATGAGAGGACCCCGTGACAAGTTATTAGAGCCCAAGGTAGGCTCTATTGGGTTCAGGGTAGAGAATGAGTTCGCCCAAAAAATTGCTAGCATAGAAAAACACAAGCAATTAGTAATCCATTTCCACCATTAAGGGTATATGTTAGCGAAGCAGAAGTGTTGAGAGAGAGAGAGAGAGAGAGAGAGAGAGAGAGAGTACAGAGGGTATTTGAGGTTTTCCTCCCCTTTTTCCTTATAACAGAGCCCCTTTTATATTGCGGTCTCGTCGCACACATTTCTCTATCTGTACATGAATTCAAATCCTGCAATTATCGGTCATGGCCTTGAGTAACAATCTTCCACCTGCATGTTACCCCACGTACAACCCACATGCTCTGCTAATTCTGTTACTTTTGAGTAGGTTACTATGCAATAATCGAACTGCTTACTCACGTTAACCTCATTGTGTAACCATTTGTCTTCTTGATTATCTCTCGCTAGGCCATCTTCTTGGTAGAGGTCAGTTGGCGAAATCCTTCGTTGGACCATGTTTGGATAGGCGACTGGAATGATTTGCCTAGTCAGGTGGTTTAGAGGATTTGCCTGGAAAGACAGGTGAAGTGTTTAGAGAGGTTCACCTAGATAGGTGGCCTTGAGGCTTCGCCTAGAAAGTTGGATGAGCCAGTTAAAGAGGGTAGCTTGGCAAGGTGACCTAGAGGATTCACCAAGAAAGTTGGATGAGATAATTAGAGAGGACTGCTTGGCCAAGTAGCCTAGAGGATTTGCCTAGAAAGTTGGATGAGGCGGATCTCTATATATGGGCCTATCTTGTTGCGGGCTGGATAAGTTTTAGCGAGCCTCTCTGGGTTGGTCCCATGATTGGTATACTTTTGTTCTCATCAGTTGCCCTCACTCTCTTAGCTCAATTTAACTGAGTATGGGAGTAAGGAAATTTTCTTATTGTTTCTCTATTACTCTTATATCTCTCCTCCAGTTCTCTCTCCCTCTCTTTTATTTAAGGGTTGCCATTTTTGAGCTATCCCCCCTGCCTCTAACAATCGATCTCTACATGTTGTCAAGCGAGCATCAACTTTATCAGGGGATAGAGCATCATGAGGTACTTGTTAACTCTCATGCACATGAAGTTGCCTTTTTATTTTGTAATTTAGATTAGCATGTAATTTTCCTGCGTTTATGAGTCATGACATCACGCTCAAAGAGCAACGAGGTGACTTCTTGGATTGGGCAGGTGGTGACCAACCATTGCCTCGTATGGTCGGCTCGTTGTGGTAGCATGTGTGTGATGTTTTGCATCGTCATTATAATCATTATGTTATCATCACAAATGACGTGTTGCACCCTCATTTTTCAGAAGTGGATAGCCCTAACGCTAGCATTAAATGCTGATGTAACTTTATTAGGTGAGAAAATTGCACCCTTTCACCTACCCACCCCTGGTTATAAATAGTGGTATGTGGGTAGTAAATAATCATTTTATGCATGATGAAACTTTGAGTTTGTTGGTCCTACATTACGCTTAAGTCCAGTGCAAACCTCAATCGAGTTTGCTTGAATCTGTCAGGTGCCATTAACTCTTGTCTGTCAAATTGCTGCTTTATTTGAAGAGAGATGGCGGATCTCACAAGAAAGAGGTAAGAGCCCCTCAACTTCTAGTAGGTTAATAAAAGATACGCTTGCTTTGTATACATCCCCTTCTCTTATACGAGACAAGAATGAAATCAAACAGTTTCTCACAAAGCATGACTTGCCTAACGTGAAATTTACTGTGTTGGGTGATGATTTGCAGCTATGCTTAAGATGGTGTCGTTTGTAATTTGTAAATATGAGATAGAACATGAAGTGAGGACCCTGCTTAATTTGTTTGTAGTTTCTTTTCTTTGCTATTACAACTTGGCATTGTCTTAGCTAACTCTCAAACTACCGGTTGGTTTTAAATGCATTTTTAGTTTTATGTTTTCACCTTGGTGTTCGGCTACTGATGTTAAGATACCTCACATTTATAAGAATTGTCATTTTGTTACAATATAGAGAGCAAGATAGTCAACATATTTTATAAATTTATACTAGTTGAGTCCAGGTTATTCTGTGGGAAGCTTATTTTAACTTAAATTCACCAATTATTCTTAATTATTCTTTATTCAATTAATTAAGTTCTAATATGTTATCTTAATACTTAACTTATAATATAAACATAAGCTTATATCCTTAAGTATATAACTTACTCTATATAAGTACTTATTAATAAGTTACTTAATTAATACTACTATAAGATAATTACTTAACTTATTAACTAATACTAGGACTAAATTATCCTATAAATAATTACTACTTAACTATATAGGATCATATTTAAATAATTACAAGTATACATACTTAATATACAACTTAACTTAATTACTCATAAACATATAACTTATTTAAATTAACTTAAATTACTTAGGTTAACATTATATAAATACTTAGTTTAATTAGAGTACTTAAATTATTACTAGGTTAACTACTTGGTTAATATACTTTAGGCACATGAATCAATTGCATAGAAATAAACAAGAAGCATGGCAATTAATTCCATTTAAATGAGAATCAAATATAAAAAAAAATTAAAATGTTGATCAATAACTGCAAAAGTGTTTGTTTATACAAAACTAACTTCATTTAAGCACAAGTAACCAAAGTTCAACCACTTTCAATTTACACTAAGTGTTAGTAAACACTTAAGCTCTCTTCATAGGACAAAGCCACAAATACTCTCACTTATAAAAGACTGGGTTGACATAAGCACAACACTCTGAATTAAATCAATGACTCAGATGAGCCAGACCACAATTACATCAGTGTGTGCCACGTGTCACAATCACAGCCCATCATGCCTGCACGCCGCCCCACATGGGCCATATGATCAAATCATGGTCAATGCAAGGTCAATATATGCTCATTAGGTGCGCACGCCTCCACCGGCCTGAAGGTTCATAGGAGGGTAGTGGCCGCAGTTCAAATTATACTGCTTTGAGCGGTCTTCATTAATCGAGGTGGGACTAAACCGGCGAGTTCTCCTTTAGCGTGTGACTTTGCCTTGTTCACTCAGTTCTTCTCCAATTAATCTTCAATTCGAGCCGATCCTTCTCTAATTGGTTTCCACAGCATCCCCAGCAACTCCAGCATGATCCAACTCTTCAATCTGATCCCTTCATTGCTCGAGTAATGATTTGATTTTGCTTGAAATAAGCAGCTTGCTGGAGCTCTTTGCACAGCAGGAGCAGACCTTTGAAACACACCTGTAGATCGTGTTCTATCTCGTAATCTCTCTCTCTCTCTCTCTCGTTCCCAAGACTTGCTCTCGGTGCCTATAACTCTTCCATCACACAAGGAAGCATAGAGGAATGATTCCTTAGCTTCAGAACTACCTGGAAATAACCATGGCAGACTCACACAATAGAGGAGGCTAAAAGGAGCTTTAATCAAGTCAAATCCTAATTCTATATGACCAGGCTTGTTTTCAACATCTGCAAGAGATTAATGTGCCTTCTTCTGAGCTGCAGAGGGTTTTGAAATTCGTCTAGAATTGAATCAAACTTGGCTATAGGCTAGATTAACCCAACAAACTCAGAAGAGCAAAACAACTTAAAATTGACTCAAAGCTTCATATAATTGATCCCAACAAACTCCTATAAATATAAAGAACACTTTTCAACCTTTAAACAGGAGCTTAAGAACTCTGACCTCTCATGGAGATGCAAGTTGACCAAAACAAGCTCAGAAGTTAACTTTCCGTAAAGGAACTCCTTAGATTGATCTAAATGATCAGGTAGGTTCTACTTACCCTAAGGAATTCATTAAACTCATCAATTAGAGGATGTGATCAACCTAACAAGCTATTTCAGGTTTGCTGCCTGAGTTCCTAGGTGTGGTTGATCAACAGAGGAACCTAAACATCTAACAACCTAAAGGATAGGTATTTTGGACATAGAATGCTCTACTGATGCTCAAGGACTTATTTTTAAGTTTAATAGGTGAAGGATTCACTATACACAGATCTACCGGAGCTGGAGAAGATGAATCTACTCAGGGTGATATAAGCACTCAAAATCAAATAGAAATGGTAGTAGGAGATCACAGAAAGTTTCTTAAGTAAAATTTGATCTCTAAAAGTCAACTGAACTAATTTCCTCACAATTAGAATCGTCGGAGCTCAACGAAGCTCCGGTGATTGACGGAATTGATCATCATAATATCAAACTCAATGAAATGATTACAAGCTTAGCTCAGAAGCTTCCTGAGCTTCTTATGAAGCTCAAGTGCTCATCAATTTGAACAATTAACGTCTCTGAAGGCGTAACGAACTCAGATTAATTGGAAATGAAGATTGAGTTTGTTAGACTGTTTAGTTCAGTGAATCATTCAATAGATAGGGACACATTAATCCTTGAGTTGACGCGAAGGTGAAAGGATGATTAATTAGCGGAGGAACTCCTCCGAAGCTCCACCATAGACAGCAGAGTCCGAAGGTTGAAGTGGATTTGGGTGTTTTGTGACTATGGACTAATTGGAGTAGGTAGAAGGTGGAAAATGATCATGGGTATATAGAGAAAGCGAAGACATGGTTGATTTAAGGAATTGAAGGGCAGTAAGGTTGGATTTGACCTTGCCGGAGTCAGGGAATGAGATCAAAAGGAGTTTTAGACTAACTACTCCTACATATTAACTACCTAAATTAGACAAGGAACTAGACTAAGCTATCTCTACCATTACCTGGATGAAGGATGTAGAAGAGCTCCAGCAATCGCTCACTAGAGTTGGAGTAAAATTAGAGGATGCAAAAAGAAGCTCCAGTCTGGGATCAAAAGCGTAGGGAGAAAGGAATGGTGCAACTCCACCGTGCGCTAGTCGGAGTTGAGAAAGAAGAGGTGAGAGAGGCAGCTTCTATGTCGGAGAAAGCCCAAAATAGGGTTGAGAGGTTGCTAGAGTTGTGGAGTGAATAACCTATTATCGACTTAGTCGGGGAAGAGGGATAGGGAGCTGACAAGAGTGATCGGAGGAGATGAGAGATATTTATAGAAGTTGGAGAAGCTTAGGGAGCTTGAACCTGAACGTTTGGTGGTTTAAGTGCATCGAAATAGTCTGTCATCGTCTCCAACGACGATGACATTGTACACATGGAAATAGGCGGTTAACGACCTATCTAAGCTGTTGGATGTAGAGAGTTAGTTACGAGGAAGCTTCACGGCCAAGGAAAAGCAGATCCAAAGTCGGATCTCTAGTCATTGGAGAGAAGATTCATTGGCTATCGTCAGCCGTCGATGGAGAAGAAGAAGAAAGAGGAAGAAATTATAAAGAAGATGTTTAGAGGACCTATTTGTAATCAATAAAGGACCTATATGTAAAAAAGGATCTAATTGCAATAGTTTCTAGGGACTAAAATGTAAATCATTAATTTAAGTATGTAAATTAATTTATTTCTTCTTCAACTTTTTATTATAAATTATATATATGTTAAATAATATATTTATAGCTTGAAATTACATTTTTGTCCCTTTTGAATTATTTAGTTTAATGATTAACAATATTACTTATATTATTAACTTATACTATACAATATATATAAGCTTAATTATAAATAGCTAAACACTTAGATTTAAGTCCTATTTATCAATTAAATATAAAAGAATGCTTATTAAATAATAATTAAGCTATATTAGCATATAATTAAGGTCCTTATACAATATTGACGTATTACATAGTTAACCTTATTTTAATGATATTACTAATTAATTAATTAGGTAAGTTAGCTTATTTGGGTGAATTAGGAGTCATGATGAGTCCCTCATCATATGCCTTATCTACGGGCTTATGCCTTTAAAAGTGAAGAAGGGGAAGCTGGCATTAGGTATGTACATCCTCTGGTGTAGGTGGAATAAGTATAGGATTGTGGACTTGACGGATGGTTTGAATGGGTAGGTGATAACAACCTAATTTATTACCTCAATTGACTTAATTTAGGACTAACTCCTTAGTGAAATCCTGCATTTAGAATGTAAATATTGCATTTAAAGCATGCATGCATGGTTAGACTGTATTTATTTTATGCTTAATTATCTAATTTTAGATTTTTGTGAATAATGTAGGTACAAGATGTAAAGAATGACATAAAATCATAAGCAGAATGGAAAATAAAGCTATAAGGTTAGGAGTTGGTTGAAGACCAAGACCTAATTGAAGAAGAAATAAAGATTCAATTAAAGAATGAGAGAGAGAGACTAGGATAACCTTGCCCTATCCTTAGAACACTAGGATACCCCTATCCCAACTCCTACCCTTAGGGTAGCTTAAATTGGATAAGTGAGCTCAAAACCAAAATCATGGATAACACTATCCATGATCCTAATCCCTTATCCACAGAGTTGTCCTACTATCTAGAAACCTAGTCCACCTATCCTATACCAATCCCTAACCTAGAACCTAATTAAGATTCCCCTAACCTATTTAGAAGCTTCCTTAGCCCAATTACACGCACACACATTTAGACTTGGACCAGCACTTAAATTGGATGTCCAGACACCTCTCTGGATGTCTAATTTGGCAAACCCAACATTAAAATCGTTCCCAGATGCACCCTTCACCCAGAACTCAAATTGGACGTCCAAAACACTCTTTGGACATCTGATTTGGAAGTTTAAGACGTCCAGATGGTGCTCTAAATGTCTAAAACCCTTCTCCAGTGCGCAAAAACCTCCGAACTTAGCCCTATCCTCTTGAAACAACCTAAAATACCACCCAAATTCTATTCTACACCTAAGAACTTATCTCTTAGGTTTTAATCCCAACCTATTCTATCCTCTCACCTAGCTAGGTTGCCTATTTTTAAAAAACTCTCATCCTATCCTAGCCATACAACTTAGATCATAAGGTCCTTATTTAACAAATCCTAGGCATCATTTTTTGATGGAATCTAAGTCATCCAAATTAGCGATCGTAGACATTCTAGATCAACCAATAAAAAGCCACCTAGATTCCTATAAAAAGACCTAGCCTCCAACCCATAGAGACCAATTAGCCTTAGTATAGTTTAGTAATCTTGGAGTGGTGGATTACTCTCTAGAGGGGGTAGATTAATTTTACTAAATTCAGTGTTGTCTTCTTTACTGGTTTTCTTCTTCTCTGTTATTATGCCTACCAAAATGATCATGAAACAGATGATTTTCATCAGAAAGAGATTCTTTTGGAAGGGACCAGATCATGTTGAGAGATTTGCTCAATTGGTAGCTTGGAATGAAATTTGCAACCAAAGAGAATGGGAGGACTTGGTATCCACTAGTTGATACCTTTTAATAAAGCTCTCCTTTTAAAATGGGTTGTTAGATTGCTTTCTACGGATAAATCTTTGGTTACTAATATGTTAAAGGACTCCTATGGAGGTAGTATGAATTTGATTCAAAGAGTGGAAAATTGCCCAAGGGATACTTCAACAGTATGATAGTCTGTTCGGCCTATTTTGAGGGAATTTGTCAACCAATTTTCTCTGATTTTAGGTGATGGTTTTTATTTTAAATTTTGTCTTGATAATGAGACTGATGGTGGTTCTTTCTTAGCTACTTTTCAAAGACTTTTTCAACATGTTACAACAAAAGAAGCACACGTCAGAGATATGTGGGATGAAGAAACAAAGTCATGGAATTTCAGTCTACCTTATGATCTATCTGATATAACACTTGCTAAATTTCAGCAACTGCAATATCTTATTTTGGATATTTCTCCATCTGATGTAGTTGATAATTTTCAATGGAGACATGGTACTTTCTCAGTGAATAAAGCTAGGATTCTAGAAATATTTGGATGTACAAGATTCCTTTAAAGGTTAAAATTTTTCTATGGCTTTTCAGAAAAAAGTGTTTGGTGACAAAAATTCTTAGATCCAGATGGTCAACTGGTGATGATATTCTATGTTCGTTTTGTGAGCAATCTAAGGAGGATATACAACATCTATTTTTTTATCGTGCTTTTGCCAAGGACATATGGGATCACTTCATTCTTACAACCGTGGATAGAAACAACTTTGATGTGTTCTGGTCGAGCTTCAGAAATCATATTAATCTTGATATGGTGCATTGGTGTTAGGCTATAGCAGTTATTTGGAGTATTTGGCTATAGAGGAATGACAAGTTTTTAGAAATGCGCGTAGCTGGGTGGATAATGTTGTAAGAGAGGCAGAGTGTTTTTCTGATTTTTGGCTACAACACCTGTAAGTTTGTTCCTTTTTTAAATTTCTAATACAATCTAGGAATGATTACCTTTCTCAGGTGATCTTCCTTTTTTCTTCTTTAAAAAAAATAATTTAGGCCACCATGGTCCATGCCCTCTCTCTTCAAGCTCGCTATCCGGTCTTCTTCCCAGTATCCTGGATCTGAAGCTCTGCCGAGTTTCACACAAGCATCCCTTAAGCGGCTCTGCAAACTCTCTCTCTCTCTACCCTTTCTCTCTTTTATTACAATGCTTTTATGATATTTATAAGCTTTCATCTAGAGTTCATGTGTAAAACTTTTCATGATTAGCAATAAAAAGTATTATTTAATGGAAATCTTATCTCTCTTTATGTGCTTTCATAGAGTAGAATAGTTAGTGCAAAAGGTTTTAAGAATCTCATTTTGCATATCTGCGAACGATTCAAGACTTACTAAACTCTGATTTATAAATTTGTTTGATTCGATGTGTTTTGCAACTACAATGATAACGTAAAAATTTCTTTTTTCAAATTTGCATTGAATAGTAGGACTATTACTTCCTTATGGTCCATAAAGG
Source organism: Thalassia testudinum (assembly GCA_037157565.1). Classification (NCBI taxonomy): domain Eukaryota; kingdom Viridiplantae; phylum Streptophyta; class Magnoliopsida; order Alismatales; family Hydrocharitaceae; genus Thalassia; species Thalassia testudinum. Next base: position 90,715,450 of record JAZHRO010000077.1, read on the forward strand.
GGAGTCATTATAAGTCTCAAACTTGTGGCAAGGACTGCCCACCAAAGATCTATCACCTAGGCCTAAGGAGCTGGATACATTTGCTTGGCAAGATGTTGACACTATGGCTAGGTATGGGGACATTGCCTGATCTGACTTGAGACGTAGTGAGGTGTGGAAGGCTCTCTCCTAGGTGGTGGATTCCTATCTTGTTCCAAGTAAGTTGGCATGAATGTGCATTTATTACTGAGACGAGCTAATTTCCAACTACAATTGCTTTTGCAGCTTTTCAAACCTTCGCCAAACATGATCCTTCCAAGAAGAGGAAATGAAAGGAAGAGGAAGGGTCGTCAGAAGTGGTTAGTCGCCTGAAGAAGAGGAAAGTGAGAGCCTCCTTCCCACGAAAGGTCGCAACAACTTCGTCTGAGCCCACTAATTCAATGCCTCAATCGGAAGAGACATTGCCAACCCATAAAGAAAAGGTAGGTGAAGTTTTAGCGGTACCTGAAAAGGAGGCCTGCAAGGAGGAGAGAGAGAAGAAAAAGATAGAGGTCATGAGAGCCAAGGACACTGGGAAGTCCTACGAGAAGATGGAATCATCGAGTACCTATTCCAACATTTGGGAGAGTGAAGAGGTCTTCCCAAAGTATCAGGTGAAAACTCTAGCAACCTTGACAAGTTGTTACGAGGCAGGCGAATGTCATGTGCTGATTGACCAAAGTGGATGAGGTGGGTTTGGCATAATTAGGACTATGATGGGCTTCGTAAGTGGCTTTATGCTAGAGAAATCGGCGGATCAACCAACCTCTTAAGAAACTTTGACCTACTCATTTACTAAAAGATCAAAGTAAGCCCAGGTAGAAGGTTTTCCACCCATGTGCGAGGTAGAAGAAAAAAGAAGGGAGGAGACAACATTCTTCAACTCTTCGATTCTAACAGAGACCACCTCCTCGAAGAAGGCAGAGTTGCTGGAGAAAGCCCAATCCTACTAGTAGTGAGTCTTCACTAGGTTTGAGTCGGACAAGTTGTTGACTCATCCATTGACCGAGGTCTCACTGGATGCACTCCAGCAATTGAAGTTAACTATGGAGTAAACAATTTTAACACTATTAAGCTCCTCGATGGAGTAGGTGTGTCTGCCATGTGCTCCGTTAAATATGTAGAACATTTACTACAATTGTTTGCAGGTGGTAAGTTGCCAACTTGTCTTGCTTATGCTTTGTTATTTTCTAGTATCATGTTTGTAGTTATTAAGTTAGAAGATTGACGCATTTGCAGATAGAGATTGTAGGCCAAGATGTGCTCTTTGGGAGCCATGTTTCACGGCACATCGTGCCCAGACCATCTAAAAGGATCCGATCTTATGCCACTAAGCAGGTAGTGAGTTGGGTAGATGCTTTACTCCATGACGTTCGCACTCTCTCCCGCTAGGTTGAAGATGCTATAGCTGCCTAGTAGAAGGCCGAGGTGGAAGCAACATCCTTGTTGGAGAAACTAGAGATAGAGAAGGTCTCCAACAACGCCCTCACCTCGCCGCCAGTGAGGGTATAGAGATCTGAAGAGAGGGCTTGGGTGTCCTTGACGAAAATGAAGGCAATCATTCAAGGAGACAATTGGCCATGATGAAGATGTTTGCGACCTTTGAGAGCCATTACCAAAGGATGGCAGCCTTGGACAAAAGGTTGAAGGCCCTAAACATGGAGACTACGAAGGTGATGGAGACCTTTAGGTCTCGCCAAGCATCTAATTGGGAGGTGCTACTAGCAGCAGAAGAGGCACTTCAAGCGGAGCGCTCCACCCTCTGCTCTCTTGTGGTGGGGGAGGCAGAGCTGCAAGCATCCCTTAAGGCACTGGAGGAGACAATAGCCCACCTGAATAGCGAGCTGGCCACCAAAGAGAAGGCATTAGAGGCAACTAGCTCATGGGTGGAATAATTTTCCAATAAAGCCTATCAGGTAAAGGATGGGAGGCAAAATATATTCTTGCCCAAAATAGTAATGGGATTTTTCGCTATCGATCTATTGATGGAGGCCAACTGAAATAGACTGACGGATGAGATTGTGAAGCATACCCTTCTTGCTACCCAATCTATGTTGGGTGACAGGATGTCTAGTCTCGAAAACTTTCTAAGTTGGTTGATTAGCCCGTTAACTCGGGTCTATGAGCACCAAACTTGCGAAGGCATCATTGAGGATTAGGCACCAATTGAGCTAGCACCTAAAGACATGTCAACGCCCCCCTCCAAAAGATGAAGACTCATCAGAAGGAGAAGAAAGAGAAGAAAAGGGGGAGACCATTGAAAAGGTGTCAATATTTGAGGGGCCTTTTGGCACAGAAGAGGTGGACTAAGTGCACCCTTTTGGGGAGTCATTCAAGGAAGGTGAGGAGGTGATTAAATGGACTGAGGGGTTAATCCTATTTCATCTCATCAGCACCTTCTCTTTGTTTTTTTTTCTTAGCTGTAATCAAGTGGGGTATGTCCCCTTTTCTTACTTGTAATGACCATCTTTATATGAATGCAAGGGGTATTTTCTTACTTGATTGCACATGTGCTTCTTTACATTGTTTAGAAAATGACTATGCATGTGTGATTGGTTAGAGGTCAATTTGTGCATGAAAGCAATCAAACCCGCCCGAAAAAGCACATTCATATTTTACACTTAAACAAAATACGAATGCAAATTTATAGTGTGCCAATAACGTGGGATAGGTCTATCTTCTCATGTTTATGCTTTGTAGGAGCCCATTGGGTTGCAGCTGGTGACCTTGTATGGTCCTTCCTAATTTGGGGCTAGCTTAAAGCCTAGTTCAAATGGGTTCAGGGCTCCTGCTTTTCTGAGGACCAAGTCTCCTACATTGAAGGGTCACTGCTTGACTCCATTGTAATATTTAGTGACGACTGCCTTGTAATTGTTTGATTTGGTAGTCGCCTCTTCTCTTAAACTTCTAACCAAGTCAAGGGTGGCCTTTACCTATTCTTCGTTATGGCCAGGGTTGTAGAATTGCACCCTGTAAGATAGTAAGTTTTCTTGCAAAGGAATTGTTGCCTCTACTCCATACACAAGGTTGAAGGGTGCGCTCCCAATAGCTACTTTTTGCCCTGTCTTATACCCACATAAAACATATGGTAGTTCTTTCACGCATTCACCGTTAGCCTCGTCCAACTTCTTCATCAAGGCTGAGATGATAATCTTGTTAGTAACTTCAACCTGTCCATTGGCTTGTGGATGGGCTACTGAAATAAAGTTTAGCCTGATTTCCCAATTTATGCAGAAACCTTCAAACTTTTTGGATGCGAATTGTGGCCCATTGTCAACTACTATTACTTGTAGGACTCCATACTTGCAAATTATGTCTTTCCTCATGAAACTGACTATTCTTTTTGCATTTGGGATGACTATGGCTTCTACCCCAATTCACTTAAAAAAGTAGTCAACTGCTATAATTGCAAATTTCTTCTATGTAAGAGCAAGTGGGAAGGGGACAATGAAATACATCCCCTACCTTGTAAAGGGTATTGGTGAGGCAATGGGTAGCATTTCTTCAAGCGGAAGTTGTTGGATGCTTGCGAACTATTGGCACTTATCACGCTTCTTCACGAATTCCTTGGAGTGTTGTGTCATTTGAGGCCAGAAATATCCGTATTGTAGTAGCTCTGCTACCATGGCCTTATGGCCCTTGTGGTTGCCAAAGGTCCCAATATGTATGTCAATCAACGGCTATTGTGCTTATGACTGATTGAGGCATCTCAACAAGGGGGTGGAGTATCCTCTTTTACATAGGGTGCCTTTTAGGAGCATATATTTAGTAGCTTTGAGGTAGAAAGACTTGTAGTTGGTCACTCCAAGCGAACCCCCCCGTCCAGTTAGTATTCGTTGAACGGGGTCATCCATGAGTCAACCAGCTCAATGATCATGGCTGAAGGTAGACCTACCGTGGGCACCTGAAGTTCTTCTAAGTAGATGTTATCCTCCTCCCCTAGCATCATGGTGGACACTAGCTTGGAGAAGGCATTTGCTAGAGCATTTTCGATGCACGGTACCCAATGAATGTCAACCTAGGTGAAATTCAAGATTATGGATCGAGACTCTTCTGCGTAGTGGGACATGTTAGGGTCTTTTGTGTGAGAATCTCTCCTAACTTGGTTGGCCACCAACTAGGAGTTGGTGAAAACGTTCACTTCTTAAGCGCCCATCATTTTTGCAGATCAGAGGCTAGCTAAGAGGTTCTCATATTCCACCAAATTGTTTGTGGTAGGAAAAGCCAGGCAGATGGAGTACTTACGAGTTTATTTGTATGGCGATGTAAGGGCCACACCTACCCCTGCATTGTTTGATATTGATGACCCATCTACGTGTAGTTGCCATAGGTTTGTGCTGGGAGCCACTGTCGTGGTGGACTCTGCAAGGAAGTCCGCCAGAACTTGGCCTTTGATGGCTAAGCATTATTGATACTTAATGTCGAACTCCACCAGTTTCAAGGCCCAACACATTTGTCTACTGGAACTCGTTGGTCTATGTAACATTCTCCTTAAAGGTTGATCTGTAAACACAATTATTGTTTGGTCTTGAAAGTAAGGTTGCGGCTTTTGGGTAGCCACAACTAAAGTTAAGCCCAATTTCTTGATGAGAGGGTACTTAGCCTTAGCCCCTTAGTAAGTTTTACTGATGAAGTAAATTACCCACTGGATGCCTGACTCATTGTGTACAAGCGTAGTGCTAACGATTGAATTTGAGGTTGTGAGAGGTAAAGGGGTTCTCCTGCTTGAGGGGTCAACAACATTGGTGGTCTTTGTAGATACTCTTTAATTTTGTCAAGCGCTTGATAACATTGGGGGGACCAATGTTTGCTGGTGTATCCCTTGCCCATTTTTATGCATTCAATGAAGATCAAACTTTTGTCGGATGAGCAGGATAGGAAATGCCCTAGAGTGGCAATTCACCTGATTAGCAATTGCACTGTTTCAAACTGTTAGGCGGGGTCAATTCCATTACCGCTTTAATATTGTCAAGGTTGGTCTCAATGCCTCTGTTAGACATGATAAACACAAGAATTTTCTGGATGAGACACCAAAATGCATTTCTCTTGGTTCATGTTTAGGCGTGTTTTTCACAAAATGTCAGACACCTTAGTTACATTCTAGAGGTGGTCTTGGAAGCCCTTTCCCTTGACTAACATATCATCAATATAGACTTTAAATGAATTTCCAATTAACTTAGCAACAATTAAATTTACAAGTCGTTGATACGTGACATTGTTTAGGTCGAATAACATAACATGATATTGAAATAGTCCTCTATCAGTTATAAAAGAAGTATGAGGTATATCCTTTAGGGATAGGCTAATCTGGTGGTATCTATTGTAGGAATCCAAGGACATGTGAGATTGACTCAAACATGAGTCCATGAGGCCATCAATCTTTAGCAAGGAAAACTCATTATTAAGGCGTGCTTTATTGATGTTTGTGATGTTGACGCACATGCGCCATTTGGCATTGACCTTTTTTACTATCGCTATATTAGACAACCAATCGGGAAATAAGGATTTCTCAATGAATCCCACCTCTAAAAGCTTGTTTGCTTCGATGGCGCCCTCCTGCCACTACTTGGCAAATTTGTGACAGTGTGCCTATTTTACTGGGAAGATTCTCAATTAAATATTTAGCTGATTGTCAATCATGCTCAGATCCACACTCAGGAAGTCTTTTGCAAACCAAGTAAGGATGTCAACGTTCTGACATAGAAGCTTCACGAGTTTGCGAATTTCACCCATGTATAGATCAGTAACAATCTGGATGAGCTTGCCAAGACTGTCCGGGTATAGTTAAGGCATCATGCAGAGGTCCCTGGATGTATGCTACTGGGAGTGGCTGCCTCCTTTTGAGAGGAAGCTCCTACCTCAATAGTGGTGATTGCAGCTGTCTTCTTTTTCCATTTCTACAGTTTTGAGGGAATCTTCTACATAGTGTGCACGAGTGCAAGGTAAAGGAGTTCCTGACCTGCATATTGGTCTCTGTGAACTATTCCGATCCCTGTCAAAATTCAAAACATGACTAGTTGAAAATAAGATGATGGAATTGTGGTGAAACCATGGGTTATGGGGCACCAGAGCACTCAGGAAGTCTTTTGCAAACCAAGTAAGGATGTCAACGTTCTGACGTAGAAGCTTCACGAGTTTGCGAATTTCACCCATGTATAGATCAGTAACAATCTGGATGAGCTTGCCAAGATTGTCCGGGTATAGTTAAGGCATCATGCAGAGGTCCCTGGATGTATGCTACTGGGAGTGGCTGCCTCCTTTTGAGAGGAAGCTCCTACCTCAATAGTGGTGATTGCAGCTGTCTCCTTTTTCCATTTCTACAGTTTTGAGGGAATCTTCTACATAGTGTGCACGAGTGCAAGGTAAAGGAGTTCCTGACCTGCATATTGGTCTCTGTGAACTATTCCGATCCCTGTCAAAATTCAAAACATGACTAGTTGAAAATAAGATGATGGAATTGTGGTGAAACCATGGGTTATGGGGCACCAGAGCACTCAGGAAGTCTTTTGCAAACCAAGTAAGGATGTCAACGTTCTGACGTAGAAGCTTCACGAGTTTGCGAATTTCACCCATGTATAGATCAGTAACAATCTGGATGAGCTTACCAAGACTATCCGGGTATAGTTAAGGCATCATGCAGAGGTCCCTGGATGTATGCTACTGGGAGTGGCTGCCTCCTTTTGAGAGGAAGCTCCTACCTCAATAGTGGTGATTGCAGCTGTCTTCTTTTTCCATTTCTACAGTTTTGAGGGAATCTTCTACATAGTGTGCACGAGTGCAAGGTAAAGGAGTTCCTGACCTGCATATTGGTCTCTGTGAACTATTCCGATCCCTGTCAAAATTCAAAACATGACTAGTTGAAAATAAGATGATGGAATTGTGGTGAAACCATGGGTTATGGGGCACCAGAGCACTCAGGAAGTCTTTTGCAAACCAAGTAAGGATGTCAACGTTCTGACGTAGAAGCTTCACGAGTTTGCGAATTTCACCCATGTATAGATCAGTAACAATCTGGATGAGCTTGCCAAGATTGTCCGGGTATAGTTAAGGCATCATGCAGAGGTCCCTGGATGTATGCTACTGGGAGTGGCTGCCTCCTTTTGAGAGGAAGCTCCTACCTCAATAGTGGTGATTGCAGCTGTCTCCTTTTTCCATTTCTACAGTTTTGAGGGAATCTTCTACATAGTGTGCACGAGTGCAAGGTAAAGGAGTTCCTGACCTGCATATTGGTCTCTGTGAACTATTCCGATCCCTGTCAAAATTCAAAACATGACTAGTTGAAAATAAGATGATGGAATTGTGGTGAAACCATGGGTTATGGGGCACCAGAGCACTCAGGAAGTCTTTTGCAAACCAAGTAAGGATGTCAACGTTCTGACGTAGAAGCTTCACGAGTTTGCGAATTTCACCCATGTATAGATCAGTAACAATCTGGATGAGCTTACCAAGACTATCCGGGTATAGTTAAGGCATCATGCAGAGGTCCCTGGATGTATGCTACTGGGAGTGGCTGCCTCCTTTTGAGAGGAAGCTCCTACCTCAATAGTGGTGATTGCAGCTGTCTTCTTTTTCCATTTCTACAGTTTTGAGGGAATCTTCTACATAGTGTGCACGAGTGCAAGGTAAAGGAGTTCCTGACCTGCATATTGGTCTCTGTGAACTATTCCGATCCCTGTCAAAATTCAAAACATGACTAGTTGAAAATAAGATGATGGAATTGTGGTGAAACCATGGGTTATGGGGCACCCTACTATTCGTTAAAAGTTTCACGTCAATTAGCCACCCTAAATGTGGTCGTTCGGTTAAGGTATTGGTTCCCATCTTGAATAGTGACCAGTAGCTCTATTTCCCCTTTAGGCATCATCTTGTGGTTGCCAAAGCTTACCATGGGGTGCCTTAAAGGGGTCAAGTCCTCGTCGAAGCCAAGTTGTGCCAAAGTCTTTAGGAACAAAATGTCAATGGCATTACCCTTATCAACGAGCAAATAGGGTAGACTTTGTCCAACTACGAGGAGAGTAATCATGAGGGGGTCAATGTGTGCCTTAAGGTTAGGCAATAGTTACAAAAAAGTTGTTGTGGCCATATCAAATTCCTAGTGCGGGGTCCTTGCCTCCCATCTTGCAATTGTATTGACAACCACAGGTGGGTTAGCTAGCACAACTGCCTAGCGAGAGCGTGAGGGTTGGCATTAATGCTAAAGATTACTTTCACATGCTAGGGGGCGAGGGTGACGACCATCACCGGTTCACAACTAGCATTCATCAGATGGCATCTTTACCTCTTAGCAAGGAGGGTAAGGGCTCAAGAGTGATACTCCTCAACTAGGAGTTTTGTATTGAGTCCTTGCTCTTTGAGGATTTGAGTGACATCCTCTTGATCATGTTATGCCACTGTAACCATGCTTACCCCCTCCCCCTCCCTAGCTGTTGCAGCTTGTCCTAGTGGTACTCCTCAGGATCCTCCATGCGTTTCTTGCCCTTAGGATCCTCATTACGTTTCACATACTAGGCCAAGTTGTTGTACTAGATTTAATACTCGATTTGAACTCGCAAATCCTAGCAATCCTTTGTGGCATGGCCTTTAGCCTTATGGTAGTGAAAATAAGGCCCAATAGTTGCTTTTTTGCTTGAGGGGTGGTAGAGGAGGCAGGAGATCCTAGTTGGTTGCTAAGACCTCTATCAAGATCTCTACACACTTAACGGTGAGCGGGGTGTATTCATGCTATGTGTTCCACCATGGATGCTTGTTACCCTCCTTGTGATTACCCCCTTGGTGACTGTTCTTAGGGTCAATCAATCGCCCACTGCGCTTATTGTTGAAGCAGTCGTTGTCACCTCAACCTTGTCTAGCCTTAATGCCACCTCGCCTCTCTTTGGGCAAGTAATTGGCACCTTGCCACGAAACTAAAAGGCGTCATCCTGCTCCGCAAAGTGAGTGGTTCAATCCTAGGGATTCACTATATCTCAAGGTAGAAAGTCATTGATGTTGTATCGAAACCTCTGATTCAGGAGGCTAGATTTGAATTACTAGGTGGCAATGGTGTCGTGAGGTCTCTTACATTTAAAATACTGGACTTTAAAGTAGTTGAGATGAAAGTAGAAGGGCTTGCCCTTCTTTTGGCGAATTTTGAACAACCTCTCAAGGTTATTCTTGACCCACTATTGACTGGCAAAGTACTGCCAAAACTTATCTTCTAGTTCTTGAAAGTAATATATTTGGCCCTCTAAAAGCTCATTAAACCATTCGTGAGCCATTCCCATCAAATAAGATGGGTACACTTGGGACATGACCTCGTCTAGGCAGTCGTAGACCAGCATCATCTGATGATAATTTCTCATGAAGTAGCTAGGGTTTGTGGTTTCACCGTATTGAGGGAGAGTTGAGGGTTTAAATTTCTCAATGAGGGCCATGTTCATAGACTTCTCTGTGAAGGGTTATGTGGTGACATAGGCCTAGGGGTGGATCACTCTCATTGCCTACGTGACTCTGTGAATGATCTTAGATAGGGATCATCTCCCGCTGGAATGGAGGGCCCATGAGGTAAACTGTTCGTCTGAATTATAGGGAGCTAGCTAAGCTGGGAGGGGTTGGGGTGCCTCCTCTCCTCTCTATCACACCTCTCACCTGAGCTCCTCGATCTGCTTCCGGAGGCAAGCAATCTCCTTACCACGATGCGATGTCACCACGTTTGCTCGTCCAGTTGATTGTGAGAGGAATATGACTTTTTTTGAAGGGCTTCCTTGCATTTTCGAGTGTCATGGAGGAATACCATCAACTCCTCTTGTTCTACTCGGATGTCCTTGAGGCATTTGAGATACTCCTGCTTCTCCTCCTCTTCGAGAAGAGGGGGGAGGAGAGGTTTCTCTTTAGGCTAGACAGCTTGTTCTTTCTTCTTTAGGTTGGTTGCCTCCTCCACGAAGGGACTGGGTGACTTTTGATTCCTTGTTAACTATCGAGATGGGCTTAACTTTTGGAACCATTACGAGTCGTTTGGGCCATGAAACTTTAGGAGAACGAATTTACTAGGAAAAATAGTGGAGGGAAATACCGTGGCAATGTAGAGTGATTAGGAATATTTCTACATTTGACACCAATTATTAGAACCCAAGGTAAGCACTACTAGGTTTAGGGTAGACAATGAGTTCAACCAAAAAATTGTAAGTATAGAAAAACACAAACAATTGGTAACCCAGTTCCACCACTATGGGTATACATCTAGAGAGGGGATCTAACCCTTAAAATAACCCTCAAAATTTTCACTAAGTGTTAGGGGGGGGGGGGGGAGAGAGAGAGAGAGAGAGAGAGAGAGAGAGAGAGAGAGAGAGTTTAAAGGGTATTTGAGGTTCTCCTCCCCTTTTCCCTTCTAATGGAGCCCCTTTTATACTGAGTTCTCACCACGCACATTCCTCTCTCTGCACATAAATTCAAATCACACAATTATTGACCATGGCCTAGAGTAACGGTCTTTCACTCACACGTTACCCCACGTACAACTTGCACATTCCGCTAATTCCATTATGTCTGAGCAGGTTACTGCGCAATTGGTGGATAGGTTTCTCACATTACCCTCATCATGTAACCATTTGTCTTCTCGATTAACTCTCTCCAGGCCACCTTCTTGGCAGAGTTTGGCTAACAAAATCCTTCATTGGACCATGTTTGGACAAACAGTCTAGATGATCTACCTGGTTAGGTGGCCTGGAGGATCTGCTTGGAAAGACCAGTAAGGTGGTTAGAGAGGTCTACTTGGATAGGTGGCCTACAGAATCCACAGAGAAAGTTGGATGAGGCAGCCTAGATAGTGTTCTTAGATGGTTGTTTTGCGCCAATTAAGCATCTACTTTCATCACACTTTTTCATGATATGTTTGTTATAAACTTATCATGCCTTGTACTAAGTTTGAACTTGTTATGTTTTCTATCGTGACATTATGCTTTTTCATTTCAGGTTGATATCTATTTGTGAATTTCTATATCTTGAACCATCACGTCATATTTTTCATAATGCCAAAAAGGGGTAGACATAATAGTGATAAGTTTACTATTAATTGAGATAAGCTTTTTAATATGGGGAGCAATAACTTTGTTATTATCATTAACGTTTATTTTGTCATTACAAAAAAGGGGGAGAATGTTGTAAACTTATTAAAAGTATTTTTTGACAATAACAAATAATTATTTTTTTTATGGAAAGGAAAATGAAGAGCAAAGGAAAATGAAGACATTTCATTTTGATTAGATTCAATTCTTTATTTTATTTGTTAGAATGTAAAAGAGCATTGAATGTCATTCAAAATTATCCTTAAGATACCATTAGAACCTTTTTATCCGTACTCTTCTCACCCAAAACTCAAAATTTAGCCTTTGCTAGATTTTCAGATGTCAGTATTTGATCTTTCAGACGTCTGAGCTACTTCTTCAAACATCCTATATCACATCTAGAACCTATGCCCTCTATTTCCTTGGTTTAGACGTCTAATATAGATTTTAACACATCTGTAATTCTACTTAGACATCTGGTAATGACTTTTTAGATGTTTTTACCTTTATGATATCTCTCAGATGCCTCTTTGCTTTGGAATAACAACGATCAAAATTTTTCTCTTATTTCAGACGTTTGGTTGCCTCTTAAGATGTCTGGAAATGACCAACGTTCACTTTTTACCTAACATTCATATTAACCGCAATTAAGTTTGTTACGCATTGAGTTTAGAACGTTGTAGGCTTTAGATGTCTATACATCTTTTCAGACATCTATCCTCTCAAACTTAAAACGTCTACCTTGTTGTAGGCAAAATGAGAGATTTAATATGCGTTCATTGTAGTACACTCCTGAATCGCACACAAACACTTAAATTTATAAAACTCAGATTAAAAAAGGAGTCCGAGGTCGTTCGTAGGGAGTAAATGTGGAATTCACGTGTTAATCTCAATTCAAAATAAGTAAACACAATAAAAGATATGCAATGAATAAAACTTATCAGATTGATAATCAAATATAATCCAATGTATCTCAGAAAGTATAGAGACAAAATGAATAGAAGAAACCTAAAAAGTGATGATTTAAATTACCATTTAAATTCCTCTAATTAAGCATGCATCTCATATTCAAATTACTCAAATAATCCAATAATATTCTCAATCAGATAATTCATGCCAACTTAGGTACTTAAATCTTGCAACAATACCAACAGAATCAACCTCTCAGATGACAAACCAAGGCATCAGACGCCTTAATAGAAGCACAGCATCAACAGAGCACAAGGCTCTCTCAAGAGCCTTCTCTTCTTCTTCAAGCTTTCTCAAGACCAGCATAGGGCTAACTCTCTCAGGCCTTTACAAGCACAAGCTAAGTGTTAGCCTCCTCTTCAGCATGCACCCAAGGCTAAGGGTTGCATAGCAAAACCCTCCCCCCTCCTCTCTTCTCTCTCAGAGCCGGGTTAAGCGTAATCGGGAATACAGGTCATGAACAGTACCAGGTTTGGACCAGGCCCGCGTGCCGTGTGCACGGGCGAGGAGTGAAGGCTTTGCGTAAGCGGGGGACCCGACCCCCCAGTGTTCTTGGGCAAACAGCAACAAACACAAATCCAATTTATGCCCAGTCGCGAGTTTGTCAACTAACGATGTGGGATTAAGTCCCTTGCCTTCCTTGCACGCGGCTGCAGCTAGCCACTCCTTCCAAATCACAACAGTAGCGTGACTTCACGTCTCAATTAGAGCCTTGGGAAGGCTCCTGGAATTGGGCCACAATGTCTGGACATGGTAGCAGGGGTAGAATAGGTCAGAGCAAGGCAAACGACACTGGAGATGATGGCGGTGACAGGAGACGACGGCGAGACCTGCACTTCATGAATACAGGCTCAAAAGCCCCAATCAGATAGCTCCTAAGCTTCGCCGTAGGACGGCGAAGGTGGTGGCGGTGTCCTTGTGGTGTGGGAGTGTTAGGGGTGACCTAGCGAAGTCGGGGAAGAGGTGCGGAGATGGGTTTGTTCGGTGGAGGTTTTAAAGGTGTAATCCCCTCAATTTCTTGAGGGGTTTTAGTCATGAAGGTGTGGTGGAGGTTGTGGAGGTGATAGCAGGTTGTTTGGAGGTTTGCGGAGCGTTTGAGTTTGGCCAAACATGGGGAAGACGGTGTGGTCGAGGGCGTGTCGGCGGTCGAAATAGAAGAGGAAGGAGTTAGAAAGGTTTAGGCGAGGGAGAGGAATAGGTTAGACCTAACTAAAGGATGAAGAGGATGAGGAGAGGCGCCGGTTGTGATTGGCCGACGTCGGGTAAGGAGAAACCTCCGTTGAGGGAAGACGGCGGTGATGATGGGGGAAGGAACTCCTGCTGTGGCTGGCGAGGAGTGGAGGAAGGCGAGGAAGGACCACTTGATTTGTCCATCTAGTGGTCGGAGGAAGGAGGTTGAGAGTGCTCACTGGAGTCGCAGTCGGAGTTGGCCGGAGGAAGAAAGGACTAAGGTTTTAGGGCCAAGCTGGACTAAAGAGCACGGAATTGCAAAGGGAAAGCTTTTATAGAGCTCGGGGCAAGCTCTAGACAAGGTAATAACCATGATTGCTTGGGAATTAGGTTAAAGAAACCCACGGATTTTCATGGATTCGCACAAGCTTCCCGCTTTGAATCCAAGCTTGAGATTACGTTCAGATGGAAGAGGATCTTGTTGCAATCATCTCCTCCAATTTTGGAGGAGATTGGAAGTTGATTGAAGGAGATGCACAAAGTCAAAGTTGGTGTGGTTAGGGTTGACCATGTGCTTTAGGAAACCTTGAAGCTTCAAGTGGCAGGGACTGTTTTGTGAAGAAGATGATAAAAGATAGGAGACTGTTTGTAATTAATTTGAAAGTTAAGGGCCTAGATGTGAGGAATAGAGATCTTGGGGACTAAATTGCAAACTAAGTCAATATGGACTTTGATTGGATTCAAATTTTGATACCAACCTTGTTTGGACCCAAGGAATCTAATGGTGAAGTCGGATTTGAGTTTTCACCAAGTTTGATTGGGTAATTTGCACAGAAATCCAAATTATGGCAGAAATCGATTGGAGACTATTCAAGGTCAAAATAGGTTTAAATGATCAAATTAAGGACACCAAACCTCAAGGAATATTTTTCTATGAATTTTATCCTCACCAGAACCTTTGTAATTCAAGCGGGTCTGAAATTAGGGCTTTGGGTGCTGATTTGATTATCGAAAAGCGTGAAACCCCGTTTCTATTTGTGTGGACCCTCTTACTAGACTTTAATGCTCATTCGACCTTCAGTTTACTCCTGGCAAATCCCGTGGTTATTCTGCTTTCATGATGTCATGTTAAAACTGTAGAATTAATCTTGATTTAGTGTTTTCTTATCAGAAAGGATATATAAGGAATTATGGCTCTCAGGCAATTATGTAGGAGCTTTCGTCACTTGATTATGACTAATTAAAGCTAGTTATGACTCATGATGATGTCACTATCATACTCCCATGCCTAACTTTTGCTAGTCCCTTAATAAATTTTTATGGAAAGAATTATATCTCTAGACCATGCTTTTAAGTTCAGATGCCTGATTTGTGCCACTCTCTAGAAATTAGGTTATAATTCCAACAATAGGCCTAGAGGCACTCAAGTATCAATTAAGATCCAGACCTGACCAACTTCAGCTTGAGCCTGCAGCAAAGGTTTCTAAGGGCCGCAAAAACTACCCAGAGATTCGTTGAACCTAGTGGTTAAAGCACTTGTGCATAGAATGTAGCATGTCTAGGTTCAGTTTGCTAGTGCATTTTTGTAAGAGGGAGATAGAAGGATTTTTCATTTGGAGAGTTTCCTCTCTTTTCTTTTTATTTTTCCTTAAACCTAGCTTCAGATTGGCCCTAAACACGATCTATATCGGATTCCTTGTCCCCATCATCAATCCTCGAAGGGTTTCTGGCTTTCGATACTTCGAGATAACATCACCCATGGAAACCCACAGAACCCTGGTTTTCGACACTTCGAGATAGCGCTGCTCATGGCCCCCAAAATGTTTGTGCGAAACCACTGTTGTTTAAGATATACGTCGTAGTATAGTTGATAAGATCGCTGAAAACATTTAAATTTGTAAACTCAGAATCAAAAGTGAAGTTCGAGGTCGTTTACAGGGAGCAATTGTACAATTTAATTCACCAATCACAATTTAACAAGAAATATATATGCAATTGAAATTAATAAAATGCTCAGAATGATATTTCAATGAAGAATAGAATGTCAGTGCAAGAACATTGGGTTAAAATGGTGATTTGAATCACTAATTTAACCCTCAATGTTAAGCTCTTAATCTACTCAAATAATTGAATGGTAAACCACAATAAATAATCCACGTCAGTCAAGTACTCAAATGTTCCAATTGTAACCAACAAAATGCCTCAGACGTCAACCAAAGGCTTCAAGCGCCTTATCAGAAACGACTCAAGGCTCTCTCTCAAGAGCCTCAAAAGAAGCACAGCAGCAACAAAACACAATGCTCTCTTAAGAGCTTTAGAGCTAAGGCACGGCATAGTAGAGATCCCACAGAGGCTCAAGGGCCTCTTTAAAGTTTCACTAAGTGTCGAGAGAGGAGAGGACTCAAATCCCAAGGCAGCAAAACCCTCCCCCTCCTCAATTTTCTTCTTCCTCAGATCAGGTCAAACTCAGGTATCTAGGCAAACGGATCCACCGCCCAAACCAACGAGGCGTGAGCACGGGCGAGGGCATGGACAGGCATGTGTGAAGCACATGCACAAGGGCGTGTGAGGGACCTCATGTAAAGACCCGTTCTGTTTTAAGCCTTTTAAGACATCTAGACTGTCAGTCATACGTCTGGTAAGACGTTTGGATCCCTTCCCAGACGTTTGGAAATTGAAAAATCTATATGCAAGGTTCGCTCTGCACGCTGGCTACGCGCAGACAACTTTCCTTCTCTCTCTTCCTCTTTTTCTCCCACCTCGCCGAGCCCTAACCCACTGCCTATATATAAGTGCCCCCCTTCCTCCCCTCACCACTCCACCACCACCTTACTTCCTCTCCACTACCATGAGAGAGACGAGCGAGAGAGAGGGAGAAAGAGCGAGGAGGAGGAGCGGCGTGAAGAGAGGAGGAGGTTGAGCTCGCGAGCTTGGAGAGGCTCGCCAGAGTGCGTACGGCTACCGCGGCGTGTGCGGGAGGAGAGCGTCGGGGAGTCGTCCCCGACTTCTTACAGCAGTCGGAGCTGCAACTGAGAGGGAGAAGCCGCGGCGGAGCGTGGCAAGAGGAGTGGGAGCTCGTTCTGATACTGGAACTTTTCCGGTATCAGACGTCCGGAGTGTCTTCCAAACGACGGGTTGGACGTCTGGTTACGACACTGGATGTCTGAAAGTAGGTATTTGCGAAGGTATGCCATTTCCACGACTGCGGCCATGCAAGCCGCACGGCAGTATGATTTGCTTGGCTAAATAAGGACGTGCTGCTCTGTCGTGTGCGGGAGCAGCTTTGAGAAGGCGCGCGGCACGCCCTTCCACGCGTTTCGGACGTCTGGACAGCTTACCAGATGGCCGGAGGCATTCCCAGACGACTGGAGGATAGGTCAGACGTCTGGAGTTGAGTCCAGACGGTCAAATAGGAGTTCTGGACGTCTGAGGTTGACGCAGGGACTTGAGGTGAGACTCTGGTGACTTTTAAGACATCTGGACCTTGTTCCAGATGTCTGATTTGGTTCTACAGATCTATTTTTGACCCGTTTAGGGTCCAATCAGGGTCCGTTTTATGCAAACGAGATATCTGTGGTTTCCTTGTGAGTTCCTCTACACATTAGAAATCCTTGTTTAATGTTCTGAATGTTTCGTTGTGATATGTTCCTTGATATAGGACTTCGACCTGTAGCGTGTTTGGAGCTTGTAGAGGCACGTGAGCCTGCCGTTCAAGCCCCCAGTACTCTCGGATTGTCTGATAGAGTGGTTTCCCCTTGTTCTTTTTATAAAACATGAATGCTGTCATGATAATTAGATAACTAGAAACCTAGGAGGTGGCATGAATCCTAGGATGAGAAACAGTTGCACGGTTTGTATGCTTGTTTGAGATTGCAGTCATAAATGAATGAGTAAATTGTAAACAATTGCCTGTTAATAAATACAAGCTGCCTGTTGGAATATGAAATGCCTGTGCTAGTTAAACAGTTACTTGTGATATTACTTGTATATGTTAATTTGTGGAAATATGAGCTACATGTGTATAATACGAAAATGAAAATTGTGAATGATGAAACCTGGTATGGAATAATGTGGTGAATATGAGCATGAACCCTACGGGAGTTAGGAGTAGAGCTCTTATGGATGAATGGAAATGATCTAGAAATGTAAGTGGGAAATGTGCTGGTCCTTGAGTACGTGGTACCAAGGAGAGCAACTGTCCCCTGTTTAGTGTAGAGCGGAGCTAGCAGCCCTTGGTTTGGGACTCGGGGTTAGGATTAACCACTCTACATCGACTTCTGTTGGCTCTCGTGTAAACTGTACCGAGGAGAGCTATTAGTGTAGAGAGGGAGCTAGGCACTCCACGGGGCCCAGAGTTCAGCTAGCCACCTTACACCGACTTGTTAGGCCCATTGGGCAAACCAGGGTAGTCAGACGAGAGTGCGTGGATTGTGGAGGGGCGAGACCCTTGTTGGTTCTGAGGGGCGAGACCCCTGTTTTTGAGAGGGCTAGGCCCTATACTGTTCTGTGCTGTACTTTGGGCGTACCCGCTAGCAAAAACGACTGATCGCGTGCTAGTGTGGGGTAGCTACCCGTGCGCTTATCATGCGTGCCGTAGTCACCGCTACGTCTGTCTGTGACCTTGGGGTGGTTGACTGGGTGTAGGATTATCACGGGGGACTCCCCCGGTCAAGAGAGCACTATGTGTGCCTTCTACTCTTCAGAAAAGCCTGCAATCAAGATCGTTCCCACGAGGAACATTCGAGATCAAGAAAGAAATTTGAAAGTAAACCAATGGGTGAAAATGAATTACTTGTAAAATAAAATAATTGGAAAAGATAAATTTACCTGTTAGCTTTCACTGCTTTAGATAGTTTGGTTACCACTCTACTCAGCGTTCGCTGACTCCGTTTACTCATAACCCTTTACAGGTCCAGGAGTTGAGCAGCCCGAGTCACCGGCTGCAGAGGGTGCTAGGTCCAGTCGAGTCCAGCAGTAGTTCCTTACTGTTGTAGTACTTTTCTGTTAGTGAGTTTCAGACTTTGTTTACTGTTCCTGTTACTGTACTTTTGTTTTACTTTCTTGTTGTGGTGGTGGTATGTAGTGCTTAGCAGCTTTTACTTCCTTTACTGCTGGTACGCTTTTACTGTTAGTTACCTTGCATAGTGAATGTGGTTTATTTTCCTACTTTTCGGTTATTTCTTATTGGACCACTGGGTCTTGGGATTAGTCAAGTCGAGCCGATCTTGGGTCCTGTAGGGATTTAGGTATCGGGTCGTAACACCTCACCCTTGTGCTCTTGGAGGCGAACAACTCAAATCACAATTTCCTTTTATGCATGGTCAGGCTTTTGTCCCACACGATGTGGGACTAAACACTAGGGCTTCTTCGCATGCTGCAGCAGGAACTTCCTTGAGCAATTGCAGCTGCTGGTCGCGTTCAATTGGCACTCCACTACGCTGCTGCTACTAAGATGAGGGTCTGGAGAGCTTCAAGACCTAAAGTCGCATTGATTGCAGGCATCAGTTGGTTGAGTGAGGGTTGGAGAGACGCGAACGTGGTCGAAGATGGCAGCTGCGGCGGTTGTCTAATGAGGCCCTGAAAACAGGAGAATGGGCTTATTGCCCCAATTAAAATGCTCAGAGGGATTGCCGGAGCACGGTAAGTGTAGTGGTGGTTGTGGCGTGTTGTGAAGGTGCGTATGTCAGTGTATCGAGGTCGGAGAGGATGAACAGAGGTGGTGGTGTTCGGTGGATTGTGGGAGTGATCAGAACACCAAATTGGGAGAGGGCTTTTGTAGGGGAGGTCAGGGAGTAGCTTATGGATGTGTCGGTGTGTGGTTTCATGCTGTATGGAGCTGGCGCGAGCTTGCCAGAGCTCGTGCCGGACGTGGGGAAGACGAAGGTCGTGCAGGTGATGGTATGGGTGAAACCTAAGATCTAAGGGGTTGGAGAGGATCAGGAGGGTGAGAGGAAGAGAAAAGGGAGATTTAGAGAGGGACATAGTGATGAGAACACTATGATGAGCCATAACTAGCTCAATTTGATCTAATTAAATCATTAAATGCTCCTTCATAACAGCTAGAGGACCGTAATTCATTGCATAATCATTCTGAAAGAGAGAAAAAATCAAGGTTAAAACTGTAATTTTACCATCATACCATGAATACAATACAACCACGGGTTTTCCCAGGAGATAACTAATGGTCAAATGATTTTAAAAGGCTAACAAGTGGGTTAGAATAAACAGAAAAAGGTTTTCACGTGTTTTGAGAATTAAATGACTTCTGAAATCATAAAAATAGACCCGCTTAATTAACTGAGGTTTTGGTCAGGATAAAATTCACCCAAACCCTCTAAAATTGATATAAAAATATTCTCTAGGGTTTGGTACCTTCAATTTGACCATCAGAACCCGTCTAGACTCAAAACAGAGTCTCAGACTGACATTTACCTTAATTTAGGTTTTTGCATAAATTACCCAGTCAAACTTGGTTAAAACCAAAATCCAACTTC
The DNA here is from genome assembly GCA_037157565.1 of Thalassia testudinum. Lineage (NCBI taxonomy): Eukaryota > Viridiplantae > Streptophyta > Magnoliopsida > Alismatales > Hydrocharitaceae > Thalassia > Thalassia testudinum. The sequence goes on from JAZHRO010000077.1 coordinate 90,735,140, forward strand.
ACCATTGGATTCCTTAGGTCCAAATTAGGTTTTTAACAAAATTTAGGCTTAATCTGAGATCACTTTGACCTAGTTTGCAAGTTGGTCCTGTCTGATTCTTTCTATCACATACATGCCCTTAACTTTCAAAATCCTTACAAATAGGCTCCTAACTTTGTCATCATTTTCACAAACAGGTCCCTGTCGCCATGAATCCTATTCCTACAATCTCCGACGACCTAAATTTGGCAAAAACTCGATTCCTTGACGAAACCCTCTCAAATTTAAAAGGGAAGTTCGTTAAGAAATTCCCTTCGATCTAAGCCATTCCTTGGGCTCAAATTCTTTCCCAAAAGGCCATGGGAACCTTTCAAAGGTTCGGGTATCTTATTTCGCAAAAACCTTCTGAGCTTGGAAGCTTCTTTCCAAGCTTGGAAGGGCTTCCTATGGCCTATAAAAGAAACACCATCGCACGGCCAAGCTTTTCAGCAAATTTTTAGGAGCCAAATCACCTTAATCTACCCTCTCCGGCCACCAAATAACTCTGCTCCGGCGACCTCCTTGGATCCCCCTCCTCTGACTGTCCAACCATCAAATTGGACGGCCTAAGTTCTTCCTCTCTTTGTTGTGACCCTCCTCAACCAAAGGGAGGGCGTTCCTCCGTCTGAGTCATTGTCGCCGCCTCACTGCTTCTTCCTCCTTCTCCAACTCCGGTCGACCAACATCGGAGCCCTCCGCCTCCCAACCACATCCTTAAGTCACTCTATCGCTCTCTCTCTCATTCTATTTCACTCTCTCACACTCACGACACACGCACGACCACTGTTTCTCCCTCAACGCCGTCATCTTCTCCGCCTCCGGCGACGCTCCGGCGACACCTACTCATTGCCACATTGCTCAAAACTCGCCGCTATCACCTCCATCAGCTCCGCCATGCCCCACTCAATAAAAGCCCTCTACTAATTCACCCTATTCGCCACTCTACGACTCCACCGAACTCCACGCTCACTGCACTGCCATCTTGAGGTTGTCTGACCTCTTCATTCACTCCCACGCACCACCAAGGCCACCATCACATTCGCCGTCCTCAGGCGATCCTCCTGAGCATATTTGATGTGGCCGTGAGGCTATTCTCGTGCTTGCAGGTCTTCCACCGGACCTTCGTTACCGCCCCGGTTGCACCGACCACGCCTTCAGTCCTCCGACCACATCCACTCCAGATTCTTGCCTCTGTTCACGTGGAGTGGTCTCAGGACCCTTCCCAGGTCCTTGATTGGGATCATCAGCGCCTGTAGTTACACCAATTGGAGGCTTCTTCAGTACCTGCAGCGTGCGCGAAGAAGGGTGGGACTTTAGTCCCACCTCGGTAGCTAACGAAGCGCCACACGGAGATAAATTGATTTTCTGCTACAGCCTTATCGCCTCAGTAGCACGGGTGAGGTCCCCTTGCACGTGCCCATGCACGCCCTCGTCCGTGCTCACGCCTCACGGGTTTGGGCTTGATCCGTTTACCCGGATACCCGGGCCTGGTTTGGTTTGCTTGGTCTGAGAGTGGAAGAAGAGGAAAAGAGAGGAGAGGGGGGGTTTTGCTCTGCCACCCTCCTCTTGACTCTTGAGAGATCTGAAGAGGCCTTTGCCTCTGCTGGTGTGCTAAGTCTTGTGCTGTGCCTTCTCTGAAGCTAAGGGAAGAAGATGAAGAGAAGGAAGAGGAAGAAGAAGAGAAGGAAGAGAAGAGAGAAGCTTTTCCCTGAGGCTTGAAGAATTTGAAGAAGAGGCCTTTGCCTCTATTAAGGCGTCTGAGCCTAAATTTGTCGTCTGATATCTGATACCTTGGCTTTGTTAGTTAAAATTGAGTTGTGCTTGGCTTATCTGATCTGTTACTTTGTGTAGCTTGCTAAGCTTAACATTGTAGGGTAATTTGGTGATGCAAATCACCATTTTACCCTCTCTTCTTTTTGCATTATTGACATTGGATCTCATATCTTTCTTGATTGCAAATTCTTACATTTTTAATTGCGATCTTGAGTTTTAAATTGCCATATTGCTCCCTGTGTTCAACTTCGGATTTCATTCGAGTAATAATTTTTATATATTTTCGCACTGATTCAAGCTATACTACAACGCAATAATTTAAAAACCCGTTTCAGAGTGACGAACACAGAGTGAGCAAGGGCGGCCGACTATGATGTGTCGACGTCGGAGAAGGCGAAAGCGACGGTGACACGGCGGCGAGGAAGGAGAGGTGGAGAGCGGCCATGCTTTGGCCGGCGACGGTTGCGAGGAAGAGGGGAGGACGTTGGATCAGTAAATTTGACCATTGGCCAGCCGGAGGAAGGTGTTGGAGAAGCTTGCCGGAGACGAAGGTGCGGACGGTCGAAGATGACGAAGAGAGGGTTTTCCGACTCTAAACTTCGCTAAGGAGTAAGGAATTACAACAGGGAAGCTTTTATAGAGCTCCTGAGCAAGCTCTAGATAAGGAAAGGGCTTCTACAAGGCTTGAGATTGAAGGAGAAATACCCATAAATCTCGTGCATTTGCACGAGTTTTTCCTTGAGATTTGGGAGCCAAGACCGGTCCCAATCAATTCCTAATAGTGTGAACATCAATCCCACCAAATTTGGTGGGCTTTGGTGATAATTTGAATAGGTTTAGGTGCGGTCAAAGTCTGCCTGGAGGTCGATTGACCTCTAATGGCGGTAGTGGTCTTTTCGTGAAGTAGACAACAAAGTTGGGAGGATAAATGTAAGGAATTTCAAAAGCTAGGGGCTTAGATGTGAAGAATAGAGTTTTAAGGGACTAGATTGCAAACTGTGTCAAGATGAATTCTGGTTGGACCCAAATTTTGGCACAAACCTAATTTAGACATAAGGAATCTGATGGTGGTGTCATGTTTGAGTTTTGACCAAGTTTGACTGGATAATTTGCGTAGAAACTCAATTTAGGATAGAAATCTGTTTGTGACTCTGTTTAATGTCAAAATAGGTTCAAATGGTCAAATTAAGGATGCCAAACCTCAAGGAATATTTTTCTATGAATTTTAGGTGATTTAGATGAATTTTATCTTGATCGGAATGTTTGTAATTTAAGCAGGTTTAAAATTATGATTTTGAGTGCTGTATTGGTTCTTGAAACATGTGAAACCTTATTTCTGTCTACATGGACCAACTTATTAGTCTTTAATGCTCATTTGACTTTCAGTTTACCCCTGACAAATCCTTTGGTTATTCTGTGTTCATGATATGTTGTTAAAATTATAGAATTAACCCTAGTTTCCTATTCTCTTCTCAAAATAGAATGAAGTGGAGTTATAACCCTCAGAGGGTTATGTAAGGACATTTATCTTTTAAACTTGACTAAAAATGACCAGTTAGGGCCTATGATGGTGTTCCCATCATACCTCTTTGATTCAAACGTCCCTGCACTCAATCTTGAAAATCCAGTAATGACTACTTTGACACTGGAGCCTTTTCAGACGTCCTAGTTTTATCTCAGACGTTTGAAATAGTCTATTCAGATGTTTGTAGTAGTTTTTCAGACGTATGGTCTAGTAAAACCTTGAGTAAATGATTTGTAGCTGTTCTACCTCTATTTATTCCATTCCAATTTAAATCCCAACGACTACCTAAGCCTAAATCCGACCTACAGCTATAAATACTCACCATGGGTTGCCTTAAGCCTACACACCAAGGAAATACAATCTATTCATTAAGAAAAAGCTCTTGCTCTTATTTGTGCTCCATAGTGCTCTATTTTGCTCTAGTGTTCCTAGCAACTTCTCGAGAGCTACATCACTCCCACTTTGATTTTCAGCTTCTTATAGGTTTACAAAGGGAGCATTCTAGCCAATTTTATTTCCTATATCATTTAAGGCCCATAGAATTTATATTATATTATTTTTATTAGCTTGTTTAGATACCCAAGCTGTAGGTTTCCCGGTTACTCTTAATAGAGGGGAAAAACTCTTCTTGGGGTTGTCCAGGAAGAGGCGATTATTATATTAATTATTGTTAGTAATTCCAATTTGGGTAGAGACAAAATCCTAGATCGAGAAATTTAGGTAGAGATTTTTACCGCAAGGGTTTCCTCTATACATACTTATGTTATTTTCTGCAATTGGTTTTAATTATTTTGGTGGCACAATTCAACTCTCCTTCTTGTGCCATTAACAGAAATGGCTACAATATACATAGATAGGCTGAAAGGTGGGAGAGGAGTTAGCCATAGGAAAGAGAAGGTGAGCGATCTTGCTCTGCGATTCTACTACACTTTGTACTTTGATGATCATGCATAATAAGGGAGAGTAGGAAGTAGATTGATCAGACATTCAAGTAGTATCTCTTTTGATTTTTTTATTCACCTAGGTTAGTAACATTGAATACAATGAACTCCCATTTTGATGTTGGGCTATCTCTTATCCCTCTCTCACTTCCCTTACTTCCGTTGCTTTTGGCATTGCCTCATTATGACTTGTTCCATTCCCCTACTAACTTGTAGGAAAGTGGAGAAGAGCAAAAAAAGACGAACCTCTTTGTCAATGATAGATAGACACCACGTCACTTTATCACATTGGAAACAAAGAAACTATGTGCGATTGAAAGCCACATAAGGTGTGTAATGCTTAGCTAAAAAAATGCTAGTTGTAGTCTCAATGGTTAAATGAATACCAACAAACAAAATCAAAGATCCACTAATAACTGTAATGACCCGTCACACTTTTAGCCTTTTAAGACATCTGGAGTCTTAATCAGACGTCTGTCCAGACGTCTGGACCCATTTCCAGACGTCTGAAAATGAAATTTTTGTACCGCACACTGCGCTCTACATGCGGGTGGCGTGCAGACCCATCCTCCTCTCTCTCCCTTCCTCTTTCTTCCCCAAACCTTAAACCCCACGCCTTCTATATAAACTCCCCCTCCTATCTCCTCTCCACTCCACACACCAGCCACCACCACCTTCAGAGCTGTGCGAGAGTGGCGAGAGGAGGCGAGCGAGGGAGAGCGAGAGGGTGGAAGGAGGAGAGCGCGGGGGGAGGAGGAGGCTGAGGTCGGAGGAGCTTTGGTGGAAGCTCAGCGAAGCTCGCACGGCCACCGCGAGAGCGTGTGGGAGGAGAGGGCTCAGGGAGGTGACCTCCCGGCCCTCTGCAGCAGCTGGAGCTGCTGCAGCGTGAGGCGGAGCGGGTGGAAAGAGCTGCGGGAGTTCCTGGCGCTGGAAGTTTTCCAATATCAGACATCTGGAGTGGAGTCCAATCGACTGACGGGGTACTTGAACGACTGGAGCTAAGGCCAGACGTCTGAAAGCTCATTTATCGCAAGGTACGTATCTCCCTGCACCATGCATATCGCAGCGCAGGGGTATATGTCGGCTGACCGCACCTGCAATATTGTATGCAGGTGCAGCTTTGGGAAGAAGCGCGGAATGCTTTCCCACGCACTTTTGGATGTTTGAACACATCACCAGACGTCCGGAGGTGCATCCAGACGACTGAAGGCATTGTCCGATGTCTGTAACTACCTTCAGACGATCGCAGAGAAGGTTTGGATGTCTGAGGATACCGCAAGGACTTAAGGTAAAGATCTAACACATTTTAAGACGTCTGGGATTATTACCAGATGTCTGATTTTGAACAATAGGCACGTTTTTGACCCGTTTGGGGTCCAATCGAGGTCCGTTTTATGCAAACGAAATACCTGTACTTTCCTCGCGAGTTCCTCTACGTACTAGAGTCCTTTGTATACTATTCTGAACTCTCCTTTTGTGATATATTCCCTGGTATAGGGTTTCAGCCCGCTACGTGTTTGGGGCTCGCAGAGACGCTTGGGTCTGCGGTTCGAGCCCCCATTACTCCCGTGTTGTCTGGTAGAGTGATTAATTCTGTTAATAATATTTAAATAAGAATGCACTTGTGAAAATAGCTGAATGGAACCCTACGATGTCGCATGAACCCTAAGATAGAGAAATGAATGAACCGTTTGTACTGTATGATGTACCTGCATGCATGATTGAGATAAACTGCTAGCAATTGTTTGTATTATAATTGTCAGTTGCCTGTTAAAATATGAACTGCCTGTAATTAATGAACAATTACCTGTGAAATCACCGGTTGCATGTATCGAATTATGGAAACACGAGCTGCCTATATATGGATGAGAAATGAATTGTGAAAGGTGAAATCTGAATTGGAATAAATGAGTTGAACATGAGCATGAACCCTATGGGGAATTAGTAGTAGAACTCCTGTGGATAGACGGAAACCTCGAATGTAGACGGGAAGTATGCTGACCCTTAAGTACGTGATATCAAGGAGAGCAACTGTCCCCTTTCTGTGTAGAGCGGAGCTAGCCTCCCTTGGGTTGAGACCCGGGGTTAGGATTGACCATTCAACACCGACTCCTGTTGACCTTCGTGTACGTGGTATCGAGGTGAGCTACTAGTGTAGGGAGGGAGCTAGTCACCACACGGGACCCGGGGTTCAGCTAGCAACCCTACACCGACTTGTTAGGCCCTCTGGGCAAACCAAGGTAGTCAGATGAGGGTGCGCGGACTGTGGAGGGACGAAACCCCCGTTTGGTTCTGAGGGACAAGACCCCTGTTTGGTTTTGAGGGACGAGACCCTTGTTTTGAGAGGGCAAGGCCTTATACTGTTCCGTGCTGTACTTTGGACGTACCCGCTAACGGAAACGACTGACCGCGTATTAGTGTGGGATAGCTACCCATGCGCTTATCACGCGTGCCGTAGTCACCGCTACGTCTTGACAGTGACTTCGGGGTGGTTGATTGAGTGTAGGACTACCACGGGGGACTCTCTCGGCCAGAAGAGCACCACGTGTACCTTCTACTCTACAGAAAAGACTGCAATCAAGATTGTTCCCACGAGGAACATACAAGATCAAGAATATCTGGATGCTTGAGAGGAATGTGTGAAATATATATATATATATATATATATATATATATGAGAATTAAAATTGCTGCTTTTACTGTTTTTAGATAATATAGATACCACTCTACTCAGCGTTCGCTGACTCTGTCTTTTCATAATACTGTTCAGGACTAGGAGTTGAGCAACTCGAGCTTCCAGCTGCGGAGGGTGCTGGGCCTAGTCAAGTCCAACCGTAGTTTTTCAACACTTCCTTTTTGTTTCTTTATTGTTGCAGTAAGTAATGGACTTTTAGTTACTGTTTGTCTTTACTGTTTACTTCCACTTTCCATTATTGTTGTTGTGGTGATATGTACTGAAACAGCAGATTTACTTTTCTTTACTGTTTTGTACGTTTCTTCTGTTTAGTTATATTGCGTATGTGAATGTGGTTTATTTTCCTACTTTTGGTTATTTCTTGTTGGATGACTGGATCTTGGGATTAGTCGAGGTGAGCCGGTCGCAGATCCTATAGGGATCCGGGAATCGGGTTGTAACAATAACTAAAATTGCTCGACGTTGGATAATTAGTTGAGGTGAGCCTGATGCATAGTCATAGTCTGTAGTAAGGAAGAGTGCTAGAGCCTACAAAATAACTTGAACGTCCATTATATAAGGCCTTTCTTGCTAGTGCTTGCTAACTCTTGACCTTTCTTGACGTAGTCAACGATTCTAGTGCTTGCCAACTCCTCATTGAGCCCTCCTTCCATCCTTAACAAGGCCTATCCTTTCCTGCTAATATCCTACTAGTGCTATTAGACAAGGCACCGCCTACAATGTGCCTCACAACTTAGATGCCATCTAAGGTGGATTCAAGATTCAGATCTTGAGGTTTATGTAGGAAATGGATTTCTTTGTAAGGGGGATTTCACACAAGTCCCTATTTTCAAAAGTGCAATTTGAGTTAGAAAACCAAGTATGAGACCTTTTCCTTTTGTCATCACAGATGTTTGCAAATTTGACCAACCTCTCAAGCCCTCATTCTTAACATCCTCTAGATCAAACATCTATTCTCCCTACTCTTCCTAACTCAAGCTCTCCTTACACATGATCATCGGGCTCTTAAAAAATCATTAACTATGATTGCCATCTGGTTACCTTATCCCTCAATATATAAATCAAGCCAGGCTTTTGGGACTTCCTACTCTTTCTTGTGGGTTCTCAATTCTTGAAAGTCAAATAAAAATGGGAAAATGTGTAAAGTTCAGAGGAAGACTAGTAATGACCTATTACTACTCCCCCCTCCTTCCCCACACCCTCTAGGCTTTTTGATCTATGTTTGAAAAAGACATCGACCACCAATGGAATAAGCAAGATTGAATTAAGCCCATAATTGATGGACAATTGCACTAAGTAGCAGGAACCTATCAAAATTATCAAATGGAACACATCAACCTCAACGTCATCCCAGGCGGTGGTCTAATTAGAAAGAAAGGAGGGTTTTTTTTCCCTTGTTTCATTGAGTTTTACTTGCAAGTGCGACATAGAAAAACTACGTTCAGTTGAGAAGGTAGGACAAATGAATTTTGGGGAAGGACTAAGCCTAAATGGATCATTAGGTTTACGAAGCTATATTTCTTCTATCTATGTTATTCTCTTTCTTTGATTTGGCCTAACGTTCTACTTAGATTCTTAAATCCTCCTTTTCTAACCATTATCCTACTATAACAATTCTCACTAAGAAGAATGACCATGTTATGTCAATTCTACCCAAAAGGTAATGGGTTACTCTTATAGCACATCATTGTATAATGCTCAAGGCCATAGAATGAGAAGCAGGAGAAACTTTTCATTTATTATGAACCTAGTATTGTACCCACAACTCTAGTCTTAACGGTCGATCTACCATTGTCTCTTTATCAAGCCCCTAGTAGTGTTGCCTTCTTACTTACTCCATCTATGTGCATAGAGGAAAAGTGTTACTAGTACCATAAATATCTTGTATTGCCCTAGCTTGTCAAAGTTGCGACATGCACTCTATTGAGTAGGAATCATCAAACATTGCTAAGCCAAGACCCTTTAGAAAATCGGGATGTAGTTCAGGTTTTGAGCTCAGCATCATCACCTCTTGTCTTCCTTTGTTTTCTTGCTGTTCACGTTTTCAAAGATATCATAAAACTTCTATCACTTAAATTTTAACCCTTTGGAAATATATCAGCAAATGAATTAGTGTTCTTGTTATTTCTTTAGTACCTTTGGTATCTCCTATATATACCTGTTGTGTTTCTTGAATTATTTACAACTAGTATTCAAGTTCTGATATTTGCAGCTTCAGCTGCAGCTTATATATGTGGTCCTTAGGAATAGGAGGAAAAAAAACACACCATGATGAGCTTCAGAGACCTAATTCTGGTTTCCACACCTATAATGGAAATGCCTTTTTATCTTCTCTTTATGCTTTACGCCACAGGGGAAAAAAGGAACGAGCCATGTTCTACCAAGATGAACTAAAAGCATTTTCTTGAGGGAGGAAAAAAGATCCCTTTTGTCCTACTGGATCCCCATTTTCCCTGCCCCTTGTACCAAGAGGGTGGGGATGAAGCAAAGGAGGCCCTGTGATATTTTTTTACCCAAACAAAAACATCTCTTGATTTTTGACAGCATCGTTGTAGAGACTCACTATTTTGTTTTCAACATCTTCCAATTTCCTCTATCGATATGGAACAAATGAGGTCAAGGTGTTTGGTTGTATGGTGTAATAAGTGGTCCTGATTATATCCCCTTGAAAGAAAGTTAGCTGAACCCCACCTCCAAAAATCCATGTTTATAAAAGCAACATCTTAGAGATCACATTGACATAAAAACCACATTTTGGTGATCTATGAAAGCGGATTACTCAGAGATTTTGAGAAGCAAAGATGAAAGAGTATTGATGCCCATCTATCTCGTTTCCCACCCCACCGCGTTGCAAAGAGTGAGATGGGTCAACATCTCCCCCTTCTTCTTTTTCCAGCGGGGTGGTGGATGCATGATCTTTGGAGTCCTTTTGGACGGAAGAGCTGCTATAAAAAGAAACGGGAAACGGGTTTGCAAGGTTGGCATCTAAGATGGCAGGCTCCTTTCGAACTTCGAAGTGGGCATCTGATTGCTAGTTGGACCCCTCGTGGGACTGAAGGTTCCTTGCTTTCTCTGGATAACTCCACCGTTCAAACCCCCAAAATTGGATATGTCTACTTGTCAACTTCAGTATTCACCGACATTTTTCTCCAGATCTAACCACTTATACCAACCGACACTTTCAATATGTCGGCATTCGAAGCTATCATCGCCTCTTCATCACTTAATTATCCGCATCAAGCAAAACCCAAAATCCTCACATCGAAGAATAACAACCTCCCACTCGGATAGGATCTATACGCAGGTACTGGGGCGGACACGTGTCGAGATTTCCATTTTAAAAGTACCATATATAGACATAGATACGGTTCCTGAAGAAGAAGAAGAAGAGGTCCACGAAAGGAGCTTACCTTGGACAGGAGGCACATCAAGGACTGCATGTGGTTCCTTGACAGAGAGTCCCCGACGAAGGCCATCTTCCTCCCGGTCATCGCCGCGAGGAATGCCGCGGGATCGAACCGCGGGAGGTCGCACCCCTCCGGCTGCCACCGCCACCGGAGGTACCCCGTGTCGGTCCGCCCGTACTTCATGCAGTTCTGGTGCTCCTGTATCATCCAGCACGTCTCGTTGGTGTAGTACGGAGCCGCCGGGTCCGGCACCCACTCCCCCTTGGAGAAGTCGCAGCTCGCAGCAGCGGCGGCGGCGGCGGTGTCGTCCTCGTCGTCCGCTACGGCCGGCGGGGAAGAGTTGGATGGGACGAACTCGTATTGGACTGTGACGGTCGGAGGATGGTGGGAGAGAACGAAGAAGGCGACGCAGAGGAGGAGGAGCCCCGCGATGACGCGGCGGCGGTGCTTGTGCTTGTGGTGGTCGCCGGCGGACAGGTGAGTTGTGGTAGTAGTTGTCATGACGTTGATCTGGAAGGAAAGAGGAGTGTGGTCTTTCTCTGTATAGTTCGAAGGGTATTCCATCTCTCTCTTCTTGTATCATTGGATGGGGGGACTTAGTGGTGCCCATTTTACGGACCCTATTTTATTTCAATGAATTTACATCAAAGTCCGCAAATATGGAGGTTAAAGTGATGAGTTAGGTGACGTGATAATGATAGATAAATAATGTATGGATTGTATCAGGTCAGAGTCATGATTTATTAAAAATATATATTTAACTGTTTTTATAATACATTAAATCATCTGATCTCATTTTCTTTACTTTTTAATAATAATAAATAATAATTTAATATTAAATATAAAATAATTAAACTACCATCTTTCTTTAAATTTATAATAATAACATATTTTATAATACATCGATCCATCTCTCACATTTATCATCTATTAACCTATCATCTATATCATCACCACTACGATTAACCCTTCCTAACACTTAACTTAAAGGCAAATGCTAACTCTAGTTCGAACACAATTCAAACACAAGCTTAAAACAACTTATTCTTCGATAATATTTTAAAATGTCTCATGACCTGTGAAATATCAACGTGCACCGTGTCATGACAGAGTCAACGTTCTAGTGTTTTGAAATAATAAATGGAGGTTTACATGTTTAGCCTTGCAAGCAATTGATATTACGCATGCACCGCTTGATTTCTTAAATTTACACATATACGTCTTCATGATTATTAACACCTTTTACTTAAATGGCCCTACCGTTAAGCTTGTCGCAAAAAACTTTCATTTTTGATAAATTTACATCAAACATGGGTTGTTTTTTCTCACTCCTTACTAGTGTCATCTTTATGCTCAATCACCTCAAACATAGAATTACAAGGATCTCGAGCTCGCAACATTATCTTCTTTTTATCAATGCATCTCGATTTTTAAATAAATGCTAAATTCTTAATTATCCCTATTCTTTGCAGAAATTAGATGGAAGGGCATAAGCATAAAATCAAGTAACTTTATCAAGACATCCATGTAAACATGCTAAACGAAGGGTATATGCGTAACATCGAATGCTTATGTCTTTTGTGTAAATATCATTGCCATCTCAAAAAAAATTTTTAAAAATGGAGGAGGTGGGTGTAATAACCTACACTAGATGGTTGTTGTAACTCCAATAGAACATTATAAAACTCATGGTCAAATTTACAAAGAAATATAAAGCTTCTAAGGGGTGTTAAGTCGGTAAACAACATGCATGTAATGGAAAGTCATAAGCAAATAAGTTGGTGAATTCAGGATTATAAGATAGGATGGGCACCAATTACGAAGTTTTAGAGGTTTTGTAATTTTATTAAAAAAATACTTTTACATAAAAAAAGTTTACATTAAAAGAAATAAATTTCTCATGATATAATACCCATATAAACATGATACATGGATGTGCATGGAGATATTAAGTAACCAAACGAGCCTTACGAACAATCAAAATCTTTTAGGCTTTAATATTTAAATGCTAGTTTACCATTGCTCACTATTACATCCACTCTCTTTACCTAATGGAAAGATATTGATTCTCTATGATTTACAAATGTTTCAAGCTCTTTTCATTCTTATAACTTAGAGTAGGGATTGTAACCGATCTAAAAGAATCGTTGTGCCTCTAATAGTAAGCATCTCCTTCGCTCCCCCTTTCTCCCCTCCCTTTCTTCACCCCTAAACCCTACCTCCTCCACCCTCTTGCATTGTCGATTTGATTGTCCTACTCCCCTCTTCTTTTTTCCCTCCCTTTTGTAAGGGTGTTCCCTATCCTTGCATTTGCTATGAGCTCTCTCAGTGGTCACTGTTCCCCTCTCCAAAGGGGGGTGATCTTCCTCCTTTGTCCTAGTACACTCAGCATGGCCTCGGTGGCTTCTTCACCTGGTTGAGGGAGAGTTTTTAGGAGGGTTTAGGCTTGGGAAGGCTCCTCCACTCCCCCCCTCCCTCAATCCTTCAAGATCCCTGGCTCCCCCTTAACATCCCTCCCATGAATCCTTACGACCCACCACCTTCTTCTAGGCATTGTGGATCTTCTCCCCCACCTAAGGCGACTTTCGCCTCGGTGGTGTTCGGGCAAGGTGGGCCTCCCTCTACTTCTGCTTTGCTATCCTTTTCAATGGTCGAGCTTTCTGTTTGACAGCTAACGGTTGTTAACGATAAGCCTTGCACGATTTTCTCACCATAAGAGGCCTTGAATCACGCTTTCTCTTGTCCTCCATTGCCATTGCGAAGGCATGGGGACCTAAATCTCAGTTAAAATTTCTGGAAGATTTTTAGTTGAAAAAGCTAATCTTTCGCCGAGTTTCTCTATTCTCACACTTGATGCAAGGCACTAGGCTATATGTTTGATTCTTGCCGAGTTTTTTCTTTGGTATTCACTCTTCTTAACAAAACTCATGTTTATTTATGAGATGGTCATCGCTTTTTTGTATTGATGGGCCAATTACCTGTGCTCTGGTCTGGGTTGGCTTTAGAACCATCACATCCTCCACCTTAATGCATTGGTCTCCCTTACCTACTAGCTAGGCCATCCCATTTGCGTCGATACTCGTACTGTTCAGGGCTTTCACCAAGGTATGAGCATGTGGAGATAGATCTCCTCTCCTCTTGTGTTGAGGTGCTTTTCATTCAAAACAGTGTCGAGATTATTCAACAAAAAGTTGTTTACAAGAGGGTTCCATTATGTTGCTCGAGATGTTTGAAACTTGGTCATAAGGAGAAATCTTATGCTTCTTTCGCCTCTTCTGCTGGTGGGGAGCGCAATTTCACTTCTTTTGTTAATATCTATGTAGAGGTGGCATGTGCAAACTCTAGCTATGTTGATTTGGTTAACATCGTCCAACCAACCCCAACTTCTACGTACCCTCAGTAGCTGGAGAATTCTTCTAGATTGGGGACAGATGCTAATGCTCCATTTTGTATTAACTCTCCTCTCTTTTTTTTTTTTGGGGGGGGGGGGGGGGGGGGAAGGGTGGGGTGGGGGGAAGGGTGCTAAGTCTGAGTTGGTTCCTCCAAATGACCATCATCGATGAATTAGGTCCAAAAAGAAGTCCTTTGCCATTGCTAAAGGTCGGTTCAGGTGGATTGCTCCCTTGGACCTTCCTCTCACCCTTGAGTTCAATCTTCTCCCCCAAACCTTTTTTGCAATGATTTGCCTCTAATCTCCCCTATGGTTGATCCTGTTGAGGATAGAATGTTGTGCGGTTTTTGGAGAAAATAACAATGTTGATCCTTCTATTTCTAAGAAGAAGCATCTTCATTCTAGGGTTCTTTATTTTCAAAAGATGATTTTTAATTGATTGAAAATCTTTGCCATATATTTAACCCACTCTTCTGAGGCTTTTGGGAAAAAAATCCCTTGTTTGAGAAAGAGCTTTAAAAGAACAAAAAAGTGAAAAATTTTGATATTTCTCTCATTACTCAAGATTCTATTACCAAAAAAATTGTTGTGGTTCTTCATATCATTCCTTTTGAAACTTTCAGGCATTCCCTCTTTGAGCTTCAAATACGCAAGAAAAACATTTGTCAAATACTCTTAACAAACCTGCTTGTCATTGATCGTGAAAACCCTAATATGATAAGATAATTCTTATAGTGCAGGTAAATGAGAAAGCTTTAATATTTGTAATAATCAAACTCAAATAATTTTGCAAGGAAAGACGGGAGTCTGAATCATTCACAGGGAGGTGTATGGAGTTTGAAATCAAATTCAATCGCTCGAGAGAGGGATATCCTTTTTTTTGGTATTTTTCGTTTGGTTTTTTTTTGTATTTTTGATAAAAGTATGAATACAAGAGTGATATGAAGCGATTACAACACGAACTATGGAATGCGAAAATGAATGAAAAGTAAAACCTAACTACAAAAGCAAATAAGCAAGCAACAAAAAGTAATGCAAGTAAGTAAAAGCAACTAGAATAATAAAGAGACAACAAACTATGAACTAGAAACTAAAACTTTTATTATTAATGGAAATCAAATTACAACTAGTAGAAGAATGTTTAAACAACAAGTAGCTAGAAATTAAAATTGCTACAACTAGAACTAGAACTACAAATCAAATAGCAACTAAAGAAAGAAAAGAATGCGAAAAATTGGCAGGTGTAGAGGCTCTGAGAAGGTGGTGGAGAATCCCTTCCAGTCCTCTTGCCCTAGTGGAAGCGGAGGTAGAATGTGGAGAGTTAGCGGGAATTGGAGTTGCAGAATTATGGTGGACGTCTAGAGGAGGAAGAAGGTGGAGAAAGAAATGTAAGGAGAGGAAAAAAAATGATGGAGGGGGGGGGGGGGCAGCCATGTCTTTATATAGGCATTAAGGTCCTTGAGATGGATGGCTAGGATTTAATTGTTAGGAATCAAGGGCTTGGATTAAGGCACAAGTAGATTGATAGGGTTGATCTTAGTTGGAACCTAATGGAGGGCTAGGATGGCATCAAGATTTGAATGGAGGGTCAAGATTGGAGCACCAAGTGGTCGACCATCAAGGTTGTATTGAAGGTAATATGGCCAACCATATGGTGGTCGAATATGGGCCATTGGATGATCTTTGGATGGCTTAGATTGGTTCCTATGATGTGACCAACTAAAAGGGTAATTGGTAGAGATAAGGATAGGGTTTTTAGGAGGCAAATCAATGCTCTTAAATCTGATTTTTGTGGTGGATATTGAGGGCACAAGTGGCTGACCATGATGTTGGAATTGAGGGGATAGGGGCCAACCACTATAGGTTGGTTGTAGGGTTATCTAGGTAGGGATTTAGGTGGATTCACTAGGGCCCTATGATTCAAATCTAAAGGATGGAAATAGACGCACTAAGTGGTCAGCTATAAGGGTATTTCTAGAAGGCAAAAGGGATAGCTGAGGTTGGGTTTTGTTGGGATGGATTTAAGACTTGGTTGGGTGGAAGATTAGGGTTGGTTTTAATCAATGTTAGCCAGATGCCTATGAACTAACTTGGAAATTGAGGTGTGGTGGCTAGCCAATCTAAGGAGAAATTTGGCTTGGTTAGGTAGGATTGGGTGTGGAAAATTAGGCTCTTAAATAGGCTAGGTCTAAGGTTTAATTGGGCTAGGGTCTAGGCTTCAGGTTAGCTTAGCCAGAAATAAAGGAGCTCAAATTAATTCTGCATTATTGTGGAGCTCTAATCAGCTCCAGACCTGGTACCTACAAACATGCAAACAATACTCATCAAGGCACCAAATATAAGTAACAACATAAATTCCAATTAAACCTCTAAAAATGTAATATTTACAAAATGCTGCAATATGACTAATCTAAGCTAATGTAATGCAATATGACCCAAATCACCCTCAAACTAGCAATAATTAGCCAGGAATTAAGTAATTAAATAGAAATGTATTAGTCATAACTCCCTCCCTCATGGACTTGATTGGGGAATTTACCTTCCTTTCAAATCCCCTCTGATGAGAGCCTCATCATGAGCCATAACTAGCTCATTTTGATCCAATAAAGAAGATAAAAGCTCCTACATAACCTAGAAGAAGGCTTAACTGAAGGAACAAGTGCTCTGAGAAGAAAACATGAAATAAAGGTTAAAACTGCAATTTTACCATTGCAGTACATAAATGGGATTTCTCAGAAGCAAAACATAGGTCAAATGGTCCAAATAAGATAAAAAGTGGGTTGAATTAATCAGAAATGGGTTTATGTGCAATCTAAGAATTAAATGACACTTGGTAACCCTAAAACAGACCCGCTTAAATTAACAAGGTTCCGGTCAGAATAAAAATCAAGCAAACCCTCTAAAAATCATAGAAAAACATCCTCTAGGGTTTAGAACACTTAATTTGGCCTTTGGAACCTAGTTTGACTTAGATTAGGGTCTTAGCTCTTCAATTAACCTAATTTGAGTTTTTACGTAAAATGTCCAGTCAAACGAGGTCAAACCTAAAATCCAACTTCACCATTGGATTCTTTAGGTCCAAATTAGGTTTGTATCAAAATTTGGACCTAAGGGGAGGTCATCTTGACCTACTTTGCAATTTAGTACACCCAAATCACAAATAGGTCCCTATCTTTTGAATATCCTTGCAGATAGCCCCCTAGGTTCTTCGCCTTCTTTGCAAACCGGTCCTGCCGCCATTGAGGGGGCAGAACCGAGCTCCGACGAAGTTTCGAGAGAGATTGCTCTCTAATTCCTCAGAGATTCTCTCCCAGAAATGGAAGGGAGATTCTCTGAGGAATTCCCTTCCTTCTAAAGCCAATCAAATTCGCTGGCGTGAACCCAATCTCTCGTGCGAACGCACGAGAGATTTGGGTATCTTTCTTCCTTCCAACTCCGGCGAGCCGGCTGACCTAATTACGCGTTTTTCACGCACTGATAGGAGCGGCCAGCACCTATAAAACACCCCCCGGACCCGGCCGCTCATCTTAAGCTTGATTTTGACGGAGATCCCCTCCAAATTTCTTCTCTCCCATCTCCGGCCAAACGACCCACAAGCTCCGGCGACCGCTTTCCCTCCTTCTCGTCACTCTGCTGCCATACCAGCAGCAGAGTCCTCTCCGCCTCTTCCTCCCGCGGCGCGCTGTACCCTGCACGCAAGCTCCTGACCTCATCTTCGTCGCCGCTTCCTCCCCCAGGGTCTTTCTTCCCCGACGACGGCAGTCACGAGCCGTCCTCTCCGCCGCCTCCCTTCCCTCCAGACAACCCCAGATACGTTCTCCACCCTCTCCTCTCTCTTTTCCCCCTGTTATCTCCCTTGATCGACCCTCGACAGACGCTAACCACCTCCATCATCTTCGCCTCCGACCACACTCCGGCGAGCCGCCCACACCACTCCAGCCCTCCACACGGCTCGCCAACCACCTCGAAAGCTCCGCCTCACCTCCAGGAACACACTCCACCCTACCACTGCCACTCCAGCCCTCCACAATCACCCCCCGACCAACCCACCATCTCCGGCCACAGGTTGACCTAGGCACGCACGCCTAGGCCGACCTGCGGCCTGCAGCACTGCCCACCGCCTTCGCCGTGCCACGGCGAAGGTCTCTAGCTATTCTGATTTGGCCGAGAGGCGCGTTTTGTGTATGACAGGGTTTGAGCCGCTGCCGCCATGGACGACCTCTGATGAAGCTCCCACGAAGCTCCAGGCACCCGGTCTTCCAGGCTACAGGTGCTGCATACTAGCGCGAGTGTCGCGAGGTGAACGAGTCCAGCCAAGGAGCGCTGTTGAACGATTTTTTTTACGCACCTACGCTAACGTGTTTGGTTTTGGAAAACCCGTCGTTGTAGTTCGAAAGCGAAGGATTTGAGTTCAACAAATAAAATTTATACCGAAATTAAAATTCCGGGTCGAACACAGGGAGGCGAACGTTTAATTTAAAAACTTCGCGTTTCTTTTTATTTTGTCACAAAGAAATTCAATTTAAACTATCTAAGTATCTACAACAAATAAAAGAGAGAGAGGGAGTAAGAGAGAGAGAAGGAATACTATACATGGAAATCAAAATGAGATGTAGAATAAACAAGGAATTTATCATAAAAGAGTTCTTTCGTTACAACTAGAAAACATAAAATAATTACTCTAGAAAGCATTAAAAGAATGGAGGGAGAAATGTCCTCCTCGACGATCGCTCGGAGGACGAATAGACTACTCTAGAAAGCAGTAAATCTATACTAGAAAGCAGTAAAAAGAATAGGGAGAGAGAAATCCTCCTCGACGGTCGCTTGGAGGACGAGCCGGACGGGACGACGCCTGGACGAAGGAGAACGAAGCGGGACGAAGGAGGATGAAGCAGAAGAACGGGAACGAAGCAGCACGCCGTCGTCGTCGCGGGATCCACTTCCGAAGGGGGACGAAAATTTGGACTTTATCTCGCGAGAAGCATCCCGGGTGTGGGACAAGCTTCTCTTGAGCTTTGGAGAGGTAGAGAGGAGAAGGAAGGGATGAAAATTTCGTATGGAGGGGGTCTCCTTTTATAGTTGCAAGGAGTGGGGGCAAAATGGACATTACATCTTCAAAATAATAAATAAGGGGTCTTTAGTGACGGATAAAACCGTCGCTAAAGCCCCGCCGTCGCCGTCGCCGCCGCGCCCACGCGCGCCCGCTCGGCTGGCCTGCGCGCGTAACGCATACGCACGTCCGCGTCGTCTCAACCGTCCGATCGCGAGATCGGACGGCTTAGATTGCGTCCGCGCCCGCTGCGTAGCGCGCCCGCCCGCGTGCGATCGCGCGCTCACCAGAGCGTCCAATTGCGCGTCGGCGCTATCGGGCACGCGCGGCCGTTGGATCTTCATCTGACGCTCGTGCGCGCCCGCTCGCCCGCGCCTTCGACCCCCTCACCGCGGCTCGAACCCGCGACCTCCGCTTCGCCCGCAGCTGCGTCGCCGCTGCGCTACGCGGGCGAAATGGTCGCGCGGACGTTTTTAAACGCGAGCGACCGCAGCCGTTGGATCGAGATCCAACGGCGGAGAGGAGACGGTGCGCGGTCTTCACAGGACTCCTGCGGCCGATTGGGCGGCTGGGATGGCGCCACGTGGCACCATCTTGGCCGTCCATCTTCTGGAAGTTGTAGATGGTCCCACGGATGTTGGATTGAGTCGATTTTTGTGTCGTTCGGCTGCGATCGTCGATCCGAATTCATCCGTGTGGTCGGATTTTCCATCTGAAGTGCGGATTTACACCATCCTGGCCCTTGATCTTCTAGGGTTTCCCGGTCTCTATCTGATGCTACGGATGCCTGATTAGGGCGATCTTGGAGTCGTTGAACTCCAATCGTCGCCCTGATCATATCCATACGGTTGGATCTTTGATCCGAGGCCCCGATAAAATATTTTCCCTGTCCAAGCACATAAAAGGAGACAATTAACCTCCATTTTATTCAAACTACTCTAAATGCAAGATGATGCATGTAATGCAATATTTATATCATGAAATGCAATCCTATGCTTAAGAACATGCATAAATAGACATTTTAAGTAGTGTAAATGTGTTTACATCATACCCCCATGCCTATCTTTTGCTAGTCCCTAGCAAAAACTATATGCTATTTATAAAAGAATTAGGTTAGATTATTTGGACCTGAGTTATTTTCAATCATTAAGAAATTGTCTACTTAAGAACTGAACTTTCAAAGACACAACAGTGCCCGGGTATCAGCCAAAATGTAGACCGCCTCAAGCCTCGCCTTATTCAAAGAAAAATTTCTTTTTCTGTTTTTACTCTCTTTTTTTTTATTTTTTTTGGATTTTCAAATTTTAGGGTTTAAGAGTGGCTTTCTACGGCCATTCAACTCACCCAAGATTTGATGAGAACCCTAAGTTTTAAGCATCTTATTGTGATTGTGATAGACTCGTTGACCGGCAATTAAAACGGACTTCGGATTTCTACGCCTCTAGGTGACCTCAAAAAGAATTCTGCCTAAAGGTGTATCTTTACAACCGGTAGCTTTCTCCCTACTTTTATTTTTTTAACGGGGTCAACACAAGGGTGAATCCAGTGTATATCTCCCCGGTTTATTCTACTTCTCCGCTTCTTCCTAAGTGTTTTGGGAATTTTTAGTGCATTTTCTGAGCTGGGTTCTGGACAACCGGTCGATAAGCTGTTACCACCGACAACTTGCCAGCCATACTCGTGCGGCGAAGTGTGGCTTATTTCTTTTTGTTCTTTTCTCCTTTTTGATTTTTTTTTTTTTAAGTAGGTGGCTTCCCTGGTCTAAGATTTACCTAAAGGCAGCAAAAAGAGAAAGGTCCAGCGACTGGGCTCTGGACAACCTACCTATGGGCTGTTACCCACGATAACTTGCCAGCCATATCACCCTAGAAGGTTCATTAGCTACCCAATTTCCGTTAAAATCGCCAAACAACGAGTCAGTGCAAAGAAAGTGTGTAGATGCTTAAAACTCAAAATTCCCTTAAATCAGCGGGCGGGTTGACAAGTCGTGTACTTATCACCCAAACTTATTTATTCCAATTATAATAAAATTCAGGTTGGCGAGAACTCGAAAAACAAATCCACATTTTAGTGGATACATAGGCTGATTAAGTCCAAAGACCTGAAGGGTCTTTGTGTTCAGAACATAATATAGTATTTCTTAAGATCAAAAATTTTCTTAAACCCAAATTCTCTTTCCTAATTTTGATTTTTTTTTTTTTATATATAAAATAAAACAAATCTACGGAGCTGACGAATGAATTCAAAGATAAATATCCATCCCCCCATGCCTATCTAATGCAATGTCCTCATTGTATTAAAAAGACATAAAATAGAGAGGAAAAGCGTAGAAAGCACCTGAATTGCGTGGATATCGGGTCCGTTCCGAGATGAAAATGAAAAAGAACTGTATATGTGCTGAGTTTAGTGCCTTCAGCTAGGCACACTATACAAAGAAAAGAAATGAAGAATTCACATGTGCAGGTCAGAATTAGAATGAACAGAAGAATCCTCTGACCTGTCAGCAAAGGTCCACAGATGTGGACCAGATTGTGGTGCAGACCCACACCCCATAATCGAGAATATCTTAGGTTCTGGATAAAAATTACCCAAAACCTAAAATCAGAATGCAAGCGGGGTCGGGCCTGCGATTTGTGAGGATGCAACCCAAGGCCAAAATGTCGGGTTACAGAGAATTGAAGCTCAAAAGGATAATCGTTAAATGTGTGCTTGAGTTTGACATCCTCGAAACAAATGTCTAAGGGTTCTGATTTGATGGTTTCAGTTTAAAAGGAACCCTTCGACTCAATCTTCCATTTCCTCCAAAATTGACTTCCCAAATCAGAATTTCCCAGCTCCTATCCTCCTCATTCGGCATATCAAATTCCATGACCTCTTGTATATTCATCACCCCGTCTGAAATCTCCAAGTCTAGATGATGTGGCAAAATCAAAATTGACTTGGGTCTAATTATCTCAGAATTAGAATCATCAATAAGCTCAACAGGGTGTAACTGATAATCAGGGCATTGAATTAATTCCTCCAGAAAATGCGATTCTGGATCCGTATCGTGTGCCCTAATAAGATCAGTTTCCTCAGTTATTGGGCTATCAAATGATCTATCAGATTCCTCAGGCCCAATCGTCTCACAAAAATCGTGATCTGAAAACTCGTGTGAGACTTCGCAACTTGAATCTTCACCATCAGGATCCGTATCAATGTATGTCCCAAAATCATTTGTCACTTTGCGTTCCAAGGAGACATACGTTTCCTCGTAACCCGGCTCAGGGATTTCAGGTGAAGAAATCAAATCATCCTTAATTGGTTGTTTTAATTCAATCTGGTCAGCTTCGTAACACGTGTCCCCCCCAACAGGTGCCTGAGCGGGTTCTGTCATTGGCTTTCCTGAAGAGAGTTCATCCTGGAAATTATTCCAAGATTGAATCAAAGCAACCACGAATCTCATCCTCAATTTCGCTAATTTCCCAAGTAGAAACTCACCCGGGTTCTTATCCTTAACATCCTGAAGCCAATCCAACAAAGACTTGTTTAAATCATCAATCATTTCAATCAGGGGCTCCAATCTCTCAATGCAAGGTATTGGCTGAACTTCTAAAGATTGAATGATATTCCTCAAGTTAGCCAGAACCTTATCTTGAACCTGATTCACCTGAACCAAATGAGTTGGTTCAGGGTTGGGCGGGTTTGACATCAATGTAGAGGAATTAACGAATTGAGATTCGTTATACCCATCCTGATAATAGGTCATTTCAGATTGTTCAAAAGATGGAGATGACCTAAAGGCAGTGAAATCAGAGGATGGGTAAGGATCAGTGTATCCTTCTTGATTGTAGATCGCATTAGGTTGTTCATGAAAGGAGGACGATCTATAATCGATGCAACTCTGAGAAGGATAGAATTGAGAATCAAAGTGTTCAGGGTTAGACCCTAAACACGGGGGTCCGGAATTGTATCCCCAATCCGAATTATCCCAACTAACTGATGGTCGATTACAATACGAGTTGGGATAATCGTCATGTTGAGGATAATTTACAACAGGAGGGAAAGAGCGGGAATGCGTGAAATATGTGGAAGGATTCATGAGACACGGGAGGAAGAAAGGTGCCCTGCAATACAAACAATCAAACCTGTCCTTAAATGGGTTAGCCTACAGACCTACAGACTCTCAAAACCCGTCTTGAGATAAAGGAACGATTTGATCTACTTCTGTCTGTTCAATCCAACCAGTTAGAAGGAGGGACTGGGGAGAAGGTTCTTCCTTCGGCTTGCGCCTCCGGTTCCTAGTGTACCCCCCAGCCGCGATCGTTTGACTCTGCTCCCCTAGCTAGACATCAGATTGAACAGTAGAAGTAGACTAATCGAAAATAATCTCGTTCTGAGTTTTGAAGAGCGAGTCCAATCCTTAAGGCCAACGTCTACTCTGTTTTATTTAGGGCTAGGTTTGAATGTGCTTTGGAATGTGATGGGCCCTTTAAATGGGTTGTGCCCTTAATGATTGATTGCTTTGTGTGTGCATGCACAACCAGTGGTTTTCAAGCAAGATTATTTTTGATGTGATGAATTTTAAGGTTCAAATCTTGCTTAGTAGCTTTTAGGATTCAACTTTAGGTGTTTTCAATCAAGTTTCATTGGCACACCAGGTTTTGCAAGCACAGGTGAAGATATTTTCCTTTAAAGTTTAAAAAGAATGTGGAGTGCCTGGTAGATCCCTAAGAGTTGAACCTAATTGGCAGCTACTTGATGAGTTGATTTTATTTGAAGTGGTGCGACCCAAACAACTCAAACAACTGGCCTGATGCACCACCTAATTAGGCACACAAATGATTACCCAATCTGATTTCTACTCGATTATGTGTTTGGATGTGTGTACCGGCTCCTAAGATTGGTTTACCGGTTGAGTTAGAAAATCAGATGAGGTTGTGTACCTCTGTGAGATTTTTTTTATTATTATTATTTTTTTAATGTGGGGGTTGGAGTGAGTATGGATGTCAAACAACAAATAATCTAACCTTAGAGTTTATAAGAACACCTAGGTTGATTGATGTTTGAATTATTATGTGATGAAATGAAATCTAATGGGTGGGAGGTGGGGGATAACTTACAAAACCTTCCACAACACTTTACTTCGATTTACCGCTTTTGCCTGTCTCGAAAGAGTACCTGCAATTACAATAAGAAAGGAGAAAAGTGAGGTAAATGATTTGTAAGTTACAAAACGCGAAGAGAAATCAAAGAGCGTTGCCTCCCCGGCAACGGCGCCAAAATGTTGAACGATTTTTTTTACGCACCTACGCTAACGTGTTTGGTTTTGGAAAACCCGTCGTTGTAGTTCGAAAGCGAAGGATTCGAGTTCAACAAATAAAATTTATACCGAAATTAAAATTCCGGGTCGAACACAGGGAGGCGAACGTTTAATTTAAAAACTTCGCGTTTCTTTTTATTTTGTCACAAAGAAATTAAATTTAAACTATCTAAGTATCTACAACAAATAAAAGAGAGAGAGGGAGTAAGAGAGAGAGAAGGAATACTATACATGGAAATCAAAATGAGATGTAGAATAAACAAGGAATTTATCATAAAAGAGTTCTTTCGTTACAACTAGAAAACATAAAACAATTACTCTAGAAAGCATTAAAAGAATGGAGGGAGAAATGTCCTCCTCGACGATCGCTCGGAGGACGAATAGACTACTCTAGAAAGCAGTAAATCTATACTAGAAAGCAGTAAAAAGAATAGGGAGAGAGAAATCCTCCTCGACGGTCGCTTGGAGGACGAGTCGGACGGGACGACGCCTGGACGAAGGAGAACGAAGCGGGACGAAGGAGGACGAAGCAGAAGAACGGGAACGAAGCAGCACGCCGTCGTCGTCGCGGGATCCACTTCCGAAGGGGGACGAAAATTTGGACTTTATCTTGCGAGAAGCATCCCGGGTGTGGGACAAGCTTCTCTTGAGCTTTGGAGAGGTAGAGAGGAGAAGGAAGGGATGAAAATTTCGTATGGAGGGGGTCTCCTTTTATAGTTGCAAGGAGTGGGGGCAAAATGGACATTACATCTTCAAAATAATAAATAAGGGGTCTTTAGTGACGGATAAAACCGTCGCTAAAGCCCCGCCGTCGCCGTCGCCGCCGCGCCCACGCGCGCCCGCTCGGCTGGCCTGCGGGCGTAACGCATACGCACGTCCGCGTCGTCTCAGCCGTCCGATCGCGAGATCGGACGGCTTAGATCGCGTCCGCGCTCGCTGCGTAGCGCTCCCGCCCGCGTGCGATCGCGCGCTCACCAGAGCGTCCAATTGCGCGTCGGCGCTATCGGGCGCGCGCGGCCGTTGGATCTTCATCTGACGCTCGTGCGCGCCCGCTCGCCCGCGCCTTCGACCCCCTCACCGCGGCTCGAACCCGCAACCTCCGCTTCGCCCGCAGCTGCGTCGCCGCTGCGCTACGCGGGCGAAATGGTCGCGCGGACATTTTTAAACGCGAGCGACCGCAGCCGTTGGATCGAGATCCAATGGCGGAGAGGAGACGGTGCGCGGTCTTCACAGGACTCCTGCGGCCGATTGGGCGGCTGGGATGTCACCACGTGGCACCATCTTGGCCGTCCATCTTCTGGAAGTTGTAGATGGTGTCACGGATGTCGGATTGACTCGATTTTTGTGTCGTTCGGCTGCGATCGTCGATCCGAATTCATCCGTGTTGTCGGATTTTCCATCTGAAGTGCGGATTTACACCATCCTGGCCCTTGATCTTCTAGGGTTTCCCGGTCTCTATCTGATGCTACGGATGCCTGATTAGGGCGATCTTGGAGTCGTTGAACTCCAATCGTCGCCCTGATCATATCCATACGGTTGGATCTTTGATCCGAGGTCCCGATAAAATATTTGCCCTGTCCAAGCACATAAAAGGAGACAATTAACCTCCATTTTATTCAAACTACTCTAAATGCAAGATGATGCATGTAATGCAATATTTATATCATGAAATGCAATCCTATGCTTAAGAACATGCATAAATAGACATTTTAAGTAGTGTAAATGTGTTTACATCAAGCGCTAGCAGAGCCAGCAGCTGCGGGGCAATCGCACGACGAGGCTTCTGCAGGCGCGCGTGAAGGCGAGACCAGATAGTCCCACATCGTGGGATTGCAACCCTCAGGTACCATATAAGTTGTTTTTGTGTTTTACTCTTATCGCCTCAGTAAGCACAGGGGTGAGGTCCCTCACTGACCCCACCCGCCTCGTCCGCGGCCTGACCACGCGGACCTGGCGGATCCGACCCGACCTAGACCTACGCACTCCTCGCGCATCACACACCTGCAGGTGCGCCTGGTCCCGGGTACGATCCGACCCGATTAAGACTGTGGCTCTGGTAGAGCGGTTTGAGTGAATTGCTTGAGAGAGAGAGACACGCGGGTAGAGGGAGAAGGGTTAGGTTTTGCTCCTGTGCAGGCAGGTTGATCGCAGGAGAAGGACTTGGCCGCTGCAGAAGAAGGAAAAGCAAGCCAAAGAAGAAGAAGAAGGCAACGAAGAAAGGAGGAGCAAGACAGAAGAAGAAGAAAGAAAGAAGTCTTCGCAGGAGAAGAAGGAAAGCAGAAAGATTAGAAGTCTTCGCAGAGAAGAAGAAGAAGGACAAGGGAAGATTGCAAAGAGATCAGAAAGGCAAAGCAGAAGAAGGAAGAGAGAAAGAAAGATCACATTTAAGACGTCTGATACATAAATCAGACGTCTAATTCTATTTTTTTACATCTTTTTTAAAACTCTTTGAATCAATTATATTTGCATTTAACAGTTGTATTCTTGGGTTTTACAAAGTACTCAGTTTGCTCCCTATGTTCGACCTCGGATACTCTAGTTGTTCGAGTAATAAAATTATTTATATTTGTTTAAACGTTTTGTCGGTTCTACTGCAACGTAATACGCCTTTAAATCCGCACAAAAACGTTGACAACACCCTCGTATCCTTGATCTTAAGCCTTTGAATGTTATGGAGATCTTGGAGGGGGGCGAGGACATTTAGACTTGCTTTTATGTGAGAGATATGTGTTGGTGCAAGAGTACCATGATCGTTGATTTTGATCATAACAAAATACTTATTATTTGACATTTGCATTTTTAGTGATCAAGTTTCGAGATTAGTGCAAATGGAGGCAAGCCTAAGGAGCTTGGTTTTTTTTTTTTTGATAACTAAGGAGCTTGCTTTTGGACAAAAGCATCAAGGAGCATGAAGATGATGGAGCTTCACATGGAGCGAAAGCGTGAAGAAGGAGATGAAGAATAGGATAGAGGATGTCTTTCATGTATTTGTATTTGTAGTTATTTTTTCTCTTTATGTTTCCTTAGAAATATTGTAAAGAGCCTAATAGTACATCACCTTAATCCTAAAAACACCTTTCTATCTCTAGGACACGTAGATAAATTCAGAAAACCAAAATAGGCTTCTGACATCCTGATTAGACGTCCGATATAGACAATAAACGTTGATTTGTGACCTTAAGTCGTTTGACCTTTTGGCCAGAAGTCCAAACACTTAGGCTAGAAATGAATAGTCTGTGCCTTTCCATTTAGATGTTCTGCCCTTAGTCCAGATGTCTCACAAGACCTCTGATGACCTTGCTAGATGTCTAACAAGAGGATCGTTAGCCATTACCCTAATGAGCCAACTTAGGATAATTTAGTATTTATTTCCAGACGTTCGTAGAGGTGTCCAGACGTTTGGTAAAGAGATGTTAGACCAAAATCCAAGGATGTCAGGCCCATATCTGACTGTTAGCTCCTTGAAATGAATTCTCGCAGCTTTTAGATGTCCAAACCTTCTGTCAGACATCCAGATCGTCGTCTGACCCTTAAAATCTAAAACCCTATTTAGATTTGGTCCAAAGCAGGAACAAACCCACACAAAGTTAGATGTCCAATTTCTTGTCCAAACGTCCTATAATTACATCCAAGACATCTAGCCATTAGACGCAAGAACCCTGTTTCCATTTGATTCATTCTAGGAACTTTGATACTTTAGATCAGACGACCAAAGTTGTTATCAGACGTCTGACTGGATGTCTGACCCTAACATTAGGTGTCTGATAACTGTGTCAAACTTATTGTGACCCTGATTTGATTCTGATTTCGGCTCAATCTTCTTTGCAATCAACCCCAATGGCTATAAGAACCTTCTAAAGTATTCCTAAGAGTTCCTAAGCCCTCTATATATATGAGAGGACCTTCACTTGACAAAACACACACAAGAGAGAATATTTCCCACAATTCTATCGATCAAAAAGAGAGATAAAGAAAAAGGTGCCACTGTTAATCCTTGCTATTAAGAGCATCGGCCCGCTGTGCGAATTCACGCCTACACACTTCCATTTCAGGGAAGATTTCTTGCCTATAGTAGCTTAGGTTTAATCCTTACATATTGGGCTCTATAGGTTTTGTTATTTGTATTTTATTTTCTTTGGTTGGGTATTAACGTGGTGAATTCCCAACTTCTTCACAAGACAAAATACTCTTTGTGAATAAGAGTGGCTTACAGTATGCTACCCTCGGTTAAAGTAGCGTGGCTGTAATTGAGGTTGTACTTCCCTCGATCAAGTAGTACATAGTGAATTTGCTCAACTCGATCGACCGGGAAATCTTAAGTCGAGAGGCTTAGGTAGTGGTTTTTACCCTTGGGGTTTCCACGTAAAACCTTAATTGTCTCATTTGTGGTGAATGCTTTTTGTGTGATTGATTGTGATTTTATTTCTGTATATTTTTTATATCGCACTATTCACCCCCCTCTAGTCTAAAATTTCAATATGGAGTTTAGATCTGATGAGAGTCCCCTAGCTTCTGATGATTTCTCCTTTGTTCCGGAGACCTAATACTTGGACAACTTGATGTCAATTGTTTCGTCTCCTTCATCGTCTCAAGGGAGGAATACATGTGATGGAAGAGTCTTCACAAGATCGAGGAAGATTATTAGAAGTAAATCGAGGACCACTCCCAATTATTTTACCTAATGCATTTCATGTTTTGGAATTGTCATGGCATTCTTAATGTCCCCACCTTAAATCGTCTCAAACCTTGATCCACGAGTCATCCTTTGATATCACTTTCATTTTTGATCCTTTTGTTGATGCCTTTAGAATTGATTCTGTTGCCCTCTCCTTGAATTTTCCTAATTTCCTTGCCCACCTATCCTGCGTGGATATTTGGTGCTTGTTCAAAGACAACATTTCCTTATCGGTCCTAGATTGTGTCCTGCAAGCCCTTTCCATCCTATCCTTCTTTTAGAATGCCGTCATTGTAATTTCCGCTGTACATGCATCTTATGATTTTAACAAAAATCAAGATTTGTGGTCCCATCTCTCTTTTATTCAATCCTCCATTACCTCAGCTTCGATGATAAGAGGAATGGGGGAAGGGGGGGACTTTAATTGCATTCTCTTCCCCTTAGAAAAGATTGGGGAGGCTCCCTTTAACAGCAATAGTGCATCCAATTTTCACCACGTCATTGATAACCATGCCCTCATTGACTTGCCCCTTCGTGGAAACCAATATTCTTCGTGCAATGGGCAAAAAGGTTCTCGTAGAATTTACCAAAAGTTAGATCGGATTCCAACCAATGTTGATCATCTTGGTCTTTCTCCTTCAGGGTCTTATCTTCGTTATAGAAATTCTAACCATTGCCCATTCTTTGCCTTTGCTAGGTCTGCTTTAGGGTCAAAACATTGTCCCTTCTATTTCCAAAATATGTGGCT
Source organism: Thalassia testudinum (assembly GCA_037157565.1). Taxonomy (NCBI): domain Eukaryota; kingdom Viridiplantae; phylum Streptophyta; class Magnoliopsida; order Alismatales; family Hydrocharitaceae; genus Thalassia; species Thalassia testudinum. Next base: position 90,764,665 of record JAZHRO010000077.1, read on the forward strand.
TAAGGATGAAAGTTTTAGAACCTTTATATCTAATTGTTGGAGTGTCTCCAATTTGGATTTTGATTCTTATGATCCTCTTTCTAAACTTTGTCTTCGCATCTTAGCGTTGAAAGAAGCCCTTAAATGCTAGAATAGGTCCTCCTTTGGAAGCATCTAGGAAAAAGTCAAGGATCATGAGGCTCTCCATGATGACTTGGATAAAAAACTTTAGAACTCATAGGATGTGTCAACATTTGCTAAGCTAAGCAATGTCCAAATCTAACTTGATGATACGCTTGACAAACTAAGTTTTCTTGAATCAAAAAGCCAAAATTAACTATATTTCTAAAGGTGAGGGAAACACTGGGTTCTTTTATGACACCACAAATTGCAAGAATGCTAGAAATTCTCACACCTTTTTGACCAAGGATATCAGCACGGGCTCCTAGAATGTGGTGGCTTCCAAAGCTTCTGATTTTTACTCCAACCTTCTTACCTTGGTTAGTACCTACCCTGCTCGTATTCTAACATCATTTCAGATAAAGATTCTAACCATCTCCTTATTCTTCTTGCCCACTTCGAGATCTTTGAAATCTTCTCTAAAATGCCGCTTAACAAAACTCCTAGTCTTGATGGATTCAAGGTGAAATTCTTCATTCACTTTTGGGATCTCCTCAAAGATGACATTACTTTGGCCATTCGTCACCTTTTTTCCTCTTGTTCCACCCCTAGAGCTTTCAATAGCACTTTCATCTCTTTGATTCCATAGAAACCTCAGGTCATTGATCTCTCCAAATATCAGCCTATTAGTCTTTGCAACATCATTTACAAGTTGGCTTCTAGGATTCTTGTCGAGAGGCTCTCTTCTTTCATGCCGAATATTATCCCCCATGATCAAGTAGGGTTCATTAAGGAAAGATCAATCTTTGGCCATATAGCCATGACTTTCAAGCACACGTAGCATCTTGATCACAAAGTTTATGAGTCCAATATCATTTTTCAGCTTGATTTAGAGAAAGCCTATGATTGCATTGAGTGGAACATTTGCCATCAAATTCTTGGCTCTTTTGGATTCTTGATGATAATGTCATCATCAGCCATATCTAGTTTTAATTAGTCAAATTCCATTAATAAATGCTCCTACATAACCGCCAAAGGACCGTAATTCACTGCACATCCTTTTTGAGAGTTTAACATGAAACCGGGGTTAAAAAAGATATTGCAGAACAACCGTGGGTTTTCTCAGGGGTTTATTAAAGGTCAAATATCCATAAATGTCTAAAAGTGGGTTCATACAGACATAAACAGGTTTTCACGCATTTCAAGAATTAAATGACATCTGAAACCCTAAAAGCAGACCCGCTTAACTCATTGAGGTTCTGGTCAGGATAAAATTCGCATAAACCTTTTAAAAATCATAGAAAAATATTCTCTAGGATTTGGTATCTTTGATTTGACCATTAAAATCTATTTTGACCTAAAATAGAGTCTCAAACAGACAGTTGTCCTAATTTAGGTTTCTATGCAATTTACCTAGTTAAACTTGATCAAAACCTAAATCCGACTTCACCATCAAATTTCTTGGGTCTAAATTAGGTTTGTACCAAAAATTTGGGCCCAATCAAAGATCATCTTGATTATCTTGACCTAGTTTGCATTTCAATCCAGTTTGATTCTTTTTCTTACACACGTGCCCCTTTCTTTTTGAAATTTCCTGCAAAATGCCCCCTAGCATATCACCGTTCTTGCAAAAAGGTCCAACCGTCTTCTTCTTCTTTGCGCAGCGAAGAAGGAAACCTTCAGTTCCTAAAACTCGAACTGCCTCATTTAATCTGACGAATTAATTGATGAAATCTCAATAAAAAATCGGCAAATTTGGCAAAGACAATCCTCAGGTCATTCCGCATCAAACGAGATCCTCCTTGAGGCCAATCATAGCCAGAATTGGCTTGGCAAGCTCGAGGAAGTTGAGCTCTCCAAGCAAGGTCAGGAAATGTTCCTTTTTGAACATTCCTGATGGGTAGAACCCCACCTATAAGAGCAGCCGCACATCCTCAATTGGTCTTTGTCTAGTTTTGGCATGCTAACCTCCTCCTCTTCTTCATCCAAGGTCGCCATTAACGAAGGCCTAAAGCTTCTTCAACTCTCCTCATCGGCCACTCCCACATACTATAGGGAGAGGGCTTCCTCCCTACTCTTCATTATCGTGCTCCCAAATAAAGGAGGTGGCCCAATTACCCCTTCATCGGTTCCATCTCCATCTCCTTCGTCTCCGGCTTCGGCATACCTCCAGAAAGCCTTCTCAGACCTATGTCCGTCCAATTAGTTTAGGGCTTCTCTTCCTCTACCCTCCAATTAGGTTTAGACTAAATTTTAGGTCCCAATTCTCCCTATTGCTCCTTCTTAGATGTCGGCTACCACACGTTCGACCACCCTCACTGCCGGCATGCCTCCACCCATCGTACACCACATACCCTATGCCAAAAGCATCGCCCCAACCTCACAAAGCTTCCCAACTCCTCAATTTCTCCATTAACCACCTCCATCACCTCCCTCCATTACCGATGACCAAAGCTCATCGAAGCTTCTCTGCCACACGCAACCGACCATTCGCACACCCAATTCCTTTAGGGCTTTTGTCTGGCAAATAGTGTCGGACCTTCTCGTGTGCTTAATTCTGACTATAGGGCTATATTTTTGTCACAGGTATTTCGTTGTCTCCAGTCATCCTCTTCTTCTCTGACAGACCACATCCAACCACCTCTAGTCTCACCCTCGCCCTCAATCGACACGGAACAGTCTCACGATCAATTCCTGACCATCAATTGGGCAGAGCTACACCACACGATCACCAATCAGGCAAACCTCCAGTTGCTAATTGCGCGCGGAAGAAGGGATTGGGATTAATCCCACATCATGAGCGGACGAAGAGGAAGCAACGCATATATTCTTTTTGTGTTTACATCTTATCGCCCAAGACACTTGAGGGTCGGGTCCCTCCTCACTATCCTCTCACACCTCAGCTACCTCCACGCTTGGTAGCCTTGGTCATTCAGATCCCCGTTTACCCGATTGATTGCCTAGTTATCTGAGAGAAGAGAAGAGAAGGAAAGGAAAGAAAGAGAGAAGAGCGAGGGAGGGGAGGGTTTTGCTCTCTGAGGATCTTCTCTAGGTGCGTACTTTGTGCTAAAAAGCCTAACCCTTAGGCTTTGTGAAGGCTCAGAAGAAGAAGAAAAGAGGGAAGGTAGAAAAAGGAAGAACCAAAGAAAGAAAAGAGAAGCAGAGAAGTGAAGAAGAAGAAGCACTGTAACAGGGCTGAACTTAAATCGTCTGGTCATCTGACCCAACATCTAACTTGGTTGAAAACACTGTGGCATTATTTGAGGCACTGTGCATTTATTTAGATCATTGAGTAATTACTATATATATATCTATGCTAATAATTGGTGATTTAAATTATCATTATTTTATCTTAGATATCTTTTTGCCACATTAAACTCCTGATATACTCTTGCTTAATATTAAATATCATTTGAGTAGTTATTCTTTATTGAATATTTAATGTGATAGGTTATTATTCACCGAAAATCTATAATTTGCTCAATTTCCTATGCTCATTTATATTTTGATTGAGATTAACGCGTGAATGCAATACTTGCTCCCTTTGTTCGACCTCGGATTTCCATTCGAGCATAAATTCTATTTGTTTTCGCACTTTATCGGCTATACCGCAACGTATCATTTTTAAAATTCTGATTTAGAGTGGACAACACTTCTCTCAAGTGGTCATTGATCTTCCCAAAGTCCTTGTCCAACATGAAGGTTCCTCAATCATTGTTGATAGCATCCCCTCTCCTTTCTTTCTTATTTTTAGATGTCTTTGCCACGGTGTACCCCTTTCTCCTTTCCTCTTTGATATCTTTATGGAACCTTTCATTCAAGGCTTAAACCACCTATTGAGTAGTGGTTCTATCACTCCCTTCTCCATCAAAAGGGGAATTTCCCCTCCCTTGGCTTTGCTTTACACTGATGATATCATCCTTTTTATGAATGGTAGTGTTCCTAATCACAAGGTAATCTTCAACTTTGTTCATAGTTTTGAGGCTTTCTCTAGTCAAAAGGTGAACTAATCCAAAAGTTCCTATTTTATGGATCACCATTTTCCTATGGGTCAAATCACTCATGCCCTCCAAATCTCTAGCAACCTCCTTAGCGTAGATTACATTAGAGGGGGGTGAATAGTGCAATAAAATAAAATGATAACAATTACAGAAAAGCATTCACCATAATGGACAATATAACCACCACCTAAGTCTCTCAACTTAGGATTTCATAATCAACCGAGTTAATCAAATCCACTATTATATTACTTTAAACCGAAGGTGATACAACCTCAAAACAAAGCACTACTTTGACCTAGGGTAGTGTACCTCAAGATCACTTTTCTCCATGAAAAGAATTTTGTTTCCAATGAAGATGAGAATTCGCAAGTCAAATATCCAAACAAAAATAAAACGAATTACAACACTCTTATAGAGGCCAAGTATAAAGTAATTAAATTTGCTCCTATAGCAAAAGAGATCATTCTTGATATGGAAGTAGAATGGCGTGGAAGCATAGTGAAACAAAGCTCTCAGAGGCTATGCTTAAAGATTGGAGAGCAACTTGGATAGAGTCTCACTTTGATCTTCACTCAAAGTATGTGAAATTGGAAGAATTGACACTCTATGGTCTCTCTTCTTGATTTTCTTCTCTCTAATGTGTATATAAGTAAGGGAATGTTCATAAGTATTTATAGAAGTCATAGGAACACTCTAGATGTGTAGGAACAAAAGATATACTCGTTAGAGCAATTAAGGTTATCAGATGTTGGAATAGATTTCTAGAAAATCAAGCAATCCAATGGACAGGCAAGCCAGTCGACACTGATTGACATGGTTGAATAAGGTCAGTCAACCAACTGCAAGTCTTTCTCGACGCCTTAATAAATGCTTAATTAATGAATATAACATGCCTAATTTAGCTTTCTCTTAGCATATTCATATGTCCATATTATCGCATTTCATGCATCTATGTCATACATGCATGTTTAGATTAATAATTATTTTTATGACACTAACTGGTCTATTTTTATTGTAGGAATAAAAGGATCTCAAAGAAGAAGAAAAGACATGGAAGAAAGAATAAAGACAAGGGACACGTGGCAGCCATACATTTTCTCTACATCCCAAACTCTAAGACAACCTAGCCTACATTTAGCTTTATGCTAAATTATACTTAGCCAACTCCTAATCACTCTTCACCCTTCATCCAATGGCCACTAGAAATCCACCTAATTTTAGTAATCAAAACCCACTCCATCTCTACCTTACACACCTCATCCAAGAGCTACATTAGCATGCTACTTTTAGCCAAGCTCTACTTTGCATGGCTAGCCACAAAGTTTATCTAGAACCCTCTCTTGGCCGGCTGTGATGAGCCTATCTTCACCCTCTATTTGGCATCCAAGGGACCATGTTACATGACCTAAAACCAACCCTAACCTACCCTCCTAAATCCCCTCATAGCCAACCAACCACCTAGACCTAATTGACACCCTTCACCTCACAATCAAGGGCCCACACACATCCATCATGGTTGGCCACCCGAGTGCCATCTAGAGTCTTCTATGGTTGGCCACCATATGAAGCAATCACCACCATTGAAACCCCATCCTAAGGCCTAGTTCAAACCTTAGATAACCACCCATATCCTAATCCTTCATCCCTAATCCTATGACCTGCATTAGATCTCATATTCTATAAAAAAGGCCTACCCTCTCACCATTTAGGATCATCTTCCTCTCCACCATTCTTTACTACTTCATTCCACCACCTACATAGCCTTCCTAATTAGAAAGCCTACCACTACCATGGTCGACCACCTTCATCCTTAGCTTCCTTAGGTTCTACCCCTTAGGTTCCCTTCTATAGCCATCTCCTAACCCTAATCATTCCTCTACTTCACACTCCCCTTAGCCTAGGTTTACCTTAGATGCTCCCTTAGGTTCCATTTCCTATTTCCTTCCTACCATCTGAAGGGCAAGAAGGTTGGGTGGACCTTCTATTGTCACCACTCAATGTGTTCTACACTTGCTCAGACTCTCAACTCTTTTCCGATTTTGTTCTTATTCTTTTTATGCTCTAGTTGTAGTTTTCCTTCATTGCTATCTCTCTTTTTCTATTTTTCTCTAATGCATTTTCTTTCCTTTTACTATTATCTGTAATAAATTTCCTTTCAATCATTGAAAAGTTCTATTTCATTTCATTTATGCCTACTTATGTTTCCTTGTTATTAGCTTCATTTATTTTGATGCTTATAGATAGGTTTTTGCTTTCGTAGTTAGATGCAGATCTTAGTCTTTTCACATATTGTTCTTGATTCTTATTCAAAACTACAAAAAAATCAAAAAATATAAAATGCCAAAAACAAAGATTAACTACAATTGCCTCCTTGCGATTGACTTAGACCCACTATTTCAATTTCAAAAAGTTACGAGTTCGATATTTATAAATTTAAAGCATTCATAGATTTTCGCACTACAACGACACGCATTTATCATGAGCGATTTTCTATGAACATGCCCTACAATGGGTGTGAGGTGCCAAGCTAGGCCTTCACTAGTTAGATGATGATAAGATGTTTGGTACTATATTGGTTGGACAACGCCTAGTCGTCTGGCTACTAAAGTAGTTTTTGGTCGTGAATACCTAAAATAGTTCATTAGACATCAAATGTACAGTTTCAGGAGATGCCCCACAATGGGATTGGATGGTCCTTCGATGGGGATTAGACATCTAGTTAGTATGGCTTCTTAGGGTAATTAGCCAACTAATTAGTGTATTAATTAGTCACAAATTCTAAGAGTTTTGAATGTTAGGCTCACAACGTCTACAAGAATGGTCGACTGTTGGTCGACACTCGATGAGGGGCAAAAAATGCCTACGAACCTGAAACCCCGTGATAGGCCTAAAACAAAGGATCCAGCTCAGAGAAGCTCAGATAAAGGCGGGTTTGGAGATTCGACCTACCTACATCCAAGAGAACCCCCTATGCAGACAAACCTGGCAGTCCAACCAGCTTGCACACAAGCAGGTGGGACACAGTCGGGCCCGAAGGGACCTATCCATTAGAGGTTCAGCAAGAAGTACAGCAGGCCTACATCGCCAATAAATGCTGACATTGGCAGCTACCATTAATAACCTGGCAACGTATCTGCCTAGGAAATCTTGCTAGGAATGCGATCTGCTCAAGAGATCCTGCTGGGAGCCCGAGCCCGATCTGCTCATAAGATATCAACGGGAGCTCCATCCCAACAAGATAAATAGGTTGGAAGGCATGTAAGCCCATCCCCAAGCGATCTGAGGGAAATCGAGCGATTGTATACTCTGTAACTCCAGAAAATTCTAGTGCATAGTTAGGAGTTCCATCCTCCCCCCAGACGTACACCCCTTATGGTGGAACTAGGTAACCAACTCTCAAGCCTCTTGTGTGATTGCTCTATCGGACTACCCATTCTAGGGAGTCTGATCACTCTTTGAATTGGACCTTCGTCTCCACGAGGGTACCGATCAATTGGCGCTGTCTGTGGGAAGCGATAGTCGATTGATAACACTCCCTATCTCTAGAGGTCCCCGCGATGGCTCCTACCACTCGCAACTCCTGTTCCGAACCCGAAAGGGTGCAGGATCGGGCTGAGTCGAGTGTATCGGTGTCCAAGTGACTCCTTCAGCCAACCGAGCCAAACAAGGAGAAGCAGGGACCCCCTGCTCCATCACTGGAGGACCACGAGCACGCTCCCCTCCCTAAGCTAGAGGCGAGGGAAGGGCAGTTCCAGGTGTTTGGGAGTACTTGATCGAGTTTAGAAAATTAGCGTTGTAGTACTGTCAAAAAAGTGTTCGAAATAAATACAATTTATTACTCAAATTTAAAGTTTGAGGTCGAACACAGGGAGCAAATTAGGGTTTAGAAATCAAGATCACAACTTGAGAATTTAAATATAATATGCAATAAAAATCAAAGTTATAGTGCAAAAAGATAAATGTAAACATAGAAGATTAAAGAAATCAATGTATGTGAATAAGCACAAAAATTAGACGTCTGATTTGTGAATCAGACGCCTTAAATATGTGGATGCTATAGTGCTTGATCTTCTTTCTTCTCTTCCATTCTCTGGCGGTTGCTTTCTTTCTTCATCTTCTTTCTTTCTCTTCTGATTTCTTGCCTTAGCCTTTCTCTTCCTCTGCCTTCTCTATCTCGGGTGCCTTCAGCTTCTTCTTCCTTCAGTTCCTTCTTTCTCTTTCTTTCTATTTCTCTAGCAGCTCCTTCTTCTGTCTTTAGTCCTTCTTTCTCTTTCTTTCTCTTTCTTCTCTTCAGCTCCTTCTTCTTCCTTGGCTTCAACCCTTAGCTTCCTCTTCTTCTCCTTTCCCTGCAGAGCAAAACCTACCCCTACCCGTGCACTCTTTTCTCCTCTTTCTCTCTTAGGTTCACTCTCCCAAAGTCACTTTCTCGGGTAATCAGGTCGAATACGCACCCGGGACCAGGCCCACCAGCATGCGATGGTAGGCGAGGTGTGCTGGGTCGGGTCGAATCACCAGGTCCGTGGGAGGTGGTCACGGATGAGACATCGGGTCGGGTGAGGTGGGACCTCACCTCGTGAGTAGGAGGCGAACAACATAATGCAAAAAAATAATTTATGTAGGTGCGGCTCTTCGTCCAGTTCCGAGGTGGGGCTATTTGCCCACCCTCCTCGCGCGTGCTTGTAGCCGAATGTCTTCGTTCAATTGTAGCTGCAATGATGGTGCTGGCCTTCAATTAGATGCCTGGAAGTGTTCGTGAGAGTGCCCCGGGCTGCCTGGGACACAGGCCTGGAGCGAGCGGAGCCTGGAGAAGCTTGCAAGCAAGCTCCTTGCTATTCATCAATGGCAGTGACCCCCTGGACCTGCAATCATGCAAACAGCCTCGTGGCCACGTCAGAATGTTCAGGAGGCTTCGTCAAGGCACGACGAGTGTGCTGCGGTGGTCGGCGTGCCGTGGGACTACCTGAGTGCGTGTGCCTAGGGCACCCTATGGCCGTATGTGTGGGTGTGTTCGGGGGCGCTTGTGGGTGATTGGCGGAGTGTATGGAGTGAGGGGTTGTGTTCAGTGAGGTGTTGCAGAGCTTATTGACCGGTCAGTGAGGAGGGAGATGGTTTGCGGAGGTGGAGTGAACTCGTCGGAGTAGCGGCCAGAGGTGAAGGGGATGATGGTGGTGAAGTGCGTCAAGGGGTGTTTTTGAGAGATAAAGAAGGGAAAAAGGAGTAGAAGAGAGAGGGAACTTATCTGGGTGTAAAGAGACGAAAGGGGAGGCAGGGATGGCGTTTGTGCATATTGTTGACGCCGGAGACGAAGGCGCTCAGTGAGGGAGGTCGGCAAGGATGAAGGGAATGCAAAGGCGTTGGCGGGTGCGGCGGGACGCAGACGAGCTAGAGGAAGAGGAACCTGCCACTGGTATTGTGGCTAGGCGACGAGGGAAAGTGAGGAAAAGTCGTCGGAGCTTGATGAGAGAACTGGCTAGAGGGGAAGAGATGAATTTGAGGGATTTTCCTGGTCAATTTCAAGCTTAGGAGATGCGAGGTTATTTGGGTTTGCTTAAATAGGTCTCTAAGGATGGATTTGTGCTTGGAAGCCAAGCTTCCAAGCAAGGGAAGTTCGCCGGAGATGGCAACTCGACAGAGACCCGAATCTCTCATGCGTTCACATGAGAGATTGGATACCAAACAGGGCTTCTAATTGGGTTCACATTGGAGGAGATTTCTCAGAGAATCTCCCTTTTAATTTTGAAGGGGATTCTCTGAGAGATCAGGGAGAACTTGCCCTTGCAATCTCGCCGGAGTAAGATTCCCTTCGCTATAATGGCGGAGGGACCGAATTGCAAAGAATGACGAAGAAGATAGGGAGTCAATTGTAAGGGTTTTTGAAATATGGGGGTAGAAATGTAATTGGGTTGGACCTATTTGCAAAGTAGGTCAAGATGAATTCCCCTTAGGTCCAAATTTTGGTACAAACCTAATTTGGGCCTAAGGAATCCAATGGTGAGGTTGGATGTTGGGTTTGACCATGTTTGACTAGGTAATTTATGAAAAAATCTAATTTAGGGTAAATATTTGTCTGAGATCCCATTTTAGGTCAAAATAGGTTCCAATGGCCAAATTAAAGGTTCTTAACCCTAGAGAATATTTTTCTATGATTTTTAGAGTATTTAGGTGAATTTTTTCCTGACTAAAACCATGTTAAATTAAGTGGGTCTATTTTAGCATTACGAGAAGTCATTTAATTCCTAGAATTCACATGAACCCTTTTCTGTCTGATTCAACCCACTTATTATCCTGTTAAGACCATTTGACCTGTGTTTAGCTCATGAGAAAATCCGTTGTTTCATTGCAATGGTAAAATTACAGTTTTACCCCTTGATTCTTGCTTTTCTCTCAGAATGGTTATTCATTGAGTTAGGACCTCTAGTTGGTTATGTAAGAGCTTTTGTTCTCTTTTTTGGGTCAAAATGAGCTAGTTAGGACTCATGATAGTGTTCCCATCACCAGGAAAAATTAGCGGCCCTCAAGATTGAGGAAATCTCAGTCATAGAGAAACTCCTGAAGATTAGGTAGATCCAGGAGCTCGGTCCTCCCCCACAGGGGGAGACCTGCTAGCCTAGCCCCGACGACGGGTAGTTGAGGTAGAGGACGAAAACACCCACTAGCATGAACAACTCAATCAACTGAAACACGATCTTAGTAGCCAGAGAGGCGAAGCCCCCTAGACCCACCAAAGGCTCCTCGCCCACCTACTATTGGTAGTGGGGGATCGATCCTTGAGATCATCCGTCAAGTTACCCGAGCTATGACGGGCATGCACCCCCAAGCCTACGTCACCACCTACCCCTCCACCGAGGAGGTGATGACGGGCCCTCCTGCCTGAGAGATTCAAGCTGCCCGTCATGGCCCCGTATGATGGAACGGCGGACCCCAATAGCTTCGTTGGGAGTTACCGCCAGATGATGCTGGTGCACGGCTGCCCTGACAAAGTACTCTACAGAGTATTCCTATCTTATCTATCCGGCACGGCCCACGAGTGGTTAATGTGACAGCAAAGTACGCGGTTTATATAAAAAATTATCGTTGTTGTAGTATGTCATAAATATAAACCGTTTTCGCATCCATTTTATTTAATTTACGTAATTTTTACTGGTTTATTCCAAGTCATTCACTGGGAGGCAGTTATTGATATACATCACTCTCTAAATCCAATATTACACTTTAATTTCAAAAAGATCAATTTTATGTGCAAATGAATGAATCAATAGCTTAATCATAAACAAAAAGAATCTATTAACATGCTTGCAGAAACCTAATTATAAACAAGCATCAAACACTACATAAATATACTCTATACTATCTATTTATAAGTCATATTACTAATACTTACATAAATATACAATAATAATTAATAATACATACTGTACTTACTTAACTTAGTACACTAACATATATAGTAACATATATAGGAGCTACAGCGACAGATGCAAACGTCGCTAAAACCCAGAAAAATTATATACAAATTCTCAAGTAGAAGCTAGGGTCTGTAGCGACACTTATTTCACCTATAGTAACGGTTTATCCTATCAGTAAAGCTACATAGTTATTTATAATCAAATATAGCTCAAACACTCTTATACTACTTATACATACTATACATATACTTATTATTTACGGTATACTTATCTACATTTATATATATATTTACACTATACATTATACGAATATAAATATACTTCTTTCTTCTCTTCTTTTGTTTTAAGTTCTCTCTTGTTCTTCTGTGTTCTTCTTCTTAACTCTTACGACACTTAGCCAATTTTCTTTGTTCACTCTCTTCTCATCTCTTTTATCTTTCTTAACTCATTACAGCCTTCATTAATCCAAAAATTAGTGTTTAATTGGCCGCCAGCACCGTTCGAGGGATACACAGCACCCAAGGACCGGGTGGGACCAGACCTCTACTAGGTGTCACCCTAGTTTCTTAATTAGGCCAGTTAATCACGAATTACGCTCAGATTTGGGCTTAATCAAGCCCTCGCGCAGTGTCAGGCCCCCGGTCCACACCGCACACCAATATCATAATGCACGCTCAAGTAATCGGATCATATGAGATGTTCGGTTGTTTCGGGCGCTCGATGCCCGTGACGACTGAACATCCTATGCAACTTTTTCATTTTATGACATAGCGTGCTCCGTCATTTCCGATGTGGCACTATGTTAGCACCATTCTTGCGCTGGAATTTCTGCGCCCAATGTTGATTTCACGATTTTGGCCCTCAATTCGAGGGCCATAATTTATTATAAAATAAAATAAAATTATATGATAATAAAGTATTTACATAGTACCATACAATTGTACAGTTAATTTAGAAATTTAATTATATGTACTACATAAATAAATTAGATAAAGTATACAGTTTATACACACATAATTTTAGGTTTTATTCTTTAATTACGTATAAATTAGTTAATATATGGTCTAATTGACCTTATACAGAGTTAGTATATATATTAAAGTATTTAATACAGATTTTTATTGTATTTTACAGGTTTTATTTCTATTTTATTTACATTTGATTAGTTTATTTTGGACTGTTTTGTTTATAAATTAAGTTTAAATAGTGTATTCATTATAAATATACTCAAATTAGGTTAATTTACTTAAAATACATTAGTATAGATGTACAGTATAAGTTAACTTAATTTTAACTTAAATTACTAATTTATTTTAATTTAACTTAATAACTTAATAAATTACTTATTTATTCTACATATATAATTAAATTATGGCATAGGGTTATATATATATATATATAAATATACATGTATATATATGCATGTATTTACAGTATCATAACTAAATAAGCTTATTTTTAGAGTTTATTAATTTTTATAGCTTATTAGTACATATAAGTTAGTTTAATTAATAAATAGTTATATAATTAAGATATATACAGTACATTCTAACTTAAATACTTAGTTTACATACTACAATATATACATAAGTTATTTATACCTTATATATGTATAATTTACACAATAGATATATATCTACTCACTAAATAGCTTATATTTACACTTATACACATAGTAGACAATGGATTTTTGGTATTTTTGAGGTTTTTTCACTTTTTATGGTTTTTAAGTCTTTTATGGAGGTAAGAGATGAGATAGAAAGAAATAGATGAGGAAAAGATAGTGCTTTTGGTATTTTTATATTTAGTTTCTTTTATTAAGTTTCATGGTATACAGAACCATCGGCTGGTATGTTCTACCAAGTCGGGGTTTCGAAGTACTATGAAACTTGGTATATACTTAGAAAAATACCTGATCTTCACCAAGACAGGTTTATTTTATTTTTTTTGAATTTTTACATGATTTTTATTTAATTCCAAAGTGAACGCATTCTAAGCCTTACAAAGGATTTTCTAAGTGGGTTTTAAGGCTAAGAATAGAACTTAAGTGGGTTGAGAGGTGGTAGATGCCTCAATAGTCTCAACACAATATATAGAAAAGATATAGACATTTAAGTACGTAATTCCGCATGGATTTCATTTAATCAAACTTAATGGACAGTTAGGCATTAAGACAACTAGCTGACAAAGAATTCTAACAGGATTACAAGCATTCAAATGATGTTTAAAGATACATTAAAATTACATGAAAGCTTGTTTACAACTCAGTACTCATATGCTACATATCAGCCAATTATAGAATTTAATCTACGCCTACTATCCACTAATTTCTCTACTACTACAGCAGCAACAGATCACAGATAGCAGCAGTAGCTGCTGAACACAATCACTACAGCAGACCAAATTTCTCTTCAGACGGCTTAACTACTGCTGAAGAAAACTAAGTCTGCAGCAGGGAAGAACCTAAACTTAGCTACTTGTCTCTTAATTCAGTCACTTATACCCCAGATCAGATTCAACAAAACCTAATCAAGAATACAAAATAACTAATTTAGGAATTACTTAGCTGGGTTTAGTGGGAATGTAGCTGCAATTGCAGCAATTTACTATGACTCTGGGATTTACAAACACAAAACAGAAATTCTATAAACACCATCTTACAAGGGTTTAAATTCACAAATCACAGAAAAACCACTCGGGAATGCAACTTAAAATCAAGATCCCTTGTCGATAAAATCTCATCAGATCAGATCAGAAAAACTACTGATCTAACTCCTAATGCTATAGGTAGCATGTAGCAAGGTTTAGAATCAACACGGTAAATCCAAAAAAAACTTGAATCCTAGGACTCTGAAACCTTAAGGAATATTGAGAATTCCTTAGGTTAAGAATCAGAACTGTACTTTAAAATCAACTAATGAATACAAGGTAGAGTTTCAAATCAACAAAGTTGATTTTCATTAGCTCAACCATGCATTAAAAGCATTCAAATCCTCACAAGAATTCAGATCAGATTATGGCTCATCTGAGATGGATTCTGATGTCAGAATTCATCTCAGATTCCTAGCCAAACAGTGAATCAAATAAGAGTGTCTCAGTTTGCTCGATTAGAAACCATTCAAAGCTCAGATGATCAAAAATCTTGTAATATGAAATCCAAGAAAATCCGGCAAACTGATTCTATTTAAAGCTCAGATCAGGGGCTTTTGTGAACTAAGTGGGATGAATGAGAAGCCCCTAAAATGATTTTTGATGCTAATTTCAGATCCAAGGTTGGAAACCACTCAGATCTAAAATTAGATCTAATGAATGGGTGAATTGCGGAATAAAATCGATGGAATTAGAAGCGATATGAAAACATGTCGAGGAAGAAAATCATGAACAGTGATTGGGGAATTCTTGAGGGGTGGGTTTTAATCTAAATCTACTCCTATTGCTAAACTAGCACGCACAACAAATCAGGATTACTTCTAACTCTAATTATATTGCTAATCTATCTAATTAATGCTACAGCTAAACTACAAAATAGTAAATCTACTCTAACAGGAAGAATGAGATCTATGGGTCCTTAGCCGGCTGCTAAGGAGGAAGAATGGAGGAGGAAGAGGGCTCTAGCAAAGGGAAAAGCTTTCTAGTGAAGTTTCAGGGTCGTCCTCAGGTGTACGTCATCCTTAGTGACGAGGAGAGTCGAAGAGAATTTGGAGTATTCATAGTCGATGGCTGTGAAAACTTGGGACGTGGGTGAATCAAGGCATCACGTGAGTGAGGTTAGGCGACGAGGGCACTGGTGACGAGGATGAGAGGAGAGAGTGCATGGACTGCCAAAACAAGAGTTGACCGTAGGATGAGATCTGGGTTGCGAGGTGACCACAGGCGCCAATTCGAGTGAAGGTTTAAATCAAAATGAGTCACAGAGCAAGAGGCAAGGGGAGATCAACGGTCTAGATAGCTCGTGTTCATCGCGTGAGCAGTGCTGGGCGGGAGCTGTAGGTGCGTTGAAATCTGTTGGGACATTTGCATGGTAAGCCCTTCTGTGAAGGGGCATAAAAATTGCAGAGGAGCCCATAAGTGATAAAGAATGGTTACGGAGTGGTCCTTTAGGTCTTACAAAGAGGTCTCTGCATGTTACAAATAGGTCCTAGGAGGTTTTCTAATGAATAAAATGTAATGGATAAAGGACCTAAATGTAAATCTTTGATTTCAAGATCTTAATGATGTCCAAATTCCTTCAAGTTTTTATATAAGCTTAATTGAACTTTTAAGAAGTTAATTATACTTTTGATTTAACTTTTTAAACTTGTTTGTGTGTTCAATTTTCACTTGAATCACCATTTAACCTTTTTCATAAGAATATCTCGTTTAATGACCTAATTATGCAATTTTAACACATAATTAATGTTTTAGGTCTTTTTCTTTGATTTCCACACTTAACCCTTTTTATGTGTTAATTTGACATTGTTTAACCTAGTTTCTAACTTAACTTTAGCTATTTAGCTATGATGAGTAGCCACTCATCAGTGGTTCAACGAACTATCGGCCAAACAAATCACCTGCTTCCAGGAACTAGCTGACAAGTTCTGCCAGTACTTTGTCGGATAGTAGAGGGTTAGAGATAACCCTGAGAGGTTATCTGAAATCCAATAATGGAGAAGCGAGTCCTTCCGATTTAAGGCCCAGAACTTCAAGTGCAAGTAGCCTCACGATTCCATCGCTATCCAATACTTCAAGTCAGGGCTCCTGACTTAGAGGTTTTTGTACGACATTGATGACTTCTCACCCAGAGACATGGCAGAACTCTAGGACCGGGCCATGAGGTTCTTGGAGCAGGACAACTCTTTTCGCTCTTGCAACCAGCTGGTCAAGGGGTCTGAGGAGGACACTAGTCCAGCTTGGGAGAGTCGGACCCCAGGTGACTCTACCCTCGTCTCCATACATGGAAATGGCTACTTTAGTAAGCGTAAGGCCAGCTTCTCGGAGCAAAGGAATTACTGACCTGGCAAAGGCCGGAATAATGGACTCCGCTAGGCTAGGCCGGAGTATTTTGAAGACTACACCCCTTGGTCGTGAACCAAGCGGACGTACTGACAGAAGTGTGGTCTACAGATAAGGACCTGCTTCCCCCGCCTAAGCCAATGAAGAAGAAGATAGACATTGGGCCTTACTGTAAGTATCATAAGGCTCGGGGGCATGCCACTGAGAGCTGCCGCAATCTACGTGACCAGATAGAGTCCAGATCTAGCATGGGAACCTGGCCCATTTCCTTTGGCAGAACAAAGGCCATGATAAAGGCAAGGCCCCCGTTGAAGGCCCAGAAGATTACCACAAGGATAGGCTCAAACACGTCAGTGGGATCAACGCGGTAATACTGAGGCCCCTGAGCCTAACGAAACTGTTGCTCGCCGACTCGGGCCGGCAGTATGTCCCCTACTTTCACCAAACGAGTACCACCGCTAGGTCTTAACGGCCATACCTGGGGCACCCCAGCACCCTCACCTTCCCCCCTTGTGGGTGCGAAGCTCGAGGTCATCTTTGGCGTCAACGCTAACCAGAGCCGGTTGTCTAGCCCCTCTAAGTGCCCGATGCTTATGATGCGTTATTTCTCAACACAATTAATTAAGCTTATCAGACTTAATTAAGTGTATCAAAAAGTAACTTAGGTTAACTTGAATTAATGTCATGAATATAGTATAAGGTTAAGTTAACCTAACATTTTAGATTTTTATTACTTTTTAACTGGTTGAGTCCAGATCGTTCACTAGGAGGCATAATCGTAAGCTTAATTCACCATTAATCCCTAAGCATAATTACTATATACTTAATCAATCAGATTATAATTGCAATATATTTTAAGAACATGAATAATTGGACAAGATATTGACAATGAAAGCATGCAATATTCCATTTGAAAAGAAATGTATTTACAAGAAATATTTGACATTAAAAACCAACTAGAAACATTGTTTATTACAAAATATTACAAGAATATAAGGCATAAAATGTAATACAAGAGTTATCATGCCCGTTACAACGTTAAAAGCTCAAAAACATGTAATATAACAACTTCAGCACTGAAATCAGACGTCTGAAAAGAGAATTAGACAACTTAAAAATAAGAATTAGACTTCTGATATAAAGCATGGATGTCTGATTTCTCTTCATTTCATTCTTTTATTTCTCTTATCTCTCTTCCTTCTTCCTTAATCTCTTTAGAACTCTTCTTTAACTCTCGTGAGCTCTCTTCTTCTTTTATTTCCTTTATCTTTTTATCTCCTTCTCTTGTCTTTTTCTTAAGCTCATTTCTTAACTCTTCTTCTTTCTTATTGTGCTTTTATGCTTCACACTTAACCAATTTATGCTCAACTAAGTCCCATTAACATCTTTTTAATCCAAAATTACATATATATTGGGCGGCCCAAGCTCTTTTAAGGATACATAACACCCTCTTGGGTAGGACTAGACCCTACTAGAGCTCGAGCCTAGTTCTTTTAATTGGTGGATTTTTCATTTATTTTAGATTGCACAATATTGGGCCATATCAAGCCTGCTCACATCCACACCCACGCTCGGGCCCATGCACGCACCTACGCACACACACACCCAGGCACGTGCACATGCACGCACCCACACACATATGCTCAGTTCAATTTACACCCTGCGCTGACGACTGAGAGGGTCATAGCGCAATAACAATTTATACTAAGGCTTGCACTCATAAACTCCCGAGGTGCGACTATCTCATCTCACTCCAGCCCTATCTTTGCTTGTTGATTCCGGTCAGCATAGGTGACTAAATCTAGCAAACAAAGTCTCGATCAAGAGCTAATCAGATGCTTTATCTGATTCACGCATCAATTGGATGCTTATATCCAATCTGGTCCATCGATTTGATGGATGAACCACGGCTGTCCACCATGCTTGCGGAAGCCAACAAGAGGAGAAATCAGATCTAGTGACCTGGAGAGAGTCTTTTGACCTTAACTGAAGGTATGGAGGACTTCAGTGAGTAATTCCACACCTAATGGAGAAGGAAGTGAGGGTTTGAGAGCTTCAGAAAGAAGAAGAAGTTGATGAGCTTCGATCTCAGGTTCAGAGCTCAGATTTGAGCTTGAAATTGCTTAACAGAGAGAGAAAGACCTCAGCTATAGATTTGAACATACTTAAGAAGTTAAAAACAACTGATTTGGATAGAAATTTGCTTCAAATCTCGACATAAACTTTGAGGAATAGTGTTGGGTTCGAAAATGACCCAAACTGCACAGAAGATATAAAATCATCAAAACCTCAATAAAACTCATTAAATTTAACCTTAACAAACTATGAATCATCCTAGGATCTTAAACAACCCATTCATTAAGAAATTTGAATATTAATTCCTTGAATTGACCCTGAGTTGACCAAATGCCAATCAAAAGTTGACTTCCTTATTTAGAGCTTCACAGATCAAATTAAGGCCCTAATTCAACTTAATTCATTATCGGGAGATGAATCAGCACTTCAAAATTGTGTTTTTATGGACCTAAAGCTATCTCAGATGTCGCCGCCTAAGATCAAAAATACCTGAGTTCAACAGAAGAACTTAGAGGTTCTCAAACTGTGATTAGGTCATCAGTGGACTCTTTAGGGTTTATACCTGCTTCTGGACCTATTTACACACTCAAAACCCTAATAGACTTGCTTCTCCAACTCCGTCAGAGTTGGAGAAGACGGAGTTCAGGTGATAACTCAAGGAATTAAAACAGAGAAATGAGCTCACATTCTTGATTTTGAGACCTAAGAGGTGTGATATGGAGCTTCTTAAGAAGTTCCAAGGGTTGAAGCTCATGTTTGACTCATCGGAGCTCTCCGGAGCTCCGTTGAGTCCAGAAATATAGCATCGGAGTTCAAAACTCCATAATCTGATCTTTTTAACCTCAGGAACCTTAGGAGCTCAACAATTAATTCAATTAAAGAAGAAATTAAAGGATAAGCTTTGAATTCAGGAAAAGTGCAATTTGAGTTTGCTTGAACTCAGATCGCCTCCTCTCACTCAATTGAGTGAGGGGAAATACTTAGTGACGTGAGGCAATGGTGTACGGGTGATCTATTAGGTGTTGGGACTCTTCTGAGCTCGTCATTGATAGCAAGCTCAGAAGTTGACATGAAATTAGGTGTTTGTGATTTAGGCGATTATGTAACTAATTGTAATGTCGAACAGGGCCCTTAAGTGATGCGGATGTGATGGAGGGCCCCAGTGAGGGTGTTCTAAGTTGGATGACCTCTGCCATGGACAACAAAGGTTGCCAATGAAGGTGGAGATGGTCTAGACGTGTCAACTGCTAAATTGAGCGGGAAAGAAGTCTAAGATGATCATGAGAGATAAAGGAATGTGTTCAGGTGCATGAATCAGTGAATCGAAGTCCAGCGAAGTCAGAATTGACCTCGTCGGAGTCAGAGAAGAGAGGTGAGAAGTTGAGCTACTTACTCCTACTCTTAACTAACTACTTAGCTAATTCTACTCCTAAGTGTTAGATCTACTTACCTGACGAAGGAGGTGAGGGAATCCGCCGTTGGCATGGTGGAAATGAGATCGAAATTTAGACTTTGGTGAGAAGATAAGCTCCAGCTGATCGAAGCAAAGGAGATCAGAGAAATGGGGCGCTCCAACGCCAGTGGTAGGGCGGAGGAGAGGAAGAGGAGGTGAGAGAGGCAGCGCTTCCTCCGCGGCAGCGCTCAAGAAGGAGAACGGAGATGTCGGAGTTGCGGAAGAAACTTACTGACCGACCACGGTGTGGGAGAGAGGGAAGGGGGTCGATAATCGTTAATCGAAGGAGCTGAGGGGGTATTTATAGGCTTCGCCGGAGGTAAAGGGGGTTGAACTTGGACGCAAGAAGGTCTAGATACATCCTAATTAGGATCAACGGTGAGCTTAAATGCCTGACCTAAGTAGGATTAACGGTGCATCCACACCATTGGATAAGGAGAGGAAGGTGAGCCGAAGCTCAGAAGCTCGGGCAGAGGAGTTCTGATGGTGGATGGGTTGTGATCGGGTGGTGCGGTGACCGGTGAACATTAGCTGTCCAATGTGTGGGAGAAGAAGAGGAAGAAGATGAGCTGCTCACAGGGACCCATATGCAAATAAACTTAAGGATATAAAAGTCAATAAAAGGACTCAATTGAAAGGAATCGTAAGGACCTAAACGTAAATAGAGGCATTTTAAGGTTAATTTAATTTAATTCTTTTTCAACTTTTTAGATATTATTATAAATAGGTAAATAACATATTCATGACTTGAAATTATGTTTTTTCTCTTTTTATCTATATTTATTTAATTAATTAAACTACTTAAGTTAATTAGACACTTAGGATTAGATATTAATTAAGTTAATTTAGATATTAATTAGATAGTTAAATTTGTATGATTTGAGTCTAAATTATTAATTAAATTATTAATAATAGAATTTGATGTTTAATTTAGTATTTTTAACTTATTTTTATGTTCTTTATTAATTTATCCTTTATATCATAATTAAACCCTAATTAAACATATTCTTAGCTAATTAACTAGGGAAACTAGTTAATTAGGGGTATTTAAGAGTTATGATGAGTATCTCATCACCTTATTGCTTTCCCCACTCTTCAGTGGCGCGATAGAGGCCCTGTTAGGCCGGCGGCCTCACGACTATTCGCCTCCATCCTCGACCTAGCGGAGCACATTGACCCACTGTTGGTAACACTGTTGCTGGCCAGACAACAGTAGCCTCGGCTCCTTGTCGATGAGGGAAGCGTGGTGGACGTCCTCTTCCTCAAAACCCTGCGCTAGTTGGGGTTCGCGGAAGAGTACCTAGCCCCTTTGGTTCATCCGGTGGTTGGCTTCGGCAACCACAAAATGATGTCGAAGGGAGAAATTAGTCTCCTCCTACCCGTCTGCGACGAGGACAAGCACCTCAACCATACAACCACGTTCATAGCGGCCAGGTTGACTACGGCTTTTGACGGCATCATAGGTTGTCCCACTACCCATGCCTTCCGACTGATCCCCTCCTTTTACTTCCAATTTGCGCTTTTCCAATCTCCACGTGGAGTAGAGATAGTGCACGAGGATCAATCGGTAGGGCGAGAGCTCCTCCAAATCGAGCTTGAGTGGTCCCTGGAATTGTAGCCCCCCAAATCATGGAAATGGGGGAAGAAGAACCAAGTCCAAGCGATCCAGTAGGAGACCTCCCTTGGTGATCAACCAGCAACTTCGGGGTTACAGCCAGGCTTGCCAGCCATGGCCATACAGATGTACCTCGACAACGCTACGAACCTCATCTAGGTCAAAGCAGACCTTGTGCCCTTCGAAGTGCAGGAGTTGTTGCTCTTACTTCGAGCCAACACGGATATCTTCTCTTAGTCTACCTATGACCTACCTGGGGTGGACACGTCCCTGATCCAGCACCACTTAAACATCCAGGCGGGCACCCACGCAGTCAGGCAGGTGCGCCGGCACAAGTCGACTGAGCAGTGGCAGGCGATCGAGGTAGAAATACAAAAGCTCCTCGATGCAGGATTCATAGAAGAATCATTATACTTGGCATGGCTCTCAAACATCGTAATGGTGAAGAAGGCCAACAGCCAGTGGTGCATGTGTGTCAATTTCACAAATCTGAACGAAGCCTGCCCAAAGGACGAGTTCCCTTTGCCAAGGATGGACTCCTATAGCGGGTAGTCCCACATGTCCTTGTTGGATGCCTACAGCGGGTACCACCAAATTAACCTCACCCCAGCCGATAGGCCCCACACTTCATTAGGGACAGGGGCCTGTTCCAATATAGAGTTATGCCCTTTGGCCTAAGAAACGTTGGGGCCACATATCAGTGCCTTGTAAACTTAATTTTTCCAAGAATAATAGGAAAATCATTTGAGGTGTATATCAATGATATGCTTGTCAAGGGATCAAACTTCCCACAACACCTACAATACTTGGTTGAGGTGTTTCAAATTCTAAGGAACACCCGCTTCCGCTTGAACCCCGACAAGCGCACCTTTGGGGTCTCGACCGGGAAGTTTCTGGGATTCTTGGTCTCTAGCTGAGGAATCGAGGCCAACCTGGAAAAGATTCAGGCGATTGAAGACCTACAACCACTAGGCGTACTGAAAGGGTTGCAGTTGTTGGTTGTCAAGATCACCTCGTTAGGCCGATTCTTGTCCCGATCTTCTGACAAATGCCTACCCTTCTTCGAGTGCATAAAAAAGGGCAAAGGCTACAACGCCGCCCACTGGACTCCCCACTGCTAGAAAGCCCTTGATGAAGTCAAGAATGCATTTTGAAGTCCCCTCGTCCTGATGGCCCCCCAACCTGGGGAAGTCCTCTTCTCGTACTTAGCTGCCTTCGAATCGGATGTCAGCGTTGTCCTAGTCAGCGATCGAGGCGGGACTCAACGGCCCATGTACTTCATCAGCAAAACCTATCAAGGTGCGGAATCCAAGTACACGGTCATTGAGAAGATAGGGCTAACCCTTGTTACCACGTCCCGAAAGCTACACTTTTACTTTCAAGCCTACACGATAATGGTCCTGTCAGACTACCCCCTCCGGCAAATGTTTCACAAGCCCACGGGGTTAGCACGGTAGATCAGATGGGCCATGGAACTAGCTGAATTCGATGTCAAGTATCAACCACGAAGGGCTATTAAGGCTCAAATCGTGGCAGACTTTGTCATCAAATTTACCAATCCCGATGCCTCCCTCTCACTCCCCTGGCAACTCTACGTCGATGACTCGTCCATGACAACCAGGATTGGGGCCGGGATAGCCTTAACTACCCTAGACGATGAGACTCATAAGTACACCGTAAAATTGGACTTTCCTACATCTAATAATTAGGAGGAATACGAGGCCATGATGGCAGGCATCTCCGTAGCAAAATCCAAGGGGATTGCCTCGCTGGAGATTCACACGGACTCCCAGCTAATCCCCAACCAAATAAATGGCGAGTACAAGGCCTGAGATTCGAACATGATGCTATACGCAAACAAAGTCAAGGAGGAGTTGGAGGATTTCAAAATCGTCTCCATTAGGCGGGTACCCCGAGCGGACAACCCCTTGGCAGATGCATTGGCAAAGCTTGTCGCCGCCATCCCTTAGGGACAAGACGAGGACATATGCCCTCAAACTTTGAAAGAGCCAATTGTTCTTGCTCCCAAAACACTCGCGATTGAGCCGTCCACCTCATGGATGATGTCTATCATTACTTACTTGAGCTCTGGCAAGCTACCCCTGGGAGAACCCTAGCCTAGGGCCTTCCACCTCAAGGCCGCCCGGTACACCCTGATTGAAGGGCAGTTATACAAGCCGGGGTATTCCATCCCCCTTATACGCTGCCTAATACAGGGCGAGGCGACCCAAGCCCTACAAGAGGCCCATGAAGGCACCTGCGAGAACCACAAAAGGTACAAGGCGCTCCTTGTTAGACTATTCCAGGCAGGTTACTTCTGGCTCCAAATGAAGCAACATTGCAAAGCCTTCTTACGCAAGTGCGATAAGTGCCAGCGATTCGCCATTCTGCACCACTTGCCGCCTAGGAAGTTGGTGCTCGTTATGTCACCCATCCCCTTTGCAAAATGGGTTATGGACTTCATCGGTCCTTTCCCACCTGGGAAGCGGTTCATCTTGGTAGCTGTCAACTGCTTCTCCAAGGGGGTCGAAGCTAAGGCCATGGCCAGCCCTACGGTGGATAGGGTCATTTCCTTTGTCCGAAAGAGCATCATAGCTCGGTATGGGATATCCCACTACATTGTCATGGACAACGGAACCTAGTTCGCCTGCAAAAAATTTGAGGAATTTTGCACCAGCTAGAATATTCGTCTATGCAATACATCAGTGGGTTATCCCCAGGAAAACAGACAAGCTGAAGTAACCAACCACACATCATCTCAGTGCTCAAATGCTAGCTGGATTTAGACAAAGGGAGATGGGCACAGGAACTTCCAAACGTACTTTGGGGGTATAGGACTTGCTAGAGGACTTCCACAGGCCACACATCATTCAACTTGGTATATGGCATGGAAGCTCGACTACCCATCAAAACAATCCTCCCCACCTACAAAACGTAGCTTTACGACCTGACTACCAACGATGACCAGGTCTGCTTGTCCCTTGATCTCCTAGATGATCTAAGGGACAAAGCATCCGAGACGGCCCTTAAGTGTAAAGAACTTAGCCGCTTCATACAATAAGCGCGTCAAGGCGCGAAAGTTCTCTCAAGGAGACCTGGTTCTACGTAAGTGTGAAGTCTCCATGCCAACCCAGTCAAGTGAGAAGTTAGACCCAACATGGGAAGGACCTTACAAGATTCGTAAAGACAGTCTGGGCGATTTCTATGAATTACAAGCCCTAGATGGTAGGGACATCCCCCGTACTTGGCATGCGAGTAACTTACGAGTGTACCATATATAAAGTCCCATGAGCAACAAAGAGAAGAGATCTTTTCTTTCATTCCAACAACTTTGTCTGATTACATCTCTCAAAAAAACAAGAAAAAGGGAGGAGACAGACAAAGCAACAACGCAAACGTTGTCGGAGGGCGCTACTCCCATGGCTTGAACGTACATCGGTCGGTTGAAGGTGAGAGGCTAAGCGGACTAACAACCCCTGCAGCTGGTTCAGCGACGTCAGCCAAGCTAGCCTCCATAGCAGTTGGCAGCGCTGCCTCTTTGGTAGCCGCTTGGTCCACCCCTTCGGCACGCGACCACTCCGTGGGAGGTTCTTCAATGCCATTGTCAATAATAAGATCGATCCTCTTAAGATGGTCATATTCCGACACCAGTTGGTCGATCAACAAGCTACACACCTCTTCCGCGGAGACCTTCTTCCCCTCTAAAAGGGCCCTGATGGAAGCCGGAATCTGCTTCTTGAAACTGCGAGCAAGCTCATCTTGGATCAGGCCTATAGACGAGTCCCTGGCAAAGAAGTCCATGACCACATTGGCATTAAGCCTTGGCCCTCCTGCCCCTTTCGCGGGTTCATCTGCGCCCTCAAACTTTGCCACCCACAAGCCCCGCTCGGATGCGAGCTCATGGGCTTTGACGAGGTTGGCCTTCAGCTTTGCTGCGACCACCTCCGTCTTCTCTAGACTTACTCGCACGGAGGAAAGTCTATTGATGGATGCACTCAGACGGACGTGCTCCTCCTCGAGAGCCTTCTCGTACACCTCCATGGAGGAAGGGTGCGCGGTCTTGAGCACTTGCACTTCCTCCTTCAAGGAGGTGACCTTGGCATGAGCGGAAGAGAGGCGCTCGGACATATCCCTTAGGACCACTAGGTGGGTG
The DNA here is from genome assembly GCA_037157565.1 of Thalassia testudinum. Classification (NCBI taxonomy): domain Eukaryota; kingdom Viridiplantae; phylum Streptophyta; class Magnoliopsida; order Alismatales; family Hydrocharitaceae; genus Thalassia; species Thalassia testudinum. Next base: position 90,790,460 of record JAZHRO010000077.1, read on the forward strand.
CAATGCTTCCCCATGAACTTCTCCCCCAGCTCCTCCCCGGCGGTAGCAGCTTTCCACAGCAGGGAGTGGGTCTTCTCCAACTCCCCCTCCTGTTGGTCCGCTTGGATGGAGGCCTCCCGCTGGGAACGGAGCCTTCGCTCCACCTCTTTTGCCACCTCTTCTACCTTCTCCCGCACAACAATAACCTCCTCCACTTGCCAGAGCAATTGTTGATGCTCCACTTTGGCCATGACGGCCCATTGAGCAGCCAGTTTGGCTACGTTGCCTGGACCAGCTGGGGGGTAGGAAGGTCCAAGGGAACTCCACCATGTAGGATATAGTGCGATCCAAGCATCTCCACCTGGAAGCCACCGGCGCGTCAGAATACAAGTAGCCCCAGCCAAGACAAATAGGAACCAAAAACAAGCCTCATGAGCTTACCACGTGCATACAATAGAACACGTGGTTCCAATCCATGCCTCGAGGCCCAGAAGTGGGCCAAGACACGGCTTCATTTAGGTGCCTTAACCCCTACTGCTCCAAGTTGGGGGCCTAGCCAGACGTCCCTGGCTGAACAGCCACACTGGGCTCGAGCTCAGACACCCCAGGGGTACCCTCCAGCTCGGATCCAACAACGAATCCGATGGTGCGACCAATCACTCCAGAGCCCCCCCCCACCTGAAGGGATCTACTAGAACCTAGACACCAGTCGAACTTCGCCGATAGTAGGGTTGACCAAAGCTGTCGCCCACACTTGTTGCTTCCATAGCAAGTAAGGCAAAAGCCTTAGACGAAGTTGATGGAATGACGAAATCGGTGGTACCCTTCAGCCGAACCACTTCTCGAGGTGCCTTCGAGGGAGAGTCACCAAGGGAGATCACCTCCTGTGGCTTAGACAAGGCTGGAGGAGCGGAGGGCACACCTTCCCCCTCGACCTTGTCAGGACTTTACAGAGAGGATGTTGTCGACTCCTCCCGCGAAGGCTCCACACGGCGAACTTTCCTTACCTGCCTAAGGCCTAAGGGAGACTTCTAGCTACTCTGCGACCCCCTCAAGGGCCTCCTCCTCCTCCTCCCTCTGCTTCAGCCCTTGATGTTGAGCGGAGTCACTCCCCTCCTCGGGCCCCACAGTACTCTCCCTGCCTTGCCGCTAACCACAGTGAATAACGACACCACCTCGACGCTTGGGCATGCTCAGCCAAGCAAACTGCTCAAAAGCTGCAACCAAAAATATCAGATTAGTAATGAGTGGGTGCAAGGTATGACACGAACGCCATTCTCTAGCTCCCCCCACTTACATGGTGTCGACAACTCATCCGCCACCCATGGCAATGCTTCGCGGACCTCCTTTCGCATAAGCTCCGATCGAGCAATCAGACCAAATTTAACCAACTTCTCCACGTCCACCTGCATGGACAAGTCAAGATCCTCTACTCGAGGTGGTTGGTCCTTCTCAGGAGGACCTTGCCAGGTGTAGGAGACTCTGAGGTCTTCCAGATTGGAAAGGAAAAAGAAATGGTGGTCCTGTCCCTTCAGACTATTGGGGTGGTCCACTATCTAGTATCCAGCTTGCCGACTATACAACGTATAAGTGCCGGTGAGAGGCCTGTCCTTGTTTACTTTCAAGGGCATTGGCTCAAAAAGTAGGTGGAACAAAGCAACACAGGGAGCAATCCTCAAATGAAGGCAGAGGACGGTGAAAGCATTCAACACAAGGCAACAGTTAAGGCTGAGTAGTGAAGGGGCAAGGTAGTAAAGGCAGAGGAAGGAGGAAATGAAAGGATTCAAGGGCACCCATAGACCATGCTCTATAGCATATTTACATATGATAAATTTATCCTTCGTCCAGTCTGAACACAGACAGGTCTCGGACCCATAAGCCTCGAACGACACCCACCAAGCCTGTGCTCCCCCACAAACGACAAAATGGCAGACCGACTATGAAAGTCCGATGGAAAACCGTACAAGGACCTGGTCTCAGAAGAGACTCCAGAAGAAGAAGAAGCAACAGACTTACCCTTGATTGTGAAACACGACATGATGGCTTTGGCTTTTAAGAGGTCCCGACACGGTGGCACTCCGACGAAAGACAACCCCTCACATCGCTCTGTCGAGAGTAAAAGCTCTCCATGCAGGCGCTCTCCGAGGTAGGTAGGTCAATAACCATGACCCACCACCCCTATATATAGCCCCCACTAAGGGCAGTTCCCCGCTTGCAAGGCATGACCTTCGAAAAAATGAAATACTGCTGTATTTGGCGTGGATTCCAAATGAAGCGCCAAAGGTGAAGAAAACATTGGCCATCATTACGGGCAGTTAATACTACTGTGCACACATCTGCTGCCATAGAAAAAGGGTGGTCCCGTCAATGGTCGGCATGTCTCTTGAGGTCTTCACCTCATCATAACGACAATAAATGCCAGTCTCTTTGGATAATGAGACACCACTGCCCTAGCGTAATTGGCCATTACCTATGGCAAGACAGTGAGCGGATGTGCCCCAAAATTTCCTCTTAAGGCTGGCAAGTTAACGGGCCGACGCACCCCAAAACCACCTCTTAAGGTCGGCAAGGTAGCGGGCTGACGCACCTCAAAGCCGCCTCTTAAGGCCGATGACATAGCAGGTAGCCGTATCACCTCCTAAGGCTGGTCTGACAATAAGCCCATGCGCCTTGTACAACTACAGGCCTTTGCCCTGGGAAAACCCTGCTACATATCAAATGCACCCTCGCTTGTATTCCCAGTAGGGGCACCATTTGGGGGCATCACCTAACGCGAGGTTACTACTCCAAGCATTACTCTCTCAGTAAGTAGACGCTAGTTCGAGAGTAAGGGGCGTATGATGAGGGGCAAAAAATGCCCTCGAACTCTAAACCTCATAATAGGCCTAAAACAAAGGATCCAGCCTGGAGAAGCTCGATAAAGGTAGGTTTGGAGATCCGACCTGCCTACATCCATGAGAACTCCCTGCATAGACGAACCTAGTAGTCCAACTAGCCTGCACACAAGCAAGCGAGGCACAACTGGGCTTGAAGGGACCTATCCGTTGGAGGTTCAGTGAGAAGTACAACAGGCCTATGACGCTAATAAATGCTGACGTTGCCTGCCGCCATTAATAACCTGGCAGCATTTCTGCCCAAGAAATCTTGTTAGGAACGTGATTCACTCAGGAGATCCTATTAGGAGCCCGAGCCTGATCCATTTAGAAGATATCAACTGGAGCTCCATCCCAGAATGATAAATAGGTGGGAAGGCACATAAGCCCTTCCCGAAGTGATTTGAGAGAAATTGAGCGACTGTATACTCTGTAACTCCAAAAAATTCTAGTGCATAGTTGGGAGTTCCATCCTCCCCCCAGACGTAGACCCCTTGTGGTGGAACTGGGTAACTAACTCTTGAGCCTCTTGTGTGATTGCTCTATCGGACTACCCATTCTAGGGAGTATAATCACTCTTTGAATCAGACCCTTTGTCTCCATGAAGGAGCCGATCAACACCCTACATAGGCTCTAGTTGGTGAGTTGGGCAATTGGATGGTTGGCTTCTATAGCATTGGTCAACACCCAGTAAAATTGGATAGTGCCTTATAACTAAGTTGAGCTATTTTGAGGCCATTAAGTGTTGGGTTTAGTTTCTAAGGTTACCTAACGGCTATATAGGTTATTTAGTTTTATTTTAGGGCTCTTTTACAAGGACCTAAGCAAGGATAAAATGCAAATAACGTTACATCAATTACAATAAAATTAATTTAATCATACTCTTTTTCTCTTCAAGTCTTCGTCCATGCTCCTTAATGCTTTTTTTCAATAAGATCCTTCATCCTTCCATGGAGCTTGAGCTTGAGCTTCCAAGCTTCATCCAAACCTAAACTTGAACTACTTAATCTCCAAATGAAATGTTAATCCATAAATGCTTTGTTATCATCAAAATCAATAATTGTAGTGTAAGAGCACTAACAATTAAAGTGCACTAAAGTGGTTTTTGGTCTTCAATCGTTGGAATAGTTCATTGGATGTCAGATGTATAGTATTAAGCAATGCCCTACAATGGGATTGGATGATCCTTGGATGGGGATTAGACATTTGGTTAGTGTGACTTTTGATGCATGACGATCGGTTCACACTAAAAAAGGGTTTTACAATGTCGTTGTTGTAGTATACGTTACAAATACAAATCGATGTCGCGTCAATTTTTACTAGTTCATTCCAAGTCCTTCACAGGGAGGCAGTTATTGATATACATCACTCTCTAAGTCCAAAAATATTTTTTTATTCCAAAATTATTGATTTTATTAACAAAAATGAATGAAAGAATCTAGTTAATTATGTACAAAAGAATGAATTAAAAACACATTACAATGCTTGAAAACAAATATATATAAACAAGCATTAAAAACTATATACAACTACTCTATGTTAGTTATTTACAACTAATATAATTAATACCTAAGTATAGGTACAAAACTAGTTAATAATATTTACTATACTAACTCATTATAACATAATAACATATAATATATACAGTAACAAATATAAGTGTCGCTAAAATCTTAGTAAAATTACATAATGCAAAAACTATTATCTATACTAACATATAATCATATGTACAGTGACATATATAAGCGTCAGTGTAGCCTTAGTAACATATTTACACTAACTAAGGCAAAAACTACTTATACTAGCAAACAAATATATATACAGTGATAGATGTATTCTTCACTAAATCCCTTAGTGTTATATATATATGATGAGAACCTCATCATGAGCCATAACTAGCTCATTTTGACCTAATACAGAGGATAAAAGCTCCTACATAACTCAAGGAAAGGCTTAACTCAGAGAATTCCGAGTTTAAGAAGAAAACAAGTCATAAGGGGTAAAAATGTAATTTTACCAGCACAATCTGCAAATACGGTAACTCAGGGTCCAAACATAGGTCAAACTAACCTAATAAGAAGGATAGTGGGATGATCTGATCTGATAAGGGCTACAGCAACTCCAAGGAATTAAATGATAATCTGTAATCCTAAAATAAACCCACTTCAATTCATGGGGTTCGAGGCAAAGAAAAAATCTACTAAACCCTCTAAAATTCATAGAAAAATAATCTCTAGGATTTAGAACCTTCAATTTGGCCTTAGGAACCCATTTTGACCTATATTGAGAACCATGCCCAATTAATGATTTAATTTGGATTTTTACGTAAATTGATCGGTCAAACAAGGTCTGACCTAGAAATAAAATTCACCATTAGAATCCTTAGGCCCCATTTAGTCATGCATAAAAACTTGAGCCTAAGAAGAGACCTTCTTGACCGACTTTTCATTTTGGTCCTCATCCATTACTTTTTGACCCTCAACTTTTGAAACCCTCGCATTTTGGCCCCTAAGTCTTCATCATTTTTGCATTTGGGTCCTCCATGCAAAACCCTGAGTAGCGCCATGCTCCGACGAGGCATGGCGCCAAGCAGGGTGAGGGTGAACCCCTGCCAAGACAACAGGGTGTTCCCAGCAACGTCTGCTGTCGCAGGGACACCTCCACGATCTCTGCCTTCACCCACACCTTCCATGCGAATGCACGGAAGGTATGGGTTGCAATCCGGCCATCCTTCGGCGAGGGAGGCACGTCGCCTTCCTCCGCCCTCCTCTCTGATTCCACCTCTATAAAAGCCGCCCCAGTCCACCGAACTCAGCAGCTCGGTTTTCACGGAGAAACTCCCCCCCTTTTCCTCTCTTCCCACTCCGGCAGAGGCCCTCCAGCTTCGGCGGTTCTTCCTCCTCCTCCTTGTCGCTTTGCCGCAATACCAGCAGCAGAGCCGCCTTCTCCCGCTCTTCCCGCGTCGTGCCGTACCCAGCGCGCGCTCTCCCGCTCTCTCCTCGCCGCCGCCCCTTCTCTCTGGGCACCTTCTTCTCCAGCGACAGTCGATACGACTGTCGCCCTACTCCGGCCCCCTTCGACTCTACAACTAGGTCAGAACTTCTCCCCACTTCCCCCTCTTTCTTTTCCTCACTATTTTACATTTGATTAAACCCTCGACCGACATGACCGCCCTCACCTTCTCCATCTCCGGCCACTCTCCGGCGAGTTGCCCCCGTCAATCCACCACTCCACACAACTCGCCACCAACCCCAAAAGCTCCGCCCCACCTCACCCGACACCCCCTGCCCCTCCACTACCACTCCACATCCCCACAACACTCCCCCGAACAAACCCACTTTTCCGGTCTCAATCCGACCTAGGGCCGCCGCCAGACAACGCCCCACGACCTGCCAGACCCTGCACCACCTTCGCCGTGTCACGGTGAAGGTCCCCCGCTTTTCTGATTAGGCCGAGAGGTCGTTTTACTGTGAACAGGTCACCTGCCCTCCGCCGCCATTGCTGAGCAGGTGGAGCTCCTTCCACCTGCAGCTGCAGCCTCGCCCTGCCCAGCCTCGACTCTCCAGGCTGCGCGCTTCGCCTTCCCGCAGTCGCCCAGGCCAGCAGCTGGGGCGAGAGCCTCGCGCACAGCGCAATTGCCTGCAGCTCTCTCAGCTGCAGGCACCTAATTTGGGTGGGACATTTTGTCCCACCTCGGAAGATTCTGCAGCCGCGCACCCATATAAAGGTAAAAAGTGCTATAGGCTTATCGCCTCAGCACACGGGGTGAGGTCCCTCTCACCTGATCACCCGGCCTCGTCCGCGACCACCCCCCGTGGACCTGGCCCGACCCGTTTACCCGACCTGCACTCCTCACCCACCACCGCACGCCGGTGGGCCTGGACCCGGGCGCGACCCGTACCCGAATACCCGGCAGCTCTGGGAGAGCTATCCTACGAGAGGAATCTGAGAGAGAGAGACGCGGGGGAGGTTAGAGTAGGTTTTTGCCTTGACCAATCTGTGAGTGTGCAGGCACAGAGGAAGAAGAAGAAGAGAAGGCAGACTGCAGAGGAAGAAGAAGAAGAGAAAGAAGAAAGGAGCAGCCAGAGCTGTGGCTGCTTGAAGAAAAGCGAGGCAGAGAAGAAGAAGGCCGACGAAGAAAGACTGAAGGAAGAAGAAGGAGGAGCACCAAGCAGTACTGTAGCAGCGGCGACTTAAGTCGTCTGATTGGAAAATCAGACGACGCTCTGCAGAGGAAGAAAAGAAGAAGAAAGAAGAGCAGGCACCGCAAAGAAAAAAAAAGGAAGAAGAAGAAGGAGCTCTGCAGCTGAGGCAGAAAGAAGAAGAAAGAAAAGAGAAGCTAAAGAAGAAGACGAGAAGCGCAAGGAAGACAGAGCTGAAAGAAGAGACAAAATAAAAGAAGCAGAAGAAGAAGAGGAACTGAAGGCAGAAGATCCGACAAACAAGAAGAAGAAAGAAGACAAAGATGAGAGAAAGAAGAGAAGAAAAAGCCAAGAGACCAACCTATCTCTCTCTCTCTCTCTCTCTCTTATTTTTGTAATAGAAATATTGTACTTCTAGAATATAACTTGCTCCCTGAGTTCGACCTCGGGAACTCTTTTACTTCCGAGTAACAAATTGTATTAAACTGGTAACCACTTCTCTATGATATACTACGACGAAATAATAGAACTATAGAGGAGAACCGCTCACCAATATACACCTAAGAGCTCAAACAAGTCTACTCTATATACACTTATATAAACTATATTAGTATACATTATATTATATTACTTATATGTGTATACATTATATACTATATACTTTACATATATATATATATATACATACTCACAGACACACATACACATATATACACTCAGCACACATTAAGGTAGAGCCAACACTTACACAACACACCATGCACAGGGGAGGGGTAAGCTTTAACACATAGGTGATTTTTTCTCTTCTCTTCTCATCCTTTAGACCGGTTCAGACCGGCTTGGCTCAAACTTTTAAACCAAAAATTGGTTTAGTGGGCAGACGGCCTTTTTGAGAGATACACAGCATATAATTCTAGGTGAGACCAGACCTCTACTAGGGTCACCCTAGTTCATTATTAGGTGCATTTTTATATGGTTCAATGCTCGTTATTGGGCTCACGCAGACCCATGCACAGTGTACGGCCCCTAACCAAGTGCACCGCACCCATATTCATATGCCATATCATGTTTGTGAAAGAGAAGAGTAATGTGTACGTGGGTGCCCGGTGCCTGTTGACTAGTGAGTACAGAAGACAAAAACATAATAAAGCATGTCACCCGCACGCAAGGCCACAATGTGGCACTATCCTTGCGCTCACTTGAGTGTCGCAGCCGTATGAAAACTATTCTGATGTGCAATCTTTGGCCCTCGATTTGAGGGTCATAATTAATTATAAATTAAAATTAAATTATGGGGTTGTACAACCTTTACATAGGGCTACATAATTATGCAGTTACTTTACAAAAATAAGTTAGTTTATTATATAATTAAATTAGGTAAATTCTATAGTTTTTACAAGTTAAATTATAGTTTAATTTGCAAATTGCAGTATAAATTAGTTAATTAATTGTCAAATGGACTTAGTACAGTATTAATATACATGATAAATTATTTATTACATATTTTTATGATATTTTATAAGCTTTATTTTAATTTATATAGATTTAAATGCATGTTTTAACTAGTTATACATATAAATAAGCTATCGATACTAAAATATAGTATAAAAGTGATATAAATAAGTTGAAAATACTTATTATAACATATTACAAGTATACAATATAAATTACCTTAGTATTAACTTAATTTTCTTATTTATTTTATTTTAACTTAATAAATTACCTAGTTAACTTAATAAATTAATTGTTTACTATATATATATAATTAAATTAAGTTACAGGTGTCATATTATTCATAATACATATATAAATATGTATGTATAGTATGATCTATAGATATGTACATTTAAATAGGTTTATATAATTACCTAGTTATTATACATTTATGTTATATAAATTAATATAAAATAATACAATAAGATTATTTATACATTAAATTACTCTAAATACTTATTTTCCTATATAGAATACAGATATAAGATATTTATATACAATATATACATATTATACAATATTTACTTATAGCTTAGATTTAATTAGTATATATAAGTATATACATAGTATATATAGTATTTTTGGGAGTTTTTGGGTATTTTCTAATTTTTATTGGTTTTATATATATAATAGAAATAAGGGATGAGAGAAAAAGAAATATATGAGAGATAGAGAGTTGTTTTTGTTATTTTTTAAGTTAAGTTCTTTTATAAGTTCTAAGGTATACTGAATTGTTGGCTGGTATGTTCTACCAAGTCGAGGGTTCAGAATGTCTTAAAACTTGGCACACACTTAAAAGTATACATAATGTTGACCAAGACAGGTTTATTTTATTTTTTTATAATTTTTTATAGTTTTTATTTATTTACAAAATTTAGCAAAGTAAGGTCTTCAAATGGTGTTTCAAAGAGAACCTAAGGCCTTAAAAGAGGTTTGAGTGGCTGGCAATTCAGTTTGAACACATCAAAACATCCAACACACTACATTACACATGTTTGAACAATCAAGCAAGTTTTTATCTCTCATTTCACTAAAATTTCAGTTTTGGACAGATATGCAACTTAAATGGCTAACAAAGATTTTTAAAACTTGAAATCAAAGCATCCAAATATAAATGTGCATAAGGAATCAATCCAAGAATGATTATCAATAAATAATATCTACTCAAAATTGATCTTCAATGCAGAACATGAGTATATCAAGAGTTTAATGAAGTAAAAAGATGTCTAAGGTAAAATAATGGTGATTTAAATCACTAATTATTAGCATAGATGCATATATATACGAATTAGTCAATGGTCTAAATAAATGAACGGTATTAACCACTTAAACACTTATCCACATAGGCAGATAAATCCATAATATTGAGTCCCAAAGCCTTATCAAATGTTGGCTTTCAATTTCAGACGACTTAAACGTCGTTGCTACAGTGCATGCACAAGCCTTTCCCTCAAGCTTTCATTCTTCTTCCTCTTCTTCTCTTCAGCCCTTTGCCGCTTTTCTTCCTTCTTTTCTTCTCCCGCATAAGGGGCTTCTCAAGTCTCACATTGACTAAGTGTTGAACCCTTAATATGAAGAGCAAAACCCCCCCTTCTCTCTCCTCACAATTCCTCCTCTATTTCTCCTTTCTTCTCTCTCTCAAACCCAGGTATATAAGCGGGTATATGAATCTGGATAATCAGGTTTGGCCAAACCCGCGTGCATGTATGCACGGGCGAGGCATGAGGCTCAAGGAGGCACGTGCGTGGGGGACCTCACCCCCCGTGTGCTTAAGGCAACAAGGCCTTAGCACAAAAATGTTACATATGCTGCAAGTGCTTTGTATTCCTACTATGTGGGACTCAATCCCTGTCCTTCTGCTCCCACGCAGTCGCTACTAAATTCGAAAAAATCGAAGATGCTGCAGCTGCTTTCGTGGTCAATTGGGAGCCTAGGCACCTTTACGGTGCTAACCTGCACCTGGGAAATGTGGTGGCGATGCTGGAGCAGGTCAGGTGAAGAAGAACGATACCGGAGAAGATGATGGCGACGGAAAACGGCGGCAAGAACCATGAAAATAAGAACATGGCCTTCCGGCCCAATTAGAATAGCTCATAAGTTTCGCCGGTGTTCATGGAGTGCGGTGGTGGCAATATTTTGGTGTGTACGTGTGTGTAGAGAGCATGCAAAGTAGATAATGGCGGATAGATGATGGGTTGTTTGGTGAGTAGATGGAGTGGGCAATAGGCCTGGAAAGGTTAGGGCTTTTGATCTAGGGGCCACGGCGGAGGTTTTGGCAGTGGTGGTGTGATGTTTGGTGGCGTGTGGTGGTGGCACGGGCTCGTCGGAGCCCTTGCCGGACTTGGAGAAGATGAAGGGGGAGATCATGAACGGACCTAAAAATTATGGACGAAATGAGGGAGATTCCCATGCCAGTGTGATTGCCGGACGTACGGAAGATGAGTCTCCGTTAGGGAAACGGTGGCGAGGAAAGGTTCGAAAACAACGGGGCTTTGGCCGGCCATCATCGAAGGAAGGAGGGGAGAACAATTGTGCCTCCAATTTGACGGTTGGAGGTGCGGACGAAGGAAAATGAGGAGGACTGCCAGAGCGTAGGTTCGAGGAGGCCGGAGATAGGGAAAAAGGAAGATTTTTGGGGCCAAACCTAGCTAAGGAACTTGGCCGTGCATCAGGGGTCTATTTATAGGGCTTAAGGAGGCCTTACAAGCTTGGAAATCAAGCTTAAAAGCTTAGGGCTTATGCACAAGTAGGAGACCCGAACCTTCAAAAGGTTCGCACGAGCTTTGGAATAAGATTCAAAGCCTCGTACATGGCTCAAATGGAAGGCAACTTCCTCAAGAATTCCCCTTTCTAATTTAGGAGAGATTTGTCAATCAATCAAGGAGAACTCTCCAATCAAAGGTCGCTGGAGTAGGACTTCTTTCGTGATAATGGCGGAGGGACCTAAGTGTAAAGAATGATGACAAAGATAGGGACCCATTTGTAGTTATTTCGAAAGCTGGGGACATGTGTGTGAGAGAAAAGACTTAGACTGGACCAAAATGCAAATTAGGTCAAGATGATCTCTGATTGGGCCCAAATTTTGGTACAAACCTAATTTGGACTCAACGAATATGATGGTGAAGTCGGATTTAGGTTTTGATCAATTTTGACTGGGTAATTTATGCAAAAATATAAATTAAGGCATTTGTCTGTCTGAAACTCTATTTTAGGTCAAATTAGGTTCAGATGGTCAATTAAAAGGTACCAAACCTTAGGGAATATTTTTCTATGATTTTTATAAGATTTAGTTGAATTTTATTTTGATCAGAACCTCAGTTATTTAAGCAGATCTATTTTTAGGGTTTCAGATGTCATTTAATTCTTGAAATGTGTGAAAACATGTTTCTGTCTGCATGAACCCATGTATTAGACATTTATGAACATTTTACCTTTAATTAACCCCTGAGAGAAGCTGTTTTTGTTTTGTAATTAAGATTCTATTAAAACTACAGCTTTACCCCTATTTTTATGTTTATTTCTCAGAATGGATTTACAGTGAATTACGGCTCTTTGGCGGTTATGTAGGAGCATTTATCAATTGATTATGACTAAATAAAGCTAGATATGGCTAATAATGACATTATCTTCATAACACCTACAAGAATGGTCAACCGTTGGTTGACACCCAACGTAGGTGCTGGTTGGCGAATTGGGCAATCAGACGGTTGGCGAATTGGGCAATCAGACGGTTGGCTTCTATGGCATTGATTGGCACCTAGTAAAATTAAACAACACCTTATAACTAAGTTGAGTTGTTTTGAAGCCATTAAGTGTTGGGTTTGGTTTCCAAGGTCACCTAATGGCTATCTAGGTTATTTAGCTTTATTTTAGGACTCTTTTACAAAGATCTAAGCAAGGATAAATCGCAAATAAAGTTACATCAATTACAATACAATTAATCTAATCCTATTCTTCTCTTCAAGTCTACCTCCATGATCCTTGATGCTTTTCTTCAACAAGCTTCTTCATCCTTCCATGTAGCTTGAGTTTGAGCTTCCAAGATTCGTCCAAAGCTACACTTGAAATACTTAATCTCTAAATGAAATGTTAGTCCATAAATATTTTGTTATAATCAAAATCAACGATTGTGGTGTAAGCGCACCAACACTTGGGACCTTCCCCTTCAATTACTTAGGGTGTCCTATTTTCACCAAGCAGGCTGAGGTCTCCTACTTTACAAACATTGCTGACAAGTTGCATAAGAAACATACTGGTTGGAAAGTTAATCTTCTCTCTGCTAGTGGTAGACTCCTGCTTATTAAGCACGTTCTGACCTTGATCCCCATCCACCTCTTATCTGTTATTGAGGTCCCCAAAGCTACCGGCAGAAAGTTGGATTCTTTTCTTGCTAACTTCTTATGGGGATCTTCCAACTCTAGCAAAAACCATCATTGGGTTTCTCAACACTCTATTTGCCTTCCCATGGACAATGGGGGTCTTGGCATTCGTAGACTTGACTATTTCATTGATGCCCTTCATATAAAAAGAGATTGGGGAATTCTTTTCTCCGATTCCCCTTATGGATCCTTCTTCAAAAATCTCCATGGATCTAGTAGATTCTTTCCTAACAATCTCCCAGCCCGTTGTCACCTTGGATGGGATTCTAATGTGAAATGGTCAATCTTATTACTTGAGAAATTCATAAAGGTGCCATCGACATTTAGATAGATCATTGGATTGGTGATGTTCGTCTTAGAATGCCTTCTTGATAACATCAACCCTCTGAAAATTGCAGTTAAGGACTTCTTACCAAATGCTCATGACTCCCTTCCATTCAACCTCCTCCCTCAAAGGTTGTAGGAAGATATCCTTCTTGTTTCTCCGGGCACTAATACTGACATCCCTCACGGGAAACCCAACTCTAACGGTGCTTTTACTGTGGCTTCAATGTACCGTTGTACTCTTACTCCTCTCCCCAGGTTCACTGGGCCTATTAATTTGTGGTCCCTAGACCTGCCTCTTTTTGTTTGGTGCCTCCTGAAAGGTTAGCTTCCCAGTGATGATTGCTTACAATGACTTGGAATTCCCCTTCCTTCTAAATGCCTTTGCTACTCGGTAAACCCAAAAGAGGAATCCATCGGTCCTCTTTTTTGTAGAAGTTATATGCTCCATGTTGTCACCAATTGGATATCCAAGAAATACCCTATTCATAATATCTTCTTGGTTGATCCCATTTTGTTTTCTCCTTTGGTGGAAATTCCAATTTGCTTTGCCCAAACCGTGGTATTTTTCCTTTCATGTGGTTCTTAATTGGGTTCGTCCCAACAATGATTTCAAACTTAATGTTGCTCTTACCCCCCAACACTAACAATGGGTTTGGTGTTTGGACCCTGAGTGAGTTTGCTGGGCACCTTATTCTTGCTACTTGTGGGTGTATTAATGATAGCTCCAAGGAGAACATTATAATTCAAACTTTATTGCATGCTCTCTCGTTTCAGAGACTCCAAAATACTATTATACAAATACAGGTTGAGGTGGATTCTTCTCTCTTGCATGCGTGGTGGTCTGGAAAGCTCCTCTCAGGTATGGTTTAACAAGCTTAAACATTCTTCCAATCTAATCTCTTCTTTTCATTCTGTGCATAGGTAGGAAACATTGTTGCTGGATGGCTTTCTAAGCTGGCAGAGACCTTGGACGTACGGCGGTGCTTGGCACATCATTTCCCAAGTCCAACAGCTGCTGACTTTTATATGAGAGGCCTGCTTCTTCTTGATATCATCCAGATGCCTTGCATCCAATTTTGAGAGGAACGCTCCTACTTTTCGTAATGTTCGTGGGCTTTATTCTTGGATTTCCAATCTTCCTCTACGTCGGATCAAAGGGCTTCTCTGCAAGGCATCTCCCTCTGCCTTTCTTTTTTTTTTTTTTCCTTTTTTGTTTTGAGGGGCCCTCCTTTGTCGGTGTTACCGTCTTTTTCTTGGGACTTTTCGTTAGGCTAGCTAGCTTTTGTCCTATAGGACATTTGATCTTTTTGCCCCCTTTTTGTCTTGTATCTAGCAGGTAAGGTAAGGTTTTTGTCCCCATGTCCTTTTGTTATCAGTGATATTAGTACTTTGTTAAAAAAAAAGCCATTAGAATTAAAAGTTTCAATTGACCCACGTCCATGTATTTTGGAGATACGTCAACTGAAAGTTTTCCACTCTCATGTTGCGGAGATATTTTATCATATTGCCATTTAAAAATAATGACTATATACTTAATAAATGGACATTATAAACGGAAGGTCATTGGCTACTTGGGAGACATGCATGACAACGCATGAGATCACATATCGGAAGAAACAAAAAAAAAATAGGACGTGGGTATACAAAAATAAAAAGTAACGAAGAGTATAATGCAAAGGGATGTGATCACGCGATCCCTACTCGATGAATTTTTTTTAATGTAAAAAAGTATTGACAAGTGGTAGCTTCGTTAACGTAATAATCAATTATTTTTTGTAGGAGTGTGAATCACTGAAATTATTTTTTGAATTATTTTATATACATATAAAATTACTTTATACTTATGCAAAGTTATCAGATTATATTTGAAATTACTTTGTGTCGATGTAAAATTATTTTATATAGGTAAAAAAACTACCATATCACTTTCGGAATAATTTTATACCAGTATAAAATGAGATTGTATCGGTGCAAAATTACCCCCACAATAATTTATAACCGGTGCAAAATGATTTTACATCGATGTAAAATCACCTAAAATAATTTATCACCGATGTAAAGTGATTTATCTTCAATGCAAAGTTATTTATCACGTATTGTCACGATTCGATCCCAAATCCCTATAGGATCTGAGACTTGCTCGTTTCGGTTTATCTCAAGATCCAGTCGTCCAACAAGAAATAAACAAGTAACATTCAACAAACCACAATCACACAAGTACAGTAACTAAGCAAAAAGAAAATTTCAACTGGGGGAAAGAGGACAGTAATATTACAACCATCACATCAAAGAGTACATGTAACAGAAGACAAAGCTATAAAAACTCACTATCAAGCAGTAGAACTAAAGCTAGGCTCGACTAGGCCGAGCATCCTCAGCAGCCGGTGGCTCGGGCAAATCAAATCCCTGACCTGTACAGAATATATTTGACTGGAGTCAGCTAACGCTGAGTAGAGTGGTGGCTAAGAAGTAACATGCATTTAACATAGAATTTTCCATTTTCCAATTGTATTATACATGTGGGTGCGTAGAGATCTCTAATTAGGATTTGTTAATTAACCTTCTAGTCCCTATAGGAACGATTTTGCTTGCAGCTTCCCGTGATATAGGATGCCCACATGGCACTCTCCTGGCCGGGGGAGTCCCACCGTGGTAGTCCTATACTCGGTCTACCACCCCGAAATCACAGTCGTGACGTAGCGGTGACTACAGCACACATGATAGCGTGCGGGTAGCTACCTTGCACTGGCATGCGGTCAGTCGTTTCTGCTAGTGGGTACGCCTCAACGTATAGTGCGGAACAGTGTAGGGCCTTGCCCTCTCAGAATATAACAGGGGTCTTGCCCCTCAGGAGTCTTACCCCTCCTCAGTCCACGTACCCTCATCCGACTACCCCGATTTTGCCCAACGGGCTGATGAGTGTCGATGTAGGGTGACCATACCTAGCCTCGGACCCCCTGGGGCGGATAGCTCCCCCCTACACTAAGTAGCTCACCTCGGTACCATGTACACGAGGGCCAGTAAGAGTCGTCGTAGAGTGGCCAAACCCACCCCGGGTCCCAACCCAAGGGCGGCAAGCTCCCCTCTATACTACAAGGGATAGTTGCTCTTTTCGGTACCACGTACACGAAGGTCAGCTTACCTCCCTTAACAGCTACCCATAGGCAGCAAATTCCTAGAACCATCCGGTTCTCTGTAGTATGGTGTTCTTGTTTACATTCCCCGTGGGGTTCGTATAGGAGTTTCTGTTTTACATCCGGGTTGGAATATTCGGAACAAACAGTTCAATTTCCATTTTACTACAGTAGGGGTCTATTTTAGATAAAAATAGGCAGCTTTTGATTACTCAATCATTCACATGTAGTTTCTTCTAACCCTAGTGTTCATGCCAAGACCTAGGGTTCAAGAATTGTTACGAACGCGTGCCCCGGACGTATTTTAAGACGTCTGGGAGGTGGCCCAGACGTCTGACCAGACGTCTGGGATCACATCCAGACGTCCTGCCAGACGTCTGGGATGGTTTACAGACGTCTGAAAAACAGTTATCGTCCACACCCGCGAGTCGTCTGTGCGCCTGCGCGCGCAGACCGCATATTCGTTATTCCCTCTTTTTCTTCTGCGGCTGCAGACGCCTGCCGCGCCTTCTCTCTCTCCTCTCCACGCGGCGTTAAAAAGGGCCATGCCTCCCCTCCCGTCTCCACCGTCTCCTTCTTCTTCTCCTTCCTGTGCACAAGAGCGAGCGAGCGCGAGGGCTGCAGCGGCGGCCGCAGTGAGCGCGGAGGAGGCGCGGCGTGCGAGGGCGGAGCTCTGCCGTGAGGGCGAGCTCGCCGGAGCGGCTTGGCCGGCCGGCGGAGGGCGCAGGGGGCGCGGAACGACGCGGAGAGGGACCTGCTGCAGTCTGAGCAGCAGGAGCGCGAGGTGCGACGCGGGCGGCGTCGCGAGCAGAGTCCGGGTCGCGCCCTGATTCTGGAAAAATTTCCAGAATCAGACGTCTGGGTTGATAGGCAGACGGCGAGGAAGACGTCTGGTAGCTCTTACCGACGTCTGAAAGGTGTGTATTCCGCTTTCTTCTTCCTTCCTGGCGACCGACCGTACTAAGGGAGGGAGTTGGCTGTGCGCAGGTTCGCTGATTCGCCATCCTTTGCGAATCAGACGTCTGGAAGTTGTACCAGACGGCGGGAGTGACCTCCAGATGTCTGGGGTGACCATCGGACGTCTGGGAGATTGGACAGACGTCCCCGTAGACTTCTGGACGTCTGGGAAACCACGCTGAACAGGTAATTCTCTGATCCACTGTTTAAGACGTCTGGAAGAAGTTCCAGACGTTTGATTTTGCACAGTATCGTCTTTTTCGACCCGTTTAGGGCCCGTTCGGGCTCCGTTTTCCGCGTTTCGAGTTGCGTTCTTTTCAGAATTAATTCCTCTACCCGTCTACAGTAGCTATACACAGTTTTGAGACACTCCTTGTATTTGATCCTTGTGATAGGACCTCGTTCAGTTGCAGTCTTGGGAGTCGCGGAGGCACGCGGGATTCCCGATCACGCCCCCATTACTCCCGTTGTACCTGGTAGAGTGGCTTAAGCTATTAAAATCTGTTAAAGTATGAAACCTTAACTAGAATCTAGGTGTTGCATGAATCCTAGGAATGAGAAATGTATGGAATAATAGCTCCTAGGTGTTGCATGAATCCTAGGGCTGGAAAATTAGATTGTATGATAGATCCTAGGATATGGCATGAATCCTAGGATGGAAAACTAGTGGAATGTATATACTGCAGTCTTGGAAAATGGAAAGAAATATAAAGCTGCCTGTAATTTGAATTAACAGCTGCCTGTTGTGAACAGCTAACGAGGTTGAGAACATGGTTTGTAAGAATGTGAAACTGGGAAGTGAAACCTGGATCTTGAGTAAAAAGGATGGAACCCTACGGGGAAGTAGGAGTAGAACTCCTGGAAAGTGAATGGAATAGTTTTGGGGAAGTGAGCTGGCCCTTGAGTACGGAGTACCAAGGAGAGCGACTGTCCCCCTATTTAGTGCAGAGCGGAGCTAGCCGCCCCAGGGACCCGGGGTTAGGACTGGCCATGGCCACTCTGTACCGACTTGCTGGCCCTCGCGTATGTAGTACCGAGGAGAGCTACTAGTGTTAGGAGAGTACTAGCTACCCCACGGGCCTCGGGGTTCTGCTAGCCTCCTTCACCGACTTGTTAGGCCCACTAGGGCAAACCAGGGTAGTCAGGCGAGGGTGCGCGGACTGTGGAGGGGCAAGGCCCCGATTTGGTTACTGTGGAGGGGTTGGACCCCTGTTACTGAGAGGGCTCTGCCCTGGTTCCGTGCTGTGCTTTGGGCGCACCCGTTAACGGAAACGACTGACCGCGTGCCAGTGCGGGCTAGCTACCTGTGCGTTTATCGCGCGTGCCGTAGTCACCGTTACGTCTGTCAGTGACCTTGGGGTGGTTGACTGAGGGTAGGATCACCACGGGGGACCCTCCCGGCCAGGAGAGCACCACGTGCTACTTCTACTTTTGGAAAAGACTGCAATCAAGATCGTTCCCACGAGGACATTCGAGATCAAGTAAAGGATCTGAGAAATAAATGAAATAGTGAGAAAATTGAAAGACGTGAATAAAGGAAGTAATAGAACATAACAGCTACTGTACTCTCTGCTGTTGCCTTTAGTTAGTTTGCCACTCTACTCAGCGTTTTGCTGACGTGTTACACTCGTTACCTTTTTCAGGACCAGGTGTTGAGCAGCCAGGGTCGGCGGCTGCAGAGGACGCTGGGCCGAGTAGGGTCCAGTAGAGTTTACCACAGTCTTTTGTACCTCTTTTGTTTCTGTTCTAGTGAGTAGTTTTTGTTTCCGCTGTACTTTCTTTACCTGCAGTTCTTGTTATATGATAAATGTTGTTCTACTGTTGTGGTGGTATCTACTGTAGTAGTTTCTTTCCTTACTGCTGTACTTCCTTACTGTTAGTTATATTCATGCTGAATGTGGTTTATTTTACTGCTCTTTTGGTTACTTCCTCGTTGGACGACTAGGTCTTGGGATTAGTCGAGTCGGTCCGGTTCTCGTGTCTCGTAGGGACTCGGGAACCGGGTCGTTACAAGAATTTATTCTCGAATATACGTTTATTCTTTCCTAAGGTTCATCTCAAGTCCTAGGATTACTTACTCGCTCATCTCAAGTCCTAGGATTACTTACTCGCATGTATTAAATTAGAGATTTAAGGTTGTAACCACTCTACCTGGGTAACCGGGTGGAATCGGGGCTTGTATAGTGGCTCCCGACGTCTCCACAGGTCCCGTACACCCGACGGACTGGAGACCTAAAACATGGATTGATGGGCCAAAAGGTTCAGAAAGATATAAACAAGGTATCATTATACAGAGAAACTCATATGGAAAACAGCGACGGTTCGTTTGCGGAAAAGCGATAATAATAGGGCCTTACACGACCCAAAACACATTATTAGACGGAAAGTAGATGTCTGGGAAAGGTCCCAGACGTCTTAAAATAGTTCTCAGGGATATCTCTCTCGGTGTTCCGCTATCAAACGTTTGGAACTCAATGCCGATGTCCAAGGACTCTGTCAGACGTCTGGAGCTACTCCTGGACATCTGAAACTTTCTCGGCTACGCTCTTGCCCTCTAACACATATACGCATGCTGTCAGGACTTGTCAGAGAGGAAAAGTATGGAAAGTAGATCTCTACCAGACGTCTTGCTCTACCTTCGGACGTCCGGTAAGACGTCTGGGTGTCTCTCCGGTCGTCTGATTCCATGGAAAAATGACTTCTGTGGAACCGCTCTAGCTCCCCTTGCCTGCAGGTGCTGCAGCAGAACGGCGCTGCACCCTCCGCCCTCGCGCTTCCTCTCGCTTGGCTCTCCGCTCTTCACTTGCTCTCGCCTTCGCTCTGCTCTCGGCTACGGGTAGGCAACGAAGAGGAGGGGGAGAGGTTTATAAAGAGAAAGGAGGTGAGGGGGACGGAAAGGCAAAGCATGGCATAGAGTTGCGTCGCAGGAGAAGGCGCGGAGAGGCGCGGTGAGGGAGGAAGTATGGCGCTCGTATGTTGCACACTAAAAGCATTTTTAGACGTCTGGTGAACATCCCAGATGTCTTAAATGACTAAAGGGGTGGTGGGTCGTTTCACGTGTACATTTTAATTCAAAATGATGTGATGAATTTTTTTAATCTTATAAAATCCATCATATAACAAATCTTACATTTCTTTATTTCTTTATATTAAATACTAATTATCAAATAAAGATCACATTAACACCAACATACGATACATTTTACATCATTTTATTCATTTCCTTATATTTTGAGAAAAAAATAATATATAAAAAATTGAAGCTCTCAAAAGATAATATAAGAAATAGTCCTTATTTCACGAGGCAAAGCACAATGGCCAGTAGTGGTGTTGTGATAAAGATGGGAGAGGACTGAAAGGCAACTGATGAGATTTGAGTAGGAAGAAGTCGGGCCTAATTAGTTGCCCCAATGTGAGGACTGACGAGAAGGATCGTCAGGTAGAGTAGGAGAGTTACGGGCTGGAGAGAGAGAAGGCATATGATGCGATACAAGAATGGGGGCAATGTTTTCTTCCTTGGTTTTTTGCTTTTCTTAAACCTGTAGATAATATTTACAAATATTTGATTTCAAAAATTTAAGGAGGCAAGGCATGTGTACCCAATAAAGAATGTGGGTCCAAGGTATTGGAAATCACACAATATTGTCTAGTATTACTCTTTCTTTGGTAAAAGTACATAGAAAAATGGTCTGGCCAGCTCATGTTGTGGATCGGCACCAACAAAAAAGAAGAAAAAAAAAAGAATGTGGGTCCACCCATGGCTTAGAACTAGAACAAGCAATTGGTACCACATCTCAAGGTAATCATAGCTGCAGAGGAAGATAGAGGAAGACGGAACTGCATAGGAAGGCGAGTGCTGGCTAGAACTAGCAAAAGCAAGCACAATCACAACAAGAGCAGCATAATAAGTAAAGGTAAAGTCCAAATATAAAGTCTGCGACCAAGCCCTATGGATCTCGACGTCATAGAAAAGAAGATTGGAGGACTTACACTTCTTTTTACTTCCATTTCCACACAACTCATCTACACCCTCTCCATTTTTCCATAGCAGCAACAGCTGCAACTTCTGGATAAGTGCCCCCACCCCCACCTCCCTTTTTTGTAGGGGGGACGTGGAAAGTGGTGTGGATTTGGGTTTAGGCTTTTCATTTTTCCATAGAAAAGGCCTTACACAAAGGTAAGCTTTTGTCTTTTCCATGTGATGCCAATTGGCTAACCTCATTTAAGACGGCTAACCCCGATTCTCGCAACTCAAAGGCCTCGATAGTATATAGTTAATATTCTCTTCATTTTACATTGCTAGTTGTTGTATCATATTGCAAGGAGATCTTGTAGGTAATCCGAAGTCTATGTATCAATCTGGATCAAATGCTTAGATCAAATATTGATCTAATTTGATTCTATTAATCATTTCTTAATTCTCCAACTGAAATATATGCATTGATAAATTAATTTGGGCATTACATCATAATTCCTCAATTATGAGTAATCTTTAATTTATCAGTTAGCTTATTCCTTATCAAAATAACTAGGTGTTCATCACACAACCCTAGTGAAGTGTGACGATTACTGGATTGTTAAGGCAATAGTTAACCCCTTCGAATATACTGTATATCCTATGTGTCCTACACACATGGCAACACATATGAGAATTTCAAGACTTGGGATCTTTATCCTATTGTCGTCCCTTCAAGAACCGATATGTGTGAATTAACTATTATGCTTTGGATGGAAGACATACTTGATAACTTCTTCAAGTTCATGTAATTCCTTCATTCCTATTTCAATCTGTCTATCGAAATGACTACTAATAGAGGACCTCCAAAGCTATGACTACCAAAGTAATAGATTATGCAAACTAGCTTCCTGACATATTGGCCTCACACTCTTTGCGAAACCTCAATCATTGGGTTGTCAAGTCAACATATCCCAAACACCAACATTGACCCTTGTCTCAGCTATAAGGACACATGCCTCTTTTTCTAAGCACAGAAAGAGGACTTCCGCACCCTTTGATTATGCTCACATGGCAATTCCAGAATCCACTCCTTATGGAACTCCTTCCATCAAGAATTCAGGCAGATGTCAATCTTATATGATGAACCTAAAAGATTGTCATCTCTTTTGAGATTGGTAACTATGACCAAGACAATGAGCTAACAATAGTGATCATCTACTAGTATGCATCTTGTATCTCCTATCCAGAATCATTCTAGATAGTTGACCCACTATGCTCATATGTCTAATTAGGCCTTTATGTAAGTAACCATGAAAGCACAAATGGGACCAATAACACATATCGTACTCAAATGTAATTATTTATTCAAATAGTGAAGAGAACAAATCTAACTAATTTACCAATTACATAACCAGATAGCTCACCAAGGGTATACAACTCTAACACATACATCATACATCTTGACATGATTCCTTCCATATATCACAATATCAACTCAACCCAATCAATCTTTAAGCAAGGAGAACATCACCCTCTATCATAATGTCACTTAGGCAAAACATGTTATCTACACAAATATGCATGCAATATATAATGTTAACATGAATCAATATAAACACTACAACATGCCTTACTTTTGCCATCGGTTTTTCAAGAGTATACAACTCTAACAAATACATCATACATCTTGACATGATCCCTTCCATATATCATAATATCAGCTCAACCCAATCAATCTTTAAGAAAGGAGAACATCACCCTCTAAGATAATGTCACTTAGGAAAAACATGTTATCTACACAAATATGCATGCAATATATAGTGTTAACATGAATAAATATAAACACTACAACATGCCTTACTTTTGCCGACGGAACTCAGCGACGTTATTACCATCGCTATTTCGTTTTGCCGTCGATTAGAGGGTACATCCGACGTCAAAATAATGTTTGACCTTTGGACGGATTGGATATTTTGACGTCATTTCAAAATCGATGGGAATTGTGTTTGTCGTCGGTTCGCTCATAAGCGATGGTATATGTAAGTCACTTTTTCCTGCCTTTACACGCCCTTTTTTTATTTTCGTCATCGTTTAAGTAACTTTATCGTCTCTTCTGTAAGCGACGACAAAACTTTTTTACCGTCATTTGTATTAAAATTGACGACATAGATGTGATTGTAAAAAGATTTTTGCCGTCGCTTATTCAACTAAGCGACAACAAATATGTGATGGTAAAATTATTTGTGCCGTCGCTTATCCTAAGAAGTGACGACATAAAATGGGAATTGTGATTCTTTCAAACCTTCTATACCGTCGATTATTAGATAAGCAACAACAAAAATATTTTTACTGTCACATATTTGATGTCGCTTAGTTGAATAATGTATGGGTTTTTTTTTTTTTAATTACCAAATGATGGAAACAACCTACTAAGCCTACTTAAAAGTCTTTCATTTATAGAAAAGTAAGTAATGAAAATGAAGAGAAATTTATATTTCATAAATATAAAATCTAGTACATTAAAAATTTGAAAATGAAATATTTACATAAAAAAGGTAACATGAAAAACATAAGGAAAGAAAATAGATAGAAATCAAAATGCAGCTGCCCCAATGCCACTAGCTCCACCTGCACAACCCATGGAGTCGTCATTGTCTCGTCTGTAGATGCTGGGATCTATTGAAGACAGATGCTCTGACTAACCCTTCTTCTGAAGAAGTGTTATAAGCGTCTGAAGCTTATCATGCATGGCATTCATCTTATTCTTCATCTCTACCTCTCTCTTCTCACTCTCTGCCTCTCTCTTCTCCCTTTCCTCCTCTCGTCTCTGTAGTGTGTCAATCTTTTGATGCAGCTGATCGACGATACTAGATGAGACGGCACCTTTCCTCCCATACCAGGTGGATAACGTGTATGCCCTCTTCGCACTACGAACGAAACCATCATGTTCTGGTGGCATCACTCTCCTAAATGCCTCCTCTGCATCTAAAGGCTATTAGACGCTGTCGGAGGTCTCGTAAGTGAGGAGATGTACTAATTGTACAATTTGGTCCTATATGTATTAAAAAATATTATTATAATATATATATATATATATATATATATATATATATATATATATATATATATATATATATAAAGTTATAAATTTTTTGAGTTTAGAAAACTTACGTGTTTCTCCTTGTTTGACTCATGAATCCACTTACGAGCACCCTCAGCTGCAGCCTTACTATTGGTGATCTCGTAGATATCCATCGTAGTCATTCCATCCCATCATGTACAGCGGACTGAAAATATAAAAACGATACAATTATATTAAAATAACTTAAAAATTAAGTAATATTTAATTGAAAACTAATTTCAATACTTACATAATAGCTCCTGATCGTCTCGATGCTCCTTCGACCTAAACAATGGGTCTATGGTGAAGCTTTAGCCCTATTGGCCTTATTTTTTTTTACTTGCTCCTCTAGACATGTACAATAATATTTTTTTATAAATTTAAGATATATGAAATTAATAAAATAATTTTTAATCATTTACTAACCTCTGTCTTCGGATCCAGCCAATGCTCGCATGTCATCTTCCAATCGTCAGGCATAACATCGGAAGGATAATTCTCCATTGCCTTCTCGGGTGAACTGTAGTTCAAAAAAACTAAGTACCAAATATAAATTGCTAGAAATAATATATGAAATTATGTATATAATAAATATGTAAATGTTTAAAAAATATTACATTTCTCTCGATCTCCGTCCTCCAATCTCTATGAATTTTGGTGGCGTGTTTAAGAATATATCTAGAGGCATTGGGGTTGGTACCCCAATCGTAATTTGCCTACGTTAATTTTTTAAAAAAATATGTCAATCTTAAGTTTTAATAATTTTAGGATAAACTTATAAAACAAATAACTTTGATAAATGAAATTACCTCCAACTGACGGAGGAACTGCCTCTTAAGCTCTGCGGGTACCCTCCTCCAGTCGAAGTAACAAATTGGCACAATGGACTTAACAATTGTGCCCACTCAACTAATGAGCCTGGGTAATTCTCCACCTCCGCTTTGGTTCTAAGCCTGATCGTTATTCTCAGGCCCACGGGGACACACTGGAGGTTTAGATTCTTTCTCTTCCCCCGTCCTCTTCTTAGTTTACCACCGTAAACATTAATCGTATTCATTATATATTTATGAAGTTATAATAAACCTTAAAATATATAAGTAATTTCAAACTTAAAGGTATATGATCTCTTACCCCAACTTGTGCCCGCCAGTAAGTCATCTGCATGAACTGGGGATGTACTCCCCACCATCTCATCCTCCACCTCCTGCCGCTCCTCTTCTCTAGCCCTCTCTCCCTCCTCATCTAATGCTTCATAATCTGGATCATCCTCTACTCGCTCTGGCAATGTCTACGCAATCTCCTTCCCCTTTCCCTTCCGCCCCAATGTAGCCATTTCCTCGAGACATACGAAAGGTGACTGTGGGGGAGCCAACTGCCGAGGGGGTGGCTAAACCTGCTGTCGGGGGGTGGCTGAGCCTGAGGAGACGAATCGGGCTACGTCTCAGGAGGACCCTTTGACGAATCGGGCTACGTCTCAGGAGGACCCTTTCTTTTGAGATTTTTCTTAAACAACTTCATCTGTAACAAGTATAAATTGCAATAATTAATATAGTTGAAAATCATTAATATATAAATCATCAATGAAAAAAGTTTGCAAAACAAAAAAGAAATATTTAAAAAATTTTAACAGAGTTTCCTCTTAAATTTGGAGGTTTCTCTATAAACCTGCATATTAAAATTAAAGTGGGCACACCCCACATAAAAAAAAAGTGCAAAGACAAACCACAAGTGGATACACCCCACATCCATTTAAATAAAACATGCAACACAAGTAGGTACACCCCACATCTATTTAATGAAATAAAAAATAATATGTGGGCACACCCCACATCTAGCAAAAACCTATAATTTCATTCAATTAAATTTAAGACATTGAAATTATACCTCTAAGTACAACAGCCTCCGAGTATGCCCGTCACCGATAACTTGTAATTTGGAAAACAAAAGTAATTAAAATGCCAGTAGAGCAAGAGTAACAAATTTTGAACATGTTGTGTGATTGGTTTAAGTTTAGGTATTTATAATGTATAGAAAATGCCAGTTGTAGTTTAGGCTTCTTAAATTTGAATATGAATTTGCTATAAACAAAAATGAAACAAAGTAAAGAAATTGTTACTAACCTTGAATGTCTACATCTATTGTATTTGAAACTACATGACCTTCTTCCGTTAATTCTTGATATTTTTCAGACTGTGCGTTAAAATGATTACGCGGTACTGTTCTTATTGGTATAACCCATCCCCTTTGACAATTATCGGGGACGTAGTAAACTTGTGCTGCTTGACATGCCAATGTGAATGGTTCATCAGACTGAACAATTTGATGATTAGGATTTAAACTCAAGAAATTGTGTTTCTTGTTAATTTTGAAACCAGTGCCCCCTGTAAAAACATCAAACCATTGACATTTTAATAGGACAACTCTATGATCATATCTGAAGCTGATCTTCATAATTTCTTTGATTTTACCATAGTCCCATCTAGACCGGTAGAAATATCTGAATCAACAACAACTTCGGCCTATTGTGTAACCTTTTTATCATCAATTTCTTTTATTTTGAATCTGAACCCATTTATTATATACAAAGAGTGGTAATGTGCATAATGTAAGTGAATCGTCAATAACATCAAAATCTGGTACCCATCATGGGTCCTTATCCTCTTTCAATTGATGAATTCGATCTTTAAACCAATCTAAGAAGCCAAATTCGGTTGTCCTTGAAAGAGGTAATCGTTCGAATTCATTGTAAAATGGATCAATTTTAGGAATTTGTTTTAAAATATATAGATGTACGCAATGTCTGTCATTTTCTGAAATAGCCTTGTACTCTATATGAAGGATCGACCTTCCTCTGATATCAAAAATTGACAAACATTCTTCATCACTGTCATTATATTTCCCCTCATAATTCCTTTGAAATTTATTAAAGCGCTTGTCTGTTTCATTCATGTACATTGACGTAAAATCTATACACTCCTCCACGAGATAGTCTTCTACAATTGGTCCTTTCGGCTTTGCCTTGTTCAAAACATAATCTTTAAGCTTTTTCAAAAATCGCTTCACAGGATACATCCATCTGAATTGTATAGGTCCACCGATTCTCGCTTCATTTGTAAGATGCAGCGTGAGATGAACCATTACATTAAAGAAGGCTAAGGGAAGAATCTATTC
This sequence comes from Thalassia testudinum, assembly GCA_037157565.1. Classification (NCBI taxonomy): domain Eukaryota; kingdom Viridiplantae; phylum Streptophyta; class Magnoliopsida; order Alismatales; family Hydrocharitaceae; genus Thalassia; species Thalassia testudinum. The sequence goes on from JAZHRO010000077.1 coordinate 90,817,995, forward strand.
CATCTTACAGAGAGTAATGATATTTGTTTATCCCAATAATCCAGCATATCATTTTGTAGCATCTTCGAACAAACATCTTTGAAAACCCTGCTCATTTCTATGAATGAATCAACAACTGGCTCTGGCAGTATCCCCCGTATCGCCAGTGAAAACAATACTTGCATATAAACGTGTGAGTTATGACTTTTCAAGCCAAATATTATTTTCTGCGCTTCATTCACACAATGGGAAAGCTGCAAGGAAAACTCATCTCGCACCCAAATTTCCTTTAAGAAGGAGAGCAGTCTACTCTTCTAGTCTTGATTCAAGCTGTAAATAGCAAGTGGGAAGTAGCCATCATCCTCATGAATATGCAGCTCTGGACATATCTCTAAACTCTACATGTCTTTTCTTGTTTTCACTGTGTCCTTTGGATCATTGGTCAGATTTAATACCTCTAAGAAGGTATCCATCGCATTCTTTTCGATGCACATAATATCTAAATTATGACGTATTGTAAGATCTTTCTAGTATGGCAGCTCTATAAAGAAAATGCTTTTCTTTCGAAATCCAAAATTCCTCTAGGCTGTCTGGTCTTGTTTGAATGGTCGATCAAACCGTATCTCACCCATTTCTTGTAATTTCTCCATTATAATCTGATCTAGCAACCTAATAGAATTTGCACTAAGTTTATTTTTTTGCTTTTTCTTTGAATACAAACACATCCTGCCATCAAATTTACTCCTAAACTGTGACGTTCACCATCTATGTTCAATAGGTAGAAATTTGTGATGTCCTAAGTAATGTAATTTCTTACTTTCCGGCAGTCGTAGGTGATGCGTGTCTTCCATATAGACTGGGCAAGCAAGCTTTCCTTTAGTGCTCAAACTTGACAAATTTGTGTACTCCGAGAAGTCGTTTGTGATCCACAATAATGCTACATGCATGTTGTAAAATTCCTTCTTTTATACATCATACATCTTCACGTCGACGTACCAAAATTGTTTTAGTTCATCGATTAATGGCTGAAGATAAACATCTATTGCATTTCCTGGTTGCTTTGGATCGGGGATTAATAGGGTTAGTATCCTGAATGATGATCTCATACACAACCAGGGAGGAAAGTTATAAGTGACCATTACCACTAGCCATATAGAGTACGATGGGTACATACTTGTAAATGAACTGAACCATCACTTGCAAGACTCAACCGCACATTCCTTTCTTCTAGAGCGAATGAATTGTTTCTTTCCTTAAATCTCTTCCACTCCTCTAAATCAGTAGGATGACCTATTCTTCCATCTTAAGATTTACAATCCTAGTGTCATGTCATTCACCGTACAGTTTTACTTGATATAAAAAGGCATTGAGGCCTAGGTGTCAGTAGGAAGTAACGAAGAATCTTCTGAGGTTGTTTCCTCTTACTTTCATTGTTACCTTCCTTATATCTCTCAAGTCCACATTCGAGATAATTACTCAAGTTTGTGAATTCATTTATGAAAAGAATGCAGTCATTCGGACACGCATCAACCTTCTAATAGTCCAAACCAAGTTTACGAATCTGTTTCCTTGCCTCATACCAAGAAGCTGAAAAACCATTAGGGTTATTCAACAGCTCAGCAATAAACTGAAGTATTTCTAACGTGAATTTAGCACTAGCTCTATTCATAACCTTCAGTTGAAACTTCTTCAACAAAAATGACAACTTTGACATTTTCGTAACACTAGGAGCAATAGGATCCTCAACCTCCTTAACCGCATCATAGAATGGATCACAACTGGATGGATCTTCTTCATCTGTATTTATATCCTCTCTTACTCTCATCTCGTTTAACATTGCTTGCATTTCTTCACCTACGCTATCAACAATTTCCTCGTCGATCTGTTTGTCAACGGTGTTCTCATTATTTTTGACTTTTTCAGTCAACTCCTCTTCATGAACTACCCAAGTAGTGTAATGCTACTACCAGCCATTACAAATCAAGTGCTCTAGCACAGTATTACGATCATGCAAGGAATCATTCAAACATCTTCTACATGGCAAAAGATATTATTAAATTGACCTCCTCTCCTAAATATCTTCCTATCGTCATTAAAGGCCCAATCCAGGAATGAAATTACTCCATCCTTATATCTGGTGTAATCTAAACCCCGTAATCCAATCTAAGATTTATCCATTGTAACCTAAAATTTAATGTAAACCAATCACTTATTAGGAAGGAAAACGACTGAATGATGTGTATCTTGATTAAGATTTTCACTTTATAGCCCATCCTCAAAGATTTGATCACAACTTAGCTTTGCTCGTTACATGTAACCTTAATAAGGTGAAATTTCAGTAACATCTCCCCACACTTCTCCAGTATACCCCCCAATTCTAACCATAGCTAGATTTTCTTTAACACCCAATTAAGAGCACCGCAGGAAAGTAGATAAGATTAGTTGGTATACTAGAAAAGAGTAGGAAGAAGCAACCGAAATTTCACCGCACAAGGTTACATGTACCGAGTAAAACTAAATTGTGATCAAATCTTTAAGGATCTTCTTTAGTTCGGTACTTCACTGAATTAAAGTCGATCGAGTCTTATAGAATGTTACAAAGACAACACATCATACATGCAAGCAAGGTATACATATACTTCCTGCATTGTCTGTATAAAATGATCATAAGTCTCGATGAGTGAGTAATTTCAACACAATTTGACTCGGAGGACTTTTACCCTAGGGGTTAAAATATCTAATGTTTGGCATCGCATGCATATATCTTCTTTAGCAAGTGTGTGCATCTAAACAATAAATAATTTGAACATTAAGGAAATTCAACAAAAAACTAAAATATCATTTAATTAAATTAAAAAGATTGAATGTATATATACCTCTAACTACTCAAGCCTCTGAGTGTACCTAACACTGATAACCTATAATTTCAAAATCAAAATTAATTAAATAACATATTATAATCTTAAATGTTAATTACAAATATATTCTCATTCTACGGACTTGGTAAAAATTTATAGGTGATCATATATATCCTCCCCAAATGGACATCCATTTAGGTGAAATCGAATCACCAAATCCTTATCCTATGTGTGATTATTTGTTCTTTTGAGTAAACCTTTCCCTTATCCACAAACCCGATAGAGCTCAATAAAGAAGGGCCCCGGTCAATTTTCTTCCCAAGAATCATACTTGTAATTAGGTTGCAAGTTGTTCCCCTCTTTTCTAGACCTGCAACTTAGGAGTCATACCATGAAGGCCATGCTTAGATGGAAGACAAAAGGATAATTTAAGAATGATTTATTAACCATAGCACAACCCGAACCAAACCTAACGTACAAACCATAGCCTAAGTCAAATCCTAAACCCTAAACCTTAACCCAACCCAATCATTCAAACCCTAGCCCAACCCAACCACCCTAACCCTCCCCCTACTCAAACCCTAAAATCCTAGCCCAAGCACCATGTAAACAACCTAATACCAAACCTAAACAACATATATTAAACCCAACTAAACCTAGGAAACGCAATGTTCCAGGTTCGCCACCTAATTTCTAAACATTAAAATAATTTTCAAAAAAATTTGACAGAGTTTTCCCTTATATTTTGAAGTTTTCTATAAACCTGCATAACAAAATAATACTCATCATGAAAGTGGGCACACCCTACATTCACAATAAATCATACATCCATTCAATGAAATTAACAACAATATGTAGGCACACCCCACATCTAACAAAAGACTACAATATCATTACAATAAATTAAAAACATTAAAATTATACCTCAAACGACTACAGCTTCCGAGAATGGTTGTCACCGATAACCTGTAATTTCATAAACATATTAATTAAATAACATATTATCATGTTATTAAAAAATTTAGAACTTATAGAATAGATGCGGTGGCAGCGGCGGCAATAGGAGGAGGGAGATAGGAGGAGGCAACAGAACAAGGAGGAAGAGGAGGAGGATGACAGTAGGAGAAGGAGGAGGAGTAGGGCAACAGGATGGGGAGAAGGAGGAGGAGGGGGCGGTAGGATAGGGAGGAGGAGGAGAGCGGTGGTTAGGAGGAGGAGGGGGAGGAATCGAGGAGGAGGAGGGGAGTGTGGTTAGGAAGTGGAGGAGGATGGGGGGAGCTAAGGAGGAGGAGGGGACGGTCAGGAGGAGGAGGATGGGGAGGAGGAGGAGTGTACCGACAAGGCGGGGAGGAAGAGGAGGAGGAGGAGGGCGAGTAGCTGCCGAGGAGGAGGAGGGGGAGGAGGAGCAGGAGGAGGAGGAAGGGGCGTAGGCGGAGGAGGAGGAGGGGGAGGAATCGAGGAGGGCAAGAACCGAGGAGGAGGAGGGGGAGGACTTGAGGAGGACGACAGGGGGGCACGAATAGCAGGAGGATCGAGGAGAGGCGACGGCAGCTGCAGGAGGAGGACGAGAAGAAGGAGAGGCGGAGGGGGCGAGGAGGAGCAAGGGGTGCTGACGGAAGCGAAGGAGGGGGAGGGGGCAGATTGCAGAAGGAAGAGGAGAGGTGGTGGCCGGAGGGGGAGGACAAGGAGGAGGAGACCTAGAGGGGGTCGGGAGGACGATGGTCGAGGAGGAGGAGAGGCGGAGGGGGTGGGGAGGAGGAATGGAGGACGAAGGTCTCACTTGAGATGGCGAGGAAAGGCGGCGAGCTACGGCAAGGAGGGTTTTGAGTTAACTCTAGGGAAGATGAACAATGATAGGACGTCGGCACCGCGTGCAATAGATGAAGCGAGATATGACGTTGGTTTAATCATTAACCGACAGTGAAAGATGAATGAAATCCCCACTCGACTGTGCCCAAATTTTGGCTGCTAAATTTAACATACTTTTTCCCGTCGCTTATTTAACTAATCGACGGTAAAAATATATTTGCCGTCACTTCATGATTCGACGGAAAATATTAATGACAACCGCGCACCCAATCATTTTTCTGCAATTGATGGTAGGTCGAGTACAGGCCTTCACCGTTGCTTATTTGAATAAGCGACGGTAAAAATAATTTTGTCATCGGTTTTACTAACTGACGGCAAGTAACCGATGGCATATCCCATTCTTCTTGTAGTGAAATAAGAAACAAACAACTATTATGGAATCCGAAAGTGTAACATAATGAATAACTCATATAAAAGTAGCCCTTTTGATATGAGTGAAGACTGGGGTTGTTCTCCTTTGTTCACTCTTTTTGTTGTTTCCAAAACCAACCTCTACCTTTAGGGTCCCTTACATAGGCTTTTTCGGAGCGATGGAGGGAGCATCAAAATGAAGGCCCAACGCATTTCCTTGGCAGCATCAACAACACCCTTCAATCAAACTACCATAATAAAGATTTATCTAGTGCACTCATCCTAATGATATGCTCGGAAAATTCCTTGGTGACAAACTTTTCGTTATGGATCCACTACCAACAAATCAATACTAATGTGCCTAATTAACTTCAATTAATTTTAAGCTTTCCTTTACTAATTGCACAGCAATCATAGGCCCAAATTCACCTGAATTAAGCTAGAACTTAGCTTAATATGAACATTCTTCATGCGTACGCATCATATTCTTCATCGTAGTTGATATATGTGTTTTATGCATTAAACTATGTTATTTGAGAGGTATTAATTATTGTAGGTAATGTAAACACATTTACACTACTTAAAATGTCGATTTATGCATGTTCTTAAGCATAGGATAGCATTTCATGATATAAATATTGCATAACATGCATCATCTTGCATTTAGAGTAGTTTGAATAAAATGGAGGATAATTGTCTCCTTTTATGTGCTTGGACAGGGCAAATATTTTATCAGGGCCTCGGATCAAAGAAAAGTATGGATGTGATCAGGGCGACGATTGGAGTTCAACGACTCCAAGATCACCCTAATCAGACATCCGTAGCATTAGATAATGACCGGGGAACCCTAGAAGATCAAGGGATAGGATGGTGAAAATCCGTACTTCAGATGACAAATTCGACCGCACAGGTGAATTCGGATCGACGATCGCAGCCCAACGATGCAAAAATCGAGTCAATCCGACATCCGTGGCACCATCCACAACTTCCAGAAGATGGACGGCCAAGATGGCGCCACATGGCGCCATCTCGGTCTCCCAAACGGCCGCACACATTCTACGAAGGCCCCGCACCCGCTCGTTCTCCGCTGTTGGATCAAGATCCAACGGCTGTGGATGCGGCCGACTGATTCGCTTGCGCGACCATTTCGTCCGCGTAGCGCAGCGGAGACGAAGCGGCGGGCGAAGCAGAGGTCACGGGATCGAGTCCCGCGAGCCTCAAATCAGGCGCAAGCTAGCAGCGCGTGGAGCGTCAGATTGCGATCCAACGGCTGCGCGCGCCCAATAGCGCCGACGCGCGATTGGACGCGCAGCGTGGACGCGCGATCACACGCGGGCGGGCGCGCAGCGTAGTGGGCGAAGATTCGTTTTAAGCCGTCCGATCTCGCTATCGGACGGCTGAGACTCAGCGTGCGTGCGATGGCGTTGAGCGCGTGGGCAACTGAAGCGACGCGCGTGGGCGTGGAAGCTACGCCCACGTCGGGCTTTAGTGATGGATTTATCCGTCACTAAAGACCCCTCATTTATTGTTTTGAAGTTGTAATGTCCATTTTGCCCCCACTCCTTGCAACTATAAAAGGAGACCCCCTCCATACGAAATTTTGATCCCTTCCTTCTCCTCTCTACCCCTCCAAAGCTCAAGAGAAGCTTGTCCCACACTCGGGATGCTTCTCGCGAGATAAAGTCCAATTTCCGTTCCCCATCGGAAGTGGATCCCGCGACGACGACGGCGTGCTACTTCGTTCCCGTTCTTCTGCTTCGTCCTCCTTCGTCCTGCTTCGTTCTCCTTCGTCCAGGCGTCGTCCTGTCCGGCTCATCCTCCAAGCAACCGTCGAGGAGGATTTCTCTCTCCCTATTCTTTTTACTGCTTTCTAGTATAGATTTACTGCTTTCTAGTGTAGTTTTGTTCGTCCTCCAAGCAATCGTCGAGGAGGACATTTCTCCCTCCATTCTTTTAATGCTTTCTAGAGTAAATTTATCCCTTTCTAGAGTAATTGTTTTATGCTTTTTAGTTGTAATGAACAATCTCTTCAATGAAAAATTCATTGTTTATTCTACATCTCATTTTGATTTGTCTGTGTAATATTCTCTTTCTCTCTTACTCTCTCTCTCTTCTATTTATTGCAAATAATTAGATAGTTTTAAATTGAATTACTTTGTGACAAATAAAAAGAAACGCGTAGTTTTTAAATCAAACATCCGCCTCCCTGTGTTCGACCCAGAATTTTAATTTCGGTATAAATTTTATTTGTTGAACACGAATTCTTCGCTTTCGAACTACAACGACAGGTTTTCCAAAATCAAACATGTTAGCGTAGTGTTCGTACGTTCAACAGCAGGTAACCAGGACAACAGATGACCAATCCAACCTTATGGATCTGTTCGGAATAATGACGGAAGTTCAATGCATCCAAGATCGCATCAATCAGACTCCCATAGCACCCTAGGGAGTCCGTAAAAGAGCAAGAGCCAAGGGGAAAATTGAAGAAGATCCTAACCTCAAATGACAAATCCAACCATACAGATGGATCCGGATCGACGTTCGCAGTCCAATGGTGTAGAAATCAACTTAATCGGGGGCCTACATCATCAAATATAAAGAGAAGAAGAACGGATGGCCACGATGGCTCCACATGGCACCATCACAGCCGCCCCTCACAACACCCCCAACTCCTGAAGGCACCTCTCCTCGTAGTATGGGCCGTTGGATCTTCATCCAACAGCCACGAACGTGCCACGTCACCAACCAGATTCTACCAGAATAAATATAAATAAGCACATATATATGATAAAGGCTTTGCGTAGTGCGTTGGCTCGTGCACGTATGTGCGGGATGCGGGTTCGAGCCTTGTGCTGTGCAAAATTGATGCAGTGTCACGGGCGAGCACGTGTATGTGCGTATGCGCGATTGGAGGGCTGAGATGCATCCACATGGCATGATCAGAGCGCACCACAGGTAGGATGCGGGATTGCGCGGGATGGGCAAAATCAGGAAGGCACGTGAATCACGCTTAGGATTAGCGAAGGCACGAGATCGAATGACCGATGTTAAGGCGAGATTTCAAGGCATGCGGCAAAAGCAAAAACACGAAGGCGTGGGAGAGCGGGAGCTGCGCAATCTGCATCCGAGGGTGCACAGAGTGCCACGTGGCAGCACCAGAATAAACCGACCGGGAAAGGATTTGCACGGGAAAAAAAATTATAAAAGGATCAAAGTGGCCCCCCTTAGGATATAACTCTCTCTTCATTCTTTTCTTCTTCCTTCTTCTACCTCTCTTCTTCTTGTTCTTCCCATTTGAAGAATCCATTGGGCCACTGACGTGCCTTCGTGCGTGTGTGTTAAGAGGTGTCGTTATAGTTGCACTTGATACGTCGGTTTTAAAAGAAGTAAACGGAGGTGAGTCCGAGTGTCGATCTCAGGGAGGCGTGGAAATCGGATTTTGTTTACCACTTGTTGTCACGAAAAAGGTGGAGTTTTGCTTGCGAAAGAAACGGTTTTGAAAAGCGAGAGATAGAGAGAGTTTAGGGTTAGAAAGCTCTTGGTTTTGATCATGCACTTTAAACAGAAATTAAAAAGGCAACTAAATGAAAAACAATTTCATTAAACATGCATTCATAGTTCATGGTTTACAATATTAAATACATGCGTCAACAAAAGTAAATGAAAGCTTAAAAGAGAGAGAGAGAGGTAGAGAGAGAGTGGAGAGCGACGAGGCAGCCACGGCGGTGGAGGAGGCTCCGTCGGCGGCTCGTCGTCTCCGGGTATTACAAGGGTGCCTAAGACTAGCTAGGAGAGGAGTGGAGTAGTTGCAAGTGGGAGAGGATGCCTTGAATGGTGGTAGAAGGGGGTTTAAATAGAGTTAAGGGCTTCCTAAAAGAAGAATGTGCTTTAGCGACATCCAGAACGTCGCTAAAACCGCTTCCATATACGTCGGTGAAGGTCTGCTGCCGCCGGTCAGCCGCCCGCCCCTCTCTCTCTTCAGGCGCGATCCGTGGACGTCGAACGAGAGCCGTCCGATTAATGATCGGACGGCTGAGATCCTCCCGCACCTGCGCTAGGATCGCGCTTCGGGCGTGCGTGCGCGCGCGCGTTTCCGCCCGGCGTGCGCGCGCGCGTGGGAGGTGGGGCGCTGTCGTCGCGCCGCGTGGTGCGATCCTAGCCGCTCGCTTCTGATCGCGCGGCTCAATTTTGCCGCGCCCTTCGCCCGCAGACGATTTTTGCTCCGCGCGAATCGAACGCGCGTCGCCGCAACGCGGGCGTGCGCGCTAACCGTTGCGCCACGCCCGCGCTTTGTCACGGCGACCGCGGGCGAGCGCGCGGATCTCGGCCGTTCGATCGAAGATCAACGGCCGAGATGCGTCCTTGGCTGGCTTGGGGGCGTTCGGGTGGCGGGGGCGGGGCGACGTGGCGCGTTCTAGGCCGTTGATCTCCAGATCAACGGTCAGGATTTCTTGGGCCCATTGTGGGAGCTCCGGATGTCGGATTTGGCCGATTTTGAGTCCGTTAGACTCCGTTCGTCGTCCTGAATCCATCCGTGCGGTCCGATTGCTCATCTGAGGCCTGCTTTGACAAATGCTTTACACAAATGGCCATTAATACAGTTTATAAGCAATCTTGGTACTTGATGCATGCAATGCTCCTATTCTACTTTATGTTGTGCCTTTTATTCTAAAGATGGGCCATATTCAACCTAATTACTACCCCCTTGCGTGGTGTTATCAGCCACCTCGGCGTATCACTGCTGCTTCTCTCGACCTCTCCAAAAGGCCACCACAAACCACCTGTGGTGCCCTTGTTTTGCTATATAGATAGTTTTATTTATGCTATAGTTAGAATTTGTTCTAGTTATAATTACATGCATGCAATCCATGTTCTGACTCTCTGCTTGATATATATATTGCGATTTATTGTCTATGATATTTAGTAATTAGATTTAGAATAAGTGAATGAAATCAAAAGTGCTTTCTGCCTCCCTGTGATCGACCGGGACTCACCAGTTCTGTTAATTTTATTTATCGAGAAGCATTTCAAGCTATACTACGACGTATTCATCTTTTACGTGATCTACGCTACGAACAAATTGGCGTCGTTGCCTGGGAGGCAATGTGAATTTTGATTTTATCTCTAATAAATTATTTTTGTGTGTAGAAACAACGACACGAAGTGGCAAACAAGGAAAAGCAGGCGCTGCGGAAATAAGGTGCATACATTCCTATTAGAAATTCGGCCAGAAAGTAATTGTTATATTTAAAATTCAATAGCCATGTTTCTTATGCTCCAAAAATCTTGAAATTTGAACTGGAACTAAATTTTCAAATTCTCCAAAAATCTTGAAATTTGAACTGGAACTAGATTTTCAAATTATCTTTCCAACGCCACCATTATAAGAAAGAAATTATATCTATGGAATTTTTAAAAATTCGTAGATTACATATGTGTCAGATTGCTTGAAAATAGAACTATTATGAACTTTTGAAAATTAATTCTGACCAAGATACAAATCAGATTGACTCAAAATTTATGGGGTGTGAAAGATAATAAAATTAGCTTTCAATATCATATTTTACAAAATTTTTGAAGAATATTTAATACTGTTTCCAACAGAAAAATCAACATGGGGTTTAAATCCCAAATTTGATCCCGTGCTAGTTAAAAATTCATAACTATTTGTTAGAAATATTAAAAATTTTGAAAAAATACTCTCTGAAAAGCTAATTGAAAATGGAATCTTCTTGCCAAGTTTTAAATCATTTGAATTCCATCTTTACCTTAGAGTTTATATTTTATTTGTGGTCTTTAATTTGAAACAAATTAGAAGCGCATGAGCCAATAGGACCACATTGGACTAACTTGAACCCCGACGAGTCCAAAAGTTAGTCGGTGAGGCAAGTCACCTTATTGACCACCCACCATCTACTACATTAAAGAAACAGGTTAAGAATTCACGAAAATACATCAAATAACCTGCATTTGGCTTGAAACTACTAGGTAGTTCCAACCTCTCTTGCAAAACCTGGTTATTAAGTCTGTGGGGTAGTGTCAAACGACCGCGGCTGCGGGGTAACGGAACCGGAGGCGAAAGCCAAAGGAAGAACCGTCCTCATAGTCCCCTCGTAACCAAACTGGCCGGGTTAGCTTGAGAGGTGGGCATTCCTTGCAATCGGTCTCTCGCTGAATTTTCTTCAACTTGAACTTAAACGAAAAATCTGGTCAACTGATTTTAAGGACCAATTTGATTACAAGGCCCTTGCCTTGTTCTGCCACTAATCCCTTGTAACTAGTGTAAGGTCACTAGGACCCTTCTGGTGTCCTTTGACCATCTTAATCATTGATCCATACTCCTTCTCGTCTTACCATTATCAGGGTTCTGCCCCAACTTCTTATGGGTGGGAGATTGCTCCTCATTATCCATATACACGCGCACCTTAGGCCTGGGACATACCCACCTCAACCTCTTAAACATCCACACAAATCTCACAGCACTTAGAGACACTCTCCATGCGGGATCGAGATCTCATAATGATGACTGATTATCTTGATCAATCCCACCAAAGGCAGGCTCCTACATCTCACAAGAACCCTCAGATCGCCGAACTGATTCAAACAGTCCAGGAAGCAAAGGAGTTCAGAAAAAGGGAATATGAAGGCTTAAGAAAAGAAATTCAGGATGAAAGACAACGAACCCAAGACATCACCTCTAAGGGCCCTGACTTCAGAGAGAATGTACCGCAGGTGGATGGTGAGCCACTCAAGGTTAAGGAATCAACCGCAACCTATAACTGCACTGAACCCACCCACCACCCTTCTGATTCCCCAGACCAAATCTATTATAACCCTCCATCTTCCTTGAGACTCGCATCTGAGGCCACGTCCACACAGGTCACCACTGGGGAGCCACAAATAGACTCGCAACTACTTCTCAGACTGCAACAAACAATAACAAAGTACAAGGACACAGTTGTGAGATATCTACATTAAATCCAGATCACTACTGATCCAAGGCAGAGAAAAACTTTGATTGCAACCGAAGAACCTTTGATGGAAGCCCTTAAAGAGGTAGAATCTGTGGCTAGGATGAATCAACAAACTTGCACACTTTAAGATATATTCCTTTTGCAATACCAAGTTCAGACTAGCCTAGAGGATTTTAGGGAACTTAAGACGACTTTTAAGGATTCTTCGACTCACATGCCCGAGGTAGATAATATAGGTGATTTTGAAGTGAGAGATGAGATATCGGATGGAATTAAGAGAAATGTTCTTGGCATATCTGAAAAGAAATTAGTTGAGAGCCCTAGCCTTGAAAATAGTGAGGAAAGTCCCATGATCAATTTTCAATCTAAAAATCCTGAATCTTGGGAGAAAGAGATGGAGGATCATGACACCCAAGACTTGGTACATTCTAAGACTTGGGTATATACACTTAATGAGGCCCATGATTTGGATTATAAGAGATCTGGAGTGGAATTGCCTAAAACCCATACGACAAGCTTAGATGATAAATATATAGAAATCCATGAGGGTAATTTTGAATTACCAGAGAATCCAATCAAAGCTGAGAAAGAATCTACTAAAAACTCCATTTCCGATTGTCAGGATAATCTGAAAAATATGGAAGAATTTTTCGATTTGGAGTCAGACAAATTTATTACAGATTCCTTCGCATCTTCGCTTTTAGATATCGAGAATTTCAATAAAGCTACAGAGCAGAAAATGAAAGAATTTGAGGCTTTACTATATTATGATTCTTCACACCTTGGGGAAAATAAATTATCGCCCAATACATTTGAGGATTCACACCACGTGCAGAATTTGGGTGATCCGTATGAGATTCCTGATCAACCCAAGGATGAGAATGATTTTGGTGAAAATACAGCTATTAGGATGGAACACAAAATCATATTCAACACGCCTACTCTGCAACCACCAACACCCTGATCCAATCATGAAATGGTTCTTTACACCATTTCTGATTACACCACACAGGTTCCTCCATTCCTGTTTCACCACTTTCAGGACCTGTATGACTAGTGTCCCACTCCGGATCCCTCATGGTTGCTACTTGCTCCCTATAACTCTAGCACCCGGATTTGTTTCTCTTATAGCACCTGGCTACAACCTGTTCCAGGCCTTGTGATTCTATTCTACCGACCTTGTGGCCTTGGTATTCACGGGCAACTACTCTACATTCTTGGCCCGTTGATGATAGTGGAGAACATCTTCCTGTCTATCATTAGTCTGTCTCCTGCAGTCATTGATCCATCTAATGAGTTTTGCCCAACTGGAGGCGTTAAACTCAGCATCATAGTTAGGCATAGCAATTAGACTTCGCATTTAGGCATCACAGTTGCACTTATACATATATGTATAGCATATTTAGTTTTTGCATATTGTTTTGCATATTGTGTATGGCATTGCAGTGATGGCATGAACTGAACGACACCTCAAAAGCAGTTTCAGGTGATTTCTATAAACATACACCCTGCTTTATTTCTTTTATTCATGCATTAGGACAGGCAAACACTTAGGCATGGGGGGGTAGTTCATAAAAATTGAAAATTTTCTGCCAACAATTGGGGGATTAGATCATTTTATAAAGAGGTTTTATTAGAGAATTATTCTTTAGTAGATCCCTAGACTTAGAATCCAGTATCATTTCATACTTGCATGTAAATTTTGCAATGGATCTTCTGTGAAAATCGATAGACATTTCTAGTTTGTCGAGAAGAAGCATCGCTTCTTCTCCTGAACCCCTGGGCAGCAATCAAGGAGTCAGGTGAACTATCGTTTAGTCGATCCACCAAAACATATGTGAGGTGAGAGTAGAGAGTACCGGTGCTTTAAGGCTAGTATAAGGAATCTTTAATAATTGAATAATGACACTTGGAGTTGGGCATAGTTTTCGCTCTCAGTTCTTGTGTACTAAATCTTTGAGAAATTCCATATGAGAGCCACCAAATAAGGCAAACACAGAGAGCGGGTTCTGACAAAACTAGGACTGAGGTGGATGGTCACGACCATCCTCTGCGGAATCCTCGGCTGAAGGAGGGTACTGATGTTAAGGTCGGAAATACGTCGTCCTATCTGTTCCCTACCTGGTATCAAGAATAGGCACTTTCACCAAATAAGCAACCCAAAATCTACTTGGTCATCCCAAAATTCCTCAAGAATGCTCACGTATAAAAGTACGTATGTCGTGTTATGTTGTGCTGATAAATACAACAATATGTTGTGTTGTGGCATTATGCCTATAGATTTGCATACAGAAGAGTTGTTTGCTCGAAAAAAAAAGAGAAGAAAAAGAGAAAAAATGTTTTGTGAAACTATTGTGTAATGTGAGTCAAGTTAAATGTTTTGAGGCAAAAACACCTACCACCCTCACGAACCACCAAATACAACCTTAACCTACTTTTTCTGTATTTTTGACTGCCTGAATACTGGCTGAGGGCTTCTGACTTAGTCGTAGGGTTATCAGAATCTAATTAAAAGTGTCATGCCTTGTGAGACCACCAAATACATTTTCAAATTTGGTGAGGTGTGAGCTCAGGAAGAAAAAGGAAAAAAAAAGAGAGAGAGAAGAGTACAAAAGATTAAAGAGAGCACAGTTTTTCCAGCCCCTCTCTACGTTGATTTATTCAATAATCTGGAAATCTAAAATTCTGAAATACTAGTCTCTAAGAAGCACCAGAAGAGAGTGAGCCACCAAATACAATCTAGTTAACTCAGACATCTCCTACCCAAACCAAACATCAGGGCCAAAATCAGAAAATACTTTATAACCCTGAGAGAAAATGTTCGCCTATCCCAACAGAATTTTACTAGGGGTCAAGTACAAGCTTTAAATGTATATCGACTATTCGCTTGGATCCGTTGCAGAAGCTACAACATTATATATTCATAGTTATTTGGATTTTGAATTTTTGGATGAAACAAAAAGAAATAAATCTTTAGTTTAACTCTTGATAAAATGCATTTAGTCTTGCACTTGTTAGGGACTAGCAAGATTTAGGCATGGGAGTATGATTGCACAGCAATCATAGGCCCTAATTCGCCTGAATTAAGCTATAACTTAGCTTAACATGAACATTCTGCATGCATACGCATCATATTCTGTATCGTAGTTGATATATGTGTTTTATGCATTAAACGATGTTATTTGAGAGGTATTAATGAATGCAGGTAATCCAGGACAGCAGATGACCGATCCAACCTTATAGATCTGTTCAGAATAATGATGGGAGTTCAACGCATCCAAGATCGCATCAATCAGACTCCTGTAGCACCCTAGGGTGTCCATAGAAGAGAAAGAGCCAAGGGGCAAATTGAGGAAGATCCTGACCTTAGATGACAAATCCAACCATACGGATGGATCTGGATTGGCGTTCGCAGTCCAACGGTGTAGAAATCAACTTAATCGGAGGCCTACATCATCAAATATAAAGAGAAGAAGAACGGACGACCACGATGGCTCCACGTGGCACCATCACAGCCGCCCCTCACCGTGCCCCCAACTCTTGAAAGCACCTCTCCTTGCAGTGTGAGCCGTTGGATCTTCATCCAATGGCCACGAATGCGCCACGTTGCCACCTAGATTCGATCAGTATAAATATAAATAAGCACGTATATATGATAAAGGCTTTACAAAGTGCGTTGGCTCGTGAGTGCGCACATGCCCGGGACGCGGGTTTGAGCCTTGCGCTGCGTAAAACTGATGCGGCATCGCGGGCGAGTGCGTGTAGGTGCATATGCGCGATTGGAGGGTTGAGATGCGTCCACGTGGCGCGATCAGAGCTCACCACGGGTGGGACGCGGGATTGCACGGGTTGTGCGAAATCAGAAAGGCACATGAATCGTGCTTAGGATTTGCGAAGGCACGAGATCGGACGGCCGATGTTGAGGCGAGATTTGAAGGCATGCAGCAAAAGCAAAAACGCGAAGGCGTGGGAGAGAAGGAGCCTTGCGATCTGCATCCAAGGGCGTAGAGTGCCATGTGGCAGCACCAGAATAAATCGACTAGGAAAGGATTTGCACAGGAAAAAAAACTATAAAAGGATCAAAGCCCCCCCCCAGGATATAACTCTCTCTTCATTCTTTTCTTCTTCTTCCTTCTTCTACTTCTTTCTCTTCTTCTTCCCGTCTGAAGAATCCATTGGGCCACCTCGGCGGTTCGCTGCTGCTTCTCTCGACCTCTTCGAAAGGCCACCACGAACCACCCGTGGTGCCCATGTTCTGCTATATAGATAGTTTTGTTTATGCTATAGTTAGAATTTGTTCTAGTTATAATTACATGTACGCAAACCATGTTCTGACTGTCTGCTTGATATATATATTGCGATTTATTGTCTATGATATTTAGTAATTAGATTTAGAATAAGTGAATGAAATCAAAAGTGCTTTTTGCCTCCCTGTGATCAACTGGGACTTACCAGTTCTGTTAATTTTATTTGTCGAGATGTATTTCACGCTATACTATGACGTATTCATCTTTTATGTGATCTACGCTACGAACATTTACCACTAGTAGAAAAAGGACTATTTGCGACGGATATTTTCGACTGTTCAAGTAACGGTCAGCAATAATGTTTTTCTCGACCGTTTTAATATAAACGGTCGCCAAAAGTCCGGTTATTAACTTTTCCATCTGGAAAACAGTTGAGGAGGTTGAGACCATTCTCGACTGTTATAAACGGTCGAAAATAAAAATTTACTCGACCGTTTCTATGTAAACGATTGAGGATAAATAAATCCTCAATTGTGTAATATATAACAGTCGAGAAAGTGAACTAAAGTTAAGATATCTGGTTGACACATTTTCGACCGTTATAAACGGTCAACAATAGTAATATAGTCGACCGTTTCCATATTAACGGTTAACAATAATGTTTTCATAACCTGCCAAAGCTAGCGGGCAAATTTTCAAAGTCTATCGTCGACTGTTCTACCTTAACGGTTGGAAAAGGAGTTATTTCCGTTAGATATTAACCATCGGTAATAAGAGTAGTATCAATCGTTTATTAAGAACGGTCCAGAATGTTGAGTTAAATCCCTAGCAGGGACCCGACTCCCTCCCCCTTCGTCCTAAATCTGAAGCGGCCTCCTCCACCTCGCGACCTCATCCTACCCCTCCCCTCCGTGAGACCTCCTCCCCTCGGCTCCTCTTTCGCGAGTGCCACTGCGGCTCCTCCTCCGTCTCGGCTCCTTCGCGACCTCAAGGGGTAGCCGTGCTACTCCTCTTCTTCCTCCTCGGCCCACCTTCTCCTTCCCCTCCCCCTCGTCGCCGGCCTGAGGCCTACTCCCCCTTGCCCACCACCAGCACCACGACCACCAGCCACCACCCACAACAGCACCACCCACTTCCACCACCTCTGCTGCCACCACCACCCGCAGCACCACCACCCCCTGCAGCCACCACCAACACCACCACCACTCGCCACCACCACCACTGGCACCTGTTGATAGGGCCTTTCGTCAATGTTAGGGAAATGCGTTGTAGTATAACTAACAAATAGCTCTTCAACAAATAAAATATATAACTCGAATATTTAAATAAAGTCCGAGGTCGAACATAGAGAGCAAATATGGAATTCACGCGCTGATAGTAATACCAGGTGTAAGCCGCCTTGTTTTGTCTTGTTGTGTCTTTATGTTTATTATAGTTTAAGTACAGTCATTATAGTATAAAACAAAACAGCTACTAGATTACTATTACAAATTTTTTAATCGGAACAAGGTTTTCCCGAGGTCAAACTTAGGGAGCAACTAGAATTCTAGAAGTAGAAAGTTCTCAATTAGGTTACAAAAATAAGAGAGAGGGAGAGAGAGGGGGGGCTAGAGTTCTCTTGGCTTCTTCTTCTTCTCTCTTCTTTTCTTTCTTTCTATCTTCTTTCTTCTGCAGAGTCTTCTTTTCTTCTTGCCTGCTCTGCTTGCTTCTTCTCTTTTCTTTTTCTTCTCTGCGGCAGTGGTGATCTTCCTCTACTTTTTCTTTCTTTCTTCTTTTCCTTCCTTGCTTGCGGCTGTGCCTTCTTTCTTTTTCTTTTCTTCTTCTTCTTCTTCTTCTTCTTCTTCCTTTCCTGCCTTCTTCTTCTGTTCTTCTTTTCTTTCTTTCTTTTCTTCCTGCCCTCTTCTTCTGTTCTTCTTTTCTTTCTTCTTTTCCTTCCTGCCTTCTTCTTTCTTCTTGGCGCCTGTAAAGGCTTCTTTTCCTTCTACGGCTGTAGGGATTCCAACGTCTGATGCAGTGCTCAGACGACTTATCTGTGGCCATGCTACAGTGCTTCCCTTCTTCTTTCTTCTTTTGTTTCTCTCCTTCCTTCCTACTTCCTCAGCTGCTGCTGAGCGGCTAAGGCTTCAGCCGCTTCTCTTCTTCTTTTCTTCCTGCACGCTCACACAAAGGTCAGAGCAAAACCTACCCCTACCCTTCCTCGCGTCTCTCTCTTTCTCAAATTTCTCTCTTAGGACTGCTCTCCCAAAGCCGGGTAACCGAGTGCAGGTATCGCGCCCAGGACCAGGCCCGCCGGCGTGTGGTGGTGGGCGAGGAGTGCGCGGTTCGGGTAGTCAAATCCAGCCCAGACCCGCGGGGTGTGAGCGTGGGCGAGGGTGAGCGAGCGCATGGCATGCTGCGCGCGGGAGAGGGACCTGACCCCTGTGTTCGAAGGCAGTAAGCCTTAAGCACCTTTTCAATTTAAGTGTGGGCGCTCAGCCACGCACTTACGAGGTGGGACTAAAGTCCCACCTCCCGATTTCGCGTCCGCAGGCGAGCAAACAGCGACCAATTGAGGCAGCTCGCAAGGCCTTTGCACCAACTGCAAGCCTGGGTGTCTTCGCAACTCCTACCCGCGCAGCCTGGGACGTGCGCCTGGCTGGAAGATGCCTGCAGTTGCAGATGGAGCTGCTGCAGCTCGTCGACAATGGCGGCGAGAGGGCCTGAACCTAAAATCACAGCTACGGCCTCTCGGCCAAGTCAGAAGACATGGAAAGCTTCGTTGGAGTGTGGTGAAGCTCGTGCGGTGGTTGGCGAGGTGCGGGAGTGCGTGCAGAGGCTGACCTAGGTCAGACTGTGGGCGGAAAGGTGGGTTTGTTCGAGGGGTGGTTGGGTGGCACTCGGCAGTGAATGGAGAGGGGGAATCTGTGGAGTGGAGTGTTAGGGAGCTTCTAGGCTGGTCGGCGAGGTGTGAAGGGGTCTGTGAGTGTGGGGTGTGTTGGTGCTAGAGCACCACGATTATTTGTTTTGATGATAACAAAACACGTGTTATTTAGCATTTGCAATTTGAGTCCTAGATTTCAGGTCAATTGCAAATGTGGACGTGTTTAAACGGAGTTCGAGCTCACATCCAGGACGGATTGGAGGAGCTTGACGGAAAACAGAGGAGGTTCGTGTGGAGCGACAGATTGAAGATAGAAGACAAGAAGAATAGGATAGATTCTTTTTAATCCTTTCTTGTATCTCTTGTCTTTATTTTGTTTCTCTTATTTTCCTTAGAATATTATGTTAAAGAGCCTCAAAGTACCCTAACAGTAGTCCTAGGAACACCAGTACAACCCTAGGATACTTAGGTTTTCTGTAGAATACTTATAAAACCAATATAGGGTTCAAACAGCACTTCCAGACGTCTAATTCCCAAATCAGACGTCTGATAAAGTATTTTAAGACGTCTGACTGTTGTTTCAGACGTCTGATATCTGTTAGGCTGGACATAGCTAGTTCTTTCTGACGAAATCATACGTCCAGACCTTATACCAGACGTCTTAGGAGACGTCTGATGGACTTGCCAGACGTCCAGATAGTGGACCGTTAGCTAACTTAGCAGGCACTCAAGATTATGATCGTTAGAGCCTTATCAGACGTCCTTAGGCCTTTCCAGACGTCCGATAATTGACTGTTTTGCCTCGGCTGACCCAAAATCTCTTCTCAGAGATTTTCTAGCCGTTGCAACATTTGGAAAATCCATTCCCACAATAAAAGTAGGTTTCCAGACATCCAGATATAGTTCCAGACGTCCTATATGTCGTCTGATGGACTTGCGCAAAAACCTTGTTTAGATCTGATCAAAGTCAGGGAGAGACCCGCCCAAAATCAGACGTCTGACCTTGAAATCAGACGTCTTAAAGTGGCGTTCCAGACGTCTGATGCCATAATTAGACGTCTGATAAGCCTGTCAGAACAATGATTGTTCCTGATTTCGGGCTGATTCTCTTGGGCTTTGTTCCCAACGGTTATAGAACCTTTCCTATGCCTTCCAAAGCCTTCCTAAGGCCTCTATAAATAGAGGGGAGCCTTTGACACACCAACACACACTTGGATACACCTAAGCAACATACTTTCTACCCTTTTATGTCCAAGAAAAGATCTTGCTCTCCAAGCTTAAGTTCCATCACCTAGAGAGCTAAATTCCCTTCGCGCACCCGCTCTCCCGCCGTTGTCTACGAGAGCGACATTGCGCCATCGCGTGGCACACGTACCGCGTCATCAACTCGACGCACTCCTTGCAAAGGGGAGTTTCCTATTTCCTATAGAAGCTAGGTTTAAATTACTTTGTTGGCTCTATAGGATTACTTGTTTTATTTTATCTTTGTCTTTTGGTTGGGTATTCGCTTTGTGAATTCCCGTCTCCTTCATGGGACAAAATCCTTCTCGTGGAGAGAAGGGGTTGAGGAACGCTACCCTCGTACTTGTAGCGTGGTTGTAATTGAGGTTGAATCACCCTCGTTTAAAGTGATTCGGTTAGTGGATTTCATCAACTAGGTTGATCGGAAAATCTTAACTCGAGAGGGTTAGGTGGTGGTTTTCACCCGGTTTGGGTTTCCACCTAAAAACAATTGTGTACTTTGTGTGATTGTTATTTTGTGAAGATTGTTTATTTTATTTCCGCAATTATTACGTCACCCCCTCCGAGTAGGGAACTTTCAGGGTGGACTCGCCGGAGGGGGTGATCAAAGGTGGAGAAGGTGAGTCTGGATAATGGCTGGCAGGTGGTCGAAAGGGCAGATTGGATGAGGGAAAATACAAGAGAGAAAGAGAGGAAGCTATCTACCTAATTACTCGATGAAGGGGGAGGGAGGAGCAGCCGACTCGTGCCTGCCAGAGCTGGAGACGAAGATGCCTTGGAGGAGGGTTTCGACGACGAGGAAGCAGACGGAGGGCGCTAGCGGGTACAGCCTAGCGCGGACGACAGAGTAGGGGAAACCATGCTGTAGGTAGGGCAGCAGAGCGACGAGGAGGAAGAGGAGGAGTTCCTCAGAAGCTTCGGGCTCTCTAATCAGAGGAGAAAGGGATGAAGAGGGGGGTAGTTCTCCGTCAAAGGAAGCTTGAAGGAGTCGGCAAGGTCTGCCGCTCCTTACAAAGGGCTTGGCACGCAGAGAGGGGCGAGGTGGCATCGTACCAGCCTCGCCGGGGTAAGGTCGGAAGGGACACCAATGCCTTCCGCGTGTTCTCACGGAAGGCATGGTGGTCGGCAGAGGTCGTGGGTGGGTCCCTGCGACAGAGGACGTCACAGGGAACCCCACTTATGTTCTAGAGGACGGCAGCCCAGCCCTACGCGGCGCCACGCTCCATGCAAGGTCGCCAGAGTATGGCGCTGCGCAGAAGTTGCATGGAGGACCGTTCTGCAAAGAATGATGAAAAGTTAGGGACCTAAATGCAAGGGTTTCAAAAGATAACGGTCAAAAAGTAAATAAAGAGGACCAAATTGTAAAGTCGGTCAAGGAAGTCTCTTCTTAGGCTCAAGTTTTTATACAAGACTAATTTGAACCTAAGGATTTTAATGGTGAATTTTAATTCTAGGTTGGACCATGTTTAACCAGCCAATTTACGTAAAAATCCAAATTAAGTTATTAATTGGGCATGGTTCTCTTTTTAGGTCAAAATAGGTTTCTAAGGTCAAATTGAAGGTTCTAAACCCTAGAGAATATTTTTATATGAATTTTAGAGGATTTAGTTGATTTTTATCCTACCTCGAACCTCGTGAATTGAAGTGGATTTATTTTAGGGTTACAGAATGTCATTTAATTCCTATAAGTTGATATAACACTTTTTAGATCAGATCATCCCACTTACCTTCTTGTTAAGCTTGTTTGACCTGTGTTTGGACCCTCAATTACCCTGTTTGCAACTGCATTGGTGAAATTGTAGTTTTACCCCTTGTGATTTGTTTTATTCTTAAACTCAGAATTCTTTGAGTTAAGCCTTTCTTTGGGTCATGTAGGAGCTTTTTCTCACATATCTAGGTTAGATTGTGTTAGTTAGGATTCATGATGAGGTTCTCATCATACGTTAATCTCGATTAAAATATAAATGAGTACAATGAATGAAGCATAATAATGATATTCAATGAATTGTAATCTGTCACTTTAGTATTTCAAGACTTTAAGAGACCAAAAAGATATCTAAGATAAAATAATGGTGATTTGAATCACCAATTATTATTCTAAGGACATATATATTAATTACTCAAATGTTTGAAATAAATGAATAGTGATCAGACATTTGATTTGGTAATTAGACAACTTAACTATCGTCTGCTACAATACTTAGAGAGCCTTCTTTCTTCTGCCAAGCTTCAGCCACTTGTTCTTCTTTCTTTCCTTTCTCTTCTCTAATATGACCCTTCTGTTCTTCTTCTCTACCTTAGCTTCTTTTCCCTTCACGGCAACCTTCTCCTTCTTCTTCCTTGGCTCTTCTCCTCTTCTCTCATGGCTAAGTGTTGGCTAATGCAAAACGGAGCAAAACCCTCCCCTCCCCCGCTCTCTCTATCTTTCCTTCCTTCTCTTTTCTTTGATATCTACTTTAATTGGGTATTCAGGTTTGCATAACCAGGTCCAGGGCTGCGAGCGTGAGTGTCGCAGCTGATGAGTGAAGCTAATAAGCGGGTCGAGTCGAGTGCGGGTGTGAGGGACCTCACCCCATGTGTTCTTGAGGCACTAAGGCCACTTGACAAATTCAATTTATGCGACTGTAGTGGTTTCAGTGTGGGACTAATCCCAAAGGCCTCTTCTCGTGTGCGCTAGTAGATGATGCCTCTCCAATTAGCATAGCTACTGAGAGTCTTCGTGAATTGGAGTCGCAGCTACGCCTCTTTATCCCAATTGAAGACTTGGGAGTTTGGAGGTGTTGATTCTGCACCACCTAGGCACATCTCTTGGTGAAGAACAAGGTCGCAACTCGATGGACACGACCGATGAAGACGTTGCGGGGGCGGAGTTCCAGTGGGCTACTTGAAATCAAGAATACAGGCTAAGTGCCCCAGTTAAAATGCTCAGGAGGATCGTAGTGGTACGGTGAAGGTGTTGGTGGTGGTGGCGTGCTACATGAGAGTGTGTATGGGTGTAGCAGATGCGAAGAAGGTCAGAGAATGTGGGGTTGTTCGATGGGGAGTTTGGGTGGATGGAATGGAGAGATAAGAGAGGGGTTTTGGTCGTGGTGATGTGGTAGAGGTTGTGGAGTTGTCGGCAAGGCGATGGGAGATGTAAGTTGATGGGAAAGCCTCATCGGAGATGTGGCCAGAGCGGAGGAAGATGACGGCGTGTGTGTGCGTCGAGGGGTGTTTTTTAGATTTTGGATAGCAGGATAAAACTACTCTAGGGAACTAAGGGAACTAAACTACTCTAATTTAATTGGACGAAAGGGGGGATTTTCCACACCGGTGGTACACTGAATGTGGGGAAGATGAAACCTCTGATGAGGGAGAACGGCGAGGAAGAGAGGGGAAGACGACCCTCGCTGGTATTGTGAGCGGCGGAGGTGCTTGAGGAAGAGCAACTAGCCGGCTATAGTCTGTGATGGCCAGCGAAGAATGTAGAACAAGAAGCTCGCAGGAGCTTGCGGAGGGATTGGCCGAAGAGAGGAGAAGAAGGTGGAGAATTGGTCCAAACCAAGCTAAGGAAGTAAGGCTTGCATCAGGGGATCTTTTATAGGCCATAGGAGGTCCTTCCAAGCATAGAAACCAAGCTTGAAAGCTTAGAGCTTACGCACATGTAGGATACCCAAACCTTTGAAATGTTCACATGCGAAATTGAGTAGGAATTAGAGCCCAAGATGCAGCTCAGATTGTAGGGAAGCTCTTCATGATTCTTCCTTCCAAATTTGGAAGAGTTTGGCCGTGAAATCAGGAAGTAATCCCTGATTGAAGGTCACCGGTGAGGTGGGTTTAGGAGTTATATAGGTATGGAGGCAGACAGGACCAACTTGTGAAGAATATGATGAAGTTGGGGGGGTTTTTGCAAAGATTTCAAAAGCTGAGGGGCTCTTTGTAAGAAAAAGAGTCAAAACAGGATTAAAATGCAGACTAGGTCAAGATGATCTCTGATTTAGTCCAAATTTTGATACAAACATAATTTGGACCCAAGGAATATGATGGTGAAGTCAAATTTAGGTTTTGACCAGGTTTGATTGGGTAATTTGTGCAGAAACCCAAATTAGGGCAATTGTCTCTTTGAGACTCTGTTTTAGGTTAAAATGGGTTCCAATGGTCAAATCAAAGGTACCAAATCATATAGAATATTTTTATATGATTTTTAGAATAGTTAGGCGAGTTTTATCCTGACCAAAACCTTAGTTATTTAAGTGAGTTTATTTTTAGGTTTTAAGATGTCCAATCATTCTCAAACACATGAAAACCTGTTTCGTTCTGCATGAGCCCACTTATTAGACATTTATGACTATTTGACCTTTAATTAACCCCTGGAAAATCCCGTGATTATTATGCATTTAGATATTCTGTTAAATATGTAGTATTAACCCTGTTTTAAGGTTTATCTCTCAGAATGGATATGTAGTAAATTACGGTCTTCTGGCAGCTATGTAGGAGCATTTGTCTATTGATTATGACTACTTAAAGCTAGATGTGACTGATGATGACGTTATCATCAACACCACCACCTCCTACCCCTACCGCCACCACCAGCACCAGCACCACCACCCGCCACCAACACCACCACCCCCTGCCACCACGGCCACTCCCCCTACTACCGCCACCACAAGCACCCCCACAACCCGCCACCCCCTCCCCTCGCCAGTAGCACCACCACCCCCTGCCCCAGCCACCAACACCACCACCCCTTGCCACCACCCCTTCCCTCACCCTAGCACCACCACTAACTCATACTCCTCCTCCCACCATCTCCCTACCACCACCACCACAACCATCTCACTATATTTTTTTTAAATTAGTATGTCTTGATTTTATGGTTTAATCAGTATTCTTTTGCAATTGTGCCCACACGTATATTTAGTTTGATTACATTGTTTTGTGTGAGTGAATGTGCATTAATGAATGTTTTCAAATTATATGTTTTAATTAATTTCTTCTGAATGTGTTAATGAATGTGAATGTAATGAGGAGGACGAGGAGTAGGGGTTGTGGGTGGTGTTGGAGGAAGGGAGGGAAGATCGAGGAGGGTACTAAAGGTTAGCAATGGTGGTTAGGGGGGAGGTGGGAAGAGGTAGGTGGCATAAAGGAGGTAGGGGGTACGAGGAGGAAGGAGGAGGTAGGAGGAGGATCTTGAGGTGGAGGAACTAGAGGAGAGAATTGAAGGAGGTGGGAGGAGGAGGGTCTAGAGGAGGGCCCGAGGGAGAGGGAGGAGGAGAGAAACGAGTGAAAGGGAGTGGAAGGAGGTTTAATGTCATGGGTTATGCGATGGGTTTATTTATGGGTTAGAGTTTTGGACTTAGGATTTATGGCCTTCGATTTAGGGTTACGAAGCAAATGTTTAAGGTCTCGAGCTTAGGACTTATGGCCTTTGGTCTTGCTTAGGATTTATGGTTTACTTCTAAGGTTTGGTGTTTAAGATTTGAGTGTTAGGGTTATTCATTTAGGGATTCGATTAACAAACTTAATGTTTAGGGTTTTATAAAGGATGGAAAGATGAGAATAGCGAGGGAGTAAGAGGGATATGAAGATTAGGGGTTTAGAAAGTGAGGAGGATGAGGAGGAGAGGGTTGGGGTGCAGGAAATTATTGTTAGTAACGTATAATTTATAAATGAACATTTGATATTTATGTTTGATTATTAAATTTTTATTACAACTTTGTAAATACACAAATTTAGATGCACTTGATGACAAATATTAGGAATTCTAACTCCTAGGTAACAGGTTGTGAGAGGAATATAATTATATCAAAATACTAGCCCGTCAAGACTTATGATTATGTTATACGGACAATGCACAGTGTGTGTATATCTCACTTACTTGCACGATGCGTTGTCTTTATAACATGCCATAAGTGTTATCATCCTTTGTTCAGAAAAGTTCTGAACAAAGGGGGGTCCTTGAAGATTTGATCACAACTTAGGGCTACTTCTTGCATGTAGCTAGTGTTTGGAGAAATTTCGATTTCATTTTCTTACTCTTCTCCGGTATACCAACTAATCTTAGCTCCATTCCCAAAGTGCCCTTTAGTGAAGGCTATTAGGGATGTAGTTAAGGTTAGTCTTGGGGGGTATATTGGAAAAGTGCGGGGAAATGCTGCTGATGGGAACACCATCATCAGCCATAACTAGCTCAGTTTGATATGATTAATTTAATAAAAGCTCCTACATATCCAACAGAAGGTCATAAGAGCACAAAACATTAATTTGAGAAGACAAGAATATAGGGTTATTTTTACAAATTTACCATTCTATCACAAAAACAAAATAATCGCAGGTTCTCTTAGGGGTGAAACAAAGGTCAAATGGTCTTAAGAGTCTAATAAGTGGGTTAGAACAAACAAGAAAGGGTTTTCATGCGTTATAGGAATTAATGGACATCTGAAATCCTAAAAACAGATTTGCTTAATCTACTGAGGTTCTGGTCAGGATAAAATTTACCTAAATCCTCTAAAAATCATATAAAAATATCATCTAGGGTTTGGTACCTTCAATTTGACCATTGGAACCCATCTTGACCTAAAATAGAGTCTCAGACAGACATTTGCCTTAATTTGGATAATTATGTCATTTACCTAGCCAAACTAGGTCAAAACCAAAATCCAACTTCACCATTGGATTCCTTAAGTCAAAATTAGGTTTGTCGCAAAATTTAGGCCCAATTTGAGATTGTTTCGACCTGGTTTGCATTTTGGTCCAAGTTTGATTTTCTTTATTTCACATAGGCCCTTAACTTTTGAATTTCTTACAAAAAGGTTCCTATCTTTATCATCATTTTCTTCAAATAGGTCCATACCTCCATGAAATCCTAATCCTACAACTTCGACTAGCTTGTTTTGGCATGTTTTCCTTGATTCCTTGACGAATCCCTCTTAGATTTGAAAGGGAAGTTTGTCAAGGAATTCCTTTCCTTTTGAGCTAGATCCTAAGCCTTAAAACCTTCCCAATCTCTCAAGCGAATGCATGACAGATTCGAGTATCATAGAGTTTCCAAACTTCGGTGAGCTTTCCTAGCTTGGGAAGCTTGCTTCCCAAGCTCAAGTCGACCACTAGAGCCTTATATAAGACTCCCCAGACCTCGCCATTCTCTTCACGCATGAATTCAGTCGGATTCCCCTCTGATTTCATCTCACCTCATCTAGCCGAAGCTCCTCGACTTCCAGCGAGCTCCTCTGACTCCTTCCTTCATCTGACAGCAATACCGGCGGCAGATCTTCGTTCCCTGCCTTCCTCCGCATCACGCAATACCAGCGGGCGCCTTTATCTTCATCCTCGCTGTCCTTCCCTCACCGGAGCGCCTTCTTCCCTAGTGCAGACCACATCGCAACCGGCGTCACCTCTACTCCCCTTCATCTTCCAACCACCTAGATAACTTCCCTAGCTCCCCTACTTCATTCACACACCAACCACACTTCGTTTCAACCGCTGTATCACCCTGACCACCTTCACCTTCTTTCGCTCTGGCCACATCTCCGGCGAAGTGCCTCCACTGCTCCACACCTCCATTCGCTTCGCCACCAACTCCAAAAGCTCCGCCATCACACGGAGGGCAAAAGCCCTCTACCAATTCACCCTATTCGCCACTCTACAACTCCGCCGAACTTCACCCTCACCGCACCTCTGTTCTGAGGTCATACGACCTTGTCACGCATGCACTTGCCTCACCACGCACACCATCACGCTCGCCACCTCACGGCGAACCTTCTGAGCTATTTTGACGAGGCTATGAGGCCGTGTTGTGGTTTTCAAGTGCTTCACCGGAGCTCCGCCGCCGCGACGACTTCTTCAGCTTCATTCATCATGTTCTAGCCGTGTTCTTCATCGACAACACCTCCAGGTCGAGCGGAGAAGCACCGGGCAAGTCTCCAGGCCTATAATCGAGCGTTAAACCCTCAGCTGCAGCTGCAATTGACGGGGAGTCCATCTATGGATGCTTGCGCTAAGTTTTAGGTGGGATAATCCCACCTCGGAAATTTGTGAGGGCTTATTTGTGGAACTCATATGGGCTTATCGCCTCAACTCAACACAGGGGGTGAGGTCCCCGCTCACCCTTCACACGTGCCTCGCCCATGACATATCCCCTGCTGGCTTGGCGCTGACTCGACCCACCTAACCTGCCTTCACTCCTCAACTACGATATCATGCCCGCAGCCCTAGCCCCAAGTACGCTTAGATACAAATCCAATTGACCGAGGCTCTGGGAGAGCGGATCCCAGAGAGGGAAAGAGAGAGAATGCACTGGGGCAGGGGGTTTTGCTCTGAAGACCAACAGCTAACACTTAGCCATTTAAAGAAGAAACCCTTCCCCTTGTGCATGAAGAGAAGGAAGAAGAAGAGCAGCCAATGAAGAGAAAGAAGTAGAGAAAAGGATCTCAAGAAAGAGAAGAGCAGTACCTTTAAGATTCAACAGAAGTGCACCGTGCACTTATCCTACCTGGATTTAAATTGATTGTTACTGTTGAGATATTTGATATTATTGTGAGGGGTAATTGGTGATTCAAATCGCCATTTTACCCCATTCTTTTTGCACTATTAGACATTTGCTTTCATTTATATATTGTTATTGTTTGGAATTCTATTATAAATTTCTTATATTGTGCTTGAATTGCAATCTTGAGAACTATTTTGCTAATTACTCCCTGTGTTCCACCTCGGACTTCCATTCGAGTATAAATTATATTTGTTTTTCATGTTGATTCAATCTATACTGCAATGCATCGATCTTAAAACCCGTTTCAGAGCGACTAACAGTTGCCAAAATTTCTCCAAACACTGGTTGCATGTAAGAAGTAATGTTATGATCGAATCTTCAAGGATGGGCTATCAAGTGAAAATCTTCTTAAAATATACATTTCTTCCTTATTCAAGTCTAACTTATGAGTAATCTTAAAATACACATTTTTATCTTATTCGAGTCCAACTTATGAATGGTTGTCTTTTACATTTAGGTTAATTATCATAGATAAGTCATGGATTAGAATGAGAAATTCGTATTGCCACGGATACAAGAGTGGAGTGATTTCATTTCTGGAGTGGGCATTTCATGATGATTGGAAGACATTTAGACGAGGAGAATTCTTTCAGGTGATTTTATGCCCATCTAGACACTGTTTGAATGGGTTTTTCTATGATCGGGACACAGTTTTTGAGCATGTGATATGTAACGATTGGTAGCAACATTACGTAAATTAGAAAGGTCATGGTGAGCAAATAAGGGAAGTTAGAAATGAGAGAATTGAATCCTTTGAAGGAAGTGATGATAATCAAGGAGATGAATTGGATGAAATGTTACATGATATGATAGCAGCAAACCATGAGGATGCAGATGATGATGAGACATTATGAGATTGTAATGAGTTGTACGATGCAGTCAAGGCAGCAAAGGATCCAATTTCTCCTGGAATAACGCCAATGTCGAAGTTGTCATGCCTTCTGAAATTGTTTCAGATGAAAGTGATGAATAGAGCCACAACGAAATTAATGTCTGAGGTTTTGGAATTCATTGGAGATCTACTGAATAATCCTGCTAGGTATCCTAAGTCGTGGTTTGATGCGAAGAAGTAGATACGTGGGCTCGGACTGAAATGTGAGAAGATTAATGCTTGTCGTAATGATTATGTCCTGTACAGAAATGAGTACTCAGGGTTGACTAACTATTTTGAATGTGGTGAGGAGAGATATAAGGTAGGTAAGTCAAAAAACATCGGCGGGAAGAAACAACCGGAGAAAGTTCTCCATTATTTTCCACTGATCCCTAGGCTACAACGCCTATTCGTCACATTAGGATAATAAATTGAAAGATGGACGCATCCGTCATCCAACAGATTCTGATGAGTGGAACATATTTAATGAGAATCACGCATTATTCGCAGATGAGGCACGAAATGTGAGACTAGATCTTGCAAGTGATAGATTCAACCCATACAAGAACATGTATCCATATATTCCATATGGTTGGTGGTCAGGGTAACTTACAACTTATCCTCATGGCTATGCATGAAATCTGCATTCATGATGTTGACACTCCTTATCCCAGGATCCAAGCAACCAGGAAATGCAATAGATGTTTATCTCTAGCCATTGATTGATGAACTGAAAGTCTTGTGGTACAGTGGTGTTGAAACATATGACGCATAGAAGAAACAATTCTTCCAGTTGCATGCAACATTACTGCGAACAATCAATGACTTTCTCGCATATGCGAATTTGTCAGGATAGAGTACGAAGGGGAAGTTCGCCTGTCCAATCTACGTGGATGATACTCATTACCTGAGATTGCCTGAAAGCAAGAAGTTCTATTACTTAGGGCACCGAAGGTTTTTGCCCATTGAACACAGATGGCGAACGTCACAATTTAAGGATAGATTTGATGGTAAAGCATGTCGATATTTGTTGAGGAATCCGAAGAATAAACTCAGTACATCTTCTATTAGGCTGTCGGGAATGAAAATCATGGAGACATTGCAATAGCTCAGAGAAATGCATTTGGGTCATCTTTTCAAGAATGACTTGGCTTCCTTGCGACAATTAGGGTTTAGGAAGAAAAACATATTTTTTATAAAGCTTCCATATTATAAGGATTTAAAAGTGCAGCATAATTTAGATGTTATGCATATCTAGAAGAATGTAATAGACAACATTTTTGATGTATTAAACCTAATAGACATCCCGAAGGATACAGTTAAAACAAGGAATGATACAAAAATTTTGATTATTCATCCTGTGTTGCACCTTGAAGGAGGGTCTCACTTTCCAGAAGCTATATATAGTCTTACCGGAGAGTAGATGCGAAGGATTTTCTTGTTCCTTAGAGACATTCAGGTTCCTGATGGATATTCATCGCAGCTTTCACGTTGCATAAATGAAGCGCAAAAGAAGATTACGGGGTTAAAAAGTCATGATTCTCATGTGTACATTCAAATCTTATTCCTACTAGTGATATGTGGAGTGATGCCTGATCGGTAGTCGATTGTTTCACGAAGATGAGCAGATATTTTAAAGTCATTTGTTCAAAGACATTAGATCCCAAATTATTAGACTATTGGAATAAACAAATTGTGATCACACTTTGTAAAATGGAGCCTGCATTCTTTAACGTGATGGTTCATGTCATGGTTCATCTTTGGAATGAAGTAAGAATTGCTGGACTGATACAGTACGGATGGATGTATCTAATTGAATGATATTTGAAGAAACTGAAAGATTATGTCTTGAATAAGGCTAAGCCGTAAGAGTCAATCGTTGAAGGCTATCTTGTAGAAGAATGTATTAACTTTTATGCCATATACATGAACGAAACAGACAATCGATTTAATCGTCTTGAACGGAACTATGAAGGAGAATTTAATGGCAATGATGAAAATTGTCTGTCCATATTTTAATCGGAGGAAGGTTGATCCTCCGGACGGAGGTTAAAGCCATCTCGGAAATGGACCGACGATTGACACACTTGTACATCCTAAAGCAAATTCCAGAAGTTGATAAATTTTACAATGAATGCAAAGCATCCTCTGTATCATCTACACACAACTTGCGGTTCCTTGATTGATTCAAGGATCATGTAAATAAACTAAAAGAAGATGGGGATCAATGGTGAATACAGGATTTTGATATAATTGTCGATACACCTTTGACATACGAACATTACCATTCGGGATACATAATTAACGGTTTCAAATTCAGAGTACGATCCATTGATGATGCGAAGGCCACACAACAGGCGGGAGTTGTCATTAGTTGTGACGTAAGCACTGGTTGTGATGGATATTACGATCAAATTGTGGAAATAAGTTTCAGGTTTGACCATAAGGTGTTTTATTCAAGTGTGATTGGTTTGATGTTTTTAAAGAAGGTATTGGATTCAAAGTCGATAAGAAGCACAGTTTCTTAAGTTTATGTAAGAACCGTTGCATCCTCCTATTATCATAATCATTCACACTAGCTTGTTAGGTAGCATAAGTATTCTACGTGCCTGATAATAGCATAAATGGGTGGATTATACCAGTTAAAGCTCAATCGCGTGAACAATACGATGCAGGAAATGATCTACACACAGATGTCGAATATAAAGCATATCAACAAAACCCACAAAACGAAGAACTTGCCCCTCGTGCAACTGACGTTGACATATAAGGTAATTTATCAAAAGTATTAATCTATAACCATAAATATAAATAATTTAAGAAATTCTTAGTTGTTTGTTTTATTTAAATTCCCTTTAAATTGTTTTATCTTTTATCAAAGCTTATGTTTATTTATATTTCAAAACTGAATTTTTTTTATTGCCTTCTTATATAAGTTCTTCACATTCTCCTGTTTCTGCACAGTTTGTGGATCATTTTGTCACTATGGTGAATTTTTTACTACTTTTTTCTTTAAAATGTTGTTATCATGTTAAATGTGGGGTGTGTCCACTTAGGTTTATTTTTTGTGTGGGGTGTGCCCAATTAGATTTATTTTTCGTGTGGAATGATGCCTTTATTTACTTTTTGTATATTGAGTGTTTTCTGTTGAATGTGGAGGAGAAAGGGAAATGGAGGGGAGAATGGAGGAAAAGAGGAGGTGTGAAAAGGTGGAGGGAAATAGAGGAGAGGGGAATGGAAATGGAGGGATGGGAAGGAGAAGGGAGAGAAGGAGAAGAAAAAGGAAGGGAGAAGTGTAGGGTAATAGAGGAGAGGGGAAGGGAGATGGAGGGATGGGAAGGAGAAGGGAGAAAGAGAAGGAGAAGAAAAAGGAAGGGAGAAGTGTAGGGAAATAGAGAAGAGGGGAAGATAAGGGAAATGTATGGAGGGGAAGGGAAATGGAGGAATGGGAAGGAGAAAGGGGAAGAGAAAAAGAGAAGGAGAAGAAAGAAGAAGGGAGAAGAGGGGGGGGGGGAAGGGAAGGGAAAAGGGGAAGGAAGATAACATTTTATTTTCAGTTTCATTTATATACGCTTATTTCATTTTCATTTATTTGTATGCTTATTTTATACGGGATCTTTTAAATTTTACAATATATAGAGGAAATACTGCCTAATTTTTTTAAATACAATCTGATTATTTATGATGTTTTTACAGTTAATTTCAAGAAGAAGGCTAATAGGAATTGCAGGGAGGAGGCTCAGGCCTCCCAACAACCTCAACCTCAGCCTTACCGCCGACCGTAGCCCACTCAGCCCCAGGCACCTTTCCAGTAGTTTTTGAGGTATGGAGATGTGGCTTGATATTTCTAGAGTCAGGGGAGGGGAGGTAAGGGGAAGGGGAAGAGTCCGATGCCTCCTCTGACGAATCTACTAGCACAGTATTCTGACTACGAGGAGGATGCAACCGCCAATGACGAGGAGGATAGTACTTCAGTTGATGAGGAGGACGTTGGCTTGGATGATCAACCAGAGCAGACGGCTAACCCAGATCCTTCTCAGCCGGGATGTTCTGCACCACCACCACCCTTCCGCAGCTTAGGTATGAATTTAAGGTTTGATAAATGTTACAATTTATTTATTTCTTTGTTATTTAATTCTATGTTATAATTCTGTCTTATAGGTGCACGTCAGGTAAGAGGTCCCACGTGGAATAGGGACTTAGAGAGAATTTTGCATGGGGTCCGCATTTCAGTGCGGATCACATTAGTGGGGGAAGCAATGGACTATCCTCCGTTCGTCAGCAAACTGGGCACGCTGACGAAGGCGATCATCCCACTATCCTACTTCGATTAGAGGAAAGTGCCAAATGACCTGAAAATGTAGCTCATTCGAGAGTTAGAGGTAATTGGTAAAAATTAATAACTTATGTATATTACTTTATATAAGTTTAATTTATGTAACAATTTTTGTTCTCTTACTAATGCAAGCCACCTTCGATTGGGGCCATGATCTGAACATCGCTAAATATATCCTTAAGCACACAGCAAAGATTCATAAAGATTGGAGATTGGAGATTGGAGATGAAGCATAAGGTAAAAGATAAATTTTAACTGTATTTGTTTATTTCTTTTACCATAATTCAAATATTATTTCTAACATTATAATTATATTTTTCAGTTTTATAAGAAAATGAATCATGATGAGTGATGTCATCGCCATCATTATTCTAAAATTAAATTTATTTAATTAACATATTAAAAGGGTATTACTCAATTAGGGTTGAAGAGAAAGGAATTATTATAAAATGGGGTTAATTCTGCAATTTTCACGAACAATTATGAATGCAGAATGGTTGGAGGGTGAACCTATGATTAATTAAAGGTCGATTTAGCTTAAACATCTTAAAAGTGGGTTGGTATCGAGTAATTTAAGATTTACATTCAAATTGAATGTTTAATTCTAATTAAAATCGTAATTTCAACTCCACTTCAATTAAAATAGTTTCGATGGAAATAAATGTAATATAAACATTCTAAAAATCAATTAAAAAAATTTTATAAGGTTTAGCATAGTCAATTTGACAATCGGAACTCGTTTTGACCTAAAATAGAATCAGAGACGGGTATTTGGTATAATTTAGGTCTAAATGTAAATTGATCATGAAGATGACAACAAAACCCAAAATTGAAGTTACCATAAACTTCCTTATATCCAAATTAGGCAACCATAAAAATTTGGCCTCATTTGACTTCATCTTAGTCAACTTTGCAATTTGGTCCTTAAGTTCTAATTTCCTTACAAAGACCCCCTAATTCTTCATCTTCTTCACAGTTATACCCCTACCAGCACCTCCACCTTCACCCATCAATGGCATGCAGGAAGGCGCTATTTGATCTTGTTTTCCTGTCGCTTCCCTAAACCTCCCTTCACGAAATTTGGACTCTCCTATCCTCCCCGCATCTAATGGAGGTGTTTGTTTCATCAACAACCAACTCTTCTCGCCGGAATACACGTCCAAAGTAGCCACGCCTAACTCACTTTTCTCGGAGTTCTTCTTGCAAGCTTCCCAACCTCCTTGCATGGCTATAGGTCTATAAATATTGGAGAACTTCTTCCGAGTTGAGTCATGCTCAATTTGGTCGGATTCTCCCCTTCCTTCTCTTCCTCCGGTCACCTCCATTGAAGCACCTTGGAGCTTCCCTTCGTCCTGCTCGTCACCAGTCCCTCACCAACAACCAAGGGCACAGTTGCCTTCCCCAACTCCTCGCCGTTCTTCCTACCACAGAAGACGGTCCTCCGAGGCTCTTCCTCACTCCAAATGACACTCGCCAAACATCACCTTCTTCTCCAAGTCCGACGGGCTCACCACCCTTCTTCTCAATCGACCTCTCTCCTAATAGGTACCCCTTGACCTTCTCCTCTTTGTATAGAATAGCTTCCCCCCTTTAGACCAAGGATTCAACCACCGCAGCATCCTCTTCTCCATCGTCTTCCCTACGCACGGCGAGCCCAGCCCACGCTCCGACGTCAACTTCGGCAAGCACGCCCCATTGCCCCATTCACCAACACAGCATGCCGACCACCCCACGACCTCCGCCACGTCATAAGGAGCAACCCCTCAACTTGTTAAGGGGTTCTTCGCCACCAACTGCCCACCCGACACCCATGCTCACTGCCGCCTTCTTCGACTCTGGCTGCCCTCCTCCGACATCATCGTAGCCAATAATCACCGCCATCACCCTCGGTGGGTCTCACCGGAGCTTGACGACACGTTGGTCTGAAGCTTCGACGCTTCCATCGCCGGGACCTCCGCCGCCCTCGAATCCATCCTCTCCGGCCTCGACACCTCCATCGCCGCATCCGATCACCAATCCAAGGGGACCATCACATTGACCGACCTTTGGCAACCATCCTCAATCAATCCCAGCCCCATCCAACGGCTGGAGCTCATCGTCAATCTCCCTCCGAAGCTCCTCCATTAATGGCCAGCAAAAGAAGAAGGAGAAGAGAGGTAGGGACCTTGTTGAAAGAAGGAAATTCTCACAGGGACCTAAATGCAAATATTTAGGGATCTGAGTGTAAGAAAATCACGTTTCTAGGGACTAAATTGAATATGTGTTTGAATGGTTAATTGTTTAACTTGATTGCTAATTGTTGATGATTGATATTGAGATTTCATGCCTAATTATTAGTGATTCGATATATTAATGCTTGATTAAATCATATCTTGATTATTTTTAATTAAGCACTAGTTAAAATAGAATTACGTAATTAAGTCTCTTGAACTAAGTTGCATGCATAGAAAATCAAATTAATTATAACCAATTCCCAAGCCTCAATTGGATAGTGCTATTTGCACAATTACTTGCTCCCAAAGACGACCTTGGATTTCTTTCTAATTCGAGTATTATAAATTCAAATACTTGATTCGATCTGATTACTATACTATGATGCGATGATTTTGAAATATGATCAGATCGAGTCGAGCACATTGGCGCCGTTACCGGGGAGCAACGCACGTTTATCACAATTACATCTGACTTCTAACATATCTGCCTTGTTTGGTTGTTTTAGAAAAATTGAACTGGAGCACTTAACTTCTGGAACCTGAAGGTGACCACCCCACGGCAGGTAGCTCCCTCTCCTATCTTCTTAATCCCTTCTTTCCTAATTTCAATAAAACAAAAAGGGGTAAAAGAAATATAGGACTCAACCTTGCCATATTTTCTTAGAAGTTTCATTTGTGGCAAGAAAATTACAATTTTTGAGCAAGGATCGGCCTAGAAGACACAAGCCAACAATTTCTGACCCTAAAGGGACTGGTTAATTGAACTCGTGGACAAGAACATTCTTGATTAAGTCCAACGGGATCATGAAATTTCAAATTGGACTCCATTTTAGAGTCAAATTAGGGTTAACATTTTAGGGGCTATCTAGTAGACATTTACAAATTATAAAGGAAAATATCATCCGAATTGTGTGCTACCTAAGCCTTGGTTGAACTGATTTACAACTTAAACACTAAAACACAGGCCCTAAGATCACTTGAACCCTAAAAGAAGTGACTTAATAACCTGCTTGCCAAACCAAAACAGGGTGATTTGGGTGAGTTAACCTAGATTGCATCCTAAACATTAGGATAGGTTAGGTGAAATTGGTTCACTTGGTGACCCAATCAATCTAAAAATTAGGTCACAACTGGAATAAACTCTTAATCAAGTGATAATTTGAGGCACAAATAGGCTTAAAATTTAATAGACCTAGGACCTCAATCCACACATATCTAGTCTACTTAGAACCGCAGTGACAAGAAAGGTCGGGTGGGGGAAACCCTATAACCCGTGGGGGCACTCTACCGTGTAGGTGTCTTCGTGAGACTCTCTCTTTCTAGCTACACAAGTAATTCTCAGGTGGGTGGATTTGTGATCGAGAGGCCGATTGTCTCTAATAAGCCTAAGCCATCCAAATATATTTTTGGGTGTCTCGATTGGGTATGATTGAAATCTAGTCCCTCATCTTTTCTATAGTGCATGCACGGTAGGAGGTCCTTAAGACCAGCCTTAAGACCTCTAGTAGTTCATTCACGTCGGGGCCAACACTCGACTAACTTGTTTGGGTCCTCTTCTAATCCGATCCCTATCTCCTCTGACCTATCTACATCCAACCGAGGATCTCTGTATTCTAATTTTGACTCAATGTAGAACCCTGCTCATGAAGGAGAAGACATCCAGCACCTGCAGAACCAGCTTCTGACTCTCACAGATCTCATCAATGGGCTAGCAAACACTAGAGCGGGTCCACAAATGCGGGATCATTATAATCCCGTAGGAGTGGCTATCGAACACAGAGTGTGCATTCCGATTGGGGGACCTGAGACCGAGTTCAAGCCGAATATAATCAACTTGATCCCCCATTTCCATGGGATGGGTTCTAAAGACCCATTCCAGCACATTCAAGAATTGTAACATTTGGCCCAGACCCTTGGGCCAACTGTTCAAAATCGGAACACTCTGCTCATGAAAATATTCCCTTTCTTGCTTAAAAATAAATCTACCCATTCGTATCGGTCTCTGAATCGACCGATCAATCCCTGGGATGCATTACAAGTCGAATTTTTGAGGAAATACTTCCCAGGAGGGTGTACTAATGCCCTGAGGCATCAAATCACGCATTTTCAACAAAATGTGGGGGAACCACTTCATGAGGCATGGGATTGATTTCTCCATCTTATGCGGAAATGGCCACACTACGGAGTTCCTAAGTGGGAACAGGTCCAATCTTTTTACCGGGGACTTTGTGAGGATATCCGACTTTTCGTCGATGCAGCCTGTGGAGAAAACTTTATGGGCAAACATGAGGACACCATTTGGGAAATTCTTGAAAACATGTTTGAGAATTCGATAAACAATACGTCCATGGGTATGTTCGATAGGACGACTACCCATGCATCGATGAACACACGTGGGACACACGAAGCACAAGACTTATCCTCTTCCGTCGACATGAAGGTTATGACCAGTCGATTGGATAAAGTCTCAATAATAGAGAAGAAGCTTGACAATTTGACTCGCCAACAGCAAAAGGTAACCTCTTCTCAGCAAAACACGTATGCACGATCTCCCACAGGGAAGGAGGCTGTGCATAATATTCACCACACTGAGATGAATATGAATCCGTCTCCTTCTGACTCTGGGTTCGGGGGAAACACTGAACCTATTTATCATAGTTGGGGGTCCTCTGAACCCCATTATCCTGATTTTTCCGGAGCTCCTCAACCTTGTGAAGAACTCCACGCCATCTAGAATAACCCCTATTCCAATTCCTATAATCCTGGATGGTGTAATCATCCTAACTTCTCCTGGTCAGGGAATTCCTACCCCCAAAATCCTAGACCTCAATATGCACCCTGACCACAAAATCCGCACTCATATCAGCCTGCTCAACCTAGGCCCAATCCGAATTTTCAACATGGGTTTAGTAAAGATGATCAAATAAGCATGATTCTTTAGACCCTAGCTGATATGTAGAAGACTAATGCTGCTATGCAGAGGTCGCATACCGCGGATATGGCAGATATGTGCAACCAAATTGCGCAAATGGCTGGGACTTGCCAGCCAGGTGCATTACCCTTGTAACCTCTACCAAACCCTAACAACGTGCCGAATTAGAGGTACGTTCTGAACCAAAGCAGGGCCAAATTCATTATGTGCAACCGAACCTTCTACACCTATATATCAAGACGGGTCAGAAGCTTCAACTTCTATACCTGATCCATCTCAGCAGCAGCAGCCACCTATCCTACCCACTCCTCCATATCCTGCGTGATTACATTCTGTCACAACTCGCAGTGGTAAGTGTACTAAGGATCCTGAGCCTAAGAGATACATTAAACCTAAACCTAGTACATCTCAATCTAGGGTGATTATTAAGGATAACTCAAGCACTACAGAACCCACACCTGATGAGCCAAGGACCACACCCTTTCCTGAGGCCTTGACGAAAGGAAATAAGGGTAGGAAACCACCTCTAGTTGACGAGGACTTGATCAAGCTCTTTGAGCAAGTCCAGATTAGCATTCCCTTGATGGATGCTTGTTAACGCGGCGAGATCGATGTTTAAATAATCGCGTTGAAGTATAGTCGAAATCACTTTGAAAACAAATACAATTTTATTACACAAAAAGATTTCCAAATCGAACACAGGGAGCAAATAGAATTTACACACTAATCTCAACAATTAATGTAATTAGAACACAAAATATTACTCAAAAACTAATTCGAAATGTAGAGCATATGAAGAGTAAAAAGAGTTTTAGACAAAATAATGGTGATTTGAATCACCAATTATAAGTCCAATACATAAAATAGTTCTCAAATATACTAAAGAAGGGAATATGAATTCAGACGTCTGATTTTGCAATCAGACGTCTTAAATGGCTTTTGCAACAGTCCCTTTCTTCTTTTCTTCTTCTCTTTCTCTTTCTCTGATTTCTCTGATTCTTTCATTCTCTTCTTTTTCTTCTTTCTCTTCCTTAGTCTTTCTTCTTCTTTGACCTTTCTGCCTATGACCTCACTTCTTCTTCTTCTTCTTCTTCCTCCTCCTTAGGTTTTATGCTTGGAAGCCAAGCTTCCAAGCAAGGAATGCTCGCCAGAGATGGAAGAAAGAATCCGGACTCATCAATGGGTTCATACTGGAGATAATTTCTCAGAGGATCTCCGATCCAATTTTGGAAGAGATTCTCTAAGCAATCAAGGAGAAAATCCACGTTGAAGGTTGTCAGAGTAAGTTTCCTCCGCGATAATGGAGGGACCTACTTGTAAAGATGATGAAAAAGCTAGGGGGTTGTTTGCAATGGTTTTTGAAAGTTAGAGGTAGAAATGTAATCAGACAGGACCATTTTGCAAACTAGGTCAAGACAAGTTCTCCTTAGGACAAAATTTTGGTACAATCCAATGGGGAAGTTGGATTTTGGTTTTGACCACGTTTAATTAGGTAATTTATGCAAAAACCTAAATTAGGGCAAATAACTATCTGAGACTCCATTTTAGGTCAAGATGGATTCTGATGGCTAAATTGAAGGTACTAAACCCTAGAAAATATTTTTCTATGATTTTTAGAGGGTTTAAGTAAATTTTATCTTGACCAGAACCTTGGTTAATTAAGTGGATCTATTTATAGGGTTTCAAAAGTCATTTAATTCTCAAAATAAACCACAAACCCATTTCTGTCTGATCTAACCCACTTATTATCCTATTAAAATCATTTGACCTTTATTCGACACTTGAGAAAACCTCTGGTTGTACTTCATTGGTAAAATTACAATTTTAACCCTAGTTTCTTATTTTTCTCTCAGAATGATTATGCAGTGAATTATGACCTTTAGTTGGTTATTTAGGAGCATTTATTGACTCAATTGGGTCAAAATGAGTTAGTTATGGCTCATGATGGTGTTCCCATCATACCCCCATGCCTAACTTTTGCTAATCCCTTAGCAAAATTTCAAGGTATTAACTTTGATTCTAGACCATGAAATCCTTTGAGGCTTAAAACTTTGCTGCATGCTTCCTTTTGTAGATTAGGTTAGAATGCCGATAGTAGGCCTAGAGGTACTCAAGTACCAACCAAGATCCGGACCTAACCAGCTCTAGCCTCAGTAGATCGCAAAGGTTTCTAAGGCCCACAGAAACTATCCTAAGGTTCGTTGAACACCACGGTTAAAGCACCTGTGCTTGTAACATGTTTTAGTCTCAGTTCAGTTTGCAGTGCGTTTTTATCAGAGAGAGACAGAGGAATTTTCTTTATTTTTGGAGAGTTTTCTCTCTCTGTTCTTTTTATTTTTAACTTCGGATTGGCTTTACAACATGGTCGGTATCGGATTCCTAGTCCCCATCATCAATCCTCGCAGGGTCCCTGGCAATCGATGCTTCGAGATAGCACCGCCCATGGCAACCCCCGAAACCCTAGCTTTTGAGATTTCGAGGTAATCCCGCCCAAGGTGTTCTGTAGCTAAATCCAGACCCTGGTAATCGACATTTCAAGATAATGTCGCCCATGGCATCGGAACCAGCATAAGGTGCTTACATGCCCCCAGAAGGATATGTAGATATCCTAGGAGACAAGCACCGAGGTGACGATATGTTATTACGCATCTTCGAGGGGCATTTCTTGCTTCTCCGCGTCGGGAACTCACCCAAATCAACTTGTGTTACTCGGCCACTCCTAATCTAGGTGACTTTTTTCATAACTATTTAAATGCATTTGCGTGATTTTAATTCTTAAGCGCATTGAACTAGACTGTGTGTGGATTGAGGTGCTCAGGTTGCCGAGTCCCGCAAACCAGAGGTCAATTAACGAGGCCGAATACTCCCTAAGCCTTAGACCTAACACTTAAGCTTCGCATTTTCCTCAACCTCTTGAGGACTATCCAGATCTTAGCGAGTACTTGAATTTTTAAGCCTAGGATTAAGCCCAAGAGGCCTAAAATCAGCATTTCTACTAATCTCTTCTTCGTTCATTAGCACTTTTTATCTTTCTTTCTTTTGATATGGTCTAGAACTAAGTCAATTCCTTAATTTCTTACTATTGACTATCTCTTTTTCTTTTTCTTTTCAAATTGTACTCCTTTTTGACATTTTTAATTCCTTCCCTTTTTCTCCTAAAAATTTAATATGCCATCAAAATTTCCTCTCCTCTCATTTTCTTGTTCTTTTTTAAGAATTTTTTTTTTGGTATTTTTGGAATATGTGATTTTTTTTGTGAGAACCCTTCCAAACTTTGATTTTTGAATGCCTGCACTGTACCACCTCCCATGCCTAAGTTTTGCAATGTCCTCATTGTAAACAGAGGGTGAGAAATAGTTTTGGGTTCAGGAATTAGAACAGGATTATTAGGTGGGCGAATGGGTCAGGAAGGATTGTTGCGGATGATTTCAAGCTCTGGCACGTGTACCAGAGGTGGGTTTGATGTTCTAAAATCGAACTTAGGGTGCAATAGACGTAAAGTACAAAAGGATAATCAGAAGGATCTCGATTTTTGGAATGACGGGTTGCCTCCCGTTAAGTGCTAAATTCAACGCCTTCAGCTGAGCGGGAAATGGTATGGAGAAGGAGTGGTCAAATCAGATGAGTTTTGCAGAACAAGCACCTTGATCAAAAGCCTGGTTGGTCCAACCAGGTGCTTATTCAGATCAACAGGCTGATGATGCAGCCCAAACCCAATCAATCTAGTGGGTTGATAAATGTAGATCAAAAGATGCGGAACCCACCATATACTTTAGAACTTGAAAGGGTATGAAAGTGTATAGTTAGGGTTTGGCTGAGTCGAATCGACCTGATCAGAGTAGAGATCCTTAAATGAAAAAGAATCAGTGGAGGATGTAGGAACCCTACAGGAGTGATCAGAGAATGATAGGGCATGATTTGTAGTCTGATCGATGTCTGAAACCTGATTTGAATGTGGAGGCGAATCATCTGCAACTGGATCAAGAGGAGAATCAGAGTAGAAATTCAGCCCAGTTGCGGGTCGGGGTTGAAAATGTGTTTGGGAAGGTTCTATATATGTAGTGGAGGTGGCATCAATACGAATTATGTGTAAGGGCTCATCTAAAAAAGAATTAAAGGTGGGTTCACTTAGAGAATCCTTGTAGAGCCATCAAACTCAAAGGTAAATGCCTAAAGAGTGTTTATAGGATGAAGAAAGTCTAAGTCAAGAAAAGATTCGAACTCTGGATTGTAGACACTCTAGGCAATTTTCATTTCTGATTCCTGAGTATCAAAAAGAAATGATTCCATCTCAATGGAACCTAATTTTGAATCAGTGATCTCAAGATTAGGGACCTCAGAGTCAGAGTCGAAGAATGGATCATGTGTGCTGAGGTCGTAGATCGGCTTATAGTTGTCAGGAAACAATGGTTCTCCGTAATCATAGTAAGATTTGAAATCGTCCAAGAACTGGCAAGAATCAAGTTCTGGATTTGATTCTGGATCAAAGGTTTCACCACATAATAAATCACAAGATGTAGACTCAGCAACCTGACTAGGGTCTATCCTATTCGTAGATTCCAAGCTTAAAAAGGTGTCCCTATTGGATCTGGGCTTGGGTTTTTAGCTTGTAGGGAAGACCAAATCAAAACCCCACTCTTTCAACTCCTCTGTTTCTGTATCGTAGATTGGTGTGACTTCCCAAAAATCAATCTATATTTTTGAGAATGTTGGAGAGGTACATTCATCAAATAAAGGCCCAGAATCATAATCCAAATTCAAACTTTGATTTTCGTCATACGGGGCCTTGTAACTATACCAAGAAGATTCATATCTAGATTCTAGGCTAAGGATGTGGGTTGAATTACTAGAATCTAGGTCAAAATTCCCTTCGGGGGTCACCTTATCAGAGTAAGGGGTGGGATTTACACCCTCAAGAGGTTCTAATTGAATCTCATTATTACAGGAGTCTAGGAATTCTACGCTTGGGGAACCAAGGTTTTGGATTTCTAGTGCTGGCTCACAATCGTGTTCTCCTGCAATTGGGACCTCCCAACCTATTTCAAGATTAGGCATATCATATTCCATCTGGGTTGGAAATCCACAACAACCTTGTGTCTCAAACCCAGGATTTGGGAAATCATGTTGATTCTCAATATTATTCCAAGATGTTTCATTAACTGTTTGGGGCATGTACGGGTATTATTGATTAATAACTTGTTTCAACAATTTCATCATTTCTTCCCATTTTTCAAGATCATCTTTGTGTTTTTCCCAAAGTACAGAATTTGTCATGCATTGGAGATATTCAAAGTTATGCAATTTTTCTATCTCGATGTATCCTGTTATGAGAATATCCCAAGTTGATCCATTTGTCGCTTC
This sequence comes from Thalassia testudinum, assembly GCA_037157565.1. NCBI lineage: Eukaryota > Viridiplantae > Streptophyta > Magnoliopsida > Alismatales > Hydrocharitaceae > Thalassia > Thalassia testudinum. The sequence continues at coordinate 90,862,615 of JAZHRO010000077.1, forward strand.
TGTTAATAATAATTGGGCACAGTTTATGATGAAGATTGTTGTTGTCGATATTTTAACCTGAATGACTTCAATTGGTTTTAAGGTTTTGTAATCAATCTCATAAAATCTAAGGGCATCCTTAACCATTCTATCCCTCATGGATCTTTGAGATTCAAGTTTCTTTAATGGTTTTCCTAAGTAGCCAGGTTACATTTTTGAATTAGATGGTGGAATCAAGATGTAGAATCAAAATTCAAGTTCAGAATGAAGTGATTTGATCTGAATAGAAATCCCTAGAAAATCTGTGTGTGTGCACTAAATAGAAGGGATGAGGGACTGGATGTGATATTGACCCAATCAAGACACTCAAAGATTTTTGGATGACTATAGAGATTTAGGGCAGATGATACCCCTGGATCAGAAAGTCGTTCACCTAAGAATTACCTGGGCAGCCAGGGAGGGAGAGTCCTACAAAGACCCCTACACGGTAGAGCGCCCCCACGGGTTACAGGGTTTCCCCCACCCGACCTTCCTTGTCACGGAGGGTCCAGGTAGACCAAAATGGATAACTTGACCTTTTAAGTCTACTAGTTTGATATCCTAATTTGTGCCTTTGTTTTCACTTGAATTAGCAGTTGATTTGACTTGTGACCTAATTTGGAGGCTGGTTGGCCTACAACGTAGTCCACTTTACCTGACCTGCCCTAAAGATGGTAGAATGAACTTCTAGGTCAAGACCTAGAAATCACCCTGATTTGACTCCCAAGTTATTAAGTCCAAGGATTTTAGGATTCAAGTGATTTTAGAGCCCTATTTTAGGGTTTTTCTTGATTATATCTTTTCAATCAAGGGCTTGGGTAGTACACAAATGCGGGTGGGTTTGTTTCCTTGTATGTAGGCAAGTGTGAACTAGCATTCCAAAACCCTGATGCAGAAACCCAAATTGGCTTTATTTCCAAGTCCTCTTTGATATTAAAAAATGTTCTCCTTGGACTTCAAACAAGAAGTGCGTAGCCCAAGAAGATTAGAAATTAAGCGTAGTCCCTAATAGGCGCAGGAAATTTGGGGTAGGTTCTCCAAACAGAATCTCTTCAATTGCAATGAGATTTAAAAAAAAATTCGCAAATCAGGAAACTTGCTTTTTAAATGATGATTACTATGAAAAATAAGGCAGGTGATTCCTAATTGATTGTTTCCTTTTTGTCTTCCCAAGATTAGGAGGTTGATTAGGGAAGAATAGAGAAGTTACCTGCCCTGGAATGGTTGATTTGCGCGGAAGATCTCCTTGTGAAATACCTCACAAAATCACAATAAAGCAAATAGGGCAAGTTAGTGCTCAAATATAGTCAAATAATGCAGAGAATAGTGGTGAATTGCACGTTGCTCCCCGACAATGGCACCGAAATGTTAACGCGACGAGATCGATGTTTAAATAATAGCGTTGCAGTATAGTCGAAATCGCTTTGAAAACAAATACAATTTTACTACTCGAAAAGATTCCAAGGTTAAACACAGGGATAAAATGGAATTCGCACACTAATCTCAACAATTAATGTAATTTGAACACAAAATATTACTCAAAAACTAATTCGGAATGTAGAGCATATGAAGAGTAAAAAGAGTTTTAAACAAAATAATTATGATTTGAATCACCAATTATAAGTCTAAAACATAGAATAGTTACTCAAATGTACTAAAGAATGGAATATGAATTCAGACGTCTGATTTTGCAATCAAACGTCTTAAATGATTTTTGCTATAGTCCCTTTCTTCTTTTCTTCTTCTCTTTCTCTTTCTCTGATTTCTCTGATTCTTCCGTTCTCTTCTTCTTCTTCTTCTGCCTTCAGCCCTGCAATCCTTCTCTTCTTCTTTTTCTTCCTTAGTCTTTCTTCTTCTCTGTCCTTTCTACCTATGACCTCACTTCTTCTTCTTCTTCTTCTTCCTCCATAGGCTTTCTTCTCCTCTGACCCTTCTGCCTTCTGAATCTGACTATGTGTCAGAGCTAATCTTCCCAGGGAAAAAACCCCCTTAGCCCATGAAACTCTTCTCTGTTTCTCTCTTACGATCCGCTCTCCCAGAGCCACACATGTATTTGGGTTATCAGGTCGAGCGCGTACCTGGGTCTAGGCCTACCTGCGTGCGGTGGTTGGAGAGGAGTGCAAGTCGGGTTGGGCCAATGATGAGAGCCTCATCATGAGCCATAACTAGCTCATTTTGACCCAATAAAGAAGATAAAAGCTCCTACATAACCTAGAAGAAGGCCTAACTGAAGGAACAAGTGCTCTGAGAAGAAAACATGAAATAAAGGTTAAAACTGCAATTTTACCATTGCAATACATAAACGGGATTTCTCAGAGGCAAAACATAGGTCAAATGGTCTAAATGAGATAAAAAGAGGGTTGATTCAATCAGAAATGGGTTCATGTGCAATCTAGGAATTAAATGACACCTGGTAACCCTAAAACAGACCCGCTTTAATTAACAAGGTTCTGGCCAGGATAAAAATCGATTAAACCCTCTAAAAATCATGGAAAAACATCCTCTAGGGTTTATAACACTTACTTTGGCCTTTGGAACCTAGTCTGACCTAGATTAGGGTCCTAGCTCCTCAATTAACCTAATTTGGGTTTTTATGCAAAATGTCCAGTCAAACGAGGTCAAACCTGAAATACAACTTCTCCATTGGAGTCCTTAGATCCAAATTAGGTTTATACCAAAATTTGGACCTAAGGGGAGGTCATCTTGACCTACTTTGCAATTTAGTACACCTAAATCACAAATAGGTCCCTATCTTTTGAATATCCTTGCAAAGAGCCCCCCAAGTTCTTCGCCCCCTTTGCAATCCGGTCCTGCCGCCATTGTTAGGGCAGAACCGAGCTCCAGCGAGGTTCGGAGAGGGATTGCTCTCTAATCCCTCAGAGATTCCCTCCCAAAAATGGAAGGAGGATTCTCTGAGGAATTCCCTTCCTTATAAAACCAATTACAATCGCTGGTGTGAACCCAATCTCTCGTGCGAACGCACGAGAGATTTGGGTATCCACCTTCCTTCCAACTCCGGCAAGCCGGCAGACCTAATTGCGCGCTCTCCACGCGCTGATAGGAGCGGCCAGCACCTATAAAACACCCCCCAGACCCTGCCGCAGAAGGCGAGCTTGATTTGGCCGAGTGTGCACCCCCAATTCGTCTCCTCCTGCCCGGCCAAAAGTCCCAGCAAGCTCCGGCGAGCCCCCCTCCCCTCCCTCTTCGCTCTGCCACAAAACCAGTGGCAGAGTTAGCTTCCTGACTTCCCTCCGAGTCGCGCAGTACCCGCGCACGCCGCCTCAGCCCCGTCGTCGCTGCCGTTCTCCCCCACTGGGCATCATCTTCTCCGGCGACAGCAGGTACTGCTGTCCACCTTCCGTCCCCTTTCGTCCTTACAATTAGGTTAGAACTCCTCTCCATCCTCTCCTCTCTCTTTTCCCCCTGTTATCTCATCTGATTACCCCTCGACCGACGCTGACCACCCTCATCTTCCACATCACCGACCGACCTTCGGCGAGCCGCTTCCACCATTCCAGCCCCCTCACACGGCTCGCCAACCACCTCGAGAGCTCCGCCTCACCACCACGAACTCACTCCACCCCACAACTGCCACTCCAGACCTCCATAATCACCCCCCGACCAACCCACCATCTCTGGCCACAGGTTGACCTAGGCACGCACGCCTAGGCCGACCTGCAACCTGCAGCATCGTCCACCGCCTTCGCCGTGCCACGGCGAAGGTCTCTAGCTAATCTGATTGGGCCGAGAGGCTCGTTTTGTGCATGACAGTGTTTGAGCTCCTGCCGCCATGGACGACCTCTGATGAAGCTCCAACGAAGCTCCAGGCACCCGGTCTCCCAGGCTACAGGTGCTGCATACTCGTGCGAGTGTCGCGAGGTGAGTGAGTCCAGCAAGGAGCGCCAGCAGAGTCAACAGCTTGGGCAATCGAGCGACAAAACTCTGCGGGCGCGCGTGAAGGCGAGACCAGATAGTCCCACATCGTGGGATTGCAACACTCAGGTACCATATAAGTTATTTTTGTGTTTTCGTCTTAGTGCCTTCGTAAACACAGGTGTGAGGTCCCTCACTGACCCCACACCAGCCTCGTCCGCGGCTTGACCACGCGGATCTGGCAAATCCGACCCAACCTAAACCTACGCACTCCTCGCGCATCACACCACCTGCAGGTGCGCCTGGTCCCGGGTACGATCCGACCCGATTATGGCTGTGGCTCTGGGAGAGCGTCCCTGAGTGAATTGCTTGAGAGAGAGAGACGCGTGGGTAGAGGGAGAAAGGATAGGTTTTGCTCTTGTGTAGGCACAGGATGAACGCTGAGGAAGAAAGACTTGGTCGCGAGAAGGAAAAGAAAGAAGAAAGAAGGAAAGGCAGGAAGAACAGAGAAGACCAAAGAAGAAAGAAAGAAGCCTTCCCAGGAGAAGAAGAAGGAGCAAGACAGAGAAGAAACAAGGCAGAGAAGAAAGAAAGAAGCCTTCGCAAGAGAAGAAGAAAGAGAAGAAAAGAAAGCAAACACAGCAGCAGAAAAAGAAGAAACAGAGAGACTGCTGAGGAAGAAGAATAATCAAGAAGAAAAGGGAACATACTTTTAAGACGTCTGATCACAAGATCAGACGTCCAATTTCATTTCTTTTTGTCCTAACTACTTTTAATCGCATACATTCATAGTTGAATTGATATTTTGAGTAAATTAGAGTGTTCAATTACACTTTGACTAGTAGTAAATTCCATTTGCTCCCTGTGATCGACCTCGGATACTCCGGTCTTCGAGTAATAAAATTCTTTATATATGTTTAAATGTTTTGTCGGTTGTACTACAACGTGATATACTTTAAACCCGCACAAAATCGTTGACAGCAGCCAACCAGGTTTGCAGGGGCATGTCGTAAACGAGATCGGATCGGGTGAGAGGGACCTCACCCCGTGGTAACTGAGGCGAACAGCTATCGGCACTTTTTGGTATTATCCGGCTGCGAGCATCCCTTCGTATCCGAGGTGGGACTAAATGTCCCACCTTTCTTCCACGAAGCGCAGCAGGGAGTGACCTTCGCAATTACAACAAGACGCGAGGCTCACATCTTCAATTGATGTCCTGGGACCGTGTGCTACCCACTTCCACATGTTCTGGGACGTCAACCTAGGACAGCAAGCACCTGGGGCAGCCTCAAGCAAGCTTCAAGCTTGCTCACCAATGGCAGACAAGGTCTGGAACCTGAAATCAGTAGAACGGCCTCTCGGCCACGTCAGAGCGCTTAGTATTGCCGGAGCACGGCGGATGTGCTGGGGGAGGTGGCATGGCGTGTGGGTGTCTGTGAGTGAGTACCTAGGGCGTACTATGTGTGTGTGAGTGGGTGTGTTTGGGGAGGTGTTTAGGTGGACAATGGAGCTAATGGAGTGAGGGGAAATGAGCGGGAATGTGTGGTGAAGGTTGTAGGGTGGTCGGCGAGGCGGATGGAGGTGCGTAGTGATGGGAGCACCTCGCCAAAGGAGTCGCAGGAGACGGAGGAGATGAAGGTGAACGGCTTGATCGAGGGGTTGAATTGAGAAGTAGAGAGTGGGAAACTAACCTACGAGTCTAGCTAAGCCTAACTAGCTATTCTAATGGACGAAAGAAGGAGATTCCCACTCCTGTGTGGTTGCTGGACGTGGGGAAGACGAATCTCTGTAGGAGAGGCGGCGGTAAAGAGGGGAAGGAATGGCGACGGCTGGTATTGCTCAACGTAGAGGACAGTGGTGAAGGTGAATCCACCGCAGGTATGGTGGACGGACAACGAGAAAGTTAGGGAGAGACCGCCAGAGTTTGCGGAGAGTTGTGGCCAGCGAGGAGAGAGGAATATGGGGGATTTCGACCCAAATTCAAGCTAAGGAGAACGGTTGGGTCTGGGGCTTCTTAAATAGGTCTTTAGAAAGGGTTTTATGCTTGGAAGACAAGCTTCCAAGCAAGGAATGCTTGCCAGAGATGGAAACTTCAAGAGACCCAAATCTCTCATGTGTTCGCATGAGAGATTGAGAAAGAATCCGGACTCATCAATGGGTTCATACTAGCGATAATTTCTCAGAGGATCTCTCTTTCAATTTTGGAAGAGATTCTCTGAACAATCAAGGAGAAAATCCACGTTGAAGGTCGTCGGAGTAGGTTTCCTCCGCAATAATGGTGGAGGGACCTACTTGTGAAGATGACAAAGAAGTTAGGGGGCTATTTGCAATAGTTTTGAAAGTTAGGGGTAGAAATGTAATCAGACAGGACCTTTTTGCAAACTAGGTCAAGGCAAGCTTTCTTTAGGTCCAATTTTTGGTATAAATCTAATTTGGACCTAAGGAATCCAATGGTGAAGTTGGATTTTAGTTTTGACCATGTTTAACTAGGTAATTTATGCAAAAACCTAAATTAGGGCAAATAACTGTCTGAGACTCCATTTTAGGTCAAGATGGGTTCTGATGGCCAAATTGAATGTACTAAACCTTAGAGAATATTTTTATATGATTTTAATAGGGTTTAAGTAAATTTTATCCTGACCAGAACCTTGGTTAATTAAGTGGGTCAGTTTATAAGGTTTCAAAAGTCATTTAATTCTCAGAATACACACAAACCCCTTTCTGTCTGATCTAGCCTACTTATTATCCTATTAAGATCATTTAACCTTTATTCAGCCCTTGAGAAAACCTATGGTTGTGCTACATTGGTAAAATTGTAGTTTTAACCCTAATTTCTTATTTTTCTCTCAGAATGGTTATGTAGTGAATTATGACCTTCAGTTGGTTATGTAGGAGCATTTATTGACTCAATTGGGTCAAAATGAGCTAGTTATGGCTCATGATGGTGTTCCCATCAATGCTATACGTCACGTACCGGCTTACACGCGATTTTTGAAGAACGTATGTACTCCTAAGCGAAATTCGAAGAATTCTAACAGAAGTCCTATTTTGCTATCGGAGCAAGTTAGCTCCATTAGCTTGAGTAAGATTCAGCAGAAATTAAAAGACCCTGGCACCCCTCTGATCTCCTACAAGATTGGGGATTTAGAATTTAATCGAGCTCTTTTAGATTTGGTACATCCATTAACCTTATTCCCACATCCCTCCTAAAATATTTTGAGGATTCTGAACTTAAACCCACGGAAGTGACATTGTAGTTAGCCGATCAATCTATTAAGTCACTTCGTGGAATTTTGGAGGATGTAGTTGTAAGAGTTCGGGATTTCTATTTCCCGGTTGGTTTTATTGTATTAGACATGGATACACCAGAAAACCTAAAAGATACACTTATAATCTTGGGGAGACCATTCCTAGCAATAGCTAGGGCAAACATTAATTGCAAGGAGGGTCAGATGGAAATAAAATTTGGGGATAAGACAGTGAAAATTGATATTTTTAAAGCCCATAGAGGAATCAATTGTGGTGTAATTCAGGAAATAAATAGAATCGATTCACTTCTCGAGGATCCTATTGCTGATTTGGTTATAAATATTCCTAAGCAAGAACCCTTAGAAGCCCAATCCCAATTACACCTTGAGGAACCTAGTCCACCTCTAGTTCCCCCTCAGGCTAACCCCAACCTTCTTGCTACTGCTGAGAACTGGGTACTTGAACTGAAATTGCTTCTTGACAATCTCAAGTACGTCTTTTGGGTTCAAATAGGTTTCCTGTGATTATCAATTCCTCTCTATCCACAGCTCAGGAAGCGGATTTGATTTTCGTCCTCCGAGAGCATCGCAAGGCTATTGGTCGGACTTTGGATGATCTCACCGGCATAAGTCCTTCTTACTGTACCCACCCCATTTTTACAGAAGAAGGCTCACGACCTACGTGCAAAGGACAGCGTCGACTCAACCCAAATCTTCAAGAGGTCATAAAGAAAGAGATAATTAAATGGCTTGATGCAGATATTATCTATCCCATCTCTAATAGCCATTGGGTTAGCCCATCTCATGTGGTGCCTAAGAAGGCTGGGCTAACCATTATCAAATCTGAGTCTGGAGAATCCATCCCCACTAGAATTGCAAATTCATGGAGAGTTTGCATAGACTATAGGAAATTGAATACCTCCACGAAGGACTATTTCCCGCTACCTTTTATTGGTCAAATTCTCAAAAAATTAGCAGGAAATCAGTACTTCTGTTTCTTGGATGGATACTCAAGCTATAATCAAGTGGCCATTCATCCTGAAGACCAAATAAAACCACATTCACCTATCCCTATGGGACATTTGCGTTACATAGAATGCCTTTCGGACTCTGCAATGCACCTACTACCTTCCAGCGATGCATGTTGGTAATATTCTCAGACATGGTGGGCGAATCCTTAGAGGTCTTCATGGATGATTTTTCTGTCTTTGGAAAAACCTTCGATGAGTGCCTGGGCCACTTGACTAAAATCCTCCAACAATGCATCAACGTAAATCTGGTCCTGAGCTAGGAAAAGATCCATTTCATAGTTCCCCAGGGCATTGTTCTGGGACACCTTGTGTCTAAACAAGGTATCTAGGTTGACCAAGCAAAGATTAATCTAATATCCAAACTCCCTCAACCTTCTTCGGTCAAAGAAATCAGATCCTTCTTGGGGCACGTTGGATTCTATCGACGTTTTATTTCTAACTTCTCAAAATTCACCAGGCCCCTAACTAACTTATTATCGAAGGATATTCCCTTCGATTTCTTTGATAAATGTGTCGAAGCCTTCAAAATCCTGAAGGATCGAGTCACCAAGGCAGTAGTATTGCAACCCGCTGACTGGTCTCGTCCATTTGAGATCATGTGTGACTCGTTAGATTTTTCCATGGGGGCAGTCCTTGGTCAAAAAGTTAACGGGAAACCCGTAGTGATCTATTACGCAAGTAAAACGTTGGACGACACCCAACGGAATTATACGATTACTGAGAAGTAACTTTTGGTTGTTGTCTTTACCCTAGAGAAATTCCGATCGTACCTTCTCGGGTCTTGCATAATCATATACTCAGACCACAAGACGATATGGCACTTGCTCACCGAGAGGGACACGAAGCCTCGTCCGATTCGTTAGATCTTGCTTCTACAAGAATTTGATTTAGAGATTCGCGACAAAGCGAGAAAACAAAATGTAGTTGCAGATCATCTATCCCACCTTCCCTCATCTATCATTGATCCATCAGTACCTATTACTGAGCATTTTCTAGATGAACATCTTTTGGGCAAAGATGCTAGGCTTTCCGGGTATGCAGATATTGTTAACTACTTGGCATCAATTCAAATTCCATCTGATTGGCCTAAAGCCAAAAAGGACAAATTGATATCAGAAGCCAAGTACTATTTCTAGGAAGATCCATATCTTTTTTAGTCCCTCTCAAATATGCCCTCTAACAAGTCTCCAGGCCCTTATGGTTTTAATGTGGAATTCTTCTCTGCCTATTGGGACCTGGTTAAATCTTATGTTGTTGAAGCTATCTCTCACTCTTTTGCCATTAAACTTGCCCCTAGAGCTTTCAATAACGCTTTCATTTCCTTGGTTCCCAAGAAGCCCTCGGCGTCCAGCCTTTCTGATTATCACCCCATTAGCTTATGTAATGTTCTCTACAAACTTGCCTCCGGAATTGTTGCCAACTGCCTTAGTGCTATCCTTCCTAAAATCATCTCCCCTAAGATAATTGGCTTTATCAAAGGTAGACCCATCTTTGATCACATTACTACTTCCTTCGAACTAGCCCAACGTATTGATCACAAAGTCTTTGGCTCTAATGTTATTGTTCAACTTGATCTTCAAAAAGTCTTTGACAGAGTCGATTGGGAGGTCCTTTATAAAATCCTTTTGCATTTTGGTTTTTCCAATGACAACATCTCCCTTATCAAAGCTTTTGTGCAACATGCGGGCTCTTCTATTCTTGTTGATGGGTGATCTATCAATTTCTTCCCAATCTCTCGCAGTTTAAGGCAAGGGGATCCAATTTCTCCTTTTCTCTTTGATATCTTCACGGAACCATTCATCCGTGGCATTAAGGAGTTGGCCTTCCAAGGTAAAATCCAGCCTTTCTTTGTAAAAAGAGGTATCGACTACCCTTTAGCTCTTCTTAATGCGAATGATGTCATCATCTTCGTTAATGGTAATCTCTCTACCATTCGGAATCTTGCCTCCTTCATCAAAGATTTTGAGACTTCCATGGGTTGAACTATTAGCCTCTCCAAGAGCTTTTACTTTGTGGGTCGTCACTTCCCCTCTGCCTGCATTGATCGTCTCCTTTCCATCCTGGGCATTAGGCAAGGTTCCTTTCCTTTCACTTTCTTGGATGCCCTATCTTCCCTAGTTGTGCTAAAGTTTCCTATTTTTACCCTCTCATTGACAAGATTAGGTCCAAACTTGCAAGATGGAAGGCACGTCTCTTCTCCTCTGCTGCGAGATTGCTCCTCATCAAACATGTCTTGACCTCCACTCCTATCCACACCTTATCTGTTATTGACGTCCCTATCACCATCATCTGTAAACTCCAGGCACTCTTTGGTAACTTCTTTTGAGGTTGTTTTGAGAACAAGTCTCACCATCATTGGATTGCTTGGAGCTCTATCACTCATCCCCTTGAGTATGGTGATCTTGGCGTCCTTGACCTGAACCTTTTCATTAAGGCCTTGAGAATGAAATGAGCTTGGCTCATTTTCTTTGGGGACTCTCTTTTTCACCGTTTATGAGGAATTTGTTAAGCAACTCATAATCTATCCTTCCCCATCGTTCTCACTTGTTACTGCAACTTTTATGGCATGAAGCCTTTTACTCGTTGGAAAATCCATGAGGGTTCTGTTGATTTTTGGTATGATCTGTGGATTGGTGATTCTCCCCTCCATTCTCTCTTTCCTGAAGGTTCTTCTCCCCCTAACATTTCGATCCAAAGGGCTCTTCCTTTGCTCCACAGCTCCCCTTTCACTTCTGTCATTTCCCCCAACATTCTCGATGATCTCTCCAATATCTCCCTTGACTCTCAGCAAGACATCCCAATTTGAACCCCTACCACCTCTAGTACTTTCTCTGTGTCCTCCGCTTATAATTAAATGTTCTGAGACTATTCTAGGAACCTCTCCTTAAGGATCCTTTGGAACCTCAAGCTTCCTCTTAGAATCTCCTTATGTGTTTGGAAACTTCTCAAATTTCGACTTCTCACTGATGACAATATTATGAAATTAGGTATCCCTTTGATCTCTGTTACGACCCGATTCCCGAATCCCTACAGGACACGAGGATCGGACCGACTCGACTGATCCGAGGACCCAGTCGTCCAATGAGAAAGTAACCAAAAAGCAGTAAAATAAACCACATTCACCATGCAAGAAACTAACAGTAACAAAAGTACAGCAGTAAAGAAAAGAACTACTACAGTACATACCACTGCAATAGTAGAGAAATTAAAATAGGTACAGAATATGAAGTTTACAATGAAAGAGTACAAGGTGTAATAGAAATACTCACTACAACAGAAAAATGGTACAACAAAAGTACAACTACTGGGCTCTACTAGGCCCAGCACCCTCCGCAACCGTAGGCTCTGGCTGCTCAACACCTGGTCCTGAAAAAGGTGACAAATATAACACGTCAGTGAAACGCTGAGTAGAGTGGCAACCAGCTAGCTAGGAAAATAGTAAAGGTGGACAAGTAACTGTTATTTTTAATTTCTTTCTTTATTTCTCTATTTACTCTTTCTTGATTTAGTTCTCGGGTCTTTCTCTTGATCTCGACTGTTCCTCGTGGGAACGATCTTGATTGCAGCCTTTTCCGAAAAGTAGAAGTAGCACGTGGCACTCTCCTGGCTGGGAGAGTCCCCCGTGATAGTCCTACCCTCAGTCAACCACCCCAAGGTCGCCGACAGACGTAACGGTGACTACGGCACGCGCAATAGACGCACGGGTAGCTACCCCGCACTGGCACGCGGTCAATCGTTTCCGTTAACGGGTGCGCCCAAAGCACAGCACGGAACCAGTATAAGGCAGAGCCCTCTCAGTAACAGGGGTCCAACCCCTCCAAAGTAACCAAACAGGGGTCTTGCCCCTCCACAGTCCGCACACCCTCGCCTGACTACCCTGGTTTGCCTAGTGGGTCTAACAAGTCAGTGTAGGACAGCTAGCTGAACCCCAGGGCCCGTGGGGTGGCTAGCTCTCTCCCAACACTAGTAGCTCTCCCCGATACTGTGTATGCGAGGGCCAAAAGTTAATACAAAGTGGGCAGACCTAACCCCGGGTCCCTGGGGCAGCCAGCTCCGCTCTGCACTAAACAGGGAGACAGTCGCTCTCCTTGGTACTTCGTACTCAAGGGCCAGCTCACTTCCCCATCCACTTTCCCAGTTCCATTCTATTTATTTTCCAGGAGCTCTACTCTTAATTTCCCTGTAGGGTTCATACTCATATTGCTCAGGCCAATCCATACTAGGCTTCATCATTTCAGTTCAATTCGCATATAGCCCGTGTTTTTAACATGTAATATAATTTTATATACAAGTAGCTCAAATTTAGTTTCCAACAACAGGAATTACATGTAGCAGTTACTAGCAACAGTATTCTACATTTCACAGGCAGCTGTTATCCAATTACAGGTAATTATCATTATTTTATCTACTTATCCAAGACTGCAATTCAGGTATTCAAGACATTTGTTTCAGAGTTTCTGTTCCTAGGATTCATGCCACACCCTAGGATCTATCATTCAATCTAGTTTTCAAGTCCTAGGATTCATGCCATACCCTAGGATCTATCATTCAAACTAGTTTTCAGGTCCTAGGATTCATGCCATACCCTAGGATCTATCATTCATTTCAGAGATGCATTAATGTTTGTAAATAACTAAGGGGAGCCACTCTACCCGCAAAATCGTGAGTGATGGGGGCGTGATCGGTAGGTCCACGTGCCTCCACAACCCCCAAAGTCACAATAGAATGAGGTCTTAACACAAGGAGAAATCACAAAGAACCACTCAGAATAGGATACAAGTATTTTAAATAAGTAGAGGAACTAATTCTGAGAAGAACGGAATCTTAAACGCTGAAATCGGACCTCGAACGGACCCTAAACGGGTCAAAAATGACAACTCTGACTCAAATCAGACGTCTGGAACACCTTCCAGACGTCTTAAAAAGTGGTCCAGGTCATACCTCACTCTGCGCTACTCCTCAGATGTCCAGGGATCCTGCTGAAATGTCTAGACCCAGTTCCAGACGTCCGACCACCTCTTCGGACGTTTGGAGATGCTCTCCGCCGTCTGGTGCCGTGCCTAGACATCTGATCTATGTTGGAGGGCGTGTCCTCGCGCCTTCCCGAAACGAAACCTGCACGTGCGATGAAAGCCTCCTCATCACGACACATCTCAGCCTTCGGCGGATCGGCCTACATGGCCGTATCTGCAAGAAGGAGGAAGAGGAGAAATTTCGTACCTTTCAGACGTTTGGAGCTCCCTCCAGACGTCGCCCGCGTCGTCTAGACGTAGGTCCAGACGTCTGATTCTGGGAAAATTTCCCAGAATTAGAACCTCCTCGCCTTCTTCCTGCTGCGCTAGCTCGCCATGCAGCCGCTTGTCCGTTGCTCAAGCTGCAGCAGCACCAAGGGAGATCTCCCCCGCACGACGCCCCTCCGCGTGCACGCCGGCCGGCCTCGAGCTGCTCCGGCGGCCTCTCTCTCTTCCTCGTGCACTCTCCCTCTTCTTCCCTCTTGCTACACCTCTTCCTCTCCGCACCGCACCCGGTAGCAGCTGCTGCCCGCTCTCACTCCCGCTTTCACACTCGCACTGGAGGAACGAGAAGACGGTGGGGTGGTGAACGAGGGAGAGTGGAGAGGGGTATTTGAAGGCGTGGGGGGAGAAATAGCGTCTGCAGGTCGACGGGTTTCAGTCTGCACGCGCACGCGCGCAGATTCGCAATCGTATGCACGAAAAAATTTATTTCCAGACGTCTAGGAAGGCGTCCAGATGTCTAACCAAATGTCTAAACCAACTCGCAGACGTCTTAAAAAGTGTTTGATGTCCTAGGTCTTAACAGTCTCCAAAAGTCACTATTGTCCTTCTAATCCTGGGCTAGAAAGCTTGCTTCATCTTTTCTCTGATAGTTAATTGGTTCACCAAATCTCTAATTGGACCTTCAAGCATCATTACGAGCCTCTCATTGATCCTCTTCATTTCTTTGACATCATCTTGAATACCTCCCAAATTCCTTTTACTAAGATTGTCAAAGGATTGATCTGCTTCATCTGGTACAATATTTGGTGGGTTCGTAACAAGGTTAGAAATGATCATTTCAATTTAGCCAATCTTCACCTTTTTCTCTACAAAAATTGGCAGAATTTCCAGATGGCTGATTGGCTAAAAACTTCTAAGCCCCCCGCCTCATTCTCAGCTAGGTCCGTCCCTCTGTGGGCCTTAAAATCAATGTTGCTTCCTCTAAAGTTAAGGACCGCTGCCCTTCTGGGTGGATTATTCGAGATAACCTTGGTAACTTTGTCATGGCTGCCACTGCTAACCTTTCTACTTCCTATCTGGAGATTGCACTTATTCATACTATCATCCATGCTTTTACTTGTTCTACTCATGATACCTTTCAGGTGGAAGTGGACTCAGTGCTTCTTTACTACCGGTGGTCTGGAAAGCTTCCTATTGCTTGGTAGGCTCAAAGCCACTTTGCGTCTCTCCATGCGCATGTCACCAAAATTCACTCAATTTCTTTTGTCCATCCGGTTGCCAATGAAGTGGCTTCAAAGATTGCAGACCTGGGAGATAATACTTGGAAATACTTCACTTGGCAAGGTCAGCTCCCCTCCAAGATTGCTGAGCTCATCAAGTTGGATAGCATTCAAATACCCTATATTTTGTCCTTGTAGCCTCTTCTTTTTGCTTGATATAGTAGGTCACGAGTCATGGTCCTCTTTCTTGTATGAGGTAGGTTTTCGTCTAGTCTCCCTATCTCCCCTTTTCTTGCCTCCAAGAAGTAGAGGATGAATAATATTTAATACTATAGTTTGTAAAAATAGAAAAAAAAAAGGCATTACTCCAAAGGATAACAAACTAAGCACTAAAAGGTGAGAGAATATTCTCAATTATTACAAGGGAGCATGATCTAAAACATAGTTTCGTTAGAATATAGCTTCCTCGTTGCATTGACTTGTACTTTTCATTGCTTGATTAGTTTGCTATGAATATGACATGTTGGACGAAATAAATTTGTAAAAGTAAAACGATAGTTTGAAAAGTGAAAGAAAGAATGCTTGTAATCAAGTTTGATGCTTCTCCTTTGGCTAGATTTGTACGGACAACTTTTTGTCCAGGTTTAACTCATCTGTATATGGCGTTCGATTTATCTTTAGAGTCATCTCCTTCTTTCAGTACATAATCTTATATAAATATTTTCTTGTGTTTTCTAAACATATAAATTATCTTCTGGTGCTTTGCATACAAGATCAGTGTATTTTATGGTTTTCTATTGATATTTACTTTTGAATTCTTTTAATAGTTCATTTGCAATTGAATAGCACACCTCATGGTATATATTTAAGGCTAAGTTATTTCATTCTTTGGCGATGAATATTTGTTTCAATATTGTATGTTTAGAATTTAGAATTTCGTCGATAACACTTTAATGCATAGCATGATAATTGAATATCTCATTAAAGAAGAATTTTCCTGAGAATATAATTTTAATCAATTGTTTACCTCCCACGGTAGGCAATTCCTGGCTTCGTCCCTGCAAGGGCAGAGGGTAAAGGTGACGGGCAAAGGAGATGTAACAAAGGTACGAGGAAGGGGTACTGGAAATTGGACTTGAAAAGAAGGATACGAAAGGAAAAGCCAGACATAACTGCAGGCTGCCTTTGGGCCGCCCCCACCCCCTTTCCCTCCATCGGGCCATCCGTCGCCTCCCCTCCCTCCAACGCCTGTGATGGCTTTAACTTCGCGTCTTCGGCCAGGAGGTTGCGTGCGTGGTGTTGATGGATCGATCGAGTCTTCGGTCTCGTGATCGTGTGCGATCGAGGCTGAAGCGGTGACATCGGATGACTTCGCGTGGCTTTGTGGTCGCAAGCGACGGATGCTGAAGTGGCATTATCGACGACACCTATGTCTCTCCTCTTATGGCCTTACTTGACGCCATTTGCATAACGAAGCTGTTGCGGTCCAGACGCCTTCGCCGTCATTCTATTCCAACCATCGGCGTTCTCGTTGGTTTTGTGGTCGACTTTTTCTTTTTTTTTCTCTCTTTCCTTTGTTTTACGTTGGTTGTGTTGATGGATCACACTTGAAACCAAATGTAACATGATCAGGTCTCCGACCAGTAATAATTATCAGGTGGTGTGTTTTGTCTTCACCTTGACGAGTGTTACTCTCACTTTTGAGAGGTGTGATTCCACTCTTTGGAGGGTGTGGTGTTACGATGTAATGTCTTCCTTCCTATCAATGAAGTTTCACCTTTGCATGAAAAATTAAAAAAAAAAAACACGATTTTTACGTGATGGTTCCATCGTGGAGGACCATATATGTATCTTGGGACCGTTGCCATGCATTTACTATATAGTTACCCATCTGTTGCGCAATATCTACTGTCGTTCTTTTCGGTTATACCCAATGGTATGAGATCCTAGATATGACGTATTTCGCTGCGTACATATACCTAAAAAAGAACAATAACTTAAACAGAAAACCTTAGATATCGCAGCTGTCTTTCCCTGTTCTCCTTCTCTTTACAAAATATTACAGTTAGTTGTATGCCCTTGAAGGGGTGCCAAGGATACGCATCATGAAGCTACGCTACAAAACCAACCCTTTCTTCCCATGTAATTAAAAAAGAGGAAATTAATACCCAGAGTGATGGGTGGCATCTACTCCTCAACCATTTCATGCACCAAGCATGTGGAACAAGAGATCATTCCACGTATCGATTGGGCCGGGCAAGCACCAATGCACGCAATCGTTATACATTGTGACGTTTGCTTCGGGCCAATGACCATACCTGCTCGGGTGCCCATCGGGTCTAAGCACCATTGCCCATGTCATGTCCAAAAGCGCAAACTTTAGTCCTCTCTTTCTTCCCTTCTGTGCTGCCTCCATGAACTGCTCGATTTGGTCCCTGTACAGCTTTAGCTCCTTACGACCAATCTGGGTTTCATCCCTCCTGAAGGGCCTCGTCCTTGTGCAGTCCCCTCCCTCGTTCCAACCTCCATTCTCAAAGTGTGAAGGTGACAACGATCGTAGGAACGTCACCCCCTCGTACCCATTGCACTTGATGATGGCACGGAAGGCCGTTTGGAAGGCCTTTCGATTTGCATACGTCATGGATAGCCGTTTGATCTTTTTAGACGTCGCACAATAGTTGCATCCAATGGACTTCCGCTTCTGATAGTACATCGAGGGACGAGTGTACCAATTGCCGGCTGAGATAATCAAGTAGTCAAATTTCCTAAGGTGTGTGACCCACGTGTGGTCGACTTGATCAAGATGGAGCTTCCACAGACCATAGGGTCCTTCTCCAGGGGGATCCTCTGCCTTGATCAGGAAAGGTGACCAAAATATCCAAATTGTAAAGTCGTGTGATCTATAATACATTCTCTTGAAGTTTTCATCTGATGTCAAGGAGATGTCTTTAGGGTACTCCACCTGAGATGATAACAAGAGGAACTTAGTATTGAGATCCTACTGGAATTTAACTGAAAATTGTAAATGTTTGTAATAATTAAGCAATGTATCATTATCCAAATTAGCATTTTCTCGAGATAATCAAATCTTTCAAAATGATGGATAGGCATATCTTGTGCTTGTATCAACAATGTTTTCTATGTTTAGGCTCCCTAATGTCGTTACTTGGATTATCCAATAAATTTCTCTTGACATCTCTACCTATAATGTACCATAAAATTATATTTTTAAAAAGAAAGTTAATTCTTTTTTTTAATTTTTTTCATAAATTTCTCAATTCCTCTTATTCAAGGAGCCCATTCATTTCATGTTCTATACGAAGATGTACTTAATGTGTGGATTGCTTTCTAGCTAATACATGAAAACTTGATATATAGCAATCTTCTCCAAATGCTAGCTAGAAATATATTAAAATTCATATAAAGGTACAAACATCAAAGTTAAGAATACTATACATGCATTACATACTCAATTTCCCCTCCATCTCGATATACACAAAATAATCAAACAATTGTTCGAAAGACAAAACAATCTTCGAATCAAGATGAAGATATTGAAGAAAAGCAAATGACAATAATCATATGCATCAACACATGCTAATCATATGCATAGAAAGCTTATTCCATGCATCGGAAAGTCCCAACAACCACCAACATGCACAATCTTTAGGTAATACCACATTCACTTGTCACTAATGACCATACCTAGTTACTCAGGTTCCTAAGTAATATGGCTTGCATTACATCCAGGACCTTGAACTTCATCCTCTCCTTCCCATCTCTTCCATCACTATGAATTCCTCAACTTGATCCTTTGTACATTTTCTAATTCCAACCAACTCATCCCAATCTCCTTCCTTCTCCTTGCCCTTATTAAATCCCCCTCCTTCACTCCATGTCCCATTAGGGATAGAATGTCTAAAGAATATTCTTCATCCCCTTGAAAATCATTTGACTTGATTATCACAAAAAAATCAATTCAAAATGTCTTCCAATTCACGTAAGTTAGAGCTAGTCTTTTGAGATCTTCAAAGATCTTGGGCAATGATTGCACTTGATCGACTTCTACTTTGGTGGTATGTCGATGGGCGATGTTGAGAGTTGTCTTGAGGGTGTTTTTTGCGCTTTGTCTTTATTTGTATTGACTACTTTGTATTTTTCCCACATCTCTATATATTTAGATGTAGGGTTAGAAAATGAATAGTTTTGCTCATTTCTATCAACTTGGTATCAGAGCGGCGGTCCTAGGCCAACGTCTAGTACCCTTCTTGTTCTCCTCCATTTCGTTTTCTCCACTAAACAAGAAAACCCTAGGTTTCTCCTTCTTGAACACCTCCATTTGAGGGAAGAGAGCCTTCAATCGAAGGTCGATCTTTGATTGACCACCAACACTAGCTTCCAACGAGGTCGCTAGATCGTTACGCATCATCCGGCAACCCCACCACTGCTGGTCTCCCTCACCACCAATAGCAACAAGGCCTAATCGAGAGCCACCACTGGTAGCAAGGTACCCAGCAACATCTAGAGGCTGCTACTGGGTGCATAACCAGACCACCTCCTCACTGAAGGGGTTTCCTAGAGTTGCCTGCTCCAATTTCAGTCGTTGGACCTCAACAGCTCGCCAAAGTGCTGGCAATAGGCTGGTAAAGTTGATGTAGGTCTGGTTTTTGGCTAAAATCGACCCTTTTGGTCTATTTTCATGACCTAAGTTGATTCAGGGAAATTTTCTTATTTTTTGGGGCTCTTGTTCATGTGGTAGATGGCTTCTTCAAAATATTCATTAGGGAGTTTAGAAGTACGAGATTGCAAGAGCCCATTCTTCAATCCAATGACCATGTTGGATGAGACCAACTATCCGCGGTGGACTCAAATGTTTCTCATGACCATGGAGGGTCCTGACAAGGAGCATATTCTCACGGAACCTAAACTCGACATCAAGGGAGGCAAGAATTCTACATGGAAGAAGGACAATGCCATGGTCTATGTCTGAATCATGAACTTTGTCACCTCGAGGATTAGGGAAGAGATTATGCACTACAAGACTACCAAAGAAATGTAGGGGTCAAAAAACTACATATGGAAAGAAGAAAGTTCTTATTATTAGGCATCAGAATCTTGTTGCGCCAAGAGTGACACATGATACTATGATTGTTCCAAAGGGTGAGTATGAGACACAGTTTCGAAGACTTAGTCAACATAGTACATCTCAAGCAAGAACTGTGTGTTAGCCTTAGGTAGAGGAAGCAAATTGGCTTGTTGATTCAGGTGTATCCTAACACATATGTGGTGATGCTAGACAATTCTTCACTTTTAGTCCAGGCCCATCAAGCAAAATTGTTTAGGTTGCTGATGGGCAGCATTCTCCCATAGCTGGTAAGGGGGAGGTTCGTGTGTCCCCATTCATGAAATTGGAGAATGTCCCTCTGGCTCCAAACTTCCCTCTGAGTCTACTTTTGGTTAACCAGATCACAAAGGAGTTGAATTGCAGGGCAACTTTTGATGCAGTGTTTCTCATATTCGAAGATGTTATCATAGGATGCACCATTCGATGCGGTCGTGAAGGAAAAGTCTATCGCCTTCTACAGTCACCCTATGCAAGCCATGTCTATCTCCCTCCTTTGGTTTGGTCATCTCCCATTCCCTAGACTTCGAAAGATGCTGCCACAAATTCCTCCAACTATCACCTTCCAATGTGAGGCATGCCAACTTGGGAAGCATCATTAGAGTGCATTTCCAATGAGCCAACATCAAGAGTCTCAAACCTTGTTCTAGTTACTCAATTTGGACATCTAGGGACCCAACTAGATCCCGGATCAATTGGTGCATAGATTTTATTAGGCAATTGTGGAAGATTTCTCTCATCTCACTTGGATATTCTTGTTGAAAGCCAAGTCTAAAGTCGGTTATCAGATTTAAGATTTTCTAGTAGAGATCAAGAATCAATTTGAGGCGAAGGTGAAAATCATTCGAGCAGATAATGCCCTAGAGTTTTGCACCACCTCCCTAAGTGCTTTCTATTGGGAGCATGGAATCATCCATCAAACGAGTTTTCCCCACACATCACAGCAAAATGGCATGGTAGAAAGGAAGCATCAGCAAGTTTTAGATGTTTCAAGGACACTCTTGATACAAAATAGTGTATCAATTAGATACTAGAGAGTTGCAGTGTTGACTATATGCTATCTCATTAATCAGATGTCCTCTACGATCCTTAACGAGCAAGTTCCTTATTCAGTCTTGTTTCGAATAGTGAACTATTTGGAGTATCACCTACAGTCTTTGGTTGTGTAGCATTTGTGCATTTACACAGGCCCAACAGGGATAAGCTCGCTCCTCGTTCTGTCAAGTGCATCTTTCTTGGATATTGAAAAACACAAAAGGGATACCGATATTGTGATCTGATTAGGAGACATCACTATGTTAATACTGATATCACCTTCCACAAGTCAATACCCTACTACTCTACATTCGCACCCCTGCTTTTGAGGATGTTGCTTTCATACCTTTTCCAATCCCCTCAGATCTTCACAGAGCAAGGCACTCGAGCAGACCTTTCCCCCAATGGTCACCCTAATAGAATATTCGAGAGAGTCTATTCTCACCATCCTAAACAAGATCCTCCACTTTCGGTGCTAGGGCCATCATCCTCTCCTGATACTCCATCTCTCCATGGTATAGTTGGACAATGCCCATGACATTCCAACTTCTCTAGCCGACTCTAGTGCCTAGGGTGATGTTGATCTCGATTTACCAATAGCTTTAAGGAAGGAAACCAGGACATACACGATTCACCACATTTCCAAGAATGTTTCTATGGCCAATCTTTGCCCTGATTATAGGAAATTTTCTGTTGATCTCTCTAGTGCACGAGTCTTTGGTTCACATTAGGAGGCTCTTCTTGATCCAAAGAGGTGCTAGGCCATGGAGGATGAGATGTCAACCCTTCTCTCTCGTCGTACCTAAGAGCTTATAGAGATCCCTCCAAGAGCCATTACGGTTGGTTACAAATGAGTATTTACTGTCAAATACAATCCAAATGGTATCATTGCCAGATGCAAGGCTTGACTAGTTACAAAAGGGTTTGCGCAAACATATGGAGTTGACTTCTTTGATACCTTCCCCCAGTGGCTTGTCTTCTACTATCTAGATCCTTATCTCTGTTGCCATTCAGAGGGACTAGCCACTCCACTAGTTGGATGTCAAAAATGCCTTCCTCCATTGTGATCTACAAGAAGAAGTCTATATGCAGCAACTGCTAGGGTTTAAGTCTTAGGAGGAGTGCTCCAAGATATGTTGTCTACACAAGGAGATCTATAGCCTAAAGAAAAGCCCTAAGGCCTAGTTCCAGAAATTGTCAAAGATAGTTGAGACAGTAGGGTTTTGCAAACCCTTAGCCTTTCATTCTCTATGTATACAAAAGTCTGCATCAGGACTAGTGGCTATGCTTGTATATGTGGATGCAATCATTCTCACGAGTGATGATAGACAAGGCATTGTGGATCTGAAGAAGTGCCTTGTATAGAATTTTGCTATCAAAGACTTGGGACCCCTTCGGTGCTTCCTTGGGAAAGAGGTAACCAGGAGCAAGCGAGGAATTGTTCTTTCCCAGAGAAAGTATGCCACTGATCTATTATAGGAGATAGGTATTTTGGGGGCTAAACCAGCAAATATTCCTATGGATTCGAAAACACATCTGTATGATGAGTATAGTCTGAGCCAGTGGACACATATCAGTATAGAGGTTTGGTTGGGAAGCTTCTCTATCTAGCAATCACTAAACCTGATATTTCCCTAGAGTTGGGAAGTCAAGTCAGTTTATGGACAAGCTCACTAAATAGCACTGGGATGCTGCTATAATGAAACTAAGGTACCTAAAGAATTTCCTGAGGAATGAGATTCTATTTATAAAAGGCACTTCTCTGAACATTGTGGCATATATAGATGCAGACTATGCAGGTAGCCTTGCAAACGGGAAGTCCACTATCGGCTTCTGTACCTATGTGGCTAGGAACTGAGTCACATGGAGAAGTAAGAAACAGGCTGTTGTCTTTAGTTCTAGGGCAGAGTTAGAATATCAGGACATGGCCCAAACTACTACTAAGTTGATGTGGATATAACCACTTCTATCATATTTGCATATCCCGATTGAGTCTTCGATGGAGATAAGATGTGATAACCAAACTGCCTCTTATATTGCTAATAATCCTATTTTCCATGATAAGACCAATCCGTAGAGGTCGACTACCACTATACACGTGACATAATCCAGCGAGGACCTATTCATATGACTCATGTGGCATTTGAGGACACATGCTCTCTTCAATAGGTGTTGCTCCAAGCTAAACATGATTAATATATATGCTCCAACTTGAGGGAGAGTGCTAAGGGTTGTGTTTTAAGTGTGTTTTTTGTGTTATCTTTATTTGTATGGACTACTTTGTATTTTTTCCACATCTATACATATTGAGATGTTGGGTTAGAGAATGAATGATTTTGCGCATTTCTATCAACTAGTGAGTATACCATTTACCACCAAAGATCATCAGGTAGTCAAATGGCTTAAGATCGATATATAACCCATGTCGGTCAACTAAGTTCAAGCAAATACTCTATTGCTCGATTTCTTTGACCTTAATGAGGAAAGGTGACCAAAATATCCAAGTTATGAAGTCATATGATTTATAATACATTTTCTTAAAGTTCTCATTTGATGCCAAAGAAATATCATTAAGATACTCCACCTATTGTCAAAAAAAATAAGTACATATATTGAATTAAGAAAAGCTATATATTAAGGTTATCGAAGTCCTTACTAGAAAGTAAAAAGTACATTTATTACCTACAAATTAACCTTGACAAAAGGTGAAATAGGTTTTAGTTTTTCGATGACTTGTTCATAATGAATCATACAATAGATCATGGCAAGTTGTCTTGAAGCACAAATTGTCACATGTAAAAGATGAGGTAAAAGAAGGAAAGAAATCCTAACTCCATTTACTTGTTCTGCTTTTAGGACTATCTTATAACGTATCAAATTGAGCATGCTCCTCGCTCTCCTCCTTCTTGCCCTCACCCTCCACTACTACCTCCACCCCATCCACATCATTCATCTCCGCTTGGACCTCACCTACATGTCCTATGCTGCTGCCTCCTCCCCATAGCAGCCATCATGCATCACGAAATTGACCATGCTCCTCGCTCTCCTCCTTCTCGCTCTCTCCCTCCACTACTACCTCCACCATACCCTCCTTCACCCCATCCACATCATTCGTCGCTGCTTAGACCTCACTCGCACGTCCTAAGCTACTACCTCCTCCCCATAGCAGCCATCATGCATCACTGTCCTCCTCCCTAACAACCACGTTGGAGCAACACTGTAGAGGACCGCGTTGGGTTCTTATAGGTTGAAGGAGGTTGGATAGGTTTGCAATGGCCCCTCAACACTCTCCCCTGCCCTCCCCTTGCCTCTCACCCTTCGCCCCCTTCCCCTTTCTAAAACCCTTTCGCTTCCTATGCCACCACCTCCTCCTTGGCTTTCTACTCCTATTGGTGATTGGGTCCGGTCCTAAGATGGTGTTGCACCTTGATGAGTTGTGACTCATCATAGCTAAAATGTCCAAGTTAAGCTAGAAACTAAGTTACACACTATCAAATTAACACATAAAAAGGGTTAAGTGTGGGAAATAGAGAAAAAGACCTAAAACATCAATTTTGTGCTAAAAACGCAAAGTTAGGTCATTTATTGAGATATTCTATTAAATAATGTAAAATGGTGATCCAATTGCAAATTGAACACACAATTGAGTTCAAAAGTTCAAATCAAAAGTGTAATTAACTTCCTAAATGTTCAATTAAGCCTCAATAAAAATCTGGTTGCATTTGGACATCATTAGGGCCTTGCATTTAAAGATTCTCACTTAGGTCCTTAATACATTACGTTCATGCATTAGAAAACCTCCAAGGACCTACTTGAAGGCCGTAGGGACCCATTTGTTATGCTTCAAGGACTGCTCTGTAGGCATTCTTATCACTAATGGGCCTTCTTGTAATTCTTCTACCCCTTCTCTGAGAGGCATTTCATGCAAATTCACCAAAATAAACACAGAGCACCTGCTCTTCGCATGAGCACTATTCACGCAAAGAATAGGAGCCATCCCAGCCATCCATCTCGTGATCCTGTTGATCTGTGGCTGCCCTTCAGTCGAACCTTTGCACGAATCATCGCATGTGGTCACCTCTACCCCCAGATCTAATCTTGCAACCACGATTTGATTTGAAAACTTCACGCACCCTCTCCTCTCATCCTCACCACCCAAGCCCTATTTGCCTAATCCCATTGTGCGGTGAGGGGAATCACTGATCACTCTACTAAAACACACCCCTGATTGCATGTGCACCATCGCTCCCTCCTCTTTGAGTGATCCTTTCATCCACCACCAGTTTCCTCCCCAATTCATCAGCTGTTGGTGACAGAAGTGGCTTCCCTCCTTCAATTCGTCACTGCAGTGACCAGCTGCAGGGCAGGGATCCCATTCCTCACTGGAGATCTTCCTCATCCCGCTTCGTCGTTGCAGTGACCAGCTACAGCCCAAGCATCCCATTCCTCTACTTAGCTAGGATTTTCAATGCTTTCATAGATTAGATTTATTGCTTTCTAGGAGTAGGATTAATTAGTGAACTGATTGATGGATTAGATTAGTCTAGGAGTAGATTAGATTAAATTCGACTTCGTTCTCTCTGATCAATTCAGGTCAGAGAGGTAATTTCCCGTATTCATATCGATTTCTCGATCTCCCCCCTCATCTCACTGTTCACTTTCACACCAATCACCCACCCATCAGAGCATCAAATCAGATCTGATGTTCTTGGGCATTCAAATCTGATTTGAGCACTCATAATCCACTTGAGGGACTCTCCATTCATTCCATTATTCCACAAAGTCCCTCCACTGATTTTAAATGCGAAATCTGAGGATTTGGGTTTGTTTTCAATGATTTTTATCATGGGATTTAGATTCTTTCTTCGTGCTGTCTATGGACAAGAGAGAGGATAGATCATATTCTTATGTGGTTTTCAAGCTTTCCTCAAGAGGGAATTAATTCCCAAATTTTTCAGAACATATTTGATGTTTTTAATGGTGTAATTAGGTGTATTGCAATGAGTCTTTTGCATCTTATTTTGAATTTGAATAGAAGATGAGTTTATACCCAATTTCTCTTTAAATATGGTTTTCAAATGGATTCTAGATGTGAAAGCTAAGGATAATCAACCTTGCTGATTTGAAGCTCTCTTCCTGTTTGCATATTCAGATTTGAAGGATTTTGAGTCAAGTTTTCATGCTTTCATATCTTGATTAGGGGCTTTGTCTTATATTGTCTATAATATAAGGAGACCCTATTTAGATGTCAATGTTAATTGGGAGATAGGTTTTGTTCTCGCATGATGATTAAAAGAATTTGAAGATGAGTTTTAATGAATTTGAATGACTCATCTCAGATTTAGGAAGTAATTTTACAACTCTGATCTAAGAAGAGATTTAGATTTCCATGGTATTTCATGAACACACGAATTTGGTGCATGATCAATTTTAAACAGAGGTTTTCATTTGAGAATTTTGGTTTAGAATCTCCCAATTTTAGCACATGAAAAGGCTGCATAGCATCAACATTTTTTATTGGATTAATTTCCAATCTAATCGCATTATCTTTGTTGTCTATGACAAAGATAATGGATTGGATTTAGCCATCTAAGTAACTTCTGAAATCTCCATTTCAGAGCTGCTAGAAATGAGTTGAAACACTTCTAGGATAGCAGCCACAATTGTTTTAAGATGTCTGAGTAGCTAGTTCATCTCCTGATTTGAGTTGTTGATACATAGTAGTAGCAGTAGCAGTTGCTGCTATGGATGTCAGTTACTGTTTTGGTTGTATATGGACTGAATTGGTTGATCTGATGAGGAATTCTGGGATAAATTTGGGAATTCAAGTGAGCTGACATGTTTTATAGTATTAGATCTTCACAGACAAGCATTCATGTACACTTAGTTGACAAAAATTTGATTAGAAGTGCTTGTAATTTCAGTGCAAATCTTTTGTCAGCTATATTCATGTAGATAATTGTTCAACATGCCATATTTGATGAAATTAAAGGGTAAAATTATGTTTAATGATTCAAACATGTGTGATGTATTGCGCTGGATGTTTATGTATGTTTATATTTCAGTTCCAGCCACTAGAACTCTTTTTAGGGTCTTAGGTTCCACTTTAAAACTCTTAGAAAGCCCTAAATTGTGCTAACTTTGTAATTAAATAAAAATACTATAAAAAAATACAAAAAAATAAAATAAATGTGTAGCTAGTAGGATTGGGTATATTTATAGGTATTTGCCAAGTTCTATAGTATTGTGAACCCCAAGCTTGGTAGAATATATCAGTCGACGATTCAGTATACTTTATAAATTAATAAAAGAACTCAAAATCAAAAACACCAAAAACAAGTCTATTTCTCTCATGTCTTTCTTTCTCTCTCATCCCCTACCTCTTTAAAACATATACAATTCATAAAAAGTAGAAAAACCCGAAAAATACTTTAAAATATCATATATAGTATGTATATACTTGTAAATATAAGCTATATACTAAGTTATAAACTTATATATTGTAAAATATGCACATAATGGGTATAAATAACTTATGTACATATTATATAATGTAAATTAAATATTTAAGATAACTTAAGCTGTATCTAACTTATTTATATATTTAACTAGTAATTATATTAACATATATGTACTATAAGCTATTTAAATTAATAAACTCCTATAAATAACATTATTTATTACTGATACTGTACATAAATATTTATATATCTATAATGTACATTAACACACCTGTAGCATAATTAAATTATATATATAATAAAGAATTAATTTACTGAGTTATTAGCTAGTTTATTAAATTAAATTAAAATAAATTAGTAAATTAAGTTATTACTGAACTAATTTATATTGTATAGTTGTATTGTATTATCTTAAGTATTTTGAAGTAAGTTAACTATATTTATAATGTATTATACTATTTATACATAATTTAAATGTAAAATACACTAAAATCAAATATTTAAATGTATAGAAATTAAAATAAATCGTGTAAAATATAATAAAAATATGTAATAAATACTTTAATATGTATATTACTACTGTAATAAGTCAATTTGACAATCAATTAACTAATTTATAATGTAATTAGTAAATAAAATCTTAATTTAACTTATATAACGTGTAAACTTTAGCCAATTTATTTATATAGTAAATATAATTATTTTTCTAAATAAACTAAATAATTATGTAGCCCTATATAAGGGCTTTATAAATATATAATTTATTTCAAATTTGAAATTAATTTGGGCCCTCAAATCAAAGGCCAAATCTACCAAATCAGGACATCTGCATGCAAATTGCAGCACCTATGAGGTGCAAAAGAAGGCGCCACATCGATGGCGTGAGAATGAGCAGCGTAACCTAAATTGTTTTTGTCCCCTCTCTTCACCAGTCGTCACAGGCACCGGGCGCCTGAACACACAAACCTTTACACATACCTCTGAGCATGAATTGTGAATGTGAAATGACTTGGTGTGCAGTGCATGGGTTGGGAGCCGTGCATTGTGCATGGGCCTGTGTGGGTCCAATATTGAGCATAAAGTGAGATTAATGGGCCTAATTAAGAAATTAGGATGGCTTTTAATAAAGGTCTAGTCCCACCCATTAGGGTGATATATATCCCTTGAAAAGATCGTCCGCTAATTAAAAATCCAAAATTTTGAATTAATGAACAATAATCATGCCTAATCTATTAAAGAAGAGAGGAAAAAGTGTTAAAATTTGGCTAAGTGTTGAACATGAGAAGAAGGCTAAAACGTCTAAGTGTAGAAGATGTAAAAGAGGCTTTGTGCCTTTGTGTAAGTTGTGTGTGCGTGTGTATATAAGTATAATATATATATGTATAGATAGTATATATGTATACTGATAATGTATATAGCATATATGTAAATAAATATGTATATAAGTATATAAAATGTTTGAGCTATATATGTATATAAATAAAATATAGCTTTAGTGACATGTATCCGTAGATAGTATTTATGTTAGTAAAGACCCTATTTTTACCTTAGCTTACGTATATAATTTTTCTAAGGTTATAGTGACACTTATATTCGTTACCATAGGTACATTATATGTTACTGTAAATGTTAGTAAGTTAACTTAAATTGGTATAGTATATATTATTATTTATTATTGTACATATATCTAAGTATTATTATTATAAGTTGTAAATAAATAATATAAAGTATTTAATTATAGTTTTTTATGCTTGTTTGTATATAATTTTTTTCAAGCATTTTAATTATTTATAATTCATTCTTTGTATATAATTGATTCATTCTTTGATTCTTTGATTCATTCATTCATTTTTGTATATAAAATCAATCCTTTTGGAATTAAAGAATATTATTGGACTTAGAGAGTGATGTATATCAATAACTGTCTCCTAATGAATGACTTGGAATAAACCAGTAAAAATTAAGTAAATAAATAAAATTGCTGCGACAACGGTTTGTATTTGTGACATATACTACAACAACGACCCTTTTTGTATGAACCAGTAGTCGATGATCACATTTTTGGCATCGTTGCCGGGGACAAAAACCCGACAACAGTGCATTCTTATGATTGTTTGATTACATGTCGCAGAAAGTCAATTACACCTCCACCTCCTCATTCCGATGTTGGCCACTAGGTTCCTCCACCTTCGCTTAAGGTGTCTTTCGCCTCTGTAGTGGCCAAAGATGGTAGCAAGTCTCCCCCCCCTCCTACCCCACTCTTACTTTTGTAAGCTCTCTCTATCGATATCATTATTTTGATGCAACAAAATTATGTTTTATTGCAAACTAACCATTCATATTATACTATGGAGAAATGGTTGCCAATTGGCAAATTGGATTCAAAAAGTTTAATTCTTTAAGTGTTGTATTTTTACATTTCTTGAGTCTAGAAAGAAATATATGTAAAGAACCTCAAATTATTAGCCGTTACTTTTTGTCACTCATTAGATAATAAATTTAATCTAAAAGTCAACTTTTTACCATAGTTGATCGATTAATATTTTAACTTTGATTGACCAATTCCTTAGATTGACCAAACATAATAAATTAAACAATCAAAATCACCTAATGGTCATAACCTGAATTTATGCTTAAAATAGGTTCTTAATCGATCAACATATAATCGATCAAAATACAAAATTAATTAATCGACCACAGTTATTTTTTATCAACCAATTAATTTGATCAACCAATTCCATTTTTATAAAATTGTAAACCTATTTTTACAAAATTTCCAAATCATCCTAAAAAATCAATAAATAGGACCCCTCGACCCTCATTTCAAAACACACCTCTCAAAGTGATACCTAAGCAACAAGTGCTCTTACTCTCTTGTGCTTTCGTGCCTTTGCGCCAATGCTCAACACCTCCTAAAGCACAGCTTTCTGAGGCTCTGAAAATCCACAGCTTGCATACTTTTGAGGTTCCATAGGATATATTATATTTTCATAATCCATTTATTTTGATTTGAGGCCCAAGCTTTTGGGATTCCCGTAGTTCTTTGTTCAAGTGTAAAAGAAGAAGACGTTCTTGTAAAGAGGTTGTGCCACCCTCATTTTAAGTGGTGCATTAGTGGTTTTCACTTGAAGGGGTTCTTGTTATAAAACAAGGTGTGATCTATTTTACTCTCTGTGGTTTGAATTTTTTTAAATTTCATTTACTTTATCCATATATACTATTCACCTCCCCTCAAGTGTAGACATATAGATCCGTACAAGCACTCACACTCTTTTCCTATCCATCATCTAACGATGGTGAATGGGAGACCTTGTATGATTTTCTCTATCTCTGAAATCGCTAAGTTATCTCTTCCATTTTCTTCTACTATCATAGCTAAAGCTTAGGGTTCGAAGCCCAATATAAATCTCATCATGATTTTCTCGCAAACAAAATTAATCTTTTTACTAGTTTTTTGCTTGTTTCGCTTAATGCTCAATATTAGGTTATTTACTGTACTACCTATGTTGATTTTTGTTAGGTCTTATCACTTGAATCAGCTTTCCTTGGGAGCATTCGTGTTCAATTTGTGCTTTATGCATTGGAACCCCCTCTTTCAAACTAACGCTCCAATTACTTGGGCTTCGATTTGGGTTGGCTTCTCTGGCCTCAATCTTCATCTTTTACATACAAACACTCTGGTTTCCCTTGCTTACTAGCTTGGCCACCCCATCTATGTTGATCTGCGAGAACATCATGAATCGGTTTGCATCAAAGGATCTGTTTTATTCTTTCAAAATGTGATTTATGAGAAGATTCCTTCATGATGT
Source organism: Thalassia testudinum (assembly GCA_037157565.1). Classification (NCBI taxonomy): domain Eukaryota; kingdom Viridiplantae; phylum Streptophyta; class Magnoliopsida; order Alismatales; family Hydrocharitaceae; genus Thalassia; species Thalassia testudinum. Next base: position 90,893,669 of record JAZHRO010000077.1, read on the forward strand.
TCTAAGTGCTTTAAACTGGATCATCTCACTTCTGATTATCATTTCAATGTTTCTCCTGGAGGTACCGAACCTATGAATGATCGGTGCCTTCATGAGGATCCCCCATCTTCTGCTAAGTCTCCTCCCCTACCACCACATTAGTCTGCTTTGCAGCCAAAGGTCCACATTAGGGGTAATGGCTCCGATGTTAATTCGATTTGTAATAACTCCTTCCCCCATTCTTCTCTAGAAAGGGAAAGGAATGATGTTGGACCTCCAGCTGTTACAGATCCCCCAGCCAAGGGTACAAGAGCTAATCGTCGTCGTTACATTCATGTCAAAAAAAAGATGACTACAGTCATACCTAGGCCTGATAAAGGAAAAGCGATCCATGTTGATTCTTGCCTTGGGTTGTCTCTTCATTGTTAGCTAGACTCTTCTCCTCCAGTGGTGGTTGCTGAAGGTGGGTTACCTCCTCCTCATTGATTTCCAATGTTCTTGATATTGTTGTTTGGGGTGCTCTTGTGAATGATTCTCATGTTCCATCGATTGAATGATTCTCATGTTCTATCAATTGAATGTGATTTCTAAAAACTGTGATACTTTCATAAGCCAAAATTTTCCTCGAAACCTGATTCTGACAAATTTATGATTAACTCGGTGGAGAATATGAGCATTTTCGATCCAGCTACAAATAATCATTTTGAAAGTTCCACCTTCTGTGTAGGGTATGAACAGATGCTTAACTCTTCATCTTTAGTTCCTGAAAAGGGGAGAAAAATCACCCTACGAGTCAGGCCGCACGGAAGATCCGGCTGCTCGACAAATAGTAAAGACCCAACACCTCAAGGCGGACCCGTTTACCTAGGTCCGTGTACCCGACAGAATGGCAGGCCATTTTAGGCCGAAAAACCACCAACCAACAGGCTTGTCGCCACCACCAAGAAGGAATCACACAAAGTACGAAACCAACTTGTGATTGTCTGTTAGTTACCATGCAACATACTATTTTTAGCAGAATCCCGAGATTGTGAGAATAGAAAAAGAAACCTCCAACCGAGGGAAGTCCACCCTATAAATATTAGGGGTAGACTAACTTTTATTTCGGATGCAATCAGAGAGAGAGAAACAGAGTTTTGTACCACTCAACAACTAGTGAAATTTGGGAGTATCATCCTCTCCCCAGACGTACACCTTCCTTTTTTGGAAATGGGTCATCAAATCTCATGCGTGCATTCTCTGTGATTGTTTGTTGATTTGAGATTCCTACTCTTAGGGCCTTGATTAGTTCCTAAGTGTGATACAAGTTTTGCTAAGAACCCCTCTAATCACAATACTTGTTAAGATACTCAGGATTCCACGGCCAAGAAAATGGCTTATGTCTTTGAAGTGATTTCCACGGATGATTTTCAAAAACTGTCGCTTTTGTCTCCAAATTTCCAATCTCTTCCATTGTTAAAGGATAAAGAGGATGAAGACTTTGATGAATTAATTGACACCCAAACTTCCTCCCAACACGGGATTCTCAAATGGGGTATTTATTTGCCTCTTAAATCCCCTCCATCCTCCGAACTAGACCTCTATTACGAATGGAGTTCTTGGAGGGGGGAGAACACAATAAGATGACGATGATGATAAAGATATAGAAACTAGAGCAAACGAGAGCCCACTTTTCTCAATGACTTTGCCTTAGTTCCCGAAACCCAATCTCTAGATGACTCAGCTGACATGCTTTCTGCCTCCTCCCTAGGGAGAAGTGCATGTAGTGGTAGAGCTTCCAGAGGATTAAGAAGGATTACAACAAGTCAATCCAAAAACATCTATAGTGTTTGTTCCTAATGTGTTGTCTCATTTGGAATTGTTGGGGTATCTTAAATGTCCCTACCATCAATCATTTTAGTTTATGAATTCTGAGTCCTTTTTTGACCTCATTTTCCTCCTTGAACCTTTTGTTGACCCTCACAAGATCCATGAAATTACTAACACCCTCTCTTTTACCCAAAATTTTGTTGTTCCTTCATGTCCAAACATTTGGTGTTTCTGGAAGGATTTTGTTTAATGTTACTATCTTTGATGCGATGCCCCAAGCCCTATCTATCTTGGTCATGTCGTGTAGTAACAACTTCATTATCTCTAGAATTTACACCTCCTATGATTTTCCGATCGAGCTTGACCTTTTATCCCACCTTCTTTCCTTACATTGTTTCCTCCCATGGTTTATTGCTGGTGACTTTAAATGCATCCTCTACTCTAAGAAGATTGTAGGAGCCCCTTTCAACTCCACCTACACCTACAATTTTTGAATTTTCATCGATAGCCTTACTTTGGTTGATCTTTTGCTTGGGGGAAACCAATACTCCTGGTGTAATGGGCATAGGGGCGGCAACCGCATTTACCAAACTCTGGATCGTGTCCTTGTTAATATTGGTAGCCTCTCCTACAATCCTACTGATTCATACTTACCTTATAGGAATTCTGATCATGGGCCCATCACCTTGTCCATAGAATCCTCCTCCCTACCAAGGGACATCCATTTCATTTTCAAAACATGTGGCTTAAAAATGATGATTTCAAAGAGCTTATTGCCAACACTTGGATCTCCATTCTTGATTACGAGTCCTATGATCCTCTCTCCAAGTTGTGCCTTAAGCTCTCAGTTTTGAAGAGAGTTCCAAGGAATTGGAATAAAAACACTTTTGGAAATATTTAGGAGAAAGTTAAAGAGTTGAAGACTCTTCATGGTGATCATGAAGTTAAACTCCAAAAATCATGGAATGATAACACTTCTACAGAGCTTAAAGAGGTCCAAACTCTTCTTAATGATGCTCTTGATAAGCTTTAGACTTTCTCAACCAAAAAGTTAAGATTAATTGGCTCACCAAGGGCGAAGGTAATACAAAAGTCTTTTACACTATCATCAATCACTCCTCGCTAAAAAATTTCATGTTTCATTGATCTCTACCATCGAGATAGGTTCCTGGGATGCCACGGTGGCTTTGAGTTCTGACTTCTCCAATCTGCTACCTCCCAACCCACTTTGCCTAATTTTGACTTATGTCAACATATTCCCAACATCCTCACCCGTGAGGTCTCCTCCTTTCTTCTTGTCCGACCCAATGAAGAGGAGATTTATGACACCCTCCATACCATGCCTCCTAAGAAAACTCTTGCCCCAGATGGTTTTAATTCTGAATTTTCCCTTAACTCTTAGGACCTACCTACTAAAAAAGGATATTTCTAATGCTATCAAGCATCTTTTCAAATTTCAAAAGCCTCCTTGAGCATTTAACAACATTTTTATTTCTCTGGTCCCTAAGAAGCCCCAAGTCAACTCTTTAGTTCATTTTTGGCCTATCAATCTCTATAACGTTATCTACAAAATTATTTCTAGGATTTTGACTAATAGACTTGCATCCCTTATACCTAAAATCATTAATCTCTTCTGAGTAAGCTAACTTTATCAAAGGAAAATCGATGATAGATCATATTGCTCTTTCTTTCAAGCTTGCCCAAAGAATTGATAGGAAAGTCTTTAGCTCCAACATTATTTTTCAACTAGATCTTGAAAAGGCATATGACAAAGTCGAGTGGACCATTCTTTACCAAGTCCTTCATGCTTTTGGCTTCTCCCCTTAGATTATTGATCTCTTTAAGATTTTTGTCTAGCATGAAGGTTCCTCGATCTTGGTGGATGGGACCTCCTCCCCTTTCATTAAGGTTTCTTGTAGCCTTCATCAAGGCAACCCTCTCTCCTCTTATCTCTTTGACATCTTCATGCAAACTTTTATCAAACATCTAAACTACATGGGTTACGCAAGGATCATCTTACTTTTCTCTATTAAACATGGTATCACCCCTACTTTATGCTGATGACATTATCATTTTTACAAATGACGTCGCAAAATGCTCATTTTCTAGTAGTGATGTGCCAACAATATCTCTCTCATCTTTGATTTTATCAAGAACTTTGAGAAGGCCATGGGTCAAAAACTTAATTGCTTAAAAGGCTTTTGCTTTGTGGGGTGTCACTTCCCGAGTGATCACATTTTGAGTGTCCTTTAAATTTTGGGATGTCAGCTTGGGCCCTTCCCCTTTGTTATCTTAACTATCCTATCTTCTTGAGTCAGGCCAAAGTTTCCTTGTTCTCCTCTAGTATTAATAAAATCGAAAAGAAACTTGTTGATTGGAAAGACAATCTCCTCTCTACTAATGCTCATCTTCTCCTCATTAAACATATTCTCACCTCTATACCTATTCATCTTCTCTCCGTCATTGAGGTTCCTAAAACCATTATCAAGAAAATTGAATCCACGTTTACTAACTTCTTCTAGGGCACTAACTCTTGTCACTAGGCCCATCACTCGATTTTGTGGAAGGCTACTTCTTTGACTAAGGATCATGGCGATCTTTGGGTTAGCAACCTCTCTTACTTTATTGATGCCCTCCGTATGAAGAGGGTGTAGAACATCCTTGTTTGGAACTCCCCTTTTGCCCACCATTATAGAAACATTTATGGCTCCCCTTTGCTTCCTTATTGTAACCTTATGGTTCAGTGACACTTACTATAACATGAACAACCATATTGGTTGGGATGTCCATGAATGGGCAATCGATTTTTGGTATGACCACTAGATTTAGGGCACTCCTTTGAGGAACCATCTTCCAGTTAACAATGATCTTCCTAAAACCTTTGTTCACGATTTCCTCCTCTTCTTCCACTTTGTTTAATGCTCTTCCAGTGGGACTGCAAGCCAAAATCCTTAATAGTAACCTCAATTTTGCACATGACTCTCCTATTTGGAAACCTAACCCCAAAGGTAACTGTGGCTTCTGCTTACCTGAAGGTTGCCAACCTTAAGTGCAAGGGTAGGTAGGGTTGCAATCTTTGGTCCCTTCATTGCTGCCATATATCTCTTTATTTATGTGGCATGTCGGTAAAAGCAATCTTCCTACAAATAATCTTCTCCACAAGCTTGGAATCCCCTTTCCCTCCCGTTATTACTTTTGCCCTTCCAACCCCAACATTGAAACTTTGCAACACCTATTCCTTAATGGCCACAGTAGTAACGAGGTGAACAAGTGGATTAGGTGTAAGTTTCCTATCAATTTGCCTTTATTAGGCTTGTTAAATATTTTCTTTTCTTAGTCCAACTTTGCCTCTGCTAATCTCAAACGGGGTCTCTACACCACTTGTTTGCTATTTGGTCGATCAGAAATAAAGTCAAACATGAGCCCTTCTCCTTCTAGGGAATTTGGACCTTTCTAGATCATCTATGGGACTTGCTTGACATCAAGAAGTTGGTTAAAGACAACCAAGGTGCCCCTTTGATCTTTAATTGAACTAAGACTACTAATGGTCTTAAGCTAAATATTGACATTATCAATATTTCGAACAATTGTGGCCTTGGCTAGGTCCTTAGAGATCCCCATGGATCTATGGTGCATGCTACGAGCTTGCTCTCTAGCCCCCAACCTAGGGAATTGTTAATGATCATCAATATCATCCTGCATGCGATTTTTGCCTATAGGGATTTGCACACCACCTTCCATATTGAAATGGATTCCTCTCTTTTTACCGACCGGTGGGAGGGTAAAATTCTTACTCCTTGGTGTTGCAAGGTTCTGTTTACCAGGTTTAAGGCTTCATCTATTTCGATTTCCTCTATTAAGTTTTTTCATAGGATAGTTAATTCTCTTAGCAATCGGATTTCCAAATTAGCTAAGGATAGGGAGTTTGGGCCTTGGCAGCTCTACTCTAACCTTAGGTAACTCTCGCCAAGCATTCGTGGAGCCTTCTTTCTGGACAGCATACATTTATAAAGTTGTTGCTCTATTTTTGTAGGTGTCTTGTTGCTCCACCTAATCTGTTGGCTCATCTTTCTAATTATTTTCTTATTGTTCTATCTTATCTTTCTTTTATAAAGTCGTGAGTTGTGGTTCACCTCTTTCCTTGTATCAACAAATTTTGTTTTAATCCCCCTATCCTTTTTAATACCTTCATTCGAATAGATGGTGAATAAGATAGGCTCCTAATTTAAAAGAAAAATAAAAAAATAAATAAGTCGGATGAAATTGAAAAATTACACAAGAGACTAGGGTAGAGTGGTAATCGTTTTAATATGTTTCTATGTCAGGAACATGGAAAGTTTCCTTCCTGCTAAAATTGAAACATATATAAAGTTTCTGATTCCAACGAGTTATTCCAAAAGTGAATAATTGATCATTTTAGGGATTCGTTCCTGCGAAAATTAGAATTTTTTTGCATAATTGCTGATTTGGACGATTTAATTTGTCTCTTTTAAACTTTTTTAGGTGTCAACTGCCACATGCCGCACCTTTTTTGTTTTGTTTTTTTTAATTTCTTTCGAATACAAAAATAATGCCGATGTAGATTTTTTTTTTTTTTTTTTTTGGCAAATCTAACGCATTTTATTTGAATCGAATGTCATAGATACATGTACGATCGACGTCTTCTTTTCTTTTTTTTTTTTTTTTCTTTTCCTAGAAAAAAATGGAGTTCACTTTCAAATTTATTCCTTTCAAACATATTCATAACGTCAAAGGCTCGAGGATTCTCTTGCAAAGTGACATCACGCGCACGCAATTAGCCATACGTTTAAAAGAATTAACGCATCTATACGGTTTTAAACATGTCTGCTGCAGCATACATTTTTGTCTTCTGTTACACTATATATATAATCAAAACCAAGTAAATGTCATCAAAAAGAAAAGAAAAGAAGACCAAGTAAAAAGAAAAGGAATCTGCGTAAAATCCAATAGAATTGATGTTCATGTAGATCATTACTACAGCCCTTCAGAAATTACGTCAGATTCTAAGTTTAAATTACTCACTTTAATTGTCATTTCGCTTTAGAGTTTCCATATACTGTAGTTCTAACCTACTGGATGCAAAAAAGAAAAAGTGATTACGTTTTTTCTTTCGTTAAATTTAAGATCTTTACGTCACTTGTTAATGAACATTTGATAAGTTAATTAAGTTGCCAATGTTACATATCAATCCTGAGATACAAACGACAATTCATTACAACAGAGTATAGTTATATATGTCAACGTTTAAAAATGTTGACATAGGCCCTATTAAAGATCGAGGTAAGTTTTTATCCTGACATTTAAAAGACATCGATAATCGACGTCGAAAGCAGTAGTGTCCGGATTGTTTTGATGTTTCAGTTGACATCAAAAATACCTATTAGCACAAATATAAAATCAATACCTCCATAAGTTTCCAGCTACCATATGCTGTACATCCTCCTGCCTAACCGGACTAAAATGTCGGCCATTTTTAAAAATTTTAGGCTACATTTGACATCAGAATAAGTGAGGAAATCATGATCGAAGATTACAACGAAATATCGAACATATTAAATTTATAGTTAAAAAATATAATTTATTATATTTTATTTATCAACATCAATATTAAAGTATCTTAGGATGTATTTTGAGAAACGTAAAATTTGGCACACAACGATGTTAATGTGATCTTAATCTGTATCTTTTTTTTTTTATGTAAAAAGATTAAGGATATATGGTGGGATCTATTACTGTTTGAATTAACAACAAATCACTTTCGTACAGGTGTAAAGCACTCAAATTATCTTCAGAATCACTTTAAATTGGTGTAAAATTACTTTACATGGGTATAATCTTATTTTCCACCTATGCAAAATCATTTTGCATCTTCAAAATGAATTAGTTTGCACCAATGCAAAGTAGTTTATTTTGAATCTTACTTTGCACCGTTGTAAAATTAAATTTCAAGTATTTTTTTACTTATGACAAGTGATTTTACACTTGAAAGGTGATTTTTCCACCTGAAGATTTAGGGTTTAGTTTTTAATGTTTAAGGTCTAAGGTGACAAATTAATTCTCATACGTGAAATTACTTTCCATAAACTTAAACCCTAAATCATAAATTCATAGGTCAAAATTACTTTGTACTGGTGCAACATCACTTTGGACAAATGAAACTACCCTTGGAATAATTTTAGACCAATACAAAATGAAATTACACCGGTGCAGAAACATCTTAAAATAATTTTTCACCGGTGTAAAGTAATTTATCACTGATACAAAGTTATCTATCACCGGTACAAAATTATTTATCACTTCTACATTTTACATTAAAATGATGTGATTTTTTTTTAATATGGTGGGAACCACCACGTAACAAACCTTATATTCTTTTATTTCTTTACATTAAATATCAATTATCAAGTAGATTCATATTCTCAGTGCTGTATGAAACACGAAAATAACACCCACACATTTTCCTACATCAATTTGAATATCAGGCATTTCCCTACTTTTTAACATTATCTTATTACGTCATATCGACGACAATATATATCAAAATATATTTATTTACGATCTATGGCAGTCATGTAATTCTTGACTCAACTATGTCTTGTGTATAAGAGTTGTAACTGTGTAATTTAGAGCACATCGGTGCCTTCACTCCAATGCTATAGTATTGCATATCTATAAATATCACCCACCAGGAGTGTGGCTGCTTATGACCTCCTCTCTTCCTATCTTCCTGCCCTCTCTACCAACATGGTATCACTGATTTTTAATCAATGCATTACTACAGTAGTGTGAAAGTTAATTACGGTAAAAGTATAAAAGTTAATTTTACGAAAATTGAATATAATTTTTAATTGATATATGTTAAATTTCAATCAATAAAAAATTAATTATCGTACCTTACAAAGTATATTATTCAATATATTTTAATTTTTAATTGATAAAAATAAATAAATATGAATCTCAAAACATATTATTTAATATAATTTTATTTTTAATCAATGTATTAAATTGAATTTATATTATCTAATTTTATATATATATTTTTTACGTATTCTCATAAAAATATATTTAATATTAATCTTTAATTAAAAAATATATGATCAAGATGTCAACGATAACGACAAAAATCGAAACGAACGGAAGAATAATGGTAATGTGGGTGTGTGTGTGTGTGTGTGTTGGGAAGGGTAGTGAGGAGAGGGTGAGTCCGCTGACGTACAAGCGAAAAAACTGAAAGAAAAAGGGAAAAGGTGAGAGGATGTGCACCGTGGTGGAATAAAAAAAAAAAAAAAAAAAGCAGTATCGGAAACCGTGGCCCCGTGCTTCAGTTATGTATCGAGAAGAGCCAAAGGAGACTTTAATGCTCACAACGGGAGCTGTCGCCATGGTATTCGTGAGCCTTTTAATGCTCACAACAGGAGCCATTGCGACGGTGGGAGGCTTTGAAATTTCCAGCTCCAAACATCCAACGGTTATTACGTACCCTCCCTTCCAACGTTCAAAACCTCGTTTCTACCTAATTATGCTCCACCAACCATCCACCGTGGCGAGCCCCGCTGCTTCCCCTCCTCCACGCATGTGATCTCTTTGATATTATATTGATGGCTGCTCTACTCCACCCCCTCAAACAATCCACAATACCTCTGGCGGCACATTGCCCAATGACGACCATCGACTATGGCGATGGAAGGATGGACTTGTTCTTGGATGGATCATGGCAAGATGAATGTATGCATCTCTCGTCTGCTAAAGAGGCTTGGACATCCATTAAACGTTATTTTTCTACTCAAACGAAGTCTCAATCCTTTCACCGTAAGGCTGAGATAACCGCTATAAAAAAAAGGGGGATATGACTATTTCGGATTATACAAACAAAGCTAAACAACTTGCAACTAATATTGTGTTTGCCTCAAGGTGCTATGTTCATCGCGATGAACTCATTTTAGCAATCCTTAATGGCTTGTCATCTGAATATGATCCCGCCGTTACTTACGTTAACTGGTAAAAGTCGTCTAGAACAATTTTTCTATGAGGATGTTCCCGAATTTCTTTTAAGCCATGAATAACGGCTAATACCATCTCAGTCGTAACCTGGCATATGCATACAAATTAATCAAGCCACCTGAGGTCGTGGACTCTTGCGAGGACGGGGACAATGGTCTCATCGAGATCGCTCGTGGAACTTTCGGGGCCGCAACTAAGTCCAATCCAACAAAACAGCAAGTTCCTTTTCCGGTGGTCGCATTGCTTGCCAAATATGTGGCTGCTTCAATCATGTTGCACCCCAATGTTACCAATGCTATGATAATGACCACCTTAATTAGTATCCCGTTGCCCACACGGTCGATGCACCCAATTGCACAGGAGATATGGTATCCAGATTCCGGAGCCTCTCATCATATCACTCACTCGCTGGCCAATCTCGACCTCTACACTCAATACCACGACGCCAATGAAATAAAGTTTGGAAACGAAAAAGGTTCACCATTAATTCCCTTCATTGGTTTACACACCATTCCGATTTCCTCCTCTAAATCACTATCTCTGAGAGATGTATCATCTGTGTCTGACGCCACCAAAAATTTTACTTATCCGCCAACAAATTTAGCAAGGACAATCATCAGTACTTTAAAATTTATTCCGACAACCTGCTCGTGAAGGATCTAAAGAGCAAGTGGACTCTTTTCAAGGAAAAGCTAGCTAGGGGAGGTCTATATTAGTTTTGGCTCCCCTCTAACATGCGACCACATCCTTCACAATAACCTATTACATGTCAAGCCTTACTTGCTACTGAAGCTCCCATCTCCTTGTGGCATTCTCACCTGGGACGCGCCCACTACGACAATATGAAGACACTCATATAGAATAAAAGTCTTTCCGTCTCCTTCACGAATATTTCCTAATTATGTGCCACTTGCATGGAAGCTAAGGCTCGTCATCTGTCTTTACAAACCACTGAGACAGATTTGCTCAGATCCTTTTGATACAATACACACCGATGTTTGGATGGCTCCCCTTCTCTCTGGTAACGGATATCAATATATTAATTCCTTCATTGACAATTGAAATCCGATCGATGCATTTAAAATATTCATTCGTTTCTATAATTTAATCCACAATATAATAGTCGGATTAAAGCCGTGCGTGTTGATTGGGAAGGAGAGTATCAAAAACTCCATCATTGGTTTCATTCACAGGGTATTCACCATCGACTCTCAGCTCCACACACTTTGCAACAAAATGGAGTGTTTGAGCGAAATAATCCCCACCTCGTCCAAACTACCAAAGCATTCGGAGCTCTATTCCTCTTCGTTATTAGTTTTACACCATACACTCAACAGGCTTTATCATCAATTTATTACCCTCGTCTGCAATTAAGGGAGCAATACCTCATGAATTACTATATAAAGAAACAGCCGATTACGCCTTTCTAAGGTCCTTTGGTTGCGCTTGCTACCCTCTATTACAGGCATACAGCTCTCACAGGTTATGTCGGCTGTCTACATTACATTCTTTCATTGGCCACAGCCCCCATTACAAGGCCTATAGATGTCCAAATATGACCACCAACAAAATACTTCTCTCACAGTTTTGTCATTCTTGATGAAACCTTTTACCCCTTCAAACAGCAATCTCCACCATCTTTGCCCACTCACCCAACACCCCCATCCGTTCCCCCTATCCCTCCAGATATTAATATCCCACCCATCCAACAACCCAATACGCCTTTTTCTGCCTACTCTTTACCTTCCACTACCTCAACTTCCCAAGCAGTGCCTCTTGACCATCCGTCCATCCAAACCACCTCCAGCACACCAACAACTCTACCCTCATTAACACCATCATCATCATCCCACACACAACCACCAACACCACCAATACCTCCCTCACGAACTCACCCCATGACAACCCTTCCTATGCATGGGATTTCTAAAAGGAAAATTTTCCTCGCTTCCAAACACTCCTCACCAACTAGCCTTCACCCTTTCCCCACTGACATTGAACCCTCTACCTTCTCCCAAGCCATAAAATCTCCACAGTGGATGCAAGCCATGGCAAATGAATTCCGAGCTCTTCTACACAACAATACCCGTTCCTTAATTCCATTCAAAGCCAATATGAACATCATTGGCAACAAGTGGATATTTTGAATTAAATGTAAGTCTGATGGCACTGTTGATCAATATAAGACTCGATTTATTGCCAAGGGATTTCTTCAATTGCAAGGTGTCAACTACTTTAAACCTATAGTCCTGTCATCATGCTCACAACTGTTTGTTTATTACTAGCCTTTGCAATTGCTAACAATTGACACATGAAACAATTACATATACAAAATGCCTCCGTTCATGGCATCGTTGACCAAGACCTCTGCATGACACAGCCACAGGGATTTGTGCACCAAGATTATCCCCAGCTTGTTTGTAGATTAAACAAATCAATTTAGGTCTAAAACAAGTTCCAGATAATCTAATTTCATCTTCTCTCATCATTTTTGTTATCGAATGACTTTGTTGCCTCTAAGACTGATACCTCTCCCTTCTTACAAAGGCACAAGGATTATCTTTTATATTTCTTTATTTATGTTGATAATATTCCACTCATCGGTACAAATACCACTATTGTTCAGCACATCTACAACAAACTCTCATCCACATTTCTCATGCACGATATGGGCTATCCTTCTAATTCTTTGAGCATTGAAATACAACACACTCCTGCTAAATTACTTTTGTCACATAATAACTATATTGCCAACCTACTTCTCAAATACCATTTCGATGGAATGAAGCCAGCTCAATCTCACTTCTCCCCTCGTAAATGTCAAAAATTACAAGAGTAACGGGCACACCACTCACAACTCCATCAACATGTCGCCAGCTGATTACGGGTCTTTGATACTTATTCAGTAATCACCTTTGCGATTAACAAACTTAGCCAATTTATGGCATCCCCAACAAATGTACACTATGAAGTTCTAAAGCGTCTCCTTCATTACTTGAAAGGAACATTAAACATTGCCATGCATATCTCAAACAAGCGTTCTCCTATGATGTCCACCTTTTTTTATGCTGACTGGGCTTCCTGCCCTGACAATAAAAAATCCACCTCTAGCTTCATAATTTTCCTTGGCGCATCTCCCATCTCTTGGTCTTCCAAAAAGCAACAAATTGTTGCACATTCCTCCACCAAAGCTAAATATCGGGAAATAGCTTACACCTCAGCTAACCTCATCTTTATAGGTTAATTTACTTCTACATGAACTCAATATTTCTGTCTTTGTTATTCCAAATCTCTACTACGACAACATTTGGGCAACCTACATGACAACCAACCCAGTCTTTCACTATGAACCAAATACATTGAAGTTGATTTTCACTTCGTTCATGATTGGGTTGCAAATAAGGGATTTCAAGTCAAATGCGTGCCTTCACATCAGCAAGTAGCCGACATATTCACCAAATCCTTATCAATCTCAAAGTTTCGCTCCTTCAGGGACAAACTTCAACTCCAAAGGTGCTATCAATTTGCGAGGTGTCAGCAATCTATGGCAATCATGTAATTCTTAACAAAGTTGTACCTTGTATGTAGGAGTGGTAATGATGTAATTTAAAGCACATTGGTGCCTCTACTACAAGGCTATTTGCCCTAATTGTTGTACTACATATCTATAAATATCACCTAAGAGAGTGTGGCTACTTACGGCCTCCTCGTTTCCTATCTTCCTATACACTCTGCCAATAATATTAGCTTCAACATAATATACTTATTAAAATACATTTACTATATCACATCAATATCATAACATTAAACAAATGCCCCTTAACATCATATCAATATATTAATCATTTTATCCCACCTCTTATTCTACCATCCAAACAAACACCCCTTCTCGCTTATTGCAATAGTTTTTTTACCTTGAGATAACACTTATCTCACTGCCAGATGCACCCTTAGACTCAGTTTACTAACGGAATAAGGGAGCAGATAAGAATAGGTCATCTCAATTAACATATTCATATATCATCATATTGTTAGTTTTGGAACATATTACATTATATCAATATTAATATATTATTAATATATATTAAAATATACCTACTCCAATATGACATATCTATTAAAATATATTTATAATATCACAATCCACTCACATGTAATCTTAATATTAAATAAATATCTACTAACATCACATAAATGTCATTAATTATTTTGTTTATACAATATTTATCCTAGCAAACAACCTTAGGAATACTTTCCTCGGGAGAGTTGACAAATAGTAAACATACACTCACAAAAGGAAGAGAATCCAAATATGAAAGCTAAGAAAAAGGGCACCATTTTTTCAACGATATCCTTCGCCATACACCTACGTAACAACTCTAATTAAAAATTTTGCTTAAAAGTCTTCCCACTGCATTTACTCTTTCAATTAATTTTCAGTGACTTTTGGAAGCAAGAAGATCTTCAATGTTTTTAACCTTGTAAATCTAAAACTCTCTGCTGCCAAACATAGAGGAAGGAGGAAGAGGAGGAGAAATTAATAAACTCAACATTTGTAGCGGGAACACTACAAGAAAAATTATTATTGACGATCATTAATTTACGATAGTCACGAAATCATCGCTAATAGTGGATAATTAGTAATTATGTATTACAATATCAATAATTAAAGTTGGTGTGATTTTTTTTAAAAATTTGACGACAGTTAAGAACAGCTCATCCCCAATTGAAAACCTTTAAGACAAGGAGAGAAACTAATAACTACAATGTGCATGGAAAGATAGAAAGAAGAGATGATGAAAGCAACGTACGTACTTTAGAGAGGAGGCACATCAAGGACTGCATGTGATTCCTCGCCAGCGAATCCCCAACAAACGCCATCTTCTTCCCCCTTACAATCTCCAAGAAAGCCGCGGCATCGAACTGCCTAAGCTCGCACCCATCCGGCCGCCACTGCCACCGCATGTACCCCGTATCCGGTCGCCCGTATTTCATGCAATTCTGATGCTCTTGTATCACACGACATGTTTCATTTGTGTAATTTGGTGCCTCAAGATCCTCTACCCAATCTCCTCTAGTTACATCACATGTGTCTGATGATGATGCCATGGGTCGTACCTTCTCCTTTTGGCACCTCTTGGTTCGCGAAGGATTTGATGGTACCTTTGGTGGTGTTGATGGTGGTGGTGGTGGTGGAGGTGGAGTGGTTAGGGTTTCTTGAGAAAGAGAAAGAGGAAAGGATGGTGGTGGTGACAACAAAGAAGGAAGAGGAAGAGGTGGCGGTGGTGGCAGTGGAGGAGGAGGAGAATTGAAAGGCAAGGAAAATAAGATGATAGGTTCAGAAATGTAGTGAAAGGGGTGAAGGAGCTCTGGATAGTAATAGAAGGGGAAGATCAAAAGGACGAGGATGGCAACAACGTAGAGGAAGAAGGTTTGTGGGGTGTTTTGCTGCTTCCCTTTGAGGAGGGCTATGGATTGAGGCTTCATGGGAGAAGAAGAGATGGCGATAGGTGATAAAGATAGAAAAGTAAAAGGAAAGATAGGAACCAGAGATGGTTGAGAGCGGAGAGAGAAAAGGGAAGGATGGTAGCGAGTAAAGGGAGGAGGGATACGTCTAATGGTTCAGTGGAGAGAGAGAGAGAGAGAGGGGTAGGTGAGTCTTTGAGGTTTCCTCTTGGTTTTGACGTTGACACTAGGGGGCCAATTTGGGAATTGAGTGGCTTTGTTGTGTTGGAAGATCTCAATGTCGCGAGGAGAACGTAACGAAAACGGGAAGATCAAAACGTTTTGATTATTTTACTTGGTGGGTCATCTTTGACCGTGGAACTATTTATTAGGATTGATTTACGCTTCTTGCGAGTGTGGAACTGTTTTTTAGCCTCCCGTTCCTCCGCTTCTTGCTACCTTTCTTTGAGGATCAATTGTTTAAGATGATTTGGAATCCTTTCCACAAGTTTAAATAAATGACCAATCCATAAATCGAAAGGTAGAAGCTAACTAGCTAAGATTAAACAACCTGCCTGATAGAGACCTCTGGTAGGAAGGAAGACAGGAGGAAGGTCGAAGTAGGTCCTCAATCTTCAACCTGTGGGATCTGTAAGCGCATATATATATATATATATATATATATATATATATATCGAGAAATGTGTTAAGAAAAATAAATTTTTTTTTTTTTTATTGGACTTGATTCTCAAGTAATTGAGAATGATGATAAATTTGGGATCTCAAATTAAGTTGAAATAAAAGTGTGACTTTGTAATTATATTAAAGATAAAATGGAAATTTTTTAAATGGGAATTTCAACTCAATAAACAATCACAGAAAATACACATATAAAATTTGATAATTCAGTTCCTCTAAAGAAAGATTTATGTCTTGAAGGAGGATGATATTCCTAATTTTCACTGGTAATTGAATAGTACAGGCTTTCTATATATCTCTCTCTCTCTCTGATTGCGTAAAACTTAAAAGTTAATCCATCCCCAGTATTTATAGGATGAACTTTCCTCAGGTCTCTTTTTATTTTTCCACAATCTCAAGATTTTGCTATAAATAAAATGTCACGTACTAATCGACAGGTAATCATAAGTCGATACCGTACTTGGCATAATTCTTTCTTGATTGTGGTGACCAACTTTTCAGTTGGTTGTCACCTGAATGTGGGGCAACCTGCCATTCTATCAGATATACGGATCTGAGTAAACGAATTCATCTTGAGATGTTGAATTTTTACTATTTATCATATAGTCAAATCTTCTGCATGACTCAACGTGTAAAATAATTTTTCTCTCCTCATCAAATATCTCGTGATTGTAAATCTTACGTGGCATCTCCGAACTCCCAAATGCCCACTGTAGATCTTACGTTGTACTTTATATTTCTCTTCACAAGAAAAAATTTTCCCTTTTCTGAGGTAACTGGCCATCATTAAATAGTCGATCTTCCATGTATTGAAGCATGTCATGCATTATTTCACGTTCCCATTCTGCCCAACAAAATGTACGGGGTTTTGTCTTCAGATTGTCAGTTACGTACGAGTGCATTCAAGTTGACGATGAGTGATTCACCGCATCATTACGTCAATCTTCTCCTTAGCAAATTTCTCCTAATAAGCAAATCGGAGGGCTTTCAATCTAATGCGAGAACCTGTTAGATCGATGCAGTCCTCAAGAGGAGTTCAATGTTTTTGAGACCGTTTGTTCCTTCCTTGGTGCATCTGCTTGGGAATTTTCGCTTTCAAAATTTTTGCTACTATTATCGAGGCAGTGCATGACTGTTGCGGCCATTCACAGCACTCCCCCCATCGTACTTGCATATATACCAGTCTTAAGGTTAGTGTGCGTTGCCATATATATTCTATGGGATAAAAATTTACAAACAAGTGATATTCTATGTTGTGTTTGTATATAGCCTGGGATGATTTCAAGAGGAGGTGTCTACGAGAATAAAAGATAAGGTGAAAATAAATTAAGGATTAAAAATTACGGTGTTTATTTGAAAATAAAGAATGAAAGGAGGGATGAGTTATCAAAAAGTAATTATATATCTAGATTGATGATTATATTACTTAGTGGATTTTTGCTTTCTTTGAATACAAAAGGGAAGGAGATGACAAATGTAGAAAGAATGTGAGATGTGAGAGGGAAGGTTGCAACTTGCAAGGGATTGAGGCACAAGATAACTTATCCCTGATCCATACAGGAGTTTAAGAAAACTCAAGTTTAGGACAAAATATGAATTTACTTATTTCCTTTGTAAACATAGGATATCGCATAAAAATATGAAATATCTCACAACATAAACGAGCCCTTGATATGCTCAAAGTATATGCTTACAGCACGAATGCTTTTCTTTTATGATTGAATGAATCAGCTATTATTCTGCTTTAGGAGAGAGAGAGAGAGAGAGAAATGGATTGGTTGAGAACTTGTTATGTACAAACATGCATATGCTTACGGCAAGGTCTCAAAAGTCTAAATATGAAAATAGGGATGAGGGACTTTCAATAAAATCGAGCATATCACCGTTGCAATTATCTGCAGCAGCAGCCCTCTGGTGGTGTTATGGACATTTCCAAGACGAGGGAAAAGTAAAACTTATTTCTGAGCTAAATTCCATTAGAAACCCTACTCAATAAAACCAATTTCAATCTAGCGATTATGCTAATCATCATCAACAGAATATTGTTGATAAAAGTCAAAGGCATCACTTATATCGACAGATCATCGAGTAATTAAAGCAATTGGCTCAATAATCAATCAGCATGATAAGTAAAAGGTGAAGATTTAGCATCGTTTGCTTTTATGTGGATTTTTGATCAAATCATTTCAAAACTAACATCGTGTAATAGTCACAAAGATATTGTTTAGCTTGTGGTGCCTGTTCTAGAACATCATTAAAATCCTTATAAATTTCGCTCTCCAATCCCGAATCTATCCAATCCATGTGCCATATACCATTCTCTTGCCTCATTTTATTGTTGTTTAGCACATGACATTGGCTAAGTGTTCAAATAGGATAAGTGATGAAATATATGGTAGATAAATTGATATATTGCAAGTTATGTATTGATATAATGGAAATGTAATGAGAGTGTTGTTTATTTATTTTATATTTAATGTTAAATTATTTTTTATTATTATTTTTTAAAAAAATAGAGTAATTAAATTGAGTTAGATATGATAAGTTAGATTTTCATAAATCATGAGACCCATATTATTATTAATATACTATTCACACCTCCCTGTCACGTAGAATACTCCACCACAATGTCCCATATCTAAATAAAGAAGGTCAACCACAGTAGTCACAGCGATATGGACCTTGTGATGGACAGCATTTAGGATGCCACCATACATGACAATGCCAACCACTTCGATGGAAGTTGCTTAGACAAAAATGGCATAGAGATGCATAGCTTAAATAAATGGAGGGTTTACATTTAGTTGGCCAACGACTTTGCCACTGGGTGACATAGCAGGTATAGATATAGATATGCATATGGGAGCTTATAACTTAACGGGCATTGAGAAAAATCTTATTAAAGTATTGGAATGATCCTTATCTGTTATTTATCATGCTTTCGGAAGTTATGAAGTTGCATTTCTAAAACTTAGAACTATTTGGCGTGTGGAACGGGAAAAGTGAGATAAATTTTGATTAGTGATTTAAAAAGTCAAAGAAGTACAAGAAACGATTTTTCCTATTAAGCATAAACGGTGGAATAAGCCACTTCATCAAGAAGTGGAATAGGTAGAATTCTCGGAATTTTACCCCCAGTCTTGGCATTTCTTTATCCGAAGATGAAAACAAACCAAACATGATATTGTAAGCCTAATCCATAAGCACCATACAGTTAAACTTGTTGTGCTTAATAACTCTTAAATATGCACAAATATATGTTAATACGAAGGTTCACACAAAAGTTCATATATTACTCCCTAAATTAAATTATATTAGTGATATTTAGATATAAATAGTTAATATTTAGTTTTTAAATTAAATTACATCAATAATATTTCAATTATAAATTCAATATCATCCACGATATTTAATTATGAATCAAATATATATCGATGATATTTAAAATATTGACTCAATATAATAAATTTCATCGATAACATCCACTTTTTAAAGGTTGTATAAATTTTTACATTAACTATTACGTTTCTAAACCAAGATCCCTTAAATATTATAAAAATCAAACAGGTCCTTTTAAACAAGATATGATATTAGTCGGGACACACGGTAAGAAAATTAACTACTCTCAACGTTCCTTAAACGAACGTTGCAAATATTATTTAAAAGTTCGATGTCCACAATGAATGTTGAGTTTCCAACATAAATAGATGTTTAGACATCGATTGCAAATTAGTTATACCAAAATCCAAAAATCCTTAGAAAGATAACAGGTAGGTGTCGATTTATTTTGATAAAATCAATGTTTAAACGTTGACTGTCCTCCTCAACATCAATATCCCTAAAACCCTTTGCACCCACTCCCACCGTGGATCTAATACAACAAGTGGATGTCCACATAGGTTACTAAATTCAACATCCAACCATCGAGTCTTCCCCTTTAAAATTTTTTAGCACAAAACCCTCACCCATCCCCAATCTCATCCAATCCCACCCTATCCCCACTCTCACCTACTCTCCCCGCGCCCCCCCCCCCCCCCCTCCCCATCTTCTTCTCCTCCACTCCTCATCGCTCCATGCCTTTGCGATTGTATAAAGTAGCCTTGATCTCCATGTCATTTCCACCTCCTCGATGTTACCTAAACCCTAAGGTACATTTGGTTCCTACGCTTACTTCGATCCAAGCAGCAATCGTCTCCACTAGAGGCGACTATCTAGACATAAACTATTGTCAACACATTATAGAGGAGAATGCCTTATTCTAAGGTTAAATGAGGAAGCTAAGCGCCAACTTAAGCAATAATTATAGGCAACAACCCTACTACCTCCTCAACCTCCTTGGGTCATGGAGATCCAATCTACTACTACAATGTTTTCTCCGCCTCCTCAAGGAAAAGATCCAACCCCTAACCTTGTTCGACAAGCCATCCACACAATGGAAGGGTTACACAAGTAGACCTATGTCACCACCTTCCCCTTTATCAAGGAAGTAATGATCATACCTCTCCCCCTTCTTGCAGACCTCGATCATACCACAATATGATGGGATGACAAACTACTCAATTTCCATGAGGAACTTCAGCCGACTTATGCTAGTCCACAATTGCCCAAACAAGATAATGGGCGGAGTATAGCCCTCCTTTGTTACTAGACTAGCATATGAATGGTTCAATTCAACTTTCTTTAAGTTAAATAGCCACTTTTCAACAGTTGCAGATAAGTTCTTCCAACAGTTTATCAAAATAATAGAAGATTAAAGACAAACGAGAGACACGAGCCAAAATTCAGTAAAGGAAGGGTGACACTTTCCAATCCTACTTGGATCTCTTTAAAGCAAAATATTTCCAAGTGCAAGTGCCCTTACCATGTGATTGCAATCTAACCCTTCAAGTCTGACTTCATGTCCTGGTACGATCTTAATGATTTCCCCCGTAAAGACATTGCATTTTGTGGAATGGGATGACCCCTTCAATTCCCACCAGAAAGTGACCAATGTCTTTAATGGCAATAGACACTCAAACTCCAGTGGCCCAAGTGAATTAAGCAAACAAGGTGGCGGTAGATACAACAATAAAATGCAGAGAAATCACTTAACGAAATATAATGAGAACCACCGATGGGACCACCACGAGAAAGAGCTATAAGCAACCCTAAAGAAAGTTGTACCAAGAGTACACTCTCACATGTACTTAGGTCGATATTCTATGCATCATCCAAGTAGCAAGACAGGACATCCTACCACCTTTGAAACTACTAAAGAGGCTAGCTTAACGTGGCCCTTACTACCACTACCATAAGGTAAAGGGTTACAACGCAAAAAACTATCAAGACCTATGCAGTGGAAAACTACAGTGATCAAGTATCAGATACTGCATGGCAATCTAGCACAATACATCAAACACAATGGAGACTAAAGTTGAACCTATGAATGAACTCCAAGACTTCTACCACAACAAACTGCAAGAATTACATAGGGGTAACATGCTCGCGATGGGGGAAATCTTTGAACAAGAGGATATAAGTGATATCCACAAGGAGCAAGGCCTCAAGTGAAACCTTTTGGCAAAAGGATATCATGCTAGAGCCCTATACCACCTAGCTTAAAGAAGGCAGCAACTATTCCAAAACCTCAAGTTGTTGACTGCAAAAGAGGACTACAACCTACCCACTATTGAGCTCGTTTCTAGCATAAATACCACCCCACAACCCATATGGAAAGCTATTGCACAAACTAACCCAATCAAAGCTACTTTGGCAATACCACGATAGGGGGGCAGCACCCCTATTGGCACTTCGAGGGGATTGCAGTAGCTCTCTTCCAATAGTTGCTTGACCTAGGCAACAAATTTGACCTATTTCTGATCACCTTGCTCATGGTTAACTAAGACTAGCCCCACCTCCCTATGGACAAGGGCATTGCAGTTGACATCTTATTTCATAAGACCCTCAATCACCTCAACTTCAAGGTGAAGGACCTGATTTAGCAACCATAAGGACATGCCAAAAGGGTAGATTGAGCTGCCAGTCATCGTTCGCGATGGGAGTTAATGTAGAATCTGTAAATCACAAGCACACTAGAAGGGGGGATGAATAGTGTGGTAGATAAAAAATTACAAGATAAAGCAAACTACAAAAACACACAAGATATATAGTGGTTCCCCTCACTTAGATACTCCATTACCTAAATCTCCCGACTTAGGATTTTTAACCGGATTCCCTCAACCCGAAGGGAATCAATTTACTAATACCTAAGGTAATTAACGGGTTACCTCAACCCAATTACAAGATATTAAAAAGAAATAAAGATATAGGTGTAAGTAAAATACAAATAAAAGCTTACAACTAATTCCTAAGTCTCCAACAAGTATATTGCTTAATAAGAGTATATAAATTAATCTAACGAGAATATTAAGGCGTAAAACAAACGATTTAACAAAGAACACGATCACCTTTGATGACTTATTGTAAGACAAGAGTGGCCTTGAGAGGAATGCAACAAATCAAGCTCCTTTGCAGCTAGTAAATTGAGAATTGAAAGTATAGGCAAGGATATAATTTTAACTTCTTGGTTGTATGCAAAAAACACTCAAAGAGTACTTATATAATCCACTAAATACCTTCCCCACGATTACTAGCCGTTAGAGACAATTTGGAAAGATTAGAAATAGGCTTAATTGCAAAATAGCCGTTCAGATTGGTCACAACGGTTAGTTGGTACCAGTACTGACTGCCTACAATCAGCCCAACTAAGTACCGGTACTCATGATGACGGGAATTATGATGAGTACCGGCACTTATGACTCACAGATTTGGGTCCAGTGACCTACATGTACCGGTACTAGGGATTAGTACTGGTACTTGTAAGGTCCAGGCAAAACCAAGTGCATAAATTGTGACCACTTGATACTGGTACTCACGATGAGTACCGGTACTTGTTCACAATTTGGGACTTAGGCCCAAACTTGTGCCTAGCATGTACCGGTACTTATGACCAATACCGGTACTTGCTATAAGTACCAACCATTATAAGTGTAAGTCAATTTTTAGAGTTATCTCATCTACTCTAAACGACTTTATTTTGAAAGAATCGATTTTGAGTTTTGAAAAAAATGAATGAATGATATTCTTAACCCTAATTATCTCTGCTTTGATTTTAACTCCTAGATTATTTTTACTTGTTAAGAGACATAAAAAGATTCTAAAATACAATTAATACAACAAAAACTATAGTCTTCTGATCTTCTTCCTTCATATGCTATCTTGTTGCTTACATCCACAGATTCTTCTAACCTGTAATACTTCATAAACACATTAGATTTTAAAATGATTTTGTTAACACCAAAACACATAATAGAGATGGAACTACGTTCCAACAATCTCCCACTTTATGGTGTTGACAAAACAAACAAGATACTCATATTTAAAAATAAACAGAGACTTAATAAGAGAATAATAAAAAAACTTCACAAGGAGTGAACAACCTCCCCCTCAAACTAAGCTCTCCCTATTTTAAATATGAAGTATCCAATCATTTTCCCCCCTTTTTGTCAAGCAAGTAAAAAGATGAGCAAACAATTGAATTTTAAAAGTAAAACATGATATATTTCACAAAAGCAAACAAAGCATGATACATGAATAACCAGCTCTATTCAACCTTCATAACATGATAAAGTTCATAAAGATAAAGCTTGAGGCAATTTTAGCACATAATGGTATGAAAAGTCATACAAATTTAACAAGCAACAAAATGAAAATTAAACTAATTTCTAGAACATTTTCTAATAAGCTTTTACACATGTCCACCATCATCACCATCATCATCGTCATCATCGTTGTCGTCATCATCTTCATCTTCATCATCACAATCTTCATATGAAACTTCTTCGTCATCTTCAATGTCTTCTTCATCATCATGAAGAACAGGTTCTTCTGCCATTGAAGATGAAACAGGAGATGGATCTTAAAAATGCTTTTGCCTTCTTTCACTATATTCTTGAAGTGCTTTCGGTTGAGTCCGCTTCCTTTGTTTAAGTTGTTGAGTGGAAGAAGTGACATGGGAAGACTCAATAGAAAGAGAAAGGTAATGGAATTTGCGTTCCATGTGACGAAAGGTAAAATTTAAATTGGTTAAATTTTGACCAATGTAATTGAAGGTATTTATCAAGTTGGGATCAGTTCCAAACACATTAGACAGATTTACCCAAGGTGTTTCACCTTCTGGACATGGGTAGGTTATAGGAACGAAAGTGGAGGATGATTCAGGAGGTGGATGAGAAGAAGATTGAGCATTTGAATCAATCTCTTCTTCTTCTTCATCACTAGAGGATTCCTCTCTAGCAAGTTTCACTCTCATTTTTCGGAGAGTGGATCATTTGAAATAGACTACTTTTCTAAGAGGAGTAAAATTAGAGAGGTCAATTTTATTTTTATGAAGAATGTGAAACACCAAAATATCCAATGGTAAAGCTGATACACGGTAATGAGGTCTAAGAAAGTGAATGAAAACTGTGTTCCAATTGACTAGAAAGCTCGTAATGATAGCATAAATTAAGGGTAAAATATCAACAGGTATTTTGTGAAATCCTAAATTTTTAATCCTTAAGTTCCATGCTAAGATACGAAAAAGGACACGAGCAAATAAGATCATATTTAGGGCAACCAATGCTTTGCCTTGACAATTAGGGAGCAGGAGAGTTTTATGGATTTTATGAGTAGGAAAATGCTCCTTAAGTGTTTTAAATGCATGACCTTCATTAGAACATTCAGTAATTGTTGACAAGAATTTAGGTGTGATAGTGATTTTCTAACAAAAAAACATTTGTTGTTAAGACAAGGTGACGTTGGTTTTCTTGTTCTTGGAGATTAGTAAAGAATAGACAATTGACATCAGGGTATACTCCAGGAAAATCGATAAAGAATGATTCATCAAAGAAATGCATGAGTTTTTGTTCAGAAAGACGAGTGGTAAAACTAAAGAGTTGAAGAGAAAAATCCTTCCACTCAACTGGCCTACAATGATAGAGTATTAGGCTTTTATATCAATCAAACTTTGACCTAGCATCCTCATTAATGCAAAACTTGTAAAAAGCATCTTGAGGTATTTTTCCCTTACTTTTTGATTTAGGTGCCATCTGTAAACATGCAATAACAAGGAATAAGAAAACAATTACAAAAATAGAAAACTTCCTTTCATGTGTTTGTACATAAAAAACACATTCAAGCCTGCATGTACTGGTACTGATGATTGGTACCGGTACTGGTTGGTTTCTGTTCCAACCAAAAATTTGAGCTAGTACCGGTATTCATATTTAGTATCGGTACCTGCTCACTAAAGCCAGCACTACTGCGCCAAGCTAGTACCAATACCGATGATGGATACCGGTACCACTTGGTACCCGACGAAAAACAAGTGCAGCAGCAAGAGAACGACTCGTGATCGCAAGATCTACTAAGGAGATAAAAATATACCTAGAGTAGAAGCTTGGAGGTGAGCCTTTTTCTTCTTGGTTAGGGCTTGGAGAGACACTTGTGGAGAGAACTAGGGTTTGCTTGAGACAAAATGAGGAAGTATTTACACTTGGCCTCTTTTATATGGGATGGGTCATGTGCTTGTCACAAGACCACTTAAGTGGCTAAGAAAAAAAAATTTACAACTTAGCTATTGAACAAATAATGTAGTCAACAACCTAAATTAAACAACTATATTGCAAACAACACCCAATTACTTCCAGACATATGGAAATATTACAGTTTACCCCCCCACCCCCTTTTTTTAAGCATGCATGGGTAAATTACAGTGAGGCCCTCAAAGATTTTTATAAATACAAATAAACTTCATATCAATCAAATTGTTAGTTTTGAATCTCTTTTATTGTACAAAGTCCTAATTTTCTTCTTATAAAGCAAAATCTCTCTGCTGCAAGAGGTTTTGTAAAGATATCTGCTAATTTGTTTTGTGTATCAATGAATTCTAATTGAATTGATCCTTGAAGCACATTATCTCTAAGGAAAGGATGTCTAATATCTACGTGCTTGGTACATAAATGATGTACCGGATTTTCGGATAAATTTATTGTGTTTGTATTATCACATAAAATTTTGGATTGCGCAAAAATCAATCCAAAGTCGAACAAAGTCTGTCTCATCCAAATGATCTGAGAGCAAACAAGTGAAGCAGCAATATACACTGCTTCAATCATAAGAAGTGAAACACAAGTCTGTTTCTTAGAGAACCACGAGACTAGAGATTTGTAATTTCCCTACTAGGAGGGGGTGACGTAATAAATTACGAAAATATAATATAAAACAATCTCACAAAATTCAATCGCACAAGGTACACAATTATTTTTAGGTGGAAACCCAAACCAGGTGAAAACCACCACCTAACCCTCTCGAGTTAGGATTTTCCGATCAACCAAGTTGATCAAATCCACTAAACGAATCACTTAAACGAGGGTGACTCAACCTTAATTACAACCACGCTACTTTATATGAGGATAACGTGCCTCATACCCCTTCTCTTCACGAGAAGGATTTTGTCCCACTAAGGAGATGGGAATTCGCAAAGAGAATACCCAACCAAAGAACAAAAATAAATAACAACAATTCTATAGAGCTAACAAAGTAATTTTTAACCTAAGCTTCTATAAGAATTTAGATCCTTCCCTTTGCAAGGAGTGCGTCGACGTCACGGATGTGTGAACTACACGACGGCGCAACGTCGCTCTCGTAAACTACGGCGGGAGAGCGGGAGCGCAAAGGCTTGATGCTCTCAAGATGAACTTGAGCTTGGAGAGCAAGAGCTTTACTAGGATACAAAAGAGTAGAAAGTAGGTTGCTTGTGTGTGTCTAAGTGTCTCTTGAGTGGCAAAGGCTCCCCTTTATTAATAGAGGCCTTAGGAAGGCTTTGGAAGGCTTTGGAAAGCTTCCATAGCCGTTGGGTACAAAGCCCAAGAGAATCAGGCCGAAATAGGGAACAATTATCGCACTGACAGGATTATCAGACGTCTGATCCTGGCATCAGACGTCAGGAAAATCAGTTTAAGACATCTGGGAACAAAGTCAAACGTCTGATTTTAGAAGGGTTTCTTCCTGACTTGAATCAGATCTAAACAGGGTTCTAGTGCAAGTCCATCAGACAACATACAGGACGTCTGGCACTATGTCTGGGCGTCTGAAAACCTACTTTTCTGCAGGAATGGATTTCCAAGAGAGTGCAACGGCTAGAAAATCTCTGAGAAGAGATTTTCGGGTCAGCCGAGGTAAAACGGTCATTTATCAGACGTCTAGAAAGGCTTAAGGACGTCTGATAAGGCTCTAACGGTCACATCTTCAGTGTTTGTTAAGCCAGCCAACGGTCTACTAATTGGACGTCTGCCAAAAACATCAGACGTCTGGTCTAAGGTCTGGACGTCTGATTTCATCAGACAGAACTAACTAAGTACAGCCTAAATCTTATCAGACGTCTGAATCAACAGTCAGACGTCTTAAAACACATTATCAGACATCTGATTTTGGGATTAGACGTCTGAAATGGTCGTTTGAACCCTATATTGGTTTTCTAAGTTTTCTACAGAAAACCTAAATATCCTAGGGTTGTGCAGGTGTTCCTAGGACTACTGTTAGGGTACTTTGAGGCTCTTTAACATGATATTCTAAGGAACAAAAAGAGCAAGAAAATAAAGACAAAAGTACATGAAAGAAATAAACAGAATTCTATCATATTCTTCTTGTCCTTCCATCTTCAATATATCGCTCCTCGCGAATCTCCTCTGTTTTCCATCAAGCTCCTCCAATCCATCCTGGATGCGAGCTCGAACTCCGTCTAATCACGTCTCCATTTGCAATTTGACCTGAAATCTAAGAATCCAAGTGCAAATGTTAAATGACACGTTTTTGTTATCATCAAAACAAATGATCGTGGTGCTCTAGCACCAACAATCTCCCCCTTTTTGATGATGACAAAATCATAAATAATAATGCAAAAAATCCTCCCCCTTTTTGACATTATCAAAAAGGTTTGATTAATTTTAAATTTCCTACAACTCCCCCTTAAAACATGCTCTTCTATGAATTTCTTTTAACAAAAGTAATGTCCTCCCCCTTTTTGTAACAACAAGATAGCTATTTTTTTTCTCCCCCTTACTAAAGGAAACTTACATCTTCCCCTTAAAAATTGACAATTAGCTCATAATTTTTAACTCCCCCTATCTAAATGCTAACGATAAACAAAGATAGGGTAAAGAATTTTTACCTCACCTACCATGGCCAATAAAATGGCCCAAATGGTAGTGGTGGATGCCACATCGGATGGGGCTCCAATCCGTAACTTGGAGGCCTGGGCATCGGCGTCGATCTCCAGTCTGGCGATCGACGTGCGGCAGGTCCATCGTTTGTTCGCCGTCTCGTCGGTCATCTTGTCCTCCTCCTTGATCTACTCCTTGGTTCTCCTAACTCGAGTTGACCAGCCTTGAGCTTGTAGGTCCAGTCCTTCGTGTAGTAGTTATCCCTGAAACCTACAAAACAAGATTCCAATTCTTTCTTCGGTATCCAAGTGAGCTTGGATCCGGATCTGTTGTCGGGTTTCCTTGACGGAGATCCTTTCTCAACCTTAGGGCTAAAAAAATTATCTACTTTGTTGATTAATTTGTTGGAGTTTTCCCTAAGACATGCAATTTCTTTTTCTATAATATGCATCTTAGTCTTTAAATCAGAAATGTCTAACTTTAAGCAATCATTTTCTTCAATCAATTTAATATTTTCAATGATTAAATTTTTATTTTCTAATAACAGGTTATTATTCTTGGGACTAGAGCTACTTTCTAGGTCCTTAAGCTTTATTTCTAACCTATCATTTTCAGATTTAAGAAAGCTAAGGTTCTTTTTAATGCTTTTTTTTTCTATTCCTAATGAGTTACTGACATCAAATAGTTCATTAAAAGCTTCTTGTAAATCGAAATTTACCTTGTTGTCGAAGTCGCTTCCGCTTTCGCTGTCGCTATCACTTCCTCTGGCCATGAAACCAAAGTAAGCGATTTCTTCTTCTATAGACTTTTCTTCTTCTTCTTCCTATGAGCTCGAATCGTCCCAAGTGGCTTGGAACGCCTTCTTCTTAGATTTCTTCTCCTTTTCCTTCTCCTTTTTGAGAAGAGGGCACTCTGGTCGTAGGTGCCCTTTCTAGTTGCAGTGATAGCAACGTCTAGGGCTTTTCTTCTTCTCCTTTTTCTCTTTTTTTAATTCCCTACAAATCTTGAAAAATTCTTTAAGTAAAATTTTAAAGACTTTGTCGTCGTAACATACCTCACTATCCATCGGAAATCACGAGAACGGCCCTACGGCCACGTCAAATCACTCAGCAGGCTTCGCCGTGATACGACGAAGATGGCTCGAGGGTCAACATGGCGTGAGGGCGCCTGTGCATGTGTGCCTAGGGCACACTGTGTGCGTGCAGGTGAGTGTGTTCAGGGGGAGGTTCCAGTGAGTATGGCGGTCAGTGGAAGGGCGAAAGGTGATCAGTGGGAGGTGGTGAAGCTTAGGGACCGGTCGGCGAGGGGTGAAACGACCTGTGGAGATGGAGTGGCCTCGCCGGAGTTGGTGGTCGGAGGTGGAGAGGGTGATGGTGATCTGTGGTGTCGAGATGTCGGGAGTACAAATTATCATAGGGGAAATGAAGAGGGGAGTAAGGGGAACTTATCTGGTAGGTTAGGAGCGAAAGGGGGAGGCGGAGGGCTAGCGGTTAGTGCCTGCCTTCGCCGAAAATGAAGGTGCCCAGGGGAAGAAGACGACGACGAGGAAGAAGGTTGGAGGGCGTGCGCTGGTACGACGCGACGTAGCGGAGGACGGCAGAGCTAACTCTACCACTGGTACGGTGGCAGAGCGACGAGAAGACGGAGAAGTCACTGGAAGCTTTGGGCAATCGGTCGGAGTTGGGAGGAGATGAAATTCAGGGAAATCTCTAGCCAATTTTAGCTTGAAGGATGCGACGTGGTTTGCCCTTCCTTAAATAGGTAAAGGCAAGGTGGGAAGCGCGCGAGGGCGGCGGGGCAGCCACGCCGGAGGTAAGGTTGGTCGGAGACCCATACTTCTCGCGCATTCGCACAAGTATGGTGAGTTTCAGGGCATGGGGAGCAGCCCATGCAGTAGAGGGCTCCGCAAGGAGCTCCACTTTCAAATCTGGGGGCGACTCCCCATGCAGAAGAGGCGAAATCCTCCGCCTGAAGTCGCCGGAGATATGGTCCCCGCTACAAATGGCAAAGGGACCAAAATGAAGAAAGAGACGAGAAAGCTAGGGGGCATTTGCAAGGGTTTCAAAAAGTTGAGTGTCTGAAAATAATTTTGAGGACCAAATTGCAAAGTAGGTCAAAACAACCTTTCCTTAGGTCCAAATTATGGTAGGTTTATACCATAATTTGGACCTAAGGAATCCAATGGTGAAGTTTGATTTTAGGTTTGACCATGTTTGACTAGATATTTTGCACAAAAACCTAAATTAAGTCAAAAATTGGGTATGGACCCCAATCTAGGTCAAAACAGGTTCCAAAGGCTAAATTGAAGGTTCTAAACCCTAGGAGATATTTTTTCATAAATTTTAGAGGGTTTAGTTGATTTTTATCTTTCCTGGAACATTGTGAATTAAAGTGGATTTGTTTTAGGGTTACAGAATGTCATTTAATTCCTAGATTTTTCCATAACCCATTTCTGACCAAATCATCCCACTTTTTCTCTTATTAAGTCCACTTGACCAATGCCCAGACCCTTAAAAGTCCCGTTGATGCACTGCAATGGTAAAATTGTAATTTTACCCCTTATTTTGTGTTCTCTCCTCAGATTAATAATACCATGAATTAGGCCTTCCTTTAGGTTACGTAGGAACTTTTGTTCATTTTATTAGGTCAAAATGTGCTAGTTAAAATTCATAATGAGGTTCTCATCATACCCCCATGCCTAGCTTTTGCTACTCCCTTAGCAAAATTTTAAGGTTTTAACCTCTGTTCTAGACCATGAGTTCCTTTCACCAATCTTGATAAGTGCTTTTTCTTCTCTTTTCTCTTTGATTAGGTTAGAATGTTGACAATGGGCCTAAAGGTACTCTAGTACTAACCAAGATCCAGACCTGTCTAGCTTTAGTCTCGGTCCTTAGCAAAGATTTTCAATGCCCGCAAGAACTACCCTAAGATTTATTGGACTCCGTGGTTAAAGCACCCGTGCTTGAGACATAATTTTAACCTTGGTTCAGTTTGCAATGCGTTTTTGAAAGAGAGAGACAAAGGGTTTATTTGTTTAGAGAGTTTTCTCTCTCTTTTCTTTTTAATTCTAGCTTAGGATTGGCTTCACAACACGGTCTGTATTGGATTCCTCGTCCCCATCATCAATCCTCAACGGTCCCTGGCAATCGATGCTTCGAGATAGCATCGCCCATGGTAACCCCCAGAACCCTGATTTTCGAGATTTCAAGATAATCCCGCCCATGGCGTTCCGTGGCCAAATTCAGACCCTAACAATTGACATTTCGTGATAATACCATCCATGGTATCTGAACCAGCAGAGTACTTACATGCCCCCGGTAGGATATGTAAATATCCTAAGAGACAAGCACTGAGAAGACGATGTGTTACGCATCTTCGAGGGGAATTTCCCACCTCTCCGCGTCGGGAACTCGTCCAAATTAACTTGTGCTGATCGACTGCTCCTAATCTAGGTAAAATTTTCAGAACATTAAAACGCTTCTACGTGATTTTGATAGTTATGCTCACTGAACCAAAATGTGTGTGAATTGGAGTGCTTAGGTTACCGAGTCCCACAAACCGAAGGTCAGTTAACGAGGCCGAATACTCCCTAAGCCTTAGACCTAATACTTAAGCTTTGCATTTTCCTCAACCTCTTGAGGAATATCCAGATCTTAATGAGTACTAAGAGTCTAAACAAAAAGGCCTAAGGTTAACGTTCTTACTAATCTTTTTGTGTTTCTTTAGCACTCTCTTTACTTTTCTTAATGTGGTCTAGAACTTCGGTTAATCCCTTAATCTCTTAGTAATGACTATCTCTTTCTTTTTCATTTTATGCTCTTTTTTAGCATTTTGCTCTTTTTCCCCTCCTTTCGATTATGTACAGCCCACAAAAATTTCTTCCCTCTAGTTTTTCGTTTTCAAAAATTTTTTTTATTTTCTGGTGTTGTTTCAAAAATTTTTTTTTTATTTTTGACATATGTAAATTTTTTATTGAAACATTTTCTTGTTATGAGTTTTCATTGCACTTTCATACCCCCATGCCTAAGATTTGCAATGTCCCCATTGTAAACTAGGTGGGTTTTTATTCAGCTTGGTTCATTTATTAGGACAGGTGTTGGGTGAGTGGATGGGTCGAGGTGACTGTTGCGAACGATTCTAATCTCAGGTACGGGTTCCTGAGGTGGAGTCGGTTGTCCTAAAGGATGAACCCTAAAGTGCAAAGAAATGTCAGGAAAGGTTTCGGATTTTCGGAAGAATGATGGATTGCCTCCCATTAAGCACTGAGTTTTATGCCATCGGCTGGGCGCAATGAGCTTAGGGAGAATGGACAGTAAAGGATGACTCAACCAAATCTGCATTGGTCACGTCAATGAACGGTTTGAGTCTCTAACCGTTCACAACGAAGGGTCGTAATCGTAGTTGAGTGGACTGATCTCGATGGCTCCATTTCCAAGGATCTGTCGGACTAGATATGATCCGATCCACTTGGATCGTAGTTTTCCCGGGAACAGTTTGAGTCAGGCATCGAAAAGTAGGACCTTCTTACCAAGGTGAAAGATCTTTCTAAATATGTGCTTGTCATGAAAGGCTTTAACTCGCTCTTTGTAGATTCACGAGTTCTCATACTCATCAAGGCGTAACTCATCAATCTCGCTTATCTGAAGCTTTCTGTGGGTTCCAGCCATAGAAAGATCTACGTTGCAGTTCTGTACTGCCCAATAGGCTTTATGCTCCAATTTGACAAGGAGGTGACACGCCTTCCCGTACACCAGACTGAAAGGAGACATACCTAATTGGGTCTTGTGGGCTGTCCTATAAGCCCACAAAGCTTCCGGAAGCTGGGATGACCAGTCCTTCCTGTTAGGCCAAACCGTAACCTGAAGGATTTTCTTGATCTCCTGATTCAATAGCTCAGCTAGACCATTAGTTTGGGGGTGGTAAGGAGTAGAGATTCGGTGTGACACCCCGTATTTGGTCATCAGTGATCTGAACTGAGCGTTGGTGAAATGGGTCCCTCCATCAAAAATGATCGCTAGAGGAATCCCAAGCCGTGAGAAGATATTCTAGTGAATGAATTTGATAACGATCTTGTCCCATCAGAAATGATCGCTAGAGGAATCCCAAGCCGTGAGAAGATATTCTAGTGAATGAATTTGATAACGATCTTGTGATCACTGGTTCGGGTCGGAATGGCTTCGATCCATTTGGACACATAGTCAACAGAGAGTAAAATGTACTCGAAGCCGTCCAAGATAGGGAAGGGGCCCATAAAATCAATCCCCCAAATGTCAAAAATCTCGCATACGAGAATCGACTGTAACAGCATCATGTCGCGATGGGTCATGTTGCCCAGAGTTTGGCAACGGTTGTATGCCTTACAGTGATTGTATGCATCTTTGAAGATTGTTGGCCAATAGAAGGCACATTCGAGGACTTTTGATGCGATTTTGTGCCCAGAAAAATGGCCACCGCATGCCTGGTCATGGCAGAAAGAGAGTATGTCGTTGATTTCAACCTCCAGGACACAACGCTGGATAATTTGGTCAGCACCTATGCGGAATAAGTACAGGTCTTCCCAAGTGTAATACTTGGCATCGGAGCGCAATTTGTCTTTCTTGGCCTTCGACCAATCAGACGGGATCTGATGTGATGCCAAGTAGTTTACTATACAAGCAAACCATGGAAGCCCTGTACCAATGGTCAAGAGGTGCTCATCAGGAAAATGCTCCATGAAGGGTCCGGAAGGGTCGATGATCTCAGAAGGAAGGCGGGACAAGTGGTCAGCTACCACATTCTGTCTTACCGCTTTGTCGCGAATCTCAAGATCAAATTCTTGCAACAGCAAGATCCATCGGATTAATCGAGGCTTTGCATCCTTCTTCGCAAGGAGATGCCTCACAGTTGTGTGATCCGAGTAGATAATAACGTGGGAACCCAGGAGATAAGATCTGAATTTTTCAAGGGCAAATACTATAGCTAGCAACTCTTTCTCCGTAACCGCATAGTTACGCTGAGCCTCGTCAAGTGTCTTGCTAGCGCAATAGATGACCACAGGCTTCTCGTCAATCTTTTGCCCCAAAACTGCTCCTACAACAAAGTCATATGCATCGCATATGATTTCAAAGGGTTGAGACCAATCAGGGGACTGTAGGATCGGAGCTTAGGTGACTCGGTCACGAAGGATCTCAAATGCTTGAGTGCATTCCTTGGAAATCTCAAAAGGTACATCCTTGGAGAGAAGAGTGGTGAGGGGGCATGCGATTTTCGAGAAATTAGGGATGAATCGATGGTAAAAACCGACGTGCCCCAGAAAAGATCGGATGTCCCTGATCGAGCTAGGCATAGGGAGTTTGGAAATCAAGTTAACCTTAGCTCGATCCACTTGGATGCCCCTCTCAGAAATCAGATGTCCCAGGACGATCCCCTCAGGCACCATGAAGTGGCTCTTTTCCCAAGAAAGAACCAAATTCACGTCAATACAACGCCTGAGTATATGACCCAAGTGCTGGAGGCAATCATCAAATGATGCCCCAAATTCTGAGAAGTCATCCATGAAGACTTCCAGATAATCACCTACCATATCAGAGAATATGGCAAGCATGCACCGCTGAAAAGTTGTGGGTGCATTGCAGAGACCGAAAGGCATCCTTCGAAATGCGTACGTCCCGAAGGGGCAAGTGAACGTGGTCTTCTCTTAGTACTCTGGATGAATCGTCACTTGGTTATAACCGGAGTACCCGTCAAGAAAGCAGAAGAATCTATTTCCCGCTAGTTTTTCAATGATCTGATCAATAAACGGTAATGGGAAATAATCCTTCTTCGTGGAGGAATTGAGTCTTCGGTAATCAATGTAGACTCTCCACGAGTTGGCTATATGGGTTGGTATGACCTCTCCGATTTCAGTCGTGATAGTGGTGAGCCCTGCCTTCTTAGGCACAACCTGGATTGGGCTCACCCAGCGACTGTTGGAGATCGGGTAGATGATCCCTGCATCTAACCTCTTAATGATCACCTTTTTCACGACCTCCTGCAAAATAGGGTTCAGACGTCTCTGCATTTCACGCGAAGGTCGTGCGCTCTCTTTAGAATAGATGTGGTGTGTGTAATAAGAGGGAATTATTCCAGTTAGATCATCGAGAGTCCAACCAATGACTCTACGATGTTGTTGGAGAACAGTAATCAGACGGGATTCCTAATCAAGGGTGAGTCTGGAGTTTATAATTACAGGAAATGTCTGATTAGAACCCAAAAAGACATACTTCAGATGATCGGGAAGGGGCTTGAGTTCCAAGACAGGATTATCAGCAGCAGCGGGTGGTTCGGAGTGGGTGTGAGGAACAAGGGTAGGAGTTATGGGTGTGTCCAAATCGAGTACAGACTCCTCTAATTGCAGGTTTAGATCTTCTTGTGGTTGATTGGGGATAATCAGGTTGTCCTCAATTTGTGGTTCATCAACCACGGCTCTGATATCACATATTTGTTCTTCCACACCGCAATTAATCCCTTGTTGGGCCTTAAAGATATAAATCTTAAGGGTTTGGTTTCCAAATTTCAGCTCTATTTGACCCTCCTCACAACTTATGTTGGCCCTAGCAGTGGCCAGAAAAGATCTCCCCCGTATAATTGGTATATCCCTTGGGTTCTCAAGTGCATCCATATCTAGAACTATAAAGTCTACTATGAAGTAGAAATCCCACACCCTAACAATAACATCCTTGAGAACTCCCTTAAGTGACTTAATGGATCAATCGGCTAACTGCAATGTCACCTCAGTCGGCTTAAGCTCAGATTCTTCAAGGTGGTTAAGTAGGGATGTGGGTATCAGGTTTATGGAGGCACCTAGGTCTAACAATGCTCTATCAAATTAGGTTTCACCAATCTTACAAGAGATCAGGGGAGTGCCTAGGTCTTTTGCCTTGGGTGGGAGTTTACTCAAAATCATAGAGCTGGCTTGCTCTGATACTACAATTGGACTCCCACTCTTGGTTCACGGCTAACGCTGGGGTGTACACACATTTTTCAAGAACCGTGCGTAAGCCGGTACGTGGCGGATTGCATCCATCAAGGGAATGTTTATTTGGACCTACTCAAAGAGCTTGATCAGGTCCTCCTCAGGAACCATGGGTTTAGTTGTCCTCTTTCCCTTGGTCAAGGCCTCGAGAAATGAAACCTTTGTTGGTTTCTCTAGAATAGGTCCAGATTTTTTATCAGGACAGGGACATCCTGGATAACTATCCTAGGGCTTGGATCATTACCAGGCTTGGAGTGGTCTGGATAAGGTGGGTCTCGGGTTGCTTTACCACTACAAGTTGTTACAGAGTTTAACCCTGCCTGGTTCTAGCTGGAGGTTGGTAAGATGGGTTGCTGCTGTTGATAACCCGCATAAGATGTTGATGCTTCCATCCCGTCAAGTGATGGAACAAAAGGGACCTGATAAATCATGTGTGCTTGGCAAAGGTTCGGGTTCATAATGCGCCGCTGGGTCGACAAGTTATTAGGGTTTGCCAGAGGTTGTGAAGGAAGAGTGCCCGGTTGGCAGGAATTCGCCATCTGGGTGAGTTGGTTACGGACCTCTGTGATCTCGCCCTTGTGCTGTTTTTGGATAGTCGCATTCGATCTCTGAATGTCAACTAGAGTTTGGAGGATGAGAGACATTTGATCTTAGTTTGGCCCGGATTGATAGGTGAGGTTGGGCCGTGTTGAACGTACGACTTGCTACGCTAAAGTGTTTGGTTTTGGAAAACCTGTCATCGCAGTATAAAAGCGAAGAACTCGTGTTCAACAAATAAAATTTATACAGAAATGGAAATTCCGGGTCGAACCCAGGGAGGCGGACGTTTGATTTAAAAATAATGCATTTATTTTTATTTGTCACGAAATAATTCAATTGATTAGAACTATCTAACTACTTACAATAAGTAGAAAAGAGAGAGAAAGAATATTACAAACAAAAATCAAAATGAGATGTAAAATAAACATAGAATTTCATCATTAGAACAATTGTTCATTACACTAGAAAGCGGGAAAATGATTACACTAGAAAGTAGTAAATATACTTTAGAAAGTAGTAAATCTACTCTAGAAAGCATTAAAAGAATGGAGAGAGAAATATCATCTTCAACAGTTGCTTGGAGGACAAGCCAGACGGGACGACGCCTGGACGAATGAGGACGAAGCAGGACGAAGTAGAAAGAACGGGAACGAGGCAGCACGTCGTCGTCGTCGCAGGATCCGCTTCCGAAAGCGGGACGAAAAATTGACCTTATCTCGCGAGAAGCATCCTGTGTGTGCGACAAGCTTCTCTTAAGCTTTGGAGAGGGAGAGAAGAGAAGGAAAGGATGAGAATTTCGTATGGAGGGGGTCTCCTTTTATAGTTGCAAGGAGTGGGGGCAATTTGGTCATTACAACTTTAAAAACATTAATTCAGGACCTTTACTGACGGATAAAACCGTTGCTAAAGGTCTAAACGTGGGCGTAGTGGGCTGCGCGCGCGCAACGCACGCACACGTCCAGCCATTCTCAGCTGTCCGATCACGAGATCGGACGGCTTAGATCGCCCTACGCCCACCTCCTCAGTGCGCACCCGACCGCGTACGATGCCGCGTCATCGCCGCGCGTGAAATAGCGCATGGGCACTATCGGGCGCAAGCAACTGTTCGATCGCGATCCGACGCTCGATCGAAGGCACGCCTCCACTCCGATTTCCACGTGGCAGGCTCGAACGCGCGCTCTTGCTTCGCGTTAGAGCGCTCGCGTTGGACATGTTTGTGACGAGCGCCTGACTACAGCGCGGGTGCGTCGCAGTCGTTGGATCTTGATCCAACAGCGGGGAAGGGTGGATGCGGGGGCTTCAGCTGTTGCATGCGAGCGATTAGGTGGCCAATATGGCACCACATGGCGCCATCTTGGCCGTTCCACGTGGCACCATCTTGGCCGTCCATCATCTAGATGATGTAGATGGTGCCACGGGTGTCGGATTGACTCGATTTTTATATCGTTAGGCTGCGATCGTCAATCCGAATCCATCCGTGCGGTCGGATTTGTCATTTGAAGTGTGGACTTACACCATCTTGGCCCTTGATCTTCCATAATTCCCCTGTCACTATCTGATGCTACAGATGCTTGATTAGGGCGATCTTGGAGTCGTTGAACTCCAATCGTCGCCCTGATCACATCTGTACGGTTGGATCTTCGATCCGAGGCCCCGATAAAAAGTTTGCCCTGTCCAAGCATATAAAAGGAGATGATTAACCTCCATTTTATTCAAACTACTCTAAATGCAAGATGATGCATTTTATGCAATATTTATAGCATGCAATGCAATCCTATGCTTAAGAACATGCATAAATAGACACCTTAAGTAGTGTAAACGTGTTCACATCAGGCCGAGGCTGAAGCGGCTAATAAGGACGAGGGGCTTGTGGACGAGGTTGATAAGGTGGTCTCTGGATCTGAGAATTTCCCGCCCACTGAAAATTAGGATGATTTCGCCATCCAAGGTTGTAGGTGTTGGAAAATGGGTCATTCTGGATGGCGTTGAGGTCCTCGCAGGTCTGAGGAGCCTCAGGAAAGTCAGAGTATGCAGGATCAGAGTTCCCCCGACAAGAATAGAGAGGATCGGAGGTCCTTCCGATCCTGGAGTCAGATGGAGGTGGATACGAGTCCATCCCTGGAGAAGATCGGTGGAAAATATTTTGCACAGTTTCCCTTGCAGGAGGTGCCTGTGTGAAGAAGTTCTGCGCAAAGGTGGCTGTGCGAAGAAGTTCTGCGCAGAGGTGGCTGCAAATGCGGAGTCAGCTCGTCCACCTTCTTCTCAATGATAGAGACCTTGTCCAATCGAATGGCCATCAATTCCAAGTCGACAGATGCGGACAAGCCCTGCATCTCATGTGCTTCCCTTAGATTCGTCGATACGCAGGTATTCATCCGGTCGAATAATCCCATGGAGTCATTGTTGATGGAGTTCTCGCACATATTCTCGAGAATTTCCCACACGGTGTCCTCATATTGACCCATGATATTTCCTCCGCAAGTTGCATTGACGAATAATCTAATGTCTTCACGGAGTCCCTGGTAAAAAGACTGAACTTGTTTCCATTTAGGAACTCCGTGATGGGGGCACTTCCGCATGAAATCCAGGAATCGATCCCATTCCTCATGAAGAGGTTCTCCCGTCTGCTGGGTGAAGTGAGTAATATGATGGCGTAAGGTGTTTGTCCGACCAACGGGAAAGAACTTCAAAAACTCGAATTGAAGTTCATCCCAGGTGTTGATCGGACAAGTCTATGTTTGATACCAATGAGCCACCTTGTCTATGAGGGAGAAAGAGAACATCTTAATGAGTAAGATATCCCGATTTTGTGCATCTGACCCGAAGGTTTGGGCCAGATGCTTAAGCTGTTTGATGTGCTGGATTAGATCCTCGGAGTTAAGCCCATAGAACTTCGATATGACATGAATCATATTGGGCTTCAATTCAGAATCAGGTCCTCCAGCCGAAATTCGAACTCGAGGTTCGATTGCCACCGCAGTGGGATTATAGTGATCTCGCATCATGGGGTGCTGCGGTGGGTTTATGAAGTTCTAGAAGAGGTCATTACGACACTGAAGCTGATGCTCAAGATTATTTTCTTCTTCAACAGGCTGTGCCATGATGGAAGAAGGAGAACTAGGTTCAGAATCGGAAGAAAGGTCTATGTGGAGGGGTTGTTGCACAGACAAGGGTGCCGAGGCTTAGCCTCGAGGAGAGTGGATTTCTAGATGAGATTTCAAGGATCTCCTACCAAACATGCATTGATAGACTGGATGAGGTTAGAACGTGTTGGACCCAATCAAGACACCCAAATATGTTGGGTGACTATAGAGGTTCGGGGCGAATGATGCTCCTTGATCAGAAGGTCGTCCACTTGAGAATTACCTGGGCAACCAGAAAGGGTGAGTCCCACGAAGACCCCTACACGGTAGAGCGCCCCCATGGGTTATTGGGTTTCCCCCACCTGACCTCTCTTGTCACTGAGATTCCAGGTAGATCAGAATGGGGACCTTGACCTCTTAAGTCTACCACTTTTAGTTAAGATCAAGGTGCTTAGGGTTCCACTTGAACTTTAAGCCTTTTGTGTGCAAAAGTGACCTAATTTGAAGGTTGGTTGACCTAAAGGATCAACTTCACCTCTTTGTTCCTTTGAGAGCTTCTTAGGTCCTTTCTTTTATGGTTCAAGTAGATTAAGAGCCTGATTTGCTTAGGGTTCCACTTGAATAACTCTTTTCAAACAATGGCTTATGCACACCTCTTTTAAAATTTTTAATTCTCTACTTAGAAGAAGATATATCTCTAAAAACCCTAGCTTGGAAACCTAGGTTGACTCTAGTTGGTCCAAGTTAGTTACCTCATAAATGGGTAACTAGGGCTCAAGCAAGAAGATTTTAGCCCTAGTTACGATAAGTGAATGTGCAGTTAAGATGTGTTGAAAGCAGAAAATCAGGCAACTTTGTAAATTACTAAATATGGAAGACAGGCAACCCTAGATTGATTTTTCTTTTGTTTTTCCTCTTTAGATTGTGTGAGGCTCAAAAGAGAGGGTTGAAGGTTACCTGTTCCCTAGTTGCTGTGCTGCTGCTTGTCTTTTCTTGAGTTCCTTTCCTGCAACAAACACAACAAAAGAGAGATTAAGTCAGTATAAAATCAAAAATTGTGATTTAAAGCTTCTAAAGTGCCCGTTACCCCCCGGCAATGGCGTCAAAAATTGATGATTCGTTCGTCGCGGATTTCAAAATATATGCGTTGTAGTATGTTGCGAAAAAAATGATTATCAATTTAATTTATTTATTACTTGAAATTTTAAAAATATTCCAAGGTCAAACTCAGGGAGCAACTCGATCTTTAGAAATAGAAAAATCACAATTCTCAATAATGTAATATTTTACAAAAAATCTGGAGAGAAGGGAAATAGAATTTTTCTCTTTTTCTTTTCTTCTCTCTTCTTTGCTCTTCTCTCTTTTCTTCTCTTTGTCTTCAGACGTCTGATTCTATGAATCAGATGCCTTAAATGGCGTTTGCTACATTGTACGCTTTCTTCTTTTTCTTCTTCCTTTCTTCTCTTTGGCTGCTACTGCTCTGACTTTGGCTACTTCCTCTCCTTGGCTTCTTCTTCTTTTCTTCCTTTCCTTTCTACTTGGCTTTCTTCTTTGCAGCAGCTCCCTCCTCTTTTCTTCTCTTCCTCTTTGGCTCCTTCTTCTTCAGCTCCTTTCCTTCTACACTGTGCTCCTTCCTCTGCCTTCTTCTTCTTCAGCTCCTGCTCCTTCTTCCTTGGCGCGACTAAGTCCTCATCCTCTTCCTCTTCTTCAGTTGGCCTCTTCTTCTTCTTCTTCCCTGCATAGGCACGGTTAAGCAAAACCTACCCCTACCCTCCCCGCGTCTCTCTCTCTCTATTTCTCTCTCAGGTAACACCTATCCCAGAGCCAGCTGGGTTATCAAGTCGAGTATATGCGCTCGGGACCAGGCCCACTGGCGTGCGGTGGTGGGTGAGGTGTGCATGGGTAGTCGGGTCAAGACCAGGTCCGCGTAGCGTGGGGTCGCGGACGAGGCATGAGTGGGCGAGAGACCTCACCCCTGTGTTCTGAGGCGACTTAAAGAAAATACAAAAATAATAAAAGGCGCTCACCTGTGCTGGCGTTTATCAGGTGGGACTAAAGTCCCACCCGCTTCTGCTTGCGCGCCCACAGGAGGACTCCGCTCAATCGCCACAACTGCAATCGCTCGCTAAGCCAGCTCTCTAGCTGGATGCATGCGTGAGACCTTCAAGCGTCACCTGGGAGCCTTATGCCTGGAGCACGTGACCTGGAGCGAAGCTTGCGAGCTCCATGCTTCAGCGACAATGGCGGAAGGGGCCACGACCCTGAAATCACGAGAACGGCCTTGCGGCCACATCAAATCACTCAGCAGGCTTCGCCGTGATACCGCGAAGATGGCTCAGGGGTCAGCGTGGCGTGAGGGCACCTGTGCGTGTGTGCCTAAGGCACACTGTGTGCGTTCAGGTGGGTGTGTTCGGGGGGAGGTTCCAGTGAGTATGGTGGTCATTGGAAGGGCGAAAGGTGATCAGTGGGAGGTGGTGAAGCTTAGGGACCGGTCGGTGAGGG
Source organism: Thalassia testudinum (assembly GCA_037157565.1). Lineage (NCBI taxonomy): Eukaryota > Viridiplantae > Streptophyta > Magnoliopsida > Alismatales > Hydrocharitaceae > Thalassia > Thalassia testudinum. Next base: position 90,935,983 of record JAZHRO010000077.1, read on the forward strand.
GTGAAACGACTTGTGGAGATGGAGTGGCCTCGCCGGAGTTGGTGGTCGGAGGTGGAGAGGGTGATGGTGGTCTGTGGTGTCGAGAGGTCGGGAGTACAAATTATCATAGGGGAAATGAAGAGGGGAGTAAGGGGAACTTATCTGGTAGGTTAGGAGCGAAAGGGGGAGGCGAAGGGAGAGCGGCTGGTGCCTGCCGTCGCCAAAAACGAAGGCACCCAGGGGAAGAAGACGACGACGAGGAAGAAGGTTGGAGGGCGTGCGCTGGTACGGCACGGCGCAGCAGAGGATGGCAGAGCTAGCTCTGCCACTGGTACGGTGGCAGAGCGACGAGAAGACGGAGGAGAAGTCGCCGGAAGCTTTGGGCAATCGACTGGAGTTGGGAGGAGACGAAATTAAGGGAAATCTCTGGCCAATTTTAGCTTGAAGGATGCGACGTGGTCTGCCCTTCCTTAAATAGGCAAAGGCAGGGCGAGAAGCGCGCGAGAGCGATGGGGCAACCACGCTAGAGGTAAGGTCGGTTGAAGACCCATACCTCTCGCGCGTTCGCACGACAGGTATGGTGGGTTTCAGGGCATGGGGTGCAGCCCATGCGATAGCGGAGCCCCCCTTTCAAATCTGGGGGCAGCTCCCCATGCAGAAGAGGCGAAATCCTCCATGCGAAGTCGCCAGAGGTATGGTCCCCACTGCAAATGGCAGAGGGATCGGAATGAAGAAAGAGACGAGAAAGGTAGGGGGGCATTTGCAAGGGTTTTAAAAGTTGAGGATCTGAAAGTAATTTTGAGGATCAAATTGCAAAGTGGGTCAAGATGACCTTCCCCTAAGTCCAAATTTTGGTATAAACCTAATTTGGACCTAAGGAATATAATGGTGAAGTTAGATTTTAGGTTTGACCACGTTTGACTGGATATTTTGCATAAAAATCCAAATTATGTCAAAAATTGAGTATAGACCCCAATCTAGGTCAAAACATGTTCCAAAGGCCAAATTGAAGGTTTTAATCCCTAAAGGATATTTTTTCATGAATTTTAGAGGGTTTAGTTGATTTTTATCTTGCCTGGAACATTATGAATTACAGTGGATTTATTTAAAGTTATAGAATATCATTTAATTCCTAGATTTCGCCATAACCCTTTTCTGACCAAATCATCCTACTTTTTCTCTTATTAAGTCCACTTGACCTATGCCTAGACACTTAAAATCCCGTTGATGCAATGCAATGGTAAAATTCCAGTTTTACCCCTTATTTTGTTTCTCTCCTCAGATTGGTAATACCCTAAATTAGGCCTTCCTTTAGGTTATGTAGGAGCTTTTGTTCATTTTATTAGGTCAAAATGTGCTAGTTAGGGTTCATGATGAGGTTCTCATCAAAAAATGATGATTCGTTCGTCGCAGTTTTCAAAATATACGCGTGGTAGTATGTTGCAAAAAAAACGATTATCAATTTAATTTATTTATTACTCGAAATTTTAAAATATTCCGAAATCGAACTCAAGGAGTAACTCGATCTTTAGAGACAGAAAAATCACAATTCTCAATAATGTAATATTTTACAAAAAAATCTGGAGAGAAGGGAAACAGAATTTTTCTTCTCTTTTTCTTTTCTTCTCTCTTTCTTCTTTGCTCTTCCCTCTTTTCTTCTCTTTGTCTTCAGACGTCTAATTCTATGAATCAGAAGCCTTAAATGGCATTTGCTACATTGTATGCTTTCTTCTTTTTCTTCTTCCTTTCTTCTCTTTGGCTGCTACTACTCTGACTTTGGCTGCTTCCTCTCCTTGGCTTCTTTTCTTCCTTTCCTTTCTACTTGGCTTTCTTCTTTGCGGCAGCTCCCTCCTCTTTTCTTCTCTTCCTCTTTGGCTCTTTCTTCTTCAGCTCCTTTCCTTCTTCACTGTGCTCCTTCCTTTGCCTTCTTCTTCAGCTCCTACTCCTTCCTTGGTGCGGCTAAGTCCTCAGCCTCTTCCTCTTCTTCAGTTGGCCTCTTCTTCTTCTTCTTCTTCCCTGCATAGGCACGGTTAAGCAAAACCTACCCCTACCCTCCCCGCGTCTCTCTCTCTCTATTTCTCTCTCAGGTCACACCTCTCCCAGAGCTAGCCGGGTTATCGGGTCGGGTATACGCACCCGGGACCAGACCCACTGGCGTGCGGTGGTAGGCGAAGTGTGCACGGGTATTCAGGTCAAGACCAAGTCCGCGTAGTGTGAGGTCGCGAACGAGGCGTGAGTGGGCGAGGGACCTCACCCCTATGTTCTGAGGCGACCTAAAGAAAACACAAAAACAATCAAAGGCGCTCACCTGTGCTGGGCATTTCCAAGGTGGGACTAAAGTCCCACCCGCTTCTGCTTACGCGCCCGCAGGAGGACTCCGCCCAATCGTCGCTACTGCAGTCGCTCACTAAGCCTGCTCTCTGGCTGGATGCGTGCATGAGGCCTTCGCACATCACCTAGGAGCCTTATGCCTGGAGCGCACGACCTGGAGCAAAGCTTGCAAGCTCCATGCTTCAACGACATTGGCGGAAGGGGCCGCGACCCTGAAATCATGAGAACGGCCTTGCAGCCACGTCAAATCACTCAGCAGGCTTCGCCGTGATACGGCGAAGATGGATCGAGGGTCAGCGTGGCGTAAGGGCACATGTGCGTGTGTGCCTAAGGCACACTATGTGCATGCAAGTGGGTGTGTTCGGAGGGAGGTTCCAGTGAGTATGGCGGTCAGTGGAAGGGCAAAAGGTGATCAGTAAGAGGTGGTGAAGCTTAGGGATCGGTTGGCGAGAGGTGAAACGACCTCTGGAGATGGAGTGGCCTCGCCGGAGTTGGTGGTCGGAGGTGGAGAGGGTGATGGTGGTCTGTGGTGTCGAGAGGTCAGGAGTACAAATTATCAGAGGGGAAATGAAGAGGGGAGTAAGGGGAACTTATCCGGTAGGTTAGGAGCGAAAGGGGGAGGCGGAAGGCAAGCGACTGGTGCCTGCCGTCGCCGAAGACGAAGGCGCCCAGGGGAAGAAGATGGCGATGAGGAAGGGGGTCGGAGGGCGCACGCTGGTACGGCACGGCACGGCGAAGGTCGGCAGAGCTAGTGCTCTTTCGGTCTGTCCGACTCCCTACATAGTCTGCATCACTATAGGATAATAGATCTAAAGATTATGCTTTATGATAGAAAAGACCAAGATCTTTTGTACTGTTTAGGTGCCTAAATATTCTTTTTACTACATTAAAATGAGATTCCTTAGGTTTGAATTAGAATCTTGCACATAAACATATAGCAAAAAAAATATCAGATTTAGAAATTGTAAGATATAGTAATGAACCTATCATGCCCCGATATTTCTTTTCATCTACCCTCTTGCCTGATAAATCTTCACCAAGAGAAGCAGATAGAGCAATCGGAGTCTCTTTGCCAATTACATTTTCAAAGTTAAATTTCCTGAGAATTTCAAGAACATATTTTGTTTGACTAATGTAAATTCCTATGTCTAATTGTTGAATTTGGAGTCCTAAAAAGAATCTGAGTTCACCCATCATACTCATTTCAAACTCAGTCTTCATAGTCTTACAAAAATGTTGACATAGGGACTCCTTAGTTGGTCCAAATACAATATCATCAACATATATTTAAACCAATAGAACGTCATTTCCTCCTTTTACAAAAAGTGTTGAATCAACAACTCCAATTCTAAATCCGTGCTGAAGAAGAAAGGTCCTAAGCCTATCATACTAAACCCTGGAGCTTGCTTAAGTCTATATAACACCTTATTGAGCTTGTATACATGCTCTGGGTGTGTTGGGTCCTCGAACCCGGGAAGCTGATGAACATAAACTTCTTCCTTAATATAAGCATTAAGAAAAGCGCTCTTGACATCCATTTGATATAGCTTGAAGTCCTTTGCACTTGCAAAGGCAAGTAGCATTCATATGGACTCCAGGCGAGCAATAGAAGCATATGTCTCATCAAAGTCAATACCCTCCTGTTGATCATAGCCTTGAGCTACAAGTTTGGCTTTATTCCTGATCACTAAACCAGATTCATTCAATTTATTTCGGAACACCCACTTGGTTCCAATGATGGAATTACCCTCAGGAACGGGTACCAAGTTCAATAATTGTTCCTTGTAAATTGGAGTAGCTCCTCCTACATAGCTACAACCCATGACTCATCCTTTTATGCCTCATCAACTTAGGTTCAAGTTGAGAAACAAAGGCATTAAGGACAAAATCAACTCTAAAGTGAGATCAAGTTTTTACACCTTCTTCAATATCACCTATGATCTGTTCTTGAGGGTGATCCTTATGGTGTACCCATTCTTTTCAAAGATCATGTGCATTTCGTGTATCTTTCATTTTTTATACATCAATGAAAGGAGTATCTTCGTCATCAGAATCTAAATGATTTGATTCAGATTCACCTAAGTTTGTTTCATCAAATGAAACATGCAAGGATTCTTCTATAACAAAAGTCCTTTTATTAAAGACTCGATAAGCTTTACTTCTTGTTGAATAGCCAATAAAAATGCATTCATCACCTTTAGCAGCAAACTTATCAAGCTGATCACGGGTGCTTAATAAATAACATCGACTTCCAAACACCCTAAAATATGAAATCCTAGGAGACTTCTCATAATAAAGCTCATATGAAGTTTTCTTAATAATAGGTCTTTAGAGAGTTCTATTAAGAACATAACATGTCGTATTAATGGCTTTTGCCCAGAAATACTTTTGAAGTCTAGATTCGAAGACTAAAGTTCGGGCGCATTCTTGTAGAGTGCGATTCTTGCGCTCTACAACACCATTTTGAGATGGTGCCTAAGGAAATGAAAATTCATGGGTTATGCCAAAATTAACGCAAAAACTTGAAATTTTTTCATTTTCAAATTCACTACCATGATCAGTCCTAAGTCTAAGAATAGAGGATGATTTTTCCTTTTGAAGTCTTCGAGCAAAACTTAGGAAGGAATCAAATAAATCATCCTTATGTTTCAAGAAGATGACCCAACTGAACATAGAGAAATCATCAACAATAACTAGACAATTTTGATCCATTTAGACTCTCGAATCATGTTGGTCCAAATAGATCAAGGTGTAACAATTCTAAAGGTCGTGTTGTCGAAACTAAGTCTTTAGGTTTAAAAGAAGTTTTGTGCATTTTTTCGAGTTCACAAGATTTGCACAAAACATCATTTTTATAAGTTAGTTTGGGTAGGCCCCTTACTAACTCATTTTTTGCTAACCTATTAAGATGTTTGTGATTAATGTGACCTAGCCTATGGTGCCAAAGGTCTACTTCAACATGAGAGGCAAGCAGACATTTTACAAATTTCTCTTGTGAAAAATGAAGAGTATAGATATTTTCATATCTAAAGCCTTCAATTAAAATCGTATTTGTTCCTTCTTTTAATATTTAAAATCCAACCTTAGTAAACAAAACATCACATCCATTTTCATATATTTGACTAACACTAAGCAGGTTATGTTTTAAGTTTTCTACTAAAAAAACATTACGTACCTGCCTAGAAGAATTACCTATTGTACCTTCACCAATAATACGACATGTCGCCCAACTTGACATGTCCTCCATCTTCGATTCTGGCCCACTTGATAAAGAGGTCGAAGTGTCCCGTCATGTGCTTGAAACACCCACTGTCTAGGATCCAATTGTCCTTCTTGACCTGTAAAATAGTTTATTAAATCTATTTTAGGTACCCATTTTCTTTTGCGTCCTTGATGGTTAGTACCCTTTAAATCCTTAGGTTTATAGATCACTTTAGTTTTAGATCTATAATTCTTAGGATTCTTGACCTTTTGATAAATCCATGCAAGTCAAGATGCATGTGATTTATTTTGTGTGTACTTTTTATTATTGCTCTTGACTTTTAAATTATTACAAAATTTTGTATTCAACCTAGTTGTTATTTTCAGATTATTCAAAGTGTCCTCAAAGTGTTCATAAATATCTTCTAATTCTACTATTTTTGCATGCAATTGATAGTTTCTTTTGACATTTCTAATTCTAATTCTAAACAAGATTTCTCTATTTCTAAAGTTTTATGACGATCATGTAAGACCTTATTTTCTTTTTTAATCAACCTAGCTTTGTGATACAAATCTTCATATACTTGTAATAACTCATTAAAAGTGACTTCAGAGTTTACCTCATTTTCTGAGCTGTCGTTGTTCGCCATTAAACAAAGATGTGCAACTTCCATTTCTTTAGATTCTTTAGAAGATGATTCTGTGCTAGAATCACTATCATCCCAAGTTGCCTTATATGCCCTTCTTGAAATCTTCTCCGTCCGATCGAGTTCTTTATTCTTTTCTTTTCTTCCTTCTTCTTCTTGATCATTGGACAATATTTTCGTACATGCCCATTCCTTTTGCACTCAAAACAAATAATGTCATTTGTAAACTTATTTACTTTCTTACCTTATTTTCGGATAAATCTTCTGAATCTTCTCATTAGAAGAGAAAGCTCTTCTTCTTCGTCGAAATTGGAATCATCTAAGTCCAACTCTTCCTTTATAGCTTTGAAAGCAAGCTCCTTCTTCCTTACGGATTTTTCTTCATTCTTCTTCATATTTTCCAATTAGACTTCGTATGCCATGAGACTTCCAATCAAGTCATCCAAGGAGAGAGTAGAAAGGTCTTTCACCTCTTGGATGGCTGTGGTCTTTGGAGATCAATCGCTTGTAAGGGATCTCAGGATCTTCCTTACAAGCTGCTCCTCCATCAGCTTGACTCCAAGGTTCTTCATTGGATTTACGATCTCTCCAAATCTTATATACATCTCTTTGATTGTTTCACCTTTCTGCATCCTGAAACACTCATAACTTTTTGTTAGAATAGAAATATGTGTTTCTTTTACCTTACTTGTACCTTCATAGGTGACTTGCAGCGTTTCCATATCTCGTATGCGGATTCGCATGCGGAGATACAGTTAAATTCTTCCCTTGATAACGCACAATAGAGTGCGTTCATCGCTTTTGCATTTCCCACGATCTTTCTCTTTTGATCCTAGGTCGAAACAACACCTTCCTGTGGCTCCGAATCTGTGTATTTCTCTTGAATAAGAGTCCACGAGTCCTCATCCATGGCCTTGAGGAAGATTTGCATCCTCCTCTTCCAGTATCCATAATCCGTCCAATCAAAGTAGGGAGGACATGTGGATGACTATCCTTCGGTACTCTTGATTGATGACAACATTGCGAGAGAGAATGATTACTTCTTCTATTCGCGACCCGCTTTGATACCACATGTAGGATCTGTAAATCACAAGTACACTAGAAAGGGGGATGAATAGTGTGGTAGATAAAAAATTGCAAGACAAAGCAAACCACAAAAACACAAAAGATATATGGTGGTTCCCCTTACTTAGGTACTCCACTACTTAAGTCTCCCAACTTAGGATTTTTAACTCGATTCCCTCAACCCAGAGGGAATCAATTTACTAATACCTGAGGTAATTAACAGATTATCTCAACCCAATTACAAGATATTAAAAAGAAATAAAGATACAAGTGTAAGCAAAATACAAATAAAAGCTTACAACTAATTCCTAAGTCTCCAACAAGTATATTGCTTAATAAGAGTGTAAATTAATCTAACGAGAATACTTAGGTGTAAAACAAAGGATTTAACAAAGAAGAACACGATCACCTTTGATGACTTGTTGCAAGAGGAGAGTGGCCTTGAGAGGAATACAACAAATCAAGCTCCTTTGCAGCTAGTAAATTGAGAATTGAAAGTGTAGGCAGGGATAAAATTTTGGCTTCTTGGTTGTACGCAAAAGACACTAAAAGAGTGTTTATATAATCCACTAAATACCTTCCCTACGATTACTAGCCGTTAGAGTCAATTTGGGAAGATTAGAAATAGGTTTAATTGCAAAATAACCGTTCATATTAGTCATAACGGTTAGTTGATACCGATACTAAACTTTTAGTACCAGTATTGACTGCCTACAGTCAACCCAACTAAGTCACTAGGTACCGATACTCATGATGAGTAGTACCGGTACTTGTGACTCACAGATTTTGGTCTAGTGACCTACATATACCGATACTAGTGATTAGTACCGATACTTATAAGGTCCAGGAAAAACCAAGTGCACAAACTGTGACCACTTGGTATCGGTGCTCACAATGAGTACCGGTACTTGTTCACAATTTGAGACTCAGGCCCAAACCTGTGCCTAGCATGTACCAGTTCTTGCTACAAGTATCAAACATTATAATAAGTCAATTTTTAGAGTTATCCCATCTATTCTAAACAACTTTATTTTGAAAAAATCGATTTTGAGTTTTCAAATAATTGAATGAACGATATTCTTAACCCTAATTATCTCTACTTTGATTTTAACTCCTAAATTATGTTTTACTTGTTAGAAGACATACAAAGATTCTAAAATAGAATTAATACAATAAAAACTATAGTCTTCTAGTCTTCTTTCTTCATATGCTATCTTGTTGCTTGCATCCACAGATTCTTTTGACCTGTAATACTTCATAAACATATTAGATTTTAAAATGATTTTGTTAACATCAAAATACAAAAGAGAGATGGAGCTAGATTCCAGCAATTGATACCCTAATCAAACGACCACATTTGTGGTCCTAAACATGATGGCCACTTTTGACAACATAGTAAGGCAGCTAACCACACACAATTTTGGCACCCTAGCATTCTCATATTTTCATATCATCATCTTCAAGTTGGCTAGCTTCGACATCGTCCACACAAACCAATCAGTAGGATGCAAATTGCTCTATCTAAAGCTTGAGTGGACACTCCAGAAGATTTCCCCTAAGCCATAGAAGTGGGGGAAGAGAGCAATCGCGAACTCCATCACCCAAGAAGCATTAAATAAAGACCTGGACAAGCCAAACATTGAGCTACAATAGCTCCCATGCCTAGATCCACCACCACGATGGTCTAGTTGTACCTAGACAACTCGAGCAAATGCATCTAACTTGGTTCGAACCAAAGTAACAGTGGAGTAGAAGAATTGTTGAACCTTCTCTGCCAAAACACTAACGTCCTTTCTTGGTTCTCCAAAAACCTACCAAGCATTGACCTTGCCATGATCAAGCATTGTCGAAACTATTAGAATCCCACCTAATATAACCAACACATCACCACAAATCACCCGAGCAATGACATGCAACTACCAAGGAGGTCCATAGATTGTCGAAGGGTGGGTTCATCGAGGAATATCTATAACCCTCCTAGATCTCCATTATTATCATCGTAAAAAAGGCCAATGGCAAATGACAAATGTACATCAACTTCACAAACCTTAATAAAGCTTGCCTGAAGAACCAATTCCCCTTGCCAAAGATTAACACATTAATAGACACGTGCTCAAAATGATCTCATCTATCTTTCTTAGACGCCTACAATAACTACCACCTAATCAACCTAGCCCCAGCAAAGAGACCATGTACATCTCAATTAGTTGATATGGATCTCTTTCGGTACCATGTAATGTTGTATAGCCTGAAAAATCTTATATTAACAAATAAAGAGTGTCTCAGGCAGAAAACACCCAAGTGGATAGCATGGTGTTTATGTGTGCTTAAAGGAGCTACATACCCCAAGTGTCAACCTCCCAAACACTATGACATTAGAATCAGGCAAGACCTGGATGAACCCCATCATCACCTATCTTAGAGAAGGCATAGTCCCTTCAGAGATCAACAACCGAAAGGCTTTCCACCTAAAAGCCTCTCATTACACATTGTTGGATAGCATACCATTCAAACAAAGGCATTCAACCCCCTTATTGAGATGCCTAACTCCCAATGAGACCAAACAAGCCCTAAAGGATGTCCATGTCAACGTATGTGGCAACCATGATGGCCAAGGGGCCTTAGCAACAAAATTGCCACAGCATGAGTACTATTGGCTACAAGTGACATAATCGGCAAAAGACTTTTTCAAGGAGTACAATAAGTGCCCAAGATTCGTTGGTACACCCTAACTTCCTCCAAAGGAGATGGTGCCCATTACCTCATCCATCCCATTCACTCAATGAGAGATGGACTTCATCAGACCCTTTCTAATAGCACCCTCCCTAAAGAAATTTATAATCATAGCAATAGATTACTTGTCAAAATGGGTGGAAGCCAAGGCAATCTCCAACCCAAACACTGACCAAGCAGTTAAGTTTGCATGTGAAGTCATTATATGTTGATATAGAGTGCCCCCAAGTAATTGTAGAGGACAAGGAGACTCAATTCACTTATATGAAATTTGAAGACTTCTGCACTAACTAGGGCACAAAGCTCAACTTTACATCAGTGGCCCAATTGCAAAAAAATGGCCTATCATAAGCTAACAACCAAACTATCATCTCCACCCCTAAGAGGGAATCGATTGCTACTAAAGAAAAATGTGTAGAGGAGCAAGCATATGCGTTATAGGGCTACTACACAAGATAAAAGACCGCTACAAGCCACACTCTATCCAATTTCATGTATGAGGCAAAAAGTAGGACCTCGCTACAAGCAGATATCCCTACCTATTAGGTACAATTCTATAATCCTGCCAAAAATGAAGAATAAATGACGGTAGCCCTTGGCTAGCTAGAAATCACAATGGACAAGTACCACTAGAGTCAAGACCTATGAGGCAATCGTGGCCAAGTACCAAAGCCAAAGAGTCAAGTGACGTCGTTTCAATGTGGGTGACCCGATTCTTATGTGGGCTAAAGCATCTACCCTGTCAAAGCTAGAAAACAAACTCAACTAGCACGTAATTGGGAGGGACCCTGCCAGGGGACTAGGTCTAATTCAATTGAATCCTACATGTTAGAAGCCTTAAATAGTAGAGTTATACCTCACATGTGACATGTTATTAATCTATGACCTTATTTTGTTTAAGTCTTGAAATTGACATTGATGTATCAAAGTGGATCCTACCCAAATTACAATGTACTTCAAAAATTATTCATTAATAAAATACTTTAAAATTCATTGAGACCAAGATGTTTCTGCAAAATGCCACTCAACAAACAAAATATTTCATTCACTATATGTATAATCCGATTACATGGAGGATAAAGCCATAGGTTAATACAAGATTAACACCCTAGCCACAAGGAGAAGAAAGGCACCCTAACCTATAATAAATTCATCATCTGCTGAAGGGCCGCTAGACTTGCTTGGTTGCCACCAAGAAACCCCAGTATGATCTCGTTTACAATACAATCCTTACTACTCAAGTAATCATCTTCATTATCATTGCTATCCACTTCATACTCTTCAAACTCCTCGCAAGGTTCATATTCCAACGGGTCCAAATCTTCAATAAGGCCCTCCTAAACTTGCTTCTTGTGGACCCTAGAAATATGTTGGATTGACCAGTCAAGGAAGTCATCAAGGGCGCATACCCCACCCCTACCCCCCAACACCCAACATTGACTGGGTGGCCTCGAGGGTGAACTTCCCTATTTAAGCCTCCAACTTCTAGCGACTGGCTTCAATGGAAGGGTCAAAGGTAAAAGAACTCCATGATGACGCTTGGACAAAGCATCTTCCTTTTCTCCTACTTAAGATCCCAAACCTTCTTAGGTAACATCTTAGAATAGGAGGCAAGGCAATGGCATCTAATGCCTTTTCCTTGGCAACAAGCTCCTTCTCTAGGCAGGAGATGTTAACAAACTCAGCCACTGCCTAAGCCTCTACCTTCTCCAAAACTAGGGAGTGGGCCCTATCTCACTCCTCATCCAAGATAGCCTCCTACTCCACCCAGACCTTAGTGTGCTCCTGCAACAAATTTTGGATTCCTCCATCAACTCAATGGGGCTATTATTAATAGCCTTCATCCTTCGCTCTAGGCTAACCATCCACTTGTGCTAATCCCCTAGCTTTCAAAGGAGTTTCTACATGAATTCCTTATAAGCCTTTGCTACCTCCTACAACTGCTGTTGTAAGGAAAATGACTTTTCTTCCCGTAGCCGCTTGTTTAAGGCAGTTGTCTACTACTGATCCTCCTCAAGTCACTTCTCCACAACAACCAACTCCTCCTCTACCTTAGCCTTAGCATAGAGACTCCTCCATTTGGCAATAAATGTCATGTGCATCTGCACACATGATGTTTGCCCAACTTGATGCACGTTCAACAATAAATGTTCAAGTCCTCTCTCACAAATCTGGTAGAGTGTGAGTTAACAAGTAGCTCTCCTAAAGGACATTACTCGATAAACTCAGCCTTCCATACACAATGGAGGAAACTTAGATGGAACTCTGCTAGAGTTAAAACGAAAAACTTAAGATAGAAATGACACTTACCATCCACAAGCAATTGCAATGTATACTCCACCAATGGAATGGGGTCCAAGGCTTAGCCACCAATTCCAAGCAAGTAGTCAACGACTCTAACACTTTATTTTCAATACCAGCCTAATCCCCCTGAATGCATACTAGAGGACCTCCATGACACATCACAAGGGTGCTTCGATCACTTTTGAGTACTTCGTTAAAGCCGATCATAATAGTCCTTTGCTTTCTTTAGAGCATTCATAGCCTTAGTAGAGGTCATCCCCGCAACAACTAAGGAATGCAATGTCGCCCTATCCTCATCCCACTGTCAAGCCTACTCTTTGATCTTATGCCAATCGACAGTCTACAAAGGCCCCTTCGAGGCAACATTCAAGGGTGGCTGGGAGGTGTCCTTAGTAATGTTAGTAGCAACACTAGAACTCCAGGGGGGCTCCAATACTAAGCCCTTTATAGAAAAAAGTGTTGGGCCAACTAGGTCGAAACCCATCTTCCTAGTAGGGTCAAGCTGCAACTCCAAACCCGCCCTGCCCGGTCGATGATGGGGGAAGGGTGCCTAGGTCCATGTATCCAAAATGACAGTTGAAGGGGGCATCCTTTTCCCTGGTACTTAGATGACCTCTCCTTGCAATTCTTGCCATAAGCTTCTAACTCCTCCTCTTGTCCCCCCTTAGGGGAAACTTCAACACCCCCTTCCTGAACGTGGCAAGAGCCTTCAACATCGTCACTTGCCTAATCATGGCAAGACCTTCAACATCACCTGCTTGATCCTGGTGGTCGTTGGAGCTTTCCTCAGACAAGTTCACTAGCATCCCTTGTGATACCACCTTTAATAACTCCTCATGGATGGAATCAAATGCCTGTAACACCCAATTAAGGAATCAAGTGGGACCTCCGTAGACTTGGTAGTAGAGTGACTCTACACAATGTAATTGCCTTCCTTTTTGCTCAAACAACTTACACTTGTCTTCATCATCCTTCCTATTGTACTCTACCTTATTTAAGGACCTAAACACTGCAAGCCAAAATGGAGCTAGATTAGCCCTTGAGGCCTTACGTATAAACAAGAAAATAATCATTAGCAACGGGATAATCATCCGCCATCGAAGACAAGATCTTCTGACCTTCCTTGTTCCCAATCTCAAATGGGGCTATAGCCCTAATGTTGAACCACCTCTGTATCCACTTCTTTTTGTGCATCATCTTTTTCACCCTTTAGGCAACCATCCTTCTCTGGCAACCCTTGCCAAGACTAGAAACTTGTAACATTTCCCCATTATGTACCATAAAAAGGTAATGGTCCTACCCTTTCAATCCATCGAACCACTTCACCATGTCATAACCAAAAGACATACCCTTCACCTTCCAAGGCATAAGATTGAAAAGCTAGCAAAACTCTCTCAACCTCACTATCCCCTCTATCTCAAGCCCCTCTCAAATGCAAGGGAGCATGACAATCGCATAACCACAAAAGAATGTGACAACCTAGAGGTTAATGGCAACATAGCAAAAGGTGACACAATGGTGGCAATGCAAGGAAGTTGCAATGCAATGAACATGAAATAGTGATAGCAAAAGGATGCGTAGAGCAGACAAATGTTCCAAGAACGTGAGCAATTCAACATGACAAGAACTCATGGCCAATAAAGAGTAGGGCAACAAGTAGCCACTATGATTGTGTAAGTTGCAGAGGAGAGTAGTGAATGGTGTACCATGCTACTACTACATAAGGGGCGACCAACAAGGAGGCTAGTGGCACTAGTGAAGCTAGCAAAGTGGGGAAGGGTCGAGCAATGCTAGAGGATCTTGAGCAATGGCATAAGAAAGCAATCTTGAAGGTTAGAGAATGGGTGCACAAATCGCCCTCATCCTATCGATACACCATAACTCCTCAACAAATGGGAGGGGTATATAAATGAGAAAATAAATGTATTAAGCCACCTAAATTAATCAAGGGTGGTTCCATCATTTGATCCAGAAGTAACCAGTTTTACAAATGATAATACTAATTTATTACGTCAGGCACCAAACGAAATTTTCTTCATGGCCCAATTCGATCAAAATCCTATAGTTCAAGACTTGATTAGTAAATTACTCAAAAAAAAAAAAAAAAGACAAGAGATGTGAAATTTCATATAGGAGATGGGCAATGAAGGCACTCAAGAAATGTGATCTCGGGAAGGGCCTTCTTTACAGCTAATTGCTGGCTGGGGAGCATTCTAACGATGAAGCGGACTGGGATGATCCACGGCAACACACCTTCCTTCGGGAGAAAAGCCACCTAATTTGTTTGGACACATTCTTGATCAAAAAAAAACAAAATAAGTACAGGAAAAGATAGAAAAGAAATTCCTAGGGCATGTTCAGAAGCCACTTTTCGAAGGTCTTGGGATCTGGAACTCGAAAGCCTTTGCTTGAAGACTTTGATTGCCTAAGAACATACACACAAAGAGACACGCGTTCATTTCTTGGGCGGAACATTCTACTGCGGTCGGAGAGCATCATACCCATCTTGAAAGATTCCTATAGTTGGTGTCTTGCAAGCAGTGGTAGAAAATAGCCTTAAACTTTAGCTTAGTCATTGACCTTTATATTTCACCTCTTGACCTTTGAAATTCGCATCAATGAACATGGGCAGGTGGACTGCATGGTATACCATCGAATGTTAGCTAGGAGAGATGATACCAACAACGAGCAATTGTGGGAAAGGTCCCGGTCCTGCTCCCTGGCATCTTCGACAAGTTGAGGAAAAGTCAATCAATCAAGTCACAATAGCAGCAATTTGGTGCAATCGAAGTAGGTGTTGACTCCAGAGTAGGAGGCGTGCACAAGTCTAGCAAATTTATAGCAAGCTCCATACGCGTGAGCAACTTTGCGGCCCACACTTATTTGATGGTGAGATCTAGCTTCTTGGACCAGGACAAACAGAATGGCTCACGGATCCTGGTGAAAAAATTATGTGAAAGCATTGCCATGATAGCATGTCATCTAATGACAGATGGTCCACACCTCTACATAATGGTTACAACTTGGCAACTTGGCAAATATGAAAAGAGGCCAACTTGGCACATTATATGAAAAGAGGCAAACAAAACAAGCACCTGGGAATGCCAATGGTGGCGGTGCACGAGATCCAGTTGGGCATAGAAGGATGCTTGTAATGCACGTCCTGCTTAATTGGAGAATCACTATCTTAAAGGAACCCTGATTGTTGGGGGGAAAAAGAACAAAAAGACGATGGATGTTAATAAGGTGATATTGTAAGCTCTAACCAGGTAAAATCATCTCAGATAAACAGACGGGTACTTCACACAGAAGACATCTTCAATTGTGAAAAGTTGTCATTCCAGAATTGAGGACTTGCCTATTTTACCTTGTAGATAATAAAACCAGCTGTTGACGTACGGCACATTGGAATTTGTTAAAGGTTATTTGCAATGAATAAAAATAAACTCTTTGACGGCAATTTCTTCTATGGGGAAGCTGCCAATACACAGCAGTATAACCGCCAGAAGGTTGCCAGAGAATTAGTACGACCCTGCATTAGGAGGGCATGCGCGAGAACCAGCATACACATCAACCAGTTGAAGGATGACTATACATCGTATTATGAAGCCCATTTCAAAATTTAATTATGCAAAAGGAAAACCAGAAACCGATGAATTGTAATCCACAACGAGGGTAGACATTGGCTACAAGCATTGATCAAGATGCTAATAGTCAAACTCCCGTTCCAAAGGATCCGTAGGAATCACCTACACCATGCCGTCATCATCGAAATGCATGTTTGCTTGTCAGTGTCATGGTCGTCTTCAATTGTAGAATCCAACTAGCATGGAAGCACCTAAACTTCAAGTATAGATGCCAAAAGCCATCTTGATGGATAGAATATCAGCCTCTCAAGCAATCGCAAAGGTGAGGAGTGCCAGTGAATGTGGCTACTTTATCAAATATTCTGTTTGGTAAGTGCAAGTTGGCAACACATTTTTTTCTGAAACAGCAGAAAGGCAATAATCACAACACCAATCAAGGGAGCTTAAATTGCATGGGACATGCTGCATTTTTGGAATGCTCAACTTAAAAGCCATCTCTGCAAATTATCTCACCAATCTCATGGTGTATATGGCCAACACTGCAATTCAGTTTTGCCAAGGTTACAATCGCAATCGCCACACTTTGCACCATTACGTGTAAAATCTCTAAAAAATGAAACCACAGGTCAATCCAAATAGACCCTCAGTGAAAATTGTCCGATAATTTACTTAACAATCAATGGTGATCCTGATACAAACATTTTTTTTGGAAAGAGCATAGACTTGAAGGCAGATGTCATCTGAAGGAAGATGTTACCCTGAAATATAAGGGTCATGAAGTCACAAAGGCAATGGTCAATTATGACCCTCTTGCTTACATAATGTGAGGCATGGAATTCAAAGAAAGGAGAACTCTCTGCCTATACCATCACCAAAAAGAAGACCAGGTATCCACCACAAGAAGAGTTCAAAAGAATTATTGGTATTAACAAAAGGATGCACACTTCATAAGCCTAAAAGCGAGCTGGGCACTTCAGGAAGAACAATCTGTCTGTACTGTCACCATTACAAATGATCAAGTATTTGCCACAAGAATCAGAAAAACAAAAAGGTTTCAAAAAACTGTTGGTGTTAAACGTAAGATGAAGTTCATAAATAAGCTAGACGTGAGTGAAAGCAACATCCAAAAAGTTCTCTCAGAAATCTCAGCTGGATGTCTTATTTCTGGGATAATACCTTTAGTAACAATCCATCAGACCTATTGATCAAGGATGACAACTTGAGGGCTCTGAATCTTAAGTTGTTTATTCATGAATGAACAGATTTCCAGAACAGAGGGGCCCCTATGGTATTAAAGTTAAAATTGTTATTGCACAGACAACCATTAGGGCCACATGCATTGGGTGTTTAGCTGCACCAGATTCCTGTTTTTCATTTGAATGACATCTAATGCAGCTGAGAAGAAAAACTCTCTGCCAGTGAAAATTCTTTACTATTATCTATTGGCCTCCATCACAGTAACTCTACCAGAGATTGATTGAAGCTTTCACAACCTTAGTCCTTAACCCCTCCAAGGAACATCTCTCTGCCTGAAATAGACACAAAATGCAGTGCTAAATGTTACCACATTGCAGAACTATAACTATGGGCAGGATAAGAGCCTACAACATCTAGGCCCATATCAATTACATGAGGTTTCATTTCTAGAAAAGATGAAGCAGAAGTTTATTCAGAAATTAGAAAGGCATTTATGTCCCATTTCTAGACAACTAGTTACTAAGGATCAGTTACTTCCATCATATTAGCAACATTATCCATTATAACATCTTTGTATAAATCTGAGTCATCTGATGCTGTTCTTTCGCATTCCCTTGAAAATAAATGGTTTAAAAAGCTACAGCGTCATACCCGTCATGTATGCAGGCTTACTTTAGGAAATCAATAAATTCTGTTGGGAGGGAAAAGGAATCAAGACAAAAATCATAACGTTTTTTCATGTATGCCCCTGTAGCCTTTGGAAAAAACATATATATCCTTATCTATTTCATATTTACAGATATACCCTTTACATTAACATAGATACCCTCATAAATTCCAATTTATTAGGTTGCATGCCCTTAAGAAAAGATCGGAGTAAACAATAAAGGATTTTTTCAAAGAAACCCCAAACCTTGTTTTTTTTGCAAAACATCTCCTTCACCTTTCACCACCCACCTCCACGGAATGCCAGAGCGCGAGGCGATGTATTGGCTTGGTGCTGCAATGACAGTGGTGAGACTGAGGGGCCTAACCGGAGGAGGCTACAGTAAGGCTGCACGGATCGGAGGGAGAATCGGAGGAGCTGAGGAGGGGGAATCGGGGGAGGGGGGCCAGGGGGCAGAGGGGAACTGGAAGAGGAGATGCAGGGAAGGGGGAACCGGAGGAGTGGGAGCCAGAGGAGGGGGCTGGGGAGAGGGGTAGAGGAGGAGGTGCATGGAGGCAGAGGAGGAGGTGCAAGGAGGAGAGAGGGGAGGGTGGTCAAAGGTGGAGGTGCAGGGAAGGAGGGGGCGGAGTAGGGGAGGGTAGGGTAGCTGGATGAGCAGGAGATGAGGAGGAGAGGTGGATGAGGAGGGAAAGAGGAGTGAAGGTGGAGGGTTTCTAGGTGAAAGAGATAAAATAAAATGACTTGTATATAAAATCTCTTTATTTTGTAGTCCTCAAAGTTCATAATGAAATCTGAGCAAATAGATATTTCATGACATATGTACATAAATATGATATAGACAAGGAAACTATATCTTTTCCAAAGTTTCCGGGAACATACGCAAAAACCCTAAAGATCATCGGTCCAAATTAAATTCTCTAACAAGTTTCTGGCAAGAGCAAGGGTCTTGACATAATCCTTTCACAACCTTTATCAGAAAAATGACATGATGCAAAATTTCAACATAAGTTCCAAAAGTATGTCTTTGACAAAATCAAGTTGTACAAGGACCATGATTCATTAAGTGCAAGATTTTCATAAGTCAATTGAAATTTCATTGAAGTTCCATCCAAGCCCAAATATTTTACAATTGGTTTCTTACCTATAAGTACGCAGAACCAACCTCCCCCCCTCTGGAGAGCAATCTTCCACTCCAAGAAGAGAGCCTATTTGTTATTCGTTCAACCATAAGATTTCAATCAGAAGCTATCAACGTTTTACCTTTCAAAGGAAGGCCAAGATACCTAATGGGCAAACGTACAACAGGGGTCTCCAAAACATTAGATATTCCTTCTTCCTCTGCCCCTTGAAAAGTAAATGAAACAAATATAGACTTACTCCTATTAATCTTTAAACCAGATATAACTACAAAGATCCACACCATTGAGGAGACATGAGCTGCTACCGTTCTTCCCCCCTCAATTAAGAAAGTTGTATCATCCACATACTATAAAATAGGAGCAACCAAAGTACCATCACCTTGAGTAGCGAGGCCCAAAAACATATGTCCTCTACAAGACTTGAAAGCCAAACAAGCAAGAGTATCCACAACTATATCAAATAACATTGGTGCCAACAGACAACCTTGCCGCACTCCCCGTTGTGGCTGTATCCACAAACCATTGGACCGTCCATTAACTAAGACTGAAAAGGAGTAAGTAGTGACACATCTCTTAATCAATTTTATCCATTGATCCGAGAAGTCTCTTCTCCTAAGAATATCCCAAAGGTAGTTCCACAACACCGAATCATAAGCTTTGGAAAAGTATACTTTCCAAATAAAAGCAAGGGTACCTCTTCTCTCCCATGCAGCCAACATCTCCTCAACCATCACAAATGAATCCTGCAATAATCTTCCTTTTATAAAATCTGACTAGACCGGCGATATGATATCAAACAAGATACTCCGCAGCCAATTCGCTAAAATCTTCGCAACCAACAAATAAATGAAGTTAGATAATGCAATGGGCCTGAACTCCTCAATTGTATCCACCCAGGCTTTTTTGGCAACAAAAACAACTAAAATTGAATCAACCTCTCAAAACCTTCGTAACCCTTGAAAAATTCCATGATCATCATGGCTACCACATCAGGGCCACCCACATTCCACATCTCCTTATGAAAAATAACATGCAACCCATCAGGACAAGGGGACCCCTCCGCCTTCAATCCATGCAAAGCTCTTGTAAACTCCTCTTCCACTTCTCCAAAAAGCACCCTCTTCATCTCCTTATTAACCTAGTCCATGTCCAAATCACTCGATCACCAATCACCCACCAGCTGTCTTCGAGTGAACTCAAGCAAGTAAGATCAGAACATGTCACAAATTCGATTCCTCTGGTTCAACACATCATCCCCCAGCTTCAACCTGTTGATCATATTCAACCGCCTCTTGGAACTGGCTGCCAGGTGAAAAGAATCTAGCATTGGAGTCATCCTCTTTCAGCCAAAACTGTCTTAATCTCTACCTCCAATCCAACTCTTGTTCCTAACAATCCTCATCAGATATCAATGAAACCTCCCCTTCCTATCAATGGTAGAAATCTTCAAAAGGACTTCATTTCTCCTCATCTCCCTACGTGAACACAAATCACGTTTAAACTCTATCATCGTCTCTCTAATAGCGTGAATCTTACAAGAGTCCGGGTTGCAAAAGTTGAACACCATGTGGCGGTCCATTTCTCCTGAATCAATTCCCTAAATCCAGGCTCTTTAAACCAAGTTTATGGAATTTGAAGTATGTAAAAAAATTTGCATCTTCATTATTACGCCACAAAAGAAGGGTAAGGTCTAAAAAAAACCTCACACCACCACATTCGCACCATGAAAAGACTCACCCATTGCAATATTACATAGAAATCTATCAATACATGATGTCGGTCCGATGCCATTTCTCCAAGTGTAACGGGCCCCAATCATAGGTAAATCCATAAGCTCAAGATCAAGTAGAGTTTGTTGAAACTAAGAAGTAGCTCTATCACATCTACCATCCAATTTATCATCAGAGTATAAAGTTGCATTGAAATCACCTCCGATTCAGTGTTGTCAAGGCACTCGCCTAGGCGCGCCGCACTCGCCTAGGCACGCCGCGCTCGCCTGAGGCGAGGCGAGGCCTTGGTGCCTTGACAACCATCAGGTGAGGCATTTTTCCTTGGCCGATGCCTAGGCGAGCACCTTAGGTCGAGGCGTAGGGCACTAAGGCGAGCACCTTAGATAAATCGTAAGCTACGCCATGCCATACCCGACTAATCAACCTGATAATCTCTGCATACCACTAACCCAATAACCCAAAAAAAAAAAAAAAAACATCTCCTAAAACCCTACACCCAAAAGGCCTCCCGATACTTCTTCCCATGTTGCCTTCATCGCCATCGATCTCCACCAAGCAGGAGCTTCTCTCCACCGCTACGCATGAGCAAGGGCCCCTTCAATCTCCACCAAGCAAAAGCTTCTCTCCATCACCATCGCCGCCACTGGAGCTTTGCTCCATCGCCGCTGCTGCAGCTTCTCTCCATCACCACCAATTACTGGAGCCTAGAACTTCGACTATCACCGCCCTTTCAGCTTCAACAAACGTCTTAATCTTCTCTCCTACCCCCCCTCGTGTCTTATTCACGCTTCTGAGCTCCTCCCAATCTCTCTCTTACTGGCTCCTATACACCCTCATGTAATTTTTTTTTGGAAGGCCCCTTTGTGTGATTTTTTTGGCACAATATTACTATTATAGGGTGCAATATTTTTTATTTTATTGCTTGTTACCTTGATAGTACCTATATAAGGTGTTCATTTGTAATTTCATTTCAATTTGATAGTGATTTCAATTGCGTTGCACATTAGTTTCAATTTTTTGGTTTCATTACGGCACAACCAATTTGATTTCAATTTTTGTTTCGGCATTATCATGTTTGGACATGCTTGAATTTATGTTTATAGTTTTAGACATGTGCTTTCTATGATCTTTGGTATGATTTTTATTTGGACATGTACTTTTTATCGATGAATTTCATGATTGAATTTGTGTTTTTGCTTGTTGAAAGTAATTTTTATTTGGCATTTCTAACTTTTGTTTCACAATTTGCTAAT
Organism: Thalassia testudinum; assembly: GCA_037157565.1. Classification (NCBI taxonomy): domain Eukaryota; kingdom Viridiplantae; phylum Streptophyta; class Magnoliopsida; order Alismatales; family Hydrocharitaceae; genus Thalassia; species Thalassia testudinum. Next base: position 90,957,816 of record JAZHRO010000077.1, read on the forward strand.
GGATCCATGCATGAGATTATGAGAGCATTTAATTTATTGATTTTATTTCAAAAAAAAAATTAATGCCTCATTTGTCTCAGGCGAGCGCCTAGCACCTCAGGCATTTTGGATCCCTCGCCTTTTAGCACATCTCGCCTTTGACAGCACTGCTCCAATTAACCACGGCATCCCACCAACCAAAGTAGAAGCCTAACCAATCTCCTCCCAAAAATGCAACCTAGATGCATCATTACAAGGACCATACACCGAAGAAACCGAAAATGAGCTACCATCCATCTTCCTTGGGGTGATGTTGCAAGGGCATTTGGAGTCACATAGATAAGAACCTACACAATAAGCCAAGCAAGGCTCCATCATGCTACACAACCATCTAGTTCAAGACCAATGGTTGTAATTCCAGAAGATAATGAAGAGACGGAGGAGTATATATTCAATTCAAGAGAAAAATAGCAAGACTTCGACTTTGAGGTAGATAAGGAAGATGAATTTAGCATCGACCTGTAGACCTAGATTTTTTAGTTTGGTATGGCATTTGATTTTCTAGAACTTTTGGTCATACCAGGGTTTATATTTTTTTGCTTGTGAACTTAGCACTATGGTGGTTGGACATGGTAGGATTTATGTTTATAGTCTTGGAGATGTGTTTTCTATCTATGATCCTTAGATATGATTTTTATTTTGACATGTGCTTTTTATCTATGAACTTCATTGTTGAATTTATGCTTTTCCTTACCGAAAGTAGCTTTTATTTGCCCTTTTTAATTTTTGTTTGCCATTTTTTCTTATTATATTTTCTTGATGGATCCATGTATGGGATTATAAAAGCATTTAATTTATTGATTTTTTTCAAAAAAAATATATTTTAGCACCTTATTTGTCTAAGTAATGATGTACACGAGTCAAGTTCAACCAAAACCCAACCCGACTCAAGCCAACCCAACCCTAGCCAACCCAACCCTATTTGGGTTGGGTTGGGTTGTGAGTTATAATGGGTTGTGTTGGGTTGAAATTTTTCCAACCTGATAAAAAATGGGTTGGGTTAGGTTTGAGGTTTAACTAACCCAACCCAACCCGTAACCCGATATAACCCAATTTATAATTATATATATAAGGGAACCAAACTTAAATATTCCCCAATTACAACCCAATCAGGAACCAAAGCCCATTCACGTCGAGCCCAATGTCCAAATTCCCCCATTGTCCTACACCCAACTCTCCCATGTCCCAAATTCAAAATTCCCCCACCCCTTTCCCAAATTCCATCCACGGTCTGGTTTTTCTTTTTGTTTTTACCTATTGTATTCACTTTTTAGAAGAAAGACGTTATCTATGAGTTTAAAATATTTTGTTCTCAAGTATGAAAGATAGAGAAAATACATAAGGGATAAACATAAATTTTGCGTCTTTTGACTAGTCAACAACCTGCTCAACTTGACCCAACCCGACCCGTGTACACTCGTAATCTCAAGCAAGTGCCCACCCTGAGCATGTTGGACCCCTCTCACCTTTTAGCACCTCTCTCCTTTAACAACACTGTTTTAAGGGCTACGAGACACTAATTAATTGGGTCACTATCCTTAACAAAATTTGACCTCTCAAAGCCTATAAATAGGCTTTAAGATCAACGGAGGATGATTATTCTTCCTCCATTAATCATCCATCCCCTCTTTCATATACTCCCCCCCTCTAGTCCTCCAAGTCTCCCTCGAGTGGGTGATATCTAGAGGTCATTTAAGTCACCCTCCACCTTTACCTCCATCCAGTTTCCATCTTCACCGCTACGATGTCACTCCACTCACGCCTCCTCTATTCTTCGTTTGCATTTTTTCATTTATAATTGCTTTTAGTACACTTGTAACTTTTAACTAGTTTTTTTAAATAAAAATAAAAAATCTTTATTCCATTATCTAGTTACTTACTTGCTTTACTTGTATTTGCTTATTAGTATTTGATTTATCTATACATTTACATATTTCCATTACGTTTACATATTCATGTTTAAATTTTAAATTTTTACATTTATTTTCATGCTCCAACAAAATTCCAAAAAATTAGAATACTCGCAAAATTTTGTTCAAAAAATCTACAAAATAAATTAAAATAATTTTACATTTATGTCCTCGTATTATTACAAATTAATCCTGCTATTTCTTTCCAATTTTTTTCTGTATGTTTTACAGCTTAGTTTTGCATGAAAATTGATAGGAATCTTAAGCTACAAGGTATCTCTAGTAGTTTTTTTTTACAATTTTTATGTGTCTAGAAAATGATTGTGATTTAGTCCTCGTTTTCAAGTTCCATCACCTTATCCTAATTTTGAAACACCGAAAAAATCTAAAAAGTAAAAATAATAAAAATATATCTAAGTTAGTAAAAGCTACTTGAACAATTTACTTTCCTATGAAACGAATTGAACTTCCAATTTACTCCATTTAATCACTTTTAAGTTCAAAAGAATTTCAAAAATTGATCGTGGGATTCGAAAACAAAAATTAATCATGAGATTCACAAAGGGATAAGATCGTCGATATAGCACGAAATCACGATTGTTTAAAATTTTCTCACAAATTGCGATGCCTAAGTAGTGTAAGGGCGTAGGTGTACAAACTCCTTATTGAAAGGAGTAGAAAGAAAAAAAGAACAATCACGGGATCAAGCATCTTAATCAAGCCCTTACACTTCAAGATAACAATTCGCAAAAACAAATGTAAATGGTTGTGATTTCGAGCAACAACGATCTTATCTTTTCATGAATCCAACGATCAATTTTTACTTCGCAAATCCTACAATCAGGTTTTGAAATTTTTCCGAATCCTTAAAAGTGATTAAATCAAATAAATCAAAAATTCGAGTCATTTTACAGGAAGGCAAATTATTCAAGTAGCTTCCTACTAACTTAGACTAACATATTTTTATTATTTTTATTTTTTAGATTTTTTTGGTGTTTTAAAATAGGGATAAGACAAAGAAACTTGAAAATAAGAACGAAATCGTAACCTAAGAACTCAAATACAATATGCATGAAAATCATTTTCTAAAAACACAAAAATTGAATAAAAATTATAAGAGATACCTTATAGCTTAACTAAGATTCCTACCAATTTTCACATAAAACTTAGTTGTAAAAAACACAAAAAAAATTAGAAAGAAATAGTAGAACTAATTTATAATAATACGATGACCTAAATGTAAACTTTTTTTTTCTTTTTTGTAGAGTTTTTTAACAAAATTTTGCAAGTATTCTAACCTAACATGCAGGAGCATAACCTTTTTTTTTTTGGATTTTATTGATGCATGAAAATAATGCAAAAATTTAGAATCTAAACGTGAATATCTAAATGTAATGGAAATATACAAATGTACAAACGAATCAAATATTAATAAGCAAACACAAGCATAACAAGTAAGCAACTAGATAATGAAATAAAGATTTTTTATTTTTAATTTAAACAAACACTAGTCAAAAGTTACAAATGTTCTAAAAAAACTATAAATGAAAAAGAAATGCAAACGAAGAGGCAACGTGAGCAAAGCGACATCATAGCAATGAAGATTAAAAATGGGCGGAGGTGAAAATAGAGGGTGATTTGACAACCTCCAAATACCACCCGCTCGAAGGAGAATTGAAGAGCCTAAGGAGAGCAGATGACAGAGGGGACGGCTGATTAATGAAGGAAGAATAATCAGCCCCACTAGTTCTTAAGGCCTACTTATAGGCTTTACGAGGTCAAATTTTGTTAGGGATAGAGAAATTTCGTAAGCCCAATTAGTTGAAGGCTGAGAGCCTTCCAAATCCTTTAAATTCAAATAGAAATGCAATTTTTCAACCAAAATTCACTATAGATACCTTGTCAGGCCTTTAAAATAATTTTTTAATTCTGTTGGTATGCTCGGAACTACCCAAATTGGCCTATGCACCTAGCACCCACACTGTTCACGTGCGCACTCTTCAAATTTCTTTTTGGTTTCATGCAAATAGATTCATTTCCACCCCTCACAGGAACTCATCAAAGTTTTGTTTTTTTCCTTTCATTGTTTTAGTTTCTCTTTCTTCTGAATTCTCTCTTTTTCTTATTTGTTTTGCAACATTTTGCACACTTTTTTATTTCCATCTTCGCGACTAGCTTCCTTATCTCATGCCCTTTCATTTGAGACCAATATTAATTATTGTTGAGAATAAAGGGTCACGTGGACCTGTCACATGGCAGGCAGACAGGCCACGTGGCAGTAGCAAGAGGGCCCATAGGGCCAACAGTTAGGAAGGTACAAGGAACCTAGTTTTATTTACCTGAGCCCCAAGTTTGCTATTTTGTTAAGTTGATTTGAGGAAAAGTTCTAGGAATTAGTACTGGTAATTTGAATATGATTTTTTTTTTTATTTGTGGGATATATACTCTATATAAAAATAGCCTTTCCATTGTAATTCCCTTGAGTTAGCAATAATATTTCCTATTCCACAAACTCCTCTCTCTCTCAACATCACCGCCAGCCACCACCTTCACCGGCCTCACCATCGACTGGTCACCATTACCAACCGACGGCTGTTGCTCCCTCTCCCTGATTTCCTTGTGGACAGCCCTTGTTGAGTTGTTTTCCAACACACCAAGGAAGTCTCCATGCTCCACGTGCGCCAATCTTGACATGGTATCAGAGCCTACGATTTAGGCTCCCTTGGCACGTGCGGGTTCTTGACCACACGAGCATGGTTTTCATCTCCGACAAGGAATCTTCCTCGACAAATCTGACACCTTACGCAGAGAAGGAAGATAATAGAAGATGACGAAAGCCTCCATCACAGTTGTTGATGCCACGTTGGACCCGAAAGAAAGCAAGGTGGTTGTCTCCGAGACAACCATTAAGCTACAGGGTGCCTCCAACTGTCTTGCGGACTTGCACCTTCAAGATATTTGTCGAAGGATAGGAGAAACTTAGCGTTCTCCTTGAAGAGCCACCGGAACAAAAGGATGACAAGAAAGAAAAGTTCGAGAAGAATTACACCGTCATAAACTGGCGCATAAACTCAATGAACCCTTCCATCCCTAGAACATGCTCTACAGAAACAACACATACAAGATTTGGACGGCCCTCAAGAAAAGGTATGCCCAGACATCAAGTAACACCCACATTTTTTTTTAGAAGAGGAAGATTACCTGAGAGTGGTAATCATCCAGAATTGTATTAAAAAGAGAAAAGGAATGGACTTACAAATTTTGAAGTCAAAAATCAAAAAATCAGCTCGCTTTTCTTACTACATTTTCAGCCCAACACCTCTCTTGAAAACATTGGCATCTCTGTAGCCAAAGACTCCACATAATAGCAATAGCCCGCATCCATCCAGCCATATCCAAATCGATATGGTCTCTGAAGCTCGTTCAAAATCTTTCAAAGTTCCTCATGTCCACCTTTGGGAGTTGAAAATGGTCCTAAACATCTCTTGAAAACACGCAATCAAAGAAGATATATTCGATATCTTCATTTGAGTTGTCGCATAGGAGGTGTTTCAGATCTCCATCCGTAGACCATTTTGACCTATACATCTTCGTCACAAGCCGCTTCCGTCTAAGGAACCAAAGGAAAATCTTGATCTTGAGCAGGACCTTACATCTCCATAGAAGTTTAGAATCCCCTATGATAGTATCCTATTGTACACCCATTGCATTCATGATCTTGTATGCCCGATTAACAGAGAAACTCCAAACCTTCCACTGAAAGGAATCTGGCAGTTCTGCACACTAATAGTTGCCGAAATTCTGCACAAGTAGGGTTAGCTTTGTGTCAGCATCCCATAAATCCTTGACTAACCCTTCTTTATTCTCAACAAGGTGAAATAATCTCTAAAAAATGTTTGAGAAGGTACCAATTTCAGACCAATCATCAAGCCAGATATCCATCTACCATCTACCAACGAAGGGCTGAACTGATCAGAAAATTCCCTCAAAATGGGCCTAAGAGATTGCCAAAAAGCTAAACCACCAAGAAACTTTGCACTGACACGTAGAATTATATTCATATTATCTCCATATGAATCTTTCAATATATGATTAACCAATGCATTCTCATTAGAAAACAATCTTACTACCCATTTCAGTAGAAGTACCTTATTAAAAGAGAGCAAATGTCGAATCCCAAGTTCCCTCTCTTTCGTTGCCTTGCAAACCTCCTCCCAAGGCACCAAGTGCACAAATCTTCCCACAAAATCAAGCCCCTTCCAAAAAAAAACCTTTTTCCGGATCAAATCTATTTGCTTTAGGACTTTCTTAGGTGGTGAGAAAATCGATAGAAAGAACACTGGAATAGCCAAGAGAACAAATTTGAGGAACACCAATCTACCTCCTCTGAATAGGAGTCACCACTCCAAGAAGATAACCTACTCATGAACTTATCAATCAAAGGTTTCCAGTCACAAGAGGTTAGCTTTTTACCTTTTAACGGAAGACCGAGATATTTAACATGTACCCTTACCACCAAGGTCTCCAAACTAGAAGATATAGCATTCTCCTCCACATTCCCCAGACCAAAAGGAACCAAACTTGATTTACTTCTATTAATTTTTAAACCTGAAATCTTTACAAATATTCTCACTAAAGAGGAAATATGTTCGGCCTCTTTCCTTCCTCCAATAAAAAATGTCGTATCGTTTGCATACTGTAGAATAGGTGTCAAAATTCTGTCATCTCCTCTTGTTGTAAAACCAGAGAAAAGATTCCCATCGCAAGCCTTCAAGGCCATTCCTGCTAGTGTATCTACTACAATGTTGAATAACATAGGTGCCAGAGGACACCCTTGCCAGACCCCCCTTTGCGGCTGGACCCACAACCCAGTTGCTCTACCATTAATTAGAATAGAAAATGAGGTAGTGACACATTTTCATCAACAAAAACCAAAGCTCGGGAAATCCTCTTTCTCAAAATTACTAGGCCTTCGAAAAGTCCACTTTCCAGAGGAAAGCTGGGCATCTTCTCTTCCAAACCACCAGGAACTCCTCAACCAATACATAAGAGTCTTGTAAAGACCTTCTTTAATAAATGCAGATTGGACGAGGGAAAAAATACCAGGGAGAATAATTCGCAACCAATTTGCAAGAATTTTTGCAACCAACAAATAGATGGAGTTAGACAAAGCAATGGGCTTATATAGTCCTCCATCTCCGAACTCTCTTTGGTAGCAAGAAAAGATAAAACTTATTCAATCTCTCAACCCCTTCGCTTCCTCTGAAAAACTCCCTAATCATGGCCATAACATCATATCCCACCACATCCCACAATTCTCTATAAAAAATAATTTGTAACCCATTCGATCCTTCCGAATTCATACCATGCAAGGCACTCAAAACCTCTTCATCCACGTCTCTAATGAGAAGCTTTTGCCTTTTCCCCAACTTGCTCCATACGAGAGTTTGACAACCGCCAATCGCCACATGGTTGCCTTCGAGTGAAATCATGAAAATAATTTTAAAAGCAACACAAATCTCCTCTTTTTTTCAGGTTATCATCCCCCACTTTCACCATACATATAATATTTTTCCTCCTTACACTAATAGATTAATGGAAAAATTCAAAATTAGCATCACCTTTTAAACCAAAGTTGTCTCGATTTTTGTCTCCAATCCATCTCTACCATATAGTCTTCCTCAGCCACAATAGATTGAGATGCATGCCTTTCAAGACATCCATCCTCCATAAGAAAAGTCCTCTCCTCCTCATCAAGAGAGAACTCTCGTAAGTGCAACCATCCTCCTCTCCTCTCTACGTAGGTCTCTTTTGAAATCTATTATAGCCAATCTCACTGCTTTAATTCTATAAGCCAAAGTACAGGTAGTCGAAGTCGAAATCGGAGTTGAGGTCCACTTCTCCCGAATAAGGTTATAAAGCCCGGTTCCTTGAGCCAAGACATCTTCATTACTCTGCCAAAGAAGAGGGGTATGATCCGAAAAAGGTCACCCACAAGCAATCACATTTGTCACCTGAAAATTTTTTACTAAAGAAATGTTACAAAGAAATCTGTCTATGCAAGACATAGCACCACTACCATTCGAATGTGAATCGAGACCCCGAAGAAGGCAAGTCACCCAGTTCAAGCTCATGGACCAACTATTGAAAATGAATAGTAGAAGCATCACATCGACCATTAGGTCTGTCTTTAGGACAACGTGTCACATTAAAATCTCCACATATCAGCCAAGACATGTCATAAACAAAAGTAAACCCCTGTCTCAACTCCTCCCAAAAGAGTATCTTGGAATTATCATCACAAGGCCCATACACGTTGGCAATAGCATAAGAAAATCCTTCCATTCATCTAGAAAACATGTTGTCGTCATTTTAGTAGCTATATTCGAAGAACAGATCTCCAATTGAGGATAGAACATCTCCGCCTTCAGTTGAGGATTCATGCTCTTTCCAAATGAGTTTCTTGTAGGCATGCAACATCCACTCTCCACTCCGTTAAGTACCTTTTCAAAATTGATCTCCTCCCATTCTCCCTGAGACCCCGAACATTTCAAGATAGTACATTAACCATTTAAGTTTTTTGGACCCCCTTTATGAACCCTCATGGCTCCTACCACCTTTGCCACTTGCGCATCTACTTTTTGTCCACTATCTGTTGTGTTCTTCATGATCCTCTTACACTTGTAACAAGCATTCAAAATCAACTTGTACTTATGTGGGATGATTGTTGCGTGCGTTAAATCATCGATCTTTCAAGGAGAAATGCTTGCGTCGTAGTATATCGACAAAATCGCTTTACAACATTTAAATTTATAAGAGTACTCGAAAAGAAAGAAATTGAGTCCGAGATCGTTTGTAGTGAGCAAATATGGAATTCACACACTAATCGAAATATAAAATAGATGAGTACAATGATTAATTGTCACAAAGATATGCAATGAATAATCTACTTAAAGAAATGTATTCAATAATAGCAATGGTATCTCAAGAAACCAGTGGGATAAAAAAGAATATCAAACCCTAAAAATGGTGATTTAGATCACCAATTAATCCCACAATTTAAGCACATATCACAATTCTCAAATAAGCCAAATATTTCAACAGTATCTCGAATCATTAATCCACGTTAGAGAAGTCCACAGTACCAGCTCAAATATTACCACAAATCAGACATCAGCCACAAGTGGCAGACGACTTAACTACTCAGAGCACAGCCAAGGCACAGAGCCTCAGCAAAGCAGACACACAAGGGTGCCAAGCACGGATAAGAAGACTCTCAGAGATGCTAAGTATAGAGCAAGCATGCATGCATCTCGAAGCAAAACCTACCCCTACCCCCTCACAATTTCTCCTCTTCCATATCTCAGGATTGAGTATTAGTCAGGTAATCGGGTTGTACAATACCGGGCAGGGGACCAGACCCATGTGGCAGTGGCCGCGGGAGAGTGAGCACGTGGGTGAGCACATGCATGGGGGACCTCACCGCCCGTGTGTTAAGGCGAACAACTAAGATCACAAAATCAAGTTATATGTTGCTAAGGCTCTGAAACTGCACGAGATGGGACTAATGTTTGGGCTTCCCCCTTCGTGCTGCACTAGCTGGTTGACGTGAAGAATCGAGGCAGTAGCTCGTGCTTCTTCGCGCAATTGAAGACCTAGAGCCCTTCGTGGCATCCGTCCGCAGAGCCTGGGGGTAGTAACGAGACCTATTGATGCCTGAGGAACATGGTCGATGACGGAGAAGGCGACCGGCGGCAGCGATACCTAAAATGCGAAGTATGGCCTCTAAGCCACAGTTAGAATGCTCCTGAGCTTTGTCATGAGGCGAGGAATGCGACAGTGGTGGTCTTAAGGTGATTTAAGCTTGATAGAGGTTGGATGTGGTCAGGGTAGCAGGTGGTTAGGTGGGTTGGTCGTTGGGTCGATTGCATGGTCGAAAACACAAATAATGTTAGGGCTTTTGAAGAGGATGGTGAGGCGAAGCTTCTGGACGTGGAAGCGGGTGATTTGGTGTACTGTGGAGTGCATGCAGCTTCACCGGAGGTGTTGTCGACCATGAAGAAGTGGGAGGCAGGTGTACGGTGGTCGAATCGAGGTGGGAGAAGGTTGGTTCTAACCTAGAGGAGAGGAGATAGGAACTACTTACAAACGAAGGGGATGGGAGATCCGCACCGGCTTGCTTCGCCGATGCCGTGGATGACGAAGACTCCGATGAGGGAGGAAGGTGGCGATAAAGGAGATAGGAGCCCCTGCGATGATGAGCGGACGAATGTAGTAAAAGCACTAGGCCACCCAATTTAGCTGTTGGGTGGCTAGGAGGTCAAGGAGGTCCGCCGGAGCCGCGACCGGAGATGGTCGGAGGGAGAAAAAGATGTTTCTAGGCCTAAACCGAGCTAAAGAGGATGGTAAAACATAGGGAAGCTTATATAGAGCTCATACTCGAGCTCCAACAAGGGAATTCATCGCGATTTGATTTGGGTTCCATCATAGATTTTAAGAGCTTCGCCTGAGCTCTAGGATACGAGTTAGGATCCAATATCCTGATCAATTGATTCCTTGTAATGTGAACACCAATCCCACCAAATTTTGTAGGATTTGGAGTTGATTTGGTGCGGTTTTGGTCCAATCAAACAAGGTGTTTAGGTCGATTGACCGAACAATGGTGGCAAGGACCTATCAGTAAAGATGAAGTTGGGGACCCATTTGCAATAAAATCGAAAGTTAGGGGTTCAATGGTGAGAAATAGAGATTTCAAAAACTAAAATGCAAGCTAGGTCAAGATAAACTCTGATTGGACCCAAATTTTGGTACTAACCTAATTTGGACCCAATGAATCTGATGGTGAACTTGGATTTCAGTTTTGACCACATTTGACTGGACAATTTACACAGAAGTCCAAATTATGGCAAAATCCCGTCTAAGACTGTTCAAAGTCAAAATGGGTTTAGATGGTCAAACGATACCAAACCTCTTAGAATATTTTTCTATGAATTTCAGGAGGTTTAGATGAATTTTATCCTAACCAGATCCTCTTCAATTTAAGCGGGTCTGAAATTAGGGTTTTGTGTTCTGATACGATTCTCGAAATGTGTGAAACCCCATTTCTGTCTGTGTTGACCCACTCTTTGGACTTTAATGTTCATTTGACCTTCAATTAAACCCTAACAAACCCTGTGGTTACTCTGCATTCATGGTGTGATGTTAAAACTACAAAATTAACCATGTTTTAATGTTCTCCTCAAAATGGATCTGAGTGTAATTACGACTTTTAGGAAATTATTCAGGAGCATTTGTTACTTGATTTCAACTAATTCAAGTTAGTTATGGCGGATGATGGTGTTACCATCAATGACTTTGATGTGGCTAGATGATATACTAGAAGAGGATCGACAACTGATAGACCTTGTTTTGGCACTTGATTTGTTGATCAGGCGTCCCCCTTCATTCACATCAGAAGTTGCATGGAGCATGTACCACAGGCCTGCCGCCTATCAACTCAGCCTCGTTGAAGTTTGTACCATCCATCGATGAACCATCTAGTTCAGTACCATAGAAAATGGACCCAAAACCCATAGGAAGATCATCCTCCTACAAAACACGGGTAGCAGCAGACCTCGATACCAAGAGAACATGCGGTGTCAAAGGCATTGTATTCGCCAAAAAGGTAGACTCACCCCCCCCCCCCCCTCGACCCTAGCATAGGTCCAGTGTCCACCTGTGGAAAACGTGAACCGTATATATGTTCCTCCAAACAAACTGCAAGAGCAGGGTCTCTCCTACATTCCATGGTGTTGTCATTCCCCTACATCTTGCCTTCCTTTGAGATGGTAGCAACCTGCATATCATCGACCAAAACAGCAGAAGGATGAGGGGACAAAATGGCTCCCGAAGGAGCTAAATGATAAACATAAGGATCCTTGAACTCACCAAATCTAGATCCATAAAAGGATCCGAACTCCACCTAATGTGTACAACGTACTGACTTTGCTAAGTCAACGTCAAGAAAAGGGTCTTCCTACTTCCAAAGCGCTGCAGCCTACGAACGGTAAAATAGGCCTGTGTTTCCACCCAGTTCAGTCTCCTTCAACAAGGGGTCCACCTGCAAGTCATCAACCACAGCAGCAGCAGGCCTGCAATCCCATCTCCTAGGTTTAAGTGATCAATAAATGGATCAATGGACTCACCCAATCCGGATCCAGACTCCCCCTGCCGATTGCAATGCTCAAGAAACACCAAATCAGCACCCAACAAACGATCACTTACCAGATAAGGAAAACCATCTGCCCTGAAATCAGGAAGACCATTAATAGGGGCAGCTGGAGATGGTAAATGCTGATTTGGAATTCGAAATTCCAACGCAAGAGGGGAAATCTTCCTGATTGGATGCCATTTCTAATGAGAATGACTCGCTGCCAGCTTCGCGTGGTCTTCATCGTCTCTAAGCCTCCTCCATCCGATGATGCAGATCGATCGACTACTGTAGGGGACTTGTTGGACTTCTGTTGAACCACCATCAACCAAATACCCTTCGATCTTATGCCCAAAATCCTCGTAGATAGGCACCCCAGCCACCAATGCCTCTACGTAAGAGAGATTCCTCCTTCCTTCAAAGCCGAGATCTTCAAAGGAAATGACACAGGCACAACCACCGAATCGCAAGACCTCCTTGGTAGGGAGGGACCTCCCCACTAGCAGCTCACCTTCAACCGTCACTAAAGAAGTATCTCCTTCCTACAACCCAACTCCAATACACCACCTGACACGCGCAAAAAATGAGCAAATGGAGATAATAGATTCTAACAATTCTCAACCTCAAGGGAATGCCGTAAATATGAAATCTAATAGTCAGACGTAACAGAATCTTCTCATCGGTAGCACCTTCATGAATGCTAGGAAGAGACCAACGAATCAAAAACTTCCCAAAGAAAATTCTTTAAACTTGAGAAGATCAACATCTGATCTCTCAAGTCCAAACAACAACAATCTCCTCTCCAATAAAATAGTAACCTTCCACCCTCCGAATCTCAAACCACAGCGCGAAATAAAATATCTAACCCCATTAACATCAATTACGCCATGCAGAGAAATCCCTACCAACGATTGATCCAACAAAGAATCCAAAGCCTTTGTCTCGTGCATCCACGAAAGCTCCACTCCTTCGCCAGGTGCCTCTCCCACTAGAGAGGGGGAACCTATTGAATCCCCTTCGAGCACATATCCTTGTGAATCCACAATGGACGAAAACTCCTCTTGTGGCCCCATCCCCGACAATGGAGGTAAAGAAAAGGATCCCTGCAATCCTTCGCCAAATAACCTAACCCACGACATCTATAGCAAACGATCTTCCAGAGAGGTGAGACCTCAGGATCCCCGCTGCTGATGATACCGAAATTCCTAGTGTCCTCCACCTTCCTCCTTCGCTCTCACTCGCTTCCACCTTGAGTCACCCATCCAGCCTTTAAGAATTTTGAAGTTCCACTCTGAGCAATAGTTCCCAAGTAACACCCATATTACTAATCTATATACTTGTATATACTCGTATATGGACAGCTAGTCAGGGAGCTCTTTCCTTGACTAAATATTATGAGAAGATAAAGGCATTGTTCAAGGAATTGGACATCTACAAGCCATTATGTTGCGACGAGCAAGGGAGATGAGCGGTTTAGCAATCCACCAAGTTTTTATTGGAGTTGCATCCCCATTATCGAGTCGCCCGTGATCAAATCCTAACATCCGACAAAAAGATGGATCTTGAGACCATCTTCTACTATCTCATGAAGATGGAGATTCCTAAAGATGAAGTCACACCCAAGGGCGAGAACTCCGCACTTGCTATTCCATAAGCAAGTGTGGGGTGTGAAAGAGGACGTGGCCGAGGCTCTGGTCACGTCTACCCGAAGTGCCAATATTATGGACGTACCAATCATCCACAAGACAGATGCTGGGATAAGTTCAGAAGGCCTCCACGTAGGGCTACTAGCACCTCACGAGTGGACTCCTTGACTCCCGAATATCTCGAAAAGTTACAGGCCATCCTTCAAGAAGACAAGTCAACGACGACCATCACAACAACTATTCAGGTTGCCACAAATGCAACAATTTCGGAGGTCGCAGGAGGCTACACCATTGACTTATCCAAAGTGAAGACCGAGAGCACAACTCTCAAAGAAGAGTAGTGGGGCATCTAGCCTCACGAGTTGAAAACCAAGTCGTCTACCTCCTAACCTTGACTTGAGAGGGAGTGTTGAGAATAAGGGGCCACGTGGACCTGCCACATGGCAGCCAGACAGGCCACATGGCAGCAAGAGGAGGGCCCATAAGGCAGCGGTTAGGAAGTTCCAATGGACCAAGTTTTGTTTACTTGAGTCCCAAGTTTGCTATTTTGTTAAGTTGATTTTAGGAAAAGTTATTTTAGGAATTACTTTTAGTGATCTATTCTTCCTTATTTAGAGATATGATTTGTTTCTTATTTTGTGGGATATGTTCTCTCTATAAAAAGAGTCTTCCCATTGTAATCCCATTAAGTTAGCAATAATATTTTCTATTCCACAAACTCCTCTCTCTCTCTCTCTCTCTCTCAACATCACCGTCGGCCACCACCTTCACCGGCCTCACCACTGACCGATCACCATCACCAACTGGCGATTGCTGCTCCCTCTCTCCCTGATTTCCACGTAGGCAACCCCTGTTGGGTTGTTTTCTTACGCAAGGGAGCCTCCACGCTCCATGTGCGTCAATCTTGACAATTATGTTCCTACAAAAGCACGAAATAATGCATGAATGGATGGGTATTTAAATAACGTAAATTATGCATTATAAACCTATTATAAGTGCATAAATAATTACTAACTAACAAATCTACACAAGTTATATAATAATAGAAACTCAGCTCACATCCATAATTTGTTAGTGTATGAGAGCCTATTATGGACCCCATATGGGGGAGACTCATCAAAGTCCCCACATAAGAAGCTCAATCTTAATCCCTATATAAGATAAACATACTCCTAATCCTTGTATAAGAGGAGTTTAGTGCAAAGACCTCCATATAGGAGAAGCTTGGTTCTTAGTTCCAATATGGGAGAGGCTTACTTCAAGTTTCTGTGTGGAAGAAGCCCATTCTCGAGATCTCCAAGGGAGAAACCTACTCCTAACATCTCCAATGAGAAGGCACCAACACTCTTTAAGGTCTCTATGAGAGAGATTTGTCAAAGCTCAACTTAAGCAATTCATCTTCATGACTCCAACCTATGCTCATGTGTAATCTCAGCATACCCGCCTACAAGCAAGAATTAGGATAAAATTATTATCATTCGACAAGAGGAGAGCCATGATCAATGTTTCACCAGTAGAGAGTTGTATTTTACTTGTAATAGTAAGGAATTATGTTGTGCAAATTGAACATTCCATGCCCTAACTTTGTTGTGTGTGTGTATGTGTTGCGGGGGGAAGTATTGAAAGAGAGATTTTGTGGCTGGATTATTGGATCATGTGATCCAATATGTTTGCTAAAATCCATGTTTAAAGATCCAACAAATTTTACGCTGTCGACTACCTAACGTAACCCTCCTCCTTTACCCGAGCTTGGGACCGGCAATGAAAAGGCACACAAACCTCAACATAGGCGAAGAAGACCAAACAAGTGTTGGAAGGAAACTATTAAGAATGACCTCAATTACTTTAATTTAAGTCCTGAAATTGCTGAAAATCGATCTGTGTGGAGGCAAAGAATCCATATAGCCGACCCCACTTAGTGTGAGAAAAGGCTTGATTGTTATTGTTGTTATTGTTGTTGTTGTGGAGATCCAATATGTTGTTTAGTCCTATAAGAAGAAAGTAAACTAAAAAGGCATGTGGCAGCTTAAATAAAAGCCCTCATAGCATCATTTGTCTCTAAGAAAAAATATTATAGGATCACACTCATAGGCTGCGTTTGGAGGTGGGATAAAGTACCATAAGAATAGGTTAAAATGAAATAAGTGGAAATGATGTTTGTTTAGGTGATGGAATAAGGATAGGGTTAAGTATAGGGTTAAAATGATCAGTGTATTGATGTGATATCAATGGATATTTGTTTAATAATATAAGTGGGAATGGAGAATGTTAGTAGGTGTTTCTTTAATATTAAAAGTGAGAGTGAACGGTGTAGTGAGTATTTTTAATAGTAAAAGTGGAAGTGGAGAATGATTGATGTATTGATGTGATGTTTGTGTTGAAACTTAGGAAAAACTTGGGAAAAACTTGAGATAATCCTTAACCTAGGCTAACCCCACCGACAAACGGAACCATACGAGAACTTCTCCCATAATTTCTCTCCTCTCCTTATGAAAGGCGTTTCCACGTAAAGCCAAGCTTTCGATGTGATGCTCTTGATATTATGTTCATTTTATATCTTATTTTATTATTTTATTCTTTCAACAATCTTATCCTAACACTTTTTCTTGAAAAGCTTTCAACCTAGCACATCACACTACCATAAACAACTCAAACAATTCCATCCTTACAACAACCGAAACAATTATTATTCATCCTATCCTTTGTATAGAATAATGCCAAATGCAGCAATGGAGGTAGTATGGTGACTCCTTAACCCAACAAAGTATGGTGTCATGAGTGTTGTCCACAAATTATTCCTTATTAATGAGCCAAATCCACACTAGCAAGGCTCACAACCACCATGATTGTCACCAAAACTCCATGGTCTTTTTTAGGTAAGGGATAGAATTTACCCTTTGATAGAATTTAGGATGGATAAAGTTTTAGTAGTGTTAGTGTAAGTGATGAGATAATAAAAGTGGATGTAATAGGTGAGGTAATGTATGATAAATTGTAAATTGATGTGATTTGAATATAAAGAAGAAAGTTGTAGTTTATTTGTTTTATATTTAATATTAGGTTATTTTTTTATTATTGTTTCTTTGAAAAGTAGAATGAAAGTTAGATATGATATGCGAGTTAATACCTTGTGTATAGAAATTTGAGGTGACATTTTGACATTTTTCATAGCACTGTTTACGCTATCCCTATTGCATCACCTAATTACGTGTTTTATCCCTTATCCAAACAAGGCCAGTGCTCTCAAAGGAGCAAGCTCACCAGGACACAAAGTATACCATCAATAGATTTCCCTGGTTGGCCTATAAGAGCAATCAGGAATGTAAGCAACATCTCCTTCGCTACCATACCATGTGCTTGTACATGATGTGGTGAGATTATTGTAGTACATCCTAGCCATACAACAAAATAGGCATAAATGATGGCATCAGAAAAGTGGCAATAATAATGATGTTGGCAGCATGGATGAAGCTCAAAATTCGTATTCCTTTTGGGACCATTTATGTTGCAAAAATTCACTTCATTTAGGTTTTATTCTTTTATGTATTAGATTGTTTATGAATTATGATACACATTTAAGCCCTTCGTGCCTTTCTCAGTTTTACAAGGCATTATTTGTTCACTTTGAAATTTGTGTTTATTTAAGCATCTCCAAACCAGTAAAAATGTAAATATTCATTGATCCGAGTATTTATGAAGTGTTACTGTATTACCATAGTGCTATATTTTTATGGAAATAATGCTCCAAAATTTCCTCAACTTGCCTCCAAAAGCACATTTTCTGAATACCAGCACTTAATCAGGACCCTTGGAGGTGGACTAGTGCTTAATCAAAAATGTTGCTGAAAAAAAAATATGTTTATTGGTTTAAGATACAGAAAATGTTCATTGGTATTATGATCTCACGTTAGAAAATTACCTCCAAAAACCTGACATAAATGCTACTTTATTGACATGTTGAGCTGGAAAGGTTTTCGCATCCTGTGAATCATCAGTCTTTTCTTTCTTGACTGATGGACCTTTTCACACACTTTCTGCAGTGAATGAGGTTCACTTATTTTATGGGGGTCTATCCCACTGCTTAATCATAGATTAATCCCCTTTTACAAGTGGATGGCATAAGTGATGATGGCATCAGAAAAGTGGCAATGATAATGATGATGGCAGAATGGATGAAGCTCAAAATTCTAATTCCTTTTGAAACCACCATTTATGTTGCAAAAATTTGCTTCATTTAGATTTTACTCTTTTATGTATTAGGTTGTTTATGAATTATGATACACCTTCAGGCCCTTTATGCCTTTCTCAGTTTTATAAGGCATTATTTGTTCACTTTGAAATTTGTGTTTATTTAAGCCATCTCCAAACCAGTAAAAATGTAGATATTCATTGGTCTGAGTATTTACGAAGTATTACCCATAGTGCTATATTTGTAGGGAAATAATGCTCCAAAATTTCCTCAACTTTCCCCCAAAAGAACATTTTCTGAATACCAGCACTTAATCAGGACCCTTAGAGGTGAACTAGTGCTTAATCAAAAATGTTGCTGAAAAAAATATATATTTATTGGTTTAAGATACAGAAAATGTTCATTGGTATTATGATCTCACGTTAGAAAATTACCTCCAAAAACCTGGCATAAATGCTACTCTATTGACATGTTGAGCTGGAAAGGTTTTAGCATGCTGATTATTCTTTCTAAGTATCCCGTGAATCATCAGTGTTTTCTTTCTTGACTGATGGACCTTTTCACACGCTTTCAGCTGTCAATGAGGTTCACTTATTTTACAGGGGCCTATCCCACTGCCTAATCATAGATTAATCCCCTTTTATAAGTGCGGTTTGTCAACTGAGGACAGAGTTGACCAAATCCAGAGGGGGAAGTATGGGGTAATCCCACATGCTCTCCATCCTTAGTAGTCTGCAAGCAGTGTTCCAAATGCCTACAACATGTCGGCGAAATGACATTTTTCTAATGTAAGACCATATTGACATACATGTAATGTCGAAATGCAAGAGTGCCATCGATATTTTGTCAAATATCAAAATAATATGTTGACAATTACAGCGAAATGGATAATACTAGGTATGATTCTTAAACTATTACCATATTTTAAGGCTGACATAGTCAACTCAGTAACCCATATCTACGTTACTATCACCACATGCTTGTTAGAGTGATGATAACTCTTGCAATTTTCTTCTCTCCCTATTTATTAGATCTTTAAGGTAATTTAGCTTCTCCAAAATTAAATAGTATTTATTTCTTATTCTTCGGGCTAGATTTAAGCTAGAATCATTGATTTAGATCCTATTGTGATGTTTTAACAATTACATTTGCATATCCATGAATTTATAGTAAATTGACTAGTTCTATGATTATTTAATCTACACATTTTATGGAGTTAGATCGTTAGATCTTAGGATTTAATATTTTAATATTTTTTTGATAAGATTAATGTTCAAGTGTTTATTAAGTTTTTCTAATGCAATTATATGAATTCAATACAATCCTAATCATTCTAATAGAATTTCAAGATTTCCTTGACATACCCTTTCTTGGGAATAAAACCAGCCACGTGGCACTACCACGTAGAAGCATCTCAGGGCCCATATGGGCTGTCAATTTTGGCGGTCCAAAAGATCAAATTTGGAGTATTTTCTTATTTATTAAGTTTGCTATTTTTAGCAAATAGGTTCTAGAAAAATATGTTACAAGATTTGCAAAGATTTAGTTGTTCCAAATCTAGAAGATTTGATTAGATTTAATTAGTTAAGTCTATTTTTAGAAGTAGGAATATGTACTCTCTATATAAAGAGAGCCTTTCCAACTATTTTGAGTAAAGCAATAAAGCAAATTCTTCCAATCAAGGTCTCTACCTCTCTCTCCACATGGTGGCTCTCTCTCTTCTTCAGATAGCCATGCATCTACAGCAACCATAACAGGGAAATTCCTCCCTATTTCCATGTGAAATCAATCCCAATGTGGACTATTCTCCATGCCAATCAAGCCTCCACGCTTCCTACATGCACACCAATTCTCAACATGGTATCAGAGTAGGCAATCTAAGCTCTTCTAGGGAGTTTCTGCACGCATAGGAAGGAGAAGGGAAGAAAGGCCACGCTATGCGTGACTTTTTCCCTAGTGGGCAGCAACCACACGTGGACCTTTCCTCCTGTTGGGTCACCCACAAGAAGTCCCATCTTATGCGTAATTCCCACGAGTATCCGAACCTCGTGTGTCGAGGTATCTTCGTTGACATTAAGACTTCTCAAAGAACTCCTTGAAGGTCCTTGGAGTCAAGTAGGGGACTCCGACGAGTGGTTTCTCTCACGCATCCAAGCGCCTTACACAGAGCGTACAAGCGAAGGAAGGCTCGTTGTTGAAGATGGAGATGGCCGAAGGCGAGAATCAGATCAACACCGAGGAAGGAAATGTGATAGTTCAAGGCACCACGATTACACTTCCAGGTGCCTCAAACCACATCTAATGGGCTCAGGCATTCCAAATCTTGGTGGAAAGACAAGACAAGTTGCATGTCCTCCTCAAAGAAGAAATTGAGACCAATGATTCCAAGAAGAAGAGAGTTTATCAAGTTGCGCAAAGAAGAGATGACTACTCCAACAGCCACGACTACAAAGGTTGCCAGAGAAGCAACGACTAAAGAGGTGACAAGAGGATTCACAGTCACATCAAAAGAAGATGGTGGAGCATCTAGCCACACAATGTAGCCTCTAGACGAGCACCACGACTGCATCGACTTCACTTTCTCTTGGTGATCTTGGCTTGAAAAAAAGCTAAGGGTCTTTGTCGGCTTAGGAGCAAGACACCATACTTCTCGAGAAGCCACATGGAATCCTCTAACGCATCGGGGAACACCAAGATGAGAAGCTTGACTCTCAAGCGTAGAAGACGATGCACGAAGATTGTCCTCAAAAATCTCAAGAAGAACGATGTATCAACAGTCATCGGCCTCCCAACCTCCAACTTGAGGGGGAGTGTTGGAAATAAAACCAGCCATGTGGCAGCATCTCAGGGCCCATATGGGCTGTCGATTTTGGTGGTCCAAAAGATCAAATTTGGAGTCTTTTCTTATTTGTTAAGTTTTCTACTTTTAGAAAATAAGCTTTAGAAAAATATGTTAGGAGATTTAAAAAGATTTGATTGTTCCAAATTTAGAAGATTTGATTAGATTTAATTAGTTAAGTCTATTTTTAAAAGTAGGAATATGTACTCTCTATATAAAGAGAGCCTTTCCAACTATTTTGAGTAGAGCAATAAAGTAAATTTTTCTAATCAAGCTCTCTTCCTCTCTCCACGTGGTGGCTCTCTTCCTCAAATAGCACGCACTACAGCAGCCATAACAAGGAAATTCCTCCCTATTTCCACATGAAATCAATCCCATCGTGGACTATTCTCCACCCCAATCAAGCCTCCACGCTTCCCATGTGTGCGCTAATTCTCAACACCCCTAAAATGCCTTTTATTGGAGGTGTCAAAGTCATCGAAATTCAATATTAAAATTCTAGCATTTCCTCAACATGCCTCCTGCATGCCTCCAAAATAGATATTTCCAAAATGATCAAAGCAACATCGAAATGGCTTTTCTATTTCATAAGACATATCTCCATACCTATATACCACAATGGACTCTGAAACGCCTTTGCCAATTTTGCTTTTTAAATCAATATTCACCCATGACAACAAAAAGTATCTTCCTATGTGATTCAAAATTGCAATTTAAAGACTCGTACTCGTTGTTTTTATGGGTACTACAACCTGCTTTATATTAAAATTAGTTCATTTCAAAATATGTGGACTTTTTTTGGGAGGGCAGTCACTCAAGGAAGGTGACTATAATAAAATTTATTAAAATAAAATAGGAGAGCAGCTATATTACATTTGAGCATAGCCCCAAGAAAGTAGATACAAAATAGACACTCCCTCCACACAAAGGTACTCCAGCTTGAACACAATCATTTCTTTGCAGCCCCAACACTTTGGTCCATGTTCAATGTTACCAGCTAAACAACTCTCCCTAAAAGCTGTCTAGAAAGAGTTCCACTCAATCATGTCTCATCCACTCCCAAACCATCCATGCAAAGGGTCAAGCAAACAACAAGTGATTGCAGTCACCCACCTCCTTGGAACAAAAGGTATAACCTGTCCTCATTAGGGAAGAACTTTTAATGAAATCCCTCAGTTAGTCATAAGCCTTCCCCTTCTAAGCAACCAAGCAAAAATATTCACCTTCTACAGCATCCCAATCTTCCAAATAAACTTGTATGCCTTGATCATCTCCAAATCAGGATGCTGTGGCAGCTGTATCAACTGCCATTAGATCTCCTTCGATGAGCACCTCTCATCTTCCAGCACCCATCTATCCATCTCCCTGCAGTTGGTTTGAAGACGCAAAATGGAGAAAGAATCCTGTGTCCAGCTTTTCCAACTATCTTCCACAGACAAACACCAGAGAAATGCCACAGAAGCCTCTAGGTCAACAAATAAAGAGAAAAGTACTGAAAATATATGAGACAAAGACCCTAGACCCATCCTATCACTAAACTAAAAGTAGAAGTCTGGCCCATTCCCAAGCCTAGCCTCAAAGGACATGAAAATCGGCATCATGAGGATCAACCCTTTCCAAAAGAGTGAAGCACCATTCTCTAGCCAAGCAGACAGGCCGTGTTCCAGGAGAAAGACAGAAAGCGGGGAAAAAACATGAAGCACCTATGATTAGCAGCATCCTCTTCTCTCAACTAACACATCTACCAAAGGAAGAAAGCTCCCTCCACCATCACCTTTCCCATCCAATCCATTATCTTCACACAATTTGTTTTTATCCTAAATCAGGTATGTCCATAAGCCCTGCAAATGTGTAGCTATGTGACTGTCATGGACCCAAGCCTCAAGGGCATCTCCATTACTCCACCATGTCGCTAAACCCTCTTCAAAAAGCTAGAATTTCTAAAATTAGAATCATATCCGCAAGAACAACTCATTCAATGACTAAAGCAGAGGTGAGAAATCTAAGAAGGGGCATTCCAACGACTGCACTCTAGATAATGGGAACGTCTCTGGAAAACTCGATGGAGAGGAATCTATCTAGCTTGGATCAATGACTTGTTGGTCATGCTCCTACAGTTCTTGCAGGCCGAGCTCCACCACCAAGTTCCAAGAATCAAAGGAGCCGTCATATATCCCACTCCCATCATCCAACCTCTCCTCACAATCTATGGTGATCTACGGTGGCATTGAAGTCCTCACCAATCAATCAAAGGGTCTCTAGAAAAACCCCATGCACCTTCCACCGCTGCTCTCAGAACCCCTTCCCTCATCACCATAGCATCATAAACCCCTAGTAACAAGAAATCACGACACCCTATTGACAGCGTAACAACATGAACAACCACCTAGCTCCCTTCTAGTGCACCACCTTCTCCAAAATGCTCCTCCCTCAAAGCTACCAACAAGCCTCTTGCTCTACCCACAGAGGCCATATCCACAAACCCTACAAAGCTGCCTTTCCCAACTCCTCTCCACACCTCTCCAACTGTCGCTTCAAGAACAAGATGTCCACCCCCTCAATTCTGCAAGTAGTTACTCCAAAACCCCTCTTTCAAGGGTGTAAATATTGGTCTCTGCGACCAATTAATCGTACACGATCAACAACTTTATTGTATACCTATATACAAGGCCATAATCATTTTCAGCCGATTAATACATGTTGAGATTTCATAGTTAGAGGCGCTTATTCTCAAATTTTCATATCTTGCTTTTTTGTTGGATGTTGTTGTTTTCTTGAAAGGAAAAAGGACGACTATGGGAGGATATTTGTTATTGCAACTCATTTTTATAGTTCTATTGCATATTTGTCTCCTTTATATTTACGATATGTCAATCGTCGCTTATTTGTCATATTTTATGTTGTGTGATAACCATTTATTAGAAGCTAGATCCTTACTTGTTGCTTATTGAGCATGTAAAAAAATAATACAAATACATATACACATTATTTAAATTTTTAAACACTAAAAGGTACATAACCAATTAATCCCTAATTAATCACGTTCATAGTGTATATTCCTTAGTCTACCTCACCGACCGAATACAGATTACTGATTTCTACACCATTGCCCTCTTCTTCTTTGAATCCCTAACTCCCTTAATTCCATGGGAGACACTTCATATTTCACCTTCAAACACCACCACCTTCAACACCCCTACAGCCAAGGAAATCAACACAAAACCTCCTTGGACTAAGTTTAGGCCCCAAAACCCTCCAACAACCCCTCAAGAACTGCAACAGCAGCACAATGACCATCATCCCCACCTGAATCTGATTGATCTGCACCCCCAGGTCTTCCCTGTCTATGCCAACTGCCAGGCCACCCCTTACCAGCAACTCATCTTCATCTTCACCCTCTAGATGACCACAGATTTCCCCAAAACACAAGGCACTACCACTACAAAAACTGCTGCTACAATCCATTGCTTACTCCCTTGGTCTTCACCGCAAAGACCAAGAAGTCAAGAAGTCTCCAAGGGAAATCACAAGGGATTCAAGCTAGGAAAAGCCCAGAACTAGACCTAGAAAAGGATCCCACTAACAGATCCAAAAAGCTGCTGCATGGATCCTCGACTAGCAACTAATCCAGTGGGCTGGGGAATCCCCTCTCCCTCCATCTTATTTAACGCTAAAAAAGCACATGTGACTAAGTCAAACTTGACTCCTCGACTTCCACCATCTCCCAAATGATTCCCTACGATGAATTCTAACTTCCCAAATGAGGACAAGGAACACTCTAAATGGCACATCTTCCAAAGATTTGAAGATGGTTAGCAAAATTATGAGTTTGCCCCTTACCCTTCCTACAACATCATTGGCTACCACTACCACCAACTGGCTTCTTTCCTACAATCGAATAACCAGCCACTAAGCCTCTTACAATTTCACCTACCACCTTTGCAAAAGAAGCCCAGCCTTTATCATCAATCTTCACTACCTTCAACATCCAAGAAGCAGCTCCCCAGGCACGCAACGAACACCGAGGAATTACCCCCTTTTCGATGACTTCAACTTTTATCCTTTCAAATAATTCCCCTTCAAATGGAGGTCCTCATAGCGTACCAACCAACCAAAGGATGCCACATGCGGCTCAACAATCTCTAAACACCACGCCATAGAGGGGAGGCCCTCTACCACCAACCAGATGCGTTGTCTTGGTCAAGGACATATGGACAAGGTACTATCTATCTCCAACCAAGAACGTCAACATAGTCTGCCTCCCCAAACTCCAAGTGGAGAAGAGAAACTGTGAATAGAACTCTAACAACAAACCCCACACCAAGAACTTCCCACATTTGCCAACTACAGCCGTAAATCTTGGCGGTACCTTCAGCCCTTCCTAGAGTGAAACCATAGATGGAGATCTTTTACGACATAGGCAAGGGGGCAACTTTTTAGAAGGTCTTCATTCCCATGAATCATGCATGGATGACAACCATGGTGTGACCACTTCAATCCAACAAGCGCCACACCCTCTATCTATAACAATTGTTGAAGCCTCAATTGTTCCCTCCACAAGGCTGAGCAAGTGAAATGCTTGTAGCCAAGGCCCCTCAATGCATACATTTCATATGATCCCAACATGCAAAGTCTTGATGCCCCCACCCCAAATAGTAAAAGCATTAAGAACCACTCCTTCGCTTCTTTACTCCATAGACCTAAGAGGAAGTCTCATGCTTCACATCAAGACTACTACAGTAAATTCTCCACTCATCAAGAAGTACCAAAAACAAAGATGCTAGATACATGCAAGTTCTCTTTTAAGAAACACTTCTAAGAAAATATCAATGTGATCTCGTTATCCTATCATAAATTCTAACTAAAACAAAACTATGTGTATTGTACAATGTGCGTAACAATAGCATTATATCCAACACATGACAAGTAGGGATGCAAATTTTAGTAAACCCAACCCAAACCCAACCCGACCTAAAAGTAAAAGAATGAATAAAACCCAACCTATTTGAATTCGAGTTAGAGTTTGGGTTTTATCAAAAAATCCCGATCAATTTCAGGTACCCGATCCATATACCCAATTTATATATATAGGGCAATGATCCTATGAGAAGCCCTTCTCGGTGAGAAGATGAGAACAACGTATCTAGACCCATATACCCAATATATATATATAAGAAAATTATCTAATGAGTTCATTGCTCATAATTACCCATTTGAGCCTAAAGTTATGACCGTCGAATGAAAGCCACGATTGATGAAACCACATTATCATAAATGGAAAGTAGGTGTCTATATTTATTATAATATATATGGATATTACAGATTTGTTATGTTATCGTAACATAATCATGGTTTTATCCGTATTTGTTATTCTATATTCCATCGTTCTAATTTCATGTTATTGGGAATCCTATCACGAATTGTAGGATGCATCATCTTCTACGTCGTCCGAATATTAGTTGTAATCTTTCTTATATGATTTAAAGGTAAGCTTTATCATCGTGATGTAATTTTTTTTATTGTTTTATTTAATAAAACATCATCAATGCTTAATCCTCTTTAATCTCATGCTTCGTAGTTGTATGATGATTCGATGGAACACTCACTTGATAATTTATAGTCAAACATTTCAAGCTTGTTTTCACGCCATAATGTTGTCCATCAAAGCCATGGTAAGATGTTATGCATTTATTCGTATATCATATGCATATTTCTTTTCAAATGTTGTTTCGAAGCTTAAATCGTGTCATTTAAATTTCTTTTGCATCGTTTTATAATCAATCTCCAATACAAATATGATCCATTGCCAATATGAAGTTACTTTGTAGGTACACAAGGTGTAACACAAAATTATAAGTAATTTGTATTACAAACATATTCACACAAATTGTACTCATTTTGTATTACACAATTGTACTCATTTTGTATTACAAATTGTATATCCAAATCAAATAACAATAATCAAACCATTTTTTGTAATACAAAATTATTCATCTCACCACAACCATGCATATTGCAACGGCTCTCATAGAGTGCATCACAAAATGTTATTTTATTGTATTATAAATAAAATTGTTTCTATCTCATTGTAGAATCTGACATATATATAAATTGCTTATCATATTGCAAATAACCGGTCATTGATCTCGAAGACTCCAACATTGATATTGAACAACTTGCTAAAAGGAATGGGTTAACATCTAGCATTGACATGGAATTTAATTCAGTCTCAGAGGCCAAAATATTCTATGAACAATATGCCATCTTCCGTGGATTTAGCATTCGCAAGAGCAGCACTAAATTTTCCATAGAAAGGTTACAGAAACCAAAGTGTTAGCGTACAAGAAATTTGTTTGTTGTTCGGAGAGCTTCTCAAAGAAATCACTTGATGTAATTACAAGTCAGTATCATTTGTGGTCCTATTTCCTAACTCATAATCTCCATCAAAGAGCAATTTCAAAAAAAGTTACTTGTTGTATGGAAAGGATGGCTATTAACTTGAACCTTTTAACAAACAAGTGGGAAATGCAAAAATTTGTAGATGACCACAACCATCCAATTTCTTCCCTTAGCAAGAGGAGATACCTTAAACCTATCAAAAAGATAAGTGACCACACGAAGGTTATTCTTGACACTATGTCTGATGTTGAAGTCTTTGTAAACAAGCAAGTTGCGTTTATATTGAGACACGATCACATTGGAGACCATGTTGCTAATATTGTCAAGAACATTTACAATTTGAAAAGGGATGAAATGAAGAAAATATCGAGTATTAATGCTCAAATGCTCATAGATCATTTTGAGTATTGCAAGATGACGACTCCAAATTTTTTCCACTCATATTCTATTAACAACTCTTATGTAATTGCATGTGGATTGATCTCGTATCTTTAAAAGATTATAAGCTTTTTGGTGATGTTATGTCCTTTAACACAACATACAACACAAACAAATACAAACTTATTTTTGCTACTTTTTGTGGCATGAATCACCACAAGAAATCAATTATTTTTGAAAATGGACTCTTAGTGAACGGGACGAAGGACTTCATTGAATGGCTTTTCACCAGGTTTATAGAGGCAGTTGGTTACATGGGAAAATGTATTGCCACCTATTTCTTCTAGTACAAGAAAGTCCAGCTAACTTTAGACACCCAAAGCAATATCCTTTTTTGTATTATAGTTAAAAACCATTAAATGTACACTACAACACAGTAGTCACACGTTGTATTACACATACACTATGTATTACATAATGTTCCCCTTTTAAATATTTTAACGTATTACAATTGCATGCATTGTCATTATTCTTGTTGTTTTTCTTTTATCGGGAAAAGAACCATTCTGCACATCTTATAACACAAGAAATGTTATTTTAAACAAGCCATGCATGTGAGATTTTTATCTACTATTTTTTTTCTAAGTAGTCACTACATTCATATAATCTTGTATCAGCAAAATGATACATTTTATCACGGTTACGTAGGGTATTACAACATAACTCATTTTTATTGACGTCCATGTATACGCAATGCGAACCCATGTTACAACAGTCATATTATAATATTACAAAGCACATCCTTATTATTTACAAGACAATAGTGTAATTGTTACAACACCATTTGCACGATATTACAACCAAAGTTCTAAGTTGTTACAATCATTTAACTATTCTAACACATAATGTATGTTGTTATTCATACCCTTTCGTGGTTATTTCGGTAGTTTTGTAGTAGTTTGTGTGTATTAGACATCATGTATTTCTATCGATGTATAGGATCTGCATTTTACTATCGTGACATGTTCATGACAATGTTTCTTCATTGTTACAAAATCTACTCTAAATTTTACAAGACGAGTATACATGTGTTACAACATATACCTTTCTTGTTACAAAATATCTTCATTGTTGTTACAATCTTTTTCCATATTTTAAATAAAATCTATACTAACTTTTAGATATTACCAACGCCATCCATACATTAGTCCCATAACCAATGTTGTATTACAATTTTATATTTTGTAAGAGCACTTAAATCAAATGTTGATTCGATTAGATTATAATGAATCCTTTATTTTGAGGAAGTTGTAAATTTCTTTTTTAATAAATTCGTTCTATTTGGTAAGTTTCTTTATATGTGGTGTAATGGAAAACCACCATTGCGAACATAGGTGGTTTCTATATCGACCGCGGGATCTTTATCGAATGCTTATTATGCGGTGCTCATTTACCACTTTTTAAGCACAGTGCTCAAATGATAGGCCCCATATATATATATATATATATATATATATATATATATATATATATATGATCACATATCATTTGAATTTCGCTGTAAACTAGAAATGAAACATTTCTTGCTTGACTTTGTGGGCATGATTTAATTTTAGGATTCCTTGATAAATGGGTATCCGATAAACAAATGAGTAACCGATGGACAAGATGGATATAGGTATAGGTTTGAGTTTTCCTACCCAAATGGGTAATGGATAGGGTATGGGTATGAATTTTATAAATAGGGATGCGTATGGATTTAACCAAACCTGACCCGTTTGCATCCCTAATGACAAGAATACCTTTTTCTTGAAAGTCAACTTATCCCAAAATTCACACTAAATACTATCATGGGATAAATGTCACCATAACCACAATTTTTTTTTGAGAGAGAGAACCATACCCACAATTATCCCACAAATTACCCCTTATACCAAACACCGACAAGGACTAATCTCCTCCCTATCCCCCTCAAAAAAGAAAAACAAAAAGAAATTTCAAAAAAAAAAAAAAGTTGTCAAGTCTATCCCACTAAAACCTCACAAGTTACTAGTTTGGCTCATGTCTTCTAAACATGCAGAAAAAATTATAATACATAGGCACATCTATAACAAACACATGAGATGGAACTATAACAAAATATTGAATATAATTCCTCACTCAAGATCCATCAATATTGTGAACATGATTTCTTTCAAAAATGTTTTACACATGATAAAGCAAAGTGACACAAGTCTTAAATAACTTCAAGGGTACCTAACCATGTAGAAGAAAAACAAGTGTCGTCTATAAACATACCTTGGCAACATTTTCAGCCAATGATCATTCTTTTAAAGAAGCCTGCCTGCTCAGGAAAATATTCCATTATTTCATCTTTTGTCACCCAAACGAAATCTTGGCAATTTTCTACACTGAACTTGTTGAGGCCAAGCACTTGCGATTTGAAGAAGAACCGCTGAGAAACGAGGTAAAATAAAGATGATAGGAAAGAAAATACATGCACTCCATCAAAGAAATGTAGACATCACATGAGAAGAGCATGCCAATAAAAAGATCATAAGATAGAACACAATCAGAAAGTATATTAATAAGCAAGAATAAATTATGAGAAAGTGATAATTATTGCTGCATTTTCAATGAAAAGAAAGCTTTATTGTTAAATGAAAAGATTTCACCCAGCAACACCCATTCCCACACCTCCTACAGGGACATCAGAAGGCTAGGGACAAGATTGTATCCCCAAAAGGGTACATGATAAGTAAATTGTGCATAAACATAACATTCATTGTTAGAAAAAAAGAGCTGAACTTTAGATGATAAGCTCATGAGCCATACAGCATCATCATTGGTTTTTTTTTTTGTTGAGAGAAACAGCATTGTCAGTGTTAAAGCAGCCTTGAAAAAGAGTAGGTTGATCAAGCAGAGTTAAAGAGGCCAACTTTAATCATTTATAGCATATCAGTGTGCAAGTGGATGTCCTTTTGAGGTAAAATGAAAGAGGACTACCATTCAACCCTACGATCCAAAGTTCTTCCTCTCAAGTTGCCCAATTTTGAAAGGTTTGACCAGCCTTCGTGGGAGAAGGATTACAAACCTAACCTTGTTTAGCTGTCTTAAATTGTTTAGCATTATATCAAAGCCAAGATTTGCTCATCAATTATTCTGCTGGCGTTATAACAGATTGTGGTAACTCCAGAACTATTTTCTTTTTATCATAGTATAAAAATCATCAGCCTGATTCAGCTGTAGATGCTGTTAAATTCATAATCCTTATTGCATATAGACCCATACAATCTTAGAGGATAATGCAAAGGTTTTACAATCTGATAGGCTAACAAGATTTATTTCTCCCTAGCAAAACAAGCACCTTGCCCATGAGAAGTCACAGAACTAAAATCAATGCACTCAAAATCCTTGAGTATGATGATTTCCCTATAGAATTCCGTTCATGCCTGTTTCTGCAAATAGCTTTGGGAATAATACCAGTTATATATTCCAATTCCTTCGTTTGAATTCCATGCCTGTTTCTGCAAATAGCTTCTGGAATAATACCAGTTATGTATTCCAATTCCTTCCTCTGAAAACATACCTGTTCTAATTCTTGGTTTCCTTTTGTATTTTTGAGTTTGATTTTGAGGTTCTTGCTAGCACCTCAATCCTTTAAGCTAGTCTGCTTTGCTAATGGCTCATTATCTACCTGTTTATGGACTAGACAAAGGTAGCGAATCCAATCCAGCTGAACTGGATTCTGGCACAAATAGCATGATCTAAAATTTATTTTACTAATTCATCATTCTCCATTAAAGTTTCCATCATGACGACAGCGAGTGGCATG
This sequence comes from Thalassia testudinum, assembly GCA_037157565.1. Taxonomy (NCBI): domain Eukaryota; kingdom Viridiplantae; phylum Streptophyta; class Magnoliopsida; order Alismatales; family Hydrocharitaceae; genus Thalassia; species Thalassia testudinum. The sequence goes on from JAZHRO010000077.1 coordinate 90,989,240, forward strand.
ATTTTCCACATCTAAAGAGATGTTGAATAACTTTGTCTCCATAGATATGAATTCCTGCAATTATCTGCTAGATGGAAACTGATAACGATGTTCACAAGGAACAAAACTTTACACTTAGTAATGAAAATCATAAAGCAAGGAGACCATTGCCGATACACAACATGACACCCTCACTCCTAAGAATGGATTTACCTGCTTAAGACGAAGAGTTGATTGCTGGGTCAAGTAGTACAGATATCATTGCACATATTATCCACATTCAGACCTCTAAGGAATTTAGGGAGACTCGGCATAAATGTCAAGTAGTACAGAGATCATTGCACATATTATCCATATTTAGTCCGGGTGCTGTTTGGTAAGGGGAATTATTAGGATGAATAAAAATTAAAAGTAGGAGGAATGGAGGAATTAAGGGGTTTTATTCCACCCAAGTGTTTGATTGGGTTTGTTGTCTTATCAAAGGAATTAGGAAGTTTTATTCTGCATGGGATGTTTGTTTGGTGGAATAAGTTAGTGGAATAAGGAAAAAGTTAGTTGAAAAGAACAAGCATACAGAATTAGATAATTCTACCAAGGGAGGTGGAATTGCCTAATTCTAGAATTACACCCATATTCCAAAATGGTGTGATTCCGAAATTAGAGATGTCAAACGTGGAATTAGACGTGGAATTAGCGTTTATTCCGCATACCAAACACCTTCTTACTCAGCAAAAATGCCTCTTTTAGTGTCCAAAGCCATGATTATGGAATTAGAGTGCAAAGTTTAATTTAGTACATAGATATGCAACCCAGAGTTTATACTATGAGCAATGAGTTAGCTGTTGTTTGATATCATGTTCATGCCCCCCTCTTTACACCCTGTAAAGGCTTCACAAGGAGTCTCACATCTTTGTTACCCACTACTCTGCCTGCATGCAAGAATTCCAACTCTCAGCCAAAATGCAGATCTGATTCTCAACCCAAGTCGAGGAAGCAGAATGCCCAATTCAACACATGTTCTTATCGCAAGGAATCCCTAATTCTTCAGGCAACCCTTGTGGGTATGGATGTGGTTGCTATTGAGGAAGTATAGGGAACATATTACACCCAGGTTACAATTTTTCTCAGATGCATCCATCAAATCCTACCATGTTCCATGATCATAACACAGGTTATACAGGACATGGCAAGAATTCTATAACCAATTATCATCATCGCTCAAACATGCAACTGATGGTTGTACAAGTAGCAAAATGCTGGCATAAACATAGCGGATGCTACATACTAGGCCCTATTGTTGACTATGGGTGTTGATTAATAATAGTGGTCAATTGATGCGTTTTTGTTAGAGCAGACAGAATAGACTGGATGGAATATAGACTTTGGATCGGCAAATCACCTGTCAGATAACTACAGTAACTTTTCCTGCCTTCTTCAAAAAATTTAGGGTCATTTTCAAAGGGCCTCACTTAAGTTAGGCATGAAAATAGCAAAGAATCTATACATAGTTTCACTATTTAAGTACCACATGAATCATGATTTCAGCGTTTTTGTTTCTTTATGATAATGGGAGGCAAGATTTTAAGTACAGATTTGAATGCTGTTTCAACGATTCAACAAATGCACAGCTCAGATACACATGGAGGGCATTGCTGAGAAAATTCCAAATTGTGGCATCAATGTCTATGATTTCAACGCCTCAAAAAATAGGCATTTCATATGCTAATGCCAAAGGCACACCGAGGAAATCCCAGAATATAAACAAAATATATGAAAATTAATAATATTTATAGGATTGCTGTTCCAATTCTTCATAATTAAAACAGAAACCTAAATTCCTATAAGCTTCAGTATGCTTAAATAAATACAAGTCCAACTAATTGAGGCCCTCTAATAAAAAGAAAATTAGAGCCTATCACAAAATATAAATAAATAAAATGATTGTCATTGTTAGAAAAACCTACCAACAAATGCTGTTTATAAATATCAACTAGTGTGAAAGAACTCGCACTTCTCTGTGGGAGAAAAGTAAGTTATTTAAAATATCAAATAGTTACATTAATTTTAATATTATTCAGAGAAAGGTACAAATTGGCTCAAATAACTCAATCCTCGTAATAAATCATATGCATGACATCTAATAACAAAGTGATAAATGCCTTTTTCTAAAGTTTGCACTTAGAGATATTTTGACCATGATATATTTGAATAACTAAGAGCTCAACATATAAATCATTTCTATTCAAATTGTTAATGAAAAAAAATGACGTGCAACTATGAGATGAATAGTACCTAATTGTAGTTTATAGAATAGATAAAAGATAAACGATAAAAGATTATTTAGTACATATTAAATATCTTCTCTATATCTTACTTGATTGGAGAGAGGGGGTAACACATGCTAAATATTTTCTCTATATCCTACTTGATTTGAGATAGAGAGGGGTGGGTGTGGAGAGAGTAAGCAAGAAATAGGGGAGGCATTGGTTTAGGACCATGGGTGCTGACCATGTGTGCGCGTGCACGCCTACGGACAAGAGAAAGAGGTAAGGGGGGGCCAAGAGATGTGGGAGAGCATATATATTAAATAGCGATGATTTGTGGAGAACTTAAGAATTAAAAAAATTAATATCCAAAGATGTATTAGTAATGTATATATTATTTAATATATATTATAAATCTCTTTCAAATATAATTTATTTATTAAATATTAGGGATTTTTACGTAGATGCCACTGTAAACTTTCAAAATTAATTTTATGCCACTAGATTGAAACTATTGCTATTAATGCCATTGTAAAACTTACACCATTAACGTAAATGCCATCTTATTATCTCTCCGTTAGTCCTCTAATTAGGGTTATGTAAAAGTTAACTTGAGTTATAAGTTAAAAGTGCTAATCTCGAAGGAAATAGACAGTGGTAATTTAATCCATCTTTGAGAATGAATCGGACGGATCTAATTTAATAGGGATGAGTCTCATCCTCCCTCTGGACAACTCCATAGCCGGCGACGCAAGCTACTCCACTTTCCTCTTTCTCCGACCTTCTCCTCAGACCTGATCCTCCTCCCCCACCCTCCTTCCCCTTCTCGTCAACGCTCTCGTTCTTCAACGGCTTCCTGCCCCCCAAACACATCGCGTGCAGAGCCATTCGAAAAAGCCCTCTTCCCCCAACCCGAAATTAATCCCAACCATTCACACTACCCTTCCCATCGAGATGGGCATGTTCCACAAGACGAAGGTGGTGTGGCTGCAGAGCCACCACGACAAGTACCTTGTACTGAAGGACAACAAGGAAGGGGTCTGCTAAGACCACGACGACTTCATACATGCCACACAATGGACCGTGGAGCTCATCGAGGGCGTCTCCAACGCCCTCCGCCTCAAGAGCATCTACGGCCACTACCTCACCGCCTCGAACGTGCCCTTCCTCCTCAAGGTCACGGGTCACAAGGTCCTCTAGACCATCGCGCGATGCCTCCGCTTGTCCATGGAGTGGGAGCCCTAACAGGAAGGGATATAGGTGAAGCTCCACACGCGCTACGGCAACTTCCTCCAAGCCAATGGGGGTTTTCCGCCGTGACGCACGACTCCCCCACTGGATAGCCATGCAAAACTAGGTGCTCGAGACCTCGACATCCACACAAGACTCTATGCTCTGTTCATGCTTGTTGCTACAATTGTTGTTGCTTATTGTTGTTGTTGCTATTGTCGTTATTGCTTATTAATACTGCTAATGTTGTTGCTGTTACTTCTTGTTGTTGCTGGTGTTGTTCTTATTATTGCTACAGATTTTGTTGTTGTTATTGCTATTTTTGTTGCTGTTGTTGTTGATGATGGAGCTCTCGGATGAATTTCATTGAGATGAGGATGATCTAGCATTCGAGCATAAGGAACAAGTTCCTACAATGCTTGGTTGTGGTGGGGAAGAGGTTAACGGTAGCAACAAACGTTTGTTAACTCAAATCAGACAGACCTTAACCCAAGGAGTATTCTCGTAATAGTGCCATACTTTTCAGTGGCATTACCGGCAATAGTTGCAACCCAGTGGCATAAAATTAATTTCGAAAGGATACAATGGCATCTATGTAAAAATCCCTAAATATTATTGACTTAAATGTGTTGATTTGTGGAGAACTTAGGAATTAACAAAACTAATATCCAAAGATGTATTAATAATGTATATTTTATTTAATATATATTATAAATATCTTTCAAATATAATTTATTTATTAAATATTATTAACTTATGGAGAACTTAATTATTAGCAACACTAATACCTAATGATATATTAATCTTGGGTACATTATTTAATATACGTTATATATATATATATATATATATATATATGAAATATCTTGATTTAAGAGGGAGGGAGAGATGGGTAGGAGTATTCACTATAAGATGGATGGTGGAATACATGATCAACTTACAAAATCCCCCTATGTATCTTGATGTCAAGAGTATTAATTATAATGATACCATCCATGTGGATTCAACTATGAAAGATCTCACCTCCTGAAACAAACACTCCTAATTTCTTGACGTGACTCCTAGCACAACCAAATACTCAAGCGAAATAAAATCCTTTAATTCCTTCTACCCATTTTACATCCCACTTTGTTCCCCCTAATAATTCCACGTGCCAAATGCCACCGAAAGCTATGATCTCAATCACTCATCGCCTACAATGATTAAGTTGGCCCAATTTAGGATCCCTTGTAGCGTAATTGGAAAATACTTTCATCCATTCCTTGGGCTAGCAATTCTTGACTCTCATTGTTGCAGCCCGGAAGAACTTAACCATACTACTCCTAGATCGTTGGAAGATCTTCATTCTTAATTTGTTCTCTAGATAGATGTGCTTGACACCAACTCCTTTGTTGAAAACAGAAAATAACCAAAAGACATGGCACGGTTTCAGCATCTGAATGTATCTCATTTAGGCGGAATTTGGCATTTAAACACCTACCAAATAGTGTCATTAAACCTCAACAAATGGTGAGCAATTCCGTGTAGTCCAACACCTTCCAGTGGACCCCACTTTGCCCTTTTGTCTCAGCCACTGTCTTCAGCACCACCATTCTCTTTTATTGCGCGTAGAGGGGAGGGAGGGAGGGGAAATGGCAGGCGGGAGGGAGGGAGGGGAAGTGACACCTATCTGGCCTAACCCCGTTATAGTATAGTAGTATGTTTGGTTTCAAAAAGTAATAAAAGTTGCAAGCAGCATCCATGCTATTAATATTTTTGTTCTTTTTTTTTTGCAAAGTATTAATATTTTTGTACTTGCCACCCCCAAAATGCTAATGCCAATGCCTATTTTGGTATTGCTTGCGTTGATATACCAGTACTACACTTCCTACAACATGTAAGAGAATGAATACTCGGTATGGTAGTCAAGGAGACGAAACCAATATACCACCCAAGATGTAGCAAGTACTAACTAGCACTTGGTAGCAAAGAGTAGAAACAACTAAGGAACATAAGTACCTTAATAGCTATGTAAATGATTGACATGATAGGAGGAAATTTGTTATACATGTAGTTTAGATTTTTTTTTCTACATGTAAGTAGAGCTTATGACTATCTAAATGGACTATAAATCTAGACATCTAGCCAACTAGATATCGATACATAGAGCAAATTTCAGTTTCAATCTTTCCCTACTTGTAGATTTGTGAAGGATGTTTGGGACCGTATGTCTTCCCTTGAAGAGTTTTTTTTTAAGGGATTTTCTTGAAGAGTTCTGGACGTCCTTCCAATGCAGAGTGCAGGCAGACACTTTGCACTGGATCCAGGTGTGCGCTACTCTATGGTCAATATGGCTATAGAAGAATAAACCCTTTCTTTCAGAAAGGGCTTAGGTGGAAAATGTTACAAGGGAAGTGGGGGCTTATTCCATATTTGGAGTCAGCAGTCAAAAGAAGGCATTCTGATTTTTTATTAGTGAAGTTGATGACTGCCAACCTCAAGTGGTCATATCCTTTGCCTTTTCCAAAAAAAAGATTCAATTTAGATCTAGTGATGCAAGGCTTAGACACACTACGTGATGCTTAAACCTTGCTATGTAAGGTCTAGATTTAGGAATACTGCACCAAAATGAGAAAATATAGATAAAATTTCATCAAAATGGAAAAATTTTGTTGGCACCACAGGAAAATTGCCAACATTTCATTGTAATGCCTTGAAGTACCATAATGTTAACACCACAACTGTATAGAACTAGAATACCCATTGAAATTGGCCATAGGGTGAAATTTTGCCAACATGCTAGCAAAATTTAGAACCATGGTCAAAAGTAAACACCTAAAACTTATTGCAAAGAGACTCTGATTACTTTTCTTTTGAAAGGAAATTGAACTAGCAGTGTTCGAGTCCCCATCCCTGCATTACCCGGACGATTAGTTTGTAGAGGATGGCCAATTCTCAGTTTGCCTACATGGGAATCTAGTTCATTAGAAAAAAAAAAAAAAAAACCTGCTCACGACGATTCTCAATAGTCAATACACAATTCAACTCAAACAAACGTTCTGAACATAAGGCTTTGAAAAGCCAAATATAGCATTGCAACTCCTATCAAGCCAAATAGACTAAAGAAATGCCAAGGGTGTCACTTGCTCTTTCTTGATCCAATAAGTGAGATGTTCCAAAGAGTGCTTGCCATCTCCAAAAAGCCACTAAAGATAGGGTATCCAACTAAGCAATTTTAGCTTCTTCCCATACCTTTTGCACAGAATTAATAGTAAAAAAGTGGTGGTTTACGTTTTCAAGTAAAAAACGGAAGTGGTTTATATCCTCATCTTTGGAGCCACATACAAAACAAGTGATGATCATGGCCATGCCACTATGTGACATAGAACATCTGTCACAAGCCTCTCTCTGTTCTTAAACTCCCAGGCATAAAAACTCACCTTCAAGGGAGCCCTGGCAGCCCAAACCAATCTAAAATTCTGCGGTCCCTCAGAAAAATCCTCATGTCAATCAACCAATGGTGACTGCAACACCTCATACCTTAAAAAATAAGAGGGCAACTTCTACGGTATCGACTCAAGAAAAATGAATCACTGACACATTTAAGTATCTAGGTCAGGGGCCAAAGGGAAATGAGAGTCAAGTTCAAGAACTTTGCCTAAATAAAACCCAAATCTTTCTCTGAGTTGAAGACACAGGTTTTTAGGCCCTAGTTAGGATTAAGGTGTTGAGTTATTTTGAATTATTTTATAGATGATCTTTTATTTGTTTCTTTATGTAAGGGTATAGTTTGTAATTTCTCCTTCGCTACCTCTCTATAAAGGTAGTGGGGGTCATCTGAATAAGACTAATGAATTTCCTTCTAATATGGTATCAGAGTAGCGGTCCTCGAACAGTACTTTGATATCCCACCTAAACCCTAGCCTCCAACCCATCACCCAAACCCCATTCCTCTCTCTCTTTCTCCAATGCCGCCGACCTACAACAAGGCCAGCAGCATCGCCGGTGGTCTGCACAGCCCACCACCAACGTCGCCCGCTAGAGGAGACCCCTTGCTGGTCATCGCAGGGGGCTGTAGCCCCTTCTAGGCATGCCACCAGGACCCTGTCGCCCCTGCGCCACCTACTGCAGCGCCGCCTGGTGGTGTAGGGACCCTCTACCGACATCACTTCCTCCTTCTTGGCCTAATGCAGTCTTTAGATCCCTTTCTAGAGACTATGCCTAAAGACTGTGCTAGCGTAGATCAGGGTATTGGGGAGTCTCTTCCTCCCTAATCTACCATCTGGGGGCTGTGAAGGTCATCTACGACTTCTAGAATCGGGGTTACCAGGTCTCTTCTACTTCTACCGACCTTCCTAGAGGAGTTCTACACATTGGAAAGCACCGCTAGGGCCTGATCTATGCCCTAGCGCGTGCCAAGATGATATTTTTTTTGTGCTTACTATGTATATGGCCTGAAATTAGAGTTTTTTTGTGATCCGAATGTCTGATTTGGAGTCAACTCAGGTCTGAAATTGCATTTTTCAGACCCTATGATCTGAGTTTCAATCTTTAAAACTATGATTTTTCGTAGATCACGACTCCAGACATCATGGGGGACCAAAAGGAATATGTGAGCGACTTGGTGGGCAAGTCATCTACCACAAGCACTCCCCCTCACATGCAAGGGACTTCTATCAAGTTGGATGGATCGAACTTCCTGCTTTGGTCCACTTCCCTCTCCCGATTTGTCAGATCCCACCTGAAGAAGCATATATTGACTGAGGATGTGCCTGCTATGAAATCTGCAGATTAAAAGGCCGATAATGATTGGGTTGCCACATGTCTTCTTAATAGCATAACCTAGACAATCGCCAAGCAGGTCATGGCATGCGCTTCGACGAAGAGGATGTGGGAGGTCATACATGAGATCCACTCTCATAGAAGCAATATCACCACGCTATACTGAGTTGTTAAGGACATTCACACTCTTCAGAAAGGCACCATGGCCGTGTCCGAATACTATGGTACCATGAAGAATTTATGAAACAACCAGGATGTGTATCAGCCTATATCTACAAATGCAGCAGTTATAGCCAAGCAAAGAGAGGCTATCCTAAGTACAAGGCGATGAAAGATCAGTTTATGACAATGGATGAGATTCTTACGCCTGCATAGATTTATGATCATCTTACACGGCTTGACACCTCCGATCCTGTGCCAATATCTGATTCCTCTGGCATGGCTAATGTTGGTCATGGTAGGGGAAATTCCGAGGGCAGAGGTGGTCGTGGTCGTGGCCGTGGTGGTGCACGTGGTGGTCGTAGTCGTGATTGAGGTTAGAGTTCCTTTTTATGTAAGTATTGTCACAAAAATGGACATACTGTAGAATGGTGTTAGGTGAAGCATGGATATCCATAGGGCATGGACCCACGTGCTCATCATGTTTCTACAGAGGATACTACCCGGATGTATGAAGATGATAGTCATATTTCTATATCCAGGGTAGACTAAGTGTTTCATTGCCTCTCAGGCCTCTACACCTCAGCAAAAGCCTCAGTCCAGAGATCTGCAAATACTTCAACCATGTCTGTTAAATCCCAATCTCATGCTTGGCTTGAGGATTCAAGTACCTCCTCTCACATAACTGGTGATACCACATTGTTTCCATCTCTACGAGATCTTGCTACCCCATTCCAGGTTAAGGTAGCAGATGGTAGTTTGTCACCAGTTACTGATCTTGGGAATATCACTATCTCCTCTACTTTACATTTATCTAATGTTATGCATGCTCCCAAGTTTGCTCTTAATTTGATGTCTATCAGTCAAATTACAAATGATTTACAGTGCAGAGCAGTGCTTTATGATTAGTATTTTTTCTTGCAGGACCTCTAGACGATGAGGCAAATTGGTGGAGGACTTAAATTGAATGATCTCTACTACCTCCATGTTCCACCTTCATCTACTGTTGATACTGTTTGTACCACTCCTGCTCTTCAATGGCATCTCCGCCTTGGTCATCCTAGCCTGCTTCTCCCAGTTTGTTGTATCCCATCGCAAGAAGTATATATTGACTGAGGATGTGCCTGCTGTGAAATCTACAAATTGAGAGGTAGCTAATGATTGGGTGGCCTCATGCCTTCTGAATAGCATGACCTAGACAATCGCCAAACAAGTCATGGCATATACTTAGACGAAGAGGATGTAGGAGGTCATACATGAGATCCACTCTCACAGAAGCAATATCACCACGCTATATTGAGTTGTTGAGGACATTCACTCTTCAGAAAGGCGCCATGGCCTTGTCCGAGTACTATGGCACCATGAAGAATTTATGGGACGAGCAGGATGTGTATCAGCGTATATCTACAGATGCAGCAGTTATAGCCAAGCATAGAGAGGCTATTGCCCTATTTAGCTATTGTCTGGACTTGGTCCTAAGTACAAAGTGGTGAAAGATCAGTTTATGACCATAGATGAGATTCCTATGCCTGCACAGATTTATGCTCATCTCACAAGGCTTGACACCTCTGGTCACGTGCCAATATCTGATTCCTCTGGCACGACTATTGTTAGTCATGGTAAGGGAAATTCTGGAGGCAGAGGTGATCATGGCCATGGTGGTGCACGTGGTGGTTGTGGTCGTGGTCGTGGTCGAGGTCAAAATTCCTTTTTCTGTGAGTACTGTCACAGAAATGGACATACTATGGAACGATGTTGGGTGAAGAATGGATATCCACAGGGTATGGACCCACGTGCTCATCAGGTTTCTATAGAGGATACTACTTAGATGCATGAAGATGACAATCATAGTTCTGTATCCAGGGTAGACTATGAGCATTTCATTGCCTCTCAAGCCTCTACCTCGGCAAGGCCTCAGTCCAGAGATCTGCAAGTACTTCAACCATGTTTGTTAGATCCCAAGCTCTTGCTTGGCTTGCAGATTTAGGTGTCTCCTCTCAGATAACTGGTGATACCACCTTGTTTTCATCTCTACGAGATCTTGCTATCCCATTCCAAGTTAACGTAGTAGATAGTGGTTTGTCACCAGTTACTAGTCTTGGGAATATCTCTGTCCCCTCTACTTTACCTTTATCTAATGTTATGCATGCTCCCAAGTTTACTCTTAATTTGATGTCTATCAGTTAAAATACAAAGGATTTACAGAGTAGTCTTTTATGACCAATATTTTTGCTTGCAGGACCTCCAGACGATGAGGTGGATTGGTAGAGAACTTGAGCAGAGTGGACTCTACTACCTCCATGTTCCACCTTCATCTACTGTTGATACTGTTTGTGCCACTACTACTCTTCAATGGCATCTCGGCCTTGGTCATCCTAGCCTACTTGTCCTCCACCATCAATTTCCAAAGTTGTCTTTTCTAGAATCTTTTCGATGTAAAGCATGCCAATTGAGCAAACACGATAGGCCATTTCCGTTGCATAATAAACGAGCTAAGTCTGTATTTGATTTGATTCATGCTGATGTTTGGGGCCCATGTAGGATGCAGAGTCTCGAGGGTTTTGATACTTGTTTTTGTTGATGATTGTACTAGGATGTCCTAGGTCTTTATGATGAAAGAGAAGTCTGAGATTTTTGATCTTGTTAAAAATTTTATTCAAGAAATAAAGACTTAGTTTTCCACTAATATAAAAGTTTTCCAGATTGATAATGGCTTGAAGTTTATGAATGCCAAGGTTACACAGTCTTTTTGTATTATTCACTAAACTTCTTGCGTTCATACCTCCCAACAAAACGAGGTGGCCGAACATAAGCTTCGTCATTTGTTAAATGTGGCACGTACTATTACGTTTCAGATGAATGTTACTCCATCTTTTTAGGCAAATGCTATCATAACGGCCATGTACTTGGTGAATCATGTTTCCTCGTCGATTTTGGGGGTAAAACCCCATACTCTCTTCTGTTCCCTGGCAAAGACATGTTTTTATCACTCCGGCGATTTTTTGCTGTGTGCTTTGTCCACTTATATAAGGTGAATAAAATTTCTCCTCGCTCCATGAAGTGTATCTTTCTGGGCTACTCCAGAACCCAGAAAGGGTACGAGTGCTATGACCCTTTGTCATGGAAGTTTTATGTTTCTGCTGATGTCTCTTTGAGGAGATTCCCTACTACCAAAAAAATGGGGAGCAATCCACTTCTTTTCATCCTCATGAAGTCCCCCCTCCTATGCCCTCTGAGCCACCACAATCCTCTGAGCCTCCTATACATAGAACCAATCAACCTAATCTTGGTCCTTTCCTATGTCATCCAGAGGTTCCTGATACAGATACATTTCCTAAGCACTTTCAGTGCAGGTCTCTGGATGTACCTCAGGTGGATGAACCACTGTTTACCATTTCTGCTCAGTCTCCACTAGCCGCTAATGACTTGTCTGAGGACCAGGTACCTACTGCTACTAAAAGTAATACCCTAAACCTTCTTATTACACAGAAGAACGCTCCATGGTCTTGTGTTAAATATTTTGTATCACAGTTTATGTCATTTGACAGTTTGCCTATAGTTGGATGACAGTTTTCCTTGGCTATTGATAGTCAACAGGTAACACGAGCCACCGGGAGGCATTCCAAGATCCATCTTGGACCTTGGCTATGAAGGAAGAGGTAGCAGCTTTGCAGTCTGGTGGCATGTGGGAATTGGCTGATCTATCCCCAAGTGCTACAGTTGTGGGGTGTAAATGAGTCTTCACCCTCAAATATCATCCAGATGATACTGTGGAAAGGTATAAAGAACACCTTGTTGCTAAAGTCTATATTCAGACTTTTAGAGTTGACTCTTTTGAGACATTATCCCCGATGGCTTGCCTCAATTCTGTCAGAATATTACTCTTGTTGTTAACAAGAGCTGAACTGTTCATCAGTTAGATATAAAGAATGTATTTCTTTATAGAGACTTGAAGGAGGAACTTTACATGCAACAACCACCAGGTTTTCCCAGTAAAGGAGAGTGTCAAAACATATGCAGGCTAAAAAAAACTATTTATGGGCTGAAACAGAGTCCTAGAGCCTGGTTTAAGAGATTTAGCAAGGTAGTCCAGAAGTATGACTTTGCTAGATCCTCTGGTGATCATTCTGTTTTTACTACATAGGAAGACAGGTTATGTTATACTTATTGTTTATGTTGATATACTAACCAACAGTGACCGAAAAGGCATAAAAGAAAAGGTGTTGTTATAGTCACAATTTGTGACCAAGGATATAGGTCATATCAATTATTTCCTTGGCATTGAAGTGCAACACACTTAAGGAGGACTTATGATATCTCAGTACAAGTATGTTCTTAATATGTTAAAAGACCCCGATATGCTAGATTGCAAACAAGCATATGTGCCTATGGATGCTTATTTGCCTCTTGTAGATGATAATAGTCTCCTACTATAGAATGTAACTAGATACCGTGCCATAGTTGGTAAGCTATTGTATCTGACAGTTACTCGACCTAACATTACCTTTGCAGTTGGGAGGTTGAGCCGATTCATGTAGTTACCAACAGAAGTCCACTAGGATGGTGTTTGCCAGATTCTCAGGTACTTGAAAAGTACACCTGAGAAAGGACTTTATTTTCATAACAATGGGCACTTGGATGTGTATGGCTATTTAGATGCTAATTATACTGGAGCACATGAAGATAGAAGGTCCACTACAGGATATTGTATATTTATTGAGGGAAATCTAGTTACATGGAGAAGCAAAAAGTAGGCAGTTGTCTCTAGGTCAAGTGCTGAATCAATGTTCAGAGCTATGGCTCAGACTACTTATGAACTACTCCAAATTCAATCCATCTTAAAGGATTTTAGAGTACAGGTCTCTGGTCCTATTCCTATACACTATAACAATAAAGCTGCCACTTTTATTGCAAACAATCATGTCTTCCATGAGAGAACTAAGCTCATTGAGGTTGATTGCCACTTCATCATAGAGGCCATTGCAAAAAAGAAGATTTATACACCCTACATATATACTGAAGATCCAACTTACAGACATCTTCACTAAAGTACTCTCCAAGAAGTGACTACACAGTCTGTGTTCCAAGCTAAGCACGTTTAATGCTTATGCTTCAGCTTAATGGGGAGTATTGAATTATTTTTAGTTATTTTGTAGTTGATCTTTTATTTGTTTCAGGATGTAGTTTGTAATTTCTCTTCGGTATCTCTAGGTCTTCTGAATAAGACTAACGACATTTCCTCCTAACATAAGGTATAGAGCCTCACTAACAGTTTCACTCCTTATTTGGTTGTCTAACATTATTTTATAATTTCAACATTGTCACCAAATAATGTACACCTATTGTAAATTCTTGTGGTTTGCGAAAAAACCACAATGAGTGAGAATCACAAATAGTCATCATTTCACATGTCAAAGAGTGATTAGGTTTTGTGATGCTATGGTTCTAACATAAACAGCTATAGAGTTCCTCTCTTTCCACCTAAATGCGCACTTAATATATAACATTATTGCAGGGAGGAAACACAACAATAAACAGACAGACAAATGCTTCTTTAAGCATCTCCACAGTCCACAATCTTTACAAAACATTTCCTCCTGTCCAAGATGATCTTCTTCTTCCTCTCTCGTGAAACATACCAAGAACCACCATTTTGTTGTTAAGAAACAAAAGGACATCAAGACAAGCATCACATACTTATGAAGCACTCATGTTTTGATTAGAAGAACATTGAAATGCCAAACACTTTCAAAGTACAAGCACAAGAAAGAGGAAAGGATAGCTTGTACCTTAAAAGATTCAATTTCAGATTTGCCTTCATTTTGTATGACAAGGTGACCAATAGGAACATTGCCAACAAAGTTAGCATGAGACAGGTCTCCAATTGTAGCTTTAAGAGCCAATTCTGCACACTGAAGAAGCAAATATTTGGGTACCCATTGGAAACGGGTTAAATTTTAACATTTTAAAATCGGATACTATATTTGCAGATTTTTACATAATCAGCCATTATGGAAGAACAACACATCATACCTGCCGTAATGTTGCTTCTGATTCATATACTTTTTCTGGAAAATGCCAAACAGGTTTATTGTAAGGAGTACCGTATGGGCATCCATAGAGGAGAAGATAGAGCCTTTTGTCAAGAGACCTCATCGGAGACCTTAGGTGGAGAAACAAATTGTCAATGAAACAGCCAAAAAGCTCCTATACGATCTTGGCAACAGTAAGGCCCTGAATTAAAAACAAGAGCAGGTAACCCAAAAAGAAGCTCCAGAACTCATTTTCATAATAATATAAAACATCTACATAGCACATTTAAAAGAGCCAAGATATGTATTGAAACAAACTCAAGTCCCAGAAAGTTCAGTAAAACACAGATAGCATCAACATGTAAAACTTTATGATGCTTGTTAGGTTCAAAGTTGATGCATTTCAAAAAATACATAACTAAAACAAATTAGTTGAAGCTTCATGGAATGGAACTTATCAAATATCACCAACATTTGTTTCTATGAAAAATCGAGCAGCATGGTAATGCCCTTCTTCTTCCTTGAAGTTGACTTGTAGAGAAGAGAGAGAGAGAGAGAGTTGGCGGCATGAGAGAGAGGAGAGAGTTTGAATGTAGAAAATATTATTGCAACTCAAAGAAAAATAAGTGGACATTGATCTCTATTTAAAAAGAACCAAACCCAATTACAAACCTAATTACAATCCTAACAAATCTAGGAATTCCATATCTTAAACAAACACAATCACAAGTAATTATTCATAAAATTAATCTATCCTAAATTGGACTAAATCAATTACTAAAAATAAGTTGCACACGTAGCACAAAATGACTTGGCATGCAAGCCAACTCAACACCTAACCCTAAGGCCACCTTGGCCAACTCCTATGGACCACGGTGCCACGTGGACAATACCACGTGGCCACTTTATTTCATCTCTAACACACCCCCTCGAGTCGAAGCCAGAGAGGGTAAAGAATTGCCTTCAAAAAGAAAAAAAAAAATTCTTGAACTTTGGAGAGATTATCCACATCCATGCATGCTCCCAGATCTTCGTTGAATGCATCTTCTGGTGCAACTGCGACGCTCTTACAACCTTTGTAGTTATTGCTTCTTTGACAACCTCGAAAGTCGTCGTTGTAGCCACAATTATCTTCTCTTCTTCTTTGATTAATGCCTGGAGCCTCTCTAAGTTTGTGGACGTAAACGAGACTATGTAATTCTCTTTATTCCACTTCTTAGCCTTGGTTCCTTCTCGATTTTCTGGTGCGCTCTCCAAGATAATGTGGAGTAGGATAACATAGAGCTTATAGATAATTAGGGCCTCTGCATCTACCATCATTGTCTTCAAAAAATTAGTAGCCTCTTCTTCTATGTCCCCACAGAGCGCACATAAGGCTACTCTTGAGGAACATGAGAAACCACATCGTCAAGGAGTCTCTCTTTGTGCGTGAGAGTACTTCCCTTGTCCAAATAAGTTGGCGCGGCAATGATGGCTCCAGGATGATCTCCACGTGTTCCATGCACAAGAAGATGACCTTATGCATGAAACCAATCTCCTCTTACATGAACTGCACGACCTCCTCACACTTCTTTCCACACGTGGACACTAACAAGCCCGAGAAAGCTACTCTCATACCATGTGAAGAATCGGGCAACGTGGTGATGCCCTTCTTCCTTGAAGTTGACACGTGGAGAAGAGAGAGAGGAGAGAGAGAGAGAGAGAGAGAGAGAGAGAATTGGCAGTGTAAGAGAGAGAGGAGGGAGTTTGAATGTAGAAAATATTATTGCAACTCAAAGAAAAACAAGTGAGTCTTGGTCTCTATTTAAAAAGAACCAAATCTAATCACAAACCTAATTGCATGTCCTAAACAAACTCAATCATGATTAATTATTCCTAAAATTAATCTATCCTAAATTAGACCCGATCAATTACCAAAAATAAGTTGCCACATGTGACACAAAATGACTTGACATGCAAGCTAACTCAACACCAAACCCTAAGGCCACCTTGGCCGACTCCTGGGGACCACGGTGCCACGTGGACTGTCCACATGGCCACTTTATTTCAACACTAACAGTTTCCAGCAAATCATCTTATTATTCTCAAAGTAGCCTTTCTTGGTAAATGTTTTGGCCATATCAAAGCACATATGATCCTAATTGTTTTTTGAGGAAGCATATGTTCCAAATTATCATGAAGATATCCTGCATGATTTCACCACACTCCCAAAATCCTAAACCAGTTGTAACTTAGTCTTGTTTCAGAGAAATACATGATACAAATTTGCAATAGTTCTCATCAAATTAACTCCAGGATCAACTCCCACAGCCATAGGAGAGGATTTGCTACTTTGTGTTGTAAAAGAAAAGTGCATACAATATCATTTTAATAGTTTGAAAACTCAGTAGAAAAGGAAAGATTCATTTATTAATATTGAAACGTCAAATGCCAAGAAAATTCCAGATTACATGTCAGGCTTTCTTCAGAGGGAGCCTGATAGATGCCTCCAAGGTCTTCACTGACAAAACTAACTGAAAAGTCAAAAGTTCATTATTTCTCTTTTTTTAAAAAAAACATAAAAGGATGATAGCTTGAGTTTAGCATCCAGATTTATTTCCATTGCTTTGAAAAAAAATCAAGAGATTCTGGAAGCAGGAAAATCCTACACAAACTCTTCAAAGAAGAGGCATTACGTGGCCTTTTGACAGATCTAGATTAAGTGTTCCTCCAAGATTGCAAGATGATTTCGTCAACAAAGGCCCCATTTAAAGGTTCTCTTCTTTGTTCGGGAGATGAGAAGAAGGTGGATCATCACCAAGGCTCAACAACAAAGATGGGACCCGAATTCAGACGCAACTTGTCCTGCCTGTAGAGATGGGGTTAAAGATGTGAATCATCTTTTCTATACTTGTCCTTTTGCACAGAGGACTTGGAATGAGATTGGGCTCAATTGGATTGACATCTCATCTTTTATCTCCTTTCAGGACTCCTTCAAATGAGATTCCACTATGACCGAGGTGCATCAATATTGCTCAAAGAAGGAGAAAAGGCTGCACCTTTGACAGTGATTTGGTCTTCATGGCTGGAAAGAAATAATGTTGTTTTTGAGTCCAATAGGGCATATGTTGAAAATGCCCTTGCTAGAGCAGAGGGGTTTAAACAGGATTAAGCAGAGTCTCACACTCTCGTATCATTGAAACTTTTGAAACCCTTTTGCTTATTGATGCAATGTCACTAACCTTGAGTAACCCTGCTGCCCCCCACCCAAAAAAAAAAAAAAGAGAACACTCTTCAAAGAAGAAACATCTATGTGGAGAATAAGTGCCATGTGGCAGGTCTTGAGTCTTCCTAAGGCATGCCAGCCCTAAGGGGTTTTGTGGGTTTACTTATGCCTCGTTTGGTAAGGGGGATAGCCCATCAAAATAGGGGGTTAACCTTGTTTGGTGGGAAGGATATTTTGACTCGGGTTAAGAGAACTTAACCCGGGATAAGTTATTCTGGGGTTGATATGGGATAAGCTATTTTTGTGAGTTATCCCATGTATTTTTGCAGGTTAACTAAGAAACTTTCCAAACAACCATAGGTTAACCCATCAAGATAACCCTTATAACTTCCAAACAAAAATACAGGATAACCCATCTGCAACAAAAGTTATCCCATGAAATCTATCCCTCCATCCAAATTAGCCCTTAGAGTCCAAGTTTTGCTTTTTTAGTATGGTGATATATCTTTTAGGCAAGTTGTTAAGTGGATTTGATGTTTCCTATTTTTAGAAAATTTGATTAGATTTGCTTCTTGTTTTAGAGATTAAATTTGCTCTCTATATATAAAGAGAACCTATGTAATTTTCTTTGAGTTGAATGCGTTATTCTCTACCAAATAAACAACTCCCTCTCTCTCCTCTCTTCTCTCTCTCACCGCCAGCTGAACTCTCTCCTCTCTCTCTGTTGCATGCACCAACACCAACTGCAGCAGCCTGCTGCTGCGTTTTCTCTCCACATGGAAGAGTCTTGACACCACACTAGAGCACAAATCCTCACAATCTGAAATAGCATTGACCACATAAGGCCTTTTCCCCTGAAGATTGCACCATTTCTCTGCAGTTAAAATTGCCAAATAATCTCATCTAAAAAATTGCCCATATAATCCCCAAAGAGAGAGCAGGTTGGCACCTTGATTTGTACTACCAAGACCCTTGATCAGCTTTGCCACTGCTGAAACTCCTTGAGGAAACTGCCTCCAGAACTCGCTCAATATTATTTACCCAACATTGAGAGAACAGATAAGCGATAGTTAAAGCAGCACAAAAAGAGAAGTTTTCCCCTCTATCAAAAACATTAGCAGTTTCCACAGATGTAAGCATTAAAAGTTTTAACATGTTAAGAAAAAATCAACCAAATTAACAAGAATGGTTGAGTTCCTTGAATCTTTTGACCTACTAATCCAAAATACATGAAGAAATAAAGATATATTATGAAGTAAGAAAAAACACTTCAGACAGCAAATTGAATCTCAAATTAATTTTCATTTAAGTACCTTCTGTTACCACTCTCATCTGCTTTGCCGCTCCAAGGAACCCGCTTGAATTCAATTTTACAATCACCTTTTGCACTGATAGGAAATTAGCTATTGCATAAGTATAATGAGAAAAATTAGCAAAATGAAGGATTAGGAGTTTCTGGATTTTAGTACAGACTCACCAAGAAATTTTTTTTTTTTAAAAAGGAACCAAGAAAGATATTTCCATGGATGGCTCCACCAAAATAATACAGAAAAAAAGAGTGTGCATGTAGCGCAGATTGTAATATATAGAGTTAAAAGGCATCCATCATTAACAAACAAAACGGAGGATGTCCAATTTTTTTTAAATGGAGGTCATCTGGAGGGAAAAAAAGAAGCTTGTTTTACCAATCTAACCAAATGTTTCTTCTCTGAACTGCATTTGCCTTACCCTGGCAACAAAAAATGACGTAATAAAACAAAATTACAGCGTCATGGTTGTCCACCACAAACGCAACAGCAGAAACCAGCAGCGAAATCATTAATTGCCGTCCTATCCAACGTAAAAATGAATACCTCTATATTAGTAAGAAGTGATGAGCGTAAATTGAGACAAGCACTTAGACATCAAGGCTGGTGTGAACAGTGAAAGTACTAAGCTCGTTAAATTGCCTCCTGACCAGAGATTCCAAACCCATGCAAGAGCCAACTGATACATGCACTTAAATTAGTGGCATAAATCACCCACCTTACAAAGTGTTCTCCAATGCATACAGGATAATAAAAAAGCAAACTTCCCATTTCACCCCATTCTCTATGAACTTGTTTCAAAAGCAAGTAATGCACTGCAAGCCATTCGATGCATCAAAACGTACCAAACACCGCTACTCGACCGTTCGCTAAGCATTCTACTGTCAAACAGTAATTGATGTTAATATGATCACCACGTACATGGATTCGGGTATTTCCAAGGCCTGCTGCTGCTGCTGCTCTTTCTGATCCGCATTCCTCCTTTTCTTCTTCCCCTTCTCCGCCATCCTTCCCCATCGAAACCTAGACACGTCTTCCACAGTCACAACACCCCCTCAAAAGAAAAAAGGTCTCTTTTTTTTTCTTCTTCTTCTTTTCTGGAATTCCGAAGTCAAGTTTGTCACTCACGAGAACAGCTGGAACGCGTAGAAAGCGGAGTCGATCTTAGGCAAGACAAGCGGCAGCCTTTCGAAGAGTACAGCGGCCACGATCTTCTCCTGCGAAGCCGAGGAAGTGGTGGTGCAGAAGCCACGGGATCGGTGGAGGAGGGGCGCCCCCCACGACCTCAGCATTTTGGCTAAGGATGGAGGATTGCTGTCAAGATCGAGAGTTTGGGCTCCAGAAGGATCGATCGATGGGTATTGGGTGTGAGGAGGAAGGAAGGAGACGGAGAAGCGATGGAGGTTGCTGCGGACTCCGGCAAGCTCCGACCCGCTAAACCCTAGCCGGGAGGAGCCGTTGAGGGGATAAGAGAGAGGCGTCGCGAGAGACAGAGACATTATCGGATCCGTCCCCGCCCCATTCTTCCACTGTGACATCCGATCATAATTCAAGATAATAAATATCATTGAAAAATATTTACAAGAAAGTGTGATGTAAATTAATTATTTATTAAATAAAATTTTATTATCTAATTTCTATTTATATATTTGAAAAAAATAATATTTTTTATAAATATCATTTTTTTTTCAATACACATGATTCCTTCTTTTTATGATTATAACATATTTAAGTGTTAAACATCTCGTAACACACATAATATTCATCATGTGAGATTTTCATATAGTGATGGTTAAAGTAAAATACTTAGTCGTTAAGTGACGATTATTATCTGGAACTTGAGTCGTGTTTTTTAATAAATATAAACTCATAATATTTACTTAATCGTAATTGTCATCCTTTCGGTGGACTAACAGTTCATGTGACGAGTCAAGCAACCGAACTCAATTTCTCCATGCCGATAAACTCTTCAAGTCGATAAAGACAAAAAAAGGTCTGCCTAGTCAATTAAGTGGGCATGGAGCCTTTCCAGTTGTAATACCTTTTAGTCGGTTGTCTTTCTCTCCACTTGTCTATGTTAGCTAGATAGTCAGGTGTTGCCCACTTGATGGGTTTTTTATCTTTTACTTGTTGGGTCTCTTTAGATTTATTCTTAGGCCTTTACGAGGCCTTCAGTGATTCGTCTTGATCAAGGATTTTTTTCTTTCATCAATTGCCCTCACTCTCTTTAGGTAGTGCACTAAAAACGTATCGTTTATTGTCAAGTTGAAGAATTTATTCTGCGTTGTTGCTTCCAACAAGTATTCCATTCGTTAAAATGAATTGCATAGTTGTTTTAGTCGAGGAGAAAGTATGAGTTAATGTAATAATTATAGGTATAGCGACACCTGGAATCTGATGATGTTTTAAATCCACTTGTCTTAGGTATAATTAGGTGATTATTATGATCAATCGCATTGAGGCAGGCAGTGGCTAGTCCGCTGTTTGATTTGTCTTATGACAAGTAAGATAAGGATGACATCACAATCATCATTAGTAGAGATCGAGTATTTTGCCTTGGGAAGGCATGATATGACATTTATTGAAGTGTCATATTGCGGGGATCTGAAAGGGTGTCATAAGCATTAAATATTGATGGGACGTAGAGGATTTGAGATTTCGCATTGACATGATTTATCATGTGTATCTTATGATAGCACGGGTATAAATAGGTGGGGTAGGTGTGAGTAAATGCATTCGTTACCCTCTTAGTGAATTTGTGCAAATAGTCGTCTCGAGTCTTCCTATCTACATCTAGGGCTTTGAAAGGATTTTCCCCCGTCTTTAATCAATCTAAGATGTTTAAGATTGACAGCAAAGGTCGATCTTCATCCTCTATTGGTCATTTACCTGTAGACACATTACTGTTGTATACATTTAGTTCTAATATTCGAAGTAGCTCCACCTTTAAGTCATTTTTAGAGCTACATAAGTTGGGTGAGGTTGAGTTTTAGGTAGCCAGATAAGATGCTCGGCTATGATCACCATGTACAAGAGATTTCTTCATTATTTGTAAATATGCCATTAAGCATGGCCTTAGGATTCCTCTAAATCTTTTTGTAGTTTCTTTTCTTTCTTTCTTTTCCGGTTAGCACCCTCTTAACTAAGCTTGAATTGCTGGTCGATTCTAAATGCCTTTGTGGTTATTTACTTCTACTTACACATTCGACCTCAACTTGGCCTTTTCTAACTTCTTTTTGGGTTGATAATGTTGAAAATGAAGAAAGGTAAACCTCCTTCTGGCACTTATACTTTGTTTAGTCGAAAGATAGGGTATAAGATTACAAATCTGCTCGATAGCCTCAAGGGGCAGGATCAACAACTTTTCATCTTGGACAATGGGGAAAAGTTGGAAGTCTCCAACTTTTGGCAAGAGCCACAAAAGAAGGATCTCTGACCTATCTCTCACGAGCTCGACTTGGCAACTAAAGCGGACGTGGTGGAAATAATGAAATTTAGAGCTATTTCCTGAGTAGACCTTAGGCAATTGGAAGTGTGGAGAGTTCTATCCTAGGTGGTAGACTCATATCTCTCACCAAGTAAGTAGGGGGGTTGGAAAATTTTTGCTTTTGTGAGTCCCATATATTTTACGGCGTAAGATTAATGTTTAAGTTATTATTGTAACTTTCCATAGCTTCTCTTATCCCGACATGCCAAAGAAGCGAGGTCAATTGAGCGCAAGCCATCACATAACAGTCCTTGTTAGGAAGAGACTCAACCCCCACAAAAGGAGTTGGCGAGGAAAGAGGATCAGGTGGTGACAAACACTCATCTATTTCGTCAGGCAATCCGAATTGTCAATTTGACGAGGGATGGAGAAAAAAGAAAAGATCCTATTGCATGTTCCAACCTACCTTCCATCGAGCCATCAAAGCAGTAGAAGATGAGATCCACTAGGCCCCCTTGACGGTTATTTTTCGAGTACAACTGGCAACAAGCTGCACATGCTGAAGCCTCTCCCACCAAGACACCACCATAGGTGCCCGAGGCGATTGAAGCAATAGAGGAGTTGCTCAACACCTCTCCTTTACAATAAAGCACTTTGGAACAACTGGCATACGTCAAGAGTCTATCTGCTTCAAGGGTTGGATTGATACAGCCTTCCAGATGTTGCCTCTAATGACATTGGTTGGTGGATCAAGTACGAGAGGAGACGGACTTCCCCACGTTGCTGCTTCTAGGAGAGCCCTCCCTAAACCCTATTTTTGGTGCAAAGCTGCCAGCTATATATAGAGTTCTGATCGATCTTGCCCTTCATGGAGGGTTTGGGATTATCAGTCAAACTGTTGAATCCAAGCAGGGGTTCATTCTCAAAGATATTAAAACAGAGGAGTTCTTATATGTAGGCCTCATTGTCGAGAGGCTGTTGCAGTGTCTTCATCAAAGAAAACTCCTCATCCAGCTGTAAGAGGCCAATTAACAACTGGAGGAAGCCCTCCCCTAGTTGAAGAAAGCTTCCGCCCATCATCCGGGGGCATTCATTTACTAAGTTGGGAGGCAGGTGTCAGGGAGTTGCTGCCTGTAACGAGCGCGTGCCCCAGACGTCTTTTAAGACATCTGGGAGGTGGGCCAGACGTCTTACCAGACGTCTGGGATCGTTTCCAGACGTCTGGAAATCAGTTTTTCTGGCACGAATCTTCGTCTGCGTGCCTCAGCGCGCAGGCCCGCGAATATCCGATATTCTCTGCGGCTGCAGACGCTCTGCCGCGCCTCTCCCTCCTCCTCGCGTGGCCTTAAAAGGGCGCGCCTCCCCTCACTCCGTCACCACCGTCTCCCTTCCCTTCTCCTTCAGCCAGAGCGTGAGCGCGAGCGCGAGGGCGGCAGCAGCGGCCGCAGTGAGCGCGGAGGAGGTGCGGCGTGCGAGAGCGGAGCTCTGCCGCGAGGGCGAGCTCGCCGGAGCGGCTTGGCCGGCCGGCGGAGGGCGCAGGGGGCGCGGAACGACGCGGAGAGGGACCTGCTACAGTCTGAGCAGCAGGCGAGCGAGGTGCGACGCGGGCGGCGTCGCGAGCGGAGGCCGAGTAGCGCCCTGATTCTGGAAAAATTTCCAGAATCAGACGTCTGGGTTGATAGGCAAACGGCGAGGACGACGTCTGGTAGCTCATACCGACGTCTGAAAGGTGAGTATTCTGCCTTCTTCTTCCTTCCTGTCGACTGACCGTACTGAGGGAGGCAGTTGGCTGTGCGCAGGTTCGCTGATTCGCCATCCTTTGCGAATCAGACGTCTGGAAATTATACCAGACGGCGGGAGTGACCTCCAGACGTCCTGGGTGACCATCGGACGTCTGGGAGCTAGGACAGATGTCCCTGCAGACTTCTGGACGTCTGGGAAACCACGCTGAACAGGTAATTCTCTGATCCACTGTTTAAGACGTCTGGAAGAAGTTCCAGACGTCTGATTTTGCACAGTATCGTCTTTTTCGACCCGTTTAGGGCCCGTTCGGGCTCCGTTTTCAGCGATTTGAGTTGCGTTCTTTTCAGAATTAATTCCTCTACCCGTCTACAGTAGCTATACACTATTTTGAGACACTCCTTGTGTTTTATCCTTGTGATAGGACCTCGTTCAGTTGTAGTCTTGAGAGTCACGGAGGCACGCGGGATTCCCGATCACGCCCCCATTACTCCCGTTGTACCTGGTAGAGTGGCTTAAGTTTATTATTAAAATCTGTTAAAGTATGGAACCATAACTAGAATCTAGGACATTGCATGAATCCTAGGAATGAGAAATGTATGGAATGATAGCTCCTAGGTGATGCATGAATCCTAGGGCTGGAAAACTAGTTGTATGCTAGATCCTAGGATGTGGCATGAACCCTAGGATGGAAAAACTAGTGGAATGTATAATACTGCAGTCTTGGAAAAATGGAAAGGAATATAAAGCTGCCTGTAAATTGAATTAACAGCTGCCTGTTATGAATAAAGAAACATGATTGAGATCATGGATTATGAGAACGTGAAACTGGAAAGTGAAACATATAATGTTCTGAGATAAAGAGCTGGAACCCTACGGGGAATTAGGAGTGGAACTCCTGGAAAGAAAAAGGAATGGAACTGAGATGTAGTTTGTACTGTCTCTTGGGTACGCAGTACCAAGGGAAGTACCTGTACCTGTTTAGTGCAGAGTGGGGCCAGCCACCCCAGGGACCCAGGGTTAGGATTGGCCGCTTTGTACCGACTTGTTGGCCCTCGTGTACGTAGTACCGAGGAGAGCTAGTAGTGTTAGGAGAGTACTAGCTACCCCACGGGCCCCGGGGTTCTGCTAGCCTCCTTCACCGACTTGTTAGGCCCACTAGGGCAAACCAGGGTAGTCAGGCGAGGGTGCGCGGACTGTGGAGGGGCAAGGCCCCGGTTTGGTTACTGTGGAGGGGTTGGACCCCTGTTACTGAGAGGGCTCTGCCTTGGTTCCGTGCTGTGCTTTGGGCGCACCCGTTAACGGAAACGACTGACCGCGTGCCAGTACGGGCTAGCTACCTATGCGTTTATCGCGCGTGCCGTAGTCACCGTTACGTCTGTCAGTGACCTTGGGGTGGTTGACTGAGAGTAGGATCACCACGGGGGACTCTCCCGGCCAGGAGAGCACCACATGCTACTTCTACTTTTGGAAAAGACTGCAATCAAGATTGTTCCCACGAGGACATTCGAGATCAAGTAAAGGATCTGAGAAATAAATGAAATAGTGAGAAAATTGAAAGATGTGAATAAAGGAAGTAATAGAGCATAACAGCTACTGTACACTCTACTGTTGCCTTTAGTTAGTTTGCCACTCTACTCAGCGTTTTGCTGACGTGTTACACTCGTTACCTTTTTCAGGACCAGGTGTTGAGCAGCCAGGGTCGGCGGCTGCAAGGACGCTGGGCCGAGTAGGGTCCAGTAGAGTTACCACAGTCTTTTGTACCTCTTTTGTTTCTGTTCTAGTGAGCAGTTTTTGTTTCCGCTGTACCTTCTTTACCTGCAGTTCTTGTTATATGATAAATGTTGTTCTACTGTTGTGGTGGTACCTACTGTAATAGTTTCTTTCCTTACTGCTGTACTTTCTTACTGTTAGTTATATTCATGCTGAATGTGGTTTATTGGTTACTTCCTCGTTGGACGACTAGGTCTTGGGATTAGTCGAGTCGGTCCGGTTCTCGTGTCTCGTAGGGACTCGGGAACCGGGTCGTTACACTGTCTGAAGAGATGTTTGAAGGGGCTCCACAGCCACCCCCTTAATTTTTGGGTGAAGCGTCACCGAACACCTCACAATCACATAGCATAAAGTGCTAAAGCTACTAAATGCAACACTAAATTAGGACTTCTCTCTAGTCGACCCATCAAATTTAAAGAGTATTTATTGGTACTATCTCTACGTGGTGTGTTACTTGCTTAGAAAAAAAAATTTACAACTAAAGGCATATTGCTTGATCACTTAATGGCTTTTGTAGGTGGAAACCATTTGGGAGTAGTTTCATTCTTGGGAGCCACGTTGTTCCCGAGTCTCTCTATCCTAGCGAATCTGGCAATTATCCTTTGGCTGAGAAAGTTGCATATTAGGTCGAGAATCTGTGGGGGACATTAGGGTACTGTCCCGCCAAGTTGAGGAGGCCTTAACTGCCCAAAGGTTGGTGGAGGCAAAAGTCGACCACCAGGCTGCGCGTGCTAATAGTTTGGTAGCACAGTTGGTTTTTGCCAAAAGCGGGGAAGTGCACACTCGATCGAACTTAATGTCATTGTGGTAGGATGTAGAGGCAAATGACCATGCAATGTAGAAAGTTCACGCCTCCTATGAGGGCCACCTAGGGAAGGTGGATGACTTGGCGAGGCGCTCAATGTTGTTTCCCTTAATGCTGTCACTACGAGGGAGTACTGGGAGCTCTTTAAGGCAAGGAAAAACTCTGCCTTTGAAGATTATCAAGCGAGTCTCCGTGACAAGTGGGATCGCGTAAGCTCAGTTGTAGGGGAGCTGAGGAGTTGGTGACTAAAGTGTTGGCTACTAAGGAGATAGTGGTAGAGGATTGTGTCAGCAGGGAAATAACAATCGAAGAATCAATGTCCGAGGGGTTGGCTACATAAGAACCACCAAGGAACAAGGAGCCAGTAGGGGAGGAGACGAATGAGACAATCCCTTTGACACCTCCCGCAGACACTTCGATTGATCCTAATGCTCCTGTCTCAATTATGATGGAGTTCAAGTGACTCTGAGAAAAAATTGTATTTTAATTTCTCTTTTGGCTACCAGGAAATCGTTCTGCATTAACATATAATGGAGTTATTTCGACAAGTGAAATGAATCATGAGCTCACTCTTACTTTTTGAGTTATTTCGACAAGTGAAATGAATCATGAGCATTACTCTTACTTTTTCTAAGTGCGCACATGAATGTTCAATATAATTGAAAATTCAAAACTTAGCTATAATAGGCCCATCAGTTTGTCACATGCCACCTTTTTGAAACTTGCTAGCCCTCCATCGTCTGTAGTCGATGATAGCTTGAGTCCTCACACTTAGAGATTTTATAAAGTCCTTCCCAGAAGGGTACCAGTTTGTCACCATGTTCTGCTCGATGGGAAGCGTCTACACATCGTAAGACCGACTCTCCTTTGCAAAATTTCAATTTTGAATCCACTTGTTGTAATCAAATGCTACAACCTACTTGTACTTCATGGTCGAGGCTAGAGCTTCCTTCCGTACTTGATCAAGTAGCTTCAACGCCAATCGGAGCTAATCTTCGTTGGAGGCAGGATCATAGAACTGTATCCTATGAGAAGCCATGAGTTTCTCCAAGGGAATTTTCACCTTTGCCTAGACACGAGACTAAACGGTATGTGACCAGTGGAAGTTTTTTGACCAGTCCAATACCCTCATAGGACATCCAACAATTCTTCTACCCATCATCCTTTTGCGAAATCGAGGCTGCGCTTTAAGGCGGCTACAATAGTATAGCTCGTCACTTCCGCTTATCCATTTGCTTGAGGGTGGGCTACAGATGTAAAGTGTAAGCAAATCTCCCAACTGGCGCAAAAGTCCTCAAACTTCTTAGACATGAATTGGGTGCCATTTTTTGTAACTATAACTTGTGGTATGCCATAGCGACGGATTATGTTTTTCCAAACGAAGCCAACAATATTTTCGACATTGTTACGAGAACATATTTGTTCTAAATAGGTGCAGGTAGGAATGGGCCCACAAAATCTGTTCCCCACCTCATGAAAGGGATTAAGGAGAGAATTGGGACCATCTTCTCAGGTACTAGGCAGGGGACGTTGTCGAAGCACTGGTATTTGTTGTACTTCCTTATGAAATGTTTGGATCGCTACCTCATATGGGGGTAGAAATAGCCAAATTGTAGTAGGTAGCCTACCAAAGCCTTGTGGCTTTCATGGTTCTTACATATTCCTCTGTGAGCTTCTTCCAAGGCCCTCGAAGCCTTAGCTTCAGTAAGACATTTCAGCAGGACGGTGGAATACCCCTTCTTGTATAATTTTTTGTCTAATAGGACGTAGCGAGATGCCTTCAGTCGAAATGACTTAGGTTGTGAAACCCCTGCTAGGACGTTTTCACTACTCAAATGTTTTATCATAGGTGTCATCCATGTTTTCTTCACCTGAAGCATCAAAGCACATAAAGGAGAAACTAATGGTCCTACCAACTTGTCAAGGCAAATATCGTCACCTTCGTTGGTAGGAATGACAAAACACCAACCTAGCAAATGTTTCAGCTAGGGGGTTGTTGGATCTTGGTATTCGACTAATTGTGGCAGTTTTAAATTTCGTAGGTTCCTCTTTAGCTTTGTCGGCACAAAGGGACATGTTCACCTCCTTTGCTTGATTTCTCTGTTAATTTGACTAGCCAACAACTGAGAGTCAGTGAAGATTTTAAGAGCTTGTGCCCCTAAGGACCTGGTGAGGCATAGTCTAGTAAGCAAAGCTTTGTACTCTACTATGTTATTTGTGATTTGGAAATCCAACTTTATGAAAACTTATGAGTATGGCCATCAGAGGAGGTTATAGTGATTCCTACTCTTGACCAGGTGGTCATGGAGGACCCATCTAGAAATAACTACCATGGCCTATAAGCTAACAACTTCGTCAAAGTAAATTTAGAAAGTCTGCCAGGACCTGGCCTTTTATGGATAGGTAGGACTAGTATTTAATATCAAACTTATCTAACTCTATTGTCCACTTCATATGCCAACTTAACCCTAAAGGTTTATGCATCATTACTCACAAGGGATAATTTGACAAAACAATAATGGAATGAGCTTGAAAGTATGGGTGAACTAGTTATGAGTACTAGACCTAATTTCTCAATAGGCGGATACTTAGCTTCAGCACCCTAGTAGGTTTTGCTCATGAAGTAGACATCACGTTGAGTTCCAACTTTATCACGCCCTAAGGCAACACTGATAGTTGAGGAAGAGCTACCAGATATAAAAGCAATAGTTTGACTAGTTTTGGAGTGGATAAAATAGGAGGCCGCTAAAGGGCCCCCTTTTATCTCCTCCAAGGTTTCTTGATGGTAAGGGGTCCAATGGGACAAATTATAACCTTTGCCCTTTTTAATGCAATCAAAAAAAAGCAAGCATTTATCTAAGGATCATGATAGAAAGCAGCCTGCGGCGACAATCTTCCTCACTCAAGACTACACATCTTTTAGGTTAGTTTGGCATTGTAAATCTATGACCGCTTGGATCTTGTGGGGGTTTGCTTCGATTCCTCAATTGGAGACTAGGAAACCCAAAAACCTTCCCATAGATATGCCAAAAGCGCCCTCCTTTGGGTTCAGCTTGAGCTAGGCATCCTTCAAAATTTGTAAGACCTCTGTCAAATTGGCTAAGTGATCATCGAAACTGAGGCCTTTCACAAGCATATCATCGATGTACACTTCAAAAGCTTCCCAATTAATTTGGAAAATATCATGTTTACAAGGTGTCGATAAGTGACACTACCATTTTTCTAGCCAAAAGTCATTACACAGTACTGATAGAGTCACCAATCCATTATAAAGGACGCGTGGGATCGATCTACCAATGCCAAACTTATCTGATGATAAACATTATATGCATCTAAGAAGGAAAGAAGGACATGTGGGATTGTCCTGAGTAGGATTCGATAAGGAAGTTAATCTTTGGCGGTGAGAATTTATCCTTGGAGAAGGTATTGTTTAATTTGGTGAATTCCATGCACATACGCCATTTGCCATTTGACTTCTTCACCACAACGATGTTCAAGAGCCAAGAAGGATAAAGAGCTTCCTCAATGAACCCTACCTCGAGGAGTTTGTCAAGTTCAACTACAATCACTTGCCATTGCTTAGAGGACTTGTGTTGCTAGGCCTACTTTATTAGTTGGGCACTCAGCTGAATATTCACCCAGTGCTCGATTATAGACGGATTCACCCCCAATAAGTCCTTGGCGAACCAGGCGAAGACATCGACATTGACCCAAATGAGTAGGAGTAGCTCCTAGACTTCTGTGGAAGTCAGGTCTGCTCCTACCTATACTAATTTGCTTGAGATATTAGGGAAAAGTTAGATAGTCGTTGATGATGTGTCAAAGCTGACAACCGATTGGGTTGAAGGAGGTGTCAAGGAGTTGATAATAACCTAATTGATGTTCCTATCATGCCTATTCTAGGGTTAGTTTCTAAGCAAAAACAATCATCTAGTCTATAAATACTGCATATCATGCATTTGGGCATAATTAGGCTATGCATTCTTTTTGTATATAATTTATGCCTGTTATGGTATTCTGTTGATAATGTAGGGACTAAATAAGATAAAGGAATAATCAGAGAAGTTTTCAAGGCAATAGTTAGAGGAGAAGCAATTGTCAAGAAGCTAAATAATGAAGGAATAAAGAGAGTTTAAGGAAGAATAAAGACCGGACTTCTATAAAGAGAAGACACAAGGACACATGTCCTTCTCTTAACCCATCTACCATTTGATCCCTAGGACAACTTAGCCTCCATTTAACCTTGTCCTAAACCTAATCTAGACAACCCTTTCCACCATTAATCCTACATCCTAAGGCCATTAGGAATCCACCCATTTTTAGTAACCTAAACCCACTCCATCTAAACCCTACACACACCATCCAAGGGCCATCACTCACTTCCTATTTTTAGGCAAAGATAAGACCACATCTCCACCTTTCAATTCTCCATTAAGGGTCCATTTTAAACCTCTCTTGGCCAGCCACTCTAGGTTATTCTAGAGTGTAACATGGTTTTCACTCTTGCCCACGATTCACATCTTTAGATCTCCATCCTATGCCCCAATTCAAACTTAGTTTGATGAACATATCCTAGCCCTCCATTTGATCCTTTGGCCTAAATTAATTTGCATGCTTTATAAAAGGCCTATGACCCCTGCCACTTAACTCATCTCTCTTCCTTCATATCTAATCTCTTCTCCATTCTCCTCCCACCACTACCTTCCACTTCCTCCATGGCCGACCTCTCCCTCTTTCCTCCATCAAAGTAGGATCTCACTACCTTCTTCCCTTAGGTCTCCCATTAGCTTCCTTCCCCTACCATTATCCCTTTACCTAGTTGTCCTCCTCTCCTCCTCATTCCTCCATGCCAAGGTGCTCCCCATACCCTCCTCTCTGCATCTTTCTCCTCAGCTTCTTTCGGAACGTGATGACTTCTTGTGGACTATTGCTCCATCATCTTTTTCATCTCCCTTTCTCTATTGTATTATTCTTTCCATCTATTTTTCATCGTTGTAATAGATGATGTTTTTACTAATGAAGATGCTTTATTTATATGCCATGTTCCTCACCATCTTTTTCTTTCATATTTGATGCTAAACCCATGATATTGTCTCTCTTTCTCATTACATAAAAGAGAAAACAAAAAGAAATAAGTGATAGACCCATGCAAATAAACTCTCCATTTACCTCCCTGTGTTCGATCCTGACCACTTAGTTGTAGTTCATTATTTGTTAATAGCTAAAAATCCATGCTTCCTTTAAAAGTGGGTTTCTACGCTTATCAAGAGCCTCCTTGGAAAATATTAATTTATGCCCTTTTCTTCTCCCATTTTTGTGGCTTTGGGGGGCTCCTTTCTAGGGCACACTCAAGCTCCAGCCATACTGACTAATCCCCATGTATGATGGCTATTCCATGTGGTGATTGGAATATGACTTGCTGAAAGTAAAGAGGAGGGGATAGTAATCGACTTTCTGTGACATGTTAATCAATCACTTCATAATAAAACGTTGTTGTTAGGTTTTTATCCCCGACGACGGCGCCAAAAGAAAATATGGTGAGATAGACCGCAGTTCGTATAAAAAATCATCATGTGTAATATATGTCATAAATACAAACAATTATCGTGTCAATTTTATTTAATTACATAATTTTTACTGGTTTATTCTAGGTCGTTCATTGGGAGGTAGTTATTGATATACATCACTCTTTAAGTCCAACATTATTCTTTAATTCCAAAAGGATCAATTTTATGTACAATCATAAATGAATGAATCAATGAATGAAAGAATTAACTAATTTATGTATTGAAATGCTTACAAACATAAATATACAAACAAGCATCAAACACTATACATATATACTATATACTACCTATTTATATCTTATATTACTAATACTTATATATATACATACAATAATAAGTAATAATATATATTGTACTAACTTAATTTAATCTATTAACATCTATAGTAACATATATAATATGTACCGGGACAGATATAAACATTGCTAAACCTTAGGAAAAAGTATATACATAACCTAAGGTAAAAACTAGGGTATATAGTGACACTTATTCTATCTACAATGACAGATAATTCTGTCATTAAAGCTATATCGTTATTTATATACATATATATCTCAAACATTTGTCATACTACGTATACTTATTATTTACAGTATGTATATATATATACACATATACACTATACAGATATATACTTTACATTTAGGCAGCATAACTCTTCTTTCTCTTCTTAACTTAGCCACTCCCTCTTCTTCATTAATCCCCTTATTAGGCCTTAGTTTAAAAATTAGGTTTATTAGTTGGCGAGCGGCCTTTTCAAGAGATACACAACACCCTATCAGGTGGGATCAGACCTCTACTAAGAGTCGTCCTAATTCGTTAATTAGGTCTCTTAATCATGGTTTATGCTCAGTAATAGACTTAATTAAGCCCTCGCACAATGCATGACTCTCAGCCACACACCACACACAATCATCACATCACAACAGCATGCCATAGCCATAACATCATACATATGCTCATAAGGGGATGGGGTATATGGTTTTCTCGCACCCAATGCTTGACGACTGGGCAGTTCAAAGCAGAAAATCAATATAAGCACCTCCGAACGCTTATCGGTAACTGATGTGGCACTATAGTTTTTTTTTGAAAGGGATGTGGCATTATAGTTACACTTTCTCAATGTTGGAATCCCAGCGCAGCTGTGTTGATTTTATGATTTTGGCCCTCGATTTGAGGGTCATAATTTATTATAAATTAAAATAAATTATGGGAAATTAAAGTATTTACATAGTATTACATAACTGCATAATTAATTTAAAAGATTAATTATATTTACTATATAAATAAATTAGGTAAAATTTCCAGTTTATACATACTGTATTTTGTGTTTTATTTCTTAATTACGTATAAATTAGTTAATGTATGGTCTAATTGACCTTATATAGTATTAATATACATATTAAGGTATTTAATAAAGATTTTTATTAAATTTTACAACATTTATTTTGATTTTTTTTTAATTAAATAGCTTATTTTGGGTTGTTTATATATAAATTAGATATAACTAATATAATACATTATAAATATAGTTAAATTAGCTTAATTTACTTAAAATATATTAGTACAAATATACAGTATGAGTTAGTTCAGTTGTAACTTAAATTAATAATTTATTTTAATTTAATCTAATAACTTAGCAAGTAACTTAATAAATTAATTATTTATTCTATATATATAATTAAATTATGGTACAGGATTCATTATGTACATTATATATATATGAATACATATGTACAATATTACTTATAAATGAGTTAATTTATAATGGTTTCTATAATTATGTAGCTTATAGTACATATAAGTTAATATAAATAATAGATAATATATGAATAGGTTATGTATAATTTAAGTTATCTGAAATATTTAAGTTATGTTATACCATACATACATAAGTTATATATGTATATTATATACATATTATGCATTATGTACATATATGCTTAGTATACAACTTATATTTACATGTCTATATATAGTATACAAGGTGTTTTTAGGTATTTTGAGGGTTTTTCTTCTTTTTATGGATTTTGTGAGTTTTATAGAGGTAGGAGGTGAGAGAGAAAGAGAGAGATGAGAAGAATGGAATGTCTTTGTATGTTTTTATATGTTAAGGTCTTTTATTAAGTTTTAAAGTAGACTGAACCGTCGACCGGTATGTTCTACCAAGCTGAGGGTTCAGAATATCATGAAACTTGGCATATACTTAAAAATATACTTGATCTTCACCAAGACAGGTTTAATTTATTTTTTTATATTTTTTTATAGGATTTTTATTTATGTGCAAGTGAAGCACATTCTAGGCCTAAAGAGGATTTCCTAAGTGAACCTAAGACATAAAATGAAACTCTAAGTGCTGGAAAGGCAGTGGATTGCCCCAAACATGCTCAACAAATGATAAGGAAAGAATAAGAACAGTTAAGCATAAAATTTCACTCACATTTCAATTATTTTTAATTTTAGATAGTTAGGCAAAAATCTTTAGCTAACAATGAATGAATAATGGACATAACAAGCAATCAAATACATTTGAAAGCCTTTAACGGTACAAGAATGCTTATACACAATCAACACAACCTTATATACATGGCAACTATTACAAAATTTGAATCCTAGCACACTGTCTTAATCAATTCTATTAATCAACCGGCTGTAATGAAAATCCAGCAGACAACAGCAGCAACCACCAATTGCAGCAAACAGCAGCAGTCAGCAACTACAACAGCGGTTGCCGAACAGTTCCAAATGTCCTTCATGCTAAACAGACGACTTAACTAATCTCAGAACCTTGCTGTAGTTTACAAAAATCAGAGAAAATAGTTTCTGCAACAAGTCTGGAACCTCAAGTCAGCTCTTATCTCCTGATACTGTAATCTGTATCTCAAATTAAACTTGAGAAAGCTTGATCAGAGTTACAAAATGACCTGATCAAGAAATAAAAGGTGGATCTGAATTTACGTGTAGCTGCATCATGTAGCAATTTGATATGTATAGATGGGATTCAAAGTATATAGAAATCTCTCAAACAAATTCTAACAAGGACTGAAAAATAACATAAAAATCATTCTCAAATGTTCAACTTTCAATCAAAATCCCCTGTCAATGTTTTCACTTCATATCATATCAGAAAATTATCTGATCTAACACTTTCTAATGCTAGAGACAGCATGTAGAAAGTGATGGATTCAACCCAATAAGTTTAGCTTGAATCCCATTGTGTTAAAAATCTTAAGAGATACTGAAAATCCCTTAGGTGAAAACCAGATTCACAGAAAATAGATCCATTTATAAAATCCTTGATAGAGTCTCCAATCAACATAGTTGATTTTCTTTGGCTCTATAATGCATTCCAAATATGAAAACCTTAACTTATGATAATTTAGATTGTTCAAAAGGTGGTGATGACCTAAAGGCAATGTAATCAGAGGATGGGTAAGGATCAATGTATCCTCCTTGATTGTAGATCGTATTAGACTGTCCATGAAAGGGTGGCGATCTATAATCGATGTGGCTTTAAGAAGGATAGAAATCACAATCATAGTGTTCAGGGTTAGACCCTAAACACGGAGGTCGGGAACTGTATCCCTAATTCGAGTTATCCTAACTAACTGATGGTTGATTACAGTACGAGTCGGGATAGTCATCATGTTGAGGATAACTCATAACAGGAGGGAAAGAGCGGGAATGAGTATAAGATGCGGAAGGATTCATGATAGACGGGAGGAAGAAAGGCACCCTGCAATACAAGCAATCAAACATGTCCTTAAGTGGGCTAGCCTAAAGACCTACAGACTCTCAAAACTTGTCTTGAGATAAAGAAACGATTTGATCTACTTTTGTTTGTTTAATCCAACCAGTTAGAAGAAGGGACTAGGGAGAAGGTTATTCCATCGGCTCACTCCTCCGGTTCCTAGTGTACCCCCCAGCCGCGATCGTTTGATTCTGCTCCCCTAGCTAGACATCAGATTAAACAATAGAAACAGACTAATCGAAAATAATCTCATTTTGGGCTCCAAAGAGCTAGTCGAATCTTTAAGGCCAATGTCTACTCTATTTTATTTAGGGCTAGGTTTGAATGTGCTTTGGAATATGATGGGCCCTTTATCTGGGTTGTGCCCTTAATGATTGACTGATCTGTGTGTGTGTGCACAACCAGTGGTTTTCAAGTAAGATTATTTTTGATGCAGTGAATTTTAGAGTTCAAATCTTGCTTAGTAGCTTTTAGGATTCAACTTTAGGTATTTTCAAACAAGTTTTGTTGGCACACCAAGTTTTCAAGCATAGGTGAAGATGTTTTCCTTTGAAACTTAAAAGAATGTGAAGTGCCTAGTAAATCCCTAAGAGTTGAACCTAAGCGGCAGCTACTTGATGAGTTGATTTTAATTGAAGTGGTGCGGCTCAATCAACTCAAACAATTAACCTGTTGCACCACTTAATTAAGCACACAAGTGATTACCTAATCTAATTTCTACTCAATTATGTGTTTGGATGTGTGTACCGGTCCTTAAGACCAATTTACTAGTTGAGTTTGACAGTCAGATGAGGTTGTGTACCTCTGTGAGATTTTTTTTATTTTTCTTTTTGAATGTGGAGATTGTGGCGGGTGTGGGTGTCAAACAAATAAACAAAACTAATCTTAGAGCTTATAAGAACACCTAGGTTGATTGACATTTGTGGTATTACGTGGTGAAATGAAAACTAATGGGTGGGAGGTAGGGGATAACTTACAAAATCTTCAACAGCACTTTTCTTCAATCTGCTGCTTTTGCTCGTCTCAAAAGAGTACCTGGTGGTGGAAGCGGGTGGTAAGGCTTGTTGTGTCTTTATGTTTATTATAGTACAGTCGTTATAGTATAAGACAGCACAGTTACCAGATTACCATTACAATTTTTTTTTTTTTACTCGGAACAAGGTTTTCCCGAGGTAGAACTCAGGGAGCAACTATGCTTCTAGAAGTCTAATTAAGTTCTCTATTATGTTACAAAAATGAGAGAGAGAGAGGGAGATCTTGGCTTCTTCTTCTCTTTCTCTTTTCTTCCTTGACCGTTTCTCTTCTTCTCTTCTTCTTTCTTTCTTTGTTCTTTCTTCTTTCCTCTTTGTTCTTCTTCTGTTCTTTTTTTCTTTCTGGCGGTGATGTCTTCTTCCTTCTTTTTCTTCTTGCCTTCTTCTTTCTTTTTCTTCTTGCCTTCTTCTTTCTTCTTTTCTTGGCCTCTTCTTCTGTTCTTCTTTTCTTCCCTTCTTTTCTTTAGCCAGCAGCTATGGTGATCTTCTTTCTCTTCTTTTCCTTCCTGCCTTCTGCAGCTGTGGGGATTCCGATGTCTGATACTGTGTTCAGACGACTTATCTGTGGCTTTGCTACAGTTCTTTTCTTCTTCCTTTGTTCTTCCTTCACGCTCACACAAGGGTCAGAGCAAAACCTACCCCTACCCTTCCCCGCGTCTCTCTCTTTCTCTGATTTCTTTATAAGGACTGCTCTCCCAGAGCTGGGTAATCGGGTGCGAGTATCGCGCCTGGGACCAGGCCAACCGGCGTGCGGTGGTGGGCGAGGAGTGCACGATTTGGGTAACCGAATCCTGCCTAGACCCGCGGGGCGAGAGCGGGGGTGAGGGCGAGCGAGCGCGTGGCGTGCAGCATTCGAGAGAGGGGCCTGACCCCTGTGTTCGAAGGTGATTAGCCTTAAGCACCTTTCCAATTTAAGTGTGGGCGCTTGGCCACGCACTTCCGAGGTGGGACTAAAGTCCCACCTCCCAGATTGGCGCCCACAGGCGAGCTGCTTGCTGCGCCTTTGCCCCAGCTACAGGCTTGGGTGCCTTTGCAGAGACAATCCACGCGACCTGGGACGCGCACCTGGGCTGGAGGGCGCCTGCAGCTGCAAGTGAAGCTGCTGCAGCTCGTCGGTAATGGCGGCGAGAGGCGCACACCTGAAATCACAACAACGGCCTCTCGGCCCAGTCAGAATACACAGGGAGCTTCGCCAGAGTGATGAGAAGCTTGTGCGGTGGTCGGCGGCGTGCGGGAGTGCATGAAGAGGCTGACCTAGGTCAGACTGTGCGTAAAAGGGGGGAAATGCAAGGGAAATAGAGAGGAAGCTATCTACCTAAGTATTCGACGAAGGGGGAGGGCAGAGCAGCCGGCTCGTATCTGCCGGTGCTAGAGACGAAGACGCCCTGGAGGAGGGTTTCGGCGACAAGGAAGCAGGCGGAGGGCGCCGACGGGTACAGCCCGGTGCGGATGACAAAGCAGGGCAAACCCTGCTGCAGGTAAGGCAGCAGAGCGATGAGGAGGAAGAGGAGGAGTTCGCCGGACGCTTCGGGCTCTCTGACTGGAGAAGAAAGGGATGAAGGGGGGGGGGGGGTATATCTCCGTCAAAGGAAGCTTATCGGAGTCAGCAAGGTGTGCCGCTCCTTATAAAGGGGTTGACGCAGAGGGAGGGATGTGCTGGCGTCGTGCCAGCCGCGCAAGAGTAAGGCCGAAGATGACACCCATACCTTCCGCGCGTTCACACGGAAGGTATGGTGGTTGGCAGAGGGCATAGGTTTAGGGTTTAGGGTCGGCGGAGGACGTCGCAGGGAACCCCGCTTCTGCTTTGCAAGACAGCAGCCCTGCCCTGTGCGGCGCCATTCTCCGCGAAAGGTCGCCGGAGTATGGTGCTGCACAGAAGTTGCAGGGAGGACCATTCTGCAAAGAACGATGAAAATATGGGGACCTGAATGCAAAGGTTTCAAAAGATAAGGGTCAAAAAGTAAATGAAGAGGACCAGATTGTAAAGTCGGTCAAGGAGGTCTCTTCTTAGGCTCAAGTTTTTATACCAGACCAGTTTGAACCTGAGGATTTTAATGGTGAATTTTAATTCTATGTTGGATCATGTCTGACCGACCAATTTGCGTAAAAACCTAAATTAAGTTATTAATTGGGCATGGTTCTCTTTTTAGGTCAAAATAGGTTTCTAAGGCCAAATTGAAGGTTCTAAACCCTAAAGAGTATTTTTCTATGAATTTTAGAGGGTTTAGTTGATTTTTATCCTGTCTCGAACCTCGTGAATTGAAGTGGATGTTTTTTAGGGTTACAGAATATCATTTAATTCCTGGAAGTTGCTACAACCCTTTTTTAGATCAGATCATCCCACTTTCCTTCTTGTTAAGCTTGTTTGACTTGTGTTTGGACCCTTAATTACCCTGTTTGAAAACTGCATTGGTGAAATAGCAATTTTACCCCCTATGATTTATTTTATTCTTAAACTCAGAATTCTCTGAGTTAAGCCTTTCTTTGGGTCTTGTAGGAGCTTTTTCTCACATATCTGGGTTAGATTGTGCTAGTCAGGGTTTATGATGAGGTTCTCATCAGTACCTGCAATCACAATAAGAAAGGAGAGAAGTGAGGTAAATGATTCGTAAGTTGGAAAACGCGAAAAAAATCAAACAGCGTTGCGTCCCCAGTAACGACGCCAAAATGTTGAAGCTACGAGTTACTACGCTATTGTATTTGGTTTTGAAAAACCTGTCGTTGTAGTTTGAAAGCGAAGAACTCATGTTCAATAAACAAAATTTATATCGGAATAGAAATCCCGAGTCGAACTCAGGGAGGCGGATGTTTGATTAAAAATACACATTTCTCTTATTTGTCACGAAGCATAATAACTGATTAGAAACTATCTATCTATTTACAATAAATAGAAGAGCGAGAGAGAGAGAATATTACAAATAAAAACAAAAAGGGATGTAGAATGAACATGGATTTTATTATCAAAGAGGTTATTTGTTACACTACTCATTACGACTAG
Organism: Thalassia testudinum; assembly: GCA_037157565.1. Taxonomy (NCBI): domain Eukaryota; kingdom Viridiplantae; phylum Streptophyta; class Magnoliopsida; order Alismatales; family Hydrocharitaceae; genus Thalassia; species Thalassia testudinum. The sequence goes on from JAZHRO010000077.1 coordinate 91,029,269, forward strand.
AAAGCAGAAAATGATTACACTAGAAAGCAGTAAATCTACTCTAGAAAGCATTAAAAAGAATGGAGAGAAAGATATCCTCTTCGACAGTTGCTTGGAGGAAAAGCCGGACGGGACAACGCCTGGAAGACGAGGAACGAAGCAGGAAGGAGGACGAAGAGGGAAGAACGGGAATGGGGCAGCACGTCATCGTCGTCGCGGGATTCGCTTCCGAAATGGGGGAAAAAATTTGACTTTATCTCTTAAGAAGCATCCCGGGTGTGGGATAAACTTCTCTTGAGCTTTGGAGAGGGAGAGAAGAGAAAGAAGGGATGAAAATTTTGTATGGAGGGGATCTCCTTTTATAGTTGCAAGGAGTGAGGGCAATTTGATCTTTTTAATTTGAAAAACATTAATTCAAATTACCTGGGTTTGGGCACACGCCCCGCGTGTCTGGGCAGGATCCGATTACCCGAACCACGCACTCTTCGCCCACCACCGCACACTGGTGGGCCTGGTCCCAGGCGCAATACCCGCACCCAATTACCCGGCTCTGGGAGAGCAGTCCTAATAGAGAAATCTAAGAAAGAGAGACGCGGGGAAGGGTAGGGGTAGGTTTTGCTCTGACCCTTGTGTGAGCGTGCAGGAAGAAAAGAAGAAGAAGGCAGAAGCAACCGAAGCCTTAGCCGCTCAGGGCAGCTGAAGAAGGAAGGAGAGAAACAGAAGAAGAAAAGAAGAAGGGAGGCACTGTAGTAAGGCCACAGATAAGTTGTTTGAGCACTGCATTAGACGTCGGAATCCCTACAGCCGCAGAAGAAGAAAGAAGCCTTTGCAGCCGCCAAGAAGAAGAAGAAGGCAGGAAGGAAAAGAAGAAAGAAGAAGGCAGGAAGAGAAGAACAAGAAGAAGAAAAGAGAAAGAAAGAAGGCACAACCACAAGCAAGGAAAGAAAAGAAGAAAGAAGAAAGAAAGAAAAAGAAGAGGAAGATCACCACTGCCGCAGAGAAGAAAAAGAAAAGAGAAGAAGCAAGCAGAGCAGGCAAGAAGAAAAGAAGACTCTGCAAAAGAAAGAAAGAAAGAAAAGAAGAGAGAAGAAGAAGCCAAGAGAACTCTAGCCTCCCCCCCCCTCTCTCACTTTCTCTTATTTTTTTTTGTAACCTAATTGAGAACTTTCTACTTCTAGAATTATAGTTGCTCCCTGAGTTCGACCTCGGGAAAACTTTGTATTCCGAGTAAAAATTTGTAGTAATCTGGTAGCTGTCTTGATATATACTATAACGACTGATTGTAAACTATAATAACGTAAAGACGAAACACAGAACAGCTCTACCACCAGTTACTATCTTGGCTCCGTTGCCGGGGAGCAACGGCTATTCTAGAAGCCATAAATTCTCTATTGAGTTTCTATTAATCTCTTCTCTTTTTGTATGTAGGCACAGGAAGTCAAGGAGACAAGCAGCCGCACAACAACCACTCCGAGGACAGGTAATTTTCTATCCTCTCACTATTAACCCTAAATTCTAAAGAGGAAGAAAAAGAAAAAAATAAGCAATATAGGTGTAACCTGTCTTCTATACCTAGTAAATCATCAAAAGCTGCATGTTTTCAATTTCAACCCACTATTTCTGCACACACTATTAAGGGTATTTAAGGGCTAACACCTTCTTGCCTGAGCCCTAATTACCCAACAAAGAGCTAACTGGACCAAGTAGAGCTAACATAAGATTCAACATTAGGGTTTTAGAGACACACTTCTTAAGCAAGAATTGAGAAATCCCAAAAGAAGTGTACCTAAGCCATTGATTGAAAATACCTATTCAGAAAAACCCTAACCAATTTGGCTCTTAAAAACACTTAAACCCTAAAAGACAAGATCTAATAAGCTCTCAAAGGAACTAATAGGTGAAGTTGACCCCTTGGGTCAACCAACCTACAACTCAGGTCACTCTTTGCACTCAAAAAGCCTAAAGTTCAAGTGAAAATCTAAGCACCTTGATCTTAAAATAAAAGTGGTAGACTTAAGAGGTAAAGATCCCCATTCTGGTCTACCTGGAATCTCAGTGACAAGAGAGGTCGGGTGGGGGAAACCCTGTAACCCGTGGGGACGCTCTACCATGTAGGGGTCTTCGCGGGACTCACCCTCTCTGGGTGCCCAGGTAATTCTCAGGTGGACGATCTTTTGATTAAGGGGTCCATTTGCCCCAAACCTCTATAATCACCCAACATTCTGGGTGTCTTGATTGGGTTCAGCACCTGCTAAACTCATCCTCTCCATCAGTGTATGTTTGGAAGGAGGTCCTTGAAACCTCCTTTAGAAATTCACTCTCCTCGAGGCCGAGCCTCAGTTCCCTTGTTTATGCAGAAACCTTCCACAAAGCCTCAGCTCCCTTGTTTATGCTATAAACCCTCCACTTCTGATTCAAAACCTAGTTCTCTCTCTTCTTCCATCATGACACAACTTGACTATACATCCAACTTCTGATTCTACATCCTGATTTCACCACCTGATCCAAAAACACAGCCTGGTTACTTAGGATTACCCTTCAAGAAACCAGAATCACAAAGATCCATGAGAGATAGGATGATTGAGGATGCCCTTGAATTCTATGAAATCAAATATAAACCCTCAACACTAATAGAAAACATTCAGGTTGATATCCCAGCAACCACAGCCTTCATCATAAACTGTGCCCAAATTCTGTTGACAGAAGGCATAAAAGGATCAACCCGAGAAATGCTCCTAACAGGATACATTGAGATAGAAAAATTACACAAATCTGAATACCTTCAATGCCTGACAAATCCTGTACTTTGGGAACAACACCAAGATGCTCTTGAAAAACGGGTAGAAATGATGAGATCACTAGAACAAACTATCAACCAGAAATACCCGTATATACCAGAAACAGATGATGAACCATTTTGGAACATTATTAAGGATCAATCCAGTTTCCCAGACCTCGGGACTGAGGCACAAGGTGGTTGTGGATTCCCAACCCAGATAGAAGACAACATTGAATTAGGTTGGGAAGTTGCAGGAGAACACAATGATGAGCCAACCCTAGACCATGAATTGCCAAGCTTAGAAGTCCAAGACTCCTGCAATAATGAGATCAGAACTGAACCTCTTGAGGGTATAAACTCTGCCCCTTATTTTGATAAGGTAACCCTCGAAGGTTATTCAGACTTAGATTCTAGTAATTCAACCCACATCCTAGACCTAGAATCTAGATCCGAAACTTATTGGGAAGATTATGAGGCCTCATATGATAAAGATCAAATTTTTAAAGAATATGATTCCGGGCCTTTATTTGATGAATATCCCTCTCCAGCATCGTCAGGAAATATGATCGATTTTCCAGAAGACATGCCAATTTACGATATAGAAACCGAGGAGTTGGATGAGTGGGGTTTCAATTGAGTCTATCCTACCAACTTGGAACTTGAGCCTAGACAGAACACCTTTTTAAGCCCAGAATTGACATATAGGCTAGACCCCAGTCAGGCTGCTGATTCCACATCAGACGATTTATACTACGGTGGAATTCATGATCATGAATCTCATTTAGAACTTGATTTTGACAAACTCTCCGACAACTTCGGATCTAACTATAATTTTGGTGAGACTCTCTTTCTTGAACACACCAAGCCAGTCTACGACCTCAGCTCACATGACTCACTCTCTGACTCTGACTCTGAAGTCTCGGCTCCTGAGATCACTGATTCAAATAACATAGAATCATTTCTTTTCGATCCACAGGAACCAAAAACAGAAAATGCCAAGAGTGATTGCAACCCAGAATTCAAATCTTTTCTCAATTCAGATTTCCGTCATCCTATAAACACTCTTCAGGCATTTGATAGTTACCCAGAGGACTCTTTACAGGAGACCAACTGTCATTTGTTTCTAAAAGAGCCCTCATACACAGTTCTCATTGAAGCCACCTCTTCCACACCTACAGAACTAGTCAAAACCTCTTCTCAACCCTGACCCACAGCCGGACTCAATTTCTATTCAGATACACCTCTCACCGAGCCGATTGAAATTCCACATCGGGTTGCAAACACTGATCAGACAAAAGACCATGCTCCATCATTCTCCGATCATCCCTATAGGGTTCCCACGTCATTCATTGATTATTTTTCAGGTCTCTACTCAGGCCAAGCTGATTCGACTCAACCAAACCCCGCATTCACATTTCCACATTCATTTGCTCTTCATAGTATATGGTGGGTGAAGTTTTCCCACTAGCAGGGGGTGAGGTTAGCATGACGTAAAAAATGCGGAATTGAAATAATAAACAATCTCACAAAATAACAATCGTACAAAGGGCACAAAGAATTTTTAGGTGGAAACCCAAACCGAGTGAAAACCACCACCTAACCCTCTCGAGTTAGGATTTTCCGATCAACTAAGTTGATCAAAATCCACTAAACCGAATCACTTTAAAACGAGGGTGATTCAACCTCAATTACAACCACGCTACTTAAACGAGGGTAGCCTACCTCAACCCATTCTCTTCACGAGAAGGATTTTGTCTCGCGAAGGAGACGGGAATTCGTAAAGCGAATACCCAACCAAATAACAAAGATAAAACAAGTAATCCTATAGAGCCAACAAACAAAGTAATTTAAACCTAGCTTCTATAGGAATTAGGAAACTCCCCTTTGCAAGGAGTGTGTCGGATCGATGACACGGGTGCGTGAGCCACGCGACGGCGCAACGTCGCTCTTCGTGAACTACGGCGGGAGAGCGGGTGCGCAAAGGGAATTTAGCTCTCTGGATGATGGAACTTAAGCTTGGAGAGCAAGAGCTTCACTTGGACACAAAAGAGTGGAACTAAGTTGCTTAGGTGTGTCTTGTGTTTCTCTTGGTGTCTTTTTGTGTTGCAAAGGCTCCCCTCTATTTATAGAGGCCTTAGGAAGGCTTTGTAAGGCTTGGAAAAGCTTCCATAGCCGTTGGGTGCAAAGCCCAAAAGAATCAGGCCGAAATCAGGACAATGATTACACTTGACAGGGTAATCGGACGTCTAATTCGGCCATCAGACGTCTATAAGACCACTTTAAGACGTCTGATTTAAAGGTCAGATGTCTGATTTCGGGCGGGTTCCTTCCTGACTTGAATCAGATCTAAACAGGGTTCTTGTACAAGTCCATCAGACGACATATAGGACGTCTGGCACTATGTCTGGACGTCTGGAAACCTACTTTTTCTGTGGGAATGGATTTCCAAACGTTGCAACGGCTAGAAAATCTCTGAGAAGAGATTTTGGGTCAGCCGAGGCAAAACGGTCAATTATCAGACGTCTGGAGAGTCCTATGGACGTCTGATAAGGCTCTAACGGTCACATTCTTGGCTGTTCACTGAGCCAGCCAACGGTCCACTAATTGGACGTCTGGCAAAGTCATCAGACGTCTCCTAAGACGTCTGGTCTAAGGTATGGATGTCTGATTTCATCAGACAGAACTAACTATGTCCAGCCTAATAGTTATCAGACGTCTAAATCAACAGTTAGACGTCTTAAAACACTTTATCAGATATCTGATTTGGGAATTAGACGTCTGGAAACTCTGTTTGAACCCTATATTGGTTTTCTAAGTTCTCTACAGAAAACCTAAGTATCCTAGGGTTGTGCCGGTGTTCCTAGGACTACTGTTAGGGTACTTTGAGGCTCTTTAACATGAATCTAAGTAACAAAAATAAAGAGCAACAGAAGAAACGAAAAATACAAGGAGTACAAGAGAAGGAAATCTATCCTATTCGTCATCTCCTTCCATCTTCAATATATCGCTCCTCGCGAATCTCCTCTGTTTTCCATCGAGCTCCTCCAATCCATCCTGGATGCGAGCTCGAACTCCGTCTAATCACGTATCCATTTGCGATTGACCTGAAATCTAGGACTCAAAGTGCAAATGTTAAATGACACGTGTTTTGTTATCATCAAAACAAATGATCGTGGTGCTCTAGTACCAACAGTGGGCTCCACATCTTTTGATCTATGTCTATCGACCCACCAGATTGATTGGGTTTGGGCTGCATCATCAACCTGTTGATCTGAACAAGCACCTGGTTGGACCAACCAGGCTCTTGATCAAGGTGCTTGTTATACTAAAATCTGCTGATTTGACCATTCTCTCTACATCCCATTTCCCGCTTGGCTAAAGGCGACAAATTTAGCGCTCAACAGGAGGCAGCCCGTCATTCTCTTTGAAAACCTGAAACCTTTTCTGACACCTTTGTGCACTGAAGGTTCACCCTTTAGGACAGCCGACTCCACCTCAGGTGCTTGCATCTGAGATTAGAAATCGTCTGCAACAGTCACCCCAACCCACTCACTCATCAAACATATGTCCTAATGTACGAACTAAGTCGAATAAAAATCCCCTAGGTTACAATGAGGACATTGCAAATCTTAGGCATGGGGGGTATGAAAGTGCAAATCTTGTAAGAAAAGGTTTTAAACAAAAAAATTCACATATGCCAAAAATACCATAAAAATTTAAAAAAAAAATTGAAAGAGAATAATAAAATGAGAGGAGGAAAGAAAATTTTGTGGACTATACAAAGGAGGAGAAGAAAAAGGAACAAAATGAAAAGGAGCACAAAATGAAATAAAAAGTGATAATCGTTAGCAAGAAATTAAGGAATTAACCTTAGTTCTAGACCTCATTCAGGAAAAGAAATGGAAAGTGCACAGTGAGATTAGTAAGAATGCGAACATTAGTCATTCTTGGATAGACTCTTAGTACCCATTAAGATCTAGACATTCCTCAAGAGGCTGAGGAAAATGAAAAGCTTAAGTATTAGGTCCAAGACTTAGGGAGTATTTGGCCTCGTTAACTAACTTTTTGTTTATGGGACTTAGTAACCTAAGCACCCTAACTTCACACACAGCCTAGTTCAGTAAGCATAAAATCAAAATCATGCAGAAGCATTGCAAAAATTCTGTAAATGACACCTAGAGTAGGAGCGGCCGATCAACACAAGTTGATTTAGACGAGTTCCCAACGCAGAGAGGTGGGAAATTCCCCTCGAAGATACGTAACAAAATATCATCTCCTCGGTGCTTGTCTCTTAGGATATGTACAAATCCTACTGAGGGCATGTAAGCACTCTGCTGGTTTAGATTCCATGGATGGCATTATCATGAAGTGTCAATTGCCAGGGTCTGAATTCGGCCACGGAACACCATGGATGGGATTATCTCGAAATCTCAACAGCCAGGGTTCTGGAGGTTATCATGGGCGGTGCTATCTCGAAGCATCGACTGCCAGGAACCCTTGAGGATTGATGATGGGAACAAGGAATCTGATACAGACCGTGTTGAAAAGCCAATCCTAAGCTAGAATTAAAAGGAAAAAGGGAGAGAAAACTCCCCAAACAGATAAATCTTCTACCTCTCTTACATAAATGCACTGCGAACTGAGCCAGGGCTAAAATTATCTCAAGCACGGGTGCTTTAACCACAAAGTCCAATAAACCTTAGGTTAGTTCTTGTAAGCCTTAAAAACCTTTGCTAAGGACTGAGGCTGAGGCTAGACAGATCTGGATCTTGGTTGGTACTAGAGTACCTTTTAGGCCTATGGTTAGCATTCTAACCTAATCTAGGTCTCAAATGAAAAAGCACTTATCTGAAAGCATTAAGAATTTCATGGTCTAGAACAAGGGTTGAAACCTTAAGTTTTTTGCTAAGGGACTAGCAAAAGCTAGGCATGGGGGTATGACGAGAACCTCATCATGAACCCTAACTAGCACAATCTAACCCAGATATGTGAGAAAAAGCTCCTACATGACCCAAAGAAAGGTTTAACACAGAGAATTCTAAGTTTAAGAATAAAACAAATCATAAGGGATAAAACTGCAATTTCAATAATGCAGTTTGCAAACAGGGTAATTGAGGGTCCAAACATAGGTCAAATAAGCTTAACAAGAAGGTAAGTGGGATGATCGGATCTAAAAAGGGTTATATCAATTTCTAGGAATTAAGTGACATTCTTTAAACCTAAAACAAATCAACTTCAATTCATGACGATCGAGGCAGGATAAAAATCAACTGAACCCTCTAAAATTCATAGAAAAATATTCTCTAGGGCTTGGAACCTTCAATTTGGCCTTAGAAACCTATTTTGACCTAAAAAGAGAACCCTGCTCAATTAATAACTTAATTTGGGTTTTTACGCAAATTGGCTGGTCAAACATGGTCCAACATAGAATTAAAATTCACCATTAAAATCCTTAGGTTCAAATTAGTCTTGTATAAAAACTTGAGCCTAAGAAGAGATCTCCTTGACCGATTTTACAATTTGGTCCTTTTTATTTACTTTTTGACCCTTATCTTTGAAATTCTTGCATTTAGATCCCTAACTTCTCATCGTTCTTTACAGAACGGTCCTCCCTGCAACTTCTTTGCAGCGCCATACTCCGGCAACCTTGCGCGGAGCTTGGCGCCGCGTAGGGCAGGGCTGTCGTCCTCTAGAACAGAAGCGGGGTTCCCTGCGACGTCCTCTGTCGTAGGGACCCACCCACGTCCCCTGCCGACCACCATGCCTTCCGTGCGAAGGTGCGGAAGGTATGAGTGTCCCTTCCGGCCATACTCCGGTGAGGCTGGCACGACGTCACCTCGCCCCTCTCTGCGCGCCAAGCCCTTTATAAGGAGCGGCAGACCTTGCCGACTCCTCCAAGCTTTCTTTGACGGAGAAACACCCCCTCTTCATCCCTTTCTCCTCCGGTCAGAGAGCCCAAAGCTTCCGGCGACCTCCTCTTCCTCCTCGTCGCTCTGCTGCCCTACCTGTAGCAGGGTTTACTCTACCCTGTCGTCAGCGCTAGGCTATACCCGCTAGCGCCCTCCGTCTGCTTCCTCGCCGCCGAAACCCTCCTCTAGGGCATCTTCGTCTCCAGCTCCGACAGGTACGAGCCGGCTGGTCCTCCCTCCCCCTTCGTCGAGTAATTAGGTAATTAGCTTCCTCTCTCTTTCACTTGTATTTTCCCCCTTTTAAACTGCCATTTCGACTACCCGACTGCCATTGTCCAGACCCATCCTCTCCACCTCCGATCAGCCTCTCCGGCGAGTCCACCCCACGCTCACAGACCCATTCATACCTCACCGACCAACCCAGAAGCTCCCTCATACTCCACTCCACCGATCCCCCCTCTTCATCCATTACCAAGCGCCACCCAACCACCCCCCGAACAAACCCACCTCTCCGCCCATAGTCTGACCTAGGTCAGCCTCTGCACGCACTCTCGCATCACGCCGACCACCGCACAAGCTTCGCCACACTCCGGCGAAGCTTCCCACGTGTTCTGACTGGGCCGAGATGCTGTAGCTGTGATTTCAGGTTCGCACCCTTTCGCCGCCATTGTCGACGAGTTGCAGCAGCTTTACCTGCAGCTGCAGGCATCTTCCAGCCCAGGCGCACGTCCCAGGCTATGCGGGTAGGAGTCGCGAAGACACCCAGGCTTGCAGTTGGGGCGAAGGCCTTACGGGCTACCTCAATTGGCCGCAGATTGCTCGCCTGCTGGCACCAAATCGGGAGGTGGGACTTTAGTCCCACCTCGTAAGTGCGTGGCCAAGTGTCCGCACTTAAATTGAAAAAGTGCTTAAGGCTTACTGCCTTCGAACACAGGGGTCAGGTCCCTCTCCCGCACGCAGCGCGTCACGCGCTCGCTCGCCCTCGCCCACGCTCACGCCCTGCGGGTCAGGGCAGGATCCGACTACCCAAACCACGCACTCCTTGCCCACCACCGCACCTCGGTGGGCCTGGTCCTGGGCGCGATACCCGAACCCGATTACCCAGCTCTAGGAGAGCAGTCCTAAGAGAGAAATCTGAGAAAGAGAGACGCGGGGAAGGGTAGGGGTAGGTTTTGCTCTGACCCTTGTGTGAGCGTGCAGGAAGAAAAGAAGAAGAAGGCAGAAGCAACCGAAGCCTTAGCCGCTCAGGGCAGCTGAAGAGGAAGGAAGGAAGGAGAGAAACAGAAGAAGAAAAGAAGAATGGAGGCACTATAGCAAGGCCATAGATAAGTCGTCTGAGCACTGCATCAGACGTCGGAATCCCTTCAGCCGCAGAAGAAGAAAGAAGCCTTTGCAGCCACCAAGAAGAAGAAGAAGGCAGGAAGGAAAAGAAGAAAGAAGGCAGGAAGAGAAGAAGAACAAGAAGAAGAAAAGAGAAAGAAAGAAGGCATAGCCGCAAGAAAGGAAGGAAAAGAAGAAAGAAGAAAGAAAGAAAAAGAAGAGGAAGATCACCACTACCGCAGAGAAGAAAAAGAAAAGAGAAGAAGCAAGCAGAGCAGGCAAGAAGAAAAGAAGACTCTGCAAAAGAAAGAAAGAGAAGAAGAGAGAAGAAGAAGAAGCCAAGAGAACTCTAGCCCCCCCCTCTCTCTCTCTCTTTCTCTTTTTTTTTTTTGTAACCTAATTGAGAACTTTCTACTTCTAGAATTCTAGTTGCTCCCTGAGTTCGACCTCGGGAAAACTTTGTATTCCGAGTAAAAATTTGTAGTAATCTGGTAACTGTCTTGATATATACTATAACGACTGATTGTAAACTATAATAACGTAAAGACGAAACATAGAACAGCTCTACCACCAGTTACTATGCATCCTCGCCGCGCCTCCGCGTGAGTTCCAGCGTTCTCGTCGCGCGTCTGATGGTGCGCGGGCGCTATTGGACGCACGTGGCTGCTAGATTGCGATTGTGCAACCAATCGGGCGTGCGCCTCCGCTCCAATTTATGCGTGGCGAGGCTCGAACGCACACCTACGCTTCGTGTTAGAGCGCTCGACCTACGCGCTGTGCGCACATTTGTGTTGAGCGGTTAACTTAAGCGTGGGCGCGTCGCAATCGTTGGATCTTGATCCAATGGCGGGGAGGCGTTGATGCGGGGGCCTTCAGCTGATGTGTGCGGTCGGTTGGGCGGCCGAGATGGCGCCACGTGGTGCCATCTTGGCCGTCCATCTTCTTGATGATGTAGATGGTGCCGAGGGTGTCGAATTGAGTCGATTTTCGCGTCGTTAGGCTGCGATCGTCGATCCGAATTCATCCGTGCGGTTGGATTTGTCGTCTAAAGTGTGGATTCACACTATCTTGGTCCTTGATCTTCTAGGGTTCCTCGGTCTCTATCTGATGCTACAGATGTCTGATTAGGGCGATCTTGTAGTCGTTGAACTCCAATTGTCACCCTCATCAGATCTATACGGTTGGATATTCGATCCGAGGCCCCGATAAAAGGTTGCCCTGTCCCTGAACACAAAAGGAGACAATTAACCTCCATTTTATTCAAACTAATCTAAATGCAAAATGATGCATGCTATGCAATATTTATAGTATGTAATCCAATTCTATGCTTAAGAACATGCATAAATAAACATTTTATGTAATATAAACATGTTTACATCACGCACTATAGTGCACGCGAATGGCTGCAGGTGCGCTGGGTTATTTTAGGGAAATTGCAGGGAACACCCCTCAGTGAAGGGGTAGAAATATTATGCAAAAACCCATAAGTGGTGAAGAAATGTTTCAGAGCAGTTCTTAAGGCTTACAAATAGGTCCCTGCGATCTTGAAGTCGGTCCTTGGAGGTTTTCTAGTGAATGAAATGTAATGTACTAAGGCCCTAAATGCAAATATTAATTACAAGGCCTTAATGATGTCCAAATGCACCTAAATTTTTATAGAAGCTTAATTGAATATTTAAGAAGTTAATTACACTATTCATTTGAACTTTTAAACTCATTTGTGTGTTCAATTTGCATTTGGATCATCATTTAACCTTTTTCAAAATAATATCTCATTTAATGACTTAATTATGTGTTTTTAACACAGAATTGGTGTTTTAGGTCTTTTTCTTTATTTTCCACACTTAGCCTTTTTTATGTGTTAATTTGATAGTTTTAACCTAGTTTCTAGCTTAACTTAGGCGATTTAGTTATGATGAGTCGCAACTCATCTGGTAGCTCAAAATCCATGGGTTGACAAACAACCAATGATGCAATCAAAAGTCGTCGTTAGTTTGTCTATTGTAAAAGTGGTCATCTTGTTCAGGTGTCAGCTACCATCATAGATGGAAATTGGCAGCTCTATTTCCCCTTTGGGCATGACTTTATGGTTACCGAAATCAACCACCTGAAATGTCGAAAGGGCTAAGTCCTTTTCTTGGAACCCCAATTTGATAAAGATTTTAAAGAAAAAGGACGTCGACCATGCTTCCCTCACTTACCAGAAGATGTGGTCAAACCTTCCATGCTACTAATAAGGTAGTTAGAAGGGAGTCAGAATGAGTACCTGAGTTTTGAAGATGCTTGTACTGCGCACAGAGAGCTTGCCCTACTTCTTGTCGAGAACCTGGTCTCGGCCAATGCGTAATGGCGCAAACATTGCAGGTCTTTACCTCCCTAGTTAGGTTCGACAGGGGGGAAGGCATGCCATTGACACCGAATATTAGTTCAATGACCTCTCTTTATCTCAGAGGGGGAATAGAGAGTTGCTACCAAGTAGACGTGTTGGCTTGTCAGATGACCCTTCTCTTGGCTGAAGAGCCAAGGCCTTACGGTGGTACTCCTCTGGTGAGAGGTAAGGGGAGAGGCCTTGTCCTTCTAAGGCGTCAGTGACATTAGTCGGTGCCTCATCTTCTATGAGGACCATGTTTACTCCCCACAGCTGTTAGAGCTTCTCCTTGTGATATTCTTCAAGGCCTTCAAAGGGCCTTTTCCGTTTATATTATCTTTTGTTTCGTTTCACGAATTGAGCCAAGTGGCAATGCTAGATTTGGTATTCTATTTGATATTTGAGATCGTGACAATTCTCGATGGAGTGACCTTAGGCCTTATGGTATCTGCAATAAGGCCCTACAGTTATCTGCTTCCTTATGGGGGGAGGAGGCGGCAAGAGATCCTTGTTGGTCAACCAAACCTCCATAAGAACGTCAACTTAGTTGATGACTAAGGGTGTGTACTCCTAGTATAGGTCTCGACGAGGCTGCCGAGGTTTGTTGTCCCGATAATGGACCTGCTGGTCCCCCCTTTGTTCAGAGAAAGACCCCTTTCATTTGTTGAAGTAGGGGCCTCTACCTCGATTACTAATCGCCTCACCAGCTGCTCTGTCGTCATTAGGGGAATAATGCTGATCCTCCCCCAAATTAACGACTAGTCAGCCACGTGAACAGAATGACTCGTCCTACTCAACGAACCGCGTGGCTCTGTCTTGCAACTTTGTCATATCCTTAAGTGAGAAATCATCATTGTTGTCCCAGAACCTTTGAGTCAATAGTCTTGACTTAAAGTATTGGATGGTGATGACATCATGAAACTGCTTGCACTTGAAGTGCTAGGACTTAAATCTGTCATGAACCCTTGCGTTGTCACTATTGCATTGAGATCTCCCCATCCTCATTCATTCTCTCTCTCTCTCCATACTTTCTCTCTTTATTTGAAATTTCACATTATTTTTCATTAATAAAATTATCATAGCGATTTACTTTTATTTACATCGATTTTTTAATTTCTAATTCATAGTTAGTTTGTTTCTCTCTTTGAGTGCATATTTATTTTGTTAATTTAGTTAGTTTCTTTCTCAATTTTAGTGCATATTTTTTTTCTTAATTTAGCATTAGTTGTCAAAATTAGGATTACTTCTCATCTCTTATTATAAAATTTCAAAAAAATATGAAAAATCCAAAAAAATTAGTTTAGATAAGTAGAAAATAATTTAGACAATTTTCTTTCCTTGAATACAACTCGAACTCCCACCATATCTGTTTCTATTTATTTTAAGAGTTTGGTAATTTTTTGTAAAAAATTGCGTTGTCGCACATAAAGACACTTCCTTATTATCTTGCAAAGTGCACAATTAGAAACTCTTACGTGAAAAGCCTCTACCTAGATCTATTAATCTAAAATGTTGCCCTAAAAATAATTGGAATCACTATAATCAAATTATAAAACCCTTCCCCTAGACAACCGCCAAGGAGAGTTTTCCCCCCTAATGACTCTACATATAATGATGATAATTTTGTCAATTAGAGTCAATCTTGAGGGTATATGTGTATTAATAACATATCATAACGGGCTTAGGAGCATTGCATGCATACTGTGTTATCTCGACATTTAAATCGCTTATAATCAATATTTAATGGCCATGTGTACAAGTGCATATTGAAATATGCCTCAAATGAGTAATCAGACCATACGGATGAGTCTGGATTGATGAACGGAGTCCAACGGGCTCAAAATCACTTCAATATGACCTCTGTGGCTCCCACAGCAAGTCTGGGAAGTTCTGACCATTGATCTATTGATCAACGGCCCAAAAGATGACACGTGGTAGCCATCACGTGCCCCGCTTCCTTTTCATCATGCACAGGATCAACCACGACTGTCGAATCAACCATCAACAACTAATGTCGAGCGCACCTCGCATCAATTCACATGGATCGCACTGCGGTTAGTGCGTCACCTCGCATGCAGATTCTAGCCACTCTTGCACGCGTGGGTGGAACTCACCAAATGATACGGAAGCATCTACGCCCGAAGCGCGATCTTAGTCGTTTGATCCTTGATCAGACGACCTTTGTTGCGTGCACACGGATCACACAAAGGAAGAAGCATGCATGTGTGTGTTGATCAGCAGGTGGAGGCCTTCACCGACACTTATGGAAGGGGTATAGCAATGTTCTGGATGTCGCTAAAGCCCCTTACTTGATTTAGAAGCCTCTTCTCCACTATAAAAACACCCACATACCCTCCATTTGGGATCATCCTTTCCTAGCTTCTCCTTAGCTCTACCTAACACACTTCACACTCTACCGAAGTTGTCGAGTCATTGACGAAAGCCCATCCACTGTCGTGGTTACCTCGCCTCTCCATTTTGCATTTCTTTACCCTAGTTTAATGTTTATGTGGTTTTAAGCTTTCCTCTAGCATTGTAATTGTAAAACGACTCTACTTGTGCAATATATTTTCATTTTGTTTCATCATGTCATGTTTCATGCCTATCTCAGTAATCACCATGCTATCATAATAGATTTCTAACTCTCTCTCTCTTTCTCGTTTTTTCGTAAGCAAACTAAACAATCATTTTGTGACACCTCAAAGCAATAAACTGATCTGAGTTCACGCCTCTTTGTGTTTGACACTTGGACTCACCTAATCCATATCTTCATTTAAAATTGATGCCATAAACGCATGCTATAATGACAAATTAAACTTAACGTGTTTCGCGACGTCACCCCCTAGGAGAGAACGAGAAACCAACAAAGCAATGTAAATAAAATCCTAAAAGCCTTTGAATGATATGGAATATAAAGTAGGGCTAAAATATTTCCTTGTCAAAGGTATATGTAGCTGAGATGGATCAAAGGAAATAAGTATGCATTTATAGTTTACAAAAGCAAGGAGAGCATAAGAAGCAAAAAATGCCTAGAAGGAGAGACTAGGAGGCATTCACAGTAGAATGCTTTATTGCTTGGTGTGTAGTCTTAGTAGACCTTAGGTAGGTATTTATAGGGTGTAGGAGGTCAGGTTTAAGCCTTAGGGGCTGTTGGAATTCAAATTAGAATGCGATTATTTGAGGTAGAACAACTACAAAACATTAATGCAAAATTTGACTAGTTCAAATGTTTGAAAAAGAGTTTAAGACATCTAAAAATTGCAACTTAGACTTCTGAAGGAGGATTCAAACACCTAAAGGTGAAATAGGAGATGTCCTAAAGAGAGGTCAGACGTTTGAGAATGATTGACTCAACGTTTAAAAGATTTCAATAATTGAAGTCCAACGTTTGGATTTGGCAGAGATGCCTGAATATATAATATTGAGACATCTCAAAAGAGAATTCAAATGTTGAAAAAGAAGAGAGACATTTGAACAAGCAACAATACCTAGAGATGAGTTTTTGGACTTGAGATACTGAGAACAAGGTTGTCTCATGAATATATATAGGCATCCTATAGGATAAAATAAGTCATCTGTCAAAAAGAGCAGACACCTAGGAGAGCATATCAAACATTTCAAAGAGAATTAGAAGTTTGAAAGATTGAAATGCTTAATCAAATAAAAGTAACTAATGATTAATCATTCATTTGAATGTTGGGTTTGAAACATATGATCGTTGATGAACGTTTCAAACTTAGGTAGATGTTTGAAATGCAATGTAGACGTCTGAAATCATGAGTAGATCAAGATGAGAATAGATGAAGTTTGGAATGAAAGATAGATGGCTTAGATGAGAAATCAGACATCTAAAACGAGCTATTCAGACATGTGAACAAAATGTAGATGCCTAAAAAGTCAAGCAAAGTGATTTTTCAAGGTTTTAAGGATATAGAAAGTCTACGTAGGTTATAAGGTAAATCATGTTTTCAAGGTTATCAAGGCTCTTTTTACATTTTAAAAATAAAAATAATGCAACAAAGCTTTAAGAAAGAAATTTATACAAATCTATAAAAAATTTAACTATCTTCACATCTTCTCACCCTTTTTGAGCTCACACTTTAGCTCCATCTTTAATACTCATTTTGCTTTAAGATTTTCCTACATTATTTGTTAGTCCTCACATATAAAATAAATTGCCATTATCAAAAACTTTTAACATGTTAACAATGTAAACATCAAGCCAAAATATCATTACATTGAATAGGGTTAGGACTACTCTACCTAAAGTCTCTGGGGGGACATGAGATTTTGTATAATTAGGTCGGAGGCTCCTATGTGTTGTCTATGCCTCCTTAAATCTCATGCATGCTCTGAGATTGTGCCCTTAAGTCAAGAGTACATCCAACCAAGCCACAAAATCATCAAGGGACTATTTTAGGGTTTGCATGCTAAAATAGTGATCAAAGTGATTTTAGATGATACTAAAGTGTGGTTCACAAAAATACAAATCAAACGGTGCCTTGTTATTCAAAATCTGAAGTTGGGAGGACCTCGAACTGGCTAAAGGAAGCAAGAAGGGCTTAAATTGAACTGAACCAACCTAGTTCACTTGAACCGATCACTGGATTGGTTCAACACCCCAACTACCATGCATTGGTCAGTGATTCATGCTTGCACACAAGACTAGATCAATGAAGTGGGGCACACATCACTGTTGATCGCCCACGCATGCACATATACACTCGACTCCTGCACTTGATCGCAATTAAGTGGCGCATGTGCTCTTCTCTCGCACTACGCTGTGCTAAGTGCCACCTGCGATCATACAAATGTGGTAAACCTGTGTTAGAGCTCCAACACCTTCTGTTGTGTGATTGAGAGTAGGAAGAAAAGAGAGGAAGGAATTCTCTCTTTCATTTTCTCTCTTTTCCTCACAATTTCTCTCAAGAATCAACGCTACAAAGAAAAGTCAATGGTGCGTAACCCTTGGCAACCCTCTTATATACTCTCGTGGTTGAGTTAGGGTTAGAAAAATCCAATTTTGGACTAAAATTCCTTCGATTCCAATTTGTGAGAACTTAGATCCTCATTTAATGTGTTTCTCACATACTTTTTACTACACAACTCAAATTTTTACAAAGTAGGACTCATTGGAAAGCTCGCGATGAGACAAATCCAATGGCACCATGTATAACATATTTTGAGTAAGTTTTATCTGAGGGTTGGTCACGTTTGACTAAAAATATGCATTTTTCCATTTTTAGGTAACATTGACTTGACTTGCACCTAACAAGTGTTGACGGGTCAGTTTCAACGCATTTAATTCTGGAATGGCTTAAAATTGATTTATGAGTCATTACAAATATCACAACCTTAAAGAGAGTTTTGCCTTCAAAACTCGAGTAAGGTTAATTGTAAAGGCAAACACAAACAAATGAAAAGGCCATAACAACCTTAAAGAAGGTGAAGGTTGGGTTTAGAACTCACCGGTAAAAAGCTCTAGATATCGTTCCCTCATATCTACCTCTGGTTCCTAGGATACCTCCTTGTATCTCTAACATAGGTATTATTGCTGGTCATTCCATTGGAGAACCAAATACTCAACTAATATTAAGAACTTTTCATATTAGTGGAGTACTTACGGGTGGTATTGTTAAAGACATGCGAGCTCCCTATAATGGGAATAATGAGGATTTGGTTCATCCTATACATACTCATCATAGGCATGTCTGGATATTCTACATAATGTGAATATTCCATCCAAAAGTTTGATTTTCGGTCAAAATAATCATGAGAGCACCTTATCTAGAGGGAATTCCCCTTAGCTTCTTGACCATCCGATCCAAGATCTATACAGGTTGCTCCTGGTAGATCAAGTTTTCCTCAATCCCCACATCGGCAAAGCTTAGAATGTGATTCGAGTCTGGAACATACTTAGGTTGAAAATGTGGAATACGTTGTGAATGCTAGCCAACTATGGTGGTAGGGTGATCTGTTAAGCAACAGGTCTAACTCACTCAAGGATCTCAAATGGTCCTACAAATCTCAACACTAATTTGCCCTTCACCCCAAATTGTTGTATGCCCTTGATGGATGAGATTTTGCGTAAGACAAAGTTTCCAGCCTCAAACATATGTCCATGTGCTCGTAGTTTGCATAGCTCTCTGTTAATGCTTTACTATGAGGACATTTTTATGAATTTACTCTAACCTTTGGGCTTTAGCAAATCGATCTTTGTCTTACTTCCCATTTCACTGTGACTTCCACTCAACACAGTGGAGACACACATTTTCACCATAAAAGTGCCTCATGTGGAGTAATATCAATATTGGAGTGGTAATTGTTATTGTATGTAAACCCCACCAAGGGCAGGTGATCCTCCCATGAACCTTTCTACTCTAAGACATTGGCTCGCAATAGATCCTCTAGTGTTTGAATCATACATTCAGACTGTCCATCTATTTAAGGCTGATATGCTGCACTGAACCTCAATTGGGTCCCCACGGCTTATTGTAGCCCTCCATAGAATTGAGAGGTAAATCTACAGTTTATACCAAAAATAATCTCCTTTGGGACTCCATGAAGACACACAATCTCCTGGATATATATAGATCAACCAACTAGAAAGGGCCATACATAACTCAGATTGACAAGAATTGTGTGGTCTTCATCAATTTGTCGACGATCACCCAAGTTGCGTCATGACCCTTCTGAGTATGTAGCAATCCAACTACCAGATCCATCGTGACACTCTCTTACTTCACTAAGGCACAAGAAGTAGCTAAAGTGGTCCTGGAAGCCTCTAATGCTCGACCTTCAATTGCTGGCAAATCAAGCACTGGTTGACATATTCACCAATGGCCCTCTTTCCATGCCACCATAAGTCCTCTTTTAGGTCATCGTAATCTTTTTTTAATTTGTTTATTTATGCTATTGCATGTTATTTGTCCTTTATTTTATTCTGAATCTTGCTAAATCATGTTTGACTTGCTTGATTTAATATTTTTGATCTATGCGAAAACATTGGAAATGCATATGTTCTTATTTATTTATTTTCCTTATGCATTTATTTCAATAATCTTAGAGAAGGTATCGCTTATATGTAAAATATTTGGGATGTTGAAAATGACTTTTAAATCATGTATAGACTTATCTGGTATGCCTGAGAAATTTCGTGGGCAAAATTTCAAGCATTGTCAACAATGAATGAGGATTTGGTTGACCACCATTGGTTTAATATCGACATTGGAAATCGAATACCCAGTTTTGGATAAGGAAAAACCTACTCCTGAAGGTCAAAAGGTGATACAAGAGTGGAATGAGTGTAATCACATTTGTCATGGTCGTATATTATTGGCTTTGTCCAATGTGCTATTTGATGTGTACAACACATCCACATCCACTATGAAGGGGCTATGGGAGGAGTTGGACAAGAAGTATAACACCATGGATCTTGGTTTTGAAAAATACTCTGTCGCAAAATTCCTTAAATTTCAAATGGCTGAGGGTAAATTGATATTGGAGCGGGCACATGAATTTCTGTTATTGCTCCATGATTTAGCAGAGACTGAAATAAAACTTCCTGAGAAGTTTCAAGTCACGTCTATCATTGAGAAATTCCCTAAATCTTGGGAGGACTTCAGGATGATTCTCAAGCATAAGAAGGGAAAGATTTTTCTTGATAACTTGATGATAGCCATTGCTATTGAGGAAGAGCATGGGAAATAGAAACCCGTAGTGCCTGTGGAGTCTAAAGTGAATGTCATGACATCTAAAAGCAAGGAGAATAAAAAGGACAATAAAAGCAAAACGAAGGCAAAACTTAAGATCCAGAAGAAATTCAAGAACAAACCATGCCGGCACTGTGGTCAGGTTGGGCATTGGAAGAAGGATTGTCCATCTAATAAAGCTCAGCAGAAGACCACAAATGGGAATTCTCAGGTGAATGTGATCACCGAGGAGGTCGGCTCTAGCGATGGGTATGTCTCAATAAAACCCAAACTCTATGTTATTCATGATCCTACTGAATGGCTCATGGATACTAGAACCGATGTATATATTTGTATTGATAGATCGTTCTTTTCTTCCTATCATGCTTGTAGTGGCAGGATAGTTAAGATGGAGAATGATTCTGCAGCCAAGGTGCTAGGATTCAGACACGTGGACTTGAGATTTTCCTCGGGGCGAGTCTTGACACTGCACAGGGTGCTCAACGTTCCTACTGTGAAGAAGAATGCTATTTCTGGTTCTTTATTGGTTAGAGAGGGTTTTGGTTTGAACTTTAAATGCAAAAAGTTGTTATGTTGAGAGATGGAACATTCTATGAAAAGGGATATTTGGTAGATTTTGGTCTATTATTTAGAGTGAGATGTGATATGAATGTATCATCTAGAAATGTTCTATATAATGTTAGTTTCCATTTGATTCAATCTGTTTGTAGTAATATTGAATCTTGTGATATACGGCATGGTAGATTGAGTCATGTAAATTTCAATTCTTTAAAAAGAATGATGAAATTAAATATGATTCCTGAACATGTTATAGATAAAACTAAGAAATGCGAGATATGTGTACATGCTAAACAACCTAGGAAGCCTTTTCACTCTATTACTAGAGATACTGAGGTTCTAGATTTAGTGTGCACAGATATTTGCAAGTTTAACGGTGTGTTGGCTACGGATAATAAAAGGTATCTCATCACCTTTATAGATGGCAATAGTAAATATTGCTATGTGTATTTGTTTAAGTCTAAGGATGAGGCATTAAGTAAATTCCTCATGTTTAAGAAAGAAGCAGAAACATAAATTGGGAAAACTCTTAAGAGACTGAGGTCAAATAGAGGAAGGAAATATACATTCAACTTATTTGATGAACAGTGCCAAGCTTGTAGTATAATTCATGAAGTGACGGCCCCATATTCTCCTCAATCTAATGGGATAACAGAGCGAAAGAATATGACTCTAACTAACATAGTCAACGCTCCCTTGCAAAGCTTAGGATTACCTACTTATATGTAGGGGGAAGCTTTGAATACGACATGCCATATTCTGAATAGAGTTTCCCTCAAGCATAAGGAACGTAGTCCATTTGAGATTTGGAGAAACAGGAAACCAAATTTGAAATAACTCAAAGTGTGGGGCTGCCTTGCAAAAGTTGTTGTCCCAGAACATAAAAGGAAGAAGCTGGACTTAAGATAATTGCCGCAATCTTTCTAGGTTATGTTGATAAGAAATATGCCTGTAGATTTTTTGTTATAAAATCTTAGACGTCAGGGATAGATGTCAACATTATTATTGAGTGTAACAACCCGACTCCCAAGTCCCTACGAGACACGAGAATCGGACCGACTCGACTAATCCCAAGACCTAGTCGTCCAACGAGGAAGTAACAAAAAGAGCAGTAAAATAAATCACATTCAGCATGAATATAACTAACAGTAAGGAAATACAGCAGTAAGGAAAGAAACCATTACAGTATATACCACCACAACAATAGAACAATATTCATAACATAATATGAACTGCAGGTAAAGAAAAGTGCAGCGGAAACAAGAACTACTCACTATAACAGAACAAAAAGAGGTACAAGAGAACAGTGGTAACTCTACTGGACCCTACTCGGCCCAGCATCCTCTGCAGCCGCTGACCCTGGCTGCTCAACACTTGGTCCTGAAAGGTAACGAGTGTAACACGTCAGCAAAACGCTGAGTAGAGTGGCAGCTAAACTAAAGAAACAGTAAAGTGTACAGTAGCTGTTTTAAATTTTCTTTCTTCCTTTATTTACCTCTTTCTATTGTTTCACAATTTATCTATTTCTCAGATCCTTCACTTGATCTCGAATGTTCCTCGTGGGAACGATCTTGATTGCAGTCTTTTCCGAATAGTAGAAGTCGCACGTGGTGCTCTCCTGGCCGGGAGAGTCCCCCGTGGTGATCCTACTCTCAGTCAACCACCCCAAGGTCACTGACGGACGTAACGGTGACTACGGCACGCGCGGTAAACCCACGGGTAGCTAACCCGCACTGGCACGCGGTCAGTCGTTTCCGTTAACGGGTGCGCCCAAAGCACAGCATGGAACCAGTACAGGGCAGAGCCCTCTCAGTAACAGGGGTCCAACCCCTCCACAGTAACCAAACAGGGGCCTTGCCCCTCCACAGTCCGCGCACCCTCGCCTGACTACCCTGGTTTGCCCCAGTGGGCCTAACAAGTCGGTGTGGGAGGCTAGCAGAACCCCGGGGCCCGTGGGGTAGCTAGTACCTCCCTACACTAGTAGCTCTCCTCGGTACTACATACACGAGGGCCAGCAAGTCGGTACAGAGTGGCCAGTCCGAACCCTAGGTCCCTGGGGCGGCTGGCTCCGCTTTGCACTAAACAGGGGGGACAGTCGCTCTCCTTGGTACTCCGTACTCAAGGGCCAGCTCACTTCCCCAATTCTATTCCATTCACTTTCCAGGAGTTCTATTCCTAATTCCCCGTAGGGTTCCAGCTCTTTTAACTCAGAACATCCATGTTTCACTTTCCAGTTTCACATTCTTACAATCCATATTCTCAATCACGTTTATTTATTCATAACAGGCAGCTGTTAATTAAATTCACAGGCAGCTAGTATTTCCTTTCCACATTTTCCAAGACTGCAGTATTCATACATTCCACTAGTTTTCCCGTCCTAGGATTCATGCCATATCCTAGGATCTATCATACAATCTAGTTTTCCATCCCTAGGATTCATGCAACACCCTAGGAATCTACCATTCAATCTATTTCTCATTCCTAGGATTCATGCAATGTCCTACGTTTTATTTATGATTTCATAATTTAACAGATTATACTTAAAGCCACTCTACCGGTTACAACAGGCAAACTGGGGGCGTGGTCGGGAATCCCGCGTGCCTCCGCAACCCCCGAGACTATAACGGAACGGGGTCCTATCACAAGGATCAAACACAAGGAACTTCTCAAAATGGTATACAGCTACTGTAGACAGGTAGAGGATGTAATTCCGAAAAGAACGCAACTCAAAACGTGGAAAACGGAGCCCGAACGGGCCCGAAACGGGTTGAAAACGACAAAACAGTGTAAAATCAGGCGTCTGAAACTTCTTCCAGACGTCTTAAAAAGTGGATCAGGGAATTACCTCGCTCTGCGTGGGCTCTCAGACGTCCAGAAGCCTGCGGGGGCGTCTGTCGTTGTTCCCAGACGTCCGATGGTCACCCAGGACGTCTGGAAGTCGTTCCCACCGTCTGGCACTGGAGCCAGACGTCTGATTCGCGTTGGATGCGAATCACCGAACCTGCGCGTACCCATCTCTCTCTCTCAGTACGGTCAGTCGAAGAAAAGGAAGAAGACGGAAATAACTCACCTTTCAGACGTCTGGACAGTCTTCCAGACGTCGTGCCCATCGCCTGGCTATCAGCCCAGACGTCTGATTCTGGAAAAGTTTCCAGAACCAGGGCGCCACTCGCCCTCCGCTCGCGACGCCCGGCCGCGTCGTGAGTACTCCGCCTGCTGCTCGAGCTGCAGCAGTCCTCCTGCGTCGCTCCGCGCCTGCTATGCCCCCCGCCGGCCGGCCCTAGCAGCGCCGGCGAGCTCGCCCTCACGGCCGAGCGCTTCCTCCCCCGCGCAGCACCTCCTCCCACACCCGCCGCGGCTGTCGCCGCCGCCGTTGCACCCTCGTGCTCGCTCTCGCGTACGCTCTCGCGCACTGGCTGAAGGAGAAGAGGAAGGAGGCGGAGGTGACGGGAGTGAGGGAGAGGCGTGGCCCTTTTAAGGCCGCGCGAGGAGGAGAGAGAGAGAGCGGACTGCGCTGCGCCTGCGGTCGCAGGAGGAGAGAGGGAAAAAGAGAGAGGAAGACGGTTGTGGGTCTGCGCGCGCCTGCACGCAGTCCCGCGTGCCACCGAAAATAGATCCCAGACGTCTTAAAAAAATGTCTTGAGTGCGTTCGTAACTTTGAGCTTTGTGATGCTACATTTTTTTAGGATATCTTCCCTATGAAGACTAGATTATCTTAAAATATGACTTCAAATGATTTAGCTACCACATCTAGTTCTATTCCTGATTAAGTGAAAAGGATGTCTAGTGTGGGGGCTAGCTCTTCCCGTTCTGAACCTAATGAAGTAGAAGAGTCCGAACCTAGGAGAAGTAAACAACCAAGAATTGCCAAGGATTTGGGAAGTAATTTTATTACTTATGAAATCGAGGGCAATCCCCCTACTTATCATTATGTTATGGCTTCTTTTGAAGCTAAGTACAGGAAAGATGCCATTAAGAATGAGATGAACTCAATCATCTCTAATGGCACTTGGGCTGGTTGATTTACCTCCAGGGTGTTCTACTATTGGGTGCAAGTGGGTGTTTAAGAGAAAGCTCAAGCCTGACGGATCTATTGAAAAGCACAAAGCTAGACTTGTTGCTAAGGGGTTCAAGCAAGTGGAAGGAATTGATTATTTCGATGCCTATTCTCTAGTAACTAGGATAACTACTATCCGAATGCTTATTGCATTGGCTTGTATTTATGATCTCACTATCCACCAAATGGACGTGAAGACTACTTTTCTTCATGGCAATCTTGAGAAGGAGATCTATATAGACCAGCCTGAGGAATTTGTAGCTCCTGTGGAGAAAATGGTTTTCCAGCTTGTTAAGTTTCTTTATGATTTGAAACAAGCACCCAAGTAATGACATGAAAAGTTTGATAAGTCTATTCAATCTTTTGACTTTGTAGGTCACAAATCTGATAGGTGTGTCTACTCTATGATTAAGGGTGATATGTGTATCGTCCGTTGCCTATATGTAGATGATATATTATTGTTTGGATCAGACATTAGAATTGTGAATGAAACTAAGTTTTTTTTTAGTAGTAAGTTTGAGATGAAAAATATGAGTGTTGCAAATGTGATCCTAGGCCTCAAACTGATTCAGTCAGTGAAGAGGATAGGTATTTCTCAATCTCATTATATTAAGAAGGTTCTTGAGAAATTTGGCTGTGAAGATTGCAAGGCTGTAAGCACTCCTTTTGATTCATCAAAAATTCTCTATAAAAATAAAAGTGGAACACCTTATTCAGGAATAAGATATTCACAGATTTTAGGAAGCTTGATGCATGTGGCTAATTATACTAGACCAGATATTTTTTTTTCCATGTCTAAGTTGAGTAGATACACAAGCTATTCTGACCATACTCATTGGGATGTCTTAGACCGAGTACTTAGGTACTTAAAGGGAATGATTTCCCTTAATTTGAATTATGGTAAATATCCTTTAGTTTTGGAAAGATATAGTGATGTAAGTTGGATCAGTCAAATAGAGGATTCCGGGAGTAACAGTGTTACAGGGTATGTCTTTACCCTTGAAGGCGATGCAATCTCTGGGCGGTCTGCAAAACAAATCATTTTAGCCTGGTCTACCTTTGAGGCTGAGTTATGTGTTTTGGATACCACTGGAATTAAGGTTGAATGGCCTAAGGGACTTCTTAGACAAATCCCTATGGTGAATAAGTCAATTCCTGCAATATCTTTATATTGTGATAGCACAATTGCTATAGTAAAGGTTAAGAGTTCAAAGTTTAATCAGAAAATAAGGAGACATATCTAAATCATACTCAAGTCTGTAAGGGATTTAGTGTCTTAAGGAGTGATTGCTATAGAATTTATAGGATCCAAGGATAACACAGGTCATCTGTTTACTAAAGGATTTGATAGATCTTTAGTCCTTAAGTCTAGGCTTAGTATGTGACTGAGACCCATTGGGAGTTTACCTGCAGCAGCAACCCAACCTAACTGAGTGGAGATCCAACAAAGTAGGTTCAATGTGGTAATAACAAGCTATATGGAGAACTGGTTGGCACTCATTGTTAGATATTTTTGAATCTGAGTCTAATCCCTGAAAGGTTGTGTGACTAAAGTTGCAAATTTAAGAAGAACAAAGGCTCTGAATGGGTTCAAACCTTTATGGTAGGATGTGACCAGTGCATCCTTGGAGAATGCTACCTATGTGAGTGCTACTATGGGTCGCAGGTAAGAGAATGTGGTTTTTCTTTATTACACTCATGAAACAAGATAGGGTGTATGGCCCTTAAGAGCATCAACCTTGATGATTATCACCAAGAACTCCACTCTGTTGTCACCACTATACACCCCACATCAAAGGTCTAGAGTTCAAGACTAGTTTCACTTTATTCTTGTGGTGGTAAAGGTGGATGACTCGAGTAAGGGTTCAAACCGAAAGGTACCTTTACTGAAAGAAGAGTGTGGTAGCCGAGGAATTTATCGTTGAATTTCAACGATGAATTTGTGGGGGAATGTTGGATTTAAGAGCCTAATTACATCAATCGAGATGTAATTGTTATATGGTGACCTAGGCATTCATGTTAAAATTAGTGAGATTTGGGAGAGATCTTTAGTCTCATACTGGAAGTAGACAAATCTCTTGATGGGTGTAAAAAGTTTCTACTTCCCATGGCTTATGTAGCAAAGAGTGAGACATGGGGCTGGGGACTACGCACGCACATGCTCGCACCCCGTTTCGCCCCAGCTCGGACTCGGGTGAGAATTAATTTCGAACTTGGAATTTGGACTCTTTTGCTATGGCTTTTTTAATCTTATAATTTTGACCTAGATTGGTCAATCAATTATTTTGATCTATTAATGAGTTAGGTTCGGTCGATCAATTGATTTGATCGACCAAAAAGTTAAGTTTGATTAATCAATGGACTTAATTAGTCGATTAATTACCCTATTTTCATAAAATGAAAATTTTCATAAACGTCGGGTCACTGATTTTATATAAAGACCACGACGGGGCTCTCATTTGACACACAACAAAAGCAGAAAAACTCTCTCACTCACTCCCCTTCTCTTGTTCTTAGTGCATTCATTCGACGTGAGATTGGTAGAAAAATCTCCAATCACTTTTGTCAATCTTGCACAAGGAGATTAAGAGATTCACAAGAAGTTTTTGGTTGATCAAACCAATAAATTGGTAGATCAATTGGGAGTTTATTTGGAAATCAAATTACCTCGGCTTCGTTCTCCTGAGATGGTTTTCAAGGACGTTCAAAATCGGACTGCACCGAATCTTGGAGGTGGATTGTCGTATCCTGGGAGAAGTTCATTAGGCCCCGACACACCGGTATTGTAGGGGGCGATACCTTATCTAAGGAGAGTCCTTAATAGGGGCTTTGATCGGAATAATCTCTAATCTTTCTTCATTTTGTTTGTTGATGTTATTGCATGTTATTTGTTCTTTATTTTATTCTGCATCTTGCCAAATCATGTTTGACTTGCTTGATTTAATATTTTTGATGTATGCGAAAACGTTGGAAATGCTTATGTTCTTATTTATTTATTTCCTTTATGTGTTTATTTCAACACCTATATGATACATGATGGTACAATCATAGTCCTTCAATGCCTCCATCCAACGTCACTGTCTAAAGTTCAATTCCTTTTAAGGTGTAAGAGGTACTTCAAGCTCTTTGATACGTGTAAATCTCGAATGTCTCCTGGTAGATATAATGGTGTCAGATCTTCAAGGCAAAGACAATTGTTACCAACTCCAAGTCATGAATGAGATAGTTGTATTCATGGGACTTTAATTGTCTAGAGGTGTAGGCAATTTCATGTCCCTACTACATGAGAACACATCCCAAACCTTGTTGAGAAGCGTCCAAATATACTCTGAATCCACCACCACTGACTGGTATAATAAGCATTGGAGTTGTAGTTAATTTCACCTTTAGGGTTTGAAAACTAGCTTTACAATCCTCAATCTAGGCATACAAAACATGATGAGTCTACTTTAGTGAACTATTATTAAGCCTAAGGTTTCTAATTCCTAAGTATCAGGATACATTAGATTATGCATTTGATTATAAAATAAGTATATTTATTGATATTTAGTCTTAGTTGCATTTCTTACTTATGCATCTTAAATAATTAGGCATGAGAAATAATTTACGTTTGCACTTTCAGGGATTAAGCTTCCACTAGGTTCATGAATTGATTAGTTGTATCCTTTTTTTTTTGCAAGACCTAGGTGGACCAAAGGATGCACATCAACAAAGAAATGAAGGAAAGGGGTGGACGAGCTTGCAAATCACTTCTTTCTAATAAAAGGCATGCATTTTGAAATGATGTGTCGTCCCCTTCCATTTTGAATCCACGCCACTTTTTATGGGATGCTAAAAATAGCATCCGAACTAAATGCATGGTGCACATAGAGAAAGGGGAAGAAGCAGACCATCTTCTTCTTCTTCCTTGGCACCACTACACCATCTCTATTCTCCTCATCTCCAAGCGGAGGTTGACCACCCTTCACCAACATCTCTTGGGAGTGGGGTGCCCCCACCTCGATCTAGGCATGGAAGCACCCTTGAGGAGGGGGTCAACTCTATCACTGAGTTGCCTTAAGGAGAGGTCATCCCCTTAGCCTACCTCGTGAAGAGGAGATCTCCACATCTGTTGTGCCATCGACATGCACACGTGGTGACAACATGCATGCACCATCTCTAGCCTACAAGCGCTCATCTTGTATCTGTTAGTTGTTATCTTGAGACATGGATACTAGCCCATGCTCATAGATTCGCCGTCATCACCTCACGAGGCTTCATCTTTCCTTTATCTTATTTTATTTTATTGTGTTTATTTGTTTGTTGAACATGCATTGAACTTTGTTTGATTGAATAAGATTTAGATGTGGCTTCAAGCCTCCTTACAATCGACCCTTACTCGCTATATGTGCGGTTTAGATTTTATAAATTTTCTATTCGATTCGTTTTGAGCCACGTTAGAACGATTGCTTTCCCTATTTTTCAATTCACAACGAAGCCGGTCAGGATATCTTTCCAGAGTCAACTGAATCAATAGCAGAGCCATCTGTAAGAAACTTTGGATGAATTGTTAAAAATATCCAGGCAATCCCAAAAAACTGTTGATCTTTGACATTGTCATCATGTGTTCCCATCTCAACAATTGTTACACCCTAAAATTCAAATTCAAGCTCAAATCTAAAGTAAACTTATCAAATTAAATCCATAGCACGATTCGAGTCCATGCAACCCAAAAACAAAGAAATTCAAGCTTAGTCAACCTCGATCAACCCTCACAAAAAAAGTGACTCGGAGAGAGTCATAAATGATACAGCTAGAACCCTCTCATTACAAGCCTTCCAAGAAACTTTTTTTTCAGAATAATAATAATAATAATATATATATATATATATATATATATATATATATATATATATATATATATATATATATAAACGAGCGGTTTCTGTCCCTAACTCTAACAACCTTCCCTCTCGTTAAATAAACCCTTAAATCAAATCCTAAAACCCAGCCGTCATCCCTCCCTGGCAGCAACTTACGAGGGAGAGAGAGAGAGAACGAAAGGTAGAAGAGGAGGCTTCTCCTTCATACTCCTCTTGCACCTCTCCCTTCTGTGTTGCCAAGAGACAGCCGAGCGACGATCAGCAAGGCCGACACCGGTGCACGTAAGCCCTCCTCCTCCATTTTTTGTTCTCTTTCTTCGTTCGTTGGCCCTCCTTATCATGCGTACGTGGCAGGGCCAAGGGGAGAAGAAGAGGAAGGGAGGAAGGAGGAGGCAACGATGACGGTGAGGAGTGGAGGAAGGAAGGAATAGTGGGTACCATGCACGCATGGGTGCACGTAGGAGAGCGGAGGTACCATTTTTCGGTGGCGTTCTCGAGGAGGCAAAGGATGTCGATTGAGGGGAGGGCAACCAAGTTGCACCCACCCACGTTGAAAGAGAGACCAAGGAGGAGAGGAGAGGTAGCGACCGGCTTGGGAAGGACCGCCAGAGCGTTGATGACGGCCTGCCTAGCTGGTGGCGGCCGGCGTGGCCGGAACCGTGGCCATGCACACTCTGCGTGCATGGGTTTCGTCGCCAAGAAACAGCGACGGAGAAGGAGAACGAAGGAGAGTTTGGCCGGTTCGGGTGTTGGGAAACTTTTAGTGTTAAAAATTCAAGTTTTGGGTATTACGATTAGGTCCTTGACGTGCCTTTCTTTAGTCCATTGATATAGGGAGCGTTCAGAGTCCAATTTTGACGTTGGAATCGTGTGGAGACATGCATAGGCATGGTAAGATCCAATGTTATATCAGAAGTGGTAAATTATGAGTGTACCCTTGACTTCCTACTAGTTACATATTTGACCTTGTTTGTTCTTAGTTAACTTAGAAATGGCACATGAAATATGCACAGAATCCGAGAAACCACTAACTCATATCCTATGAACCTCTAGTAACCTTAGGTAAAGTAACTCTATTTGTATTTTTTTTTGTAACATTGATTTTATAGTCAGATAATTATTTAAAATTATTTTGATCCAATATACTCTTAATAAGTGTCTTAGAGTTCTACATGCCCGAAAATTAACCATGTCTAAGTATTTAAATGATTAAATTAAAGTTACATGGATTAATAATGAATTGTACTTGTTGGTATTATAGATAAATAAATAGTGATTTGTCAATCTCACTGACATTGGAAACTTGAAAAAAAAATTATTATAAGTTAGTAACATATAAAAGAGAAGAATTTTCATGGAATTTATAAATGGAAAAGTTGCAAATGAGACTGGAAAGTATGGATAGAACTTGGTTGATGAATTAAAACCTTGTGAGAATGGGTGAAAGTCATTATTGATGCCCAATATCAACAGTAGGGTCGGGTATACTTGTTAAGGGTAGAGATCGGCTTAGAGAGTAAGTTAGCCTCCCTATGACTCTTTTGTTAGGTCATTAAGGCCAACCAAGTAATGGGGTGTTGGGTATGCATTGCTGTTATAAGAGGTTGTTTTGCTTTCATACCATGTAGTGGAAAGGACTGAATGTGTGCTAGTGTAAGGTAGCTCCCGCATGTTTATCGCACGGACCGTAATCACCACTGCACCCTGTTAACTACATTGACCCCGGGGCGATCTATCAGGCAATAGAGCAAATATGAGCCACTCTCTCGGCCAACGGGGTGGGTTGTGTACAATTTACCTCCTAAGATACCACAGCAAGATCTCCTCGTGCCTTTCGAGAAATCGATTTAAATAAATAATTGACTGAAAGGGGTGGCAAGGTACAACCAAAGAGTAAATGAGAAATGAATTAAAAAGAACATAAACCTCTTTTCTTGCTTTTTTCATACTTGTTTAGAGTTGTGCTTCTACCATTTTGCTACTCTACTCAGCAATTGCTGACGTCTTCCGTGGACCTTGTACTCAGGACCTGGAGAGTTACAGCCAGGCTCTGCAGCAGCAGGAGTTCACGGTGTCGGTCCGAGTCAACACCATAGTTGGTAGTACTAGTTCCAATTATTTTTTTTTGTTCTTGTTTCCTCAAAGTTAGTTAAATGGATTTAGTACATTTTTAGTCCTTTCCATTGCATCTTTAGTTTTGATGGCTATGAACTTTTCTTCTAATAAAATATTTACTTCTGACTCTTAGTTGTTCATACTATAGTGATGCGATATGCTATGTATGCTACATTATTCTATGTTTATGCGATGGATGACCAGATCTTGGATATTTGACGAACCAATCCGAGTCCTTGCGTGAGCAAGGGGTTCGGGTTATAACAACAATGCCTTATCCTTGGTAAGATCCATAAAGATTTTTGTCCCAAAGATTACATGCCTAAGAAAAGTGACTTACTTCAACCAGAACTTGCACTTGTTGAACTTTGCATGCAACTGATGTCATCTTAGAGTATCCAAAACCATGTGAAGATATTGCTCGTGTTGAACCACATCGTGAGACTAAATAAGAATGTTGCCTATGAAGCCCACCACGAACTAGTCCTGATAGGGAGAAAATGCCTTGTTCATTAAATCCATAGAGGCTCAAGGGGCATTTGTCAATCCAAAAGGCATAACAAGGAACTCGCAATGCCCATATCATGTTTAGAAATCCATCTTGGGAACATCAAACCCCTAAATCTTTCACTAATGGTAGCCAAAACGTAAATTAGTCTTAGAGAACATTGTCGTGCCTTGTAGCTAATCAAATAGATGATTAATTCGCAGCAATGGATATCTGTTCTTAATGGTCACCTTTTTTAACTACCAGTAATCATTGCACAATCTCAAGGTTCCATGCTTCTTCTTAATGAAGAGTACGAGAGCATCCTAGGTCGAAGAACTAGGCCTGATAAATCCCTTCTCAAGTAACTCTTGTAACTAAGACTTGAGCTCTCTTAACTCTGCAGGTTCCATTCAATACATGTGATACATATCGGGTTAGTGCCTGGAATCAACAAGGTCTCAAACTTGATCTCACGATTAGGAGGAAGTATAGGTAGATCCCCAAGGTACTTCTGTACCAGTAGAACACTATGCAACTCAGGCTTCTCCTTCAGTGTCGTAGTCATGAAATCTAGGTACCGAATGTAGACTTTGTCAAGTAATCCCGTTGCCTATAGTGCAGATATGCATTGAAAAGATCCATCCATGGGTTTATGCACAAGCTGAAATTGTGACACCTCTGGAATGGAGAAGATCACACATTTCTAGAAGTAATCCAAGAGTGTGTTATACATGGATAGCCAATCCATTCTTAAAATAACATTGAAGTCTTCCATTTTGATCATTATCAAATTAGCAAGAAGCTCATATTCGCCTATCAAGGCTATACAATCTTGATGAAAAATGGATCATCCAATTAGGATTAATTCAGGATCAATTTTGCTTATGACCTATCAGGACTAATTCATCTACAAAAATCTACCCTCCTAGGCCTTTGATCAGAAGTGGATCATCCAAGATGATGCTAGGCTCACTCAAGCTAGATGTGAACTGGGTTTACACAAAGGATTGTGAAGCTTCGAATTCGAACAAGACATAAACCAGACAAGTATTAATGATGACCATGCTTGCCACTATAGAAGTAGAAGCTCTAGTGTCCTTTAAAGATAGGGCCTTAATGTGTCACTCAGGTCAGGTCATGATAGATCCTGTAACACTTTTTAGTCAACTGTTAAATTGGGGTTTTATAGATGCCTTGAAAATGATGAGATCCACCCATTGCACTTTGCATATTTTGTGTCCCTGATGCAGCTTTAGTCCTCATCAGCCAATTCTTCTTGAGGTGTCACGACTGTCCACACTAGTACTAGGTGCACAACCATAACCCTCATGTATCTATAGGTGCTCGACTAGAATTGCCCTATGACTAGGCATTGGGGTTGTATAAGGTTGACCAACGGACTAGGAAACCTCCAATGTAGGTGGGGTACACTGGGCTGGATGGTACCTCCTTTCATGGAGTCCCTCAGTGCGGTCATGGTAGAAAGCCCTTTTCTTGAACTTCCACTCAATGTCACTTTGCAACCTTCTCATGTCCTCGTAAGTCATCGTTGCCTTGACAACTCTAGAAAAGTTTGGTAGCTTTAGAGGCCTCACATAACCGTAAATCGATGATTTCAAGCCCTCAGTGAATTTCCATAGTTTCTCCTTATCGGTAACTACAAATAAGGGTCAGAATTGGGAGAGATTGAGGAACCTAGTGCGATACTTGCCAACTGTCATTGCACCTTTTCATAGGTTGTGGCACTCTTGACATTTTGATCCTTCTAGATCCCTGGATAATATTGCTCATTAAAGAGTTCCATGAATTGCTCCTAAGTGACCTTATGGTCCTCCTGCTTACGAACGATCCACCACCATCTGTTTGCAGCACTAGTCAGCTGGAATGCCGCAAATGGAATAAGATAGTCATTAGGTAGATGTAGGTTGTTGAAGGTCTTCATGATCTACTCTATCTAGTCCTCAGCTTCATTGGGACCCTCGTCTCTGTTGAAGATGGGAGGCTTCAATTTCCTAAAGTCAGCAAATAGTTCTCAGTGCTGACATAAGGGGTTCATTGGACACGCTCTAGGTGGTGGTGATTCATGCTCCTCACTATCCTCAGGGGTTGGGGGAGATGGCAGATCTCTGCCCTCTCGTCCTGCATCACCTCCTACTTGACCACCGCCTCAACTCCTACTATAGCCTCCAGTGCGATTACCACCTTGATGGCTCCCATGGTCCATGGAATCTTGCTTACTAGTTGTTATGACTCGGTTCCCGGATCCCTACAGGACCCGAGACTGGTTCACCTCGACTAATCCCAAGACCCAGTCGTCCAACAAGAAATAACCAAAAAGTAGGAAAGCTAACCACATTCACATATGCAATTTAACTAAGCAGTAAAAACGTGCAAAGCAGTAAAGGAAAAGTAAAACTGCTGTTCCAATACATACCATCACAACAACAGAGACAACCGAAATGAAACTAACAGTAACAACAACAATAGCTAAAAGTTTGAAACTCACTACAACAGTAAGGGGTACAACAAGAAGTGCAGAAAAACTATAGCTGGGTTCGACTGGGCTCAGCACCCTCCCTAGCCGGAAGCTCGAGTTGCTCAACTCCTAGACCTGAACATTGTTATGAAAAACACAGAGTCAGTGAACATTGAGTAGAGTAGTATCTATACTATATAAAGCAGCAAAAGCAACAGATTTAAGTCTCTTTTCTGGTTATTTTATTTTATATGCATTTCCTTTTCACCCCTTTTCCTCAAACTTTCAGATTCTTTTGATCTTGCATGTTCCTCGTGGGAATGATCTTGGTTACAGTCTTTTCCGAAGAGCAGAAGGTACACGTGGTGCTCTCCTGGCTAGGAGAGTCTCCCGTGGTAGTCCTACACCCAGTCAACCACCTCGAGGTCACTGTCAAGACGTGGCAGTGACTACGGCACGTGTGATAAACGCACGGGTAGCTATCCCGCACTAACACGCGGTCAATCGTTTCCGCTAGCGGGTACGCCCAAAGTACAGCACAGAATAGTATATGGCCTAGCCCTCTCAGAAATAGGGGTCTAGCCCCACAGAACCAAATAGGATTTCGCCCCTCCACAGTTCGCGCACCCTCGTTTGACTACCCTGGTTTGCCCAGAGGGCCTAACAAGTCAGTGTATGGTGGCTAGCTGAATCCCGAGCCTCGTAGGGTGGCTAGCACCCTCCCTACACTAGTAGCTCACCTTGGTACTGTATACACGAGGGCCAACAGAAGTCGGTGTAGAGTGGTCAATCCTAACCCCGGGTCTCAACCCAAGGGCGGCTAACTCCGCTCTACACAAAAGGGGGACAGTCACTCTCCTTGGTACCACGTACTCAAGGGCCAGCACACTTCCCGTCTACATTCCAGATCTTCCATCTAACCACAGGAGCTCTACTCTTAATTCCCCATAGGGTTCATGCTCATGTTCACCGCATTATTCCAATCCAGATTCTATCATTCATAATTCAGTTCTCGTTTATACACAGGCAGCTCGTGTTTCCACAATTCAATACATGCAACTGATGATTTCACAAGTAATTGTTCATTTATTTCAGGCAGCTCATATTCTAACAGGCAGCTCACAACTTTATTACAAGCAATTGCTAGCAGCTTAACTTAATCATGTATACGAATACAATCATGCAGTACAATTGGTTTATTCATTTCTCTGTCCTAAGGTTCATGCCACATCCTATGTTTCCAGTTGGCTAATTCCACAGATACGTTCTGATTTAATAAGATGAGCAGGAGTAGACCACTCTACCAGAC
Source organism: Thalassia testudinum (assembly GCA_037157565.1). Classification (NCBI taxonomy): domain Eukaryota; kingdom Viridiplantae; phylum Streptophyta; class Magnoliopsida; order Alismatales; family Hydrocharitaceae; genus Thalassia; species Thalassia testudinum. The sequence continues at coordinate 91,065,203 of JAZHRO010000077.1, forward strand.
AATCCGAAAGTAATGGGGGCTCGAACTGTAGACCGAGGCATCTCTGCGAGCCTCAAACATACAGTAGGATGAAACCCTAAACTAGGGAATACATCACAAAGGAGGATTTAGAACAGTGTACAAAGGTTTCTAGTACGTCGAGAAACTCGCAAGGAAACTACAAACACTTCGTTTGCGTAAAATGGATCCCGATCGAACCCCAAATGGGTCAAAAACGTGTCTACTAACCAAAATCAGACGTCTGGGAACAAGTCCAAACGTCTTAAAAGATACAGAACCTCACCTCAAGTCCTTGCGGAGTCCTCGGACGTCTAGGACTCCCTTACATTCGTTTGAAAGCGATTCTAGACATCGGACCACTCCTCCGGTTGTCTAGAATCACCTCCGGCCGTCTGGTGAGTTGATTAGATGTTCGAAAGTGCATGGGAAGGCGTTCCGCGCTTCTTCCTAAGGCTGCTCCTGTGTACGACAGCGCAGCCACCCCAAAATCAGGCCGGCATATCTTCTACGGTGTGGCCTGCATGGTCGTAACCGTGAAAAGAACGTACCTTTGCGATAAGGTGCTTTCAGACATCTGGTCTTGACTCCAGATGTCCAGATGCTCCGCCAGTCGTCCGAACTTCACTCCAGACGTCTGATTCTGGAAAATTTTTAGTATTAGAATGAGCTCCCAGTGCTCTTCGCCGTGCTCCACCGTGCTTCCCCTCGCTCCGTCGCAGCTCCAGCTGCTGCAGGTGGTCGAGGACACCGTTCCGGACTCCCTCCTCCTGCACGCGCCCACAGTGGCCGTGCAAGCTTTGATGAGCTTCCACCAAAGCTCCCGACCTCGGCCTCCTCCTCCTCCCGCACTTCTCCTCTTCTTGCCCTCTCTCGCTCACCCTCGCTCACCTCCTCGCTCACGACAGTGAAGGTGGGGGTGTGGTGGTGGTGTGTTGGGTGGAGAGGAGGGGAGGGTGATTTTATAGGTGCGGTGGGTTTAGGGTTTGGGTAGGAAGGAGGAGAAAGTAGAGAGAGAAAAGAAGTTTTGCGCGCTGCTCGCGCGCAGAATGCGTACAAAAATTTCATTTTCAGACGTCTGGGAAAGGGTCCAAACGTCTGGGTAGACGTCTGACGGAGACTCCAGATGTCTTAAAAGGCTAAAAGTGGGACGGATCTTTACACTAGTCACGACCTAAGGTCCTCTATTTTCACCCTACTAGTACAGAAGGTGTTGCCCAAGAGATTCAATGTGCATTTGTGCACTCTGCTAAGGTTGCACACTTTATCCTTAATTATTTTGGGTCCCATTCTAGTGACCACTTCATCTTCCATGTGGAGGCATCTTTACAATGAAGGTCACCAAAAATTACACACTAGAACGCAAGACTTTAAGGAGTAAAGAATAATTCACAGACTTTAGATCAATACATAATTAATGGCTATGATATGTAATTTCACTTACTGAGCATTTGATCCATTTTATGGTTATATGGGATAACCTTGCTTTGATATCATACTGTTACGACCTGGGCCCCTACCCTAGTTAGGACCCAAGTTGATTTCTCAACACTCATTCAGGATCTTAGTCATCTGACACATAATCATAAAGCATAACTCATGCATAACTAATAATATCACACATAAAGCATCAAGAAGAATGAATTTGGAACTGAAATAAATGTCTAAAGATTCAATTAATCGTCCATAGCCATCAACAAAAGGAAATAAGAACACCAGTTTATCATCACGCTTAAGCCTAAAATCACATCTAGTTCCTAGGTTATCCACAATACATTATGGTATTGGGCTGCAATTATGCATTTAGGGTTTAGGCATGCATTACATTTTTTTCTTCCTATTTTATGTTTTAATACACTTCATTTCATTGTCAGGGATGATTGTAATGTGCGAACAACTTAAACATTGGCAATGTGAAAGGCATACACCACAGGAGAAGAAGGTAGAAGTCCATTCCAGTTGGATCCTAGCTCAACCCAGCTCATGTCAGCTGGATTTTAGTTCAACCCAACTCATCTCAGCTGGATCTAGCTCATTCTCAGCTCCACCAAGCTCATGGTACTTCAACTCTATTTAGCTTAGCTACTAGTCCTCAACTAACTAAGCTAAGTCGGCTGAAGAGTCAACAACCAGCTCAGGTCAACTCATCTCCAGCTCATAAAGACTCAACTCAGCTCAACTTAGTTAAGCTTAGCTACTGGACCAAAGCTGGTTAGCTAAGCTACCTAGGAGGTCTTAAGGAAGATCAGCTTCATCTCACATCAGTTCCAGACAAGTTGAAGTTAGCTGAACTCAGGTCATCCTACGTAGCCTAGTTGTTAGCAAAGAACTAGTTAGCTAAGCTAGTAGTTGAGCTCACAGGCAACTCTCCTTCAGCTCCTTGCAACTTCAGAGCAACCCTAACCAGCTCAGAAAAGCTCTGGTACTACTCCTGCAATTACTAGTTAGCTCAAGGTAGCTAGGCTAGCTTAGCTCAAGGTCAACCACCCTCCTCATCACATACACCATTCAATTGTAATTCCCTAGATGGAGGGGGTGAGATTTGCGTGATACAAAATAATGTAGAATAAAATAGACAAACACACAAGAATGCAATCTTACAGAGCACACAAGGATTTTTAGGTAAAAATCTAAACCCGGGTAAAAACACCACCTAAACCTCTCGGTTTACGATTTTCTAATCCAACTAGTCGATCAAATCCACTTACCAAACTACTTAAACGAGGGTAGTTTAATCTCTTACAACCACATTACTTTATACCCGATGGTAGCATAACCTTAAACCCCTCCTCTTCACGAGGAGTATTTTGTCTTGTGATGGAGATGGGAATTCTCAAAATGAATTCCCAACCAAAAGCAAAATTACAATAGTCCTATAGAGCTCAAATAAGTCTATATAAAATCTAGCTTCTATAAGCAAAAGGAACTAACTTGAGTCGGAAGTATGTAGGCGTGAATGCGATAGAGTTTCGGTGCTCTCAGATTTGTTGAATAGGGCTTGAAGAGCAAGATCACTTTTCTATCTCTTCTTGGACACAATATGAGTGGAAGTAGTATTCTCAAGGTGTACTTAGCTTAGGAAGGGTGCTCCTCTATTTATAGAAGTCCTAAGAATGGTTTAGAAGGCCTTGGAAGCCTCTTGTAGCTGTTGGGAACAAGGCTCGAGAGAGTGGTCCAAAATCCCATCGAAATCAAGGTCTTTTATGATACTGATAGGGTTATCAAACGTCTGGTCTTTTGGTCAAACGCCTGGGTCATCGTCTAATCAGATAGTCAGTCGTTTAATCTAGAAGTATTGATCATCTAGATGGTGTTGAATCAAGACAGACGTATAAGAGTAGTTTAAGACATCTGGGAATTTAATCGACGTCTAACTTTAAGATGGGCTTCTTCTTGTTTTCACAAATTCGAAATAGGGATCTAGAGTGAGTTGCTCAGACGATGGGTTAGACGTTTTGCAATGTGTTTAGACGTCTGGAAAGAGGATTCTGTGTAGGAATTGATTTCCCAATGCTCAAACGGCTATGTGGTCAGACAAAAGTGTTTTGGGTTAAATCTTAGACTAACGTTTATTTATCAGACGTTTGGGATACTCTACGGACGTCTGAAAGTAGATGTAAGTCTAATTAAGAATTAACCTTCTAAGATAATGGTCTGACAATCCAACGGTCCTATTGTTGGATGCCTGGCAAGGTCCTTAGACATTTTGTAAGTCGTGTGGAATATGGGCTGGGCGTCTGAAGGCGGTAGAAAGACAGTAGGTTTACAGCCTAAGTGTTTTGGACGTCTGGACAAAAAGTCAGACATCTTAAAAGTCAAGATCAGACGTCGGATATCCAGATTTGATGTCTGATCAGACTGTCTAATTTCTATATTGATTTACTGAGTTTGTCAAAGATTGTATAAGTATTCTAGGGTTGTGTAAGTGATCCTAAAACTACGGTATGTTACTTTTAGGCTTTTTAACAATCATCTAAGAAATAAAAAGTAAAGAACATAAAAAGACAAATACATGAACAAGATGGACATTCAAAATAAATCTAAGCCTTATTCTTCATCTTCATGAATCTTTGATCTCTCGCTCCAAGCGAAGCTCCATCTCCTTCATCATGCTCCTCCAATTTGCCATGGATGCGGGCTTGAACTCCTCCACAATTGAATCTATTTGCATTTATCCTAAAATCTGAAACTCAATGCAAATGCTAAATAACAAGTGTTTTGTTATCATTAAAATCAACGATCAAGGTACTCTTACACCAATATCAATCACCACCAAACACCATCCTAGCCCTCCATTTTTCCCTCCGAAATCAACACCTTCTAGAAGGTATTTTTGGAGGGAAAACCAAGACACCTTTTCATTTCCCTCTCAGTTTTCCCTCCAAAAATACCCACATACCCCTTAATTTCCCTCCAAAAATACCATAACCTCTACCCTTCCCATCCTATAAATACCCTACCCTACCACCACATAATTTCCATCCTTGGCTACCATTTCATTCCACCTATATAACCTACATAGTCGGCCAAGGAAGAAGGAGTATTGAAGGTGATTAAGGAGGCTATTTTGTCTCCTTGGTGTCCATCTTTTTCTTCCTTCCTCGTGTCCAAGACAAGGAGCAAGCATTTGGAGGACAGCCAAGTAGGAGAGAAAGGAGGTTGGACGTCCACCACCCTTGAGGAGTTAAGAGAAGGAGCATCATTATCAAGGAAGCAAGGAGGAGGTTCTCTTCAAGTTAGGAGCACTTCAGGGCTTTGAGCGAGGACCAAATTCTTCTTTATCTCAGAAGCTTTCTATCTTCATTTTATTATCTTTACTTTGTAGTAGCAATCATTCCTCTACTTGAGGATTACTTGTGTAGAATTCCTCTACACAAGTGAGCTCTTCAAGTAGCATTTTGTAGACACTACTTGCCATTTTATAAAAATATCAAAGTTTTTGCCTTTCAATTTATGTTCAAGCTTCCTTAATTTAATTAGTGCACACACCCCCTTCCTAATTAATCTAAGCCACACATGCTTAGAGTAAGCTTAGGAAGGTTGGGTTTCTATTTCCGTAATTTTGCATTCTATCTTCACCTTTAATTGCCTGTATTTGAAAACCCTAAAAAAAATCCACAAAAGCAAAAATACAAAAAAAGAAGATTTAAGCGAGCAAGAGAGTGACTATTATTTTGACATCTAACGAATTGGCCTCCTTGGATGACCCTAGATACTCACTCTATCTAAGTTTATAAATTTAAAAGTTTGTTGATTTTACATGTTGCAACGGCACCAATTTGCATCAATTATAAAATCGCATATTTTCGTATCAGAGTACAAGTTCAAAGAAAATAGTTGAAAATATAATGGAGAAATAGAAATAAACTAGACTAAGTACGGAGGTACTATAGATCAACTACAATGGAGAACTTAGACCAACATTATGTCCTTTTGTAGTCACAAAACTCAGCTACTACTCACCAAAACATGAGTATGGAGTCTAATGCTAAAATCAGCAAAAGTTTAATTAGTAGAGTAGTAAATGAAAGCAAAATAGAATAAAGAATCTAGAGGAGCTATAAGGAAACAAAAATGAGTACTTATGTTCATATTAACCTCTTAATTACTTAATAATTTTTCATTTTTCCAAGTTGTTTGTGCCTTCTCATGTTAAAATTGTCACTAACCTACAATAATTTCCTTGAAAGGTGCGAGGAGATATCACTAAGGTATCTCAAGTAGCAAGATTGATAAGAAACACTCTCTTAGCCAAGAGAATGGCTCGTGCCTTGATGAGAACCTCATCATGAACCCTAACTAGCACATTTTGACCTAATAAATTGAACAAAAGCTCCTACATAACCTAAGGAAAGGCCTAAATCAGGGAATTGTTAATCAGAGAATAAAACATTATACAAGGGGTAAAACTGTAATTTTACCATTGAAGTGCATGAACGGGATTTCTAAGGGTCTAGATATAGGTCAAGTGAACCTAATGAAAGAAAAAGTGGGATGGTTTGGTCAAAAAAGGGTTATGACAAAATCTGGGAATTAAATGACATTCTGTAATCCTAAAACAAACACACTTTAATTCATAAGGTTCCAGGCAAGATAAAAATCAACTAAACCCTCTAAAATTCATGAAGAAATATCATCTAGGGTTTAGAACCTTCAATTTGGCCGTTGGAACCTGTTTTGACCAAGATTGAGGACCATACCCAATTTCTGACCTAATTTAGGTTTTTATGTAAAATGTCCAGTCAAACGTGGTCAAACCAAAAATCCAACTTCACCATTGGATTCCTTTGGTCCAAATTAGGTTAATACCAAAATTTGGACCTAAGGAAAGGTCGTCTTGACCCACTTTACAAAATTATTCTCAATAATTACTTTCTGACCCTTAAGTTTTTGAAACCTTACAATTACCCCCTCAACTTCCCCGTCATTTTCTTCAATCCGGTCCTTCTGCCACCTGCAGCAGCAGGCCATACCTCCGGTGACTTTGCGTAGAGGATGGCGCCGCGCATACATGGGGAGCCGGCCCCAGATTTGAAAGGGAGACTCTCTGCGATGCCCCCTACCGCATGGACCGGCTCCCATGCCCTGTCGACTGCCATACCTCCTGTGCGAACACGTGAGAGGTATGGGTCTCCGTCTGCCACAACTCCGGCGAGGTTTTTCCTGCCGCTTTTGCGCACCTCTCGGCCAGCCCTTGCCTATTTAAGGAGCGGCACCCTCTGCCGCATCCTTCAAGCTTCGTTTGGCCTGAGATCCCCCCTCCTATTCGTCTCCCACCAACTCCGGCCAACTGCCAGAGCTTCCAGCGACTCTCCCTCTCCTCTCTCATCACTCTGCCACAGTACTAGTGGCAGAGCTACCTCCGTTGTCTTCCACCGCGCCGCGCCATACCAGCGGGCACCCTCCTGCCCCTCTTCCTCATCGCCGTTCTCTCCCCCTGGCACCTTCGTCTCCGGCGACAGTAGCACCGGCCGCTCGCCACCTCCGCACCGCCCCTTCACTCTGGACTCGTAGTTAAGTTCCTCTTATCCTACTCTTTATTTTCTGTCAATTTGATCTTTTGACTCCTCGAATCCACTGTCCACCATCACCATCTCCACCTCCGACCACCAACTCCAACGAGGCCATTTCACCACCACAGACAGTTCCACCCCTCACCAACCGGTCCCTGAGCTTCACCACATCCCACTGATCACCTCTCGCCCTTTCACTCACCTCGCCACCCACTGAAACCTGCCCCCGAACACACCCACCTGCACGCACACAGTTTGACCTAGCCACGCACTCACGGCCACTATCACGACATGCCACCACTCCCATCACGTTCGTCGTGCTCCAGCGATACTCCCTGAATGTTACGACCAGGGCATCAAGCGTCGTTTAAGACGTCTGGGAAGTGGCCCAGACGTCTGGAAGCCTTCCCAGATGTTCTCAACGATTTTGTGCGGATTTAAAGCATATTACGTTGTAGTATAACCGACAAAATGTTTAAACAAATATAAAGAATTTTATTACTCGAACAACTAGAGTATCCGAGGTCGAACACGGGGAGCAATCTCAGTACTTTGTAAAACCAAAGAATACAACTGTTAAATGCAAATATAATTGATTCAAAGAGAGAATTTTAAAAAGGATTTGTGAAAAAAAAGTAGAATTGGACGTCTGATTTCTGTATCAGACGTCTTAAATGTGATCTCTCTTTCTCTCTTATTCTCCTTTCTGCTTCTGTATCTTCCTTCTTCTCCTGCCTTGCCTTTCTTCTTTCTTCTTCTTTTTCTTCTGATCTCTTTGCAGTCTTCGCTTGGCCTCTTCTTTGTTCTTCTCTCTCTTCTGCCTTGTCTTCCTTCTTCTTCTTCTTCTTCTTCTCGGCGAAGACTTCTCCTTTCACTGCTACACAGCCTCTTCTTTCTTCTCTTCCTGTTCTTCAGCTGCTAAGTGTTCGCTGCCTCGATCACTTCTTCCTTCCTGCACACACCACACAGTAGCAAAAACCTACCCCCGTCCCTCTACCCAAGCGTCTCTCTTTTTCTCAAGCAGTTCACTCAAGCACGCTCTCCCAGAGCCACACGGGTAGTCGGGTCGGATTCGCACCCGAGACCAGGCGCACCGGCAAGTGGTGATGCGCGAGGAGTGCGTAGGTTTAGGTCGGGTCGGATCCGCCAGATCCGCGACGTCAAGCCGCGGATGAGGCGTGTAGGGGCAGTGAGGGACCTCACCCCTGTGCTTACGGAGGCAGTAAGAAGAAAACACAAAAATAATTTATATGATACCTGAGTTTTGCAATCCCACGATGTGGGACTATCTGGTCGGTCTTGCCTTCATGCGCGCCCGCAGAGCTTTCGTCACTCGATTGCCCAAACTGATGGCTCCTCTGTGCGACTGGCTGGCCTCGTTCGCTTCGCGACCTTCGCGAGAGTCTGCTGCACCTGCAGCCTGGGAAGCCTGATGCCCGAAGCTGCTCCAAGCTCCCTGCTGCTTCGGCTGTTAATGGCGGCCGGAGCGTACACCTGACATCCAATAGAACGGCCTATTGGCCCAATCAGAATAGCTGGAAACCTTTGCCGTAGCACGGCGAAGGCGGTGGGCGATGCTGCAGGTTGCAGGTCGGCCTAGGCGTGCGTGCCTAGGTCAACCTGTGGCCGGAGATGGTGGGTTGGTCGGGGGGTGCTTGTGGAGGTCTGGAGTGGCAGTGATGGGGTGGAATGGGTTCCTGGTGGTGAGGCGAAGCTCACGAGGGGGTTGGCGAGCCGTGTGGAGGGGCGGAGTGGTGTGGGCAGCTCGCTGGAGGGCGGTCGGAGGCGAGAACGATGGAGGTGGTTAGGTACTATCAAGGGGTAATCAAGTAAAATAGTAGGGGGAAAAGAGAGAGGAGAGGATGGAGAATGCATCTGGGGTTGTCTGTAAGGAAGGGAGGCGGTGGAGAGGACGGCTCGTAACTACCGTCGTCGGGGAAGAAAGACCCTGAGGGAGGAAGCGGCGACGAAGATGAGGTTAGGAGCACGCGCATGGGGTATAGCGCGACGCGGGAGGAAGAGGCGGAGAGGACTCTGCTGCTGGTATGGCAGTAGAGCGACGAGAAGGAGGGGAGGAGGTCGCCGGAGCTTGCGGGTCATTTGGCCGGAGATGGGAGAGAGGGAATTTGGAGGGGATCTCCGTCAAAATCAAGCTTGGGTGCTGCGGCAGGGTCTGGGGGGTGTTTTATAGGTGCTGGCCGCTCCTATCAGCGCGTGGAGAGCGCACAATTAGGTTTGCCAGCTCGCCGGAGTTGGAAGGAAGGTGGATACCCAAATCTCTCATGCGTTCGCACGAGAGATTGGGTTCACACCAGCGATTGTAATTGGCTTTAAAAGGAAGGGAATTCCTCAGAGAATCCCCCTTCCATTTCTGGGAGGGAATCTCTGAGGGACTAGAGAGCAATCCCTCTCTGAACCTTGCTGGAGCTCGGTTCTGCCCTAACAATGGCGGCAGGACCGGATTGCAAAGGGGGCGAATAACTTGGGGGGCTCTTTGCAAGGATATTCAAAAGATAGGGACTTATTTGTGATTTGGGTGTACTAAATTGCAAAGTAGGTCAAGATGACCTCCCCTTATGTCCAAATTTTGGTATAAACATAATTTGGACCTAAGAAATCCAATGGAGAAGTTGGATTTCAGGTTTGACCTCATTTGACTGGACATTTTGTGTAAAAACCCAAATTTGGTTAATTGAGGAGCTAGGACAATAATCTAGGTCAGACTAGGTTCCAAAGGCCAAATTAAGTGTTCTAAACCCTAGAGGATGTTTTTCCATGATTTTTAGAGGGTTTACTCGATTTTTATCCTGACCGGAACCTTGTTAATTTAAGCGGGTCTGTTTTAGGGTTACCAAGTGTCATTTAATTCTTAGATTGCACATAAACCCATTTCTGATTGACTCAACCCTCTTTTTATATTATTTGGACCATTTGACCTATGTTTTGCTTCTGAGAAATCCCGTTTATGTACTGCAATGGTAAAATTACAGTTTTAACCTTTATTTCATGTTTTCTTCTCAGAGCACTTGTTCCTTCGGTTAAGCCTTCTTCTAGGTTATGTAGGAGCTTTTATCCTCTTTATTGGGTCAAAATGAGCTAGTTATGGCTCATGATGAGGCTCTCATCACCAGACGTCTGGTATTAATTTTTTTCTTCGTATGTGTTTGCGTCTGCGCGCATACGCTCGCAGACTAAACTTGCTGCCCTCCCTCTTCTCTTTCCTCTCCCTCCCTGTAGACGCAGCCTTTCCTCTTTATCTCTCCCCGCAGCTGCCTTACAAATACGCCTCTCCCTCTCCCTTACCCTCACTCCACCGCCTTCTTCTTCTTCTTAACCCTATCAGCGAGAGTGCGCTGGCGAGAGCGGCAGCAGCGATAGCTGCGGGTGTGTGGGGAGGAGGAGCTGTTGCGAGAGGAAGAAGGAGCTCGACCGCGAGGGCGCGAGCTTGCCAGGGCAGCTAGAGCCGACCAGCGGGAGAACAGTGAGCGTGTGGTGCCGCGGAGGAGCTACTACAGCTCGGGCAGCAGGCGGACACAGCACGACACGGCCGTGCGTTGCGGGTGGAGAGTGAAAAGGGTCCTGATTTTGGGAAAATTTCCCAGAATCAGACGTCTGGACTTACATCCAGACGACGCAGAAGACATCTGGAGGCAAGCCCAGACGTCTGTCAAGTACATTATTTGTTATCTTCTCCTTTCGCGTGTACGGCCATGCAGCCATTCCACCGAGGTCTTCTACACCTTTTCGTGATGAGAGCGGGCGTGTGTGGGTGTAGGATTTGTTCGGGAAGGCTCAAGGGCTCGCCATCCCACACAGATTAGACGTCTGGGCAGAGCACCAGACGACGGAGAGGGCCTCCAGAAGTCCGGGGTGACAATCGGACGCCTGGAAACTAAGTCCAGACAGTCCCGCAGGCTTCTGAATGTCTGAAGGACTGCACAGACCAAGGTAAGACCTGAGCTACCTTTTAAGACGTTTGGAAGAAGTTCTGGACGTTTGATTTTGGATAGACTGGTTGTTTTTGACCGTTTAGGGTCTGTTCGGAGTCCGTTTTCCACGTTTCAAGTTTCGTTCTTCCTAGATTTAGTTCCTCTACCTGTTTACAGTAATTATATACTGTTCTGAGTAACTCCTTGTGTTGATCCTTGTGTTAGGACCCCGTTCCGTTGCGGCTCTGGGGGTTGCGGAGGCGCGCGGGATTGCCGACCACGTCCCCAGTACTCTCGATTTTGCTGGTAGAGTGGCCCTTTGATTTATTTATCAAAAATTGTACATTTATGAAACAATTAATAGAGTCTACGGCATTGCATTAATCCTAGGACAGGAAAATTAGATTGAATGATAGATCCTAGGGTATTGCATGAATCCTAGGACTGGAAAACTAGATTGAATGATAGATCCTAAGGTATGGCATGAATCCTAGGACTGGAAAACTAGTTGAATATGTATATACATTGCAGTCTTGGAAAAGTAGAAAGGAAACAATAACTGCTTGTAAATTGGTTAACAGCTGCCTGTTTGAGAGTGAATAATCACTGTTAAGAACATGGGTTATATGGATATAAAGTTGGAATGGTGAAACCTAAATTGGCTGAGTTAAAAGAGCATGAACCCTACAGGGAATTAGTAGAACTCCTGGAAAGTGAATGGAATAGAATGGGGGAAGTTAGCTGGCCCTTGAGTACGGAGTACCAAGGAGAGCAACTGTCCCCCTGTGTAGTGCAGAGCGGAGCTAGCCGCCCCAGGGACCTGGGGATCGGTCTAGCCACTTTGTACCGACTTTTGGCCCTCGTGTACACAGTACCGAGGAGAGCTACTAGTGTAGGGAGAGCACTAGCTACCCCACGGACCCTCGGGTTCTGCTAGCCCTCCTACACCGACTTGTTAGGCCCACTGGGCAAACCACGGTATTCAGGTGAGGGTGCGCAGACTGTGGAAGGGCAAGACCCCTGTTTGGTTACTGTGGAGGGGTTGAGCCCCTGTTACTGAGAGGGCTCTACCCTATACTAGTTCCGTGCTGTGCTTTGGGTGCACCCATTAACGGAAACAACTAACCGCGTGCCAGTGCAGGGTAGCTACCCGTGCGTTTATCGCGCGTGCCGTAGTCACCGTAGTCACGACCTTGGGGTGGTTGACTGAGGGTAGGACCACCACGGGGGACTCTCCCGACCAGAAGGGCACCACGTGTTACTTCTACTTTTCGGAAAAGACTGCAATCAAGATTGTTCCCACAAGGAACATTCGAGATCAACAGAAAGATCTGAGAAATAATTTAATAGTGAATAAATGGGAAAAATATAAAGAAAGAAATTAAAAATATAACAGCTACTGTCCACCTTACTGTTTCCTAGCTTTTAGTTGCCACTCTACTCAGCGTTTCGCTGACGTGTCACCTTTGTTACCTTTTCAGGACCAAGTGTTGAGCAACCAGAGTCGGCGGCTGCAGAGGGCGCTGGGCCTAGTAGAACTCAGTAGTGTTACTTGTGTAGTATCCACTGTACATTTCTTTACATTGTAGTGAGTAGTTCTGTTACCCCTGTACTCTTTTTATTGTAAGCTTCATGTTTATGTGCATTGATAACACCACACAAGGGGGTAGTAATTAGGTTGAATATGGCCCATCTTTAGAATAAAAGGCACAACATAAGTACAATAGGAGCATTGCATGCATCAAGTACCAAGATTGCTTATAAACTCTATTAATGGCCATTTGTGTAAAGCATTTGTCAAAGCAGGCCTCAGATGAGCAATTGGACCACATGGATGGATTCAGAACGACGAATGGAGTCCAACGGACTCAAGATCGGCCAAATCCGACATCCGGAGATCCCACAATGGGCCCAAGAAATTCTGACCGTTGATCTGGAGATCAACGGCCCAGAGAGCGCCACGTCGCCCCGCCCCCACCGCTCGCACACCCTCAAGCCGGCCAAAGACGAATCTCAGTCGTTGATCTTCGATCGAACGGCCGAGATCCGCGCGGTCGCCGCGACAAAGCGCGGGCGTGGCACAGCGGTTAGCGCGCACGCCCGCATCGCCGTGACGCGCGTTCGAGCCGCGAGGAGCGAGATTTGATGGCGGGCGAAGGGCACGGAAAAATTGGGCCGCCCGATCAGCAGCGGCCGGCCACGATCTCGCCACGCGGCGCAACCGCAGCGCACGAGCGCCCACGTGCGCGCACGTGCTGGGTGGAAACGCGCGCGCACACACGCGCCCAAGGTGCGATCTTAGCGCGAGTGCAGAAGGCTCTCAGCCGTCCGATCTTTGATCGGACGACTCTCGTTCAGCGGCTACGGATCGCGCGAAGAGGAAGACCGGGGGGGCGGCTGACCGGCGGTGAGAGGGCTACACCGACGCTTTTGGAAGCGGTTTTAGCGACGCTCTGGATGTCGCTAAAGCCCCTTCTTCTTTTAGGAAGCCCTTAACTCTATTTAAACCCCCTCCTACCACCATTCAAGATATACTCTCCCACTTGCAACTACTCCACTCCTCTCCTAGCTAGTTTTAGGCACTTTTGTAATCGCCGAAGACGACGAGCCGCCGACGGAGCCTCCTCCACCGCCGTGGCTGCCTCGTCGCTCTCCACTCTCTCTCTACCTCTCTCTCTCTCTTTTAAGCTTTCATTTACTCTTGTTAAAGCATGTATTTAATGTTGTAAGCTATGAACTATGAATGCATGTTTAATGAAATTATTTTCCGTTCAATCGCCTTTTTAATTTCTGTTCAAAGTGCATGATCAAAACCAAGAGCTTTCTAACGCTAAACTCTCTCTCTATCTCTCGCTTTTCAAAATCGTCTCTTTCGCAAGCAAAACTTCGCCTTTTTCGTGACAACAAGTGGTAAACAAAATCCGATTTCCATGCCTCCCTGAGACCGACACTCGGACTCACCTCCGTTTACTTCTTTTAAAACCGACGTATCAAGTGCGACTATAACGACACCTCTTAACACATACGCACTACGGCACGTCAGTTTTTGGCACTATTACCGGGGAGGCAACGAATTTGTTTTATCACCTCCATTCCACATTCATTCTCACATCGTCTAATGCCCTATTTTCCTTTTTACTTGACGGTTGCAGGAATTCGACGCATGGACGGCGAAGCGACGCATTCCACGACGGCAGCAAGGGAGTAGGCGCCTCGAGGTCCGATAGTGAGCAATCTCTCTCATTGTTTGCTTGCGTGAAAAAGCTAAAAAAAATTGTAAAAAAACTGAAAAAATTGGCGTGGTGAATGATTGCTTGACCTACATTCTTAACACATCACCCTACAAAAAAAATGTACACTCTAATATGCTGAATAAATTCTTGGAGTGTTCTTTTCTTTCTTGAGTGGTGTTTGCGAAGCCACCATGAGTTGACCTGGGCCGCACCACTCAACCCTAAAACTGACTCATCTAATAGAAGCTGCATGATCATTAGGATGAGTACATTAGGGTTTTAGAGCCTCTAAAGAATAAAAAGGAAATCTAATTTCATCAAATTGTGTGCAGAACTTGACGTGCCCACTGAAACGTGTTTTAAAACATTAAGACACGTCAACCCTAAAAAGTACTAAAGTATGGATGAAACATTAAAAGACACCACATCCTAACAAATCATTGCTTCAAAATCATGTTTTGCTAGAAGCACACACTTTGAAAGTGGAAAATTAAGAGGCACCACCCCAATTAACGCCTCATCACATCACCCTAAGCACAAGCACTATCCTAACCCTTTAAAAATGAGTAGACGTGCCCTAGGCAAGACTGAGTTAAGTCTCAAAAGGTGAGGTTTTGTTTGCTAGGCACTTGACTTTCATTCCCTTGGTAGAATCTGGTGACTAGGCTGCGGGGCAGTGTCAAACGACCGCGGTTGTGGGGTCTATGGAACCGGAGGTGCAAGCCAAAGGAAGAACCTTCCCAACAATCCCCTCGTATTAACCTCGGGAAGGGGAGTCCAGTGCTTACGGACTTAATCAACCTTTATGAGATTTCTAGGTCTTCTAAGGAATACACCATAAGGGCTAGGCTTGTTTGCTTGGTTGAGGACACAACTCTCTCGCATCTGTTCTTCCCACATCCCTCCATTTCTTCCAAACCATGGATTTCAATGCCTACCCATCTTACCCAAACTACCCCCAACAGGATTTGTATGCTAACCCAAGTGGACCATACCCATAGCCTACTTGGGCTAACCAACCACCAAGTTGGGGGTACAACCTTGAATATCCCTCTTGGCCCAACTATGACCAAACCGCACCAACCTCTTATTGGAATACAACCAACATAGCCACCCAAGGGTATGATTCAAATCATGGGGCTCCAAATCTTGATTGTCCTCACGATGCCTCCTCATTTAGGTCCGACCCGCTCTACTGTGATAGGACCTACACTTTAGGAGAACACCAAGAACCCTACCCATCTCAGGATAATAACCAAGAAAGGTCATCTGAATTCAACAACCATGCCTACTTGACCTTTGGATTAGAAGGAGTTCTAGACAAATGGAAATTAGAAAATGATCAGAAATCTAGGCAAGCCCAGGATCATCAACCTTTGATTTGGTCCCCTGATGAAGAATCTGACTAGGAGGAGGACTTAGAACCTCAACTATTCTGGAGTAGGACCAAACAGAGAATGGTTCCTCTTGAAGAACTGGACCCTGAACATGATAGAATAGAGGACCCACCCAAGAACCTAAACACCAATATGGATTCTGATCCACAACCTCAACCATATTCTCTTAACCTAGATTTCAAGGAGGAAATCCAAAGGACATCAAATGACACCATGCCAATTCTTGATAACCTCCAGTTAGAACTACACAGACAGAATCAAGAATTGCTTAAAGGGCAACATGCCATGTTGG
Organism: Thalassia testudinum; assembly: GCA_037157565.1. Taxonomy (NCBI): domain Eukaryota; kingdom Viridiplantae; phylum Streptophyta; class Magnoliopsida; order Alismatales; family Hydrocharitaceae; genus Thalassia; species Thalassia testudinum. The sequence goes on from JAZHRO010000077.1 coordinate 91,081,064, forward strand.
AGTTGTTCCAACAATTGGGGGAAGAAGGCCAAAGAAAGCTGTTGCACACAACGCCATTCATGGAATTCATAAAGCAAGGACCTACCATGATCAATTGGACTACACCCAGTCATCCTGATTTGGTTCAGTCCACCATTGATACCCCTCAGGAGTTGGACAACTCAGGGTATAAGGACAGTAAGGATTCCTTGGAACACAATTTGGGGAGCATTAAGAACAAACATCAGGAGGAAACTGAGAAGGTGAGGGGAGAGACCTTGGAATCTGAATCTAATTGGCCCAAGACAAGTAATCCGGTGGGAGTAGCAGCCAACGTCGGAGATGGAGAATGGAGAATCCCCATCACAAATTTGGAGGAGGGCCGAGAGAAAGAATATGATCTAGAGGATGAAATTGACCCTACCTCTAATGTAATCCCAAACAGTGAATCTGATACAGAGGAGGTTGAAGAAAATATTCTTGAGATCAAGGGCTTGGAGGAAATGAGCAATGAAACCATAGTTGCGGGAGAGATGGATTCGTCTTTGGAGAGAGGCCTCATGCTTGGTTGTAAGGCTCAGTATGAAACTCTGGACTTTGTTACCTGCCCTACCAGAATAAGAATCCCGCAACCTGAATGCACTAGAATTGATATATTTTCGATGGATTACAATTTTATGGGGACACAAGCTGAATATAAAACCTACATCTTTAGTGTCTGGCGTGTCATATTTGAGGTGCATTCATCCACAACAACTTGTTTGCATGCCCACAAACTAAGAGAGGTTCTGACACGGGCATGCATGATACAGAATTCTCGCCCCTTAGGAACGGGACTCCACCACAACCTTATTCGCATCTGTGGACTTCTGATTTTGGGTCTGATTAATTTTGAACATATCTCCTTGACCCAAACCATTCCTATTTGTGCACCGCCCAGCTGGAGGCATTAAACTCAGCGCTTCCTGGGAGGCTACCCAGCGGATTCAGACTGATCTGGTAGTTTACGTCACTCAGGTACTATCTTTTTGAACCCTGCTGCATCCATGAATCTGTCAATGAGGACATTGTCCAACTTAAGCATGGGGGGGTGATAAATTGCATAATCCTGAGTTCAATTAATCAGTCTGAATAAATAATTAAGAAAAAAAGAACAAAAAAAGTAATGAATTTAAGAAGAAAACTTAGGCATTAGAAACTTGTCAATAGTGGAAAATAATACAAAAAGAACTTAAACACTTAGACTTTTCAAGCCTTCAGGCTTAATCAGCCCTGGTGTCCGTTAAAATATGGATTTAGCGGCGAATCCTTGCAACTTTAAGCTATTCTAATCCACCTACTAAATAAGGTAATAAGTATACGACTTATCAACTCACCCTCTAACTCAGGAAAACTTTGAGTTTAAGTATCTGCACACATTTTTGCACAGACTCACTTCTCGGAGATTTTGACAGAAATTGGGTAGCTAATTAACTGTCTAGGGTGGTATGGCTGGCAAGTTGTCGTGGGTAGCAACCCATTGGCAGATTATCCAGAACCCAGCCACAGGCCATTTCTTTTTCGCTGCCTCTAGGTACATTTGAGATTAGGGAAGCCACCTACGAAAAGAAAAAAAGAAAAAGAAAAATAATAGAGGGGGAAGAAGAAAAGAAAATAAACCACACTTCACCGCACAAGTATGGCTGGCAACTGATCGTGGGTAACAGCCCATTGGTCGGTTGTCCAGAGCCCAGCTTAATAATTGCACAAAAAAGACCAAAACACCTAAGGAAGAAGCGGGGAAGTAGTATAAGCCGGGGAAATATACACTGGAAAATCCTTGTGTTGACCCCAAGTAAAACGAACGTAGGGAGAAAGCTACCAATCGAACAAATACACCTTCAGGCAAAAATATTTTATTTTTCGGCCACCTAGAGGCGTAGAAACTCGAAGTCTGTCTCAATTACCGTTAAGTGAATCTATCACAACATTCACACCAAGATGCTTAGCACTTAGGGTTTTGATCGAGTTTTGGGTGGGTTGGGTAGCCGTAAAAAGTTACCAACCCACACTGAATTCCGAAAAAAATTCTAAGAAAATATACATACATATACATATGTACATTAAAGCAAGGATTCGGGCAATTCGTATTTTGGCAGACACTCGGGCGCTACTTAGTCTTTGTAGATTAAGATCTTCGTATATTTCCTCTTATTGACAAGTAACGAAGTGCCTAAGCAATTACTTCTTGAATTCTCCAAGGAAATAAAGGCTAGAATAAACCTTGCTAGGGACTAGCAAGGAGTAAGCATGGGGGTATGATAACACCACACAAGGGGGTAGTAATTAGGTTGAATATGGCCCATCTTTAGAATAAAAGGCACAACATAAGTAGAATAGGAGTATTGCATGCATCAAGTACCAAGATTGCTTATAAACTCTATTAATGGCCATTTGTGTAAAGCATTTGTCAAAGAAGTTCTCAGATGAGCAATTGGATCGCACGGATGGATTCAAAACGACGAATGAAGTCCAACGGACTCAAGATCGGCCAAATCCGACATTCTGAGCTCCCACAATGGGTCCAAGAAATTCTGACCGTTGATCTGGAGATCAACGGCCCAGAGAGCGCCACGTTGCCCCGCCCCCACCGCTCGCACACCCTCAAGCCGGCCAAAGACAAATCTCGGCCGTTGATCTTCGATCGAACGGCCGAGATCTGCGGCTCGCCCGTGCTCGCCGTGACAAAGCGCGGGCGTGGCGCAACGGTTAGTGCGCACGCTCGCATCGCCGCGACGCGCGTTCGAGCCGCGAGGAGCGGGATCTGAAGGCAGGCGAAGGGCGCGGAAAAATTGGGTCGCCCTATCAGCAACGGGCGCCCACGATCTCGCCACGTGGCGCGACCGCAGCACACGAGCGCCCACGCGTGCGCGCACGCTGGGCGGAAACGCGCGTGCACACGCGCGCCCGAGGCTCGATCTTAGCGCGGGCGCAGAAGGCTCTCAGATCGGACGGCTCTCGTTCAGCGGCTACGGATCGCGCGAAGAGGAAGACCGGGGCGGGCGGCTGACCGGCGGTGAGAGGGCTACACCGACTCTTTTGGAAGCGATTTTAGCGACGCTCTGGATGTCGCTAAAGCCCCTTCTTCTTTTAGGAAGCCCTTAACTCTATTTAAACCCCCTCCTACCACCATTCAAGATATACTATCCCACTTGCAACTACTCCACTCCTCTCCTAGCTAGTTTTAGGCACTCTTATAATCGCCGGAGACGACGAGCCGCCGACGGAGCCTCCTCCACCGCCGTGGCTGCCTCGTCGCTCTCCACTCTCTCTCTACCTCTCTCTCTCTCTTTTAAGCTTTCATTTACTCTTGTTAAACCATGTATTTAATGTTGTAAGCTATGAACTATGAATGCATGTTTAATGAAATTATTTTCTGTTCAATCGCCATTTTAATTTCTGTTCAAAGTGCATGATCAAAACCAAGAGCTTTCTAACCCTAAACTCTCTCTCTCTATCTCTCGCTTTTCAAAACCGTCTCTTTCGCAAGCAAAACTCCGCCTTTTTCATGACAACAAGTGGTAAACAAAATCCGATTTCCTCGCCTCCCTGAGACCGACACTCGGACTCACCTCCGTTTACTTCTTTTAAAACCGACGTATCAAGTGCGACTATAACGACACCTCTTAACACATATGCACTACGGCACGTCATGCATGTTTATTTTCTTTACTGTTGTGGTGGTGTACACTATAGTTTTTCTTTCTTTACTGCTGTATTTTGTTACTGGTAGTTATATACATGGTGAATGTGGTTTATTTTACTGCTCTTTTGGTCACTTTCTCGCTGGACAACTGGGTCTTGGGATCAGTCGAGTCGGTTCGATTCTCGTGTCTCGTAGGGATTCGGGAATCGAGTCGTTACACTGAACGTCCTGACATGGTCGAGAGGCCGTTTTACTGATTTCAGGTGTACGCCCCATCTGCCACTAACGAGAAAGCTTCAAGCTTGCTCACAGGCTCGCTCCAGGTACCCTTATCCCAAGTTGAAGTCCCAGGCTGCGTGGAAGAGCCTTGCGCACGGTCCCAGATCCTCAATTGAAGAAGTGAGCCTCGCGTCTTGCTGCAATTGGAAGGACACTCCCTACTGCTGGCACGCGAGAAAGGAGAGGCGCGGATAGTCCCACATCGGAAGCTGTTGAAGCCGCGCACCCGCATAAGTTGAAAAAGTGACTGAGGCTTATTGCCTCAGTCGCACGGGATGAGGTCCCTCTCACCCGCTCACCCGGCCTCATCCGCGACCACCCCCCGCGGATCTGGCCTGACCCGTTTGCCTAAGCCTAGCACACCTCGCCCACCACTGCATGCCGGTGGGCCCAGTCTTGGGCATGTATACCGGACTCGAATACCCGAGCAGGCTTTGGGAGAGCGAACCAAAGAGAGAAATGGAGAGAGGGAGAAACGCGGGAAGGGTAGGGGTAGGTTTTGCTTAACCGGGTACCTGTGCAGGGAAGAGGAAGAAGAAAGAAGAGGACGTAGAAGAAAAGAAGAGCAGCAAAAGAAGAGAAGAGGAAGAAGCGGCCAAGGACTTAGTCACACCAAGGAGCTAAAGCAGAAGAAGCAAACTAAAGAAAAGGAGACGCAGCTCAAGAGAGAAGAAGAAGAAGGCAGAGACAGAGCCAAAGGGAAAAGAAGAAAAGAAGCTGCCGCAAAGAGGAAGGCCAAGCAAGAAGAGAAAGAAGAGAAAAAGAAGAAGCCAAGGAGAAGAAGAAGCAGCAGCAGCAGCTAAAGAAAAAGGAAGAAGAAGGAGAACACGTGCACTGTAGCAAGTGGCTACTTAAGGCATCTGATTCTGGGAATCAGACGTCTGAAGACAGAAATAAGAGAAAGAAGAACAAAGAAGAAAGAGAGAAGAAAAGAAAGGAGAGGATTTATTTCCTCTCTCTAGTTTTTTTTTGTAAAATAGTGTATTATTGTAAATTATGATTTTCTATGCTTCTAAAATCAAGCTTGCTCCCTGAGTTCGACCTCGGAACATTTTAATTTCGAGTAATAAAATCTAATCAAACTCAGTGACGATCCTAAAAAGATGTCACCATGCCTTTCCTACGACTTGGTTAATTGCCTCAGGATCTTTGCCTAGGTGAAGTGGTGATTATGAGCCTCGGTGTTATGCATGCGTGGCACTATTCCACATTGGCACATGATTAATCCTCTCCACTATAAGGTACAGAAGGTAGTATTACAATTATCTCATGCCAAGTAACATGTACCCAAAACACCTAGCTACCTAATTGGATAAATAACCTAATAGAAGAGTTGTGGGAAGGCTAGCTGACTCCTTGAATCAGTCTCAAGCTGTTGCATAATATATCATATAGGCCAATACCATAATTTGCAGGCATGAGATTTATGGTTTCTCTATAACCATTATGTTTCCATAATCCCAATTATTAAATCCCACCGTGATGTCACTGAAATTCGCAAGTTCATTCCAAATAGAAATGTACTACGACGTGCAATCCATGTTCACAAGAGTTCCTTTGTAACTAATATCAGTTTAGTCAATTATTGATTCACCTATTTGATTATTTTAGGAGCAAGAGTATAATCATTCAATTATTAAAGGATCATGTCTTGAGCATAGTTTGTCCTTGATCCTTAATCTCGTCACTGGATCAATTTCTCATAATTAAGGTTTACAATTGAGAGATCCTCATCATTCATACATGAAGCCACAAGTCATTTAGAAGCAAGCTCTCAGTTTGGATTTAATTCTATCCTATCATAGGCCTTAAGTTTTCATTATTCAAGTACCTCAGAAAGGCGAGTGAAATAATAAGGTGGAACTTCAGCGACCTTCAATCAGAGATTTCTCTCTGATTCCTTGGCATACCTCTCCCAAAATTGGAAGGAGAACTCCTGACGAGATCCTCTTTCATTTGAGTTCCTTCATGGCCTTCCAAATCAATCCAAAAGCTCGTGTGAACCCCTGAAAAATCCTAAACCTAACTCGAAGATTTTGAGCTCTTCAAGCTTGTTTCCAAGCTTGAAGGCTTTCCTGTGGGCCTATAAAAGACCTTCCTCGCCTGCCTTAACTTCTTAGCGAGTTTTGGAGCCAAAAATACATCTTCTTTCCCTACCTTTGGCTTGCTCCAACTTGTCTCCGGTGACTCCTCTACCTCCGACCTCTTCGCTGGCCACCACATACCAAAGGCGGTCGATTCCAACTCCCCTGTCTTTCTACACCGCGCAATACCAGCGAAGTGTCTCTTAACCCTCTGTCGTCACCGCTCTACCTCCCCGGAGCTTTCATCTCCTCTAGCGTCGGCCATACCAGACCCAGCGCCTTTGATGGGAACACTATCATGAGCCATAACTAGCTCAATTTAGTCATTCTCAAGGAATAAATGCTCATACAAAACTGCCAGAGAGCCCTAAGTCACTGCAAATCCATTTTGAGAGAAAGATAAGAAAATAGGGTTAAAACTGTAATTTTACCATCATATCATGAATGAAGTATAACCACAGGTTTTTCCAGGGAGTAATTAAGGGTCAAATGATCTTAAATATCCAACAAGTGGGTTCATATAGACTGAGAAGGGTTTGTGCATGTTTTGAGAATTAAATGACATATAAAATCCTAAAAGCAGACCTACTTAATTAACTGAGGTTTTGGTCAGGATAAAATTTACCTAACCCTCTAAAATTCATAGAAAAATATTCTCTAGGGTTTGGTACCTTTAATTTAACCATCAGAACCCGTCTTAATCCAAAATAGAATCTTAAATTGACATTTACCCTAATTTGGATTTTTGCATAAATTACCTAGTCAAACTAGGTCAAAACCAAAATTCAACTTCACCATTGGATTCCTTAGGTCAAAATTAGGTTTGCACCCAAATTTGGGCCCAATCTAAGATTGTCTTGACCTAGTTTGCAATTTGATCCTGTTTGATTCTTTTACATCACACATATGCCCTTAGCTTTTAAAATCCTTATAAAAAAGCCCCTAACATTTTCATCATTTTCACAAACAAGTCCTCACGCCATTTTTCGAAGGTGAAACCTTCACCGTCGAGTTTCGAGCGAGGATTCTCGCTCGATTCTACATCAATCTCTCCCAAAATTGATACAGGGATTCCTTGGGAAGTTACCTTCCATTTGAGCCAATCCTTGGGCTCTAAGTCTTTCTCAAAAGGTCATGTGAATCTTTCAAAAGTTCGGGTATCCGACATGTGTGTGACCTTCAAAGCTTGGAAGCTTCTTTCCAAGTTTGGAAGTGCTTCCTATGGCCTATAAAAGGATCCGCAGGGTACGGCTGTGTTTTTTAGCAAGTCTTGGTGCGTCAAAAAGCCCTAGAAACTTACCTCCAACCACCATAGACCCCTTCGGCGACCTCTTCGACCCTCCTTCTCCGGCCGTCCAATCATCAAATTGTACAGCCGACTAGCTTCCTCTCTTCCTCGCGACCCTCCCCAGCCAAAGGGAGGGTGCTTCTCCGTCTGATTCGTCGTCGCCGCCTCGCCGCTTCTACGTCCTTCTCTGGCATCGATTGATCAAAATCGGCTGCCTCCGCCTCTCTCCCACCTTGCTAAGTCCCTCGCTTGCTCTCTCTCTCTCTCATTCTATTTCTCTCTCCCACACTTACGACACGCACAACCGCCAACTGCTGCCCCCACACTTCATCTTTTCCACCTCCAACGATGCTCCGACGACGCCAATCACCCGCTACACCGCTCGACTCTTGTCGCCAACACTGCAAAAAGCTCCGCTACGACTCACCCTCCAAAAACCCTAAAGAAATTTAGGGTTTAACACCCTCTGCCTTCCCACCGAACACACCCACTATCCGCCCTCATCCACCTCACCGTCATCCCTCCACACACGTCTACACGCCCTTGAACCATCGCCGTTGACTTCTCCTCATCAAGGCGAAGCTCTTGAACGTACTGACTGAGGCACTTAGCCCGTATCCGTCTTTTTCAAGTCTCGAGACACAGCGCCATTAACAGAGCTTCACGAACACCTTGACGAAGGTGTTCTTGCGTATTCCGCTCCAGGCACTACGCCCAGGTCACATGGAACACCTCCAGGAAGGATCCCAGGGCACCAATTGAAGGCGTCGTCCTCCACAGTTGCTCCAATTGGAGAGCTCATCAATGCAACAGTGCGCGCGAAGAAAGGGCGGGACTAAAGTCCCACCTTAGTAGTTGACGAAGCGATACGCGGAAATAAATTGAATTTCTACTATAGCCTTATCGCCTCAGTAGCACGGGGTGAGGTCCCCTTGCACGTGCCCACGCACGCCCTCACCCGCGCTCACGCCTCACGGGTCTGGGCTTGGTCCATTTACACAGATACCCGGGTCTGGTCTGTTGGTTCTGAGAGAGGAAGAAGAGAAAAAGAGAGGAGAGGGGGGGGCTTTGCTCTACCTCCCTCCTCTTGACTCTTGTGAGATCTAAGAGAGGCCTTTGCCTTTGCTGGCATGCTAAGTCCTGTGCGATGCCTTCTCTGAGGCTAAGGGAAGAAGAGAAGGAAGAGGAAAAGAAAAGAGAAGCCTCTCCCTGAGGCTTGAAGAGAAAAAGAAGAAGAGGCCTTTGCCTCTATTAAGGCGTCTGAGCCTATTCTATCGTCTGATATCTGATACCTTGGTTCTGTTGGTTAAATTTAATTGTGCTTGGCTTATCTGATCCGTTACTTTGAGTAGCTTGCTAAGCTTAACCTTGTAGGATAATTTGATGATTCAAATCATCATTTTATCCTCTCATCTTTTTGCATTATTAACATCAGATTTCAATTATATTTCATTGTTGTTTGAAATTCTTATATTGCATTTGAATTGCGATCTTGAGAATTATATTGCCACTTGCTCCCTGTGTTCGACCTCGGATTTCATTCGAGTAATAAATATTATATGTTCTCGCACTGATTCGAGCTATACTACAACGCGACGATTTTAAAGCCCGTTTCAGAGCGACGAATAGCCTCCTTCGCCCCTCTTCATACAACACTTAGTTCGTTTGACTCCCTATCATCTACTCATCACCACCATACCATTGACACTCTGCTTCGACCTCTGACTCACCCGCTCCGTCATCTTCCCCACGGCCGGCATACCTCCAATGTGGTCGCTACACTACTACAGGCCACCATGCATCACGCCACAACACCGCCTCACCTCACTGATCAAAAGCCTCAAAGAAATTTAGGGCTTTGATCTCTCTAATGCTCCACCCCACACACACGTGTCCGCACCACTGTTGCAAGGTTGTTAGACCTCCACACGCACTCTCACACCACACCGCACCCATCGTTACACTCGTCGTTCCACGACGAAGCTTCTGAACATATTTGACGTGGCCGCGAGGCCGTATTCTTTTATTTCAGGTTCGATCGGAGCTCCATTGTCGCCACCTTTGTCTCCGACCTGTTCTTCAAGGTTGCAGCAGTGTTCTTCATCCAATCAAGCTCCAGGTGACACGGATTGCATCTAGAACCATCTCCAGGGCATCAATTAGGTGAAAGGGCAGCATCTTCAGCTTCAAATCAGACGCTGCCCCCACTTTGTTCGCACGAAGTGAAGACCTGAAAATAGTCTCACATTGGATAGCAAAGATGTGCCCGTAGCACATAAGAGGAAATTGTGTTCATACCCTTTCGCCCAAGGGCATCAGGGGTCGGGTCCCCATTTCATGCACCTCCTCATGCCTTCACTCCTCGCCCATGGTCACGTACGCGGGTCTGGCCCCATTCAGGATCCGGTTACCTACCCGATAAGTAGGCTAACCCCGGGTCTTTGAGAGAAAGAAGAGAAGGAAAGAAAAAGTGAGGGGGGGGGGTTTGCCTCAGCTGTGCCCTCTCTACACTTAGCCACTGGGAGGCCTTTCGTGCCTTTGTGCTATGCCTCACCTTGAGGCTTGAAGAGAAGAAGAGAGGACCTTGAGCCCCTGCTGGTTAAGGCATCTGACCGCCTATTCTGTCGTCTGATACATTGGTTCTGTGGTTTTTAATTTGAGATATATTCTGATATTTGAATAAATTGTGAAGCTTAACATTATAGGGTAATTTGGTGATTTAAATCATCATTTTACCCTTTTCTTTTTGCATATTGTTACTTGATTCTACTGATACATCATTTTTGAATGAAATTCTCATTATAAATTGCTTATATCTATGATAATATTGTAATCTTGAGATTAATTGCAATACTTGCTCCTTGTGTTCAACCTCGGACTTTCCTGACGATCTTTCTAGTTATAAATTGTATTTGTTTGCGCGTTATTTTGGCTATATTACCACAAAGTGATTCTAAAACCCCAATTTAGCCCGTTAACTGTTAGGTCTACTCTATCTAAGGTCATCGAGGAGTCATGACAACTCTGTATAATCAGGTCAGAGGCACTCGTGTGCCTTCCATGTCTCCTCAAGTGTCGAGCACTCTGCAAAATCATGCCCTTAAGTAAGAGTACAACCAACAAGTCCACAAACTCATCAAGAGAGTATTTCATGGTTTACATGCTAAAATAGTGATCAAAAGAGATTTTGGAAGATATTGGAGTGTAGTTCACAAAAATATGAATCCAATGGTAACTTGTTTGTCGAAATTCGAGGTTAGAAGGACCTCGAATTGGCCAAAAGAAGCAAGAAGGGCCTTGAATCGAACTAAACCAACCTAATTCACTTGAACTGGCAGTCGGATCTGTTCAGCACCCCAACCGTCGTACGGTTGCCACTGATTTGTGGTTGCACACGAGCCTAGATCAGTGAAGTGCCATACGCAATGCCCTTAATCATGCATGCACAGGCATATGCACTCGGCTCCTGCTCTCGATCTCGATTGAGAGGTGCGTGTGCTCCTCTTACATTGCATCGCACCATGTGCTACCTGCGATCATATGAACATGGCAAACATACGTTAGGGCCCCATTGCCTACTTCTACGTGCTTGAGTGTAAGAAGAAGAGAGAAGAAGGAATTATCTCTCTCTCACTCATTTTCTCTCTTCTCATGATTTTTCTTAAGAATTGAACCCACAAAGAAAAGTTGGTGGTGCATGACTCTAGGAAACCCTATTATATGCTCTCGTGGTTGCGTTAGGGTTAGAAAGAGAGAATTTTGGACTAAAATGCCTTCGATTCCCGTTGGCATGAACTCGGATCCCTATCTAACATGTTTCTCACATAGTTTTTTCCACACAATTCAAATGTGTATAGAATAGGACAAGATGGAAAGCTTGTGATGAAACAGATTCAATGATACCATACATGATATATTCCAAGTAAGTTTTACCTAAGAGTTGATCAGGTTCAACCAAAACATACATTTTCTCATTTTTGGGTTACATTGACCTAATTGGTGCCCAACAAGTGTTAACGGGTTTATTTTGATGCACCTAATTTTGAAATGGGCTCAAAATTGATTTTTGAGTCCTTACATTGGTGATATTTTATATATTAATGGTTTAGAATTTTTTTAGGAAAATGATTTAAACTTATTTTGTATTGAAATAATTGGGAAAGAGAAAAAAGAGGATGAGCTAACGTGATGCAATAAGAGCAACCTTCAAGTTCATAAATGTTACCCTCATACTATGGCTGCTATTTAGTTATGGAGAGACCATCGTATCTTGTGAAATTTTGGGTATTGCATGCAAGATAATGTTTTCTAAACATGTTGAGTAGTTGTATTCTAATCAAATATGTTATGATCTATAGTTTCATAGAAACATGTTAACTTATTTTATATATTGTTAAATTTATCTTTATATGCCTTCCTTTTTTGTCTTATGATATTAGGATCTTTATTGAGATGGGAAGTTCTGTAAATTCCTACGGGAGGGGGTGAGATATGCGTGACATAATATAAAATGCGGAATTAAAATACACAATCTCATAAAAATAAGCAATCACACATTTATACAAGTATTTTTAGGTGGAAACCCAAACTGGGTGAAAACCACCACCTAACCCTCTCGAGTTAGGAATTTCCGATTGACAAAATCAATCAAATCCACTAATGTACTACTTTAACGAGGGTAGTACAACCTTAATTACAACCACGCTACGAGTACGAGGGTAGCGTTCCTCAACCCCTCTTCACAAGGAGGATTTTGTCTCACGAAAGAGATGGGAATTCACAACGCGAATACCCAACCAATAAAAAAGAAAGATTACAAAATAACCTATAGAGCCAACAAAGATTAACCTAGCTACTATAAGTAAAGATACTTCCCCTTACTTGGAAGTGTGTCGGCTTGACGCAGGTGCATGAACCACGCAGCGGTGCTTGGTTGCTCTCGTAATCTCGGTGGGAAAGCAGGTGCGCAAACGAAGATGAAGCTCTCAGGTGTGGACACTAGCTTTGGAGAGCTTAGAACTTCTTCTTAGTATCAATGTGAGACAATAAGAGTGGAAAGTAGTCTTGCAAGGTGTGTCTCTACAAGGCAAGGGTTCTCCTCTATTTATAAAGGGCCTAGGAAGACTTTGGAAGCCCTTAGAAAACTTCCATAGCAGTTGGGGTTTTTTAAGACCCGTGTTATTAAGCCTTTTTAAGGCATCCGTACTTTAGGTAAGACGTCTGGACTGATGGTCAGACGTCTTGCAAGACGTCTGGACTCATTCCCAGACGTCTGAAAATCAAAATTTTCGTGTACGTCCCCGCGTCTACACACGTACTGCGTGCAGACAGTACGCAACCCTCGTTTTCTTCTCCTCTCTCCTCTCGCCCAACGCAAACCCTAACCCCACACCTTATATAACCCCCTCCTCTCCGTCACACCACCCCCACTTCCAGCCACCCTTCTCCTTCCTCCAGAGAAAGCAGCGAGCAGCGAGCATAAGCGGCGTGGGAGGAGAGGAGCAGCGAGGGGAAGAGAGGTTAGCAAGCACACGAGCACGTGTGGGAGCTCGCCCGGGAGCTCACGTCCGGTCGGCACGTGCGCTAGGTAGAGGAGCGCGTCGGGGAGGTCCTCCCCGACACCGCTGTAGCCGGAGCAGCATGCGAGCGGGCGCTGTGCGGCCGCGCGCGACGTGAAGAAGCGAAGGCAGGTTCTAGTTCTGGGATTTTCCCAGAATCAGACGTCTGGAGTGATATCCAGACGACGTAGCCGACGTCTGGAGGAGGTTCCAGACGACTGAGAGGTAAGCTTCACGAACGCACATCTCCTTTGCGGATACAGCCATATAGGTCGTTCTGCCAAGGCGCTGTTTCGTGCCTTATTGAGAAGATTTCACTTGATTTTGTGCAGAGGTTGCTTCGGGAAGGCACGGGACACGCCCTCCCACGCAGTTCAGACATCTTAGCGAGGCACCAGACGACGGGGAGCGTTTCCAGATGTCCTGAGAGGTTGTCGAACGTCTGGAACTGGGTCCAGACGGTCCAGTGGAGTTCCTAGACGTCTGAGGAGTGGCACAAGACTTGAGGTATGGCTTTGGACTCTTTTAAGACGTCTGGAAGGTGTTCCAGACGTCTGATTTGAGTCAGAATTACTATTTTTGATCCGTTTAGGGTTCGTTTGAGGTCCGATTTCCGCAATTGAGATACCGATGTTTCCCGTATGTCTTCCTCTACTTGTTGGAATACTTGTTATTCTGTTATGAGTATTCTCTTGTAAATGATCCTTGTGATAGAATCTTGTTCCGTTGCGGGTTCGGGGCTTGCTGAGGCACATGAGCCTGCCGTTCAAGCCCCCATTACTCCTGGATTTACTGGTAGAGTGGCTTCCCCCTTAATTTAATTACAACCTAATTGCATGTGTGGAATGAATGATTAGAACTGTAACGACCCGGTTCCCGAGTCCCTACGAGACACGAGAACCGGACCGACTCGACTAATCCCAAGACCCAGTCGTCCAACGAGGAAGTAACCAAAAGACAGTAAAATAAACCACATTCAGCATGAATATAACTAACAGTAAAAAGTACAGCAGTAAGGAAAGAAACTACTACAGTAGGCACCACCACAACAGTAAAACAACATTTATCATATAACAAAAACTGCAGGTAAAGAAGGTACAGCGGAAACAAAACTACTCACTAGAACAGAAACAAAAGAAGGTACAAAACTGGGGCAACTCTACTGGACCCTACTCGGCCCAGCGTCCTCTGCAGCCGCCGACCCTGGCTGCTCAACACCTGGTCCTGAAAAAGGTAACGAGTGTAACACGTCAGCAAAACGCTGAGTAGAGTGGCAACTAACTAAAGGCAACAGTAGAGTGTACAGTAGCTGTTATGTTCTATTACTTCCTTTATTTACATCTTTCAATTTTTCTCACTATTTCATTTACTTCTCAGATCCTTTACTTGATCTCGAATGTCCTCGTGGGACGATCTTGATTGCAGTCTTTTCCAACAGTAGAAGTAGCACGTGGTACTCTCCTGGCCGGGAGAGTCCCCCGTGGTGATCCTACCCTCAGTCAACCACCCCAAGGTCACTGACAGACGTAACGGTGACTACGGCACGCGCGATAAACGCACAGGTAGCTAGCCCGTACTGGCACGCGGTCAGTCGTTTCCGTTAACGGGTGCGCCCAAAGCACAGCACGGAACCAGGGCAGAGCCCTCTCAGTAACAGGGGTCCAACCCCTCCACAGTAACCAAACCGGGGCCTTGCCCCTCCACAGTCCGCGCACCCTCGTCTGACTACCCTGGTTTGCCCTAGTGGGCCTAACAAGTCGGTGAAGGAGGCTAGCAGAACCCCGGGGCCCGTGGGGTAGCTAGTACTCTCCTAACACTACTAGCTCTCCTCGGTACTACGTACACGAGGGCCAACAAGTCGGTACAGAGCGGCCAAGCCTAACCCCGGGTCCCTGGGGCGGCTGGCCCCACTCTGCACTAAAACAGGTACAGGTACTTCCCTTGGTACTGCGTACCCAAGAGACAGTACAACTACATCTCAGTTCCATTCCTTTTCTTTCCAGGAGTTCCACTCCTAATTCCCCGTAGGGTTCCAGCCCTTTATCTCAGAACATCATATGTTTCACTTTCCAGATTCACGTTCTCAATTTCCATGATCTCAAACATGTTTCTTTGTTCATAATAGGCAGCTGTTAATTAATTTCACAGGCAGCTTATATATTCCTTTCCATTTTTCCAAGACTGCAGTAATATACATTCCACTAGTTTTTCCATCCTAGGATTCATGCCATATCCTAGGATCTATCATACAATCTAGTTTTCCGGCCCTAGGATTCATGCAACACCTAGGAGCTATCATTCCATACATTTCTCATTCCTAGGGTTCATGCAATGCCCTAGGTTCTAGTTATGGTTCCATACTTTAACAGATTTTATTAATGCTTAAAACCACTCTACCAGGTACAACGGAAGTAGTGGGGGCGTGGTCGGGAATCCCGCGCGCCTCCGCGACTCTCAAGACGGCAACCGAACGAGGTCCTATCACAAGGATCAAACACAAGGAGTGTCTCAAAACAGTGTATAGCTACTGTAGGCGGGTAGAGGAATAAATTCGGAAACGAACGCAACTCGAATCGCGGAAAACGGAGCCCAAACGGGCCCTAAACGGGTCGAGAAAGACAATACTGTGCAAAATCAGACGTCTGGAACTCCTTCCAGACGTCTTAAACGGTGGATCAGAGAATTACCTGTTCGGCGGGGTTCCCCGGACGTCCAGAAGTCTGTGGCGACGTCTCCCCTAGATCCCAGACGTCCGATGGTCTCTCCGGACGTCTGGAGGTCACTCCCGCCGTCTGGTACAACTTCCAGACGTCGGATTCGCAAAGGATGACGAATCCGAACACCTGCGCACAGCCAACCCTCCTCCTTCAGTACGGTCAGTCGACAAAAGAAGAAGGAGAAAGCGGAACTCACCTTTCAGACGTCTGTATGATCACACAGACGTCGCCCTTGCCGTCTGGATATCAGTCCAGACGTCTGATTCTGGAGATTTTTCCAGAATCAGAACCTCGCTCGGCCTCCGCTCGCGACGCCGCCCGCGTCGCACCTCGCGCGTCCGCTGCTCCGCCCGCAGCAGGTCCCTCTTCGCGACGCTCTGCGCCCCCTGCGCCCTCCGCCGGCCGGCCAAGCCGCTCCCGGCGAGCTCGCCCTCACGGCAGAGTCCCGCCCTCGCACGCCGCAGCTCCTCCGCGCCTTCGCTGCGCCGCTGCCGCTGCGCCCTCGCGTCCGCTCGCTCCGCCCGCAGCAGGAGAGGAGGAAGATGGTGGAGACGGGAGGGGAGGCGCGCCCCCTCCCCCTTTTAACGCCGCGCGGAGAGGAGAGAGAGACGCCCGCAGTCGCCTGCAGCCGCAGAGAAGATGCGGATCTCAGGTCTGCGTGCACAGGCGCGCAGACGAATATCCCGTGCGAGTATAACTGTTCGTCAGACGTCTGTAAACTATCCCGGACGTCTGGTCAGACGTCTGGATGTGATCCCAGACGTCTTGACAGACGTCTGGGCCACCTCCCAGACGTCTTAAAAGACGTCTGGGGTACGCGCTCGTTACAATATAACAAACTCAAAGGAAGTTTCGTCCCCGAAACTTGCGCCAACTAGGGTGCGGAAAAAGGATGTCCAAATAACCATAACAAACTCAAAGAGGACCGAAGCCGGTCCGAAAAGACGTACCCGCGAAAAGCTCTGGGTACCGCTCCCGCATTGCCGCCTCAGGCTCCCAGGTAGCCTCCTCGTACCGCTGGCTCCTCCACAAAACCTTTACCAGGGGTACTTGCTTTCGTCTCAACCTGCGGATGGCTCGGTCTAGGATCTGCACTGGCCGCTCGGGGTAGGTCAGGTCGTCGCTCACCTCGACGCTCTCGTGACTCAGTACGTGGCTGGGATCGGCTACGTACTTCCTGAGGTTGGACACGTGGAACACGTCGTGCACACCAGAAAGCTGCGGGGGAAGGGCAAGTCTGTAAGCAACGGGTCCAACCCGCTCCAGGACCTCGAAGGGCCCCACGAACCTCGGCGCGAGCTTCCCTCTCACCCCAAACCGCTGTAAGCCCTTCATGGGCGAAACACGAAGAAAGACGTGGTCCCCAACCTCGAACTGCACCTCTCTGCGTCTGCGATCTGCGTAGCTCTTCTGTCTGCTCCTGACAGTGCGGAGTCGTCTGTGGATCTGTTCAACTACCTCCTGACTCTGCCGGATCAACCTGGGGCCAACCTCCCACTTGGTCCCCACCTCAACCCAACTCAAGGGTGCCGTGCATTTCCGTCCGTACAGAGCCTCGTAGGGAGCCATGCCGATGCTCGAGTGATAACTGTTGTTGTATGCAAACTCTGCCAGGGGCAGGTGTTCCTCCCAAGAGCCCCTCCAGTCTAGTACACAGGCACGCAAAAGATCCTCAAGTGTCTGTATCGTGCGTTCCGACTGTCCGTCCGTCTGGGGGTGGTAAGCCGTGCTAAACCTCAACCTCGTCCCCAAAGCCTGCTGAAACTCAGCCCAAAACTGGGACGTAAAGCGGGTATCCCGGTCGGATACGATCTCCCGCGGAACTCCGTGTAGTCGCACCACATCACGGATGTACCTCTCTGCCAACTGTGCTGGTCCCAAAGTGACTCGGATCGGCAAGAATCGTGCCGTCTTCGTCAACCTATCCACTATTACCCAGACCGCGTCGTGTCCTCGCTGGGTAACAGGTAAACCCACCACCAAGTCCATGGTGATGCTCTCCCACTTCCACTCTGGCACTGGAAGCGGCTGAAGCGGCCCTGCAGGCCTCTGATGCTCGGCTTTCACCTGCTGGCACACTAAGCACTGCTGCACGAACTCACCCACATCCCGCTTCATCCCTCTCCACCAGAACTCACGTCTCAAGTCATGGTACATTTTCGTGTTTCCGGGATGTATGGTGAATCTGGAACCGTGTGCCTCAGTCAGGAGCTCTCTCAACAGCTCCTCGTCTCTGGGGACGCACAGCCGTCCCCTCAAGCGTAACACCTGGTCTGTGAAAGAGAAGTCCCCTGGGTCCCCTGACAGTACTCTGTCGCGCAAAGACTGCAAGTACGGATCGGCCATCTGTCCCGTGATGATGCGGTCTATCAACTCTGGTCTGGTCTGCCGTGTCACCGTCACTGCCCCACAGTATCCTCGTAACTCTAGAGGTCGCCAACTGCCCACCTCCTCCAAAAGGCTCCAACTCTGTAACTGTAGACTGGCCAAGCGTGCGGGCGCCTTACGGCTCAAGGCGTCAGCCACCACATTGGCCTTTCCCGGGTGGTAGGAGATGCTGCAGTCGTAGTCCTTCAGGAGCTCCAACCAACGTCTCTGTCTCATGTTGAGCTCCTTCTGGTCAAAAAGATATCTGAGGCTCTTGTGATCTGTAAAAATCTCGAAGGTCTCACCGTACAAGTAGTGCCTCCATGTCTTCAGCGCGAAGACAACAGCTGCCAACTCTAGGTCGTGGGTAGGGTAGGTATGCTCATGGGGCTTCAGTTGCCGCGAAGCGTAAGCGACCACGTGACCCCTCTGCATGAGCACACCTCCTAACCCCTGCAAGGAAGCGTCCGTGTACACAACGAACCCGCCACTACTGTCAGGAATGGTGAGCACGGGAGCCGAGGTCAACCTCTCCTTCAGCTCCAGAAAACACGCCTCACAGGCGTCTGTCCAAGTGAAAGGCACATCCTTCCGAGTCAACTGTGTCATAGGACGTGCAATCTGCGAAAACCCTCTGATGAACCGTCTGTAGTAACCTGCCAGTCCCAGGAAACTGCGAATCTCAGTGACTGAACGCGGTCTCTCCCACCTGAGCACTGCCTCGACCTTGGCGGGATCCACCGCCAGGCCGTCTCCAGAGATCACATGACCCAAAAAGGTCACCTCCCTCAACCAGAACTCGCACTTGCTGTATTTGGCGTACAGCCTGCGTCGTCTCAGAGTGTCCAGAACCATCCGCAAGTGCTGTCCGTGCTGCGTCCGATCTCTAGAATAGATGAGTACATCATCTATGAAAACCACCACAAACTGGTCCAAGTACGGTCTGAACACCCGGTTCATCAGGTCCATGAAAGCAGCGGGGGCATTGGTCAACCCAAACGGCATGACCAAAAACTCGTAGTGTCCGTACCGGGTGCGGAAAGCTGTCTTGGAGACGTCGGTCTCCCTGATCCTCAACTGGTGGTATCCAGACCTCAAGTCGATCTTGGAAAACACCGTGGCACCCCGCAACTGGTCAAACAAATCGTCAATCCTCGGCAGCGGATATCGGTTCTTGATGGTGACCCTATTCAGCTGTCTGTAGTCCACACAAAGGCGTAGGGTCCCATCCTTCTTCTTCACAAACAGTACCGGGGCTCCCCAGGGAGACGCACTGGGCCTCACGAAACCCTTCTCCAAAAGGTCCTGCAACTGAGACTTGAGCTCTCGCAGCTCAAGCGGTGCCATCCTGTATGGCGCGGTGGAGATGGGGTTGGTCCCTGGTACTAGTGAGATCTCAAACTCGATCTCACGCTCGGGCGGTAGTCCTGGTAACTCGTCTGGAAACACGTCGGGGTACTCTCTGACCACCGGGATGCTCTGGAAGTCTGCCACGGGGCTGTGCTCTGCCACCACACAAGCTAAGAAGCCCTCACACCCCTGGCTCAAAAGTCTCGCCGCCCGGAGTGCCGAAATGCACCTGAAACCTCCGTCCACTGGCTGCCCGTGAAACTCGAAGGAAGGCAACTCCGGAATGGAGAAGACAATCTTCCTCTCAAAGCAGTCCACCAATGCGTGGTAAGCGGACAGCCAATCCATCCCCAGGATCACCCCAAAGTCCTCCATCTGTATCATAATCAGGTCAGCTGGCAGGCTGTGTCCCCCGATGCTGACCCCGCAACCCGTGTACACCTCCTCAGCTACAAACAGCTGACCACTCGGACCTCTGATTACGAACGGGTTCTCTAACAATGTATAATCCTGGTCCAAACTAACTGCGAAACTGTCTGCGACAAACGAGTGCGTAGCGCCGGAATCGAAAAGCGTGTAAACGAGTCTGCCAGAAACTGAAACCATACCTGCTACCACGGATCCCGAAGCTCTGGCGTCCCTGTGTGTTAGGGCGTTGATACGCCCCTCAGCTCTAGGTGCGGACGAAGCAGCCACACTCTGCGTCGGACGGGTAGGTGCTGGCCGGTACCCTCCTCGCGACTGCGGTCCTCCTCCTCGCGCCTGGAAACCGCGGCCTCCTGCGCGCCCTCCAGTGCTCTGCGCGGGAAGTATCTGCTGACCTCCTGCCCTAGATGGGCAGTCCCTCCTGACGTGGCCCGGCTGGCCACACTGGTAGCAGAGGGGAACCCGACTCCCGCCCTCAGTGAGTCCCTGCTGTCGGCTAGGCGGGGGTCCGGTGCTGGCGACTGGCCCCTGTCGAGGGCCCCCAAAGGCCACTGATGGCCCTGCACAACGTGACGGCTCTCCTGCGGACGCCACGTGTCTCCGTTCTCGCCGGCCCTGTGAGAAGTCTGGCTGAAAGGGCCTCTTCCGCCCGCCGTCGGTCTCTCGCGCGGACGGGTTGGTCTCCTCGTAAGTCATGGCTGCCTCTACCACCCTCGAAAACGTCGGCAGCTTCAGGGGTTTGACATACCCCCGGATCGCAGGCCGGAGCCCCTCGGTGAACCTCCAAAGGCGCTCCTCCTCAGTGGCTACCGCTGTCGCTGCAAAGCGGGACAGCTCCAAGAAACGCGTGCGGTACGCGCTCACGGTCATCGTCCCTTGGCGGAGAGTGTGGAACTCCCGCCTCCTCTGGTCCTGCCACGTCTGGGGAAAGTACTGCTCGCAGAAGAGGGTGACGAACTGGTCCCACGTCGGCTCGTCCCTCTCCTGTCCCCGGACCGCCCTCCACCACCGGTGTGCCGCACTCTCTAGCTGGTACGTGGCAAAGGCCACGCGGCACTCCACCGGGGGGCGAAGGGTGTCGAAGATCTTCTCCAGCTGCTCAAGCCAGTCCTCTGCCTCGGTCGGGTCCTCATCCCCCTTGAAGGAGGGGGGCTTCAGCTTCCGGAACTGCCCGAAAAGCTCGAAGTGGTGCTGTAGGGGAGGTGCTGGTGCACCTCCAGGCGAAGGTGCCTCGTGTACAGAAGTGTCGGAGGAAGGTGGGGGCGGCAGGGGCCCATCCCCTCCCTCGTGCCCGGCGCCGCGTCCGTCGCGTGGTCCCACAGAGGACTCCCCCTCTGCAACCCCAGGAGGAGGTGCTCGGGGCGGTGGGTGGAGCTCCTCTCGCACAATATCCCGTATCAGTCTGGCGAGGTCCTGGGCCTGGATGCCAGGGAGTGGTGGCTGGTCCACCGAGACGTCAACGACAGCACGTCCACCTCGCCGACCTCGCCCTCGGCCGCGCCCGCGGCCAGTCTCGCCAGTCCCACGACGAGGCATCTCCTGCAAGGAGACGCGAAACAAAACGGAAACGTCAAAACAGACGGTACCTAACAACACTTCTAAGAGCTCATGTCAAGAGATATGTTGTGGTGGCTACTCTAGCTATAAACACGTGAATTGGTTACTTTCCAGTCAGTTGATTCACTTCTCGGGACGACCTTGCTCTGATACCATCTTGTAACGACCCGGTTCCCGAGTCCCTACGAGACACGAGAACCGGACCGACTCGACTAATCCCAAGACCCAGTCGTCCAACGAGGAAGTAACCAAAAGACAGTAAAATAAACCACATTCAGCATGAATATAACTAACAGTAAAAAGTACAGCAGTAAGGAAAGAAACTACTACAGTAGGCACCACCACAACAGTAAAACAACATTTATCATATAACAAAAACTGCAGGTAAAGAAGGTACAGCGGAAACAAAACTACTCACTAGAACAGAAACAAAAGAAGGTACAAAACTGGGGCAACTCTACTGGACCCTACTCGGCCCAGCGTCCTCTGCAGCCGCCGACCCTGGCTGCTCAACACCTGGTCCTGAAAAAGGTAACGAGTGTAACACGTCAGCAAAACGCTGAGTAGAGTGGCAACTAACTAAAGGCAACAGTAGAGTGTACAGTAGCTGTTATGTTCTATTACTTCCTTTATTTACATCTTTCAATTTTTCTCACTATTTCATTTACTTCTCAGATCCTTTACTTGATCTCGAATGTCCTCGTGGGACGATCTTGATTGCAGTCTTTTCCAACAGTAGAAGTAGCACGTGGTGCTCTCCTGGCCGGGAGAGTCCCCCGTGGTGATCCTACCCTCAGTCAACCACCCCAAGGTCACTGACAGACGTAACGGTGACTACGGCACGCGCGATAAACGCACAGGTAGCTAGCCCGTACTGGCACGCGGTCAGTCGTTTCCGTTAACGGGTGCGCCCAAAGCACAGCACGGAACCAGGGCAGAGCCCTCTCAGTAACAGGGGTCCAACCCCTCCACAGTAACCAAACCGGGGCCTTGCCCCTCCACAGTCCGCGCACCCTCGTCTGACTACCCTGGTTTGCCCTAGTGGGCCTAACAAGTCGGTGAAGGAGGCTAGCAGAACCCCGGGGCCCGTGGGGTAGCTAGTACTCTCCTAACACTACTAGCTCTCCTCGGTACTACGTACACGAGGGCCAACAAGTCGGTACAGAGCGGCCAAGCCTAACCCCGGGTCCCTGGGGCGGCTGGCCCCACTCTGCACTAAAACAGGTACAGGTACTTCCCTTGGTACTGCGTACCCAAGAGACAGTACAACTACATCTCAGTTCCATTCCTTTTCTTTCCAGGAGTTCCACTCCTAATTCCCCGTAGGGTTCCAGCCCTTTATCTCAGAACATCATATGTTTCACTTTCCAGATTCACGTTCTCAATTTCCATGATCTCAAACATGTTTCTTTGTTCATAATAGGCAGCTGTTAATTAATTTCACAGGCAGCTTATATATTCCTTTCCATTTTTCCAAGACTGCAGTAATATACATTCCACTAGTTTTTCCATCCTAGGATTCATGCCATATCCTAGGATCTATCATACAATCTAGTTTTCCGGCCCTAGGATTCATGCAACACCTAGGAGCTATCATTCCATACATTTCTCATTCCTAGGGTTCATGCAATGCCCTAGGTTCTAGTTATGGTTCCATACTTTAACAGATTTTATTAATGCTTAAAACCACTCTACCAGGTACAACGGAAGTAGTGGGGGCGTGGTCGGGAATCCCGCGCGCCTCCGCGACTCTCAAGACGGCAACCGAACGAGGTCCTATCACAAGGATCAAACACAAGGAGTGTCTCAAAACAGTGTATAGCTACTGTAGGCGGGTAGAGGAATAAATTCGGAAACGAACGCAACTCGAATCGCGGAAAACGGAGCCCAAACGGGCCCTAAACGGGTCGAGAAAGACAATACTGTGCAAAATCAGACGTCTGGAACTCCTTCCAGACGTCTTAAACGGTGGATCAGAGAATTACCTGTTCGGCGGGGTTCCCCGGACGTCCAGAAGTCTGTGGCGACGTCTCCCCTAGATCCCAGACGTCCGATGGTCTCTCCGGACGTCTGGAGGTCACTCCCGCCGTCTGGTACAACTTCCAGACGTCGGATTCGCAAAGGATGACGAATCCGAACACCTGCGCACAGCCAACCCTCCTCCTTCAGTACGGTCAGTCGACAAAAGAAGAAGGAGAAAGCGGAACTCACCTTTCAGACGTCTGTATGATCACACAGACGTCGCCCTTGCCGTCTGGATATCAGTCCAGACGTCTGATTCTGGAGATTTTTCCAGAATCAGAACCTCGCTCGGCCTCCGCTCGCGACGCCGCCCGCGTCGCACCTCGCGCGTCCGCTGCTCCGCCCGCAGCAGGTCCCTCTTCGCGACGCTCTGCGCCCCCTGCGCCCTCCGCCGGCCGGCCAAGCCGCTCCCGGCGAGCTCGCCCTCACGGCAGAGTCCCGCCCTCGCACGCCGCAGCTCCTCCGCGCCTTCGCTGCGCCGCTGCCGCTGCGCCCTCGCGTCCGCTCGCTCCGCCCGCAGCAGGAGAGGAGGAAGATGGTGGAGACGGGAGGGGAGGCGCGCCCCCTCCCCCTTTTAAAGCCGCGCGGAGAGGAGAGAGAGACGCCCGCAGTCGCCTGCAGCCGCAGAGAAGATGCGGATCTCAGGTCTGCGCGCACAGGCGCGCAGACGAATATCCCGTGCGAGTATAACTGTTCGTCAGACGTCTGTAAACTATCCCGGACGTCTGGTCAGACGTCTGGATGTGATCCCAGACGTCTTAAAAGACGTCTGGGGTACGCGCTCGTTACAAGAACCTAGGATATGGCATGAATCCTAGGACTAGAAATACTGGAATGTCTATATTGAATGAATGAATTGCAGTCTTGAATGAGTAGATAGAATGAATAACAGTTGTTTGCGAAATATGTAGTATTTGTGCTAGTTAAACTGCTACATGTAACTTCCTATCGCACAAGTGAAATGACATACTATGAGCTGCATGTATATAAATTGAAATTAAAAAGGTGAATGTTGGAAACACGAGCTATCAATGAATAAACTAAATATGGAATAGAGCTACAAATTGCAAGTGTATAACCTGAGAATGGAAATAGAAATGATGAAACCTGGTATGGCTTGGCCTGAGAAACATGAGCATGAACCGTATGGGGAATTAGAAGTAGAGCTCCTAGAAATAAATGGAATGGAACTGGGAATGTGAGTGGGGAAGTAAGCTAGACCTTGAGTACTGAGTACCAAGGAGAGTGACTGCCCCCTGTTTAGTGCAGAGAGAAGCTGCCGCCCTTGGGTTGGGACCCGGGGTTAGGATTGGCCACTCTATACCGACTTCTTGGCCCTCGCGTGCACAGTATCGGGGAGAGCTACTAGTGTAGGGAGAGAGTTGGCCACCCCACGGGGCCCAGGGTTCAGCTAGCCGCCCTACACCGACTTGTTAGGCCCACTGGGCAAACCAGGGTAGTCAGGCGAGGGTGTGCGGACTGTGGAGGGGCGAGACCCATGTTTTGTTTTTAGGGGCTAGACCCATGTTACTGAGAGGGCTATGCCCTATACTGGTTCCGTGCTGTGCTTGGGGCGCACCCGCTAACGGAAATGACTGACCGTGTGCCAGTGTGGGATAGCTACCCGTGCGTTTATCGTATGTGCCGTAGTCACCGTTACGTCTGTCAGTGACCTTGGGATGGTTGACTGGGTGTAGGACCACTACGGGGGACTTTCCCGGTCAGGAGAGCACCACGTGCGACTTCTACTCTTCGGAAAAAACTGCAATCAAGATCGTTCCCATGAGGAACATTTGAAATCAAGAAAGAGACTCGATAATTAAGTTAAGTGGTGAAAGAAAGAAATTGAAAAATAATAGCTACCTGTCCACCTTTACTACTTTAGTAGTTGGTTGCCACTCGACTCAGCATTCGCTGACGTTTCGTACTCATAACATTTTTCAGGTCCAGGTGTTGAGCAGCTAGAGCACACGGCTGTAGAGGGTGCTAGGCCCAACAGAGCCCAGTAGTCGTAGATCCTTTGTACTCATTTGTAGTAGTGAGTAGCTTTTTGTACCTTTATATTCTGTACTCTTTCGTTCTGCACTTTATATTCCTGTACCCGTTTAATTTTCTACTGTTGTAGTGGTGTGTACTGTAGTAGTTACTTCTTTACTCCTGTACTTTTGTTACCGTTAGTTGCTTGCATGGTGAATGTGATTTATTTTACTGCTTTTTGGTTACTTTCTCGTTGGACGACTGGGTCTTGAGATCAGTCGAGTCGGTCTGGTCTCGTGTTCTGTAGGAATTCGAGAACCGAATCGTAACAGAGCTGAACCCAAGGCAAAACAGGCCGTAATCAGAATCAATCATGATTCTGACAGGGTCATCAGACGTCTGATCCAGGTATTAGACATCTGGAAAACAGGTTTAAGACGTCTGGAAACTAAGTTAGACATTTGATTCTATGCAGGATTCCTTCCTAACTTGGTTCAGACTTAAATAGGATTTTAGTGCATGGCCATCAGAAGACATATGGGACGTCTGGCCTTAGGTCTGGACTTCTGAAAACCTATTGTATTGTGGAAATGGATTCCCAAGATAGGTTAACGGCTATAAAATCTGACAAAGGAGATTTTGGGTCAGCCGAGGCTAAACGGTCACATATCAGACGTCTGGGGTCCTCTACGAATGTCTGATATAAGCCTAACAGTCATATTCCTCAATGTTTACTTAGTAGCCAACGTTCCACTAATTAGACATCTGGCACAAACATCAGTCGTCTTCTAAGACGTCTGAACTAAGGTTTAGATATCTGATTTCATCAAATAGAAGCTACAAAGTCCAGCCTAAGTTATTGGACATCTGAGTCAACTATTAGACATCTTAAAAGTCACTATCAGACGTCTGGTTTTCAGATTAGATGTCTGATTAGGCTGTCAGAACCCTATTTTGGTTTTCTAAGTTTTCTACAGAAAACCTAAGTATCCTAGGGTTGTGCAGATGTTCCTAGGACTACTTTAAGATTTCTTTGAGACTCTTTAACATAAGATCTAAAAAAGAAATAAAGAGCAAAACAAAGAAACAAAATTACATAGAACAAGATAAAAGGCAATCTATCATATTCTTGTCTTCATGCTTCTTCAGGATATTGCTTCTCGCGAAGCTCCTCTGTTCTCCATCAAGCTCCTCCAATCTGCCATGGATGCGAGCTCGAATTCCGTCTAAACACGTTTTCATTTGTAATTAACCTGAAATCTAAAACTTCAAGTGTAAATGTTAAATAACACATATTTTGTTATTATCAAAATAAACGATCGTGATGCTCTAGCACCAACAAGCCCATCACAAAATAAATAAGTAAAATGGATCTGTTGTGGGCAATCTTGATCATTACTTCCCACCATGTATAACATGCCACATGTCATACTAAGATGGAAATGCCATTAAAGCTTATAATCTAACAGGTAGCCTCTTCTACTATTGCCACCTCATATTTTTAAGGTTATGGATTACTTGATGTTAGTGTATAATCTTCACTTGTATTTATTTATAGTAATTTTAGAGATGTTGAGTCTTGAAAGTGTTTGGAGGAGCAGTGGAAGAGCATAATCAATACTCTTGGAAGTTAGCATAAGAAAAATCATTTGTTGAGAATCAAGATAAGAAAGGAGAGAAGAGCAACAAGAAAGGGTAAGGACAAATGATGAGCAAATCAAAATAGTGGAAAATTCTTAATTTCCATTTTTATTGGGACATCAAAAGATTGAAGACTTTTATAACCAAAAACTCAGGGAGGAAAACTTGAACAGATTGATGAGCAAGGTTGATGGAAAGTTGCCGCCACAACATAAATATGGAAATCAGGCATCCAGAATGAGCCACTAGTAGTTTTCATTGTTCCTTTTTTCTATGCCTTATGTATATGATTTTTAATCTTATGTATAAAACACTTAGAATATGTAGCAAATAACTTTTGTTATTTACTTTTAGCTTTTACTTGGTTTTCATCATCGTTTTCTTGTTTCTATCATTTAAATGATGTACATGAATGTAAGTATGTATTAATGTAGATTTCTACCATACCAGTATTCCTTGTGAATTTTGAGCATGTATTAAACAACTATGAGAACATGATAATGCTTTTTATTCCTTGATTAAAAGCATTGATGGTGGTTTAGTAATTGTCACAAAAGATTGGCTTTAACCTACGTCAAAGTAATGGTAGTTGAAAGCTATGGTGACTATTACAATACCTTTAGGTTCCATTTACGTCGTGGGATATCCCACGTTTCCACGAGATATCCCGTGTTTACAAAAAAGAATAAGTAAACCCATGTTTTACCTTAAACTCAGGTATGGGTGAGAGATAAGTTATCTCGTACTCTAATCCCTTGTAACCCTCCCCCCCCCCCCCCCCCCCCCACACTTTACACTCTCTCCAAATTTGTCCTCTCCTTTCCATTTGCCCCCACCCCCCCCAAAAAAAAAAAAAATTTACTAACGAACATAACCATCAATCTAGAAGTATAGTAATCTTTTAATAACTTATCCATCCTTTCATTCTTCATTTCTAGGTAAACATAGTAATTCTTCAGCCCCAACTTATTCCCACCTTCTCCACTATTCACATAAGTATTCTAAAAAAATTATCTTGAGTTACATATAAATAACAACATAAAATATTTCTTATTTATAAATTTTTATCTCATAAAATTCAACCAACATCGTAAACTAACCCTCTCAAAAGTTATGTATGCTAGTGTGGATATCGTGAATCAAACTCCAAAACATAATAAAAAGCTACCAAAACATTATTATTCCAACGGATATTAAATAAATTCAAAATTAAACTCTACCTAGCGAACGATACACGGCTATCCACTCGCCTACCAGTCTCTTTCCCACTCATACTTCTTTTACCGGCTCTTTTTTAGTTCATCTAACCCATTAGCCAACATCAGTGTAGAATCGTCATGGGAACATTCACCCGGCTCCGACCATGGTGCCCCGGTAATACACCGAAGATTCCCAAATTCTTGAGCAAAGGCATCAAATACATTGCCCATCCTTAATCCTCCCCTCCGTGATCATGTATCACCTAATGGGATGGGAAATGGATAAACTCCTAAACACTGTTTAGTAGAAATTAGTTAGATCACGTTGTTCTTTCTGGGGAAGAAAAAGATATAATGTGGATGATTCCTTTTTTTTTTTTGCTGTGAACAGCTCTTCGGTGTATAGAATTTACAATAAATACAAGAATCACCACCAAAGTTGCAGGTTCTTATAGTCTTATAACAAAAATGATCATTTTAATTTGACCTTTTCATTTGTTTGTTTCATCTTTAATATTCTGTCCCCCCACCTCTGACTATTTAATTAAGGCTATATAATAAAAGACATCAGTTCTGAATCTACTGCTAGTATATACCGGTCATTGGGAATCAAGACACGTTAGCTAACTAATTAAGGTGGCATAGAAGTCAGTAAGATGAATTTGTGGTAAATTAAATCTATTTAGTTCCCTCAGATAACACTACAAGATAAAATGGGCTTCCCATTTTTAAATATACATAGATGAAAGGCTAACATATTAAATGGGTAGATGCTGGTGTCCCTTGAGCCACATAAGTGCTTTGCATCTACTTGGAAAAAAAGAGCAAAAGGTCAAAAGATGGGCAATTGTTAGATAACAGGAGAAAAAGATAGACCATGGAAGAAGTAAAAGATTGGGAAAATGGCAGGATAGAGAATAAGGAAAAGCCTCCCGTTGTAACAGCAAGAAAAGGCACTTGCCATGGAATATGATCCGTCAGCCAGCCACTATTTCTGAAGATTAACAAAATCATTTCCTTCTCAAATATAGGTACTGATACGTAAAAATTGACGTATATTTGTAACGTACTGATATAATGCACCGATGTAAAATAATCATTAATTATTTTATATTAATGCAAAATTATTCAAAATCACTTTACACCAGTGTAAAATCACTTCATGATCACTTTGCATCGATACAAATTATCATGAATCACTTTACACCAGTACACTATAAATCACTTTGCATTGATGTAAATCACTCTATGATCATTTTGTAGTGGTGTACAATCATCCAGAAATCACTTTGCACCGATGTAAATCGATATACCACATTAGCATATTGCAAAACACGTCGCATAATGCATTTTTATATATTTTAACTTTCTTGTCCCTCCATCATGGTATAATAGTAGACATGAAGAAAAAAAAATAAAGATCTGATTTCTTAATCCAACCCTATCAATTATACAAAAATGATGATAAAAATGAATATACCACTAACTTTTCCTACAAAGACATCATCTAAGAATTTCCACTAGACTACCCAGATTATCGAATGCTGTTAGAACAAAGTTTGACCTATAACATAAAAAGCATGCAAATTAGCCAACCTAACCTAGAAAGTTATAAGGGTCGAGCTGGAATCGATAGCTATTAAGGGTTAGGCTTGGGTCAAAAGTTTAGCCCATTTAACAAATGGATTAGAACTAAAGCCTAGGTTAGTTCAAGTCTTTAAAGTCCATATATATATATATATATATATATATATATATATATATATATATATATATATATATATGTGTGTGTGTGTGTGTGTGTATAAAAGATAATTTAGATCCATTCCTCAAAAATGAAATCCCAGGAAAATCTTTAAAAAAAATGCAACTAATTCCTCTCCAAAGTCTAGTATAGGGTAAAATGAGGTTGCCCACCAAGTCGGCTACCCAACCACTTTTACTTTTATATATATATATATATATATATATATGGAAAAATAGAGCTACATTTGAGTATACGAAAATATATATATATAAGTACTGTTATATCTTTATCAGCAAATAATATTTTGAATCAAATTTTAAGCTAATCAGATACCTCCCACCGTTGTGTCAAAGGTAATTAACTTTTATGATTTTTAATGATTTAAAAATTATCAAAAAAGTTATGAGTAACTGTTTTAGATGAAATTTAAAATATGTACTACTGTTCGTTAATAATTTTATATATAAAATTTCATTTCAAAATATTATACATGAACAAAAATATAGATATAGAAGTAGATAATGTTTCCTTGAATATCAACTACCAAACATCTACACAAACAGAGTCAGATGACAGCAACGTGGAAAAGTCAATACGAGGAGGGCAATTTGGGAAAGAAAAGTGCTTATATGTATTGCCTCCCACCCCAAGCAACCCACCCAGTCGGGCAACTCTCTCCATCCACTTCTTTGCAAGCGTACGTTCTCTTCATCTAATTCCCACTTTTATTTCCACCCTCGGAATCCTCCTCTTCCTCATACTCCTTTACAACAGCACCTTATTACCTTGGAGATGGTGCTGTCAAGGTGGGTTGGGAGCCTCAAGTCGAAGCTGAAGGCGATGCGCGGTGGGAGGAGCAGCAGCAGCGACAGCAACAACAGCTATGGGAAGATGGAGAAGACGGAGAGCATGAGGATGGAGATCCGCAGCCGTCATGCCCAAAAGCTTATTAACCAGAACCTCAAGTCTATTCCTGAATCCCCTCGACGCAGCAAGCCCATGTCCCCCCTCAATCGACGTCTCTTCTGAGCTTGCTTTGCAATAGTACTCATGCAGGAGGAGGATTATCCAATCAATACCATCGCCTCCCTCAACTGGGTAATTAATTTTCTTGCATGCATGGATTATTAACCTGCCCAACCCCCCCCACCCCCCCCTCTCTCTCTCTCTCTCTATATATATATGCAATGATGTACTACTTTGGTGGCCTTCTAATAAATGGAGGCTACAAATAATAGTAAAAAGGGAATCATATAAGTTCTGATGCAGTTTTTTTTCTTTGTCTTCCTTTACCCTTTTGTACCCTTCGAATGTGGGATATGTTCTATGGAAATTTCCTTGGCGTTTCTTATTTTTTTTGGTTGTGAGCTCTATCATTGGACCATTTTTTTTTATGTGTGAAACGTACTTCTTTTATTAATGGGAACAGATAGACTACAAGGATGCGAAATCCCGCGGGATAAAGAGAGAGGAACAATTGAAACCCTCCTGAAAAAGTGGAACATGCCCTGTCCCGAAAAACAGACGGACAACTACGCCCTGCCCAAGGAGCGGATGAACTTAAAATGGAGGAGACAAAACAAATGAACAAAAAAAATAAATAAAAAAGGTACCCTTATAATCTAAACAAGCTGTAAGGTAATGACGACGTCACTGAAAAGGAGGCTTCAATGATCATGTGCCAATGAGAGTCTGGAAACCCGGAAGCCAAAGGTAAATCAGGTACATCTCAGTTGTGAGATACGACAGTCTCTAATACGATCCTGACAAAGAATACCGCGAAGGTGAGTGTTAGAACCCAAGGGCAAGCATCACGTCACCAGTGATCCTCCCCTCCCTCCTCCGCAAAGAAGGGATGAGGAGCAGCAATGCTGACGGGGCCCAACGTTGGAGGCAACCCCACCATCAATGGCAAGTGGAATCTCCAACGTCGTAGGGGACCAAACGTCGGAGGAGCACGAAGGTCGAAGGAGCATCGATGACGAAGGTGGGAGGAGGAGAAAGATAAGACATCTAAATTGCGGGGTGAAGTTGTGGATGAAGGTGTCGTGACGTGGAAGAAAAGGAGTGGACGAATGACAACAGGGGAACAGGAGGAGAGGGGGATCGATGAGCAGAGACTGATTGAAGGTCCCAAGGGCAACAGAGGTGCTAAGGTTTCGAGAGGGCGGAAGGGAGAGGAAGGAGAGTGGAAGCAGGTGGTTGGTTGATGCAAACAAAGCTTATCTATCCTTCGGCTGTATTAATTTCTCTATTCGTAAATTTCTTCCCAACCCAACAAGATACGGTTAAGTTTGTTTGTCCAAATCATGGCGTCTTCCTCCATTTGGTCGTCAACCCTTACTTAAAGTTAAGCATACAATATACATATATTCCCCCATTTACATGTTTTTCTCCCGTAACTAATTAAAGGCGTGGATTCGGTGTGGATTCTTTTGGATGGTGTTTGGCTCTATGCTGTTTGACTTTTTTGGTCAGAATATTTGTTGTTTAATTATATGAATATTTTAATCATTTGGTTTGAAAACAACGTCCTTACGTACGGATATGAGTTCTCCGCCATTGGGTGACTAACCATTACGGGTTAACTAGAGGAAGAATATTATAACCGAAAAAACACTAATATTTAATTACTGGCGGCCAACTCCAACGTTACTGTTCAAAGAAGTCGGGGAACAGTTCAATTCCTTCGTACTCCCCTATGTAGCACCGGTATGGGGCAGTTGATAAGCGGGTCGGTTTACCTTATAGGCTCTGTTCCAGAATTGATGGACCTATGTATCTTGGAATTAGGAGCTTTATTGGTCGTGCTTTTTTCCTTTTTATCCAACCCTCAAGCCTGAAACCGACCCTGGATATTTGATATGGTTACGATATTTGATGAGAAAGCTCAATTCATTTCATTGCATGATTCTTTTTCCTTTGAAGGCAATTGAGGGGACGATTCCTATGCTACGAAGGATCATAATTTTGATATTTCCAGAAACACTCTTAACATCCAATTATCCTTGCAGAAGAATCATGGTGGTTTCCAACGTGAATTAACAAATCATCGATTATCTCCACGCACTTTCTAAACTTGTTCACGCAGGTATGCAAATTTCGTTGTTGTCCATTACTTCTAGGTTAGGAATTTCATTCATTTCATTAGATTCAATGAATTTACTTATTTATTATTTATTTTGACCAAATATATTTTTATATGTAAAATTTATTCAACAAATTTACATATTAAATATCAATGTATACAATAAAGATCACGTTATTACATTCATGCATTACAAAATCATAATTTTCTAAACACTTTTACAATTTCACTTTATAAAATTACTTTTGAATCACCTTTTGTTCTATCACTTCGTAGCTTTCCTTTGTTTTTTTTTTTTTTTTTTTTTTTTCTTTTGTTTTTGAAGAAATAAAGGGATTGGCTATCCAGTAAAGAAAGCTGTGCAGTGATGGAACAACAGCATTTATTCGTCTTTTGACTTCGTCATGTAATTATTGTTAAATAGGAAATATGTCCGACGGGAGAAGGTTTATGAATTTTCCAAACCATTCATTTAAAACGTTTGTGAGAAAACATGGAAGTCAGAGATATAGCTTTAAGGTGTCCAACTCTCCCTTTCCGACCAAGACTCATGGGGAAATTGGAGACACTGGGTAATGGCTTTACGATTACGAAAACTTGCATATGGATGGAAACAGAGTAGTTGAAATGAATGATGGCCTCTTTGTCTTCGACTTTCAATGTTGATGGGAGGACTTTGAGAGGAAAATTGGAGCACGTAAGGGTCCTGTTGTCTCAGAATCTTCCAATCGGTGGAAAACTATTTAAAGTCCTCTTTTATCACTTGAAGATGTCACCTCAAGCAGCAATGTCCATACATACCCTTCTCTATTGATTTTAGAGGAGTGGGTCGTCCACCCCAAGCAACATCCGACATCCCTATTGGGGTAAACAAGACAAACATTGAGGGAGTGACCAACTCATGTAATTTGTGTCCGCACAACCCCCCTCCCCACTCACCCTCTTTTTTTTTTTTTGATAGTGAGAGGACATGATAAATACAATTGGATTTCAGTTTCCCCCAAATATTTTCAGATGGAAATTTTTTAGAACTTCTAATACGCAAAAATCATGATAACTTAAACTATAATAACTGTTACATCTAACTCATCATTTATCTAACCATATAATCAAGTATCTTAATCACGTCCAAAATCATTTGCAATGACACTAAAAGTATTTGATAAAAGCATTTCAACCTCTTATAAAAAGAACTCCTTTCTCTCCCAACTTCTCTATTTCATCGAAAATTATTCAAATAACACGGTTATGAAAAAAACATTGTAAGGTATAACACTTAACTTCTCATAGGATATGTTTGGTTTGAGGAATAGGATTTTGAAAAATTACACATGGATTTGGTACTTTGTAGAATGAGTGAAATAATAAGTTCTCTTGGATGTTTGGTTTTCATATCGAAATTGAGGAGGAATAAGTGGCAATTATTCATTGTTCGGAGGAATTTAAGTGTTTGTTTAGAGAAATAAAAATGGGGAATATATATGTGGGTATGTGATGTGTTATAGAGGAAATTTCATACTTATAATTATTTGATTGGATCAAACTACCCTTGAGATGGATGTTATATATCGAAAAATTGTGAGTCATGTATAAGTTCAAAAAAATTGGATGGGGGAGGCAATCAATGTTAAATTACAATAATTGATTTAATAGGTTAGGTTGACATTGACGTCTAATCTTTTGTTTGATGGTTATTAACAATTAACATCCAAGTTAAGTAGTTAGAATGAGTTAAGGAATTCATGTATGTTGAAATGGATGTTTAGTGTCCTTATAATTTCAATTTTTTTCTTATTTTTGTGAAGTATATGTTGATAGGAAGTATAGTAATATTACAATTTAAGTAATGGGATGTGTTAATATTCGAATCATACATTTTCTTAGGTGACTATTGACTAGTTAATAGTTGAAAGGTGGTTAAGTTAGAGAATCCTATGATATATTTAATTAAATAAAAATGTAACATGATATCATATATAAAGTATATGAACTTGTTAAATTCAAGGGACCATAATGGAATAAAAATATTTTTGAAGATATCGAGAAGAAACTTATCGTTATATAATCTTGACAGTAAAATATACATGTAATTCGAAGAGTGTGACATAGATGCAAAAAATTACATAAGACTTGTTCCATATATACATATATGGATGTAACAAATTACATAGATGAAATATGAGTACATCAAGTGTGACATCCTTGACGACATGACACATGTGAGAACATATATCTTCGATGGATAGCAACCATGCAAGCATGATGATGTCGATTACCTTACATATCATAACTTGCAATTGTAATTCAAAAGTTATAGCAAAACATGACAATAAAATGCAAGTGGAATTGTAAATTGGTACAAGTCAAGGGACATGCTTTCAAAATATGGAGTTAGGCACACAACATGCCTCTATCTCCCATTTCATATTGGCATGGATTTTAAATTAAATTACTTTGTAGCTCAGGTAATGGACACTAATATCATCACAAACGTGAAGTCAAAGATTAGTCTTACATATATGGCTAACCTATTTGGATAGCGGTAGCGAGTATAATGGATGCAAGAAATGACAAGGAATGAATTGAATAGTAGAAAAGCATTCTCTGATATAGCAACAACAAAATAGGGAGTAGCAAATTTAAAGAGCACATAACAAAAATATGACAGCACTTGAATTTAAAAAACATAAATTGGGGTAGCTGATAAGAAATCAACCATACTATGACAAAATAAAACAAATGAAATGAGAAATAAAATGACAATTACAACTTGAATAAAAAATAATTGTAACCTGAACCTAAAATTTAAATAAGATTAGCCACAATGTTAGAAATCAAACGACCATAAATGCACAACAAAAATTAAATGAGATGTCAAAGCAACTAAATGAGATGATCCATCCACCGGAAATGTAACCAGAAATCTATATAAATAAGACAACTAAAACAAGATGAGGGAGAAATTGAAATGAATTCTAAGAAACAACCATAGCAAATGGAATAGGAAATGAATATGGAACAACAAATGAAACTCAAATTGAGATAGCAGCTAAAAATGAGTAATATAAAACTAAAGTGATTGGAGTCTCGACAAATTGGAAACTAGTACGAACAGCAGTATGAAAGAGTAACTGAAATTGGAACAACAAATGAGTTTTGAAAATTAGATGATAAGCGATAAAAGACAATATGTATAAAAGCAAAGACAAAAAAGTATACGAAAATAATAAATTTCTTTAGTTTAAAATGGCATAATGGGTTTGGGGTGCCTGGCTATCCATGCAAATCTATCAAGTGAACAAATAAGGTTCTTGAAATGCTATACTTGGGTCATCCTCGATAGGTCACCTATATATCACTTGCTTTTCACAAGACTTCCATCATTACCAAATCTTCGCTTTAAATTGTGTCTAAATATCCTCATTGCCAAATATCATAACCGTAAAGAAGGTGCAAATAGAGATTAATTAGTACAACATGCCAAGTAAAGCAACTCACAAATTCTAATATGTTAATCGAAAGAAAAGAAAGTTCCAATGAAGAGGTGAAGTTACATTAAACTAAACTACTACCGTAAACCACTAGAGTTGAGGTGTCAACATGCATGTCTTAGTCCATTTTACCATAACAAGGTGGAAACATGGAAACTATCATAAGCTAATAAAATATAGGAACGTCTACGAAAGATGCATTCCTCAAGTATTTTTTGCTAAGGTTTCATCTCGCATGATTTAGTTTACTCAAAGTTCCTCCTCTAGTTCTTCGATCTTGTGTTTCAAGAAATGAACTTCAGAGTGAGATGTATGAAGCCACTTCCAAGGCATGGTAATCCATGAAATTATTGTTGAGAGTAGAACCCATTTCTGAAAGGTTTTTTTGCAAGTGTTGAATGTACTCCTCATCAGATTTTTTTAGGTTTTTGTACTCCTCCAATGTCTCATATAGGATTACTAAAAAATAGAACTCAACCTTCAATGAATGAAATGTGTAGAAATAAGCTATAGGCATGCTCTTGTAACCACACCCTTATGGATAAATGTTAAAGTTTATCAATATAGCAGTCTAATAGAGTCGATTAAGATGACGATGCATATGTTGGTTTACTTACTATATCTCCCAGAGGACATACATAAAATAGCTATTCATGAACGAACCTATTATCGCAATCGTTTCGTGATTGTCCATCTCAAAGACCAAGACACAGTTCTCGTAGCATAAGCATTATCTACCATGGTGCCAATAGTGGATCAGTTATTTAGGAGGTCTCTCCATACCTACAATATTACTAAATTCCACTGGATTTCTACATTGAAAAGTTGGGAAGAAAAGGTTTTAAAATGAAACAACACAATAGTTTTAGTACAGTTCAAGAAATCTAAATGGAGATTAGATTGAGAAACACAACAAAGTGTGAGGACACATTTCTAAGTAGGATGACACGTCACATAGTCCAACCACATATACTGAAGAACATATAGTCCATGTAAAGGGGCAAACGTTCCAATAAATGGCAAAGCAAAATGCAACCATTATATGGATGGTCTTTACGTCTGCATCAATGCCGGAGACGGTAAGCATCCCACAACTGGCGTGCAATCTAATCAGGTACGAACTATCAACCTCTACCTTATTATCATCAACTCCATGCCCAAGCTCTGTATTACCAACATCATCTTCCTCTCCCTGGCCCTTAGCAAAGAATAAATCATAAGTTGCGAAACAACGGATGGAATTCTATGTAATGCAAGTGATCATGACAATATGTCCCTACGTTTGGAAGGAGTAGAACGACCTCCTGTCCAGGAGGGTGAAGTGCTTCTTCAAAGCCCCGAAAGCCCTTTCCGCCACCTATCTCAAATATGCATGACAGTAGTTGTATATCTATTTCTCATTCTGGTAGACATGTCCCGTATACTCCTGAAGGTAATAAGACACACTGTGATATAGAGCGAGGAACCTCTCAGTGTTTGCATATCCTAGATTACTTAAGTATCTCCTACCTGAAGGGACTATGAAAGAACCAAAATTCAGGACGCATTACAATACACGCATATTTGCAGCCGAACCTTCAAAATCGATTGCAACAAAAAGGAATTCCAGGTTGAAACCCACCACTACAAGGACATTTTGACTAGTGTAACCCTTGCAGTTCCTAAACTTTACTTGGTTAGCTACTTTAATTTTTGCACATACATGGTAATTATCAATGGCGCCAAAGACTTCCTACATACATTCAACTTGAGATCAATACTTCATATATACACAAAATGAAGATAATACACATTTCTGTTGATGGTTCGTTACCTTGAAATAAGGGTAGAAGTTAGGGTTGGTGGAAATCTTTTTAGAGACTTGTGCGTCAGCTCTTGGTTGGTGGATCTCATCCTTCTTGAGAGCAACAATAGCTTTTAGGCCCTTGTTAAAGTATTGACTGATGGTCTTCCCAAAGTATTGGAGGCATTCCATCACATGCCGATTGGAGTCTCCATGGCCCAGAATGGATAGAACAATACCAACCTGCTCCTTTATAGTGGTGTTTTTTGTGTCCCTCAATGACCTCTAGCATGATAGGGTGCCTATGAATGCATTGAAGCATTCCTTAGAGAGTTAAAATTCGTCATAACATCTGGAGGGATAACCAGAAGGTATATCATGGACTCAAATATGACCTGTCAGAGAGTTTGTGTTTCTTGGCATCCTTAGGATGTGCTCGTCAACATCAAAGTACTTCACTGCTAATGGTAGAATCATTTCTATAGTCGCTATTTCATCTTTCTCAAAACTGCTTGAGTGTTTGTCGAACATAGAGGAGTCTATCCCTGGAAAAAATGAAACCCATGTCCCAGATATCTTAATGCAAATACATGCACAAATAAAAGTCCTTTATATTACTATTGAAATTTCAAGGTGGACTAAAACATAAACCAAGTTCTACATGCCATGAAGTCATAAAAGTCTACAGCAACCACTTGCATCATAGTCATAAAGTAATCGTACCTGGGAGTAAAAATACGGAATGAAGATAGGGAATTAGATAGAATAAGACAAATTCGACACATCAATTACATGGACACAACCACTTCCAGTTACATAAGCAAACATTGATTACTAGTCCACATCAAACCTTCAGTTACTCAACTCTTCATGGTTCCAGGATATCCAGCACGAGGAAGTATTGCGAAAATGGCTTCCCCCTTATGGATTGACGAAAAATGGGTTTAACAAAATCCCATGAGTCTGGGGGAGGTGGAATAATGAGGCTTGTGTGATCATCCCAAACCAACCCTTTGTTATGACCCGATCCTAAATCCCTACAGGATCCGAGACCGGCCCACCTCGACTAATCCTAGGACCTAGTCGTCTAACAAGAAATAACCAAAAGTAGAAAATAAATTGCAACCACACATGCAATGTAACAAAGCAGAAAATAAACAAGAGACAGTAAAAGAAATAGAGTAAAAAGGTCTATCAAAGTTATAGGCCATCACAACTACAACAGAGAAAAGTACAACTGAAAGTACTGAAACAATATTACATAGAACATAAAAATACTCATACAACAACAAGAGCTAAGGAAAAACTGTAAGAACACAGCTAAGGTTGGGCTCGACTGGGCCCAGCTCCCTCTACAGCCGGTGGTGCTGGCTGCTCAACTCCCTGACCTGAACAAGGTTATAAAATTTTCGGAGTCAGCGAACGCTGAGTA
The DNA here is from genome assembly GCA_037157565.1 of Thalassia testudinum. Classification (NCBI taxonomy): domain Eukaryota; kingdom Viridiplantae; phylum Streptophyta; class Magnoliopsida; order Alismatales; family Hydrocharitaceae; genus Thalassia; species Thalassia testudinum. The sequence goes on from JAZHRO010000077.1 coordinate 91,120,734, forward strand.
GAGTGGTAATTTAGATATTTACATGTAAGTAAGACAAGCAATTAATTTATGCAATTAAAAAACTATCCATTTTTATTTAGTTCGACCAAGTGCTTCTAATTTGTTATTCTTTTATTCATTTAGAATCATTTCTTGATCTGGCCTGTTCCTTACGGAACGATCTTGATTGTAGTCTTTTCCATGGTGTAGGAGGTACACGTGGTGCTCTCCTAGCCGGGAGAGTCCCCCGTGGTAATCCCACACCCAGTCAACTACCCCAAGGTCACGGTCGCGACGTAGCGGTGACTACAGCACGCGTAATAAACTCACGGGTAGCTATCCCGCATTGGCACACGGTCAGTCGTTTCCGCTAGCGAGTATGCCTAAAGGTATAGCATGGAATAGTATAGGGCCTTGTCCTCTCAAAATAGAACAGAACACTGGTCTCGCCCTTCACAGTCCGCATACCCTCATCTGACTATCTCGGTTTGCCCAGTGGGCCTAACAAGAGTCGATGTAGGGCGGCTAGTCCTAACCCCGGGCACCCTGGGGCAGCTAGCTCCCTCCCTACACTAGGTAGCTCACCTTGATACCACGTACATGAGGGCCAAACTGAGTCGGTGTAGAGTGTCTAAGCCTGACCCCGGGGCTCATCTCAACGGGCGGCTAGTACCCCACTACACTAAAGGGACAATGGCTTTCCTTGGTACTGTGTACTCAAGGGCCAGCTCACTTCCCGTCTACAGAAGTCCTCTTAATTCCCTGTAGGGTTCATGCTGATATCTCTTTTGTTTCATAATCCAGACTTTCATATTTCTCTATTCAGTTTCTGGCTCCATTCCTAAAACAAGCAGCTCGTGATTTTCCGACTAACAAGGCATGACAAAATTAACCAGTACATTTGCTAGCATTTAAAGTTTTTACAGGCATCTCAAGTAAGCAGTATAGCTCAACCATCTGTTTCTACCCTAAGGTTCATTCTCATCTTAAGGTTCTACATGTTTCTTAAGTATACAGTATAGCTCAACCATCTGTTTTTACCCGAGGGTTCATTCTCATCCTATGATTCATTCAAGTTATTCTCAACATGCAGTTCATTTATTTAAATCATAATATTAATATAAACTACTCTACCGGCAAATACGGAAGGAATGGGGGCTCGGATCGCAGATCTCGTCGCCTCCGTGGCACCCGCATACACGACTGGTAGGAGACCTATACAATTGACCAACCACATCAAACAAGTTCAAAACTATATAAAAGTTACACTAACTCGTAGAGAAACTCAAGCGAAAAACAACGATACTTCATTTGCGGAAATCCGATTCCGTTTGGGCCATAAACGGGCCAAAAACACACACTGTCCAAAATTAGACATCTGGGTCAAGTCCCAGATGTCTTAAAAGACATCGACACTTACCTTGGGTTCTCTGCAGCTACCTCGGACGTCCGGACCCCTCCGCGATCGTCTGAGGTGAGTTCCAGACGTCGAACTATTCTTCAGGTCGTCTAAAGGTACGGTCAGACGTGTTGCGATGTGTCCAGACGTCCAAAGGCACCTCGAAGGGCGTACCCTGCGTATGTCCATGTAGATAATCAAAAAAGGTCGGACAAACTCTGTGGTGAGGCCTGCATGGCCGTAACTACACAAAAGCATGTACCTTAGTGCTGCGCGTGCTTTCAGACGTCCGGCTTCAGCTCCGGACGTCCTTCTGCTACTCCAGACGTCTGGGAGATGATCCGAACGTCTGATACTGAAAAATATCCAGTACGCAAAACCTCTGCGAGCTTCTCCGCATGAAACTCTTCATGCCACCCGCAAGAGCTGCAGAAGTGCCTTCAGCGACTGCAGGTGGCCAAGGCACATGCTCGCAAGCTCCTCCTCTCCCGGACCCTCGATTCCTCCCGCACGAGCTCTTTCGAGCTTCCGCGGCTCCCTCGCGAACTCCTCTCGAGCTCTCCTCTCCTCCTCCACGTCCCGTCTCTCTCTCTCTCAACTCCCTCTCCTCTGCTGGCACACTAAACACTGCTGCACGAACTCACCTACATCCCGCTTCATTCCCCTCCACCAAAAGTCGTGTCTCAGATCATGATACATCTTCATGTTCCCGGGATGTATGGTGAACCTGGAACCGTGTGCTTCAGTCAGGAGCTCTCTCAATAGCTCCTCGTCCCTGGGAACGCACAACCATCCCCTCATGCGCAGCACCTCGTCGGTAAAGGAGAAGTCTCCAGGGTCCCCTGACAGTACTCTGTCACGCAATGACTGCAGGTATGGGTTGGCCATCTGTCCTGTGATGATGCAGTCTATCAGCTCTGGCCTTGTCTGTCGTGTCACAGTCACTGCCCCATAGTGCCCCAGTAACTCTAGGGGTCGCCAACTGCCCATCTCCTCCATGAGTCTCCAACTCTACGCCTGTAAACTGGCCAAGTGGGTGGGCACCTTCCGGCTCAAGGCATTAGCCACCACGTTGGCCTTCCCTGGATGGTAGGAAATGCTGCAGTCATAGTCCTTCAGGAGCTCTAACCAACGTCTCTATCTCATGTTAAGCTCCTTCTGATCAAACAAGTATCTGAGGCTCTTATGATCTGTGAAAATCTCAAAAGTCTCACCATACAGGTAGTGCCTCCAAGTCTTCAGCGCGAAGACGACAACTGCCAGCTCTAGGTCGTGGGTAGGGTAGCTATGCTCATGGGAATCCAGTTGCCGCGAAGCATAAGCGACAACGTGACCCTGCTACATGAACACACCCCCTAACCCCTACAAGGAGGCGTCCGTGTACACAACGAACCCGCCACTGCTGTCCGGAATGGTAAGCACGGGAGCCGAAGTCAGCCTCTCCTTCAGCTCTTGAAAACACGCCTTACAAGTGTCTGTCCATGTAACGAATGTGTGCCCCAGACGTCTTTTAAGACGTCTGGGAGGTGGCTCGGACGTCGGACAAGACGTCTGGGATAACAACCAGACGTCTGATAAGATGTCTGGGATAGTTTCAAGACGTCTGGAAATCCGTTATTTTCGACACACGCGAGTCGCCTGCGCGCCTGAGCGCGCAGACCGCTTTTTCCCCCTTTTTCTCTCTGCGGCTGCAGGCGGCCTGCCACCTCCTCTCTCCTCTCCGCGCGGCGTTAAAAGGGGCGCGCCTCCCCTCCCGTCTCCACCGCCTTCTTCTTCTTCTTCTCCTTCTTGTGCGCGAGAGCGAGCGGACGCGAGGGCGGCAGCGGCGGCCGCAATGAGCGCGGAGGTGCGGCGTGCGAGGGCGGAGCTCTGCCGTGGGGGCGAGCTCGCCGGAGTGGCTTGGCCGGCTGGCGGAGGGTGCAGGGGGCGTGGAGCGACGCGGAGAGGGACCTGCTGCGGTCTGAGCAGCAGGAGCGCGAGGTGCGACGCGGGCGGCGTTGCGAGCGGAGGTCGAGCAGGGTCCTGATTCTGGAAAAATTTCCAGAATCAGACGTCTGGATTGATAGCCAAACGGCAAGGTCGACGTCTGTAAGATCATACAGACATCTGAAAGGTGAGTTTCCGCCTTCTTCTTCCTTCTTGTCGACTGACCGTACTGAGGGAGGGGGTTGGCTGTGCGCAGGCTTGCTGATTCGCCATCTTTTGCGAATCAGACGTCTGGAAGTTGTACCAGACGGCGGGAGTGACCTCCAGACGTCCTGAGGGACCATCGGACGTCTGGGATCTAGGAAAGACGTCCCTGCAGACTTCTGGACGTCTGGGAAACCACGCTGAACAGGTAATTCTCTGATCCACCGTTTAAGACGTCTGGAGGGAGTTCCAGACGTCTGATTTTGCACAGTATCATCTTTTTCGACCCGTTTACGGCCCGTTCGGGCTCCGTTTTCCGCGATTCGAGTTGCGTTCTTTTCAGAATTAATTCATCTACTCGTCTACAGTAGCTATACACTATTTTGAGACACTCCTTGTGTTTGATCCTTGTGATAGGACCTCGTTTGGTTGCAGTCTTGAGAGTCGCGGAGGCGCGCGGGATTCCCGATCACGCCCCCATTACTCCCGTTGTACCTGGTAGAGTGGCTTAAGTTTATTAATAAAATCTGTTAAAGTAGGGAACCATAACTAGAAGCTAGGACATTGCATGAATCCTAGGAATGAGAAATGTATGGAATGATAGCTCCTAGGTGATGCATGAATCCTAGGGCTGGAAAACTAGTTGTATGCTAGATCCTAGGATGTGACATGAACCCTAGGATGGAAGAACTAGTGGAATGTATAATACTGCAGTCTTGGAAAAAAAATGGAAAGGAATATAAAGCTGCCTGTAATTTGAATTAATAGCTGTCTGTTATGAATAAAGAAACATGATTGAGATCATGGATTTTTGAGAACGTGAATCTGGAAAGTGAAACATATGATGTTCTAAGATAAATAGCTGGAACCCTACGGGGAATTAGGAGTGGAACTCCTGGAAAGAAAAGGAATGGAAACTGAGATGTAGTTTGTACTGTCTCTTGGGTACACAGTACCAAGGGAAGTACCTGTACCTGTTTAGTGCAGAGTGGGGCCAGCCGCCCCAGGGACCCGGGGTTAGGATTGGCCGCTCTGTACCGACTTGTTGGCCCTCGTGTACGTAGTACCGAGGAGAGCTAGTAGTGTTAGGAGAGTACTAGCTACCCCACGGGCCCCGGGGTTCTGCTAGCCTCCTTCACCGACTTGTTAGGCCCACTAGGGCAAACCAGGGTAGTCAGGCGAGGGTGCGCGGACTGTGGAGGGGCAAGGCCCCGGTTTGGTTACTGTGGAGGGGTTGGACCCCTGTTACTGAGAGGGCTCTGCCCTGGTTCCGTGCTGTGCTTTGGGCGCACCCGTTAACGGAAACGACTGACCGCGTGCCAGTGCGGGCTAGCTACCTGTGCGTTTATCGCGCGTGCCGTAGTCACCGTTATGTTTGTCAGTGACCTTGGGGTGGTTGACTGAGGGTAGGATCACCACGGGGGACTCTCCCGGCCAGGAGAGCACCACGTGCTACTTATACTTTTGGAAAAGACTGCAATCAAGATCGTTCCCACGAGGACATTCGAGATCAAGTAAAGGATCTGAGAAATAAATGAAATAGTGAGAAAAATTGAAAGATGTGAATAAAGGAAGTAATAAAACATAACAGCTACTGTACACTCTACTGTTGCCTTTGGTTAGTTTGCCACTCTACTCAGCGTTTTGCTGACGTGTTACACTCGTTACCTTTTTCAGGACCAGGTGTTGAGCAGCCAGGGTCGGCGGCTGCAGAGGATGCAGGGCCGAGTAGGGTCCAGTAGAGTTACCACAGCCTTTTGTACCCCTTTTGTTTATGTTCTAGTGAGTAGTTTTTGTTTCCGCTGTACCTTCTTTACCTGCAGTTCTTGTTATATGATAAATGCTGTTTTACTGTTGTGGTGGTACCTACTGTAGTAGTTTCTTTCCTTACTGTTGTACTTTCTTACTGTTAGTTATATTCATGCTGAATGTGGTTTATCTTACTGTCTTTTGGTTACTTCCTCGTTGGACGACTAGGTCTTGGGATTAGTCGAGTCGGTTCGGTTCTCGTGTCTCGTAGGGACTCGGGAACCGGGTCGTTACAGTCCAAGAAAAGGGCACGTCCTTCCAGGTCAATTATGTCATAAGACGTGCAATCTGCGAAAAAACCCTGATAAAACACCTGTAGTAGCCTACCAGTCCCAAGAAACTGCGAATCTCTATCACTGCACACGGTCTCTCCCACCTGAGCACTACCTCAACCATGGCTGGGTCCACAGCCAAGCCATCCCTGGAAATCACATGACCTAAGAAGGTCACCTCCCTCAACTAGAACTCACACTTGCTGTATTTGACGTACAGCCTATGTCGTCTCAATGTGTCCAAAACCATCCGCAAGTGCTATCCATGCTACGCCTGATCCCGCGAGTAGATGAGCACATCATCAATAAATACCACCACGAACTGATCCAGATACGGTCTGAACACCCGGTTCATCAAATCCATGAAGGCAGCGGGGGCGTTGGTCAGCCCAAACGGCATGACCAAAAACTCGTAGTGTCCATACCCGGTGCGGAAAGCTATCTTGGAGACGTCGGTCTCCTTGATCCTCAACTGGTGGTAGCCAAACCTCAAGTCTATCTTGGAGAATACCGTGGCACCTCGCAATTGGTCAAACAAGTCATCAATCCTCGGCAGTGGATACCTGTTCTTGATGGTAACCCTATTCAGCTGTCTGTAGTCCACACAAAGGCGTAGGGTACCATCCTTCTTCACAAATAATACCGGGGCTCCCCACGGTGACGCATTGGGCCTCACAAAGCCCTTCTCCAGAAGGCCCTGCATCTGGGACTTGAGCTCTCGCTGCTCAAGTGGTGCCATCCTATAAGGTGCTATAGAAATGGGGTTGGTCCCCAGTACCAGTGAGATCTCAAACTCGATCTCACGCTCAGGTGTTAGTCCTGGCAGCTCCTCTGGGAACATGTCGGGGTACTCTCTAACCACCGGGATACTCTGAAAATCTGTCACGAGGCTGGGCTTTGCCACTACACAAGCCAGAATGCCCTCACACCCCTGGCCCAAAAGTTTCGCCGCCCGAAGTGCAGAAATGCACCTGAAGCCTCCATCCACTGGCTGTCCATGAAACTCAAAAGAAGGCATCTCTGGTATGGAGAAGACGATCTTTCTCTCAAAACAGTCCACCAAATCATGGTAAGCGGACAGCCAGTCCATCCCCAGAATCACGCCAAAGTTCTCCATTGGTATCACAATTAGATCAGCGGGGAGGCTGTGTCCCTCAACACTGACCTCACGGCCTATGTAAACCTCCTCAGCTACAAACAGCTGACCACCCGGACCTCTGATCACAAACGAATCCCCTAACAACACAGAGTCCTGCCCCAAACTGACAGCAAAACTAGCAGCGACAAACGAGTGCGTGGCGTCGGAATCAAAAAGTGTGTAAACTACTCTGCCAAAAACTGTAACCATACCTGCCACAACTGAACCTAAAGCTCTGGCGTCTCTATGTGTCAGGGTGTTAATACGCCCTTCAGCTCTAGGTGCGGATGAAGCAGCCACACTTTGCGTCGGACGGGTAGCCGCTGGCCGGTACCCTCCCCGCGACTACTGACCTCCCCCGCGCGTCTGGGAACCACGGCCTCCTGCTCATCCTCCAATGCACGATGCGGGGAGCATCTACTGACCTCCAGCCCTAGACGGGTAGTCCCCCCAGAGGTGGCCCGGCTGACCACACTAGTAGCAAAGGGGAACTCTACTCCCGCCCTCGGTAGGTCCTTGCTGACAGCTGGGCGGGGGTCTGGTGCTGGCAGCTGACCCCTGTCGGGGTCCCCAAAGGCCACTGACAGCCCCGCAAAGCATGACAACTCTCTTACGGGTGCCGCGTGCCTCCTCTCTCGCCGGCCCTGTGAGTAGTTTGGCTGGTAGGGCCTCTTCCATCCGCTGTCAATGTTATGTGCGGCCAGGTTGGTCTCCTCATATGTCATGGCTGCCTCCACCACTCCAAAGAATGTAGGCAGCTTCAGGGGTTTGACATACCCCCGAATAGCAGGCCGGAGCCCCTCAGTGAACCTCTACAGGCGCTCCTCCTCGATCGGGTCCTCATCCCCTTGAAGGAGGGGGCTTCAGTTTTCGGAACTGTCCGAAAAGCTCGTAATGGTGCTAAAGTGGGGAAACTGATACGCCTCCAGGCAAGGAGGGCTCGTGCTCGGAAGTGTCAGATGACGGTGGGGGCAATGGAGGGCCACCCCCTTCCCCACATCCAACGCTGTGCCTGTCTTGCGGTCCCACAGAGGACTCCCCCTCCGCAGCCCTAGGGAGAGGCGCCCGTGGATGTGGGTGGAGCTCCTCTCGTACGATTTCCCGTATCAGCTGGGCGAGGTCCTGGGCCTAAACGCCCGGAAGTAGTGGCTGATCCACTGAGACGTCGGGCTCAACGCGTCCACCCCTCTAACCTCTTCCTCGACCGCATCCGCGACTCGCCTCACTAACACCACGTCGAGGCATCTCCTGCAAGGAGACGCGAACATAGAACAGAAAGACGTCAATTCCACAGACATTCGACAAGGAAACTCAGAACAGATGTCAAAAGGTTTGTTGTGGTGGTTACTCTAGTCACAAACACGTGAATTGGTTATTTTCCAACTAGTTGGTTCACTTCTCGAGATGACCTTGCTCTAATACCATCTTGTTACGACCCGGTTCCCGAATCCCTACAGGACACGAGACTGGACCGACTCGACTAATCCCAAGGCTCAGTCGTCTAACGAGAAAGTAACCAAAAAGCAGTAAAATAAACCATATTCACCATGCAAGCAACTAACAGTAACAAAAGTACAGTAGTAAAGAAATAAACTACTACAATACACACCACCACAACAGTAGGAAAGTAAACGAGTACAGGAATATAAGTTCACAATGAAAGAGTACAGAAGTGTAATAAACTACTCACGACAACAGGAAACGGAGTACAACAGAAAGCTACAACTACTGAGCTCTACTGGACCCAGCACCCTCTGCAGCCGTAGGCTCTGGTTGCTCAACACCTGGACCAGAAAAAGGTTATGAGTACAAAACGTCAGCGAACGTTGAGTAGGGTGGCAACCAACTAACTAAAACAGTAAAGGTGGACAGGTAGCTATTGTTTTTCAATTTCTTTCTTTCTTTAACTAATTATTCTTTCTTCCATCGCTTGGTTTATTATCAGGTCTCTTTCTTGATCTCGAATGTTCCTCGCGGGAACGATCTTGATTGCAGTCATTTCCGAAGAGTAGAAGTAGCACATGGTGTTCTCCTGGGCGGGAGAGTCCCCCGTGGTGATCCTATACTCAGTCAACCACCCCAAGGTCACTGACAGACGTAACGGTGACTATGGCACGCGCGATAAACGCACGGGTAGCTACCCCACACTGGCATGCGGTCAGTCGTTTCCGTTAGCGGGTGAGCCCAAAACACAGCACGGAACCAGTATAGGGCATAGCCCTCTCAGTAGTAGGGGTCTTGCCCCTAAGAACCAAACAGGGGTCTTGCCCCTCCACAGTTCGCGCACCCTCTCCTGACTACCCTGGTTTACCCAGTGGGCCTAAGAAGTTGGTGTAAGGCGGCTAGCTGAACCTCGAGCCCCATGGGGTGGCTAGCTCTCTCCCTACACTAGTAGCTCTCCCCGGTACTGTGTACGCGAGGGCCAAAAAGTTGGTACAAAGTGGCCAATCCTAACCCCGGGTCCAAACCCTAAGGTGGCTAACTCCGCTCTACACTAAACAAGGGGACAGTCACTCTCCTTGGTATTCCGTACTCAAGGGCCAGCTCACTTCCCTATTCACATTTCCAGTTTCATTCCATTTATTTCCAGGAGCTCTACTCCTAATTCCCCGTAGGGTTCATGCTCATGTTTCTCAGGCCAAGTCATACCAGGGTTCATCATTTCTATTTCCATTGTTAGGTTATACACATGTAATCTGTAACTATATTCCATATTCAGTTTATTCACAAATAGCTCATGTTTCCAACATTCACCTTTCCAATTTAAATTTATATACATGCAGCACATAGTATGTCATTCAATGTAAACAGTCGGAATTCACATGCAACAGTTTGCTAATACGAGTACCTTACGTTTCACAGGCAGCTGTTATTTATTTACTGGCAATTGTTATCATTCTATCTACTCATTCTAGATTGCAATTCATTCATTCAATATAGACATTCCAGTATTTCTAGTCTTAGGATTCATGCCATATCCTAGGTTCTAATCATTCATTCCACACATGCAATTAGGTTGTAATTAAATTAAGGGGAAGCCACTCTACTAGTAAACCCAGGAGTAGTGGGGGCTTGATCGACAGGTCCACGTGCCTCAACAAACCCCAAACCCTCAACGGAACGAGGTCCTATCACAAGGATCAATCACAAGAGACTACTCAGAACCGCATAGAAAGTATTCCAACAAGTAGAGGAAGACATACGGGAAACAACGGTATCTTAATTGCGGAAAACTGACCTCAAGCGGACCCTAAACGGGTCAAAAACAGTAATTCTGATTCAAATCAGACATCTAGAACACCTTCCAGACATCTTAAAAGAGTCCAGAACCATACCTCAACTCCTACGCCACTCCTCAGCCATTAAGGAACTCCGCTGGACCGTCTAGACCCAGTTCCTGACGTCCGACTACCACTCCTGACATTTGGAAACGCTTCCCATCATCTGGTGCCTTGCCCAGACGTCTAAACTCCGTGGGAGGGCGTGCCCCACACCTTCCCGAAGCGAATCCTGCACGCGTCAATGAAAATCTTCTCAATATGGCACGAAACAATGCCTCGGCGAAACGGCCTGCATGGCCGTATCTGCAAAGAAGGTGTACGTCGCAAAACTTACCTCTCAGTCATCTGGAACCTCCTCCAGACGTCATCTACGTCGTCTGGATGTCGATCCAGACGTATGACTCTAGGAAAAACCCAGAATCATGACCTTCCTTCGCCTTCTCACGCCGCGCGTGTTCGCGACGCGCCCGCTTACCTGCTGCTTTGGCTGCACTAGTGTCGGGGAGGACCTCGCTGACGCACCTCTCCACCTCGCGCATGCGCCGACCGGCCATGAGCTCTCTGGCGACCTCCCACAGGAGCTCGCACGCTTGCTCTCCTCTCTTCCCCTCGCTGCTCCTCCCTTCCTCCCATGCCACTCCCGCTCGCTGCTCACCGCTTGCTGCTTACTACTCTCGCTAGAGGAAGAAGAAGGGTGGCTAGAAGTGGGGTGAACGAGGGAGAGGAGGGGGGTTTAAATACGGCATGGGGTTAGGGTTTGTGTTAGCGAGAGGAGAGAGAAGGAGAAGAAAATGAGGTCGCATACTGTCTGCGCGCAGCACGCACGCAAACGCGAGGACGTACACACAAATTTTGATTTTCTGACGTCTGGAAATGGGTCCATATGTCTTATCAGACGTCTGACCTAAGGTATAGACGTCTTAAAAAGGCTTAATGACTCGGGTCTTAACACGAGGTCATCTGCTTTTATCATTGGCAACTTCTCTCTCACCGAACTCAAGCACTTTTTTATCTCCTTTAAAATGTCTGATGTCTTGGGCTTGTAGATATGGTAATCAATTATATTCTTCAGGAGTGCATTAGTCTTAGTTATTTAGTCGGATGTGGCAACTATGGATAAGCTACCCCCTCGTCGCTTCCCACCACCACTAGTATTCGCTACGGATGATCTCTTATTAGAAGTTAGAGAAGGCTGTTGTATTGGAGGAGGATGGGAGTTTCGCATTGGAGGTGGTCTAACTCCTTTATTGGGAACAAAGCTGGAGTGGGATGGGTCTGCAGTGCAAAAGGAAGAAATGGTCCATGCTAACCTGAATACACAGAGACGGCCTCTTGGCCAAGTCAGACCACGTGGAAAGCTTCGCCGGAGTGTGGCGAAGCCAGTGCAGGGGTCAGCGAGGCGCAAGAACTCCTGCGGTGGTGGACCTAGGTCAGAACGTGTGCGGGAAGATGGGTTTGTTCAGGGGGTGGTCAGGCGGTGAGTAGCGGTGTATGGAGTGGGGGGAATGGTCGAGTGGAGTGAGGGGGAACCTCTGGACCGGTCGGCGAGGGATGAGGAGGTCTGTGGAAGTGGGATGCCTCACCGGAGATAGGGAAGATGGAGTTTGACAGTGGCGGTGGGGTGGTTGAAATGGCAAATTAAAAGGGGGAAAATACAAGGGAGAGAGGGAGAGAACTGTGTACCTATTTACTCGATGAAGGGGGAGAGAGTAGCGCCTGGCTCGTGCCTGCCGGAGCTGAGGACGAAGATGCCCAGGAGGAGGGTATCAGCGACGAGGAGGCGGTCGGAGGGCGCCAGCTGGTACGGCCTGGCGCGAACGATAGGGCAGAATAAACTCTACTGCAAGTGCCGGGCAGAATACCTCGCACTTCATCTCTACCTGCGACGAGGAGGAGGAGGAGATCGCCGAAAGCTTCGGGCGCTATGATCGGAGGAGGAAGAGATGAAGTGCGAGGTATTTCTCCGCCAGAGGAAGCTTAAAGGAGTCGGCAGACCTTGCCGCTCCTTATAAAGGCCTTGGCGCGGAGAGGCGACCGAGGTGGCGACATGCCAGCCTCGCCGGAGAATGGCCGGAGATGATACCCATGCCTTTCGTGCGTTCGTACGAGAGGCATGGTTGATGGCAGAGGGCAGGGGAGGGTCCCTGCGACAGAGGACGTTGCAGGGAACCCCCCGTTTATTCTAGAGGACGGCTGCCCTGCCCTGCGCGGCGCCATCCTCCGCGCAAGGTTGCCGGAGGCATGGCGCTGCGCAAAAGTGGCAGGGAAGACCGTTCTGCAAAGAACGACGAGAAGTTGGGGGCCTAAATGCAAGGATTTCTAAAGATAAAGGTCAAAAAGTAAATTAAAAGGACCAATTTGTAAAGTTTGTCAAGATTATCTTTTCTTAGGCCCAAGTTTTTATACTATACTAATTTGAACCCAAGGATTTTAATGGTGAATTTTAATTTTAGGTTGGACCATGTTTGACCGATCAATTGCGTAAAAACCCAAATTAAGTCATTAATTGGGCATGGTTCTCATTTTAGGTCAAAATAGGTTTCAAAGGCCAAATTGAAGGTTCTAAACCCTAGGGGATATTTTTTTATGAATTTCAAAGGGTTTAGCTGATTTTTATCCTACCTCGAACCTCGTGAATTAAAGTGGATTTTTTTTAAGGTTACAGAATGTCATTTAATTCCTAGAAGTTGCTATAACCCTTTTCAGATCAGATCATCCTACTTCCCTTCTTATTAAGCATGTTTGACCTATGTTTGGACCCTTAATTACCCTGTTTGCATATTACATTGGTGAAATTGCAGTTTTACCCCTGATGATTTGTTTTATCCTTTAACTTGGAATTCTCTGAGTTGAGCCTCTCTTTGGTTTTGTAGGAGTTTTTTCACACATATTTGGATTAGATTGTGCTAGTTAGGGTTCATGATGAGGTTCTCATCGGTCCATCGACAAAATCACGGTTGGAAATGTGTGTAGGAGGTGGGACATCTTGATATGAAGGTGGGGACGTGAAGAAGGAAGTCCTTGCAGTGTTTTCTGTGGGTGTTTATGACTAAGTGTGAGATAGATCTTCTTCTACTTTAGCTTGAGAAGACATTGCATCTTCCTTTGTGGCAATGTCATGCCCTACTATAATGTTCAAGTCATTGTAACGAGGGAATGCACAATCTCTCGGTTTCTGCAAATCCTTTGGTAGTTATGGAGAAGCAAAAGGAAAGAAATAACATTTAGAACTTCTATAAGATAACTTACAAGGGTAGCTAATGAGAAAAAAAAAATCGAGAAAGATAGGCAACTACCTCAGTCTAGACATCAGGATTCGACGCAATAGGACATTGCTAATAGGATCTAATGTCCACCCACTCTTGTTGAGTAGTGTGTGGTATAGTCGAAACTCCATTTTCAACATCTTTCATCAATAGAGAATCTTGTTGTTATCATAGTCTAGCTGAGACATGACATTAAATTCGTTGTCAATTTCTTTCCATTCATGTTTCGTGAAGGACCCATCCTTCCAGTCTCCCTTGTTGTAATGATTTAGCAAGATTCGCATTAGAATTGCATCTTACTCAGGTTTCTAATTTTTAGCTCATTTCTTGAACAAGTTTGTTTGGCCTTGACTAGCATTCATTCTTCACAAAATGAAATACTTGTCATGATGTGATTCAGCTAACGACAGCATTCAATGGATTTGCTAAACCTATGGTAAGACATTTAAACATATTGCATTACACACTTCATAACCATTTCTACATCTACATCAAATGTAAGCCTAAAAGTATGTGTAAGTTCAGTAGACATCTTGCACATAATAGTAAAAATACCTATTTCCTATTATGGTCATTCGAATTTATTTGTCCAGAAGGAGATAAAAATGGAATACTTACTGATACAAGACTGATATCTATATTTTATTATATACTTGTTAAGTGGATATGACAAATGTTGACATGACATGAATCAAACTCCTTGATATTATGACATTGGATATGATGAATGTTAATAGATACAATTTCAATGATATTTTTCTATAGTATGGTAGATACATGACATGGAATAAATCATACATAAATTTAATAGATATATAAAAAAGTTTCAACGTAAAACTCCCTAATAATGCTTTTTAAATATATATTTACATCACAATTTCTGTAAGACTACGTTTATCAACCGGAATGCAATGTGAAAAGCTTACTATAGTACTTAGCAAAAAAAATTACAAATACAATCTCAATGATATTTTTCCATATTATGGTAGATACATAACATTGATCAAATATAAATCGTACGTAAATTCATCAGATATATAAAAGTTGCAACATGAATATAGATCTATTTTAACTCCACAACCTTTTGTCACTAACACCAATAACCTGAAAAGAGATGAACATTCAGAATGAGTGCAGCTTTAGTATTAAAAGGCTACAAGGTTATCCTCATGTTACGATCTGGTTCCTGAATTCCTATAGGACACGAGAATCGGACAGACTCGACTGATTTCAAGACCCAGTTGTCCAACGAGAAAGTAACCAAAAAGCAGTAAAATAAACCACATTCACCATGTAAGTAACTAACAGTAATAAAAGTACAGCAGTAAAGAAAGAACTACTAAAGAAAAATAGGTACAACAAAAGTATAACTACTGGGCTCTACTAGGCCAGGACCCTCCACAGCTGTAGGCTCTGACTACTCAACACCTGGTCCTGAAAAAAAATGACAAGTATGACATGTCAGCGAAACACTGAGTAGAGTGGCCACCAACTAGCTAAGAAAAACAGTAAAGGTGGACAAGTAGCTATTGTTTTTAATTTCTTCCTTTATCTATCTATTTACTCTTTCTTGGTTTATTTCCCAGGTCTTTCTCTTGATCTCGAATGTTCCTCGTTGGAACGATCTTGATTGCAGTCTTTTCCGAAAAGTAGAAGTAGCACGTGGTGCTCTCCTGGCCGGGAGAGTCTCCCGTGGTGGTCCTACCCTCAGTCAACCACCCCAAGGTCGCTGACAGACGTAACGGTGACTACGGTACGCGCGATAAATGGACAAGTAGCTACCCCTCACTGGCATGCTGTCAGTCGTTTCCGTTAACGGGTGCGCCCAAAGCACAGCACGAAACCAGTATAGAGTAGAACCCTCTCGGTAACAGGGGTCTAGCCCCTCCACAGTAACCAAACAGGGGTCTTGCCCCTCCATAGTCCGTGCACCCTCGCCTGACTACCGTGGTTTGCCCAGTGGACCTAACAAGTCAGTGTAGGACGGCTAGCTGAACCCCAGGCCCTGTGGGGTGGCTAGCACTCTCCATACACTAGTAGCTCTCCCCGGTACTGTGTACGCAAGGGCCACCGAGTCGGTACAAAGTGGCCAGTCCTAACCCCGGGTCCCAACCCTAGGGCGCCTAGCTCCGCTCTACACTAAAAAGGGGGACAGTCGCTCTCCTTGGTACTCCGTACTCAACGGCCAGTTCACTTCCCCATTCACTTTCCCAGTTCCATTCTATTTATTTTCCAGGAGCTCTACTCCTAATTCCCCGTAGGGTTCATTTTCATATTTCTCAGGCCAAGCCACACTAGGTTTCATCATTTCAGTTTTATTCGCATATAACATGTGTTTCCAACATTTAATCTTTCTTTTCCAATTTATATACAAGCAGCTCGAATTTAGTTTCCAAACAACAGGAATTACATGTAGTTACTAGCAACAATACTCTACATTTCACAGGCAGCTGTTATCCAATTACAGGCGATTATCATTATTCTATCTACTTATCCAAGACTGCAATTCTGGAATTCAAGACATTCGTTTCAGTATTTCTGTCCCTAGGATTCATGCCACACACTAGGATTTATCATTCAATCTAGTTTTCAGGTTCTAGGATTTATGCCATACCCTAGGATCTATCATTTAATCTAGTTTTTCTCTGGTCCTAGAATTCATGCCATACCCTAGGATCTATCATTTATTTCAGATATGCATTAATGTTGTAATTAACTAAGGAAAGCCACTCTACCAGCAAAACCGGGAGTAATGAGGGCGTGATCGGCAAGTCCGCGTGCCTCCGCAACCCCTAAGTCCGTAACAGAATGAGGTCCTAACACAAAAATCGACCACAAGGAACCACCCAGAACAGGGTTAAGGTATTTTAAACAAGTAAAGGAACTTGTATGAAGACAAACGGAATCTTAAACGCGGGAATCAGACCTCGAACGGACCCTAAACGGGTTAAAAACGACAACTCTGACTCAAATCAGACGTCTGGAACATCTTCCAGATGTCTTAAAAGGAACCCAAAACCATATCATACTCTGCGTTGCTCCTCAGACGTCCAAGCATCCTGCTGAACCGTCTAGACCCAGTTCCAGACGTCCGACCACCTCTCCGGACATCTGGAGACGCTCCCCACCGTCTGGTGACTCGCCCAAACGTCTGAATCTCGTGGGAGGGCGTGTCCCGTGCCTTCCCAAAGCGAATCGTGCACGCGTACGCAAAAATCCCTCAGCAAGGCACGCGACAGAGCTTTAGCGGAATGGCCTGCATGGCTGTATCCGCAAAAAGAATGATATAGTCACGTTATGTACCTATCAGTCTGTTGGATCTTCCTCCAGACGTCGTCCATGTCGTCTGGATGTAGGTCCATATGTATGATTCTGGGAAAAATTCCCAAAATCAGAACCCCCTTCGCCTTCCTCCCGCTGCACGTGGCCTCGCCGCGCTCATCTGCCCACTTCCTGAGCTGCAGCAGCATCGGGGGAACCTCCCCAGCACGACGCTCCTTCGCGCGCACGCTGGCCGACCTCGAGCTGCTCTGGCGAGATCGCTCTCTTTCTCGCGCTCTCTCTCTCCTCTTCCCTCTCGCTGCACCTCTCTTCTCCGCCACTGCTCCCGACAGCAGCTGCTGCCCTCACTCTCGCTCTCGCGCTCACGCTGGAGGAAGGAGAAGACGGGTGGATATGGGTGGCGTGAGGAAGAGGAGTATTTGTAGGCATGGGAGAAAGGCGTCTGCAGGTCAGCGAGGGGCGAGAAAAAGAAGAGGGCGGCGGGTTTCAGTCTGCGCGTGACACGCGTGCAGACTCGCGATCGTACGCAAGCAAAAATTAATTTCCAGACCACTGGAAATTAATTTTTGCATGAGTACGATCGCAACTGGAAAGGCGTCCAGACGTCTAGACCAACTCTCAGACATCTTAAAGTGCTTGATGCCTCGGGTCTTAACACCTCATTTTAGTTATTAGAAGGTTAAGATTCAAATGAGTGGATATATACTGCACATCACAATTTCTCTAATACCACACATCATAAGGTTGATTCTTACTTCAGAGTCATACATCCATACAAAAACATCCTACAAATTGATGATTATCACAAACAACAAAGCAGTCTATTACTCAAAATCAGTTAAATGTAGAAAATACACTGTGTCCCCCATTACTCTAGTTGTCACGTGGTATTCTTTCTTAACTTATTTTTGATGGAAAATATGAATCATCAAATGTTGCACTCGTAGCATTTTAGGTAAAAATTACTGTATTAGAAGAAGCCACTATTTAAACTTTGAATGCATCATTTTTTGGACCATAATCAGGGGTTTACCTAGTGTTATAACCGGCATCAAGCGTCGTTTGAGACGTCTGGTCAGTCGTCTGGAAGCCTTCCCAGACGTCTGGAATTAAATTTTTTCGGTGTACGGGTTCGCGTCTGCGCGCATGAGCACGCAGACTGAACCCGTCGCCTCCCTCTTCTCTTTCCTCTCCCTCCCTGCAGACGCAGCTTTTCTCTTTCTCTCTCCCCGCGGCTGCCTTCAAATACGCCTCCCCCTCTCCCTCACCCTCACTCCACCGCCTTCTTCTTCTTCATCTCCCTGTCAGCGAGAGAGCGAGCG
Organism: Thalassia testudinum; assembly: GCA_037157565.1. NCBI lineage: Eukaryota > Viridiplantae > Streptophyta > Magnoliopsida > Alismatales > Hydrocharitaceae > Thalassia > Thalassia testudinum. The sequence goes on from JAZHRO010000077.1 coordinate 91,138,612, forward strand.
AGCGAGAGCGGCAGCCGCGACTACTGTGAGTGTGTGGGGAGGAGGAGCTGTTGTGAGAGGAAGAGGGTGCTTGACCGCGAGGTTGCGAGCTCGCCGGAGCAGCCGGAGCCGATTGGCGGGTGCGCAGCAAGCGTGGGGTGCCGCGGAGAAGCTATTGTAGCTCAGGCAGCAAGCGGGCGCGGCACGGCACAGCCGTGCACTGCGGGCGGAGGGCGAGGAGGTCCTGATTCTGGAAAAATTTCCCAGAATCAGACGTCTGGACTTACGACCAGACGACGAAGGAGACGCCTGGAGGCAGGTCCAAACGTCTGAAAGGTGCATTATTTTTTATCTTCTTCTTTCGCGTGTACGGCCATGCAGCCATTTCCGCCGAAGTCTTCTACTTCCTTTGGTGTTGAGAGCGGGCGCGTGTGTGTGCAGGTTTTGTTCAGGAAGGTGCAAGGGCACGCCATCCCACATAGATCAGATATCTAGGCATAGCACCAAACGACGGAGGGGGTCTCCAAACGTCCGGAGTGACAGTCGGACGTCTGGAAACTAAGTTCAGACGTTCCAGTGGGCTTCTGGACATCTGAAGTACTGCGTAGATCAAGGTGTGACCTAAGTTGTCATTTAAGACGTCTGGAAGAAGTTCCAGACGTCTGATTTTGGGCAGACTCGTCGTTTTTGACCTGTTTAGGGTCCGTTCGGAGTCCGTTTTCCGCGTTTCAAGTTTCGTTTTTCTTAGATTTAGTTCCTCTACCTGTTTACAGTAATCGTATGCTGTTCTGAGTAGCTCCTTGTCTTTGACCCTTGTGGTAGGGCCCCGTTCCGTTGCGGCTCTGGGGGTTGCGGAGGCGCGCGAGCTTACCGATTATGCCTCCAGTACTCCCGATTTTGCGGGTAGAGTGTCCCTTTCAATTATTTATCAAAAATTATGCAATTGTGAAATAATTAATAGAGTTTAGGGTATTGCATGAACCCTAGGATTGAAAAACTAGATTGAATGATAGATCCTAGGATATTGCATGAATCCTAGGACTGGAAAACTAGATTGAATGATAGATCTTAGGGTATGGCATGAATCCTAGGATTGGAAAACTAGCTTGAATGCATATACATTGCAGTCTTGGAAAAGTAGAAAGGAAACGATAACTGCCTATAATTGGTTAATAGCTACCTGATTATGCATGAATAATTACGGTTGGGAACATGGGCTATATAAAGCTGAAAGGACAAAACCTAAATTGGCTGAGCACGAACCCTACGGGGAATTAGGAGTAGAACTCCTGGAAAGTGAATGGAATGGAATTGGGGAAGCGAGCTGGCCCTTGGGTACGAAGTACCAAGGAGAGCAACTGTCCCCTGTTTAGTGCAGAGCGGAGCTAGCCGCCCCAGGGACCCAGGGTTAGGTATGTCCACTTTGTACCGACTTTTGGCCCTCGTGTACACAGTACCGAGGAGAGCTACTAGTGTAGGGAGAGCACTAGCTATCCCACGGGCCATGGGGTTCTGCTAGCCCTCTTACACCAACTTTTTAGGCCCACTGGACAAACTAGGGTAGTCAGGCAAGGGTGTGCGAACTGTGGAGGGGCAAGACCTCTGTTTGGTTACTGTGGAGGGGATGGACCCCTGTTACTGATAGGGCTCTGCCCTATACTGGTTCCGTGTTGTGCTTTTAACGCACCCATTAACGGAAACGACTAACCGCATGCCAGTGCGGGGTAGCTACCCGTGCGTTTATCGCGCGTGCTGTAGTCACCGTTGCGTCTGTCAGCGACTTTGGGGTGGTTGACTGAGGGTAGGATTACCACGGGGGACTCTCCCGGCCAGGAGAACATCACGTGCTACTTCTACTTTTCGAAAAAGACTGCAATCAAGATCGTTCCCACGAGGAACATTCAAGATCAAGAGACGGATCTGAGAAATAATTCAAGAGTGAATAAATGGAAAAATATAAAGAAAGAAATTAAAAAATAAAACAGCCACTGCCCACCTTACTATTTCTTAGCTTTTAGTTGTCACTCTACTCAGCGTTTCGCTGACGTGTCACCTTTGTTACCTTTTTAGGACCACGTGTTGAGCAGCCAGAGTCAGCGGCTGTAGAGGGCACTGGGTCTAGTAGAGCCCAGTAGTGTTACTTTTGTAGTACCCACTGTACTTTTCTTTCCGTTGTAGTGAGTAGTTCTGTTACCCCTATACTCTTTTTATTGTAAGCTTCATGTTTATGTACATGTTTATTTTCTTTACTGTCGTGGTGGTGTATACTATAGTATTTCTTTTTTTACTGCTATATTTTGTTACTGCTAGTTATATACATGGTGAGTGTGGTTTACTTTACTGCTCTTTTGGTTACTTTCTCGTTGGACGACTGGGTCTTGGGATCAGTCGAGTCGGTCCGTTTCTCGTATCTCGTAGAGATTCGAGAATCGGATCGTAACACCTAATTTATACATATCTTTTGTTGCTCTACTTGTTTTTTTTTTCCTTTTTATTTACAATTATTTCATATCTTCGCAAAAAGGTTACCTTTCAATTTCTCCATGTGCTTATGATGCAAAGTCTAAGTTATTACATTGATTATATTTGGATGAAGACTAAACTAAGGATTAGAACATTCACTCTTTCTTTGGAACATCATTTTGTCCTTGAATGAGGAATATGTAGCAGAGTTCTGGTATAGAAGCCTGGAGAGACCCCTCAATGAAATAGTCATAGATGATTTTGTGTGCACATCTATTAGTGGTATGTTGTGTGTTTGACATTACATGGGGAGTGCACATATGAGGCACATCTATCTTTATTGTTTGTTTTTTTTTCTGCATGAGCGTATTCATGTGTGTAAGGGGGGTGGAAAGGAGATGACAAGTGGTAATTTCTGCCCATACATGAAGCCTTTCATCAATTTCCTTTTTATTTAGGGAATCTTATTGGTTCTTCCGTGAGAAGTATATTTTTGTGGAATAATTTTTTAGGGATTGCTTCACCAACCTAATAAGAATGTATGACGTTTTTTCTTTATTTCGCCTTGATTGTGTTCTCAGTGACTAGAGGTGCTTAATGATACAACAGTATACAAATTACTGCCTTGATTTATTGATTCACAATGCAGTTGTAGAAAGGTCAATGGTTGATGAAAATATGAGCATAGAAGACAAGATAGATGACATTACCACAAGAACTTTCAATGGAAATATAGTAGTTAAAATTGACCACACGACACTAAAGCAAAACAACACAAGAAATATCATGGGAAATACAATAATTGAAATTTATCACATGACATAACATCATAACAGCACAAGAAATTTCGAGGTGAAATACAATAGTTAAATTTGATCGTAAGGGATAATAGCATATTCGCTAGTAATAAATTTCAAGTTGAATCCCATTTCATGTTAAAGTTGAAATTCCAGGAATAAGAAACTAAATTATTTCAAGTTGGCTGACAAAGTGATTCTTTTCTTTTTCAAATCAATATGCAATCACAATGAATATGCACTTATCGACCACTTAGAAGTAATCAAAGTAACCAGAGCACATGTCGGAAATCATTTTTTGTCACACTAGATGTGAAGTTTTTTTTATCTTCCAAACCAATAAGTACAATCAACATGTGTCACCTTCCGAGAATGCGAGTAGTGAGCTCTTGATGGACGACCCTCACTTGATCAAATAGCAATAGCTCCTCCATTGAACCAACCAGACCTTCAAGGGATAAGGGGAATCTGCATGTCCATTAATAATAAACTGATGAAGTAGAATGCAAACATCAAAAAGAAGTTAGGTAGAAGAAGTTAGATTACCTTCTTCCTCCTCCAAGAACAACTCTAATGCAACCCACAAAATACCATCCAACACCTACAATCTCTATTTATAGGCCTTCCTCCTCTGGAGTGAATCTCATTTGCCTTTAATAATGCACTCACATGAAGACAATCAAGGACGTGGGGGAATCATGGGTGTGAAGAGCAAGATCAGTAAGGAATTAAATAGTCTCCCTCCTACAACAAAGAGGGAAATGGATAGTACAATCTTTAAGAGAAACCAAAAATCAAAAGGAGCATGCAAAGTTCTAGGGCATTGAAGGGGCAAAGAAAGATCATATGATTCCACATGAATGGAGAATCCCATCCGCTGCAAGCCGCAAGACAACACCAAATCCCACCAATCACAATTGATGAACCAAGAAATAAGGATAAACACCAAAACCCAAGCCTTGATGTGTAGAGAGCACAAAAAGATTTTGCACGTGATCGAGGGTAGCAACACCTCAATGGCATCATAGGAACAGACAAAGCACAACCACCGCCACTAAAATGACGTATGAGAACTTCAATGCACTCACCAGACACAACCACTGCACTACAACCGAAAACAACATAGCATCCCCTTATTAATCCATCATCGAAAAAATGACGAAGACTTTATCATGACAAAGCAATTACAAACACATCCAAATCATCGACTAAAATAACCAAAGCCAACAATCGTAGGTTAATCGACTCATTTGCATGAACTCACAACAACGTTGTGGTGAGGTCGACCAAAGAACCATTGGCACGAACGTCCGTGCAAGATGAATCACCAACATGGGGGGGGGGGGGGAGGGGGGGAGAAGGAGAAGAGCCGAGATAGGGGTACTGGAAGAGTCGAAGGAATAAAGCATGTTCCTTCCCTAATGCGGAAATTGCCAGCATAAGTCCCTCAATTTCGATTTTTTTTTTCTCCTGGCATTTGAAGGCCCAAATGAGGAATGGGCCTCCTACTTCTTCGAAACAAACTAGGCCCTAGTATTTTTTAAGAGCCAAGGTTTCCTTCTTGGCAAACAACTGTGGAGGTACGCTATAATGTAAGTAGTGGAGGATACGGAGAAAATTTTCTTTCAGTAGTGACAATTAAAAGAGAAAATAGATTAAAAGAAACAAGAAATCACAGAAAAAACAAAGTGTAAGAGTAGACGATGAACAAGATTTCCTCTCTCAATAAATTCTTGAAAGTGAATATGAAAATATACGTTGCAACTTATTATTTTTTTATATGTGGATTTTCATGATTAAAATATATCAATTTAAAATAAAAATATACCGATTAAAATTTAAAATACATTGATAGAGAATCACTTTCCACTTGGGAGGATAGTTTTCAGCTATAGAAAATCATAATACATCAGTTAAAAATAAAAACATATTAATAAAAAATGATATTTCACTTAAAACGTGGTATTTCACCTATGAAAAGTGATATTTCACATATGAAAAGTAATTTTCACCTATATAAATTAATTTTTATTTATAGGAAACCAAAACACACATGATAAAATCACCACTCTCACTCCACACATTACAAAACATATTACGATATGTATTTCTTTATTTTTTGACTAAACTTTTACTGTAACTTCATAACCCATTTCAAGTTTTACGGTGCCAATATGTTCTACGAACTTAATTTCAAATAAATCAATGTACTCCCATCGTCCAACCTTCCACGAGAAATTCCTTGGTTAAGGTCAAGTGACTAAGATCTTTTACGGACAAAATTACCACAAAATTTTCGCACAAATCCATAAATACTATTAACGCCCGTGGACCCATTATTGTTCATCATACTGTTTAAAAATTTTCCTCGTTTCATCTACTCCCTACCTCTCTCTTTCTCGTTGCATCTGCTCTCTCCCTCCCTCGACCCGTGCGCTGTGCTGTTCCACCCATGACCTTTGCTCTCTCACGAGGTGCATTTGACTTTGCTCTCTCCCTCCCTCTGGTCGTGAGCGACGTCATTCGACTCATGACCTGCCATTTACCGGTAATTAAATAAATTTCACTGTAAAAAACTAAATGTCTCTCGCATTGGATTTATTAATATATCATTAAAATTACGAATCAATTAAATCACAAAAAATCACCATAGACACGTTAATTTTTTAACGTAGAAAAACCTCTTAAAGAAATTAAGATAAAAAATCACAAGATCAATACGATCTAAAATCAATTCATTATAATTAAGGAAAGATGTTCGAAATCAAAAGGAATTATATCAAGCTAATCTTCTAGTAAGAGCAAATTACAACAAAGATAGTCAAAAAATTTAGAAGATAAATAAAAGAATATCACTAAGTGGATGTAACATTTCCAAGATGCATTCATCTCTGACAAGTAATTTGACGTTGCCTTTGTTCTCCTACTCTCATCTTGAACAATGCACGCCTTCTTTTCTTTTTTCTCTCTCTTTTTAATTCTCATTTCATTGATCCCAATATATATACATATACCGGAATCATCACAAATCCTTGGCCCGCAACATATATGAGGAAATGAATTTTATAGTGTCAAAAATAAAGAGAAAAAAGATGCTCAATCTTGGCTCTCCATCCTTACATTTCCAATAAAAGGAAACAATGTGAACGACCAAAAATCAAAGCCAATTCAATTTGATTGTCCTTCCAAACTTCGTTGCTAACAAAAGGTAGCAATAAAAAATTAATAAATAATAGATAATTTGTATCCGTACCTAAGGAAAATTACAAGGAGAAATCACTTGAATTTTTCATGTTATAATTAGATACTTCAAGATCCAAAAATATAGGTTAAACTCCTACATGGAGGAAACCTACCTAACACTTCGCCCTTTCCGCTCACAGTCCTCTTCAACTCTCCTCACCTCTCCTCCCTATCGCTACCTCTCCTCACTTCATGAACAATGCTATTCATCGTACTATAGCGCTATTTCATCTGCTTGATACTATTACTCGCAACGATTTCATCCTTCTCCCATCGTTGGCCCTCTCTCTCCTCTTGCCATTACATTACTTGCCTTATTCCCCACTCCCACACCCACATCTCACGCTTGCCTCCTCTCCCTCCTCCCCTACCACCTTCGCCTCTTCATCGACACCCCAACCTCCACCTCCACCCTCCTCTCCTCCTGGATGCTCCACAACCGCACTCTTCTTCGCTGCCACCTTCCTCACCTCCTCAATCGAGCCCCATCAAACTGGATTGGGTGTGTCCTCCTGCAACAATGGGATCGTGGTGGTGTTCGACTTCTCCTATGTGTTCCCCTTCCTCCTCTTCTTATTCTTTGCCATCGACAACGGTTGGAAGGGTTTTTCTCTTTTCTTTTGTTTTTTTTATTTTTTTTTCTCTAGGAATACCTAGCTGGATACATTACGGGTTCCTTGGGTGCACATTATAGGTTCCTTGTGGTCATGTTCAACTTTTCAGGGTGAAGGCTTCGAGAAAGAAGCGGCTCCGATTACCTCATTCGATTGATAACCCCCCAACAAATACAACTCCTCTTGGCCATTTTGGTGAGGAAAATTGGTAGGGTTTTTTCTTTTCATTTATTTTCTTTTGTTTTTTTTTTAATATTTGGGAATACCCACCTGCATTTGAGTTTGTACATTATGGGTTCCTTGGGTGCATGTTATGTGTTCCTTGTATGTGTCTTCCTGCAATAATGGGATCGTGGTCGCTTTTCAAAAAAAAAAAATAATGGGATCGCCTTTGTAGGGGTGAAGGGCTTGAGAAAGAAACGACTCCGATTACCTCAGAGTTATTACCTAGAGAAAGATGATGAACTTCAGAACCAGAAGCTCTTGACCCACTGCAGATGCCAACACCTAAGGCGAGCCCATCACTGCCATCGAAGCTTGCACATTGCTGCCAAGATTTATATCTAAGAATTTTGCAAAATATCTAACCCCAATCTCCTCTATGGCCTCCCTCGCCTACATCGTTGGAGATGCTCGTGTTGCCCCCAATCGCAACCTCCTCCGTGTCTCTTCGATCGACATTGAGGCCTTTAACCCCTCTTTTTCACGTAGAAGGGTTGTGGCCAATTCGTGCAGTTGCAATTGCTTTTTTTTCCCTTTACTACTTAGATGTACATGAAGACTCATCGAGAAGATTGAATGAAGACCTTACAATCGGATTATGCAAACTTGAGGACTGGATTCGTTAAGTCTCTCATGTTCAAGTCCAGTAGAACGTTTTAGGCAACCCCATTCATTCCTCTGCTATCCATTTCCCAATACATCACGCTCTTGCATTCTTCTAAGGTGTGGTAAGCCTAAGCCATAAGGTTGGAGTTGCTCTACATTATTTTGCTTTTTTGGTTTCGATATGAGATGTAATCGTCATTTGTGTTTCTTTTGTATATGTGAACTTCGACCTTATGTTGTATTACGATTCCATATGTTTGATTTGTGGATTGCAACATACAAAGTGCAGCCATTGCCAAATCCTAGACCACTAACAATAGGAAGAAGAGTGCTTGAGGCATTGGTGAGCATAGGGATAGTGCAATGCCTTGGGAGGAAGACGACAAAGCAAAGCAAGAAAGCAGGGGCACATATCCCTTCCTAAAGAGTCTATCTAGGTCTTTTTTTGTCCTTTTTTTTATAGAAATAACATTTATGATGGATTGTTTGCAGGCCATAGATTCATAATTTTTATTTAAATATCAAAGATTGAAAGAGAGAATTACTGGTAGTGGTCGTGCTACAATGATCGAGAGGAGGGTGGAGATTGATGGGTACGAGAACGAGCAAGCGGTGGTGGTGAGGGTTATGTAGATGGCTTATGGGTTGTGCTTGAGGGTGCAAAAGGGGTTGATGGGGAGAGGAAAGGAACAGATCAACTTATCAAGGCCAAGGACGATATGTTCTTTATTATAGTCACAGGTAATGGGTGTTGAAGTGATGGGATTTTATGTTATTTATGTTTCTATCGATAAAAGTTGTGATCTTTTCTAAGAATATGAGTTTGTTGATTTTTGTTATTTGATTTGTTAGTTGGAATTTGCATTTAAATTTTGTTTCAATTGGTTATTTGATTTTTATTTGCTTTTTCGCTCTTTTTCAGCAATTAATAACTTGTTTATAAATAGGAGTAGATTATTTTGGGATGATGTAGATTAGTTATGGGAGAATATTCTAATTTAAATCATTACATTATTTATTTATTTTTTTAATTTCTTTTCATTTTGAAGAGACATCTCCTTTTTGGAATCAAAATTGCTTAATCGATTACTATATAAAAAAAACTCATGGGAATTGACATTCTCACATGTTGTATGTCAACTTTTGCCTATATGTTATATTTTGAATGCATTAATTTTTTGGGGACCAAACACCCGAGGCTAATATTTATTTGTGTTTGATTGAATAAAGATGACAAACAATTGATTTTGTGATGCTTACTTACAATGCAATATCCTTTAATTGCATGAAGCAAGAGTTGATGGCCTCCAAATGAAATCGTGCATGCTTCAATGCATTTTAGACTCTCTTTCTTTTCTTATTTTTTCCTTTTGGCATCTAAAGCTATTTTATTTAAGATACAAGCTATCCAAGGATGTTGAGTACAGAGATGTTTAATACATTTTATGGTATGTAATACGTACACATACTTGCTTTGGGGTCCTAATGTTCCTCAAGAAGCGATTTGGAATCTTGAGGACATTGAGGACATATGTGAAACTTGAGACAACAGTGAATCACAAATAATGACGATTCCAAAATGAGATATGATGCCATTCATAGGTATCAATTTTAGTATTTTGTTCTCCCCTCTTTATAAGAATATTATTTATGAGTGTGTTTTCTACTTGTGATTCCTTTATTTTGGATTTTGACGTCGATGGTGATATACATGGATGACTTTGCCAAAGGATCACTTGACACTGTTCGAGGAAAACTTAAACAGAATGAGAAAAGCAACAACATTGGTAAACTTCACAAAATCCACCACCCTTGCTAATGATCCTATTTCTCTTAGAAATTTCAACTTATGTTCAATTTTTTATTTATGAAGGTTGTGATTTTTACCATCGAAATTAAGGATTTGACCAATATTATTTGATATTTTTCTATCAAACAACCCATTATAGTAAGCTACATTTTCTCTCCTAATATGTTGCACTCTCTTTGGCACTATGTTCAATTTTTTATTTATAAAGGTTGAGATCTTTAACATATAAATGAAAGAGTTGATTAATATTACTTGATTTTTCTTTTATCAAACAACCCATTATAGGAAGGTACATTTTCTCTATTGATATAATATTAATATAATTTCATATTTGTTAGATCATTATTACATCGCTTTTGGTTAGCTTGGAGAAGGAGTGCATTTGCACTCAATGTGTCAATTTAGACTACATTTTTCCTTCTCTTTGCAATAAGCATTTGCATTCAATGTTACATCTTGCATGTTTTAGAGGGTGGAGATGCAGGGGTATGAGGAGTAGGTGGCAGCGGTGAGGGTTGTGCAGTGGCTTGTGGGCTATGCTTGAAGGTGCCTGAAGGGTTGGATCATACAATTGTAGTTGAAAGATGAATCTATCCCCATTCCATTTATTCCATATTTTGAAAAAAGACATTGCCTTGCTGAGGTTTGATTTTTTGTTCCGCCGGGTGCTTCTATAATTTCAAAATTGATGTCAACCTACATTATTTTCTTTTATTAAGATATTTTGGTATCTAAGGATTTGTACTTTGGGTGCCATTGGTCTAGATGCTATGAGATCGTTCTTGTTGTCATTTCCACCTCCCATGTAATTCTTGCCAATCGTAGAGATTCTAGGGTTTTTTACTATGGAAGATAGCCTATAGCACTCCATATATCACAAGGTAGTGCTCAATTGTTATTGGTATTTTATTTTGTAAATTTATTTCAATTACTAATGAATGGGCTTCCACCATTTCAATTAAAATAGAGGAGAAATGTGCGAGAATTGGAGCTAGGGAAAGGCTTTCCAATGGATTGGTTATCATGTCTTTGGTGTCCTTTCCATATTAAGATCCATAAGGGAGCTCATTTTCTTTTAATTTTATGTCAACTTATATTATTTTATGAAAGGCTCTATTGCTCTAGGCAAAGGTATAAACAAAGGAAGTTAGTATTTCTGTTGCATAGATAATATGTGAATATCCTAAATAATCTAAATCAGAATATGTGTTTGTTGAATAAATTCATGTGTGAGTATAGTATCTTTGACTATAGAAGAAATGATTGATTGGTCTGGCAAGATGATGTATAAATGCCATGTCCATGTACCTTATCCAACTAACATTAATATCTAAAATATCTTTTGATATATTATCTCTAATGTCTTTTATTGCAATGTCTACTACCAGGATCAATTCCTTAAAACTCAAAAAAAAGAATTTCATGGTTGAAGAGGAATATTGTTGTATTCATGTGATTTCTTATTCATTCTTCTCTTTCTCAGGATAGAAAAAACTATGGATTAACGTGATATAGCTTGATATATATGATAATTTTCTTCCTTTTATGAAATTATATTGATAAATGATTTGTGGGGTATGTTCATTTAAATATAGTAAGTTATACATTTATTACAGGTATCAATGAAAAATTCAATAATATAGGATATATTTCATTCAATTTTTATTATATTGTTACCTTTAATAGGTATAAGTTCCTTTAGTTAATCTTTCACTTATGTATAGAAAGAAAAGAAGTATATCAAAATTATAGTTTAATTTTAAGTAGAAACCTCTTTTGATAATGGACGAGATAAAATGATGATTGCTCCCTAACATATGTACACAATATTTTCTCTTTAAGAGAATTTGACATATAAAATATACTCACGCGGCAAAGTATAAGTTAAAAACTAACCTGACAGTATACGGGACCTAGTGATTACAAACAAACCATTGCTAAGATGGTGAAGTCAGATCGAATCATTGCCGCAGACCGCGCCGTATATATAAATCCTTTTCATGCACCGTAGTGCATCGTACTGTGTTTCTCTAAATTGCACATATGGAGACGAGAGAACATTAGAAGAGCAGTTCGTCCGAAAAGACTTCGATCATTCACGTAAACTTTAAACTTTTTTTTAAAAGTAGGTAAACTTCGGTGGCATCATTTCTTTTCGATTTCCGAACCACATCAAAATTGGAGCAGAACCTCGGGGAGTTAGCATGGGTTTCTTGTCTTTCTATAGTTACATCGACTGATTTCTAAACGTCATGAGTACCGATGTGGGCTTACTTCGAGCTTGTATTTATTGTAATTTTCTATTAAGAAAAAAAACCGTAGTAAAAGAAACATAAATTTGACGCATCCAAGCTTGGATACTAAGATGTTAATATTCTTCTCGTAATATAGTTGAGAACATCCAAATAGAAACTCACTGGAATATACGGAGGTTCTTATGTAGTGAAAAAAAGTGGAATAGTGAGGTGCATAGGCGTAAGCATTCACACCATAGATGGTTACAAGTGAAGCAAGGTCATGTTCGTGATGACTTGCTGAGGGTGCCAAAGGAAACTTTTTAGATGGTTCACGAAACAAAATATAGGCTGCATGTTGTCTTTTACACGGGGTTTAACATGTTTGATAAGTATTGCTTTCTTCCAGCATGACGCTAATCAGGGCCTTTCTTTTTCTTTTTACATGTTTTTAAGGCAGTGGATACTTGAAGATTTGGATACTGATATAGATAATAAATTTGAAATTTCATTGGATAGTGATTTGGATATAGTATGATTAAATATCCATCTTGATATCTCATGAGATTTGAATTTTTTTATTTTTTTAATTTTTCACTGTACCAATGATTTAGAAGTTACTTAACTTGGTTACTTTATTTTGACGATTACTCGTCCGTAAAGGAGATGTTTAACAACGTAATCTACTTGTCCTCACCCGATTACCAATTTTGGGGTGTACTTTTTGAGGGAACGCTTAAGGTTATTTTATTTAAATGATGTTAATCCCTCTATTTTTCTAAAATTGCAATCTAATTCTAATGGGGATCGGATATTACGGTATAAGTATAAATTGAATTAGGAGTTTTGATTTTTCTGCAAATGTGTTTTAGAGTTCAATATTGGTGATGGGAGAAAACACAAGTCTAAACTGTTAGCCTAACGAGTTCAATGGATCTAAAAATGGGTTAGCTTAAGGTTTAGAAGGAACAGACTTGCTATAAGAAAATCAGGTCTATGCCACTGATGTATCGAAAATTTATTGTAAAATATTTGAGTTTTGAAAATCCGTCATCGTAGTGTAATTTGCAAGAAAATCTAAACAATCAAATAATTTTTACTGAAATTCAAAAGAAGTCCCAGGTCGAACACAGGTAGGTTACGTCGATTCAAAATCTGCAATTATATATTTTTTAAATTTTTTGTTTAAAGATGAGATAATCAAAATGATTCTATTCTATTTTCAAAATGAATACAACTAAAGAGAGATAGAGAGAGAGAAATAACTTTTATAATCAAAATAATGTTATTACAACTACAACTAGAAAGCGAAAAATATAGTCTAGAAAATGATAAAGAGAAGAGGGAGAGAAGTTATCCTCCTAGACGATTGCTTGGAGGATGAGCCGGATAAACGTTGTTTAGAAGAAGGAGAGCAAAGACAAAGGATGGAGAACGGATCAAGAAAAACTGGAAGTGAGGCAGGGAGTCGTCGTTGAGGGATCCACTTCCGAAATGGGGGTAAGAATACGACCACTGGTGCTTCACAAACGGGGTGAGAAGTGGATAAAATTTTGATTTTTATTCTAAAGGAGCGTCCCGGTTTTAGGACAAGCTTCTTTAGAGCTTTATAGAGGGAGAGAGATGAAGGAAGGGATGAGAAGAATGTGGGGGTTGTAAGGCTTTTTTATAGGTGTAGAGGTTGGGGCAAAAATGTCTTCAAAGGCTTATAAGATTAAATGCATCAGCATTTAGTGACGGATATATCCGTCACTAAATGCTAAATGTGGGTGTAAATCCACGCACGCCCCCGCCTCTTAAGCTTCAAGCATTGAGCATGTAGACCATGTTCAGCTCATCTCAATCATCTGATTAAGAGATCGAATGGCTGAGAATCCACGCGCACCTCTTCTTCGCCGCTTAAGCATATGCGATCATGCATTCGACCGTGCGTCAGATTGCGCGTGCGTGAATCGCGTACATCCATCGCGCCATGTCACGCCTGCATCCATCGTTCGCTCGTGATCCAATAGCCAAATTGAGCCGTGCCCGCCCGCACCTTTGATTTGAGGCGTACGAGGTTTCAACCCCGTGACCTCTATCTCACCCATGAGCGCGAGACCGCTGCGCCAAGCTGCCCTTTGAGGCGTGTTTACATCTAAGGTGCATGCGCTCATGGACGTTGGATCAAGATCCAATGACCTAGATCTGATGGCTGGTTGAGGAGAGAAAGAGTAGCTGCAAGCCTCGGGTGGTTTGGGCAGCTGAGATGGCGCCACGTGGCACCATCTTGGCCGTCCATCTTCTCTGACTTGTAGATGATGCCACGGATGTCAGATTTGACAAATTTTCGTGGCGTTGGGCTGCGATCGTCCATCTGAACCCATCCGTGCGGTCGGATTTGTCATCTAAAATATGGATTTACACCACATGACCCATTGATCTCTGATCTTTCTTGGACTGCATTTGATGCTATGGAAGTCTGATTGGGGCGATCTTAGAGTCGTTAAACTCTAATCGTCGCCCTGATCAGATTCGTACGGTTGAATCTTCAATTTGAGGCCTTGATTAAATATTGCCCTGTCCCTGGCCACCAAAAAGAGTAAATCACTATACAATTCGTACAATTTGACCTAAATGTATGATGATGCATGTTATGCAATATTTACAATGCATGATGCTTCTACGACACTAAGAGCATGCATAAATAGACATTTTAGGCTACTTAGATGCATACATCACACCCCAATGCCTATCTTTTGCTAGCCTCTAGTAAAAACTATATGTTATTTATAAAAAAATTGAGATTGGATTTCTTTCTTCGACACTAGGAAATTTTTACTAAGGACCTAAACTACAAAGACACAACAACGCCCAGGTGTCAGCCAAAATGCGAACCTCCCAAGCTCTCGCCTTATTGAAAAGCAGAAGCATCTTTTCTTTTTTCTTTTTCTTCTTTTCTTCTTTTTTTTATTTTTAAGTTTAGGGTTTCGAGACAGCTTTCTACGACTACCCAACCCACCCAAGACTCGAAGAGAACTCTAAGTACTAAGCATCTTTATGTGTGCAATGTGATAGACTCACTGATCGACGATTAGAATAGACTTCGGGTTTCTACGCCCCTAGGTGACCTTAAAAAGGAATTCTGCCTAAAGGTGTATCTGTACGACCGGTAGCTTTCTCTCAACTTTTATTTTTATGGGGTCAACACAAGGGCGAACCCAGTATATATCTCCCCGACTTATTCTACTTCCCCATTTCTTCCTAAGTGTTTGAAATTAAATGTACATTTTTGTGAGTTGGGTTCTGGACAACCGACCAATGGGCTGTTACCCATGATAACTTGTCAGTCATACTCGTTGGTGAAGTGTGGCTTATTTCTTTCTTCTTTTCTATTTCTATTTCTTTTTCTCTTTTTGGATACTTTTCTTTTTCTTTTCTTTTTTTAAAATAAGTGGCTTCCCTGATCTAAGATTTACTTAAAGGCAACAAGAAGAGAATGGTCATGTGACTGGGCTCTGGACAACCGACCAATGGGTTGTTACTCTCAATAACTTGCCGGCCATACCACCTTAGAAGGTTCATTAGCTACCTAATTTCTATAAAAATTGCCGAAAAGCGAGTCAACACAAATAGTGTGTAGATGCTTAGACTTAAAGTCTCCTCAAATCACAGGACGGGTTGATAAGTCGTGTACTTATCACCCCAACTTATTTAACCAATTTGAAATGAATTTTCAAATGACAAGGACTCAATAAACAAGTTACATTTTAGTGGACACCTGGGCTGATTAAGCCCAAAGACCTGAAAGGTTTAAGTGTTTAGATCTACTGTATTATTTCCTAAGGTTGAAAATTTCTAAAGCCCAAGTTTTCTTTTCTTAATTTAATTTTTTTAATAAAAAGGAAAAATAAGGAAAATTTACAAGAAATTCACAGAGCTGACAATATGATTCAGAAAATAAATCCACCCCCCCATGCCTAACTCATGCAATGTTCTCATTGAAAATAAAAGGCATGAGGAGAAGGGTAGAATGAAGAAAATATCACCTATATTCCATGATGCTCGGGTCAACTCTGAGTCAGTCCGTACAAGTGCTGAGTTTAATGCCATTAGCTAGGTGGAGTCCAAAGAAGTCACATCAAGGTTAAAGTAACCTTGTCTAAGACGGGTTCTAGAATAACATGATCAACATAAGGTTTCAGACGTTGTCTGTTGACCTTAAAAGAATTACTCAACTTTGGGTCAGAGATCTCAACGGCCCCGTTTGGGAATATCCTATTAATGATGAACAGGCCGCTCCACTTTGACCTAAGCTTGCCGGGAAAGAGCTTAAGTTGAGAATCAAAGAGCCAAACCTTCTGGTTCGGCTCAAGTTCCTGCAGGAAATCAGCTGGTCATGAAGAGCTTTGTTCTTAGCCTTATAGATCTTAGCATTCTCGTATGCGTCATTTCTAAGCTCCTCCAACTCAAATAGTTGGAGTTTCTTAGTCTTTCTGGCTAAACTTAAATAAAAGTTGCATTTCTTAATTGCCCAGAATGCCCTATGTTCAATCTCAACAGGTAAATGGCATGCCTTTCCATACACTAGACAAAATGGTGACATGCTGATAGGCGTCTTGTACGCCGTACGGTAGGCCCAAAGAGCGTTATCAAGCTTTTGAGTCCAGTCTTTTCTATTAGGCCTAACCGTCTTTTGTAGAATGTTCTTGATCTCTCGATTGGAGATCTCATCCTATCCATTTGTCTGGGGGTGGTAAGGTGTGGAAATTCTGTGATTCACCCTGTATTTTGCCAGTAAATTGCAGAGATGGTCATTGGTTCGGGTAAGGATAGCCTCAACCTACTTGGACACGTAGTCGACAACTACAAGAATGTACTAGTGTCCAAATGAAGGGATGAAGGGTCCCATGAAATCGATGCCCCAAATGTCGAAGATTTTGACGAGAAGAATAGGGTTTAGAGGCATCATGTCTCTCTTGGCTATGCTCCCGAGTGCCTGCCATTGGGAACATGACCTCGAAAATTCCTAGGCATCCTTGAATAAAGACGGCCAATAAAATCCAGATTGCAAAATTTTTGCAGTCCTCTTTTTCTTGGAAAAATATTTACCACACGTAGATGCATGGCAGAACTCCAGTATGCTTTGAAACTCATTCTCTGGAACACATCGGTAAATAATCTGATCAAAACTGATGCGGTATAGTTCAGGGTCATTCCAAAAGTAATATTTGGCTTCAGATATAAGTCTATCTTGTTGTTGCTTGGTCCAATCCTGGGGGACTTGACCAACGACCAAATAATTAACCATACCTGCAAACCAAGGGGTTTGGACAACTAAAACTGTAGGAAAAGTCTCATTCAGAAAGGTATCAATTATCGGAATATCCGAAAGAGAAGAATCACTTAGGAGTCTTGAAAGATGATTTGTCACCACATTTTGTGCCCTGGATTTATTTTTAATTTCAAGATCTAATTCTTGAAGTAAAAGAATCAATCGGATGAGCCGGGGTTTGTCATCCTTTTTAGCCAAGAGATGTCTCAAGGCCGTGTGGTCGATAAAGATTATAACATGAGATTCTAAGAGACAAGTCTTGAGTTTTTCCAACGTAAATACTACAGCTAGAAATTCCTTTTCGGTAACAGTGTAGTTTCTCTAGGCCTCTCTAGAGTTTTGCTAGCGTAGTAGATGACAGAGGGCTTCCTATCAATTTTTTGACCCAAAATAGCCCTGACCGCATAATCAGAAGTGTCTGTCGTGATCTCAAATGGAGCTATCCAGATCGGTGGTTGTAGCACCAGAGCACAAGTGACTGCTGCTTTAAGAAAATCAAATGCCTTGTGGCATGATTTTTCAAAATCAAGTGGCGTATGTTTGGCCAAAAGGTTACTTAAAGGTGGAGCAACCTTAGAGAAGTCCTTGATGAACCTCCTATAAAATCCCACATGACCAAGAAATGATCGTATTTGTTTAATAGATGTGGGAGGAGGAAGTTTAGAGATAGCATCAACCTTAGCTTTATCAACTTCAATTCCTCACTCAGAGACTACATAACCCAAGACGGTGCCTCCTTGTGTCATGAAGTGACTCTTTTCCCAACTAAGGACCAATTATGTTTTGATGCATTTCTTAAAGATCAATTCTAGGTTAGCCAGGCAAGAATCAAACGAATCTCAAAAATGGAGAAATCATCCATGAATACTTCCATAAACTCTCCCACCATGTCTAAAAAAGTGGCTAGCATACACTTTTGAAAAGTCGCAGGTGCATTGCAAAGCCCCAGAGGCATTCTACGGAATGCAAAGGTTTCATAGGGACAGGTGAAAGTCATCTTTTCTTAGTCCTCGAGATGGATAGGGACTTGGTTGTATCCCGAGTAACCATTCCAGAAACAAAAATACTTTTGCCTAGCTAACCTTTCAAGGATTTGGTCGATGAAAGGTAGAGGGAAATGATCCTTTCTTCGTGGCTGTGTTCAGCTTCTTGTAATCGATATAGACTCTCAAAGAGGAAGCTGAATGAGTTGTCACAGATTCTCCTTTCTTGTTAGTCACAACAGTAATCCCGACTTTCTTGGGAACAATATGCATGGGACTAACCCAGGGACTATCCGAGATTGGATAAATGATTCCTACGTCGAGCCACTTAATGATTTCCTTTTTGACCACTTCTCGCATATTAGGGTTCAATCTCCTCTGCATTTGGCGAGAAGGGCGGGATCCATCCTCCATAAATATTTCTATGATTGCAATAAGATGGCTCAATCCCCTAAGGTCATGGATGGTCCAACTAATTGCCTCCTTATGTGTTTTTAGGACTTTGATCAGTTTCATCTCTTGCTCCTTAATCCGTTTTGCACTTATAATCACCGGGAGCGTTTTCTTAGGTCCTAAAAATTAATATTTCAGACTCTCAAGCAATGATTTTAGTTCGAGCTAGGGTGGGTTTAGGATGGAAGGTAAGGAGGATGCTGATAAAGATTCATCAAGACGATGCAAAGGAAGAGGTTGGGAGTGAACAAAATCAACAACCTCTTCAGGGTGTGGCGGGTCTGCCACGGAGGGTTGTGGGTTGGGTTCATCGGTGCAAGAGGAGTTCTCAAGGATAGTAAAATCCATGCAAGTCTCAACATTTAAATCATCGTCCTCAAGTTCCTCAATATATCCACAATCCTTAAATTTGTTAATTGCCTTAAAAATATCAAGTTTCATTTTTCTATCTCCAAAGGCGATTTCCATACTACCAGCTTCATAGTTAATATTGGACTTAGCGGTAGCCAGGAACGGACGCCTCAGAATGATGGGCGTGTTCCTTAAATCTTCAGGTACATCCATGTCAAAGACAAGGAAATCTATAGGAAAGTAGAAGTCCTTAACCTTGATGATAACATCCTCAATAATGCCTTTCGAGTTTGTGATCGAATGGTCCGCTAATTGCAGCATTACTGAGGTCGGCCTAAGTTCACCTAATCCGAACTTTTCGTAAAGAGAAGTCGGAATTAGGTTATGGATGCACTTAGATCCAAAAGTGCCCTGTCAAAAGTGTAATCCCTGATAACACATGAAATCAATGGGGCACCTAGATCTCTCTTTTTCTAAGGAAGGTGATGCAGGATAACAGAACTAGCCTGCTCAGAGAGTATCGCCTTCCTCGGGGTAGATTCCCTCGGCTTACTCTTTTGAGTTTATAAAGCCTTTAAAATTTTAGTATAAGTCAGAATGCATTTAATAGCATTGAGGAGCGAGATATTGATTTTAAGATTCTTGAATGTATTCAAGAGCTCCTCATCAGACTTCTTCGTGGGTTTAATCAAGGCTTCCAGGAATGGAACATGAGTCAGATCTTGGGAATCAAGTTCCTGAGCCTTGATTTCTTCTTTAGTGTTCTCTTTTCCTTCCTCAGGCTCACCAGGGTGTGATTGACTAGAAGAGGGTAATTTAGGGTCCTGGGTTTGCTGTCCACTCCTCAAGGTAACAGAATTTGCAAAAGCGTATGGGTTTGGGTCTTAGGGAGGGTTAGGGAAGATCGAAGGGGTTTGATTCGCCAAATAACTTGGATTGGATGAAGAAGCAAAAGAAGGACCCTACTCAACCACCTGAGCATGTGCGTGTAGGTCCCTTTAATTCCCATACCCCTGGGCTCGATTGCCCTGATTTTGTGTGTTGCAAGGGTTGGGTATGGGTTGAGATGGCAAAGATCCAGGATGACGAGAATTACTAATGAGCCCGGATTACATGTTGTCCAGCGATGTCTTCATTTGTTGCATGAGCTGGAGCATGGATCCTTGCATCTCTACCATCTGTCTGTTCAAATCAGCCTACCCTACAGGTTGACAGGCATTCCAGGTTGGCCAATTGACCTGATTAGGGGGCAACTGAGTGTATACATGACCCTGATCCATTGGTCTTTGTGGTGCATAGTTGCTGGTTCGAATTTGGGTCTACTGCCCGGGATTTTTCCAAGAGAAGTTAGGGTGGTTCCTCCAACTCGGATTATAAGAGTTAGAATATGGGTCGGACCTAACGTTCTCTTGTACAGCATACACATCCTCGTAGGGCAAAGATGGTGGGAAAGAAGGAGAAAAATCAGAGAAACCGAGATCAAAGGTCCCAATTTGGAACCCGTGGGGTTCCAAGTAATGCTGGCTTATAGGTTGAGCTGCTTCTAGTTGATTCACGAATTCCCCTCCAGTAGGAGCTTGTAAAGAACGGAATCTCGAGTTCTGGGATTGAGTGGATCGAGAAGTATTTGCAGAGTTTCCAACCATCCACTCTTCCATTCTTTTGGTAACTAGGTCCACCTTATCTAGTTTATTACCAGTCAATTCCATATCTAATGAATGAGAACCATGGACCTCATTAACATTTGATCTGGGTTGTTGGGACAGGTTAAAAAAGTATCCATGGAGGCATGATTGATGGAATTTTACTCATTTCCTCAAACAACTCATGCGCACTATCTGCATCCTTGTTAAGGAAATTGCCTCCGCAAGAAGCGTCCACGAGGTTACGGAGTTGCTTAGCCAACCCATGATAAAAGATCTGCACAAGTTGTCATTTCGACACCTCGTGGTGTGGACACTTTCGCAATAGATTCTGGAATCGCTCCCAAGCACCATGAAGCGATTCCCCTGGCCACTGGACGAAAGTAGTAATCACCCATCGCAAAGCATAGGTACGTTTGACTGGAAAGAATTTCTTTGAGAAAGCCGATTTAAGACCATTCCAAGTTGCGATCGGCCTTCCAATTGTTTAGTACCATTATGCGGCCTTATCCCTAAGAGAGTGGGGAAAAGCCTCATGATCATTTGCTCCTCGTCCACGTTTTGTGCTTTGGTGGTCTGGACCAAGGTGGTTAGGTCCTCCAAATGCTGAAACAGGTCTTCAGAGCCAAGCCCGTGGAAATGTTTAGTCAGGCTTAACACCTGCGGCTTGATTTCTACGTCTCCAATTGGAATCTTGACGTCGGGACATTCCCCGTAATTAGAAGGATGATAAAAATCCTTCAAGGGCTAAGCGCTCTGACCATGCATTTGCTTGAACCATTCTTGCATTTGCTGTATTTGTTCTAGCTACCTTTGCAGCATCTCTTGTGGATTCTGAGGCAAAGGAGGTGGTTGATCAGCCATGGGATCAATTGGATTAAAATTCAACCTATGACTCCTTGAATGATCTAATGCTCCTTCCAAACGGGGATTTGAATGACCTTCTTCCAAGCATAAACTAGGAAGAGGTCGGAAAGACTGGGGATAAAAAGCCTGCAGCACAACAATAAGCCTGTCCTTAAGTTGGGTAGCCTAAGGACAAATACTCCAAAATAGACTCAAACTACAACATAAATTTTGTGTTATCTTTAATCCAAAAGCTGGTTAAGTTGGGATGGCGAGATAAGGGAAGCGTGTCCCGAAAGCCACTAATTATGCCAAACTTCCGCCTGCTTAAGTCGTTCGACAATCAGGCCACCCAACTTAGCACCTTCTAGAGAAAGCAGACGTCGCAAATTCACACCACAGTATGAGAAGTATCTTGAAACAGACTAATGAGTCCTAGGGCTAACGTTTACTTGATTTTAGATTAGGCCTGGGATAGTAGTGTTTTTAGAATGTGGTGGGCTCTTAAAATGGGTTGTGCCCTTAATGATTGATTGAATAAGTGTGAGTGCGTGTACAACCAAGGTTTTCAAGCAAGATTATTTGGATGAATGGCTTTTAAAGTTTAAATCTTGCTTAAGTAGCTTTTAGGGTTTGAATTAGGGTGATTTCAATCAAATTCAGGAAGCACACCAAGATTTGCAAACACGAGTGAAAATGTTTTCCTTTAAAATCAAAATAAAGTGGAGTGCCTGGTATTGACCTTAATTATTAGCCCTAATGAGCAAGCTACTTGATGAGTTGTTTTTATATGAAGTGGTGCGGCCTAAACAACTTAAGCAATTGGCCTTAATGCACCACTGAGTTAGGCACACAGATGATTACCTAATCTGATTGCTACTCAATTAGGTGTTTGGTTGTGTGTATCGGTTCCAAAGATCGAATTATTGGTTGAGTATGAAGAATCGTAAGAGGTTATGTACCTCTATGGGATTTTTTTAGATTTTGTTTTTAAGCGAGGGTGAGGTGGGTGGAGGTGGAAATCAAAACAACCAAACAAATCCAAGGGTTTATGAGAGCACTTAGGTTAATTAGGGTTTGAATTAGGGTGATGGAATGAAGTTTATGGAAGGGGAAAGAATGGGGGAGTACTTATAGTTGTCTTCAACTACACTTTACTCCTTTCTACAGCTTGAAGATTCCTAATCGGGTACCTGCAAGACAATAGAGAAGAAATAAAAGAGAGTTAGAAAGCAATTAAGTGCATGGAATGCGGAAAAGAAATCGAGTTCCGTTGCCTCCCCGGCAACGGCGCCAAAATGATGTATCGTAAATTCGTCGCAAAAAGATTTGAGTTTTGAAAGCCCGTCGTCGTAGTGTAATTTGCGAGAAAATTCGAACAATCAAATAATTTTTATCGAAACTCAAAAGGAGTCCCGAGTCGAACATAGGGAGGCTACGTCGATTCAAAATCCGTAATTATCTATATTTTTAATTTTTGTTTAAAGATAAGATAATCACAATGATTATATTTTATTTGCAAAATAAACACTACAACTAAAGATAGAGAAATAGAGAGAGAAAGAAATAACTTTTATAATCAAAATAATGTTATTACAAATACAACTAGAAAGCGGGAAATTTAATCTAGAAAGTAATAAAGAGAAGGGGGAGAGAAGTTATCCCCCTCAACGGCTATTTGAAGGACAGCCCGGACGGACGTGACCTGGAAGGAGAGCGAAGACAGGGGATGGAGAACAGATCGGGAAGAATCGGGGGCGAGGTAGGGCGTCGTCATCTTGGGGTCCACTTCCGGAACGGGGGCAAGAAGACTACCATGGGAGCTCCACGAACAAGGTGAGAAGTGGTCAAAATTTTGATTTTTACTCCAGAAAAGCATCCCGGGTTCGGAACAAGCTTCTTTAGATCTTTGGAGAGGAGGAGAGATGAAGGAAGGGATGAGAAGAAGTGGGGGTCGTAGGGCCTTTTTATAGGTGTAGAGGTTGGGGGCAAAAATATCTTTTAAGGCTAAGAAGATTGAATGCATCAACCTTTAGTGGCGGATATAAACGTCACTAAAGGTTGAATGTGGGTGTAGATCCACGCACACCCCCGCCTCTTGAGCTTCAAGCGTTGAGCACATAGACCATGTTTAGCTCACGGCTGAGAATCCACTTGCGCCGCTTCTTCTTCATCGCTTAAGTGCATGTGCGATTCTGCGTTCGACTGAGCGTCAGATTACACGCATGTGAATCGCCCGCATCCACCGTCTGCTCGTGATCCAACGGCCGAATTGAGCCACGCTGAGCCGAGCCGCGCCTTCAATTTGAGAAGCATGGGGGCTCAACCCTGCGACCTCTGTCTCGCCTATGGGCGTGAGACCGTTGCACCAAGCCGCCCTTTAAGGTGTGTTTACATCTAAGGCGCACGCGCTCATGGCGTTGAATCAAGATCCAACGACCTAGATCTGATGGTTGATTGAGGTGAGAAAGAGCAGCGACGAGCCTTAGGCGATTTGGGCAGCTGAGATGGCGCCACGTGGTGCCATCTTGGCTGTCCATCTTCTCTGACTTGTAGATGGTGCCACATATGTCAGATTGGATCGATTTTTGGGCCGTTGGGCTATGATCGTCCATCTGAACCCATCCGTGTGGTTGGATTTGTCATATGAAGTACAGATTTATACCATCAGGCCCCTTGGTCTCAGATCTTTCTCGGACTACATCTGATGCTACAGAAGTCCGATCAAGGTGATCTTGAAGTCATTGAATTCCAATCGTTACCCTGATCAGATCCATACGGTTGAATCTTCAATCCAAGGCCCTGATTAAATATCGCCCTGTCCCTGGCCACCAAAAAGAGCAAATTACTATACAATTTGACTTAAATGCATGATGATGCATGTTATGTAATACTTATAGTACATGATACTTCTATGATACTAAGAACATGCATAAATAGACATTTTAGGCCACTTAAATGCATACACATCAGCCACCACGTTCAGTAGTTGGCTCAATCAATTGACTGACAGAGAGAGCTGACTAGAGACCTAGACTAAGCCATGCTAAGATCAATTGGAACGTTGAAGATGGAGCCAACCCAAAAACTTGAGTGGAATGAAGCAAGCCCACCTACGCTGCTCAAAGCTGACTTGATATTCAAGAGAAGCGTGATTCTTGCCTAGATACTAAGACATTGAAGCTCTGGCGGCACTGAGCTAGAATGCGAAATGACATAAAGACAAGATAGATCTTTGGGAAATGAAGAAAATGATTACATGCAATTAATAAGCTCCTAAACCCTTAATAAAAATGACGCAATGTATGCATAAAAAGGGGGTTAATCACTCTTATTGTACTCAAAAAAAGGCTTTTATTGCATTCTTGAGAAGGGCTTGCTCCTATGCAACCCAAAACCACACACATGGACTAATTCGCAACCCCAAAACCGTCCCTCCACCAATCCTAAGTGCAAGGAATCAAGAGAAGATAAACAAGAGGGGAAACCCCTACCTCAAGGGATGGAGCTCCTCATCCTTCTTCTTCTTCTTCTTTCCCCCATGTGAGAAACAACCACAACAACAGCAGCAACAGTGGCTGTAGCAGCTGCAATGCAACAGCAGCAGCTGTGGTAGCAACAATGACAGGTCCAATGAAGGCTACAGCAATGAGGAGAAGCTAGCCGGTGATGGGGAGGGGAGGAGGTGAGCATCGATGGGAGAGGGGAGAATGGCTTGAGTAGGAAGAAAAGAAATGAGGTTTTCTCTCTTTGTTTTTTAATTGGCATTACTTATATAAGGGATAGAATAATTACACCCAAGGCCCCTCCATTGTTATGACCCGGTTCCCAAATCCCTACAGGACCCGAGGCCAGCTCGACTAGACTAATCCCAAGACCCAGTCGTCTAACAAGAAATAACCAAAAAGCAGGAAAGTAAACTACATTCACTGTGCTAAGTAACTAACAGTAAAAGAGTACAAGCAGTAAAGGAAGTAAAAGCTGCTAACAGTACATATCACCACCACAACAGTAAAGAAGAAACAAAGTACAGAAACGTAAACGGTAACAAGAGTCTGAACTCACTAATAAAAGAAAGTACAACAACAGGAAGACTACTGCTTGGCTCGATTGGGCCCAGCACCCTCTGCAGTTGCTGACTCGGGCTGCTCAACACCTGGACCTGAAAAGGGTTATGAGTAACAGAGTCAGCGAACGCTGAGTAGAGTGGTTTTCCCCTACTTTTAATTATAAACCCTAAATTAATATGTGAAATTGCATAACTAGAAACCTAGGATGTGGCATGAATCGTAGGACGAGGAGTACTTGCATTGTTTGTATGCGTGTTTGAAATTGCAGTCTTAAATGAATGAATAGAAATGTGAACAATTGCCTGTTAATAAGCAAGAGTTGCCTGAAAAATATAAAATGCCTGTGCTAGTTAAACAGTTACATGTGACATTACTTGTTGTATGCTAAATGATGGAAATACGAGCTGCATGTGTATAATCTAAGAATAGAAATGTGAATGATGAAATCTGGTATGGAATGACATAGGGAATATGAGCATGAACCCTACGGGGCAATTAGGAGTAGAGCTCCTGAATAAATGGAATGGAACTGAAAATGTGAGTGGGAAGTGTGTTGTCCCTTGAGTACGTGGTACCAGGGAGAGCGACTGTCCCCTTTTTAGTGTAGAGCGGAGCTAGCCACCCTTAGGCTGGGACCCAGGGTTAGGATTGGCCACTCTACACCGACTTCTTTGGCCCTCGCATACACTGTATCGGGGAGGGCTACTAGTGTAGGGAGAGAGCTAGCCACCCCACGGGGCCCGAGGTTCAGCTAACCACCCTACACCGACTTGTTAGGCCCACTGGGCAAACCGAGGTAGTCAACGAGGGTGCGCGGACTGTGGAGGGGCAAGACCCCTGTTTGGTTCTGAGGGGCTAGACCCCTGTTACTGAGAGGGCTAGGCCCTATACTGTTCCGTGCTGTACTTTGGGCGTACCCGCTAGCGGAAACGA
Organism: Thalassia testudinum; assembly: GCA_037157565.1. Classification (NCBI taxonomy): domain Eukaryota; kingdom Viridiplantae; phylum Streptophyta; class Magnoliopsida; order Alismatales; family Hydrocharitaceae; genus Thalassia; species Thalassia testudinum. The sequence goes on from JAZHRO010000077.1 coordinate 91,165,173, forward strand.
TTGACCGCATGCCAGTGCGGGGTAGCTACCCGTGCACTTATCGCGCGTGTCGTAGTCACCACTACGTCTGTCCATGACCTCAGGGTGGTTGACTGGGTGTAGGATCACCACGGGGGACTCACCTGGCCAGCAGAGCACCACGTGTGCCTTCTACTCTTCAGAAAAGACTGCAATCAAGATCGTTCCCACAAGGAACATTCGAGATCAAGAAAGAGATATGAGAAATAAACAATGGGTGAAAAGGAATAACTTGTAAAATAAAATAATTGGAAAAGATACATTACCTGTTAGCTTTTACTACTTTAGTTAGTTGGTTACCACTCTACTCAGTGTTCGCTGACTCTGTTTACTCATAACCCTTTTTAGGTCCAGGTGTTGAGCAGCCCGAGTCACTGGCTGTAGAGGGTGCTGGGCCCAGTCGAGCCCAGCAGTAGTCTTCCTATTGTTGTACTTTCTTTTGTTAGTGAGTTCAGACTCTTGTTACTGTTTACGTTTCTATACTTTATTTCCTCTTTACTGTTGTGGTGGTGATATGTACTGTTAATAGCTTTTACTTTCTTTACTACTTGTACTCTTTTATTGTTAGTTACTTAGTATAGTGAATGTAGTTTACTTTTCTGCTTTTTGGTTATTTCTTATTAGACGACTGGGTCTTGGGATTAGTCGAGTCGAGCCAGTCTCGGGTCCTGTACAGATTCGGGAACCGGGTCGTAACATCCACTTACTTTCGTGAGTTCCAAGAAAGGCCACCAAGCACCATTTCTTGCAAACAACCCCTCATCTTTTTATTTCTTAAACTTTGGTTAATAGTTAAGGGGATTACTTATCTTTTAAGATTACCATTGCCAAATTAATGACCCCAAAGCCCTTAATCGACCATTAACCAACTAAACCAAGATTTTAATTAACATGTTAAGTATTTTAAAAATCCAGGCCCCTACAACTTGAGCATCCACAATTACACACTCGAGTTGACTTATGGGCATTCAAATCTTGAAAACAATGTGTTTCACCATGGATCAGGATTGAGGAGCCTTCACAATAAAAACAAACTTAATTTATATCAGAACTAATAAATGCCCCTACAGGTATGGCTGTCATGTTGCACTGGGAGAGCCTCCCTAGTGCCGGGTGCTCAAAGCCCAACTTGGCATCTCAAGCTCTCGTAGGTTTTGCCTAGGTGATGTTCACAAATGGAGGAAGGATGAGCCACTCGCCAAAAAAATGAAAGGAGAAAATCACAAAAATGAGGAGGGCTACGAAAGAAATAAACCCAAAATAAACAAAACCAAAAAGAAAACAACAAGTAATAAAGGGGGATAGGAGGCATGCTTATAAATGCTAGGAAGAAGGAGTTGGGATAAAAATTAGAAAAATGAAATGGAGCCAAGAGGAAAAATAGAGAGAATAAAGAAAAGATGGCAAAAGGCCAACCGGGGAGATATACCTTCAAGGTTAACCTCGGTATACAAAAGGGTGAGGAGAAAGCTACCAAGTCTTGGTGAGACAGAGCTAACATGGGACATGGGATAGTTAGGGATAATCTTGGCTTGGGGAATTTGTGGTTTCATAAACCTGGGTGCCTATAAGTCAAGTCAATTGCACTAACACAGATTCTTTAAACTCACGATTTAACAAGCCCTGGGTGGACCCTTGATCCCAGGAAATCTACCTTTACGACTAAAGATCGATGTCAAGAGAAACCAAAAGGTTTAGAAAACCTCATCGTAGGTGTCCATATCTAGTGTTGTTAGGCCTTACTAGAAAAAAAACCCTTATTGCTTACCTAACTTAGTTGGCAAAAAGATATCGAGTCTCTTCTCAAAAGAAAAAGAAATCGAGTCATTTCACAAATCTTAGTCTAAAGTCATACATTCATTTATGCTTTTCTAGGGATCAACAAAAGATAGGTATTGGGGTATGATAGATACACATTTAATACACTTAATCTACCAAAATTGAGTTAGTCATGGGTAAACATTACACACTTAGGATATAAATATCACATTAGGAGCATGTAAGCATATTAGGTGCATGCATTCATTTTATTTGTATTTTGTGCTTATTATGGTTTTTGTAAATAATGCAAGAATACACATAGAGGCAAGGAGAAAGATCAGTCCACTTTAGTAGAGTGCAAATTAAACTAAGTAATTGCTAAATGACAAATTGTATGCACGTTAAGCTACATTGTCATTTAAATCTTGAATAATTAAATATATGAATTTTATTTGTTGAACACGAATTCTTCGCTTTCAAGCTACAACGACAGGTTTTCCAAAACCAAACACGTTAGCGTAGCGATTCGTATGTTCAACATTTTGGCACCGTTGCCGAGTAGGCAACGATCTTTGATTTCTCTTCGCGTTTTATAACTTACAAATCATTTACCTCACTTTTTCTCCTCTCTTATTGTAATTGCAGGTACTCTTTCAAGACAGGCAAAAGCGGTAGATCGGAGTAAAGTGCTGTGGAAGGTTCTGTGAGTTATCCCCCACCCCCCACCCATTAGATTTCATTCCACAACATAATAATTCAAACATCAATCAACCTAGGTGTTTTTATAAACTCTAAGGTTAGATTGTTTGTTGTTTGACACCCATACTCACCCCAACCCCCACATTAAAAAAAGAAAAATTAAAAAAAAATCTTAAAGAGGTACACAACCTTATCTGATTTTCAAACTCAACCGGTAAACCGACCTCAGGAACCGGTACACATATTCAAACACATAATTGAGTAGAAATCAGATTGGGTAATCATTTGTGTGCCTAATTAAGTGGTGCATCAGGCCAATTGTTTGAGTTGATTGGGCCGCACCACTTCAAATAAAATCAACTCATCAAGTAGCTGCAAATTAGGTTCAACTCTTAGGGATTTACCAGGCACTCCACATTCTTTTTAAAACTTTAAAGGAAAACATCTTCACCTGTGTTTGCAAAACCTGGTGTGCCAACGAAACTTGTTTGAAAACACCTAAAGTTGAATCCTAAAAGCTACTAAGCAAGATTTGAACCTTAAAATTCACCACATCAAAAATAATCTTGCTTGAAAATCATTGGTTGTGAACGCACACACAAATCAATCAATCATTAAGGGCACAACCCATTTAAAGGGCTCATCACATTCTAAAGCACATTCAAACCTAGCCCTAAATAAAACAGAGTAGACGTTAGTCTTAAGGATTGAACTCGCTCTTCAGAACTCAGAACGAGATTATTTTCGATTAGTCTGTTTCTACTGTTCTATTTGATGTCTAGCTAGGGGAGCAGAGTCAAACGATCGCGGCTGGGGGGTACACTAGGAGCCGGAGGCACAAACCGAAGGAAGAACCTTCTTCCCAGTCCCTCCTTCTAACTGGTTGAATTGAACAGACGGAAGTAGATCAAATCGTTCCTTTATCTCAAGACGGGTTTTGAGAGTCTGTAGGTCTTTAGGCTAACCCATTTAAGGACAGGTTTGATTGTTTGTATTGCAGGGCGCCTTTCTTCCTCCCGTGTCTCATGAATCCTTCCACATATTTCACGCATTCCTGCTCTTTCCCTCCTTTGTGAATTATCCTCAACATGACGATTATCCCAACTCGTACTATAATCAACCATCAATTAGTTGGGATAATTCAGATTGGGGATACAGTTCCGGACCTCCGTGTTTAGGGTCTAACCCTGAACACTTTGATTCTGATTTCTATCCTTCTCAGAGCTACATCGATTATAGATCGTCTTCCCTTCATGAACATCCTAATACGATCGACAATCAAGAAGGATACACCGATCCTTACCCATCCTCTGATTTTACTGCCTTTAGGTCATCACCATCTTTTCAACAATCATAAATGACCTATTATCAGGAAGAGTATAACGAATCTCAATTCGTTAATTCCCCTGCATTGAGCCCAAACCCGCCCAACCTTGAACCAACTCATTTGGTTTAGGTTAACCAGCTTCAAGATAAGGTTCTGGCTAACTTGAGAAATATCATTCAATCTTTAGAAGTTCAGCCAATACCTTGCATTGAGAGATTGGAGCCCCTGATTGAAATGATTGATGATTTAAACAAGTCTTTGTTGGATTGTCTCCAGAATGTTAAGGATAAGAACCCGGGTGAGTTTCTACTTGGGAAATTAGCAAAATTGAGGATGAGATTCGTGGTTGCTTTGATTCAATCATGGGATGATTCCCAGGATGAACCCTCTTCAAGAAAGCCAATGACAGAACCCGCTCCGGCACCTGTTGAGGGGGACATGTGTTATGACCAGATTGAATTAAAGCAACCAATTAAGGATGATCTGATTTCTTCACCTGAGATCCCTGAGTCGGGTTACGAGGAAACGTATGTCTCCACACACGCCACTTGCAACCTCAGCGCGAACCCAACATTCTCCACCATAACACAACCCAGCCACTATCGCAAATCGCCCTCATCCTCTTCACAACCCACCACCACCCTCTATTCACGAAGAACCCAAAACAGTCACCCCACACAGCACTTGAACTGGCCTCCTTCGACCTCCAATCTCAATGCCAAACTCACCATCGACCCTCCTCTGAGCTCAGAGTCCACGCGTGGCCATGCGCGGCTCACGCATGACTACTCCAACGATGTATGCAGCCATCGTCGTTGGCGACCACGCTCCTACGACCGACCGCCTCCAGCAACCATTGGCTGCCCTGTCACCACCATCTCGAAGCCCTCGTCGCAACGCACCTCTACCGCAAGCTGTTCGCCCCGCCATCAACCCACGCGTGTGCACGAAGGAGAGAGGGAGAATCCCCTGCTTTGGCTTGAATTAGAAATTACTAAAAATGCCATTGTGCAACTTCCTATTCATTTATTTATCATATTATTATATTCAGTTAAATTTGCATGAATATCCCTTCAGTTTATCTGAATTATAAATGACTGCATTTGTTCATGATTAGGATATTGATTACAATGAATAAGGTATCTTTTATTGAAGATTAATCTTTACATTGATTTCCATTGCCAAGATTACTAGTTAACAGAATATTAGGTTGTGGTGATTTTGCATTCAAACACCTGCATTTTTTATCAATTGCTTAGAATGATGATTTATGTTGAAAAAAAATTACACGAATTAGCATGTACACTCACAAAGTTTCCTGAATAATTGAGGCAACACTCACTAGTACAATAGGCTGATTCCTTCCTGTGGAGACGACCTACCTATCGTCGTGGTTAGATTTTGAGTAATAAATATATTTGAAAAGTGATTTTCTCCCATGCAACGAAATACAACAACGCAACATTTTATGTTAAAGTTGTTATTGAAAATGAATTTCACTCTTTCAAATGGCGTGCCGGGGAGGAAACATGCCTATTAAATTTTTTGGGGAATTTATATCATTTTATGCTATTTCTGAAGATTTTCTGAATTACTGACTTTGGATCTTTTTCTGTGCAAAAATGAACGGACGAACGTGACGGGTGCGCACGACGGAGACAATATTTTTGGTGGACCTTAACGCTACCTAGAGGGTAACAACAGCAGCATGTTGGCCTTGATCCCACATGCGTGGATGAAGGATCGGCGAGCAGAGACATATTTGTCTTCCTTTTAGATTGAGATTAGGCTAAATAGACATTAGACATTTAATTTCTATTTTGTGGACCCGTGTTGGGTATTTTTGGGAGCGTGTTCCATTTTATTTAGATTATAGGTTTATTGAAATTCTTTGAACTGCACGTTAGTTAGTTAGCTAAATTAGATTATGTTTGTTTGCTAATTATTTAAAAAAAAATCGAATTGCTTGCTAGAAGCTGCATATCTATAGGGCGACCATCTAGGACTAAATGAATAGCATCTAATTTATATTTCTACATTACAGACATCTTGCACGAAGAAAGCCGGAGTAAGGTACGTCTTCTCTTTAGCATCAAATACCTGTCTTGCATTTGCATTTGTACATAATTAAAGAAGACCACTTAAGCTGATTTGAAAAGATTAATTAAGTGATCACATTACTTCTTGAAAAGAAAGTAAAATAAATAGGAAGTGTTTGAATAACTTGACTGCGATTTTCAAAAGAAAAAATACTTTTTGCGGTGTGATGCACACTTCTTACACCGAGCACGCACTATAGGCACTGCACTAGGACTTGGACCCTTAAGGCTATAGGCATCGATCTCTTTATCGGTGCAAACCCTCCTATCTCAATTTGTGACAGTGGTATTAACTTTTGCCCGAGTGATTTGATGCTCTAAGGAGGGAGAACCCTATAAAGGAATTCAAGGGTAATTAAGAGGCATCGCTAATGCACCGCCTCAAAGGAAGGGTTTGCCCTACTTGCATCCCTTGGTTCTATCCTTGGAGTGCCTTTTTACTTGAGCATTTGAGAAACTCATTGCAACAAAGTGTACGTCTCTAGGGCACTCGAAGGTCAATTTAGGGTGCGTAATTGATTGACAACTTGATTGGTCGCCCAAAAGAACTAAAAGCAACCTCAACCTCCTTAATAGCCTTTGACCAGGAATCTCAAGTGCCTCACGTCTCTTATACCACTTACGTGGGAACGGAGAAATACAGCCTTAACTCCACTTGGCCAAGCTAGAAAGGTTGGAAGAGGGCTTAAAGTGCTTCAACTCAAGACCTCTTGCCTTGTGTTTGTTTGGTGTGTGCGTGATAGAGCTCTTTCGGAAGTTTCTGTTTTTAATCTATCTAAATCCTAAGAGAGTTAAACCATTTGATTGAAAGAAATGGACTATCCTTACTCCTATCATTTTAATCAGGATCACATGCCTCGAGTGTATCCATCCTTTGATGGGTACAATGACAGTTCATGGGGTCAATCCTATTCCTATCTTGTGAGTACTGGCCCGATAACTCCCACTTTTGAGCAGAGCCTAGGAGTAGAATTTTCAAGATTACAAACACCCAACCCTCCCACCCTTCATGATTTTCCTTATCGAGGTTAGACCGATACCCCTAGGCAACCAGAGCCTGAGTTTGACTATCCTCTCCAATCTGATAGCAGTAGCCTCTCCTCTTTTATGATAGAAATGCAAAACCAACAAAAAGAAATGATGGAGCCTATGGGAAAGATGTTGAGGAATAGTCAACAATTGAATAAGTAAATTCTTCAGCTTAGCTATTCTCTTAGTAATGATTTTGATCCCCACTGATACAACCGTGATCATCAAAAAGATTTTGAGGAAACAACGGACAATAGGGATCCCATTTTGAGTAGCTATCGTTTAGACTCTTCCCATGAGACACAGTCATTAGAGGAGAATGATCCTAGTGATTATCCACCAGAGTTATATTGGAGTCAAAAGAAAGGGAAGATGATACCACTTGAGGACCTTGACCTCGTTAACAGTATTTTTCTTACCCTTGATAACCTGAGTGAAGGTCGTATTGTTCATGCCACTTCCCCTATTAATCATGTGGTGGAACCCCATTTTGCCCTTAGTGAGCCTAATCCCGACCCTCCACTTAGGGAATCAACACCTACCATTCAGCATTATGAAGATTTACATGTGCCCAATGAAGGTGACCCTAAAGGAATGGAGGATAAATTGGATTAATTTTAGTCTCAAGGATACAAAGAGTCTATTCTAGAGGAAGATGATGACCCAATGGAGGAACTTAGACTGAGAGTTTGGAGTGAATCTCGAGGGGATTATGTGTTATTTGAGAACTTACCCCTTGAGGATATGAATGATTTGGTAAAATTCGGATTCTTTCCTACTTTTGATTTTGAAAATCATCCTTCGCAAAATCAGGAGTTGATATTGGAGGAGGACGAACACAATAGTGAGAAACCTAGAAGAGACTCTCGGGGACATTACACATCAATTGAGGATTTATGCCCCGAGAAGAAAAAAGAATTGAGTGATATAGGCTTACTCCAAAACATTAAGATTGATCCTCCTTTAGAAATAATTAAGAATACTGAAGCAACTCCTCTCTTTACTGGTGAATCGCATATAAACCCCAACAATAATTTAAGTGAACCAAAAGAATCCGGGGATAAAATTAATGATAATGATTCTGTTGCTTCGACCCTGCCATCAAAGGAATTTTATTTCGAGTCCACCATTGATTCACATATACTGGAAGGTGAAAATATGACTCCTATTCTTGAGGAAATTATTATTGATAGGTAGGGTTGAAGGTTCCCTACTAGGAGGGGTGACGTAATAAAATGCGGAAATAAATATAAACAATATCACAGAAAAGACAACCACACAAAGTACACAAAGATTTATAGGTGGAAACCCAAACCGGGTGAAAACCACCACCTAACCCTCTCGAGTTAGGATTTTCCGATCAACCTAGTTGATCAAATCCACTAACTGAATCACTTTAAAACGAGGGTGATTCAACCTCAGTACAACCACGCTACAAGTACGAGGGTAGCGTTCCTCAACCCCTTCTCTCCACGAGAAGGATTTTGTCCCACGAAGGAGACGGGAATTCGCAAAGCGAATACCCAACCAAACAACAAAGATAAAATAAACAACAAGTCCCATAGAGCCAACAAAGTAATTATAAACCTAGCTTCTATAGGAATTAGGAAACTCCCCTTTGCAAGGAGTGCGTCGAGTTGATGACGCGGTGCGTGTGCCACGCGACGGCGCAACGTCGCTCTCGTAAACAACAGCGGGTGCGCGAAGCTTGATGCTCTCTAGAGAATGGAACTAGAGCTTGGAGAGCAAGGGCTTCTCTTGGACACAAAAGAGTGGAACTAAGTTTCTTAGGTGTGTCTCTTGTTTCTCTTAGTGTGTCTAGGTGTATCTAGGTGTGTATTTGTGTTGCAAAGGTTCCCCTCTATTTATAGAGGCCTTAGGAAGGCTTTGGAAGGCTTAGGAAGGGTTCTATAGCCGTTGGGTGCAAAGCCCAAGAGAATCAGGCCGAAATCAGGACAATGATTATATTTGACAGGGTGATCAGACGTCTAATTCTGGCATCAGACGTCTGGAAGGCCACTTTAAGACGTCTGATTTCTAGGTCAGACGTCTGATTCTATGCGGGTTTCCTCCTGACTTGAATCAGATCTAAACAGGATTTTTGTTCAAGTTGATCAGACGACATACAGGACGTCTGGCACTATGCCCGGACGTCTGGAAACCAACTTTTCCTACGGAATGGATTTTCCAACCGTTGCAACGGCTAGAAAATCTCTAAGAGATTTTGGGTCAGTCGAGGCAAAACGGTCATTTATCAGACGTTTTGAAAGGCCTAAGGACGTCTGATAAGGCTCTAACGGTAATAACCTTGAGTGCCTGCTAAGCTAGCCAACGGTCCACTATCTGGACGTCTGGCAAGTCCATCAGACGTCTCCTAAGACGTCTGGTATTAGGTCTGGACGTCTGATTTCATCAGACAGAACTAGCAATGTCTAGCCTAACAGATATCAGACGTTTGAAACAACAGTCAGACGTCTTAAAATACTTTATCAGACGTCTGATTTGGGAATTAGACGTCTGGAAGTGCTGTTTGAACCCTATATTGGTTTTCTAAGTATTCTACAGAAAACCTAAGTATCCTAGGGTTGTGCCGGTGTTCCTAGGACTACTGTTAGGGTACTTTGAGGCTCTTTAACATAATATTCTAAGGAAAATAAAAAGAGCAAGAAAATAAAGACAAGAGATACAAGAAAGGATTAAAAAGAATCTATCCTATTCTTCTTGTCTTCTATCTTCAATCTGTCGCTCCACGTGAACCTCCTCTGTTCTTCATTAAGCTCCTCAAATCCGTCCTGGATGCAAGCTCGAGTTCCGTCTAAACACGTCCACATTTGCAATTGACCTGAAATTTAGGACTCAAATTGCAAATGTTAAATAACACGTGTTTTGTTATCATCAAAACAAATGATCGTGGTGCTCTAGCACCAACAAGGGTGACATGAATATTTCTGCAACAACAATTAGGGGGAATAATAAAGAATCTGAATTGTTGGACTTAAGGCAAACTAAGCCCTCCTTGGACTTAACCATTATCGCCCAACACCATAAGTAACCCTTACACTCCTTAACCGATCCTTGGCTCAGGTCTTTACTCACTTACATTCTTTCTAGGGAGAATATCATGCCAGTACATCCTCGGGTAAAATAGCGAGTTTGGATTGATGCTTGTACTTTTACTTTCGCCATTCAAGGGTTTGACGTACTTATGATTATATCTTTTGAAACCCTTCTTACTTTAGAGGACCCTTGTTATCCTCTACTCATGTTTCAAGAGGTCCCTTCTTCTTTTACTCTTTTTCCTAGACCTCTCCAGGTAGCTTATGAGATTGTTTGATATCATGCCTTCTGGCAAGTATTTAGAATCATGCTGCATCATCAACTCGCCAACATCCGTGGTTACCTGTTTTCTAGGCCTGCGCTTTTACGCATATTTTTAGAGCCTAGCTCTTTCTATCCGAAACCAGACTTACAGGTTCCCTATAAGTCTAGCTACCAACAGAAAATGCAGCGCTTATTGGGAGGCAACCCAATGTCTAGAATAAAGCCTTCTTCAGGTGATTTCCTTCCTTTCTCCCCCTATTTTAATTTTACAATGAAGATATTGTAGGATTTAGGCATGGGGGGAGCATTTTGCATTTTTAGGCAGTATTCATGCATTTAGGTTAGGTGCATTAAAAAAAAATCTCTTTTGAGCTGAATTGGCTAGCCCTAGCAAAACATCTTTATCAAGGAGGTGTCATTGAAGACTTTCTTAATTTTTTTCTTAAGTTTAGAATCCAGTACATTTACTTTAGTTGCATGTAGACTGGGTAATGGCTCTTTGTAGAAAACCAATAAGCATTTTTAGTCTATTAAATCCTTGGGTAGTTTGAAGGGAGTCAGGCAAACTACCTTCTATTAGATCCACCTATTATTTGTGAGGAGAAAGTAGAGAGACTACTGGTACGCTAAGACTAGTGCAAGGACTCTTAAGTTCTGGATAATTAAATGATGATACCTCAGAGTTAGGTATAGTTTTCGTTCTATGTTCCTGTGTGCAAACATTGTGTGAATTCCCGAGAGTCACCAAATAAGGCAGATACACAGAGATTGAGTCCTAATAAAACTATGACTATGGTGAGTGGCTACGACCGTCCATCATAGAATCCTTGACTGAAGGAGGGTAGTTGTGTCAAAATTCAAAAATATGTCTATCCTATCCATCTTTTCCTGATGCCGAGAGTAGGCACTTCTACCAAATAAGTCACACAATATCCTCTTAACCATCATCATCCTTAATAATGCCTCATGAATAAAAGTCTGCATCATGTTGTATTAAGTTATGAAAAAGAGAAAGAAAAAGAAAAAAGAATAAAAAGGAAAAGAAGAGAGAGAAAAAGAAGAAGAGAAAAAAAATAGAGAAAAAAATAAGAAAGAAAAAAATATATATATAAAGAAAAAGATGTGTTCGAGTTACAACTGTCTTAGGTGTCAATTCTATCATGTGTCCATATCATTGAGGCAATAAAAATACCCATTGCGATCCACCAAATATGACCAATACCTACTTTTCAGTATTTCTGATTGCCCGAATACTGGCTAAGAACTTTTAACTTAGCTGTAGGATTATTAGGACTTTAATTGGAGTGTAAATGCCATATGAGGCCACCAAACATTTAGCACATTTACAGAATCTGGCAAGATATGTGATCTCAGAAAAGAAAGAAGAGAAGGAAAAGAAGGAAAAGAGTGAGCACAAAGGAGCGTTAAGAGAGCACAGTTTTTAGCCTCTCTCTGGATTGACTCATTTGATAGTCTAGAGAGTGAGAGTCTGCAGTACTAGACTACATGTGTTACGACTCGATTCCTGAATCCGTACGAGACACGAGAATCGGACCGACTCGACTGATCCCAAGACCTAGTCGTCCAACGAGAAAGTAACAAAAAAGCAGTAAAATAAACCACATTCTCCATGCAAGTAACTAACAGTAACAAAAGTATAGCAGTAAAGAAAAGAACTACTACAGTACATACCACCACAACAGTAGAGAATTAAAAACAGGTACAGAAATATGAAGTTTACAATAAAAGAGTACAAAGGTATAACAAAATACTCACTACTACAGGAAAACGGGTCAACAAAAGTACAACTACTGGGTTCTACTAGGCCCAGCACCCTCCGCAGTCGTAGGCTCTGGCTGCTCAACGCCTGGTCCTGAAAAAGGTGGTAAGTACGACACGTCAGCGAAACGCTGAGTAGAGTGGCAACCAGCTAGCTAAGAAAAACAGTAAAGGTGGACAGGTAGCTGTTGTTTTTAATTTCTTTCTTTATTTATCTATTTACTCTTTCTTGGTTTATTTCTCAGGTCTTTCTCTTGATCGTGAATGTTCCTCGTGGGAACGATCTTGATTGCAGTCTTTTCCGAAAAGTAGAAGTAGCACGTGGTGCTCTCCTAGCCGGGAGAGTCCCCCGTGGTGGTCCTACCCTCAGTCAACCACCCCAAGGTCGCTGACAGACGTAACGGTGACTACGGCACGCGTGATAAACGCACGGGTAGCTACCCTGCACTAGTATGCGGTCAGTCGTTTCCTTTAACGGGTGAGCCCAACGCACAACACGGAACCAATATAGGGCAGAGCCCTCTCAGTAACAGGGGTCCAGCCCCTCCACAGTAACCAAACAGGGGTCTTACCCCTCCACAGTCCCTGCACCCTCGCCTGACTACCCTGGTTTGCCCAGTGGGCCTAACAAGTCGGTGTAGGACAGATAGTTGAACCCCAGGACCCGTGGGGTGGCTAGCTCTCTCCCTACACTAGTAGCTCTCCTCGGTACGGTGTACGTGAGGGCCAAAAGTCGGTACAAAGTGGCCAGACCTAACCCCGGGTCCCTAGGGCGGCTAGTTCCCCTCTGCACTAAGAGGTAACATGTGCTTCCCTTGGTACTACGTACCCAAGAGACAACACACTTTCCCATTCACTTTTCCAGTTCCATTCCATCTATTTCCAGGAGTTTTACTCCTAATTCCCCGTAGGTTTCATGCTCATGTTTGTCAGGCCAAGCCATACTAGGTTTCATCATTTCAGGTTTATCCGCATATAGTATGGGTTTCCAACATTCAAACTTCTTTTCCTTTCCACTTTATATACAAGCAGCTCATATTTAATTTCAACCAACAGAAATTACATGTAACAGTTACTAACAACAGTACTCTACATTTCACAGGCAGCTGTTATCCAATTACAGGCAATTATCATTATTCTATCTACTTATCCAAGACTGCAATTCAGGCATTCAAGACATTTGTTTCAGTGTTTCTGTTCCTAGGATTCTTGCGACACCCTAGGACCTATCATTCAATCTAGTTTTCAGGTCCTAGGATTCATGCCATAACCTAGGATCTATCATTCAATCTAGTTTTCAGGTCCTAGGATTCATGCCATACCTTAGGATCTATCATTCAATCTAATTTTCAGGTCCTAGGATTCATGCCATAACCTAAGATCTATCATTCAATCTAGTTTTCGGGTCGTAGGATTCATGCCATACCCTAGGATCTCTCATTCAATCTAGTTTTCAGGTCCTAGGATTCATGCCATACCCTAGGATCTATTATTTATTTTAGATATGCATTAATGTTTGTAATTAACTAAGGGAAGCCAATCTACCCGCAAAATCGAGAGTAATGGGGACGTGATCGGCAGGTCCACGCGCCTCCGTAACCCCCAAGTCCACAACAGAACGAGGTCCTAACAAAAGGATCAACCACAAGGAACCACTCAGAATAAAGTAAAAGTATTTCAAACAAGTAAAGGAACTTGTACGAAGACAAACGAAATCTTAAACGCGGAAAATAGACCTCGAATGGACCCTAAACGGGTCAAAAATGACAAATCTGACTCAAATCAGACATCTGGAACATCTTCCAGATGTCTTAAAAGGAACCCAAAGCCATACCTCACTCTGCGTTGCTTCTCAGACGTCCAGGGATCCTGCTGAACCATCTGGACCTAGTTCCAGACGTTCGACCACCTCTCCGGATGTCTGGAAACACTCTCCGCCGTCTGGTGCCTTGCCCAGACGTCTGACCCGCGTGGGAGGGCGTGTCCCACGCCTTCCCGAAGTGAATCCTGTATGCGTACGCAAAAATCCCTCAGCAAGGCACGCGACAGAGCTTTATCGGAACGGCCTGCATGGTCGTATCTGCAAAAAGAAAGATATAGGCACATTACGTACTTATCAATCGTCTGGAGCTTCCTCCAGACGTCGCTCACGTCGTCTGGATGTAGGTCCAGACGTCTGATTCTGGGAAAAATTCCCAGAATCAGAACCTCCTCCGTCTTCTTCCAAGCACGCAGCCGCATTGCGCTCGTACGCCCGCTGCCCGAGCTGCAGCAGCACCGGGGAACCCTCCCCAGCACAACGCTCCGCCTTGCGCACACCGGCAGGCCTCGAGCTGCTTCGGCGAGCGCTCTCTCCCTCACGGCACCCGCACTCTCTTCTCTTCCCTCTCGCTGCACTTCTCTCCGCCGCTACACTCGCCCGCAGCTGCTACTCGCTCTCACCCTCGCTGAAGGACGATGGGGGATGGAGGGATGTGGGGTGGCGAATGAGGGAGAGGGAAGGGGGTATTTGTAGGCATGGGGGAAAAGCGTCTGCAGGTCTGCGAGGGAAGAAGGAAGAGAAGAGGGCGGCGGGGGCTCAGTCTGCGTGCTGCACGCGCGCAGACTTGCGGTCGCACGTACGCAAAAAAAATTATTTCCAGATGTCTGAGAATGTGTCCAGACGTCTGGACCAACTCCCAGACGTCTTAAGATGTATTGATGTCACGGGTCTTAACAACATGTAGCATCAGATGAGTGTAAGCCACTAAATATAAATTCATTTTACTCTATATCTCCTACCTAAGCTAGAAAGCAGGGGTAAAATCTTATATTATTTTCTGCTTTATCCCCGAGGGAAGTAGTTGCCTATCCTGGTAAAATGTTTACCAAGGGTTAAGTATGAACCGTAAATATAAGTTGTCTTTTCACTTGAAACCGTTACCTAGGCTACTATCACTTCACATTTCTCTGGATCTCTGAATTTTTGGAAGAAGAAAAGAAGAAATCTTTTTGGTTGCTTCCATTGTTTTTCATTTTTTGCTAGGAATTAGCAAAACTTAGGTATGGGGGTATTTTATCAATCCATTTTAGTGGAGTACTAATTAGCCTAAGTAATTGTTAATTACATGTTCATAATATTTAATTATTCATGATTTAAATGACAATTTAGTTTAACCTGCATACATTTTTATGTGTTAAAGATAAGTTTTTTTTTTAAAAGAATGAGGAGTGCCATCGTTAACGATGGCAGACCGGGAGCATTTTATTTACATAAAAAATCAATCAGGAAAAAATTACAAGGAAATATTCCCACACCCCACTATAATATTTACAAGGAGACTCTCCATGCTCCCACTAACTCCCGACATTCATTGACTATGCTCCTCACATTTATTGATGTCCCACGAAATAACTTCTTGTTACGAGCGCACCAAATGCACCATAAGGCTCCAGCCATCAATGGACGTGGCTTGGAAGAATTTTTGAAACATGTCAATAAGTCTTCCCAAGAGGGTAAGGCTTCATCGAAGATGGCCCTCCATATTTGATCTGTTACCAGGCAAGTAGAAAAAAAATGTGTAAGGCGCTGTCGGTGGGGAAGTTGCAAAGAGGGCAATTTTGGGACGATACACCCAATCTTGTGTGCCTTAGATCACTTGTGATGAGTCCATTTCTTCTGCTCAACCAAAGAAATATTTTTATTTTCAGAGGTATTTTTAGATGCCACACCATTGCGCAATCCTTGTCTATCAGTGAGTGTTAAAGATAAGTTAATAACATAATTTTATGATAATGCAGGTGAGGAATAAATTTGCCCAGCCTAAATACAACACCACCTTCCTCCTCACAACAACTCCCTCTGAGTCTGTTGGCACCGCCACCCAATCCCACCGCGTCACCACTGCTATTGGAAAAGCCGAGTCCTCGAGGAAAGGAAACAGATTAAGAGAGAAAGCCACAACAGTAGGAGGTTTTTGAAAAGAAAAGGCCCGGGCTTTTGAAGGGGGATCTCATCCATCTCCTCCCCCCTGCGGGGATCTTCTTCCTCGCTCTCCACCGTGGCACTCTCGCTTGCACCGTGAACCCAAAGTGCGCACTGTGACTTGAGCGAGCTCCACTGTCAACCCTATAATTTGCCCTCAACCTGTGGTGCTCTGTGACAGAGAGCATCACCACCATCACCAATCCACCACCAAAAACACCATGCCCTCGCCAACTCCCATCCTCTTCCTTCTTCTTCTATGTCACCGTCAACCTCCTCTTCACCTTCTTCCCCACACATGCTGTAACGAACGCGTGCCCCAGACGCCTTTTAAGACGTCTGGGAGGTGTCCCAGACGTCGGACCAGACGTCTGGGATCACATCCAGACGTCCGGGATCGTTTCCAGACGTCTGGAGAACAGTTATGTTCGCACGGGAGATTCGTCTGCGCGCCTGTGCGCGCAGACTTGCGATTCCTCTCTCTCTCTCTCTGCGGCTGCAGGCGCGCTGCGACCACCTTCTCTCTCCTCCTCGCGCGGCCTTAAAAGGGCCACGCCTCCCCTCCCGTCTCCACCGTCTCCTCCTTCTTCTCCTTGATGTGCGCGAGAGCGAGCGAGCGCGAGGGCGGCAGCGGCAGCCGCAGTGAGCGCGGAGGAGGTACGGCGTGTGAGGGCGGAGCTCTGCCGTGGGGGCGAGCTCGCCGGATCGGCTTGGCCGGCTGGTGGAGGGCGCAGGGGGCGCGGAGCGGCGCGGAGAGGGACCTGCTGCGGTCTGAGCAGCAGGAGCGCGAGGCGCGACGCGGGCGGCGTCGCGAGCGGAGGCCGAGCAGGGTCCTGATTCTGGAAAAATTTCCAGAATCAGACGTCTGGATTGATAGCCAGACGACAAGGTCGACGTCTGTAAGATCATACAGACGTCTGAAAGGTGAGTTTCCGCCTTCTCCTTCCTTCTTGTCGACTGACCGTATTGAGGGAGGGGGGTTGGCTGTGCGCAGGTTCGCTGATTTGCCATCCTTTGCGAATCAGACGTCTGTAAGTTGTACCAGACGGCGGGAGTGACCTCCAGACGTCCTGAGGGACCATCGGACGCCTGGGATCTAGGGCAGACGTCCCCGCAGACTTCTGGACGTCTGGGAAACCACGCTGAACAGGTAATTCTCTGATCCACTTTTTAAGACGTCTGGAAGGAGTTCCAGACGTCTGATTTTGCACAGTATCGTCTTTTTCGACCCGTTTAGGGCCTGTTCGGGCTCCGTTTTCCGCGATTCGAGTTGCATTCTTTTCAGAAGTAATTCCTCTACCCGTCTACAGTAGCTATACACTGTTTTGAGACACTCCTTGTGTTTGATCCTTGTGATAGGGCCTCGTTCGGTTGCAGTCTTGAGAGTCGCGGAGGCGCGCAGGATTCCCGATCACGCCCCCATTACTCCCGTTGTACCTGGTAGAGTGGCTTAAGTTATTATTAAAATCTGTTAAAGTATGGAACCATAAATAGAACCTAGGACATTGCATGAATCCTAGGAATGAGAAATATATGGAATGATAGCTCCTAGGTGTTGCATGAATCCTAGGGCCGGAAAATTAGATTGTATGATAGATCCTAGGATATGGCATGAATCCTAGGATGGAAAAACTAGTGGAATGTATAATACTGCAGTCTTGGAAAAATGGAAAGGAATATAAAGCTGCCTGTAATTTGAATTAATAACTGTCTGTTATGAATACAGAAACATGATTGAGATCATGGATTTTTGAGAACGTGAATCTGGAAAGTGAAACATATGATGTTCTGAGATAAATAGCTGGAACCCTACGGGGAATTAGGAGTGGAACTCCTGGAAAGAAAAAGGAATGGAAACTGAGATGTAGTTTGTACTGTCTCTTGGGTACGCAGTACCAAGGGAAGTACCTGTACCTGTTTAGTGTAGAGTGGGGCCAGCCGCCCCAGGGACCCGGGGTTAGGATTGGCCGCTCTGTACCGACTTGTTGGCCCTCGTGTACGTAGTACCGAGGAGAGTTAGTAGTGTTAGGAGAGTACTAGCTACCCCACGGGCCCCGGGGTTCTTCTAGCCTCCTTCACCGACTTGTTAGGCCCACTAGGGCAAACCAGGGTAGTCAGGCGAGGGTGCGCGGACTGTGGAGGGGCAAGGCCCCGGTTTGGTTACTGTGGAGGGGTTGGACCCCTGTTACTGAGAGGGCTCTGCCCTGGTTCCGTGCTGTGCTTTGGGCGCACCCGTTAACGGAAACGACTGACCGCGTGCCAGTGCGGGCTAGCTACCTGTGCGTTTATCGCGCGTGCCGTAGTCACCGTTACGTCTGTCAGTGACCTTGGGGTGGTTGACTGAGGGTAGGATCACCACGGGGGACTCTCCCGGCCAGGAGAGCACCACGTGCTACTTCTACTTTTGGAAAAGACTGCAATCAAGATCGTTCCCACGAGGACATTCGAGATCAAGTAAAGGATCTGAGAAATAAATGAAATAGTGAGAAAAATTGAAAGATGTGAATAAAGGAAGTAATAGAACATAACAGCTACTGTACACTCTACTGTTGCCTTTAGTTAGTTTGCCACTCTACTCAGCGTTTTGCTGACGTGTTACACTCGTTACCTTTTTCAGGACCAGGTGTTGAGCAGCCAGGGTCGGCGGCTGCAGAGGACGCTGGGCCGAGTAGGGTCCAGTAGAGTTACCACAGCCTTTTGTACCTCTTTTGTTTCTGTTCTAGTGAGTAGTTTTGTTTCCGCTGTACCTTCTTTACCTGCAGTTCTTGTTATATGATAAATGCTGTTTTACTGTTGTGGTGGTACCTACTGTAGTAGTTTCTTTCCTTACTGCTGTACTTTCTTACTGTTAGTTATATTCATGCTGAATGTGGTTTATTTTACTGTCTTTTGGTTACTTCCTCATTGGACGACTAGGTCTTGGGATTAGTCGAGTCGGTCCGGTTCTCGTGTCTCGTAGGGACTCGGGAACCGGGTCGTTACACATGCCACCTGCAACCTCAGCGCGAACCCAACATTCTCCAACACAACCTAGCCACTGTCGCAAACCACCCTCTCTTCACCGCAGACCGCCCTCATCCTCTTCACAACCCACCACCACCCTCTATTCACGAAGAACCCAAAAGAGTCACCGCACGCAGCACTTGAACCAGCCTCCTTTGACCTCCAATCTCGACGCCAAACTCACCATCGACCCTCCTCTGAGCTCAGAGTCCACGCACGACTACTCCAATGATGTACGCAACCATCGCCCCCGACAACCAAGCTCCTCCGACCGGCTGCCTCCAGCAACCATCAGCCGCCCCGTCACCGCCATTTCAAAGCCCTCGTCGCAATGCACCTCTACCACATGCTGTTCGCGCCGCCATCAACCCACACATGTGCACGAAAGAGAGAGGGAGAATCCCCTGCTTTGGCTTGAATTAGAAATTACTAAAAATGCCATTATGCAACTTCCTATTCATTTATTTATCTTATTATTATATTCAGTTAGATTTGCATGAATATCCCTTCAGTTTATTCGAATTATAAATGATTGCATTTGTTCATGATTAGGATATTGATTACAATGAATAAGGTATCTTTTATTGAAGATTAATATTTACATTGATTTCCATTGCCAAGATTACTAGTAACAGAATATTAGGTTGTGGTGATTTTGCATTCAAACACCTGCATTTTTTATCAATTGCTTAGAATGATGATTTATGTTGAAAAAAAATTACACGAATTAGCATGTACACTCACTGAGTTTCTTGAATAATTGAGGCAACACTCACTAGTACAATAGGCTGATTCCTTCCTGTGGAGATGGCCTAACTATCGTCGTGGTTAGATTTTGAGCAATAAATATTTTTGAAAAGTAAATTTCTACCACACAACGAAATACGACGTGACATTTTATGTCAAAATTGTTATTGAAAGTGAATTTCACTCTTTTAGAGAGCCGCATTGAAGAAGAGAAGCTAAGGAACTAACTGGAAATTTTATCAAGCATGTATTAAATTTGGTGCCACCTAGGATGCCATGTCACCTAGTTCTAAGCCAACTTAGCTCACTTGAAACCTACTTAGCTATTGACCTCACCCTTCCTACTTCGCACCACAATAATGGAACTCACCCTTCCTTAATCACACTCAAGATGTGACACCAACCTCCTCCCATTACTCCACCAAGATCCTATGCCAAGTTTCCTTGCCAACTCTCACCATTAAACCTCTCCATAATTCACTCTCCACAAATCCCTCCTCCCTAATAACTCACAAAACTCACATGCGTACACACTCTCACAAAATTGGCGCCAATTTTAGACTCCATGCCAACACATCCCATAATACCTCCCTACAATCCCTCACCAATATAAAACCCATGAACTTCTCCCTGTCTTAGCTACCCTTAACTCCACCCCAACCCTCCTCCCGATCTCCACCACTCATCCACATCCAAGGGTCATCATGTAGCCAACTCATCAATATATTTCCACCTCCCCCAACCAACCACAATTCACACGTCCAAGGGGTCCTTTCTCTATATAAACACCCTCTCAAACCATCATTTGGCTTAACCCCCCCCCCATAGAGAATAGAGCTTAGTCTTCCTTTGGTATACCTATGTCCTTAGCTACCCTCCACCTGACAACCCCACCCCCTCTAGCAAACAGCCCTAATAGCGCTGTTGAGAGCAGAGAACTATGCGATCGAAGTTGGATTTGAAAAACCCGTCGTTGTAGTGCTATTTGCGAAGTAATCCAACAACAGATAAAATTTTATTGAAATTCTTCCGGCTACGTCGATCTTAAATCCGCGATTATATTTTTTTGTATTTTTGTTTGAAAATGAGATAATTACAAAGGAATTGATATAAACAATAAGAGAGAGAAAGAGAGAGAGAACAATCACTTGATATAATAATAATATTTTTACAACTAGAAAGCGATTAAAAAGGGAGAGAGATGTTATCCTCCTCGACGAATGCTTTGAGGACAAGTTGGACGGAGGACGGAGCGGGAAGGATGATGAAGCAGGAAGAAGTGGATACGAGGCAGCACGTCGTTGTTGTCGTAGGATCCACTTTCGTAATGGGGGTGAGAAAATTGGATTTGGCTCTAGAATAGCATCCCGGGTGTGGGATAAGCTTCCCTTGAGCTTTGGAGAGGGAGAGAGGTGAAAAGGAAGGGATGAGAATTTTGTAGGGTAGGGGTCTCCTTTTATAGCTTGAAGGATAAGGGGCAATTTGGTCATTACGTAGTTAAAACATTAAATGAGGGGGTCATTAGTGACGGCTTTAAGTGTCACTAAAGACCCCACGTTGCCGCAGCCTCGCGCGCACACTTGCCCCCTCGCCTATCGCGCACTCAACGCCTGCCCATGTCCAAGCGATCGGCTGGCTTAGATCGCTTCTCTCTTGCTTCAGCATTGCCTAACCTCTCGCCCGCGCGTGCGATGGGGCGTGCAAAAGCGCGTCATCGTGCGCATGGCTATCCAAAGCTCCATGCGCCACGTCTCCGCTCCTCACCCGCCCGATTGTCATCTGACGGTTGAATTGCGCCCGCTCCCATGCCCATGCCTAATTTGAGGCGTGCTACATTTCAAACGCGTGCCTCGCGTCTCGCTCGCAGCGTCATGACCGCTACGCTACAAGCAGCACTTTGTTGTGTTTAGGAATTAGGCATGCACACCTATGGCCATTGGATCAAGATCCAACGGCCCAGATTGTCCGCGCATTATTCCTTAAGAAGATGAGAGTGGTGCATGTGAGTAATTCATGGCTGTTGGATCAAGATCCAACGGCTAGGATCACGCGATGGAGATCCTTTGGAGATGCGGTGGCAATCTTAGGGCTGATTAGGCAGCTAAGATGGCGCCACGTGGCGCCATTTCTATGTGTTGTAGATGGTGCCATGGATGTTGGATTAGACCGATTTTCACGTCGTTAGGTTGCGATCGTCAATCCAAACTCATCCGTGCGGTCGGACTTGTCGTCTGAAGTGTGGCTTGGCACCATCTTGGCCCTTGATCTCTAGGCTTCCTCAGACTATATCTAGTGCTACGGATGTCCGATCAGGGTGATATTGGAGTCGATGAACTCTTGTCATTGCCCTGATAAGATTCGTACGATTGGATCTTCCGTCCGAAGCCCTAATCAAAAATCACCCTGTCCCTTGCCAAAAAAGAAGACAATTACTATACAATTTAGACAATTTGACCTAAATGCATGATTATGCATGTTATGCAATATTTACAATACATGATGTTAATATGACACTAAGAACATGCATTAATAGATATTTTTTGCTATTTAGATGTATGCACATCAAGCGCTCCCCTTTGGTAAGCTTTCTCTCTCCCTGCTCTCTCTCATTTCTCTCATGGTTAGGGATGTCAACGAGTTGGGTTTGGGTCAGGTTTTATTATTACCAAACCCATACCCATTTACAAATTCATTTCCCATACCCAACCTAAATATAATTAGGAAAACCTATGCCATACCCGTTAAATTAACAGGTACCCATTAACATGTTGGTTTATATATCACACTATCATTTTAAAATATGATAAGGAATTAAGTGAGAGACGTGCAAAGTCCCTTAATAGAATTAACTTGAAATGCTTATTAATGTCAATTAAGGGGCGTTGCACACAAATACTTTCGCTCAACTAAGCTAAAATCACCCTCCACTTTTTGGTAGGATAAGATGTCTGGAGTGTTCACCAGATGTCTATCCAGACGTTCGAATAGAGGGGCAAGACATCTGAAAGTAAGGAAAACCGTACATTCTTTTCCTTTCTGCGTGCATGCGACAAGCACGCCCTTTCCCCCTCTCCGGCCTCCTCGCCCAAAACCTTAACAATGCATCTATTTAAACCCCCACACCCTTCTCTTTCTCCCCATCACCACCAGCCACCACCTCCACCTCCTTTCCCCCTGCCGACAGCCATCTTCTTCCACGCCCCCAGCGAAGCGAGTGGAGAGGAAGACGAGGGATGGGACGCGGAGGAGGAGAGGAGAGTGTGAGCGAGGAGCAAGAGCATGGGAGAGAAGGAGAAGGCTGGGGGGAGCTCGTGAGTGCTTGGTCAGAGAGCTCGCGCATGGGGAGTGCCTTGCTGCAGGTACGACAGCAAGCACTTTGAGTCAATAGGGAAGCTTGCGCGGCCAGAGAGAGACCGCGGAAGCTCGAGAGCTCATGCGGGAGGAGTCGAGGGCGCGCACGAGGAGGAGCTCGTGGAAAAGAGCTCCTTGACCTCCCGCAGCTGTTGGAGCTACCGTTGCAGTGCTATGAGCGGAGGCAGCGAGGAAGACGAACGTCGCGAGGAGTTCTAAGTACTAGATCTTTTCCAGTATCAGATGTCTGGAGCATCTACCAAACATCTGGAGTAGCAGCGGGATGTCCGGAGCTGAAGCCGGACGTCTGAAAGCACGTTTAGTGCCGAGGTATGTGTTTCTGCATGGGTTCTGGCCATGCAAACGGGACCCTTAGCTGATTTTGGGTCTATGCATTTGTACACAGGCGCAGAGCATTGGAAGGGCACGCAGTGCGCCCTTCGAGGTACTTTTGGACGTCTGAGAACATCGCCAAACGTCTGACTGTACTTCCAAACGATCGGAAGGAGAGTCCGACGTCTAGGACTCCCCTCAGACGATTGCGGAAGGATCTGAATGTTTAAGGAAGCCACAGGAAACATAGGGTGAGTTATGACGTCTTTTAAGACGTCTGGGCCTAGTCCCAGACGTCTGATTTTGGGCAGCATGCACGTTTTTGGCTCGTTCGAGGCTCGAACGGAATCAGATTTCCTCAAATGAAGTATCGTTGTTTTCCGCTCAAGTTTCTCTACGTGTTAGTGTTGAGTATATACTATTTTGAACTTGTTTGATGTGACTTATTCACTGGTACAGGTCACCATCCTGTAGTGTGTTCAGGACTCGCGGAAATGACAGGACTTGCAGTTCTAGCCCCCATTCCTTCCGTGTTTCCTGATAGAGTGGTTTGCTTTAACATCAAGATTTAATCAAACAAAGTGCATGTTTAGAATAACTTAATTGAACCCTAGGATGTGAAATGAACCTTAGGATAGAAATGAATGAATATTGCTTAAGCTACACTGTTTCCTTGAGATGTATGTTAAACCAACTTGCTAGCAAATGTATTAGTTTATTGATGTGATGCTTTCTCAGTTAGTAAAACACGAACTGCCTGTTATAAGAATGAAACCCGTAGTGTGAATAGTGAGATCTGAATGTTGGAAAATGGAATGAAAGGAATATAAGCATGAACCCTACGGGGAATTAGAAGAAGAATTCCTGTATATGGAAAGAACTTAGTAAGTAGACGGGAAGTGAGATGGCCCATGTGTACCTGGTAGCAAGGAGAGTAATTATCCCTTTAGTGTAGAGGGGAGCTAGCCGCCTCTTTGGGTTGAGACCAAGGGTTAGGTCTAGTCACTCTACACCGACTTCTGTTTGGCCCTCGTGTACGTAGTACTGAGGTGGGCTACTTAGTGTAGGGAGGGAGCTAGTCGCTCCACAGGGCCCAGGGTTAGGACTAGCCGCCCTACACCAACTCTTGTTAGGCCCACTGGGCAAACCGGGATAGTCGGATGAGGGTACGCGGACTGTGAAGGGGCGAGACCTTTGTTCTATTATGAGGGGTGAGACCCATGTTCTGAAAGGGCAAGGCTCTGTGATGTTCCATGCTGTACTTTTAGGTGTACCTATTAGTGGAAATAACTGACCGCATGCCAGTGTAGGGTAGCTACCCGTGCGCTTATCGCACGTGCCGTAGTCACCGCTACATCGCGACTGTGACCTCGGGGTGGTTGACTTGGTGTAGGACTACCACGGGGGACTATCCCGGCCAGGAGAGCACCACATGTACATCCTACATCACGGGAAAGACTGCAATCAAGATCGTTCCCTTGAAGAACAAACAAGATTAAGAGATGACCAGATAAATAAAAGAACAAACAAATTAGAACTACTTGATTGAGATAAATGAAAATGAATAATTAATTAGTTGTTTGTCTTAATTGCATTGAAATGGCTTAATTACCACGCTACTCAGTGTTAGCTGACTATGGAATTTTATAACTTTGTTCAGGTCAGGGAGTTAAGCAGCCAGCACCACCGGCTGCAGAGGGAGCTAGGCTTAATCGAGCCCAGCCTTAGCTATTGTTATTTTTGTTCCAGCACATTCTTTTGCTATAGTAGTGAGTATTTGTTATATGTAATACTTTTTCTATTATATTTCCCCTTTACTTTCCGCTGTTGTAGTTGTGATGGCCTGTACTATTATGAGACATTTCTTCTGATTCCTTTACTGTCTCTGTATTAATTTCTACTTAGTTAGATTGTACTTGTGGTTGTGGAATATTTTCTACTTTTGCCTATTTCTTGTTGGATGACTAGGTTTTGGGATTAGTCGAGGTGGGCCGGTCTCAGATCTTGTAGGGATCTGGGATCGGGTCGTAACATAAGCTCACCCATTTTAATTTGAAATACTTAAAATACCATAATGCTACACTCTAATGGTGGAGATAATCACAAGAAAAAGGAGAGGAGTCCTGACATTGAGATGAAATTTGGACGCTGCAAAAGAAAGTGGAGAGGGTAGGAAATGTCACACTGTAGCGTTGCTTGAGTCTTGATGTTGAGATGGAATTTAAAAAATTGGAAGTTTGAAAGACGTGAGTTCATGACCCCTTTAAGGCTGCATGGCCACATTAGCAGCCTGCCGTAGGAAGTTGGGATTCTTAGGGCATTTGAAACTTCTAGAGTTTGGAGTCTTGGGAGTTTTACGACGTTTGGAATTTTAGAGTCTTGTATGTATAATATATCTAAATGTGGTATATGAGTTTACAGGTACCTTTTGTTGGTGCTAGAGTACCGCGATCGTTTATTTTGATGATAACAAAACACGTGTCATTTAACATTTGCACTTGAAGTCTTAGATTTCAGGTTAATTGCAAATGAAGCATGACGGATTGGAGGAGCTTGACAAAGAACAGAGGAGCTTCGCGAGGAGCGATGGCTTGAAGAAGAAAGGAGATGAAGAATATGATAGATTTCCTTTCCTTGTTCTACTATATATTTTTTATTTTTTTTGTTGCTCTTTATTTTGTTACTTAGATTCATGTTAAAGAGCCTCAAAGTACCCTAACAGTAGTCCTAGGAACACTTGCACAACCTTAGGATACATAGGTTTTCTGTAAAGAACTTAGAAAACCAAAATAGGGTCAGACAGCCTTATCAGACGTCTAATCTGATAATCAGACGTCCGATAATGACTTTTAAGACGTCTGACCGTTGACTCAGACGTCCGATAATATTTAGGCTGGACTTAGTTAGTTCTGTCTGATGAAATCAGACATCCAGACCTTAGTCCAAATGTCTTAGCAGACGTCTGATGCCTTTGCCAGACGTCCAATTAGTGGACCGTTAGCTGCCTTAGTAAACACTGAAGAAATAACCATTAGCCTCGTATCAGACATCCGTAGAGGACCCCAGACGTCTGATACATGACCGTTTTGCTTCGACTGACTCAAAATCTCTTCTCAGAGATTTTATAGTCGTTGCACTTTCTTGAGAATCCATTTCCGCAGAAAAGTAAGTTTCCAGACGTCCAGACTTAGTGTCAAACATCCTGTATGTCGTCTGATGACAATTCACTAGAACCCTGTTTAGATCTGATTCAAGTCAGGAAGGAAACCTCCTAAAATCAGACGTTTGACTTTGTTCCCAGACGTCTTAAACTGGTTTTCCAGACGTCCGATGCCAGGATCAGACGTTTGATAACCCTGTCAATGTAATGATTAATTCTAATTTCGGCCTGATTTTCTTGGACCTTGCACCCAACAGCTATGGAAGCCTTCCAAGGCCTTCCAAAGCTTTCCTAGGGCCTCTATAAATAGAGAACCCTTGCCACTAAAATACACAACAAGCAACACACTTCCACATCTTTTGTGTCTTTTGATCTTAAGGAGAAGCTCTAGCCCTCAAGTCTTAGTTCACCTTTCAGCGAGCTTCAATCCATTTGCACACCCGCTCTCCCGCCGTAGTTCACGAGAGCGCCATTGTGCCATTGCGTAGTTCACGCATCTGCGTCGTCGACGCACTTCCACCAAAGGGAAGCATCCTAACTCCTATAGAAGCTTAATTTAAGAATATCTTTGTGGCTCTTTAGGATTTCTATTTGTATTTTACTTTGTTATTTGGTTGGGTATTCGTGTTGCGAATTTCTTGTGAAGAGAAGGGGTTGAGGAACGCTACCCTCGCACTTGTAGCGTTGTTGTAATTGAGGTTGAATCACCCTCGTTTAAGTGATTTGTTTAGTGGATTTGATTAACTTGGTTGATCGGAAAATCCTAACTCGAGAGGGTTAGGTGGTGGTTTTCACCCGATTTGGGTTTTCACTTAAAAATCATTGTGCCATTTGTGTGATTGTCTATTTTTGTGAGATTGTTATATTTTAATTCCGCATTTTTACATCACGTTGATCTCACCCCCTCCAAGTAAGGATTTACACCTTTCCCCATATCCGAACCCAAACCCGACTGGGTTAGCATCCAAAAACCTAGACCACCTAAATATCAAATGGAGTGGGTTTTACTCATCTAAATCAGGTTGGGTCCGGTCAATTCTCCCTTGGGGAGTACCAAATCAACATCCCTACTCGTGGTAATGAGCGTGTGTGCATGTTGGATTTGTGGAGTGTGTGCGTGAGCTCCTGAGTGTGCAAAGAGTGGGGTTGCGAGTTGCGTGCATGCGAAGGCATGCATGTGGGGGGGTGACAAAGGTATGGTGGTGGTCGGTGATGATGGTTGCATTGCTTACATATGTGGAGGTAATGGATGTTAATGGTGGAGATGATGCTAGGGGTTGTATTGTGCGTTTGTGAGAGAGGGAGCAGGAAATGGAGAAGGAACAAGGGAGAAACAAGGGAGGTGCTGGTTGTGGCTCGAGGTCCAAATCAGGCGAGGGTGAGGGGTAATCGAGAGAGTTGAGTTGATGAGGTGGTCAGTGAGGAAGTGAGGAAGAGATGCGTGGCTATGACGAAGCGAGAGAGGATGAATGCCGTCTGTATTTGGCAATGGAATGACTGTGGGTGTGTGTAGGTGTTGGCGATGAAATAATGTTGTGGGGGTGGAATGTGCGTGCATCAAGGAAGAAGATGGTGCAGGTAGGCTTGGTGTGCATCGACGTGTGTGTGCAAGTGCCCAAGCGTATGTGGGTGAGTCTGCGTGTGCATGCATATGTGACAATGAAGAGCAACAAGAGTGGGGAGGAGGAGGAACTGGAAGGAGATGGTGAGGATGATGATGGTGACAATATTGTTGTAGGTATAAGTGTAAGGAAGAAGAGAAGAGAAGGAAGGTAGGTGATGGCTACTGCTGTTGGTAGCTTGTAGGTGTTTGTGCATGTAAGTGTAGGGGAGTGACGTGCCGTAGTGCGTGTGTGTTAAGAGGTGTCGTTATAGTCGCACTTGATACGTCGATTTTAAAAGAAGTAAACGGAGGTGAGTCCGAGTGTTGGTCTCAGGGAGGCATGGAAATCAGATTTTGTTTATCACTTGTCACGAAAAAGGCGGAGTTTTGCTTGCGAAAGAGACGGTTTTGAAAAGCGAGAGCGAGAGAGAGAGTTTAGGGTTAGAAAGCTCTTAGTTTTGATCATGCACTTTAAACAGAAATTAAAATGGCGACTGAACGGAAAATAATTTCATTAAACATGCATTCATAGTTCATGGTTTACAACATTAAATACATGCTTCAACAAAAGTAAATGAAAGCTTAAGAGAGAGAGAGAGTGGAGAGCGACGAGGCAGCCACGGCGGTGGAGGAGGCTCCGTCGGCGGCTCGTCGTCTCCGGCGATTACAAGAGTGCCTAAAACTAGTTAGGAGAGGAGTGGAGTAGTTGCAAGTGGGAGAGTATGCCTTGAATGGTGGTAGAAGGGGGGTTTAAATAGAGTTAAGGGTTTCCTAAAAGAAGAAGGGACTTTAGCGACATCCAGAGCGTCGCTAAAACCGCTTCCAAAAGCGTCGGTGTAGCCCTCTCGCCGCCGGTCAGCCGCCCGCCCCGATCTTCCTCTTCGCGCGATCCGTGGCCGCTGAACGAGAGCCGTCCGATCGAAGATCGAACGGCTGAGAGCCTTCTGCACGCGTTGGGTGCGGGTGTGCGCGCGCGTTTCCGCCCGGCGTGCGCGCGTGCGTGGGTGCTCGTGCGCTGCGGTAGAGCCGCGTGGCGAGATCGTGGCCACCCGCTGCTAATCGGGCAGCCCAATTTTTCCGCGCCCTTCGCCCGCCTTCAAATCCCGCTCCTCGCAGCTCGAACGTGCGTCGCGGCGACCACGGGCGTGCGCGCTAACCGTTGCGCCACGCTTGCGCTTTGTCGCGGCGATCGTGGGCGAGCGCACGGATCTCGGCCGTTCGATCGAAGATCAACGGCCGAGATTCGTCTTTAGCCGACTTGAGGGTGTGCGAGCGGTGGGGGCGGGGCGACGTGGCGCTCTCTGGGCCGTTGATCTCCAGATCAACGGTCAGAATTTCTTGGGCCCACTGTGGGAGCTCTGGATGTTGGATTTGGCCGATCTTGAGTCCGTTGGACTCCGTTCGTCGTTCTGAATCCATCCGTGCGGTCTGATTACTCATCTGAGGCCTGCTTTGAAAAATGCTTTACACAAATGGCCATTAATACAATTTATAAGCAATCTTGGTACTTGATGCATGCAATGCTCCTATTCTACTTATGTTGTGCCTTTTATTCTAAAGATGGGTCATATTCAACCTAATTACTACCTCCTTATGTGGTGTTATCAGGGAGGGTGAAGAAGGTGGAAGGAAGATGAAGAATATGGTAGTGGTGAAGTTGGTTGGTGTGTTGTGTTGTGTAGGTGTGTGTGTTAACATTGAAGAGAAAGAGAGAGAAGTGGAGCGGTCAGAATGGTGCGGGTTATATATTGAAGTGTGTGGTGTGCTGGGTGTATTATATTATATTATATATATATATATGAGTGCGGGTAATATATGTGTCTAAATATATAAGACTATACTAGTTTTGAGCCTACACGTCAGTGCGGAAGTACAAAAGACAAAAGAATATCAAATGTGAAGTATACTATAACAAAATGTATTACTCAATGTATCTTGATTTTTGATCGGTGAAAAATAAAAAATACCAATTGGAAATCAGAAGACACTGCGTATTACAAACCCACCTTAATCCGAAAGTGCAAAAATCAAAATAACATCAAATGGTAACATTGATTGGTAGAAAACAAAAAATACCGATTGGAAATCAGATCACATCGTGCATTGCAAAATGCATTGTCCGATGTATTTTGATTCCCAATCAATATCTTGGATTGTGTTTACTCTGCCTCGTTTTGTACATGTATTATTTCATACTCTTGTAGAAACATACTCAATATTGGTCTTTAATGAAAGAACACAAGGCTAATGATCGAAACAGAATTCGAATCGGACATACACACTAAACAATGTGCAAGAAAAATGAAATAAGAGGAAAACAAAGAGAAAAGAAATCAATGAGAGAGAGAGCGGGTAGATAGATAGAAAGTGATCGCTGCATAGCAAATAAATGAAAAGTATAATTATTAAAGATATGTTGGGATAGGTAAGGATGCATATGTACATTATATGTATAAATGCACCTATATGGAAATAAGAAGTGCATATACATGTTTGGATTATATAGAGAGTATATCTTTATATACATATGAAATGATACATGTATGTGTATTTGTGATACATACAGATGGTTATTGAATAGATGATGGACGTATGTACGTATGCATGAGGGTAATATATATATATTTATTTATTATGTGTTCACTTATGTACAAATAAATGGGAAGCATGTGAGCATACGAGTAATGTATGTTGGTGACATTGGTATGTGTGTAAATTATGAGTTTGAGCACTGATTCCGTTTATCTTGTGTCATTAAGGAGACAGAGTCTTAAATGCTTTAGGCACGTCGGAGTGCATTCAAAACCTGGTACCTCAAAACCCACGAAGTACGAGTTCCCCTTCCGCGAGGTCTTTTGTTAGAGTGACACCAATATAACACTTTTTTCTACTTGTGTTATCACGAAGGTAGATCGAGGGTCGGTTGTGGATCTAATGGAACTTGAGTAAATGCATTTCTAAGTAAAGTCTCATTCCAATTATTTTATATTTTTGATTGTTGATTTATTTCTCTTCTTGGTGCTTTAGAAGTTAACTCTTACACCTATTGTCTTGATAACCCCTTAAATTTTTCTTAATTAATAAATTAAGAGTTATCTACTTAGTTAAATTGATTGTTAAATTAATTGTGACAAACTATTGAAATAAGATTTTTTTTCTTAGGCCTTGGGATTGAGGAAATAAATATGGAATTCCTGCTATGTTAAAAGTAATTGGAATTATTTGTTTATGGATGGACAAGATGCATGAAGATAAGCGATATGTTTTAAATTGACAAGTTGGTAATTTTGCTCTGTAAATTTGGTGAATAATTTATAACTGAAAATTTTGTATAGAAGATGCCTAGAAAATAAAATATCGATAGTAATCTGTTACAACATCACTTCCCTTTATTAGAAAGAGATGAATGTGGGAATAAAACAGAGGTGCTAGAAAGGTCTTAAAATACGTACACTAAGTTTGGGAGTTACATGTCCTTTTAGCACCTTGGTCAAGACATTTAGCGCTTTATGTATCGTTAGGGCTAGTGCATGGTTGGAAATAAATGATGTGACGGTGGATTAGTGAGAGGAGATGATCTGACTCCATGGATGCAGAGATCATTCCCGAGTATAGACTCTCTTTTGTAGGTAACTACATGTTGCGTCATGATTAAGACGAGAGACGATAAGGCAAGTTCGGTTGGCCACCTAGTGTACATCATCGAATCTTGCGCCATGCCTTGACGATCTGAGTTAAAAGAAAATCCCAAAGGACAAAGACAATACAATTGAAGAAGATAAATGGGAGAAAATGGAATTGAACAACCACTAAATAATTGTGAGTTTGTCCATTTTCTTTACATCATGCCTAATTGGTACCCCGTTCTTAGCAAGTCATTGACACTTTACTAAGCTTTAGCTCATGTTGTTCTTATTGACTTCCAATCAGGAGTAGCGAGTTTGTGCTAATACTATCCTAGTCGCTTTTGTTCTCGAGGTAGGTTTCGTAGTTAGTTATAGTTGTTTTTACT
Organism: Thalassia testudinum; assembly: GCA_037157565.1. Classification (NCBI taxonomy): domain Eukaryota; kingdom Viridiplantae; phylum Streptophyta; class Magnoliopsida; order Alismatales; family Hydrocharitaceae; genus Thalassia; species Thalassia testudinum. The sequence goes on from JAZHRO010000077.1 coordinate 91,197,379, forward strand.
TCACCTTGTATTTGATCCTTATTCTTCAAATTCTTATTTTCTTCTGTGCTCTTAACTGTGAAATAGATCGTTATATTTCCTTTCTACTTTACTATTGCTTGGTTGTGTTAGGTGTATGCTTATTGTTGGACAACAAATTCCTGATCTGGTCTTAGCCTAAATTTCTCGACTTGACCCTTTGGGGTTGGGCCATTATAGAATATGGTATCAGAGCATTGTTGTCCCATTAAGTGTACACCCAAGTGGAGACCTCACCAAGTAATATTATGGCAATCTAAGATAAGACTACGAGGAAATAATTGTTAAGGTATGATCAATCCTTGTATTGTGAGTGTGCTAAATATGCTACCTAACCACCTATGGAAAAAGCTGGAAACTAGGCAACTCAATTCTACTTTTCAAAGGATGATTGTTCCTAGGTTACGAGGTGAGGCGTAGGCATAATTATCTAACATTAAGATGCCTTTCATCCCTTGCTTGCTAGATAGCGATGCCTATAAGTGGTTGATAATAGTCTGGATGTAACCCGATTCTTATGAGAACTCTTTCATTATCTTAGTGGGAGCTTCCAACGTTCTCCATTGAAAAAGTTGGTAATGAAGGAAGTCTGACACCTTGAAACATACTCTAGAGTTTATGGTGAAATTCATGGAGCTCATTCATTTTACTTCCTCCACCTTAATGACTAAAGAAGGCAAGCGTTAGAGCTCTTTTAAGACTTGATATACAAATCGTAGTTCTGATTGACAGAGCATAGTCTTATAGGGACATGAGGTTCCACCCCTTTTGCCTAGCCCTTATAGTTACACAGCCTTCCAGAGTCCAGGGCCAAGTGCTGCCTTGGGATCTGTACCATCACTATTGGCTATTTCCTAGTAGGGTAGCACAAGCGAATCACCCTTGGTCGTGCTAGTGATATAAGTGTGGTTAGGTGGGTCACTTTAGGCATGGTTGCCCACGAATACATCAGATGACCAATGGGACACATTAGTAGTGAGAAAAGCAACACTGATCAATGGAGCATAGGCAAGACAGCTACCTCATCTGCTGCAGAATGGCGGTAGTGGAGGTCGACTTGCAGGCAGAGCAAGGTCTCGAGGTAGATGGGGGGATAGAGAGTAGTTGGATCCATGGCTGGTGAACCGTAGGGACAAGTCTACACTCGCTCCCTGAGGGACACAACTACTTCAGCCATCAATGTGAGAGGTACAATATCCATCGACGAACTTAAGTACTTGTGTTATTTGATTCTGGGGCAACACACTCCACATCTCTTGAGTTCGCATGCACGATACAACGAGTACCCTTCCTCGTGGTTGTTCCACAGGTAATTAAGGGCCCAGAGGGGAGGGGACAATTATTCTTGGCATCGTTCATGTACAAGGATTGCGTGATAGCGAGTAGAAGTTATAAGAGGCTTGCCGACCTCACCTTATAGATGTAGGATTTTATTGTCATCCTTGGGATAGACTGGTTGTTAGCGTATCATGCTCTCCTTGACCGCTACGAGAAAAGCATTATGTTTCACATTCCAAGCACACCAGAGTTTAGCTTTGTGGGACACATGGGAAGCTCTTATTATCAGTGTTTGACTGTGCTGCAAACCGTTAGGCTTTTGGACAGTAGGTGTGAAGGATCTTGGCCTATATTGTAATGGTCAATGAGCTAAAGAGAGATGTATCATCTATGCCAGTAGTTTGGAACTTACCAAATGTTTTCCTGACGAGCTACCTGGGTTACCGCCAGCATAAGAGATTGACTTTGAGATCTCTCTCGTTCTAGGAACTCAACCTATATCAACTACCCCTTACCGCATGGCCCCAATAAAGTTATGAGAGCTCAAGGTGCAGCTACAAGAACTCCTCAAGAAGGGGTTTATTAGGCCAAGTACTTTGCTGTGGAGAGCACCTGCGTTATTCATGAAAAGAAGGTTGGGACCTTACGCTTATGCATTGATTATCGACAACTGAACAAGGTCGCCATTAAGAACTAGTATCTGTTGCCCTACATCGACAATCTGTTCAATCAGCTACAGGGTGCCAACGTGTTCTCGAAAATTGATTTGCAATTGGGGGTACCACCAGTTGAGGATTAAGGAGTTTGGTGTTCCAAAGTCAGCCTTTTGAACTCACTACAAGCACTACGAATTTCTGGTAATGCCCTTTAGTCTGACCAATAAATTGGTAGCCTTCATGGACATGATGAATAGAATTTGACCTTTTTGTTGTGGTATTTATCTATAATGTGCTGATTTATTCCATGGATGAGGAGCAACACCAGGCTTAGGTTGTTATAGCAGCAGTTTGAAAAAATTGTGTTCCTTGCTTTCCTATAGGAGTTTGTGTTTCCCTTTTGTAGGCATAATGTCTCCTTCTTGCCTTCTTATGAGCATCCTGAGTCTTGTTGATCTAATTGGCCATTATGTTTTACTGTGAAGCAAGGGGGAGAAGGTTATTTTCACTATGGAAACCTACGGACTTGCACTGCTAGTTTCTAAAGAAAGGTCTCCCTTCTCTTTAGAGACTAGGGCTTCTTGCTCCATTCTTAGGCATGCTCCTTGTGGCCTTGATTGGGTCTTCAATTGATCTTGGTTGATTGGAGACCCCCTCCTCTTTTGTCCTTCCTCCAATGCTTGCTCTTCCACCCACCTCTGTTGCTGCTAGAGACCTGGTGATGGCTTTGCCTTGGTCGTGCTTGGCTTCGCCATGATCACCTTAGCTACGATCGCCTCCACCTTCAATGTCCTCGTTGTTAGTAGGTTCGATATTGATGCCTCCGCTCTGGTCTTCGTTAATGGCCCCTCTTGCTGATGGCCTCGCTTTCACCTCCCTATTCTCGCAGTGACGCTCTTTGGTTTGGGTCTATATTTGAAGTTATATATATCATGACTGAGTATTTGGTTAACTTGTTTCGAACTTCAGCTTCTCAGATACTCGTTAATGTTGATCGTATCAGTCATTGTGACTTTGCTCTACTAACATTGTCATATCTATTGATGTAGAGTGATTTGTTGCGACTACAACGATGAATTTACATGACACTTATTTTCTTTTTTTTTGTTTTTATTATTTTATTTTATTTTTCTTCTTATTTTATATGATTTTACTTCAAAGTTTCCTTATTTCTTAAAATAGGATATATTATTTCCACTCTCTCAAAATATATTAATTTTTATTTTTTCTCTCATCTTAAAATTTTGCATCGTTATAAACTGTTGATTTCATTTAATAGAGATCTATTTGGATTTATATGAAAAAAAAAAGGGCCACTGCCCTTACTCTCTGGTTTGTCCAACCGTATCTTATGTTCGATCCCAAACGTTTCCCTCGATTTATTTTTGGTACTCTCTCTCTCTCTCTCTCTCTCTCTCTCTTCCCCGGTGCTCCGCCGTTCCTCGCACTTGGTCTCGCTCATCTATCTGTCTATCGATGTCGTTCGATCTGCTGTTGAAGCCGTCGTGCGACGGCTGCGGCTCTACGTCGGATCTGTACGGCAGCGGGTGCAAGCACCTCACCCTATGCCTCACCTGCGGCAAGTCCAGGGCCGAGACCCGCACCAAGTGCTTCACTTGCGGCACCCCCATCACCAAATTGATCCGCGTATGAGCTGATGCCTGCCCTCAATTTTATGCCTGTCCACCGCACCATGCCTTTGCTTTGCTTTCCCTACATCGTTGATTGGTGTCCTGGTCGGAAAGTGAGACCCAACTCAAATCTTTCATAGGATTATTGATTCACGGAGTTATCTGGAAGTTGGTTTTTACAAGGGTTGCTTCTTATGCAAAACCCTCGTGGATGGTTACTTTTGTGCCTTGGGATTGACCCAGCATTGTTTCTTTCGGCATCTGTCCAAGTGGGTTGCGAGGTTTTTCTCGTTATGCAACTCAAAACTCGCACCTTGCGCCACTGCTGCTGACACGGGGATGTACTGAGTCATTTTGTGGAAGTGAGTTTAACGCGATTTTTGGGTCATTCGATGCAGGAGTACAATGTTCGCGCGAGCATGGCGACGGAGAAGTCGTTCTACATTGGTAGGTTTGCCACCGGGTTGCCACCCTTTTCCAAGAAAAAGAGTGCAGAAAACAAGTGGACTATTCAGAAGGAAGGGCTCCAGGGGCGCCAGATAACGGATGCTTTAAGGGTATGTCGTGCATATTTCTGCTTTCTACGAAATGCATCACTGGGAGCTTATGTTCTGTTTATGAAACAATACGTGTATAGGGTATGTGCTATGGTGGTTTCGCATTTGTTATCGCCTTAGCAAATTGTGTTGCCCTTTGTTACTGTTGGGGTATTGAAGATCTTGTGGCTGTGATTCTGTGAACGGTGTAGACTAGAGAGTACCTTGAAAGTTTGTAGCTTCTACTGATGGGATGGTGATGAAATAGCAAGGTTGTTTGTCAATCAAGTTAGGAAGAACAATCTGTTTCAAAAAAAAAGTTAGTAAGAACATTAAGTATGACGAAAATTTTTTTTCTAGGTAGTGTATGTTGTCCCTTTTTGGAAAGTAAAATGGTTAACTACTCGAGGTAGCATTCATCTAGTTCCATGCATTTTTGTGAAACAATTTCAAGCTCCGCATCGAAACTTCTCTAGAGGGAATCAAATTAGGGCCACTCCCAAGTCCAGGAGCCCATCTGGATCAATTTATGGTCAGTCCAGGCTTGGGAGTGTCTATGTGATCTCTTATTAGGAGTTTTTGTGACGAAGCCACATCAAGACCTTGGCCTTAGGGGTGCTTTATTAGTCCAATGGCAGTCCCTGGGGAAAGGGACTCCAGGGAAGGGTAGTCTCTCCAAAACCTGTGAACTCCAAGAAGTGAAAATTGTCTCGGTTCCCACTTCAGCAGAGAGCTGTGCGGATAAATGCTGGTTAAACAATGTAGAATGTGTCTTTTCACAAAAGAAATATTGTAGAATGTGAAAGTTCATATGCACACTGATTGAAGAGGCTAAGGCACACATTTCCCTCTGATGGCATTGTCATGTCCTGGTTAGTAGCCAATGTGTAGTTGGATCTAAAGCAAGATCATATAAAAGTAGTCTTTTTGAGAATATCTTATTGGATGGTCATGCATACTTCCAGAAAAAAGGAAAAATCATTGCTTGAACACCTAGCATGAAAGAAAAATTTTATGGGGCAACTTTCATTTGGGACTTTGTCCATGAACTATAAGGTCTCTTGGATTGAAGACTCTTCAGAGAGAGAGAGAGAGATTGGATTATTACAAGTTGCCTAACCACAAGGTATAAGAATACATTGCAACCTCATTCTCCACTGAACACTTTTCCCTCTGAAACAGGCCCACAATGTTGCCCTTGCCAAAAAATTTACTTTCAAATATGACCTATCACCCTGACTCCACCAAAAAGTCTCTTGTAACTCCAAAGGAGATGCCCAAATAGTGGAATGAAGGCCAGGCTTTTTCCACACCCTTTTGGAGAACTAATAGTCAAAGAAAAGATGTTCCATGGGCTAAAAATTCAAGTGCATAGATTGAAGGAGCATTATTTAGAAAAGATTTTTATAGAAAATCATACAAATTGGACATGTGTAAGACATCTTTGTAACCATTCCAAATAATAAAATTATGGACGGTTTATATAAAATCCAATAAAAAGATTACCTTACACATTATAGAAAATCATACAAATTGGACATGTGTTAGACATCTTTGTAAGCATTTCAAATAATAAAATTATGGACGGGTTTATATAAAATCCGATAAAAAGATTACCTTACACATAGTAAAAGTTGAGATGTGTCCTTATCTTTATTTTTCCTTCCAATAGATCTGTTTCTTTTTGACCATGCAAGAAATTTTGCATTTCCTCTTCTTGTTAATCAGGATGATAAATAACATGCTCCTGCATGTTTACTACTTCCAGTATCACAATCTTAATTTTTCTTGGTATCTTGTTGCACAGGAAAAATACAAGAATAAACCATGGATATTGGAAGATGAAACTGGACAACACCAGTTCCAGGGCCACCTGGAGGGTGCGCAATCTGCAACTTATTACCTTTTAATGATGCAGGGGAAGGAGTTTGTTGCAATACCTGCTGGTTCTTGGTATGTACCTGAATCGATATTTCTGCAGCATCTGGTTTAGATTCCTTTTTCCCAGGTTGTCAGTATATTATTATTGCCTGCTGTGCAGATATGTTTGAATTTTATAGGTCAATTCTGTGAATATTTGAATTTCTAAGAGAGGTTGAGCTTCTGTTGATCCTCTGCCAGCTTTTTGAAATGATGGTGTGAAACTGTATGTTTTATGGATTCTTGTTTCAGGTACAACTTCAACAAAATAGCTCAATACAAACAGCTGACTTTAGAAGAAGCAGAAGAAAAGATGAGCAAGAGAAGAAGTAGTGCACAGGGCTATGAAAGGTGGTTAATGAAAGCAGCAACCAATGGTCCTGCTGCTTTTGGTGAAGCAAATAAAAATGAGGCACTCAATGGAGGACCTAGGGAGAAGGCTGAATCTGTTCGTCAAAAGAAAGCGAAAGGTGGCGAGGATGGGAATTTGTCTGATAGAGGGGAGGAAGATCAGGAAGAAGAGGAAGCGAGAAAAAACAGGCTGGTGCTTAGAAAGGGTCCTGATGATGATGAAGATGCTGGCAAAGAGGATTTTGATTTGGATGAAGATGACATTGAAAAGGGTAGGCATTGGTTCTTTTTGTATATCATCAAGAAATCTATGATTGGCATCTCTATCTTTTCTTTCATTTACAATGTGCTGTTGCCAATGTGCAATTATACTGCTCACAAGTGTACACACACAAGCACACAATCTTGCAATTTGTTCAAACTTGTTGACCTATTTATTGACCTAATCCAAACATGGGGCATCTAATTGGGTCCAGACGTGGACTACATGAATCCATTATACATGTCTAGAATGTGTGCATGTGCGAGTGTGTGTGGATTTGATTTTGCTTGTTTGTTTGCAAGTCCAAAATGTGTGCATTCATGCATATATGAGCCTATTAGTGTTTGTGTATACACAGGCTTTTCTGTTTGTGTACCTATTTTTGCGTGTGCCCATGAATTTTTAGGCAAATGTCTCTTGTATGAACATAATGGATAACCCCTTATTAAGATTTCTTATTTATTTATTTCTAAGCAAATGTCTCTCTTCTGGACATTTATGCATAACCATATATTGAGACTTCTCTATCACTTAACTAGGTTGAGTTCACCAATTCCTTGTCTACATTCTAGGTAATGTATGTAGAAGAAGCAATGATCTATCTCAGTAGTGAAACCCTAAGCCTCTATATATAGAAGTTAAGGGACAAATTACATGCATGCCCTCACAAAACATAAAAAGATCAAAACTAATTAAAGAAAAGATAAAAGAATAATTTATCTCTATACTCCCCCTTAAACTAGATCATAGATATTAGTGATGCTCAGCTTGGAAGAACACCAGTCAAAGGACGAACAAGGGAGAGCTTTTGTGAACATGTTTTTAGTCTATTTTCCAGAGGCCACATGTGAGATGCAAATAAATCCCTTTTGGATCGTAGCTCAAGTATAGTGGAAGCAACCTCCACGTGTTTTGTTCTTTTATGGAAGATTGGATTGTTAGCAGTAAAAAAGTCTTGTTGTCATACTTCATCTCCATTGAGCTAGGAGTAGGGATATGAAAATCTTCGAGATAGAATGAATTCACATCAGTTTCGCTGTGGTCTGAGCCATTGGCTTATACTTAAATTTTACATTGGATCTAACCACTATTGTTTGCTTCTGGTCCCTCAAAGTAACCAGGTTTCCCTCTACAAAGGTGCATAAACTAGTTGGTAGACTTCCTGTCATTTGGACATCTAGTATAGTCAACATCAATATAAGCCACCACATTGAAGGACTTCCCACAAGTGAACAACAAGCCTATCCCTAGGAATGACTTGAAGTACGTAAGAATCATTATAGTTGCACCCTAGCATACCCTCCTAGGCTTATCCATGAATTGCTTACCTTGCTCATTTCAAGGGCTCTAACTGGAAGAGTAACAATGACATATAGGAGCTTTCCCACTAAACACATGGATTGTATAGAACTAACTAGTCTCGAGTTGTCACCATACAAATGCATGCTGGGATCCATAACGATTAAGGTTGGCTTAGCACCAAGAATGCTAGTCTTTTGAGGGAAGTCTATAACATACTTCTACTAAGACATATTCCTAACTACCTTAATTCAAAGAAAGTATTGGAGTAACCCTAAGTCCTTCATAACAAAGTGCTTGGTTAGAAACTCCTTTGTAGTCTTGATACCTTAGCATCATTACGTGTTAATATGATATCATCCAGGTTTACCAGCAATTACACAATTCCTACATCTGTTTTCTGCATAAAAAGAGAATGGTTGGTTAATGACCTCTTGAAGCCAATTTTCTCCACAACATCTAAGCTCATAAACTTAGCTTGAGCACATAAATTAAATTGCCTTGTGGAGGTTGCATAATTTAGTACATTCCCCCTTAAACTTAAATCTAGGAGGTTGTTGTATGTACACTTTCTTATGGAGATCATTGTACAGGAATGCATTCTTATATCGATAGAAGTTCCAATCTAAGTGGATAACAATGGAAATAACAACCCTGATGGTGGGCAACTGTATCACTAAAGAAAAGGTGTGAAGATAATTGTTGCCATAATTTTGAAAGTATCCTTTGGCAACAAGATGTGCTTTATATCTTTCAATTGAGCCGCCAGATCGATACTTGATCATGAATATCTATTTTCAACCAACCATAGTTACCCTAAAGGGAGTCTCCACTAGGCTCCAAGTGCCTTGGAAAGTCAGGTGGGATATCTCATCCCCATTGCCTATCACCACTTTAGATTAAGAAGTGCCTCCCGATGGGTAACTGGGATAGATATGACAGATAATGCACTAATAGATTGCTTGTAGGATTAGATTTGCCATTGATAAATGTATGGAGATGGGGTGCATGGTGCATAACCTGGTGCCCTTGTGTAAGGCAGTAAGAAGATCGAGATCGTCACCAATATCATCTTCATTTGGCTATTATGAACTAGTCTGAGGTACGCTTGAACAATTTTGAGTAGGTGGTACACCTGTTGTCCCTAGCACATTAGTACTAGTAGGAGACATTAGTAATATCAAGGACTTTAGTTACCTTAGGTGTAAGTAAAGATGTAGGTTTAAAAGGAGGGGATTTGACTTTTGACTTGGTACGATGAGAGTAAACTAGCTTGAACCTATTGTTTGGCCCCACAGTAGCATCAGAAGGGAAAGGAATAGGAACAACGACCTCACTTGTGTAAACACGATGATACATGAACCATATGTGAAATAGCTAGGATTTGACTCGGAGAATGTGATATTGGCATTGCCATAATGAGGTTGATCAATAGGATCATAACATTTATAGCCTTTTTGCATCATGGAGTACACAAGGAAGACATACTTGACAACCTGAGGGAAAAGTTTATCTAAAATATGATGGTGCTCTTTGCAATGCTATTTTATTGGAATGTATAAACACAACTCCTTTGACATATAGTCGACCCCACTTAGTGTGGGAAAAGGCTTGGTTGTTGTTGTTGTATAAACACAACTCCTTTGACAAATATGTAGAAAGTGTAGAGTGAACGGGTACAAAAACTTTCAGGTAAAATTAGATTTAATAGTTTTAACTTGATTCTTTATTTCCAACAAAAAGGTGTTGATTGCATTGTCCACATCCGACTTGTTTTAGTAAGAATACTGATAACAATTGGGAAAAGTTGCTAGTAATAAGAAGATAATATCAATGGAACTCACGATCAAGAGCACAACTAGGGCCCCAAGCAACCTATGAAGCAATTGAAAAATAGGCTCAAAACTATGGCTTTGCCAATTAGGAAAGAAACTCTTGTGGTGTTTCCTTAGTTGGTAAGCTTCACATTGAAAAAGTGATGGTGGAATTTGTGGTATCATCCAAGGGCAATGGAAGATGACCACAATGAAGGTGCCGTAAGTAGTAGCTAGACGAGACTCCAAAAGGAATAGAATGTGACCAGTATATGGTGACTACAAGAGATGACCCCCCTTTCCTCATGGCCACATCGAATCACCTGTGCCATCAATTTATCCCAAAAAGTAAGGGATACAAGGTCAATTGCTACTCTGTAATTCAATTCCTTTTTAATTCTACAAAAAAGAAAGCAAACTCATAGGAAAATTAGAGGCTAGTGTAGGGCAACCTATACCTTCCCTTGACTAGTAATGTGGGAATGCCTCCAATTACCAATAAGTATGGTTCTACCAAATGGGACATGGCTTAATTTGGTGAGCTAGCTAGCATCACCACAAATATGTTCAGTTGCACTCAAATCAACTAGTGCATTACTATCCTTAGCACTAGTTTGACAAGTAGGACAAGTGAGAAATATAATTGGAAGATTGACAAAGGCAATGGTATCGGAATTCCCTTTGGAAGAACTCGAGGTGGCTGAGGTAGGAGCAATTAATATGCCATGCTTTATACTTAGTGCCTTATTGGGATGCTATGTCCTCTGCTTAGTGTTATTGCTTTTTTTATTAATAAGTTCGGTGTTACCACTTTTAGGACTATCTTTTTCAAAAAAAAAAAAAAAAGAAATGCCGTACTGTCTAAGCCTCTGAATGAGGTCATCATACTTAACTTTGGTAATGGGAGTAGTCTCAAGTATTGACTTAGGAGCAACAACCACTTGACGGACACTAGCAGGCTCCTTGTGCTTGGTTTGACAGGTGTCCTTAGTATGATCAAGCGTTGCACAATGTAAGCACTAGAGTCTAGCACACCCCTAACCTCCACAACATGAATGGACGTTGACGTGCCCTTGCCTCTTCCCTAAGAGAACTGTAGCTAACATGTGCTCCATGCATGGTGAATAAGAAAGAGTAATTGCAATCTTGCTCAACCAATTGTAAGCCTCCTCCATTGTCAGTACCTGTATTAGTAGTCACCTTTGCTTATATGGTCTAATCCAGCAAGAAAATGACCAATCATATATTGAGCCTTGTTAAGTCTTCTATATCTTACACTTGCATACATGACTATAGGCATTTAATCACTTAAATGTTAATGTTAGGATCAAAATAAATTAGTTTATTCAGAGAAACCCTAGGTCTCTTTATATAAAGAGGCACCAAAGAGAGAATTACAAGTATATACTTTCACTACACAAAATAATAAAAATACTCATTAAACATAACTTAACACTCCCCCTCAAGCTAGAGCATAAATATCAAACATGCTAAGCTTGGAACAAATATAATGTAATCTCTTTTTGGGAAGTGCTTTAGTGAAGATATTTGCTAGTTGGTCTTTAGTGCAGATGTAGGGTATAGAAATCTTCTTTGCTAAGATGACCTCTCTGATGAAGTGACAATCCACTTTAATATGCTTGGTCATCTCATGGAAAACATGATTATTTGCAATAAACGTGGCGGCCTTTTTGTCACTGTGCATCGGAATAGGATTAGGTACCTGCACTCCAAAGTCTTCCAGAATGGAACAGACCTAGAGTAACTCACAAGTAGTTTGAGACATGACCCTGTATTCAGATTTAGCACTATATTTAGATACCACTGCTTGTTTCTTGCTCCTCCATGTAACTAGATTACTTCCAACAAATGTACAGTATCCTGTAGTGAACTTTCAATCCTCATGAGCACCTGCATAGTCTACATCAGAGTATCCATAAACATTCAAGTTCCCATTGTCTTTGAAAAGAAGTCCTTTCTCAGGTGCACTTTTCAAGTACCTGAGAATCTCTTGGCGACTGTATAAACTGGCTCAACCTTCCAATTGCAAAGGCAATGTCAGGACGTGTAACTGTCAAATACAGTAGTTTACCAATCACTGCAGAGACAGCAATGTCTGTTGATAGTAAGAGACAGTAGTATTTAAACAGAATTAAGATGACTTACCGGGGAAAAGGTCTCAAAGTAGTTAACCCCGAACATCTGAGTGCCATCAAGCGTGCCTTGTATCGATCCATAGTGCCATCAGGACGGCATTTGAGGGTGAACACCCATCTACACCTCACAACAGTGGCACTTGGGGGTAGATCAACAAGGTGCCACGGGGCTGTAAAGCTGCCATCTCCTCCTCCATTGCCAAGGTCCAAGATGGATCTCGGAAGGCCTCACGATGATCTCGCAGTATCTGCACACTGCTAATGGCCAGGGAAAACTGTCATCCAACTGGAGACAAGCTGTTAAGGGACATAAACTGAGACAGAATATTTATCACAAGAACGTGGAGCCTTCCTTTGTGCAATAGGAAGGTCCAAAGTGGTGTCTTCAATAGTAGGAATTACCTAATCCTCACACAAATCATCAGCAGTTGGTGGGGACTGAGTAGAAATAGTAGATAGTGGTTCATTTGCCTAAGAAACATCTTGGGTCCTGTGTTGGAAATACTTGGGAAAAGTATTCGTATCAGGAATCTTAGGACGATACGGAAAATGAGCTGGATCAGGTTGAGTAGCTGTGGGTATGGTGGCTCAGTGGGCTGTGGTGGCTCAGTGGGTATAGGAAGGGGAACCTCATGTGATGGCTCAATAGGTCCCTCCCATTGTTTTTGGTAATATGGTATCTTCTTAAAAAATGTTATATCAACATAAACAAAAAATTTTCGTGAAACATGGTCATAGCATCTGTACCCTTTCTTGGTCTTGGAATAGCCTAGAAACACACTTCACAGAGCGATGAGAAATCTTATCCACTTTATGCAAATGGACAAAACACACACAATCAAAGACAATAGGAATAACAGAAAAAATGTCCTTGTCAGGAAACAATAAAGAATACAGTGTTTTATCTCATAAGACAGAGGAGCAAACTCGATTCACCAAATAAGTAGCAGTAAGAACAGCATTAGCCCAAAATTGTGATGGGACATTTATGTAAAACATGATAGAACAAGTTACATCAAGTGTTGAAGCTTCCGTTCAACAACCCCATTTTGTTGGGAAATGGGAAGTATGAATGCAAGTAGTCTGGTGAATAATACCAAAAGATTTCAAGAAAGCATTTTTCTTGACACTCAAAAATTTCAACCTATTGTCACTCCAAAAAATCTTAATAACAGTAGAAAATTGAGTCTTTATTTTCAAAATAAAATTTTTGACAATATCAAAGACTTTGAATTTTTCTTTCATCCTAAAAACCCACGACATCCTGATATGATCATCCACAAGAATAAGAAAATACTGAAATTCTCTAATGCTCTTGACCCTATGAGGGCCCCAAACATTAGTATGCATAAGAGCAAAAATAGACTTAGCTTTTTTATTATTTGGTGGACAAGAAGACTTATGGTGTTTGCCCAACTGACAGGTGTCACACCTAAAAACATCAGGAAAAGACCATGTAGGAAACTGATGACGCAAAACATGTAAACTGGGATGACTAAGTCTCAAGTGCCACTGGAGAGCAGTAGTGGCACAAATAGCATTAGCATTGGAAGGAGGGATATGTAGGTAGTAGAGACCGTTTTGCTCAAGTTCACCAATCCACCTCATCGTTTGGAGGTTCTGCAAGAAGAAATACTGACAATGAAAAATAACCCGTCATCTCAAATCTTTGGTAATTTGGCTAATAGACATTAAATTAAGTGCAAATTTAGGAGTATGCATGACATTGGAAAGATGTGAAGTGCTAGAGATAGAGATATTTTCGAGCCCAGTGATTGGTGACAAACCCCCATCAGCCACTTTAACTTGAAATGACGTAACAAGGTCTCGTAGAGAAGAAAAGAGGGTAGTGTCACTAGTAATGTGGGAGGAGGCATTGGAATTCACAAGCTAGACAGGAGCTTGGGATTTAACTGACATGGCGGAAGTACTTGCAAACCTCTGAACAGAAACAGAAGTAGATCCCTGAGAAGCTATGAATTGCTTGTAATCAGCCCTGGAAACAGTGATCTGGCTATCATCTTCCTGCACTTGCGTAGTCTCCTCTGCAAATACTTGATGGGCACGTGGATCCATACCCTATTGGGTAACCGTGCTTCACCTAGCATTGGTCCACAGTGTGTCTATTCCTGTGATAGTACTCAGAAGAAGGAACTCCAACCACGATCACGTCCATGTGCACCACCACCACGAGCTCTGCCACCTCTTCCCCCTGAATTTCCTCTACCACGACCAACATTAATCATGGCAGAGGTATCAGTAGTGGACAAGTATTTCGAGGTGGCAAGCCTAGAAAGACGAATATAGATCTACCTTGGTGTAAGGATCTCGTCCATAGTCATTAACTGATCTTTGGCAACCTTGTACTCGGAATCGAGACCAGGCAGAAGCTGTATAGAGCGAATAGCTTCTCTTTGCTTGGTTATAACAAAAGCATCCATATAGATAGGTTGGTACACATCTTGCTCATCCTACAGATTCCTTATGGTGCTATAATATTCGGATAAGGACATGGTGTCTTTTCGAAGATTGTGAATATCCTCCACAATGTTGTACAGCCTGGTAATGTTATTTCTATGAGAGTTTATCTCATGAAGTACTTCTCATATCTTTTTGGCCAAAGCATGTGCCATGACTTGTTTGGCGATGGTCTGGGTGGCACTGTTGAGAAGACAAGTAGCAACCTAATCGTTATTTGCCTCCCAATCAATAGACTTAATAATAGGAACAACATCAGTCAAGATATATTTCTTCCTGTGGGATCCGACAAACCGAGAGAAAGATGTGGACCAGAGCAAGAAGTTGGATCCATCCAACTTAATCGATGCCCCCTTCATGTGAGGTGGAATGCTTGTGGTAGAACTCTTTTCCATCAAGTCACTCACAGTTTCTTTCTAATCCCTCATAATATAAGGAGCCGAGATCCATGAAGAATCACCGACCTATAAGTCTGAAAATCGGATCATGAGGTCGGAAATCCGAATTTTCAGACCTAGAAATGCCTTCCAAAAGTCGTATCCAAGCCAATCTCAGATCATGTACCTTACGGGTACTTCACAAAACAAGTTTTGCACACGCTAGGACATAAAAGAGGCCCTAGCGGTGCCCTTCAAGGTGTTGTGCTCTTGTAAACGACTTGCTACTGTAGAGTAGGGCTAGAAACTCGCGGCCCTACTCCTTGTAGCGCACTGTAGGGTCTCCCCTGGAAGAAGATCCGAAGATAGGAAGACCGAAAAATAGTCCTAGACCAACACCACCCCTAGACGGAGGAAAGGGGTGGCGTCGGACTTCTCGAAGGAATTGGGGTGGAGGTGCCAGAGGGCTATAGGGCTTGCGACGACACCTCAGATGTGCTTCAGGTCCCTGCAGTGGCAATGCTGCAGATTCGGATCGGCCTATGGCATTGCTGCCAGTCTGCGGAGGCTAGGATGGCCTGTGGTGGCGACATTGTTGGCCTGGGGATTGACCTGCGGCGCTGCTGCCGATTTTGAGGAGGCCGAGGTGGCCTGCAATGATGGTACTGCTGGCCTAGGTGGCTGGTGACGCCGTTGAGGAGGCTGGGGTGTTAGGGTTTTAGTGGGAGGGGTAGGAGGTTAGCATTTGGTGTGATACTGAAGCTCCGATCTAGGATCATTGCTTTGATATCATGTTAGGACCGAAATGAATTAGTTTATTTAGATAGACCCTAGGCCTCTTTACATAGAGAGGCACTAGAGAGGGAATTACAGGTATACCCTTTCACTACACAAAATAATAAAAATACCTATTAAACATAACTCAATAGTTAACTTGAGAGCTAATAGCACTGAGCAAATGGTTGACCATCATATCTCATGTGAGTAATCTCATGATGAAGTTCAAGGATACGAGTAGCGTTATTCTCCTTTATATAGGTTTGACGAAGTATGTCTTACATCTCTTTGCCACTTTGTAGTACATTATTTAGGTGGTAATAAGTTGGATGGTTGTGTTCATAATCCATATCTTAACCATGGTGTTATCTTTCTTTTAGGTGGCATATTTTCTTATCTTGTCGGCAAGTTTCAGTTCGATGTGTGTTATTTGTTGTGTCCCTTGACAACATTCAAATAGATTGCAAACACAGTGCATTGTTAGTCCCTTTTGACTATTGGATCAAAGAAGGGGTTCTTAAATTCCCCATTAGTCCGATCTCCTTAAGTTGGATAATCAACAATCTCATATGCCACATCTTAAAACAATGGAAACCTGCCACAACTAGTAGTGATAGAATAGGAGAAAGCTAATTCATTAAACACTTACAAGCCTCACTATAACTTTGATACAAGAGTAGTACTTAACAACGGTGGGTTCACACCTAAGAGTCCCTTATGATGTGGAATCTAGAAATAGAGACCATGAATATGACTAAAACACAACCTTCGCATGGTCTTAGCTCTTAGCAAGGAGGCTTCGCTTGGATCCCACAACCTTTAGTGGAAATAGTCTGATCCCCATTACAAGTGCTTTTTTATGTTTTATAAAATCTATGAATTGAATTGTTTGCAGAGGCTATTATGAAAAAAATAACCTGTTGCCTTATTGAAAATAGAGTTCCTTAACCTCTTTATATAGAGTCAGGTCACAAAAATTACATAGTAGTCCTAAGGAAAACAAGGAATAGCAAATAGGATATAAACTATGACTCTCAACTTTAATAAAATAAAGCAAACCTATAGCCTAATAAACCTAGTAACTCTAACACTCCCCCCCCCCCCCCCCCCCCCCCCCCCCCCCCCCCAAGCTGGAGTATGGAGAATATGCCCAACTTACAGGTAGGAAACAAGTCAGACTCCCCCTAATAATGACTTTGTCTGGTTAGAGTAGATAGGTAGTCAGAAGTAGTCATCTCTAACCAGTGGAAACCCTTCTCTTTAAGAGGAGAAAAAGAAATTGGGAAGAGGCTCGCAGGCAAGTAGCAGTAGGCAGGCAGTAGACAACAGTAGGTAGTAGATGGGAGGTAGAGGTAGGGGTTGAGCATGACACTCAATGCCCCTACCAATCATTAGCATCTCCAAAGGGATCTGTAGATGCATCACTAGGAACATGGATAGCGATGAAATTTGAAACGACATCAGTAACAGTCGTAACAGCAACAGTATAGGAGGATGGCTCATTCTTCAATAGTTCCTTAAATGATCCAGCTTCGCGGAGGTGAAGGTAATAGTAGATTGCGCAGGAGTTGTGTTAGGCATCGAAGTCTCCGTCGTAGTCAGTTATTAGCCTAGGTGAGCTTACCAAACTCCCATCACTTTTCAGATGGGTGGTTTATGAGAGAAGATGCACCCATGGTCACGATTGTCACCACGACCATTAGATCAACCACCCCTACCTTTAGAGAGAAAATTGGACTCCCCTTAATGTAGACATCTAGAAAAGCAGGTGTCTAGGAGATCAAGAGAGAGATCAACTATGGTAGAAAGAGAGAGGAGACTACCCGTGGGACTCCTAGGTAGGAGGGGGTGACGTGCCTCCTTAGGTAGGCAAAGAGAGAGAAAAGGACCTAGGGTTAGGGTTTTCCTTGCTTAATACCACGTGAAATAAATTGCTGTCTTATTGAAAATAGAGTTTCTTGATTTCTTTATATAGAGAGCTACGTCACAAAAACTTCATGGTAGTCCTAAGGAAAACATGAAATAAATTGACTCTCAACTTTAATAAAATAAAGGAAATCTAGAATCTAATAAACCTAGTAACTCTAACAGTTTTATTATTACAAACTAATATTTTTACGGAATGAATATCTTGTAATATCTCCTTTAAAATGGCCATTGTAAGAATTTCCACTCGGAATGAAATTTCATATACAACCTATATGGTTGGCTTTGTAGTATAAGATTTCAAAGTAATTTGACTCAAATAGCTTGAAAAAGGATTGTAATGGAATTTAGAAAAAGGATTATAATGAAATTTGGAATTGCAACATTATCATAAATATTTTGGAATTTATACCATTATTTTGTCTCTATAGGACATTATTCCATTTCTATAGAATAGATTCACAAATTAGTATCTCTATAGATTTCACAGAAATAATAGATAGGAATCTTGTATAATGAATACACTCTCCCCTCTCTCTCTCTCAAAAAAAAAAAAAAAAATGCCGGCTACCCCTCTGTCAGGGCAATGAAGTCCCCGCATAATTTTTGTTCCAATCGTAAGGGACCATGGCTTCCACTTTTCTTGTAGTTTATTCAATGGATTGGCAACATAAAAAATGACCTAGTGATTGGTCAATAAGCATCTTTTCCTCTGCCTATACGACTGGAAAGGGAAATAATTCATACATCCCATGGATATCGTTTTTGTTCCTAGTGTAACCCATGTGTCTTATAAATTCTTGCCTACAAGAAGTCAGCAATGGGGAAAAAGCTGTGTTCCCATAACCATTGTGATGTAGATTTGCATGTCCTCTGTCTTTATTTTATTCCCTTGATGGTACCCTAACATAATGGGATCAGGACAAGGGTCGAATTGTGGTGACGTAGAACTCACTTTGTTGAGTTGTTGGATCAAAACAACAGGCTTTATGCTTATCATTAGAAAGCCATTGCTTTCTGTTTGTTTGGAGACTGGAGCTACATTGTGGGCTGTGCTTCCTGCCAATGAAAGAGAAATGAATCTAATAATTCACATAGAAGTGTGGAAGAGGAGGTTTTCATTCATGTGAACCGTGAATCTTGCAAGTGTAATTCCATGACATGAATGAGTTTCCAAGGCATAGGACTTTTCTCACTATAGACCTCCTCTAGTTGGAGCTTTTCAATAAAGAGGATCAAACACCAGTGAGTCCAGCTTCCCTTGATCAATCAATGAGGGAGAAATTCTGAGCTAGTCAAAGAATCACCATATCCACTGTTATGTTTTTAGGTTCTTCAATCTAGTAGTGCTATGGAAAAAAGAGTTGCAGCAGTGTATTCTTTATCATGTCCACTGATCAAGACCCATCTATCAACCAACAATGGCAAATAGGAGGTTAGTTATTTAGGAATCCACCAATATGGAGGTTTAGTATGAACTAGGAATCATGAGGTTTCGCAAAGAAGATGGGAGAGGATATGTGACCAATCATAGGCTTTGCATGGAAAATGATTTGGCATGAATGGGGCTGGTTTTCCTTATGTTTGTTAGGGTTGAAGGATTAAGGTGAAAGCAGATTAGTTGGCATGAATATTGGAATTGGGGATAACGTAGTCAGTCACGAGAGGTGAGGTGACATGATAAGGTGGTATCGTGAGGAGAAAGTGGCTAAGGTTTGTCATGCTAGGTCACAGGTGGATCAAATCCTAGAATGATCCTTCTACATGGATTTAGAGGTATATTGACGCATTCAATGATTCAATTGGATGAAATGGTTCAAATTCAATTAGAAACCCTAGGGTTCTTTTATATAGAGGGAGATCGAAAGAGTGGAAGTACATAAAAGTCCCTGAGGAGCAAATCAAACCCAATAGCCATACAACAACGAAAAAAAAAGAAGAAAGTATATGCTAACACTCTCCCTCAAGTTGGAGCATAGATGTCTATCATGGTTAGTTTGGATATACATGAACCAAATAGAGATCTGGCTAAGGGCTTGGTAAAGGTATCAGCAATCTGCTCCTTAAATGTGATTGGCGTGATATAAAGCAATCCCTTTTGAATGATGTCTCTGGTATAGTGACGGTCAACCTCAATGTGCTTCGTCTTCTCATGAAATGCTGAGTTGTTGGCAATAAAGGTGTTGCTCTATTATCACGTCTCATCTCCATTGGGTTAGAAAACTGTATCTGTAGGTCGGTAAGCAGTGATCTGATCCACATCATCTCTGTAGTGGTCTGAGCCATGGCTCTGTACTCAAACCGGCACTAGATCTCGCAACTGTGTCTTGTTTCTTGCTCCTCCATGTAATCAAACTCTCTGTTAGAAAGGTGCAGAACCCAGTAGTGGATTTGCGATCCAAATGACATCCAGCGTAGTTCGCATCAGAGTATCCAACCAAGGTTATAGAAAATCCCTCGGAAAATAGAAGACCCTTTCCAGGAGCCTTCATGATGTCTCTGAGCACCATCAATGCTACATCCCAGTGCTGGCATGTTGGCTTGGCCATGAATTGACTCAGTTTCCTTACTACAAATGAGATGTCTGGCCTCGTAATAGTGAAGTATAGCGACTTGCCCACAAGCTGTCTGTACTGCCTGTTGTCCACCAATTGTGCATCTTCATCATATATTGGCATCTTGGGGTCCATAGGAATATTGGCCTCCTTGGCCCTAAGCATGCCAATCTCCTGCAAGGTGCCTAAAGCATATTTCCTCTGGGATAAGATCACGTCTTTTTTGCTGCGAGCAACCTCAATATCGAGAAAGTACTGTAGAGCTCCCAAGTCTTCATGACAAATTGCTTTGCTAGGATGCACTTAATCTTAGCAATACCCTGCTTATCATCTCTTGTGACAATCAAGTCATCAACATAAACAAGAAGTACCACCGTACCTCGTCCAGTCCTCTTGACAAAAAGAGAAAAGTTGGCTATCGACCTCCTGAATCCACTGCTTCTACAACCTGTGATAGTCTTTGGAACCAAGCTCTGGGACTCTACTTAAGGCCATAGATGGCCTTCTGTAGTCGGCATACACACTCCCCTTAAGCCTTAAAACTAGGCAGCTGCTGCATATAGACTTCCTTTTGGAGATCCCTATGGAGGAATGCATTCTTCACATTCAACTGATGTAAAGGCCAATCTAACTGAACTGCCACTGCAACCAACACTTGTATAGTAGGAAGTTTGACAACTGGTGCAAAGGTGTCAAAGAAATCTACCCCATAGGTCTGGGTGAACCCCTTTACCACTAGACGTGCCTTCTACCTGGCAATACCCCCATCTGGATTGAATTTCATTGTGCATACCCATCTATAGCCAACAGTAGTAGCTCCATCAGGAAGTAAAGTGAGCTCCCAAGTCCCGTGACCCCGAAGTGCATCCATCTCTTCCTCCATGGTAGCCCGCCATTTTGGATGAAGCATGGCTTGCTAGTAGGCATTGGGGATCTCTACAGCTGACAAGGTAGAAGCAAACTAGACAAACGACTTCCCAAGATGGGCACTGGGAAGATCACTTGCAACGTGGTAGCGAGTATAGGAGTGTGGAGCCTTCCTAATAGCAACAGAAAGATCCTCAATAGCATCAGGCATTGTAGAGTGACTTGTGGGACCATCATCAATAGGCAGCTCAGTGGAGTCAATATACACCTGTGCAGGAGAGTCTGGTGGAGTAGATGGAGATGGCCTTTGCAGACTCAAGTGAGGTTTACTGCACATGCGCATCAGGCCATGTAGCTTTTCAAAATCATCCATAGACTCCCTAAAATTTGAAGCGGGAGGCAGGGGAGTCGAAACAGGAATATCCTCAAACTGGACAGGGGAAAGCGCATTGGGGCAGGTGCATCTGAAGTAGACATCCGGTCGCCCCTCAGAAAAATAAGGCACCTCCTCATGAAACGTGACATCCATGCTAACATAGTGTTGCCTACCAATGGGATCATAACATTTATAGCCTTTTTAGGTGTCATTACAACAACAACAACAACAACAACCAAGCCTTTTCCCACACTAAGTGGGGTTGGCTATATAGATTCTTTGCCTCCACACAGATCGATTTTCAGCCATTTTAGGACTTAAATTAAAGTAATTGAGGTCATACTTAATAGTTTCCTTCCAACACTTATTTTGTCTTCCTCGCCCCCTCTTAGCGGGTTCAGCCTCCAACTTCTCGCATCTCCTAACTGGAGCATCTAGTTGCCTTCTTTGTAAATATCCAAACTATCTTAGACGAGCCTCTCTCATTTTATCCTCTATCGGTGTCACCCTAACCCTGTTTCTAATAAATTCATTTGAAATATGGTCCTTTCTTGTATGACCACACATCCATCTTAACATCTTCATTTCTGCCACAGACATCTTCTGTACATGCCTATAGTTTATAACCCAGCATTCAGAACCGTACAACATGGCTGGTCTTACCACAACTCGATAGTATTTTCCTTTGACTTTTAAAGGAACCCTCTTATCACAGAGAACACCAGAAGCACCCCTCTATTTCAACCACTCTGCATTAATTCTATGTATAACATCTCCATCAATTCCACCATCATGTTGGAAAATGGATCCCAAGTACTTAAAAATATCTTTCATTGGAATGCACTATTATTTAATTTTTACATCAATCTCTTCGTTGTTCCCTCTACTACTAAACTTACATTCCATATACTCAGTCTTCGTCCTACTTATGCGTAATCCTTTATCTTCCAGGGCTTCTCTCCAAAGCTCAAGTTTTCTGTTCACTCCATCTCTTGTCTCATCAACCAACACAATGTCATCAGCAAAAAGCATATACCAAGACACCTCAACTTGGATATGCTTCGTCAACTCATCCATAATCAAGGCAAAAAGATAAGGGCTTAAAGTCGAACCTTGATGCAGACCAATGGTGATATCAAAGTAGTCTGTCAAATCATCCTTAGTCTTTACACAAGCTGCAGCTCCATAGTACATACCCTTTATGAGGTGGCATTGTAACCCAAAAAATACATACTTGACCGCATGAGATGCAAGCTTGTCCCTACCAGGACCAAGAATGTGAACAAATGAAACACAGTCGAAAACTCGAGGAGGCACAACAAACAAATCTCTATCTGGATGCAGTATTTAATACGAAATTTGCTCATGAAGGACCGAACTAAGCATCCTGTTGATTAGGTAACAAACAGTCACAACGGCGTCTCCCTAGTAGGAAGATGGAACATTGTGATGTATCAACAATGTCCAGGTCATGTTTAAGAGATGTCTGTGTTTCCTTTTTGCCACGCCATTCTGCTGGGACGTATGTGGGCAGGAGGTCTGATGTATGATGCGTAGGGAGCTGTAGAACTGGGCTAGTCTCCTGGCACAAAACTCAAGTGCATTGTTAGTTCTAATAATCTTTACGGCTGTAGGAATTGAGTCTTGATCTGTTTTGTTTAATTAACATCTCAATCGTATTTCCTGTATCTGATTTACTACGAAGCAAAAAGATCCATGTTGGTATGGAGAAATCATCAACGACCACCAAGTAGAAGCGGAATCCCTGCCTGGTTGGAGTACGACTTAGGCCCTATATGTCCATGTGGAGTAAGTCAAAACATGCAGATGACGCAATCGTAGTGCTAGGAGAATAGTTGGAATGATGATACTTGCCTAGTTGGCAAGCGTCACAAAGAAGATCAGTTGCAAGTGATAAAGGAGGAATAAACCATCTCAGTCGATCTAGAGAGGGATGTTTCAGCTGACGGTGCCACTGAAGTGTTGTCCCTGCCTTGTATGTTACATCTGCCTGTCCAACAACTTCCAATGGAGACTGAGCTAAGCGGTATACACCTCCTTCCTCTTGTCCACCACCAATAGTTTTCCTTATGAATTTGTCCTGGAAAACACACCCCACATCATCAAAGATTGCTCTGCAGTTGAGTTCTTTGGTAATCCTGCTAACTGACAACAAACTGATTGGAAAATCAGGAACAAATAGAACATTAGGCTGTTTCAAGGTCGGGGATATAGGAACCTCCCCCTTGCCTTAGACCTGAGAAAGATGTCCATCAGCCACCTGAATGTCCTGCCAGGAGGAACATCACGTACCATGCGGAAGCACTCTCGGTCTCCACTAAGATGCCTGGATGCCCCAAAATCAATTAACCATCCATCATCTGTAGAAGAAGCAAGAGCTGCAGTATCTAAAGTAGTAGACACAATAGCCTCATCCTCTTTCCTAACAATCCTATCGGCTTGCTCTGTAGTTTCAGTCACAGTCTAAACATGACCCATCTTGCCAGGAACATACCAGTGGCCCACTGCCTGCTACCTTGTCGACGACGGTGCCCCCTACCTCGTGTAGAAGGGCCTCCTCATCTATTTAGATGACATTATCTGACACGATGGTCTCTGTTAAGACTGACTTGTCTTGCTTTCATAGTGGCCTCCATCATGAACTCAACAATTCCTGGTGAGTTCAACATGTCCAAAGGGAGCTAAACAACTTCTCATCAATCAATAAAACGAACTGATCCAAAGGCATCCATCAATCACATAGAAGAAACCTATATTCACGTCAATGAAACACAGGCAGATTTAGAAGAAATCCAATTCAGATCTGCATTGCTGATAAGGGACCTCCTTAGATAGGTATTAGCCTCACTTGGGTGCAAGGAGAACACCCAAGATGGCCCCAAGGAGACCTAGCCTCCCTTTCACAATAACCACACAGACTGCAGTCCTTAGATCAGGGCAAGAAACCCCTCACGATCGCTGCACAGGAACCACAGCACCGTGTGCCACCTGCTCCAGCCGCTACGCTGCCTATCGCTGTCGCAAACCGCCGCTACAGAGCTGCTCCGGCTTGCCACTGCTCTGCTGAGGGCTATCGTCGCTGCTGTTGGCAGCTATAGGGCGCTGCCAGCGCTCCTCAAGGCCGTAGCAACGCCGCCTATTGCTTCAACAGGCCCCGCAGCATCGTTGAGGGGGCTGTTGTGCACTACCGAAGCGTTGCCGGGTGCCATTGCCGTCGTTGAGGAAGGGATAGGGGAGATCGGGATTTAGTGTTATGGTTTAGGAGGCCTTGAGGGATGGGATACCTAGAGTATGATTTAAGACCAGTGCTCTGATACCAAATTGGATGAATTGATTCAAATTTAATTAGAAACCCTAAGGTTCTCTTATATAGAGAGAGATCGAAAGGGTGGAAGTACATAAAAGCTCCTGAGGAGCAAACCAAACTCAACAGTCATACAACAACGAAAAATAGAAATAAAAAATATATGCTAACAGATTTAGTGGGCCCAAAGTAGATGTAGGTGAATACGGACTTAAGTGGGATCTAGATGGACCTTAGTTGGATATATAAAGGTGGATCCAGGTTCTTGATTGGATTTGGCTATGACCTAAATTGGGCTAATACATCCGAAATATCGAGGAGAGGGTAGAGGCTGACTTCTTGCTTCTAAACTCCATTTTGGACTACCACACAAACGACAAAGGGAGAGAGAGAGAGAGATAGCTAACCTTATTGAATAGGATTTAGAATGGAGCTTTAGACGTAACCTAATTATAATTATTTTAATTGACTTGGTAAGGCATGAGTTGTACATTCATAACCTCTAATGGGGTGATTGATTTACATAACTAGGTGGTCTTGGCTGCCTTTTTGCAAGTACCTTACAGTGACGGATGGAAGAACTTGAGGTACTTGCGTAATGAGTAATGAAGTATGCAAAGAAGTGGGAATTTTAGTATGAAATGCTTTTAAACTGGAGAATCGCTTCCACTAATGGAAGGATGCCTGATGAAGTATTGTCCTAGAGAGGTGCATAATCATGGAACCACGAGTAGTGAGAAGGAAAGGGGTTTAGGATCCTCATGGGCTCAGTCTTTCTTGATGATTGGACTGGATTATTTTTGACCATTTCGAATCAGCCAATGATTTTAGTGCAATGGGACCTTGCATTTTCTAGTATGCACAAGGCTGTATCTGCTTTTGCAATGCTGGGTTTGGGTAACAGTATTCAGGATTCTAATTCAAATGTTGTTTAAGATGAGTCTCAGAGATTGATTGTATAAAATCTTGCAAGATTATCTTGGATGTAAGTACCGAGCGACAACTCGCTAGTCCCCCGCAAATGCAAAATTTTTGTCATCCTTTCATTTGTTTGTATACATAATTTTATGATCTTTCCTGTTTGTACACATAATGTTCATATTTTCCTAAAAAATTAGCTTAACTTGTAGATTGTAAGTTCTAACATATGGAACTTGATCCTCCTTTCAGTTTGTTAGCTTCTTGGAGGGTGAATTGTAAGGATTCAAAAGGTTAAGAATAGGCTTAGAAAACTTTAGAATCTATTATAACATACTTTTTCCTACTTTGTTACAAGATTTCTTGTTGTTTCTATATCTTTTCCAAGTTGACCAATCTTTCAGGCTGCTACGTTTTTGCCATTGACCTCTTAGAATGCACTTCTGACAGAAAAGAGTTGGAATGTATTAGTTGGCGACAGCTTGTTCCTGATGATGCTTCTTGCATCTGTCTCAACTTTAACTATTTTATCTTTAAACTCTACCAAGATTTATGGTCATTACTCTGGTACTTGCAGCTGCACTGCTGTTCGAATGTTGTTTAGGCACCTTTTGAAATTCTGCTGGTATTGTTGTTTCGCTTTACAAATGGTCAGCTGTTTTTTTTGGTGGGATAGTCTAATTTCCTTGTAATTTATATGATTTATCTGTCACTATAGGAGATGATTGGGAGCATGAGGACATTTTTACAGATGATGATGAAGCTGTGGGGAATGATCCAGAGGAGAGAGATGAGATGGATCCTGATATTCCTGCTCCACCCGAAATTAAGCAGGTAAAGATGTCATCACAGGTTTGATCTGCGCTGTTTTAAGGACCTTTTCCTCCAAGGTTTTTCAATAGATGTGCCTACGAATTTCATATATTAAATAGATTTAATTAAAAATTTCATATTTGCATGGATACCTTTCAAAGCTGCTATGTGATACCGTGATGCCTATTTGTGTTTAGTTCCATTATAAATTCCATAATCTCTAATAGGAAAAGTTAAAAATTAGGCACTCCCACTCTCTCATATCCAAAATTTGATGTGATGGCATTTCTTCCTCTCCTCACCTTAAAACACAAATCATGGCAACTTCAAGCACATGCAATGGCTAAAGCTTGGTGGTGAAGAAGAGAACCTTTATGGACATATATAATCCTAGGGTTGTATATGGAATTCTTAAGATTACAGAGGGGTATGTACAGAGAATCCCTGTATACCGTACAATATATCTTGAGAAGTAAATTTTCTACTTCATTATGAAAACAGTGTGGCAAAATTGCAATTTGGAGAAGTTTATTACATTTTTGAAAAATTACTGGTGAGGACGAATTACAGCAGTTTGGTATTCTCTGTGGCAGGGATTATTTTGAAAGAAATCTAAGACATGACTAATTCACTTGTGGCACCTACACAGTAAGATATGATAGCAAAACATTTTCTTGGAGTTGTTGGCTCTTTTTCATATAACCATGACCACTGTAAAATGTAAGACATTAGATTTGAGAAAGTAATATGCTTCGTATATTTGCCTAAGATGGAACCCTCATTGAGTGGCCTATTCTGGAGCTGTTTGTTCACCATTGGAAAGTAATGCATCCATCTGGTTACATATATATCCTGTGAGCACATCTTTATGTTTTAGTGAGTTGTCATGTTATTTTTGTTTTCTTATTGGATGTAGTTGTAATATGCCTGTCTCTTTAATATA
Source organism: Thalassia testudinum (assembly GCA_037157565.1). NCBI lineage: Eukaryota > Viridiplantae > Streptophyta > Magnoliopsida > Alismatales > Hydrocharitaceae > Thalassia > Thalassia testudinum. The sequence goes on from JAZHRO010000077.1 coordinate 91,224,655, forward strand.
AAAGAGGCTAGGGCTTCTCATTCTCAAGAGAATAGAAACAAGTCTTTCTGTTCACATGGTATCAGAGTAGCAGTCTTAGGCCGGTGATCTGGTATTCTACCAAATACTTCCACACACAACGATCATGGTGTGATCATCACATAGCCAGATCTGATTTCAATACCAGATCTGCCACCATTGCCGCCCCTCTCAAATCTACCTTGATCTTCTCAGATCTGTGGGTGATCCTGATCACTGCCCCCTCTCAGATGTGTCCATCTCCACTCATTACCTGAACATGCCAGATTTGATCTGCAATTCCCAGATCTGCTGCAGCGCCCAGATCTGATAAGCCCAGATTTGGTGCCGTGAACGTGGACTGCTGCTGCGGCTAGATTTGCTGCAGACTGTCCTATGGTTGCTGCTGTGGTTGCTGCACTAAGATTGCCTAGAGTCAATCAATGAGACATGCCTACTGTGCTCTCAGATCTGGTAAACTACTGCATGCTATTGCTTGGGCTGTAGCTGTGGCTGTGATCATGTGATAGTGATCTGCTTCCAGTTTTGTCTGCTGTTAGTGTTGTTGATCTTGTGGGAGCACCACCTATGGAAGTGATTGGTATCTCCTTTGTGCTTGGGATCGTCTCTCATATCATGCTTGGGATTGCTTCCTGCTTCATGGTCATGTTCTACCTGATTTTGATTGTGGTAGGAGGAATATGGTTTGTGTGACTGTGGTGTTGATGGATAGTGGATGCGCATGGGCTCACTTTGGCCGTTGATAGAAGGAAAATTGTGGCTAGAGTTCCACTTGGGTAGTGGGTAATCGACTCTAGAGTGTCGATCCATCTGATTGAAGACTCCACCTTGTTGAAAACATCAACCAAACGAAGGAGGGTCAAATCGATGAAGGTTTCCTACGGGTCTATCTCCCCAATTACCACCGTTGGGAATGTCTAGATATCATTTGCGTTAGAGTTCCTTGATGTGCACTGTGTGCCCGAGTGCCCGATGAATCTACCATCTGTGAGTGGCATCTGCAAGGATCTTCAGTGCCATGTTATGTTTTATGATATGCATTGTTATTTTCAAGACAAGAAAACAAACGAGATTATTGGCAGGGGAATCGAGAAGGATGGCTTGAACTTTCTCGATATCCCAGAAAGTTTGCAAGAGCATTTCTATTTCTGCAGATGCATTGTTATGGCACCAGAGACTTGGTCATCCGTCTGTTGGGAAAATACGCCACATGTACCTTGAGTAGCCACCCAACACTGCTTTTGACTGCGAGGTGTGTCAGTTAGGGAAGCACCACCGAAGTATGTTTCCTCGGCACATTGAAGGAATTAGTACTTCCCCCTTTAGCCTCGTGTGTTGTGACATGTAGGGTCCTGCATGTGTTACTAGCATTAGAGGCTACAGGTACTTTGTAGTCTTTGTGGACGATTACAACCAATTGACTTGGGTCAACCTGATGAAGGCTCGTTTTGAGATTCTACAGATAGTACAAAGGCATTTTGCAGACACGATGCTCTACCACGATACAAGTGTTTCGCAATGACAATACTTTAGAGTTTATGCAGTTGGATCTGTGGTCCTTTACTAGCAGGGGAACACTACATCTAGCCTCATGTGCCTATACCTCATAGTAGAATGGTGTTGCAGAATGCAAACTTCAATGTTTGTTAGATATTGCGAGGACATTGACGGTATACATGAAGGTTTCGAAGCAGTTTTGGGGAGATGCAATTCTGATAGCCATATACCTTATCAATCGAATGCCATCCTTACTCGTTGATACACCCTAACTTAGATAGATCATTTGCTTTACCAGTGTGCATGTTTGGCTGCACATGTTTTGTTCAGGCCTTTGAAGCACGAGATAAGTTCTCCCCTCGGGCGGTGAAGTGTCTTTTTGGGATACTCATATATATAAAAAGTAAATAGATGTTATGATACTATGCATAAGAGATATATCTTGGCTGAGCACAGAGGTACAAAATATTGGGTTTGGTCGATCGTCTTTTGATCATTACATCTCCATCAAGAAGGACAGAGGTATAGAAGGTGATCATTTTGGCAGTTTATGTGGACGATGTGAAACTAACTGGTAGCGATGAGCATGGTATACGGTAGACAAAAGAGTTCCTACGAAGGTATGTGGTCTTTCTTGGTGGGAACTTAGTGTCATGGCGAACCAAGAAGCTAGCTATGGTGGCCAAATCCAGTGTATAGACAGAGTATCGCGTAATGGATCATGCAACATGTAAGATTATGTGGGTAATGGGCTTCTTGAATGACATTGGCATATCTATATAGGCACATGTTCCACTATACTATGATAACAAGTCTGCTACATATATAGGTTCTAATAGGTGTTCCATGAGTGAACTAAACCTATTGGAGTTGACTGCCATTTTGTACGTAATGCAGTCATGAAAGGGAAGATTAGTACCCCTCATGTTACTTCAGAAATGCAGCTTGATGACATACTTACCAAGACCTTAAAGAAGAAGAGATATATGTTCCTATGTGATAAGTTGGGGCTAACAGATATCTACGTTGTAACTTGAGAGTGAGTGTGAGGGCATATTTATGTTTTAGTGAGTTGTCATGTTATTTTCAGTTTCTTATTGGATGTAGTTGTAATTTGCCTGTCTCTTTCATATAAAAGCGGCTAGGGTTTCTCATTCTCAAGAGAATAGAGACAACTCTTCCCGCTCATGCATCCAAGTAGTTAAGTGGGATTTGCCTATACTTATGCTATAAATACACATGCTACATTTGAAGGCTGACAACGACAACGGGAAATTGTGTGTCCACTTAAAGTTATTCTAGGCCATTTCAACTACTCTCTCCGATTACTTTATTTTGCATCTCCTCAACTTGATACACCTAAGGCTTTAGTGCCTGTGTGTCTCGTTCTTATATGTATCCATTCGTCTAACATTCGCATGTTTTGTTAATTGCATTCATTACTCTTTCTACCCAGGCAGATGTTTCTCTGAACAATTTCCAGACATATAAATTAATAGCATCAGGTCCCACGACCTTCCTAGGTTTTATCATTTTCAGTGCCTTCTTTACTTCCTTCTTATCTATCTAAAGTTCGCATGGTTAAAAGTAATTGCATTGATTTATTACTCATGAACAGACATGGAACTGCATGTGTCGATTGTGGTATAACAAGTGGTTATTTATTTAATGATCTGTCAATATATTTTCCATTCTTTTCTTTATTTTGATCTTTGTGCAAAATTCATTGGACTTACTATCAGTGACTTTTCATTTTTATAGTTTTTCCAAAAGACCTTTATTTCTTGTCCATTATGCTAGCCCTAACTAGATGGGCTGTGGATTGAATATTGAAGGATTGTGATGGCTTTTTTAACCTGGAGAAGCCTGCACATTTCTTGGATGTGGTTGTTTTCTGATTGATCTTTCTTTGTTCTTGAATGTTTGCCTGCGGATCTTGAGTCCTTAGTTTCTCCCTTAAAGGAAAAAGGAAGAAAAGAAAAGTAAAACAGAATACCTGCACATTTTTATGCTTACATGCCTCTGCTTGCATATGCATGTCTAACTTTGGACGCATATCTTGATTCTATGCACGGCTCTATACATTTATGGAGATATTTGATCTTGCCTGTTTATCCAGGATGATGGTGAGAGTGAAGAAGAAGGGGGCCTGAGCAAATCTGGAAAAGAATTAAAGAAATTGCTTGGAAAAGCTGCTGGTCTGAGTGAATCAGATGCCGAAGATGAGGATGAGGAGGAGGAGGTGAGTCACATTGTTGTACTTTGTTTGTTCTTTAAACTTTTGAGTCTAATCCATCTTTAAATTTTAAACTAGAATCATCAACCTGTAGAGATTTTCTCTTCAGTTTAATTTCCATAAAACCTCCCAATATTTTTGGATGCTTAGCATGTTTCACTAGGTGGTTGAACATTTGCAGGCAAGACCACTAAATGCACCAATAAGGAGATGCAATGAGTTGGGGGTTGAACTTGCTAGGAGGGGACGAGAAAGATCAAAGAAATGTTGGAAGGAAACAATTAAGTATTACTTCAATTTAAATCTAGAAATGGCTCAAAACAAATATGAGTGGAGGTAAAAAATTCATGTAGCCAACCTCAGTGTGGGAGAAGACTTGGTGGTTATTGTTGTTGTTGTAGCATGCTTCACTTGGTAGATTTCTGTTGGCATGCCAACCTGATATTGGCTTGAGAAAATGTTTTCTTTTGATTCTATTTTTATTTAGTAGGTCTTTGTTTGGAAATTAAAGAGGGATTATTTTTTGGTTGGAGATAGCTTGTTAGGATATTTGAGTAGCTTCATCAGGGCTTTTTTCGATTTTTTTCTTCTTATTGATTGATTTGATTTTAATGAAAGATTTTGATAAGGATATTTTTTAGATTTTTTATTAAAGAATTTCTATTCTTTTTAGAAAAGCTACATTAGGCTTATTGAATAGAGTAGAATTGAGAAAACTAAATTATTTGGGTCCTTTTGGTGTTTTATTCTCTCTTTTGGTTTCTCAACCGTGTGCAAGTTCATGCCTTCACCTTCTCAAGTCTGGTGCAACTTTGGTTCCTAAGAAGAAAGCGGATTGTTACTTGGATGTTTAGATCTAGATGGGCTTCTAATGGAGATATTTTATGCCCTCTTTGTTAGAATGAGAATGAAGATGTGCAACATTTATTCTTCGACTGGGATTTTGCCAAAAATGTTTGGTCATGTTTTATTCTCAACACAGTGGACAAGACAAATTTTGAAAGATTTTGGATAAGTTTCAGAGATCATGTGCTGCTTGATATGGTGGGCTGGTGTCAGGATATCGCTATTATTTGATGTATCTGGCTTCAAAGGAATGGTACTATTTTTCGTAATGAGAGGTGTTGGGTGGACAATGTGATTAGAGAGGCGAGGGTTATTTCTGATTTTTGGCTGCAAGATTTGTAAGTCTGTTCCTTTTACTCCTTTTTAATACAATTTACGGATGATTACCAGGCTCAGGTAATCTTCCACGTTTTTTTTTTTTCGTAATGAGAGGTGTTGGGTGGACAATGTGATTAGAGAGGCGAGGGTTATTTCTGATTTTTGGCTGCAAGATTTGTAAGTCTGTTCCTTTTACTCCTTTTTAATACAATTTACGGATGATTACCAGGCTCAGGTAATCTTCCACGTTTTTTTTTTCAAAAAAAAAGTCTGGTGCAGCTTGGCATGTTTTTCTCTCTTTCCTTCCCCTTTGACCATCTTCATTCTGCCATCTTCATCAATTGTTCTCCGCTGAAGCCTCCACCACTTTTAGTTGCAATGGATGTAACCTATGGATCCATTACCTAAATAAGGGGTTTTCTCCTAAGTACTGCCAGTCACTTTGTTGCCCAAGATCACTATTGGTACCCGAAGTAGTTGACTATACCTTCTTTAATGGATCCACAAAATTTTCGCTGCCTTTAGTTGCTCATAAGGACCTGTTTCGTTCGTTATCTTGGGTAGCATGATATAATTTGGGGAGTATAAGTTGGGATTTTCCAATTCTTTCCAAAACACAATTTAATTAGGACCCTAAATTGGAAGATTTGTGCATTACTTTCTCGAAAACATCTCACATAGTCAAAAAGCATGAAGCTTCAATGATTTCCAAAGTTGCAAAAGTCCCTTTAGCTTTTGAATATTATGTGATGGCACTTGGAATCTAGAATATTTATTGCAGCCAAAATTTGCAAAGACAACTGGCTAGTAGTCAAATTTCCAAAGAGGAAATGAGTTGTTGCATCCTAAATAGCCCTAATGCAATTTTTGTTTCTTTTTGGAGGAGAGGATAAGGGTGATAGGGAGAGTGAGTGGGAAGGGGAGGGATGGATGGTGGTGGAGTGTAAAAGAAAGGAGAAAGAGCCTGTGGTCTCTCGAAGAAGGGGAAAAGGATGGGTTAAAGTACTATGTTTTCGGTGTCGTGGACATACATATTTCACGAGAAGCTGAAGGGACCTGTTGAGATGTCTACTGTGCCATAGGCTTGGTCACCATAGGTCTTCATGCCCAGTGGCTTGGAGATTGGGAGGTTCTTTTGGGGTGTTGTTGTGAGTGTTGGGGATGGTAAGTTCTGTGAATTGGAAGCGCCTTGGTGGCAAGAGGTGCAAGATATTGATAGGTTCTTTGAGGTTATTTGTTTATGGATGTGACCACTAGGGGGCTTGATTAGGAGGAGGTTGATATGGGTGAAGTTTTGTGAAGTGCAAGGTCCCAACATTTTTGTGGTCTCGAAGGTGAGGAGCGTAAATTTCTTGTGAGGTGTTTTGTTGATAAGGCTCTTTAGAGGTTGTTTCGTTTGGTCGTTAGGTGTGGTCTTGTGTAGCTATAGAGATGGGTCGACCATCAGAGGGTGTTGGTGGATGGCATGCCAAAGAAGCTGGTGATTCAAGTGGCTCTAACAAGAATATCTCTAGTGTTGAGAGGTTTGGAGGTGGTGCATAGTTTGGTGCATTCCTTTGGTCGGCCCTAATGTTGCAACAACACAAATGTCAAGGAGCATGTTTTTTAAAGATGGTTGTCTAGGTGCAAGTGACTAGTATGAATACCATCTCAAAGGTGGTCATCCTTCATCATGGGGCATGTGCTTTCCTTACAATTGGATGCTTGGACGTCGAGCTCAGCAATGATTGGAACCATTGGGTGGTAGATGTGGAGCCGAAAGGTAAGTTGGGCATTTTGCATCTTCTAGAGAATGCGAAGGGGTGGGTAAGGAAAGTTTTTGAATTAGGAGCGATGGTGGTGTTAGATCCTTTGCAATTGGCGAGACTCATCATTAATTCACGCACAAGGGGAAGGAAGCAGTAAATGTGGCGTAAGATTTTCGAGAATCTCTCTCCTCAATGGATGAAGTAGGTGACATTGGGGTTTATCTTTGATATGTGCTTTTCATGTGGAGTAGCCGCCCCCACTCATTCAGATCTTGTCGTCTCTACCTCCGAACCTAACTTGGGTTCTCCTCCTTCAGAGTGTTCTTTTGGGTGCAATTATTCCTCTTTCAATTTTTCAAATTGAGGGGGGGGGGGGGGTGAGCAGTTTGTTGAACTTGGTTCAGCAGTCAAATGATTGCAGCTCGAACTCTTTTCATCGTTGGGAATCAATGGCAATTGCATGGAATAGTCAAGTGGTGGTAAGGACATACCTAGTGACGAAATGATGAAGATAAACCATCAATGGCCCAAGCCACAGATGTGCAAGATTCTGACACAGCAATGAGAACCTCAGTTAAATGAGGGGTCACCAAAGGGAATACTAGTGGGCAAATGGAGAAGGATTGGCATTGTCCAAGTGCAAGCACGGTTCAACAGGATGTAGTAGGGGGTTCATTTGCTTATGCTGGTAAGAAGGCAAGTTAAGGTGGGGCTATTGCAGTTTCATTATGAAGATAATCAGTTATGATGTATGCTTGGTCTCAGAGACTTTGATTGGCAGAAGATTATAGGCAGGTACTTGCTTGAATGGTCCCCATCTATTATTTTTCTTCAAGAAATGAAGCTTGAGTCTTTCAGCGAACATGTTTTGGCATCCTGTGGATGACAATTGGCAGAATTTCATAGGTTTGGCTGTGTGTGGATGCTCTGGGGTTAACTTGTTGCATGGGAAGGGGGAAATTTTGTGAGGGAGGATGCTACAATGAGGACCTATGTACTTTTGATGGTGCTACTTAGAAAATCAGATGGAGTCAGATTTTTTTTTAGCTTAGTGTATGGGTTGCAATGTGATTCTGAAAGAGCTCTGATGGATGAAATTAGCGGGATCTGTAATTCTTTTCTGAACCTGCCTTGGTTGATCAGGGAGACTTCAACATAGCCTCAGATACATATGATAAACCTGGACGAAGGTTGACAAGAATGGGGTGTCGACATTGAATGATGTTTTGACAAATTTGTTGTTTGTATTTCCAGTAACAAATTGTCATTTGACTTGGCAAAGTTCTGCATCAAGGGATGCTTGTTCACTTGTTAGATCATTTGTTTGATGGGCTTGGATTGGTACCACTTTTTTATGACATTTCACTGGCAAGGCCTTTTTCTAATTGCACAACTTTGTGTTGGAGGTCAAATGATGGTTTTAGGTGTGGTACCTACTTTAAATCTGAAAAGTGTTGGTTGTCCGAGCTCAACTTTATGGTATTTATAAAGGATCATTCAAGGGGAACCCTAAGTTTGGACATCATAGACTGCATTTGTTTTAAGATTGGTGTTGTTGAGGAATTTATTGAGAAGTTATAGGAAGAGCTTAAAGAAGTGGTTGAGGCACAAAAATGAAGCATTAAAAGTTATTACAAGATTATATAGATTATAAGTTTCACAGTTACTTTATCTTGAAGATGTTAAAGAGCAAGTGACTCAACGGAAGGTCGTAGCAGAGGAAGATAGGAAGTTGGAGATCCAGTGGAAGCAATGTTCTTGCCAAGTCTGGTTGAAAGAGGAGGATTGAAACACCAAAATTTTCCACATGTTTGCCAACAATAGGAGGCAAAAAACCTATATTGAGTGCCTCTCAGTGGTCAAGAAAAAATTACAAAGAAGGTGGCAAGTCAGTGATTTTCTTAATCACACTTTTGATAGTTCTATAGTAAGAGTCGTATTTAGGTCTTGGAGATGGAGGGCGTGGCGCTATGAATAGGCTTTTAGGGGACGAACATAATATATTAGTTGTAGAGTTTACTGAAGAAGAGGTTAAGACGATTACCACAAGGCTTAATGTTGAGAATTTTGCTCGGTTCGATGAGTTCCCTATTGTGGGAAGTGATATTATGGTAGTTGATAGATGGGATTTTCTTAAGGCAATGATCCTTTGGGCCAAAGGGGTTTGAATTTGGTGTCCCAGCTATCGCAAGGTGGAAATGGTGGTGGAATCAAGCTGACAATTGCAATCAATAACACAAGACAAATTTTACCAGGTTCCACTCCAATAGACTGTGCATCTTGGGAGAGGGTTTAACCCTTAAATGCTTTATATGGGGAATGATTACAATATAAGGTTGGATGCTTAATTACAAAATTATGGAAGTATTAGGTATTGTTGGCTCGATTTCCAATGGTCTTTGCAAGTGTCCTTGCATCCTTTAAATAGAGATTTGGAGGAGCTTCTAGAGACTCATTGGAGATGTTGATTGCACGGCGAGGGGCCCTTCTTGCCTTTGGCCCTCAATGGAATGGCTGTCACTGCTGGATCTGGGAACAACTTTTCCTACTATTCAAGGTCGTTAGCATGCACCCTAATGGGTGAAGTGGCATAGGTTGTTAGGATTTTATTCTCTTTCCTAAAGGTTCCCAATTCTTATGGAAGAGCAAGTAAGTTCCCAGGTCGGGTCGAGTCTGCTGAGGGGGCTTGCCTCACCCATTTTTCTTTATCTTTTGGATAGGGTTTGCTCCAGTCCATGCTCTTAAGTTAGCAATCCATCCTGATTTAAACCCTTTATGGACGGACTTGCTTGACTTGCCTTTCCCTTTAGGAGAAGTAAAAAATAGCCCTTCGAGGGTTTTCTAGGCATGGCTTGGTTCCATTATTGCTCGAAAGAGCTTGAGGCTTTGCTTAGTTTTTGCTTTTTGCCTTTATATTCAGGTTAGACTGGACGAGGTTGTCCCAACCTGTCTCCTTAAGCATGGGAATTGTTGCTTGTTTAGATCAGAACATGTAATTTCCTACCATGGCAAACCATTGAGGTGGCCCATCAACCAAGAGGCCCATATTTGGTGTTGCTTGATTCTTGGGATTTTCCCCCCATTAGCAATGTTTAAGGAGTTCTTGGGAGGAAACAGGGGTTTTATCAACTAAATAGATTTTTCTTGTTTTCTCTTCCTAAGGAGGTGGTCGAGGCAATGCATGATTTGTGCACCATTATGCTTTCAAATGCTATATATGTGATCATTGTGAAGGTGCTAGCTAACTGAAACGAGAGGGTGTTGGGTCTAATTCTCCCTATTCAATCTACTTTTATAAAAGGAAGATGTATTATGCACTATTCGGGTCAACTATGGAGATTGTTTCTGTTAGCATGTGGCAAATAAGCCTTTAACAAAACCCGAAAGAGGAAATCCCTAATGTATAAGGGGGAAAGGGATCCGGCATTGGCTGAGGTCTAGACCCATGAATAGAGATTCGAGTGCACGAAGAACTTTGGCCTTCGTCGTGTACTAGGGTGGAGAGATGATGGAGAACTATGAAAGGTGGAAGGCATGACCTAGAACCAGTTCTTGAGGGTTTAGGAGATGGAATGATTCCATTGACAGCATATGATCGTGAGTACAAACTTGCTGAATATTGAATTGTCTAGATTTGTAGCCAAAAAGACTTGGGAAGAATGGAAGTGGAGGTTTGAACTCCATACGTAGCCAAGTCACCATAGCTAAGATAGCTGAATGAGTGTTTGATTGCCACATGGTAGATTAAGTAATTTTAGGAATAGTTGATTGAGTTTATTTAGGATTTGCAATTCCTAGATTTGTTAGGATTGCAATTAGGTTTGTGATTGGATTTGGCTCTGTTTAAATGGAGACCAAAACCAACTTGATTTCTTTGACTTCACATAATAATATTTTCACGTTCAAGAACTCCTCTCCTCTCTCCCTACTCTCCATGCTGACTTCTCTCTCTCTTCCTCCTCTCTCCATGTGCGCCAGCTTGAAGAAGGAAGGGGTCCTCCACGCATCTCAATTCTTCAAAGTTTCTTTACATAAGAGGACCGAGGAAAGGCTTTCCTTTGGAAAGTTGATTTTGCCAAAAATTATGATTCGATTAATCAGGGGTTTCTTATGGTCCTCTTTGGTCAGGAAAGGTTTTCTTGAACGCTCGATGCAATGGATGCAGCAATGTATGACTACCACTTCCTTGGTCCTTTTTAATGGAAATCCAGTGGGTAGGTGAGTATAGCAAGGAGAGAGGTTTGGCAGGGCTGACACTTAGCTCAATTATTGTTTTCATTGTTGATGTGTTGGCAGTTGGTTCTTTTGCTGCATGCTTGGATGGATTATTCTCAAGTTTTACTGCTAGACAAGCAGTGGTCCCTTTATTGCAATATGTTGACAGAATATTTTTGATCAAGTGGGCTAATGCAGAGGCGGAAGTATAGCTGCTCTCTTGCATGCATTTGGAGAGACATTGGATTAGGAGATTAACTTTCAAACATCTATTTGCATCACTTTTGGATGTGGGTGAGATGGAAGCTGGTTATCCATGCCAATAAGAGATCTGCCAATCACCTATCTTACTCTGTCTCTTAAATTGAGGGGTTTGAGGTGTGGTGACTTTACCCGTATTTTGGAGAAAATGGAGAGAAAATTGGTGGGATGGAAAGCAAGAATGTTGCCAAAAGGGGGGTTGTGTTGTTGAAGGCTGTTCTTTCTACCATACCTATGTTTTCTATGCCAGCTTTTTACTTGCTATCATAAGTTGTGGCAAGGATGGAGGCTTTATGTAGGAGATTTCTTTGGAAGGTCCAGAGGGCCAGGAGTGTGGTAGCTTCATGGTGGCATGGAGGGAGGTTTTTCATCCTTTCGGGGAAGGGGACTTGGGGGTTTGTAAATTGAGGTGCATGAATGAAGTCTTGCTTCCTAAATGGTGTAGTTGGACAGGCTATCTACAAGGATCCTTCTTGAGGTTTATGGCAGGGTATTGGATAGGGAGGAGTGATGTCTTTTTGTTGGCAGAGTAACCTCCCTATTTATTTTTCAAAAGATTCTTTTCATTCTCTTTATTGAGTTAATTTTTTCAGGAAAATATAATAAGATTCTGAGAAGGGTTTTTATTTTAATTTGTTTTGATTTGATTTTGTCAGTTTGTTAAGAGCTTTGGTTAGATTTTTCTTAGGGATTTGGATAGAGATATTTTCAGGCTTTTCTTTTATCTTAAAATTGGTGTCTTTCTTTGTAAATGCTACTCTTGAAGTATGACCATAAGACCATGATTGGAAGAATTAGAATAATTGAATACCTTCTGGGTATTACTTTTCCAGTTGTTCATCTCCCTTATCTGGTTATCATCTTTCTCATTTTCCACATCCACATCTCATTCCCAATTCTATTTTTCTTTCATCTCAATCTAATCAGTTGGCCTTTCACTTGCAATTTTTTTGTTTGCATCCATTGATAGCAGAATTCAGTGTTTGAATCGTTATTACAATTTGATGATCTGTGCCATGGCCACTAATACCAAGTTTATCATCTTAGTTCTTTGCTGCGAGGCTCTTCTGAATTAAGCATTGTTAGCACCTTGACCCACCTTCCAAACTAACAGAGTCAGCTCTACCATATTCCTCATCCCCAGTTCAACACATCAGCTACCTCCCAGGCTATTGTTTCCTCATCCCCTCTCTCTCTCTTGAGCTATTTCATCCTGTACTGTTGAAACTATCCTCATTTGAAATCACTGTTGTTCTTGTTGGAACGATCATTGTAAGTGGGACCCACCACCACCAACTCCATGCATCTACTGAACTAAGAGACTATTGGTATTCACAGGCTCACAGCACATGTTTGACAGTTCACGCCATGCGGCCTCCTCTGAGGTCCAATCATTCCTGCACCATCTCAATACCAGTGCTTCCAAATGATAGATAGGTCCTCTAAACCATTACCTGCTATTGCTCCATCACCTGTCACCTCATTCATCTGGGTCACTTCCTATCCCAAGTTTGTAGTGGCCAAGGCCACCACTAGATCTATCCACACTCTCGGAAAATGCCACCATGCCCTTTGATGATGCTTCTTGCTCCCCACCACGCTCATCACATCCTTGAGAAACTTGTCCCCACCTCTAACTGGAGCCACCATCATTTCCTGAACTACCCCCCTCACCTACAGCCATGCTGCAGTCACCCTTGGTATTTTGTACTCTAATGTATCTTGAGGATAGCAAAGTGCAGGGGTTGGGGACTGGGGAGGAGGGGGAAAAACCAAGATGATGGGTATCTTAGGTAGTCATCTTACCTCAAGTTTTCTTTAAAAGTTATTCACCAGAAAACCTGAAAACTCATCAAATTTACAGATTAGATCCCATTAGTTGCAAGTTGAGAGGCCTGGGAAATTTGACAATAGCAATGAAGCTCCTATTTTTTGTTTATTGCATCCTAGTCATATTTCAGAACATTTATTACAGCTTCTGTACTAGAAGGTCAATCCATGAGGTCCTGAAGCAGGGGCAAGTTGATGCATGCCAGAGGGTCTTTGGGAAAATGTTCCCTTTTAGTACATTTTTATTAATGCATAGCTATTGGGAAAATGAAAAGATCATTTAGATTAGATTTATTAAAGATATTTTTGGATTCTTTTAGTATCTGATACTTTTAATTAGGTATTCCATCAGAGATATTTTTAGGATTCTTTTATCAACATTTGTATTTTCTATTAGTGCTGTTGGAACATGGAATAAAGAGCCACGTGGACTGTCCACATTGCAGCATTTGGAGAGCCCAATAGGGCAGTCGGTCATGGGGTTCTAGAACCTAAGTTGGAGTCATTTGCTTAAGAGTCAAGTTTTCTATTTTTAGTAAATGTATTTTAGGAAAAGTAATTGTGATTTGATTTAATTAGAGACATAAGGTCTTTCCTTATGGGGTAAGATTTTTGGTTTCCAAGAATAGGGATATGTACTTTCTATAAAAGAGAGTCTTCTCTCTTTGTAATCTTTTGAGTCATCAATAATATTTCCAACTCAAGACTCCTCTTCTCTCTCTCTTCTCTCAACATTCACGTAGATAGTCCTCCTTAGATTGTTTTCCCATGCACATGGCCTTCCACGCTCCGAACTACGTCGATTCTTGACAAGTACTATAGGGGCTAGTTCGAAAGATTAGGACAGAGTTGAATTAAATCATTTTGGCCTTTTAGATTTTATCTCTTTTCTAGTTCCGGTTTCCCAACCTCGTGCGAGACTGGGCACATTGACCCTGAATCTCATGTAAGGTGGCATTTTTTTTTTTTCCCTTAACTTGTCTCAACCTTCCTTTCTCTTATCTCCATTGTTCCATCTGCATCGCGACCTTTCCAGGGAAATGCTTTTCTGTTTATGTGCCCATGAGTTTTCTGGATGTGCATAAAATCGTTAAATATTGAAAAGCAGTTTTGCATGGAAGCAGCACCAGCAAGATGAATTTATACAACAACTCATTGAATGAGGGGGCCACTGGGCTTTGCTCAATGCAAAACCATGGGGACCATCAATTAAAGTATACGCTGATTAAGAACTCAAGGAAGTCTTGATAATTGCAAAAATCCAGAAGTTTTAGATTTAAAAGAGAAAGGGATATGTGGTCAATCCCATGGCTGTTTTTTGACTACCTATTGTAACACAAATTCTAACAAGAGTCTTCAAGTTCAAGCATAATGGCAGAGATGATAAGACTTGCCGGTTTGCAAGTTAGCCTGATGATAAGACTTGCTGGTTTACATGTTAGTCAATATTGGGATGATTGGGGATGGCAGAAAAAGCTTCACGTATACATAGAGCTTCCTGTTTAGTATTGGCCCTTTTTCGAACAATGGTTGCACATTGACCATGCCAGTATCTGTTCCATCTCTATCCTGTAGGCAACTAGGATTTTGTGATGCATTATTTGATTATGATCTCTTTCATGCTGTCTCCTCTTGGTGAACTGTAAAGATGTCGCTTCTCTAACCCTTTGCTTGAAAAGATTTACACTTGAGATATATTTAAGTTTGTGATCTTTCAGCCTCACTCATCTTACGTCCTTCTTTCTTTTCATTAAAAAAAAAAATTTGTTCCATCTTTATTTTGTGCATGGCCCAAATAATTTATGCTTGCTCAATAAATGCACTGGCTTTGGCTCAGTGGCAGAAAAGAGGGGGTAAAATTTTCCTTACAGAGGTCAGTATGTGATGGATAAAAGGGTAGACCAAAGGGATTATACAATTTAATTCCATTTGATATTTGCTTAAAATGGGGTTCCACGTTGCTTTCTTTTGCATAACTCATGCATGCTATGCTTTTGGTAGGAGATTTGTATTAACCAACATATTTTGATCAAGGATTATTCTGTGATCAACCACTTGATTGTGGACATTATATCACGATTCCCTTTTTTTTTTTTGAAAAGTATTTCATAATCTTTATATGAAGCTGAGAGAATTTTTTCCATAGCCATACAAGGCTGCAGTTGCCCGTTTTGAGTTACTGTTCCACCTTTTCACTGGTTTTCAGACTAAGGTGCACTTGAAGATATATTTTACTTTTGCAGATGGACGATGAGGCATCTCCTGTACTTGCTCCAAAGCAGAAAATTACACCGAAAGAAGAGCCTATGGACACCAGTCCCTCCAAACAAGCATCTGCAGCCTCTGCGAAGGCACAGCCATCTACGTCAAAGCCCTCTAAGCCAAAGAGAAAATCTGGTAGCGATGAGTCAAAGACTGAGAGGAGCACACCTGCAAAAAAAGTGAAGACAGAAAATGTATGTATTGATAACTGATAATATTACCAGGCTCTAAACTCCAGGTTTCTTAAAAATTTGATTGGCCACACATGTAGACAACTTGGGTCTTGCAGCCATTCCTGTTTTTGGAGGCCTAGATTTACATTATTATCTTGCCAGTCCTCTCAAAGAGTTATTTTCTTCCTACTGTTGACTTCAATAGACAAACTTAACTTTAAACTTATTTCAGCCTGATCTCATATTATATGTACAGTTTGATGCTATTTTTCTAGTTAGTGAAGTTTTTGTGAGCAAGGGTTGGAGATATAACATGATGCACCCAAATTTCATTTTAGATTGTTTTAGTCAACATTTGCTTAATTTTGTTAGTTTTTGCACTAGTAGTAACCTTCACTAAATTATCTATACAAACAATATACTTGATTTAAAAAAAATGAAATGAGGTGATTCTACTAGCATATCTTGACCCTCCTTGCGTACTCCACAAAAGGGAAAAAGTAGGCTAAATTTATATCAAAATTCTATTAGGTATCACATATTGCCAAACTAAAAGAGTCTCTAGTATCACACACACACACACACATATTGAGAAGGTAAATTTGTCGGCCATGGGGTTTCATCCTATGACCTCTTAGATAACAATGGGGGGCTTTACCATTGAGTCAGCTCCTTGATGGCTATATAGATAAAATTTTAACCCATCTAAGGAAAAGTTGTTCCAAATAGAAGAAAAGCTGAATCAATATAGGATGATTGCTTTCAATGGTTGTTCTGTTGGAGTTGTCCTGATTTAATGTAAGGCAGTTTGATATTGGGTTTTGCTGAAGAGTTGACCTGATAGAATCTAGGCTATCTTTAGCTTTGATTATGTGCAATCTTGTTAGTCTATGTTAAAGGTTTTTACAGATAAATATATGTACTTATTTAATTTCTGATATCATTTGGTACAGGACCCAAAACCTTTGACTGTTAAGGAGGAGCCCTCAACTTCGAAAACCACTACACCTACAAAAACTCCAGCTTCAGTGCCTGCAAAATCTGGGTCTGCTTCATCTGCTGGTCCAGTTACAGTGGATGAAATTCGGAATGTTTTGTTGTCGATGGCCCCAATGAAGACACAAGATCTTGTTGACATATTCAAGCCTAGATTAAAGACTAAGGAGGTAAGCTGCAATACTTTTTATTTTTTTCTCATCATTGCTTAATGTATAACATAATTTAGGTTTATTTCTTGTCGATAAATGTGAGGATAGTTTTTGGTTTGATATCCATTTCTTTCTTTCTTCTCTTGATAGACCTAGTGGAAAGATGTTGGAAATTAGTAGTCATGCAACCATGTTCTTCTTCCGAAAAGTAGTAGGGTGGTTATCCTTCTGATAGCAACACAGATTCTTTATCAAAAGGTCCAAAGTTACACAGCCATAGCTAAGAGTCACAGCCTAAAAATACACATGGCAGGAATGTGAAAAAATGCAAATCCCAAGGAGATGAAACACATACAGACACAAAATCCCCCCAAGCCCAAATCCCAGAAAACTGAAAATGAAACCCCCCTTGAACCCGTATAATGTTGAAACAAAAACCAGCAAAAAACCCATCATCTCTTGGAAGAGTTAGAACCCTTCTTCATGGTATTGTGGCAGAAACCCATTGCCGTTGAAAAAGCCTCCTTTTCCTCTTCAAACTCTGCCTCACTATCCCCATTGTCGCCTGCGGATAACTTCAAAGGAGAGGTTTGTTGCCTTGAAAAATCCCTAGCTGATGAGAAAGGAGACATCTGAATCATAGGCGATGTGGTCTCTCGAACAGTATCTCAGGCTACAAGAACATCAATATCATGAACTCTGTCGGAGTCCAAGCTATAGTCCTCTGCTCCTTGCTGTGTGCGGTTGAGGACATTGTCTAAGGTACTCCGCTCAGGGGATTTGGATGATGGACTTAGTGAAACATTCTTGGGCCATTTAAATCAGGCCTGCTTAAATGGCTTGCAGCACCCAAAATATCCCTCATACTGGCAGGGGCCACAACTCTACAGAAGCCAAGTTAGGTTTGGAGGGATTTGGGAAACCACCCTCCAAAAAATCTTCCAGATCTGCTGCTGGGAAATCATCACGTGCATGGAACTGCTCTCCAAACTTGCAACTATCACCCTCCATCTGAGGTAAAAAGAGCCAGGGGAAAAGATGAGAGAGAGGGGGAGCGCGAGGAGGGAGGCAAGTGGGTGGGGGAGGGATGACTCTGGCTGGACGACGGTGAGGAGGTCGCGGAGGGGAGCGGATCCGGTGCGGTGTTTCAAGTGCCTCGGGAGGGGGCATGTGGCGGTGGGCTGTAAGGAGTCGGTGAGGTGCCTGCGGTGTGGTGGTCTCGAACATTGGCGGTCGGGTTGCGGGCTCCATGGGCCGGGTGGTGGGGCTTCTCTGAGGAGGGCGAGGATGCTATCACCTCCCCCGGAGGGGGCGCCTCTCGTGGAGGTTGAGGTGCCTTGGTCGGAGGAGATCGGGACCTTGGAGGGAGGTTGGTGTCAGCTATGGTGGCGGTGGTGCTGGAAGGGGAGGTGGATGTGGGGGACCTGAGAAGGGTGGTCGTGTCGTTCTTGGGGATTGGCTGGGGGACCTTTGGTGTGGCTTCCCTCAGGAGTGGCTGCTTGTTGCTAGTGGGGCTTGGACAAGAGGAACTACGATGCTTGGCCTTCAAGGAGCTGCAGTGTGGCCGGGGTGTGGTGAGGTGGCGATGGCCAGTGAGGTCGGATGGCACCATGGAGGAGCGATCGCCGACTGGCGCGAGGCAGGGGGTGCTGATTGAGGGGGTCCCTCTCTTCCTCCGTACGGTGGAGGTGGCGGCAGCAGTGGTCGCTCCATTTGTGAGGCTCCGAAGCTGTGATGGCTTGGGTCTAAGATCGGTGGACTTGTCGAGGTTCGGGGCGTGGGTGGAGAGGAAGCCGGGGAAGCAGTTGGCGGAGAAGGTGGTCCTCAGATGGGGGAGCTCTTCCTAGCTGGTTCAGGTCTCGCGGGGATCGGGAAGACCTAGGTCTTTCGCTGAGGCGGTGGTTGGCGGTGCGACGGCGGTGCTTGGTGGCGGAGGTGGCGGGCGAGCGGACAGGGGGCGGGCTGCTTTTGGGAAGTCTGAAGGTCGCGGAGAGGATGGCGCGGCGGTTGCGATCCCCGCGGCGCGATCTAAGGCAGACGGGAGGACGAGGGTTTCGGAGGATGGTGCGGGATTTGCGGAGGAGGCAGTAGAGGAGTCTGCGGCCTGAGGGCGACGGACCCTGCTGAGGTGGATCAGGGTCTTAAGGAGTGTTGTCGTGGCGGATTCGGGTCGGGCAGGTTGGATCCGGTGGTGGGGAGCGGTGGCTTGGGAGGGGTTTTTGGTTTAAGCCTCGCTTCGCGTGAAGATCCGGGACAACCCTCCTGCGAAGGCCGCGATCTGGGGGTTATGGAAGCGAGCCCTTGTTGTGACCTCGACCAGACCGACTGGGCAGCGATGTGCGATGCGGATGGCGAGGTGGGGCGCGTGCAAAGGTGAAGGTCGAGGAAGCCGATACCGCAACGGCTCACGTACAAGCCGCGGTGGTCCTATCGGAGGGGGCGAGCTGCGATCGCTCCAACTAGGAGTGAGGTTGGGGATGGCCAACGTCGGAGGATGGTGGAGTTGGGCGTCGATACGCCTACTGGTAGGAGGGGGGAGGTGTCGACGGTGGGCTTGGTAGGGGGCGGAGGTGAGGCGAGGGCTGAGGCGAGGGCTGCTGTTGAAGAGGTCAGGTAGCGGGTGGCTGGAGCTGGAGGAGGTGCTGGGGCGATGGAGGGTGCAGCGGAGGTGGGAGGGGCTGGTGAGGCGGAGGCACAGCCTGTGGAGGGGGTTGCCTCGCAGGGGGGGTAGGTGCTGGAAGTGGTCAGGGCAGATACTGCGGGACCAGGTGGACCGGGGGGCAACGCTAGGAGGGGGTTGCCCGGTAGGCTTGTGGAAGTGGAGGAGGGGGAGGTGGACAGGGTGGCTACGGAGGTTGGATTCAGGCGTACGATGCAAGGGGGAGTTTTCCGAAGTTCTCCATGACTAAGGTCCTATCGTGAAATGTGAGTGGATTAAGTGACCCCTTAAGGCGGGCGGCTTTGCGTGGGTATATTCAGAGGTGGGGTCCTGAGGTGGTGTTTCTCCAGGAGACAAAATGGGGGAGCTGTGACAGGAGACTGTGGAAGGAGGTAGGGGGGAGCAGTTTTAGGGAATTCTTGGCCTTGAATGTGGTTGGAAGTGCGGGTAGAATTGTTGTTGGGTGGAAGGATGATGCTTTCTCCTTGCTGGACTCAATGGTCGGGTCCTATGTTAATGTTAGGTTGCAAAGACGTCGGGACAATCTTTGTATGCTCTTCTCGGTTTACAGTCCGACAGAGGGTACGAGGCACGCCCTGTGGGAGGATCTAGGTCAGGTCGCGACAGTGTATTAGGGGATGCCGTGGTTGATTGGAGGTGATTTTAATGTCACTTTGCTGGTGGAGGATAGACCAAATGGCCGTGGGGGGTGGACCAAGGTTCTGACGCTTTTGCGAGATTTGTTGTGGAGCAGGGGCTGGTTGACCTGCCACCCTCCTGTCACTTCACCTGTAGGAGCTCTGGAGGACAGCGGTCCCGGATTGATAGATTTTTCGTCTCGACAACGATGGTAGAGTCGTTCCCTGTGGCGGAGGTTAGACCCCTGGAGCGGCCGTTCTTGGATTACACCTCCTTGTTGTGGGTGACGAATGAGGGCTGGAGACATGGAACGTATTTTAAGTTCGACAGGGCCTGGCTCCTTAAAGAGGGGTTCAGGGGGCTGGTAGAGGAGCGGTGGAGGTCGGTTCACATGGATGGCTCGACGGCTGTCAGATTGGAAGCTAAACTGCGAGACTTGAGATCCTTCCTCAAGGTCCATAAGAAGCAAATTAAGGAGCGTGGGAAGAGGAAAGATGAAGCTCTCAGTGAGATTGCACGGCTGAACTTGGTTGAGGATGTTGGTCTCCTCTCTGATGTTGACAGGGTGAACAGAGTGAATCAATTACAGGTGATACAAGAGGAAGATCGGAAGGTGGAGATGGAATGGAAGGTGAGATCCAGGCAGAGGTGGCTCAAGGAAGGCGATTCTAACACTTGATTTTTTCATATAGCATCAGGAAGGAGGAACTAGATCGATAGGTTGGTGGTGGAAGGGAAGGAGTTTGTGGGAAGAGAGGCGGTGGGTGGGGCAGCTGCGAGGTACTTCAGAGAGTTTACCGGGAGAAGACATGGGAGGTGGAGGTGGTTGGGATCCAAGGTGCCACGGATCGGGGATGCAGAAGCCGGTTTCTTGACGGGTTCGTTTAAGGAAGATGAGGTTCATAAGGCAATCTGGGGGTTGAATGCTGATGGATGTCCAGGTCCGGATGGTTTTCCGGTTGTCTTTTATAAGGAGTTTTGACCGGTGGTGAAGGAGGATGTGATGCAGGTCTTGCAGGAGTTTAGAGATGGAAATTCAGGCTTCAACAGATTGAACAAGTTCTACATGTTCATGTTGTCGAAGGAGGGTACTGAGGAGATCCAGGAGTACAGACCGATAGCCCTCTTGAATGCTATCTACCTAATTGTGGCTAAGCTCTTGGCGAATAGGTTGAGGACCTTGGCTAGGATTGTGGATCCGGTGCAAACAACTTTTATCCCTGGCAGAAATATTTTGGACGGGTATGTGATGGCCTTGGAGATCCTGTCGTTTTGGAAGAGGAGTAGAAGGAAGGCTTTCATGTGGAAAGTCGATTTCAGTAAGGCTTATGACTCAGTGCAGTGGTCTTTCCTTTGGGCGTCCTTGATGAAGAGGGGTTTTCCACCAGTGTGGATTGACTGGATGAAGAGGTGTGTCACCACGACGTCTTTCTCGGTCCTTATCAATGAAAACCCGGTAGGGGGTTGGATTCAGCCGAGAAGGGGGGTGAGGCTGGGGTGTTCTTTGGCTCCGATGCTCTTTGTTATTACAGCAGATGCACTTGCAAGGGCGGCTAAGAAATCATGTGAGAGGAACTTGGTGAGGGATCTCTTTGGGAGGTGGGACGAGTATTCCGTTACTGCAGTATGCGGATGATACGATTTTTTCATTAAAGGCAGGGAAGCGGAAGTCAGGAGGATGCGGATCTTACTTGTTTGGTGAAGCTTCAGGTCTGCAGATTAACCTGTCTAAATCAGAATTTGTCCCTTTTAATTTGATAGAGGCGGAGGTGAGGGGGTATAGCTTGGGTCTTGGCACAGCCAGGTGAAGCTACCGATCAGATACTTGGGTCTGCCGTTGACGGATGGTAGGATTCTGGTGAAGGACTGGGCTCCCCTGTTGGAAAGGTTGGAGGGGAGGTTGGCGGGGTGGGCGTCCAGGCTTTTGTCGAGGGGTGGAAGGCTGGTCTTGCTCAAGGTGGTTCTAGCGACAATGCCGTCGTATTTCACCTCTGTCCTGAAGTTGCCCTGGCAGGTTGTCTTGAGGATAGAGGGGCTTATAAGGAATTTCTTCTGGTCCAATTAGGGGTTGAATGGACCTGGTGCCAGGTTGGTGGCGTGGGAGGAGGTTTGCAGACTGGTGGAGGAGGGGGGGCTTGGGGTGAGGGACCTGGGGAGGTTTAATGATAGCCTGTTGGTGAAGTGGGTTGGGAGCCTCTTGGAGTGTAGGGAGGATTTGGTGGGTAGGGTGTTCAGGATGGCTTATGGTGGCCCTCCGCGTTGGGATCTCCTGATATCTCCGCCGAGGGATGCTTCTCATTTCTTGAAAGGCTTGTCGGTGGTGGCTCCTAAGGCACAGAATTGTTTTGTACCGGTGGTGGGGATGGGGAGATCTTCAGGTTCTGACAGGATGATTGGACGGGGCAAGGTGTGCTCATTAGAAGATTTCCGAGACTTTTTGCTATGTCCCAGAGCAAAGAGGCGTCAGTGGCCGAAGTTTAGGAAGGTGGATGGTGCCCATCCTTTGCAGGGAATCTTTCAGATGCGAGAACTCACGATTTCCAGAGACTGCTTGAAGAATTAGGTCTACAGCTGGCTTCCGAAAATGATATGTTTGGATGGGATGAAGGTGAGTTCTCGGTGGGGGCTGCGTACAGGAGATTGTCTGGCGGAGACTCCACAGGTGACTTGGATCTAGTGAGAAATTGCAGACAGGTTTGGAAGGCCGTGTGTCCATTAAAGGTCAAGATTTTTGTTTAGCTGCGTAGGAGGAGACTTGTGACTAAGGTTTGGAGGGTGAGATGGGCTCCTGGGGAAAGTAAAGTTTGGCCGTTGTGCGGAGGTGAGGATGAAGAGGTTGACCACCTTTTCTTCACCTGCCCGTTTGTCGTACAGATCTAGAGCCGGGGGGAGCAGGTGGTGGAATTGCCGGTCTTTTGATGGTTTTTGGTGCAGCTTCAGAGGTGGAGGGGGTAACGCTGGGCAGAATGTCTTCCATACGAAGAATGAGAGGGCTAGACCGTTGGCGGTCCTATGGGGCATTTGGTTGGATAAGAATGCTGTGGTCTGCAGAGGCCAGAGGCCTTATGTGGAGAATTTTGTGGAGTCTGTTACTATTTTGTTTAATCTCTGGAGTGAGTCCTTGTGAGTGAGGGCCTTGTTGTTTGCCCTTTGTATTGGCGGAGGCCGTTGATTCTCTCTTTAATATATTTGGGTAGTTATCATCTTAGATAACTACCCTTTCCTTTTTCAAAAAAAAAACTATCACCCTCCATCTGGTAACTGCTCTGGCATCAAGCACTGTCAATGATGACCTCTGTCCACGTGTACTATACAGAGTTGCTTTCGACAGAAATGGAGAACGTTATCGACAGTGATAACAATGATTGATAGCGGAAAAAGATCATTAATTGTATCCACCTCCACTGGTAAGCTTTGAGAGGCCTAAAATCTTACACTGATCTAAGCCTCCCAAAGGTATCCACAACAGTTCCGCACTACCTCCAAAATTTGCAGGTGGAGAGGTGGTCCTTGAAGAGATGAAATTAGACGAGTATAGAATGCGAGAAATAACCCCTTACAAATGCAGAGTAGTGTTTTGAATGTTCACGGCATGCCGGCGATATGACATTTTTTTTAATGTGAGGCCATATTGGCATACATGTAAGTCGAAATGAAAGGGTGTTATCGATATTTAGTTAATATCAAAAGAATATGTTGATGATATCGGTGAAATGGACAGTATTAGGTATGATTCTTAGGCTATTATCATATTTAAAGGTTGACATAGGAGACTCAAAAATCCACTTCGACCCATTACTAATGTTGCATGTTTGTTTGAGTGATAAGAACTCTTGCAAGTGTTTTCTATCGCTATTTTTTAGATCTTTAAGATAATTTAACTTTTCCAAAGTTAAATAGTATTTGTTTTTTATTTTCTAAGCAGACTTAAGCTACAATCATTAGATTTAGACCTTGTGAGTTTTAACGATTACATTTGTAGATCCATGACTTTATGGTAGATTAACTAATTTTATGATTATTTGATCGACATATTTCATAGAGTTAGATTGTTAGATAATAGGGATTCAGTATTTAAATATTTTTTTAATAGGATTAATGTTTAAGTGTTTATCGGATTTTTCTAACATAATTATATGAATTCAATATAATTGTAATCATTTTAATAGTAGTGGTCAAGATGCCTTCAGCATGCTCACAAAATGGGGGTTTTAGGTGGAGGTCCATATCGACATGGAAGAGGTATTGAAATACAAGTGTATTGACGGTATGTTGACAATTTCAATGATATATTGGGCAACACGACTATTTTAGGGCATGCTACTACCTGCTAATTGCTACTCTACTCCTGCATGTAGGTATAGTTGCTTCTTGCTGCAATGGCCGAAGTGATTGGTTCGATTACTTCGATTGTGGTGGCACTATGCTTCATGCCTCACAAAGGAGAGATGATGGGTTTCTGTTGGGTTACACAGAGGAAAGGGGAGAAGGTTCAAGGTGGAGTGTCTGTTAGTGGTGGAGTAAGGGAGTGGGTTACAGTAGGGAAGGAGATGAGAAGAGGAGAGGAGAGGTAAAAAGATGGAGAGATCTCATTTTTGTTGGCATGCGCTGGTATTCCCTTGGCATGTTCTCAACGTGCCTCTGAAATGGACAATCTTTGAGGCATCAAAATCGTCGAAATCTGTCATCGAAATACGGGTGTTTCCACGGCATGCCCTCGACATGTTTCCGTAATGTGCATTTAGAAATTTATCGAAACAGCGTTGAAATTGGCATTTAAAACCTTGATGTAGAGCCATAGACCCTGGTAGAGGATAACTAGTAGGGATAAATGTCTTTACAGGCATCATTTAAAAGGATTAAAAGTTGAAATTGTAGGATTATTTAATCAACTAACATGATAAGATCAAAACATCATTTTTGAGTATCCAATTACCTTAAATGGTCTCAAACGTTTCTTATAACAATGGAGGAACATGATAAGAAGCATATTTTATTGAAGCCAGAGCCTATAGATAAGATAGGGAAGAACACTTTTTGAAAGAAGGATAACGCTATGGTGCGTGCTTGGTTGATGAATAATGTTATTCCTTGCATTGGAGACGAGATCATATACTACAAGATAACAAAACAGATGTGGGATAGCCTCAGAGATACCTACTCACATGAGAAAATTTCCTCTATGGTCTGCTAGATATATCACGAGCTATTTGAGTTGAAACAAGAAGGTCGTTCTCTTTCTCAATATTATTCATTTTTGAAAGGCTTTCTGGAGAAATATAATGCCTATCGACTTGTGTGCACTTGCTCTACCCAGAGGGATTATTGCAAGGAGTTTGTTGTTCACCTTTTCTTATCTGTCCATACTATATTACTGCTCGTTCACAAATTCTTACATTGTCTGAACTCCCTGCATTGGAGGAGGTTTATAATTGTCTGAGTAGACTTGTTCTGCCTCAGCCTCAGACTGTAGAGAGTGTTGGATAGGTGTCTACTATGGCTGGATGTGGAGGTAGATGTGCCCCTTCCACACGTGGTCGGGGAAGAGGACATGGTATGTTTGGGAGGACTTGTACCACGTGCACCTTCCATAGGAAGGTTGGATATGTTGAGGCCTTGTGTTGGGCCAAGCATGGGAGGCTACCAGTTGCCAATCAGGCTTTTGTGATTTCTACTGAGCAGTCTGATACTGTTTCTCACATTGATTATGATGTTGTGGTTCAGCACCTTTCTCAGCTTACCCAGGAGACGACCACTACTAGTGAGACCGCTGCCTTTTCCTCGTCAGGTACTGATATGTCTTGGTTAGTAGATTCTGGTCCATCATATCATTTAACTGGTAATCAAGGATGCTTTGGGAGATTACAAACTATGCCACAAGGAAGAACTGTACAGGTGGCGGATAACAGATATGCACAGATCGATGGTCAAGGAGAGGTGTCTGTCACCCCTACCATGCGATTGCCTGATGTATTTTTTATTCATGATTTCTCCATGAATCTATTATCTGCTAGTAAGATCACCAAATAACTTAATTGTAGAGCTATATTTGATGATCTTAGTTGCATCTTTCAACACAAACTAACGGGGAGGACGAATAGTGGCGGGCAGCAAGATGGGGGTGTGTTTTGCCTTGTCTAGATGCCTCTTACTGCTACATGTCAAGGTGGTTTAGACTTCATTTCTGGTAGTGACTTGCAATGGCATCGTTGACTTAGTCACCCATCTCTCGACAGGCTCAAACACATCTTCCCACATTTGTCGCCAGCTACTGAGATAGATTGTGATGCATGCTAGCTAGGAAAGCATTATAGATCTTCCTTTCCAACCACTACCAGTGCAAGTTCTGCTGTTGTTTTTGAGTTGTTACATTTAGATGTTTGAGGCTGTAGTTGAATACCTGACTGGCAGGATTACCATTATTATTTGGTTGTAATGAATGATTTTTTTTGTTTATCATGATTATTTTTTATGAAGAATAAGTCTGATGTGGGATAGATTATTGATCACTTTTTATTGGAAATAATCAGTTTGATATGAATGTGAAAATTGTGAGATTTGATAATGCTCTTGAATTCTACACTACACAATTGGTTGGATTTTACATGGCACATGGGATTGTGCATCAGACCTCCAGCCTACACACTTCGCAGCAAAATGGTGTGGCAAAGAGGAAACACAGGCACCCATTGGATTTGGCACATACTCTATTTATACAACATTGTGTTTCATAGTTATATTGGGGTGATGCAATTCTTACGACATGCTATCTTATTAACAGAATGCCTTCCTCAATTCTACATGAGCAAACTCCTTAGCATGTTTTTTATCATCAGAGGGAGCTGTTCTAGTTACCTTCACGTGTGTTTGGATGTGTAGCTTTCATACATTTATGGGTCTTGGAAGGGACAGATTAGCACCATGTACAGTAAAGTGCGTCTTTCTTAGATATTCCCGAGTCCAGAAGGGATATCGTTGCTATGATCCAATGGTAAGTAGGCACTATGTTAGTGCAGATGTGACATTTCATGAGGCAGTACCTTATTTTTCTTTGGCATCTCGTTAGTTGTCTCTTGAGGATGAATTTGCTCCTATGCCTATAGATGGAGTCATGGATACAGAGACATCTCTTGCACTTTCTAAGCAATACGGACTTGTTTACTAGAAGCTAGTGACTTATAGGCAACACACCCCCTTTACTTCAGTCCTACATTCCCCTCTCGATCAAGTATGTATTAAGCCATCTGACCAGATGTGTGCTGGTGGTGATTGTGCAGCTGCAAGTGATTGTGTTCTTAAAGATGACCTTCCGATAGCTATTCGGAAGGCACCACGATCTTGTGCACATTATAAAGCACCAGGGACAATGTCCATTGATAAGATGGGGAAGTCTTTTGGCTTGTTTACTATGGCTTTGTTAGCTATGGAGTTACCGACTACGTATCAGCAAGCCATGCTTGATCTAAAATGATGAAAGGCCATGGAGGATGAGATGGTTGCATTACAAGATCGATAGACATGGGAGCTTACCCCTCTTCTACCTGACACTACTCTTGTTGGTTGCCGTTGGGTTTTTGCGTTGAAGTACAACCCTGATGGGTTTATTTTAAGGTAGTAGGCATGTTTGGTAGCAAAAGATTCACTTAAACATATGGGGTGGATTTCTTTGATACCTTCTCTTGTTGCTCGCCTGTCTGCGGTCCAAATACTTGTCTCTGTGGCTGGTTGTAAGGATTGAAAACTTCACCAGCTTGATGTCAAAAATGCCTTCTTGTATGGTGATCTTCAGGAAGAGATATACATGCAGTAACCTCCTAGATTTGAGGTTTAGGGGGAGTGTGTATGCAGATTGAAGGCTATTTATGGACTCAAGCAAAGTCCAAGAGCTTGGTTCCATAAACTGTCAAAAGTAGTTGAAAAGGTGGGCCTGTAGAGATCTTCCTTAGATTATTCATTGTTTGTCAAGAAGACAGAGCGAGGTGTGGTGGCTCTCATGGTATATGTTGATGATTTAATCATTAAAGGGGATGACAAAGTTGGAATTATAGAAGTCAAAAAATCCTTAGTGGAGCAACTTATTGTTAGGAAATAAATTAGTGTTAGGAAATAAATAACGATCTAATTAGTTAGTTGTTAAGGATCTAATTAGTTAGGTGTTTTATTTTAGTCTATGTTATTTTTAACAAGTTGGTGTGTTTTCCTTATTGTAACAAACTCTCTATATAAAGAGAGGCTTGGCTTTGTTATGGAATAGAATAAATATTCTACCTAAATATCTCCACATGGTATTAGAGCCATCGATTTCTCGAGGCTAGTTAGAAGAAGAAACCTTAGAGTGGGGGAGGCCCTCCGACGGTGCTGTCGGCCTCCGGTGAGCCACTGGAGAGGTTGTCTCCCCTCCCAACTTCTTTCTTATTCCGCTATTCTCCTGCTGCTGTTCTTCCCGTCGTTGGAGGAAAAGACGTCGGCGTTGCTATTGGACCTCCGCCGGTGTTGGGAGTCGTTGAGACCCTTGCTACTAAATCAAACCTCTCTAACGACCATTCGGTTGGCCACTTGCTGGCAAGAGGGACTAACACTACCAGCGTTGTCCTTGATAGGGTTGGTATGGATCAAGGTTTTGACTTCTCAAAGCTTGCTCGATCAAGGATTTAAGGGTGCCAATCGACTCCTTGGAGGCCATGCTATTGGATTGAGGTGGTCTAGCATTCCTTCGACCTCGTTGAAGCGTCGTCGGCGACAGGGAGAGGGTTCGAAACCCTATTTTGCCCCTCTCCTCTTGATCTAAGAGAGCCTTAGGGATTTTATTGAAACCCTAAGTAAGTCATCTCGTGTTTGGGGCCAATATGAGCATTGACTCGTTGGAGCGTCGCCATGCCACTGGAGTGCTACCTCTTTGCTCGGGGGGCTTTGATTCTCGTTTCTACCTGGTTATTCAGATTGAACGGGGTCCTACAAGACTTGTTAGAACCCTAATGTGGTCACCTTTGATTTGGGACCAACCCTAGGGCAGGACATCGTCAAAGTATCATCGGAGCGTTGCTCGAAGCCACATCTCAAGACCGTCAGTTGACCCTACGAAGAGGGTCAGTTTTAGGCCTTGCAGGACTTGCGTTTGCAACCCATGTCAACTTGATAAAGAAGAAAGACACAGATTGGCGAAGACATGTAAATGGGATGCACTCTCAAGCACCTAGAGCATTTCGGTTAGCTCTTGGGGTATAGGAGCAATGGCAGCAAAGGTGACCTTATGTAAGCCCAGAGAAACCAAGCACAGTATGCTAGATCACGGGGTGTAGGAGCAATGGCACCCATGTGACCTTATGCGCACTCAAAAAGACCAAGTCTCGTCATCTTCAGACTCTTGGATGTGGGAGTAGCAACATCCAAGTTTTAGTTATGATTTCTCACGTACCCAGTGCCTTACATGGGACGTACATGTAGAAACATGACAAGTTGATGCAGATGCTAAAGTCGATTATTTTTCTACTATCGTCGAGTACTGTTGATCCAAGTCTTTGCCATCTCCCGCATCTCAACTTGCGGGGGAGTGTTAGAAAATAAATAAATAAGGATCTAGTCAGTTAGTTGTCAAGAATCTAATTAGTTAGGTGCCTTACTTATTTTAGTCTGTGTTATTTTTAGTAAGTTGTGTTTTCCTTATTGTAACAAACCCTTTCTCTATATAAAAAGAGGCTTGCCTTTTTTATGGAATAAAACAAATATTCTACCCAAATATCTTCATAGTTATGAAAGATCTTGGCCAGCTACGTAATTTTCTGGGAATTGAAGTTGCAACCAGCAAAGATGGGATAGTTCTGTCCCAACGTAAGTATACCCTTGATGTATTCAAAGAAACAAGCATGCTGGGGTCCAATCCTGCTAACATACTTATGGATACCAAGGCACATTTACATGATGGAGGGGCAGAAATGGTTGATAATTATTCATATCGGTAGTTGGTTGGAATTTTGTTATATTTAACCATTACTAGACCTGATATTGCTTTGGCAATTGGAAAGTTTGAGCCAATTTATAGACAAGCCTACTAAGTTGTATCGGGAGGAAGCTTTGTAGGTGCCTAGATACTTGAATAAAGCACTTGGTCATGGAATACTTTTCAGGAAGGGAGCTCCTATGACTGTTGTGGGATATTTATATGCTGACTATGGAGGGGATATAGCAGACAGAAAGTCTACCACTGACTTATGTACCTTTCTTGCTAGAAATCTTGTCACTTGGAAGAAGTAGGAGGTTGTCTCCAGGTTAAGTGTAGAATCTGAATATTGTGCTATGGCTCAGACTGCGACTGAGATGGTTTGGGTGAAATCCTTACTACAAGACCTACATGTCTATATTGATGGTTCTAAGGAAATACAATGTGATAACAGGGTAGCCACTTACGTTGCTAATAATTCAATGTTTCATGAGAGAATGAAACATGTTGAAGTGGATTGTCACCGTACTAGAGATCTGATACAGAGGGGAGTGTTGCATACTACTTTTGTTGCTTTAGAGGACCGGGCTGTTGCCATTTTTACCAAGCCATTACCACAACTTTCGACACATGATGTTCTAAGCTGAGCATAATAGATATCTATGCTCCAACTTGAGAAAGAGTGTTGACTTCCACATGCTACTCATATTTCTTTATTTCCTTTACTTTGTTTTTGTGGCTTATTGACATTTCTATTTCTTAACTGGACATGTGATGTAATTTTTCCTTAACTTCTCCTCTATATAAAGAGACATAGGGCTTATTAGAATAATACGAAGTGTTATTATTTCTCATTAAAGCTACACTCAAAAATACGTGGTGGGACATGGAATAACTCTCCATTAAGATATAAAACCTGTCACGGTATCTTCTCATGGATGGTTGAACTAGACATCCTATTAATTAGGTAGCATGCGATAAGTATTACATCTCCGTACAGTGATGGTACACAATGATGTATAACTAGTGTATGAATCACATTCAATAGATGTTTGTGCTTCCTCTCTACAACTCCATTCTGTTGGGATGTTTGTGGACATATAGTCTAGTGCACAAGTCCATTGGACTTGTAGAAATCTGCCAAAATTCAAGGGCATTATCTGATCTCACAACTTTAATAGAAGTAGAAAATTAATTCTTTATTTCCAACACAAAATTTTTTATAACATGTCTAACATCAGGCTTATTGTTAAGCAAAAATAACCAAGATAGGAGAAAGAAATCATCCAAAATTACTAAGTGGTACCGGTGGCTTAGTCGGTCGGGAATTTGACTTGGGCCCCAAACATTTATATGCAACAAATAAAAAATAGAAGTAGATCCAGGTCGATTGCTAATAGGGTAGGAGGCTCGGTGATTCTTCCCTAGTTGACAAGCATCGCAATGAATCTCAGTGGCTGGCGATATGTGTAGGATGATGCATCTAAGCCTATCTAGGGATGGATGACCAAGGTGACGATGCCATTGTAAGACACTCTCGACAGTAAAGTAAACCTCTCCTCGGCATGTAGCAGCAAGTGGAGTTTGGATTAGGCGATGCACACCCCCTTCTTTATGACCGCCACTAATCGTCCTTCATGTCAACTTGCCCTAAAAGATATATCCCACATAATTAAAGATATCTCGATAATTAAGCTTCTTGGTAATTCTACTAACAGATAACAAACTAATGAGGAAATTAAGCACAAAAGGAATGTCTAGCAACTGTAGTGTAAGGGTGACAGTCACCTCCCCTTGACTATCTATTTAGGAATGTCTCCCATCTGCTACCTGAACAGTCCTCCCTGGACTAACTGGGTGGAGTCCTTGAAAACAAGTCTAATTTCTACTCAAATGGTGCGAGGCACCAGAGTCAACTAACCATTTTGTGCCACTAAAAGACATGTTATGTGTATCGGAAGCCAGATCTGTACTTGAGGAGATACCTGTGTATGCAGCAGTTTTAGAAGATGTGGTAGCCGCCTATGTCAACTGGGAGAGTTGCTGAAGTAGTGCATCATAATCCACTCTAGGAACTAGAACTGTCTCTACCTACTCAGATGAAGTCCCTATTTGATTGGCAGTAGGGTGTCTACCATGCTTGGTCTAGCATGTAGCCTCCACATGACCAATCTTACTGCAATATGTGCAAGTAGTACGGGGCTTGCCAGCTTGACCTCGCCCTCTACCATGACTACATGTAGCAGGTACCCCTTTGCCACCACGACCAGGGCCAACTGCAAGAGCAGAAGTCTGTCCAGATATCTCCGAAGATGGTAAAGTCACTGCAATCCTACCCAATCTACCATATGACTCCTCCAGAGTAAGAAGCTTTGTCAAAGTCAGAAGCTGGGAATGGGCATTAGTGTATTCTAGTCCCAATCTAGACAAGAACTGAAGAATAACAGCCTCCCTATGGTACTCTCTCTAGGTAGAACAAGGACACATTGGTCTGCAAGCATTGTATTTTTCCAGAAGCCCCTTAAGGGTGGATTAGTACTAGGACAAAGATCTACCCTCCTATTGTAACTGTGAGAACTTGTGGTAGATTTGGAAGACTCGGCTCTAGTTCTTCTCGTGTGAATGGGTATCCCACATCTCTTTTGTCGTCCGGTAATACATGATCTCGTCACCAATCCTTTGAATGACACTGTTTATGATCCACACCCAGACCATAGCATTGTCCTTCCATGTAGTATTCTTACCTGTTTTATCGTAAGATTCTGGCTGAAGTAATATGTATTCCTTATCATGACCCTCCATGATCATAAGGAACGTTTGTGATCACATGATGGTGTTAGAAGAATGAGCTTTTATAAACCCATATCTTTGAAATGGTATTAGAAGTCATCTCTGATGAACTGGATGACGCCATCACAACTGCAATCAAGCCTGCAACTCGTGTACGCACACCAAGCACACAAGTGAAAACACTGGAATAACACAATCTTATATTTAAAATTTGATTTTCAGATCATAAGAACATGTCTAGATCTGATGTTAGTCCTTGGACATGGATTCCAAGGCAAACGAAACCCGGAATTCACAATTGAGAACCAACACGAGATGCATCGTCATCACCAGGGGATTCCCCTCCTCTCTCTGTGCATTGCTGGGTAGCTAACAGCCACCGATGACGCTACTTGCCACCGTTGGACAAGAAGATGCACTGGCAACAGTGGCCTGCAGTAGGCATAGGTGTTCACGGCATGTGGAGAGAGAGGAAGAGAGGGGTACGGTGGAGGTTGGGAAGTTTAGGTGTTTGGTGGGATACCAGAACACTAGTGTAGGCCTGCTGCTCTAATACTAAGTAGGAGAAAATGAGCAATCAAGTTCATTTTAGAAACTCTACATCTCTTTATAAAGAGAAGAGGTGAGGGGAAAACAGCAGTATAAGCCCATGAAAAAAGGAAAATAATAAAGAAGTACAAACACCATAAAACGTAAAACATAAGATAGAAGGGGTACTCAACAAACTCTGTGTCCTGAGGCCCTCTTTGGTCCTCTATTGCCTGCGCTTCCTAGTTTGGTTTATCTGGACAATCAATTATCTTGTGATCACTGCACCATGGTAACAAGGTTTCATATTCTATCATAATCAAGAATGGGAAAAGCGTGATAAAAATGAAAGTATTGTTAGATGGAAGGTGAAAGGGCCCAGGCTGTCGCTCTTGATGGTAGGCCAGTAGAGCTGTGAGGAGCAAACACAACTGGAGTACAGAACTAGAAGTTGCTGGTTGGGTGATTCAATCACCATTACCAAAGCTAGTGGATATAGAAAAATGTTCTACTCCCAATTTATTCATGAGAGAACATCTGATATTATCGTATCCATTGGTAAGGTGATAAAGATGTTCGCCTGCCTGTAATATATCCTCATTTTCCCACCCTTGTTCACTCGGTTTGAGATATTAATTGTAAAGTGTCTGTAATTGAGCAAAAAGTTACAAGCATCGCAAGAATAATCCTTCTTTTAGCTTTCCAAATTTTTGTTATCTTTTTATTGCACCACTCGTTTGCCATTTGTATTTGCGTCATGCTTATCAGAATTTGTTAAAATTTCTGCAGGAAAAGAATTATTTTGCAGAACTTTTAAAGAAAATTTCGAAGATACAGAAGAGTAACGGCCAGAGTTTTGTTGTGCTGAGAGAGAAATGAGTTGTAAGTCACATGTTCTGCTACCTGAACCATGATTGCACACCTGATCCTGAATGTTTGACCATAGATTAGCCAATAACAGAACTTATGCATGAAAAGAATATTATGTTCCAAGACTTCAGGTCGTCTTGTATTATGTCATTCTGCAGTCAATATAATGAGAAATCGAAACACTGTTCATAGAGGATGCCTTACTTGGCAGGAGAGGGTGTGTAAGCATTGTGAATACTTGTTGAATAGTATGTTGCTTATTTTTATCTAGCAATGACTTAAGAATGATGTAACATATCTCAGGGTATAATTACAGCAGTTGCTTCTAAATTACATTGCCAGACAGGATACTTCAATTTGCTCATTCCCACTTCATTCTACAACGTTATCCTGTCATCAAACTTTGGGGCCAATCAGGATTGTTGTAACCATATGGGCCATCAATCGAAGTTATCTAAGACCAAGGCAGCTAAATACTTTTTCTGTTCCCTCGTATTGAAATTCATCCTTAAGTCATGAAAGTGTTTGTGTGACTGATAATACAATTACTCAACGTGTGAGGAAAGTTTTTCTGTCAGTATTTGTAAAAATTTCTTAATTGCACTAATCTAACATTATTTTCCTTCTAGAAGAAAGGAATCTTCTGCTCTCCCTGCTGGAAAAGATGTGAGATATCTGCAATTGCAGTATCCGGTAAGATATGGAAGCTGAACAGGCTTCAATTTGTGTAAACAATTTGTCAGAGGATTTTCTTTACAGACAAGGAAATCAAACTCTAGTCTGCATACGGTTGCTTTTTACTTAACATCACACAGGTGTCGGCGGAGGTGGATCTTCAATTAGTGTAAGAATCCGCTCCATCTTTGTATGAATCTGTCTAATAGAAACTGAAATAGATGTGACGGTAGTGTTTGAAGGAGTGAAAGACATTTCTGATGTTGCGTTGTGGGTGATGGAATGGATGGGTTTGTTGTGTTTAGAGTATGCTTATGGAAGGATCCATGTTATCAGTCCAGAAGGGTCCGTTCACTGAAATTTTTCCATGCGTGGTAATTTTTCCATGTCATTGTTTGGGCATTGGCCTCCTCCAGTTAAACTCAAGTAGCATCAGTGTGTTCGTAAAAAACTATTTTGTTAGCAATTTGCAGCGGTAAAAAGATTATGCCACGGTGATACGATCGAGTGTGCAATATGGTGATGTTGGCGTTTGGACCGAGCCCTTTTGACCAAACATGGCTTTGACCCGTGGGACCCCTTTTTTACTTCTGCGAGACCAAGAATGGCGCTTGTCATTATCGTTTGACAAGCCTAATTAAGGCAATACAGAATTATAATAAAATTTTAGATTTCAGCTTGTGACGGGGGATGCAAGTTAGGTTGTTTTTTTTTTTTCTGCTAGTACAGGAGAGATACAAGTTGATTTCACAGTCCCTAAGTAAAAGATTCCAGAAGGCGATCATCATTGGAAATGCAGGAGATTGTAGAGGAGAGCTAAGTCCAATCCTAGATAGAGAGATTTGGAGGTGGGATAATGCTGTAGCCTTTGGGATATATTAAAATGAAATAACTGAAGATGTATATTTATCTGGATGATGAAATAAGGAGAGGGTTAAGGAAAGAGGATAAAATGATTTGTGTAATAATGAGATGTTAGTAAATATTTGTTTAATAATATATGTGAGTGTGGAGAATGTTAATGTATATTTATTTAATATTAAAAATAAAAGTAAAAGATGTAGTAAATATTTATTTAATAATAAAAATGAGAGTGAATGTTATTATGATTAAATTAAAATAATTAAAAGTAATTACGTAAAAGTTTGCGTTAAATTGAAAAAACTGTAACAAATATCCAACGGTGGAAAAAATCTCATCAAATCTCAGCACCAAACAGAGCCTGCGGTTGTTGACGCCTTGGTTAGGACGTAAGTTATCGTCTGCAAGTGTTTGGTGAATGTTTAGCCTATTGCTTGGAGATGATTTGAGCCGTAGGAGTGGGGGCCGCAGAGATGAATTTGTGCAAACTCTATGTCTGCAGGGAGGCACGAAAATCTAATTAGGTATAAATTAGGTTTTAAGCTAAATAATAAATTAGGTATAAATATTTACAAAAACAAATCCATGAGAGATGAATTTTATTAGATGCATATATTATACCCATGAAATCTTAAAACCTAATTCACAGACCTTAGAATCGACTAATCCACAGCCATGAAATTAGTAATAAGCTAAAGGATAAGCAAATATGCAAGGAATGCAAGTAGAAATATGATAAATAGAAGAAGGCATAAAATTTCAAACTTTATTGTCGTAGATAACATTTGATGAGGGGGCAAAAATTACTTTTAACTATTTAGAACGTTTGACGTTGTTATGTTGATCTTTCATTGATAATTGACAGTATCATTTGGTCACGAATTTCTAGTTTGCGTTACGAGGATATAGAAAATCATAATTTAACCAATTCCCAAGGGCAGATAAGTCAGATTCAAGAAACTCAACCTGGATAACTCGAATGACAGAAACTCAATCTTTTATTTAAAACTCAATCATTCTCAATATCTATGTCAAAAAATAAAATAATTTAAACAAGTCTTTTGTGATTGAGAGAAAAGATAAAGCCCCAGTCCCAGTACCTTGAGGTTGAAGGAGGGGATAATGCACGAGTATCCGTTTATGACGAAAAGTTCAAACTCTCCTGAATGAAAGGACAATAGTTCGACTAATCAGACCATGTCCGGGTATCTATTACGGAGAAAGGATCGACCAGAGCCTAGTCAATCAGATTACATGTGGGTAACTTAGACGAAAGTCCAAGTACTTATCAGGGGGAGAAAAGGCCAACCCGAATATATATGTAAATATAAAAGTTAATCATACGAAAGATTAATATATTTATTAATCATTGAATTTTAATTTTTTATCGATGAAAAATTAACATATCATATATTCTAAAATACACTATCCAATTGTTTTAATTTTTGGTTGATGAAAAATTATAAAATCGATTGAAAATCAATACATCACATATTGTAAAATATTTTATCTAATATATTTTTATTTTTAATTGATATCTTAAATTAAATTTATATTACATGATTTTACATATATATTATTTTATATTCTTGTATAAACATAATTAAATATTAATCTCTAATAAAAAAAAATAAGATGAGAAGATCCGATGGTAAAGATAAAATTTAAAATGAACGTATATGATAAATAAAGTATAAAAATATAATATTAGAGAAAAATAAAAGGAAATGAGACAAGGGAAAGACAGCGGTAGAGAGAGAATGCAAAATAAAAAAAGAAAAAAATGTTACTGCAATGGCTATAACAACGTCGAATCTATAGTTATATAGATAGCCACTATGGAAAAAGGATTGACTTTAATAAAATGGGCTTAAGCCTAAAAGTTATGATTCAACAAAGAGGATTTGATAATGACATCAAATTTAGGGGGTCGACACTCTAAACCACTAGCGCTCCATGGGGGTTGATCGATCATTCCCTTGCCAGTTAGGGCCCCTCCCCCTCCTCTCTTTTCGATCTCCCTTCCTTTAGATCTACGCCCAATGGTCATCATATGTCAATCAACTAATCATCGTTGCCCTCGATCGAGCTCGCTGCTTCGTCACATGCTACGCTACGTCATTCACCGGCATCGCATAGGTGGATCCACCGCTGCTCATCACTTGTCGACATCACGTCAGTAGGTTCATCGCTGCTCGCTGCTCGCCAGTGTCACATCTTGTGGTTAAGGTGCTCATTGAGGGATCGCCTTTGCCTTCCGTGATGATGCACTTGGTGGTGGTCGTCGTGCTTGCTACGGTGGGAGTGGTGGTTGTGGTTGGTGTGAGCTTCTTCGGCTGGTGTGAGCTTTAGCCCAGGTCTATGAGGGAGTTGGAGGCTTCTTTTTGTTGCTTCGGACCAGGAGTGACTTTGTGCTCATCATGACCGAGATTTACTTGATTTTTGTCGGGTACCAATTCCTATTGGTTTCTCATTAGTATGGATCGTGAAGATTGTCAGAATTACTTCTTGGTGATGCAGTTGTCTCTACTATCGTGAAGTTGCTACTTTTTCGTATTTTAAAGGAGTGCAACTAGTTCCTCTACGTGGGATGCTTTCATTGTTTTTTTCTTGTATTTTTGTTTCTTATTTTCTCTTGTTGTTTTGTATTGACTCCATCTTGATGGAATTCCCTCGTTGCTACAGCAACTTTCCCCTCTTAGGAGGGTGTACAGATTTCTCTTCCTCCCTTTCCCATGCTGTGTTACGTCCTTTGTATTGGGTTCTTCTCATATCAATAAAATGCATATCTTTAAAAAAACAAAAGATAATGACATCAAACTCGACGGGTAGTCCTTAGGAGTTGACTACTATTTGGCACTCGGGCTAACTCAAACTAAGATAATTAACCTTAGGAGATTGACCTTAATCAACCACAAGGGTGTCTAATGGCATTACAGCTACAACCTAATAAAACAGGGAAGATGCAAAGAATCTAAAAGTAGTTAATTCTAGGTTCATTATAATAGATAGGACATGAGTACAAAAACATGCATTGCAATATATTTTGTAATGCATAGTCAGAATCAATCAGTTGAAAATCAAAATTAACTGGCTGAAAATGAAAACCCATCGGCTGAAAATCAAGCGAACGAAAATACATCGATTGAAAATGATTTTCAACGGTTGAAAATCAAAATATATCGATTGAAAATCAAAATACATCGATATGTTTTACTTTTCTATTGGCGGTAAATATTTTTTCACCTATGGGAAGTAATTTTCACTTAGAAAGTGATTTTTCATCAATGGAAAGTGATTTCCACCGATTGAAAACTAAAATACACCAGTTGAAATCACCTCTCACTTTGTATGTTGCAAAACGCGCTGCAACGTGCATTTATTTACTTTTTGGCAAAGTACAACACATTAGCGAAAAGGGATACCTCATTGTTAACCAAGTCAAAGATGTACTTTGATAGCAAAAAATATCTAGGGATGTGTTGGCAGGGGGTTTGGGCTATCCTGGGATAGAATTTAAGTGGAATAAGTTGAGGAGGTGTTTGGTTAGAGGGCTTGTAATGATTCATATGGCGGTATTGTATTAGTGGGTGATATTTTAATATTATAATATGGTGTGAGTGGGTATATTTTATTGGAGTGGATATATTTTAATATGTATTAAAGTTGATGTGAGTGAGTATTTTATGGTGAGTGTGTATTGTTGTTGATGTGATATAGGAAATGGTGTTGATATGATTTGAGTGAGAAATTGTGAAATCTTATTGGAGAAGCCCCTAAGCCGTTCTTATCCCACCTGCAAGCTTCTATCCCACCCCATAACCGGCTTCTTAATGAAACCTAAGGAATCTAAGTGTCAGAAGGTCATTAGAGAAGGCTCTATGGAAACTTTTAAAGGAAGATTCCACATCAAAAGGTTCCGTGAGAAGATTCAAGCTAATGGAAAACTATAAATAGGGTTGAGGGCCATGCAATTCTAATTCTTTCCACATAAGCTCTTTCTTCTTTTCCAACCTCAGGGAGCTCTCAACTTCGACGATCTCTCTGGCAATTCAACTCTGACAATCTTCTTCAATCCTCTCCTTCTTTCTTCTAGTCAATTACTTGAAGTTGTTTTGTAATAATTGAAATAGGTATAGAATAGATTTGGAGGTTAGAGTCTATAATTAATTGATAAATTTGATCATTTCTCTTTTAGGCTTCTTGTTTTATGAATGTGAGAAACTATATGCAATGATGGATGGTTGAGAATGAAATGATTTGATTCTTCCTCAAGTTTTCTAGGGATATTTGATCCTTATGTCTTTGGTCAAAGGATTTTTTGCAATGTTAATCTTCTGTGGTCGATGTTTGATAAAAAAATTAATGTTATCCTCCTTGATTAAAATTAAAGTCTAGATTCATCTATTATTTAGAATTGACAACCAACGTCATCTATTGTATTAATTTGTAGGTAATTATGACTACTAAGAAAACGGTTGATTGGAATTAGTTATAATTCATTATCATCCATTTTGTTAACAAGTTGTAACTTGAGCAATGCATAACTTCATTCATTCAATCTTGACTTCCATGCTTTTTTGAACTTTGATGGGCAATCTTAGCTTCATCTATACTTGGATTAGTTTAAGATTTTTCATTAGTGTCATCCCAATTTCAAATATGCTTTCATTGTTCTCCTTTTATCTTTAACCATGTTCAGCTTCCATTGAAGATGGTTAAGACAAAGGATGGAGATGCCAAAAAGATGTTTAGTACTTGAGGAGATTCTTGCTAGTGTTCAATTGCACCAACCTACTCTTGAACATGCACCCATTAAATAGTGAAAGTGCGCTAGAAGGGGGCGATTACTGCAATTAAATAAAAATATAAATTAAAAGGATACGACAAAGACAAACACAAGATATACCAGAAATTTTAGGTGGAAAACCCTAACGAGTAAAAACCACCACCTACGTTAGCTCGACTTGGGATTTTCTTGATAGACAAGCAATTAAATCCATTATGCCGACCACTTTGAACCTAAAGATGGTGTACCTTAAATCCAACAACATACCGAATCAAACTGATACAATTTTGTCTCCGCAAGATAAGAATCCACAACCTGACACTCCTACAACAAAAGCAAAAACAAAGATCCTAGAAAGTCTTAAGATATATGTAAAATACTAGCTTCTATAAGTTAAGAAACTTCCCTAGGATGGAAGTAGATCAAAGTTTATCGTAATGAATCAAGCTCTCAATTGGTGTGTTGTAAGTTAAGAGAGTTGGTGTATGGATCTCTCTCTTTGATCTTCTCTTTTTGTGAATATGGTCGGAAGAATTATTTCTAATATTGTGTCTTGCTACAGAGAGCTACTAGGATATTTATAGAGGTGTTGGAAAGGCTCTAAAATGGTCGAGAGAAGCCTTATAGCCCTTGAAAATGAATTGGAATAACAACTCTTGAAATCAGGACAAATTTCACAAAGATCTACAACTATAAAAACAAGGATGGATTGATCATCAAGTGTTACTCCCCAAAAACCCAGGCCCCCAACGAGGCTTAGATTACAAGGAGTGGCAACAAAAAGGCATTAGTTTATTTAATTTAGGTTGCACAAATCATAGTTGAGCTACCAAAGGTTTCATTAATCAACAAAATGAAAGGGAAACATTGTAAAAATCACACATAAATGATAATTCTCAACACAATCTAAACATCCATCCAACTGGCATGTAAAGCAGAAATCCACCATAAAACCAAAGCATAAAGGTTACCTACAAAGCATCACCCAAAAATTCGTGCACTGCAACAAATCCTGCGTGGTAACAACGCACAGTGACAATAACTTGAAAGTAGGTCACAAAATAGGGATAAGACAATCAGCCTAGTGGGGACAAACAACTATTGTTTTCAATAAAATAAGGTAATGCAGGGGTTCCCTAGTTTGCTAAATCCCTAGCCCAAACTAAGCCCTAGGTTTCAACTCTCAAACCTAGTTTAACCTTACCAACCATTGTGGTCCAGTCCCATTAATCATTCCCGTTGATTAACACTAGTTCTAATGTGGCTATCCTAATGATCAAAAATCCCTAGAATGATAAATCAACCCTTCCTACCGAAGGATATCTTGATGTACCCTCTCCAATGGTACACTTGTACTAATAATCCCTTCTTAGCCTTCGGAGAGATTAAAGCACTCATGACCACTTGACAAGGATACCCGCTTCGAGCTTCGGAACATTGACTACACTTGAGATTCTTGAAAAACTATCTCACACAAGACTCCTTGAACATTGGTCCATTTGATTCAGCAAGAGCGAATTCCCACTTCACTCTCATGATCCCTAGAAAGCTATTCCACACAAGATCACCCGTGTTTCCTGATGCCTGAGATCCCTGTAAGGCTATTCCACACAGGATCCCTCACACCTCAATACCTGAGATCCCTAGAAAAACTGTTTCACATAGGATCCCACACACTCTCCATCCTTTCAAATCCCTAGAAAGCTATTTCGCATAGGATCATCACAATTCGTGATGCATCGGATCTTTGGAAAGCTATCTTAGTTAGGATCGCTAAGAGCCTCACGTTGAGTCAGATTCAAGTCAATTTGAGTACCTTGTCCCGATGATAAAATGTGGCTCCTTACCACACCCAGAAATTATTCATATTCTAGGGTTGAATCTAGGTAGCCTTTAGTTACCAAAAATTCTCATGTCTCCAACCTATGACAGTTAACTCACAATTCATGAGGTTCAAATGTTCAATCTTACAAGCTTACCTATTCAACCTAGTCGTTCCTTAGTCCATTTTTCCTTAATCCGTACCAGGAACAGACAACCTTAATGACCCACTAGATCACCTAGGGTCTTACTTAAGACCTTAAGATCCAAGCATTCCACTTATTAGACTCTAATAGAGTCATTAACAGGTTCAACATTTCAAGTTCAGGCCTTTACTTAACTAGATTAGATCAACTTTTAATCCTTATCTTAGAGCTCAAGAGTTCCATCCTCCTTGGCTCCAACAAGGTGGATTATGTGCACCAATATGTTGGTGCAAGGGCACCACAATCATTTATTTTGATGATAACAAAATCCTTGTATTTAACATTTGCATTTGAAGTCTAAGATTTCAAGTTATTTGCAAATGGATACAAGTTTTGAAGGAGAAGCTCAAGCTCGCTTCCATGGTGAATTGGAGGAGCTTGACGAAGGAGAAGGAGCTTTGAGAGGATAGAAAGCTTGAAGAAGGAAGGAGATGAAGAATATGATAGATAGATTCATTTTTCATGTATTTCCTTTGTTGTTTCTTTTTACTATTTTTTTCTGTATTAGAATAGTTGTTAAAGAGCCTCAAAGTTACCTAACAATAGTCCTAGGAACACTTGCACAATCTTATGATACTTAGCTCTTCCGTAGAGGACTTAGAAAACCTAAATAGGCTTCAAACAGCCTTATCAGACGTCTAATATGATAATTAGACGTT
The DNA here is from genome assembly GCA_037157565.1 of Thalassia testudinum. NCBI lineage: Eukaryota > Viridiplantae > Streptophyta > Magnoliopsida > Alismatales > Hydrocharitaceae > Thalassia > Thalassia testudinum. Next base: position 91,267,641 of record JAZHRO010000077.1, read on the forward strand.
TGATAGTGAACTTTCATACGTCTAAATGTTGAATAAGACGTCTAAACTTTTAGGGCTGGTCTTAGGGCCTTCTATCTGCTGATTTCAGACGACTGACCTTAGTCCAGACGTCTTAGAAGACATCTGATGAGTTGGCCAGACGTTCAATTAGTGAATCGTTGGCTTTCACAATATGATCATTGAGAAATGACCTTTAGGCTTCTATTAGACATTCGTAGAGGACCTTAGACATCTGATAAGTGACCGTTAGCCCTTGCTTGAGCCAAAATCACTTCTGTTAAGGGTTATAGCCGTTTGTGCCTTGGGAAATTCATTCCCGCAGTAAATTAGATTTCTAGACGTCCAGACCTAGTGCCAGACGTCCGATACTTCATCTGATTAATTTACACTAGAACCCTGTTTAAGTCTGATGAAAGTTAGTAAGGGAACCCGTCTAGTATTCGATGTCTGATTTAGTTTCCAGACGTTTTAAGAGTATCTTCCAGATGTTTGATAATTTTCCCAAACGTCTAATGACACTGTCAGCATCATTAATGATTCTGATTGAGGTTTGTTTTTCCTTGGGATGATCCCCAACGGCTACCTAAGGCTTTCACAGCCTTACTAAGCCTTCCTAAGCCTTCTATAAATAGGAGAGGCTCCTTGCCTTGCAAAGAAACACCAAGATACATCAAAACACACCAAACAACACATTTCCACATCATATAGTGTCAATTTGATCTTGAGAAGTAGCCCTATCTCTTCAAGCTTTAGTTCCATACCTGAGAGATTCATCCAGTTGTGCACTCGCTCTTACTCCGTGATTACGAGAGCAACAAAGTGCCGTTGCGTGGTTCACAATCCGTGTTGTCAAGTCGACGGACTTCCACCAAAGGAAAGTTTCCTAACTCCTATAGTAGCTAGGTTTTAATCTTTGCGGCTCTATAGGTTGTATTTTTACTGTCTTTGGTTGGGTATTCGATTTGCGGATTCTCGTCTCCATCGAGAGACTAAATACTCCTCGTGAAGAGGAGGGGTTTGAGGCACACTACCCTCATTTAAAGTAGTGTTGTTGTACTAAGGTTCAGTCACCCTCGTTTAAGTGACTGGGTTAGTGGATTTTGATTGACTTGGGCGATCGAAAAATCCTAACTCAAGAGGGTTAGGTGGTGGTTTTCACTCGGTTTGGGTTTTCACCTAAAAATTACTTGTGCAAATTGTGTGATTGATCTTTGTGAGATTGTTTTACATTATTTCCGCACTCTATTTTATATTTCGCAAATCTCACCCCCTCCCATAGGAATCTTCACAATACCAGTGCTAAGTCTTAATACCGATGTTGGCAACCTCTAACCTAACCAAACCATAGTGTGCCAGTACCGGTATAGGCACCTACAGTACCCTTCCGTGAAGATTAGTTGGTACCGATACTAAGCATAGGTACCGGTATTAAGCACCCACAGTCACGGCCAACTGAAACCATCTAATACTAGTACTAAGCACCAGTACCGGTATTGGGTGCCCTCAGTCCCAAACTTGTGGCCTTTTTGGCTAGTGCTAAGCCAACCAATACCAATACTAAGTACTAGTACCAATACTAGGTGTCTTCACACCTAGTTTAAAACACCAAGTCTCCCATCCAACTACCCATGATCACCACATAACACCATCATAATCAAAACCCTAATCTACACATTTACAGGCATTCCATAAGTACATGCAACAAGGGAAACCCTCAAAACCCTCAAGATTAAAGACATGCAAAAGGGTTTGCCTGTAGGCAGCCCAAAAACTCACATGAAAGAACGATTCCCATGTCCAACCTCCCCTCTACCATTCTAAATTATAGGAAATCAATAGCCGAAGTCCTTACCTTGGAGATGAAGCTCTCGTCCTTTTCTTCTTTTCTCCACCACGCGAGCAGGAACTCCAACCGCAACAGCAGCATCAGCGACCTTGTCTCCGGTGACGAAGGCGGCGGCCAATGAGGAGGTTAGATCGATGGTGGAAGGGAGAGGAGAGGGGGAGAGGGTTTCCACGGATGGGGAGAGAAATGGCTTGCGAGGGAAGAAATGAGGCTTTTGTTTTATTTTTAATTCTCTCCACCTTACATAAGGGTTAGAAAAATTATACGAAGGTCACTTTAATAAAGAGTTTACAAACTCAGTTCATATTACCAATCGCCCCTCATCTTCTTTTCTTAGACATTTGTTATGATTTCAAGGGGTAACTTATCCTTAAAATTTTCATGAATAGGCATTCTAATGCCCTTAATCCACCATTAGGCAAGCAAAGTAGGATTTTAATTGGCCCGTTAACTGCATTAAAAGTCCAAGCCCTTACATCAAGTCATACCTGGGCTCTTTACAACAAGTCTAAATAAAGAAAATGAAAATACATTAAAAGAACTAATCTTCAAGCTCTTCCTTCTTCTTGTTCCTTTTTTCTTGGCCATATACTTAGCTCATTCTTCCTTCTTTGCATAGCCTCCTTGTTCCTGAAGTATATGTTTTGTTATCATCAAAATCAAATATCATGGTATTTGTGCACCAACAAGCACTCCTTTTTTGACATTCATAAGAAGAACTAAAATTTTCTTCGACAATCAATTACTCCCCCTTAATTATAGCTAATTTTAGAGAGATTCTATGATAAAATCTTCCAATCTCCTCCTTAATCTAATCTCCCCTTTTTTAATAGAAATTAGGAAAATTTAACTCTCCCTAACAAATTCACCTCCCCCTTTTTCATTCATTAAAGCTAGATAAGCTCCCCCTATTTTAATGTTTCTTCTAAAAGAGATCATCAAAATCAATTTAAACAATGAAATAAACTTACCAAAGGAGGGAACCTTACCTCCAAATACCAAATGTAGGTGATTCCAAGTGAGTGATTTACCTTCAATGAAGAAGGATTAATCAATTGGAGTGTTTTGGTGACCTGCAAAACAAGAATTAATCAAATATTTAGGTATCCACTTCTGTTTGGGTCCTTTGGGGTTAGAATTTCTCATCTAAGAGCGTATTCTTCTTGGATTCTATCCTCTTAGCTTTTGTGCACAAAAATCTTTCTTAGTATTTGCAAGGCTAGGCTTAATTTCATTTGCTTTGATCTTACCTTTAACAATCTTAGCAAAATCATCAACTAGCTTATCTAAATTTTCTTTAAGACTAGCTACATCTTTTTCCACAAAATCTATTCTTCCTTTTAGCAAAGAGATTTATATCTTCAAGAATTTTATCTCATCCATAACAAAATTTGTGTTTCTTTCACAAGCTCATGCTTTTCACTTTCCAGAGAGCTATAAGAATTCTTTAGCGTCTTGTTTTCTATTTTTAACAATCTATTGATTTCATAAAGCTCATTAAAAGCATTTTGTAATTCATCAAAAGTGTAAGGTTGTACTCTATCGTTGACACTTCCATCCTCGCCTTCATTATTGTCCTTGATTTCTATGAATACGCAATCTCCTCAAGTTTTCATTTTTCTCCATCTTCTTCCTCTTTAGAGCTTGAGTCATCCTAAGTAACTTGGAATGACTTCTTCTTGAATTTCTTTGACCTTTTGCTTTTCTTTAAGAGAGGGCATTCATTCCTCATGTGTCCTTTCCTCTTGCAATTGTAGCAAGTGATTGGTTTTTCTTCCTTCTTGGTTTTGAAGTCTTTTTCCTTAAAAATTGTATGAAACTTTTTAGCAATAAAAAAAATTCATCGACATTGAAACTTAGCGAGCTATTAGAATTTGCTTCGAAAGCAAGTGACTTCTTTGATTCTAGTGTATTAATTCTTCTTCATCTTTTTCTATTCCATTTTATTTTCACATGCCATAAAGTTCCCTAATAAGTCATCCATGTTGAGATCTTTGATTTGATGTGCTTCCTCCATGGGCATCACCTTTTGTTCCCAATCCGATCCAAGAGAATACAAGTTTGCTTGGAGTACACCTTTGACAAAGGTCTTCCCCAAGGACCTGAGGTTGTTTACAATTGAGGTGAACCTTGTGTACATCTTATTTAGTTTCTAATCTTCCTTCAAAGAAAAGACTACAAATTCCTATGATAAAAGGTTAATCTTTGAAGTTCTAACTTTACCAGTGCCTTCATGAGTTTCCTCTAATGTTCTCTATATTTCATAGGTGATTTGGCATTGGGAGATCCAATTGAACTTTTTTAGTCTAAGAGTGCAATAGAAGGTGTTCATTGCTTTTGCATTCAACGAGAGTTTCCTTGTTTGCTCCTTGTTGTATCCATTTCTAGGTCACTCTAGAATCTCGAATGGTGTTTAGCATCTTTCCAATAATATGTAGCTATGGACCTGCAAAAATATTGTCATTCTAATCTTCCACTATGGGTAGTTCATACCATCAAAATAGGAAGGCCTTGTGGTGGATTGTCCTTTGCACACTCAACTGCGAAAATCTTTCCCTCCATCTGATCCTCGTCAATTTGTTACACCAATGTATAAGAATCTAGTTAGATATCAAATGAAAGTGCACTAGAAAGGGGTGATTAGTGCAATTATATTAAAATATGAATTAAAAAGATGCAACAAAAACAAACACAAGATACACCATGAATTTTAGGTGGAAAATCCAAGCGAATAAAAATCACCACCTAAGTCAACCCGACTTAGGATTTCCTTGATTGCCAAGCAATCAAATCCACTATTCCACACCACTTTGAACTTGAGAGTAGTATACCTTAATACAACAACGTACTGGATCAAGTCGATACAATTTTTGCCTTTGCGAGATTGGAATTCACAACATGGATACCCTTACAGTAAACACATAAAAAAAACAAAGATCCTACAAAGCCTCAAGATATACGTAAAATACTAGCTTTTATAAGTTATGGAACTTCGCTAGGATGGAAGCAACTCGAAGTTTAGCGTAGTGAATCAAGCTCTTAGATGGTGTATCGTAAGCTAGGAGAGCTAATGTATAGATCTCTCTCTTTGGTCTTTTTTTTTTAATATGGTCGGAAGAATTGTTTCAAATGTTGTGTCTATAGGGTATTTATAGAGGTGTAAGAAATGCTCTAGAATAGTTAAGAAAGATCTTATATAGCCATTGGAAGTGATTTGGAAGTCTCCATGCTAGACTTCAACTAAATTAGCACAATAGTACTGCATGAAGTAATAGAACATATAAGTGAGGACAACATGAGCATGAAGTACCCATGACATATCAACATAAAACTATACATAAAGACATATATTACGTCTCTCTACCTACCACCAATTAACGACGTGGGCTACATCGATGCTATTTGGAAGTCTAGTTTGTAAAGTAATCGAAAATGCCACTAGAATTGAGCAATTTTAGCACAATAGTACTACATGAAGTAATAGAACATATAAGTGAGGACAACATGAGCATGAAGTACCCATGACATATCAACATAAAACTATACATAAAGACATATATTACGTCTCTCTACCTACCACCAATTAACGACGTGGGCTACATCGATGCTATTTGGAAGTCTAGTTTGTAAAGTAATCGAAAATGCCACTAGAATTGAGCAATTTTAGCACATATTACCCAATCAAAGATGCATAGTCTACCGTTCTGCTTATTGTTAGAGAAATGGAGCAGTAGAAAATTTGGAATATGTGGCCAATTAACCACAGCTCTCGTGCTATCATTATATGGGTAACAACAGCCAAAAAGGAGGCAAAGGAATTTAACTACCTCTTCATAAATATACTAGCATGTTTGGCCCATGTTTCGCTGCGGGAAAAAAAATTACTTTCTTTTCTTTAAAGATTAAATACATCATATTGCATCTTTGAATATTGCATATAGGCAAAGAAGGTGCATTTGATTCCAAGACAATCTTATAAAGAAAAACTAATTGGAAAATACAATTATTGCATAAAAGAGAAGAAATGTTGAATGATGATAGATATTATACATCAAATAAAGTGCAAGAGTAACTTTAGTAAACAACATTCATTTGATGGTGCAATCGTGTTCCCTCGCTTTAGATGGTTGATTATGCAATTTAACCCTTCACTACAACAGTATGCTGGTTTTGTGACAGTTATAAACCGTCGCCAATAACCTCGAAACCATCGCCACACAATTGTGGTTTGTCACGTTGTTTTAATTTTGCAACGGTTACAATCTCCTGTCATCGCCTTCTCAGTGCGCGCGGGGGAACATGGAAGTATGTTTTGGCGACGATTATAAAATCGTTGCTAAAATAAATTACTAACGGTTATCAATTCAATCATCGCCAATGTTCTTGGAGGGAACCCGAATTATGTGCCAAAAAAGTAATTATGTGCCAAAAAAGTACGTACTTTTGGGGACAATTTTTTGTTAAAACTATCCTTTATTCTTTTTTGAGAAAGAACTGTCCTTTATTCTTATTAGCGATGGTTTAAAAAACCATGACCAATTGTGAATAACAGCCGTTGAAAGAGATGAGATATTTCGCGCCAAAATTGTGTGGTGCCTAATATACTATGGCGACGGTTGTAAAATGATCGCCAAATATAATTTATAACGATTTACGTTATAACTGTCGCTAATAATACTTTAATTTTGTTTTAAATAATTAATTTCATAATTATACATAACAAATAAAAGATACTCAAAAATAACCTAAGTTCAAAATATTCAATCGAAAGGAATTATACAATGAAACTAATATATATATATATAAACAAGGTTCAAATATTGTAACAATAATAAAAATAGGAAAAATATAAACACATATAGATTATGCTGTGGCACCTATGCCACCAGCCCCAAAACCACCATCATCGTAGTCACCATGTCTTAGAATATGGAACAACGAATGATCAGGTCCACCACCACCACCCCCCTTGGAAATAGGACAAGACTTCCTCCCACTACTTCTTATGCCACTCTAACAACTCCTCCTGGCTCTCTATCTTACGAGTGGGGGCCTGCAATTGGGCGATGACCTTCTCCAACCTTTTCTCTCGCTCCACATCTCAATGCTGTAAGGTTTAAACCTCGATGCATAGACTGTCATTGTGGGAGGACAAGGAGGATCCTTTCCTACCATACCAGGAGGAGATCGTCGCACTCCTCCCACCGCTACGGACGAAGCCTCCATGCTCTAGAGGCATCACGGTCCTGAAGGCCTCCTCTAGTATCAGAGGGGTTCGCAGAGTAGTCCCGAAGTTCTCTTCTGTGACCTCAGGAGGATGGATCAAATTCATCATACGACCCTGTAAATATATATATATATATATATATACAGTTAATTTTTACAAAATTAAAATTAATGTAACTGACTTTTAATTACTTACATGTGTCTTCTGATATGTCGGATGTATCCACGCATGTGGACCATTGAGTGCTTCTTTATTATGAGTCTACTCATAGACTCCCACCCGTGCGCCTCCACCTAAAAATGAAGTAATATTTTCATCTTCTTTTAATTTAACTAAATTTTTGTAATTTTATTTGAAATACTAAATTAATAAACTTATATATTTGTCCATTAATGAGTCAATATTCATTTGACCCAAGCAGTAGGTCTGGGCAAGAGCTCGGGCCCTGTTGCCCTTGTTCTTCCTGACTTGCTCTTGTAAGAAATATAAATTTTATTACTAAAAGATTATGTAAGTATTCGTTATAAACTGAAATTAAAAATAAAATTCAAAACTATTTATTTACCTCTATAGCTAGATCCCTCCAGTGCTCGCAACACTCCCTCCAAATGGGAGGCTCAATCATGGGAAGCATGTTTCTTGATGCCTCCTCATATAACTTATTGTTAAAAACTTGAAATAATTCTACAAATTTTTATTAGAATTTTTTATTATATATAAATAATTAAATAAGCTTAGAATCTAAAAAAATTTCATATCGTACTCTTTATCTCTCTCCATCCATGATGTATCCTGCCTGAATGCTGTAGGATAGGGGCGCATTAGAATTATTACCCAATCAAAAGTGTCTTGTATTCAATAATATATAGATCGATTATAATTGTTATAAATGTGAATGAATGAATTTCACATTTATACCAGCAACTCCCGAATAATTGATGCCTTCGACTCTTTGGCGACCCTTCTCCAGTTGAAGCAGGAAAGTGGCACGGTTGCCTTAACAATCGTGGCTAACCAGCTCGTAAAGCTAGGGTAGTTCTTTGCTTCCCTAACTGCAGTAATGGTCACTGCAATCCTGGTGCCCTCAGGTAGCCTGTCGAGGTCCACATTTCATGTCGGACCTCGCATGCTTTTCCTAGTTGAAAACATGAAACAATATATTTTAAAAGATTAAATAAGAGATTAAATGTAGTAAGCTTTTAAATAAAATTATTTTAAAATCTTATTAGCACTGGTGCTTGCCTGAGTAGCAGGCTCCAGTGATGTGCCAGCTTGAGTATCGACTAGTCAAACGGCTGCTATACCTCCTCATCCACAGCCCCCTACTACCCTAGAAACTCCTCAGGATGGGCCTCATGTTGAGGATTCACCTCAACATCATGAGTATCTGGGGTTAGTGATGGGGAAGGAACGAGTGGCGATTGACCTCTATGAAAAAGGTGACCGTACTGGATTACAATATGTAGAGGTAGGTACTGAAGATAGTGGGAGGGAATCTGGGCGTAATGGGTATCGGAAGGAGGTTGGGAAACAGGAGATTGAGACTGTGCCTCTTCCCTAATCTCATAGGTATGTGGCGGTATACCCCTTGAATCTAACTTCTTTCGCGGCCTCATTTGCACATAAATAAAAATAGAATTAAATAAACAAATATTGGAAAATGTATATGATAAAAGGAAAAAATATGAACACATGCTTTTAAAAAAGTAACTAAATAATGTTGAATTCCTTGAAAAATAAATGTTCTTATACTTTAAACATCAATATCTATTGCATCGAGACTTATTTTTGCTTCCACTGGAAGTTCTTGATATGCTTTAGTTGTAACAGAATTTTCATTATCCTTTTTTTCATCGAAGAAATCATGAGGCACAGTTTTTAATGGTATGATCAACCCATTCCTGCTGTTATTGGGCACATAAAAAACTCGTGATACTTGGTAGGCTAGTGTGAATGGTCCAACTGTTTGAAGAATTCAACGGTTCTTATTTAAGCTATTGAAATCATGTTTATTATCTTTTTTGAAATCAATCCCTTCCTTGAAATATCAAACCAATCACACTTAAATAAAACCACCCTGCGATCGTATCTGAAACTCATCTCTACAATTTCGATGATTTGCCCGTAGTAGCCATCACAACCCATTCCAATATTGCAACTGATAAGAACTCCAGCCTATTGTGATGCCTTCGCGTCATTGATTGAATTTATTCTGAACCTGAATTCGTTAATTATGTAACCAGAATGATAATGCCCATAACTCAACGAAGTCTCGCATATTACATCAAAGTCATCCACCCAACGTGTATCCTAGTTTTCTTTCATCTAATATACATGCTACTTAAATCAATCAAGGAACTGCAGCTCTTGAATGGCATGAGGTGAAGACTGTTTAAATTCATTAAGAAAAGGATCAACATTGGGAATCTATTTCAAGATATATAAGTAAGCTAACTGTTGATCCATTAAATCGATCATTCTATTCTATGTACAGGATCGACCTTCCGCTCATGTCAAAAATGCTTAGGGAATCATCATTTATATCATTGTATTCCCCATCAAAATTCCTCTCTAGTTGATTAAATCTGTTGTTAGCTTTGTCCATGTACATGGCATAGAAGTTTATACATTCTTCTAAAAGGTAACCCTACTGATTGATCCCTCTGGCTTAGCTTTATTTAAAACATAATCTTTTAGCTTCTTTAGAAATCGCTAAACTGGATACATCCATCTATATTATATAGGTCCACCAACTCTTGCTTCATTTGCAAGATGTAGCATTATGATGTATACACATATATTTAGGATAAAATGCCTATTTATGCAAGTTCCTAAGCTTAACACTGCATTCCACATTATAAATATTGCATAGCATGCATCATTCTGCTTTTAGGATATATTGTATAAATCATAGGTTAATTTCCTCCTTTTTTGTGGCCAGAAGAGAAGTAGATTTATTTCAGAACCTCGGATTGACGATCCGACTGTATGGATCTGATCAGGACAACAATCGAAGTCCAATGCCTCTAAAATCGCTTTGATTGAAGTCCCGTAGCACTGTATGCAACCCGAGGGAGATAAAAGGCCAAGGGGCAAGGTGGTGCCAATCTGAACCTCAGATGTCAAATCTGACCGCACGGATGGATTCGAATCAACAATTGCAGCCAACGACGCATATATCAATCCAATCCAACGTTCGTGGTGCCACCTACAAAGCAAGAAGGCGAACAACCACGATGGCGCCACGTGGCGCCATCGCAGCCACCAAGTCTGCTCAGGAGTGGTGTCATTGCAGCCATCCAAGTCCACTCAAGCCCCTATGCTCTCCATCTCGCTATCTCGAGCACGAGATCCTAACCGTTGGATTTTCATCCAACGGTCAAGAGCTCAGACCACCCCAACCTCTCCATGCGACAATCCGCGGACCTGGCACTGTGGTCAAAGTTGCCACTCGCAAACTCGCAACGCGAGTTTGAGACTCGCTGCGCATCCAATTCTCAGGGGGGGCACGCAATTGAAATATGAGCATCTGATGGCGATCAGGCGGCGATGAGAGTGGTGACGTGGCACGACGAGAGCCGCACAATGCAGACGTAAGATCCAATGCTTGATTAGATGCGACATCCGACGTGTGCTTAAGGCAGGATCCTTGAATGCGATCCCTGCGCCATCTCTGCCGTTTGTTTCCGATTTGGCGGCTCTCCTTTGGCTGCGCAATGGCAGTTGAGTGCGTGGGTGCTAGTGGGCATATGAGCTGGGCTACAGCGACGTTTGCAATGGATCTTCAGCAATGACTTTAAATGTCACTGTTGATCGGTGATCTTATTTTGCCTCATCTCCTTTACTATAAAAGGACCACTACCCCTTCCATTCTTCTTCATCTCTTCCTCTTCTTTCCTCACCTCCTCCAAATCTCTGGGGAGCTGATCCCAAGCCCAAGATGCTCATTAGTGTAGAAAAGTAAAATACTTTCCCGCTTCTCACACCCCTTCGCGGAGCATCTCGTGGCCATCCTTTCACCCTGATCTGGAAGTAGATCCTTGTTGCGACGTCGTCCTGCCCCGTCCTCCTTCCTCCAGCTCCATCCTTCTTCATCCAGCCTCTCACCACCTTCGTCCAGGAGCTGTCAAAGCGAGTCATTCTCCAAGCAACCGTTGAGAGGGATTCTTCTCACCTCTGTTTATCTTTTATTTATTTTCTGGTGTAGTTGTAATTTCTTCCTTGATTATATGTAGCAAACTTTGGTTAGATATATATATTGATATTCTCTCTCTCACACCTACACTCTCTCTCTTATTTTGCAAGTAGATTAGTTAGATAAAGATTTTGTCGATCTGATCTCTTGCCTTATAAAAATATCAAAAAAATCATAAAAGATAAAAACATCGAAAATAAAAAAAACAAATGCGGATTTTTAAAACCAAACGTTTGCCTCCCCATGTTTGACCCGGGGCTCACCTCGAGCTTCGGTTATAAATTTTATCTGGTAGCGAATTTTTGCGCAACTACGACAATGGGTTTTCAACTCAATCCTTTTACGTATGAAATCTCGCTCACCATTTTGGTGCCGTTGCCAAGGAGGCAACGCTCTTTAATTTTTCTCAAGTTTTTCGCCATACCTAACTTTTATCTCACTTTTTCTTTGATCTTGCTATAATTGCAGGTACTCTCCCGAGGCAGGCCAAAGCGGTTAGATTGGAGAAAAGTGCTGATGAAGGTTTTATAAGTATATTCCCACCACCCACCCACTAGATTTCATTTCGCCACATTAATAACTAAGACCCGAATGTACTTAAGTGTTCACATAAACCCTAGGATAGATTTATTTGTCTTGTTTGCCACTTCACTCCACCTCACCCTCACTTAAAAAAAAAAAATACTCCTCTTTTTGTGGACTTAATTAAAAGTGACACACTTAACACCCACAAATTTCTCAACCTAAGATGCACCACTTTTCTTTGATTTAGTCACTAACCGGGATTCTGACTTGTGGACCCGATATAGTTGAACCGATTACATATTAGTGACTAGGATTATTTTGTGTGCCTTAATCAAGTGGTGCTCCTAGCCAATTGTTTGACTTGTTTGGGTTGCACCACTAATATTAAAATTGATTCATTCAATAGTTTGCTCTCTAGGTTTGATTTTTAGGGTTGGATCAGGCACTCCACATCATTTCTGAATTTAAAGGAATATATCATCACCAGGCTTGCAAAACTTGGAGTGTCCCATTGAACCTTGATTGAATATACCTAAAGATTAAATCCTAAAAGCTATTAAGCAAGATTTGAACTTTAAAATCTACCTCATCTTTAATAATCCTGGTTGAAAACCCTGGTTGTGCACGCATACACATCTTAACTGATCTTTAAGGGCACAACCCATTTAAAGGGCCCATCACATTCCAAGAGCACAATAATCTCAAGCCTAATTAAAACTGACTAGACATTGGCCTTAAGGATTAACTTACTCTTCGGGACTCCAACTGAGATTTTTTTCAATTAATCTGCTTCTACCGATCCATCTGATGTCTACCGAGGGGAGTAGTGTCAAACGACCGCAGTTGGGAGGTATCAAAGGAACCGAAGGCGCAAGCCAAAGGAAGAACCTTCTCCCAAATCCCTCCCTCTAACTGGTTGGATTGACCAAATCGGAGTAGACCAAATCATTTCTTTCATCTCAAGACGGTTTCTACGAGATTGTAGGTCTTTAGGCTAACCCACCTAAGGACATGTTTGACTGTTTGTATTGCAGGGCTCCTTTCTTTTCACTTTTTCCTCTCACTTTGCTATGCATCCTTCTAGATCCTACAAGCATTTTCAATCTTACCCTCCGACCACCTCTTATCCCCAATATGATGATTATTATCCTGACTTGGCCTGTAATTAGCCATCTACTAGTTGGGATAACTCGGATTGGGGATACAATTTCGGACCTCAATGTCCAGGGTCTAACCCTAGACATTAAGACTGTGATTATTGTCCTTCTCATGCATACACCAAGGATAGATCTTCACCCTTTGATGAACAACACAACATGATCTATAATGAAGGACATGATGATTATAACAGCTACCCTCCCCTGAATTATGCTGAACATATGTCACCACCCTTCTTTGTGTAGATTCCTACGGGAGGGGGTGAGATATGTGTTTGCGCAACAAAAATACACCAGTAAATATGCCATCTTGTGTTATTTCCTAACACTGCGTTTGCATCTTATGTAGCCCTACTTGCATTTGTAAATATACACCTACATGCATTTATAAAGAGGGGAAGAGAGTGAGAATAATTGGCCATCCAATCCACTTCTATTATTAACATTTTCTTTAAGTGTGGCATTGCAAGTTCACCATTTTTCATTTTTTATTTTTTCTTTTTCTTTCGTGCTGCTGCAGGGCATGGTGCCCGCACCTCTCCTTGCCATTCCTCCTGCCAGCAACTTGGCGTGAGGCATGCCCACCCTCTTTAAAACACTTTGCTCTCCCCCTTGCTGCAGGCGGCATCCACCTTCAGACCACCCGCACCCTCAATCAACAGTTGGCCAACCTCCTTCCCTCTCCCTCTCCATACATAGTTCCTCTTCTTGCAAGTTCAGAAGAGGCGCACCGTGCGCAGAAGAAAATGCACAGTGGTCTCAGACCACCACTGTGAGTTCCACCACTGCCCAACTCTTTCGTGAGCAGGTAGGCGTGGGGGCTTCTCATTTCGTTTCTTTTTGTCTCCTCTGCCATTAGCACTGAGCTCTAAGCTCTCAAGCTCTGAAGCTCCAGCTTACCCACGCACTGCCTGCAGCTCCAGCCGGTCACCGCGCGGCCAAGCAGACAGCACACGACCTCCTCCCGTGCGCGCAGGCACTCCACAACACACTACGCATGCAAAACCTGCTCCAGTCGGTCACCAAACCGCACGCACACTGTAGTGCACTGTAGCGCGCGGTCTGCGCGACACTGTAGCCACCGGCAAGTTTCTCACTTAGCCGGTGGCACGGCGCTCTCTCTCCTCGCCAGCACCTGCTCTAGCCGGTCACCGCATCCCCGTCCGCAGCGCTCTGAGCCTCACACACCCGCGTAGCAGTGCGCTGTGCTTCATTCAGCCACGCGTGCGCTGTGCTCTCTCTCCTGCGCCCGCGCACCCCTACGCATCCAGACGTCGGCTCAGCACGGCAGATGACTTAACTGCTGCCCCCTCCCTCCGCCAGTGCACACACAAACACATTGATTCACACACAGACACTCATACACTCACGCATACACATATACATATATATATCCACTCACATATTCTCACCCTTACGTATATGTACATATACATAAATATATATACATATTTATATATATATAAATAGATATATATATTTATATATATACATATATAGTTATAGATATATATATATTTATATACACATATATATACTTATATATATATCCACTTACCCACATTCATCTATACCCATATTCACCTCATAAACAATACCCATATTCTCGTGCACTCGCCCCTCCACTGCGCATCATATCGCGAGAATATTCGCACCAACTGCTGATATTCCCCGATATCTGCGCAAAGCAAGCGCCTCCACCCTCACTCACACACATCCACTCCACACTTCACGCGGCATTTAGTCTTGTTGGTTACGTCTTACTAGACGTAGACCAACTTGACACTGTGCTACATTCCATTAACATTTCCATCTTCACCCCTATCTATATAACATTTATATAAATATACATATTCTATATCTACTATGCATACATATATAGAGATATACTAAGCTAAGTATTTCTTTTCACTGCATTATATTTCAATTTGTCTTTTCTTCCTGCTACTAAAAAAATATATAAAATAGAAAAGATAAATCTTGATTTGCAGGCACACGGTCTCGTGTGTGGCAAGACAGGACTCGTATTTTGGCATATAACCAAGGACCTATTTGAGGGTGTGCCTCAAGAACAAGATTATCAGAAAAAAAATATAAAAAGCAAGAAAATCGAAAACATAATAAGCACAAGAAAGTGATACGTTTTAGGTGAGGTATAGAAACTTCGCAATTCTCCTAATCCCCGCCTCCCTGAAATCGACTCTGGGCCTAAAAGTGATCAAGCTAAAATCAAGTAGGCCAGGTTTTTTTTTTTTTTGTGAAACTGGTGTAGATTCGATTTAGGTTAACTCACTATACTCACTTCAACATTAATATCACCATTTTAATAAAGCCTATTCGAGTATGCATCAATATGCGTGACATATAAAATGCGGAATAAAAAGATAACAATCTCACAAAATGAGCAATCTCACAATGTACACAAGTATTTTTAGGTGAAAGCCCAAACCGAGTGAAAACCACCACCTAACCCTCTCAAGTTAGGATTTCCCGTTCGATCTAGTCGATCAAATCCACTATACAAACTACTTAAACGAGGGTAGTTCAACCTTAATTACAATCACACTACAAGTATGAGGGTAGCATTCCTCAACCCCTCCTCTTCACAAGGAAGATTTTCTCTCACAAAGGAGATGGGAATTCGCAACGCGAATACCCAACCAATAACAAAGAAAGATCACAAAACAACCTATAGAGCCAACAAAGATTATAACCTGGCTACTATAGATAAAGATACGTCCCTTTGCTTGGAAGTGCGTCGGTTTGATGCGGGTGTGTGAACCACACGGCGGCACTTTGTTGCTCTCGTAATCTTAGAGGGAGAACGGGTACACAAACCAAGATGAAGCTCTCAGGTGTGGACATAGGCTTTGGAGAGCTTAGAACTTCTTAGTGTCAATGTGACACAATAAGAGTGGAAAGTAGTCTTGCAAGGTGTGTGTCAATAAGGCAAGGGTCTTCCTCTATTTATATAGGGTTTAGGGAGGCTTTGGAAGCCCTGAGAAAGCTTCCATAGCCGTTGGGCTTGAACCCATGGCAAAACAAGCCATAATTAGAATCAATCATGATTCTGACAGGGTCATCAGACGTTTGGTCTAGATATTAGACGTCTGGAAAACCTATTTAAGATGTCTGGGAACTAAGTCAGACAACTAATTTTAGGCAGGATTCCTTCTTGACTTGGTTCAGACCTAAATAGGGTTTTAGTGCATGGTCATCAGACGACATACAGGATGTCTGGCCCTAGGTCTGGACGTCTGAAAACCTATTGTACTGCGGAAATGGATTCCCAAGATAGGTTAACGGCTAAGAAATCTGACAAAGGAGATTTTGGGTCAGCTGAGGCTAAACGGTCACATATCAGACGTCTGGGGTCCTCTACGGATGTCTGATATAAGCTTAACGATCATATTCCTCAATGTTTACTTGGTAGCCAATGTTCTACTAATTGGACGTTTGACACAAACACCATACGTCTTCTAAGACATCTGAACTAAGGTCTGGACGTCTGATTTTATCAGATAGAAGCTACAAAGTCTAGCCTAAGTTATTGGACGTCTGAGTAAACAGTTAGACGTCTTAAAAGTCACTATCAGACGTCTGATTTCTAGATTAGACGTTTGATTAGGCTGTCAGAACCCCATTTTGATTTTCTAAGTTCTCTACAGAAAACCTAAGTATCCTAGGGTTGCACAGGTGTTCCTAGGACTATTTTAAGAGTTCTTTGAGACTCTTTAACATAAGATCTAAGAAAAAAATAAAGAGCAAAACAAAGAAATAAAATTACATAGAATAAGATAAAAGAAAATCTATCATATTCTTGTCTTCACGCTTCTTCAGGCTATCGCTCCTCGCGAAGCTTCTCTGTTCTTCGTCAAGCTCCTGCAATCCACCATGGATGTGAGCTCGAACTCCGTCTAAACACGTCTCCATTTGCAATTAACTTGAAATCTAAGACTTCAAGTGCAAATGTTAAATAACACGTGTTTTGTTATCATCAAAATAAACGATCGTGGTGCTATAACACCAACACTTTAAACAACCCGAAATGACCTATTATCAGGGAGGGCCCCAAGAACCTCAATTCCTTGACTTCCCTTAATTTAACCCAAACCCACACAACCCTGAATCAAACCATTCAATTTAGGTGAACCAGGTCCAAGATAGGGTGTTAGCCAATTTGAGGAACACCATATGATCTTTAGAAACCCATCCAACACCCCGCAATGAAGAATTGGAGCCCCTTATTCAAATGATTGACGATTTGAATAGTTCATTATTGGATTGGCTCCAAGATATTGAGGATAGGGGCCCGGGTGAGTTCCGAGTGAGTTTTTACTTGGGAAATTATCAAGATTGAGGATGAAATTCATGGTTACTTTAGTCTAATCATGGGATGATTCCTAGGACGAACCCCCTTCAGGAGAGCCAACGTCAGAACCTGCTCATGCATCTGTAGGGGGGACAATTTTTATGAGACTGGGGATGACTAGGTTGGTTTAAAGCAACCTATTGAGGATGATGTGATTTTCTCACCTGAGATTCCCGAGCTAGGAAACGAGGAAAAATATGTCTCCATGGACCAGGGAAGGATAGATGATTTTGAGACATATATAAATGAGGATCAACAATTCTTTGATCTGAGGGTGAGGAATCTCTTAGTGAAGTTTCACTTGAAGTTAAGGAAAATGATTTTTCTGAGACAAAAAGGCTTAAGGAATCTGATGAATTTTTTGATCCCATGCAATTGAGGAATTTGAACTTACAGGGGTTGACATGGAGGATTCAAATCCAGATTTATTGGATTATTTAATCAATAGCCTCATTCCTCAACCACACCCTGAGGAATATAATGATGATCTTGATGTCACCAAACCCAAGTCAATTCTGATTCAGCCACAATTTTTGAACTTGGGTAAATCACATGGGATGAATAATATGCTAGAGGTCTCGGAAACTGAACACTTGATTTTAGAGAAGAGTTTGGAAGTTAAATTATGGGAAGTGAATTCCGAGGGAAATGGAATTTTTGATCTAAGGGTTCCTATTTGCCTAAAACTACCAACATTCTACCAGGACCCTTATGATATTTTCAACCCTGAGGATGTGCAACCCAAGCTTAGATTAATTGATTATCTTTTTAAGCTTAACCCTAAGTGGAAAAAAAAACCTATTGAACTAGATCTACCTATTGTCTACCATTTTAGACTTGAGTTGCATAGCACCAAACTGTAAGCCCAGCCTTGCAAGCACAATGATCTCCAGTTTTGCGTGATTTTCATCCAGAGCCTTAGAACCACTCGACCTTGGGACATGGGCTTGCACCATAATCTGGTCCACATCTGTGGACACTTGCTGGTAGGTCCTCAGATCAATCTTCTTATTTGATCTTGACCCGCACTTGTGAATTCTTAATTTCTTCTCTTTATATAATATGCCTAGCTGAAGGTACTAAACTTAACACGTGTGTATACTCCACTTTCTCTGCGGAGCCGAACGAATTTTCACGAAATTCAATTGATATTCTGTTTATTCCTCCCTTTTCATGTCTATTTTTACAATGAGGACATTGCATTAGTTAAGCATGAGGTGGTGGATACTTAATCCTGAAATTATTTTGTTAGCTCTGTAGAATTTCTTTTATTTTCTTTTAAAAGAATTAAAAATTCAAAAGCCACAAAAAAATTATAATTTGGAGCTAAGAAATGATACGATAGGACCTGGATACTAAGACTCTTCAGGTCTTCAAGCTTAATCAGCCTGGGTGTCTACTAAAATGTAGACCTATTTCTCGAGTCCTCGCCACATTAATTTTACTTTAATTTGGCTAATAAATTAGGGTAATAAGTATGCGACTTACCAACCCGCCCTCTGATTTGAGGACTTTGAGTTTAAAGCATCTACACACTATTTGTACGAACTCACTTTTCGGTGGTTTTTACGAAAATTAGGTCCCTAATGAACTTTCTAGGGCAGTATGGATGACAAGTTCTGGTGGGTTTGATGCCCCATTAGCCAGTTGTCCAGAGCCCAGTTGCATTACAATTCTCTTTCTACTACCTTTAGGTAAATCTTAGATCAAGGAAGCCACCTATTCAGAAAAAGAAAAAAATATATACTCAAAAAAAAATAAAATAAAAAGGAAAAAAAAGTAAGGCACACTTCACCTCAAAAGTAGAGCTGGCAAGTTGCCGTTGGTTTGACACCCCATTGGCTAGTTGTCTAGAGCCCAACTTACAAAAATGCACAAATAATTCCCAAAATATTTAGGAAAGAAGAGAGGAAGTAGAATAAATCGAGGAGATATACACTGGGTTTACCCTTGTATTGAACCTCATTTAAAAAATAAAAAAAGTAGGGAGAAAGCTCTCGATTGAACAAATACACCTTTAGGTAGAAATTCTTCTTAAGGTCACCTAGGGTCGTAGAAACTCGAAATCCGTTTTAACGCCCTCATAGTGAGTCTATCACTTTTCACAAGATGCTTAGAACTTAAAGTTCTTTTCGAGTCTTGGGTGGGTTGGGTAGCCGTAAAAAGCTAGCCGAAACTCTAAACTCAAAAATCCAAAAAAATTAGAAAAGAAGAAAAAGAAAGAAAAAATGGATTTATTTTTATACGGAATAAGGCAAGGAGTTGGGCAATTTGCATTTTGGCAGACACTTGGGCATCATTGAGTTTTTATAATTTAGGACCTTAGTTGAAATTTCTTCTTGTTAATAAACAACTTATACTTAAGCGATCGAGTCCTAATTCTGTTTTTATACATAGCATATAGTTTTGTTTTTCTAAGGATTAGCAAAAGATAGGCATGGGATTATGATGTATACACATCCATTTAGGATAAAATGCCTATTTATACGAGTTCCTAAGCTTAACATTACATTCCACATTATAAATATTACATAGCACACATCATTCTGCATTTAGGATAGATTGTATAAATCATACGTTAATTTGCTCCTTTTGTGGCCAGGAGAGAAGGAAATTTATTTTGGGACCTTGGATTGACAATCCAATCGTACGGATTTGATTAGGATGATGAATGAAGTCCAACACCTCCGAAATCGCCTTAATCGAAGTCCCGTTGTACCTAATCCGGTCCGAGGAAGATTAAAGGCCAAGGGGTAAGGTGACACCAATTTGAACCTCAAATGTCAAATCCGACCACTTGGATGGATCTGGAGCAACGATCACAGCACAACAACTCATACATCAATCCAATCCGACGTCCGTGGTGCTACCTACAAAGCAAAGAAGATGGATGGCCACGATAGCACCATGTGGCACCATCGCAACCATCCAAATCTGCTCAGGCCCCTATGCTCTCCATCTCACCAACTCCAACACGTGATCCCAATTGTTAGATTTCCATCCAACAGTCAAGAGCTCGGATGACCCCAACCTCTCCATGCAACAATTTGCAGACTTAACACAGTGGTCGAACATGCCACTCGCAAACTCGCGGCGTGAGTTCGAGACTCACTACACATCAAATTTTTAGAGGGGAAGCGCGCAATTGAAATAGGAGTGTCCGATGGGAATCAAGCGGTGAAGAGAGTGGTGACGTGGAGCAACGAGTGCTGCGCAATGCAGACGCGAGATCCAACACCTGATCAGACGTGACATCCGACGCACACTTAAGGCACGATCCGTGAGCATGATCCCTGCATCATCTCAGCCATCCATTTTCGATTGGACAGCTCTCCTTCGATTGCGTGATGGCAGCTAAGCGCACGGGCACCGACATGCACATGAGCTGGTCTATAGCAACACTTACAACGGATCTTCAACGGCGATTTTAAAAGTCGTTGACCTGTGATCTTATTTTGCCTCCTCACTTCCACTATAAAAGGACCACCACCCCTCTCATTCTTCATCTCTTTCTCTTCTTCCCTCACCTCCTCCAAAGCTCTAAGGTGTTGGTCCCAAGCCCGGTTTGCTCCTCAGAGTAGAAAAGTAAAATATTTTCCTGCTTCTCACCCCCCTTCGTGGAGCATCTTGTGGCCGTCCTCTCACCCTGATTCGAAAGTAGATCCTCGTCATGATGCTGTCCTACCCTGTCCTCCTTCCTCCAGCTCCGTCCTTCTTCGTCCAGCCTCTAACCACCTTCGTCCAGGCACTGTCAAAGTGGGTCGTCCTCCAAGAAGTCGTCGAGGGGGATTCTTCTCACCTCTCTATATCTTTTATTTGCTTTTAAGTGTAGTTGTAATTTATTCCTTGATTATCTACAGCAAACTCTAGTTAGATATATATATTGATATTCTCTCTCACTCTCTCTCTTTCTTATTTTGCAAGTAGATTAATTAGATAAAGATTTTGTCGATCTGATCACTTGCCTTATAAAAATAGAAAAAAAAAATCACAAAAGATAAAAACACCAAAAATAAACAAAAGCAAACATAGATTTTCAAAATCAAACGTTCGCCTTCACGTGTTCGACTTGGGGCTCACCTCGAGCTTTGGTTATAAATTCTATCTGGTGGCAGATTTTTGCGCAACTATGATGACAAGTTTTTAACTCAATCTGTTCGCATACAAAATCTCGCTCACCACATTAGATGCACTATGACGTCGAAGAAAGCCGAGGGAAAAATTTATTCCATTTTGCAAAGTGTAATTACAATTTGATCATTACAAGAGTTTAAACTTTCATATTTCAAAATCTTCGAGCAAACGACTTTAAAAAATCGGGTCATCTCTATGAATAAATTGACCATTGGATCTGGCAACACTCCACAAATAGCAAACAAAAATAAAATCTGCATGTAAACATGTGAATCATGACTTTTCAATCCACTGATCTTCTTTTGAACTTCATTCACACAATGCGAGAGCTGTGAAGAAAACTCGTTTGGGACTCAAATTCCTTTCAAAAAAGAGAAAGCTTATCTCTCTGTCCTTGTTGTAGACTATACATTGCTGGTAGCATTTCTTCTCCTTCAGTGACATGTGGCTTAGGACGGATACCCGATTTCTTCATGTCACTTCTCGATTTTAACGTGTCTTTGGGATTCTCTGTTAAATTCAACACGTATAAGATGTTGTCCACGACATTTTCTCAATATGCATGACATCAAGATTATGACGTGTTGTAAGATCTTTCCAATACAGAAGCTCCATGAAGAAGATGCTTTTATTCTTAAAACTAGAGTCCTTTAATGTTGTCAAAACTTTCCTAAAGGGGCGACCAAATTGTACGTTGGCAAGCCTTTGTAATTTTGCCATTACTTCTGACGCTAACAGTCAAATAGAATTTGTCCACAACTTATTTCACGGATTCCTACTGGAATACTAACAAGTTGTACCATCAAATCTATCCTTAAACTGTGCACCTCACCATTTGTTCTCAATCGGAAGAAATTTATGGTGCACTAAATATCCAAATTTATTACTTTCAAGCAAACGCAAATGATGTATATCTTTCATATATAGTAGTCAGGAAAACTTCCCTTTCGTACCCATCCAAAAAGATTCGCATACACTAGGAAGTCATTAATGGTCCAGAGCAAAGCCCCGTACATCTGAAAGAATTCTTTATTCTTGGCATTATACGTTTGAACACTGTCATGCCATAGTTGTTTCAATTCATCTACTAACGGTTGTAAATAAAGGTCAATTGCATTTCTTGGTTGATTGGGATCTAGGATTAAGAGGGTCAACATCATAAACGAGGATCGCATGCATAGCCAGGGAGGTAAGTTGTAAGTAACAATCACGACTAGCCAGATAGAGTATGATAGGTACATGTTCTTAAATGGATTAAATCCATCGCTTACAAGTCCCAATCTGACATTACGCGAATCCTCTACAAAAGATAAATGTCTGTTGTCGAAGTTTTTCTACTCCTCTAAATCAGTTGGATGGTGAATAAGGTCGTGTCCTGACTTGTTTTCTTGATGCCACCTCATCGATGTTGCAATCCTACTAGAACGGAAATTAACGAAGAACCTTTTTATCTTGTTTCCTCTCTCTCTTATATCTTTCCTTACCACATTTCAAGTAGGAAGTCAAGCTAGTGTACTCATTTCTATATAACACGCAATCATTGAGACATGTGTGAATATTCTCACAATTCATACTAAGTACGCAGATTTGCTTCTTCGCTTTATACCATGACTCTGGCACACCGCTGGGATTATTTAACAACTCTCGTATAAACTGAAGCACCTTCGACATCATTTTCGTTGTAACTCTATTCATAACTTCCATCTGTAATAATTTCAACAGGAAGGACAGCCTCAACATGGAACTTATTCCAAGCGCGATAGGCTCCTCAGCTGCCTTCATTGCATCATAAAATTGATTACAACTATTGAGTGCTTCCTCATCATTTGTAATATTAGTATCAACCTCTCTCATCTCACGCAACATCTCATCGATTTGATTATCACTGTCTTCCTCATCATCAGACTCATCCACTTCCACTGTATTCCGTGTGTCATCCTGTGCTGGTTCCTCTCCATGTGTAGTCCACTTCGTGTAATGTTGCCACCAACTATTATAGATCACATGCTCTAGAACTATGTTCTTATCCTGAATGAATCCATTAAAACACTTCCTACACGGATAGAATATTTTCTCCAAAAATTATCCACGTCTGTATTGTTTCCTATTGAAAGGGCAATCTTCGTTTTTGATAAAAATTTTAACATAAAATGTCGTGTCGTTATAATTCGTGCGTGGTTGAAAATCGCTTTTCAAAACATTTAATTATTCAAAATATAACCACAAAAATAGTTAAGTCGTCTCCACAGAAAGGAATTAGCCTATTAAACTAATGAGTGGTGCCTCGTTTATTCGAGAATATCAACGAATGTCCATATTAGTTAGTGCAATTCATTTTCAACATAAGTTATCATGCTATGTAATTCATTAAGAATATAGGGAGGTTACATACAAAATCACCTTCATGGAAATATATGATCATGATCTTGGTACTATCAAACACCGTCAATCTTAATCAAAACAGAACTCGTTCCCTATAACCAATGTCCCTACTCTATCATTTATGAGATAAATGCAACTATATGTAATTCGAATAAACCAAAGGGACATTCATGCAAATCTATCTTAATATAATAATGAGATAAATAAAGCAATAGTAGTTTTCGCAATGGTAGGATTCGTAATTACTATTGAGAGGAGAAACAAAGGTTTTCTCCTCTCTCTTCTGTGTGCACGCCAAGGAGGATCATCAGGGGTGTTGCTACAGGTGAGGGTGCTCCGTAGCGTGGGCTTCACGATGGCATAGGAGGCGCTGCCAGAGGTGGTCGGCGAGAGTGATTGGAAGCGAAGGACGCTGACAGCGAGGTGTGCCGATGAGAGAGATGGGGCTATCGAGGGGCGGCGTGGCTGGCATGGGTCGTCGTCAGTAGAGGTCCAGGCAAGCGATCCAGTCGTGTTGGAGGAGAAGAAGGTGGCCTGAGGAGATGTATATGGCGATGGGGACAATGGCCTTCTTTGGGTTCCTTTGCGTGGAGTTGCAGGGGATGTGAACCGAGGGAGAAGAAGAAGAGGAAGGGTGAAGGTGGTTGCGGTGCTCTTGGAGAGGGAAAGTGTGGTCTTAGCGTGGGAGAGGAAGGTGGTGGTCAGCTGTGGTGGGGTGGTGGTGTTGGGTTTGATGCGTGGAAGTTGCAGGTGGTGGTGGAGGTGGAGAAGGTTCCCGCAGAAAAGGAAGATGAAGAAGATGATGAAGGGGGGGGGGGGGGGGGGGGGGGGTGTGCGTGTGCACCTTGTCACAATGCACACATGTTTGACGACGTTGGGGGCACACACGGCAGAGTATGCGAGGTCCACGGTGCACGCTGGTGTTCCATAGTGTAAGCCTGTTGCACGGTGGTGGAGATGGAGGAGGTCCCCGCAAGGAGAAGTTGATGAGGATGACAGGCTGTCCTCTCTTAAAAACAACTCCTCTGTTTGTTTTCTTCAATCAAAAAGTTCTTGCGTGGTTGGAACGCTTCGATGAGTTATGGCGATAACACATCAGATGTCTGTTTTGAGCTCCAGACGTCTTAAAAAGTGTAGATATCAGGGAGTCTACAATAGTGATTCCCAAATGTTCGATATGAACTCCAGACGTCTTATAGAAGCAGAATGGATGTCAGATTCTTGCACATAGTCTGCATCCAACCATACAAATTATGTTATTATATCATATGTTATTAGATATAAAATTAACACATGACATTATATGCAAACTAAAGTGAATAACTATATAACTTCAAATCAATTAACAGCTAAGAATAACTAATTAGAGAGTACTTAGACCAAATAATGATCCACTAAAGTGGACTTATCACCTATCTCCACGGAAGGCCCAATCCAGGAATGAGATCACTCAACTCTTATATTTAGGGTAATCCAAATTCCTTAAACCAATCCAAGAGTTGTCCATGATAACCTAAAATGTTATTACAAATAACCAGCATGTTAGAAGTGAATATATGGAAGGTATTTATATTTTAAAGAAGATTTTTACTTGATAGCCTATCCCTGAAGATTTGATCATAACATTACTTGTTACATGCAACTAGTGTGTGAAAAAATTTCGGCAGCATCTCCCTGCACTTCTCCAGTATACCCCCCAAGATTAACCTTAATTACGTTCTCAATAACTCCCACTAAAGGGCACTTCAAAAATGAAGTTAAGATTAGTTGGTATATCAGAGAAGCGATAGAAAACACGTCCGAAATTTCTCTACAAACTAGTTACATGTAACAAGTAACCCTAAGTTGCGATCAAATCTTCAAGGACCCGCCTTAGCTCAGAACTTCTTTGAATTAAGGATGATTACACTTATTGCATGTTATAAAGACAACGCATGATACATGTAAGTGAGATATACACACTCTGCATTGTCCGTATAACACGATCATAAGTCTCGACGGGCTAGTATTTTGACACAATTATATCCCTCCCACAACCTGTTACTAGGGGTTATAATTCCTATTGTTTGTCATGAAGTGCTTCTAAATTTGTGCAAGTGTGTGAGACTAAATGATATAATACAAAAAACTAATAATAAAAAATTTTATTGTTAAATTATTTTCTTTATTACAAACTTCATCTACAAAAAATATCACCTTAACCCCTAAACACTAAACCCCTAACCTGAACCCTAACCCCTAAGTAGTAAACTATTCCCTAAACCCTAAACATTAAACAAGTCCCTTAAAATATAAATCTTACACCATAAATCAAACACCTTTATAGCAAAACTCAAAATCCTAAAACCTAAACCATAAAATCGAACACCCTAAATCCTAAATCCAAGATCCTAAACAATAAACTCTAAACTCAAAACCCTAAAGCCTAAGCCCAAAACCCAACACCTAACCCTAAACTCTAAACTCAAAAGTGTAAAACCTAAATCTAAAGTCGAACACTTTAAATCCATAACCCTATACTTTAAACTGAATACCCTAAAACCTAAACCCAAAAGCCAAAACCTAACACCCTAAATCCTAAATCGAAAACCCTAAACTCTAAACTCAAAACACTTAAATCGAAACCCAAAATGCAATAAGCTAAATCCTAAAATCTATACTCAAAATCCTAAACCTAACACTTTAAACCCTAAAATCAAAACCCGTAAGCCAACACTTTAAACTTAAAATTCAATTCCATCGTCAATCAAAAACTTAAACCCAACATCCTAAACCCTAAACCTAAAAGGTAAACTCAAAGCCAAATAAATTTCGACAAAGGGTTTCCCCTATAGTATTATGTATCCACATTTCTCGCAAAAATACAATAAATCATGCACAACATATAGGAACACCCCACATATAACATAATAAATTCAACATTAACAATTTTAAATTATAAGCACATCCCACTTTTAAATTAAAGAATAGAAATAACATAATCTAACAGGTAAATTTAATTTTAAGAATAACATAATTACATGAAATAATTTGTCACAAGTAACAAAATTTATTTAATTACATGCAAATTTCATAAAAAAATTATATTAGATGCAAAATTGAATAAATTGCATGTCAACAAAATTGAATAAATTGAATAATTTACATATAAAATTTAATAATAAATAAATCTAATTAAAAGAAAAAGGGTAGGGAGCAGGTGGAGGGGAAGGGGCCTGCGAGGGGGGCTGCGGGGTGAGGAGTAGGCTCTGCAGGGCTGGGCCGACGAGCAAGGAGAGGTTGCGGCGTGGATGGGGGCTGCCGGGGGTGGCACGGATGGGGGAGGTGGGGTGGATAAGGGGAGGGGGCATGCAAGGGGTGGCGGTGCAGCGAGGTCGAGGCGATACTAGTGGCATGGTGGGATACAAAGGAGCTTAAGGGCGTTGGGGTAGGGGGTGGGGGGGTGACTATGATGACGACGACGACGCGGTCAACAGCGCAGATGAGCTCAAAAGTGCGGCGAGGCTGCGGAGGTCGACGGTGGTTGTGGAGGAGGCGCGAACGGAGGTAAAGAGAGAAGAGAGGGAGAAGAGAAGTCGAGTGGCATGGGTAAAATATCTCGAGATTCGACGACGATTTTTTTGAAACTGTTGCCAACACCGTTGCCAAATGACATCGTGGGGGCGCACTTGGAGACGATTTTACCCATAATCATCTCCAGTAGGATTTAAATTATATTTTCAAAGGACATCGAAATTTGGAGGGGCGGGCCTTTGCATGGACATTTGGTGACGGTTAATTCATGTATGGCACATAAAAAACCCACGCTCCCCAGTAATCATTAGTGATGGTTATTTCTAAAACTGGGGAGTGATTGCCTAAAGCTGCGTCTTCCCATATGCCACCAGAGGAAGACTCCGTGTGATCTTAAGCTGTACTCACCCGTGAGGGGAAGTCTCCAATCTACCGGCATACTCCCAAAGCAGTGGTACAATGTGTTGGCTGACCTCCCAAAGAAGTCCCCTCCACCATTGCATCCAAAGACACTTAAGCCACTCACTCCTCAAGACCTATCTCTTCTTTTTCCAACTGAATTGATCATGCAAGAAATAAGCAAACAATGGTACATCGATATACCTGAAGAGGTCATCGACGTATATAGACTTTGGCGTCCTACTCCACTTATCAGGTTTATTTTATCAGATTCACTGTTACTTGACCACTTTCATCATCCGTAACTACATGAAATTAATGTATGTGTATGCATGTTTGCGCAGGGCCAAGAGGCTGGAGAAGTTGCTTGGAACACCTGCAAGGATTTATTACAAGTACGAAGGGATGAGCCCAGCGGGATCACACAAGCCCAACACAGCTGTTCCTCAAGCCTGGTACAATGCGAAGGAAGGTGTCAAGAATGTTGTCACCGAAACTCGTTCCGGTCAATGGGGAAGTGCATTGGCCTTTGCATCTAGCCTTTTTGGCTTGAATTGCAAAGTAAGCATTGTTATAGAATTTCAGAAACTGCTACATCAGATCTTTAGTCAGTTGACTGCACACTGCCCCTTATCTATAATCTTCAGATGCATGCCCTTGTGGGGGATAGAATTGCCACGTGTAACCTTCTTATTGTTGCTTACAATCCCCCTAAAATTGTCATCTCGTTAACAAATACACATCTGAGTGGCTTATTTTTAAGATGCCAAATTTGAATGCTATGATCGTCATAGTTAACTCTAACATGTATGTGCTTGAATAATGTTGATACTCATCAAGAATGTCATTCAATTACAAAACCATGTTCCTTGTTTTCTCTTTTGTTGTTAATTTGACCATGAATTAGGCATTTGTTAGTCTTCAACTTCAGCTCTAGGCTTTGCCACCATGAGCATCAGTTTTTCATGCTTAACCGGGGGAATTTTCAAAAAGAGAGAATGTAAAGTATTTTAGACATTATGTTCCCTACTCTCAGTTAGTTAGTTTTGTGTAACAGATGATATCATGAGAAACATGCATGCAAGTGAAGTGGCGTTCCTATTCTAGTCTCTTTTTAGATGGATATATGTTCTAAATCTAAAACTATAGAGGCCCACTCTCTTTCCATCAACCATTGATTGCAATCTTGTGGCCATCCACTCAAGATAAATTCAAGAAAAGCTTCAAGACTGCAAACAAACGAGTCTGTAATTGTTGACAGAGTGGTATATACAAAGGGCCCAATACTATTTGCCCCATATATGGAATGAAAACCTTGGTTATTTTTGCAAATTTCTCGAGCAACGTTAGTTATGCTTCAAACCAGCAAGCAAGCATATCTTCAATTATTGGCAGAAAAAGGTACTGAAATGGGACCAGTATAAGTGAGTGCCGTGTAGTGGGATGAACTCGTACCTTTTATTGCTAATTCATCTCCAGCATCTTTGTTTCCAGGCTCCTCTGAGATTGTGACCAAACTCCATTAATTACTATCAGGTATGGCAAGTTCGTGCGTCCTACGACCAGAAACCGTACAGGAGACTAATGATGCAAACATCACCCTTCTCCATCTGATCTAACCGATGCTGGCAAGCAAGTTCTTCGGCAGGATCCATCCAGCCCTGGCAGCTTGGGCATAGCGATCTCCGAAGCTGTGGAAGTTGCAGCTAATAATCCAGACACAAAGTACTGTCTGGGGAGTGTCCTGAATCAGGTGCTGCTGCACCAGACTGTTATCGGTGAGGAATGCATAAAGCAGATGGGAGAGTTGGGCCAGAGACCGAACGTGATCATCGGTTGCACTGGCGGTGGGTCTAATTTTGCTGGACTGGCTTTCCCATTCATCAGAGAGAAGCTCAGTGGAAGGATTGATCCAGTTATAAGAGCAGTGGAACCTATGGCTTGCCCTTCGCTGACGAAAGGAGTTTACGCTTATGATTATGGTGACACCGCAGGATTGACCCCATTGATGAAGATGCACACTCTTGGGCATGATTTCGTTCCCGACCCCATTCATGCAGGTACCACTGATGCATCATCTTTAATGTAACAATAGATTGGAGGATATAGCAGATTGGATGGGGTTAGTAGTTCTATTTTCTTCTTATGCTTTTTAATTGCACACGGGTGCCAATGAGGTATCAAAAATATTGAGCTTATTATCTACATGTTAAGTATGCTATCTTTTGGTAAAACATGGTTAACAGATGCTACTTAGACCTGGACATCATACTGGAATGTGCAAATATGGTATCTTTTCAAGTTATGTTATCTTTTAATGGAAAAAAAAAAAAAACAAGCATTTTTACAATTATGGTCATTCCAACATTTTACTACAGAAGGTTAATGTAATGCTTGGAGGTTCCCTCAACAAGATGCAACAAATTTAAATGATCTTACGTGGGCAGAAAAAGAAAATATCCTCAATTAAGGGAATTCCTTGAGGGAAGAACATGTATTGCTGAGGTTTGCTGTTGCAGGAGGGCTCCGGTACCATGGAATGGCGCCTCTTATTTCACATGTTTACGAGTTGGGACTTATGGAAGCAATTGCAATTCCTCAGACAGAATGCTTCAGAGGTAAACCACCCACATCAAAGTCGCACCTTGTTAGTGAAATTGCATGGTTGTTTGTGGTTTGCTTCCATCATGTCAAAGCAACTTGGATTTTCAGATTCACAAGCATAATGGTTCATGTGCCTCCCCTCCCAAATTACTATGCTATGCTTCTTAATGCAGCAAGTTTCAAATTCTTGACTTTCCCGGTTCTCAGTCTTAGTTAATTTATCGCATGAAGTGAATTGAACAAGGAGAGTAGACATTTACCAAGAAATTTCTTTATCCTCGCGCAGCTGCATTGCAATTTGCTCGAAATGAAGGCTTGATACCAGCTCCTGAACCTACCCATGCTATTGCTGCAACAATTAGGGAGGCACTTCACTGCAAGGAAACTGGTGAAGCCAGAGTAATCCTGATGGCAATGTGTGGGCATGGGCATTTTGACCTGGCTTCCTATGAGAAATATCTGCAAGGTGATATGGTCGATTTATCATATTCAGACGATAAGGTGGAAGCTGCCATGGAGAAGATCCCTCTGGTTACTACATAGATAGTTAAGGTTGCATTTGACAGCGGGATAAGAGTTATTTTGAAATAAAATAATGTAAGGATAAAATGATTGCTGATATTTATGTGATGTTAGTAGATATTTATTTAATATTAAGAAATTGATGTGAGTTGATGTGATATATTTTAATTGATATGTTATATTGAAGTAAATATATTTTAATATATATTGATATTAAGGTGATGTAATAGGATGGTATGTGGAGATGTTGATTGAGATAACTTATTCTTATCCCCTCCCTTATTATGTTGGCAAATAAGACCTGAAAGATCACCCATCGAAGTCCTTTGGTTGACTCATTTTTTACCTTCAGACCATGTTATTCTTATGGGTAAGAGAGCAGCAATCACCATTTTTCATTTTCTTTTTTTTCTTTTTCCTTTTTGAAAAGTACAATGTTAAATTGATGCATGTCAAAGCCAAGAGCCACGTTGCTTTACATGATAGTTAATTTAAAAAAATTTAGAGAAACACTGTGGTATTGCTTGATCATCTCTTACATATAGATAATCTTTGGTCAATACAAGAGGGTCTTACCAAATGCCTTCTCTGCGATTAATTATGCATTAAAAGACACAGAATCAAGAATATCATGCAGCTGAAATGTGCTCATGCCACCCTTGTTAGGGTATCATTTGGCATAGCCAAAATCCTACCCAATATCTTACAAAACCACCATCAGATTGGCCAAAACCGGACAAAAGTGTATAATCCAATGGCAGGATCCATTTTTTTTGTATGGAACCCAGTACCCCAAACATTTTCACTCTAATTATGAGACAAATGGTATATTTAATTTCCGGGAACAACTACAACATTTTTCCTAACTATACGATTTCTTAACCATAAGATACCCCAAGCAGTTGAACTCCAGCCAAAACGCACGGCGGCCAATCTTCGGCCCGTCGTACACTGGTCGGCATCCACAGGCCACGCCCGCGACGAAGGCGCACCGAGACCCCGCCGCTAGCCCACGACGCCCCTCGTCGACGCCGCCCGAAGCCGAGAAGACCCTCGTCGAAGCACGCGTGCACCACCGACCAGCGATCGGAGAGCAGGAACACCCGGACCTCGACAAAGACGCTCTCGCCACCGCTCGACGCCGCCACGCCCGCCGCCTGCTACCGTTCGCCGCCGGCACATCCGGATCCGCCGCTCATGCCTCAGAGGTCATGCATGTCGCTCAAATGGCTCGCCGCAGGCTCGTTGTTGACGTGCTGTGGTTGTGTGCGTTGCCACGGGTGGAAGATGTCCTTCCTTCCTTTTTTTTTTTTTTTAACTTTGCATGTTTTTCGATTGGGGTCACGTGAGAAATCGAATTTGCTAAGTTTTCCGAGGCACGTCAGGAATTATTCTTAACTTTTGATTGACCTAAATTGATTCACTCTTTGATGTGTGTTTTGAGATTTACCTCGTTGACATCTTATCAAATGTATGGTCACCCTCCTTCAATGGGATGATCGGTGTCTGATCTCGTGACGTGTTTTTTTTTATTATTATTTCTTATCTT
This sequence comes from Thalassia testudinum, assembly GCA_037157565.1. NCBI lineage: Eukaryota > Viridiplantae > Streptophyta > Magnoliopsida > Alismatales > Hydrocharitaceae > Thalassia > Thalassia testudinum. The sequence continues at coordinate 91,300,066 of JAZHRO010000077.1, forward strand.
TTTTTTATATTTTATTTTTCTCATTTTTACGAAGAACAACCTCTCTCTAGTCAAAGGTGATAGATTTTTCTATCATCTTTTTCCCTCCAAGACACGTCAGTGCAATCAGTATGGGAGATAATTTGGACATATTAGCATCGATACACTTCCATATTCAATTCAGTCTATTCCTGATTAGTGAAGTCCATAGCTTTGACAAGAATCATCAAGACCGTAGTCAACAAATAGAATAGTCAATCGGAAACAAGGAAACCGTCGACTTTCAAATGGTTTACACTAAATGTAAATTAAAATAATGCTAAAAAGTGGGAAACGTAATTGTTGAATTAAAAAGCAACACGAAGGAATTTGTGGATTCCATGCCTGTGATCTCCCACAGCAATGTGAATATAGATACACTTAATAATTAATATTTAACATGAAGAAATAAAAAAAATATAAAGCTTTTATGCAATAAATCTTGTTTAAATTAAAAAATATACATAATAAATAACTTTACACCGATAATATATTATTCTGGATGATTTTATATTAATGTAAAATAATTTTATAATAATAATAAATTATTTTAAAATATCTTTACACTGATATAAAATTATTTCAAAAATAATTTTATCTGTGTAAAATAATTTTAAATTATAAATTTAAGATTTAAGATTTAAATTTATACAAAATAATTTCATGTATGAGAAGTGATCTTTCACTTGAAAAGTAATTTTACACCTTAAGATTTAGAATTTATTATTTAAGATACTAAAGACTAAACTCTAATGTAAAAAAATTACATTTCAAGTATAAAATCAATTCTCATATGTGAAAAAATACTTAAAATTTAATTTTACACTGATGTAATCTTATCTTACACCGATACAAAATTATTTCAAAAATTTAGTAAAAAATAATTTACACCGATATAAAGTAATTTTACACTAATGTAAACTAAGATTACATCTGTACAAAATAATTTTATACCAATACAAAGTAATTTCAAAGATAATTTAAATAATCTACACCTACATAAAAATAATTTGTTAATTTTAATAGTAATAAACCTCACTATGTGTGAATATCTTTTTTACATAAAAAGAAAATATATCAAGTTATGACACGTTCGCAACACTATGCATAGAGTTTTATTTTAACTTTTGAATTTCCAAACTCACATCCTAAAATAATAAGATGGCTCATTCCTTCGTGGTGAAATCTCCAAGCCAATTCGAGGACTACTCAACAGACCAATTTATGTCTAGTGAAGTTGAAGGAAGTTCCTACTCAACCCTTGCAATCTCCAGGTCTGCCTTAAGACTTGAATTTCAATCGAGCATCTAGGGAGAATTTAGAGAGAAGGGTAGGTACTTTCTCCTGATATCCAACCACCTGTCACACTTGCAGCTCCTAATCTCATAATGCCAAATTGAATTCATGCTCTTAACATGTGAAGATCCTTTTGCTTTCGCAAATCAACACCTGAATAACAAAAGACCTGTATCTCCCTAGCAGTGATAGCACTAGGAATGAAAATGGAGTTCACATTCAAATAAGACAAATATCTTTTTGCTGTGTTATTGAAGATTACATGTCATCATGGCCTTCGAATTCATTCATGCTGAGAATTAGCACCCTGATATGGTGCCCCTCTAGTGAGATTTGGATTCTTAATTGATCCATATGATCCTGTGTAAGCAGGGTGGCGACCACCATCAGACCCTCCTGGAGCATCATATTCAGAAGCTGCCGGTGGAACTTGGTAACCAGTGCCACCAGCAGCTCGTGGCACTCCGCTGTTCGAAGCACCAGGAATGTTGTGACCAGCACCCCCAGAAGCAGTGTGACCCCCGGATCTAGAGGCATTGTAACCCAGTGATCTAACACCAGCTGCACTTCTTGGATCATTATATCCTGCATGCCTAGGATGATCATATCCAGTAGGGGCTCGAAATGCCTCGTACTCATAAGCAGCAGCATCCCTTGAACCTGAACCACCATAGCCAACTGCCTGCTGAACATCATAGCCACTAGCACCTCTTCGCGAGTCATAGTTAGCTCTTTGAGCATCATAGGCAGGAGCTCCCTGTGAAGCATCATACCCAGGAGCACCTCTTGGAGCATCATATGCATTGGCATCCAAGCTACCAGCCCGGTTTGTGTCATAGGTAGCAGCACCCCCACGGTTATGACCCGATTCTCTTAAATCATCAAACCGAGGACCCCTTGATGCATCGTAATCCGTTGCTTTTGGGGTGTCATGACTGGGGCCTCTAGGCACTTCACATCCCACCTGGGCACTTGTAGGTCCAGAGGTGCGTCCCCCATAAGGGGATAAACTAGATTGAGGTGGTCCCTGTCCCTGCATATCAGGTCAAACATGTAGAAAATTGTCATTGTATGCAATAGCTGAAATCTGTTATAAAAGACTTGTAAACCAAAAGTTGTACAGGAATTCACAGGATATAGCCAAATGTTGAAAATGGAAGTTGTTGCCAGCATGTATCAAAAACAATCAGCATCACGTGGAGAACGGCACATGTGGAAAGACTGGTGATTGGCATATAGAAGGTCCTAGCATCACAACTAAATCCACCACCATAAAGATTAAATGACATTATCTCATTCCAAATTACTATTAAGCATCCAAATCCAATGACTAGTGCGATTTCAAGACTACTGTTAGGAGATTTGTTCTTCCTCTAAATAAATCCAGCACAATCTGCTCTGCCCCAAAAGTGAAAAACTGGACGAAAAAGTGTGCCCCTCTAGACAACAGCAATTATAGTAAAATAGAAGCTTCAAGGCAGAATAGTCACCATATTTCACTCTCACATCCCAGCTTATACCACAAAATATTCTAACCTGTGGTACTTAATCAGGAAGCTATTAAGTAAAAAGGGTCAAGTAATACAGATAGATTTGCATTGGTCCAACAAGTTACTTTAGATGGCGAATTATAAGCTTAAACCCCCCAGACACAGCTTCATCAACTAAAAGAACTGCCCCGTCTTTGAAACAGTGTAGATAGAACAATGACATTCTTGGGAACCAAGACAGTTTGGTGCACAACTAAAATTGCTCGTTCCAACAAATCCTTGGAGTTTAGAACCATGTTGCTGCATGTTTTCTGTAAGTCCCAAGATATAATACATCAAACCACTTGTCCAGATACATCACAACAAAATAATGTTTTTTCTTTGAAAAAGAAAAGATGGTTATCCGGTTGATAACCAACTAAGAATCATATTAATAAAAGGCCAACCAGCCAAGATTTACAGATTTGAAGTCCAGAAATTCATCAAACAGGAAATACAAGAGATAAAATTCTCTACATACAGCATCTGCCCCTAAAAATGAACATATTTCTCCCCAGCCAAACACCCCATGTTGCTGCCAGGATTTTAGCCCTCCTTCGATTGAAACAAAACTGATTCCCAGATTCGAAAGACCTCCAAAAGCTATCAAAGTTTGAGTGTGACATCCAATCAAAGCCGTGATGACTCCAAATTTGAGTGGAGAAAGGGAAACCAAAAAATAAACGATCCATGTCTTCGTCAGAGCCCCCAGACACAACGGGTGGGCCCTCTCCCCATCTGGCACCCACTGCACTCTCCACATTCTTGTCATTAGCCTTCATCTTCAAAGTAACCAAGCAAAGATTTTAACTTTCAACGGGCAAGAAGTAGACCAAATCAATCTACAATCTTTGGAGAAATCCATATCCACCCTTGATCCATCCCTAATCAATCTTCTGTATGCCTCTCTAACGGAGAAGTCACCTTCCTCCCAAGCAAAGGTGTCACCACTTCCATCCAGAATAAAATCCTACAACTCCCACATCATGATTTGAAGCTCATCAATCCTCTAGGTCTCCTAGGAATATTGGGCACTAGGACCTTGCAAAAATGCTTTCACCTTAGCCTCACTGCTTGAAGACAAAGCAAATAGTCTAGGGAACTGATCCAACAACCTCCCTCGACCCATACAATCATCTAGCTAGAAGTGAAAAGCGTCCCCAATCCCTAAATAAGGAGAGGACCTCACCTTTGGTAGGACCCACAAAAGGCCCTAAACAAATTGTGAGAAGTCGCTCAAAGGAGCTACCAGGATATCCCAAGCACAAGAGCCACCATAGCATGTTTGCATCAGCCTTCGCAAAATATTGTCTCTATGCTTGAAGAGCTTATTTATCCATTTCATTAGAAAACTTTCATTCATCTTCCCCAACCTCCCTCCCTGGTAGGCCTATAAACCTCTTCCCAAGCCACCAATCTTACTCTACTTCCTCTCACTCCACGGTACGTCCAGAAAAAAATCCCTCATCAGGCCAGAGATCCTCTTTTCTATCTTTCGCGGTAGTCTAAAGATAGAGATAAAAGAAGGCATGGAGGCAAGCATTGACTTTAGAAGTACCAGTCTTCCACTTCTAGAAAGTATCTTGTATGCCCACCCTGCTAGTCGTCTCTACAAACTATTAACCAAGGAAAACCACTCCTACACCGAGACCTTCATGTCAGAAACAGGGAGTCCCAATTAAGGGATAGGGAAGCTACATGTCTCTGTCTGTAACTCCACACTGCATGTAGCTGCCTCCATGGGTAACATCTACAACGGGATGAAGACCAATTTGGAGAAGTTTATTTGCAAGCTCGATGCCGCCCTAAACAGCTCCAACAACATCTGTAGTCTGCATGCCTCCCACTTCGCTCCTTCCAGAAGAAAATTTGTGTCATTAGCATACTGCAACATGGAATCTGTAGACCATTCTTTAAGGAGAAGCCTTTAATAAAATTCCTCACAGTCTAATAGCCGACCTCACTAGGACATCTGCCACCAACACAAACAACATAGAAGACAAAGGACACCCCTACCGAACCCCTCTTGGGTTGTATCCACCCACCCATGGAATTGCCATTAATAAGGATTGAGAAAGAGGTTGTCATTACACATCTAGACATTACCATGTTGATCTATAATCAATGTTCTACATGCCCACAGCATGTTTGTTGCATGCCACTGAAATAGCCTGTTCTAATATAAGGTCATATCGATGCACATAGTGTCAAAATGAAAAAATATCAACTATATTTTGCAATTTTGGCAAATGATTGATGTTAGGTACAATCTTTTCACTTGTATCCATATTCTAAAATCGGCAAGCACAGCATAGTGACCCATTTCTACCCATTCCTGTTGTATGTTTGTTGGAGTGAGGATAGTTCTTGGAACAGCTTTCTCTCCATTTTTGTCAGATCTTTAAGATATTTCAACTTTTCCAAAGCTAAAAGGGAATTATTTCTTGTTCTCTGAGCTGGACTTAAGCTACATTCTACATTGATCCATTGCATTATAGGTTTCATAGATTACATTGTTAGACACATGAATTTCATGGTAGGCTAAATTCAAAATCACAATCTAAGGATCTACGATGGTTTGATCTACATGTTTCATGGAATTTGATTGCTGGATTTGAAGACTTAATATTCAAAAATTTTTGATAGGATTTGTTTAAATATTTATCAAGTTTTGGTAGTATAACTATCTAAGTGGAATTACATGATTTCATGGGCATGCCTTCAAAATGCCTATTTTTTTGGAGATGGCATGTCTCTGAAGTGGACGTTTACAAAATCATTTAAAACAATGGTGAAATCAGCATTAAAAGCTTAACAATAACAGTGTACCTTTTGTGGCGAAACCGTGCTCCTTCCTACATTAACTAATAATCACATGTTTCATGAGTATAAAAGCATGTTTGCTACTATGCTAGAGACCTGATACAAGGGCTTATATGTTCTAGTTTAAGCGGGAGTGTTGGGAGGCAATGTTACTTATCTATGTTTTATGGTTTTTTACCATTTATGGTTGTCCACGAATCTGCATGTAATTTTTCCATTACTACTGTATATAAGGAGAAATAGGGTTTTTCTTTGAGTAGAATGCATATTTCTTCTAACTAAACTTCTAAGAAATCAGGTTAGAGAAACTTTACAATCTAAATCCATTATGCAAAATTTTTTTGTTCTTAGAAAATGAGTACCTTGGTGGATGAGCAAATGTGTGGTGTCATACATTTTAATAATGAAAAGTTGAATGAAAATCCATTACAACTTGAACTTAATAATTTTTATATGATACACCCAAAAAACACAAAAAAATAATTATACTAGTGTAGTGGAAGATTCAATGAAAGAAAGGACATGACATGATTTTTTTGAAATGGGCATAATATGATTTTAAAAAGATACCAAACCATCCTACAATGCAATGCATAACGTTCAAAAACATAAAATATGATCTAGCTTTAACTTAGAGATGTAAGATCTTTTTTTTGTAAAGTGGAGAGGACGACCAATTATTAGCAGCCATCCCAAGGGTGCATTTGGGGGTATCAAGGGCTAATATTTGGAAAAATGTAATCTTTGGGTGTTTGGTGGAGTTGTAGTAAGTGGTGGGTTAGAATAAAATGGATTTGATAGGTAAATTAATGTGTTAAAAGATGTAATACTATTTTATTTAGTTTGGAAGTAAGAGTACATAAGGTGGACAAGTTGTAATATTTATTTTATTTGGTTTGAGAATGGGAGGTAGCTATGGTGGGTAAGTTGGAGATAGATGAAATGAGCGATTAATGGAGATTGATAGTGATGTAAAGTGGGGGAGGGGATCGGGATAAGACTCGCCATTGTAACACTCGCTCATGCGAAGTAGGATAATCCTAGGTGCAAATACTCATCCAAACAACACCTAAGTGTACTAATCAAAAATTGAGAGATCAGAGAAGTAAGTGGCCCATGTGGACTTTTGTATACCTATACGAATTCCACTTCAACCAAAACCAAGTAACCTACCAAAGTGGACCAAATGAGTGGGCAAGCTCACTAGCACATATATGCATATGCTGCAAGCAGTCACATATTGCTAGTAGGAAGGTGTGGCCCATGTGGACTTTTATATACCCATATGAATTCCACTTTAACCAAAACCAAGTAACCTACCAAAGTGGACTGACTGAGTGGGAAAACTCACTAGCACATATATGCATATGCTGCAAGCAGCCACACATTCCTAGTACAAAAATTAAAGATTACATATAAAAACATGCATAACCAATGTTGTCAAGGGCGGAAGGTGCTAAAAGACAAGGGGGTCCCAAAACGCCCAAGGTGTTAAGCACTCGCCTAGGCACTCACTTGAGAAAAATGAAATGCTAAAGGATACATACACACACACAAAGTATCCATAATATGGTATGCTATGCGTGCATATATATATAATATACATGATATATAAATGCTTAAACAAACAGGTACAATACACATACAAATGCATATTGATACATATGGTAGGTGTGTATACAATTTTGTACATTTATATATACACATTATACATTTTTTTGAAAATGGAAAGGGATGGTTATCCTTGCAATAACCCCCAATCTGTTAAAAAGCACCTTGAGAGCGTAGAGGATTACAAAGGTTACATATTACAAAAATTGTATACTTATATGCTTTTATGTTTATTCATATAGTTTTATACTTACTAACAAAAAATTTTAATCTCATAAACAACTTTACGTTATAAAAAAAAGTAAATGAAATAGATAAAAAAGAAAAGAGGCATACCTTTAAATTATAAAATTTCATATCCAAGTCAATAATCAAGAAAAATAGTCGTACAAGATAAATATAGATTTTTTAATATAAATTTTTAGAATATTAAAGTTAACAAAGCAAACAAGTAAATAGACTTACACATAACTTTATAAGCAATTGTAAACTTTAAAAGATCCTTCATATATATAATAAATTTATAATTACACATAACCAGTCTACAATTCACAACATAACCATAAAATTAGTCCAACAATCTTTAAGATAACAATAAAAAAGAATCTCCAATCACATGGTTCTAAAAGTTCAAATTACATAGCAACATAACTAACTAAAGTTAGAAACAAAAATCATAACAATTACTTCATCCACTTCAAACTCCAATCACTTCAATTTTGTCTGCAATAGAAAGTAAACAAATCAAAAATTACTTTAACTAATAGATTGCAAATATTTAGAAAACTTAAATATAATCATTTTTTTTATTACATATGATTTGTAAACATCAAAAAAGTTGAAAGGGCTCCTCCGTGATATTCTAAATCTACTTTAATTGTGTGGATGCACACCATGGAGTCTCTAGAGGCATGAAGGTGTGTCAAGGGTTTGGAAATTGGGGGCGTGAGGTGTGTCGAGGGTTTGGAAATTGAAAACCGATGGCATGGAGCAATGGAGTTGCTACCCGCTAGAGGGTTTTTTTAATTTTTTGGAATTGGATAGGGTTAGGGGTGGATTTTTTTTTTTTATTTGGGAACAATGGGAGAGAAGTGAAAGTTGAAATCATGTGGTGTAGAAGTATATACATATAATTATATATATGAATTATAATGTACATATTACTAAAAATCAAGTTGAATCAGGTTGTAGGTTTGGATAGGTTTTTTGAACTTCAAACCCAACCCAACTCATTTTTTATCAAGTTGGGAACATCCCAACTCAACCCAACCTATTCTAACTCACAACCCAACGTTGGGTTCAAGTTGAACCCAACCCATGCACACCCCAAACACAAATATACTATATATATATATATATATATATATATATATATATATATATATATATATATATAGCGTGTAGGTGACCTACACATAAATTACGTATAGGTGTAACAATATCTCTCACTACGAGTAATGTTTTGGACTGAAAATTTAAAGATTAAGATCACTATATATGAACATGTTATGCACCAAATTTGAAACCAATTCGACACTCCTAACACCTATATCCATTAGGGCCATATTTCATAATACTTGAGCCGTCAAAAATAAGCCCCCTTCAATGTAGGTGCTAGAAGTGTCAGATTGGCTTCAAATTCAATGTACAACATGTTCATATAAAATGATTTCAATCCCCAAATTTTAAATCCAAAATAATACTCGTAGTGGGAGAAATTACCGCAACTGTACATAACTCCACCTGTACACTCCCAACCCCCTATATATATATAAGCACATGTATATGTATATATCTATTGATATCTGCCTATACATATACATATGTGTGTGTTTAACTAAGAGAGAATACTCAATAATTAGATAAAAAGAAATTAAAACCCTTAGAAGTATTTTAAAAAATGAAAATCAGCAAACTTGATTCAGGTACTCGCCCACCTTGGCCTAAGCGCTCGCCTAAGTAGTGCCTAAAGCAAATCAAGCAAGGAGAGGCCTAACGAGGCACAAGGACCTCACCTAACCTCAACTTAGCGCCTAGGCACGCCTAAGCAAGCACCTTGATAACACTTTGCATAACTATTCAAAGAGTAGATGAAACCACTAGCAAAGGAACTTTCACCACTTAACTACGCACTTAGGGAGTTGAGGCTAGCTCTTGGGACCTAACTCAACCTTAAGAGAGGCATTTTGAATAAGGCGTTGATCAAGCAAGCACTTAATCTATTTTATGCCTTGCTTGTTTTAGGAACGTAGTCATTTCACCACCTAAGATTTCATGTAGAGCTTATGTAGGCCTTCCACCAAACCATTAAAATCTCACTTCAATGGAAGAATATGGCACTTGACCATTTCCTTCCACTGCTCCTTTTCCCATACGCAATAGAACAACCATCCCCTACAACCAACCTATCATTGACAACATGTGCACAAGTAAGCTTTTCCAAGTTCTTCCTTTCCTTTCATTTCCTCAAATTCTCCTCCCTTACAACACAATATCACACACCACCACGAGCAAAGGATCCCCACCCTCAGCTACCCCTCCCCCCACCCAAAAAAAAAAAAAAAAACGAGAAGAAACGAAACAAAAAGACACATATACCTTCCTTACCTATGAAGACAAATTATTACCACCTCCTTTGTCATCGAAACCACACAACCACCTGAATCACCCAACCCCCCTCCTCCATCAATACCCTTCCCAACTAATGGAACCTTCAACAACATCAATACAACTTAAGTTACCATTCCCCTGCACAAAAATAGACCTCTAACTTCAGCACCTCCACAATGTCATCTTACGTCATGGGTTGGAGTGGCCATATGAGCCTTCTTAAATGAGGTCTTACACTAATGAATAATGCAACATGAATTTTAATAAACAATTTTTTAGAGTTAAATCACAAATTCATCATGCTTTATTTTTTCAAGGGTTTAGCGTAACTTTCTTGAACGGAAGGATTTAAAGCAACTTTTTTGAAATCAAGGGCCTAGAGTAAATTTCACATGCATTTTTATTTTACTTTATCCTTTAGGAGCTTCATTAGTTAGAAATGTGTTTTCCTTGAGATTAGAAATGGTATTGGGATTCCTTATAATCTTAGTAGGATCAAAACTCTTTGTAATCTCCTCTATGTAAAAGGGTATTGGTGTTTAGTAAAAGATGCTATCCTACATCTCGCCCCTAACTAAATTCCACAAAACAAGTAGGGCTAACACCTCAGCCATTCTCCCAAGGCAGGGCTTCTAGGGTAAGGCTTTCATCAAGACAATTATAATGGTTTGTCCAAATACCACACACTTGTCACGCATCAGTGGAGTCCACTCATACTCCATCTTGAACTTCCTCCACCTTGCTACCATCAATGGCAAACTTCCTCACCTCTGAGCATTTTGTTGTGAGTGAATCTCTACACAAAAACTAACATAGTGGAGACGTAGGAGGAAAGAAGAGCACCCTCAAAGTGAGACTATTATGGAGAGGAGAAAATCAACTAAGGCAATGCCAAGACCACCTGCAGCATGCTTTGAGAGGACAACCAAGTCAGGAATTCTATAGATAGGAAGGATGGCAATCCTATGTCCAAGACTAAGGTAGCTATTTTTTTGTTCACCTCACATCAAGCAACATGTATGTCGTGACTAGCATCCCTAAGGCAAGCAAACTTTATCTCATAAAGGTGCCAAGGTTATGACCCGATAAATTCCAAGGCATAAACTTTTAAAGGATAAGGCTAAGATTTGGCAAGGGAGATGAGCTCCTACAGCAACTCAATTTTTTGTAGCAAACATCAAGATTGTAGGTAAAACAGTTGGACCAAGCATGACAAGGAACATCTCATTTCCCATTGCACAAAAATGAGCCCTTCATTCTCCCCTATATGACCTACAATTGTCAATCACAAAAATGAGCCCTTTGCCACCTCAAAGATGATGTTTCACTCAGCTAATTTCTAGGTCTCAAGTAGTGATTGGGAATTGAATGGAGCTTAAAGAAGCAATAGAAATTTGGTTTGGCTAGATTCTTCCTTGTAGAGACTCAACCTATTCAATAGTCTACTCTAGCTACCCCTCCATGTTTTATCTCTCATGCGAATCCTTGTAAATTCCTTTGAGTTTCGCCAAATTGTACTCCCAAGGCAGAGTCTTCACACATTAGCTAGACCTTTAATCCGAGTGGACTAAGAGAAAAGACTCATTCTTTATGGCATGGACTACCAAGGTATCTAATCATGTTCACTCTTATGCTTTTGCACCTCATTGTCGACAGGGACCCAGAGAGCTACTTTCGATTTTGGTTTTCCTACGAGAATCTAAGGATTTCAACTCCACTCGTAAAATTCTACTTTTTCAAATTTTAATCTTCACAAGTCATTTGTTTTTAACCACATGCATCTATCTAGGAAGTTAGTGAACCCATCATGAACTGGGTCAAGGTGATTGGTGGTCTCGAAATCCCATAGAAGATGCTTTTTTTAATGCTAATCAATCTTGATAGTAGTTCCATGAGCAATCCATTGAAAAATTGGGTCTCATGGAAAAACCATATGCAAAGCAACATCCAAAATACAATGACAAAATTAGAATGAGGAAGAAAAAATATCATGATGTAATTCATCTATTCCTTGTAGGCGAGGGGTAGTTAGGACTTGAATTCCTAATTTCCACAGTTACATAACATCACAAGGAGCATTCTAGGTCCCTCGATGCTCCATCACCAAAAGCAATAGCAACTTCAACTATCTCCTCGATAGCACACTGACTCAAGACCTATTGTTATCCTCTTAGAGAGACCCTTAAGCATAATGAAGCCATGATCATGTTTATATATGTCAAGAGTACTACCAAGAGTTAAAGCAAGAGAATCTTTGACCATTCTTCTCTCCTCAACCCTTCTCTATTGTTCTCACCCTGCTTCTTTCTTCTATGCAGCATGAAGGTTTCTCAGGGTTCAATGACAAACTTGTCGTGCTTTTCTTTTTTTTGAAAAGGCAAACTTGTCATGTTTTATTTTTGAGGGTTTCAAAGGATTTCTACATGTGCATATTTTATTTTATTCTATCCTTTTGGAGTTTCATTACTTAGAAAAGGTTATTCTCTTTGAGGCTTAGGATTAAAACTAGGATTCCATGTAAATCCAATAGAATAACAACTCAAGATTAAAACTCTTAGCAATCCAATCTACATAAAGGGAACTTCATATCTAGTGAAAGATCAAAAAAGTGCTGAATTAACTTATATTAAAACACTTTGGATGTTGCCCTTCATCTCGCTCCCACCAAAATCCCATGCAACAAGCATGATTCTTCCTTCTTTTCCTCGATCCTTCATCCAATTTTCTCTCTCAATCTTCTAGCAAACATCACTATTGCAACCCATGGAAATAATCCAAATGGTACAATCACATCACACAGGATTTTGTGTTAGTTACTAATATTCTAAACAATCACAAACACATGCACCTACATGCACACCCACATACAGACATGGATTCATGCACAGACATGCAAACATGAATGATCCACCTCTAAATATTCATTCAAATTTACAGTTCCAATGTTGAATTGTGTATTAGTGAAATTTTGGCCTCATTGCTCACTAAGATTTCATTTGACACACATGGCCCGGCAGCCAATTTTATCCAAAATCAAGCTATAACCATGCTCATGCCAATCATTATCATGAGCAACTCAAACCCACTTTCCCTTCCCCATCTATATAAAGGAAACAAGAGCCATGCACTGTAAAGTGCATAAAGTTATGCAAGGGCATGGTTGAAATAGAGCATAATCATTGACAGTGAAAGTCTGAAATTTTATTTTTGAATTTAGTATATGATTCAAACAAGGGCTAAAAGGTTGGAGTATCATGGATAAGCCTCTTTAAGAAGTCACACTCCAAATGGAAAATTAAAAAAAAAAGGCAGCTCAAACATAAGCAAGTTACACATAAATGGAGACTCTTGAATTCATTCACTTTAAGCCAAAAACAAGGCAATCAAGTTCTACTTGAAGATTGGCTGATCTAATACCAATCTGCCCAAGTTCAGAGCCAAAATGAATTGTTCTTAGTAAGTTCATCTGGACACAATTTTCAGTGGGGTTAACTACATGTATGTCCCTGTAATCATTGTCAAAGATGTGTATAACACTGTGTATTTCGTATTTACATGTATACCCCCAAAAAAAGCCATTTGGCCTTCCATATACCCTTATGAACTGTGGACTAAATAATAAAGATCTCTTTGTACATATCCCCTTTTTTCCTCTTCTCTTTCAACAAAAACCCCTTTCTACCCCCTCCCCCTCTTCAACAAAGGGGAAGGGGGTGAAGTTTTTGGTGAAAGCAAAGAGAAAAAAGACGTATATACATAAAAAGATGCTTATTATTTGGTCCATATGATTTGTAAAGGCATATGAAAAAGGAATAAAGTTGTTTTCAAGGGTATATACATAAATGCAAGATATATAGGGATATACACATCTTTGACAATGACTGCAAGGACATATATGTAATTAACCCTTTTCAATATCTTTGCAATCAATATCCCCAAAGTGAGATCAAATTAGGACTGCATTTCTTTTTGGACCATCAGGAATTAAAATGCTGAACAGGATTGATTTGAGATCCAATATTCTATGGGTTAGTCAGGTATGAGTATCAAATCAGTGACAAATGGCGGCAACCATTACCAATTGAATTCCCGTTGACAATAAACCAAGTATCACACTTATGTTTTCAGTGAACCATCAATACAAACAAAAGCTACCTGAGAACTTCCATAGCCGTCATAATACACATTTTGCATTGCACGTGCCTCGCTTGTTTTGAAGGTAGCACTGCTACCATAGTGACCTGCATTGCATGTGTGTCCACATTTCAAATGTTATAACCAGCGAAAAAAGAACAGAAAAAGGTATAATGGCATACGTACCCAACTCAGCACGCAGATTCTCAACCTCTCTTGACATTGAAACATAATTTTTCTCCATCACCTGAAGTGATTCAAGGTGATCATTATGAAGTTTCCTTTCACGATCATATGTAACCCTGCATGAAAAAGGAAAAGATGCATGTCTAAGCATGTCCAGCTACAGGTAAAACTGAAAATGCAACCCAGCACCTGCAATTCTGATATTCTCGTCTCAGCCCATCTAGCTCTGAAAGTAATGCAGGAACTTGCTGGACATCTGCACGGCTCTTCTCTAGACCTTGGGTCAACTGTTGAACCTTGGAGATCAATTCCTGCCTGGAAGCAACCAATTTTTCTACTTCCATACGAGATTGCTGCAATTCAACTTTCAGAGGTTCAAAAGATTGGAGAGTGGCCTCCATTTTCGCCATCCTGTCCAATAAAACTCTCATCTGCTTCTCCTTTTCAGCCTTTGCAGTAGCAACCTGGGTGTCCAATCTCTGTAGCTCCTGCTGAGCAGCAATAAGAGCTTGCCTTAGTCCAGAATGGGTGGTTGCCAGCCTTTCATTCTCAACTGCAAGTTTTTGCATCTCCATATGTTGTCTGGCAAGATTCTGCTCCATAATTTCTGGAGGTGGCAATGCATCAAAGAACGGGCCAGGAGGATGAGGATCTGGAAAAAATGCATCTGGCTGCATCATTCCAGGGCCCGGGAAAGTTCTTAGGTTGGGTGGCATACGATCTTTGCTTCCCATGGGGACCAACAGAATATTTTTTTCTCCAAAGTGCCTAAATAATGATAAACTTGTGATTAGATCTCCAAACATACCCAAATCAAATAAAGAATGCATCCTTCCAACAGATAATTGAAAGTAAAGTCATAAAATACCCTGTCAAAGCTGCAAGAAATCTTACCAGATGGGATGAATCATAAATAAAGGTGCAAGAGAAAGCAGAAATCTTTATGTAGTAACCTAGTAAATCCGATTGGAAATAACCAACCATCAAGCAGAAACATGCCAATCGATTCAGGGGAGTGTCAAACAAATACAAAATGACAGTTGTGATGACCTCAGCCTATCCTTGAGGCCTTTGTCCTATGACAAGCATAACAAGCTGTTGGGTCCAAAGCCCCAGATTAACTCAGCACATTCTCTACAACTGGTGAGGTAGGGCCAAAGATAGGTTGCTACAAGGTAAAAGTCAAGAAGCAAGTGCTTTACCAACCATGTCCTTCTCACAAGAAGATTGGACCGACGCTAAATTTCTCAATCACATGTATGATCTACTCCTTCACGTCGGAACTCTACCAACCTATTTGCAGATTTTGCAAATCTAAAGCAGGAAGGAAACCGCCAGTGCGGGACCTGTCGGGATCTTCGGATGATACGAGAGCAGATAAGAGGAGAGAAGATCGAAGTATGCTGATTGAAGCTTGCTGAACAAACTGCAACTTTTACAGCCTTCGCTGACCCATTGCGTCGACATATACAGACAAAAATCCCTGCATCATTCGTGACAAAGAGACGACTAAAGCTTCGAGCATGCTCGCCATTGTCCTCTTTATCTACCGTAAAAATTAAGTGATTCTTCGAACCTAATTCTTCTACCATGTACAGCAATAAAATACTACTAAACTAAGAGAATCGATCAGCGTAGCAGGAATTCCATCAACAAAGCCTATTATATTCAAGCACGAGATTATCGGATGTGGATTGAGAGGTTCCCATAGCAAAAGGCGTCAACTTCCTTCACATCAAAAATGAACACAAGCAAAGAAGGCGCATCATTGCTCCTACTTTCGAACAAAAGGATGTGGTGGCATTTGGGTATTGCAAAGAAGGCACCAAATAAAGATCTTTTTACCTGAGAGAAGGGCAAAAGAACGAATGGTGTGGACGGGCGGCTAAGAAGAAAAAGGGAAAGGGAAAGATCCGGCCTCTGAGGGTCCGACGAGGAGTGGACGGCGGCTGATGGGGTAGAAGGTGAGGTCCCGTAACCTAACAAGTGAGATGCGTACGTCGGGCGGTAAGGGTTGCAATGAACTTAATATCCGGAGGGTATTTTAGTCTTCTCAAGGCAGGGGGCGACAACATTCGCGCTACAAAAGGAAGCCAACCGGCGTTTAGTATCCAAGAAAAATATCTTCAAAAATAAATTCCACTTTCACAGAGTCTTGGAGGATAAGATAGAGGATTGGAAAAAAAATTGGATCTTAAATTTAGCAAGTAATATGGATATAGGTATTATTTATGGTATCGTAGAAAAAGATTCTTTTATAGTAAAATTTTTGTATATTATATTATTGTAAGATCTAATGGTATTTCATGTAAATATTAAAGATATCATATCTTATTCTATAAATATACATTTACATTGTATAACTTTTTTTTCACTCCCATATATTTACATTATCTAACTCCTCTCTTTCTCCTCATCCCCTCTTCTTTCCGTCTTACCCCATCTCTCTCACTCTCTCTCTCTCTCTCGCTCACGCCTCCTATCTCTCGTCTCTTCATCCCCTCTCCTCTCCCACCCATCCCATCTCTCTGTTGCCTCCCCCTGATCTCCACCATCCCTCTTCTCTCTGTCCCTCCCCATCTCTCACTCTCGTGGCTCCTCTTCCTCCTGCCCGATCTCTACGCACTCTCCTTCGTCACCACCTCACTTGCCTCCTCAATTGAGCCTCATCAAATCGAATGGTGCACGCGGCGACCAACAACATCACCGCCCCCTCCTCGAAGCTCCCTATGCCTGAGAAGAACATACTCATCACCAATGCTCTCCCTTATCAACAACACCCCCCATCTCAACATCATCGAATGTGCGCGATTCCATCGCCAATTTCCTTTGTTTAGATCCCTAATGGTGTGTCCTTTGGAGTCATGACGTTTTTTTTTCGTGTCAGGTGTTTTGAGTATAGATGTGTTCTCAAGGTATGGTCGGCTGAGGGAATACAATTCGATCTACACATGCAAGACAAATATTGAGGCTGGGTGCATTTTTTATTTTTTATTTTTCGCTGAGGTGGAGTTTTTTTAAGGAAATTTTGGGGTGTTTGGAGGAGTTACTTGTCAAGAATTGTTGATATTTTTTTATTTTTTCCTACCGGATTATGCCTAAAGAGATGTTGGACATCAAGGACTACCAAAGCATGAGTTGAAAGACGTTGCAGCAAAGCATAGGCTACCAACTAGTTGAGAATTATTGCCCATGTAAATGTCAGGATAACAGAATATATCTTATGGAATAAAGTTGAAATTGGATTTGCATTTCGCTTAATATAATAAGTATGGCCTATATGTGTAGAATAATAACAATAGAAAAATATATATTCTAACACATTAGTTAATATACATGATTTCTTGTGTTCACATGCTAGTGACAAACAAGTTTTATAGAAAATGAATAGATAAGACTCCATATTTTTTAATAATTTAACAAGAACAAAAAACAATTTGGATGTCACATTTGATAACTTTTTACTATATTATTAGTACAAGAAGATTGGAATTTTTCATATATCAATGGCATGCAAGGTTTATGGGAAATGCCGAGTCAATACCTTTTTTTTTGGTAATTTAATGAGAATGAAGAATACTTTTGACGAGACATTTGATAAGTTTTTACCATATTATGAATGGAGGATGATGGAACTTTTCATCCTTACCATCATTTACTTGTAATATGTTATTAATGTTTAGGATTGATCATTTTAGACTATATCAAATATTATGAGGTTATGAGTCGCTTATATCTAATGTATAAAGCCAATGTGCAATTGAATAAGTGAAAAAGGACTTAGAAAATACTCCTTTATAATTCCTGCTATTGAAGAATAAGAATTAAGCATGAGGGAAGCAGAGTATGGGAGTTTTTGAAGAGTGTTGTTGGAAATCAAGTGTTTATGCTCAAGATATCTCTCAAGAATGCTTTGTGTTTTGGTTTAAAGCCTTCATAGGTTCAAGGCTTAGAAACCCTTGAAAATTTGGTTCATAAAGATTTGAATTTGATTTGAAAAGATGTGTATGTGAAAAGATGTGAATAGTTCAAAAATCTTTAAAATTAATTAATTAACACTCATATTAGATGAATAAGACACTATGCTTAATCAATTAAAGAACAAAAAATTATTTAGTTAATTTTGCAACTTAATTCTACAACACAAAGTGCAAACTTGAGAAATTAATCGATTAATCGACATATTAATTGATTAAGACCATTTCAAAGAATCCTATGTTTGACCTCTTAATCGATTAATTTTTTTCATAAAACTAAAATTAATTGATTAACTAATTTTCTTAATCAATTAATTTTCCATTTTGAGCATCGGATTTTTTAAAACTTGCATCATTTAACCAAGAGATGTTATTAATCGATTAAAATCTCTTGGTTAAATATGTCTTACATTCAAATATTGGTTGATTTCATCAATCCCATCTATGCCTTTCTGTAGTATAAATGTTAATTTATTAAAACCCTTGTTCATGTACTTAAACAAATACTTAATTTCTTAATTGCATACCTCAACATTAATATTAGCATCAAACTTTGTAAGAAGATCAACACTATAAGGAACTAACATCCGCTCTCAACATCCATTCCTTGTACTTTTATCCTTTTTCCATCATCATGCCACCTATAAATTTGGTATCCTTCGGAGTGTAAAATTGTATCTTCATTGAATTTTTTTGGGTAATATTTTGAGCACTTTTTATCAATCATACATGGAGAAGTTGGATTCATTGGACCACATGGACCATTCACAATACACCTTGAGATTGTCTCATATGCCTACTTAATTATTAGAAGATGGATTTGAGATCTAACAAAAAAAGAAGTTCAAATTGCCAAGTTAAATAATCATAAGAGGAATACACTTGAGATCTACAAGAATATGGGTTCTAAAGATATGTGCTTTGACAGCATTGAAAAGTTCTGTCTTGACAATAGCATCTCTCAGCTCGTTTTGCTCAACGTTGAAAACTCTAGCTATAATATCTAGATGGTCCTCGAGGGATTGACAACTAGCAATATCGAGAAGGTATTAAATTTTAGGTTACTTGGGATTACAAATAAATGTTATAAATAAATCTGGAAGTCCAACCCATGCACATAAGGCCATGGCATTAGACTTGGCCGTGGGTTAGGTGCCCCATTGGCCAGAACCACAAAATAGCCAAGGTTGGGTTTTGATTTTTTTAACATGACCTAACCTAGCCTGACCCTCTAATTTGTCCAATTTTAAATGGGCAAGCTTTGATCTCCAATTTATAGCTTAACTAAACTTGACCTGCAACTACAAATCATTAATATTTAAAATAAAAAAACAACTGTCCGAAGTTAAAACTCCAATAGTCCTCTCTCATCCATTAAATGTCAAAATTCTCATCTATTTAGCCCTTATCTCGATTTCCTAAAATCTCTACCCGTACAGGTACCTTACGACCACCATCCAACGTAAAGAATGATGAACCATCTATTTATTATTTAACCTGAGGGTGAGGTAAAGAACATCAAGAAGTCCAACAGGTACCACACCATCCAACTATGCCTATTGTTGCAGCGCTGCTGCTACCCATACTTAGAATCTTAGACTCTTAAAGGCTTTCAATTTCAGAATCCCCATTGCCTATTCCTTCACCTCCTTCACCGTCTCTTGCCAATGTTGCCATGCAGGTACGAGAAGTTCACATCCTCCACCGTCTATTCATCTGTTTTTTTTTTGGTATAACTATAGAGTTGTTTGTGATGAGAGGATGAAGCAACAAAATTTATTACCGGAGGAATCTAGTGGTTGAATTGTAGAGGGAAATGGAGGGTTTGAGTATAATTTTTGGCATATGGGGACTTCCGAGCTATGCATGGAAATTTTTCCTAACAGATGGATTTCTTTTGAAACATTTTCCATGAGAAGCTTCTAAAGATTGGGAAGGAGCACTTGCTTCTTTGGAAGAGGCTTTTTTTTTGTCCTAGTCAAACCATCAAAGTCTTTGCTGAGTTTAGAGTGCTCATTTTATATATTCATGCATATTAATTCCAGATTGATCCTTAGTATGGAATTCATGAGAAGTACAATGTCAATCTTTTGTTGATTAAGTATTCTCAATGGAGTGTTTGTTGGATGGGTGAATATTTCCTCTTCTCATCGAGGTCCTGAAATTGTCAACGTCGAATCACATGAAGAGCTTGCGGACCTTGATGCCCTTGAGGTCCCTGATGTCGCCTAGATTGTGGGTGTTGGTGATGTAGGGGTTGTAGTAGACAAGGTAGGAGTCAAACTGAATGTAATAGGGGCCAACGAGGTTCACGGAGGAGCTATTGGGGGAGGGGTGTGGTTCCTGTAGGAGGTCACCGTGTTTAGAAGGAGACCCAAGGGGAGGCCATACTTGGGAATTGGGGGCAGTTATTTTTTTTTCCTTTCCTGAATTCTCATTTTGATCTTGAGGTAAAGAGCTATTGAGAGGGGACAAGGTGGACACTAGATCATCATCAAACAAGTCCTTCCTTTTTTTCTAAAAGGTAAATCATTCTTTCATGCAGGCAATCTATATACTGTTTCAGGGTTTTATAAAAAGTTTTTCCTTCATTTTTAAATACATATTAATGATATTATTTTCCTTGCAACAGCCATAGCTGAAGAGATACCACCAGCAATGAATGTAGAAGGAGACAAAAATGCTAAAGCTTCAAAAAAGAGGAGATAAATTACCCCATTTAAAGATGATGGTTATGCTGAATATGAAGAAAATCAAAACCAACCTAGACTTACCTTGAAGGTATGAGAAGATTTCCATCGCATTATTGGTAAAGATAAAGATGTTACTGCTAAGTGTAAACATTGTGCTAAATTATTTAGTGCAAAATCTGTAATGAAACATCTCATATGAAATGTCACATCGAAGGGTGATGTTCTACTCTCAAAAATCGTAGTCTTGATGAATTTTACAAACTAAATGTTATAAAAGAGGAAGGTGAAATTGTTGCAATTCACAACTATAAGTTTGATAATAATGAGCTCAAAAAGCATATAAGTCTCTTTGAGGTAGAAGGGACATCCATTCACCATTCTGAAAGAGAAAGGGGTTAGGTAGATGCTTTTTTAAAGCAACTCCAAAATTTAAATCATTTGGAAGGCACGTTTTGAAAAGGGAAATACTCTCTTTATATGTGAAAGAAAGAGAATTTGAGGTAGATGTTAGCAAAAGTGTCTAGACATATATGTTTAACAACTAATAATCAAAAAAGTCAACATATTAAAGAAGAATATATGTGTGTGATCTCTCATTTTATTGATGTTAACGGAAGTTTTACAAACATATTTTGCGATTCCAAGCATTAACACCATCATTTGATGGAGTTTGCATTGCTAATGAATTAGCATTGCTTTTGACTCGAGGGAAAATTGAGCATAAGTTATTTTCTATATCTACGGACAACGCTGGCTATAATGATTTAATGATCACATTTGTAAATGGATCACTTATAGCAAAAAAATTTCTTTTGATTGGGGGTAACTTTTTCCATATTCGATGTTGTGCACATGTTCTTAATCTTGTGCAATATAGCTTAAATGTTGTTGGTCATGTTTTGGATAAAGTTCGTGATATGAAGAATTACATTGATAGATCCTTATTAAAGTGAAAAAAGTTGAGAATATTTTTTATTTGCAAACTATTAAGAAATTTAGATTTGACATGCACGTTGAGAAAAAAGTTCTCACCCGTTGATTATCAGACTTCACCGATAGACTCCATGGAAATACACCGATGGTTTAGCTTTTAAAATAGGAGAATCATACCTCTTATAGATATATTGGTGTTTAACTCACGTTGTTAATAATGATGAGTATTGAATGCTACATGGAAAGAATTCCTTCTCTCATTTGTTTTGAGACTTGCGAATTGTGCACATTCTACTTAAACATTAGTCTAGAGAGCTAACACCCAAAAAATGCAGAGAAATTGACCATTAATTCATATTAAGGAGGATAAACCATCCTCAAAGTGCAAGTCATAAATTGCAAAATACTAGAGATTGTTGTTTGCATATCCCTTTATGGAAGAACTTCATTTTCTGAATTATTTTCTTCATTATCTTAACACACTCCTCAGCTCAAAGATCTCAAAGCTTATACAATAATCGTTTGCACCTACATTGACGATCAATAATCGTTGGTGTAGGTCAAAATGACCGTTGCTGTAAATCTAAGATGCTATTCCGATAGTCATTAGAGCCATTCTTTTAAGAGGCATTTCTGTAGACAACACCAACAGTACAAACCATCGGTGTTGTACCTAAAGCTACAGTATGGTCACATTTTCAAAGCTAACCATTTTTTGTGATAACAGCAACAGTGATGATTTTATCTATCAGTGTAGGATAAAAAATGTTTGTAAAATCGTTGCTATAAGTAATAACTCCAGTTGTCTTTTTAACATAATACCAATATAATTATGTCACTAGATCTGTCAATATAGATATCGAGATCTTCACTATTAAATCCTATTCAATTTTACGATTCTGTAATATCTCAATATATTTAAGATTTAACTTTATCATTAACAACAATGTTTACCTTCATTCAAGAATATATAAGATATAACACTCTTTTGAAATAGAAAATTGAATTATTCATATAACCATACATGTACATCCAATCAAACAATTTTTCCATATGATTCTACAAGAAAATTGTTTAGCCACAAGTACTATAAGTAGCATGAGTCACAATTATCCATTAATCTCTCTCTATACATAAGTATCTAATTATTCTAAAAGTTCACTAGTTGTCAGGAACTTCAACGATGAGATTTTGAGTAGCTCGCAAAGGTTCATCAACGTGAGGTAATACACAACTGCAAATTATTAAACATGATGTTATAGTTCTTAAAAAAAAACTGATGATCTTACAGTTTACTTATACATAAATATAAAATCGTCAGTAGCATATTCCTAAAAAAAAGAGTTTCAAAGTTAATATCCAGCTTCTCTCAAAAAAAATCTTGAACACGACATAGATTCTAGCAAACACTCAGATTTCGTTGGGGCATTCCCTACTTGCGACGCGCTGCATCGACGCCCAGGTGTAGTGATAAATGAGCAAGGGTTCTCACATGAGGAACGCATGCGAGTAAAGAAGTTAGTTCCGCTACATCGCTGCCCGGATATAGTCTAAAATGAGCAAGGGTTCTCGCATGAGGAACGCATGCGAGTAAAGAAGTTAGTTCCTCTACATCGCCGCCCGAATGTAGTCCAAAATGAGTAAGGGTTCTCGCATGAGGAACACATGAGAGTAAAGAAGCTAGTTCCACCACTTCGCCATCGAAGTATGTCACAAAGAATGCTGAGATTCGGTAGTTGAAATATTGGTACTTTGACCAGTAAGCTCATGGAGATTGTGGATACAATGGTTAGGAGAAGGATTCAAATTCTTTACCTTCAAAAGACTAAATGGGTTGGAGAAAAAAGTAAAGGAAATCGAGAGAACGGGTTTCAAACTATGGTATTCTGTGTCACAAGGAATGCTGAGATTCGGTAGTTGGAATATTGGTACTTTGACCAGTAAGCTCATGGAGATTGTGGATACAATGGTTAGGAGAATGATTCAAATTCTTTACCTTCAAGAGACTAAATGAGCTGGAAAAAAAGCAAAGGAAATCGAAAGAACAAGTTTCAAACTATGGTATTCAGGAAGAGACAAAGGTAGAAACGACGTGGACATTATAATTCATAAGGATTTGAAGGAGAATGTGGTTGAGGTTAAGAGATTGGGTGATCGTATTATTTTGATAAAATTAATCTTAGAAGAGATCTTGAATGTCATTTCAGTTTATGCACCTCAAGTTGGTATGGAGGAAAGAATAAAGACCAAATTTTTGGGAGAGCTTGATATGACAATTCAAGAAATTCCATAGAGAGAAATGATTTTCTTGGGTGGAGATTTAAATGGGCATGTGGGAAAAGATACTTTAAAGTGTATGTACATGGAAATCATGATTTTGGTGTTAGGAATGAAGAAGGGAAGACGTTCCTTGATTTTGCTATGGCTTATGATCTTTTCATAGTAAATCCCTTATGCAGAAAACAGGAAGAGCATTTGATTACCTATAAAAGTGACTTTACAAGAATGCAGATCGATTATTTTACTTTAAGAAGAAATGATCGTTTATCTTGTAAAGATTGCAAGATTATTCCAGGAGAGAATTTAACTGCTCAACATCGTCTTTTGGTGTTGGATGTTCATTTGAAGAAGGCAAAGAAGAGAAAATTAGTGTCTAAGAATTCGAAAATTAAATAGTGGAATCTTTAGAAAGAGCAAGTGAGATTTAAAGAGAAAATAATGCAACAAAAGACTTGGGATCTTGATGGTAGTGCTAATGAAATGTGGTTAAATATGGCAAACTGTATTAGGAAGGTGGCAAATGAGGTGTTAAACGTGTCTAAAGGAGGTGTTCCAGGACAAAAGGAGGCTTGGTAGTGGAGTGAGGAAGTGTAGGAGAAGCTTAAAATTAAAAGAGCCTGCTTTAAAACCTTTTATCGAGATAAGACCGATGAAAATATGGAAAATTACAAAAGAGTAAAGAAAGAAGTAAAAAAAATAGTTAATGAAACAAAATCAAAAGCTTGGGAGCATTTTTATAAGAAACTTGACTCTAAAGAAGGTGAAAAAGATATTTTTAAGTTAGCTCAAGCAAGAGAGCAGAAAGCAAAGGACCTTACACATGTAAGTTGCATCAATGATAAAGAAGGAAGGGTGCTTATAGCTAGGGAGGATATAAAGACAAGACGGAAAAGATATTTTCATAAGTTATTTAATGAAAAACAAAAGAATGATATCATCTTAGAGGAGTTAGCCAACTCAGAAGAATATGTGAATCGGGCGTGTTATCGAAGGATACAAAAGAAAGAAGTAGATGAGACTTTAAAGATGATAAAAAGTAGGAGGGTTGTTGGACCTGATGATTTTCCTATAGATATTTGGAGAATGATGGGAGAACGGGGTATAACTTGGCTCACAAATTTATTTAATTCTGTATGGAGAAGAAAGAAGATGCCAGAGGAATAGGAAAAATTTTGTGGTACCTTTATACAAGAACAAGGGTGGCATACAAGATTGTTCCAACTATAGAGGTATTAAGTTGAGTCAAATGATAAAACTTTGGGAAAGAATAATTGAAAGAAAGGTGAGGCAAGTCTCTATGGTAACTGAAAATCAGTTTGATTTTATGCCAAGCAGGTTTATTATTGAGGCAATCCATCTCTTGAGACATATGATGGAGACATATAAAGTGAAGAAAAATGATTTACATATGATTTTTATTGATTTAGAGAAGGTCTATGATTCTGTCTCAAGAGATATCTTGTGAAGAACTTTGGAGAAGAGACAGGTGTCAGTTATTTATATCAACCTCATAAAGGATATATACTATGGAGCAGCAGCTTGTGTAAAGACTAAGGATGATTTAACGGACTACTTTGATATCACCATTGTTCTGCATCAAGGTTTGACTTTAAGCCCTTATCTTTTTGCCTTGGTCATGGATGAGTTGACGAAGCATATCCAAGTTGAGGTGCCTTAGTGTATGCTTTTTGCTGATGACATTGTGTTGGTTGATGAGACAAGAAATAGAGTGAACAAAAAACTTGAGCTTTGAAGAGAAGTCCTGGAAGATAAAAGATTACGCATAAGTAGGACGGAGACTGAGTATATGAAATGCAAGTTTAGTAGTAGAGGAAACAATGAAGGGATTGATGTAAAAATTGAAGAAGAGTGCATTCTAATGAAAGATATTTTTAAGTACTTGGGATCCATTTTCCAACATGATGGTGGACTTGATGGAGATGTTACACATAAAATTAATACAGGGTGGTTGAAATGGAGGGGTACTTCTGGTGTTCTCTATGATAAAAGGATTCCTTTAAAAGTTAAAGGAAAATACTATCGAGCTATGGTAAGACCAGCCATGTTGTACGGTTCTGAATGCTAGACTATAAACTATAGGCATGTACAGAAGATGTCTGTGACAGAAATAAAGATGTTAAGATGGATGTGTAGTCATACAAAAAAGGATCGTATTTCAAATGAGTCTATTAGAAAAATGGTTAGAGTGACACCGATAGAGGATAAAATGAAAGAGACACGTCTAAGATGATTTAGACATTTACAAAGAATGCCACTAGATGCTTCAGTTAGGAGATGCGAGAAGTTTGAGGCTGAATCCGCTAAAAGGAGGCAAGGTAGACTAAACAAGTGTTGGAAGGAAACTATTAAATATGACCTCAATTACTTTAATTTAAGTCCTAAAATGACTGTAAATCGATCTGTGTGGAGGTAAAAAATCCATATAACCGACCCCACTTAGTGTGGGAAAATACTTGATTGTTGTTGTATGACATAGAATACTACTTAAGCCTAAATAGTCTAAAACCTAAATATGTCTAGATCCTAACTAGGCTTGAGTTGGGATTGTGGCACTTGCCAACGGATCTCAAGTCATCATCATATATGGAAAAAGGAGTGATAACACTTCTTAACAATATTAACTTGTGACATATTTTTCCCTTAACTTATTATGCATGCATCGGTAAATAATTTCCCTTAACTTGTGCCATATTTGACTGCTGTGTTCCACAAAATTTGGAAATGGGAAGCAGGTTGGAATCGATTAACAATTCAATTGTGTGCAAATTGCTCGGGAAGGTGGCTATTGCTCCTAATTTAGTACATACCACGGCACCAGGAAAGAGTAACGGGCAAAAAAATTATACTATTCTTTGGCATAATCACCTCAAACACCTTAGCTTATTAGAAGAAATTATTATTAGGTTTGATTTTTGGAATAGAATTATACTTTTTACTGAAGCAAGACTTGCCACTTATCAAATCACCGTCTTGTTACTTGTTGGGGAATGGAAAGTAAAAGTATAGGTCTTTTTCATTGGTATACAGAATCAATTACAGAATATACTTGAAAATTTTCAAGGATCTTCTTTGAATGCTATGGATCATTACCAAAACTAGCAATACCTACTAAAAGTTGGTGGACAAAGCTGCCATTAACAACAGTCTTCTCATTTGGTTCCCCCAAGTTCACTGCCTCCAATCCCTTCGTTACTTTTGTCTACAAGCACAGAGAAACATTAGATAAAACAAAATAAAAAAGAATGACTCTGAAAATGCTTGTGATAAACGAGGTTTGATACAATTTTTAACTCATGCTATGAAAACCTCCTACCTTGTCCAGTTCCAAAGCCAATCTCCAGCCCTACAACCAAAAATCAAAAGAGTGGATATGCATGCCAGACCAAATAACAATCTCTGAAGTTGCATAACATATCAACCGCTCCCAGTCTATGGGCATCCATCTGGATACCACTGTTAGCTGGACCTGCAGGAACTGCAAATCAGATGTCACCATCAATGGTGATGGGGCAATGCATGGGAGCAATATACCTTCCTCAGAAAAAGAACCAAGCCAGGCATGTATGTTTTATTGTCATTGGCAGTGGAAGAAGATGGAAGGCAAAGGGAAGATGGATGTGGTTGGTGTAGACAGAAAAGGAAGGGAATTGGACGGTGGATGGAGGCCAAGTGTGGACAGTAGTCAGGGGCGGTTGGAGGAGGAGAAAGGTAAAGAGAGGTGGGAGGTTAGGAGGAGCAAGGCATATGTAGGGGATATATATTTACCTTTATCTTATTAACAATATTCTTATAAGGAGAAAATTCCTCAATATACAACAATTGGCAATTTACTTCGACACCGTTGATCAACTTGAACCGTAAAACCAAAGAATAAATATCTCTGGTGGCTTCCGATGGAATCACTCACGCTATAAGTGTTATCTTCTAACTATAGCTTAAAAACAAAGAAGGGGGAAAAGCATTCACCATGATCTTAGACCACAAATTGAAATTTGCAAAAATCTTCTAACATCGTCATAGGGCTTCAAAAATATGCTGGATGCCCAAAATGAAAAAGGTAGGAATTTCCCATTTAAAATCACTTACATTTGAATGTTACAGAATCTTTGTTCCAGATAAGCATGGTTCAGATTTTAAATGCCAACATAGTCAATACCAATCCATCTTGTTATCCGATACATGCCCAAAATCAGAATCTTTGTTCCTTATCTTTTTCTTGTTGTCGTAGAGATGACTAATGAGGATCGTATTTATGTGCATTTGACTGCTCTCTCCTGCGTGGAACTAATCTACCAGAAGATATATGCTTTGAGATCCTCAAAAGAGCAAAAGTACAGAGGTTGCAAGTCCAAAAGAAAACAAAACAATCCTTTTGTGGCACAAGGAGGGCAAGACACGAGCGAAATTGTTGGGCATGTGCATCAAGTGTGGATCTTACATCTAGGATTGAACAGATAGACAAGCCCCCCAGTGCAAGACAACCCTGGGCACCATGAAAGAGATCTCTACTGGGATGATGGCAAGTGGATAATATATGGACCAAAAAATCCACTACTTGGCTACAATCCGCTACTTCAGAACAAGATCACAAGTAAAATAGCAGGCTAGAGCAGGAGGCAAGAAGTTATACCTTTGGAGATCTTGTGAAACATTTCCGCCCAACTAAAAACATAAACCTTAGCGCTTGTTGAGAAGCAACCAAACTATGAATGAGTCATTTGCTTTTGCTTTGAGTTAGGTAAGTTCATTTGATCATTTGTTTCAACAGAGACATGCATTTAGTGAATAAACGTTTAGTTTATTTTCAGTAGCATTCTGTTTAGAATTTGGATCTTCTTATTTTCAGTAATAGAATAAATTCATTTCTCTTGAATGAACCACGAGAAAGATGCAGACTGGCACACTATGATAGTGCGCCTCTGGATTTAGTTCTCTGAATTGGAATCACATTATTGAGTTGGTCAATGATACCGACATTGCATAGTTTTTCTCAGGGCCATGCAAGTTTTTGAAGAATTGAGGAATATGGTGTTTTTGTTGCTTTGTATCTATGGTGAGGTGATTTCTCTAAAGTGCTCTGACCAGACATTGGTACTGAGTAGTAGGTCAATGTTGATGGTCAATGACATCATCTGTCCAGAGAAAATGAGTGGTTGACCACCTAAATCTAGCCTTCAAGATCTAGTGTAGATGACTTTTGATCAAAGAAAATAAATTTGGTTTGAAGAACAAAGTACATGACAAACAAACTAATCAATGATTTGTCAGCATGCTCCCAAACAAGTAATGCTTCCACAAATTAGCTGGAAGAAGCTGTTAACCTTATTTGTGTAATTTGCATCCTATTTGATCATTGGATCACAAACTATTAAAGCTGATATATCGGTATGTAACAAGATACCGCAATCTGAGCCCTGAGGTAGAAGAAGGAATTTGCCAGGTTCTACCAAAGGACCAAGAATAAGTATTGTGATTCTTAAATGCATGATATTCGTGATAGGCTATCCAGCACCCTCTTAAATCCTTTTCTTCCAATTCATGTTTCTTTCTGCTCTCAGAGCTCTTGCCATGGTCACCATGATATGAAGTGCTGAGAAAAAATGTCATTTGAAAGCCAACGAACTGACACTTTTGGTTAATTTCTGACAGGTTAGTTGTTGACCTCAATTGAGCCCACCCACTATCAACTTTGGCTCATTTCTGAAAACCAACCTCAATTTATTACCAACTCCTATGTCCAGAAACCAAAAAATGAAAACAACACAACAATAAGCTGACATCAAGTGGGCTTTAGCCTAATGGATTCTTTTTCAGATTTAGATATAAATAATCAAGAATAGATTCACAGAACATTTTTACGAAAATAACTCAAAAAAAAAAAAAAATCCAAGGTACCTCACTATGGCAACTATAAAAAAGCAGAATTATCTTCCTACTGATTCTGACATTGAAAAGCAGAAATCTTTTAAATTAACTATAATATTTTAAGCAGTAAAAACAAACAGCAAGCAAATTACATGACACTTTCCAGAATTCAACAATTAGTACTATGACTGAAATACAACAATTCACCAACAAGAGTGTCCTTCTTTGGAGATGTCCCTGCAACATGACAGTGGATAGCAAGGATAAAAGTTAAAAATATTTCCTTTACTATGACTTCATTGCCAAAAAACAAAAAGCAACAAACAAAAGGCATAACAATAATTAATGCATTTGGGAAAGTGATTCACATAGCTGCCATGCTTGCATGCATTTGTGTGATAATTACACGAATGCCATATTCACAAATTATGAGTAATAGGAACCTCATCACATCTTATCAGTGCCATTGAAGAAATCTTATCGGTGCCATTCCAAGGGACCCACAGGCAAGGGCATTTTGATTATCTCAGTAATAGAACATGCAATGCATGAGAAGTAAGAAATAACTCTCTACTCTATCAAGCATTTAAGGTAGATTTGTTGAAAACATCAGTCTTGAATATCTCAAGATCATAGTTGAAAAGTAAGAAGGGGAAGAATTTGTCATCTATGAAGGTATAATCTATGACTGAGAACAATCCCGATGAGAGGAGGTCCATTATCTGAAAGTGGACATGGCATTTACCTATAAATGCCCAGAGTTCATATAAGTTCCTTCCACCAGTTTATAACCAATATTTCTTCACTTGCCAACAGACTTGATTGGAGGATAGCTAGTTTCTAGTCTGTGAATTTTACATTGTTTTGTGCTCGTGGAATATTGGTAGGCGCAGCAGCTTGAATGGCAGCATGATTCCTTAAGACAGAGAAGAGGTCCATTGTCTGTAAGTGGGCTTGGCATTTAACTGGAAATGCCCAAGCTTCATTTTAATTTCCTCTAGGAGTGTATAACCAGAATTTCTTTGCTTGCTGCTGGCAAACCTGAGGATATTTTGTTTTCATGCCTGTCGAAATATTGGCAGGTGCAGCAAATAATCATAGCTGCTTTGGTGAGATGATTATAATTGCTGCCAGGAATGGATTGTTAAACATGCTAAAGAAACCATGAAGGATCTCCATCTGGGGCTCTTGGAATGTTATCTCCTGACTGATGTTGAATGCAAACATGAATTAGCTTGAAGTAGACAAGTATAAACTACTTGTGAGCATGGCTTTGTTAGACACAATATCAAGTAACTGTTTTTCCAAGAGCCTCCTTCAGGTAGGTATGTGAATAAGACTGTATAGCTTAGGTTCTTTAGCTCCTCTCAAATCACGGGCTGAGAAACATCTTAAGCTAATAAAAAAAGTTGTACGGCCTTTGGAAGCCAAATTTGAAGTCAAACTCTAAGTGGTAATTATACCCATCTGTATGACGAGCCATCTACGCAAACCTGATATTGCGTGGGGGAATGGTTCTACGTTCCATGTCTTTGTTGAAGTCATCCTACTATTTCTGTTTATATAGATGTCTTTTACTTATTTTGAGGTTCCCATTACTCTATCACAGAAGTGCAACAAGACAAAGGAAGAAAAACTCCACTCTCCAACTTTGAAATTTCATGGTTTTTAAAAAATTTGAGATTATTTGTCAAGAAAAAACACTAGAAACAAGCATACATTTTGAATCATATAAATCTGATCCATTGAGATCTTTTACCTATTGGATTGGACTTGATTGAGATCAAAGACATTTAATTGAATTAATCATAATTGTCCCAGGTTGGATTAGATTGTGGATATGACCACCCTACTGCTGCATCATGGATTAGATTGGATTTAATTGCATCAATCATCCTATTAGATTGGATTGACCTAATCAAGTTACCAAATTATAGAATCAAGCATCATCGATTAAACTAAATCTAATCGACCATAGATCTAATTGAAGGAACAATGAGAGGCATTGACTCAGAGAAGTCGAGTGAGAGAGATCGAGTCGAGTGGGAGTGATCAGATTTAAGTGAGAGATCGATCTAAAACCCGAAAAGAGATCTCTCCACCTTTGATAATTGTCAGCGAGAGCAAGAATAGAGAGAGACAGCATTAACTAACCTGAGTCGACGAGAATGTGGAGCTTGATCAGGGGCGGCGACTCTGAGGGGGAGAGAAGTGGCATCGACTCGGTGGAGCTGTTAGGGCATCGATCGGTGTCGAGGGGTTAGAGTGGCGTCAACTGGGGTGGCGGGTTAAAAGGGCGGGGAGGAGTGGCGTTGAGTCGGGCGGTGAGGGATTGAGGAGTAGTGGCGTCGATCAGTGTCTCGGCGAGGGTGTTGGAGGGCGGTAGAGGTGTTAGAGGGACATCGACTCGAGCGGTGAAGGTGTTGGAGGGGCGAGGGGCGGTGGAGGTGTCAGAGGGGCGAGGGGCGTCAGGTGTTGGAGGTGGGAAGTTGGGGGCGTCGAGTGGTGGAGGTGTTGGAGGGGCGAAGTTGCGGGAGGAAAGAAAAATCGAATAGGAATAAACTTTGAGAGAACTCAAAGATATATTTGTCCTCAATTGTTTGAAGGTGTAACGTGTAATATTAGTTGAATTTATAGTGACATATATTTTAAATTTATGTAGGAATATCATTGGTGTATGATTTTTTTTTTTTTAGTGTCATCACTTTAAAATTTTATCTTTAAGTCAAGACCTATCGATTAATTGAAGAGTTAGATACTACCAACGTGGGATTGTAAGTGGGATTAGACTATCCCACCCCTCTAGAATTAGATAATACTAGAATTGTGGCCTTTAACCTGGTATTATCATATCCTGAGATAAACTCTCCCAAATGGGGGATAAGCGTCCCAATCTCGCAAAACATACGATACCTTAAGTGGGTTAGAGGTTACTCAATTAGTACCTTAGCGAAAGCTTTGCATACGCTTCTCTCTACCCAACCTGTATTTTATCTGGATGGATTGACTTTAGAGAAAGATGTGCAATTGCTTGCAGGCCTTATTATACCTTTTAAGACTTGTAGGTCTCATAGGGTTAAACATTTTAAGCTAGATTGCATTGCTAGTAGATAAGCCACCTTCTACTCTTATCTGTCTCTCTTTGCTTTTCCATATTTCTTCTAATAGTATACATGCATGAGATAAGTTATTCTTACTATAATCGAAGTCAACCAACCCCTTAGTTTAATTACTTCCCATCTATTAAAACCTTCATAAATGATTCCTCAACCATATGGATCACCCGCTCTATACAGTTCGAATTTGATATATTCATATGGGTACAATAACTTCCCTGGAGACCACAAAAATTACTCGTCTTTCTCAATTTGCAAACCCATCTCCTTTGTTCTCCCACAACTTTAACTTTTATTTAGGGCCAAGCTATTAGACGTTGGCACCCAACCCCCACATTCTAGATGAATCATAAAGTCATGGTTGGATTTGTAGCTCAATCTTTGACTCAACCCCGTATGGTTGATCCAACTACGAGTTTAATCAGATTACACCTTCCTACAACCATAGTTGGTCAAGTCAATCTACTTACTCATTTTAGCCACATATGACTCAAGCTTTCTCGAATGGATCACATTATGATAGTCTCTCCATGTTAAGACCCAAGATATCAAACGTTTTTTAAGACGTCTGTACGCCTTCCCAGACATCTGGAAATAAATTTTTGCGGCGTACGATTGCGAGTCTACGCGCGTGCGCGAGCAGACTGAACCCACCGCCCTCTTTTATTCTCTCTCTTCCCTCACCGTCCTGCAGACACCTTTCCCCACCCCGCCACGCCTTCAAATACCCTTCCCTCTCCCTCACCCATCACCCCACCATCCCCTCCTTCCAGCTTGAGCACGAGAGAGAGAGAGAGAGCGTGGGCAGCAGCTGCTGCCGGGGGCGTGAGAGAGGAAGAAGTGCAGCGAGAGGGGGGGGAAGAAGCAGAGCGTGTGAGGAAGAGAGAGCGAGCTTGCCCGAGCAGCGCAGGGCCAGCCGACGGGCACGCAGCGGGAGCGTGGTGCTGGGGAGGTTACCCCGGTGCTGCTGCAGCTCAGGTAGCAGGCGGACGAGCGCAGCGTGGCTGCGCGTAGTAGGAAGAAGGCGAGAAGGTTCTGATTCTGGGAAATTTTCCCAAAATCAGACGTCTAGACCTACGTCCAGACGACGCGGGAGACGTCTGGAGGGAGATCCAGACGTTTGAAAGGTACGATATCTCTCATCTCCTTCCTTTCGCGGATACAGCCATGCAGGCCGTTCCGTCGAAGGTTTTGACCAGGATACCCGTTTTACACGACGTGGTACGTTTACATGGAGTTCCGCAGGAAATGGTATCCGACTGGGATACCCGTTTTACGTCCCAGTTTTGGGCCGAGTTTCAGCAAACCTTGGGGACACTGTTGAGGTTCAGTACAACATACCACCCTCAGACGGACGGACAGTTTGAGCGCACGATACAGACACTTGGGGACCTTTTGCGTGCTTGTGTACTGGACTGGAGGGGCTCTTGGGAGGAGCACTTGCCCCTGGCGGAGTTTGCATATAATAACAGTTATCACTTGAGCATCGACATGGCACCCTACGAGGCTCTGTACAGACGGAGGTGTACGGCACCCTTGAGCTGGGTTGAGGTGGGGACCAAGTGGGAGGTTGGTCCCAGGCTGATCCGGCAGAGTCAGGAGGTAATCGAGCAGATTCACAGGCGACTCTGCACTATCAGGAGCAGACAGAAGAGCTATGCCGATCGGAAACACAGAGAGGTACGGTTTGAGGTTGGGGACCACGTCTTCCTTCATGTTTCGCCTATGAAGGGCCTGCAGCAGTTTGGGGTAAGAGGGAAGCTCGCTCCGAGGTTCGTGGGACCCTTTGAGGTCCTGGAGCGGGTTGGACCCGTTGCTTACAGGCTTGCCCTTCCTCCCCAGCTTTCTGGTGTGCACGACATGTTCCACGTGTCCAACCTCAGGAAGTACGTCGCCGATCCCAGTCACGTCCTGAGCCACGAGAGTGTTGAGGTGGGTGACGACCTGACCTACCCCGAGCGGCCAGTACAGATTCTTGACAGAGCCGTCCGGAGTCTGAGACGGAAGCAACTACCCCTGGTGAAGGTTTTGTGGAGGAGCCAGCGGTACGAGGAGGCTACCTGGGAGCCTGAGGTGGCAATGCGGGAGCGGTACCCAGAGCTCTTTGAAGGTACGTCTTTTCAGACCAGCTTCGGTCCTCTTTGAGTTTGTTATGCGTATATTGTTCTTTTTCTGCACCCTGGTTAGCGCAAGTTTCGGGGACGAAACTTCCCTTGAGTTTGTTATGTTGTGAAGACCCAAGACATCAAACGCTTTTTAAGACGTCTGGGAGTTGGTCCAGACATCTGGACGCCTTCCCAGACGTCTGGAAATAAATTTTTGCGGCGTACGATTGCGAGTCTACGCGCGTGCGCGCGCAGACTGAATCCACCACCCTCTTTTCTTCTCTCTCTTCCCTCACCGTCTTGAAGACACCTTTCCCCACCCCGCCACACCTTCAAATACCCTTCCCTCTCCCTCTCCCTCACCCATCACCCCACCTTCCCCTCCTTCCAGCTTGAGCACGAGAGAGAGAGAGAGCGTGGGCAGCAGCTGCTGCCGGGGCGTGATAGAGGAAGAACTGCAGCGAGAGGGGGGGAAGAGGCAGAGCGCGTGAGGAAGAGAGTGAGCTCGCCGGAGCAGCGTAGGGCCAGCCGACGGGCGCGCAACGGGAGCGTGGTGCTGGGGAGGTTACCCCGGTGCTGCTGCAGCTCAGGCAGCAGGCGGACGAGCGCGGCGCGGCCGCGCACAGTGGGTAGAAGGCGAGAAGGTTCTGATTCTGGGAAATTTTCCCAGAATCAGACATCTGGACCTATGTCCAGATGACGCGGGAGACGTCTGGAGGGAGATCCAGACATCTGAAAGGTACGATATTTCTCATCTCCTTCTTTTCGCGGATACGGCCATGCAGACCGTTCCAACGAAGGTTCTGCCTCATTGCCATGTTGAGATCGTTTTCGTACGCGTGCAAGTTTCGTTTGGGAAGGCGCAAGGACACGCCCTCCCACACAGATCAGACGTCTGGGCACAGCACCAGACGGCGGAGAGAGTCTCCAGACGTCCGGAGTGATAGTCGGACGTCTAGAACTAGGTCCAGAAGGTTCAGCGGGATCCTGGACGTCTGAAGAACAGCTCAGAGTGAGGTATGATCTGGACCACCTTTTAAGACATCTGATTTGAGGCAGAGTTGTCGTTTTTGACCCATTTAGGGTCTGTTCGAAGTCCGATTTTCGCGTTTGAAATTTCGTTCTTCTCATAATTAGTTCCTCTACTTGTTTAAAATAATTTTATCCTGTTCTGAGTAGTTCCTTGTGATTGATCCTTGTGTTAGGACCCCGTCCCGTTGCGGCTCTGAGGGTTGCGGAGGCACGCGGATATGCCGATCATGCCCCCATTACTCCCAGTTTTGCTGGTAGAGTGGCTTCCCTTGGTTATTTACCAACATTAATGCATCTTTGAGATAAATAATAGATCCTAGGGTATGGCATGAATCCTATGGTCTGAAAACTAGATTGAATAATAGATCCTAGGGTATGGCATGAATCCTAGGACTGGAAAACTAAATTAAATGATAGATCCTAGGGTATGGCATGAATCCTAGGACTGGAAAACTAAATTGAATGATAGATCCTAGGGTGTGGCATGAAACCTAGGAATAGAAACACTGAAACGAATGTCGTGAATACATGAATTGCAGTCTTGGAAAAGTAGAAAGAATAATGATAATTGCCTGTAATTGGATAACAGCTGCTTGTATATGAATGGATATTAAATGTTGGAAACACGGGCTATATGAGAATAAAATTGAAATGATGAAACTTAAAATGGCTTGGTTAGAGAATATGAGCATGAACCCTACGGGGAATTTGGAGTAGAACTCCTGAAAGGTAAATAGAATGGAATTGGGGAAGTGAGCTAGCCCTTGAGTACGGAGTACCAAGCAGAGCGACTGTCCCCCATTTTTAGTGCAGAGCGGAGCTAGCCGCCCCAGGGACTCGGGGTTGGGTCTGGACATTTTGTACCGACTTTTGGCCTTCGCGTACACAGTACCTAGGAGAGCTACTAGTGTAGGGAGAGCGCTAGCCACCCCACGGGCCCCAGGGTTATGCTAGCCACCTTACACCGACTTGTTAGGCCCACTGGGCAAACCAGGGTAGTCAGGCGAGGGTGCGCGGACTGTGGAGGGGCTAGACCCCTGTTATTGAGAGGGCTCTACCCTATACTGGTTCTGTGCTGTGCTTTGGGCGCACCCGTTAACGGAAACGACTGACCGCGTGCCAGTGCGGGGTAGCTACCCGTGAGTTTATCGCGTGTGCCGTAGTCACCGTTACGCCTGTCAGCGACTTTGGGGTGGTTGATCGAGGGTAGGACCATCACGTGGGACTCTCCCAGCCAAGAGAGCACCACGTGCTACTTCTACTTTTTGGAAAAGACTGCAATCAAGATCGTTCCAACGAGGAACATTCGAGATCAAGAGAAAGATCTGAGAAATAATTCAAGAATGAGTAAATAGAGGAATAAAGGAAGAAATTAAAAATAACAGCTACTTGTCCACCTTTACTGTTTTTCTTAGCTAGCTGGTTGCCACTCTACTCAGCGTTTCGCTGACGTGTCACCTTTGTCACCTTTTCAGGACTAGGTGTTAAGCAGCCAGAGCCTGCGGCTACGGAGGGTGCTGAGCCTAGTAGAGCCCAGTAATTCTATTTGTGTTGTACTTGCTATACCGCTTTTCTGTTGTAGTGAGTATATTCTGTTACATTTGTACTCTTTTATTATAAGCATCATATTTCTGTACCTGTTTAATTTTCTACTGTTGTGGTGGTATGTACTGTAGTAGTTCTTTTCTTTACTGCTATACTTTTGTTACTGTTAGTTACTTGCATGGTGAATGTGATTTATTTTGCTGCTTTTTGGTTACTTTATCGTTGGATGACTAGGTCTTGGGATCAATCGAGTTGGTCCGATTCTCGTGTCCTGTAGGGATTCGAGAACCGGGTCGTAACACTCCATAAGTAATCCTAGTAGAGAGCAATTGATTATTTGAATGATTCTTACTATAACTTTCACCCTCAATATGCAAGTAGAGAGTTAAATCATGATCAAGCTCAACTTTCATAGTTCACATCTTAACCTATGTATCAAAACTTGCAATATGGATGTGATTTCCACCCTTCTACTCTACTTGATTGTAAAGCAAGCTCATCTAATTTCTCAGGCTCACCTGTTCAAGATCCTTGTAGAACCTGAACCTTCACCTAAACTTTTTTGAAGAAAAACAAAGGGTAAATTAGTGCCTTTTGAGGAATTAGATCTAAATGATACCTTATTATTTTATGAAGGACCTGGTGGCCCAATCCTTAAAAGTATACTTATCGAGCCAAACTCAAATCTAAAATTGAGTCAAGATCCAAATTCATAAAATGATTCATGCCAACAACGATTAAGATCTCAAGCAATTGAGAAACTCAAAAAGATGATGTATGACATCAATCAAACACTCTTGTGACTCTTGAAGAGAATGAAAGAAAAAGAATGACAAATCAAACCTAAGAAGATCAATGAAGCTAGCCTAGGGAGAAACATAGGAAACCCTGAGATTGAGTTAATTGATAAGGAACTCAATGAAATTGAAATCAAACCATACAAGACACTTGGGGTTCAATCAATTGAATTATGGATAGAGAAAAATCAAAGTTGTCGAGAATAATCATATCATGTTAAAAATGAATGATCTAAAACTTCTAAGAAAGCTTATTTTAATGATCTAATGGTTGTTAAGGTTGAGCCACAAGAGTTGCCCTTTGATCATGAGATTTTTCATGTTGAATATACACCTAAATCTGATATGAGTCATGATTTATCGGAATTGAGGGAAACTATGTCTAATGATATTGCTTTTCTTGATATCAAAACAAACCCATTTTGTGATGATCAGTGTAGTCTAGAGTTGAAAATCTTAAAGAAAGTTGAAATCATTCGCCAGCTTAATTTTTTTCAAGACCCTAAGCTTTTATCAAAAGAGAAGATTTGTACAACCAAGGATCAAGATCTTGAGGGGGATGTAGAAAAGAAAAAGATCATTTTAAACTTTAGTGATAATAATTTTGAAAACCTTTTTTAGATGAATCCTAAAAGATTCAAAATTGATTTAAATGATATGGAAGGAATCAAGATTGCAAAGTGAAAAACCAAGAGAAAAAGATCCCATCACTTGAGGAGATTGATCTTGATGAAGATAAAAGGAGTCAACAAGATGTCTCATCAAAGAGTTTGGGTTCCAATGAGAATTTTCATATTGAAATAGAACATAAATATGGGACATTTCATTTTAAGAATCATATACATGACAAGGTTGAATTTGAACAATTGTTTTTAAATTGAATAAGAACATTACCCTTCTTAAGGATAATGAATTGCACTTTGAACTTGATGATACTAGAATTGTGTTACGACCCAGTTCCCAGATCCCTACAGGGCCCGAGACCGGCTCGCCTCGACTAATCTCAAGACCTAGTCACCCAACGAGAAATAACCAAAAGTAGGAAATAATGCCACATCCACACATGCATTATAACTAAGCAGAAGGAAAAGTGAAACGGTAAAGGAAAGTAGAGCAAACTGTCTCAAAATAGTACATGCCACCACAACAACAACAACGGAAAGAAAACAGAAAGTAACAGGAATAGTAATTTAAAAGTCCAGTACTCACAACTACAGCAGAAAAGAAAAAGGGTGGGAAAGACAACTACGGCTGAGCTTGGCTGGGCCCAACACCCTCTGCAACCGGAAACTCGAGCTACTCAACTCTTGGTTTTGAACACGCCACTAGCAATGTGTTTCTATTTACTTTATCTATGTATTTCTGGTTCATTTATTTCACAAAAGATCGAAATATTCCTTAATCTTGCTTGTTCCTCGTGAGAACGATCTTGATTGCAGTCTTTCCCATGGTGTAGAAGGTACATGTGGTGCTCTCCTGGCCGGGAGAGTTCCTCACGATAGTCCTACACCCAGTCGACCACCTCGAGGTCACTGTCGCGACGTAGCGGTGACTACGGCATGTGTGATAAGCGCACGGGTAGCTACTCCGCACTGGCACGCGGTCAGTTGTTTCCGCTAGCGGGTATGCCTAAAGTACAACACGGAACAGTACAGGGCCTCGCCCTCTAAAAATGGGGGTCTCACTCCTTAGAACCAAACAGGGGTCTCACCCCTCCACAGT
This sequence comes from Thalassia testudinum, assembly GCA_037157565.1. Taxonomy (NCBI): domain Eukaryota; kingdom Viridiplantae; phylum Streptophyta; class Magnoliopsida; order Alismatales; family Hydrocharitaceae; genus Thalassia; species Thalassia testudinum. Next base: position 91,340,359 of record JAZHRO010000077.1, read on the forward strand.
CCGCGTACCCTCGTCCGACTACCTCGGTTTGCCCAGAGGGCCTAAAAAGTCGCTATAGGTTGGCTAGTCCTAACCACAGGCCCCGTGGGGCAGTTAGCTCCCTCCTTACACTACTAGCACACTTCGGTACTACGTACGCGAGGACCAAACAAGAGTCGATGTAGAGTAACCAGTCCTACCTCAGGTCTCAACCCAAAGGGTGGCTGGCTCCCCCTCTACACTAGAAGGGACAGTTGCTTTTCTTGGTACTATATACACAAGGGCCAACTCACTTCTCATCTACGGACCAGATTCCTTTCATATACAGGAGTTCTACTCCTAATTCCTCGTAAGGTTCATGCTCATATTCATCTCATTTATCAATATCCGGATCATATTATCCAACTCTCCATTTTTCCATTACATAGCAGGCAGCTCGTGTTTTCATATCTAACAAGGCAACTCATAAATCAACTAATACACATTGCTAGCAACTTAATTAAACATGCATCTCAAGTGAATAGTATAGCTCAACATCAGGCTTATACATTTCTACCCTAGGGTTCATTCCACATCCTAGAGTTTCAATCAATTTAATCTAAGCAAGCATATTCTTTATTTACATCTTAACAAATGAATTAAACCACTCTACCGGGTATCACGGGAGGAATGGGAGCTTGCACCGCAGATCTCGTCGTCTCCGCGGGCCTCGAACACGCCACTAGTTGGTAACCTGTACCAGCGACTAATTTACATTAGACGAGTCAAAATAGTGGATACTCTACACTAACACGTAGAGAAACTCAAGCGAAAAACAACGGTACTTCATTTGCGGAAATCTGATTCCGTTTGGGCCCTAAATGGGCCAAAAACACCCATACTATCCAAAATCAGACGTCTGGGACTAGTCCCAGACATCTTAAAAGACGTCAGATCTTACCTCTTAATTCCTGCAGCTGCCTCAAATGTCCAGACTCCCCTACAACCGTCTGAGGAGAGTTCCAGACGTCTGACCTTCCTTCTAGTCGTTTGGAAGGGTCGTCAGACATCTAGTGATGTGGTCAGACATCCAAAAGTGCCTAGAAAGGCACACCACGTGCCTTTCCAACACTTGCACTTGGGTATGAAAAATGTAGACCTATTTTCAGCCAGACATTCCTGTGCTATTGTCTGCATGGCGGAAATTAGCATAGGAAATATGCACCTCCACACGATAATATGCTTTCAAACGTCTGGCTTCAGCTCTGGATGTCTTGATACCTCTACAGACGTCTGGTCGACCCTCCAGAAGTCTGATACTGGAAAATTTCCAGTACCAAAACCTCCTCCGCGAAGCTGCCTTCCTCGCAGTGCCGCCCGCAACACACCGCAGTAACCTCAGCAGTTGTAGAGGGCCGGGAGGTCGCCTCCCCGAGCCTTTCCTCCTTGCACGCGTGCCCGCCGCCGCTCGTGCGAGCTCCTCCGAGCTCCCGCACGAGCTCCGTCGAGCTCCTTCAACCTCAACCCTCCCTTCATGTTCTTCCTCTCTCCCCCCCTCATTCTCCCTCCTCGCTCTTGCTGCGCTCTCCTCCTCCACGTCCTGCCTCTCTCTCTCATTGTGTTGGAAGGAAGAGAGGAAGGTGAAGGATGAAGGTGGTGGTGGCTGGTGGAGAGTGGCGTGGGTGAGGGGAAGTGGGGGTTTAAATAGAAGGGGATTAGGGTTTCGGGTGAGAGGGTCGCGAGGAGAGAGAACGGTCCACGCACAACGCGCACGTGAAGGACAAGTAGGTTTCGATTTTTCCCACTTTCGGACGTCTAGACATATGTCCAGACGTTTGGACAGACATCTGACTGACATTCCAGACATCTTATTCGATTAAAAGGGCGGTGGGTCATTTCAACATAACAAACTTAAAGGAAGTTTCATCCCCGAAAGGAAGTTTCATCCCCGAAACTTGAGTTACATAGGGTGCGGAACTAACGTAAAAACGCATAACAAACTTAAAGAGGACCAAAGTAGGTCTGAAGAGACGTACCCTCAAAAAGCTCCGGGTACCACTCCCGCATTGCCACCTCAGGCTCACAAGTCGCCTCCTCGTATCACTTGCCTCTCCATAGAACCTTCACCAATGGTACCTACTTCCGTCTCAGACTCCGGATGGCTCTGTCTAGTATCTACACTGGCTTCTCGGGATAGGTCAGGTCGTCTCCCACCTCGAACCAACTCAAGAGTCAGTACACTTCCTTCCGTACAGAGCCTCGTAAGGTGCCATGCCGATGCTCGAATGATAGCTGTTATTGTATGCAAACTCTGCCAGGAGTAAATGCTCCTCCCAGGAGCCTCTCCAGTCTAGTACACAAACGCGCAGGAGGTCCTCAAGTGTCTGTATCGTGCGTTCTGACTGCCCATCGGTCTGAGGGTGGCAGGCTGTGCTGAACCTTAGACGCTCCCCCAAGGCCTGCTGGAACTCTACCCAGAACTGGGAAGTGGAACGAGTTTCCCTGTTGGATACGATCACATGAGGAACTCTATGCAGACGCACCACATCTCTGATGTATCGCTCTGCTAGCTGTGCTGGCCCAAAGGTGACTCGAATCGGCAAGAACCGTGTCGTTTTCGTCAACCGGTCTACTATCACCCCTGACACAGGAAGTGGCTGCAACGGCCCTGCAGGCCTCTGGTGCTCGGCCTTCACTTGCTAGCATACCAAGCACTGCTGAACGAACTCACCATCCCGCTTCATCCCTCTCCACTAGAAGTTGCGTCGCAAATCATGGTACATCTTTGTATTCCTGGGATGTATGGTGAACCTGGACCCATGTGCCTCGGTCAGGAGCTCTCTCAACAACTCCTCGTCTCTAGGAATGCGTAGGTGTCCCCTTCTGTGCAATATCTCATCCGAGAAGAAAAGTCTCCTGGGTCCCCTGTCAGCACCCTATCTCGCAACGTCTGTAAGTAAGGATCGGCCATCTACCCTGCGATGATGCGGTCTATCAGCTCTGGTCGTGCCTACTGCATCACTGTCACTACCCCACAGTACCCCCGTGGCTCCCGAGGTCGCTAGTTGCTCACCTCCTCCATGAGTCTCCAACTCTGCACCTATAAACTGGCCAAGTGGGCGAGCGCCTTTCGGCTCAAGGCGTCGGCCACCACATTGGCTTTCCCTCGATGGTAGGAGATGCTACAGTCATAGTCTTTCAGGAGCTCTAACCAACGTCTTTGTCTCATGTTGAGCTCCTTCTGGTTAAACAAGTACCTGAGGCTCTTATGATCTGTGAAGATCTCAAATGTCTCACCGTAAAGGTAGTGCCTCCATGTCTTCAACGCGAAGACAACTACTGCCAGCTTTAAGTCATGGGTAGGGTAGCTATGCTCATGGGGCTTCAGTTTCCGTGAAGCGTAAGTGACAACGTGACCCCGTTGCATGAGCACACCCCCTAACCCCTGCAACGAAGCGTCGGTGTACACCACAAAACCACTGCTGCTGTCTAGGATGGTAAGTACAGGAGCTGAAGTCAGTCTCTCCTTCAACTCCTGGAAACATGCCTCGCCCTCGTCAACAGTGCTTGGTTCACCTTTACATTAACTCTTAACAAACCCAAAAATGAATCATTTATCTTTGAGATTCATTGTGAGTTTGATGTAACCAAGTTCAAACCATCTTATCATATATCGAGGGATTTAGATTTCATAGAGGGGCTTGAAGTAATTTCATGTGAAGAGTTGAATTATATGGAAATTATAGTAAGGAGATAATTATTTGTGATAATCATGATGGGCAAGATAATGACAGCTTAAGAAGAGCTAAATCAATGAATCAAAGGGCTCCTCTACATTTTATAAAGACCTTTATTGTCTTTTTAATTTTGATTACTATAAAATGTTCGTGAAACTTGAGTTTGCACAATCACGGTATCATCATCCTAGGCTTCAATATCAATGGATACAAGCACCTTACATCATGCATTTATCAAGAATTTGACATTTTAAACTTGGGTTGCATGTAACTAAACCAAGAATGAGTTCTCATATACTTCGCTTAAAAGACAATGGATACATGAATTCAACTTTCATTATTTAACAAATATTCGACTTTTTGGAGTACTACACCATCAATTGGTCAACAATTATGGACACCTCATATATGAGTTGCACATATTTTGATTTTTTTTATTTCAGATGAAATGAATGATACATCTTCGTTAAGGACCATGTATGGTTGAAGACATTAAATTTAGCGTTTATTGGAGGCAACCCAACACAATTTTGCTTATATATATATAGAGGGTTGGGAGAGTGTAGGTAACCTACACATAAGTTACATGCAGGAACGACAATATCTTCACTATAATTAATGTTTTGGACTAAAAGTTTGGGGTTGAAATCACTTCATGTGAACATACTATGCACCCAATTTGAAGTCAATCTAACACTCTTAGCACCTCAATCTAAAGGGGCTCATTTTTTAGGGCCTAAGTAGTATGAAATTTGGCCCTACCAAATGTCGGTCTTACGAGTGTCGGATTGACTTCAAATTTAATATATAATATGTTCATATGGAGTGATCACAACGCTCAAATTTTTAGTCTGAAACATTACTCGTGGTAGGAGATATTGGTACACCTACACGTAACTTATACGTAGGTCTTCTGCATGCTCCATTTTCCCATATATAGATATGGATATATATATGGGACGGATCCTATGAGCACTGTGCTTAAAATGATCAAATAAGCACCGCATGATGAGCGTTCAATGAAAATCATGTGGAAGATACTAAAACCACCTTTATTCGCAATAGCAGTTTTGCATCACAGGATGAACCGATAAAATTACCAAAACTGATCGATTTAAATTAAAGAATAAATATGTAACTTTCTGGAATTAAGAGATTTGTTATAAACAAATAGAAGCAACATTCTAAAAATAGTTGCGAATTACAGGTCTCGTAATAACATCTATTACATGTTGGAATACTTAAACGATTGTAACAACTTAGTAATACTCTTGTAATGTGTTGCAAATGGTGTTGTAACGATTATACTATAGTGTTGTAACAATAAAAGTAGGCTTTGTAAAATTATAACAAGACTTATTTAACATGCATCCACATTGCATATACGTGAACTCTAGTGCTTTTTAAACTTTAATATAAAAAAAAATATTATTATTTTGTCAATGTAAAGTAACCGAGACTTTCTTGTATTATAAGAAATCAATGGCGTTTCATTTCCCAATGAAAAATAAGGGTTGCACCATAAACAATAACATATAAATTTGTACTGCAACTTTCAAATTATATTTCTCACATGAAAAAGGATGTAACACAAAAATAAATATCATGACATTGTATGCAGGTGGGCGAAAGGCGTTGTGCAGACTTATGAAATTTAATACCTACTTTAATTATCTTGTGATACAATGATTGAGATAATATATACTATATTGTGATACAACAATTAATTCACATTATGTAGTAATACAAAAAAAAGCATGATAACGTTGCATGTAGAGGGGGTGAAAAAGATGTGTGCAGTGTTACGAAATCCAATAACGATCTTATTTATCTTGTAATACATTAAATAGGACAAAAAAATGATGTAATACAACAAATGACTTCACTTTTGTTGTAATACAAAAAGAAACATGATAGCTTTGCATGTGGGGGTAGGGCGAAAAAATGTGTTGCACTCTTACGAAAATCAAAATACAGATAAGGAAAAAATGATCTTGCACCATTATACTTCATGAACGGAGAGAAAACGCAAGAGAGTCGAAGCCAATTTGGGGGAGAATACAAAAGGAAGAATGCAAAAGCTTCTCCACAACCAACCAGGTATCCACATATTTTTAGCAGAGATGATAGTTTCAACGTCATAATATTTAGTAGTGAACTAAGACCTTCATCAGTAATGTATTTATTCGCATACACGTAACTAGGTTTTTCTTTGACCTCTAAGGTTAGATGATTGTGTTTAACAATTTCTTAATGATATATGCATAGATGTCAAATACAACAATAGTGAGTGATGGAAGAGAACCTTCCGAGAGGGAGAGCAACGTAGAAGGGGCAACCCATGGAGCAACTTCGGGTGAGATGGCAAGCAAAATGGATGCCAAATCTAGGAAAAAAAGGTTTTGTATTAACATTTACTTATTGACTTGTGATGCATGATGATATATATTTTGAGTCGTCAAACGTAATAAACTTTGGATTTCATAATATGTAGATGACGCAAAAATCACCCATCGTTGCTATATTCATCATTTTAAGGATTACATTGGCAAGAACCCATTAAGTCAGAAACAGCAAGCACTACTTGCAAAAGCCGCATATATTCCATAGATTAGTGGGGGTAGCAAAGGTCAATGTTGATACGAAGGTCTTGAAGTGGATCATAGAGAGATATGTGGGTGGTCGTAGATTTCTTATAAGAGATACATTTGTAGAGTTCTCCAATAATGACATAGGTTTGATCCTCGACCTACCAAGCACTAAGTACAATATAAAGGTCAATGAGAGATGCTTGCCATGGACTAGTTACTGCAATTAGTCGATCTTGAGTAGGGAAAGACACATTGATAGACGATCACTTGAACCATTCCTAAATACCTATTACCATTACAATGATGATCGTTTGATCTATGTTTTTGTAACATACTTGGTGTGCTTGATGTTTACAACATTTCTCTTCCTGAATTATGGATACTCGTTCCCAAGGATTTTAATGAACTACATTGACTCGTTGGAGGATACCAAATACATTAATTGGTTGGCTGCAATAGCAGATTTTTTGTTGTTGAAAATGGGTGAAATGACCAAAAAGTTCAAGTTGAAGGACAGCACGAGGATTGGAGATTCACTCAGCTACCTAAATGGTTGTGTATCCTACCTCTATGTAAGTAATTAACATATCATTGCTGCATAGTTCAAGTTATGTTAATACATGTCTTAAATAATGTTTGTAATACATTAAGGACTTCCAACATGTTTTGCAGGTATGGATGCTCGAGCATTGCTTCAAAGATTCATACTTTAACAGGGAACTTAGGCCTAGGATACGAAAGTGGGCAGGATCAATGAAGACAAAAATTTTTGATGTTCTTCAGGTGAATGATGAAGACATACATATTCCTAGCTATACAATTTTGCTAAACTTGTATCTGTAAACTAAAATATGAAAATATATCGAATGTCTTACAGATATGTTCAAAGCTTGTTGTTGAAAAAAATGACGTGTTCAAGGTAGGGGCAAACAACTACATATTCTCCCTTGAAACCTTCGAAACAAAGAGATTTCTACATAAGAGACCTTTTATTGTACTGGAGAATCCATCCGATTTAATACCATTGAGGGTTGAAGTATCAGCAGGTACAACTAGAGATGAGAAGGGGCATGGAAAATGCACAAATGGTGTCTGCATGGCTGAGAAAATAGAGCTTAAGGAGTGCATTGAGGAATACAAGAGAGAGATTAATCAACTAAAGAAAGAAATTGAGGAGTTGAGGAACAAAAAAATTGAGAATGATGCGACAAAGGTTAGTGTGGGTGTCTAAACAAATGAGGAAGCAAGTTCACTTTCAAACACTATGATTCCAGCTGGGATGGACAGGCAACATGTTGTCGTGCTTCGATCAGGTTTTCAAATATGCGTCGTAGTATAGATGACCAAAGCGAATCTAACATTTGAAATTTATAACTCGAATTAAAAGAGAAAAATCCAAGATCGTCTCTGGGAGCAAGAAAATGCACAAAACATCACTATCACAATAAGAACAATGCAATTGATGCTCAATATATATCAAATATGTCTTCAGACAAAACAATATACAAAGATTAGGGTAAAAATGATGGTTTGAACCACCAAATTTGACCCTAATGTCTAAGCACAAATCACCTCAAATAATTAAACAATACCAGCAATTAAAATTTTCACTTACAGCTCACAGAACCAAATCAGGCCTTAGGCCTTAGATGTCGAGTATAAGTCACAGATGCCTTAATTCACGAAGGCAGCAACGCAATGGCTTTGCTATGACCAAGTACTGATGGGGAAAGCACGAATCTCAAGGTGCAAAACCCTCCTCCCTCAGTTTGTTTCTTCTCAGATCAATTCGAACCCGGGTAATCGGATCCATAGCCCAGACCCGCGAGCATATTCGCGAGTGAGGGCACGTAAGTGAGTGTGTGCGTACGGGTGTGCGAGGGGACCTCACCCCTTGCATTTTGAGGAAACATGCTATTAGCGCATTTTAGTAATATATGTTGCACGAGCTTTGGCAGTGTCTGATGTGGGACTAAAGTCCCAGCTGTCTCATGTCACCTGGCAGTGAATGTGTCACGCGTTAATTCGTTTGCTCCGTCCGTCCGATTTATCGGATGAGGTCGGGTGATTGCGCAGCAATTCACGCCTGTAATTTGGCCATCTTATGTAATTTCCTAACGCATTTAGATTAGGTAGTTATGCATGCATTATGTAAATATTTGCATTTGTGCATTTTATGGAGAGGAAGATAGAGAGAGAGTTTGAGCATCCATTTCATGCATTTTATCCATCCCATTTCCACCTCATTCCCATTTAAATTCCACCACTTATTCCACCTAATAACAACCAAACACAACCTATATTAATTTCCTAACACCTCAAATACCCACTTGCAAAAATCCTACAAATATCCCTAACGGCACTCGTCCTCACCCGCCACCCTCATCCCCTCATGCCTATATATTTTCCACCCCCACGCCCATGCGCAGGAGTCGGCTCCCACCATCTCACCCACCGCACCCCATCCCCCCTTCCCTCAGGCACACACACTTAGTCACTGCAGCCGCTCCGACAGGGCCGTCCACTTGAGCTCTTCCCTCTCCCTCTCTTCCCCTCCTCCACGCTCAATATCCTCTCACAAGTTGAGAGGAATGTTGATAACAGAGGAGCCTCTCTTGTGGTTGCAACCACCACGGTGAGGACACACCACCGCCCAGCTCCCTCTTGAGCAGGTGGGCGTGGTGATTCTTTTCTTTTTCTTTATTATTTTGGCTTTCGTTTTATCGGATTTCCTTCACCATTAGTGCGGGAGTGAGCTCTGAAGCCTGCTCTGTTCTTCGAACACTGTAGTGTCCATCACGGTTGATTTTCCTTCTTGTGCCACAGAGGGTGTTACGACCCGGTTCTCGAATCCCTACAGGACACGAGACCGGATCGACTCGACTAATCCCAAGACCCAGTCGTCCAACGAGGAAGTAACCAAAAAGCAGTAAAAATAAACCACATTCACCATGTAAGCAACTAACAGTAACAAAAGTACAGCAGTAAAGAAGTAAACTACTACAGTACACACCACCACAACAGTAGAGAATTTAAAAATGTACAAGAATATAAAGTTTACAATAAAAGAGTACAGAAGTGTAACAAAATACTCACTACAACGGAAACGGGGTACAAGCAAAAAGGTACAACTACTGGGCTCTACTAGGCCCAACACCCTCTGCAACCATAGGCTCTAGCTGCTCAACACCTGGACGTGAAAAAGGTTATGAGTACAAAAACGTCAGCGAACACTGAGTGGAGTGGAAACCAGCTAACTAAACAGTAAAGGTGGACAGGTAGCTGTTACTTTCAATTTCTTTCTTTATTTAGCTAATTATTCCTTCTTTCATCACTTGGTTTATTTATCGGGTCTCTTTCTTGATCTCGAATGTTCCTCGTGGGAACGATCTTGATTGCAGTATTTTCCAAAGAGTAGAAGTAGCACGTGGTGCTCTCCTGGCGGGAGAGTCCCCCGTGGTGGTCCTACACTCAGTCAACCACCCCAAGGTCACTAATAGACGTAATGGTGACTACGGCACGTGCAATAAATGCACGGGTAGCTACCCCGTACTGGCACGCGGTCAGTCGTTTCCATTAACGGGTGCGCCCAAAGCACAGCACGGAACCAGTATAGGCCATAGCCCTCTCAGTAACAGGGGTCTAGCCCCTAAGAACCAAACAAGGGTCTCGCCCCTCCACAGTCTGCGTACCCTCGCTTGACTACCGTGGTTTGCCCAGTGGGCCTAACAAGTCGGTGTAGGATGGCTAGCTGAACCCCGAGCCCCGTGGGGTGGCTAGCTCTCTCCCTACACTAGTAGCTCTCCTCGGTACTGTGTACACGAGGGCCAAAAAGTCGATACAAAGTGGTCAGTCCTAACCCCGGGTCCCAACCCTAGGGCAGCTAGCTCTGCTCTGCACTAAATAGGGGAATAGTCGCTCTCCTTGGTACTCCGTACTCAGGGGCCAGCTCACTTCCCTATTCACATTTCCAGTTCCATTCCATTTATTCCAGGAGCTCTACTCCTAATTCCCCGTAGGGTTCATGCTCATGTTTCTCAGGCCAAGCCATACTAGGTTTCATCATTTCAGGTTTATTCGCAGGTAGCTCGTGTTTCCGACATTCAATCTTTCATTTCCAAATCATATACAGGCAGCTCGTATTTAATTGCAAACAACAGGAATATACATGCAACAGTTGCTAACAACAGTGCTTTACATTTCACAGGCAGCTATTTTCCAATTACAGGCAATTGTTATTATTTTATTTACTCATCCAAGACTGCAATTCATGCATTCAATACAATTATTCCAGTGTTTCTAGTCCTAGGATTCATGCCATACCCTAGGATCTAACATTCATTCCAGATATGCATTCATGTTTGTAATAAATCTAGGGGAAGCCACTCTACCAGCAAAACCAGGGGTAATGGGGGCTTATTTGGCTGGTCCACGTGCCTTCGCAACCCCCAAATCCGCAACGGAACGAGGTCCTAACACAAGGATCAACCACAAGAAACCACTCAGAACATGATAAAAGTATTCCAACAAGTACAGGAACTTATACGAAGAAGAACAGAATCTTAATTGCGGAAATCAGACCTTAAACGGACCCTAAACGAGTTAAAAATGGCAATTCTGACTTAAATCAGATGTCTGGAATACCTTCCAGACGTCTTAAAAGAAGTCCAGAACCATACCTCACTCTACACTATTCGTCAGTCGTCCAGGGACTTTGCGAAACCGTCTGGACCCAGTTCTAGATGTCCGACCACCTCTCCGGACATCTAAAGACGCTTCCCGCCATCTGGTGTTTCGCCCAGACGTCTGAACTGCGTGGGAGGGCATGTCCCGTGCCTTCTTGAAACGAATCCTGCACATGCGATGGAAATCTTCTCAAAAGGGCATGGAGCAGTTACTTGGCGGAACAGCCTGCATGGCCATATCCGCAAAGGGAGGTGCAGGACGCAGAACGTACCTCTTAGTCGTCTGGAGCTTCTTCCAGACGTCCTCAACATCGTCTGGACGTCGGTCCAGATGTCTGATTCTGGGGAAATTCCAGAACCAGAGACTGCCCTCACCTCCTCGCGCGCGCACGCGGCCGCGCCATGCCCGCTCGACCGCTGCTCTGGCTGCAGCAGCGTTGGGGAGAACCTCCCCGGCGCACCTCTCCGTCTTGCGCATGCCCGACCGGCCGTGAGCTTCTCCGGCGAGCTCTCTCGCGAGCTCGCGCGCTCTTCCTCTCTTCCCCCTCGCTGCTCCTCTTTGCCACTGCACTCGGCTGCACTGGCCGCTCTCGCTCTCGCTGGAGGAAGGAGTTGGTGGCTGGAAGTGGGGTGGTGAACAAGGGAGGGGAGGGGGGTTTAAGTAGGCGTGGGGTAGGGTTTCGTCGGTGAGAGGGGAGAGAAGAGGGCGGCTGTGCACAATCTGCGTGCGGCACGCGCGCAGACTCGAGGACGTACGCACACAAAAATTGATTTCCAGACGTCTGACAAGACGTCTGACCCACGTCCCAAACATCTTAAAGGGCTTTAATAGCATGGTCTTAACAACATAACAAACTCAAAGGAAGTTTCGTCCCCGAAACTTGCGCTAGCTAGGGTGCGGAAAAATAACAACATACACATAACAAACTCAAAGAGGACTGAAGTCGGTCTGAAAAGACGTACCCTCAAAGAGCTCCGGGTACCGCTCTTGCATCGCTGCCTCAGGCTCCCAGGTTGCCTCCTCGTACCGCTGGCTCCTCCACAAGACCTTCACCAGGGGTACCTGCTTCCGTCTCAGACTTTGGATGGCTCTATCGAGTATCTACACTGGCCGCTCTGGGTAGGTCAGGTCGTCACCCACCTCGACGCTCTCGTGGCTCAAAATGTGACTGGGATCGGCAACGTACTTCCTGAGGTTGGACACGTGAAACATGTCGTGCACACCATAAAGCTGAGGAGGAAGGGCAAGCCTATAAGCAACAGGTCCAACCTGCTCCAGGATCTCAAAGGGTCTCACAAACCTCGACGCGAGCTTCCCTCTCACCCCAAACCGCTGTAGGCCCTTCATGGGCGAAACACGAAGGAAGACGTGATCTCCAAACTCAAACTGCACCTCTCTGCGTTTCCGATCTGCATAGCTTTTCTATCTGCTCCTGACAGTGCGGAGTCGCCTGTGAATCTATTCGATTACCTCTTGACTCTGCCGGATCAGCCTGGGGCCAACCTCCCACTTGGTCCCCACCTCAACCCAACTCAAGGGTGCAGCACACCTCCGTCCGTACAGAGCCTCGTAGGGTGCCATGCCGATACTTGAGTGATAGCTAATATTATATGCAAACTCTGTCAGGGGCAACTGCTCCTCCTAAGAGCCCCTCCAGTCTAGTACACAAGCACGCAAAAGGTCCTCAAGTGTCTGTATCGTGCGCTCTGACTGTCCGTCCGTCTGGGGGGGGGTATGCTATACTGAACCTCAACCGTGTCCCCAAGGCCTGTTGAAACTGGGACGTAAAGCGGGTATCCCGATCAGATACAATCTCTCGCGGAACTCCGTGCAGACGTACCACGTCGCAGATATACCTCTCTGCCAACTGTGCTGGTCCCAAAGTGACTCGAATCGGCAAGAAACGTGCCGTCTTCGTCAATCTATCTACGATCACCCAGACTGCGTCGTGTCCTCGCTGGGTAACGGGCAAGCCCACCACTAAGTCCATGGTGATGCTCTCCCACTTCCACTCTGGCACTGGAAGTGGCTGCAACGGCCCTGCAAGTCTCTGATGCTCGGCCTTCACCTGCTGGCACACTAAACACTGCTGCATGAATTCACCTACATCCCGCTTCATTCCCCTCCACCAAAAGTCGCGTCTCAAATCATGATACATCTTTGTGTTCCCGGGATGTATGGTGAACCTGGAACCGTGTGCCTCAGTCAGGAGCTCTCTCAATAGCTCATCGTCCCTGGGAACGCACAAACGTCCCCTCATGCGCAGCACCTCGTCTGTAATGGAGAAGTCTCCAGGGTCCCCATACAGTACTCTGTCATGCAGCGACTGTAGGTACGGATCGGCCATCTGCCCTGTGATGATGCGGTCTATCAGCTCTAGCCTCATCTGCAGGATCACAGTCCCTGCCCCACAGTGCCCCAGTAATTCTAGGGGTTGCCAACTGCCCATCTCCTCCATGAGTCTCCAACTCTGTGCCTGTAGACTGATTGCACCGCAAAATACGCCTGCAATAATGCCTTCTTATGCTATTTCCTAGCACTACTTGTGCATATTAGGATTCCGTAGTTGCATTTGTAAAATTACATGCATTCATGCATTCAATTGAGAGGAGAAGAGAATGAAATAAAAGGCCTCACAAATTACGTTTTTCCTCAAGTGCCTCTTTGCAAAAATCCACATCTTTTTATTTCTTCCACTTGATTTTTTGTAAAGCTTCCCACGGTTGCTGCATTTTCTCCTTGCGCCATTCCCTCCCTCTCCCTACCAAGCCTGTCCCTGCTGCAGCCTCTCCCTGCAGCAGCCATGCTGCATGGCCTTGCCTTCTCCTCCTATAAACAGCCACGTCTTCTTCTTCAAAGGAGGCTGGCCCCGCTGGCTGCAGCAAGAAAAAAGACCACCAGCAACTCCATCACCACCACCATCCTCTCCTCCCTCTACCTCCATACGCCGGCTCTCCTCCGAGGAGATACCCGGTGGGCAGGAGCTCACTGTGGTGCACACCACCACAGTGAGACCACCACCGCCTAGCTCTTCAAAGAGCCGGTGGGCGTGGTGGCTCTCTTTTTCATTTTTCCATTCTCGCACCTTCCCGCCATTGGAACCGCTTCAAGGTCTGAAGCTCGCAGCAGCAGCTAAGCGGCAGCAGCAGCAGCAGTAGCCCCAACAGCTTCCGTGCTTCCCTGCAGGCGCTCTGCCCCTCGGCGCACGCCAGCAGGACCTCCTCCGCTTCAGCTTCTCCGCTCTGTCGCATGTCCTCCGCGCCCGCAACTGGCCGCTGCGAGCCTCTGCAGTGGCCGGCCAAGTGTCTCCCCGCCCCTTGCCAGCCTCTGCAAGCGTCCGCGTAAGCTGCAGACACCTCGCCCTCCAGCCCCGTGCGCTCAGTTGCGAGTTCTCGGCTCTCGCAACCAGCAGGCGTAGCTCTCCTCTATGCGAGTACGCCCCCGCGTGCGTTGAAGGCCATCAGACGACGGCCTTCACCTCCAGACGACCTAACTCCTTCACTCCAGAAGCAGTGGCTGCGCTCTCCTCTCTCCCGCTCTCTCTCTCTCTCACTCTCTTTCACTCACTCACAGCACTTTACACCGACGCACACACACACCTACACCAACACCCACACACACCCACACACACAGAAACACTATCATAAACTTATATATATATATACGTATACTTATAGTGATATATATATACATATATTGATATACATACATATATATATATATACATATATATATCTATATATATATACTTATATTTATACATATATATATATATATATCTATATACTTATATATATATATATATATATATATATATATACACACATATCTAGATACATATACCTATATACCTATATATATATATATCCATAGTAATATATATATATATATATACACATCTATACATATATATATCTATAACTATATATACATACATACATATATTACTATATACTTATACATACATATATATATACCTCTATATAGTTATATATACATACACGTATATATATATATATACATATACTTATATATATACATATATATATATATCTACATATATATATATACCTATATATTTATAACCATATATATATATATACATCTAGATATAATTACATATATACATATATATATATATATATTTTCACATCATTTACCATACGCTGTATCGCGGGAATATCTACACCAATTGCTGATATTCCCCGATATACGCGTACAAAAAGCGTGGTTACATACATCTTCCACCATCCATCCCACACTCCACGCAGCACCTAGTCCTGTTGGTTGCGTCTCTCTAGACGACGACCGACTCGACATCGTGCTACACTCCATCGCCGCCTCCACCCCCACCCCTTTATATATATAACATATACATATATATACATACTATATTTACTTTATTTCTGTTGCTTTCTTGATAGTAAAATGACAAAATATATATATATATAAGAGAAAAGATAATCTTTGACCTGCAGGTATCCCGTCTTGCGAATAGCAAGACCAGTTTTTGATTCTGTTTTGGCTCAAAGACAAGAACTCAATTTTGAGGGTGTACCTCAAGGACAAAGATTATCAGAAAAAATATATAAATGAGAGAAACACCAAAAACACAATAAACGAACGGAAGAGACTCGTTGTAGGAAAAGCGTAGAAACTTAACTTGTAACCCCACTTTCCTGAGTTCGACCCTAGGCCTAAAAGTGCAAGATGAAATCAAGTAGGCCAGGTTAAAAATTTTGTAAAGAGATGGTTAGGTCCGAATTAGGTTAACCACTATACACATTTCAACGATAAAATCATCATATTAACAACCTATCCGGGTCCGACCATACATCTTTTCTGGCGCCGTTGCGGGGGAAGTGCGCCTTCAAGTAAGTTTCTATTCAATTCCTTTCAATTTTTCTCTTCTCTCTTCACGGGTATTTCTGTTTTTTTGGTGTGCAGGTGAACTTGGTTGCAAGGAGAAGACAGGCAGACGAAGTCGGGAACGTGGGCAGATCCAAGGTGGGAACGAGAGCGTGAAGACGCCGACATCGCATTGGAGCTTTGCACACATTGCCGAACAAGTAGGTTTTCTTTTCTTAGCAAACTAGGGTTAACTTGCCACCTTAATAAAGAAAAAAAAAACTAAAAACTAAAAAACTAGAAAAACTTCTTGGGATCTCTTGGAGCAAGTGGATTAAAATTCACTTGTTTGATTGATTGTCTTCACTCCCACCGCCCTGGGATTTCCCGCCCTACTTCGCATAGTGAAAATCCGAGAATCTTGATTCTTGAATTTTTCGCCGTGAGAAGTACTCTTTGAGGCAAATAAAAAGATTGATTGCACCCCTCTTTGCCTCATTTACTTGCAAATTCGGGATCACATTTTTGGTGTGGAGACTTGGAATTGAGTTGATTCCAACCCCACCACGTCTTTTCAACTTGCCTAAGGTTCGATCCTGAACATTTCAACACCAACAATTTTAGTTTCTTTATCTGTTGGTTGAGCCTTGTGTGGACATCTTTTTGGTGATTGGGAGCAGTTGAATTGAAGTGCTTGGCTCCCTTTCACACTAATATAAAACTGACTCGTGCATCCACACATAGAAATCTCCAATTAGGGTAGCCCATTGCATTTTAGCATGTATTAACTAACTGATATTGAAGAAGGGTTTCTTGGGCTTAGAAAGAAAACTTGTATTCTCACAAAAACCCAGAGATTGGTTGAATTGGTAATTCAGCAAAATCCTAAAATTCATACTACTTAAGGTTGAACTCTAAAAATCATTCACCAATTAAGAACTTCAATTCGGGGAGATTTCCCCATTTCATGCTTGTTTTACACACTCTCTTAAAATCAATCACTTGGGCATTACCCGTAAACAACGCCCTTCACATTCCAAAAGCACTTGACCCTAAGCCTCTAATTAAAACTGGTAGTAGCTTGACCCTTACTAAGGATTGGAGGTCTAACTACCTGTGTGTAGCGGCTACGTGCTGGTGAGAGTTCTCGCATGCTATTGGGTGTCTAAAATTGGGGCAAACGGCCTTTCAATCTGGCCCGGTGGTTCTGCGGTGCTCGCATTCGGTTCCGTAGTTCGTGATAGTAGGTAACTTAGATCTTTAAGTCTAAGGGCACACTGTAGAGGTTAGGAACTTGATTGTACTGATTTGTAATCAAGTGTACCTTTGCGACGTCATTTCTCTCGTCTCTTTTCCCTTCTCACCTCCCCAAATCTTCCTACGGTAGTGCACGTTTGGGAGGTCACAAAACCCTGAATTGTTTGAATTGACTGATAAATCTAGAAAACAAGCCGAATCATCCTCCTCCTCCACAAACATGGCAAACACCTCTTCACCACTTCGTCACAATTCTAATTCTTCCAACACCAGACTTATCCCGAGAAACCCTGTAAGACCTTCCTTACCGAATGTCGCGCCAAGCGACTAGGTAAGTCATGTGGAACTGGCTTCTGCGAGCTAGTATTTCGACATGGAGGACCAAATCTCCGTGTGCTCGGACGCATATTTACATGCGGACACGTCTTCTGGCATAGAGGACTCTTGCGCCCTGGGGAATAATCTGTTCTCTGCCACTTATAACCCAGGGTGGCGCAATCATCCGAACTTCGTATGGTCCAACATCTCACAACGTCAAAACCCCGCAAGTGGACCAATGCGACCGTCCACACCCGTCATCCCAAGGGCCCAATCTAATCCTATGGTGAATCCGCCATCAGGCCCTTGCGTACCACAAACCGAACACGCATCAAGGCCTCTTGATAAACTGATGCGAATGATGACGGAAATGTCAAAGAGCCATAAAGAGAACATGACCTCTCTTCAGCACCATTTGGCGTAGCAGAATGCTGAGATCAGTCAACTACGCATGGCGACTCGATCTCAGGGCACTCTTCCCGGCCAACCTGTTCCAAACCCGTGAAGCTTTGTACCCTATGGCCCGCAACCACATGTACAACCTTCTCAGTGACAGGTTCATCAAATTCTTCAAGCTACGAGCATTCCACCGGGATTTCAGGCTAATACCGCTGCAGCACCGCACTCTTATGTTGATTACGATTGCATCAAGGATGACACGTCTGACGAGGACATAACCGTCAGTGTGTGTATCGGACTAATTGGGACCGATTCAGACTGCTACGAATTACCTGATGACTGCCTGACCAACACAAATTGTAACGTTCCCCAATCCCTCCCTATTCCCATACCTTCTCCTGACCAGACTTCTGACGAGGTTTTCTTCGCTTCCCATAACTCGTGGTTTGAATCATCGCCGGGCTGCTCACCGCCGGTTCACACTCTGGAAGACCGGATTGCCCTTTCTTTCCTGCCAAATCAGGCGGATTTGCAACTCCACACTGGGACCTTGAGCCCACATCTTACTCTCTGGGGCTATTCCCTTTTGGATCCATCTATCCAAGGAGCCCCTCTTCTTGGCCAATCTAAGGGCCAACTTCTTCTTCCTGATCTGTTTTCTGATCCGCCTGGGACACTCTCGTCCCAGAAAATGCCAGACCGTTCACCATCCACCATCACTTTTCACTCCACTATCACACTCTTCACTTCACCACCCACCAACCACCCACCCTACCACCCTGCTCTATACCCTGACCCTCAGCTCTCCTTACCCGATCTTTCGTCCTTTCTTTGCCTTTCCCTGCATGCATATGAGGACATAGCATTGTTTGTCATGGGGGGTGGATAAGCATCCATAGGATCTGGGTATTTTATGGTATCATACAATTTCCACCCATTTATAAATATGCAAGAAAAAAAAAATATATAATAATAAATGGTGTTTAGTAATGATCTGAAAGCTGAAACAAAAATACAATAAGTGTTTATGGATATTCAACCTTTGTTTTGAAGACTTTCCAGGTCACAAAAGCTTGATTTGCTCAGGCTTGGCTTAATTCACTTGAGCATTGACAAGATAGATCAGAATCTCTCCTAACTAAGGACGTATTCTTGTACCTGAGATACCTGCACAGGATCCGTTGGTTTTCTTTTACTTGAGAGATTAAGTAAACTTGGTTCACACTACACATATTAGGAAAGACCAGGTGAACATAAGATCCAACCCTAGTGTTCATTAGGGAAGGTGTAGTCCTTACCTGTGCGCGCAGGTAGACTTTTTATCCTAGGCTTTAGTCTTGTGTTTAGGAGTGACTCTTTCCACCAAAAAGAAACTCTCCCACCAAAAAGAAAAAAAGTGTGCTCCTTCAAAATGTGTTGTAAGAGATATACTGACACGTGTTTCAAAAAAAAAATGCAAATAAGTCAGTATATCCCGCAAATGTCTGTAAAATCTTCACCCTACAAGAAGTTCTTCAGGGCAGGTTTCAAATACCTTGTTTTCCTTTGAGCCACAAAAATCAGAAAATGGGAGTTGAGTTTTTTTGTCATCTTCTTAAGGGTCAATCCAAAAATATGAGCTGAAACTGGGACCAACCTGTACTTAAAGATTCGTGAAACCCTGGGCTTAGGTCTCAATGTTCATTTGGTCAGTCTTGATTCTTTACTAAGCACAAGCCATAATCTCTTGAGTTCTCGAGTACGGCAAAAACCTCCTGGGTCCTGGAAATCGTACTTAAGGTTTAAATATCAAGAGTCCTGGTTAGTTGAGAGTTGATCTATATCATGTGAGACTTAAAGTACTGGTAG